>OX451738.1:357783199-363288089 GCA_948472305.1 Vicia faba
TAATTCACTATGATTTATGGGGAGCATATCAGACTCCTTCTACTTGTGGTGCTTTTTATTTTTTAACAATAGTCAATGACTATTCATGTGTTGTATGGGTATATTTGTTGACTGATAAACGAGAAGTCTCGACAATGCTTCAAAAAATTTTGGCTTTAGTTGAGAGGCAATTCAATAAACAAGTAAAAGTATTTAGAAGTGATGATGGGACGGAATTCACATGCAAGAGAAAGTATTTTCTTAACCACGATATAATTTTTCAAACATCTTGTACTAGAACACCCCAACAAAATGAGAGAATATAACGAAAACATGAACATATTTTGAATGTGGCACGAGCACTACGGTTTCAAGGTAATCTCCCTATTAAGTTTTAGGGAGAATGCATTCTAACCGCGGGATATCTAATTAACCGAACTCCTTCCACTATTTTGAACGAAAAAACCCTTTATGAAATGCTTCATGGACAACAACTTGAATATGAACATTTGAGAATAATATGATCCCTATGTTATGCTCATAATCAAAGAAGAAATGGTGATAAATTTGCAAGTAGAAGTAAGAAGTGTGTATTTATTGGATATCCATATGGAAATAAAGGATGGAAGTTGTTTGATTTAGAAACAAAAAACATTTTTGTGTCTCGGGGTGTTGAATTCATTGAAATTAAATTCCTTTTGTTGTAGCTGCTACTTCAAGAAAAGATGCTCTTCCTAGTAATTAGAATTTTGCAGAATCTGTTCATGATGCAATCGATGATGTAGATGAAACATATCACACACTTAGCATCCAAAGAAGTAATGATATAGAAGTAGACAATAGAAGGAGTGAGTTAGATGTGGAGATTGAGGCAAGTACTTCACAGTATACAAACATAGATGAAACAATACTTTTATCCACTACATCCACCACTTCATCAAATGAGAAGGTTGATTACCAAGATGCTGATCATCAAATAAAAATAAAAATTTCTCTCTTCTTCGTAATTACAACCACCTCATGATATCAATTAAATTAAAAAATAAATTAAATTTAAATAAATTTAAAATTTCATCGCTTTTTATTAATTGTTTTTTAAAATATTAATATAAGTGTGTTTTCATGCAAATATTTTTCAAAATCAAGGGGTGTATAAAATAATATATTTCTCTTTCACTTTGTAATTGTTTTTGCTACTTGATTAACAAGGGTGTGTAACAATTTCCCGTTTTCCTTTTCTTTTCTCTGTTTCTAAGGTTCGTGGTTATTTTTAGAATTATTGTTATGCATAAACTAAGATATTTAACATTTAAAAGATGAAACTAATACTTGTTTCAAATTTTACGAGGATGGATTATTTTGTAACAAATTTAATAGAATTTGTCTCTTTTATTTCCCTATATGATTCCTTTTTGTTTTCAGTTGATAAAACTGAAATCCTTTTTACTAAGTTTTGTATGCTTTAAATATGTAAAAAAGTCTCTGCTCAAGTATCATACATATTAAACATTTTCTCTTGTGATTTTGCATATTCTGTATAGTAATAGAGAGAAAGACAAGTAAACTATGGTAAACGTTTTCTCTTTTGGTTTGGCTAAGGATCATGAATATGAAAGACAAGAGTTACAGCATGAGACTTGTGATTTGCTTGTGTTTTCAGCCACAGATGATGTAATGGCTTTCAAAGAGGCTGTTGAAAAAGACAACCATGATGTCAATGAAGTAGGGTTGTGGTATGGAAGGAGGATTGGCTCAAAGGAAATGGGATATGAAGAGAGGACACCCCTCATGATTGCTTCCTTATTTGGAAGCAAGGCTGTATTGTCTTATATTCTCGAAACCGGCCATGCCGATGTTAACCAAGCGTGTGGTTCGGATAGGGCTACTGCTCTTCATTGCGCTGTTTCTGGTTGTTCTGCTGCTTCTGCTGAGGTTATCAAGCTTTTGCTTGATGCATCTGCAGATGTTAATTCTGTTGATGCCAACAGTAACCGGTGCAGTGACTTGATTGTCATGATGTCTAATTGTATCTCCGGTTCAAGGAAGAGGAAACTACAAGCCATACTAGAAGGTACTGATGACATTGATGATGACATTGATTTCCTTAATGAAGTAGGTTTCCGAAAGGAGAAGCAGCAAGAAGATATTGATACACGTCGAAACCAGAAGAAAGATTATCCAACGGATCTATCCTTACCTGACATAAATAATGGAATATATAGTACAGATGAGTTTAGGATGTTTATATTCAAAGTGAAGCCTTGTTCAAGGGCTTATACTCATGATTGGACCGAATGTCCCTTTGTTCATCCGGGGGAAAACGCAAGGCGCCGTGATCCGATGATATATCATTACACCTGTGTCCCTTGTCCCGAGTTTCGGAAGGGATCATGCAGTAAAGGGGATGCTTGTGAATATGCACATGGTATTTTTGAGTGCTGGCTTCATCCTGCTCAATACAGAACAAGGCTTTGTAAGGATGAAACCGAATGCTCCCGAAGAGTCTGCTTTTTTGCACACAAACCCGAGGAGCTTCGCCCATTGTATGCTTCTACTGGTTCTGCTTTGCCTTCACCGATATCCTATTCAAATTCACCTAGTGCTTCTTCAATGGATTATTTCACATTGAGCTCTCCGTCCAGTTCGACACAATCCATGTCGACACCGCCATTGACTCCGTCTGCGGCGTCATCTCCTACAGGTGGAATTGGAACCATGTGGCCGGCTCAGTCTCATGCTGCGGTTCCTACACTTCAGTTGCCAAGAAGCAGATTGAAAACTGCATTGAATGCTAGAGATGATACTCAATTTCTAGAACTTGAAAATCGCCTTATGCAGAAGCTAATGATTGAAGAGATGACAGGTCTTTCATTCCCTTCAAATAGGCTTGCAGGTGTGAATCCTGCTAACCTCGAAGACATTCTCGGTTCCCACATACAATCTCCAACATCTATTCATGTGCATCCGAATGTGACTCAGCAACTTTGGGGCTTTTCTGCTGACCTTACCAATTCAAAAAATGATGCCCTGTCGAAGCGGAGCCAGAGCTTTATCGAGCGCAGCAGCATGGAGAACCTTAGTTCTAAGATTCCTTCTGCTACCTCGGTGGCCATGGAGCCATATGCTAACTTCTCTGATTGGGGCTCCCCTGATGGAAAATTAGACTGGTCCATCCGTGGCGATGAACTGAATAAGATGAAAAAGTCTTATTCTTTCGGTTTTCGAAACCAACTTAGCAATTCAACAATGGTTGCACAAAATGCTGATGAGCAGGATGTATCAATAACCCATGAATCATGGGTTAACTCAGTAGTGCAATCGGATCCATATTGTGTTGAAGTGTAAGATCAACTGCAATGCCATAATCAGATAGGGTTCTGTCTTGGCCAGAACAATTGTGCATGGAGCATTAGCAGATCCTCTATGCATTATCTAGACTATCTTTTGTATTAAATTTTATAGATATTCAGTATGTATACGTGACAGTTTATAGAAAATATGGTAAAATGTCAATAATACAAAAAAGTTGGACAGAATGCAAGTATTTTGCATCAGTACCAACTTGTTACTACTACTACTACTAGGGTATAGTATATTGTTCCCTTTCCCCCCCCTTTTTTTTTGTTTTGATATTAGTGTTCAATTGAGTTGTAACTTTCGAGAAACCAAGAGAATGATGATTAATGTAGTGAATGAAGAAACAATGTCATTTATTAATTGTTTTGACAAATTTGTTAAATGCACAACAGAAGATAGAGTTGGGTTGTCATCTGCCATAAAAGATGCGAGCGTTTTTTATTGTTATTTACTAGGTAAAAATCAGAAACTGGTGCTGCTGCCATACTGGTAAATATCAGAAACTTACTATCATTTATGTGCAATAAAATTGAAAAACAAAAATAATATAAGACACACACCTGGTGGGACTCGAACCCACAATCGCTTGATTAGAAGTCAAACGCCTTATCCATTAGGCCACAGGTGCTCATTTGTTTGTTTAACTTAGCAAATAATTATAATACCAGAAACATTGACGTTCAAGATATTGCTAAGCCTACCTTGGTTGCTTATGTGAAACAGGTAGGATCTTAGAAGCTAGGAAATGCTTAGATTCACTTCAAAATTTTGGTTACACAGTTCCCCTTAGATAAACTTTGTTTGTAAGGTCTCTTAGTAGAGTTGGAAAAGTGGAAGAAGCATTGAAATTAATTGAAGAGGTTGGAGCAGAGAAATCTAGTGTAGAAAAATTAACTTATGGAATGAAGTATAATACAAAAGGGTAAACAAGAAGAAACATTAAATAAGGTGAATGCAATGAGTCTTGGTTCAAGTGATTAAGCAGTCTGGTTTGGTTTTTAAAATAATGAGTCTTGGTTTTGTTAACAGTTTGATGCCTTCTTGTGTGCATCACATCTAATCTCACAACTCAAAACCTCTAACGGGATAAGTCTAACACGACCCAAAATAATTGTTAATGAAATTTGACTTACGATTCTGTTTATTCCTTAACTCTACAATGGCCTGATGAAAGTCAGTCAAATATGTTCATAAAGCTCTCCTCTTTGATTGGACAGCAAAAGAGACATTTGGCGAGTAGAGTACAAGCCAATTGGGTTATTTCTCAATCTGCATCCATCAATTCCATCTCTTCTAATATCATGTGTAAGAACGGTACAAGATGGGCGAATCACATTCATTGCGGACGGTAAAAATAGTAATACCTGAAAGAGCATTGGAGTATGGATTGTGGTGGCATCAATCTGGCTTATATTGGGCAAGCCAAAGCATAGATGAAATAAAAGGTGAAAAAGAACAAGATCATGCCCTCATATTTCAGATTCTACTTTCATAATCATGCCCTTGTATACACAAGCTTTCAGAATTGAATCAACCCTAAACCTAAACCTAATGTAACCTACAACATATAAGACAAAGTCATTACCTGCAGCGAAACGAAAAGGATGAAAAATTTGGACCATTTCCCGGTAATGCTAATCTTTTCCGTATCGTTCCAATTTTAACGGATATCCCCGAAGGGACAATAATAGGTGGCTTTCGTGTACTATGTAAACACTAAACACAAAAACGAAAAAAAAAATTAAGGTTTTGTTCTTTCCTCACTCTTTTCACAAAGATGATGCTTACAAGTGCAGCTAACTTACTGCTGCCAACTCTTTTCACCTCATCACATTTTCTCTCTTTTCTTTTTCTATATTTCTAAACTATCTCTATTCATTCTATTTTAATTTACTTTAGACTATATTTTTATTTATTTACTACCAACACTTTTTTTTTTAATGGATTATACTATCGAGTTTTACATGATTTAATTTAGTGACATTCATTTCAATTAGATCTTCTAACTTTCTCTTTATCTCTCTTTTAATCTACTTTCTCTCATATATTTTGTTCTCCAAAATCAATATTACTATTTCCTTTATTTCACCTCAAATTTGTTTAAAGTCATTCTAACTTTTCCATCAAAAAGATAGAGAATATTTGTCCCTTCAACTCTACACTCTTTAATTTTAATTTTATGCTAACAATATATATATATATATATATATATATATATATATATATATATATATATATATATATATATATATATATATATATATATATATATATATATATATATATATATATATATATATATATATATATATATATATATATATATATATATATATATATATTAAAGTAAATCAATCCACTAAAAATACATCACTATATTGATACTGAGAATGACCTAACAATATCACAGAATTATACATATGCAATAGTTTTTCACTTTACTCGAGCAAGCTCTCAATACGATAACCACCATAAAGCCTTTAACAATTCTTATCCACTAGGACCACTGGTAAAATTAACCTAGACCACCCTCACACCATTCAAATATGAATGTACTTGGTTGTCGACACACTGCCTATATCGACCGAAAGGTCTCAACTAGCATAGTGAGCATAATTTTGAAGAATCTCAAGAACATATCCACAATATTAGGATCACTCTCTCTTCAAATACATGTCCAAAATCTCAAAAAGGGATTTCGACAAATGGTTAGGTTCAACACATTTACCAGATGTCTAGGACTTTGTATAACACTCTAATTCCTGAGCACGTAATATAAGTCTCATCAATCACATAATAATAAAAAAATTGGCTTAACATAAAGCACGTAATAATGAAAACAAAAGAATCGTTTGTCTTGTCACGACGCAAAAAATACTCCAGCGTAAGGAACACTGAAAATACAACAGAGTCGCCATTGAAGTTTATTTATTCCGAAAGGAAAGAGAAAATATCGATAAAACCCTCAAAGAACTAGGATATGGTCATCGCAACCAAATTAGGGTTCGGGGGTTGGTTACGCAAGAGAAAGTATTATCACTTATCACATCTGTTGTACTCAACGAGACCCATTTAGTTAATTTTGCAAAGAAAAGTTAGCATGATGTTTACTTGCAGCCTTCTACTTAATACACGAGGAGAAAGAAAGGGTTTTTGGAGTTTTTTTATTATTGTGCTCAACAAGATTTCAAAATCTTGTGCCTACGTATACCCAGGTGCAATGGGAAAATCAGAGGCTCATAGTTCGTGGTAACAAATGTTTATTGGTTGATCGATTTTAGCGATAAGTGCTTAATTTGCATTCGAACAGAAAAAATTGCTTGCTACCCTAAAACATGGAGAAGTGAACATTTGAATCGCATCAACAATGGATAACATAATCTGGAATCTCATAGACTTGTGTCTTCTTCGCATTCGAGCAGAAAGCGTCTACCATCCTCATGTAGTAAGAATGAAGCTTTGTTTTCATCGTCTCGAAATGGACAAAGCATCTCTCGTTTATGAAAATGGTTTTGACATCACACTAAGGTGGAAAAATATAGTTTGATGAGTTTGAGATTGATTTTATTAAGACGAGTATTCGAAATGCAAACTATACAGTAGGTATCCAAATACTCGAGAAAAGGAGGTCATGCGCCTAACTAGTCTTTTTCATCCATTTTATTGCAAAAAGTGTTTAGAATCTAACTAAAGTCTATATATGAATGTGATCATTCAAACGGCATGCTATACAACAAGCATCCTAGGGCTCGGAACAAAGAGGCATACGCCTAATCACTCATTCTTCATCACTTATGGCTTGTGGCATTCGATTGCATTTATTAAGAAAAATATTTTGAAAAAATCTTGGTGTTGACCAAATATTTATTTGCATTGATATTGAAAATTGGATAAAGTGCGAAATGAATTGGAAAAACGACTTGATGTTGATCAAACAATTAAATCTTGCTATGAAAGATTAATTTTATCGTGCGTCCACTTTTATCTTATTTAGCAAGCGAAGGTCCAGGTGAATGGCTAGGCAAATAATGTAAAGATATTTACATACACACAAGCATTCACACACAACAAGTAAAAAACTCAATTAAAAAAATGAATCGAATTTAAAAAATTAAACTTTTAAAGAAATTTTTAAATATTTTTTTAGATATTTTTGACAAAAGAAAATTATATGAAACAAGAAAAGTTTAATTTAAATAATTTGTTGTTTTTCCAATTATAACATAAGAAAAATAGTCTTTTAATTATAAAATATTTATTCTCTTTTTTTTTTTAATAAAAAAACTCTAAACAAAATATATAAAAAAAAATTAAAAAAAATAGGCCTCGAGTAATCATAAGGGGGGGTGCCCCATATGGTGGGATAAGGCCCAAGCAAAAGCTAAAGGACAACAAAAAGACCAGGGCCCAAGGTTTAAACCAGTTTAGGGTTGAAATGGGATTTGGGTTGGGTATGATTCGGACTCAAGCTCTCACTATATAACCCAAAAAAACTTGTTTTCCTTCATTTGGAAACCTTAATCCTTTCTTGTTCTCTTCTACCTCTCTCGACCCTTATCTTCTCGTAACCTACTTCAGACACCACAATCCTCTTAGTCACCACCACCTATCATCATGAAATAGAAAAAAAACAAACCTAAACCATGCTACAAAACTCGATTCTACCTCACCAACATATAAAAACCCTTGAACAAAAATCTTATCCAAGATCATATTGAACTAACCGTATGGCATGTCAACTACAATGATGGAAAACCTACACTCCAGTCCATCTACGTATGTAGATAATACAAAGTTTGTTGTGTCACCTATTAATTTGTATTTAGCATCAGGATCTGTTGTGAGAAACCCTGGTCAAATGGCATAACCTCCAAGAAGGTTAGGATATTTCCCTTAAGTCATATCGTCATTAACCACATTTTCTCTCCAATTTGTGAGGTAACAGATGGACGAGAGTAACCATGACATGGTTCACATGTTAACACTATAACATGGCATTTTGTTTAATCCCTTAATTTAAAAAACTAATCATAGTTATCAACAATTGGCATATCAAATGGGCCTAATTGCTTATTTCTTTGGTGCTTCTCAAGCACCCATGCAGCCAATTACAAATAATCAGATATCATAGCAGGTTGTACCTGTTGAATAACCTGCGCCTAGGTAGTAGAAGGAAACACATGCCATAATAGGTATGAGGTAGTTTTGGTGCAAAGAAACCATGATGTAGATCAAGTGGTTAGGAACGTCCAACAAAATAATTTTGGGGGGAAAACAAAACTAGGATGAAGATCAGCCGGTAACACAAAACTTTGAATGCCCTAATAATATCCCACGCGTTGGGAGTGATTTTTGAAGGGGCATTGGAGGTCTTCAAAAATGTAGCCTCGAACAGTGTGAAGGAAAGGAATTAAGATTACTTAATCATAAATAACAGGAAGATGGAAATAGAAGCATTTGTAGTGGCTATGTTGTCCATATCCCCTTCATAATAGGGTTCCAAGATCACACCAGCTTCGTTCCCTGTACTAGATCGAGAACTTAAATACCCGCTCTACACCCGTAAAACTATGGGTTGTATGAATAAATATTGAGCAAAAAATTATTAGGAAAAAAATATGTGGGATTTATAAAGAATGAAGTCTAGTTATAGGGGCAACCTACCGCTGTCTAAGTGTCACAACAGTTGCAAGAAATGACAAATATCCTTTATATTTGGTACACATGTAAGGAGTGAATCCAAATTTGGTTTCCCAAGAAATATCATCAATAATTGCATTTAATGCAATGCACACCTTGCTCATTTAGTTCTTCAATTTTTCTTAGTTGATTGATGTTCAAATTATTTCAGTTGATTGAAATTCAAATTTCCATAGATCACGTGTGGGATGCACCACTTTTACTTGGGAGCATATCTTACAACTAATCTACTAGGATGTCACCTCATATTTGAGGTCTCTCCAAAGGGACTCAACTAAGTCTCGCTTGAGGGACTAAACTAAGTCTCACTAGAAGGAATCAATTAAGTCACTTGAGAGACTTAACTAAGTCTTGTCTGAGAGACTCAACTAAGTCTCACTTGAGGGACTCAACTAACCCTCACTCCTAAGGATCTTTTAGAACATTGAGAGATAGAGGTATGGATAAACCCTGATAAGGCTCTTCAAGAAGGGCTAAGGATGAGTCAGGATTAAAGCACTTAGTCTTATACAAACCCTCATACTTGAGGTACTTTGTAGTGGCATAAACTAAAGAGGTCTTGAGGGCGAGGCGAAAGGAAAACGCCTAGTCCATCTGTTGTACCCCAAAATTTTCCCTCTCATTCTCCAAGGCCTTTCTCACAAGGATTGTCAAGGTTCAAGCTTGAACAAGTGCATTGGGATTTTCCAGTACCAAAATTAAAAGGAAACTGTCAAAAATGGAGAAAACAGATAAAAATAACATTTTGACAAATTTGGTGGAAAACATGTCTCCTTCGATTCAGCATACTTCGATTGACTCTTGGCCTCTTTTGATTGCTCAAAGTGGCTGCTAGCGTGCCTATTTCGCCTGGGAATGTGACTTCTTGTTGCAGGCTTCATTTGTGCCTTTTGCTGCCTACAAACATGCTTCGTTTGTGCCTTTTGTTTCCTGCGTGCTTGCAACCGAAGGCCATGACTTACTGGCCACACATGCCCCCTGCAAGGAAACCCTTTTCGATTCACCAAGCGTATTGCCTACAAACCTGTTTCGATTTGGACAAGTAGCTGCCTACATGCCTGCTTCGATTTGGACAAGTTTACTGCCTACAAACATGCTTCGATTGGGCAACATTGCTTCCTTCGAGCACGGACTTTCGATTGGAAAATATGTTTCCTTCGAGCGTGAGCTTTCGACTGGGCATTAGCTTCCTTCAAGTAAGCTTGTTTCGACCACAAGTTTCGACTAAGGCAAAGGTTTCCTTCGAACATGTGTGCTTCGATCTCACTCTTGCATTCGACTCAGGAATGTCCTTCGAATCAGGAAGTAAAAGCCTCCTGTTGGTTGTTTTCAATTCAAAGAGTCAATAATGTTCTGAAAGCTTCCTTCGATTCAGAAGTTAATAACCTTCTGAAAAGGGCCATTCGAAGAACACACAATTGGCCATTCGAAGGACACACAGCTGGTGGAAACGAATGTAGTGCTGTCCCAGAAAGATAGAGGATTCGACCCAGAAGATCAAGTTGAACATATAGACCCATAGGCTAGGCCACGTGTCTTCCCTTTTTAGGCCTGTTTGTTGTCTAAGACCACTTGCATAGCACAGTACCACCTTTTAGGAAAGTCTGTCTTGAGCCTTGCACCTATTTTCCTTCAGCATGAAGTAACCTCGCCTGAACCATTCATCTTGCTTTTGTGGCACAAGTGGACATTTACTTTCCAGCTGGGCCTTATTTTATTATTTTTTGCTCCACGAGCAATGACAGAAGCATGAGTCACAGCCTATGCACCCCAACTTCCAGCAGGCCCACCATATGTGCTGTCACGTTACCTATTATTTTACTATTTTTGCAAGGCTGACTGTTGAAGACATGTCCATTCTTTTCCTCTATAAATAGAGGAATTTATGCAAAACTGAGGGAAGACTTTTTGGCCAGAGAAACGTATCTTCAAAATTCTCAAACACTTAAACACTTGAACACTTAAACACTTAAACACTTAAACACTCAAACACATACCCAGAATCCAAACAACAAATCCAAAACTGCATCCTCCTGCCGAAACACCAGAACATCAAACCTGTGTTACAAATACAAGCCTTGAGGCCTGCATAACCTCAAAACCTGCCTTCCTTACCAAAGCCAGAAAACTCCAGCCAGTTCAACTGCAACTGGAAACAAACCTGCCTAAAGCCAGTCCAACTGCAACTGCAAACAAACCTGCCTAAAAGCCAGTCCAACTGCAACTGCAAGCAAGCCTGTATCAAAACTAACAGAAACTCAGACCTGTCTGCCCAAACCAAACAGTAACAGAACTAGCTTCAGAAAGATCCCAGCAAGGCTCCCTCCACCATCAAAAAAGGTCACCTACAGCTCTTTCGACTAAGCACTTCAAGAGGTAAGTTCTCTCCAGCTTGGGACTTTTTCATTTAAACATCATGAGTACATGCCAATAAAGAAAAATGTAGATATTTCTGGACCATGTTTTAGCATTAGATTCTGATTGCTCTTATGCTGAAAACTCAACCTTAATTAGTTATAATTTAGACTTTGAGACCCATTGGTTTTTTGTGCTAACCCCTAGACTGTAGTTATGTTTGGATGTTGCATTTAAGAACTTGAGACAAGTTTATTATACCCTTCGATTGGCTAGATGCACAAGCCTTTCAAATCACAATTTGAGGGCCTAAATATGCTTACAAGGAGTCAGCAAGGAGCCTGTGGAAAAGCCAGAACCTTGTTGTTTCTAGACCTCAGACGAAATCCATAACCTTTCTGTTTCCATGCCATAAACAAAAGACAGGAGTATGAAACGAAGCCCCAGGCTTCCTCACTGACTCCAGGCCCAATCGAAGTAGGCAACAAGGCAGAAAAGCCCAGCCAAAGGCACACTTGCACTAAGTCCAGGCTCAGACGAAAGGCACTTCCATGCTGGTGCCAGCCTCCAATCGAAGTACATGACCTGATTGGTGCCAAAGCCCAATCGAAGGCCATGACCTCACTGGCACGAATTCCCAATCAAAGGACAGGACCTTACTGATGCCATCCCTCAATCAAAGGTGGCCAACAGAAGGAAAATCGAAGGGTGCTCCTGCCTGGGTCGAAAGACACTCATTTTTCTTGCTTTTACCTTATTTTTGCCTTTATATTCTCATGCAATTCAATATGGTTGTAATAGTGTAGGATATTTATTTCCTGCATTTTTATTGCTTTGTACAAATGCTAGTAATTAGGTGTGTATGGCAAGATAAAATCAACAGTTAGACAACCCAAAAAATCAAAGATAACAATGCATGCAATCAAACACACTTGCACACGTACACCCCTAGGGTAATTCCACTTGTTGCCTTATAAAAATGGCCATGTTATGCATGTGGGATGTCTTAGCACAAACGAATTGAAAAAAAGATCATAGTCCCTCGATGACGCTATCAAAAGTTGCCTTTCAAAAATGATCTTAGTCCCTACAGAAAAGTGCTAAGTCATTTCACAACATTGCTATCATGGTCATACGATGACCCACGCCTGTCCCGTTTACACCCTAACACAAGGTTGCTCACCAAATACAATGGTGAAAAAACACTGTTAAAAGGGTTAAAAACATAAGAAAGATCTTTGAGTAAAATAGGGTAGACAACTCTTAGTTACTTGATCAAAAATCTTGCAAAACATCCTTGCTATTTTTCAAAACACACTCCACAACATAATTTCAAAAACAACTTTCAA
Source organism: Vicia faba (assembly GCA_948472305.1). Taxonomy (NCBI): domain Eukaryota; kingdom Viridiplantae; phylum Streptophyta; class Magnoliopsida; order Fabales; family Fabaceae; genus Vicia; species Vicia faba. Next base: position 357,795,940 of record OX451738.1, read on the forward strand.
AACATTGAAAACCTTTCAAAAAGACAAACACCTTTGTATACATTCAAACAAGAATCATCATAAAAGTTTCCACAACGATGGCCTCTTTTCAAAACATCTTTCAAAATCACACACAAAGCACCATTTCAAACAATTAAAAATGCAAAGCAAGTGATCTAAGCAAGTAACTAAGAGCCCATGGATAACTATGGATAGAAAGGGTGCTAATACCTTCCCTTTCTATAATCTACTCCCCGAACCCAAGAAAACATCTCAAAGGTCTTTCCTGTGATTTTTGACCTTTCCTTAGGATAAAATAAAAATTCGGTGGCGGCTCTTGCTAAACCGAAACATTTGCAAACACAAACGCAAATCCCAAGTCAGTTCTCCCACCGTATCACAGAACTGGCGACTCTGCTGGGGATAATTTCTAAAAGTGGAGTTACCTTAGGGCTTGGATCACCTTTTGCATGATTAATTGTTTGCTTTGATTGCTTTACATTTTGGTTCTCTTGTTTGGGCTTGAAATCCTCCACCCGGATTTGGGAAACATTCATAGATAGCAATATATTGTGGAAACTGTGTGGGGTATATCGACATGGTTGAAGCAATAGCTATATTAGTGCGACATATTTGTGAGTACCGGTAGCCTTTGAGTCAATCAAAGAGAATACGGGGCCGCTGAGTGATGTCATTAAGCACTAATGAACTAGAACCTTACTTGACCATCTTGGCCTTTTATTAGGGGTAGTGAGATGACCGACTTTGGTACAGTCCGAAGTTGGTAGATACTCGATACTACACTCATTGAGGGTTGTTTTCTTGGAATATTTTGGTCGCCAGTTAAGTGGCTAAACCAAAACAATGAACATAGAAAACAATCCAATGATATTGAGCTCCTTAGAACCCGGTTACTATTTATAGGACAGGTTTTGAGCCAACTAAACTCAAGAGGGTACTTACCTATGAAACCTCATGCAAGCCTGAAACTAGGATTTTTGTGTGACTTGCTTGTGCATGTGTTTTGTGCATACATCATGAACATCATAAAGCATCATATGCATCCACTAACCATTTCAAGGGTTTGGATCTTCATCTTTGTTCTTGTTTTGTAGGTCATGGAAACTCTTCGCAGGAAAACAATTCAAGTCAACCTTGTGAGAATCCCTCCTCAACTCAAGGAGCTTACATCCAGAATTCTAGAAAACTCTCTCTTCAGTAAAAGACATGGTAGACTTCTTAACTTAGTCAACACCAACATTGAAGAAGATATGATGAAAGTTCTCTTCCAGTTCTTTGACCCCCTACACCACTGTTTCATATTCCATGATTACCAATTGGTACCTACTTTGGAAGAATTTTCTCAACTCTTGAGTATTCCTATTCTTAATCAACTACCCTACAACGGTACGAAAAAAGAACCAAAGCCTGAAGATGTTGCTCAAGCATTACACTTGCAACCATCTGACATCAAGGGGAATTGGAAAACCAGAAGTGGCGTCAAGGGTTTCTTGGCAAAGTTTCTGTTTGAGAAGGCACAAGACTGCTGGAATTCTCTTGATCTACGAGCCTTTGAAGAAATTGTGGCACTCCTTATCTATGGGTTGGTCTTGTTCCCAAACCTTGACCAACTTATAGATGTGAACACTGTCAAGATTTTCATATCCAGGAATCCTATACCTACATTGCTTGGGGACATCCTACACTCATTTTACACACGAACAATGAGGAAAAGAGGTGTTCTCATGTGTTGTACTCCTCTCCTAGCAAGGTGGTTTATTTCTCACCTTCCACAAGCAGTTTTGAAGAATGAGCAGGGTTTAAGGTGGTCACAACGGTTGATGACCCTCACACATTCTGATGTACATTGGTGTTCTCGGTCCATAGAAAATGTCATCATCATTGATTGTTATGGAGAATTCCCTAATGTCCCATTACTTGGCATTAGGGGAGGCATTACCTACAACCCCTATCTAGCCTTGAGACAATTTGGATATGCTCAGAGAGATGGCCCTCATGACATGCTGATTCCTGACCTAGTTTTTGACTTCGACAACGATGCGCAAGGACTTCGACAAAGGTTCATCAGAGCTTGGAGGATGTCTAACAAAGTGGATAGTAAGACACTGGGGCACAAGAATTCCATCCCCCTTGAGCCTTACCTCAAGTGGGTACGAACCCGCTCCCAGAATCTTATGATGCCATATCCTCACATTCTCCCCTTGATCAAAGAGCCCGTTAAGGAAGGAGAGGTTCCATACACCATCCTATATCCTGACATGCCAACATCATGGGAGGAAATGCAAAAGAGTTGGATCCAACTCAGAGAAGAACGTGATACTTTTGAGGCCAGCTTCTATGCCAATGAGGAGAAGGTTTTAGAGCTCACTCGCCGACTTCACGAGGAGGAAACTCTCAACACCTACATCGCACCAAAGAGGATGCGCAATGTCTTTTTACATTAAGAATTTTGTAATATTTTGCCCATGGGGCACTTATGTGCTAACAATTTCTTCTTAATATGACGTGCGTTCTTTTTGTTTAGAACAAATTTGAATTTTTAAACCCTTGAATGCATTACATGAATAAACATATCATTCATCATATGCATAAACAGGTCTTCACGCCAGGTTTCCTTATCTTTCTGTTGTTTATTTCAGCAAGATGGATTTGGAGCAAACAGTAAAAGACCTACAGGCACAAAATTCACAATTTCAGCAACTCCTCATGACCTTGGTAAAGGGTCAAGAGGATCTCAAAGCTCTGCTAGAGAAGAGTACAGAGAAGAAAAAGAAAAAGAGACTGGGGGTTGCCACTTTCGGAAGAAGATTTGAGGGTGATGCTAGAAGGACTCTTGAGTTCCCTTCCACGTCTGACGAAGGGATTGGCAAAGGAAAAGGGGTTGTTGTACCCTCTGAATCCGAGGTTGAAGAGGAGGAAGAGGAAGCAGACGAAGACTATTTAGAAAAACAGTATCCACCAGCGGATGACAAGTATAAGAACCTTGAAGACAAATTGGCAGCTATGGAGTTGCAGGGGTGCCCGGGTTGGATTTTGAGGAGTTGGGGCTTGTAGCTGGGATTGTTATCCCTCCTAAGTTCAAAGTGCCAACATTCGCCAAGTACGATGGTCTATCTTGCCCTAAGATGCACTTGAGGTCATATGTTAGAAAGATCCAGCCACATTCATCCGACAAAGACCTCTGGGTGCACTTTTTCCAAGACAGCTTGTCTGGCACTCAGTTAGATTGGTTTTACCAGCTCGAGAGATCAGAGGTCCACAATTGCGAAGACTTGGCAGCCGCTTTCTATCGTCAGTATCAGTACAATGCTGATTTGGCGCCTACTCGTACTCAGCTACAAATTATGGGGATGGCTTCAAATGAAGGGTTTAAGGAGTACGCCCAGAAGTGGTGCGACCTGGCTGGAAGGGTGCAGCCACCGCTATCAGATAGGGAATTAGTGGACATGTTTTTGGGGACCCTGTCTGTCCCTTTCTTCAAACATCTAATCGGGAGCTCTTCTGCGGGATTTACTGAACTGATTCTGACTGGTGAAAGGGTGGAAGCCGGTATTAAGAGTGGAAAGATTCAAAAGGATGCCTCTGCATCCACAACTGTTAAAAAACCTTTTCCAACCAAGAAGGAAGCATCTGCTGTGTACTCCCAGAAGGGGTTAGGAAGAACTGAGCGCCGACCGACTGTAGGGGCCGTATTGATACAGAAGGCCACATCAGACCAGTTTAGAAACAATCAACCGAGGAACGGTCAGCCTAGAACTTATCAGCAAAGGCCACCACGACATTTTACCCCAATAAACATGACACCTGCTTAGATCCTTCCACATCTCTTGAAATTGAACCTTGCTAGTTTAAAAGAGGCGCCAAAGAATGTAAATACCACCTCACCATCCTACAATCCAAATGCCAAGTGTGCTTACCATTCCGACAGTGTTGGGCACGATACCAATAATTGTTGGGCACTCAAGAACAAAATTCAGGACTTAATTGACGCCAAAGAGGTTGAATTTGACGCTCCTGAGAAGCCCAATGTTATATCTGCCCCAATGCCTAAGCACGGCCACAATGTGTATGCTATTTTGGAAGACCCCCATGTTACTGATATTGCCAATCTGTTGACTCCTCTGATTGTGATCAAAGAAAATTTGTTGAGAGCCGGGATCTTTCCTGGTTGTGGTGAAGACTGTCATTTTTGTTTGAATGTTCAAGATATTTGTCCAAGGTTGAAGTCGGGTGTCCAGCGCCTGATGGATACTCAAGAGATTCTTTTCCAGAAAACCCCTGTTAACACTTCCAATCCAATTACTCCTGATACTTGTGATACTTCAACCAACGATATTGCTATCATAACCATTTCCGACAATCCTCCCAAGGCTTGCAAAAGGCCTATCAGGATTACACCCAACTCCAAATGTGTACCTCTCAAGATCATCATGTCGGGACTTGTCCCGTACCAGTCAAGCAAAATGATACCGTGGAACTATGGGGGAGAAATCTTCTACCACGGCATCAAACAAATCAAAACAGTCCAAGAGATTTTTGAAGAACACCCTGATGTAGGGAACATCGCGGGTACAAGCAAGATAACCCGCAGTGGCCGGATCTTTTCTCTGGAGATTGCTCCTCCCCGAGCAGTTTTAGGACCCTTAAAAGCTTCTGCACCTGTTGGACCCTCTGTGCAAGACCCAGTGATTGAAGAAGCGGTTACTCCCGAAGAAAGACCATCTGCTGATAATACCAACAAGGGTAAGAAGATACCGGAAAAGCCTGTCAGGACGAAGGCTCATGCTGTAGCTATACCCGAAACCACTCAGAAAGAGATGGATGAGATCCTAAAAATAATCCAAAAAAGTGACTACGACGTTGTAAAACAACTAGGACAGACACCCTCTAAAATTTCAATGTTGGCCCTCCTGCTATATTCAGAGGCCCATGCTAAGGCCCTGATCAAGTTCTTAAAGACGACACATGTCCCCCAAGAGACCTTGGTTGACCAATTCCAAAACTGTGTGGCCAGTCTTACTGCTGACAATGGCCTGGGTTTTTCCGACGCTGACTTAACTCCTAAGGGAAGGAAGCACAATGATGCATTACATGTTTCAGTTGAGTGTCGAGGAACCACTCTCGCCCATGTCTTGGTCGATACTGGTTCTTCCCTAAATGTGCTGCCTAAGAAAGCTCTGGACCGATTGGATTGTGAAGGCTTGGAGCTGAAACCAAGTAATATCATTGTCAGGGCCTTTGACGGGTCTAAAAGGATGGTGCATGGAGAGGTCAATATTCTAATCAAGGTAGGCACCGAAGTGTTCAACTCCACTTTTTATGTAATGGACATCCGTCCATCATACTCATGTTTGCTAGGAAGACCATGGATCCATTATGCCGGGGCAGTCACCTCCTCTTTGCATCAGATGCTGAAGTACCCTGTTAAGGGTAAGATCATAACTGTACACGGTGAGGAGGAGTATATTATCAGTCATCTCAATTCCTTTCGGTATGTGGAAGTGGATGGCGAGTTTATCGAAACTCCTTTTCAGCATTTTGAAGAAGTTTCTCCCGAGGTGGCAGTCGCGAAGACAGTGGTTGAGGTACCTATCATTCCCAAGCATATGTATAGGATGGCATATCTCAAAGACGCAGAGGCTGTGATTAAGGAGGGGAAGAGTACAGTATGGGGACAGTTGCCCGACATTCCTTATAAGACAGACAAGTTTAGGTTGGGGTTTACTGCTGCGGGACAAAAGGCTATGCGTCGCTCTAAGATCAAAAAACCACCCGTCAAGATTTCTCTCCATGGAATCAATGCTGTAGAAGATGAAGATGAGGAGAGCCACTTTGAAGATTGGATCTTTCCGACTATCGAAGGGGGTTTGAGCAATTGGGAAGCAAAGGATTTTGTCCCTGTCACCTTTATCAACCAGTAATTTTATCTTTGAACAATTTCCCATTTATGGTCTGTAATAACTAAAACAATCCGCATACTTTTTCACCTCATGCCTGGCCCGGGGCGTGTGGGTCCATTTGTAAGGGCTTGATTCTCTTCATAATCATATGCCATGTTTTAATGAATCATTGGACGTTTTTCATCTATAAACCGTTGTGTTCATTTTCTTTTGCATTTTTGTTTGTTTAAGGATGGTTATCCCTTACACACACCCACATTCACAAATGCAGGTACCCATCCACTCTGGATTCCATGGGTGACTATTCTGTTTTAGCCTTCGATAACTCTGAAGATCTGGTCAATCAAGCTGAGTACGAAGTTGACGAAGATTGTGAAGTGCCGGAAGAGTTAGCCAGACTTCTACAACAAGAAGAGAGGGTCATCTTGCCTCATGAAGAGTTGTTAGAAACCATCAACTTAGGGACAGAGGAGGACAGGAAAGAAGTAAAACTGGGTTCCAACTTGGAACCAAGTATCAAGGAACGCTTAATACAGTTGTTGAATGAATATGTTGAGATCTTCGCTTGGTCTTATGAAGACATGCCAGGTTTAGACACAGATATCATGGTTCACCGTCTCCCTACAAGAGAAGACTGTCCACCGATCAAGCAAAAGGTTCGCCGAATGAGACCTGACATGTCTGAGAAGATTAAATCTGAAGTAATGAAGCAATTCAACGCTGGCTTTCTAGCTGTTACAACCTATCCACAATGGGTCGCCAACATTGTGCCCGTACCCAAAAAGGACGGAAAAGTCAGAATGTGTGTGAACTATCGGGATTTGAACAGGGCTAGCCCTAAAGATGATTTCCCTCTACCTCATATTGACGTCTTGGTTGATAAAACCGCTCAACACAAAGTTTTCTCCTTTATGGATGGATTTTCTAGCTACAACCAAATCAAGATGGCCCCCGAGGACATGGAGAAAACTACCTTTGTTACGCAATGGGGTACCTTCTGCTACAAAGTGATGTCGTTCGGACTGAAGAACGCAGGGGCAACTTATCAACGCGCCATGGTAGCTTTGTTTCATGATATGATACATCATGAGATCGAGGTTTACGTGGACGACATGATAGCTCGATCACAGACAGAAGAAGAGCACCTTAGTCATTTGCAAAAGCTGTTTGCCAGGTTGAAGGAGTATAAACTCAGACTGAATCCAAGCAAGTGTACTTTTGGAGTTAGGTCTGGTAAGCTCTTGGGATTTATTGTCAGCAACAAAGGTATTAAGGTCGATCCTGTTAAAGTGAAGGCTATACAAGAAATGCCAGCCCCCGTACTGAAAAGGAGGTTAGAGGATTATTGGGACGCTTGAACTATATTGCAAGGTTCATCTCTCACCTGACATCCACCTGTGAGCCGATTTTCAAGCTGTTGAAGAAGGATCAGGTAGTTGAATGGAACGACGATTGTCAAGTTACTTTTGATAAGATCAAGGAATACTTATTGGAACCTCCTATTCTGATGCCACCTGTCGCAGGAAGGCCGTTGATCATGTATCTGACTATTTTGGATGACTCAATGGGATGCGTGCTGGGCCAACATGACGAGTCTGGTCGAAAAGAGCATGCCATTTATTACCTTAGCAAAAAGTTTACCGACTGTGAGACTCGCTACTCACTGCTCGAGAAAACTTGCTGCGCTTTGGTATGGGCTGCTCGCCGACTAAGCCAGTACATGTTGACTCATACCACTTTGTTGATTTCCAAAATGGATCCGATCAAGTATATCTTCGAAAAGCCTGCTTTATCTGGAAGAATCGCTAGATGGCAAATGATCCTGATTGAGTATGATATCCAGTATACTACCCAAAAAGCTATAAAGGGGAGTGTACTAGCTGACCATCTAGCTCATCAAGCCGTCGAAGATTATCAATCTATGAGATTCGACTTCCCGGACGAGGACATCATGACATTGGACAATATCGAAAGTAACGGACCGTATGACAGACCTGAACAAGGATCCCGATGGACCATGTACTTTGATGGTGCTTCAAATGCACTTGGCAACGATATCGGTGCGGTACTCATCTCTCCGGAAGGTTTCCATACACCATTCATTGCCCGACTTTGTTTCAGCTGTACCAACAACATGGCTGAATATGAAGCTTGCATCTTTGGTCTCAAGGCTGCTATAGACCTGGGAATCAAATCTTTGGTCGTATTTAGGGACTCGGCTTTGGTTATCAGTCAAGTCAAAGGAGAGTGGGACACCAAACATCCTAATCTTATCCCATACAAAGAACATGTTCTGACGTTGTTGCCTCATTTCGAGCAGATTACTTTCGAGCATTTCCCGCGAGAAGAGAATCAGCTAGCAGATGCTTTAGCTACAATGTCTTCCATGTTTAAACTCAACTGGGATAACGAGTCTCCCCAAATTACCATCGAGCGAATGGACGAACCTGTGCACTGTCATGATATTAATACCGAAGAAGTAGTGGAACAACCCTGGTTCCACGAAATCAAAAGGTATCTCCAGACTAGAGAATATCCTGAAGAAGCTTCAGTCAATGACAAAAAGTTCTTAAGGAGATTTGCTGCCAAATTCTTCCTAAGCAATGGCATCCTTTATAAACGCAACCATGATTGTGTTTTACTTCGATGTGTAGACAAAGCTGAAGCAGAGTTGATCATGACTGAAATACACAGTGGCACATTTGGCACCCACTTGAGCGGACATACAATGGCAAAGAAGATTCTAAGGGCAGGCTACTACTGGTCAACCATGGAAGCTGATTGTCATCAACATTCCCGTACTTGCCACAAATGCCAAGTCTACACCGACAAAGTACATATTCCTCCTGTTCCTCTCAACATTCTGACATCTCCTTGGCCATTCGCAATGTGGGGCATTGACATGATTGAAGAGATCAAGCCCACGACGTCCAATGGACATCGCTTCATCTTGGTCGCCATTGATTATTTTACCAAGTGGGTCGAAGCAGCTTCCTTTGCCTCTGTTACAAAGAATGTGGTTGCCCGCTTCATCAAGCAGAACCTCATATGCTGGTATGGTGTCCCCGACAGGATCATCACAGGCAACGGTACAAATCTGAACAATACTATGATCACCGCTCTATGCGAACAGTTCAAGATTTATCATCACAATTCATCTCCCTATCGGCCGAAGATGAACAGTGTTGTTGAAGCCGCGAACAAAAATATCAAGAAGATCATTCAAAAGATGACAGTCACCTACAAGGACTGGCACGAGATGTTACTGTTTGCTCTGCATGGATATCGTACCACGGCACGTACTTCAACGGGGGCAACACCATTTTCTTTGGTGTATGGCATGGAGGCTGTCCTACCCATGGAAGTTCAGATTCCTTCCTTAAGGATCATGAAAGACGCTGGTTTGAGTGAAGACGATTGGATTCAGACCCGGCTTGATCAACTCAATTTGATCGACGAGAAGCGACTTACGGCTGTTTGTCATGGTCAGGCGTATCAAAAACGCATGATCAAGGCTTTCAACAAGAAAGTCAGGCGTCAGGTATATTAAGTCGGAGATCTTGTAATCAAGCGGATCATCCTACCCCAAAGTGATCCCAGGGGCAAGTGGACTCCTACTTACGAAGGACCATTTGTGATCAAGAGTATCTTTTTTGGTGGGGCAATGATTTTGACCACCATGGACGGCGACGATTTGCCACACCCTGCGAACGCAGACATAGTCAAAAGATACTACGCATAAAACGACTCGGCAAGTTGAAAACCCGAAAGGGCGACTTGGGCAAAAATGGGCATCCCGGTGAACCGAAAACCTGAAAGGGCGGTTCAGGCAAAAATTAGGGATAAAACAAAAAAAATCTGTACACCCGGCAAGTTGAAAACCCGAAAGGGAGACTTGGGCAAAAAAGGGTTTCCCGTTGGATCGAAAACCCGAAAGGGCGATTCAGGCAAAAGTTAGGGAATTAAAGCGTATGACTATGTCTCGTCGGATCACTTTAAGAATAATCTCTTAATCAACAAGCTCCAAGCTTCTGATAAATCCAGTCATCGACGGACGAAGCAGCGAATGGACAAATATTCAGAGTTGTGAAGGCTATGGCAGAATGGGAATCCCATGGAATTGTTACACATAGCCATCTTTCTTTTGTATAAGATTTTTTCAATTCTTACGACAACATCCTCTTACTAGGATGTCTGTCTCCTTTGTACAAAGATACTCACCAAAAGTTAAATACAAATGTACTTCTAAGTGTAGAAATTTGTTGGCCTTTCTTTTCTTTTTACACTTATGTTTTATTTGAAAAACGTCCAATGTTTTGTTAAATAGGCATATGCATTTGAATATAATCACTGCTTACAAATTAAAAAAAGGATAATTACTGATAGGTTAAAGGTGGAGGAAGATATCTTTGTGCCGTTCCAGAGGAAATCCCCCACGACACATCATTTGGATCCTTGACAAAGCTAATATTAGGAGTACATTTCCCCAACGGATTTAAGCTTCAAGATCCGCAACAGAGCCGGTACAGTCTAGAACTTGATTCCCCAGCTGATCTGAATTTCAAAATTCCCATCAGAGTTAAGCTTCGAGATCCCCAGTGGAGCTCGAAGATCCTGAAATCCTATCCCCAGTGGAGCCCGAAGATCCTTAAATCCTATCCCCAACGGAGCCAGAATAGTCTAAGCATTCTCCACACAGAGTTATTTCCTAGCAGATTGGAGATTCTCAGTCTCATTTCTACAGCATAATCCTCCCAGGTTTCAACTCCCCAGTAGAGATTTTTCAAGGTCCCTTATTTCCCAAGCAGTCAGCAAGGGTTTCTCCTCTCCAAGTCCTCAACAGTGGTCCTAAGAGTCCTCAACAATCAAAGATCTTTAATCCCCAAGCAGTCGGCAAGGATTTCTCATCTTCAACAGTCAAATATTTTTGGAATCCCCAGCTTCGGTCAAAGATTTACTTTCCCTGGCAGCAGTCGAGGAATTCATTATCTCCATCTATCAAGGATTCATTTTCCTCAGCAAGACGGCTACTCAGCCTGCATACATAACTATTACATTCATATATCATAAACATTGATGAAGCACAGTTCATTGCATCATACACATCATGCAACGTAACTTTGTGTTTTAGCTAACATTTTACCCTTTTCAGGATAAGATTAAAAGGCTATCGTTAACAATTATTCAGATACAGTATGGATACACCCCAGACACGGCGGTCATTCTATTACTCATTCAGAATTTCAAGTCAGATACAGTATGGATACACCCCAGACACGACGGTCATTCTATTACTCATTCAGAATTTCAAGTCAGCTACAGTATGGATACACCCTAGATACGGCGGTCATTCTACTACCCATTTAGACTTCAGCAATCCGATACAGACTAGATACACTCCAGACACGGCGACCATTCTATCTCTCATTCAGATTCAATTATCAATTTCAACTTCGGATACGCTCCAAACACGGAAGCCATTCTGGCCTTTACACCAGTAGTTTGATTCTCCCCAGTGCAACTGCCACATAAGTCATTCTTTCACTTATTCAGATCCCAGTTACAGTTTCAGATACACTCCAGATACGGAAGTCATTCTGCTACTCATACAAATATCAACTTCAGATACAGTCCAGATACGCTCCAGACACGGTTGCCATTCTGTCACTCATGCAGATCCCAGTTACAGTCTCATATACACTCCAGACACGGAAGTCATTCTGCTACTTATACAGATCTCAACTTCAGATACAGTCCAGATACGCTCCAGACATGGTTTCCATTATGTCACTCATTCAGAACTTATCCTCAGCACACAGTTGCTCTCTACACAGATTTTTCTCTGTTACCCGTTCAGAATACAGATACACTCCAGACACGACAGTCATTCTGATATTCATTCAAAATCCAAATACAATTACAGCTCAGATACGCGCCAGACACGGACGCCATTCTTTTGCTCATACAAATTCAGTCTCCAGATACAGTTTGAGTGCATTCCAGACACGGATACCATCTTGATACTCATTCTTTTGACCTACAACATTGAAACTCAACAAACACTCTTGGATGGCATCTTTAAGCACATCTCCAGCAAGATTCTACTATCTCCAAATGGCATCTTTAAGCCCATTTCCTCTACTATATTCTGGATGAGTGCAAATTTACGGGCACTCTAGTGTCCAATCCTCTTTTACCTTCGAGTCACGAAAGGCAAATTTGCCAATCTAACTCTTCAGGTCCAAGAAGATTGAACAGGGGCAGCTGTTGTACCCCAAAATTTGCCCTCTCATTCTCCAAGGCCTTTCTCACAAGGATTGTCAAGGTTCAAGCTTGAACAAGTGCATTGGGATTTTCCAGTACCAAAATTAAAAGGAAACTGTCAAAAATGGAGAAAACAGATAAAAATAACATTTTGACAAATTTGGTGGAAAATATGTCTCCTTCGATTCAGCATACTTCAATTGACTCTTGGCCTCTTTTGATTGCTCAAAGTGGATGCTAGCGTGCCTATTTCGCCTGGGCATGTGACTTCTTGTTGCAGGCTTCGTTTATGCCTTTTGCTGCCTACAAACCTGCTTCGTTTATGCCTTTTGCTGCCTGCGTGCTTGCAATCGAAGGCCATGACTTACTGGCCACACATGCCCCCTGCAAGGAAACCCTTTTCGATTCACCAAGCGTATTGCCTACAAACCTATTTCGGTTTGGACAAGTAGCTGCCTACATGCCTGCTTCGATTTGGACAAGTTTACTGCCTACAAACATGCTTCGATTGGGTAACATTGCTTCCTTCGAGCACGGACTTTCGATTGGAAAATATGTTTCCTTCGAGTGTGAGCTTTCGACTGGGCATTAGCTTCCTTCAAGTAAGCTTATTTCGACCATAAGTTTCGACTAAGGCAAAGGTTTCCTTCGAACATGTGTGCTTCGATCTCACTCTTGCATTCGACTCAGGAATGTCCTTCGAATCAGGAAGTAAAAGCCTCATGTTGGTTGTTTTCAATTCAAAGAGTCAATAATGTTCTGAAAGCTTCCTTCGATTCAGAAGTTAATAACCTTCTGAAAAGGGCCATTCGAAGAACATACAGTTGGTCCATTCGAAGGACACACAACTGGTGGAAACGAATGCAGTGATGTCCCAGAAAGATGGAGGATTCGACCCAGAAGATCAAGTTGAACATATAGACCCATAGGCTAGGCCACGTGTCTTCCCTTTTTAGGCTTGTTTGCTGTCTAAGACCACTTGCATAGCACAGTACCACATTTTAGGAAAGTCTGTCTTGAGCCTTGCACCTATTTTCCTTCAGCATGAAGCAACCTCACCTGAACCATTCATCTTGCTTTTGTGGCACAAGTGGACATTTACTTTCCAGCTCGGCCTTATTTTATTATTTTTTGCTCCACAAGCAATGACAGAAGCATGAGTCACAGCCTCTGCACCCCAACTTCCAGCAGGCCCACCACATGTGCTGTCACGTTACCTATTATTTTACTATTTTTGCAAGGCTGACTGTTGAAGACATGTCCATTCTTTTCCTCTATAAATAGAGGAATTTATGCAAAACTGAGGGAAGACTTTTTGGCCAGAGAAACGTATCTTCAAAATTCTCACACACCACAAAATTCTCAAACACTTAAATACTTGAACACTTAAACACTTAAACACTTAAACACTCAAACACTCAAACACATACCCAGAATCCAAACAACAAATCCAGAACTGCATCCTCCTGCCTAAACACCAGAACATCAAACATGTGTTACAAATACAAGCCTTGAGGCCTGCATAACCTTAAAACCTGCCTTCCTTACCAAAGCCAGAAAACTCCAGCCATTTCAACTGCAACTGGAAACAAACCTGCCTAAAGCCAGTCCAACTGCAACTGCAAACAAACCTGCCTAAAAGCCAGTCCAACTGCAACTGCAAGCAAGCCTGTATCAAAACTAACAGAAACTCAAACCTGCCTGCCCAAACCAAACAGTAACATAACTAGCTTCAGAAAGATCCCAACAAGGCTCCCTCCACCATCAAAAAAGGTCACCTACAGCTCTTTCGACTAAGCACTTCAAGAGGTAAGTTCTCTCCAGCTTGGGACTTTTTTATTTAAACATCATGAGTACATGCCAATAAAGAAAAATGTAGATATTTCTGGACCATGTTTTAGCATTAGATTCTGATTGTTCTTATGCTGAAAACTCAACCTTAATTAGTTATAATTTAGACTTTGAGACCCATTGGTTTTTTGTGCTAACCCCTGGACTGTAGTTATGTTTGGATGTTGCATTTAAGAACTTGAGACAGGTTTATTATACCCTTCGATTGGCTAGCTGCACAAGCCTTTCGAATCACAATTTGAGGGCCTAAGTATGCTTACAAGGAGTCAGCAAGGAGCCTGTGAAAAAGCCAGAACCTTGTTGTTTCTAGACCTCAGACGAAATCCATAACCTTTCCGTTTCCATGCCATAAACAAAAGACAGGAGTATGAAACGAAGCCCCAGGCTTCCTCACTGACTCCAGGCCCAATCGAAGTAGGCAAAAAGGCAGAAAGGCCCGGCCAGAGGCACACTTGCACTAAGTCCAGGCTCAGACGAAAGGCACTTCCATGCTGGTGCCAGCCTCCAATCGAAGTACATGACCTGACTGGTGCCAAAGCCCAATCGAAGGCCATGACCTCACTGGCACGAATTCCCAATCGAAGGACGACCTTACTGATGCCAGCCCCCAATCAAAGGTGGCCAACAGAAGGAAAATTGAAGGGTGCTCCTGCCTGGGTCGAAAGACACTCATTTTTCTTGCTTTTACCTTATTTTTGCCTTTATATTCTCATGCAATTCAATATGGTTGTAATAGTGTAGGATATTTATTTCCTGCATTTTTATTGCTTTGTACAAATGCTAGTAATTAGGTGTGTATGGCAAGATAAAATCAACAGTTAGACAACCCAAAAAATCAAAGATAACAATGCATGCAATCAAACACACTTGCACACGTACACCCCTAGGGTAATTCCACTTGTTGCCTTATAGAAATGGCCATGTTATGCATGTGGGATGTCTTAGCACAAACGAATTGAAAAAAAGATCATAGTCCCTCGATAACGCTATCAAAAGTTGCCTTTCAAAAATGATCTTAGTCCCTACAGAAAAGTGCTAAATCATTTCACAACATTGCTATCATGGTCATACGATGACCCACGCCTGTCCCGTTTACATCCTAACACAAGGTTGTTCACCAAATACAATGGTGAAACAACAATGTTAAAAGGGTTAAAAACATAAGAAAGATCTTTGAGTAAAATAGGGTAGACAACTCTTAGTTACTTGATCAAAAATCTTGCAAAACATCCTTGCTATTTTTCAAAACACACTCCACAACACAATTTCAAAAACAACTTTCAAAACATTGAAAACCTTTCAAAAAGACAAACACCTTTGTATACATTCAAACAAGGATCATTAAAAAGGTTGCCACAACGATGGCCTCTTTTCAAAACATCTTTCAAAATCACACACAAAGCACCATTTCAAACAATTAAAAATGCAAAGCAAGTGATCTAAGCAAGTAACTAAGAGCCCATGGATAACTATGGATAGAAAGGGTGCTAATACCTTCCCTTTCTATAATCTACTCCCCGAACCCAAGAAAACATCTCAAAGGTCTTTCCTGTGCTTTTTGACCTTTCCTTAGTGTGATCGGTGGAAATGAGAACTGACTGTTTAACGCTGGTTCGCGAAATGTCGCGGAAGCAAGAGTCGCCACCGTCTTTTATTTTCTCGAAGATGGAAAGGACAAAAGCACATCAAAATTCCTTATGAGAATGTTTCTCGGTTCGGGAGCTAGATTTATAGAAAGGGAAGGTGTTAGCACCCTTTCTATCCATGGGCTCTTAGATACTTGTTCTTATGTTTTCAAAATATGTTTGCTTTTCAAGTGTGAGTGGGTTTTGAAAAAGTTTTGTTTGAAAAATTTCTAAGTAACTCTTGTATCTGTCCTCAAGAGTGTATGAAATATTTGTTTGAAAACCTTTTGAAAGTGTGGGTGTGAAAAGTTGTTTTGTTTGTTTGAAAAGAGCAAGTATCTATGAGTCATCTACCTAGGAATTAAGCTGTGTAAGTGTCCTTTAGGTAGTGCCATCCCACCATTGAGAGGTAGGTAGCACCACCGTTGGAGGTGTTCGGGTCAATTCGAGTGTAGGGACAATGTGGTTACCGAAGCAATAGTAGGACACCTTAGAAGCTACCCTTATGTCCTTGATCCTTTTTTAATCCGAGGCAACCGTTTTCGAGGCAACTGTTCTGAGGCAACTGTTTCGAGGAAACTGTTTCGAGGCAACTGGATCATGGACATAAGGACCGCTAAGACGTCCTATACTTGACGACCACATTTCGAAGGCAACGAGTGAGGCGTACCCTAGAAGTGGTGTGTGCATTGTGTGTTGTATTCAGTTAATGTTTGTCTTTGTAATTAGTGAGCTACGAGTTGTTTTTATTTACATACATTCTTTCATGCAAGTTTAGCAGTTAAGGGGTGCGGAAAGTAAATTGCGGAAATATAAATCCTACGCTATTACAAGGCGCGGGTCTATACATCGCCAAAAATTACAAAGACCCGTTTTTGGTAAATAAGTACGGAAAGTAAATAAAAACAGTAAAAGTCCTAATTACTATTACATCCGGAGGCAATTACATAATAATCCATGTTGTACCCCAAAATTTGCCCTCCCATATTCTTCAAGAATTTGCCAAGTCAAAGCTTCAAAATTCCCCAAGGGTTGCACAGTGTAAGAGCCTCCTGAACAGTCAAAATTAGGGTTTTGGTTCTGATCAAGAAAATGAAGTTTCCAAAGGTCCAATCAAGCCCCACATGCCTATAAATATGGTCAAACATCCTCATATCAAGTTTCAAGACTTTCAGCACAAAATTGCACAGTCAAAAACCCTAATTGCACTACATTCAACTGCAGGGGCAAATGGTCATTTGACAGTCAAAAGTTCAAATTTTTGGTCAACATATCATTTTGAAGCCACAAACATCATTTGATCAATGCTTGATCATGATTCTCAAAGCTTGGCTCAAAAATCATCAAGATGCAGAAGTTTCCTTATTTGGACAGTTGAAAAAGTCAACTGTAAATTGACCAGGGCATAACTTTCACATGGATTATCAGAAATATTCCATCCAAAGCTCATTTTGAAGAGAAAGACATTTCCTACAACTCATCTTCATACTTCAAGTCCAAGAAATGCTCTCACAAAAAGTTATCAATTTCAACATTATAGGTCATTTTCAAAAGTCAACAAAAAGGGACTTTAAGTCAAAGGCCATAACTTGAGATTGGTAAATAAAAATGACATGGGACCAAAGACATTGGTTAGAGGACTCAAAGACCTTTCCAAAATGTCCAAGAACATGAGCAAAGATTAAAAATTGAGCAAGTTATGCCTTGTGGAAGTTGGGAAATTTTTGGATATTTTGAAAAGTCAACATTGGTTCAAATGACCTAAAATTGCTAATGGGCCTATTTTTCTTCCATAATTCATCATCCAAGGCATGTGCACGACCATTAGGCCCAAAGGGAAGTTTTTCTTCATTTTTTATTTATTTATTTGAATTTTTATTAATAATAATTCATTTAAATCAATTAAATACATGATAAATAATTAACCTAAGTTTTTCAATCTTTTTATGCATGTTATATCCTCAAGATTTCGTGCCTAGCCAAATATGGAAAGAATCAATTGGATTGGTCATGATTTGTATCAAAAAGCATGTGAAAAAGATTTGAAAATCATGTTTAAAAATCAAATATCATATTCATGAATGCAAGAGATTTGGATCAAGTTTTCTAACCCTAATCATTCCTACATATACAAGCAAGCAAGACCTAATTCATTTGACCAAGAAGCTGCGCTAGAGACCAAGACACAAACTTGAAATTTTTGCAAAAAAATTCAAAACTGAAAACCTATTTGCAGGTCGTTTCAAGCCAAAAGAATCATCCCATCACCTTCCTGAAGCTTCAAGGAAGTATTTCCAATCAAAATCATTCACTCTAACACCCTAAATTGGTAACACGACCTCACCCTGTACCGAAATTTTTTGAAACTCTTGCATCTCAATTCATGCACTTTTTGCACTTTTTAACATGTGATTTACATTCCTTATGCAATTCTGATGCTAACCGTGTGGTTTAATTTTGTTTTCATGCCCTATATGAGGATTTGCCATTAGAGACATTTAGGGTTTTCAGGTTTTCAAATTAGGCGTTTCTCAACCCTGTAAAATTGGGACACGTGAATATCACCCTTGAATCAAGCATACTCAGACGAAAGGAAACCCACCCTCGCGCTCAATTTATGAGGCCTTATGGCCTATTCGCTATTTTCTAATATAGCATCTATGGCAACGTTTGAAAACCGTTGCTAATTTGTTCTTGTTTCAGAAAAAAAAAATAAGCCAAGGAAGAGGATGACTAGGTGGCTATCCATGATTGGGGCGTTTAAATTTTCGCGCGCAGAAAGCACTAATGAATTATCTTGTATTATAATATTTGCTTGTTATATGATATACAGAAAACGCGCTTGGCTTGGTTGGCAATGCTTGCAAGTGGTAAATCACAGGACCTGGGTTCGAGCCCCAGGTCCTCACCCCCTTTCACATTATTTTTCATATGGTGTTCATGTGCAGTTTCAGCGTTAGGACGTACCATGCGCTTCTCAATCCAGCTGCCCACGTGTCCAATGGAGATGATCAAACGGCCATAATCTGAAGCGTACCATAAGCCTGAGTCAACACCCCATACGCTGGCCAATGAAAGTCAATCAGGCTTGAAGGTTGATGGGCTCAAATTGCTGGGCTATACCTCCTATTTGGGGTCTGAACCCCCTAGGTTTGCAAACCTTCTTTACTTTCTTTATTTTTATAATTTTTATTTTCTTTTAATTATTGTTTGTTTAATTAATTTAATGTTTTCATAAAATACAAAAAAACCATAAAAAAATCAGAAAAGATGAAAAATTAAATATATTTTATTTAACTAGTATTTTTTTTTAAATAAAGTCCATTAATTAATTTTAGTTTTAATTTAGGGTTTAATTGTAATGTTTTCATAATAAAAATCTAAAAAATATAGAATTAGGATTTATGATAATTTTATTCCTTTTTTTATTTTTCTTCCATAATAATTAAAATATTAAGTATTTATTTTTGTAATTAAATTGCATGTAAATTAATTAGGGTTAATTTTAGGTCAAAATTTAAATCTTTTCTTAACAAATAAAAATTGTAGAATTAGGTTTAATTTTAATTAATTCTTTTTCATTAAAATCCCAAAATACCAAAAATACCAAAAAGACAATTTCTTTTCCTTTTAATTTTAATTAATTCATCGTTTAATTTAATTTTGCAAAAAGGGTCCAACGCCCTCGTTTAATTCGCGCATTTATTTTATTTCTTTTAAATATTTGTGTATCTCTCCCGAAGCCATGTAATTAATCTGTCGCACTTTTAATCCTTTATTTTCATTAATTCTTTATTTTTTCTGTCAAATCGGGTTCGAGAAATTTTGGCGATGTGGACCCGCGCCTTTTGTAATAGCTTAGAAATTTTATTTTCCGTAACTTTTTAATTGTTAATCTAGGCATGAAAGAATGTATGGACAAAATAAAAACAAACGCTAGATCACCAATGACATGACAAAAGACAAAAATATCTGAAAACGACACACAAATCACACACCACCCCTAGGGTACGTCTCACTGTTGCCTTGCCTCGAAAGGTGATCGTCGAGTAGAGGATGTCTTAGTAAGTCCTCATGATCCGGGAACCTGGCATGAGGGTAGCTTCTAAGGTGTCTTCCCATTGCTCTGGTGATCACCATGTCTCGAACCTCGAATTGACCCGAACACCTCCAATGGTGGTGCTACCTACCTCTCAATGGTGGGATGGCACTACTTTAAAGGACATTTACACAGACGAATTCCTTAGGGTAGGTAGACGACTCTAGATACTTGCTCTAAATTTCAAAACAAATCAAAAATACTTTTCACACCAACACATTTTCAAAAAGCTTTCGAAAGCATTTTTTCAAACACTCTTGAGGACTGATACAAGAGTCGAACTGGAATTTTCAAAGAAACTTTTTAAAACCCACAGTTGAAAAGCAAACAAACCATTTTTGAAAACACAAATGAGCAAGTATCTAAGAGCCCATGGATAACCATGGATAGAAAGGGTGCTAACACCTTCCCTTTCTATAACCTACCTCCCGAACCGAGAGCAATCTTTTAAGGAATTTTTCTGTGCTTTTGTCCTTTCCATTTGGAGAAAATAAAAGACGGTGGCGACTCTTGCGTCCGCGACATTTCGCGAACCAGCGTTAAACAGTCAGTTCCAGATCCACCGATCACAATCCAAAATAAGGAATTAAAATTAAAATGCGCGCGAAAGAAGAATCGGGAATGTCTTAAGGGTGTTGACCCTTTTAGAAAAGAAATTGATTTTTTTGTCTTTTTTGTAATTAAAGTGAAATTAAAACTAACTAATGACTAATTAATTAATTTAATTAAAAGAAAATATTTTTTGTTTTTGTGTTTTTATGAAATAAAAGAAATGGAATAAAATTAAAAGTTAACTTTTACCTAATTCTAGATTTATTTTAATTTTTTTAAGAAAAGGAATTAAAATGGCCCAATTAAACTATTTTAGTTCATGTTTATTTACAAAATAAAATAATAATAATAATAATGATGTAATTCTATTTTTTTGATTTTTATAAATATGTTAATTAAGTTAATTGTTAATAATAAAAATAATTAAAAGGTTAGCAATTAAAAATAAGAAAAAATGACAAAACAAAATAAAAAAAAGAAGTAAAACCAAAGGGGGTGTGGGCTGAAATGGAGGTGCAATGCTGAAATTGTGGCCCATTAGCAAGAAGCCCTATTTGACTTTCCTTGATTGCTTGCAGCGCGCTTGACTCCAGAGTATGGTATTCTGCACCTTTTGTCCTTTGGATCTGCACTAATGACACATGGCTGGCGCTTTGGATGAGGTTTATGGTGTTCCTCCTTTGAGAATCTGCACATGAAAGCAATGAAAAAAATGATATGGAAATTATAGGGGACCTGGGAAGAACTTATAGCGCGGTATGAGCCTCAGGACTTGACAAAGGTTGCTTTAGCTTCAAGGTGTGGCAAGGAATAGAACCACGTGCTTGTTTTGATCTGAAGATGCTCGCAACTATGTTTTAGAACTCTCACTTTTTGAATAATTTTTGGTTTTGCTCTTGGCCGTTTCTGCACACACTCTTTTTTGAATGAGGTTGGGAGGGCTTGTATATATAGTAATGAATGAGAATCAGTCACATGATGAGCCTTTAACCATTGCAATTATGCTTGAGATTTTGCCATAACCAACATTGAAACAACTTGCCTTTTGTGTCAAAATTTGAATTTCTATGCCCATAATAGGCCTTGCACGAATTTGGAAGGTATTTCAAGGTGATTCAAAGCTATTCAACACAAAATATATCCCTCCATTAATTTCTTTGATTTTTATTTGAATTTTAAAGATTTAAAATGAATTAAATCAAATAAAATTAAATAAAAATGGAAAAATTAATTTTAAATCTTGAAATAAATTGTGGGACACGTGGGAGGCATGGCCAAGCTGAATCAAGTGGAAAAAGTGGGCCCCTTTTGTCAAAAATGAAGTTTCAAGGATAATTGACTTTGGCCATTTCACAAAAATTTCCCAACTTCTCCAATGCATATCTTGCTCAATTTTGAGGCTATGAACATGTTCTTGGACATTTTGGAAAGGTCTTGAAGTCCTATAACCAATGTCTTTGGTCCCATGTCATTTTGATTTACCAATATCAAGTTATGGTCTTTGACTTAAAGTCCCTTTTTGTTGACTTTTGAAAATGACCTATAATGTTGAAATTGATAACTTTTTGTGAGAGCATTTCTTGGACTTGGAATGTGAAGATGAGTTGTAGGAAATGTCTTCCCCTTCAAGATGAGCATTGGATGGGATTTTTCTGATGAACCATGAAAAAGTTATGCCTTGGTCAAGTTACAGTTGACTTTTCAGCTGTCCAAAAATAGAAACTTTTGACACCTTGATGATTTTTGAGCCATTCTTGTGGAATCATGATCAAGACTTGATCAAATGATGATTGTGGCTTCAAAATAAGATGTTGACCAAATTTTTTGACTTTTGACTGCCAAATGACCATTTTGCCCCTACAGTTGATTGTGAAGCAATTAGGGTTTTTGACTGTGCAACTTGACCTTGTGAGCCTTGAAACTTGACATGTGGATGCTTGACAAAGTATATGAGCATATGGGACTTGATTTGGCCCTTGAAAATCTCAACTTCCTTGTAAGAACCAAAACCCTAATTTTGACCGTGTTATGAGGCAATTGGACTGTGCAATCCTTGAGAGATTTTGAAGC
This sequence comes from Vicia faba, assembly GCA_948472305.1. Taxonomy (NCBI): domain Eukaryota; kingdom Viridiplantae; phylum Streptophyta; class Magnoliopsida; order Fabales; family Fabaceae; genus Vicia; species Vicia faba. Next base: position 357,818,301 of record OX451738.1, read on the forward strand.
ATCTGGAGATTGATCTTGCCAAATCTTGAAGAATATGGGAGGGCAAATTTTGGGGTACAACAGTTGCCCCTGTTCAATCTTCTTAGACCTGAGGATATAGATGGGCTTGCGTGCCTTTCGTGATCCGAAGGTGGAAGATGATTGAACACTAGAGTGCCTAGAAATTTGCACTCACATAGTAGAGTATCAGCAGTGTGATAGCGGGAATGGGCTTACAGATGCCATTTGGAGAGATGGTGGATAGGAGTATGGGCTTAAAGATGCCATCTGGAAGTGTGACAGAACCTTGTCGGGAATGGGCTTATAGATGCCATTTGGAACTGTAATGGATAGTTGAATCTGAATAAGAAATAGAATAGCTCCCGTGTCTGGGGCATATCTAGTCTATATCTAATTGCTGACGTCTTGAACGAGTAGTAGAATGACCGCCGGGTCTGGGGTATATCCATACTGCATCTGAATGAGTGGCAGAATGTCATCCGAATCTGGATCGTATCTGGACTGAACAATAGAATATCATCCGGGATGGGGCATCTCTAAGTTGTCTTTAGAAGTTTGAATCTGAATAAGCAATAGAACGGCGTCCGGATCTGGAGCATCTCTAGGCTATATCTGAAAGGGAATCTGAATAAGTATCAGAACGTCACCATGCCTGGGTCACATCTGAACTATCTCTAGAAGGAGTCTTGAATAAGCAAAGGAACAACATCCATATCCGGAGCATTTCCAAGCTACCTCTGAAAGGAAATCTGGAATAAGTATGAGAACATCGCCATGCCTGGGTCACATCTGAACTATATCTAGAAGGAGTCTTGAATAAGCAAAAGAACAGCATCCATATCTGGAGCATTTCCAAGCTATCTCTGAAAGGGAATCTGGAATAAGTATCAGAACGTCGCCATGCCTGGGTCACATCTGAACTATATCTAGAAGGAGTCTTGAATAAGCAAAAGAACAGCATCCATATATGGAGCATTTCCAAGTTATCTCTGAAAGGAAATCTGGAATAAGTATCAGAACGTCGCCATGCCTGGGTCACATCTGAACTATATCTAGAAGGAGTCTTGAATAAGCAAAAGAACAGCATCCATATCTGGAGCATTTCCAAGCTATCTCTGAAAGGAAATCTGGAATAAGTATCAGAACGTCGCCATGCCTGGGTCACATCTGAACTATATCTAGAAGGAGTCTTGAATAAGCAAAATAATAGCATCCATATCTGGAGCATTTCCAAGCTATCTCTTTAATCTCTTTAATGTAGATATGCCCTGGCTAGACACAGGTATCTAATCCACAATCAATCGCTCACAGATATGCCCTGGCTAGATGCAGGTATCGAATCTGGAATTGCAACAGTTGATAGTAATCATCTTTGGATTGACCTTTTTCCTGAAAAAGGCAAAACATCAGTTGTGCAATGCATGATGTCATGATGTTCTCAGGGAGAAATGAGATTGTGTGATATGATGCGTATGTGCATGCATTGTGTATGTAAGCAAGATGTATGAAAGGTGATATGTTTATGAATGTATTTTCGTCTAGGAAAATAAATCCTTGACGAATGCCGGGAAGTTGAATCTTGGGCTGATGTTGAAGAACAGAGTTCTTCGTTTCCGCTGGGGATGATGGTTGCAAGAATACCGGTAGGAGAAGATGACTCCGTTGGGGAATAAACTTGGCGAATAGATTACTCTGCGGGGAGTGAACTCTGTGGGGAAAGAGAGGTACTTTGCTGGGGTTGATGATAACTCCGCTGGGGATACCATTGTTGAGCTCTGTTGAGGGAATTGATGAACTCCGCTGGGGGGTAGGAAGAAACTTCACCGAGGACGATCTTTCCGTGGTCATTAGCTGAGGATAACCCAGTTATAAACTCTGGTGGATCATAACCTTTGAATAAAGTCCGGGGAGAGACGTGCATACTCTGCAGGTGATAAGCTTCCAGAATCTACTGGGGATAAGCTTCCTACTGGGGAGATTGATCAACTCTCCTGGGGAGACTTTTTGAGACTGTACTGGGGAAGTGGCTCCACTGGGGTGTCTGGTATTTCGCCGGGGAACAATCTTAGGATAAGACTGCCGGGGATGCTTGTTTAGGAACATCTATATACTCCGCTGGGGAATATTGAGATCTTCTGGGGATACCCATCTTCCTTAAGGCTGACAGTAGATTAACTCTGCTTGGGGAGAGTATGGCTGAATCTTGTCTTACTCTGGGGAGTGAAGGTATCTTGGTCATGTTCTTCAGCCGAACTTACCTTGTACCTGGAGGAAAGCAGCTGTACAGTTTGGGCAACTCTTATTGCCCCAGCTTTTGTGGGAGAAGGTACCTGTAGAGGTGCTTGAGGACTGCCGATTGACAAATCTTCTTCTGGTAGGCAAGTGACGAGATGACGGAACATAGTCGTACGCTTTTGATCCCTAACTTTTGCATGGACCGCCCTTTCGGGTTTTCAGTCCACCGGGATACCCATTTTTGCCCAAGCCGCCTTTTCAGGTTTTCGACTTGCCGGGTGTACAAATTTTTTCATTTCTTCCCTTATTTTTGCCCGAACCCTTTTGGTTCGCCGGGAAGCCCTTATTTTTGCCTAGGTGTGTCAACCTAGCGGGTCTTTGATTGTGCGTAGTATTTTTTTCGACTATGTCCACGCTCTCAGGATGCGGGGAGGTGCCCCTGTCAGAAGTGTTTTGCCATGCCACCAGAAGATGTTTGATCAGGCAAGATTCGTTGCTGGAATGCCCCAAGTGACTTAGGCAGAGATTTTCCCCAGGCTATTTGGCATTTTGAGAGATTCTTCGAATCTTGACCTAACTGCCCCAGATGATGGATAATGATCATGCCGTGCCCCCTGATTGGGGGTGCTTTTGTTCATTTAGACATTCGTCGTGCAAACTTCTATGCTGTTTAGACAAAATAGTCATATGCAAACAATGTTATATTAAGAATGCAACACTTATGTCTGTCTTGAAATTTTTGAAAATGCATTTTCAGTAAAACAAGCAAATTTTGTAAAATGTGATGTCAACTCAGTATTTTACAGCAAGCCTTAAGGAGTCAGGATACCTTTCGTAACAGTATGCCTTCGAACTAAACCATGCTTCAGCTAGGACTTTTAAGGGTTGTAACGTGGCCTGGTTCACGGTTTAAGAAACAAAGGAAAAGGCTCAAATTTATCTGTACCCACCCGTTCTTCGTGATGTTCTTCAAACCTAAACTCAGCTGATCGTGCGTTAGACCTTGTTTGAGTCTTTGCTTCGATATACCAGTGATGGTTCGGATACTGACGGTTTATTTTGAATAGGCAGTCATTTCCTTTTGTGTTGAGGGTTTGTAGGACCTCTTTCTTTTTTGATTGTGTTATCCCTGTTTTTTGCCTGAACTGTTTCTTTTTGTATTTACAGTCAGCGGGATGCCCAAGTTTTGTAAGTCTCCTTCATAGGTTTTGACTTAATGGGCTTTTATTTTTGAAAGATAACGACTGCCTGTCTTTATGATTATTCGAAACCATCGTCGTCTTTTGTTTTGTAAGGACTTCTTTGGTGCCATTCGTTGTGCACTTGGATCAACTGAGAGAACTACCCTGCCCCAGGTTATGATTAAGGGTTTTAATTTTTGAAAAGAAAACTCCTACTTCTTTGGCTCAAAGGGGTTGACGAGGGATTATCTTCCTTATAACTCCAGTGTTTAGGAATTGAAACAATGCATGTACCTCATCAGCGGGGTCTGTTCAAAAGCATACTGTAGATCATGGTATCGTTCTCGTCATCCTCCCTCAAGAGGCTTAGAATTATTAGTCGAGAGTTGATCACCACAGAAAAATGAAAGCAATTTTGAATATAATGAAAACAATTGTATTAATTTGAAACAGACATACGCGATGCATTCATGGAATAAAAGAGTTTGCTATGACATTAATTGTTTGTATAAGCAAAAAATTACAACTCGGAAATTCAAATAAACAAAAGTCTTCAATGATTGGGCAAAGGAGCATTGATTATGTTTGGAGTCTCTGACGCTTCAAACTGAATCTCTCCGGCATCGATCATGTCTTGAATCTTGTTCTTCAAAGGCCAGCAGTTGTCCGTAGTATGACCCGGGCTATCGGAGTGGTATGCGGACCTCTCATTAGGATGGTAGTTGGGAGCAGAGGTGTTTGGATTCCGGAGAGGAGCCCTCAAGGTAATCAGCCCTGCCTTCAACATTTGCTGTAGCGCTTGATCCAGTGACATGTTGATTTTAGTGAATTGTCTCTTGGGTGCGACCTCCTTACATTGATGCCCCTGTCCTTGTTGAGCAGGCCTAGGATTAGAGATCTGGATTGCCCCTACATGTTGATCATGGCGACCCTTTTGGCTGTACGCAGCATTGGCCTCTTTCTTCCCACTGTAAGGCTTTTTATGAGCATCAGCAGGTGCAGCTTCTTGAATCTTTCCAGCCTTGATACCAGCTTCAATCCTCTCCCCGGTCAAGATCAAATATGTAAACCCAGCAGAAGAATTCCCAATCAGATGGTTGAAGAAGGGACCAGACAGGGTCCCCAAGAACATGTCAACGAGCTCACGGTCAGTCAAGGGCGGCTGCACCCTTCCAGCCAGATCTCTCCACCTTTGCGCATACTCCTTAAAACCTTCACTCGTCCCAAGTGACATACCCTGGAGTTGGGTACGCGTGGGAGCGAGGTCGGCATTATACTGATACTGCTTATAAAAAGCAGTTGTTAAGTCCTCCCAGTTACGAATACTGGTTCCATCCAACTGATAGAACCAATCGAGCTGAGTCCCTGAAAGACTCTCCTGGAAGAAATGGATCCATAGATTCTTGTCTGCCGTGTAGGGCTGGATCTTCCTTGCGTATGAACTGAGGTGCAGCTTAGGACAGGAAACCCCGTCGTACTTTACAAAGGCATGTGCTTTAAACTTGTAAGGGATCACCACCCCATAAGATAAACCTAGGTCCCCAAAGTCCAACCCAGGCACACGTTGGATATCCATAGCATTTAACCGGTCCTCCAGCTGTTTGTACATGTCTTCAGCAGGGGGGTACTGTTCATCATTGAAGTCTGTCTCGGTGTCAGAGACCATAGGGCTAGGAACCTCTCTCCCTTGGTGACTGCCTTCCCCCACAGATGGAGTAGTCCTCTCAGCTTCATTCTGCCGTGTGTTCCCAGATCTGCGTCTAGGGTTGAACAAAACAGTCCTCTTCTTCTTCTTCTTCTGAATCAGAGTCTTCAATTCCTTTTCACCCTGGGCTAGGCTCATAATCAACTCCTGGAACTGGGCATTCTGGGCCTGGAGGGCCTTGATATCTTGTCCATTGGATGATTCAGGATTCATGATGACTGCTGAAATAAACAGCGAAGAAGGTAAGTGACCTGTAACAAGGGTACCTGTAATGCAATGATAGGTATGATATGCATGCAATGTTTTCAAGGACCTCGCGGGATAAACAAGAAAGATTGTTAGAACTTGGATTTTGTAGCTTGATTGAAGGAACTTCATTTTGTTGAGAGTCCTTCTTCAAGAGTCAAGGCTCACCATATCGAGTGGGTCATAGCCCCTGACAACTTCGGCTAGAGGAAAATAAATCCCCTTTTGCCCCTTGCTAGACACTTTGATTCATCATGACCTGCATCACAAGTCCTTGAGATCCTTGAAATGGATTAGTCTTTATGCAGGATGTATACAATGGTATGATGGCATGATGTTATGCTATGCGTGGAGTAATGTAGGTAAACCCAGTTATGAGTCCAGATTAAGGACTGTAAACAAACCCTGCAAGAAACTCATGTGTCAGATAACAAGCATGCAAGTAGTCAAGTTTGAAGGCACACAAGTCACACAGAGAGCCCTTAGATTTTATGCCAGCATGAAGTTCAGATACTACCCTCTTTCAGTTTCATTGGTTAAGACCTGTCCTATAAAAAGTAACCGGGTTCTAGAGGATCCCAATATCACTGACTACCCTCAATCGGTCATAACTCCAGCGTCACAATCTTTTCTTGCAGCCAGAACCATCGCGAGAGTTTAGCCTCAATGGGTGTAGCATACTGCTACTGTTCTATGGCCAAGATGGGTCACATTAGGGTTCTAAGGTCGGTTGGCGCTTAATGACTCCTCAGAAGACCCATATTCTCCTCGTTGCAAAACAAGGGATATCGGTACAGACCAAGGTGCCACACCAACGTAGCCACTGCTTCACCCGTGTCGGTCTACGCCGGACAGGTCCCTCACAACTTATGCTACCTAAAAGGGTATCCCCAAGTCCGGGTTAGGATCTATGAAACTCCGATGCAAAGCCCATAATAATAAAGCAAACAAAACAAAGCAATTGAAAACACAAGTATGAGCTATCCTAAGGTATACCTCACTTTAAGTGTCCCCAGCAGAGTCGCCAGTTCTGTGATCGGTGGAAATGAGAACTGACTGTTTAACGCTGGTTCGCGAAATGTCGCGGAAGCAAGAGTCGCCACCGTCTTTTATTTTCTCCAACATGGAAAGGACAAAAGCACAGCAAAATTCCTTATGAGAATGTTTCTCGGTTTGGGAGGTAGATTTATAGAAAGGGGAGGTGTTAGCACCCTTTCTATCCATGGTTATCCATGGGCTCTTAGATACTTGCTCTTATGTTTTCAAAATATGTTTGCTTTTCAAGTGTGAGTGGGTTTTGAAAAAGTTTTGTTTGAAAAATTTATAAGTAACTCTTGTATCTGTCCTTAAGAGTGTATGAAATATTTGTTTGAAAACCTTTTGAAAGTGTGGCTGTGAAAAGTTGTTTTGTTTGTTTGAAAAGAGCAAGTATCTATGAGTCATCTACCTAGCCTAAGGAATTAAGTTGTGTAAGTGTCCTTTAGGTAGTGCCATCCCACCATTGAGAGGTAGGTAGCACCACCGTTGGAGGTGTTCGGGTTAATTCGAGTGTAGGGACAGTGTGGTCACCGAAGCAACAGTAGGACACCTTAGAAGCTACCCTTATGTCCTTGATCCTTTTTTAATCCGAGGCAACCATTTTTGAGGCAACTGTTCCGAGGCAACTGTTTCGAGGCAACTGTTTCGAGGCAACTGGATCATGGACATAAGGACCGCTAAGACGTCCTATACTTGACGACCACGTTTCGAAGGCAACGAGTGAGGCGTACCCTAGAAGTGGTGTGTGCATTGTGTGTTGTATTCAGTTAATGTTTGTCTTTGTAATTAGTAAGCTACGAGTTGTTTTTATTTACATACATTCTTTCATGCAAGTTTAGCAGTTAAGGGGTGCGGAAAGTAAATTGCGGAAACATAAATCCTACGCTATTACAAGGCGCGGGTCTATACATCGCCAAAAATTACAAAGACCCGTTTTTGGTAAATAAGTACGGAAAGTAAATAAAAACAGTAAAAGTCCTAATTACTATTACATCCGGAGGCAATTACATAATAATCCAAAATAAGGAATTAAAATTAAAATGCGCGCGAAAGAAGAATCGGGAATGTCTTAAGGGTGTTGACCCTTTTAGAAAAGAAATTGATTTTTTTGTCTTTTTTGTAATTAAAGTGAAATTAAAACTAACTAATGACTAATTAATTAATTTAATTAAAAGAAAATATTTTTTGTTTTTGTGTTTTTATGAAATAAAAGAAATGGAATAAAATTAAAAGTTAACTTTTACCTAATTCTAGATTTATTTTAATTTTTTTAAGAAAAGGAATTAAAATGGCCTAATTAAACTATTTTAGTTAATGTTTATTTACAAAATAAAATAATAATAATAATAATGATGTAATTCTATTTTTTTGATTTTTATGAAAATATGTTAATTAAGTTAATTGTTAATAATAAAAATAATTAAAAGGTTAGCAATTAAAAATAAGAAAAAATGACAAAACAAAATAAAAAAAAGAAGTAAAACCAAAGGGGGTGTGGGCTGAAATGGAGGTGCAATGCTGAAATTGTGGCCCATTAGCAAGAAGCCCTGTTTGACTTTCCTTGATTGCTTGCAGCGCGCTTGACTCCAGAGTATGGTATTCTGCACCTTTTGTCCTTTGGATCTGCACTAATGACACATGGCTGGCGCTTTGGATGAGGTTTATGGTGTTCCTCCTTTGAGAATCTGCACATGAAAGCAATGAAAAAAATGATATGGAAATTATAGGGGACCTGGGAAGAACTTACAGCGCGGTATGAGCCTCAGGACTTGGCAAAGGTTGCTTTAGCTTCAGGGTGTGGCAAGGAATAGAACCACGTGCTTGTTTTGATCTGAAGATGCTCGCAACTATGTTTTAGAACTCTCACTTTTTGAATAATTTTTGGTTTTGCTCTTGGCCGTTTCTGCAGACACTCTTTTTTGAATGAGGTTGGGAGGGCTTGTATATATAGTAATGAATGAGAATCAGTCACATGATGAGCCTTTAACCATTGCAATTATGCTTGAGATTTTGCCATAACCAACATTGAAACAACTTGCCTTTTGTGTCAAAATTTGAATTTCTATGCCCATAATAGGCCTTGCACGAATTTGGAAGGTATTTCAAGGTGATTCAAAGCTATTCAACACAAAATATATCCCTCCATTAATTTCTTTGATTTTTATTTGAATTTTAAAGATTTAAAATGAATTAAATCAAATAAAATTAAATAAAAATGGAAAAATTAATTTTAAATCTTGAAATAAATTGTGGGACACGTGGGAGGCATGGCTAAGCTGAATCAAGTGGAAAAAGTGGGGCCCTTTTGTCAAAAATGAAGTTTCAAGGATAATTGACTTTGGCCATTTCACAAAAATTTCCCAACTTCTCCAATGCATATCTTGCTCAATTCTGAGGCTATGAACATGTTCTTGGACATTTTGGAAAGTTCTTGAAGTCCTCTAACCAATGTCTTTGGTCCCATGTCATTTTGATTTACCAATCTCAAGTTATGGTCTTTGACTTAAAGTCCCTTTTTGTTGACTTTTGAAAATGACCTATAATGTTGAAATTAATAACTTTTTGTGAGAGCATTTCTTGGACTTGGAATGTGAAAATGAGTTGTAGGAAATGTCTTCCCCTTCAAGATGAGAATTGGATGGGATTTTTATGATGAACCATGAAAAAGTTATGCCTTGGTCAAGTTACAGTTGACTTTTCAACTGTCCAAAAATAGAAACTTTTGACACCTTGATGATTTTTGAGCCATTCTTGTGGAATCATGATCAAGACTTGATCAAATGATGATTGTGGCTTCAAAATAAGATGTTGACCAAAATTTTTGACTTTTGACTGCCAAATGACCATTTTGCCCCTACAGTTGATTGTGAAGCAATTAAGGTTTTTGACTGTGCAACTTGACCTTGTGAGCCTTGAAACTTGACATGTTGATGATTGACAAAGTATATGAGCATATGGGACTTGATTGGGCCCTTGAAAACCTCAACTTCCTTGTAAGAACCAAAACCCTAATTTTGACTGTGTTAGGAGGCAATTGGACTGTGCAATCCTTGAGAGATTTTGAAGCATCTGGAGATTGATCTTGCCAAATCTTGAAGAATATGGGAGGGAAAATTTTGGGGTACAACAGTTAGGATAAAATAAAAAGTCGGCGGTGACTCTTGCTAAACCAAAACATTTGCAAACACAAACGCAAATCCCAAGTCAGTTCTCCCACCGTATCACATCATCGTCCATATCAAGTTGATTTTTCATTATTTCGAACACCCCTCTCTTGGATCGAGCGTCATTTATTCAAATATTTCACCTTAATCCTTAATGTCTTTGCTCATAGAACACGGTCATGAATGAAACATGTATTAGGTCAATGAACGTTACATAAGGGGCATGGTATTTAACCTCAATTCCTATATTTTAGGGAATCAACAACATGTTCCTATAGTGGTTCCTACATTATAGGAATACTCGGTTTCATACTTCTGGAGTTATAAATACATCAGTATAATGATATTGAGAGAGACCTAACGACAACATATAATTACACATATGTAGTAGCTTCTCACTTCACATGAGCACACTCTTAACACGATAACTACTCTAAAGCCTCTGATAGTCTTTATCCACTAGGGATTATCACACATTTGTATTTTTAGCGAGTATAGAAACATAAGGATAAAAATTGAAATTAAATGACTTTTTCCCTCTATTATATGAAGAAGAAAACCACAAAATTAATTGCGGCTTATAAATAATAATAAAAGGTGAAAAAAGTAGTTACACAAGTCACCCTAACAGGTCCAACCCATATTTCCAGGTCCAACATTTTGAGTGTTGGGGTTGTAATTCTAGTGACTACGTTATTTTTGTAATGACTTTGAGGGAGCATGACTTCTAGTTTATATTCGTGTTGTTGGAATCGTTATACATAGGTAAATTTTACTCGGTCCCATTATGGGTACCAATGTTCCTATATGATCATAATGGGTTAATAATTGGGCCTGATGATGTAATTTTCATATCAGTTAATGTGATTTTCAAGCCACTTCATGAATATTCATTCTCCAAACGATGGGTTTCATTCTAAAAAGTACCTCTCATGAAAAAATTAAGGAGAGTATGAGCAAATTATGAATAAGTGAGTTAAGAATTGAATGATCAGACATGGGAACAAACTATTTCATTAAAATACCGGTTTGACCCATATGCACTATAGTAAGTTATTATTTCTATTCAGTTGATCATTATGATCTTATTATGATAAGAATGGTGTGTCACTATAACTGAATGATGAGATATGAGATGGCACTTATCTGATTTGAATATGTTTTATGATATTTAGAATAGTGGAAGTGTGGCAATGTTTCCCAAATATTTATTTTTGAGCAATTTATATTTTGGGGTGAGGTTGTGTGTCATTCTTGTTCCATGTTATCATTGGTACATCGATGGCCATATAAGATCATCTTTATATTTATCTCAAAGTTTGAGCTTAAGTGTTATTTTTTATGTGGACTTCTTTATATTAATCTCAAAAAAGGATCATTGTCACCCATGAGGAAATTGTATGATAGACGTTCAAATAAGGATCCTTTTTCCTTATCATGCAAATATTCATTGAACCTTTGCTGAGCAATTCTGGTTGCCCTAAAGAAAATGGATTTTTTGAGAAGTCGCTCAGGAACCTGAAAACACAATATAACTACTACCTAGGGGAACAAGTAAATAAACACAAGAATATAAGGAAGCGAAACTCCAAGAGACATAAACATTTCATTAATAAAAAGAAGGGTGTTAGTTAAAAATAATGTGTACGTTATGGACACGCTAAAAATGTTTGGACGTAAGTAAGTAATCGCCAATTTATTTTTCACCATCATCTCTATTGTCAAACTCCATAATATCTCTAGAGCTCATTATACCAAACTCGTCCATAATATCTATAACCTCCCGCACTTATAACGGTGAAGAAGATATGGGTGCAACTTCACCATTAGATGTTTTGTATGATGTCAAAACTAGGAAAACTTAGCATTTCAGTATATTGGATGGCATCTCTATGTCATGTGGCACTCCCTTGCATTAGAGGTCTTATGAATCATTTAAAACAAGTTTGAAATTGGTCCAATTCATTAAAAATCATTTTCTGCATAAATTTTTATTGTATGTATCGACACATACGTATTTCAGGTCGACGCATACTAAAGCTTATAAGAAATTGTAGAAATGCTAATTTTATGTGTCGACACAAACAAATTTCAGATCGACACTGTTGTACCCCAAAATTTTCCCTCCCATATCTATCAAGACATGTCAAGAATAATCTCTAAGTTGCTCAAGTTGGCTCAAGGGTTGGACAGTCAAATCACCTCCTAAGGTAGTCAAGTCAAGATTAGGGTTTTGTGTTGCATTAAGATACTCATATCCAAATGACCTCAAGTGCTCCCCAATGTCCAAATATGTTCTTAAGTTCATCCATGTCAAATTTCAAGCCTTGCAGAGGAAGTTTGGCCAGTCAATTGCTCAAGAGACCCAAAAATCGACTGTGCTAGGGCAAAAGTCAACTGTGTCCCAAATACAGTCAAACCTCAATATTTTTTGTCAACATTCTCATTTTGAAGGATAATTAATCATTTGATCAAGGGTTGATCATGATTCATCAAGGATTGCTCAAGATTCATCAAGATTTAAAAGTTGCTAAATTAGGATTTTGTAGGAAAAGTCAACTCAACTTTGACCAAGCATAACTTTCTCATACTTTATGAGAAATGACCCATAAAAATATCATTTTGAAGAGGATTCAATTCCCTACAATCCATATTCACACCCCAAGACCAAGAAATGCTCTCACAAAAAGTTACAAATTTGGACATTATAGGTCATTTTTGAAAGTCAACAAAAATACCTTTTTTTACAAAGATTATAACTTGAGCATGGAAGATCAAAATGAGATGAGACTAAAAGGGTTGATTAGAGGACATCTCAAGGTTTCTAAAAAGTCCAAGAACACCTCCAAAAGTTCAAAATTGAGGAAGTTATGCATTGTTGAAGTTGGACATTTTTCCAAATTTGCCATAAGTCAACTATCCTCAAAACTCCAATTTTTTACAAAAGGGCCCACTTTTTTCCACTTGATATGGTCTTGTCATGCCACACACGTGTCCCATATTTGATTTCATGGCCATTCATTTATTTTTCTATTTTATTTAATTTTTATTGATTTAATTCATTTTTAATCAATATTAAATCAAATAAAATCTAAAAATTGATGAAATCATATCTTTGTGATTGTTACAACTTTCAATTGGCATAATTCATCAAATCAATTCGTATCAAGGCTCATTCATGCATAAAAAATCAGATTTGGCCTATTTTTGGAAGTTTGATAATGGTGATCAAAATCAAATCATGAATCTTCAATGCACTTGGATTCAGACCAAAAGATCAAACCTAATTCATTCTATAACACTCACACAAGCCATACAGACCAAGAACACGCACAAAGCACTGCTGAAACGGCCATACAAAGTTTGGAAAAAGTGTGAGATCAAAAACAACATTGGAGCTCGATTCAAACAAAAAGCTGGACACTAATCCCTTGCTGGCAATCCCCTGAAGCGATAACAATCAAAATCAAGCCTTTTCATTGCCTAAAACTCGCTGTAAGTCATCATGAACCAAGCTCTGAACATGGAATCCAAATATCCAATTCTTGCATCTTTTCTTTAAAATCTTGGTATAGTTGTGTTTGTTGTTTGATTTAGAACGTTTTGGCATTATTCAATTGTATTTTTAGGACCTATATCATGATGCCCGAACCTAGGGTTCTTGTTCTTGTTTTTTAGGCTTTTTTGGTACAGGCAAAATCAAGGCGAATAATTGGTACAGGGATACTCAGGAAGGAGAGACGAAGTCAGCCATGGTTTTGGATTGCATTTCTATGGCCTAGAGTGAATTCTAGGACACACCTAGGAATTTAGCTGCGGACAAAATCCGCAGGTGAAAACCTGGTTATTTCAACGAAGAAGACGACTACGCGTCCTCTTCCCATTGGCCGGTTTAAAAAGCGCGCCAAATTTTTTTATTTTCCAGGCATAGTAAATGTTTTTCCATATATTATTTGTTTTGTATTCTTATAACGAATGAGCAGTTTGGTTGGGTGGTTGAGCACGCTGGCATGTGAGCAATGGGACCTGGGTTCGAATCCCAGGTCCCCCAAAACTTTATTCAATTTTTTCTTCAGGAAATTGTGTGCAACGCCCAAGATGCAGTTCACCATATGTCTCATGGATCCAGGCGCCAGATGGCCTCTAGGCCAAATCCAAGGGTCCAGATTGCAAGCTCATCATACTCCTTAGTTAATGCATGCGCATGAGATCCTGGAAAGTCAACAAGGCTGGTTTGGATTGGGCTTTAGAATTGCTATCTCCACACTCAAATCAGGCCCAAACCCCCTGGGTTTATTTCTTTTCTCTTTCATATTTCTTTTTTAGTTAATAGTTTTATTAATTATTTTTATTATTACTAACTAATTTATTTTTCCTAATAAAATCATAAAACATAAAAAATATTATTTTCTTTAATTTCATTATTTTTGCAAATAAATAATTTAATTGACTTAGTTTTTTTTAATTTGGTATAATTTTAACATTTTTTGCAATAAATTAAAATTAATTAGAATATTAGGTTTTAATAATTTCAATCATTTTTATTCTATTTTTAAAAATATAAAAACCCAAAAATATATTTCTTTTCATTAATTAATTAATTTTTAGTTTAGGTTTAATTCCAATTAATCCAAAATAATAACAAAAATATTTTCTTTAAATAAAAAGGGTCAAAACCCTAAGACACTCCGATTTAATTTTCTCGCGCGCGAATTATTTTTGATCCATATTTCAATATTGTAACTGCTTCGAGAATGTAATAGTTTTTAACTTAGGATTTTATTTATTTATTTATCGCTTTTATTTACTTTTCGCAATTTAATTTTAAAGGGTTTGTCTTTGGCGATGTAAATACCCGACGCCTTGTAATAGCTTAGATTTATTTTCCGCAATTTAATTTCCGCAACCATTAACTGTTAGATGTTTGATAAATAGGCAATGCATGACAAGATTAATCTTTAAACCTAAAATCAACAGTAGCTCACCCATAACCTGTACAAAGATAAATAACTGAAAAACAATACACTCGCACATGCGCACTCTTAGGGTACACCTCACTTGGTTGCCTCGAACGTGGTCATTGAGTATAGGAAGTTTTAGAGGTCGCCCTCCTGTCCAAAGATCATAAGTTGCCTCGAAACGATTGCCTCGGATAAAATGATCTGACATTAGGGTTACCGCTAAGGCGTCCTAACATTGCTTTAGTGACCACACGTCCCTTAACCGAATTGACCCGAAAACTCCAACGACGATGCTACCTACTCATCAATAGTGGGCTAGCATTGTATAAAGGATACTTGTACAGATTAATTCCTTTTTGAGTAGGTAGATGGTTCTTAAGTACTTGCTCCTTTTAAAATAAAACAAAACTTTTCGCACTTACACCCCTTTCAAACAAAAAACTCTTTTCAAACCCATAAACACAAAGAAAAGCAAACTTTTGAAAACGCAATGAGCAAGTACCTAAGAGCCCATGGATAACCACAGATAGAAAGGGTGCTAACACCTTCCCTTTCTATAATCTACCTCCCAAACCCGAGAAATATCTCGAAAAGGAATTTTTCTGTGCTTTTGTCCTTTCCTTGTTGGATAAAATAAAAGACGGTGGCGACTCTTGCTTACCGCGACATTTTGCGAAAACAAACGCAAAACGCGAACCAGCATTCCAAAACAGTCAGTTCTATTCCCACCTGTGATATGGTGGGAGAACTGACTTGAGTTTTGCGTTTGTATTCGCACTTGTTCGGTTTAGCAAGAGTCGCCACCGACTTTTTATTTTATCCTAAAGGAAAGGTTAAAAAGCACAGGAAAAAACCTTTTGAGATATTTCGTGGGTTCGGGAGGTAGATTATGAAAAGGGAAGGTATTAGCACCCTTTTCATCCATGGTTATCCATGGGCTCTTAGTTACTTGTTTTAGATCACTTGCCTTGATTTTCAATTGCTTGAAATAGTGGTGTGTGTGTGTGTGTTTGAAAATGTTTTGAAAAAGATGCCTTGTCTAGGCAACCGTTGTAACAATTCTTTACTCGAATATTTTACAAAGGTGTGTGTATTTTCGAAAAGATATTTCAATGTTTTTGAAAGTTTGTTTTTGAAAGTGTTGTGGAGTGATGTTTTGAAAAGTAGGCAAGTGTGTTTTGCAAGTTTGGTCAAGTGACTAAGAGTTGTCTACCCCTAAATTTACTCAAAGATTTTTCTCATGTTTTAACCCTTTTAACAGTATTGTTCCACCATTGTATTTGGTGGACAATCTTGTGTTAGGATGTTAACGGGACGGGCGCGGGTCATCGTATGGACCATGAATGCAATGGTGCAAAGTGTCTTTGGCAATTTTGCTTGAAGGGACTATGATCATTTTTAGGCAACTTTCGAAAGCGTCATCGAGGGACTATGATCATTTTGAATCGTTTTGTTTTTGCCAAAGAAACTCAACGTGCAAGCATGGCCCATTTTGGAAGGCAACGAGTGGGATTACCCTAGGGTGCAAGTGTGAATTGTGTATTGATTGTCATGCATTTATCTTTGTATTAGGTTATCTAGCGGTTGATTTTGAATCTTCGCATACAAACCCTAATTACTATACAGTATATAGAAAAGCGATAAATTGCGGGAATTTAAAGTCCTAAATTATTACAAATAAGTATCCGGGAGTGGGGGTACAAATATTTACAAATGGGGATGAGACTTATTAGGAGAGTAGTGTCCAAATATATTTACAACCAAATCGAATCAATCGCAATGTAAAATGTAGCAATGTACAAGAATAAAAGATAAGCAAATGTATCAAAAGTATATGTGTAAGTGTATGTGATTATTTACAAGTGAGAGAGATGTTTAACTTAATGCAAATTTAAGTATTTTATTAAGTATTGTTATTTATTCTTTTTGATTTTTTGTTGATTATGTACAAAACAAAAGTTTCAAAGAAAAGCAAAATGTTTTAAGTTTAAAGAAAATTATTATTTGTATTCTAGTTTCTATACAAGATTTCAATGAAATAAAAAAAGTTTCTAAAAGATAAAATTGTTCAACTTAAAAATGTATTTTTTTTATGTATTTTAAGTGTAATAAAATAAAAAAGAAGTGATTTAAGAAAATTTTGTAAAAACGGAGTTAATGTATTATTTGTTTACAAACAAAGGTAAAATATACTAGTTTAAATTATAAAAGGAAAATAAAATGATAAGTAAAAAAAGATATTAGTTTATGAAAAAAAAAGAAAGAAAAGGTTAAGTGGGCCTAGGGGACTTATAGCCCAAACAAAACAAATAAACAAAAGAAAGAAATGGGGGGTGCACGCCTAGTTTGCAATGGGCTTAGGCAGTTTTTGTGGGGCAAGGCCCAGTGGCGTTTCACAACGTTTGTCTTAGGGTTGAAATTGTTTTGTGTCATTTTGGTATCAGATTAGGGTTTACAGAGCGGCGCCATTCCTCACTTTGCTTCCTTCGTCTTCATCCTTTGAGCCAAGTCCTGAACGAACTTCCATGCCTGGTTATCATGCGCCACCTCAACTTCCTCTCTCTCCATGGATATACCAAATGGTGACAAGAAAAGGTATGGTCCTTGTTGTACCCCAAAATTTGCCCTCCCATATTCTTCAAGATTTGCCAAGTCAAAGCTTCAAAATCTCCCAAGGGTTGCACAGTTCAAGGGCCTCCTAACAGTCAAAAACCCTAATTGCCCTACAGTCAACTGCAGGGGCAAAATGGTCATTTGACAGTCAAAAGTTCAAATTTTTGGTCAACATCTTATTTTGAAGCCACAAACATCATTTGATCAATTCTTGATCATGATTTTCAAGGCATGGCTCAAAAAGTCTCGAGATGCAAAAGTTTCCATATTTGGACAGTTGAAAAAGTCAACTGTAACTTGACCAAGGCATAACTTCCACATGGTTTATCATAAAAATTCCATCCAAAGCTCATTTTGAATAGAAAGACATTTCCTACAACTCCTCTTCACACTTCAAGTCCAAGAAATGCTCTCACAAAAAGTTATCAATTTCAACATTATAGGTCATTTTCAAAAGTCAACAAAAAGGGACTTTAAGTCAAAGACCATAAATTGAGATTGGTAAATCAAAAAGACATGGGACCAAAGGCATTGGTTAGAGGACTTCAAGACCTTTCCAAAATGTCCAAGAACATGATCAAAGCTTAAAAATTGAGCAAGATATGCCTTGTGGAAGTTGGGAAAGTTTTGGGAATTTTGAAAAGTCAACTTTGCTTCAAATGCCTCAAAATTGCTAATGGGCCACATTTTCTTCCAAGATTCATCATCCAAAGGCTATGCACGACCATTTGGACCAAGGGGAGTTATTTCATCATTTTTTATTATTTATTTGAATTTTTAATCACCATTAATTCATTTAATTAAATAAAATATGAAAAAAATACTCATCCATGCTTTTCAAATCTTTTTGTGCATAGAATACCTTCAAGATTTCGTGCACTATCCAATATGGAAAGAATCAAGGTGATTTGGTCATAATTGGCATCAAAACACATGGAAAAGATTTGAAGAAATATGCCATTAAAATCAAATATTGGATTCATCAAGACATGGATCTTTTGGCTCAAATTGTTACCCTAATTCATCCCTCATATAAGTCAGAAGCTAAACCTAATGCACACAACCTTGAAGTTGCGCCCAATCCTAAGAACAACTTTGGCATTTTTGTGAAAAAAATTGAAAACTGAAAGCTGCCTTAGAGTACGTTTCGAAGCAAGATAACTATTCCATTGCACTCCCAAGGCATCAAGGAACGTTTCTGGATCAAAACCACTGCTTCTAACACCAGGAATTGGTAACACGATGCCGCCCTGTTCTTAAATTTTTCCATATTCATGCTTTGATTTATACGCCATGTTCATACATTTTAATGGTCGTTTTGTACTCATATGCCTTTCCTGAAACTAATGGTGTACTTTAATTGAGTTTTCATAGCCTATATGCAAAGTTGCCATTGAAGCTTGCTAGGTTTTCAGAGGTCACGAATTAGGGCTTCCTTGTTCTGGAAAAATTGAGACACGAGACCAGGGCCATTAGAACCAGAAGCTTGATACGAACTCAATCCATAGGTCGTGCTCAATTTATGAGCAACCAGGGCCTATTCGCTATTTTCATGGTTATCACTTAGTGGGGGTTTAAAACCCCCGCTATCTATCTGTTTTTTTTCCAGGCAAAGCAAAACAATTGGAGAAGAAGACGAGGTGTAAGCCAGCGGTTGGTGCATTTGAATTTCGCGCGAAATACCCACTAATTGTTTGTTTTACATTATATTCTTTATTTTCTATATTATATACAAAGCAACACAACAGCGCAGCTGGCAGGGCATTAGCATGGTAAGTATTGGGACCTGGGTTCGATTCCCAGGTCCCCTCCCTTTCTCATATTATTTTCTTTTCCATAATCCTATGCAGTGTACGCCCAGGAGTTCATCATACATCCACCATTCAAGCTGGTCACGCGCCCACTGAGATCAATCTACTGGCCATGATTTGAAGAGTACCATGTGCATAAGTCAACCAGTCCACACGCTAGCATGAAAAGTCAACCAGGCCAAGCTTCAATGGGCCAAATTCCTGCTGATCATACCTCCAAATGGGCCTACAAACCCCCCATGTTTGCATTCTTTTTTCTATTTCTTTTATTCTTTTCTATTAGTTATTTTAATTATTTTCTCTATTTTATTTAATTCCATAAAATTGATCTTTTAAATATAAATAAAAAATCAGAAAGACAAAAAAACATATTTTATTTAATGTTTTCTTTGTAAATAAATTTTATCAATTAATTAGTTTTAATTCTAGATTTAATTCTAATATTTTTCTTAATAAATTAAAAAATGTAGAATTAGGGTTTATACTTTGCTTCCTTTTCTTTTTCTTTTTTTCATCCTATTTAATTATTAATTATTATTTTGTAAATAAAATTGCCATGTAAATAATTAATGTAAATTAGGTCTAATTTACATATTTTCTTAATAAGTTAAAAATAGTTAGAATTAGGGTTAATTAACTTTTCTTTTTGATTCCATTAATTCTCATTAAAATCCATAAATATAAAAAACTCAAGAAATAACTTCCTTTCACATTTAATTTAATTAATTTGTTAATTATAATTTAATTTCCTAAAAAGGGGTCCAATGCCCTCGTATTCCCGACTTTAATTCTCTTCGCATTTTTATTTCCTTTTTGTGAATATTCATGTAATTCTCCCAAAGCTATGTAATAGACTAATTAGACATTTATTTCTCGCACTTTATTTTTTTATTCAAATCGGGTCTTGGATTAATTTGGCGATGTGGACCCGCGCCTTTGTAATAGCGTAGGACTTTTAATTCTCGCATCTTTTTAACTGTTAATTAATTTGTATGAAAGAATGAATGTCAAAAATAAAAGCAACGCGTAGATCACCTATGCATGACAAGACAAAAATATCTGAAAACGACACACAAATCACACACCACTCTTAGGGTACGCCTCATTGTTGCCTTGCCCCTCGAAAGGTGATCGTCGAGTAGAGGACGTTTTAGTAAGTCCTCATGTCCATGAACATGGCATGAGGGTAGCTTCTAAGGTGTCTTCCTATTGCTCCGGTGTTCACCATGTCCCGAACCCTCGAATTGACCCGAATACCTCCAACGGTGGTGCTACCTACCTCTCAATGGTGGGATGGCACTACTTTAAGGACATTTACACAGACAAATTCCTTAGGGTAGGTAGACGACTCTAGATACTTGCTCTAATTTCAAAACAAATCAAAAAATACTTTTCACACCGACACTTTTCAAAAGCTTTCAAAAGTAACTTTTCAAACACTCTTGAGGACTGATACAAGAGTCGAACTGAAATTTTCAAAGAAACTTTTAAACCCACAGTTGAAAAGCAAACAAACCATTTTTGAAAACACAAATGAGCAAGTATCTAAGAGCCCATGGATAACCATGGATAGAAAGGGTGCTAACACCTTCCCTTTCTATAATCTACCTCCCGAACCGAGAGCAATCTCTATAAGGAATTTTTCTGTGCTTTTGTCCTTTCCATTTGGAGAAAATAAAAGACGGTGGCGACTCTTGCTTCCGTGACATTTCGCGAACCAGCGTTAAACAGTCAGTTCCAGATCCACCGATCACAGAACTGGCGACTCTGCTGGGGATATACTTAAAGTGAGGTGTACCTTAGGATAGTTCATAACTGTGTTTTCAATTGTATATACTTGTTTGCTTTAAATTGTGGGTTGCATCGGAGTTACATAGATCCTAACCCGGATCTGGGAATACCCTGTTTAGGTAGCATAAGCTGTGAGGGACCTGTCCGGCGTAGACCGACATGGGTGAAGCAGTAGCTACGTTGGTGTGGCACCTTGGTCTGTACCGATATCCCTTGTGTTGCAACGAGGAGAATATGGGTCTTCCAAGGAGTCATTAAGCACCAACAGACCTTAGAACCTTAAATGACACAACTTGGCCAATAGAACAGTAGCAGTATGCTATGCCCATTGAGGCTAAACTCTCGTGATGGTTCTGGTCGCAAGAAAAGATTGCGATGCTGGAGTTATGACCGATTGAGGGTAGTCAGTGATATTGGGATCCTCTAAGAACCCGGTTACTTTTGATAGGGCAGGTATGAACCAACAAACTGAAAGAGGGTAATCCCCAAACTTCATGCTGGCCTTAACTCTAAGGGCTTCTCTTGTGTGACTTGTGTGCCTTCCAACTTGACTAGTTGCATGCTTGTTATCTGACCCTTGAGTTCCCTGCAGGTTTTGTTTATAGTCCTTAATTGGGACTCATAACAGGGTGTACTAAGTTTCTTGCAGGTTTTGTTTATAGTCCTTAATTGGGACTCATAACAGGGTTTACTGAGTTTTCTTGCAGGTTTCGTTTATAGTCCTTAATAGGGGCTTATAACAAGGTTTACCCATATTACCCCATGCATACCATAACATCATACCATTGCATGCATCCTACATAAAGACTAATCCATTTCAAGGATCTCAAGGGCTTGTGATGCAGGTCATGATGAACCAACTATCTAGCAAGGGGCAGAGGGGATTTATTTTCCTCTAGCCAAAGTTGTCAGGGGCTATGACCCACTGGATATGGTGAGCCTTTGACCCTTGAAGAAGGACTCCCAACAACATGAATTTCCTTCAATCAAGCAACCCAAATTCCAATGCTAACAATTTTCTTGTTTACCCTGCGAGATCCTTGAAAACATTGCATACATATCATGCATATCATTGCATTACAGGTACCCTCTGTACAGGTCACTTACCTCCTCCGCTGTTTATTTCAGCAATGGCTTCCCAACAATACAACCAGGACTTCCATGCTCAAGAGACTCGGTTCGGGGAAATCCTCCTGAATCTATCCAAGGGGCAGGAGGAGTTGAGAGCACTTCTCATGGGGACTTTGGTCAGGAACAGTGCTGAGGATGAACGGCTGAAACACCTGCAAGCTGAGATGGATGCAATGAAAGCCCAGATGCTGGGGCAGGTGACTACCATTCAAGGTTTAGCTCAAAGACAAGAAGAGCTTGGAGTTCTCATCAACCAACTGCTTCAGGGTAACCAACTGGGGCAAACGTCTAAGGGTAAAGAGCCAGTCATCATTCAACCTTCTTTGAGACAAGGAGATAAGGGGAGAGCTCCTCAAATGGCTCCAGTGTCACAAATTCAGCATCAACCTCACCAGCTTCAGCCAGACAAGCCCAGGAGGCAATTCACCCAGCTCAACATGTCGTTGTTTCAAGCTTTACAACGCCTGTTGAGATTGAATCTGATCACATTAAGGGCTCATCCCCGGAACCCCAACACAGCATCTCCTACCTATCATCCCAATAAAAGGTGTGCCTACCACTCTGCCAGTCCAGGACATGATACAAATGAGTGTTGGGCTCTGAAGAACAAGGTCCAGGACCTGATTGATGAAGGGGCATTGGAGTTCACACAAGATGGTCAGGATAAGTTTTTCTACCATCCCTCCAAGGCTCACCATTTGAAGTAACAAGCCCTGAGATGAAAAGATTTTTGTTCATTAGGATTTTCAAGTTGTAATTTTCTTTTGTTCAAACATTTACTCATGTTAAACGTTGTTATTTCATTAATGCATCGCATATGTCTGTTTTGAAGCAATATATTCGTATTCACTATATGCAAATTATTTTCATATTTTTTCTGATGATCAACGCTCGATTAATAATTCTAAGCCTCTTGAGGGAGGATGACGAAAACGATACCACGACAATGACAGTATGCTTTTGAACAGACCCCGCTGATGAGGTACATGCATTGTTTCAATTCCTAAACACTGGAGTTATAAGGATAATAATCCCTCGTCAACCCCTCTGAGCCAAAGAAATAGGAGTTTTTCTTTTCGAAAATTAAAACCTTTCATCATAACCTGGGGCAGGGTAGTTCTCTCAGTTGATCCAAGGGCATAACAAATGGCACCAAAGAGGTCCTTGCAAAAAAAAAAAAAAGAAGACCGTGATGATTCCGAATAATCATAAGGATAGGCAGTCATTATATCTTAAAAATAAAAGCCCAATAAGTCAAAACCTATGAAGGAGACTTACAAAACTGGGGCATCCCGCTGACTGTAATCACAAAAGAAACATTTCAGGCAAAAAATAGGGATAATAAAATAAAAAAAAAGAGGCCCTACAAACCCTCGACAAAAAATGACTGCCTATTCAAAATAAGTTATCAACATCCGAACCATCACCAGAAAATCAGAGCAAAGACTCAAACAAGGTCTAACGCACGATCAACTGAGCTTAGGTTTGAAGAACATCACGAAGAGCGGGTGGGTACAAATAATTTGAGCCTTTATCCTTTGTTTCTTGAACCGTGAACCAGGCCACGTTATAACCCTTAAAAGTCCTAGCTGAAGCATGGGTTAGTTCGAAAGCATATTGTTACGAAAGGTATCCTGACTCCTTAAGGCCTACGGTAAAATACGGAGTTGACATCACATTTTACAAACATTCACTTGTTTTATGAAAAAGAATGCGTTTTCAAAATCTTCAAGACAGACATAAGCTTTGCATTTTTAACATAACTTTGTTTGCATATGACTTTTTGTTTGAACAGCATAGGAATTCGCACGACGAATGCCTAATGAACAGAAGCACTTCCAATCAAGGGGCATGATATGATCATGGTCTATTATCTGGGGCAGTCCAATCGAGATTCGAAGAATCTCTCAAAGGCCAAATAGCTTGGGGCAAATCTCTGCCTGAGTCACTTGGGGCATTCCAGCAACGAATCTTGCACGATCAGATATCTCCTGGTAACATGAAAACACAACAACAGGGGCAACTCCCTACATCCTGAGAGCGTGGACATAGTCGAAAAATACTACGCACGATCAAAGACCCGCTAGGTTGACATACCTAGGCAAAAATTAGGGCTTCCCGGCGAACCAAAAGGGTTCGGGCAAAAATAAGGGATGAAATGAAAAAAATCTGTACACCCGGCAAGTCGAAAACCTGAAAAGGCGGCTTGGGCAAAAATGGGTATCCCGGTGGACTGAAAACCTGAAAGGGCGGTCCAGGCAAAAGTTAGGGATCAAAACGTACGACTATGTCCCGTCATCTTGTCACCTGCCTATCAGAAGAAGGTTTGTCCATCAACAACTATCAGCACCTCACAGGTCTTCCTCTCCCACCTCAGAAACAGGGGCAGTAATGAGTCGTCCAAACGGTCTAATGGTTCTATCCATCAAGGTACCAAGGTAAGTTCAGCTGAAGAACATAACCAATATATCTCAACTCCCCAAAGAGTGACCCAGCAAGTCAATACACTCTCCCCAAGCAGAGTTATCCTATCAACCTTAAGGAAGTTGGGTACCCCTGCAAATCTCAACATTCCCCAACACATCATACAGACAATCTTAACAAGCATCCCCGACAGTCTTAACCTAAAGATTGTTCCCCGGCAGTATATCAAACATTCAATGGAGTCACTCCCCCAATATAGCTCAAATTTTCCCCAGGAGAGTCCAATCCAGTTTCCCCAGGAAAGTTGGGATCCATCTCCCCAAGCAGTAAGCTTATCCCCAGTAGATTCTGGAAGCTTATCCCCGTAGAGCACGAACGCGTCCCCCGGCTTTATTCAAAGGTTATTTCCCTACAAGGATATAACTGGGTTATCCTCAGCCAAAAGCCATGAGAAGATCGTCCTCGGCAAAGTCTTCTTATCCCTAGCGAAGTCTATCAGTGCTTCCAACACAACAATGGTATCCCCAGCGAAGTTACCATCAACATTCCAGCAAAGTACCTCTCTCCCCACAAAGTATTGCTCCCCAGCAAGATCATTAGAGTACTTTTCTCCCCGCAGAGTAATCCATTCGCCAAGTTTATTCCCCAACGGAGTTATCTTCTCCTACCGGTATTCTTGCAATTATCATCCCAGCGGAAGCAAAAATCTATTCCTCAGCAGCAGCCCAGGATGTGACTTCCCGGCACCCGTCAAGGATTTACTTTCCTAGACGAAAAAGATACATTCATAAACATCACATTTCCATACATTATAGCATGCATATATGCATCATATCTTACAAATCTCATTTATATTGAGAACATCATTACTTGATCCATATCATGCATTGCATATGACTGACCTTTACCTTTCAGGAAAGATCCAGTTAAGTTCTCAGCTATATTTCAAGACCTAGACCGGTTAAGTTAAATCGACCCTAAGATTTTCCTGATTCTTATCCAATCAAAGGCCTTCTCTGGTTCAGTCAGATCGACCCTAAGATCTCCCTGATTCTTATCCAGTTGAAGATTTCAAGACCTTGACCGGTTCAGTTAAATCGACCCTAAGATTTTTCTGTTTCTTATCCAGTCAAAGGCCTTCTCTGGTTCAGTCAGATCGACCCTAAGATCTCCCTGATTCTTATCCAGTTGAAGATTTCAAGACCTAGACCGATTCAGTTAAATCGACCCTAAGATTTTTCTGTTTCTTATCCAGTCAAAGGCCTTCTCTGGTTCAGTCAGATCGCCCCTAAGATCTCCCTGTTTCTTATCCAGTTGAAGATTTCAAGACCTAGACCGGTTCAGTTAAATCGACCCTAAGATTTTTCTGTTTCTTATCCAGTCAAAGGCCTTCTCTGGTTCAGTCAGATCGCCCCTAAGATCTCCCTGTTTCTTATCCAGTTGAAGACATCCAAGATTCTCTCAGTGTTACTGTTGAGGCTGAAGTCGCCCAAGATTCTCTCAGCGTTACTGTTGAGGTAGTAATCACCCAAAGGTTCTCTCAACATCCCGTTGAGGTAGTAACCATCCCTGGTTCATTCATCACCTTTTGAAGCTCCAGATTCAATTCATGTAACCAGTCAGGGCGCATCTATACAAAGAGTTTGAAGACCAGCTCCTGTAACAGGCCAGGTAATCATTTTATTTTTCAGGTACGCAAGTTCTCGCTAAGGGATCTCTTACGCGATCGACATCCAGATGGCATCTATAAGCCCATCCACCTATCCATCACCTCTCAACATGGCATCTATAAGCCCATCTTCCTACCCATCAATCTCCAAATGGCATCTATAAGCCCATTCCCACCATCACACTACTATGTGAGCACAAATTTCTGGGCACTCTAGTGTTCAATCATCTTCCACCTTCGGATTACGAAAGGCACGTCAGCCAATCTGCATCCTCAGGTCTAAGAAGATTGAACAGGGGCAACTGTTGTACCCCAAAATTTGCCCTCCCATATTCTTCAAGATTTGCCAAGTCAAAGCTTCAAAATCTCCCAAGGGTTGCACAGTTCAAGGGCCTCCTAACAGTCAAAAACCCTAATTGCCCTACAGTCAACTGCAGGGGCAAAATGGTCATTTGACAGTCAAAAGTTCAAATTTTTGGTCAACATCTTATTTTGAAGCCACAAACATCATTTGATCAATTCTTGATCATTATTTTCAAGGCATGGCTCAAAAAGTCTCGAGATGCAAAAGTTTCCATATTTGGACAGTTGAAAAAGTCAACTGTAACTTGACCAAGGCATAACTTCCACATGGTTTATCAGAAAAATTCCATCCAAAGCTCATTTTGAATAGAAAGACATTTCCTACAACTCCTCTTCACACTTCAAGTCCAAGAAATGCTCTCACAAAAAGTTATCAATTTCAACATTATAGGTCATTTTCAAAAGTCAACAAAAAGGGACTTTAAGTCAAAGACCATAACTTGAGATTGGTAAATCAAAATTACATGGGACCAAAGGCATTGGTTAGAGGACTTCAAGACCTTTCCAAAATGTCAAAGAACATGATCAAATCTTAAAAATTGAGCAAGATATGCCTTGTGGAAGTTGGGAAATTTTTGGGAATTTTGAAAAGTCAACTTTGCTTCAAATGCCTCAAAATTGCTAATGGGCCACATTTTCTTCCAAGATTCATCATCCAAAGGCTATGCACGACCATTTGGACCAAGGGGAGTTATTTCATCATTTTTTATTATTTATTTGAATTTTTAATCACCATTAATTCATTTAATTAAATAAAATATGAAAAAAATACTCATCCATGCTTTTCAAATCTTTTTGTGCATAGAATACCTTCAAGATTTCGTGCACTATCCAATATGGAAAGAATCAAGGTGATTTGGTCATAATTGGCATCAAAACACATGGAAAAGATTTGAAGAAATATGCCATTAAAATCAAATATTGGATTCATCAAGACATGGATCTTTTGGCTCAAATTGTTACCCTAATTCATCCCTCATATAAGTCAGAAGCTAAACCTAATGCACACAACCTTGAAGCTGCGCCCAATCCTAAGAACAACTTTGGCATTTTTGTGAAAAAAATTGAAAACTGAAAGCTGCCTTAGAGTACGTTTTGAAGCAAGATAACTATTCCATTGCACTCCCAAGGCATCAAGGAACGTTTCTGGATCAAAACCACTGCTTCTAACACCAGGAATTGGTAACACGATGCCGCCCTGTTCTTAAATTTTTCCATATTCATGCTTTGATTTATACGCCATGTTCATACATTTTAATGGTCGTTTTGTACTCATATGCCTTTCCTGAAACTAATGGTGTACTTTAATTGAGTTTTCATAGCCTATATGCAAAGTTGCCATTGAAGCTTGCTAGGTTTTCAGAGGTCACGAATTAGGGCTTCCTTGTTCTGGAAAAATTGAGACACGAGACCAGGGCCATTAGAACCAGAAGCTTGATACGAACTCAATCCATAGGTCGCGCTCAATTTATGAGCAACCAGGGCCTATTCGCTATTTTCATGGTTATCACTTAGTGGGGGTTTAAAACCCCCGCTATCTATCTGTTTTTTTTCCAGGCAAAGCAAAACAATTGGAGAAGAAGACAAGGTGTAAGCCAGCGGTTGGTGCATTTGAATTTCGCGCGAAATACCCACTAATTGTTTGTTTTACATTATATTCTTTATTTTCTATATTATATACAAAGCAACACAACAGCGCAGCTGGCAGGGCATTAGCATGGTAAGTATTGGGACCTGGGTTCGATTCCCAGGTCCCCTCCCTTTCTCATATTATTTTCTTTTCCATAATCCTATGCAGTGTACGCCCAGGAGTTCATCATACATCCACCATTCAAGCTGGTCACGCGCCCACTGAGATCAATCTACTGGCCATGATTTGAAGAGTACCATGTGCATAAGTCAACCAGTCCACACGCTAGCATGAAAAGTCAACCAGGCCAAGCTTCAATGGGCCAAATTCCTGCTGATCATACCTCCAAATGGGCCTACAAACCCCCCATGTTTGCATTCTTTTTTCTATTTCTTTTATTCTTTTCTATTAGTTATTTTAATTATTTTCTCTATTTTATTTAATTCCATAAAATTGATCTTTTAAATATAAATAAAAAATCAGAAAGACAAAAAAACATATTTTATTTAATGTTTTCTTTGTAAATAAATTTTATCAATTAATTAGTTTTAATTCTAGATTTAATTCTAATATTTTTCTTAATAAATTAAAAAATGTAGAATTAGGGTTTATACTTTGCTTCCTTTTCTTTTTCATTTTTTCATCCTATTTAATTATTAATTATTATTTTGTAAATAAAATTGCCATGTAAATAATTAATGTAAATTAGGTCTAATTTAAATATTTTCTTAATAAGTTAAAAATAGTTAGAATTAGGGTTAATTAACTTTTCTTTTTAATTCCATTAATTCTCATTAAAATCCATAAATACAAAAAACTCAAGAAATAACTTCCTTTCACATTTAATTTAATTAATTTGTTAATTATAATTTAATTTCCTAAAAAGGGGTCCAACGCCCTCGTATTCCCGACTTTAATTCTCTTCGCATTTTTATTTCCTTTTTGTGAATATTCATGTAATTCTCCCAAAGCTATGTAATAGACTAATTAGACATTTATTTCTCGCACTTTATTTTTTTATTCAAATCGGGTCTTGGATTAATTTGGCGATATGGACCCGCGCCTTTGTAATAGCGTAGGACTTTTAATTCTCGCATCTTTTTAACTGTTAATTAATTTGTATGAAAGAATGAATGTCAAAAATAAAAGCAACGCGTAGATCACCTATGCATGACAAGACAAAAATATCTGAAAACGACACACAAATCACACACCACTCTTAGGGTACGCCTCATTGTTGCCTTGCCCCTCGAAAGGTGATCGTCGAGTAGAGGACGTTTTAGTAAGTCCTCATGTCCATGAACATGGCATGAGGGTAGCTTCTAAGGTGTCTTCCTATTGCTCCGGTGATCACCATGTCTCGAACCCTCGAATTGACCCGAATACCTCCAACGGTGGTGCTACCTACCTCTCAATGGTGGGATGGCACTACTTTAAGGACATTTACACAGACAAATTCCTTAGGGTAGGTAGACGACTCTAGATACTTGCTCTAATTTCAAAACAAATCAAAAAATACTTTTCACACCGACACTTTTCAAAAGCTTTCGAAAGCAACTTTTCAAACACTCTTGAGGACTGATACAAGAGTCGAACTGAA
The DNA here is from genome assembly GCA_948472305.1 of Vicia faba. Classification (NCBI taxonomy): domain Eukaryota; kingdom Viridiplantae; phylum Streptophyta; class Magnoliopsida; order Fabales; family Fabaceae; genus Vicia; species Vicia faba. Next base: position 357,847,863 of record OX451738.1, read on the forward strand.
ATTTTCAAAGAAACTTTTAAACCCACAGTTGAAAAGCAAACAAACCATTTTTGAAAACACAAATGAGCAAGTATCTAAGAGCCCATTGATAACCATGGATAGAAAGGATGCTAACACCTTCCCTTTCTATAATCTACCTCCCGAACCGAGAGCAATCTCTATAAGGAATTTTTCTGTGCTTTTGTCCTTTCCATTTGGAGAAAATAAAAGAAGGTGGCGACTCTTGCTTCCACGACATTTCGCGAACCAGCGTTAAACAGTCAGTTCCAGATCCACCGATCACAGTCCTGTTTCTCCTTTACGCGTTTTAAGGCTTTGAAGTTTTGCATGTTTTATTTTGTGTTCTGATCTTTGTGTATTATTTATGTTGGTGTGAGGCGTGAGAAGAAAAAGGAAAAGGAGATTATACCTTTGGAGAGAAGACGGAGGAGGACGGCGGCGCTTCTGGTGGCCAAGGCGAAGGAGTGTGAAACTGATGAGCTTGCTCTGGAAATCTGGTACCTTTATCTTGCTTCTTATGGTTTAATGATGAAACGTCTGAAAACCCTAGCTTTTTTTGCTTCTGTCTTCTCTTTAGCTTGCTTCTGTATGCTTGTATGCTTGCCCCTGAAATACTTGCTTATCTGAGATGCCTGATATGCTGAGTATGGATTTGTTATTCTTAGCCCAGTGATGAGGTTGCTCTGAGGGCTTGTGTCTGGATATGTTGGATACTTTGTCTATTTTGCTTCTTTTCTTCTTCCACTGTTTGAAGGCTGAGATGATGATGTTTACTCTGAGTCCCTGTTTTTGTTGGACCCTGTGATGAGCCTAGCTCTGAGGGCTTTGTTGATTTGAATGTTATTCTGATTTTGAGTTGCCTCTGAAATGCTTGTTGATGTTGATTTTGGAGTATTGCTTTTGTTGGTTACTGGCCCAATGATGAGGTTACTCTGAGGGCTTTGGATTTGAAAGGCTTGAGACAAGCTTGGCTTTTAGGCTTTGGTTGGAATAAGGTTTATGCAGGTTGAAGCTTTTTCTGGTTTGATGGTTGTTTGAAGTTTGCTTTTGGTATAGGCTGTAGCAGGTTAGAGATTTAGGCTTATGCAGGTTTGGTATGTTTGGATTTTGAGGTGGTTTGGTTGAAGTTTGTGGCTTGCTGTCTTGAAACAGGTTACAGGTTTATGTTTATGCAGGATGTTTAGGCTTCTGTTTGAGGCTTATGCTGTTAGCTTGTGTTTGACACAGGTTTGGGGTTTGGAGCTTGTTTTAACTTGTGTTTGACACAGGTTTGAGGTTTGGAGCTTGTTTTAGCTTGTGTTATGGTTTGTTCGAAGCAGGTTAAGGCTTGGCTTGTATGCTTGCTTGACAGTTTTGAGGTTCTTGGAACTGTATGGGCTTTAAGGTTTCAGTTTGGTGGTTTTGAATCACAGGTTTGAAGGGTTGAACTAGTTTTGGAGGCAGGCTTCTGCTTGTGTTCTATATCAGCTTGTGTTCTTTTTTGTTATGTGTTTTCTGCCTCCTGTCTTTGCTGTGTTCTGATATCTTATTATATCTTTCTTGCCTCAAGCCTGTTGTAAGCCTATACTTCTTTTCCTCTCTCTCTCTCTACAGATTTTAAAAAGCATTTTTATTGCTTTAGATGTACTATTCTGAAAAAGTACTGGCCTTGGAAAGTGATGTAACCTGAAATGTTTGCTTGCATTTGTAGTTTTGCTTTGCATATCTCTTTCTTCTTTTTCCAGATTTTCTGCTTTTTTGTGTACTTCTTTGACAGCCTTTTGATAATTTCTTGGACAGTTTGGTTGACATTTGTTGACAACCTAGTTTGCCTCTTTGACAGTTTTGCACTTGGTTAGGCAATGCAACTTTGGTTGGCTTATTCATTTGGCTGTTCAGTTTGCCTTTGTGACTTAGTTTGAAATTTTGAACTTTGTAGTTTGCTTGGCTTTTTGACAATACACTTTATGCAGCTTCATGCATTTTTTTTAAATTTGCAAAACATATTTCTATCCCTCTTTGTGAACCAAGAGCAATCTTGTGATTTGCAGAGAGGGCAAACAAACTGATTCCGGCCAGTTACTTTTAATGATGAATGTTAAAATATCTGTCTGCTTTTTTTTCTTAATTCATTTGCATTTGACTTTTTCCCTTTCTTTGTTGTTTTTGCAGATAAAATCAATTGAGCAAAGGAGCATCAGATAGAGGATGAAGATTTAGAAAACTTAGGATATAGCTTTATTTTACCTTTAATTATTTGTAATAACATTATTTGTAAATACTGTAAATGTATTCAAATAACATTTGTACTCAATAATTAAAAGTAAATAAAAGTTTAATCCTTTTTAATTCTTCTTCAAATGTTTATTTAATTATTTATAATTCTTAAATTATAATAAATGGAAATAAATCCCAATTATTCTAACTTAGAATAAATAAACAATTAATAAACATTGTGGTCTTAGCATCAATCAATAATAAACCCGGCGTTTCAAATAGCCATAAGCATTGCACAGTCAAATCAAACAAACATCCACATGTCGTTTCTTTTACTGATCATACCAGACACTACAAGTTCTCAAATCAAATGCCTCAATCCAAATCTCAGAGTAAATTGAGAAGAACTGTAGAATTAATTCTTTCTGAGAATGCGCGCACAAAACCCTGATTCTTGATTAAATTTTCACATAAGTGTCTGCCTGATCAAACCTGAGCCAACTCAACCAAACCCTAGCAATCTGCTTGAACTGCTTCAAAAGTTAATGGAAACCCTAATTTGGATAGACTGATAAGAAAAAGTCTGTTTGACTGATTCTTACGCCATTCTGAAAAGTCAAGGAAAACCCGAAGCTGTGATTTCTTGTGGAAAAATAGGAGGGCAAATTTTGGGGTACAACAGTTGCCCCTGTTCAATCTTCTTGAACCTTAAGAGTTAGATTGGCAAGTTTGCCTTTCGCGACTCGAGGGTAAAAGGAGATTGGACACTAGAGTGCCCAAAAAAATTTGCACTCGGTGATATGATGGTAGAGGGAATGGGCTTAAAGATGCCATTTGGTGATGGGCTTAGAGATGCCATCTAGGGATGTGACAGAATCTTGTCGGGGGATGGGCTTAGAGATGCCATTTGGAAATTGCTGGTAGGAGGATGGGCTTAAAGATTCCATCTGGAAATGTTGGTAGGAGGATGGGCTTAAAGATGCCATCTAAAGGTGATTGTTGAACTGTATGACATTGGTGAGTAGGTGAGTATCAGAAAGGTATCCATGTTTTGGAACATTTCTGAACTGGGGGTCTGAATAAGCAATAGATTGACATCCATGTTTGGAGAATCCGTAAACTGTTTTCAGGAGTCTTGAAGTTGAATAAGCAATAGAGCAGCATCCGTTGTTGGGAAGCGTCCGTAAACTGTTTTCAAAAGTTGAGTCTGAACAAGTGATAGATTAACATCTGTTGTTGGGAAGAATCCGTAAACTGTTTTCAGAGTTTGAAGAATCTGAACAAGCGATAGGTTAACATCCGTTACTGGAGAACCCGTGAACTGTTTTCAGAAGTCTTGAAGGAACCGGTGTAGGGTTTCCTGATGACGAGTCTGTGTAAAACTGCATCTGGATGAATCTGGAATAAGTATCAGAATGTCGCCATGTCTGGGTCACATCTGAACTATTTCTAGAAATAATCTCGGAAGATGATGATCTTTGTCTGTTGACTGATCTTTCCTGAAAAGGTAAAGAGTTAGTTGTATGCAATGTCATGATGCATGATGCAACGTATGTTATATCAATGTTTATGATATGCATGTGATGAATGCGCATGTAAGCTGATGAGTTGTCTTGCTAAGGATAGATGAATCCTGGATGACTAGAGATAAAAGAAACTTGACTGCTGCCAGGGAAGGTGAGTCCTTGACTGCTGCAGGGGATTGCAAGAATCTTTGATTGCTGAAGATGAGACATCCTTGTTGACTACTACTGGAGAATCAGGAGCTTGGGTTGTATACCAATCTACTGGGGATTCCTATCTTGAGGGGATCTTCACTGGAGAATATTCAAATATTCTGTGAGGAACTGAGAATGAGAGTCTCCATTCTGCTTGGGGATTGATAGTTGGAAGTTTTAGCTTCGCTGGGGATTGCAAGAATCTTTTGATCGCTGCAGGTATTGATCTGGGATCTTGAAAAGGTTGGTCGGGGAGATAGTTGTCCTGGCTGGTTTCAGGTATTGATCTCTGACCTGAGAAAGAAAGATAGTTTTCCTGGCTTGTTACAGGTATTGATCTTCAATCTCTTCATGTAGATGGTTTCCTGGCTTGTTACACGTATTGATCCACAATCAGTCGTCCACAGATATTTTCCTGGCTTGCTATAGGTGTTGATCTGGAACTTAAGAAATACTCCACTTTGAGAATGAGAATCTTCATTCTGTTGGGAGTCAGAAATTGGGAGTATACCAATCTTCTGAGGTGATGAGAATCTTCATGCTGTTAACGGTCAGAAACTGGGAGTATACCAATCTTCTGAGGTTTTAAGGATGAGAGTCTTCATTCTTGAGTGTCAGAAATTGGGAGTATACCAATCTTCTGAGTTGATGAGAATCTTCATGATGTTAACGATCAGAAACTGGGAGTATACCAATCTTCTGAGGTTTTAAGGATGAGAGTCTTCATTCTTGAGAGAAACAGGTTTTTAGGAGCTTCAATTGTCCGTTATTCTGTTGGTGGTTGTAACTTCCAGCAGGTGATGAAGGAATTGTTGAACACTTTTGACATTCGAATGCCCCAAGTGATGATGAAGGAGTCTCTTCATGCTGTTAACTGTTAACTGCTATCTGGTTGTAATCCAGGCTTCACGGTGGTCTGATATTGCGAATGAGTGACAAAATGGCTACCGTGTATGGAGCGTATCTGAAACTGTATCTTGGAGGTGAGATCTGTATGAGTAGCAGAATGACTTCCGTGTTTGGAGTGTATCTGAAACTGTAACTAGGATCTGAATGAGTGACAGAATGGCTACCGTGTCTGGAGCGTATCTGAAATTGTATCTTGGAGTTGAGATCTGTATGAGTAGCAGAATGACTTCCTTGTTTGGAGTGTATCTGAAACTGTAACTAGGATCTGAATGAGTGACAGAATGGCTACCGTGTCTGGAGCGTATCTGAAACTGTATCTTGGAGTTGAGATCTGTATGAGTAGCAGAATGACTTCCTTGTTTGGAGTGTATCTGAAACTGTAACTAGGATCTGAATGAGTGACATAATGGCTACCGTGTCTGGAGCGTATCTGAAACTGTATCTTCCAACAGGTGATGAAGGAGTCGTTGCACACTTTTGACATTCGAATGCCCCAAGTGATGATGAAGGAGACTTGCCCCAAGTTCACTGAACTTTTGAGTGATTTGTTGAAATTTTGACTGGACTGCCCCAGGTTAACTGAACTTTGAAAGATCTGTTGAAACCTTACCTGGACTGCCCCAGGTTAATTGGATAGTGACATGTCGTGCCCCTTGTTGATAGGAGATTTGTCAATGGAAGTGTCATCCTTTTTGAAGTGATTTTGTTCACTGAGAGAGTTTTCGTTCCTCCGATCATTCGCTGTATGAATTTCTTCGCTGTCAAACAAATAGCCATATGCAAACAATGATATTCAGGTAATGCAAAGTTTATGCTTGTCTCGAAGTTTTGAAAAATGCATTTTTTAGCGGAAAACTTTTCATAAGACAAATTCAACACAAGATTTAGAGCAAAGCCTTACAGGAGTCAGGATACCTTTTGTAACAGTATGCTTTCGAACTAACTCATGCTTCAATTAGGACTTTTGAAGGGTTGTAACGTGGATTGGTTCACGGTTTAAGAAACAAAGGATAAAGGCTCAAAGTATATTTGTACCCACCCGCTCTTCGTGATGTTCTTCAACCCTAGACTCAGTTAATTGTGCGTCGCATTCTTTTCGAATTTGGAACGACTTTTGGGTGATGGTTCACCAGTTGAATTTTGGAAGACAGTTATCATCTCCTTTTTCTTTTGCAACATTTTTTCATGTTGTTGAGGATTTGTAATGACCTCGTTCTTTTGATTTGTTATCCCTAACTTTTGCCTGACTGTCTCTGTTTTCGAGATCACAGTCAGCGAGATGCCCCAGGTTTCTTAAGCCTCCTTTATAGGTTTTGACTTAGTGGGCTTTTTTTTTTGAGAGATTGACTGCCTATGTGATAGGGAACCCTCACTGTCTTTTGATTCCAGAGGAATGCTTTTCTTTGACGTCGTTCGTTGTATTACGAACTGAGAGTTTGCAACTTCAATGCACACCTTTTTGAATTAACTAAGAGACTACCCTGCCCTAGGTTTGAATCAAAGGTTTCAATTTGTTTAGAACAGAAAACTCCTACTTCTTTGGCTCAAAGGGGTTGACTAGGGATTATCTTCCTTATAACTCCAGTGTTTGGGAATTGAAAGAAATGCTTGTACATCATCAGCAAGGTCTGTTCAAAAGCATACTGTATGAGATTATGGTATTGTTTCGTCATCCTCCCGCTAAAGGCTCGTAGCTTTTTATCAAGAGTTAAATATCATAAAGAAAGCATAAGAGTAGTGAAAACGAATGGATGAATTCAAGACAAACATATGCAATGCATTAATGAAAACAGAGTTTTGACATCAACAGTTAATTGTTTGAAAACAAAAGAAATTACAACTTGAAAATTCAAATGAAACATAAGCCTCTCAGTTTGAGCTTTGTCACTTCAGGTGGAGAAACCCTTAACGGAAGATTTTCATCTCGCCGTCTGGCATGAACCTCAGCACTCCAATGTCAATCAGATCTTGAATCTTGTTCTTCAAGGCCCAACAGTCGTCGGTGTCATGTCCCGGGCTATAGGAGTGGTATACACAGAACGCGTCGGGATGATAGTTAGGAGCGGAGGTATTGGGCTTCCGAATAGGATCCCTTAAAGCAGTCAGATTGACCTCCAACAAGCGCTCCAGTATTAGAGATGACGGTATGTCAGTCTCAGTGAATTGTCTTCCCGACGTAGTTTGCTTACGCTAATTACCTCGTTGACGTTGACGAGGTTGTTGATGGGCTTGTGACCCTGAAGCAAGCAGAGGAGCCTTCCCCTTGTCTTCTTGTCTGGCGGGGGGTTGAATGGTGACTTGTTCTTCAACCTCAGATGTTTGCCCCACTTGGTTTTCCCGAAGCAGTTGGCTGACGAGAACTCTGAGTTCCTCTTGTCTTTGAGACAAGTCCTGGATGAGAGCCATCTGGCCCACCAGTTGTCCCATCACCTGGATCCTCAAAGTTGCCAAATTAAACTGTAGTTCCCCCAGCTGATCACTCCTGGCATTGTTTGAAGTATCCTGGACCAAGCCCTTTGTGAGGAGAGCTTTCACTTCTTCTTGCCCCAGGGACAGGTTCAAGAACATTTCCTGAAGCTGAGCATTTTGGTCTTGGATGTCCTTGACAGTCCTCTCTAGAGCCATCTCTACTGAAATAAACAGTAGGAGAGTAAGGAAACCTGAAAAGGAAAAACTATCATGATGCAATGCATGATATGCGGATGCATGTTTTCAAGGATCTTTTGTGGTAAACACAAGAGAATGTTAGAGGTTGGACTTCGATCTTTGATTGGAGAACTTTGCACCGGTGGATGTCCTTCCACGAGAATCAAGCTCACCATGTCAAGTGGGTCATAGCCCCTGATTCAAGTTGTTGCACTTGATCTTTGATGGCATTTGTTTAGAGGAAAACTTCTTGCCCCTTGGTAGACGTCATGTTCAACGTAACCCTATGTGATCGGTGGATCTGGAACTGACTGTTTAACGCTGGTTCGCGAAATGTCGCGGAAGCAAGAGTCGCCACCGTCTTTTATTTTCTCCAAATGGAAAGGACAAAAGCACAGAAAAATTCCTTATAGAGATTGCTCTCGGTTCGGGAGGTAGATTATAGAAAGGGAAGGTGTTAGCACCCTTTCTATCCATGGTTATCCATGGGCTCTTAAATACTTGCTCATTGTGTTTTCAAAAATGGTTTGTTTGCTTTTCAATTGTGGGTTTTAAAAAGTTTCTTTGAAAAATTCCAGTTCGACTCTTGTATCGGTCCTCAAGAGTGTTTGAAAAAATTGCTTTCGAAAGCTTTTTGAAAAGGTGTCGGTGTGAAAAGTTTTTTTTTAAATTTTTTTTGAAGTTAGAGCAAGTATCTAGAGTCGTCTACCTACCCTAAGGAATTCGTCTGTGTAAATGTCCTTTAAAGTAGTGCCATCCCACCATTGAGAGGTAGGTAGCACCACCGTTGGAGGTATTCAGGTCAATTCGAGGTTCGGGACATGGTGATCACCAGAGCAATGGGAAGACACCTTAGAAGCTACCCTCATGCCAGGTTCCCGGATCATGAGGACTTACTAAGACATCCTCTACTCGACGATCACCTTTCGAGGCAAGGCAACAATGAGGCGTACCCTAGGGGTGGTGTGTGATTTGTGTGTCATGTTCATTTGCATTTATCTTGTTCATGTCAAAGTGATCTATGCGTTTGTTTTTATTTTATCATTCATTCTTGCATGCCATTATTAACAGTTAAAAAAAAAGAGTGCGGAAAGATAAAAGTTCTAAACTATTACAAAGGCGCGGGTCCACATCGCCAAATTTAATCCAGGACCCGATTTGACAGAAAATAAAGAAATAAAGTAAAGTGCGAGAAATTAAGTTTACACGGCTTTGGGAGAATTACATAAATATTTAAAAGAAGGAAATAAATAAAATGCGCGAATTGGAATTAAAATTGGAAACGAGGGTGTTGGACCCTTTTTAATGAAATTAAATTAAATGATTAAATTAATTAAATTAGAATAAAAAAGAAATTATTTTGGTATTTTTCGGTTTTATGAATTTTTATGAGAAAGATTAAATGAAATTAAAATATTAACCCTAATTCTAATTGTTCTTTTTATTTATTTATTAAGAAAACATGTTAAAATTAAACCTAAGATTAATCTAATTATTTACATGGTGATTTAATTAAAAATAATATTTAATAATTAATTATTGTGAAAGAAAAGAAAAAAGGATAAAAATACTTAAAAACCCTAATTCTACCAATGTTAAATTTATTAAGAAAAGATATTAAAATTAACCCTAAATTTAAATCTAATTAATTAGTGAGGTTTATTTACAAAATATTAAAATAAAATATATTTTTTATTTTTATGACCTTTCTGATTTTTTTTGTGTTATTTTTATATTTTATAAATTAATGGAAGAATTTACAAGAAATTAATTAAATCAAATAAAAAATGGAAAATATAAAAGAAATAGCAAACCTTGGGGGGTCTGTCCCCAATTGGAGGTTATTGTTAGCATTTTAGGCCCATCTTTGCAAGGCCTTGTCTGACTTTTCTTGCCAGCGTGTGGCACCTTTGACTCATGTCCATCATGTTCTTCACATCTGGTCCCTTGGATTGGTATTACTAAGCGCGTGGCACGCCTGGAGGAGGAGTATATGGTAGGCCTTTGAGGGGAAATTGCATGAGATTACACTGAAACGAAAAATATAGAACAAGGTGAGGGACCTGGGAATCGAACCCAGGTCCCAGTGGTTACATGACAATGCATCCACCATCTGTGCTATTGGCTTTCTTTGTAGTATTAGTGGGCAACAAATAATATATGGAATAAAACACGCTAATATCCTTAACTCAAAAAACGCGCTAAGATTTTAAATGGACCAACCATCGCTTGCCACCTACCCTTCTTCTTCCTTGGCTTTGTTTTTCCTGAAACATAAAAGGGTTAGTGGGGGTTTTAAACCCCCCCCAAAATATGCTTGTTTTCAAAATAGCGAATAGGCCATATGGCCACATAAATTAGGCGTGAGGAGTGTTTCCAAATCGTCCAAGCAAGCTGATTTCAACCATGGCCCTGAAGTGTCTCAATTTTATAGTATTCAGAAACGCCCAAATTGAAACTTGAAGAACCCTAGCTATCTTTAATGGTGAAATCGTGTATAGTACATAAAAACTCAATTAAATTATCTGGTTAGCTTCAGAATCATCCAATTAGTACAAATCCATAAAAAAATGCAATGAACATGCTTGAATATTAAAACACGATTATGCATATTATATGAAAATTTTTGATTTCTGTATACCGATTCAAGGTGCTATGCGCGTGGAAAGCTATCCAGTCAGACTCAGTAATGTCTTAGGAAGGTGATGGAATGAATTTCTTGCCCTGAAAAGCCTTGCAAGTGTGTTTTCAGTTTTGGAATTTCTTGTTAAAAACTCAAACTTTGCTATGGATTTCTGGCGCAGCTTTGTGGTTCTTTGCATTAGGGTTGACTTCATGCTTATGTATGGAATGATTAGGGTTGGTTTTTTTGTTCAAAGAATCAAAGCATTGATGGAATGGATATTGATTTTCATGGCAAAATATTTTCCAATCTTTTTCATGCAAACTTGGTTCCAATCATGGCCAATTGACTTGATTCTTTCTAAATCAGATAATGCACAAAATCTTAAGGCTATTTCATGCATAAAAAGATTTGATTGCTTAGGTTTAGTATTTTTTCACATATTTATTTTAATTAAATGAATTATTAATAATTAAAAATCCAAATAAATAAATAAAAATGATGAAAAACTTCCCTTTGGGCCAAATGGTCGTGCACATGCCTTGGATAATGATTCTTGGAAGAAAAAGAGGCCCATTAGCATTTTTAAGACATTTGAAGCAATGTTGACTTTTTAAAATATCCAAAAATTTCCCAACTTCCACAAGGCATATCTTGCTCAATTTTTAAGCTTTGCTCATGTTCTTGGACATTTTGGAAAGGTCTTTGAGTCCTCTAACCAATGCCTTTGGTCCCATGTCATTTTGATTTACCAATCTCAAGTTATGGGCTTTTACTTAAAGTCCCTTTTTGTTGACTTTTGAAAATGACCTATAATGTTGAAATTGATAACTTTTTGTGAGAGAATTTCTTGGACTTGAAGTGTGAAGAGGAGTTGTAGGAAATGTCTTTCTCTTCAAAATGAGCTTTAGATGGAATTTTTCTGATAATCCATGTGGAAGTTATGCCTTGGTCAAGTTACAGTTGACTTTTTCAACTGTCCAAATATAGCAACTTTTGCATCTTGAGACTTTTTGAGCCAAGCTTTGAGAATCATGATCAAGAATTGATAAAATGATGTTTGTGGCCTCAAAATGAGATGTTGACCAAAAATTTGAACTTTTGACTGTCAAATGACCATTTTGCCCCTACAGTTGACTGTAGTGCAATTAGGGTTTTTGACTGTGCAATTTTGTGCTGTAAGTCTTGAAAATTGGTATGAGGATGCTTGACCATGTTTGTAGGCATGTGGGACTTGATTGGACCCTTGGAAACTTCATTTTCTTTGTCAGAACCAAAACCCTAGTTTTTGACTGTTAGGAGGCCCTTGAACTGTGCAACCCTTGGGAAATTTTGAAGCATGCTCTTTGCAAATCTTGAAGAATATGGGAGGGAAAATTTTGGGGTACAACAGTTGCCCCTGTTCAATCTTCTTAGACCTGAGGATGCAGATTGGCTGACGTGCCTTTCGTAATCCGAAGGTGGAAGATGATTGAACACTAGAGTGCCCAGAAATTTGCGCTCACATAGTAGTGTGATGGTGGGAATGGGCTTACAGATGCCATTTGGAGATTGATGGATAGGATGATGGGCTTATAGATGACATGCTAAGAGGTGATGGATTGTGGATGGGCTCATAGATGCCATCTGGATGTTGATCGCGTAAGAGATTCCTTAGCGAGAGCTTGCGTACCTGCAAAAGAAAAATGAGTACCTGACCTGTTACAGGAGCTGGTCTTCAAATTCTTGTGTAGATGTGTCCTGACTGGTTACAAGAGCTGTATCTGGATCTTCAAAAGGTGATGAATGAACCAGGGGTGGTTACTACCTCAACAGGAACGGTGAGAGAACCTTGGACGATTACTACCTCAACAGGAGCGTTGAGAGAACCTTGGTCGACTTCAACCTCAACAGTAACGCTGAGAGAATCTGGGGACGATTACTACCTCCGCAGTATCGGGGAGAGAACCATAAGCGACTTCAACCTCAACAGTAATCATTGAGAGAATCTTGGATGACTTCAATCTCAACAATAACGCTGAGAGAATCTTGGGCGACTTCAACCTCAACAGTAATCATTGAGAGAATCTTAGGCGACTTCAACCTCAACAGTAATCATTGAGAGAATCTCGGGCGACTTCTACCTCAACAGTAATCATTGAGAGAATCTTGGGCGACTTCAACCTCAACAGTAATCATTGAGAGAATCTCGGGCGACTTCTACCTCAACAGTAATCATTGAGAGAATCTTGGGCGACTTTAACCTCAACAGTAATCATTGAGAAAATCTTGGGGATGATTACTACCTCCGCAGTAATGGGGAGAGAACCACAGGCGACTACAACCTCAACAGTATCATTGAGAGAATCTTGGATAACTTCTGCTGAGTCTTTATCAGGGAAATCTGTTAGGGGTCGATTTAACTGGACTAGAGAAGGCCTTGGACTGGATAAGAAACAGAGAAATCTTAGGGTCGATTTAACTGAACCGGTCTAGGTCTTGAAATCTTCAACTGGATAAGCAACAGGGAGATCTTAGGGTCGATCTGACTGAACCAGAGAAGGCCTTGGACTGGATAAGAAACAGAAAAATCTTAGGGTCGATTTATCTGAACCGGTCTAGGTCTTGGAATGTCTTCAACTGGATAAGAAACAGGGAGATCTTAGGGTCGATCTGACTGAACCAGAGAAGGCCTTGGACTGGATAAGAAACAGAAAAATCTTAGGGTCGATTTATCTGAACCGGTCTAGGTCTTGGAATGTCTTCAACTGGATAAGAAACAGGGAGATCTTAGGGTCGATCTGACTGAACCAGAGAAGGCCTTGGACGGGATAAGAAACAGAAAAATCTTAGGGTCGATTTAACTGAACCGGTCTAGGTCTTGGAATGTCTTCAACTGGATAAGAAACAGGGAGATCTTAGGGTCGATCTGACTGAACCAGAGAAGGCCTTTGACTGGATAAGAAACAGAGAAATCTTAGGGTCGATTTAACTGAACCGGTCTAGGTCTTGAAATATATCTGAGAACTTAACTGGGTCTTTCCTGAAAGGTAAAGGTCAGTCATATGCAATGCATGATATGAATCAAGCAATGATGTTCTCAACATAAATGAGATTTGTAAGATATGATGCGTAGATGCATGCTATAATGTATGAAAATATGATGTTTATGAATGTATCTTTTTGTCTTTTAGGAAAATAAATCCTTGACGGGTGCCGGGAAGTCAATCCTGGGCTGATGTTGAAGAATAGATCTTTGCTTCCGCTGGGGATGATAGTTGCAAGAATACCGGTAGGAGAAGATAACTCCGTTGGGGAATAAACTTGGCGAACGGATTACTCTGCAGGGAGAAAAGTACTCTAGCGATCTTGCTGGGAAGCAATACTCTGTGGGGAGAGAGATACTTTGCTGAAATGTTGATGGTAACTTCGCTGGGGATACCATTGTTGTGTTGGAAGTGCTAATAGACTTCGCTGGGGATAAGAAGACTTTGCCGAGGACGATCTTCTCATGGCTTTTGGCTGAGGATAACCCAGTTATATCCTGGTAAGGAAATAACTCTTTGAATAAAGTCGGGGGACGCGTTCGTGCCTTGCGGGGGTAAGCTTCTAGAATCTACTGGGGATAAGCTTACTGCTTGGGGAGATAGATTCCAACTTTCCTGGGGAACTAGATTGGACTCTCCTGGGGAAGTTTTGAGATGTATCGGGGAAGTGACTCCAGTGAATGTTTGATATACCGCCGGGGAACAATCTTTAGGTCAAGACTGTCGGGGATGCTTGTTTAAGAATATCTGTATATCGTGCTGGGGAATGTTGAGTTCTGCGGGAGGATACCCAACTTCCTTAAGGTCGATAACTTTGCTTGGGGAGAGTGTACTGACTTGCTGGCTCACTCTCTGGGGAATTAAGGTATCTGGTTATGTTCTTCAGCTGAACCTACCTTGGTACCTTGGAGGATAGAACAATTAGATTGCTTAGACAACTCTTTATTGCCCCTGTTTCTAATGTTACCTGTAATTAATCCTTTGTTTCGTATGCAATTATTCATGAGTTAGCAAATTATTGTCAATGCATATATCACAAATTGAACCTTGGACGTTCTTTGCAAAACAAAACAGAAAAGGAAAAAACAAAAGGAGATTTTAACTGAAAAGTGATTTTTGTATTGATTTTGAATTTGCCTGTAAATAGGCGTTTTATGTACAAGAAGCTGACGTCCTAGTAAGAGAACGCCGCCGAACAAAAGAGTTTATACAAATTTGTACAAGAGAAAATAAACAGCTGTGTGAAATGAATGATCCACTGGGTTTCAACTCTGCTATTGCTTTTATATCTCCGAGCGTCTCATCACTTGATGACCTTGGTTGAAGATGAAGCTGACTGATCAATGTCGTCTGAACTTGGTGTAGATACCGGATTCTGGATGCAAAGTGATCCAATGAGACATAGTATTACGCTTTATCCCTAACTTTTGCCTGGACCGCCCTTTCGGGTTTTCAGTCCACCGGGATACCCATTTTTGCCCAAGCCGCCTTTTCAGGTTTTCGACTTGCCGGGTGTACAGATTTTTTTATTTCATCCCTTCATTTTGCCCGAACCCTTTTGGTTCGCCGGGAAGCCCTAATTTTTGCCTAGGCATGTCAGCCTAGCGGGTCTTTTTCATGCGTAGTATCTTTTTACTATGTCTGCATTGGCGGGGTGAGGAAGGTCGTCACCATCCATGTTGGTTAGAATCATGGCTCCTCCTGAGAACACATGCTTAACCACAAATGACCCTTCGTACGTAGGGGTCCATTTGCCCCTTGGATCACTCTGAGGAAGGATGATTCGCTTGATTACCAGATCCCCAACTTGATATTCTTGTGGTCTGACCTTTTTGTTAAATGCCCTGATCATCCGTTTTTGGTACGTCTGACCATGACAGATAGCAGCAAGTCTCTTTTCATCAATGAGGTTTAATTGATCAAGTCGTGTCTGGATCCAATCATCTTCGTTCAGATTTGCATCCTTCATTATTCGGAGAGAGGGTATTTGCACTTCGATCGGTAAGACTGCCTCCATACCGTAGACCAAGGAGAAAGGGGTCGCCCCGGTTGACGTCCTGGCTGAGGTACGGTACCCATGTAGAGCGAACGGTAACATCTCGTGCCAATCTTTATAAGTCACTATCATCTTCTGCACGATTTTCTTGATATTTTTATTTGCTGCTTCTACAGCCCCATTCATCTTTGGTCGGTAAGGAGAAGAGTTATGGTGATGTATCTTGAACTGCTCGCAGAGCTCAGTGATCATTTTGTTATTGAGATTGGTACCGTTGTCTGTAATGATTCTTTCTGGGATGCCGTATCGACAGATCAGATTATGCCGAATGAACCGTGCCACAACAGTCTTGGTTACCGTAGCGTAGGAAGCTGCCTCAACCCACTTCGTAAAGTAATCAATCGCTACCAGGATGAAGCGATGCCCATTAGATGCCGTAGGTTTAATCTCACTGATCATGTCTATGCCCCACATTGCAAACGGCCAAGGCGCAGTCAGAACATTCAAAGGAACTGGAGGAACATGCACCTTGTCTGCATAAATCTGGCATTTGTGACATGTCCGAGAATGTTGGTAGCAGTCAGCTTCCATTGTGGACCAGAAATACCCTGCCCGTAGGATCTTCTTTGCCATAGTGTGTCCACTGGAATGTGTACCAAAGGTCCCTTCATGTAACTCTTCCATGATCCTTTCTGCTTCAGTCTTGTCCACACAACGCAGTAAGGTCGAATCATGATTTCGCTTGTACAAGATGCCGTTGCTAAGGAAGAACTTTGCTGCGAACCTTCTCAAGAACTTCTTATCATTGACAGAGGCACCTTCAGGGTATTCCTGAGCTTCCAAGTATCTCTTCACCTCATGGTACCAAGGCTTCTCGGTCACCAATTCAGTCTCGAGATCACAACAGTATGCCGGTTTGTCCAGTTTCCAGATGATGATCCGGGGAGCCTCATTATCCCATTTGACCTTGAACATAGAAGACATTGTAGCTAACGCGTCCGCCAGCTGATTCTCTTCTCTTGGAAAGTGTTCAAAGGTTATCTTTGTGAAGTGAGGGATCAATGTCAACACACATTCTCTGTAAGGAATAAGATTCAGATGTTTCGTATCCCACTCTCCTTTGATCTGATTGATCACAAGAGCGGAATCTCCGAAGACACTCAGAAACTTGATCCTTAGGTCGATCGCAGCATGAAGACCCATAATGCATGCCTCATACTCTGCCATGTTGTTGGTACAGTTGAAACACAGCCGGGCAGTGAGTGGAGTATGAGTGCCTTGAGGTGATATGATTATAGCACCGATACCGTTACCCAAAGCATTGGAGGCTCCGTCAAAGTGCATAGACCATCGGGATCCTTCATCAGGTCCTTCATCCGGTCCAGGTACTTCACAATCAGTCACTATCATGATGCTCTCGTCCGGAAACTCGAAGTTCATTGACTGATAGTCGTCTACGGCCTGATGTGCCAAGTGGTCTGCCAATACACTTCCTTTGATAGCTTTCTGAGTCGTGTACTGGATGTCATATTCCGTCAAGATCATTTGCCATCTTGCTATTCTCCCAGACAGAGCAGGCTTTTCAAATATGTACTTTATAGGATCCATCTTTGAGATCAACAAGGTGGTGTGAGTCAGCATATACTGTCTCAGCCGGCGAGCAGCCCATACCAAAGCGCAGAAAGTTTTCTCAAGCAGTGAGTATCGGGTCTCACAGTCGGTAAACTTTTTGCTAAGGTAATAAATGGCATGCTCTTTTCGGCCAGACTCGTCATGCTGCCCCAGCACACACCCCATTGAGTTGTCAAGTACTGTCAGGTATAATATCAGAGGTCTCCCTTCAACCGGTGGCATAAGGATGGGTGGTTTTTGGAGATACTCTTTGATTCTGTCAAAAGCAGCCTGACATTCATCATTCCAACGTACTACCTGATCTTTCTTCAGCAGCTTGAAGATTGGCTCACAGGTAGCAGTCAGGTGTGAGATGAACCGAGCAATGTAATTCAGGCGTCCTAAAAAGCCTCTGACCTCTTTCTCTGTCCTAGGAACTGGCATCTCTTGAATAGATTTGACCTTAGCAGGGTCCACTTGAATGCCCTTGTCACTTACAACGAAGCCTAGCAACTTTCCAGATCTTACCCCGAAGGTGCACTTGTTCCGGTTCAACCTCAGCTTGTACAACTTCAATCGGTCAAACAATTTCTGCAGATGATCTAGGTGCTCTTCCTTAGTCTGGGACCTTGCGATC
Source organism: Vicia faba (assembly GCA_948472305.1). NCBI lineage: Eukaryota > Viridiplantae > Streptophyta > Magnoliopsida > Fabales > Fabaceae > Vicia > Vicia faba. Next base: position 357,865,225 of record OX451738.1, read on the forward strand.
ATGTCGTCAACATACACTTCTATCTCATGATGGATCATATCATGAAATAAAGCAACCATGGCACGTTGGTAGGTTGCCCCAGCGTTCTTCAGTCCAAAAGGCATGACCTTGTAGCAGAAGGTGCCCCACTGAGTAACAAATGTAGTCTTTTCCATGTCTTCAGGTGCCATCTTGATCTGATTGTAACCTGAAAAGCCATCCATGAAAGAGAACACCTTATGCTGAGCTGTATTGTCAACAAGGACATCAATGTGAGGTAGGGGGAAGTCATCTTTGGGGCTGGCCCTGTTCAGATCCCTGTAGTCGACACACATTCTGACCTTACCGTCCTTCTTAGGTACCGGCACCACATTAGCAACCCACTGAGGGTAAGAAGTCACTGCAAGGAACCCGGCATCAAACTGTTTCATAACATCGACTTTGATCTTCTCAGACATCTCTGGACACATACGGCGGACCTTTTGCTTAACCGGAGGGCAGTCTTCCTTAGTAGGCAAATGATGGACCACAATGTCAGTATCCAACCCGGGCATGTCTTCGTAGGACCAGGCAAAGATCTCCATGTAATCATGTAGCATCTGAGTCAACCGTTGCTTCACGCTGAGCTCTAGGTTGGCACCAATCTTAACTTCCTTCCTGTCTGCCTCAGTACCCAGATTTATTGTTACCACTGGCTCTTCATGTGGTTGAATTACCCTCTCTTCCTGGAGTAACAGTCTTGCAAGCTCGCCAGGCACTTCGCAATCATCTTCACCTTCGTCTTCGGCTAAGTTGATCGGATTTTCGAAGTCATAACTGGCAGTAGCAGAGTCGTTACCAGTGAGATCCAGAGTGGATTGAAACCTGTATGAGTGAGTGTGTGTAAATACAACCGTTTTGAAATATATGAAGGAAGGAAAGACAGAAAAGGAGCATAAGATTTGAAATGCGAGAAAACGTCCAAGATTTTTATTTATGATATATGAAATGACAATTTATATGCCCTCACAAATAAAACCACGGTGCCTCGGGTAAGACACCGGGCCATAGAGTTCAAGTTATTGTTTATTACAAATAACCAAAACAAAGAAGTTTATTACTGCGTAACAAAAGTAACAGGAGTATGGTCTTTGGCAATCCAATTGGTCAATCCGCCATCAGTTGTCGGGTAGATCCAGCTATTGAACTCAGCTTCATCCACTTCATTATCCTCCCCAACAACATTCACTCCTGGATTTGTAATGAGCACAGGAGTTCTTCTGATCTTTGCCTTCCGCATAGCTTTCTGTCCCTCTGCAGTAAAACCCAGCCCAAACTTGTCAGTTTTCTGTGTAAAATCAGGGAGCCTGCCCCAATTAGCACATTCACCTTTCTGAACCACAGCCCGGGCATCCTTCAAGGAAGCCATCTTCAAAGGAACATCCTCTTCAACTGTTGTTTGTGCTGCTGCTGAAATTGGAAGTACCTCTTCGAAATGCTGAAAGGGGGTTTCAATAAACTCCCCGTCCATCTCAATGTATCTGAAGGAATTCAAATGGCTCACCATATACTCCTCCTCTCCCTGCACAGTGACGATCTTCCCTCTGACAGGGTATTTTAGCTTCTGGTGCAAGGTAGAGGTCACTGCCCCAGCTTTATGGATCCAAGGTCGACCCAGTAGACAAGAATACGATGGATGGATATCCATCACATAGAAGGTGGAGTCGAATACTTGAGAGCCCACACGAATAGGAATGTCAACCTCTCCATAAACCATCCTCTTGGAACCGTCAAAGGCTCTGACGATAATATTGCTAGGTTTCAGCTCCAGACCTTCACAATCCAAACGGTCCAAGGCCTTCTTAGGTAGCAAATTTAAGGAAGAGCCAGTGTCCACCAACACGTGCGCCAGAGTAGTTCCCCTGCATTCAATAGAGACATGCAGGGCGTCATTGTGGTCCCTTCCCTTGGCAGTAAGGTCAGCATCTGAGAAACCCAAGCCATTGTCCGCTGTCAGATTTGCTACGCAATCAGTAAACTGAACTGCAGATATTTCTTGTGGCACGTGGGCCGTCTTGAGAAATGAGATTAAGGCCTTAGCATGGGCCTCGGAGCATAGTAATAAGGAGAGCATTGAGATCTTGGAGGGCGTATGCCCCAGCTGTTCCACAACATTAAAGTCACTCTTCTTTATTATTTTTAGAATTTCCTCCATCTCTTGTTGGGAGGCCTTAGCATTTATAGGTATTGGTGCCTCCATCCGGGCAGGCTCATCTTCAATCCCTTTGCCCCGAGCATTGGATGACTCGGCAGCAGGGGAAACAACTTGGTCAGAAACAGGAACAGGTATGCTTGTAGGTGTTATTGTAAGGGGTCTTCGAATAGCGGGCGGTGCAATGTCAGGCGAGAAGAGCCTGCCACTGCGGGTAACCTTGGCTGGACCAGTAATATTGCTGATACTGGTGCCAGTGTTGAATTCTTGCTTGATTCCATTCACATACACATCTGCCCCATAGTGCCAGGGGACAGCTTTATCAGATACATAGGGGAGAGGTCCCGGAACAGTAATAACAACAGGTGCTACAGTCATGATTTGAACAAGCTTCCTTGGGAGAGCCTTGATTGGATTATTGAAGATGGTAATAACAGAAACTTCTTCTACCGGAACCAACTGAACAGCAGACTTCTTGAATAGAATCTCTTTGCTATCCATTAGGCCTTGGATGCCTAACTTCAGCAAGGGACAACCAGAGAGAGAAACAGCACAGAACAGGCAACCCTCACTGCAACCCGGAAATAAACCGGCCAGCAGTAGGTTCCTCTTGACGGTCATTAAGGGAGTAGCCACATCATCCACAGAAACGGCGTATACATCTTCATCAACCGCATTTACTCCATGCTGGGGCATAGGAGCAGTTACCACATTCGGCCTCTCAGGCGCTTCAAACTGTATCTCTTTTGCGTCAATAAGGTCTTGCACCTTATTCCTCAAGGCCCAACAGTCATCAGTGGAATGCCACGGGCTATCGGAGTGATAAGCGTAGCGGGCATTTGGGTTGTATTTGGGGGAGGCAGTGTTCACAACTTTTGGGGCCTCTCTGACAGTCACTAGATTGGTGGACAGCAATTGCGGCAAAATCTGTGACAAAGTCATGCACAAACGGGTAAACTCTCTCCGGGGTCTTTCAGCCCTTGGCGGGTTGGTTTACCGAGGAGCGGCAGCAGGCTTGGCAATCATCACCGCGTTGACAGATTGGCGGCGCTCAGGTTTCTCTTGTCTTCTAGAGCCATATACAGCATTGGCCTCCTTTTTGAAGGGTTTCTTCTCAGAGCTTGTAGATGCACCCTTCGGAATCTTACCAGACTTCAACCCAGCCTCAATTCTTTCTCCAGTCAGAATAAGATCAGTAAACCCTGCAGACGAGTTCCCAATAAGATGGTTGAAAAATGGCCCATATAGGGTCCCCAAGAACATGTCTACCAACTCCCGATCAGTCAACGGAGGCTGCACCCTGCCAGCCAGATCCCTCCACTTCTGAGCGTACTCTTTAAAACCTTCGCTTGAACCTAACGACATACCCTGGAGTTGGGTACGCGTAGGGGCAAGGTCGGCATTATATTGATACTGCTTATAGAAAGCAGTAGCCAACTCCTCCCAGTTACGAACCTTGGTCCCATCCAGCTGATAGAACCATTCGAGACGAGTCCCTGAAAGACTCTCCTGGAAGAAGTGGATCCACAAATTCTTATCCACTGAGTACGGTTGAATCTTCCGCACATAAGATCTGAGATGTAGCTTGGGACAAGACGCCCCGTCATACTTAGTAAAGGATGGTGCTTTGAACTTATGAGGAATGATCACACCAGTAGACAAACCCAAGTCTCCGAAATCCAGCCCAGGTACCTGTTGGATCTCCATAGCATTCAGTCTGTCTTCCAACTGTTTATACCTGTCTTCTGCAGGAGGATATTGCTCTTCATCAAAATCAGTCTCGTTGTCGGAGACTACCGGACTAGGACCTTTTTCCCCTTGAGGAGTACCCTTGCCTATGGAAGAACCAGCCTCTTCATTCTGCAGAGTATTGCCAAACCTTCGGCCCGAGTTGAAAAGAACAGTTCTTCTCTTCTTCTTCTTCTCCTTCTTCAGGAGCAGAGCCTTCAGCTCTTCTTGGCCCTGAGCCAAACCCATGATTAGTTCCTGAAATTGCGCATTCTGCGCCTGAAGAGCCTTGATGGACATCTCGGTTGATGATGAGTCAGGATTCATGATGCTGAAATAAACAGCGAAGAACGGTAAGCAACCTGAAAAGAAGAAAAACCTGCTATGCACATGATGAATGATATGTGTTTATGCAATGCATTCAAGGGTTCGAAAGTTCAAATTCGTTGTAGACAAAAAAGAACACACGTTATCATTAAGGAAGTAATTGTTCAGTACATCAAAGCCTCATGGGCACAAATTACAAAGCAAATCAATCCCAAAAGACACTACGCATCCTCTTTGGAGCTATGTAGGTGTTGAGATTCCTCTCCTCATGCAATAGGCGGGTGAGCTCCAGGACCTTCTTTTCACTAGTATGCAGACTGGTCTCAAGAGAATTCCGTTCTTCCTTAAGCTGGATCCAGCTCTTCTGCATTTCTTCCCAGGATGTGGGCATGTCAGGATGCTGAATGGTGTAGGACACTTCTCCTTCCAAGACTGGCTCTTTGATTACTGGGAGCATATGAGGATAAGGCATCACTAACCTCTGGGAGCGGGCGCGTACCCATTTGAGATAAGGTTCCAATGGGATGGAATTCCTGTGCCCCAGTGTCTTGCTGTCTATCCTACTGGGCATCCTCCAGGCTCTGATAAATCTCTGGCGAAGTCCTTGTGCATCTTTGTCGAAGTCAAAAACTATGTCAGGAATTAACATGTCATGAGGACCATCCCTCCGAGCATAACCAAACTGTCTCCAAGCCAGGCATGGGTTGTAAGTAATACCTCCTCTGATTCCAAGTAAAGGAACATTAGGGTACTCCCCGTAACGATCAATGATAGTGACATCCTCTCTGGACCTATGGCACCAATGTATATCTGCATGTGTAAGAGTCATCAACCGTTGTGACCATCTCAAACCCCGCTCGTTCTTCAAAACTGATTGTGGAAGGTGCGAAATAAACCACCTTCCCAGGAGGGGAGTGCAACACATAAGGACACCTCTTTTTCTCATGGTTCGAGTGTAACATGAGTGAAGGATGTCTCCCAGCAACGTAGGTATGGGATTCCTGGACATGAAGATCTGGACAGCACTGATATCTATAAGTTGATCTGGGTTAGGGAACAACACCAAACCATAGACAAGGAGGGCCACAACTTCTTCAAAAGCTTGTAAGTCAAGGGAGTTCCAACACTCATGGGCCTTTTCAAACAGAAACCTGGCTAAGAACCCTTTGATACCACTTCTAACTTCCCAATGTCCCTTGAGGTCAGATGACTGTAGGTGCAAGGCTTTAGCAATCTCTTCAAGCCAGGGTTCCTTTTCTGTACCGTTGTAGGGTAGTTGATCAAGGATAGGGATCTTCAGGAGCCGGGAGAACTCCTCCAATGTAGGTACCAGCTGATAATCCAAGAAGGTGAAACAGTGATGCAGAGGGTCAAAGAACTGGAATAGGACCTTTATCATATCTTCCTCAATGTTGGTATTGACCAAGCTGATGAGTCTTCCATGTCTTTCACTGAATGAAGAACTCTCGGGAATCCTGGATATAAGCTCCTTAAGCTGAGGAGGGATCTTTACAAGACTGATTTGAATTGTCTTTCTGCGAACAGTTTCCATGTCCTGCAAAACAAGAACAAAGATGAAGATTCGAACCCCTGAAATGGTTAGTCAATGCATATGATGCTGGATGATGTCATGATGCTATGATTAAACACACCACAAATATTTACAAAGACAAACATGTAAGGCACACAAGGCACACAAGACAAGCCCTTAGGGTTTAAGGCCAGCATGGGGTCTGGGTAGTACCCTCTTGAAGTTGGTGGGTTCAACCTGTCCTATTAGAAGTAACCGGGTTCTAAGGGTCCCAATATCACGGGATTACTTTCATTGTTCATCGTTTCGATTTAGCCACTGAACTGGCGACCGAAATATTCCAGGAAAGCAACCCTCAATTGAGTGTAGTATCGAGTATCAATCAACCTCGGACTGCACCAAAGTCAGTTATCTCACTACCCTAAAGAGGCCAAGATAGTTCAATTAAGGTTCCTAAGGTCTGTTGATGCTTCATGACACCACGCGGAGGCCCCGTACTCTCCTTGACTGAACTCAAGGGTTACCGGTACACACCAAAGTGCCACATCAACGTAGCAGACTGTTTCAACCATGTCGGTATACCCCGCACAGTTCCCTCACATCCTTGTTGCTACTTTCTAAGAAGGTATCCCCAGATCCGGGTTAGGATCTATAGAACTCCCAAGACAGTCCCACAAATTAAAGCAAGCAAAGCAATACAATTGAAAACACAGTTATGAACTAAGCCCTAAGGTACACCTCACTTTAAGTTATGTCCCCAGCAGAGTCGCCAGTTCTGTGATCGGTGGATCTGGAACTGACTGTTTAACGCTGGTTCGCGAAATGTCGCGGAAGCAAGAGTCGCCACCGTCTTTTATTTTCTCCAAATGGAAAGGACAAAAGCACAGAAAAATTCCTTATAGAGATTGCTCTCGGTTCGGGAGGTAGATTATAGAAAGGGAAGGTGTTAGCACCCTTTCTATCCATGGTTATCCATGGGCTCTTAAATACTTGCTCATTGTGTTTTCAAAAATGGTTTGTTTGCTTTTCAATTATGGGTTTTAAAAAGTTTCTTTGAAAAATTCCAGTTCGACTCTTGTATCGGTCCTCAAGAGTGTTTGAAAAAATTGCTTTCGAAAGCTTTTTGAAAAGGTGTCGGTGTGAAAAGTTTTTTTTTGAATTTGTTTTGAAGTTAGAGCAAGTATCTAGAGTCGTCTACCTACCCTAAGGAATTCGTCTGTGTAAATGTCCTTTAAAGTAGTGCCATCCCACCATTGAGAGGTAGGTAGCACCATCGTTGGAGGTATTCGGTTCAATTCGAGGTTCGGGACATGGTGATCACCAGAGCAATGGGAAGACACCTTAGAAGCTACCCTCATGCCAGGTTCCCGGATCATGAGGACTTACTAAGACATCCTCTACTCGACGATCACCTTTCGAGGCAAGGCAACAGTGAGGCGTACCCTAGGGGTGGTGTGTGATTTGTGTGTCATGTTCATTTGCATTTATCTTGTTCATGTCAAAGTGATCTATGCGTTTGTTTTTATTTTATCATTCATTCTTGCATGCCATTATTAACAGTTAAAAAAAAAGAGTACAGAAAGATAAAAGTTCTAAACTATTACAAAGGCGCGGGTCCACATCGCCAAATTTAATCCAGGACCCGATTTGACAGAAAATAAAGAAATAAAGTAAAGTGCGAGAAATTAAGTTTACACGGCTTTGGGAGAATTACATAAATATTTAAAAGAAGGAAATAAATAAAATGCGCGAATTGGAATTAAAATTGGAAACGAGGGCGTTGGACCCTTTTTAATGAAATTAAATTAAATGATTAAATTAATTAAATTAGAATAAAAAAGAAATTATTTTGGTATTTTTCGGATTTATGAATTTTTATGAGAAAGATTAAATGAAATTAAAATATTAACCCTAATTCTAATTGTTCTTTTTATTTATTTATTAAGAAAACATGTTAAAATTAAACCTAAGATTAATCTAATTATTTACATGGTGATTTAGTTAAAAATAATATTTAATAATTAATTATTGTGAAAGAAAAGAAAAAAGGATAAAAATACTTAAAAACCCTAATTCTACCAATGTTAAATTTATTAAGAAAAGATATTAAAATTAACCCTAAGTTTAAATCTAATTAATTAGTGAGGTTTATTTACAAAATATTAAAATAAAATATATTTTTTATTTTTATGACCTTTCTGATTTTTTTTTGTGTTATTTTTATATTTTATAAATTAATGGAAGAATTTACAAGAAATTAATTAAATCAAATAAAAAATGGAAAATATAAAAGAAATAGCAAACCTTGGGGGGTCTGTCCCCAATTGGAGGTTATTGTTAGCATTTTAGGTCCATCTTTGCAAGGCCTTGTCTGACTTTTCTTGCCAGCGTGTGGCACCTTTGACTCATGTCCATCATGTTCTTCACATCTGGTCCCTTGGATTGGTATTACTAAGCGCGTGGCACGCCTGAAGGAGGAGTATATGGTAGGCCTTTGAGGGGAAATTTCATGAGATTACACTGAAACGAAAAATATAGAACAAGGTGAGGGACCTGGGAATCGAACCCAGGTCCCAGTGGTTACATGACAATGCATCCACCATCTGTGCTATTGGCTTTCTTTGTAGTATTAGTGGGCAACAAATAATATATGGAATAAAACACGCTAATATCCTTAACTCAAAAAACGCGCTAAGATTTTAAATGGACCAACCATCGCTTGCCACCTACCCTTCTTCTTCCTTGGCTTTGTTTTTCCTGAAACATAAAAGGGTTAGCGGGGGTTTTAAACCCCCCCAAAATATGCTTGTTTTCAAAATAGCGAATAGGCCATATGGCCACATAAATTAGGCGCGAGGAGTGTTTCCAAATCGTCCAAGCAAGCTGATTTCAACCATGGCCCTGAAGTGTCTCAATTTTATAGTATTCAGAAACACCCAAATTGAAACTTGAAGAACCCTAGCTATCTTTAATGGTGAAATCGCGTATAGTACATAAAAACTCAATTAAATTATCTGGTTAGCTTCAGAATCATCCAATTAGTACAAATCCATAAAAAAAATGCAATGAACATGCTTGAATATTAAAACACGATTATGCATATTATATGAAAATTTTTGATTTCTGTATACCGATTCAAGGTGCTATGCGCGTGGAAATCTATCCAGTCAGACTCAGTAATGTCTTAGGAAGGTGATGGAATGAATTTCTTGCCCTGAAAAGCCTTGCAAGTGTGTTTTCAGTTTTGGAATTTCTTGTTAAAAACTCAAACTTTGCTATGGATTTCTGGCGCAGCTTTGTGGTTCTTTGCATTAGGGTTGGCTTCATGCTTATGTATGGAATGATTAGGGTTGGTTTTTTTGTTCAAAGAATCAAAGCATTGATGGAATGGATATTGATTTTCATGGCAAAATATTTTCCAATCTTTTTCATGCAAACTTGGTTCCAATCATGGCCAATTGACTTGATTCTTTCTAAATCAGATAATGCACAAAATCTTAAGACTATTTCATGCATAAAAAGATTTGATTGCTTAGGTTTAGTATTTTTTCACATATTTATTTTAATTAAATGAATTATTAATAATTAAAAATCCAAATAAATAAATAAAAATGATGAAAAACTACCCTTTGGGCCAAATGGTCGTGCACATGCCTTGGATAATGATTCTTGGAAGAAAAAGAGGCCCATTAGCATTTTTAAGACATTTGAAGCAATGTTGACTTTTCAAAATATCCAAAAATTTCCCAACTTCCACAAGGCATATCTTGCTCAATTTTTAAGCTTTGCTCATGTTCTTGGACACTTTGGAAAGGTCTTTGAGTCCTCTAACCAATGCCTTTGGTCCCATGTCATTTTGATTTACCAATCTCAAGTTATGGCCTTTGACTTAAAGTCCCTTTTTGTTGACTTTTGAAAATGACCTATAATGTTGAAATTGATAACTTTTTGTGAGAGCATTTCTTGGACTTGAAGTGTGAAGAGGAGTTGTAGGAAATGTCTTTCTCTTCAAAATGAGCTTTGGATGGAATTTTTCTAATAATCCATGTGGAAGTTATGCCTTGGTCAAGTTACAATTGACTTTTTCAACTGTCCAAATATAGCAACTTTTGCATCTTGAGACTTTTTGAGCCAAGCTTTGAGAATCATGATCAAGAATTGATCAAATGATGTTTGTGGCCTCAAAATGAGATGTTGACAAAAAATTTGAACTTTTGACTGTCAAATGACCATTTTGCCCCTACAGTTGACTGTAGTGCAATTAGGGTTTTTGACTGTGCAATTTTGTGTTGTAAGTCTTGAAACTTGGTATGAGGATGCTTGACCATGTTTGTAGGAATGTGGGACTTGATTGGACCCTTGGAAACTTCATTTTATTTGTCAGAACCAAAACCCTAGTTTTTGACTGTTAGGAGGCCCTTGAACTGTGCAACCCTTGGGGAATTTTGAAGCATGCTCTTTGCAAATCTTGAAGAATATGGGAGGGCAAATTTTGGGGTACAACACCCTACATCAAAAGAACCCTCGAGATCCTTGAAATGGTTAGTGAAAAAATGCTATGGTATGATGTCATGATGTTATGTACATGTATGCAGAAGCAAGTAAGTGTATATACAGGTAATCATATTCACACAAAGAAAATAAGTCCTTAGGTTTAGGCTTGCATGGGGTTTGTAAGTAAGTACCCTCTTGAAGTTAGTTGGCTCATCCTGTCCTAAAATAGAAACCGGGTTCTAAGGAGCTCAATATCACTGGATTATTTTCTCTGTTCATTGTTTTGGTTTAGCCACTTAACTGGCGACCAAAATATTCCAAGAAAACAACCCTCAATGAGTGTAGTATCGAGTATCTACCAACTTCGGACTGCACCAAAGTCGGTCACCTCACTACCCCTAAAAAGGCTAAGATGGTCAATTAAGGTTCTAAGAGTTCGTTAGTGCTTCATGACATCATTCAGCGGCCTCGTACTCTCCTTGATTGAACTCAAGGGTTACCGGTACTCACAAATATGTCACACTAACATAGCTTACTGCTTCAACCGTGTCGGTATACCCCGCACAGTTCCCTCACAGTTTTATTGCTATTTACCTAAGAAGGTGCCCCCAAATCCGGGTGTAGGATTTACAACAAACCCAAACAAGGACCCAAAAAGTAAAGCAATCAAGGAAATCAAAGCAAGAATGTAAAGGTGATCTAAACCCTAAGGTAACCCCACTTTTAAGTGATTCCCCAGCAGAGTCGCCAGTTCTGTGATACGGTGGGAGAACTGACTTGAGTTTTGCGTTTGTATTCGCACTTGTTCGGTTTAGCAAGAGTCGCCACCGACTTTTTATTTTATCCTAAAGGAAAGGTTAAAAAGCACAGGAAAAAACCTTTTGAGATGTTTCGTGGGTTCGGGGGGTAGATTATGAAAAGGGAAGGTATTAGCACCCTTTTCATCCATGGTTATCCATGGGCTCTTAGTTACTTGTTTTAGATCACTTGCCTTGATTTTCAATTGCTTGAAATAGTGGTGTGTGTGTGTGTGTTTGAAAATGTTTTGAAAAAGATGCCTTGTCTAGGCAACCGTTGTAACAATTCTTTACTCGAATGTTTTACAAAGGTGTGTGTCTTTTCGAAAAGATATTTCAATGTTTTTGAAAGTTTGTTTTTGAAAGTGTTGTGGAGTGATGTTTTTAAAAGTAGGCAAGTGTGTTTTGCAAGTTTGGTCAAGTGACTAAGAGTTGTCTACCCCTAAATTTACTCAAAGATTTTTCTCATGTTTTAACCCTTTTAACAGTATTGTTCCACCATTGTATTTGGTGGACAATCTTGTGTTTGGATGTTAACGGGACGGGCGCGGGTCATCGTATGGACCATGAATGCAATGGTGCCAAGTGTCTTTGGAAATTTTGCTTGAAGGGACTATGATCATTTTTAGGCAACTTTCGAAAGTGTCATCGAGGGACTATGATCATTTTGAATCGTTTTGTTTTTGCCAAAGAAACTCAACGTGCAAGCATGGCCCATTTTGGAAGGCAACGAGTGGGATTACCCTAGGGGTGCAAGTGTGAATTGTGTATTGATTGTCATGCATTTATCTTTGTATTAGGTTATCTAGCGGTTGATTTTGAATCTTCGCATACAAACCCTAATTACTATACAGTATATAGAAAAGCGATAAATTGCGGGAATTTAAAGTCCTAAATTATTACAAATAAGTATCCGGGAGTGGGGGTACAAATATTTACAAATGGGGATGAGACTTATTAGGAGAGTAGTGTCCAAATATATTTACAACCAAATCGAATTAATCGCAATGTAAAATGTAGCAATGTACAAGAATAAAAGATAAGCAAATGTATCAAAAGTATACGTGTAAGTGTATGTGATTATTTACAAGTGAGAGAGATGTTTAACTTAATGCAAATTTAAGTATTTTATTAAGTATTGTTATTTATTCTTTTTGATTTTTTGTTGATTATGTACAAAACAAAAGTTTCAAAGAAAATAAAAATGTTTTAAGTTTAAAGAAAATTATTATTTGTATTCTAGTTTCTATACAAGATTTCAATGAAATAAAAAAAGTTTCTAAAAGAGAAAATTGTTCAACTTAAAAATGTATTTTTTTTTATGTATTTTAAGTGTAATAAAATAAAAAAGAAGTGATTTAAGCAAATTTTGTAAAAAAGGAGTTAATGTATTATTTGTTTACAAACAAAGGTAAAATATACTAGTTTAAATTATAAAAGGAAAATAAAATGATAAGTAAAAAAAGATATTAGTTTATGAAAAAAAAGAAAAAGAAAAGGTTAAGTGGGCCTTGGGGACTTATAGCCCAAACAAAACAAATAAACAAAAGAAATAAATGGGGGGTGCACGCCTAGTTTGCAATGGGCTTAGGCAGTTTTTGTGGGGCAAGGCCCAGTGGCGTTTCACAATGTTTGTCTTAGGGTTGAAATTGTTTTGTGTCATTTTGGTATCAGATTAGGGTTTACAGAGCGGCGTCGTTCCTCACTTTGCTTCCTTCGTCTTCATCCTTTGAGCCAAGTCCTGAATGAACTTCCATGCCTGGTTATCATGCGCCACCTCAACTTCCTCTCTCTCCATGGATATACCAAATGGTGACAAGAAAAGGTATGGTCCTCTTTCTCCTTTACGCGTTTTAAGGCTTTGAAGTTTTGCATGTTTTATTTTGTGTTCTGATCTTTGTGTATTATTTATGTTGGTGTGAGGCGTGAGAAGAAAAAGGAAAAGGAGATTATACCTTTGGAGAGAAGACGGAGGAGGACGGCGGCGCTTCCGGTGGCCAAGGCGAAGGAGTGTGAAACTGATGAGCTTGCTCTGGAAATCTGGTACCTTTATCTTGCTTCTTATGGTTTAATGATGAAACGTCTGAAAACCCTAGCTTCTTTTGCTTCTGTCTTCTCTTTAGCTTGCTTCTGTATGCTTATATGCTTTCCCCTGAAATACTTGCTTATCTGAGATGCCTGATATGCTGAGTATGGATTTGTTATTGTTAGCCCAGTGATGAGGTTGCTCTGAGGGCTTGTGTCTGGATATGTTGGATACTTTGTCTATTTTGCTTCTTTTCTTCTTCCACTGTTTGAAGGCTGAGATGATGATGTTTACTCTGAGTCCCTGTTTTTGTTGGACCCTGTGATGAGCCTAGCTCTGAGGGATTTGTTGATTTGAATGTTATTCTGATTTTGAGTTGCCTCTGAGATGCTTGTTGATGTTTGTGATACGGTGGGAGAACTGGCTTGAGTTTTTGCGTTTTGTATTCGCACTTGTTCGGTTTAGCAAGAGTCGCCACCGACTTTTTATTTTATCCTAAAGTAAAGGTTAAAAAGCACAGGAAAAACCTTTTGAGATGTTTCGTGGGTTCGGGGGGTAGATTATAAAAAGGGAAGGTATTAGCACCCTTTTCATCCATGGTTATCCATGGGCTCTTAGTTGCTTGTTTTAGATCACTCGCCTTGATTTTCAATTGTTTGAAATGGTGGTGTGTGTGTGTGTGTTTTGAAAATGTTTTGAAAAAAGATGCCTTTGTCTCGGCAACCGTTGTAACAATTCTTTACTCGAATGTTTTACAAAGGTGTGTGTCTTTTCGAAAAGATGTTTCAAATGTTTTTGAAAGTTTGTTTGGAAAGTGTGTTGTGGAGTGGGTTTTGAAAAGTAGGCAAGTGTGTTTTGCAAGTTTGATCAAGTAATTAAGAGTTGTCTACCCCTAAATTTACTCAAAGGTTTTTCTCATGTTTTAACCCTTTTAACAGTATTGTTCCACCATTGTATTTGGTGGATAATCTTGTGTTAGGATGTTAAAGGGACAGGCGCGGGTCATCGTATGGACCATGAATGCAATGATGCCAAGTGTCTTTGGCAATTTGCTTGAAGGGACTATGATCATTTCGTTTAGGCAACTTTCGAAAGCGTCATCGAGGGACTATGATCATTTTGAATTGTTTTGCCAAAGAAACTCAACATGCAAGCATGGCCCATTTTGGAAGGCAACAAGTGGGATTACCCTAGGGGTGCAAGTGTGAATGGTGTATTAATTGTCATGCATTTATCTTTGTGTTAGGTTATCTAGCGTTCGATTTTATTTACATACAAACCCTAGGTCTATACATGGTATATTTGAAAGCGATAAATTGCGGGAATTTAAAGTCTACGCTATTACAAATAAGTATCCGGGAGTGGGGGTACAAATATTTACAAATGGGGATGAGACTTAGTAGGAGAGTAGTGTCCAAATATATTTACAACCAAATCGAATCAATCGCAATGTAAAAAATGTAGCAATGTACAATAATAAGAGATAAGCAAATATACTTGTGTAAGTGTACGTGATTTATTTACAAGTGAGAAGATGTTTAACTTAATGTTTTATTAAGTATTTATGTTTTTTAGATTTTTGTTGATTATGTACAAACAAAGGTTTAATAAAAGAAAATGCCTAAGAAATTCTATTTTATGTATTAATGTTTTATATACAAAAGTTTTTAATTGAAAAAAAAGGGTTCTAAAGAAAGAAAAAATAGCTTAAACCTAATGAAAAAAAGTCTAATATCTATATATTTTCAAATATAATAAAAGAAAGTTTTGTGTAAAAGAGTTAAGGTATTATTTTTATTTACAAATAAAATTAAATTATGTTAGTTTAAATTATAAGAGGAAAATAAAATGATAAGTAAAAAAAGTTAGTTTATGTACAAAACAAAAAAAAAGGGAATGGGCTTCTATTAGTGAGAGGCAGGCCCAAACACAACCTGAAAAGGGGGGGTGAGCGCCTAAATCAATTGGGCTTAGGCTCTTTGATGGGGCGAACCGGCCCGGATATTTCACAACATTTGTTTTTAGGGTTGTTTGAGTTTTGCTCAGAGCTTAGGGTTGCAAACTTGAGAGCGGCGTCGTTTCTCCATTTTGCTTCGTTGTCCTCTTCTTCTTCTCAAGCCATGGATTCTGAATAACATCCTTCGTCTCAGGCTGACGTGCGCCACCTCTACTTCCTCTCTCTCCATGGGTGAGCACAATAGCGCCCAGAAACGGTAAAAGCATCCCTCTTTTATGCCTTAGGGTTTCGATTTTTTACATGTTTATATTTCGTGTTCTGATTATTGATTATCATTACTTGCTTCTTGTGAGGTGTGAAAAGAAAAAAAAGAAAGAGGTACTACCTTCGGGGTTTTGGAGAAGGAGGAGTGGATGGCGGCGCCTCCGATGGCCAAGGACGAGGAGTGTGATGCTGGCTTTTGCTGGAAAAACCTGGTATTCGTATTTTTGCTTTTTAGGGTTTTGTGATGACTATCTGAAAACCTTTGCTTCAAACGCCTCTTTTCCTCTTCTGACTGCTTGGTTCTGTATGATTTGAGATGCCTGATTTTGAGTATTGTTGCCCTAACCCTATGATGAAATCAATCTGAGGGTTTTTGTTAGTTATGATGCTTCAGTGTTTGATTTGAGTTGCTTCAGTTTTGTATGGCCTTGTATGTTTCTGGTTTGTTAGTTTGACACAAGTTTGAAAGGTTGGTGAAGCAGGTTAGTTGGGGTTTCTGGTTTGAATGAAGTTTATGGGCTTGTTTGTAACTTGTTTGTTTTTGATGGACAAGCTTATCAATAGGCAGGCTTCAGGCTTGAACAGGTTTGGCTTATGGTTCTGCAGGTAGTTTAGCAGGATGATGGTTGTCTTGATACAGTTTGTGGTTTGAAGCTTATAGTGGTTCAGGCTTGGTATGAGTTTGAAATGTTTGTATGGCTGTTTGCTTGTGTTTGAAGCAGGTGAAGGCTTTTGTTCGTTTAAGCTTGTGTTTCTGGTTTGTTTGAGAACACAGGTTTGGGAGGTAGGATGTTTGTATGTTACAGTTTGTGGTTTGAAATTTGTGGAGGCAGGCCCTTGTTGTTGATACAGTTTTTGGTATTTTTGCTTTGTGATATTTCTGCCTCTCTCTTGAAACTGTTCTGGTATATTGTTTATATCTTAAGCCTAAGCCTGCTGTAAGCCTTTCTCTTCTCTCTTTTCTCTCTCTCTACAGATTAAAAGGCATTTTTTTATTGCTTACATCTGTACTATTCTGAAAAAGTAATTGGCCTTGAAAATGATGAACAATGTTTTCTTGCATTAGTTGTTTTCCTCTGCATACTTTCCAGTTTTCCTGCATACTTTGTGTACTTTGTTGACAGCTTTGATATCCTTTTGGCAGCTTGTGGACAGTTTTAGTTGACATTCAGTTTGCCTTTTGAACTTGGTTAGGCATTTTGGACTTGTTTGGTTATGCTGTTCAGTTTGGACTTTGGTTTGAATTTTGAAATGCTTTGCTTGACAATTTATGCAGTATGGTAGCTTTTGTGCATTTCACATTTTATTTGCAAACACTATTTCTATCCCTCTTTGTGAACCAAGAGTAATCTTGTGATTTGCAGAGAGGGCAAACAAACTGATTCCGGCCAGTTACTTTTAATGATGAGCCTTATAATTAACTGTCTGTTTCTTTGATTATTTCATCTGCATTTGACTTCCTTTTTCTTCTTTTTGTAGGTAAAAAAATAATTGAGCAATGGGGAGCGTCAAATAGAAGACGAAGACTTAGAAAAAATAGGATGCAATTTTATTTCATTTCAATTATTTGTAACATTATTATTGTAAACAAAGATGTAAATAAAATTACAGTTGTTCAAATAATAATTTGTAACAAAACAATTAAAGATGAATAAAAAATCCTTTTTTGATCAGTTAATTCTCTTTTATTTCTCTTCAATTGTTTATTTAATTATTTGAGTTTCTTAAATTAAAACAACTGGAGGTGAATCCAATTATTCTGACTTAGAAAAAGAAATAATTAATAAACGTTCGGCGTTCCGAATAAAACATAACCATGCACAGTCAATCACAACAAATGTCCATACTCCTTTGCCTTTACTGAATAAGCCAAACACTGCAAGTTCTTAATTCAACTGCCTCAGCTCACATCCCAAAGTAAATTGAAAAGAACTGTAGAATTAATCCTTTCTGAGAATGCGGGCACAAAACCCTGATTCTTGACTTAACACCAAAGAAATGCCTGTCTGATCAAACTTTGAGCCAAACTCAACCAAACCCTAGCAATCTGCTTGAACTGCTTCAAAAGTCGATGAAAACCCTAAATTGGATAGACTGATAAGAAAAATTCTGTTTGATTGATACTTACGCCAATCTGAAAAAGTCAGGGAAAACCCGAAGTTGTGATTTCTTGTAAAAAGAGGAGGGCAAATTTTGGGGTACAACAATGTTGATTTTGGAGTATTGCTTTTGTTGGTTACTGGCCCAATGATGAGGTTACTCTGAGGGCTTTGGCTTTGAAAGGCTTGAGACAAGCTTGGCTTTTAGGCTTTGGTTGGAATAAGGTTTATGCAGGTTGAAGCTTTTTCTGGTTTGATGGTTGTTTGAAGTTTGCTTTTGGTATAGGCTGTAGCAGGTTAGAGATTTAGGCTTATGCAGGTTTGGTATGTTTGGATTTTGAGGTGGTTTGGTTGAAGTTTGTGGCTTGCTGTCTTGAAACAGGTTACAGGTTTATGTTTATGCAGGATGTTTAGGCTTCTGTTTGAGGCTTATGCTGTTAGCTTGTGTTTGACACAGGTTTGGGGTTTGGAGCTTGTTTTAACTTGTGTTTGACACAGGTTTGAGGTTTGGAGCTTGTTTTATCTTGTGTTATGGTTTGTTCGAAGCAGGTTAAGGCTTGGCTTGTATGCTTGCTTGACAGTTTTGAGGTTCTTGAAACTGTATGGGCTTTAAGGCTTCAGTTTAGTGGTTTTGAATCACAGGTTTGAAGGGTTGAACTAGTTTTGGAGGCAGGCTTCTGCTTGTGTTCTATATCAGTTTGTGTTCTTTTTTGTTATGTGTTTTCTGCCTCCTGTCTTTGCTGTGTTCTGATATCTTATTATATCTTTCTTACCTCAAGCCTGCTGTAAGCCTATACTTCTTTTCCTCTCTCTCTCTCTCTCTCTCTCTCTCTCTCTCTCTCTCTCTCTCTATCTCTACAGATTTTAAAAAGCATTTTTATTGCTTTAGATGTACTATTCTGAAAAAGTACTGGCCTTGGAAAGTGATGTAACCTGAAATGTTTGCTTGCATTTGTAGTTTTGCTTTGCATATCTCTTTCTTCTTTTTCCAGATTTTCTGCTTTTTTGTGTACTTCTTTGACAGCCTTTTGATAATTTCTTGGACAGTTTGGTTGACATTTGTTGACAGCCTAGTTTGCCTCTTTGACAGTTTTGCACTTGGTTAGGCAATGCAACTTTGGTTGGCTTATTCATTTGGCTGTTCAGTTTGCCTTTGTGACTTAGTTTGAAATTTTGAACTTTGTAGTTTGCTTGGCTTTTTGACAATACACTTTATGCAGCTTCATGCATTTTTTTAAATTTGCAAAACATATTTCTATCCCTCTTTGTGAACCAAGAGCAATCTTGTGATTTGCAGAGAGGGCAAACAAACTGATTCCGGCCAGTTACTTTTAATTATGAATTTTAAAATATCTGTCTGCTTTTTTTTCTTAATTCATCTGCATTTGACTTTTTCCCTTTCTTTGTTGTTTTTGCAGATAAAATCAATTAAGCAAAGGAGCATCAGATAGAGGATGAAGATTTAGAAAACTTAGGATATAACTTTATTTTACCTTTAATTATTTGTAATAACATTATTTGTAAATACTGTAAATGTATTCAAATAACATTTGTACTCAATAATTAAAAGTAAATAAAAGTTTAATCCTTTTTAATTCTTCTTCAAATGTTTATTTAATTATTTATAATTCTTAAATTATAATAAATGGAAATAAATCCCAATTATTCTAACTTAGAATAAATAAAAAATTAATAAACACTGTGGTCTTAGCATCAATCAATAATAAACCCGGCGTTTCAAATAGCCATAAGCATTGCACAGTCAAATCAAACAAACATCCACATGTCGTTTCTTTTACTGATCATACCAGACACTGCAAGTTCTCAAATCAAATGCCTCAATCCAAATCTCAGAGTAAATTGAGAAGAACTGTAGAATTAATTCTTTCTGAGAATGTGTGCACAAAACCCTGATTCTTGATTAAATTTTCACATAAGTGTCTGCCTGATCAAACCTGAGCCAACTCAACCAAACCCTAGCAATATGCTTGAACTGCTTCAAAAGTTAATGGAAACCCTAATTTGGATAGACTGATAAGAAAAAGTCTGTTTGACTGATTCTTACGCCATTCTGAAATGTCAAGGAAAACCCGAAGCTGTGATTTCTTGTGGAAAAATAGGAGGGCAAATTTTGGGGTACAACACCACCGATCACAGAACTGGCGACTCTGATGGGGAATATTGTTTATAAGTGAGGCGTACCTTAGGATTAGATCACTATGTTTTCAATTGTATGCTTTGTATGCTTTAATTTTATGGGCTTGTATCTAAGTTCTATAGATCCTAACCCGGATTTGGGGATACCCTTTAGGTAAGTAGCAATAAACTGTGAGGGATCTGTACGGCGTAGACCGATACATATGAAGCAGTAGCTACGTTGGTGTGGCACCTTGGTCTGTACCGATATCCCTTGTGTTGGAACGAGGAGAATATGGGTCTTCTAAGGAGTCATTAAGCACCAACTGACCTTAGAACCTTAAATTGACCAACTTGGACATAGAACAGTAGCAGTATGCTACACTCATTGAGACTAAACTCTCGCGATGATTCCGGCCGCAAGAAAAGGTTGCTAAACTGGAATTATGACCGATTGAGGGTAGTCAGTGATATTGAGATCCTCTAGTACCTGGTTACTATTTTTAGGACAGGTTTAAACCAACTGAACTGAAAGGGGGTAGTACCTAAGCTCCATGCCAGCCTGAAATCTAAGGGCTCTTTTGTGTGACTTGTGTGCCTTTACCATGTTTGCCTTTTGTGGATACTTGCGGTGTGCCTTTACCATGACATCATGACATCATAACATTGCATACATTTTGCATAAGGACTAACCTATTTCAAAGACAAGAGGGTTTTATCTTTGCTCTGTATTGTAGGTCATTATGATGCCCATGCGTAAGAATACTATCCGGATCAACTTTGTCCAGGTCCCTACCTTGCTTAAAGAGTTGGTTATCAGGATTCCAGACACTACTTCCTTCATCAGAAGGCATGGTTCTCTTCTCAGTTTGGTCACCTCAAAATTAGACGAACAAATGATGAGTGTCCTGGTCCAATTCTATGATCCGATGTACCATTGTTTTACTTTCCAGGACTTCCAACTAGTTCCTACCCTAGAAGAGTTCTCTAAGTTGCTCAGTATCTCTGTTTTGGAGCAGACTCCGTTTACTGGTTGGGAAAAGACTCTTAAGCCCGAAGAAATTGTTGCAGCCCTTCACTTGACCAAGGAGGAGGTAATGGCTAACTGGGAGACTAGAAGTGGAGCTAAGGGTTTCCTGACTAAGTTCTTGGTTGACAGGGCTAACTACTTCTGGGACAGCTTAAACTTCAAGGCGTTCGAGGATATTCTGGCTCTCTTGATTTATGGCTTGGTATTGTTTCCAAACCCTGATACTTTTGTTGATATTAATGCCATAAAGATATTCATCTCTCGGAACCCTGTACCCACTCTCTTGGGTGACATCCTTTCATCAGCTCTATGCTTGTACTGCCCGAAAGCGGGGAACTTTGATGTGTTGTGCTCCTTTATTGTCGAGGTGGTTTATTTTGCACCTCCCTAAGTCCGTACTGAAGAACAAAGAAGGAATGGGCTGGGCTTATAGGGTGATGTCTCTTTCTAATAATGACATTATCTGGACTCTCAAAGGTATGGATGAGGTGACTTTCATTGATCGTTGTGGAGAGTATCCTAATGTTCCATTGATCGGAACCCATGGAGGGATTTCTTACAACCCATGCTTAGCTCTCCGTCAGTTTGGAAGATCCAGAAGAGAAGGGCCTCATGAGATGTTGATGCCTCATATCATCTTTGATTTTCAGGGAGATAGCGACGAGCTGCGTCGTAGATTCATAAGGGCTTGGGACAGAGTTCACCGATCTGATCCACATGAATTGGGTCCAAAGACTTCTTTGCCAATGGAGCCATATCTCAGATGGGTCCACATCCGTGCCCATAAGCTAGGTATGCCATATGAAGCTGTCAAGCCTGTTACTCTTGAAGTTGCTAATGAGGAGGGGGTTCTTCCAACTATTCTCCACCCTTACATGCCCACTGATATTGGGACACTGAAGAGGTCTTGGATGCAACTGCGGGAAGAACGGGATTCTTATCGGGAGAAGTTCAATGAACAGGAGCAGAAGATCCAGAAGCTGACTAGGCAACTGGAGAACGAGCGGATCCTGAATGATTATGTCCGCACTGAGAAGAAGAGACCATGGGAGCATTGATGGACCTTTGATGATTTCTTTTACAGTTTTTATTTACCTTTCAGTATTTCCATTCTTGTAACGCCTAAGGGAAGTTTGTTGAACAATTTAAATTTTGAGGTTTAAATCTAATAAAGTGAGTTTCCTTTCTTGTTACAAATTTGAATCTCGATTGTCTTTGAAATCATAAAACATACGCATTTCATCCCATGCACTCCATAAACAGGTACCTATTACAGGTCTCTTATCTTCTTCGCTGTTTATTTCAGCAATCATCATGTCTACTGAACCTTCAACTGAGCAAGCTATCAAGGCCCTCCAGGCCCAGAATGCGCAGTTTCAAGAGCTGTTCATGAATCTAGCTAAGGGTCAGCAGGACCTGGAGACTTTGATTCTGAAAGAGAAGAAGAAGAAGAAGAAGAAGAAGAAGAAGAAGAAGAAGAGGACCATCCTGTTCAATACTGGACGCAGGTTTGGAAACGGGTTGCAGAATGAAGTTAATCTGACCACCTCATCTGGAGGGAAGGATAGTCCACAAGAAAGGAGGGCTCCTAGCCCTATGGTCTCCGGCAACGAGACAGACTATGATGAAGAACAATATCCTCCTGCTGAGGATAAGTACAAACAGCTGGAAGACCGTTTGAGCGCTATGGAAATTCAGAAGGTTCCCGGTCTGGACTTCGGAGATCTGGGTCTATCATCTGGGGTGGTGATTCCCCATAAGTTCAAGGCACCTGCCTTTGCCAAGTATGACGGAGTTTCCTGTCCAAAGCTGCACCTTCGGTCATATGTGAAGAAGATCCAACCTTACACTGTTGATAAGAACTTGTGGATCCATTTCTTTTAAGACAGTCTCTTAGGGACTCAGCTCAAGTGGTTCTATCAGTTGGACGGAGCCAGTATCCGTAGCTGGGAAGATTTGGCTACTGCATTCTATAGGCAGTATCAGTACAACTCCGACCTCGCTCCTACGCGTACCCAACTCTAGGGTATGTCAATAGGAACGGATGAAGGATTCAAAGAGTATGCTCAAAAATGGAGAGACCTTGCTGGAAGGGTGCAACCACCTTTGGCTGATCGTGAGCTTGTGGACATGTTTCTGGGGACCCTGTCCGATCCGTTCTTTAATCATCTGATTGGAAGCTCTTCAGTTGGGTTTACAGATCTTATTTTGACCGGTGAAAGGATTGAAGCTGGTATTAAGGTTGGGAAGATACATAAGGGTTCCTCATCAAGCACCGAGAAGAAGCCGTTTAAGAAAGAGTCCAGTGCCGTCTACAGTGCAAGAAGACAGAATAAACCTGAACACCGCCAAGCTGTCAACACAGTTGTTATTTCAAAACCTGCTGGTGCTCCTCAACATCACAATCAACAAAAGGACGAGAGACCTCGAAGGCAATTCACTCGTCTCAGCATGACTTTGTCTCAGATTCTGCCACAATTGCTGAAGACCAATCTGGTGATTCTAAAAGAAGCTCTGAAGAATCCAAGTACTATGTCACCAAAGTACAACCCTAATGCCCGCTGCACTTTTCACTCTGATATCCCGGGGCATAATACGGATGATTGTTGGGTTTTGAGGAACAGGGTGCAAGACCTAATTGATGCGAAGGAGATTGAGTTTGAGGCGCCCAAGAGGCCCAATGTTGTAACTGCTCCCATGCCCAAGCATGGAGTGAATGCTCTAGAAGAGGACTTGTTTGTAGTTTCTGTGGATGACATTGTTACCCCTCTAATGACTGTCAAGTAGAAACTGTTGCTAGCCGGTTTATTTCCGGGATGTGGCGAAGGTTGCCATATGTGTTCTATTTTACCTACTGGTTGCCCATCGCTGAAGTCAGGTATCCAAAACCTGATGGATAGCAAAGAGATCCTGTTTGAAAAGTGTTGTACCCCAAAATTTGCCCTCCCATATTCTTCAAAGTTTTGACAAGCATCATCTCAATTTGCTCAAGTCTACTCAAGGGTTGCACAGTTCAAACACCCTCCTAAGCCAGACAAATTAGGGTTTTGGTTCCTGCAAGGAAGTTGAGGTTTTCAAGGACTCAATCAAGTCCCATATGCTCATATACATTGTCAAGCACCTACATGTCAAGTTTCAAGGCTCACAAGGTCAAGTTGCACAGTCAAAAACCCTAATTGCTTCACAATCAACTGTAGGGGCAAAATGGTCATTTGGCAGTCAAAAGTCAAAAATTTTGGTCAACATCTTATTTTGAAGCCACAATCATCATTTGATCAAGTATTGATCATGATTCCACAAGCATGGCTCAAAAATCATCAAGATGCAAAAGTTTCTATTTTTGGACAGCCGAAAAGTCAACTGTAACTTGACCAAGGCATAACTTTTTCATGGTTCATCAGAAAAATCCCATCCAATGCTCATTTTGAAGGGGATGACATTTCCTACAACTCATCTTCACATTCCAAGTCCAAGAAATGCTCCCACAAAAAGTTATCAATTTCAACATTATAGGTCATTTTCAAAAGTCAACAAAAAGGCACTTTAAGTCAAAGACCATAACTTGGTATTGGTAAATTCAAATGACATGGGACCAAAGGCATTGGTTAGAGGACTTCAAGACCTTTCCAAATTGTCCAAGAACATGTTCATATGATCAAAATTGAGCAAGATATGCATTGGAGAAGTTGGGAAATTTTTGTGAAATGGCAAAAGTCAACTATCCTTGAAACTTCAATTTTTGACAAAAGGGCCCATTTTCTTCCACTTGATTCAGCCTTGTCATGCCACCCACGTGTCCCATGATCAATTTCAAGACCAAATAATTATTTTTCTGTTTTTATTTAATTTTTATGGATTTAATTCATTTTAATCCATAATAATTCAAGTAAAATCAAAAAAATTGATTAAATGGTATCTTGTGGTTTTATTAGCCTTCATGAAGCATATTCTAGTTGCCAAATTCGTGTAAAATCCATTTTAAGCATGAAAATTCAAATTTGAACAAAATTGGAAAATGCTTTAATGGTGGTTATGAAGAAATCCAAAAACATCATTGCAATGGTTAAAGGCTCATCATGTGACTTGATTCTGATTCAAACATACATATGCAAGTGTTCCATACAGTATTCACGACCTAGAGCTTATTGAAACGGCCAAACCAAATTCCAAAAACTTGAAGAAAAGTTGAAAACTGAAATCCATTTTTCAGCACGAGTCAAGGTGTTTTCTTGATCCAAACACATTCCTAACACTCCTAGGAATATTTTGCAATCAGAAACAAGCTTTAAAGCTCCAGGAAACGCCATTCATAGTCATACGGTTCATCACTTTTTTTCAAAATCATAATCATCGATTCATGCATTTTAAACATTTTTTATTGATTGTATTGTGTTCACAGGACCCATACGAAGCTATTAGTGTAATTGAATTGCATTATGGCGCCCAGAATTGCAAAACACCATTGTTAAGTTCTAGGGTTTCAGAGCTTTTGGATTAGGGCTTTTCACATACTGTAAAATCAAACCTCAAAACGCACATGGTTGAAACCGCCTGAGTGAGATGAACCCATTGCAACCCTCGCGCCCTTTTTATATAGCTCAGGGGCCTAATCGCTATTCTTGACAGTTCCATGTTGTGGGGGTTAAAAACCCCCACTATCTTGTTTTTATTTTGCAGATAAATGAAGACGATGATGAGGTGTCCACGCATGGCTGGCTGATTCAAACATCACGCGCGCTTTTCTTTTAGTTTCAGCATGTGACTTGCTTTTCATATATTATATTTGTTTCTCATCTTATTTACAAGCGCGCATAAGTGATCTAGTGGTACAGGTGTTGGCAAATGATCACTGGGACCTGGGTTCGATTCCCAGGTCCCCCCAAAATTCCATATTGTTTTTCCTTATGTGATTGTGTACAGGTTCCCAAAAGCAATCCATCATGTGCCTCCAGCGCCCAGATGCCATGTGGCCTCAAAGATCAATCCAAAGGCCAGAAAATGATGAGCACCATGCTCATGAGTCAATGCATCTCCAGGAAACTTCAAAAGTCAATACAGGCCTGAGCTTAGTGGGCCAAAAAACTGCAATTAACACCTCCAATCTGGCCCAAACCCCCCCCCCCCCCCCCCCTTGGTTTTGTTATTTCTCTTTATCTTTATCTTTTTCTTTTCTTTTATAACTCCTTTTTTTATTATTTTATTAATTATTAGTATTATTAACATAATTAATATTTTCATAAAAAAACAAAAAAAAACTAATATTTTTATTATTCTTATTTATTAATTTTTGTAAATAAATTCTAACAAGTTAATTAGTTTAATTAGTTTAATGTTAACCCTTTTTTACAATAAATAAAAACAATTTAGAATTAGGGTTTCTTTTGACTTTTAATTTCTTTTACTTTTATTTTTTCATTAAAAACATAAAAACACAAAAAATATTTTCTTAATTAATTAATTAATTAGTACTAGGTTTAATTTTAATTTAATCACAAAAAAGACAAAAATTCAATTCTTTTCTTAAAAGGGTCAAAACCCTTAGGACGTTCCCGATTTAATTCTTTCGCGCATTATTCTTATTTTGATTATTTATGTAACTGTTTCCGGATATGTAATAGTAATTAGGTTTATCTCTTTATTTACTATTTCTCGCACTTTATTTCCAAACGGGTTTTGTTTTTTTTTTGCGATGTATAGACCCGCGCCTTGTAATAGTTAGATTTACATTCCCGCAATTTATTTTCCGCACTCCTAACTGTTAAAAAATGCCTGCAAGAATGTATGTAAGTAAAATTAATCCGTAGCTCACAAATAACATGTACAAAGACAATTAACTGAAAAACAACACACAAAGCACATGCCACTTCTAGGGTACGCCTCACTGGTTGCCTCGAACGTGGTCATCAAGTATAGGGTGTCTTAGAGGTCGCCCTTCTGTCCAAAAGATCCAGTTGCCTCGAAACGGTTGTCTCGGATACAAAGGATCTAGGACATTAGGTTTACTTCTAAGGTGTACTACCATTGCTTCGGTGACCACACATGTCCCTTAATCGAATTGACCCGAACACCTCCAACGACGGTGCTACCTACCTCTCAATGGTGGGATAGCACTATCTAAAGGACTCTTACATAGCCTAATTCCTTAGAGTAGGTAGATTCTCCTGGGTACTTGCTCTTTTCAAACAAACAAAACAACTTTTCACACCTCACACTTTCTAAAAGTTTTTTTCAAACAATTTTTTCATACACTCTTGAGGACAGATACAAGAGTTACTTAGAAATTTTTCAAACGAAACTTTTTCAAAACCCGCACACACTTGAAAAGCAAACAGATTTTGAAAATATAAGAGCAAGTACCTAAGAGCCCATGGATAGAAAGGGTGCTAACACCTTCCCTTTCTATAAATCTACCTCCTGAACCGAGAAACATTCTCGAATAAGGAATTTGGCTGTGCTTTTGTCCTTTCCACATTGGAGAACATAAAAGACGGTGACGACTCTTGCTTACCGCGACATTTCGCGAAACCAGCTAAAAAACAGTCAGTTCTATTCCCACCGATCACAGAACTGGCGACTCTGCTGGGGATACTTAATAAGTGGGGTGTACCTTAGGATTAGATCATACTTATGTTTTCAATTGCTTTGCTTTGATTGCTTTATATTTGTGGGCTTTGCATCGGAGTTTCATAGATCCTAACCCGAATCTGGGGATACCCTTTTAGGTAGCATAAGCTGTGAGGGACCTGTCCAGCGTAGAACGACATGGGTGAAGCAGTGCCTACGTTGGTGTGGCACCTTGGTCTGTACCGATATCCCTTGTGTTGCAACGAGGAGAATATGGGTCTTTTAAGGAGTCATTAAGCACCAACCGACCTTAGAACCCTAATATGACCCAACTTGGCCATAGAACAGTAGCAGTATGCTACACCCATTGAGGCTAAACTCTCGTGATGGTTCTGGCCGCAAGAAAAGATTACGACGCTGGAGTTATGACCGATTGAGGGTAGTCAGGGATATTGGGATCCTCTAGAACCCGGTTACTTTTGATAGGACAGGTCTTAACCAACGAAACTGAAAGAGGGTAGTACCTGAACTTCATGCTGGCCTAAACTCTAAGGGATGTCTGGTGTGACTTGTGTGCTTTATCATGTTTGCCTTTGTGAATACTTGTGGTGTGCTTTACCATAACATCATACCATCATACCATTGCATGTATCCTGCATAAGGACTGACCTATTTCAAAGACAAGAGGGTTTCACCTTTGCTCTGTTTTGTAGGACATCATGATGCCTGTGCGAAGGAACACTATCCGACTCAACTTTGTTCACCCACCTGATTTGCTTAAAGAGTTGGTTGACAGAATTCCAAACACTGCTTCCTTCATCCAGAGGCATGGTTCTCTTCTCAGTTTAGTCACTTCAAAGTGGGACCAACAACTGATGAGTGTCTTGACCCAGTTTTATGATCCCTTGTACAATTGCTTCACCTTTCAAGACTTCCAGCTGGTCCCTACCCTGGAAGAATTCTCTGATTTGCTTGGTATCCCTATCTTGGATCAAACCCCATTCACTGGTTGGGAAAAGACTCTTAGGCTTGAGGAGATTGCTGCAGCCCTTCCTTTGACCAACAAGGAGGTAATGGACAACTGGGTGACTAGAAGCGGAGTTAAGGGCTTCTTGGCTAAGTTTCTGATTGGTAAAGCTAACAGTTTCTGGAATGACTTAGACTTCAGGGCGTACGAGGACATTCTGGCTCTCTTAATCTATGGTCTAGTATTGTTTCCAAATCCTGATAACTTTGTCAATATCAATGCCATAAGGATCTTCATGTCTCGGAACCCTGTACCCACTCTCTTGGGTGATATCCTGCAACAACTCTATGCTCGTACTGCCCGAAGACGAGGAACCCTGTGGTGTTGTACTCCTTTGTTAGTGAGGTGGTTTATTTCGCACCTCCCCAAGTTCGTGCTGAAGAACCAAGAAGGAAAAGGCTGGGCTCATAGGTTAATGTCTCTCACTGATAATGACATCATTTGGACTCTCAGAGGTTTAGATGAGGTGGCTGTTATTGATCGTTGCGGAGAATATCCTAATGTTCCATTGATTGGTACTCAGGGTGGAATCTCTTATAATCCATGTTTAGCTCTCCGTCAGTTTGGAAGAGCCAGAAGAGCAGGGCCTCATGAGATGTTGGTGCCTCACATCAGTTTTGAGTTTCAGGTAGATAATGACGAACTGCGCCATAAATTCATCAAAGCTTGGGACAGAATTCACAAAGCTGACCCACATGAGTTGGGACCGAAGACTTCTCTACCAATGGAACCCTATTACAGATGGGTCCGCATCCGTGCTCAGCAGTTAGGTATGCCATATGAAGCTGTCAGGCCTATCATTCTTGAAATTCCTGACAGAGACGGGGTTCCTCCAACTGTTCTCCCTCCTCAGATACCTACTGATGTTGATACACTAAAGAGGTCTTGGGCGCAACTACAGGAAGAGCGGGATTATTATCGGGAAAAGTTCGACGAAAAGGAACAGAAGATCTAGAAGCTGACCAAGCAATTGGAGAACGAGCGGATCATGAATGACTACATCCGTACTGAGAAGAGGAGGCCATGGGAGCACTGATGGGCTTTGGATGTTTCCTTTACAGCTTTTATTTCCTTTTCAATATTTTCATTCTTGTAACGCCTAAGGGAAATTTGTTGAACAATTTAAATTCCAAAGTTTAAATCTAATAAAGTGTGTTCCTTTTGTCTACAAAGTTGATTCCCGGTTGTCTTTGAAAACATAATTCATACGCATTTCATTCATCATATGCATCACAGGTACCCTTTTTCTACAGGTTGCTTAATCTTCTTCGCTGTTTATTTCAGCACTCAGTCATCATGAATCCTGAACCAACTACTGAACAAGCTATCAAGGCCCTCCAGGCCCAGAATGCCCAGTTTCAAGAGATGGTCATGAACTTAGCCCAGGGACAACAGGAGTTGAAGGCTTTGCTCCTAAAAAAGAAGAAGAAGAAGAGGATTGTGCTGTTCAACACTGGACGCAGACTCGGGGAATACACTGCAAAATGAAGCTGAGCTGACTACTCCATCTGTTGGGGAAGGCAGTCACCAAGGGGGAAGGTTCCCTAGCCCTGTGGTCTCTGACACAGAGACAAATTTCAATGATGAACAGTACCCTCCTGCTGAGGACAGGTACAAACAGCTGGAGGACCAGTTAAATGCTATGGAGATTCAACGTGTGCCTGGGTTGGACTTCGGAGACCTAGGTTTATCTTCTGGGGTGGTGATCCTACACAAGTTCAAGGCGCCTGCCTTTGTGAAGTACGACGGGGCTTCCTGTCCTAAGCTGCACCTCCGTTCTTATGTAAGGAAGATCCAGCCTTACACTGCAGACAAGAACTTATGGATCCATTTCTTCCAGGAGAGTCTTTCAGGGACTCATCTCGAATGGTTCTATCAGCTGGATGGAACCAACATTCGTAACTGGGAGGACTTGGCCACTGCTTTTTATAAGCAGTATCAGTATAATTCCGACCTTGCTCCTACTCGTACCCAACTCCAGGGTATGTCACTAGGAACGGGCGAAGGTTTTAAGGAGTACGCGCAGAAATAGAGAGACCTGGCTGGCAGGGTGCAGCCACCGTTGACTGATCGTGAACTCGTAGACATGTTCTTGGGGACCCTGTCTGGTCCATTTTTCAACCACCTGATTGGTAATTCCTCTGCTGGGTTTACAGACCTGATCCTGACTGGTGAGAGGATCGAAGCTGGTATCAAATCGGGGAAGATACAGAAAGGTGCCTCCTTGAGCTCTGAAAAGAAGCCCTTCAAGAAGGAAGCTAGTGATGTGTATGGTCTCAGAAGACAGAACAAACCAGAACGCCGCCAAGCTGTCAACACGGTGGTATTTCTAAGCCTGCTGCTGCTCCTTAACAATATAACCAGCCAAGAGTTGAGAGGCCCAAAAGACAGTATACTCGGCTCAGCATGACCCTCTCTCAGATATTACCGCAACTACTGTCAACCAGCCTGGTAACTGTCAAGGAAGCTCCGAAGGTGGTAAATACAGCATCTCCGAAGTACAACCCCAACGCCCGTTGCGCTTATCACTCTGATGGCCCGGGGCATTCTACTGATGATTTTTGGGCTCTGAGGAATAAGGTTCAGGACCTTATTGATGCTAAAGAGATACAGTTCGAGACGCCCGAAAGTCCCAACGTTGTGACTGCTCCCATGCCCAAGCATGGAGTGAATGCTGTGGAAGAGGATCTGTATGTAGCTTCTGTGGATGATATTGCTACTCCGCTGTTGACCGTCAAGAGGAACCTGTTGCTAGCCGGTTTATTTCCAGGATGTAGTAAAGGTTGCCATTTATGTGCTGTTTCACCTGCTGGTTGTCCTTTGCTGAAGTCAGGCGTCCAAAACCTGATAGATAGCAAAGAGATCTTGTTCAAGAAGATTGTTGTTCCTGCTGTCCGTACCGAAGAAGTTTCTATTGTCACTATTTTCAATAATCCTACCAAGGATCCCCCGAGGAAGCCTGTCAAAATCATGTCTGTTCACAAGATTGCTCCTATAACCATCACTGTTCCGGGGCCCATCCCCTATAAGTCTGACAAAGCTGTCCCGTGGCACTATGGGGCAGATGTTTATGTTCTGGGAGTGAAACAAGAGTTCGATACTGGTACCGGTGTCACTAACATCACCGGGCCTGCTAAAGTCACTCGTAGTGGAAGACTGTTCTCACCAGATATTGCGCCACCAGCCATCCAGAGACCTCTTGTCATCACACCTGCAAGTGTGCCCACTTCTCCTCCTGACCAAGTTCCTGTTTCTACCCCTGCTGCCGAGTCATCTGACACTCGGGGCAAAGGGATTGCTACTGATGTGTCTGCCCGGACGGAGGCACCGAAGACAACCAATGCTGAAGCTTCCAAGCAAGAGATGGAAGAGATTCTTAAGATCATCAAGAAAAGTGATTTCAATGTGGTTGAGCAGCTGGGGAACACCCCCTCTAAAATTTCTATGCTATCACTATTGTTGTGTTCAGAGGCCCATGCCAAGGCCCTGATTGCTTTCCTGAAGACGACTCACGTGCCACAAAAAACGCCTGCTGATCAATTCACCGATTGTATGGCCAACTTAACTGCTGATAATGGTCTGGGTTTCTTTGACGCTGATCTGACGGCCAAGGGGAAGAACCATAATGATGCCCTGCATGTCTCCATTGAATGCAGGGGCACTACTCTTGCCCATGTACTGGTTGACACTGGTTCTTCATTAAACATACTACCTAAGAAAGCTCTAGACAGGCTGGACTGTGAGGGTTTAGAGCTCAAACCAAGTAACATTGTTGTCCGGGCCTTCGACGGGTCCAAAAGGATGGTACATGGTGAAGTTGACATTCCAATCAGAGTTGGCTCTCAGGTCTTCGATTCAACTTTCTATGTGATGGACATCCGTCCATCCTATTCTTGTTTGTTGGGTCGCCCATGGATCCATAAGGCTGGAGTTGTGACTTCAACTCTACATCAGAAGCTTAAGTACCCAGTCAGAGGGAAGATCGTAACAGTGCAAGGGGAAGAGGAATATATGGTCAGCCACCTCAACTCGTTCAGGTACATAGAAATGGACGGGGAGTTCATTGAGACCCCCTTTCAACACTTTGAAGAGGTGCCTCAGACATTGGCAGCAGCAGAGGCTGTGACTGAAGAGGGTTCTCCTTTGAAGATGGTTTCCTTGAAGGATGCTCGGGCTGTGATTGAGAAGGGTGAGTGCGTAAACTAGGGCCGACTTCCTGATTTCACTCCAAAGACTGACAAATTTGGCTTCGGTTTCACTGCAGAAGCTCAGAAGGCTGTGCGCAAGGCGAGGATAGGAAGACCTCCCGTACTCATCACCAACCCGGGAGTAAATTCTATTAAAGACGATGTGGAGGAATCTGATTTTGACAGCTGGATCTACTCAACGACCGACGGTGGACCAAGCAACTGGACTGCAAAAGATTTCATACCTATTACTTTTGTCACTCAGTAATAAACTCCTTTGTTTTGAATTTGTAACGAACAATAATTTGAAACTTTATGGCCCGGTGTCTTACTCGGGGCACCGTGGCGTCATTTGTGAGGGCTTATTATTTGTCACTTTCATATATCATGAATAAAAGCATTGGACGTTTTTCACATTTCAAATCTTGCGCTCCCTTTCTTTCTTTATATATTGCAAAACAACTATATTTACACACACTCACTTATACAGGTTCCAATCCACTATGGATCTCACTAGTAACGACTCTGCTACTGCCAGTTATGACTTCGAAAATCCGATCAACTTAGCCGAAGACGAAGGTGAAGATGATTGTGAAGTGCCGGGCGAACTGGCAAGACTGCTACTCCAGGAAGAGAGGGCCATTCAGCCACACGAAGAGCCGGTGGAATCAGTGAATCTGGGTACAGAGACAGACAAAAAGGAAGTCAAGATCAGTGCAAACTTGGAGCCTAGTGTGAAACAACAGTTGATTCAGATGTTGTATGACTATGTTGAGATCTTTGCCTGGTCTTACGAAGATATGCCTGGTTTGGATACTGACATTGTGGTTCATCGCCTGCCTACCAAGGAGGACTGTCCCCCGGTAAAACAGAAGGTCCGCCGTATGCGTCCGGAGATGTCCGAAAAAATCAAAGCTGAGGTTATGAAGCAATTTGACGCTGGTTTTCTAGCAGTGACTTCTTACCCTCAGTGGGTCGCCAATGTGGTTCCAGTGCCGAAGAAGGATGGTAAAGTTCGAATGTGTGTTGACTACAGGGATTTGAACAGGGCAAGCCCCAAGGATGACTTCCGTCTACCTCACATCGACGTTCTGGTTGACAATACTGCTCAGCACAAGATCTTCTCCTTTATGGACGGTTTCTCCGGTCATAATCAGATAAAGATGGCTCCCGAAGACATGGAGAAGACGACCTTTGTTACTCAGTGGGGCACCTTTTGTTACAAGGTCATGCCTTTTGGGTTGAAGAATGTTGGGGCAACATATCAGCGTGCCATGGTTGATTTGTTTCATGACATCATCCATCATGAGATTGAAGTATACGTCGATGATATGATTGCAAGGTCCCAGACTGAGGAAGAACACCTTGACCATCTACAAAAGCTGTTCGACAGGTTAAAGTTGTACAAGTTGAGGTTGAACCCAAACTACTAGGTTTCGTCGTAAGCGACAAAGGCATTAAAGTGGATCCTGCCAAAGTGAAAGTCATACAAGAGATGCCAGCTCCCAAGATAGAGAAGGAGGTCAGAGGCTTTCTAGGACGGCTGAACTACATTGCCCGATTCATCTCACATCTAACTGCTACCTGTGAACCAATCTTCAAGCTGCTGAAGAAAGATCAAGTAGTATGTTGGAACGATGAATGTCAGGCCGCTTTCGAAAGAATCAAGGAGTATCTTCAAGAACCACCCATCCTAATGCCATCGGTTGAAGGGAGACCTCTAATATTATACTTGACAGTACTTGACAGCTCAATGGGGTGTGTGCTGGGGCAGCATGACGAGTCTGGCCGAAAAGAGCATGCTATTTATTACCTTAACAAAAAGTTTACCAACTGTGAGACCCGATACTCACTGCTCGAGAAAACTTGCTGCGCTTTGGCATGGGCTGTGTGATCGGTGGATCTGGAACTGACTGTTTAACGTTGGTTCGCAAAATGTCACGGAAGCAAGAGTCGCACCGTCTTTTATTTTCTCCAACATGGACAGGACAAAAGCACAGCAAAATTCCTTATGAGATTGTTTCTCGGTTCGAGAGGTAGATTTATAGAAAGGGAAGGTGTTAGCACCCTTTCTATCCATGGTTATCCATGGGCTCTTAGATACTTGCTCATTTGTGTTTTCAAGATGTTTGTTTGCTTTTCAAAGTGAGTGAGTTTGAAAAAGTTTCGTTTAAAGATTTCAGTTCGACTCTTGTATCAGTCCTCAAGAGTGTTTGAAAAATTGTTTTGGAAAGCTTTTTGAAAGTGTCGGTGTGAAAAGAGTTTTTGTTTGTTTTTGAATAGAGCAAGTATCTATGAGTCATCTACCTACCCTAAGGAATTAGGCTGTGTAAATGTCCTTAAGTTAGTACCATCCCACCATTGAGAGGTAGGTAGCACCACCGTTGGAGGTGTTCGGGTCAATTCGAGGGTTAGGGACAGTGTGGTCACCAGAGCAACAGTAGGACACCTTAGAAGCTACCCTTGTGCCATGTTCATGGACATAAGGACTTACTAAAACGTCCTATACTCGACGACCACGTTTCGAGGGGAAAGGCAACAGTGAGGCGTACCCTAAGAGTGGTGTGTGAATTTGTGTATCGTTTTCAGTTATGTTTTATCTTGTCATGCTTTTGGTGATCTACGCTTTGATTTTATTTGGGCCATTCATTCTTTCATGCAAAGTTTTAGCAGTTTTAAGGGTGCGGGAATTAAAGTGCGGAAAATAAAGTCCTACGCTATTACAAGGCGCGGGACTATACATCGCCAAATTAACAAAGACCCGTTTTTTTAATAAAATGCAGAAAGTAGATAAATTTCCTAATTAATATTACAAGGCTTGAACAGTTACATAATATTTAAAACGAAAAAATAAGGACAAACGCGCGAAAAGAAATTAGAATCGAATGTTCGAGGGCGTTGGACCCCTTAAAGAAATTAAATGAAATTAAAAAGCTAATTAATTATTTAATTAAGAAAAGAAATTGTTTTTTTATGTTTTTTGTATTTATGAAAATAAAGAAGATTAATTAAAATTAGAAGTTAAATAAAACCCTAGTTCTAAGTTGTTTTTAATTATTTAAGAAAAAATATTCAAGTTTTAACCTAATTTACACTAATTAATTAATGACATGTTTATTTAC
This sequence comes from Vicia faba, assembly GCA_948472305.1. Classification (NCBI taxonomy): domain Eukaryota; kingdom Viridiplantae; phylum Streptophyta; class Magnoliopsida; order Fabales; family Fabaceae; genus Vicia; species Vicia faba. Next base: position 357,900,684 of record OX451738.1, read on the forward strand.
AAAATAATTAATAATTAATAATAATAATAAGAAGAAGAAATTATTTATTAAGAAAAATATAAAAATGCTAAAACCTAATTTCTACATATTTTAGTTATTTTAAGAAAAACATTAAAATTTTAACCTAATTTTACTAAGTTGATTATTAAAACTTATTTACAAAAATAGTAATGAATTAAATGTTAATAACAATAAACATGTTTTATTTTTTTGATTTCTGATTTTTGTATTATGAAAATTATTTTTGTGAATTAAATAAAACAATAAAACAAATAAAAGAATAAAAGGAAAATTAAAATAAAGAACAAAAATATGCAAACCATGGGGGTGGCTGACCCAATTGAGAGGTGTATTGTAGAGCAATTTGGCCCATTGAAACATGCCCTTTTTGACTTTCTGGCGTGTGCATGTGGAAAGGTTGACTGAGGTACATGGTGAGCCTCTTTGGTGGCCTTCAGATTGGAGCTTCTGGGCGCGTGGCAAGCTAGATGGTGGGGTTGTATGATGGACCTTTGAGGGCATGCTGTATAGAAACATATTGAGAAAAATATTATGGAAGAAGTGGGGGACCTGGGAATCGAACCCAGGTCCCAGTACCTGCAAGCCAGCTAACCAACCATCTGAGCCAACGCGCAGTTTGATATTATTATGGAACGTGATTAATATGAGAAAACAAACGCTATTGGTATAAAAAACAAAAAATCACGCGCGAATATTCAAACTACCCAGTCCTGTCCAGACACGCATGCATCGTCTTCATCTTTTTTTCTGTAACTAAAAGCAAATAGCGGGGGTTTTAAACCCCCACTAAACCAGACCTGCAATAATAGCGATTAGACGATAGTCAAAAAGAAAAAGGGCGCGAGGTGTGGATTCCATTCGTTTGGAGGTCACGGTTTCAATGGTATCAGTTTGAATGGTCAATTTTTCCACATGAAGAAACCCCTCTTTCAAAGTTTCTGAAACCCTAAAGTGCATTAATGGTGGATCACGATACAGGCCTTATTAGTTCAATCAAAGAATACCATTAGCTTCAGAACACTCATGTTAGTATAAATCAATGATTGAAAATCACAAATAATGCATGGAAAATGAAACACGATTATGAAAATTTTCAAGAAAAGTAAGACTTTGTTCTACCAATTCCTTGAGTATGGAGGATTGGTTTTGATTGTAATAGTTTCCTGGTGGCGTCAGGAGTGTATTAGAGTACTTTTCAAGCCTTGAAGCGAGCTCTAGCTAGGTTTTCAGTTTTCAATTTTTTGTGAAAAAAGTGCAATGTTGTTCTTGGTCTTGGGCGCAGCTTTTTGTGTCTGTGAGCATTAGGGTTATGTTCTATATGTATCTGAGCATGATTAGGTTAAGAAAAACAAGCCCATAATCCATGCATTGATGATTTGGATATTTGGTTTTCAATGATATCAAATTCAATCTTTTTGCCATGAAACTAATGCCAATCATGTAGAATCTTTCCCTTTTGAGTGATGCACGAAATATTTGATTCATAAAGAGTGAATTGGCTGCACAAAAAGATTTGAAAAACATGGTTTAGTATTTTTCTCATAATTAATTTTAATTAAATGAATTAATAAGATTAAAAATTCAATTAATTAATTAAAAATAAGAAAATAACTCCCTTTTAGCTTAATGGGTCGTGCATAGCCTTTGGGTAATGATTCATGGAAGAAATTGAGGCCCATTGGCAATTTTGAGGCTTTTTATGCAAAGTTGACTTTTCAAAATTCCCAAATATTTCTCAACTTCTACAAGGCATATCTTGCTCAATTTTTAAGATTTGATCATGTTCTTGGACATTTTGAAAAAGTCTTGAAGTCCTCTAACTAATGCCTTTGGTCCCATGTCATATTGACTTACCAATCTCAAGTTATGGTCTTTGACTTAAAGTGCCTTTTTGTTGACATTTGAAAATGACCTATAATGTTGAAATTGATAACTTTTTGTGAGAGAATTTCTTGGACTTGAAGTGTGAAGATGAGTTGTAGGAAATGTCATTATCTTCAAAATGAGCTTTGGATGGGATTTTTATGATAAACCATGAAGAAGTTATGCCCTGGTCAATTTGCAGTTGACTTTTTCAACTGTCCAAAAATGGAAACTTTTGCATCTTGAGACTTTTTGAGCCATGCTTTGAGAATCATGATCAATAATTGATCAAATGATGTTTGTGGCCTCAAAATAAGATGTTGACCAAAAATTTGGACTTTTGACTGTCAAATGACCATTTTGCCCCTGTAGTTGACTGTGAAGCAATTATGGTTTTTGACTGTGCAATTTGATGCTGTGAGTCTTGAAACTTAGCACATGGATGTTTGACAATGCTTGTAGGCATGTGGGACTTGTTTGGACCCTTGGAAACTTCAATTTCTTTGCCAGAACCAAAATCCTAATTTTTGACTGTTAGGAGGCCTTTGGACTGTGCAACCCTTGGGAGATTTTGAAGCATGATCTTAGCAAACCTTGAAGAATATGGGAGGGCAAATTTTGGGGTACAACAGGATGCTCGCTGACTAAGACAGTATATGCTGACTCACACTACTCTATTGATTTCAAAGATGGATCCAATCAAGTATATCTTCGAAAAGCCCGCCTTGTCCGGAAGAATAGCAAGATGGCAGATGATCTCGACTGAGTATGACATCCAGTACATGACTCAAAAAGCAATCAAGGGAAGTTTATTGGCAGACCATTTGGCACACCAGGTAGTGGATGATTACCAGTCTATGAACTTTGAATTTCCGAATGAGAATATCATGGTAGTGACTGATTGTGTGACACCTGGACCGGATGAAAGACCTGAGGAAGGGTCCCGATGGTCTATGTATTTTGATGGAGCTTCGAACGCTTTGGGTAATGGAATTGGCGCTGTGATCATATCTCTTAAAGGCACTCATACTCCGTTCACCGCCCGATTATGTTTCAACTGCACCAACAACATGGCGGAGTATGAAGCGTGCATTATGGGTCTTCGAGCAGCAATTGACCTAAGGATTAAGTTTCTGAGTGTCTTCGGAGATTCCTCTCTCGTGATCAGTCAGATCAAAGGCGAGTGGGATACGAAACACCCAAATCTTATTCCTTACAAGGAGTATGTATTGACGTTGCTTCCCCATTTCGAGGAGATCACCTTTGAACACTTCCCCAGAGAGGAGAATCAGTTAGCGGACGCGCTGGCTACAATGTCTTCTATGTTCAAAGTCAATTGGGATAATGAAGCTCCCCAAATCATCATTGAAAGATTGGATGAACCTGCACATTGCTGTGATCTTGAGACTGAAGAAGTAACAGAAAAGCCTTGGTATCATGAGGTGAAGAGGTACCTTGAAGCTCAAGAATACCCCGAGGGTGCATCTGTTAATGACAAAAAGTTTCTCAGGAGGTTCGCGGCAAAGTTCTTCATCAGTAATGACATCCTTTACAAACATAATTATGATTCAACCTTACTGCGTTTTATGGATAAGATTGAAGCAGAAAGGATCATGACAGAGCTTCATGAAGGTACTTTCGGGACTCATTCCAGTGGACATACCATGGCAAAGAAAATCCTTCGGGCAGGATATTACTGGTCCATAATGGAAGCTGACTGTTATCAACATTCTCGAACATGTCACAAGTGCCAGGTCTATGCTGATAAGGTGCACATTCCTCCAGTTCCTCTGAATGTTTTGACAGCACCTTGGCCTTTTGCAATGTGGGGCATTGATATGATAGGCGAAATCAGACCTACGACATCCAACGGGCATCGTTTCATCCTGGTAGCGATTGATTACTTTACAAAGTGGGTTGAAGCAGCTTCCTTTGCTAGGGTAACCAAGAACGTCGTAGCACGGTTCATTCGGCATAACCTGATCTGTCGATACCGTGTACCATAGAGGATCATTACGGACAATGGTACCAATCTTAACAACAAGATGATCACTGAGCTCTGCGAGAAATTCAAGATACAACATCACAACTCTTCTCCCTACCGACCGAAGATGAATGGGGTTGTTGAAGTGGCTAACAAGAACATTAAGAAGATTGTGTAAAAGATGATGGTGACATACAAATATTGGCACGAGATGTTACCGTTTGCTCTTCATGGGTACCGTACCTCAGCACGGACATCAACAAGGGCCACACCCTATTCCTTGGTATATGGCATGGAGGCAGTCTTGCCCATTGAAGTTCAGATACCCTCTCTCCGGATCATGAAGGATGCAGGTTTGAGTGAAGATGACTGGATTCAGACCCGACTTGATCAACTGAATCTAATCGACGAAAAGAGACTTACTGCTATTTGTCATGGTCAGACGTACCAAAAACATATGATCAAGGCATTTAACAAGAAAGTCAGACGACAAGAGTATCAAGTTGGGGACCTGGTAATCAAGCGCATTATCTTACCTCAAGGTGATCCCAGGGGCAAATGGACCCCTACTTACGAAGGGCCATTTGTGGTTAAGAACATCTTCTCAGGAGGAGCAATGATTCTAACCACCATGGATGATGACGACCTTCCTCACCCCGTCAATGCAGACATAGTGAAAAGATACTACGCATAATCAAAGACCCGCTAGGTTGAATGACCTAGGCAAAAATAAGGGCTTCCCGGCGAACCAAAAGGGTTCGGGCAAAAATAAGGGATGAAAATATTAAAAAAAATCTGTACACCCGGCAAGTCGAAAACCTGATGATCGCACTAAATCGCACTATGTTTCTGACTCAAATATCACATGTTTTCCTTAGTTTTTATTGTCATTTTCTCGTATTATGTTCCTTTTTCCTTTGTTTTCAGGATTCTTGTCATTTCAGAGCCTTCTGTGAAGAAACGAGCCAAAACGCCCAGAAATTAGGGTTTTTCAAGATATTTTGCACTTATGGCGTTCAGCACCGCGCTGGCTACAGGAAACGCGATGACGTGGCCCACTTTCACCCAGAGATCAACTGCCACGTTCCCATGATGTGGCGGTTCCAGGCGCCGCGCCCGCGGCCACCCTCACCGCGCCCGCGGCCTTCACAAAAAGGTTCCCGCTCAAAAGAAGTTAAGGGACATGCTGGTCCTTACGCACCTCAAAGTTCCTCTATAAATAGCTTTCGATTCTCATTCTTTAGTTTCATCCAAGCTTAGTACAATCTTAAGCCATATACTATCAGTTTCTGTAAAGTAATAATCTCTTCACATCGGGGAGTTATTGCGGTGTAGATTGAGTTGTAATCGAGTCTTGGAGCACTTTGGTTGAAGTTCATCATACCGGCCTTACTTTTCCGTAGATTTGTATCAGATTCAAGTCTCCGACCGGAGCAAGGTTCTAATTTATTGCATTTCTTTATTTAATTGCTCTTACCATAGTCTACACGTTTTATAGACTTTAAATGCTCTTACCATAGTCTACACGTTTTATAGACTTTAAATGCTCTTACCATAGTCTACACGTTTTATAGACTTTAAATGCTCTTACCATAGTCTACACGTTTTATAGACTTTAAATGCTCTTACCATAGTCTACACGTTTTATAGACTTTAAATGCTCTTACCATAGTCTACACGTTTTATAGACTCGCACTTATTATGTCTGGCTAAACTATAAAGGTTAGGATGTAATGATTGTCATCGTGGTTATGTTCCAATTATCATGCTAGTGAAAATACTCTGGGGATGTTTTGCTTCTAACTTAAGTCAATTGTGTTTTAATGTTTATTGGGTAAGATCGAAAGCCGTCCAAACTAATGATACGACTTGATTATTATTTAACCAAACAAAAAGAGCGACAGCCGTTGATTGGTTAAATAGGAATCATTGACCTTTTTAGAAAACGATTTTGAAACTATTTTCGGACGCGTTTGTAGGTTTAAAATCTGACTCTTGGTCAAAAGCCAAAAGTCTCTTTAAGTTAATCTTTCCGAGTAAGATCACTTTTCTGTTAAGTCAAAACTATCAATTTCTTAAAAATAGGTTTACCTCTTTAACGCGGAAGGCACCCTTTATATGTGACAATAAAGGAATTTAATTTAAAGAGTAAACTCGGTTCTTAGTAGTCAAAAGCTACAAGTTCCCGTTAAACTGATTCTTTGCTATCAATAGAAAATACTGCCCCATAAGTAGGTTCATCTACGCATGACCGGACCAATATCTGATTACATGATTTACATTCCAACCTGTCTTCTAAACTGTTATTTACCTCACTCATTCACTTTGTGCACTGCACTCACATCAATATTCTTGTTCGCCTTAGATAAGCACCTTAGCAATAGAGTTGATAGATTGACAATTGGTCTCTGTGGTTCGATAATCTTATATATTACTTCGATAGGCTGTACACTTGCAGTACTACATTTAGGCTATACGTTACAGATAAACAACCCATCAAGTTTTTGGCGCCGTTGCCGGGGACCAACTTCGTCAAATTTCGTACCCTATTGTTATCCCGTTTAGACTAAGGCTATTCTAGCCGGTAGATGCGTAGAAATCGTAGCACCGGCAACCTAATAGATCCTTTAGTAGAACCTGAACGTTACGCTCGTGCCCGTCTTTTTATTCGCAAGATAAGAAGAGCTATGGCAGAAGATCGTAACCAAAGACCGCTCAAGGAATTCGCCCAACCATCTAACGAGGAACCTAGTTCTAGTATAGTAAACCCTGCTATAACTACCAACAACTTTGAACTAAAGCCCTCGTTACTATAATTAGTACAACAAAACCAATTCGCTGGTCTCGCTACCGAGAACCCGAATCAACATTTAAAGGTATTTATCCAGTTAGCTGACACCCTTAAGGCAAATGGAGCCACGCCCGAAGCTATCCGATTAAGACTATTTCCTTTTTCCCTTAGAGGTAAAGCTCACGACTGGTTAGACGCCCTTCCAACTAACTCAATAACAACTTGGGAAGACCTTAGGAGAGCTTTTCTTGCGAGGTATTTTCCACCAAGCAAGACCGCTGTTCTTAGGAACCTGATCACTTGTTTCACCCAAAACCAAGGCGAATCACTTTTTGATGCCTGGGAGAGTATAAAGAACTTTTAAGAGCCTGTCCGCACCATGGCCTAGAGCAATGGTTAATCATACATACCTTCTATAATGGACTCCATTACAACACAAAGATGTCCATAGACGCTGCCGCTGGCGGAGCGTTGATGAACAAACCTTACCCTGACGCTTGTGCCCTAATAGAGGACATGGCCCAAAACCACGCCCAATGGGGATTAGAACGAGCGACAGTAGAGAAAAAGGAGAGCCATGGAGGAAAGCATGAGGTAAGTTGCATGGACATGATCAATGCCAAGATGGATGCCCTAGCCTTGAGAGTCGAGAACATGTCTCAAAACCCAACCACAGTAGCAGCAATCCAATCGGAGTGCGAACTCTGTGGAACTCAAGGACATCAAACCGTTGACTGTAACCTTTTGAACGAATCAAGCTCAGACCAAGTTAACTATACTCAAGGGAACCCTTTCTCGAATACCTACAATCCTGGATGGAGGAACCACCCGAATTTCTCTTACAAAAACAACAACCCTATCCAAAATCCCGGACCTTCGAGACCTCAAGGATTCCAAACGCAAAAACAAAACCAACCTATGCAAATAGTACCCCCAAGACCAAACCTTAAAGAAACCATAGACACCTTTATTCAAGCTCAAACCCAGCAAAATAAGGAGTTTATGAACCAACATATTCACACGAACGAACTGGTTACTCAACTAGCAACCAAGTTTGACCAGATAATAACCCACACCAAAATGCTTGAGACTCAGATTTCCCAAGTAGCACAAAACACCTCTGTACAAGTTGCACCTGGAGGACAATTCCCTAGACAAACTCAACCAAATCCAAAAGGCCAAGCAAATTCTATCACACTAAGAAGTGGAACCACTTATGAAGGACCTAGAAATCCTGACTTAAGCACATCAGAAAAACCTATGGAAGATGCTACGCCCAAAGACCAGGTGGAGGAACCAGAGAAACCAGGAAAGCAATCAAAACCAGAAGTAGAGAAAAACACTCAACAACCTTATAAACCACCTATTCCATTCCCACAGAGGCTGAAAAACACCAAAGTAGAAAACCAGTACCAAAAGTTTATTAAGGTAATAGAGAAACTCCATGTTGAGATTCCTTTTACTGAAGCTATAACCCAGATACCATCATATGCTAAGTTTCTGAAAGATATTTTGACCAATAAACGACGACTCGATGATCCCAAGCCTTTAGAATGTCATTTTATATCCGAAAATAAACTCGCCAAGAAAGATAAAGACCCTGGAAGTTTTTCTATCCCTTGCATCCTAGGTAACCATATGATAGACAAAGCATTTTTAGACCTAGGAGCAAGCGTAAGTCTGATGCCTCTGGCCGTCTGTAAGAGGTTAAAATTAGGAGAACTTCAACCTACTAAGATGTCCTTACAACTAGCTGATAGATCTGTCAAATATCCCATGGGTATTTTAGAAGACATACCTGTCAAGATTGGTCAGTTGTACATTCCGACCGACTTCGTCGTAATGGATATCAAAGAAGATGAAGACATCCCAATCCTCTTAGGAAGACCCTTCCTATCGACCGCCGGAGCTATAATAGATGTTAAGAAAGGGAAACTGACTTTCGAGGTAGGAGATGAAAAGATTGAGTTCATTTTATCAAAATTTCTAATGGCACCAGTGATAGGAGATGCGTGCTATGCCATCGACATCATTGATGAATGTGTAAATGAGCTCGAACAAAACGAATTCTTAACCAAATTACCATCAAACCCTATTTTAGAGGATGACGGATTTGAGAGTATCGAACCGTACATTGACGACAACCTTTTCGAATGCTTAGCTCTTGCCCATAACCTTATGCCGCGTGCTGAGAAAACCACTATAGAACTTAAGGAACTACCCAAGAATCTAAGATATGAGTTTTTGGATGAGGAGATGAATAGACCTGTTATAATTAGCGCCACTCTAAACCAAATAGAAACAAATCAACTATTAGATACCTTGCGAAAATATCCCTCAGCTTTAGGGTATAAAGTTTCAGATTTAAGAGGTATAAGCCCATCCGTATGCATGCATCGGATTATGCTAGAAGAAGATTCAAAACCCTCAAGAGAACATCAAAGAAGAATAAACCCTATCATGAGTGATGTAGTTAAGAAAGAAGTTCTTAAGTTATTAGAAGTTGGTATCATATACCAAATTTCGGATAGTGAATGGGTAAGCCCAGTCCATGTGGTACCCAAGAAAGGAGGTATCACTGTTCTAAAAAATGAGAAAGGTGAGCATGTGGCAAAACGTACAGAAGGAGGATGGCGAATGTGTATAGATTACAGAAGGTTGAATAAGGCAACAAGAAAAGACCATTTCCCTCTCCCATTTATAGATCAGATGCTTGAACGTCTAACAAGACACTCATGTTTCTGCTATCTTGATGGATATTCGGGATTTTTCCAAATCCCTATTCACCCAGAGGACCAAGAAAAAACCACATTTACCTGCCCTTATGGAACATTCGCTTATAGACGAATGCCCTTTGGACTCTGTAATGCACCTGCCACTTTCCAACGTTGTATGATGTCAATTTTCGCAGACTACCTAGATGGAATTATGGAAGTATTTATGGACGATTTTTCAGTATGTGGGTTTGATTTCAAAAACTGCCTCTCGAACTTGGAGAAAATCTTAAAAAGATGTGTGGAAGTAAACCTTGTGTTGAATTGGGAAAAGTGTCACTTTATGGTAAGTGAAGGGATAGTCTTGGGACACATTATTTCTGAAAGAGGTATAGAAGTCGATAAGGCCAAGATAGAAGTTATAGAAAACTTAAACCCACCTAAGACCGTTAGGGAAATAAGAAGTTTCCTAGGACATGCCGGGTTCTACCGACGTTTCATCAGGAATTTTTCCGCAATAACAAAACCTTTAACTAACTTATTGATGAAGGATGTCGAGTTTGAATTCGACCAAAAATGTCTTGAGGCCTTTGAAGTTTTAAAGCAAGCTCTTATTTCAGCACCTATCATAAGACCACCTGATTGGACACAACCCTTTGAAATCATGTGCGATGCTAGTGATTTCGCTGTAGGAGCTGTACTAGGGCAAAGAGAAGACAAAAAACTGCATGCAATTTACTACGCTAGTAGAACACTAGACGCCGCCCAGCTAAATTATACAACCACAGAAAAAGAATTGCTAGCCGTAGTTTTTGCTATTGATAAATTTCGATCTTATTTGGTGGGAGCAAAAATAATAGTATACACAGATCATGCAGCAATCCGGTACTTGTTAAGTAAGAAAGATGCTAAGCCTAGATTGCTCAGATGGGTACTTTTACTCCAAGAATTTGACTTGGATATTAAGGATAAAAAAGGAGCTGAAAACTTAGTAGCTGATCATCTCTCCAGGTTAGAACACCTTAAGCCTGAACTTATACCTATAGACGATCACTCTACTTATGAAAGATTAATAGCTGGGATAAACTTAACTGAAGAAGAGACCTATGAGGAAATCTCAACCATGAACAACATACCATGGTACGCAGATATTGTAAATTATCTAGCCGCTGATATCATACCCCCCGACTTAAGCTACCAACAGAAGAAGAAGTTTTTCAGAGATGTTAAACACTTCTTTTGGGATGAACCCCTCCTATTCAAAAGAGGAATAGATAATATATTCCGACGATGTGTGCCGGAGGAAGAAGTAGGCAATGTCATTAAACATTGTCATGCTTCACCTTATGGTGGACATGCAAGCACGTCTAAAACATGCGCCAAAATATTTCAAGCAGGTTTTTATTGGCCTACTGTATGGCGCGATGTCCACACTTACATTACAAAATGTGACCGATGCCAACGCACTGGGAACATCTCAAGACGTGATGAAATGCCTTTAAGAAACATCCAAGAAGTGGAAATATTTGATGTCTGGGGTATAGATTTCATGGGACCTTTTCCTTCCTCAATGGGTAACAAGTATATCCTAGTAGCTGTCGATTATGTCTCAAAGTGGATCGAAGCTGTTGCATCACCCACAAACGATACCAAGGTAGTTATCAAACTGTTTAAGAATATTATTTTTCCTAGGTTTGGAACCCCGAGGTTAGTCATAAGTGATGGAGGATCTCATTTTATATCTAAGATATTTGACAAGCTTCTAAGCAAATACGGAGTAAAACATAGAGTAGCATCACCATATCACCCGCAAACCAGTGGCCAAGTAGAGGTATCGAATAGGGAGATTAAGCAGATCCTAGAAAAAACTGTATCACTATCCAGAAAAGACTGGTCTGGAAAACTTAAAGACGCCTTATGGGCTTATAGAACGGCTTATAAAACCCCTATTGGAACAACTCCTTATCAATTGGTTTATGGAAAGTCCTGTCATTTACCCTTCGAACTAGAACATAAAGCCTATTGGGCCATTAAATCCTTGAATCTAGATTACCTGAAAGCCAGAGAAAAACGTATCCTGGACATTCACAAGCTAGAAGAGCTTCGCTTGAATGCCTATGAGAATGCCATCATATATAAGGAAAGAACCAAGATGTGGCATGATAAAAAAATCATCAAGAAAGATTTCAACATTGGTGATCCTGTTCTCCTATTTAACTCAAGGTTACGACTTTTTCCTGGTAAGCTTCGTTCAAGATGGACAGGTCCATTTGAAGTGTCAAAAGTTCTAAAATCTGGAGCAGTAGAAATCAAAAACAATTCATGTGCTCCATTTGTGGTAAATGGACAAAGACTGAAGCTCTACAAAGGAGGCGATTTGCCTGTTGACTACTCTAGTCATATTCTTATAGACCCACCAATACCCACATAAAGTAAGATCTAATCGTCAAGCTAAACGACGTTAAACAAGCGCTGCATGGGAGGCAACCCATGGTTTATTCTTTATTTTATTTTATTTTATTTTAGTAATTTATATATTTTATCTGGACTAATTTCTTGTGTTTATATTTTCAGGATGCATCACCCCGATGGTATGGTTGTGATTTTCAGAGATGAAGCGCAAAAGGCCCGATTTGCTACCTTATTTGCTAGACCTATGGTACCTGTGATCGGTGGATCTGGAACTGACTGTTTAACGCTGGTTCGCGAAATGTCGCGGAAGCAAGAGTCGCCACCGTCTTTTATTTTCTCCAAATGGAAAGGACAAAAGCACAGAAAAATTCCTTAAAGAGATTGCTCTCGGTTCGGGAGGTAGATTATAGAAAGGGAAGGTGTTAGCACCCTTTCTATCCATGGTTATCCATGGGCTCTTAGATACTTGCTCAATGTGTTTTCAAAATTGTTTGTTTGCTTTTCAATTGTGGGTTTTAAAAAGTTTCTTTGAAAAATTTCAGTTCGACTCGTACGTCAGAGTGTTTGAAAAATTTGCTTTGAAAGCTTTTGAAAAGTGTTAGTGTGAAAAGATTTCAGTTTGTTTTGAAATTAGAGCAAGTACCCTTGAGAACCTACCTACCCTAAGGAATTCGTCTGTGTAAATGTCCTTTAAAGTAGTGCCATCCCACCATTGAGAGGTAGGTAGCACCACCGTTGGAGGTGTTCGGGTCAATTCGAGTTTTAGAGACGTGGTGATCATCAGAGCAATAGGAAGACACCTTAGAAGCTACCCTTATGCCATTGATCTTTTATTCCGAGGCAACTTTGTTTTAGGCAACTAGATCAATGGACACAAGGACTCACTAAAATATCCTCTACTCGATGATCACCTTTCGAAAGGCAACAGTGAGGCGTACCCTAGGGGTGGTGTGTGCGAATTGTGTGCCATTTTCAGTTTATTGTTTATCTTATCATGCATTGGTGATCTAACGATTCGATTTTATTTTTGGATCCATACATTCTTTCATGCATATTTATTAACAGTTATAAAGTTTGCGAGAAAATAAATCTAAACTATTACAACCGGCGCGGGTCCACATCGCCAAAAAACCGAACCCGATTTGACTGAAAATAAATAAAGCGAATAAATAAAAGTGCGAGAATTTTAAATTACATGGCTTTGGGGCATATACAGAATTATTTAAACAATATAAAATAAATGCGCGAAATAAAGAGATTAAACAAAATTAGGGCGTTGGACCCTTTTACAAACAATTAAAATTAATCAAGGAATCTAAAATTAAAATTAAATGAAAAATGGTATTTTTGTGTTTTTTAGATTTAAAAGAAAAAAGAAAAATTAATTAAAATTAAAATCCTAGTTCTAATGTTTTTTAAGTTTATTATGAAAAAAGATTTAATTTTTAACCTAATTTAAATCTAAGTTATTTTATGTACAATTTTTGATTTATGGAAATGAAAAATAATAAATAATAATATTGTGAGAAAAAAGGAAAAATTAAAAAAAGATATAAAAAATTAACAATTAACCTAATTCTACATTTTTTGGATTTTTATTATGAAAAAGAATTAAAATTGTATCCTAATTAAACTAAATAATTTACATACAATTTATTTGGAAAATAATTAAATAAAAAAAATTATATTTTTTGGCCTTTTCTGATTTTTTGAATGTTTTTATATTTTTGTGAAAATAGTTAATTAAATAAAAAGAAAGGAAATAAAAAGAAAAAAAAATTAAAGAAAGAATGAAAAACAATAAGGCAAACCAGGGGGGGGGGGGTATCCCCAATTTGGAGGGTCCAGGCCTGGAATTTCTGGCCCATTAGCTTTGAAGTCCATTGACTTTTTGGCTCAGGTGTGATGCCTTTGACCAGGTGCAGCGTGTCTCTCAAATCTAAGCCCTTAGTTTGATCTCCAGGAAGACGTGTCAAGGCTTGGTCCTGGGTGTATGGTGTACCTGGAAGTTAGTGAAGCATAGAATTTTATGTAGAAAAATAATAGGGAATTTTGCCAGACCTGGGACTTGAACCCAGGTCATTGAGGTTACATGCGCGTGTCCCTGGCCACTGAGCCACTTTGAATTCATTTAATATAATATGGTTAACAAATAATAAATATTAAAACCAACGCCTAATAGTCAAACGCGCGCAAATTTGAATGGACGAACCACGCCTTGCCACGATGCCTTCTTCTTCACATGCCCTGTAAAACAAAACAAATGAGCAACGGTTTTGCAACCGTGGTGTTAGGCAGGCTTTCAAAAAATAGCGATTAGGTCCCTGTAGCTCATAAATTTGTCGCGAGCATATCTTCTTCTTCGTCTCAAAATGCTGAGTTCAACCATGGTGGTCATGGGCCCTAATTTTTCCTCTAGGCAAAATCCCTAATTTGAGAAAACTGTAACCCTAGGATTCGCGCATGGTGGATTCTTATATACAGTGCAAAAACCAAATTGAATATAAGGGTTAGCTTGGAAACATCACATGGAACAAGAATATACTATTGAAATGCAATGAAGATGCTTAAAATGGAGAATACGATTTCAAATATTTTTGCTGTACAGTTTGAGTTAGGGGTACCAGTTCAGGGAGTTTTGGAAGATGTTTTGAATTGGAACGTGTTCAGTGATTGTCCAGGATGCTTATGGAACAAAAATTAAGGCTTGAAAAGTCCCCTAGTAGTGATTTCAGTTTTGCATTATATGGCCAAAATTTCAAATGTCCAATGGCTTTTTCAGCGCAGCATATGGCATATTGTGGTTAGGGTTTGACTTAGGGGTTATGCTGGAGTGGAATTGGCTTGCTAACTCACCTTAATTCATGCTTGTTAGAGAATTGGTCTTAGGGTTTCTTCCATTAACCAAGTTTCCTTCTTTTTAGCCAAAACCTAGACCTAGTGTGCAAATGAACCCTAGCCTGATTTCTTGAGTTGGTTCATGATACATAGAAATTGTCCAAGTTCATTTGACACTATTCCATTGTTTTTTAAATTTTATTTGAATTTTCAAAGAATTAAAATGAATTAAATCATCAAAAATTAAATAAAATAAAAAAATCAATATTTGGTCTTGAAATTAACCATGGGACACGTGTGTGGCATGACAAGGATGAAACAAGTGGAAAAAATGGGGCCCTTTTGTCAAGAATTGGATTTTCAAAGATAGTTGACTTTTGCCATTTCACAAAAATTTCCCAACTTCTACAAGGCATAACTTGCTCAATTTTTAAGCTTTTCACATGTTCTTGGACATTTTGGAAAGGTCTTTGAGTCCTTTAACCAATGCCTTTGGTCCCATGTCATTTTGATTTACCAATCTCAAGTTATGGCCTTTGACTTAAAGTCCCCTTTTGTTGACTTTTGAAAATGACCTGTAATGTTGAGATTGATAACTTTTTGTGAGAGCATTTCTTGGACTTGAAGTATGAAGATGAGTTGTAGGAAATGTCTTTCTCTTCAAAATGAGCTTTGGATGGAATTTTTCTGATAATCCATGTGAAAGTTATGCCCTGGTCAATTTCAGTTGACTTTTTCAGCTGTCCAAATATAGCAACTTTTGCATCCTTGATGATTTCTGAGCCAAACTTTGAGAATCATGATCAAGCATTGATCAAATGATGTTTGTGGCTTCAAAATGATATGTTGACCAAAAATTTGAACTTTTGACTGCCAAATGACCATTTTGCCCCTACAGTTGACTGTAGTGCAATTTAGGGTTTTGACTGTGCAATTTTGAGCTGAATGCCTTGAAACTTGATATGAGGATGCTTGACCATGTTTGTAAGCATGTGAGACTTGATTGAGCCTTTGAAAACTTCCTTTTCTTGATCAGACTCAAAACCCTAATTTTGACTGTATGGGAGACTGTTGCACTGCACAACCCTTGGGGAATTTTCTAGCTTGGCTTGGCAATTTCTTGAGGAATATGGGAGGGCAAATTTTGGGGTACAACAGTTGCCCCTGTTCAATCTTCTTAGACCTGAGGATGCAGATTGGCGGACGTGCCTTTCGTAATCCGAGGGTAGAAGATGATTGGACACTAGAGTGCCCAGAAATTTGCGCTCACATGTTAGCAATGATGGGGGAATGGGCTTATAGATGCCATCTGGATGTTTGATTGCGTAAGAGATTCCTTAGCGAGAACCCGCATACCTGCAAAACAGAAAATGAGTACCTGACACGTTGCAGGAGCTAATTTTTAGATGCCTGGTATAGATGTGCCCTGACTGGTTACAGGAGCTGAGTCTGGAGCTTCAAACGCTGATGAATGAACCAGGGATGGTTACTGCCTTAGCATGAATGGTAAGGGAACCTTGGGCGATTTTAACTTCAACAACGCTCGTTGAGAAAAATCTTGGGTATCTTTAACTTCAACAACGCTCGTTGAGAAAAATCTGGGGTGTCTTCTACTGGGATAAGAATCAGGGAGATCTTAGGGTCGATCTGACTGAACCAGAGAGGCCTTTGACTGGGTAAGAATCAGGAAAATCTTAGAGTCGATTTAACTGAACCGGACAAGGTCTTGAAATGTCTTCAACTGGATAAGCATCAGGGAGATCTTAGGGTCGATCTGACTGAACCAGAGAAGGCCTTTGACTGGGATAAGCATCAGGAAAATCTTGGGACGATTTAACTGAACCGGTCTAGGTCTTGAAATGTCTTCAAAGGGATAAGCATCAGGAAAATCTTGGGACGATTCAACTGAACCAGAGAAGGCCTTTGACTGGGTAAGCATCAGGAAAATCTTGAGACGATTTAACTGAACCGGTCTAGGTCTTGAAATGTCTTCAAAGGGATAAGCATCAGGAAAATCTTGGGACGATTTAACTGAACCAGAGAAGGCCTTTGACTGGATAAGCAATCAGGAAAATCTTGGGACGATTTAACTGAACCGGTCTAGGTCTTGAAATGTCTTCAATGGGATAAGCATCAGGGAGATCTTAAGGTTGATCTGACTGAACCAGAGAAGGCCTTTGACTGGATAAGCATCAGGAAAATCTTGGGGCGATTTAACTGAACCGGTCTAGGTCTTGAAATGTAGCTTGAGAACTTAACTGGATCTTTCCTGAAAGGTGAAAGTCAGTCATATGCAATGCATGATATGGATCAAGCAATGATGTTCTCAACATAAATGAGATTTGTATGATGCAGTGCGTTATGCATGCTATAATGATGTATGTGATGTTTTATGTATGTTTTCGTCTAGGAAAGTAAATCCTTGACGGGTGCCAGGAAGTCGTATCCTGGGCTGATGTCGAAGAATAGATTTTGCTTCCGCTAGGGGTGATAACTGCAAGGATACCGGTAGGAGAAGATGACTCCGTTGCGGAATAAACTTGGCGAATGGAAGATTCTGCGGGGAGAAAAGATACTCTAGCGATCATGTTGGAAAGCAATACTCTGTGGGAAGAGTGATGCCTTGCTGAATGTTGATAGTAACTCCGTTGGGGATACCGTTGTTGTATTGGAAATGTGAATAGACTTCGCTGGGGATAGGAAAGAACTACGTTGATGACGACCTTTCCGTGGCTTTTGGCTGAGGATAACCCAGTTATATCCTGTTGAGGAAATAACTCTTTAAATCAAGCCAGACGACGCGTTCGTGTTCTGTGAAGGATAAGCTTCCAGAATTTACTGGGGATAAGCTTACTGCTTGGGGAAATGAATTCCATCTTTCCTGGGGAACTTGGATGGGACTCTCTTGGGGAAGTTTTGATATGTAATTTTGTAAGTTGAGAGAGGGAACCTGTGTAGGGTTGCCTGCTGATGAGCTCGTGTAAAACCGTATCTGAAATGGAGAAAGAACCTGGGTAGGGTTACTTTGATGATGAGTTCGTGTAAAACTTCGTTCTTGGAAAGGGAGAACCTGTGTAGGGTTTCTGGGTGACGAGTCCATGTAAAACAGCATCTTGAAGAGAGGGAACCAGTGTAGGGTTGCTTGATGAGGTAAGTTCATGTAAAACTTTTTGATGAACCGGGGTGAGGTTATCTTGAGCTAAATCCATGTAAGACTTCTGGAGGAACCGGGGTTAGGTTACTTGGATAAGTTTGTGTAAAAACTTCTGGAGGAACCGGGGTTAGGTTACTTGGATGAGTTTGTGTAGAAACTTCTTGATGAACCGGGGTTAGGTCATCTTGAGATAGGTCCATGTAAGACTTCAGGAGGAACCAGGGTTAGGTTACTTGGATAAGTTTGTGTAAAAACTTCTGGAGGAACCGGGGTTAGGTTACTTGGATAAGTTTGTGTAAAAACTTCTGGGGGAACCGGGGTTAGGTTACCTGGATAAGTTTGTGTAAAACTTCTTGACGAACCGGGGTTAGGTCATCTTGAGATAGGTCCATGTAAGACTTCAGGAGGAACCGGGGTTGGGTTACCTTGGGATAAGCTTGTGTAAAAACTTCTTGATGAACTTGTAGAGGAGGAGTCTGTGTATGACTTTGTCTGAAGTTTGAGAAGAAACCGGTGTTGGGTCGCATGACTCTGACTAAGTGGATGATTGTCCTGTTTGGTCTCGGACGTTAGCCCACGATCTGGAATTCGTAAAGGTAGATGATAATCATTCTTATGCTGATCTGTCCTTTGTACTTTGGTTGGCAGAGCAATTGGATCGCCTGGATAACTCATTATTGCCCCTGTTTCGGAGGTGAGGGAAGAGGATACCTGTGTGGGTGATTGACAAATCTTCGGGTAGACAAATGATGAGATACCGGAACATAGTCGTATGCTTTGATCCCTAACTTTTGCTTGGACTGCCCTTTCGGGTTTTCAGTCCACCGGGATAGCCCTTTTTGCCCAAGCCGCCTTTTCAGGTTTTCGACTTGCCGGGTGTACATGTTTTTGTTTTCATCCCTTATTTTGCCCGAACCCTTTTGGTTCGCCGGGAAGCCCTTATTTTTGCCTAGGCATGTCAACCTAGCGGGTCTTTGATGATGCGCAGTATTTTTCCGACTATGTCCACGCTCTCAGAATGTAGGGAGTTGCCCCTGTTGGAAGTATTTTGCCATGCCCCAGATAATGGGCAATGCTCCTACCGTGCCCCTTGATTGGAGGTACTTCTGTTCACAAGGTGTTCATCGTGCGAATTTCCCTGCTGTTCAAACAAATAGTCATATGCAAACAAGGCTATTTTAAGAATGCAAAAGCCTATGTCTGTCTTGAATTTTGAAAATGCATTTTTGATAAAGGTGAGTTTTTCTTTGTAAACTGTGACGTCAACTCAAGATTTTATAGCAAACCTTCAGGAGTCAGGATACCTTTGTAACAGTATGCTTTCGAACTAACCCATGCTTCAGCTAGGACTTTTAAGGGTTATATCGTGGCCTGGTTCATGGTTTAAGAAACAAAGGATAAAGGCTCAAATTATTTGTACCCACCCGCTCTTCGTGATGTTCTCCAAACCTAAACTCAGTTGATGATTCGGATGTTGACAATTTATTTTGGACAGGCAGTCATTGTTTTTTGCTGAGGGTTTGTGAGACCTCTTTCTTAATTTTTGTTATCCCTTTCTTTTTTCCTGAACTGTTTCCTTTTTGGAATTACAGTCAGCGGGATGCCCCAGTTTGGTAAGTCTTCTTTATTGGTTTTGACTTTTTGGGCTTTTCATTCATGAAAAAATTTTTTTTTGATAATGACTGCCTGTCTTTATGATTGTTCGGAATCATCACTGTCTTTTGTTTTTGAAAAACTCATTTAGTGACATTCATTGTGCACTTGGATCGACTGAGAGAACTACCCTGCCCCAGGTTATGATTAAGGGTTTTGATTTTCGAAAATACAAACTCCTACTTCTTTGGCTCTGATGGGTTGACGAGGGATTATCATCCTTATGACTCCAGTGTTTAGGAATTGAAACAATGCCTGTACCTCATTAGCGGGATCTGTTCAAAAGCATACTGTAAATTGTGGTATTGTTTTCGTCATCCTCCCTCAAGAGGCTTAGAATTTTCAGTCAAGAGTTGATCATCACAAAAATATGAAAGCAGTTTTAAGTACAGTAAACATAATTAATTCAAGACAGACATGTGTAATGCATTCATGAAATAAAAGAGTTTAACATGATAATTGTTTGTTTGAACAAGAAAAGAAAAATACAACTTGAATTCAAATGAACAAAAATTTAGCCATGCTTTGGCAATGGAGCGGTGGTCACGTTGGGAGTCTCAGCAGGCTCGAACTCGATCTCTTTGGCATCGATCATGTTCTGAATTTTGTACTTCAGTGCCCAACAGTCCTCAGTATCGTGCCCCGGGCTATCAGAATGATAGGCACACCTTGCTTCTGGATTGTAGCTAGGAGAGGAGGTCTTAGGATTGGCAGGAGGGTTGATTACTGCAATCAGGTTCATCTTCAACATGTGCTGCAATGCTTGCGACCAAGGCATGTTAATTTTGGTGAATTGCCTTTTAGGCCCTTCCGGCCTTTGCTGGTTTCCCCTTTGTGGTTGACGGCGTGGTGCAGAACCAGAGATCATGACTGCCCCTGCATGTTGATCACGGCGACTCTTTTGACTGTATACAGCATTGGATTCCTTCTTTCCTGTGTAAGGTTTTTTATGAATATCAGAAGGTGTGGCCTCTTGAATCTTCCCTGACTTGATACCAGCTTCAATTCTTTCGCCAGTCAGGATGAGGTCAGTAAATCCAGCAGATGAGTTACCAATGAGGTGATTGAAGAATGGCCCGGATAGGGTCCCCAAGAACATATCAACGAGTTCCCGGTCAGTTAACGGAGGTTGCACCCTTCCAGCAAGGTCTCTCCATCTTTGTGCGTACTCCTTGAAACCTTCACCCGACCCTAGCGACATACCCTGGAGCTGGGTACGCGTAGGAGCGAGGTCGGCATTATACTGATACTGCTTGTAAAAAGCAGTGGCCAGATCCTCCCAGTTACGAATGCTGATTCCATCTAGCTGATAGAACCAATCGAGGTGAGTCCCTGAAAGACTCTCCTGGAAGAAGTGGATCCAAAGGTTCTTGTCTGCTGTGTAAGGCTGGATCTTCCTTACATAAGAACGGAGATGCATCTTGGGACAGGAAGCCCCATCATACTTCACGAAGGCAGGTGTTTTGAACTTGTGGGGGATCACCACCCAAGTAGATAAACCCCAGTCTCCGAAATCCAATCCAGGCACCTGCTGAACTTCCATAGCCTTCAATCTGTCTTCCAGCTGTTTGTACCGGTCTTCAGCAGGAGGGTACTGTTCGTCGTTGAAGTCTGTTTCAGTATCAGAGCCCACAGGAGTAGTGACCTCCCTTTCTTGGTGACTACCTTCCGTCACAGATGGAGGAGTCCTTTCAGCTTCAACCAAAGTGTTCCCGAGTCTGCGCCCAGTGTTAAATAGCACAGTCCTCCTTTTCTTCTTAGTCTTCTTCAGAAGCATGGTCTTCAACTCTTGTTGACCCTGAGCCAAACCCTTGATCATCTCCTGAAATTGGGCGTTCTGCGCCTGAAATTGGACATTTTGTGCCTGAAGAGCCTTGATAGATGCCTCGGTTGATGATTCAGGATTCATGACGAGACTGCTGAAATAAACAGCGAAGAAGGTAAGCATCCTGCAGAGGAAGGGTACCTGTTATGTAATGATATGTATGATATGCATGCAATGATTTCAAGGATCTCGTGGGGTAAACAGAGAAACTTGTTAGAGTTGGCAACTGGCAACTTGATCGAAAGTACTTCATGTTGTTGAGAGTCCTTCGTCACGGGTCAAAGGCTTACCATATCCAGTGGGTCATAGCCCCTGACTTTAGTCATCACGTCTGGTTTTGATTTCCAAACAACCTTGGTTAGGGAACCTTCTTCAGGAGTCAGAGCTCACCATATCAAGTGGGTCATAGCCTCTGACAACCTTGGCTAGAGGAAAATAAATCCTCTTTGCCCCTTGCTGGGATAATTGATTCACCATGACCTGCATCACAATCACTTGAGAACCTTGAAATGGGTTAGGATGTATGCAATGGTATGATGTCATGATATGCATGGGGCGATGTGAGTAACCCTGTTATGAGTCCCAATTAAGGACTGCAAAAACCTGCAAGAAACTTAGGATACCCTGTTATGAGTCCTAATTAAGGACTACAATCACAACCTGCAAGAGACAAATGTCAGGTAATAAGCATGCAAGTAGTTCAAGTAGGAAGGCACACAAGTCACACAAGAGAAGCCCTTAAAGTTTAGGCCAGCATGGAGTCTGGGTATTACCCTCTTGAAGTTGGTGGGTTCAACCTGTCCTATCAAAGTAACCGGGTTCTAAGGTTCCCAATATCACGGGATTGCTTTCATTGTTCATCGTTTCGATTTAGCCACTGAACTGGCGACCGAAATATCCCAGGAAAGCAACCCTCAATTGAGTGTAGTATCGAGTATCAACCAACCTCGGACTGCACCAAAGTCAGTTATCTCACTACCCTAAAGAGGCCAAGATGGTTCAATTAAGGTTCCTAAGGTCTGTTGATGCTTCATGACACCACATGGAGGCCCCGTACTCTCCTTGACTGACTCAAGGGTTACCGGTACACACCAAAGTGCCACATCAACGTAGCAGACTGTTTCAACCATGTCGGTATACCCCGCACAGTTCCCTCACAGCCTTGTTGCTACTTTCTAAGAAGGTATCCCCCAGATCCGGGTTAGGATCTATAGAACTCCCAAGACAGTCCCACAATAATAAAGCAAACAAGGAAAGCAATTGAAAACACAGTGATCTTAGTCCTAAGGTACACCTCACTTTAAGTTATATCCCCAGCAGAGTCGCCAGTTCTGTGATCGGTGGATCTGGAACTGACTGTTTAACGCTGGTTCGCGAAATGTCGCGGAAGCAAGAGTCGCCACCGTCTTTTATTTTCTCCAAATGGAAAGGACAAAAGCACAGAAAAATTCCTTAAAGAGATTGCTCTCGGTTCGGGAGGTAGATTATAGAAAGGGAAGGTGTTAGCACCCTTTCTATCCATGGTTATCCATGGGCTCTTAGATACTTGCTCAATGTGTTTTCAAAATTGTTTGTTTGCTTTTCAATTGTGGGTTTTAAAAAGTTTCTTTGAAAAATTTCAGTTCGACTCGTACGTCAGAGTGTTTGAAAAATTTGCTTTGAAAGCTTTTGAAAAGTGTTAGTGTGAAAAGATTTCAGTTTGTTTTGAAATTAGAGCAAGTACCCTTGAGAACCTACCTACCCTAAGGAATTCGTCTGTGTAAATGTCCTTTAAAGTAGTGCCATCCCACCATTGAGAGGTAGGTAGCACCACCGTTGGAGGTGTTCGGGTCAATTCGAGTTTTAGAGACGTGGTGATCATCAGAGCAATAGGAAGACACCTTAGAAGCTACCCTTATGCCATTGATCTTTTATTCCGAGGCAACTTTGTTTTAGGCAACTAGATCAATGGACACAAGGACTCACTAAAATATCCTCTACTCGATGATCACCTTTCGAAAGGCAACAGTGAGGCGTACCCTAGGGGTGGTGTGTGCGAATTGTGTGCCATTTTCAGTTTATTGTTTATCTTATCATGCATTGGTGATCTAACGATTCGATTTTATTTTTGGATCCATACATTCTTTCATGCATATTTATTAACAGTTATAAAGTTTGCGAGAAAATAAATCTAAACTATTACAACCGGCGCGGGTCCACATCGCCAAAAAACCGAACCCGATTTGACTGAAAATAAATAAAGCGAATAAATAAAAGTGCGAGAATTTTAAATTACATGGCTTTGGGGCATATACAGAATTATTTAAACAATATAAAATAAATGCGCGAAATAAAGAGATTAAACAAAATTAGGGCGTTGGACCCTTTTACAAACAATTAAAATTAATCAAGGAATCTAAAATTAAAATTAAATGAAAAATGGTATTTTTGTGTTTTTTAGATTTAAAAGAAAAAAGAAAAATTAATTAAAATTAAAATCCTAGTTCTAATGTTTTTTAAGTTTATTATGAAAAAAGATTTAATTTTTAACCTAATTTAAATCTAAGTTATTTTATGTACAATTTTTGATTTATGGAAATGAAAAATAATAAATAATAATATTGTGAGAAAAAAGGAAAAATTAAAAAAAGATATAAAAAATTAACAATTAACCTAATTCTACATTTTTTGGATTTTTATTATGAAAAAGAATTAAAATTGTATCCTAATTAAACTAAATAATTTACATACAATTTATTTGGAAAATAATTAAATAAAAAAAATTATATTTTTTGGCCTTTTCTGATTTTTTGAATGTTTTTATATTTTTGTGAAAATAGTTAATTAAATAAAAAGAAAGGAAATAAAAAGAAAAAAAAATTAAAGAAAGAATGAAAAACAATAAGGCAAACCAGGGGGGGGGGGGGTATCCCCAATTTGGAGGGTCCAGGCCTGGAATTTCTGGCCCATTAGCTTTGAAGTCCATTGACTTTTTGGCTCAGGTGTGATGCCTTTGACCAGGTGCAGCGTGTCTCTCAAATCTAAGCCCTTAGTTTGATCTCCAGGAAGACGTGTCAAGGCTTGGTCCTGGGTGTATGGTGTACCTGGAAGTTAGTGAAGCATAGAATTTTATGTAGAAAAATAATAGGGAATTTTGCCAGACCTGGGACTTGAACCCAGGTCATTGAGGTTACATGCGCGTGTCCCTGGCCACTGAGCCACTTTGAATTCATTTAATATAATATGGTTAACAAATAATAAATATTAAAACCAACGCCTAATAGTCAAACGCGCGCAAATTTGAATGGACGAACCACGCCTTGCCACGATGCCTTCTTCTTCACATGCCCTGTAAAACAAAACAAATGAGCAACGGTTTTGCAACCGTGGTGTTAGGCAGGCTTTCAAAAAATAGCGATTAGGTCCCTGTAGCTCATAAATTTGTCGCGAGCATATCTTCTTCTTCGTCTCAAAATGCTGAGTTCAACCATGGTGGTCATGGGCCCTAATTTTTCCTCTAGGCAAAATCCCTAATTTGAGAAAACTGTAACCCTAGGATTCGCGCATGGTGGATTCTTATATACAGTGCAAAAACCAAATTGAATATAAGGGTTAGCTTGGAAACATCACATGGAACAAGAATATACTATTGAAATGCAATGAAGATGCTTAAAATGGAGAATACGATTTCAAATATTTTTGCTGTACAGTTTGAGTTAGGGGTACCAGTTCAGGGAGTTTTGGAAGATGTTTTGAATTGGAACGTGTTCAGTGATTGTCCAGGATGCTTATGGAACAAAAATTAAGGCTTGAAAAGTCCCCTAGTAGTGATTTCAGTTTTGCATTATATGGCCAAAATTTCAAATGTCCAATGGCTTTTTCAGCGCAGCATATGGCATATTGTGGTTAGGGTTTGACTTAGGGGTTATGCTGGAGTGGAATTGGCTTGCTAACTCACCTTAATTCATGCTTGTTAGAGAATTGGTCTTAGGGTTTCTTCCATTAACCAAGTTTCCTTCTTTTTAGCCAAAACCTAGACCTAGTGTGCAAATGAACCCTAGCCTGATTTCTTGAGTTGGTTCATGATACATAGAAATTGTCCAAGTTCATTTGACACTATTCCATTGTTTTTTAAATTTTATTTGAATTTTCAAAGAATTAAAATGAATTAAATCATCAAAAATTAAATAAAATAAAAAAATCAATATTTGGTCTTGAAATTAACCATGGGACACGTGTGTGGCATGACAAGGATGAAACAAGTGGAAAAAATGGGGCCCTTTTGTCAAGAATTGGATTTTCAAAGATAGTTGACTTTTGCCATTTCACAAAAATTTCCCAACTTCTACAAGGCATAACTTGCTCAATTTTTAAGCTTTTCACATGTTCTTGGACATTTTGGAAAGGTCTTTGAGTCCTTTAACCAATGCCTTTGGTCCCATGTCATTTTGATTTACCAATCTCAAGTTATGGCCTTTGACTTAAAGTCCCCTTTTGTTGACTTTTGAAAATGACCTGTAATGTTGAGATTGATAACTTTTTGTGAGAGCATTTCTTGGACTTGAAGTATGAAGATGAGTTGTAGGAAATGTCTTTCTCTTCAAAATGAGCTTTGGATGGAATTTTTCTGATAATCCATGTGAAAGTTATGCCCTGGTCAATTTCAGTTGACTTTTTCAGCTGTCCAAATATAGCAACTTTTGCATCCTTGATGATTTCTGAGCCAAACTTTGAGAATCATGATCAAGCATTGATCAAATGATGTTTGTGGCTTCAAAATGATATGTTGACCAAAAATTTGAACTTTTGACTGCCAAATGACCATTTTGCCCCTACAGTTGACTGTAGTGCAATTTAGGGTTTTGACTGTGCAATTTTGAGCTGAATGCCTTGAAACTTGATATGAGGATGCTTGACCATGTTTGTAAGCATGTGAGACTTGATTGAGCCTTTGAAAACTTCCTTTTCTTGATCAGACTCAAAACCCTAATTTTGACTGTATGGGAGACTGTTGCACTGCACAACCCTTGGGGAATTTTCTAGCTTGGCTTGGCAATTTCTTGAGGAATATGGGAGGGCAAATTTTGGGGTACAACAGTACCCACTAGGTACCCCGATCAGAGCTGCATGGAGGCACTCGGGATTGAGCCAAGTATTCGGTATCTATGCAACCAACTTAGCTGGGATTCTTATGCCGATGATGTCCACAAAACCTACAGGAACCTTACTCTGGAGTTTCTTAGCTCTATGGACTATAATCCACGAGTAGGTGAAGGAGATGAGCGAGGACGCCTGAGTTTCAGATTGTTTGGCACCGAGTATACCCTGACCACCAAAGAATTTGGGGATTTGCTTGGTTTCCAAACTGGACCGACCGCTATAACTGAGTTCCCATTGAGTTGCTACATGGACAGAGACATTGACAAATTTTGGCAGGACATTACTGATAGAGCCAGTCTTGACCCCTCTACCCAGCTGTCCCGGAAGATCCATAACCCGGCCTTCCGATACTTCGAGATGATCCTATGCCACACTTTCTTTGGGAGGAGTTATTGTGACCACTTGGTCACCGCTGAGGAGATCCTTTTCTTATACTGTGCTAGTCAATCCAGACCTATAGCTAGTGGAGGTTTTCTGATAGAGAGCCTCGAGCAGACTGCTCGATCCGCTGTAGGGCTCATTCATTCCGGAGGGAATGTGACACAGATAGCTTCTGCTTTGGGTTTAGACAGTATGATAGCACAGCTGACCCCATACTGTGGATATACTTTTCTGGATTTAGACTTTTGCATGGATCGTGGATTCATGAGGAGGGCCTCTTTCCACCCATATCGGTACATATTGCTTATCAATGACCAGACAGTTTACACCTTCACCATGCCAGACCCTCAGATGACTTGTGTTTCCAACTCTGCTAACTGGAACTATTCTGTAGAAGGTTTGGGTGAGATATCAGAGTACACTCCAGAATACACTCCTGCCTCCGAAGAGTACACTCCAGAATACACTCCTGCTTCCGAAGATCTCACTCCAGAATACACTCCGGCTTCTGAAGATCCCACTCAGGACTACACTCCTGCCTCCGAGGACTCCGCTCCAGATCACACATCCCGACCCGAGGTTACACATACTACTGTTCTTACTAATAACCTCAGCTTGCAGGAACCTGATATTCGCACTCTATTGACTGCTATGCGCACTGAGATAACCACTCTCCGCAATGAGGTGGCTGACCTTCATTTGCAGTTGGAAGTGAATGATGTTACCTTCGCTGGTGAGTTAGATGAATTAGCTCACGAGGTGGCAGAGATTCGACGCCAGCTGACTGAGCTGCGTGGCCCAGACACTCCTGCAGAGCATCCTACCGGTTGGCAATAGATCTATATTGTTCACAAGATATCTAGTTTCAGTATTATTCGTATTATGTTGATTTACTTTTCAGACTCATTTTTATTTTTGCATTACCTGTTTCCTGAGTTGTTAATATTTATTTTGATGACCCAATGTCCGTACCTATATCTATATATATATATATATATATATATATATATATATATATATATATATATATATATATATGCATATGTTTTATTTATTTACTAATGTTTTTGTTTTTCTAGGTCACCATAGTTTTAATATAAAAATAAAATAAATAAACATGTGTATATGTATTCACGTACATATATGCACATTTATAAGAAAAATAGGTACACCTCCAGAAATTGAAGATAATGGCGAGGAAGAAAAAGCCCAATGGAAAGAAAGCCAGGCCAGCCCAACTGACCTCGACCTCACCGCGCCCGCGGTAGGCCCTGCCGCGCCCGCGGTGACGCAACGGTCACCTAACGGCTAGTAGCTCGTTTTTCCCCCCATTTTACCACTTTTTTCATTCCCAATCCCATTTTCTTCCATTTTTAACCCACTTTATTACCCATACCAACCCACTACATTTATTTCCATTATTTTCATCATAAATATTTACAACCACCATTTTCTTTCTTCCCTTCCTATAAATACCCCCTACTATATCATTTTCTTCCTCACACCTTCATTACTTCTACATCCCATTCTTTCTCTCTTTTTACCCACAAGAAAATCCTATGGAATATCACGGTTACATTTTACGTGGTGGTCAAGCCGGAGAAAGGCAACTAAAGCGGCTTGAAAAATTGCTGACAACACCAATACACTCTACCAGGTATATCGATGAAAACTGTCTATATTCATTAGGTATATACCATAGTGTATTCTTCCTTCTAGATAAAATAGGTATGCATGATATTTTTGCTACTCAAGCACCAACCTACCCTAGGCTGACGTTCGAGTTTTTAAGTTCTTTAATTTATAACGTCTCCCCTAACACTGCTAGCACCGTAGGTGGAGTCAAATTTAGAATGTTTAATGTCGAATATGATTACTCCGCTGACGGTCTAGCCGCCATGTTAGGATTGCCTTATGGGGATGGTGCCATTTGTGAAGCACCTTTAGACACGGATTGGGCATTTGAAGCATTTTGGGCCAGAATTACTAAACAAAATGCAACATCTTTTGATGGCCTTCTTGCTTCTCACATCCACAATCCTGCCCTTCGTGTCTTTAGATTTCTTTTAGCATCCACCATCTTTGCTCGGGAAAACCCAAACAAGGTGAATGCTAAAGAATTAATTATCATGCAGAGCTGCCTCACAGACACCAAAGTTAATCCCGTCCCATTCATGATTGCCCACATGCACCATGTTTTAAGAAAAGGTGGGCCGATTTCCTTTGGTGGACTGATTACCACTATTGCCCGTGCCATAGGATTGGATACGGAACTTGCCACCCTAGAACCACTTCCTCCTCGGATTGCAAATCTTAAATTTTTCAGGGATATGCGTTTATGCAAGACGAGGAAGGAAGGTGGTTACTTCCTCATGGTTGGAGGTGCTGCTATACCCAGTGTTGTTATGCCTTGCACCCGTCGTACTGATATTAGATTTGAGCGTAATTGGACCTACGATCTCAACGCTCCTGCTTTTATTGGTCCGTTGCCCCCAAATCTACCTTTAAATGAGGGTAACAACACTGATGATGAGTACGATTTCCAAACAGAGGAACCACCCCATTTTTCACCTTCACACACGGCACCTTCTACCTCTAACCCACATGCAGGTACAGCTCCTAGCTTCCATGTCACTGAGGACATGTGGCGTGAGCATATGGCCCGAGAGGCCCAGAGGGACACCCTCCTTGCTACCTTGCAGCAACAGGCGGCCGACAACATGGCCTTCATGCAAGCGTCCCAAGAACAAAATGCTAGCTCTCTGCGCACTATTATGGAAAGTCAGCTGGCTTTTCAGAGAGAACAGCACCTACACCAGACCACATACGCTCGTCACTTCCAATTGATGGAGGCAACCCAAGGCACCCTCATTGGTCGGACCCAAGAGCTACAAGCGGCAAATGCCGCCTTGTCAGAGAGACTGGAGCAGCTTGTTTTGGACCGAGATAGCCGCCGTCGCAGCCGTAGCTGCCGTTCCGGTCGTACCAACCAGGATGGTGAAGGTCCTAGTGGCCCCCACTAGTGTTTTCAGGTACCTCCTCCTACCTTATTTTGGAACATTGAGGACAATGTCTGATTTAAGTGTGGGAGGAGCATTTATCGCTTTTATTTCCCATTTTTCGCTTTTATTTTTCGCTTTTATTTTCCGTTTTTCCTGCTTTTATTTTCCTTCCGCATTTTTCTTTTTTTATTCGTAGTTAATAAAATGCATGTGATAGGCGAGTCTTTCTGCGTAGTGTACCCTTTCATTTCCCCCACCTTTTAGCCTTACAAAATTTTTATTTTTCAAAGATTTATGGTTGTTCTTAAGGATTTGGGCTATGAGACAGGTCCTAGATAGGGTCTGTTTCTCGGACACTCACTTTTTGAAAAATTCGTTATCATTTTTACACCATAAGCCTTTTTGAATATTTAGATTAGATCCTTTCTCCCCAATATGCTATGATTTTGAATAAAACTGTACAAATAGGTCTTCAAGTAGTTTATCTTAGCAGTCAGCTCCGGCCTAAGCATGCTCTAAGTGTGGGATCGATGAATATAAGTGGATGATCTCTATTTTGCCTTAAAAGTTATAAAATAAAGTGTGAATGCGACTACGAGTTGGGTAATCCTCACAAAGATTACTCAACTCAAGAAAGTTGTAAGCACTAACAAAAACAAAGAAAAAATATATATAAGGCATATCTGTTGTAGTTGGTTCAGAGGTATCTGGTGCTGAACTTGGTAGGGCGGACTACGGTCCGATCCCCCGCAACTGCAAATGGGTAAAATAAAAAGGGATTAAACCAACTCTTGTACCAGAATCCCATCACTTGAGATCAGAGTCACTAACCGGTCACTACACCATGAGTATGTACGGATAACGGGCTTAATGTGATTGCGCCTGAATGAAAAAGGACCTCGTACAAAAAGAAGTCTTAGCATAGTAAGGATATTTGGATCAATCTGTATACTTATGAGGTTTATGTCCGCATTTCTGCGAGCAGTGTAATTACGATACCCTTGATTCAGATAGTTAGTGCCTGACAACACACCCTTACTCGGACTTAGAAGCCCTCTTTGCCCAAAACCTGTATACACCATAATTTTCTTTCATCTACTTTTAAGAGTTGTTGCTTGAGGACAAGCAAAGGTCTAAGCGTGGGAGGATTTGATCGCACTAAATCGCACTATGTTTCTGACTCAAATATCACATGTTTTCCTTAGTTTTTATTGTCATTTTCTCGTATTATGTTCCTTTTTCCTTTGTTTTCAGGATTCTTGTCATTTCAGAGCCTTCTGTGAAGAAACGAGCCAAAACGCCCAGAAATTAGGGTTTTTCAAGATATTTTGCACTTATGGCGTTCAGCACCGCGCTGGCTACAGGAAACGCGATGACGTGGCCCACTTTCACCCAGAGATCAACTGCCACGTTCCCATGATGTGGCGGTTCCAGGCGCCGCGCCCGTGGCCTTCACAAAAAGGTTCCCGCTCAAAAGAAGTTAAGGGACATGCTGGTCCTTACGCACCTCAAAGTTCCTCTATAAATAGCTTTCGATTCTCATTCTTTAGTTTCATCCAAGCTTAGTACAATCTTAAGCCATATACTATCAGTTTCTGTAAAGTAATAATCTCTTCACATCGGGGAGTTATTGCGGTGTAGATTGAGTTGTAATCGAGTCTTGGAGCACTTTGGTTGAAGTTCATCATATCGGCCTTACTTTTCCATAGATTTGTATCAGATTCAAGTCTCCGACCGGAGCAAGGTTCTAATTTATTGCATTTCTTTATTTAATTGCTCTTACCATAGTCTACACGTTTTATAGACTTTAAATGCTCTTACCATAGTCTACACGTTTTATAGACTTTAAATGCTCTTACCATAGTCTACACGTTTTATAGACTTTAAATGCTCTTACCATAGTCTACACGTTTTATAGACTTTAAATGCTCTTACCATAGTCTACACGTTTTATAGACTTTAAATGCTCTTACCATAGTCTACACGTTTTATAGACTCGCACTTATTATGTCTGGCTAAACTATAAAGGTTAGGATGTAATGATTGTCATCGTGGTTATGTTCCAATTATCATGCTAGTGAAAATACTCTGGGGATGTTTTGCTTCTAACTTAAGTCAATTGTGTTTTAATGTTTATTGGGTAAGATCGAAAGCCGTCCAAACTAATGATACGACTTGATTATTATTTAACCAAACAAAAAGAGCGACAGCCGTTGATTGGTTAAATAGGAATCATTGACCTTTTTAGAAAACGATTTTGAAACTATTTTCGGACGCGTTTGTAGGTTTAAAATCTGACTCTTGGTCAAAAGCCAAAAGTCTCTTTAAGTTAATCTTTCCGAGTAAGATCACTTTTCTGTTAAGTCAAAACTATCAATTTCTTAAAAATAGGTTTACCTCTTTAACGCGGAAGGCACCCTTTATATGTGACAATAAAGGAATTTAATTTAAAGAGTAAACTCGGTTCTTAGTAGTCAAAAGCTACAAGTTCCCGTTAAACTGATTCTTTGCTATCAATAGAAAATACTGCCCCATAAGTAGGTTCATCTACGCATGACCGGACCAATATCTGATTACATGATTTACATTCCAACCTGTCTTCTAAACTGTTATTTACCTCACTCATTCACTTTGTGCACTGCACTCACATCAATATTCTTGTTCGCCTTAGATAAGCACCTTAGCAATAGAGTTGATAGATTGACAATTGGTCTCTGTGGTTCGATAATCTTATATATTACTTCGATAGGCTGTACACTTGCAGTACTACATTTAGGCTATACGTTACAGATAAACAACCCATCACCTGAAAAGGCGGCTTGGGCAAAAAAGGGTATCCCGGTGGGCTGAAAACCCGAAAGAGCGGTCCAGGAAAAAATTAGGGATTAAAGCGTAACACTATGTCTCATTGGATCACCTCGCATCCAGACTTCGGTATCGACTATCAAGCTCGGACGACACTAATCAATCAGATTCATCTTCAACTAAGCAGCAAAGTGATGAGACGCTTGAAGATATAAAGGCAATAGCAGATTTGGAACCTAGTGGGATTGTTCACATAGCTGTTTTGTTTTCTTTTCACAAATCGTATAAATTCTATTTGTTCGGCGGTGTTCTCTTACTAGGACGTCAGCCTCTTGTACGAAAACGCCTATTTACAAGCAAACTTCAAAATCAATACAAATTCATTTTCAGACAAATTTCAAATAGTTTTTCCTTTATCTGTTTTGTTTTGCAAGGAACGTCCAATGTTCATTTTTAATATATGCATTTGACATTAATTGTTGCTCATAAATATTTACATGCTAAACAAAGGACGAATTACGGGTGATATCAGAAGCGGGGGCAATAAGAATTGTCCGAACTGTCTAGTTGCTCTGTCCACCAAGGTACCAAGGTAGGTTCAGCTGAAGAATATGGCCAAGATATTGTCACTCCCCGTAGAGTAAAATAGTAAGGGTGGATTTCCCATCTGAGACTTGCAACTATGTACAAATCAGTAATACTCTCCCCAAGAAGAGTTAATCTACCATCAACCCCAAGAAGGTGTGGTATCCCCAGAAGATCTTAATCTTCCCCAGCGGAGTATAAAGATATTCCCCAACAAGTATAAGAGTATCCTCGGCAGTCTTAAAATTCCTCCACAGAGTATAAGAATGTTCCCCGGTGGAATACAAGATACCCCTAGTGGAGCCGTTTCCCCAGTGCAGCCTAAAAAAGCTTTCCCAACAGAGTTGAATCATCTTCCCCAGTAGATTCTGGAATCTTATCCCCTGCAGAATGCAAATAAATCTCCCCATCCAAATTCAGAAGGTTATCCTCATAAGAGTCTAACTGGGTTATCCTCAGCAAGTTGCAACGGAAAGGTCATCCCCAGCGAAGTTCTTTCCTTTCCCCAAGCAGGAGTTCAATCCTCAACAGATCCAATATCACCAGCAACGGTAATCCATCCCCAATGGAGTTCATCATTAAAATCCCCAACAAAGCTTATCAACGGAATCCCCAGCTGAGTTTATCGTTAAAAACCTCAGCAACGCATCAATTCCCCACAGAGTAATTCCCCTCGGAGTAATCTCTTCATCAAGTTTATTCCCCAACTGAGTTCTTTTCTCCTGCAGGTTTATTCTCACAACCATCTTCGTTCATCATCCCCAGCGGAAATGAAGAACTCAACTTTATTCTCCAGCAGCTCCGGGATTTATTTTCCCCAGCTAAAACATCACATTTCCATACATCATGATACATGCATATACGCATCATACCATACAATCTCGTTTATGTTGAGAACATCATTACTTGATCCATCTCATGCATTGCATGTGACTGACCTTTTACCTTTCAGGAAAGATGCAGTTAAGTTCTCAGCTTAGTCAAAGACCTGACCAGTTCTTAAATCTCAATTGATTTATCCTCGGTTGAATTTCAGACAAGGTTCTCAATCTCGACAGTTTCTCTATGTCATAGTGTGGACGAGTACTATAACCTCAACGATATACTATGTTGGGCACGAGTCAGTTCCTAGATCTTGATGTTTTCCTCCGTCATAGTGTGGACAAGTTCTATAACCTCAGCGGTATACTACGTTGAGCACGAGACAGTTCCTAGATCTTGATGAAGATGTTTCCCTATGTCATAGTGTTGACGAGTACTATAACCTCAACGGTATACTCCATTGAGCACGAGTCAGTTCCTAGATCTTGATGTTTTGCTCTGTCATAGTGTGGAAGAGTTCTATAACCTAAACGGTATACTACGTTGAGCACGAGACAGTTCCTAGATCTTGATGAAGATGTTTCCCTATGTCATAGTATGGACGAGTACTATAACCTCGACGGTATACTCCGTTGAGCACGAGTCAGTTCCTAGATCTTGATGTTTTCCTCCGTCATAGTATGGACGAGTACTATAACCTCGACAGTATACTCTGTTGAGCACGAGTCAGTTCCTAGATCTTGATGTTTTCCTCCGTCATAGTGTGGACAAGTTCTATAACCTCAACGGTATACTTCGTTGAGCACAAGTCAGGTCCTAGATCTTGATGTTTTCCTCTGTCACAGTGTGGACAAGTGCTATAACCTCAACGGTATACTCTGTTGAGCACGAGACAGTTCCTAGATCTTGATGAAGATGTTTCCCCCCAATTGAATTATGGACAGGTTCTTAAAACTCAGCTGAAGCATTCTCTCAGTTGAAGTACAAGCAAGTTCCTAAATCTCAACAAAAGTTAGACTTCCCCAACGGAATCTTCTACAAACAACAAGTGTGAAAATTCTCGCTAAGGAATCTCTTATGCGATCGACACTCCTGCAGATGGAATCTGTAAGCCCATCCTCCTACCAAGAATCTCCAAATGGCATCTGTAAGCCCATTCCCGACATCACAATGCTGATACCACACCATGCGAGTGCAAATTTCTGAGCACTCTAGTGTTCAATTATCTTCCACCTTCGGATCACGAAAGGCTCGAAAGCCAATCTATATCCTCAGGTTTAAGAAAATTGAACAGGGGAAATTGTTGTACCCCAAAATTTTTCCTCCCATATCTCTCAAGACATGTCAAGAATAATCTCCAAGTTGCTCAAGTTGGCTCAAGGGTTAGACAGTCAAATCACCTCCTAAGGCAGTCAAGTCAAGATTAGGGTTTTGTGTTGCATTAAGGTCCTCATATCCAAATGACCTCAAGTGCTCCCCAATGTCCTAATATGTTCTTAAGTTCATCCATGTCAAATTTCAAGCCTTGTAGAGGAAGTTTGGTCAGTCAATTGCTCAAGACACCCAAAAGACGACTGTGCTAGGGCAAAACTCAACTGTGTCCCAAATACAGTCAAACCTCAATATTTTTTGTCAACATTCTCATTTTGAAGGATAATTAATCATTTTATCAAGGGTTGATCATGATTCATCAAGGATTGCTCAAGATTCATCAAGATTCAAAAGTTGCTAAATTAGGGTTTTGTAGGAAAAGTCAACTCAACTTTGACCAAGCATAACTTTCTCATACTTTATGATAAATGACCCATACAAATCTCATTTTGAATAGGATGCAATTACCTACAATCCATCTTCACACCCCAAGACCAAGAAATGCTCTCACAAAAAGTTACAAATTTGGACATTATAGGTCATTTTTTAAAGTCAACAAAAACACCTTTTTTTCCAAAGCTTATAACTTGAGCATGGAAGATCAAAATGAGATGAGACCAAAAGGGTTGATTATAAGACATCTCAAGGTTTCTAAAAAGTCCAAGAACACCTCCAAAAGTTCAAAATTGAGGAAGTTATGCATTGTTGAAGTTGGGCATTTTTCCAAATTTGTCAAAAGTCAACTATCCTCAAAACTCCAATTTTTGACAAAAGGGCCCATTTTTTTCCACTTGATATGGTCTTGTCATGCCACACACGTGTCCCATATTTGATTTCATGGCCATTCATTTATTTTTCTATTTTATTTAATTTTTATTGATTTAATTCATTTTTAATCAATATTAAATCAAATAAAATCTAAAAATTGATGAAATCATATCTTTGTGATTGGTACAACTTTCAATTGGCATGATTTATCAAATCAATTCGTATCAAGGCTCATTCATGCATAAAAAATCAGATTTGGCCTATTTTTGGAAGTTTGATAATGGTGATCAAAATCAAATCATGAATCTTCAATGCACTTGGATTCAGACCAAAAGATCAAACCTAATTCATTCTATAACACTCACACAAGCCACACAGACCAAGAACACGCACAAAGCACTGCTGAAACGACCATACAAAGTTTGGAAAAAGTGTGAAAAAGTGTGAGATCAAAAACAACATTGGAGCTCGATTCAAACAAAAAGTTGGACACTAATCCCTTGCTGGCAATCCCCTGAAGCGATACCAATCAAAATCAAGCCTTTTCATTGCCTAAAACTCGCTGTAAGTCATCACGAACCAAGCTCTGAACATGGAATCCAAATCTCCAATTCTTGCATCTTTTCTTTAAAATCTTGGCATAGTTGTGTTTGTTATTTGATTTAGAACGTTTTGGCATTATTCAATTGTATTTTTAGGACCTATATCATGATGCCCGAACCTAGGGTTCTTGTTCTTGTTTTTTAGGCATTTTTGGTACAGGCAAAATCAAGGCGAATAATTGGTACAAGGATACTCAGGAAGGAGAGACGAAGTCAGCCATGGTTTTGGATTGCATTTCCATGGCCTAGGGTGAATTCTAGGACACACCTAGGAATTTAGCTGCGGACAAAATCCGCAGGTAAAAACCTGGTTATTTCAACGAAGAAGACGACTACACGTCCTCTTCCCATTGGCCGGTTTAAACAGCGCGCCAAATTTTTTTATTTTCCAGGCATAGTAAATGTTTTTCCATATATTATTTGTTTTGTATTCTTATAACGAATGAGCAGTTTGGTTGGGTGGTTGAGCACGCTGGCATGTGAGCAATGGGACCTGGGTTCGAATCCCAGGTCCCCCAAAACTTTATTCAATTTTTTCTTCAGGAAATTGTGTGCAACGCCCAAGATGCAGTTCACCATATGTCTCATGGATCCAGGCGCCAGATGGCCTCTAGGCCAAATCCAAGGGTCCAGATTGCAAGCTCATCATACTCCTTAGTCAATGCATGCGCGTGAGATCCTGGAAAGTCAACAAGGCTGGTTTGGATTGGGCTTCAGAATTGCTATCTCCACACTCAAATCAGGCCCAAACCCCCTGGGTTTATTTCTTTTCTCTTTCATATTTCTTTTTTAGTTAATAGTTTTATTAATTATTTTTATTATTACTAACTAATTTATTTTTCCTAATAAAATCATAAAACATAAAAAATATTATTTTCTTTAATTTCATTATTTTTGCAAATAAATAATTTAATTGACTTAGTTTTTTTTAATTAGGTATAATTTTAACATTTTTTGCAATAAATTAAAATTAATTAGAATATTAGGTTTTAATAATTTCAATCATTTTTATTCTATTTCTAAAAATATAAAAACCCAAAATCTCTTTTCATTAATTAATTAATTTTTAGTTTAGGTTTAATTCCAATTAATCCAAAATAATAACAAAAATCTTTTCTTTAAATAAAAAGGGTCAAAACCCTAAGACACTCCGATTTAATTTTCTCGTGCGCGAATTATTTTTGATCCATATTTCAATATTGTAACTGCTTCGAGAATGTAATAGTTTTTAACTTAGGATTTTATTTATTTATTTATCGCTTTTATTTACTTTTCGCAATTTAATTTTAAAGGGTTTGTCTTTGGCGATGTAAATACCCGACGCCTTGTAATAGCTTAGATTTATTTTCCGCAATTTAATTTCCGCAACCATTAACTGTTAGATGTTTGATAAATAGGCAATGCATGACAAGATTAATCTTTAAACCTAAAATCAACAGTAGCTCACCCATAACCTGTACAAAGATAAATAACTGAAAAACAATACACTCGCACATGCGCACTCTTAGGGTACACCTCACTTGGTTGCCTCGAACGTGGTCATTGAGTATAGGAAGTTTTAGAGGTCGCCCTCCTGTCCAAAGATCATAAGTTACCTCGAAACGGTTGCCTCGGATAAAATGATCTAAGACATTGGGGTTACCGCTAAGGCGTCCTAACATTGCTTTAGTGGCCACACGTCCCTTAACCGAATTGACCCGAAGACTCCAACGACGATGCTACCTACTCATCAATAGTGGGCTAGCATTGTCTAAAGGATACTTGTACAGATTAATTCCTTTTTGAGTAGGTAGATGGTTCTTAAGTACTTTCTCCTTTTAAAACAAAACAAAACTTTTCGCACTTACACCCCTTTCAAACAAAAAACTCTTTTCAAACCCACAAACACAAAGAAAAGCAAACTTTTGAAAACGCAATGAGCAAGTACCTAAGAGCCCGTGGATAACCACAGATAGAAAGGGTGCTAACACCTTCCCTTTCTATAATCTACCTCCCGAACCCGAGAAATATCTCGAAAAGGAATTTTTCTGTGCTTTTGTCCTTTCCTTGTTGGATAAAATAAAAGACGGTGGCGACTCTTGCTTACCGCGACATTTTGCAAAAACAAACACAAAACGCGAACCAGCATTCCAAAACAGTCAGTTCTATTCCCACCGATCACAGACACATGTACTGCATTTTTAAAGCATGTAGCCTCTGACTTGCTTAGGTCGACACATCTGTTTTTCAGGTCAACACATGCAGTTAAAATTTGACTTATGTGTCGACACATATTATTTAATTGGGTTAATTTTTAATTCTTTTTAATTCCGAAAATCTCCTTTTTACATTTAAACTTCCACAACTATTAATACATCATTCATGCATCATTCCAACTTGATGGTACCATAAAATTAGCCTACATTTTCTCTTTATCTTCAATCTCCAACCTATGTATACATACTGACATTCGATTGTAATGATCTTCTATTGAGGTGCCATTTAGGTGAGATTTGATAACATCCGATTAGGTTCTTGTGTAGCCGAGAATATTGGGTTGAGACTTGTAGGGGTCTTCATCCGGAAAAAACTATGGGTTTTTTATCAGTGGTTGTTGTACCCCAAAATTTGCCCTCTCATTTTATCAACATTTCTCATCACAAGGCTCTTTGAACTCAAGACCAAGCTAGGGTTTGCTCTGCTCAAGACATCTCCTTACACTGTTGACCTAAATTAGGGTTTGAGTTTGCACAGGGATTTTTTGACTTAAAATGCCCAAAGTGACTTTCATACTTCATGTTGGACTCATAATTTTGTCCATACCAAGTTTCAAGCCTTGAATCAAATTTTTACCCAGTCAATTGAACAGTTGACCTAAAAATCAACTGTATTGGGGAAAAGTCAACTAGGGCCAATTTACAGTCAAACCTCACACTTTTTGATCCTCATCAACATTATGAACTCATATGAACCATTTGATCAAGTTTGGACCACAACTCCACAAGAATTTTGATCAGATCACCAAAAGGGCAAAATGGTCATTTTTAGGGTTTTTACTGCACAAAGGCAATTTCTGATTTTTGACCTAGCCAATGGCAAATTGGGTTCAAGAATAGAATCATATTTACCTATTCAACAAGTTCAAAAGATCTCAATTGCATTTGATTGACAGATAAATTTTTCAGTCAACTGATCAAATTTTGACTGTACACTGAAAAGTCAAACTTTGACTTTTTGGTCAAAATCAAGTGCCAAGGGTCATTTTTCATCAAAATGTGTCAAAACATGAAACTTGTTCATCAAGAAACCCATTTTTGCAAATTAGGGTTTAAAGTTGAAAATTTTCATAACTTAGAATTTTTCTAAGTTATGAAATTTTCTTATTTTTTCCTAACTTTGCCCAACATTTTCACCATGATGCAATTGGATTCAAACAAAACTTCTAACATGAAAGTTGTATTCCTCCACAAGGTCTACAACTTTTATTCACAAAGTTTTCTCAAAAGAATCTTGGATATCAAGTTATGATTTTTGGAACAAGGGACCATGAAACTTGTAACTTAGTGAAATTTTGCCTTAGTTTAGGCAGGATTTTGACCTATCTTCTTGGCCATTTTTCATATAGTTCCACTTGTAATCTCAAATTTCATTTCAAAGATGGATTGTAGAGCATGTTGCAAGATTTCCAAAATGTCCAAGAACTCTCCAAACTCATTTGTGGTTAAGGAGAATCGAAGGCTTGAAGTTGGCAAAAACTCATTTTTCATCCATGGCATGTTCATGTTCATACAAGTTGCAAATTCAAATCAGCTTGCTTTGCACTAGATTACAGGCCTCTAAACCACTTCACACTCAATAATTAAATGCAAATCCATCAGTCTAAGGCACTGTTTTGGTTATTAGGGAATTGCACACAAGATTAATCCCTAAGTAGAAAAAGCAATATTTCCATTTTTGCTTAAATGTGCTTTATGTCAAAACTGAATCCCTTGAGCATTTATCCATATCTTATGCAGCAAATCAAATCCACAAATTGGAGGGGCCAAGGGCAAAGTGTGCTAGCATATGGATAGCCTGTACAGGCCTGTTGGACATCACTTCTCATGTTTTGCTTAAAATACAAGAAAGATATCCAAAACACAAGAACTTGAACATTAGCCAAAACCAACTTGTGCAAGCATTTGAGACATCTTTCTCACACTCCTTTGAGCCAGAAACACGACCCTTGGATCCTTCAAACCTCCCATAGCCAGAAATCACCTTCCATTGGCAAAACAGGGCAGCATCTGCAACTTGACTTCCATAGCACAATTTACTCGTGCGTTTTGCCCCAAACCTGTTCAAACACCTTCCATTCCATCCATCCAAGTTATCCCAAACCTTAAACACCAACTGTAACTCCATTTACAGGGTTTTCCATTTTCATTTTGAGCTT
This sequence comes from Vicia faba, assembly GCA_948472305.1. Classification (NCBI taxonomy): domain Eukaryota; kingdom Viridiplantae; phylum Streptophyta; class Magnoliopsida; order Fabales; family Fabaceae; genus Vicia; species Vicia faba. The sequence continues at coordinate 357,941,828 of OX451738.1, forward strand.
GTGCGGGTTGAGTTTTGTAGGCTTGTTCAAGCATATTCAAGGCAAGCAGGGTATTGGAGAAGGTCAAGTGAAGTTCAAGCAAGCTCCCAGACATCTCAAGCCTTGTTGAAAAGCTCCACATTGCCCTATACGAAGTCAGCTGAAACAGGTTTTTATCAACTTCCTATCTCTCTATTTAGGAACATTTAGACTTAGGTTTATGAATAAGAAATGTAGTATTCATTGCCATGAAGTTGTACATATGCTCAGCTTTCATTTTTATTAAGCATGCTAAGAGAATTTGATCCATGAACATACTGAAAAAATTAGGTTAGATTTTAGGGCCAGAGAAATTCTCTCTGGTCTTTGAGAGTTAGGATTAGTTTTTTATATGGTTAGATTCGTCTTGAAAAGCTCTACAACTTTGATGTTATGTGTTTTTGCAATAGAGCTCGTATGCAGGATGTCCATGTTTGGTACAGGCGCGCGCGTTTTGTTTGAAAATCAGAAGTTAAAGATGAAGTGGTGGGCTGGGCTTGGTCCTGGCTCACTATTGACACCCCCTTTTACTTTTTGCACCCCCTGGCCCAATTTCTTGATATTTTATATTTTTGCATTTTTGTTTTCATTTCTGATTTTATTTTAGTATTCCCAAATATAAAAAATACTCAAAAAATATTTTTATAAATTTTCACTTTTATTTTGTATTTTATTTTTATTTTTCTAAACATAAAAGTAATTTAATGAACATATATCTTTATTTTATTTTAATGAAAACTTAGAAATAAAATATTAAAAATCATACTTTTATATTTTTATTTATATTTAAATAATGTATTATACTAAATATATTTTTATTTTTGTATATATTTTATTTCATTTTTTATACATGTTTAATATAATTAATATTACATATACATACTTTTGTTTTATTTAATAAATACTTGAGAATAAAAACATGAAAAATATACTTTTTTTTCTTATTATTATTTATACTTAAAATAATACTTTTTTCTAAATATATTTAATTTTTTATATATGCATCATTTTATTTTATTGTACATAAATAATATAATCAACATATTTATTTTCATAAAGAAAAATTAGGGTTTACCCTTAATAAAAAAGAATAATTTCTTTTATTTTATTTCTTCCTTTTTTGTATTAAATATTTTTACATACATAAAAATAAATAAACTTTTTGCATATTCATATTATTTCATATATTTATTTAATTTGTTTATATTAAATATTTGTTCATTTATTATTTATGCCATTTGATTCAATTTGGATGTAATAGTAAAATTAGGTTTTTTATTTCTTGTCAAATACACCCCCATTCAAAAATTGTACCCCATCCCCATAATCATGTTGTAATAGCTTAGACTTTTAATTCTCGCACTTTATGCTTTCAATTATGCCATGATTAGAGATTAGGGTTTGTATGCAAAAAATCCAAAATCAACAAGTAGCTTGACTAACACAAAGACAAAAATGCATGAAAATCAATACACAATGCACACTTTCACCCCTAGGTTTTCATCCACTTGTTGCCTTTAAATGGGCCATGTTATGCATGTTGAGTACTTTGGCAAAACAAAAATAAAACAAATATTCATAGTCCCTCGATGACGCTATCTTGGTTGCCTAAACAAAATGATCAAGTCCCTCGGAAAATTGCCAAAAATACTTAACACAATTGCTATCATGGTCTATACGATGACCCGCGTCTGTCCCATTTAACATCCTAATACAAGGTTGTTTACCAAATGCAATGGTAAAGCAACACTGTCAAAAGGGTTAAAAACATATAGGAAATATCTTTGAGTAAAATAGGGTAGATAACTCTTAGTTACTTGATCAAAACTTGCAAAACATCCTTGCTCTTTTCAAACACACCTCACAACACAATTCCAAAACATTTCCCAAAAACAAACTTTCAAACATTGAAATCTTTTCAAAAAGACAAAACACCTTTGTATACATTCAAACAAGAATCATTACAAAGGTTGCCACAACGATGGCTTCTTTTCAAAACATCTTTCAAAACCACACACAAAGCACCATTTCAAACAATTGGAAAAGCAGAGCAAGTGATCTAAACAAGTAACTAAGAGCCCATGGATAACCATGGATGAAAAGGGTGCTTGCACCTTCCCTTTTCATAATCTATTCCCCGGACCCAAGAAAACATCTCAAAGGTCTTTCCTGTGCTTTTTGACCTTTCCTTAGGATAAAATAAAAAGTCGGTGACGACTCTTGCTAAACCGAAACATTTGCGAACATAAACGCAAAACCTCAAGTCAGTTCTCCCACCGTATCACAGTGGTTTTTACACAGATATTTACCGTTTATTTTAGCTATATTTTCTTTATATTGTCAAGCGTTTCATTTCGTTCTTCTACATTTTATGCATTGGTTGTGTATTTTACTGTTTTAAGCTCATAGGAATAAATTAGGACAAATCGGTGCAGAAAAGTGAAAAACTCAGAATTTCGAAGAAAGTGAAAAACTCATGCTACAGGGGGCCTGACACGGGCGGTCGTGTCATCTGACACGGGCCGTGTCAGGATATGAGTGCATGCAAAGCTGGATGCCAGGTGTTGTAACCTAAAATTTTCCTTTCCATCTTTGAGACAAATTAATTCAAGATATCTCCTCTTGCTCATGAAAGTCTCAATTGCTCAAGACTTATCAAAGATTGATCAGGTGAACTCTCCTCTTAAGCAATTGACCTTGTGATACGGTGGCAGAACCGACTGTTATTATTGGTTTTCATTTTTTATTCGCAAATTTCGCAGTAAGCAAGAGTCGCCACCGACTTTTCTTTTATCTAACAAAGGAAATGGTGAAAAGAACAGAAAAAAGACCTTTCGAGAGTTTTCTGAGTAAGGGGGGTAGATTATGGAAAGGGAAGGTGTTAGCACCCTTTCCATCCGTAGTTATCTACGGGCTCTTAGATGCTAGCTCATGTTTTGAAAATTTCTTATGCTGGTGTGGTTTGAAAATTATTTTGAAAATGCCTTAGTGCGGCAATTTACTTTGTGATAACTCTTATATCAGTCCTCAAGAGTGTTGACAAGGCGAATGTTTTTGAAAGTGTTTTTGAAAATATTTTTGTGTAGGTGCAAAAAGTTGTTTTGAGCAAGCATCTAAGAACTTATCTACTTATACTTGAAAAGGTCGTTCTTTTCCTCCTAACCTTTAGACAGTGCTATCCTACTATTAGTGAGTAGGTAGCCCTATCGTTGGATGTGTGAGGGACAGGTGCGGGTCATTGTTATGGTCATAGAAGGCAACATATAGAGATACCTTAGCAGTTCGAAGGGACTGTCATCATATATTCGTAGGAAACATCGAGGGACAAGATCATTTCTCGTAGGCAACTCGAGGGACATTGAGGGACTATGATCTTTATGATGACTTTAATTGAGGGTCTTTGCTAAGGGTATCCCTACGTTCGAGGGACATGACCATTGTTTTTCTGAAGGCGACAAGTGAGGTTACCCTAGAGGTGCGAGTGTGCAAATGATTCAGTTCAGTTATTTATCTTGAAATTAGGATTTTCTATCGTTCATTTTTATCTTTCCATACAATCATATTAATCTAAGTATTGCATAAAATATAGTAACAGAAGGTAAAGACGGAAATGTAAATCTAGGCTATTACAGAGCTTTGGGGCAATTACATAATAGTGAAGAGTGCGGAAAAGAAATCCTAAAACTATTAGATCCCGGAAGCAATTACATGATAATGATGAAAAAAAGCGGGAAAAATAAAGCTACGTTATTACAGTAGAATGCGCCCTATACACTTTATCTAAGAAAATAAAAATAAGATGAAAATAGCAAAGGAAATGTTTTGGTAATTTTTTATGAAAAAAAAATGATTTATGATAATTAATTAAATAAACTTAAAAAACCTAATTAATTTTAATTAATAAAAAAATGTTAATTTTGAAAAAAGTTAATTAAAATACCTAAATCCTAATTATTTTTAATTAATAAAAAAAGTTAGTTTTGAAAAAAGGTTAATTAAAAAAACCTAAAAATCTAATTAATTTTAATTAAAAAAGGTTAATTTTAAAAAAAAAAGTTAAAAAATCTAAAATTAATTAACCTAAAAATTAAATTAGGTTTTTTTGTAAAAAAAAATGTTTGTGAAAAAAGTTTTGTGGTTAAGTGAATTTAAGATTGGGAAAGACAAATTGGTTAGAAACCAAAAACAAATAATGAAAATGTCAGAGTGGATGTTGAACATAAAATTAAATTAAAACCTAAAATTAATTATTTGAGTTTATTAGGAAAAATCAAAGGTTTGTGAAAAATGTTAAGTTTTATGAAAAAAATATTTTAAACAGAAAAAATGAAAATATGTAAAAGGATAAATAGAATGGAAGAAAACCAAAATCAATAGGGGTGAGTGTTGAACCCACGCCCTTAACCTCCTCAGGATGTCTGCCTTGCCATGCATTGGTGGTTCTTATGATCCGACCTCAATGTTTTGTAATAACCCTACATGGGACCCTGTCTAAATCTGCAGTGTTGAATCTCATGAACACATTAAATAAATTACTATACCATGAAATACAAAGAAAATAAATATATGAAATTTTATAATGTTAAAACCGATATGGAATTTATGAATGCTTCTACATCCTTTTAATCATGGAGATCAAACCAGCCTTACCCTTACCGGAGAAGTAGTGAAAGTAGTGACATGTGGGTTTGTAACGAGGATTTTAAGGTTTTTAGGATTCTTGAAGGAATTTGATATTTTGACAGGGTTGTGGCAAAGGTTTTTTTTCGTGTTGTTTGTGTGAAAAGAATGAGATTATATAATGGAAATTAAAGAAAAGATATGGACTTTGAATATGCAATTGGGCCTCCAATAACCACAAGCAATAGTGCAGATTTTTATTCACTTGAGTCTGTCACGTTCCAGGCTAAATCGCAGGGGCTTAAGTGCAATTTTTGAAGTTGAAATGTGAAAACAAAATGTAGCCGACATCGAGAACTAACTTTTTTCCAAAAATAGGCTCAATCGGATAAACGGTGAATTAGTTATGAAATTTTGAAGTTTCTCTCCAGACAAACTTATTTTGGGCTCCAGTGTCAACTCTGACACGTTCTTCAATAAAAAACTGGTATTGATTGGAGCAGAACCTGGTCTCGACTTTGGAAGAAAATTTGTAGATCTCTGAGTCAGTGACCGTGTGTAAAAAGATGGGCCCGATCCGATAAAAATTGACTGGGTTATGAATTTTCGAAGTTTCGACCCAGATGAAATTATATTCAGCATTCAGGATTTTCGGCGCGTCACGCACACTCTGGGAAAAAAATGAAGTCATTTTGGATACCGTTCGAACTTGATACCTCCTGTAAAAACGTAGCCAACTCAATTTTTGAAATTTTGGCGCCGGAACCAGCTCGATACAATGAAAATCGACCAAGTTATGATTTTCTAAACATGACGCAAATAAACTTCTGTCACAAATTTTTTGTACGAAAATACTTGATAAATCCGCATTTTTGAAGATCTTCTGATCGAAATTGGCTTCCAGCCGTGAGAGATGAAAACACAGGTGACGTCAAGACGGAATTTTGGCCACTGGAACAGGTTCAAAACGAGCCACGATCTTCAAGTTATGAATTTTTTAGTGCGTAAAAACTGCACTTTCAACACACTTTTTCACAATATTTCTTCGAGAAAAAATCGCATACTCGGAGACCTTCTTTAAAGAATTGGCTCTCGAACCGAACCTGAATTTGAGAATATGTTATCAGGGATACTTTGGTGAAAAAACACCTGAATATAACGCGCTGGGTTGGACGCGTGGCTCTTTGAACCCCGAATCATTATGAAACAACGAACCGATCTTCAGCACGAAAAATACTCTAAGAACATCCATTGACGAAATAAACGTCACTTGTAACCTGAAGAAGCTTGCTAAATATACCTTGATTCCATAACCAAAACCAATGATATGTATGTATGTAATAATGAAATGTAAGCCAAAAAGATTGAAATAAAGAGGCTAAATTTTGGGGTACAACAGCTGCCCATGTTCAATCTTCTTAAACCTAAAGATGTAGATTAGCTAGTCTGCCTTTCGTGATCTGAAGGTGGAAGATGATTGAACACTAGATTGTCCAAAAATTTGCACTCGTCTGAAAGATACTTGAATGTGTAGATAATGTCGGGAATGAGCTTACAAATGCCATTTTGAGAAGATGACGGAAGATCATCGGAGATGGGCTTAGAGACGCCATCTAAAGAATGTGACGGTTGCATAAGAGATTCATTTGCGAGAATTTCTGTACCTGTCGTTGAGGAGGACTTCACCAGGGAATGTTGATTTATGTCCTAGGAAATAGAGTCTAGTAGCTTCAGTTGTCCATTACTCAACTGGGGAATTAACTTTTGATTGATGGGACAAAAGTGAGCTGTTATCTGGTCGAGTCCGGGTTTCACGGCGACTTACTGGGGAATTTAAAATCGACCGTATCTGGTCGGGTCCAAGTTTTATAGTGTTGTAAACTGTTGTCCGGAGATAAAAGAGAAGGAACGTGTATAGGGCTTTCTCGGGATAAGTCCATGTAAAAATGCGTCAAGTAATTCATGAAAAGGATCCTGGGTAGTAGGGTTATAAGAAGAAACCTGGGTAGTAGGGTTACTTCGAAATGAAAGCCTGGATAATAGGGCTATAAGAAGGAACCTGGGTAGTAGGGTTACTTCGAAATGAAATCCTGGATAGTAGGGCTATGAGAAGGAACCTGGGTAGTAGGGTTACTTCGAAATAAAAGCCTGGATAGTAGGGCTATGAGAAGGAACCTGGGTAGTAGAGTTACTTTGAAATAAAAGCCTGGATAGTAGGTCTATGAGAAGGAACCTTGGTTGTAGGGTTACTTCAAGATGAAATCCTGGATAGTAGGGCTATGAGAAGGAACCTGGGTCGTAGGGTTATTTCGTGGAGAGTTTAGGTAAAACTGCATATGAACCGAGAAGGAACCTATGTAAGGTTGCTTCGTGAGGAGTTTAGGTAAAATTGTATCTGAACCGAGAAGGAACCTAGGTAAGGTTGCTTCGTTAGGAGTTTGGGTAAAACTACATTGGAACCGAGAAGGAACCTATGTAAGGTTGCTTCATGAGGAGTTTGGGTAAAACTACATTGGCACCAAGAAGGAACCTAGGTAAGGTTGCTTCGTGAGGAGTTTGGATAAAACTGCATCTGAACCGAAAAGGAACCTAGGTAAGGTTTCTTCGTGAGGAGTTTGGGTAAAACTGCATCTAAACTGAGAAGGAACCTAGGTAAGGTTGCTTCGTAGGGAGTTTGGGTAAAACTACATCTAAACTGAGAAGGAACCTAGGTAAGGTTGCTTCGTGGGGAGTTCGGGTAAAACTGCATCTGAACCAAGAAGGAACCTATGTAAGGTTGTTTCATGGAGAGTTTGGGTAAAACTGCATCTGAACCGAGAAGAAACTTGTCTAAAGCCTCTAAATAACTCAGACTATGCTTGTACTATGCCTTGAAACTATGTTTTTCACTTTTCTTCAAAATCAAGTAATATAGCCATAAGTCTATATCTTGTGCTTCTGACTCTCTCAAGTGCCATAACCTTTTCCATACATATGCACAAGTTATTTGCAAGCTAACACACGAATACACAAGCTCTCAAACTTCCCCAAACTCAGAATTGCATCTCAAACCATCATTTTTGCACATTCTGACCAAGAACTTCAAACTTCCATTTCCCTCGTGTGTTTCTTTGCCTTTTGCTTCCAAAAGCTTCTAAACATCATACATAAACAATCTCAACACCTGTTATCCAACTGTAACGCCATCTTCATCCACTTTCATAACCAAAAAGCAGAGCTTGCATCTTGACTTCTCTAGCACGATTCAAGCACTCCCAGCATCAAGTAAGAATTGCATTAGCTTCCTGGAAGTTCAAGGAAGCTAACCTGATCATCACCATCACTTGAAACAAGCTCAAACTCATTTAACGATTTCAGTTTTTGAGGTATTTTTCTTGAACATTTATCTCATTATTTAGGCATTGTTAGGCTTGCATTTGTGAAGATAGAATGTAGGTATCATTGTCTTGAAAGTATACATGTCCATAAATTTCATTTATGTTGCTTGAGCATGGAGAATTTTGAGTTTGAACTTGCTGTTGTACCCCAAAATTTGCCCTCCCATATTCTTCAAGATTTGCTAAGATCAGTCTTCAGATGATTCAAAATCACTCAAAGGTTGCACAGTTCAATTGCCTCCTAACAGTCAAAATTAGGGTTTTGATTCTGGCAAGGAAGTTGAGGTTTTCAAAGGCTCAATCAAGTCACATATGCCTATACACATTGTCAAGCATCCATATGCCAAGTTTCAAGACTCACAGCATCAAATTACACAGTCAAAAACCCCAATTGCTTCACAGTCAACTATAGGGGCAAAATGGTCATTTGACAGTCAAAAGTCCAAATTTTTGGTCAACATCTTATTTTGAAGCCACAAACATCATTTGATCAATTCTTGATCATGATTCTCAAGGCATGACTCAAAAAGTCTCAAGATGCAAAAGTTTCTATTTTTGGATAGTTGAAAAAGTCAACTGCAAATTGACCAAGGCATAACTTCCACATGGTTTATCAGAAAAATTCCATCCAAAGCTCATTTTGAAGAGAATGACATTTCCTACAACTCATCTTCACACTTCAATCCAAGAAATGCTCTCACAAAAAGCTACCAATTTCAACATTATAGGTCATTTTCAAAAGTCAACAAAAAGGCACTTTAAGTCAAAGACCATAACTTGATATTGGTAAATCAAAATGACATTGGACCAAAGACATTGGTTAGAGGACTTCAAGACCTTTCCAAAATGTCCAAGAACATGATCAAAGCTTAAAAATTGAACAAGATATGCCTTGTGGAAGTTGGGAAATTTTTGGGAATTTTGAAAAGTCAACTTTGCTTCAAATGCCTCAAAAATGCTAATGGGCCTCAATTTCTTCCATGAATCATTACCCAAAGGCCATGCACGACCCATTAAGCTAAAAGGGAGTTATTTTCTTATTTTTAATTAATTAATTGAATTTTTAATCCTATTAATTCATTTAATTAAAATTAATTATGAGAAAAATACTAAATCATGTGTTTTGAATCTTTTTGTGCAGCATTTTCATCCATTATGAATCAATATTTCGTGCACCATTCAAAAGGGAAAGAATCTTCCATAATTGGCATGAAAAAGATTTAAAAAAGATCATGGAAAATCAAATATTCAAAGCATTGATTCAAGGACTTTGGGCCTGTTTTTCTTGACCTAATTCCATCCTCATACATAGGCAAAGCAAACCTAATGCCAAGAACACAAGAAGCTGCGCAAAACATAGAAAAACAAACTTGCATTTTTGACAAAAATATTGAAAACTGAAAACCTAATTACAAGGTGTTTCAAGGCCTGAAAAGTGTTCCAATACACTCCCAAGACATCCAGGAAGCATTTGCAATTGAAACCAAGCTTCCACGCACAGAGAATCGGTAGAACGACATCAGACTTTCCATGAACTTTTCAATTATCGTGTTTCAATTTACATGCCTTTTTCACACGTTTTAACTGTTGATTTGCACTAACATGGACATTCTGAAGCTATTGGTGCCGTTTGATTGAACTAAGCACGCATGTATCCAAAGTTGCCATTAAAGCATTCTAGGGTTTCAGAAGTTTGAAATTAGGGTTTCCTTCATGTGGAAAAATTAGGCCTTAAAACCTGTATCAATGGAATCGTGACCTCCAAACGAAACTAATCCACTATTCGCGCCCTTTTTATGTTTGCATATGCCCTATTCGCTATTATTTGCAGGTGCCATTTAGTGGGGGTTTAAAACCCCCGCTATCTATTGTTATTTTCAGGCAAAACGAAGAAACAAGGAAGAGGACGCTGAGTTGTTGGAGTGTAATTGGACCATTCAAAGTTTAGCGCGTTTTTTTTTGTTATTCTAGCATAATATTTGTTTTTCTATTATATTAATCACGTTCCATTATTCATACAAATAAACGCGTTGGTTCAATTGGCAAATGAAGTGGCATGCAGGTATTGGGACCTGGGTTCGATTCCCAGGTCCCCCATATTTCTCAATAACTTTTGTTGAAACGGGATCAGGTGCAGTTTCTACCCAGTGATCCACCATACACGCATACGTGTGTGCCTGCCAAGTGTCCAGGGGCCTCAATCCAAAGGCCAGAACATGCAGCTCCACCATGAACGCTAGTCAACCATTCCTCACACGCGCCAGAAAGTCAATATGGCCTTGGTTTCTAATTGGCCTGAATTTCCAATACACCTCCAAAAGGGCCAGACACCCCCATGGTTTGCCCATTTTAATTTTTCTTTGTTTTCCCTTTTTTATTCTTTTCATTGTTTTTTTTAAATTATTTTCTTATTAATTCCACAAAATTAATTTTCATAATACAAAAACCAGAAAAATTCAAAAATAAAAATATGTTTATTTAATATTTATTTCATTAATGTTTTTTTTTTGTAAATAAATTTTAATAATCAATTTAGTTTAATTTAGGGTTTCAATTTTAATGTTTTCTTAATAACTAAAATGTGTAGAAATTAGGTTTTTTTTCTTAATAAATAATTTCCTCTTCTTATTATTATTAATTATTAATTATTTTGTAAATAAACATGTCATTAATTAATTAGGGTAAATTAGGTTTTAAACTTTAACTTTTTTTTTTAATAATTAAAAACAATTTAGAACTAGGGTTTTATTTAATTTCTAATTTTAATTAATTTTCTTTATTTCATAAATACCAAAAACCATAAAAAATACAATTTCTTTTCTTATTAAATAATTAACTAATTTTTAATTTCATTTAATTTCTTTAAAGGGTCCAACGCCCTCGCATATTCGATTCTTATTTCTTTTCGCGCATTTATTTTTATTTCCTTTTTAATATTATGTAATTGCCAAAGCTTTGTAATAGTAATTAGGAAATTTATTTACTTTCTGCATTTTATTAAAAAACGGGTCTTTGTTAATTTGACGATGTATAGACCCGCGCCTTGTAATAGCGTAGGACTTTTATTTTCCGCACTTTAATTTCTGCACCTTTAAAACTGCTAAAACTTTGCATGAAAGAATGAATGGCCCAAATAAAATCAAAGCGTAGCTCACCAAATGCATGACAAGATAAAAAATAACTGAAAACAATACACAAATTCACACACCACTCTTAGGGTACGCCTCACTGTTGCCTTGCCCCTCGAAACGTGGTCGTCGAGTATAGGACGTTTTAGTAAGTCCTTATGTCCATGAACATGGCATAAGGGTAGCTTCTAAGGTGTCCTGCTGTTGCTCTGGTGACCACACTGTCCCTAAAAACGAATTGACCTGAACACCTCCAACGGTGGTGCTACCTATCTCTCAATGGTGGGATGGCACTACCTTTATGGATATTTACACAGCCTAATTCCTTAGGGTAGGTGGATGACTCCTAGATACTTTCTCTAATTCAAAACAAATCAAATCAAAAACTCTTTTTACACCGACACTTTTCAAAAAGCTTTCAAAACAATTTTTCAAACACTCTTGAGGACTGATACAAGAGTTGATCTGAAACTTTAAATGAAACTTTTTCAAACTCACTCACGATTGAAAAGCAAACAAACATTTTGAAAACACAAATGAGCAAGTATCTAAGAGCCCATGGATAACCATGGATAGAAAGGGTGCTAACACCTTCCCTTTCTATAAATCTACCTCCCGAACCGAGAAACTATCTCATAAGGAATTTTGCTGTGCTTTTGTCCTGTCCATGTTGGAGAAAATAAAAGACGGTGGCAACTCTTGCTTACCGCGACATTTCGCGAACCAGCGTTAAACAGTCAGTTCCAGATCCACCGATCACAGAACTGGCGACTCTGCTGGGGAAACTTAAAGTGAGGTGTACCTTAGGATAGCTCAGACTTGTGTTTTCAATTGTTGTGTTTGTTTGCTTTATATTTGTGGGCATTGCATCGGAGTTACATAGATCCTAACCCGGATCTGGGGATACCCTGTTAGGTAGCATAAGCTGTGAGGGACCTGTCCGGCGTAGACCGACACGGGTGAAGCAGTGGCTACGTTGGTGTGGCACCTTGGTCTGTACCGATATCCCTTGTGTTGCAACGAGGAGAATATGGGTCTTCTGAGGAGTCATTAAGCACCAACCGACCTTAGAACCCTAAATTGACCTAACTTGGCCATAGAACAGTAGCAGTATGCTACACTCATTGAGGCTAAACTCTCACGATGGTTCTGGCCGCAAGAAAAGATTGCGAAGCTGGAGTTATGACCGATTGAGGGTAGTCAGTGTTATTGAGATCCTCTAGAACCCGGTTACTATTTTCTAGGACAGGTCTTAACCAACGAAACTGAAAGAGGGTAGTACCTAAACTTCATGCCGGCCTAAACTCTAAGGGCTTTCTGGTGTGACTTGTGTGCCTTAAAACTTGGACTACTTGCATATTCTTATCTGACACATGAGTTTCTTGCAGGTTTTGTGTACAGTCCTTGATCGGGACTTATAACATGGTTTACTTACATCACTCCACGCATAGCATAACATCATACCATCATACCATTGCATACATCCTTCAAGGATCTCAAGGGTTTGTGATGCAGGTCATGATGAACCAAATGTCTAGCAAGGGGCAAAGGGGATTTATTTTCCTCTAACCAAGGTTGTCCAGAGATTAAAACACGATAACTCGAGTCAGGGGCTATGACCCACTGGATATGGTGAGCCTTTGACCCTTGAAGAAGGACTCTCAACAACATGAAGTTCCTTCAACCAAGCTACCAGTTTCCAACTCTAACAATTTTCTTGTTTACCCCGCGAGATCCTTGAAAAAATTGCATATATATACATACATATCATGGCATTACAGGCACCCTTGTTACAGGTCACTTACCATCATCTTCGCTATTTATTTCATCAATGGCTTCCCAAGAGACTCGGTTCGGGGAAATCCTCCTGAATCTATCCAAGGGGCAGGAAGAGCTGAGAACACTTCTCAGGGGGACTTTGGTCAGGAACGGTGCTGAGGATGATAAGGACGAGCAGCTGAAACATCTGCAAGCCAAGGTGGATGCAATGAGAGCCCAGATGTTGGGGCAAGTGACTATCATTCAAGGTTTAGCTCAAAGGCAAGAAGATCTCGAGGTCCTCGTCAACCAACTGCTTCGGGGTAACCAACTGGGGCAAACATCTAAGGTTGAAGAGCCAGTCATCATCCAACTACCTTTGAGACAAGAAGATAAGGGGAGAGCTCCTCAAATGGCTTCAGTGTCAAAAATTCAGCATCAACCTCACCAGCTTCATCCAGACAAGCCCAAAAGGCAATTCACAAAGCTCAATGTGTCGCTTCCTCAAGCTTTACAACAACTATTGAGGTTGAATTTGGTAACTCTAAGGGACCCTCCTAAGAATCCCAACAGGACACCTTCAAGGTATAACCCCAACGCCCGCTACGCTTATCATTCTGACAGCCCGGGGCATGCTACAGATGATTGTTGGACCTTGAAGAACAAAATCCAGGACCTGATTGAGAAAGGAGCTGTGGAATTCACTCAAGATGGCCAGGCTGAGTGCTTCTACCATCCCTACAGGATTCACCAGTTGAAGTAACCAGACCTGAGACTAGAAGACTTTTGTTCATTCGAATGTTCAAGTTGTAATTTTCTTTTGATTGTTCAAACATTTATTCATATCAAACGTTGTTATTTCATTAATGCATTGCACATGTCTGTTTTGAAGCAATATATTCGTATTCACTATATGCAAACTGTTTTCATATTTTTGTGATGATCAACTCTTGAATAATTCTAAGCCTCTTGAGGGAGGATGACGAAAACGATACCACGATTTTTACAATATGCTTTTGAATAGACCCCGCTGATGAGGTACATGCATTGTTTCAATCCCTAAACACTGGAGTTATAAGGAAGATAATCCCTCGTCAACCCCTCTGAGCCAAAGAAGTAGGAGTTTTTCTTTTCGAAAATTAAAACCCTTTATCATAACCTGGGGCAGGGTAGTTCTCTCAGTTGATCCAAGTGCATAATAAATGACACCAAAGAGGTCCTTACAAAAAAAAAAGACAGTGATGATTCCGAATAATCATAAGGATAGGCAGTCATTATATCTCAAAAATAAAAACCCAATAAGTCAAAACCTATGAAGGAGACTTACAAAACTGGGGCATCCCGCTGACTGTAATCACAAAAGAAACAGTTCAGGCAAAATTTAGGGATTGCGAAATCAAAAAGAAATAGGTCATACAAACCCTCAACAAAAACAAAAAATGACTGCCTATTCAGAATAAATCGTCAATATCTGAACCATCATTGGAACTTCAGGACAAAGACTCAAACAAGGTCTAACGCACGACCAACTGAGTTTAGGTTTGAAGAACATCACGAAGAACGGGTGGGTACAAATAATTTGAGCCTTTATCCTTTGTTTCTCAAACCGTGAACCATTCCACACTACAACCCTTAAAAGTCCTAGCTGAAGCATGGGTTAGTTCGAAAGCATACTGTTACTAAAGGTATCCTGACTCCTTAAGGATTGCGGTAAGATAACGAGTTGACATCACAATTTACAAAACTTGCTTGTTTTACTAAAAATTCATTTTCAAAAATTTCAAGACAGACATAAGCGTTGCATTTTTAACATAACCTTGTTTGCATATGACTTTTTGTTTGAACAGCAGAGAAATTCGTACGAAGAATATCTAGTGAACAAAAGCACTTCCAATCAAGGGGCATGGCATGACCATTGTCCATCATCTGGGGCAGTTAAGTCAAGATTCGGAGAATCTCTCAAAAGGCCAACCAGCCTGGGGCAAATCTCCATCTGGATCACTTGGAGCGTTGGACGATCAAACCAAGATCTTCTGGTAGCATGGCAACACAACAACAGGGGCACCTCCCTACATCCTGAGCACAGACATAGTCGAAAAAATACTATGCAAAATCAAAGACCCGCTAGGTTGACACACCTAGGCAAAAATAAGGGCTTCCTGGCGAACCAAAAGGGTTCGGGAAAAAATAAGGGATGAAATGAAAAAAATCTGTACACCCGGCAAGTCGAAAACCTGAAAAGGCGGCTTGGGAAAAAATGGGTATCCCGGTGGACTGAAAACCCGAAAGGGCGGTCCAGGAAAAAATTAGGGATCAAAGCGTACGACTATGTCCCGGTATCTCGTCACTGGCCTACCAGAAGAAGATTTGTCAAACGGCAGTCATCAAACACCTCCACAAGGTATCTTCTTTTCCCACATCAGAAGCAGGGGCAATAATGAGTTGTCTAAGCGATCTAATTGCTCTGTCCATCAAGGTACCAAGGTAGGTTCAGCTGAAGAACATAACCAAGATATCTTAAATCCCCAGAGAGTGAGCCAGCAAGCCAATGCACTCTCCCCAAGCAGAGTTATCCTGTCAGCCTTAAGGAAGTGGGGTATCCTCCAGCAGATCTCAACATTCCTTAGCGTAATATACGAACATTCTTAACAAGCATCCCCGACAATCTTGATCTAAGATTGTTCCCCGGTGGTATACCGAACATTCAGTGGAGCCACTCCCAATATAGCTCAAAATTTCCCCAGGAGAGTCCAGTCTGAAGATTTCCCCAGGAAAGCTGAATCATCTCCCCATCAGGAAGCTTATCCCCAGTATATTCTGGAAGCTTACCCCCTGCAGAGCACGAACGCGTCTCCCGGCTTTATTCAAAGGTTATTTCCCCACCAGGATATAACTGGGTTATCCTCAGCCAAAAGCCACGGAAAGATCGTCCTCGGCGAAGTCTTCTTATCCCCAGCGGAGTCTATTAAAACTTCCAACATAACAACGGTATCCCCAGTGAAGTTATCATCAATATCTCAGCAGAGTACCTCTCTTCCCACAAAGTATTATTCCCCAGCAAGATCGCTAGAGAATTTTCTCCCCGCAGAGTAATCTATTCGCCAAGTTTATTCCCCAACGGAGTTATCTTCTCCTACCAGTATTCTTGCAACCATCATCCCCAGTGGAAACAACAAAGCACTATTCTTCAACATCAGCCCAGGATGTGACTTCCCGGCGCCCGACAAGGATTTACTTTCCTAGACAAAAACATACATTCATAAACATCGCATTTCCATACATTATAGCATGCATATACGCATCATGAGCATACAATCTCATCTCGCATCTCATACACCATGACATTGCATACAACTAACTCGTTACTTTTTTAGGAAAGAACGATCAACAGATAAAAGTCTTTACCTTTTGAAGTAGAAGACGTCCAAGATTCCTTCATCATTCTGCTGAGGTTGTATTCGCCTAAAGATTCTCTCATCATTCTGCTGAGGTTGTAGTCGCCTAAGATTCCTTCATCATTCTGCTGAGGTTGTAGTCGTCAAAGATTCTCTCATCATTCTGCTGAGGTTGAAGTCGCCAAAGATTCTCTCATCATTCTGCTGAGGTTGTAGTCGCCAAAGATTCTCTCATCATTCTGTTGAGGTAGTAATCACCCAAGGTTCTCTCATCGTCCCGTTGAGGTAGTAATCGTCCAAGGTTCTCTCATCGTCCCGTTGAGGTAGTAATCACCCAAGGTTCTCTCATCGTCTCGTTGAGGTAGTAATCGTCCAAGGTTCTCTCATCGTCCCGTTGAGGTAGTAATCGTCCAAGGTTCTCTCATCGTCCCGTTGAGGTAGTAATCGCCCAAAGGTTCTCTCATCATCCCGTTGAGGTAGTAATCGTCCAAGGTTCTCTCATCGTCCCGTTGAGATAGTAATCGTCCAAGGTTCTCTCATCGTCCCATTGAGGTAGTAACCGTCCCTGACTCATTCATCACACCATTATCAACAAAAACCTTTTGAAGTTCCAGACCCGATTCCTGTATCTTGCCAGGGTGCGTCTGAAGAGTTTGAGGATCCGATTCCTGTATCTTGCCAGGGTGTATCTGTTGACGACTAACATTACCAGACCCGATTCCTGTATCTTGCCAGGGTGCGTCTGAAGAGTTTGAGGATCCGATTCTTGTATCTTGCCAGGGTGTATCTGTTGACGACTAACATTACTAGACCTGATTCCTGTATCTTGCCAGGGTGCGTCTGAAGAGTTTGAGGATCCGATTCCTGTATCTTGCCAGGGTGTATCTGTTGACGACTAGCATTACCAGACCTGATTCCTGTATCTTGCCAGGGTGCATCTGAAGAGTTTGAGGATCCGATTCCTGTATCTTGCCAGGGTGTATCTGTTGACGACTAACATTACCAGACCTGATTCCTGTATCTTGCCAGGGTGCGTCTGAAGAGTTTGAGGATCCGATTCCTGTATCTTGCCAGGGTGTATCTGTTGACGACTAGCATTACCAGACCCGATTCCTGTATCTTGCCAGGGTGCGTCTGAAGAGTTTGAGGATCCGATTCCTGTATCTTGCCAGGGTGTATCTGTTGACGACTAACATTACCAGACCCGATTCCTGTATCTTGCCAGGGTGCGTCTGAAGAGTTTGAGGATCCGATTCCTGTATCTCGCCAGGGTGTATCTGTTGACGACTAGCATTACCAGACCCGATTCCTGTATCTTGCCAGGGTGCGTCTGAAGAGTTTGAGGATCTGATTCCTGTATCTTGCCAGGGTGTATCTGTTGACGACTAAAATTACCAGACCCGATTCCTGTATCTTGCCAGGGTGCGTCTGAAGAGTTTGAGGATCCGATTCCTGTATCTCGCCAGGGTGTATCTGTTGACGACTAGCATTACCAGACCCGATTCCTGTATCTTGCCAGGGTGCGTCTGAAGAGTTTGAGGATCCGATTCCTGTATCTTGCCAGGGTGTATCTGTTGACGACTAGCATTACCAGACCCGATTCCTGTATCTTACCAGGGTGCGTCTGAAGAGTTTGAGGATTCGATTCTTGTATCTTGCCAGGGTGTATCTGTTGACGACTAGCATTACCAGACCCGATTCCTGTATCTTGCCAGGGTGCGTCTGAAGAGTTTGAGGATCCGATTCCTGTATCTTGCCAGGGTGTATCTGTTGACGACTAGCATTACCAGACCCGATTCCTGTATCTTGCCAGGGTGCATCTGAAGAGTTTGAAGATCCGATTCCTGTATCTTGCCAGGGTGTATCTGTTGACGACTAACATTACCAGACCCGATTCCTGTATCTTGCCAGGGTGCGTCTGAAGAGTTTGAGGATCCGATTCATGTATCTTTCCAGGGTGTATCTGTTGACGACTAACATTACCAGACCCGATTCATGTATCTTGCCAGGGTGCGTCTGAAGAGTTTGAGGATCTGATTCCTGTATCTTGCCAGGGTGTATCTGTTGACGACTAACATTACTAGACCCGATTCCTGTATCTTGCCAGGGTGCGTCTGAAGAGTTTGAGGATCCGATTCCTGTATCTTGCCAGGGTGTATCTGTTGACGACTAACATTACCAGACCCGATTCCTGTATCTTGCCGGGGTGCGTCTGAAGAGTTTGAGGATCCGATTCCTGTATCTCGCCAGGGTGTATCTGTTGACGACTAGCATTACCAGACCCGATTCCTGTATCTTGCCAGGGTGCGTCTGAAGAGTTTGAGGATCCGATTCCTGTATCTTGCCAGGGTGTATCTGTTGACGACTAACATTACCAGACCCGATTCCTGTATCTTGCCAGGGTGCATCTGAAGAGTTTGAGGATCTGATTCCTGTATCTTGCCAGGGTGTATCTGTTGACGACTAGCATTACCAGACCCGATTCCTGTATCTTGCCAGGGTGCGTCTGAAGAGTTCGAAGATCCGATTCTTGTATCTTGCCAGGGTGTATCTGTTGACGACTGTATTCTCCGGACTCGATTCCTGTATCTCGCCAGGGCACGTCTGAAGAATTTAAAGATCCCATTCCTGTATCTAGCCAGGGCGCATCAACACAAAGAGTTTGAAGACCAACTCCTGTAACAGGCCAGGTAATCATTGTCTTTCTCAAGTACGCAAGTTCTCGCTAAGGAATCTCTTACGCGATCGACAACCTCCCGATGGCATCTATAAGCCCATCTTCCTATCCATCAATCTCTAAATGGCATCTGTAAGCCCATTCCCACCATCATACTGCTGACACTCTACTATGTGAGTGCAAATTTCTGGGCACTCTAGTGTTCAATCATCTTCCACCTTCGGATTACGAAAGGCACGCCAGCCAATCTACATCCTCAGGCCTAAGAAGATTGAATAGGGGCAACTGTTGTACCCCAAAATTTTCCCTCCCATATTCTTCAAGATTTGCCAAGATCAGTCTTTAGATGATTCAAAATCACTCAAAGGTTGCACAGTTCAATTGCCTCCTAACAGTCAAAATTAGGGTTTTGATTCTGGCAAGGAAGTTGAGGTTTTCAAAGTCTAAATCAAGTCACATATGCCTATACACATTTTCAAGCATCCATATGCCAAGTTTCAAGACTCACAGCATCAAATTGCACAGTCAAAAACCCCAATTGCTTCACAGTCAACTGTAGGGGCAAAATGGTCATTTGACAGTCAAAAGTCCAAATTTTTGGTCAACATCTTATTTTGAAGCCACAAACATCATTTGATCAATTCTTGATCATGATTCTCAAGGCATGACTCAAAAAGTCTCAAGATGCAAAAGTTTCTATTTTTGGACAGCTGAAAAAGTCAACTGCAAATTGACTAAGGCATAACTTCCACATGGTTTATCAGAAAAATTCCATCCAAAGCTCATTTTGAAGAGAATGACATTTCCTACAACTCATATTCACACTTCAAGTCCAAGAAATGCTCTCACAAAAAGTTACCAATTTCAACATTATAGGTCATTTTCAAAAGTCAACAAAAAGGCACTTTAAGTGAAAGACCATAACTTGATATTGGTAAATCAAAATGACATGGGACCAAAGACATTGGTTAGAGGACTTTAAGGCCTTTCCAAAATGTCCAAGAACATGATCAAATCTTAAAAATTGAGCAAGATATGCCTTGTGTAAGTTGGGAAATGTTTGGGAATTTTGAAAAGTCAACTTTGCTTCAAATGCCTCAAAAATGCTAATGGGCCTCAATTTCTTCCATGAATCATTACCCAAAGGCCATGCACGACCCATTAAGCTAAAAGGGAGTTATTTTCTTATTTTTAATTAATTAATTGAATTTTTAATCCTATTAATTCATTTAATTAAAATTAATTATGAGAAAAATACTAAATCATGTGTTTTGAATCTTTTTGTGCAGCATTTTCATCCATTATGAATCAATATTTCGTGCACCATTCAAAAGGGAAAGAATCTTCCATAATTGGCATAATTGGCATGAAAAAGATTTAAAAAAGATCATGGAAAATCAAATATTCAAAGCATTGATTCAAGGACTTTGGGCCTGTTTTTCTTGACCTAATTCCATCCTCATACATAGGCAAAGCAAACCTAATGCCAAGAACACAAGAAGCTGCGCAAAACATAGAAAAACAAACTTGCATTTTTGACAAAAATATTGAAAACTGAAAACCTAATTACAAGGTGTTTCAAGGCCTGAAAAGTGTTCCAATACACTCCCAAGACATCCAGGAAGCATTTGCAATTGAAACCAAGCTTCCACGCACAGAGAATCGGTAGAACGACATCAGACTTTCCATGAACTTTTCAATTATCGTGTTTCAATTTACATGCCTTTTTCACACGTTTTAACTGTTGATTTGCACTAACATGGACATTCTGAAGCTATTGGTGCCGTTTGATTGAACTAAGCACGCCTGTATCCAAAGTTGCCATTAAAGCATTCTAGGGTTTCAGAAGTTTGAAATTAGGGTTTCCTTCATGTGGAAAAATTAGGCCTTAAAACCTGTATCAATGGAATCGTGACCTCCAAATGAAACTAATCCACTATTCGCGCCCTTTTTATGTTTGCATATGCCCTATTCGCTATTATTTGCAGGTGCCATTTAGTGGGGGTTTAAAACCCCCGCTATCTATTTGTTATTTTCAGGCAAAATGAAGAAACAAGGAAGAGGACGCTGAGTTGTTGGAGTGTGATTGGACCATTCAAAGTTTAGCGCGTTTTTTTTGGTTATTCTAGCATAATATTTGTTTTTCTATTATATTAATCACGTTCCATTATTCATACAAATAAACGCGTTGGTTCAATTGGCAAATGAAGTGGCATGCAGGTATTGGGACCTGGGTTCGATTCCCAGGTCCCCCATATTTCTCAATAACTTTTGTTGAAACGGGATCAGGTGCAGTTTCTACCCAGTGATCCACCATACACGCATACGTGTGTGCCTGCCAAGTGTCCAGGGGCCTCAATCCAAAGGGCAGAACATGCAGTTCCACCATGAACGCTAGTCAACCATTCCTCACAGGCGCCAGAAAGTCAACAAGGCCTTGGTTTCTAATGGGCCTGAATTTCCAATACACCTCCAAAAGGGCCAGACACCCCCATGGTTTGCCCATTTTAATTTTTCTTTGTTTTCCCTTTTTTATTCTTTTCATTGTTTTTTTTAATTATTTTCTTATTAATTCCACAAAATTAATTTTCATAATACAAAACTCAGAAAAATTCAAAAATAAAAATATGTTTATTTAATATTTATTTCATTAATGTTTTTTTTTTGTAAATAAATTTTAATAATCAATTTAGTTTAATTTAGGGTTTCAATTTTAATATTTTCTTAATAACTAAAATGTGTAGAAATTAGGTTTTTTTTCTTAATAAATAACTTCCTCTTCTTATTATTATTAATTATTAATTATTTTGTAAATAAACATGTCATTAATTAATTAGGGTAAATTAGGTTTTAAACTTTAACTTTTTTTTTAATAATTAAAAACAATTTAGAACTAGGGTTTTATTTAATTTCTAATTTTAATTAATTTTCTTTATTTCATAAATACCAAAAACCATAAAAATACAATTTCTTTTCTTATTAAATAATTAACTAATTTTTAATTTCATTTAATTTCTTTAAAGGGTCCAACGCCCTCGCATATTCGATTCTTATTTCTTTTCGCGCATTTATTTTTATTTCCTTTTTAATATTATGTAATTGCCAAAGCTTTGTAATAGTAATTAGGAAATTTATTTACTTTCTGCATTTTATTAAAAAACGGGTCTTTGTTAATTTGGTGATGTATAGACCCGCGCCTTGTAATAGCGTAGGACTTTTATTTTCCGCACTTTAATTTCTACACCTTTAAAACTGCTAAAACTTTGCATGAAAGAATGAATGGCCCAAATAAAATCAAAGCGTAGCTCACCAAATGCATGACAAGATAAAACATAACTGAAAACAATACACAAATTCACACACCACTCTTAGGGTACGCCTCACTGTTGCCTTGCCCCTCAAAACGTGGTCGTCGAGTATAGGACGTTTTAGTAAGTCCTTATGTCCATGAACATGGCATAAGGGTAGCTTCTAAGGTGTTCTGTTGTTGCTCTGGTGACCACACTGTCCCTAAAAACGAATTGACCCGAACACCTCCAACGGTGGTGCTACCTATCTCTCAATGGTGGGATGGCACTACCTTTAAGGACATTTACACAGCCTAATTCCTTAGGGTAGGTGGATGACTCCTAGATACTTGCTCTAATTCAAAACAAATCAAATCAAAAACTCTTTTCACACCGACACTTTTCAAAAAGCTTTCAAAACAATTTTTCAAACACTCTTGAGGACTGATACAAGAGTCTATCTGAAACTTTAAATGAAACTTTTTCAAACTCACTCACGATTGAAAAGCAAACAAACATTTTGAAAACACAAATGAGCAAGTATCTAAGAGCCCATGGATAACCATGGATAGAAAGGGTGCTAACACCTTCCCTTTCTATAAATCTACCTCCCGAACCGAGAAACTATCTCATAAGGAATTTTGCTGTGCTTTTGTCCTGTCCATGTTGGAGAAAATAAAAGACGGTGGCGACTCTTGCTTACCGCGACATTTCACGAACCAGCGTTAAACAGTCAGTTCCAGATCCACCGATCACACTTGCTGAAACATTTAGGTCAGAATTTGGTACTTTCATAAATTCATCCTTATCTTTGAATGTTAGCTTAAGTTAGTTACATGGTTTGATTCGTGGTAGAAAAATGCACAAGTTTCATGTTTACATTTTTGAAAATGGTTGAGAAATGAACAAGTTTGAGATCCTTTGGCTGAAGGTTGAAGATGAAGTACAGTTAGGGCAAAATTTGTGTTATGTATTTATTATTGTGTACAAGTTAATGGATGTATCACCACCCCAGTGGTTAAAGCGCGGGCTTGTCACCCTGTAGACCTGAGTTCGAGCCTCATCGTTCGTTTTGCCATTATTTTTACATATTTTCTGTTTTTTCTCTCTTTTTTGTTTGCAACAGGTGTTGGTCTCCTCCTCCTTGGGCCTTTATTTTTGCGGACTCCCCCCTGATTATGTTTCATACACCCTGGCCCTCTTTATTTTTATTATTTCATTTTTCTTTTTCTTTACTTTATTATTTTATTTTTCCTATTACTTATTACTATTATTATTATTATTATCATTATTATTATTTATTAATAAAAATATAAAAATATTTTATTATTTATACTTACTTATTTTATTTTCTCTATAAATACAAAAAAGACCAAAAACATTTTCTTTTAACAAATAAATTTATTTTTATTAATTAATATTTAGACATAAGGTTAATTATTATTTTATTTTATTTTTTTAATTAAAATTAATTTAGAACTTAGGTTTATTTTTAATTAATTAATTTATATATATTTTTAATTTAAAACCCTTTCATAAAAACCCTAAAAATCATTTTTAACTTATTTTCTTTGTTAATTAATGTAAGTTTTAGTTTTGTTTAATTCTTAATTAAATCATTTTCTTAGAGCATGATTATCGGTGTTCTTTGAGAGTTCCTACACATTTATTAAAGAAATTGTGTCAATAATAAATGGATATTTCACTTGTTTTCACGTTCCTGAACTAAAGCACGTCCTCATACTAAAGCACGCTTCTACACTCCAATTAAGTAGGTCATGATAATAAATTAATAAATAAAATTGCAAGAATGTAGTTGATTTGTTTTAAATGTGGGACCCATTTTAGATTTTTTGATGAGTTACATGGATATTTGAGAATTGTAGATGGGTTGTTTAAAAAATTGAGAAGTGTGAAATAATATAAAAAATTATGTGGGTCCCATTTAAAGAACCCAAATGGGTATGATGGATGTGGATGCTCTTAATTAGGTCAAGATTAAAATTCTTCATAAAATCAAATAAAAATAATTTCTTTTTCCATTTTGCATTTTTGCATTTTTATCTTCAATTTTGTACAATATTCAATATGGTTGTAATAATTAATTAGATTTAATTTTCTTGCAATTCTCCACATTTGTAAATTTGTACACCCCCTCCCCTAATGATGTAATAGCTTAGTATTTTTATTTTCCGCAATTTAATGCTTTATATATAAATGCTAGTAAATTAGGGTTTGTATGGAAAGATTAAAATTAACAAGTTAGCAAACCCTAATTCAAGACAAAACAATGCATGTAAATCAACACACTTGCACACTTACACCCTTAGGGTAATTCCACTTTGTTGCCTTAACAAAAATGGACATGTTATGCATGTGGAGTATTTTAGGAAAAAGCAATAAAAAATACAAGATCATAGTCCCTTGATGACGCTATCAAATCTTGCCTGTCAAAATAATCTTAGTCCCTCAAAGAGAATTGCTAAGGTATCTCACAACATTGCTATCATGGATATACGATGACTCACGCCTATCCCTTTACATCCAAAGATAGGGTTTCTTATCAAACCAATGGTAAGATAACAATATCAAAAGAAAGGAAGAAATGAACTAAGACTTTTGAGTAGGTAGATTGTTCCTAGTTGCTTGCTCAATTTCAAATCAAACACTCTTGCTTATCTTTAAAACAAATACCAACACTTTCAAAAAACACTTTCCAAACTCGAAACATTTTTTAAAAGATCAACACTTTGTATACGTTCTTACGAACGAGAACTATTACAAAGTTTGCCTAGACGATTGCGCATTTTCAAAATACTTTCAAAAACCACACAAAGCACGTTTTCAAACAAAAGCAAGTGATCTAGAAAGCAACTAAGAGCCCATAGATAACTATGGATGAAAATGGTGATAACACCTTCCCTTTTCATAATCTACCCCCGAACTCAAGAAATAATCTCAAAGGTCTTTCCTGTTCTTTTCAGCCTTTCCTTTTGGATAAAAGAAAAGTCGGTGGCGGCTCTTGCTAATCGCAACATTTGCGATAAAACGCAAAATACTCAAGTCAGTTCCCCCACCGTATCACACATGTTCCCTTAAGATTGCTTGTTTCGTTTTTGATTCAAGGTAGACATTAGGTTTGTAAACCATGCATGCTAACTTAGGTAGAAGTTTCTGAAGGGGTAATAAAACACTTAGAAGGGGGGGGGGGGGGGGGGGGTTGAATAAGTGACTCCTTTTCCTTAATAACAAACCTCAACAATAATGGAAGGACAAGGTTATTTTTATCCTGGTTCGTTTGAAATCAAACTACTCCAGTTCACTCGTCAAGGTGATTTCGCCTTTCTCAACAAGGACTTAATCCACTATAATCAAATGATTACAAACACACAACAACTGTTGTGACTAACAATGCACAAGTAATCTTACAAGTGACTAACACCACTAAGACTTAAATCTAGCCCTAGTCTACTTGAGAAATCTGACCAAACTTGGTCTCTCAAGGAACAATTACAAGAGTTCAAACTTACAAAGAGTGAAATAGAAATTTGCTTCTAATCAAGCTATATCACAACTGTGATTTTTCACTTAAAATAAATTGCACAAAGTGTATGAACAAAGAGTTTGTGAGCTTAGAATTTTTCACGTAGTTTCTTGCTTCTCTTTTTGAAAATTGTTGATTCGTTAGTTGGCTTGCAATAAATGTCCTTCTATTTATAGTAGGAACAATAAGACCGTTGTTGCCTTCAAAAAAATGGAGAGCATTAAATGCTTGTGTGTTTCCTTGCAATATTCCATTTTCCAAGAAACTAGCTTAGACACTCGAGTGCTTTCAGCCGTATTTGCATTAATGAGCAAATGACAAAATGTAAGAACATGTTTCCTACGCTTGACAAGACAAGTTGGCTTTAACGTTCTTTCAGAACTTGCTTCAACGTCTTGAAATCAGAACATGCTTTACTCATCTTCTAGGCAGTGCTTTGCTTGCTAAGAACTTGATCAGCGCTTGCTTTCAAATAACTTCTGAATAACACTTGCTTTCAAGTAATCTTCTGGGCAAGGAATCGTGCTAAATGTTAGAAGATGTATTTAAAATAAATTATCTTACCAGAGTCAGCAGATGCGCTTAAAAACAGAAATGGTTCTTTCATTAAAGAACTTCTTCATATAATTTTTGCTTAGCACTTCAGAATGCTTCTGTCAGAACATTATCTTAAACATTCAAATACATTCATCAGAGTGTAAATTATCTAGGATATAATTTATTGTTATCATCAAAACTCTGAGATAGATCAGAACTAATATTGTTCTAACAATCTCCCCCTTTTTGATGATGACAAAAATTATTCAGATATAGAAATAAAATATGATAAGAGATAAGAATCTCCCCCTGAAATGAATATTTCTATATATAAAACTTCCTGAGTTTATTTATCAAAGTATATAAAAAAAATATCTTCTTGGATTTCTTCAGAACTTCTTTAAGAAGATTTTCTCCCCTTTAAACTTTTTGAGTTTAAGTGATACCTGCAAAATAAATCATTTTGCACATAAAGAAATCTTTTATTTTGTTAGAATGTCTGAGACTTAGTCCCATAACTGTTAAACAATGATTAGTTCAAAATACTCATTTTCTCCCCCTTTTTGGCATAATAAAAAAGTGTATAAATAAGATAGTTGGAGAACTTAAAAGTTTTCATAAAAAGGTAAAAGAAATATCCAGAAGTACAAAACACCCAAACAAAAGACAAGAGACAGAATGAAACTAGGATTTCTTAGTAACAAGAGGCATCAGAAGATTCTTGATCTCAGAGGCAGATTCTTCTTGTTTCATCATCTAGCTTCTGATTTCTTGATTTGTTTGGTCTTGCTTGTCCAAGCGTTCGTGTATGACTTTATTCTCCCTCTTGAGCTCATTCAGAGTGTCCATGATAAGTGAGGTAGGGGCAGAGGATGTCGAAGCTTCAGCAGAAACAGGCTTGGGAGCAGCAACCGTTGAGTCACAATGCACAAAGGTGGAAAGCAGAGTGCCCAAGTCCATTACAAGGGTAGACACAGGTTCAGGAACTGCCTTAACAGAAGGTTGATTCAATAGAACAATAGCCAGAGGATTTGAATCTTCAGAGGCATCTTCAGATTCATCTTCTGATATGTCCATTGTATCAGTTGGTGTATCAGTAATCATTAAAGAAGACTTCTTATTCCAAATGTCAGCAGCTTCTAACTTGAAAGCATGCAGAAGTTTGGAAAAGTTGTCCAGTACCTGAAAATGGCATAAGTCCTGTAACTTCAGTGACTCAGCATCCAAATTTCTTCTGAAAGATTCCCACAGAAGATCTGTTTCAACTGGGTTCACGCTTCTGGCACAATCTTCTTTCAGCAGATTTAACCATGCTTGAACATCTGTTATAAAATTCTGAAACAAAGTATTCACATCTGGCTGAACAGGTTTTGGGACAACCTTCTTGAAAGATTTATTTTTCAAAAACTATAGAGATTCATAATCCACTATAGTTCTTAAAAAACTAGCAAGTTCGGGATTTTTGGTTGGTTCAGGAGTGGGTGAAAGATCAGGTTGGTCAACAAAGTTAGGTGGTGTTGTTTGTTCATGGGGTTCAGACGATTAAAAAATTTCAGGTGGTTTAACAGATTGTTATTCTGGAATATGAGGGGGTGAGAGTGTAGGTGAGTTTGGTGTTGGATGTTGTGGTGAAGTAGGTGGAGTGATGTCAGGTGAAATGATTATAATATTTTCAGGAGTGGGAGGGGTGTTCTGATGTGATGGTTGGTTCATGGAAAAAATGTTTTCAGATGGTAAGGTGAAAGGTGGTTATTGTGTTGCCAGAGGAACGGTGATTCCAGGAATTCTCTAAGATCCAGCGTCATACCATCCAGAGGGTCTGGGTGATAGAGGTCTAGGAGGGTGTCTTAAAAAGTGTTCAGTTGGAATGGGTTGAGAAACAGATGGTTCAGAGGGTTCTGAGTGTGAGGGTTCTGATTGACAGGGTTCTGATTGGGAATCAGAGTGTTCATTAGAGTCAAAATCACTCAAATCTGATAAAACTTAATTTTTCTGAGGGTTATCAGCAAGGGAGTCAGATGGTAAGGTTAGGTCAATATCTACATCTATATCTCCTAAGGTTTGGGAGGGTTCAGCAGATGTGGATACATTGACAGAATCATAAATAGTGACAGTTTCAGCAGGTTTACCTGTCTTCTTTTTCTTCCGAGGTATGGCAGAAGTTCCTTCTACTGCTTTCCTCTTCAAAGATTCCTGAAGAACAACATCTGGAGCAGCTTTATTTCTTCCTTGAAGCCAAGCTGGATCAATAGGTGTTCTAGTTTCTTTGCAGATTTCAATATAGTGCAGGATGATACGTGGGTGATCTCCTGAGTTGAACAGAGGGAAATCAACAAGAGGTATCCTTCTTCTCTTCACAGCAGCTGACACATATGGAGTTGGTTCCACCAGCAGCTTGTCAATTATTTTCCTTTTCAGCAAATTCTTCCCAGTCATAGTTTTACCACAAGTTGGTTCTAGCTCCCCCAGAAGATTGGCTTCATCTAGGTGAGCAATCAGACCATTCTCAGTTAAAATGTATGAGATTAATCTACCCATAGGAATCCAATTCCTTTTGGATTTTGGATTTTTCAACCTTTCAGCTTCCATAGTCTCTTTTACATGGTTTCAGAGATGTTCAAATAGCAAGTAAGGCAAATCAATTTTGACATTAGTTCCAAGGCAGAACAACAAGTATTGTTGATCAGCGTTAATGTAATCTGGAGAGATGGTGTCTTTCCTGTGCTGAATACATCCATGGATAATCCTTGACCAAATCTTGTATTTATCTTTCAAGTCCCTGACTTTAGAGGAACCTTGACCATTTATGAAAATCTCTGAATAGACCCGTGACATCTCCATTCTTCCACTTGGCATACCTGTAACTCCAAGTCCTTTAAACCCTAGCAACTTTCTGATTAGGTTTTCAGTAATGGATATTTCCTTGCCCATTACGAAGGAGAGAATAACCTTAGGCGTTGCAATAGCATGAATCTAGAATTCCTTCACCAGATATGGAAAGACTAGACCAATGAGACGATCAAAAAAGCTTTCCCATCCTTGAAACTTAACAACGAGAAACAAGTCAAAGCCATTTTCTCTTAGATTCTCAAAGTCTACCATTAATTCACTTAAAACTTCCAAACTGTCTACAGGAATGAGGGTAGTTCTTTCAGGCACAATGTATTGCTCAGAGTGGGATGAGGAAGAAGCCATTGAAGTTCTTTGAGAGTTGAGAGATGAAGAAAAAGGGTTTTTAGAGAAAAAGTACAGAAAACGCTTGAGTTTGAAAGAGACGGTAAAAAATGAAAAAGGGTTTTTCAAAACGTATTTATATGCAAAAGTTCCAGAATTAGGTTTAGAAATAAAATTTAAAAAATAATTTTTAAAGAATTTAAAACGAATTTAAAACGAATTTAAAATGAATCTAATCATTACGTGCATTTAATGATTTTGCTAAAAATAAGGGAAAATGTGAGATAATGGCTAATCATTAATAGTTACCTAGAACGGCGTCAGTAGCCTTTGCACGCTTGACCTTTCAGAAACACACCACGTGTTCAGCTCCTGAAGAATGCATGTAACAGCTGTTTGTTCTAAATGAATTTCTGAACTATACTTAGAAATGAAACGTTAGAACATTTCAGAACTTTTCATATAGCTTCTGATGTAACTTCTCTTCTAACTTCTGAAGAGTTGTTAATCAGAATATTCATTTCAGAATATTCTGAGGTCAAACACAGAAGATAAATATTATTTTATTCATGGCATAATTCCATACAAATATTTTTCAAGATGAAATTAAATCTATCTTCTGAAAGGGGTTTGGTAAAGATGTCAGTCCATTGATGGTCTGTTTTTACAAAAATTAAATTTAAAATACCCTTATGAATATAGTCCCTTATAAAATGATATTTAATTTCAATATGGTTGGCTTTAGAATGTAGAATTGGATTCTTAGAAAGACAAATAACATAAGTATTGTCACAGAAGATAGGAATCTTACTTTCATAAAGATTAAAATCTTCTAGCTGACTTTTCATCCAAATCATCTGAGAGCTATATCCGGCAGCAGATATATACTCAACTTTTATGCTGGAAAGTGCAGTTGTTGCTTGCTTCTTGCTGTACCACGAGATAAGATTTTCACCCAGAAACTGACAGCTTCCAGAGGTGATTTTTCTTTCAACTCTATCTCCAGCAAAGTCAACATCACAATAACCTACTAGTCTGTAATCTTATGATCTTCTGTAACACAAACCCAGATCAGCAGTACCTTTCAGATACCTAAGAATTCTCTTAACTGCTGTTAAGTGAGATTCTCTAGGATTTGATTGGAATCTAGCACATAAACACACGCTGAATAGTATATCAGGTCTAGATGCAATCAGATAGAGAAGGGATCCAATCATACCTATATAGAGCTTCTGATCTACCTTCATACTTACCTCATCTTTTCCTAGAATGACGTTTGGATGCATAGGTGTCTTGGCATCTTTGCTTTCTAACATCTGAAATTTCTTCAGAAGTTCTTTAACATACTTCGTCTGATGTATGTAAGTACCTTCTGGAGTCTGGTTGATTTGAATTCCCATAAATAATTTCAATTCTCCCATCATGCTCATTTCAAATTTTGCCTGCATGGTCTCAGCAAATTCTTTTCCAAGGGAGATATTAGATATTCCAAAAATTATATCATCAACATAAATTTGACAAATTAAAATATCATTTTTTAAATTTCTTTCTGAAAAGAGTTGTGTCCACTTTCCCTCTGGTAAAATCTTTTTCTAAAAGAAAATTTCTCAAACGATCATACCAAGCTCTGGGAGCTTGTTTTAAACCGTACAAAGACTTTTTTAATTTAAAGACATGTTCTGGATATTTTGAATCAATAAATCCAAGAGGTTGATGGATATAAACTTCTTCTTCAATATAGCCATTTAAAAATTCACTTTTAACATCCATTTGATATAATGAAATGTTATTTTGTACAGCAAAAGAAATTAATAATCTTATAGATTCTAACCTGGCGATTGGGGCAAAGGTTTCATTATAATAAATTCCTTCTTATTGACTATAACCCTGTGCAACTAGTCGTGCTTTGTTTCTGATCACCTCTCCTTGCTCGTTCAGTTTGTTTCTGAAAACCCATTTGGTTCCTATAACGTTGAATCCTTTGGGTCTTGGAACTAGATTCCATACATCATTTCTGGAGAATTGATTTAGTTCTTCTTGCATTGCTAAGATCCAATCATTATCTTCCAGAGCTTCATCAATGGAAGTTGGCTCAATCAGAGAAACCAAACCAAACAAGGATTCTTCAATGATTCTGAGAGAGGATCTTTTTCTGATGGGATCTTCTTTTCTTCCAATGATTACATCTTCTTTGTGAGCTGAAGAGATCCTAGGAAACCCTTTCTAAGTGGGTTGGTCAGAGATTCTGAGGTTGTCCAGAGCATTGTCAAGAGGATGATCATTTGAGTCTTCCTTTGCTTCAGAGTATCCCTTTGCTTCTGAAGTTTCAGAGTTTGGGGATGATCTTCTGTACCTACAGAAAAATCAATTTTCTTTGGCTGTTGTTGGCCAAGCTTATCATCAAACCTGACTTTGATTGATTCTTCAACAATCAGAGTTTCTATGTTGTATACTCTATAGCCTTTTGAGCGTTCAGAATATCTAAGCAGAAAACACTTTTGTGCTTTAGAATCAAACTTGTTCAGAGTTTCTTTAGTGTTCAGAATAAAACAAGTACATCCAAAAGGATGGAAATAAGAGATGTTTGGCTTTCTGTTTTTCCATAATTCATAGGGAGTCTTTTCAAGAATAGGTCTTATAGAGATTCTATTCTGAATGTAACACGTTGTGTTCACAGCTTCTGCCCAAAAGTGCTTAGCCATATTAGTTTCATTGATCATGGTTCTGGCCATTTCTTGTAAAGTTATATTCTTTCTTTCTACAACTCCATTTTGCTGGGGAGTTCTCGGACAAGAAAAATTATGAACAATACCATTTTCTTCAAAATATTTTTCAAAATAATGATTTTCAAATTCACCACCATGATCACTTCTGACTTTTATGATTTTAAAATCTTTTTCATTTTGCACTTAAGTACAAAAGTCAATGAACACAGAATGTGACTCATCCTTGTGTTTTAAAAACTTTACCCATGTCCATCTGCTGAAGTCATCAACAATGACCAATCCATACTTCTTGCCTCTGATGGATTCAGTTTTAACTGGCCCAAACAGATCAATATGAAGTAACTCTAATGGCTTAGAGGAAGAGACAACATTTTTGGATTTAAAGGAAGGTTTTGAAAATTTTCCTTTTTGACATGCTTCGCACAGAGCTTCTGAGTTGTACTTTAGATTGGGAAGTCCTCTGACTATTTTTAATTTATTTAGTTGAGAGATTTTTCTTAGACTGACATGTCCCAATCTTATGTGCTATACCCATTGCTCATCACTAATAGACAAAAGGCATTTAACGTTCTGAGATTTAAGATCTGATAAATTAATTTTGTAAATGTTGTTCTTTCTTTTGCCAGAAAAGAGGATTGATCCATCTTTTTGACTTACAGCTCTACAGGAGCTTTGATTAAAGATAATGTCATAACCATTGTCACTTAATTGACTTATGGAAAATAGATTATGAGATAATCCTTCCACCAATAAAACATTAGAGATATAAGGAAGGTTACCGTTTCCAATGGTTCTAGAACCAATATTCTTCCCTTTTTGATTACCTCCAAACTTCACATCTCCTCCAGCTTTAAGTTCTAGGCTTTGGAACATAGACCTTTTTCTCGTCATGTGTTGTGAGCACCCAGAGTCCAGGTACCATGACAGGTGTCTCAATTGAGCTATTAAGGACATCTGCAACAAATATTATTTTATCCTTAGGTAACCATATATTTTTGGGTCCTTTTGGGTTAGAAAGTTTAAAGTTCTGTTTGAACTTTGGGTTAGCATAAGAGTTTCCAGAATGTGATGTATATTTTATATCATGAGAGTGTCCAAACTTGAATTGTCTATTCAGAGGTTTGTAAGAGAAAGTCATTTTAGCAACAGGTTTTGGTATGTATGTCTCCTTCCCTTTGGTAGGTTCATATCCAATTCATCTTCTATTTTTCCCACTAACTCCATAGATCATTGAAGCCATTTTGCTTCTATCTATGCCTTTAGCTAGAAAAGATTGAAAGCTATAGTCATATTCTTTCAGAATATCTTTTGAACTAGACACAGACTCTGAACTAAAATTTTTTTGAACATTTTTAATTTCTTTTTTAAGTTTAAAATTGTTTTCTAAAAGTTCAGATTTTTCTGTTTCAAGTTTCTCAAGATCAGATGCAAGACTCTTCTTGAGTTTCTTGTATTTGATTTTGAGCTGACTATAGTTTTCTAGAAGTTCTGATAAACTATCAGCAAGTTCATCTCTAGAAAATTCAGAAAATACCTCTCTTGGTTCTGACTCACAGTCTGAGTCATCTTCTGTAGTAGCCATCAGAGCTAGGTTGGCATTCTCATCTTCAGAACCAGATTCATCTTCAGATGATTCTGAGTCATCCCAGGTTGCCATCATCCCTTTCTTCTTACCAAACCTTTTCTTTGGTTTTCCTTTTTGAAGCTTTGGGCAATCACTCTTGTAGTGACCAGGTTCTTTGCATTCATAACAGATGATCTCTCTTCTATTTGACTTTTTGTGTCCAGAAGATTCTGGTCTATCTTCTGACTTTTTGAAGTTCCTGAACTTCTTCTGTCTGTGCTTCCACAGATGATTGATTCTTCTGGAGAGCAAGGATAGTTCATCTTCTTCTGACGTTGATTCTGCAGAGTTTTCTTCTTTAGCCTGAAAAACGTTAATATCAAATTTCTTAATAGATTTAAGGGCCAGAGACTTACCTTTCTTCCGAGGCTCGTGCTCATCCAGTTCAATCTCATGACTTCTGAGAGCACCGATGAGTTCCTCCAGAGACACGTTGTTCATATATTTTGAAACTTTGAAAGTAGTGACCATTGGTGCCCATCTTCTGAGTAAGCTTCTGATGATCTTTTTCACATGATCTGCTTTAGTATATCCCTTGTTCAAGACTCTCAGACCAGCGATCAGAGTTTGAAACCTAGAGAACATTCCTTCTATTGACTCATTTTCCTCAACTTTGAAGGCTTCATACTTCTGAACTAAAGCCAGGGCTTTAGATTCCTTCACTTGAGCTTTCCTTCATGAGTCATTTTAAGAGATTCAAACATATCATGCGTTGTATCTCTATTAGTGATTTTTTCATATTCTACTTTAGAGATAGCATTTAGAAAAATATTTCTAGATCTATGATGATTTTTAAAATCAGCTTTTTGTTGTCTATCCATATTTTTTCTATCCACTTTGTTTCCTTCTGAATCTGTAGGATGTTTGTAACCATCCAAGACTATATCCCAAAGATCACTATCATGACCTAGAAAGAAACTTTCTAGTCTATCTTTCCAGTATTCAAAATCTTCTCCGTCAAATACAGGAGGTTTATTGTAACTATTATTGTTTTGTTCAGCGGCCATTGTGTTTTCTTCTAGATCTTTTCCTGACACGGTTAAGTGTTGTGCTCAAAGTCAAGCTCTGATACCAATTTAAGGGGTAAGAAAACACTTAGAAGGGGGGGGGGGGTTGAATAAGTGACTCTTTTTCCTTAATAACAAACCTCAACAATAATGGAAGGACAAGGTTATTTTTATCCTGGTTCGTTTGAACTCAAACTACTCCAGTCCACCCGTCAAGGTGATTTCGCCTTTCTCAACAAGGACTTAATCCATTATAATCAAATGATTACAAACATACAACAACTGTTGTGACTAACAATGCACAAGTAATCTTACAAGTGACTAACACCACTAAGACTTAAATCTAGTCCTAGTCTACTTGAGAAATCTGACCAAACTTGGTCTCTCAAGGAACAATTACAAGAGTTCAAACTTACAAAGAGTGAAATAGAAATTTGCTTCTAATCAAGCTATATCACAACTGTGATTTTTCACTTAAAATAAATTGCACAAAGTGTATGAAAAAAGAGTTTGTGAGCTTAGAATTTTTCACGTAGTTTCTTGCTTCTCTTTTTGAAAATTGTTGATTCATTAGTTGGCTTGCAATAAATGTCCTTTTATTTATAGTAGGAACAATAAGACCGTTGCTGCCTTCAGAAAAATGGAAAGCATTAAATGCTTACGTGTTTCCTTGCAATATTCCATTTTCCAAGAAACTAGCTTAGACACTTGAGTGCTTTTAGCCGTCTTTGCATTAATGAGCAAATGAAAAAATGTAAGAACATGTTTCCTACGCTTGACAAGACAAGTTGGCTTTAACGTTCTTTCAGAACTTGCTTCAACGTCTTGAAATCAGAACATGCTTTACTCATCTTCTAGGCAGTGCTTTGCTTGCTAAGAACTTGATCAACGCTTGCTTTCAAATAACTTCTGAACAACACTTGCTTTCAAGTAATCTTCTGAGCAAGGAATCCTGCTAAATGTTAGAAGATGTATCTAAAATAAATTGTCTTACCAAAGTCAGCAGATGCGCTTAAAAACAGAAATGGTTCTTTCATTAAAGAACTTCTTCATATAATTTTTGCTTAGCACTTCAGAATACTTCTGTCAGAACATTATCTGAAACATTCAAATACATTCATCAGAGTGTAAATTATCTAGGATATAATTTATTGTTATCATCAAAACTCTGAGATAGATCAGAACTAATCTTGTTCTAACAGTTTCCCCTTTGTATCTAAACTATAGGACCACCATTGCATGATAACATTAGGATTGTTAGTCTCCTTTATACTTTTTCATCCCCCTTTTGCATCATTAAAATAAAACTTTTTTTCTTAATAAATGCTAAACCACATAAGCATATTCTAACCTTTTCAAAAAGACTAAAAAATATTCAACCTCATTCGAAACTTTTGGTGCGCTCGAGCACCTTTTATCTTTAAAGTCTTTTCCAAGATTAGACATGGTTCATTTATAATCGAGATATTCTTCCTATATTACCATGGTTGTCGACTTCTCCACTTGAGTACTAGAGGTGTTCTCAAACCCTCCTTCATGTTGGTGCGTAGTCCTTCTTTATTTATCATACTTTCTTGGTGTTTAGACGAGTCTTCTCATTAAAAATGAAGACTTGTCTCTTCAATTAGAATTAACTAACAGACAAGTCTTTTCTAGAAGAATTATGAGTGTCTTGATCCCCTATTGCATGAAAGGTGGTACGTAGGCACTAAAGGTTCGCAACTGCAGCAGACACAACTAATAAAACCTTTTTCTTTGTATATACACTTTGCATACATGCATTTTCCCTTAGCTTGATTAGCTTTAGATATGAACACACCCTTTGATTAGAATAACAAGAGTTGATCTCATGGAGTACCATGGACGCGAGGGGTGCTAATACCTTTCCCTTATGTAATAGAATCCTATATCCGATCTCTCGTTCGTAAGACCGTGATTTCTCCCTTCTCAGGTTTTTCTTTGATGATTTTCCTTTCCCTTCCATGGGATAAATAAATACTCGATGATGACTTCATTGATTTTCCCTCGATGATTTTCTGCTGGTTTCTTCAGTCGTATCTTAATATTTTTCCGACCGTGGTAGTCATTTATTTTACTCCACACTTGTTTTAGTTATTTACCTTTGCTTGTGCCTGTTTCGTTTAAGTTTTGCATGTATGTATGCTCGTCTGCTTGAGGCGTTTATTTTTATTTTAAGAGTTTTGGGGGTTTGCTCGTTAGTTTTCTAGTTCGCCAATATGGGGAGACTGATCGAATAGCCAGGGTGGTTTTTGGGCATGAGCCAGAACTCATGCCTCATTTTAGGGGCCCGAGCTCGGCAGTGTGAACTTCCCATTGCGAGTCGCGTGTTCTGCCATCATGGTACAATGATGGTGGAGCTCGTTTGAGTTTTCCATGTTGGGCTAAGAATCTGCTCATTAAAAGAGTGGAGACTTGCCTCTTTGTTTAATTTAAAGTGTCATGCTAGTACCTGGGCATGCACACATGGCCGGGAAAGTTGTGTTTGTTGTTTTGAAGAAGCACATTGACTGTATTAGTGTCTTAACTGTAATATTACCTTAGTTTTTCAGCTTTCCAGGGTCGAGCAAGTTGTTCCCCGTGTAGGTTTTCCAGGTAGTAGGCTTCGTTCTCTGTCTTTGCATGGACGCGATAAGGGCATTCCCAATTTGCGACGAGCTTGCCTTCATGAGATTCTTTGTGATTCTCTTTAGGATTAAGTTGTCAACTTTGAATTCACGCCGTATGACTTTGGCGTCATATTGTATGGCAATTTTTTGTTTGAGAGAGGCTTCTCGTAAGGCCACTCCCGTTCATATTTCCTCGACAAGGTCGAGCTCCTTCCTTAAAACTATGCTGTTCATTTCTTCGTCGAGGGGAGCTTCAGCCCGTCTAGAGGGATCTCTGATCTCGACCGAGATGAATGCCTCTGTTTCGTATGCTATTCAGAAGGGAGTCTCCCTGAGGGATGAGTGAGATGTTATTCGATAGGCCCAGAGTACACTATGTAGCTCCTTGACCCATCTCTTTTTGGTTTTATCCAACCTTCGTCTGAGGCCTCGCAGGATCACCCTGTTTGTAGAGTCGGCTTTTCAATTTGTCTGTGGGTGCTTGACTAACACGAAGTGTTGGATGGTGCCCAACTTGGTAACGAATTCTTGGAAATTTTTGTCCATGAATTGCATCCCATTTTTAGTGATAATTGTTTGGGGAATGCCAAACCGAGCGAGAATGTTTCTTTTGTAGAAACAGAGAATATTTTATGCGGTTATTTTTTCTAAGACTCCTGCTTCTATTCATCTAATGAATTAATCCACGACTATTATTAGGTATTTATTTTGGTTTATCCTACTACGAATGGCTCGAGGATATCCAGGCCCCACCATGCGAAGGGGCAGGGGGACGAGAGAGACTTGAGCTCATTCGGAGGTGCCAAGTGCATGTCCCCGTGGCGTTGGCATTTGTCACACTTCTTTACACGCTCTTTGGTGTTGTGCTGCATGGAAGGCCAGTAATATCCTTCCCGTAATACTTTTTTGGCCAGGGATCTTCCGCCCATGTGTTAGCCATTGATCCCTTCATGGATTTCACGCAGGATGTGGGATACTTTGTTTTATTTGACACATTTGAGGAGGGGGATGGAGAATCCCATTTTGTATAATCTATCATCGACTAAAACGTAGGATTAGGCTCTTCGCCTGACTATGCTGGCCTCTTTCTGATCGATTGGTAATTCTCCTTTTATGAGGTAGTTGTATACCAGGGTCATCCAGCAGTTATTATCCCCTATGGCGTACACGTCTAGAGTCGAGGAGGGTTTTTCAATACTCGGTCGAGGAAGTATCTCATGTATTACCGATTTGTTTCCCCCTTTCTTCTTCGTGCTTTCCAGTTTTGACAAGATATCTTCCTATTTGTTATGTTCGTGGGGAACATGTTGTACGTCTACGGACTTGAATTTCTTCATTTTTTCTTGGACAAAAGTCTAGTATTTGGTGAGATGGTCATTTTGACATGATATTCTCCCCGTACTTGAGATGCAACGAGTTAGGAGTCCATGAAGATTTTCACCTCCTCGACCCCTAGATCTTCGGCCAAGCACAACCCTTCTAGGAATGTGTTGTACCCCAAAATTTGCCCTCGCATTTTTCCTCAAGAAATCACAGCTTCAGGCGTCTCCTGATTTTTTAAACTGGCTCAAGAATCGGTCAAACAGATTTTTCTCGTCAGTCAGACACAATTAGGGTTTTATTGATTTTCAGGGCTCTAGAATGTTTCAAACAGTTGGCTTAGGGTTTTGGTTGATTTTGGCTCAACTTCAATAAGGCGAACGCTTCTTTGGCATTTAATCAGGAATTAGGGTTGTTCATGCGCGGTTCTTCAGAAAGATTTAATTCTACGATGCTTTGCAAGTTATTCCGAGATTTGGATTGAATTCGCATTGTTTGACTTAATCAGTAAAAGAATGCATTTGGATTGAATTCACGTTTGTTTGACTGAATCAGTAAAAGGTTGCATTGGGTTTGAATCTGCAAGGTTTGATTAAAGTCAGTAAAGGGAAAAAGCGTCTGGGCAATTGCTGTGATTGACTGTTGTTTTACTCTGGATGTTTGAAACGCCAGGTTTAACTGATCAAATGTTGAAGCATTGTTTATTTAATTATTTATTATTCTAAGATTAAATGATTGGAATTTATTTTCAATTATTATAATTAAAGAATTATAAATAATAAAACGAACAATTAAAAAAAAAGAGGAAAAGAATTAATTGGATAAAGAAACTTTTTATTTATTTTTAAGTTATTTGTACAATTGTTTTGTTTACAAATTGTTTACAACAATGATTTTACATTTATTTAAATTTAAATAAAAAAACTATCCTAAGTATGTTTCTAAATCTTCAATTCTTCATCTTCTATCCCTTGCTCCAGTACTCCATGGAATTTTATCTGCAAAACAAAGAACATAAGAAAAGTTAGAAGCAGATAAATAAATAAAAGAGAGACAGATAAAAATAAAGGTCATCATTAAGGGCAACTGACTGGGATCAGTTAGCCCTCCCTGCAAATCACGGGATTTCTCCCAGTTCACAAAGAGGGATGAATATTTGCATGCTAAACTTGGAATGCACAAAGTTGAAAAAATGCAAAGTTTGTCAACATACTGCATATTTCAAAACAAACAGGATGGCCTAACCACCAAGTCCAAACTGAATCACAAATTCCAAATTATCCAAAAAGCTACCAAAGATATCAAAGATACAAAAGTACAAGATACTGTCACAAGGAAGCAAAGCTGTCAAAAGAAGATATGAAAAGATATGCAGAGAAACATGTAATGCAAGCAAGCTCTCATATCATCATTTCCCAGTGCTGCCCTTTCAGCTTTAAGTATACATAAAACATTGTTTATTATTTTAATTGTACTGGAGGGAGAGAGAGAAGAGAAAAGAAGTGCAGGTTTTGCAGGCTTAGGCTTTAGGCATGAGAAACAAAATATAAGACAACCTGTTCATAACACAGTGGGAGGGCAGAAATACAAAAGAACACAAATTGTATCAAAATATACAAGAGCTGCCTCCAAACCTCACCAAAGGGCAAGACCTGCATAAGCCTTTGCCTAAAAACAGTATAAGCCTAAACTTGTTCAAGCCTATCAAACACATAACCTGTGTTAAGCCTCAACCTCAAACTTCAAGCCCTGTAAAACCAGTTCAAAGCTTGGTAAGCCATCAAACTGCCTTCAACACAAACAGAAGCCTCTAAGCCCTGTCAAACAGCCACAAACCAGAAAAATCCTTAAACCTTTTCATAAACCAGAAACTCTAAACCTGTAACTTCACCTGCATAACTCACATAACATCAAACCAAATCCAACCCTGTACCATCCTGCACAAACCTGTCAAACACTTAATAACCACAAACTATCCAAACACAAAAACCAGCATAAACTGTGAAGCCCAAACAATACCCTGTCAAACCTGCTTAAGCCTTGAACCTGTAACACAAGTCTAAACCAGTAGATCCAAACAAGGAGCCAAGCCTGAACCTATTTGTTTCAAACATAAACTCAGCAGGCCAAAGCTAACAACCAAGCCTTACCAAAAAGCCTCAAGGCCATAAACCTTTAACTTGCCAAGTTCCAAACACCACAAACTTATCAAACCAATGTCCAAACCCATCAGGCCTCAGAAATACTTCATCATAGGCCAATATACAAAGAAAAGCAACAGAAGCGAGCCAAAAGAGGAAAGCTAGTCAAAACAAAATGTTTCAACAATAGCACATTCAGAAGCATATAGGGGCAAGCATCAATATCAACTCAAAGCCCTCAGAACCTAGGGTTCATCATAGGGATAAACACACTAACCAACAATATCAACATTTCAAGACAACTCAGAATATTCATACAAGCAAAGTTATTCAAAAGGCAACAAACTCTCAGATAATCATCATCAAGACAACTCAGCAAGCCCACAGAAAGGAGAAGGAAAAGAAGCATACAAAGGCTACCAAGAGGAAGAGGAGATAACAAAGGCAACTAAGCAGGCATTCAAAGGCTACAAACCCTCAGAAAGCATCATCACTGGGCAAGCATTCCAAAAGGCAACTAAGAGACGAGGAAAAGAAGCATTTCAAGGCGTACTCAGAATAACCAAGGCATCAAGCGAAACAACAGAAGCATACGAAGCAAAGAAGCAGCAAGAGGAAGAGGATAAAGATTTGTTTTCAGGATTTCATCACCAAACAAAAAGAAGTAAGAAACGAAATACCAGGGCCAAAGCAAGCTAGCACGCGTCACCGTCTCCTCCGCCGTCTTGGCCGCCACAGCGCCCCCCAACTCTTTCCTCCTCCGTCTCCAAGAGGTAGTGCAATTTTCTTCCTTTTCTTTTCATGCCTCAGCAGAAACACAATAATAAGCATTAGAATACGAAATCATAACATGCAAATAACAAAACCCTAATGAGATCAAGACAAAGATCATTACCTTGAAATCTGTCGCCCTAACGATCCATTGAAGGGAAGAGGAAGGTTGAGGACGCCGGTGGCCATGGGCAAGAGAAACTCAGGCGAAGGTGGAAGAAGACGAACGAAGTAAAACGAACGAACGGCGCGCCTCTGTCAAACCCTAAGTCCTTTTCTGAAAACAAATGTGAGAACCCTAAAAAAAACATGTTGTGTTAAACGGTGGGCCTGCCAATTGCGCCTAAGCCCATTAATTCCCAAAGCCAGCGTATACCCCCCCTTTTTCTATCATTCTGACTAATCTATTTGGGCCTTAAACCTCTTTAGACCCATTTAACTCTTAAACTATTTTTTACTTATCTCTTTTTTCTACAATTTTAAACTAACTTAATCTTATTTGTAAATAAAATTACTTTAATTCCTTTTTATACAAAATTTTCTTTACATGAACTTTAGGGTTAATTAGATTAATAGATTCTTATTTTAATTTTCCTTTGTATATAAAAAATAGTAACATAATTAAACAAAATACAAAATATGACAATAATACATTAATACCTTAATACATAAAAATACATTATTTAAAACACTTTTTTATTATTAAACTTATTTTAATTTATACATAAATTTTCACTAAGTTAATACATTTTCTTTTCTTAGAAATATTGATACATAATCAATTAAAATACTCTTTTTAACATACATAATCCAATCAAACTTAGAACATTCTCTTTTCTTTTAGTAAATTTTCTTTTTGTGCATATTAAAGAAAAATACGAGATTACAAAGATTAATTAAATAAACATTTAATTCTTTTTCATTTAGGTTAAACAATACTTAA
This sequence comes from Vicia faba, assembly GCA_948472305.1. Lineage (NCBI taxonomy): Eukaryota > Viridiplantae > Streptophyta > Magnoliopsida > Fabales > Fabaceae > Vicia > Vicia faba. The sequence continues at coordinate 357,984,502 of OX451738.1, forward strand.
TAATACACATTTAAATTCACATCTTAATTTGTAAATAATTCTCATATACGTACACGTACACTTACACAATACACCTTACATTTGATACATTATACATTTGCTTATTTTTTATATTCGTTACGTTTACACTTTTATCGCAATTCGATTTGGTTGTAAATTATTGGACACTACATTCCTAAAGTCTCATCCCCATTTGTGAATTTGTACCCCCACTCCCGGATACTATTTGTAATAGCGTAGACTTTAAATTCTTGCAGTTTATCGCTTTCCAATTATACCATGGTTAGACCTAGGGTTTGCATGTACATAAAATCAAACGCTAGATAACCTAATACAAGACAAATACATGAAATCAATACACAATCACACTTGCACCCCCTAGGGTAATCCCACATGTTGCCTTCCAAAATGGGCCATGCTTGCACGTCGAGTTTCTTTGGCAAAACAAATTCAAATGATTATAAGTCCCTCGATGACGCTTTCGAAAGTTGCCTAAAACGGAATGATTATAGTCCCTTCAAAGCAAATTGCCAAAGACACTTGGCACCATTGCATTCATGGTCCATACGATGACCCGCGCCCGTCCCGTTAAACTTCCTAAACGCAAGATTGTCCACCAAATTCAATGGTGAAACAAAATTGTTAAAAAGGGGTTAAAAACATAGAGAAAGCCTTTGAGTACAATAGGGGTAGACAAAACTCTTAGTTACTTGAGATCAACTTGCAAAAACACTTGCCTTCTTTTCAAAAACCACACTTCATACACACTTTCAAAATAAACTCTCAAAAACATTTGAAACATCTTTTCGAAAAGATACACACTTTTGTAAAACACTCAAACACGAGTCAATTACATTGGTTGCCTAAAATAAGGCATCTCTTCAAAAACATTTTCAAAACACACACACACACACCACAATTTCAAAGCAATCGAAAATCAAGGCAAGTGATCTAAAAACCAAGTAACTAAGAGCCCATGGATAACCATGGATGAAAAGGGTGCTAATACCTTCCCTTTTCATAATCTACCCCCCGAACCCACGAAATATCTCAAAAAGGTTTTTGTTGTGCTTTTTAACCTTTCCTTTAGGATAAAATAAAAAGTCGGTGGCGACTCTTGCTCAACCGAACAAGTGCGAATACAAACGCAAAACCTCAAGTCAGTTCTCCCACCGTATCACAGAACTGGCGACTCTGCTGGGGACTTCTCTTAAAAGTGGGGTTAACTTAGGGTTTAGATCACCTTTTTTTTCAATTGATTGCTTTGTTTGCTTTTTACATTTGTGGGCTTTGCATCGGAGTTTCATAGATCCTAACCCGGATCTGGGGAATAACCTTTTAGGTAGCATAATCTGTGAGGGACCTGTCCGGCGTATACCGACATGGGTGAAGCAGTGGCTACGTTGGTGTGGCACCTTGGTCTGTACCGATATCCCTCGTGTTGAAACGGGGAGAATATGGGTCTTCCAAGGAGTCATTAAGCACCAACCGACCTTAGAACCCTAAATTGACCCAACTTGGCCATTAGAACAGTAGCAGTATGCTACACTCATTGAGGCTAAACTCTCGCGATGGTTCCGGCCGCAAGAAAGATAGCGATGCTGGAGTTATGACCGATTGAGGGTAGCCAATGATTTGAGATCCTCTAGAACCCGGTTACTTTCGATAGGACAGGTTTTAGCCAACGAAACTGAAAGAGGGTAGTACCTGAACCTTATGCAAGCCTAAACCTAAGGACTTGTTTGCTTTGTGTGAATATGATTACCTGTATATACACTTACTTCCTTGTGCATACATGTACATAACATCATGACATCATACCATAGCATTTTCAAATAACCATCTCAAGGATCTCGAGGGTTCTTTTGATGCAGGGTTACGTTGAACTAGACGTCTACCAAGGGGCAAGGGGGTTTCTCCTCTAAACAAATGCCATCAAAGATCAAGTACAACAACTTGAATCAGTGGCTATGACCCACTTGACATGGTGATCTTGATTCTCGTGGAAAGACATCCACCGGTGCGAAGATCTCCAATCCAAGAGCAAAGTTCAACCTCTAACATTTTCTTGTGTTTACCCCAAGAGATCCTTGAAAGCATGCATCCACATATCATGCATTGCATCTTGACGATCTTTCCTTTTTCAGGTTTCCTTACTCTCATACTGTTTATTTCAGTAAGAGATGGCTCTAGAAAGGTCTGTCAAAGACATCCAAGACCAGACTGCTCAACTGCAGGAGATGTTCCTGAACTTGTCTCTGGGGCAAGAAGAAATGAAAGCTCTCCTCACAAAGGGCTTGGAGAATTCAAACAATGCCAGGAGTGATCAGCTTGCGGAGTTGCAGTTTGATCTGACAACATTGAGGACCCAAGTGATGGGACAGTTGGTGGGCCAGATGGCTCTCATCCAAGACCTATCTCAAAGACAAGAAGAACTCAGAGTTCTTGTCCGCCAACTGCTTCCAAACAACCAATTGGGGCAAACATCTGAGGTTGAAGAGCAAGTTACCGCTCAGCCTCCATCCACTCAAGAAGACAAGGGGAAGGCTCCTTCGCTTGCTTCAGGGTCACAAGCCCATCAACAACCTCGCCAGCGTCAACAGAGTAATCGGTGTAAGCCAGAAACGTCGGGAAGACAGTTCATGGAGACTGAAATACCATCATTCTTCATACTGAAGCGCCTGTTGGAGGTTAACCTGCTTACCTTAAAGGATCCTCCTCAGAATCTCAATACCTCCTCTCCTAACTATCGTCCCGATGCATTTTGTGTTTACCACTCCTACAGCCCGGGACACGACACTAACGACTGTTGGGCCTTGAAGAACAAGATTCAAGATCTGATCGACATTGGAGTGTTGGAATTCATGCCAGACGGCAAGATGAAAATCTTCCGTTAAAGAGTTCTCCACCTGGAGTGACAAAGCTCAAGCTGAAAGACTTTTGCTTCATTTTGAATTTTCAAAGTTGTAATTTCTTTTGCTGTCAAACAATTATCTGTTGATGTTAAACTATGTTTTCATTAATGCATTGCATATGTTTGTCTTGAAATCATCCATTCGTTTCACTACTCTTATGCTTTTCTTTATGATATCTGACTCTTGATAAAAAGCTGCAAGCCTTTAGAGGGAGGATGACGAAACAATACCATAATCTCATACAGTATGCTTTTGAACAGACCTTGCTGATGATGTACATGCATTTCATTCAATTCCCAAACACTGGAGTTATAAGGAAGTTAATCCCTAGTCAACCCCTTCGAGCCAAAGAAGTAGGAGTTTTCTGTTCTAAACGATCAAAACCTTTGATATAAACCTGGGGCAGGGTAGTATCTCGGTTAATTCAAAAGAAAATGCGCATTGAAGTTGCAAACTCTCAGTTCGTAACACAACGAACGACGTCAAAAAAAGAAAGCATTCCTTTGGAATCAAAAGACAAGGGTGGTTCCCTATCACATAGACAGTCGATCTCTCAAAAGAGAAAAAGCCCACTGAGCCAAAACCTGTAAAGGAAGCTCAAGAAAGCTGGGGCATCCCGCTGACTGTAGTCTCGAAAATGGGAACAGTCAGGCAAAAGTTAGGGATAACAAATCAAAATCAAAATAGTGAGGTCGTTACAAATCCTCAACAACATGAAAAAAATGTTACAAAAGGAGATGATGACTGTCTCCCAAATTCAACTGGTGAACCATCGCCCAAAAGTCGTTCCAAACTCAAAACAGAGTGTGACGCACAATTAACTGAGCTTAGGTGTGAAGAACATCACGAAGAGCGGGTGGGTACAAATATACTTTGAGCCTTTATCCTTTGTTTCTTAAACCGTGAACCAGACCACGTTACAACCCTTCAAAAGTCCTAATTGAAGCATGGGTTAGTTCGAAAGCATACTGTTACAAAAGGTATCCTGACTCCTGTAAGGCTTTGCTCTAAATCTTGTGTTGATCTGTCTTATAAAAAGTTTTCTGCTAAAAACGCATTTTTGCAAAACTTCGAGACAAACATAAACTTTGCATTGCTTGAATATCACTGTCTGCATTTGGCTTTTTGATTGACAGCGAAGAAATTCATACAGCGAATGTTCGGAGGAACGAAAACTCTCTCAGTGAGCAAAATCACTTCAAAAGGACGACACTTCCATTACAAATCTCCTATCAACAAGGGGAATAACATGGCACCATCCAGTTAACCTGGGGCAGTCCAGTCAAGGTTTGGACAGATCTTTCAAAATTCAATTAACCTGGGGCAGTCCAGTCAAGATTTCAAGAAATCTCTCAATTCGCAGATTAATCTGATTCAAGACTCATCATCACTTGGGGCATTCGAATGTCAAAAGTGTTCAATCATTCCTTCACCACCTGTTGGAAATTACAATCGCCAACAAAACAACTATCACATTTCCAGACTCGATTCCTGTATCTAGCCAGGGCACGTCTGAAGAGTTCGAAGATTCGATTCTTGTATCCAGCCAGGGCATATCTGTTGACGACTATTTCCAGACTCGATTCCTGTATCTAGCCAGGGCACGTCTGAAGAGTTTGAAGATTCGATTCCTGTATCCAGCCAGGGCATATCTGTTGACGACTATTTCCAGACTCGATTCCTGTATCTAGCCAGGGCACGTCTGAAGAGTTTGAAGATTTGATTCCTGTATCCAGCCAGGGCATATCTGTTGACGACTATTTCCAGACTCGATTCCTGTATCTAGCCAGGGCACGTCTGAAGAGTTTGAAGATTCGATTCCTGTATCCATCCAGGGCATATCTGTTGATGACTAATTCCATATTCAATTCCTGTATCTAGCCAGGGCACATCTGAAGAGATTGAAGATCAACACCTGTAACAAGCCAGGGAACCATCTTTCTTTCTCAAGTTCCAGATCAACACATGTAACAAGCCAGGAAAATATCTGTGAACGACCGATTGTGGATCAACACCTGTAACAAGCCAGGAAATTATCTACATCACCACTTGGGGCATTCGAATGTCAAAAGTGTTCAAAAACCCGATGCAGTTTTACACGGACTCATCATCAGGAAATCCTACACAGATCTCCTTAAGACAGGAATTCCCCAGTAGTTTGGCATACAACCCAAGCTTCTGATTTCCCCAACAGTGGTCCCAAGACTTCTCATTTTTCAACAATCAAGAGATTCTTGCCCTCCACAGCAGCAGCCAAGGAATTATTTTCCCCGGCAGCAGTCAAGATTCTTTTATCTTCAGCCATCCAGGATTCATTTATCCTCAGCAAGATAGCTTATCAGCTTGCATGCGCATTCATCACATTCATGTCATAAACATTGATGTCACATACATTGCATCATGCATCATAACATTGCATACAACTAACCCTTTACCTTTTCAGGTAAGATCAGTCGACAGACAAAGATCATCTTCCGAGATTCATCCAGAAATAGTTCATATGTGACCCGGACACGGCGACATTCTGATACTTGTTCCAGATTCATCCAGATGCAGTTTTACACGGACTCATCATCAGGAAACCCTACACCGGTTCCTCCTTCAGACTTCTGAAAACAGTTTATGGATTCTTCCCAACAACGGATGTCAATCTATCACTTGTTCAGATGTAAACTTTTGAAAACAGTTTACGGACGCTTCCTAACAACGGATGCTGCTCTATTGCTTATTCGACTTCAAGACTTCTGAAAACAGTTTACGGATTCTTCCCAACAACGGATGTTAATCTATCGCTTGTTCAGACTCTTCTCAACTTTTGAAAACAGTTTACGGACGCTTCCCAACAACGGATGCTGCTCTATTGCTTATTCAACTTCAAGACTTCTGAAAACAGTTTACGGATTCTTCCCAACAACGGATGTTAATCTATCGCTTGTTCAGATGCAACCTTTGAAAACAGTTTACGGAAGCTTCCCAACAACGGATGTTGCTCTATTGCTTATTCAACTTCAAGACTTCTGAAAACAGTTTACGGATTCTTCCCAACAACAGATGTTAATCTATCGCTTGTTCAGATGCAACCTTTAAAAACAGTTTACGGACGCTTCCCAACAACGGATGTTGCTCTATTGCTTATTCAACCTCGAGACTTCTGAAAACAGTTTACAGATTCTTCCCAACAACAGATGTTAATCTATTGCTTATTCAATCTCAACTCCTGAAAACAGTTTACGGATGCCTCCAGATACAGATGTCAATCTATTGCTTATTCAGACCCCCAGTTCAGAGATGTTCCGAAACATGGAGGCCTTTCTGATACCCGTCCACTCACCAATGAAATACAGTTCAACATTTCCAAATGGCATCTTTAAGCCCATTCTCAAATGGCATCTATAAGCCCATCCTCCTACCAGCAGTCACCAAATGGCATCTTTAAGCCCATTCTTAGATGGCATCTATAAGCCCATCCTCCTACCAGCAGTCACCAAATGGCATCTTTAAGCCCATTCTCAGATGGCATCTCTAAGCCCATCCCCCGACAAGATTCTATCGCATCAGATGGCATCTTTAAGCCCATCACCAAATGGCATCTTTAAGCCCATTCACCTCTACCATCACATCGCCGAGTGCAAATTTTCTGGGCACTTTAGTGTCCAATCTCCTTTTACCTTCGAGTCGCGAAAGGCAAACTTGTCAATCTAACTCTTCAGGTTCAAGAAGATTGAACAGGGGCAACTGTTGTACCCCAAAATTTGCCCTCGCATTTTTCCTCAAGAAATCACAGCTTCAGGCGTCTCCTGATTTTTTAAACTGGCTCAAGAATCGGTCAAACAGATTTTTCTCGTCAGTCAGACACAATTAGGGTTTTATTGATTTTCAGGGCTCTAGAATGTTTCAAACAGTTGGCTTAGGGTTTTGGTTGATTTTGGCTCAACTTCGATCAGGCGAACGCTTCTTTGGCATTTAATCAGGAATTAAGGTTGTTCATGCGCGGTTCTTCAGAAAGATTTAATTCTACGATGCTTTGCAAGTTATTCCGAGATTTGGATTGAATTCGCATTGTTTGACTTAATCAGTAAAAGAATGCATTTGGATTGAATTCACGTTTGTTTGACTGAATCAGTAAAAGGTTGCATTGGGTTTGAATCTGCAAGGTTTGATTAAAGTCAGTAAAGGGAAAAAGCGTCTGGGCAATTGCTGTGATTGACTGTTGTTTTACTCTGGATGTTTGAAACGCCAGGTTTAACTGATCAAATGCTGAAGCATTGTTTATTTAATTATTTATTATTCTAAGATTAAATGATTGGAATTTATTTTCAATTATTATAATTAAAGAATTATAAATAATAAAACGAACAATTAAAAAAAAGAGAGGAAAAGAATTAATTGGATAAAGAAACTTTTTATTTATTTTTAAGTTATTTGTACAATTGTTTTGTTTACAAATTGTTTACAACAATGATTTTACATTTATTTAAATTTAAATAAAAAAACTATCCTAAGTATGTTTCTAAATCTTCAATTCTTCATCTTCTATCCCTTGCTCCAGTACTCCATGGAATTTTATCTGCAAAACAAAGAACAGAAGAAAAGTTAGAAGCAGATAAATAAATAAAAGAGAGACAGATAAAAATAAAGGTCATCATTAAGGGCAACTGACTGGGATCAGTTAGCCCTCCCTGCAAATCACGGGATTTCTCCCAGTTCACAAAGAGGGATGAATATTTGCATGCTAAACTTGGAATGCACAAAGTTGAAAAAATGCAAAGTTTGTCAACATACTGCATATTTCAAAACAAACAGGATGGCCTAACCACCAAGTCCAAACTGAATCACAAATTCCAAATTATCCAAAAAGCTACCAAAGATATCAAAGATACAAAAGTACAAGATACTGTCACAAGGAAGCAAAGCTGTCAAAAGAAGATATGAAAAGATATGCAGAGAAACATGTAATGCAAGCAAGCTCTCATATCATCATTTCCCAGTGCTGCCCTTTCAGCTTTAAGTATACATAAAACATTGTTTATTATTTTAATTGTACTGGAGGGAGAGAGAGAAGAGAAAAGAAGTGCAGGTTTTGCAGGCTTAGGCTTTAGGCATGAGAAACAAAATATAAGACAACCTGTTCATAACACAGTGGGAGGGCAGAAATACAAAAGAACACAAATTGTATCAAAATATACAAGAGCTGCCTCCAAACCTCACCAAAGGGCAAGACCTGCATAAGCCTTTGCCTAAAAACAGTATAAGCCTAAACTTGTTCAAGCCTATCAAACACATAACCTGTGTTAAGCCTCAACCTCAAACTTCAAGCCCTGTAAAACCAGTTCAAAGCTTGGTAAGCCATCAAACTGCCTTCAACACAAACAGAAGCCTCTAAGCCCTGTCAAACAGCCACAAACCAGAAAAATCCTTAAACCTTTTCATAAACCAGAAACTCTAAACCTGTAACTTCACCTGCATAACTCACATAACATCAAACCAAATCCAACCCTGTACCATCCTGCACAAACCTGTCAAACACTTAATAACCACAAACTATCCAAACACAAAAACCAGCATAAACTGTGAAGCCCAAACAATACCCTGTCAAACCTGCTTAAGCCTTGAACCTGTAACACAAGTCTAAACCAGTAGATCCAAACAAGGAGCCAAGCCTGAACCTATTTGTTTCAAACATAAACTCAGCAGGCCAAAGCTAACAACCAAGCCTTACCAAAAAGCCTCAAGGCCATAAACCTTTAACTTGCCAAGTTCCAAACACCACAAACTTATCAAACCAATGTCCAAACCCATCAGGCCTCAGAAATACTTCATCATAGGCCAATATACAAAGAAAAGCAACAGAAGCGAGCCAAAAGAGGAAAGCTAGTCAAAACAAAATGTTTCAACAATAGCACATTCAGAAGCATATAGGGGCAATCATCAATATCAACTCAAAGCCCTCAGAACCTAGGGTTCATCATAGGGATAAACACACTAACCAACAATATCAACATTTCAAGATAACTCAGAATATTCATACAAGCAAAGTTATTCAAAAGGCAACAAACTCTCAGATAATCATCATCAAGACAACTCAGCAAGCCCACAGAAAGGAGAAGGAAAAGAAGCATACAAAGGCTACCAAGAGGAAGAGGAGATAACAAAGGCAACTAAGCAGGCATTCAAAGGCTACAAACCCTCAGAAAGCATCATCACTGGGCAAGCATTCCAAAAGGCAACTAAGAGACGAGGAAAAGAAGCATTTCAAGGCGTACTCAGAATAACCAAGGCATCAAGCGAAACAACAGAAGCATACGAAGCAAAGAAGCAGCAAGAGGAAGAGGATAAAGATTTGTTTTCAGGATTTCATCACCAAACAAAAAGAAGTAAGAAACGAAATACCAGGGCCAAAGCAAGCTAGCACGCGTCACCGTCTCCTCCGCCGTCTTGGCCGCCACAGCGCCCCCCAACTCTTTCCTCCTCCGTCTCCAAGAGGTAGTGCAATTTTCTTCCTTTTCTTTTCATGCCTCAGCAGAAACACAATAATAAGCATTAGAATACGAAATCATAACATGCAAATAACAAAACCCTAATGAGATCAAGACAAAGATCATTACCTTGAAATCTGTCGCCCTAACGATCCATTGAAGGGAAGAGGAAGGTTGAGGACGCCGGTGGCCATGGGCAAGAGAAACTCAGGCGAAGGTGGAAGAAGACGAACGAAGTAAAACGAACGAACGGCGCGCCTCTGTCAAACCCTAAGTCCTTTTCTGAAAACAAATGTGAGAACCCTAAAAAAAACATGTTGTGTTAAACGGTGGGCCTGCCAATTGCGCCTAAGCCCATTAATTCCCAAAGCCAGCGTATACCCCCCCTTTTTCTATCATTCTGACTAATCTATTTGGGCCTTAAACCTCTTTAGACCCATTTAACTCTTAAACTATTTTTTACTTATCTCTTTTTTCTACAATTTTAAACTAACTTAATCTTATTTGTAAATAAAATTACTTTAATTCCTTTTTATACAAAATTTTCTTTACATGAACTTTAGGGTTAATTAGATTAATAGATTCTTATTTTAATTTTCCTTTGTATATAAAAAATAGTAACATAATTAAACAAAATACAAAATATGACAATAATACATTAATACCTTAATACATAAAAATACATTATTTAAAACACTTTTTTATTATTAAACTTATTTTAATTTATACATAAATTTTCACTAAGTTAATACATTTTCTTTTCTTAGAAATATTGATACATAATCAATTAAAATACTCTTTTTAACATACATAATCCAATCAAACTTAGAACATTCTCTTTTCTTTTAGTAAATTTTCTTTTTGTGCATATTAAAGAAAAATACGAGATTACAAAGATTAATTAAATAAACATTTAATTCTTTTTCATTTAGGTTAAACAATACTTAATAATACACATTTAAATTCACATCTTAATTTGTAAATAATTCTCATATACGTACACGTACACTTACACAATACACCTTACATTTGATACATTATACATTTGCTTATTTTTTATATTCGTTACGTTTACACTTTTATCGCAATTCGATTTGGTTGTAAATTATTGGACACTACATTCCTAAAGTCTCATCCCCATTTGTGAATTTGTACCCCCACTCCCGGATACTATTTGTAATAGCGTAGACTTTAAATTCTTGCAGTTTATCGCTTTCCAATTATACCATGGTTAGACCTAGGGTTTGCATGTACATAAAATCAAACGCTAGATAACCTAATACAAGACAAATACATGAAATCAATACACAATCACACTTGCACCCCCTAGGGTAATCCCACATGTTGCCTTCCAAAATGGGCCATGCTTGCACGTCGAGTTTCTTTGGCAAAACAAATTCAAATGATTATAAGTCCCTCGATGACGCTTTCGAAAGTTGCCTAAAACGGAATGATTATAGTCCCTTCAAAGCAAATTGCCAAAGACACTTGGCACCATTGCATTCATGGTCCATACGATGACCCGCGCCCGTCCCGTTAAACTTCCTAAACGCAAGATTGTCCACCAAATTCAATGGTGAAACAAAATTGTTAAAAAGGGGTTAAAAACATAGAGAAAGCCTTTGAGTACAATAGGGGTAGACAAAACTCTTATTTACTTGAGATCAACTTGCAAAAACACTTGCCTTCTTTTCAAAAACCACACTTCATACACACTTTCAAAATAAACTCTCAAAAACATTTGAAACATCTTTTCGAAAAGATACACACTTTTGTAAAACACTCAAACACGAGTCAATTACATTGGTTGCCTAAAATAAGGCATCTCTTCAAAAACATTTTCAAAACACACACACACACACCACAATTTCAAAGCAATCGAAAATCAAGGCAAGTGATCTAAAAACCAAGTAACTAAGAGCCCATGGATAACCATGGATGAAAAGGGTGCTAATACCTTCCATTTTCATAATCTACCCCCCGAACCCACGAAATATCTCAAAAATGTTTTTGCTGTGCTTTTTAACCTTTCCTTTAGGATAAAATAAAAAGTCGGTGGCGACTCTTGCTCAACCGAACAAGTGCGAATACAAACGCAAAACCTCAAGTCAGTTCTCCCACCGTATCACAGAACTGGCGACTCTGCTGGGGACTTCTCTTAAAAGTGGGGTTAACTTAGGGTTTAGATCACCTTTTTTTTCAATTGATTGCTTTGTTTGCTTTTTACATTTGTGGGCTTTGCATCGGAGTTTCATAGATCCTAACCCGGATCTGGGGAATAACCTTTTAGGTAGCATAATCTGTGAGGGACCTGTCCGGCGTATACCGACATGGGTGAAGCAGTGGCTACGTTGGTGTGGCACCTTGGTCTGTACCGATATCCCTCGTGTTGAAACGGGGAGAATATGGGTCTTCCAAGGAGTCATTAAGCACCAACCGACCTTAGAACCCTAAATTGACCCAACTTGGCCATTAGAACAGTAGCAGTATGCTACACTCATTGAGGCTAAACTCTCGCGATGGTTCCGGCCGCAAGAAAGATAGCGATGCTGGAGTTATGACCGATTGAGGGTAGCCAATGATTTGAGATCCTCTAGAACCCGGTTACTTTCGATAGGACAGGTTTTAGCCAACGAAACTGAAAGAGGGTAGTACCTGAACCTCATGCAAGCCTAAACCTAAGGACTTGTTTGCTTTGTGTGAATATGATTACCTGTATATACACTTACTTCCTTGTGCATACATGTACATAACATCATGACATCATACCATAGCATTTTCAAATAACCATCTCAAGGATCTCGAGGGTTCTTTTGATGCAGGGTTACGTTGAACTAGACGTCTACCAAGGGGCAAGGGGGTTTCTCCTCTAAACAAATGCCATCAAAGATCAAGTACAACAACTTGAATCAGTGGCTATGACCCACTTGACATGGTGATCTTGATTCTCGTGGAAAGACATCCACCGGTGCGAAGATCTCCAATCCAAGAGCAAAGTTCAACCTCTAACATTTTCTTGTGTTTACCCCAAGAGATCCTTGAAAGCATGCATCCACATATCATGCATTGCATCTTGACGATCTTTCCTTTTTCAGGTTTCCTTACTCTCATACTGTTTATTTCAGTAAGAGATGGCTCTAGAAAGGTCTGTCAAAGACATCCAAGACCAGACTGCTCAACTGCAGGAGATGTTCCTGAACTTGTCTCTGGGGCAAGAAGAAATGAAAGCTCTCCTCACAAAGGGCTTGGAGAATTCAAACAATGCCAGGAGTGATCAGCTTGCGGAGTTGCAGTTTGATCTGACAACATTGAGGACCCAAGTGATGGGACAGTTGGTGGGCCAGATGGCTCTCATCCAAGACCTATCTCAAAGACAAGAAGAACTCAGAGTTCTTGTCCGCCAACTGCTTCCAAACAACCAATTGGGGCAAACATCTGAGGTTGAAGAGCAAGTTACCGCTCAGCCTCCATCCACTCAAGAAGACAAGGGGAAGGCTCCTTCGCTTGCTTCAGGGTCACAAGCCCATCAACAACCTCGCCAGCGTCAACAGAGTAATCGGTGTAAGCCAGAAACGTCGGGAAGACAGTTCATGGAGACTGAAATACCATCATTCTTCATACTGAAGCGCCTGTTGGAGGTTAACCTGCTTACCTTAAAGGATCCTCCTCAGAATCTCAATACCTCCTCTCCTAACTATCGTCCCGATGCATTTTGTGTTTACCACTCCTACAGCCCGGGACACGACACTAACGACTGTTGGGCCTTGAAGAACAAGATTCAAGATCTGATCGACATTGGAGTGTTGGAATTCATGCCAGACGGCAAGATGAAAATCTTCCGTTAAAGAGTTCTCCACCTGGAGTGACAAAGCTCAAGCTGAAAGACTTTTGCTTCATTTTGAATTTTCAAAGTTGTAATTTCTTTTGCTGTCAAACAATTATCTGTTGATGTTAAACTATGTTTTCATTAATGCATTGCATATGTTTGTCTTGAAATCATCCATTCGTTTCACTACTCTTATGCTTTTCTTTATGATATCTGACTCTTGATAAAAAGCTGCAAGCCTTTAGAGGGAGGATGACGAAACAATACCATAATCTCATACAGTATGCTTTTGAACAGACCTTGCTGATGATGTACATGCATTTCATTCAATTCCCAAACACTGGAGTTATAAGGAAGTTAATCCCTAGTCAACCCCTTCGAGCCAAAGAAGTAGGAGTTTTCTGTTCTAAACGATCAAAACCTTTGATATAAACCTGGGGCAGGGTAGTATCTCGGTTAATTCAAAAGAAAATGCGCATTGAAGTTGCAAACTCTCAGTTCGTAACACAACGAACGACGTCAAAAAAAGAAAGCATTCCTTTGGAATCAAAAGACAAGGGTGGTTCCCTATCACATAGACAGTCGATCTCTCAAAAGAGAAAAAGCCCACTGAGCCAAAACCTATAAAGGAAGCTCAAGAAAGCTGGGGCATCCCGCTGACTGTAGTCTCGAAAATGGGAACAGTCAGGCAAAAGTTAGGGATAACAAATCAAAATCAAAATAGTGAGGTCGTTACAAATCCTCAACAACATGAAAAAAATGTTACAAAAGGAGATGATGACTGTCTCCCAAATTCAACTGGTGAACCATCGCCCAAAAGTCGTTCCAAACTCAAAACAGAGTGTGACGCACAATTAACTGAGCTTAGGTGTGAAGAACATCACGAAGAGCGGGTGGGTACAAATATACTTTGAGCCTTTATCCTTTGTTTCTTAAACCGTGAACCAGACCACGTTACAACCCTTCAAAAGTCCTAATTGAAGCATGGGTTAGTTCGAAAGCATACTGTTACAAAAGGTATCCTGACTCCTGTAAGGCTTTGCTCTAAATCTTGTGTTGATCTGTCTTATAAAAAGTTTTCTGCTAAAAACGCATTTTTGCAAAACTTCGAGACAAACATAAACTTTGCATTGCTTGAATATCACTGTCTGCATTTGGCTTTTTGATTGACAGCGAAGAAATTCATACAGCGAATGTTCGGAGGAACGAAAACTCTCTCAGTGAGCAAAATCACTTCAAAAGGACGACACTTCCATTACAAATCTCCTATCAACAAGGGGAATAACATGGCACCATCCAGTTAACCTGGGGCAGTCCAGTCAAGGTTTGGACAGATCTTTCAAAATTCAATTAACCTGGGGCAGTCCAGTCAAGATTTCAAGAAATCTCTCAATTCGCAGATTAATCTGATTCAAGACTCATCATCACTTGGGGCATTCGAATGTCAAAAGTGTTCAATCATTCCTTCACCACCTGTTGGAAATTACAATCGCCAACAAAACAACTATCACATTTCCAGACTCGATTCCTGTATCTAGCCAGGGCACGTCTGAAGAGTTCGAAGATTCGATTCTTGTATCCAGCCAGGGCATATCTGTTGACGACTATTTCCAGACTCGATTCCTGTATCTAGCCAGGGCACGTCTGAAGAGTTTGAAGATTCGATTCCTGTATCCAGCCAGGGCATATCTGTTGACGACTATTTCCAGACTCGATTCCTGTATCTAGCCAGGGCACGTCTGAAGAGTTTGAAGATTTGATTCCTGTATCCAGCCAGGGCATATCTGTTGACGACTATTTCCAGACTCGATTCCTGTATCTAGCCAGGGCACGTCTGAAGAGTTTGAAGATTCGATTCCTGTATCCATCCAGGGCATATCTGTTGATGACTAATTCCATATTCAATTCCTGTATCTAGCCAGGGCACATCTGAAGAGATTGAAGATCAACACCTGTAACAAGCCAGGGAACCATCTTTCTTTCTCAAGTTCCAGATCAACACATGTAACAAGCCAGGAAAATATCTGTGAACGACCGATTGTGGATCAACACCTGTAACAAGCCAGGAAATTATCTACATCACCACTTGGGGCATTCGAATGTCAAAAGTGTTCAAAAACCCGATGCAGTTTTACACGGACTCATCATCAGGAAATCCTACACAGATCTCCTTAAGACAGGAATTCCCCAGTAGTTTGGCATACAACCCAAGCTTCTGATTTCCCCAACAGTGGTCCCAAGACTTCTCATTTTTCAACAATCAAGAGATTCTTGCCCTCCACAGCAGCAGCCAAGGAATTATTTTCCCCGGCAGCAGTCAAGATTCTTTTATCTTCAGCCATCCAGGATTCATTTATCCTCAGCAAGATAGCTTATCAGCTTGCATGCGCATTCATCACATTCATGTCATAAACATTGATGTCACATACATTGCATCATGCATCATAACATTGCATACAACTAACCCTTTACCTTTTCAGGTAAGATCAGTCGACAGACAAAGATCATCTTCCGAGATTCATCCAGAAATAGTTCATATGTGACCCGGACACGGCGACATTCTGATACTTGTTCCAGATTCATCCAGATGCAGTTTTACACGGACTCATCATCAGGAAACCCTACACCGGTTCCTCCTTCAGACTTCTGAAAACAGTTTATGGATTCTTCCCAACAACGGATGTCAATCTATCACTTGTTCAGATGTAAACTTTTGAAAACAGTTTACGGACGCTTCCTAACAACGGATGCTGCTCTATTGCTTATTCGACTTCAAGACTTCTGAAAACAGTTTACGGATTCTTCCCAACAACGGATGTTAATCTATCGCTTGTTCAGACTCTTCTCAACTTTTGAAAACAGTTTACGGACGCTTCCCAACAACGGATGCTGCTCTATTGCTTATTCAACTTCAAGACTTCTGAAAACAGTTTACGGATTCTTCCCAACAACGGATGTTAATCTATCGCTTGTTCAGATGCAACCTTTGAAAACAGTTTACGGACGCTTCCCAACAACGGATGTTGCTCTATTGCTTATTCAACTTCAAGACTTCTGAAAACAGTTTACGGATTCTTCCCAACAACAGATGTTAATCTATCGCTTGTTCAGATGCAACCTTTAAAAACAGTTTACGGACGCTTCCCAACAACGGATGTTGCTCTATTGCTTATTCAACCTCGAGACTTCTGAAAACAGTTTACAGATTCTTCCCAACAACAGATGTTAATCTATTGCTTATTCAATCTCAACTCCTGAAAACAGTTTACGGATGCCTCCAGATACAGATGTCAATCTATTGCTTATTCAGACCCCCAGTTCAGAGATGTTCCGAAACATGGAGGCCTTTCTGATACCCGTCCACTCACCAATGAAATACAGTTCAACATTTCCAAATGGCATCTTTAAGCCCATTCTCAAATGGCATCTATAAGCCCATCCTCCTACCAGCAGTCACCAAATGGCATCTTTAAGCTCATTCTTAGATGGCATCTATAAGCCCATCCTCCTACCAGCAGTCACCAAATGGCATCTTTAAGCCCATTCTCAGATGGCATCTCTAAGCCCATCCCCCGACAAGATTCTATCGCATCAGATGGCATCTTTAAGCCCATCACCAAATGGCATCTTTAAGCCCATTCACCTCTACCATCACATCGCCGAGTGCAAATTTTCTGGGCACTTTAGTGTCCAATCTCCTTTTACCTTCGAGTCGCGAAAGGCAAACTTGTCAATCTAACTCTTCAGGTTCAAGAAGATTGAACAGGGGCAACTGTTGTACCCCAAAATTTGCCCTCGCATTTTTCCTCAAGAAATCACAGCTTCAGGCGTCTCCTGATTTTTTAAACTGGCTCAAGAATCGGTCAAACAGATTTTTCTCGTCAGTCAGACACAATTAGGGTTTTATTGATTTTCAGGGCTCTAGAATGTTTCAAACAGTTGGCTTAGGGTTTTGGTTGATTTTGGCTCAACTTCGATCAGGCGAACGCTTCTTTGGCATTTAATCAGGAATTAAGGTTGTTCATGCGCGGTTCTTCAGAAAGATTTAATTCTACGATGCTTTGCAAGTTATTCCGAGATTTGGATTGAATTCGCATTGTTTGACTTAATCAGTAAAAGAATGCATTTGGATTGAATTCACGTTTGTTTGACTGAATCAGTAAAAGGTTGCATTGGGTTTGAATCTGCAAGGTTTGATTAAAGTCAGTAAAGGGAAAAAGCGTCTGGGCAATTGCTGTGATTGACTGTTGTTTTACTCTGGATGTTTGAAACGCCAGGTTTAACTGATCAAATGCTGAAGCATTGTTTATTTAATTATTTATTATTCTAAGATTAAATGATTGGAATTTATTTTCAATTATTATAATTAAAGAATTATAAATAATAAAACGAACAATTAAAAAAAAAAGAGAGGAAAAGAATTAATTGGATAAAGAAACTTTTTATTTATTTTTAAGTTATTTGTACAATTGTTTTGTTTACAAATTGTTTACAACAATGATTTTACATTTATTTAAATTTAAATAAAAAAACTATCCTAAGTATGTTTCTAAATCTTCAATTCTTCATCTTCTATCCCTTGCTCCAGTACTCCATGGAATTTTATCTGCAAAACAAAGAACAGAAGAAAAGTTAGAAGCAGATAAATAAATAAAAGAGAGACAGATAAAAATAAAGGTCATCATTAAGGGCAACTGACTGGGATCAGTTAGCCCTCCCTGCAAATCACGGGATTTCTCCCAGTTCACAAAGAGGGATGAATATTTGCATGCTAAACTTGGAATGCACAAAGTTGAAAAAATGCAAAGTTTGTCAACATACTGCATATTTCAAAACAAACAGGATGGCCTAACCACCAAGTCCAAACTGAATCACAAATTCCAAATTATCCAAAAAGCTACCAAAGATATCAAAGATACAAAAGTACAAGATACTGTCACAAGGAAGCAAAGCTGTCAAAAGAAGATATGAAAAGATATGCAGAGAAACATGTAATGCAAGCAAGCTCTCATATCATCATTTTCCAGTGCTGCCCTTTCAGCTTTAAGTACACATAAAACATTGTTTATTATTTTAATTGTACTGGAGGGAGAGAGAGAAGAGAAAAGAAGTGCAGGTTTTGCAGGCTTAGGCTTTAGGCATGAGAAACAAAATATAAGACAACCTGTTCATAACACAGTGGGAGGGCAAAAATACAAAAGAACACAAATTGTATTAAAATATACAAGAGCTTCCTCCAAACCTCACCAAAGGGCAAGACCTGCATAAGCCTTTGCCTAAAAACAGCATAAGCTTAAACTTGTTCAAGCCTATCAAACACATAACCTGTGTTAAGCCTCAACCTCAAACTTCAAGCCCTGTAAAACCAGTTCAAAGCTTGGTAAGCCATCAAACTGCCTTCAACACAAACATAAGCCTCTAAGCCCTGTCAAACAGCCACAAACCAGAAAAATCCTTAAACCTTTTCATAAACCAGAAACTCTAAACCTGTAACTTCACCTGCATAACTCACATAACATCAAACCAAATCCAACCCTGTACCATCCTGCACAAACCTGTCAAACACTTAATAACCACAAACTATCCAAACACAAAAACCAGCATAAACTGTGAAGCCCAAACAATACCCTGTCAAACCTGCTTAAGCCTTGAACCTGTAACACAAGTCTAAACCAGTAGATCCAAACAAGGAGCCAAGCCTGAACCTATTTGTTTCAAACATAAACTCAGCAGGCCAAAGCTAACAACCAAGCCTTACCAAAAAGCCTCAAGGCCATAAACCTTTAACTTGCCAAGTTCCAAACACCACAAACTTATCAAACCAATGTCCAAACCCATCAGGCCTCAGAAATACTTCATCATAGGCCAATATACAAAGAAAAGCAACAGAAGCGAGCCAAAAGAGGAAAGCTAGTCAAAACAAAATGTTTCAACAATAGCACATTCAGAAGCATATAGGGGCAAGCATCAATATCAACTCAAAGCCCTCAGAACCTAGGGTTCATCATAGGGATAAACACACTAACCAACAATATCAACATTTCAAGACAACTCAGAATATTCATACAAGCAAAGTTATTCAAAAGGCAACAAACTCTCAGATAATCATCATCAAGACAACTCAGCAAGCCCACAGAAAGGAGAAGGAAAAGAAGCATACAAAGGCTACCAAGAGGAAGAGGAGATAACAAAGGCAACTAAGCAGGCATTCAAAGGCTACAAACCCTCAGAAAGCATCATCACTGGGCAAGCATTCCAAAAGGCAACTAAGAGACGAGGAAAAGAAGCATTTCAAGGCGTACTCAGAATAACCAAGGCATCAAGCGAAACAACAGAAGCATACGAAGCAAAGAAGCAGCAAGAGGAAGAGGATAAAGATTTGTTTTCAGGATTTCATCACCAAACAAAAAGAAGTAAGAAACGAAATACCAGGGCCAAAGCAAGCTAGCACGCGTCACCGTCTCCTCCGCCGTCTTGGCCGCCACAGCGCCCCCCAACTCTTTCCTCCTCCGTCTCCAAGAGGTAGTGCAATTTTCTTCCTTTTCTTTTCATGCCTCAGCAGAAACACAATAATAAGCATTAGAATACGAAATCATAACATGCAAATAACAAAACCCTAATGAGATCAAGACAAAGATCATTACCTTGAAATCTGTCGCCCTAACGATCCATTGAAGGGAAGAGGAAGGTTGAGGACGCCGGTGGCCATGGGCAAGAGAAACTCAGGCGAAGGTGGAAGAAGACGAACGAAGTAAAACGAACGAACGGCGCGCCTCTGTCAAACCCTAAGTCCTTTTCTGAAAACAAATGTGAGAACCCTAAAAAAAACATGTTGTGTTAAACGGTGGGCCTGCCAATTGCGCCTAAGCCCATTAATTCCCAAAGCCAGCGTATACCCCCCCTTTTTCTATCATTCTGACTAATCTATTTGGGCCTTAAACCTCTTTAGACCCATTTAACTCTTAAACTATTTTTTACTTATCTCTTTTTTCTACAATTTTAAACTAACTTAATCTTATTTGTAAATAAAATTACTTTAATTCCTTTTTATACAAAATTTTCTTTACATGAACTTTAGGGTTAATTAGATTAATAGATTCTTATTTTAATTTTCCTTTGTATATAAAAAATAGTAACATAATTAAACAAAATACAAAATATGACAATAATACATTAATACCTTAATACATAAAAATACATTATTTAAAACACTTTTTTATTATTAAACTTATTTTAATTTATACATAAATTTTCACTAAGTTAATACATTTTCTTTTCTTAGAAATATTGATACATAATCAATTAAAATACTCTTTTTAACATACATAATCCAATCAAACTTAGAACATTCTCTTTTCTTTTAGTAAATTTTCTTTTTGTGCATATTAAAGAAAAATACGAGATTACAAAGATTAATTAAATAAACATTTAATTCTTTTTCATTTAGGTTAAACAATACTTAATAATACACATTTAAATTCACATCTTAATTTGTAAATAATTCTCATATACGTACACGTACACTTACACAATACACCTTACATTTGATACATTATACATTTGCTTATTTTTTATATTCGTTACGTTTACACTTTTATCGCAATTCGATTTGGTTGTAAATTATTGGACACTACATTCCTAAAGTCTCATCCCCATTTGTGAATTTGTACCCCCACTCCCGGATACTATTTGTAATAGCGTAGACTTTAAATTCTTGCAGTTTATCGCTTTCCAATTATACCATGGTTAGACCTAGGGTTTGCATGTACATAAAATCAAACGCTAGATAACCTAATACAAGACAAATACATGAAATCAATACACAATCACACTTGCACCCCCTAGGGTAATCCCACATGTTGCCTTCCAAAATGGGCCATGCTTGCACGTCGAGTTTCTTTGGCAAAACAAATTCAAATGATCATAAGTCCCTCGATGACGCTTTCGAAAGTTGCCTAAAACGGAATGATTATAGTCCCTTCAAAGCAAATTGCCAAAGACACTTGGCACCATTGCATTCATGGTCCATACGATGACCCGCGCCCGTCCCGTTAAACTTCCTAAACGCAAGATTGTCCACCAAATTCAATGGTGGAACAAAATTGTTAAAAAGGGGTTGAAAACATAGAGAAATCCTTTGAGTACAATAGGGGTAGACAAAACTCTTATTTACTTGAGATCAACTTGCAAAAACACTTGCCTTCTTTTCAAAAACCACACTTCATACACACTTTCAAAATAAACTCTCAAAAACATTTGAAACATCTTTTCGAAAAGATACACACTTTTGTAAAACACTCAAACACGAGTCAATTACATTGGTTGCCTAAAATAAGGCATCTCTTCAAAAACATTTTCAAAACACACACACACACACCACAATTTCAAAGCAATCGAAAATCAAGGCAAGTGATCTAAAAACCAAGTAACTAAGAGCCCATGGATAACCATGGATGAAAAGGGTGCTAATACCTTCCCTTTTCATAATCTACCCCCCGAACCCACGAAATATCTCAAAAATGTTTTTGCTGTGCTTTTTAACCTTTCCTTTAGGATAAAATAAAAAGTCGGTGGCGACTCTTGCTCAACCGAACAAGTGCGAATACAAACGCAAAACCTCAAGTCAGTTCTCCCACCGTATCACAGGGTGCGCGAGATATTTCTTGTTCCTAGACGAGGAGGAACTTTCTGCTTCCTGTAAGGGCTCTTTCACTTTTCTCTTCTACTCTCGAAGATCCTCCTTTGTGAACCTGTTGTCGAGGTCAATTGCATCAACATGCGAAAATGGTTGTGGTTCCTCAGAACTGTTGGGCAATTTAGATTTGCTGGTTGTTCTGGGTTTCATGTCGATGGAGCTCAATCCTTTAGTAGAAGCTTCAAAGCATCTTCTTGCTGCCTGAATGTCCTTGTGAATGGTGACGGCGAGTCCTTACTCGGTGTAGCACTTCATTTCAGATGCACTGTGGAGGGCACTGCTATCAATTTGGCTAGGGCAGGTCTCCTGAAAATGCACGTATACAATGAATGGCAGTCCACCACGAGGAACTGCGTCTTTATCGACCTGAAGGTTTCGGCCGCCCCGAATGTGACGATCATCTTGACATACTCCTAAGGCTTGGTGACATGACAGTTAAATCCATGGAGGTCGGAGCCGACATAAGGGGTTGGGTGGGTCTCGTTTAGCTGGAGAATGGTGAACAACTGGGAGTACATTATGTCCACCGAGCTTCCTTGGTCGACAAATATTTTCCTGATGTCACAATTATCCATTCGTGCTCTTACGAGTATATGAATATTTGATTTGGGGGCCTCATTGGGCAGCTCTTCTCGGTAGAATGCAATGGGGACAGAGCTCCTCCTGACTTTATCGAGGGTGGAACTCTTCTCGGAGCTAGTATCCATGAGTTGCTTGAATTTTCTCTTGACTGAGCCTACTGTACACTCATTGAAGCCCCTGCCGGAGATAACCATTGCCGCTGGAAATGTCTCCCAAGGGCTATAGGTTGCAAAGTATAGAGGGACTTCGTCCAGGTCGGGGAAGTAGAAGTCCTCGAGCCTAGTGATGCTCAAGGTGATGGGTATGAGGCCCGTGTTGGGGGAAGGCTTCTCTTCTTCCACCTTCTTGGACTCCTGGGCATCTTCATGGACACCTTCTTTCTTTTTATACAGTTTGAGATTCCCATCCATAATGAGTATCTCGATGGCATCCTTCATGTGGATGCAGTCGTTTGTATTATGCCCGTGACTTTTGTGAAACCGGTAGTACTTGCTTTTGTCTGTCCCAAACTTGGATGGTGTTTGACGAGGAAAGTGTACCCTAGCCTGCTTGAACTTCGAGTTGGCGTACTCTGTCAGAATCCGCTCGCGCAAAGCATTGAGAGGCGTGTAGTCGTGGAAGCGACCAACTGGTCCCCTGTAATCTTTAGAATCACAAGATTTGTCTTCCCTCTTCTTTTTCCCTCCCCGACGGGATGTCGAGGGCTCATCATTATTTGAGACTTTTGCATTCTCACAAATGTCACAAGTCTCTCGCGTTGTTAGCAGCCTCCTTCTCCTTGTACAGGATCTACGCCTATGCTTTGAGCACAAGGGAATCCAGCATTGCAGGAGTCTCAATGCCAACTGCTTTGGCGAAGTCACTGCGATGATGCAAGGCTCGCTCGAGGAAGTACTTCTTCATCCCGTCGGTCGTGGTGACCTGGACTGCTTCCTAGTTGAATCTTTAAATGTATGCTCAGAGGGACTCATACTTACCCTGGATGATGGCCTCGAGTGCAACTTCTGACTTGGGGTGGCGACAAGTTGCCGTGAAATTCCTGGAAAATTGTCTCCCCAATCCCTTCCAAGAAGTGATGGATTCATCAGGGAGACTCTTATACCAAGCTATAGCTCCCTTCTAGAGTGTTGTTGGGAACAATCGACATTTGATTGCTCCTCAGCAACCCCTGTAGTCAAGCAATGCATTAATGTTTTTGATGTGCTCGTCCGGATCTGTTGTGCCATCGTATGTCCCCAAGTGTGGGGATTTATCAAGACTGATAGAAAGCGGAGTCTCCATGATCTCTCTGGATAACATGCCACAGGGCTCGTCATCATCGCTATGATCAGGAGACGCTAGCAGGGAGTAGTTGTTTCTTCCTCGTCATGGGCTACTGTCCCAGCGGAGAGAGATGCTTCTTGGATGCTGTCTTAACTTGGGCGACGGGGAACAGTCACAATCAAGGCTATGGCCGTTCTTCATTTTCTTGTAGACCGGGGAGCATTAATCTCTTCCAAGAGGTGTGCGACCTCGTTTCTTGAGGAAAGAAACATCTTGCTTCTCTCGTACGGGAAGACAACCACACCTTGGCGGTGATGGACTGCGGGAGTCGTAACATCGGTGTCTCTGAGGGGGGGACTTTGATCGCTTCTTCTCCCAAGCCCAAATCCTCTTGCTCTGTTTCAAGATTAACGCGTTGGTTTAATTAAGGACAGCAAACAATGCTTCCATGGCCGAATCGACATTTGGTGGAATAGGGACTGGCTAGAGGATTTCTGGTAGTTCCTCGGTAGGGTTCTTAGACCTATGATCTTTCAAGAGTTGGAGATTGTCGCGTTCAATATCGACCGAATCTGGGGACGTTCTTCGGCTGTCTTTGACATAGAGGACATCCTCGAGATGAGGATGCTCTTGGCTTCTGTCTGTCTTGTGGACGGGGGAGAGTATAGTCTTTCCAGAAAAGTGGTTGTCATCATGGTCGGCCATGGCAGAAATTGCGGAGGTATCTTTGGTCTTTAGTTTTGAGGAAAAGAAAGACGGAAAAGATAGATTCCTATAGACGACGCCACTGATCTTACCAGTTGATCATAACCTGAAGGTGGGCCGAATGATGACGTCTGCTTGGCTGAAAAGTTGAGGAGAGGATGGGGGTGTACCTGCAAGGCACTCCGGCGATAAAGTAAGAATAGATGCAAAGAGATACAAGAAAGTGTTAGCTGGGAATTTCGACCAGGTTAATAAAGGAATCATTCTTTTAAATTTCCATAAGATGTCTTGAAAAAGCTATAGACGAAGTATGTTGTTACTGGATCTGATTCGAAGAAGACAGTTTGAAAGGACAAGTGTTTTTGTTTTGTCAAAAATGCGCGTTTCGACGGCCACGTGAGAAAGTTGTTGCTGAAGGCTTGACCGGGAATGTTTGAAATTCGAAATAGTTTCGTTGGATAAGAAGGACACGTGGAAGCCTTAGAAGTGTCGAAAGACATGCAAGAAGCGACGTGGATTTTCATTAGAATAATACCGTTATGGTTAGAACATTATAAATAGTTCCTTAGTGTTAGGGAGAAAGGAGGGTCATAATTCGTACAAATTTACTCATAAAATACTCAAGTACCAAGTTACAGAGAAAGAGTTCATTGAGAATGTACGTATGACATCACACATTTTATCTTTGAAATGCATTTATCAATATAATCTCGTTTGAACCATTCTTTTACGTACTCCTGCAACTGTTCTTAATTTCTTTATGTTCTGTCGAATTGCTTCATTTTCCTGTAAAGCTTTATGTATCAAGTTTCTTTTAAAAGACTCTTTCCTTTACAATCAAGTCCTTTAATTCCAGTTTTAAGTCTTTTCATTGTCAAGTATTTACATTCAAACCTTTTTTGATTAAGACGTTTCGTCCAAACCTTTACATTTGAATTTAATTCCAGAAGTCTTTATATTTTAAGCCTTTACACAAACACATGCACAAGCACTACGTCGTGTTTAACATAAACCGTCAAGTAAGTGTTACAATTAATGTTAAGACACATGTCCTAGGATCAATCTAGTCGATCCTGCGAGTAACCATACATATCAAATTTGTTTGGAAGACTAGCGGTTGTTTCGTCAAAAATCACTGCGAACAGAAAGATATTAGATTTTTTAGTGTAAATATCAGATACCTGGCCCTCACAAGTGTGAGGGTTTATATAATGTCCCTGAAGCTTGGCCATTGGTCCCTACTTTTTGGCCTAGATATTAGGTTCCTAAAAAATAGGTAACTTCCAGGACTTGGTCAAAACGGGCAATCATGCAGTAACTAAGCGTTGCATCGAGCACGTAAGGGATTACATGCAGAAGTGTTTATGAGCGTTTCTTGGTTGTCTGCTTCACATTAGTCAAGCAGACTGGGAGGTAACTGCTTGCGTGGGTAGGAGTGTGGCTTCGACGTCGTTGGCCTTGCTGCTCAAGGGGCATGGCTGACCAAGATTGATGCCACCACAATCCATACTCCAATGCTCTTTCAGGTATTACTATTTTAACTGTCCGCAATGAATGTGGTTCGCTCATCTTGTACCGTTCTTACACATGATATTAGAAGAGATGGAATTGATGGATGCAGATTAAGAAATAATCCAATTGGCTTGTAGTCCACTCCGCCAAATGTCTCTTTTACTTTCATCAAGCCGTTGTAGAGTTAAGGAATAAACAGAATCGTATTTTAATTTCTATTGTTGTTGGAAATATATGTTTGTAAATAGGATTATGAATATTTGAAAATGCAAGTCAGATTTCATTAACAATTATTTTGGGTCATGTTAGACTTTTCGGTTAGAGGTTTTGAGCTGTGAGATTAGATGTGATGCACAAATGAAGGCATCAAACTGTTAGCAGAACCAAAACTCATTATTTTAAAAATCAAACTGGACTGCTTAATCACTTGAACCAAGACTCATTGCATTCACCTTATTTAATGTTTCTTCTTGTTTACCCTTTTGTATTATACTTCCTTCCATAAGTTAATTTTTCTACACTAGATTTCTCTGCTCCAACCTCTTCAATTAATTTCAATGCTTCTTCCACTTTTCCAACTCTACTAAGAGACCTTACAAACAAAGTTTATCTAAGGAGAACTGTGTAGCCAAATTTTTGAAGTGAATCTAAGCATTTCCTAGCTTCTAAGATCCTACCTGTTTCACATAAGCAACCAAGGTAGGCTTAGCAATATCTTGAATGTCAATGTTTCTGGTATTATAATTATTTGCTAAGTCAAATGAAAAAATGAGCACCTGTGGCCTAATGGATAAGGCGTTTGACTTCTAATCAAGCGATTGTGGGTTCGAGTCCCACCAGGTGTGTGTTTTATATTATTTTTGTTTTTCAATTTTATTGCACATAAATGATACTAAGTTTCTCGAAAGTTACAACTCAATTGAACACTAATACTGATGCAAACTACTTGCATTCTGTCCAACTTTTTTGTATTATTGACATTTTACCGTATTTTCTATAAACTGTCACGTATACATACTGAATATCTATAAAATTTAATACAAAAGATAGTCTAGAAATGCATAGAGGATCTGCTAATGCTCCATGCACAATTGTTCTGGCCAAGACAGAACCGTATCTGGATTATGGCATTGCAGTTGATCTTACACTTCAACACAATATGGATCCGATTGCACTACTGAGTTAACCCATGATTCATGGGTTATTGATACATCCTGCTCATCAGCATTTTGTGCAACCATTGTTGAATTGCTAAGTTGGTTTCGAAAACCGAAAGAATAAGACTTTTTCATCTTATTCAGTTCATCGCTACGGATGGACCAGTCTAATTTTCCATCAGGGGAGCCCCAATCAGAGAAGTTAGCATATGGCTCCATGGCCACCGAGGTAGCAGAAGGAATCTTAGAACTAAGGTTCTCCATGCTGCTGCGCTCGATAAAGCTCTGGCTCCGCTTCGACAGGGCATCATTTTTTGAATTGGTAAGGTCAGCAGAAAAGCCCCAAAGTTGCTGAGTCACATTCGGATGCACATGAATAGATGTTGGAGATTGTATGTGGGAACCGAGAATGTCTTCGAGGTTAGCAGGATTCACACCTACAAGCCTATTTGAAGGGAATGAAAGACCTGTCATCTCTTCAATCATTAGCTTCTGCATAAGGCGATTTTCAAGTTCGAGAAATTGAGTATCATCTCTAGCATTCAATGCAGTTTTCAATCTGCTTCTTGGCAACTGAAGTGTAGGAACCGCAGCATGAGACTGAGCCGGCCACATGGTTCCAATTCCACCTGTAGGAGATGTCGCCGCAGACGGAGTCAATGGCGGTGTCGACATGGATTGTGTCGAACTGGACGGAGAGCTCAATGTGAAATAATCCATTGAAGAAGCACTAGGTGAATTTGAATAGGATATCGGTGAAGGCAAAGCAGAACCAGTAGAAGCATACAATGGGCGAAGCTCCTCGGGTTTATGTGCAAAAAAGCAGACTCTTCGGGAGCATTCGGTTTCATCCTTACAAAGCCTTGTTCTGTATTGAGCAGGATGAAGCCAGCACTCAAAAATACCATGTGCATATTCACAAGCATCCCCTTTACTGCATGATCCCTTCCGAAACTCAGGACAAGGGACACAGGTGTAATGATATATCATCGGATCGCGGCGCCTTGCGTTTTCCCCCGGATGAACAAAGGGACATTCGGTCCAATCATGAGTATAAGCCCTTGAACAAGGCTTCACTTTGAATATAAACATCCTAAACTCATCTGTACTATATATTCCATTATTTATGTCAGGTAAGGATAGATCCGTTGGATAATCACTTGAACCAAGACTCATTGCATTCACCTTATTTAGTGCTTCTTCTTGTTTACCCTTTTGTATTATACTTCCTTCCATAAGTTAATTTTTCTACACTAAATTTCTCTTCTCCAACCTCTTCAACTAATTTCAATGCTTCTTCCACTTGTCCAACTCTACAAAGAGACCTTACAAACAAAGTTTATCTAAGGGGAACCGTGTAGCCAAATTTTTGAAGTGAATCTAAGCATTTCCAAGCTTATAAGATCCTACCTGTTTCACATAAGCAACCAAGGTAGGTTTAACAATATCTTGAATGTCCATGTTTCTGTTATTATAATTATTTGGTAAGTTGAACAAGCAAATGAGCACCTGTGGCCTAATGGATAAGGCGTTTGACTTCTAATCAAGCGATTGTGGGTTCGAGTCCCACCAGGTGTGATCTTTTTATATTATTTCTGTTTTTCATTTACCTTTGCTTTAAAAGCTCACAGTAGCATTTTGGGGGTCTGGCGCCATGCGCCGCCGCAATCGGAGATTAACAAGCTAGCATTATACAAAGAGGCTAACCAGGTAGCTAGTAGTTTAGCAAAGCATAGCTTGAGTTTGGACTCTTGCCAACACAATCTACAGTCCAATGCTCTTTTAACCTTTCTTTCAGGTATTACTTTTTTTTCAAGAGGGGTAAAGCTTTTCTGCAAAAGCAAACAAGAATTACCTCCATCATCTCTAAGAACTCCTTTTGGTTGTTTTGTATATTCTACAGCTATTTGAAGTTTAGGGATATCTTTATTTTGAGGTGAACAACACCATTAACTATGCCATTTAGAAATTGTTGCTGAAATCTAATATTATATTATATTATATTATATTATATATATACAATTAATTATAGGTCACTTCTCTGATTTTGATTCAGTTTGATCAGAACTCTGTCCTACCACATCCAACGAAGGCATGAGAGTCAATCCGTCATTTCCTGCATATGTTACCTTTTCAAAATCAGTATTCTCAAATTGCACATGTCTGATACTAAGTTGTCTCATATTTACATCATCTATATCAACATAATCTCTTTCTGCTAATGATCCCTCCCTAGAACTAAATGTTGATGAATCCGTTTCTGCATGAATAGCAACTTCTGACTCATGCTCCTCCGAGTCTACTTTATCCTCCAAAGAAATTTTATCATCTACCTCCGAAAAATTATACTCATACGTGAATTGCTTAATTTGGTCTCCATGTTCATGCAACTCGTCTTTGATGGTATGTATGGACTCTTTTGGGTGTAAACTTGTTTCCTCAATCTCCAATAGATTTTGAATTGTTCTTGTAGCAACATCTATAGCCCAATCATCACTATCTGCATCTCTGAAATTAGTCATGTAGAATATGCTTTCAGATTATGATCAGACTGTTAAAAGAATAAGACTCGTGATTTTAAAAACCAAACCGAATGGTTTAAGAACCAAGACTTGCTAGTTCGGTTCTTAAAACAATACTAAGAATAAAAAGAAATTCTGAAATTAGAAAGCATATTATGCATTACTTGAAAGGGTCAAGTCCAGCTGAGTTAAAGGTTGATTTCATGACAGTTAGAAGGAGCAAAGGATCAGTGGAGAAGTATCCGCCATACATTCCAATTTCCACTAGGAATTGCACGTCCAAAATAAACTGCTCAAGGAATAAAGATACTGGATTACAAATTGAGAATCACTTTAGATAGATAAAAATCATGAACATTGGTACCAAAACATTTAGCTACATGAATTTGGTCACACATTGTGCAAATTAGTTTCAATGTTGCTTTTAATCTGTCATAATGAAGGCTAAAAGAATAAACAGAAGGGAAGGAAATCAGAAACCTGTTTCGCCTCATTTATTTGTAAGATAACATGCTCTTCTGTTGTTGCATTGATCTCTTTGTTCTTGGAAACCAAAATAAACATACACACCATCACCTCCCTCAGTAATTCCATCAACCAATTCACTTCAAACTCATTTTCTTCTTCAAGTTTTTCAATTTTCCTCAATTCTAGGAATAAAACCTGGTCAGGACAAAGAAAAACTTTATACATAATAAATAATAATATAAATCTTTCATGAGCATCTATGGATGCAAAATCAGAAGCAACTATTTGTGCACAGGTATTTGCACCATTTTTTTTGGACTAATTATTTGTGAAAACTATACCTGAAATATTGCAGAGGGCATTGGATTGTGGTTTGTGTTAGCATCAAACTGGTCATTGTAGTGCATAGCTGCAAATATTTCATGGCTGCAGCAAGTAGACAACATTCTGAGAATTAATTGCTGGCAGAATACATTTCTCAACTTAACGGAGCTCTCTTCAATAAACAACAGGAAGTCATGAAGTTCTTGATGCTGATGAACAAATGAATGGTTCTTCACTTCTTGTGAATCCACGTTATTACTAATTCTGCTGCTAAAGATACCTTTAACCGTAGTAGAGAGAAACTGCACTAATGTTGACAAATTGGCCAAAATAGAAACCTGCTGTGACAGTGACTCAGCTAACTTGATTCTAGGACTATCTTGATCCACTTCACTTGTAAGGGCTTTTTCAAGTATGATAATATACTCAATAAAGAGGTTCTTGAGTCCACTAGTGACAAGATTTTCCATTTCAAGGGCAACTAAAGGAGAAATATCCTCTGCAATCGCCTGATTAAAGACACTCAAATGTGTTATGTACTAATACTAGTATTGTGAACACGTGCAACGCATGAGGATACATTTTTCAAAGAATTTATGCTAGTTACATAATATATGGTCATTGAACAAACCTGCAATAGTGTCTGAACCTTCCTGCCACTGGAAGTTAGCAGGCAATAATCAGATTGTTCTGTTGAAGATCCATCTTCACCAAACACTCCAGACACAATGTATTTCTCCAAAATCCAAGAATCACTTGCAGAGAATATAGGAATCACTTTCTTAAAGTGGTTTATGTGTGTATTCAAAACCTCTTCCATGCAGGGGTAGAGATGCTCTACCAGGTATGACAGCAGCACTAGTTTCTGATTTTTACCTAGTAAAGAACAATACGAAAACGCAAACTTCGCAGCCTTTATGGCAGAGGACAATCCAACACTAACTTCTGATGTGCATTTAACAAAGTTGTCAAAACAGTTAAGGAATGACATTGTTTCTTCATACGACCATAACACAAGTTCTGAGGCATAAGGAGAAGTTTCTCCACATAACATCTCAAAGCTCTTAGCCGCTTGTGAGATCATAGAAAACACAAACTTTGCTAGCTTTCTGATATATATCTCATTTAATGATGAATTTGACCATTGCAGATTATTTGTTCCAGTTACAATACACAAATGGTAATATTTAAGCAGAAGATGAATAGCAAGTTGAGTATCACCAAGCCTGCAAAGTGTAGTTAGTGCACTTTTTAGTTCTGGTCCTTCTATTCTTTTATTCTCAACTATCTCTATCAACTGTTGTATAATCATGGATTTTCTCTCAGTAATCATCGTGTTATATAACAGTATCTCATCATTGCTACTAGAGAGAGCTTCATCTTCGTATGCAGATTCTAGAACTTGAAGGGCTTCATCTAGTTTGTTTTCTGACATGAGAATATCCATCTTTTCTGAAACATCATTGATACGAGCTTCTAACTCCCTCGGTGGAGATGGTACAACAAAATCTAAAGATTCTTCAATGGTTAAGTTTATAGACAATATTTTAGGATATATTCGATCTTTAAGATCCTTGACCAAAAATTGATGCGAAAAAAAGTGATTTTCTAGTTGTACAAGCTCATTTTCCACTCCTGTCATTTCCTCTAGTATTCTACACATATGAGGGAGAAAATGATAAAGTAAAGTTTGTAAAATAAATTATAGAACTTAACAAATTACCATACCTAAGGAATGATGAATAGTTAGCACAAATATTTTTATGTAAATCTAAATTTGCTGCTTCCTTGAGTTCTTGAAGTTCATCACACAAATGTTTGATGCCCTGTCATATCATGAAACATGTTGTAGTGATGAATATCATGAAAATATAGAACAATTGAAGAGAGTATGAATGAAAGTACCCTTCCAGTGATAGATTCAATATCAAGTTTGGCGTTATCATCCGGCTGATCAGAGATATTAGAGTTAGAGAGTGAGACGACGGAAACAACGTCGTCTGAGCTCGGCTCTGAAGAGTGTATCGAGTTTCGAGACATCGGGAGTGAGTGGTCTCGGAACCGGAACTTGGTAGCAGATGAAGATTCCATTTGCATATTGGCAATGAAAGTGATGAAACAAATTCATTCATTCAAATAATTATAGTTTTTTGATGATACTAGGTTTTGTTTTGGACATGGGAATTTCCGCTGAGGCTTCGTCGTTTATCCATGTAGAACAATGGTTGTGAAACATGCTTCATTGATATGTTCGCCAATACAGTGTGTTTTTGGTATTTGATTCTACAAAACCAGCTTCGGCCTCTACCACTGTTATTGTTCTTTGTTTTATTTAACGTTGCATTTTGTATTCTAGTCATGCGTCTGTCTCATTGTTTGTCTGCATGAGGATATATGGAATGTTTGATAAGTTAGTCAATGGCAAACCACTTCTGGTGAATATAAATCTATTATCTATTATAAATATATGTTAAATTACACTATAATCTCTTTGATTTTAAGTTTAATTATAACTAATAGTAAGGTTAAATTTATCTTATCAAATCATTATCTCTTTATATTAATTTGATATTTAATGATGCTCTAGTGGCACACTCAGATTTTTTATTGGTATTTTATAATATTTAAATGTACCATACGTAATCTTAATTATTTAATGTGCAGTTGAAACGAAGTGTTAGGTTATCCTTACACTGATGAGACTATAATACATTTGCGATTCTAATACAAATCAATTGTTGTACAGTCATAAACACGACAACTATACCATAAGCCATTGATTATCTTTTCTTCAAGTTTGAAATCATCAGGTAGTCGTAACTTATTGATTTGTGTCTGGATAGAATCAGGAAACTGAGTGATAACTGCAAGGGTCTGCAAGGTTTTTTTTGTGTTCAATGTTGTAGGTGGTGAAACTGGATCTGATTTGCATTCTGTTGGAGCGTCTTTCTGTTGATTACAGGAAAAAGTTGGATTTTACCGTTTATCTTTCTCCTCAGGTTTCAACCTCTGTTGTTGAACCATATAAGAATGTTCTTTAACTCATTCTCTCCTTGAACACACCTATGTTGTTGTACTTCTCGACAACGAAGCCATTTACGACATTTGCAGGCGCTATCACGACATTTGCAGGCATTATCTTGATATCGAGAGTCTCACTTTCAACCCATCACAATTTTATATCGTGATATTGTTTATTTTAAGGGTTGATCTGTTATAGTTTCGTTTTGAGATTGATATTTTTTTAATTATAGAACTATTCCATTTCAGTATCACCATTTTTCATATTTGTATTCTGAGTTTAAGTTATAAGATATATGATGTATCCTATGCATCAAATAATAAATACATGAGAGAGAAAATAAAAAGTAGTACTATATTTTATTTAAAGGTAGCATTACAAACGATTCAATATAAAGGTTGTAAATAATTAGTTCATATTCGTGTTTATCAATCACTCGTAACAATAACTATTTCCATATTTTATTTATAAAAATTTAAGGTAATGTATTATTGGTTTTATGTTAATAAAGTTTAAGGTAGAAATTTATTATTGATTTTTTTAATATTCTTAAATCTGATTTTTCGATTTTCCTAATGATAACTAATATAATAATAGTTAAATTATTTTTAATGTTGTAATTGATGATAGATACAGTTATTTATTACTCAATTAGTTTCATAATAAAGTGATATTTTTGTATTCTCATATTTTGTTTTGAATGTAGAAAGTTTAATTGATTTGGAATAGATTAAATAATGTAGTTTAAATAGATTGAATGATAAAATAAATAAATAAATCATTGTAAAGTATGAATCGTTAAATATTGATGAGACGGTTAAATTAATTTTTAAAAATTTAATAACTCCTAATTATAATTACTATAAATATAATAAATTGAATGATATGTAATGCATTTAATTATATGAAGTGAAAAGTATTATGATAAAAAGTAAAAATTGTAATAATATTATTACAACTTTAATAATAACAATTTTAATTTTTATTATCTATTATAAATATATAAACATAAAAGTATTGGTAAATTACAATATAATCCCTTTGATTCCAAGTTTAATTATGATTAATTGTAAAGTTAAATTTGTCTTATCAAATCATAATCTCTTTATGTTGATTTGATATTTAATGATTATGAAGTGACACACTCATATTTTTTGTTGATATTTTATATCCATTTTTATTTTTTATATGTACAATACACAATCCTAATTATTTGATGTGCAGTTGAAACGAAGCGCTATGTTATCCCTCCACTGATGAGACTATAATACATTTGCGGTTCTAATACAAATCATTGTGCAATCATAAACACTATAAACTACAACTTCCCGTAAGAAGATAATGGTGCCCTTTCAACTTTCGATATTCTCCAACTCAATAGTCGTAGCTTAGAGGGACTGGCCGGTTATCTGTTTCTGTTTATTTTGAATATTACAAACTGTGTGTCTTATCGTTCTTATGATGTATATGATTCTAAGTTTTTCGTATTTTTGTTTCAGCTTTCAATGTTGTTTAGTTGGAAAGGAGATTGTTGGTCCGTGTGCACAAGTCTGCAAGGCTTTTTTATATTCAATGTTGTAGGTGGTGGAACTGGATATTATTTAGGTTCTGATGGAGCGTCATTATGTTAATTACAGGAAAAATCTGGATTTCACGGTTTATCCTTCTCCTCAGGTTTCAACCTCTGTTGTTGAACCATATAACAATGTTCTTCCAATCCATTCCCTCCTTGAACAAACATATGTTGCTGTACTTCTCGACAACGAAGCCATTTACGACATTTGTGTATTGATAAAAATTTGCAGACAAATTGACATATCTTTTATCCTAAAGATAGTTTTATTTTGAGATTGATATTTTTTTAATTATAGAATAATTTCATTTCAATACACCATTCTTCATATTTTTATTCATCATATTAGTTCAAGCTATAAGATCCATGGTGTTTCCTGTGTATCAAATAATAAATACATGATAGAAAAAATAAAAAATAGCACTATATTTTATTTAAAGGTAACACTACAAATGATTCAATCTAAAGGTTGCAAATAATTTGTTCATATTCGTGTTTATCAATCATTGGTAACAATAACTATTCCCATATTTTATATATAAAAATTTAAGGTAATGTATTATTGGATTTATG
Organism: Vicia faba; assembly: GCA_948472305.1. Classification (NCBI taxonomy): domain Eukaryota; kingdom Viridiplantae; phylum Streptophyta; class Magnoliopsida; order Fabales; family Fabaceae; genus Vicia; species Vicia faba. The sequence continues at coordinate 358,020,115 of OX451738.1, forward strand.
TTAATAAAGTTTAAGGTAGAAATTTGTTAGCGATTTTTTTTTGTATTCTTAAATCTGATATTTTTTATTTCCCTAATGATAACTAATATAATAATAGTTAAATTACTTTTAATGTTGTAATTGATGATAGATACAACTATTTTTTACTAAATTAATTTCACGATATTTTTGTATTTTTTATATTTTCTTTTGAATGTAGTAAGTTTAATTGATTTGGAATAGATTAAATAATGTAGTTTAAATAGATTGAATGATAAAATAAATAAAAATATCATTGTAAAGTATTAATCGTTAAATATTGATGAGACGGTTGAATTAATTTTTAAAATTTTAATAACTCCAAATTAAAATTACTATAAACATAATAAAATAAATGATAGCATTTAATTATTTGAAATGAAAAGTATTATGATAAAAAAAGTAAAAATTGTAATAATATTATTACAACTTTCATAATAATAACTTTAATTGTAGTTATCTATTATAAATATATAAACATAAAAGTACTGGTAAATTACACTGGAATCCCTTTGATTCCAAGTTTAATTATGACTAATTTTAAGGTTATATTTGTCTTCACACCCATATTTTTTGTTGTTATTTTATAATTTTTTTAATTTTTTTTACATATTGATCGGGACTTTATAAGTCTATTGGGATACTAACTGCAAGTATACAGTTTAGTCGTTCTAGTTTTAAATGATTATCGAACCCACAGAGACTGAGGATCAATCGCATACGATCTAATGCTACAGTTGTTTAACTAAGCGATGAATATTTGGTTTTAGGGGGGAAATAGTTTAATTAAAAATAATAGTAATAGTTATACCGGTGTGTGATGGTCGGACTTCGGGAATTCGGTGAATCGCTTGGCATATAAAGTATTTCGGTAAAAACGAATTGTTTAAAAACCTGAGACATACACTCTTGTGTTCATGAAATAAGTCATGCTACTAAACCTAGTGGATGCACTTTAAATTTAATAACACTTTTTGAAAACAATTTGAGTTTAATTAATTTATTAAAACACTCTCATGTATTTAAAAATTAATGTTTCGTTACCACTATCTGGGTCGAACCCCAGCTCTCGCATGCAGGTTCTTGCCTTAATTAATTTCCCACTCTCGTGGCAAAATCGTGTTAATTATCCTCTCACTCTCGTGACAAGGGTAGTTAAATTAAACATGGAAATTGGAAACCATAAATTATTTGTAAATGTTTTTAGCCAAGTTATCACTGAATTCTTTCGGTACTTAGGAGTCACATACCGGTACAATTAATTTAGCCGGACATAATATATTTAATAACTATGCAATTTAAAATATAATCCATAAAAATAAATGACATAACACAAGAATAAATAAATATCAATTTCATAAAAAACCTGGAAATAATGTTGTTGTGGTAATCTTGGATGCTTACAAATTCCTTGCAATTCAATCGAAATCTATAACTGTGTTAATTCTTAGATGAAGAATTAACACTCTAAAAACTAATTCTGGAAATAAAAATTACAGTACGAATGAAAATGGTTCAAAAATAAATAATATAGTTTAATGTAGAAAAGCAGCAATTTTGGTCTCTGGGAAAATTCTTCGACCCTCATCCATTGAACTACCACATATATATAGGAGAAAATATTGCAGTTGAGAAAATCTTGGAAAAGGCTTGAGTGGAGCAAAACCAGGATGCATGGTTACTGAGTGGAGGAAATATAGGAGAAGAATTATGCCCTCACGTTGCCCACGTCTTCACTAATTCGTAACGTTCCTCTTTACGCGTGTGGAGGTCGTCACAGGTGGGTGACGGTCGTAATGCGCTTAAATAGCGTATTACGCTCGTCAATGATGTGTGACGAGCGTTCTTTCTAGTTGGGGAGGCGTGACGGTCGTCACATGGTGTGACGGTCGTCACAGCTACAAAATCTGTAGACTTTGCAGATTTGGTTATTTCTCCTCTGTTTCTTGGTTAGCTTCCTTCATGTGGTCCTTTTTCACTGATTTGAGTTGACACATGTTGTACCTGTGAAAAGACACAAAAACTCGGAATAATCAGGACTTAGACGACTCAATGTATTATAAAAATCGGTAAAAAGCGTAGTAATTATATGATATGATTTCTCGTTATCAAATTCCCCCATACTTAAACCTTTGCTTATCCTCAAGCAAATTGTCATTCGAAAGGTCGGACAAGTTTTGTCAAGCGCATATGCATGACATACCTTGAATTTTTAAAGCAATTTCGGGAAATCCTCGTCGGTTCGGCCGATACTTGAGTGAAACACTAAAGATACGCTAATGACACAAGCAATAAGCTTAGTCGTAGGCTTCCATTTCAAACGAGCTATCCAACAGTTCCGTTATAATTCTGCCCAGAGTTCCTCGTATCTATTTCACCCAGTTTCGTTCTAGCGCAATCACATTAAGCCCTTTGTCTTAGCACGCACGTAGTGGAGTAACCGGTTAGTGACTTTGATCCTTTTAGCACGGGGTCTGGTACACGAATGTGGCAACCCTACATATGTTATCCAAATTGGAGGTTGTGGGGGATCGGGCCGTAGCACGCCCTACTAAGTCCAGAACCAGATACCTCTGAACCAACCAACAGTGGATTCCTTCATTATTTGCTCAGCTCTTATATGTGACCGTATATTTTGGTGCACAAAATTTCTTTTCTTTTAGCAGCGAGATAAGAAGGATATTTCAATGATCAGGCATCAAACACTTATATTCATCGATTCTCCACGTGGTTTGTGTCAAGACGGTGCTGACTGCTAGTATAAACTACTAGGGGTTACTTTAGAACTAAAACTCCAGATATCGGTATAATGGTTATTGAAACGGATCGCGTAAGTAGGAAGTCTACGGTGTCATAACCGTATCGATCTTGTTATGTCGTTTTCGACTTCCTCAATTGGGATTTCGTTAAAATAGGTATGTCGGGCTAATGCGAAGATAAAAAATTTTCGGTATGGCTAAATAAAGCGAAGAATTTGAATTGAGACATATCATAAAAATTTACTAGTTTATAAAAGATGGAAAGGTACCTCTCCCACACTAAATCCGACATTGTCCTCAATGTTGCGGTATATAGGCGGGGAAGTACAATTACAAAAACAAACGGAAAGGAAATGAAACAGAAAATAAAATAAAATAAAATAAAATAAAAAATAATAATAATAATAATAAATAAAAAATAAAAATAAAAATAAAAATAATAAACTACATAGAAAATAAAGAAAACTACTGGTGACCATGTCCTCTACTCCTGGTGCGAGAGCGTCTGGTAGGAGTGGCTTTTGTGTCAGTATCCTGGTAACCAAGGGTGCTGACGTCCAGCCTTAAGGCGTTGAGCTCTGACAGGGCCTCATCCAACCTCTCATTCATGCTCCGCTGTCCAGTCAAGATCTGAGTGTTTTGAGCGCATAGATACTCATATTGCTCCTGCTGTCTTCTTTCAAGCGCTGCGCTCATTTGATTTTGCTGGTTGTTGGCCATAGTGCATGCAAAAGATTTAATCGTGAAAATGGTTTAGAATGTGGATTGAGTAGTGGGTTGATGGAGTTTAAGTGTTGGAGTGTTGGAATTTGAGAGAAAATTTGAATGGGTACTGTTACGGATTTGGGAAAAAGGGAAGAATGAATGGAAAGTGGAACGACTTCTGTAATAGCAGAATCTGCTATTGGGCGCGCGTGACGACCGTCACAATGGGCTGACGGGCGTAACACGGTGAAACGCGTGTTATGCTCGTCATGGGGACGTTATGATCGTTACGGGTGCAAAGAATCATATTTATGAAATGGACGAAACAATATAATTCCAAAACATTATAACACAATAATTCAATACATGCAGAGTATTTCCAACATACATCGTATAACAAAATTTTGCAAAATGATAATATGATAAGTGAATATAATATTAGATGTAACACACAGTAAATTTAATGAAAATGAAAATAAACTGAAAATGAAATAAAATGAAAATAAACTGAAATTGAAATGAAAATAAACTGAAATTGAAATAAATATATGTTTCTAACAGAACTTTAAAAACTGTAAAGAGTAAACTTGTTTAAAATGAAATCATAAACTGCCTAGAAACATAAAACACAAGGTAAAAATAAGTGTTGATTCTGCTGCTTCATCCCAGTCGCGTCTTCAAGTCTTTGAAAGTTGTATGTATGTGATAAAACTGTTCCACAGTAATATCAGTTAAGCCTATCACGTCCATACGTATACCCTTCAACTCGTTCTTGATTCCATTGATGTCCGTCTGGTAAACGTCCAGTGTAGAAAAGATCTTATTCAAATTTTTAGCATATTCTCCTTTTGTTGTTGCAGGGGCATCAACATCCTCTACGATGTTGTTACCATCATGGTAACCAGGAGGGGTCTCGGGGTCACTCTCATTAGACATTATGGTATCATAAACTTGGTAGGATTGTGGTGTCTCAGGTGTCGAAGGGTGGTTGGGAGGGTTAAGCTCATACAGCCAATTGTCGCGATTGTCGGCACTTGTTTTGGCATGGTTAGGAAGTGTAAATTCCGTGACTACTTCGTCCATTATCAAGTAATCGAAGGGTGCAGGACCTAGGTTACCTATTATTCGTAGGTGGAAACAAAAATCAATGTTCATAGGGCGGATTGAACCAAATTGTGTACACCTATATAGCTGGTATCTAAGTCCGAGGGCGTTAGCAATCATGGTAATAAGGCCTCCTATGATGATTGGCTCGTTAGGGTTCTCAGCAATGCGGGTAAATGTCTGCATTAAGAATGGCACTGCATTTACAGGTCGGCCCTGGGTCATACACTACAACAAAAATATCTCATCTTTAGATACGGCAGTGCGGTTCTGTTCTTTGCCAAAAATGGTATGTGCTAAAATCTTGTGGAAATAGCGGATAGCGGGGTTGTGTATTTCATTATTATCCATGCTATCCGGCTCAGGGTGGTAATTTCCGGTTAAAGTCCCCCAAAAATAGTCTAGCTCAAAATCCATTAACTCTGCCTGGGTGGTAGAAAAAGCAAAAGGCCCGCTAGGGAATCCTAGAAGGTCGGCTAATTCTTTATGGGTGTAAGCAAATTCAATACCAAATAACCTGAAGGCTATAAATCCCTTTCTAGTTCCGAAACCGCGCTCGGGTATATGAACTAAGGAGCTCATAAACTCAAGGGTGAGCTCGCGGTATGTAACAAACCTAGATTTAATATGGGCTTTTTCCCACCCCAACTGGCTAAACAGATAATGGACACTATCCTTAATGCCTAAAGTGTCCATTATTGGTTCATCATAATATAAGGTCATACCAATATTTCTGTGTGATAATTCCTCAAACCTCCTCATTTGGTTCCTGCCTCTAAAAGTGGTTTCCATAGTAAATAGCAAAGAGGGAAAGCAAATCAGGGGAGAAGGTAGGATAGAAAAAGACTTTTTTTTTCCAGAAAACCTGTAAAGTTGATTGAAAATCAGCAGCAGTTGTATAATTTTTTTTGAAAAAAATGAAAAATGAAATAATGAAAATAAGGCTTTAAAAGAAATAAATGTAGAAACGGAAAAGAAAAACAAAAATAAAAACAAACGGAAATAATAGTAAAAACAAATAGGTGGGTTGCCTCCCATGCAGGGCTTTGTTTAACGTCGATAGCTCGACGGCTCGGAAGTGCAAGCACTCATGGTGGTTCTCTCGAGGATGACTCCTCGGTTGAACTTTTAGTAGTTTTCATTTTCCATGGCCACTTATCAAGCCATCTCACATATCCCTCACCTTTTCTTTTCTTTCTTTTGTGGGGTAGTGCATTCTTCTGAACTTGTGCTGGTGGTTCTGGATGTATCCTAAGTATCAACTTTTCAAGTTTGGGCTTAGTGATTTCATCCACCACCTCAAAGGTTAACCTTACCTTCTTAACAGTAATTATATCCCTAGTTTCTCGGTCCTCTAATTTTCTCTTTTTATGCAAGACTTCCAACAAGGGTGCATTAGTGTATATATTTTCCAATACCTCCACATATGTTTTAGATTGGGAGTCTATCTGAGCTTCCATAAAACTTTTCGAGAAAGGAAACGGTGGGGTATAGGGGTGAGGCATAACAATAGGTGCTCCCTTTTCTACCTCTTCTACAACCTCCCTTTTAGATGGTGTTGGAGGATTTTTCTCAATCTTTACTCTTTTCTAATCTGAACTCTCCTCACCCACATCGTCACTTTCCTCAACCTCATTATCACTCTCCTTAGAATTTTCAACTTGTTTTTCACTACTGGTTGTTACAACATCCAATTTTTCCTCAGGGAAGGGTCCTAGAGGGTTTTGTTCAAGCTGGGAGATTTGAGTCTCTAAGGCTATGTTGTGAGTCGCGAGCGACTCAACCACAATGGTCAGTTGCCTAAGGTTTTCACTATTTTGAAGACTTTGTTTTCTAAACTCTTCGTTCTGGACAGTTTGTGTCTCTACAAAGTGCTCCATCAGAGATTCTAACCTAGAGTGAATTAGCGTTGCGTCGGAATCCTCCGTTGAGGTTTCGAAGTTGAAATCATGCGATTCTTCTGATTCTTCAAATTGAGTTAGAGTCGCATTTTGTGTTTCCATAAAGCGCTTTGTCATCATTGATATTTCATTAAAATTTCCCAGTAATATTTCGAGTTCGGATTTATAGGATACTTGCGTCTCCTCGAAATATTGGGTATAGTGATTGTAGGGGAAATTTGGTTGAGGATAAGTTTGGTTGGAATTATAATATTCTTGCGATTCCTCAAAATGTTGGGATTGGTGGTTGGAAAGGTAATTCGGGTGAGAATGAGTCTGTGATTCCTCGAAATACTCAGAGTGGGGGTTGTAGAAAAAATTTGGGTGATACATAGTAATTGGGACAAGATTCGTAGATGCAAAGACTCGCTTCGGGAGTGAGTATTTGGCATACAAATCAAAAGAGGGTTTCTGTTGCCTAGTCTAAACGCGCAACAGAAGAATCGTACTTAATTGACTAATCAGTCCCCGGCAACGGCGCAAAAAACTTGATCGGGACTTTACAAGTCTATTGGGATACTAACTGCAAGTATACAGTTTAGTTGTTCTAGTTTTAAATGATTATCGAACCTACATAGACTGAGGATCAATCGCATACCATCTAATGCTACAGTTGTTTAACTAAGCGATGAATATTTGGTTTTAGGGGGGAAATAGTTTAATTAAAAATAATAGTAATAGTTATACCGGTATGTGATGGTCGGACTTTGGGAATTCGGTGAATCGCTTGGCATATAAAGTATTTCGGTAAAAACAAATTGTTTAAAAACCTGAGACATACACTCTCGTGTTCATGAAATAAGTCATGCTACTAAACCTAGTGGATGCACTTTAAATTTAATAACACTTTTTGAAAACAATTTGAGTTTAATTAATTTATTAAAACACTCTCATGTATTTAAAAATTAATGTTTCATTACCACTATCTGGGTCGAACCCCAGCTCTCGCATGCAGGTTCTTGCCTTAATTAATTTCCCACTCTCGTGGCAAAATCGTGTTAATTATCCTCTCACTCTCGTGACAAGGGTAGTTAAATTAAACATGGAAATTGGAAACCAGAAATTATTTGTAAATGTTTTTAGCCAAGTTATCACTGAATTCTTTCGGTACTTAGGAGTCACATACCGGTACAATTAATTTAGCCGGACATAATATATTTAATAACTATGAATTTAAAATATAATCCGTAAAAATAAATGACATAACACAAGAATAAATAAATATCAATTTCATAAAAAACCTGGAAATAATGTTGTTGTGATAATCTTGGATGCTTACAAATTCCTTGCAATTCAATCGAAATCTATAACTGTGTTAATTCTTAGATGAAGAATTAACACTCTAAAAACTAATTCTGGAAATAAAAATTACAGTACGAATGAAAATGGTTCAAAAATAAATAATATAGTTTAATGTAGAAAAGCAACAATTTTGGTCTCTGGAAAAATTCTTCGACCCTCATCCATTGAACTACCACATATATATAGGAGAAAATATTGCAGTTGAGAAAATCTTGGAAAAGGCTTGAGTGGAGCAAAACCAGGATGCATGGTTACTGAGTGGAGGAAATATAGGAGAAGAATTATGCCCTCACGTTGCCCACGTCTCCACTAATTCGTAATGTTCCTCTTTATGCGTGTGACGTTCATCACAGGTGGGTGACGGTCGTAATGCGCTTAAATAGCGCATTACGCTCGTCAATGATGTGTGACGAGCGTTCTTTCTAGTTGGGGAGGCGTGACGGTCGTCACAGGGTGTGACGATCGTCACAGCTACAAAATCTGCAGACTTTGCAGATTTGGTTCTTTCTCCTCTGTTTCTTGGTTAGCTTCCTTCATGTGGTCCTTTTTCACTGATTTTAGTTGACACATGTTGTACCTGTGAAAAGACACAAAAACTCGGAATAATCGGGAGTTAGACGACTCAATGTATTATAAAAATCGGTAAAAAGCGTAGTAATTATATGATACGATTTCTCGTTATCACATGTATAATACATAATCCTAATTATTTAATGTGTAAGTGAAACGAAGCGCTAGATTATCCCTCTACTGATGAGATTATAATACATTTGTGATTCTAATACAAATAAATTGTTGTGACAAGTATAAACACTACTATTATACCCTAAGCCATTAGTTATCCTTTCTTCAAGTTTGAAATCATCAGGTAGTCGTAGCTTAGAGGGATTAGTTGGGAAGGAGATTGTTGATCTGTGTTTGGATAAAATTAGGAAGTTGGCTGATAACTGCACAAGTCTGCAAGGTTTTTTCGTGTTCAATGTTGTAGGTGGTGGAACTGGATCTGAATGGGTTCCGTTGGAGCGTCTTTCTGTTGATTACAGGAAAAAGCTGGAATTCACCGTTTATCCTTCTCCTAAGGTTTTAATCTCTATTGTTGAACCATATAACAATGTTCTTTCAACCCATTCCCTCCTTCAACATACAAATATTGCTATACTTCTCCACAACGAAGCCATTTACGACATTTGTGTATTGATAAGAATTTGCAGATCAAATCGACATGCCTTTTATCCTAAAAATAGTTTTGTTTTGAGATTGATCTTTTTTTTAATTATAGAATCATTCCATTTCAGTACACCATTATTCTTATTTATATTCATCATATCAGTTCAAGTTATAAGATCCATGATGTATCCTGTGTATTAAATAATAAATACATGATAGAGAAAATAAAAAGTAACACTATATTTTATTTAAAGGTAGCACTACAAATGATTCAATTTAAAGGTTGCAAATAGTTCGTTCATATTCATGCTTATCAATCATTCGTAACAATAACTATTCCCATATTTTATTTATAAAAACTTAAGGTAATGTATTATTGGTTTTATGTTAATAAAGTTTAAGGTAGTAATTTGTTATTGATTTTATTGTATTCTTAAATATGATTTTTCGATTTCCCTAATGATAACTAATATGATAATAGTTAAATTACTTTTAATGTTGTAATTGAAGATAGATACAACTATTTATTACTCAATTAGTTTCACAATAAAGTAATATTTTTGTATTCTTAGATTTTCTTTTGAATGTAGTAAGTTTAATTGATTTGGAATAGATTAAAGAATGTAGTTTAAATAGATTGAATGATAAAATAAATAAATAAATAATTGTAATGTATGAACCGTTAAATATGTTAGAACATAGTTTGATTCTACAACCCTCGTAAGAGTTTTGATGATAACAAACACAAAGAACAATTATGCACTCTAAAATTATATTTTGTTTTGTAGAGAAGTTCTGATGGAAACAGATCAGAAGATAAACTACAAGGATGTTCCTGCTGTGAACATAGACTATTCTCATAAAGTTATGATGAATGAAGATCAGAAGTTACGCTAAGAGAAAGACGTTTTAACTCTGAAAGAAAGTCTAACGCTGCAAACATGACCTTATGATTCTGACCTTCCAAAGTTCTGAAGCAAGCAGCAAACAGATTCCTTAATGTTCTGAAGCGTTACAATACATCAAAGTTATATCAAATGCAACAGCTACAAGCAGACAATGATCTTTTATTTGAGGAAAGCGCATTAACTGTCATTTATCAAGTTTCCAAATACTTAAGATTTACGCGCCTATTTAAACAAGGGATGAGGATAAATCATTTACGATTTACACAATATAATTTACAATACTTCAAAGTTGCTATCCTTTCTACTCCTCATTCATACTATTCTCTAAACTGTGTAATACATCACAAATATGTGATACTATTTTTGTAAGGAAAAACATATTGTATACTGCTTTATTAATACTTTGTTTAGTGCAATTCCTTGAGATAAACCGGGTTATGGTTATACTCAATAAGACTTTGGCAGTAGTCAAAGTAGATTTGTAATCAAGTTTGATTAGTGAATTAAGACCTCGTTGGAGAGAGGCGAAATCACCATGGCGGATGGACTGGAGTAGTTTGAGTTCAAACGAACCAGGATAAAAATCATTGTGTTATTTCCATTGATTTTTAAGATTCCAATTCAACCCCCTTCTTGTGTTTTTTAATTCTTCAATTGACATCATAGCACCTGGTTTTGAGTTCAAGCACTTAACTGTGTCAGTAAAAGATCCAAGCTAAGTAAAACACTATGGTGGGACCAAGTCAGAACATCAGCAATGACTACCATGATGAGAAATACAGAACCAGCGGAAAACCTCCAATCTTTGATGGAGAGAACTTTGATTACTGGAAAGACAGAATTGAAAGCTTCTTTCTGGCTCATGATGCTGATCTCTGGGATATGGTAATTGATGGGTACATGCATCTTGTGGATGAAAGTGGTCAGAAGATTGATAGAAAAAGAATGTATGATCCCTCAATATCTCCAACCAGGATTTCCTTTCAATGATATCCATCAGTGATCTCACAAGAGTCTGACCTTCACTCGTTCCCCTTTAAGATATGACTACCATTGACCCAATAGAATCCTATCCCGCAAGATCTCCTATTAGTATTTCCTATAATGACCGCATCCATTATCTTCTTGAGATCCGACTTTCACCAAGTCTCCCAAGTAATTAATCAACAACAGTTGATGGTGATCTTGTGTTTATATGAATGCTTCTTTCTAAGCATATTACACAAGTGTTTTAAGCACATGTTGTTTAACACCTTTCCGAGAAAAAACTCAAGTGTTAAAACAATTTTCATGAAGAGATACGAATAGAAACACTATACGAGCAACAACTCTAGTGTTCATTACAATGTTTTACAAAGATGTATATGATCATAAGTTGAGTAAAACCTTGTAGTGTTCTTCTCCATCTTCTTGTTGAGCAAGCTACGAGCAACAACTCCTTGCTTCTTCTGACATCTACCAAGATGTATGTGATTGGAAGTTTAATAACATCTTGTAGTCTTCTCTTCTTTGAGCAAGCTACGAGTAGCAGCTATTTGCTTCTTATGTTTCCTCCAAGATGCATATGATGATAGTTGAATGGCATCTTGTCGAAATCTTCTTTCTTTCTTTTCTCTCTTCTTTAGTGGTCTTTAGAATGTGTAGCATTACAACTTTAACATCTTCAACATCCACTGCTTTCCTTTCATAGGATGAAGCTTGATGGCCAATGGCAAACGACAACAACAACTTTCTTTGAATCTTCAATCTTAATTTATAGCCTTTGATATAGAGAGACATTGTGAGGATAGAAAAGAATTTTCCTGCACCAACGGTTAGTTCCCAACAGATAGAATAAGGTGTAAGAGTTTAGACAGTATAAAATAATATTTTTGTATCCTGTCACTATTCAATGATAGTTTTCCACCTTTTCTCTGAATAATGTTTTTCTATTAAGCTTGTAAACAGAGACTCGTTAAGTAAAGAAAGATAGTTATAAATTCAGTTGTTTGTTCCCAACTGTCACAATTAGAGTGGTTAACAATACAATATAAAGGATTGTCCTTACGCCACCCTAGAGGGTAGAGGTCACAAACACTTTATATACCTTTTGTACAACATTACACGTTAACCATTTGAACTTTTCTTCTTATCATCAGAGGCTTCAGATATTTGAATGTTGAACTTTGAAGCTTGTTGTAGAAGATTCACTTTTAAAGTCTTGGAACCTAAGTCTTGGAGTCTTCAGAACTTGTCACACAGAACCTTGTCTTCAGAGTCTTCAGCACTTGGTTGTAAGAACTTGCTTTTCTTCAGATCATCAGAACTTGTTCAACTGAACCTTGTATTCATAATCTTCAGAACTTGTAACACAAAAGTAAATTTTTAGAAGGTCTCCAAAGCTTAACCACAAAGTCACGATCAGAACTTCTTGTACTAACATTCCTAAGACACGTTGCAGAAGATAAGTTCAGAACCTTGACTTCAACAAAACATGTAACCGCGTGTTTTCTTCCAAAGTGTATGTTCAGAACCTGATGACGTCACACGCCTTGTACCAGAGTCAAAACATTATAGCAGCAGCTACACACTAGACGAAACCATTAGTGTATACAATTGTTCTCTAAGATAACATGTAAAGTTATCATCAAAATCTTAAGGCCAGATGTAGAAACAATTCTTGTTCTTACAATACCAGCCTATAAAAATTAACAACAAAATACAAAATGATAGTAAAGAAAGCAAACAATTAACGCTTGGGAAAGTGGTGCTAGAGGACATTACTTCTAGACTTTTATTCTTCATTTTCCTTGTCGGCTGGAGTGGAGCCTCATCACCTTTGAAAGCTTATGTCGATGCTTTTACTCCTCAGCCTACTTTTCTAGCATTCTCCCCTATAGTATGACTTATTTTCGGCTCGAGGCTCTCTACATAACATTTTTTAGCGATCTCCTGACCTCCTTGGATAACTCCCACTTTCCCATCAGATAATGGGTACTTCAAGCATAAATACAATATGGACAAGGCGACACCCAACTAATTAAAATTCGGCTGCCCTATAATCATATTGTAAGAAGAGAGGGCATCGATAACTAAATACATTACCTTAATTTCTTTGGCCTAATCATGATTTACAAAGGTGGTCTTTAGAGTAATGTATCATTTCACTTACATCTGCTCCTCAGAGAATCCAACTGGCGATCCTTTGAAGGGTTTTAGATCCTCTGAACCAAGGCATAATCTTTCAGATGCTTCCTAATATAGAATATATGCAGAACTTCCTTGGTCTATGAGGAATCTTTTGATATCTCATTCATTGTATCTAACAAAAATAACTATGGGGTTATAATTGTAAGGGTGAATGTCAGTTGCATCTTTCTTAGAGAAGGAAATCGTGGCTTCTGGCGCCTTCGACCCACCTTCACCTCCAATATTAGGCAGGTATCTTATAATCATAATCTGAAGAACATACCTTCTACAGGTGGAGCTAGTGACGACCCTTTGTATGTTGATGGAGGCGACATGTTCATAAGGATCAATGCGTCCATCAAACTTGTTCATAGATGAAGTTTTAAATCCTTCAGAGATAGGAGTTTATCATATCTCACATGATAGTGGTTAGGGATCCAACACTTTCATCTCCTCTGGGGGAATTGGACTCTTATTGGCGGTGTTTGATATTGAGAACATTGTCTTCTAGTGTTTAATCCTGATGGCGTAGTTCATCCATGATAACATGCATCTCCTCCAGAGCATTGGCATCACCTCTTCCACTGGTATCCTCCAGCATAGGGAACGAAGCACTCCTGTTAACCTTGGCTAAGGATGGTTAGGTATATGAGTGGAGGGTAGCCGTGAGTATAATGATTGTAATGAAGAAGGTGTGGCCCATGTTAATTTTACTGTGGGTGCCACTGTACAGGTAAACAAAGTACATGTGTGCATGGTATCTCTACAAGTGTAGGGAATACTAAAAGGCCTTATTAGTTTTATAATAATTTAAGGTGGTTAGGGATTGCCCGTGGCAACGAGAAGCCTTGTATGGTGGTGTTACTGTGGTTTTGAATAATCTACTCATGTAAGGTGAGAGACTCTTATATAAACGTAATGCTTATGTATGTGTATGTAAGTTATGATATGTCATTCTTTTGTTAGGAGAGGAGTATTTATAGAGGCCTATGGACCTAAGACTTAGGAAACCCTAGGAGGAGGTAACCGCTCCCCTTTGATTGGAGGAGGTTGTTGACCACATATTATTAAGGGAGTTATGGCATGACTCGTTCTAGCATGACTTAATGAGGAGGTAGAAATAGTATGCGCTTCATATGTCCCCAAGGGAGAGACCCGATACTTCATAAAGGTAGCGCTTATGCGACGCGTTATTGGGTGAAGACATTGGAATTGCACCAATTTAGGATTCTCACAAATATAACAATACAGCAATGGTTAAATATTAATTTAAAATAATATGAATATAAGTGGGAATATACTAGGTCAAATTAATTTTTGTCAAATCTAAGACTGGTTTACTAAAAATTTAAAGCTTAATGTTGGTCTATAGTCTGCTTGGTTGGCTTGTTTACCTACTTAAAAGTCTATTGAATTTGAACATGTGTAAATAAGAAATTCAATTATTCTTTAAATAGATTAACAAATTAAAAGATCAATGAGACTAAAAACTTATCAATATTAACTTGTTTAATCTTACCTAGTAGCATAAATTTTGTAAAACTATTTATTTGGAGAAAACTTATGAAAACAACTTATGAATTGCTCATAAAGTGTTTTCAACCTATTTTCATTAGTTATTCACAATAAGTATGTTTTATTTTTATATTTTAATTCAAAATACAAAATTTATTATTACAATAATAATATTAATAAAATTACTCATATTTATTTAACTAGGTCAGTGTAATAGACTTAAAACATTATTTATGACATGTAGCCTAGCATTTTTAACCAAATAAGTTTTTTTAAGCCTAATTTTTTTCTATTTTAAAAAGAAGTTTGGAACTGTGTAGATTAGGTTATAAGTACATGTTAGTTGAATTGTCATATTTCCACCTTTAAATGAGAGACATTCACTTTAATTAATTTAATTAAATATTTATAAAAGTACTGATTGGTGTCGGCGAAAAATTCGAGACTTTGTTGGTCCTTTCAAACCATCTTCTTCTCACTACTAACAAAAAAGAAAATGTTTATCATAACTCATAAGTTCTAGAACGACCCCAAAAGTCAAGATTCTTCGTAGCTTCTTTGTTGGTGGGTTCTCGAAAATTCAAAAACCTAAAAGATTTGATGTAAGAACGAGCTCCGGAATTATCCTGATACACCTCAATAAACTATGGATCTGCCTTAGAAAACTAGGAAGAGGAGAGACCAAGTCCAACTTGGGATGAACAAAGTATGCCCATTCAACTTCTTCTAATGGATAATATGCATTTTCATCAAACTAGGGATTCATGGGTTCACCCCCATTTTGGTGGAACTCCCTAGATTTAAAGTTACCACTAAGCAATATGAGATTTGCAAGGGGTGGATAACTACTAAAGGAACGACATTCAATATTTCTAGAACAACTACCATTTTGCGAGATGAGGTGTCTGATGTGATGTTCACAAGTGCATAGAAATTTCGAAGTAATATAAAGTATTGTCAAACCCACAGAGACCAATAGTCAATCATATCGCGATCTACTATTACTTTGTAAATCTAAGGCTATCAAAAAAGATTTTAGTTGCAAAAGGAATTTAAAACAAGAAATAAAATTTGATTAAGAAAATACTAATAAAAAAGAGAGCGAAATGTAATTCCCGATGCACCTTTGAGACTCAGATAAATTTCGACGTTTGTTTTCGATTTAAAATACTTTTTGGAGGAAATACTAACTTAAAATATTCTCGTGTTATGTTTTGAAACTGTAAATGCTTTGATGATGTCGCTCCACAATTTACAAGTTCGAAACAATTTTTGAAAACTTATAGGTCCTAATTAATTACTAAAGTGTTGTCACTGTTTTTAGAAATTAAATATCTAATTTTTATTTGTCGGATACCGATCTCACACTGTCGCACTATCGACTGGTATCTGAGTGTTTTTGCTTTTGCGCAAAACTTTTTAACTTTAAAAACTAAAAATTAGAATCGAAAAATAAAATAATATAAAAATTCAACGTCAATTTAATTTATCGAGTCCCGTCGAAACGAAGGTCCTCACATCCGAGACTCTAGAAACTTAGCCAGACATAATTGACATAAAACTCTCTTATAACTATTATGCATACAAAGTAAAGACATGCATATGATGATGATAATGAATGCAAGACTAGCATGCAATATATATATATATATATATATATATATATATATATATATATATATATATATATATATATATATATATATATATATATATATATATATATATATATATATATATATATATATATATATATATATATATATATATATATATATATATATATATATATATATATATATATATATATATATATATATATATATATATATATATATATATATATATATATATATATATATATATATATATATATATATTTGTCAAATACATGAAATCAATCCAAATATATGAATATATGTAATGCTAGTAAGTGATGATAATGATATTTGAAACTTGGAAACAAAAAAAGTAACAATTTTAATTGACAAAACAAATAAAAGAACCAATAATATTAAGACTTAAAGTAAACAAATGCAGAAAATTAAAGAAGATAAATGCTTACTGAAAATAATGCAGTGCAAGAAATTAAAATCAAAAAAGTTAAACGCAAAACTTTGGAATTAAAATAATGACAAGATTGAATAACAAGTTGATCCAAGTACACAATAAGTTCCTAATACTGAAGTGCAGCAGTTCCTCAATGCGAGAAACTACTGATTTTACATTATTGAAATTTCTGCCTAAAAAATAAAATTCTAAAAACTTTCTCTCAAAAAACTAAATCTAAGGTCCTATTTATAGAGTTATAACGGGTATTATATGCCATGAAATCGTGTAGGAGGAGGTGGAGGAAAATTTGGAAGCGGAGATAAAGTGTTTCTAATGTTCTGCTATTTTTTAGGATTTTAATGCCCATGGAGAGGACCGTAGAATAATGGCGAGCGCCATTAGTTCATTGTGCATATCTTAGCTTGTCTGAGGGCTATGTTGAGCGCCACGCCCCTATGGCGAGCGCCATCAGCTCTGGATGATAAATCATTTGTTCTGCTTACTTCTTTCATGGTCCCAATAGGTGCCCAGTCATGGACACCACCACAGCAAGCGCCACAGAGGTTTCCATCTGTGTCTTTTCACCATATTTTCTCTATTTTATTTTGTTTTCGTCATGTTTTCTTATGTACGACTCTCACCTGTAAAATACCTGAAACAAGATATAATATACCAGTATAACATAATAAAAACATATAAATCTGACATTAAAGTGCAAGCAAATCAAGTCTAAATATACTATGTATATTCATGTTATCAAACCCCTCTACATTTGAATCTTTGCTTGTCCTTAAGCAAATAGGCAACATGATAAAAATGGTGTAAGTGCAACAATGAAACATAGATCCAACATCAATTCTATTCGTACATGGTTGTTTGTTTTGGTTCGGCTAATGTTAGATCGATAGGTACTATAGGGTCGACACCAAGGATACCGTAAAGACACAATTTCACACTTCGTGGTCAAAAATCTCCCACCTATGCAAACCAAAGTGAATCATGCTATTATGGCTCAACCTAGATCACTTATCATTTTTCACCCTTTTTCATTCTATTTCAATCACATTAAACATGTTATCTTTTCACACACATAATAAGGAAACATGTAAGTGACTATGATCTTAATTTAATTCAATTCACGCACTTTGGCTTTAACATTAACTTTTATAGCTTCAGATATCGTTGGGCTAAATGATCTGGTGAAGGTCACCTAACTTAGAGGACACATTCCCATTTTATTCATTTGTTCATTCAATACATGATTATCCACTTATTTGCATTGGTGTCTCTATGTAGTGTGCGTCTAAGATGGTGCTGACTGCTAATATAAACTACTCAAGGGTTACTTAAAATTAAAAATTAAGGTTTTGGAATAACAAGTATTCAAATTGATTTGCATAATTGAGATGCTTAAGGTGTCGGGACGATACCGATTTTGCCGAAACTTTCCCAAGTCTCTCTAACATAACAATTACTCTAAAGTAACCTATATACTTTTGGAATGTGTCACATCATGAATCATGGAAAAAACTGTTGGTGCTAAATTTTTAGGTAAATTTTAACAACCAACAGAAACCACACATAAATGACTCGACAACACATGCAATGACTCAAAACATATACTATGGTAAAAAAAGATTTTACTACTAATGAAGAAAATAAGCTAAGAAATGAAATACTGAAAAAGTGATAAAACTCCTCCCTTACACTTAAATCCTACACTGTCTTCAATGTAAGGAAATAAGAGCAAAGAAGAGGGGTAGAACCTGGAGATTCACGCTTGCATGCGGCTGACAGGTGTCAAGCGGTCGATCTCTTTATTTCTTGCAAATTCAAACGATTAAACTAGAAACATTAATTAAAAACCCGTGGGTTTCCTCCTACGCAACTCTTCATTTAATGTCGCTAGCTCGACGGCTCAGGAGTGTAATCACTCACGGTGGTTCTTTCGAGTGATTCGTCGATCAAACTGTCAATAATCTTCAGTTTTCATGACCACTTATCGAGTCATCTCTCATATCCCTCACCTTTTCTTCTCTTCCATATGTGGGGTGGTTTATTCTTCTGAACTTGTGGGGGTGATTCTGGCTCTATTATGAGTATCAATTTTTCAAGTTTGAGTTTAATCTTTTCATCCACCATAAAATTTGAGTTATGGCTCTATAAAGTTTGCACATCCATCCCCTAAGTTAGTTATTTTGAAGAAGAAAGAGCAGGAAACAATAACAGCAGACACAATATATAAAAATGGTACCTAGAAAAACTTGAGATACGAAGCTAAGACTACGATGAAAGATTGCTAAAAACTCAAAAGACTAAGTGAGTTGAGAAATATGGAAAGGAAAACAAACAAACAAAACAAGATATTGTCGGAACTCGTGGAAGGAAGATCAGTGTTAGTGAAAGAGAGAAGAGACGCTTTGAACAAATAATGGAAATATAACCTGAAAGGAGAAATGGCCTTTATATAATGGAACGAGGTAGGAAAATCAATGGTCTACAAAGGAGGTTAGGAAGATGAAAAATCGACAGATAAATTCACCTCGAAATCACAACAGCATTCGAGTGCTCTTGAGCACCCTAAAGTACAACCTCACAATCTACCATTGGAATTTAAGACCAAATATAAGAACGATCCTACAAAATGTTTCATTGACAAGATTGACATTTAATACATTTATTCTCAAGTTTACTTATTTCTATTCACCAAGACTCATCCATTTCTGTAAAGAGAATAAGAACTATTAAAAAAAGAGAAAAAAAAAATAAATTTATTTTAAATTTAATTTCTTTTTTAATTGAAATTATGAGATGGTGGTGATTACTGAAGAAAGAGAAAAAATTATGATTGATTGTGTATATCATATATCATTACCCGAAAAAGACCATAGACAATATTATTTGTCTCTCCTATTTAATTGATTTATGACTGATTATGTCGTGTATGTGGTGTGGTGGCAAGTGACAGCATTGGTGGCATAGTGATAAGGTTAGAAATGCAAGCGATAAAAGGTGCTATTTTCTTCCTGCTGAAAGTTCACGGATCCTTACCTTTCAAGAACTGATCTTAAAGTATATTATTATTTGATTCTCTATAAAACAAATTTCAAACGTAAGTTTTACATTCAATTGTTTTGAAGAATCTAAAATAAGATTATATTCCTTTTCTGTATGGAATAGTTTTCTTCAAAACACACCAGGAATCTTCGAACTCTTGGAAGGGATTGTTTCCGTACAAAAAAAACAATTATTTATAAATTAAAAACAAGAATGTCAAAACATATTCTTAACAATCCAAAAACCACACCCTGTCTTTTTTTTTCTCTTTGCTTCTTTTGTCACACCCCTATCTATACTGTACGAAGAAAAATCAACTTTGCATTTGTTTTGGCCTGAATAATATTATTCGCACTATCGAATAAAGCTGTTAAAATAGGTTATCCGATTTTAAATAGGTCGACTCTGACGGATCTTAGATTTTTAAGATTGGATTAAAAATTCTGTTGCATTATAGACTCGAGAATTATTATCTGAGTCTGTTCCTAGATGGATTTCAGACTATCCAACTTTAAATAGACTTTTTTATTTTAAAAAATTAAAATAAAAATCTCATAATATTTATTACAAATAAAATTTAAAATTATATTTATTTTAAACATAATATATTTTTAAATACTATATTATCTTTTATAAATATTATAATATATTTTTAAATATAATATATGTCTAAATTATATAAAATAATATTCAAATATTTAACATAAGTGAAAAACTAATCGAATATGATAAAAAAGTATTGATTATATTAATTTATAATATTTAAAAAAGAAAAATTAAATAGAATAGAGATAAAATTTAGTGAGGAGAGAAAAATCAATATGTTACTTTTGAGTAAGACAATATAAATATTAATATAATTTTTTTAAAGTTTAGTGGATCTAATGGGTACCCACGGCTCATATGGATTAACCCACCGATGTTTTAGGGTTGAACTAAAAAAGTCCTGAAAAATATAGACTCTAATTTTAAACTACAAATCTTATGATTTTCTGAGTCTCACATACGGACTCTTATAGACTAATCCATTTTAACAGTTCTACTAGTACTACTGATCCAACAGATAAAGTATTAAATCAACCAAACCTCATGAAGGTCACAATAGACTTCTACTATTGTCTTGATGCCAAATATGTTGTAAAGTAAGGTACATTTTTGTATTAGGAAATGAAAATAAAACAATTCAAGAATATATATATATTTAGTTTATTTGTGTATTAATCGTATTGATAAATAAGTGAAAGGTCAGAAATCTCGCGGCTTAGCAATCGGATGACATGTACAATTATTAATTAGTTATGATAGTTTGATTACCATAATTTTAACTTTTAAAAATGATGAAGTGAAATGTTATAGAATTCACGCTCTAGCAATCGAATGTTCATGTTCAATTTTCAACTGAAGACTAGTACTATTCTAAAAATAAGACTTTATCTCAAATTGAATCCAAATGAATATCCAAAGTTTAGCTACTCAAGAGGGCATACTTTTTTAGGAAAAAAAGAAGTTGTAAACTAATATCATAAATATTAATACCGGCGTGAATTTGAAAAAAAAAAGACAATTTATATAATATTGATTTCACTTTATACTTGATGGTAAAGTTCTAGGGAGAAAAAACATTGGAGTAGGGAAAAGTAGGCCTGGAAAATTTAGCATCAAATTACAGCTATACTGTATGGTCCATACAAGCCATGTGGACCTAAAACTCTGTAATTGTATCCAAGATTTATGACAGGCATGGAAATATAAGCACATTTTGAATATGAATATCTTTTTTCTTTGCAAAATATTTAATGAATACCTACTTTTCTTCATTCACTAAATTATTCCAAAGTTCCATCAAATAAATAGTCAAACTTGTTATGGTTAATTAGTAATACTTCTCTTTCATGCCACCTTTGAAGCCTTCAGTTTACCTTGATATCATGTAGTGGGACCACAATCATGCTATTTTGATGGAAAGTTATAGTTGCAATTTGCTTTTCAATTAATTTAAATATTCCACATACAAATCATAATTGTGAATTTTATATTTCTTTGGCACTTATAAAATTGTTTGTTACAAATATTTTGACAAATTCTATGGTGGACCACCTTATTATTTTTCTCCTTTTTTTAATTGTTTTCTAGATTGACTTTTGATAATTATACATGAATATACTAAATGTAAATTGTGACATCACAAAACTGCTTGCTTAATCCACCTTGAGGTTTTATAGAATCTGTCATCTGAAAGGTTCAAGTGGAGTAGATTCTTCAAGAGACTGTGCTGCTTGAAAACATTCTGCAGCTTCAACTAATGATGATATCGTACCCTCGGCTTTGTGAAAGAGGCCAAGATTATACCAAGCAGAAGCATTCAATCTATCGTGTCGTAGTGCATCCGTCAAAAAACTTCTGACTGCAGGATTTAATTTATTACTGCAATGTCTAAGTACTTTAGCTGTGGAGATTAAGCTGAGAACATGGTCTGGATCAATGTTTAAAGCATCACCAAAAGATTTTAGAGCTTCTTTGTATAGGCCCTTTGCTTCATACATTATACCTGTAAAATTTGAAGAGAACGGTGACCTATTTAGAATTTCACAAGAGACCGACAAACTACAAAGTAATTAAACATTAAGAATAGTTTCTATATTAAACGATATCTGCTAATACTTCAAGTAATAATAATCTGTTAATCTCATTTCAATCTCAGAGAAAAATTAAATGGAAAAATATGCAGCTCAAAAATAAAAATCATATATGTTTACCTAGAGCATGACATCCAGAAGCGGAGTATGGTTTGATGGCCTTAGATTTTGAAAGACATGCCTCTGCATCGTGCCATTGGGAAAGACTGATATATACATGGGCAAGATCATGCCATATTTCCACTTCCAAGTTCCTAGCACGATCTCGGTTGTCCTATCACAAATAGTATTAAGAAAAGAGTAAGCAACTAGAACAGAAAAAATAATACCTTTAGCGCTTATATAATTTCTTCCCAGAATAAGACGAAGTGGTTACAACAACAAACCTTATATAACTTCTTCCAAGAACCAAAACTCTTTCTCTGAATTTGAAGAACTGCAAGAAGCTGAGTGTATGTCTCAATGGCATTCTTTAACTGGTTCTGTGCAATTTGAATTTTAGCTTTTGTTCGCAACAAATCACCTTGATCCCATTTCCCAGTCTGATCCAAAGCAGCGTTAATAATAGATTCCGCATCCAAAAACTGTTTTTGAGCAGATAATATTCGTGCCAATAGTAACCATCCTTTAACATTAGAACCACCTTCCAGTTTAACGACGTACTTTGCATAATAAAGCGCATCATCCAACTTCCTTTGTTCTGCATATTCTAAGCTGAGATGGTATAGTACTAGCGGGTCTATCATTCTGGTCATTCTACCAGCAGTTTCCAAAGATTGAAGTGCCTCAGATTGTCTCTTAAACTTCTCAGAATCAGAGACGGCCAATTTCGAGTGTGCTGATAACGAAACACCAAGATATAATTTCGTAACATTTTCTAACTGTGTACATTTTCCATCCAAGCTCTCAACTGCTTTCTGAGCAAAGCTTACCCCTTCTTCTGCAAGTGTAGGATTCTCACTACAAATCTTAGAAGCCATTAACAAACCAGGAACATGTTTTGGCCTTTCTCTACCATTCAACAATTTTCTTAGAAGATCAAGTGCCGTTGAATCCTTATCTGCTCCATAATAACAAAGAGCTAGATCATGGAATCTTTCACTTCGATGAATAGTCCCGGGGAGCAATTCTTTCAAATGATCGGCTAAACTTGACAGGCCTCCCGAAATAGACAGTGCAAACGAGAGGTGGTCTAAAATTGAAGGATCCCACTCAATTCTATTAAGAGAGACTTTTCTTAGCAAAATCATTAAAAGAAGTATGGCCTCTTCTATGTTGTTTCCTGGTACAAACGAGCCGTCCATTTGGGAACGCAGATTAGGGGGCATTGCTTCTCCTCCACTATATAGAAGAAAAACAACAAATTCTTTTTGAATCTTTGCTGTAGTCCCTGCATCAAGATTCCATTGATGAAGAAGTGCTCTCCGGTAAGACAAAGTAGCTTCACGCGGACAATCAGCAAGCTTCCACAACTCCGGAAGCAGCTCGACTGCCTTGCTCACGGTCTCCTGCAATTTACATTCAGCACCAAAGTTATCAGGCAAGCCTTCAGGTAATGAAGATTCCACTATGTCCATAATAACTTTGCAAGATTGAGCAGCTTCTGCAAGAATGATTGGAACTATTAGATTAAACTTTGACTAATGTCCTATTGTGATTGTAACCAATAATTTTATAACAACTTAAGCACGCTTTTCTGAGCTGTTGTTACTGCCTACAAAAACTCCACATCAACTATATAAAATGTTCAAATGGAGAAGAAAAAAAACCAAATGCAACAAAATAGATAGTATTCAAAAGATATTTCATAACCTAAAGAGACATTGAAGTTGAAATCAAATACATGTACCAGATATTAAGGGTTTGTTTGGATAAACAACTTAGTTAAGTTATTATAGCATAAGCACCTACATGTAAGTGCTTACATAAGTTGTTTTCATAATCTATCTTGGAGAGCTTATGGAAATACTCAAAACAATTTATAAACATGTCTTACGCTACTTTCATAAACTCTTACAAACAATGCCACGAGTGTTTGCCTTATCAGATAAGTTCAAATAAGTCAATTCAAACAGACTCTAAATGTTGTTGAAATTGAAAAATAATGTGGATCACAAGTGAAAGATCTAGCATTATGCAGGTGAAAAAACAAAAACAAAAAATCCTTAAACTAGAAAACAAAGAGCAAAACTAAGAATCAAACAACCAACAAGGTTACCTTTAAACCTTTCAAGAACCTGCAAAGATTTAGTTTTTAAGAAGAGTGCTTCCAACAATAATCCAGCAGAATGTATAGACATTTCGGGTTCACCGTGATTATGAGAATGTCTCTTTCGTCGTTCTCCATTTCTAGAAAGCGCGATTTTGATCTTAGGAGTCACAACAGCTATATCAATTCCCTCAAATACATGTAAAGCAGGTATTAAATTTCCTTTCTGATACTCATATCTTCCTAGCAGCGCTCTAGCTTCCTGCAGAATACATAGATAATTACATAAGTTTGAGTTCCAATATTTCAAAAATTGACAGTAACTATAATCTAACGAACCTCATAGTTCAATACGCCACTTTCACGCAAAGATAATTCTGCTTCTTCTATATTGCCGGTGTCTGGTTTGAGATCGAGTTTTCCGGGGAGGAAAGAATGGGCGCTTGCTGAGAAGAAGTCGTTGGTTATAAGAGATTGAGAGGAAGGGTATGTTTCATCTGTTGCTCCCAATTGTTCCCCCGAGCGAAGGAACTTCATTGTTCAATGAGAAAAAACAGAGGAGAATTGAGAATTGGGAAGTGTTAAACCTTAGAAATGGAGGGTGAGGTGGAAGAGAGATCTAAGATGCGCACGGATGAGGTTGAATGGGGGTTGGGTTGGGTTGGGTTGGGTTGGGTTTTGTTGTTGTGGTGTGGGGTCTGGTGGGTGATTTTAATTAACTGCTGACGTGGACGGGATGAGTTCCAACTTTCAACGTTGGTGTGTGGGCTATGTGGTGGCTGGATGTCATTAAAATTTAAAACCGTTTCATTAACTACATTTCACTCACACGTTTCACGCCTACCACTTCATCTATCTACTTCAATCTTCCAACAAATTTTATCTTTCTTGGAAAAAAGTTTGATTCTAACTTAGCCAATATCTATGAACTGATATTATTTATTAATCTAGTTATAATATCAAAGAAGAAAGTAAAATGGTATTTTCTCTTATTTTATTTATAAATTTTTAAATAAGTATTTGTCTTCAATAATTTCACATTATTATTTTAAGTTGACAATTAGATAGATATTTCTAAATAATAGTAAATAATAATTTTTTTAATTATTATAATGTTTTTCCTTTATCTATTACGATGCTTCATTGAGTCTAGTAGATGAGAATTTTATGAGAATATAAGTTGTCTCGTTAAAAATCTTATTAGGAAAAATTCATTAGGATAAAAACTTTCATAAGAGAAAAAGAGTACAACATTATGCCTCTTCAACATAACACATTTAGTTCTTCTTTAAAGATCATGAATGTGACGCATTCTACTATTTTGTACATGCTTCTTGAAAACTGATGTAGAAAATGACTTTGTGAAGAGATCAGTCGCTTTATCCCTAGAACAAATATATTGAATATCAACCTCTTTGTTTCTTTCGAGTACTTGTGTGAATGAGAAGAACTTTGGAGGGATATGCTTGTTTTTGTCACTTTTTATGTAACCTTGTTTCATCTGAGCAACACATGCAACATTGTCTTCATATAAAATTGTTGGATTATTATCAATTGACAAAACCAGACGCTCCATGAATATGTCGAGTTACCGATCATAACCATCTACGCTCTTTGCTTGCTCTATGGAGGGAAATTACTTCAACATAATTTGAAGAAGTTGCTACAAGTATTTATTTTTGTGATCTCTAAGATATTGTAGTGTTACCATATGTAAATATATATGCAGTTTGTAATTTAGCATTATGTGGATCTAACAAATATCATGCATCTGCATAACAAAGCAAAACGGATTTTGTATTGTTAGCATAAAACAAACCAAGATCAGAGGTACTTCGGAGATATCGAAATATATGATTTATTCTTTTCTAATGTATTTTTGTAGGACATGAACTTAATCTTGCTAGTAAATTCATTACAAAAGCTATATCAGCATGTATAGTTAGCAAGGTAAATGAGTGCCCCAATGACACTGAGGTATGGTACTTCAGATCCAAGATCTTCTTCATTACCTTCCTTAGCTTTAAATGGATCATTATCAATATTTAGTGTTCTATCCATCATTGGAGTACTCAGAGAGTTAGCTTTGTCCATGTTAAACTTTTTCAACACCCTTTATGTATAATTTGATTGATGTACCAATATACCATTTTTAGTATACTCAATTTGTAAACCAAGACAGAACCTGGTTTTTCCCAAATCTTTCATTTCAAATTCTTTTTTTAAGTAATCTCGCGTACCCTTAATTTCTCTATTAGTTCCACTATTAACTAAATCATCAACATAAATATCAATTATTACAAAATCATATACTGTTTTTATTATAAAAACACAAGGGCAAATAAGATTATTCTCATAGCCTTCTTTAAGTAAATATTCACTTAGCCTATTATAACACATGTGCCATAATTGTTTTAACACATATAATGATCTTTGCTACTTAATTACATACATTTCTCTAAGTTTTGATGTCTCTGGAGTTTTAAATCCTTCTGGGATTTCCATGTATATATCAATATCAAGTGATCCATATAAATAAGCAGTAACAACATCCATAAGATACATATCAAGATTGTTAAATATTGGTAAACCAATTAAATAACAAAAAGTAATGGCATCCATAACAGGAGAATATGTTACCTCATAATAAACTTCTGGTCTTTTCTAAAAACCTTGTGAAACAAGACGAGTTTTATATTTGACAATCTCATTTTCCTCATTTCGTTTTCTTACAAAGATCAACTTTTATTCAACCGGTTTCACATATTTCATTATAGCCATAATAGGGCCAAATACTTTTCAATTTTTTAGGAGAATTTAACTCAATGCCTATTGCATCCTTCCAATTTTTCCAATCATGTCTATTTTGATATTCATTCATAGTTCTTAGATTGGGATCATTATTTTCATTCATAATTTCACATGCAATAGAGAATGAAAACATTTCATCTATATTCATACATTTTCGGTTCCACAAAGTTCCCGTACCAACATAATTAATTGAAATCTCAAGATCATTCTTGTTTTCAATTTCATTATCAATTATCGCATTATAATCATCTTGTTCTTCTTTGAGACCACACTTTTCAATCGTGGATTTATTATTATTATTATCTAGTGTCTTTTCAAGATCATTTTCAATCAAATTCACCATTTTATTCCTTTTCTTTTTCGGGGATTTTTGTCTTTTGATCCTATAGGTCGGTCACGCTTCAAGTGTGCCTTAGATGTACTTGCTACATTATTTAGATTCGAAATCTCAAACCTAGTTGGGACTCTTATAACTGGTATATGTGACTTTGTCACTCTTTTCAAACCAGTAAACGAATCTAGCAATTGATTTGCTAAATCTTGTAAGTGCACTATTTTCTTCACATTTTCTTCCCGTGATTTATTATACGGGTCCAAATGTAATAAATGGGTTACATACTGTGTTATCTCCTTTTCTAATTTTTTATCCTATCCCCCTAGCGTTGGAAATTTTGTTTCGTCAAAATGACAACCAGCAAATCTTGCTTGAAAAACATCACCTGTTAAAGGTTCAACATATCTACTAATAGATGGTGATCCATACCCCACATTCATTCTTAACCTCATTTGAGGTCCCATATTTGTTCTTTATGGTGGAGACATTGGTACATATACTGCACAACCAAATATATTTAAATGAGAATTATTTGGTTCCTTACCAATTACAAGTTGATAAGGGGTATGTGTGATACGGTGGGAGAACTGACTAGTGTTTTGCGTTCGTATTCGCACTTGTGCGGTTGAGCAAGAGTCGCCACCGACTTTTTATTTTATCCTAAAGGAAAGGTTAAAAAAGCACAGCAAAAACCTTTTGAGATATTTCGTGGGTTCGGGGGGTAGATTATGAAAAGGGAAGGTATTAGCACCCTCTTCATCCATGGTTATCCATGGGCTCTTAGTTACTTGGTTTTTAGATCACTTGCCTTGATTTTCGATTGCTTGAAAATGGTGTGTGTGTGTGAGTGCTTTTGAAAATGTTTTGGAAGAAGATGCCTTGTCTTAGGTGACCAATGTATTTGACTCGTGTTTGAGTGTTTTACAAAAGTGTGGATCTTTTCGAAAAGATGTTTCAAATGTTTTTGAGAGTTTGTTTGAAAGTGTTTGTGGATTGTGGTTTTTGAAAAGAAGGCAGGTGTTTTTGCAAGTCGATCTCAAGTAACTAAGAGTTTTGTCTACCCTATTGTACTCAAAGGTTTTTTGTTATGTTTTAACCCCTTTTTAACAATTTTGTTCCACCATTGAATTTGGTGGACAATCTTGCGTTTAGGAAGTTTATTCGGGACGGGCGCGGGTCATCTTATGGACCATGAATGCAATGGTGCCAAGTGTCTTTGGCAATTTGCTTTGAGGGACTATGATCATTCCGTTTAGGCAACATTTTGAGGGACTTATGATCATTTTGATTTTGTTTTGCCAAAGATTCTCGACGTGCAAGCATGGCCCATTTTGGAAGGCAACATGTGGGATTACCCTAGAGGGTGCAAGTGTGATTGTGTATTGATTTCATGTATTTGTCTTGTATTAGGTTATCTAGCGTTTGATTTTATGTACAAGCAAACCCTAGGTCTAACCATGGTATAATTGGAAAACTGTAAATTGCGGGAATGTAAAATCTACGCTATTACAAAATAAGTATCCGGGAGTGGGGGTACAAGTGTATGAATGGGGATGAGACTTATAGTATCCAATAAGTTACAACCAAATCGAATTTGCGATCAAATGTAAATGACGTATATCAATGTATAAGATAAACAAATGTGTATAGGAGCAATATATTGGGTATTTGTATTGTGTAAGTGTGAGATGTATATGTATATGTGATTATTTACAAATGCGACAAGGTGAAATTAATGTGTATTAGGGTATTTGACCTAAATATGTGTTTAATAAATCTATGATTTGTATATTTTCAATATGTACAAAATAAAAATGTTTTAATTGAATGTTCAGGCTCTAATTAAAATATGTATAAAAATGATGTTTTAAGAAAAGAAAATATTTCTAAGTTTTAATTATGTACACAAAAAGTATTTTTCATTTGTTATGAATTGAATTATGTATATTAAAAAAGAAATGTATTTTTAATTGTTATATACAAAAGTATATTTAAAAGAAAAAGGTATTTTCAATTATATTGTATGATATGTACAAAATTATATTTAAATTAAATGTTTTAAAATTATGTATATAAGAAATGTGTTTTTAAGTATTCTTGTATTAATGCATTAGTATGTCAACTAAATATTAATCTTAAGAAAAAAGAAAAGAAATATTCTATGTATATATAAGAAAAAAGGTAAGTTTAAATATAGAGAAAGAAAAAAAAATATTTCTTATAAGTTTATATATAAACTAAATTATACTATATATATAATATTTGTTAGTGTAAAAAAAGGTTACTATGTTTTGTTAGTTTTCTCAAAAATGATGTGTTAAAAGACAAACTAAATGAAAGCAAATGGGCTTGGTCATTCAGAATGGGCAAGGCCCACGTTTGGGGGTCAGTAACGTTTTAGGGTTCTTGAATATTGTTTCGATTGGGAACATGCTCTAGGGTTTGTACAGCGGCGCGTTCATGGAGGTTTCATCTTCTTCACCCGTTCTTGAGTATCCAGCGTGAGCCTTTTGCCTCAGCCACCAGCGATCTCCATTTCCCCTTCCCTTCAGCGATAGCGTCAAGGCGACAAAATTAGGTAATCAATTTGATTCGTTAGGGTTTGTTTTAGTTCTTGCATGCTTGTGATTTCTGTACTTTTGATTAAGTTTTGATTTTTGTGTTTGTTTAACGAGGATTAAAAGGAAAAGGGGAGAGAACTGGACTACCTTTCGTTTGGAGGGAGGAATGGTGGAAGTGCTCGGAGGCTGGATGGCGAAGGGCTTGCTTGAACAATGCTTGGTATTTCTGTATCTTTTCTCAGGCTTTATGATATTTCTTCTTTTCTTCTTTGCCTTTGCTTTTACTGTTGTCCCTGAGTACTTTCTTTCTTCCTTTCTCGTCGCCTTGAATTGTCGCTTTGAGATGCCTGTACTGTTCTGCTTGCTTATGTTGCTTATGTTGATTGCCCAATGATGTGTGCTTACTGAGGGCTCGAGGGTTTTGATTTGGAATGCTTCTTTTCCTCTTCTCTCACAGTTGCCTAGAGCTTTTGTATGCTTCCCTGAGTTTGATAATTTATGTTGGCCAGTGATGCGTTTACTGAGGCTTGCCTGTTACTTTTCCTCTTCTTCTGACTTGTGTTGCCTTGGGTTTGCTTTGAATGGCCTACTGCTTTTCCTCTTCTCTTACATTTGCCCTGAACTTGCCTTCTTATGTGCTTGCTTCTCTTGCTACTTCCTTGCCCAAGGATGAACCTAGGGTTCTGAGGGCCTGAGTTTGTGATTGGTATATGCTTGGATTGAATGGTTTAGGTGTTGGGGTTTGGAAATTGATAACTGGTTAATACTGCTGAGGTGAGCTTGAGCTTGTGTTTTTATCAGTTTAGGCTTGACAGTTATGGCTTTGCAGGTTTGTGTGTTGACAATAGGTAAGGGTTTGTGAGGTTTCAGGCTGGAGGCCTAGCAGGTTTGGTAGTTCAGTTTTGTTTTGCAAAATGGTAAGGCTTTGAGCTTTTTTTTGGTTTGTTGACATAGCAGGTTTAGGCTTTTGAGGTTGGTATGGTTGTTCAGATTTGAGATTATGCTGGTATGGTTGTGCTTCAGGTTTTGGTAGTGCAGGTTATGTGTTTGTATATGTTTTGAATGATGCAGGTAAGACTTCAGGCTTGCTTTAGGCAGGTTGGGGTGCTTGATAGCAGGTTATTGTTTGGAGGTTATGCAGTGGGAGTTTTTGGAGGTGTTTGATGGTTTTCAGTTTTTTGCTAATGCAGGTTGTGGTTAGGCTTCAAGCTTAGCAGTTTGTATATTTCTTTTGTGAAAGTTCTGCCTTGTATATTTTCTTATGCCTCCCTCCAGCCTAAAGCCTGAACCCTGCTTCTTATCTTTCCACCTTTCTCTCTCAGTACAGTTGGATATGTTATAATATGTTTCTTTTCTGTACTTTTTCTGAAAGGGCTATCCTGATGGGAAATGATGATAAAAGTTGCTTGCATATCATACTTTCCTCTGCATTCTTTATCTCTTCTTTGACAGCTTTGAGTAGACTTTGGCTTTTTTAACAGCAAGTTGTACTTCTTTATCTTCTTTGATATCTTTGTGCAGTAATTTGTCCCTTTTGGATTTTGACAGAAAGTTGCATTTTGGATTTTTCAGTTTGGTTGAACTTGAACTATGCAGTTTGACATTTTGAATTTATGCATTTTGACATTTTGCATTCATGATTAAATGAATAAAATTCTTCCCTCTTTGTGAACCGGGAGAAATCCCGTGATTTGTAGAGAGGGTTAACTGATCACAATCAGTGGCCCCTAATGATGAATTTTTTTTGTCGTTTATTATTTTATCTGCTTTTTGACTTTTCTCCTTTTCTTTTGCAGATGAATATTCGGATGGAGAGGAATAAAGTGAAGCATGAAGAATTAGAAATAAATAGGATAGTTTTCTTTTTATTTAAATTTAAATCAATGTAAAACCAATGTTTGTAATTAAATTCCAAACATCAATTGTACAGTTAATTTAAAGATAAATAAAAGTTTCCATTATCCAATTTAATTCTGTTTTCTCTTTATTGTTTATTTATTATTTAAAACTCTTTGAATTAAAATAATTGAAAATTAAATTTCAATCATTTAATTTAGAATAATAAATAAATAAACAATGCTTTAGCACACTGATCAGTTAAACCTGGTATCTCCAAAGCAAAATGACAGTTAACCGAAACAAACCAAACAGACGCATTCCCTCCTCACTGATTTTCAACAAACATTGTAAATCCAAACTGCGTATTTCTTTTGACTGGCTCAAACAAAACAACGTGAATTCAAACCAACTGCCTCTTTTGCTGATTAACCCAAAACAATGCGAATTCAACCCGAATCTTGGAATAACTTGCAAAGTGCTGTGGAATTTAAATCCTTCTGAGAATGTGCCCATAAAACCTTAATTACTGATTAAATGCCAACGAACATTCTCCTGATCACAATTGAGCCAAAATCAACCAAAACCCTAAGCCAACTGTGTGAACTGTTCCAGAGCCCTGAAAATCAGTAAAAAACCCTAATTTTGCTTGACTGACAAGAAAAGTCCGTTTGTCCGATTCTTGAGCCAGTTTGAAAAGTCAGGAAATGCCTGAAGCTGAGATTTCTTGTGGAAAAATGCGAGGGCAAATTTTGGGGTACAACAGTATGTTTATGATCAACACTTGGCCTTAGACAGACGAGTGTTGCACTATGTTAAATTGCATGAACCCAAACAATAACTGGTAGTTTAGTTCTCATTATTAATGGTCTAGCAATATATTGAAAAAGTTTGATTAATGACTTAGCAAAACCATGTTGTGTATGTACATGAGGAACATGATGTCCAATAGTAATTCAAATTGACATGCAATAATTATTAAGTGATTCAGATGTAAATTCACTGGCATTGTCATGTATAATTTTATTTATAATATGATCATGTAATTGAGCTCTAAGTTCAATTATTTGTGTAAGAAATTTTGTAAATGTCATATCACGACTTAACATTAAGCATACATACGTCCATCTACTAGATGCATAAATTAATACCATAAAATACTTGAATGATCCTGACGGTGGATGAATAAGTCCACATATATCGCCTTGAATTCTTTCAAGAAATGTAGGTGATTTTGTCTTAATCTTGTCTGGTGAATGCTTTGTTATTAGTTTGCCAAGAGAGCAAGTTTCACATGATCTATCTTCTTTTATATGTTTTAAACTCTTCAATGGATGATCATGTGTACTTTCAACTATTTTACGTATCATTGTTGAACCAGTGTGACATAAACGATCATGCCATAAAGTCATAATTTTAGGATCTTCTTTTACTACTAAATTACATTCAATTTCATGTATATATGCATAATATAACCCCGAAGGCAATTATGGTACTTTTTCTAAAGTTTTCTTCTTCCAAAAACATTAGCAGTAATATTAATGTATTTTATATTACCTTGAGTTGCAATTTCAATATCATATCCTTGACAGTATATGTAATTAAAACTCAACAAATTTCACTTTGCTTTTGGAGAGTATAAAATATTATTAATGATAAACTTTGTCCCATTAGGTAATATGAACATAGCATTATTTGTTCCTTCAATCAAATCTACAGGACCTGAGATTGTATTTATTATATCTTTAGTAGGATTTATTTCAGTAAAATATCTCTTACTTTTGAGGATTGTGTGGGTAGTTCCACTATCTGAAATGCAAATGTCTTTGACATATTCCATGTCTAACCTTCTTAAAATAGAAATATGATTAAATAGAGTAAATCAACAATATATTTAACATTATTATTTTATGCAAACATAAGATACACCAAACAACATACAAATTCTTAAGTTGATACATAGTTTAAATATAAAATTAATACAAGCACATCACATATTATTCAAATAGTTATTTAATCTATTGTTCCTTAAACGAAATCAATAACCTCAAAATAGGTAGTATCATTCTTAGGCCCAACTTCATTAAAATTCACTTCCTTTCCCTTTCCATCTACATATGCCTTATTTCTTTTACACAAATGTTCTGGGGTTCTACACGTCTTAGACAAATGACCTTTATTTATGTATTTATAGCATAAATCATCATGATTCCTCGAGGAACCCTCTTGGATATAATTACCCTTGCCTTGACGATTCATATTATATTGGTCATATCTGGGAAACCTATAATTATTCATATAACTTAGTCCACGACCTCGACCATGAAAATGGCTTCGACCGTGATATCCGCCTTGACTAGGACCCTCTAAACGAGCATAACCATCATGTCTTTTAATATGATTATAGCCACCACTATTTTGATTAAATATTGTGGTATTTATCTCATGATACACTATTATTTTTGTGGAACATGACTGGTGGTTTTTTATAAGGAGCTCATTATTCTATTTTGTTACTAGAAGGGCTGCAACCAAATCAAAATACTCAGAAAATTCCCCCATTCTATATTGTTGTTGTAATAAAACTTGGGATGCAGGAAAAGTTAGAAATGTTTTTTCCAACTTTTCTTCTTCGGTTATAATTATGCCACAAAATTCTAATTATGCTATAATTTGGTGCATGGCAGAGCTATATGAAAGAACACTTTTATAATCTTGGAACCTTAATTTGTGTTGGGTATCAGAATAATATGAAATAATAATAACAATAGCACAAGTAAAATTTGAGAGTTGAGTGTAGGAATAAGAAGAAACACAATTGTAGCAAACTCTTGGATGATTAGGATGATTATGAATTACAATATGATTACTCTATATATAATAGTTTCATATACTATTATAAGTAGATACTTATTATTGGATTCTACGTAATCTTCTCTGCATCATAGAAAACCAATGACTTATAATGCATTGAATTTTTCTACAAAATAAAGATTACTTTATGTCCTCACAATCTTCCACTTAAAGTAATTTTGTTTGCTTTCAAAATTTTTTTTACATCCCTTGTTAATTCCATGTTGCTACGTTTTAGATAGGTCATAAGAAGAATTGCACCAATAAAACTTGTCAGCGTTGATCGGATTTGTCATAACATCTTCTAGGTTGTCTTTTGTGTGAATCTTTTGCATGTCCACACTCCCTTCCTCTACTACTTCGCGGACGAAATGGTATTGAACTCCTATGTGCTTTGTCTTGGAATGAAAAGCTGGATTTCTTGCAATGTGCAAGGCACTTTGATTGTCACAATACACAATAATTTTTGGTTGTTTGTATCCGAGCTCTTCCAATAACCTTTGAATCCATATAGCTTCCTTGCATGCTTGGGTAGCTGCCATATACTCAGCTTCTGTAGTAGATAGAGCTACAACAATCTGCAATTTGGATAACCAGCTTACTGCTCCTCCTACAATTGTAAACACATAGCCTGTAGTAGATTTTATTTTGTCAAGATCACCTGCATAATCTGAATCAACATATCCTCTGACACCAAACTCCAATCCTCCAAAACATAACGCAACATCTGAGGTTCCTTTAATGTATCTCAGAATCCTCTTCACAACATTCCAATGCTCTTTACCAGGATCTGCCATAAACCGACTGACCGCTCCCACTGCATGTGCAATGTCTGGCCTTGTACATATGATGGCATACATAAGGCTTCCCACCGCTGATGCATAGGGTACTCGAGACATTTCCATCCTCTCCGCTTCATTGCTAGGATTCATACTTGAGGATAATTTATAATTGATAGGAAGTGGGGTAGATATTGACTTACAGTCTTGCATGTTGAAGCGCCGCAAAACTTTTCGTAGATAATTTCTTTGAGAAAGCAAAATCTTCCTATCTTTTCTATCTCAGTGAATTTTCATCCCTAAAATCTTGTTTGCTGGTCCCAAATCCTTCATATCAAACTCCCTAGCCAATTGTGCCTTCAATTCTTGGACTTGATCTTTGTTGGGGCCTACCACCAACATGTCATCCACATACAACAACAAAATGATGAAAGCATTTTCCTCAAACCTCTTGTAATATGTACAATGATCTGAGCTCAACCTGTTGTATCCAAGGCTAATAATGAAAGAATCAAATCTCTTGTACCAACACCTCGGCGCCTGCTTTAAACCGTACAGAGATTTGGTCAACCTGCAAACCAAGTTTTCTTTTCCTTTTTCTTCAAAACCTTCTGGTTGGAGCATATATATTTCTTCTTCAAGTTCTCCATGAAGAAAAGCAGTCTTTACATCCAATTGTTCAAGATGTAAATCATAAACAGCACACATAGCTAACACTACCCTGATAGTGGTAAGTCTAACCACCGGAGAAAATATTTCATTGAAATCAATTCCTTCCTTTTGAGCATACCCTTTAACCACTAATCTTGCACGATATCTTTCCACTTGATCATTACCATCACGCTTAATCTTATAGACCCATTTGTTGCCGATGGCTTTCCAACCTTCAGGAAGTACAACAAGATCCCATGTCTTATTTCTATGTAAGGCTTCCATTTCTTCCTGCATTGCTGCCATCCACAAAGAATCATTTGAGCAACTCATAGCCTCTTGAAAGGTTGATGGTTCTCCATCTTCGGTTAGAAGACAATATGCATCATGGCTTGCCATAACATAGTCTGATTGCCAATTTGGTTTCCTTTTCTGACGTGTTGATCGTAGAACTTCAACACCATCAGGTTCATCTAGTTCTTGTACCTCGTGCTCTGGTTCTGCTTCAAAAGAGTCATTTTCAATAGACTTTCCATCTATATGAACAATAGTGTTATCTTTAGAAGTGTTATCATTTTCCTGCTCCCTTTGCATTTTATCCTCTGCAAAGATTACATCTCTGTTGATAATAACCTTATGGGAAGTGGGATCCCACAGGCGATACCCCTTGACACCGTCAGCGTAGCCCAAGAATATGCATTTCCTAGATTTTGGATCTAGCTTAGTTCTTTCTTGGGAGTTGTACATCACGTACACGGGACATCCAACTACATGTGGAGTAGAATACTCAACTGGCTTTCCTTTCCACATCTCCATCGGAGTCTTTAAACCAATTGCACTTGATGGCGATCTATTTATCACATAACAGGCAGTTTTCACAAATTCCGCCCAGAATGACTTGGCTAATTCTGCAGTTCGTAACATAGCTCTAGTCCTTTCTAGGAGAGTTCTATTCATCCACTCTGCTACACCATTCTGCTGAGGCGTATGAGAAACTGTAAATTGTCTCATTATACCCTCTTCCTTGCAAAATGACAAAAAATCACCGTCTGTATATTCTCCTCCATTGTCTGTCCTCAAGCACTTAATCTTCTTTTCAGTTTCAAGCTCAATTAGTGCTTTGAATTGCTTGAATATTGAAAACACATCTGACTTCTTCT
The DNA here is from genome assembly GCA_948472305.1 of Vicia faba. Classification (NCBI taxonomy): domain Eukaryota; kingdom Viridiplantae; phylum Streptophyta; class Magnoliopsida; order Fabales; family Fabaceae; genus Vicia; species Vicia faba. Next base: position 358,057,640 of record OX451738.1, read on the forward strand.
TGATTGGGTATACCCACAATCTTCTGGAGTAATCATCAATGAATGATACAAAATATTTTTCTCCTCCTAGGGACATTTGTGGTGACTCCCACACATCAGAATAAATCAAGTCAAGTATGTGTTTGCTCTTAGTAGTTGATCTATCAATCTTCAACCTATTTTGTTTGCTTACCACACAATGCTCACAGAAAGGTAGACTTACTGATTTGAGCCCGGGTAAGAGATCACGTTCTGCAAGAATTTTCAAGCCTCGTTCTGACATATGGCCTAATCTACGATGCCACATTGTCGTTGAGTTTTCTTGACTAGTTGATGCAATTGACACATCACCTTCTTGCAATGTCTCTCCCATAAGAATGTATAGATTTGCAGATAGCTTCTCTGCCTTCATCACTACTAGAGCACCTCTCACCACCTTCAAGATCCCACCTTCAACATGGGTCTTGCAACTGAGATCATCTAACTGTCCAATTGACAATAAATTTTTCTTCAAACCTTTCACATGTCGTACCTCTTGAATTGTGCGAATTGTACCATCATACATTTTTATTTTGACAGTACCTACACCAGCAATTTTTAAGGCGTAATCATTTCCCATGAACACGGATCCTTCTGAGATAGGTTGATAAGTGTAAAACCAATCTCTTCGAGGAGTCATGTGCCATGTTGCTCCTGAATCAATTATCCAAACATCAGTGAGTTGTTTACTACCTTTGCAATTATTTGTTGCTCCGCTATATAGAATCTCTCCATCATCAGAGGTATTGGCAATACATCCTTGAGATGAACTTGCCTCAGAAGACTTCTCACCATTCTTCTTAAACCAACAATCTCTTTTCAAGTGCCCTTTCTTGCCGCAATTGTAGCATTTCAAATTCATCTTACTTCGAGATTTTGATCTACCATGATTTTGACTCCCACTAGGGCCACGTTCCACTGATCTGCCTCTTGTCATTGTCAAAGCTTCTACTTGTTTTGAGTTTTCTTGACGATCTTCCTTATTTATACGCCTGGACTCTTCCTCAAGAATAGCTCCGGCAACATCATCAAAGTATAGACGGTCTGTAACATTATTATTTGTTAAGTTAACAACGAGTGGATCATATGAATCTGGTAAGCTCTGAAGTAGTAATTCTGCACGTTCGTTTTCTGCTATGCTAAAATTTGCCGATGTAAGTTGAGCAAACATTGTATTTAGAGTGTTGATGTGATTTGTCACAGATGTGGATTCACTCATTCGAAGAGTGTAGAGTCTCCTCTTTAAGAAAATTCGATTGTGAAGTGACTTGACCTCGTACAATTTGATGAGAACATCCCAAATCTCCTTTGCAGTTTTCTTTTCGGCAACGCTAGACAAAACTGAATCTGCCAATGCTAAGTGCAAATTGGCAACAGCGTTGCTATCTATCTCATTCCATTTTTCGTCAGATAATCCCTCAGCTCTATCTTCAATTGCTGCTAAACAATTATCCTTTCTCAGGATTGCCTTTATCTTCAGTTTCCATAGGGAGAAATTACTCCCATTGAACTTCTCAATCTCAAATTTTTCCGTCATAATAATTTCAATTAAACCGGCTTACACAATTTCACCGTGAATAATATTTGCAGCGGAATATGGACCAATACCAAATGCTCTGATACCACTGTTGGGTATCAGAATAATATGAAATAATAATAACAATAACACAAGTAAAATTTGAGAGTTGAGTGTAGGAATAAGAAGAAACACAATTGTAGCAAACTCTTGGATGATTAGGATGATTATGAATTACAATATGATTACTCTATATATAATAGTTTCATATACTATTATAAATAGATACTTATTATTAGATTCTACGTAATCTTCTCTGCATCATAGAAAACCAATGACTTATAATGCATTGAATTTTTATACAAAATAAAGATTACTTTATGTCCTCACAATTTGTTCCATTGATCTATTAATGATGACAACAAGACTTTCCTCTGATGTCCAAATCTTGCCTTAAGTTTGTCCACAAAATCTTGGGATCTTTTGTATTTGAGTATTTTGTTTGTAATCCATCGTCAAGGTGGTGCTTGATTATTCAATTTACTTTCAAATTTTTCATAGTCATTTCCTCTGGGTCAATTGTCAACTTTCATGAATTATCTCCTTCAAATATTTTGTCTAGTCCCTCACATGAAGGTACACAATTAAATTATTGTTCCAAGTTATATAGTTGTCCCCAATTATGCTTAAAATTTTGAATTGATGATTAATGTTGAACATGATTATATCTAAAATTCAGATGAACGTAATCAATATTTAATGCATAAACTAAAAAAATATCAATTTATTAAATAACAACAATTACAAAAACCATGACCATATTTTATTCACAAACCTCTATTAACAAACCAAGCTAAGACTAGTAATGGTAAAAAAACAATATCATTAATGCTACATAATCTTTACCTAAATCTCCATGCTTGATAATACCAATAAGAAATAAAATAATAACAAGTAGAGTGATGGATAATAGAAAACATTTAGCCATTTGAAAAATATGGATAGATATTTTGATAATGATGTGAAAGTTATGAAAGAAGTTGAAGTATTTATAGAGATAATTTTGTGAAAATGGTCGTCATAGTTATCGTTGGGGAAATGGAAAAAAGAAAAAGAAAAGTTTAAGTGTGTTAAATATCATATAGCCAAATATAAGTGTTAGAGATAATTATAAGATAGTAAATGAACAAATATGGTAAAAATTAGTATATGCATATGGGGATTTAGACCTCCATTAATTATAAAAATTAGTATCGGCAGCATATGGGGTTTTAGAACTCCATTAATTATAAAAATTAGTATCTGCATATGTGATTTTAGACCGCCACTAAATATAAAAGTTAGTAACTGCATATGAGGTTTTAGACCTCCATTAAATATAAAAGTCAATAAATACATATTGGGTTTTAGAATTCTACTAAATATAAAAGGCAGTATCTATATATGGGGTTTTAGACTTCCACATAATATATAATAATAACAGTCACACTTATTATATAACACTTATCAAGTTGTCAATTTTCTATAACAAGGGGATAAAATAATAATAACGATAATAGTCACTCTAGTTATAAATCACTTGATGGGTTACCAGTTTTCTATAACCGGGGCAAATAATGATAACAATAGTAATAATAAGATTAAAGTGATAAGTATATAATATATATCTAGTGTGGTAAAAGAATTTGGTAGGAATGATTGTGTTGATAACGTGTTGAAAAAATTCGAATATTTGAATCTAACTTAATTAATATTTGTGAATTAATATGATGATGTTACTTACTAATCTAGTTATAATGTCAAACTAAGAGAAAATGAAGAAGAAAGTAAAATGGTATCACTTATGTCCTTCAAAGTAAATTGGTGTGTATTTATATGAATCAAAAGGGAGATATTTATACTATTAGAAATACTACTATTACACTAAGGTAATAATAATAATAATTATTATTCTCTTTTTGACAAATTATACCTTTCCAATAATTTGGCATTACAATTTTAAGTTTGACAATTAGATAGATATTTCTAAATAATAATAATTTTATCAACTATTATAACACATCTACCTTTTTCTTGAGTTTAAATTTAATTTATTTTAAAAGGAATGTTATTTTATCAATAGGTCACAACTATTTATAGAAATGGCTATGGACTAGTCAAATGGTGCAAGAAAACATGTCTAAGTTGGAGACTTAATTCAGTTATACGCTCGCTCAAACTAGTGAATATGTATGCTCTCATAGAAAAAACTTTGTACTGGAATAGGACACCAATTTATCTCAATCTTTAGACTAATCCAGAGCCTTTTGCACGAGGCCTTGTATTTATTGGGGACGGTTCTAACTGTCGCTCCTATATAAGTGTAACTCAACATTACACCAAGGTACAATTCTTGCAAGTTCCACCTATTTCATTACTAATTTGGGTGTTCGTAAGTTAACCTTATAGGTACACCTTCCCTTCGATTATGAAAAACTTCCACTGAAGCGTCGAAGACTTTCCCCCGAGAACTTCACTAGTTCATTATTTATTTTTTATTCAGCGGCAGAATAGTGATTCTACTTGTGGAAATTGTCTCTTGATTCTTGTGAAACTTCACACTAGATTTCTTTGATTCCTTTAGTTATGTTGCTGTAACCTTTTTGTACCCAAACTGATCATCGTTAACATTGGACTTCACCCTCTCGTCCTCTCAAGTATTATTGTCATTTCAGTAACTTCAACAATAATTCCAAGGTCAAGCATCAAAATAAATCACCACCTGCACCACAATTACAATCGATAGAACCAAAAATGTCTCAAAACCTCAAACAGCTTCAGGCCACCCTCTGAATGTGAGGTGATAGCAAACTTGTTACAAGCACTTATAACTTTATACAACAACAAAAGATACACCTCATCAACGAGAGACTCCTTTGTATAAAATGAACAAAAAAAAACTCTTTCACATATCACTACTCAACTTGATATGTTATAGCAACACAACATCGGAGTCGCCATATAACCGCTCTTAACAATGCTAGATCACAATAACAAAAAGCGTATGATCACCAAGGTGTCACCATCGTCGTCGTCGGGGGAAAAATTCCACCCTCATGACTCGGGGCCGATGACAGTAGCCCTAATTCTTCTGAAGATCCTCATCTAAGAGGTCACCCCTACATCACTCCCAAAAGGAAGATAAGTATAAAACCAATCACTTAGATCCTTCCTACTAAAAGAATTAATTTTCCAAAAAAATCATTTACTAGAAAATCTCTAAGTCTCTTGAAAAACTATCGAAGTTAGACAATTATGATGGAACCAGTGGCCCAGACAAACACGTATAACATGTGGACACTATGCTCAATTATCATCACACTATAAGTTCATTGAAGTACAAGTTGTTCGTATTAACCCTCAAGGGATTCACTGTGGCATGGTTTAAAACCTTGGAAGACAATTTCATAAACTTTTGGAGAAAATTATGTGATGAGTTGAAATTATTGAAATGTCGGCAAACAAAAATATACTCATCTTTAGTGGGATCCACCATAAAAAGAATGAGAGCCTCCAAGAGTATATTGACTGGTTTAATAATGTAGTTGTGGATGTAGAAAGATCTAAGAATGGTCTGAAGTGTTGGATATTTAGAAGGATCTAAGGATGGATTATATATTCTATGAAAAGTTGGGACTGAAAGGCGTGAGGAGTATGAGGGGTCTACTCACCTAAGCCCAACCTTACATTAACTACGAAGAGGATCTGTTGGTAAAAGACTTGGAAAGGAATAGATGCTCGTGGAACTTGGGAAGCGGGAGACGAGGATACACTAGGCGCGTGGAAGGTAGAGATAGAGACATACATAAAGGGTTGTTCACTAGATTCTTATCATACACTTTATTTAACACTTTTAAGAAGAATAATTTACACAAGTGCATGAATACCAAATTCAAGGAAGTCGGGGTGAAGTAACCTCATTCCCATGAAAGAGTCTGCATAGGCAGAGAAGTCAAAATTTTACAGGTTCTATAATAGTGTATTTAGATGAGGTAATTGAATTTTTTTAAGGAAAATAGAATTCTAAGCATTTTAAATGATTCAATTTAAATTGATTTATTTTTTTAGATAGAGTATTAAAACTATTTATTATTAAATTTTTGGAGTCATATTTATAAATTTTGGATAAAATTTAAATTCTAAAAAATATAGACAATTTTTCAATTTTTAAAAATTTAAAGGAACCAATTTATAAAATTTAAAAAATATTACGGATCAAGTTATAATTTTTTTAAAACTCTAAGGGTCACTTTGAAATATTCTGAAAAAAATGAGGATCAATTTGTAAGATTTGAAAGATTCAGAACAACCAATTCAATATTAAAATTAAACAGAGTGAGAGAGGAATTTGATTTTTTTTTTAAACTTTTAGGTGTTATTTTACATTCCTTATATTTAACTTAAACAAAATACTTCATGGATTTATATCATTTTAACAATTCTCCATTTTTTATCCAAATTATTTTATATTCTCTCAAAAAATTATTAACGTACTCTAAGAGTCACAAGCATAACACTAATGACGTGTTCACTTAAAAGACGCAATATAGGAGTTGGTCAAAATGGAAGTCTTGGAAGATACGCCAAAGAAGACATGAAAAACTACGACTACAAAAGGTGTATAGATTCTCCCGGAAATCCAAAAGGCAGGGAAATCCTCTTGGAAAATGCAGTCCCCATTCTGAGGCGAGACACTGCCCTTGAAACCAATTGAAGTTGTTGAAGAGGTTGGCAATGGAAAATATAGCAATAAAGATGAATACAAATTCGAAAGGTAAAATGACTACTCATAGCATCCATTTAGGGTTGGTATAACTTCATTTCTTCTATTGCTGGAGGACTTCTCCACCAAAAGACACCATCCAAGGGACAATGAAGAGAAATATCGCATAATTAATGGTGAAGAAGTCAAATGACGAGAAGCCGGAGAGACATATCCTAGGGTTTTGTGATAATGAAAATGTGAACAATATCCCTAACGAAATATTTTTGTTGGTAATTACAGCCACCATGGACATTTTTGACGTGTCAAGAATACCATCGATGAAGAGTGCTCATGTGATATTATGTACATCAAAGTCTTTGAGAAGTTTGGTTTGAAGAAGAAAAATTTGTCACTTCATACAGACACTAATTTCAAGCTTTCAATAGGCAAGTAACCTGCCCTTGGGGCTTTATAAAATTTTTTGTTGCCTTTGGGGAAGGAAGAAACACCATGAAAATGGACTTGCAGTTTCTAGTATTATCTTGTAAAAGTGTCTACAATTGTATCTTGGGGAGACCTTTCACTACAACTCTTGATAAAGTTGTCTCCATCGTCCACCTGAAGATGAAGTACCACAATATCCACGACAAAACTGTAATTATCAGGTTGACCTGGCAGGAGACTATTGCATATATAAGCCCTGGAATGAAGCCTAAATGTAGAATCTGACCAACAAAGGGAGAAAGAACAAGGGCACCTAAAGAAGGGGTTTAAAAAAGCTTTCCCCTACCAAAGCCAAGATGAAAATTTTAAGGTCGGATCCAATTGCAAGTATCAAGTGACGCCTTCCAATTTGACAAATGCATGCGCAATTGATTAGGGGTCAATGTTGGATTATCCTTCATAACAAGTTAAAGTGTACAATTCAAACCAAGGAGATTCCAACTGGCATTGTCTTACGATAAAAAGCCGATGATGAACAAGAGAATATCAGAGAAAAGGGGATAAACCCAAATTGGATACATACCATCCCTAATAAAAGATCATACACTATGAAAACCCTCAAGAAGAGGCCTCTTCCCATATGCATAAAGAACTACCAAATAGAAATTAATAAATGAGATTCTTGCAAAAAGTTCTTACACTATTACTATGTGAATGATAGTCTAAAGCTTAAATATATGCTTAGACATCATGAACCTCGAAAGTGGAAGTGGTGCAAACTCAAAAGTATTAAACCTAAAATGCTAAGGTGATGCATTATAATGATAATGTACTTTCTGCAAGTACATTTGGCATCCACCCTAGGATCTCAATAAAAATGAATTAGGTCACACTTTCACTTAAATTTATGTTAATCAAACCCCCACATCACGACGGTAAGAGCTACTTTTAGTAGTAACAACAATGGTCAGGCGCCATAAGAGAGATGTTAGCTACTATGGAAGAATTACGTCGTCAAAACAAAACTCTACCGAACAATGTTCAAAACTTTTAACAACAACAATAAGATAATGACAAGTAGGAATAGATAGAGGCTCAGAATCCCCAACCTCTCCTCGTCGAGGACACACTTGTTCCAGATAACTTTAAACCATCCTCCTTGGCCACTTTCGAGAAAGAGCGACCCACAAAAATACATTACCACCACAAAAATATATTACCACCATCTTAGTTGGCAGCAATATTTGCAACAATAAATTTCTTTATGAAATATTAAAAGAGACGACTTTGCGCTAATATATGAATCTTCCCAGACTCTTTATCACCCGTCATTAAAATCTCTCGAAAAAACTTATTCACCAATTTTTTTAAACGCATCCATTTGACCCAAATCCATTTGTTTTTAATCAAGATTTTCATAATATAAAATAAGTGAATGCAGTATGAAAAAAAACAACAAAAAAGACATAAACATACTCCCTATTAAAATATATTATAAAAGAAGTCTTCCCTAATAAAAACAATAAATACAATTAGAATATTCCACCAACTTAAATTATGAGTAAACTCCGAAATTAGACAGCTTATTGACACAAGTATTTCTTCTTCCGAAAATAAGTGAAATTCTAAAATTCATTTCTTAAGTTTGAGTAACACAATTTTGAATTATTCAATACTAGTATACGTCAAGGAATCATATAAATTTTTTTATAAACTATGACCACTAAAGCAAATCACACTCCAACCAAAGGTTTGATCACTTGTGTTGGTTAGCAGTTTCAATTGCATAAATAGTTACAGCAACAGTTTTGCTATTCCTACGCTACTTTTTTATATCAATATTTACACAGTATATACTATTTATTGTATTTATATGGTAATAAGAATTTTTAAATAAAATAATATTATTAAAAAAATATTTTTTATAAAAAAAATTATTTATTTTAAAAATTTATTTTATAATACAAATATAAAATTATATCATTAATTAACTTCACAATTATATTAACCGCAAAAATATTAGTAATTAACCAATTATTTTATTTAGAATTTATTAACCACTTTCACTACTTCATTAATCAATAAAATACATACTATTAACCATACTCTCACACTAAATTATATATGTATTAATTAACATTTACTCTATTAATCAATTTTATTTTACTATTTAATATTTTTTATGTTTAAGAATTTATTAACTAAATTATGAATTATATTAACCAATTTTATATATAATATTAACCAAAGTATGTATTTTATATATTAATTTTTTATGTTAACATATATATTAATCAAATTTTAAACTATATTAACTAAGTTTTTACATTTCATTAAGTAAAATAGTTTTAGAGAAAAATATATTTAAAAAAATTAAAATAAAATTAAAATATTGTTCACGTATTTGTGAACATTGGTGTAAAAATCTGGTGTAAGAATATTTTTGTTTAAAAAAAAATTGCATAAATAACTACTATGAGTATCGTCGAAAAGGGTGAAGTGATACCAATGTTCACAACACAGTAAAAAGGTTGCTTATGAAAATATACCATAAATTGCAGATACTCATAGAGGTGTATGACTATGATGAACCATCAATATTACATTTAATTTAAGTTGTATTATGATATGAAAACTCATGCATATTCATGCATGTTCTTGCATGCGAAAGAAACAGAAAAGAGTAAAGTAGAGAAGATGCGAAAATATTATTGGATTCCTTATAGTCTCAAATGATGAGTTTATAGGTATATATACAAAGTTTGTTAGGCAAGCTACCAACTAATTTTATAACTGACTCTAATTGTCATCATTCTAACTAACTAACTTCTAAGGAAGTTAAGATCCTTCCACGAGTTAAATTGTGGTAAATGTCGAGCAAGTTCAACTTGGACATGAGTGCATGAAATGGTTTTGGGAGCAAAGGCTTTGTGAAGAAATCTTCAAGTTGATTGCATGAGGAAATTGAGATGAGTTTCATGACACCAGCTAAATCCTTTTCACGAACTATGTGGTAATCAATCTTGAGGTGTTTAGTTCTTTCGTGAAAAACCAGATTGGCTGCAATGTGGAGGGCACTTTGACTGTCACATAATAAGACCGGTGGCTTAAGGCATGTGATGTGCAGATCGGTAAGTAAGTAAGTAAAGGATCCATTGAAGTTCACATGTTGCTGCAGCTAAAGCCCGATATTTGGCTTCAGAGGAAGAACGAAATACAATGGTTTATTTCTTGGTTCGCCATGAGATGATGGATGATCCTATGTAGAAGCAAGACCTTAGACAGATTTCCTTGTATCTATACATCCCGCCCAGTCTGCATCAAAGAATCATGTGATCTGGAGGGAAGAATTCCTTGGAAACAAGAGCCCTCTACCTGGGTGCTTCAAATATCGTAATACTCGACAAGCAGCATTGTAATGAATCATGGAAGGTTTTGATAGAAATTGGCTGAGTTGTTGAGTAATGATAGTGATATCAGGTCTTGTTGTGTTTAGGTAGATTAATCTACCAATGAGTCATTTATAAGCTGGAATGTCTTCAAAAGCAGGACCATTGTCATTGCAAAGTTTGATAGACGAGTCAGAAGGAGTGTTGATAGGTTTTGAACCAAGGAATCATGTGTCAGTCAATAAATCAAGACATTATGTCCTTTGGATAATTGAAATTCCTTGGGATGAGTGTGGAACTTCCAGGCCTAAGAAGTATTTAAGAACTCAAAGGTCTTTGATTTTTAATTCTTGATGCAAAATAACTTTCATATGTTGGAATTCATCCATAGAATCACCTACTAAAATAACATCATCAACATATACAAGTAAAGTTGTAAATGAGGAAGACGTTTTCTTGACAAATAAGGAATGGTCAGATGTTTCTTGTGAATATCCATGATGAGTGAGTAATGAATCCAATCTCTCATACCATTGGTGGCTATCCTGCTTCAAGCCATATAGGTATTTTACCAATTTGCAAACTTGATTGGGTTTAGAGGAATAAACACCAGGAGGAATGACCATATAGACATCTTCATTTAACTCTCCATGTAAAAAATCATTATTTACATCAAGTTGGTGTAAATTCCAATTATGAATGAAGGCTAAAGCTAGAACAAGTCTGATTGTGGTGAGCTTTGCAACTGGTGAGAATGTATCAGAGTAATCTAATCCCTCAATTTGGTTGTAGCCTTTAGCAACAAGACATTCCTTGAATCTCTCTATGCTACAATCAGACTTGTATTTGATTTTGTAAACCCATTTGTAACCTATTAGCTTCACATTGGGTGGAAGATCCACCAATTTCCAAGCACCATTTTTCTCAAGAGCATCAAGCTCAGTTTTTATAGCCTGATTCTAACATTCAAACTTACATGCCTCATTATAGGATTTTGGTTTAGTTTGAGTGGTAAGGGAAAGGCTAAATCGATAGTGTGATGGAGACAAGTGATAATAAGAAACAAAATTAGATATAGAGTAAGGAGTACCTGAAGATAACTGCTTTGGTGAGTCATTGAATGAGGCACAAACATAATCTTTGAGATGTGATGGTTGGTGCCTTGTCCTTGAAGATACCTAGGTGGGGACTATGGAGGTTTCAGATGAATTATCAGTTTGTTGGGTGGTTTGAGGTGGGTAAAATCATCAATTTGTTGGGTTTGTGAAGGAACTGAGATGGTGGTATCAGGATTAGCAGGACAGGTAGATGGTTGGGGGGTCAGGTGTAGGAATTGAATCACTAAAATATTCCCATGTGTGTGTTGTAGATGGAGATTTTGTTTGATAGGGAAGAACCTGCTCATGATGAGTAACATTCCTTGATATAAAGACATTATGAGTATTAAGGTCTAATAGGAGAGAGCCTTTATAGCCTACATCATATCCTAAAAATGGATTTTCTTGCTCTAGCATCAATTTTGGTTCTATGGTTGGATAGAGTAGAAGCATAGCAAAGTGAGCCAAATACTTTTATTTGGTTGATGTCTGGTATAGTGTCATGTAACAGTTTGTAGGGGGATTTTTGATTGAGGAGAGTTGTGGTAACTCTGCTAATGACAAAGGCAGCATATGATACTGCATATGACCAAAAGGTTTTTGGTAAGTTGGACAGATAGAGTAATGCTCTCCCTACATTTAAGAGGTGCTGGTGTTTTCTTTCCATGCGACCATTTTGCTGTGGTGATTTAACATAAGACTTATGGTGAATGATACCTGTTGTACCCCAAAATTTGCCCTCTCATTTTCTTTTACATGGGTGGTTGCAAACTTTGACTTAAGGAAAGTAAAATTTGAAGATGAACGAAATGTCCTTCGATTGGAACATCAAAGGCCCTTCGATTGGGACATCAGAGCTTCCTTTGATTGGAGCATTAGAGCTTCCTTTCATTGGAGCATCAGAGCTTCCTTTGATTGAAACCTCGGAGCTTCTTTCGATTGGAACATCAGAGCTTCCTTCGATTGGAACATCAGAGTGTCCTTCGATTGGAACAGAAGATTTCCTTCGATTAGGACATCAGAACGAAGTATCCTTCGATTGGCATATCAGTGCAGAAGTGTCTTAATCTAAAATGTTATGATAAAGGAAATTCTGAAAAATTCGAATTTGGACTTAGAATCATCACAAGAACAAGGTCTGATCGGAGAAGTTATGATAAGGGAAATTCTAAACAATTTGAATCAGGACTTAGAATCATCACAAGAACAAGGGTTGATCGGAGAAGTTCTGATAAGGGAAGTTCTAAACAATTCGAATCCAGACTTGGAATCATCACAAGAACAAGGGTTGATCGAAGAAGTTATGATAAGGGAAGTTCTAAACAATTCGAATCAGGACTTAGAATCCTCACAAGAACAAGGGTTGATCGAAGAAGTTCTGATAAGGGAAGTTCTGAACAATTCGAATAAGGACTTAGAATCCTCACAAGAACAAGGGTTGATCGAAGAGGCTCTGAAGAGGGAAACTCTGAATATTTTCAAATTCGAACAAAGCGCCAAGTTGACATGTCCAAGTTCATTCAGAATCCCAGAATGGCATGAAATATCTCAAAATGGAAATATTTTAATGTGTCTGATTCTGTTTTCAAAGCCCTCTTAATAGCTGGTCTTTAATGCTATGTTTCTTTGTCTCCTCCATCATCTATAAATACAAGATGTTAAACACAAATCGAAGGGGGTACACACGAGAAAACTACACAGGAGGCACACAAAATGAAGACACACACATATTGCACCAAGGACGCCTTGTCTATCGAAGGACATCTACACAACTTGCCTCCAAGAAAGCCCAAAAAGTTGCACCAGCCATCCCACATTCAGGATTCCAAATCGAAGTATCTTCAGTGGGTAAAAGCTTTTAATCTTATTCAATCTATAATATAAACTCATGTGGACTGCATTTTCATATTATTCTTGTTATTTGTAAATGGTTTAGCAAATCGAAACTCATGGCATTAGACAATTTGCAAATCGAAGCAGCCTAGAGTTTCACCTTTTGTTTGGCCCTGAAACTAACAAAACTTATAGGATTCAAATGTTAGTTTTCCTTTATCCATATTGAATAGTTAGAAAGCATGCGCTGGATGAAGGACCTGGGATTCGAATCCCAGGTTAGGCATTTTCATTTTCTTTCTAACATGTTCTATGCAGATCTAATATATACAATAGCCAGGCGCTCATCATACACCATCAGATTATCACCTTCAGATCATAGCTGATACAGATCTAAGCACTTCAATATGCAAATTCATGATACATCCTCTGGAGGTCAGCAGCGCTGAATCCCACGCTGACTCTGGGCTTGCCATCTTTTGGTCCTAACATTTTCCAGATCATCAGCACCCCCTAATTGCTGATCAACACCAGACCCATTTTTTTCATTTAATTTATTATTTCATTTTGTTTTAATTATTTTATTAAATTCATTTATTTTATTAGTTTAATGATAAAATCAATAAAAAATCACAAAAAATAGATTTAAATTTTTTTTCAATTAAATTTAAATTTTTGTAAATTAATTAACTTAATTACTTTAACTTGATTATTTCAGTAAATAAAATTAATTAGAAATTAGGTTAAAAGTTTCAAATCTTTTTTCAGATAAAATACCAAAAATATTTGTCTAAATCAATTAGATTTTTTAGGTTTCTTAACTTGTTCCCATCTTGATCTTTGCGCTTTATCTTTTTTCCATTTTTAGCTTTTTTTCCTAATTATGTAACTGTTTCCCGGTTTGTAATAGCTTTTATTAGGTTTAAAAATTCCGCATTTTAATTTTTCTTGTACTCTTTAGGTAATTACCCCAAGGCCTTGTAATAACGTAGGAATTTTATTTTCTGCAATTTATTTTCTGCACTATTAACTGCTTAGATTAATAGGATTGCATGGAAAGACTGTAAATTAAAATGTTAGCTAACCTAACAAAAAGACAAAAAAAAAACTGAATCAATACACTTGCACACACGCACCTCTAGGGTATCTCCCATTTCGGTTGCCTTCGAAAACGGTCACAATTCTCGAAACGTGAGAATCTCTAGTGGCTTCCCTTTAGTTCAAAAGATCACATGTCCCTCGATGACCCTTTCGATGCCGCCTCGGTTAAAAAGTGATCTTATAACTTTAGGACAATTACTAAAAGTTCTTGCCCAGTTGCCTTAGTGATTGTAAACGTCCCTTCGATAGTCCCTCAACATCCAACGATAGGGATACCTACTCACTAATAGTAGGATAGTACTATCTAAAGGAAAGGAGGAAAAGAACACATTTTTTGAGTAGGTAGATGACTGCTAGGTACTTGCTCAAAAATAACCTTTTCACACTACACTTTCAAAACCTTTTTCAAAAACGCTTTATCAACACTCTTGAGGACTGATACAAGAGTTAGCATAAAGAAAACAAACTTTTCAAAACAACACAAAAACGAAAGCAATTTTCAAAATGAGCAAGTAACTAAGAGCCCGTGGAAAACCACAGATGGAAAGGGTGTTAACACCTTCCCTTTCCATAATCTACCCCCCTTACTCAGAAACTCTCGAAAAAGGTCTTTTCTATTCTTTTCACCCTTTTCTTTGTTGGATAAAAGAAAATTCGGTGGCGACTCTTGCTTATCGCACATTTGCGAATACAAAACGCAAACCAATATAACAGTCAGTTCTGCCACCGTATCACAGAACTGGCGACTCTGCTGGGGAGAAAATTAAAAAGTGGGGTTTACCTTATGGTCTAGTTCATTTTAAAATTTCTTTCTTTGTTTGCTTTGATTGATTTATCTTTGAGGGTTTGTTGGGGGTATTCTTGTAAAGATCCTACACCCGGATCTGGGGCACCTTTTAGGTAAGTAGCAATAAATCATGGAGGCAGTACGGCGTAAACTGATACGGACAAAGTGGTGGCTACGTTAGCGCGATACTCTGGATTGTACTAATGTTCCTTGAGTAAGTCAAGGATAACATTAGGCTTCCTCATAGTGTCACTAAGCGCTAACTGGCCTTTAGAACCTTTAATCGACTTATCCTAGCCATTAGGAAGTAGTGAGATAACCGGCTTTGGTTCCGACCAAAAATTGGTTGAAACTCGATGTACACTCATTGAGACTGGACTTTCGGGATTTTTTGGCCGCAATACTTCGGTGCGTGAGCTGAAACAATTCCTGATGGGAAGGTCAATGATATTGAGACTCCTTAGAACCCGGTTACTATTAATAGGACAGGTTGAGCCAACTAAACTTCAAGAGGGTACATACCTTTAAACCTCATGCAAGCCTTTGAACCTAAGGCTATTTTTGTGACTTGATTGCCTTCATTTATCTAACAACTTGAATTCCTTGCAGGATTTATTTATAGTCATTGTCCAATTAACTGTTTTTCTTGCAAGACATACTTGTTTTCATCACCCTGCATTTTTGCTTGATGCATGGCATACACATTGTAGCATCATACCATAGCATTTCCTTAACCATTTCAAGGATCTCAAGGGCCTGTGGTGCAGGTTATGATGAACCAGACGTCTAGAAAGGGGAAAGAGGATTTATTTTCCTCTAGCTAATGCCGTCAAAGGATCAAAACACAACAACTTAAGTCAGGGGCGATGACCCACTCGATATGGTGAGCTTGACTTTTGTAGAAGGACCTTCAACAATACGAAGTTCTTCAATCAAAGCTGCAAAGTTCAACGCCTAACATTTTTTTTGTGTTTACCCCGCGAGATCCTTGAAAACATTTGCATATCATACATGTCATTGCAAACATGTAGTCTCTAGTACAGGTCTCTCATGTTCTCGCTGTTTATTTCAGCAATGGCTCTCAAAAAAGACAACAAAGATCTCCAAACTCAAGAGGCTCAGTTCATGGAAATGTTCTTAAACCTATCCAAGAGGCAAGAAGAATTGAAAGCACTCCTCGCTGGGAATCTGACCAAGAAACATCCTGATAACAACAAGGATGACCAAGTTGAACAGCTGCAGGTTGAGATGGAAGCAATGAGAATCCAAATGTTGGGGAAGATGGCTCTTATCCAAAGCCTAGCCCGAGGACAAGAAGAGCTGAGAGCCCTTTCCAGCCAACTTCATCAAGACGGATCCAACCGTATGAAATAGACGGTCGAGGATGGGGATCAAGTCACTAATCAACCCCTGATGGGACAGAAAGTTGGAGTTTTCCAAATTACTGCTACATCGCAAGCCCAACCACAACCTCGCCAACAACCACAGGGTAATCTGCGTAAGCGGGATTCATTCACTATGCAATATACCAAACTCAGCATACCAATGTTGCAAGTCTTGCAACACATGTTAAAGTTGAATTTGGTCACGTTGAGGGATCCTCCTACAAATCCCAATACTGCCTCTCCAATGTACAATCCAAATGCAAGGTGTGCATATCACTCCAACAGTCCAGGGCATGATACTGATAGCTGTCGGACATTAAAATACAAAATTCAAGACCTGATCGATGAGGGAGCATTAGAATTCGCATAAGATGGTCAACTAGAATTCTTGTGTCATCCCTCCAAGGCACAACATCTGAAGTGACAAGATCAGACAAAGAGGCTTTTGTTCATTAGAATTTTCAATTTGTAATTTTCTTTTGATTGTTCGAACATTTATTCATATCAAACCTTGTTATTTCATCAATGCATTGCACATGTTTGTATTGAATTAATTTGTTTGCATTATGCTTGAACTGTTTTCTTACTTCCTTTTTTATGATATCCAACTCTTGATTAAAATCTCTAAGCCTGTAGAGGGAGGATGACAAAAACGATACCACAATCTCATACAGTGTGCTTTTGAACAGACCCTACTGACGATGTACAGGATTTGTTTCAAATCCTAAACAGTGGAGTTATAAGGAGAATAATCCCTAGTCAACACCTTTGAGCCTAGGAAGTAGGAGTTTTTCTTTTTACACAAATTAAAACCCTTAATCATAACCTGGGGCAGGGTAGTTTCTCTCAGTTAATTCAAATGCGCATTCGGCTGCAATTTTTCACTTCATATGCAATGAATGGCATCGAAAACTTCCTTCCAAAATAGAAGGCGGTGATGGTTCCACATAATCATTGAAACAGACAGTCGTTATTTTTCAAAAAAAGAAAAGCCCGTTAAGTCAAAACCTATGAAAGAGTCTTAAGAAAAAACTGGGGCATCCCGCTGACTGTAATCACAAAAGAAACAATTCAGGCAAAAGTAGGGATAACAAAATAAAAAAAGAGGTCCTACAAATCCTCAATAAAATAAAGATTATAAAAATGACTGTCTTCTCAAACAAACATTCAATTTCTGAACCATCACCAAGTATCAGAGTAATGATTCCAGACTCAATTGGGATTTAAACGCACGATTAACTGAGTATAGGACTGAAGAACATCACGAAGAGCGGGTGGGTATAAATAAATTTCGAGCCTTTATCCTATGTTTCTTAAACCGTGAACCAGGCCACATTATAACCCTTAAAAGTCCTAGTTGAAGCATGGGTTAGTTCAAGAGCATACTGTTACAAAGGTATCCTGACTCTTGTAAGGTTTGCTATAAATCATGAGTTGATATCACATTCTTGTAAATTTTGTTTTACTACAAAAAACCCATTTTCAAAATTTCAACACAGACATAAGCTTTGCATTCTGTAAATGACATTGTTTGCATATGGTTAATTGTTCAAATGGCATAAAAATTCACACAATGAATATTCAGTGAACAAAGACCCTCTTAATGGATATAATCGTCTTAGACGGAAAAAAACATTCCCAATAACAAGTCTTTCATAATCAAGGGGCAAGGCATGGTATCTAGCTGATCTGAGGCAGTCAAGTCAAGATTCAAGGAGTCTCTCAAAAGTTCCGAATAGCCAAGGGGCAGACCTCCGTCTGAACCACTTGGGGTATTGAACATGAATTCCAGCAACGAATCACGTGCGATCAAGCAACATCTTTTGGCAGTGGAGCAACACTTACTACTATGGACAGTGACAATCCCCCCGTACCTGATAAACGTGGACATAGTCGGAAAATACTACACATGATAAAAGACTCGCTAGATCGACTGGCCTAGGCAAAATTAAGGGCATCCCGGCGAACCAAAAGGGTTCGGGAAAAAATTAGGGATATACATATGAAAAAATCCGTACACCCGGCAAGTCGAAAACCTGAAAAGGTGGCTTGAGCAAAAAGGGGTATCCTGGTGGATTGAAAATCTGAAAGGACAGTCCAGACAAAAGTTAGGGATTAAAGCATATGACTATGTACCGTCATCTTGTCATTTGTCTATCAGTAGAAGACCTATCATCCTGATCAGCATTTACCAAGCACCCCAGGAGTTGGGATGAAACTCGGACCATCCACAAAGTCTCCGCAATTACTTTCTCCATAAGGTACAGAGGCAGGAGCATCCTACTAAAAAGTCACTGCCGTATCCTCAGCTTATAACTTAGTGATGTCAAGCGTTCTCGTATCCCCGGTAGATAAAGAATATCCAATTATTGCTCCGGCGTCTTAAAGAATTCCCTAGCTTGGTTCACATGTTTTTCATGTTCCCCAACGGATTTCTTCTCAAAACAAAAAAACAGGAATTACCAGCGGAAACATTCTAAATACTCCAGATTCTCATCTAGAAACAGTGCAGGTACGATCTAGAGACGAATGTCATCCTGACACTTACTCCAGATTCTCATCTAGAAACGGTGCAGGTACGATCTAGATACGGATGTCATCCTGACACTTGCTTCAGATTAGAAATGATGCAGCTACGATCCAAAGACGGATGTCATCCTGACACTTATTCCAGACTCCTCTAGAAACGGTTCAGGTACGATCCAAAGACGGATGTCATCCTGACACTTATTCCAGACTCTTCTAGAAACGATTCAGATACGACCCAAAGGTGGATGTCATTCTAATACTTATTCAATACATCTCCAAGCTACCGCTCCGACATCTGAGAAAAATTCCCTAGTGAAATCATCGAGCTTCTCAGTATTTCCCAACAGGGCATTTTCTCCTAAGTGGAGCATTCTCAAGCAGAAGTAAAAAAATCCTCGGCATAGTATCCTCAAACGGAAAGAGGAAATCCCCAAAAGGATTTCAACAAAGATCCCCAAGCAGTTCAAGAAGTTTGCCTTCCCCGGTAGAGTTTATTTCTCTAGCTGCAGAAGTTCATCCCGCAACAGAGTTTATTTCTCTACATTTGGTAAAATCTTCCAACAAAGCATCTTCTCCCCAGCGGAGCATTCTCAAGCAGAAGTCAAACATCCCCGACAGAGTATCCACAAACGGAAAGAGGAAATCTCTGGAAAATCATCTCCATTTATCATCCCCAGTGGAAATGAAGGAATCACTTTCCTCATCTACCAAAAAATAGTCCGGGATTCAGCTTCCCAGTACTCTCCAGCAGCAGTCAGGGATCTATTTTCCCATACTAGGAATTGTCGCAACAACATTCCATGTTCATACATCATGGCATGCACATACATATTTTATACAACACAATCTCATTTATTTTGAGAACATCATTACACGATGCATTTCATACATCATGATATTGTATACGACTAACTCTTTACCTTTTCAGGAAAGATCAATCGACAAATATCATTAACTACTTATATGACCTAACGGTATTTTCAAAGGCTAACTATGATTGTTGTACCCCAAAATTTGCCCTCCCATATTTCTCAATACATGTCAAGTGAGGTCCTCAAATTGCTTAAGGAGGTCCAAGAGTTGACCAGACAAACTCTCTCATAAGGCAGTCTACCTCAAATTAGGGTTTCATTTTGCATCAAGATGCTTGATTCCAAAGGATCCCAAATGCTCACCATATTCCTAATATGTTCTCAAGATCATCCATGTCAAGTTTCAAGCCTTGCAGAGGAAGTTTGCTCAGTCAATTGCTCAAATACCTAGAAATCAACTGTGCTAGGTCAAAAGTCAATTGTGGCCCACATACAGTCAAACCTCAAGATTTTTGGTCAACATCCTCATTTTTAAGTATCATTCATAATTTGATCAAGGTTAGATCATGATTCCTCAAGGATTGCTCACAATTCATCAAAACCCAAAAGTTGCTAAATTAGGGTTTTGCAGGAAAAGTCAACTCAACTTTGACCAAGCATAACTTTCTCATACTTTATAAAAAATAACCCATCCAAAGATCATTTTGGAAGAGGATGCAATCCCCTACAATTCATCTTCATCTCCCAAGTTCAAAATATGCACTCACAAGAAGATATCAATTTGGACATTATAGGTCATTTTGAAAAGTCAACAAAAACACCTTTTGGGTCAAAGCTTCATACATGAACATGGAAGACTCAATTGAGATGAGACCAAAAGGGTTGCTTAGAGGACATCCTAAGATTTCTAAAAAGTCCAAGAAAACCTCTCTAGGGTCAAAATTGAGAGAGTTATGCATTGTCCAAGTTAACCTTTTTTGCAAAATTGCCAAAAGTCAAATGTGTCCAAAATTGCATTTTTTTTGCTAAATGGGCCTAACTTTTTATGCTTGCACTGAGCTTGTGATATGATCCACGACCCATGAGCCCTTCCACTTGTCATTATTTTATTTTGATTATTTATTTTGATTTTATTTCATTTAAATCAAATAAAATCAATATAAAATAATGAAAATATCAAAAATCAATTAAACCTTGAGATTTTGTGCATGATTAGAGTCATTATACAACTGGTGGCAAGATCAAATCGTGCAAGGCTTCATATGGACAGAAAAATATTGAAAATGCTTATTTTGGAAAGATTTGGTGCAAGGAATAAATTAACGGTCAATCTTCATAAATGGCAAAGATTTGATGCAAATTTTTACCCTAATGCACTCTATTATAGATAGCGAACAAAGGCAGACCAAAAACAGAAGGGTTGGAGGCGTGAAAAGGCAGAAAAAGTTCAAATTTTTCAAAGAAAAGTGTTGATCAAATCTTGCTCCGCAGGCTGTTTCAAGCGTTTCAAAAGATCAATTCATATTCTTGGATCATCCCTAAAGCCAACAAGATCATTTGCAAGGCCTGAGACACTCAGAATCACCCTACAACATTCATACGGTTTGCTTGATTTCTTGAAATCGAATACACTAATTCTTGCATATTTAGCATATTTGATTGGCATATTTATAACCTTTAAGATGTTTGCAACGTGACACCATGATTCAATTGCATTTTTGACGCCTGTATGTGTAGATGCCATGGCTAGAGTTTGTTCGTTATTTTTAGGGGTTTTTTATACAGGAGAAATTGGGCATTGATAATGGTACCATGATGCTCGTGAGATTGAAACAAGTTGATTGGTACCATTAGGTTTCATTTATCACGCGTGTACAAGATTTTTGAAATGGACAGGGGTTATACCTACGCTTGATGTCCGTAGGTAAAAGTCACAAAACCTAAGACGACGGACGCTGGAGAAGATGATGAGGTGTTCAGTCACCATTGGATCATTTGAATATGATGCGCGCGTTTTTGCTTCAGTTTCATGGGAATTGTTTTTATATATTATATATTACTTTTGTTTCTCTAACAACTAATCATCATAGCGCAGCTGGCAAAGGCCTTTAGTGGTAAACATGAGGACCTGGGTTTGATCCCAGGTCCCATCAAGTTTTATTTTCTCACTTTATTTCTACATATCCGGTGCATTATCATCCAAAACGCCTACCATGCGCTGCCATCATCCTACCACTAGATTCATGGCTGGTCAGATCCAACGCTCAAACAACGAAGGACCTTGGTACACCTCAAGTCAACGCTTGCACAAGATCCAGCCTGGTTGATTGGACTTGGAGCTTAATGGGCTGGAAAATTCAGATTGATACCCCCCTAATTGCTTCAGCAGGCCCATTCTCACACTTTTTATTTTCTTTATTTCTTTTTAGTTTATTTATTTATTTTATTTAAAAAAAATCATTTTTTAATAAAATCATAAAATAAAAAATAAGAAAATTAGGATTATTATTTTTTTTAAATTTAATTTTTCACTAATTAATTAGATTAACTTAAGTTAGGGTAATTTTAACTCTTTTTTACAATTAAAATTAATTAGCAAGATTAGGTTTAATTCTTGGTTTTAATTATTTTCTTTCTAAAAATAAAAATACAAAAATAGGATAATTTTTTTTTATTAATCTAATTATTTTTTGCAATTAAAATTAATTAGTAATTAGTTTCTTTTTAAACTTAATTAGTCTTTATTTTTCTTAAATAATAAAAAATGACAAAAAATGTTTTTTTTCTTTAATTAACCTCAATTAGGTTTAGTCAAGGGTCAAAACCCTAATTTCTCGTATTTAATTTTACTGCACGCGCTTTAATACTCTTTTTATTATTATTGTAACTGCTTCCAAGTTGTAATAGTTAAATTAGGGTTTTTAAATTTCGCACTTTTATTTCTCGTCAAGATTATTATGTAACTGTCAAAGCCATGTAATAGTTAGGTTTATTTTCTCACACTTTAATTCCTGCAAACTCTTTAACTGCTTAGATGTATGGATAATATGATTGTATGACAAGAATGCATGAAAATATTAAAATGGCTAGAAAACCCTAATGTACAAAGATAATAACTGAAACCAAACCACTCCCACATGTGCACTTCTAGGGTATACTCACACTTCGGTTGCCTTCGGTAAAACGATCATTAAGCATAGGGAATTTTAGTGGTTGCCCTCCAGTCTAAAGATCAAATGACACATTCGAATGTTGCCTCAGAAACGTTGCCTCGGAAAAGATCTTAAGACTCTAGGGTTACTACTAAGGTTTTCTAACTATTGCTTTAGTGATTGTATTTGTCCCTTTCGAATTGACCCTTACAAACTCCAACGATGGTACTACCTACTCATCAATAGTATGATAGCGCCATCTAAAGGAAACGAGAGTAGGAACAATCTTTTTTCGAGTAGGTAGATGCTAATAGGTACTTGCTCAAATCAAAACTTTTCACACTTACACCTTTTAAGAACAAATTTTCAAAATACCTTCGTCACATCCTTGAGGGCTGATACAAGGATTATCACGAAGTAAAAACATTTTCAAAAACAACAAGCACAAACACAAGCAATTTGAAAAATGAGCTAGTACCTAAGAGCCCATGGAAAACCATGGATAGAAAGGGTGCTAACACCTTCCCTTTCTATAATCTACCCTCCGTACCCAAAATCTCGAAAAAGGATTTTTTTCTGTACTTTTTTCCTTTCTGGTTGGATAAAATAAAAGTCGGTGGCGACTCTTGCTTACCGCGACATTTTGCGAATGCAAAACGCAAACCAGCATTTCAAATTGTTGGTTCTTCCACCGTATCACAATGACGAAGTGCTATTCCAACATTTTCTTCAGAAGATCATATTCAAGACCCATGCTGGTTCAGTTTCAATCGACCCTTGATTTATTATGATTCTTTTCCGATAGATACTTTCTCTGGTTCAGTTAAATCGACCTTAATATTTTCTGATCCAGTTAAAGATACTGCGAAGCCTGGAGTCCGACCAGATAGCAATTTATTTGGTTAATTACTATGAATCCTGGACCCGACCAAATGATAGTATAACCTATGACATAGAAGCCTGGACCCGACCAGATAACAATATACCTCAAATTCAAGTTGAAGCCTGGACCCAACCAGATAACAACTTAATTTCTTCAAATCACCGAAGCCTGGATACGACCAGATAATGGTATACCTCAGATTCAAGTTGAAGCTTGGACCCTACTAGATAACAACTTAATTTCTTCAAATTACCGAAGCCTGGATACGACCAGATAACGGTATACCTCAAATTCAAGTTGAAGCATGGACCCGACCAGATAACAACTTAATTTCTTCAAATCACCGAAGCCTAGATACGACCAGATAACAGTATACCTCAGATTCAAGTTGAAGCTTGGACCCGACCAAATAATCGCTTAATTTCTTTATATCACCGAAGCCTGGATACAACCAGATAACGGTATACCTCAAATTCAAGTTGAAGCCTGGACCCGACCAGATAACAACTTAATTTCTTCAAATCACCGAAGCCTGGATACGACCAGATAACGGTATACCTCAGATTCAAGTTGAAGCCTGGACCCGACCAGATAACAGCTTAATTTGTTCAAATCACCGAAGCCTGGATATGACCAGATAACAATATACCTCAGATTCAAGTTGAAGTCTAGACCCGACCAGATAATAACTTAAGCCCATCTCCAACCATCTTTTGTCATCTTTTCCAAATGGCATCTGTAAGCCCATTCCCGATATTATCCACCAACAGTATCACATACGAGTGCAAATTTATGGGCACTCTGGTGTTCAATCATCTTCCACCTTCAGCTCACGAAAGGCAGACAAGCCAATCTACATCCTCAGTTCTAAGAAGATTGAACAGGGGCAGCTGTTGTACCCCAAAATTTTCCCTCTCATTTTCTTTTACATGGGTGGTTGCAAACTTTGGCTTGAGGAAAGTAAAATTTGAAGATGAACGAAATGTCCTTCGATTGGAACATCAAAGGTCCTTTAATTGGGACATCAGAGCTTCCTTCGATTGGAGGATCAGAGCTTTCTTCGATTGGAGCATCAGAGCTTCCTTTGATTGAAACCTCAGAGCTTCTTTCGATTGGAACATCAGAGCTTCCTTCGATTGGAACATCAGAGTGTCCTTCGATTGGAACAACATATTTCCTTTAATTAGGACATCAGAACAAAGTATGCTTCAATTGACATATCAGTGTAGAGGTGTCTTAATCTAAAATGTTCTGATAAGGGAAATTCTGAACAATTCGAATCAGGACATAGAATCATCACAAGAACAAGGGCTGATCAGAGAAGTTCTGATAAGGGAAATTCTAAACAATTCGAATCAGGACTTAGAATCATCACAAGAACAAGGGCTGATCGAAGAAGTTTTGATAAGGGAAGCTCTGAACAATTCGAATCTGGACTTAGAATCATCATAAGAACAAGGGCTGGTCGAAGAAGTTCTGATAAGGGAAGTTTTGAACAATTCGAATCAGGACTTAGAATCCTCACAAGAACAAGGGTTGATCGAAGAAGTTCTGATAAGGGAAGTTCTAAACAATTCGAATCAGGACTTAGAATCCTCACAAGAACAAGGGTTGATCGAAGGGGCTCTGAAGAGGGAAACTCTGGATATTTTCAAATTCGAACAAAGCGCCAAGTTGACATGTCCAAGTTCATTCATAATCCCATAATGGCATGAAATATCTCAAAATGGAAACATTTTAATGTGTCTGATTCTGTTTTCAAAGTCCTGTTAATAGCTGGTCTTTAATGATATGTTTCTTTGCCTCCTCCATCATCTATAAATACAAGATGTTAAACACAAATCGAAGGGGGTACACACGAGAAAACTACACAGGTGGCACACAAAACAAAGACACACACATATTTCACAAAGGACGCCTTATCTATCGAAGGACATCTATACAACTTGCCTCCAAGAAATCCCAGAAAGTTGCACCAGCCATCCCACATCCAGGATTCTAAATCGAAGTATCTTGAGTGGCTAAAAGCTTTTAATCTTATTCAATCTATAATATAAACTCATGTGGACTTCATTTTCATATTATTCTTGTTATTTGTAAATGATTTAGCAAATCGAAACTCATGGCATTAGACAATTTGCAAATCAAAGTAGCCTAGAGTTTCACTTTTCATTTGGCCCTGAAACTAATAAAACTTACAGGATTCAAATGTTAGTTTTCCTTTATCTAGATTGAACAGTTAGAAGGCATGCACTGGATGGAGGTCTTGGGATTCGAATCCCAGGTCAGGCATTTTCATTTTCTTTCTAACATGTTCTATGTAGATCTGATATATACAATGGCCAGACGCTCATCATACACCATCAGATTATCACCTTCAGATCATAGCTGATACAGATCTAAGCACTTCAATATGCAAATCCATGACACATCCTCTAGAGGTCAGCAGCACTGAATCCCACGCTGACTCTGGGCTTTCCATCTTCTGGGTCTAACATTTTCCAGATCATCAGCACCCCCTAATTGCTCATCAACACCAAGTCCATTTTTTTTCATTTAATTTTATTATTTCATTTTGTTTTAATTATTTTATTAAATTCATTTCTTTTATTAGTTTAATGATAAAATCAATAAAAATCATAAAAAATAGATTTAGTTTTTTTTTCCAATTACATTTAAATTTTTGTAAATTAATTAACTTAATTACTTTAACTTGATTATTTCAGTAAATAAAATTAATTAGAAATTAGGTTAAAAGTTACAAATCTTTTTTCAGATAAAATACCAAAAATATTTGTCTAAATCAATTAGATTTTTTAGGTTTCTTAACTCGTTCCTGTCTTGATCTTCGCGCTTTATATTTTTTCCATTTTTAGCTTCTTTTCCCAATTATGTAACTGTTTCCTGGTTTGTAATAGCTTTTATTAGGTTTAAAAATTCCGCATTTTAATTTTTCCTGTACTCTTTAAGTAATTACCCCAAGGCCTTGTAATAACGTAGGAATTTTATTTTCTACAATTTATTTTCTGCACTATTAACTGCTTAGATTAATAGGATTGCATGGAAAGACTGTAAATTAAAACGTTAGCTAACCTAACAAAAAGACAAAAAAAAAACTGAATCAATATACTTGCACACGCGCACCTCTAGGGTATCTCCCACTTTGGTTGCCTTCAAAAACGGTCACAATTCTCGAAATGTGAGAATCTTTAGTGGCTTCCCTTTAGTTCAAAAGATCACAAGTCCCTTGATGACCCTTTCTACGCTGCCTCGGTTAAAAAGTGATCTTAGAACTGTAGGACAATTATTAAAAGTTCTTGCCCAGTTGCCTTAGTGATCGTAAACGTCCCTTCGATAGTCCCTCAACATCCAACGATAGGGCTACCTACTCATTAATAGTAGGATAACACTATCTAAAGGAAAGGAGGAAAATAACACCTTTTTTGAGTAGGTAGATGACTGTTAGGTACTTGCTCAAAAATAACCTTTTTCACACTACACTTTCAAAACCTTTTTCAAAAACGCTTTATCAACACTCTTGAGGACTGATACAAGAGTTATCATAAAGCAAACAAACTTTTCAAAACAACACAAACACGAAAGCAATTTTTGAAATGATCAAATACCTAAGATCCCGTGGAAAACCATGGATGGAAAGGGTGCTAACACCTTCCCTTTCCATAATCTACCCCCTTACTAAAAAACTCTTGAAAAGGTCTTTTATGTTC
This sequence comes from Vicia faba, assembly GCA_948472305.1. NCBI lineage: Eukaryota > Viridiplantae > Streptophyta > Magnoliopsida > Fabales > Fabaceae > Vicia > Vicia faba. Next base: position 358,085,058 of record OX451738.1, read on the forward strand.
TTTTCACCCTTTCCTTTGTTGGATAAAAGAAAAGTTTGTGGCGAATCTTGCTTACCGGACATTTGTGAATACCAAACGCAAACCAGTATAACAGTCAGTTCTGTCACCATATTATAATACCTTTTGAGGCATAAAATTGGGAAAGGGAGAATTCATGTCCATTGTCTGACCTGATAATTTTGGGACATGTGTGGAATTGTTTTCATATGAGGGAAATAAATTGTTGGACATGGTTAGATACTTCAGCTTTAGTTTTGAGTAAAATGATCCAGAAAAATCTACTATAGTCATCAAGAACTGCAAGAAAGTATTTATGGCCATTGATGGAAGTGATAGAAAGGGGGCCCCAAATGTCAAAATGAAGCATTTCAAACTTGTTTGCAGCCTTAAAACTACTTAGGCTAAATGGAATTTTCTTATGTCTAGAAAAATGTCATATATCACATATGGTTTTATTGTTATTAACAATTTGAGGGTACAATGTTGACATTATAGAAATTCTATCATGAGACAAGTGGCCCAATCTAAAATTCCATAAGGCTTGAGTTGGAATTACTTTACAATTATTGATAGAAACACTAGGCAAAAATGATTAGGAGTGGAAATGGAAGCAATGTTGGTGTTTGAATTTGGTTGAACTTTGTCTGCAATTGGCCAACCATCATCAATCACAAGTTTGTACAGGCCTTCAAATTGACTAGCCAAACCAATCATCTTTTGAGATTTCACATCCTGTATTAGACATTTGTCAGCATAAAAGTGGAACACACAGTTAGTTGAGTCACATAATCTTGAGACTGACATTAAGTTTAGAGAAAAAGCAAGAGAGTACAAAACATTATGAAGGCAAAGTTGTGGTGAAAATTTAATTGTTCCATCTTGTTTAGCTACAACAATATCACCATTAGATAAACAAGCATTAACTCACTTAATTTGATGATAGGAACTAAACCAATGGATATAAGAGCAAACATGATCATTGGCACCTGAATCAATGATCCAAAAATTTGGTTTGTTATGAGTAGAACCAGAAGCTATAGAAACTTGTGAATTACCCGAGTGGACATTTGGTGTATGACCAGAATGAGAGGCAGAGGTATATATGTGATTAGATGTAGAATTAGGGTTAAGGCTTAGTGACTGAGGCAGTAAGTATGTTTGTTGTAACAAGACAATCAACTGAGAATATTGTTTTTTAGTAATACTAGAAGTTTGGTTATTGGAGACACCTTCTTCACCAGTGTGAGCCATGAGTTGATTATCACTATTAGAGGTATTGGTGACATTTGCAGCAACCTGTTTCTTACCAAAATTAGGAGGAAAGCCATGTTTGCGATAACATACCTCTATTGTATGCTCTAACCTGTTACAATAAGTGCATAGCCTGCTATCTCTTTTAGAATTTTGGAATCCTCCATTAGAACTAAAAGCTTTACCATAACCAAGATGTTTTCTTGAATCATAAGCGTTGATTAAAGTGTTCACTTCTTCAAGGGCCAAATTAGATTTACACTTGGAAATGAGAGATACACTATGACTCTCTTCTTGATCATCATGGAATATATCTTGTTAATAGATGGTAAAGGATCAATTAAAAGAACTAGAGTCTTTATTACTGAATTTTTTTGGTTCAAACCTGTGAAGAATTGGATAATTTGATCTTCAATGCAAAATTCACACGCAGATCACATAGCTTGGTGTAATATGGTGGGAGAACTGACTTGGGTGTTTTGCGTTTGATCACAATTATTGCAGATAGAAAGAGTCATCACCGACTTTTCTTTTATCCAATAAAGGAAAGGGTGAAAAGAATAGGAAAGACCTTTTGAGATTATTTCTTGAGTTTGGGGGGTAGATTATGAAAAGGGAAGGTGTTAGCACCCTTTTCATCCGTAGTTATCTACAGGCTCTTAGTTTCTTACTAGATCACTTACTTTTGTTTGAAAATATGCTTGTGGTGTGGGTTTTGAAAGTATTTTGGAAAGTGTCTTTGTAATGATTCTCGTCTATATAAGAATGCATACAAAGAGCTTTGACTTTTAAAAATGTTTCAATTGAAAGTGTTGGTGTGAAAATGGTTTTTTAATTGTGAGCAAGCAAGTAACTATGAGCATCCTACCTGCTCAAAAGGTCTAATGTTCTCTTCCTCCTCCTTTAGATGTTGTTATCTTACCATTGATTGATAAGAATCCCCGTCGTTGGATGTGAAGGGACGGGCGTGGTTCGTTTGTATAGTCATAGAAAGCAACCTATGTGGCATTTTAGCAATTTTGTTAGGGACTAGATCATTTACTGAAGGCAACGTCGAGGGTCATCGAGGGACTATGGTATTTTATCGATGATCTTTTCTAAAACGCCCATATTCGAGGGACATGACTATTTTCTTAGGCAACAAGTGAGATTACCCTAGAGGTGCATGCGTGAATAGTGTGTTTGATTGCATGCATTTTTTTCTTTGATTTTTGGGTTGTCTACTTGTTGGTTTTATCTTGCCATACATCCTAATTAGTAACATTTGTATAAAGCAATAAAAAATGCAGAAAATAAGTATCCTACACTATTACAACCATATTGAATAGTAAGAAAATATAAAGACAAAATAAAATAAAAGAAGGGAACATAAGTTCTTCGATCCAGGAAGAATGCACCCTTCGATTCTGCTCTTCCTGGATTCTTTCAATTTGGGCCTAGCAATCAGCGTGAGATGTACCATTTGATTCACCTTTCTTGTTGCTTCTTTCGGTTGGGCATGGAAGCCAGCATGGCGAATCCTAAAGCTTCGATTCAACCACGCTATGTTCTGTTTGCAACTGTGAAACAACCAGGGGAGAAGCCTAAGGCTTCGATTCAATAAACTTTGTTTTGTTTTCTTTTTTGTTTGAGTTTGTACAGGTTAGTTCTACCATATATTTGGATAAGAAAAACAAACAAAAAGGGAAGAAACAAAAAGTAAACAAATGTCATTTACATGATTGAAACGAAAGGGTTAAGGTTAGGGTGACTTGCCTTGCTTGACATGAATGTATGTATTGGACCTTGAGCTGCTGCCTTGGGTGCTCCTGGATTCGAGGGAAAGAAACAAGTGTGGTGTTTCTTTGACTGGATTCGAAGGAAAGAACAAAGTGTGGGGTTGCTCCTGGATTCGAAAGGGAAAAGAAAAAGGTGTTGTGTTTCTAGTGTTGGATTCGAAAGGAACATAAAAAAAGGGTGTGGTCTTTTGATTCTGGGTTTGAGAATGTGTTAAGTGTTTGATGATTTTCACACAATCAAAGTTTCTCCAGCTACCAAAGCCCTCTGGATGTGTTCTCTAGCCCCTTAGATGTGTCATGGAGCCTATTATTTATAGATGAAGTTGGCTGAGGTTTAGGAGGGAAAATAAAAGAAATTTGAATAAATTGGGTATATTTTTCTTGTAGTCTTCGAGGTGCATTATTTGTATGCTAATTTGGTGCAAGTATGGGAGCAGCGTAGCAGGATTGCTGTGCAGCAGTTTTAGAGCGTTGTGGCCAGTGTAGCAGACTTGGACTTGCAGCGCATTGGACTTTGGTCAGCAAGCCTTAAAGACTAGACTCATCAAGAGACCAAACATTAGTTGTATTCTTTGAATGAACCTTTTGCACGTTTCTTCGAATGCAACATATTCACGTTCTTTGGATGGGCCACTAAATATGTCCTTCGAATGGGCCACCAAATATGTCCTTCGAATGGGACATCCAAGTATGTCTTGCAGGTCCTTCAAATAGGGTACCAAATATTTTCTTCGAATGGGGACATTCAGGTGTGTCTTTCAGGTCCTTCGAATGGGCCACCATAGTGTAGAAACTATGCATGTCGAAACAAACTTTCCAAGGGAGATACTGCCCAATTGAAGCAGGAATCAAGCTTGCTCAATCAAATGCCCAATTGAAGCAAGAGTCAAGCTTTTATGCAGGTAATCATCAAGACAAACCTGCAGGGGCCCTTGCTCAATCGAAACAGGCATGCAAGTAACCATTGCATTGTGAACCAAGCAAACATGTAAGGCCAATGGTGCAATCGAAGCTTGCATGCAGGAGGTTATTGCCATGTGCACCAAAACAATCATATAGGATGCAGATGGTGCAATCGAAGGATGTATACATGAAGCCTAAATGCCCAAATGAGACTTGTATAAAGATAGGCGTTGCCCTTGTGAATCTAAAGCAAGTTGTTTCAAAGGAATACTTTTCCTAGTAAGAGCTAGCATGAAGATTGCCAATGCCCTGTGGGTGCTAATATGAATGCTAGCCATGGGTAAGCCTTTTCATTGTGCATGCTAGCATGGTGGTAGCCCCTTGATTTATGAATCGAAGCATGCAGGAAAGAGGTAATTGCTCAATCGAAGGCTGCATGCAGATAGCCATTGTTTTGTGAATTAAAGCAAGTATGTCAGGTGCCAATGCTCAATCGAAGGATGTGAAATCTAAGCAAGCATTCTCTTTTTCAATTTGATGCTTGAAAGCCCAATTGTACTTGTGCAAATTAAAACTTTTGAAAATCCTTGTGGGGAAATGTCTTGAGAAATGAGAGAGCAAATTTTAGGGTACACAAGCTATCCCTGTTCAATCTTCTTAAACCTGAAAAGTGAGCATGGCATGTTGTCGTTTGTAGCTTGAAGGTAGAAGATGATTGAACACTAGAGTGCCCAGAAATTTTCACTCGATGATGTGGTGGTTGATTGTGTAGGGAATGGGCTTAAAGATGCCATTTGGAGAGGTGACAGAGAGTTGTCTGAGATGGGCTTATAGATGCCACCCGAAAGTGATTGTTGACAAAAATTAGACTAAGTCTAAGCTTGACTTCAACTGGAAAAGAATCAGAATAAATCTTTGGAGCGATTTAACTGAACCAGAGAAAGTGTCTACCAGAATGGAATCATGACAAACCATTGATTGATTTAAACTGAACCAGCAGAGGTCTGAATAATCTTTAACTGGAAAAGAATCAGAACAAATCTTTGGAGTAATTTCTCTGAACCAGAGAAAGTGTCTACCAGAACGGAATCAAGATAAACCATTGATCAATTTAAACTGAACCAGCAGAGGTCTTGGATAATTTTTAACTAGAAAAGAATCAGAATAAATCTTTGGAGCAATTTATTTGAACCATAGAAAGTGTCTACCGGAATGGAATCAGGATAAACCACTAATCGATTAAACTGAACCAACAGAGGTCTTGAATAATCTTTAATTGGAAAAGAATCAAAATAAATCTTTGGAGCGATTTAACTGAACCAGAGAAAGTGTCTATTAGAATGGAATCAGGACAAACCATTGATCAATTTAAACTCGACCAGCAGAGATCTGAAGGAAGTATTCTTCATGTAGATAGTCACCCCGTCCTGTTTCGAGAATTTATCTATAATCAATTTGTTCACAGATAGTTGTCATGTCTTGTTTCAGGTATTAATATAGAACTGAGAAGGAACCTGGGTAGGGTTGCTTCATGATGAGTCCGTGTGAAACTTCATCTGGAAATTATGAGAAAGATCCTGGGTAGGGCTACTTCAGGATGAGTCTGTGTGAAACTTCATTTGGAAATTTATGAGAAGGAGCCTGGGTAGGGCTGCTTCGTGATGAGTCCGGGTAAAACTGCATCTGGAAATGAGAAGGAACCTGGGTAGGGTTGCTTCATGATGAGTCCGGGTAAAACTGCATCTGGAAATGAGAAGGAACCTGGGTAGGGTTGCTTCATGATGAGTCCAGGTAAAATTGCATCTAGAAATGAGAAGAAACCTGGATAGGGTTGCTTTAGTTGGCCGTGTAGATAGTTGCCCTGACTTGTTTCAAGAATTAATCTACAATCAGTTATCCTCAGATAGTTGTCCTGTCTTATTTCAGGTATTAATCTGGAACTTGTTTTTATTGGTCGTTGAGATAGTTGTCCTGTCTGGTTTCATGTATTAATCTCTGACCTTAGAAAGAAAGATAGTTTTCCTGGCTTGTTATAGGTATTAATCTTAAATATGCTCATGTAGATAGCTTTCCTGGTTTGTTACAGGTATTAATCTACAATCGATCGTCCACAGATAGTTATCCTGACTTGTTACAGGTATTAATCTGGAACTGTTGAAAATTGTTGATGATAATTATTTGTTGATTTATCTTTCCTAAAAAGGTAAAGAGTTAGCTGCGTGCAATGTCATGATGTATGAAATGCATGGTGTAATGATGTTTCTCAAAATAAATGAGATTGTGCTATATGCGTTTCATATGCATATGCTATGAATGTTGTTGAAATGTAATTTTGTCTTGGAAAATAAATCCTCGACAAGTGTTAGGGAGCTTTGGGAAGTTAAATCCCAGACTACTGTTGGGGATGAAGAGTATGCGCCTCTCCAGACCTTGTTTTAGAATGTTTCCACTAGAGATTCCTATTTTGTTGTTTGAGGAGAACTCCGCTGGGGAATATTGATTTTGCTTTAGAATAAAACTCTATGGAGAGTGTTGATTCCTTCTTAGGGAAAGGAGTTCAAGAGTTTTAGTTGTCTATTTCTCTATTGGAGAGTTATCTCTTGATTGAAGAGAAAGGAAGTTAACAACTTGTCGGGGAAAAAGAAGTTAACTGTTATCTGGTTGTCTTCCAGGCTTTGCCGCAACTCACTAGGGGTTGTAGAAAAGTCTATTGGGGAAGAGGGGTTGTGGTCCCTTGATTTGTGATAGTCTAGGAGGCAAATTAAGGCTGGGGAATCTGTAGTTTGTTGGGGAAATAAACCATTTTGAAGAGAACATTTGACAAACTGCTGGGGAGGCGTCTTCTTTTGGCAAAACTCCTCGAGGATTCTTCTTGAGACCAACTCAGATGGGAAAAAGGTTTTTTCTCGGAGATTGAAACTCTGACTGGGGATCGCTGGATCTAACTTTGTGAGGATGTCCATGAATTTGGCCTTTAGGGGTTTGTACCCTTATTCGTGAAGATTATTCTGTGGGGATAACCTTATAGAGATGAATTCATGGGGACTTAACTGAGGATCACCCAATGAAAAGGACTTTGTGGGAGAATAGTCACTGCCCCTAGTAGTAAGTGTTGTAGTACTGCCAGAAAATGTTTGCTTGGCCGCATGTAACCCTTTGCTGGAATTCATGTCCAATGCCCCAAGTGATTTAAATGTAAACCTGCCCCTGGTTATTCAACATTTCTTGAGAGATTTCTTGGAATCTCGACTTGACAGCCCCCAGACGAGTTGGAAAGTGACGCGTCATGCATCCTTTGCTTATGGGAGAGTTTGTCATTGGATGTTTTTTTTCCATTTGAAGCAACTCTTCTCATTGAAAGAGTTTTTTTTTCAACGAATAATCGTCGTGTGGATTTCTCTATTGTCAACCAAGTAGCTATATGTAAACAGAAGTATTCAAACAATGCAAAGTTTTATGCTTGTCTTGAAGTTTTGAAAATGAAGTTTTAACAAAAAAGGAGTTTTGTAAGAATGTGAATTCAAACTCAGGATTTAGAGTAAAGCCTTACAAGAGTCAGGATACCTTTTGTAACAGTATGCTTTCGAACTAACCCGTGATTTAATTAGAACTTTTAAGGGGTTGTAGCATGGTTTGGTTCATGGTTTAAGAAACAAGGATAAGGCTCAAAGTGTATTTGTACCCGCCCGACGTTCTTCAGTCCTAAACTCAGTTAATTGCACATTTGGATTCCAATTGAATTTGGAATGACGTTTTGGTGATGGTTCAGACAAGTTAAGTTTTTCGAAAGGCAGTCATTTTTGCAACATTTTTCATGTTGTCGAGGATTTGTAGTAACCTCTTTTTTTGATTTACTATCCCTGATTTTTGCCTGACTGTTCTGGTTTTAAGAATACAGCCAGCGGGATGCCCTAGTTTTTTCTTAAGTCTCCTTCGTAGGTTTTGACTCAGCAGAATTTTGTTTTGAGAGATAATGATTGCCTATTTTATAGGGAACCATCGTCGTCCTTTGATTCCAGAGGAATGTTTTTGATGTCATCCGTTGTGTACGAAATGAATGCTTGCGGCTGAATGCGTATTTGAATTAACTGAGAAACTAACCCTGCCCCTGGTTTTGATTAAAGGTTTCAATTTGTATGAAAAAGAAAGCTCCTACTTCTTTGGCTCAAATGGTTTGACTAGGGATTATCTTCCTTATAATTCCAGTGTTGAGGGTTTGAAAGAAACACTTGTACATTTCCAGCAATGTCTGTTCAAAAGCATATTGTATGAGATTATGGCATTGTTTTTGTTATCCTCCTTCTAAAGGCTTGCAACCTTTAAAACAAGAGTTGAATATCATAAAGGGAGTAAAAGCATAGTTTAAATATAACGAAAACGAATGGATTAATTCAATAAAAACATATGTAATGCATTAATGAAACAAAGTTTAACATTAATAGATAAGTGTTTGAACAACAAAAGAGATTACAATTGAAAATTCACAAATGAAAAGGACGCTCTCAATGCTTTGGCATAGGAGCAGTGATCACGTTGGGAGTCTCTGAAGGGTCGAACTCAATCTCCTTGGTGTCAATCATGTTTTGAATCTTGTATTTCAGCGCCCAATAATCATTAGTATCATGCCCAGAACTGCCAGAATGATAAGCATATATTGCATCAGGATTGTAGTTAGGAGAAGAAGTTTTAGGGTTTGGATGAGGTCCTACCAACGTAATCAGATTCATCCTCAACATGTGATGTAATGCTTGAGACAGTGGCATGTTGATTTTGGTAAAATGTCTTTTGGGCTCGTCTTGCCTTCGCTAATTTCCCCGTTGTTGTTGTCGCTGCGATGCAGGACCAGAGATCAGGACTACCCCCATGTGTTGGTCGTGGTTTCTCTTGTTACGATCTTTTTGGCTGTACACAACATTGGACTCTTTCTTCCTATTGTATGGATTTTTCTGAGTATCAGAGTATGTAGCTCCTTGGATCTTTCCGCTTCTGATTCCATTTTTAACTTGTTCCCCAGTTAGAATCATCTCGGTGAACCCAACTAAGGAGCTTCCAATTAGGTGATTGAAGAAAGGTCCTGTCAAAGTTCCCATGAAGATATCAATCAGATCCCTGTCAGGTAATGGAGGCTGCACCCTACCATCCAAGTCTCTCCATTTTTAGGCATATTCTTTGAAGCCCTCGTTGGAACCAATGGTCATATTCTGCAACTGCACATGAGTTGGTGCCAGATCAACATTGTATTGGCACTGCTTATAGAAAGCAGCAGCTAGATCCTCCCAGGTGTGGATGCGAGAACCTTCCAATTGATAGAACCATTCAAGTTGAGTCCCAGTTAGACTCTCTTGGAAGAAATGGACCCAGAGTTTCTGATCAGTGGCGTGTGGCTGAATCTTGCGGACATAAGATCTCAGATGCATCTTAGGACAAGAGACCCCATCATATGTGGCAAAAGTATGGATTTTGAACTTTGGTGGGATGACCACTCCAGAAACCAAACCCAAATATTCAAAATCCAGACCAGGTACCCTTTGAATTTCCATGGCGTTGAGACAATCCTTCAATTGTTTATATATGTCATCCGTATGAGGATACTGTTCTTCAGCGTAGTCAACCTCTTCTTCGTTAGATCCCAGACTGTGGTCCCATTCTTTTGTCTAATTGTCTCCCTCAGTTGATGGAGTTGCGAGTTCTAGAGCTTACTCTGCTGGTCCTCTGAACCTCCTTCCGAAATTCAGGACACTCATTGCCTTATTTGTCTTTTTCTTCTTGTATTTGAGAAGAAGAGTCTTCAGGTCCTCTTGCCCTTTAGCCAAAGTTAGGAACATTTGTTGGAATTGAGCATTTTGTGCTTGAAGATCTTTCATTGTTTGTTCCATATCCATCTTACTGAAATAAACAATAGGAAGATAAGGAAACCTGTATGGGAGAAACCTATCATGATATGATGCATGGTATGTGGATGCATGTTTTCAAGGATCTCGCGGGGTAAACATAAGAAGATGTTAGAAGTTGAGCTTTGATCACAACTTTGATTGGAGAACTTCATATCGATGGATGTCCTTCCATGAGAATCAAGCTCATCATGTCAAGTAGGTCATAGCCATTGACTCAAGTTATCGTACTTTGGTCTTTGACGGTGTTTGATTAGAGGAGAATGAATCCTTTTGTCCCTTGATAAACGTCTGGTTCAACATGACCCTGCATCATAGGCCCTTGAGATCCTTGAAATGGTTAATGAAAAATGCTATGGTATGATGTCATGATGTTATGTACAAGTATGCAAAGCAAGCAAGTCTTTATGTACAAATAATCATATGCATACAATGCACACAAGTCCTTAGGTTTAGGCTTGCAATGGGGTTTGTAGGTAAGTACTCTCTTGAAGTTTAGTTAGCCCAACCTGTCCTAGAAAGTAACTGGGTTCTAGGGGATCTCAATATCACTGACCTTTCTTTTAGGCATTGTCTCAGCTTAATCAATCTTTTCTTGCAGCCGAGATATCCCAAAAGTATGATCTCAATGAGTGTAGCATCGAGTATCAACCAATCTTCAGCTTTACACCAAAGTCACCTATCTCACTACTTCCTAATGGCCAAGTTGTTCAATTAAGGTTCTAAGGCCAATTAGTGCTTCATCACGCCGCTCAGTGGCCCTGTATTCTTCTCGATTCAACACAATGTATACCAATACCAACAAATGCGTCACACTAACGTAGCCATTGCTTTAACCATATTGGTCTATGCCGTATAGTTTCCACAATCTATTGCTATTTACCTAAAAGGTGCCCCAGATCCGGGTGTAGGATCAAAACAAAGCCCAAACAAGGAACCATAATGTAAAGCAAGCAAGTCAAACAAGGAAAGAAAGTAAAGGTGATCTAGCCCTAAGGTAACCCCACTTTTGAGTATGATTCCCTAGCAGAGTCGCCAGTTCTGTAATACAGTGGGAGAACTAACTTGGGTGTTTTGCATTTGATTGCAATTGTTGCAGATAGCAAGAGCCGCCACTGACTTTTCCTTTATCTAATAATGGAAAGGGTGAAAAGAACAGGAAATACCTTTTGAGATTATTTCTTGAGTTCGGGGGGGGGGGGGTAGATTATGAAAAGGGAAGGTGTTAGCACCCTTTTCATCCGTAGTTATCTACGGGCTCTTAGTTGCTTGCTAGATCACTTGCTTTTGTTTGAAAATGTGCTTGTGGTGTGGGTTTTAAAGTATTTTGAAAAGTGTCTTTGTAATGATTCTCGTCTCTATAAGAATGCGTACAAAGAGCTTTGACTTTTGAAAATGTTTCAATTGAAAGTGTTGGTGTGAAAATGGTTTTTTAATTGTGAGCAAGCAAGCAACTATGAGCATCCTACCTACTCAAAAGGTCTAATGTTCTTTTCCTCCTGCTTTAGATGTTACTATCTTACCATTGATTGATAAGAAGCCCCATCGTTGGATGTGAAGGGACGAGCGTGGGTCGTTTGTATAGTCATAGAAAGCAACCTATGGGACGTTTTAGCAATTTCATTAGGGACTAGATCGTTTACTGAAGGAAACATCGAGGGTCATCGAGGGACTACGATCTTTTATCGAGGATCTTTGCTAAAACGCCCATATTCGAGAGACATGAATATTTTACGAGGCAACAAGTGAGATTACCCTAGAGGTGCATGTGTGGGTAGTGTGTTTGATTGCATGCATTTTTGTCTTTGATTTTTGGGTTGTCTACTTGTTGGTTTTATCTTGCCATACATCCTAATTACTAACATTTTTATAAAGCAATAAAAAATTCAGAAAATAAATATCCTACACTATTACAACCATATTTAATAGCAAGAAAATATAAATACAAAACAAAATAAAAGAAGGGAACACCCTTCGATTCACATTTCTTCGATCCAGGCAGAATGCACCCTTCGATTCTGCTCTTCCTAGCTTCTTTCGATTTGGGCCTAGCAATCAGCGTGAGATGCACCATTCGATTCACATTTCTTGCTGCTTCTTTCGATTGGGCCTAGAATGGCGAAGCCTAAAGCTTCGATTCACACCACACTCTTTGTTCTGTTTGCAACTGTGAAACAGCCAAGGGCGAAGCCTAAGGCTTTGATTCAATAAACTTTGTTTTGTTTTCTTTTTTGTTTAAGTCTGTACAGGTTAGTTCTACAATATATTTGGATAAGAAAAACAAACGAAAATGGCAGAAACAAAAAGTAAACAAATGTCATTTACATGTTTGAAACGAAAGGGTTAAGGTCAGGGTGACTTACCTTGCTTGATACAAATGTATGTGTTGGACCTTGAGCTGCTGCCCTGGGTGCTCTTAGATTCGAGGGAAAGAAACAAGTGTGGTGTTTCTTTGACTGGATTCGAAGGAAAGAACAAAGTGTGGGGTTTCTCCTGGATTCTAAATGGAAAAGAAAAAGGTGTTGTGTTTCTAGCGTTAGATTCGAAAGGAACATAAACAAAGGGTGTGATCTTTTGATTATGGGTTTGAGAATGTGTTAAGTGTTTGATGATTTTAACACAATCAAGGTTTCTCCAGCTACCAAAACCCTCTGGTTCTGTTCTCCAACCCCTTAGATGTGTTATGGAAGCTCTTATTTATAGATGAAGTTGGCTGAGGTTTAGGAAGGAAAACAAAAGAAATTTGAACAAACTGGGTATACTGTTCTTATAGTCTTCGAGGTGCAGTATTTGTATGCCAATTTGGTGCAAGTATGGGAGCAGGGTAGCAGGACTGCTGTGCAACAGTTTTGGAGCATTGTGGCCATTTGTGATACGGTGGTAAAACTGATTGTTTAATACTGGTTTTGCGTTTGTGTTTGCAAATGTTGTGGTAAGAAAGAGTCGCCACCGATTTTTTTTATCCAACAAATGAAAGGGTGAAAAGAACAGAAAAAGACATTTTTCGAGAATTTTCTGAGTAAGGGGGGTAGATTATGGAAAGGGAAGGTGTTAGCACCCTTTCCATCCGTAGTTTTCTACGGGATCTTAGAGGTTTGCTTATTTTGAAATACCTTTGTGCTTTGTGCGTTTGAAAATATTTGGAAAATGCCTTAGTGCAGCAATTTGCTTTGCTTTTAAATCTTGTATCAGTCCTCAAGAGTGTTAACAAAGCAAATGTTTTTGAAAATTGTTTTTAAAAAGTAGTATTTGTGTAAGTGCAAAAAATGTTTTTGAGCAAACTTCTAACAACTATCTACTTTTATACTCGAAAAGGGTCGTTCTTTTCCTCTTATCCTTTAGACAATGCTATCCTACTATTAGTGAGTAGGTATCCCTAGTTGGATGTTTGAGCGACATCGAAGGGGATGTTACAGTCACGAAGGCAACTTGTGGAGAAGCTTTAGCAATTTTGTTTAGGGACTAGATCATTTACCGAGAAGGCAACTGTAGGGTCATCAAGGGACTATGATCTTTTGATTTATGGGTCTTTGCTAAAGCGTTCCTGCCTCATGACTGTTTTATTTCTGAAGGCAACCAAAGTGGGATACCCTAGAGGTGTATATGTGCAAGTGTGTTATGTTCAGTTATTTTTGTCTTTTTGTTAAGTTTGCTAACGTTTGATTTCAGTCTTTTCATACACGCCTAGTTACTAGCAGTTATATGTACAGAAAATAAAGTGTGAAAAGTGTAAATCTAAACTATTACATGGCTTTCGGGGAGGGGGATATTTACAATGTACAAAAATTGGGAGAAGGAAAATAAAGAAAGCAGATAAAATCCTATTAATTATTACATCCAGTATGCAGTTACATGAATATAAAGATGCAAAAAATAAATAACGCGCGAAAGGTTGAAAGTTCGTCTAAAACCTAATAAGAAAAATCTTTTTTGTTGTTTTTGATTTAAGAAAAATAATTAAATTAATTATCCTAAAGTCTACTTAGAAAATTAAATTAAGAAAAACAAACTAAGCCTTTTTTGTGTTTTTTTTTTAATTATGAAAAGAAAGTAATTAGACTTAAATTCTAATTCATTTTTAATTAAGAAAAAGGTTAAAGTTTTAATTAATTAATTAATTATTTAATTAAAAAAGTATAAGCCTAAATTTTTTGTGAGTTTTTTTATTATTATAATTAAAATGATTAAGAGATGAAATAATTAAATAAAGCAAAAAGAAAAGGAATTGGGCTTGACGACTGAAGTAGAATGGAGGGTGCAATTGAAATTTCGCTAAGCCTGGATTGTGAATCCCAAGTCCATCCTTGGATCCAGTGTGAGCAGTACTTGATGGTACATGGTATCTCATATTCTAGATGTCATGCATTCTATGTAATTCCCCTAACTTGCTCTAAGGATATCCAGGAACTCATATACATAAATTAGGATATTCAATAATTAATAAAAATAGAGATTCGAATTTGAGATTATACCAAAATGGTGATAGCTTGGATCCGGTGATCTGGGACCTTGCAAGCTTTGAGGATGGTTGGAACAAGTCCCTGGGAACTTCAAGAGCAATGTATGATTACTAGTTCGGACCAAAAGTACCTGCAAAGTGGGTTTCAAATTTTTACCGCTTTTGATAATTTTGCAAAAATGGTAGATCTCTCTCTATGTTGTGTAGGCGTGTTGAAATGCTTGCTAGATGCTTGTTTACATAGAGAGGAATGAGGAGACAAGAAAACAAAGGTTTAAACAAACTTAAAGCAAATGTTTCAAAGTCGTGAATGAAATTTGTAACTTTGGACAAAAACAAGGAAAATTGTCCTTTTTTGAATTTGAATGAATGTGGATTCCTTTACACGAAATTTTATGGGCCTAGGCTGTCAAAAACATCAACCCAAAGCTCAAAGCCCATTTCCAATTATTTTATACATTTTATTTTATATTTATTTGAAATAAATTAAAATAAATATGAATAAAATAGTTAGCAAATGCAAGGCATGGCAAGAATAATTTTAGAGGTCCTCTATAAACTTAGGAACATTCTTGAAGTCCAAGAAATTGAGCCCTTGCCTTAAAACTTCAAATTTGCTCAATGCATAATTCTTGAAAATTCCCAAATTTTCCCAACTTGGGAAAGCCATAACTTGCTCAACTTTTATCTCATGATGATGATCTTGGACTTTTTGGAAAGCCCAAGATGTATACTTAAATACCTCTTTTTATTAGTTTTGCATTTGAAGATTTTATCTTGATGTAAAAGGTCTTGGAAAAAGGTGGCTTTTGTTGACTTTCTGAAAATGATCTGTAATGTATGAGCTTGTATCTTTCAAATGGTGCATTTTTTGGACTTGAGGGATGAAGAGAAGTTGTAGGGAATGAGATTCTATTCAATATGAGATTTTTTTTATGGAAAATGGATGAAGTATGTGAAAGTTATGCCTGGTCAAAGTTTGGTTGACTTTTTCTATAGAAACCCTAATTAGCAATTCTCGACTTTTGATGAATTAGGAGCATTTCTTGAGGAATCATGATCAACCCTTGATCAAATGATGGATATCACTTCAAAATGTTGATGTTGACCAAAAACATGAAGTTTGACTGTATTTGGGCCACAATTGACTTTTGACCTAATACAGTTGATTTTCAAACATTTGGGCAATTGACTGAGCAAACTTGTTGTGCAAGGCATGAAACTTGACGTAAACAATATTGAAGGCATATTAGGACCATGGAAAACACTTGAGACCTTTGGAGCTCACACATCTTGATGAAAATTGAAAACCCTAGTTAGAGGTTCATTACCTTAGGAGGAGAATTAGTCTGGTCAATTCTTAGTCATTATTGGGCAAGTTGGGGACCTCATGGGCATGCCTTGTGAAAAATGAGAGGGAAAATTTTAGGGTACAACGGCTGCCCTTGTTCAATCATCTTAGACATGAAGATGTAGATTGGCTTGTTTGCTTTTCATGATCTGAAGGTGGAAGATGATTGAACACT
This sequence comes from Vicia faba, assembly GCA_948472305.1. Classification (NCBI taxonomy): domain Eukaryota; kingdom Viridiplantae; phylum Streptophyta; class Magnoliopsida; order Fabales; family Fabaceae; genus Vicia; species Vicia faba. The sequence continues at coordinate 358,100,866 of OX451738.1, forward strand.
AGAGTGCCCAGAAATTTGCACTCGATGATGTGTTGGTTGATTGTGTAGGGAATGGGCTTACAGATGCCATTTGGAAAAGATGACAGAAGACTGTCGGAGATGGGCTTAAAGATGCCATCCAATGAATATGACAGAGAGTCACCAGAGATGAGCTTAGAGATGCCATCTAAAGAACATGACAGAGAGTCTTCGAAGACGGGCTTAGAGATGCCATCCAAAGAACATGACGGAGAGTCATCGGAGATGGGCTTAAAGATGCCATCCAGATTACATGACAGAGAGTCTTCAGAGATGGGCTTAAAGATGCCATCCATAGTAGATGTTGACTTCATAAGAGGTCTCTTTGTGGGGATTCATGTTCCTATTGTTTGAGGAGGAGTCCACTGGGGGATGTTAATTTCTATTGTTTTCCTGTTTGAGGAAAACTCTGTGGGGAATAGAGTTTAGGAACTTCAGTTATCAATGGCTCTACTGAGGGGTTATCTTTGGATTGGAGAGATGAAAGTTTGTTATTTTTTGGTTGAAATCCAGGCTTCGCAATAATTTGCTGAGGAGAATGAAATTAACTGCTATATGGAAATGTATCAGAAGAAACCTGTGTAGGACTGTTTCAGGATGAGTCAGGGTAAGACTTCATCTAGAAGGGTATGATAAGGAATCAGGGTAGGCTGTTTTAGGATGAGTCCATGTAAAACTGCATCTGGAGATTGTGAGAAGGAACCTGGGTAGGGTTGCTTTAGGATGAGTCAGTGTAAAACTACATTTGGAAATTCAAGAGAAGGAACCTGGGTAGGGTTGCCTCAGGATGAGTCAGTGTAAAACTACATCTAGAAATTCAAGAAAAGGAACTTGGGTAGGTCTGCCTCAAGATGAGTTCGTGTAAAACTGCATCTGGAAATTCAAGAAGGAACCTGGATAGGGTTTCCCCAGGATAAGTCCGTGTAAAACTACATTTGGGAATTCAAGAGAAGGAACCTGGGTAAGGTTGCCTTAAGATGAGTTCGTGTAAAACTGCATCTATAAATTCAAGAGAAGGAACCCGAGTAGGGTTGCCTCAGGATGAGTCCATGTAAAACCGCATTTGGAAATTATAAGAAGGAACCTGGGTAGGGTTTCCTCAGAATGATTCCGTGTAAAACTACATCTGGAAATTGTGAAAAGGAACCTAGGTAGGGTAGCTTCAGGATGAGTCCGTGTAAAACTACATCTGGAAATTCAAGAGAAGGAACCTGGGTAAGGTTGCCTCAGGATGAGTCAGTGTAAAACTACATCTGGAGATTGTGAGAAGGAACCTGGGTAGGTTTTCTTCAGGATGAGTCCGTGTAAAACTGCATCTGGAAATTCAAGAGAAGGAACCTGGGTAGGGTTGCCTCAGGATGAGTCCGTGTAAAACTACATCTGGAAATTTAAGAGAAGGAACCTGGGTAGGGTTTCCTCAGGATGAGTCCGTGTAAAACTGCATCTGGAAATTCAAGAGAAGGAACCAGGGTAGGGTTTCCTCAGGATGAGTCCGTGTAAAACTGCATCTGGAGATTGTGAGAAGGAACCTGGGTAGGATTGCTTCAGGATGAGTCAGTGTAAAACTTCAGAAGGAGCCTGGGTAGGGATGCTTGAGGATAAGTCCATGTAAAACTTCAGAAGGAGCTTGGGTAGGGCTGCTTCAGGATAAGTCTGTGTAAAACTTCAGAAGGAGGGAGAAGGAACCCATGTAAGATTTCTTCATGAAGAGCTCGTGTAAAAGCTGTATTTTAGAAGGAAAAGGAACCCGTGTGAGATTGCTTCATAAAGAGCTCGTGTAAAAGATGTATTTCAGAAGGAGAAGGAACCCATGTAAGATTTCTTCATGAAGAGCTCGTGTAAAAGCTGCATTTCATAAGGAGAAGGAACCCATGTAAGATTGCTTCATGAAGAGCCCGTGTAAAGCTGTATTTCAGAAGGAGAAGGAACCCGTGTAAGATTTCTTCATGAAGAGCCCGTGTAAAGCTGCACTTCTGAAGGAGAAGGAACCCGTGTAAGATTTCCTCATGAAGAGCCCATGTAAAGCTGCATTTCATAAGGAGAAGGAACCCGTGTAAGATTGCTTCATGAAGAGCTCTTGTAAAGCTGTATTTTAGAAGGAGAAGGAACCCGTATAAGATTGCTTCAGGATGAGCCCGTATAAAGTTGTATTTGGAAGTCATAAGAAACCCGTGTAAGATTGCTTCATGATGAGCCGGTGTAAAGCTATATTTGGAAGTCAGAAGAAACCCGTGTAAGATTGCTTCATGATGAGCTCGTGTAAAGCTGTATTTGGTTGCACAGATAATTACTCAGTTTTGTTTCAAGAGCTAATCCTAGATCTGTTGAAAATTATTGATGATAAATATCTGTTGATTGATCTTTCCTGAAAAGGTAAAGCGTTAGCTGTATGAAATGTCATGATGTATGAAATGCATTGTGCAATTGTGTTCTCAAAATAAATGAGATTGAGATGTATGCATTTGTACTGCAGATGCTATGACGTTTATAGAATGTTGTATGGATGCAATATGTGAATGTATCAGTTGTTCTATTGTAGCGCTGTTGAATTAGGGAAAATAAATCCCTGATTGCAGCTGGTGATGAAGAATGTAGGTCTTCAGATTTTGTTGAAACTGAACTGCTGGGAGATGATCTTCCGTTGTTAGAGAAACAAACTTTGTTGGGGAAGGAGAGCTATATCCACTGCCTGAGGATTTTGTGAAATCCTATTGGGGAATCCTGAGAAGTTTGATGACTTTACTGGGGAAAACCTGATGTCAAAGCAGTAGTTGGAAATTCCTGTTCTACCGAGGATACAAGAACACCTGACATCACTAGGTTGTAAGCTGAGGATATGGTGTCGAATTTTTAGTAAGATGCCCCTGCCTCTGTACCTGGTGGAGAAAGTACTTGCGGAGACTTTGTGGATGGTTTGAGTGTCATCCCAACTCCTGGGGTGCTTGGTAAATTCTAATCAGGATGATAAGTCTTCTACTGATAAACAAATGAGAAGATGACGAGACATATTCGTACGTTTTTAATCCCTAACTTTTGCATGGACCGCCCTTTCGGGTTTTCAGTCCACTGGGATACCCTTTTTTGCTCAAGCTTCCTTTTCAGGTTTTCGACTTTCCGGGTGCATAACTTTGGTATATATCCCTAATTTTTGCCCGAACTCTTTTTTGTTCGCCGGGATGCCCTTATTTTTGCCTAGGCCTGTCAACCTAGCGGGTCTTTTTCATGCGTAGTCTTTTCTGACTATGTCCATGTTCACCGGGTGCGGAGAATTGTCACTGACCTTAGTAGTAACTGTTGTCACACTGCTAGAAGGTGTTTGTTTGATCGTACATGATTCATTGCTGAAATTCATGTCCAATGCCCCAAGTGATTTAGATGGAGTTCTGCCCCTGGCTATTTGGCAATTTTGAGAGATTCCTTGAACCTTGACTTGACTGCCCCAGATCAGCTGGACACCATGCTATGCCCCTTGATTATGAATGGCCTATCACTGGAATGTCTTTCCATCTGAGGTGATTCTATCCACTGAGAAGATTTCTGTTCATTGAATATCCGTCATGCAAATTTCTCTACTGTTGAACAAATAGTCATATGTAAATAATGTTATTTTAAGAATGCAAAGCTTATGTCTGTCTTGAAGTTTGAAAATTAATTTTTTAGTAAAACAAACAAATTTTGTAAAAGTGTGATGTCAACTCAGGATTTATAGCGAACCTTACAGGGGTCAGGATACCTTTTGTAACAATATGCTTTCGAACTAACCCGTGCTTCAGCTAGGACTTTTAAGGGTTATAACTTGGCCTGGTTCATGGTTTAAGAAACAAAGGGTAAAGGCTCAAAGTTTATTTGTACCCACCCGTTCTTCGTGATGTTCTTCGATCCTACGCTCAGTTAATTGTGCGTTCAGATCCCAATTGAGTCTAGCATCTTGTCCTTGATGTTCCGGTGATGGTTCAGATACTGAAAGTTTATTTTGAAGAGGCAATCATTTTTGTAATATTATTTTTGTTGAGGATTTGTAACAACCTCTTTTTTTGTTATTATCCCTGCTTTTTCCTGAACTGGTTCTTTTATGATTACAGTCATCGGGATGCCCCAGTTTTTTCTTAAGTTTCCTTCATAGGTTTTGACTTAGCGGGCTTTTATTTTGAGAGATAATGACTGCCGACTTTAGTAATTATGTGGAACCATCACCATCTTTTGATTTGGAAGGACGTCTTCGATGCCATTCATTGTGTATGAAACGGAAAATTGCTACTGAATGCGCGTCTGAATTGACTGAGAAATTACCCTGCCCCAGGTTATAATTAAGGGTTTTAATTTGTGTGAAAAGAAAAACTCCTACTTCTTTGACTCAAAGGGGTTGACTAGGGATTATCTTTCTTATAACTCCACTGTTTAGGATTTGAAACAATACCTGTACATCGTTAGCGGGGTCTGTTCAAAAGCATATTGTAGAGATTATGGTATCATTTTTGTCATCCCCCTAAAGGCTCAGAGCTTTTGATCGAGAGTTGAATATCACAAAAAGGAAAGCAGTTTAAATATAGTGAATACGAATGAATTTATTCAAAACAGACATATGCAATGCATTGATAAATTAACAAAGTTTGACATGAATAAATGTTCAAACAATCAAAAGAAAATTACAAATTAAAAATTCTAATGAACAAAAGCTTCTTCGTATGATCTTGTCACTTCAGATGGCGTGCCTTGGAGGGATGGAAGAAGAACTCAGCCTGACCATCTTGTGTAAACTCCAACACTCTTTCATCAATCAAGCTTTGAATTTTATATTTCAACATCCAACAGTCGTCAGTATCATGCCCCAGACTGTTGGAGTGATATGCACACCTTGCATCAGGATTATAGTTAGGGGAAGAAGTCTTGGGATTTGGAGGAGGCCCTATCAACGTAACCAGATTAATCTTCAACATGTGTTGTAAAGCTTGGGACAATGTCATGTTGAGTTTGGTAAACTGCCTCTTGGGTGTATCCGACTTACTCTGATTAACCCGTTGTTTTTGGCGAGGTTGTTGTTGGACCCGTGATGTGGTAGCAATTTGGAAAGGTCCACTCTTCACCAAACCAACCTCTTGTCTTCTTGGAGGTTGATCAATGACTTGGTCCCCAACCTCGACTGTTTTCTTCACACGGTTGTATCCGTCTTAATGAAGCTTGTTGACAATGCCTCTCAACTCTTCTTGTACCCAGGCCAGGCCTTGGATAGGAGACATCTGCCCCAGCATATGGGTTCTCATTTCTTCAACCTCAGCTTGCAGTTGTTCTAACCGTTCGTCCTTATTGTCTTCAGGATTTTTCTTGGCCAGGTTCCCAGCGAGGAGTGCTTTCAACTCTTCCTGCCCCTTGGATAGGTTTAGGAACATTTCCATGAATTAAGCCTCTTGAATTTGGAGATCTTTGTTGTCTTGTTTGAGAGCCATTACTGAAATAAACAGCGAGAACATGAGAGACCTGTTATGAAACCTGCTTATGCAATGATATGTATGATATATGTATGCAATGTTTTCAAGGATCTCGCGGGGTAAACAAGAAAATGTCAGAATTTGCAGCTTTGATTGAAGAACTCCATATCATTGAGTGTCCTTCTACGAGAGTCAAGCTCACCATATCAAGTGGGTCATAGCCCTTGACTTAAGTTGTTGAGTTTTGATATTTTGACGACATTGGCTAGAGGAAAATAAATCTTTTTTGCCCCTTGCTAGACGTCTGATTTACCATAACCTGCATCACAAACCCTTGAGATCCTTGAAATGGTTAAGGAAATGTTGTGGCATGATGTTATGATGTGTATGATTATGCTAAGAAATCACAGATATAGCAAGCACAAGCAAATCACACAAAGCCGCCTCTTCACGCAAGAGTTTGAAAAACAGGAGTGTATGCTGCACGAACTTCGCCACGAAACGGGAAAGTGAGGTGACCATACCATTCAAGACTTGTGTTGTACCCCAAAATTTGCCCTCCCTTTTTCACAAGAAATCACAACTTCAGGGTTTTCCCTGATTTTTTCAGATTGGCTCAAGAATCGGTCAAACAGACTCTTCTTTATCAGTTAATCCAGAATTAGGGTTTCCACTGATTTTGTTAAGATTGACTCAAGAATTGATCAGACAAATCTTTCTTTGACAGTAACCCAGGATTAGGGTTTGCGCTCGCATTTCTCAGAAGAAACTGAATCCTCAGAAATTCAGTTGACTGTTACGCTTGTTCAAGATTGCTGGTTATTTCTCAAAACCTAAATATCTGGTGTTGTACCCCAAAATTTGCCCTCGTATTTTCCACAAGAAACCACATCTTCGGACTTTTCCTGATTTTTCAGACTGGTTCAAGAATCGGTCAAACAGACTTTTCTCGTCAGTCAAATAAAATTAGGGTTTTCATGGCTCTGGAACAGTTCAAGCAAATTGCTAAGGTTTTCTTTGAGTTTGGCTCAGGTTTTAATCAGGCGAGTGCTTCTTTGCCATTTAATCAAGAACTAGGGTTTTATGCGCATATTTCTCAGAAAAGAATTAATTTCACAGTTCTTTTCAGTTTACTCTGAGATTTGATTTGAGGCATTTGAATCAAGAACTTGCAGTATTTTGTTTAATCAGTAAAGGCTAAGGCATTTGATTTGAGATAAGATGAAAGCTGAGGTACTTAAATTGAGAATCTACAGTGTTTGATTTGATCAGTAAAAAGATAAATATCTGGATATTGGTTTGATTAAATGTGCATTGGATATTTGAAGCGCCAGGTTTATTACTGATTCATGCTGAATGGCGAGACCACAGTGTTCGTTAATTATTTTTTCTAAGTCAGAATAATTGGATACTTCCAGTTATTTTAATTTAAGGAATTCAAATAATTAAATGGACATTAAATTGAAAGAGGAATTAACTGATAAAAAGGATGTTATTCACTTTGAATTGTTGTTACAGATATTGTTTAAATACTGTTAAATTTATTTACAATTATTTATTAATATTACTACAAATAATTAAAAGTGAAGTAAAACTATGTCCTAATTTTCCTAAGTCTTCAAGTCTTCATCTTCTATCCATTGCTCCTTTGCTCAATTATTTTCATGTGCAAAACAAAGAAGAAAGAAAAAGTCAAAAGCAGATAAAATAATTAAAGACAAACAGATAAAAAATAGATTCATCATTAAAGGCAGCTGGCCGGAATCAGATTGCCCTCTCTGCAAATCACGAGATTTCTCCCGGTTCACGAAGAGGGATGAAAAATGCTTGAAAGAGATAAAGTATGAAATGCACAAAAGTTGAAAACTGCATATTTCAAAAGTTTCAAAACCAATGCCAAACAAAGTCCAAAGGCAAACCAAACTGAATGGCCTAAACCAAGTCAAAAGGGCAAACTGAATGAAACTGTCAAAGCTGTCCAAAAAGATATCAAGATATCAAAGTACAAAAAGCTATCACAAAGATGCAGGAAAGCTGGAGAAAGAGATAAAGTATGCAGAAGTAAACCAATATTGCAAGCAAAGTTTCAATCACATCACTTTCCAAAAGGCCAGCTACCTTTTCAGAACTTAAGTACATCTAAGCAATTTAATATGCTTTAATCTGTACTAGAGAGAGATAAGAGAGAAAGAGAAGATAGGCTTACGGGCTTAGGCTTGAAGGCAGAAATATATAAAACAAACTGAGATAACACAGTGAGAAAAAAAGGCAGAGATATCACAATCAGAACAAAAACAAAACTGTAACATTTTGAAACAACAGAACTGTCTCCAACACATAACCAAAAACACAAACTCAGAAAGAGATAGAGCTGCCTCCAAAACCTCAAAAGTCTCTCAACCTGTTCAAACTCCACGCCTGTAACATAAGCTTCAACAAAACCAAAGCTCTCAAACTTAAACTGCTAATAACCTGTTACTGCATAAAGCCTAACAGAAGCCTTTCATCCAAACAAATATACCAAAACAAACAGGACATCAAACTGCCAAGCCTAAAGCCTCAGGCTTGCATCCTGCCCTCAACCAAAAGACTATAAGCCTAAACTTGTTCAAGCCTATCAAACACATAACCTGTGTTAAGCCTCAAGCTCAACCTTTTCAAAACCTGCATAAGCCTTTGCCTCTAAACAGCATAAGCCATTAAACCTGTCAAACCTGCCTGAACTGTTCAAACCCTTACCTGATTCAAATATTCAAGGCCTTTCAAGCCTTGCATCAACCAAAACACAAATTCACAACACATGCCTGTAAGCACACTAAGCCTCAAACAAACTCATGCCTTACCATTCAAAGCATCAACCTGTTTAAGCCCTCAAACCCTTCAAATTGAAGCCCAAGCTCTCAGAACTCAAAGAGTTCATCATCGAGGAAACCAAACAACCAAACATATCAAGCTTTCAAAAAACAACTCAAAACAATCGAACCAACACACCCTTAGAACATTGTCATCATTGGGTTAACATACAGGGGCAACAATATTCAGAAACATACAGAGGCAAGCATCTCAGCATGTCAGCATTTCATCATCAAGCATACAAAGGCAACCCGAAGAAGTGAAACAATAAGCTAGGCAACTCAATACCAACAAGCAATATTCAGAGCAAACATCATACAGAAGTAGGGCAAACAGAAGAAGAGGAAAAAGTGATCAAACTAGGTTTTCAGTTTTGTTCATCATCAAACCTAAAGAAGGCAAAGAATACAGAGTACCGTGGTTATCAAAGCAAAGCGCGCATCATCATCGAGCCTCCGCCTTGGCCGCCTGAGCGCCTCCACATCCACCATCCTCCTTCAAAAAAGGTAGTATCTTTTCTTCTCTCCTCAAAAAGAATAAACAACAACACTTAAGATCAGAACACAATGAAAAGTAAAACATGCAAGATGTAAAAGCTCGAAACCCTAACGCGATAGAAACAGAGATCAAACCTTGCAAACGTTGCTGAGCGACCATGGAGGGAAGAGGAAGGATGGATGTTGGCACTCAGTTGGCCTTAAGCGGAGGAGTGTTCAGAAGCTTGACTCAGAAGCTGGCGTGAGAAGACGAAGATGGAGAAAGAAGTGAACGGCGCCTGTGTTCAAACAAACCCTAAAAATCCAAATGATACAAAACCAAAGAAACCCTAAGACAATTTGTTCAAAGCATTGGGCCGATTCAAACACAACACGCTTAAGCCCATACCACGCATACCCCCTTTTCTTTTAATGCTTCTGAACAATTTTCACTTGGGCCAAAACAAAACCCCTTAAGGCCCATCCCTTTTTAAAAAAACTAACTATTATTCTTTTTATCACCCTATAACTTTTTTATAACTTACTTAGTATACTAAATTTTAAATTTTTATATACTCTTTTTTTTTATTAAATCTTTATACATAAAAAATTAGAATTACTTAAAACACTTTTTCTTTTATTTTATTAAAACTTTTTTTGATTTGTACATAAACCAAAAATGTAAATGATACTTTTTTTAAAAAACATTTTCATTTCTTTTTCTTAAAATATTTTGTTTGTACATATTAACAAATATCCAAAAAGAATTAAATAAACAAAACACTTAGTTTTTCATTAAGTTCACATTCCACACCTTGTAAATAAACCTCATACTTTACACATACACTTACACAGTTACAATATACAAATACGTCGATACATTTACTTTGCTTTACACTTATACATTTGCTATTCTTATACATTGCTATACATTATATTTTACATTTGTGCAATTCGATTTGGTTGTAAATTATTGGACACTACTCTCTTTAAGTCTCATCCCCATTTGTAAATTTGTACCCCCACTCCCGGATACTTATTTGTAATAGCGTAGACTTTAAATTCCTGCAATTTACCGCTTTCAAATATACCATGATTAGACCTAGGGTTTGTATGTACATAAAATCAAATGTTAGATAACCTAATACAAGATGAATGCATGAAATCAATACACAATCACAATTGCACCCCTAGGGTAATCCCGCTTGTTGCCTTCCAAAATGGGCCATGCTTGCACGTTGAGTTTCTTTGGCAAAATAATACAAATGATCATAGTCCCTCGATGACGCTTTCTAAAGTTGCCTATCAAAATGATCATAGTCACTTCAAGCAAATTGCCAAAGACACTTGGCACCGTTGCATTCATGGTCCATACGATGACCCGCGCCTGTCCCGTTAAACATCCTAAACGCAAGATTATCCACCAAATACAATGGCGGAACAAAATTGTTAAAAAGGGTTAAAACATGAGAAAAACCTTTGAGTAAATTTAGGGGTAGACAAAACTCTTAGTTACTTGATCAACTTGCAAAACGCTTGCCTACTTTTCAAAAACCACACTCCACAAACACTTTCAAAATAAACTCTCAAAAACATTTGAAACATCTTTTCGAAAAGATATACACCTTTGTAAAACACTCAAACACGAGTCATTTTAATGGTTGCCTAAGATAAGGCATCTTATTCAAAAACATTTTCAAAACACATACACACACCACAATTTCAAGCAATTGAAAATCAAAGGCAAGTGATCTAAAAACCAAGTAACTAAGAGCCCATGGATAACCATGGATGAAAAGGGTGCTAATACCTTCCCTTTTCATAATCTACCCCCCCGAACCCACGAAACATCTCAAAAGGTTTTTCCTGTGCTTTTTAACCTTTCCTTTAGGATAAAATAAAAAGTCGGTGGCGACTCTTGCTAAACCGAACAAGTGAGAATACAAACGCAAAACTCAAGTCAGTTCTCCCACCGTATCACAGAACTGGCGACTCTGCTGGGGATTTACTTAAAAGTGGGGTTACCTTAGGGTTTAGATCACCTTTACATTCTTGCTTTGATTGCCTTGATTGCTTTATTTTTTGGGTCCTTGTTTGGGCTTGTTGTAAATCTTACACCCGGATTTGGGGCACCTTTTTAGGTAAATAGCAAAAAAAACTGTGAGGGAACTGTGCGGAGTATACCGACATGGTTGAAGCAGTAAGCTATGTTAGTGTGACATATTTGTGAGTACCGGTAACCCTTGAGTTCAGTCAAGGAGAGTACGGGGCTGCTGAGTGATGTCGTAAAGCACTAACGAACTCTTAGAACCTTAATTGACCATCTTAGCCTTTTTAGGGGTAGTGAGATGACCGACTTTGGTGCAGTCCGAAGTTGGTAGATACTCGATACTACACTCATTGAGGGTTGTTTTCTTGGAATATTTTGGTCGCCAGTTAAGTGGCCAAACCAAAACAATGAACACAGAAAACAATCCAATGATATTGAGCTCCTTAGAACCCAGTTTCTATTTTAGGACAGGATGAGCCAACTAACTTCAAGAGGGTACTTACCTACAACCCCATGCAAGCCTAAACCTAAGGACTTGTTTGCTTTGTGTGAATATGATTACCTGTATATACACTCATTTGCTTTTGCATACATGTACATAACATCATAACATCATACCATAGCATTTTCAAATAACCATTTCAAGGATCTCGAGGGTTCTTTTGATGCAGGGTTACGTTGAACCAGACGTCTACCAAGGGGCAAGATGTTTTCTCCTCTAAACAAATGCCATCAAAGATCAAGTACAATAACTTGAATCAGGGGCTATGACCCACTTGACATGGTGAGCTTGATTCTCGTGGAAAGACATCCACCGGGGCAAAGCTCTCCAATCAAAGATCAAGTGCAACAACTTGAATCAGGGGCTATGACCCACTTGACATGGTGAGCTTGATTCTTGTGGAAAGACATCCACCGGTACAAAGGTCTCCAGTCAAAGATCGAAGTTCAACCTCTAACATTCTCTTGTGTCTACCCCAAGAGATCCTTGAAAGCATGCATCCGCATATTATGCATTGCATCATAACAGTTTTTCTCTTTTTCAGGTTTCCTTACCCTCCTACTGTTTATTTCAGTAAGAGATGGCTCTAGAGAGGACTGTCAAGGATATCCAGGACCAGACTGCTCAGCTGTAGGAAATGTTCTTGAGCCTGTCCTTGGGGCAAGAAGAGGTGAAAGCTCTCCTCACAAAGGGCTTGGCCCAGGAGACTTCAAACAATGCCAGGAGTGACCAGCTGGGGGAGCTGCAGTTTGATTTGGCAACATTGAGGATCCAAGTGATGGGGCAACTAGTGGGCCAAATGGCTCTCATCCAGGATTTGTCTCAAAGACAAGAGGAACTCAGAGTTCTCGTCAGCCAACTGCTTCGGAACAACCAACTGGGGCAAACATCTGAGGTTGAAGAGCAAGTCACCACTCAACCCCCATCCACTCAAGAAGACAAAGGGAAGGATCCTTTGCTTGCTTCAGGGTCACAAGCCCAACAACAACCTCGCCAGTGTCAGCGGGGTAATCGGCGTAAGCAAGAGACGTCGGGAAGACAGTTCACGGAGACTGACATACCGTCATCTTTGATTATGGAGCGCTTGTTGGAAGTCAATCTGACTGCTTTGAGGGATCCTATTCGGAAGCCCAATACCTCCGCTCCTAACTATCATCCCGATGTATTTTGTGTTTACCAATCTTATAGCTCGGGACACGACATCGACGACTGTTGGGCCTTGAAGAACAAGATTCAAGATCTGATTGACATTGGAGTGCTGAGGTTCATGCCAGACGGCGAGATGAAAATCTTCCATTAAGGAGTTCTCCATCTGGAGTGACAAAGCTCAAAGCTGAAAGACTTTTGCTTCATTTGAATTTTCAAAGTTGTAATTTCTTTTGTTCTCAAACAATTAACTGTTGATGTTAAACTCTGTTTCATTAATGCATTGCATATGTTTGTCTTGAATTCATCCATTCATTTCACTACTCTTATGCTTTCTTTATGATATTTAACTCTTGATAAAAAGCTGCAAGCCTTTAGAGGGAGGATGACGAAACAATACCATAATCTCATACAGTATACTTTTGAGCAGACCTTGCTGATGATGTACAGGCATTTCTTTCAATTCCCAAACACTGGAGTTATAAGGAAGATAATCCCTAGTCAACCCCTTCGAGCCAAAGAAGTAGGAGTTTTCTGTTCTAAACAATCAAAACCTTTGATATAAACCTGGGGCAGGGTAGTATCTCAGTTAATTCAAAAGGAAATGCGCATTGAAGTCGCAAACTCTCAGTTCGTAACACAACGAACGACGTCAACAAAAGAAAAGCATTCCCTTGGAATCAAAAGACAGTGATGGTTCCCTATCATATAGGCAGTCAATCTCTCAAAAAGAAAAAGCCCACTGAGCCAAAACCTGTAAAGGAGGCTTAAGAAAGCTGGGGCACCCGCTGACTGTGATCTCGAAAACAGAGACAGTCAGGCAAAAGTTAGGGATAACAAATAAAAATCAAAATAGAGAGGTCATTACAAACCCTCAACAACATGAAAAATGTTGCAAAAGAAAAAAGGAGATGATGACTGTCTCCCAAAATTCGACTGGTGAACCATCACCCAAAAGTCGTTCCAAACTCGAATAGAGCTCGACGCGCAATTAACTGAGCTTAGGGTTGAAGAACATCACGAAGAGCGGGTGGGTACAAATACACTTTGAGCCTTTATCCTTTGTTTCTTAAACCGTGAACCAGGCCACGTTACAACACTTCAAAAGTCCTAATTGAAGCATGGGTTAGTTCGAAAGCATACTGTTCCAAAGGTATCCTGACTCCTGTAAGGCTTTGCTCTAAATCTTGTGTTGATTTGTCTTATAAAAAGTTTTCTGCTAAAAAACGCATTTTTCAAAACTTCGAGACAAACATAAACTTTGCATTGCTTGAATATCATGGTTCGCATTTGGCTATTTGTTTGACAGCGAAGAAATTCATACAGCGAATGTTCGGAGGAACGAAAACTCTCTCAGTAAATAAAATCACTTCAAAAGGATGACATTTCCAACGACAAATCTCCTATCAACAGGGGGGCATGACATGTCACCATCCAATTAACCTGGGGTAGTCCAGTCAAGGTTTCAACAGATCTTTCAAAGTTCAGTTGACCTGGGGCAGTCCAGTCAAGATTTCAAGAAATCTCTCAATTTGTAGAGTAATCTGATTCAAGACTCCTTCATCATCACTTGGGGCATTCGAATGTCAAAAGTGTCCGAAGTTTTCCTTCATCACCTGCTGGAAATTACAACCACCAACAGATCAACTATCACAAATTCCAGATTCGATTCCTGTATCTAGCCAGGGCATATCTGTGAGTGATTGATTGTAGATTCGATACCTGTATCTAGCCAGGGCATATATGCATGAAGAGTTTAGAGATTCGATACCTGTATCCAGCCAGGGCACGTCTGTAAGCAACCTTTGGAAGTTCCGGATTCGATTCCTGTATCTAGCCAGGGCATATCTGTGGACGACTGATTGTAGATTAACACCTGTAACAAGCCAGGAAATCATCTACATGACGAGATTGAAGATCAACACCTGTAACAAGCCAGGGAACCATCTTTCTTTCCCAGGTCAGAGATCAACACCTATAACAAGCCAGGACAGTATCTCCTTGACCAACATTTCTTAAGTTCCAGATCAACACCTGTAACAAGCCAGGAAAATATCTGTGGACGACTGATTGTGGATCAACACCTGTAACAAGCCAGGAAATTATCTACATCACCACTTGGGGCATTCGAATGTCAAAAGTGTTCAACATTTCCTTCATCACCTGTTGGAAGATACGGTCCAGATGTGCTCCAGACACGGTTGCCATTCTGTCACCTTTCTTAAGTTCCAGATCAACGCCTGTAACAAGCCAGGAAAATATCTGTGGACGACTGATTGTGGATCAACACCTGTAACAAGCCAGGAAATTATCTACATCACCACTTGGGGCATTCGAATGTCAAAAGTGTTCAACAATTCCTTCATCACCTGTTGGAAGATGCAGTTTTACATGGACTCATCATCAGGAAACCCTACACCGATTCCTTCTCAAACTCAAAAGATTCTTGTAATCTCTAACCAGAGAGCCTTACATAATCTAATTCCCCTTAGCAGTCAAGATTCTTTTATCCCCAGCGGAGTTCATCAAGTTCCCCAACATAACTTATCAGTGGAACCCCCAGCGGAGCTCTCGTCAAAACCTCAGCGAAGTATCTCTTCCCATAGAGTAATTCCTTGCAGAGTAATCTCTCCAACAAGTTTATTCCCCAACGGAGTCATCTTCTCCTACTGGTTTATTCTTGTAACCATTATCCCCAACAGAAATGAAGAACTCTACTCTTCAAAACATCAGCCCAGGATTTGAACTCCCGGCACTCGTCAAGGATTTATTTTCCTAGTCGAAAACACATTCATAAACATTTCACATTTCATACATCCTGCTTACATACATGATAAAGTGCATACAACACAATCTCATTTATTCTTGAGAACATCATGCATCTCATACATCATGACATTGCACACAACTAATGTCTTGCCTTTTCAGGAAAAAGGACACTCCAAAGATGATTACTATCAACTGTCACAATTCCAGATTCGATTCCTGTATCTAGCCAGGGCATATCTGAAGAGTTTGAAGATTCGATTCCTGTATCCAGCCAGGGCATATCTGTTGACGAATAATTCCAGATTCAATTCCTGTATCTAGCCAGGGCATATCTGAAGAGTTTGAAGATTCGATTCCTGTATCCATCCAGGGCATATTTGTTGACGACTAATTCCAGATTCGATTCCTGTATCTAGCCAGGGCATATCTGAAGAGTTTAAAGATTCGATTCCTGTATCCAGCCAGGGCATATCTGTTGACGACTAATTCCAAATTCGATTCCTGTATCTAGCCAGGGCATATCTGAAGAGTTTGAAGATTCGATTCTTGTATCCAGCCAGGGCATATCTGTTGACGACTAATTCCAGATTCGATTCCTATATCTAGCCAGGGCATATTTAAAGAGTTTGAAGATTCGATTCTTGTATCCAGCCAGGGCATATCTGTTGACGACTAATTCCAGATTCGATTCCTGTATCTAGCCAGGGCATATCTGTTGACGACTAATTCCAGATTCGATTCCTGTATCTAGCCAGGGCATATCTGAAGAGTTTGAAGATTCGATTCCTATATCCAGCCAGGGCATATCTGTTGACGACTAATTCCGGATTCGATTCCTGTATCTAGCCAGGGCATATCTGAAGAGTTTGAAGATTCGATTCCTGTATCCAGCCAGGGCATATCTGTTGACGACTAATTCCAGATTCAATTCCTGTATCTAGCCAGGGCATATCTGAAGAATTTGAAGATTCGATTCCTGTATCCAGCCAGGGCATATCTGTTGACGATTAATTCCAGATTCGATTCCTGTATCTAGCCAGGGCATATCTGCATGAAGAGTTTGAAGATCAACCGGTAGCAAGCCAGGAAATTATCTTTCTTTCTCAAGTACGCAAGTTCTCGCTAAGGAATCTCTTACGCGATCGACACACAATTCCAAATGGAATCTATAAGCCCATTCCCAACAAGGCTCTGTCACATCTCCAGATGGCATCTCTAAGCCCATCACCAAATGGCATCTGTAAGCCCATTCCCTCTACCATCACATCGCCAAGTGCAAATTTTTGGGCACTCTAGTGTCCAATCTCCTTTTACCTTCAAGTCGCGAACGACAAACTTGCCAATCTAACTTTTCAAGTTCAAGAAGATTGAACAGGGGCAACTGTTGTACCCCAAAATTTGCCCTCGTATTTTTCCACAAGAAATCACAGCTTCAGACTTTTCCTGATTTTTCAGACTGGTTCAAGAATCGGTCAAACAGACTTTTCTCGTCAGTCAGACAAAATTAGGGTTTTCATGGCTCTGGAACAGTTCAAGCAAATTGCTAAGGTTTTGTTTGAGTTTGGCTCAGGTTTTAATCAGGCGAGCGCTTCTTTGACATTTAATCAAGAACTAGGGTTTTGTGCGCATATTTCTCAGAAAAGAATTAATTTCGCAGTTCTTTTCAGTTTACTCTGAGATTTGATTTGAGGCATTTGAATCAAGAACTTGCAGTATTTTGTTTAATCAGTAAAGGCTAAGGCATTTGATTTGAGATAAGATGAAAGCTGAGGTACTTAAATTGAGAATCTACAGTGTTTGATTTGATCAGTAAAAAGATAAATATTTGGATATTGGTTTGATTAACTGTGCATTGGATATTTGAAGCGCCATGTTTATTACTGATTCATGCTGAATGGCGAGACCACAATGTTCGTTAATTATTTTTCTAAGTCAGAATAATTGGATACTTCCAGTTATTTTAATTTAAGGAATTCAAATAATTAAATGGACAGTAAATTGAAAGAGGAATTAACTGATAAAAAGGATGTTATTCACTTTGAATTGTTGTTACAGATATTGTTTAAATACTGTTAAATTTATTTACAGTTATTTAATAATATTACTACAAATAATTAAAAGTGAAGTAAAACTATGTCCTAATTTTCCTAAGTCTTCAAGTCTTCATCTTCTATCCATTGCTCCTTTGCTCAATTATTTTCATCTGCAAAACAAAGAAGAAAGAAAAAGTCAAAAGCAGATAAAATAATTAAAGACAGACAGATAAAAAATAGATTCATCATTAAAGGCAGCTGGCCGGAATCAGATTGCCCTCTCTGCAAATCACGAGATTTCTCCCGGTTCACGAAGAGGGATGAAAAATGCTTGCAAAAGATAAAGTATGAAATGCACAAAAGTTGCAAACTGCATATTTCAAAAGTGTCAAAACCAATGCCAAACAAAGTCCAAAGGCAAACCAAACTGAATGGCCTAAACCAAGTCAAAAGGGCAAATTGAATGAAACTGTCAAAGCTGTCCAAAAAGATATCAAGATATCAAAGTACAAAAGGCTATCACAAAGATGCAGGAAAGCTGGAGAAAGAGATAAAGTATGCAGAAGTAAACCAATATTGCAAGCAAAGTTTCAATCACACCACTTTCCAAAAGGCCAGCTACCTTTTCAGACCTTAAGTACATCTAAGCAATTTAATATGCTTTAATATGTACTAGAGAAAGAGAGAAGAGAGAAAGAGAAGATAGGCTTACAGGCTTAGGCTTGAAGGCAGAAATATATAAAACAAACTGAGATAACACAGTGAGAAAAAAAGGCAGAGATATCACAATCAGAACAAAAACAAAACTGTAACATTTTGAAACAACAGAACTGTCTCCAACACATAACCAAAAACACAAACTCAGAAAGAGATAGAGCTGCCTCCAAAACCTCAAAAGTCTCTCAACCTGTTCAAACTCCACGCCTGTAACATAAGCTTCAACAAAACCAAAGCTCTCAAACTTAAACTGCTAATAACCTGTTACTGCATAAAGCCTAACAGAAGCCTTTCATCCAAACAAATATACCAAAACAAACAGGACATCAAACTGCCAAGCCTAAAGCCTCAGGCTTGCATCCTGCCCTCAACCAAAAGACTATAAGCCTAAACTTGTTCAAGCCTATCAAACACATAAACTGTGTTAAGCCTCAAGCTCAACCTTTTCAAAACCTGCATAAGCCTTTGCCTCTAAACAGCATAAGCCATTAAACCTGTCAAACCTGCCTGAACTGTTCAAAGCCTTACCTGATTCAAATATTCAAGGCCTTTTAAGCCTTGCATCAACCAAAACACAAATTCACAACACATGCCTGTAAGCACACTAAGCCTCAAACAAACTCATGCCTTACCATTCAAAGCATCAACCTGTCTAAGCCCTCAAACCCTTCAAATTGAAGCCCAAGCTCTCAGAACTCAAAGAGTTCATCATCGAGGCAACCAAACAACCAAACATATCAAGCTTTCAAAAAACAACTCAAAACATTCGAACCAACACACCCTCAGAACATTGTCATCACTGGGTTAACATACAGGGGCAACAATATTCAGAAACATGCAGAGGCAAGCATCTCAGCATGTCAGCATTTCATCATCAAGCATACAAAGGCAACCCGAAGAAGTGAAACAATAAGCTAGGAAACTCAATACCAACAAGCAATATTCAGAGCAAACATCATACATAAGTAGGGCAAACAGAAAAAGAGGAAAAAGTGATCAAACTAGGTTTTCAGTTTTGTTCATCATCAAACCTAAAGAAGGCAAAGAATACATAGTACCGTGGTTATCAAAGCAAAGCGCGCATCATCACCGAGCCTCCGCCTTGGCCGCCTGAGCGCCTCCACGTCCACCATCCTCCTCCAAAGAAGGTAGTATCTTTTCTTCTCTCCTCAAAAAGAATAAACAACAACACTTAAGATCAGAACACAATGAAAAGTAAAACATGCAAGATGTAAAAGCTCGAAACCCTAACGCGATAGAAACAGAGATCAAACCTTGCAAACATCGCTGAGCAACCATGGAGGGAAGAGGAAGGATGGATGTTGGCACTCAGTTGGCCTTAAGCGGAGGAGTGTTCAGAAGCTTGACTCAGAAGCTGGCGTGAGAAGACGAAGATGGAGAAAGAAGTGTACGGCGCCTGTGTTCAAACAAACCCTAAAAATCCAAATGATACAAAACCAAAGAAACCCTAAGACAATTTGTTCAAAGCATTGGGCCGGTTCAAACACAACACGCTTAAGCCCATACCAAGCATACCCCCTTTTCTTTTAATGCTTCTGAACAATTTTCACTTGGGCCAAAACAAAACCCCTTAAGGCCCATCCCTTTTTAAAAAAACTAACTATTATTCTTTTTATCACCCTATAACTTTTTTATAACTTACTTAGTATACTAAATTTTAATTTTTTATATACTCTTTTTTTTATTAAATCTTTATACGTAAAAAATTAGAATTACTTAAAACACTTTTTCTTTTATTTTATTAAAACTTGTTTTGATTTGTACATAAACCAAAAATGTAAATGATACTTTTTTTAAAAAACATTTTCATTTCTTTTTCTTAAAATATTTTGTTTGTACATATTAACAAATATCCAAAAAGAATTAAATAAACAAAACACTTAATTTTTCATTAAGTTCACATTCCACACCTTGTAAATAAACCTCATACATTTACACATACACTTACACAGTTACAATATACAAATACGTCGATACATTTACTTTGCTTTACACTTATATATTTGTTATTCTTATACATTGCTATAAATTATATTTTACATTTGCACAATTCGATTTGGTTGTAAATTATTGGACACTACTCTCTTTAAGTCTCATCCCCATTTGTAAATTTGTACCCCCACTCCCGGATACTTATTTGTAATAGCGTAGACTTTAAATTCCCGCAATTTACCACTTTCAAATATACCATGGTTAGACCTAGGGTTTGTATGTACATAAAATCAAGCGCTAGATAACCTAATACAAGATGAATGCATGAAATCAATACACAATCACACTTGCACCCCTAGGGTAATCCCGCTTGTTGCCTTCCAAAATGGGCCATGCTTGCACGTTGAGTTTCTTTGGCAAAATAATACAAATGATCATAGTCCCTCGATGACGCTTTCGAAAGTTGCCTATCAAAATGATCATAGTCCCTTCAAGCAAATTGCCAAAGACACTTGGCACCGTTGCATTCATGGTCCATACGATGACCCGCGCCTGTCCCGTTAAACATCCTAAACGCAAGATTGTCCACCAAATACAATGGCGGAACAAAATTGTTAAAAAGGGTTAAAACATGAGAAAAACCTTTGAGTAAATTTAGGGGTAGACAAAACTCTTAGTTACTTGATCAACTTGCAAAACGCTTGCCTACTTTTCAAAAACCACACTCCATAAAC
Organism: Vicia faba; assembly: GCA_948472305.1. Lineage (NCBI taxonomy): Eukaryota > Viridiplantae > Streptophyta > Magnoliopsida > Fabales > Fabaceae > Vicia > Vicia faba. The sequence continues at coordinate 358,121,543 of OX451738.1, forward strand.
ACTTTCAAAACAAACTCTCAAAAACATTTGAAACATCTTTTCGAAAAGATATACACCTTTGTAAAACACTCAAACACGAGTCATTTCAATGGTTGCCTAAGACAAGGCATCTTCTTCAAAAACATTTTCAAAACACATACACACACCACAATTTCAAGCAATTGAAAATCAAAGGCAAGTGATCTAAAAACCAAGTAACTAAGAGCCCATGGATAACCATGGATGAAAAGGGTGCTAATACCTTCCCTTTTCATAATCTACCCCCCCGAACCCACGAAACATCTCAAAAGGTTTTTCCTGTGCTTTTTAACCTTTCCTTTAGGATAAAATAAAAAGTCGGTGGCGACTCTTGCTAAACCGAACAAGTGAGAATACAAACGCAAAACTCAAGTCAGTTCTCCCACCGTATCACATCTGGGATAAGAGCTGAGGCTTTGTTTGAAACTTTAAGGCATTGGTTTGACCAGTGGAGTGAAAAGTGTATGGAATGCTTGTTTGTTTAACTGTACAAAGCATATGTTAATTAGAATGCCAGGCGTATGATGATTAATGCGAGGTTGCGAGACGTCAAAGTTTGTTGATTATTTATTTCATCTGGATTAAAGTTATTGGAATACATTTCCAGTTATTTTAATTTAAGAGACTTAAATAATTAAATAGACAGTACAAGGGAAAGAATGGAATATTTGACAGTAGGAAATTCTTATTGAACAAAGACTTTTTTATTTTATTTATCTCAAATGTTGTTACAAATATTATTCGAATATTGTAAATTTACAATTTACAGTGTTTACAATAATATTTATTATAATAAATGAAAAGAAAATAAAATAAATCTAAAGCCTAAGTCTCTTGAAATCTTTGGCCTTTACTGCGTCCTCCATTATTCAACTGATACTTACCTGCAAAGGACAGAAGAAAAGGGAAATCAGTACAATTAACTGAAAAGCATTTTCAAGCAGATAAATAAAAAGTCATCATTAAAGCTTGTTGGCCGGAATCAGATTGTTATTGGATTCATCATGTTTTACTTGTTCTCTTTGCAAATCACAAGAAGATTTCTCTTCTTGGTTCACAAAGAAGAAAGTAAAAATAATTTGCAAGCATACAATTAATTCAAAATGCAAAGATATGAGGCAGCAAGGCAAAGCAAACTGAATTCCCAAACTGCATTAGTCAACTAAGTCAGCATGAGCAAGCATTGACAAGCTAACTACAAATGCAAACTAATGTCAAACCAAGTTGCAAAGCTGTCAAAGTACACAAAGCTATCCAAGAAAGTATAAATGCAGGAAATATGGAAACAAGTACATAATGCAGAGATAAACCAAGTTACAAGCAAGAAGGCTTGTCAATTTTTCATCATCATGTTCTGCCCAACAAGCTTTTCAGAATAATATAATAAGAAATTAAAAATGCTTTTATGAAAAAAGAAAGAGAGTGAAGTGGGGGTTTGCAGTTTTGGCAGGCTGTAAAAGGCAGTAAGAGGAACAAAAGAAAACAGATATAACAGTATAACAGTCTAACAGTCCAGGATATAAAGGATAGAGCAAAAATTGCAAAAGACTCCAAAAAACTCCAAACTCAAGGAGGCCTGCCTCCAACTGAAGCCTGCTTCCAACAATACCAGAAGCAAGCAAACAACAAGCCTGCCTAAACTTACCAAAAACCTGCCTTCTCAACACAACATAAACTGCAAGCCGAAACTTTGAAATCTGAAGCCTGCTTAAAACTTACCACAACCCTGTTTCCAAATCAGAAAAACACAAACAAATTGCAAACCTGCAAAACTACCTCCAACTTAACCTGCAAAAACTCAAAACAAATTGGCCTAAACAGCAAGCCAAGTTCACCAAAACCTGTATTACAGGTTTCCAAAACTCAAACACTCAGGCCAACAAACCTGTGAGCAAAACTGCTAAACTGCCTTCCAAAAACTCACAAACCTACAAATCAAACTACACAACAAACCTATGAGCCAAGCTCAAGAAACATACAAAAAAGCCACAAACTATAATAACCTTGTTTGCCCAACAAAAAAGCAAGACCATAACAGTGGTTTTCAGTTTTCACCATCATCAAGTCAAAACATCAAAACATCAATATCAAAAGGAAGAACAAGCAACAAGTTCTAGTTTGTGTTCACCAACAATATTCAAACAACATGAAGAACAACAAGCAATATCTCAGAAAATCATCATCATAGACAAAAGAGTTTTAGAAGTAAAAGAAACAAATTTTCAGAAATATTCATCATCATCAAACGTGCAAAAAGACAAATCTCAGGGTATCTTCATGCTCAAATCTTCAAGGTCAATAAAGAAAGAGAGAGAATCAACAAAAAGCAAAACAACAAAGAAGTCTCAGAAAACATTCATCATCAACGAATCAATGGCCAACAGAAAACATATCAAAAAGCAAGCAGTTTTCAGAAATTAAGGCTCATCATCAAACAACGTAAAGATACAAAATACCAGCAAGCGCATCATCCTCGTCCCTCCGCCTAGCCTCCTGAGAGCGCCACCGGTCGACCTCACCTCCTTCTCCTTTAGTTTACAGAAGCAAGACGTTCAAGGTATGTCTCTAAAACCCTTAAGCCTTTACTACATAGAAACATCAAAGGTAAAAGATTAAACATGCATGTAACAATCAAAGAGAAAACATGACTGTAATCGTGAAACCCTAAAACACAAGTTGAAGTAAATCATACCGTTTACAAGCAAGGATCCTTGACCCCTGAAAGGAGGAGGCAGGAAGTGGACGAAAGCGACGCTCTGGTGGCTAACGCATTCAAGAGGAGGAATAAGTTTCTCATGGGGTTTGAGAAATACGAAGAGAACGAAGATGAGAGGAGCGGCGCCGTTAACAAATACTGAAAACCCTAGTTCTGAATACGTGAAGCACAAACCCTACAAAAACACTGTGCATTTCAATTGGGCCTCTGCCCCATACAACACTTAAGCCCAATACACTTTCCAGCGCCACACCCCCCCTTTCCTTCATTTCTGGCATTATTGAGTTGTTCTTCTTCATTATTTTAGACCATAACTCTTAGGCCCATTTATCTCTTTTTCCTTGTAAATGTTTTAAAACTAATACTTTTTTATCACTTTATTTTCATTTTTTATAATCTAATTCTTTTTTTTCTTTTGTTAAATAAAAAGAATATATTAAATTTTTGTATAAAATTTTCTTAATAGTTTTTTTTAATATTTATTACATTTTATAACACAAAAGTATGTAAATAATAGAATTTTAACTTAAATAGTTTTTTTTCTTTAAAATTCTTTGTTTATATAATTAACAAAAATACAAAAAGAATAATAACACTTAATCTTTCTTAAGTTAAAATTTTCATTTGATCATTTGTAAATAAATACATGCATCTCATATTTCTTTGATTTTCATTATCTTATACTTTGTTATAATTTTACATTGAAAATACGACAGTTCGATTTGGTTGTAATATATATACTTGGACATTACTATTCTAATAAGACTCATCCCCATTTGTAAACAGTTGTACCCCCATCCCCGGATACTGTTTTGTAATAATTTAGACTTTAAATTCCCGCAATTTATCGCTTTCAATATATTGTATAGTAATTAGGGTTTGTATGCGAAGATTCGAAATCAATCGCTAGATGACCTAATACAAAGACAAATGCATGAAAATTAATACACAATTCACACTTGCACCTCTAGGGTAACCCCGCTTGTTGCCTCGGAAAATGCAATCATGTCCCTCGAGTATGAGACACTCTAGCAAATGTCCCTTTAATAAACAAAGATCGTAGTCCCTCGATGAACCTCAATGTTGCCTTCGATAAAACGATCTCGTCCCTTACAAAATTGCTAGAGCATCTCACAAGTTGCTTTCAATGATTGTATATGATGACCCGCACCTGTCCCGTTTAACATCCTAACACAAGGTTGTTCACCAAATACAATGGTGAAACAACACTGTTAAAAGGGTTAAAAACATGAGAAATATCTTTGAGTAAAATAGGGTAGACAACTCTTAGTTACTTGATCAAAAATCTTGCGAAACATCCTTGCCATTTTCAAACACACTTCATAACACAACTTCAAAACCATTTCAAAAACAACTTTCAAAACTTTGGAATATCTTTTCAAAAAGACATACACCTTTGTATATATTCAAACAAGAATCATTACAAAGGTTGCCTAGATAAGGTATCTTTTTTCAAAGCATTTTCAAAACCACACACACAAAGCACCCTTTCAAACAATTGAAAAGCAAAGGCAAGTAATCTAAAACAAGTAACTAAGAGCCCATGGATAACCATGAATGAAAAGGATGCTAGCACCTTCCCTTTTCATAATCTACCCCCCGAACCCAAGAAAACATCTCAAAGGTCTTTCATGTGCTTTTTGACCTTTCCTTTGGATAAAACAAAAAGTCGGTGGCGACTCTTGCTAAACCGAAACATTTGCGAACACAAACGCAAAATCCCAAGTCAGTTCTCCCACTGTATCACAACTTGTATGGATTTTTTCAAGCTTGGCATGTGGAGCTCGTAGAACGCTCGACATTTATCAGGGTTGGCCTTGATTCCCCGTTCGATCAGATAGAAACCAAGGAATTTTCTCGCCTTGACCCTGAATGTGCATGTCTCCGGGTTGAATCTCATTTTGCATTTCCTTGCTTGGGCTAACACTCTTTTGAGGTGGGCGGCATGGTCGATTTTAATTCTAGATTTGACGATCATGTCGTCCATGTATACTTCGAGCATGTCCCTGATCTCTTTGCAGAAGAATTTGTTCATCACCCGCTGGTATGTTGCTCCTGCATTTTTTAGGCTGAAGGGTGTTACGTTGTAGTAGTAATTGCCCGACCCAGTCAGGAAGGTGGTGCAATGTTTGTCACTCATCACCATGGGAATTTTATTATATTCCGAGTAGGCTTCCATAAATGACAAAATTTTGTAGTTGGCTAAGTTATTGACCAATATGTCAATGTTAGGTAAGGGAAAAGCATCTTTGGGACACGCCCGGTTGAGATTAGTATTGTTTTGGACTGGCCCGATAGCCTGTGTGGGTCCAGGCTAGATTCCTCCTTCGGTAAGGCGCATATGACACAACCCGGAACTCCCCCGCCCTCTGTTGGGCACCATCGATCGTTTTTCCTCCTGGAATGACACTAACCTACGACATTTGAAGAGTGTCTCTCAGTCTACCTGATCTCAAGTCGGCCAAAAAACCAGGAATCGACCGAACCGCTACTTGTAACCTATATCCTCCTCGGGACCAAGGACTAGTTATAAGCACATCTGCTCGGTATGACTAAGTCCTGACAGTTACCTATTTTTACGTACCCACATATCTAGGCCCAAAAATATGAACCAATGGCCACGTGCCAGGGGCATTATATAAATCCTTACGCATGTGAAGGCCAGGTATCGAATATTCACTATTCACCATAAAACCCTAATGCTTTGCTTGTATCTCTTTGCCCCCACACTTACTTGATCATCAGAGTTCCTTGCATGTATAGCCCCTTTTTTTCCTCCTCAACTTTCCAGCCCGATAGAAGATCATCATCCAAGCACCTTGTAGGTTCTGATTAACCAGTAAGATCAGTGGCGGCGTCTATGGGAAACTATCTTCCCCGTTTTCTATTCCTCGAAATCTAAAAATCAAAGGTCCTCTTCATTCAATCATCATGGCTGACCGAGATGATCACCACCCATTTGGAAATGCTGCACTTTCCCCATTGCACAAGACTGAGGAAAGTCAAGAACATCCTTACCTCGAGGATAACCTCGGTTTCTGTGACGGTCGGACTTCATCCCCAGATTTAGTCGATGCCCAGTACAATGATCAGTAATTCTTGTAAGAGCAATATCCCAAGATCCCCACCTAGGAACTGTCGGAGATTCTGCAACCAGTTCCTATTCCTTACAACGCCGATTCGGGCATTGCAGTGCTGCTCGCTTTCATCAACCAAACCAACACCCTTATCCTGCAGTAGAACAAAAAGATAGGAGCCTGGGAGAAGAAGCAGTTAAATTCTCCTCCTCGGAGACCCCGACAACGAGATTCCCTCAGCATATCTCCACCTAGACGTGGCCATCGGCCAAGAAAAGAGAGGTGCGGCATTTCTTTCTTTAAGAAATGCAATCGCATACCTCTCACGAAAGACCAAGACTCTCCATCATCTAAAAATAAGAAGAGCAGTCGCCAAGTTAATCGTGGTTGATTACCATCGCCCAAGCCAAGACAGTAACGAAGGAGTCCTTACCCCCGACGAGACCATGATTCCCAATGGGGAAGAAACTATCACTCCCCATCTCCATCTGACGTGGAAAGCGTCGATAACGAGCCTCACGGACCACTATCAGGAGAGATTACAGAGGCCTAGCTCCCAAACATCTAGGAGAAGCTACCCCCACTGGGAATATATGATGGTACGATCGATCCTGATGAACACATAGAGAACATCAACATCTTCCTCGACTACTAAGGGGTCAGGGGCACCATCAAGTGCAGACTGTTCCCTACCACCCTCAAGAAAGGAGAAATGTATTGGTACAAGAGTCTCTTGGACGAATCTATTACCTCTTGGAAGCAACTACGGAGGATGTTCTCGAGGCACTTCACCGCCTCCCATCGACACCCAAAGTCAGATGCTTCACTTGAAGCAATCATTCAGGGCAGAGACGAGTCTCTGTGAGCATACATCGAGAACTTCAACAAGGAAGCAGTACAAGTCTCCACGGCCGACACCATGAAGAAGTACCTTCTTAAGCGCAAGCTTTGTCCTCGCAACGACTTTGCTAAAGTAGCGGGCATCGAATCACAGGCCACACTCGACTCCCTCCTCCTCAAGGCTCAAGCATACATACAATACGAGGATAAATAAGCCGCCAATAGCTCGAGGAAGTCGAGGCACAGAGAAAGTACCAAGTCCTCAAGAAGTGAACAGCCCTCGACATCCTATCGGGGAGAGAAGAAACGGGAAGACAAGTCTCGGGACTTCAAGGACTACAAGGGGCCTACTGGTCGGTTCCATGACTACACCCCTCTGACTACTTCGAGGGAGTGTATTTTATTTGAGTGCGCCAATTCCGAGTTTAAACAGGCTGGGGTACGCTTTCCCTGACAGATGATGTTGTACCCCAAAATTTTCCCTCCCATTTTCTTCAAGACATTCTCATGAGGTCCCCATTTGCTTCAAAGCTACTTAGGAGTTGACTGGTCAAACCTCCTCCTAAGCAAGTGTTTTCAACTAGGGTTTGGTTTTTCTCAAGGATGTTTGGGTTTTAATGGTCTCAAATGACCTTCATGGTTCAACATAGGTCCTCAATAATTCTTATGTCAAGTTTCAAGTCTTGTATCACAAGTTTGCTCAGTCAATAGCTCAAATGATTGAAAATCAACTATATTGGACAAAAAGTCAACTATGGTCAACATACAGTCAAACTTCAAGATTTTTTGTCAAAATAAACATTTTGAGGTTATATTCATAATTTGATTAAGGGTTGATCGTGATTCCTCAAGGAAAACCCTTAAATCATCAAAGGTCAAAAATTGCCAAAATTAGGGTTTTGACTGAAGTGACTAATCATTGACTTTTGACCTAGTGCATAACCTAATGGCTTGAAGCATGATCTCAAGAGATCAAATACAACATCTTGATCTAATTACATGGCCCAATACATCTTCAAAGATATAAGTGAGTGATAGTTGAAAATTTGAATCAGTTGATGAAAAGTCAACAGTCATACAAAAGTCAAACTTTGACTTTTTGGTCAATATTGAGATTCAAAAATCAAGAATCATCAAGATATTCAAAACTATCAAACTTGATCATCAAGAATCAAGAAAATCAACAAAAGTCAAAAGTCAAGATTTTCAAACACTTAGAAAAAATTCAAGTGTTTTGTACCTAAAAACCCTAACTTCACAAGCAAGTTTCCTCAATATACAAGTTGATTCAAGAAAAAACATTCAACATGAAAGTTGTAGGGATTTATGAATTATATAACTTTTTTAATGTGGGGTGATCCTAAAAAAGTGCTTGGATTAAGAGATATAGGCCAATGAAGTTCTGATTATTTTTATCCAACACTTAGAAAAATTTTCAACAAGTTTTGGTCAGTCTTTCATCCCAACTTCTTGACCAATTTCCACCAAGTTCCAATTTGATTTAGCCAAAGTGATCAACATGAAAGTTGTAGACAATCTTTCAATCTTTTCAAAATGTCCAATATCAAAAAAAGGCCATGCTTGAGCTAGAAGTTTCAAAGAGATGAAGTTGGGTATCTAAGGTTGCATTATAGGTCATTTTTGTGACAAGTTCATAACCAAATCTTCAAGCCAAGTTGCATAATCTCACTTTTCAGACCTCTAAACCCACAAATCTACCCCTAATTAGAAGATTACACTTGCTTTTGAGCTATTATCCAAGTGTTCAAGCCATTATCCAAAACAATTTTCCATTAATGGCACAAAGTTAACACTTCCATTTTGGAAAAGCATGCTTTATGCAATTGTCAACTCCTTGAGCCTCTCACTTGTTTCCTCTACACACACTCAATTTAAAAGATCATATAAGCTTGCTTAAAGTATCCAACAAATCTATGAGACAAGGTACAATGCATTGGAACCATGACTTTGCAAGTTACTTCAAAACCAAGCTTCAAAACCATAACTTGTTATCTCAAGATTATGGTTACTTCAAGATGTCAAACCTCTTGCATATAAATAAAGAGGTCATTTGCAAGCCAAAGTGCAAATTCACAAGCCCTCAAACACTCTCAAACTCATAATCACTTAAAAAATTCCATTGTTGCACATTTGAAGCTTCCAACACCCAACTTCAAATCCACACATGCATTTTCCTCTTTTATCATTTAAATACCTTTTATACATTAAATAGAAGTTGTCCAAACACTCTTGGCACGACTGTAACACTTCCACCATCATTGTCAAAACTTCACTTTACACCTATGCAACTTGACTTATCCAGAATAATTGAGGCACTCTCAATCCAAGGTAGGCATTGCAAAATCTTCCTGGGAGTTCAGTGAAGCTATACAGATCATCCTAACACCTCCAGAAGTGCTCTAACTTCAAACTTGATTCTCACTTCAGAGGTAAGTTTCTCCAACTTTGAAATCCTTACACATGCATCATTTGCTTTCAATTTCAAAAGATAAAATATAGATATGATTACCCTGAAACTAACCATGTCCTTAGTTTTCATTTATGTTGACTATGTGATGAGAATTTTGGAATTGAAGTTTCTAAAATATTAGGTTTCAGTTTGGTACCAAACAAAATTCGTTTCAGCCCTTAACTTATAGCTTTCAAAAGTTACATGGTTAAATTCGTGGTAAAAAATCAAGCAAGTTTGGCGTTTACATATTTCAATTTGGTTGAAAAATGAAGCTTTTACAAAATTTGAAAATGTTGTTGTTATTACTACAAAATGCGTGCAAGGAAGAAGATGAAGTTCACATTTTCAGAAGCGAGTTTAAAATATATTTAGTGGTTGTTGTATAATCACCAGATGTAACAGCCACCCCAGTGGCAACGCGTGCATGTTTAAGTCATACCTATGCCCGGTCCTGGGTTCGATCCAGGCGTGGGGCATTTTATTTTTCTAACTTTTTATCTACAGATTCGGTGTGAGCAAGCCTAGTGCGCCTATCATGAGCCTCATGCCATCATCATCAGATGTTCATACAATCAGATCCCACACTCCATATCAGCGCCCTCACCACGAGCCTTCATGGGTCTCCATTACTAGATCTAATACAAGCGCCTAGGCCTCCCTGATTTGGGCCTTTCATTTTTGCTTTCTAACACCCCCCCCAATTGCTTTTATTCACTCAGGCCCATTAAAATTCTTTTTGTTGTTTTTTAATTAGCTATTTTCTTTTCTTTTGAATAATTTTATTTAATCAACAAAAATCATAAAATCATACAAAAATTTAGATTTAGGTTTTTAATTAATTAATTTAATTTTTGTTAAATAAGAATTAATTTAATTTAATCACTTTGATTTTATTTTATTAATTATAATTAGCTTTTATACTTCATTCATTTTTCTAGACAAAAAAAAATACAAAAATATTTTCTAAATACTTAGAATTCTTTAGGTTTTAATTAACTAATTTAATTGTCATAAATAAAATTAATTAATTAAATTACACTTTATTTTATTTTAGATAATTAAATTATAAATTAATTAGAATTAGGTCTAATTTTTATTTTACATTTTTTCTAAACAAAAACAACAAAATCTTTTCTTAAATGCTTAGAAATATTTTAGGGTTTTCTTAAACATTTTCTCCTTTTCACCACCTTCGCGCGCTTTATTTTCGCATTTATATTTTCCAATATTGTAGCTGTTGTACCCCAAAATTTGCCCTCCCATATTTCTCAACACATGGCAAGTGAGGTACCTAAATTGCTCAAGGAAGTTCAAGAGTTGACCAGACAAACTCTCTCCTAAGGCAGTATACCTTAAATTAGGGTTTCTATTTTCATCAAGATGTGTGAAACACAAAGGAAAAAAATTCTCACCATTGTCCTAATATGTTCTCAAAATCATCCATGTCAAGTTTCAAGCACTGCAGAAGAAGTTTGCTTAGTCAATTGCTCAAATGCCTGAAAATCAACAATGTTAGGTCAAAAGTCAACTGTGGCTCACATAGAGTCAAACTTCAAGATTTTTGGTCAACATCCTCATTTTGAAGTATTATTCATCATTTGATCCAGGTTTGATCATGACTCCTCAAGGATTGCTCACAATTCATCAAAACCCAAAAGTTGCTAAATTAGGGTTTTGTAGGAAAAGTCAACTCAACTTTGACCAAGCATAACTTTCTCATACTTTATCAGAAATGACCCATCCATATCTCATTTTGAAGAGGATGCAATTCCCTGCAGTTCATCTTCATCTCCCAAGTTCATAATATACACTCACAAAAAGATATGAATTTTGACATTATAGTTCCTTTTGAAAAGTCAACAAAAACACCTTTTGGGTCAAAGCTTCATACATGAACATGGAAGAATCAATTGAGATGAGACTAAAAGGGTTGCTTATAGTACATCCTAAGCTTTCTAAAAAGTCCAAGAAAACATCTCTAGGGTCAAAATTGAGAGAGTTATACATTGGCCAAGTTGACCATTTTTTGCAAAATTGCCAAAAGTCAAATGTGCTCGAATTTGCATTTTTTGCTAAATGGGCCCAACTTTTTATGCTTGCACCTCAATTATAATGTGGTCCACGACTCAAATACTTATCCACACATTATTTGCTTCATTTTTCAATTTATTTTGATTTTTCATTAATTAAAAAGTGAATTAAATCAAATAAATGATGAAAATGATCAAAGATATGATTTGATTTGATTTTTTTACAGATTGGAAATAAAAATATGCCGAGCTTGCATGATCAATTCGAATCAATGGCAATTGGTACAAGAAAGGCATGATTGGTATGAAAATATAAAGATATCATACAAATTGAAAATCAAATCAATTATTGGATAAATGCAAAGATTCATGCCAAGTTTGTTAACCTAATTTGTTCTAGGTTATATAATAAAGCTTTGCAGATCAGGAAAAAAAGGGTTAGAGGTCGTGAGAAGCTTGGAAAAAAACTGAAAATTCAAAAAAAAGTGGGAGTTGGTTTTCATTCTACAGGCCAATTCAAGGTGTGCTAGCCATTCCAATTGCTTGCTAGACATCTCAGGAAGCTAACAACATCCGTTGCAAGCTTCAACACGCCCAGAAACGCGTGCTACGATCCTCACGATTTGCAAAATTATCCAAATTCGATTACTGTAATTCTTGCATCTTTGGCATGTTGAAGTTACATATTTATGTTTATCATCATGTTTGCAATGTTTCTGGATAGTTTGATTTAAGTTATAGTGCAGGAATAAGCTTTTACCATTGTTAGGGTTTCGTGCTCCAATTTGGGGTTTTGTAGTTTAAGCAAAATTAGGCCTGATAATGGGTACCATGACACTCGTGAGACCAAGACGAGTTGATTTGTACCATTACAATTGATTTATCATGTTTGTATGGAATTTTTGAATAACACAGGCTTTCAGCAACAAACCTGCGTCTATAGGTAAAGGTTCAAAGCTTAAAACGACGGTTCCAGGGAATAAGACAACATTGTGTCATAACCTAAATGGCTGGTTTAAATTCTGGCGCGTTATTCTGGCCACTAACTTGTTTTCCAAGATATTATTTGTTTTAATTATATTAACAAGTTAACATCTAACGCAGTTGGTCAGAGGAAGGAAGTCAGAAGCTCATGTCCTGGGTTCGATCCCAGGCGTGAGCTTTTGGCATTTTCTCCATTGTTTTCACCAGATCCAGTACATACACCTTCTGAGGGTCATCACCTTCTGGATCCATCAGCCAGAACCAGATCCATCACACCTCACCTTCTGAGGGTCATCATCTTCTGGATCCATCAGCCAGAACCAGATCCAGTGCACCTCACCTTCTGAGGGTCATCATCTTCAGGATCCATCAGCCAGAACCAGATCCAACGCACCTCACCTTCTAAGGGTCATCATCTTCTAGATCCACCAGATAGAACCAAATCCAACGCACCTCACCTTCTGAGAATCATCATCCTCTGGATCCATCTCCAGCCAGATCTGCTGACAGCAGGCCCATTTGGTTATTTCTACTATTTTTCTTTAATTTATCTCCTTTAATTATTTTGTTTTTTTATCAATACAAAAATTATTTTATTAAATTAACCAATCAAAAATCACAAAAAAAAATTATTTTCTTAATAAATGTTTTTTTAATTAATTAGTTTATTTGATTTAGGGTAACTTTAATTTGTTTTTTTCACAATTAAAATCAAATAGAAAATTAGGTTAATTCTTGATTTAATTTTTTCTCTTTTTTCTCAAATAAACAAAAACACAAAAAATAGGTTAACTTAATTAATTTATTTTCAAAAATTAATATTAATTACAATTTAGGATTTTCTTTTAATTTAATAATTCATTATTTTCTCAAATAACAAAACATGACGAAAAATATTTTTCTTTAATCAATTGCAAATAGGATTAGTCAAAGGGTCAAAACCCTAATCGCCCCACATTTAATTCACCGCGCGCTTGTTATTTATTTTGCCAATATTTTGTAACTGCTCATGGTTTGTAATAGTTAATTAAGGGTTTTAATTTATTGTTTGAATCCCCAGGTTTTTGGCTATGTAATTAATCCCCCTCCCCGAAGCCTTATAATAGCGTAGGTTTATTTTCCCGCATTTTTAATTCCTGCAAATATTTAAATGTCTAGATGTATGCTAATATGATTGTATGGCAAAAATGCATGACAAATTAATACAGTTAGAAAACCCTAATGTGCAAAGATAAATAACTGAAACAAATCACTCACACATATCACTCTTAGGGTATACTCTCAATTCGGTTGCCTTCGGTAAACGATCATTAAGCATAGGGTGTCTTAGTGGTTGCCCTCCAGACTAAAAAGATCAAAATGTCCCACTTAAATGTTGCCTCGGAAATGTTGTCTCGGAAATGTTGCCTCGAATAAGATCTTAAGACTCTAGGGTTATTACTAAGGTGTCCTAACATTGCTTTAGTGATCGTACGTCCCTTTCGAATTGACCCTTACAAATTCCAACGACGGTGCTACCTATTTCTCAATAGTAGGATAGCGCTGTCTAAAGGAAACAAGAATAGAAACAATCTTTTTTCGAGTAGGTAGATGCTAGTAGGTACTTGCTCTAATTAAAACTTTTCACACTTACACTTTTCAAACAAATTTTCAAAACAACTTCGTCACACCTTTGAGGACTGATACAAGGGTTATCACGAAGTAAAACTTTTCAAAACAAAGCACACAAACATAAGAAATTTAAAAATGAGCAAGTACCTAAGAGCCCATGGAAAACCATGGATAGAAAGGGTGCTAACACCTTCTCTTTCTATAATCTACCCCCGTACTCAAAAACATCTCGAAAAAGGATTTTTTCTGTACTTTTTTCCTTTCCGATTGGATGAAATAAAAGTCGGTGGCGACTCTTGCTTAACGCGACATTTTGCAAACACAAAACGGAAAATGAAAACCAGTATTAAACAGTCGGTTCTACCACCGTATCATAGAACTGGCGACTCTGCTGGGGAGTTATACGTGGGGTATACCTTAGGATCTAGGTCATCATAATTGTTTCTCTTGATTGCTTTGTTTGCTTTACTTTTAAGGGTTTTGTTTGGGGTTATTATAGATCCTACACCCGGATCTGGGGAATACCTTTTAGGTAAGTAGAAATAGACTGTGAGGGAACTGTACGGTGTAGACCGATACAGTTGAAGCAGTAGCTACGTTGGTGTGGCACTTTGGTTGGTACCTGTATCCCTTGTGGAGAAATGAGTAGAATACGGGGCTGCTGTGTGGTGTCATTAAGCATCAACTGACCTTAGAACCTTTAATCGCCCAACTTGGCCAAAGTCGTGAGATAGTCGGCCTCAGTGTAGAGCTGAGAACTGGTTGATACTCGATGCTACACTCATTGAGATCATACTCTCGGAATATTTCGGCCGCAAGAAAAGATTGTGTGAGCTGAAACCATGACCGATGGAGGATGGTCAGTGATATTGAGATCCTCTAGAACCCGGTTACTTTTCTAGGACAGGTTGAAACTAACTTAACTTCAAGAGGGTATTACATTTCACCTCATGCAAGCCTTAAACCTAAGGGCTTTATGTGATTTGACTATGTTTGCAATACTTGTGTTTTCTATACCCGTGGTTTATCATGACATCATGCATCATAACATGGCATTCATGCTTCATTACACTAACCATTTCAAAGACCAAGGGAATTTATCTTTGTTCTGTTTTGCAGATCATGGCTTCCGTGCGTAGAAATACTATCTGAATCAGCTTTGTGGAGATACCTTCCCAACTCAAAGAGCTAGTATCAAGAATTTCTGAAACTTCTATGTTCATTAAGAGACACGGTTAACTTCTCAGCCTGGTTACTTCAAATCCTGATGAACAGATGATGAGCGTACTTTTTCAGTTCTTCGATCCCAAGCATCACTGCTTCACCTTTCCAGATTATCAGTTGGTACCCACCTTGGAAGAATTCTCTCATCTATTGGGCATACCCATTCTTGAACAGGTACCCTTCACAGGTATAGAAGAATTTCCTAAGCCATAAGTCATCGCCTCAGCTTTGCATTTGAAACGGGCCGACGTGGTATCCAATTGGGAAACTCGAAGCGGAGTCGAGGGTTTTCTAGCCAAATTTCTGATAGACCAGGCTCAACTATTTTGGGATGATATGGAGTTTCAGGCTTTTGAGGATGTCTTGACTCTTCTTATCTATGGTTTAGTTCTCTTCCCTAATCCGGACTCTTTCGTAGATGTGAATGCTATCAAGATTTTTCTTTCTCGCAACCCTGTGCCTACCTTGCTTGGAGATATTTTGCACGCTCTTCATACTCGTACCATGAAGAGGAGAGGGACTCTTATGTGCTGCATGCCGTTGTTGTCGAGGTGGTTTATTTCTCACCTCCCTAGGTCTATACTGAAGAACGAAGAAGGTTTGGGTTGGTCACACAAAATAATGTCACTCGCTCATACGGATATTCTTTGGTGTTCCCGAGCTATGGAAGACACTGTTGTTATTGACCGCTGTGGGGGGTACCCTAATGTCCCATTACTTGGTATCAGAGGGGTATAACTTACAATCCTTGTCTAGCTTTGCGACAATTTGGTCATGCTCGAAGGGATGGTCCCCATGAGTTACTTCTCGAGGATATTGTATTCAACTATGAGGATGATGTTAAGGAGTATCGTCGGAGGTTCATACGAGCTTAGGGCATGGTAAACAGATCTGACCCCAAAGAGTTGGGACCGCAGACTTCCATTCCTATGCAGCCTTACCTCCAATGGGTCCGAGCTCGTGCCCAGAAGCTTATGATGCCTTATGTGGCCGTATTACCGGTGATTGTGGAGCCCACTAATGAAGACGGCATTCCTTACACGGTTCTCTATCCTTACATGCCTATTGATCTTGGGGAGTTACAGAGGTCTTGGATTCAGCTGAAGAATGAGCGAGATACTTATAGGGAACAGTTCCATGATCAAGAGAGGAAGGTTTTAAAGCTCACCAAGCAGCTCGAGGAAGAAAGAGTGCTCAATGATTATATCAGCACAAAGAGAAAGCATTCATGGGACTTTTGATTTTTCTTTTCTAGTTTTAGATTTGTTTTATTTACTTATCTTGTAACGCCTTAAAGGCATTTTGAACCTTCAAAGTTAAAGCTAATAAAGTTTTTGTTTATTTTGGTTTGCAAATTCAAATCTCCCAAAGTCTTTGAAATCATTACATGCGCATCCCATTATCATACACATCATTACATGTACCACTACATGTTTCTCATCTTCTTTGCTATTTATTTCAGCAAAAATGTCTTCCGATCAAGTCATCAAAGATCTCCAGGCACAGAACTCCTAGTTCCAACAGATGTTCATCAGTCTGGAAAAGGGGCAAGAGGATCTGAAGGCCCTCATTCTGAAAGAGAAGAAGAAGAATAAGAAGATTGGTATCCTGAATATGGGCAGAAGGTTTGGAGAAAGGTTGAAGCATCAAACCGACCTGACCTCTTCATCCAAGGAAGGGGAGAACCAAGAAGGGGAAAAGGACCCTAGTCCTGCAGTCTCCGACAATGATACTTATTATGATGATGAGCAATATCCTCCTGCTGAGGACAGGTACAAGCAGTTAGAAGACCGTCCGAGTGGTATGGAAGTTCAAAAGATACCTGGTTTGGATTTCGGAGAATTGGGACTGGTATCGGGAGTGGTCATCCCTCAAAAGTTCAAAGCTCCAGTTTTTTCCAAGTATGATGGGGTGTCCTGCCCAAAACTCCATCTCCGCTCGTATGTCAGGAAGATCCAGCCCCACACAGCTGATAGAAATCTATGGGTGCACTTCTTTCAAGATAGTCTATCAGGGACTTAGCTTGAATGGTTCTACCAGTTGGAGGGAGCCAGTGTCCGAAACTGGGAAGATCTTGCTGCTGCTTTCTACAAGCAGTATCAGTACAATGCCGACCTTGCTCACACTCGTACTCAGGTCCAGAGTATGTCCATAGGTGCAGGTGAAGGTTTTAAAGATTATGCTAAAAAATGGAGAGACTTGGCTGGGAGAGTTCAACCCCCATTGTCGGATATGGAGTTGGTTGATATGTTTCTAGGGACACTATCTGGTCCATTTTTCAATCACTTAATCGGCAGCTCGTCATCTGGTTTCACCGAGCTGATTTTAACTGGAGAAAGATTAGAAGCTGGAATTCGGAGTGGTAAAATACAGAAGGATGCCTCCTCGAGTTTAGCAAAGAAACCTTTCGCTGGTAAGAAGGAAGCCAGTGCAGTCTATAGCCCGAGGGGCCAAAGCAGATCTGAACACTGTCAAATGGTAAATGTTGTAATGATATCAAGACCCGCAGTTACTCCATAATGCAACAATCAACAAAGAGCAGAAAGACCACAGAGGCAGTTCACCCGACTCAATATGACTCTGTCTCAAATTTTACCACAATTGTTGAAGACCAATCTGGTAACTCTGAGGGAAGCCCCAAAGAACCCCAACACCACATCTCCCCGCTATAACCCGAATGCCCGCTGTGCTTATCACTCCGAAAGTCTAGGTCACGATACAAACGACCGTTGGGCCCTGAAAAATAAGGTGCAAGACCTAATTGAAGCCAAAGAGATTGAGTTTGACGCTCCGGAGAAGCCCAATGTCATAACTGTACCCATGCCCAAGCATGGCTTGGGAATCAATGCTATTGAGGTTGTCTCCGCTACAAAAGATGCTGATGATGAGAACTCGGATGTAGACAACTGGATCTACCCGACAACCAACGGTGGACCGAATAACTGGAAGGCTAGGGATGTCATACCTGTTTCTTTTATTCCGAAGTAATTGACTCATTTTTTTTAAGATTTGTAATAAACAATTTGAAACTTTACGGCCCGGTGCCTTGCCCGAGGCACCTTGGCTTTGCTTGTGAGGGCTTATTATTTGTCATTTCATATATCATTAATAAAGCATTGGACGTTTCTTGCATACAAATTTTGCGCTCCTTGTTTTTCTTCTCTAGTTCTCACTTTATCAAAATAGCTATTCTCTTACACACACTCACGTATCATACTGCAGATCCATATCCACTATGAATCCCATTGATAACAGCTCTGCTACTTCCAGTTGTGACTTCAAAAATTCGATCAACCAAGCCGAGGACGAAGGTGAGGATGATTGTGAGGTTCCTGGAGAACTTGCTAGACTACTACAGCAGGAAGAGATGGCCATACAGCCTCATGAAGAGCCGGTTGAGTCAGTGAATTTGGGTACAGAGGAAGACATGAAAGAGGTTAAGATAGGTGCGAATCTGGAGCTTAGTGTCAAACAATGGTTAATACAGATTCTACACGACTATGTTGAGATCTTCGCCTGGTCCTATGAAGACATGCCTGGTTTAGACACTGATATTGTGGTACATCGCTCGCTGGCTAAAAAAGACTGCCCTCCGGTAAAGCAGAAGGTCCGCCGTATGCGCCCTGAAATGTCAGAGAAAATCAAGGCAGAGGTCATGAAACAGTTCGACGCAGGATTCTTAGCTGTCACTTCCTATCCGCAGCGGGTTGCCAACGTCGTTCCGGTACCTAAGAAGGACGGTAAGGTACAGATGTGTGTGTACTACATAGATCTGAACAGGGCAAGCCCCAAGGATGACTTCCCACTTCCTCACATTGATGTTCTAGTCGACAACACCTTGCATCACAAGATCTTCTCTTTCATGGATGGTTTTTCTGGCTACAGCCAGATCAAGATGGCTCCTGAGGACATGGAGAAGACAACCTTCGTTACACAGTGGGGCACCTTCTGTTACAAGGTAATGCCTTTTGGGTTGAAGAATGCTGGGGCAACTTATCAGTGCACCATGGTCGCTTTGTTCCATGATATAATTCACCACGAGATCGAGGTTTATGTTGATGACATGATAGCCAGGTCCCATACTGAGGAAGAGCACCTTGATCATCTCCAGAAACTATTTGACAGGTTGAAGACGTACAAGCTGAGGTTGAATCCGAACAAGTGCACCTTCGGGGTAAGGTCTGGTAAGCTTTTGGGTTTTGTCGTCAGTGACAAAAGTATTCAGGTAGACCCTGTAAAGGTAAAATCCATACAAGAGATGTCGGCTCCCCGCATAGAAAAAGAAGTTAGAGGTTTCTTGGGACGTCTGAATTACATCGCCAGGTTCATTTTACATCTGACTACTACTTGTGAGCCAATCTTCAAGCTGCTGAAGAAAGATCAAGTGGTAAAATGGAATGATGAATGCCAGACCGCTTTCGAAAGAATCAAGGAATACCTTCAAGAACCACCAATCATGATGCCTCTAGTTGCAGGAAGACCTTTGATATTATACTTGACAGTGCTAGACAATTCAATGGGGTGTGTGCTGGGGCAGCATGACGAGTTTGGTCGAAAAGAAAACGCCATTTATTACCTTAGCAAAAAGTTTACTGACTGTGAGACCCGATACTCATTGCTCGAGAAAACTTTCCGCGCTTTGGCATGGGCTGCTCGCCGACTGAGACAGTATATGCTGACTCACACTACTTTGTTGATATCAAAGATGGATCCGATCAAGTATATTTTTGAGAAGCCCGCCTTATCTTGAAGAATATCAAGATGGAAGATGATCTTAACCGAGTACGGAATCCAATACATAACCCAAAAAGCAATCAAGGGGAGTATATTGGCGGATCATTTGGCTCATCAGGCCGTGGATGACTATCAGTCCATGAATTTCGAGTTCCCGGATGAGAATATCATGTTGGTAATCGACTGCGAAGAACCTGGACCGGATGAAGGACCCGAGGGGGATCGTGATGGTCTATGTATTTTGATGGAGCCTCAAACGCATTAGGTAACGACATTGGCGCTGTAATTATATCTCCTAAGGGCTGTCATACTCCATTCACCGCCCGATTATGTTTTAACTGCACCAACAATATGGCGGATTATGAAGAGTGTATCATGGGTCTTTGAGCTGCTATTGACCTGAGGATTAAGTTCTTGAGTGTATTCGGAGATTCCACTCTAGTGATAAGTCATATCAAAGGCGAGTGGGATACGAAGCACCCGAATCTCATTCCTTACCGAGAGTATGTACTGACATTGCTCCCACACTTTGAGGAGATAACCTTTGAATATTTCCCACGAGAGGAGAACCAGTTGGCGGACGCACTAGCTACCATGTATTCTATGTTCAAGGTTAGGTGGAACAATGAAGCTCCCAATATTACCATTGAGAGGTTGGACGAACCCGTACATTGCTGTGAGATTGACACCGAAGAAGTGGCAGACAGACCCTGGTTTCATGAGGTAAAGAGGTATCTTGAGGCTCAAGAATATCCCGAGGGGGCATCTGTTAATGATAATAAGTTTATGAGAAGGTTCGCTGCAAAGTTCTTCATCAGTAATGGGATCCTCTATAAGCGTAACCATGACTCCACACTACTACTGTATGTAGACAAGAGCGAGGCAGAAAGGATCATGGCAGAGTTACATGAAGGTACCTTTGTAACTCATTCCACTGGACATACCATGGTGAAGAAAATCCTACGGACAGGATATTACTGGTCCACTATGGAAGCCGATTGTTATCAGCACTCTCGAACCTGTCATAAGTGTCAAGTCTATGCTGATAAGGTGCATGTACCTCTGGCCCATCTGAATGTCTTGACAACTCCTTAGCCCTTTGCAATGTGGGGAATTGGCATGATTGGCGAGATCAGACCTACTGCGTCTAACAGATATCGTTTCATTCTGGTAGCCATTGATTACTTTACGAAGTGGGTTGAGGCAGCTTCCTTTG
The DNA here is from genome assembly GCA_948472305.1 of Vicia faba. NCBI lineage: Eukaryota > Viridiplantae > Streptophyta > Magnoliopsida > Fabales > Fabaceae > Vicia > Vicia faba. Next base: position 358,142,487 of record OX451738.1, read on the forward strand.
CTACAGTAACCAAGAACATCGTGGCACGGTTCATCCGACACAATCTGATATGTTGATATGGTGTCATAAAGAGGATTATTACTGACAATGGTACAAATCTCAATAACATAATGATCACCGAGCTCTGCAAACAATTCAAGATTCAGCATCATAACTCTTTTCCATACTGGCCAAAGATGAATGGGGCTGTTGAAGCAGCTAACAAGAACATCAAGAATATTGTGTAGAAGATGGCAGAGACATATAAAGACTGGAACGAGATGTTACCATTCTCTCTTCATGGGTACCGTACCTCAGCACGGACATCGACAGGGGCAACACCCTACTCTTTGGTGTATGGCATGGAGGAAGTCCTACCCATTGAAGTCCAAATACCCTCTCTCAGGATTATGAAGGATGCAGGTTTGAATGAAGACGACTGGATCCAAACCCGACTTGATCAGATGAACCTAATCGATGAAAAGAGACTTATTGCTATCTGTCATGGTTAGACGTATCAAAAGCGAATGATCAAGGCTTTTAACAAGAAAGTCAGACGTCAAGAATATCAAGTCGGGGATCTAGTGATCAAACGCATCATATTACCACAAGGTGATCCCAGGGGCAAATGGACCCCCACATACGAAGTGCCATTTGTGGTTAAGAACATTTTCTCGGGAGGAGCCATGATTCTAACCACCATGAACGGTGACGACCTTCCTCACCCTGTCAATGCAGACATAGTGAAAAGATACTACGCATGATCAATGACTCGCTAGGTTGACTGGCCTAGGCAAAAATAAGGGCTTCCCGGCGAACCAAAAGGGTTCGGGCAAAAGTAACGGATGAAAATAAAAAAAAACTGTACACCTGACAAGTCGAAAACCTGAAAAGGCGACTTGGGCAAAAAAGGGTATCCCGGTTAACTGAAAACCCGAAAGGGAGGTCCAGGAAAAAATTTGGGATCAAAGCGTAACACTATGTCTCATTGGATCATCTTGCAACCAGACTTCGGTATCGACTATCAAGCTCAGACGACGCCAATCAATCTGATCCACCTTCGACTAAGCAACAAAGTGATGAGACGCTTGAAGATATAAAGGCAATAGCAGGGTTGGAACCCGATGGGATCATTTCACATAGCTGTTTTTCTTTCTTTTACACAAATTGTAATTTCTATCTTCGGTGGCGTTCTCTTACCAGGACGTCAACCTCTTTGTACAAAAATGCCTATTACAGGCCAACTTTAAAATCAATACAAGTCATTTTCACAAAACTTTAATTTGTTTTTCTTTTTTCTATTTTGTTTTGCAAGAACGTCCAATGATTCGTTTTTGATATATGAATTTGAAAATGACTGCTGCTCATAAATATTTACATAAGAAACAAAAGGCAATTACTCGTAATACCAAAAATAGGGAAAACAAGAAGTGCCCAAACCTTAAAGTTACTCTTCCCATCAGGTACCGAGATAGAGCCAACTTGAGAACATGAGTAGTGGTACATACACTCCCCAAAGAGTAAAGAGTATCCAAAGACAGTGATGTTAGCTTTCCCAAACGGGACATAACTCTCTCCAGCTGAGGTCCACAATCGCGAGTGAGACAGTAAGTTTTTCCCCAAGAAGAGTTTATTTCTCTCACAAGAAGATATTCAATCTCCAACAGAATTCATTATAACCAGCAACAGAAATTCATCCCCAACTGAGTTTTATTTCTCCAAGTCAGCAGATCTATCAACAGAGTATCTCCTCTCCAACAAAGTTATTCTCCCGCAGAGTTGTTCTCAAGTAGAGTCTCTCCTCGGCAGAATATCCGTAAACAAGGGGCAAATCCCCAGCATAGTCATCTTTGTTCACCATCCCCAACGGAAGTAGAGGAACTATGTGTTTCTACAACAGTCAAGAATACCATTTCTCATACTCTCCAAATAGTAGTCAGGGATTTATTTTCCCGGATTCAGATTATTACGTCCGCATTTCATGTTCATACATTATGACATGTGCACACATCACATATAACATAGTCTTATTTATTTTGAGAACGTCATCATACAAAGCATCTCATGCATCACACATAACTAACCCTGTATTTCTTTCAGGAAAGACAGTTTATCAACAATTTCCAGCAGGTCCATAATCAACACTCGAAGCTAAGTAGAGTAATCATCGATTCCTTCTCGGTTCAGATACAGTTTTAACCAAGCTCTTCACGAAGTAACCCTACCATCCAGGTTCCTTCTCACAACCCTACTATCAAGGCTTTCATCTCGAAGTAACCCTACGACCCAGGTTCCTTCTCACAGCCCTATTATCCAAGCTTTCATATCGAAAGTAACCCTATTATCCAGGTTCCTTCTCACAGCCCTACTATCCAGGCTTTCATATCGAAGTAACCCTATTATCCAGGTTCCTTCTCACAACCCTACTATCCATGATTTCAAATCGAAGTAACCCTACTATCCAGGTTCCTTCTCACAACCCTACTATCCAGGCTTTCATATCGAAGTAAACCTAATATCCAGGTTCCTTCTCACAGGCCTACTATCTAGGATTTCATATCGAAGTAACCCTACTATCTAGGTTCCTTCTCACAGCCCTACTATCCAGGCTTTCATATCGAAGTAACCCTACTATCCAGGTTCCTTCTCACAGCCCTACTATCTAGGATTTCATATCGAAGTAACCCTACTATCCAGGTTCCTTCTCACAGCCCTACTATCCAGGCTTTCATATCGAAGTAACCCTACTATCCAGGCTTTCATCTCGAAGTAACCCTACTATCCAGGTTCCTTCTCACAACCTCACTATCCAGGCTTTCATATCGAAGCAACCCTACTATCTAGGTTCCTTCTCATAGCCCTACTATCCAGGCTTTCATATCGAAGCAACCCCACTATCCAGGTTCCTTCTTACAGCCCTACCATCTAGGCTTTCATATCGAAGTAACCCTACTATCCAGGTTCCTTCTCACAGCCCTACTATCCAGTCTTTCATCTCGAAGTTACCCTACTATCCAGGTTCCTTCTCATAACCTTACTATCCGGGTTCTTCCTCTCTTATCACCAGACAGCAATCCACAACACTGTAAGATCGGGACCCGATCAAGCACGATTGGTTTCGCATTTCCCCAGAAAGTTGCGGTGTAACATATACCCCGACAAGATACGCATTTCATTTCCGTTTCCCCAAACTGGAGTTATTTCCCCAGTAGAGTAACAAACAACTGAAGCTCCTAAAACTCTATTTCTCTCAAGACGAAGACCAACATTCCCCATCAAAGTTTTCAACAACAGGAATACATGTTATCACAAAGGAATCTCTTATGCGATCGACACCTCTTCAGATGGCATCTTCAAGCCCATCTCTGACAATTCTCTTGAAACTACCAAATGGCATCTATAAGCCCATTCCTGATATCACAAATCAAGTATCATTTCACGCAAGTGCAAATTTCTGGGCACTCTAGTGTTCAATCATCTTCTACCTTCAGATCACGAAAGGCAGACAACCAATTTACATCTTCAGGTTTAAGAAGATTGAATAGGGGCAGCTGTTGTACCCAAAAATTTTCCCTCCCATATTTATCAACACATGGCAGGTGAGGTCCCCAAATTTGCTCAAGGAAGTTCAAGAGTTGACCAGACAAACTCTCTCCTAAAGCAGTATACCTCAAATTAGGGTTTCTATTTTCATCAATATGTGTGAAACACAAAGGACTCAAATTCTCACCATTGTCCTAATGTGTTCTCAAGATCATCCATGTCAAGTTGCAAGCCTTGCAGAAGAAGTTTGCTCAGTCAATTGCTCAAATGCCTGAAAATCAACAGTGCTAGGTCAAAAGTCAACTGTAGCCCACATATAGTCAAACTTCAAGATTTTTGGTCAACATCCTCATTTTGAAGTATTATTCATCATTTGATCCAGGGTTGATCATGATTCCTCAAGGATTTCTCACAATTCATCAAAACCCAAAAGTTGCTAAATTAGGGTTTTGCAGGAAAAGTCAACTCAACTTTGACCAAGCATAACTTTCTCATACTTTATCATAAATGACCAATCCAAAGCTAATTTTGAAGAGGATGCAATTCCCTACAGTTCATATTCAGCTCCAAAGTTCAGAATATGCACTCACAAAAAGATATGAATTTTGACATTATAGGTCCTTTTGAAAAGTCACCAAAAACACCTTTTGGGTCAAAGCTTCATACATGAACATGGAAGACTCAACTGAGATGAGACCAAAAGGGTTGCTTAGAGAACATCCTAAGCTTTCCAAAAATTCGTAGAAAACCTCTCCAGGGTCAAAATTGAGAGAGTTATGCATTGGCCAAGTTAACCATTTTTGCAAAATTGCCAAAAGTCAAATGTGCTCAAATTTGCATTTTTTGCTAAATGGGCCCAACTTTTTATGCTTGCACCTCAATTATAATGTGGTCCACGACTCAAATACTTATCCACACATTATTTGCTTCATTTTTCAATTTATTTTGATTTTTCATTAATTAAAAAGTGAATTAAATCAAATAAATGATGAAAATGATCAAAGATATGATTTGATTTGTTTTTTTTACAAATTGGAAATAAAGATATGTTGAGCTTGCATGATCAATTCGAATCAATGGAAATTGGTACAAGAAAGGCATGATTGGCATGAAAATAGAAAGATATCATACAAATTGAAAATCAAATCAAATCTTGGATAAATGCAAAGATTCATGCCAAGTTTGTTAACCTAATTTATTCTAGGTTATATAATAAAGCTTTGCAGATCAGAAAAAAGGGTTAGAGGGCGTGAGAAGCTTGGAACAAAACTGAAAAATTAAAAGAAAAGTGGGAGTTGGTTTTCATTCTACAGGCTAATTCAAGGTGTGCTAGCCATTCCAATCGCTTTCTAGACATCTCAGGAAGCTAACAACATCCTTTGCAAGCTTTAACACACCCAGAAACGCGCGCTACGATCCTCACGATTTGCAAACTTATCCAAATTCGATTACTGTAATTCTTGCATCTTTAGCATGTTTAAGTTACATATTTGTGTTCATCATCATGTTTGCAATGTTTCTGGATAGTTTAATTTAAGTTACAGTGCATGAATAAGCTTTTACCATTGTTATGGTTTCATGCTCCAATTTGGGGTTTTGTGGTTTAAGCAAAATTAGGCCTGATAATGGGTACCATGACACTCGTGAGACCAAAACGAGTTGATTGGTACCATCACAATTGATTTATCATGTTGTGATGCGATGGGAGAACTGACTAGATGTTTTGCGTTTTGTTCGCACTTGTGCGGTTAGCAAGAGTCGCCACCGACTTTTCTTTTATCCAAAAGGAAAGGTAAAAAAGCACAGGAAGGACCTTTCGAGAATTTTCTTGGGTTCGGGGGGTAGATTATGAAAAGGGAAGGTATTAACACCCTTTTCATCCATGGTTTTCCATGGGCTCTTAGTTACTCATTTAGATCACTTGCTTTTGTTTGATTCTGTGCTTGTGGTGTGGGCTTTGTAATGGTTCTCGTTTCTATAAAAACGTATACAAAGTTTTGTTTCGAAAAGTGGTTCAAAGATGTGTTTGTGAATCGTGTTTCAAAAAGTGTTTTGAGAAGAGGTTTTGCAATAGTTCTCGTCTCAATAAGAACGTATACAAAATGTTTTGTCTTTTTGAAATTGCTTTTGAATTGAGAGTGTAGGTGTAAAAGTTTTTTTTTATGAGCAAGCGAGTAACTAAGAGCGAATCTATCTACTCGAAAAGTCTTAAGTTGTTCTTTTATTCTTCCTTTTAATAGTGCTATCTTACCATTGATTTGGTAAGAAGCCCCATCGTTGGATGTGAAGGGACAGGCGCGGGTCAATTTTACAATCATTGAAGGCAACTTGTGAAACGCTTTAGCAATTTTTGTAAGGGACACAATCATTTTAATCGAAGGTAACATCGAGGGTCATCGAGGGACTACGATCTTTGTTTACCGAAGGGTCATTGCTAAAGTGTCTCATATTCGAGGGACATGATTGTTTTTCCGAGGCAACAAGCAAGGTTACCCTAGAGGTGCGCGTGTGAGAAAGTGTGTTGGTTTCAAGTTATTTATTCTTTGATTAGGTCATCTAGCGATTGATTTTTGAATCTTGCCATACATGCCTAGTTACTATACAATATATGGAAAACAGTAAATTGCGGGAATTGAAATTCTACGCTATTACAAAGTGTTTGGGAATGGGGGTACAATTGTTACAAATAGGGATGAATCAAATGAAATAGCAATGTCCAAATATCAAATAATACAACCAAATCGAATTTTTGTGCGATTTAATATAAAGCTATGGCAATTTATGAAAATAAAATAACCAAAGTATGAAATGAAATGTATTTACTTGAAAAGAGAAAAATAAAACCTATTCTAAAAAAATTGATTAAATTAAAATCTTTATTATTATTTTTTGTGTATTCTTATTAATTATAAATAAGTTTAAAAGAAAGAAAACAAACTAGGTTAATTCTTTTTTGATGTTTTATTAAATGTAGAAAATTAATAAAAAAAGTATATATAAAAAAATTAAATGATAAAAATTAAACACTAAAATCTAAATTAATTTAATAAAAAGGTTTTAAGTTTTATTTAAAATCTTTCAAAACAAAATAAAAACAAATTAAAAAAGAAGAAATATGGGCTTAAGAGATTCTAAGAGTGTTAGGCCCAAAGAAAAAGGGTGTTTGTTGTTAACAAAACAAGCCAAATGGGGGGTGGGTTAGTAAAACGCGCATGGGCTTTAGGGGCCTGTAAACGAAACAGGCCCAATGTCTTAAGCCAGTTTAGTTCGTTTGATTAAGGGGGCAAATGAAAATTAGGGTTCTTGACCCCTTTTGCACAAAGCGGCGCCGTTCATCTCTTTCGTCCCTCTCTGTTCATCTTCTTATCTCTTATTCATCTATAAACCTCTCACTAACTATCTCTGTCTCAATTTCGCGAACAAAATCGCTCACGCCGTCTCTATCTCACCATGGCTCGTGCTTTTCTGAAAACCCTAAGTTTGAAATGAACTTATGTCTAATGGGTTCAAAATTTGTTTATCTGATCTTCCCCTCAACCTTCCGTTGTCGGAGCGCTCTCTCTCACCTCCTAACCAAGCTCTAATGGGTTTTTCTCTTGAAAGGTGAAGTTCTGTAAGCTTGAAGCTTGAATGATTTTATTGTTGTTTTTTTTTCTTGTTACGTTTTTTCTATTAATCCATCTTATTGTCCATTGAAATGCAGGAAAATATGTTATGAGGAAGGTAAAGAGACCATACCTGTTTGGAATTTTTCGGTGAAATGGAAAGGAATGGTGAGACTGAGAGTAGTTCTCCCTGGTGGCCGAAGACGGGAGGAAGAAATGAAGATGAAGGCCTTAGTATTTCTGGTAACCTTTTTTCTGTCCTCTTTGCTTTGAATGATGATGATGCAGTGCTTATAGATTTTGTGATTAACAGTTTTTGGAATTTGTCTGATGATGGTTGCGACTTGGTTGATTTGAGACTGGTTTGGAATTTGTTTGATGATTGTTTATCAGTTTGAAACTCTTAGGTTTTGGAGGTTTGAATTGGTTCTTACTGTTGGCTTTGTAACAGTTTTGAGGTTTGGTGATTTTCTGTTTTTTTGACAGGTTTTGGTAGTTTTTGTTATTTTGGCCTTTTTCTGGTTTTGTGATTTGAATGTTGGTTTACCAAATTTGATGAGTTTGAGATGGTTGGTGGCTTTGAGTTTTTTGACTTGTTGACAATTTTTGAGGTTGTTGATTTTGGCTTTGCAATCTTGCTATTTGCTGCAGGACTTGAGATTTGAGGGTGGATGTTGGGAGTTTTGGCTTTTGGTTATGTTTTTGATGTTAGTTCTGTTACAGGTTTATTGAGTTTGGCCTTTTTGAGAGATTTTTTTGTTTTATTTTGAGGAGTTTGGTTCTTTTGAGAGTTTACTGTTGCAGGTTTGGTTGAGTATGTTTTTTCTGGTTTTGAACTTGTTGGTGTTTCAACAAGTTTTTGTTATTGAAAGTTTGACAGGTCTGGGCATTTTTGGCTTATGTTGATGTTTTTTGTTGTTTTAAATTTGTTGGTTAACAGGTTTGATGAGTTTGTTATAGGTTTGTGACCTGCTTTGAGGATGGTTTGGGATTTTGTATGTTGTTGTTGGTTTGAGACCTTGTGGTTTTTTGTAACAGGTTGCAGGTTGCAGGTTTTAGGATTTGTGGGATTCTTGGGATATTTGGATTTTGGTTCGAACTGTTTGACAGTTTGGGGGTTTTGGTTTGTATGTTGCTGTTGGTTTGAGATTTGTTCCAGATTTTTGGAACTTTGACAGTTTTGAAAACTTGAAGTTTTTTTGAGGTTTTTGAAATTGTGTTTGATAATTTTCTCTCTATCTCTTTTCTGCTTGAGAGTTTCACTGTTATATTGATGTTTCTTTGGTTGAATTCTTTTTCAAAATGGTGGGAAAACCACCAAATTTTGAATACTTTGGCATATTGTTCTTATGCTCTTTTTTGTTGCAGTTTTTGTTTTCTAGCAACTTCTATGCAATTGTTACAGTCAAGGCAGCAAGGCTGTGCATCCCTAGGTGACTTCTTTCCTCTCTTCTCTCTCCATGACACTAAGAGTCAATTGCTCTTTTGCCTTTTTCTGAAAAGTTTGCAAATAAATGGAACATGATGACTTAGCCTATTGAACAAGCCTTTGCTTGTTTGACTTATTTTATTATATTGCTATACTTTCTTTGTGTTGACTGTTGTCTAGATTATGCTTGTTGCCTCGTTTGCATTTGTATTGCCATGTTGCTGTTTGTTTTTGTTGTTTGTTGCAAATTTTGTTTGGCTCAGTTTGCGCCTTCTGTTTGGGAATATTTGTTTGGCTGCTGTTTGGGCATTTTGTTTGTTTGGACAGCCTTGCTGCATTTGGACATTTTGCTTGCATTTCTTGTTTGGACAACTTGCTTGCATTTCTTATTTTTCTTTTTGTGAACCAAGAAGAATAATCTTCTTGTGATTTGCAAATATAAAAATAAAAATGTGATGAATTAAAAATGACTTTTTGATTCCAAATTGCAAACTTTAATGATGAATAGCATTCTTTCTTTTGAAAATTCTTGCTCATGCCCAAATAATTGTACTAACTATTTTTCTGTCTTTTGTTTTCATGTGAGCACAACTGGATGGTGGCAAAGTAGGGGAAGCAAGAGACTCTGTGGCAAGCATGGAATCAAAGGAAGCTCAGTCAACCTTAGGCATATATTTATTTTCTTTGTAATTTAGAGAGAAACATTCTTGTATTGTATCCAACAATTGTGCTAATTTATCTTTTAAATACAATAAGTTGTAAAACCTAAAGTATTTAAATAATAAACTATTTTGTAACAACGTTTGAAATAAATGGAGAAAGTCTCATGAGATATTCTAGTGTCCATTGAAACCCTTTACTGTCAATAACTTGTAATTTTCTCTTCGCATCCTAACTAATTCTTAAAGATTCCCAATCAAGATAATTGAAACAAAATGCTCCAATCTGATAACTTAAACTCCAAGTAATCCAATAATTCTGTAATCTTGCAACTGCATTCCAATTAAAACACGCACTGTCTATTCCATTTCCTAAACAAGCAAATGTTTTAAAAGACGCAAATTATCTGGTTAACTTGGATCAAACAAAACATGAATGTCCCAAATGACAGTCTTAGATTCCATCTCTTGTCCCAAACAAACAATGCCTTGAGAACAAACATTAGCCTTTCAGTAAACTTGAAAAAGCATGAAAACATGTGAAAGCCAATTGGATCTTTGAGAATTCATTTCTTTTGAGAATTGCAAGAAAAAAACCTAATTGCTGGTTTACTGCCACAGGAGAAAATCTGTCTGATCGATTCCTGAGCCAACTTGAATATATGAGAAACCCTAGGGTTGTGCTTTCTATGAAAAATGGGAGGGCAAATTTTAGGGTACAAGAACTGCCCCTATTCAATCTTCTTGAACCTGAAGAGTTAGATTGGCAAGTTTTACCGTTCGTGACTCAAAGGTAAAAGATGATTGGACACTAGAGTGCCCATAAATTTGCACTCGTCAAAATGTAGTTGAGGGAATGGGATTAAAGATTCCATTTGGAGAGTATGTTATAATCTTGTTGGAGATGGGCTTGTAGATGCCATCCAAGAATGTTTGGTTGTAAATTGACAGAATAAGCATCATAATGGTGTTCATATTTGGAACGTATCTGAACTATATTTTTCCTTGAATCTGAATAAGTAACAGAATGGCAACTGTGTCTGGAGCATATCTGAACTGTATCTTGAAATTGAAATCTGAATAAGCGACAGAATGACTTCCGTGTCTGGAGCGTATCTGGACTGTATCGGTACTTGGAATCTGAAAGAGTAACAGAATAACTTCTGTGTCTGGAGTGTATCTGTACTGTATCGGAACTTGGAATCTGAATGAGTAACATAATGACTTTCGTGTCTGGAGTGTATCTGTACTGTACCGGTACTTGGAATCTAAATGAGTAACAGAATGACTTCCGTGTCTGGAGTGTATCTGTACTGTATCGGTACTTGGAGTTTAAATAAGTATCAAGATGACATCCTTGTCTGGAGCATATCTGTACTGTATCAGTATTCAAATTTGAATAAATGACAGAATGACTTCCGAGTCTGGAGTGTATTCGTATTGTATCTTGAAATTAAGTCTGAATGAGTAACAGAATGACTTCCGTGTCTGGAGTGTATCTGTACTGTATCTGAATGAGAGATCTGAATGAGTAACAGAATGACTTCCGTGTCTAGAGTGTATCTGAACTGTATCTGTAAGCTGAATGAGTATCAGAATGGCGTCCGTGTCTGGAGCGTATCCGTACTGTATCTGAAAGCTGAATCTGAAAGAGTATCAGAATGGCGTCAGTGTTTGGAGCGTATCCGTAATGTATCTGAATAAGTATCAGAATGGAAACCGTGTCTGGACCGCATCTGTACTGTATCTGAAATTGAGATCTGAATGAGTGACAAAATGACTTCCGTGTCTGGAGTGTATTTGTACCGTATCTGAAATCTTTGAATATTTGTTAAAGATACCTGTTAATCTTATCCTGAAAAGGGTAAAATGTTAGCTGAAACACAAAGTTATGTTGCATGAAATGTATGATGCAATAAATGTTTTTTATCCATGTTTATGATATATGAATGTAATGTATACGCATGTAAGCTGATTTGCTGTATTGCTGAGGAAAATAAGTCCTTGACTGCCATCGGGGAAAATAAATCCTTGACTGCCGAGGATTCCGTTGGGAGAGTAATGCCATATACTTCTTGAGGAATCTGCTTGGGGAATCCAGAGAATTTTAATGACTTCTACTGGGGATTATTGACGAGAGTCTTTGTTCTGTCGAGAAGCAATAAAAACTCTGTGGGGAAAAAGTTTATCCTGTAGTGAAAATTCTGTGGGGAAAAGCTTAATTCCGTCGGGGAGTTCAGGAGTTTGGGTTGTATGCCAATCTACTGGGGGTTCAGGAGTTTGGGTTGTATGCCAATCTACTGGGGAGTTACCCTAGGTTGGGGAGAAGCAAAAGTTAACTGTTATCTGGTTGGTTTTCAAGCTTCAAGACAACTTTCTAGGGAAACCCGAAGAAACTGGATGATTTCTGCTGTGGGTTGATAGTTTGAAGTTTTGGCCGGGGATTGGTAGTCGGTAGTCCCAGCTCCGTTGGGGATCTGTAGTTCAAAGTTTTGGCTCCACTGAGGGTCTTAATGACGTGCTGTAGGGATTGCTCATGGAATAGCCTAAAGACGTTTTCCTAATCTTTCTACCTGTCAGTAATTACTCTTTTTCATCATGTTTATTTGTAAACAGCAATCATGTTCAAATGCATATGTTCATTAATGAATCATTGGACGTTTTTGCAAATAAAATACAAGCGTAAAGAAAAAGGCAAATAGTTTTTTGTATTTTGAAAGAGATATCTTTGTATTTACTTTGAATAAGTATTTTGTACAAAGGAGACATACATCCTAGTAAGAGGGTGGCGTCATAAAAAATGAGAAATATTTTATACAAAGAAAGATAGTTATGTGTAAAAAAATCCCATGGGGTTCCCATTCTGCTATAGCCTTCGTAACTTCTAATATCTTGTCCATTCGTTGCTTCGTCCGAAGATGATTGAATTGATCAGAAGCTCCAGGTTTGGTGTGAAGAGATTGTCTTTAAAGTGATCCGATGAAACATAGTCATATGCTTTAATTTCCTAACTTTTGCCTGGACCGCCCTTTCGGGTTTTCAGTCTACCGGGAAACCCTTTTTTTCCCAAGTCACCTTTTCAGGTTTTCAACTTGCCGGGTGTACAGATTTTTTTGTCTTATCCCTAACTTTTGCCTGAACCGCCCTTTTGGGTTTTCGATTCATCGGGATGCCCTTGTTTTGCCTAGGTGTGACAACCTAGCGGGTCTCTTATGCATAGTATCTTTTGACTATGTATGCGTTCGCAGGGTGCGGCAGATCGTCGCCGTCCATGGTGGTTAAAATCATTGCCCCACCAGAAAAGATGTTCTTGATCACAAATGGTCCTTCGTAGGTAGGAGTCCATTTTCCCCTGGGATCACTTTGTGGCAAGATGATGCGCTTGATCACAATATCTCCAACTTGATACACTTGGCGCCTGAATTTCTTATTGAAAGCTTTGATCATCCGTTTTTGATACGCCTGACCGTGGAAAACAGTAGTAAGTCTTTTCTCGTCAATTAAGTTTAACTGATCAAGCCGGGTTTGGATCCAATCGTCTTCACTCAAACTAGCATCTTTCATGATTCTCAAGGAGGGAATCTGAACCTCGATAGGTAAAATAACTTCCATGCCATATACCAAGGAATAAGGTGTTTCCCCAGTTGATGTGCGAGCCGTGGTACGGTACCCATGGAGAGCAAACAGTAGCATCTCATGCCAGTCCTTGTAGGTGACTGTCATTTTTTGTATGATCTTTTTGATATTTTTGTTCGCAGCTTCGACAGCATCATTCATCGTTGGCCGATAAGGGGATGAATTGTGATGTTGAATTTTGAACTGTTTGCACAAAGCGGTGGTCATATTATTGTTAAGGTTTGTACCGTTATTAGTGATAATCCTTTCGGGGATACCGTACTGGCAAATGAGGTTCTGCTTGATGAAGCGAGCAACAACATTCTTAGTAACGGATGCGAAGGAAGCTGCTTCAACCCACTTGGTGAAATAATCAATGGCCACTACAATGAAGCGGTGTCCATTGGATGATGTAGGCTTGATCTCTCCAATCATGTCTATTCCCCACATAGCGAAGGGCCAAGGAGCTGTTAAGACATTTAGAGAAACCAGAGGCACGTGCACCTTGTCTGCATAGATTTGACATTTATGACATGTCCGGGAGTGTTGATAGCAGTCTGCTTCCATGGTAGACCAGTAATAGCCTGCTCGTAGAATCTTCTTCGCCATCGTATGTCTGCTAGAGTGAGTGCCAAAGGTACCTTCATGCAATTCGGCCATAATCTTTTCAGCTTCAGCTTTGTCCACACAACGGAGCAGAATAGAATCATGATTGCGCTTGTACAGGATACCATTACTTAGGAAGAACTTAGCTGAGAATCTTCTTAAGAACTTTTTGTCATTGACTGAAGCTCCTTCAGGATACTCTTGAGCCTCGAGATACCTTTTGACTTCATGGAACCAAGGATGGTCCACTACTTCTTCGGTATTAATCTCATGACAGTGTGCGGGTTCGTCCACCCGTTCAATGGTGATCTGGGGAGCCTCGTCATCCCAATTAAGTTTAAACATGGATGACATTGTGGCTAGAGCATCTGCTAGCTGATTTTCTTCTCGCGGGAAGTGCTCGAAGGTAATCTGCTAAAAATGTGGTAGCAATGTCAGAACATGTTCTTTGTAAGGGATGAGGTTTGGATGCTTAGTGTCCCACTCTCCTTTGATTTGACTGATAACCAAAGCTTAGTCCCTAAATACAATCAAATATTTGATTCCCAAGCCTATGGAAGCCTTGAGTCCATAGATGCATGCTTCATATTCTGCCATGTTGTTCGTACAGTTGAAGCAAAGTCTGGTGGTGAAAGGAGTATGGCATCCTTCTGGAGATATGAGTACCATGCCGATACTGTTGCCAAGTGCATTGGAGGCACCATTAAAGTACAGGGTCCATCGGGATCCTTGTTCAGGTTCGTCATATGGTCTGAAATTTTCAACATTTTTCAATGTCATGATGTCTTCGTCGGGGAAGTCAAACTTCATGGAATGGTAATCTTCAACAACTTGATGATCCAGATGGTCAGCTAACACACTCCCCTTTATAGCTTTTTGGGTCGTGTACTGTATGTCATACTCTGTCAGGATCATCTGCCATCTAGCTATTCTTCCAGACAAAGCAGACTTCTCAAAGACGTATTTGATCGGATGCATCTTAGATATCAGCAAAGTGGTATGAGTCAACATATACTGCCTTAGCCGGCGAGCAGCCCATACCAAAGCGCAACAAGTTTTCTCGAGTAGTGAATATCTTATTTCACAGTCGGTAAACTTTTTGCTAAGGTAATAAATGGCATGCTCTTTTCGGCCAGACTCGTCATGCTGCCCCAGTACACACCCCATTGAATTCTCTAGGACGGTCAGATACATGATTAGCGGTCTTCCCTCGACGGGTGGCATCAAGATAGGAGGCTCTAGCAAATACTCCTTGATTTTATCGAAAGCAATTTGACAGTTATCATTCCATTTAACTACCTGATCTTTCTTCAACAGCTTGAAGATTGGCTCACAGGTAGATGTTAAGTGAGAAATGAACCTAACAATGTAGTTTAGGCGTCCCAAGAAACCTCTGACCTCCTTCTCAGTGCGAGGAGAGGGCATTTCTTGTATAGCTTTGACTTTGGCAGGATCAACCTCGATGCCTTTGTTGCTGACAATGAAACCTAAGAGCTTACCGGACCGGACTCCGAATGTGCACTTGTTTGGATTCAATCTTAACTTGTACTCCTTCAACCTGACAAACAGCTTTTGCAAGTGATCAAGGTCTTCTTCTTCAGTTTGTGATCGGGCTATCATGTCATCTACGTAGACCTCTATCTCATGATGTATCTGTGATCGGTGGATTTAGAACTGACTGTTTAACGCTGGTTCGCGAAATGTCACGGAAGCAAGAGTCACCACCGTCTTTTATTTTCTCCAACATGGACAGGACAAAAGCACAGCAAAATTCCTTATGAGATAGTTTCTCGGTTCGGGAGGTAGATTTATAGAAAGGGAAGGTGTTAGCACCCTTTCTATCCATGGTTATCCATGGGCTCTTAGATACTTGCTCTTTATGTTTTCAAAATTGTTTGCTTTTCAATTGTGAGTGGGTTTGAAAAAGTTTCTTTGAAAGATTTCTGAATAACTCTTGTATCTGTCCTCAAGAGTGTTTGAAAAATTGTTTTGAAAGCTTTTTGAAAGTGTCGGTGTGAAAAGGTTTTTGTTTTGTTTTTTAGAGAGAGCAAGTATCTATGAGTCATCTACCTACCCTAAGGAATTAGGCTGTGTAAATGTCCTTAAGGTAGTGCTATCCCACCATTGAGAGGTAGGTAGCACCATCGTTGGAGGTGTTCGGGTCAATTCGAGTGTAGGGACAGTGTGGTCACCGAAGCAACAGTTAGGACACCTTAGAAGCTACCCTTATGTCCTTGATCCTTTTTTAAATCCGAGGCAACCGTTTCGAGGCAACTATTCCGAGGCAACTGTTTCGAGGCAACTATTTCGAGGCAACTGTTTCGAGGCAACTGGATCATGGACATAAGGACTTACTAAAACGTCCTATACTTGACGACCACGTTTCGAAGGCAACAGGTGAGGCGTACCCTAGAAGTGGTGTGTGTATTTGTGTATTGTTTTCATGTTATATTTTATCTTTGGTCATGGCATTTGTGAGCTACGCTTGTTTTTAATTAACCATACATTCTTTCATGCAATTTAGAATTTAAGAGTGCGGAAAATTAAAAGACGGAAAGATAAAGGCTACGCTATTACAAGGCGCGGGTCTATACATCGCCAAAATACAAAGACCCGTTTGATAAAAATGCGGAAAGTAAATAAATATCTAATTACTATTACAATCCTTGAGCAGTTACATAATATTCAAAAGAAAATAATGCGCGAAAAGAATTAAATTGAACGTCCGAGGGTGTTGGACCCTTTTGAGAAATTAAATTAAATTAAAGTCTAATTAATTATAAAAGTGTTTTTTATGTTTTTTGTATTTATGAAATAAAGAAAATTAAAATTAAATGGAAACCCTAATTCTAAGTTATTTTAAATTATTAAAGAAAAAGTCAAAATTAGGCTAATTAACTAAATTATTTCATTTACATGTTTATTTACAATAATAATAATAATAATAAATAATGATGGAAATAAATAATTAAGAAAAAAAGTGTCAAAACCTAATTCTACATATTTTTTATTTATTAAGAAAAGATTAAAGTTTGAAACCTAAATTAAACTAGGTGAATTATTAGAGTTTATTTACAAAAATATGTTAGTGATAAATTAATAATAATTAAATATATTTTACATTTTTTGATTTTTTGTTTTTATTATGGAAAATTAATTTATGGTAAAAAATATAAAAAAAAACAATTAAAACAATTAAATGATTAAAAGAAATTAAAAGAAAATAAAAGAGAATAAAAAAAATAAAGCAAACCAAGGGGGTGTCAGGCCCAAAGGGAGGTGTTTTGAAGCAATCCTGGCCCATGAACACAAGGCCTTGTTTGACTTTTCTGATCATGCATATGCTGGTTGACTGGACCATATGATGGTCTTCATCTTCTGACTCTTGGATGGAAGCTCATGGCCATGTGGCAAGCTTGGACGTGAGGCTGCATGATGGACCCTGGGGCGTGCACTGCATGGGAATGGATTAGAAAAAATAATAACAATTGTATGGGGGAATTGGGAATTGAACCCAGGTCCCAGCGTTTACCAAGCGTATCCCTTGCCAATTGAGTTGTTTGCGCGCGTTTGTATATGTAATAGACAACAAATAATATATATGAAAAAAGGCCATTATGCTGGAAACGAAAAAAAACGCGCTAACATTTGAATTACCCAACCACGCTTGGACACCTCAGCTTCTTCTTCGTTCTTCCTGCAAAATACAAGACAAGTAGCGGGGGTTTTAAACCCCCACTAAGCATAGCCACGAAAAATAGTGAATAGAAGATGCGTTAACATAAATTGAGCGTGAGGTCATCATTCAATTCGTATGGAGCTCCTAAATTCAACTGCATAGGTCTCAAGGTCCAATTTTTCCATACAAGGAAAGCCCTATTTTGAAGCTTCTGAAACCCTAGGTTTCATCAATGACAGCTTTTGATACAAGCATCTTTAGAACAATTAAACGTTACCAAAAGCTTCAGAAGATCATTAGTAGCATAAATCAATAATCAAAACACATGAATGATGCATAGAAATTAGAAATCGATTATGGAAATGTTTGTGACAATCGTGACTCAGTTCTACTGTTTCTTGGAGTATGGAGGCTTGTTCTTGATTGCAATCGACTCCTGGAAGGTTCAGCAACGTGTTAGAATGCTTTTTATGCTTTGAAACGTGCTCCAACTATGAAATCAGTTTCAAGCTTTTGGTTGAAATTTTGCAATTTGGTTATGGCTTCTTAGCAGCTTTTTCGTGTCTTGTGGAATAGGGTTGAGTTGTGCATAAGTATGTGAACGAATTTAGGTCAAGAAACAAGCCCATAAGTCCATGAATTGATGTTTTGAATATTTAATTTTCATCATATCTTTTTCAATCTTTTTTCATTGAAATCTTTGCCAATCATGGATGATTTTCCTTTTTTGGATGTGAAACGACTTGGCCAGCTTGCCCTAGTTTGATTTGCTGCACAAAAAGATTTGAAAAAGCATTATTTGATATTTTCTCATAATTAAATCTAATTAAATGAATTAATAAGAATAAAAATTCAATTAATTAATTAAAAATAAGAAAATAAATCCCTTTGAGCTAAATGGGTCGTGCATAGGCTTTTGGTAATGATTCAAGGAAGAATTTGAGGCCCATTAGCAATTTTGAAGTGTTTTAGGCAAAGTTGACTTTTGAAAATTCCCAAAAATTTCCCAACTTCTCCAATGCATATCTTGCTCAATTTTGAAGCTATGATCATGTTATTGGACATTTTGGAAAGGTCTTGAAGTCCTCTAACCAATGCCTTTGGTCCCATGTCATTTTGATTTACCAATCTCAAGTTATGGTCTTTGACTTAAAGTGCCTTTTTGTTGACTTTTAAAAATGACCTATAATGTTGAAATTGATAACTTTTTGTGAGAGCATTTCTTGGACTTGAAGTGTGAAGATGAGTTGTAGGAAATGTTATCCTCTTCAAAATGAGCTTTGGATGGGATTTTTCTGATGAACCATGAGGAAGTTATGCTTTGGTCAATTTGCAGTTGACTTTTTCAACTGTCCAGAAATAGAAACTTTTGCATCTTGAGACTTTTTGAGCCATGCTTGTGGAATCATGATCAAGACTTGATCAAATGATGATTGTGGCTTCAAAATAAGATGTTGACCACAAATTTTGACTTTTGACTGTCAAATGACCATTTTGCCCCTGCAGTTGATTGTGAAGCATTTAGGGTTTTTGACTGTGCAATTTGATGCTGTGAGTCTTGAAACTTGACATATGGATGCTTGACAATGTATATGGGCATGTGGGACTTGATTGGACCCTTGAAAACCTCAATTTCTTTGCAAGAACCAAAACCCTAATTTTGACTGTGTTAGGAGGCAATTGGACTGTGCAACCCTTGAGGGATTTTGAAGCTTCTGGAGATTGATCTTGGAAAATCTTGAAGAATATGGGAGGGCAAATTTTGGGGTACAACAGTTTCCCCTGTTAAATCTTCTTAGACCTGAGGATGTAGATTGGCTGGCGTGCCTTTCGTAATCTGAAGGTGGAAGATGATTGAACACTAGAGTGCCCAGAAATTTGCACTCACATAGTAGAGTGTCAGCAGTGTGATGTAGGGAATGGGCTTATAGATGCCATTTGGAGGAATGATGGATAGGGGGATGGGCTTATAGATGCCATCTGGAAGTGTGACAGTACCTTGTCGGGAATGGGCTTATAGATTCCATTTGGAGACTATTGGCATGTGGATGGGCTTACAGATGCCATCTAGGTGTCGATCGCGTAGGAGATTCCTTAGCGAGAACTTGCGTACCTGAGAAAGAAAGATAATTACCTGGCCTGTTACAAGTGTTGATCTTCAAACTCTTCATGTAGATGTGCCCTGGCTGGATACAGGAATCGAATCTTTAAACTCTTCAGACGTGCCCTGGCAAGATACAGGAATCGAGTCCGGAGAATAGTCGTCAACAGATACACCCTGGAAAGATACAGGAATCGGATCTTCAAACTCTTCAGACGTGCCCTGGCAAGATACAGGAATCGAGTCTGGAAAATAGTCGTCAACAGATACACCCTGGCGAGATACAGGAATCGGATCTTTAAATTCTTCAGACGTGCCCTGGCAGGATACAGGAATCGAGTCTGGAATATAGTCGTCAACAGATACACCCTGGCAGGATACAGGAATCGGATCTTCGAACTCTTCAGACGTGCCCTGGCAGGATACAAGAATCGAGTCTGGAATAGTCGTCAACAGATACACCCTGGCAAGATACAGGAATCGGATCTTCGAACTCTTCAGACGTGCCCTGGCGAGATACAGGAATCGAGTCTGGAATTAGTCGTCAACAGATACACCCTGGCAAGATACAGGAATCAGATCTTCGAACTCTTCAGACGTGCCCTGGCGAGATACAGGAATCGAGTCTGGAATTAGTCGTCAACAGATACACCCTGGCAAGATACAGGAATCGGATCTGGAATCACGACAGTTGATAGTAATCATCTGTGTACTGACTTTTGTCCTGAAAAGACAAAATGTTAGTTATATGCAATGTCATGATGTATGACATGCGCGATGTCATGATGTTCAGAGAATAAATGAGATTGTATGTTCATGATGCGTATATGCATGATATAATGTATGAAGATGTGATGGTCATGAATGTATTTTTTTTTGTCTTAGGGAAATAAACCCTTGACGAATGCCGAGAAGTCAAATCCTGGGCTGATGTTGAAGAGTAGAGCTTTTGTTTCCGCTGGAGATGATGGTTGCAAGAATACCGGTAGGAGAAGATGACTCCGTTAGGGAATAAACTTGGCGAATAGATTACTCTGCGGGGAGTGAACTCTGTGGGGAAAGAGAGGTACTTTGCTGAGGTTGATGATAACTCCGCTGGGGATTCCGTTGATAAGTTATGTTGGAAGATGAACTCCGCTGGGGATAGGAAGACTTCGTCAGGGACGATCTTTCCGTGGCAATTGGCTGAGGATAACCCAGTTATATCCTGGTGGGGAAATAACTTTTGAATAAAGCCAGGGGAGAGTGTTCGTACTATGCGGGTGATAAGCTTCCAGAATCTACTGGGGATAAGCTTCCTACTGGGGAGATGGATTCCACTCTCCTGGGGAAACTTTTGAGATTGCACTGGGGAAGTGGCTCCACTTGATGTTCGATATACCACCGGGGAACAATCTTAGATCAAGACTGCCGGGGATACTTGTTAGGAATGTTTGTAGACTCCTTTGAGGAATATTGAGATCTTCGGGGATAATCCAACTTCCTTAAAGCTGGCAGTGGTCTGACTCTGCTTGGGGAGAGTGTCGCTGATTTGCTGGAGATATTGTGCCTTGTCGGGGCTGACGGGAGGCCAACTCTGCTCGGGGGAGAGTATTGCTGAACCTTGTCTTACTCTCTGGGGAATTAAGGCATCTTGTTTACATTCTTCAGCCGAACTTACCTTGGTACCTTGGTGGACAGAGCAATTAGATTGCTCAGACAACTCATTATTGCCCCTGTTTCTGATGTTACCTGTAATTAATCCTTTGTTTCGTATGCAAATATTTATGAGTTAGCAATTAGTGTCAAATGCATATATCAAAATTGAACATTGGACGTTCTTTGCAAAACAAAACAGAAAAAGGAAAAGCAATTGGCAATTTAGCTGAAAAGTGAATTTGCATTGATTTTGAATTTGCCTGTAAATAGGCGTTTATGTACAAGAGGCTGACGTCCTAGTAAGAGAACGCCGCCGAACAACAGAGTTTATACAATTTTTTTTGTGAAAATAGGAAAACAAAACAGCTATGTGAAAATAATAATCCCACTGGGTTCCAACTCTGCTATCGCCTTTATATCTTCGAGCGTCTCATCACTTGGCTGCTCGGTTGAGGATGAAGCTGATTGATCGATGTCGTTTGAACCTGACGTTGATACCGAATTTTGGATGCAAGGTGATCCAATGAGACATAGTATTACGCTTTAATCCCTAACTTTTTCCTGGACTGCCCTTTCGGGTTTTCAGTCCACCGGGATACCCATTTTTGCCCAAGCCGCCTTTTCAGGTTTTCGACTTGCCGGGTGTACAGATTTTTTATATTTCATCCCTCATTTTGCCCGAACCCTTTTGGTTCGCCGGGAAGCCCTTATTTTTGCCTAGGTATGTCAACCTAGCGGGTCTTTTATCATGCGTAGTATCTTTTTACTATGTCTGCATTGGCGGGGTAAGGAAGGTCGTCACCATCCATGGTGGTTAGAATCATGGCTCCTCCTGAGAACACATGTTTAACCACAAATGGCCCTTCGTGCGTAGGGGTCCATTTGCCCCTGGGATCACTTTGAGGAAGAATGATGCGCTTGATCACCAGATCCCCAACTTGATACTCTTGTCGTCTGACTTTCTTATTAAATGCCTTGATCATTCGCTTTTGGTACGTCTGACCATTACAAATAGCAGTAAGTCTCTTTTCGTCGATTAGGTTTAGCTGATCAAGCCGGGTCTGAATCCAGTCATCTTCGCTCAAATCTGCATCCTTCATGATCCGAAGAGAGGGTATCTGAACTTCAATGGGTAAGACTGCCTCCATGCCATAAACCAAGGAATAGGGTGTTGCCCCTGTTGACGTCCGTGCTGAGGTACGGTACCCATGAAGAGCAAATGGTAACATCTCGTGCCAATCTTTGTATGTCACTGTCATCTTCTGCACAATCTTCTTAATATTCTTATTAGCCGCTTCTACAACCCCATTCATCTTTGGCCGGTAGGGAGAAGAGTTGTGATGTTGTATCTTGAACTGCTTGCAGAGCTCAGTGATCAACTTGTTGTTGAGATTGGTACCATTGTCCGTAATGATCCTCTCTGGTAAACCGTATCAACAGATTAGATTGTGCCGAATGAACCGTGCCACGATGTTCTTGGTTACAGTAGCAAAGGAAGCTTCTTCAACCCACTTCGTAAAATAATCAATAGCTACCAGGATGAAACGATGTCCGTTAGATGTCGTAGGTCTGATTTCGCCGATCATATCAATGCCCCACTTTGCAAAAGGCCAAGGTGTTGTCAAGACATTCAGAGGGACTGGAGGAACGTGCACCTTATCAGCATATATATGGCACTTATGACACGTCCTAGAGTGTTGGTAACAGTCGGCTTCCATTGTGGACCAGAAATATCCTGCCCGAAGGATTTTCTTTGCCATGGTGTGTCCACTGGAATGCATTCCGAAGGTACCTTCATGCAGTTCTGCCATGATCCTTTCTGCTTCAGTCTTATCCACACAACGCAGTAAGGTTGAGTCATGGTTTCGCTTGTATAGAATGCCGTTGCTGAGGAAGAACTTTGCTGCGAACCTTCTCAGAAACTTCTTGTCATTGATGGATGCACCTTCAGGGTATTCTTGAGCTTCCAAGTACCTTTTCACTTCATGATACCAGGGTTTTTCAGTTACTATCTCAGCCTCAAGATCACAACAATATGCAGGTTCGTCCAGTTTCCAGATGATGATCCGGGGAGCCTCATTGTCCCATTTGACTTTGAACATGGAAGACATCGTAGCTAATGCGTCTGCCAACTGATTCTCCTCTCTTGGGAAATGTTCAAAAGTTATCTCTGTGAAGTGGGGGATCAACGTCAACACACACTCTTTGTAAGGAATAAGGTTTGGGTGTTTCGTATCCCACTTGCCTTTGATCTGATTGATCACGAGAGCAGAATCTCCGAAGACACTCAGAAACTTGATCCTTAAGTCAATCGCAGCTTGAAGACCCATGATGCATGCCTCATACTCTGCCATGTTGTTGGTGCAGTTGAAACATAGCCGGTCAGTGAGTGGAGTATGAGTGCCTTGAGGGGATATAATTACAACGCCGATACCGTTACCCAAAGCGTTGGAGGCTCCGTCAAAGTGCATAGACCATCGAGATCCTTCCTCAGGTCCTTCATCCGGTCCAGGTACTTCACAATCAGTCACTACCATGATGTTCTCGTCGGGGAATTCAAAATTCATTGACTGGTAGTCGTCCACAGCCTGGTGTGCCAAATGGTCTGCCAATACACTTCCTTTGATAGCTTTCTGAGTCGTGTAATGGATGTCGTATTCTGTCAAGATCATTTGCCATCTTGCTATTCTTCCAGACAGAGCAGGCTTTTCGAATATGTACTTTATTGGATCCATTTTTGAAATCAACAGAGTAGTGTGATTCAGCATATACTGTCTCAGCTGGCGAGCAGCCCATACCAAAGCGCAGCAAGTTTTCTCGAGCAGTGAGTATCGGGTCTCACAGTCGGTAAACTTTTTGCTAAGGTAATAAATGGCGTGCTCTTTTCGGCCAGACTCGTCATGCTTCCCCAGTACACACCCCATTGAGCTGTCAAGTACTGTCAGGTATAGTATTAGAGGTCTCCCTTCAACCAGTGGCATAAGGATGGGTGGTTCTTGGAGATACTCTTTGATTCTGTCAAAAGCGGCCTGACATTCATCATTCCAACGTATTACTTGATCTTTCTTCAGCAGCTTGAAGATTGGTTCACAGGTAGCAGTTAGATGCGAGATGAATCGGGCAATATAATTCAGACGTCCTAGAAAGCCTCTGACTTCTTTCTCTGTCCTGGGAACTGGCATCTCTTGTATGGCTTTCACCTTGGCAGGGTCCACTTGAATACCCTTGTCACTTACGACGAAGCCTAGCAACTTTCCAGATCTCACCCCGAAGGTGCACTTGTTCGGGTTCAACCTCAGCTTGTACAACTTCAGACGGTCAAACAGCTTTTGTAGATGGTCAAGGTGTTCCTCCTCAGTTTGCGACCTTGCTATCATATCATCGACGTACACTTCAATCTCATGATGGATCATGTCATGAAATAAAGCAACCATGGCACGTTGGTAGGTTGCCCCAGCATTTTTCAACCCGAAAGGCATGACCTTGTAGCAGAAGGTGCCCCACTAAGTAACAAAGGTAGTCTTCTCCATGTCTTTAGGAGCCATCTTGATCTGATTATAACCTGAAAAGCCGTCCATGAAGGAGAACACCTTGTGCTGAGCAGTATTGTCAACCAGAACATCGATGTGAGGTAGAGGGAAATCATCCTTGGGGATGGCCCTGTTCAAATCCATGTAGTCAACATACATCCTGACCTTACCATCTTTTTTCGGTACCGGAACCACGTTGGCAACCCACTGAGGGTAAGAAGTCACTGCTAGAAACCCGGCGTCAAACTGTTTCATAACCTCAGCTTTGATCTTCTTGGACATCTCTGGACGCATACAGCGGACCTTTTGTTTAACCGGAGGGCATTCTTCCTTGGTAGGTAAGTGATGGACCACAATGTCGGTATCCAGCCCAGGCATGTCTTCGTAGGACCAGGCAAAGATTTCCACATAATCATGCAGCATCTGAATTAACTGTTGTTTCACGCTGAGCTCCAGATTAGCACCAATCTTAACTTCCTTTCTATTTGTCTCAGTACCCAGATTTACCGTTTCCACTGGCTCTTCATGTGGCTGAATGGCCCTCTCTTCCTGGAGTAACAGTCTTGCAAGCTCACCAGGCACTTCGCAATCATCTTCACCTTCGTCTTCGGCTAAGTTGATCGGATTTTCAAAGTCATAACTGACAGTAGCAGAGTCGTTACCAGTGAGATCCAGAGTGGATTGAAACCTGTATAGGTGAGTGTGTGTAAATATAGCTGTTTTGCAATATATAAAGAAAGAAAGAAAGGGAGCACAAGATTTGAGATGCGAAAAACGTCCAATTTTTTTATTCATGATATATGGAAATGACAAGTAATAAGCCCTCACAAATGAAGCCAACGGTGCCCCGGGTAAGACACCGGGCCAGAAAGTTTCAATTTATTGTTCATTACAAATAAAAAAACAAAGGAATTCATTACTGCGTAACAAAAGTAACAGGTAGGTGGTCTTTTGCAGTCCAATTGTTCAGTCCACCGTCGGTCGTCGGGCAGATCCAGCTGTTGAACTCAGATTCTTCCACTTCGTCACCATCCCTGATAGCATTCACCCCATGGTCGGGTAGGGGAGCTGTTACCACATTAGGCTTCTCGGGTGCCTCTAACTGAACCTCTTTAGCATCGATAAGGTCTTGAACCTTATTTCTCAGGGCCCAGCAATCATCAGTAGAGTGCCCCGGGCTATCAGAGTGATAAGCACAGTGAGCATTGGGATTATACTTCGGAGATGTGGTGTTCACCACCTTCGGAGCTTCTCTGACGGTTACCAAGTTGGTCGATAGCAGTTGCGGCAAGATCTGCGATAAGGTCATACTTAGCCGAGTATATTCTCTTCTGGGTCTCTCACCCCTTGGTTGGTTAGATTGCCGAGGAGCGGCAGCAGGCTTTGCAATCACCACCGCGTTGACAGATTGGCGGCGCTCTAGTTTATTTTGCCTCCTAGGCCCATACACAGCACTGGCTTCCTTCTTGAAGGGCTTCTTCTCAGAACTTGAGGACGCACCTTTCTGAATTTTCCCTGATTTCATCCCAGCTTCTATCCTTTCCCCAGTCAGAATGAGGTCTGTGAACCCTGCAGATGAATTGCCAATGAGATGATTGAAGAACGGCCCGGATAGGGTCCCCAAGAACATGTCTACAAGTTCACGGTCGGTTAATGGTGGCTGCACCCTGCCAGCCAGGTCCCTCCACTTCTGCGCATACTCTTTAAAACCTTCTCCCGATCCTAGCGATATACCCTGGAGTTGGGTACGTGTAGGAGCGAGGTCGGCATTATACTGATACTGCTTGTAAAAAGCAGTAGCCAATTCCTCCCAGTTACGAACCTTGGTTCCATCCAGCTGATAGAACCATTCGAGATGAGTCCCTGAAAGACTCTCCTGGAAGAAATGGATCCATAAGTTCTTGTCCATAGTATACGACTGAATCTTCCGCACATAAGATCTGAGATGTAGCTTAGGGCAGGACGCCCCGTCATACTTTGCGAAAGATGGTGCTTTGAACTTGTGTGGGATCACCACACCAGAAGATAGACCCAAGTCTCCGAAATCCAAACCAGGTGTTGTACCCCAAAATTTGCCCTCCCATATTTTCAAAGATTTGCAAAGTCCAGCTTCAAAAGTTCCCCAAGGGTTGCATAGTGCAAGAGCCTCCTAAGCAGTCAAAATTAGAGTTTGTGTTCTGATCAAGAAAATGAAGTTTTCAAAGGTCCAATCAAGTCTCACATGCCTACAAATATGGTCAAAAATCCTCATACAAAGTTTCAAGACATTCAGCTCAAAATTGCACAGTCAAAAACCCTAATTGCACTACAGTCAACTGTAGGGGCAAAATGGTCATTTGACAGTCAAAAGTTCAAATTTTTGGTCAATATATCATTTTGAAGCCAAAAACATCATTTGATCAATGCTTGATCATGATTCTCAAAGCTTGGCTCAAAAATCATCAAAATGCAAAAGTTTCCTTATTTGGACAGTTGAAAAAGTCAACTGTAAATTGACCAGGGCATAATTTTCACATGGATTATCAGAAAAATTCCATCCAAAGCTCATTTTGAAGAGAAAGACATTTCCTACAACTCATATTCATACTTCAAGTCCAAGAAATGCTCTCACAAAAAGTTATCAATTTCAACATTATAGGTCATTTTCAAAAGTCAACAAAAAGGGACTTTAAGTCAAAGGCCATAACTTGAGATTGGTAAATCAAAATGACATGGGACCAAAGACATTGGTTAGAGGACTCAAATACCTTTCCAAAATGTCCAAGAACATGAGAAAAGCTTAAAAATTGAGCAAGTTATTCCTTGTAGAAGTTGGGAAATTTTTGGATATTTTGAAAAGTCAACATTGATCCAAATGACCTAAAATTGCTAATGGGCCCATTTTTCCTCCACAAATCATCATCCATGGCATGTGCACGACCACTTGGCCCAAAGGGAAGTCTTTTATTCATTTTTTATTTATTTGTATGAATTTTTATTTATAATAATTCATTTAAATCAAATTAAATATATGAAAAATGCTAACCTAAGTTTTTTCAATCTTTTTGTGCACATTATATCATCAATAATTCGTGCATATCCCAACATGGAAAGATTTGGATTGATTGGCATGATTGAGAACAAAAAAACACATGGAAAAGATTTAAAAAGATCCTTAAAAATCAAATTTTCAAAAACCATGAATGCATTGGATTTGTGCTATTTTTCTTGACCTAATGGACTCAATACAAAAGCCTAAGCACAACCCTAATGTTCATACACACTGAGCTGCGCCCAAGAGCCATTGTAAAACTTGAAATTTCTCTCTAAAACCTCAATTCTGAAAACTCACTTCCAAGGCGATTCAAGTCTCAAAACCTGTTCCATTGGCTTCTTGGAGGATTATAGGACATAACTGAATCATTCCCCAAGCCCCATACTCAAGGAAACGCAAGGTTACCATTGAAATTGGTAAAAGAAATTCCAAAACTGTTTTCCATTATCCATGCATCTTTATCATATTTTGTTGTTATGTTTATGTTTATGATGAAGTTTGCAAGCTAATCATATGATTTAATTGAAGTTTCACGCATTCTATGCCAAGATACCATGTTCGTGTTCTAGGGTTTACAGGATTGGAAATTAGGGGTTTTTGAACGGGGAAAAATTAGCCCTCAAGACCACCACCATTCAACTCAGCGCATGTGGACGAAGATAATGGAACTATCGCGCCTAATTTATGATTGCCCTAGTGCTAATCGTTATTTTCTGTAAAGACATTTTCTGCAACGGTGTAAAAACCATTGCTTATGTTGTTTATATTTCAGGAACATGAAGAAGATGATGTGTTGGCAAACGGTGATAGGTTGATTCAAAAATTCGCGCGTTGGTGGCCCCTGATCATTATTTCTTTTATCATGTTTATTTGCTATTATATATTAAACGTGTTTGGGATGGCTCAGTGGTAGGTACACGCGCTGGCAATGTCCATGACCTGGGTTCGAGCCCCAGGTCTTCATGCTTTCAAATATCATTTTTCCATTAATATTCATATGCAGCGCTTACGTTGAGGATCATGATACACCTCTTAGTCCAGCTGTCCACGCGTCTAAGGGACTCAAATCAAAGGCTCAGAATTGAGGCACACAATGCACATGAGTCAACGCCTCTTCATGTGAGTGAAAAAGTCCACAAAGCCAGGAATTGAATTGGGCTTAAACTGCTTGGGCTATACCTCCATATTGGGGTCTGAACCCCCAGGTTTGCATATTTTTGTTTCTTCTTTACTTTTTTTTGTATTATTATTTTTACTTATTTTTTTTATTGTTGTTTTATTAATTAACTAATTATTTTCATAAATGTAAAAATACACAATAAAAAACCAGAAAAGGAAAAAAACATTAAATATTTTTATATTTTAATATTTCTTGTAAATAAATTGCATGTAATTGAATGTAGTTTTAAATTAGGTTTGCAATATTAATTCTTTTAATAAAAATCTAAAAAATGTAGAAATAGGGTTTAATTAATAAATTTCATCTTTTTATTTTTTCTTTCACAAATATATTAAACAATTAAATATTTATTTTATTTATTTTCATAATCAAATTTGCATATAAAAATTAGGTTTAATTTTAGGTTAAAAAACTTCAATTATTTTTCTTAATAAATTAGAAGTCATTAGAATTAGGGTTAGTATTAATTTTAATTAATTCTTTCTTTCTATTAAATCCTAAAATACTAAAAAACACTAAAAAATACCAAAAAACAAATTCTTGCTTTCTTTTAATTTTAATTCATCATTAATTTAATTTTTGCAAAAGGGTCCAACGCCCTCGTTTCGTTCTTAATTTCTTATTAATTCGCGTATTTATTTTATTTTCATTATAATAATTATGTATCTCTCCCGAAGCCTTGTAAATACCTCTCGCACTTTTAATTCTTTTAATTTCTTTACTTTTTCTGTCAAATCGGGTCCTGGTTAATTTTGGCGATGTGGACCCGCGCCATTTGTAATAGCTTTAGATTTTATTTTCTCGCAACTTTTTAACTGTTAAACAATGGCATGAAAGACTGTATGGACAAAAATAAAAGCAAGCGTAGAACACCAATAACATGACAAGATAAATGCAAATGAAAACGACACACGAATCGCACACACCACCCCTAGGGTACGCCTCACTGTTGCCTTGCCTCGAAAGGTGATCGTCGAGTAGTGGATGTCTTAGTAAGTCCTCATGATCCGGGAACCTGGCATGAGGGTAGCTTCTAAGGTGTCTTCCCATTGCTCTGGTGATCACCATGTCCCGAACCTCGAATTGACCCGAACACCTCCAACGGTGGTGCTACCTACCTCTCAATGGTGGGATGGCACTACTTTAAAGGACATTTACACAGACGAATTCCTTAGGGTAGGTAGGTTCTCGTAGATACTTGCTCTAACTTCAAAACAAAACAAAATACTTTTCGCACTGACACCTTTTCAAAAAGCTTTCGAAAGCATTTTTTCAAACACTCTTGAGGACTGATACAAGAGTCGAACTAGAATTTTCAAAGAAACTTTTTAAAACCCACAGTTGAAAAGCAAACAAACCAATTTTGAAAACACAATGAGCAAGTATCTAAGAGCCCATGGATAACCATGGATAGAAAGGGTGCTAACACCTTCCCTTTCTATAACCTACCTCCCGAACCGAGAGCAATCTCTTTAAGGAATTTTTCTGTGCTTTTGTCCTTTCCATTTGGAGAAAATAAAAGACGGTTGCGACTCTTGCTTCCGCGACATTTCGCGATTCAGCGTTAAACAGTCAGTTCCAGATCCACCGATCACAGAACTGACGACTCTGCTGGGGACCAAACTTAAAGTGAGGTGTATCTTAGGGTTAGTTCATAACTGTGTTTTCAATTGTACTGATTTGTCTGCTTTAAATTTGTGGGTTGCATGGGAGTTACATAGATCCTAACCCGGATCTGGGGATACCCTGTTTAGGTAGCATAAGCTGTGAGGGACATGTCCGGCGTATACCGACATGGGTGAAGCAGTGGCTACGTTGGTGTGGCACCTTGGTCTGTACCGATATCCCTCGTGTTGAAACGGGGAGAATATGGGTCTTCCAAGGAGTCATTAAGCACCAACAGACCTTAGAACCTTAAATGACCCAACTTGGCCAATAGAACAGTAGCAGTATGCTACGCCCATTGAGGCTAAACTCTCGTGATGGTTCTGGCCGCAAGAAAAGATTGCGATGCTGGAGTTATGACCGATTGAGGGTAGTCAATGATATTGGGATCCTCTAAGAACCCGGTTACTTTGACAGGACAGGTATGAACCAACCAACTGAAAGAGGGTAATACCTAGACCTCATGCTGGCCTAAACTCTAAGGGTTTCTCTTGTGTGACTTGTGTGCCTTCGTACTTGACTATTTGCATGCTTGTTGTCTGACACTTGAGCTTCTTGCAGGTTTTGTTTGTAGTCCTTAATTAGGACTCATAACAAGGTTTACCGAGTTTCTTGCAGGTTTTGTTTTAGTCCTTAATTAGGACTCCTAACAAAGTGTACTGAGTTTCTTGTAGGTTTTTGGTTTGCAGTCCTTAATTGGGACTCGTAACAGGGTTTACCTACATTACCCCATGCATAGCATAACATCATACCATTGCATACATCTTAACCCATTTCAAGGATCTCAAAGGCTTGTGATGCAGGTCATGATGAATCAAACATCTAGCAAGGGGCAAAGAGGATTTATTTTCCTCTAGCCAAAGTTGTCAGGGGCTATGACCCACTTGATATGGTGAGCTCTGACTCTTGAAGAAGGTTCCCCTAACCAAGGTTGCTTGGAAATCAAAACCAGACATGATGACTAAAGTCAGGGGCTATGACCCACTTGATATGGTGAGCTCTGACTCTTGAAGAAGGTTCCCCTAACCAAGGTTGCTTGGAAATCAAAACCAGACATGATGACTAAAGTCAGGGGCTATGACCCACTGGATATGGTGAGCCTTTGACCCTTGGAAGAAAGACTCTCAACAATGTGAAGTACCTTCAATCAAGCCACCAGTTTCCAATGCTAACAAATTTTTTTTTTGTTTACCCCGTGAGGTCCTTGAAAATATTGCATGCATACATACATATCATTGCATTACAGGTGTCCCTTTTGCAGGTCACTTACCCTTCTCGCTGTTTATTTCAGCAATGGCCTTCCAACCAGATAACCAGGACCTTCTCGCTCAAGAGACCCGGTTTGGGGAAATTCTCCTGAATCTATCCAAGGGGCAGGAAGAGCTAAGGACACTTCTCATGGGGACCTTTGTCAGGAACAGTGCTGAGGATGAAGGGCTGAAACACCTACAAGCTGAGATGGATGCAATGAAAGCCCAAATGCTGGGGCAGAGGAATGCCATTCAAGGGTTAGCTCAAAGACAAGATGAGCTCCGGTTTCTCGTCAACCAACTGCTTCAGGGTAACCAACTGGGGCAAACGTCTAAGGGTAAAAAGCCAGTCATCGTTCGACCATCTTTGAGACAAAGAGGCAAGGAAAAAGCTCCTCATATGGCTTCAGTATCACCAATTCAGTATCAACCTCATCAGCTTCAGTCAGACAAGCCCAAAAGGCAATTCACCAAGCTCAACGTGTCGCTGCCTCAAGCCTTACAACAACTGCTGAGGTTGAACTTGGTAACTCTAAAGGATCCTCCTAAGAATCCCAACAGGACACCTTCAAGGTATGACCCCAATGCCCACTGTGCTTATCATTCTGACAGCCCGGGGCATGCTACAGAGGACTGTTGGACTTTGAAGAATAAAATCCAGGATCTGATTGAGGAAGGAGCTGTGGAATTCACCCAAGATGGCCAGGCTGAGTGCTTCTACCACCCCTACAGGAGGCACCATTTGAAGTGACAAACCCTGAGATTAGGAAATTTTGTTCATTCGAATGTTCAAGTTGCAATTTTCTTTTGTTCAAACCTTTATTCATGTTAAACATTGTTATCACATTAATGCATCGCTTATGTCTATTTTGAAGCAATATATTCGTATTCACTAAACGCAAATTATTTTCATATTTTTCTGATGATCAACTCTTGACTAATAATTCTAAGCCTCTTGAGGGAGGATGACGAAAATGATACCATAATCTACAGTATGCTTTTGAACAGACCCCGCTGATGAAGTACAGGCATTGTTTCAATCCCTAAACACTGGAGTTATAAGGATGATAATCCCTCGTCAACCCATCTGAGCCAAAGAAGTAGGAGTTTTTCTTTTCGAAATTTAAAACCCTTAATCATAACCTGGGGCAGGGTAGTTATCTCAGTTGATCCAAGTGCATAACAAATGGCACCAAAGAGGTCCTTACAAAACAAAGAAAGACAGTGATGGTTCCGAACAATCAATAAAGAAAGGCAGTCATTATCTCAAAAAATAAAAAAACCCATTAAGTCAAAACCCATGAAGGAGACTTACAAAACTGGGGCATCCCGCTGACTGTAATTCCAAAAAAGGAAACAGTTCAGGCAAAAAAGAAAGGGATAACAAAAATCAAACAAGAAAGAGGTCTTACAAACCCTCAACAAAAAAGGAATGACTGCCTATTCAAAATAAGTTATCAACATCCGAATCATCACCGGAAAATCAGAGCAAAGACTCAAACAAAGGTCTAACGCATGATCAACTGAGTTTAGGTTTGGAGAACATCACGAAGAGTGGGTGGGTACAAATAATTTGAGCCTTTATCCTTTGTTGCTTAAACCATGAACCAGGCCACGTTATAACCCTCAAAAGTCCTAGCTGAAGCATGGGTTAGTTCGAAAGCATACTGTTACGAAAGGTATCCTGACTCCTTAAGGCCTATGGTAAAATACGGGGTTGACATCACGTTTTACAAACATTCACTTGTTTTATGAAAAATAATGCATTTTTAAAATCTTCAAGACAGACATGAGCTTTGCATTTTTAACATAACTTTGTTCGCATATGACTTTTTGTTTGAACAGCATGGAAATTCGCACGAGGAATACCTAGTGAACAAAAGTACTTCCAATCAAGGGGCATGGCATGACTATTGTCTATTATCTGGGGCAATTCAGTCAAGATTCGGAGAATCTTTCAAAATGCCAAGATAACCAGGGGCAAATCTCCGCCTGAGTCACTTGGGGCAGTCCAACAGTGAACCTTGCCTGATCAAACACCTTCTGGTAGCATGACAAAACACTTCTAACAGGGGAAACTCCCTACATTCTGAGAACAGGGACATAGTAGAAAAAAGTACTACGCATAAACGAAGACCCGCTAGGTTGACACACCTAGGCAAAAATAAGGGCTTCCCGGCGAACCAAAAGGGTTCGGGCAAAATGAAGGGATGAAATAAAAAAAAAATCTGTACACCCGGCAAGTCGAAAACCTGAAAAGGCGGCTTGGGCAAAAATGGGTATCCCGGTGGACTGAAAACCCGAAAGGGCGGTCCAGGCAAAAGTTAGGGATCAAAGCGTACGACTATGTCCTGTCATCTTGTCACCTGCCTACCAGAAGAAGGTTTGACCCTCAACAATTATCAGCATCCCACATGTGCCTCCCCATAGAAACAGGGGCAATAACGGGTGGTTTAAGCAATCTGATTGTTCTATCCTCCAAGGTACCAAGGTAGGTTCAGCTAAAGAACATAACCAGATATCCTAATTCCCCAGAGAGTGATTCAGCAAAACAGTGCATTCTTCTCCAGGCAGAGTTATCAAGTCTCAAGGAAATTGGGCATCCTCCAGCAGATCCCAACATTCCCCAGCAGTATACATATATTCTTAACAAGCATCCCCGGCAGTCTTGGTCTAAAGATTGTTCCCCGGCGGCAGACCAACATTCAAAGGAATCGCTTCCCCGACATAGTTCAAAACATCCCCAAGAGAATCCAATCTAGTTCCCCAGGAAATTTAGAATTCATATCCCCAAGCAGTAAGCTTATCCCCAGTAAATTCTGGAAGCTTATCCTTCGCAGAGCACGAACGCGTCTCCCGGCTTTATTCAAAGAGTTATTTCCTTAACAGGATATAACTGGGTTATCCTCAGCCAAAAGCCACGGAAAGAGCGTCCTCGACATAGTTATTTCTTATCCCCATCGAAGTCTGTTCATACTTCCAATACAGCAAAGATATCCCCAGCAAGTTAGGGTCAACAATTCAATAAAATATCCCGCTCCCCACAGAGTATCACTCCTCAGCATTCTTGCAAGTATTATCCCCAGCGGAAGCGAAATCTATTCTCAATATCAGCCCAGGATTGACTTCCCGGCACCCGTCAAAGATTCACTTTCCTAGACGAAAGCATACATAAAACATCACATACATCATTATAGCATGCATAGACGCATCATATCATACAAATCTCATTTATGTTGAGAACATCATTGCATGGTCCATATCATGCATCGCATATGACTGACCTTTACCTTTCAGGAAAGAGGCAGTTAAATTCTCAACCATATTTCAAGACCTAGACCGGTTCAGTTAATCGACTCAAAAGATTTCTTATCCAGTCCAAGGCCTTCTCTAGTCCGGCCAAATCGACTCCCAACAGATTTTTCTGATGAAGACTCAGTAGAAGTTATCAGGTTATATTGTCCCATTGGTTCTCTCTCCGACGGTGCATGAGATTTCCATTTTGGGTTTTTCTTTGAGATTATAATGTCCTATTAGTTCTCTCTCCGACGGTGCATGAGATTTCCATTTTAGGTTTTTCTTCGAGGTTATATTGTCCCATTGGTTCTCTCTCCGATGGTGCATGAGATTTCCATTTTGGGTTTTTCTTTGAGATTATAATGTCCTATTGGTTCTCTCTCCGACTGTGCATGAGATTTCCATTTTAGGTTTTTCTTCGAGATTATATTGTCCTATTGGTTCTCTCTCCGACGGTGCATGAGATTTCCATTTTAGGTTTTTCTTCGAGATTATATTGTCCTATTGGTTCTCTCTCCGACGGTGCATGAGATTTCCATTTTGGGTTCTTCTTTGAGATTATAATGTCCTATTGGTTCTCTCTCCGACGGTGCATGAGATTTCCATTTTAGGTTTTTCTTTGAGATTATATTTTCCTCTTGGTTCTCTCTCCGACGGTGCATGAGATTTCCATTTTGGGTTTTTCTTTGAGATTTTAATTTCCGATGGTTCCCTCTCCGACGGTGAGTGAGGTGATAATTCATTTTCCCATTGGTTCCCTCTCCGACGGTGAGTGAGGTGATAATTCCTTTTCCTATGGTTCCCTCTCCGACGGTGAGTGAGGTGATAATTCCTTTTCCAATGGTTCCCTCTCCGACGGTGAGTGAGGTGATAATTCCTTTTCAGATGGTTCCCTCTCCGACGGTGAGTGAGGTGATAATTCCTTTTCAGATGGTTCCCTCTCCGACGGTGAGTGAGGTGATAATTCCTTTTCAGATGGTTCCCTCTCCGACGGTGAGTAAGGTGATAATTCCTTTTCAGATGGTTCCCTCTCCGACGGTGAGTGAGGTGATAATTCCTTTTCAGATGGTTCCCTCTCCGACGGTGAGTGAGGTGATAATTCCGTTTCAGATGGTTCCCTCTCCGACGGTGAGTGAGGTGATAATTCCGTTTCAGATGGTTCCCTCTCCGACGGTGAGTGAGGGGATAATTCCTTTTCAGATGGTTCCCTCTCCGACGGTGAGTGAGGTGATAATTCCTTTTCAGATGGTTCCCTCTCCGACGGTGAGTGAGGTGATAATTCCTTTTCAGATGGTTCCCTCTCCGACGGTGAGTGAGGTGATAATTCCGTTTCAGATGGTTCCCTCTCCGACGGTGAGTGAGGTGATAATTCCTTTTCAGATGGTTCCCTCTCCGACGGTGAGTGAGGTGATAATTCCTTTTCAGATGGTTCCCTCTCCGACGGTGAGTGAGGTGATAATTCCTTTTCAGATGGTTCCCTCTCCGACAGTGAGTGAGGTGATAATTCCTTTTCAGATGGTTCCCTCTCCGACGGTGAGTGAGGTGATAATTCCTTTTCAGATGGTTCCCTCTCCGACGGTGAGTGAAGTGATAATTCCTTTTCCTATGGTTCCCTCTCCGATGGTGCGTGAGGTGGTAATTCCTTTTTAGGTTATAATTTCCTATGGTTCCCTCTCCGATGGTGCGTGAGGTGGTAATTCCTTTTTAGGTTATAATTTCCTATGGTTCCCTCTCCGATGGTGCGTGAGGTGGTAATTCCTTTTTAGGTTATAATTTCCTATGGTTCCCTCTCCGATGGTGCGTGAGGTGGTAATTCCTTTTTAGGTTATAATTTCCTATGGTTCCCTCTCCGATGGTGCGTGAGGTGGTAATTCCTTTTTAGGTTATAATTTCCTTTGGTTCTCTCCCCGACGGTGTGTGAGATGTAATTCCCTTTCCGATTGTAATTGGTTCTCTTCCCGATACTGCGAAGATGGTAAGTCCCACCGAGATTTTCTCAACGAGTGTTATTGAAGTTAAAGTCACCCAAGGTTCTCTTACCATTCACGCTAAGGTAGTAACCATCCCTGGTTCATTCATCACCGTTTGAAGCTCCAGACTCAGCTCCTGTAACCAGTCAGGACACATCTGTACCAAGCATCTGAAAATCAGCTCCTGCAACGTGCCAGGTACTCATTTTCTTTTGCAGGTACGCAGGTTCTCGCTAAGGAATCTCTTACGCGATCCACATCCAGATGGCATCTATAAGCCCATCATCCTATTCATCAACCTCTAAATGGCATCTATAAGCCCATTCCCATCACCACACGGCTACTATGTGAGCGCAAATTTCTGGGCACTCTAGTGTTCAATCATCTCCCACCTTCGGATTACGAAAGGCACACCAGCCAATCTGCATCCTCAGGTCTAAGAAGATTGAACAAGGGCAACTGTTGTACCCCAAAATTTGCCCTCCCATATTTTCAAAGATTTGCAAAGTCCAGCTTCAAAAGTTCCCCAAGGGTTGCACAGTGCAAGAGCCTCATAAGCAGTCAAAATTAGAGTTTGTGTTCTGATCAAGAAAATGAAGTTTTCAAAGGTCCAATCAAGTCTCACATGCCTACAAATATGGTCAAAAATCCTCATACAAAGTTTAAAGACATTCAGCTCAAAATTGCACAGTCAAAAACCCTAATTGCACTACAGTCAACTGTAGGGGCAAAATGGTCATTTGACAGTCAAAAGTTCAAATTTTTGGTCAATATATCATTTTGAAGCCACAAACATCATTTGATCAATGCTTGATCATGATTCTCAAAGCTTGGCTCAAAAATCATCAAAATGCAAAAGTTTCCTTATTTGGACAGCTGAAAAAGTCAACTGTAAATTGACCAGGGCATAATTTTCACATGGATTATCAGAAAAATTCCATCCAAAGCTCATTTTGAAGAGAAAGACATTTCCTACAACTCATCTTCATACTTCAAGTCCAAGAAATGCTCTCACAAAAAGTTATCAATTTCAACATTATAGGTCATTTTCAAAAGTCAACAAAAAGGGACTTTAAGTCAAAGGCCATAACTTGAGATTGGTAAATCAAAATGACATGGTACCAAAGACATTGGTTAGAGGACTCATAGACCTTTCCAAAATGTCCAAGAACATGAGAAAAGCTTAAAAATTGAGCAAGTTATGCCTTGTAGAAGTTGGGAAATTTTTGGATATTTTGAAAAGTCAACATTGATCCAAATGACCTAAAATTGCTAATGGGCCCATTTTTCCTCCACAAATCATCATCCATGGCATGTGAACGACCACTTGGCCCAAAGGGAAGTCTTTTATTCATTTTTTATTTATTTGTATGAATTTTTATTTATAATAATTCATTTAAATCAAATTAAATATATGAAAAATGCTAACCTAAGTTTTTTCAATCTTTTTGTGCACATTATATCATCAATAATTCGTGCATATCCCAACATGGAAAGATTTGGATTGATTGGCATGATTGAGAACAAAAAAACACATGGAAAAGATTTAAAAAGATCCTTAAAAATCAAATTTTCAAAAACCATGAATGCATTGGATTTGTGCTATTTTTCTTGACCTAATGGACTCAATACAAAAGCCTAAGCACAACCCTAATGTTCATACACACTGAGCTGCGCCCAAGAGCCATTGTAAAACTTGAAATTTCTCTCTAAAACCTCAATTCTGAAAACTCACTTCCAAGGCGATTCAAGTCTCAAAACCTGTTCCATTGGCTTCTTGGAGGATTATAGGACATAACTGAATCATTCCCCAAGCCCCATACTCAAGGAAACACAAGGTTACCATTGAAATTGGTAAAAGAAATTCCAAAACTGTTTTCCATTATCCATGCATCTTTATCATATTTTGTTGTTATGTTTATGTTTATGATGAAGTTTGCAAGCTAATCATATGATTTAATTGAAGTTTCACGCATTCTATACCAAGATACCATGTTCGTGTTCTAGGGTTTACAGGATTGGAAATTAGGGGTTTTTGAACGGGGAAAAATTAGCCCTCAAGACCACCACCATTCAACTCAGCGCATGTGGACGAAGATAATGGAACTATCGCGCCTAATTTATGATTGCCCTAGTGCTAATCGTTATTTTCTGTAAAGACATTTTCTGCAACGGTGTAAAAACCGTTGCTTATGTTGTTTATATTTCAGGAACATGAAGAAGATGATGTGTTGGCAAACGGTGATAGGTTGATTCAAAAATTCGCGCGTTGGTGGCCCCTGATCATTATTTCTTTTATCATGTTTATTTGCTATTATATATTAAACGTGTTTGGGATGGCTCAGTGGTAGGTACACGCGCTGGCAATGTCCATGACCTGGGTTAGAGCCCCAGGTCTTCATGCTTTCAAATATTATTTTTCCATTAATATTCATATGCAGCGCTTACGTTGAGGATCATGATACACCTCTTAGTCCAGCCGTCCACGCGTCTAAGGGACTCAAATCAAAGGCTCAGAATTGAGGCACACAATGCACATGAGTCAACGCCTCTTCATGTGAGTGAAAAAGTCCACAAAGCCAGGAATTGAATTGGGCTTAAACTGCTTGGGCTATACCTCCATATTGGGGTCTGAACCCCCAGGTTTGCATATTTTTGTTTCTTCTTTACTTTTTTTTGTATTATTATTTTTACTTATTTTTTTTATTGTTGTTTTATTAATTAACTAATTATTTTCATAAATGTAAAAATACACAATAAAAAACCAGAAAAGGAAAAAAACATTAAATATTTTTATATTTTAATATTTCTTGTAAATAAATTGCATGTAATTGAATGTAGTTTTAAATTAGGTTTGCAATATTAATTCTTTTAATAAAAATCTAAAAAATGTAGAAATAGGGTTTAATTAATAAATTTCATCTTTTTATTTTTTCTTTCACAAATATATTAAACAATTAAATATTTATTTTATTTATTTTCATAATCAAATTTGCATATAAAAATTAGGTTTAATTTTAGGTTAAAAAACTTCAATTATTTTTCTTAATAAATTAGAAGTCATTAGAATTAGGGTTAGTATTAATTTTAATTAATTCTTTCTTTCTATTAAATCCTAAAATACTAAAAAACACTAAAAAATACCAAAAAACAAATTCTTGCTTTCTTTTAATTTTAATTCATCATTAATTTAATTTTTGCAAAAGGGTCCAACGCCCTCGTTTCGTTCTTAATTTCTTATTAATTCACGTATTTATTTTATTTTCATTATAATAATTATGTATCTCTCCCGAAGCCTTGTAAATACCTCTCGCACTTTTAATTCTTTTAATTTCTTTACTTTTTCTGTCAAATCGGGTCCTGGTTAATTTTGGCGATGTGGACCCGCGCCATTTGTAATAGCTTTAGATTTTATTTTCTCGCAACTTTTTAACTGTTAAACAATGGCATGAAAGACTGTATGGACAAAAATAAAAGCAAGCGTAGAACACCAATAACATGACAAGATAAATGCAAATGAAAACGACACACGAATCGCACACACCACCCCTAGGGTACGCCTCACTGTTGCCTTGCCTCGAAAGGTGATCGTCGAGTAGAGGATGTCTTAGTAAGTCCTCATGATCCGGGAACCTGGCATGAGGGTAGCTTCTAAGGTGTCTTCCCATTGCTCTGGTGATCACCATGTCCCGAACCTCGAATTGACCCGAACACCTCCAACGGTGGTGCTACCTACCTCTCAATGGTGGGATGGCACTACTTTAAAGGACATTTACACAGACGAATTCCTTAGGGTAGGTAGGTTCTCGTAGATACTTGCTCTAACTTCAAAACAAAACAAAATACTTTTTGCACTGACACCTTTTCAAAAAGCTTTCGAAAGCATTTTTTCAAACACTCTTGAGGACTGATACAAGAGTCGAACTGGAATTTTCAAAGAAACTTTTTAAAACCCACAGTTGAAAAGCAAACAAACCAATTTTGAAAACACAATGAGCAAGTATCTAAGAGCCCATGGATAACCATGGATAGAAAGGGTGCTAACACCTTCCCTTTCTATAACCTACCTCCCGAACCGAGAGCAATCTCTTTAAGGAATTTTTCTGTGCTTTTGTCCTTTCCATTTGGAGAAAATAAAAGACGGTGGCGACTCTTGCTTCCGCGACATTTCACGAACCAACGTTAAACAGTCAGTTCCAGATCCACCGATCACACGAGGCACTTGTTGAATTTCCATGGCATTCAGGTGATCCTCTAACTTCTTGTACTTGTCTTCAGCTGGAGGATACTGCTCCTCATTAAAATCAGTCTCGTTGTCAGAGACCACCGGACTAGGAACCCTTCCCCCTTGGGGACTTCCTTTCCCTACAGAAGAACCAGCTTGATCAACCTCATTCTGCAGTGTGTTACCAAACCTCCGGCCAGTGTTGAACAGTACAGTTCTCTTCTTCTTCTTCTTGACCAGCAGAGCCTTCAATTCCTCCTGACCTTGGGCTAAACTCATAATCAGCTCTTGGAACTGGGCGTTTTGAGTCTGGAGGGCCTTGATGGAATGCTCAGTAGATGATTCAGGGTTCATGATGGCGAGCTGAAATAAACAGCGAAGAAGATTAAACCGCCTGTAAAAAAGAGTACCTGTTATGCACATGATGCATGATATGCTGTTTATGCAATGCATTCAAGGGTTCGAAAGTTCAAATTTGTTGTATACAAAAAGGAACACACGTTATCATTAGGAAATAATTGTTCAGTACATCAAGGCCTCATGGGAAAATATTACAAAGTAAATTAATCCCAAAAGACACTGCGCATCCTCTTTGGAGCAATGTAAGTGTTGAGAGTCTTTTCCTTGTGCAGTAGGCGGGTGAGCTCCAAGACCTTCTTCTCACTAGCCTGTAGACTGGACTCAAGAGAATTCTGTTCTTCCTTAAGCTGGATCCAGCTCTTCTGCATTTCTTCCCAGGATGTAGGCATGTCAGGATGTTGAATGGTGTAGGGCACCTCTCCTTCCAAAACTGGTTCTTTGATCACAAGGAGAACATGAGGATATGGCATCATTAACTTCTGGGAACGGGCTCGTACCCACTTGAGATAAGGCTCCAACGGGATGGAGTTCCTGTGCCCTAGTGTCTTGCTGTCTACCTTGATGGGCATCCTTCAAGCTCTGATAAATCTCCGGCGAAGTCCTTGTGCATCGTTGTAGTCAAAAACTATATCAGGAATTACCATGTCATGAGGGCCATCCCTTAGAGAATATCCAAACTGTCTCAAGGCCAAGCATGGGTTGTAAGTAATACCTCCTCTGATTCCAAGTAAAGGAACATTAGGAAACTCCCCGCAACGATCAATGATAGTGACGTCTTCTCTGGACCGAGAACACCAATGTATATCAGCATGCGTAAGAGTCATCAACTGTTGTGACCATCTCAAACCCCGCTCATTCTTCAAAACTGATTGTGGAAGGTGCGAAATAAACCACCTTCCCAGGAGGGGAGTGCAGCACATAAGAACACCTCTTTTTCTCATGGTTCGAGTGTAACATGAGTGAAGGATGTCCCCAAGCAACGTAGGTATAGGATTCCTGGACATGAAGATCTTGACGGCATTGATATCTATAAGCTGGTCGGGATTCAGGAACAACACCAACCCATAGACAAGGAGGGCCACAACTTCTTCAAAGGCT
The DNA here is from genome assembly GCA_948472305.1 of Vicia faba. Classification (NCBI taxonomy): domain Eukaryota; kingdom Viridiplantae; phylum Streptophyta; class Magnoliopsida; order Fabales; family Fabaceae; genus Vicia; species Vicia faba. The sequence goes on from OX451738.1 coordinate 358,184,950, forward strand.
TGTAGGTCAAGGGAATTCCAACATTCTTGGGCCTTCTCAAACAGAAACCTGGCCAAGAACCCTTTGATACCACTTCTAACTTCCCAATGTCCCTTGATGTCATATGGTTGTAGGCGTAATGCTTTAGCAATCTCTTCAAGTTTGGGTTCCTTTTCCGTACCGTTGTAGGGTAGTTGACTAAGAATAGGGATCCTCAGAAGCCGGGAGAACTCTTCCAAAGTAGGCACCAATTGATAATCTAGGAAAGTAAAGCAGTGGTGCAGAGGGTCAAAGAACTGGAAGAGGACCTTTATCATATCTTCCTCAATGTTGGTGTTGACCAAGCTGATGAGGCTTCCATGTTTCTCACTGAAAGAAGAGCTCTCGGGAATCCTGGATATAAGTTCCTTAAGCTGAGGAGGGATCCTTACAAGGCTGATTTGAATTGTCTTTCTGCGGATAGTTTCCATGTCCTACAAAACAAGAACAAAGATGAAGATTCGAACCCCTGAAATGGTTAGTCAATGCATATGATGCTGTATGATGTTATGATGCTATGATAAAACACACCACAAGTATTCACAAAAGCAAACATGGTAAAGCACACAAGTCACACCACAACCCTTAGAGTTTAGGCCAGCATGGGGTCTGGGTATTACCCTCTTGAGGTTGGTGGGCTCAAAACCTGTCCTATCAAAAGTAACCGGGTTCTAAGGGTCCCAATATCATTGGATTGTTTTCTGTGTTCATCGTTTCGATTTAGCCACTGACCTGGCGACCGAAATATTCCAAGAAAACAACCCTCAACTGAGTGTAGTATCGAGTATCAACCAACCTCGGACTGCACCAAAGTTAGTTATCTCACTACCCTAAAGAGGCCAAGATTGTTCAATTAAGGTTCCTAAGGTCAGTTGATGCTTCACGACATCACGCGGCGGCCCCGTACTCTCCTTGACTGGACTCAAGGGTTACCGGTACTCACCATAGTGCCACATCAACGTAGCAGACTGCTTCAACCGTGTCGGTATACCCCGCACAGTTCCCTCACAGTCTTGTTGATACTTTCTAAGAAGGTATCCCCCAGATCCGAGTTAGGATCTATAGAACTCCCAAAATAGGCCCAATAATTTTAAAGCACACAAATCAGGCAATTGAAAACATAAGTGATCTTAGTCCTAAGGTACACCTCACTTTTAAAGTGTTTCTCAGCAGAGTCACCAGTTCTGTGATCGGTGGATTTAGAACTGACTGTTTAACGCTGGTTCGCGAAATATCGCGGAAGCAAGAGTCGCCACCGTCTTTTATTTTCTCCAACATGGACAGGACAAAAGCACAGCAAAATTCCTTATGAGATAGTTTCTCGGTTCGGGAGGTAGATTTATAGAAAGGGAAGGTGTTAGCACCCTTTCTATCCATGGTTATCCATGGGCTCTTAGATACTTGCTCTTTATGTTTTCAAAATTGTTTGCTTTTCAATTGTGAGTGGGTTTGAAAAAGTTTCTTTGAAAGATTTCTGAATAACTCTTGTATCTATCCTCAAGAGTGTTTGAAAAATTGTTTTGAAAGCTTTTTGAAAGTGTCGGTGTGAAAAGGCTTTTGTTTTGTTTTTTAGAGAGAGCAAGTATCTATGAGTCATCTACCTACCCTAAGGAATTAGGCTGTGTAAATGTCCTTAAGGTAGTGCTATCCCACCATTGAGAGGTAGGTAGCACCACCGTTGGAGGTGTTCGGGTCAATTCGAGTGTAGGGACAGTGTGGTCACTGAAGCAACAGTTAGGACACCTTAGAAGCTACCCTTATGTCCTTGATCCTTTTTTAAATCCGAGGCAACCGTTTCGAGGCAACTATTCCGAGGCAACTGTTTCGAGGCAACTATTTCGAGGCAACTGTTTCGAGGCAACTGGATCATGGACATAAGGACTTACTAAAACGTCCTATACTTGACGACCACGTTTCGAAGGCAACAGGTGAGGCGTACCCTAGAAGTGGTGTGTGTATTTGTGTATTGTTTTCATGTTATATTTTATCTTTGATCATGGCATTTGTGAGCTACGCTTGTTTTTAATTAACCATACATTCTTTCATGCAATTTAGAATTTAAGAGTGCGGAAAATTAAAAGACGGAAAAATAAAGGCTACGCTATTACAAGGCGCGGGTCTATACATCGCCAAAATACAAAGACCCGTTTGATAAAAATGCGGAAAGTAAATAAATATCTAATTACTATTACAATCCTTGAGCAGTTACATAATATTCAAAAGAAAATAATGCGCGAAAAGAATTAAATTGAACGTCCGAGGGTGTTGGACCCTTTTGAGAAATTAAATTAAATTAAAGTCTAATTAATTATAAAAGTGTTTTTTATGTTTTTTGTATTTATGAAATAAAGAAAATTAAAATTAAATGGAAACCCTAATTCTAAGTTATTTTAAATTATTAAAGAAAAAGTCAAAATTAGGCTAATTAACTAAATTATTTCATTTACATGTTTATTTACAAAAATAATAATAATAATAAATAATGATGGAAATAAATAATTAAGAAAAAAAGTGTCAAAACCTAATTCTACATATTTTTTATTTATTAAGAAAAGATTAAAGTTTGAAACCTAAATTAAACTAGGTGAATTATTAGAGTTTATTTACAAAAATATGCTAGTGATAAATTAATAATAATTAAATATATTTTACATTTTTTTATTTTTTGTTTTTATTATGGAAAATTAATTTATGGTAAAAAATAAAAAAAACAATTAAAACAATTAAATGATTAAAAGAAATTAAAAGAAAAGAAAAGAGAATAAAAAAAATAAAGCAAACCAAGGGGGTGTCAGGCCCAAAGGGAGGTGTTTTGAAGCAATCATGGCCCATGAACACAAGACCTTGTTTGAATTTTCTGATCATGCATATGCTGGTTGACTGGACCATATGATGGTCTTCATCTTCTGACTCTTGGATGGAAGCTCATGGCCATGTGGCTGCATGATGGACCCTGGGGCGTGCACTGCATGGGAATGGATTAGAAAAAATAATAAAAATTGTATGGGGGACTTGGGAATCGAACCTAGGTCCCAGCGTTTACCAAGCGTATCCCTTACCAATTGAGCTGTTTGCGCGCGTTTGTATATGTAATAGATAACAAATAATATATATGAAAAAAGGCCATTATGCTGGAAACGAAAAAAAACGCGCTAACATTTGAATTACCCAACCACGCCTGGACACCTCAGCTTCTTCTTCGTTCTTCCTGCAAAATACAAGACAAGTAGCGGGGGTTTTAAACCCCCACTAAGCATAGCCACGAAAAATAGCGAATAGAAGATGCGTTAACATAAATTGAGCGCGAGGTCATCATTTAATTCATATGGAGCTCCTGAATTCAACTGCATAGGTCTCAAGGTCCAATTTTTCCATACAAGGAAAGCCCTATTTTGAAGCTTCTGAAACCCTAGGTTTCATCAATGGCAGATTTTGATACAAGCATCTTTAGAACAATTAAACGTTACCAAAAGCTTCAGAAGATCATTAGTAGCATAAATCAATAATCAAAACACATGAATGATGCATAGAAATTAGAAATCGATTATGGAAATGTTTGTGACAATCGTGACTCATTTCTACCGTTTCTTGGAGTATGGAGGCTTGTTCTTGATTGCAATCGACTCCTGGAAGGTTCAGCAACGTGTTAGAATGCTTTTTATGCTTTGAAACGTGCTCCAACTATGAAATCAGTTTCAAGCTTTTGGTTGAAATTTTGCAATTTGGTTATGGCTTCTTAGCATCTTTTTCGTGTCTTGTGGAATAGGGTTGAGTTGTGCATAAGTATGTGAATGAATTTAGGTCAAGAAACAAGCCCATAAGTCCATGACTTAAAGTGCCTTTTTGTTGACTTTTGAAAATGACCTATAATGTTGAAATTGATAACTTTTTGTGAGAGCATTTCTTGGACTCGAAGTGTGAAGATGAGTTGTAGGAAATGTTATCCTCTTCAAAATGAGCTTTGGATGGGATTTTTATGATGAACCATGAGGAAGTTATGCTTTGGTCAATTTGCAGTTGACTTTTTCAGCTGTCCAGAAATAGAAACTTTTGCATCTTGAGACTTTTTGAGCCATGCTTGTGGAATCATGATCAAGACTTGATCAAATGATGATTGTGGCTTCAAAATAAGATGTTGACAAATTTTTTTGACTTTTGACTGTCAAATGACCATTTTGCCCCTGCAGTTGATTGTGAAGCATTTAGGGTTTTTGACTGTGCAATTTGATGTTGTGAGTCTTGAAACTTGACATATGGATGCTTGACAATGTATATGGGCATGTGGGACTTGATTGGACCCTTGAAAACCTCAATTTCTTTGCAAGAACCAAAACCCTAATTTTGACTGTGTTAGGAGGCAATTGGACTGTGCAACCCTTGAGGGATTTTGAAGCTTCTGGAGATTGATCTTGGCAAATCTTGAAGAATATGGGAGGGAAAATTTTGGGGTACAACAGTATCATATCATGAAACAAAGCTACCATGGCGCGTTGATAGGTTGCCCCGACATTCTTCAGTCCGAAGGGTATCACTTTATAGCAGAATGTTCCCCACTGTGTCACAAAAGTAGTTTTTTCCATGTCTTCAGGTGCCATTTTGATCTGGTTGTAACCTAAGAATCTGTCCATGAAAGAAAATACCTTGTGCTGAGTTGTATTGTCAACCAAGATGTCAATGTGTGGAAGTGGAAAGTCGTCTTTAGGGCTGGCCCTGTTTAAGTCTCTATAATCCACGCACATTCTCACTTTGCCGTCTTTTTTAGGCACAGGCACAATGTTAGCAACCCATTAAGGATAGGAAGTAACAGCCAGAAATCCAACATTGAACTGCTTCATAACTTCTGCTTTGATCTTCTCTGACATGTCAGGTCTCATGCGGCTGACCTTTTGTTTTACTGGTGGACAGTCTTCTCTTGTGGGTAGACGGTGTACCACGATGTCGGTATCGAGTCCCGACATGTCTTCGTATGACCAGGCAAAGATTTCAACATAAACATGCAGCAACTGAATTAGGCCCTCCTTGACACTCGGCTCTAGATTGGCACCTATCTTGATTTCCTTTTTGTCATCCTCAGTTCCCAAGTTGATTTTATCCAACTGCTCTTCATGAGGCAGAATATCCATTTCCTCTTATTGTAGAAGTCTAGCCAATTCCCCTGGCACCTCATAATCTTCCTCACCTTCTTATTCGGCATGGTAGATCAGATCTTCAGAGTCACTGAAGGCTATAGCAGTATCGTTACCCATGGAATCCGGAATATAAGGGTACCTGCATTGTGAGTGTGGGTGTGTGTAAGGGTATAGCCATCTTAAAACAAATAAAATGTAAAAAGAAAGAAAATGAACACAAAAGTTTGTATGAAAAATGTCCATGATTCATTGAAATGACATATGAAAATGAAATAAGAACCCTTACATATGGACCTTTGTGCCTCGGGTAAGACACATGGTTGAAAAAGTACGAATTGTTTGTGAATTATTACAGATCCAACAGAAATGGAAAAGATAAATTACTGCAGTATGAAAGTAATCGGAACAAAGTCTTTTGCTTCCCAGTTGCACAGTCCTCCGTCAACAGTAGGGAATATCCAGTCTTCCAAGCTTCCCTCTTCTTCACTGTCCTCCAGAGCATTGAATCCATGATGACTGATCTTCACGGGTGGCCCTCCGGTACGGGCGCGACGCACGACCTTCTGAGCAGTTGAGGTGAACCCCAAGTCGGATTTGTCTGATTTGAAAGGAAAGTCTGGAAGCTTCCCCCAGATTGTGCTTCCTCCCTCTTCAACCACTGCTTTTGCATCCTTGAGAGATGACATCCGAGGCGGAGGTCTGGTAATCGTGGGTACAGAGGACACTGTCTTGGTCTCCGTTATCTCCTGAGCTACCTCCTCAAAATGTTGGAAAGGAGTTTCGATGAATTCGCCATCCAATTCTACATAACGGGAAGAATTCAGATGACTGATCATGTATTCCTCTTCGCCATGAACAATTATGATTTTCCCCTGGACAGGGTACTTGAGCATTTGATGCAGAGTGGAAGTGATAGCTCCAGCATGGTGGATCCAAGGTCTTCCCAACAGGCAAGAATAAGAAGGACGAATGTCCATCACATAGAATGTGGAGTTGAAGGTTTCAGTTCCCACCTTAATCGGGATGTCCACCTCCCCGTGGACCATCCTTTTAGAACCATCAAAGGCTCTGACAATTATATTGTTGGGTTTTAGAGTTATGCCTTCACAATCTAACCTATCTAAGGCCTTCTTCATCAAGACGTTTAGAGACGAACCAATGTCTACGAATACGTGTGCCAGGGTTGTCCCTCTGCATTCCATCGAGACATGCAAAGCATCATTATGTTTTCTCACTTTTGAAGTTAAATCTGCATCGGAGAATCCTAGACCATTGTTAGCTGTTAGACTAGCCACACATTCCTGGAATTGATCAGCGAAAGTTTCTTGTGGCACGTGGGCCGTCTTCAAAAATCTTATCAGAGCCTTAGCATGAGCTTCTGAACAAAGAAACAGGGCCAACATGGAGATATTTGAGGGGGTTTGCACCAGCTGGTCCACCACATCATAATCGCTTTTCTTGATTATTTTCAAAATTTCCTCCATTTCTTTTTGAGAGGTTTCAGGGATGATCAACGGCTGAGCTCTCGTCCTGACGGGCTCTTCTTGGATCCCTTTCCCTCGAACATCAGTAGCAGCAGAGGGGATAACCATGGGGGTTGTGACCTCTTCTATGATTGGTGTACTGGCAGATATGTTTACTGGTGTAGAGATAACCTTAGGAGCAGCTGAGGGTCCAAAAATTGCCTTTGGAGGGGCAATCTTTGGAGAAAAGATTCTTCCACTACGGGTAACTTTGCTTGTTCTGGAAATGTTACTAATATCGGAATTGTCTTCTTTAGAACTCTCTTCCTCGGAAGTCTGTTCAATCTGTTTAACACCATTGTAGTAGATTTCTCCACCATAGTTCTATGGTATTGATTTGTCGGACTTGTACGGGACTGGCCCAGGCATGGTTATCTTCAAAGGTGCAGCCTTCGGAGCGGGTGTAATCCTAACAGGTCTTTTAGGGACCTTGGAAGGATTGGCGGATATGGTTATTATTGAAACATCATTAGCAGGAGTTGATAAAACAGGAGACTTCTCAAATAGGATTTCTTGGTTATCAATTAGGCGTTGGATGCCTATCTTCAACAATGGACAGTGGGTTAACGAGGATGAACAAAGGTGACAATCTTCTTCACAACCTGGGAAAACCCCAGCCTTCAACAAATTTAACTTGATTATAGGGAGCGGAGTTATCAAATCATCTACAGTAGCAACACACAGATCCTCCTCAACAACATGGGCATTGTGGCCGTGCCTTGGCATTGGAGCAGAGATAATATTGGGTTTTTCAGGTGCGTTGAATTCAACTTCTTTAGCATCTATCAGATCCTGAATTTTATTCTTCAGGGCCCAACAATTGTCAGTGTCGTGCCCTGGGCTCTCCGAATGATAAGCGCACCTGGCATTCGGATGGTAATATGGAGATGCAGTGTTAGGATTTTTAGGGGCCTCTTTCAGCATGGCAAGGTTCAATTTCAGAAGATGGGGTAGGACTTTAGTAGGAGTCATGTTTATCTTGGTGAATTGCCTTACAGGCCTTTCCACCCTTTGCTGATTGTTTCTAGGCTGATCGTTCCTCGGCTGATTGTTTCTTGGCTGGTCCGATGCAGACTTTTGAATCATAACGGCCCCTACCATTGATCGACGCTCGTTTCTTCCCTGATTCCTCTGAGCATAGACAACCGACACTTCCTTCTTTCCAGTGAAGGGCCTTTTTACAGTTGCAGAGGTAGACGCATCTTTCTAAATTTTCCCGCTTCTAATACCGGCTTCCACCCTCTCGCCAGTTAGAATCAAATTAGTGAACCCAAAGGACGAACTTCCAATCAAGTGATTGAAGAAAGGACCTGACAGGGTACCCATGAACATGTCTACTAGCTCTCTTTCTGACAATGGTGGTTTCACCCTTCCAGCTAAGTCCCTCCACTTTTGGGCGTAGTCTTTGAAGCCCTCATTGGTAGCCATGGCCATACTCTGTAGCTGAGTACGGGTTGGCGCCAAGTCGGCGTTGTATTGATACTGTCTATAGGAGGCGGCTTCCAAGTCTTCCCAATTATGCACATCAGACCTCTCCAACTGGTAGAACCAATCAAGCTGCGCTCCTGACAAACTGTCATGGAAAAAGTGGACCCACAAATCTTTGTCAGCAGAATACGGTTGAATTTTCCTGACATAAGATCGTAGGTGCATCTTTGGGCAAGACACCCCATCATACTTAGCAAATAGTGTCACTTTAAATTTAGGAGGGATTAGAATTCCAGAAACCAACCCTAGCTCCTCAAAATCCAGCCCCGGTAGTCTTTGCACTTCCATGGCAGCTAGACGTTCTTCCAAGTTTTTGTATTTGTCATCGTCCGGAGGGTACTGTTGTTCAGAGTAGTCCTCTTCCTCTTCTTCTTCTTCTGCTTCAGAATCAGAAGGCACTGTAGTTTCTTTACCTTTTCCTTCCCCTTCCTCAGAGGTTGATGGAAATTCCAAAACCCTTCTGGCTTGTCCTTCAAATCTTTTGCCCATGATAGCCACGCCGGCTTGCTTCTTCTTCTTTTTCTCTTTTCCTTTATCTAGCAGAGTCTTAAGCTCCTCCTGCCCCTTGGCCAAGGTCAAGAGTAGCTGTTGAAATTGTGAATTCTGAGCTTGCAAGTCTTTAACCGTTTGTTCAAGATCCATGTTACTGAAATAAACAACAGAGAGATGAGGAAACTTCTTACAAAGACCTGCTTATGCATATGATGAATGATATGTATTCATGTAATGCTTTCAAGGATTCAGAAATTCAAATTTGTTTTAAACAAAAAAGAAACACACGTCATATTAATAAGATAGAATTTGTTAGTACATCAATGCCTCTTGGGCAAAATAATACAAAATTCTAAGGTAAAAAGACGTTGCGCATCCTCTTTGGTGCAATGTAGGTGTTGAGAGTCTGCTCCTCGTGAAGTAACCGAGTGAGTTCTAAAACCTTCTTCTCGCTCGCGTAGAATTGGGCTTCAAAAGTATCGCGTTCTCCCTTGAGCTGTATCCAACTCCTTTGTAGATCTTCGAGTGATGTTGGCATGTCAAGATGTAGGAGGGTGTATGGAACCTCTCCTTCCTTAACTGGCTCTATAATCACTGGGAGAATGGAGGGGTAGGGCATCATAATACTTTGGGCGCGGGTTCGTACCCACTTAAGGTAAGGCTCAAGGGGGATGGAATTCTTGTGTCCCAAGGTCTTACTGTCTACCTTGTTAGGCATCCTCCAAGCTCGGATGAACCTTTGTCGGAGTCCTTGATTGTCGTTGTCGAAGTCGAAAACCAAGCCTTGAATCAGCATGTCATATGGGCCATCCCTTCGGGCATAACCAAAATGTCTTAGAGCCAAGCAGGGGTTGTAGGTGATGCCTCCCCTAATGCCAAGTAGAGGGACATTAGGAAATTCCCCATAACGGTCGACGATGATAACATTCTCTCTGGATCGAGAACACCAATGAATGTACGAATATGTAAGGGTCATCAATCGTTGTGACCACCTCAAACCTTGCTCATTCTTCAAGACTGATTGGGGAAGATGAGAAATAAACCATCTTTCCAGGAGAGGAGTGCAGCACATGAGAACACCTCTTTTCCTTATTGTTCGAGTGTGAAAAGAGTGTAAGATATCTCCAAGTACTGTAGGCATCGGATTGCGTGACATGAAAATCTTGACAGCACTTACATCTATAAGCTGGTCAGGGTTTGGGAACAAGACCATCCCATAGATGAGAATAGCTACGATCTCCTCAAAAGCTTGTAAGTCCAAGGAATTCCAACAGCTTTGGGCCTTCTCAAACAGGAACTTTGCCAAGAAGCCTTTGACACCACTTCTAGTTTCCCAATGACCTTTGACATCTGATGGTTGCAAGTACAGGGCTTGAGCAACATCTTCTGGCTTTGGATCTCTTTCCGTACCGTTGAAGGGTAGTTGATTGAGAATAGGAATCCTCAAGAGTTGAGAAAATTCCTCCAAAGTAGGCACCAACTAGTAGTCAGGAAATATGAAGCAGTGATGCAAAGGGTCAAAGAAATGGAAAAGAACTTTCACCATATCTTCCTCTGTGTTGGAAGTGACTAAGTTGATAAGACGAGCATGCCTCTCAGTGAATGGAGAATTCTCAGGAATCCTTGAAGCTAACTCCTTGAGTTGTGGAGGAATTCTTACAAGATTGACTTGGATAGTTTTCCTGCGAAGCGAATCCATAGCCTACAAAACAGGAACAAGAATGAACTTCCAAAAATCCTTGAAATGGTTAGTGGATGCATATGATGCTTCATAATGTCCATGATGTTATGCACAAGTATGTATGTACAAGTAAATCACACAAGTTCCTAGTTTAGGCTTGCATGAAGTTTCATAGGTAAGTACCCTCTTGAAGTTTAGTTGGCTCAACCTGTCCTAGAAATAGTAACCGGGTTCTAAGGGGCTCAATATCACTGGATTGTTTCCTTGTTCATTGTTTCAATTTAGCCTCTTACCGATGACCGAAATATTCCAAGGAAATAATCCTCAATGAGTGTAGTATCGAGTATCTACCAACTTCGGACTGTACCAAAGCCGGTCATCTCACTACATCCTAAAAGGCCAAGTTGGTCAAGTAAAGGTTCTAAAAGTTCATTAGTGCTTCATGACATCACTCAGCGGCCCCGTATTCTCTTTGATTGACTCAAAGGCTACCGGTACCCACAAATATGTCACACTAACATAGCTATTGCTTAGACCGTGTCGGTATACCCCGCACAGTTTCCACAACGTATTGCTATTTACCTATGAATGTTTCCCAAATACGGGTAGAGGATTCAAACCCAAACAATAGAACCAAAGTGTAAAGCAAACAAGTCAAGCAAGATAAGCATGTAAAGGTGATCTAAAACCCTAAGGTAACCCCATTTTTATATTTTTCCCCAGCAGAGTCGCCAATTCTCTGATGAGGTGGGAGAATTGACTAGATGTTTTGCGTTTCGTTCACACTTGTGCGGTTAGCAAGAGTCGCCATGGACTTTTCTTTTATCCAAAAGGAAAGGTAAAAAAGCACAGGAAAGACCTTTCGAGAATTTTCTCGGATTCGGGGGGTAGATTATGAAAAGGGAAGGTATTAGCACCCTTTTCATCCATGGTTTTCCATGGGATCTTAGTTACTCATTTAGATCACTTGCTTTTGTTTGATTGTGTGCTTGTGGTGTGGGCTTTGAAAGTATTTTGGAAAATATTTTTGTAATGGTTCTCGTTTCTATAAGAATGTATACAAAGTTTTGTTTCGAAAAGTGGTTCAAAGATGTGTTTGTGAATCGTGTTTCAAAAAGTGTTTTGAAAAGAGGTTTTGCAATGGTTCTTGTCTCTATAAGAACGTATACAAAACATTTTATCTTTTTGAAATTGTTTTTGAAATGAGAGTGTAGGTGTAAAAGTTTTTGTCGTGAGCAAGCGAGTAACTAAGAGCGAATCTATCTACTCTAAAAGTCTTAAGTTGTTCTTTTATTCTTCCTTTTAATGGTGCTATCTTACCATTGATTTGGTAAGAAGCCCCATCGTTGGATGTGAATGGACAGACGCGGGTCATTTTACAATCATTGAAGGCAACTTGTGAAACGCTTTAGCAATTTTTGTAAGGGAAACGATCGTTTTAATCGAGGGCAACATCGAGGGTCATCGAGGGACTACGATCTTTGTTTACCGAAGGGTCATTGCTAAAGTGTCTCATATTCGAGGAACATGATTGTTTTTCCGAGGCAACAAGCGAGGTTACCCTAGAGGTGCGCGTGTGAGAAAGTGTGTTGGTTTCAAGTTATTTATTCTTTGATTAGGTCATCTAGCGATTGATTTTTGAATCTTGCCATACATGCCTAGTTACTATACAGTATATGGAAAACAGTAAATTGCAGGAATTGAAATTCTTTGCTATTACAAAGTGTTCGGGAATGGGGGTACAATTGTTACAAATGGGGATGAATCAAATGAAATAGCAATGTCAAAATATCAAACAATACAACCAAATTGAATTTTTGTGCGATTTAATATAAAGCTATGACAATTTATGAAAATAAAATCAACAAAGTATGAAATGAAATGTATTTACTTGAAAAGAGAAAAATAAAACCTATTCTAAAAAAATTGATTAAATTAAAATCTTTATTATTATTTTTTGTGTATTCTTATTAATTATAAATAAGTTTAAAAGAAAGAAAACAAACTAGGTTAATTCTTTTTTGATGTTTTATTAAATGTAGAAAATTAATAAAAAAAGTATATATAAAAAAATTAAATGATAAAAATTAAACACTAAAATCTAAATTAATTTAATAAAAAGGTTTTAAGTTTTATTTAACATCTTTCAAAACAAAATAAAAACAAATTAAAAAAGAAGAAATATGGGCTTAAGAGATTCTAGGAGTGTTAGGCCCAAAGAAAAGGGGTGTTTATTGTTAACAAAAGAAGCCAGATGGGGGGGGGGGGTGGTTTAGCAAAACGCGCATGGGCTTTAGGGGCCTGTAAACGAAACAGGCCCAATGTCTTAATCCAGTTTAGTTCGTTTGATTAATGGGGCAAATGGAAATTAGGGTTCTTGACCCCTTTTGCACACAGTGGCGCCGTTCATCTCTTTCGTCCCTCTCTGTTTATCTTCTCATCTCTTATTCATCTCTAAACCTCTCACTAACTATCTCTGTCTCAATTTCGCGAACAAAATCGCTCATGTCATCTCTATCTCACCATGGCTCGTGCTTTTCTGAAAACCCTAAGTTTGAAATGAACTTTTGTCTAATGGGTTCAAAATTTGTTTATCTGATCTTCCCCTCAACCTTCTGTTGCCGGAGCGCTCTCTCTCACCTCTTAACCAAGCTCTAATGGTTTTTTCTCTTGAAAGGTGAAGTTATGTAAGCTTGAAGCTTGAACGATTTTGTTGTTGTTTTTCTTCTCTTGTTACGTTTTTTTCCTGTTAATCCATCTTATTATCCATTGAAATGCAGGAAAATATGTTATGAGGAAGGTAAAGAGACCATACCTGTTTGGAATTTTTCGGTGAAATGGAAAGGAATGGTGAGACTGAGAGTAGTGCTCCCTGATGGCCGGAGACGGGAGGAAGAAATGAAGATGAAGGCCTTGGTATTTCTGGTAACCTTTTTCTGTCCTCTTTGCTTTGAATGATGATGATGCAGTGCTTCTAGATTTTGTGATTAACAGTTTTTGGAATTTGTCTGATGATGGTTGTGACTTGGTTGATTTGAGACTGGTTTGGAATTTGTTTGATGATTGTTTATCAGTTTGAAACTCTTAGGTTTTGGAGGTTTGAATTGGTTCTTACTGTTGGCTTTGTAACAGTTTTGAGGTTTGGTGATTTTCTGTTTTTTTACAGGTTTTGGTAGTTTTTGTTATTTTGGCCTTTTTCTGGTTTTGTGATTTGAATGTTGGTTTACCAAATTTGATGAGTTTGAGATGGTTGGTGGCTTTCTGAGTTTTTTGACTTGTTGACAGTTTTTGAGGTTGTTGATTTTGGCTTGCAATCTTCCTATTTGCTGCAGGACTTGAGATTTGAGGGTGGATGTTGCGAGTTTTGGCTTTTAGTTATGTTTTTGATGTTAGTTCTGTTACAGGTTTGATGAGTTTGGCCTTTTTGAGAGCTTTTTTTGTTTTGTTTTGAGGAGTTTGGTTCTTTTGAGAGTTTACTGTTGCAGGTTTGGTTGAGTATGTTTTTTCTGGTTTTGGACTTGTTGTTGGTGTTTCAATAGGTTTTTGTTATTGAAAGTTTGACAGGTCTGTGCATTTTTGGCTTATGTTGATGTTTTTTGTTGTTTTGGATTTGTTGGTTAACAGGTTTGATGAGTTTGTTACAGGTTTGTGACCTGTTTTGAGGATGGTTTGGGATTTTGTATGTTGCTGTTGGTTTGAGACCTTGTGGTTTTTTGTAACAGGTTTCAGGTTTTAGGTTTTGTGGGATGCTTGGGATATTTGGCTTTTGGTTTGAACTGTTTGACAGTTTGGGGGTTTTGGTTTGTATGTTGCCGTTGGTTTGAGATTTGTTCTATATTTTTGGAACTTTGACAGTTTTGAAAACTTGAAGTTTTTTTGAGGTTTTTGAAACTGTGTTTGATAATTTTCTCTCTATCTCTTTTTTGCTTGAGAGTTTCACTGTTATATTGATGTTGCTTTGGTTGAATTCTTATTCAAAATGGTGGAAAAACCACCAAATTTTGAATACTTTGGCATATTGTTCTTATGCTCTTTTTTGTTGCAGTTTTTGTTTTCTAGCAACTTCTATGCAATTGTTACAGTCAAGGCAGCAGGGCTGTGCATCCCTAGGTGACTTATTTCCCCTCTTCTCTCTCCATGACACTAAGAGTCAATTGCTCTTTTGCCTTTTTCTGAAAAGTTTGCAAAAAAAATGGAACATGATGACTTAGCCTTTTGAACAAGCCAGTGCTTGTTTGACTTATTTTATTATATTGCTATACTTTCTTTGTGTTGCCTGCTATCTAGATTATGCTTGTTGCCTCGTTTGCATTTGTATTTCCATGCTGCTGTTCGTTTTTGCTATTTGTTGCAAATTTTGTTTGGCTCAGTTTGCGCATTCTGTTTGGGAATATTTGTTTGGGCATTTTGTTTGTTTGGACAACCTTGCTGCATTTGGACATTTTGCTTGCATTTCTTGTTTGGACAGCTTGCTTGCATTTCTTATTTTTATTTTTGTGAACCAAGAAGAATAATCTTCTTGTGATTTGAAAATAGAAAAATAAAAATGTGATGAATTAAAAATGGCTTTCTGATTCCAAATTTCAAACTTTAATGATGAATAGCATTCTTTCTTTTGAAAATTCTTGCTCATGCCCAAATAATTGTACTAACTATTTTTCTGTCTTTTATTTTCATGTGAGCACAACTGGATGGTGGAAAAGCAGGGGAAGTAAGAGACTCTATGGCAAGCATGGAAGCAAAGGAAGCTCAGTCAACCTTAGGCATAAATTCATTTTCTTTGTAATTTAGAGAGAAACATTCTTGTATTGTATCCAACAATTGTACTAATTTATCTTTTAAATACAATAAGTTGTAAAACCTAAAGTATTTAAATAATAAACTGTTTTGTAACAACGTTTGAAATAAATGGAGAAAGTCTCATGAGATATTCTGGTGTCCATTGAAACCCATTACTGTTAATAACTTGTAATTTTCTCTTCGCATCCTAACTAATTCTTAAAGATTCCCAATCAAGATAATTGAAACAAAATGCTCCAATCTGATAACTTAAACTCCAAGTAATCCAATAATTTTGTAATCTTGCAACTGCATTCCAATCATAACACGCACTGTCTATTCCATTTCCTAAACAAGCAAATGTTTTAAAAGACGCAAATTATCTGGTTAACCTGGATCAAACAAAACATGAATGTCCCAAATGACAGTCTTAGATTCCATCTCTTGTCCCAAACAAACAATGCCTTGAGAACAAACATTAACCTTTCAGTAAACTTGAAAAAGCATGAAAACATGTGAAAGCCAATTGGATCTTTGAGAATTCATTTCTTTTGAGAATTTCAAGAAAAAAACCTAATTGTTGGTTTACTGCCACAGGAGAAAATCTGTCTGATCGATTCTTGAGCCAACTTGAATATCTGAGAAACCCTAGGGTTGTGATTTCTATGAAAAATGGGAGGGCAAATTTTGGGGTACAACACATGTTTGTATGGAATTTTTGAATGACACAGGCTTTCAGCAACAGACCTGCGTCTGTAGGTAAAGGTTCAGAGCTTAAAACGACGGTTCCAGGGAAGAAGACAACAGCGTGTCACAACCTGACTGGCTGGTTTAAATTCTGGCGCATTATTCTGGCCACTAACTTGTTTTCCAATATATTATTTGTTTTTATTATATTAACAAGTTAACATCCAGCGCAGTTGGTCAGAGGAAGGAAGTCATAAGCTCATCTCCTGGGTTCGATCCCAGGCGTGAGCTTTTGGCATTTTCTCTATTGTTTTCACAAGATCCAGCACATACACCTTCTGAGGGTCATCATCATCTGGATCCATCAGCCAGAACCAGATCCAGTGCACCTCACCTTCTGAGGGTCATCATCTTCTGGATCCATCAGCCAGAACCAGATCCAGCGCACCTCACCTTCTGAGGGTAATCATCTTCTGGATCCATCAGCCAGAACCAGATCCAGCGCACCTCACCTTCTGAGGGTCATCATCTTCTGGATCCATCGGCCAAAACCAAATCCAACGCACCTCACCTTCTGAGAATCATCATCCTCTGGATCCATCTCCAGCCAGATCTGCTGACAGCAGGCCCATTTGGTTATTTCTACTATTTTTCTTTAATTTCTCTCCTTTAATTATGGTTTTTTTATCAATACAAAAATTATTTTATTAAATTAACCAATCAAAAATCACAAAAAAGATTTATTTTCTTAATAAATGTTTTTTTAATTAATTACTTTATTTGATTTAGGGTAACTTTGATTTGTTTTTTTCACAATTAAAATCAAATATAAAATTAGGTTAATTCTTTATTTAATTTTTTCTCTTTTTTTACTCAAATAAACAAAAACACAAAAAATAGGTTAACTTAATTAATTAATTTTCAAAAATTAATATTAATTAGAATTTAGGATTTTCTTTTAACTTAATTATTCATTATTTTCTCAAATAACAAAACATGACGAAAAACATTTTTCTTTAATCAATTGCAAATAGGATTAGTCAAAGGGTCAAAATCCTAACCGCCTCGCATTTAATTCACCGCGCGCTTGTTATTTATTTTGCCAATATTTTGTAACTGCTCATGGTTTGTAATAGTTAATTTAGGGTTTTAATTTATTGTTTAAATCCCCGGGTTTTTGGCTATGTAATTAATCCCCCTCCCCGAATCCTTGTAATAGCGTAGGTTTATTTTCTCGTATTTTTAATTCCTGCAAATATTTAACTATCTAGATGTATGCTAATAGGTTTGTATGGCAAGAATGCATGACAAATTAATACAGTTAGAAAAACCTAATGTGCAAAGATAAATAACTGAAACAAATCACTCGCACATATCACTCTTAGGGTATACTCTCACTTTGGTTGCCTTCGGTAAACGATCATTAAGCATAGGGTGTCTTAGTGGTTGCCCTCCAGTCTAAAAAGATCAAAATGTCCCACTCGAATGTTGCCTCGGAAATGTTGCCTCAGAAATGCTACCTCGAATAAGATCTTAAGACTCTAGGGTTATTACTAAGGTGTCCTAACATTGCTTTAGTGATCGTACGTCCCTTTCGAATTGACCCTTACAAATTCCAACGACGGTGCTACCTATTTCTCAATAGTAAGATAGCGCTGTCTAAAGGAAACAAGAATAGAAACAATCTTTTTTCGAGTAGGTAGATGCTAGTAGGTACTTGCTCTAATTAAAAATTTTCACAATTACACTTTTCAAATAAATTTTCAAAACAACTTCATCACACCTTTGAGGACTGATACAAGGGTTATCACGAAGTAAAACTTTTCAAAACAAAGAACACAAACACAAGAAATTTAAAAATGAGCAAGTACCTAAGAGCCCATGGAAAACCATGGATAGAAAGGGTGCTAACACCTTCCCTTTCTATAATCTACCCCCCGTACTTAGAAACATCTCAAAAAATGATTTTTTTCTGTACTTTTTTCCTTTCCGATTGGATGAAATAAAAGTCGGTGGTGACTCTTGCTTACCGTAACATTTTACAAACACAAAACGCAAAATGCAAACCAGTATTAAACAGTCGGTTCTGCCACCGTATCACAGTAACTGCTCAATGGTCTGTAATATCTTTAATTAAGGTTTACTGTTTTTCATCCCCATTCATAAATTTGTACCCCCACTCCAGAAACATTGTAATAGCGTAGGACATTTAATTTCCACAATTTACTGCTTTCCTTATTACTGTTAGTAATTAGCGTTTGTATGACAAGATTAAAATCAGCTGTTAGATAACCTAATTTCAAGATAAAGATAATTGAAATCAAAACACTTGGCACACACGTACCTCTAGGGTGACCTTCACTTGTTGCCTGAGATTTAAACAGTCATGTCCCTCGAACGTAGAACACTTTTGCAAAGACCCTCGGTTAAAAGATCGTATTCCCTCAATGACCCTTTGATGTTACCTTCAGTAAACGATCTTAGTCCCTTATGACAATTGCTAAAACGTCTTACAAGATGCATTCTATGATTGTACGATGACCCACGCCTGTCCCTAACATCCAATGATAGGGCTTCCTACTAACTAATGGTAGGATAACACTATCTAAAGGAGAAGGAAAAGAACAACAACTTTTTGAGTAGGTAGATCGCTCGTAATCGCTTACTCACAAACGAAAACAATTTTCATACCTCACACTTTCAAAACAACCATTTTCAAAACGCTTTATAAACACTCTTGAGGACTGATACAAGGGTTATTATGAAGCAAATTGCCTTACATTGGCATTTCCAAAATCTTTTAAAAAAACAAACACTTTCTTTCAACAAATATTTTCAAAACAAACATTTTGTATACATTCTCAATGATACGAGAATCATTACAAAATTGTCACACTTAAGCATTTTCAAAATATTTTCAAACATACACAAAGCATTTTTTTTAAAGTGATCTATAAATTAAGAGCCCATATATAACTACAGATGAAAATGGTGCTAACACCTTCCCTTTTCATAACCTATCCCCCTTACTCAGAAAATTCTCAAAATGTATTTCCTGTTCTTTTCACCCTTTCCTTTATTGGATAAAAGAAAAGCCGGCAGCGACTCTTGCTATCCACAACATTTGTGATAAAACACAAAACCTTAAAGTCAATTCTCCCACCGTATTACAGAATCGGTGATTCTGCTGGGGAGACATAAACTAAAAGTGGGGTTACCTTAAGAGTTAGGTCACCTTTATTACTTTACTTATTTGCCTTGTGTGCTTTATATTTTTGGATATGTTTGTGTTTATTTCTTGTATAGATCCTATACCTGGATCTGGGGGCATTTTAAGTTAGCAATAGATCGTGAAAATTGTACGGTGTAGAACGATATGGTTGAAATAATGGCTATGTTAGTGCGACATATTGGTTTGTGCTGGTGTCCCTTGAGTCAATCAAGGAGAATGTTAGGCTGCCGCGTGTTGCCATAAAGCACTAACTGACCTTAGAATCTTAGTTGACACAATTTAGCCATTAGAAAGTAGTGAGATAGTTGGCTTTGGTGTAGACAAAAGTTGGTTGATACTCGATGCTACACTCATTGAGATTGGACTTTTGAGATATTTCGGTCTCAATTCAGATGCTTATGCTGAAACAATGTCTGAGAGAAAGATCAGTGATATTGAGACTCCTAGAACCCGATTAATTCTTTTAGGACATGTTGATCCAACTAAAAATTCAAGAGGGTACTTACCTACAAACTCCATGCAAGCTTAAACCTAAGGCCTTGTGTGTCTTGTTTGTGTTTGATTAATTGTTCGAACATGACATCATAGCATCATGACATCATTACACATGACATTTTCACTAACCATTTCAAGGGCCTAGGGATTTATCTTTTTTTTGTGTTTTGTAGGTTATGGCTTTAATACGCATAAACACTATTCGGATATGTTTTATGAAGATGCCTTCTCAACTTAAGGAGTTAGTCTCAAGGGTCCCCGAAAGTTCTCCATTCATCAAAAGGCATGGTCGACTACTCAGTTTGGTTACCTCGGGTTTTAAAGAAGATATGTTGAGTGTTCTATTCCAGTTCTTTGACCCTGCACATCACTGTTTCACCTTTATGGATTATCAGTTAGTACCCAGGATGGAAGAGTTCTCTCAATTATTGGGAGTACCTGTTCTCAATCAAACACCTTTCACCGGTTTAGAGAAATATCCACAATTTGAAGAAATTGCAACAACCCTACATCTGAAGTGGTCCGACATTGTAGCTAATTGGGAAACAAGGAGTAGAGTCAAGGGTTTTCTAGCTAAATTTATGTTAGAGAAATCTCGGTTGTTTCTGGATGCTATGAGTTTTCAAGCTTTCGAAGAAATCTCGTATTTACTCATCTATGTGTTGGTGTTATTCTCTAATCCAGACCAACTCGTAGATGTGAACACCATCAAAAAATTTCTTACTCGTAATCCTGTGCTTACTTTGCTCGGAGACATTCTGCATTCTCTTCACACTCATACTATGAGGAAGCGAGGGGCTCTTATATGTTGCATACCTTTGCTATCAAGGTGGTTTATTCCTCACCTTCCCCGATCAGTATTGAAGAATGAATAAGGTTTGAGGTGGTCTCAAAGGTTGATGTCGCTCTCTCATTCAAATATCTATTGGTGTTCTCGATATCTGGAAGATGTTACTATCATTAACCGCTGTGGGGAATTACCTAATGTTCCACTCCTTGGCATTAGGGGAGGCATTACTTACAACCCTTCTCTGACTCTACGACAATTTGGTTATGCTTAAAGAGATGGTCCTCATGACGCACTTATCCAGGGTATTGTGTTCGACTACGAAAATGATCCTCAAGGTTATCGTTAAAGGTTTAGACGTGCTTGGGGCATGGTAAACAAGGTTGATAGCAAGACTTTAGGACAAAAGAGTCCTATCCCTTTGGAGCCCTATCTCAAATGGGTACGAGCTCACACTCAAAACCTTATGATGCCATATCCAGTTGTTCTGCCGGTGATCTTAGAGCCTGTTGTCGAAGGAGACGTTTCTCGCATCATCCTCCATTCAGACATGCCCACTGACCTCGAAGAATTACAGAAGTACTGGATTCAACTCAAGGAAGAACGAGACACCTTTGAAGCTCAATTCTACGCAAGTGAGAAGAAAGTGTTGGAGCTCACAAAGTAACTTCACAACGAGAAAAGCCTCAATGCATACATCGACACGAAGACGAAGTGTCCGTGGGAGACTTGAGCCTTAGGGTTTAGAAGTTCATTTTGTTGTCTCATTGAGACCCTTTTGCTTTTCATTGTAAGCCTAAGAGGCAATTGTAATTTTGAACTTATTAATGAAGTCTTTGTTTTTGTTTCCTCTCGATTAGAAAATTTAAATCTCCTAAGGTCCTTGAAAATATTGCATCTACATATGATGCATCATTTCATAAAGCAGGTTTTCCAATATAGGTCTCCTCATCTATTTACTATTTATTTCAGTATAAGATGGCTCTCGAACAAACTGTCAAGGATCTCCAAACTCAGCATACACAATTTCAAGAGACTCTTTTGAATTTGGCCAAAGGGTAACAAGAGATGATGGCACTCCTCACCATAAAAAGAAGACTAAGAAGCGGGCTGTTATCCTCAATATGGGGAGAAGATTCAAAGGTCATGCTCAACCAGTTCAAGTGAATAATGTTTCCTCTGAGGAAGATGACAATCAAGAGGAGGATGGCAGAAGTGTCAGGGGTGAAGATATAAATAATTAGCTTTCTGAGGATGAAGACTACTCCGATGAACAATACCCTCCTGCAGATGACAAATACAAGCAGTTGGAAGACCGACTCAAAGCTGTGGAAATCTAGAAAGTGCCTGGATTGGATTTTGGAGAGATATGGCTGATCCCGGGGGTGGTCATCCCTCATAAATTCAAGGTCCCTATATTTTCTAAATATGATGGGGATTCTTGTCCCAAACTTCATATGAGGTCGTATGTTCGAAAAGTCCAACCTCATACTGCTGACGGGAAATTATGGGTCCATTTCTTTCAAGAAAGTTTGTCTAGTACTAAACTTGAATGGTTCTATCAGCTAAAAGGGACCAACATTCACACATGGGAATAATTGGATGCTGCTTTCTACAAGCAGTATCAATATAATGCTAACTTGGAACCAACTCATGTATAATTGTAAAACATATCCATGGGCTCGAATGAAGGGTTCAAGGAATATGCACAAAAATGGAAGGACTTAGCTGGAAGGGTGCAACCTCCTTTGACTGACCGGGAATTTGTGGATATGTTCATGGGCGCTCTGACGGGTCTATTCTTTAATCTTCTGATTGGGAGTTCTTCATCTGGGTTTACTGAGCTAATTCTAACCGGGGAAAGAGTTGAAAGTGGTATCAAGAGAGGGAAGATTATGATGGCTACATATTCTAATGTTATGAAGAAGCCCTTCATTGGTAAAAAAGAAACCAATGATGTCTATGGCCAGAGAAGCCGTAGTAAAAATGACCGCCATCGGTCTGTGGGAGAAGTGTTGATCTCTAATCTGACGTCTGTTCAACAATCATAATAAGGCAACCAACGTAGGTTAGACGCTCTAAGGGGGAATTTCACCAAGATTAATATGCCATTGGCTCAAGCATTGCAACATTTGTTAAAGTTTGGCCTCATAACACTCTGATATCCTCCTCCTAATCCCAACACATCTTCTCCAAAGTAAAATCCAAATGCAAGATGTGCCAACTTTCGAACAGTTCTGGGCATGACACCAACAACTGTTGGGCCCTGAAAAACAAAATTCAAGACATGATTGATAATAAGGAAATTGAGTTCAACCCTCCTGAGACTCCGAATTTGATTACCACTCCTATGCTGAAGCATGACAATGGCATAAGTGCTATTGAAGATGTTTTGTATGTTACCTCTATAAATGACGTGGTTACTCCTCAGTCAACAGTCAAGAAGAATTTTCTACAAGCCGATTTATTTCCGGGTTGTGTTAAAAAATGTTATTGCTGTGTAGTTCAACCCAATGGTTGCGGGTTACTGAAGGAAGGAATTCAACGCATGATGGATGAACATGTAATTTTGATTAAAAAAGTTCCGTATGCTGAAAATTTGTGCCGAGATTTTTCTATCATATCTGGTACTCCTTACAAGATCACTTCCAAGGGTCCTGTAAGGATTACTACCAATCCAAAAGTTTCCCCCTTAATCATTACAAAACATGGGCCCATCCCATATTCCTCGGAGAAGGCTATCCCATGGAATTATGGGTCTGACGTCTATTACCATGGTGTTAAACAAGAGTTGTCTGATGAAGATGATGAAAAGGTTGATCCCAACATTGACAATATTGTGGGGATCGACAAAATTCCTAGAAGTGGAAGGATTTTCTCTCCGGAAATCTATCCACCTGTTCAAGTTACAGTTACCAAGACAATTGCCAAGGCTCGGGGTAAAGAGCCAAGGATAGAGCCTTCCTGGTTGGAGGCACCAAAAGAAGATACAATCAAGGATACCTCTGGACAAGAAATGGAAGAGGTTTTGAAGATCATTCGTCGAAGCGATTACAAAATTGTTGAACAGCTGGGGCAGACTTCGTCTAAAATATCCATGCTATCTGTACTACTATGTTCTGAAGCCCATGCAGAAGGTTTAATGGAATTTTTGAAGACTGCTCATGTACCACAAGATATTTTTGCCGATCAATTTGGAAACTATGTTGCTAGCTTAAAGACTGATAATGAATTAGGTTTCTCTGATGCTGACCTGAATCCGTAGGGGAGGAATCATAATAGGGCCCTGTATGTCTCCATTGAATGTAGGGGCACTACTTTGGCTCATATGTTAGTTGATACTGGCTCTTCTCTGAATGTTCTGCCAAATGGCGCTCTTGACATACTGAATTGTGAAGGGGTTGTTCCAAAACCTAGCGACATCATAGTTCAAGCCTTTGACAGATCAAAAATAATGGTACATGGAGAAGTGAATCTTCCTATCAAAGTGGGTTCGCAAATATTTGAATCCACCTTCTATGTAATGGACATCCGGCCAGCTTATTCTTGTCTACTAGGACGCCCCTAGATCCATGGGGCAGACACTGTTACCTCCACTTTGCACCAGAAATTAAAGTATCATGTGAAAGGGAAGATTCTTACTGTATGCGGAGAAGAAGAGTACATGGTGAGCCATCTGAATTCATTCTGATATGTGGAGATGGACGGAGAATTCATTGAGACTCCCTGTCAAGCTTTTGAAGTGATTTCCCCTGCTGTTGTTGAAGATGTTTCTGCCATTCCAAGGACTACCAGGGTTCCACACAAGATGGCTTCCTTGAAGGACTCCAAAGCTACTATAGAAGAAGGTGGTTACACAATTTGGGGTCAGCTTCCTGATGTCCCCTACAAATCTGACAAGTTTGGTTTGAGCTTTACTGTAGAAGGTCAGAGGGTTGTTCGTCATGCTCGAGTTGGAAGATCTTTATTCCGTATCAACAACAGTGGAGTCAATGCTATAGAAGATGCTGACAGTGATTGTAATTTCAACAGCTGGACATTCCCTACCATTGGTGATGGACTCAACAATTGGAAAGTGATCTAACCTGATCAGACTTGGACCGTCACGGCTGGCTCCGAGCTAAAAGTTTTGAACGAGGTGGGGGGGGGGGGGGGTACCTGCAAGACACTCCGATGCTGAAGTAAGTAAGAGCACGAGCAGGCAATAGTAAGTATGGGTAGAATGATGAATACCTGACCCTCTGGAAACAGAGGGTATTTATAGCCCCCAGCGCTGGGCCAAGGTTCCTTCATTGGGCCGGGCAAGTTTGGCCCAATGGAGGAACTGCCAGGTTCTACGTGCGTAGTGGGGACCCGCACGTGGTCCCCTCCCTGGATGTTCTGCGTGAAGTGCGGGCGGACAGAGACGCGGTCTTTTCGGGGTCTCGTTGGGAGTGCGGTGGACTGAGTCTGCCCTAGTTGGGGTGCTCGAGGTGATGTCGAGCTGGACAGCAGGATGTCGAGCTAGACAGTTGGAGGTCGAGCAAGTAACCTCAGGGAGCACGTCGGGCACGACTGTGACCCTCGGGTCAGCGTGGCCCTCAGCAAGTCCGTTTGGATTGGGCCTTATCAATGCTATTGGGCCTGTCGGGCCCAGTCCAGAACAGGAGCCCCCTAAGTCGTGGTTCCTTGGGTTAGGAGCCATGGCTTGATCTCAGGTCGTTTCCGTTTCGGGGTCTCGCGCTCGGGTCAGAGATGCAGCTCCTCGAGGGCTTCTCCGTGTCGTGCTCGGAGATAAATCCTTCGCGGTGGATGCTCGGGTAATCCTCATAGGCGCGCGTCTGTCGAGCACACGGGGTATCTTTCGGGAACTGTGCCGCCACCCTATGATGATAGGGTCATCATTGCCTTGGGAACCATGCGTCGAGGATAGAAACTCCGTGGTTGCCCGAGGTGACGTTTGGTATTCCACGTCATCACTATAAATAGGATCCTTAGGCCTCATAACGCGTTACTACTCTTTGCGCTCCTACTGCTGCTGTTCTTCCAGATTTTCATAGCATAGCTGCGATTCCCGTCACAGATTCCTTTCCTCCGTTGCAGAACTCACTCCTTGATTGCAAGTAAGTGACTTATCTTCTTCGTTTTCCTGTTGTGATGCATGATTTTCACCGTTGTAGACGTTTTAGGGACTGTGCGCGTGTGACTAGCCCGGTATATTCATGTTTAGCTCGACAAATTCATGTTTAGGACCGGCATACACATGCTCGTGGCCGGTAGATACATAGTTTAGGTTACAATCTGCAGTGCTGCCCGGGGTCTTCATGATCCAGGGCGCCTGATTCATGATCGTGCCCGGTATGTTCATGGCTCTGGCCGTAGGTTTTATGATATTGCTCGCCATGTTCATACCTTGGGTCGGCATATTGGAGAGTGGCCGCGTTGTCGGTTTGCTTAAGCGGCTTGGAGAAGGTCTCGTCGAGTTATCCGGACGCCGGGGAGGCGACTGCTATTTTGTTTCAAACTTAACTTATGGTCGCGCGTGGAGCGACGTGGTTTGTCGCACGCTACATCTGGTCCGTTACGTCTAGCGTATGGTTTCGTGCCCAATTGAATGGTTTCCCGTGCTCTGCAGGTAACCATGGCGGACGAGCCGTGCTCTTCTGGACGCCCCGAACGGGAGGAACAAAGTGCCGATGAGGCGGTGAGTTTGATCGACACTGTCGACGACCCTCTGTTGGACTGGGTGGGCGCCGAGCCCAGAGGAATCGCGTCGATCTATAGCCGGCGTAACTGAAAGCCATATGTTGTCCTTGAGGCGGGCCACGGTCAGCCTGATTTTCAGAAGAATTTCGTCGTTACGCGACCGACCTCCACTGCCCGGATCTGCTCGGTGTACCCCGAGTATAGTTTTCCCATGTACGAAATTGCGTTCAAAGATCTTGGGCTGCAGCTGCCCTTCAGTGACTTTCAGACCGGGGTCTTCGCCCATCTGGGGCTGGCCCCTTCGCAGCTACACCCGAACTCGCTCGCCTTTATCCGGGCGTTCGAGCTGACATGTCGTTTTCTGAGGATCGGGGCGACTATACCTCTCTTCTTCAGAATTTTCCATCTGCAACGCCAGTCCCGAGGAGGGAAGCACAGCTGGGTCTCCTTAAAACAATCGAGGAGACTATTCAAGATGTACATGGACTCCGTAAGGGGTTTTAAAGACAAGTGGTATGTCGTGAGGCCAATTACCACGTCTGCTTTAGAATCCCTGTACGAGGAGGAGGCGCCCATAAGCGACGATGACGGGGAGGCGATTTTAGACAACGACGGGTATCCCGTGATGCCCTGCACGGCCAAGTTCCCCGTGCATTGGATGTTCAGGCATTATGAGCACGGGACTGGATACTATCATACCGCTGCGGGCGACATGTGTTCCGAGGATGAGAAGGCGTACGACACTCTTTGTCGGTTCGTTGACAGCTTCCACCCCGCCCGGTGGGCCACGAGGGAGGGGGAAGATGTCTTGGACGAGGAGGGTTATCCGACATTCGAGGCCCGACCGATCGATACTAAGGCACTCGTGGAGTTCCAGTCGTTCAGGCAGGCTGCTCGTCTGCTAGGTCGTTTATTGCTTGAATTTCTTTGCTTGTCATTTGTTTGCGTATTTGCTCGACACTAACCCGTCTTTTATTTTGTGCAGGTTCGATGGCCGGACGACGGGAAAGACTCTTGAAGTTGTCTTGCGACCAGAAGCGGGGTAGGAGGATTGTGAAGGCTCCCCAAGCAACGAGGATGGGCCCGCCGCATAGCCCGGGCGCTCCTCATATGGTGAGGGTGGATTCGTCGCCCAGCTCGGGGGCTGCGTCGGACGAAATCCCAGAGGTTCAAAAGGTCGAGCCACATGCCGACCTGATACAAAGGAAGAGGAACCAGGTGGAAAGCGGGCCGGCGGTCGGCGAGGACGCCAGTGCCGTAAGGTTCTTCGGGTTGCCCCCTTGCTTCAAAGAGGAGGGTTTCTTCGAGAGATTCCCTCTGTCCGTGGTTGCTGATGAGGCTGAGACTATCAAGAGGACGAGTAAGGAGGATCGGAGGAGGCACCTGGCCGCCAACATGGCCGGGCTGGTGAAAATGGCCGAAATGGCCATGGTGCTATCCGAGGAAGGGGAGGATCCTGTCCGCATTGAAGAACTGGAGCAGGAGAAAGCGGCTCTCACCTCGAGTTCACGGAAGTTAAGGACTGCCCTGGAACGCTCCGAGGAGATGTCCCGCGAGCAGGCATCGCTGCTGGCCGCTGAGAGAGAGAGATGCTGATCCTGGAGAAAGAAAATTCGGGGAAGCTAGCCGAGGAGGGAGAGCTTCTCCGTGCGGACAGGGATCGTCTGAGGCCGACATCGGGCGCCTGACCCAACAGATCGAGGACCTGAAAGTCGCCATGCTTCCTGCCGAAGACGAGCCGGAGGATATATAGCTGCTTTGAAGAGTCGATCGGAGCTGGTCGCCCATATCCGGCTACTCGAAGCAGATTGCGTCGGTGCTATGGAGGAGGGGTTCGACTCCGAAGTCGGCCAGCTTTCCTTGCTAAATCCTGGTTTGGTCACTGAGGGGACGGGCTACACTCATCAGATCGTGGATGGCGTGATCGTGCCCCCGCCCGACTCTCCTGTTGTCGATAATGATGGTTCCAGGGAAGCTTGATTGTAGGATAGCGGGCCTGCGTGCCTTTGATATTTGTTTGTATTTTTTGGGCCTGCGTTCCCGTTGGTTGTACTTCACGAACATCGCCGACCTTCTTGGTCGGTTTATACTTATTTGCTTTGTTGCCTTCGGGCGTTTTTTTGAATGAATGCTGTTTCAAATTTGATTGTTTGCCCGTGCTTGATTTTTATATTTTTGCATAAAAATTAGCCTAAGTTATGGGCCCGAGGAGTGCCCGTAAGTGGCAGTGACTTAGCTGGCGAGTTTGCTCGCCTTTCGTTTGTATACGTGCCCGGCCTTCTTTTGCTGGCCAGAGTCACCTAAGTGTTGCACTCGAGGGGAGAGACTTCCCTTTGACCCTTTTAGATGGCCCGTCATTCTTGACGACTTGTCGGGCATATGGAGCGAAGTTGCTCAGTCCGGCGCGAATCCCGGTAGGGACTATTTGCCCTTGGTGTGAACTGCCCATCGCGAGCTGGGTGTTCTGCCTTACAGGTACTACGACGGCGGGGCTCGGTGTAGTTGTCCACATCGGGCACTATCGATTGGTCTCGTTTGTTGAGCGATGTTGTGCGATTTAGCCATATGTCGGGCTTGTACCCTCAGCCTCTATACGGAGTCAGATTTTTTTCCTCGTCGATCGAGCGCGGGTGCCGATGGTCGAGTGTCCTAGGTGTTGGTAGTTTTTAACTATAGTACTGCTTTAGCTTAGCAGCGTTCCAGGGTCGTGGTAATGGCTCTCCGTCTAATTGCTCGAGATAGTACGCCCCAGTACCAGTGGTGTCGTGGACGCGATAAGGTCCTTCCCAGTTTGCGGCCAGCTTCCCTTCGCGGGAATCCTTCTGGTTCCTACGTAATACCAGGCTGCCGATTTCGAACTCGCGCTTGATGACCTTGTCGTTGTGGCGTAGAGCCACTCGTTGTTTTAGGGTGGCTTCGCGCAGGGCTGCACCAGATCGGATTTCCTCGACTAGGTCGAGTTCGTCCCTTAACGCCTTGTCGTTCATTTCTTTGTCGAGGGGGTTCTCTGTTCTTCTGGAAGGTTCCATGATTTCAACCGGGATAACGGCCTCGGTGCCATACGTCAATCGAAATGGGGTCTCGCCCGTCGTTGAGTGGGGCGTGGTTCGGTATGCCCACAAGATGCTGTGGAGCTCCTCGACCCATCCCCTCTTGGCTTCGCCGAGTCGACGTTTGAGTCCCCGAAGGATAACCCTGTTCGCGGCCTCGGCCTGCCCGTTAGTTTGAGGGTGTTTGACAGAAGTGAAGTGTTGTTTTGTCCCGAGTTTAGTGACGAAATCTTGGAATCCGTGGTCGGTGAATTGGGTGCCGTTGTCGGTCACTAGCCCCCCGGAATTCCGAATCTGGCGAGGATGTTTCTTTTGTAGAAACGGAGGATGTTATGTGAGGTGATCTTCGCGAGAGCCTCGGCCTCGATCCATTTCGTGAAGTAATCCACGACGACGATGAGGAATTTGTTCTGGTAGGTTCCTTGCACGAAGGGTCCGAGGATGTCCATACCCACCAGGCGAATGGCCACGGGGACGACAGTATGCTCAGCTCGTGCGGAGGAGCGAGGTGCATGTCCCCGTGTTTCTGGCACTTGTCACATTTCTTGACGTGTTCCTTGGTGTCCTGCTGCATCGTCAGCCAGTAGTATCCCGCTCGAAGGGCTTTCCTTTCCAAGGATTTACCACCCATGTGCTGGGCGTTGATCCCTTCGTGTATCTCACGCAGTACTTCGGGGACTGCGGACTCGCCGATGCATTTTAGGAGGGGGATGGAGAATCCTCTGCGGTACAGTTTCTGCTCGAGAACCACGTAGGAACATGCTCGTCGCTTTGTGACGGTAGCTTCGGCCTGGTTCGATGGGAGTTCGCCTTTTGTCAGGAAATTGTAAACCGGGGTCATCCAGGACGTCGCATCCCCGATGGCATGGATCTCGACTGTAGTCGAGGATCATTCGATACTTGGACGCGCGAGAGATTCCTGGATGACGGATTTGTTCCCACCCTTCTTTCGTGTGCTCGCAAGTTTGGACAATATGTCCGCCCTCGTGTTTTGCTCGCGGGGAACATGTGAAATTTCTGCTCGTACGAACTTTGTCATGTATTTTTTGACTAAGTTCAAATACTCGATGAGGTTGTCGTTTTTGGCCTGGTAGCTCCCCTATACTTGAGAGGCGACGAGCTGGGAGTCGGTGTAGATCTGTACCTCGCGGGCTCCCAGGTCCTCGGCCAGTCTCAGTCCTGCGAGCAGGGCTTCGTATTCTTCCTGGTTATTTGACGTCGGGAAGGAGAGAGCTAAGGAGTGCTCGATTACTACGCCTTCTTCGTTTTCCAGAAGGATTCCTGCGCCGCTTCTGGACGAGCTGGATGCTCCATCAACAAAGATGGTCCACTTGTGTTCTTTCCCCGGGGAAGGATCGTGAGTGGTCATTTCCGCGACAAAGTCGGCCAAGGCCTGTGATTTCAGGGCTTTCCTACTTTCGTACTGAATGTCGAATTCGGAGAGTTCCAAGGACCACTTTAGCATTCTGCCCGCCATATCTGGCCGACCTAGGAGTTGCCTCACCGGTTGGTTGGTTCGCACGATGATGGTGTGGGCCAGAAAGTAGTGTCTGAGCCTCCTCGCCGCGTTGACGAGGGCCAGAGCCACCTTTTCTATCTGCTGGTATCTGCTTTCGGGCCTCTGTAAGGCCTTGCTCGTGAAGTAGACGGGTTTCTGCCCGTCGGGGGTCTCACGGACAAGAGCTGCGCTGATGGCTTCGTTCGAAACGGCCAAGTACAAGTACAGCGGTTCCCCGTCGTCTGGTCGAGATAGCACGGGCGGCTGAGACAGACTTTGCTTTAGGTGGCGTAGTGCCTGCTCGCATTCCTCATTCCATTCGAAGGCTGCTTCCTTTCGAAGGAGTTTGAAGAAGGGGAGGGCGTGCTGAGCGGATTTCGCGACGAAGCGGGACAGCGACGTGAGCATGCCGTTCATGATTTGTATCGACTTCTTCGACGTCGGTGTTGGGAGGTCGGAGAATGCCCGACATTTATCGGGGTTGGCTTTGATTCCCCGTTCTGTTAGATAGAATCCAAGGAATTTTCCCGCCTTAACCCCGAACGTACATTTCTCGGGGTTGAACCTCATTTTACACTGTCTTGCTTGGGCAAAGACTGTCTTGAGATGAGCTGCGTGGTCGGTGTCTGCTCGGGACTTGACGATCATGTCGTCCATATATACCTCGAGCATGTCGCCGATCTGTTTGTTGAAAACTCTGTTCATCATGCGCTGGTAAGTTGCTCCGGCGTTTTTCAGTCCGAAGGGCATTACGTTGTAGTAATAGTTGCCCGAGCTGGTCATGAATGCCGTGCAGTGTTTGTCGCCCAGGGCCATTGGGATTTGGTTATAGCCCGAGTAGGCGTCCATGAACGACAAAGTTTTGTAGCCGGCCGAGTTGTCGACCAGCATATCTATGTTAGGCAAGGGAAAAGCATCTTTCGGGCAAGCCCGGTTGAGATCAGTATAATCAACGCACATTCTCCATTTTCCATTATTCTTTTTCACGAGTACAACATTTGACAGCCAGGTGGAATACCGGGCTTCAGAAATAAAATTTGCCTCTAGGAGGTCTTTTACAGCTTTTTCAGCAGCCTCTGTTTTTTCTGGAGACTGCCTACGCCTACGTTGTACTACGGCCCTAGCGGCTGAATCAATGGCGAGGTGGTGACAGGCGACCTCAGGGTCGAGTCCGGGCATCTCCGCAGCGCTCCAGGCGAACAGATCAGCATTCTCACGCAGACAGGCCTTGATTTGCTTCCTGGCCAAGTCGGGGAGGTCTTTGCCAATCTTCACTCCCTTGGTCGGGTCTGTGCCAAGGGGAACGAGTTCAAAATCCCCGTACGGTATTGGTCGGAGTGGGATTTGCTCGCTGCTGGATGGCTCGTCCTGATCGAAGCGGGTGTCCAGAGCTATGCAGTCGACCTTTGGTGGAGCTTTCTGGACTTCTTCCTCGGGGGATGCTTTACTGTCGGGCTCCTGTTTTGTCCTTTTGGCGGGTCTGGTCCCTATGTCGACGGTATCCCGTCCCTTAGAAGCGGCGTTGAAGCACCTGCGGGCAGCGGCTAGGTCTCCTTGGATGGTGGCTACCCGTGCCCTCCTGGTGTAGAACTTCATCTTCAGGTGGACGGTCGAGGGCACCGCTGTTAGTTCTGCCAGTGTCGGTCTCCCCAAGATGCAGTTGTACAGAGACGGGCAGTCAATGACGAGGAAACAGACTTTAACTTGTCTCGTAGCCGTTCCTTCACCGAACATAACCAGGAGCTCGACATAAACCCAAGGTTTGGAAGTCGAGCCGTTGAAGCCTTGTAGATCCGACCCCACATATGGAGAGAGATGTGAGTCGTCCAGCTGTAGGGTTTAGAACAGTTGGTTGTACATCACGTCGACGGAACTCCCTTCGTCGACCAGGATGCGATGCACGTCAAAATTGGCCATTCTTGCCCTTATCAGTAAGGGGATGACGGCGTTCGGGGCTCCGCCGGGGAGCTCTTCTAGGTAGAAGGTGATGGGCTCTGACCTTCCCTTCACCCTTTCGAACGTTACTGTTTGCGGGGGAGCCGCGTCGACCAGCTCGTCCAACTTCCTCTTAGCTGAATTGATGGTGAGGTCGTTGAACCCGCCCCCATTAATGACCATGGCGGAGGGAAAGTATTCCCACCTGCTGTGCGTTGTCAGCGGTTCCTGCAGGTGCTCGGGAATGTCGAAGTCCTCGGGCCTGGTCACCGAGAAGGCGGTCTGGATAGGCACCGACTCGTCTGATGGTCGGGCGTCTTCTTATGGCTCCTTGGCTTCATGGGCGTCACGACGAGGAGCGTTGTTCCGCCGGTACTACGCGAGCCTCCCTCCCTTGATGAGGGTTTCAATGGCGTCCTTGAGGTGGACGCAGTCCTCTGTCAGATGGCCATGACTCCTATGGTATTGACAGTATTTATTTTTGTCCGCCCCAGGCTTGGCGGGAGCAGGTCGGGGACGCTTGATGCCGCCGTCCTTGAAGTCTGTACTGGCACACTCCGCCAGGATACGCTCGCGGGAAGCTGTGAGCGGAGTGTACTCGGTGAAACGGCCCGAGGGGCCCCTTTGTTCCCGGACTTCCCGGGGTCTGTCTTCTTTCCTTTTCTCCCCGGTTCGTCGAGGAGGAGCCTCTTGGCGCGAGCTACTGTTGTTGGGACCCCGAGTCCTGGAATCTCGGGCCCTGTTGGCCGCTTCCCTCTCCTCGTAATCCATGTATGCCCGAGCTTTTTCGAGGAGGGCGTCGAAAGACCTGGGCAGCTTGATTCCCATGACTTTTCTGAACTCTGTGCCGGGGAGGAGCCCCCTTTCCAGCAGATATCTCTTCATGTGGTCCATGCAGGGGACCTGTATCGCTTCTCGGTTGAAGCGGTTGATGAACTCCCTCAAGGTCTCATCCTGTCTCTGGATGATGGCCTCGAGTGCCGCTTCGGTCTTTGGATGGCGTCGAGAAGCGGTGAAGGAACTGATGAACTGGTTCTTCAGGTTCCGCCACGAGGTGATTGAGCCTGGGGCGAGCCCTTTGTACCAGTCCATGGCCGCCTTCCTGAGAGTCGTGGGGAAAAGACGGCACTTGATGGGCCCCCCGACATTATGATAATGGAGCATAGCCTCGAACCCGTCAATATGGTCGACCGGGTCCGCGACTCCATCGTACTCCTTCAGATGTGGGGGCTTCTCCATGCCCGGGGGGATGGGTGCATCCATGATGGCCTGCGACAGGGGACCGCGGGGGTCGTCCTCGTTGCTCCTTTCCGAAGACAGAGATGGGGACCTGTAGTATTGTCTGGCACGGTGGTCGTGCTGAGTCTCCCTCGAGCGTGATGCTCGTTGGTTGAATGTTACACGCCCGTCTCCGACGTGTCTCTTGTCGTGCCTTACCGGGTCGCGACTGGGTTCTCCGGCAGGGATGACGGGCTCTCTCTCCAAATAGGGTCGCCTCTGCTTTGGCCGGGGAGATAGGCTTCGAGAGGTCTCCCTGTAGTGTCTCCGCGGGGGAGAAGGGTGTCGAGCTTCAGTCACTTGAGGAGGGGGAGTATGTGGTCTCCTATGCCTCCTCGAGGGTCTTCGCTCGTCTTCAAGCGCCTTTAATCTCTCTCCTTGGGCGAAGATGAGATAGTTCGTTTGATTAATTGCTGCGAAAAGCGCTTGTGTGGTGGCATCCGCCCCGGAGGGGACGGGGACTTCCTGAAACCGGGCGGCTCTGTAATGGGCGAGGGCCGCCGGGTCGTCCTCGAGTGGTGGTGGGAGCGAGGAGGATGATGCAGTAGCCTCGTCCCTGTATGAGGAAGTTCCGGGGACGGTTGTTGCAGGAATGGTGTTGTGGCCGGGATTGCCGGTGTTGTCGAGATGTCCGTTCTTGTCCGCCGTGCCGTTATTAGTGTCGGCGACACGGACGTTCTGCTCATCGCGAGCTGGATCAGCCATGACAGGTAGTTGAATATGAGCTTTGGTCTTTTGAGTTGTTTCTAAGACGGGGAAGCTAGTTTCCCACAGACGGCGCCACTGATCTAACCTGATCAGACTTGGACCGTCACGGCTGGCTCCGAGCTAAAAGTTTTGAACGAGGTGGGGGGGTACCTGCAAGACACTCTGATGCTGAAGTAAGTAAGAGCACGAGCAAGCAATAGTAAGTATGGGTAGAATGATGAATACCTGACCCTCTGGAAACAGAGGGTATTTATAGCCCCCAACGCTGGGCCAAGGTTCCTTCATTGGGCCGGGCAGGTTTGGCCCAATGGAGGAACTGCCAAGTTCTACGTGCGTAGTGGGGACCCGCACGTGGTCCCCTCCCTGGATGTTCTGCGTGAAGTGCGGGCGGACAGAGACGCGGTCTTTTCGGGGTCTCGTTGGGAGTGCGGTGGACTGAGTCTGCCCTAGTTGGGGTGCTCGAGGTGATGTCGAGCTGGACAGCAGGATGTCGAGCTGGACAGTTGGAGGTCGAGCAAGTAACCTCAGGGAGCACGTCGGGCACGACTGTGACCCTCTGGTCAGCGTGGCCCTCAGCAAGTCTGTTTGGATTGGGCCTTATCAATGCTATTGGGCCTGTCGGGCCCAGTCCAGAATAGAAAGCATAAGACATTATCTACATCTCCTTTAGCCAGGAGTAATAGCTATTTTTGTTTTTATCGCTTTAAGAAGTTTGGTTATGTAATTTGTTTTAAAACAATGACTTTAAACCTTGTGTCTTGCCCGGGGCACAACGTTTCATTTGTTAAGGGTTGTCATTTCATATGTCATATTTTCATTTAATGAAAACATTGGACGTTTTGCCTTCAAATTTTGTGCTCTCTGTCTTTATTTTATTTTATTTCATTTTCAAATAGCTATGTATTCTTACACACACCCACACACTATATTGCAGATCACCATCCACCCTAGATCTCGTTGATAACAATTATGCTATTGTCGATTATGACTTTGAAAATCCGATCTACCAAGTCGAGGATGAAGGTGAGGAAGATTATGAAATACTCGGAGAACTTTCCATACTATTAATACAAGAAGAAAAGGCTATCCAACCACATGAAGAGCCAGTTGAAGTGGTGAACTTGGGTTCTGAAACAGACAGAAAAGAGGTTAAGATAGGAGCCAACTTATAAGGCATTGTTAAGAACAGATTGATTCAGATGTTGTATGATTATGTTGAGGTATTTTCTTGGTCATACGAAGAAATGCCATGGCTCGATATTGATATTATGGTTCACCGCCTGCCAATGAAAGAGGGTTATTCTCCGATTAAACAGAAGGTTCATCGCATGCGTCCTGAGATGTCAGAGAAGATCAAGGCCGAAGTTATGAAACAATTCAATGCAGGGTTCTTAGAAGTGACATCTTATCCTTAATGGGTTACTAATGTTTTTCCAGTACCAAAGAGAGACAAAAAGGTATGTATGTGTGTGGATTAAAGGGATCTGAACAGGGCAAGCCCCAAAGATGACTTCCCACTTCCACATATTGATGTCCTGGCCGACAACACCACTCAGCATAAGGTATTATCCTCCATGGATGGTTTCTCGAGTTATAATCATATCAAGATAGCTCCTGAAGACATGGAGAAAACCACATTCGTCACATAGTGGGGAACTTTCTGTTACAAGGTTATGCCTTTTGGGTTGAAGAATGCAGGGGAAACTTATCAATGTGCCATGGTAGCTTTATTTCATGACATGATTCGTTACGAGATAGAGATCTACGTTGACGACATGATAGCAAGGTCACAGACTGAAGAAGAACATCTTGATCATCTGCACAAGTTATTTGAAAGGCTGAAGAAGTATAAACTAAGGTTAAACCCGAACAAGTGCACTTTTGGGGTAAGATCCGGTAAACTCATAGGTGTCGTTGTCAGCGGTAAAGGTATTGAAGTTGATCCTGCAAAAGTTAAAGCTATTTAAGAAATGTCGGCTCCCTGCACCGAGAAGGAAGTCATAGGTTTCTTGGGATGACTGAATTACATTGCCCGATTCATTTCTCATTTGAATGCTACCTGTGAGCAAATCTTCAAGCCGTGAAGAAATATCAAGTGGTAAAGTGGAACGAAGACTGTCAAATAGCCTTTGATAAAATCAAGGGGTACTTACAAGAACCTCCGATTCTTATGCCACCAGTTTAGGGGATACCTCTAATCATGTACCTAACAGTGCTAGAGAACTCAATGGGGTGTGTACTGGGGCAGCATGACGGGTCTTGTCGAAAAGAGCATGCAATATACTACCTTAGCAAAAAATTTACCGATTGTGAAACAATATATTCACTGCTCGAGAAAACTTGCAATGCTTTGGCATGGGCTGCTCGCTGACTAAGACAATATATGTTGACTCATACTACTCTATTGATCTCTAAAATGGATCCTATCAAATACATATTTGAGAAGCTAGCCCTCTCCGGAAGAATACCCTAATGGCAAATGATCTTAACAGAATACAACATTCAGTACACCACTCAAAAGGCAATCAAAGGAAGTATACTGGCAGATCATCTGGCGCATCAAGCTGTAGACGACTACCAATCTATGAACATCAAATTCTCGGATGAGAAGATCATGCTAATTATAGATTATAAAGAACCTGGACTGTATGAAGGACCTGAGCTAAGATCCTGTTGGATTATGGTTTTCGATGGAGCTTCTAATGCACTTGGAAATGGAATTGGTATTATAATTATCTCTCCATAGGGTTTTCATATGCCTTTCACCGCCAGACTTTGCTTTGACTGCACCAATAATACCGCTGAATATGAAGCATGCATCATGGATATTAAAGCTGCTATTGACCTAAGAATCAAATTCCTGAGCGTATATGGGGATTCGGCCTTGGTAATTATTCAGGTCAAGGGAGAATAGGATACAAAGCATCCGAATCTTATCCCTTACCGAGAACATGTGCTAACCCTGATTCCGTATTTCGAGGAGATTACTTTTAAGCATATACCAAGAGAAGAGAATTATTTGGTGGACGCACTTGCTACCATGTCATCCATGTTCAAGGTTAGATGGAACAATGAGGTTCCTAGAATTACCATTGAAATATTCGATGAACCGACACACTGCTACGAAATTGATACTGATGGAGTAGAAGAAAAAACTTGGTTTCATGAAGTGAAAAGGTACCTTGAAGCTCAAGAATACCCTGAAGGGGCATCGATCAATGAAAAAAATTCCTACGGAGGTTCTCGACTAAGTTCTTCTTGAGAAATGGAATTTTATACAAGCGTAATCATGATTCAACTTTTCTTCATTGTGTAGACAAGAAGGAAGCAGAGAAAATTATGGAACATATGCATAAAGGAATCTTTAGTACTCACTCTAGTGGGCATACTATGGCTAAGAAGATTTTGAGAGCATGTTACTATTGGTCGACTATGGAAACAGACTGCCACCACCACTCAAGAACTTGTCATAAGTGTTAGATCTATACTGATAAATTTCATGTGCCTCTGGTTCCTCTGAATGTTTTGACTGCTCCATGGCCATTCATAATGTGGGTGTAATACGGTTGG
The DNA here is from genome assembly GCA_948472305.1 of Vicia faba. Taxonomy (NCBI): domain Eukaryota; kingdom Viridiplantae; phylum Streptophyta; class Magnoliopsida; order Fabales; family Fabaceae; genus Vicia; species Vicia faba. The sequence goes on from OX451738.1 coordinate 358,222,985, forward strand.
AGAACTGACTTGGGTGTTTTGCATTTTATCATAAATATTGTGAATAGAAAGAGTCGCCACCGACTTTTCTTTTATCCAATAAAGGAAAGAGTGAAAAGAACATGAAAGACATTTTGAGATATTTTCTTGAGTTCAGGGGGTAGGTTATGAAAAGGGAAGGTGTTAGCACCCTTTTCATCCGTAGTTATCTACGAGCTCTTAATTGCTTGATCACTTAAAAATGCTTTGTGTCTGTGTATGTTGAAATATGTTTTGAAGATGTTTTGAAAGTGGTGATTTTGTAATGATTCTTGTATTGTTGAGAATGTATACAAAATGTTTGTTTTAGAAATATTTTGAAAATGCCTTAGTACGACAATTTTGCAATGATTCTCGTATCGTTGAGAATGTATACAAAATGTTTGTTTTTGAAAATATTTGTTTGAAAAGAGAGTGTTTGAAAAGATGTTTGTTTTTGAAAGTGTGAAGTGTAAAAATGGTTTTATTTTGCAAGCAAGTAATTACGAGCAATCTACCTACTCAAAAAGTCTATGTTCTTTTCCTCCTCCTTTAGATAGTGTTATTTTACTATTGGTTGGTAAGTAGCCATATCATTGGATGTGAGGAACGAGCGTGGGTCATCGTACAATCATAAAAGGCATTATGTAAGATGTTTTAGAAATTTTTGTAAGGGTCTAAGATCGTTTACCGAAGGCAACATCAAAGGGTCATCGAGGGGTTACGATCTTTTAATAGAGGGTCTTTTGCTAAAACATCCCACGCTCGAGGGACATGATTATTTTTATCCGAGGCAACAAGTGTGGTTAACTTTAGAGGTGCATGTGTGTAATGTGTGTTTGATTCCAAGTATTTTATCTTTGAATTAGGGTTTTTCTAAAGTTGGTTTTAATCTTGTCATGCAAACCCTAATTACTAAAAATAATAAGGAAAGCGATAAATTACGAAATTTAAATGTCCTACGCTATTACACCGTTGTGGGAATGGGGAGTACAAGTTCGAGAATAGGGGGAAGAAAGCAATAAAACCCTAATTATCTATTACAAACCATTGAACATGAATAATAATAAAACGCACAAACTATAGAGATGAAGAAGAAGAAAGAAATTGTTTTTGTGAGTTTTCTATGGAGAAAAAGATTTGATAATTTAACTTAATTAAACTAATTAATTTTAATTACAAGAGAGATTAATTAATTATTTAACAAACCCTAAAAATCTAATTTAATTGAAATTAACAAGATAATAAAAACCTAAGTCTAAATAATTTGTTTGTAAAACAATTTTAATGTTTAATTTAGAAGAAATATTTTAAAGTGTGGAAAATAAACAAAATCTAGTTCTAAATATTGACAAAAATAAAATAAGTGTTTAAATTAAAATATTTTTAATTTAATTATTTAAGAAAATATTTTTTGGATTTTAGGTTTAAATAAAATAAATATATTAATTTAAATAATGAGAATATAAAAAATAAATAAAAAGAAATGGGTTGGGTGTTGAAAAGTAATCATGAGGTTAAATATAGCAAAAAGACCCAAAACAATTTTTTAGTTAGAAACATAAATGAAACAAAAAATAAGAAAATGGGCTTGTGTTTTAGTAAAAGAGGGGGTGTTGGGAAGAAATTCAAACAAGCCCAGAACAATGATCCAGCGCCAATCTATGATTCCATGTTGCTGGCTTTTTGAGATACATCATGGGCTACACATGTGGAACGTTTGATCTTTGTTGTTTGCATATATGATGGTGATGGTGAGAGACACATGGTGCGCGCGCTAGACTAGCCTGCACATGATCTAAGACAATAAAAATATGAAATCATCAAAAGGGTACCACTGGGGCTAGAACCCAGGTCGCTATACACAAATGCCTTAGCACGCGCTTCTCTGCTATTGGGGTGGCAGTTTTATCCGGGCATAACACAGGTTGCAATAAACTTAAAATAAACTCATTTCTACAATTTGAAAATGACTTCATCTTCAACCTTGCGCGCGCAGTGATGAACAACACCATGGTCAAATCTATAACTTCTTCATTTCTCAACCATTTTCAAAAGTGTAAACATGAAAGTTGTTCCATTTTTCACACCGAATTCAACCATATAAAAAACTAAAGCTATAAATCAAAGAGGAACATGAGTTTTGTTTGGTGCTAAACAGAACCCTAAAATCTCATTATTTTCAGTTCTAAAATTCTCATTGCTCAGTCAATCAAAATGAAAACTAAGGACATGGTTATCTTCAGGACAATGATATCTACATTTTTTATTCACAAAGTAACCATTAATGATGCTTGTATAAGGAGTTCAAAGTTGAGAAAACTTACCTCAAAATTGGAAATCGTGTTTGGAGTTTGAGCACTCCTGGAGGTGTTGTGATGATATGGACAACTCCACTAAACTTCTAGGAAGCTATTGCAATGCTTACTTTGTGCTAAGAGTGGCTGGATTCTTCTGGAGAAGTCAAGTTGCAGGTGGTTGTTTTTGAGTTTGGAAGATGATGAAGATGAAGATGCAGTTATAAAACAGGGGTGGGGATGAGTTGTAAATGAGGTATGGAAGCTTTGTGATTGATTAAAAGTGAAAACGCACGAGTGGATTTGTGAGTTTGAAGTTTTTGGCCAGAAGTTGCAACAATGGAGGTTTTGATGCAAGTTCTGATTTCAGACTATTTAAGGGTGTTTCTAGGCTTGTGTATTCACCCCTTGGCTTGTAGAAAACTTCTCTATTTATAGAGAAAAGGTTTTGGAGGCTTTAGCAATGAGAAAAAAATCACATGTTATGGTTTTGAAACTTGTTTTTGAAACAAACTTGAAATACATAGTTTTAATGCATAGTACAAGCATGGTCTCAGTAGTTAGAGGATCTAGAAAAGTTTCTTCTGGATTTGAGATTGTGTGTGTTCAGTAGGAACAAGTGCAAAGCTCAAGGAGAGTGGACTTTGTGATTAAAGCTACTTTTCCATAATGGCAATGTTACCTTTGTGCCAAAAATGGATTAATCACTTGGACAATGGCTCAAGCACTTGGATCATAGCTCAATCAGTTGCTTAAACATTTAATTTTTGAGTGATTTGTAAGTTTGAAGGCCTTCAAAGCAAGATTATACATCATGCTTGAAGATTGGATCATAAGGTTCATCACAAAATGACCTAAAATTCCAGAATGGATGCTCAACTTCTTCTCTTCGATTCTTCTAGCTCAAGCATGATCTCTTCAAGTTCTTGGAAATTTTGGAAAGCTTGAATCATTGTATATAACCTTCATGTTAACCACTTTGGCTAAATCAACTCGGAACTTGGTAAAAATTTTCCAAGAAGTCGGGACAAAAAATCTTCCTAACTTGATGAAAATTTCACTAAGTGTTTTTGATAAAAAAAATCATGACTTCACGGGCCTATATCTCATAATCTAAGCATTTTTTGGACATCAAACCTAAGGGACAAAGTTGTAGAATTCATCAAGATCTACAACTTTCATGTTGCAAGTTTTCCTTGAATCATCTTGCATCTTGGTGAAAAAATGTCATGAAATAATGAAATTATCAAGGGTAAAAACACTTAGAAATTTTCTAAGTATTGAAAAATTTGACTTTTTATGGACTTTTCTTGACTTTCTTGATTCTTGATAATCAAGTTTGATATTTTTTAAGGTCCTTATGAATCTTGATCTTTGAAATTCAATGTTAACCAAAAAGTCAAAGTTTGACTTTTTGTGTATCAGTTGACTTTTCATCAGTTGATCAAATTTCAATTATCAATCCATTGATCTTGAGAAATGATTTGAGCCATGAAATTAGGTCAAGATATTGTGTTTGAGCCCTTGAGGTCATGCTTCAAGCTATTAGGTCATGTACTAGGTCAAAAGTCACTGATCAGTCATTCTCAATCAAAACCCTAAATTTGACAATTTTGCCCCTTTGATGATTTGAATGCTTTCCTTGAGGAATTGTGATCAACCCTTGATAAATTGATGAATATGACTTCAAAATGTTGATGTTGGCCAAAAATCATGAAATTTGATGGTATGTTGACCACATTTGACTTTTTACCTAATACAATTGATTTTCAGTCATCTGAGCAATTGACTGAGCAAATTTGTGAGGCAAGACTTGAAACTTGGTATGAGTAATATTGGAGACCTATGATGAACCATGAAAGTCATTTTAGGCATTATAATTCCAATTTTCCTTGTGAAAACTAAAATCCTAATTTGTGGTCTCAATGCTTAGGAGGTGAGCTTGTCTGATCAACTCTTTGAGAATCCTTGAGTATTTATCTTTTGTGAGAAATGTCTTGAAGAAAAGGGAGGGTAAATTTTGGGGTACAACAGCTGCCCCTGTTCAATATTCTTAAACCTGAAGAGTTAAATTGACATATTCTCCATTCGCGACTTGAAGGTGGAAGATGATTGAAAACTTAAGTGCCCAGAAATTTGCACTTGCTTGTGCACGAAGTAATGCTGTTGGTTGATTATGTCGGGAATGGGCTTACAGATTCCATTTGGAGAGGTAGCAAAGAGTTGTCAGATATGGGCTGATATATGCCATCCAAAGTAACTGTTGATAGAGAAATTAAACTATGTTTACGCTTGACTTTAAGTGGGAGAAGTATCAGAATAAATCTTTGGTTGATTTACTCTGAGCCAGAAAATGTCTACTGAGAGAAGTGTCAGAATAAATCTTTGGTCGATTTAATCTGAGCCAGCAGATGTCTTTAAATCTTTAACTGATAGAAGTATCAGAATAAATATTTAGTCGATTTAATCTGAGCCAGAAAAGGTCTACTGAGAGAAGTATCAGAATAAATCTTTGGTCGATTTAATCTGAGCCAACAGATGTCTTTAAATATTTAATTGGGAGATGTATCAGAATAAATCTTTTGTCGATTTGATCTGAGCCAGCATATGTCTTTAATCTTTAACTGGGAGAAGTATCAGAATAAATCTTTGGTCGATTTAATCCAATCCAAAAAAGGTCTACCGAGAGAAGTATCAGAATAAATCTTTGGTCGATTTAATCTGAGCCAAGAGATGTCTTTAAATCTTTAATTGAGAGAAGTATCATAATAAATCTTTGGTCGATTTAATCCGAGCAAGAAAAGGTCTATTGAGAGAAGTATTAGAATAAATCTTTGGTCGGTTTAATCTGAGCCAGCAGATGTTTGAAGGGAGTGTCCATCATGTAGATATTTGCCATGTCTTATTTTAGGGAATAACCTACAATCGGTTTTGAGGATTTGTTGAAGATATTGGTCTGTTGATTGATTCTTCCTAAAAAGGTAAAGAGTTAACTGTATGCAATGTCATGATGTATGAAATGCATTGCGTAATGATGTTCTCAAAATAAATGAGTCTGTGCTAAATGCGTTTCGTATGCATATGCTATGATGAATGTAAAATGTTATTGGAATGTATTTGTAAGCCTGTGCAGTATCTTTGTATGGGAAAATAAATCCTTGATTATTGCTTGGGATGAAGAGTACGTGTATCTTCAATCTTGTCTAGAATTCTTCTGCTGGGGATTCTTGCATACTTATTTGAGGAAACTTTATAGGGGGTGTATGGATTTCTTGCTTGGGGAGATGAGCTTGGGAACATTGGTCGTCTATTGTTCTACTGGGGCATTTATTTCTTATATATCCTGACTGGGGATAAAAGAGATGGATAATCTCCTGACTCATCTGGGGAGGATAAAGTTAACTGGTATCTAGTCGGATTCCAGGTTTTGCAGCAACTTTCTGGGGAGTGTGATGACTTCACTAGGGAGAGGAATTTTGTCTGTGATTTGTAGTAGTATGAAGAATATACTCGAGCTGGGGAAATTATAGTTTGTTGGGGAAATAAACCTTGTTGTCGGAGAAGTATTCTGCTGAGGAACAAACTCTCCAGGGGAAATTGAATTTGATAAAGAGAAGAAACTTTGTAGGGGTTTTACAGTTTTGGAGGACCAAACTCAGCTGGGGGAGAGAGTTTCCATGCATTATACTGATTGGAGACCCCGTAGGTTTGTGATATTACCGGGAAAGAGATTATACTCCTTTATTTGCTAGAGCAATCTGTCGGGGAGATTATAGGGCATGTACCCTTATTTGTGAAGACTACTTTGTGGGGGTAATCTCATGCTCTGTGGGGATTGATGGACAACTTGAATGTCATCCCAATTCCTAGAATCTTGAGTAAATGCTTATTATTGTTCTTATGTATATGTTTGTTAACAATTAATCATGTTCATATGCATATGTTCATCAATTTTAGTCATTAGACATTTTTGCAAACAAAACAGAAAAACAAAAAGTTTGAACTTTAAAGTGTATTTGTATTGATAATTTTCCTATAATCATGCGAGTTTGTACAAAGAGACGGAAATCCTTGTAAGAGAAAGTCGTCGTAAAATGAAAGAGTACAAAGTGAATATATATATATATATATATATATATATATATATATATATATATATATATATATATATATATATATATATATATATATATATATATATATATATATATATATATATCCATGTGGAAATAATCTCATTGGGTTTCAACTACGCTATTGCCCCTATGTCTTTTAACATCTCGCCTCTTGCCATCGGAAGAAGTTGATTGAAACATTTGAACTTTAGACTTTGGTAATAAAGCTTGCATGTAAGCGATCCAACGAGACATATTCGTACGCTTTTAATCCCTAATTTTTTCCTGGACCACCTGTTGTACCCCAAAATTTTCCCTCCCATATTTCTCAACAAATGTCATGTGAGGTCCCCAAATTGCTCAAGGAAGTTCAAGAGTTGACCAGACAAACTCTCTCCTAAGGCAGTCTACCTCAAATTAGGGTTTCATTTTTCATCAAGATGCTTGAGTCCAAAGGATCCCAAATTACTTTCAAGGTCCTAATATGTTCTCAAGATCATCCATGTCAAGTTTCAAGCCTTGCAGAAGAAGTTTGCTCAATCAATTGCTCAAAGGCCTGAAAATCGATTGTGCTAGGTCAAAAGTCAACTGTGGCCCACATACAGTCAAACTTCAAGATTTTTGGTCAACATCCTTATTTTTAAGTATCATTCTTCATTTGATCAAGGGTTGATCATGATTCATCAAGGATTGCTCACAATTCATCAAAACTCAAAAGTTGCTAAATTAGGGTTTTGTAGGAAAAGTCAACTCAACTTTGACCAAGCATAACTTTCTCATACTCTATAAGAAATGACCCATTCAAAGCTAATTTTGAAGAGGATACAATTCCCTACAATTCATCTTCATATCCCAAGTTCAAAATATGCACTCACAAAAAGATATGATTTTTGACATTATAGGTCATTTTGAAAAGTTAACAAAGACACCTTTTGGGTCAAAGCTTCATACATGAACATGGAAGACTCAATTGATATGAGACCAAAAGGGTTGCTTAGAGGACATCCTGATATTTCTAAAAAGTCCAATAACACCTCTCTAGTTTCAAAATTGAGAGAGTTATGCATTGGCCAAGTTGACCTTTTTTGCAAAATGGCCAAAAGTCAAATGTGCTCAAATTGGCATTTGTTGCTAAATGGGCCCAACTTTTTATGCTTTCACCTCAATGATAATGTGTTCCACGACTCAAATGCTTATCCACCAATATTTTGCTTCATTTTTCAATTTATTTTGATTTTTTATTAATTAAAAGGTGAATTAAATCAAATAAATGATGAAAATTAGCAAAGATTGATTTGATTGGTTTTTTTGACAGGTTGGCAACCAAATTTTGCTGAGCTTGCAAGATCAATTCAAATCAATGGTAATTGGAACAAAAGGAGCATGATTAGGCCAAATTTGGAAGGATATCATATGCCATGAAAATAAAATCAAATCTTGAAAACTTCCAAAGAGGTGATCAGTTTTACAACCCTAATGCATTATATAATATATATTCAACGTATCCAAAGCAAGAATAGGGGTTAACAGTCGTGCATAGCCAAGAACCAAACTTCAAAAATTCAAGAAAAAGCGGTGATCCAATTTTCATCCTAGAGGCCAATTCAAGCCATTCTCACGATACCAACAAACTCCTGGACATCTCCAGAAGGGATTCCAATCAATTGCAAGCCTTATCACGCCTGGAATCGTAAGTACTGAGGCCACAGTTTGTCTCAAAATTTTGATTTCGTTTTCATTGATTTACGTATCATTAGCACGTTTGATTCATGTATTCTTGTTTATCATTGAGTTTGCAAGCTTTTGGTATGGTTTAATTGCATTTTTAGCACATGAATCAAGAGATGCCATAGTTAGGGTTTTGTGTTCTTGTTTAGGGTTTTCCAATGCAGGCAAAATTGGGCATTGATTCTGGTACCATGATGCTCGTGAGGATGAGACGAGTTGATTGGTACCAGCCATGGTCATTTATCTTGCTTGTAGATAATTTTTGAGATGCACAGGTCTGTACCTACAACGAAACGTTCGTAGGTAAAAGCTTATTTGCCTAAAACGAAGGTTTGGGGAAGAAGACAATGCGTGGCACTCACTGGTTGGGTGGTTTGAATTTTAGCACGTTTTTCTGACTGCACCATGTGATTTGCTTATATTAATTATTCCTATTATATTTATAAATAAGCAAAGCAGCTCAGTTGGCAAGCAGGTATTGGAAACATGCATAAAGACATGGGTTCGATCCCCAGGTCCCATATTTGTTCCATATTGTTTTTCAACAGGTGATCAAGCGTGTTGCATTAGTGTACGTCCACCATGTGCCATCAAGATCCAACCATCAAACGCCCCTCCAGTCAGATCCAATGCCATTCCACTGAAGGCCCACCGTGTACCCCAAGTCAACGTGTGCATCAGAGTTGGCAAAGTCAAGCAGGCCTTAGCTATCTGGGCCCAGAAAATTCAGATTCTGACCCCCATGATTGCTAATACACAGGCCCATCTCATCTCGATTTAACTTTATTTTCTCTTTTTCTCAAATAAATAAAAATACAAAAATAGGTTTTTTTAGAATAAAATAATTTTTTTCTTAATTTAAAATTAATTAGAACTAGGATTTTCTTTTTTAATTTAATTGTTTCTTTATTTTCTTACATAACAAAAAACATTTTTAATCAGTCGTCAATAGGTTTAGTCAAGGGTCAAAACCATAGTTGTCTCGCATTTAATTCATCGCGCGCGTGTTAATTATTTTTTCCAATATTTTTGTAACTGTTCATGGTTTGTAATAATTTAATTTAGGGCTTTTACTTATTGCTTTTTCCTGGGTTTTTGGCTATGTAATTAATCCCCCTCCCGGAAGCCTTGTAATAGCATAAATTTACTTTATCACATTTTAATTTCTACAAATATTTAACTGTTTAGATGTATGCTATAGGATTGTATGACAAGAATGCATGATAAATTAATACAGTTAGAAAACCCTAATGTGCAAAGATAAATAACTGAAAACCAATCACTCGCACATATCACTTTTAGGGTATACTCTCACTTCGGTTGCCTTCGGTAAACGACCATTAAGTATAGAGTGTCTTAGTGGTTGCCCTCCTGTCTAAAAAGATCTAATGTCCCGCTCGAATGTTGCCTTGGAAATGTTGCCTCGAGAAAGATCTTAAGACTCTAGGGTTATTACTAAGGTGTCCTAAGATTGCTTTAGTGATCGTACGTCCCTTTCGAGGTAAACTTCCATACCTGCAAGGAATTCACTATGCTTTGACTTTTGAGAGTCAAGCTTATCATCAAACCTAACACTGATTGACTCTTCAACAATCTGTGTTTCTGTATTGTATACTCTGCACCATCTTGAGCGTTCAGAGTATCCTAACATAATACACTTTTGTGCTTTAGAGTCAAACTTGCTCAAATAATTTTTTGTATTCAGAATAAAGCATGTGCATCCAAATGGATGAAAATAAGAAATGTTGGTAAGGTTCCATGTACCTTCGGTTCCCCTGAATGTCTTGACAGCTCCTTGGCCCTTTACGATGTAGGGCATAGACAAGATTGGAGAGATCAGACCTACTGCGTCTAACGAGCATCATTTCATTCTGGTAGCCATTGATTACTTTACGAAGTGGGTTGAAGCAACTTCCTTTGCTACAGTAACCAATAACATCGTGGCGTGGTTCATCCGACATAATCTGATCTGTCGATATGGTATACAAGAGAGAATTTTTACTGATAATGGTACAAATCTCAATAACACAATGATCACCGAGCTCTACAAACATTTCAAGATACAACATCATAACTCTTCTCCCTACCGGCCAAAGATGAATGGCGTTGTTGAAGCAGCTAAAAAGAACATAAAAAATATTGTACAGAAGATGACAGTGACATACAAAGACTGGCACGAGATGTTGCCATTTGCTCTTCATGGGTACCGTACCTCAGCACGGACGTCGACAGGGGCAACACCCTACTCTTTGGTGTATGGCATGGAGGGAGTCCTACCCATCGAAGTCCAGATACCCTCTCTCAGGATTATGAAGGATGCAGGTTTAAACAAAGACAACTGGATCCAAACCCGACTTGATCAGCTGAATCTAATTGATGAAAAGAGACTTACTGCTATCTGTCATGGTCAGACATATCAGAAACGAATGATCAAGGCTTTTAACAAGAAAGTCAGGCATCAAGAATATTAAGTCGGGGATCTGGTGATCAAGCGCATCATACTACCGCAAGGTGATCCCAGGGGCAAATGGACCCCCACATACGAAGGGCCATTTGTGGTTAAGAACATTTTCTCAAGAGGAGCTATGATTCTAACCACCATGGATGGTGACTACCTTCCTCACCCCGTCAATGCAGACATAGTGAAAAGATACTACGCATAATCAAAGACCCGCTAGGTTGACTGTCCTAGGCAAAAATAAGGGCTTCCTGGCGAACCAAAAGGGTTCGGGAAAAAGTAAGGGATGGAAAAAAAAATGTACACCCGACAAGTCGAAAACCTGAAAAGGCGGCTTGGACAAAAAAGGGTATCCCGGCGGACTGAAAACCCGAAAGGGCGGTCCAATAAAAAGTTAGGGATCAAAGCGTAACACTATGTATCATTGGATCATCTTGTGCCCAGACCTCGGTATCAACTATCAAGCTCGGACGACACCAATCAATCTGATCCACCCTCGACCAAGCAGCAAAGTGATGAGATGTTTGAAGATATAAAGGCAATAGCGGAACTGAAACCTGATGGGATCGTTCCACATAGCTATTTTTCTTTCTTAAACACAAATTGTAATTTCTATCTTTCGGCGGCGTTCTCTTACTAGAGCGTCAGCCTCTTTGTACAAAAACGCCTATTACAGGCCAACTTCAAAATCATTACAAGTCATTTTCACAAAGCTTTGATTTATTTTCTTTTCCCTGTTTTGTTTTGCTAGAACGTCCAACAGTTCTTTTTTGATATATGCATTTGACAATAATTGCTGCTCATAAATATTCACATGAAAAACAAAAGATAATTACTCATAATTCCAGGAGCAGGGAAAACAAGAAGTGCCCAAACCCTACAGTTACTCTGACCATCAGGTACCGGGGTAGAGCCATCTTGAGAATATGAGTAGTGGTACATACACTCCCCACAGAGTAAGAAATATTCAAAGACGGTGATGTCAGCTTCCCTGAGCAGGACATGACTCTCCCCAGCTGAGGTTCACAGTCGCGAGTGAGTTAGTAAATTAATCCCCAAGCAGAGTTTATTTCTCTCACAAGCAGAAATTTAATCTACAATGGAATTCATTACCACCACCAACGAAAATTCATCCCCAGATGAGTTTATTTCTCCAAATTAGAAATCTATTAGCAGAGTATATCCTCTCCAACAGAGTCATTCTGCGTAGAGTTATCCATAAACAAGGGGAAATCCCTAGCATAGTCATCGTTGTTCACCATCCCTAACAGAAGCAGAGGAACTATGGTTTTTTATAGCAGTCAAGGATTTATTTTCCCGGACTCAGAATATCACGTCAACATTTCATGTTCATACATCATGACATGTACATACATTACATATAATATAATCTCAGTTATTTTGAGAACCTCATCACAATGAATCTCATGCATCACACATAACTAACCCTGTATTTCTTTCAGGAAAGACAATTATTATCAACAATTTCCAGCAGGTCCATGATCAACACTCGAAGCTAAATAGAGTAATCATCGGCGCGACAAGAACGACCTTACCCAGGTTCCCTCTGCAGTTTTACCCAAACTCATTCCGAAGCAGCCCTACTATCCAGGATTTTCATATCGAAGTAACCCTACTATCCAGGTTCCTTCTCATAGCCCTTCCATCCAGGCGTTCATCTCGAAGTAACCCTACTATCCAGGTTCCTTCTCGCAACCCTACCATCCAGGCTTTCATCTTGAAGTAACCCTACTATCCAGGTTCCTTCTCGCAGCCCCACCATCCAGGCTTTCGTCTCGAAGTAACCCTACTATCCAGGTTCCTTCTTGCATCCCTACCATCAAGGTTCCTTCTCGTAGACCTACCATCCAGGCTTTCATATCAGAGTAACCCTACTATCCAGGTTCCTTCTCATAGCCCTACTATCCCGACTTTCATATCGAAGTAACCCTAATATCCAGATTCCTTCTCACAGCCATACTATCCCGACTTTCATATCGAAGTAACCCTACTATCCAGGTTCCTTCTTGCAGCCCTACCACCCAGGCTTTCATCTCGAAGTAACCCTACTATCCAGGCTCCTTCTCACAGCCTTACTATCCAGGTTCCTTCTCACAGCCCTACTATTCAGGCTCTCATATCAAAGTAACTCTACTATCTAGGTTCCTTCTCATAACTTTACTATCCGGGTTTTGCCTCTCTTATCCCCATACAGCAGTCTACAACACTGTAAGACCGGGACCCGATCAAACAAAATTGGTTTCACATTTCCCTAGAAAGTCGCGGTGTAGCATATACCCCGACCAGATACGCAGTTCACTTTTGCTTCCCTAAATCGGAGTTATGCCCCAGTAGAGTAACGAACAACTGAAGCTCCTAAAACTCTATTTCTCTCAAGACAGAGACCAGCATCCCCCAACGATGTCCTCCTCAACAACGGGTATACGGGTTCTCGCAAAGGAATCTCTTATGCGATTGACATCTCTTCGGATGGCATCTTTAATCCCATCTTCGAAAATTCTCTAGCAGCTACCAAATGGAATCTATAAGCCCATTCCCGATATCACAAATCAAATATCACTTCATGCGAGTGCAAATTTTTGGGCACTCTAGTGTTCAATCATCTTCTACCTTCAAATCACGAAAGGAAGACAAGCCAATCTACATCCTCAGGTGTAAGAAGATTGAACAGGGGCAGCTGTTGTACCCCAAAATTTTCCCTCCCATATTTCTCAACAAATGTCATGTGAGGTCCCCAAATTGCTCAAGGAAGTTCAAGAGTTGACCAGACAAACTCTCTCCTAAGGCAGTCTACCTCAAATTAGGGTTTCATTTTTCATCGAGATGCTTGAGTCCAAAGGATCCCAAATGCCTTCCAAGGTCCTAATATGTTCTCAAGATCATCCATGTCAAGTTTCAAGCCTTGCAGAAGAAGTTTGCTTAGTAAATTGCTCAAAGGCTTGAAAATCGACTGTGTTAGGTCAAAAGTCAACTGTGGCACACATACAGTCAAACTTCAATATTTTTGGTCAACATCCTCATTTTGAAGTATCATTCATCATTTGATCAAGGGTTGATCATGATTTATCAAGGATTGCTCACAATTCATCAAAACCCAAAAGTTGTTAATTAGGGTTTTGCAGGAAAAGTCAACTCAACTTTGACCAAGCATAACTTTCTCATACTCTATCATAAATGACCCATTCAAATCTCGTTTTGAAGAGGATGCAATTCCCTACAATTCATCTTCAGCCCCCAAGTTCAAAATATGCATTCACAAAAAGATATGATTTTTGACATTATAGGTCATTTTGAAAAGACAACAAAGATACCTTTTGGGTCAAAGCTTCATACATGAACATGGAAGACTAAATTGAGATGATACCAAAAGGGTTACTTAGAGGACATCCTAATATTTCTAAAAAGTCCAAGAACACTTCTCTAGGGTCAAAATTGAGAGAGTTATGCATTGGTCAAGTTGACCTTTTTTGCAAAATGGCCAAAAGTCAAATGTGCTCAAATTGGCATTTGTTGCTAAATGGGCCCAACTTTTTATGCTTGCAACTCAATGATAATGTGGTCCATGACTCAAATGCTTATCCACCAATTGTTTGCTTCATTTTTCAATTAATTTTAATTTTTTATTAATTAAAAGGTGAATTAAATCAAATAAATGATGAAAATTAGCAAAGATTTCATTTGATGGGTTTTTTTGACAGGTTAGCAACCAAGATTTGCTGAGCTTGCAAGATCAATTCAAATCAATGGTAATTGGAACAAAAGGAGCATGATTAGGCCAAATTTGGAAGGATATCATATGCCATGAAAATAAAATCAAATCTTGAAAACTTCCAAAGGGGTGATCAGTTTTACAACCCTAATGCATTCTATAATATATATTGAACGTATCCAAAGCAAGAATAGGGGTTAACAGTCGGCATAGCCAAGAACCAAACTTCAAAAATTCAAGAAAAAGTGGTGATCCAATTTCCATCCTAGAGGCCAATTCAAACCATTCTCACGATGCCAACAGACTCATGGACATCTCCAAAAGGGATTTCAATCAATTGCAAGCCTTCTCACGCCTAGAATCGTAAGTACGAAGGCCACTGTTTGTCTCAAAATTTTGATTTTGTTTTCCTTGATTTACGCATCATTAGCACGTTTGATTCAAATATTCTTGTTTATCATTGATTTTGCAAGCTTTTGGTATGGTTTAATTGCATTTTTAGCACAGGAATTAAGAGATGTCATATTTAGGGTTTCGTGTTCTTGTTTAGGGTTTTCCAATGCAGGCAAAATTGGGCGTTGATTCTGGTACCATGATGCTCGTGAGGATGAAACGAGTTGATTGGTACCAGTCATGGTCATTTATATTGCTTGTGGATAATTTTTGAGATGCACAGGTCTGTACCTACAACGAAACGTCCGTAGGTAAAAGCTTGTTTTCCTAAAATGATGGTTTGCGGAAGAAGACAATGCGTGGCACTCACTGGTTGGGTGGTTTGAATTTTAGCACATTTTTCTGAATGCACCATGTGATTTGCTTATATTAATTATTCCTATTGTATTTACAAATAAGCAAAGCAGCTCAGTTGGCAAGCAGGTATTGGAAACGTGCATAAAGACTTGGGTTCGATCCCCAGGTCCCATATTTGTTCCATATTATTTTTCAACAGGTGATCAAGCGCGTTGCATTAGTTTACGTCCACCATGTGCCATCAAGATCCAACCATCAAACGCCCCTCCAGTCAGATCCAATGCCATTCCACTGAAGGCCCACCGTGTACCCCAAGTCAACGTGCGCATCAGAGCTGGCAAAGGCAAGCAGGCCTTAGCTATCTGGGCCCAGAAAATTCAGATTCTGACCCCCATGACTGCTAATACACAGGCCCATCTCATCTTCCTTTATTTATTTTTTTAATTCCTTTTAATACTTTCTTTAATTATTTTTAATTCACTAATTAATTTTTTTTTCATAAAAAATCATAAAATCAAGGAAATCAAAAATTAGAATTAGACTTTTTTTATTTTTATCAAAATTAATTTTATTAATTTAGTTTAATTTAGTCTAATTTATAGAAATCGTAATTTGTTTTCATAAATTAAATCAAATAGAAATTAGGTTAAAACTCTTGATTTAACTTTATTTTCTCTTTTTCTCAAATAAATAAAAATACAAAAATAAGTTATTTTAGAATAAATTAATTTTTTTTTCTTAATTTAAAATTAATTAGAACTAGGATTTTCTTTTTTAATTTAATTGTTTCTTTATTTTCTTACATAAGAAAAAACATTTTTAATCAGTCGTCAATAGGTTTAGTCAAGGGTCAAAACCCTAGTTGTCTCGCATCTAATTCATCGCGCGCGTGTTAATTATTTTTGCCAATATTTTTGTAACTGTTCATGGTTTGTAATAGTTTAATTTAGGGCTTTTACTTATCGCTTTTTCCCGGGTTTTTGGCTATGTAGTTAACCCCCCTCCCCGAAGCCTTGTAATTGTGTAGATTTACTTTCTCGCATTTTAATTTTTGCAAATATTTAACTGTTTAGATGTATGCTAATAGGATTGTATGACAAGAATGCATGATAAATTAATACAGTTAGAAAACCCTAATGTGCAAAGATAAATAACTGAAAACAAATCACTCGCACATATCACTATTAGGGTATACTCTCACTTCGGTTGCCTTCGGTAAACGATCATTAAGTATAAGGTGTCTTAGTGGTTGCCCTCCTGTCTAAAAAGATTTAATGTCCCGTTTAAATGTTGCCTCAGAAATGTTGCCTCGAGAAAGATCTTAAGACTCTAGGGTTATTACTAAGGTGTCCTAACATTGCTTTAGTGATCGTACGTCCCTTTCGAATTGACCCTTAAAACTCCAATGACGGTGCTACCTATTTCTCAATAGTGGGATAGCTTTGTCTAAAGGAAACAAGGATAGAAACGATCTTTTTTCGAGTAGGTAGATGCTAGTAGGTATTTGCTCAAGTCAAAATTTTTCACACTTACACATCTCAAAACAATTTTCAAAATAACTTCATCACACCTTTGAGGACTGATACAAGGGTTATCACGAAGTCAAACTGTTTCAAAACAAAGCACCTACGCAAGCAATTTTAAAAAATATGAGCAAGTACCTAAGAGCCCATGGAAAACCATGGATAGAAAGGGTGCTAACACCTTCCCTTTCTATAATCTACCCCCCGTACTCAGAATATCTCGAAAAAGGATTTTTCTGTACTTTTTTCCTTTCCGATTGGATGAAATAAAAGTAGGTGGCAACTCTTGCGTACCGCGACATTTTGCGAACACAAAACGCAAAACACAAACCAACTTCAAAACAGTTGGTTTTGCCACCGTATCACACCACCCTTTCAGGTTTTCAGTTCACCAGGATACCCTTTTTTGCCAAAGCCACCTTTTCAGGTTTTCGAATTGCCGGGTGTATAATCTTTTGCATATATCCTTAATTTTTTCCCGAACCCTTTTGGAGGTATGTCAACCTAGCCGATCATTCTTATGCGTAGAATTTTTTGACTATGTCCGCATTCACAGGATACGGGAAATATTCGTCGTCCATAGTGGTTTGCATCATAGCACCACCCGAGAATACTTTCTTAACAACAAATGGCCCTTCGTAGGTGGGAGTCCATTTTCCCTTGGGATCACCTTGTGGTAAAATGATGCGCTTTATTACCAAGTCACCATCCTGGTATACCCGATGCTTGATCTTCTTGTTAAATTCCTTGATCATACATTTTTGATACATCTGACCATGACAGACAACCACAAGTCTTTTCTCGTCAATCAAAATCAACTGATTCAACCTAGTCTGAATCCACTTGTCTTCGTCTAAGTCTGCTTCTTTCATAATCCTTAGAGAAGGGATTTGAACTTTGACAGGTAAGATAACTTCCATACTATAGACTAGAGAGAATGGGGTTGCCCCAATTGATGTTCGCGTCGAAGTATGATAGCCATGAAGAGAAAATGGTAACATCTCATTCCAGTCTTTGTAGGTCACCACCATCTTTTGCACAATCTTCTTTAAATTCTTTTTGGCGACTTCCATTGCACCATTCATCTTAGGTATGTATGGAGAAGAGTTATGATGCTTAATCTTGAATTGTATGCAGAGTTCAGTAATCATGGTGTTGTTGATGTTGGTACCATTGTTAGTGATGATCCTCTCAGGGATACCATACCGACAGATGAGGTTATGCTTGATGAACCAGGCCACGATGTTCTTGGTAACTGAGGAAAATGAAGCTGCTTCAACCCACTTGGTAAAGTAGTCAATGGTGATGAGAATTAAACGATGTCCATTAGAGGTAATAGGCTTGATTTCTCTGATCATATCAATACCCCATATTGCAAATGGCCAAGGAGTAGTCATGACATTCAAAGGAACTGGAGGTACATGAACCTTATCAGCGTAAATTTGGAACTTATGGCAAGTCCTCGAGTGGAGGTGACAATCAGTCTCCATGGTCAACCAATAGTATCTAGCTATCAGAATATTCTTAGCCATAGTATGTCCACTAGAGTAAGTACCAAATATGCCTTAGTGCATGTCCTCCATAATCTTCTCTGCTTCCTTCTTGTCCATACAACGAAGCAGAGTTGAATTATGGTTGCGCTTGTATAAAATCCTATTGCTCAGGAAAAAATTAGCAGAGAACCTTCGTAAGAATTTATTTTTGTTGATTGGCGCTCCTTCAGGATACTCCTGAGCTTCGAGATATCTTTTCACATCATGAAACCAGGGCTTCTCCTATACTCCACCAGTGTCAATCTCATAGCAGTGTGTCGGTTCGTCAAATCTTTCGACAGTAATTATGGGAGCTTCGTTATCCCACTTGACCTTGAACATAGATGACATGGTAGCTAAGGCATCCGCCAACTGATTTTCTTCCCTCAGAATATGTTCAAAGGTAATTTCTTCAAAGTACGGTGTTGTACCCCAAAATTTACCCTCTTCATTTCGACCCTTTTGGATTATATTTCATCATTACATGCATGCATATCACTGGTTATGTGGTTATGGGATCAAGGTATCTCTAGCAAGCCTCGTCAGATTACAGGTGACATTTATTTCGTCAATAGATGTTCTCAGAGTATTTTCCGTGTTGAAGATCGGTTCGCCGTTTCACAATGATTCAGGGTTCAAAGATTCACAAGTCTAACCCAACGTGTCATATTCATTTGTTCTTTCGCCAAGATATCCCTAGTGAAGTATTCTCAAATTCAGGTTTGGCTCGAGAGCCAGTTCTTTAAAGAAGGTCTTTGAATGTGCAAGTTTTCTCAAAGAAATATGGTGAAAAAGTATGCTGAAAGTGCGATTTTTACGCACTAAAAAATTCATAACTTGAAGCCCGTGGCTCATTTTGAACCCGTTATGGTGGCCAAAATTCCGTCTTGACATCATCTATGTTTTCATCTTTCATGGCCGGAATCCAATTACATTCATAAAGTCTCCGAAAATATGGATTTATCAAGTATTTTCGCACAGGAAAATTGTGACATATGTTTATCTGCTCCGTATTCAAAAAATCATAACTCAGCCGGTTTTTATCGTATCAATCTAGTTCCGGTGGCATTGTCCCATAAATTTAGTTAGTTAAATTTTGGTTTTTATTTTCAAGAGCAAAAGGTACCCCGAAGGCTTCCGTTTATAACCCGAATCACGTGCAACTCATTGAATATTCTGAAGTTGGAAATTAAGTTGTCTGAAGCGAAACATCAAAAATTCCTAACTAATTCACCGTTTATTCGATTGAGCCCATTTTTGGATAGGAGTTTTTTCTCGATGTCTGCTACATTCTATTTTCACATTATAACTTCAAAAATTACACCGAGGTCCCTGCGATTTTGCCTGGAACGTGTCAAACTCAAGTGAATAAAAATCTGCACTATTGCTTGTGGTTACTGGAGGCCTAATTGCACATCCAAAGCCCATATTTTTGCCCTAATTTCCATTATATAATCTTATTCTTTTCATACAAACAAGGACACACAAAACAAATCTTGCCACAACCTCGTCAAAATATCAAGTTTTTTCAAGAACCATAGAAATCTTGAGATCCTTGTTACAAACCCCCATCTCACTACAAACAAGCCATCTCATTCACTTCCAGGAACTCAGTAGGGTAAGGCTGGTTCGATCTACATGATCAAAAGGGTGTAGAAGCATTCATACATACCATTTCTATTTTAGCATTACAAAATTTCATATATTTGTTTTTTTTGTATTTCATGGTATACTAATTTGTTTAATGTATTCGTGAGATTCAACACTGTAGGTTTGGACCATTGTAATGGTCACATGCAGGTTTATTACAAAATGCACTAAGGCCAGATTATAACACCAACCAATGCATGGCAAAGGCTAGAAGGGCGTGGGTTCAATATCCACCCCTACTGGTTTTGGTTTTCTTCCATTCTATTTATCCTTTTACCTATTTTCCTTCTTTCTATTTAAAATATTTTTCATAAAACCTAACATTTTTCATAAACTTTTAATTTTTCATAATAAACTTAAATAATTAATTTTAGGTTTTAATTTAATTTTAGGTTTTAATTTAATTTTAGGTTTTTAATAAAATCAACTTAGATTTTAGGGTTTTATTTAAATTAATTACCTAACTTTTTCTATTAATTAAAATCAACTAGGTTTTAGGTTAATCATCAAATTTTTTTTATCAAACAATCAAAATAAATTTTCTCTTTTCTTTTCCTTTTATAATTTGGCGTATGTTATTACTGTCGCGTATTTTATTATTTTTTCTGATTATTGTAATTGCTAAAGGAATGTAATAGCTTAAATTAGAATTTTATTCACTTCCTATTTTTTCCCCAATTTTGTGTTTTTGTACCCCTTTCCGAAGCGATGTAATAGCATAGTGTTGTACCCCAAAATTTGCCCTCTCATTTTATCAAGATTTCCCCTCACAAGACTCTTTGAACTCCAGACAGGATTATGGTTTGCTCTGCTCAAGACATCTCCTTGCACTGTTGACCTAAAATTAGGGTTTGAGTTTGCACAAGGATTTTTGGACTTTCATTACTCAATATGAATTTCATACTTCATGTTGGACTCCTAAGATTGCTCATACCAAGTTTCAAGCCTTGAATCAAATTTTTGCCCAGTCAATTAGACAGTTGACCTAGAAGTCAGTTGTATTGGGGAAAAAGTCTATTGTGGCCAATTTACAGTCAAAACTCATAATTTTTTATCCACATCAACATTATAGGCTCATATGAACCATTTGATCAAGTTTGGACCACAACTCCTCAAGCAATTTGATCAGATCATTAAAAGGGCAAAATGGTCATTTTTAGGGTTTTGACTGTAGAAGGGCAATTTCTGATTTTTCACCTAGCCAATGGCAAATTGGGTTCAAGCATGGATTCAAGGACTCAATGGCATCATCTTGACCTAATCACAAGGTTCAAAGATCTCAAATGCATTGGATTGACAGATGAATTTTCCAGTCAACTGATCAAAAATCAACTATATATTGAAAAGTCAAACTTTGACTTTCTGGTCAAAATCAAGTGCCAAGGGTCATTTTTCATCAAGATGTGTCAAAACATGAAACTTGTTCACCAAGAAACCTAATTTTGCAAATTAGGGTTTAAAATGGAAAATTTTCATAACTTAGAAATTTTCTAAGTTATGAAAATTTCTTATTTTTTCCCCAACTTTCCCCAACTTTTTCACCATGATGAAATTGGATTCAAACAAAACTTCCAACATGAAAGTTGTAGTCCTCAACAAAATATACAACTTTGATTCACAAAGTTTCCCAAAAGATGCTTGGATCTCAAGTTATGAATTTTGGAATAAGGGTCCATGAAACTTTTAACTTAGTGAAATTTTGCCCTAGTTTAGGCAGGATTTTGACCTATCTTCATGGCAATTTTTCACCTAGTTCCGATTGGAATTTCAAAATGAATTTCAAATATGGATTTTAGAGCATGTTACAAGCTTTCTAAAATGTCCAAGAACTCTCCAAAATCATTTGTGGTTAGGGAGAATCCAAGGTTTGAATTTGGAAAAATATCACTTTGATCCATGGCATTTTTCATGTTGCTACAAGTTGCAATTTCTGTCCAGCTTTGTTTGTACTTGCTTACAGGTATCTAAACCCTTCCACACTCAAAAATTGAAAGCAAACTCAATGGATTAATGCACTGTTCTGATCAATGGAAGATTACACAAAGGATTAATCCAAAAATGGCAAAAAGTTAACAATGCCATTTTAATAAAGTTCACTTTATGCATTTTTGTTTCCCTTGAGCCTTGAACCCATTCCTTTGCAGCAAACCAACTCCATAAAATTAGGTAAAGGTACAACAACTTTGTGCATGCTTGAAGCTAGCCTGTACAGGCCTGCCCTTGGTCACTTCATACTTTTGCTTCAAAACCAAGAAACCTTGCAAAAGGTTAACATCTTTTGCAATCTGATATAACCAAGTGTTGTAACCATTTCAAACAGGTTTTGCATATCACACTAAGTCAGAATCACGAGCTAACCACTTCTCGAACCTTCCAAAACACCAAAATCACATTTTCTTGCAAAATAGGGCAACTTCTGCATTTTGGTTTCCAAATCACAAACCACTCGTGCGTTTTGCCCCAAACCTCTTCCAACACACTCCATACAACCTACCTAAGCAATCCCAACCATTGGCCAGCAATTGTAACCTTGTTTTCAAGCTTCACCATTCTTGAATTTTGACTGTGTAGGTTGACTTCTACAAGCTTATTCAAGCAAGTTCAAAGCCAGCTAGGCATTGGGAAAGCTCAAAGGAACTTCAAGCAAGCTCACCAGCATCTCAGGCCTCACTGAAAACCCCTATATTGCCATACTCGAGCTCAACTGAAATAGGTAAAGTTCAAACTTCTATCTCTCTATTTAGGAAACATTAGGCTTAGGTTTGTGAATAAAAAATGTAGTACTCATTGCCCTTAAGTTGCACATATGCATAGATTTCATTTAAGTTAACTGTGTTGGGAGAATTTAAATGATGAACTTTCTGAAAAAACTAGGTTAGAAATTAGGGCCAGAGAAATTCTCTCTGGTCTTTGAGAGTTATATTAAATTTTTTATATGGTTAGAATCGTATGATCATGCTCTATAACTTTCATGTTGCAAGTTTTTGTTTTTAAGCACAAATGCGGGATTTCCAGTTTTGAGTACAAGCGCGCGTTTTTGTTTGGCCAGAAGTTAGAGATGAAGTGATATGGGCTGGGCTTGGTCCTAGCTTTCTTTTGACACCCCCATTTCTATTATTTGCACCCCTCAGCCCATTTGTTTATTTCTTGCATATTTTTCTATTTCTTTTTCATTTCTGAGTTTATTTTATTTTTCTAAACATTAAAAATTACCAAAAATATTTTCATGAATTTTCATATTTTATTTTATTATTTTTTATTATTATTTTTTGCATAAAAATAGTTTATTAAATAATATACCTTTATTTTCTTAAATAAAAACTTGTAAATAATACAAAAAATATCATATTTTTATTTTTATTATTTATATACTTAAATAATATTTTTCTCACATATTAAATTTTCTAAACATTTGTATATATTTTATTTTATTTTCTTGTGCATAAATAAATATTATAATATATATATATATATATATATTCTTAAACCAAAAATTAGGGTTTTCACCCTAAATAAAAATAATCTTTTATGTTCTCTTTTTTTGATACAAAAATAATTTATTTTTACATACATAAAAATAATACAAAAAAAAACACTTTTTGCATATTTATAATATATTGCATATTTATTTAACTGTCCATTTAAATATTTGTCTATTTATTATTTGTACAAAGAATTCAATATGGTTGTAATAATCTTAGGGTTTTATTTTCTTGCAAATATCCCCCTATTCAAACTTGTACCCCTCTCCCCATAATCATGTTGTAATAATTGTTGATTTATTTTTATGCACTTTATAGCTTTCTAATATGCCATGATAGAGATTAGGGTTTGTATGCAAAAATCCAAAATCAAACAAATAGCTTGACTAAATACAAGATAAAAAGCATGAAATGACAACACAATACACACAAGCACCCCTAGGGTTTCATCCACTTGTTGCCTTGAAAATGGCCATGGTATGCATGCTAGGTATCTTGGCCAAAACAAAAAACAAAACAAAAAGATCATAGTCCCTCGATGACGCTATCTTGGTTGCCTATACAAAAATGATCTAGTCCCTCAAAACTTGCTAAGGTACTTGGCAATATTGTTATCATGGCCACACGATGACCCACGCCTGTCCCGTTTAGCATCCAAACACAAAGTTGTTTACAAAATACAATGGTAAAACAACACTGTCAAAGGGTTAAAAATGTGCAGGAAAGATCTTTGAGTTAGGGTAGACAACTCCTAGTTACTTGATCAAACTTGCAAAACATCCTTGCTAATTTCAAAACACACAATTTCAAAACATTTTCCTAAAACAAACTTTCAAATATTGAAACATATTTTCAAAAGACAAACACATTTGTAAAACATTCAAACAATAATTTTTACAAAGGTTGCCTAGACAAGGCCTCTTTTCAAAGTATTTTCAAAAAACCACACACAAAAGCACCATTTCAAACAATTGAAAAGCAAAAGCAAGTGATCTAAACAAGTAACTAAGAGCCCATGGAAAACCATGGATGAAAAGGGTTCTAGCACCTTCCCTTTTCATAATTTACCCCCCGAACCCAAGAAAACATCTCAAAGGTCTTTCCTGTGCTTTTTGACCTTTCCTTTGGATAAAATAAAAATTCGGTGGCGACTCTTGCTAAACCGAAACATTTGCGAACACAAACGCAAAACCTCAAGTCAGTTCTCCCACCGTATCACAGAACTGGAGACTCTGCTGAGGAGAATTATAAAAGTGGGGTTACCTTAGGGTTTTCGATCACCTTTACATGCTTATCTTGCTTGACTTGTATGCTTTACACTTTGGTTCTATTGTTTGGGTTTGAAATCCTCTACCCGGATTTGGGAAATATTCATAGGTAAATAGCAATACATTATGGAAACTGTGCGGGGTATACCGACATGGTTGAAGCAATAACTATATTAGTGCGACATATTTATGGGTGCCGGTAGCCTTTGAGTCAATCAAAGAGAATACGGGGCCGCTGAGTGATATCATGAAGCACTAATGGACTTTTAGAACCTTTACTTGACCAACATGGCCTTTTTAGGGGTAGTGAGATGACCGACTTTGGTGCAGTCCGAAGTTGGTAGATACTCGATACTACACTCATTGAGGGTTGTTTTCTTGGAATATTTCAGTCGCCAGTAAAGTGGCTAAACTGAAACAATGAACACAGAAAATAATCCAGTGATATTGAGCTCCTTAGAACCCGGTTACTATTTATAGGACAGGTTGAGCCAACTAAACTTCAAGAGGGTACTTACCTACGAAACCCCATGTAAGCCTGAAACTAGGATCTTGTGTGACTTGTTTGTACATATACTTGTTCATACATCATGAACATCATGAAGCATCATATGTATCCACTAACCATTTCAAGGATTTTGGATCTTCATCTTTGTTCCTGTTTTGTAGGTTATGGAATCACTCCGCAGGAAAACAATCCAGGTCAACCTTGTGAGAATTCCTCCTCTACTCAAGGAGCTTGCTTCCAAGATTCCAAATAATTCTACCTTCACCGAAAGACATGGTAGACTTATCAACTTGGTCAATTCCAACATAGAAGAAGACATGGTGAAAGTTCTCTTCCAGTTCTTTGACCCCCTACACCACTGCTTCACATTTCCTAAATACCAACTAGTGCCTACTTTGGAGGAATTTTCTCAACTCCTGAGGATTCCTATTCTCCATCAACTACCCTACAACGGTACGGAAAGAGAGCTAAAGCCTGAAGATGTTGCTCAAGCCTTACACTTACAACCATATGATATTAAAGGTCATTGGGAAACCAAAAGTGGTGTCCATGGTTTCTTGGCAAAGTTTCTGTTTGAGAAGGCACAAGACTGCTGGAATTCTCTAGATCTGCAAGCTTTTGAGGAGATTGTAGCACTTCTCATCTATGGGTTGGTCTTGTTCCCAAACCCTGATCAGCTTATAGATGTGAATGCTGTCAAGATTTTCATATCTCGGAATCCTGTGCCTACATTGCTTGGGGACATCCTCCACTCATTTCACACACGAACAATGAGGAAAAGAGGTGTTCTCATGTGCTGTACTCCTCTTCTAGCAAGGTGGTTTATTTCTCACCTTCCCCAGTCAGTCTTGAAGAATGAGCAAGGCTTGAAGTGGTCACAACGGTTGATGAATCTTACACATTCTGATGTTCATTGGTGTTCTCGGTCCAGAGAAAATGTCATCATCATTGATCATTATGGGGAATTCCCTAATGTCTAATTACTTGGCATTAGGGGAGGCATTACGTACAACCCATGCTTGGCTCTGATACAGTTTGGGTATGCCCGAAGGGATGGCCCTCATGACATACCGATTCCAGACTTGGTTTTTAAGTTCGACAACGACGCCCAAGGACTTCAACAAAGGTTTATTCGAGCTTGGAGGATGCCCAACAAGATAGATAGTAAGACACAAGAATTCCACCCCCCTTGAGCCTTACCTCAAGTGGGTACGAACCCGCGCCCAGAGTCTTATGATGCCTTACCCCTACATTCTCCCTGTGATCAAAGAGTCTGTTATGGAAGGAGAGGTTCCATACACCCTCCTACATCCTGACATGCCAACATCATTGGAAGATTTGCAAAAGAGTTGTATACAGCTCAAGGAAGAACGAAACACTTTTGAAGCCAGCTTCTACGCCAATGAGAAGAAGGTTTTGGAACTTACTCGTCGACTCCATAAAGAGCAGACTCACAACACCTACATTGCGCCAAAGAGGATGCGCAACATCTTTTTACCTTAGAATTTTGTATTATTTTGCCCATGGGGCATTTATGTACTAACAAATTCTATGTTTATTAATATGACGTGTGTTCTTTTTGTTTACAACAAATTTGAATTTCTGAATCCTTGAATGCATTACATGAATACATATCATTCATCATATGCATAAACAGGTCTTCACACCAGGTTTCCTTATCTCGCTGCTGTTTATTTCAGCAAGATGGATATAGAGCAGACGGTCAAAGACTTACAAGCGCAGAATTCACAGTTCCAACAACTACTCATGACCTTGGCAAAGGGTCAGGAGGATCTTAAAGCACTGTTAGAGAAGGAAAAGGAGAAAAAGAAAAAGAAAAGAGTTAGTGTGGCTACTTTGGGTAGAAGATTTGAAGGTCAAACTAGAAAGGTCCTGGACTTCCCCTCAACATCTGATGAAGGGGTAGGAAAAGGAAAGGGAGCTGCAGTACCATATGAGTCTGAGGCTGAAGAAGAAGAGGAGGAGGATGAAGACTATTCTGAACAGCAGTACCCTCCTGCAGATGACAAGTACAAGAATCTGGAAGAACGTCTGGCAGCCATGGAGGTGCAAAGAGTGCCTGGGCTAGATTTCGAGGAGTTAGGGTTTGTTTCTGGGATTGTCATTCCCCCCAAGTTTAAAGTTCCACTATTTTCTAAATACGATAGGGTGTCTTGCCCGAAGATGCACCTATGGTCTTACGTCAGAAAAATTCAACCTCATTCTTCTGAAAGGACCTGTGGGTCCACTTTTTTCAGGATAGTTTGTCGGGTATGCAATTGGATTGGTTCTACCAGCTTGAGAGGTCTGATGTGCACAATTGGGAGGATTTGGCTGCTGCCTTCTACCGACAATATCAATATAATGTGGACTTAGCACCTACTCGTACTCAATTACAGAGTATGGGTATGGTCTCCAATGAAGCCTTTAAGGAGTATGCCCAGAAATGGAGGGACTTGGCTGGAAGGGTGCAGCCACCATTATCTGAAAGAGAGCTTGTTGATATGTTTTTGGGGACTCTGTCAGGTCCATTCTTTAATAACCTGATAGGAAGTTCGTCTACAGGGTTCACCGAGTTGATTCTGACTGGTGAAAGAGTTGAAGCCGGAATCAAGAGCGGTAAAATTCAAAAAGATACATCTGCTTCCGCTTCCGTCAAGAAGACTTTTCCAGTAAAGAAATAAGTATCAGTTGTTTACTATCAAAGAGGCCAAGGAAGAGTGGAGCGCCGGCCAGCAGTGGGGACTGTAATGATTCAGAAGTCTGCAGCCGATCAGCCCAGAAACAATCAAACCAACCAGCAAAGGGTGGAAAGACCGCAACGGTAATATACCCGGATAAAGATGACGCCTGCTCAGGTTCTCCCCCATCTCCTGAAGTTAAACCTTTCCAGTTTAAGAGAGGCACCGAAGAATACAAATACAGCTTCTCCACACTACCATCCCAATGCCAAGTGTGCTTATCATTCAGATAGCGTGGGGCATGACACCAACAATTGTTGGGCCCTCAAGAATAAGATCCAGGATTTAATAGACGCTAAGGAAGTGGAATTCGACGCCCCTGAAAAGCCGAATGTGATCTTTGCTCCAATGCCAAAGCATGACCACAATGCCCATGCTATTGAAGAAGATCTTTTTGTTACTGCTGTTGATGATTTGATGACTCCGTTACCAATGATCAAGATGAATCTGTTGAAAGCCGGGATTTTCCCGGGTTGTGAAAAAGATTGCTACCTTTGTTCGTCCTTACAATCCGACTGTCCGTTGTTGAAGTTAGGCATCCAACGCCTAATGGATAATCAAGAAATCCTCTTTGAGAAAACTCCTGTTACTCCGACTCCTGTCAAAGATGTTGCTATAATTACCATTTCTGCCAATCTTTCCAAGGTCTCCAAAAGACCTGTTAAGATTACATCTGATCCAAAGATTGTACCTCTGAAGATAACTATGTCGGGGTCTATCCCATACAAGTCCAACAAATCAATACCGTGGAATTATGGAGGAGAGATCTTCTACCACGGTGTTAAGTAGATTGAATCAGTTGAAGAAAGTTCCGATGAAGAGACTCCTGACATAGGAAATATTGCTGGGACGAGTAAAATCACCCGCAGCGGAAGAATTTTCTCTCCGGAGATTTCTCCTCCAAGGGCAATCTTCGGACCCTCAAATTCTTCTAAGGTTACTCCTGTGTCGGTCAACATATCTGTGCGAACTCCAGTTATTGAAGAAATTGTTACTCCCGTGGTTGTACCCTCTGCTGTTGCTGCTGATAAAGGGAAGGGGATCCAAGGAGCGCCCGTCAGGACGAGGGCTCAGCCTTTGGTCATCCCTGAGACCACTCAAAAGGAAATGGAGGAGATTTTAAAAATAATTAAGAAAAGCGACTATGATGTCGTAGAATAACTGGGGCGAACCCCTTCAAAAATCTCTATGCTGGCCCTGTTGCTCTGTTCCGAAGATCATGCCAAAGCCTTGATCAGATTCTTAAAAACGGCCCACGTGCCTCAGGAAACCTCCGCGGACTAGTCCTAAGAGTGTGTAGCGAGCCTAACAGCCGACAATGGTCTTGGCTTCTCCAATGCCAATTTAACATCTAAGGGGAGAAAGCATAATGACGCGTTACATGTCTCGGTGGAATGCAGAGGGACTGTTTTAGCTCACGTTCTGGTTGATACCGGGTCATCTTTAAATGTCTTGCCGAAGAAAGCATTGGACAAATTGGACTGTGAAGGTTTGACCCCGAAGCCCAGCAATATCATTGTCAGAGCCTTTGGCGGTTCTAAAAGGATGGTCCACGGGGAGGTGGACATCCTAATTAAAGTGGGAACGGAAACTTTCAACTCCACATTTTATGTGATGGACATCCATCCCTCCTACTCTTGCTTGTTGGGAAGACCCTGGATCCACAATGCTGGGGCCGTCACTTCTTCTCTACACCAAATGCTCAAGTACCCAGTCCAGGGGAAAATTATAACAGTTCATGGCGAGGAGGAGTATATGATAAGCCATCTTAATTCTTTCCGCTATGTGGAGTTAGATGGCGAATTCATAGAAACCCCTTTCCAATACTTTGAAGAGGTTTCTCCTGAAGTGGCGACAACCAAGAGAATGACTTCAGTACCCATCATTACCAAAACTGTGTCCCAGATGTCATCCCTTAAAGATGTGAAGGTTGTGATTAAGGAAGGAGGAAGCACAATATGGGGTCAGCTGCCAGATGTTCCTTACAAGACAAATAAGTTCAGATTGAGTTTCACTGCTTCTGCTCAAAAGGTTGTACGCTGCTCCTGAGCTGGAGGGCCACCGTTGAAGATCACCCATCATGGAGTTCATGCTTTGGAGGATGATGAATATGAGAGCAACTTCGAAGACTGGATTTTCCCGACTATTGACGGAGGGCTGAACAACTGGGAGGCAAAGGACTTTGTTCCCATTACTTTCATGAATCAGTAATTTATCTTTTGAACATTTTGTTGGTCTGTAATAATTCTTAAACAATTCGTACACTTTTTCCTTATGCCTTACCCGAGGCATATAGGTCCATTTGTAAGGGCTTGATTTTTCATCTTCATATGCCATTTTTAATGAATCATGGACGTTTTCACATATAAACTTTTGTGTTCATTTTCTTTCTTTTTACATTTTATTTATTTAAAGGTGGCTATCCCTTACACAGACCCACACTCACAAAATGCAGGTACCCTTCCATTCCGGATTCCATGGGTAACAATTATGCTATGGCCTTCAGTGACTCTGAAGATCTGGTCAATCATGCCGAATACGAAGGTGATGAAGACTGTGAAGTGCCGGGAGAGTTGGCTAGACTTCTACAACAGGAAGAAAGGGCTATTCTGCCCCATGAAGAGTTGTTAGAGACAATCAACTTGGGTTCTGATGAAGACAGAAAAGAAGTCAGAGTGGGTGCCAACCTTGAGCCAAGTGTCAAAGAGCGTTTAGTTCAGCTGTTGAATGAATATGTTGAGATCTTTGCCTGGTCCTATGAAGACATGCCAGGACTCGATACAGATATTGTGGTTCATCGTCTCCCTACAAGAGAAGACTGTCCACCAATTAAACAGAAAGTCCTCCGAATGAGGCCCGATATGTCTGAAAAGATCAAAGCCGAAGTAATGAAGCAGTTCAATGCTGGGTTTCTTGTTGTTACTTCCTATCCACAATGAGTTGCTAACATTGTGCCTGTGCCTAAGAAGGACAACAAGGTGAGAATGTGCATGGATTACAGAGACTTAAACAGGGCTAGCCCTAAAGATGACTTTCCACTACCGCACATTGACATCTTGGTTGACAATATAGCTCAGCATAAGGTATTCTCTTTCATGGATGGATTTTCAGGGTACAACCAGATCAAAATGGCCCCCGAAGACATGGAGAAGACTACTTTTGTTACACAGTGGGGTACCTTCTGCTATAAAGTGATGCCATTCGGACTGAAGAATGCCGGGGCAACCTATCAGCGAGCCATGGTAGCTTTGTTTCATGACATGATACATCATGATATTGAAGTTTATGTAGACGACATGATAGCCCGTTCACAAAAAGAAGAAGAACACCTCGACAACTTGCAAAAGCTGTTTGTCAGATTGAAGGAGTACAAGCTCAGGCTGAACTCTAACAAGTGCACTTTCGGAGTCAGGTCCGTTAAACTCTTGGGTTTCATAGTCAACAACAAAGGCATCGAGGTCGATCCTGCCAAAGTCAAAGTTATACAAGAAATGCCTGCCCCTCGCACTGAGAAGGAGGTGAGAGGTTTCTTGGGACGCCTAAACTACATTGCAAGGTTCATTTCTCACCTTACATCTACCTGTGAGCCAATCTTCAAGCTGTTGAAGA
The DNA here is from genome assembly GCA_948472305.1 of Vicia faba. Classification (NCBI taxonomy): domain Eukaryota; kingdom Viridiplantae; phylum Streptophyta; class Magnoliopsida; order Fabales; family Fabaceae; genus Vicia; species Vicia faba. Next base: position 358,254,373 of record OX451738.1, read on the forward strand.
AAGATCAGGTGGTTAAATGGAATGATGACTGTCAAGTTGCTTTCGATAAAATCAAGGAGTATTTGCTAGAACCTCCTATCTTGATGCCTCCCGTCGAAGGAAGACCGCTAATCATGTACCTGACTGTTTTGGATAATTCAATGGGGTGCGTATTGGGCCAACATGACGAGTCTGGCCGAAAAGAGCATGCCATTTATTACCTTAGCAAAAATTTTACCGACTGTGAGACCCGCTACTCACTGCTCGAGAAAACTTGCTGCGCTTTGGTATGGGCTGCTCGCCGGCTAAGGCAGTATATGTTGACTCATACCACTCTACTGATTTCTAAGATGGATCTGATCAAGTACATCTTCGAGAAGCCTGCATTATCCGGAAGAATATCTAGATGGCAAATGATCCTGACTGAGTATGATATCCAATACACGACCCAAAAATCTATAAAGGGGAGTGTACTAGCTGACCATCTAGCTCATCAAGCTGTCGAAGATTACCAATCCATGAAGTTCGACTTCCCCGACGAGGACATTATGACTTTGGACAACATTGACGATAATGGACCGTATGACGGACCTGAACAAGGATGCCGATGGACCTTGTACTTTGATGGTGCCTCCAACGCACTTGGGAACGGTATCAGTGCTGTGCTCATTTCTCCACAAGGTTGCCATACACCTTTCACCGCCATACTTTGCTTTAACTGCACCAACAACATGGCCAAGTATGAAGCTTGTATCTTTGGTCTCAAGGCTGCAATTGACTTGGGAATCAAATCTTTGGTTGTGTTTGGGGACTCAGCTTTGGTTATCAGTCAAATCAAATGAGAGTGGGACACTAAACATCCTAATCTCATCCCATACAAAGAACATGTCTTGACATTGCTACCTCACTTCGAGCAGATTACCTTCGAGCACTTCCCGCGAGAAGAGAACCAGCTAGCAGATGCTCTAGCTACAATGTCATCCATGTTTAAACTTAACTGGGATAATGAGGCTACCCAAATCACAATCGAGCGGATGGACGAACCTGCACATTATCACAAGATTAATACCGAGAAGTAGTGGACCGACCCTGGTTTAACGAAGTCAAAAGGTATCTCGAGACTCGAGAATACCCTGAAGGAGCTTCAGTCAACGACAAAAAGTTCTTGAGGAGATTCTCTGCCAACTTCTTCCTGAGCAATGGTATCCTATACAAGCGCAATCATGATTGCATTCTGCTTCGTTGTGTGGACAAGGTTGAAGCTGAGCAGATCATGGCTGAACTGCACAATGGTACATTTGGCACCCACTTGAGCAGACATACGATGGGTAAGAAGATTCTACGGGCAGGCTATTACTGGTCTACCATGGAAGCTGATTGTCATCAACATTCCCGTGCTTGCCACAAATGTCAAATCTATGCTGACAAGGTACACATACCTCCAGTTCCTCTCAATGTCCTAACAGCTCCTTGGCCATTCGTAATGTGGGGAATCGACATGATTGGAGAGATCAAGCCTACAACATCCAATGGACACCGCTTCATCCTGGTGGCCATTGACTACTTTACCAAGTGTGTCGAAGCAACTTCCTTCGCCTCCGTTACAAATAATGTGGTTGCCCGCTTCATCAAACAGGACCTCATTTGCCGGTATGGTATCCCCGACAGGATCATCACGGACAACGGTACAAACCTGAACAATACTATGATCACCGCCTTGTGCGAGCAGTTTCAGATTCAACATCACAATTCATCTCCCTATCGACCAAAGATGAACGGTGCTGTCGAAGCTGCGAACAAATATATCAAGAAGATCATTCAAAAGATGACAGTCACCTACAAGGACTGGCATGAGATGTTACCGTTTGCTCTTCATGGGTACCGTACCACGACGCGAACATCAACTCAGGCAACACCCTTTTCTTTGGTATACAGCATGGAAGCTATTTTACCTATCGAGGTTCAGATTTCCTCCTTGAGAATCATGAAAGATGCTGGTTTGAGTGAAGACGATTGGATTCAGACCCGGCTTAATCAACTTAACTTGATTGATGAAAAGCAACTTACTGTTGTTTGCCATGGTCAGACGTATCAAAAACGGATGATCAAGGCTTTCAACAAGAAAGTCAGACGACAGGTATATCACGTCGGGGATCTTGTAATCAAGCAGATCATCTTGCCGCAAAGTGATCCCATGGGAAAATGGACTCCTACCTACGAAGGACCATTTGTGATCAAAAACATCTTTTCTGGTGGGGCAATGATATTAACCACCATGGACGGCAACGACCTGCCGCACCCTGCAAACGCAGACATAGTCAAAAGATACTACGCATAAACAACCCAGCAAGTTGAAAACCCGAAAGGGAGACTTGGGCAAAAATGGGCATCCCGGTGAATCGAAAACCTGAAAGGGCGGTTTAGGCAAAAATTAGGGATAAACAAAAAAAAATCTGTACACCCGCCAAGTTGAAAACCCGAAAGGGCGACTTGGGCAAAAAAGGGTTTCCTGGTGGATCAAAAACCCGAAAGGGCGATCCAGGCAAAAGTTAGGGAATTAAAGCGTATGAGGATGTCTCGTCGGATCACTTTAAGGACAATATCTTCACAGACAAACTACAGGCTTCTGATCAACTCAATCATCGTCGGATAAAGCAACGAATGGACAAGATGTTCAGAGTTACGAAGGCTATAGCAGAATGGGAACCCCATGGAATTTTTACACATGGCCACCTTTCTTTGTATAAAATTTTCTCATTTTTTATGACAACATTCTCTTACTAGGATGTCTGTCTCCTTTGTACAAAATACTTACACAAAGTTAATACAAAGATACTTCAAAGTGCAGAAAATTATTTGCCTTTTCTTTCTTTTTTTACACTTGTGTTTTATTTGAAAACGACCAATGATTTATTAAATGAGCATATGCATTTGAATATAATCACTGCTTACAAATAAACAAAATGAGAAAGAATAATTACTGATAGGTTGAAAGTATAGGAAGATGTCTTTAGGCTATTCCAGGAGAAATCCCCTGCAGTACATCATCTAGATCCCCAGCGGAGCTAAAACCTTTAAATGCATATCCCCAGCGGAGTTAAAATTCAAAATCCCCGTCAGAGTAAAGTCTTCAAACTCCCAATCCCAGTGGAGCCAAAACTTTGAATTACAGATCCTCAGTAAAGATGAAACTTTCTTCCCCAACGGAGTCAAATCTTCAACCTTTAAACCCCAGTGGAAACCATCCAGTTTCCTCCAAATTCCCCAGAGAGTCATCTTAAGACCGTCTTCCCTAGCGGAGTCAAACTATCAATCCACAATGGAAACCATTCAGCGTCTCCAGATTCTCCATCAAGTTGTCTTAAAGTCTGAGAATCAACCAGATAACAGTTAACTTTTGTCTTGTCCCCAACCTAGGATAATTCCCCAATAGATTGGCATACAACCCAAGCTCCTGTTCTCCCCAGCAGGATAGCTAATCCCCAGCAGTAAGCTTTTTCCCCCAGGGTCCAGAACTTACTCTCCAACAGGATAGCTTACTCTCCAGCAGTATAGCTACTCCCCACAAAGCTTTTACTCCCCAACAGAATGAAGATTATCATTCTTAATTCCCCAGTGAAATTGCCAGAGTCTTCATTGCTACCCAACATGAATTCATCAGAATTTTTAATTCCCCTAGAAGATTGAAGATTCTCATTTCTCCGCAGAAGCCATCAGAGTCTTCCTTATCTCCAGCTATCAAGGATTTATGTTCATCAACAAGACAGCTAATTAGCTTACATACGCATACATTACAATCATATATCGTAAACATTGATAAAACACATATATTGCATCATACATGTCATGTAACATAACTTTGTGTTTCAGCTAATATTTTACCCTTTTCAGGATAAGATTAACAAGCTACCAGTATACAATCTGAAAACAGCCTAGAGATGCTCCAGACACGGATGCTAATCTATTGCTTATTCAAATTCAAGGATCATGAAAATAGTTTACAGATGCTCCAGACATGGATGCTAATCTATTGCTTGTTCAGATTCAGCCTCAGAAAACAGCCTAGAGATGCTCCAGACACAGATGCTAATCTATTGCTTATTCAAATTCAAGGATCATGAAAACAGTTTACAGATGCTCCAGACATGGATGCTAATCTATCGCTTATTCAGATTCAGCTTCAGAAAACAGCCTAGAGATGCTCCAGACACGGATGCTAATCTATTGCTTATTCAAATTCAAGGATCATAAAAACAGTTTATAGATGCTCCAGACATGGATGCTAATCTATCGCTTGTTCAGATTCAGCCTCAGAAAACTGCCTAGAGATGCTCCAGACACAGATGCTAATCTATTGCTTATTCAAATTCAAGGATCATGAAAACAGTTTATAGATGCTCCAGACATGGATGCTAATCTATCGCTTGTTCAGATTCAGCCTCAGAAAACAGCCTAGAGATGCTCCAGACACAGATGCTAATCTATTGCTTATTTAAATTCAAGGATCATGAAAATAGTTTACAGATGCTCCAAACATGGATGCTAATCTATCGCTTGTTCAGATTCAGCTTCAGAAAACAGCCCAGAGATGCTCCAGAGACGGATGCTAATCTATTGCTTATTCAAATTCAAGGATCATGAAAACAGTTTATAGATGCTCCAGACATGGATTCTAATCTATCGCTTGTTCAGATTCAGCCTCAGAAAACAGCCTAGAGATGCTCCAGACACGGATGCTAATCTATTGCTTATTCAAATTCAAGGATCATGAAATCAGTTTATAGATGCTCCAGACATGGATGCTAATCTATCGCTTATTCAGATTCAGCTTCAAAAAATATCCTAGAGATGCTCCAGACACGGATGCTAATCTATTGCTTATTCAAATTCAAGGATCATGAAAACAGTTTATAGATGCTCCAGACATGGATGCTAATCTATCGCTTGTTCAGATTCAGCTTCAGAAAACAGCCTAGAGATGCTCCAAACACGGATTCTAATCTATTGCTTATTCAAATTCAAGTCTCAGAAAACAGTTTATAGATGCTCCAGACACATATGCTATTCTATTGCTTATTCAGATCCCCAGCTCAGAGATGCTCCAGACACAGATACCATTCTGACGCTCAACTATAACTTACAATTAAACAAAAAATCTTGGATGGCATATTTAAGCCCATATCCAACAAGATTCACAACTTCCAAATGGAATCTTTAAGCCTATTCTCTCAACTATATTTTGACGAGTGCAAATTTACGGGCACTCTAGTGTCCAATCCTCTTTTACCTTCGAGTCACGAAAGGCAAACTCGCCAATCTAACTCTTCAGGTTCAAGAAGATTGAACAGGGGCAGCTGTTGTACCCCAAAATTTTCCATCTCATTTTATCAAGATTTCCCCCCATAAGACTCTTTGAACTCCAGACAGGATTAGGGTTTGATCTGCTCAAGACATCTCCTTGCACTGTTGACCTAAAATTAGGGTTTGAGTTTGCACAAGGATTTTTGGACATTCAATACTCAATATGACTTTCATACTTCATGTTGTACTCCTAAGATTGCTCATACTAAGTTTCAAGCCTTGAATCAAAATTTTGCCCAGTCAATTGGACAATTGACCTAGAAGTCAACTGTATTGAGGAAAAAGTCAATTGTGGCCAATTTACAGTCAAAACTCATAATTTTTTATCCACATCAACATTATAGGCTCAATTGAACCATTTTATCAAGTTTGGACCACAACTCCTCAAGAAATTTGATCAGATCATCAAAAGGGCAAAATGATCATTTTTAAGGTTTTGACTACATAAGGGCAATTTCTGATTTTTCACCTAGCCAATGGCAAATTGGGTTCAAGCATGGATTAAAGGACTAAATGGTATCATCTTTACCTAATCACAAGGTTCAAAAGATCTCAAATTTATTGGATTGACAGATGAATTTTTCAGTCAACTGATCAAAAATCAACTATACACTAAAAAGTCAAACTTTGACTTTCTGGTCAAAATCAAGTGCCAAGGGTCATTTTTCATCAAGATGTGTCAAAACATGAAACTTGTTCACCAAGAAACCTAATTTTGAAAATTAGGGTTTAAAATGGAAAATGTTCATAACTTAGAAATTTTCTAAGTTATGAAAATTTCTTATTTTTTCCCCAACTTTGCCCAACTTTTTCACCATGATTCAATTGGATTCAAACAAAACTTCCAACAAGAAAGTTGTAGTTCTCCACAAAGTCTACAACTTTGATTCACAAAGTTTTTCCAAAAGATACTTCGATCTCAAGTTATGATATTTGGAATAAGGGTCCATGAAACTTTTAACTTAGTGAAATTTTGCCCTAATTTAGGCAGGATTTTGACCTATCTTTATGGAAATTTTTCACCTAGTTCCAATTGTAATTTCAAAATACATTTCAAATATGGATTGTATATCATGTTACAAGCTTTCCAAAATGTCAAAGAACTCTCCAAAACCATTTGTGGTTAGGGAGAATCGAAGGTTTGAATTTGGCAAAATATCACTTTGATCCATGGCATTTTTCATGTTGCTACAAGTTGCAATTTTTGTCCAACTTTGTTTGTACTTGCTTACAGGTATCTAAACCCTTCCACACTCAAAAACTGAATGCAAACTCAATGGATTAATGCATTATTCTAATCAATGGAAGATTACACAAAGGATTAATCCAAAAATGGCAAAAAGTTAACAATGCCATTTTAATAAAGTTCACTTTATGCATTTTTGTTTCCCTTGAGCCTTGAACCCATTCCTTTGCAGAAAACCAACTCCATAATTTAGCACAGGAATCAAGATATGTCATAGTTAGGGTTTCGTGTTCTTGTTTAGGGTTTTCCAATGCAGGCAAAATTGGGCGTTGATTCTGGTACCATGATGCTCGTGAGGATGAGACGAGTTGATTGGTACCAGCCATGGTCATTTATCTTGCTTGTGGATAATTTTTGAGATGCATAGGTCTGTACCTATAACGAAACATCCGTAGGTAAAAGCTTGTTTGCCTAAAACGACGGTTTGGGGAAGAAGACAATGCGTGGCACTCACTGGTTGGGTGGTTTGAATTTTTGCGCGTTTTTCTGAATGCACCATGTGATTTGCTTATATTAATTATTCCTATTATATTTACAAATAAGAAAAGCAGTTCAGTTGGCAAGCAGGTATTGGAAACATGCATAAAGATCTGGGTTCGATCCCCAGGTCCCATATTTGTTCCATATTATTTTTCAACAGGTGATCAAGCGTGTTGCATTAGTGTACGTCCACCATGTGCCATCAAGATCCAACCATCAAACGCCCCTCCAGTCAGATCCAATGCCATTCCACTGAAGGCCCACCGTGTACCCTAAGCCAACGTGCGCATCAGAGTTGGAAAAGTCAAGCAGGCCTTAGCTATCTGGGCCCAGAAAATTCAGATTCCGACCCCCATGATTGCTAATACACAGGCCCATCTCATCTTCCTTCCTTTATTTTTTTAATTCCTTTCAATACTTTCTTTAATTCTTTTTAATTCACTAATTAATTTTTTTTTTCATAAAAAATCATAAAATCAAGGAAATCAAAAATTAGAATTAGACTTTTTTTTTATCAAAATTAATTTTATTAATTTAATTTAATTTAGTCTAATTTATAGAAATCGTAATTTGTTTTCATAAATAAAATCAAATAGAAATTAGGTTAAAACTCTTGATTTAACTTTATTTTCTCTTTTTCTCAAATAAATAAAAATACAAAAATTGGTTTTTTTAGAATAAATTAATTTTTTCTTCTTAATTTAAAATTAATTAGAACTAGGATTTTCTTTTGTAATTTAATTGTTTCTTTATTTTCTTACATAATAAAAAACATTTTTAATCAGTCGTCAATAGGTTTAGTCAAGGGTCAAAACCCTAGTTGTCTCACATCTAATTCATCGCGCGCGTGTTAATTATTTTTGCCAATATTTTTGTAACTGTTCATGGTTTGTAATAATTTAATTTAGGGCTTTTACTTATCGCTTTTTCCCGGGTTTTTGGCTATGTAGTTAATCCCCCTCCCCGAAGCCTTGTAATAGCGTAGATTTACTTTCTCTCATTTTCATTTCTGCAAATATTTAACTGTTTAGATGTATGCTAATAGGATTGTATGACAAGAATGCATGATAAATTAATACAGTTAGAAAACCCTAATGTGCAAAGATAAATAACTGAAAACAAATTACTCGCACATATCACTCTTAGGGTATACTCTCACTTCGGTTGCCTTCCGTAAACGATCATTAAGTATAGGGTGTCTTAGTGGTTGCCCTCCTGTATAAAAAGATCTAATGTCCCGTTTGAATGTTGCCTCAGAAATGTTGCCTCGAGAAAGGCCTTAAGACTATAGGGTTATTACTAAGGTGCCCTAACATTGCTTTAGTGATCGTACGTCCCTTTCGAATTGACCCTTAAAACTCCAATGACGGTGCTACCTATTTCTCAATAGTGGGATAGTGTTGTCTAAAGGAAACAAGGATATAAACGATCTTTTTTCGAGTAGGTAGATGCTAGTAGGTATTTGCTCAAGTCAAAACTTTTCACACTTACACATCTCAAAACAATTTTCAAAACAACTTCGTCACACCTTTGAGGACTGATACAAGGGTTATCACGAAGTCAAACTGTTTCAAAACAAAGCACCTACGTAAGCAATTTTAAAAAAGATGAGCAAGTACCTAAGAGCCCATGGAAAACCATGGATAGAAAGGGTGCTAACACCTTCCCTTTCTATAATCTACCCCCCGTACTCAGAATATCTCGAAAAAGGTTTTTTTTTGTACTTTTTTCCTTTCCAATTGGATGAAATAAAAGTCGGTGGCAACTCTTGCTTACCGCGACATTTTGCAAACACAAAACACAAAACACAAACCAGCGTCAAAACAGTCGGTTCTGCCACCGTATCACACCACCCTTTCAGGTTTTCAGTTCACCAGGATACGCTTTTTTGCCCAAGCCGCCTTTTCAGGTTTTCGAATTGCCGGGTGTACAATCTTTTGCATATATCCCTAATTTTTGCCTGAAACCTTTTGGTTCGTCGGGATGCCCTTACTTTTGCCTAGGTATGTCAACCTAGCCGGTCATTCTTATGCGTAGAATTTTTTGACTATGTCCGCATTCACAGGATACGGGAAATCTTCGTCGTCCATAGTGGTTTGCATCATAGCACCACCCGAGAATACTTTCTTAACAATAAATGGCCCTTCATAGATGGGAGTCCATTTTCCCTTGGGATCACCTTGTGGTAAAATGATGCGCTTTATTACCAAGTCACCATCCTGGTATACCCGATGCTTGATCTTCTTGTTGAATTCCTTGATTATACGTTTTTGATACATCTGACCATGACAGACGACCGCAAGTCTTTTCTCGTCAATCAAATTCAACTGATCCAACCTAGTCTGAATCCACTTGTCTTCGTCTAAGTCTGCTTCTTTCATAATCCTTAGAGAAGGGATTTGAACTTTGACAGGCAGGATAACTTCCATACTATAGACTAGAGAGAATGGGGTTGCCCCAATTGATGTTCGCGTCGAAGTATGATAGCCATGAAGAGAAAATGGTAAAATCTCATTCCAGTATTTGTAGGTCACCACCATCTTTTGCACAATCTTCTTTAAATTCTTGTTGGCGACTTCCACTACACCACTCATCTTAGGTATGTATGGAGAAGAGTTGTGATGCTTAATCTTGAACTGTGTGCAGAGTTCAGTAATCATGGTGTTGTTGATGTTGGTACCATTGTTAGTGATGATCCTCTCAGGGATACCATACCGGCAGATGAGGTTATGCTTGATGAACCAGGCCACGATGTTCTTGGTAACTGAGGCAAATGAAGCTGCTTCAATCCACTTGGTAAAGTAGTCAATGGTGACGAGAATTAAATGATGTCCATTAGAGGTAATAAGCTTGATTTCTCTGATCATATCCATACCCCATATTGCAAATGGCCAAGGAGTAGTCATGACATTCAAAGGAACTAGAGGTACATGAACCTTATCAGCAAAAATTTGGCACTTATGGCAAGTCCTCGAGTGAAGGTAACAATCAGTCTCCATGGTCAACCAATAGTATCCAGCTCTCAGAATCTTCTTGGCCATAGTATGTCCACTAGAGTAAGTACCAAAGATGCCTTCGTGCATGTCCTCTATAATCTTCTCTGCTTCCTTCTTGTCCATACAACAAAGCAGAGTTGAATCATGGTTGTGCTTGTATAAAATCCTATTGCTCAGGAAAAACTTAGCAGAGAACCTTTGTAAGAATTTATTTTTGTTGATTGACGCTCCTTCAGGATACTCTTGAGCTTTGAGATATCTTTTCACTTCATGAAACTAAGGCTTCTCCTCTACTCCACCAGTGTCAATCTCATAGCAGTGTGTCGGTTCGTCAAATCTTTCGACAACAATTATGGGAGCTTCGTTATCCCACTTGACCTTGAACATAGATGACATGGTAGCTAAGACATCCGCCAACTAATTTTCTTCCCTCGGAATATGTTCAAAGGTAATTTCTTCAAAGTACGGTGTTGTACCTCAAAATTTACCCTCTTCATTTCGACCCTTTTGGCTTATATTTCATCATTACATGCAGGCATATCACTGGTTATGTGGTTATGGGATCAAGATATCTCTAGCAAGCCTCATCAGATTACAGGTGACATTTATTTCGTCAATAGATGTTCTCAGAGTATTTTCCGTGTTGAAGATCGGTTCGCCGTTTCACAATGATTCAGGGTTCAAAGATTCACAAGTCTAACCCAACGTGTCATATTCATTTTTTCTTTCGCCAAGATATCCCTAGTGAAGTATTCTCAAATTCAGGTTTGGCTCGAGAGCCAATTCTTTAAAGAAGGTCTCTGAATGTGTGAGTTTTCTCAAAGAAATATGGTGAAAAAGTGTGTTAAAAGTGCGGTTTTTACGCACTAAAAAATTCATAACTTGAATCCCGTGGCTCATTTTGAACCAGTTATGGTGGCCAAAATTTCGTCTTGACATCATCTATGTTTTCATCTCTCATGGCCGGAAGCCAATTACATTCATAAAGTCTCCGAAAATATGGATTTATCAAGTATTTTCGCACAGGAAAATTGTGACATATGTTTATCTGCTCCGTATTCAAAAAATCATAACTCAGCCGGTTTTTATCGTATCAATCTGGTTCCGGTGGCATTGTCCCATAAATTGAGTTAGTTAAATTTTGGTTTTTATTTTCAAGAGCAAAAGGTACCCCGAAGGCTTCCGTTTTTAACCCGAATCACGTGCAACTCATTGAATATTTTGAAGCTGGAAATTAAGTTGTCTGAAGCGAAACATCAAAAATTCATAACTAATTCACCGTTTATTCGATTGAGCCCATTTTCGAATAGGAGTTTTTTCTCGATGTCGGCTACATTCTATTTTCACATTATTACTTCAAAAATTACACTGAGGTCCCTGCGATTTTGCCTGGAACGTGTCAAACTCAAGTGAATAAAAATCTGCACTATTGCTTGTGGTTATTGGAGGCCTAATTGCACATCCAAAGCCCATATTTTTGCCCTAATTTCCATTATATAATCTTATTCTTTTCATACAAACAAGGACACACAAAAAAAATCTTGCCACAACCTTGTTAAAATATCAAGTTTTTTGAAGAACCCTAGAAATCTTGAGATCCTTGTTACAAACCCCCATCTCACTACAAACAAGCCATCTCACTCACTTCCAGGAACTCAGTAGGGTAAGGCTGGTTCGATCTCCATGATCAAAAGGGTATAGAAGCATTCATACATACCATATCGGTATTAGCATTACAAAATTTCATATATTTGTTTTCTTTGTATTTCATGGTATACTAATTTGTTTAATGTATTCGTGAGATTCAACACTGCAGGTTTGGACCATTGTAATGGTCACATGCAAGTTTATTACAAAATGCACTGAGGCCAAATTATAAAACCAACCAATGCATGGCAAAGGCTAGAAGGGCGTGGGTTCAATATCCACCCCTACTGGTTTTGGTTTTCTTCCATTCTATTTATCCTTTTACCTATTTTCCTTCTTTCTATTTAAAATATTTTTCATAAAACCTAACATTTTTCATAAACCTTTAATTTTTCATAATAAACTCAAATAATTATTTTTAGGTTTTAATTTAATTTTAGATTTTAATTTAATTTTAGGTTTTTAATAAAATCAACTTAGATTTTAGGGTTTTATTTAAATTAATTACCTAACTTTTTCTATTAATTAAAATCAACTAGGTTTTAGGTTAATCATCAAACTTTTTTTTATCAAACAATCAAAATAAATTTTCTCTTTTCTTTTCCTTTTATAATTTAGCGTATGTTATTACTGTCGCGTATTTTATTATTTTTTCCGATTATTGTAATTGCTAAAGGAATGTAATAGCTTAAATTAGAATTTTATTCGCTTCCTATTTTTTCCCCCAATTTTGTGGTTTTGTACCCCTTTCCGAAGCGATGTAATAGCATAGTGTTGTACCCCAAAATTTTCCCTCTCATTTTATCAAGATTTCCCCTCACAAGACTCTTTGAACTCCAGACATGATTAGGGTTTATTTTGCTCAAGACATCTCCTTGCATTGTTGACCTAAAATTAGGGTTTGAGTTTGCACAAGGATTTTTGGACTTTCAATACTCAATATGACTTTCATACTTCATTTTGGACTCCTAAGATTTCTCATACTAAGTTTCAAGCCTTGAATCAAATTTTTGCCCAGTCAATTGGACAGTTGACCTAGAAGTCAGCTGTATTGGGGAAAAAGTCTAATGTGGCCAATTTACAGTCAAAAATCATAATTTTTGATCCACATCAACATTATAGGCTCATATTAACCATTTGATCAAGTTTGGACCACAACTCCTCAAGAAATTTGATCAGATCATTAAAAGGGCAAAATGGTCATTTTTAGGGTTTTGACTGCAGAAGGGCAATTTCTGATTTTTCACCTAGCCAATGGCAAATTGGGTTCAAGAATGGATTCAAGGACTCAATGGCATCATCTTGACCTAATCACAAGGTTCAAAGATCTCAAATGCATTGGATTGACAGATGAATTTTCCAGTCAACTAATCAAAAATCAACTGTACATTGAAAAGTCAAACTTTGACTTTCTGATCAAAATCAAGTGCCAAGGGTCATTTTTCATCAAGATGTGTCAAAACATGAAACTTGTTCACCAAGAAACCTAATTTTTCAAATTAGGGTTTAAAATGGAAAATTTTCATAACTTAGAAATTTTCTAAGTTATGAAAATTTCTTATTTTCCCCCCAACTTTGCCCAACTTTTTCACCATGATGCAATTGGATTCAAACAAAACTTACAATATGAAAGTTGTAGTCCTCCACAAAATATACAACTTTGATTGACAAAGTTTTCCCAAAAGATGCTTGGATATCAAGTTATGATTTTTGGAATAAGGGTCCATGAAACTTTTAACTTAGTGAAATTTTGCCCTAGTTTAGGCAGGATTTTGACCTATCTTCATGGAAACTTTTCACCTAGTTCCAATTGGAATTTCAAAATGCATTTCATAGATGGATTATAGAGAATGTTACAAGATTTCCAAAATGTCCAAGAACTCTCCAAAATCATTTATGGTTAGGGAGAATCCAAGGTTTGAATTTGGCAAAATATCACTTTGATCCATGGCATTTTTCATGTTGCTACAAGTTGCAATTTCTGTCCAGCTGTGTTTGTACTTGCTTACATGTATCTAAACCCTTCCACACTCAAAAATTGAAAGCAAACTCAATGGATTAATGCATTGTTCTGATCAATGGAAGATTACACAAAGGATTAATCCAAAAATGGCAAAAAGTTAACAATGCCATTTTAATAAAGTTCACTTTATGCATTTTTGTTTCCCTTGAGCCTTGAACCCATTCCTTTACAGCAAACCAACTCCATAAACTTAGGCAAAGGTACAACAACTTTGTGCATGCTTGAAGCTAGCCTGTACAGGCCTGCCCTTGGTCACTTCACACTTTTGCTTCAAAACCAAGAAACCTTGCAAAAGGTCAACATCTTTTGCAATCTGATATAACCAAGTGTTGTAACCATTTCAAACAGGTTTTGCATATCACACTAAGTCAAAAGCACGAGCTAACCACTTCTCGAACCTTCCAAAACACCAAAATCACATTTTCTTGCAAAATAGGGCAGCTTCTGCATTTTGGTTTCCAAATCACAAACCACTCGTGCGTTTTGCCCCAAACCTCTTCCAACACACTCCATACAACCTACCTAAGCAATCCCAACCATTGGCCAGCAACTGTAACCTTGTTTTCAAGCTTCACCATTCTTGAATTCTGACTGTGCAGGTTGACTTCTACAAGCTTATTCAAGCAAGTTCAAAGCCAGCTAGGCATTGGGAAAGCTCAAAGGAACTTCAAGCAAGCTCACCAGCATCTCAGGCCTCACTGAAAACCCCTATATTGCCATACTCGAGCTCAACTGAAATAGGTAAAGTTCAAACTTCTATCTCTCTATTTAGGAAACATTAGGCTTAGGTTTGTGAATAAAAAATGTAGTACTCATTGCCCTTAAGCTGCACATATGCATAGATTTCATTTAAGTTAACTGTGTTGGGAGAATTTGAATGATGAACTTTCTGAAAAAACTAGGTTAGAAATTAGGGCCAGAGAAATTCTCTCTGGACTTTGAGAGTTATATTAAATTTTTTATATGGTTAGAATCGTATGATCATGCTCTATAACTTTCATGTTGCAAGTTTTTGTTTTTAAGCACAAACGCAGGATTTCTAGTTTTGAGTACAAGCGCGCGTTTTTGTTTGGCCAGAGGTTAGAGATGAAGTGATTTGGGCTGGGCTTGGTCCTGGCTTGCTTTTGACACCCCCATTTCTGTTATTTGCACCCCTTAGCCCATTTGTTTATTTTTTGCATATTTTTCTATTTCTTTTTCATTTCTGACTTTATTTTATTTTTCTAAACATTAAAAATTACCAAAAATATTTTCATGAATTTTCATATTTTATTTTATTATTTTTTATTATTTTTTTTAGCATAAAAATAGTTTATTAAATAATATACCTTTATTTTCTTAAATAAAAACTTGTAAATAATACAAAAAATATCATATTTTTATTTTTATTATTTATATACTTAAATAATATTTTTCTCACATATTTAATTTTCTAAACATTTGTATATATTTTATTTTATTTTCTTGTACATAAATAAATATTATAATATATATATATATATATATATATATATATATATATATATATATATATATATATATATATATATATATATATATATATATATATATATATATATATATATATATATATATATATATATATATATATATATATATATATATATATATATATATATATATATATATATAAACCAAAAATTAGGGTTTTCACCCTTAATAAAAATAATCTTTTATGTTCTCTTTTTTTGATACAAAAATAATTTATTTTTACATACATAAAAATAATACAAAAAAACACTTTTTGCATATTTATAATATATTGCATATTTATTTAATTGTCCATTTAAATATTTGCCTATTTATTATTTGTACAAAGAATTCAATATGGTTGTAATAATCTTAGGGTTTTATTTTCTTGCAAATATCCCCCTATTCAAACTTGTACCCCTCTCCCCATAATCATGTTGTAATAATTGTAAATTTATTTTTACGCACTTCATAGCTTTCTAATATGCCATGATAGAGATTAGGGTTTGTATACAAAAATCCAAAATCAAACAAATAGCTTGACTAAATACAAGATAAAAAGCATGAAAATGACAACACAATGCACACAAGCACCCCTAGGGTTTCATCCAATTGTTGCCTTGAAAATGGCCATGGTATGCATGCTAGGTATCTTGGCCAAAACAAAAAACAAAACAAAAAGATCATAGTCCCTCGATGACGCTATCTTGGTTGCCTATACAAAAATGATCTAGTCCCTCAAAACTTGCTAAGGTACTTGGCAATATTGTTATCATGGCCATACGATGACCCGCGCCTGTCCCGTTTAACATCCAAACACAAGGTTGTTTACCAAATACAATGGTAAAACAACACTGTCAAAGGGTTAAAAATGTGTAGGAAAGATCTTTGAGTTAGGGTAGACAACTCCTAGTTACTTGATCAAACTTGCAAAACATCCTTGTTAATTTCAAAACACACAATTTAAAAACATTTTTCCAAAACAAACTTTCAAACATTGAAACATCTTTTCAAAAGAAAAACACCTTTGTAAAACATTCAAACAAGAATTGTTACAAAGGTTGCCTAGACAAGGCCTATTTTCAAAGTATTTTCAAAAAACCACACACAAAAGCACCATTTCAAACAATTGAAAAGCAAAAGCAAGTGATCTAAACAAGTAACTAAGAGCCCATGGAAAACCATGGATGAAAAGGGTGCTAGCACCTTCCCTTTTCATAATCTACCCCCCGAACCCAAGAAAACATCTCAAAGGTCTTTCCTGTGCTTTTTGACCTTTCCTTTGGATAAAATAAAAAGTCGGTGGCGACTCTTGCTAAACCGAAACATTTGTGAACGCAAAGGCAAAACCTCAAGTCAGTTCTCCCACCGTATCACACATAGGGTATTTCTTTACTGTTTTATTATTACTGTTAATGCTTAAATTAATAGGATTATATGGCAAGACATAAAAGAATCAATTAGCTAACCCTAATTGCAAGATAAATGAATTGAATCAAGCACACTTTGCACACTTCACCTCTAGGGTAACCTCTCTCGTTGCCTCAGAAAAAAATAATCATGTCCCTCAAACGTAGGGATACCATTAGAAAAGTTCTTTAGTTACAAATCATCATAAAGATCATAGTCCCTCGATGTCCCTCGAAGTTGCCTACGGTATATGATCTTGTCCCTCGAAGTTGCCTACAGTATATGATCTTGTCCCTCAATGTTGCCTATGAATATATATGATGACATTCCCTTCAAATTGCTAAAGGTATCCTTACATGTTGCCTTCAATGACCATAATGATGACCCTACGCCTGTCCCTCAAACATCCAAAGATAGGGCTTCCTACTAACCAATGATATGAGATCCCTAGAACCCGATTACTATTGCTAGGACAAGTTAAGCCAACTAAACTTCAAAATGGTACTTACCTATAGACCTCTTGCAAGCCTTTAAACCTAAGGTCTTTGTGTGACTTGTTTTTGCTATTTTGTTTTAAGCACGCACATAACATCATAAACATCATAACATAGCATTTGCACTAACCAATTCAAGGACCTATGGATTTATCTCTTCTCTATTTTGTAGGTTATGGCTTTCGCTCGCAGAAATACCATCCATATCAACTTCATAGGAATACCTTCCAAGCTTAGAGAATTGGTCTCAAGGGTTCCTAAAAGTTCCCAATTCAATAGAAGGCATGGTCACTTGCTCAGTTTGGTTACTGATGGTTTTGAAGAAGGTATGATAAGCGTCCTATTTCAGTTCTTTGATCCTAAACATCATTGCTTCACTTTCCCGAATTATCAGTTGGTGCCCATGTTGGAAGAATTCTCTAAGCTACTTGGAGTGCCTATATTGGAGCAGATACCCTTCACCAATTTAGAACAAGATCCAAATCCTGAAGATGTTGCCACAACTTTACACCTAAAACCATCTGACATTGAATCTAATTAGGAAAGGAGAAGTGGGGTTAAAGGTTTTCTTGCAAAGTTTCTGATAGAGAAAGCTCAGTTGTTCCTGAACGCCATGAGTTTCCATGATTTTGAGCATATCTTGGCCCTCCTGATCTAAGGTTTGGTATTATTCCCTAATCTGGACCAACTTATAGATGTGAATGCCATCAATATTTTCCTTACTCACAATCCAGTGCCTATATTGCTCGGGGATATTCTGCATTCTCTCCACACCCGTACTCTGAAGAAACGAGGAACTCTTATGTTTTTCATACCTTTGCTCTATAGGTAGTTTATTTTTCACCTTCCCCGATCAGTAATGAAGAATGAGTTAGGCTTAAGATTGTCTTAAAGGTTGATGTCTCTCTCTCTCTCTCTCATGCTGATATCTATTGGTGTTCTCACTCTCAAGAAGACGTCTCTATCATTGACCGATGCGGATAATTTCCTAATGTGCCACTACTTGGCATTAAGGGAGGCATCACTTACAACCCTTCTCTAGCTTTACGTCAGTTTGGTTACGCACGAAGAAACGGTCCTCATGACATGCTAATCCAGGGTATTGTGTTCGACTATGACAACAATCTACAAGGCTATTGTCAGAGGTTCATACGTGCTTGGGGCATGATAAAAAAGATTGATGGTAAGACTTTGGGGCACATGAATTACATCCCTTTGGAACCTTACCTCAAATGGGTATGAACTTGTGCTCAAAATATTATGATGCCATATCCTGCCATCCTACCGGTGATCTTAAAGCATATTGTTCAAGGGGATGAGTCTTGCATTATTATTTATCCTGATATGCCAACAAATTTTGAAGAGATGCAAAGGTCTTGGATTCAACTCAAGGAAGAACGAGACACCTTTGAGACCCAATTCGATGCAAGTGAAAATAAAGTGTTGGAACTAACGAAGCAGCTTCACGAGGAGCAGAGCCTTAATGTCTATGTCAACACAAAGAGGAAACGTCCATGGGAAACCTAGAAGTTTTAGAAAATTCTAATTTATTTCCTTGTAAACCTTTGTTTTACTTGAACTTACTAATAAAAAATCTTTGTTTCTATTTTGATTAAAAGAGTTTAAATCCCACGAGGTCTTTGAAAACATCGCATAAACATGTCATGCATATCACTACATAAGCAGGTACTTCAAGACAAGTTTCTTATCTTTTCGTTGTTTATTTCAGCAAAAAGAAATGGCTCTTGAACAAACCGTTAAGGATCTTCAAGCACAGAACACTCAATTCCAACAGATGTTCCTGACTCTGGCTAAAGGACAGGAAGATCTGAAAGCTCTCATCACTAAAGAGAAGAAGAAGAAGAAGGTAAAGAAACAAATTGGCACCCTGAACATGGGGAGAAGATTTAGTGGACCAGCCAAGCGAGCTCTAGAATTTGCAACCCCGTCAAATGAAGGGGATAATCAAGAAGAGGATTCCAAGGTTGTGGTTAAAGAAGATGGGTGTACTATTTAGGGCCAACTCCCTGACATTACCTATAAGTCTGAAAAGTTTGGTTTGGGTTTCACTTCAGGAGCTCAAAGGGTTATTTTTCGTGCTCGCGCCGAAAGACCACCACTATGCATCAGCAACCATGGAGTCAATGTTGTGGAAGACGTTGACAGTGACTGTGACCTGGATAGTTGGATATTCCCTAATACCAATGGTGGACTCAATAATTGGATGGCTAGAGAGTTTATGCCAATCTCTTTTATCCAGGAGTAATTGTTCTTTTCTGTTTTTGGGATATGTAATTTTTGAACAAATTAAACTCTAAGCCTTGTGTCTTACCCGAGGCACAATGGTCTATTTGTGAGGGTTATCATACTTCATTTTCATATGTTATTTTAGTAAATCATTGGACGTTTTGTATTCAAATTTTGTGCTCTTTGTATTTCTTTTTGCTTTATTTTTCAAAATAGTTATGTGCTCTTACACACACCCACATATCAAAGTGCAGAACCACATCCACCCTGGATCCCATTGATAATAGTTCTGCTATTGCCAGTTATGACTTTGAAAATCCGATCTACCAAGTCAAGGACGAAGGTGAGGAAGATTGTAAAGTACCGGGAGAACTTGCTAGACTATTACAGCAAGAGGAAAGAGCAATACAGCCTCATGAAGAGCCAATCAAGGCGGTAAACTTAGGTACTGAGGAGAATAAAAAAGAAGTCAAGATAGGTGCCAACTTGGAGAACAGTGTCAAAGAACGGTTAATCTAGTTGTTACGTGACTATATTGAGATCTTTTCTTGGTCATAAAGATGACTTTCCACCTCCTCATATTGACGTTATGGTTGACAACACCGCTCAGCATAAGATATTCTCCTTCATGGATGGCTTCTCCAGTTATAATCAGATCAAAATGGCACCTGAGGACATGGAGAAGACTACCTTCATTACACAGTGGGGGCACCTTATGTTACAAAGTTATGCCATTTGGGTTGAAGAACACTGGGGCAACCTATCAGCATGCTATGGTAGCGTTGTTCTATGATATGATCCATTAAGATATAGAAGTCTATGCTGACGACATGATAGCCAGGTCCCAGACAGAAGAAGAGCACCTTGATCACTTGCAAAAACTGTTTAAAAGGCTGAATAAGTACAAGTTAAGACTGAACCCGAAAAAGTGCACCTTTGGAGTAAGATCTGGTAAAATCCTAGGTTTCATCGTCAGTGGCAAAGGTATTGAGGTAGATCCTGCAAAAGTTAAATCTATTCAAGTGATGCCAACTCCCTGCACTAAGAAGGAAGTTAGAGGTTTCTTGGGACATCTAAACATATTGCCCGGTTGATTTCCCACCTAAATGCTACTTGTGAACCAATGTTCAAGCTACTGAAAAAGATCAAGTAGTGAAATGGAACGAAAATTGTCAGATAACCTTTGACAGAATCAAGGAATATCTTCAAAAACCTCCAATTTTGATGCCATAAGTTGAAGGAAGACCTCTAATCATGTATCAGCAGTGTTAGAGAATTCAATGGGGTGTGTGTTGGGGAAACATGAAGAGTTTGGTCAAAAAGAGCACGCAATATACTACCTTAGCAAAAAGTTTACCGACTGTGAAACAAGATACTCACTGCTCGAGAAAACTTGCTACGCTTTGGCATGGGCTGCTCGCCGACTAAAATGGATCCTATCAAATTGGTCTCTAAAATGGATCCTATCAAATACATATTCGAGAAGCCCGCTCTCTCCGGAAGAATAGCAAGATGGAAAATGGTTCAGACAGAATACGACATTCACTACACCACTTAAAAGGCAATCAAAGGAAGCGTACTGGCAGATCATTTGGCTCACCAGGATGTAGACGACTACAAGTCTATGAATTTTGAATTCACGAACGAGAATATCGTGCTAGTAAATGACTGTGAAGAACCTTGACTGGATGAAGGACCTGAAAAAGGATCCCGATGGACTACGATCTTGGATGGAGCTTCTAACGTGCTCGACAATGGAATTGGTGTTGTGATTATCTCTCTTAAAGGTTGCCATACACCCTTCACTGCCAGACTATGTTTTGATTGTACCAACAATATGTCTGAGTACGAAGCATGCATTATGGGTATTAAAGCTGTTGTTGACATGAGAATCAAGTGCTTGCAAGTATATGGAGACTCCACCTTGGTACTCAGCCAGATTAAGGGAGATTGGGATAAGAAGTATCCTAATCTCATCCCTTACCGAGAGCATGTGTTGACATTGATCCCGTATTTTGAAGAGATTACCTTTGAACATGGTCTACGAGAAGAAAATCAGTTAGCGGACACACTAGCTAACATGACATCCATGTTCAAGGTCAGATAGGATAACAAAGCCCCTCAGATCACTATTGAAATATTAGAAGAATCGTCATACTGTTGTGAGGTTGACACTGAGGGAGTAGAGGAAAAGCCTTGGTTCCATGAGGTGAAAAGGTACCTTGAAGCTCAAGAATACCCCGAGGGGGCATCTATAAATGACAAGAAGTTTCTAGGAAGGTTCCCTGCCAAGTTCTTCCGGAGTAACAGAATCTTATATAAGCATAATTATTGTACCCAAAATTTTTCCCTCTCATTTTATTCAAAACACACTCCTAGAGGTCCTCAAATACTCAAAGTTGACCAAGAATTGACAAGACAAATTCTCCCCCTAAGCAATTGGCTTTCAACTAGGGTTTCACTTTTCACAAACAAGTTTGTGATTCAAAGGCCTCAAATGATTTCCATGGTTCCTAATATGTCATCAAGAATGCTCATGCCAATTTTCATGCCTTGCATCACAAGTTTGCTCAGTCAATTACTCAAATGACTGGAAATCAACTATTTTAGGTCAAAATTCAACTATGGTCAATATACAATCAAACTTAAAGATTTTGGTCAACATCAACATTTTGAAGTGATATCCATCATTTTATCAAGGGTTGATCATGATTCCTCAAGGAATGCTCTCAAATCATCAAGAATCAAAACTTGCTAAATTAGGGTTTCTTAGAGAAAGTCAACTGAACTTTGACCAGGCATAACTTTCACATGCTTCATCCATTTTTCCCTAACCAAAGCTCACTGTGAAGAAAACTCAATTCCCTAAACTTTTATTTTGTCCTCAGGTACAAAAATGCATCATTGGAAAGATATGAGCCAATACATTACAGGACTTTTTGAAAGTCAACAAAAAGGCATTTTTTGTCAAGGCAAGTTACATCAAGATAAATTCTCTAAATTCAAAATTGATCAAAAGAGAGATTGAAGAGGACATCTTGGGATTTCCAAAAAATCCAAGATAATATTAAAAAGATAAAAATTGAGCAAGTTATGAGTAGTATAAGTTGGGAAATTTTGGTGAAATTCATGGAATGCAAAGCATGCAAATTTGAAAGTTTAAGTTAGTGACCCAATGTTTTGAGCCTC
This sequence comes from Vicia faba, assembly GCA_948472305.1. NCBI lineage: Eukaryota > Viridiplantae > Streptophyta > Magnoliopsida > Fabales > Fabaceae > Vicia > Vicia faba. Next base: position 358,276,936 of record OX451738.1, read on the forward strand.
AAACATATTCATGACCTTATGGAAGACCTCTAAACTCATTATTACCTTGCCTTGCAATTTCTATCTATTCTATTTATATTTATTTTGTCAATATTCAAATAAATACAAAATAAATTGCATAAAATAATAAGTGATGGATTATGACATATGGGCTGATGGTTTGGATTAGTTTTAGGCCCAATATTTCGTGCAAACATGTCTAGGTTCATGCAAAGACAAAAATGGCAAGAATAATGCAATTTTTGAAACTTTTCAAGTTTTGATGTTCTTTTTAAAACCATGCCATAACACCATGATTTCTTGCCTTATTCCTACCCTCTACACTTCACTATATATACACAACAAAGTCAGGCCTCATGGACATACGCAGCTACCTCCCAAATGCTCTAACAATTTTCCAAAAAAATTCAAAGAATAGTGCAAACATAGATCGTGAGTTTCAACCATTTCTAGACGGATTCAAGTGTTCCATCGCTCTCCTGAGAGTCTCAGGAGTCTATCCCTACCATTTTCAAAACTCATAACACTCTAAATCAGCTGGATCGAGTGTTACCGGTCAAGCAAGGTTTGTTATATTTGAAACTTTAGATATATGCATTATTGATGTATTTGATGGCTTGATTTATGTTCAGGATATCCATTAGAGTAGGTTGGACGTGTAGCATGAGAACTTTGAGGCCTGAATCGTGTGATGCCATTGTTAAGGCATCATGAGCTGAAAGCTTCACAACTCATAACCTAGGAACTTTTAGGCCAATTGAATATCACCATTGAATTTGTAAACCCTAAATTAGGCGGTAGGGTTGTTTTTGTTCTTGTCGTGTTTGATTTTCGCTGATTAGGGAATTTGGCCAACCGGAAGGGATGACCGGAGCCACCACTCCCGGTGGCTTGACCGATGGTGATGCTTGCATGGATGGACGAAACAAACTGATTGGTGCGTTCATGTTGTAGGGGACCCGCTTGCCATGCGTGTCTTGCACAGTCAGCATCAGGCTTGGATTTGTGTTATATATTTATCATTATGTTTATGTAAACGGAAGTACAACCGTCCCAACGGTAGTGGCATTGTGTGTTAAGGTGTTACTATATGAAAGGGCAGGGGTTTGATCCCTGTCTCTTGCCACATTATTTTTCAATTTTCTGATTTCAGATCCAGTGTACCAGGGATCTTGCGCGTGCACATGTGCTCCATTGTCATCACCATTGGATCTATCACCAACGCCAGATCAGAGCTCCAGGAGCACTCCCCCATGATGAACCCTCAAGGGGCCAACTTCACCAAATCCAACACAGTTGTTGGACTCAGCCTCCTTTGGGCCTAACAAATTCCAAATCACACACCCCATTTTTGCTTCTAATACCAGGCCCAAATTCTCTCTTTTTTTGTTTTTTGTTTATTTATTTCTTTTTTAATCTTTTTTTTTTACTTTAATCATAAAATCAGAAAAATCATAAAAAATTTAGATTTAGGTTTTTAATTAAATTTTAATAAATTAACTAATTTAATTATTTTGACTTTTTTATTTCATTTTAAAATCAATTAGATTTAGATTGCAAATCTTTTTCTTTATAAATACAAAAAAAACATGTAGAATTAAATTTCTTTTAGTTTTTATTTTCATTAATAATCAATCATTTTGTTAATTAATTAAAATTAGATTTAGTTATTTAAATAAATTTAATTCAAATATTTTCTTGAAATAAACAAAAACAACCAAAAAAGAATTTTCTCAATTTGCATAGATTTCCTTAGGGTTTTAAACAAACGTTCTTTTTAATTCTCGCACGTTCATTTTACTTCCCGCATTTAATTTCTTATTATTGTATCTGCCCATGGATTGTAATAGACTAATTAGATTTTCTTTACTGTTTTTACCCCCAGTTTTGGACTTGTAATTTTCCCCTCCCCGAAGCCATGTAATAGCTAGTTTAAATTCCGCACTTTAATTTTCCGCACTGATATTGAACTGTTAGATGTATGACTAATAGGATTGCATGACAAGAATTAAAAACAAAACGTTAGCAAACCTTACATCAAAGAAAAAAGAACTGAATACAACACACTCGCACATGCGCACCTCTAGAGTACTCGCACTTCGGTTTCCTTCGGAATAAAATAGTCATAACTCTCGAACGTAAGATATTTTAGTGGCTACCCTTTGGTTTAAGAAATCATAAGTCCCTCGATGACTCTTTCGACGTTGCCTCGGTAAAATGATCTTAAAACCCTAGGGTAGTTACTAAGATATCTTACTAGTTTCCTTGGTGACCGCACGATGACCCTCGATTGTCCCTCAAACATCTGACGATAGGGCTACCTACTCACTAATAGTAGGATAACATTGTCTAAAGTAAAAGAGGAAAAGAACAAACCTTTTCGAGTAGGTAGATAGTTCTTAGATGCTTGCTCAAGTAAAACAATTTTCCACACATATACTCCTTTCTAAAAATATTTTCAAAGAAACTTTGTATACGTTCTCCATGACACGAGAAACATTACAAAGTTCGTCGCTCTAAGGCGTCTTTTCAAAATACTTTTTCAAACACACAAACACAAGGCATTTTCAAAGTAGCTAGCAACTAAGAGCCCGTAGATAACTACGGATGGAAAGGGTACTAACACCTTCCCTTTCCATAATCTACCCCCTTACTCAGAAATAATATTGAAAGGTCTTTTTCTGTTCTTTTCACCCTTTCCTTTGTTGGATAAAAGAAAATTTGGTGGCGACTCTTTCTTACCGCAACATTTGCAAATAAAAAAAACACAAAACTAGTAAAACAGTCAGTTCTGCCACCGTATTACAGAACTGGAGACTCTGCTAGAGATATAATAAAAAGTGGGGTTACCTTAGAGTTAGATAATTTTAAATTGCTTTCCTTGTTTGCTTTGTCTGCTTTATTTTTAAAGGGTTTGTTGGGGTTATTGTTAAAGATCATATACCCGGATCTGGGGCACCTTTTTAGGTAAGTAGCAATAAATCATGGAAGTTGTACAGTGTAGACCGATATGGACGAAGTGATGGCTATGTTAGCGTGATAATCTGGATTGTACTAATGTTCCTTGAGTCAGTCAAGGATAACATTAGGCTTCCCTATAGTGTCATTAAGCGCTAACTGACCTTTAGAACCTCTAATTGACTCATCCTAGCCATTAGGAAGTAGTGAGATGTCCGACTTTGGTTCTGACTGAAGATTGGTTGATACTCGATGCTACACTAATTGAGATTGGACTTTCAGGATACTTTGGCTGCAATACTTTAGTGCTTGAGCTGAAACAATGCCTTTGAGAAAGGTCAATGATATGCGACTCCTTAGAACCAGGTTACTATTATTAGGACAGGTTGAGCCAACTGAAACTCCAAGAGGGTACTTACCTTTAAAACCTCATGCAGGCCTTTAAACCTAAGGTCTCTGTGTGACTTGCTTGTGTTTGCTATCTCTGTTTTAAAGCATAATCATAACATCATTAACACCATAACATATAATTTTCACTAACCGTTTCAAAGACATGGGGATTTATCTCTTCTTTGTTTTGTAGGTTATGGATTCTGCTTGCAGAGTCAACTTCGTAGAAATTCCTCCCAAAGTTAAGGAGCTGGTCTTAAAAGTTTCTGAAAGCTCACCATTCAACAAAAGATATGGTCACTTGCTCAGTTTGGTTACTACCAGTTTTGACGAAGGTTTAATGAGTGTCTTATTCCAGTTCTTCGATCCTAAGCACCATTGCTTCACATTTACAGACTATCAGTTGGTGCCCACGTTGGAAGAATTCTCTAAGCTACTTGGTTTCCCTATATTGGAATAGATACCTTTCACCGGTTTAGAACAAGATCCAACTTCTGAAAATGTTGCCATAGCCTTGCATTTGAAGTCATCTGACATTGAATCCAGTTGGGAAAGAAGAAGCGGGGTTAAAGGTCTTCTTGAAAAGTTTCTGATAGAGAAAGCTCAGGTATTCTTAGACGCCATGAGTTACCATGCTTTTGAAGATATCTTGGCTCTCTTGATCTATGGGTTGGTTTTGTTCCCTGATTCAGACCAACTTATAGACGTAAATGCCATAAAAATTTTCCTTACTCACAATCCAGTACCTACATTGCTCAAGGATATTTTGTATTCACTCCACGCCCGTACTATGAAGAAACGACGAACTCTTATGTGTTGTATGCCTCTGCTCTATAGGTGGTTTATTTCGCACCTTCCTCGATGAGTAGTGAAGAATGGGTTAGGCTTAAGATAGAATCAAAGGTTAATGTCTCTTTTCACTCTGATATCTATTGGTGTTCTCACTTTCAAGAAGACGTCTCTTTTATTGATCATTATGGAAAATTTCCTAATGTGCCACTCCTTGGCATTAGAGTAGGCATCACTTATAACCCTTCTTTAGCCCTATGCCAATTTGGTTACGCACGGAGAGATGGTCCTCCTGATATGCTAATGTAGGGTATTGTGTTCGACTATTTAAATGATCTACAAGGTTAACGTCAGAGGTTCATCCATGCTTGGGGCATGGTTAAGAAGACTGATAGTAAGACTTTAGGGCACAGGAACTCTATCCCTTTGGAACCTTACCTCTAATGGGTACGAGCTCGTGCTCAAAGTCTTATGATGCCATATACTGCCATCTTACCAGTGATCTTAGAGCCTATTGTTCAAGAGAACGAGTCTCGCGTCATTCTTCATCTTGATATGCCAACAAATTTAGAAGAATTACAAAAGTATTAGATCAAACTCAAGGAAGAACGGGACACCTTCGAGACCTAATTCTATGCCAGTGAGAAGAAAGTGTTGGAACTGATGAAGCAACTTCATGAGGAGAAGAGTCTTAATTCCTATATCAGCACGAAAAGGAAGCGTCCATGGGAAACCTAGAAGTTTTAGAAGTTTAATTGTTATTTCTTTGAAAACTTTGATTTCATTTGAACTTACTAATAAGAAGTCTTTGTTTCTGTTTTGATTAAAAGAGTTTAAATCCTACGAGGTCCTTGAAAACATTGCATAAACATGTCATGCATATCATTACATAGGTAGGTATTTCAAGACAGTTTTCTTATCTTTTTGCTATTTATTTTAGCAAAAAGAAATGGCTCTTGAACAAACAGTTAAGGATCTTCAAGCACAAAGTGCTCAATTCCAGCAGATGTTCCTGGCTCTGGCTAAGGGACAAGAAGATATAAAAGATCTCGTTGTCAAAGAGAAGACAAAGAAGACAAAGAAACTAGTTGGCATCCTGAATATGGGAAGAAGATTTAGAGGACTAGCCAAGCGAGCTCTAGAATTCGCAACTCCATCAAATGAGGGGGATAATCAGGAAGAGGATGACAAGAAGAAAAAAGAAGAAGATAACAGCCTAGGGATTGATAAAGAGGAAGCAGACTATGCTGAAGAACAATATCCTCCTGCTATTGAAAAATATAAATAGGTGGAGGATTGTCTCAATGCTATGGAGATTCAGAGGGTACCTGGTTTGGACTTTGAAGAGCTAGGGATGGTCTCGGGAGTGATCATCCCACAAAAATTCAAAGTTCCCATTTTTGCAAAGTATGACGGGGTTTCATGTCCCAAGCTGCATCAGAGGTCTTACGTCAGGAAGATCCAACCCCACAAAGCTGATAGGAAATTATGGGTCCACTTCTTTCAAGAGAGTTTGTCGGGGACGCAGTTAGAGTGGTTCTATCAGTTGGAAGGAACCAATATTCGCAATTGGGAAGACTTGGCTACTTCTTTTTACAAGAAGTATCAATATAATGTTGACCTCACTCCAACCCGTACACAACTTCAAAGCATGTCTATGGGTTCTAGTGATGGTTTCAAATATTATGCCCAAAAGTGGAGGGATCTCGTTGCTAGAGTCTAGCCTCGCTTGTCTGATAGGGACTTGGTGGACATGTTCTTTGGTACTCTGACAGGCCCATTTTCAACCATTTGATTGGAAGCTCTTCAGTCGGATCCATCGAGCTGATATTAACAGGAGAATGAGTGGAAGCTAGTATCAAGAGTGGTAAAATACAAGGGGCTACATCTTCAAGTACTGTGAAGAAGTCGTTCAGTGGAAAGAAGGAGGTCAGTGTTGCCTATGGTTAGAGAAATCATGGTCAAGATGAGCGTCGTCCAATGGTAGGAGCTATAATGATCTCCAACCCTGCACCAACTCAATGAAAAAATAATCAGCGCAGGCAGGATACACCTAAAAGACAATTCACCATAATCAACATGCCTTTATCTCAGGCATTGCAGCATTTGTTGAAAGCTGACCTGGTTACTCTGAAGGATCCTCCCTAAAACCTAAACACTTCCTCTCCCTGTTACAATCTGAATGCACGATGTGTTTACCACTCCAACAGTCCAAGGCACACTACAAATGATTGTTGGGCTCTAAAGAATAAAGTTAAAGACCTTATTGATGCAAAGGAGATTGAATTTGACCCTCCTGATACCCGCAATGTAATAACTGCACTGATGCCCAAACATGACAGGGGTATCAATATTGTTGATGATATTTTGTTTATTTCTTATGTGGGTGAATTAACTACTCATCTTCTAGTTGTTAAGAAGAATCTCTTACGATCCGGTTTATTTCTGGGTTGTGGTGAAAGTTGCCACCTTTGTGCGTCTCTGCCTAATGGTTGTTTGTTGTTGAAGATAGGTGTTCAGCGTTTGATAGATGATTGGGAGATCCTCTTTGAGAAGGTTCCCTCTGAGAAACGTTTGTGTGAAGATGTATCAATTATTACCATCTCTAATAATACTACAAGGGTCTCCTCCAAAAGGCCTATAAGGATTACTGGCAGCCCTAAAATTGCTCCCCTGATCATTACCTCTCCAGGGCCCATACCATATTCCTCCGACAAAGTCGTTCCTTGGAATTATGGAGCTGACATTTATTATCATGTCGTCAAGCAAGACCTATTAACCATCAAGAATGAAGTTACTGGAGATATTGATCCTAAGATTGACAACATTATTGGGACCAGTAAAGTTACCAGAAGTAGAAGGATTTTCTCTCCTGAAATCTCTCTGAAGACTGTTTCCACTCCTTTTATTTTTCTCGCTAATACTACTGTTGTTACCCCTATTGCTACTCCTATTGTTAGTCCTATTGTTACTCCTATTGCTACTCCTATTGTTTTCCTGCTACTGAGTCAGCTGAGAGTCGGGGAAAAGAAGTATCGGTTGAGCCTGTCCGAACGGAGGCACCTAAAGAAGCCATTCCTGAGGCCTCCAAGCAAGAAATGAAGGAAATTTTAAAAATCATACGGAAAAGTGACTATAATGTTGTAGAACAATTATGGAAAACCCCTTCAAATATTTCAATGCTAGATTTTTTGTTGTGCTCTGAGGCCCATGCTAATGCTTTGGTGAAGTTTCTGAAGTCTGCTCATGTGCCACAAGGGACTTCTGTCGATCAATTCGAGAACTGTGTTGCTAGTCTGACTGCCAATAATTGACTAGGTTACTCCGATGCTGATTTGACTCCTAAGGGAAGAAAACATAATGATGCCCTGCATTTCTCTATTGAATGCAGGGGCACTACTCTAGCTCATGTGTTGGTAGATACTAGTTCATCTCTGAATGTTCTGCCTAAGGGTGCCTTAGACAGATTGGACTGTGAAGGACTTACATTGAAGCCCAATAATATTATGGTGAGGGATTTTGATGGTTCCAAAATGATGGTACATGGGGAGGTGGACATCCCAATCAAAGTGGGTTACCAAACTTTTGATTACACTTTCTACGTGATGGACATTCACCCGTCTTACTCCTGGTTAATAGGACGCCCTTGGATTCATGGGGCTGACACTGTCACTTCCACCTTGCATCAGATGTTAAAGTGTCTGGTTGATGGAAAGATTGTCACATTCCATGGCAAAGAAGAGTATATGGTAAAACAATTGAACTCTTTCAGATATGTCGAAATGGACGGCGAGTTCATTGAAACCCCCTGTTAGAATTTTGAAGAGGTTCCTCAGACGATCACTATTACCAAAGTTGCTGCAGTTGTTCCAAAGATTACCAGACCTCCACTGAAAATGGATTCTCTAAAAGATGCTAAGGTTGTAGTTGAAGAAGGTGGGTGTACTATTTGGGGGCAACTTCCTGACATCCCCTACAAGTATGAAAAATTTGGTTTGGGTTTCACTTCAGGAGCTCAAAAAGCTGTTCGTCGTGCTCGTGTCGGAGGACCACCACTATGCATCGGTAACCTTGGAGTCAATGTTGTAGAAGACGCTGACAATGATTGTGATCTAGACAATTAGATCTTCCCTACTACCAACGGTGGACTCAATAATTGGACGGCTAGAGACTTTGTGCCTATTTCTTTTATCCAGGAGTAATTGTTTTTTCTGTTTTTGAGGATATGTAATTTTTGAACAAGTTTAAACTCTAAAACCTTGTGTCTTACACGAGGCACAACAGTCTATTTGTGAGGGTTATCACATGTCATTTTCATATGCCATCAATAAATCATTGGACGTTTTTTCATGTAAATTTTACACTCGTTGTTTTTTCTTTTACTTTATTTCGTCAAAATAGCTATGTGCCCTTACACACACCCACATATCAAATTGATGATCCACATCCACCCTGGATCCCATTGATAACAGTTCTTCTATTTCCAGTTATGACGTTGAAAATCCGATCTACCAAGCCGAAGACGAAGGTAAGGAAGATTGTGAAGTACCAGGAGAACTTGCTAGACTATTACATCAAGAGGAAAGAGCAATACAACCTCATGAAGAGCCGGTCGAGACAGCAAACTTGGGTACTGAGGAGAATAAAAAGGAAGTCAAGATAGGTGCTAACTTGGAAAATGGTGTTAAATAACGGTTAATTCAGATGTTACATGACTATGTTGAGATCTTTTCCTGGTCATACAAAGACATGCCGGGGCTTGACACTAATATTGTGGTTCATCGTCTGCTAACGAAAGAAAACTACCCTCCAATGAAGCAAAAGGTTCGTCGTATGTGTCCTGAGATGTCAGAAAAGATCAATGCTGAAGTCATGAAACAATTCAACTCTGAATTCTTAGTTGTTACATTTTATCTACAATGGGTTGCAAACGTGGTACCGGTACCTAAAAAGGACGGTAAGATGCATATGTGTGTGGATTGCAGAGATTTAAATAGGGCGATCCCCAAGGATGACTTCCCGCTTCCCCATATTGATGTTCTGGTAGACAACACCGCACAACATAAGATATTCTCCTTCATGGACGGTTTCTCTGGTTGTAATCAGATCAAAATGGCACATGAAGACGTGGAGAAAACAACTTTCGTCACATATTAGGGCACCTTCTGTTACAAAGTTATGCCATTTGGGTTGAAGAACACCGGGGAAACCTATCAGCGTGCTATGGTAGCTTTGTTTCATGATATGATCCATCACGAGATAGAGGTCTATGTTGATGATATAATAGCCAGGTCTCAGACTGAAGAAGAGCACCTTGATCACCTATAAAAACTATTTGAAAGGCTGAAGAAGTATAAGTTAAGACTGAATCCGAACAAATGCACCTTTGGAGTAAGATCTGGTAAGCTCTTAGGTTTTATTGTCAGTGGCAAAGGTATTGATGTAGACCCTGCAAAGGTTAAAGCCATACAAGAAATTCTAACTCCCCGCACTGAGAAGGAGGTTATGGGATTTTTGGGACGTCTAAACTACATTGCCAGATTCATCTCTCACCTAACCGCTACTTGTGAACCAATCTTCAAGTTACTGAAGAAAGATTAAGTAGTGAAGTGGAATGACAATTTCTAGATAGCCTTTGACAGAATCAAGGAGTATCTTCAAGAACCTCCAATTTTGATGCCTCTAGTTGAAGGAATACCTCTGATCATGTACTTAATAGTATTAGAGAATTCAATGGGGTGTGTGATGGGGCAGCATGACAAGTCTGGTCAAAAAGAGCATGCAATATACTATCTTAGCAAAAAGTATATCGACTGTGAAACAAGATACTCGCTACTCGAGAAAACTTGTTGCGCTTTGGCATGGGCTTCTCGCCGACTAAGACAGTATATGTTGACCCACACTCCCTTATTGATATCTAAAATGGATCCTATCAAATACATATTTGAGAAGCCCGCTCTCTCCAGAAGAATAGCAAGATGGAAAATGGTCCTGACCGAATACGAAATTCAGTACACTACCCAAAAAGCAATCAAAGGAAGTGTACTAGCTGATCATTTGGCTCATCAGGCTGTAGATGACTACCAATCCATGAACTTTGAGTTTTCGGACGAGAACATTATGTTGGTGACTGACTATGAAGAACCTAGACTGGATGAAGGACCTGAAAAAGGATCCTAATGGACTATGGTCTTTGACAGAGCTTCCAACGCACTCAGCAATGGCATTGGTGCTGTGATTATCTCTCCAGAAGGCTGCCATACACCCTTCACCTCCAGACTATGCTTTATCTGTACCAACAATATGGCCGAATATGAGGCATGCATTATGGGTATCAAGGCTGCTATCGATATGAGGATCAAGTTATTACAAGTATATGAAGACTCAGCCTTGGTGATCAATCAGATTAAGGGAGAATGGGACACGAAGCATCCTAATCTCATTCCATACCGAGAGCATGTATTCACATTGATCCAATATTTTAAAGAGATTACCTTTGAACATATTCCACAAGAAGAAAACCAGTTAGCGGACACGCTAGCTACCATGTCATCTATGTTTAAATTCAAATGGGATAACGAAGCCCCTCTGATCATTATTGAAAGATTAGACGAACCAGCCCACTATTATGAGATTGATGCTGAGGGAGTAGAAGAAAATACTTGGTTCCACGAGGTAAAAAGGTCTCTTGAATCCTAAGAATATCCTGAGGGGGCGTCCACAAATGACAAGAAGTTTCTAAGAAGATTATCGGCCAAGTTCTTCCTGAGTAACATAATTCTCTACAAGTGTAACCATGATTCTACCTTACTGTGGTGTGTGGATAAGAGTGAAGTGGAGAAAATTATGGAAGATATGCATGAAGGTACCTTTGGAACCCATTATAGTGGGAATACAATGGCTAAAAAGATCTTGCGGATCGGTCCATTATGGAAGCAGATTGTCATCATCACTCCCGAACTTGACACAAATGTCAAATCTATGCTGACAAAGTACATATACCTATGATTCCGTTAAATGTATTGACTTCTCCTTGGCTATTCTCAATGTGGGGTGTTGTACCCCAAAATTTTCCCTCCCATATTTCTCAATACATGTCAAGTGAGGTCCTCAAATTGCTCAAGGAAGTCCAAGAGTTGACCAGACCAACTTTCTCCTAAGGCAGTCTACCTCAAATTAGGGTTTCATGTTGCATCAAGATATTTGAGTCCAAAGGGTCTAAAATGCTCACCATTGTCCTAATATGTTCTCAAGATCATCCATGTCAAGTTTCAAGCCTTGCAGAGGAAGTTTGCTCAGCCACTATTCAAATGCCTAAAAATTAACTATGCTCGGGCAAAAGTAAACTATGGCCCGTGTACAGTCAAACTTCAAGATTTTTGATCAAAATTCTCATTTTTAAGTATTATTCATCATTTGATCAAGGATTGATCATGATTCCTCAAGGATTGCTCACAATTCATCAAAACTCAAAAGTTGTTAAATTATGGTTTTGTAGGAAAAGTCAACTCAACTTCGACCAAGCATAACTTTCTAATACTATATCAAAAATGACCCATCCAAAGCTCATTTTGAAGAGGATGCAATTCCCTACAATCCATCTTCATCTCCCAAGTTCAAAATATGCACTCACAAGAAGATATAAATTTGGACATTATAGGTCATTTTGGAAAGTCAACAAAAACACCTTTTATGTCAAAGCTTCATACATGAACCTGGAGGACTCAATTGAGATGAGACCAACAGGGTTGCTTGTAGGACATCTTAATCTTTCTAAAAAGTCCAAGAACACATCTCCAGGGTCAAAATTGAAGAAGTTATGCATCGGTAAAGTTGACCCTTTTTGCAAAATTGCCAAAAGTCAAAAGTGGCCAAAATTGTATTTTTTGCCAAATGGGCCCAACTTTTTATGCTTGCACTGAGTTTGTAGTGTGACCCACGACCCATGATCCTTTCCATTTGTCATTCTTTTATTTTTGTCATTTATTTTGATTTTATTTCAATAAAATCAAATAAAATCAAAATAAAATCATAAAAATATCAAAACTAATCAAAGCTTGAGATTTTGTGCATGTTTAGGTTTATTACACAGTTGGGAAGAGAATCAAATCGTGCAAGGTTCATTTTGACACAAAAAGATGGCATTTTTCTTGATTTGGAAAGATTTTCACAAAGAATCAAATCTTGAATCAATAATATTAATTGAAGAAGATTTGAAACCAATGCCAACCCCGTTCTTGGATACATAACGAAGGATTGCAGACCACAAATACAAGGATTGGTGGTGTGCAAAGGAGAGGACAAATCTCAAAATTTCAAGGAAAAGTTGCAATCTGATTTCCCAATTCCAGGCTTCCTCAAGCCATTCTAAGCATCCCAAACGTTTGCTGGACATCCCAGGAACGTGATTCAACCACTAACAAGCCTCATAACATCCAGAAATGCACTGTAAGAATCCCACGATTTCCATGTTTTTTTGAATTCGTATATCATGATTTTGGCATAGTTAGCATGTTTTATTGACATATCCTTAATCCATGAGTTATTTACAAGCTAACGGTGGTACTTTATTGCATTTTCATTAATTGTACAACAAGATGCCATAGTTAGGGTTCTTGCTTCGTTTTTGGGGCTTTTGTGTACAGGTACAATTGGCCATGGATAAGGGTACCATGATGCTCATGAGGTTTCCACGAGTTGATTGGTACCATCATTTTGCATTTATCACACTTGTATAGGATTCTGGAGAAACACTGGGTTGTACCTACGCCCATTTGTCCGTTGGTAAAAGGTTTTGATCTAAAACGACGGAGGCACGAGGAAGATGATAACGTGTCACTCCCTGACTCGCCCATTCAAATCTGCACGCGCTTGATAATTATTATTTTGTTTTTCCATATAATGTTTGTTTATTGTTCCATGTACAACTAACAAAGCCAACCCAGCTGGCAAGCGTGCAATGGATAAATGCCAAAGGGCCTGGGTTCGATCCCCAGGTCCCCATATTGTTGCATATCATTTTTCTTTGTGTAATCAAGCACGCGTGCATACAATAAGCCTACCATACACCATCAATATCCAACCAACAGATCTTCAACAAGGAAGATCCAATGCCTTATCCCTGAGGGTCTACCATACACCCAGTCAAGCAAGCAACATGGGATTGAAAAAATTCAAACAGGCCAAGGATTTTGGGCCCAGAAATTGCAATTGGCACCCCCTTTTTTGCTGAAAACACCAGGCCCATTCTTATTCATTCTTTTTTTATTTTCTTTAATTTAATTTATTTAATTTATTTTCTAACCACAAAATTAATTTCTTTTTTTCATAAAAAAAATCATAAAATCAATTTTCACAAATTTAGATTTAAGTTTTATTTTTATTTTTTATCAAATTTTATTTAATATTAGTTAAATTTAATTTTAGGGTAATTCTAAATTTTTGTAAATAATTAAAATCAAATTAGAAAAATTAGGGTTGCTTTTGATTTAATTTTGATTTCTTTTTTTTCTCAATAAAACAAAAAGATGCAAAATAGGTCAAATTAATTATTTTTTTTCTTAATTTAAAATAATTAGTAATTAGGCTTATTTATTTATTCAATTAAACTTTATTTTCTCAAAATATTCAAAAAAACACAAAAACATTGATCTTTCTTTTAATTAAGCTTAGGTGGGGTCAAAACCCTAATTCTCTCGTTTCGATTCATCGCACACGCTTATTATTTTTGCAAATATTAATGTAACTGCTCACAATATGTAATAGTCTAATTAGGATTTTCTTTTATTTATCGTTTTGCGGGTTTTTGGCTATGTAAATTAATCCCTCCCCCGAAGCCTTGTAATAGCGTAGTTTTTTTTTTATTTATTTTTTCGCATTTTAATTCTCGCAAATATTAACTATTAGATGTATGTTAATAGGATTGTATGACAAGATTGCATGATAATTTAAAATGGCTAGCAAACCCTAATGTGCAATGATAATAACTGAAATCAAATCACTCGCACATGCGCACTCTTAGGGTATACTCTCACTTCGGTTGCCTTCGGTAAATGGTCATTAAGTATAGGGTGTCTTAGTGGTTGCCCTCTCGTCTAACAGAGATCAAAAGTCCCGTTCAGAAATGTTGCCTCCGAAATGTTGCCTCGAATATGATCTTAAGACATTAGGGTTATTACTAAGACGTCCTAACATTGCTTTAGTAATCGTACTTCCCTTACGAATTGACCCTTACAAACTCCAACAATGGTGCTACCTATTTCTCAATAGTAGGATAGAGTTGTTTAAAGGAAACAAGAACAGAAACAATCTTTTTTCGAGTAGGTAGATGCTAGTAGGTACTTGCTCAAAAAATAAAACTTTCACACTTACACTTTCCAAACAAAGTTTTCAAAAACAACTTTGTAACACTCTTGAAGACAGAAGCAAGGGTTAAAAAGAATTAAAACAAAACTTTTCGAAACAAACACACACAAGCAATTTCAAAAGATGAGCAAATACCTAAGAGCCCATGGAAAACCATGGATAGAAAGGGTGCTAATACCTTCCCTTTCTATAATCTACCCCCCGTACTCAAAATCTCGAAAAAGGAATTTTTCTGTGCTTTTTTTCCTTTCCGATTGGATAAAATAAAAGTCGGTGGTGACTCTTGCTTACCGTGAAATTTTGCAAACGCAAAACGTAAACCAGCATTTTCCAAAACAGTAAGTTCTACCACCGTATCACAGAACTGGCGACTCTGCTGGGGATTCTAATAAGTGGGGTATACCTTAGGATTTAGTTCATCATAAATTGCTTCTCTTGTTTGTTTTGGTTGCTTTACTTTCAAGGGTTTCTATTTGGGAGTTACTATAGATCCTAACCCGGATCTGAGGACACCTTTTAGGTAAGTAACAATAAACTGTGAGGGAACTGTACAACGTAGACTGATACGGTTGAAGCAGTAGCTACATTGATGTGGCACATTGGTTGGTACTGGTATCCCTTGTGGAGAAACGAGGAGAATACGGGGCTGATATGTGTGTCGTTAAGCATCAACTGACCTTAGAACCTTTAATCGACCAACTTGGCCATTAGAAAATAGTGAGATAGCCGACATCGGTATAAAGCTGAGAACTGGTTGATTCTCGATGCTACACTCATTGAGACCATACTCTCGAGATAGTTTCGGCCGCAAGAAAAGATTGTGTGAGCTGAAACCATGACCGATGGAGGATGGTCATTGATATTGAGAACCTCTAGAACACGGTTACTTTTGCTAGGACAGGTTGAAACCAACTGAACTTTAAGAGGGTAATACCTTTGACTCCATGCAAGCCTTAAACTTAAGGGCTTTTGTGTGACTTGTTTGCCTTTGCCATGCCTGTTATCTGCTATGCCTGTGTTTCTTTTATCATGACATCATGCATCATAACATAGCATGCATACTTCATTATACTAACCATTTCAAAGACCTAGGGGATTTATCTTTGTTCTGTTTTGCAGATCATGGCTTCCATGCGCAGAAATACCATCCGCGTTAACTTTGTGCAAATACCTGTTCAACTCAAAGAGTTAGCCTCAAGAGTTTCTGAGACTTCTAGGTTCATTAAGAGACATGGTCAGCTTCTTAGCCTGGTCACTTCAAAGTTTGATGAGCAGATGATGAGTGTGATTTTCCAGTTCTTCGATCATGTGCATCATTGTTTCACCTTTCCAGATTACCAGCTGGTTCCCACTTTGGAAGAGTTTTCTCACTTATTGGGCATATCCATCCTTGAGCATATGCCCTTCACAGGTATGGAAGAGGCTCCTAAACCAAAAGACATTGCCTCAGCTTAGCATATGAAACGGGATGATGTAGTATCCAATTGGGAAACACGAAGCGGGGTCAAAGGTTTTCTCGCCAAATTTCTGATAGATCAGGCTCAGCTATTCTGGGATAATTTGGATTTTCAGGCTTTCGAAGACATCTTGGATCTCCTTATCTATGGTTTGGTTCTCTTCCCGAATCTGGATTCTTTTGTGGATGTGAATGCTGTCAAGATTTTCCTTTCTCGCAATCTTGTGCCTACTCTACTGGGTGATATCTTGCATGCCCTCTACACTCGTACTATGCGAAGAAGAGGGACTCTTATGTGTTATATGCCTTTGCTGTCGAGGTGGTTTATTTCGCACCTCCCTAAGTCTGTGCTGAAGAACGAAGAAGGTTTGGGTTGGTCCTACAGAATAATGTCACTTGCCCATACGAACATTCTTTGGTACTCCCGGGCTATGGAAGACACTACTGTTATTGATTGTTGTGGGGGATACCCTAATGTACCGTTGCTTGGAATCAGAGGGGGTATAACCTACAATCCTTGTTTAGCTTTACGACAATTTGGTCGTGCTCGGAGAGACGGTCCCCATGAGCTACTTCTTGAGGATATTGCCTTTGACTACAAGGAAGACGTTAAGGAGCATAGCCGAAGGTTTATACGAGCTTGGGACATGGTGAACAGATATGACCCTCAAGAGTTGGGACCAAAGACTTCCCTTCCTATGCAGCCTTATCTCCAATGGGTCCGAGCTCGGGATGCCTTATGAAGCCGTATTGCCTGTGATTTTTGAGCCCACTAATGAAGAAGGTGTTCCTTACACGGTTCTTTATCCTTATATGCCTACTGATCTTGGGGAATTGAAGAGGTCTTGGATTCAACTGAGAGAGGAAAGGGATACTTACCGGGAGAAGTACAATGAGAAAGAAAGGAAGATTTTGAAGCTCACCAGGCAGCTCGAGAAAGAAAAAGTTATCAATGACTACGTCAGCACGAAGGGGAAACGTCCATGGGATTTTTGATTTTTGTTTTTCTAGTTTTAGATCTGTTTTTTCATTTACTTCTTTGTAACGCCTTCAAGGCATTGTTGAACCTTTTTACAAGTTATTCTAATAAAGTTTGTTTATTTTTGGTTTGCAAATTTAAATCTCCCAAAGTCTTTGAAATCATTACATACGCATCCCATTATCATGCGCATCATTACAGGTGCCATTACAGGCTTCTCATCTCCTTCGTTGTTTATTTCAGCTGAAATGTCTTCTGAAATGTCTTCTGATCAAGCCATCAAAGCTCTTCAGGCACAGAATGCCCAATTCCAAGAGATGTTCTTGAGCTTGGATAAAGGGCAAGAAGATTTGAAGACTCTCATTCTGAAGGAGAAGAAGAATGTGGTTCTTCTGAGTATGGGCAAAAGGTTTGGGAATAGGTTGCAACAACAAGTTGATCTGATCTCCTCGTCCAAGGACGGGGAAAACCAAGAAGAAGAAAAGAGCCCCAGTCCTGCAGTTTCTGATAATGATACATATTTTGATGATGAGAAATATCCTCCTGCTGAGGATAGGTACAAGCAACTAGAAGACCGGTTGAGTGCTATGGAGATTCAGAAGATTCATGGGTTGGATTTCAGAGAACTGGGATTGGTGACGGGAGTGGTGATCCCTCACAAGTTCAAAGCTCCAGCTTTTTCCAAGTACGATGAAGTATCTTGTCCAAAACTCCACCTCCGCTTGTATGTCAGGAAAATCTAACCCCACACTATTGATAGAAATTTGTGGGTGCATTTCTTTCAAGATAGTCTATCAGGGACTCAGCTTGAATGGTTTAATCAGTTGGAAGGGGCCAATGTTCGAAACTGGGAGGATCTTGCTGCCGCTTTCTACAAGCAGTACCAGTATAATACCGACCTTGCTCCCACTCGTACTCAACTTCAGAGTATGTCCATGGGCGCAGGCGAGGGTTTAAAAGATTACGCTCAGAAATGGAGAGATTTGGCTGGCAGGGTTCAACCCCCTTTATCTGATCGAGAGTTAGTTGATATGTTCTTGGGGACGCTATCTGGTCCATTTTTCAATCATCTGATCGGAAGTTCGTCATCTGGGTTTACTGAGTTGATTTTGACTGGAGAGAGAGTAGAAGCTGGTATCCGAAGTGGTAAGATACAAAAGGATACTTCATCAAGTGCAGTGAAGAAGCCTTTCACCGGTAAGAAAGAAGCTAGTGTAGTCTATGGCCCGAGGGGTCAAAGCAGACCTGAAGACCGTCAAGCAGTGAATACGGTAGTGATATCAAGACCCACAGTTGCTCCACAATGCAACAATCAACAGAGGGTGGAAAGGCCATAAAGGCAGTACACTCGGCTCAATATGACCTTGTCTCAAATTCTACCACAATTATTGAAGACCAATCTGGTAACTTTGAGGGAAGCCTCGAAGAACCCCAACACCACTTATCCTCATTATAACCCGAATGCTCGCTGCGCCTATCACTCCGAAGGTCCATGTCATGATACAAACAACTATTGGGATTTTAAAAATAAAGTGCAAGACTTGATCAAAGCCAAAGAGATTGAGTTTGACGCTCTGGAGAAGCCCAACGTCATAACTCCTCCCATGCCCAAACATGGTCATGGAGTAAATGTTTTGGACAATGATTTATTTGTGACCTATGTGGAAGAAATTTCTACTCCTTTGATGACAGTTAAGAAGAATTTGCTGATAGCCGGTTTATTTTCGGGTTATGGTGAAGGTTGCCACATATGTTCAATTCTGCCTGCTGGTTGCCACTTGTTGAAATCAGGTGTTCAGCGCCTGATGGATTACAAAGAGATCATGTTCGAAAAGATTGTGATTCCGTTAGTTCTAATTCAAGATGTTGCCATCATAACCATTTCCGCCAATCCTTCCAAGGTTTCCTCTAGAAATCCTGTTAGGATTACATCCGTCCCAAGAATTGCTCCGTTAATAATTATCATCCCTGGTCCTATCCCATACACCTCAGACAAGGCTGTCCCATGGCACTATGGTGCTGATGTGTATTACCATGGGGTTAAACAAGACTTTAAAAATAAGGAAGTTGATTTTGATGTCAGCAATATTGTCGGGGCTAGCAAGGTCACTAGAAACGGAAGACTCTTTTTCCCCGAGATTGCCCCTCCGGCTGTCCACAGACCTGTTGTTATTCCACCTGCTAGTACATCAACTACTGTTCCAGTTATCACTCCTGTCGCCGAGCCATCTGAGACTCGGGGCAAAGAAATCACAGGTGAGCCTGCCCGGACGGAGGCGCCTAGAAAAATTATGTTGGAAGCCTCTAAACAAGAGATAGAAGAAATTCTGAAGATTATCAAGAAGAGCGACTACAACGTAGTCGAGCAGCTGGGGCAGACCCCATCAAAAATCTCTATGTTGTCCTTGTTGTTGTGTTCTGAAGCCCATGCAAAGGCTCTAATTGCTTTCCTCAAGACTGCGCATGTGCCGCAGGAAACTTCAGCCGATCAATTCAAAGACTGCGTAGCTAGTTTGACTGCCGACAATGGGTTGGGTTTCTCAAATGAAAATCTGACTACTAAAGGAAGAAATCACAATGATGCTGTTCACGTCTTGATCGAGTGCAGGGGCACTACTATGGCCCATGTGCTGGTGGATACCGGGTCCTCATTGAATGTTCTGCCAAAGAAAGCATTAGATCGTCTAGATTGTGAATATTTGATTTTGAAGCCGAGCAATATTATGGTCAGGGCTTTCGACGGGTCAAAAAGGATGGTGCACGGGGAGGTGGACATCCCCGTTAAAGTTGGCTCCCAAACTTTTGGATCCACCTTCTATGTAATGGACATCAGACCATCATATTCCTGCTTGCTGGGTCGTCCTTGGATTCATAAGGCTGGGGCAGTGACTTCCACGCTCCATCAAAAGCTGAAATATCCAGTAAAAGGGAAGATTGTCACGGTACAAGGTGAAGAGGAGTACATGGTGAGTCATCTCAATTCCTTTCGATACATGGAGATCGATGGGGAATTCATCGAAACCCCTTGTCAGAACTTTTAAGAGGTCCCTTAGACTTTGGCGTCAACTGAAGTTGCTACTAAAAAACCTCCGATAAAGATGGCTTCTCCTAAGGATGCCAGGACTGTAATTGAAGAAGGTGGGTGTACCAATTGGGGTCAGCTCCCCGATTTCACGCACAAAACTGACAAATTTGGTTTGGGCTTTATTACAGGGGCTCAAAGGGCTGTTAGGTGCACACAGAGTGGAAGATCTCCTCTGCACATCAGCAATCAGGGAGTTAATTCAATTGAAGATGATGAAGAAGATTCAGATATCGACAACTAGATTTACCCTACAACCAATGGTGGATTGAACAACTGGACGGCGAAGGACTTTGTACATGTTTATTTTATTCCACAATAATTGAATTTTGTTTTAAGAGTTGTAATAAACAGTTTGAAACTTTACGGCCTGGTGCCTTGCCCGAGGCACCTTGGCCTTGCTTGTGAGGGCTTATTATTTATCATTTTCATATATCATTAATAAAGCATTGGACGTTTCTTGCATTACAAATTTGCGCTCCTTGTTTTTCTTTTCTGTCTCTCACTCTACTAAAACAGCTATTCTCTTACACACACTCACATATCATAATGCAGATCCATATCCACTCTGGATCCCATTGATAACAACTCTGCTACTGCCAGTTATGACTTCGAAAATCCGATAAACCAAACTGAGGACGAAGGCGAGGATGATTGTGAGGTTCCTGGAGAACTTGCTAGACTGTTACTATAGGAAGAAAGGGCCATACAGCCTCATGAAGAGCCAGTTGAATCAGTAAATTTGGATATAAAGGAAGACAGGAAAAAGGTTAAGATAGGTGCAAATCTGGAGCCTAGTGTCAAGCAATGGTTGATACAGATGCTACGCGACTATGTTGAGATCTTTGCTTGGTCTTATGAAGATATGCCTGGTTTGGACACCGATATTGTGGTACACCGCCTGCCAACTAAAGAAGATTGCCCTCCGGTAAAGAAGAAGGTTTGCCATATGCGCCCTGAGATGTTTGAGAAAATCAAAGCTGAGGTCATGAAATAGTTCGACGCTGGATTTTTAGCTGTCACTTATTATCCGCAGTGGGTTGCCAACTTTGTTCCGATACCTAAGAAGGATGGTAAGGTACGAATGTGTGTGGACTATAGAGATCTGAATAGGGCAAGCCCCAAAGATTACTTCCCACTTCCTCACATCGATGTTCTGATAGACAACACCGCGCAGCATAAGATCTTCTCCTTCATGGATGGTTTTTCTGGTTACAATCAGATCAAGATGGCTCCCGAAGACATGGAGAAGACAACCTTCGTTACACAGTGGGGCACCTTCTGTTACAAGGTAATGCCTTTTGGGTTGAAGAATGTTGGGGCAACTTATCAGCGCGCCATGGTCACTTTGTTCCACGACATGATTCACCATGAGATTGAGGTTTATGTTGATGACATGATAGCAAGGTCCCAGACTGAGGAAGATCACCTTGACCATCTCCAGAAACTGTTCGACAGGTTGAAGACGTACAAGCTGAGGTTGAACCCAAACAAGTGCACCTTCGAGGTAAGGTATGGTAAGTTGGTAGGTTTGGTCGTTAGTGATAAGAGTATTCAGGTGGACCCTGCCAAGGTAAAAGCCATACAAGAGATGCCATCTCCCCGCACTGAAAAGGAAGTTAGAGGTTTTTTGGGACGTCTGAATTACATTGCCAGATTCATTTCACATCTGACCGCTACTTGTGAGCCAATCTTCAAGCTGCTGAAGAAAGATCAAGTGGTAAATTGGAATGATGAATGCCAGACCGCTTTCGAGAGAATCAAGGAATACCTTCAAGAACCGCCAATTTTGATGCCTCAAAGTGAAGGAAGACCTTTGATCTTATACTTGATAGTGCTGGATAATTCAATAGGGTGCGTGCTGGGGCAGCATGACGAGTCTGGCCGAAAAGAGCATGCTATTTACTACCTTAGCAAAAAGTTTACCGACTGTGAGACCCGATACTCATTGCTCGAGAAAACTTGTTGCGCTTTGGCATGGGCTGCTCGCCGGCTGAGACAGTATATGCTGACTCACATCACCTTATTGATATCAAAGATGGATCCAATCAAGTATATCTTCGAAAAGCCTACCTTATCCAGAAGAATAGCAAGATGGAAGATGGTCTTAACTGAGTATGACATCCAATACACAACCCAAAAAGCAATCAAGGGGAGTGTATTGGTGGATCATTTGGCGCATCAGGCCGTGGATGAGAACATCATGTTGGTGACCGATTGTGAAGAACCTGGACCAGATGAAGGACCTGAGGAAGGATCCCGATGTCCTATATATTGTGATGGAGCATCAAACGCATTGGGTAATGGCATTGGCGCTGTGATTATATCTCCCGAGGGCTGTCATACTCCGTTTACCGCCCGATTATGTTTTAACTGCACCAACAATATGGCGAAGTATGAAGCATGTATCCTGGGTCTGCGAGCTGCTATTGACCTGAGGATTAAGTTATTGAGTGTACTCGGAGATTCTGCTCTAGTGATCAGTCAGATCAAAGGCGAGTGGGATATGAAGCACCCAAATCTTATTCCTTACAAAGAGTATGTATTGACGTTTCTCCCACACTTTGAGGAGATAACCTTTGAACACTCCCCAAGAGAAGAGAACCAGTTAGCGGACGCGCTAGCTACCATGTCTTCTATGTTCAAAGTCAGGTGGGACAATGAAGCTCCCCAGATTACCATCAAGAGGTTGGAAGAACCCGCACATTGATGTGACATTGAGACTTAAGAAGTAGCAGATAAACCCTAGTTTCATGAGGTAAAGAGGTATCTTGAGGCTCAAGAATACCCGGAGGGTGCATTTGTTAATGATAAGAATTTCTTGAGAAGGTTCTCTGCGAAGTTCTTCATCGGTAATGGAATCCTCTATAAGCGTAACCATGATTCAACCTTACTGTGATGTGTGGAAAAAAGCGATGCAGAAAGGATCATGACAGAGCTACATGAAGGTACCTTCGGAACTTATTCCAGTGGACATACCATGGCAAAGAAGATCCTACGGGCTGGATATTATTTGTCCACTATGGAAGCCGATTGTTATCAGCATTCTCGAACCTGTCATAAGTGCCAAGTCTATGCTGATAAGGTGCATGAACCTCCAGTTCCTCTGAATGTTCTGATAGCTCCTTGGCCCTTTGCAATGTGGGGCATCGACATGATTGGCGAGATCAGACCTACTGCATCTAACGGGCATCGTTTCATTCTGGTAGCAATTGATTATTTTACTAAGTGGGTTGGGGCAGCTTCCTTTGCTACAGTAACCAAGAACGTCGTGGCACGGTTTATCCGACACAATCTGATCTATCGATACGGTGTACCAGAGAGGATCATTACAGACAATGGTACAAATCTCAACAACACGATGATCACCGAGCTCTGCAAACAATCAAGATACAGCATCATAACTCTTCTCCCTACCGGCCGAAGATGAATGGGGCTGTTGAAGCGGGTAATAAGAACATCAAGAAGATTGTGCAGAAGATGACAGTGACATACAAAGACTGGCACGAGATGTTACCATTCACTCTTCATGGGTACCGTACCTCAGCAAGGACGTTGACAGGGGCAACACCCTACTCTCTTGTGTATGGCATGGAGGCAGTCCTACCCATCGAAGTCCAGATACCCTCTCTCCGGATTATGAAGGATTCGGGTTTGAGCGAAGACGATTGGATCCAGACCCGGCTTGATCAGTTGAACCTAATCGACAAAAAGAGACTTACTGCTATTTTTCATGGTCAGACGTATCAAAAGCGGATGATCAAGGCTTTTAACAAGAAAGTCATACGCCAGGAGTATCAAGTTGGGGATCTGGTGATCAAACGCATCATACTGCCGCAAGGTGATCCCAGGGGCAAATGGACCCCTACATACGAAAGGCCATTTGTGGTTAAGAACATTTTATCGGGAGGAGGTATGATTCTAACCACCATGGATGGTGACGACCTTCCTCACCCCGTCAATGCAGACATAGTGAAAAGATACTACACATAATCAAAGACCCATTAGGTTGACTGGTGTAGGCAAAAATAAGGGCTTCCCGGCGAACCAAAAGGGTTTGGGAAAAAGTAAGGGATGAAAAAAAAAACTGTACACCCGATAAGCCGAAAACCTGAAAAGGCGGCTTGGGTAAAAAAGGGTATCCCGGTGGACTGAAAACACGAAAGGGTGGTCCAGGCAAAAATTAGGGATTGAAGCATAACACTATGTCTCATTGGATCACCTTGCGACCAGACTTCAGTATGGACTATCAAACCCGGACGACGCTAATCAATCTGATCCACCTTCGACCAAGTAGCAAAGTGATGAGACGCTCGAAGATATAAAGGCAATAACAGAGTTGGAACCCAGTGGGATTGTTTCACATAACTGTTTTTCTTTCTTTTACACAAATTGTAATTCCTATTCTTCGACGGCGTTCTCTTACTAGGACGTCAGCCTCTTTGTATAAAACGCCTATTACAGGCTAACTTCAAAAATCAATACAATTCATTTTTAACAAGAAATTTAAACTTATTTTTGTTTTTCTATTTTGTTCTGCAAGAACGTCCAATGATTCATTTTTGATATATGAATTTGAAAATAATTATTGCTCATAAATATTTACAAAAGAAACAAAAGACAATTACCTGTAATTCCGGGAACAGGGGCAAACGAGAAATGTCCAAACCGTACAGTTGCTCTACCCACCAGGTACAGAGATAAAGCCAGCTGGAGAATATAACTAAAGGTACATACATTCCTCGCAGAGTAGGAAGTATCTAAAGACAGTGTTATCAACTCTCCCCAGCTGAGGTTCACAATCACGAATAAGTCGGCAAAATTCTCCCCAAGCAGAGTTTATCTATCACCGACAATAGAAGTTCACCATCAGTGGAGTTTATTTCTTCCACAGGCAGAAATTCAATCCCCAACAGAGTTCATCATCACCAGAAACGGTAATTCATCCCCGGCGGAGTGGTTTCTCCAAGATAGCAGACCGTCCAACAACGTATCTATCTTCCCCACAGAGTCATTCTCCCACAAGTTTATCCTCAAACAGAGTCTCCCCCGAAGGAACATTCTCGAGCAGAACAGGCGCAAGTCTCCAGCTAATCATCTTCGGTCACTATTCTCAGCGAGAACGAAGAACTCAATTCCTTGAACTCTCCAAAAGCAGTCCAGGAATTATTCTCCCCAGCTAGAGAATGTCACAAGAACATTGCATATCCATACATCATGGCATACACATAAACGTCATACAACACAATCTCATTTATTTTGAGAACATCATTACCCAATACCTTTCATACATCATGACATTACATACGACTAACTCTTTACCTTTTAGGGAAAGATACAATCAAGTTCTCACAAATTTTCTCTGGTTCAGTTAAATCAATACTAAGATTTTTATTCTAGTTCAAGCTTTGAAGCCCGAAAATTGACCGAATAATATCTTGATATCTCCAAAATACTATGAAGCCTAGAATCGACCAGATAGTGGTATATCTTAAATACAAGCTTGGAAGCCTGGAAATCGACCGGAAAATAGCTTAATCCTCAACAAGTTATTGTGAAGCCTGGAAATCGACCAGATAGCAATAAGAGACACCATGAAGCCTGGAATCGACCATATAATGGTATAAGACACTGT
Source organism: Vicia faba (assembly GCA_948472305.1). NCBI lineage: Eukaryota > Viridiplantae > Streptophyta > Magnoliopsida > Fabales > Fabaceae > Vicia > Vicia faba. Next base: position 358,302,590 of record OX451738.1, read on the forward strand.
GAAGCCTGGGACACGACCATATAACAATATAAGGTACTGCAAAGCTTGGAATTCGACCAAATAGCAGTTCACTTAGCCAATTACTAGGAAGCTCGAAAATCGACCGGATATTAGTATGCCTTAAAATCAGATGGAAGCCTAGATGCAACCGGATAACCACCTAATTCATTCTGAAGCCTGGAGCATGACCAGATAAGAATTAAGAAATTGCAAAGCCTGGAGCATGACCAAATAGCAAGTTTAATCTCATCCCCAGTAAGTCACTGTGAAGCCTGGAGCACGACCAGATAACAACCAGTCTTATTTTCCTCAGCCAAACACTGTAAAGCTTGGAGCACGACCAAATAGCAGTTCATTGTCACCTCCTCGACTAAGAGATGATTCCCCAGTAGAGTAATGGACAACTGAAGTTCCTAAAACTCTATTTCTCTCAAGACAAGACTAGCATTCCCCAACGAAATCTTCCTCAACAACAGGTATACGGGTTCTCGCAAATGAATCTCTTATGCGATGAAACTTCTTCTAATGGAATCTTTAAGCCCATTTTCCTTCATCAGCCTCCTAAATGGCATCTATAAGCCCATTCCTGATATCGCAAGACAAGTACCACTTCATGCGAGTGCAAATTTCTAGGCACTCTAGTGTTCAATCATCTTCCACCTTCGGATCACGAAAGGCAGACAAACCAATCTACATCCTCAGGTTTAAGAAGATTGAACAGGGGCAGCTGTTGTACCCCAAAATTTTCCCTCCCATATTTCTCAGTACATGTCAAGTGAGGTCCTCAAATTGCTCAAGGAAGTCCAAGAGTTGACCAGACAAACTTTCTCCTAAGGCAGTCTACCTCAAATTAGGGTTTCATGTTGCATCAAGAAGTTTGAGTCCAAAGGGTCTCAAATGCTCACCATTTTCCTAATATTTTCTCAAGATCATCCATGTCAAGTTTCTAGCCTTGCAGAGGAAGTTTGCTCAGTCAACTATTCAAATGCCTGAAAATCGACCATGCTAGGGCAAAAGTCAACTGTGGCCCATATAGAGTCAAACTTCAAGATTTTTGGTCAACATTCTCATTTTGAAGTATTATTCATCATTTGATCAAGGATTGATCATGATTCCTCAAGGATTGCTCACAATTCATCAAAATCCAAAAGATGCTAAATTAGGGTTTTGTAGGAAAAGTCAACTCAACTTTGACCAAGCATAACTTTCTCATACTTTATCAAAAATGACCCATCTAAAGCTCATTTTGAGGAGGATGCAATTCCCTATAATCCATATTCAACTCCCAAGTTCAAAATATGCACTCACAAGAAGATATAAATTTAGACATTATAGGTCATTTTGGAAAGTCAACAAAAACACCTTTTATGTCAAAGCTTCATACATGAACCTGGAAGACTCAATTGAGATGAGACCAAAAGGGTTGCTTGGAGGAAATCTTAATATTTCTAAAAAGTCCAATAACACATCTCTAGGGTCAAAATTGAAGAAGTTATGCATCGGTAAAGTTAACCCTTTTTGTAAAATTGCCAAAAGTCAAAAGTGGCCAAAATTGCATTTTTTGCCAAATGGGCCCAACTTTTTATACTTGCACTGAGTTTGTAGTGTGACCCACGACCCATGATCCTTTTCATTTGTCATTCTTTTATTTTTGTCATTTATTTTGATTTTATTTCAATTAAATCAAATAAAATCAAAATAAAATCATAAAAATATCAAAACTAATCAAAGCTTGAGATTTTGTGCATGTTTAGGAGTATTACACAGCTGGGAAGAGAATCAAATCGTGCAAGGTTCATTTTGACACAAAAAGATGGCATTTTTCTTGATTTGGAAAGATTTGCACAAAGAATCAAATCTTGAATCAATAATCTTAACTGAAGAAGATTTGAAACCAATGCCAACCCTAATTCGGTCTTGGATACATAAGGAAGGATTGTAGGCCACAAATACAAGGATTGGAGGCGTGCAAAGGAGAGGACAAATCTCAAAATTTCAAGGAAAAGTTGCAATCTGATTTCCCAATTCCAAGCTTCCTCAAGCCATTCTAAGCATCCCAAACGTTTGTTGGACATTCCAGGAACGTGATTCAACCACTAACAAGCCTCCTAACATCCAGAAACTCACTGTAAGAATCCCACGATTTCCATGTTTTTTTGAATTTGTATATCATGATTTTGGCATAGTTAGCATGTTTTATTGACATATCTTTAATCCATGAGTTATTTGCAAGCTAATGGTGGTACTTAATTGAATTTTCATTAACTGTACAGCAAGATGCCATAGTTAGGGTTCTTGCTTCATTTTTGGGATTTTTGTGTACAGGTACAATTGACCATGGATAAGGGTACCATGATGATTGTGAGGTTGCCACGAGTTTATTGGTACCATCGTTTTGAATTTATCACGCTTGTATAGGATTCTGGAGAAACATAGGGTTGTACCTACGCCCATTTGTCCGTAGGTAAAAGTTTTTGATCTAAAACGACGGAGGCACGAGGAAGATGATAACGTGGCACTCCCTGACTCACCAATTCAAATCTGCGCGCGCTTGATAATTATTATTTTGTTTTTCCATATAATGTTTGTTTATTTTTCCATGTACGACTAACAAAGCCAGCCCAGCTGGCAAGCGTGCAATAGATAAATGCCAAAGGGCCTAGGTTCAATCCCCAGGTCCCCATATTGTTGCATATCATTTTTCTTTGTGTAATCAGGCACACGTGCATACAATGAGCCTACCATACACCATCAATATACAGCCAATAGATCTTCAACAAGGCAGATCTAATGCCTTATCCCTGAGGGTCTACCATACGCCCAGTCAAGCAAGCAGCATGGGATTGAAAAAAGTCAAACAGGCCAAGGATTGTTGGGCCCAGAAATTGCAATTGGCACCCCCTTTTTTGCTGAAAACACCAGGCCCATTCTTATTCATTCTTTTTTTATTTTCTTTAATTTAATTTATTTATTTTATTTTCTAACCACAAAATTAATTTCTTTTTTTCATAAAAAAATCATAAAATCAATTTTCACAAATTTAGATTTAGGTTTTATTTTATTTTTTATCAAATTTAATTTAATATTAGTTAAATTTAATTTTAGGGTAATTCTAACTTTTTGTAAATAATTAAAATCAAATTAGAAAAATTAGGGTTGCTTTTGATTTAATTTTTATTTCTTTTTTTTCCAGTAAAACAAAAAGATGCAAAGTAGGTCAAATTAATTATTTTTTTTCTTAATTTAAATTAATTAGTAATTAGGCTTATTTATTTATTCAATTAAACTTCATTTTCTAAAATTAATCAAAAAACACAAAAACAATGATCTTTCTTTTAATTAAGCTTAGGTGGGGTCAAAACCCTAATTCTCTCGTTTCAAAAGTCCTGTTCGGAAATGTTGCCTCGAATATGATCTTAAGACATTAGGGTTATTACTAAGACGTCCTAACATTGCTTTAGTGATCGTACGTCCCTTACGAATTGACCCTTACAAACTCCAACGACGGTGCTACCTATTTCTCAATAGTAGGATAGGGCTGTTTAAAGGAAACAAGAACAAGAACAATATTTTTTCGAGTAGGTATATGCTAGTAGGTACTTGCTCAAAAAAATAAAACTTTCACACTTACACTTTCTAAACAAAGTTTTAAAAAACAACTTCGTAACACTCTTGAAGACAGAAGCAAGGGTTAAAACAAAGTAAAACAAAACTTTTCGAAACAAACACACAAAAGAAATTTTAAAAGATGAGTAAATACCTAAGAGGCCATGGAAAACCATGGATAGAAAGGGTGATAATACCTTCCCTTTCATTAATCTACCCCCCCCCCCCCCCCCCCCCCCCCCGTACTCAAAATCTCGAAAAAGGATTTTTTTTTGTGCTTTTTTTCCTTTCCGATTGGATAAAATAAAAGTCGATGGCGACTCTTGCTTACCGCGACATTTTGCAAACACAAACGTAAAACGCAAACCAGCATTTTCCAAAACAGTCAGTTCTGCCACTGTATCACATGGGGTATTGATATGATTGGAGAGATTAGACCCACCGCTTCCAATGGACACTGTTTCATCCTTGTCTCCGTTAATTACTTCATGAAGTGGGTAGAGGCAACCTCATTTGCTTCAGTTACCAAGAACGTCGTGGCTCGGTTCATCAGACACAATTTTATTTGTTGGTATGGTATCCCAGAAAGAATTATTAGAGATAACGGTACCAACCTCAATAATACTATGATCACCGAGCTCTGTATGCAATTTAAGATCCAGCATCATAACTTTTCTCCTTACCGACCGAAAATGAATGGCACTGTGGAGGCTGCTGTGATACGGTGGGAGAATTTACTAGATGTTTTGCGTTTCATTCGCACTTGTGTGGTTAGCAAGAGTCGCCACCGACTTTTCTTTTATCCGAAAGGAAAGGTAAAAAAGCACAAGAAAGACCTTTCGAGAATTTTCTCGGGTTCGGGGGGTAGATTATGAAAAGGGAAGGTGCTAGCACCCTTTTCATCCATGGTTTTCCATGGGCTCTTAGTTACTCGTTTAGATCACTTGCTTTTGTTTGACTGTGTGCTTGTGGTGTGGGTTTTGAAAGTATTTTGGAAAGTTTCTTTGTAATGGTTCTCGTCTCTATAAGAACGTATACAAAGTTTTGTTTCAAAAAATGGTTCAAAGATGTGTTTGTGAATCGTGTTTTGAAAAGTGGTTTTGCAATGGTTCTCGTCTCTATAAGAACGTATACAAAATGTTTTATCTTTTTTTGAAAATGTTTGGAAATGGAAGTGTAGGTGTGAAAGTTTTTGTCGTGAGAAAGCGAGTAACTAAGAGTGAATCTATCTACTCGAAAGGTCTTAAATTGTTCTCTTTTCTTCCTTTTAATGGTGTTATCTTACCATTGATTTGGTAAGAAACCCCATCCTTGGATGTGAAGGGACAGGCGTGGGTCAATTTTACAATCACTGAAAGCAACTTGTGAGACGCTCTAGCAATTTTTGTAAGGGACGAGATCGTTTTATCGAAGGCAACATCGAGGGTCATCGAGGGACTACGATCTTTGTTTATCGAAGGGTCATTTTCTAGAGTGTCTCATATTCGAAGGACATGATTGTATTTCCGAGGCAACAAGCGAGGTTACCCTAGAGGTGCACATGTTAGAAGTGTGTTGATTTCAAGTTTTTTATTCTTGGATTAGGTCATCTAGCGATTGATTTTTGAATCTTGCCATACATGCCTAATTACTACACAATATATATAAATCAATAAATTACGGGAATTAAAATTCTAAGCTATTACAAAAGTATCCGGGAATGGGGGTACAATTATTACAAATGGGGATGAATCACATAAAAATAACAATGTCCAATTAATACAACCAAATTGAATTATTGTGTGATTGAATATGAAGCTATGACAATTTATGAAATAAAGAAATCATTAAAGTATGAAATGCAATGTATTTACTTGGAAAAAAGAAAAATAAAACTTAATATAATAAGAAATGATTTAAATTAAAAAATCTTTATTATATTTTTTTTGTTAATTTTAAAAGAAAAGCTTAAAGAAAGAAAACTAATTAAACTAATTCTTGATTTTTTTGGTATTTTATTAAATGTAACAAATTAATAAAAATAAATTACAAAAGAAAAAAATAGTGAAAAATTGATTTTTAAGACTTAAAAAAAAGTATTAGAAGCAAACTAAGTTTTATTTAATAATTTTCAAAACAAATAAAACCAGTTTGAAGGAAGAAATGAGCTTAGGAGGTTTAAGGGTTATTGGGCCCAAAGAAAAGGGATGCTTGCTGTGATACGATGGGAGAACTGACTTGAAGTTTTGCGTTTGTGTTTGCAAATGTTTCGGTTTAGCAAGAGTCGCCACCGACTTTTTATTTTATCCAAAGGAAAGGTCAAAAAGCACAGGAAAGACCTTTGAGATGTTTTCTTGGGTTCGGGGGGTAGATTATGAAAAGGGAAGGTGTTAGCACCCTTTTCATCCATGTTTTTCCATGGGCTCTTAGTTACTTGTTTAGATCACTTGCTTTGCTTTTTCAATTGTTTGAAATGGTGCTTTTGTGTGTGATTTTGAAAATATTTTGAAAAGAGGCCTTTGTCTAGGCAACCTTTGTAATAATTCTTCTTTGAATGTATACTAAGGTGTTTGTCTTTTGAAAAATGTTTCAATGTTTGAAAGTTTGTTTTGGGAAAATGTTTTGAAATTGTGTGTGTGTTTGTTTGAAATTAGCAAGGATGTTTGCAAGTTCGTTCAAGTAACTAGGAGTTATCTACCCTACTCAAAGATCTTTCCTACACATTTTTAACCCTTTTACATTGTTGTTTTACCATGGTATTTGGTAAACAACCTTGTATTTGGATGTTAAACGGGACGGGCGTGGGTTATCATATGACCATGATAACAATGTTGCCAAGTATCTTAGCAAGTTTTTTGAGGGACTAGATCATTTTTGTATAGGCAACCAAGATAGCGTTATCGAGGGACTATGATCTTTTGTTTTGTTTTTGATTTGCCAAGATACCTAGCATGCATACCATGGCCATTTTTAAGGCAACAAGTGGGTGAAACCCTAGGGGTGTTTGTGTGCATTGTGTTGTCATTTTTCATGCATCTTTGTCTTGTGTTTAGTCATGCTATTTGTTTGATTTTGGTTGTTTGCATACAAACCCTAATTTACTATCATGGCATTTGAAAGCGATACAATGCGTAAAAGTAAATCTAAGACTATTACAACATTGATATGGGGAGGGGGATACAAGTTTGAATAAGGGAGTATTTTGCACAAAAATAAAGCTCTAATTCAACTATTACAACCAAATTGAATTCTTTGTACAAATAATAAATTGACAAATATTTAAATATGCAAAAATATAATATGCACAAAATGTTTTTGATATTAATTTTTATGTATGTAAACAAAAGTTTATTTAACTCAAAATAAAAATAATGAAAAAAAAAGGATTATTTTTGGAAGAGTGGAAACCCTAGTTTTGTTTTAAGAAAATACATATTATATTATTTATTTATGTACAAGAAAAATAAATAAAAATATATACAAAAGTGCTAAAAAATAATATTTGTGAAAAAATAATATTTTAAATGTATAATATAATAAAATAAAAATATGTAAGTATTTTAATTTTATTTACAAATTTATTTAAGAAAATAAAAGTATATATTATTTAATAAACTATTTCTATGTCCAAAAAATAATAAAAATAATAAAATAAAATGTGAAAAATTAAGAGAATATTTTTTGTGATTTTAAATATTTAGAAAAATAAATAAAAAGTCAGAAATGTAAAAGAAATAAAAAAAATACAAAAATAATCAAATGGGCCAAGGGGGTGCAGAAAGCAAGCTAGGGGGTGCAAAAAGTAGCAACAAGCCAAGCCAAGCCCATTTCCACTTCATCCCTGTCCTTGAGAATCAGAAAACACGCGCTCCATGTTCAAACTCGTATCTCCTACATTTGTGCTTAAAAACAAAAACTTGCAACATGAAAGTTATAGCTCTTGATCACACGATTCTAACCATGTAAAAAACTTGATCTAACTCTCAAAGACCAGAGTGAATTTCATTGGCCCTAAATCTTGACCTAGTTTTTTCAGTAAGTTCAACTATCAAATACTCCTAGCTCAGTTAACATAAATGAATTATATGCATATGTACAGCTCAAGGGCAATGAGGACTACATTTTTTCTTCACAAACCTAAGCCTAATGATTCATAAATAAGGAGATAGAAGTTTGAGAAATACCTGTTTCAGTCAAGTTCGAGTATGGAAATGCAGCAACTTTTAGTGAGGCCTGAGGTTCTTTTGAGCTTGCTTGATGTTCCCTTGACCTTTCCCAATGCTTGGCTTGCTTTGAAATGGTCTGAAACTTCTTGTAGAACTCAACCTGCAAACTCAGAATTTGAAAATGGTGATGTGTGTAAATGGAGTTACAATGGCTTGAGAATGGTTGGGATAGTTTAGGTATGTTTTATGGAGTGTGTTAGAACTGGTTTCAAGCAAAACGCACGAGTGGATTTTATTTTGGCTTATGATTTGCAGAACTTGCCCTGTTTTGGGCAGAAATGAAGTTTTGGTGTATTTGGGTGTTTGAGAACTTGCTAGCTCGTGTTTCTGACCTTAGGCAATGTGTTGAACTTGTTTGAAATGAATACAAGACTTGGTTATATCAGATTACAAAGTTATGGACCTTTTGCACAATGACTTGTTTTTGAAGCCAAAGTTGAAGTTGACAATGCCAAGGCCTGTACGGGCCTGTATTCTAGCTGCACATAGTTGGTGTACCTTGCCTGATATTAGGGAACTTTGTTTGCAGCAAAAGGCTTGGTCCAATTCTCAAGATAAACAAAATTGTAAAAGTTGTGCTTTATGGAAATGGTATTGTTGCCTTTTTGCCAAAAATGGATTAATTCAATGTGTAATCTTCTAAAGCTCAGAACAAAGACTTAATCCAATGTGTTTGCATTTAATTTGTGAGTGTGGAAGGGTTTAAGACCTGTAAAACAAGTACAAGCAAGGTTTGGACAGATTTTGCAACTTGTAGCATGGTGTAAAATGCCTTGGACAAAAGTGATGATTTCCCATTTTCAATCCTTCGATTCTCCCTAACCACAAATGATCTTGGAGAGTTCTTGGACATTTTGGAAAGCTTGTAACATGCAATACAATCCATATTTGAAATGCATTTTGAGATTACAATTGGAACTATGTGAAAAGTTTCCATGAAGATAGGTCAAAATCCTGCCTAAACTAGGGTAAAATTTCACTAAGTTAAAAATTTCATGGACCCTTGTTCACAAAATCATAACTTGAGATCCAAGAATCTTTTGGGAAAACTTTGTGAACCAAAGTTGTAGATTTTGTGGAGGACTACAACTTTCATGTTGGAAGTTTTCTTTGAATCCAATTGCATCATGGTGAAAATATTTGGAAAATTTGGGAAAAAATAAGAAATTTTCATAACTTAGAAAATTTCTAAGTTATGAAAATTTTCCATTTTAAACCCTAATTTTCAAAATTAGGTTTCTTGGTGAACAAATTTCATGTTTTGACATATATTGATGAAAAATGACCCTTGGAACTTGATTTTGATTAAAAAGTCAAAGTTTGACTTTTTAGTGTACAGTTGATTTTTGATCAATTGACTGGAAAATTCATCTGTCAATCCAATGCTTTTGAGATCTTTTGAACCTTGTGATTAGGTCAAGATGATGCCATTGAGTCCTTGAAACCATGCTTGAACCCAATTTGCCATTGGCTAGGTTAAAAATCAGAAATTGCCCTTCTGTAGTCAAAACCCTAAAAATGACCATTTTGCCCTTTTGAAGATCTTGATCAAATTTCTTGAGGAGTTGTGGTACAAACTTGATCAAATGGTTCATATGAGTTTATAATGTTTATGTGGATCAAAAATTATGAGGTTTGACTGTAAATTTGCCACAGTTGACTTTTTCTCCAATATAGCTGATTTTTAGGTCAATTGTCCAATTGACTGGGCAAAAATTTGATTCAAAGGTTGAAACTTTGTATGAGAAATCTTAGAGGTCCAACATGAAGCATGAAAGTCCAAAAATCCTTGTGCAAACTCAAACCCTAATTTCAGGTCATCAGTGCAAGGAGATGTCTTGAGCTGAGCAAACCCTAATCTGGTCTTGAGTTCAAAGAGTCTTGTGAGGGGAAATTTTGATAAAATGAGAGGGAAAATTTTTGGGTACAACACTTGCCATTAACAAAAATAAATCAGATGGGGGTGAGTTAGCAAAACGTGCTGGGCTTTAAGGCTTTGTGGACAGAAACGGCCCAAAGCTCTCTTAAGCTTGCTTAATGTTTTTTTTTATTAAGGGAAACAACAGATTAGGGTTTGTGCTTTGTGAGTCTCACAGCGGTGCCGCTTTTGATTGTTTCTATCGCTTCTCTCAAATTCATTCATCTTTCTCATTAATCATCCCTATTCTCTTCCTAATTTTGCGAGTAGAACGTCCCTTGGCCCCTTTGATTCAACCTGGTTTACGCTCTTTTTTTCGAAATCCCTAATTTGAAATGAAATCATCTAAAGGTTTTGACATTCATTCTCTCTGATCTTCCTCTCGCCTTCTGTTACCGGAGCCCCTCTCTCACCTCCTAACCAAGCCCTAATGGCTTCGTTCTTGAAAGGTACGGTTTGGTTCTGTCTTTGTTACACTTTAAACGACTTTTTGCTATTTGTTTCTTTTGCTTTGTTATGTTTTTTCTATTAATCCATTCTATCATGCTTTGAGATGTAGGAAATGGTTCATAAGAAAAGTGAAATGGTCATACCTGTTTGTGGCTTTTTTTGTGAAATGGACGGAGACAGTGAGATCGAGGAAAACACTCCTTGGTGGCGGAATTGGCAAGGAGGAAGAGATGATGATGAAAAATGCACGCTTCTGGTAATTTTTATTTGTCTATCTTCTTTGTTGAATGAGGATGATGTTGATGCTTCTAAGACTTTGTGATTTCTTCGTGCTTTGTTGTTTGCTGATGATTTGATGATGTTGTTGGTAGGGATACCGATTTGATGATGTTTGAAAAAAAACTGTTTTTTACAGTTTTGAGGATGGTTTGGATTGTTTTGCAGTTTTGGGATTTGAATGCTTTTTTTTGTTTTGGTTACAGTTGAAGGTTGGTGGTGTTTGGAGGTTGATGGCCCTGTTTCTTGTTGTTTTGTTTAGTTTGCTTTTGCAGTTTGACAGTTAACAGGTTGGGATGTTTGAACTGAGTTGGTATTGTGTTATAGGTTTTGGATTTTTGTGAATGTTTTTGTTGACAGTTTGAAATGGTTTTGAACTGTTTGGGATATTGGTTATGCAAGTTTGGGAGTTTTTTATGATTTTTTGACAGTTTAAAATGGTTTTGAACTTTGAATGTTCACTAGGTTTGATGGTTACAGTTTTGGATGTTTGTTATGTTGCTGTTGGTTTTGTTTTGGGCTGATGAGGATGTTGGTTTTACAGTTTGAAAACTGGCTTGGGATTTCTTTTGGAGGTTTGGTGGCAGTTTATGTTTGATAATTTTTTATGTTCGTTCTCTCTTGAGCCTTCTCTACTGTTATATTCATGTGGCTTTGTTTGATAGCTTATTCAAAATGGTGGGAAAACCACCAAATTTTGAATACTTTGGGCATGTTCTCCTTATGCTCTTTTCCTTGCAGTTTTTTTTCTAGCATTTTTGGTGCAATTGTGATAGCAGGGCAACATCCCTAGGTGACTTCTTTGCTCTTCCTCTCTTAATGACCCTAAGCCAAATGCTTTTTCCGAAAATTTTACAATTTATTTGGAAAATGATGAAAAATGGATTATTGAACAAGCCTCCTCTTGCTTGTTGACTTAGTTTTATATGTTTATATTTTCTTCTTGCTGATGCTCTTTTGTCTGCTACTGCTTATGTTGTTTTCCATTTTGCTACTGTTTTCCTTTTGGTGCATTGCTGTCTAGTTTGGCCTTTTGGTGCGCTGCTGTCTAGCTTGGACAACCTTGTTGTTGTTTGGCCTTTTGGTGCGCTGCTGTCTAGCTTGGACAGCCTTGCTGTTGTTTGGCCATGCTGCTTGCATATTTTCACTAGTTTGGGCAGCCTAGTTGTATTTGGACAAATTGCTTGCATTCTTTTTTTTATTTGGACAGCTTGTCTTGCATTTTTATTTTCCTTTTTGTGAACCAAGAAGAGTAATCTTCTTGTGATTTGCAAATAGAAAAATAAAAACGTGATGAATTAAAAATAGCCTTCTGATTCCAAATTGCAAACTTTAATGATGAACACATTTTTTCTTTTGAAGATTTTTATTCATGTCCAATTAACTGTGCTAATTATTTTTCTGTCTTTCTTTCATGTGAGCGCAAACTGGATGGTGGCACAGCAGAGGAAGCAAGAGATTCTTTGGCATGCATGGAAGCAATGGAAGCTTAGTCATCCTTAGGCTTAGACTTTTCCTTGTAATTTAGATAGAAATACTCAAATAATTGTACTAATATATTTTTTCAAATATAATAAGTTGTAAAACTTAAAGCATTTAAATAATAAATTGTATTGTAACAATTTTTGAAGTAAATGAAAAAAAAAGTCTTATGAGGTATTCTGATGTCCATTAAAATCCTTTACTGTCAATAACTCACAATTTTCTCCTCGCATCTTCACTAATTCTTTAAGATTCTTGATTAAGATAATTGAAACTGTATTCCAATAATTCCAACCAAGATAACTTAAATTCCAGTGATCATGTAATCTTGCCACTGCATTCCAAATGAACATGCACTGTGTATTACTCAAACAAATGTTTATTCCATAAACAAACAAATACTTATTCCATTAACAAGCAAATATCTTAACAGACGCAAATTATCTGGTTAACCTGGATCAAACAAAACATGAATGTTCCAAATGACAGTCTTAGATCCCGTCTCTTGTCCCAAATGAACATGCCTTGAGAACAAATAGTAACCTTTCAGTAAACTTGAAAAAGTATGAAAACATGTGAAAGCCAATTGGATCTTTGTGAATTCATTTCTTCTAAGAACTGCAAGTAAAAAACCCTAATTGCTGGTTTATTGCCACAGGAGAAAATCTGTCTGACCGATTCCTGAGCCAATCTTGAATATCTGAGAAACCCTAGGGTTATGATTTTTATGAAAAAATGGGAGGGAAAATTTTGGGGTACAACAGCTGCCCCTGTTCAATCTTCTTGAACCTGAAGAGTTAGATCAGCGAGTTTTACCGTTCGTGACTCGAAGGTAAAAGATGATTGGACACTAGAGTGCCCGTAAATTTGCACTCGTCAATTTGTAGTGGAGGGAATGGGCTTAAAGATGCCATTTGGAGAGGTGACATAATCTTGTCGGAGATGGGCTTGTAGATGCCATCCAAGAATGTTTGGTTGTAAATCGACAGAATAAGCATTAGAATGGTATCCGTATTTGAAATGTATCTGAACTGTATCGGTACTTGGAATCTGGATAAGTGACAGAATGACTTCCGTGTCTGGAGTGTATCTGTACTGTATCTTGAAATTAAGTTTGAATGTGCGACATAATGGCTTCCGTGTTTGGAGTGTATCTGGACTGTATCGATACTTGGAATCTGGATAAGCGACAGAATGACTTCCGTGTCTGGAGTGTATCTGTACTGTATCTTGAAATTAAGTTTGAATGAGCGACATAATGGCTTCCGTGTCTGGAGCGTATCTGGACTGTATTGGTACTTGGAATCTGGATAAGCGACAGAATGACTTCCGTGTCTGGAGTGTATCTGTACTGTATCTTGAAATTAAGTCTAAATGAGCGACAGAACGGCTTCCGTGTCTGGAGCGTATCTGGACTGTATCGGTACTTGGAATATGGATAAGCGACAGAATGACTTCCATGTCTGGAGTGTATCTGTATTGTATCTTGAAATTAAGTCTGAATGAGCGACAAAATGGCTTCCGTGTCTGGAGCGTATCTGGACTGTATCGATACTTGGAATCTGGATAAGCGACAGAATGACTTCCGTGTCTGGAGTGTATTTGTACTGTATCTTGAAATTAAGTCTGAATGAGCGACATAATGGCTTCCGTATCTGGAGCGTATCTAATTAGTATCTGATTGTTGAAGTCTTAAAGAGTGACAGAATGGCTTCCGTGTCTGGAGCGTATCCGTACTGTATCTTGACTTTAAATTCTGAATGAGTAACAGAAAGACTTCCGTGTCTGGAGTGTATCTGTACTGTATCAGTAATCTTTGAACATCTGCTAAAGATAGCTTGTTAATCTTATCCCAAAAAGGGTAAAACGTTAGCTGAAACACAAAGTTATGTTGCATGAAATGTATGATGCAATAAATGTATTTTATCCATGTTTATGATGTAATACATGCGCATATAAGCTGATTTGCTGTATTGCTGAGGAAAATAAATCCTTGACTGCTGCCAGGGAAAATAAATCTTTGACTGCTGAGGATTCCGCTGTGAGAGTAATGCCATATACTTCTTGAGGAATCTGCTTGGGGAATCCAGAGAATTTTAATGACTTTTACTGGGGGATTCACTAACGGGAGTCTTTGTTCTGTCGAGAAGCAATAAAAACTCTTGTGGGGAAAAAGTTTATCCTGTAATGAAAACTCTGTGGGGAAAAGCTTAATTCCGCTGATGACTTCAGGAGTTTGGGTTGTATGCCACTTTACTGGGGAGTTACCCTAGGTTGGGGAGAAACAAAAAGTTAATCGTTAACTGGTTGATTTTCAGGCTTCAAGACAATTTGCTGGGGAAACCTGGAGAAACTGGATGATTTCCGCTGTGGGTTGAAAGTTTCAGCACCGCTGGGGATTGGTAGTTCAAATTTTTGGCTCCGCTGGGGGATCTTAATGATGTGTTGTAGAGATTGCTCATGGAATAGCCTAAAGACGTTTTCCTAATCTTTCTACCTGTCAGTAATTACTTTTTTTTCAATCATGTTTATTTGTAAACGGTAATTATGTTCAAATGCATATGTTCATTAATGAATCATTGGACGTTTTTGCAAATAAAACACAAGTGTAAAGAAAAAGGCAAATAATTTTCTGTACTTTGAAAGAGATATCTTTGTATTTACTTTGAATAAGTGTTTTGTACAAAGGAGACAGACATCCTAGTAAGAGGACGGTGTCATAAAAAATGAGAAAATTTTATACAAAGAAAGATGGCTAAGTGTAAAAATTCCATGGGGTTCCCATTCTGCTATAGTCTTTGTAACTTCGAATATCTTGTCAGTTCGTCGCTTCGTCCGAAGATGATTGGATTGATCAGAAGCCTCAGAGTTTGTCTGTGAAGAGATTTTCCTTAAAGTGATCCAACGATACATAGTCATACGCTTTAATTCCCTAACTTTTGGCTGGACCGCCCTTTCGGGTTTTCAGTCCAACGGGAAACCCTTTTTTGCCCAAGTCGCCCTTTCGAGTTTTCAACTTGCCGGGTGTACAAATTTTTTTGTTTTATCCCTAATTTTTGCCTGAACCGCCCTTTCAGATTTTCATTCACCGGGATGCCCTTGTTTTGCCTAGGTGTATCAACCTGGCGGGTCTCTTATGCGTAGTATCTTTTGACTATGTCTGCGTTCGTAGGGTGCGGCAGATCGTCGTCGTCCATGGTGGTTAAAATCATTGCCCCACAAGAAAAGATGTTCTTGATCACAAATGGTCCTTCGTAGGTAGGAGTCCACTTGCCCCTGGGATCACTTTGCGGCAAGATGATGCGCTTGATCACAAGATCTCCAACTTGATACACTTGGCGCCTAACTTTGTTGTTGAAAGATTTAATCATCCGTTTTTGATACGTTCGACCGTGGAAAACAGCAGTAAGTCTCTTCTTGTCAATCAAGTTTAACTGATCAAGCCGGGTTTGGATCCAATCGTCTTCACTTAAACCAGCATCTTTCATGATTCTCAAGGAAGGAATCTGAACCTCAATAGGTAAAACAGCTTCCATGCCATATACCAAGGAATAGGGTGTTGCCCCAGTTGAAGTGCGAGCCATGGTACGGTACCCATGGAGAGAAAACGGTAGCATCTCATGCCAGTCTTTGTAGGTGATTGTCATCTTTTGCATGATCTTCTTGATATTTTTGTTTGCAGCTTCGACTGCACCATTCATCTTTGGCCGATAGGGAGATGAATTGTGATGTTGAACTGGAACTGCTCGCATAAGGCGGTGATCATAGTATTGTTAAGGTTTGTACCGTTATCAGTGATGATCCTTTCGGGGATACCATATCGACAAATGAGGTTCTGCTTGATGAAGCGGGCAACAACATTCTTTGTAACGGATGCGAAGGAAGCTGCTTCGACCCACTTTGTGAAGTAATCAATGGCCACCAAAATGAAACGGTGTCCATTGGATGCTGTAGGCTTGATCTCTCCAATCATGTCGATTCCCCACATAGCGAATGGCCAAGGAGCTGTTAAGACGTTGAGAGGAACCGGAGGTATATGTACCTTGTCTGCATCAATCTGACATTTGTGACAAGTTCTGGAATACTGATAGCAGTCTGCTTCCATGGTAGACCAGTAGTAGCCTACCCTTAGAATCTTCTTAGCCATCATATGCCCGCTAGAGTGAGTGCCAAAGGTACCACTGTGCAGTTCAGCCATGATCTGTGCAGCTTCCATCTTGTCCACACAACGGAGCAGAATGCAATCATGATTGCGCTTGTATAGGATACCATTGCTCAGGAAGAACTTAGCTGAGAATCTCCTTAAGAACTTTTTGTCGTTGACTGAAGCTCCTTCAGGATATTCTTGAGCCTCGAGATACCTTTTGACTTCGTGAAACCAAGGTTGGTCCACTACTTCTTCGGTATTAATCTCGTGATAGTGTGCGGGTTCGTCCATCCGTTCAATGGTGATCTGGGGAGCCTCGTTATCCCAATTAAGTTTAAACATGGATAACATTGTAGCTAGAACATCTGCTAACTGATTTTCTTCTCGAGGGAAGTGCTCGAAGGTAATCTCCTCGAAATGTGGTAGCAATGTCAAGACATGTTCTTTGTAAGGGATGAGGTTGGGATGTTTAGTGTCCCACTCTCCTTTGATTTGACTAATAACCAAAGCTGAGTCCCCAAACACATCTAAGGATTGGATTCCCAATTTTATTGCAACCTTGAGTCCAAAGATACAAGCTTCATACTCGGCCATGTTGTTGGTGCAGTTGAAGCAAAGTCTGGCGGTAAAAGGAGTATGGCAACCTTCTGGACAGATAAGTACCGCGCCGATACCGTTGACAAGTGCATTAGAAGCACCATCAAAGTACAGGGTCCATCGGGATCCTTGTTCAGGTCCGTCATATGGTCTGATATCTTCAATATTGTCCAATGTCATGATGTCTTCGTCAGGGAAGTCGAACTTCATGGATTGGTAATCTTCAACAGCTTGATGAGCCAGATGATCAGCTAGCACACTCCCTTTTATAGCTTTTTGGGTCGTGTACTATATATCATACTTTGTGAGGATCATTTTCCATCTAGCTATTCTTCCAGACAAAGCAGGCTTCTCAAAGATGTATTTGATTGGATCCATCTTAGATATCATCAAAGTGGTATGAGTCAACATATATTGCCTTAGCCGGCGAGCAGCCCATACCAAAGCGTAGCAAGTTTTCTCGAGCAGTGAAAATCTTGTTTCACAGTCGGTAAACTTTTTTCTAAGGTAATAAATGGCATGCTCTTTTCGGCCAGACTCGTCATGCTGCCCTAGTATGCACCCCATTGAATTTTCTAAGACTGTCAGATACATGATTAGCGGTCTTCCTTTGACGGGTGGCATCAAGATAGGAGGTTCTAGTAAATACTCCTTGATTTTATCGAAAGCATCTTGACAGTCATCATTCCATTTAACTACCTGATCTTTCTTCAACAGCTTAAAGATTGGTTCACAGGTAGATCTTAGATGAGAAATGAACCTTGCAATGTAGTTTAGGCATTCCAAGAAACCTCTGACCTCCTTCTCAGTGCGAGGAGCGGGCATTTCTTGTATAGATTTGACTTTGGCAGCATTAACCTCGATGCCTTTGTTGCTGACAATGAAACCCAAGAGTTTACCGGACCGGACTCCGAAGGTACACTTGTTAGGGTTCAATCTGAGCTTGTACTCTTTCAATATGACAAACAACATTTGCAAGTGGTCGAGGTGTTCTTCTTCTGTTTGTGATCGGGCTATCATGTCATCTACGTAGACCTCTACCTCATGATGTATCATATCATGAAACAAGGCTACCATGGCACGTTGATAGGTTTCCCCGACATTCTTCAGTCTGAATGGCATCACTTTGTAGCAGAACGTACCCCACTATGTAACAAAAGTAGTTTTCTCCATGTCCTCGGGTGCCATTTTGATCTGGTTATAGCCCGAGAATCCATCCATGAAAGAAAATACCTTGTGCTGAGTTGTATTGTCAACCAAGATGTCAATGTGCGGAAGTGGAAAGTCATCTTTAGGGCTGGCCCTGTTTAAGTCTCTATAACCCACGCACATTCTCACTTTGCCGTCTTTCTTAGGCACGGGCACAATGTTAGCAACCCATTGTGGATAGGAAGTAACAACAAGAAATCCAACATTGAACTGCTTCATAACTTATTTTTTGATCTTTTCAGACATATTGGGCCTCATGCGGCGAACTTTCTGTTTAACAGGTGGACAGTCTTCTCTTGTGGGGAGACGGTGTACCACAATGTCTGTATCAAGTCCCGACATGTCTTCATAGGACCAGGCAAAGATCTCAACATATTCATTCAACAACTGAATTAAGCACTCCTTGACACTTGGCTCTAGGTTGGCACCCACTCTGACTTCTTTTCATTCTTCGTCAGTACCCAAGTTAATTGTCTCTAACAGCTCTTCATGAGGTAGAGTAGCCCTTTCTTCCTGTTGTAGCAGTCTAGCCAATTCTCCCGGCACTTCACAGTCTTCTTCACCTTCGTATTCGGCATGGTAGACCAGATCTTCAGAGTCACTGAAGGTTATATCAGAATTGTTACCCATGGAATCCGGAATGGAAGAGTACCTACATTTGTGAGTGTGGGTGTGTGTAAGGGATAGCCACCTTTAAACAAATAAAATGTAAAAAGAAGGAAAATGAACACAAAAGTTTATATGTTAAAACGTCCATGATTCATTAAATGACATATGAAGATGAAAAATAAGAACCCTTACAAATGGACCTTTGTGCCTCGGGTAAGACACAAGGTTGAAAGAGTAGAAATTGTTTAAGAATTATTACAAACCAACATAAATGTTTGAAAGATAAATTACTGATTTATGAAAGTAATGGGAACAAAGTCCTTTGCCTCCCAATTGCTTAATCCTCCGTCAACAGTGGGGAAAATCCAGTCTTCCAAGTTGCTCTCCTCTTCACCATCCTCCAAAGCATTGACTCCATGATGTGTGATCTTCACTGGTGGCCCTCCAGCATGGGAGCGACGTACATCCTTTTGAGCAGAAGCAGTGAAACCCAGCCAAATTTATCAGATTTAAAGGGAAAGTCGGGAAGTTGCCCCCATATTATGCTTCCTCCTTCTTCAATCACAGCCTTTACATCTTTGAGAGACGACATCCGAGGAGGAGGTATGGTAATCATAGGCACAGAAGCCACTGTTTTGGTTGCTGCAATCTCCTGAGCTACTTCTTCAAAATGCTGAAAGGGTGTTTCGATGAATTCACCATCCAATTCTACATAGCAGAAAGAATTTAGATGGCTTATCATGTATTCCTCTTCTTCGTGAACAGTTATAATTTTCCCCTGGACAGGGTACTTGAGCATTTGATGCAGAGTAGAAGTGACGGCTCCAGCATGGTGAATCCAGGGTCTTCCCAACAAGCAAGAATAGGAAGGACAAATGTCCATCACATAGAATGTGGAGTTGAAGGTTTCAGTTCCCACTTTAATCGGGATATCCACCTCCCCGTGGACCATCCTTTTAGAACCATCAAAGGCTCTGACAATGATGTTGCTGGGCTTCAAAGTTAGGCCTTCACAATCCAGCCTATCCAATGCCTTCTTTGGAAAGACATTTAAAGACGACCCAGTATCAACCAGAACGTGTGCTAGAGTAGTTCCTCTGCATTCCACCGAGACATGCAAAGCGTCATTATGCTTTCTCCCTTTAGATGTTAAATCAGCATTGGAGAATCCTAGACTATTGTCAGCTGTTAAGCTAGCTACACATTCCTAGAACTGATCAGCGGAGGTTTCTTGTGGCACGTGGACCGTCTTCAAGAATCTGATCAGGGCTTTAGCATGAGCTTCGGAACAAAGCAGCAAGGCGAGCATAGAGATCTTTGAGGGGGTTTGCCCCAGTTGCTCCACAACATCATAATCACTTTTATTGATTATTTTCAAAATCTCCTCCATTTCTTTTTGAGAGCTTTCAGGGATAACCAATGGCTGAGCCCTTGTCCTGACGGGCTCTTCTTGGGTCCCTTTCCCTCTATTATCAGCAACAGCAGAGGGGACAAGCATAGGAGTTATAACTTCTTCAATAATTGGAGTTCTCGCAGATATGTTTACCGACACAGGGGTAACCTTAGGAGCATTCGAGGGTCCGAAGATTTCCCTTGGAGGAGCAATCTCCGGAGAGAAAATTCTTCCGCTGCGGGTGATTTTACTTGTTCCAGCAATATTTCCAATGTCAGAAGTCTCTTCATTAGAACTCTCTTCAGTTGATTCAATCTGCTTAATACCGTGGTAGTATATCTCTCCACCATAGTTCCACAGTATTGATTTGTTGTACTTGTACGGGACGGGCCCTGGCATGGTTATCTTCAAAGGTGCAATCTTCGGATCGGATGTAATCTTAACAGGTCTTTTGGAGACCTTGGAAATATTGGCAGATATGGTAATTATTGAAATATCATTGACAAGAGTCGGAGTAATAGGAGTCTTTTCAAAAAGGATTTCTTGGTTATCCATTAGGCGTTGGACACCTAACTTCAACAACGGACAGTCGGTTGGTAAGGATGAGCAAAGGCATCAATCTTTTTCACACCTTAGGAAAATCCTAGCCTTCAACAAATTCAGCTTGATTATCGGTAACAGAGTCATCAAATCATCAACAGTAGTAACAAACAGATCCTCTTTGACAACATGGGTATTGTGGCCATGCTTTAGCATTGGAGCAGAGATCACATTCGGCTTTTCAGGGGCATCAAATTCCACTTCTTTAGCGTCTATTAAATCCAGAATCTTATTCTTGAGGGCCCAACAATTGTTGGTGTCGTGCCCTATACTCCCTGAATGATAAGCACACTTGGCATTTGAATGGTAGTAAGGAGAAGTTGTATTCGGATTCTTCGGGGCCTCTTTCAAGGTTGTAAGATTTAACTTCAAGAGATGGGGTAGAACCTGAGCAGGAGTCATGTTTATCTGGGTGAATTGTCGTACAGGCCTTTCCACCCTTGCTTGGTTGGTTCCGGGTTGATTGTTTCTGGGCTGATCAACTGCAGACTTCTGAATTATTACGGCCCCCACCGCTGGCCGGCGCTCAACTCTTCCTTGACCTCTTTGAGAGTAGACAGCTGAGACTTCTTTCTTTGCTGGAAAAGGCTTTTTGATGGCAGCGGAAGTAGATGTATCTTTTTGTATTTTACCACTCTTGATTCCGGCTTCAACTCTCTCACCAGTTACAATCAACTCAGTGAACCCCGCAGATGAACTTCCAATCAGGTGATTAAAGAAAGGCCCTGACAAAGTCCCTAAGAATATATCTACTAGTTCCCTCTCAGATAGAGGTGGTTGTACTCGTCCCGCCAAGTCTCTCCACTTCTGGGCATACTCCTTGAAGCCTTCACTGGAGACCATAACCATACTCTGTAATTGAGTACGAGTTGGTGCTAAGTCCGCATTATATTCATAATGCTTGTAGAAGGCAGCAGCCAAATCTTCCCAATTGTGCACATCAGACCTCTCTAGCTAGTAGAACCAATCCAATTGCGTCCCCATCAAACTATCTTGGAAGAAGTGAACCCACAGGTCTTTGTCAGAAGAATATGGTTGAATTTTCCTAACGTAAGACTGTAGGTGCATCTTGGGACAAGACACTCCATCGTATTTAGCAAAAAGAGGCACCTTGAAATTAGGAGGGATAACAATTCCAGAAACCAAACCCAACTCTTCAAAGTCCAGCCCATGCACTCTCTGAACCTCCATGGCTGCCAGACGTTCTTCTAAGTTTTTGTATTTTTCATCTGCAGGAGGATATTGTTGTTTTGAATAGTCTTCTTCTTCCTCTTCTTCAGCCTCAGAATCAGAAGGCACTGCAACTCCTTTACCCTTTCCTTCACCCTCTTCAGATGTTGATGGGAAATCCAGGACCCTTCTGGCGTGACCTTCAAATCTTCTTCCCAAAGTAGCCACACCAACTCTCTTCTTCTTCTTTTTCTCTTTTTCCTTCTCTAACAGAGCTATGAGATCCTCCTGACCCTTTGCCAAGGTCATGAGTAGTTGTTAGAATTGTGAATTATGCGCTTGCAAGTCTTTGACCGTCTGTTCTATATCCATCTTGCTGAAATAAACAACAGAGAGATAAGGAAACCTGGTGTGAAGACCTTCTTATGCATATGATGAATGAAGATGCGATATGCAAATGATTTCAAGGAAATTTAGAAGATTTAAATTTGCCCAAACCAAAAAGAACGCACGTCATATTAAATAAAACCAAGTTTGAATATATCATGCCTTCTCGGGCTTACAAAGAAAGAAACTAAAATACAGCAAAATTCTCAAGACAAAAAGACCGAACACATCCTTTTTGGAGCAATGTAAGTATTCAGATTCTTCTCTTCATGAAGCAGTTTGGTGAGCTCCAGAACCTTCTTCTCACTAGCGTAGTACTGGTTTTCAAAGGTGTCTCGTTCTTCCTTTAACTGAATCCAGGCTTTCTGCAGGTCTTCGAGAGAGGTAGGCATGTCTAGATGAAGAACGGTGTACGGTACGTCTCCTTCAATAACAGGCTCAATGATGATAGGAAGGATGGAAGGGTAAGGCATTAAGAGACTCTGGGAACGAGCCCGTACCCACTTAAGGTAAGGCTCGAGAGGGATAGAGTTTTTACGTCCCAAAGTCCTACTGTCCACTTTGTTCACCATTCCCCAAGCACGTGTAAACCTCTGGTGGTAACCTTGGTCTTCTTTGTCATAGTCAAAAACCAGACCTCGGACGAGCATCTCATGAGGGTCGTCCCTTCAGGCATACCCAAATTACTGAAGAGCTAAACACGGGTTGTAGGTGATACCTCCCCTAATACCTAGCAGAGGTACATTAGGGAACTCACCACAGCGGTCGATGATAGAGATATCTTCCAAGGATCTTGAGCACCAACAAATATCATAGTGGGTGAGAGACATCATCCTTTGAGACCAAGTCAATCTTTGCTCGTTCTTCAATGCTGACTGAGGCAGGTGTGAAGTGAACCACTTAGCAAGTAGAGGTATACAACACGAAAGGGTACCTCTTTTCTTCAGGGTACGGGTATGAAGACAATGCAAGATATCTCCTAGCAAGGTGGGTATAGGATTGCGAGAGAGAAAGACTTTGATGGCATTAACGTCTATGAATTGATCCGAGTTAGGAAACAGAACCAAACCATAAATAAGGAGAGCTAGAATTTCTTTGAAAGCTTGGAAATCCATGTCATCCCAGAACGAATGAGCTTTTTCCAACAGAAACTTAGCTAAAAATCCTTTAACCCCACTTCTTGTCTCCCAATTGGCTGTGACGTCGGCCCTCTTCATATGTAAAGCTTCGGCGATGACTTCAGGTTTTGGAATCCCGTCTAGACCAGTGAACGATATTTGATTAAGCACGGGCACCCCTAAAAGCAGAGAGAACTCTTCCAATGTTGGTACCAACTGATAGTCCATAAAAGTGAAACAATGATGTACGAGGTCAAAGAATTGGAACAGTACACACATCATCTCTTCTTGGAAGTTGGATGTAGCCAAACTGAGAATTCGACCATACTTCTTGGTAAAAGGAGAATCTCCGGGCACTCTTGAGGCTAGCTCTTGAAGTTGAGGATGTGCTTTCACAAAGCTGATTCAGATGGTGTTTCTTCGGAGAAAATTCATTTCCTACAAAACAAAAACAAAGATAAATTTCTAAATCCTTGAAATGGTTAGTGATCATGCATATGATGTTGATGATGTTTATGATGTTTATGTACAAGCAAACATATATACACACAACAAACAGATCCCTATATTTCAGGCTTGCATGAGTTTGTAGGTAAGTACCCTCTTGAAGTTTTAGTGGGCTTAACCTTTCCTAGAAATAAAGATCGGGTTCTAAAGGGTCTCAATATTACCGACCTTTCTTTTAGGCATTGTCTCAGCACAATCAATCTTTTCTTGCGGCCGAGATATCCCAAAAGTCTAGCCTCAATGAGTGTAGTATCGAGTGTCAACCAATTTTCAGCTTTACACCGAAACCGGTTACCTCACTACGTCCTAATGGCCAAGTTTGTTCAATTATGGTTCTAAGGTCAATTAGTGCTTCACGACGCCACTCAGCGGCCCCGTATTCTCCTCGATTCACCACGAGGGATACTGGTACCCACAAATGTGTCACACTAACGTAGCTACTGTTTCAACCGTATCGGTCTACGCTGTACAATTCCCTCACAGTTTATTGCTACTTACCTAAAAGGTATTTCCCAGATCCGGGTAGAGGATTAAAACCCAAACAATAGAACCAAAAGATAAAGCATACAAGTCAAGCAAGATAAGCATGTAAAGGTGATCTAAAACCCTAAGGTAACCCCACTTTTTTATTTATTCCCCAGCAGAGTCACCAGTTCTGTGATACAGTGGGAGAACTGACTAGATGTTTTACGTTTTGTTCGCACTTGTGCGGTTAGCAAGAGTCACCACCAACTTTTCTTTTATCCGAAAGGAAAGGTAAAAAAGCACAGGAAAGACCTTTCGAGAATTTTCTCGGGTTCGGGGGGTAGATTATGAAAAGGGAAGGTGCTAGCACCCTTTTCATCCATGGTTTTCCATGGGCTCTTAGTTACTCATTTAGATCACTTGCTTTTGTTTGACTGTGTGCTTGTGGTGTGGGTTTTGAAAGTATTTTGGAAAGTTTCTTTGTAATGGTTCTCGTCTCTATAAGAACATATACAAATTTTTGCTTCGAAAAATGGTTCAAAGATGTGTTTGTGAATCGTGTTTTGAAAAGTGGTTTTGCAATGGTTCTCGTCTCTATAAGAACGTATACAAAATGTTTTATCTTTTTTGAAAATGTTTGGAAATGGAAGTGTAGGTGTGAAAGTTTTTGTCGTGAGCAATCGAGTAACTAAGAGTGAATCTATCTACTCGAAAGGTCTTAAATTGTTCTCTTTTCTTCCTTTTAATGGTGTTATCTTACCATTGATTTGGTAAGAAACCCCATCCTTGGATGTGAAGGGAAAGGTGCGGGTCAATTTTACAATCACTGAAAGCAACTTGTGAGACGCTCTAGCAATTTTTGTAAGGGACGAGATTGTTTTATCGAAGGCAACATCAAGGGTCATCGAGGGACTACGATCTTTGTTTATCGAAGGGTCATTTTCTAGAGTGTCTCATATTCGAGGGACATGATTGTATTTTCGAGGCAACAAGCGAGGTTACCCTAGAGGTGCGCGTGTGAGAAGTGTGTTGATTTCAAGTTATTTATTCTTGGATTAGGTCATCTAGAGATTGATTTTTGAATCTTGCCATACATGCGTAATTACTACACAGTATATAGAAAGCAATAAATTGCGGGGATTAAAATTCTAAGCTATTACAAAAGTATCCGGGAATGGGGGTACAATTATTACAAATGGGGATGAATCACATAAAAATAACAATGTCCAATTAATACAACCAAATCGAATTGTTGTGCGATTCAATATGAAGCTATGACAATTTATGAAATAAAGAAATCAATAAAGTATGAAATTCAATGTATTTACTTGGAAAAAAGAAAAAGAAAACTTAATCTAATAAGAAAATGATTTAAATTAAAAAATCTTTATTATATTTTTTTTTGTTAATTTTAAAAGAAAAGCTTAAAGAAAGAAAACTAATTAACCTCGTTCTTGATTTTTTTGGTAAATGTAAAAAATTAATAAAAATAAATTACAAAAGAAGAAAATAGTGAAAAATTGATTTTTAAGACTTAAAAAAAAAGTATTAGAAGCAAACTAAGTTTTAATTAATAATTTTCAAAACAAATAAAACCAGTTTAAAGGAAGAAATGGGCTTAGAAGGTTTAAGGGTTATTGGGCCCAAAGAAAAGGGATGCTTGCCATTAACAAAAACAAATCAGATAGGGGTGAGTTAGCAAAACGTGCTGGGCTTTAAGGCTTTGTGGACAGAAACGGCCCAAAGCTCTCTTAAGTTTGCTTAATGTTTTTTTTATTAAGGGAAACAACAGATTAGGGTTTGTGCTTTATGAGTCTCACAGCGGCGCCGCTTTTGATTATTTATATCGCTTCTCTCAAATTCATTCATCTTTCTCATTAATCATCCCTATTCTCTTCCTAATTTTGCGAGTAGAACGTCCCTTGGCCTCTTTGATTCAACCCGGTTTACGCTCTTTTTTTGGAAATCCCTAATTTGAAATGAAATCATCTAAAGGGTTTGACATGCATTCTCTCTGATCTTCCTCTCACCTTCTGTTACCGGAGCCTCTCTCTCACTGCCTAACCAAGCCCTAATGGATTCGTTCTTGAAAGGTACGGTTCGGTTCTGTCTTTGTTACACTTTAAACGACTTTTTACTATTTGTTTATTTTGCTTTGTTATGTTTTTTCTGTTAATCCATTCTATCATGCTTTGAGATGTAGGAAATGGTTCATAAGAAAAGTGAAATGGTCATACCTGTTTGTGGCTTTTTTTGTGAAATGGACGAAGACAGTGAGATCAAGGAAAACACTCCTTGGTGGCGGAATTGGCAAGGAGGAAGAGATGATGACGAAAAATGCACGCTTCTGGTAATTTTTCTTTGTCTATCTTCTTTGTTGAATGAGGATGATGCTGATGCTTCTGAGAATTTGTGATTTCTTCGTGATTTTTTATCTGCTGATGATTTGATGATGTTGTTGGTTGGGATACTGATTTGATGATGTTTGAAAAAAACTGTTTTTTTTACAGTTTTGAGGATGGTTTGGATTGTTCTGCAGTTTTGGGATTTGAATGCTTTTTTTTTTGTTTTGGTTACAGTTGAAGGTTGGTGGTGTTTGGAGGTTGATGGCCTTGTTTCTTGTTGTTTTGTTTAATTTGCTTTTGTAGTTTGACAGTTAACAGGTTGGGATGTTTGAATTGAGTTGGTATTGTGTTATAGGTTTTGGATTTTTGTGAATGTTTTTGTTGACAGTTTGAAATGGTTTTGAACTGTTTGGGATATTGGTTATGCAGGTTTGGGAGTTTTTTGTGATTTTTTGACAGTTTGAAATGGTTTTGAACTTTGAATGTTCACTAGGTTTGATGGTTACAGTTTTGGATGTTTGCTATGTTGCTGTTGGTTTTGTTTTGGGCTGATGAGGATGTTGGTTTTACAATTTGAAAACTGGCTTGGGATTTCTTTTGGAGGTTTGGTGGCAGTTTGTGTTTGATAATTTTTTATGTTCGTTCTCTCTTGAGCCTTCTCTACTGTTATATTCATGTGGCTTTGTTTGACAGCTTATTCAAAATGGTGGGAAAACCACCAAATTTTGAATACTTTGGGCATGTTCTCCTTATGCTCCTTTCCTTGCAGTTTTTTTTCTAGCATTTTTGGTGCAATTGTGACAGCAGGGCAACATCCCTAGGTGACTTCTTTCCTCTTCCTCTCTTAATGACCCTAAGCCAAATGCTTTTTCCAAAATTTTTACAATTTATTTGGAAAATGATGAAAAATGGCTTATTGAACAAGCCTCCTCTTGCTTGTTGACTTAGTTTTATATGTTTATATTTTCTTCTTGTTGATGCTCTTTTGTCTGCTACTGCTTATGCTGTTTTCCATTTTGCTGTTGTTTGCCTTTTGGTGCACTGCTGTCTAGTTTGGCCTTTTGGTGCGCTGTTGTCTAGCTTAGACAGCCTTGCTGTTGTTTGGCCTTTTGGTGCGCTGCTGTCTAGCTTGGACAGCCTTGCTGTTGTTTGGCCATGTTGCTTGCATATTTTCACTTGTTTGGGCAGCCTAGTTGTATTTGGACAAATTGCTTGCATTCTTTTTTTTTATTTGGACAACTTTTCTTGCATTTTTATTTTCCTTTTGTGAACCAAGAAGAGTAATCTTCTTGTGATTTTCAAATAGAAAAATAAAAACATGATGAATTAAAAATAGCCTTCTGACTCCAAATTGCAAACTTTAATGATGAACACATTTTTTCTTTTGAAGATTTTTATTCATGTTCAATTAACTGTGCTAATTATTTTTCTATCTTTCTTTCATGTGAGTGCAAACTGGATGGTGGCACAGCAGAGGAAGCAAGAGATTCTTTGGCATGCATGGAAGCAATGGAATCTTAGTCATCCTTAGGCTTAGACTTTTCCTTGTAATTTAGATAGAAATACTCAAATAATTGTACTAATTTATTTTTTCAAATACAATAAGTTGTAAAACTTAAAGCATTTAAATAATAAATTGTATTGTAAATATTTTTGAAGTAAATGAAAAAAAATTCTTATGAGGTATTCTTATGTCCATTAAAATCCTTTACTGTCAATAACTCACAATTTTCTCCTCGCATCTTCACTAATTCTTTAAGATTCTTGATTAAGATAATTGAAACTGTATTCCAATAATTCCAACCAAGATAACTTAAATTCCAGTGATCATGTAATCTTGCCACTGCATTCCAAATGAACATGCATTGTGTATTCCTCAAACAAATGTTTATTCCATAAACAAACAAATACTTATTCCATTAACAAGCAAATTTCTTAACAGACCCAAATTATCTAGTTAACCTGGATCAAACAAAACATGAATTTTCCAAATGACAGTCTTAGATCCCGTCTCTTGTCCCAAATAAACATGCCTTGAGAACAAATAGTAACCTTTCAGTAAACTTGAAAAAGCATGAAAACATGTGAAAGCCAATTGGATCTTTGTGAATTCATTTCTTCTGAGAACTGCAAGTAAAAAACCCTAATTGCTGGTTTATTGCCACATGAGAAAATCTGTCTGATCGATTCCTAAGCCAATCTTGAATATCTGAGAAACCCTAGGGTTGTGATTTCTATGAAAAAATGGGAGGGAAAATTTTGGGGTACAACAACTGCCAATAAGAATATAAAAAAGATCATACAGAAAATGACGGTAACATATAAAGACTGGCATGAGATGTTACCCTTTTCTCTTCATGGATACTGTACCTCAGTACGCACGTAAATAGGGGCAACCCTTTTTTCTCTCATATACGGTATGGAAGCTGTTTTACCCGTCGAAGTCCAGATCCCTTCCTTGAGAATCATGAAGGATGCAGGTTTAAACAAAGACAAATGGATTCAGACTTGACTTGACCAATTAAACTTGATCAACGAGAAGAGGCCCGTGGCTGTTTGTCATGGTCGGATGTACCAAAAATGTATGATCAAAGATTTTAACAAGAAGGTCAGACGTCAAGTATATCAGGTTGGTGACCTAGTAATCAAGCACATCATCCTGCCACAAGGTGATCTTAGGGGCAAGTGGACTCCAACATACAAAGGACCATTTGTGATCAAGAGTATATTTTCTAGCGGAGCCATGATATTAACCACTATAGAAGGTGACGACCTCCCGCACCCTGCAAACGCGGACATAGTTTAAAGATACTACATATGAAAAAAGACCCGCTAGGTTGACTGTCCTAGGCAAAAATAAGGGCATCCCGGTGAACCAAAAGGATTCAGGAAAAAATTAGGGATATATATATATATATATATATATATATATATATATATATATATATATATATATATATATATATATATATATATATATATATATATATATATATATATATATATATATATATATATATATATATATATATATATATATATATATATATATTTGAAAAATCTGTACACACGGCAAGTCAAAAACCTGAAAAGGCGACTTGGGAAAAAAGGGTATCCCGGTGGAATGAAAACCTGAAAGGGCAGTCTAGGAAAAAATTAGGGATTAAAAGCGTATAACTATGTCCCGTTGGATCATCTTACAGCTAGACTTCATTATCAAATTGACAAGTTCGAATGGTACGGATCAATCAAGTCAGCTTCTGCCAAGTAGCAAAGTGATGAGACGCTCAAAGATATAAAGGCAATAGCAAAATTGAAACCCAACCTGATTATTTCACATAGCTGTTTTCTTTTATGTACCACTTTCTATATTTCTCATTTTTACGATGACATTTCTCTTACTAGGATGTCCGTATCGTTGTACAAAGATGCCTATTATAGGTAGACTTTCTCAAATCAATATAAAAATTCCTCTTTTAAAGTTCAAAACCATTTGTTTTTATTTCCCTTTTTTGTTTGCGAAAACGTCCATTGATTATGTTAAATGAACATATGCATTTGAATATGATTACCGTTTACAAATATATGCATAACAAAACAGACAGACAGTTACTAAAGGCTTTAAGAGTTGGGTCAACGTCGAAAATTCATCTGTAAATCCCCACAGAGCAATCACCCCTAGGGGACTATCTTCACAAAATTCATTGTCAGCAAAGATACATTCCTCGATAAAAAGGATCAATCATTTCTCTAGCATCTTGGAGACTTCCCCAACATGGTCTATGGACCTCTTGGATTCCCTAATAGATTTTCATGAAATCCCCAAACAGTTTATGAAACTTCTTTCCTCAGTAGAGTTTATTTCTCTAGCTACAGAAGATCATCCCCCAGCGGAGCTTAATTCTCCAAGTTGGTAAAATATTCCAACGAAACACTTTTCTCCAGCAGTAGTCAGGGATTTATTTTCCCCAGTTCAATGACACTACAAGGAGCAACTGATATGCTCACATTCATACATCATTTACAAATGTCATAACATATAAATATAACACAATCTCATTTATTTTGAGAACAGCATTCCACAATACATTTCATACATCATGACATTACATACCGCTAACCCTTTACCTTTTCAGGAAAAGATATATCAACAGACCAACATCATCAATTACTGGTAGGACCAAGCAATCTTATCAAAAACAACGTCTTCCGGCTTAGAATAAATCGACCAATGATTTATTCTGATACTTCTTCCAGTTGAAGACGGTCGTACATAGTCACTGGCTCAGATTAAATCGACCATTGATTTGTTCTGATACTTCTTCCCGTAGACCTTTTTCTGGCTCAGATTAAATTGACCAATGATTTATTCTGATACTTCCTCGAGTTAAAGACAACAGAGACCTCTTCTGGCTCAGATTAAATCTACCAATGATTTATTATGATACTTCTCTCAATTGAAGACGGTCATAGACATGTTATGGATCAGATAAATCAACCAAATATTTATTCTGATACTTCTTCCAGATAAAAAAGCATAAATATTTGTTGGCTCAGACTAAATCGACCAATGATTTATTCTGATATTGCTTCCAGTAGACCTTTTTCTGGCTCAGATTAAATCGACCAATGATTTATTCCGATACTTCTTCTAGATAAAATGAACATAAATATCTTCTGGCTCCGATTAAATCGACCAAGGGTTTATTCTGATACATTTTCCAGTAGATCTTTTTCTGGTTCAATATAAATCGACCAATGATTTATTATGATACTTCCTCTAGTAAAAGACAACTGTGATCGGTGGATCTGGAACTGACTGTTTAACGCTGGTTCGCGAAATGTCGCGGAAGCAAGAGTCGCCACCGTCTTTTATTTTCTCCAACATGGACAGGACAAAAGCACAGCAAAATTCCTTATGAGAATGTTTCTCGGTTCGGGAGGTAGATTTATAGAAAGGGAAGGTGTTAGCACCCTTTCTATCCATGGTTATCCATGGGCTCTTAGATACTTGCTCATTTGTGTTTTCAAAAGTGTTTGCTTTTCAATTGTGAGTGGGTTTGAAAAAGTTTCGTTTAAAGATTTCAGATCGACTCTTGTATCAGTCCTCAAGAGTGTTTGAAAAATTGTTTTGAAAGCTTTTTGAAAAGTGTCGGTGTGAAAAGAGTTTTGATTTGTTTTTGAGAGAGCAAGTATCTATGAGTCATCCACCTACCCTAAGGAATTAGGCTGTGTAAATGTCCTTAAGGTAGTGCCATCCCACCATTGAGAGGTAGGTAGCACCACCGTTGGAGGTGTTTGGGTCAATTCATTTGTTAGGGACAGTGTGGTCACCAGAGCAACAATAGGATACCTTAGAAGCTACCCTTATGCCATTGATCCTTTTTAATTCGAGGCAACTTTTCCGAGGCAACTTTTCCGAGGCAACTTGTTTTGAGGCATATGGATCAACGGACATAAGGACTTACTAAAACGTCCTATACTCGACGACCACGTTTCGAAGGTAAGGCAACAGTGAGGCGTACCCTAAGAGTGGTGTGTGAATTTGTGTGTTATTTTCAGTTATGTTTTATCTTGTACATGCATCATGGTGATCTACGCTTGTTTTTTTATTTAGGCCATACATTCTTTCATGCAAAGTTTAGAATTTAAGAGTGCGGAAATTTAAATGCGGAAAGTAAAATCCTACGCTATTACAAGGCGCGGGTCTATACATCACCAAATTACAAAGACCCGTTTTAATAAAAATGCGGAAAGTAAAATAAATTCCTAATTACTATTACATGGCTTGAACAGTTACATAATATTGAAAAAAGAAGAATAAGAATAAATGCGCGAAAGAATTAAAGTTGAACGTTCGAGGGCGTTGGACCCTTTTGAAATTAAATTGAATTAAAAGTTAATTAATTATAAAATTAAAAGAAAAGAAATGTTTTTTAGGTTTTTGGATTATATGAGATAAAGAAATTAAAATTGAAGAGAAACCCTAATTCTAAGTTGTTTTTAATTATTAATGAAAAAATATTAAGGTTTAACCTAATTTACTAAATAATTTATGTACATGTGTATTTACAAAATTAATGATAATTAATAATAATGATAAATAATGATGATTAATAATTTATTTAAGAAAAGGATGAAAATGTCAAAAAAACCTAATTCTAGATACTTTTTACTTATTAAGAAAAAGATTAAAGTTTAAAAACCTAAATTAAACTAAGTTAATTGTTAGAGTTTATTTACAAAAAAAATAGATTAGTGATGAAATTAATAATAATTAAATATATTTGTATTTTTGATTTTTCTGTTTTTATTATAGAAGATTATTTTATGGTGAAAAAAACAATTAAAACAATTAAAAAAGAATTAGAAAAGAAAATAAAATAAAATTAAAAAGGATGCAAACCAAGGGGGGTTTCAGGCCCAAGGGGAGGTTTTTTTGAACGGTCTGCATTCTTTGGCCATTGGATTGGGTTTCATGACCATTTGTGTTCTGGCTGTTGACCATTTGTGTTCTGGCCTCAACGTTCCTTAATCTTTTCAGGATGTCTGTCTCGTCATGCATAAGTTGTTCTTTTGGCCATTTGGCTTTTGGCTTTTGGCTTTTGGCCATTTGACTTTTGACTTTTGGCCTCAATGTTCCTTAATGAACCTGCATGGGATCCTGTCTAAATCTGCAGTGTTGAATCTCATGAACACATTAAATAAAATCATAAAATACAAATAAATCCAGTATATGAAGAAATTTAATGTTTAGGCACAATATGGCATGTATGAATGATTATACCCTTTTGATCATGGAGATCAAATCAATCTTACCCTTACTGGAAAATTAGTGACATGAATGCTTTTATGCCTTTTGGATCATGGAGATCAAGCCAGCCTTACCCTTACTGAAGAAGTAGTGAGGTGTTGGTTTGTAACTGTGATGACTTGTTTGTAGTGAGAGAGGGATTTGTAATAAGGATTTCAAGGTTTTAGGATTCTTGAAAGAATTTGATATTCTAACAGTGTTGTGGCAAGGTTTTTTCTCTCTCTTTCTCCCCTCTGGTTTGTGTGAAAAGAAGGTGATTATATAATGGAAATTAGGGTAAAGAAAATGGGCTTTGAATGTGCAATCGGGCCTCCAGTGTTCACTTGAGTTCGTCACTTTCCAGGCTAAATCGCAGGGATTTAAGTGTAATTTTTGAAGTTGAAATGTGAAAACAAAATGTAGCCTACATCGGGAACTAACTCATATCCGAAAATCGACTCAATCGGATAAACGGTGAATTAGTTATGAATTTTTGAAGTTTTAGCTCAGACAAACTTATTTTGGGCTCCAGTGTCGACTCTGACACGTTCTTCAATAAAAAACTGGTATTGATCGGAGCATAATCCGGTCTCGACTTTTGAGGTAAAGTTGTAGATCTATGAGTCAGTGACCTTGCGTAAAAATATGAGCCCAATCCGATAAAAATTGACCGAGTTATGAATTTTCGAAGTTTCGGCCCAGATGAAATAATATTCAGCATTCATGATTTTCGGCGTGTCACGCACTGTGAGCAAAAAACGAAGGCCTTTTGAATACCGTTTGAACTCAATACCTTCTGTGAAAATGTAGCCAACTCAATTTGTGAAATATTGGCGCCGGAACCAGCTCGATACGATGAAAATCGACCAAGTTATGTTTTTCTGAACATGACGCAAATAAACTTCTGTCACAAATTTTCTGTATGAAAATACTTGATAAATCCACATTTTTGAAGACCTTCTGATCGAAATTGGCTTCCAGCCGTGAGAGATGAAAACGTAGATAATGTCAAGACGGAATTTTGGCCACCGGAACAGGTTCAAAACGAGCCACGATCTTCAAGTTATGAATTTTTTAGCGCGTAAAAACTACACTTTCAACACACTTTTTCACCATATTTCTTCGAGAAAACTCACACATTCGGATACCTTCTTTAAAAAATTGACTCTTGAGCCGAACCTGAATTTGAGAATACGTTATCAGAGATATCTTGGCGAAAGAATACCTGAATATGACGCGCCGGGTTGGACTTGCGAATTTTTCTTGAAATATTTTGAGAAATATGGGAGGGCAAATTTTGGGGTACAACAGTTGCCCCTGTTCAATCTTCTTAGACCTGAGGATGTAGATTGGATGACGTGCCTTTCGTAATCTGAAGGTGGAAGATGATTGAACACTAGAGTGCCCAGAAATTTGCACTCACATAGTAGAATGTCAGCAGTGTGATGCAGGGAATGGGCTTACAGATGCCATTTGGAGACTGTAGGTATGTGGATATGGGCTTATAGATGCCATCTGGAAGTATGATAGTACCTTGTCGGGAATGGGCTTATAGACTCCACCTAGGTGTCGATCGCGTAAGAGATTCCTTAGCGAGAACTTGCGTACCTGAGAAAGAAATATAATTACCTGGCCTGTTACAGGAGTTGATCTTCAAACTCTTTACGTAGATGTGCCCTGGCTGGATACAGGAATCGAATCTTTAAACTCTTCAGACGTGCCCTGGCAGGATACAGGAATCGAGTCCGGAGAATATTAGTCGTCAACAGATACACCCTGGCAAGATACAGGAATCGGATCTTCGAACTCTTCAGACGTGCCCTGGCAAGATACAGGAATCGAGTCTGGTAATGTTAGTCGTCAACAGATACACCCTGGTGAGATACAGGAATCGGATCTTCGAACTCTTCAGACGTGCCCTGGCCGGATACAGGAATCGAGTATGGAATTCAGAAAGGTTGGAGAGTTGTCTCTACTGACAGGTTATTTCCATGGACGGGTGGTCTTTATCGACGGGTGTCTATAACGACGAGTGTCTATAACGACAAGTGTCTATAACGACGAGTGTCTATAACGACGAGTGTCTATGACGACGAGTGTCTATGACGACGAGTGTCTATAACGACGGGTGTCTATAACGACGAGTGTCTATAACGACGAGTGTCTATAACGACGAGTGTCTATAACGACGAGTGTCTATAACGACGAGTGTCTATAACGACGAGTGTCTATAACGACGAGTGTCTATAACGACGAGTGTCTATGACGACGAGTGTCTATAACAACGGGTGCCTATAACGACGAGTGTCTATAACAACGAGTGTCTATAACGACGAGTGTCTATAACGACGAGTGTCTATAACGACGAGTGTCTATAACGACGAGTGTCTATAACGACGAGTGTCTATAACGACGAGTGTCTATAACGACGAGTGTCTATAACAACGGGTGTCTATGACGACGGGTGTCTATAAAGACGGGTGTCTATAACGACGAGTGTCTATAACGACGAGTGTCTATAACGACGAGTGTCTATGACGACGAGTGTCTATGACGACGAGTGTCTATAACGACGGGTGTCTATAACGACGGGTGTCTATAACGACGGGTGTCTATAACGACGAGTGTCTATAACGACGAGTGTCTATAACAACGAGTGTCTATAACGATGAGTGTCTATGACGACGAGTGTCTATGACGACAGGTGTCTATGACGACGGGTGTCTATAACAACGAGTGTCTATAACGACGAGTGTCTATAACGACGAGTGTCTATAACGACGAGTGTCTATAACGACGAGTTGTATCAGAGAAATCTTTAGGCATTGATTTAATTGGGTTTGTATTCTTTGACTGGGTTGGTCTCTTTTGACTGTTCTCATCTACATAGCTGATCTGTATCCTTCCTGAAAGATAAAGGTCAGTCATATGCAATGCATGATATGGATCAAGCAATAATATATTTCAACACATGAGATTGTATGATATGATGCGTATATGCATGTATCATGATGTATAACAATGTGATGTTTATGAATGTATCTTCGTCTGGGAAAATAGATCCTTGACGGATGCCGGGAAGTCAAATCCTGGGCTGATGTTGAAGAGTGAGATTCTTCGTTTCCGTTGGGGATGATTGCAAGAATACCGGTCGGAGAAGATAACTCCGTTGGGGAATAAACTTGGCGAATAGATTACTCTACGGGGAGGTAACTCTGTGGGGAAAGAGAGGTACTTTGCTGAGGTTGATGAAGATAACTCCGCTGGGGATACCGTTGATAAGTTATGTTGGGAGATTTGATAAACTCCGCTGGGGATAGGAAGACTTCGTCGAGGACGATCTTTCCGTGGCTTTTAGCTGAGGATAACCCAGTTATAAGCTCTGGTGGAGAAATAACCTTTGAATAAAACCTGGGAGACGCGTTCGCTCTGCAGGGAGTGAAGGTATCTTGGTCGCATTCTTCAGCTGAACTTACCTTGGCACTTTGGTGGACAGAGCAACTGGATCATTTAGACAACTCATTATTGCCCCAGTTTCTGTTGGAGAAGAAGGTACCTGTGAAGGTGTTTGATGACTGCCGATTCACAAATCTTCCTCTGGTAGGCAAATGACGAGATGACAGGACATAGTCGTACACTTTGATCCCTAACTTTTGCCTGGACCGCCCTTTCGGGTTTTCAGTCCACCGGGATACCCATTTTTGCCCAAGCCGCCTTTCCAGGTTTTCGACTTGCCGGGTGTACAGATTTTTTCATTTCATCCCTTATTTTTGCCTAGGTGTGTCAACCTAGCGGGTGTTTGATTATGTGCATTATTTTTTTTTCCGACTATGTCCACGCTCTCAGAGTGTAGGGAGTTGCCCCTGTCAGTAGCATTGTGTTGCCATACCACCAGAAGATCTTCGTTTGATCGTCCAATGCCCCAAGTGATCTAGATGGAGATTTGCCCCTGGCTGCTTGGCATCGTTGAGAGATTCTCTGGATCTTGACTTAATTGCCCCAGATGGTGGACCATGATCATGCCGTGCCCCTTGATTGGAGATACTCTTGTTCATTAGACTTTCGTCATGCGAATTTCTCTGCTGTTCAAACAACTAGTCATATGCAAGCAATGTTATATTAGAAATGCAAAGCTTATATGTCTGTCTTGAAGTTTTTTGAAAATGCATTTTTTAGTAAAAACAAGTGAATTTTGTAAACTGCGATGTCAACTCGTTATTTTACCGCAAGCCTTAAGGAGTCAGGATACCTTTTGTAACAGTATGCTTTCGAACTAACCTATGCTTCAGCTAGGACTTTTTAAGGGTTATAATGTGGCCTGGTTCACGGTTTAAGAAATAAAGGATAAAGGCTCAAATTATTTGTACCCACCCGCTCTTCGTGATGTTCTTCAAACCTAAACTCAGCTGATCGTGCGTTAGACCTTGTTTGAGTCTTTGCTCTGAAATTCCAGTGATGGTTCAGATGTTGAACGTTTATTTGAATAGGCAGTCATTTTTGTTTGGTTTAGGGTTTGTAAGACCTCTTTCTTTTTCTTTCATTATCCCTGTTTTTTGCCTGAACTATTTCTTTTTGGAATTACAGTCAGCGGGATGCCCCAGTTTTGTAAGTCTCCTTCATAGGTTTTGACTTAATGGGTTTTTATTTTGAGAAGTAATGACTGCCTGTCTGTATGATTGTTCGGAACCATCACTGTCTTTTGTTTTGTAAGGACCTCTTTGGTGCCATTCGTTATGCACTTGGATCAACTGAGAGACTACCCTGCCCCAGGTTATGATTAAGGGTTTTAAATTTCGAAAAGAGAAACTCCTACTTCTTTGGCTCAGAGGGGTTGACGAGGGATTATCTTCCTTATAACTCCAGTGTTTAGGAATTGAAACAATTCCTGTACCTCATCAGTGGGGTCTGTTCAAAAGCATACTGTAAAGATCGTGGTACCGTTTTCGTCATCCTCCCTCAAGAGGCTTAGAATTTTGAATCAAGAGTTGATCATCACAAAAATATGAAAATAGTTTGCATATAGTGAATACGAAATAATTACTTCAAAACAGACATGTGTAATGCATTAATGAAATAACCAAGTTTGACATGAAATAAAATGTTTGAACAATCAAAAGAAAATTACAAATTGAACATTCGAATGAACAAAAAATTTCCAATCCTAGCCATATTTTGGCAGGGGAGCAGTGATCACATTCGGAGTCTCTGGAGAGTCGAACTGGACTTCCCTCGCGTCGATCAGATCCTGAACCTTGTTTCTCAAAGTCCAACAGTCGTCTGTAGCATGCCCCAGGCTGTCAGAATGATAGGTGCAACGAACGTTGGGGTTGTACCTTGAAGGTGTCCTGTTAGGATTCTTTGGAGGGTCCATGAGAGTTACCAACTTGGTTTCCAGCAGCTGTGGCAATATCTGTGACAAAGTCACGCCGAGGGGGGTAAATTGCCTTTTGGGTCTCTCTTCCCTTTGCTGATTGTGACGCTGAGGAGCGCCGGCCGGTTTTGCAATAACCACCGCATTGACATCTTGGCGGTGTTCGGACCTATTCTGCCCTCTTGAGCCATAGACAGCACTCGATTCTCTCTTGGATGGTTTCTTCTCGGTGTTCGAGGAGTCACCATTCTGTATTTTCCCCGACTTGATGCCAGCTTCTATTCTTTCCCCGGTCAGGATCAGATCTGTAAACCCAGCAGCAGAATTCCCAATCAGGTGGTTGAAGAATGGACCAGACAGGGTCCCTAAGAACATGTCGACGAGCTCGCGGTCAGTCAGAGGTGGTTGTACCCTTCCAGCAAGGTCCCTCCATTTTTGAGCATATTCTTTGAAACCTTCACCTGTACCCCTAGACATCCCCTGAAGCTGAGTACGCGTGGGAGCAAGGTCGGCATTATACTGGTATTGCTTGTAGAATGCAGTGGCCAAGTCTTCCCAGCTGCGGATGTTGGCTCCACTCAATTGATAGAACCAGTCGAGTTGGGTTCCAGACAGACTATCCTGAAAGAAGTGAATCCATAAATTCTTGTCAACCGTGTAGGGCTGGATCCTTCTTGTGTAAGACCTGAGATGCAGCTTAGGACAGGAGGCCCCGTCATATTTTGCAAAAGCAGGTGCCTTGAACTTGTGTGGGATGACCACACCAGAAGATAGACCTAGATCCTCGAAGTCCAGGCCGGGCACTTTTTGTATCTCCATGGCACTTAGCCGGTCTTCCAACTGTTTATACATGTCCTCAGCTGAAGGGTACTGCTCATCATTGAACTCCATCTCGTTGTCGGAGACCACTGGACTAGGCACCTCTCTCTCATGGGGACTGTCTTTCCCAACAGATGGATTAGTCTGATCAACTTCATTTTGTGACCCATTCCCAGATTTGCGTCTAGGGTTGAACAGCACCGTCCTCTTCTTCTTCTTTTTCAAAAGCAGGGTCTTCAGATCTTGTTGCCCCTGGGCTAGACTCATGATCAACTCTTGGAACTGGGCGTTCTGAGCCTGGAGGGCCTTGATGGATTGCTCAGTAGATGACTCAGGATTCATGATGCTGAAATAAATAGCGAAGAAGGTAAGTAGCCTGTAAAAGGGATATCTGTAATGCAATGATATGTATGTATGCATGCAATGTTTTCAAGGATCTCGCGGGGTAAACAAGAAAATTTGTTAGAATTGGAATCTGGTATCTTGATTGAAGGAGCTTCATGTCGTTGAGAGTCCTTCTTCAAGGGTCAAGGCTCACCATATCGAGTGGGTCATAGCCCCTGACAACCTTGGCTAGAGGAAAATAAATCCCCTTTGCCCCTCGCTAGACATTGGTTTATCATGACCTGCATCACAAGCCTTTGAGATCCTTGAAATGGGTTAGTCTTTATGTAGGATGTATGCAATGGTATGATGTCATGCTATGCATGGAGTGACGTAGGTAAACCCTGTTATGAGTCCAGATTAAGGACTGTAAACAAAACCTGCAAGAAACTCAAGTGTCAGATAACAAGCATGCACATAGTCAAGTTTGAAGGCACACAAGTCACACAAGAGAGCCCTTAGAGTTTAGGCCAGCATGGGGTCTAGGTATTACCCTCTTTCAGTTGGTTGGTTAAGACCTGTCCTATCAGAAGTAACCGAGTTCTAGAGGATCCCAATATCACTGACTACCCTCAATCGGTCATAACTCCAGCATCGCAATCTTTTCTTGCGGCCAGAACCATCGCGAGAGTTTAGCCTCAATGGGTGTAGTATACTGCTACTGTCTTATGGCCAAGTTGGGTCAATTTAGGGTTCTAAGGTCGGTTGGTGCTTAATGACTCCTCAGAAGACCCATATTCTCCTCGTTGCGACACAAGGGATATCGGTACAGACCAAGGTGCCACACCAACGTAGCCACTGCTTCACCCATGTCGGTCTACGCCAGACAGGTCCCTCACAGCTTATGCTACCTAACAGGGTATCCCCAGATCCGGGTTAGGATCTATGTAACTCCGATGCAGTGCCCACAAATATAAAGCAAACAAACACAGCAATTGAAAACACAAGTCTGAGCTATCCTAAGGTACACCTCACTTTATAAAGTATCCCCAGCAGAGTCGCCAGTTCTGTGATCGGTGGATCTGGAACTGACTGTTTAACGCTGGTTAGCGAAATGTCGCGGAAGCAAGAGTCGCCACCGTCTTTTATTTTCTCCAACATGGACAGGACAAAAGCACAGCAAAATTCCTTATGAGAATGTTTCTCGGTTCGGGAGGTAGATTTATAGAAAGGGAAGGTGTTAGCACCCTTTCTATCCATGGTTATCCATGGGCTCTTAGATACTTGCTCATTTGTGTTTTCAAAAGTGTTTGCTTTTCAATTGTGAGTGGGTTTGAAAAAGTTTCGTTTAAAGATTTCAGATCGACTCTTGTATCAGTCCTCAAGAGTGTTTGAAAAATTGTTTTGAAAGCTTTTTGAAAAGTGTCGGTGTGAAAAGAGTTTTGATTTGTTTTTGAGAGAGCAAGTATCTATGAGTCATTCACCTACCCTAAGGAATTAGGCTGTGTAAATGTCCTTAAGGTAGTGCCATCCCACCATTGAGAGGTAGGTAGCACCACCGTTGGAGGTGTTCGGGTCAATTCGTTTGTTAGGGACAGTGTGGTCACCAGAGCAACAATAGGATACCTTAGAAGCTACCCTTATGCCATTGATCCTTTTTAATTCGAGGCAACTTTTCCGAGGAAACTTTTCCGAGGCAACTTGTTTTGAGGCATATGGATCAACGGACATAAGGACTTACTAAAACGTCCTATACTCGACGACCACGTTTCGAAGGTAAGGCAACAGTGAGGCGTACCCTAAGAGTGGTGTGTGAATTTGTGTGTTATTTTCAGTTATGTTTTATCTTGTACATGCATCATGGTGATCTACGCTTGTTTTTTTATTTAGGCCATACATTATTTCATGCAAAGTTTAGAATTTAAGAGTGCGGAAATTTAAATGCGGAAAGTAAAATCCTACGCTATTACAAGGCGCGGGTCTATACATCACCAAATTACAAAGACCCGTTTTAATAAAAATGCGGAAAGTAAAATAAATTCCTAATTACTATTACATGGCTTGAACAGTTACATAATATTGAAAAAAGAAAAATAAGAATAAATGCGCGAAAGAATTAAAGTTGAACGTTCGAGGGCGTTGGACCCTTTTGAAATTAAATTGAATTAAAAGTTAATTAATTATTAAATTAAAAGAAAAGAAATGTTTTTTAGGTTTTTGGATTTTATGAGATAAAGAAATTAAAATTGAAGAGAAACCCTAATTCTAAGTTGTTTTTAATTATTAATGAAAAAATATTAAGGTTTAACCTAATTTACTAAATAATTTATGTACATGTGTATTTACAAAATTAATGATAATTAATAATAATGATAAATAATGATGATTAAGAATTTATTTAAGAAAAGGATGAAAATG
This sequence comes from Vicia faba, assembly GCA_948472305.1. Classification (NCBI taxonomy): domain Eukaryota; kingdom Viridiplantae; phylum Streptophyta; class Magnoliopsida; order Fabales; family Fabaceae; genus Vicia; species Vicia faba. The sequence continues at coordinate 358,344,799 of OX451738.1, forward strand.
TCAAAAAAAACCTAATTCTAGATACTTTTTACTTATTAAGAAAAAGATTAAAGTTTAAAAACCTAAATTAAACTAAGTTAATTGTTAGAGTTTATTTACAAAAAAAATAGGTTAGTGATGAAATTAATAATAATTAAATATATTTGTATTTTTGATTTTTCTGTTTTTATTATAGAAGATTATTTTATGGTGAAAAAAACAATTAAAACAATTAAAAAAGAATTAGAAAAGAAAATAAAATAAAATTAAAAAGGATGCAAACCAAGGGGGGTTTCAGGCCCAAGGGGAGGTTTTTTTGAACGGTCTGCATTCTTTGGCCATTGGATTGGGTTTCATGACCATTTGTGTTTTGGCTGTTGACCATTTGTGTTCTGGCCTCAATGTTCCTTAATCTTTTCAGGATGTCTGTCTCGTCATGCATAAGTTGTTCTTTTGGCCATTTGGCTTTTGGCTTTTGGCTTTTGGCTTTTGGCTTTTGGCCTCAACGTTCCTTAATGAACCTGCATGGGATCCTGTCTAAATCTGCAGTGTTGAATCTCATGAACACATTAAATAAAATCATAAAATACAAATAAAGTCAGTATATGAAGAAATTTAATGTTTAGGCACAATATGGCATGTATGAATGATTATACCCTTTTGATCATGGAGATCAAATCAATTCTACCCTTACTGGAAAATTAGTGACATGAATGCTTTTATGCCTTTTGGATCATGGAGATCAAGCCAGCCTTACCCTTACTGAAGAAGTAGTGAGGTGTTGGTTTGTAACTGTGATGGCTTGTTTGTAGTGAGAGAGGGATTTGTAATAAGGATTTCAAGGTTTTAGGATTCTTGAAAGAATTTGATATTCTAACAGTGTTGTGGCAAGGTTTTTTTCTCTCTCTTTCTCCCCTCTGGTTTGTGTGAAAAGAAGGTGATTATATAATGGAAATTAGGGTAAAGAAAATGGGCTTTGAATGTGCAATTGGGCCTCCAGTGTTCACTTGAGTTCGTCACTTTTCAGGCTAAATCACAGGGACTTAAGTGCAATTTTTGAAGTTTAAATGTGAAAACAAAATGTAGCCTACATCGAGAACTAACTCATGTCCGAAAATCGGCTCAATCGGATAAACGGTGAATTAGTTATGAATTTTTGAAGTTTCAGCTCAGACAAACTTATTTTGGGCTCCAGTGTCGACTCTGACACGTTCTTCAATAAACAACTGGTATTGATCGGAGCATAATCCGGTCTCGACTTTTGAAGTAAAGTTGTAGATCTATGAGTCAGTGACCTTGCATAAAAATATGAGCCCAATCCGATAAAAATTGACCGAGTTATGAATTTTCGAAGTTTCAGCCCAAATGAAATAATATTCAGCATTCAGGATTTTCAGCGTGTCACGCACTCTGAGCAAAAAACGAAGGCCTTTTGAATACCGTTTGAACTCAATACCTTCTGTGAAAATGTAGCCAACTCAATTTGTGAAATTTTGGCACCGGAACCAGCTCGATACGATGAAAATCGACCAAGTTATGATTTTCTGAACATGACGCAAATAAACTTCTGTCACAAATTTTCTGTATGAAAATACTTGATAAATGCACATTTTTGAAGACCTTCTGATCGAAATTGGCTTCCATCCGTGAGAGATGAATACGTAGATAATGTCAAGACGGAATTTTGGCCACCGGAACAAGTTCAAAACGAGCCACGATCTTCAAGTTATGAATTTTTTAGCGCGTAAAAACTGCACTTTCAGCACACTTTTTCACCATATTTCTTCGAGAAAACTCACACATTCGGATACCTTCTTTAAAGAATTGACTCTTGAGCCGAACCTGAATTTGAGAATACGTTATCAGAGATATCTTGGCGAAAGAATACCTGAATATGACGCGCCGGGTTGGACTTGCGAATTTTTCTTGAAATATTTTGAGAAATATGGGAGGGAAAATTTTGGGGTACAACAACAACAGAGACCTCTTATGGCTCAGATTAAATCGACCAATGATATATTCTGATACTTCTTCCAACTGAAGACGGTCGTAGGCTCAGATTAAATCGACCAAACATTTATTCTGATACTTCTTCCAGATGAAAATAAGCATAAATATCTGCTGGCTCAGATTAAATCGATTAATGATTTATTCTGATACATCTTCTAGTAGATCTTTTTCTAGCTCAGATTAAATTGACCAATAATTTATTTTGATACTTCCTCCAGTAAAAGACAGCAGAGACATCTTCTGGCTCAGATTAAATCGATCAATGATTTATTCTGATGCTTCTTCTAGTTGAAGACGGTCATAGACATCTTCTGGCTCAGATTAAATCAATCGAAGATTTATTCTGATACTTCCTCAAGTTAAAGACAACAAAGACCTCTTCTGGCTCAGATTAAATCGACCAATGATTTATTTTGATACTTCTCCCAGTTGAAGACAGTCGTAGACATGTTCTTGCTCAGATAAATCAACCAAAGATTTATTCTGATACTTCTTCCAGATAAAAACAAGCATAAATATATGTTGGCTCAGACTAAATCGACTAATAATTTATTCTGATATTGCTTCCAGCAGACCTTTTTCTGACTCAGATTAAATTGACCAATGATTTATTCTGATACTTCTTCCAGATAAAATGAACATAAATATATTCTGGCTCAAATTAAATTGACAAAAAATTTATTCTGATGCTTCTTCCAGATGAAAATAAGCATAAATATATGTTGGCTTAAATTAAATCGACCAAGGATTTATTCTGATACATTTTCCAGTAGATCTTTTTCTGACACAGTTTAAACCGACCAATGATTTATTCTGATACTTCCTCCAGTAAAATACAACAGAGACCTCTTCTGGATCAGATTAAATCGACCAATAATTTATTCTGACACTTCTTCCAGTTGAAGACGGTCGTAGACATCTTCTGGCTCAGATTAAATCGAACAAAGATTTATTCTGATACTTCTTCCAGATGAAAATAAGCACAAATATCTGCTGGCTCAAATTAAATCGACCAATGATTTATTCTGATACATCTTCCAGTAGATCTTTTTCTGCCTCAAATTAAATCGACCAATGATTTATTCTGATACTTCCTCCAGTAAAAGACAGCAGAGACCTCTTCTGGCTCAGATTAAATCGATCAATGATTTATTCTGATGCTTCTTCCAGTTGAAGATGGTCGTAGACATATTCTGGCTTAGATTAAATCAACCAAAGATTTATTCTGATACTTCTTCCAGTTAAAGACACATAGACCTCTTCTGTCTCAGATTAAACCAACTGTAGATTTATTATGATACTTCTTCCAATTTTAAGTTAATATCTACTTTGGATTACATCTATAAGCCTATCTCTGACGACTCTCAGTCATCTCTCCGAGTGGCATCTTCTAAGCCCATTCAGGCATACTATCAGCTGACAACGTTACTCCGTACACCGGTGGGTGCAAATTTCTGGGCACTTTAGTGTTCAATCATCTTCCACCTTCAGATCACGAAAGGCAGACAAGCCAATCTAAAATCCTCAAGTTTAAGACGATTGAACGGGGGCAGCTGTTGTACCCTAAAATTTTCCCTCTCATTTTATTCAAAACACACTCCTAGAGGTCCTCAAATACTAAAGGTTGACCAAGAATTGACCAGACAAATTCTCCTCTTAAGCAATGGGCTTTCAACTAGGGTTTCACTTTTCACAAACAAGTTTGTGTTTCAAAGGCCTCAAATGATTTCCATGGTTCCTAATATGTTCTCAAGAATGCTCATGCCAATTTTCATGCCTTGCATTACAAGTTTGCTCAGTCAATTGCTCAAATAACTGGAAATCAATTGTATTAGGTCAAAAGTCAACTCTGGTCAATATACAGTAAAACTTTAAGATTTTGGTCAATATCATCATTTTGAAGTGATATCCATCATTTGATCAAGGGTTGATTATGATACCTCAAGGAATGCTCTCAAATCATCAAGAATCAAAACTTGTTAAATTAGGGTTTCCTAGAGAAAGTCAACTGAAATTTGACCAGGCTTAACTTTCACATGCTTCGTCCATTTTGCCCCAACAAAATCTCAATGTGAAGAAAAATCAATTCCACACAACTTTTCTTTTATCCTCAAGTTCAAAAAATGCATCATTGGAAAGATATGAGCCAATACATTACATGTCTTTTTGAAAGTCAACAAAAAGGAATTTTTTGTCAAGGCAAGTTACATCAAGATAAATTCTCCAAATGCAAAATTGATCAAAATAGAGATTGAAGAGGACATCTTGAGTTTGCCAAAAACTCAGAGATAATCTTCAAAAGACGAAAATTGATCAAGTTATGAGTAGTACAAGTTGGGAAATTTTGGTGAAATTCATTGAATGCAAAGCATGCAAATTTGAAAGTTTAAGTTAGTGACCCAACTTTTTGAGCTTCAAACATATTCATGACCTTATGGAAGACTTCTAAACTCATTCTTACCTTGCCTTGAAATTTCTATCTATTTTATTCATATTTATTTTGTTAATATTCAAATAAATACAAAATAATTTGCATAAAATAATAAGTGATGGATTATGACATATGGACTGATGGTTTGGATTAGTTTTAGGCCCAAGATTTCGTGAAAACATGTATAGGTTCATGCAAATACCAAAGTGGCAAGAATAATTCAATTTTGGAAACTTTACAAGTTTTGATTTTCTTTTTAAAACCATACCATAACACCATGATTTCTTGCCTTATTCCTACCCTCTACACTTCACTATATATACACAACAAAGTCAGGCCTCATGGACATACGTAGCTGCCTCCCAAATGCTCTAACAACTTTCCAAAAAAATTCAAAGAATAGTGCAACCATAGATAGTGAGTTTCATCCATTTCTAGACGGATTCATGTGTTCCATCGCTCTCCTGAGAGTCTCAGGAGTCTATCCCTGCCATTTTCAAAACTCATAGCACTCTAAATCAGTTGGATCATGTGTTACCGGTGAAGCAAGGTTTGTTATATTCAAAACTTTATATTTATGCATTATTGATGTATTTGATGGCTTGATTTGTGTTTAGGATGCCCATTAGAGCAGGTTGGACGTGTAGCATGTGAACTTTGAGGCATGAATCGTGTGATTCCATTGTTAAAGCACCATGAACTGAAAGCTTCACAACTCATAAACTAGGAACTTTCAGGCCAATTAAATATCACCATTGAATTTGTAGACCTCAAATTAGGGGGGTATGGTCGTTTTTGTTCTTGTTGTATTTAATTTTCGCAAGTTAGGTATTTTGGCCAACCGGAAGGGATGACCGGAGCCACCACTCTCGGTGGGTTGACCGGCAATGACACTTGCGTGGATGGATGGAACAAAATGATTGGTGCGTTCATGTTGTAGGGCTCCCGCTTGGTACGCTTGTCTTGTACAGTCAGCGTCAGGATTGGATTTGTGTTATATATTTATCATTACGTTTATGTAAACGGAAGTACAGTCGTCCCAACGGTAGTGGAATTGTGTGTTAAGGTGTTACTATATGCAAGGGCAGGGGTTTGATCCCTGCCTCTTGCCACATTATTTTTCCATTTTCTGATTTCAGATCCAGTGTACCAGGGATCTAGCGCGTGCACATGTGCTCCATTGTCATCACCATTGAATCTATCACCAGCTCTAGATCAGCGCTCCAGGAGCACTCCCCCACGATGAACCCTCAAGGGGTCAACCTCACCAAATCCAGCACAGTTGTTGGACTCAGCCTCCTTTGGGCCTAACGAATTCCAAATCACACCCCCCATTTCTGCTTCTAATACCATGCCCAAATTCTCTCTTTTTTTGTTTTGATTTATTTATTTATTTTTTAATTTTTTTTTTTACTTTAATAAAAAAATTATAAAAATCATAAAAAATGTAGATTTAGGTTTTTAATTAAATTTTAATAAATTAATTAATTTAATTATTTTGACTTTTTTATTTCATTTTAAAATCAATTAGATTTAGATTTCAAATCTTTTTCTTAATAAATACAAAAAAGACATGTAGAATTAAATTTCTTTTAGTTTTTATTTTCATTAATAATCAATCATTTTGTTAATTAATTAAAATTAGGTTTAGTTATTTAATTAATTCTAATTCAAATATTTTCTTGAAATAAACAAAAACAACCAAAAAATAATTTTCTCAATTTGCATAGATTTCCTTAGGGTTTTGAACAAACGTTCTTTTTAATTCTCGCACGTTCATTTTACTTCCCACATTTACTTTCTTATTATTGTATCTGCCCATGGATTGTAATAGACTAATTAGATTTTTTTACTGTTTTTACCCCCAGTTTTGGACTTGTAATTTCCCCCCTCCCCGAAGCCATGTAATAGCTAGTCTAAATTCCGCACTTTAATTTTCCGCACTGATATTGAATTGTTAGATGTATGCCTAATAGGATTGCATGACAAGAATTAAAAACAAAATGTTAGCAAACCTAACATCAAAGAAAAAATAACTGAATGCAACGCACTTGCAAATGCGCATCTCTAGAGTACTTCCACTTCGGTTGCCTTCGGAATAAAACAGTCACAACTCTCGAACATAAGAGATTTTAGTGGCTACCCTTTGGTTTAAGAGATCATAAGTCCCTCAATGACCCTTTCGACGTTGCCTCGGTAAAATGATCTTAAAACCCTAGGGTAATTACTAAGATATCTTACTAGTTGCCTTGGTGACCGTACAATGACCCTCGATTTTCCCTCAAACACCCGACGATAGGGCTACCTACTCACTAATAGTAGGATAGCACTGTCTAAAGGAAAAGAGGAAAAGAACAAACCTTTTCGAGTAGGTAGATAGTTCTTATATGCTTGCTCAAGTAAAACAATTTTCCACACATACACTCCTTTCTAAAAATATTTTCAAAGATACTTTGTATACGTTCTCCACGACACGAGAAACATTACAAAGTTTGCTGCACTAAGGCGTCTTTTCAAAATACTTTTTCAAACATGCAAACACAAGGCATTTTCAAATGAGCTTGCAACTAAGAGCCCGTAGATAACTACGTATGGAAAGGGTGTTAACACCTTCTCTTTCCATAATCTATCCCCCTTACTCAGAAATAATCTTGAAAGGTCTTTTTCTATTCTTTTCACCCTTTCCTTTGTTGGATAAAAGAAAAGTCAATGGGGAGTCTTGCTTATCGCAACATTTGTGAATAAAAAAATGCAAAACCAGTACAACAATCAGTTCTGCCACTGTATTAAAATAACCATGATTCAACTTTGCTTCGTTGTGTGGATACCAAAGAAGCTGAGAAGATCATGGAGGATATGCACGAAGGTATCTTTGGTACTCATTCTAGTGGGCACATAATGGCTAAGAAGATTCTGAGGGCAGGTTACTATTGGTCCACTATGGAAACAGATTGCTATCACCACTCCCAGACTTGTCACAAATGCCAAATTTATGCTGACAAAGTACACGTGCCTCCGTTTCCCTTAAATGTATTGACCGCTCGTTGGCCATTTGCAATGTGGGACATTGATATGATTGGAGAGATTAGACCTACCGCTTCCAGTGAACATCGCTTCATCCTTGTTGCCATTGATTACTTCACGAAGTGGGTCGAGGAAGCCTCATTCGCTTCCGTTACCAAGAACGTTGTGGCTCGGTTCATCAGACATAATCTTATCTGTAGGTATGGTATCCCAGAAAGAATTATCACAGATAATTGTACCAACCTCAATAATACTATGATCATCGAGCTTTGTACGCAATTTAAGATCCAACATCATAACTCTTCTCCTTACTGGCCGAAAATGAATGGCGGTGTGGAGGCTGCCAATAAGAATATAAAGAAGATTATACAAAAGATGACGCTAACATATAAAGACTAGCACGAGATACTACCATTTTCTCTTCATGGTTATTGTACCTCAGTACGCACATCAACAGGGGCAACCCCATTTTCTCTCGTCTATGATATGGAAGTTATTTTACCTATCGAGGTCCAGATTCCTTCCATGAGAATTATGAAGGATGCAGGTTTAAACGAAGATAAATAGATTCAGACTCGACTTGACCAATTGAACCTGATTGACGAGAAGAGGCTCACGGCTGTTTGTCATGGTCAGATGTACCAGAAATGCATGATTAAAGCTTTTAACAAGAAGTTCATATGTTAGGTAAATTGGGTCAGTGACTTGGTAATCAAACGCATCATCCTTCCGCAAGGTGATCCCAGGGGCAAATGGGCTCCTACATACGAAGGACCATTTGTGATCAAAAACATATTTTCTGGTAGAGCCATGATATTGACCACCATGGACGGTGACGTCCTTCCACACTCTATAAATGCGGACATAGTTAAAAGATACTACGCATGAAAAAAGGACCCGCTAGGTTGACTGGCCTAGGAAAAAATAAGGGCATCCCGGAGAACCAAAAGGGTTCGGGCAAAAATTAGGGATATATATATATATGAAAAAAAATATGTACACCTGGCAAGTCGAAAACCTGAGAAGGCGGCTTGGGCAAAAAGGGGGTGTCCCGGTGGACCGAAAGCATATGACTATGTCCCGTTGGATGACCTTATAGCCAGACTTCTCTATCAAGTTCGAACGGTACGTATCAATCCAGCTAACCTCTTCCAAACGGCAAAGTGATGAGACGCTCAAAGATATAAAGGCAATAGCAGAATTGAAACCCAATGGGATTATTTCACATAGTTGTTTTTCTTTGTGTACCACTTTGTATATTTCTCATTTTTACGACGACTTCCTCTTACTAGGATGTCCGTAAAAGTGCTTGTTTATAGGCTAAACTTCCTGATATTAATACAAAAATTCTCTCTTAAAGTTTAAAACTATTTGTTTTTATTTTTCTGTTTTGTTTGCAAAAACGTACATTGATTTATTTTAAATGAACATATGCATTTGAATGTGATTACTGTTTACAAACGTATACATTAAAAATAGGAAAGACACTTACTAGCGGCTCTAAGAGTTGGGACAATGTTGAAAGTCGTCCATAAATCCCCATAGAGCAACCACCTATAAGGACTATCTTCACAAATTCTTCCCAGCAAAGAGACAGTCCCCAATAAGTCCAAAAATAGGGGCATCTTTCCACAATTCACCATCATATCTTCAACATATAGCCTAATGATTTCAGCTGCTCCAACAGTTCCTAACAGATAAAGAGGTTCAATTATTTCCCTAGCATCTTGGAGAATTCCCCAACACGGTCTATGGATTTCTTGGGTTCCCAAATAGAGTTTCATAAAATCCCCAAGCAGACCATGAAGCTTCGTTCCCCAGTAGATTTTATTTCTCTAGCTACAGAATTCCATCCCCCAGCGGAATTTATTTCTCCAAATTGGTAAATTATTCCAACAGAACTCTTTTCTCCAGTAGGACTAATTGGGATAACCGTCTCCAGAAGAGTAGCCACTCACATCAAAGGAATATTCATTATTTCATCCCCAATCATAGTGCATGTAATCCATCCGTTTCAGAAACCATGAAAGGTTATCAACTCTCCTTGAAGGTTTCTATCCTCAAGCAGAAGTCAAAAGTCTTCAGTGGAATATCCTCGGACAGAAAGCAGGAATCCGCAGCAAAATTAACATCAACAAAAACTAAGGAATTACATTCTTCATCTCCAACAACAGTCAGGGATTTATTTTCCCCAGTTCAACGACACCATAAAGAGCAACTGATACACTCACATATTATAGTCATACAACATTTACAATACATCATAGCATATGCATAACTGGAAAACATTCTCATTTATTTTGAGAGCATCATGAAATTCATACATCATGACATCACATGAAACTGACTTTACCTTTTCAGGTTGAATTCACAGGCAGATGAATACTATCAACTTATGCGCAACATGTCAAAGATTAATGCCCGAAACCAAACGGAGAAATTATATATACGACCAAGTGGTATGAACTCCCGAAGTAGGACGAGTTTACCAACGAACACAGTAGGCCACAGATTAATGCCCGAAACTAGACGAGGAAACTATCTATGTGACTAGCCTGTACTAAATCCCAAATACGGATTTACCAGCAAGCAAGACCAGACCACAAATTAACGCCCGAAACCAGACGGGGAAACTATCTATGTGACTAGCCGGTATGCATCCCCAAGACGGGTTTACCAACAAAAATAGATTGTGGATCAATTCTTGAAACCAGACAGGGCGACTATCTATATGACAAAGCATCTTTCCATCGGAGACTGAATTCCGACAAGCATACTCCTCAGTGATTGAATACTGACAAGCATATCCCTCAGATAAAACCAGGCAAAGGTTCATTCTGATACCCCTTGGATACAGTCGAGCGAAGACTCATTCTGATCCTCTTTTAGATATAATCAAGACGAAGATTCATTCTGACGCTCCCCAGCATGTATGCTAGATACAGTCGCACACAGACTCATCCTAGCATACTTCTCATAGATAGTCAAGCAAAGACTTATTCTTCTATTCCTACCAATGGACACTCCATATGGCATCTATAAGCCCATCTCTGTTGACTCTCCATCACTTCTCCAAATGGCATCTTTAAGCTCATTCCCGTTATAATCAACCAACAAGTGTTTACTTTGAGCACAAGAGAGTTCAAATTTGTGGGCACTTAATTGTTCAATCATCTTCTACCTTCAAGTCACGAATGGCAAACATGCCAATCTAACTCTTCAGATTTAAGAAGATTGAACGGGGGTAGTTGTTGTACCCCAAAATTTACCCTTTTTATTTCGACCCTTTTGGCTTATATTTCATCATTACATGCATGCATATCATTGGTTCTATGGTTATGGGATCAAGGTATCTCTATCAAGCCTCGTCAGATTACAAGTGACATTTATTTCGTTAATGGATGTTCTCAGAGTATTTTTCGTGTTGAAGATTGGTTCATCGTTTCGTAATGATTCAGGGTTCAAAGATTCACAAGTCCAACCCGGTGCGTCATATTCAAGTGTTCTTTCAAAAACATATCCTTAGTGACGTATTCTCAAATTCAGGTTTGGCTCGAGAGCCAATTCTTTAAAGAAGGTCTCTAAATGTGCGAGTTTTCTTGAAGAAATGTGGTGAAAAAGTATGTTGAAAATGCAGTTTTTACGCATTAAAGAATTCATAACTTGAAGCCCGTGGCTCGTTTTGAACCTGTTCCGGTGGCCAAAATTTTGTCTTGACATCATCTACGTTTTCATCTCTCACGGCCGGAAGCCAATTTCATTCAGAAAGTCTCTGAAAATATGGATTTATCAAGTGTTTTCGCACAGGAAAATTGTGACATATGTTTATCTGCTCCTTATTCAAAAAAATCATAACTAGGTCGATTTTTATTGTATCAAGCTGGTTCCAGTGGCACTGTCTCACAAATTGAGTTAATTAAATTTTGGTTTTTATTTTCAAGAGCAAATGGTACCCTGAAGGCTTCCGTTTTTGACCTGAATCGCGTGCAACTCATTGAAAATTTTGAAGCTGGAAATTAAGTTGTCTGAGGCGAAACTTCAAAATTTTATAACTAATTCACAGTTTATCTGATTGAGACCATTTTCAGAAAGGAGTTTTTTCTAGATGTCGGATACATTCTCTTTTCACATTTCAACTTCAAAAATCACATTTAGGTCCCTGTAATTTTGCCTAGAACGTGTCAAACTCAAGTGAATAAAAATCTGCACTATTGCTTGTGGTTATTGGAGGCCCAATTGCACATCCAAAGCCCATATCTTTGCCCTAATTTCCATTATATAATCTTATTCTTTTCATACAAACAAGGACACAAAAAAAAAAACCTTGTCACAACCTTGTCAAAATATCAAGTTCCTTCAAGAATCCTAGAAATCTTGAGATCCTTGTTACAAACCCCCATCTCACTACAAACAAGCCATCTCATTCACTTCCAGGAACTCAATAGGGTAAGGTTGATTCGATCTCCATGATCAAATGGGTGTAGAATCATTCATACATGCCATATCGGTTTTAACATTACAAAATTTTATATATTTTTTTCTTTGCAATTTATGATATACTAATTTGTTTAGTGTGTTCATGAGATTCAACACTGCAGGTTTGGACCATTGTTATGGTCCCATGCAGGTTTATTACAAAACACACTGAGGCCAGATCATAACATCAACCAATGCATGGAAAAGGCTAGAAGGGCGTGGGTTCAACACCTATCCCTACTGATTTTGGTTTTCTTTCATTCTATTTATCCTTTTACCTATTTTCCTTCTTTCTGTTTAAAACCTTTTTCATAAAACCTAACATTTTTCACAAACCTTTGATTTTTTATAATAAACTTAAATAATTAATTTTAGGTTTTAATTTAATTTTAGGTTTTAATTTAATTTTAGGTTTTTAATAAAATCAACTTAGATTTTAGGGTTTTATTTAAATTCATTACCTAACTTTTTCTATTAATTAAATTTAACTAGGTTTTAGGTTAATCATCAAACTTTTTTATCAAACAATCAAAACAAATTTTCTCTTTTCTTTTCCTTTTATAATTTCGCGTATGGTATTACTATCGCGTATTTTATTATTTTTTCTTCCGATTATTGTAATTTAACTAGGTTTTAGGTTTTAGGATTTTGTTCGCTTGCTATTTTTTCCCCAATTTTGTGATTTTGTACCCCTTCCCGAAGCGATGTAATAGCGTAGGGTATTTCTTTACTGTTTTATTATTACTGTTAATGCTTAGATTAATAGGATTGTATGGCAAGACATAAAAGAAATAATTAGCTAACCCTAATTGCAAGATAAATGAATTGAATCAAGCACACTTGCATACTTCACTTCTAGGGTAACCTCTCTCGTTGCCTAAAAAAACAATGGTCTTGTCCCTCGAACGTAGGGATACCATTATCAAAGTACTTCAGTTACAAATCATCATAGTGATCATAGTCCCTCGATGTCCCTCGAAGTTGCGTACGGTATATGATCTTGTCCCTCAAAGTTGCCTACGGTATATGATCTTGTCCCTCGATGTTTCCTACAAATATATATGATGATAGTCCCTTCAAATTGATAAAGGTATCCCTACATGTTACCTTCAATGACCATAATGATGACCCTACGCCTGTCCCTCGAACATCCAAAGATAGGGTTTCCTACTAACTAATGGTTTGGATAGCACTATCCAAAGGAGGAGTAAAAATAAAAGAAAGACCTTGAGTGGATAGTTACTGTTCATTGCTTGCTCACAACTTAAAACACTTTTTCACACCTTACACTTTCGAAAACATTTTCAAAACGCTTTATCAACACTCTTGAGGACTGATACAAGAGTTATCATAAAGAAAAATGCCTTGCTATTTGGCATTTCAAAACTTTTTCAAAAGCACACACACAAAACAAATAAAGTGAGCAAGCGATTAAGAGCCTGTAGATAACTACGGATGAAAAGGGTGCTAAGACCTTCCCTTTTCATAACCTACCCCTCGAACTCAGAAAAATCTCAAAGGTATTTTCTATTTATTTTCACCTTTCCTTATTGGATAAAAGAAAATTCGATGGCGACTCTTGCTATCCCCAACATTTGCGATAAATGCAAAACCAAAAGTTTGTTCTCCCACCGTATTACATACGGGATCAAGGTTAGCATAAGTTCTTTGTAAGGGATAAGATTTGGATGTTTTGTATCTCGTTCTCCTTTAACTTGACTTACCACCAAGGTTGATTCTCCAAATACGCTTAAGAATTTGATTCTTAGGTCAATAACAGCTTTCAGACCCAAGATGCAGGCTTCGTACTCAGCCATGTTGTGTGTACAGTCAAAGCAAAGTCTGGCAGTGAAAGGCGTATGACAACCTTCAGGGGAAATGATCACAACACAAATTCCGTTACCCAGTGCGTTGGAAGCTCCATCAAAAATCGTAGTCCATTGGGATCCTTGCTCAGGTCTTTCATACAGCCTAGGCTTTTCACAATCTGTAATCAGCATGATATTCTCATGCGGGAATTCAAAGTGCATAGACTGGTTGTCCTCTACAGCTTGGTGTACCATGTGATCTGCCAACACACTTCCTTTGATTTCTTTTTATGTAGTGTACTAGATATCGTATTCGGCTAAGATTATTTTCCATCGGGCTATCACTCTGGAGAGAGATGGCTTCTCAAAGATGTACTTGATGGGATCCATCTTAGAGATCAATAGAGTAGTATGAGTCAATATATAATGTCTTAGTCAGTGAGCATACCATGCTAACACGCAATATGTTTTCTCGAGCAGTGAATATCTTGTTTCACAGTCAATAAACTTTTTGCTAAGGTTGTATATTGCATGCTCTTTTCGACCAGACTCGTCACGTTGCCCTAACACACACCCTATTGAATTCTCTAACACGGTTAAGTATATGATCAGAGGTCTTCCTTCAACTGGTGGCATCAAAATTGGAGGTTCTTGAAGGTACTCTTTAATCTTGTAAAAAGCTATTTGACAGTCGTTATTCCATTTTACTACTTGATCTTTCTTCAGCGGCTTGAAGAGTGGCTCACAAGTAGTGGTCAAGTAAGAAATGAATGGGGCAATGTAGTTGAGTCGTCCTAAGAAACCTTTGACCTCCTTCTCAATACGGGGAGCTGGAATTTCTTGGATTTATTTGACTTTTGCATGATCAACCTCAATTCCTTTTCCAATGACGTCGAAACCTAAGAGTTTTCCAAATCTTACCCCGAAAATGCATTTTCTTGGATTCAGCCTCGGCTTGTATTTCTTCAGCCTTTCAAACAGTTTCTGCAAATAAACAAGGTGCTCTTCCTCAGTTTGTGATATCTCTATCATGCCATCCACATAGACTTCTATTTCATGATGAATCATGTCATGAAATAAAGCCACCATAGCTTGTTCATAAGTTCTACCTGCATTCTTCAACCCGAAAGGCATGACCTTATAATAGAAGGTGCCCCACTGTGTGACAAAAGTAGTTTTCTCCATGTCTTCAGATGCCATTTTGATTTGTTTGTACCCTGAGAAGCCATCCATGAAGGAGAATACCTTGTGTTGAGAATTGTTGTCAACCGAGACATTAATATGTGGTAGTGGGAAGTCATCTTTGGGGCTTGCCCTATTTAAATCCATGTAGTCTACGCATATATGGACTTTACCATCTTTCTTCGGCACTGGAACAACATTTTCAACCTATTAGGGATACGACATCATTGCCAAGAAACCTATATTGAACTGTTTCATTACCTCAGCCTTGATTTTCTCTAACATATCAAGACGTATGCGACAAACTTTTTTTTGATCGGAGAACAACCATCTTTCGTTGGAAGACGATGAACCACAATATCAGTATCGAGCCCTAGCATGTCTTCGTATGACCAAGCAAATACCTCAACATATTCGTGCAACATCTGAACCAATCTGCTCTTGAAACTGTCTTCTAGGTTGGTGCCAATCTTGACTTCTTTCTTATCTGCCTCAGTACCCAAATCTATCACTTTGACCGGTTCTTCGTGCGGTTGGATGGCCTTTTCCTCTTGTATCAGGAGTCTGGCGAGTTCTCCAGGTATCTCACAATCTTCTTCACCTTCGTCTTCGGCTTGATATATTGGATTTTCGAAGTGATAAACGGAAATAGCATAATTGTTGTCAATAAGATCCGAGTGGATGTGGATCTGCAAATATATGTGTGTGTGTGTGTGTGTGTGTGTGCATGTAAGGTCACATGGCTATTTGAAAATGAAGTAAAGTAAAAGAAAGACAAAGAGCATAAAATTTGAATGCAAAATCGTCCAATGTTTTCATTAAATGAGCATATGATATATGAAATGACAACCCTTAACAAATGGACCATTGTACCCCGGGTAAGGCACATGGTTTAAAGTCATTGTTTTTAAAGGAATTATACAGACAAACTTCTTAAAGCAATAAAAATAGGAAATAGCAATTACTCCTGGCTGAAGGAGATTGTGATGAAGTCTTTGGCCTTCCAGTTGTTGAGTCAACCATCAACATTAGGGAATATCCAGTCGTCCGAGTCACCATCACTATCAGTGTCTTCCAAAGCATTGACTTCATTGTTGCTAATACGGAGAGGTGGTCCCCCAGCACGAGCATATCGAACCTATTTCTGAGCCTTTAAAGTGAAACCCAACCCAAATTTGTCAGATTTGTAGGGGATTATCTGGAAGTTGTCCCCAGATAGTGCAGCCCCTGTCTTCTACAACAGCTCTAGCATACTTCAGAGAGGCCATTATTGGTGTGTCCTTAGAGATTTCAGGAGTATCAGGAGTAGAAACAACGACCATTGAAGGGATTACCTCAAATGAGTGGCAGGGGGTTTCAATTAATTCACCATCCATTTCAACATATTTGAAAGAATTCAAATGACTAACCTTATATTCTTCCTCTCCACAGACTGTGACAATCTTCCCTTTTACTGGGTACTTCAGCTTTTGATGTAATGTAGAGGTAACAACACCTGCCCATGAATCCATGGGCATTTGAGAAAGCAGAAATAGGCCGGGAGAATATCCATTACATAGAAAGTTAAATTGAAGACTTGTGATCCCACCTTAATCGGAAGATCAACTTCTCTGTTGACCATTCTTTTTGACCCATCAAAGGCTCTTACCACATCATAGTTGGGTTTCAGCATCAGCCCTTCACAGTCCAATCTATCCAGAGCACCTTTGGATAGAACATTCGAGGAGGAACATATATCAACTAACACATGTGCCAAAGTAGTGCATTTGAATTCAATAGATATGTGTAGATCTTTGTTATAATTCTTACTCGCCGAAGTTAAATCTGCATAAAAAAAAGCCTAAACCATTGTCAGCAGTTAGGCTTGCTACATAATTCTCAAATTGATCAGTAGTGGTCTCTTGTGGTACATGGGCATTCTTCAGAAATCTCAACAAAGCTTGGGCATGTGCTTCAGAGCATAATAACAAAGACAACATGGATATTTTTTAGGGTGTCAGCCCCAGTTGTTCAACTATTTTGTAGTCACTTTTTCAGATGATCTTCAAAATTTCTTCCATCTCTTGTCTAGATGGATCTTCAATTGTAACATCTTTTGAGGGTGCCTCCGTCCAGGTGGGCTCAGTCACTTTCTCTTTACCTCAGATATCAGCAGTTTTCCCATCAGCAGGAATATGAATAGGTGTTGTAGTAGTTGTTGGAGGAGAGATCTCTGGAGAGAAGACCCTTCCTGTCCTAGTGACCTTACTAGTTCTGACAATGTTTTTAATTTCAGGATCTTCATTTTCTGTAAACCATGGATCTTGCTTGACACCATAATAATAAACTTCTGCCCCATAGTTCCAGGGCACAACTTTGTCAGAGGAGTAGGGGATTGGCCCCGGTGTAGTGATAATTAGGGGAGCCACTCTTGGCTCAGTAGAAATCCTTATAGGGCCTTTAGAGGTGATCCTAATAGGAGTATTTGAAATGGTGATTATGGAAACATCTTTAAGTCTCAGCTCTTGGAAAGTACTTTCAGGAAAACTCTTCACGGATGGAGTTTTCTTGAATGTAATTTCATGGCTATAAATCAGGCGTTGGATACCTTTCTTCAGCCACATACAACCATTAGTTTGAGAAGCAAAATGGTAACAATTTTGAAGGCAACCTGAAAATAAACTGGCTCTTAACATATTCTTCTTAATGGGTCATCAAGGGAGTAGTCAAATCACTTATGGTGGAGACAAAGGAGACATCGTCATTGGCATTAACACCTTTACCATGAATGGGCATGGGGGAAATAATCACATTAGGGGTTTCTGGAGGGTGAAGCTTGATCACTTTGTTGTCAATCAAATCTTGGATTTTGCTTTTTAGGGCCCAACAATCACTGGTGTCGTGCCCAGGGCTATTGGAATGGTATGCACACCTTTCCTTTGGGTTATACTTCGAAGATGATGTGCTGGGATTTTGAGGAGGATCCCGCAGTGTTACCAAATATGCCTTCAATAGATGTTGTAAAGCTTGAGCCAATAGCATATTAATTCGGGTGAATTGTCTCCTCGGAGCGTCTGACCTATGTTGATTATTTTGTTGTTGTGGTCGTTGAACTGGGGTCGGGTTAGAAATTAATACTGCTCCTACCGACTGATCACGGTCATTCTTGATACGGCTTCTTTGTCCATAAACAACATTAGTTTACTTCTTACCAACACATGGTTTCTTTACAGCGGTAGAGGTTGAGGCCATTAGGATTTTTCCACTTTTGATTCCGCTTTCAACTTGTTCGCCAGTCAAAATCAGCTCAGTAAACCCTGACAAAGAACTTCCAATAAGAAAATTAAAGAATGGACCGGTCAAAGTGCCCATGAACATGTCCACTAATTCTCGATCAGTCAAAGGGGGTTGCACCCTTCCAGCCAGGTCCCTCCATTTTTAAGCATACTTCTTAAAGCCTTCGTTCGAGCCCATAGTCATACTTTGTAATTGCACGAGGATTGGCGCAAGGTCAACATTGTATTGGGATTGTATGTAGAAGGCAACATCCATATCCTCCCGTGTGTGGATATTATTCCCTTATAGTTGATAGAACCATTCCAAATGTGTTCCAGATAAGCTCTCTTAGAAGAAATGAACCCATAACTTCCTATCGGCAGTGTGTGGTTGAATCTTGTGGACATATGACCTTAAGTGGATTTTTGGACAAGAGACTCCATCATACTTGGCAAAGACAGGGACCTTGAATTTGTGGGGAATGACCACCCCAGAGACCAAACCTAAGTCTCCAAAGTCCAAACCAGGCACTGTCTGGATCTCTATAGCCTTAAGTCGGTCTTCCAACTGTTTGTATTTGTCATCCTCCAGTGGGTACTTCTCATTGGAGTAGTCTTCATCCTTCAAGATCTGGTTATTTCCCCCCCCCCCCAACCCCGGTGCTTCTAACATCCTCGTCTTGATTGTCTTCTTCCTTAGAAGAAGCCTCTTCTATTTGAGCTAATCGGGTGGGACCCTTGACCTTCTTCACATGTTGAGAATAACAACCCGCTTCTTAGTCTTCTTTTTGGTGGTAAGGAGTGCCATCATTTCTCATTGTCATTTAGCTAAGTTGAGGAGAGTCTCTTGAAATTGGGCATGTTGAGTTTGCAGATCTTTGACAGTCTACTCTAGAGCCATCTTATACTGAAATAAACATGTATCAGAAAACCTGCTTATGATATAATGCATGATATACGGATGCAATGTTTTAAAGAACCTTAAGGAATTTAAATTTTCTATCCAAAAAGGAAACGAAAACAACAATTGCATTAATAAGTTCAAGAGTTACAATTGCTCCTTGGAATTACAATGAAAAAGAAAAAGGGTTTCAAAGAGACAACAAAATAAAAAACTCCTAAAACCTAAGACTCAGGTCTCCCACGGACGCTTCCTCTTTGTGTCGATGTAGGCATTCAGGCTTTGCTCCTTGTGAAGTTGCTTTGTGAGCTCCAACACTTTCTTCTCGCTTGCATAAAATCAAGCTTCAAAGGTGTCTCATTCTCCCTTGAGTTGAACCCAGGACTTCTACAATTCCTCGAGGTCAGTAGGCATGTCAGGATGGAGAACGGTATAAGGAATATCCCCTTCAGCAATGGGCTTCACAATCACTAGTAGGATGGTTGGATATGGAATCATGAGACTTTAAGCACGAGCTCGTTCCCATTTGAGATAAGGCTCAAGAGGGATGTAATTCTTATGCCCCAAAGTCTTGCTATCAACCTTGCTTACCATGCCCCAAGCATGTACAAATCTTTGATGATAACCTTGAACATCGTTCTCGTAGTTGAATATAATACCTTGAATGAGTGTGTTGTGGGGACCATCTCTTCGAGCATAGCCAAATTGTCATAGAGCTAGAGAAGGGTTATGAGTAATACCTCCCATAATGCCCAAGAGTGGAACATTATGGAATTCCCCATAACGGTCAATGATAGTAATATCCTTTTGAGATTGAGAGCATCAAAAGATATTTTTATGAGAAAATGATATTATCCTTTGCGACCACCTCAAACCTTAATCATTCTCCAATACTGATCGGGGAAGGTGAAAAATAAACCACCTAGATAGAAAAGGAAAGTAACGCATAAGAGTCCCTCGCTTCCTCATAGTGCGAGTATGAAGACAATGCAAAATGTCTCCAAGCAATGTATGCACGAGGTTACGAGTAAGGAAAATTTTGACAGCATTCAGATCTATGAGTTGGCTAGGGTTAGGAAAAAGCACCAAATTATAGATTAGAAGAGCCAATATCTCCTTAAAAGGTTGAAAGTTCATGGAATACAAAAACAAACGAGCCTTCTCCATCAGGAATTTAGCCAAAAAGCCTTTGACCCCACTTCTTGTCTCCTAATTGGCTACAATGTCAGAACTCTTCAAATGTAAGGTCGTGGCAATAACTTCAGGTCTTGGAGTTTCCTCTAAACTGGTGAAGGGGATTTGATCAAGAATAGGTAATCCTAGTAGTTGAGATAATTCTTCCATTGTGGGCACCAATTGATAATCAGGAAAGGTGAAACAATGATGTACAGGGTCGAAGAACTGAAAGAGCACCCTCACCATGTCTTCTTCAAAGCTTGAGGTAACAAGATTGATAAGTTGACCGTGTCTTTTAGTGAATGGAGACTTTTCATGAACCCTTGATGCTAACTCTTTGAGTTGAGGAGGTACCCTTATAAAGTTAATTCATATGGTATTTCTACGAGCAGAAGCCATATCCTAAAAAACAGAACAAAGATAAATCCCTAGGTCCTTGAAATGGTTAGTGAAAAGGCTATGGCATGATGTTATGATGTCATGAACAAATAATCATACACAAAAAAACACACAATGTCTTAGGTTTAGGCTTTCATGGGGTTTATAAGTAAGTACCCTCTTGAAGTTTTAGTTGGCTTAACCTGTCGTAAAAGGAGTAACCGGGTTCTAGGAGCCTCAATATCACTAATCTTTCTTCATCGGACATTGTTTTAGCTCAAGCATCCAAATTGCAGCCAAAATATCCTGAAAGAGTGATCTCAATGAGTGTAGTATCGAGTACCAACCAACTTTAGTCTTGCACCAAAGCCAACTATCTCACTACTTTCTAATGGCCAAGTTGTTCAACTAAGGTTCTACGGTCAGTTAGTGCTTCATGACACCACACAACAGCCCCGTATTCTCCTTGACTAGACTCAAGGGACACCGGTGCCAACAAATGTGTCACACTAACGTAGCCATCTCTTCAACCATGTATGTATTACGCTGCATAGTCCCCACAATCTATTGTTACTTACCTAGAATGCCCCAGATCCAGGTATGGGATCTATACAAGAAATAAATCCAAGCATAACCCCAAAATGTAAATCAAACAAGGCAAACAAGTAAAGAAATAAGGGTGATCTAGCTCTTAAGGTAACCCCACTTTTATTAACATCTCCCAGCAGAGTCTCCAGTTCTGTAATACGGTGGGAGAATTGACTTGGGTGTTTTACGTTTTATCGCAAATTTTGCGGATATCAAGAGGTTCCATTGACTTTTCTTTTATCCAATAAAGGAAAGGGTGAAAATAAAAAGAAAGACCTTTTGAGATATTTTCTTGAGTTCGGGGGGTAGGTTATGAAAAGGGAATGTGTTAGCACCCTTTTCATCCGTAGTTATCTACGGGCTCTTAATTTCTTGATCACTTAAAAATGATTTGTGTTTGTGTATGTTGAAATATGTTTTGAAAGTGGTGATTATGTAATGATTCTCATATCGTTGAGAATGTATACAAAATGTTTGTTTTTGAAATATTTTGAAAACGGCTTAGTACGACAATTTTGCAATGATTCTCGTATCGTTGAGAATGTATACAAAATGTTTGTTTTTAAAAATATTTGCTTGAAAAGAGAGTGTTTGAAAAGATGTTTGTTTTTGAAAGTGTGAAGTGTGAAAATGGTTTTAGTTTGCAAGAAAGAAATTACGAGAAATATACCTACTCAAAAAGTCTATGTTCTTTTCCTCCTCCTTTAGATAGTGCTATTTTACCATTAGTTGGTAAGGAGCCATATTATTGGATTTGAGGGACGGGCGTGGGTCATCGTACAGTCATAAAAGGCAACTTGTAAGATGTTTTAGAAATTTTCCATAAGGGTCTAAGATTGTATATTGAAGGAAACATCGAAGGGTCATCGAGGGGCTGTGATCTTTTAATCGAGGGTCTTTTGCTAAAACATCCCAAGTTCGAGGGACATGACTGTTTTTATCTTAGGCACCAAGTGTGGTTAACTCTAGAGGTGCATGTGTGTATTGTGTGTTTGATTCCAAGTATTTTATCTTTGAATTATGGTTTTTCTATGGTTGGTTTTAATCTTGTCATGCAAACCCTAATTACTAACAATAATAAGGAAAGCGATAAATTACGAAATTTAAATGGCCTACGCTATTACAATGCTTTGGGAATGAGGGGTACAAATTCGTGAATAGGGGGAAGAAAGAAATACAGCCCTAATTATCTATTACAAACCATTGAACATGAATAATAATAAAATGCACAAAATGTAGAGATGAAGAAGAAGAAAGAAATTGTTTTTGTGAGTTTTTAATGGAGAAAAAGATTCGATAATTTAACCTAATTAAACTAATTAATTTTAATTACAAGAGAGATTGATTAATTATTTAACAAACCCTAAAAATATAATTTAATTGAAATTAAGAAGATAATAAAAACCTAAGTCTAAATAATTTGTTTGTAAAACAATTTTAATGTTTAATTTGGAAGAAATATTTTAAAGTGTGGAAAATAAACAAAATCTAGTTCTAAATATTGACAAAAATAAAATAAGTGTTTAAATTAAAATATTTTTAATTTAATTATTTAAAAAAAATATTTTTTGATTTTAGGTTTAAATAAAATAAATAGATTAATTAAAATAATGAAAATATAAAAAAGAAATAAAAAGAAATGGGCTGGGGTGTTGAAAAGTAATCATGAGGTTAAATATAGCAAAAAAGCCCAAAACAGTTTTTTAGTTAGAAACAGAAATGAAATAAAAAATAAGAAAATGGGCCTGTGTTTTAGTAAAAGAGGGGGTGTTGGGAAGAAATTCAAACAAGCCCAGAATAATGATCCAGCGCCAATCTACGATTCCATGTTGCTGGCTTTTTGAGGTGCATCATGGGCTACACATGTGGAATGTTTGATCTTTGTTGCTTGCATATCTGATGGTGATGGTGAGAGGCACATGGTGTGCGTGCTAGACTGTCCTGCACATGATCTAAGACAAGAAAATATGAAATAATCAAAAGGGTACTGCTGAGGCTCGAACCCATGTCCTTATACACAAATGCCTTAGCGCGCGCTTCTCTGCTACTGGGTGGCTGTTTCATCCGGTCATAACACTGGTTGCAATAAACTTAAAATAAACTCATTTCTAAAATTTGAAAATGACTTCATCTTCAACCTTGCGTGTGCAGTGATGAACAACACCATGGTCAAATATGTAACTTCTTCATTTCTCAACCATTTTCAAAAGTGTAAACATGAAAGTTGTTCCATTTTTCACCATGAATTCAACCATATAAATAACTAAAGCTATAAATCAAAGATGAACATGAATTTTGTTTGGCACCAAACTGAACCCTAAAATCTCATAATTTTTCAGTTCTAAAATTCTCATTGCTCAGTCAATCAAAATGAAAACTAAGGACATGGTTAGCTTCAGGGCAATGATATCTACATTTTTTATTCATAAAGTAACCATTAATGATGCTTGTATAAGGAGTTCAAAGTTGAGCAAACTTACCTCAAAACTGGAAATCATGTTTGGAGTTTGAGCACTCTTAGAGTGTTGTGATGATCTGGACAACTTCATTGAACTCCTAGGAAGCTATTGTAATACTTACTTTGAGCTGAGAGTGGCTGGATTCTTCTAGAGAAGTCAAGTTGCATGTGGTTATTTTTGAGTTTGGAAGATGATGAAGATGAAGTTACAATTATGAAACAGGGGTGGGGATGAGTTGTAAATGAGGTATGGAAGCTTCATGATTGATTAAAAGTGAAAATGCACGAGTGGATTTGTGAGTCTGAAGTTTTTGGCCAGAAGTTGCAACAATGGAGGTTTTGATACAAGTTCTGATTTCAAAGTGTTTCAGGGTGTTTCAAGGCTTGTGTATTCATCCTTTGGCTTATATATAACTTCTCTATTTATATAGAAAAGGTTTTGGAGGCTCTAGCAATCATAAAAAATCACATGTTATGGTTTTGAAACTTGTTTTTGACGCAAACTTGAAATACATAATTTCAATGCATAGTACAAGCATGGTATGAGTAGTTAGAGGCTCTAGACAAGTTGCTTTTGTCTTTAAGATTGTGTGTGTTCAGAAAGAACAAGTGCAAAGCTCAAGGAGAGTGGACTTTATGATTAAAGCCACTTTTCCAAAATGGCAATGTTACCTTTGTCCCAAAAATGGATTAATCACTTGGACAATGGCTCAAGCACTTGGATCATAGCTCAGTCAGTTGTGTAAACATTTAATTTTTGAGTGATTTATAAGTTTTAAGGTCTTCAAAGCAAGATTATGCAGCATACTTGAAGATTGGATCATAAGGTTCATCACAAAATAACCTAAAATTCAAGAATGGATGTTTAACTTCTTCTCTTCGATTCTCCTAGCTCAAGCAAGATCTCTTCAAGTTCTTGGACATTTTGGAAAGCTTGAAACATTGTATACAACCTTCGTGTTGACCAATTTGGAAAAATCAACTTAGAACTTGGTGAAAAATTGCTAAGAAACTGGGATAAAAAATTTGCCTAACTTGATGAAAATTTCACTAAGTGTTTTTTATAAAAAAGTCATGACTTCATGGGCCTATATCTCATAATCTAAGCATTTTTTGGACATCAACCCTAAGGGTCAAAGTTTTAGAATTCATCAAGATCTACAACTTTCATGTTGAAAGTTTTCCTTGAATCATCTTGAATCTTGGTGAAAAAATGTCATGAAATAATGAAATTATCAAGGGTAAAAACACTTAGAATTTTTCTAAGTATTGAAACCTTTGACTTTTTTTGGACTTTTCTTGACTTTCTTGATTATTGATGATCAAGTTTGATATGTTTTAAGGTCTTGATGAATCTTGATCTTTGAAATTCAATGTTGACCAAAAAGTCAAAGTTTGACTTTTTGTGTATTAGTTGACTTTTCATCAGTTTATCAAATTTCAATTATCAATCCATTGATCTTGAGAAATGATTTGAGCCATGAAATTAGGTCAATATATTGTGTTTGAGCCCTTGAGATCATGATTCAAGCCATTAGGCCATGTACTAGGTCAAAAGTCACTGATCAGTCATTCTCAATCAAAACCCTAATTTTGACAACTTTGCCCCTTTGATGATTTGAATGCTTTCCTTGAGGAATTGTGATCAACCCTTGATCAATTGATGAATATGACTTCATAATGTTGATGTTGGCCAAAAATCTTGAAGTTTGACTGTATCTTAACCATAGTTGACTTTTTACCCAATACAATTGATATTCAATCATCTGCTTATTTTATTGAGCAAATTTGTGGTGCAAGACTTGAAACTTGGTATGAGTAATCTTGGAGACCTATAATGAACCATGAAAGTCATTTGTGGCATTAGAAGTCCAATTTTCCTTGTGAAAACAAAAACCCTAATTTGTGGTCTCAGTGCTTAGGAGGTGAGCTTGTATGATCAACTCTTTGAGAATCCTTGAGCATTTGAGATCATTTGTGAGAAATGTTTTGAAGAAAAGGGAGGGAAAAATTTGGGGTACAACAGTGGGGAATTGATATGATTGGAGAAATAAAGCCTACTGCATGGCCCAATTCATCAAGAGTAACCTCATATGTCAATATGGCATCTTCGAAAGAATCATCACAGACAATGGTACCAGCTTCAACAACACTATGATCATTGAACTCTGCACGCAGTTCAAGATCAAGCACTATAACTCTTCTCTATATCGAACAAAGATGAATGGCGCAGTGGAAGCTGCCAACAAGAACATAATGAAGATTGTGCAAAAGATGGTTGTGACCTACAAAGATTGGCACGAGATGTTACCGTTTGCTCACCATGACTATCACACTTTGGCACGAACATCAACTGGGGCAACCCTATTCTTTCTGGTATATTGTATGGAAGATGTCCTACCTGTCGAAGTTCAGATTCCCTCTCTGAGGATAATGAAAGATGTAGATTTAGACGAAGATGAGTGGATTCAGACCAGGCTAGACCAACTGAATCTAATTGGCGAGAAGAGACTTGTGGTTGTCTGTCACGGTCAGATGTATCAAAAACGTATGATCAAGGCATTCAACAAGAAAATCAAGCATCAGGTATATCAGGCTGGTGACTTGGTAGTAAAGCGCATTATTCTATCGGAAGGTGATCCTTGGGGAAAATAGACTCCCACCTACGAAGGGTTGTTTATGATTAAGCAAGTATTTCCGAGCGGTGTTATGATACTGACCACCATGGACTGTGAAGATTTCCCGCACCTTGTGAACGTGGACATAGTCAAAGGATACTACGCATGAAAACGACCCGCTAGGTTGACTGGCCTAGGCAAAAATAAGGGCATCCCGGTGAACCAAAAGGATTCGGGCAAAAATTAGGGATATATATAAAAGATTGTACACCTGACAAGTCGAAAACCTGAAAAGGTGGCTTGGGCAAGAAAGGGTATCCCGATTGACTAAAAACCCGAAAGGGTAGTCCAAGAAAAAGTTAGGGATTAAAGTGTACGACTATGTCATGTTGTATCACTTACTGCAAGCTTTATTACCAAAGTCAAAAGTTCAAATGGTACAAGTTCAATCAACTTCTTCCGACAGCAAGGGATGAGATGTTCGAAGACATGGGGCCAATAGCAGAGTTTGAACCCAACGAGATCATTTCCACATAGCTATATATTTTGCTTTCACTTTGTACTCTTTTCATTTCATGACAATTTCCTCTTACTAGGATATATGTCTCTTTGTACAAAATCACATGTTTATAGGCAAACTATTAATACAAATACACCCTAAATTCAAACTTTTTGTTTTTTGTTTTTTCTGTTTTGTTTGCAAAAACGTCCAATGACTAAACTTGAATGAACATATGCATATGAACATGATTAACTGTTAACAAATATATGCATAAGAACAAGAATAAGCATTTACTCAAGACTCTAGGAGTTGGGATGACGTTCAAGCTATCCACAAATCCCCACGAAGCCACTTCTATGAGATTATCCCCAGAGTAATCTTCACAAATTCATCTTCAATGAATATACATTCCCCACAATTTCCTTGGCAGATACCTCTGGCGGATAAAAGAGTATGATCTCCTTCCCGAAAATATCACTAACCTACGGAGTTCTAATCAATATAATTCATGGAAGTTCTCTCCCTCAGCTGAGTTTATTCCTCCAAAACTGTAAAACTCTTTGCAGATTTCTTCCCTCCGGCAGAGCTTATTTCCTCAACAAGGGTGTTTCCTCAGCGGAGTATTTCTCTGTCAATAGGTTTTATTCCCCCAGATTACAGTCTCCCCAGTTTGAGTCTATTCCTCAGATGGCTACAAATCACCGACAAAATTCCTCTCTCCAGTGAAGTCGCCACTATCCCTAGAGAGTTGCTACAAAACCTGGAATCGAACATCAGCCAACTTTATCCTCCCCCAAATGAGTAGGAATATTATCCATCTCTTTTATCCCCAGTTAGGATATATAATAATTAAACTCCCTAGTAGAGAGACGAACGACTAATGTTCCTAAACTCTCTTCCCCAAACAGAAGTCAACGTTTCCCAGCGGAATTTTTCAAACAGTAAGCAGGAATCCCCAGCGGAAGCATTCTAGACAAGGTTAAAGATGACATATGTTCTTCATCCCCAGCACCAGTCAAGAATTTATCTTCCCCAGCAAATATGTCATATGAAACTATTGATACACTTCCAACAACATTTCACATTCATACATCATTTACCAATATCATAGCATATGCATACGAAACGCATGTAGCACTGTCTCATTTATTTTAAGAACATCATTATGCAATGCATTTCATACATCATGACATTGCATACAGCTAACTCTTTACCATTTCAGGAAAGATCAATCAATAGACGAATATCATCAACAATTCTCAAATGGGTCCAAGATTAATTCCCGAAACAGGACGATGAAACTATCTATACAACCAAGCAAAGATTAACTCCTGAAATAGGATGGGAAAACTATCTTTCTTTCTTTATGGTTAGATGAAGATCAATTCCCGAAATAGGACGTGATGACTATTTTTATTATCAAGTGGTATGAACTCTCAAAACAGGACGGGTTTACCAACAAAAATAGATTGTAGATCAATTCCCGAAATAGGACGGGGCAATTATCTATATGATGAACACTCACTTCAAAGACCTCTTATGGCTCAGTTTAAATCAAACATAGATTTATTATGGTACTTCTTCCAGTAGACTTTTTCTGGATCAGATTAAATCGACCATATATTTATTCTGATACTTCTCCCAGTTAAAGACGGATGCAAACATCTTCTTGCTCATATTAAATCAAGCATAGATTTATTCTGATACTTCTTCCAGTAGACATTTTCTGGCTCAGGTTAACTCGACCAAAGATTTATTCTGATACTTATCCCAGTTAAAGTTGGACGCAAACATCTTCTGGCTCAAATTAAATCAAGCATATATTTATTCTGATACTTCTTACAGTAGACATTTTCTGGCTCAAATTAAATCTACCATAGATTTATTCTGATACTTCTTCTAGTTAAAGTCGAGCATAAACTTAGTCTAATTTCTATCAACAATTACTTTGGGTGGCATCTATAAGCCCATCTCCAACAACTCTCCATCACCTCTCCAAATGGCATCTTTAATCCCATTCCCAGTATAATCAACCAACAGTGTTACTTCGTGCACAAGCGAGTGCAAATTTCTGGGAACTTATGTGTTCAATCATCTCCCACCTTCAAGTCACGAATGGCGGACGTGCCAATCTAACTCTTCAGGTTTAAGAAGATTGAACAGGGGCAGCTGTTGTACCCCAAATTTTTCCCTCCCATTTTCTTTAAGACATTCTCATGAGGTCCCCATTTTCTTCAAAGCTACTCAGGAGTTGACTGGTCAAACCTCCTCCTAAGAAAGTGTCTTCAACTAGGGTTTGGTTTTTCTCAAGGATGTTTGGGTTTAAGGGTCTCAAATAACTTTCATGGTTCATCATAGGTCCTCAATAATTCTTATGTCAAGTTTCAAGTCTTGTATCACAAGTTTGCTCAGTCAATGGCTCAGATGATTGGAATCAATTGTATTGGACAAAAAGTCAATTATGGTCAACATAAAGTAAAACTTCAAGATTTTTTGTCAACATCAATGTTTTGAGGTGATATTCATCATTTTATAAAGGGTTGATCATGGTTCCTCAAGGAAAACCCTCAAATCATCAAAGGTAAAAAAATTGCCAAAATTAGGGTTTTAACTGAAGATGACTAACCATTGACTTTTGACCTAGTGCATGACCTAATGGCTTGAAGCATGATCTCAAGAGCTCAAATACAACATCTTGATCTAATTACATGGCCCAAGACATCTTCAAAGATACAAGTGATTGATAGTTGAAAATTTGAATCAGTTGATGAAAACTCAACAATCATACAAAAGTCAAACTTTAACTTTTTGGTCAACATTGAGATTCAAAAATCAAGAATCTTCAAGATATTCAAAACTATCAAACTCGATCATCAAGAATCAATATAGTCAATAAAATTCAAAAGTCAAGATTTTCAACACTTAGAAAAAAGTCAAGTGTATTGTACCTAAAAATCCTAACTTCACAAGCAAGTTTCCTCAAGATACAAGTTGATTCAAGGAAAACTTTCAACATGAAAGTTGTAGGGATTGATGAATTCTACAACTTTTTTAATGTGGGATGATCCTCAAAAAGTGCCTGGGTTAAGAGATATAGACCGATGAAGTTCTAATTATTTTTATCCAACACTTAGACAAAATTTCAACAAGTTTTGGTCAGTTTTTCATCCCAACTTCTTGACCAATTCCCACCAAGTTCCCATTTGATTTAGCCAAAGTGATCAACATGAAAGTGGTAGACAATGTTTCAAGATTTCAAAAATGTCCAAGATCATAAAAAGATCATGCTTGAGCTAGATGTTTCAAAGAGATAAAGTTAGGTGTCTAAGGTTGCATTATAGGTCATTTTTGTGACAAGTTCATAACAAAATCTTCAAGCCATCCTGCATAATCTCACTTTGCAGGCCTCTAAAACCACAAAGCTCTCCCTAATCAGAAGATTGAATTTGCTTTTGAACTATTATCCAAGTGTTCAAGCCATTATCCAAAACAATTTTCCATTAATGGCACAAAGTTAACACTTCCATTTTGGAAAAGCATGCTTTATGCAATTGTCAACTCCTTGAGTCTCTCACTTGTTTCCTATGCACACAATCAACTTAAAAGATCAGATAAGCTTTTTTAAAGTATCCAACAACTTTATGAGAAAAGGTACAATGCATTGGAACTATGACTTTGCAAGTTACTTCAAAACCATAACTTGTTATCTCAAGATTATGATTACTTCAAGATGTCAAACCTCTTGCCTATAAATAAAGAGGTCATTTGCAAGCCAAAGCATGAATTCACAAGCCCTCAAACACTCTCAAACTCAAAGTCACTTAAAATTTTTTGTTGTTGCACATTTGAAGCTTCCAACACCCAACTTCAAATCCACTCGTGCGTTTTACTCTTTTATCATTCAAATATATTTTATCCATCAAATAGAAGTTGTCCAAACACTCTTGGAACGACTGTAACACCTCCACCATCATTGTCTAAACCTCACTTTACACCTCTGAAACTTGACTTGTCCAAAAGAATTAAGGAACTCTCAATCCAAGGTAGGCGTTGCAAAAGCTTCTTGGGAGTTTAGTGAAGCTATCCAGATCATCCTAACACCTCCAGAAGTGCTCTAACTTCAAATTCGATTCTCACTTTAGAGGTAAGTTTATCCAACTTTGAAATCCTTACAAACGCATCATTTGTTCAATTTCAAAAGATAGAATGTATACATGATTTCCCTGAAACTAACCATGTCCTTAGTTTTCATTTATATTGACTATGTAATGAGAATTTTGGAATTGAAGTTTCTGAAATATTAAGTTTCAATTTGGTACCAAGGGAAATTTTCTTCAGCCTTTAACTTATAGCTTTCAAAAGTTACATGGTTGAATTCTTGGTAAAAAATCAAGCAAGTTTGATGTTTACATCTTCCAATTTGGTTGAGAAATGAAGCTTTTACAAAATTTGAAAATGTTGTTGTTACTGTAAAACGCACGCGAGGAAGAAGATGAAGTTTCACATTTTCAGAAGCGAGTTTAAAATACATTTAGTGGTTGTTGTATAATCACCGGATGTAACAGCCAACCCAGTGGTAGCGCGCGCGTGTTTAAGTCATACCTATGCCCGGTCCTGGGTTCGATCTAGGCGTGGGGCATTTTATTTTTCTAACATTTTCTCTATAGATCCGGTGTGAGCAAGCCTAGCGCTCCTATCATGAGCCTCATGCCATCATCATCAGACATTCATACAATCAGATCCCACTCTCCAGATCAGCGCCCTCACTATGATCCTTCATGGGTCTCCCTCACTAGATCCAATACAGGCGCCTGGGCCTCCCTGGTTTGGGCCTTTTATTTTTGCTTTCTAACACCCCCAATTTCTTTTATTCACTCAGGCCCATTATAATTCTTTTTGTTGTTTTTTTTAATTAACTATTTCCTTTTCTTTTAAATAATTTTATTTAATTAACAAAAATCATAAAATCATACAAAAATTTAGATTTAGGTTTTTAATTAATTAATTAATTTAATTTTTGTTAAATAAAAATTAATTTAATTTAATCACTTTGATTTTACTTTATTAATTAGAATTAGGTTTTATACTTCATTTATTTTTCTAAACAAAAAAAAACACAAAAATATTTTTTAAATACTTACAATTCTTTAGGTTTTAATTAATTAATTTAATTTTCATAAATAAAATTAATTAATTTAATTACACTTTTTTATTTTAGATAATTAAATTATAAATTAATTAGAATTAGGTCTAATTTTTATTTCACATTTTTTCTAAACAAAAACATCAAAATCTTTTCTTAAATGCTTAAAATATTTTAGGGTTTTCTTAAACATTTTCTCCTTTTCACCACCTTCGCGCGCTTTACTTTCGTATTAATATTTTTCCAATATTGTAACTGCTCAATGGTCTGTAATAGCTTTAATTAGGGTTTACTGCTTTTCATCCCCATTCATAAATTTGTACCCCCACTCCCGAAACGTTGTAACAACGTAGGACATTTAATTTCCGTAATTTACTGCTTTCCTTATTATTATTAGTAATTATGGTTTGTATGGCAAGATTAAAATCAACTGTTAGATAACCTAATTTCAAGACAAAGATAATTGAAATCAAAACACTTCGCACACACGTACGTATAGGGTGACCTTCACTTGTTGCCTTGGATTTAAACAGGCGTGTCCCTCGAACGTAGAATACTTTAGCAAAGACCCTTGGTTAAAAGATTGTAGTCCCTCAATGACCCTTCAATGTTACCTTCGGTAAACGATCTTAGTCCCTTACGAAAATTGCTAAAACGTCTTACAAGTTGCCTTCTATGACTGTACAATGACCCACGCATGTCCCTAACATCCAATGATAGGGCTTCTTACTAACTTATGGTAGAATAGCACTATCTAAAGGAGGAGCAAAAGAATAACGACTTTTTGAGTAGGTAGATCGCTTGTAATCGCTTACTCACAAACTAAAACAATTTTCATACCTCACACTTTCAAAACAACCATTTTCAAAACGCTTTATAAACACTCTTGAGAGCTGATACAAGGATTATTATAAAGAAAATTACCTTACATTGGCATTTCCAAAACCTTTTAAAAAAACACTTCCTTTCAACAAATATTTTCAAAACAAACGTTTTGTATACATTCTCAATGATACGAGAATTATTACAAAATTGTCGCACTTAGGCATTTTCAAAACATTTTTAAACATACACAAAGAATTTTTTTCAAAGTGAGCTAGAAATTAAGAGCCCGTAGATAACTATGGGTGAAAAGGGTTCTAACACCTTCCCTTTTCATAACCTACCCCCCTTACTCAGAAAATTCTCAAAAGGTCTTTCCTATTCTTTTCATCCTTTCCTTTATTGGATAAAAGAAAAGTCAGTTCCGACTCTTGCTATCTGCAACATTTGTAATAAAACGTAAAACTCTAAAGTCAGTTCTCCCACTGTATTACAGACGCCTTCCAAACCAAGAACTGATTAGAGCAAATACCGCAGGTTCCATAAAAGCCACAGGTACAACACTGAGGATTGCATCCATCTCAAGAACGCAATTGAGATATTGATTCAAGACGAGAACCTCAAGCAATACAAGAAGAAAGAGGGTGCTTGAGAAGAGGCTCCAGAAGCTAAAAACATCAAAGAGGGGAAGGAGTCCCCCAACATCAGCACCATACCGGTCGCCATGAGCATCTTGCGGCCAGAAGATTTCTACTTCCCATACATAGGGAACATTCCATTGTATTTATCCTCTCATAGTCCTTGGGAGTCATTCCCCGCTGCTATGGTCATCTTTGGTAGGGAATTCAATTGGCATACGGTGGGATCATTGAAAATAATATTCAAGAAATTCATTGAAGCCAATTCCAACATGGATGCCACAATGGACAAGTTCCGAGGAGGATATTATCCCTTTGCTTTCTATAGGGAGGAACTACCTGGCAGAGCCCCTAACTCGACCATCCCACTGCTCATAAGGGCTCGCATGGAGAACTTCGACGTGCGATACATCCTGGTCGATCAGGGTAGCTCGATAGAAATCATGTACACCCAGTTGTTCGCTACCCTACAACTGAATGAAAGCCATCTGACCCCGTATGTAGGATCGGATCTTCAGGGCTTCAATGAGGCCAATACGAAACCCAAGGGATATGTCGAGCTAATCGTCACCTTAGGAAGAGAAGTGACAGCCAGAGCCATCAAGGCCCAATTTCTGATAGTATATTTCCTGTCTCTCTAACAATTCATCTTCGGGAGACCCACTCTCGCAGAACTATCATAGTGCCCTCCATCGTGCACCTCAAGATGAAGTACTACATGACTGAGGGTTTGGTCGCTACCCTCCACAGGGACTTCCAGGCAGTGAAAAGATGTTTTGAAGCCTCAACTAGAGGCCTTAGTTCCATCAACGTTCAACCATCAACAACCATTGGGGCCTTACTACCCTCCAACTCCGAGGAAGCCAAGCCAGTACCGAGGGTCGACATCATCGATCTCGACAACCACTTCTCCAAAGAAGATCGTGAAGAACAGAGAAAAAAGGGGAAAAAGCCCATGATTGAAGGCAAAGGTCCAACTCCATCTGCAAATAGAAAGGAACTCTCATATCTCACGTGACCTATCCCGAACAGATATTTCGAACTCTTCCCCCATGGGAACGACCCCACCAGATATGTGAATATCGGAGCTGATCTCCCCGACTTGGCGAGAAGGCAACTCAAAGCTTGTTGTGATCGGTGGAAATAGAACTGACTGTTTTTTTAAGCTGGTTCGTGAAATGTCGTGGTAAGCAAGAGTCGCCACCGTCTTTTATGTTCTCCAACATGGAAAGGACAAAAGCACAGCAAAATTCCTTCTTTGAGAATGTTTCTCGGTTCGGGAGGTAGATTTATAGAAAGGGAAGGTGTTAGCACCCTTTCTATCCATGGTTATCCATGGGCTCTTAGGTACTTGCTCTTATGTTTTCAAAGTTTGTTTGCTTTTCAAGTGTGTGTGGGTTTTGAAAAAGTTTCGTTTGAAAAATTTCTAAGTAACTCTTGTATCTGTCCTCAAGAGTGTATGAAAAATTTGTTTGAAAACTTTCGAAAGTGTAGGTGCGAAAAGTATTTTTGTTTGTTTTGAAAAGAGCAAGTACCCATGAGAATCTACCTACTCTAAGGAATTAGGCTGTGTAAGAGTCCTTTAGATAGTGTTATCCCACCATTGAGAGGTAGGTAGCACCATCGTTGGAGTTGTTCGGGTCAATTCGATGATTAGGGACAGTGTGGTCACCGAAGCAATAGTAGGACACCTTAGAAGTAACCCTGATGTCCTAGATCCTTTTTTTATCCGAGGCAACCGTTTCGAGGCAATCGAATCTTAGACAGGAGGGCAACCTCTAAAACACCCTATACTTGACGACCACGTTCGAGGCAACCAGTGAGGCGTACCCTAGGAGTGGCATGTGCTTGTGTGTTGTTTTCATGTTATGTTCATCTTGTACATGTTATTTGTGAGCTACGGATTGGTTTTATTTGTCATACATTCTTGCAGGCATTTTTTAATAGTTAGGAGTGCGGAAAATAAATTGCAGAAATGTAAATCTAGCTATTACAAGGTGCGAGTCTATACATCGCCAAAAAAACAAAAACCCGTTTTGGAAAATAAAGTGCGAGAATTTAAATAAGGCAATAAAGGAGGTCCTAATTAGCTATTACATTCTCTGTACAGATACATAAATATAGTCAAAATAAATAAATACGCGTGAATAGAAATTTAATCGGGAACGTCTTTAGGGTGTTGACCCTTTTTAGAATTAAATTAAACATTAAACCTAATTAACTAATTAATTATTTAATTAAAGAAAAATGTTTTTTTTTGTTTTTTTTGTATTTTTATGTTTTTAATGAAATAAAATAAAAAAAGGAAATTAAAAGTTGAAAGTGAAAGACCTAATTCTAAATTAATTTTACTTATTAAAAAAAATGTTAAAATTGTTCTAATTACACAACTAATTAATTAATATTAGAATTTATTTACAAAATAAGTTAATAAATAATAAAATGTTTTTTTTTTGGTTTTATTGTGAAAAATGTTAATTGGTTAATTAAATAATAATAATACTAATAATTAAAAAAGGAAATTTAAAAGAAAAGAAAAATAAAAGAAATAACAAAACCAAGGGGATGTTGACCCAAGAATGGAGGTGTGAAGCCTGGAAATTTTAGGCCCAATAAGCCAAGCCTGTTGACTTTCTGGATTCAGATGCGTATGGTTGACTGAAGAACATGGTGCTCCTTCTTCTCTGGCCTTTGGATGGCTGTTGAAGACACTTGGCAAGCTGGATGAATGAGGTTTATCGTGTTCACTTATTTGGAAGCCTGCATAGGAATTTGCTAGAAAAAATAATATTGAGTTTTGGGGGACCTTGGAATCGAACCCAGGTCCCAGTGGTCAACAGCCACCTGCTCTTCCACTAGGCCACTTATGCGCGTTTGTTAATAAAATAAGAAACAAAGATAATATGAGAAAAACAAATCACATGCTGAAACCAAAAAAAAAGCGTGCGCCATTTGAATCACCCAGTAGCAAGCTGACACGCCCTTCGTCTTCATCCTGTAACCTGCAAAACAAAAGCATTTAGCGGGGGTTTTTAACCCCCACAAAACGAAACTGTCAATAATAGCGATTAGGTCTACATGTAATATAAAAAGGGCGCGATGGTTGGGTTGAATTCGTCTGGCCTTGACGAATTCAACCATAGGGGTTATGTGGTCCAATTTTTCTCATGCTGTAAAGCTCCAATTGAGAGCTTCGAAAACCCTAGATGTCAACAATGGTGGTTTATGCTTCAAGGCACCATAATCAAATTGAATTGTACCAAAAGCTTCGTATGGTCCCTCTGAACACAAAACAAACCACAAAATACGTTAATGATGCATGAATCAAAGGATGCGTTTATGGAAAAAAATTCAAACCGTGTGACTTGTGCTGGGCGTTTCTTTGAGTGTTGGAGCTTGTTTGTGATTGCAAAATGTTCCTGGGAGTGTTAGGAATATGTTTGAATCTTTAAATTGCTGTGAAAGGGGCTGGAGGATTGAAAATAGTTTTCAACTTTTGCTTGATTTTTTGGAATTTGGTTATGCCGTTTGTATAATGTTCAGGTCGTGAATGAGGCTTGGTTTGCTTGCATATGTACATGTGAATGATATTAGGTCACATTATGAGCCAATGATCCATTGCAATGATGTTTTGAGATTCTTCATAACCACCATTAAAGGACTTTCCAAGTTTGTTCAAATTTTGAATTATATGCATAATTGAGCATGGCACGAATTTGGTAGGTGGAATATGACACATGAAGGCCATTCAAACCACAAGATACCATTCCTTTAATTTTTTTGATTTTATTTGAATTATTATGGATTAAAATGAATTAAATCCACAAAAATTAAATAAAAATGAAAAAATAAATGTTTGGTCTTGAAATTGATCATGGGACACGTGGGTGGCATGACAATGCTGAATCAAGTGGAAGAAAGTGGGCCCTTTTGTCAAAAATTGAAGTTTCAAGGATAGTTGACTTTTGCCATTTCACAAAAATTTCTCAACTTCTCCAATGCATATCTTGCTCAATTTTGATCATATGAACATGTTCTTGGACATTTTGGAAAGGTCTTGAAGTCCTCTAACCAATGCCTTTGGTCCTATGTCATTTTGATTTACCAATCTCAAGTTATGGTCTTTGACTTAAAATGCCTTTTTGTTGACTTTTGAAAATGACCTATAATGTTGAAATTGGTAACTTTTTGTGAGAGCATTTATTGGACTCGAAATGTGAAGATGAGTTGTAGGAAATGTCCTCCCCTTTAAGATGAGCATTGGATGGGATTTTTCTGATGAACCATGAAAAAGTTATGCCTTGGTCAAGTTACAGTTGACTTTTCAACTGTCCAAAAATGGAAACTTTTGCATCTTGATGATTTTTGAGCCATGCTTGTGAGATCTTGATCAACACTTGATCAAATGATGATTGTGGCTTCAAAATAATATGTTGACCAAAATTTTTGACTTTTGACTGCCAAATGACCATTTTACCCCTACAGTTGATTGTGGAGCAATTAGGGCTTTTGACTGTGCAACTTGACCTTGTGAGCCTTGAAACTTGGCATGTAGATGCTTGACAATGTGTATAGGCATATGTGACTTTATTGAGCCCTTGAAAACCTCAACTTCCTTGCAAGAACCAAAACCCTAATTTGACTGGCTTAGGAGGGTATTTGAACTGTGCAACCCTTGAGTAGACTTGAGCAAATTGAGATGATGCTTGTCAAAACTTTGAAGAATATGGGAGGGAAAATTTTGAGGTACAACAGTTTCCCTTGTTCAATCTTCTTAAACCTGAGGATGTAGATTGGCTTGCGCGCCTTTCGTGATCCGAAGGTGGAAGATGATTGAACACTAAAGTGCCCAGAAATTTGCACTCACATAGTAGAGTATCAGCAATGTGATGGCGGGAATGGGCTTATAGATGCCATTTGGAGAGATGGTGGATAAGAGGATGGGCTTATAGATGCCATCTGGAGACGTGACAGAACCTTGTCGGGAATGGGCTTATAGGTTCCATTTGGAACTGTAATGGATAGTTGTGGAGATGGGCTTAAAGATGCCATCGGGAGTGTCGATCGCATAAGAGATTCCTTAGCGAGAACTTGCGTACTTAAGAAAGAAAGATGGTTTCCTGGCCTGTTACAGGTGTTGATCTTCAAACTCTTCATGCAGATATGCCCTGGCTGGATACAGGTATCGAATCTGGAACTTCAAAAGGTTGCTTACAGACATGCCCTGGCTGGATACAGGTATCGAATCTACAAACAATTGCTCATAGATGTGCCCTGGCTGGATACAGGAATTGAATCTGGAATTAGTCGTCTACAGATATGCCCTGGATGGATACAGGAATCGAATCTCTAAACTCTTCATGCAGACATGCCCTGGCTGGATACAGGTATCGAATCTATAATCCTTTACTCACAGATATGCCCTGGCTAGATACAGGAATCGAATTTGGAATTGGTCGTCTACAGATATGCCCTGGCTGGATACAGGAATCGAATCTCTAAACTCTTCATGCAGACATTCCCTGGCTGGATACAGGTATCGAATCTACAATCAGTTACTCACAAATATGCCCTGGCTAGATACAGGAATCGAATCTGGAATTGGTCGTCTACAGATATGCTCCGGCTGAATACAGGAATCGAATCTCTAAACTCTTCATGCAGACATGCCCTGGCTGGATACAGGTATCGAATCTACAATCAGTTACTCACAGATATGCCCTGGCTAGATACAGGAATCGAATCTGGAATTGGTCGTCTACAGATATGCCCTGGCTGGATACAGGAATCGAATCTCTAAACTCTTCATGCAGATATGCCCTGGCTAGATACAGGTATTGAATCCATAATTAATCACTCACAGATATGCCCTGGCTAGATACAGGTATCGAATCTGGAATTGTGAAAGTTGACGATAATCATGTTTGGATTGACCTTTTCCTGAAAAGGCAAAACATCAGTTGTATGCAATGTCATGATGTATGAGATGCATGATGTCATGATGTTCAAAAATGAGATAGTGTCGTATGCACTTTGTTATGTATGTAAGCAGGATGTGTGAAATGTTTATGAATGTTCGTCTAGGAAAATAAATCCTTGACGCATGCCGGGAAGTTCGTTGAATCCTGGGCTGATGTTTGAAGAGTAGAGTTCTTCGTTTCCACTGGGGATGATGATTGCAAGGATACACCGGTAGGAGAAGATGACTCTGTTGGAGAATAAACTTGTTGGAGAGGTTACTCTACGGGGAATAACTCTGTGGGAAGAGATACTTCGCTGAGATTTTGATGATAACTCCGCTGGGGATTCCGTTGATGAGCTCTGTTGGATGATTTGATGAATTCCGCTGGGGATAGGAAGAACTTCACCGAGGACGATCTTTCCGTGGTAATTAGCTGAGGATAACCCAGTTATAAGCTCTGGTGGGGAATAACCTTCTGAAATAAAGCCGGGGAGAAGCGTTCGTACTCTGCAGGTGATAAGCTTCCAGAATCTACTAGGGAGATTGATTCAAATCTCCTGGGGAAACTTTGGACTGTACTGGGGGAGTGACTCCACTGGGGCGTCTGGTATTCCGCCGGGGAACAATCTTAGATCAAGACTGCCTGGGATGCTTGCTTAGGAACATCTGTATACTCCGATGGGGGATATTGAGATTTTCTGGGGATTCCCAACTTCCTTAAGGCTGACAGTAGGCTAACTCTGCTTGGGGAGAGTATTGCTGACTTGCTGGAGATACTGTGCCTTTTCAGGGCTGAGGAGAGACCAACTCTGCTTGGGGGAGAGTACTGCTGAATCTTGTCTTACTCTGCGGGGAGTGAAGGTATCTTGGTCACATTCTTCAGCCGAACCCACCTTGGTACCTTGGTGGACAGAGCAACTAGATCGCTTAGATAACTCATTGTTGCCCCTGTTTCTAATGTCACCCGTAATTAATCCTTTGTTTCGCATGCAAGTATTTATGATTAGCAATTAATGTCAAATTCATATATCAAAAATGAACATTGGACGTTCTTTGCAAAACAAAACAGAAAAAGGAAAAATAATTGGCAATTCGTCTGAAAAGTGAATTTGTATTGATTTTTGAATTTGCCTGTAAATAGGCGTTTATGTACAAGAGGCTGACGTCCTAGTAAGAGAACGCCGCCGAACAACAGAGTTTATACATTTTGTGAAAAGGAAAACAAAAACAGCTACGTGAAAAGTCCCACTGGGTTTCAACTCTGCTATCGCCTTTATGTCTTCAAGCGTCTCATCACTTGGCTGCTTTAGTTGAAGATGAAGCTGACTGATCGATATCGTCTGAACCTGATAGTTGATACCGAATTCTGGATGCAGAGCGATCCAATGAGACATAGTATTACGCTTATCCCTAACTTTTTCCTGGACCGCCCTTTCGGGTTTTCAGTCCACCGGGATACCCATTTTTGCCCAAGCCGCCTTTTCAGGTTTTCGACTTGCCGGGTGTACAGATTTTTTCTTTTCATCCCTTATTTTTGCCCGAACCCTTTTGGTTCGCCGGGAAGCCCTTATTTTTGCCTAGGTGTGTCAACCTAGCGGGTATTTCATCATGCGTAGTATCTTTTTACTATGTCTGCATTGGCGGGGTGAGGAAGGTCGTCACCATCCATGGTGGTTAGAATCATAGCTCCTCCTGAGAAGATAATTTTAACCACAAATAGCCCTTCGTACGTAGGGGTCCATTTGCCCCTGGGATCACTTTGAGGAAGGATGATGCGCTTGATTACCAGGTCTCCGACTTGATACTCTTGTCGCCTGACTTTCTTGTTAAATGCCCTGATCATCCGTTTTTGGTACGTCTAACCATGACAGATAGCCGTGAGTCTCTTTTCGTCAATTAGGTTTAATTGATCAAGCCGAGTCTGGATCCAGTCATCTTCGCTCAAACCTGCATCCTTCATTATCCGGAGAGAGGGTATCTGGACTTCAATAGGCAAGACTGCCTCCATGCCATAGACCAAGGAAAAGGGTGTTGCCCCTGTTGACGTCCGCGCTGAGGTACGGTACCCATGAAGAGCGAACGGTAACATCTCGTGCCAATCTTTGTAGGTCACTGTCATCTTCTGCACAATCTTCTTGATAGTCTTATTCGCCGCTTCTACAACCCCATTAATCTTCGGCCGGTAAGGAGAAGAGTTGTGGTGTTGTATCTTGAATTGCTCGCAGAGCTCAGTGATCATCTTGTTATTAAGATTGGTACCATTGTCCGTAATGATCCTCTCTGGTACGCCGTATCGGCAAATCAGGTTGTGCCGAATGAACCGTGCCACGACGTTCTTGGTTACGGTAGCATAAGAAGCTGCTTCAACCCACTTTGTGAAGTAATCAATTGCTACCTGGATGAAGCGATGCCCGTTGGATGCCGTAGGTCTGATCTCGCCGATCATATCAATGCCCCACATTGCAAAAGGCCAAGGTGTCGTCAAGACATTCAGAGGAACTGGAGGAATGTGCACCTTATCAGCATAGATCTGGCACTTGTGACATGTCTGAGAATGTTGGTAACAGTCGGCTTCCATTGTAGACCAGAAATATCCTGCCCGAAGGATTTTATTTGCCATGGTATGTCCACTGGAATGTGTTCCGAAGGTACCTTCATGTAGTTCTGCCATGATCTTTTCTGCTTCAGTCTTATCCACACAACGCAGTAAGGTTGAATCATGGTTTTGTTTGTACAGAATGTCGTTGCTGAGGAAGAACTTTGCAGCGAATCTTCTCAGGAACTTCTTGTCGTTGACAGATGCACCCTCGGGGTATTATTGAGCTTCCAGGTACCTCTTCACTTCATGATACCAAGGTTTTTCAACTACCTCTTCAGTCTCAAGATCACAGCAATGTGCAGGTTCATCCAATTTCCAGATGATGATCCGGGGAGCCTCGTTGTCCCATTTGACTTTGAACATAGAAGACATCGTAGCTAACGCGTCCGCTAACTGATTCTCCTCTCTTGGGAAGTGTTCAAAAGTTATTTCCGTGAAATGGGGGATCAACGTCAACACATACTCTTTGTAAGGAATAAGATTTGGGTGTTTCGTATCCCACTCGCCTTTGATCTAATTGATCACGAGAGCGGAATCTCCGAAGACACTCAGAAACTTGATCCTTAAGTCAATTGCAGCTTGAAGACCCATGATACATGCTTCATACTCCGCCATGTTGTTGGTGCAGTTGAAACATAGCCGGGCAGTGAGTGGAGTATGAGTGCCTTTTGGGGATATGATCACAGCGCCAATACCGTTACCCAAAGCGTTTAAGGCTCCGTCAAAGTGCATAGACCATCGGGATCCTTCCTCAGGTCCTTCATCCGGTCCAGGTACTTCACAATCAGTCACTACCATGATGTCCTCGTCCGGGAATTCAAAGTTCATCGACTGGTAATCGTCCACTGCCTGGTGTGCCAAATGGTCTGCCAATACACTTCCCTTGATTGCCTTCTGAGTCGTGTACTGGATGTCGTATTCTGTCAAGATCATCTGCCATCTTGCTATTCTTCCAGACAAGGCAGGCTTTTCGAATATGTACTTGATTGGATCCATTTTTGAAATCAACAAAGTAGTGTGAGTCAACATATACTGTCTCAGCCGACGAGCAGCCCATACCAAAGCGTAGCAAGTTTTCTCGAGCAGTGAGTATCGGGTCTCACAGTCGGTAAACGTTTTGCTAAGGTAATAAATGGCGTGTTTTTTTCGGCCAGACTCGTCATGCTGCCCCAGCACACACCCCATTGAGTTGTCAAGTA
Organism: Vicia faba; assembly: GCA_948472305.1. Taxonomy (NCBI): domain Eukaryota; kingdom Viridiplantae; phylum Streptophyta; class Magnoliopsida; order Fabales; family Fabaceae; genus Vicia; species Vicia faba. The sequence continues at coordinate 358,387,947 of OX451738.1, forward strand.
CTGTCAAGTATAAGATTAGAGGTCTCCCTTCAACCGGTGGCATAAGAATGGGTGGTTCTTGGAGATACTCTTTGATTCTTTCGAAAGAGGCCTGACATTCATCGTTCCAACGTACTAATTGATCTTTCTTCAGTAGCTTGAAGATTGGTTCACAGGTAGCAGTTAGATGTGAGATGAATCAGGCAATGTAGTTCAGTCGTCCTAGAAATCCTCTGACTTCTTTTTCTGTCTTGGGAGCTGGCATCTCTTGTATGGCTTTCACCTTGGCAGGGTCCACTTGAATACCTTTGTCGCTCACGACGAAGCCTAGCAATTTTCCAGATCTTACCCCGAAGGTGCACTTGTTTGGGTTCAACCTCAGCTTATACAACTTCAGACGGTCAAACAGTTTCTGCAGATGGTCAAGGTGTTCCTCCTCAGTTTGGGACCTCGCAATAATATCGCCGACGTATACTTCGATCTCATGATGGATCATGTCATGAAACAAAGCAACCATGGCACGTTGGTAGGTTGCCCCAGCATTTTTCAACCCAAAAGGCATGACCTTGTAGCAAAAGGTGCCCCACTGAGTGACGAAGGTGGTCTTCTCCATGTCTTCAGGAGCCATTTTGATTTGATTATAACCGGAGAATCTGTCCATGAAGGAGAATACCTTATGCTGAGCAGTGTTGTCAACCAGAACGTCGATGTGAGGCAAAGGGAAGTCATCCTTAGGGCTGGCCCTGTTCAAATCTCTGTAATCAACACACATTCGGACCTTACCATCCTTTTTCGGCACCGGAACCACGTTGGCAACCCACTGAGGGTAAGAAGTCACTGCTAGAAACCCGACATCAAATTGTTTCATAACCTCAGCTTTGATCTTCTCGGACATCTCTGGACGTATACGGCGGACCTTCTGTTTAACCGGAGGGCAGTCTTCCTTGGTAGGTAGGTGATGAACCACAATGTCAGTATCCAACCCAGGAATGTCTTCGTAAGACCAGGCAAATATTTCCACATAATCATGCAACATCTGAATCAACCGTTGTTTCACACTAGCCTCCAAATTGGCACCAATCTTAACTTCCTTTCTGTCTGTCTCAGTACCCAGATTTACCGTTTCCACCGGCTCTTCATGTGGATGAATGGCCCTCTCTTCCTGGAGTAACAGTCTTGCAAGCTCACCAAGCACTTCGCAATCATCTTCACCTTCGTCTTCGGCTAAGTTGATCGGATTTTTGAAGTCATAACTGGCAGTAGCAGAGTCGTTACCAGTGAGATCCAGAGTGGATTGGAACCTGTATAGGTGAGTGTGTGTAAATATAGATGTTTTGCAATATATAATAAAGAAAGAAAAGGAGCGCAAGATTTGAAATATGAAAAACGTCCAATGCTTTTATTAATGATATATGAAATTGACACACAAAAGCCCTCACAAATGAAACCACGGTGCCCCGGGTAAGACACCGGGCCATAAAGTTTCAAATTATTGTTCGTTACAACTTTAAAACAAAGGAGTTCATTACTGAGTGACAAAAGTAATAGGCATGGAGTCTTTGGCAGTCCAGTTGCTTGGTCCATCTTCGGTCGTTGGGTAGATCCAGCTGTCGAATTCGGATTCTTCCACTTCGTCTTCATCCCTAATAGCATTTACTCCATGATTGGGTATGGGAGCTGTCACCACATTAGGCCTCTCGGGCGCCTCGAACTGAACCTCTTTAGCATCAATAAGGTCTTGAACCTTATTCCTCAGAGCCCAACAATCGTCAGTAGAATGCCCCGGGCTATCAGAGTGATAAGTGCAACGGGCGTTGGGGTTGTACTTTGGAGAGGTTGTGTTCACTACCTTCGAAGCTTCTTTGACAGTTACCAGATTGGTTGACAGCAATTGCGGCAATATCTGAGAGAGGGTCATGCTGAGCCGAGTGTACTGCCTTTTGGGTCTCTCACCTCTTGGCTGGTTGTACTGCTGAGGAGCAGCAGTAGGCTTTGAAATTACCACCGCGTTGACAGCTTGGCGGCATTCCGGTTTGTTCTGTTTTCTGGGACCATACACAACACTAGCTTCCTTCTTGAAGGGCTTCTTTTCAGAGCTCGAGGAGGCACCTTTCTGTATCTTCCCCGATTTGATACCAGCTTCGATCCTCTCACCAGTCAGGATCAGGTCTGTAAACCCAGCAGAGGAATTACCAATCAGGTGATTAAAGAATGGACCAGACAGGGTCCCCAAGAACATGTCCACTAGTTCATGATCCGTCAACGGTGGCTGCATCCTGCCAGCCAGGTCTCTCCACTTCTGCGCGTACTCCTTAAAACCTTCACTCGTTCCTAGTGACATACCCTGGAGTTGGGTACGCGTAGGAGCGAGGTCGGAATTGTACTGATACTGCTTATAAAAAGCAGTAGCCAAGTCCTCCCAGTTACGAACATTGGTTCCATCCAGTTGATAGAACCATTCGAGTTGAGTCCCTGAAAGACTCTCCTGGAAGAAATGGATCCATAAGTTCTTGTCTACAGTGTAAGGCTGGATCTTCCTTACATACGATCTGAGGTGCATCTTAGGACAGGAAGCCCCGTCGTACTTCACAAAGGCAGGCGCCTTGAACTTGTGTGGGATCACCACCCCAGAAGATAACCCTAAGTCTCCAAAATCCAACCCAGGCACGCGTTGAATCTCCATAGAATTTAACCGGTCCTCCAGCTGTTTGTACCGGTCCTCAGCAGGAGGGTACTGTTCATCATTGAAATCTGTCTCGGTGTCAGAGACCACGGGACTAGGGACCCCTCCCTCCTGGTGACTGCCTTCCTCAACAGATGGAGTAGTCAGCTCAGCTTCATTCTGTAGTGTATTCCCGAGTCCGCGTCCAGTGTTGAACATCACAGTCCTCTTCTTCTTCTTCTTCTTCTTCAGGAGAAAAGCCTTCAACTCCTGTTGTCCTTGGGCTAAGCTCATGACCAGCTCTTGAAACTGGGCGTTCTGGGCCTGGAGGGCCTTGATAGCTTGCTCGATAGTAGGTTCAGGATTCATGATGACTGAGTGCTGAAATAAACAGCGAAGAAGATTAAGCAACCTGTAGAAAAAGGGTACCTGTTATGCACATGATGCATGATATGCTATTTATGCAATGCATTCAAGGGTTCAAAAGTTCAAGTTTGTTGTAGACAAAAAGGAACACACATTGTATTAAGAAATAATCTGTTCAGTACATCAGGGCCTCATGGGCAAAACATTACAAAATAATTAATCCCAAAAGACACTGCGCATCCTCTTTAGAGCAATGTAGGTGTTGAGCGTCTTTTCCTCATGGAGTAGACGGGTGAGCTCCAGAACCTTCTTCTCACTGGCATGTAGACTGGCTTCAAGAGAATTTCGTTCTTCCTTGAGTTGTATCCAGCTCTTTTGCATTTCTTCCCAGGATGTCGACATGTCAGGATGTTGAATGGTGTAGGGCACCTCTCCTTCCAAAACAGGCTCTTTGATCACGGGGAGAACATGAGGATATGGCATCACCAGCTTCTGGGAGCGGGCTCGTACCCACTTGAGATAAGGCTCCAGGGGGATGGAGTTCTTGTGCCCCAGTGTCTTGCTATCTACCCTGTTGGGCATCCTCCAAGCTCTAATAAATCTCCGGCGAAGTCCTTGTGCATCGTTGTCGAAGTCAAAGACTATGTCAGGAATCAACATGTCATGAGGGCCATCCCTCCGAGCATATCCAAACTGTCTCAAAGCCAGACACGGGTTGTAAGTAATACCCCCTCTAATTCCAAGTAAAGGAACATTAGGAAACTCCCCGCAACGATCAATGATAGTTACATTTTCTCTGGTCCGAGAACACCAATGTATATCAGCATGTGTAAGAGTCATCAATCGTTGTGACCATCTCAAACCCCGCTCGTTCTTCAAAACTGATTGTGGAAGGTGCGAAATAAACCACCTTGCCAGGAGAGGAGTGCAGCACATGAGAACACCTCTTTTTCTCATGGTTCGAGTGTAACATGAGTGAAGGATGTCCCCAAGCAACATAGGTATAGGATTCCTGGACATGAAGATCTTGACAGCATTGATATCTATAAGCTGATCTGGATTCGGGAACAACACCAACCCATAGATAAGGAGTGCCACCACTTCTTCAAAGGCTTGCAGGTCAAGGGAATTCCAACATTCTTGGGCCTTCTCAAACAGGAACTTTGCCAAGAATCCTTTGATACCACTTCTGGTTTCCCAATGCCCCTTGATGTCAGATGGTTCTAGGTGTAATGCTTTAGCAACCTCTTCAAGTTTTGGTTCCCTTTCCGTACCGTTGTAGGGTAGTTGACTAAGAATAGGAACCTTCAGAAGCTGAGAAAACTCTTCCAAAGTAGGCACCAATTGATAATCCGGGAAAGTAAAACAATGGTGCAGAGGGTCAAAGAACTGGAACAACACTTTCACCATATCCTCTTCAATGTTGGTATTGGCCAAGCTGATGAGTCTACCATGCCTTTCAATGAAGGAAGAGTTCTCGGGAATCCTGGATGTAAGCTCCTTAAGCTGAGGAGGGACCCTTATAAGGTTGACTTGAATTGTCTTTCTGCGGATAGTTTCCATGTCCTACAAAACAAGAACAAAGATGAAGATTCGAACCCTTGAAGTGGTTAGTAAATGCATATGATGCTGTATGATGTTATGATGTTATGATAAGGACACACCACAAGTATTCACAAGAAGCAAACATGATAAGGCACACAAGTCACACCAGACAGCCCTTAGAGTTTAGGCCAGCATGAAGTTTGGGGTACTACCCTCTTGAAGTTGGTGGGCTCAAAACCTGTCCTATCAAAAGTAACCGGGTTCTAAGGATCTCAATATCATTGGGTTGTTTTCTGTGTTCATTGTTTTGATTTAGCCACTGGACTGGCGATCAAAATATTCCAAGAAAACAACCCTCAATGAGTGTAGTATCGAGTATCAACCAACTTCGTACTGCACCAAAGTCAGTCATCTCACTACCCCTAAAGAGGCCAGGATGGTTCAAGTAAGGTTCCTAAGGTCAGTTGATGCTTCACGACACCATGCGGCGGTCCCGTACTCTCCTTGACTTGACTCAAGGGTTACCGGTACTCACCAAAGTGCCACATCAACGTAGCAAACTGTTTCAACCGTGTCGGTATACCCCGCACAGTTCCCTCACAGTTTGTTGCTACTTTCTAAGAGGTATCCCCCAGATCCGGGTTAGGATCTATGAAACTCCCAAAACAGGCCCACAATTTTAAAGCAAACAGATCAAGCAATTGAAAACATGATGATGAACTATTCCTAAGGTACACCTCACTGAATTATACTCCCCAGCAGAGTCGCCAGTTCTGTGATTGGTGGAAATAGAACTGACTGTTTTTTTAAGCTGGTTCACGAAATGTCGCGGTAAGTGTGATACGGTGGGAGAACTGACTATGGTTTTGTGTTTGTATTCGCAAATGTTTCAGTTGAGCAAGAGTCGCCACCGACTTTTTATTTTATCCTAAGGAAAGGTTTAAAAAGCACATCAAAAACCTTTGAGATGTTTTCTTGGGTTCGGGGAGTAGATTATAGAAAGGGAAGGTATTAGCACCCTTTCTATCCATGGTTATCCATGGGCTCTTAGGTACTTGCTTAGATCAACTTGCCTTGGTTTTCAATTGTTTGAAATGGTGCTTTGTGTGTGGTTTTGAAAATGTTTTGAAAAAGATGCCTTGTCTAGGCTACCCTTGTAACAATTCTTTACTCGAATGTTTTACAAAAGGTGTTTGTCTTTTTGAAAAGATGTTTCAAGGTTTTTTGAAAGTTTGTTTTGAAAGTGTGTGTGAAGTGTGGTTTGAAAAATAGGCAAGTGTTTTTGTTTTGCAAGTTGACAAGTACTTAAGAGTTATCTACCCTAAAGTTCTCAAAGATTTTTGCTATGTTTTAACCCTTTTAACAATTTTGTTCGACCATTGTATTTGGTGGACAATCTTGTGTTAGGATGTGAAAGGGACGGGCGCGGGTCATCGTTTAGACCATAATTGCAATGGTGCCAAGTATCTTTGGGCAATTTTCTTTAAGGGACTTGATCATTTTTAGGCAACTTTCGAAAGCGTCATCGAGGGACTATGATCATTTGATTGTTTGTTTTGTTTTTGCCCAAAGAGACCTAACATGCAATATGGCCCATTATTGAAGGCAACAAGTGGAATACCCTAGGGGTGCAAGTGTGATTAGTGTTGTCCATTTTCATGCTTGTTTATCTTGAAATTAGGTCAAACTATTTTTGTCGTTTTTTGATTCGCATACAAACCCTAATTCTAACACGGTATATTTAGAAAGCATTAAAGTGCGAAAAATAAAGTTCCTAAGCTATTACAACACAATATGGGAAGGGGGGTACAAATGTTCAAATGGGGGGTATTTGACAAGGAATTTAAACCTAGCTATTACATCAATATTGAATTATTTACAAGATAATTAATTGCACAAATTAAATAGAAATAAAATAAATATGCAAGATGCAAAAGATGTTTTTATATGTATGAAAAAAAGTATTTTTATATGTCAAAATAAACAAAAATAAAAAGTATTATTTTTTTGGAGTTTTTATGTTTTTTAGGGCAAAACCCTAATTTTATTAGGTAAAAGGTATTATTTATTTAATATGTACAATGTTTATTTATTATATACAAAAATAAAAATAAAAATGAAGTATATTTGTAAAAAGGTATTTTTAATATTAAATATTAATAAAAAGTAAAAAGTATATATTTTGTATTTTTAACCTAAATATACTAATATATATATATATATATATGAATTTGTATTATTTATTAAATATATTGCATATATACAAAATAATAACATTTAATATTTATAAAAAAAGTATATTTTATATAAAATATTTTCAGAAGATAAAACAAAATAAAAATGAAAAATAAAATGTGTTTGCATTATTTTAGTATTTTTCAAATAAAAGTATGTTTATATATTTTTTTATGTACAAATATTGATCTAAACAAATAAATACATAATAAATATGAAAATGGTGTAAAAAATATTTTTTATATTTTTAATATTATAAGAAAAAATAAATAAGTCAGAATAAAAAAAGAAAAGTCAAAAAATCATGTAAATAAGCAAAATGGGCCTAGGGGGTGTCAAAGTGATAATGGTGTGTAAACAGAAATGACAAACAAAGCCCAACCCAGAAGGTTGTTGTCTTCAACCTTCAGACAAACAAATTCAAAAACACGCGCCTTTCTTCTCAAATCCCTAACTCTTGATTCTTTGATCTTTTGCCAAATCTTCCATCATGAAACCTGTAGAGTTTGAAGCCACGATTCTAGACATATAAAGAAGTCAATCTAACTCTCAGAAATGAGAGAGAATTTCTTCTCCCCCAATTCCTGACCTAGTTTTTATTCAATATTCAGATTTAAAATTCTCTAAGCATACATAATATAAATGAAATCTAATTACATGGGCATGTTCAGCGCTATGAATGTGACATGTTTTCTTCACAAACCTAAAGCTAACAATGCCTGGATAGAGAGATACGTGTTCATGAACTTACCTGTTCAGTTGAAGTTGTATCTGGTGATGGGGGTGTCTTCAATGCAAGGTGATGATTGGTACAGCTTCCTTGATGTCCAGGGATGCTATTCCAAGCTTTACTTTGTCTTGAAACCTTTTGAATCGTGCTATGGAACTTCAGCAGCAAAACAAGAAAATGATAATGGTGATGTTTCCTGGGAGTGTTACAGGTCGTGTTTGAGGTTTGGATTAGCTTCAAGGGATGTTGTGGGATGTGTTTGACAGGTTTTTAGCAAGAATGCATGGAAGGTTTGAGCTATGGAACTCAAACTGCAGCAGATGCTCTGTTTGGGCAGTTTGAAGGTGATTCTGGGAATGGGGAGGCAATGGAGATATTAGGGCCGTGTTCTAGCTCAGAATGGATGTTTAGAATATGTTTGACAAGTTTTTCTAAGCATGTGTTCACTGATATGAGAGTTGTGTTAAGTTATGGCAAGTTTCTTCTACTCTAAGCAACCAATGGCCAAATTGAGTTTCTAGCTTGTACATGCCCCCCTAATATGCTGCATAACTCAGTCTTGATTAGTGAAATTAGCCCATAAACTTGTTCCAAAGAGATCTTAATTGTACTTGCTTGGATTTGCATTTTGACATAAAGTTCACTTTTGCAAAAATGGTTAAAATGCTTTATCTATTTTGGGATTAAACCTCTATGCAATGCTTGAACACATAGAATATGGTCTTGGCACAAAGAGTTTGCATTAAATTTATGAGTGTAAAAGAGATTTAGGGCCTGTAATCAAGAAATGCATGCTGATTTGAAAATTGCCTAAGTGTATGAACATGGAAATTGGCCATAACAAAAGTGAGTTTTTTCCATATTGCAAAATTCGATTCTCTCAAACCATGAGGTTATTTGAAGAGTTCTTGGACATTTTGGAAAGCTTGGAATGTTTACTACAATCCATCTTTGAAGTGCAAATTGAAATGCCAAGTGGAAGTATGTTAAAAATGGTCTTGAAGTTAGGCAAAAATCCTGCCTAAAATAGGTCAAATTTTCTCTAAGTTAAGAATGGTTTGGTACCCTTGTTCCAAAAATTGTAACTTGAGATAAAAGCTTCTTTTGGGAAAACTTTGTGAATAAAAGTTGTATATTTTGAAATAGGCTACAACTTTCATGTTTTGACTTTTGCTTGAATCCAAATGAATCTTGGTGAGAAAGTGGGGCAAAGTTAGGAAAAAATTAGGGTTTTTCATAACTTAGAAAAATTCTAAGTTATGAAAAATCTTCATTTCAAACCCTAATTTGCAATTCTTGATTTCTTGATGAACAAGTTTCATAATTTGGCATGTTTTGATAAAAAATGAATCTTGACACTTGATTTTGACCAAAAAGTCAAAGTTTGACTTTTCAGTATACAGTCAAAATTGATCAATTGACTGGGAAATTCAATTGTCAATCTTGTGCATTTGGGATCTTTTGAACTTGTTGAGTATGTCAAGACAATTCCATGGGGTCCTTGAGTCCATATGTGAGCTTGGTTTGCCATTGTCTAGGTCAAACAGTCAAAAATTGCCCTTGTGCAGTCAAAACCCTAAAAATGACCATTTTGCCCTTTTGGTGATCTGATCAAATTTCTTGTGGAATTGTGATCCAAACTTGATCAAATAGTCCATATGAGTTCATAATGTTGATGTGGGTCAATTTTCATGAGATTTGACTGTCAATTGGCCACAGTTGACTTTTTCCCCAATACAGCTGATTTCTGGGTCAATTGTCCAATTGACTGGGCAAAACTTGGAATCAAGGCTTGAAATTTGATGTGGATAAACTCGGGAGTCCAACATGAAGCATGACAGTCATCTTAGGCATTTTAGGTCAAAACATCTTTGTGCAAACACAAACCCTAATTTGGGTCAACAGTACAAGGAGAAGTCTTGAGCAGATGAAACCCTAACTGGATCTTGAGCTCCAAGGGCTTTGTGATGAGAAATGTTGAGAAATGGGAGGGCAAATTTTGGGGTACAACAGTTTCCCTTGTTCAATCTTCTTGAATCCGAAGAGTTAGATTGGCAAGTTTTCCTTTCGCGACTCGAGGGTAAAAGGAGATTGGACACTAGAGTGCCCTTAAATTTGCACTCGTCAAAGCAATGGATGCGGGAATGGGCTTAAAGATGCCATTTGGAGATGGGCTTAACGATGCCATCGGGAGGAGTGACAAAAAATTGTCGGGGATGGGCTTAAAGATGCCATCTGGAATGAGTATCAGAAAGGTGTCCGTGTTTTGGACCATCTCCGAACTGGGGGTCTGAATAAGCAATAGATTGACATCCGTATCTGGAGGCATCCGTAAACTATTTTCAAAAGTTGAGAAGAGTCTGAACAAGCGATAGATTAACATCTGTTGTGGGGAAGAATCCATAAACTGTTTTCAGAAGTCTTGAAGTTGAATAAGCAATAGAGCAGCATCCGTTGTTGGGAAGCGTCCGTAAACTGTTTTCAAAAGTTGCATCTGAACAAGCGATAGATTAACATCCGTTGTTGGGAAGAATCCATAAACTGTTTTCAGAAGTCTTGAGAAGAAACTGAACAAGTAATAGGTTAAAATCCGTTACTTGGAGAACCCGTGAACTGTTTTCAGAAATCTTGAAGTTGAATAAGCAATAGAGCAGCATCCGTTGTTGGGAAGCGTCCGTAAACTGTTTTCAAAAGTTGCATCTGAACAAGCGATAGATTAACATCCGTTGTTGGGAAGAATCCATAAACTGTTTTCAGAAGTCTTGAGAAGAATCTAAACAAGCGATAGGTTAACATCCGTTACTTGGAGAACCCGTGAATTGTTTTCAAAAATCTTGAAGTTGAATAAGCAATAGAGCAGCATCCGTTGTTGGGAAGCGTCCGTAAACTGTTTTCAAAAGTGTCTCGGAAGATAATGATTTTTGTCTGTCGACTGATCTTACCTGAAAAGGTAAAGGGTTAATTGTATGTAATGTCATGATGCATGATGCAATGTATGTTATATGATATGAATGTAAATGAATGCGCATGTAAGCTGGAGAGCTGTCTTGCAAAGGATAGATGAATCCGAGATGGCTGAAGATAAAAGCATCTTGACTGCTGCCGGGAAGAATAATTCATGGTTGTTGCTGGGGAATAAGGAGCTTGGGTTGTATACCAATCTTCTGGGGAATTCCTGTCTTGAGGAGACCTTCACTGGAGAATCTTCGAATATACAATGAGGAACTGAAAACTGAAAGTCTTCAAATTTGCTTGGGGAATACCAGTCCTTCAAACGTCGAGGGGCCTTAGAACCACTTGCGAGGACTTGGAATTTCCTTGGTGACTTGCAGGGTAAAAGAATTTCAGATGATTTCTACTGGGGATTTTAGAACCTGGTAGACTTAAGCTGGGGAGATAAGACTGAGAATCTCTAGTCTAGTGAGAAGCATTTCTGTGGGGAGAAGGTTCACTAGTCTGGCTCCGCTGGGGATAGATAGCCTGAAGTTTTAGCTCTGTTGGGGATACTGAAACTTAAACTCTGAGGGGAATTGAGTTCTGGAGGATTCTCTGGCTGGGGATAACAAAGACAAACTCCTATGGGGATTGTATTGATAAGTTATGTTGGGGAACTTTGATGAACTCCGCTGGGGATAGGGAGATTTTGCCGAGTGCGATCCTCCGTGGCAATTAGCTGAGGATAACCCAGTTATAAGCCCTTGTGAGAAATAACTTTGAATAAAGCTCGGGAGAGACGTCCGTACTCTGCAGGGGATAAGCTTCCAGAATCTACTAGGGATATGGATTCCAAATCTCCTGGGGGTTTCCTTTGAAAGGGTATCAAGATATCCAACTGCACCTTCAACCTATCAGTAATCATTTTTCTTGATTCATAAGGAAATGATTATGTTCAAATGCATATGCCTATTTAACAAAACATTGGACGTTTCTCAAAATAAAACAACTAGTGTAAGAGAAAAGAAAAAGGAAACGACACAAATTTCTGGGAAAAGTATTTGTATTAACTTTCTATGAGTATATTTGTATAAAGGAGACAATCATCCTAGTAAGAGAATTTTGTCATAAATATTGAAAGATTTATACAAAATAAAGATGGCTATGTGAAATAATTCCATGGGATTCCATTCCGCTATAGCCTTTACAACTCTGAATATCTGTCCATCCAATGCTTCGTGTGCCGATGACTGGATTGATCAGAGACCTGGAACTGGTTGATGAAGAGATTGTCTTTGAAGTGATCCGACGAGACATAGTCATACGCTTTAATTCCCTAACTTTTGCCTGAATCTCCCTTTCGGGTTTTCGATCCACCTGGAAACCCCTTTTTGCCCAAGCCGCCCTTTCGGGTTTTCAACTTGCCGGGTGTACGGATTTTTTTGTTTTTATCCCTAATTTTTGCCTGAACCTCCCTTTCGGGTTTTCGGTTCACCGGGATGCCCATTTTTGCCCAAGCCGCCCTTTCGGGTTTTCGACTTGTCGGGTTATTTTATGCGTAGTATCTTTTGACTATGTCTGCATTCGCAGGGTGCGGCAAATCGTCGCCGTCCATGGTGGTCAGAATCATTGCACCACCAGAAAATATGCTTTTGATCACAAATGGTCCTTCATATGTAGGAGTCCATTTGCCCCTAGGATCACTTTGCGGCAAGATAATCCGCTTGATTACGAGATCTCCGACTTGATACACCTGACGTATGACTTTCTTATTGAAGACCTTGATCATCCGTTTTTGATACGTCTGACCATGGCATATAGCAGCGAGTCGCTTCTCGTCGATCAAATTGAGTTGATCAAGTCGGGTCTGAATCCAATCATCTTCATTCAAACCTGTGTCCTTCATAATCCTTAGAGAAGGAATCTGAACTTCCATAGGCAGGACAACTTCCATGCCATATACCAACGAAAATGGGGTTGCCCCGGTTGAAGTACGTGCCGTCGTACGGTATCCATGTAGAGCAAACGGTAACATCTCATGCCAGTCTTTGTAAGTGACTGTCATTTTCTGAATGATCTTCTTAATTTTTTTGTTCGCAGCTTCAACAACACCGTTCATCTTCGGCCGATAGGGAGATGAATTGTGATGATAAATCTTGAACTGTTCGCACAATGCGGTGATCATCGTGTTATTCAGATTTGTACCGTTGTCTGTGATGATCCTGTCTGGAACACCATACCGACATATGGGATTTTGCTTGATGAAGCGGGCAACCACATTTTTAGTAACAGAGGCGAAGGAAGCTGCTTCGACCCATTTGGTGAAATAGTCAATGGCAACTAGGATGAAGCGATGTCCGTTGGAAGCCGTGGGCTTGATCTCTCCAATCATGTCAATGCCCCACATTGCAAATGGCCACGGAGCAGTCAGGACGTTGAGAGGAACCGGAGGGATATGAACTTTGTCAGCGTAGACCTGACATTTGTGGCAAGTACGGGAATGTTGATGGCAGTCAGCTTCCATGGTAGACCAGTAATAGCCTGCCCTTAGGATCTTCTTAGCCATTGTATGCCCGCTCAAGTGAGTGCCAAATGTGCGGCTGTGTATCTCAGTCATGATCAATTCTGCTTCAGCTTTGTCTACGCATCGGAGTAATACACAATCATGGCTTCGTTTGTAAAGGATGTCGTTGCTCAGGAAGAATTTGGTAGCAAATTTCCTTAAGAACTTCTTGTCATTTGCGGAAGCTCCTTCGGGATAATCTCTAGTCTCGAGATACCTTTTGATTTCATGGAACCAAGGTTGTTCCACTACTTCTTCGGTATTAATCTTGTGATAATGTGCAGGTTCATCCATTCGCTCGATGGTGATTTGGGGAGCCTCGTTATCCCAATTGAGTTTAAACATGGAGGACATTGTAGCTAGAGCATCTGCTAGCTGATTCTCTTCTCGCGGGAAATTCTCGAAGGTAATTTGCTCGAAATGAGGCAACAATGTCAAGACATGTTCTTTGTACGGGATAAGATTAGGATGCTTGGTATCCCACTCTCCTTTGATTTGACTGATAACCAAAGCCGAGTCCCCAAATACGACCAAAGATTTGATCCCCAAGTCTATGGCAGCCTTGAGACCAAAGATGCAAGCTTCATACTCAGCCATGTTGTTTGTGCAGCTGAAGCAAATTCGGGCCGTGAAAGGTGTGTGACAACCTTCCGGAGAAATGAGTACTGCGCCGATACCATTTCCAAGTGCATTTGAAGCACCATCAAAGTACAGGGTCCATCAGGATCCCTTTTCGGGTCCGTCATACGGTCCGTTACTTTCAATGTTGTCCAAATTCATGATGTCCTCGTCTGGGAAGTCAAATCTCATGGGTTGGTAATCTTCGATAGCTTGATGAGCCAGATGGTCAGCTAATACACTCCCTTTTATAGCTTTTTGGGTGGTGTACTGGATGTCGTACTCAGTTAGGATCATTTTCCATCTAGCTATCCTTCCGGATAAGGCGGGCTTTTCGAAGATATACTTAATAGGATCCATTTTGGAAATCAACAAGGTAGTATGAGTCAACATATACTGCCTTAGTCGGCGAGCATCCCATACCAAAGCGCAGCAAGTTTTCTCGAGCAGTGAGTAGCGAGTCTCACAGTCGGTAAACTTTTTGCTAAGGTAATAAATAGCATGCTCTTTTCGACCAGACTCGTCATGCTGGCCCAAAACACACCCCCATTGAGTTATCCAAGACGGTCAGATACATGATCAATGGTCTTCCTTCGACGGGTGGCATCAGAATAGGAGGTTCTAGCAAATACTCCTTGATTTTATCAAAAGCAGCTTGGCAATCGTCGTTCCATTCGACTACCTGATCTTTCTTCAAGAGTTTGAAAATTGGCTCACAGGTAGAAGTTAGATGAGAGATGAATCTGGCAATATAGTTTAAGCGCCCCAAGAACCCTCTAACCTCTTTTTCAGTACGGGGAGCAGGCATCTCTTGTATTGCTTTCACTTTTGCTGGATCGACTTCAATGCCTTTGTTGCTTACAATGAATCCTAGAAGTTTACCAGACCTAACTCGAAAAGTGCACTTACTTGGATTCAGCCTGAGTTTGTATTCTTTCAACCTGGCAAACAGCTTTTCTAGATGTTCAAGGTGCTTCGCCTCTGTTTGTGACCGAGCTATCATATCGTCTACGTAAACTTCAATCTCATGATGTATCATATCATGAAACAAAGCTACCATGGCGCGTTGATAAGTTGCCCCCTGCGTTCTTCAGCCCGAACGGCATCACCTTGTAATAGAAAGTGCCCCATTATGTGACAAAAGTTGTTTTCTTCATATCCTCGGGGGCCATTTTGATTTGATTGTAGCCCGAGAATCCATCCATGAAGGAAGACACCTTATGCTGAGCTGTGTTGTCAATCAAAATGTCAATGTGTGGAAGTGGAAAATCATCTTTGGGGCTGGCTCTATTCAAATCCCGGTAGTCCACACACATCCTGACTTTGCCATCTTTCTTAGGTACTGGCACGATGTTAGCGACCCATTGAGGATAGGACGTAACAGCCAGAAAGCCAGCGTCGAATTGCTTCATCACTTCTGCTTTGATCTTTTCAGACATGTCAGGCCTCATTCGGCAGACTTTTTGCTTGATCGGTGGACAATCCTCTCTTGTGGGGAGACGGTGAACCACGATGTCTGTGTCTAAACCCGACATGTCTTCATAAGACCAAGCGAAGATTTCAACATACTCATTCAACAACTGTATCAGGTGTTCTTTGACACTTGGTTCCAGATTGGCACCCACTTGCACCTCCTTCCGGTCTTCCTCGGTCCCTAAGTTGACAGTTTCCAATGACTCTTCGTGAGGTAAGATGGCCCTTTCCTCTTGCTGTAGAAGTCTGGCTAGCTCCCCTGGTACTTCACAACCTTCGTCATCTTCATACTCGGCTTGATTGACCAGGTCTTCAGAGTTGTTGAAGGATATAGCAGAATAGTCACCCATGGAATCCGGAGTGGATGGGTACCTGCATTTGTGAGTGTGGGTGTCTGTAAGGGATAGCCATCCTTAAACAAAAATGCAAAAGGAAAGAAAATGAACACAGCAGTTTATCAAATGAAAAACGTCCAATGAATCATTAAACATGGCATATGGATATGAAAGTAATCAAAACCCTTACAAATGGACCTACATGCCCCGGGCAAGGCATGAGGTGAAAAGGTAGTGTACGGATTGTTCGGAAATAAATATTACAGACCAAATAGGAAATGTTTGACAGATAAATTACTGATGAATAAAAGTGATGGGGACAAAGTCTTTTGCCTCCCAGTTGCACAATCCCCCTTTGACAGTTGGGTAAATCCACTCTTCGATGTTGCTCTCTTTGTCTTCATCCTCCAAAGCGTTGATTCCGTAGGGAGAAATTTTGACTGGCGCTCTTTCAATCTTCGAACGGCGCATAGCTTTTTGGCCCGCGGTGGTGAACCCTAATCCAAATTTGTCTGTTTTATGTGGAATATCAGGAAACTGCCCCCATGTTGAATTCTTCCCCTCCTTTATTGCGGCCCTTGCGTCCTCCAGAGATGCCATCCTGGCCATCTGCCTCGGTACTTCAGCTGCCAACTTTTGCTACTGTTATTTCAGGAAGGACTTCTTCGAAATGCTGAAAAGGCGTTTCAATGAACTCCCCCTCTACCTCCACATACCGGAAGGAGTTCAAGTGGCTGATCATGTACTCGTCTTCGCCATGGACGGTTATGATCTTCCCCTTGACAGGGTACTTCAACATCTGATGTAAGGAGGAGGTGATTTCCCCAGCATGGTGTATCCAAGGCCTACCCAACAAGCAAGAGTATGACGGACGGATGTCCATCACATAGAAAGTAGATTTAAACACCTCGGTGCCTATCTTGATGGGAATATCAACCTCCCCATGGACCATTCTCTTCGAACCATCAAAAGCTCTGACAACAATATCACTTGGTTTCAACTCCAACCCTTCACAATCTAGTCGGTCCAAGGCCTTCTTAGGCAGTACATTCAGCGACGAACCAGTGTCGACCAAGACATGTGCGAGAGTATTTCCTCGGCACTCGACTGAAATGTGCAAAGCATCATTGTGGTTTCTACCTTTAGGAGTTAGGTCGGCATCAGAGAAACCTAATCCGTTGTCCGCAGTAAGGCTGGCCACGCAATTTTGGAACTGATCTGCAGAGGTTTCCTGGGGCACATGGGCTGCCTTCAGGAATTTTATCAAAGCTTTAGTGTGCGCTTCCGAGCAAAGTAGTAGTGCCAACATGGAGATCTTTGAGGGGGTTTGCCCCAGTTGTTCTACCACATCGTAATCACTCCTTTTGATTATCTTCAAGATCTCATCCATTTCCTTCTTGGAGGTTTCCGGGATGACCAAGGATTGAGCCCTCGTCCTGACGAGCTCATCTTGGATTCCCTTACCTTTATCAACAGCGGTAAGAGAGACAATACTAGGAACAACAACATCTTCAATCAAAGGGGTTCTAGCGGAGAGTTTTATTGGTGCAGGGATGACCTTGTCGGCAGATGAGGGTCCAAAGATTGCTCTTGGAGGGGCAATCTCTGGAGAAAATATTCTCCCGCTCCGGGTGATTTTGCTCGTGCCTGCAATGTTTCCAATGCTGGCTTCTTCATCATCCAAACTTTCTTCAGTTATTTCGATTTGTTTAATACCATGGTAGTAGACGTCACCGCCATAGTTCCATGGTATTGACTTCTCAGAAACATAGGGGACAGGCCCTGGCATTGTTATCTTCAAAGGAACAGATTTCGTAGCTGGTGTAATCTTAACAGGCTTTCTGACGGCCTTGGAAAGATTGGCGTGAATGGTTATGATTGAGACATCTTCAGTATGGGTTGGAGTGGCAGAAACTTTTTCAAACAAAATTTGTCGACTGTCCATTAGGCCTTGGATGCATTTCTTCAGTAACGGACAATCAAACCGCAGAGAGTAACAACAATAACAGTCTTCTTTACATCCCGAGAAGATCCCGGCCCTTAACAGATTCAACTTGATGGTTAGCAACGGAGTTATCAGATCATTGACATCAACAACATACAAATCTTCTTCAATGGCATTGACATTTCGGCCGTGCTTCGGCATGGGAGCAGATATCACATTAGGCTTCTCCGGAGCGTCAAACTCCACCTCCTTCGCCTCTATCAGGTCTTGGATTTTATGCTTGAGTGCCCAACAATCGTTGGTGTCGTGCCCGACACTGTCAGAATGGTAGGCGCATTTAGCATTAGGATGGTAATGCGGAGAGGACGTATTCACATTTTTTGGTGCCTCTTTGATAGTGGCGAGATTCAACTTCAACGATGGGGAAGTACTTGCGCTGGAGTCATATTAATGCGGGTGAACTGTCGTTGTGGCCATTCCACCCGTTGCTGATTTGGTCTGGACTGGTTATAGCGAGGCTGCTCACTTGAAGGGTTTTGAATCATTACGGCCCCCACAGTTGGCCGGCGTTCAATTTTCCCTGCTCTTCTCTGAGAATATACCACAGCTGTTTCCTTCTTGAAAGGTTTCTTCTCAACACTTGCAGCGACACCCTTCTGAATCTTCCCTGACTTGATGCCAACTTCTATTCTTTCGCCTGTTAAGATCAAATCGGTAAACCCCGCGGAAGAGTTACCAATCAGATGATTGAAAAATGGCCCAGATAGGGTCCCTAGAAACATATCAACAATTTCACGGTCGGTTAAAGGAGGTTGCACCCTGCCAGCCAAATCCCTCCATTTTTGTGCATATTCTTTGAATCCTTCGCCTGTTCCCAGTGACATACCCTAAAGTTGGGTACGCGTAGGAGCAAGGTCAGAATTGTACTGATATTGTTTGTAGAAGGCGGTGGCCAAGTCTTCCCAGTTTCGGACGCTGGTTCCCTCTAGCTGATAGAACCACTCCAATTGAGCCCCAGAAAGGCTGTCTTGAAAGAAATGGATCCAAAGGTTTTTATCTGCCGTATAACGTTGGATCTTTCTTACGTAGGACCTGAGATGCATTTTTGGACAGGACAGCCCGTCATACCTCACAAAAACTGGCACTTTGAACTTTGGGGGAATCACAATCCCGGCAACTAAACCCAAGTCTTCAAAATCCAAACCCGGTACTCTCTGTAGTTCCATGGCGGCCAACCTGTCTTCTAAACCTTTGTATTTATCATCAGCCGGAGGGTATTGTTGATCAGAGTAGTCTTCATCCTCTTAGACCTCCTCTTCTTCCACATCGGACTCGGAAGGTATCGCAGCCCCACCTCCTTTACTGGTTCCTTCATCAGAAGTAGGAGGAAATTCAAGCACTCTCCTGGTCTCTCCTTCAAATCTTCTCCCTAAAGTAGCCACCCCGAGTCTCTTTTTCTTCTTTTTCACTGGGTATTTATTCCCCAGCAAGGTCTTGAGATCCTCCTGACCCTTAGCCAAGGTCATCAGGAGTTGCTGGAACTGTGCATTTTGAGCTTGCAGGTCTTTGACTGTTTGCTCGAGATCCATCCTACTGAAATAAACAGCAGACAAATAAGGAAACCTGGCGTGAGACCTGCTTATGCACATGATGAATGATATGCTTATGTATGCAATGCATTCAAGGATTTAGAACATTCAAAATTGTTGTAGACAAAAAGGAACGCACGTCATATTAATAAGAAGAAATTTGTTAGTACATAAATTCCCCATGGGCCAAATATTACAAAAACAACTTCTCAAGGCAAAAAGATGTTGCGCATCCTCTTTGGCACAATGTAGGTGTTGAGGGCCTCTTGCTCATGGAGTCGGTGGGTAAGCTCTAGAACCTTCTTCTCACTGGCGTAGAAGCTAGCTTCAAAAGTGTTCCGTTCCTCCTTGAGCTGAATCCAACTCTTCTGCATTTCCTCCCACGATGTAGGCATGTCAGGATATAGGATGGTGTAGGGAACCTCTCCTTCCTTGACGGGCTCTTTAATCACAGGGAGAACATGAGGATAAGGCATCATTAGACTCTGGGCTCGGGCTCGTACCCACTTGAGATAAGGCTCAAGAGGGATGGAGTTCTTGTGTCCCAGAGTCTTGCTATCAACCTTGTTGGGCATCCTCCAAGCTCTGATGAATCTTTGGCGAAGTCCTTGCGCATCATTGTCAAAGTCAAAAACTAGGTCAGGAATCAACATGTCGTGAGGACCATCCCTCCGTGCATATCCAAATTGCCTCAAAGCTAGGCAAGGTTTGTAGGTGATACCTCCTCTGATTCCAAGTAAAGGAACATTAGGAAACTCTCCGCAACGATCGACAATGATGACATTTTCTCTGGACCGAGAACACCAATGTACATCAGAGTGAGTAAGAGTCATCAACCGTTGGGACCACCTTGAGCCTTGGTCATTCTTCAAGACAGATTGTGGAAGGTGCGAAATAAACCACCTTGCAAGGAGAGGAGTACAACACATGAGAACACCCCTCTTTCTCATTGTTCGTGTGTAAAATGAGTGAAGAATGTCCCCAAGCAATGTTGGTATTGGATTTCTGGACAAGAAGATTTTGACGGCGTTGACATCTACCAATTGGTCAGAATTTGGGAACAAGACCAACCCATAGATAAGGAGTGCCACAATTTCCTCAAAGGCTTGTAGGTCCAATGAATTCCAACATTCTTGTGCCTTCTCAAACAAGAATTTTGCTAAGAAACCTTTGACGCCACTTCTAGTTTCCCAATGCCCCTTGATGTCAGATGGTTGTAGATGTAATGCTCGAGCAACATCTTCCGGCTTTGGTTCCTTTTCCGTACCGTTGAAGGGTAGCTGATTAAGGATAGGAATTCTCAGGAGTTGAGAAAACTCCTCCAAAGTGGGCACCAACTGGTAATCGGGGAAAGTGAAACAGTGGTGAAGAGGGTCAAAGAACTGGAATAGCACTTTCATCATGTCTTCTTCAATGTTGGTGTTGACTAAGCTGAGCAGTCTACCATGTCTTTCACTGAAGGACGAGCTTTCCGGAATTCTTGAGGTGAGCTCCTTGAGTTGAGGAGAGATTCTCACAAGGTTGACTTGGATGGTTTTTCTGCGAGGAATTTCCATGACCTACAAAACAAGAACAAAGATGAAGATCTAAACCCTTGAGGTGGTTAGTGAATGCATATGATGCTTTATGATATTTATGATGTATGCACAAAACATATGTACAAGCAATTCACACCAAACCCTAGTTTCAGGCTTGCATGGGGTTTCATATGTAAGTACCCTCTTGAGTGTAGTTGGCTTAAAAACCTGTCCTATAAATAGTAACCGGGTTCTAAGGAGCTCAATATCATTGGATTGTTTTCATTGTTCATTGTTTTGGTTTAGCCACTTAACTAGCGACCAAAATATTCCAAGAAAACAATCCTCAATGAGTGTAGTATCGAGTATCTACCAACTTCGGACTGCACCAAAGCCGGTCATCTCACTACCCCTAATGAAAGGCCAAGATGGTCAAGTAAGGTTCTAGGTCATTAGTGCTTAGTGACATCACTCAGCGGCCCCGTACTCTCCTTGATTGAACTCAAGGGTTACCGGTACTCACAAATATGTCGCACTAATATAGCTATTGCTTCGACCGTGTCGGTATACCCCGCACAGTTTCCACAACGTATTGCTATCTATGAATGTTTCCCAAAATCCGGGTATAGGATTGCAAACCCAAACAAAAGAGCCAAGATATAAAGCAATCAAATCAAACAATTAGTCATGCAAGAGGGTGATCTAAGCCCTAAGGTTACTCCACTTTTAAAATTGTCCCCAGCAGGGTCGCCAGTTCTGTGATACGGTGGGAGAACTGACTATGGTTTTGCGTTTGTATTCGCAAATGTTTCGGTTGAGCAAGAGTCGCCACCGACTTTTTATTTTATCCTAAGGAAAGGTTTAGAAAGCACAACAAAAACCTTTGAGATGTTTTCTTGGGTTCGGGGAGTAGATTATAGAAAGGGAAGGTATTAGCACCCTTTCTATCCATGGTTATCCATGGGCTCTTAGGTACTTGCTTAGATCAACTTGCCTTGGTTTTCAATTGTTTGAAATGGTGCTTTGTGTGTGGTTTTGAAAATGTTTTGAAAAAGATGCCTTGTCTAGGCTACCCTTGTAACAATTCTTTACTCGAATGTTTTACAAAAGGTGTTTGTCTTTTTGAAAAGATGTTTCAAGGTTTTTTGAAAGTTTGTTTTGAAAGTGTGTGTGAAGTGTGGTTTGAAAAATAGGCAAGTGTTTTTGTTTTGCAAGTTGACAAGTACTTAAGAGTTATCTACCCTAAAGTTCTCAAAGATTTTTGCTATGTTTTAACCCTTTTAACAATTTTGTTCCACCATTGTATTTGGTGGACAATCTTGTGTTAGGATGTGAAAGGGACGGGCGCGGGTCATTGTTTAGACCATAATTGCAATGGTGCCAAGTATCTTTGGGCAATTTTCTTTAAGGGACTTGATCATTTTTAGGCAACTTTCGAAAGCGTCATCGAGGGACTATGATCATTTGATTGTTTGTTTTGTTTTTGCCCAAAGAGACCTAACATGCAATATGGCCCATTATTGAAGGCAACAAGTGGAATACCCTAGGGGTGCAAGTGTGATTAGTTTTGTCCATTTTCATGCTTGTTTATCTTGAAATTAGGTCAAACTATTTTTGTCGTTTTTTGATTCGCATACAAACCCTAATTCTAACATGGTATATTT
Source organism: Vicia faba (assembly GCA_948472305.1). NCBI lineage: Eukaryota > Viridiplantae > Streptophyta > Magnoliopsida > Fabales > Fabaceae > Vicia > Vicia faba. The sequence continues at coordinate 358,410,102 of OX451738.1, forward strand.
AGAAAGCATTAAAGTGCGAAAAATAAAGTTCCTAAGTTATTACAACACAATATGGGAAGGGGGGTACAAATGTTCAAATGGGGGGTATTTGACAAGGAATTTAAACCTAGCTATTACATCAATATTGAATTATTTACAAGATAATTAATTGCACAAATTAAATAGAAATAAAATAAATATGCAAGATGCAAAAGATATTTTTATATGTATGAAAAAAAGTATTTTTATATGTCAAAATAAACAAAAATAAAAAGTATTATTTTTTTGGAGTTTTTATGTTTTTTAGGGCAAAACCCTAATTTTATTAGGTAAAAGGTATTATTTATTTAATATGTACAATGTTTATTTATTATATACAAAAATAAAAATAAAAATGAAGTATATATGTAAAAAGGTATTTTTAATATTAAATATTAATAAAAAGTAAAAAGTATATATTTTGTATTTTTAACCTAAATATACTAATATATATATGAATTTGTATTATTTATTAAATATATTGCATATATACAAAATAATAACATTTAATATTTATAAAAAAAGTATATTTTATATAAAATATTTTCAGAAGATAAAACAAAATAAAAATGAAAAATAAAATGTGTTTGCATTATTTTAGTATTTTTCAAATAAAAGTATGTTTATATATTTTTTTATGTACAAATATTGATCTTATCAAATAAATACCTAATAAATATGAAAATGGTGTAAAAAATATTTTTTATATTTTTAATATTATAAGAAAAAATAAATAAGTCAGAATAAAAAAAGAAAAGTCAAAAAATCATACAAATAAGCAAAATGGGCCTAGGGGGTGTCAAAGTGAAAATGGTGTGTAAACAGAAATGACAAACAAAGCCCAGCCCAGAAGGTTGTTGTCTTCAACCTTCAGACAAACAAATTCAAAAACACGCGCCTTTCTTCTCAAATCCATAACTCCTGATTCTTTGATCTTTTGCCAAATCTTCCAACATGAAACATGTAGAGCTTGAAGCCACGATTCTAGACATATAAAGAAGTCAATCTAACACTCAGAAATGAGAGAGAATTTCTTCTCCCCCAATTCCTGACCTAGTTTTTATTCAATATTCATACTTAAAATTCTCTAAGCATACATAATATAAATGAAATCTAATTACATGGGCATGTTCAGGGCTATGAATGTGACATGTTTTCTTCACAAACCTAAAGCTAACAATGCCTGGATAGAGAGATACGTGTTCATGAACTTACCTGTTCAGTTGAAGTTGTATCTGGTGATGGGGGTGTCTTCAATGCAAGGTGATGATTGGTACAGCTTCCTTGATGTCCAGGGATGCTATTCCAAGCTTAACTTTGTCTTGAAACCTTTTGAATCGTGCTATGGAACTTCAGCTGCAAAACAAGAAAATGAAAATGGTGATGTTGCCTGGGAGTGTTACAGGTCGTGTTTGAGGTTTGGATTAGCTTCAAGGGATGTTGTGGGATGTGTTTGACAGGTTTTTAGCAAGAATGCATGGAAGGTTTGAGCTATGGAACTCAAACTGCAGCAGATGCTCTGTTTGGGCAGTTTGAAGGTGATTCTGGGAATGGGGAGGCAATGGAGATATTAGGGTCGTGTTCTAGCTCAGAATGGATGTTTAGAATATGTTTGACAAGTTTTTCTAAGCATGTGTTCACTGATATGAGAGTTGTGTTAAGTTATGGCAAGTTTCTTCTACTTTAAGCAACCAATGGCCAAGTTGAGTTTCTAGCTTGTACAAGCCCCCCTAATGTGCTGCATAACTCAGTCTTGATCAGTGCAATTAGCCCATAAACTTGTGCCAAAGAGATCTTAACTGTACTTGCTTGGATTTGCATTTTGACATAAAGTTCACTTTTGCAAAAATGGTTAAAATGCTTTATCTATTTTGGGATTAAACCTCTATGCAATGCTTGAACACATAGAATATGGTCTTGGCACAAAGAGTTTGCATTAAATTTATGAGTGTAAAAGAGATTTAGGGCCTGTAATCAAGAAATGCATGCTGATTTGAAAATTGCCTAAGTGTATTAACATGGAAATTGGCCATAACAAAAGTGAGTTTTTTCCATATTGCAAAATTCGATTCTCTCAAACCATGAGGTTGTTTGATGATTTCTTGGACATTTTGGAAAGCTTGGAATGTGTACTACAATCCATATTTGAAGTGAAAATTGAAATGCCAAGTGGAAGTATGTGAAAAATGGTCTTGAAGTTAGGCAAAAATCCTGCCTAAAATAGGTCAAATTTTCTCTAAGTTAAGAATGGTTTGGTACCCTTGTTCCAAAACTTGTAACTTGAGATACAAGCTTCTTTTGGGAAAACTTTGTGAATCAAAGTTGTAGATTTTGCAATAGGCTACAACTTTCATGTTTTTACTTTTGCTTGAATCCAAATGAATCTTGGTGAGAAAGTGGGGCAAAGTTAGGAAAAAATTAGGGTTTTTCATAACTTAGAAAAATTCTAAGTTATGAAAAATCTTCATTTCAAACCCTAATTTGCAATTCTTGATTTCTTGATGAACAAGTTTCATGATTTGGCATGTTTTGATAAAAAATGAATCTTGACACTTGATTTTGACTAAAAAGTCAAAGTTTGACTTTTCAGTGTACAGTCAAAATTGATCAATTGGCTGGGAAATTCAATTGTCAATCTTGTGCATTTGGGATCTTTTGAACTTGTTGAGTATGTCAAGACAATTCCATGGGGTCCTTGAGTCCATATGTGAGCTTGGTTTGCCATTGGCTAGGTCAAACAGTCAAAAATTGCCCTTGTGCAGTCAAAACCCTAAAAATGACCATTTTGCCCTTTTGGTGATCTGATCAAATTTCTTGTGGAGTTGTGATTCAAACTTGATCAAATGGTCCATATGAGTTCATAATGTTGATGTGGGTCAATTTTCATGAGATTTGACTGTCAATAGGCCACAGTTGACTTTTTCCCCAATACAGCTGATTTTTGGGTCAACTGTCCAATTGACTGGGCAAAACTTGGAATCAAGGCTTGAAATTTGATGTGGATAAACTCGGGAGTCCAACATGAAGCATGACAGTCATCTTAGGCATTTTAGTTCAAAACATCTTTGTGCAAACACAAACCCTAATTTGGGTCAATAGTGCAAGGAGAAGTCTTGAGCAGATGAAACCCTAACTGGATCTTGAGCTCCAAGGGCTTTGTGATGAGAAATGTTGAGAAATGGGAGGTAAAATTTTGGGGTACAACAATAAGCAAGAGTCGCCACCGTCTTTTATGTTCTCCAACATGGAAAGGACAAAAGCACAGCAAAATTCCTTCTTTGAGAATGTTTCTCGGTTCGGGAGGTAGATTTATAGAAAGGGAAGGTGTTAGCACCCTTTCTATCCATGGTTATCCATGGGCTCTTAGGTACTTGCTCTTATGTTTTCAAAATTTGTTTGCTTTTCAAGTGTGTGTGGGTTTTGAAAAAGTTCCGTTTGAAAAATTTCTAAGTAACTCTTGTATCTGTCCTCAAGAGTGTATGAAAAATTTGTTTGAAAACTTTCAAAAGTGTAGGTGCGAAAAGTATTTTTGTTTGTTTTGAAAAGAGCAAGTACCCATGAGAATCTACCTACTCTAAGGAATTAGGCTGTGTAAGAGTCCTTTAGATAGTGTTATCCCACCATTGAGAGGTAGGTAGCACCATCGTTGGAGTTGTTCGGGTCAATTCGATGATTAGGGACAGTGTGGTCACCGAAGCAATAGTAGGACACCTTAGAAGTAACCCTGATGTCCTAGATCCTTTTTTTATCCGAGGCAACCGTTTCGAGGCAACCGGATCTTAGACAGGAGGGCGACCTCTAAAACACCCTATACTTGACGACCACGTTCGAGGCAACCAGTGAGGCGTACCCTAGGAGTGGCATGTGCTTGTGTGTTGTTTTCATGTTATGTTCATCTTGTACATGTTATTTGTGAGCTACGGATTGGTTTTATTTGTCATACATTCTTGCAGGCATTTTTTAACAGTTAGGAGTGCGGAAAATAAATTGCAGAAATGTAAATCTAGCTATTACAAGGCGCGGGTCTATACATCGCCAAAAAAACAAAAACCCGTTTTGGAAAATAAAGTGCGAGAATTTAAATAAGGCAATAAAGGAGGTCCTAATTAGCTATTACATTCTCTGTACATATACATAAATATAATCAAAATAAATAAATACGCGCGAATAGAAATTTAATCGGGAACGTCTTTAGGGTGTTGACCCTTTTTAGAATTAAATTAAACATTAAACATAATTAACTAATTAATTATTTAATTAAAGAAAAATGTTTTTTTTTGTTTTTTTTTTGTATTTTTATGTTTTTAATGAAATAAAATAAAAAAAGGAAATTAAAAGTTGAAAGTGAAAGACCTAATTCTAAATTAATTTTACTTATTAAAAAAAATGTTAAAATTGTTCTAATTACACAACTAATTAATTAATATTAGAATTTATTTACAAAATAAGTTAATAAATAATAAAATGTTTTTTTTTGGTTTTATTGTGAAAAATGTTAATTGGTTAATTAAATAATAATAATACTAATAATTAAAAAAGGAAATATAAAAGAAAAGAAAAATAAAAGAAATAACAAAACCAAGGGGGTGTTGACCCAAGAATGGAGGTGTGAAGCCTGGAAATTTTAGGCCCAATAAGCCAAGCCTGTTGACTTTCTGGATTCAGATGCGTATGGTTGACTGAAGAACATGGTGCTCCTTCTTCTCTGGCCTTTGGATGGATGTTGAAGACACTTGGCACGCTGGATGAGTGAGGTTTATGGTGTTCACTTATTTGGAAGCCTGCGTAGGAACTTGCTAGAAAAAAATAATATTGAGTTTTGGGGGACCTGGGAATCGAACCCAGGTCCCAGTGGTCAACAGCCACCTGCTCTTCCACTAGGCCACTTATGCGCGTTTGTTAATAAAATAAGAAACAAAGATAATATGAGAAAAACAAATCACATGCTGAAACCAAAAAAAAAATAGCGCGCCATTTGAATCACCCAGTAGCAAGCTGACACGCCCTTCGTCTTCATCCTGTAACCTGCAAAACAAAAGCATTTAGCGGGGGTTTTTAACCCCCACAAAACGAAACTGTCAATAATAGTGATTAGGTCTACATGTAATATAAAAAGGGCGCGATGGTTGGGTTGAATTCGTCTGGCCTTGACGAATTCAACCATAGGCGTTATGTGGTCCAATTTTTCTCATGCTGTAAAGCCCCAATTGAGAGCTTCGAAAACCCTAGATGTCAATAATGGTGGTTTACGCTTCAAGGCACCATAATCAAATTGAATTGTACCAAAAGCTTCGTATGGTCCCTCTGAACACAAAACAAACCACAAAATACGTTAATGATGCATGAATCAAAGGATGCGTTTATGTAAAAAAATTCAAACCGTGTGACTTGTGCTGGGCGTTTCTTTGAGTGTTGGAGCTTGTTTGTGATTGCAAAATGTTCCTGGGAGTGTTAGGAATATGTTTGAATCTTTAAATTGCTGTGAAAGGGGCTGGAGGATTGAAAATAGTTTTCAACTTTTGCTTGACTTTTTGGAATTTGGTTATGCCGTTTGTGTAATGTCCAGGTCGTGAATGAGGCTTGGTTTGCTTGCATATGTACATGTGAATGATATTAGGTCACATTATGAGCCAATGATCCATTGCAATGATGTTTTGAGATTCTTCATAACCACCATTAAAGGACTTTCCAAGTTTGTTCAAATTTTGAATTATATGCATAATTGATCTTGGCACGAATTTGGTAGGTGGAATATGACACATGAAATCCATTCAAACCACAAGATACCATTCCTTTAATTTTTTTGATTTTATTTGAATTATTATGGATTAAAATGAATTAAATCCACAAAAATTAAATAAAAATGAAAAAATAAATGTTTGGTCTTGAAATTGATCATGGGACACGTGGGTGGCATGACAAGGCTGAATCAAGTGGAAGAAAGTGGGCCCTTTTGTCAAAAATTGAAGTTTCAAGGATAGTTGACTTTTGCCATTTCACAAAAAGTTCCCAACTTCTCCAATGCATATCTTGCTCAATTTTGATCATATGAACATGTTCTTGGACATTTTGGAAAGGTCTTGAAGTCCTCTAACCAATGCTTTTGGTCCCATGTCATTTTGATTTACCAATATCAAGTTATGGTCTTTGACTTAAAATGCCTTTTTGTTGACTTTTGAAAATGACCTATAATGTTGAAATTGGTAACTTTTTGTGAGAGCATTTCTTGGACTTTAAATGTGAAGATGAGTTGTAGGAAATGTCCTCCCCTTTAATATGAGCATTGGATGGGATTTTTCTGATGAACCATGAAAAAGTTATGCCTTGGTCAATTTACAATTGACTTTTCAGCTGTCCAAAAATGGAAACTTTTGCATCTTGATGATTTTTGAGCCATGCTTGTGAGATCATGATCAAGACTTGATCAAATGATGATTGTGGCTTCAAAATAAGATGTTAACCAAAAATTTTGACTTTTGACTGCCAAATGACCATTTTACCCCTACAGTTGATTGTGGAGCAATTAGGGCTTTTGACTGTGCAACTTGACCTTGTGAGCCTTGAAACTTGGCATGTAGATGCTTGACAATGTGTATAGGAATATGTGACTTGATTTAGCCCTTGAAAACCTCAACTTCCTTGCAAGAACCAAAACCCTAATTTGACTGGCTTAGGAGGGTGTTTGAATTGTGCAACCCTTGAGTAGACTTGAGCAAATTGAGATGATGCTTGTCAAAACTTTGAAGAATATGGGAGGGAAAATTTTGGGGTACAACACTTGCCTAACGGAGAATGTTGAACTATTCGCCTGGAGCATGGATGAGATGCCCGTATTAGATCCATAAATTGCATGCCATCACCTGACAATAGATCATGCCCTAAAGGCGGTCGCCTAACGTAAGAGAAAACAAACTCCCGAAAAAATGGAGGCTGCCGAACTAGCTGTAAAAGACCTCTTAGAGGCACATTTTATTTCTAAATCCCAGTACACAACCTGGATCTCAAATGTATTTCTTGTGAAAAAATCTAATGGAAAGTGGCGCATGTGCATTGACTATACTGATCTCAATCGGGCTTGCCGGAAAGACGCTTATTCCCTCCCCAATATTGACAAACTGGTCGACAATTCAGCCAGTTTTAAATTCCTATCTTTTATGGACGCATATTCTGGTTATAACCATATTCCAATGGCGAAAGGAGACAAAAATATACCACTTTCATGACCGAGTCAGGCAACTATTACTATAATGTAATACCCTTCGGCCTGAAAAACACGGGCGCTATATATCAGTGCATGATGAACAAAGTCTTCTGCAACGAGATAAGCGACATGCTCAAAGTCTACATGGATGACGTGATCTTCAAATCCACGGAAGAGGTCGACCATTCCCTCCACTTAAAGAAAATGTTCGAGTGGGCCAGAATGTGCCAGATGCGATTTAACCTAGAAAAATGTACCTTTGGCATGCGCGCGGGAAAATTTCTTGGATTCTACCTAACATAACGAGGCATTGAGGTAAACCCCGACAAATGCTGAGCATTTTCTGAATTCCCAACACCCACTTTGAAAAAGTCAATTCAAATCTTGAACGACATGCTCACTTTTCTCTCTCGATTTGTGGTGAAATCCGCCTAGCACGCGCTCCTCCGTAAGGAAACTGCCTTCGAGTGGATGCCCGAATGCGAGAAGGCCCTCACCCACTTAAAACAAGCGCTATCACAACCACCCATCCTCTCTTGACTTGATAAGGATGAAATCCTCTATCTCTATCTAGTCATCGCCTCTGAGGCAATAAGCGCGGTGCTGATAAGAGAAACCCCATAAGGACAGACACCAATCTACTTTACGAGCAAGGCCCAGAAATAAGATATCAACATATTGAAAATGTGGCCCTAGCCCTTGTTAACACAATGAGGAGACTAAGGCACTACTTCCTGGAGCATACCATAGTCGTCCAAATGGATCAGCTAATAAAACAACTGATCGGAAGACCTTAAATGGCGGGCAGAATGTTGAAATGATCCTTAGAGCTCTCCAAATTCGATATCCAGTATAAGGGAAGGAAAGCCCTCAAGGCTCAAGAATTGGCCGACTTTGTGGATGAAATGACCTTTCTCGCACGCCCAGACGGAGCACGTCGATGGACAATCTTCGTCAACGGCGCCTCCAGTTCGAAAAGAAACATCCCTGCTTGGTTTGCATCCCACAAGCAATAATCACCGACAACGGGATCCAATTCATAGATCACACCTTTCAGGAATTCTTCTCCAAGTTTGGAACCACCCAACACTTTGCATCCGTTGAGCATCCCCAAACAAATGGTCAGGCCGAATTCGTAAACCGTGTGATACTCAGGAGCCTCAAATGAAGATTAGACGAGACCAAGAAAATGTGGGTCGAGGAGTTACACAACATACTCTAAGGATATTGTTGTACCCCAAAATTTGACCTCCCTTTTTCTTCAAGACATTCTCCTAGGATTCTCAAATGCTCAAGGTTTCTTAAGAATTGATCAGAAAAATTCTCCTCCTAAGCAATAGACTTACAACTAGGGTTTCACTTTTATCAATGAAGGTTGGGTTTCTAAGGACGGGGAAACTATCGGTATGATCAGGCAAAGATTAACTCCCAAAAAAAGATAAGGAAACTATCTTTATAACCAGGAAAAGATTAACTCCCGAAACAGGATGGGGAAACTATCAACATGACCAGGTGGTATGAATTCCTGAAACAGGACGGGTTTACCAACAGAAACAGATTGTGGATCAATTCCCGGAATATGATGGGGCGACTATCTACATGACATGCATTTACCTCAGAGACTGAATTTTGACAAGAATTTACCGCGGAGACTAAATCTGACAAGCAACTACATAAGCACCTTTCCCAGAGGTTCATTCTAGAAAGCATTCCTTAGATAATGGTCAAGCGTAGACTCATTATGATACTCCTATTGTGATATGGTGGCAGAACCAACTGTTTAATACTGGTTTGGATTTTGTGTTTTTTGTTCGCAAAATGTCGTGGTAAGCAAGAGTCGCCACCGACTTTTATTTCATCCAATCATGGAAAATGAAAAAGAACAGAAAAAAACCTTTTTTTCGAGATATTATGAGTACGGGGAGTAGATTATAGAAAGGGAAGGTGTTAGCACCCTTTCTATCTATGGTTTTCCATGGGCTCTTAGATACTTGCTCAGCTTTTTAAAATTGCTTGTGTGTGTGCTTGCTTTGAAAATGTTTTACTTCGTGATAACCCTTGTATCAGTTCACAAGGGTGTGATGAAGTTGTTTTGAAAACTGTTTTGAAAGGTGTTTGTGTGAAAAGTTTTTTTATTGAGCAAGTACTTAAGATTCTACCTACTCGAAAAAATATTGTTCATTCTATTTCCTTTAGAAAATGCTATCCCACTATTAAGGAGTAGTGTGATACAGTGGGAGAACTGACTTGAGGTTTTGCATTTGTGTTCGCAAATGTTTCGGTTTAGCAAGAGTCGCCACTGACTTTTTATTTTATCCTAACGAAAGGCCAAAAAGCACAGGAAAGACCTTTGAGATGTTTTCTTGGGTTCGGGGAGTAGATTATGAAAAGGGAAGGTGCAAGCACCCTTTTCATCCATGGTTATCCATGGGCTCTTAGTTACTTGTTTAGATCACTTACTTTTTCTTTTCAATTGTTTGAAATGGTGCTTTGTGTGTGGTTTTGAAAAATGTTTTGAAAAGAGGCCATCATTGTGGCAACCTTTGTAATGACTCTTGTTTGAATATATACAAAAGTGTATTGTCTTTTGAAAAGATTTCAATGTTTGAAAGTTTGATTTGGGAAATGTTTTCAAATTGTGTTGTGAGGTGTGTTTGAAAATAGCAAGGATGTTTTTGCAAGTTTTTGATCAAGTAACTAAGAGTTGTCTACCCTATTTTTCTCAAAGATATTTCCTATACTTTTTTAACCCTTTTGACAGTGTTGTTTTACCATGGAATTTGGTAAACAACCTTGTATTAGGATGTTAAACGGGATAGGCGCGGGTCATCGTATAGACCATGATAGCAATTGTGTTATGTGTCTTTAGCAATTTTTGAGGGACTAGATCATTTTTGTATAGGCAACCAAGATAGCGTCATCGAGGGACTATGATCTTTTGTTTTGTTTTTGTTTTGCCAAAGTACTTAACATGCATAACATGACCCATTTTTAAGGCAACAAGTGGATGTAATCCTAGGGGTGCAAGTGTGCATTGTGTATTGATTTTCATGCATTTTTGTCTTGGTATTAGTCAAGCTATTTGTTTGATTTTAGATTTTTTGCATACAAACCCTAATCTCTAATCATGTCATAATTGAAAGCGTAAATGCGTAAAATAAATCTACCACTATTACAACATGATTATGGGGAGGGGGATACAATTTTTGAATGGGGATTATTTGACAAGAAATTAAAACCCTAATTTTACTATTACATCCAAATTGAATCAATAGCATAAATAATAAATGAACAATATTTAAATAAACAAATTAAATAAATATACAAAATATTATGCAAAAATGTTTATGTTTATTTTTATGTATGTAAAAATGTTTAAGGAAAGAAATAAAAAAGATTATTAATTTTTATTAAGGGTAAAACCCTAATTTTCTTTTTTAGAATGTGAATATATTAAATATACTTGTTTATATACAATAAAATAAAGTAATGTATATACAAAAATAAAAATATTTAGAGAAAGTATTATTTAAGTATAAATAATAATAAAAATAGAAGTATAATATTTTTATGTTTTTATTCTCAAGTATTTATTAAATAAAATAAAAGTATGTATATACATATTAATTATATTAGTTATGTACAAAAAATAAAATAAAATATATACAAGAAAAAATATATTTAGAACAATATTTTTTGAGTGTAAATAAAATAAAGAAAAAATAAAAGTATAATGTTATTATATATTATTTTCAAGTTTTCAATAAATAAAAGTATATACTATTAAATAATTATTTTCATGTCTAAAAAATAAAATAAAATAATAAAAATAAATGTAAAAATTTATGAAAACATTTTTGGGTATTTTTATGTTTAGAAAATATAAAATAAAAATCAGAAAATGAAAATAAATAAATAAATATCAAAGTATAAATAAATTGAGCCAGGGGGTGCATTCAGCAAAATGGGGGGTGTCAAAAGCAAGGCCAGAACCAAGCCCAGCCCACTGACTTCATCTTCAACCTCTTGTTCAAACAAAAACACGCGCCCTGTACAAAATGCCAGATCCTGCATACGTGCTCTATTGCAAAACACATAACATCAAAGTTGTAGCATTTTTTAAGACGAATTCAACCATATAAGAAACTTAAACTAACTCTCAAAGACCAGAGAGAATTTCTCTGGCCCTAATTTCTAACCTAATTTTTTCAGAAAGTTCATAGATCAAATTCTCTTTGCACGCTTAACTTAAATGAAAACTGAGCTTATGTACAACTTCATGGCTATGAATACTACATTTCTTATTCACAAACCTAAGTCTAAATGTTCCTAAATAGAGAGATAGGAAGTTGATAAAAACCTGTTTCAGCTGACTTCGTGTATAGCAATGTGGAGCTTTTCAAAAAGGCCTGAGATGTTTGGGAGCTTGCTTGAACTTCCTCTGACCTTCCCCAATACCTAGCTTGCCTTGAATGTGCTTGAACAAGCCTAAAGAACTCAACCTGCACAAGCTGAAATCAAAAATGGCAAACCCTATAAATGGAGTTACAGTCAGTGTTTAAGGGTTGTGATAGCTTGGATAGGTTGTATGGAAGGTGTTTGGACAGGTTTGGGACAAAACGCACGAGCAAATTGTGAGATAGAACTCAAGATGCAGATGCTGCCCTGTTTTGCCAATGGAGGGTGATTTTGTGCTATGGGAGGTTTGAGGGCTCAAAGGGTCGTGTTTCTGGTTCAAGGGGATGTGAGAAAGTTGTCTCAAAAGGTTGCACACGTTGGTTTTCACAGATGTTCAAGTTATGTGACTTTGGACAAATTTCTTGGTTATGAAGCAAAACATGAGAAGTGATGGAAGACAAGCCTGTACAGGCTATCTAACAGCTTACACACTATGCCCTTGGCCCCTCTAATTTGTGGATTTGATTTGCTGCATAAGATATGGCTCAATGCTCAAGGATTCAGTTTGGACATAAAGCAAGATTTAAGCAAAAATGGTAATGTTGCTTTTTCTATTTAAGGATTAATCTTGTGTGCAATGCCCTAATGACCAAAGCAATGCCTTAGACCAGTGGATTTGCATTTAATTATTTAGTGTGGAATGGTTTTGAGGCCTGTAATCTAGTGCAAAGCAAGCTGATTAGAGATTGCAACTTGTATCACTATGAACATGCCATGGATAAAAAGTGAGTTTTTGCCAACTTCAAGCTTTCAATTCTCCCTAACCACAAATGAGTTTGGAGAGTTCTTGGACATTTTGGAAAGCTTGCGACATGCTCTACATTCCATCTTTGAAATTAAATTTGAGATTCCAAGTGGGACTATGTGAAAAATGGCCATGAAGATAGGTCAAAATCCTGCCTAAATTAGGGTAAAATTTCACTAAGTTAAAAGTTTCATGGACCATTGTTCCAAAAATCATAACTTGAGATACAAGCTTCTTTTGGGAAAACTTTGTGAATCAAAGTCGTAGAATTTGTGTAGGACTACAACTTTCATGTTGGAAGTTTTGTTTGAATCCAATTTCATCATGGTGAAAATGTTTGGCAAAGTTAGGAAAAATTAAGAAAATTTCATAACTTAGAAAAATTCTAAGTTATGAAAATTTTTCAACTTTAAACCCTAATTTGCAAAATTGGGTTTCTTGATGAATAAGTTTCATGTTTTGACACATCTTGATGAAAAATGACCCTTGGCACTTGATTTTGACCAAAAAGTCAAAGTTTGACTTTTTAGTGTACAGTCAAAATTTGATCAGTTGACTAGAAAAATTCATCTGTCAATCCAATGCAATTGAGATCTTTTGAACCTTGTGAATAGGTAAAGATGATGCCATTGAGTCCTTGAATCCATGCTTGAGCTCAATTTACCATTGGCTAGGCCAAAAATCAGAAATTGCCCTTGTGCAGTCAAAACCCTAAAAATGACCATTTTGCCCTTTTGGTGATCTGATCAAATTTCTTGTGGAGTTGTGGTCCAAACTTGATCAAATGGTTCATATGAGTTTATAATGTTGATGTGGGTCAAAATTTATGAGGTTTGACTGTAAATTGGCCACAATTGACTTTTTCCCCAATACAGCTGATTTCTTGGTCAACTGTCCAATTGACTGGATAAAAATTTGATTCAAGGCTTGAAACTTGGTAGAGGTAATATTGTAATTCCAACATGAAGTATGGAAGTAACTTTGAGCATTAAAAGTCCAAAAATCCCTATGCAAACTCAAACCCTAGTTTAGGTCAACAGTGCAAGGAGAGGTCTTGAGCAGAGTAAACCCTAGCTTGATCTTGAGTTCAAAGAGTCTTGTGATGAAAAATATTGACAAAATGAGAGGGAAAATTTTGGGGTACAATAGTTTCCCCTGTTGAATCTTCTTGAACCTAAAGAGTTAGATTGGCGAGTTTGGCCTTTCGTGACTCGAAGGTAAAAGAGGATTGGACACTAGAGTGCCCATAAATTTGCACTTATCGAAGTGTAACTGAGGGAATGGGCTTAAAGATACCATTTGGAGATGGTAGAATCTTTCTAGATATGGGCTTAAAGATGCCATCCAAGACTTGTTTGTTGAAAATCTGAAGAACGGTTATCAGAATGGTATCCGTATCTAGAACGTATCTGAGTTATATCTGGAGATTGGATTCGTATGAGCAAAGGAATGGCGTCCGTGTCTGGAGCGTATCCGAGCTGTAACTGTATTTGATTCTTGAATGAATATCAGAATGATTGCCGTATCTGGAGTGTATCTGTATTGTATGTGAAATCTTTGAACATTTGTTAAAGGTAGCTTTTAATCTTATCCTGAAAAGGGTAAAATGTTAGCTAAAACCCAAAGTTATGTTGCATGACATGTATGATGCAATAAAAATGTGTTCTATCAATGTTTATGATTTATGGATGTAATGGATGCGCATGTAAGCTGATTAGCTGTCTTGCTGAGGAAAATATATCCTTGATAGCTGGAGATAATGAAATCTTTGACTGCTGCCGGGGAAAATAAATCCTTGACCACTGCTGGGGATAGAAAATCCTTCGCGAATTTTATGGGGAATAAGGAAAACTCTGACGATCACTACTGGGGAGTCAAAACCTGGGAGACTTCAACTGGAGAAATGAAAATCTTCGTTCTGCTGGGAAATAATTCTGTGGGGAGAATGCTTATCCTGTTGGAGAGTTTTCAAAAGCTTGGGTTGTATGCCAATCTATTGAGGATGCAAAAATGAGAATCTTCATTCAAGCGTTTGGGTCAGGAGGCTGGGTGTATGTCAATCTTCTGGGGTTTTAAGAATGAGAATATTCATTCTGTTAAGGGTATCAGGAGGTTGGGAGTATGCCAATCTTCTGGAGTTTTAAGAATGAGACTCTTCAATCTGTTAAGGGTATCAGGAGGTTGGGAGTATGCCAATCTTCTGGAGTTTTAAGAATGAGACTCTTCAATCTGTTAAGGGTATCAGGAGGTTGGGAGTATGCCAATCTTCTGGAGTTTTAAGAATGAGACTCTTCAATCTGTTAAGGGTATCAGGAGGTTGGGAGTATGCCAATCTTCTGGAGTTTTAAGAATGAGAATCTTCAATCTGTTAAGGGTATCAGGAGGTCGGGAGTATGCCAATCTTTTGAGGTATTATCCTTGGTTGGGGATAAAACAAAAGTTAACTGTTATCTGGTGGATTTCCAGGTTTTAAGATAACTTTGCTGGAGGATTTGGAGAAACTGGATGATCTCCACCGTGGATTAGAGGTTGAAGTTTTGGACTCCATTGGGGAAGAAAGTTTCATCTTCACTGGGGATTGGTAGTTCAAAGTCTTCTGGCTCCGCTAGGGATCGGGAGTTTAGAAACTTAGCTCTGATGGGGATTTTGAAACTTAACTCCGCTGAAGATATGTATTTCAAGGTTTTAGCTCTGTTGAGGATCTGAATGACATACTGCAGGGGATTTCTTCTGGAATAGCCTAAAGACGTATTCCTATACTTTCAACCTATCAGTAATTATCCTTTCTAATTTTGTTTTATTTGTAAGCAGTGATTATATTCAAATGCATATGCTCAATTAATAAATCATTGGACGTTTTCAAATAAAACACAAGTGTAAAAAAGAAAGAAAAAGGCAAACAAATTCCTGCACTTTGAAGTATCTTTGTATTAACTTTGTTTAAGTATTTTGTACAAAGGAGACAAACATCCTAGTAAGAGAATGTTGTCATAAAAAACAAGAAAAATTTATACAAAGAAAGATGGCCATGTGTAACAATTCCATGGGGTTCCCATTCTGTTATAGCCTTCGTAACTCTGAGTGTCTTGTCCATTCGTTGCCTTGTTCGACGATGATTAGGTTGATCAGAATCCCGAAGCTTGTTTGTTAAAAGATTATCCTTAAAGTGATCCGACGAGACATAGTCAAACGCTTTAATTCCCTAATTTTTACCTGGACCGCCCTTTCGGGTTTTCGGTCCACCAGGAAACCCTTTTTTGCCCAAGCCGCCCTTTCGGGTTTTCAACTTGCCGGGTGTACAGATTTTTTGTTTATCCCTAATTTTTTCCTGAACCTCCCTTTCGGGTTTTCGATTCACCGGGATGCCCATTTTTGCCCAAGTCGCCCTTTCGGGTTTTCAACTTGTCGGGTCGTTTATGCGTAGTATCTTTTGACTATGTCTGCGTTCGCAGGGTGCGGCAGGTCGTCGCCGTCCATGGTGGTCAAGATCATTGCCCCACCAGAAAAGATGTTTTTGATCACAAATGGTCCTTCGTAAGTAGGAGTCCAGTTGCCCCTGGGATCACTTAGCAGCAAGATGATTCGCTTGATTATAAGATCTCCGACTTGATATACCTGACGTATGACTTTCTTGTTGAAAGCCTTGATCATACATTTTTGATACGTATGACCATGACAAATAGTAGTAAGTCGCTTCTCGTTGATCAAATTAAGTTGATCAAGCCTGGTCTGAATCCAATCGTCTTCACTTAAGCCAACATCCTTCATAATTCTCAAAGAAGGGATCTGAACTTCCATAGATAAAACGGCTTCCATGCCATATACCAAAGAAAAGGGGGTTGCCCCGGTTGAAGTACGCGCCGTGGTACGATATCCATGCAGAGCAAACGGTAACATCTCATGCCAGTCCTTGTAGGTAACTGTCATCTTTTGAATGATCTTCTTGATATTTTTGTTCGCAGCTTCAACAACACCGTTCATCTTTGGCCGATAGGGAGATGAATTGTGATGTTGAATCTTGAACTGCTCACACAGAGCGGTGATCACAGTGTTATTCAGGTTTGTACCATTGTCTATGATGATCCTGTCGGGGATACCATACCGGCATATGAGGTTCTGCTTGATGAAGCAGGCAACCACATTCTTTGTAACGGAGGCGAAGGAAGCTGCTTCGACCCATTTGGTAAAGTAATCAATAGCCACCAGGATGAAGTGATGTCCATTGGATGCCGTAGGCTTGATCTCTCCAATCATGTCGATTCCCCACATTGCAAATGGCCAAGGAGCTGTTAGGACATTGAGAGGAACTGGAGGAATATGTACCTTGTCAGCATAGACTTGGAATTTGTGACAAGTACGAGAATATTGATGACAGTCAGCTTCCATGGTAGACCAGTAGTAGCCTTCCCTTAGAATCTTCTTAGCCATCATATGTCGGCTCAAATGGGTGCCAAATGTGCCACTATGCAGTTCAGTCATGATCTGCTCAGCTTCAACCTTGTCCACACAACGAAGCAGAACACAATCATGGTTGCGCTTGTATAGGATACCATTGCTTAGGAAGAATTTGGCAGCAAATCTCCTTAAGAACTTCTTGTTGTTGACTGAAGCTCCTTCAGGGTATGCTCGAGTCTTGAGATGCCTTTTGATTTCATGAAACCAAGGTTGTTCCACTACTTCTTCGATATTAATCTCATGACAATGTGCAGGTTCGTCCATTCGCTCGATGGTGATTTGGGGAGCCTCATTATCCCAGTTGAGTTTAAACATGGAAGACATTGTAGCTAGAGCATCCGCTAGCTGATTTTCTTCTCGCGGGAAGTGCTCGAAGGTAATCTGCTCGAAATGAGGTAACAATGTCAGGACATGTTCTTTGTATGGGATAAGATTAGGATGTTTAGTGTCCCACTCTCCTTTGATTTGACTGATAACCAAAGCTGAGTCCCCAAATACAACCAAAGATTTGATTCCTAGGTCAATCGCAGCCTTGAGACCAAAGATGCAAGCTTCATACTCGGCCATGTTGTTGGTGCAGCTGAAGCAGAGTCTAGCAGTGAAAGGTGTATGGCAACCTTCTGGAGAAATAAGTATCGCACCGATACCGTTGCCAAGTGCATTTGAAGCACCATCAAAGTACAGGGTCCATCGGGATCCTTGTTCAGGTCCATCATACGGTCCGTTACCTTTAATGTTGTCCAATGTCATAATATCTTCGTCGGGGAAGTCGAACCTCATATATTGGTAATCTTCGACGGCTTGATGAGCTAGATGGTCAGCTAGTACACTCCCCTTTATAGCTTTTTGGGTTGTGTATTGGATGTCATACTCAGTCAGGATCATTTTTCATCTAGCGATTCTTCCAGATAAAGCGGGCTTTTCTAAGATGTACTTGATCGGATCCATCTTGGAAATCAACAAAGTGGTATATGTCAACATATACTGCCTTAGTCGGAGAGCAGCCCAAAGCACGGTAAGTTTTCTCGAGCAGTGAGTAGCGAGTCTCACAATCGGTAAACTTTTTGCTAAGGTAATAGATGGCATGCTCTTTTTGACCAGACTCGTCATTTTGGCCCAGTATGCACCCCATTGAGTTATCCAAAATAGTCAGATACATGATTAACGGCCTTCCTTCGACGGGTGGCATCAAGATAGGAGGTTTCAACAAATACTCCTTGATCTTATCGAAAGCAACTTGACAGTCATCATTCCATTTAACCACCTGATCTTTCTTCAACAGCTTGAAGATTGGTTCACAGGTAAAAGTTAGATGAGAAATGAACCTTGCAATGTAGTTTAGGCGTCCCAAGAAACCTCTGACCTCCTTCTCAGTGCGAGGGGCAGGCATTTCTCATATAGCTTTGACTTGAGCAGGATCAACCTCAATGCCTTTGTTGCTGACAATGAATCCCAAGAGTTTATCGGACCTGACTCCGAAAGTGCACTTGCTAGGGTTCAGTCTGAGCTTATACTCCTTCAATCTGACAAACATCTTTTGCAGATGGTCGAGGTGTTCTTCTTCTGTTTGTGAACGGGCTATCATGTCGTCTACGTAGACTTCGATCTCATGATGTATCATATCATGAAACAAAGCTACCATGGCTCGCTGATAGGTTTCCCCGACATTCTTCAGTCTGAATGGCATCACTTTATAGCAGAAGGTACCCCACTGCGTAACAAAAGTAGTCTTCTCCATGTCTTCGGGAGCCATTTTGATCTGGTTGTACCCTGAAAATATGTCCATGAAAGAGAATACCTTGTGTTGAGCTGTATTGTCGACCAAAATGTCAATGTGTGGTAGTGGAAAATCATCTTTAGGGCTAGCCCTATTTAAGTCTCTGTAGTCCACACACATTCTGACTTTGCCGTCCTTCTTAGGCACGGGCACAATGTTAGCAACCCATTATGAATAGGAAGTAACAGCAAGAAACCCGACATTGAACTGCTTCATCACTTCAGCTTTGATCTTTTCAGACATATCGGGCCTCATTCGGCGGACTTTCTGTTTGATTGGTGGATAGTCTTCTCTTGTAGGGAGACGGTGAACCACAATATCTGTGTCGAGTCCCGGCATGTCTTCATAGGACCAGGCAAAGATTTCAACATATTCATTCAACAGCTGAACTAAGCGCTCTTTGATACTTGGCTCCAGGTTGGCACCCACTTTAACCTCTTTTCTATCTTCGCAGTACCCAAATTGATAGTTTCTAACAACTCTTCATGGGGCAGAATAACCCTTTCTTCTTGTTGCAAAAGTTTAGCCAACTCTCCAGGCACTTCACAGTCTTCATCACCTTCGTACTCGGCATGATTGACCAGATCTTCAGAGTTGCTAAAGGCCATAGCAGAATTGTTACCCATGGAATCCGGAGTGGATGGGTACCTGCATTTTGTGAGTGTGGGTGTGTGTAAGGGATAGCCATCTTTAAACAAAATAAAATGTAAAAAGAAAGAAAATGAACACAAAAGTTTATATATGAAAACGTCCATGATTCATTAAAAATGGCATATGAAAATGAAGAATCAAAACCCTTACAAATGGACCTATATTCCCCGGGTAAGGCATAAGGCGAAAAGAGTGTACGAATTGTTTAATAATTATTACAGACCAAACAGGAAATGTTCAAAAGATAAATTACTGATTGATGAAATTAATGGGAACGAAGTCTTTCTCCTCCCAGTTGTTCAGTCCCCCTTCAATGGTTGGAAAGATCCAATCTTCAAAGTTGCTTTCTTCATCATCATCTTCTAAAGCATGAACTCCATGATGAGTGATCTTTAAGGGTGGTTCTCCATCCCGGGAGCGACGCACAGCCTTCTGGCTCGCAGCAGTGAAACCAAATCCGAACTTGTCTGTCTTGTGAGGAAAATCTGGTAACTGACCCCACACTGTACTTCCTCCTTTCTTGATCACAGCCTCCGCATCTTTAAGGGATGACATCCGGGACACAGGTTTGGTAATGATGGGCACATCAGTCATTGTCTTGGTCGTTGCAACTTCAGGAGAAACCTCTTCAAAGTGTTAGAAAGGTGTTTCTATGAATTCACCATCTAACTCCATGCAGCAGAAAGAGTTAAGGTGGCTTATCATATACTCCTCCTCACCATGAACTGTTATGATTTTACCCTGGACTGGATATTTGAGCATTTGGTGTAGAGAAGAAGTGATTGCCCCAACGTTGTGGATCCATGGCCTTCCCAACAAGCATGAATATGAAGGACGGATGTCCATCACATAAAATGTAGAGTTGAAAATTTTTTTCCCACCTTAATTGGGATGTCCACCTCTCCGTGAACCATCCGCTTAGAACCGTCGAAGGCTCTAACAATGATATTACTGGGCTTTAAGGTCAAACCTTCATAGTCTAGTCTGTCCAATGCTTTCTTTGGTAGGACATTTAAAGGTGACCCGGTATCAACCAGAACAAGAGCAAGTGTGGTCCCACTGCACTCTACCGAAACATGCAGCGCATCATTATGCTTTCTTCCCTTAGAGGTTAGATCGGTGTCAGAGAAACCAAGACCATTATCGGCTGTAAGGCTAGCTACACACTCTTGAAACTGATCCGCAGAAGTTTCTTGAGGCACGTGCGCTGTTTTCAGGAATTTGATCAAGGCTTTGGCATGAGCCTCAGAATAGAGCAATAAGGCCAGCATAGAGATTTTTGAAGGGGTTTGCCCCAATTGTTCTACGACATCATAGTCGCTCTTCTTAATTATCTTTAAAATTTCCTCCATTTCCTTTTGGGTGGTCTCTGGGATAACCAAATTCTGAGCCCTCGTCCTGACGGGCGCTTCTTGGATCCCCTTACCTTTATCCGCAGTAACAGCAGAGGGTACAACTTCGGGAGTAACAATTTCTTCAATCACTGGACTTTGCACATATATCTTGACAGGCACAAGAGCACTTGAGGGTCTGAAGACTGCCCTTGGAGGAGCGATCTCCGGAGAGAAGATTCTTCCGCTACGAGTTATCTTACTTGTCCCCGCAATATTTCCTACATTAGGAGTTTCTTCATCGGAATTCTCTTCGGCTGATTCGATCTGCTTAACACCGTGGTAGAAGATCTCTCCTCCAAAATTCCACGGTATCGTCTTGTTGGACTTATATGGGATAGCCCCGGCATGGTAATCTTTAATGGTACAAACTTTGGATCAGGTGTAATCTTAACAGGCCTTTTGCAGGTCTTGGAAAGATTGTCGGAAATGGTGATTATAGCAATATCATTGATTGGAATAACAGGAGTAACAAGAGTAACATGAGTAATAGTAACAACTGGAGTTTTCTGAAAAAGGATCTCTTGGGTATCCATCAGGCATTGGATGCCTGATTTCAACAGCGGACAGTCGGATTGCAAGGTTGAATAGAAGTAACAATCTTTTTCACAGCCCGGGAAAATCTCGGCTTTCAACAGATTCATTTTGATCATTGGCAATGGAGTCATTAAGTCATTAACAGCGGTAACATGCAGATTTTCTACAATAGCATGGACATTATGACCATGTTTTGGCATAGGAGCGGATATCACATTAGGTTTTTCGGGGGCATCAAACTCTACCTCCTTGGCATCTATTAAATCTTGGGTCTTGTTTTTAAGGGCCCAACAGTTGTTGGTGTCATGCACTACATTGTCCGAATGATATGCACATTTTTCATTTGAATGATAATAGGGAGAAGAGGTATTTGGGTTTTTTGGCGCTTCTTTCAGGTTGGTAAGGTTTAACTTTAACAGATGAGGGAGGACCTGAGCCAGTGTCATATTGATCCGAGTGAATTTTCGTTGTGGCCTTTCCACCCTGGTTTGGTTAGCTCTGGGTTGACTGCTTCGAGGTTGATCGGCTGAGGAGTTTTGAATCATCACAGCCCCCACCGCTGGTCGGCGCTCCATTCTCCCTTGATTTTTCTGGGTGTAAACAATAGAAGCTTCTTTCTTAGCTGAGAAGGTCTTCTTGACAGCAGTGGAAGCATATGCATCCTTCTGAATTTTTCCGCTCTTAATGCCAGCTTCGACCCTTTCACCCATCAGAATTAATTCGGTGAACCCTACAGATGAGCTCTCGATCAAGTGATTAAAGAATGAACCTGACAGGGTCCCCAAAAACCTATCAACCAGCTCTCTATCCGACAATGGTGGCTGCACCTTTCCAGCCAAATCCCGCCACTTCTGGGTGTACTCCTTAAAGCCTTCATTAGAGACCATACTCATACTTTGTAGTTGAGTATGAGTAGGCGCTAGATCTGTGTTATATTGGTATTATCGATAGAAAGCAGCAGCCAAATCCTCCCAGTTATGTACATCAGATCTCTCAAGTTGATAGAACCAGTCCAATTGCGTACCCGACAAACTATCTTGAAAAAAGTGGACCCACAGATCCTTATCAGAAGAGTGAGGTTGGATCTTTCTGACGTAGGACCGCAGATGCATCTTCGGGCAAGACAAACCATCATATTTAGCAAATGTAGGCACCTTGAACTTGGGGGAATGACAATCCCAACAACCAACCCAAGTTCTTCGAAATCCAAACCAGGTACTCTTTGTACCTCCATGGCTGCCAGCCGCTCTTCCAGATTTTTATACTTATCGTCCGCAGGAGGATATTGCTGCTCAGAGTAATCCTCCTCCTCTTCTTCTTCTTCCTCTTCAGCTTCAGACTCGGAGGACATTGCAACTCCTTTACCTTTATCAACCCCTTCGTCAGACGTCGAGGGGAACTCGAGGACCCTTCTAGCCTGGTTCTCAAACCTTCTCCCCAAAGTGGCCACACCAGCCCTTTTCTTCTTTTTCTCTTTGTCTTTTTCCTTCTCTTTCTCTAACAGTTCTTTAAGGTCCTCCTGACCCTTTGCCAAGGTCATGAGGAGTTGTTGGAACTGAGAATTTTGTGCTTGCAAATCTTTGACCGTCTGCTCTATATCCATCTTACTGAAATAAACAGCAGAAAGATAAGAAAACCTGGTGTGAAGACCTGTTTATGCATATGATGAATGATATGTATTCATGTAATGCATTCAAGTATTTAGAAATTCAAAGTTGTTGCAAACAAAAAGAACAGACGTCATATTAATAAGAAGAAATTTGTTAGTACATGAATGCCACATGGGAAAAATATTACAAAATTCTTAATGTAAAAAGACGTTGCGCATTCTCTTTGGTGCGATGTAGGTGTTAAGAGTCTCCTCTTCATGAAGTCGGCGGGTAAGTTCTAAAACCTTCTTCCCACTGGCATAGAAGCTGGCTTCAAAAGTGTTTCGTTCTTCCTTGAGTTGTATCCAACTCTTTTGCAATTCTTCCAATGATGTTGGCATGTCTGGATGCAGGAAGGTGTATGGAACCTCTCCTTCCATAACAGACTCTTTGATCACGGGGAGAATGTAGGGGTAAGGCATCACAAGACTCTGGGCGCGGGTTCGTACCCACTTGAGATAAGGCTCAAGAGGGATGGAATTCTTGTGTCCCAGTGTCTTGCTATCCACCTTGTTAGGCATCCTCTAGGCTCAGATAAACCTCTGTCGAAGTCCTTGAGCGTTTTTGTCGAAGTCAAAAACCAAATCTGTAATCAGCATGTCTTAAAGGCCATCCCTCCGGGCATACCCAAATTGTCTTAGAGCTAAACAGGGGTTGTAGGTAATGCCTCCCCTAATGCCAAGTAGTGGGATATTATGGAATTCCCCACAACGATCAATGATGATGATATTTTCTCTGGACCGAGAACACCAATGAACATCAGAATGTGTAAGGGTCATTAATCATTGCGACCACCTCAAACCTTGCTCATTCTTTAAGACTGACTGGGGAAGGTGAGAAATAAACCACCTTGCTAGAAGAGGAGTACAACACATAAGAACACCTCTTTTCCTCATTGTTCGTGTGTGAAATGAGTGTAGGATGTCCCCAAGCAATGTAGGCACAGGATTCCAAGATATGAAAATCTTGACAGCATTCACATCTATAAGCTGATCAGGGTTTGGGAACAAAACAACCCATAGATGAGAAGTGCTACGTTCTCCTCAAAAGCTTGCTGATCTAGAGAATTCCAGCAGTCTTGTGCCTTCTCAAACAGAAATTTTGCCAAGAAACCCTTGACATCACTTCTGGTTTCCCAATGACCTTTGATATCAGATGGTTGCAAGTGTAAAGCATGAGCAACATCTTCAGGCTTTGGTTCTCTTTCCGTACCGTTGTAGGGTAGTTGATGGAGAATAGGAATCCTCAGGAGTTGAGACAATTCCTCCAAAGTAGGTACTAGTTGGTAATCAGGAAATGTAAAGCAATGGTGTAGGGAGTCAAAGAACTGGAAGAGGACTTTCACCATGTCTTCTTCAATGTTGGAGTTGACCAAGTTGAGAAGTCTACCATGTCTTTCCCTGAAGGGAGAATTTTATGGAATCTTGGAAGTAAGCTCCTTGAGTTGAGGAGGGATTCTCACAAGGCTGACTTGAGTTGTTTTCCTGCGAAGAGATTCCATTACCTACAAAACAAGAACAAAGATGAAGATCCAAACCCTTGAAATGGTTAGTGGATGCATATGATGCTTTATGATGTTCACGATGTATGCACAAGTATATGTACAAGCAAGTCACACAAGATCCTAGTTTCAGGCTAGCATGGGGTTTCATAGGTAAGTACCCTCTTGAAGTTAGTTGGCTCAACCTGTCCTATAAATAGTAACCGGGTTCTAAGGAGCTCAATATCACTGGATTATTTTTTGTGTTTATTGTTTCAGTTTATCCACTTAATTGGCGACCGAAATATTCCAAGAAAACAAACCTCAATGAGTGTAGTATCGAGTATCTACCAACTTCGGACTGTACCAAAGCCGTTCATCTCACTACCCCTAAAAAGGCCAAGATGGTCAAGTAAGGTTCTAAGAGTTCATTAGTGCTTCATGACATCACTCAGCGGCCCTGTATTCTCTTTGATTGATTCAAAGGCTACCGGTACCCACAAATATGTCGCACTAATATAGCTATTGCTTAAACCATGTCGGTATACCCCGCACAGTTTCCACAACGTATTGCTATTACCTATGAATGTTTCCCAAATCTGGGTAGAGGATTTCAAGCCCAAACAATAGAACCAAAATGTAAAGCAATCAAAGCATACAAGATAAGCAAGTAAAGGTGATCTAAACCCTAAGGTTACTCCACTTTTCAATATTTTCCCCAGCAGAGTCGCCAGTTCTGTGATACGATGGGAGAACTGACTTGAGGTCTTGCGTTTTTGTTCGCAAATGTTTCGGTTTAGCAAGAGTCGCCGCCGACTTTTTATTTTATCCTAAGGAAAGGTCAAAAAGCACAGGAAAGACCTTTGAGATGTTTTCTTGGATTCGGGGAGTAGATTATGAAAAGGGAAGGTGCAAGAACCCTTTTCATCCATGGTTATCCATGGGCTCTTAGTTACTTGTTTAGATCACTTGCTTTTTCTTTTCAATTGTTTGAAATGGTGCTTTGTGTGTGGTTTTGAAAAATGTTTTGAAAAGAGGCCATCATTGTGGCAACCTTTGTAATGATTCTTGTTTGAATATATACAAAGTTGTATTGTCTTTTGAAAAGATTTCAATGTTTGAAAGTTTAATTTGGGAAATGTTTTGAAATTGTGTTGTGAGGTGTGTGTGAAAATAGCAAGGATGTTTTTGCAAGTTTTTGATCAAGTAACTAAGAGTTGTCTACCCTATTTTTCTCAAAGATCTTTCCTATACGTTTTTAACCCTTTTGACAGTGTTGTTTTACCATGGCATTTGGTAAACAACCTTGTATTAGGATGTTAAACGGGACAGGCGCGGGTCATCGTATAGACCATGATAGCAATTGTGTTATGTGTCTTTAGCAATTTTTGAGGGACTAGATCATTTCTGTATAGGCAACCAAGATAGCGTCATCGAGGGACTATGATCTTTTGTTTTGTTTTTGTTTTGCCAAAGTACTTAACATGCATAACATGGCCCATTTTTAAGGCAACAAGTGGATGTAACCCTAGGGGTGCAAGTGTGCATTGTGTATTGATTTTCATGCATTTTTGTCTTGGTATTAGTCAAGCTATTTGTTTGATTTTAGATTTTTTGCATACAAACCCTAATCTCTAATCATGGCATAATTGAAAGCGTAAATGCGTAAAATAAATCTACCACTATTACAACATGATTATGGGGAGGGGGATACAATTTTTGAATGGGGATTATTTGACAAGAAATTAAAACCCTAATTTTACTATTACATCCAAATTGAATCAATAGCATAAATAATAAATGAACAATATTTAAATAAACAAATTAAATAAATATACAAAATATTATGCAAAAATGTTTATGTTTATTTTTATGTATATAAAAATGTTTAAGAAAAGAAATAAAAAAGATTATTATTTTTTATTAAGGGTAAAACCCTAATTTTCTTTTTAAGAATGTGAATATATTAAATATACTTGTTTATATACAATAAAATAAAGTAATGTATATACAAAAATAAAAATATTTAGAGAAAGTATTATTTAAGTATAAATAATAATAAAAATAGAAGTATAATGTTTTTATGTTTTTATTCTCAAGTATTTATTAAATAAAATAAAAGTATGTATATACATATTAATTATATTAGTTATGTACAAAAAATAAAATAAAATATATACAAGACAAAAATATATTTAGAACAATATTTTTTGAGTGTAAATAAAATAAAGAAAAAATAAAAGTATAATGTTATTATATATTATTTTCAAGTTTTCAATAAATAAAAGTATATACTATTAAATAATCATTTTCATGTCTAAAAAAAATAATAAAATAATAAAAATAAATGTAAAAATTTATGAAAACATTTTTGGGTATTTTTATGTTTAGAAAATATAAAATAAAAATCAGAAAATGAAAAAAAAAATCAAAGTATAAAGATATTGGGCCAGGGGGTGCATTCAGCAAAAGGGGGGTGTCAAAAGCAAGGCCAAAACCAAGCCCAGCCCACTGACTTCATCTTCAACCTCTTATTCAAACAAAAACACACGCCCTGTACAATATGCCAGATCCTGCATACGTGCTCTAATGCAAAAACACATAACATCAAAGTTGTAGCATTTTTTGAGACGAATTCAACCATATAAGAAACTTAAACTAACTCTTAAAGACCAGAGAGAATTTCTCTGGCCCTAATTTCTAACTTAATTTTTTCAGAAAGTTCATATATCAAATTCTCTTTGCACGCTTAACTTAAATGAAAACTGAGCTTATGTACAGCTTCATGGCTATGAATACTACATTTCTTATTCACAAACCTAAGTCTAAATGTTCCTAAATAGAGAGATAGGAAGTTGATAAAAACCTGTTTCAGTTGACTTCGTGTATGGCAATGTGGAGCTTTTCAACAAGGCCTGAGATGTTTGGGAGCTTGCTTGAACTTCCTCTGATCTTCCCCAATACCTAGCTTGCCTTGAATGTGCTTGAACAAGCCTGTAGAACTCAACCTGCACAAGCTGAAATCAAAAATGGAAAACCCTATAAATGGAGTTACAGTCAGTGTTTAAGGGTTGGGATAGCTTGGATAGGTTGTATGGAAGGTGTTTGGACAAGTTTGGGACAAAACGCACGAGCAAATTGTGAGATAGAACTCAAGATGCAGATGTTGCCCTGTTTTGACAATGGAGGGTGATTTTGTGCTATGGGAGGTTTGAGGGATCAAAGGGTCGTGTTTCTGGTTCAAGGGGATGTGAGAAAGTTGTCTCAAAAGCTTGCACAAGTTGGTTTTCACAAATGTTCAAGTTATGTGACTTTGGACAAATTTCTTGGTTATGAAGCAAAACATGAGAAGTGATGGAAGACAAGCTTGTACAGGCTATCTAACAGCTTACACACTATGCCATTGGCCCCTCTAATTTGTGGATTTGATTTTCTACATAAGATATGGCTCAATGCTCAAGGATTCAGTTTGGACATAAATCAAGATTTAAGCAAAAATGGTAATGTTGCTTTTTCTATTTAAGGATTAATCTTGTGTGCAATGCCCTAATGACCAAAACAATGCCTTAGACCAATGGATTTGCATTTAATTATTGAGTGTGGAATGGTTTTGAGGCCTGTAATATAGTGCAAAGCAAGCTGATTAGAGATTTCAACTTGTATCACTATGAACACGCCATGGATGAAAAATGAGTTTTTGCCAACTTCAAGCTTTCGATTCTCCCTAACCACAAATGAGTTTAGAGAGTTCTTAGACATTTTGGAAATCTTGACACATGCTCTACATTACATCTTTGAAATGCAATTTGAGATTCCAAGTGGTACTATGTGAAAAATGGCCATGAAGATAGGTCAAAATCCTGCCTAAATTAGGGTAAAATTTCACTAAGTTAAAAGTTTCATGGACCCTTGTTCCAAAAATCATAACTTGAGATCCAATCTTCTTTTTGGAAAACTTTGTGAATAAAAGTTGTAGACTTTGTGTAGGACTACAACTTTCATGTTGGAATTTTTGTTTGAATCCAATTTCATCATGGTGAAAATGTTGGGCAAAGTTAGGAAAAATTAAGAAAATTTCATAACTTAGAAAAATTCTTAAGTTATGAAATTTTTCAACTTTAAACCCTAATTTGCAAAATTGGGTTTCTTGATGAATAAGTTTCATGTTTTGACACATCTTGATGAAAAATGACCCTTGGCACTTGATTTTGATCAAAAAGTCAAAGTTTGACTTTTCAGTGTACAGTCAAAATTTGATCAGTTGACTAGAAAAATTCATTTGTCAATCCAATGCAATTGAGATCTTTTGAACCTTGTGAATAGGTCAAGATGATTCCATTGAGTCCTCGAATCCACGCTTGAGCTCAATTTACCATTGGCTAGGCCAAAAATCAGAAATTGCCCTTGTGAAGTCAAAACCCTAAAAATGACCATTTTGCCCTTTTGGTGATCTGATCAAATTTCTTGTGGAGTTGTGGTCCAAACTTGATCAAATGGTTCATATGAGTTTATAATGTTGATGTGGGTCAAAATATATGAGTTTTGACTGTAAATTGGCCACAATTGACTTTTTCCCCAATACAGCTGATTTCTAGGTCAACTGTCCACAAAAAATAATTTTGTGTTAATTAAAGAGAAAAAAGAAAATAATTAAGGAAAATAAATAGAGAAATTAAAAAGATAAAAAAAATAATAACTTGGGCCTGTGATGAATTGCTTAAGGGGGTGCAAATCTGGAATTCTTGGCCCAACAAATCTGAGCCCAAGTTGACCACGCTGGATTAGGTGTAGTGTTGACCTGAGCGTGCACCATAGACCTTCAGGCTGGAAGCATTGGATCTGGGTAGAAGTGTATCCAGTGGCTGGACGTTGATGGTACATGATAGTCACTTGGAGAATTGATACGCTGGATCTGTGAACAGAAAATAAGAAAATATGGAAAATGCTGGGACTTGGGATCGAACCCAGGTCCTCACGCCTAAATCCAATGCCACGCTGCCAGCTGAGCTATGATTGTTAATTTTTAACATAATAAAAACAAAACATAATATAAGGAAAATAAAAGAAGCTGATTCCAAGCACGCGAAATTCAAACGGACGAATGGTTGGCTGACACGCATTGTCTTCTTCCCTGCAACCGTCGTCTTAGATTTCTGAACTTTTACCTACAGACGCAAGTCTGTTGCTAAAAACCTGTTGTGATAAGGTGGCAGAACCGATTGTTTAATACTGGTTTGCATTTTGCATTTTTTGTTTGCAAATGTCGCGGTAAGCAAGAGTCGCCACCGACTTTTATTTTATCCAACTGGAAAGGAAAAAAAGCACATAAAAATTCCTTTTTTGAGATTTTGAGTACGGGGGGTAGATTATAGAAAGGGAAGGTGTTAGCACCCCTTCTATCCATGGTTTTCCATGGGCTCTTAGGTACTTGCTCATCTTTTAAAATTTCTTGTGTGTGTTCGTTTTTAAAAGTTTTATTTTACTTCATTTTAACCCTTGCTTCTGTCTTCAAGAGTGTTACGAAGTGTTTTTGAAAATTTGTTTGTAACAGTGTAAGTGTGAAAAAGTTTATTTTGAGCAAGTACCTACTAGAATCTACCTACTCGAAAAAAGAATGATTCTGTTCTTGTTTCATTTAGACAACGCTATCCCACTGTTAGTGAGTAGGTAACACCGTCGTTGGAGTTGTAAAGGGTCAATTCGAAAGGGACATACGATCACTAAAGTAATGTTAGGACGTTTTAGTAATAACCCTAATGTCTTGAGATCATATTCGAGGAAACATTTCCGAGGCAACCTTTCCGAGGCAACATTTCTGAATGGGACATTTGATCTTTGTTTAGACAAAAGAGCGACCACTAAAGCACCCTATACTTAATGATCGTTTACCGAAGGCAACCGAAGTGAGGGTATGCCCTAAGAGTGTGCATGTGCGAGTGATTCAATTTCAGTTATTATCTTTGCACATTTAGGGTTTGCTAACCGTTTTAAAATTAACATACATTCTTGTCATGCAATCCTGTTATCATACATCTAACAGTTAATATTTGCAAAAAATTAAAATGCGGAAAATAAAACTACGCTATTACAAGGCTTCGGGGAGGGGGATTAATTACATAGCCAAAAACCCGCAAAAAAGATAAATAAGCGAAAATTCCTAATTAAACTATTATATCCCAAGAGCAGTTACATTAATATTTGCCAAAAAATAATAAACGCGCGATGAATCGAGAACGGGAAAGAATTAGGGTTTTGACCCCATCTAAACCTAATTAAAAGAAAAATCATTTGTTTTGGTTGTTTTTTATTACTTTAAGAAAAATAAGGTTTTTAAATTAAATAAATACAAACCTAATTACTAATTGAATTAAATTAAGAAAAATAATTTATTTTGACCAATTTTTGTATTCTTTGTTATTTTAAGAAAATAAAATAAATTAAATTAAACAAGTCGTAATTTTTAATTTGTTTTAATTTATTTACAAAACAAATTAAAGTTACCCTAAAATTAAATTACAATAATTAAATTATTTTTTGATAAAATAAAAAAAACCTAAATCTAATTTGATGAAAATAATTTTTATGAATTTTTTATAAAAAAAGAATTATTTTTTATGTGAGGAAGTAATTAAAATCATTAAATAAAAGAAAATATAAAAAGAAAAGAAAGAGAGAAATGGGCCTGACATGTTGGCAATTTGAGGGGTGCCAATAGCAGATTTTGGGCCCAAAAAACCTTTATCCACGTTGACCTCTCAGATCCCATGTTGCAAGTTGACCAAGGTGCATCATGGTCCTCCAAATGATGGGCGTTAGGTCTGGCCTGTGGACATTTGGTTGGTTGTGCATTGAGGATGTATGGTGGACATCCTAGAAGCCTGTGCATGGAAACATGTATAGAAAAATAATATTGAAGACCAAGGGGACCTGGGGATCGAACTCAGGCCCTTCAGCTTTTTCTCTCTCCCACTGACCAACCCTGCTAGCGTGCTTTGTTGTACATCAAATAACAAATAATCATTATATTAAAAACACAAAACGCCAATTGTACAACGCGCGAATTTTTGAATGGACAAATCAGGGGGTGCCACGCCACCCTTCTTCTTCCTCTCTCTGTTGGTAAAATTCAAGGACTTTTACCTACAGACAAAAGTCTGTAGCTATAACCCTGCGTGTTTCTAGAATCATCTACAAGCATGATAAACTAAATCTAATGCCACAGACCAATTCGGCTTGGCCTTGTGAACATCATGGTACCTCTCTTTTGGGCCAATTTCACCTGCATAAGAAAACCCCAAAACGAGCACAGAAAACCTAACAATGGCATATCTTTGTATTGTTAGCAAAAATGCAATTAATCATTACCAACAACTTGCAAATGTTTCACTGAACTAGAATATATAAAGAATTCATGCTACAAATGCCAAAATAATGATATTGGATTTCAAGAAAATGCCAAGGTCGTGAGACACTTACAGTGAGTTTTGGTGCACGAAAATGCTTGCTAAGGATCGGTATGGACTCCTTAAACACCCAGGAGACGAATGAGATCGCTTGGAAGGCTTGTGAATGCCTAGAACTATGAGATCAGATCCACAATTTTTCTTGATTTTTTGAAAGCTGCTCTCCACTCTCCACGCCTCTAACCCTTGTGCATTTGGTCTGCAAACGTTCTATATGTAGTCTTGAGTGAATTAGGTTTATAAATTTGTTTCAAATCTTCTTCAATTAAGGTGATTGATCAAGATTTGATTCTCTTGTAAATCTTTCCAAAATAAGCCAAAAATCAATTTTTTTGTGTACAAACATGCCTTGCACGATTTGATCTCCTTGCCAGCTATTCATGGACCTGAAATGTGCACAAAATCTCAAGGTTTAAATGATTTTGATATTTTGATGATTTAATTTTGATTTAATTTGATTTAATTGAAATAAAAATCAAAATAAATGACAAAAATAAAATAAAGGTAAGTGGGAAGGGTCATGGATCGTGGACCATGTTACAAACTCAATACAAGCACAAAAAGTTGGGCCCATTTGACAAAAATTGCATTTTGAGGCACATTTGACTTTTGGCAATTTTGCAAAAAAGGTCAACTTCACCAATGCATAACTTCCTCAATGTTGACTCTATGAGGGTGTTCTTGGACTTTTTAGAAATCTTGAGATATCCTCTAAGCAACCCTTTTGGTATCATCTTAATTGAGTCTTCCATGTTCATGTATGAAGCTTTGACAAAAAAGGTGTTTTTGTTGACTTTTCAAAGTGACCTATAATGTCCAAATTCATAACTTCTTGTGAGTGCATATTTTGAACTTGGGAGATGAAGATGAATTGTAGGGCATTTAATCCTCTTCAAAATGAGCTTTGAATGGGTCATTTCGAATAAAGTATGAGAAATTATGCTTGGTCAAAGTTGAGTTGACTTTTCCTACAAAACCCTAATTTAACAACTTTTGGGTTTTGATGAATTGTGAGCAATCCTTGAGGAATCATGATCAACCCTTGATAAAATGATGAATAATACTTCAAAATGAGAATGTTGACCAAAAATCTTGACATTTGACTGTATGTGGGCCACAATTGACTTTTGCCCTAGCATAGTTGATTTTCAGGCTTTTGAGCAATTGACTGAGCAAACATTCTCTGTAGGGCTTGAAACTTGACATGGATGATCTTGAGAACATATTAGGACAATGGTGGGAATTTGGGATCCCTTGTACTCAAGTATCTTCATGCAACATGAAACCCTAATTTGAGGTAGACTGCCTTAGGAGAGAGTTTGTCTGGTCAACCCTTGGACTTCCTTGAGCAATTTGAGGATCTCACTTGAAATGTATTGAGAAATATGGGAGGGAAAATTTTAGGGTACAACAACTGTCCCTGTTCAATCTTCTTAAACCTGAGGATGTAGATTGGCTTGTCTGCCTTTCGTGATCCGAAGGTGGAAGATGATTGAACACTAGAGTGCCCAGAAATTTGCACTCACATGCAGTGATATCCGTCTTGTGATGTCGGGAATGGGCTTAAAGATGCCATTTGGAAGTTGAATTCGGGATGGGCTTAAAGATTCCATTTGGAAGTTGAAGTCGAAAGATGGGCTTAAAGATGCCATCAGAAGAAGTGTCGATCGCATAAGAGATTCCTTTGCGAGAGCCGGTATACCTGTCGTTGAGGAGGACCACACTAGGGACTACTGGTCTCTGTCGTGGTAGAAATAGAATTCATGAGTTTTAGTCGTCCGTTATTCAACTGGGGAATCATCTCTCTATCGAGGAGGTGCAAGCAAACTCCTATCTGGTCGATTCCAGGCTTCACAGTGACTTACTGGGAGGATGAGATTAAACTTGATATCTGGTCGTTCTCCAGGCTTCACAATTTCTCAATTCTTATCTGGTTGTAATCCAGGCTTAAGAAGGAATTAAGTTGTTATCCGGTTGCATCTGGGCTTCAACTTGATTTTAAGGAAATACTAATATCTGGTCGATTCCGGGCTTCTTAGTAATGGGCCAAGCAAACTGCTATTTGGTCGAAATCCAAGCATCACAATGTCTCATATTGTTATCTGGTCGGGTCCAGGCTTTAGTGTTGTTTGCTGTTATCTGGTCGAGTCCAGGCTTCACAACGTCCTATACCATTATCTGGTCGAGTCCAGGCTTCACGGTATTTGGAGAAATCAAGATACTATCCAGTCAAGTCCGGGCTTCATAGCTTGAATGTAAGGTGTACCACTATCTGGTCGAGTCCAGGCTTCATGGTACTTTGCTGTTATCTGGTCGAGTCCAGGCTTCACAACATCCTATACCATTATCTGGTCGAGTCCAGGCTTCACGGTATTTGTAGAAATCAAGATACTATCCGGTCGAGTCCGGGCTTTATAGCTTGAATGTAAGGTGTACCACTATCTGGTCGAGTCCAGGCTTAATGGTATTTAGAGAAATCAAGATACTATCCGGTCGAGTCTGGGCTTCATAACTTGCGTAAAAGATGTACCACTATCTGGTCGAGTCCAGGTTTCATGGTGCTTTGTTGTTATCTGGTCGAGTCCAGGCTTCACAGCATCCTATACCATTATCTGGTCGAGTCCAGGTTTCACAGTATTTGGAGAAATCAAGATACTATTCGGTCGAGTCTGGGCTTCATAGCTTGAATGTAAGGTGTACCACTATCTGGTCGAGTCCAGGCTTCATGGTGATTTGCTGTTATCTGGTCGAGTCAAGGCTTCACAGTGTCTTATACCATTATCTAGTCGAGTTCAGGCTTCACGGTATTTGGAGAAATCAAGATACTATCTGGTCGAGTCCGGGCTTCATAGCTTGAATGTAAGGTGTACCACTATCTGGTCGAGTCCAAGCTTCATGGTGCTTTGTACTGCTATCTGGTCGAGTCTAGGCTCCACAGTAATTTGCTGTGGATTCAACTATTTTCTGGTCGCTTTCCGGGCTTCATAGTATGATGGAGAGATCAAGATATTATCCGGTCAGATCCGGGCTTAATAACTTGAACTTTGTGAGAATTTGATTGTATCTTTCCCTGAAAGGTAAAAAGTTAGTTGTATGTAATGCCATGATACATGACATGTATCGAGTAATGATGTTCTAAAAATAAATGAGATTGTGTTGTATGATGCGTATGTCATGATATATGGATATGCAATGTTCTTGTGATGTTCTCTAGTTGGGGAAAATAAATCCCGGACTGTTGTTGGAGAGTATAAGGAGTTAGGTTCTTCGTGCTCGCTGGGGATAATGATCGAAGACGAATTGAGAATACTTTGGTGGGAGAATAACCCTGCTTGGAGAATAAACTGGCGAGAAAATGGCTCTATGGGGAAGAGAGATACTCTGCTAAAAGATCTGTTGATTTGGAGAAAACCTCAGTTGGGATGGATTACCGTTGTCGGTGATAACGAACTCTGCCGGGGATTGAGTTTCTGCTTGTGGAAGAAATAAACTCCACTAGGGATAATCTTCTAGTGCTGGTGATAGATAAACTCTTCTTGGGGAGAATTTTTCCGACTCATTCGCGATTATGAACTTCGGCTGGGGAGAGCTAACACCGCTTGTTTTTAGATGTCCTTTAACTCTGTGGGGAGTGTATGTACCTTTAGTCATATTCTCAAGTTGGCTCTATCCCTGTACCTGGTGGGTGGCGCAACTGTAAGGTTTGGGCATTTCTTGTTTGCCCATGTTCCTGGAATCACGATTAATTGTCTCTTGTTTCGCATATAAATATTTATGAGCAGCAATTATTTCAAATGCACATATAAAAAATGAATCATTGGACATTCTTATAAAACAAAACAGGAAAGGAAAAACAATTTTGAAATTTGTTGTAAAATAAATTGTATTGATCCTTGAAGTTAGCCTGTAATAGGCGTTTTGTACAAGAGGCCGACGTCCTAGTAAGAGAATGCCGCCGACAAAGAAATTATACAATTTGTGAAAAACAAGAAACAGCTATGTGAATAATCCCACTGGGTTCCAACTCTGCTATTGCCTTTATATCTTCGAGCATCTCATCACTTTGCTACTTGATTAAAGGTAAATCAGATTGATTGGCACCGTCCGAGCTTGATGGTCGATACCAAAGTCTGGTTGTAAGGTGATCCAATGAGGCATAGTGTTACGCTTTAATCCCTAATTTTTGCCTGGACCGCCCTTTCGGGTTTTCAATCCACCGGGATACCCTTTTTTGCTCAAGCCGCCTTTTCAGGTTTTCGACTTACCGGGTGTACAGTTTTTTTCATTTTCATCCCTTACTTTTGCCCGAACCCTTTTTGTCCGCCAGGAAGCCCTTATTTTTTCCTAGGCCGGTCAACCTAGTGGGTCTTTGATTATGCGTAGTATTTTTCACTATGTCTGCATTGACGGGGTGAGGAAGGTCGTCACTATCCATGGTGGTTAGAATCATAGCTCCTCCCGAGAAAATGTTCTTAACCACAAATGGCCTTTCATAAGTGGGGGTCCATTTGCCCCTAGGATCACTTTGCGGCAGAATGACGCGTTTGATCACCAGATCCCCGACTTGATATTCCTGATGCCTAACTTTCTTGTTAAAAGCCTTGATCATTCGCTTTTGATACGTCTGACCATGACAAATAGCAGTAAGTCTCTTTTCGTCGATTAAGTTCAGCTGATCAAGCCGGGTTTGGATCCAGTCGTCCTCGCTCAAACCTGCATCCTTCATAATCTGAAGAGAGGGTATCTGGACCTCAATGGGTAAGACTGCCTCCATGCCATACACCAAAGAATAGGGTGTTTCCCCTGTTGACGTTCGTGCTGAGGTACGGTACCCATGAAGAGCGAATGGTAACATCTCATGCCAGTCTTTGTATGTCACCGTCATCTTTTGCACAATCTTCTTGATGTTCTTATTAGCCACCTCAACAGTCCCGTTCATCTTCATCCGGTAGGGAGAAGAGTTGTGATGTTGTATCTTAAACTGTTTGTAGAGCTCGGTGATCATCGTATTGTTGAGATTTGTATCATTGTCCGTAATGATCATCTCTGGTACACCATATCGGCATATCAAATTGTGTCGGATGAACCGCGCCACGACGTTCTTGGTTACTGTAGCAAAGGAAGCCGCCTCAACCCACTTCGTTAAGTAATCAATAGCTACCAGAATGAAACAATGCTCGTTGGACGTAGTAGGTCTGATCTCGCCGATTATATCGATGCCCCACATTGCAAAGGGCCAAGGTGCGGTCAAAACATTCATAGGAACTGGAGGTACATGCACCTTATCAGCATAGATTTGGCACTTATGACAGGTCCGAGAATGCTGATAAAAATCGGTTTCCATAGTAGACCAATAATATCCTGCCCGTAGGATTTTCTTTACCATGGTATGTCCACTGGAATGAGTTCTGAAGGTACCTTCATGTAACTCTGCCATAATCCTTTCTGCCTCGTTCTTATCCACACATCGCAGTAATGTTGAATCATGGTTACGCTTGTAAAGGATACCATTACTAATGAAGAACTTCGCAGCGAACCTTCTCAGAAACTTCTTATCATTAACAGATGCACCCTCAGGGTATTCCTGAGCCTCAAGATACCTCTTTACCTTGTGAAACCAGGGTTTATCTGATACCTTTTCAGTCTCGATTTCACAACAGTGTGTAGGCTCGTCCAACCTCTCGATGGTAATCTGGGGAGCTTCATTGTCCCATCTGACCTTGAACATAGAAGACATGGTAGCTAGCGCGTCCGCTAACTGATTCTCCTCTCTGGGGAAATGTTCAAAGGTTATCTCCTCGAAGTGCGGAAGCAATGTCAGTACATACTCCTTGTAAGGAATAAGATTGGGGTGTTTCGTATCCCACTCGCCTTTGATTTGACTGATCACTAGAGCAGAATCTCCGAATACAGTCAAAAATTTAATCCTCAGGTCAATAGCTGCTCGAAGGCCCATGATGCATGCTTCATACTCCACCATATTGTTGGTGCAGTTAAAACATAATCGGGCGGTGAATGGAGTATGACAGCCCTCAGGAGATATGATCACAGCGCCAATACCATTACCCACGCGTTCGAGGCTCCATCAAAATACATAGACCATCGGGACCCTTCCTCAGGTCCTTCATCCGGTCCAGGTTCTTCACAGTCGGTCACCAACATGATGTTCTCATCCGGGAACTCGAAATTCATGGATTGGTAGTCGTCCAATGCATGATGTGCCAAATGATATGCCAATACACTCCCCTTGTTTGCTTTCTGGGTTGTGTATTGGATGTCATACTCAGTTAAGATCATCTTTCATCTCGCTATTCTTCCGGACAAGGCAGGCTTTTTGAAGATATACTTGATTGGATCCATCTTTGATATCAATAGGGTAGTGTGAGTCAACATATACTGTCTCAGCCAGTGAGCAGCCCATACCAAAGCGCAGCAAGTTTTCTCGAGCAACGAGTATCGGGTCTCGCAGTCGATAAACTTTTTGCTAAGGTAGTAAATAACATGCTCTTTTCGGCCAGACTCGTCATGTTGCCCCAACACGCACCCCATTGAATTATCCAACACTGTCAAGTATAAGATCAAAGGTCTTCCTTCAACTGGAGGCATCAGAATTGGTGGATCTTGGAGATATTCTTTGATCCTTTTGAAAGAGGTCTGACATTCATCATTCCATTTTACCACTTGATGTTTCTTCAGCAGCTTGAAGATTGGCTCACAAGTAGCAGTCAGATGTGAAATGAATCAGGCAATGTAATTCAGACGTCCCAAAAATCCTCTTACTTCCTTTTCTGTTCGGGGAGCTGGCATCTCCTGTATAGCCTTCACCTTTGCAGGATCCACTTGAATACCTTTATCACTAACGACGAAACCCAACAACTTACCAGACCTCGCCCCGTGAAGGTGCACTTGTTCGGGTTTAACCTCAACTTGTATAGCTTCAACTAGTCAAATAGCTTCTGAAGATGGTCAAGGTGTTCTTCTTCAGTCTGGGACCTTGCAATCATGTCATCAACGTAAACCTCAATCTCATGGTGAATCATGTCGTGGAACAAAGCGACCATGGTGCGCTGATAAGTTGCCCCAGCATTCTTCAACCCGAAAGGAATTACCTTGTAATAGAAAGTGCCCCACTGTGTAATGAAATATTTCTTCTCCATATCCTCGGGAGTCATATTAATCTGATTGTAACCAGAGAAACCATCCATGAAGGAGAAGATCTTGTGATGTGCGATATTGTCGACCAAAACATCGATGTGAGGAAGTGGAAAGTCATCTTTGGGGATTGCCCTGTTCAGATATCTATAGTCCACACACATCCGTACCTTACCATCCTTCTTAGGTACTGGAACAACATTGGAAACCCACTGTGGGTAAGAGGTGACAGCTAGAAATCCAGCGTCGAACTGTTTCATGACCTCAGCTTTGATTTTCTCAGACATTTCAGGGCGCATACAACGAACCTTCTACTTTACCGGAGGACAGTCTTCTTTGGTTGGCAGGCTGTGAACCACAATATCAGTGTCCAAACTAGGAATATCTTCATAAGACCAAGCAAAGATCTCAACATAGTCACGTAGCATTTGTATTAACCTCTGTTTGACACTAGGCTCCAGATTCGCACTTATCTTAACCTCTTTCCTGTCTTTGTCTGTACCCAAATTTACTGATTCAACTGACTCTTCATGAGGCTGTATGGCCCTCTCTTCCTGCAGTAACAGTCTATCAAATTCTCTAGGAACCTCACAATCATCCTCACCTTCGTTCTCAGCTTGGTTGATCGGATTTTCGAAGTCATAACTGGCAGTAGTAGAGTTGTTATCAATGGGATCTAAAGTGGATATGGATCTGCATTATGATATGTGAGTGTGTGTAAGAGCATAGCTGTTTTAATAAAGTGAGAGACAGAAAATAAAAACAAGGAGCGCAAAATTTGTAATGCAAGAAACGTCCAGTGCTTTATTGATGATATATGAAAATGACAAATAATAAGCCCTCACAAACAAAGCCAAGGTGCCTCGGGCAAGGCATCGGCCGTAAAGTTTCAAACTGTTTATTACAACTCTTAAAACAAAAGTAAATTATGGTGGAATAAAATAAACAGGTATGAAGTCTTTTGCCGTCCAGTTGTTCAAGCCACCATCAGTTGTAGGGTAAATCCAGCTGTCGATATCTGAATCTTCTTCATCATCTTCAATTGCATTCACTCCCTGATTACTGATGTGTACAGGAGGTCTTCCAATCCGTGCGCGCCGAACAACCCTTTGAGCCTCTGCAGTAAAGCCCAAACCAAACTTGTCAGTTTTGTGTGTGAAATCAGGGAGCTGGCCCCAATTTGCACACCCACCTTTTTCAATTACAGCTCTGGCATCCTTGAGAGAGGCCATCTTCATTGGGGATTTATCGGTAGCAACTTCAGCTGACGCCAAAGTCTAGGGGACTTCTTCAAAGTTCTGACATGGGGTTTCGATGAACTCCCCATCCATCTCCACATAGCGAAAGGAATTGAGATGACTCACCATATACTCCTCCTCACCTTGTACTATGATAATCTTCCCTTTTGCTGGATATTTCAGCTTTTGATGGAGCGTTGAAGTCACTGCCCCAGCCTTATGAATCCAAGGACGGCCCAACAAGCAAGAATATGATGGTCTGATTTCCATTACATAGAAGGTGGATCCAAAAGTCTGAGATCCCACTTTAACAGGGATGTCCACTTCCCCATGTACCATCCTTTTAGACCCGTCGAAAGCCCTGACCACAATATTGCTCGGTTTTAGAATCAAACCTTCACAGTCCAGACAGTCTAATGCTTTCTTTGGCAAAACATTCAAGGAGGACCCAATATCCACCAGTACATGGGCCATAGTGGTGTCCCTGCATTCGATCGAGATATGCAGAGCATCATTATGATTTCTTCCTTTAGCAGTCAGATCTGCATATGAGAAACCCAACCCATTGTCGACAGTTAAACTAGCTACGCAGTCTTTGAATTGATCGGCAGAAGTTTCCTGCAGTACATGCGCAGTCTTGAGGAATGCAATTAGAGCCTTTGCATGGGCTTCAGAACACAACAATAAGGACAACATGGAGATTTTTGACGGGATCTTCCCCAGCTGCTCGACTATGTTGTAATCGCTCTTCTTGATAATCTTCAGAATCTCTTCTATCTCTTGTTTAGAGGCTTCCAACACAACCTTTCTAGGTGCCTCCGTCCGGGCAGGTTCACCTGTGGTTTCTTTGCCCCGAGTCTCAGATGAGTTGGCGACAGGTTTGATATCTGGAGTAAGAATTGGAACAGTAGCTGATGTACTGGAAGATGGAATGACAATAGGTTTTTGAATAGTCGGAGGGGAAATCTCGGGAGAAAAGAGTCTTCCACTTCTGGTGACCTTATTGGCCCCGACAATATTGTTGACGTCAATATTAGCTTCCTCATTTTTAAAGTCTTGTTTAACCCCATGGTAATACGCATCAGCACCATAGTGCCATGGGACAGACTTGTCTGAAGTGTATGGGATAGGACCGGGAATAATAATGATCAACAGAGCGAATCTTGGAACGAGTGTAATCCTAACAGGCGTTCTCGAGGAAGCCTTGGAAGGATTTGAGAAAATGGTTATGATGGCAACATCTTTAATCGGAACTAACGAAATCATAGTTTTCTCAAATAGGATCTCTTTATTATCCATCAAGCATTGAACACCTGATTTCAATAAGTGGCAACCAGCAGGCAGAACTAAACATATGTGGCAACCTCCACCACAGCCCAGAAATAAACCGGCCAAAAAAAATTCTTCTTAACCGTCATCAAAGGAGTATAAATTTCTTCCACAGAGGTTACAAATAAATCAGCGTCCACAACATTTACTCCATGACCATGTTTGGGCATCAGGGCAATTATGACGTTGGGCTTCTCTGGAGAATCAAACTCAATTTCTTTAGCCTCGATCAAGTCTTGTACTTTGTTTCTCAAAGCCCAACAGTTGTTTGTATCGTGACCTGGGCTATCAGAGTGATAGGCACAGCGGGCATTCGGATTATATTGAGGAGAAGTGGTGTCAGGGTTCTTCGAGGCCTCCCTCAGTGTTAACAGGTTGGCCTTCAATAACTGTGGTAAAATTTGAGACAAGGGAATATTGAGCCGAGTGTACAGTCTCTGTGGTCTTTCCACCCTTGGTTGATGGTTGCGTTGTGGAGCAACTGTGGGTCTTGATATTACTACCGCGTTTACCGCTTGACAGTGTTCGGGTCTGCTTTGGCCCCTCGGGTCATAGACTGCACTAGCTTACTTTTTACCGGTGAAAGGATTCTTCACTGCACTTGATGAAGTATCCTTCTGTATCTTACCACTTCAGATACCAGCTTCTACTCTCTCTCCAGTCAGAATCAATTCAGTAAACCCAAATGATGAACTACCGATCAGATGATTGAAAAATGGACCAGATAGTGTCCTCAAGAACATGTCAACTAACTCTCGATCAGACAAAGGGGGTTGAACCATGCCATCAAAATCTCTCCACTTTTGAGCATAGTCCTTAAAACCTTCACTTACACCCATGGACATACTCTGAAGTTGAGTACGCGTGGGAGCGAGGTCGGCATTATACTAGTACTGTCTATAAAAAGCAGCAGCAAGGTCTTCCCAGTTTCGGACGTTGGCTCCTTCCAATTGATAAAACCATTCAACCTGAGTCCCTGACAGACTATCTTGAAAGAAATTCACCCACAAATTTCTATCAGCAGTGTGGGGTTGGATTTTCCTGACATACGAGCGGAGATGGAGTTTTGGACAAGACACTCCATCGTACTTGGAAAAAACTGGAGCTTTGAACTTGTGAGGGATCACCACTCCTGATACCAGTCCTAGATCTCCGAAATACAAACCAGGGATCTTCTGAACCTCCATAGCACTCAGACGGTCTTCAAGTTGCTTGTACCTATTCTCAGCAGGAGGATACTGTTCCTCATCATAATTTGTATCGTTATCAGAGACTACCAGACTGGGAACCTTTTCTTCTTCTTGGTCTTCCTCTCGTTTGGATGAAAGAGACAAATCAGCTTCCTGTCGCAACCTATTCCCAAATCTGTTACCCATATTCAGAAGAACCACTTTCTTCTTCTTCTTCTTCTTCTTCTTTTCCTTCAGGATGAGAGTCTTCAAACTCTCTTGCCCTTTAGCCAAGTTCAGGAACATCTCTTGGAATTGGGCATTCTGTTCCTGAAGAGCTTTGATGGCTTGATCGGTAGGTGTTTCAGAAGACAATTCGTGAAATAAACAGCGAAGGAGATGAGAAACTTGTAATGATACATGTAATGATGTGCATGATAATGTGATGCGTATATAATGATTTCAAAGACTTTGGGAGATTTAAATTTGCAAACCAAGAAATAAACAAACTTTATTAGATTAAACTTGTAAAAGGTTTAACAATGCCTTTAAGGCATTTACAATGAAATAAATGAAAAACAAATCTAAATTAGAAAAGCAAAAATCAAAACTCCCACAGACGCTTCCCCTTCGTGTTGGCGTAGTCATTGATTGTCCTTTCATTCTCAAGTTTCCTGGTGAGCTTCAAGATCTTCCTTTCTTGCTCATGATACTTTTCTCGGTAGGTATCCCTTTCCTCTCTCAGCTGAATCCAGGATCTCTTCAATGCCCCAAGATCAGTGGG
The DNA here is from genome assembly GCA_948472305.1 of Vicia faba. Classification (NCBI taxonomy): domain Eukaryota; kingdom Viridiplantae; phylum Streptophyta; class Magnoliopsida; order Fabales; family Fabaceae; genus Vicia; species Vicia faba. Next base: position 358,453,599 of record OX451738.1, read on the forward strand.
CATGTATGGATAAAGGACTGTATAAGGAACGCCCTCTTCATTGGTAGGCTCCACAATCACTGGCAACACAGCTTCATAAGGCATCCCAAGCTTCTGGGCTCGAGCTCGGACCCACTGGAGATAAGGCTGCATAGGGAGAGAAGTCTTTGGTCCTAGATCTTGAGGGTCAGACATGTTCACCATGCCCCAAGCTCGTATAAACCTTCGGCGATGCTCGTCAACGTCCCCCTTATAGTCAAATGCAATATCTATAAGAAGTAGCTCATGAGGACCGTCTCTCCGGGCATGACCGAATTGTCGCAAAGCTAAACAAGGACTATAGGTTATTCCCCCTCTGATTCCAAGCAACAGGACATTAGGATATCCCCCGCAACGGTCAATGACAGCAATGTTTTCCATAGCCTTAGAACTCTAAATAATGTTTGTATGGGCAAGGGACATTATTCTGTAGGACCATCCTAAACCTTCCTCATTCTTCAACATGGACTTGGCGAGGTGCGAAATAAACCACCTCGCCAGCAAAGGCATGCAACACATGAGGGTCCCTCTTCTACGCACAGTACGAGTGTAGAGGGCATGCAAAATATCACCCAGAAGAGTAGGCACAGGATTGCGAGACAGGAAGATCTTAACCGCATTCACATCTATGAAGGAATCTGGATTCGAAAAAAGAACCAAACTGTAGATAAGGAGAGCCAGAATGTCTTCGAAAGCCTGAAAATCCAAACTATCCCAGAACAGCTGAGCTTGATCTATCAGAAACTTAGCTAAGAAACCTTCAACCCCGCTTCGTGTCTCCCAGTTGGATACTACATCAGCCCGTTTTAGATGCAAAGCCGAAGCAATGTCCTCTAGTCTAGGAGTCTCTTCCAAACCTGTGAAGGGCATCTTCTCAGGATGGATATACCCAATAAGTGAGAAAACTCTTCCAAAGTAGGAACCAGCTGATAATCCGGGAAGGTAAAGCAATGATGTACAGGATCTGAGAATTGGAATAGCACACTCATCATCTGCTCATCAAGCTTTGAGGTAACCAGGCTAAGAAGTTGACCATGTCTCCTAATGAATGATGAAGTATCAGAAACTCTCGAGGCTAAATCTTTGAGTTGAGCAGGTATTTGCAAAAAGTTAACTCGGATGGTGTTTCTGCGCATGGAAGCCATAATCTGCAAAACAGAAAAAGATAAATCCCCTCGGTCTTTGAAATGGTTAGTGTAATGAAGTATGTATGCTATGTTATGATGCATGATGTCATGATAAAGCACACAACAGGTATAGCAGATCACAGACATGGTAAAGGCAAATAAGTCACACAAGAGCCCTTAAGTTTCAGGCTTGTATGGGGTCTAGGTACTACCCTCTTGAAGTTCAGTTGGTTCAACCAGTCCTAATAATAGTAACCGAGTTCTAGAGGTTCTCAATATCACTGACCATCCTCCATCGGTCATGGTTTCAGCTTACGCAATCTTTTCTTGCGGCCGGAACTATCTCGAGAGTATGGTCTCAATGAGTGTAGCATCGAGTATCAACCAGTTCTTAACTCTATACCGAGGCCGGCTATCTCACTACTTTCTAGTGGCCAAGTTGGTCAATTATAGGTTCTAAGGTCAGTTGATGCTTAACGACACCACGCAGTGGACCCGTATTCTCCTCGTTTCTCCATAAAGGATATTGATACCAACCAATGTGCCACATCAATGTAGCTACTGCTTTAACCGTATCGGTCTACGCCGTACAGTTCCCTCACAGTCTATTGCTACTTACCTACAAGGTGTCCCCAGATCCGAGTTAGGATCTATAGTAATTCCCAATACAAAGCCCTCAAAAGTAAAGCAACCAAATCAAACAACAGAAGCAAATATGATGAACTAATCCTAAGGTATACCCCAATTATTATATCCCTAGCAGAGTCGCCATTTCTGTGATACGGTGGCAGAACCGACTGTTTAATACTGGTTTGTGTTTTGCGTTTTTTGTTCGCAAATGTCGCGGTAAGCAAGAGTCGCCACCAACTTTTATTTTATCCAACTGGAAAGGAAAAAAGCACAGAAAAATTCCTTTTTCGAGATTTTGAGTACGGGGGTAGATTATAGAAAGGGAAGGTGTTAGCACCCCTTCTATCCATGGTTTTCCATGGGCTCTTAGGTACTTGCTCATCTTTTAAAATTGCTTGTGTGTGTTTGTTTTGAAAAGTTTTTTTTTACTTCATTTTAACCCTTGCTTCTGTCTTCAAGAGTGCTACGAAGTGTTTTTGAAAACTTTTTTTGTAACATTGTAAGTATGAAAAAGTTTGTTTTGAGCAAGTACCTACTAGCATCTACCTACTCGAAAAAAAGAATGTTTCTGTTCTTGTTTCCTTTAGACAATGCTATCCAACTATTAGTGAGTAGGTAGCACCGTCGTTGGAGTTATAAAGGGTCAATTCGAAAGGGACATACGATCACTAAAGCAATGTTAGGATGTCTTAGTAATAACCCTAATGTCTTGAGATCATATTCGAGGCAACATTTCCGAGGCAACCTTTCCGAGGCAACATTTCTGAATGGGACATTTGATCTTTGTTTAGACAAAAGAGCGACCACTAAAACACTCTATACTTAATGATCGTATACCGAAGGCAACCGAAGTGAGGGTATGCCCTAAGAGTGCGCATGTGCGAGTGATTCAATTTCAGTTATTATCTTTGCACATTTAGGGTTTGCTAACCGTTTTAAAATTAACATACATTCTTCTCATGCATTCCTGTTATCATACATCTAACAGTTAATATTTGCAAAAACTTAAAATGTGGAAAATAAAACTACGCTATTACAAGGCTTCGGGGAGGGGGATTAATTACATAGCCAAAAACCCGCAAAAAAGATAAATAAGCGAAAAGTCCTAATTAAACTATTACATCCCAAGAGCAGTTACATTAATATTTGCCAAAAAAATAATAAACGCGCGATGAATCGAGAACGGGAAAGAATTAAGGTTTTGACCCCACCTAAACCTAATTAAAAGAAAAATCATTTTTTTGGTTGTTTTTTATTACTTTAAGAAAAATAAGGTTTTTAAATTAAATAAATACAAACCTAATTACTAATTGAATTAAATTAAGAAAAATAATTCATTTTGACCAATTTTTTTTGTTATTTTAAGAAAATAAAATAAATTAAATTAAACAAGTCCTAATTTCTAATTTGTTTTAATTTATTTACAAAACAAATTAAAGTTACCCAAAAATTAAATTACACTAATTAAATTAATTTTTGATAAAATAAAAAAAAACCTAAATCTAATTTGATGAAAATAATTTTTATGAGTTTTTTTATAAAAAAAGAATTAATTTTTATGTGAGAAAGTAATTAAAATCATTAAATAAAAGAAAATATAAAAAGAAAAGAAAGAGAGAAATGGGCCTGACATGTTGGCAATTTGAGGGGTGCCAATAGCAGCTTTTGGGCCCAAAAAACCTTGATCCACGTTGACCTCTCAGATCCCATGTTGCAAGTTGACCAAGGTGCATCATGGTCCTCAAAATGATAGGCGTTAGATCTGGCCTGTGGACATCTGGTTGGTTGTGCATTGAGGATGTATGGTGGACGTCCTAGAAGCCTGCGCATGGAAACATGTATAGAAAAATAATATTGAAGACCAAGGGGACCTGGGGATCGAACCCAAGCCCTTCAGCTTTTTCTCTCTCCCACAGACCAACCCTGCTAGCGTGCTTTGTTGTACATCAAATAACAAATAATCATTATATTAAAAACACAAAACGCCAATTGTACAGCGCGCGAATTTTTGAATGGACGAACCAGGGGGTGCCACGCCACCCTTCTTCTTCCTCTCTCTGTTGGTAAAAGTCAAAGACTTTTACCTACAGATGAAAGTCTGTAGCTATAACCCTGCGTGTTTCCAGAATCATCTACAAGCATGATAAATGAAATCTAATGCCACAGACCAATTCGTCTTGGCCTCGTGAACATCATGGTACCTCTCTTTTGGGATAATTTCACCAGCATAAGAAAAACCCAAAACGAGCACAAAAAACCTAACAATGGCATATCTTTGTATTGTTAGCAAAAATGCAATTAATCATTACCAACAGCTTGCAAATATTTCACTGAACCAGAATATATAAAGAATTCATGCTACAAATGCCAAAATAATGATATTGGATTTCAAGAAAATGCCAAGGTCGTGAGACACTTACAGTGAGTTTTGGTGCACGAAAATGCTTGCTAAGGATCGGTATGGACTGCTTGAACACCCAGGAGACGAATGAGATCGCTTGGAAGGCTTGAGAATGCCTAGAACTATGAAATCATATCCACACTTTTTCTTGACTTTTTGAAAGTTTCTCTCCACTCTCCACGCCTCTAACCCTTGTGCATTTGGTCTGCAAACATTCTATATGTAGTCTTGAGTGAATTAGGTTTATATATTTGTTTCAAATCTTCTTCAATTAAGGTGATTGATCAAGATTTGATTCTCTTGTAAATCTTTCCAAAACAAGCCAAAAATAAATCTTTTTGTGTACAAACATGCCTTGCACGATTTGATCTCCTTTCCAGCTAGTCATGGACCTGAAATATGCATAAAATCTCAAGGTTTAAATGATTTTGATATTTTGATGACTTTATTTTGATTTTATTTGATTTAATTGAAATCAAAATCAAAATAAATGACAAAAATAAAATAAAGGAAAGTGGGAAGGGTCATGGCTCGTGGACCATGTTACAAACTCAAGACAGGCACAAAAAGTTGGGCCCATTTGACAAAAATTGCATTTTGAGGCACATTTGACTTTTGGCAATTTTGCAAAAAAGGTCAAGTTCACCAATCCATAAATTCCTCAATTTTGACTCTATGAGGGTGTTCTTAGACTTTTTAGAAAGCTTGAGATGTCCTCTAAGATACCATTTTGGTATCATCTTAATTGAGTCTTCCATTTTCATGTATGAAGCTTTGACAAAAAAGGTGTTTTTGTTGACTTTTCAAAGTGACCTATAATGTCCAAATTCATAACTTCTTGTGAGTGCATATTTTTAACTTGGGAGCTGAAGATTAATTGTAGGGAATTTCATCCTCTTAAAAATGTGCTTTGTATGGGTCATTTCTAATAAAGTATGAGAAAGTTATGCTTAGTCAAAGTTGAGTTGACTTTTCCTGCAAAACCCTAATTTAGCAACTTTTGGGTTTTGATGAATTGTGAGCAATCCTTGAGGAATCATGATAAACCCTTGATAAAATAATGAATAATACTTCAAAATGAGAATGTTGACCAAAAATCTTGACATTTGACTGTATGTGGGCCACAGTTGACTTTTGCCCTAGCAAAGTCGATTTTCAGGCTTTTGAGCAATTGATTGAGCAAACTTTCTCTGTAGGGCTTGAAATTTGACATGGATGATCTTGAGAACATATTAGGACAATGTTGGGAATTTGGTATCCCTTGGACTCAAGTATCTTGATGCAACATGAAACCCTAATTTGAGGTAGACTGCCTTAGGAGGGAGTTTGTCTGGTCAACCCTTGGACTTCCTTGAGCAATTTGAGGATCTCACTTGAAATGTATTGAGAAATATGGGAGGGCAAATTTTGGGGTACAACACCTGTGTCATTCAAAAATTCCATACAAGCATGATAAATCAATTGTGATGGTACCAATCAACTCGTCTTGGCCTCACGAGTATCATGGTATCATTTTCTTGGCCTAATTTTTCTTGTATCAAGAAACCCCAAAATACGACCATAAACCCTAACAGTGGTAAGTATTGATTCTTGCACTATAAACGCAATTAAATGGTACAGATAACTTGATAACAAGATGATAAACTAGAATATATAGTTAGAACATGTTTATGATTCGTGAAATGTTAAAATCGGATTTGAGTTTTAGATGCAAATCGTGATACTGTAATATGGTGATTCTTGATGCTTGCAAATGAATGGAGAAGCTTCCTGAGATCTCCAGGAACAAATTGCTAGCCTTGAAACTCCTTGAGTATGGCTCTAAGATGGATTTTGATCTCACACTTTTGTCCAAATTTTTTCAGTTTTCTTCCTGGCTTTTCGCAGCTACCAACCCTTGTTCTTTTGATTTGGAATTGTTGTATACATATAGTAGAATGAATTAGGGTTGTAAAAATGCATCATATCTTTGAGAATTATGAAAATATGATTTGATTTTATTCATGTATGATATCTTTCTAAAACAAGCCTCAATCCAATATTTTCCAACCCTAATGAGTCATGCACGGATTGATCATCATGCTAGTTGTACATAGTCTCCAAATGTGCACAAAAATCCCAAGATTTGATTTGTTTTCATTATTTTACCATTTAATTTGATTTATTTTGATTTAAATGAATAAAAAATCAAAATAAATGATAAAAGTAATAAAATAATAGGTGGAAAATCTCAGGGGCCGTGGGTCCTATTAGAACAATGTTTCAAGCAAGAAAACATAGGCCCCTTTGGAAAAAATGCCAATTTGATCAATGTTGACTTTTGACAATTTTCTAAAAATTGCCAACTTTGACAATGCATAACACTCTCAATTTTGACCCTAGGAGGGTGTTCTTGGACTCTTTAGAAATCTTAGGATGTTCTATAAACAACCTTTTTTTTTTTCATCTCAATTGGATCTTCCATGTTCATGTATGAAGCTTTGACCCAAAAGGTGTTTTTATTGACTTTTCAAAAGGACCTATAATGTAGAAATTCATATCTTTTTGTGAGCATATTTTGAACTTGAGGGCTGAAGATAAATTGTAGGGAATTGCATCCTCTAAAAAATGAGCCTTGGATATAAAATTTGTGATAAAGTATGAAGAAGTTATGCTTGGTCGAAGTTGGGTTGACTTTTCCTGCAAAACCCTAATTTAGCAACTTTTGGATTTTGATGAATTTGGAGCATTACTTGAGGAATCATGATCAACCCTTGATCAAATGATGGAAGTCACTTCAAAATGTTTATGTTGACCAAAAGTCTTGATGTTTTACTGCATGTGGGCTACAGTTGACTTTTGACCTACTACAGTCGATTCTCAAGCATTTGAGTAGTTGACTGAGCAAACTTCTTATGCAAGGCCTGAAAACTTGTCATGGATGATCTTGGGAACATATTAAGACCTTGGAAAGCATTTGAGTCATTTGTGGTTCACACATCTGGATGAAGAGGGAAACTCTAATTTGAGGTATACTGCCTTAGGAGAGAGTTTGTCTGGTCAACTCTTGGACTTCCTTGAGCAACTTGGGGACCTCACTTGACATTTGTTGAGTAAAAATGAGAGGGAAAATTTTGGGGTACAACATCTGCCCATGTTCAATCTTCTTAAACCTGAGGATGTAGATTGGCTGCTCTGCCTTTCGTGATCTGAAGGTGGAAGATGATTGAACACTAGAGTGCCCAGAAATTTGCACTCGCATGATGTGGCACTTGATTTGTGATATCGAGAATGGGCTTACAAATGCCATTTGGAGGTTGATTATAAAAGATTGCCGGAGATGGGCTTAAAAATGCCATCCTGGATGCGACGGAGAATCGTCGGAGAAGGGCTTAAAGATGCCATCTAGATAATGTTGATTTCCTGAGACATTCCCTCGATGAGAGTTCCTGTTGTTATTGTCGACGAGGAATCTGCTGAGGAACATTGGTATCTGTCTTGGGACAAATAGAATTTTAGGAGCTTCAGTTGTCCGTTACTCTATTGGGAAAATGCAAAACCAATCGTGTTTGATCAGGTTCTAGTCTTACAGTGTTGTGGACTACTGTTTGGAGATAAGAGAAAAGAAACCTAGATGGTAAAGTTATGAGAGGAACCTGGATAGTAGGGTTACTTCGATATGAAAAGCCTTGATAGTAGGGCTGTGAGAAGGAACCTGGATAGTAGGGTTACTTCGATATGAAAAGCCTGGATAGTAGTGTTGTGAGAAGGAACCTGGATGGTAGGGTTACTTCGATGTGAAAGCCTGGATAGTAGGGTTGTAAGAAGGAACCTGGATAGTAGGTGTGATCGGTGGATCTGGAACTGACTGTTTAACGCTGGTTCACGAAATGTCGCGGAAGCAAGAGTCGCCACCGTCTTTTATTTTCTCCAAATGGAAAGGACAAAAGCACAGAAAAATTCCTTATAGAGATTGCTCTCAGTTCGGGAGGTAGATTATAGAAAGGGAAGGTGTTAGCACCCTTTCTATCCATGGTTATCCATGGGCTCTTAGATACTTGCTCATTTGTGTTTTCAAAATTGTTTGTTTGCTTTTCAACTGTGGGTTTTAAAAAGTTTCTTTGAAAATTTTAGTTCGACTCTTGTATCGGTCCTCAAGAGTGTTTGAAAAGTTGCTTTCGAAAGCTTTTTGAAAAGGTGTCGGTGTGAAAAGTATTTTTGATTTGTTTTGAAATTAGAGCAAGTATCTAGAGTCGTCTACCTACCCTAAGGAATTCGTCTGTGTAAATGTCCTTAAAGTAGTGCCATCCCACCATTGAGAGGTAGGTAGCACCACCGTTGGAGGTGTTCGGGTCAATTCGAGGTTCAGGACATGGTGATCACCGGAGAAATAGGAAGACACCTTAGAAGCTACCCTCATGCCATGTTCATGGACATGAGGACTTACTAAAACGTCCTCTACTCGACGATCACCTTTCGAGGGGCAAGGCAACAGTGAGGCGTACCCTAGAGGTGGTGTGTGATTTGTGTGTCATGTTCATTTATTTTTGTCTTGTCATGCATTGGTGATCTACGCGTTGCTTTTATTTCGACATTCATTCTTTCATGCAAATTAATTAACAGTTAAAAGTTGCGGGAATATAAAAGTCATACGCTATTACAAAGGCGCGGGTCCACATCGCCAAATTAGTCCAGGACCCGATTTGAAATAAAATAAAAATACGGAAAAGATAAATGTCTAATTAAGCTATTACATGGCTTTGGGAGAATTACATGAATATTCACAAAAAGAAATAAAAAATGCGAAGAAAATTAAAGTCGGGAATGCGAGGGCGTTGGACCCTTTTTAAGAAATTAAATTATAATTACGAAATTAATTAAATTAAATGTGAAAGGAAATTATTTTTAAGTTTTTGTATTTATGAATTTTTAGCAAGAAAATTAAATTGGAATTAAAAAGAAAAATTAATTAACCCTAATTCTAAGTTGCTTTTAATTTATTAAGAAAACTATTTAAATTAGACCTTGTTTAAATTAATTATTTACATGGCAATTTATTTACAAAATAATAATTAATAATTAAATATGGTAAAAAAAAAAGATAAAAGTATAAAAACCTAATTCTACATTTTTTTAATTTATTACAAAAAATATTAAGATTTAAACCTAAAATTAACTAAATTAATTAATACAATTTATTTACAAAGAAAACATTTAAATAAAATATGTTTTTATTTTTGTGACTTTCTGATTTTTTTTTATAATTTTTTATGTTGTAAAATTATTAGTTTATGAATTAAATAAAACAGTTAATTAAGAGGAATAAATAAAAGAAAATAAATAAACAAAAGAAAATAAAAATGAGAGAGAAAATACAAACAGATGGGGGGTGTTGACCCCAACTTTGGAGGTTTTTGCCAGCAATTAGGCCCATTAGAACCTTGGCCTTTTTGACTTTTCATGGAAGCGTGTAGCCTGGTTGACTTATGCACATGGTATTCCCCAGATCATGGCCCTTTGATTGACGTTAGGGGACGCGTGGCCAGTCAGGACATGAAGTTGTATGATAGGCCTTAGGAAGTAAGCTACATAGAATCACGTTAGGAAGAAAAATATGGAATAAAGAAGGGGGACCTGGGGTTCGAACCCAGGTCCCAAGGCTTACCAATGCTATCCTCCACCAACTGAACCATTAACGCGCGTTGTACATAGAATAACAAATAAATAATATAAAAGAAAATTGGTGTTAGTGACATAGAAACAAAAAAACGCGCGCTGGAATTCAAACTGTCCAATCATATCTTGCCACATGATCTTCTTCTCCACTCGTTTGCATTTTTACCTGAAAAAACAAACTAAATAGCGGGGGTTTTAAACCCCCACAATCTGAAATATGAAAAATAGCGAATAGGAATTAAGCAAATATAAAAAGGGCGCGACTAGTGATTCTGGATCGTCTAAGCGTGCTGAGTTCAATGGTGTAGGTCTCATGTCTCAATTTTTCCAGAACAAGGAAGCCCCAATTCGTGACCTCTGAAAACCTAGAAAGCTTCAATGGTGATTTGGCATATAGGGCACGAAAATCCAATTAAATGACATCATTAGCTTTAGAATGGTTAGATTAGTATAAATCAGTATCAAAAACATATGAAGAATGCATGGAATTCAAGATGCGATTATGAATATTTTCATGAAAAGTGAGACATGTTTCTACCATTTCTTTGCGTTAGAAGCAGTGGTTTTGATCCAGAAATGTTCCCTGATGCCTTGGGAGTGCAATAGAATAGTTCTCTTGCCTTGAAACGCTTTGGAATGGTGTTTTCAGTTTTGACTTTTTTCACAAAAATACCAAGTTTGTTCTTTGATATGGGGCGCAGCTTCCAGGTCTTTCTGACTAGGGTTAGGTTTGTGCTTGTATAAGGAACGATTTTAGTCAATAATCCAAGCCCAAAGCTTTGTCTTTAATGGTTTTCGAATTTTGATTTTTATCAATCTTTTTCAATATTTTCTTCATGAAGAATCATGCCAATTTGCACCAAATCTTTCCTCTTTTGATATGCACGAAATCTTGAGTCTTTAAGGAGTCTATTAGCTGTATCACAAGATTCAAAACACATGCTTTGCTATTTTTGTTATATTTTATTTAATTAAATGAATTAATAGTAATAAAAAATTCAAATAAAATAATAAAAATGATGAAATAAATCCCCTTTGGGCCAAATGGTCGTGCATAGCCTTTGGATGATGAATCTTGGAAGAAAATGTGGCCCATTAGCAATTTTGAGGCATTTGAAGTAAAGTTGACTTTTCAAAATTCCCAAAAATTTCCCAACTTCCACAAGGCATATCTTGCTCAATTTTTAAGCTTTGATCATGTTCTTGGGCATTTTGGAAAGGTCTTGAAGTCCTCTAATCAATGCCTTTGGTCCCATGTAATTTTGACTTACCAATCTCAAGTTATGGCCTTTGACTTAAAGTCCCTTTTTGTTGACTTTTGAAAATGACCTATAATGTTGAAATTGATAACTTTTTGTGAGAGCATTTATTGGCTTGAAGTATGAAGAGGAGTTGTAGGAAATGTCTTTCTCTTCAAAATGAGCTTTGGATGGAATTTTTCTGATAAACCATGTGGAATTTATGCCTTGGTCAAGTTACAGTTGACTTTTTCAACTGTCCAAATATTGAAACTTTTGCATCTTGAGACTTTTTGAGCCATACCTTGAAAATCATGATCAAGATTTGATCAAATGATGTTTGTGGCTTCAAAATAAGATGTTGACCAAAAATTTGAACTTTTGACTGTCAAATGACCATTTTGCCCCTATAGTTGACTGTTGGGCAATTAGGGTTTTGACTGTGCAATTTTATGCTGTAAGTCTTGAAACTTGGCATGAGGATGCTTGACCATGTTTATAGGCATGTGGAACTTGATTGGACCCTTGGAAACTTCATTTTCTTTGTCAGAACCAAAACCCTAGTTTTTTACTGTTAGGAGGCCCTTGAACTGTGCAACCCTTGGGGAGATTTTGAAGTATGCTCTTTGCAAATCTTGAAGAATATGGGAGGGCAAATTTTGGGGTACAACAGTTGCCCCTGTTCAATCTTCTTAGACCTGAGGATGCAGATTGGCTGACGTGCCTTTCGTAATCCGAAGGTGGAAGATGATTGAACACTAGAGTGCCCAGAAATTTGCGCTCACATAGTGGTGTGATGGGGGGAATGGGCTTATAGATGCCATTTGGAGATTGATGGGTAGGATGATGGGCTTATAGATGCCATGATGAGAGGTGTTGGATAAGTGGATGGGCTTATAGATGCCATCTGGATGTCAATCGCGTAAGAGATTCCTTAGCGAGAACTTGCGTACCTGAAAAAGAAAATGATTACCTGGCCTGTTACGAGAGCTGGTCTTCAAACTCTTTGTGTAGATGTGCCCTGACTGGTTACAGGAATTGAATCTGGAGCTTCAAAAGGTGATGAATGAACCAGGGATGGTTACTACCTCAATGGGACGGTGAGAGAACCTTGGACGATTACTACCTCAACAGGAACGCTGGGAGAACCTTGGACGATTACTACCTCAACAAGAACGCTGAGAGAATCTTGGGGCGATTACTACCTCAACAGTAACGCTGAGAGAATCTTGGGAAACTTCAACCTCAACAGTAACGCTGAGAGAATCTTGGGCGACTTCAACCTCAACAGTAACGCTGAGAGAATCTTGGGCGACTTCAACCTCAACAGTAACGCTGAGAGAATCTTGGATGTCTTCTACTGAGTCCTCATCAGGAAAATCTTTTAGGGATCGATTTAACTGGACTAGAGAAGGCCTTTGACTGGATAAGAAACAGAAAAATCTTAGGGTCGATTTAACTGAACCGGACAAGGTCTTGAAATCTTCAACTGGATAAGAAACAGGGAGATCTTAGGGTCGATCTGACTGAACCAGAGAAGGCCTTTGACTGGATAAGAAACAGAAAAATCTTAGGGTCGATTTAACTGAACCGGTCAAGGTCTTGAAATCTTCAACTGGATAAGAAACAGGGAGATCTTAGGGTCGATCTGACTGAACCAGAGAAGGCCTTTGACTGGATAAGAAACAGAAAAATCTTAGGGTCGATTTAACTGAACCAGGCTAGGTCTTGAAATATAGCTGAGAACTTAACTGGATCTTTCCTGAAAGGTAAAGGTCAGTCATATGTCATGCATGATATGAATCAAGCGATGATGTTCTCAACATAAATGAGATTTTTAAGATATGATGCGTATATGCATGCTGTAATGTATGAAAATGTGATGTTTATGAATGTATCTTTTCGTCTTAGGAGAATAAATCCTTGACGGGTGCCGGGAAGTCACTCCTGGGCTGATGTTGAAGAATAGATCTTTGCTTTCGATGGGGATGATAGTTGCAAGAATACCGGTAGGAGAGGATAACTCCGTTGGGGAATAAACTTGGCGAATAGATTACTCTGCGGGGAGAAAATTACTCTAACGATCTTGCTGGGGAGCAATACACTGTGGGGAGAGAGGTACTTTGCTGAAATGCTGATGGTAACTTCGCTAGGGATACCATTGTTGTGTAGGAAGTGTTAATAGACTTTGCTGGGGATAAGAAGACTTCGCCGAGGACGATCTTCTTGTGGCTTTTGGCTGAGGATAACCCAGTTATATCCTGGTGGGGAAATAACTCTTTGAATAAAGCCGGGGGACGCGTTCGTACTATGCAGATGACAAGCTTCCAGAATCTACTGGGGATAAGCTTTAAGACCTACTGGGGATATGGATTCCACTTTCCTGGGGAAACTTTTGGACTGGACTCTCCTGGGGAAATTTTGAATTGTATTGGGGAAGTGACTCCATTGAATGTTTGATATACCGCCGGGGAACAATCTTTAGGCCAAGACTGCCGGGGATGCTTGTTAAGAATGTCTGTTTATTGCGCTGGGGAATGTTGAGATCTGCTGGAGGATACCCAACTTCCTTAAGGCTGATAATAGCTTTGCTTGGGGAGAGTGTATTGACTTGCTGGCACACTATCTGGGGAATTAAGATATCTGGTTGTGTTCTTCAGCTGAACTCACCTTGGTACCTTGGAGGATAGAACAATTAGATTGCTTAGACAACTCTTTATTGCCCCTGTTTCTAATGTTACCTGTAATTAATCCTTTGTTTCGTATGCAAATATTCATGAGTTAGCAAATTATTGTCAATGCATATATCACAAATTGAACCTTGGACGTTCTTCGCAAAACAAAACAGAAAAGGAAAAACAATTGGCAATTTTAACTGAAAAGTGATTTTGTATTGATTTTTGAGTTTGCCTGTAAAATAGGCGTTTATGTACAAGAGGCTGACGTCCTAGTAAGAGAACGCCGCCGAACAAAAGAGTTTATACAATTTGTACAAAAGGAGAACAAAACAGCTGTGTGAAAAGAATGATCCCACTGGGTTTCAACTCTGCTATCTCCTTTATGTCTTTGAGCGTCTCATCACTTGATGACCTTAGTTGAAGATGAAGCTGACTGATCGATGCCGTCTGAACTTGATGCAGATATCGGATTCTGGATGCAAAGTGATCCAATGAGACATAGTATTACGCTTTATCCCTAACTTTTGCCTGGACCGCCCTTTCGGGTTTTCAGTCCACCGGGATACCCATTTTTGCCCAAGCCGCCTTTTCAGGTTTTCGACTTGCCGGGTGTACAGATTTTTTTCATTTCATCCCTTCATTTTGCCCGAACCCTTTTGGTTCGCCGGGAAGCCCTAATTTTTGCCTAGGTATGTCAACCTAGCGGGTCTTTTTTTTATGCGTAGTATCTTTTTACTATGTCCGCATTAGCGGGGTGAGGAAGGTCGTCACCATCCATGTTGGTTAGAATCATGGCTCCTCCTGAGAACACATGTTTAACCACAAATGGCCCTTCATACGTAGGGGTCCATTTGCCCCTTGGATCACTCTGAGGAAGGATGATACGCTTGATTACCAGATCCCCAACTTGATATTCTTATGGTCGGACCTTCTTGTTAAATGCCCTGATCATCCGTTTTTGATACGTCTGACCATGGCAGATAGCAGCAAGTCTTTTTTCGTCAATTAAGTTTAGCTGATCAAGTCGTGTCTGGATCCAATCATCTTCGCTCAGATTTGCATCCTTCATTATCCGGAGAGAGGGTATTTACACTTCAATTGGTAAGACTGCCTCCATACCGTAGACCAAGGAGAAGGGAGTTGCCCCGGTTGACGTCCTTGCTGAGGTACGGTACCCATGTAGAGCGAACGGTAACATCTCGTGCCAATCTTTATAAGTCACTGTCATCTTCTGCACGATTTTCTTAATGTTCTTATTTGCTGCTTCTACAGCCCTATTCATCTTCGTCCGGTAAGGAGAAGAGTTGTGGTGCTGTATATTAAACTGCTCGCAGAGCTCAGTGATCATCTTGTTATTAAGATTGGTACCGTTGTCTGTAATGATCCTTTCTAGGACGCCGTACCGACAGATCAGGTTGTGCCGAATGAACCGTGCCACAACAGTCTTGGTTACTGTAGCATAGGAAGCTGCTTCAACCCACTTCGTGAAGTAATCAATCGCCACTAGGATGAAGCGATGCCCGTTGGATGCCGTAGGTTTAATCTCACCGATCATATATATGCCCCACATTGCAAACGACCAAGGCGCAGTCAGAACATTTAGAGGAATTGGAGGAACATGCACCTTGTCTGCATATATCTGGCATTTATGGCACGTCCGAGAATGTTGGTAGCAGTCTGCTTCCATTGTGGACCAGAAATACCCTGCCCGAAGGATTTTCTTTGCCATAGTGTGTCCACTGGAATGTGTTCCGAAGGTCCCTTCATGTAGCTCTTCCATGATCCTTTCTGCTTCTGTCTTGTCCACACAACGCAGTAGGGTCGAATCATGGTTTCGCTTGTATAGGATGCCGTTGCTAAGGAAGAACTTTGCTGTGAACCTTCTCAGAAACTTCTTATCATTGATAGACGCACCTTCAGGGTATTCCTGAGCTTCCAAATATCTCTTCACCTCATGGTACCAAGGCTTCTTAGTCACCAATTCAGTTTCAAGATCACAACAGTATGCCGGTTCGTCCAGTTTCCAGATGATGATCCGGGGAGCCTCAATGTCCCATTTGACCTTGAACATAGAATACATTGTAGCTAACGCGTCCGCCAGCTGATTCTCCTCTCTCGGAAAGTGTTCAAAGGTTATCTCTGTGAAGTGGGGGATCAAGGTCAACACACATTCTCTGTAAGGAATAAGATTCGGATGTTTCGTATCCCACTCCCCTTTGATCTGATTGATCACGAGAGCAGAATCTCCGAAGACACTCAGAAACTTGATCCTTAAGTCAATCGCAGCTTGAAGACCCATGATGCATGCCTCATACTCCGCCATGTTGTTGGTGCAGTTGAAACATAGCTGGGCAGTGAGTGGAGTATGAGTGCCTTGAGGAGATATGATTACAACACCGATACCGTTACCCAAAGCGTTGGAGGCTCCGTCAAAGTGCATAGACCATCGGGATCCTTCCTCAGGTCCTTCATCCGGTCCAGGTACTTCACAATCAGTCACTATCATGATGCTCTCGTCGGGAAACTCGAAGTTCATTGACTGATAGTCGTCTACTTCCTGATGTGCCAAGTGATCTGCCAATACACTTCCTTTGATGGCTTTCTGAGTCGTATACTGGATGTTGTATTCTGTCAAGATCATTTGCCATCTTGCTATTCTCCCAGACAGAGCAGGCTTTTCAAATATATACTTTATAGGATCCATCTTTGAGATCAACAAGGTAGTGTGAGTCAGCATATACTGTCTCAGCCAGCGAGCAGCCCATACCAAAGCGCAGCAAGTTTTCTCAAGCAGTGAGTATCGGGTCTCACAGTCGGTAAACTTTTTGCTAAGGTAATAAATGGCATGCTCTTTTCGGCCAGACTCGTCATGCTGCCCCAGCACACACCCCATTGAGTTGTCAAGCACTGTTAGGTATAGGATCAGAGGTCTCCCTTCAACTGGTGGCATAAGGATGGGTGGTTCTTGGAGATACTCCTTGATTCTGTCAAAAGCAGCCTGACATTCATCGTTCCAACGTACTACCTGATCTTTCTTCAGCAGCTTGAAGATTGGCTCACAGGTAGCAGTTAGGTGCGAGATGAATCGAGCAATGTAATTCAGGCGTCCTAGAAAGCCTCTGACCTCTTTCTCTGTCTTAGGAACTGGCATCTCTTGAATGACTTTAACCTTGGCAGGGTCCACTTGAATACCCTTATCGCTTACAACGAAGCCCAGCAATTTTCCAGATCTTACCCCGAAGGTGCACTTGTTCGGGTTCAACCTCAGCTTGTACAACTTCAGACGGTCAAACAATTTCTGCAGATGATCTAGGTGTTCCTCCTCAGTTTGGGACCTTGCGATCATGTCGTCAACATACACTTCTATCTCATGATGGATCATGTCATGAAATAAGGCAACCATGGCACGTTGGTAGGTTGCCCCAGCGTTCTTCAGTCCAAAAGGCATGACCTTGTAGCAGAAGGTGCCCCACTGAGTAACAAAGGTAGTCTTTTCCATGTCTTTCGGAGCCATCTTGATCTGATTATACCCTGAAAAACCGTCCATGAAAGAGAACACTTTATGCTGAGCAGTATTGTCAACAAGGACATCAATGTGAGGTAGAGGGAAGTCATCTTTGGGGTTGGCCCTGTTCAGATCCCTGTAATCGACACACATTCTGACCTTACCGTCTTTCTTTGGTACTGGCACCACATTAGCAACCCACTGAGGTTAAGAAGTCACTGCAAGGAACCCAGCATCAAATTGTTTCATAACCTCGGCTTTGATCTTCTCAGACATCTCTGGACGCATACGGAGGACCTTTTGCTTAATCGGAGGGCAGTCTTCCTTGGTAGGCAAATGATGGACCACAATATCAGTATCCAAACCGGGCATGTCTTCGTAGGACCAGGCGAAGATCTCCATATAATCATGTAGCATCTGAGTCAACCGTTGCTTCACGCTGAGCTCTAGGTTGGCACCAATCTTTACCTCCTTTCTGTCTGTATCAGTACCCAGATTTATTGTTTCCACCAGCTCTTCATGTGGTTGAATTGCCCTCTCTTCCTGGAGTAACAGTCTTGCAAGCTCGCCGGGCACTTCGCAATCATCTTCACCTTCGTCTTCGGCTAAGTTGATCGGATTTTCGAAGTCATAATTGGCAGTAGCAGAGTCGTTACCAGTGAGATCCAGAGTGGATTGAAACCTGTATGAGTGAGTGTGTGTAAATACAGCTGTTTTGCAATATATAAAGAAAGGAAAGAAAGAAAAGGAGCATAAGATTTGAAATGCGAGAAAACGTCCAAGGTCTTTATTCATGATATATGAAATGACAATTTATATGCCCTCACAAATGAAGCCTACGGTGCCTCGGGTAAGACACCGGGCCATAGAGTTTTAATTGTTTATTACAAATAACAAAACAAAGAAGTTTATTACTGCGTAACAAAAGTAACAGGAGTATGATCTTTAGCAGTCCAATTGGTCAATCCACCATCAGTCGTCGGATAGATCCAGCTTTCAAACTCTGACTCTTCCACTTCATCTTCGTCCCCAACAGCATTCACTCCTGGATTGGTAATGAGCACAGGAGGTCTTCTGGTCTTTGCCTTGCGCATAGCCTTCTGGCCCTCTGCAGTAAAACCCAGTCCAAACTTGTCAGTTTTAGGTGTAAAATCAGGGAGCCTGCCCCAGTTAGCACATTCACCTTTCTTGATCACAGCCCGGGCATCCTTCAAGGAAGCCATCTTCAAAGGAACACCCTCTTCGACCACTGTTTCCGCTGCTGCCAATGTTGGAGGTACCTCTTCGAAATGCTGAAAGGGGGTTTCAATAAACTCCCCGTCCATCTCAATATACCTGAAGAAATTCAAATGGCTCACCATATACTCCTCCTCTCCCTGCACAGTGACAATCTTCCCTCTGACGGGGTACTTGAGTTTCTGGTGTAGGGTAGAGGTCACTGCCCCAGCTTTGTGGATCCAAGGTCGACCCAATAGACAAGAATACGATGGACGGATATCCATCACATAGAAAGTAGAGTCGAATACTTGAGAACCCACTCGGATAGGAATGTCTACCTCTCTATGAACCATCCTCTTAGAACCGTCAAAGGCTCTGACGATGATATTGCTAGGTTTCAGCTCCAGGCCTTCACAATCCAAACGGTCTAAGGCCTTCTTGGGTAGCACATTTAGGGAAGAACCAGTGTCCACCAGCATGTGCGTAAGAGTAGTGCCCCTGCATTCAATAGAGACATGCAGGGCATCATTGTGATCCTTTCCCTTGGCAGTAAGGTCAGCATCCGAGAAACCCAAACCATTGTCCGCTGTCAGATTGGCTACGCAATCAGTAAATTGGACTGCAGATGTCTCCTGTGGCACATGGGCCGTCTTGAGAAATGAAATCAAGGCCTTAGCATGGGCCTCTGAGCACAATAGTAAGGAGAGCATTGAGATCTTGGAGGGGGTATGCCCCAGCTGCTCAACAACATTAAAGTCACTCTTCTTGATTATTTTCAGGATTTCCTCCATCTCTTGTTGGGAGGCCTCAGCATACACAGATTTTGGCGCCTCCATCCGGGCAGGCCCATCTTCAATCCCTTTGCCCTGAGCATTGGATGACTCGGCAGCAGGGGAAACAACTTGATCAGAACTGGGAACAGGTACACTTGCAGGTGTTATAGTGAGGGGTCTTTGAATAGTTGGGGGTGCAATGTCAGACGAGAAGAGCCTGCCACTGCGGGTAACCTTTGCTGGACCAGTGATACTGCTGATGCTGGTGCCAGTGTTGAACTCTTGCTTGATTCCATGTACATACACGTCTGCCCCATAGTGCCAGGGGACAGCCTTGTCAGATTCATAGGGGAGAGGCCCTGGAACAGTAATAACAACGGGTGCGACAATCATGATTTTAACCGGCTTCCTTGGGAGAGCCTTGATCAGGTTATTAAAGATTGTAACAACAGAAACTTCTTCCACCGGAACAAACTGAACAACAGTCTTCTTGAACAGAATCTCTTTGCTGTCCATCAGGCTTTGGATGCCCAACTTCAGCAAAGGACAACCAGAAAGGGAAACAGCACAGAAAAGGCAACCTTCGCTGCAACCCGGAAATAAACCGGCCAGCAGTAGGTTCCTCTTAACAGTCATCAAGGGAGTGGCTACATCATTCACAGAAACGGCGTATACATCTTCATCAACGACATTCACTCCATGCTGGGGCATAGGAGCAGTCACCACATTTGGCCTCTCAGGCGCTTCAAACTGTATCTCTTTTGCGTCAATAAGGTCTTGCACCTTATTCCTTAAGGCCCAACAGTCGTCAGTGGAATGCCCCGGGCTATCGGAGTGATAAGCACAACGGGCATTTGGATTGTACTTCGGAGAGGCAGTATTTACGACCTTCGGGGCCTCTCTAACAGTCACTAGGTTGGTGGACAGCAACTGCGGCAAGATTTGTGATAGAGTCATACTTAAACGGGTAAACTCTCTCCTGGGTCTTTCAGCCCTTTGAGGATTGGTTTGCCGAGGAGCGGCAGCAGGCTTAGCAATCATCACCGCGTTGACAGACTGGCGGCGTTCTGGTTTATCATGTTTCCTAGGCCCATATACAACACTGGCCTCCTTCTTAAAGGGTTTCTTCTCAGAACTCGAAGAGGCACCTTTCTGAATTTTATCGGACTTCATTCCAGCCTCTATCCTCTCTCCAATCAGAATAAGATCAGTAAACCCTGCAGATGAGTTACCGATAAGATGATTGAAAAATGGCCCAGATAGGGTCCCCAAGAACATGTCTACCAACTCTCGGTCAGTTAACGGAGGCTGCACCCTGCCAGCCAGATCCCTCCACTTCTGTGCATACTCTTTGAAACCTTCGCTTGACCCTAGCGACATACCCTGGAGTTGGGTACGTGTAGGGGCAAGGTCGGCATTATATTGATACTGCTTATAAAAAGCAGTAGCCAACTCCTCCCAGTTACGAACCTTGGTCCCATCCAGCTGATAGAACCATTCGAGATGAGTCCCTGAAAGACTCTCCTGGAAGAAGTGGATCCACAAGTTCTTGTCCACTGAGTACGGCTGAATCTTCCGCACGTACGACCTGAGGTGTAGCTTGGGACAAGACGCCCCGTCATACTTGGTAAAAGATGGTGCTTTGAACTTGTGAGGAATGATCACACCAGTAGATAAGCCCAAGTCTCTGAAATCCAGCCCCGGCACTTGTTGGATCTCCATTGCATTCAGCCTGTCTTCCAACTGCTTATACCGGTCTTCTGCCGGAGGATACTGTTCCTTATTGAAGTCAGTCTCGTTGTCAGAGACTACCGGACTAGGACCTTTTCCCCCTTGGGGACTGCTCTTGCCTATAGAAGAACCAGCCTCTTCATTCTGCAGAGTGTTGCCAAACCTACGGCCCGAGTTGAAAAGAACAGTTCTCTTCTTCTTCTTCTTCTCCTTCTTCAGGAGCAAAGCCTTCAGCTCTTCTTGGCCTTGAGCCAAACCCATGATTAGTTCCTGAAATTGCGCATTCTGCGCCTGAAGAGCCTTGATAGACATCTCAGTTGATGATGAGTCAGGGTTCATGATACTGAAATAAACAACGAAGAACAGTAAGCAACCTGAAAAGAAGAAAAACCTGCTATGCACATGATGAATGGAATGCGTATGATTTATGTTTTCAAAGACAATCGGGAATCAACTTTGTAAACAAAAAGGAACACACTTCATTAGATTCAACTTTGAAAATTTAAATTGTTCAACAGGTTGCCCTTAGGCGTTACATAAAAGAGAAATACTGAAAAAGGAAATAAAACTGCAAAAGAACATCCAGAGCTCCTCATTGATCCCATGGTCTCCTCTTCTCAGTACGGATATAGTCATTCAGAGCTCGCTGATTCTCCAACTGCTTTGTCAGCTTCTGGATCTTCAATTCCTGCTCATTGAACTTTTCCCGATACGAATCCCGTTCTTCTCGCAGTTGCGACCAAGATCTCTTTAATGTCTCATAATCAGTAGGTATCTGAGGAGGAAGGACAGTTGGAGGAACACCATCTTTGTCAGGATACTCAAGAATGATAGGTCTAACGGCTTCGTATGGCATACCTAACTTTTGAGCACGGAGACGAACCCATTTGTAGTAGGCCTCCATAGGTAGAGAAGTCTTTGGCCCCAACTCTTGTGGGTCAGCTTTATGAACTTTATCCCAAGCCTTAATGAACCTACGACGCAGCTCGTCACTATCCACCTGAAACTCAAAACTGATGTGAGGCACCAACATCTCATGAGGCCCTGCTCTTCTGGCTCTTCCAAACTGACGGAGCGCTAGGCATGGATTGTAAGAGATTCCTCCTTGGGTACCAATCAACGGAACATTAGGGTATTCTCCGCAACGATCAATAACAGCTATCTCATCCAAACCTCTGAAAGTCCAAATGATGTCCTTATCAGTGAGAGACATTAACCTGTGAGCCCAACCTCTTCCTTCTTGGTTCTTCAGTACGAACTTAGGGAGGTGCAAAATAAACCACCTCACCAACAAAGGGATACAACACCATAGAGTTCCTCGTCTTCGGGCAGTACGAGCATAAAGTTGTTGCAGGATGTCACCCAAGAGAGTGGGCACAGGGTTCTGAGACATGAAGATCCTTATGGCAGTGACATTGATGAAGTTATCAGGATTAGGGAACAAGACTAACCCATAGATCAAGAGAGCCAAGATGTCTTCATATGCCCTAAAGTCCAAGTCATTCCAGAAACTGTTAGCTTTACCAATCAGAAACTTGGCCAAGAAACCCTTAACTCCGCTTCTAGTTACCCAGTTGTCTATTACTTCTTGATGGGTCAAAGGAAGAGCTGCAGCAACCTCCTCAATCCTGAGGGTCTTTTCCCAACCATTGTAAGGAGTCTGATCCAAGATAGGGATGCCAAGCAAATCAGAGAACTCTTCCAGGGTAGGGACCAGCTGGAAGTCTTGAAAGGTGAAGCACTGGTACAGAGGGTCATAGAACTGAGTCAGGACACTCATCAACTATTGATCCCGCTTTGCAGTGACTAAACTGAGAAGAGAACCATGCCTCTGAATGAAGGAAGTGGTATTTGGAATCCTGCTAACCAACTCTTCAAGCAACTCAGGTGGGTGAACAAAGTTGAACCGGATAGTATTCCTTCGCACAGGCATCATGATGTCCTACAAAACAGAGCAAAGGTGAAACCCTCTTGTCTTTGAAATGGTCAGTCCTTATGCAGGATGCATGCAATGCTCATGGTGTTATGATGTTATGATAAAGCACACCACAAATAGTTACAAAGGCACACATGTAAAGGCACACAAGTCACACAAGACAAGCCCTTAAAGTTTAGGCCAACATGAGGTCTAGGTATTACCCTCTTTCAGTTTGTTGGTTCATACCTGTCCTATCAAAAGTAATCGGGTTCTTAGAGGATCCCAATATCATTGACTACCCTCAATCGGTCATAACTCCAGCATCGCAATCTTTTCTTGCGGCCAGAACCATCACGAGAGTTTAGCCTCAATGGGCGTAGCATACTGCTACTGTTCTAATGGCCAAGTTGTGTCATTTAAGGTTCTAAGGTCTGTTGGTGCTTAATGACTCCTCAGAAGACCCATATTCTCCTCGTTGCAACACAAGGGATATCGGTACAGACCAAGGTGCCACACCAATGTAGCCACTGCTTCACCCGTGTCGCTCTACGCCGGACAGGTCCCTCACAGCTTATGCTACCTAAATAGGGTATCCCCAGATCCGGGTTAGGATCTATGTAACTCCCATGCAACCCACAATTTAAAGCAAGCAAGTCAATACAATTGAAAACACAGTTATGAACTATCCTAAGGTACACCTCACTTTAAGTTTAGGTCCCCAGCAGAGTCGCCAGTTCTGTGATCGGTGGATCTGGAACTGACTGTTTAACGCTGGTTCGCGAAATGTCGCGGAAGCAAGAGTCGCCGCCGTATTTTATTTTCTCCAAATGGAAAGGACAAAAGCACAGAAAAATTCCTTATAGATATTGCTCTCGGTTCGGGAGGTAGATTATAGAAAGGGAAGGTGTTAGCACCCTTTCTATCCATGGTTATCCATGGGCTCTTAGATACTTGCTCATTTGTGTTTTCAAAATTGTTTGTTTGCTTTTCAACTGTGGGTTTTAAAAAGTTTCTTTGAAAATTTCAGTTCGACTCTTGTATCGGTCCTCAAGAGTGTTTGAAAAGTTGCTTTCGAAAGCTTTTTGAAAAGGTGTCGGTGTGAAAAATATTTTTGATTTGTTTTGAAATTAGAGCAAGTATCTAGAGTCGTCTACCTACCCTAAGGAATTCGTCTGTGTAAATGTCCTTAAAGTAGTGCCATCCCACCATTGAGAGGTAGGTAGAACCACCGTTGGAGGTGTTCGGGTCAATTCGAGGTTCGGGACATGGTGATCACCGGAGCAATAGGAAGACACCTTAGAAGCTACCCTCATGCCATGTTCATGGACATGAGGACTTACTAAAACGTCCTCTACTCGACGATCGTCTTTCGAGGGGCAAGGCAACAGTGAGGCGTACCCTAGAGGTGGTGTGTGATTTGTGTGTCATGTTCATTTATTTTTGTCTTGTCATGCATTGGTGATCTACGCGTTGCTTTTATTTCGACATTCATTCTTTCATGCAAATTAATTAACAGTTAAAAGTTGCGGGAATATAAAAGTCATACGCTATTACAAAGGCGCGGGTCCACATCGCCAAATTAGTCCAGGACCCGATTTGAAATAAAATAAAAATACGGAAAAGATAAATGTCTAATTAAGCTATTACATGGCTTTGGGAGAATTACATGAATATTCACAAAAAGAAATAAAAAATGCGAAGAAAATTAAAGTCGGGAATGCGAGGGCGTTGGACCCTTTTTAAGAAATTAAATTATAATTACGAAATTAATTAAATTAAATGTGAAAGGAAATTATTTTTAAGTTTTTGTATTTATGAATTTTTAGCAAGAAAATTAAATTGGAATTAAAAAGAAAAATTAATTAACCCTAATTCTAAGTTGCTTTTAATTTATTAAGAAAACTATTTAAATTAGACCTTGTTTAAATTAATTATTTACATGGCAATTTATTTACAAAATAATAATTAATAATTAAATATGGTAAAAAAAAAGATAAAAGTATAAAAACCTAATTCTACATTTTTTTAATTTATTACAAAAATTATTAAGATTTAAACCTAGAATTAACTAAATTAATTAATACAATTTATTTACAAAGAAAACATTTAAATAAAATATGTTTTTATTTTTGTGACTTTCTGATTTTTTTTTATAATTTTTTATGTTGTAAAATTATTAGTTTATGAATTAAATAAAACAGTTAATTAAGAGGAATAAATAAAAGAAAATAAATAAACAAAAGAAAATAAAAGTGAGAGAGAAAATACAAACAGATGGGGGGTGTTGACCCCAACTTTGGAGGTTTTTGCCAGCAATTAGGCCCATTAGAACCTTGGCCTTTTTGACTTTTCATGGAAGCGTGTAGCCTGGTTGACTTATGCACATGGTATTCCCCAGATCATGGCCCTTTGATTGACGTTAGGGGACGCGTGGCCAGTCAGGACATGAAGTTGTATGATAGGCCTTAGGAAGTAAGCTACATAGAATCACGTTAGGAAGAAAAATATGGAATAAAGAAGGGGGACCTGGGGTTCGAACCCAGGTCCCAAGGCTTACCAATGCTATCCTCCACCAACTGAACCATTAACGCGCGTTGTACATAGAATAACAAATAAATAATATAAAAGAAAATTGGTGTTAGTGACATAGAAACAAAAAAAAACGCGCGCTGGAATTCAAACTGTCCAATCATATCTTGCCACATGATCTTCTTCTCCACTCGTTTGCATTTTTACCTGAAAAAACAAACTAAATAGCGGGGGTTTTAAACCCCCACAATCTGAAATATGAAAAATAGCGAATAGGAATTAAGCAAATATAAAAAGGGCGCGACTAGTGATTCTGGATCGTCTATGCGTGCTGAGTTCAATGGTGTAGGTCTCATGTCTCAATTTTTCCAGAACAAGGAAGCCCCAATTCGTGACCTCTGAAAACCTAGAAAGCTTCAATGGTGATTTGGCATATAGGGCACGAAAATCCAATTAAATGACATCATTAGCTTTAGAATGGTTAGATTAGTATAAATCAGTATCAAAAACATATGAAGAATGCATGGAATTCAAGATGCGATTATGAATATTTTCATGAAAAGTGAGACATGTTTCTACCAGTTCTTTGCGTTAGAAGCAGTGGTTTTGATCCAGAAATGTTCCCTGATGCCTTGGGAGTGCAATAGAATAGTTCTCTTGCCTTGAAACGCTTTGGAATGGTGTTTTCAGTTTTGACTTTTTTCACAAAAATACCAAGTTTGTTCTTTGATATGGGGCGCAGCTTCCAGGTCTTTCTGACTAGGGTTAGGTTTGTGCTTGTATAAGGAACGGTTTTAGTCAATAATCCAAGCCCAAAGCTTTGTCTTTAATGGTTTTCAAATTTTGATTTTTATCAATCTTTTTCAATATTTTCTTCATGAAGAATCATGCCAATTTGCACCAAATCTTTCCTCTTTTGATATGCACGAAATCTTGAGTCTTTAAGGAGCCTATTAGCTGTATCACAAGATTCAAAACACATGCTTTGCTATTTTTGTCATATTTTATTTAATTAAATGAATTAATAGTAATAAAAAATTCAAATAAAATAATAAAAATGATGAAATAAATCCCCTTTGGGCCAAATGGTCGTGCATAGCCTTTGGATGATGAATCTTGGAAGAAAATGTGGCCCATTAGCAATTTTGAGGCATTTGAAGTAAAGTTGACTTTTCAAAATTCCCAAAAATTTCCCAACTTCCACAAGGCATATCTTGCTCAATTTTTAAGCTTTGATCATGTTCTTGGGCATTTTGGAAAGGTCTTGAAGTCCTCTAATCAATGCCTTTGGTCCCATGTAATTTTGACTTACCAATATCAAGTTATGGCCTTTGACTTAAAGTCCCTTTTTATTGACTTTTAAAAATGACCTATAATGTTGAAATTGATAACTTTTTGTGAGGGCGTTTCTTGGACTTGAAGTATGAATAGGAGTTGTAGGAAATGTCTTTCTCTTAAAAATGAGCTTTGGATGGAATTTTTCTGATAAACCATGTGGAAGTTATGCCTTGGACAAGTTACAGTTGACTTTTTCAACTGTCCAAATATGGAAACTTTTGCATCTTGAGACTTTTTGAGCCATACCTTGAAAATCATGATCAAGATTTGATCAAATGATGTTTGTGGCTTCAAAATAAGATGTTGACCAAAAATTTGAACTTTTGACTGTCAAATGACCATTTTGCCCCTACAGTTGACTGTTGGGCAATTAGGGTTTTGACTGTGCAATTTTGTGTTGTAAGTCTTGAAACTTGGCATGAGGATGCTTGACCATGTTTATAGGCATGTGGGACTTGATTGGACCCTTGGAAACTTCATTTTCTTTGTCAGAACCAAAACCCTAGTTTTTGACTGTTAGGAGGCCCTTGAACAGTGCAACCCTTGGGGAGATTTCGAAGTATGCTCTTTGCAAATCTTGAAGAATATGGGAGGGCAAATTTTGGGGTACAACAGTAGGGTTACTTCGATGTGAAATCCTGGATAGTAGGGTTGTGAGAAGGAACCTGGATAGTAGGGTTACTTCGATGTGAAATCCTGGATAGTAGGTTTGTGAGAAGGGACCTGGATAGTAGGGTTGCTTCAAAATGAAAGCCTAGATAGTAGGGCTATGAGAAGGAACCTGGATAGTAGGGTTACTTCGAAATGAAAGCCTGGATAGTAGGGCTGGCGAAGGAACCTGGGTAGTAGGGTTACTTCGATATGAAAGCCTGGATAGTAGGGTTGTGAGAAGGAACCTGGATTGTAGGGTTACTTCAATGTGAAAGCATAGATAGTAGAGCTGTAAGAAGGAACCTGGATAGTAGGGTTACTTCGATGTGAAAGCCTGGATAGTAGGGTTGTGGGAAGGAACCTGGGTCGTAGGGTTACTTTGATATGAAAGCATGGATAGTAGGGTTGTGAAAAGGAACCTGGATAGTAGGGTTACTTCGATGTGAAAGCCTGGATAGTAGGGTTGTGAGAAGGGACATGGATATTAGGGTTACTTCAAAGCAATAGTGTAGATTAGTTGACCCGTTTGATTTCGGGAACTGAGTTTCCATTAGTCGTCTGTAGATGTGATCTGTATAGCTGCTGAATTTGCTGAAGCTAATCCTCTTTTCCTGAAAAGATATCAGCGTTAGTTATATGCGATGCATGAAATGCAGGGTGAGATGATGTTCTCAAAATAAATGAGATTATGCTGTATATGTCATGTATGTGTATGTCATGATGCATGTTTATTAAATTCTATCGGGGTATGCTCGCTTCTGGGAAAATAAATCCCTGATTATTGCTAGAGAGTTGTAAATATTCTGTCGGGAAGAGATGCTGGAGAATAACTCTGCGGGGACCAGACTTTGGGGGAAGAGATACTCTGTTGGTAGACCTGCCGATCTAGAGATTGAGCTTCTGTGTCTGTAGAAATGAATTCCGCTTGGGGGATGAAGTTTACTGAGCCGCCTGCGATTACGAACCTCGGTTGGGGATAGTTACGTCCTATTTCGGAAAAGCTGACATCAATGCCTTTTAATACTTTTACTCTGTGGGGAGTGTATGTACCGATAATCATGCTCCAAAGCTGACTCTATCCTGATACCTGCTGGGCAGAGGAACCGTCGGGTTTGGTACTTATTATTTTTCCTTGTTTCTGGGATTATGAGTAATTGTCTTTTGTTTCTTATGTAAATCTTTATGAGAAGCAATCATTTTCAAATGCATATATCAAAAATAAATCATTGGACATTCTTGCAAGACAAAACAGAAAAAGAAAAACAGATTGAAGTTCCTTGTGAAAATGATTTGTATTGATTTTTGAAGTTGGCCCGTAATAGGCGTTTTTGTACAAAGAGGCTGACGCGCTAGTAAGAGAACGCCTCCGAAAGATAGAAATTATAAAATTTGTGTAAAAGAAATAAAAACATATATGTGAAACGACCCCATTGGGTTTCAACTCTGCTATTGCCTTTATATCTTCAAGCGTCCCATCACTTTGCTACTTAGCCGAAGGTTGATCAGATTGATTAGCGTCGTTCGAGCTTGATAGTCGATACCGAAGTCTGGTCGCAAGATGATCCAATGAGACATAGTGATAGACTTCAATCCCTAACTTTTTCTTGGACTTCCCCTTCGGGTTTTCAATCCACCGGGATACCCTTTTTTGCCCAAGCCTCCCTTTCGGGTTTTCAACTTGCCAGGTGTACAAATTTTTCATTTTCATCCCTTACTTTTGCCCGAACCCTTTTGGTTCTCCGGGAAGCCCTTATTTTTGCCTAGGCCAGTCGATCTAGCGGGTCTTTGATTATGCGTAGTATCTTTTCACTATGTCTGTATTGACAGGGTGAGGAAGGTCGTCACCGTCCATGTTGGTTAGAATCATAGCTCCTCCCGAGAAAATGTTCTTAACCACAAATGGCCCTTCGTACGTGGGAGTCCATTTTCCCCTGGGATCACCTTGCAGCAGTATGATGCACTTGATCACCAGATCCCCGACTTGATATTCTTGACGACTGAATTTCTTGTTAAAAGCCTTGATCATTTGCTTTTGATACGCCTGACCATGGTAGATAGCAATAAGCCTCTTCTCATCGATTAGATTTAGCTGATCAAGTCGGGTTTGGATCCAGTCGTCTTCGTTCAAACCCGCATCCTTCATAATTCTGAGAGAAGGTATCTGGACTTTTATGGGTAGGACTGCCTCCATGCCATATACCAGAGAGTAGGATGTTGCCCCTGTCGACGTCCGTACTGAGGTACGGTACCCATGAAGAGCGAATGGTAACATCTCATGCCAGACTTTATATGTCACCGCCATCTTCTGTACAATCTTCTTGATGTTCTTGTTAGCTGCTTCAATAGCTCCATTCATCTTCGGCCGGTAGGGAGAAGAATTATGATTTTGTATCTTGAACTGTTTACAGAGCTCGGTGATCATAGTGTTGTTGAGATTTGTACCATTGTCAATAATAATCCTCTCTGGTACACCATATCGACAAATCAGATTGTGTCGGATAAACTGTGCCACGACGTTCTTGGTCACAGTAGCAAAAGAGGTTGCCTCAACCCACTTTGTAAAGTAATCAATAGCTACTAAGATGAAACGATGCCCGTTAGATGCAGTAGGTTTGATCTCGCCGATCATGTTGATGCCTCACATTGCAAAGGGCCAAGGAGCTGTCAAGACGTTCAAAGGAACCAGAGGTACATTCACCTTATTAGCATAAATTTGGCATTTATGACAAGTTCGAGAGTGTTGATAACAATCGGCTTCCATAGTGGACCAGTAATATCCTGCCCGTAGGATCTTCTTAGCCATGGTATGTCCACTAGAATGGATTCCGAAGGTGCCTTCATGTAGATCTGTCATGATCCTCTATGCTTCGGTCTTGTCTACACACCATAGTAGTGTGGAGTCATGGTTGCGTTTATAGAGGATCTCATTACTAAGGAAGAACTTTGCAGCGAACCTTCTCAGAAACTTCTTATCATTGACAGATGCCCCTTCAGGATACTCCTGAACCTCGAGATACCTTTTGACTTTGTGAAACCAGGTTTTGTCTGCCACTTCTTCGGTGTCGATCTCACAGCAGTGTGTTGGTTCATCCAACCTCTCAATGGTAATTTGGGGAGCTTCATTGTCCCACCTAACTTTGAACATAGAAGACATGGTAGCTAGCGCGTCCGCAAACTGGTTCTCTTCTCGTGGGAAATGTTCAAAGGTTACCTCCTCAAAGTGTGGGAGCAATGTCAGTACGTACTCTTTGTAAGGAATGAGATTCGGGTGCTTCGTATCCCACTCGCCTTTGATCTGTCTTATCACCAGAGCGGAATCCCTGAATACACTTAAGAACTTAATCCTTAAGTCAATAGCAGCTTGAAGACCCATAATACATGCTTCATACTCCGCCATGTTATTGGTGCAGTTGGAACATAATCGGGCACTGAACGGAGTATGACAGCCCTCGGGAGATATGATTATAGCACCAATGTCGTTACCTAGTGCGTTTGAGGCTCCATCGAAATACATAGACCATCGGGATCCTTCCTCAGGTCCTTCATCCGATCCAGGTTCTTCGTAGTCGGTCACCAACATGATATTCTCATCCGGAAACTCAAAATTCATAGACTGGTAGTCATCCACGGCCTGATGAGCCAAATGATCAGCCAATACACTCCCCTTTATTGCTTTTTGGGTTGTATATTGTATGTCATATTCGGTTAAGATTATTTGCCACCTTGCTATCCTTCCGGAGAGAGCGGGCTTCTCGAAAATATACTTGATCAGATCCATCTTTGATATCAACAAGGTAGTATGAGTCAGCATATACTGTCTCAGTCGGCGAGCAGCCCATGCCAAAGCACAACAAATTTTCTCAAGCAATAAGTATCGTGTCTCACAGTCGGTAAACTTTTTTCTTAGGTAATAAATGGCGTGCTTTTTTCGACCAGACTCGTCATGCTGCCCCAGCACACACCCCATTGAATTTTCTAGCACTGTCAAGTATAATATTAAAGGTCTTCCTTCAACTGGAGGCATCAGAATTGGCGGTTCTTGAAGGTATTCCTTGATTCTTTCGAAAGAGGTCTGGCATTCATTATTCCACTTTACCCCTTGATCTTTCTTCAGCAGCTTGAAGATTGGCTCACAAGTAGCAGTCAGATGTGAAATGAATCTGGCGATATAATTCAGACGTCTCAAGAAACCTCTAACCTCTTTCTTTGTGCGGGGGACCAGCATCTCTTGTATGGCCTTTACCTTCGCAGGGTCTACCTGAATACCCTTATCACTGACGACAAAACCCAGAAGCTTACCAGATATTACCCCGAAGGTACACTTGTTCGGATTCAACCTCAGCTTGTATGTCTTCAATTTGTCGAACAACTTTTGGAGATGATCAAGGTGCTCTTCCTCAGTCTGAGACCTGGATATCATGTCATGAACATACACTTTGATCTCATGGTGAATCATATCGTGAAACAAAGCGACCATGGTGCGCTGATAAGTTGCCCCAGCATTCTTCAACCCAAAAGGCATCACCTTGTAGCAGAAGGTGCCCCACTGTGTGACGAAGGTTGTCTTCTCCATGTCTTCAGGAGCTATCTTGATCTGGTTGTAGCCAGAGAAACCATCCATGAAGGAGAATATTTTATGTTGCACGGTGTTGTCAACCAGAACATAAATGTGAGGAAGTGGGAAGTCATCCTTGGGGCTTGCCCTGTTCAGATCTCTGTAATCTACGCACATCTATACCTTACCGTCCTTCTTAGGTACCGGGGCAACATTGGGAACGCACTATGGATAGGAAGTGACAGCTAAGAATCCTGCATCAAACTGTTTCATGACCTCTGCCTTGATCTTCTCTGACATTTCAGGGCGCATACGACGGACCTTCTGTTTAACCGGAGGACAGTCCTCTTTAGTCGGCAGGCGATGTACCATAATATCATTGTCTAAACTAGGCATGTCTTCATAGGACCAAGCGAAGATCTCAACATAGTCGTGCAACATCTGTATCAACCTCTGTTTGACGCTAAGCTCCAGATTTGTACCTATTTTAACCACTTTTCTGTTTTCCTCAGTACCCAAGTTCACTGTCTCAACCAGCTCTTCATGAGGCTGTATGGCCCTTTCTTCCTGCTGTAGTAGTCTAGCAAGTTCTCCAGGCACCTCACAATCATCCTAACCTTTGTCCTTGGCTTGGTTGATCGGATTTTTGAAGTCATAACTGGAAATAGCATAGCTGTTATCAATGGGATCCAGAGTGGATATGGATCTGCATTGTGATACGTGAGTGTGTGTAAGAGAATAGCTGTTTTGATAAAGTGAAAAACAGAAAAGAAAAACAAGGAGTGCAAAATTTGTATGCAAGAAACGTCCAATGCTTTATTAATGATTATGAGATGACAAATAATAGCCCTCACAAGCAAAGCCAAGGTGCCTCGGGCAAGGCACCGGGCCGTAAAGTTTCAAATTGTTTATTACAAATTTTAAAACAAATAAGTCAATTACTGCGGAATAAAAGAAACAAGTATGAAGTCCCTAGCCGTCCAGTTACTCGATCCACCGTTGGTAGTTGGGTAGATCCAACTGTCAATGTATGAGTCCTCTTCATTGTCTTCAATGGCGTTAACCTCATGATTGTTGATGCCTAGGGGAGGTCCTCCAGCCCGAGCGCGTCAAACAACCCTTTGAGCCCCTTCTTCAACCACGGCCCTGGCGTCCTTGAGAGAAGCCATCTTCAAAGGAGGTTTGTTGCTAGTAGTTTCAGTCGATGCCAAGATCTGAGGGACCTCTTTAAAATTCTGACAAGGAGTTTCTATTAATTCCCCATTCATCTCTACATAGCGGAAGGAGTTGAGGTGACTCACCATATATTCTTCTTCACCCCGCATTGTGACAATCTTTCCTTTCACCGGATACTTCAGCATTTGGTGGAGTGTGGAGGTGACTGCCCCAGCCTCGTGGATCCAAGGACGACCCAACAAACAAGAATATGATGGCCTAATATCCATTACATAGAAGGTAGACCCAAAAGTCTGAGAACCTACTTTGACAGGGATGTCCACCTCCCCGTGCACCGTTTTCTTCGATCCTTCAAAATCCCTTACCACAATGTTACTAGGCTTTAGAGTTAAACCTTCGCAATCCAATTGGTCCAATGCCTTCTTCGGCAGAACATTCAGTGAAGACCCAATATCTACCAGCACATGAGCCATAGTGGTGCCCCTGTACTCAATCGAGACATGCAGAGCATCATTATGCTTCCTTCCTTTCGGTGTCAAATCAGCATCTGAAAAACCCAGCCCATTATCAGCAGTCAGGCTGGCCACACAATCTTTGAATTGATCAGTTGAAGTCTCTTGCGAAACATGCACAGTTTTGAGGAATGCGATCAAAGCCTTCGCATGGGCTTCAAAGCACAACAGCAAAGACAACACGGATATCTTCGATGGGGTCTGCCCCAGCTGCTCGACCACGTTGTAGTCACTCTTCTTAATGATTTTCAGTATCTCCTCCATTTCTTGCTTAGAAGCTTCCAAAACAATTTTCTTAGGCGCCTCCGTCCGAGCAGGCTCACCTAGAATTTCCTTGCCGCGGGTCTCAGATGATTCGCCGATAGGGGTAATAACTGGAGTAAGAACAGGAACATTAGCAGATGTACTAGCAGGAACGGCAAATGGAATAATAATAGGCTTGTTGACAGTCTTAGGGGAAATCTCAGGAGAGAAAACCCTTCCACTTCGGGTAACTTTGTTGGTTCCGACAATGTTACCAATATCAGGATCATCCTCTTCGTCTTTCAAGTCTTGTTTGATGCCATGATAGTACACATTGGTGCCATAATGCCACGGGACAGCTTTTTCCGAGACATACGGGACAGGACCAGGAACAGTAATTATCAGCGGAGCAATTCTTGGAGCAGATGTAATCCTAACAGGTCTTCTCGAGGAGACCTTGGAAGGATTGGCCGAAATGGTTATAATGGCAACATCTTCAGATGGAACAACGGGAACCAAAGTTTTCTCGAACAAAATTTATTTGCTATCTATCAGGCGTTGGACACCTAACTTCAGCAAACGGAAACCAACAGGTAGAAACAGACACACGTGGCAACCTTCACCATAACCCGGAAATAAACCGGACAACATCAAATTCTTCTTGACAGTCATGAGAGGAGTAGAAACTTCATTGACAGAGGTAACAAACAAATCAGTATCAATAGCATTAACTCCACGGTCGTGCTTAGGCATGGGAGCAGTTATGACATTCAGCTTCTCCGGAGCATCAAAATCTATCTCCTTAGCTTCAATCAAGTCTTGTATTTTGTTTCTCAGAGCCCAGCAGTCATTTGTATCATGGCCAGGACTCTCAGAATGATAGGCACACAAGGCATTCAGATTATATCGGGGAGATGTAGTATTTGGATTCTTGGGAGCCTCTCTCAAGGTTGCCAAGTTGGATCTCAGCAAATAAGGTAGAACTTCAGCCAATGTCATGTTGATGCAGGTAAACTTCCGTTGTGGTCTTTCCGCCCTTTGTTTATTGTTGCGTTATGGAGCAACTGCAGGTCTAGGTATCATCACAACACTTACTGTCTGACGTTGTTCAGCCATGTTCTGACCCCTCGGGCTGTAGATGGAACTAGCTTCCTTCTTACCAGCAATTGGCTTATTTACTGAACTTGAAGAAGAATCCTTTTGTATTTTTCCGCTTCGAATTCCAGCTTCTACTCTTTCCCCAGTTAGGATCAACTCAGTGAAACCAGCTGATAAGCTGCCGATCAAATGATTGAAAAATGGACCAGATAGCATCCCTAGAAACATATCAACCAACTCCCTATCAGACAACGGGGGTTGAACTCTCCCAGCCAAGTCTCTCCATTTTTGTGCATAATCTTTAAAGCCTTCACTTGCACCCATGGATATACTCTGGAGTTGAGTACAAGTGGGAGCAAGGTCGGCATTGTACTGATACTGCTTGTAGAAAGCAGTAGCCAGATCTTATCAGTTTCGGATATTTTCTCCCTCTAGCTGGTAGAACCATTCAAGTTGAGTCCCTGGCAGACTATCTTGAAAGATGTGAACCCACAGATTTCTATCAGTTGTGTGGGGCTGGATCTTCTTGACATAAGAATGGAGATGGAGTTTTGGGCAGGACACCCCATCATACTTAGCAAAAACCGGAGCTTTGAAGGCGATTCCTTGGATAACTGTATCATGAGGACCATCTCTTCGAGCGTAACCAAACTATCGTAAGGCCAAGCAGGGGTTGTAAGTGATACCTCCCCTAATGCCTAAGAGAGGGACATTAAGGAATTCACCATAACGATCAATGATGGTAATATCTTCTGGAAACCGTAAACACCAATGAATGTCTGAATGCTTAAGGGACATCAGCCTGCGAGACCATTTCAAACCCTGTTCATTCTTCAAAACAGCCCTGGGTAGGTGCAAAATAAACCACCTAGCCAATAGATGAGTGCAACACAGGAGGGTTCCCATTCTCTTTAGAGTTCGAGCATGCAGAGAGTGCAGAATATCCCCGAGTAATGTAGGTACCGGATTATGAGACACGAAAATCTTGATAGTGCCCACATCTACGAGTTGATCATCATTAGGGAAAAGTACCGCCCCATAAACGAGAAGTGCTAGTACCTCTTTAAAAGCTTGTAAATCTAAGGTATCCCAAAAATGATAGGCCTTCTCAAATAGAAACTTAACCGGAATTCCATGGACACTCCCTCTAGTCTCCCAATTTGCCACTATGTCAGACCGGTGTAAAGATAGAGCTCTGGCAATTTATTCAGGCTTTGGAGGTTCTTCCGTACCATTGAAAGGAAACTGGTCGAGAATAGGTACCCCCAACAACTGAGAAAACTCCTCCATAGTAGGTACTAGCTGGTAATCCGGGAAGGTGAAATAATGGTGCACCGGGTCGAAGAACTGAAACAACACTTTTAACAACTCTTCATCAGGTTTTGCAGTGACTAGGTTGAGCAACTGACCATGCTTTCAGTGAAATGAGAACCCTCAAGAACCCTTAATGTCAGATCCTTTAGTTGGAGAGACACTTTCACAAGGTTGATTTGTATAGTGTTCCTACGGGCAGATGCCATGTCCTACAAAACAGAGCAAAAATGAGCCCTAGGGAATCCTTGAAATGGTTAGTCATGATATGAAATGCTTATGATGTATGATGTCATGACAAAACACATGTATAGTAAATATAGGTATATCAAGCACAATCAAATCACACAAAGTCCTTAGGTTTAAGGCTTGCCTGAGGTCAAAGGTAGTACCCTCTTGAAGTTAGTTGGTTTCAAACCTGTCTTAAAAAGTAACCGGGTTCTAGAGGATCTTAATATCACTGACCATCCTTTATCGGCATTGTCTCAGCTCACGCAATCTTTTCTTGCAACCGAAATATCTCGAAAGTCTGATCTCAATGAGTGTAGCATCGAGTATCAACCAGTTCTCAGCTCTACACCGAGGCCGGCTATCTCACTACTTTCTAATGGCCATGTTGTGAAATTAAAGGTTCTAAGGTCGATTGATGCTTTATGACACCACGTGGCGTCCCCGTACTCTCCCTAATTGACTCAAGGGTTACTGGTACCAACCAAAGTGCCACATCAACGTAGCTACTGATTCAACCATGCCGGTATACCCCAACATAGTTCCCTCACAGTTTATTGCTACTTACCTAAAGGGTGTTTCCCCGATCCGGGTGTAGGATCAAATAACCCAAATAGTTCCCATAAATATAAAGCAAGCAAGACAATCAAGAGAAAGCAATTAAATATGACCTAGATCCTAAGGTTTACCCCACTTTATATAATCCCCAGCAGAGTCGCCAGTTATATGATACGGTGGCAGAACCGACTGTTTAATACTGGTTTGCGTTTTGCGTTTTTTGTTCGCAAAATGTCGCGGTAAGCAAGAGTCGCCACCAACTTTTATTTCATCCAATCATGGAAAAGGAAAAAGAATAGAAAAAACCTTTTTTTTCGAGATATTCTTAGTACTAGAAAGGGAAGGTGTTAGCACCCTTTCTATCCATGGTTTTCCATGGGCTCTTAGGTACTTGCTCATATTTTTAAAATTGCTTGTGTGTGTGCTTGCTTTGAAAATGTTTTACTTCGTGATAACCCTTGTATCAGTCCTCAAGGGTGTGACAAAGTTGTTTTGAAAACTGTTTTGAAAGGTGTTTGTGTGAAAAGTTTTCTTATTGAGCAAGTACTTAAGATTCTACCTACTCGAAAAAAGATTGTTCATTCTATTTCCTTTAGACAACGCTATCCCACTATTAAGGAGTAGGTAGCACCATCGTTGGAGTTATAAGGGACGTTTGAAAGGGGCGAATACAATCACTAAAGAAATAGTTAGAAAACTTTAGTAGTAACCCTAGAGTCTTAAGATCTTTTCGAGACAACGTTTCCGAGGCAACATTCGAATGGGACATTTGATCTTTTAGACAGGAGGGCGACCACTAAAATTTCCTATGCTTAATGATTGTTTACCGAAGGCAACCATAGTGAGGCAAACCCTAGGAGTGAACATATGCACGTGAACTTTTTTCAGTTATTTAGTCTTTGCACATTAGGTGATCTACCGTTTTAAATTTCAAGCATTCTTTTCATACAATCCTATTAGCTATGCATCTAGACAGTTAAAGATTACGGGAATTTAAAGTGAAAAAAATAAACCTAGCTATTACAAGGCTTCGGGGAGGGGGATTAATTACATAACCAAAAATCGGGGAAAAGCGATAAATAAAAACCCTAGTTTTAACTATTACAAACCAATAAGCAGTTACAAAACAATGGAAAATAATTAACAAGCGCACGGCAAATTAAATGCGGGGACGGTAATTAGTAACTTAAAACCCTAATTGAGAGAAAGAAATTTTTGTGGATTTTTATTTGAGAAAACAATTAAATTACAAATTAATTAAACCTAATTTCTAATTGTTTTTAATTATGAAAGAAGTTAATTAACCTAATTTACTAATTAAATTAAAAAAAGTATTTTATGAGAAAAATAATTTTTGTGTATTTTTGAGAAAAATTAATTAAATTATGTACAAATAAAATCCTAAGTCTAATTATTTTGAATTAATTGTAAAAAAGGATTAGATTACCCTAAGTTAATTAAACTAATTAATTAAAATATTTATTATAAAAAATCTTTTTATGATTTTGTGCTTTGTTAATTTATTAAAAAATAATTTTATGTTAATTAAAGAGAAAAAAGAAAACAATTAAGGAAAATAAATAGAGAAATTAAAAAGATAAAAAAAAAGAATAACTTGGGCCTGTGATGAATTGGTGAAGGGGGTGCAAAGCTGGAGTTCTTGGCCCAACAAAGCTGAGCCCAAGTTGACCATGCTGGATTAGGTGTAGTGTTGACCTGAGCGTGCACCATAGACCTTCAGGCTGGAAGCGTTGGATCTGGGTAGAAGCGTATCCAGTGGCTGGACGTTGATGGTACATGATAGTCACATGGAGAATTGATACGCTGGATCTATGAACAGAAAATAAGAAAATATGGAAAATGCTGGGACCTGGGATCGAACCCAGGTCCTCACGCCTAAATCCAATGCCACGCTGCCAGCTGAGCTATGATTGTTAATTATTAACATAATAAAAACAAAACATAATATAAGGAAAATAAAAGAAGCTGATTCCAAGCGCGCGAAATTCAAACGGACGAATGGTTAGCTGACACGCATTGTCTTCTTCCTTGGAACCGTCGTCTTAGATTTCTGAACTTTTACCTACATACGCAAGTCTGTTGCTAAAAACCTGTGTCATTCAAAAATTCCATACAAGCATGATAAATCAATTGTGATGGTACCAATCAACTCGTCTTGGCCTCACGAGTATCATGGTATCATTTTCTTGGCCTAATTTTTCCTGTATCAAGAAACCCCAAAATACGACCACAAACCCTAACAATGGTTAGTATTGATTCCTGCACTGTAAACGCAATTAAATGGTACAGATAACTTGCAAACAAGATGATAAACCAGAATATATGGTTAGAACATGTTTATGATGCGTGAAACATTAAAATCGGATTTGAGTTTAGGATGCAAACCGTGATACTGTAATGTGATGATTCTTGATGCTTTACGGCTTGCAAATGAATGGTGAAGCTTCCTGAGATGTCCAGGAACGTATTGCTAGCCTTGAAACTCCTTGAGGATGGCTCTAAGATGGATTTTGATCTCACACTTTTGTCCAAATTTTTGAGTTTTCTTCCTGGCTTTTCACGGCTGTCAACCCTTGTTCTTTTGACTTGGAATTGTTGTATACATATAGTAGACTGAATTAGGGTTGTAAAATTAAATCATATCTTTGAGAATTATGAAAATATGATTTGATTTGATTCATGTATGATATCTTTCTAAAACAAGCCTCAATATAATCTTTTCCAACCCTAATGAGTCTTGCACGAATTGATCATCATGCTAGCTGTACATAGTCTCCAAATGTGCATAAAAATCCCAAGATTTGATTTGTTTTAATTATTTTACCATTTAATTTGATTTATTTTGATTTAAATGAATAAAAAATCAAAATAAATGATAAAAGTAATAAAATAATAGGTGGAAAAGCTCAGGGGTCGTGGGTCCTATTAGCAACATATTTCAATCAAGAAAACATAGGCCCCTTTGGAAAAATGCCAATTTGATCAATGTTGACTTTTGACAATTTTCCAAAAATTGCCAACTTTGACAATGCACAACTCTCTCAATTTTGACTCTAGGAGGGTTTTCTTGGACTTTTTAGAAAGTTTATGATGTCCCCTAAACAACCCTTTTGGTTTCATATCAGTTGGATCTTCCATGTTCATGTATGAAGCTTTGACCCAAAAGGTGTTTTTGTTGACTTTTCAAAAGGACCTATAATGTAGAAATTCATATCTTTTTGTGAGTGCATATTTTGAACTTGAGGGATGAAGATGAATTGTATGGAATTGCATCCTCTTAAAAATGAGCCTTAGGTGGAAATTTTATGATAAAGTATGAAGAAGTTATGCTTGGCCAAAGTTGGGTTGACTTTTCCTGCAAAACCCTAATTTAGCAACTTTTGGGTTTTGATGAATTTGGAGCATTAATTGAGGAATCATGATCAACCCTTGATCAAATTATGGAAGTCACTTCAAAATGTTGATGTTGACCAAAAATATCGAGGTTTGACTGCATGTGGGCCACAGTTGACTTTTGACCTACTACATTCGATTCTCAAGCATTTGAGCAGTTAACTGAGAAAACTTCTTATGCAAGGTCTGAAACTTGGCATGGATGATCTTGGGAACATATTATGACCTTGGAAAGAATTTTAGTCCTTTGTGGTTCACACATATGGATGAAGAGGGAAACCCTAATTTGAGGTATACTGCCTTAGGAGAGAGTTTGTCTGGTTAACTCTTTGACTTCCTTGAGCAACTTGGGGACCTCACTTGATAACTATTTTGATGGCATCTATAATCCCATCTCCAACGAAATTTTGTCACCTCTCAGAATGGCATCTTTAAGCCCATTCAAGCAATATTATCAACCAACAACGTTACTTCCTACACATACGAGTGAAAATTTCTGGGCACCTAAGTATTCAATCCTCTTCCACCTTTAGATCATGAATGGCGGACATGCCAATCTAACTCTTCAGGTTTAAGAAGATTGAAAAGGGGAAGCTGTTGTACCTCGAAATTTTCCCTCCCCTTTTCTTCAAGACATTCTCCTAGGGCTCTCAAATGCTCAAGGTTGCTCAAGAATTGATCAGACAAATTCTCCTCCTAAGCAATGGACTTATAACTAGGGTTTCACTTTTCTCAAGGAAGATTGGGTTTCTAAGGCCTCAAGTAGTTTTTTTGTTTTCTTATAGGTCTCCAAGAATGATCGTACCAAGTTTCATACCTTGCATCACAAGTTTGCTCAATCAATTGCTCAGATGACTGAAAATCAACTATATTGAATAAAAAGTCAACGGTGGTCAACATACAGTCAAACTTCAAGATTTTTGGTCAACATCAAGATTTTGAAGTCATATTCTTCATTTTATCAAGGGTTGATCATTCCTCATCAAGGAAACTCTCAAATCATCAAAAGTTAAAAGTTGCCAAATTAGGGTTTTCTTAAGGAGAAGTCAACTGAACTTTGACCAAGCATAACTTTCACATACTTCCTCATATTTTCCTCAACCAAATCTCATTTTGAAGGAAATTGAATTTCCTATAACTTTTTCTCTCTAAGCTCAAGTCCAAAAAATGTTTTATTTGAGAGATATGGGCCAATACATTATAGGTTATTTCAAAAGTCAACAAAAGGACACTTTTTGTCAAGGCATCTTACATCAAGATAAAGTCCCCAAATGCAAAAATGATCAAAAGATAGCTTGTAGAGGACATCTTGAGCTTTCAAAAAAGTCACAGGCTGCATTCAAATAATGAAAATTTAGAGAGTTATGACCAATACAAGTTGAGAAATTTTGAGAAAATGCATGAAATCCAAATTGATCAAACTTGAAATTTTGGGCTAATGGGCTTGTGTTTCAAGGTCCAAACGTGTTATACACTTCATAGTGAACCTCAAGACTTGTTCATACACCTCCCTTTGGTTTATTATATTTATTTTGATTTTTATTATTCTAAAAAGTCAAAATAAATAAAATAAGACAAGGCTTTTCTTACAAGGTCCAAGCCCACAATGGTTTAACCTAATTCTTCACTATATATTGCTCTTCATTCATACATAACATGACACGAACCCTTGTCCAAAAGATACCTTTTCAAAATTCCAAAATTATTCAAATTAGGGCAAAGCAAGAGACCTATTTGCAGCCGTTTTCAAAGCATCTTAGCCCTTCCAATCGATGTCTAAAGTGGTATAAGGTAAGAATGGATCATCTTTGATGATCTAAAGGGCTCGAAACAGCATCCCATGCATCACCGATTTTCATCATTGCATGAATTTTGTATTTCTTTTTTTCTTTGTGTTTTAATAGATACTAATCTTACTAATGTGTTTATGAGGTATCAATATGCAGGAAAAGTCCATCGTATGAGTCCCATGATGGCTGGATCATGAATTGTCATGTTCATACCGATCCATGCTATTTTCCTTATACCTCTCAAACTAGCGTGAATTATCCAAAAACAATGGTCTCGTTGAATTTGCATGGCTTGATTTAGAGGGGGTAGGGTCCCTTTAGATCTCTAACAATCTTTATTTTTGCAGGTTAAAGAAAAAAGCCTCACCGAAAAAGACGACTGGAGCTAGGGCTCCGGCGCCTCTCCGGTCCAATTATTTGTTTTTATAATATAATGATTTAGTTTCAATTATGTCATTGGATATACATCCATACCTGATATTTTGTGTGATTTTGCTTCTAACTTATTCTTTTTCCCTATTTTTTCTCTTAATGCAGTGTGGAAGGCTAAGGGCGTGGGTTCAACACCCACCCCTGACATTTTGTATGATTTTGCTTCTAACTTGTTCTTTTTCCCTATTTTCCCCCTTAATATAGTGTGGAAGACTAAGGGAAAGGGTTCAACACCCACCTCTGACATTTTGTGTGATTTTGCTTCTAACTTGTTCTTTTTCCCTAATTTTTCCCTTAAACCCTAAATTCACCTAACCATAAAACCACAAACCTTTTTTTTACTAACCTAAAATAATTGTTTTTTTGTAAACC
Source organism: Vicia faba (assembly GCA_948472305.1). Lineage (NCBI taxonomy): Eukaryota > Viridiplantae > Streptophyta > Magnoliopsida > Fabales > Fabaceae > Vicia > Vicia faba. The sequence goes on from OX451738.1 coordinate 358,496,698, forward strand.
CTAAAAATAATTAGGTTTTAGGCTTTTTATCATTAACATTTTTTAATTAATTTAATTAATCAAGTATTTTGTTAATTAAAATTAATTAATTTTTAGGTTTTTCATCATTAACTTTTTTAATTAATTTAATTAATTAATTATTTTGTTTATTAAATTTAATTAATTTTTAGGTTTTTCATCATTAACTTTTTTATTAATTTAATTAATCAATTATTTGGTTAATTAAATTTAATTAATTTTTAGGTTTTTCATCATTAACCTTTTTTATTAATTTAATTAATCAATTATTTTGTTAATTAAAATTAATTAGTTTTTAGGTTTATTCATCATTAATCTTTTTTATTAATTTAATTAATCAACTATTTTTGTTAATTAAAATTAATTAGTTTTTAGGTTTATTTTAATCATCATTAAAAAACTTTTTCCATAAAAAATAATCAAAAACATTTCTTTTTTTCTCTATTTTTATTTTATTTTATTTTCATAGATAAAGTGTATGGGGTTCGTAATTTGTAATAGCTTAGATTTCTCGCTTTCCTTTTTCATTATTATGTAAGTGTTTTCCGGGTTGTAATAGCTTAGGGTTTTTACTTTCCGCGTTCTATTATGTAACTGCCCCAAAGTCGTGTAATAGGTTTAGGTTTATCTATTTTGCTTTTACTTTCCGCGCCTTTACTATCTTTTTTATACTTGTTATATTACCGCCTAGTAATTAGGGTTGTATGGAAAGATAAAAACTAATCGATAGATAACCTAACTTTAATACAAAATAATTGAATACAAAACACTTGCACATGCGCACCTCTAAGGTAACCTCTCTTGTTTCCTTCGAAATAAAACAGTCATGTCCCTCGAACGTGGGGGCACTTTAGCAAAGTCCCTCCGATACAAAAGATCATAGTCCCTCGATGACCCTTTCGACGTTGCCTTTGGTAAATGATCTAGTCCTTTAAATGATAATTGCTAAAGCGTCTTTATGAGTTGCCTTCGATGACTGTACGATGAACCACGCCCGTCCCTTCATATCCAATGATAAGGCTTCTTACTAACTAATGGTAGGGTAGCACTATCTAAAGGAGGACTAAAAGTACAATAAAGACCTTCAGTAGGTAGACCGCTGTTAATCGCTTGCTCACAACTCTTCAAAACAAAAACATTTCACACAGATAATTTTGAAATATTTTCAAAACACCTTACTCATTCTTGAGGACTGATACAAGAATCATTACAAAGTTAGCCTTACATTGGCTTTTCAAAATATTTTCAAACAAATAACACACACAAAGCAAGTTTTCAAAAGTGATCTAAGAAATTAAGAGCCCATACATAACTACGAATGAGAAGAGTGATAACACCTTCCCTTTTCATAACTTACCCCTCGAACACAAAATATATCAAGGTCTTTCCTATTCTTTTCACCTTTCCTAAATATTGGATAAAAGAAAAGTCTGTAGCGACTCTTGCTATCCGCAACATTTGCAATCAAACGCAAAACCAAGTCAGTTCTCCCACTGTATAACAGATATTGAACAACAACGCACTCGTCAATTGGGGAGAATCCTTTCGGACTAGCTTACGAAACATAAGTTGTCATTCCCGTAGAGATTGAAGAACCCTTCAGGCGAACCGAAGCTCCCTCAGACAAGGAGATGAATAACGTCGCCCTTCGAAAGGAATTAGATTTGGTCAAATAAATTAGATTAAGAGCGTCCCTACGAGAGACCTCTCCCAAGTAAAAGATAGTCATGCGCTACGACGCCAAAGTCATACGACGAGAGCTCGAGGTCGGTAGCCTTGACTTAAAGATAAATTGCAAAGAATCTTGCGAAGGCAACCTCGTAGCAAACTGGGAAGTCTCTTATTGCATTTACACAAAAACAGGGACCGAGGCATATTGTTGTACCCCAAAATTTGCCCTCTCTTTCTTCAGGAAATCATCTTGGATTTTCAGAGTCCCTCTGAAACAAATCCAAGTCCTGAACTGACATTTTGCCCAAGCAAACCACTTACAAGAGCAAGATGATCACACAAGCTCTAAAGACAACGCTTTTAGCTTGAGAAAAATTAAATTCTAAGTACTTGGAATTTTTCTCTAAAAATGAGTGTTTAAGAAGAAATCAGCGCTTCAGAACTTCTGGACCCAACTCCAGATAGAAACGGTCAGAAGTTGCAAGTCTGGCGCAGTCATAAGTTGGCTCTTCAGCAGCTACATCAGCTCAATCAGAAGTTGTAAACGTGGTTCAATACGTAAGTCTCAGACATAACATGACTCTTTCAGCAGTTACGCAAGCTCAGCCAGAATTTGCTAAAGGAATGCAAAAGAAGCAAGGAAGTCTGAAGGCTCTTTCAGAACATGCTGAAATCAGAAGATGAAAAGGTCAGAAGAATGGGTGTTACACTGATACAGAATCTCTAAGCCCAGGAGTTTCAGAAGCAAATCCAAGGAATGTGTCAGAAAATCAGGAGAATCCCCAGAACTTGCTAAGACAACAGGAAGCCAAGGCCAGAGCATGGTTTACGTTGTTCTTGTTGAAACAGAACTGCTGGTTCAAAGTTTGGTTTCCATTACCAGAATATTGATGTTGATAAGTCTTATCACCATTTAATGCTCATTAATGCTTCCAACCACTCCTGAACATTCATCCAAGTAACCCCTTCACGTGTGGCTTGGTAAATGCCTTTATGCAGATTCTGGCATGGGTCTACGCGCCACCGCCCACCTAAGAGGTCACTTCTCCCCAATCCACGCCTGCTGTTCCAGCCTAGGCTGAAAGGCTATCTGTTATCACAACTTCCCAGGAATTTCTGTCAAAGAACAATTCAAACTCTGTTGGCGCCTTTAATGACCAAGAAATCCACAAGAGCTTTGCCTATAAATAGAGAACCATTGTCCACTGAAAAAGGGCGTTCAAGAAACAGAAAAATTGCTAAGAGAGAAACAGAAATCTTTAGCAAGAAAGTGTTGTGAAACTCTGCCAAAATCTCCAGTGTTTCATAACTTTGAAGTTCTTACCTTCAAACTTCATCAAATACCCATTTTTCTTTGTGAACCAAAAACACCCTTTTCAAACTTCTGACCCTATATACGCATACACCTTCACCTATCCTTTTCAAAAAGAATCTGTCCAGAATACCACCAGAGCCAAAAGCTAGCTTTCATCCACAAACTTTTTCAACAGCCAGGTAAGCACCTGCTGACTCTCATCACGCTGCTAAGCATCATCAGCTGTGCATGCTCAAATAAACATAATGTAAATATCATGTTGTTGCTGTTTGTGTTCTGAGGATTTTCATACCTCAGAACGTTCTGAGCCAGTGTAGAACCTGCCTGTGACCTTGTTGATTCTGCCCTCTGAAACACTTTGACATTTGCTGGAGCTACTCCAAATATGTTTTCTGTTTTGTGGAAAAATAACAAAATTGCAGATGTTCTGATTAGCACAGGGAGGAGCCAAGTGCTGACTTTGACGTTAGCACATCTGAAGCCTGTTTTGCTGACAATGATATCAGAACTTCTGAGAGTTATTGTATTTCCAACAGGATCAGAACTTCTGGCTTCCCCACTAACAAACTTCTGTCTTGCAGCACAGGGGGGTCAGAACTTCTGATTTCCCCACTAATAGGTTTCTGTTTTGCAGGTGCCAGAGTCAGAAGTTCTAACTCATACAGTTTAACCAGAAGGTTGATCATCTGGAAGCGGATCTGAGTCAGAACTTCTGATGACCTCTCAGCAGCGCGCTGTCTCCCTCTCTCTTTCTCTCTATCTTGTTTTTTTCTATTTTCTTTTTTTGTCTATTTTTCTCGTTGAACCTCCCATGTACAAATATGTATCCCCACTCCCTAATTGTTGTAATAGCGTAGGATTTTTTATTTCCGCTTCTTATTGCTAGTAATTAGGATGTGTATGGCAAGATAAAATCAATGAAATAGAAAATCCTAATTCAAAGATAAACTCTTGTATGCAATAAAACACACTTGCACACTAACACCCCTAGGGTTACATCCACTTGTTGCCTTTCAAAAAAAATGGGCCATGTTACGCATGCAAAGTATCTTGGTAAAACAAACAAAATCAAAAGATCATAGTCCCTCGATGACGCTTTCGAAGGTTGCCTTACAAAAATGATCTTAGTCCCTCAAGAGAAAAAAAAACTAAGATGCTTTGCAATATTGCTATCATGGTCTATACGATGACCCGCGCCCGTCCCGTTCACATCCTAACACAAGATTGTCCACCAAATACAATGGTGGAGCAAAATTGTTAAAAGGTTTAAAACATAGCAAAGATCTTTGAGAAATTTAGAGTAGACAAACTCTTGGTTACTTGCCAACTTGCAAAACAAAAACACTTGCCTATTTTTCAAAACACATATCACAACACTTTCAAAACAACTTTCAAAAACATTGAAAACTTTTTCAAAAGACATACATCTTTGTATACATCCCAACATGGATCACTACAAAGGTTGCCACCACATTGGCCTCTTTTCAAAACATTTTCAAAATCCACACACAAAGCACCATTTCAAACAATTGAAAATGCAAGGCAAGTGATCTAAGCAAGTAACTAAGAGCCCATGGATAACCATGGATAGAAAGGGTGCTAATACCTTCCCTTTCTATAATCTACTCCCCGAACCCAAGAAAACATCTCAAAGGTTTTTTTGCTGTGCTTTTTAACCTTTCCTTAGGATAAAATAAAAAGTCGGTGGCGACTCTTGCTCAACCGAAACATTTGCGAAAACAAATGCAAAACCTCAAGTCAGTTCTCCCACTGTATCACAGAACTGGCGACTCTGCTGGGGAATACTTTAAAGTGGAGTAACCTTAGGGCTTAGATCACCCTCTTGCATGACTAATTGTTTGCTTTGATTGCTTTGTATCTTGGCTCTCTTGTTTGGGTTTGCAATCCTACACCCGGATTTGGGGAAACATTCATAGATAGCAATACGTTGTGGAAACTGTGCGGGGTATACCGACATGGTTGAAGCAATAGCTATATTAGTGCGACATATTTGTGAGTACCGGTAACCCTTGAGTTCAATCAAGGAGAGTACGGGGCCGCTGAGTGATGTCACTAAGCACTAATGACCTAGAACCTTACTTGACCATCTTGGCCTTTCAGTAGGGGTAGTGAGATGACCGGCTTTGGTGCAGTCCGAAGTTGGTAGATACTCGATACTACACTCATTGAGGGTTGTTTTCTTGGAATATTTTGGTCGCTAGTTAAGTGGCTAAACCAAAACAATGAACATGGAAAACAATCTAATGATATTGAGCTCCTTAGAACCCGGTTACTATTTATAGGACAGGTTTTTAAGCCAACTACACTCAAGAGGGTACTTACCTATGAAACCCCATGCAAGCCTGAAACTAGGGTTTTGTGTGAATTGGTTGTACATATGTTTGTGCATGCATCATGAACATCATAAAACATCATATGCATACACTAACCATTTCAAGGGTTTTGGATCTTCATCTTTGTTCTTGTTTTGTAGGTCATGGAAATTCTTCGTAGGAAAACTATCCAGGTCAACCTTGTGAGAATCCCTCATCAACTCAAGGAGCTCACATCAAGAATTCTGGAAAGCTCTTCCTTCAGTGAAAGACATGGTAGACTGCTCAGCTTAGTCAACACCAACATTAAAGAAGACATGATGAAGGTGCTATTCCAGTTCTTTGACCCTCTTCACCACTGTTTCACTTTCCCTGACTACCAGTTGGTGCCAACTTTGGAGGAATTTTCTCAACTCTTGAGAATTCCTATCCTTAATCAACTACCCTACAACGGTACAGAAAAGGAACCAAAGCCTGAAGATGTTGCTCGAGCACTACATCTACAGCCATCCGACATCAAGGGACATTGGGAAACTAGAAGCGGTGTCAAAGGCTTCTTAGCAAAATTCTTGTTTGAGAAGGAACAAGAGTGTTGGAATTCATTGGACCTACAAGCCTTTGAAGAAATTGTGGCACTCCTTGTCTATGGGTTGGTCTTGTTCCCAAATCCTGACCAGCTTGTAGATGTCAACGCCGTCAAGATCTTCTTATCCAGAAATCCAGTACCAACATTGCTTGGGGATATTCTTCACTCATTTTACACTCGAACAATGAGAAAGAGGGGTGTTCTAATGTGGTTTATTTCGCACCTTCCACAATCTGTCTTGAAGAATAACCAAGGCTTAAGGTGGTTGATCGCGACTTTATCGTCTAAATTAATCGGGAGACTGCAAGTATACAGCCCTATCGCGTAGTTTTAAAAGATATCGAACCTAAGGGACTATAAATCGAACTAACGTAACCTAAACTACTGTGTAAAGATATAGCTATCGAATAATTGATTAGGGGAATTTTTGGGTAATAAAACTTAATTCTAATTGAAATAATAATAATGCGAATATCGGTATGTACTTCGTTAACACTAAAGAATACGGCTTTCCACAGGCTCGTTTTCTAAAAATGATAATAATATCTTTTTCAGCAAAAAGTATTTATTCAAAAATCTATTTTCAAACTTTCGCTCTATTGAAGTAAATTATAATTTTAAACTCTGATGTATGCTTTCGCTATCCCATTGGTTTTAAAATTACTTTTTGAAAATAAATAAAGTTTAATTGGTTTTAAAACGCTTTCGCGGTCTTTAAAAACAATACCTAATATCTACTATCTGATTCTAAACCTCAAACTGTCGCTCTATTGGTTTCTAATCTTAGTCAGTTTATTAGCCTCAAACTTTCGCTCTGTTGGTTTCTAAACCTTTTTAACAAAATAAACTAGATAACTAAATCAGAAAAAGTGTTTATTTTATAAAATATAATCAAGCCTGTTTATTCCGGATCCATTCAAATTAACTCGTTACATACCGATATTTAAATAATTTAGCTAGACATACTCATAAAAGCAGACATGAATACATTAAAGGAATTAACATTCATAAATAAATTCATGGCTAAATAAATATCTCTCATGCAAATAATTAATTAAAGCGATGTAAATAAGGAACCTGAATTAAATAAATGCTGGAAATAATTCTTGAAGCTTGAATCAATTCGTACAGAATCCCGGTTCTTCAACAGAAATAAAATCTAAGTATTCGAAAAGGAACTGGCTGGAAAATAACTGCTGGAAATTGAATTACAATGGAAACTAATAATGCGGGAAGGTAAATTCTGAAACTGGAAAAATAATCTAAGCAAAAAACGGTGCCAATTTTGATTTCCTGATGTCCTTTTATAGTGGTAGAATGTAACCACCTTTTGAGATATTTTCGTACCACTTAACCTCTAATTTCTCATTCTAATCTTGAACACGTTGAGACGGGCGCCTCAATTGACCACGTCCTCAATTGACCACGTTGAGACGGGCGCCTCCCACTAAGGGGAAGGTCCGAGGCGGGCGCCTCAATTGTAGGAGAAGAGTTGAGACGTGCGTCTCACTCTTGCATGTGCCTTTAGGGTTCTCTTGCTTGCGTGGGTCTGAATTCGATTGGGCCCAGTTTGGAGATAACAAACCTTTTGATCCATCATTATTGCTTTGCACACCCCTTTTCTTCATTTCTTGCATATTTAGTCCAATAACTCTCTTAATTTCTTCACTTTGCTCAATTTGTCTAATTTAAAATAAAATACCTGAAACAATAAAAATATCGGCGTAATATGGAAATAAAATGAAATAATTAAATAAAAAATACTAACATTATCTATGAAAATTAAATCAAATATACTATATAAAATTGTGTTATCAAACTCCCCTATACTTAAACCGTTGCTTGTCCTCAAGCAAAAGTAAAAATGAAAATCACTGACGCACAGTTAAACACAGATAAAAGAATATACCTCACTTCGTACCAGGTTGCAGGTTGAATTTTTCGTTAGAGAATTTAAGTCGAACTTAAACACCAAAGTTACCGTAGGAACACTGGACAACCCCATTTAAGCAGACCAATTTAAGTCATGTCATTATAGCTTAACCCAATACTACGTTTTATTTCACCCGTTTTCATTCTAGCGCAATCACATTAAGCCCTTTACCTTACACGCACATAGTGGAGTAACTGGTTAGTGAATTTGATCTTAGTTGGCCAGCTAGGAGTTCTGGTAATTTAATCATATGGTACTCCCTTTTTCCAATTAAAAATTGCGGGGGATCGAACCGTAATTCGCCCTACCAAGTTCAGCACCAGGGACCACTGAACCAATTTATAATGGATTATTTTGCATTTAAATTTATAGTTTCTGCAACTGTTGGATTAAATGATCTGGTAAGGACCATCTAACTTAATAAGTGCATCTTCAGATAAAAGCAATTTCTTAAGAATATGTGATCAATCACTTATATTCATCAGCTCTCCACGTAGTTTGTGTTTATGGTGGTGCCGACTGCTTAATAAACTACTCGGGGCTAATCTAAAACTAAGTTTTAAAGGTTTTGGTATAATAAGTACTTAAATCGATCCAACACATTGGGGGTTTTGAAGTGTTAAGACGATAGCAATTTTGCTAAGTTGCTCGAATTCTTATTTATAATAGGCAACCTTAATACTAGTTGAATAATGTTTATAAATGCGTGTTAAAATTGTTTTAGTTTATTCGTTATGGCTCAAGAAATAGAGGGAATTCGAGTAAGCACAAATTTTTGCATAAGAGATTAAAATTTGCATAAATAAGTATTTTATTGAATTGAAATTTTGCAATACAAGAAAAGAAATAAAAGGAAAAATACTACAAAGAGAGCAAAGGAAATAGAAATGAACAAGGAAATGATCTGACTCCCCTATACTTAAAAGGAGCAATGTCCTCAATGCGATAAAAACAAAGGAGAATCAGATGAAAATAGAAAGGCGATCACTTGTTGCTTTGAGAATCATGAGCTCTTGTTCTTCGTCCTCTAGTACGAGGTCTTCGTCCTACGTCAGAATTAGAATCATTAAGATGAAGTGCGTCTGCTATGCGAGCTTGTAAAGATTCGAGGTTACGATCATGGAGAAAAGCATATTATTGTTGTTCGCGTCGCATCTCTTGTTGGTCACGTTGTACTTCTTGTACGAGACGTAAAGTCTCAGCTTGGTTTTGTTGCATGGCATGGAACAACTGATCTTGACGAAGCATATGAGCCTGCATAGCTGCGAAATTTGCAGCGGGATTATCTGGTTGTTGGGCGGCAGGTGCATCAAGAGCATAACGCCAATTTGCGCGGACTCGGACGTCGATACGATTCGGACAAGGTAACACAATATCAGGAATTGGACGATGATTTATCACTAATGTAAACCGTCCATTATGTCTTGGAGAGATTATATGGGAATCTCGACAATAGATGACATCAAGAAGAGTGGCTGGCATCATATATTGTAACAAAGAAAGTAGCTCGGCGGAAAGACCTAAAGCATATGCTAAAGATGTGATGATGCCTCCAAAAACAAAGGGATTAGTACCTGTTGCGTTCACGCATGTGTGGATGTGACTGAGCATGAAAGGAGCGACGTTGACAGCCTGACCATTAAGGGCACAGAAAATGATGAACAACTCATTTTGGTTGACCTTGTGATTATTGGTCCGACCAAAGATGGTGTTAGCAAGAATGCGATGAAAGTACCTTAATGCAGGGTTATGTATTTGAGAAGCATAGAGGTCGCGCCAACTTTCCGTTGTTTGACCGGTTAGATCATTCCATAAGGAGAAGCTGACTTGATCCCAAGAAAGATCGTGGTCATCGTCGAAAGGCTTGTAATGAACATGCTCGCCGCGAGTGAAAGATAAGAGTTCAGCTACTCTTTCTTGATCAAGAGAGTACTCTTGGTTAAACATGCGGAAGTTGGCGGTTCCGGTTGTGTAGGGATCGTCGACAGGTGTTGTGTAAGAGAAGGAACTAAGAAATTCAAGCACGAGTGGTTCATAGGTTGGACATGGGTTTGTGCAGAGATTGGTTAAACCAGTGTTATTGAGCATTAATACGATGCTATCGGTCATTCCTAAGGTTTCCAAACACTCCGAACTTACGTATTTTGTAGGAACGACGGAACGGGTATAGAAATTTTTATACTTTTGTTGTTGTTGGCCGTCGTCGTTATCGCGGAAAATGATATTGGATTGGTCGGGTGGTGGTCGGTCGGGCTTAACTTGTCTTTGGTTGTTTCGTGGAGCCATAGATGGATATGGGTAGAAGAAGGAAAAAGGTGGAAAATATGGGTGTAGGAGAGGAAATGGTAGAGATGGTTAGAAATGTTGTGAAATGAGAAAGAAGGATGAATGGTATTTATAGTGGAGTGAGAGTTAAGAGTGATAAATTATAATAAGTGGGTGTTGGAAAATGGAGGGGAAAATTTGAATGGGGATTAATGGTGGGAAATGGAAAGAATATAATTTGAATGAGAATAAAGAGTGTTGAATTTGAATTAATTGATGGGAAAATGGGAAAACGAAACGGACAAGACAAGTAAATGCAAGGAGACCAACTTTTACTCTGCACGAAAAACATATGTTGAGGCGCCCGTCTGACATAGGAGACCACGCGTGAGGCGTGCGTCTCAAAGCTACATGGAAAGTTAGGCGGAGGCGTGCGTCTCCAGTCAGCGTGTTAGGCTGAGGCGTGCGTCTCAGCTTGTTGGGAGCAGGCAAGCGTGTGAATGACAGTATGCATGCAATAATACTAGTATTCTTATAACAAAATATTTTTATATGATATAATATTTTAAGCTGCAATATTATATTTATAAGAAAATAACATGAATTGCTTTTAAAATGAGGATCAAAGTTGCTTACAATTTTAAGAATCAAGTATTTGGAAAGTAAAACAAAATAATAAAAAGGACATAACGAAAATATTGCAATTTCTAATAAACTCAAACTAAGCTAAACTAAATAAAATGAACTACCGAAAAACTCTAGCCACTAGATGGTCCTGCCTTAGGAGCGGAGGAAGAATGAAAGTAAGCGAAAACTTCTTGAAATTGTGCAGAAACAGTATCCATAAAACCAAAGAAATCGACTCGCAAACTAGTCAAATCGTTCCTCAAAGCCTGATGTTCCACCTAGAGAGTGTGGATGGCAGTCGCATAATCAATGGTAGGAGCCTCATGCATAACAGTGTCAGGAGCAACAAAGTGAGAGGTAGAATCGTGCTGAGGAGGGCCCATATCATAATAACCTGAAGGAGCAGTGGGATCTTCCTCAGAATCTTCCAAAACCTCATAATCTTACGGAGTCTCAGGAGTGCGGGGCGGAGAAGGCTGCTGATCAAGACCAAAAAGCCAGTTGGCTTTGTTATGCACACTCGTAGCAGGGTTAGGCAAGGTAAACAGCTGCATAACTTGACCATTAATCAACAAGGTAAACTGAGTCGGGCCAAGATCACCAATTATACCAGTGTTGAAACAGAACTCGATGGTCATGCAAGTAATACCAGTAAAAGCATTCAGATGCTTAAAGGATTGTCGAGGCCCAACAACATTTGCAATCATAGTGACGAGACCTCCCATCCGAATGGGTGCATGATCAGTATCAATGAGATCCACAAAGGTACGGATCAGATAAGTGATCGCATTAACCGGACAGTTTTGCGAAGCACAAAACATGATAAAAAGCTCATCCTTAGAAACAGTGGTGACATTCTGGGGTTTTCCAAAAATGGTGTGGGCCAGAATCTTATGGAAATACCTGAAGGCCGGATTATGGATATTCTCTGATACAAAGTCCTCGGGCTCAGGGTTAAGGATTCCAGAAATAGATCCCCAAAAATAGTCAAGCTCTCTAAATCCAAGGTACTCCTCCTGAGTTTCATGATAAACTCCTATGCCATTAGGAAAACCAAGAAGCTCACCCAATTCCTTATGGTTAAACTTAAAAGTGATGCCAAAAAGTCTGAAGATAATAAGTCCACGGCGTAAAGCTAACCCATGAGTAGGAAAGTATATCAAAGAGCTGAGGAACTCCAAAGTGAGGTTCCGATAAGTGGCATAACAATTCATCAAGCGTGAACTATCCCACCCAATCTGATTCAGCAGAAAAAGCACACTATCACGAATACCAAGAGCAGTCATAGCACCGTGATGAGGGTAGATAGTAGGTAACATCTCACGCTCGGATAAAACTCCATATTTGGTGCGCTGATTTCTTCCTCTGAAACTAACTGGCATATCGTCAACTCGAGACATAGTGGGAAGAGAAATAAATAGCAAGAAGTATCCTGAAGAGAAGAAAAATAAAGAAGATCAGCATTGGCCAAAATGCCGATGAGAAAAAAAAAACATAGAATAGAAAGAAATAAGACAAAGAGGAGAAATATAATGAAATGGATAAAGAAAAGAAATAGATATATTTTTGTTTTTTGTTTTCATTAAAAATAGACTAAAGAAGAAATTAAAAATAAGAAGAAGGAAATATAAAAAAACGGTGGGTTGTCTCCCACAAAGCGCTTTGTTTTATGTCGTAAGCTCGACAAATAAAACTAAAGACTAGGCTTCTAATCGAGTGTGTGGCTCGTCTAGATTTATCGTTTGAGAATTTCCCTCGAGTTCAGTTAGATGGTAATGTTTTAAACGCTGCCCGTTTACTATAAACGGTTCAATCGAAGGTCCCTTAATCTCTATTGCACCGCTTGGATAAACTCGAGTAATTTCAAAAGGTCCGGACCACCTAGATCGTAATTTTCCAGGAAATAATTTTAATCGTAAGTTAAATAGTAATACCAAGTCACCTATGTTAAAATTCTTCCTAGATATATGCTTATCGTGCCATTTCTTTGTGCGCTCTTTGTAGATCCTAGCATTTTCGTACGCATCCTGTCTAAGTTCTTCCAATTCATTAATATCCAGGATACGCTTCTCTCCAGCGGCAGTGTAACTTAAGTTCAGATTCTTAATGGCCCAATAGGCCTTGTGTTCTAACTCAACTGGGAGATGGCATGACTTACCATAAATAAGCTTGAAAGGAGTAGTACCGATGGGAGTTTTATAGGCAGTTCTATAAGCCCATAAAGCTTCGTGAAGTTTAAAGGACCAGTCCTTTCTGGATGTAGCGACAGTTTTTTCAAGGATTCGTTTTATCTCGCGATTTGAAACTTCAACTTGTCCGCTAGTTTGAGGATGGTAAGGTGTAGCTATGCGATGTCGAACTCCATATTTTCCTAATAATTTTTCAAAGATTTTGGAAATGAAATGAGATCCACCATCACTTATAACGAGTCTGGGTACACCGAACCTAGGAAAGATTATGTTCTTGAACAGCTTAAGTACCACTCGGGTGTCATTTGTTGGAGAAGCTATAGCTTCGATCCATTTTGAGACATAATCCACAGCCACGAGTATATACTTGTTACTGGATGAAGATGGAAAGGGTCCCATAAAGTATATCCCCCACACATCAAAGATTTCGACTTCTAAAATGCCTTTTTGTGGCATTTCGTCACGTCTAGATATGTTACCGGTGCGTTGACACCTGTCGCATTTTAAGATGGTGGAATGTACGTCTTTCCATAAATTAGGCCAATAGAGACCGGATTGTAAGATCTTTGCACAAGTTTTAGATGTACTCGCATGTCCTCCGTAAGGTGCAGAATGACAGTGTTTTATAATGTTTTCAATCTCTTCTTCTGGCACACATCGGCGGAAAATTCCATCGGGACCTCTCTTGAAAAGTAAAGGTTCATCCCAATAATACTGTTTAAGATCATGGAAGAATTTCTTCTTCTGTTGGTAGGTAAGTTCAGGTGGTAAAACGCTTGCAGTGAGGTAATTTACGAAATCGGCATACCAAGGCACCGAGGAGACGGCTAAGGTGGTTTCCATGAGTTTATCTGGTTCTGTGTCTTCTAAGTGGGCAATCAGTTTATCATACTGGAATTCATCATCGATCGGCACTTGTTCATGTTTAAGATTTTCTAGTCTAGAGAGATGATCTGCTACCACATTTTCGGTTCCTTTCTTATCTTTGATTTCTAAATCAAACTCTTGCAGTAGCAATATCCATCTCAGGAGTCTAGGTTTAGCGTCCTTTTTGGTTAGGAGATATCTAATAGCAGCATGATCAATGTATATGATTATTTTGGATCCTACTAAGTAGGAACGAAACTTGTCTAATGTGAAGATCACTGCTAAGAATTCTTTCTCGGTTGTAGCATAATTCATCTGCGCTTCGTCCAGGGTTCTGCTTGCATAATATATGACGTGGAGTCTTTTATCCTTTTGCTGTCCTAAAACAGCTCCTACGGCATAGTCGCTTGCGTCACACATTATTTCAAAAGGTTCATTCCAATCTGGAGTTTGCATGATAGGCGCAGAAATTAATGCTTTCTTAAGTGTTTGAAATGCTTCTAAACATTTTTCGTCGAAGATAAATTCAGCGTCTTTCATTAATAGCTCAGTTAGGGGTTTAGTTATCTTAGAGAAATCTTTAATGAATCGTCGATAAAAACCGGCGTGTCCCAAAAAGCTTCGGATTTCTCTAACAGTTTTTGGAGGTTGAAGGTTCTCAATAACTTCGATTTTAGCAGAATCGACTTCAATTCCTCTTTTGGATATAATGTGTCCTAAAACAATTCCTTCTTGTACCATAAAATGGCATTTCTCCCAATTAAGCACTAGATTAACCTTCTCACAACGTTCTAATACCCTTTCTAAATTTTCTAAACATTCTTCAAAGTTTTGTCCACAAACGGAAAAATCGTCCATGAAGACTTCCATAATATTGTCCAGAAAATCAGCAAATATTACCATCATACATCTTTGAAAAGTTGCAGGAGCATTGCATAAACCAAATGGCATTCTTCTATAAGCAAAGGTTCCAAAAGGGCATGTGAAAGTTGTTTTCTCTTGGTCATTAGGATGAATAGGTATCTGAAAGAAACCTGAATAACCGTCCAAGAAACAGAAATGAGAGTGTCTAGCTAAACGTTCCAACATTTGATCAATAAATGGTAAAGGGAAATGATCTTTTCTGGTGGCTTTGTTAAGTTTTCGATAATCGATGCACATTCTCCATCCAGATTCGACTCTTTTAGTTATGATTTCTCCTTTCTCATTTTCGACTACTGTGACACCTCCTTTCTTAGGTACAACATGCACAGGGCTAACCCATTTTCTATCAGATATAGGATATATGATTCCTGCTTCTAACAACTTCATAACTTCCTTTTTCACAACCTCGCTCATAATCGGGTTTAGTCTCCTCTGGTGTTCTCTTGAAGTTTTACAATCTTCTTCTAGCATAATGCGATGCATACAGATAGAGGAACTTATTCCTTTAAGATCAGTGATATTATATCCTAAGGCTGTTGGATATTTTCTCAGAATTTGTAAAAGTTTTTCAGTTTCGGTTTCGCCAAGTTCTGCGTTGACTATCACTGGTCGTTCGAGTTCGGAATCTAGGAATTCATACCTTAGATTTTTAGGAAGTGTTTTGAGTTCTAGGGATGGTTTCCTTAAACATTGTGTAGGATCTGGTGCTATAGCTAAGCATTCACTTAGATTACTACTCAGATTTTCATCGAGATTGTCTTCATTTTCAAGCTCAGCTTCTTTTCTACATTCATCGATGATATCCATGAAGTAACAAGTATCTTCAATTGCAGGTGCTTTCAGGAATTGAGAGAGGATAAATTCGATTTTCTCTTCACCTACTTCAAAAGTAAGTTTTCCTCTTTTTACATCTATGATTGCACCGGCTGTAGCTAAGAAAGGCCTTCCAAGAATGATTGGGGTAACTTCGTCCTCCCTTATGTCCGTAATAATGAAATCGGTTGGTATATAGAATTGGCCAATGCGTACAGGAACATTCTCGAGAACTCCTGCAGGATATTTAATTGACCTATCTGCTAATTGAACGGACATTTTGGTTGGTCTGAGTTCTCCCATTTCAAGTTTCTTGCATATAGATAACGGCATCACACTTATACTGGCTCCAAGATCACATAAAGCTTTATCTATGACAAATTTTCCAATTACACATGGAATAGAGAAACTTCCAGGGTCTTTGAGTTTAGGAGGCATTGTGTCTTGAATAATTGCACTACATTCAGCAGTAAGCATGACAGTTTCATTATCCTCTAGCTTTTTCTTATTGGATAGAATCTCTTTAAGGAATTTAGCGTAGGAGGGCATTTGAGTTATAGCTTCGGTAAAAGGAATTGTAAAATTAAGTTGTTTCAGAAGATCCACGAATTTCTTGAATTGACCCACATTCTTAGTTTTAGCTAACCTTTGAGGGTATGGGATACGAGGCTTATAAGGTGGTGGGGGTACATAAGTTTCATCTTTTTGCGTGGTATCTTCATTATTATCTCTCTGATTTTCCTTTTCTTCTTTATCATTAGTTTCAGATTGTTTATCATAATTTTGTTGCATAGCTGGGCTATTGTTTCTGGGATCTACAGGTCCATCATACTCTGTTCCGCTTCTTAAGATAACAGCATTTGCATGTCCTTTGGGATTAGGTTGAGGCTGTCCAGGAAATGAGCCAGCAGGAGCAGCAGAGGCTGCTTGTTGTTGAGCTACCTGAGAGATTTGTGTTTCTAACATTTTATTATGTGTAGCTAAAGCATCAAGCTTGTTAGATAATTGCTTAATCTGCTCATTAATGTGTATATTCTGATTTTGAACATCCTTATTAGTCTGGGATTGAGTATTATTGGTTTGGGATTGAGTAGCGATGAAATGCTCTATCATGACTTCCAAATTAGACTTCCTAGGAGCATTAGACGTGTTAGGACCATTATTAGGATGATTTGGAATAGCCTTAGGATAACCAGGTGGTGTAGCAGGAGCTTGTCCAGGTGCGTATAACGCGTTGTTACTCTTGTATGAAAAGTTAGGATGATTTTTCCAGCCAGGGTTATATGTGTTGTTGTAAGGATTACCTTGTACGTAATTCGCTTGTTCAACTGGAACTCCTGTTAAAAGTGGGCATTCTGGAGCAATATGTGATTGAATACCACATAAGTCGCAAGTTTGAGCAATTGCAGCAACAACAGCTGCGGGAGCGGTGGTAAGATTCTCGAGCTTTTGAGTGAGAGCTTCCACTTTAGCGTTGACTTGATCCAGACTATTCACTTCAACCATGGCACCTTTCGTTTGAGATTTCTCTACGCTAACTCTCTCCGTACCCCATTGGTAATGGTTTTGAACCATGCTTTCGATAAGTTGTCTTGCTTCAGTATATGGTTTATTCATCAGTGCGCCACCAGCTGCGGCGTCTATAGTCAATCTCGTATTGTACAAGAGACCATTGTAGAACGTGTGAATGATCAGCCATTCTTCTAAACCATGATGAGGACAAAGTCTAAGCATGTCTTTATAACGTTCCCAAGCTTCAAAGAGTGATTCATTGTCTTTTTGTCTGAAACCATTGATATTGGCTCTGAGCATAGCAGTTTTGCTTGGAGGAAAATATCTAGCCAAGAAGACTTTCTTCAACTCATCCCATGTGGTGATTGAGTTGGAAGGAAGAGATTGGAGCCATGCGCGAGCTCTGTCTCTGAGAGAAAAAGGAAATAGGCACAATCGTATCGCCTCGGGGTTAACACCATTCGCTTTCACAGTGTCTGCGTACTGCACAAACACTGACAGATGAAGATTCGGGTCGTCAGTAGGAGCTCCAGAAAACTGGTTCTGCTGAACGGCGGAAAGAAGCGAAGGTTTTAGCTCGAAATGGTTTCGAGCGATAGCAGGAGCAACAATACTATTATGAGGCTCTGCTTGAGAAGGAACAGCGTAGTCCTTAAGAGGACGAGGAGCAGGAGCAGGTGGATCAGCCATCTTCTTGAGTTCTTCAACGTCAGGAAGTTTGGTCGCAGGAAGGTTGTTGCGTTCTAAATACTCTTGAATTCGTCTTCTTAATCTAAGGTAACGCTCGATATCGTATATAGGTATATGCAAAGGCGCGCCTTGAGAGCGAGTATTTGGCATACACAGAGGGAAAAGAAATAGTTGCAATAGTCTATACTTCGTAATAAAATTACGATATCAACTTAAATAGTCCCCGGCAACGGCGCCAAAAACTTGATCGCGACTTTATCGTCTAAATTAATCGGGAGACTGCAAGTATACAGCCCTATCGCGTAGTTTTAAAAGATATCGAACCTAAGGGACTATAAATCGAACTAACGTAACCTAAACTACTGTGTAAAGCTATAGCTATCGAATAATTGATTAGGGGAATTTTTGGGTAATAAAACTTAATTCTAATTGAAATAATAATAATGCGAATATCGGTATGTACTTCGTTAACACTAAAGAATCCGACTTTCCACAGGCTCGTTTTCTAAAAATGATAATAATATCTTTTTCAGCAAAAAGTATTTATTCAAAAATCTATTCTCAAACTTTCGCTCTATTGAAGTAAATTATAATTTTAAACTCTGATGTATGCTTTCGCTATCTCATTGGTTTTAAAATTACTTTTTGAAAATAAATAAAGTTTAATTGGTTTTAAAACGCTGTCGCAGTCTTTAAAAACAATACCTAGTATCTACTATCTGATTCTAAACCTCAAACTGTCGCTCTATTGGTTTCTAATCTTAGTCAGTTTATTAGCCTCAAACTTTCGCTCTATTGGTTTCTAAACCTTTTTAACAAAATAAACTAGATAACTAAATCAGAAAAAGTGTTTATTTTATAAAATATAATCAAGCCTGTTTATTCCGGATCCATTCAAATTAACTCGTTACATACCGATATTTAAATAATTTAGCTAGACATACTCATAAAAGCAGACATGAATACATTAAAGGAATTAACATTCATAAATAAATTCATGGCTAAATAAATATCTCTCGTGCAAATAATTAATTAAAGCGATGTAAATAAGGAACCTGAATTAAATAAATGCTGGAAATAATTCTTGAAGCTTGAATCAATTCGTACAGAATCCCGGTTCTTCAACAGAAATAAAATCTAAGTATTCGAAAAGGAACTGGCTGGAAAATAACTACTGGAAATTGAATTACAATGGAAACTAATAATGCGGGAAGGTAAATTCTGAAACTGGAAAAATAATCTAAGCAAAAAACGGTGCCAATTTTGATTTCCTGATGTCCTTTTATAGTGGTAGAATGTAACCACCTTTTGAGATATTTTCGTACCACTTAACCTCTAATTTCTCGTTCTAATCTTGAACACGTTGAGACGGGCGCCTCAATTGACCACGTCCTCAATTGACCACGTTGAGACGGGCGCCTCCCACTAAGGGGAAGGTCCGAGGCGGGCGCCTCAATTGTAGGAGAAGATTTGAGACTGCGTCTCACTCTTGCATGTGC
This sequence comes from Vicia faba, assembly GCA_948472305.1. Taxonomy (NCBI): domain Eukaryota; kingdom Viridiplantae; phylum Streptophyta; class Magnoliopsida; order Fabales; family Fabaceae; genus Vicia; species Vicia faba. Next base: position 358,515,940 of record OX451738.1, read on the forward strand.
CTTTAGGGTTCTCTTGCTTGCGTGGGTCTGAATTCGATTGGGCCCAGTTTGGAGATAACAAACCTTTTGATCCATCATTATTGCTTTGCACACCCCTTTTCTTCATTTCTTGCATATTTAGTCCAATAACTCTCTTAATTTCTTCACTTTGCTCAATTTGTCTAATTTAAAATAAAATACCTGAAATAATAAAAATATCGGCGTAATATGGAAATAAAATGAAATAATTAAATAAAAAATACTAACATTATCTATGAAAATTAAATCAAATATACTATATAAAATTGTGTTATCAGTGGTCACAACGGTTGATGACCCTCACTCACTCTGATGTACATTGGTGTTCTCGGTCCAGATAAAATGTCATCATCGTCGATCGTTGTGGAGAGTTCCCTAATGTTCCATTACTTGGCATTAGAGGAGGCATTACCTACAACCCTTGTCTAGCCTTGAGACAATTTGGATATGCATGAAGAGATGGCCCCCACGACATGTTGATTCCTGACTTAGTTTTTGACTTCGACAACGATGTGCAAGGACTTCTCCAAAGATTCATCAGAGCTTGGAGGATGCCTAACAAGGTTGACAGCAAGACACTGGGGCACAAGAACTCCATCCCTCTTGAGCCTTACCTCAAATGGGTACGAGCCCGAGTCCAGAGTCTAATGATGCCTTATCCTCATGTTCTCCCTGTGATTAAAGAGCCCGTTACGGAAGGAGGGGTTCCCTACACCATCCTATATCCTGACATGCCTACATCGTGGGAGGAGATACAGAAGAGTTGGATCCAACTCAAGGAGGAACAGAAAACTTTTGAAGCCAGCTTCTACGCCAGTGAGAAAAAGGTTCTAGAGCTTACCCGCCGACTCCACGAGGAAGAGACCCTCAACACCTACATCGCACCAAAGAGGATGCGCAATGTCTTTTTACCTTGAGAAGTTTTTGTAATATTTGGCCCATGGGGCATTTATGTACTGACAAATTTCTTCTTATTAATATGACGTGCGTTCTTTTTTTTTTGCAACAATTTTGAATGTTCCAAATCCTTGAATGCATTGCATACATAAGCATACCATTCATCATGTGCATAAGCAGTTCTCCACACCAGGTTTCCTTATCTTTCTGCTGTTTATTTCAGCAGGATGGATCTCGAACAAACGGTCAAGGACTTGCAGTCTCAAAACGCACAGTTTCAACAACTCCTGATGACCTTGGCTAAGGGTCAGGAAGATCTGAAAGCCCTACTGGCGAACAAAGACCAAGTGAAAAAGAAGAAGAAGAGAATCGGGGTGGCTACCCTAGGGAGAAGGTTTGAGGGTGAAGCCAGAAGAGTGCTTGAATTTCCCCCTACTTCTGAGGAGGGAACCAGTAAAGGGAATGCGGCTGCAGTACCTTCCGAATCCGAGGTTGAGGAAGAAGAGGATGAAGAAGACGAAGACTACTCTGATCAACAATACCCGCCCGCTGATGATAAGTACAAAGGCTTGGAAGACAGGTTGGCAGCTATGGAGCTGCAGAGAGTTCCTGGCTTAGATTTCGAAGACTTGGGATTAGTTGCTGGAATTGTGATCCCCCCGAAGTTCAAAGTGCCAATTTTTGTAAGGTATGACGGGCTGTCCTGCCCAAAAATGCATCTCAGGTCATATGTAAGGAAGATCCAACCTTACACTGCAGACAAGAACCTTTGGATCCACTTCTTTCAGGATAGCCTTTCTGGGGCCCAACTCGAGTGGTTCTATCAGCTGGATGGAGCCAGTATCCGAAACTGGGAAGACTTGGCCACCGCATTCTATAAACAGTATCAGTATAATTCTGACCTTGCTCCTACGCGTACCCAACTTCAGGGTATGTCACTAGGGACGGGCGAAGGATTCAAGGAGTATGCGCAAAAGTGGAGAGACCTGGCTGGCAGGGTGCAGCCTCCTTTGACTGGCCGTGAACTTGTTGACATGTTCTTAGGGACCTTGTCTGGTCCGTTCTTTAACCATCTGATTGGTAATTCTTCTGCTGGGTTTACAGATTTGATTTTGACTGGTGAGAGGATAGAAGCTGGTATCAAGTCGGGAAAGATACAGAAAGGTGCCGCTGCGAGTACTGAGAACAGGCCTTTCAAGAAGGAAGCTAGTGCTGTTTATGGTCCTAGAAGACAAGTTAAGCCGGAACGCCGCCAAGCTGTCAATGCATTGGTAATTTCAAAGCCTGTTGCTGCTCCTCAGCAGTATAATCAACAAAGGGGTGAGAGGCCCAAAAGGCAGTATACTCGGCTCAGTATGACCCTGTCTCAGATTTTGCCACAACTACTATCAACTAATTTGGTAACTGTCAAAGAAGCTCCGAAGGTGGTAAACACAGCTTCTCCAAAGTACAACCCCAACGCCCGTTGCGCCTATCACTCTGATAGCCCCGGGCATACTACGGACGATTACTGGGCTCTGAGGAATAAGGTTTAGGACCTTATTGATGCTAAAGAAATATAGTTCGAGGCGCCCGAAAGGCCCAATGTTGTGACTGCTCCCATGCCCCAGCATGGAGTAAATGCTGTGGAAGAAGACCTGTATGTGGCCTCCGTGGATGATATTGTTACTTTGTTGTTGACTGTCAAAAGGAACCTGTTGCTAGCCGGTTTATTTCCGGGATGTAGTAAAGGTTGCCTTCTATGTGCTGTTTCACCTGCTGGTTGTCCTTTGTTGAAGTCAGGCATCCAAAACCTGATGGATAGCAAAGAGATCTTGTTCAAGAAGATTGTTGTTCCTGTTGTCCCTGCTGAAGAAGTGTCCATTGTCACCATTTTCAACAACTCTTCTAAGGCTCCCTCAAAGAAGCCTGTCAAAATCATGTCTACTCAGAAGATTGCTCCTGTCATCATCACTGTTCTGGGGCCCATCCCCTATACATCTGACAAAGCTGTCCCTTGGCACTATGGGGTAGATGTTTATGTGCTTGGAGTTAAACAGGAGTTTGATACTAGTACCGGCGTCAGTAACATCACCGGGCCTGCCAAGGTCACTCGCAGTGGTAGGCTTTTCTCACCAGATATTGCGCCACCAGTTATTCAGAGACCTATTATCATCACACCTGCAAGTGTGCCTACTTCCTTGCCTGACCAAGTTCCTATTTCTACCCCTGCTGTCGAGTCATCTGACGCTCGAGGCAAAGGGGTTGCTGCTGATTTGCCTGCCTTGACGGAGGCGCCAAAGACAACCGCTATTGAAGCCTCCCAGCAAGAGATGGAGGAGATTCTCAAGATCATCAAGAAAAGTGATTTCAATATTGTTGAGCAGTTGGGGCACACCCCATCAAAAATTTCTATGCTATCATTGTTGTTATGTTCAGAGGCCCATGCATAGGCCCTGATCTCCTTCCTAAAGACGGCTCATGTGCCGCAAGAAACGTCTGCTGATCAATTTACTGATTGTGTGGCCAACTTGACTGCTGATAATGGTCTGGGCTTTTCTGATGCCGATCTGACCGCAAAAGGAAAGAACCATAATGATGCCCTGCATGTCTCTATTGAATGCAGGGGCACTACTCTTGCCCATGTGTTGGTAGACACCGGTTCTTCATTGAATGTATTGCCCAAGAAGGCCCTAGACAGGTTAGATTGTGAGGGTTTGGAGCTCAAGCCTAGTAACATTGTGGTCCGAGCCTTTGACGGTTCGAAAAGGATGGTACATGGCAAAGTTGACATTCCAATCAGAGTTAGTCCTCAAGTCTTTGATTCAACTTTCTATGTGATGGACATCCGTCTATCCTACTCTTGTTTGATGGGTCGTCCATGGATTCACAAGGCCGGAGCTGTGACCTCCACACTACATCAAAAGCTTAAGTACCCAGTCAGAGGAAAGATTGTCACAGTGCAGGGGGAAGAAGAGTATATGGTCAGCCACCTAAACTCGTTCCGGTACATAGAAATGGATGGGGAATTCATTGAAACCCCCTTTCAACACTTTGAAGAGGTGCCTCAGACGTTGGCGTCAGCGGAAACTGTGATGGAAGACCCTCCTTTGAAGATGGCTTCCCTAAAGGATGCCCGGGCTGTGATTGAGAAGGGCGAGTGCGCAAACTGGGGACGACTTCCTGACTTCACTCCAAAGACCGACAAGTTAGGGCTGGGTTTCACTGCAGAGGCTCAGAGGGCTGTTCGCAAAGCAAGGATTGGAAGACCTCCTGTGTTCATCACCAACCCAGGAGTGAATGCTATTGAAGTCGGCATGGAAGAATCAGAATTTGACAGCTGGATCTAGCCAACAACCGACAGTGGACCAAGCAACTGGACTGCCAAAGACTTCACCCCTATTACTTTTATCACTCAGTAATGAACTCTTTTTTTTTCAATTTGTAACAAACAATATGTTGAAACTTTTATGGCTCGGTGTCCTACCCGGGGCACTGCGGCTCCATTTGTGAGGGCTTTTGTATGACATTTTCATATATCATTAATCAAAACATTGGGCGTTTGTTGCATTTCAAATCTTGTGCTCTTTTTCTTTCTTTATCATATATTGCAAAACAGCTATATTTACACACACTCACTTATACAGGTTCCAATCCACTCTGGATCTCACTGGTAACGACTCTGCTATTTCCAGTTATGACTTCGAAAATACGATCAACTTAGCCGAAGACGAAGGTGAAGACGATTGCGAAGTGCCTGGTGAGCTTGCAAGACTGTTACTCCAAGAAGAGAGGGCCATTCAGCCACATGAAGAGCCAGTGGAAACGGTAAATCTGGGTACAGAGACAGATAGAAAGGAAGTCAAGATTGGTGCCAATCTAGAGTTCAGTGTGAAACAACGGCTGATTCAGATGCTGCATGACTACATGGAAATCTTTGCTTGGTCTTACGAAGACATGCCTGGTTTGGATGCCGACATTGTGGTTCATCACCTTCCTACCAAGGAAGACTGCCCTCCAGTTAAACAGAAGGTTCGCCGCATGCGCCCAGAGATGTCCGAGAAAATCAAAGCTGAGGTTATGAAACAATTTGATGTCGGATTTCTAGTTGTGACTTCTTACCCTCAGTGTATTGCCAACATGGTTCCAGTACCGAAGAAAGATGGTAAGGTCCGAATGTGTGTTGATTACAGGGATTTGAACAGGGCCAGCCCTAAGGATGATTTCCCTCTGCCTCATATTGACGTCCTGGTTGACAACACTGCTCAGCATAAGGTATTCTCCTTCATGGACGGCTTCTCCGGTTATAATCAGATCAAGATGGCTCCCAAAGACATGGAGAAGACCACTTTTGTTACTCAGTGGGGCACCTTTTGCTACAAGGTCATGCCTTTTGGATTGAAAAATGCTGGGGCAACCTACCAACGTGCCATGGTTGCTTTATTTCATGATATGATCCATCATGAAATAGAAGTATACGTCGATGATATGATTGCAAGGTCCCAAACTGAGGAGGAACACCTTGACCATCTACGGAAGCTGTTTGACCGTCTGAAGTTGTACAAGCTGAGGTTGAACTCAAACAAGTTCACCTTTGGGGTGAGATCTGGAAAATTGCTAGGCTTCATCGTAAGCGACAAAGGTATTCAAGTGGACCCTGCCAAGGTAAAAGCCATACAAGAGATGCCAACTCCCAAGACAAAGAAAGAAGTCAGAGGTTTTCTGGGACGTCTGAATTACATTTCCCGATTCATCTCGCATCTAACTGCTACCTGTGAACCAATCTTCAAGCTACTGAAGAAAGATCAAGTTGTACGTTGGAATGATGAATGTCAGGCTGCTTTCGAAAAAATCAAAGAGTATCTCCAAGAACCACCCATTCTTATGCCACCGGTTTAAGGGAGACCTCTAATACTATACTTGACAGTACTTGACAACTCAATGGGGTGTGTGATGGGGCAGCATGACGAGTCTGGCCGAAAAGAGCACGCTATTTATTACCTGAGCAAAAAGTTTACCGACTGTGAGACTCGGTACTCATTGCTCGAGAAAACTTGTTGCGCTCTGGTATGGGCGGCTCGCCGGCTGAGACAGTATATGTTGACTCACACTACTCTGTTGATTTCAAAAATGGATCCAATCAAGTACATATTCGAAAAGCCCGCTCTGTCCGGAAGAATAGCAAGATGGCAAATGATCTTGACGGAATATGACATCCAGTACATGACTCAAAAAGCAATCAAAGGAAGTGTATTGGCATGCCATTTGGCACACCAACCGGTGGATGATTACCAGTCGTTGAACTTTGAGTTTCCAGACGAGGATATCATGGTAGTGACTGATTGTGAAGTACCTGGACCAGATGAAGGACCTGAGGAGGGATCCCGATGGTCTATGCACTTTGACGGAGCCTTAAACGCTTTGGGTAATGGTATCAGCGCTGTGATCATATCCCCCAAAGGCACTCATACTCCACTCACCGCTCGGTTATGTTTCAACTGCACCAACAACATGGCGGAGTATGAGGCATGTATCATGGGTATTCAGGCTGCAATTGACTTAAGGATCAAATTTCTGAGTGTCTTCGGAGATTTCTCTCTCGTGATCAATCAGGTCAAAGGCGAGTGGGATACGAAACACCCAAATCTTATTCCTTACAAGGAGTACGTGCTGACATTGCTTCCCCACTTCGAAGAGATAACTTTTGAACACTTCCCAAGAGAGGAGAATCAGTTAGCGGACGCGTTGGCTACGATATCTTCTATGTTCAAAGTCAAATGGGACAACGAGGCGCCCCAGGTCATTATTGGGAAGTTGGATGAACCTGCACATTCCTGCGATCTCGAGACCGAAGAGGTAACTGAAAAACCCTGGTATCATGAAGTGAAGAGGTACCTTGAAGCTCATAAATACCCCGAAGGCGCATCGGTTAATGACAAGAAGTTTCTGAGAAGATTCGCGGTAAAATTCTTCCTCAACAACGACATTCTCTACAAGCGAAACCATGATTCAACCTTACTGCGTTGTGTGGATAAGACTGAAGCAGAAAAGATCATGGCAGAGCTTCATGAAGGTACATTCGGAACGCATTCCAGTGGACATACCATGGCAAAGAAAATCCTTCGGGCAGGATATTTCTGGTCCACAATGGAAGCCGACTGTTATCAGCACTCGCGAACTTGTCATAAATGCCAGATCTATGCTGATAAGGTGCATATTCCTCCGGTTCCTCTAAATGTCTTAACAACACCTTGGCCTTTTGCAATGTGGGGCATTGATATGATCGGCGAGATCCGACCTACGGCTTCTAACGGGCACTGCTTCATCTTGGTAGCAATTGATTACTTCACAAAATGGGTTGAGGCAGCTTCCTACGCTACTGTAACCAAGAGCGTTGTGGCACGATTCATTCGGCACAACCTTATCTGTCGATACGGTGTACCTGAGAGGATCATTACGGACAATGGTACCAATCTTAACAACAAGATGATCACTGAGCTCTGCGAGCAATTCAAGATACAACACCACAACTCTTCTCCCTACCGGCCGAAGATGAATGGGGCTGTCGAATCGGCGAATAAGAACATTAAGAAGATTGTGCAGAAGATGACAGTGACCTACAAATATTGGCACAAAATGTTACCGTTTGCTCTTCATGGTTACCGCACCTCAGCACGGACGTCGATAGGGGCAACTCCCTTTTCCTTGGTCTATGGCATGGAGGCAGTCTTGCCTATTGAAGTCCAGATACCCTCTCTCCGGATAATGAAAGATGCAGACTTGAGCGAAGATGACTGGATCCAGGCTCGGCTTGATCAGTTAAACCTAATTGACGAAAAGAGACTTACTGCTATTTGTCATGGTCAAACGTACCAAAAACGGATGATCAGGGCATTTAACAAGATGGTCAGACAACAAAAGTATCAAGTCGGAGACCTGGTAATCAAGCGCATTATTCTTCCTCAAAGTGATCCCAGGGGCAAATGGACCCCTACATACGAAGGGCCATTTATGGTTAAACATATCTTCTCAGGAGGAGCTATGATTCTAACCACCATGGATGGTGACGAACTTCCTCACCCTGTCAATGCAGACATAGTAAAAAGATACTACGCATGATAAAAGACCCGCTAGGTTGACACGCCTAGGCAAAATTAGGGCTTCCCGGTGAACCAAAAGGGTTCGGGCAAAAATAAGGGATGAAAATAAAAAAAAACTGTACACCCGGCAAGTCAAAAACCTGAAAAGGCGGCTTGGGAAAAAATGGGTATCCCGGTGGACTGAAAACCCGAAAGGGCGGTCCAGGCAAAAGTTAGGGATAAAGCGTAATACTATGTCTCATTGGATCACCTTGCATCCAGAATTCGACATAAACTATCGGGCTCAGACTTCGGCATCGATCAATCAGCTTCATCTTCAGCTAAGCAGCAAAGTGATGAGACGCTCGAAGACATAAAGGCGATAGCAGAGTCGGAACCCAGTGGGATCATTTTTCACATAGCTGTTTTGTTTCTTTTCAAAATTGTATAAACTCTGTTTTGCTCGGAGGCGTTCTCTTACTAGGACGTCAGCCTCTTGTACATAAAACGCCTATTTACAGGCAAATTTCAAAATCAATACAAGTTCAATTTTTCAGACAAATTATCCATCGTTTTTCCTTTTTCTGTTTTTGTTTTGCGAAGAGCGTCCGATGTTCATTTTTGATATATGCATTTGACATTAATTGCTCATCATGAATATTTGCATGTGAAACAAAGGACTGATTACAGGTGACATCGGAAACAGGGGGCAATGTAGAATTGTCCAAGCAGTCTAGTTACTCTGTCCGCCAAGGTACCAAGGTAGGTTTGGCTGAAGAATGTAACCAAGTTACCTCAACTCCCCACAGAGTAAGACAAGATTCAGCAATACTTTCCCCAAGCAGAGTTGGTTTCCTATCAGCCCTGGAAAGGCACAATATTCCCCTAGTGAGTCAGCAATACTCTCCAAGCAGGATCAGTCTACTGTCAGCCTTAAGGAAGTTGAATATCTCAGCATTCCCCCAGCGGAGTATAGACATTCCTCAACAAGCATCCCCAGTAGTCTTAATCTAAGATTGTTCCCCGGCGGAATACCAACACCCCAGTACAGTCTGAAAGTTTCCCCAGGAAAGTGGAATCCATATCCCCAACAGGTCTTGAAGCTTATCCCCAGTAGATTCTGGAAGCTTATCCCCTGCAGAATACGGACGTTTCTCCCAGACTCTATTCAAAGTTATTCCTCACAAGAGCTTATAACTGGGTTATCCTCAGCTAATTACCATGGAAAGATCGTCCTCAGCGAAATTCTTCCTATCCCCAGCGGAGTTCATCAAAAGTTCCCCAACATAACTTATCAGCAGAATCCCCAGCGGAGTTTATCGTTGAAATCCCCAGCGAAGTTTATCGTTGAAATCCCCGGAGGAGTCTATCGTTGAAATCCCCAGCAGAGCTCTCATCAAAACCTCAGCGAAGTATCTCTTCCCACAGAGTAATTCGCCTCAGAGTAATCTCTCCAACACATTTGTTCCCCAATAGAGTCATCTTCTCCTGCCGGTTTATTCTTGCAACCATCATCCCCAGTGGAAGCGAAGAACTCTACTCTTCAGCATCAGCCCAGGATTTGATTCCCCGGCCAGTCGTCAAGGATTTATTTTCCTAGACGAAAATATATTCATAAACATTTCACATTCCATACATCCTGCTTACATACATGATAAAGTGCATACAACACTATCTCATTTTGAGCATCATGACATCATGCATCTCATACATCATGACGTTGCATACAACTAACGTTTTGCCTTTTCAGGGTAAAAGACAATCCAAAGCTGATTACTATCAACTATCGCAATTCCAGATTTGATTCCTGTATCTAGCCAGGGCATATCTGTGAGTGATTGATTGTAGATTCGATACCTGTATCTAGCCAGGGTATATCTGCATGAAGAGTTTGAAGATCAACCCCTGTAACAGGCCAGGAAATTATCTTTCATTCTCAGGTCAGAGGTTTACACCTGTATCCAGCCAGGAAAGCCATCTCTACAAACCTTTTACAGTTCCAGATTCGATTCATGTATCTAGCCAGGGCACATCTGTTAGCCACCAATTCCAGATTCGATACCTGTATCCAGCCAGGGCATATCTGTAGACAACCAATCCCAGATTCGATACCTGTATCTAGCCATGGCACATCTGTGAGCAACCGGTTCCAGATTCGATTCCTGTATCTAGCCAGGGCACATCTGTGAGCCACTAATTCTAGATTCGATACCTATATCCAGCCAGGGCATATCTGTAGACAACATTCTCCAGATTCGATACATGTATCCAGCCAGGGCATATCTGTAGACAACATTTTCCAGATTCGATACCTGTATCCAGCTAGGGCATATCTGTAGACAACCAATCCCAGATTCGATACCTGTATCCAGCTAGGGGGGTCAGAACTTCTGATTTCCCCACTAACAGGTTTCTGTTTTGCAGGTGCCAGAGTCAAAAGTTCTGACTCATACAGTTTAACCAGAAGGTTGATCATCTGGCAGCGGATCTGAGTCAGAACTTCTCATGACCTCTCAGCAGCGCGCTGGCTCCCTCTCTCTTTCTCTCTATCTTGTTTTTTTCTATTTTCTTTTTTTGTCTATTTTTCTCGTTGAACCCCCCATGTACAAATATGTATCCCCACTCCCTAATTATTGTAATAGCGTAGGATTTTTTATTTCCGCTTCTTATTGCTAGTAATTAGGATGTGTATGGCAAGATAAAATCAATGAAATAGAAAATCCTAATTCAAAGATAAACTCTTGTATGCAATAAAACACACTTGCACACTAACACCCCTAGGGTTACATCCACTTGTTGCCTTTCAAAAAAAATGGGCCATGTTACGCATGCAAAGTATCTTGGTAAAACAAACAAAATCAAAAGATCATAGTCCCTCGATGACGCTTTTGAAGGTTGCCTTACAAAAATGATCTTAGTCCCTCAAGAGAAAAAAAAACTAAGATGCTTTGCAATATTGCTATCATGGTCTATACGATGACCCGCGCCCGTCCCGTTCACATCCTAACACAAGATTGTCCACCAAATACAATGGTGGAGCAAAATTGTTAAAAGGTTTAAAACATAGCAAAGATCTTTGAGAAATTTAGAGTAGACAAACTCTTGGTTACTTGCCAACTTGCAAAACAAAAACACTTGCCTATTTTTCCAAACACATATCACAACACTTTCAAAACAACTTTCAAAAACATTGAAAACTTTTTCAAAAGACATACATCTTTGTATACATCCCAACATGGATCACTACAAAGGTTGCCACCACATTGGCCTCTTTTCAAAACATTTTCAAAATCCACACACAAAGCACCATTTCAAACAATTGAAAATGCAAGGCAAGTGATCTAAGCAAGTAACTAAGAGCCCATGGATAACCATGGATAGAAAGGGTGCTAATACCTTCCCTTTCTATAATCTACTCCCCGAACCCAAGAAAACATCTCAAAGGTTTTTTGCTGTGCTTTTTAACCTTTCCTTAGGATAAAATAAAAAGTCGGTGGCGACTCTTGCTCAACCGAAACATTTGCGAAAACAAACGCAAAACCTCAAGTCAGTTCTCCCACCGTATCACACATATTACTTAGAAAATCTACAAGGGGAATAACTCGTTCGATCATAGAACACTGAAAAGCTAAAACAAAATTACAGTTAAAACACTAAGAAGTCGGTGAGTCTCATCGATAAGACGAACTCATCTAGACCCGACCACGCGTGTATGCCTAGGTACAAGCATTGCACCTAAATTATATTTAAGGAGCGACACTCTGCTCCTTAACGAGCGAGACCTCAGCCCGACATGGATAACTCAATCAAGCTCCATCGTCCCGTACCACAACGGCAGAACACCTGACTTACGACAGGAAGTTCACGCTACTGAGCTCAGGTCCTCGAAACGAAACCTGAGTTCCGACCCATGCCTGAAATTCGCCATGGCCTTTTGTCTGGTTACCCCACACCGGTGAACACATAAACTAACGAGCAGGTCCCCACTATAAACTCATAGCAAAACAAAATATGTCTCGAGCAAACCAGCATCATAACAAACATGCAAACACAAATATTTAAAATTGAAACAAACGACCTTTAAGGCCGCCATTATACATATTTCTTATAAAAAGGAAGCCCCTGGCCCCATATCCAAAGTAAAATTATGGTCACGAGAACCACATATGTTCAAAAATTACATAAACAAGCACATGCTCGGAAACAAGATTATAAAATAATGGCACGCATGCCGGAGCATACTAAGAAAATTATTAAAACATCATTCTTATGTTCTTTCCTCGACAACGGGTGATAGTTGAGAAGGACCCCCGATAGACTAGGCAGCAAGTTCTTCAAGGTAGTTTGGGACTAGGATCTTACCAGCAGCCACATAATAGTTAACCCCTATGCCAGATGTGTTGAGCTCAACCCCAGGATTCAGCACGTGTAGCTGCTTCACCGCATTCTCGAAACTCTCCTCGGAGGCGGCCTGGGCATCATCCATCGCCAGTTGAAAACGAGCGACCAACTCGGCCTGAGTCTTCAAATCCTTTGTGTCCTCCGGCTTGTCTTTGGCAGGCGCACCCTCGGTAGTCAAGATCGCTACCTTTTCCTCAAAAGCCTTCTTTTCGAGCAACTAGGCTCTGCGCTCCTTGGAGAGCTTCCCCAAATCCTCCTTGGCTAGCTTCTGAGCCTTCTCCTTATAAATTTGCCCCTTCTCAATCGTGGCCAGCTTAGCCCATAGCTTCTTCAACTCAGCCTCTTGTGAAGAACTCCCCTCGGTGTAAGTGACGACCATCTCCAATATCCTCATTAGGCTACCAGCGTCCTGTGCCAACACCGCCGTATTTTTCGGGCGATCCAAACCCTCAAGGTGAAGAGACTCATCCCAGGGATGTTGAAGAGCTACGTCCTCGAAGAAACCCCTCTCCATCTAGCAGGGGCAGGTCATACTTCCTTTTCCCCTTCTCACTGTTTAGATCAACACTTCCATCGACACGCGGCCTCTTCGCCTTCGAGGACACTGGATCGAGAGAGAGAGCAATTATAGCTTGGACCTAGGATGAATTGCCCGACCCTGACGTAAGAGTGGTCTTCGAACCAGTTTGAGCATTCTTCAAGGATTTCTTCGCTTTAGCAGTAAAATTTCTGGCTATACGCTCTTGAGCGAGATTCATGTTATCTGTAAAACAAACAAAAAATCAGAGTTAGCAAACGAGGACCCAAAAGTGTCGACCACGTGTAACTATTCAAAACATAGAACTAAATACCCAAGTATTTAACAGGATCCTCGCTCTCGAGAAGCTCCATAATAACTATCAAACCAGGCTTGTATACGACCTCCCCGTTCATGTCTGTTACCGGTTTACCTCCCCGACTCGCTTGTTGGACGCGAGGAATATGGGCAACGAAAGCGGTCAAGACAGTAAATCTCTCTCGGTCCTCGACACCGAGCTCCCCTCCTTCCATACATAGGAACACAATTTATTATCGAAATGCTTCCCCATTCACTGGAAAGGGAACTCGTAGACTAGCTTGTTCACATGCTTTCCCAACTCGCTCAAAATAGGGGCCTCATTCTCATCATGTACGAGTGTAGTCCTGAAAAACGTTCAACATTTCCCTGCTTGAAAGAGGTTGCATCAGAATACATTTGTCTTTAAAATGTCGGACAGACTCCAAGTAAGCTTTGAACAGCTTCTCGTTGACTTGCTTCAGCGTGACCCATCCCCACTTACCATCAATCCTGCTCCTCTGGAGATGGAAATAGTAAAAGAAGAAAGGGACGGTGGCCCTAATCTTCAAATAGTCGCAAACAATCTCGAACGCCCGCATGAAAGCAACTCCGTTCGGATGCAACTGGGAAGGGGCCAATCGAAGATGACGGAAAACGGCCACTTGGAAATCTGAGAAGAGGAGTCAGAGGCTCATCTCCTAGAATAAGATGTTGTACATAAGGATCCATCTATTATCATATTTTGAGCAAATATGACTATCTTTCCCGGGGATCCAAAGCGACCATTCCCCTCGACCTCCATCGTCGTATGCGTATACTTCGCTTAAAACCTCATCACGATGTTCAAAGAAATAAGAAACCCAATCCCAAAGGTCTTGTGCGACCCAGGACTGCAGGTCGTCATTATCGTTAGGCAGAAACATGCCACCCTGATCGACGAGCTCCATCTACACGTTCTCTCCTCCAACTGCTGGTCATACCTGTTCGGTTAATCCCTAGAAATCTCGTGGACGCTTGACATACTGCTAGTATCATCCGTAGAACTCTGAGAGGATCTGGTTTGTCCATCTGAATAATTGTCCCTGATATTGTCGGCCATAGTACCCGAGAAGAAGAGTATAAAGGTGAGTTTCACATCATTGCCAAAACCACCCTTCCACCATTAATCAAGTGAAAGTGCGCTGATAAACAAGGACTATGTCCCCGACCATAACCCTCACTAAGGCATCTAAGCGAATGAACGCTTCTTCAATAAGACATTCCCCAGTCAGCGAAAATAGCCTAAGTCTTTAAGGGTCACCCACGGTGCATCGTGAATATCAGGAGAAAACCCGTGGTGGCTCTGGCATCTCTAAAATGCAGAACCACTATTCGCTACCAACACTCATCTAAAAACATCCTAACTGACAAGATCTTAACCCTAACCACATGCATTTCTAGGGCTAAACTCGTAAAAATATGAATTACAAAGCCTAACGACAACGAAGAATTGAAATCTTACCAGTTGGAGAATAAAGAATGCTGAAAAGGGCAGCGGCGAGCAACAAATCTCTAAGAAACAATGGTGGTCAAACGAATAAGCAGTAATGAGCAGTATGAGAGAAGAATTAAAATTACCAAATGCCCTACTCTTCTCGTATTTATAGCTGGGATCTCCCGCGCGTGAGAGACACACTCCTAGGGAACCCTAGGGTCGACATCATTGTATCCTAGCCCCTAGGCCATCATTGTGTCGCTTTGTCAGCACACTACCCAAAACACGCTACCTCTTTAAATTCGAAGCTCAAAATGACCAACTCATCATCTCCCCGTGAGAAAGGCGCAACGGGCGACGCTCATGCTCCCCGTAAAAACTGCCCCATCCTATGAGCAGTTATTAAAGTCATCTCAGAAGCAACAACTTGAGGGGAAACTATTCTGGATTGGCCTGACAGCCTGTGTGAGCCCAGTCTAGAGTCCTCCTTCTGTAAGGAGCATATAACATAACTTGGATCTCCCCCGCCCTCTGTTGGGCACCATCAATCATTTTCCCTTCTGGACCGACACTGACCTACGACACCTAACGAGTGTCTCTCAGTCTATCTAACCTAAAGTCGGCCAGACAACCAAGAACCGACCAGACCGCTGTCCGTAACCTACCTCCTCCTTGGGACCAACGGCTAGTTACGAGCACACCTGCTTGGTATGACCAAGTCCTGGTAGCTACCTATTTTCACAGACCTGCATATCTAGGCCCAAAAATAAGAACCAATTGCCACGTGCCAGGGGCATTATATAAACCCTCACACATGTGAGGGCCAGGTATCGAATATTCACTATTAACCACAAAACCCTAATACTTTGCTTGTATCTCTTTGCTCTCACACTTACTTAATCATCGGAGTGCCTTGCAGGTACAACTCCCTTTTTTCCTCCTCGACTTTCCAGCCCGACAGAAGATCATCATCCGACCACCTTACAGGTTTTGATCAACTGGTAAGATCAAGTATATTCAACACACATACGCAATTTTCCATTATTTTTCTTAACAAGTACTACGTTTGAGAGCCAGGTTGAATACCAGGCCTTAGAAATAAAATTCTCCTCTAGGAGGTCTTTTATAGCTTTTTCAGTAGCCTCTGCTTTTTTGAGAGATTGCCTACGCGTATGTTGTACTACTGCCCTAGCGGCTGGATCCACAGCAAGTTGGTGACAGGCGACCTCAAGATCGAGTCCAGGCATCTCTGTAGTGTTCCATGCGAATAGGTCAACATTATTCCTCAAGCATGTTTTGAGTTATCTCCTTGCCAGGTCAAGAAGTATGAGACCAATCTTCACGCCTTTGTTTGGTTCTTTGTCGAGGGGGATGAACTCGAAGTCTCTGTCTAGGACGGTGTTGTACCCCAAAATTTGCCCTCCCATTTCCTCAATTTTTTCTCATCACAAAACCCTGGGAGATCAAGATCCAGTTAGGGTTTCCTCTGCTCAAGACTTCTCCCTGCACTGTTGACCCAAATTAGGGTTTGTGATTGCACAAGGATATTTTGACCTAAAATGCCTAATATGACTTTCATGCTTCATGTTGGACTCCCAAGTTTATCCATACCAAGTTTCAAGTCTTGATTCCAAATTTTGCCCAGTCAATTGGACAGTTGACCTAGAAATCAACTGTATTGGGGAAAAAGTCAACTGTGGCCAATTGACAGTCAAATCTCATGAAAATTGACCCACATCAACATTATGAACTCACATGGACCATTTGATCAAGTTTGGATCACAATTCCTCAAGAAATTTGATCAGATCATCAAAAGGGCAAAATGGTCATTTTTAGGGTTTTGACTGCACCAAGGCAATTTTTGACTGTTTGACCTAGCCAATGGCAAACCAAGCTCACATATGGACTCAAGGGCCCCATGGAACTATCTTGACATGCTCAACAAGTTCAAAAGATCCCAAGTACACAAGATTGACAGTTGAATTTCCCAGTCAATTGATCAATTTTGACTGTATACTGAAAAGTCAAACTTTGACTTTTTGGTCAAAATCAAGAGTCAAGATTCATTTTTCATCAAAACATGCCAAATCATGAAACTTGTTCACCAAGAAATCAAAAAAATACAAATTAGGGTTTGAAATGGAAATTTTTCATAACTTAGAATTTTTCTAAGTTATGGAAAACCCTAATTTTTTCCCAACTTTTCCCCACTTTCTCACCAAGATTCATTTGGATTCAAACAAAAGTCAAAACATGAAAGTTGTAGCTTGTTGCATAATCTACAACTTTTATTCACAAAGTTTTCCCAAATGAGGTTTGTATCTCAAGTTACAATATTTGGAATAAGGGTACTAAACCATTCTTAACTTAGTGAAATTTTAACCTATTTTGACAAGGTTTTCTACCTAACTTCAAGGCCATTTTCCATACACTTCCAATTGGAATTTCAATTTGCATTTCAAAGATGGATTGTAGTACACATTCCAAGCTTTCTAAAATGTCTAAGAACTCATCAAACAACCTCATAACTTGAGAGAATCGAATTTTGAAAAATGGGAAAAAGTCACTTTTGTTCTTGGCCAAGACATGTTCATACTTTGGTGCCATTTTGAATTCAGCATGCTTAAGCTACATTACAGGTCCTAAAACCCTTTGACACTCAATAATTTAATGCAAAACCCTTGTGTCTTAGCATTATCTTGTTCATTAAACCATTACACAAGAGATTAACCTTAAAATGGAAAAAGCACTTTAGCCATTTTTGAAAAGATTGCTTTATGTCAAGTTCACATATCTTTGAAGTACAAAGAAATCTATGAGGCACAAGTTGTGAGACACATTGCACTGATCAAGACAAGGCTTTGCAGCATGATTAGGGGGCCTGCAGAAGCTTGTAACAAGGACTTGGCATTTTGACTTAAGAAATAAGAAACATTGCATAATAGTTAAAAACTTCCATATCAGTGAACCAGGCCTTAGAGAAAGATATCAAACACATTCCAAACATTAATCCTAAGCCGAAGCACGACCCTAACATCCCTCATACACTCCCATTCCCAAAATCACCTTCAAACTGCAAGAACAGGGCAGGGCCTGCAGTTTGAGTGTCATCTCTCTTTCCTCTCAAGCTTTCTTGCCCAAACCAGTTCACACACCTTCCCTATCATCTATGCAAGCTAACCAAAACCTAAAACACGACCTGTAACTCCTCTAACTAGTTCCACCATTTTCACTTTTCTGATTTGCAGGTGAAGTGCTCTAGCACGATTCAAAAGCTTTCAAGACAAAGTAAAGCTTGGAATAGCATCCCTGGACCTCAAGGAAGCTATACCAATCATCACCTTGCACTGAAAGCTTCTCCATTGCCAGATAGAACTTCAACTGAACAGGTAAGTTCATGAACTCGTATCTCTCTTATTAGGCATTGTTAGCTTTAGGTTTGTGAAGGAAACATGTCACAATCATAGCCCTGAACATGCCCATATAATTAGATTTCATTTATATTATGTGTGCTGCAAGAATTTTGAGCCTAAACATTGATAAAAAGCTAGGTCAGAAATTGGGGGAGAGGAAATTCTCCCTCATCTTAGAGAGTTAAGACAAGTTCTTTATATCCCTGAATTCGTCTCTTGATGCTGAACATTTTTGATGTTGAGAGTTTTCATTAAAAAGCCAGGAATCAGGATGTTTGAATCAGTAAGCAAAGCGCGCGTTTTTTGAACGTTTTCTGGCTGGAGGTTGAAGAAGGGTCTATTGGGCTGGGCTTGTTCCATATTTCTTATTTGCACCATGTTTTTGGTTTTACACCCCCTAAGCCCATTTCATTCATTTTAATGTTTTTTCTGACTTTTTCTTTTTGGTTTGACTTATTTATTTTTCCTCATCATATAAAAAATATAAAAATAATTTTTTGTACCATTTTCGTATTTATTAGATATTTATTTGGTTAGACTAGTTATTTGAACATAAATAAGTAAATAGATATACTTTTATTTAAAAAATGTTAAAATAGTGTAAATACATTTTTATTTTTATTTTATTTCATTTTATATTCTGAAAATATTTTATGTGAAATATACTTTTTTTTTATTAAATATTAAATATTATTAATTTATATATATAATACCTATTTAGTAAATAATACATATATATATATATATATATATATATATATATATATATATATATATATATATATATATATATATATATATATATATATATATATATATATATATATATATATATATATATATATATATATATATATATATATATATATATATATATATATATATATATATATATATATATATATATATATATATATATATATATATATATATATATATATATATATATATATATATATATATATATATATATATATATATATATATATATATATATATATATATATATATATATATATATATATATATATATATATATATATATATATATATATATATATATATATATATATATATATATATATATTTATATATATATATTTATTAATGTATTTAGGATAAAAATGCAAAAATAC
Organism: Vicia faba; assembly: GCA_948472305.1. Classification (NCBI taxonomy): domain Eukaryota; kingdom Viridiplantae; phylum Streptophyta; class Magnoliopsida; order Fabales; family Fabaceae; genus Vicia; species Vicia faba. The sequence continues at coordinate 358,535,155 of OX451738.1, forward strand.
ATACACTTTTTATTTTTTTATTTTTATTAATATTTAAATATAAAAATATCTTTTGATAAATATACTTCACTTTATTTTATTTTTATACAATAAATAAATACTTGTACATAATAAATAAATAATGCATTTATTTAATAGAATTAGGGTTTAACCTTAAACATAAAAAAAAAACTCCCAAAAAAAATACTTTTCTTTTTGTTTATTTTGACACATAAAAACACTTTTTTTCATACATACAAAAAACCATTTTTACATCTTGCATATTTATTAATTTATGCCAATTAAATATCACTTGTAAATAATTCCAAATTGATGTAATAGTTTAGGTTTAAATTCCTTGTTAAAATCCCCATTTGAACATTTGTACCCCCCTTCCCATATATGGTTTTGTAATAGCTTAGTAAATTTATTTTCGCACTTTATTGCTTTCTAATTACACCATGCTAGAATTAGGGTTTGTATGCAAATAAAAAGAACAAAATAGTTTGACCTAATCTCAAGATAAACAAGCATGAAAATGGACACACAAATCACACTTGCACCCCCTAGGGCATTCCACTTTGTTGCCTTCAAATAAATGGGCCATATTGCATGTTAGGTCTCTTTGGGCAAAACAAACAAATCAAATGATCATAGTCCCTCGACGACGCTTTCAAAAAGTTGCCTAAACAAATGATCAAGTCCCTTAAGAAAAATTGCTCGAAGATACTTGACACCATTGCAATTATGGTCTAAAACGATGACCCGCGCCCGTCCCTTTCACATCCTAACATGAGATTGTCCACCAAATACAATGGTGGAACAAACTTATTAAAAGGGTTAAAACATAGCAAATAACTTTGAGAAATTTAGGAGTAGATAACCTCTTAGTTACTTGAATCAAAACTTGCAAAAACAAAACACTTGCCTATTTTCTAAAACCACACCTCACAACACTTTCAAAACAACTTTCAAAAAAACAAATGAAAACCTTTTCAAAAGACATACATATTTGTATACATCCCCACATGGATCATTACAAAGGTTGCCACCACATTGGCTTCTTTTCAAAACATTTTCAAACCCACACATACACAAGCACCATTTCAAACAATTGGAAACAAAAGGCAAGTGATCTAAGCAAGTAACTAAGAGCCCATGGATAACCATGGATAGAAAGGGTGCTAATACCTTCCCTTTCTATAATCTATTCCCCGAACCTAAGAAAACATCTCAAAAGGTTTTTGCTGTGCTTTTTAACCTTTCCTTAGGATAAAATAAAAAGTCGGTGGCGACTCTTGCTCAACCGAAACATTTGCGAAAACAAACGCAAAACTCATAGTCAGTTCTCCCACCGTATCACAGACGGGTTAGAGAGGATCTTGTTTGCCATTGGGGGCTTCGACTTTATCTCTATCAAAGCGGGTGTCGAGCATAATAGAGTCGACCTTTGGTGGAGCCGGTTGTTCTTCGACTCGAGCAACTTTGTCCGTAGAGATAGCCGTTGTCGTCGAGGTGGTTTCTCTTTTAGTAGGTCGTACCCTAGTGTTGACCATGTTTTGAACATTGGCAGCCACATTGAAACATCTTCTAACAGCTGAAATGTCTCCATAGTGTTGGCTGAAGATTTTGATAATATTATTAGAAGCCAAGCGAATTGAACGTTTCGATCGAAATGAAACAAAGCGTCATGTTTCGAAGTAGCAGAAGCAGTGTTTCGAATAAGCATATCAAAGCTTGAAGCTTCGAGTGGCAATTATGGGAACATATCTAAAGAAGTCTCGAAATAACAACAAGGCTGTGTCTGAGAAGTGCGTTCGAAACGGAGAAGTACCAAAGCATTTGAAATCCAAATGGAAGCGGGACATTCGAAGTTTGAAATTTATGTGCTGGAGCATTTGGAGACACGTGGAAAGAAGAGAGAGGCATGGTTCTGCATGTTCTGAACGTGGCATAATCCTATAGCAAGACCGTTATGGTCGAATTAGTATAAATAGAAGTCTTAGTATTAGGATTTCGTGTGTCATATCTATTGTACTAAATACTCAGTAACATTCAAATTACCACATGGCAAGGGAAACAAATGCAAGAGCAATGTACGTATGATAGTACCACATATTTATGATTTAATGAAAACCTTTTATCATTTCCAGCACTTTCCTTTATCTTTCTACCAAATAACATTTACAAGTTTCCTCATTCAAAGTCTTTTTATCTCAAAATATCTTCATTAAAGCTTTACATTTCAATGCTTTCTTTACATTTCAAGCACTTTACATTTCAGAAAACTGTCATACTTTTCATGCCTTTATCTTCAAGTTTTGTCTTTCGAAAGTCTATTTTTACTTAAAGTCATTTACAGATTTCTTGCATTAAACGCTTTCTTCATATTTCGAATCTTTTACGTTCCAGAGCATCTTTTACATTAACTGTTTTTATAATTCGAAGCCATTTACTTGCTTTTTATGCAATTTTACACGTCTTTACAATTAACATTTATTCATGCAAGTTAGTTTCGCGCACATACATTTTGATTACACCTTTAGATCTTTAAGAGAGAAATCGAAATAAGCCAAACACCTATACAACACTCAAATACCAACCATGAATATTTGTTCGATCATGAGAGTTACCCTAATGACCAAGGAATCCTAGGATCAATCTAGTCGATCCTGTGAGTTACCAAAGAAATTGAATAACAGTCAGTAAGTTTATTCGATAGTTTGGAAGACTAGCGGTTGTTTACCAGAAATCACTGGAAACAAATTGGCACACCTGGTGGGACCAATAATTGGACATTAGAAATAAAGATTGTTGAGACATAACCATTATAAAAACGTTGGAACTTAAGAAGTTTGCTGTTTTATGAACCTAAGAAGTGGTAAAATAACCAACAGCAACCAACCCTTATCTAGAAGAAAACGTTTGGCCAAAATGTCTAATTCTGACAATCAACAAGGGGAACAAAATGCCCCACATACAACAGGCACTAATGTGTCCACTTCGCTGGGAACATCTAATGTGATCCCTTCGAATGCATAGTCTGTTGCATCTTCAACCAGTAATATAGCCACCAATGGAGTAAGTGGCATATCAACTAATAGTTCGATCTTAGGAAATACTGGAACCATTGGTTATCCTGGGGGATTCGTTCCGCCATCAGGGACACAATCCCATTTCGCCACTCCACTAACTAGACCACCCGGTTTCGATGGAAATAGAACCAGAAACTCCTCTTATGGAATGCCAACTTCCTTTATGGCAGGTTTACATAATTCCACATCGAATTCATCACCATAATTAGGGTCTGGGTCTGGGGCGAATCAGTTTATGACAAATAACCAAGGATCAGTGGGTTATAGCACAATGCCTATTTTAACCACAGAAAACCAGTTGGCTTTTAGGCAATTGATGGATGACAGTAACCATAATATGATAGGGGTGTTAGCACAAACTATGCAGGAAATATTTGCCCCAATAGTATAAAATGTGACTGTGACAAACAGGGAAAACGCTGACAACATGAGTCGAATAGCAAATTTCTTTGCTCCCCCAGAAAGGCGTAGGCAGAATCAGGCGGGATTTCGAGCAAACATGCCTGTTATAGAACAAATTGCTAACGACCCAATTTATAGACCACCTAGAGAAGAACTTAACTTGGGGGCAAGGGAACCAAGGTTAGAAGCCCCAATAATCTCAGGCCCACAAAGAGAAATTATGGAACCAGGGGCAAGGGTCGAAAGGCTAGAAGCCCCAGAGTTTCGAGAAGAACAACCTAGGGGAGTTGTCCTGGTTGGTCGAAATCAAGATGCCGATGCTGTCGTTCATAGAATTCGAAACGATAACATCTTGGCAGAAAACAATCTAACCACCATGATAGAGAGAGTCATGGCCCAGAATGGCCTCAACACAGGAATGAGAAGGCCAAATTATGCTTCTCCTATATTAGATTGCATAATGCATACTGATTTACCAAGGGGATATAAAGTCCCTAAATTTACAAAGTTCGCTGGGGATACCAATGAGTCAACAGTCGAACACATAGCGAGATATTTAACCGAAGCGGGAGATATAGCCAATAATGAAGATCTCAGAATCAAATACTTCCCAAGTTCCTTGACTAAAAATGCCTTCACATGGTTTACCACTTTGCCTCCTGGGTCCATTGACACTTGGGCTCTTTTGGAGAGATTATTCCATGAACAATTTTACATGGGACAGTCGAAAATAAGCTTGAAGGAATTAGCCAGTGTCAAGAGAAAGTTCACCGAACCCATAGACGATTATCTGAACAGACTTAGGCTTTTGAAATCCAGATGTTACACAGTAGTGCCTGAACATGAGTTAGTCGAAATGGCCGCTGGTGGTTTGGATTACTCTATTCGAAAGAAACTAGACACTCAATATTTGAGGGATATGGCTCAGTTAGCCGATAGGGTTCGACAGGTCGAAAGGCTAAAGGCCGAAAAAGCCAGAGTCTTTAAGAATAGCAAGAAAGAAAGGATCTCTTATGTTGGAACTGAGGAAGCAGAAGAATATCCTGAATTCGAATTCGAAGAGGTTGAAATCGACCTCGCTGAATTAAAACAGGCTCCACCCTACTCCTGCAAATTATTGGTTCCCACAAAAGGGAAAGAGATTGTTGAAAATGAGAAAAGTGACAAATTCCCAAAGAAGGTCTATACCTTCGATGTCACTAAATGTGACGAGATTTTTGATTTACTTATCAAAGATGGCCAACTCATTGTGCCATCAAATGTCAAAATACCTTCTTTAGATCAGAGAAAGAAGAGAGGGTTTTGCAAATATCATAGTTTCCTAGGCCACAAAACCTCACAATGTTTTCTTTTCAGGGACCTAATTCAAAATGCAATCAAAGACGGCAGACTAAAGTTTGCTGATAAGGTAAAGATGAAAGTGGACGAAGATCCCTTGGACGTCGCAGACACCAACTACTCCGAGCCTGCGTGCATTGGAGAGATTAACATGGTGGAAACTGACCAAAGCGACGCCCTAACAGGAGAGGAAGGTACTGAAACTGAAAACTGGGTGATGGTCGAAATCGATAAGGAGGTCACTGAAGACATCCAGAAGATACCAGAGACTTCGATTGAAGCAGCACCTGTAGCTGTTGCAAAAGAAATCCAGGCTACTGAAGGCCAGGGAAATCAAAACCAAGAGCTAACACAGGTCACTGAAGGCTTGAGGCTGGAATTGGAGAAGGTCCAAATCACGAAGCCAACTTCCCCTCAGAAGGAAATATGGGACACTCTAGGGGAACCCAGTGGAAAATTTGACTATTTGGTCAAATATTCTGCCCCAGAGAGTTCGAAGGTTCAGATTGAGGATATAAAGCCCACAGGATGGGACGATGATGAAGATAAGGGGGAAGATGTTGAGATAAATATGGTGGATATGGAGAGGCCTCGCTCTGAGATGGAGGAAGTAGAAAAATACTTAGAAAAAGAGAAGTATAGAATGGAGGATAATCACACTGGAGACGCTAGTCTCAAGGATTACCTCATGACATGCCACAAAGGAGATTCAGGCATGATATTGTGCCCTAGGTGCAGCATCCTCTGCAATCAAAGAATCGCTGAGAATTTCGAAAGGGTACAGAGGACTCGAACTGGCAACAATTTGCGCCAGGATAACCAGCTTTTCAGGTGTTATCCCAAGGCTGGAGAAAGTTTGCTGGAATTTGTGTTTCGTTGCTACAAAGGGGAAACCAAGTGCTTGATTTGCCCAAGGTGTTCTGCTGTGTATGACCAAAGCATGGTCAGAGCCTTCGAAACGATTCCCTTCGCCCCTTGCTGGAACCACCAAGAAACTGTCCAGATGGGCCCACGTTTCGACAGCAGACACAAACAACGAAGGCCTGATAGCCCTCACCCCAAGGCTGCTCGAAGAGTGACTTTCAAACTCCCTGCTGAAGTGCCAACCGAAAGATGGTTACAAGTCAGAAATGACAAAGGCAAAGATAGATGGAGAAACACCGAACGAAATGCACGCCATGCTGTGACATACAGAAGGCAATTCAACACAGCAAAAAGGGAGGAGGTAAGATTATAAAATTACAAAGGAAGGAACCCCATGTCAAGATCCCAGTGGCGCAGACAACAAAGGATTCGAAAGGCTGAGAGGGAAGCTGTGGCAAACAAAGGGGTTACTTCAACAAAGAACCAAGGTGAATCTAGCACCAACAAACCAAAAAATCAAACTGAAGACAAACCTCCAGTCAATAGGAGGCTTTTCTCTGAAGTACAACGGGATGAACCAAAGGAATACACTCCAGGCCCAGAAGAGGACGAAGATATGATAACAGATAACTTCGAATCGGAGGGGGAGTATTCATTCAACCTAAACTGTAACGTGGTATCTGTGCTTCCCTGTGAATTTGGGCAGGAAACTGAAATTGAGGAATATGAGGAAGATGATACCACAGATTTGATGAAACATAGGCCTGTGTGCTACTATGTGATGGACAATGGGGCTGTTGAGGAGTAAAATGCGTTCTTCGAACATCCAGAACCTGCTATGAAGAACCATCTTAAGCCACTTTTTATTTGGGCAAAAGTTGGTGTCCATGGTGTGAACAAAGTTCTAGTGGATGGGGGTGCTGCAGTCAATTTGATACCCCATTTCATGCTGAAAAGATTAGAGATCCGCGAAGGAGACATCAAGCCCCATAATATGGTTCTGTCCAACTATGAGGGAAAAGTGGGCAAAACACTGGGAGTGGTCCAGTTGGAATTGACAATAGGCTCAAGCTGTAGGCCTACCATGTTTATGGTGATCGAAGCCAAAGCCAACTATAACTTATTGCTGGGAAGGGAGTGGATCCATGGCGTGGGGGCAGTTCCTTCGTCAATGCACCAGCGACTAGTTCTGTGGAGAGATGATGGAATCATGGAAAACATCGAAGCAGACCAGAGTTACTTCATGTCAACAGTAAATTTAGTTGACAAGAGGGATTATGATAAAAATCTGGCAAAGATTGCTCCGTGTGTTCCAAATGATGAGATTAACGAAACTAGAAACGCCCACTACTACATGACCCTTCGCCATGATGGCCTTTACTGGGATAGAACAATAATCAGTGAAGAAGAGGGAGTCGAAAGCACTATACAAAAACGGCCAGCAGGCTGGGACTTCGACAACCTTATCCATGACTGAGTCCACCTTTTTCGAAAGGATTTCGGCCTATATGGCTGAGAACGAATCAAAAGCGGCCTTAGAGGCTGAAATAAATAAATTAACTATAAAGATGAACGAAGTAAGTGGGGATGGCTCGAAATGCTCACCCTTCAAAGAGTTTGAGATGGATCAAAGGTTGGATGCCATCTACGATAAAGAACCCTTAGGCTTCGAAAGGGACCCCATAAACTCAGGTGCCAAAATGTTGGCACAAGATCCACTCGAAGAAGTCAACTTAAGGGATGAAAAAACGAAAAGAATAACCTACATAAGTGCAAAACTCAGCCCAGGCCTCAAGAAGGAAGTAATCGAAGTCCTCAAGGAAAATAAAGATTGCTTCGCATGGGATTATGACGAAATGCCTGGTTTAAAGAGGGAGTTGGTCGAACACAGACTGCCAATCAAAGATGGCAAGAAGCCCATCAAACAAACTCCCAGAAGATTCGCACCAGCGGTTCTCACAAAAATTAAAGCTGAGATCGAAAGATTGCTGTGTTGCAAATTGATCAGAACAACAAGGTACGTCGAATGGTTAGCAAACATAGTACCTGTTATTAAGAAAAATGGTTCTTTAAGAATTTGCATAGATTTTAGGGATTTAAACACTGCAACCCCTAAAGATGAATATTCCATACCTGTGGCAGAAATGCTAGTAGATTCTACTGCAGGGTTCGAATACTTGAGTATGTTAGACGGATACTCGGGGTATAATCAGATTTTCATTGCTGAAGAAGATGTTGCAAAGACAACATTTCGTTGCCCAGGAGCCTTAGGCACCTACGAATGGGTGGTGATGCCTTTTGGTTTAAAGAACGCTGGGGCAACTTATCAAAGGGCAATGAATTCAATTTTTCATGATTTCATTGAAACCTTCATGCAGGTGTATATTGATGATATAGTCATCAAATCTATATCTGCAGAAACACATTTGCATCATTTGAGCCAATCATTCGAGCGAATGAGAAAACATGGCTTAAAGATGAATCCCCTTAAATGTGCATTTTTTGTGCAGGCTGGAGATTTTCTTGGTTTTGTGGTTCACAAGAAAGGGATTGAAATCAACCAGAACAAAACTAAATCCATAATGGAGACGAAAGCACCTACATCAAAAAGGGAGTTGCAATCTCTGCTAGGGAAAATTAACTTCCTCAGAAGATTCATTTCGAACCTGAGTGGAAGAACCCAAGCTTTCTCTCCGTTACTTCGTCTAAAGCAAGGCCAAGCCTTCGAATGGAACGAAGCCCACCAGGAGGCATTTGACAGGATAAAAAGATACCTCTCTCAGCCTCCTATTTTGTCTCCACCTTCATGGGGGAATCCCATGAGATTGTACATATCTGCCTCTGAAGTTAGTATAGGTAGTATGTTAGCACAAGAAGATAGCAATGGTATCGAAAGAGCCATATACTATTTAAGTAGAGTGCTAAATGATGCAGAGACCAGATATAGCAATCTAGAAAAGCTATGTCTCTGTTTGTATTTCTCTTGTATGAAACTCAAGTATTATATAAAGCCTGTTGATGTTTATGTTTCATCTCATTTCGATGTCATTAAACATATGCTGTCAAAACCAATAATGCATAGCAGAGTTGGTAAATGGGCTTTAGCCTTAACAGAATATTCTTTGACTTTCATGCCTTTAAAAGCTATGAAAGGTCAAGTGATTTCTGACTTCATTGTGGACCATTCTTTGGTTGAGCAGACTGTCATGAGTTACGTCGAAATGCAACCATGGAAATTGTACTTTAATGGTTCAACCCACAGGAATGGAAGTGGCGTTGGAGTCCTTCTAATTTCTCCTGAAGGAATTCCAACAAAATTCAAGTATAAATTAGATGGTCCTTGTTGCTCGAACAACGAAGATGAGTATGAAGCGCTCATTGTTGGACTTGAAGCTTTGTTGGAATTGGGGGCAACTAGAGTCGAAATTAAAGGAGACTCAGAATTAGTGGTCAAACAAATCACAAAGGAATATAAGTGCATAAAGGAAAACTTAATGGTATACTTCGTCATAGTCAATAGGCTATTAAGGAAATTTGAATACATGGATATTCAACACATACCAAGAATAGAGAACCAAGAAGCAAATGACTTAGCGCAGTTGGCTTCGGGTTATAAAGTTTCTACCAGGAACTTTAAGGATTTAGTTGAATTAAGGGGTAGAGTTATGGCTACTAGATTCACACCATCAGATCTGGAAAGTATGAAATTGGGATATGCTGAGAAACAGGGATTCGAAATATTAGCCATAAATACTTTGTCAGATGCAAATTGGCGAAGTCCACTAAAGAGTTATTTAGCAGACCCAACTCTGAACGTGGATAGAAAGACAAAATACAGAGCATTGTCATATCTCCTCATGGGGAACGAATTGTTTAAAAAGACCCAAGAGGGCGTATTATTAAAATGCCTAGTAGAAATTCATCTACAGTCAGTTCGAATTCAGAGACAAAACGAAATCCCAGCTGCTTTATATTGGGAAATGATGATGAATGAATTAGTCGAGTTGGACGAAATTAGATTACATGCATTGGAAATTTTGATGAGACAAAAAGAAAGAGTGGCCAGAACATACAACAAAAGGGTGAAGAAAAAAGTATTCATTATTAATGACTTAGTTTGGAAAGTCATATTGCCCATGGACAAGAAAAATAAAGCATTAGGTAAATGGTCACCTCATTGGGAAGGACCTTTTCGAATATTAAAAGTATTCTCAAACAATGCATACGAAATCGAAGAACTGGTGGATGATAAACGTATCCTAAAGGTTAATGGGAAATATTTAAAGAAATATAAGCCACGCCTGCAGGAGATTCGAATAGTAACAACGTAACCAAGATATTATTAAAAGGCCAAAATGGCAAGATAAGATGCCAAAATGGCGTTGTTCGAATATTACATATAAGAAACCAAAATCGTAGTCAAATAAACATCTGAAATTTAGAAATAAGAGTTATTTTTCAATCGGTTGAAAGTGCTTCGAAATGATTCAAGCCTCTGCTGAGCGAAACGCCTGGATCCTTCCAAGGTTGCCACTTCTCCTTTAAGTTGTTCTGCAGTCTCCATTTCTGCAAGCCCCTGGTTGAGAAGCTCTTCGAATTGGTTACCAGCAGTATTGGTTTCGAAGGCTATTTGTTGTTCTTTAGCCTCCTTAACCTTCTGTTGAAGTTCCAGAATCTGCCTTTCCCAAAGAAGTATGGACTCAGCTCGAGCCTCATAATCAGTTTTCGCCTGCTTTAGATGCATAGCTTGATCCTCAGCTTCTTGAGAGAGTTTCAAAGCTTGTTCATAAGCAGCATCCATTGCAATGCGTTTTTCTTGAACCTTCTTGGCAGCAGATTCATCTTGGAGAAGGTAACCAGTTACGTTGTCCAGCAAAGCCTGAAGATCGAACAAGAGAGTACTAACTGGCAAGGAGCAGGTAGAAAGATTGACCTTTGTGAGCAACTCCTTCATAGTATAGCAAGCAATACTATCTTGTTTGAGCACTTCGAATATATCCACATTGAGAATTGTTTTCCTAATCTTATTAAGAAGTACAATTCTTTCATCTGTGGGAAGAGGATAGCTGGTCGAACTTGTGCCAGCCCTAGCAAGTGGGACGTCCCTTTGAGCCAGCTTTGCCTTCATGTACCCAATAGGGTCATTTCGTCTCAGAAGTGCAAGCTCCTCGCCAGTCATTCGAGACAAAGAGGATTGAGGGAGTTCCACACGTAGGGGAGTCGCGTCCATTTAAACCTCCATGGGTTCGTTGGTTGCATCACCATCCCCTTCATTCGTTTCGTGCTCTTGATCTTCTTCATCATCATCCAAGTCCACCACTTCGATGCCTTCCTTTTCACTGCTATTTGCGTTGGACTCCGTCCCAGCAGTCGAACCATCATTGGCATCCTCCTCCTCAGACTCTTCATCTGCAGATTCTTCGTCTCTTTGCCCAGAATCAGCTTTCTCTCCTTTAGTTTGAGTGTCCTTTGGGTCCTCTTGAAGAGTTTCAAGAGGGGACTTTTGAAGAGAAGCTCTTTGCAAATCCTCTGCAGATGTTTGAAGTGGTATTTCGTTTGTCTCTTTCAGAGGAATAGAGGTGCCTTGATCATCCTGCTGTTCAGAAGTTCCAGCCAGAACTGCCATATTAGACGAACCTTTATTCTGTACAAGGTTGCTGGAATCTCCTTGAGGAGAGGAGTTGAGTGGAGCGGCAGCTTTGGATGGTGAGTTCGAAGTAGTGGAAGCTGGATTCAAGATGTTCTGCAAGGAGCAACATAATGTTAGAAACATGCACCAAGGTAATAAGAAGTTATTATTTTCAAAGAGATTTTAAAAGTTCAATTTACCTGTGGACTCTCGGAGGAGAGGTTACTAGCTATGCATTCCAACATTACGTTGGAGGTCGAAGGTGGAATTTTGGATTTGGGTGAGGGAGCAGCATCCCTGGAATCAAGTCCAGAGACACTAGTTGGAACGGTACTTTTCGAAATATCTTTCTTTTGCTTCTTCTTCGAAGCAGTTGTTAAGTTTCCTCCAGCCTTGGGGTCCTCCCCAGTGGTATTTGATTTCCGCTTTTTGGGAGTAGTAGGAGGAAGTTTGTTGGTCTGAAAAGATTTAAACAAAGAGTTAGATGCAAACCATAAAACATGAGTGAATTCGAAACATCAAGGCTAAGTGATTACCGTTGGAGTTGGAACACTGGTTGTTGTTGGTATTGTTGTTGTTGTTGTGGTTGCAGCAATGGTTGTTGTTTCAGGTGGAGTCACTTTGTCAGTAGTTTCGATAGAGGCTTGAGAGGCACTCCCTTCTTTTGACTTCGAGGCAGCTGTCTTTATCCTGATGGCTGAAAATCGAAACAATTAAAGCAAAGGTTAAAGATATGGAAAATTAAAGACGTTTGGGATTTTCCCAAGCATTCGCACCTGTGCCTTGATCAGATTTAATTGACATGGCAGAAAGGTCGTATCGAAGGTGTCCTGGGAAATCATGAAGCCAGTGTCGAGCCCATGTCACAGTCTCAGATGGCTTTGGTTTCCTTTGAAGATGTTTGAACATCTCTTTGCAAGTGAACCACCAAGGATATGGGGGAAACCAAGCCAGAGCCAGTTTTGAGGTAGGTAATCTAGGAAATTTAGGTGGATGCATTTCGAATGCCAACCTATACCTATCCTCAGGTGACAACCCTGAAGGAAGTTTTAACTTAGAAACTTTTTGTTTGAATTTTTCCTTCAAGGTCTCAGCCGCTTGATGCACAGTGGATTCCAAGCGCGTGGGGTCATAAGTAGTTTCAAAATAATTTTGGAAAGCTTTAATCTCTTTGGCATGAGTAAACATGCCTTTCTTTGCTGGTACATGCACATCGAAGGCATCAATTAGTTTCTGTTGAATTGTAAGTGTATCGAACATATAAGTTTGATAAAACTTGGTCCACCATTCCAGAAACCCTTTAGTTGTGAGATGGGTAGGTTCGAAGGTTATCAGCTCAAACTGGGCAAAGCCTTGATATTGTTCTTGCTGTATTTTGGCTTCTCGTGCCTTGAAAGTTCGCCCAGAAGTAATGGCACTCTCAGTTTGGAATAAAGGTTCAGGAATTAGTTGGCATAAGCCAAATTGTCTCGAAACAAAATTTGGCTGGTAAGCGAAAAGAAAAATCTGATTCTTGGCTGGAGTTATTCTTGAAGAAATAAGTCTAGGTAGCAAAAAAGCTCTCCATACATCCTGAATCTCCTTGCTCTTGATAGCTTCTGAGAGAGCCATGGTGAACCAGGAAGGTCCATGAGCCCTCGAAGCAAAAGGCGCCATGCTCTCTTCGAACTTGTGCCTTTTGGAGAATATCATGATGTACTTCGAGAATAGGACTTTGAAGTCGTCTTTGTCGTCATTTGGAGTTAATCTTCGAAGCTTAGTGCCTTCGACTATCCTATCAGTTATCTCAGGGTCTTGTTCATCAATGGTATTGGCAGTTGACAAGGAGGGTTCGAACATGGCATTTAGCCATAGTTGAAGTAACCAAAAAGGGCCAGCCAACAGGATATTCTTGGAGGTATGGGATTTGAGGCTCGAAACAGCTGACCTTAGGCTTTCATAGAGGTCAACTAAGAGCAGTTCACTTAAGCACACTCTTCGATTTTCATGCAAATCCCTAGCTAGAGGAATGAACCTACTGGCTACCTGTAGGGATCTACTGCAGAAAATGTATCTTGACAGCCATAGGGTTAAGAAAGCAATATGTTCTACGTCAGACACATTGTCTCCCTCAGCATGGTAGTGACTGATAAACTTGGAAAAAATTGCTAGCTTGACTTCGAAGTCAATTATGCTGGAATGTTCTTTGTTGTCGGGGATATATGTTTCTCCTACTGGCGATAGCCCAGTGATGGCCGCTATGTCGAAGAAGGTAGGGGTGATCATTCCACCTGGGAGATGGAAAGTATTATAGGTATTGTCCCAGAAATAGAGGGACGCAAATAGCAGAGGGTGGCTGTAAGTGAAACCAGGCTTCGATAGCTTAATCAAATTGTAGATACCTAATTCTTCCCATTGCTGAGATTTCTTAGCTTCTACTTTCTTGAACCAGTTTTGATAAGCAGTATCGGAGGTGGGGCAAGATCGAAACGGTTTAAAATTACTTTTTACATAGTCCAATACAAAGGGCTCCTTAGGAGGAACAGTTGGATTTTCTATGGTGTTTGAGCCAGAAGATTCTATTGCCTTAGGGGCGTCCATTTTGTTAAACAAGGGTTTGAAACTATAGCAAACTGGGAAAATTGTCCTGGTATCTTTTAAAATTTCAAAAACCGTAAGAGGGCCATTTAAAGCTAACCTCTTACCAGCAACGGTGGTAGGAATGAGTACCTGTGACGCATACAACATTTCTTTTTCCTTTGAGATCATCTGAGGAGCAAGAACGGATTAACCTTGGTGAGTGATAATCTTACTTTCCATTGTAGTTCCTGCAGTTTTTCCCTTCTTCTTGGAAACCTTTTTGAGTTGGGATGAAGTAGAAGAAGACATTTTTGAAGGATGTTGAAAGCTTAGGGTTTTTGGCGAGAGAAGGAGGGTAAAAGATTCAGAATGTGAAAAGAAAAGAAAAAGACTAAGTTGATGATGTTTTATAATGTGGAAGTTTAAGCATCCACTGAATAAGGGTGTGATACGTGGAAATCATGGGTTGGTGTGATGAAGAGGTGGCGTAAAGTTAACATGGGTAATATGCGTGATTTAAAGATGATCATTGTTTGTAACTGCACCATACTGTGGAGTGGCTCCAGGCGGTTAAGGAATCCAAAAAGTGTTATGATTGACGTGACTGGAGTCAAATGCATTAAATGTTATGATGATTCGAAGGTCGCATCAAAATCTTGTGTAGATGTTTAAAATAGGTATTTCTCAGAGAGATCAAAATACATATTTTAAAGGGGCATTTTGTTGGCTGAAGATTTTGATAATATTATTAGAAGCCAAGCGAATTGAACGTTTCGATCGAAATGAAACAAAGCGTCATGTTTCGAAGTAGCAGAAGCAGTGTTTCGAATAAGCATATCAAAGCTTGAAGCTTCGAGTGGCAATTATGGGAACATATCTAAAGAAGTCTCGAAATAACAACAAGGTTGTGTCTGAGAAGTGCGTTCGAAAAGGAGAAGTACCAAAGCATTTGAAATTCAAATGGAAGCGGGACATTCGAAGTTTGAAATTTATGTGTTGGAGCATTTGGAGACACGTGGAAAGAAGAGAGAGGCATGGTTCTGCATGTTCTGAACGTGGCATAATCCTATAGCAAGACCGTTATGGTCGAATTAGTATAAATAGAAGTCTTAGTATTAGGATTTCGTGTGTCATATCTATTGTACTAAATACTCAGTAACATTCAAATTACCACATGGCAAGGGAAACGAATGCAAGAGCAATGTACGTATGATAGCACCACATATTTATGATTTAATGAAAACCTTTTATCATTTCCAGCACTTTCCTTTATCTTTCTGCCAAATAACATTTACAAGTTTCCTCATTCAAAGTCTTTTTATCTCGAAATCTCTTCATTAAAGCTTTACATTTCAATGCTTTCTTTACATTTCAAGCACTTTACATTTCAGAAAACTGTCATACTTTTCATGCCTTTATCTTCAAGTTTTGTCTTTCGAAAGTCTATTTTTACTTAAAGTCATTTACAGATTTATTGCATTAAACGCTTTCTTCATATTTCGAATCTTTTACGTTCCAGAGCATCTTTTACATTAACTGTTTTTATAATTCGAAGCCATTTACTTGCTTTTTATGCAATTTTACACGTCTTTACAATTAACATTTATTCATGCAAGTTAGTTTCGCGCACATACATTTTGATTACACCTTTAGATCTTTAAGAGAGAAATCGAAATAAGCCAAACACCTATACAACACTCAAATACCAACCATGAATATCTGTTCGATCATGAGAGTTACCCTAATGACCAAGGAATCCTAGGATCAATCTAGTCGATCCTGTGAGTTACCAAAGAAATTGAATAACAGTCAGTAAGTTTATTCGATAGTTTGGAAGACTAGCGGTTGTTTACCAGAAATCACTGGAAACACATAGATGGTGGTGACGTGTGCCCTCTTGGTGTAGAACTTCATCTTGAAATGCACCGTGGCAGGGACGGCAGTCAGCTCGGCCAGTGCTGGTCTCCCCAAAATGCAATTATAGAGAGATGGGCAATCGATCACTAGAAACCTCACTTTGGCCTGTCAGGATGCAATATCTTCCCCTAATGTGACAAAGAGCTCGACGTAACCCCATGGCTTGGAGGTCGAACCGTTAAATCCTTGCAGGTCGGACCCCACATATGGTGACAAGTGGGTATCGTTGAGTTGCAAGGTGTGGAACAAGTGGGTGTACATGATGTCAATGAAACTCCCCCCGTTGACCAGGATGTGATGTACATCAAAGTTGGCCATCTTTGCCTTCACCAGCAAAGGAATACTTGAGTTCGGGGCTCTGTCGGGTAGTTCCTCGAGGTAGAAAGTGATCGGATCAAATTTTCCCTCAAATATTTCAAGGGTTACAGCCTGGATCGGGGCGACATCTACCTGCTCGTTAAGTTTCCTGTTCGCTGAATTTATCGAGATATCGTTGAATCCCCTGCCAGATATGACCATGGCAGAGGGGAACTTCTCCCATCTGCTGTGGGTGAACAAAGATTTCTCATCTTCAAAGTTGTCGGGGATGCGGAAGTCCTTGGGCCTTGAGACGCATAAGGCTCTTTGGAGGGGACCAGATTCGTCGGATGGTAGGGTATCGTCATCAATTTCTTTAATATTGCGGGTATCCTGACGAGGGTGTCGTTTCGCCTGTACTGCCCGAGTCTCCCTGCCTTGATGAGAGTCTCGATAGCATCCTTTAGGTGGACGCAGGCTTCGGTCAAGTGACTGTAGCTCCGGTGGTATTGACAGTATTTTATGCTATCGGCCCTGCGCTTTCCAGGGGAGGGTTGAGGATGCGTGACACCATTGTCCTTGAACTTGGAGTTGAAGCACTCCGCAAGGATACGCTCGTGGGAAGCAATCATCGGGGTGTACTCAGTGAACCGTCCGGCTGGTCCTCTGTGCTCATGAGGCTCGCGAGGTTTCTCGTCCCTTCTCTTCTCCTTAATCTGTCGAGAAGTGCCTGCATCATGGTGCCGTGGGATGTTAGTTGGTATGCGGTTCCTCGAATCGCAGGCTATGTTGGGTGCTTCTTTTTCCTTATAGTCCATATATGCTCGGGCTTTTTCGAAGAAGGCGTCAAAAGACCTGGGGGGTTCAATATGGATGACCTTTCTAAATTCAATGCGCGGGAGGAGTCCCATTTCGAGCAGGTATCTCTTCATGGGACCTGAATGGCCTCACACATGAACCGATCAATGTACTCTCAGAGGGTCTCGTCGCTTCTCTAAACGATTTCCTTGAGGGCGGCCTCAGTCTTCGGATGTCAACGAGATGCGGTGAAGCTGCTGATGAATTGGTTTTTGAGGCTCCTCTATGAGGTGATCGATCCAAGGGAAAGGTTCTTATACTAATCCATGGTTGTTTTCCACAACGTCGTGGGGAACAACCTGCATTTGATTGGGCCCCTGGTGTTGTGGTAGTGGAGCATCGCTTTAATTCCGTCGATATGGTCGACAAGAACAGCAATGTCATTGTACTCCTTCAGTAGGGGAGGCTTCTCCATTCCTTTAGGAATGGGAGCCTCCATGATGGCTTGGGATAGTGGACCGTAGGGGTCGTCTTCGTCTCTTCTTTTTGGAGAGCGAGAGCGGGACCGGTTGTAGCTGTGGTCTTTGTGTCGTCTTGGCCACAAGGAGGATCCCTTAGCCGAGACTTCTTTTCTTCATTATCGATGTTCCTTTTACATTCAGGGGATCGTCGTTGTTTGAGTGGGGGAGTGTGACCGCGTTTATTGATAGCTTTAGGTTGGGTCCTCTCCAAAGCGGGACCTCGCCCAATGCAGCGAGGAGTGGGGCTTCGAGAATCGTACTTTCGGTGTCTCCACAGGGGAGATCGGGAGGGTCCTCGTTTCATTGGGGAGGAGGAGTTCGAGAGTCAGGTCTCCTGTGCCTTCTGGGGGGGCCGACGGGTCTGCTCCAGCATCATCAGGCGCTCACCCTAGGAGAAGATCATGTAGTTCATCTGGTTGATCGCTGCAAACAGGGCTCTAGTTGTGGCGTTAGCGCCCTAAGGAATGGGGACCTCTTCATATATATTGGGCTCATAATTCTACGGAGGATGGTAGTCGTTGTCGTGTGGTTGTGAGTGGGTGGATGAAGATGAGGTCAGTCTGTCCATATGGTCTTGCTCGAGACCGACCACTTTGTTGTTAATACCCGCATTGTCATCACCAATGTTGTTGTTGTTGGCGTTGGGGAAATGGACATTTTGGTTATCATTGACAGCTTGGTCGGCCATGACAATCGGAAGGTGGATAAATAGTTGCTTTGATCTTGAATGGAAAATGGGGAAGTTGGGTTGATCAGAAGGGGTTGTCAAGGCCCGCGAGCTTTAAGTCAAGAAGTGGTTGAATATAAAATTGGGGGGGGGGGGGGGGAGGGGGCACCTGCAAGACATTCTGATGCCAAAGTAAGGTTCAGAGTAAGTGCAAGTAAGTACGAGAGTATAGTTGAATGAATGAATACCTGACCCTCTCAAGTGAGAGGGTATTTATATCCCCTAGCGCTGAGCCAAGGTCTTGAGTAATAGGCCATAATGAGGCCCAACAACAAAGACTTCCAGGGTTTACGAGTGTATGGAGTCCAACACGTGGCCTCCTTCCTAGTCAACCTCCCTAAGAAAGCAGTGGAAGTTGAACCCGTTATTCTCGGAGGGAAGGATGATGACGATATGGAAACATGAGTTATGTTCTCCTAGTGGACACGTGGGGAAATGCCCAACAGTCCTCAATTCGGGATGCATGCTTTTGGGCCTTTGTAAAGGCGCTGGATTTGGCCTCCCCAACGGTGGGACAGGTGTCGGCCCAATCCAGAACATATATCATTGACGAGAAAGTTTTAGTTAAGTGGAATCATTGTATTTGGTCAATCTTGTTAGAAATTTGATCAGTCACAACAAACTCAAAACAAAATGTTGGATCTAACAGTTTTTTTTCTTCTGAAAATGTAAAACTTAATTGAAAACATTGACATAAGAAATACCAAAATTACAAAACACATAGTTCCAAATGCATATCAGATATAATTTACATTAAAATGAGTTCACATACAATTTAAAGAAGTTAAGGAACACATATTAAATAATTTGTAAAACATCTCAAGCCCACTTCAAATTATACAGGAAAATATCCTACTGCAAAATTCCTAAAACGGACACAGAGCCTTCCAAAATATGTCTCCAAATTTTTTTTTCTTGTTTCAGCACCAATCACCTCCAAAAATCTGAAAAGATCAGCCTGATCCATACTGTCAAGAGATTCACTTAAAGTCAAAAGAAGAAACCTCCAGAATAATCTAAAAACTGGCTGAAATTGAATCAGAGGAGCACTTTCAACCCTCCACTGCAAGAACATTGACACCCAAACTCGCCACAACCTTATGCAACGTTTGGATAGAACTTCCCTTTGAGTCACAAACCGATTGTTAGACACTTCCACCAAGATGCTA
The DNA here is from genome assembly GCA_948472305.1 of Vicia faba. NCBI lineage: Eukaryota > Viridiplantae > Streptophyta > Magnoliopsida > Fabales > Fabaceae > Vicia > Vicia faba. The sequence continues at coordinate 358,554,450 of OX451738.1, forward strand.
TATTATGCTTGATGTTGCTATTTTATTTTTCAGCCAATTCCAAGACATAATCTTTACCTTCTCTATCAATTTATCTACAACCGACTCCTTGTTACGAAAAACTTTACTGTTTCAAGCCTTCCAAATATTCCATATGCTCGCGAACCAAATTACCTAGGAAATATTAATGGATTCTCTACCCGGTTCAATTAGTCTCGTGAATCGTTCCAAATGAGCCATGTTATCCTTATGAAATTCCGCTTTAATCCCAACTCATTGGCAGATTGAATGCCATATACCTGCAAACATTGGACACTCGAAAAATAGATGAGATACTGATTCTTCACTCTCACGCCCTCCCTCACAATATGATGACCCTTGGCACGACACACCTTTCTTGATAATATTATTTGTAGTGGCCACTCTATTTTAGAATACCCTTCATACCAAACATGAAACTTTAGTTGGGATCTCCTTAAACCAAGCTTTTACCCAGCTTGGATTGGAAAAATTCTGAAGATTAGTATCTATGTCTTTGTATACCTCTTTGACTATATAAACATTTGATGTTTCCCATACACCCAGGTTTGATTTAAATAAATTATTCCACCAGATAGAGTAGTCCATCCCCCCATCCTCTCGGCCAATTCACTCGACCCATATCTATTTGCTAATGCTCTAAACCAAAGCCCTTCCCCCTCGTTTTTAATTTTCCACACCCATTTTCCCATTAAATAAAGGTTAAAATTCCTTAAATTTCTAATGCCTAGAAACCCCCCCCCCCCCCCCCCCCATCAATTGGTTTACAAATTATATTCCATTTGAGCAATTTAATTTTCCTTTCATCCTCTCTCCCATCCCATAAGAAATTTTTAAATAGCGGTTCGAGTTTAAGGATGATACCTGACGGTGCCTTGAAGAAGGATATAAAGTAGTCTGGTAAAGCAGACAAGACTGATTTTATGATGACCACCCGACCCCCTATAGATAACTACTTGTTCTTCTGTCTAGATAAACTATCTATGATTGTTTCAATAATGGGTTGCCATGAAATTTTTCTTCTCAGATTCGCACCAATTGGTAAACCAAGATAATTAAAAAGTGTGTATCCAATTTCACATTTAAGAATAGAAGTTGCGGCTTCCATCCACTTTCGATTAATGTTAATTCCTATCAACCTATTTTTGTGAAAATTGACCTTCAGTCATGACATTGTCTCAAACAACAATAGGTTTGCCTTGATTATTCTAATATTCCCGCACTCCTTATTTCCAAAAATCAATGTATCATCTCCATATTGGAAATGAGTGAACCTTTCATCACCATCATCAAATTTGTATGCTTTGAATTTTTCCAGCTCTACTGCTCTTTTCATCAGAATATTAAACCCTTTTGCAATTGTAAGGAACAAAAATGGTAATAATAGGTCTCCTTGTCGAAGTCCTCGTCCAATTTTGAATTCTTTTAAAGGTCTAACATTTACCGAAACTGACACAGATGAAGATCTTAAGCATCCTGCCATCAAATTCCTCCACTTATCGTTAAATCCCATTTCACCATCATGTTTTCAAGGAACTTCCAATCTACTGAGTCGCATGCCTTCTCAAAATTCACTTTAAACAGGATCAACTCTTTTCTCCTCTTCCTAGCCTCTTCCATAATTTCATTTGCAATCAAAATCCCGTCTAATATTTCTCTTCCAGAAATGAATGATATTTGCGATTTTGAAATGACTGAACCAATCAATGATTTTGCCCTATTAGCCAAAACATTAGATATCACTTTATATATAAACCCAACAAGTGATATTGGCCTGAAATCTGATATTCTCAAAGTATCTTTCTTGTTTGGTATCAAGACTGAAAATGAACTATTTGCCCCCTTTGTTATACGACTGTTCAAGTGGAATTCAACCATAACTCTAAGGAAATCTGATTTTAAATCTTCCCAAAATTCCTTTACGAAATCAAATTTTACCCCGTCTGGACCTGGGCTTTTTGAACTTTCGCATTTCCAAATAGCCTGTCGAATTTCGTCTTCTGTGAATTCTTTAACTAGATCAATGCTTTGAGAATATGAAATCCTTTTAACTTACATATTATTAGGAGTTGGTCTCACTCCTCTCGCCATAAAATGGTTCTGAAAATGTTCAAACACTACACTTTTAATTTCCTCCACTTCGGTCAGTTTCTTGTTATTTATTTCCAAGCATATAATATCATTATTTTTCTCCATTTGTTTATGCATCTATGGAAATATTTGGAGTTTGTGCCTCCCTCTTTTAACCATCGAGATCTTTCTTTTTTCCAAAGAATGTTTCAATTAAGATTACACAACTTATGTATTGTTGTTGTCAGCTCTTTCTTACTTTCGACCTCTTCTTCCGTCAATCTCGTTGATTCTTATTTGATTTCGAGCCTATTAAATTCCTATTTCACCTTTTTAATTCTCTCCCCTAAACTTTGAGTGTGATTTTTGTGCCACTCCCTGAGTCTCATCTTGATCTGTTTCAATTTTTCCTTTAGCACATACATACCTCACCCTTCCACTTTCAAACTTCTCCATAGTTCCTTAACAAAGTTGTTGTACCCCTCCACTTCTTTCCAGTAACTTAACATGTGAAATAGTGTTGCCCCCAATTAACATTTGATTCGCAGAGCACTATTGAACAATGATCTGATAGATTCTTCTACCATGAAGCAACAAATCCACCAATTCTGACCCAACGATGAAATTGTTAAAAGCTGTAATTTCTTCTTTCCTTGGATTCTCATTAATACCCTTTCTTTATGATTCTTCCCGAATAGAATTAAAGTCTCCCATCAAACATATTCTTTCATTTTTCTGCAACTCATCTCATAATGCTTGTTTTCTTCTATCCTCACATGGTGCATCTAAATTCATAATAATCACTAGTTTTTTATCCTCTCCCCATTCACCTTCCAGCCAAAGAACATAATCTCTGCTATTTTTTCTTCTTTAATTTGAACACATTATTATCCCATATTGATAAAAACCTTCCCGATCTACCCACAGGCGGTTTGAATTCGTATCTGTTGTCCGTATAACCCCATATTAATTCACATTGAGAACTCTCTATTAACTCCATTTTTGTTTCTCGTATACAGATAAAACTTGGCTTTTGACTCATAATTATATTTCTAATTTCCTTTTTCTTAGCTAAACCACCTATTCCCCTTATTTTATAACTTACCAACTTCATCATGTTATTGTTTTTGGTTGTACACCTGCAACATTCCAATCATTTCAAACCTATCGGAACCTGCCTCCCCACCATTTTCTTTTACTACTAATTCTTGTAAAATCTCTCCCTCTTCTTCTTTATGTACTAGCCCATACCCTTTTCCCAAGTCCCGCACATCTCTAGCTATTTGTTTTTCTTCCCCAAGTAATATTTTCCAATTATTCCTCTACGATTCATTCATTGTGAGATTTAAATCAGAGATTGATGTTACCTGGTGTAACACGGTGGGAGAACTGACTTGAGTGTTTTGCGTTTGATCGCATTTGTTGCAGATAGCAAGAGTCGCCACCGATTTTTCTTTTATCCAAAAAGAAAGGTTTAAAAGAATAGGAAAGACCTTTCGAGATTATTTTCTTGAGTTCGGGGGGTAGGTTATGAAAATGGAAGGTATTAACACTCTTTTCATCCGTAGTTATCTACGGGCTCTTAGTTGCTTGCTAGATCACTTGCTTTTGTTTGAAAATGTGCGTGTGGTGTGGGTTTTGAAAGTATTTTGAAAACGACTTTGTAATGGTTCTGGTTTCTATAAGAATGCGTACAAAGTGTTAGTTTTGAAAATAGTTCAAAGAAGTGTTTGTGGAATGTATTTTTGAAAGTGATTTTAAAAAGGTGTCTTTGTAATGGTTCTCGTTTATATAAGAACACGTACAAAAAGTTTTGTCTTTTGAAAATGTTTCAAATGAAAGTGTTGGTGTAAAAATGTTTTTGTTATGAGAAAGCGAGCAAATAGGAGCAACCTACCTACTCAAAAGGTCTTAAATGTTCTTTTCCTCCTCCTTTAGATGTTGCTATCTTACCATTGATTTGGTAAGAAGCCCCATCATTTGGATATGAAGGGACGAGTGTGGGATGTTTGTATAGTCATAGAAGGCAACCTATGAGACGTTTTAGCAATGTTGTTTAGGGACTAGATTGTTTACCGAAGACAACATTAAGGGTCATCAAGGGACTACGATCTTTTATCGAGAGTCTTTGCTAAAATGCCCATATTCGAGGGACATGACTATTTTTCCGAGGCAAAAAGTGGAATTATCCTAGGGGTGCATGTGTGTGAATAGTGTGTTTGATTGCATGCATTTTTGTTTTTTGAACCTTTGGTTATCTACTTGTTGTTTTTATCTTGCCATACATCCTAGTTACTAACATTTACATAAAAACAATAAAAATGCAAAAAATAAATCCTACACTATTACAACCATATTGAAATAGCAAGAAAATATAAAGACAAAATAAAAATAAATATAAGAAGAAGAAAAATGAGATCTTTTGATTCAGGCAGAAGCATCCTTCGATTCTGCACTTTTTGACCTCTTTCGATTTAGACCTGGAGGCAACAAGGTTTTGTCCTTCATTTGAGGCCTGGAAGCAGCAAGGTTTTGTCCTTCATTTGAGGCCTGGAAGCAGCAAGGTTCATTCTTTCGTTTGAGGCCTGGAAGCAGCAAGGTTCATTCTTTCATTTGAGGCCTAGATTCAGCAAGGTTCATTCTTTCGTTTGAGGCCTGGAGGAAGCAAGGTTATGTCCTTCGTTTGAGGTCTGGAGGCAGCAAGGTTATGTCCTTCGTTTGAGGCCCGGAGTCAGTGTGAGGTGCATTCTTTGTCACAGGCTCCTTGCTGACTCCTTCGACTGTAAGCACATTGGGCCCTCATATTGTGATTCGAAAGGCTTGTGCAATTAGCCAATCGAAGGGTATAATAAACTTGTCTTAAATTCTTAAAATGCAACTTTCAAATGTAACTACAGTCTATGTGTTATCACAAAACCATTAGGTCTCAAAGCCTAACTAAGAAGAGTTGAGTTTTCAGCATATGGGTAATCAGAATCGAAAGCTAAAACATGGTCAAGCTCCCTATATGAAATATCTACATTTTTCTTTATTGGCATGTGCACATGATATTAAAATAGAACAGATTCAAGCTTGAAGGGAACTTACCTCTTGAAGTTCTTAATTCAAAGGAAACTGCAAGTGCCTTCCTTGGTGGAGAATGGGAGTTCGTTGGGACCTTCCTAAGACTAATCCAGTTATCACTTTGTGCAAGCAGTCACTGAATCAAAGGAGGTTGTGTGAGTGTATTGAAGGTTCTTTTTATAACAAGTAATGGAATGACTCAATGGGATACTGTATGGTAGTTGGGGAAGTGGGTCGAAGGCTAGTTAGATGGTCACTTGGGGGGTGAATCGAAGGTTCTCACTTAGTGTACCAAAGGGAGTTGAGTTTTTCAGAAGTGTTTGAAAAAATGTTGGGAAGTGTTTGAGAACTTTGGGAATTTTCACAAGTGTTTTCTTGCAATCCTTCAGGTGCGATTAACATGTGTGGTGATGTCTCTTATTTATAGATGGCCTGGGCTGATGTTTTAGGAGGGAAAACAAAAGATTTAAACAAAAAAGGCATGATGTATTTGTAGCTTTCGAGGGGCAGTGTTTGTATGCCATTTTGGTGCAAGGAAAAAGGTAGTGTTGCAGGTCTCCTGTGCAGCAGTTTTTGAGTTTTATGGCCAGTGTATTAGGCCTGAACCTAGCAGCGCATGGGACTTGGTCAACAAGTACCTTTGGCATCTCAATCTTTTGTCTTGACCCCCTAGCCTTGTCTTTCGACCAGACTCTTCAACAACCATTTCTTTTTTTCAAATCGAAGTGTCATTTGAATAGCTCATGTGGATATCCTTTGAAGGGGGTCAAATAAGTGTCTTTCGACCGGGCCCTTCATGGGTTCCTTCGAATGGTCCAAATACATGCTCTTGGGATGGGTCAGCAAAACATATCATTCGATTAGGAAATCCATACATGTTTGGCAAATCCTTCGAATGCATCACCATGATACTTCTTTCGCATGAGACAATATCATAGTGTAGAATTTGTGTGTTGAAGCAAGCCATTTCCAAGGGAGATATTGCCCACTCAAATTTGCATGCAAGGGGCCATATGGCCAAATGGAAGAGTGTATGCAGGAGGTCCTTGCCTTGTGACCTTATGCAAACATGCTCAAACTAAAGTTTGTAAAAAAAAAGGAGCCACATGTCCAAATGAAAGGCATGACTAAGAGCTTGTGCTGAAGGATTCACACACCCCAAACGAAAGATGCATGCAGGGGATGAAAGGCTCAATCAAAGCTTGCAACACTGGGAAGGCCATTGCCTCAAACGAAGAAGGCCTGCAGGAGGCAAGATGTGTAATCGAAAGAGGGTAGAAGAGAGGATTTGTCCTCCTGAATCGAAGGACATCATCAGGAGGTTTTTTGCCTTGTGAATTAAAGCTATTTGATGAGAAGTGTTGCCCTGTTGAAGCTTGTAACAAGTTGCTTGAAATGGTGACTTTGGCCTTGTGCATGTTAACATGGTAGGAAATTCTGCCTTGTAAACCTTGGCTAACACGTAGGAAAGATGCTATGTGGCCAAATGAAAGATTTGCACAAACGTTCAAACAAAGTCTAGTGCCCAAATGAAGCAGGAAATGAACTTGCCCAAATGAGTCTAAAACCCCAATCGAAGCATGAAATGAACTTGCTCCAAAGGAATCCAGCGCCCAAACGAAAGATGCAACCAAAGCCAAATTGCTCAATCGAAGGATGCAAAATCGAAAAGAACTTGCTTTTCCTTTAATTTTGTCAAAAAGAGTATTTTCATTTGTTTTGTCTTTTTTAGAAATTTCCTCTTTAATTTTGATGCTGAAAAGTCCAAATATATTTGTGTAAGCTTGAATTTTTGGGAGCCCCTTGTGAGAAATGTCTTAAGAAATGAGAGGGCAAATTTTAGGGTACAACAGTTGCCCCTGTTCAATCTTCTTAAACCTGAAGAGATAGATTGGTGAATCTGCCATTCGTGACTTGAAGGTGGAAGATGATTGAACACTAGAGTGCCTAGAAATTTGTACTTGATGATATTGTGGTTGAGGTGTATGGAATGGGCTTAAAGATGCCATTTGGAGAAATGATGGAGAGTTGTCAGAGATGGGCTTATAGATCCCATCCAAAGGTGATTGTTGATAGAAATTAGACTAAGTCTAAGCTTGACTTCAACTGGAAAAGAATCAGAATAAGTCTTTGGTCGATTTAAAACTGAACCTGGTAGAAGTCTTGAATAATCTTTAACTGGAAAGAATCAGGATAAATATTTGGAGTGATTTGTCTGAACCAGGGAAAGCATCTACTGGGAAAGAATCAGGATAAACCATTGATCAATTAAACTGAACTAGCAGAGGTCTGGAAAAGAATTAAAATAAATCTTGGAGCGATTTATTTGAACTAGAGAAAATGTCTACGAGAAAGAATCAGGATAAACAGTTGAGAGATTTAAACTGAACCAACACAGGTCTTGAATATTCTTTAACTGGAAAGAATTAGAATAAATCTTGGAGCGATTTATCTGAACCAGAGAAAATGTCTACGAGAAAGAATCAAGATAAACCATTAAGAGATTTAAACTGAACCAGCAGAGGTCTTGAATACCCTTTAACGGGAAAGAATCAGAATAAATCTTGGAGCGATTTATCTGAACTAGAGAAAATGTCTACGGGAAAGAATGAGGATAAACCATTGAGAGATTTAAAATGAACTAGCAGAGGTCTTGAATATTCTTTAACTGGAAAGAATCAGAATAAATCTTGGAGCAATTTATCTGAACCAGAGGAAATGTCTATGGGAAAGAATCAGGATAAACCATTGGGAGATTTAAACTGAACCAACATAGGTCTTGAATATTCTTTAACTAGAAAGAATCAGAATAAATCTTTAAGCGATTTATCTGAACCAGAGAAAATGTCTACGGGAAAGAATCAGGATAAACCATTGAGAGATTTAAACTGAACCAGCAGAGGTCTGAAAAAGAATCAGAATAAATCTTTGGAGCGATTGATCTGAACCAGAGAAGGAGTCTACCAGAAATGAATCAGGATAAACCATTTGTCGATTTAAACTGAACCAGTAGAAGTCTGAAGGAAGTATTTGTCATGTAGATAGTCACCCAGTCTTGTCTCGGGAATTGATCTGCAATTGATTTGTCCACAAATAGTTATCCTGTCTTGTTGAAAATTTGATGATAATTTTATATTGATTGATCTTTCTTGAAAAGGTAAAGAGTTAGTTGTATGTAATGTCATGATGTATGAAATGCATGGTGTAATTATGTTTCTCAAAATAAATAATATTGCAATATATGAATTTGTGTTGTCGATGTTTATGATATATGAATGCAATGTGTGTACATATTAGTTGTTCTGTTGCAGTGCTGTTTAGATTGGTGAAAATAAATCTCTGACTGCTATTGGGAATGTGGAGTGTAAGCCTTCATATTTATTGAAATTGAAATGTTGATAGATGGGTTTCTGTCATTAGAGAAGTAAACTCTGTTGGGGAAGGGAAACTTCGTGCATAGTTTGTGAACTTGGTGAAATCCTGAGAAGCTGGGCGACTTTCACTGGGGAATCTTTGGTGCAGAAATTCGAAGTTTCACTCCATCGGAGATATCAGAGCACTTGATACCATTAGGCTGCATACTAGAGATACGCCAGTGATCCTGTAGCAGAATGTCCTTGCTTCTGCTCCGTTAGAGAAAGTACCTGAGGGGATTTTATGGAATGGCCTATAGATATTATCCTTTTTCTTAAAGCCATTAGTAATTCTCTTTCTGTTCAGTTTTCCTTTTTTATGCGTTCATTTGTAAACAGTAATTACGTTCAAATGCATATGTTCAAAAAATAATCACTGGACGTTTTTGTAAACAAAACAGGAAAGTAAAAGAAAAACAAATAGTTTTGTCCTTTTAAAGGAATATCTTTGTATTAACTTGAATAAATATTTTTGTACAAAGAGACGAACATCTTAGTAAGAGAATGTCATTGTAAAAATGAAAACTGATACAAAGAAAAGACAGTTATGTGAAATAATCCCATGGGGTTCCCATTCTACTATAGCCTTCATGTCTCTGCGTGTCTCATCCACTTGCTGCTTTGCCCGAAACCAATTGGATTGATTAGAACCGTTTGGGTTTGACGATTATTACTGAAGATTGGTTGTAAAGTGATTCAACGGGACATAGTCATACGCTTTAAATCCCTAGCTTTTGCCTGGACTGCCCTTTTGGTTTTTCAGTCCACCAGGATACCCTTTTTTGCCCAAGCCACCTTTTCAGGTTTTCAGCTTGCCGGCTGTACAATTTTTTTTTTATATTTACCCCTAATTTTTGCCTAGGCCAGTCAACCTAGCGGGTCTTTTTCATGCGTAGTATCTTTTAACTATGTCTGCATTTACAGGATGCGGAAGGTCACCGCTGTCCATAGTGGTTAAGATCATTGCCCCACCAGAAAATATGTTCTTTATCACAAATGGTCCTTCATATGTAGGAGTCCATTTTCCCCTGGGATCACCTTATGGCAGTATGATACACTTGATTACCAGGTTGCCAACCTGATATACCTGACGTCTGACCTTCTTGTTAAAAGCCTTAATCATATAATTTTGATACATCTGGTCATGGCAAACAGTCGTAAGCCTCTTCTCATCAATCAAGTTCAATTGGTCAAATCGATTTTGAATCCATTCATCTTCATTAAACCCTACATCCCTCATGATTCTCAAAGAAGGTATTTGGACTTCAATTGGTAAGATAACTTCCATGTCGTATACCAAAGAAAAAGGAGTTTCCCCTGTTGATGTACGCGCCGTGGTACGGTAGCCGTGGAGAGCAAATGGTAACATCTCATGCTAGTCCTTGTAGGTCACTGCCATTTTTTGTATGATCTTCTTGATGTTTTTATTAGAGGCTTCTACAGCGCCATTCATCCTCGGTCGGTAAGGAGAAGAGTTATGATGCTTGATCTTGAATTATGCGCATAGTGCAATGATCATAGTATTGTTGAGATTGGTACCATTATCTGTAATGATTCTATCTGGAATACCATACCGACAGATAAGATTATGTTTGATGAATTGAGCCACAATGTTCTTGGTAACATAAGCGAATGAAGCCGCCTCGACCCACTTTGTGAAGTAATCAATTTGTAACCAAGATGAAGCGGTATCCATTAGAAGCTATAGGCTTGATTTCTCCAATCATGTCAATGCCCCACATTGCAAATGGCCAAGGAGCAGTTAGGACATTTCAAGGAAATGGAGGTACATGTACTTTATCAACATAGATCTGGAACTTATGACAAGTCTGTGAATGCTGATAACAGTCTGCTTCTATGGTGGACCAATAATATCCTGCCCGTATGATCTTTTTAGCCATCATGTGCCCACTAGAATGGGTGCCAAAGGTACCTTCGTGTAAATCAACCCTGATGTTATCTGCCTCACTCTTGTATACGCACCAAAGCAAAGTAGAGTCATGGTTGTGCTTATAGAGGACTCCGTTACTGAGGAAGAATTTAGCAGAAAACCTTCTCAGGAACTTCTTATCATAGACTGAAGCTCCCTCCGGATATTCTCGGGCCTCGAGATATCTCTTAACTTCATGGAACCAAGGCTTGTCCACTACTTCTTCAATGTCAATATCGTGACAATGAGTTGGTTCATCCATCCTCTCAATGGTGATCTGAGGAGCCTCATTATCCCATCTGATTTTGAACATGGATGACATAGTGGCTAGCGCATCCGCTAGTTGATTTTCCTCTCGTGGAAAATGCTCAAAGGTAATTTCCTAAAATTATGGGCTTAATGTCAATACATGTTCTTTGTAAGGGATGAGATTAGGATGCTTCGTGTCCCATTCTCCTTTGATCTGACTGATGACTAAGGCTGAATCTCCAAATACACTTAAGGACTTGATTCCCAAATCTATGGCAGCTTTGAGACCCATAATACACGCTTCGTATTCTGCCATATTATTGGTACAACTGAAATACAACCTACCAGTGAAGGGAATATGGCAGCCTTCAGGGGATATGATTACAACACCGATGCCATTGTCGAGTGCATTGGAAGCTCCGTCAAAAACCATGGTCCATCATGATCCTTGTTCAGGTCTGTCATATGGTCTGAGTTCTTCACAATTGTTTACCAACATGATGTCTTCGTCCATGAATTTGAAATTCATGGATCGATAGTCATCCACAGCCTGGTGAGCTAGGTGATCAGCTAGTACACTTCCCTTTATTGCTTTCTGGGTAGTGTATTGAATGTCGTATTCAGTCAGGACCATCTTCCATCTTGCTATTCTTCTAGAGAGGGCGGGCTTCTCGAATATGTATTTAATTGGATCTATCAAGGTAGTGTGAGTCAGCATATATTGTCTTAGCCGGCGAGCAGCCCATACCAGAGCGCAGCAAGTTTTCTCAAGCAGTGAATATCTGGTTTCACAGTCAGTAAACTTTTTTCTCAGGTAGTATATTGCATGCTCTTTTCGGCCAGACTTGTCATGCTGCCCCAACACACACCCCATTGAGTTTTCCAAGACCGTTAGGTATCTGATCAGAGGTCTTCCATCAACTGGAGGCATCAAAACGGGAGGCTCTTAAAGGTACTCTTTGATCCTATCAAAGGAAACCTGGAAGTCATCGTTCCATTCCACCACTTGATCTTTCTTCAGTAATTTGAAGATTGGTTCACAAGTAGCGGTTAGATGGGAAATGAACCTGGCGATGTACTTTAGTTGTCCTAAGAATCCCCTAACTTTCTTCTCAGTGCAAGGAGAAGGCATTTCTTGTATTGCTTTTACCTTTTCAGGATCCACTTCAATACCTTTATCACTGACAACAAAGCCTAAGAGTTTACCGGACCTCACCCCAAAAGTGCATTTATTCGGGTTCAACCTTAGTTTGTATTTCTTCAGTCTTTCAAACAGTTTCTGTAGATGGTCAAGGTGTTCCTCTTCAGTTTGAGATCTTGCTATCATGTCATCCACGTAGACCTCTATCTCGTGATGGATCATATCCTGAAATAGAGCTACCATGGCACACTGATAGGTTGCCTCAGAGTTCTTCAGCCCAAATGGCATAACTTTGTAACAGAACATGCCCTACTGTGTGACGAAGGTCATTTTCTCCATGTCCTCAGGTGCCATTTTGACCTGGTTATATCTGGAGAAACCATCCATGAAGGAGAATACTTTATGTTGTGCGGTGTTATCAACCAGAATATCAATGTGGGGAAGCGGGAAGTCATCCTTGGGGCTTGCCCTATTCAAGTCTCTGTAATCCACACACATATGTACCTTACCGTCCTTTTTAGGCACTGGAACAATATTGGCGACCCATTATGGACAGGAGGTGACAACTAAGAATCCGGTGTTGAACTGCTTCATGACTTTAGTCTTGATTTTCTCTGACATTTTTGGCCACATGCGACAGACTTTCTATTTTACTGGAGGGAAGTCTTCTTTTGTCGGCAGACGATGGACCACGATATCAGTGTCGAGTCCTGGCATGTCTTCGTATAACTAGGTAAAGACCTCAACATAATCCTGTAGTAACTGAGTTAAGCGCTTCTTGACACTAGGCTCTAGGTTGGCACCTATCTTGACTTCTTTCTTGTCCTCTCCAATACCTAAGTTAACTATTTCAACTGGCTCTTCGTGGGGCTGTATGGTCCTTTCTTCCTGTTGTAATAACCTAGCTAGTTTCCCTGGTACTTCACAATCTTCCTCACCTTCGTCTTCGGCTTGGTAGATCGGATTTTCAAAGTCACAATAGGCCATAGCAGAATCGTTACCCATGGGATCCTGAGTGGATGTGGATCTGCATTTCGATATGTGAGTGTGTGTAAGATCATAGCTATCTTTGATAAAATAAAAGGTAGAAAAAGAAAAACAAAGAGCGTAAAATTTGCATGCAAAAACGTCCATGATTTATTGATGACATATGAAGATGAAGTAACAACCCTCACAAATGGACCATTGTGCCTCGGGTAAGACACAAGGTTTTAAAGTCTAAATTGTTTAAATATTACAAGTTCGAAAAATTTAAAAGACAATTACTCTTGAATAAAAGTAATAGGGACAAATTCTTTAGCCTCCCAATTGTTGAATCCTCCGTTGATGGTTGAAAAAATCCACTCGTCCATGTCATAGATGCTATCATTGTATTCCAATGTACTGACTCCCTGATTGTTGACGCGTAAAGGTGGTCCCCCAGTACGAGAACTTCGAACAGCTCTTTGGGCCTCCGCAGTAAAACCCAAACCAAATTTGTTGGATTTGTAGGGAATATCCATAAGTTGACCCCAAATGGTACATCCACCTTCCTCAACTACTGCTCTAGCATCTTTCAGAGAGACCATTTTCAATGGAGGTCTAGTAGCCTTCGGAGTCTTGGTAGTAGTCTTGGTTGCCGCAATCATTTTTGGGACCTCCTCAAAATTCTGACATGGGGTCTCAATGAAATCACCGTCCATTTCAACATACCTGAAAGAGTTCAGGTGGCTAACCATGTACTCCTCCTCCCCATAGACTGTGATGATCTTCCCCTTGATTGGGTACTTCAACATCTGATGCAGGGTAGAAGTGACAACACCAGCGCCATGGATTCAGGGTCGGCATGAATAGGAAGGGCGAATATCCATCACATAGAAAGTTGAATCAAAAGTCTGAGTTCCAACTTTTATAGAGATGTCTACTTCTATGTGCACTTTTCTTTTAGAACCATCAAAGTCCCTCACCTCAATGTTTCTAGGATTTATGTGAGTCCTTTGCAATCTAACCGGTCAAGAGCATTCTTGGGTAAGACATTCTACGACGAAACTGTATCCACCAGAACGTGGGCTAACATAGTGCCCCTGCACTCAATGGAAACATGCAAGGCATCATTGTGTTCCCTTCCTTTGGGAGTTAAATAAGCGTGAGTGTTGTTCCCCAAATATTTCCCTCTCATTTGCCAAGTATTTTCTCACAAGATCTCCTTTGATTCAAGACTGCACAAGGTTTGATCAGCTCAAGACACCTTCTTAAGCACTGATGACTGAAATTAGGGTTTGAGATTGAACAAGGATAATTGAACTTTTAATTCCTCATATGACTTTCATGGATCATTATGGACCCCAGAGATTACTCATGTCAAGTTTCAAGCCTTGGATCACATTTTTTGCTCAGTCAATTGAGCAGTTGACCTAAAAATCAATTGTATTAGCAAAAAGTCAACTGTGGCCAATTTACATTCAAACTTCATAATTTTTTATCCATGTCAACATTATAAACTCATATGTATCATTTGATCAAGTTTGGACCACAATTCCTCAAGAAATTTGATCAGATCATCAAAAGGGAAAAATGGTCAAAATTAGGGTTTTGATTGAGAAATGGCAATTTCTGATTTTTGACCTAGCAAATGGTTAGTTGGTTTGAGGCATGATCTCAAGAGTTAAATTGCATCATTTTTACCTAATGGCATGACTCAAAACAGTGCTCAAGATCAATGGATTGATAGTTGATTTTCAGTCAACTGATCAAAAGTCAGTTGTACATTGAAAAGTCAAACTTTGACTTTTTGGTCAAAATCGAGTGTCAAAAATCACAATTCATCAAAACATGTCAAAATATAAAACTTGTTCATCAAGAAATAAAAAATTCAAGATTTCATTTTGAAAAGTCAAAGTTTTCAAACTTAGAAATTTTTCTAAGTGTTGAAAACTTCTTATTTTTCACAACTTTGAGCCAATTTTTTACCATGATGCAAGATGATTAAAAAGAAACTCTCAACATGAAAGTTGTAGATCTTCATGAGATATACAATATTTGTTTACACAACTTCTGCTAGAAATGCTTGATCTCAAGTTATTAATCCATGAAGTCATGGTCATGAAACTAAAACACTTAGTGAAATTTTGAATATTTTAGGTAAGGATTTTGACCTAACTTCGGACCCAAGTTTCACATAGTTCCATTTGGATTTTTGATAACAAGAAAACATATCGTATAATTAACATGCTTTTTACCGATTTTATATTTCATTAAGTCGTCTAACCCCCGATTATTTCGAGATTATTTGTCTTTTTGCAGATATAACACTTGTCGACTCAAACCGATGAAAAGGGACAACATGAAGAAGGCTAGGCGATAAACAAAGAGAAAAAGAATAAAAAAATACAAAGTTTGGACTTCTGGATCAGTGACGGTCGTCACGTCCCTGTGACGGGCGTAACACCCCACAACATAAGGAAACGCTCGTCACACACCACTGACGAGCGTAAGGCACTACTTCAGCGCGTGACGACCGTCACCCACCTGTGACGATCGTCACGCGTGTGAAGGTGGACGTTATGCATGGATTGAGACGTGGGCGTGAAGGGCAAACTCGTTCTCCCTTTTTCTACTGAGTCCCCTATTTTCTTTCCACCACTATTAGTGCTCCTGTATTTTCTCCACGAAGACTTCATCAAGAATTCAAAAACTGCTGATTTTTCCTATGCTATATATATGAGTACTAGTACACAGTTCAAGGGTCGAAGAAATTTACTCAGAGCAAATATTATTTTATTTTACAGTTATTTTCCAATTTGCTTGTTTTGGAATTTTGTTTTCATTTTCTTGTAATTTTCATTCAAAGCCTTAGTTTCTATTTTTAAGTGTTAATTCTTCTTTCAAGAATTAACACGAATCATTTACTGCAAGTCAAGCTCGAAGATTGGATTACTGTATTACCTCAAGATTACCATAGCAAATTTGATTCCAGGTTTTTTTTTATATTGTAATTATTATTTATTCAGTTCTTATAATATGCCAATTATTGCCATGAATTATATTTTAAACTGTATTGCTGTTAAGTTAATTATGTCTGGCTAAATTATTAATACCGGTATGTGACCGTAAGAACTGAAAGAATTCAATGATACCTTGGCCAAAAATATTTACAAAACAATTTCTGGTTTCCAATTTCCAAGATTAATTTAACTATCCTTGTCACGAGAGTGGGAGGTTAATTAACACGATTTTGCCACGAGAGTGGAAAATTAATTAAGGCAAGAACCTGCATGCGAGAGCTGGGGTTCAACCCAGATAGTGGTAACGAAGCATTGATTTTTAAATACACGGGAGTGTTTTAATAAATTAATTAAATTCAAATTGTTTTCAAAAAGTGTTATTAAATTTAAAGTGCATCCACTAGGTTTAGTAGCATGACTTATTTCATAAACACGAGAGTGTATGTCTCAGGTTTTTAAACAATTAGCTTTTACCGAAATACTTTATAGGCCAAGCGATTCATCGAATTCCCTAAGTCCGATTATCACATACCGGTATAATTAGTACTATTACTTTTAATTAAACTGTTTCCCCCAAAAATCGAATATTCATCGCTTAGTTAGACAAACTGTAGCATTAGATCGTATGCCATTGATCCTCAGTCTCTGTGGGTTCGATAATCTTTTAAAACTAGAACGACTGAACTGTATACTTGCAGTTAGTATCCCGACAGACTTATAAAGTCCCGATCAAGTTTTTGACGCCGTTACCGGGGACTGGTAGTCAATTAATTACGATTCTTCTGTTGCGCGTTAAGACTAAGCAACAGACACCCTTTGTCGATTTGTATGCCAAGGACTCGCTCACAAGGCGAACCACTTGACAAATCGACGGACGAACCTGAACGCATTCTTTCCGTAAGACGTGCAGTCATGGATTACTGTTTAAATCACGCTATTCCTTTACCCAAACCAGAAATCAAGATTGATTCTGAAACTGATTCTAATTCTTCCTCTGAAACCGAAACCAATCCAGAATTAGACATGGCCGAAGAACAAAGGACCCGTCCACTGAAGGAGTACGCAGCTCCATCACAACAAGAGCCTCATAACAGCATTGCTACTCCAGCAATAAACCGAAACGATTTCGAGTTAAAGCCGTCATTGATATCAGCTATCCAACAACGCCAATTCTCTGGAGATCCTTCTGAGGATCCGAATGAACACCTTACAAAATTCGTTCAATTTGCCGACACAGTTATAGAAAATGGTGTTAGTAAAGATGCGATAAGATTACATCTTTTCCCTTTCTCACTAAGAGATAGAGCTTGGGCTTGGTTGCAATCCTTGCCATCAAATTCCGTCACTACGTGGGAAGGACTGAAGATCGTATTCTTAGCACGATACTTTCCCCCAAGCAAGACCGCTGCACTAAGAGCCCAAATCAATGGATTTAGGCAGAAGGATACTGAATCACTATTCGATGCATGGGAGCGCTACAAAGATATGATGCGAATGTGCCCACATCACGGACTAGAAAAATGGCTGATAATCCACACGTTTTATAATGGACTCTTGTACAACACAAGACTATCTATAGATGCCGCCGCAGGTGGTACACTGATGGACAAGCCTTATGACGAAGCTAACCAACTCATTGAAAATATGGCTCAAAACCACTATCAGTGGGGAGGAGAAAGAACATTTGTGGAGAAGACTCAAGCCAAAGGCGGGATGTTCGAGATTAGTAGCCTAGATAAAGTTAATGCTAAGGTAGATGCTCTTACCCAAAAAATAGAAAGCTTGACCTTACCTCCTGCAGCTACCGTAGCTACAGTTACCCCAAGCTGCGAAGTTTGTGGAGTTCCTGGTCATGTTGGAACCGAATGTCAAATCTTAGCAGGAATAACGGCTGATCAGGTAAATTACGCTCAAGGAAATCCTTATGCCAATACCTATAATCCTGGTTGGAAGAACCATCCTAACTTCTCGTACAAGAACAATAACGCTTTATATGCACCTGGCCAAGCACCTGTTGTACCTCCGGGTTATCAAAAACCCGCTGGTAATGTTCCTAACATTCCTAAGAAATCTAACCTTGAAATCCTAATGGAAAATTTTATCGTTAATCAAGCCCAACAAAACAAAGAATTCCTCAATCAAAATGTTCACACCGGTGAACAATTGAAGTTATTAGCAAACAAGGTAGAAGCCCTAGCTACTCACAACAAAATGTTAGAAACCCAAATCTCCCAAGTAGCACAACACCAAGCTAGTTCTGCCGCACCTGCTGGTACATTTCCTGGACAGACACAGCCCAATCCTAAAGGACATGCAAATGCTATTACATTACGAAGTGGGACAGCCCTTGCCGGACCGGTAGATCCTAGACTCCAAAACCCGACCATGTATCAAAAGCCCGAAAAAGAAATAGAGAAGTCGAAAGATCAATCTGAAAATGTAGAGGAAGACGCGAATGAGAACAGAGAGGCCTCAGAAAAACCTTATGTTCCTTCACCACCATACAAACCACTAATTCCATACCCTCAAAGACTTGCAAAATCCAAGAATGAGGGACAATTCAAGAAATTTGTAGAACTTCTGAAACAACTAAACGTCACTATTCCGTTTACAGAAGCTATAACCCAAATGCCGTCATATGCTAAATTCCTAAAAGAAATATTGGCTAATAAAAAAAAAATCGTTGAGAACGAAACTGTTATGCTAACTACCGAGTGTAGCGCCATAATTCAAAACAACATGCCTCTGAAGCTAAAAGATCCTGGTAGTTTCTCCATACCATGTGTAATTGGAAAATCTGTCATAGACAAAGCTCTATGAGATTTAGGAGCCAGTGTCAGTCTAATGCCCTTATCTATTTGCGAGAAGCTCAAATTAGGCGACATGAGACCTACCAAGATGTCCCTACAACTAGCAGACATATCAGTCAAATTTCCTGTTGGTATGCTAGAGAACATTCTTGTCCGAATAGGACAATTTTACATACCGACTGACTTTATAATAATGGACATCAAGGAAGATTCAAACATTCCCATCATACTAGGAAGACCATTTTTAGCTACTGCAGGAGCCATCATTAACGTTAAGAAAGGGAAACTTACCTTCGAGGTAGGAGAAGAAAAAGTAGAATTCATTCTTTCCCAATTCTTTAAAGCCCCTGCTATAGATGACTCATGTTTTCTCCTAGATATCATTGATGAATGTGTCAAAGAACTTGAATGCCAAGAGGACACCTACTCTGAGATGCTGAAAATTCAGACACTGACTATCCTCAAGAACGAAGACTGGAAACAAGAACACTTAGATGCCAACCTAAGCGAATGTTTAGCCTTAACACCCGATCCTGACTCAACTAATAAGAAACTCGGTATAGAACTTAAAACATTACCTAAAGATCTTAGGTATGAATTCTTAGATAAAGAACTCGAACGACCAGTTATAGTCAATGCCGAATTAGGAGAGATCGAAACCGAAAAACTTCTTAGTGTGTTAAGGAAATATCCAGCCGCATTAGGATATAATATATCAGACCTAAAAGGAATAAGCCCTTCTCTCTGTATGCACCGCATTATGCTGGAGGAGGACTGCAAGACTTCTAGAGAACATCAAAGACGAATAAATCATATCCTAAGTGAAGTCGTTAAGAAGGAAGTGCAAAAACTACTAGAGGCAGGCATCATATACCCAATATCAGATAGCAACTGGGTCAGTCCAGTTCATGTGGTGCCTAAGAAAGGAGGTGTTACAGTTATAACAAATACAAAAGGAGAATCGGTAGCACAACGTACGCAAACAGGATGGAGAATGTGTATCGATTATAGAAAACTAAACAAAGCTACGCACAAAGACCATTTCCCATTACCATTCATTGATCAAATGCTCGAGTGTTTAGCCAAACATTCCCATTTCTGCTATCTTTATGGATACTCAGGATTCTTTCAAATTCCCATTCATCTTGACGATCAAGAGAAAACTACGTTCACATGTCCCTATGGTACCTTTGCATACCGGAGAATGCCATTTGGACTATGTAATGCACCTGCAACTTTCCAACGATGCATGATGGCGATCTTCGCAGATTTTTTAGACGGAATCATGGAAGTATTCATGGACGATTTCTCTGTCTGTGGAGAGAGTTTCGACGGATGTTTAACAAATCTTGAATTAGTACTGAAACGCTGTGTTAATGTCAACCTAGTGCTCAACTGGGAAAAATGTCACTTCATGGTGAGACAAGGAATTGTGTTGGGTCACATTGTATCAAACAGAGGAATTGAAGTCGATAAAGCAAAGATCGAAATTATCAAAAACCTTCAACCACCCAAAACAGTTAGAGAAATACGAAGTTTTCTAGGACACGCGGGTTTTTACCGACGTTTTATAAAAGATTTCTCTAAAATCACCAAGCCACTAACCGAATTATTAATGAAAGAGGCTGAGTTTATTTTCGACGATAAGTGCTTGAACGCATTCGAGACACTAAAAGAGGCCTTAATATCGACACCTATTATGCAACCTCCTGATTGGAACCTACCATTTGAAATAATGTGTGATGCGAGCGATTATGCTGTAGGCGCAGTCCTTGGACAACGCAAAGAAAAGAAGCTTCACGCTATCTACTACGCAAGAAGAACACTCGACCCCGCACAAATGAATTACGCCACTACGGAGAAGGAACTCTTAGCTGTGGTATTCGCATTGGACAAATTTTGTTCCTACTTAGTAGGCGCTAAAATCATTATTTATACGGATCATGCTGCGATCCGATACTTACTAAGCAAGAAGGACGCCAAACCGCGATTACTCAGATGGATCTTACTCCTACAAGAGTTTGACTTAGAAATAAAAGACAAAAGAGGAACTGAAAACGTGGTAGATGACCATTTATCGAGATTAGATGGAATCCAAATCGAGAGTGTTCCCATAAACGAAGATTTCCCTTATGAATGCCTCATTGCCAAGCTAGAGACAAACCCTACCGACAGTTTAGATCCACGCAATGAAACTTTCACAATTGCGGTAGTAAAATCCATTTGTA
Organism: Vicia faba; assembly: GCA_948472305.1. NCBI lineage: Eukaryota > Viridiplantae > Streptophyta > Magnoliopsida > Fabales > Fabaceae > Vicia > Vicia faba. Next base: position 358,575,355 of record OX451738.1, read on the forward strand.
CTAATACCACATTACCATGGTACGCTAACTTCGTCAACTATTTAGCTGCCGGTGTTTTACCACCTGATTTGACGTACCAACAGCGGAAGAAATTTTTCCATGACCTTAAACACTACTTTTGGGATGAACCATTACTCTTTAAAAGAGGCGCCAATGGTATCTACCGTCGCTGCGTTCCCAATGATGAAATAAACAACGTCATTTCCCATTGCCATTCCGCCCCTTATGGTGGACACGCTAGTACATCGAAAACCTGTGCAAAAATACTTCAAGCTGGCTTCTTTTGGCCTACCTTATGGAAAGACGTCCACGTAGCAATTATGAACTGCGATAGATGTCAACGCACAGGAAATATATCTAGACGTGACGAAATGCCGCAAAAAGGAATCCTCGAAGTAGAAGTTTTCGATGTGTGGGGAATTGATTTCATGGGACCTTTCCCCGCATCTTTTGGAAATAAATATATTTTGGTAGCCGTCGACTATGTATCAAAATGGATTGAAGCCATCGCCGCACCCACAAACGATACACGTGTGGTACTAAAACTATTCAAGAATATTATCTTCCCACGATTCGGTGTACCAAGACTAGTGATCAGCGATGGTGGCTCCCATTTTATCTCTAGAATCTTCGAAAGGTTACTTTCCAAATATGGCGTTAAACATCGCATAGTCACACCATACCATCCTCAAACAAGTGGACAAGTGGATGTGTCGAATAGGGAGATCAAACAAATACTTGAGAAAACCGTAGCCACATCCAGAAAAGACTGGTCCTCCAAGCTCAACGATGCTCTTTGGGCATATCAGACAGCTTTCAAAACTCCTATCGGAACAACGCCGTTCAAGTTAGTTTATGGAAAATCTTGTCATTTGCCAGTAGAATTAGAACATAAAGCTTATTGGGCGATAAAAACCCTTAACTTAAATTATAAAAGTGCTGGCGAGAAACGAGTGTTAGATATCCATGAACTAGAAGAATTGCATTTAGACGCTTATGAAAATGCTAAAATCTATAAAGAACGAACAAAAAAATGGCACGATAAGCGTATCTCGCGGAAAGACTTTAAGGAAGGAGACATTGTACTCCTATTCAACTCTAGACTGAAACTTTTCCCGGGAAAATTACGTTCCAGATGGTCCGGACCGTTCGAAATTAACAAAGTTTTCCTAAGTGGTGCGATAGAAATTAAAGGTAGTTCTATCGAACCATTCATAGTTAATGGCCAGCGCTTAAAGCACTATTTTAACGTCGGAAATATCGACTTCTCGGCTTATCTTCAGTTAAGTGATCCGCCTACCCCAAATACCTAACTGAATAGGTATTTACTGTCGAGTCGTCGACATAAAATAAAGGCGCTTCGTGGGAGGCAACCCATGTTTTACTTTAATTATTTTTTCTGCTTTAATATGCTTTTATTTTTATTTTATTTTTCTTAATCTTTAAAACATTTTCATGATTGCATTTCTTACTCCTTTCTGTTTTTATTTCTCCCTTTCATCTTTCTTTTTCTTTTTAATTTAACTTTGGCAATTTCCTAACCCGAAAATACTTACTTAACTTCCTTTTCTTTCAAACATTTATCAAATATTTTCAAGGGGGTATTTCTTTTACTTTCACATTTCGCGCTATGGATTGTGCAAACTTCATGAATGTCAAATTACGAAGCCGACACCATAGAAGACGGTTAGCAGACCTGGGTGAACGGGAGATGTGTCCTACTATATACGCAGATGATCATGCTATGGCTGCCCTCGGCATTCGTGAGAGTGTCATGTACTTGCTGCATCAGATTGGTTGGGACACCGCTCCTATCCGTCGAAGGTTCTGTACCTACAAAAGGCTAACTCTTGAGTTTCTCAGCACCTTGAGTTTCATTCCAAATCATGGAATGGGATTAGTGGGTTGATCACATTCAGAATGTTTAACATGGATTACACTTATAACCTGCGGGAGTTTAGCCAGCTGCTTGGGTTCCCTTTTGGACCCGATGTTATCAGTATGACACAGGAGAACCTTTTGCTTGTATCTGAGCTTGACTATTTCTGGGGAAGCATTGCTGGTATTAACCATCCTAAGCCGTCAGATCTGTACTCTGAATCCATTCATAACCCGGCTATCAGGTATTTCCACAAGATCATAGCCCACACTATCTTTGGCAAACAGCAAAATGTCACGTCTGTATCCTGCGATGAGCTGTTTATTATGTATTGTGCATCCCAGAACCGTCCAGTGAACGGTGCAGCTTATATGCTCGCTAATATGGAGCGGATCATCCAGACTCCAAATGCACCGATCTTGTTGGGTGGGTTAGTTACCATGCTGTCTAATGCAATTGGACTCCGCCGGCCTATGCTCGGTTCTGCTTCGCTTTATGGAATAAAGCCGATGGATATTGCCTTTTGTTTCAACACTAGCATGATCGGAAACCTTGGACCAGATCAATTTGACCTGCTAGTTAATCATCAGATCGTCCACCATTTTAAGCTTCCGGACCCAATCACCAGTGTGCACAACCGAGATAACTGGCTGTTTGACCTTCACCATCCTGCTTCACCACCCTCCTCACGATTTACAGTTGACATTTATGAGGTTCTAAACACTGCTAATGCTGATGAAGATCCTGCTACACCGCCAGGATACCATGAGTTCCCTGATCCTTGGGAACAGCAGGCTACTTCCGCTGAGACCGCGACCCAGGCTCCTGAGACTACTCCACCTCCACATGCTGTTACCCTGGACTCCCTACATGAGGCAATTATGGACATGCGGGGCGAGCTGACTTCTCTCAGGGTGGACTTCATAACCTTCATGGACTTGGTGACTGATCAGTTGGACTACATGCATCAACATTTGTTTCCACCTCCCCGTGGCTAGAGTTGCCATTGTTATTCATTTCCTTCTCTCTTGCATTTTTACGTACAGTGAGGACACTATTAAGTTTCAGTGTGGGAGGGATTTTTAGTTTAGTTATTATTTCAACATTATCATTTTCTTTTATTTTTAGTTACTTTGAAACAATTTGTCATGAATTTATTCATTTATTCAATTAAAGTTTATTTTAATTTCTTTCCCAGTTTACTGTTTTATTTACTGTCTGTGTTTATACGCAATATTTCTATTTCATTTTATACTGGTAATTAGCATTACAAATTTAATTATTATATCACCTTTATATCTAAACCTCTAATTAATTAAAATAATTCATTAAAATATTTCAAACAAACCAAAAAAATATATATATAAATCCTTCAAAAAAACCAATTACCAAGAAAATAATAATCACATCAACTCCCCAACGGTCCTGTAACGTTCATCTTATTTATGACGCTGCCTGCGTTACGACCGTCACACCCTTGTGACGAGCGTAACGCGCCTCTTTACCTCATGATGAGCGTCACACCCTTGTGACGACCGTCACGCAAACAGAGACCACAACGGCTATTGTAGGGAACCGTTCCAACTTTCCCCTTCATAAACCCACTTCCTTCCTCCATTGTCACCACATCACACGAAAAACCACCCATTCACTCCATTTTTCTTCTAATTTCTAAACTCCCAACACCAAATTACCATCCTTACAATCTCCCATTCTCACATTCCCAAATCAAATCCTACCTCCACCATGGCAAACAACCCACACGCTCAAGCCATCAATTTCAGAATCGGCGAACCAGGGGAGAATCAACAAGCAAAGTTTCAGAAGTTTCAACGTCGAGGTCTCCAACCCACAAGGTATGTTGACATCGACTGCCTAAGGAGTTTGGGACTACTCGACAGTGTCCGCCGATTATTGCAAAGCGTGGATTTGTGGAACCTCTGTCGCGAACCAAGACCAATCTACGAAACTCTTACTCTTAAGTTCTTGAGTTTGTTTGTTTACCTCACTCCGCCGGGTGTCACAAACCAACTGTCAGGCGTGGCAAAATTTCGCATGTTTGGCGTTGAGCACGAGTTGCCTCAATCCGACATCGCGAGGCTTATGGGATTTTGTTCGGACGAAGGTGCTCATTTTCGGGTACCGGAAAGTTTTGGTGAGGAGGCTTTCAACTTGTGGCACAGTTTAACGAACATCCGTGCCAGATCCTACGACCACCTCAACGCCACCCACTTTCACAATCCGGCCATCCGCTACTTCCATCGCATCCTTAGTAACACCATCTTCGCCCGCGACAGCAACCATAAGCTCAACTCCAAGGAGCTCTTCTTTTTACATTGCGCGTTCACTGGGCAAAAGATAAATGCCGCCCCATTCCTACTTGCTCACATCCACTCTATTTGTGCTAGAGGTGGAAAACCTTTTTATTTCCGAGGGCTGGTTACTTCAATTTCCATTGGTCTGAATTACGGTGCTGCTCTCGTAACCTTGCCTTCTATGGCACCGGCCTTGCTAACCTTGGATCACTACAAAGCCGCACACCTCATCTACGAGCGGGAAGACGGCAGATTCCACCCCGTAATCAGGAATACTGTCTATCAGAATATCATTTTGCCGAACAAGGACCGAATCGATCCAAGTAACCGAGCAAACTGGTTGTTCGACCCTGAAGTTCCCGCAGAGCCTGCACCTGCCCACGAAGACTAACCTGCAGCCGCCGCAGACGATATACAAGAAGAATTAGATAGTGCTCTGCCTGTCCACGACATTCCAGGATCCTCATCTGCACCTCCTCCTATCAATCTTGAAGACATCCTCCGCGCCCTCCACATGCAAAATCAAATAAATGCGGCACTTGAAAGGAGGCAAGCTGAGCAATTCGAGTCTTTGTGCGCCCAAAACGCTTAGATCTTGACTGGGCAGCGCAACATGAATGAGAGGTTAGATGAGGCCCTGTCAGAGCTTAACGCCTTGAGGATAGATATGAACACCTTTGGCTTCCAAGACACCGACACTGAAGCTACTCCTACCAGACGCTCTCGCACCAGGATCAGAGGACGTGGTCACCAGTAGTCTTTCTTTAATTTCTATGTAATTTGTTATTTTTCTGTTTCATTTCTTTTCCTTTTGTTTTTGTAATTGTACTTCCCCGCATATATACCGCAACATTGAGGACAATGTCGGATTTTGTGTGGGAGAGGTACCTTTCAATCTTTTATAAAACTAGTAAATTCTTATGACATGTCTCGATTCAAATTCTTCGCTTTATTTTGCCATACCGAATTTTTTTTTCTGCATTAGCCCGACATACCTATTTTAACGAAATCCTAGTTGAGGAAGCCGAAAACGACATAACAAGATCGATATGGTTTTGTCACCGTAGACTTCCTACTTACGCGATCCGTTTCAATAACCATTATACCGATATTTGGAGTTTCATGTTCTAGAAGTAACCCCTAGTAGTTTATACTAGCAGTCAGCACCGTCTTGACACAAACCACGTGGAGAATCGATGAATATAAGTGTTTGATGCCTGATTCTAAAAATATCCTTCCTATCTCGCTGCTAAAAGAAAAGAAAATCTGTGTACCAAAATATACGGGCACATATAAGAGCTGAGCAAATAATGAAGGAATCCAGTGTTGGTTGGTTCAGAGGTATCTGGTTCTGAACTCGGTAGGGCGTGCTATGGCCCGATCCCTCACAACCTCCAATTTGGATAACATATGTAGGGTTGCCACATTCATGTACCAGACCCCGTGCTAAAGGATCAAAGTCACTAACTGGTTACTCCACTACGTGCGTGCTAAGGCAAAGGGCTTAATGTGATTGCGCCAGAATGAAACCGGGTGAAATAGATACGAGGAACTCCAGGCAGAGTTATAACGGAACTGTTGAATAGCTCGTTTAAAATGGAAGTCTACAGGTAAGCTTATTGCTTGCGTCATTAGCGTATCTTTAATGTTTTACTCAAGTATTAGCCGAACCAACGAGGATTTCCCGAAACCACTTTAAAAATCCAAGGTATGCCATGCTTATGCGCTTGACGAAAACTTGTCCGACCTTTCGAATGACTATTTGCTTGAGGACAAGTAAAGGTTTAAGTATGGGGGAATTTGATAACAAGAAAACATATCGTATAATTAACATGCTTTTTACCGATTTTATATTTCATTAAGTCGTCTAACCCCCGATTATTCCGAGATTATTTGTCTTTTTACAGGTATAACACTTGTCGACTCAAACCGATGAAAAAGGACAACATGAAGAAGGCTAGGCGATAAACAAAGAAAAAGAATAAAAAAAAATACAAATTTTGGACTTCTAGATCAGTGACGGTCGTCACGTCCCTGTGACGGGCGTAACACCCCACAACATAAGGAAATGCTCGTCACACACCACTGACGAGCGTAAGGCACTACTTCAGCGCGTGACGACCGTCACCCACCTGTGACGACCGTCACGCGCGTGAAGGTGGACGTTATGCATGGATTGAGACGTGGGCGTGAAGGGAAAACTCGTTCTCCCTTTTTCTACTGAGTCCCCTATTTTCTTGCCACCACTATTAGTGCTCCTGTATTTTCTCCACGAAGACTTCATCAAGAATTCAAAAACTGCTGATTTTTCCTATGCTATATATATGAGTACCAGTACACAGTTCAAGGGTCGAAGAAATTTACTCAGAGCAAATATTATTTTATTTTACAGTTATTTTCCAATTTGCTTGTTTTGGAATTCTGTTTTCATTTTCTTGTAATTTTCATTCAAAGCCTTAGTTTCTATTTTTAAGTGTTAATTCTTCTTTCAAGAATTAACACGAATCATTTACTGCAAGTCAAGCTCGAAGATTGGATTACTGTATTACCTCAAGATTACCATAGCAAATTTGATTCCAGGTTTTTTTTTATATTGCAATTATTATTTATTCAGTTTTTATAATATGCCAATTATTGCCATGAATCATATTTTAAACTGTATTGCTGTTAACTTAATTATGTCTGGCTAAATTTTTAATACTGGTATGTGACCGTAAGAACTGAAAGAATTCAATGATACCTTGGCCAAAAATATTTACAAAACAATTTTTGGTTTCCAATTTCCAAGATTAATTTAACTATCCTTGTCACGAGAGTGAGAGGTTAATTAACACGATTTTGCCACGAGAGTAGGAAATTAATTAAGGCAAGAACCTGCATGCGAGAGCTGGGATTCAACCCAGATAGTGGTAACGAAGCATTGATTTTTAAATACACGAGAGTGTTTTAATAAATTAATCAAATTCAAATTGTTTTCAAAAAGTGTTATTAAATTTAAAGTGCATCCACTAGGTTTAGTAGCATGACTTATTTCATAAACACGAGAGTGTATGTCTCAGGTTTTTAAACAATTAGCTTTTACCAAAATACTTTATAGGCCAAGCGATTCATCGAATTCCCTAAGTCCGATTATCACATACCGGTATAATTAGTACTATTACTTTTAATTAAACTGTTTCCCCCAAAAATCAAATATTCATCGCTTAGTTAGACAAACTATAGCATTAGATCGTATGCGATTGATCCTCAGTCTCTGTGGGTTCGATAATCTTTTAAAACTAGAACGACTGAACTGTATACTTGCAGTTAGTATCCCGACAGACTTATAAAGTCCCGATCAATTTTGCAAAAGGGAATCAAAGAGGGGTTGTATAGCACATTACAAGCTTTCCAAAATGTCAAAGAACTCCTTGAAATCATTTGTGAGCAAGGAGAATCAAAGGTCAGAAGTTGGGGTTTCAAGTTGTTTTACAAGGCAAATTTTGTGATGAATAAAATTCAAATCTCAAACCTATGCTGCACATCTTGCTTTGCATGCCTCTAAACCTCAAGATCTCTCCATAATTAGAAGATTACACTTGCTTTTGAGCTATTATCCACTTGATTCAAGCTTTATCCAAGTTAATTTTCCATTAATGGCACAAAGACACCATTGTCATTTACATAAAGCAAGCTTTATGCAAAGTCAACTTGCATTGAGCTTTGCACTTGTTACTTCTGCACAAACTTCCTCTACAAAGTCAGATAAGCTTGTTTAAAGTTGGTAACCACTCTAGATAGCTTTATATTATGCACTGAAACCATGTTTGTCAACCTTACTTCAAAAACAAGTCAAGAAGCCAAAACATGTGATCTTGTACTTCTGACCACCTCAAGTATCCAAACCTTTTCCATACATAAACACAAGTCATTTGCAAGAAAACACACACATGCTCAAGCCCTGAAACCTCTTAAAACACAGAACCACCAAAAACATCTCAAAACTTGCCATTTCTGAGTTTTGAATCTAATCTCTAAAGTTACTCGTGTGTTTCTTAGCCTTTTACTTTCAAAAGCTTCTAAATAACATATACAAATAATTCCAACACCTGCAACACGAATGTAACGCCTCCATCATCATCCACCATTTTCAAAAACAGCACCTTGCACCTTGAATTCTCCAGAACTCCTCAGCCACTTTCAGACCAAGCTAAGCATCACATTAGCTTCCTGGGAACTTGAGGAAGCTAATCCAATCACTGGAACTCATCAAAAGCTGCTCAAACTCAAAACACGATACCCTCTTGCAAGGTGAGTTTTCTGACTTTTGAACTCTTCATACAAGCATCATTAATGGTTTATTTGTGAATAAGAAATGTAGATATCATTGTCCTGAAGCTAACCATATCCTTAGATTTCATTATTATTTCTTGAGTAGTTAGAATTTTGAATCTGAACCTCTAAAAATAATTAGGTCAGGATTTGGTACTTTCAAAAATTCTCATTCATCTTTGATTTATAGTTTATGATATTCATATGATTGGATTTGTATGGAAAAATGGAACAACTTTCATGTTAGGATTTTTCATTTTTGTTGAGAAATGGTGAAGTTACAGGTGGTCTGGCTGGAGGTTGAAGATGAAGTGTATACGTGACTTGTTTTGTATTATATATTTATCATTTCAGTTATATTAACGGATGTATAGCCACCCCAGTGGTAAGGCAGCGCGCTGGTAATCAAGAGGTCATGGGTTCGAACCTCAGCGCGCTGCCTTTTTCTTTTTTCACATTTCCTTACATTTTTTTGACACTTGTAGCGTATGGGCCTCCAAATGTTTGGGCCTAACTTTTTTGCTATTTTTTGACCCCCTGGCTTGTTGTTTACACCCCTGGTCCATTTATTTTTCTTTTTTTTTTATTTTATTTTCATTTTACATTTTCTTTATTATTAATATTATTATTAATATTATTATTATTATTATTATTATTATTATTATTATTATTATTATTATTATTATTATTATCATTATTATTATTATTATTATTATTATTATTTTCATTAATAAAAAATCCAAAAAAAAAATTTATATTTTATTACTTATATTTATTTAGTTTTTTTTTCTTCACAAAAATAAAAGAACAAAAACATTTCCTTTAAATAATTTAATTTACCCTTTTTTAAATACTTAGATAATTTAATTTTGACCATTATATTATATTATTTTTTCTTGTAAATTAAAATAAATTTAGAATTTAGGACTTTTATTTAATTATTTTTATTTACTAATTTAATTAAATTCATAAAAACCCTGAAAAAACTTGTTTTCTTTAAAGTTAATTTATTTTACTAACTTAATCTTAATTTTATTATTTTTAGTTAATCATTTTATTTTAATTAATTAAGTCAAAAACCCTTTTCATGAAAAAAACAAACAAAAATCACATTTCTTTTTACATTTACATTCTTGCATTTTTATTTATTGAATTTTGTACATTTATTCAAATTCAATATGGTTGTAATAATCATTTAGATTTAATTTCTCGCAATTCCCCGTTTGTAATTTGTACACCCCTCCCCTAAATGATGTAATAGATTAGTAATTTTAATTTCCGCAATTTATTGCTTTATATACAAATGCTAGTAATTAGGGTTTTGTATGGAAAGATTAAAACCAACAAATAGAAAACCCTAATCAAGACAAATCAAGCATGCAAATCAATACACTTGCACACAAACACCCTTAGGGTAAATCCACTTTGTTGCCTTACAAAAATTGCCATATTATGCATGTGAGGTATCTTAGCAAAAACAAGCAAATACAAGATTATAGTCCCTCGATGACGCTATCCATGTTGCCTTTCAAAATGATCTTAGTCCCTAAAGAAAATGCTAAGATATTTTACAACATTGCTAATCATGGCTATGCGATGACTCACGCCCGTCCCTTTTACATCCAAAGATAGGGTTACTTACCAAATGAATGGTAAGATAACAATGTCAAAGGAAAGAGGAAATGAACATGAAAGACATTTGAGTAGGTAGAATTTTCCTAGTTACTTGCTCAATTTCAAAACCAAAAACATCCTTGCTATTTTCAAAACAAACACCAACACTTTCAAAAACATTTTTCAAACTTGAAAACATTTTCAAAAGATTAACATTTTGTATACATTCTTACGAACAAGAATCATTATAAAGTTTGCCTAAACGATGACATCTTTACAAAATACTTTCAAAAACCACACAAGGTATATTTTCAAACAAAAAGCAAGTGATCTAGCAAGTAACTAAGAGCCCATGGAAAACCATAGATGAAAAGGGTGTTAATACCTCCCTTTTCATAATCTACCCCCCCCCCCCCCCGAACTCAAGAAAACATCTCAAAGGTCTTTCCTGTTATTTTCATCCTATCCTTTTGGATAAAAGAAAAGTAGGTGGCGACTCTTGCTAAACCGCTACATTTGCGATCAAAACGCAAAACAACCAAGTCAGTTCTCCCACCGTGTTACAAAACTGGCGACTCTGCTGGGGAAAATATCTAAAAGTGGGGTTACCTTAGGTCTAGATCAAATTTATTCGCTTTCATTGTTTGACTTGTATGCTTTACATTTTGGTTATTTGTTTGGGTTTGAATCCTCTACCCGGATTTGGGATACCTTATAGGTAAGTAACAATACATTGTGGAAACTGTGTGGGATATACCGACATGGTCTAAGAAATAGCTATGTTAGTGTGACATATTTGTGGGTACCGGTAGTCCTTGAGTAGTCAAGGAGAATATGGGGCCGCTGAGTGATGTCATGGAGCACTAACTAATTTCTAGAACCTTTACTTGACCAACTTGGCCATTAGGACATAGTGAGATGACCGGCGTTGGTGCAGTCTGAAGTTGGTAGATACTCGATACTACACTCATTGAGGTTTAATTTTTTGGGATATTTCGGTCGCCATTAAAGAGGCTTGCGTTGAAATAATGCCTAGGGAAACAAACCAGTGATATTGAGCTTCTTAGAACCCGGTTACTATTACTAGGACAGGTTTGAGCCAACTAAACTTCAAGAGGGTACTTACCTATGAGACTCCATGCAAGCCTAAACCTAATGACCTTTTTGTTTTGTTTGTATATATTTACTTGTACATAACATCATAAACATCATAATATCATACTCATACTCACTAACCATTTCAAGGATTTTGGGATTTATCTTTGTTCTGTTTTGTAGGACATGAATTCTATTCGCAAGAAAACCATTCAAGTAAATCTTGTAAGGATCCCTCCTCAACTTAAAGATCTAGCATCAAGGGTTCCCAAAAATTCTCCATTTACCGAAAGACATGGTCGCCTCCTAAACTTGGTTACCTCCAACACTGATGAGGACATGATGAAGGTGCTCTTCCAGTTCTTTGATCCCCTACACCATTGCTTTACATTTCCCGGTTATCAACTTGTGCCAACTTTGGAAGAATTCTCCTAACTCTTGAGGATTCCCATTCTCAATCAACTACCTTTCAACGGTACAGAAAGAGATCCAAAGCCAGAAGAGATTGCACAAGCCCTACACTTGCAACCCTCTGATGTCACAACTAATTGGGAAACAAGGAGTGGTGTCAAAGGTTTCTTAGCCAAGTTCTTGTTTGAGAAAGCCCAAAACTGTTGGAACTCCTTAGACTTGCAAGATTTTGAGGAAATTGTGGCTCTCCTCATCTATGGGATGGTTTTATTTCCAAATCCTGACCAACTCATAGATGTAAACACCGTCAAAATCTTCATGTCTCGTAACCCGGTGCCTACCTTTCTAGGAGACATCCTACATTCTTTTCACACTCGCACTATAAGGAAAAGAGGTATCCTTATGTGTTGTACTCCTCTTTTGGCAAGATGGTTTATTTCGCATCTTCCCCAATCTGTATTGAAGAACGAGTAAGGTTCAAGGTGGTCACATAGGTTGATGACACTCAAATATTCAGACATTCATTGGTGTTCCCGATCTGTGGAGAATGTTACTATCATCGATCGTTGTGGAGAATTCCCTAATGTCCCCTTACTTGGCATTAGAGGAGGTATCACCTGCAACCCCTGCTTAGCCTTAAGATAGTTTGGTTACGCCCGAAGGGATGGCCCATATGAGATGCTTATTCAAGGGTTGGTGTTTGACTACGAGAATGACGATCAAGGTCTCCGCCAGAGATTTATCTGAGCTTGGAGGATGTTGAACAAGGTAGATAGCAAGACATTGGGGCACAAGAATTCCACCCCTCTTGAGCCTTACCTCAAATGGGTATGAGCCCGTGCTCAAAGTCTTATAATGCCTTACCCCTCCATTCTCCCGGTTATCATAGAGCCTGTTGTGGAAGGAGATGTTCCATACACTATCCTGCATCCTGACATGCCCACTTCTCTTGAAGACTTGTAAAGGGATTGGATACAACTTAAGGGGGAGCGAGATACTTTCGAGGCCCAATTCTACGCCAGAGAGAAGAAGGTTCTGGAACTCACCAAGCAGCTTAATGAGGAGCGGAGCCTGAACGCCTACATCGCACCAAAGAGGATGCGTATAACTTTTTTATCTTAGAGTTTTTGTATTTCTTTGTAAGCCCAAAAGAGGCATGATGTAATTAAACTTTGATTTATTAATATGACGTGTGTTTCTTTTGTGTCTAAAGCAAATTTAAGTCTCTAATTTCCTTGAAATCATTGCATATGCATCTCCATTCATCATAACATAAGCAGGTTTCTTACAACAAGTCTCCTCATCTTTCCACTATTTATTTCAGTAAGATGGATCTCGAGCAGACAGTAAAAGATCTCCAGGCGCAGAATTCTCAGTTTCAACAAATGTTATTGACTCTAGCCAAAGGACAAGAGGATTTGAAAACTTTGCTGATTGAAGAAAAGAAGAAGAAAGCAAAGAAAACAACCGGAGTTCTGAATCTAGGAAGAAGGTTCTCAGGGCCAGCCAGACGGACCCTTGACTTTGCAACATCATCTGGTGAAAAGGATAATCAAGAAGGGAAAGGCAAGGAAGTGACTGTCCATCCAGAATATGAAGAGGAAGAAGAAGATGATTACTCTGAAGAACAGTATCCTCCGGCTGATGAAAAGTACAAACATCTGGAAGAATGTCTAAGTGCAATGGAGATTCAGAAATTGCTCGGGATGGACTTTGAAGAGCTGGGTTTGGTGTCTGGGATTGTTATTCCACCAAAGTTCAAAGCACCAGTATCTTCTAAGTACAACGGGGTTTCATGTCCCAAGATGTACCTCCGATCTTATGTGAGGAAGATACAACCTCACACTACTGACAGAGATTTGTGGGTCCACTTCTTTCAGGATAGTCTATCCGGGACTCAGTTAGATTGGTTCTATCAACTGGAATGGGCCAATATCCATAACTGGGAAGACATTGTCACTGCTTTTTATAAACAGTATCAGTATAACGCAGACCTTGCTTCCACCCGTACTCAACTCCAGAGTATGGCTATGGTTTCAAGTGAAGGTTTCAAAGACTACGCTCAAAAATGGAGGGACTTAGCAGGAAGAGTCCAATCTCCCCTGTCTGACAGAGAACTAGTAGACATGTTTCTGGGTACCCTGTCCGGTCCTTTCTTCAATCATCTAATTGGAAGCTCCTTAGCAGGCTTCACTGAATTAATCTTGACCGGGGAAAGAGTGAAAGCTGGGATTAAGAGTGAGAAGATCCAAAAAGACGTATCCTCTAGTGCCGTGAGAAAACCATTTATTAGGAAGAAAGAAGTTGGTGATGTGTATCCTCAAAGGAATCAGGATAGAACTGAACGCCGACCAATGGTAGGGGCTGTCATGATCCCTAAGTCTGCACCTACTCAACAAAGGATCAATCAGCCTAGAACAGAAATACCGATAAGACAGTTTACCCGGATAAATATGACACTATCTCAAGTCCTGCCACATTTATTGAGATCTAATCTGGTTACTTTGAAGGAAGATCCGAAGAATCCCAACACTGCATCTCCTCACTACCATCGTAATGCTCGTTGTGCTTACCATTCATAAAGTTCAGGCCATGATACTAACAACTGCTGGGCTTTGAAAAACAAGGTGCAAGACCTTCTCGAAGTAAAAGAAATTGAATTTTATGCTCCTGAAACCCCAAATGTTATCATCGCTCCTATTCCCAAGCATGGTCGTGATGTTAATGCTATTGAAGATGATATGTTTGTTACTTTTGTTGATGAACTTATTACTCTTCTCCTGACTGTCAAGAAGAACCTGTTGAAAGTTGGTTTATTTACGGGTTGTGACGAAAGCTTCCACCTTTATTTATCCCTACTAACTAGTTGTCATTTACTGAGAGCAGGTGTCTAGCGCCTAATGGATGACAAAGAGATTTTGTTTGAGAAGACTCCCGTTCCAACCATTTCTTACAATGATGTTTCAATAGTAACCATTTCCGCCAATCCTTCCAGGGTCTCCACCAAAAGACCCGTTAGGATTACATCAGTTCCTAAAGTGACTCCACTGATAATTACTATGCCAGGGCCGATCCTGTACTCCTCAGATAAAATTGTCCCATGGAACTATGGGGGAAACGTCTACTATCACGGCGTCAAGCAGGAATGGCTGGCTGGTGAAGACACAATTTTTGAGAAGGCTGGCCCCAACATCGGTAACATTACGAGAACCAGCAAGATAACCCGAAGTCGTAGAGTATTATCTCCCGATATTGCTCCTCCGAAAACTGTTACCGGTCCTGTGGTCATCCCTGCTTTTGTTCCTACTACTACAATTCCCGTGGTTACTCCTACTAACACCCCTATCACCTAGTCGACCGAGACTCGGGGCAAAGGCATTCTGGTTGAGCCTGTCTGGATGAAGGCGCAATCAATATCTATCCCAGAGGCCTCCCAAAAGGAGATGGAAGAAATTCTGAGAATTATAAAGAGAAGCGACTACAACGTAGTCGAACAGCTAGGGAAAACTCCATCAAATATTTCTATGCTAGCTTTACTGTTGTGCTCTGAGGCTCATGCGAAGGCCTTGGTGAAATTCCTTTAAAATGCCCATGTGCCACAGGAAACCTTTGCTGATCAGTTCCAAGACTGTGTGGCCAGTTTGACCGCTGATAATGGTTTAGGCTTTTCTGATGCTGACTTGACACCTAGAGGGAGGAAGCACAACGAGGCATTGCCTGTCTCTGTCGAATGCCAGGGCACAACTTTGGCCCATGTCTTGGTTGATACCAGCTTGTCTTTGAATGTGTTGCCTAAGAAAGCTTTGGATAGACTCGACTGTGAAGGTTTGACCTTAAAACCCAGCAACATAGTGGTAAGGGCCTTCGACGATTCAAAGAGGATGGTGCATGGGGAGATGGACATCCCCATAAAATTTGGAACTCAAACCTTTGATTCAAATTTCTACGTGATGGACATTCGCCCTTCCTATTCCTGTTTATTGGGCCGACCATGGATTCACAATGTTGGTGCCGTCACTTCTACATTACATCAAATGCTGAAATACCGAACCAAGGGGAAAATCATTACTGTCCATGGAGAAGAGGAATATATGGCCAGTCACTTGAACTCCTTCAGATACGTGGAATTGAATGGTGAATTCATTGAAACTCTGTTTCAGCACTTCGAGGAAGTCCCACAGACAGTGGCAGCTACCAAGACCGTTTCCCAAGTCCCAAAGATTACAAGACCTCCACTAAAGATGTCTTCACTGAAAGATGCCAAGGCAGTGACCGAAGAATGTAGGGGTACTATTTGGAGCTAAATCCCGGATATCCCTTACAAATCTGACAAATTTGGTTTGGGTTTTACTTCAGGAGCCCAGAAAGCTGTTCGTCGTGCTCGTGCCGGGGGACCACCTTTGAAGATCAGCAACCACCGAGTCAATGCAATAGAGGATGATGATGATAGTTGTGACCTAGAAGATTGGATTTTTCCAACCATCAATGGAGGGCTCAGCAATTGGGAAGCTAAAGAATTTGTCCCAATTACTTTTATCCAACAGTAATTGTCTTTAAATTTTGTCGGACTTGTAATAATTAAACAATTCAGATTTTTAAAACCTTGTGTCTTACCCGAGACACAACGGTCCATTTGTAAGGGTTGTTACCTCATTTTCATATGTCATCAATGAATCATGGATATTTTTGCATGCAAACTTTGTGCTCTTTGTCTTTATTTTTCTATATTTTTATTTCTTTCAAAGATAGCTATACTCTTACACACACTCACATTCAAAATGCAGATCTACATCCACTCAGGATCCCATGGGTAACGATTCTGCTATGGCCTTTTGTGACTCTGAAAATCTAATCTATCAAGCCGAAGACGAAGGTGAGGAAGATTTTGAAGTGTCAGGGGAACTAGCCAGGTTACTACAACAAGAAGAAAGGACCGTACAGCCCCACGAAGAGCTAGTGTACACAGTCAACTTGGGTACCGAAGAGGACAAGAAAGAAGTCAAGGTAGGAGCCAATCTGGAACCAGTGTCAAGAATCGTCTAACTCAGTTGCTACATGATTATGTTGAAGTCTTTACCTGGTCGTATGAAGACATGTCAGGACTTGATGCAGATATCATGGTCCATCGTCTACCGACAAAAGAAGACTGCCCTCTGGTAAAACAAAAAGTCTATCGTATGCGGCCAGACATGTTAGAGAAGATCAAGGCTGAAGTCATGAAGCAATTCAACGCTGGATTCTTATTTGTCACCTCCTATCCACAATGGGTCACCAATGTTGTTCCAGTGCCTAAAAAGGACGACAAAGTACGCATGTGCGTGGACTACAAAGATTTGAATAGGGCAAGCCCTAAGGATGATTTCCCACTTCCATACATCGATATTCTGGTTGACAATACCGCACAGCATAAAGTTTTCTTATTCATGGATGGTTTCTTGGGCTATAACCAGATCAAAATGGCACCTGAGGACATAGAGAAAACAACCTTCGTCACACAGTGGGGCGTATTCTGTTACAAGGTTATGCCATTTGGGTTGAAGAACGCTGGGGAAACCTATCAGCGTGCCATGGTAGCTCTATTTCACGACATGATACATCACGAAATAGAGGTCTAAGTGGACGAAATGGTAGCCAGATCTCAAATTGAAGAGGAACATCTTGACCATTTACAGAAACTGTTTGAGAGGTTAAAGAAATACAAGCTAAGGTTGAACCCGAATAAATGCATATTTAGGGTGAGGTCTGGTAAACTCCTATGCTTCATCGTCAGCGGTAAAGGTAACAAAGTGGACCCTGCCAAGGTGAAAGCAATACAAGAAATGCCTACTCCTCGCACTGAGAAGGAAGTCAGAGGATTCTTAGGACGGCTAAACTACATTTCCAGATTCATTTCTCACCTGACTTCTATTTGTGAACCAATCTTCAAATTACTGAAGAAAGATCAAGTAGTCAAATGGAATGATGAATGCCAAACTGCCTTCGACAAGATCAAAGGGTACCTACAAGAGCCTCCTATTTTGATTCCACTAGTCGAGGGAAGACCCTTGATCATGTATCTAACTATCTTGTAAAATTCAATGGGGTGTGTACTGGGGCAGCATGACGAGTCTGGCCGAAAAGAGCATGCTATTTACTACCTGAGCAAAAAGTTTACCGACTATGAAACAAGATATTCACTGCTCGAGAAAACTTGTTGCGCTCTGGCATGGGCTGCTTGCCGGCTAAGACAGTATATGCTAACCCATACTACCTTATTGATATCTAAGATGGATCCAATTAAATACATATTCGAGAAGCCTAACCTCTCTGGGAGAATAGCAAGATGGAAGATGGTCCTGACTGAATATGACATTCAGTACACTACCAAAAAACAATAAAGGGAAGTGTGTTAGTCGATCACCTTGCTCATTAAGCTATGGATGACTATCAGTCCATGAAATTAGAATTCCCAGATGAAGACATCATGATGGTAAACAACTGTGAAGAACTCAAACCATATGACAGACTTGAACAAAGATCCCGATGGACCTTGGTTTTTGACGGAGCCTCCAACGCGCTCGGCAATGGCATAGGTGTTATAATCATATCCTCTGAAGGATGTCATACTCCCTTCACCGCAAGACTTTGCTTCAACTGTACCAATAACATGGCAGAATACGAAGCGCGCATTTTTGGTCTCAAAGCTGCCATAGATTTGGGAATCAAATCCTTAAGTGTATTTGGAGATTCAGCCTTAGTCATCAGTCAGATCAAAGGAGAATGGGACACGAAGCACCCTAACCTCTTCCCCTACAAAGACCATGTGTTGACATTAATCCCACATTTCGAGGAAATTACCTTTAAGCATTTTCCACGAGAGGAAAATCAACTAGCAGACGCACTAGCCACCATGTCATCCATGTTTAAACTCAAGTGGGGTAACGAGGCTCCCCAGATAACCATTGAACGTATGGATGAACCAGCTTACTGTCACGAGATTGATACTGAAGAAGTAGTGGACCAGCCTTGGTTCCATGAAGTTAAGAGGAGTCTCGAGGCTCAAGAGTATCCGGAAGAAGCTTCAGTCAATGATAAGAAGTTCTTGAGAAGATTCTCTGCTAAGTTCTTCCTTAGTAATGGCATTCTCTACAAGCGCAACCACGACTCTATTTTGCTTCGTTGCATAGACAAGGATGAGGCAGAAAAGATCATGGCTGATCTACATTGTGATACGGTGGGAGAACTTACTAGGGTTTTGCGTTTGTTTTCGCAAATGTTTCGGTTGAGCAAGAGTCGCCACCGACTTTTTATTTTATCCTAAGGAAAGGTTTAAAAAGCACAGCAAAAAACCCTTTGAGATTTTTCTTGGGTTCGGGGAGTAGATTATAGAAAGGGAAGGTATTAGCACCCTTTCTATCCATGGTTATCCATGGGCTCTTAGGTACTTGCTTAGATCAACTTGCCTTGGTTTTCAATTGTTTGAAATGGTGCTTGATGTGTGGTTTTGAAAATGTTTTGAAAAGATGCCTTGTATAGGCTACCCTTGTAACAATTCTTTACTCGAATGTTTTACAAAAGGTGTTTTGTCTTTTAAAAAGATGTTTCAAGGTTTTTATGAAAGTTTGATTTTGAAAAGTGTTTGTGAAGTGTGTTTTGAAATTAGGCAAGTGTTTTCTTTGCAAATTGGCAAGTACTTAAGAGCTTATCTACCCTAAAGTTTTCTCAAAGATTTTTGTTATGTTTTAAACCTTTTGACAATTTTGTTCCACCATTGCATTTGGTGGACAATCTTGTCTTAGGAGGTGAAAGGGGCGGGCGCGGGTCATCGTTTAGACCATAATTGCAATAGTGTTAAATGTCTTTGGGCAATTTTTTCTTTAAAAGGGACTTGATCATTCACTTAGCCAACATTTTGAGGGACTATGATCATTTGATTGTTTGTTTTTACCCAAAGAAATTCAACATGCAATATGGCCCAATTGTTTGAAGGCAACAAGGTGGAATACCCTAGGGGTGCAAGTGTGAAGTGTGTTGTTCATTTTCATACTTTTTTGTCTTGTATTAGGTCAAACTATTTTGTTCATTTTTATTCGCATACAAACCCTAATTCTAGCATGGTATGTTTAGAAAGCATTTAAAGTGCGAAATTTAAATTCCTACGCTATTACAACATAATAATATGGGGAGGGGGGTACAATGTTTCAAATGGGGAGATATTTAGACAAGAAATTGAATCTAAGCTATTACATCAATTGCTTTGAATATTTACAATATGATTAAAAGCATAAATAAAATAGAAATAAAACAAATATGCAAGAATGCAAAAAGAGAATTTTTATATGTATGAAAAAAGTATTATTTATGTAAAATAAAAAGAAAATAAAAAGGTATTATTTTTGAGGTATTTTCAAATTTAGGGTAAAAATCCTAATTTTTAATCAAAGGGGTATTAATCAATTATTTATTATTTACATACAAAAATAAAATAAAATATGGCATATTTGTAAAAAGGGGATTTTTTAGTATTAAATATTAAAAAATAAAATATGTACATTTTTTGGTATTTTTATCCTAAACACATTAATATATACCTATATATTATTTTATTTACAAAACATGTATTATATATATTAATTAATAATATTTAATATTTAAATAAAAAGTATTTTTTTCTATAAAATATTTTCAGGAGATAAACATAAGATAAAAATGTGTATAAAAATATATCTTGTATTATCTTAATATTTTAAACAAAAAGTATATATATATGTTTATTTATTTATGTATAAACAAAAGAAATAATCAAATAAATACTCAATAAATTCAAAAAATGATGAGAAAAATATTTTTATGTTTTTAATATGCTGAGAAAAAATAAATGAACCAATAAAAAAAAAGCAAAAGTCAAAAATATTAAAAATGAATGAAATGGGCTCAGGGGGTATGAATCACAAAACATGGTGCAAAAAGCAGAACCAAAGCTGGCCCAGCCCATGAGACACCTTCTTCAACCTCTGAACAAAAACTTGTTCAAAAAACGCGCGCAAGAAGCTTCATTTGAATATCCTGATTCTTTGATTTTTTGAACAAACTTCCAACACAAAAAATGTTAATCATGAAACCACGATTCCAAATATATAAAGAACATCTCCTAACTCTCAGAAATGAGAGAGAATTTTAACAATCCCAAATCCTGACCTAAGTTTTCTACCATTTTCAAACCTTAAATTCTCACAGCTCAGGCAAAAGAAATGAAAAGTAAAAGAATGTACATGTTCAGTGGCATGAGTAGAACATTGTTTATTCACAAACTTAGAGTTAATGATGCCTAATAAGAGAGATACGAGTTCACCAAGATACCTGTTCAGCTGGAGTTCTATCTGGCAATGGAGGAGCTTTCAGTGCAAGGTGATGATTGGAAAAGCTTCCTTGAGGTCCAGGGATGCTATTCCAATGTTTACTTTGTCTTGAAAGCTTCTGAATTGTGCTAGAGCACTTCACCTGCAAAACAAGAAACTGAAAATGGTGGAAGTGGTTAGAGGGATTACAGGTCGTGCTTTTTCTTTTGGTTAGCTTGTATAGATGGCATGGAAGGTGTGTGAACTGGTTTAGGCAAGAAAGCTTGAGAGAAATGAAAGATGACACTCAAACTGCAGGCCTTGCCCTGTTTTTGCAGTTTGAGAGTGATTATGGCAAGGGGAGTGTTTGAGAGGTGCTAGGGTCGTGCAAAAGCTTGGTTCTGATCTTTGGAATGTGTTTGATAAGTTTGTCTAAGTGTGCCTAAGCTGATATGAGAGTTGTGTGATGTTATGGCACTTTTCTTCACTCTTCAGCAAACAAAGGCAACTTGGTGTTTTAGGCAAGTAGGGGGCCTCTAATGAGCTGCATAACCTCTCCTTGATCAGAGTGATTTGTCCATAATCTTGTGCCAATTGGATTTGGTTTGTACTTGTTGGATTTGTAATTGGACATAAAGTGAAACTTTTGCAAAAATAGAAAGAATGCTTTATCTAGTTTGGGATTAATCCATCATACAATGCTTTAGCTCATGAAACAAGGTCTTAGCAAAATGAACATGCATTAAATTATTGAGTGTTGGATGGTTTTAGGACCTGTAATCAAGGGCATGCTGGTTTTGAGAAGTTTGCATAACTTATGAACATGAAAAATGGCCAATTCAAAAGTGAGTTTTTTGCCAAATTGTGAAATTCGAATCTCTCAAGTCATGAGGTTGTTTGATGAGTTCTTGGACATTTTGGAAAGCTTGGAATGTGTACTACAATCCATCTTTGAAATGAAAATTGAAATTCCAAGTGTAAGTGTATGTAAAATGGCCTTGAAGTGGGGTAGAAAACCTTGTCAAAATAGGTAAAAAATTCACTAAGTTAAGAATGGTTTAGTGCCCTTATTCAAAAATTTGTAACTTGAGATACAAGCCTCAAATGGGAAAACTTTGTGAATCAAAGTTGTAGATTATGC
Organism: Vicia faba; assembly: GCA_948472305.1. NCBI lineage: Eukaryota > Viridiplantae > Streptophyta > Magnoliopsida > Fabales > Fabaceae > Vicia > Vicia faba. Next base: position 358,597,438 of record OX451738.1, read on the forward strand.
AACAAGATACAACTTTCATGTTTTGACTTTTGTTTGAATCCAAATGGATCTTGGTGAAAAAGTGGGGCAAAGTTGGGAAAAAATTAGGGTTTTTTATAACTTAGAAAAATTCTAAGTTATGAAAAGATCAAATTTCTAACCCTAATTTGCATTTTGTGATTTCTTGATGAAAAAGTTTCATGATTTGGCATGTTTTGATGAAAAATGAATCTTGACTCTTGATTTTGACCAAAAAGTCAAAGTTTGACTTTTCAGTATACAGTCAAAATTGATCAATTGACTGGGAAATTCAACTGTCAATCTTGTGTACTTGGGATCTTTTGAGTTTGTTGAGCATGTCAAGATAATTCCATGGGGTCCTTGAGTCCATATATGAGCTTGGTTTGCCATTGGCTAGGTCAAACAGTCAAAAATTGCCTTTGTGCAGTCAAAACCCTAAAAATGACCATTTTACCCTTTTGGTGATCTGATCAAATTTCTTATGGAATTGTGATCCAAACTTGATCAAATGGTCCATATGAGTTCATAATATTGATGTGGGTCAATTTTCATGAGGTTTGACTGTCAATTGGCCACAGTTGACTTTTTCCCCAATACAGCTGATTTCTAGGTCAACTGTCCAATTGACTGGGCAAAACTTGAAATCAAGACTTGAAACTTGATGTGGATAAACTTGGGAGTCCAATATGAAGCATGAAAGTCATCTTAAGCACTTTAGGTCAAAACATCTTGGTACAAACACAAACCCTAATTTGGGTCAACAGTGCAAGGAGAAATCTTGAGCAGATGAAACCCTAACTGGATCTTGATCTTCAGAGGCTTTGTGATGGGAAATCATTGAGAAATGGGAGGGCAAATTTTGGGGTACAACAGTTACCCCTGTTCAATCTTCTTGAATCCGAAGAGTTAGAATGGCAAGTTTGCCTTTCGTGACTCGAGGGTAAAAGGAGATTGGACACTAGAGTGCCCGGAAATTTGCACTCGTCCAAGCAATGAACGCGAAAATGGGCTTAGAGATGCCATTTAGAGATGGGCTTAGAGATGCCATCCGGAAGGGAATATCAGGAAGGTGTCCAAGCTTTGGACCATCTCGGAACTAGGGGTCTGAACAAGCAATAGATTGACATCCGTTGTTAGGAGGAATCCGTAAACTGTTTTCAGAAATTTGGAGAAGAAACTGAACAAGCGATAGGTTAACATCCGTTACTTGGAGAACCCGTAAACTGTTTTCAGAAATCTTGAAGTCTTGAATAAGCAATAGAGCAGCATCCGTTGTTGGGAAGCGTCCGTAAGCTGTTTTCAGAAAGTCGCATCTGAACAAGTCGATAGATTAACATCCGTTGTTGGGAAGAATCCATAGACTGTTTTCAGAAGTCTTGAGAAGAATCTGAACAAGTGATGGGTTAACATCCGTTGTTGGGAAGAATCCATAAACTGTTTTCAGAAATCTTGAAGTTGAATAAGCAATGGAGCAGTATCCGTTGTTGGGAAGCGTCCGTAAACTGTTTTCAAACGTTGCATCTGAACAAGTGATAGATTAACATCCGTTGTTGGGAAGAATCCATAAACTGTTTTCAGAAGTCTTGAGAAGAAGCTGAATAAGTGATAGGTTAACATGTGTTACTTGGAGAACCCGTGAACTGTTTTCAGAAATCTTGAAGTCGAATAAGAACCGGTGTAGGGTTACTTGATGATGAGTCCGTGTAAAACTGCATCTGAAACTGTTAAGGATAGCTTTTTATTCTTATCCTGAAAAGGACCAAACTTTAGCTAAACACAAAATTATGTTGTATGAAATGTATGATGCAATATATGTTATATCAATGTTTATGATATAAACGTAATGAATACGCATGTAAGCTGATGAGCTGTCTTGCTGGGGATAGATAAATCCTGGACGGCTGAAGATAAAAGCATCTTGACTGCTGCCGGGAAGAATAATTCCTTGGCTGTTACTGGGGAATAAGGAGCCTGGGTTGCATACCAAACCTCTGGGGAATTCCTGATGACTCCTACTGGGGAGTACCAATCTAGTAGGCTCATGCTTGGGATGCAAGACTGAGAATCTTCAGTTCGGTGGGAAGTGTCTCCGGTGACTTCACTGGGGAACTCAAGATTTGCTCTCCTAAAACTCTGTAGGGAGAAGGTTCATTAGTCTGGCTCCGCTGGGGATTGATAATTTGAAGCTTTAGCTCGGCTGGGGACACTGAAACTTAAACTCTGAGGGGAATTGAATTCCGGAGGATTCTCTGGCTGGGGATTTGCAAAGATAAGTTACTGTTGGGGAATTTTGATGAACTCCGCTGGGGATAGGAAGAATTTTGGCGAGTGCGATCTTCCGTGGTTGTTAGCTGAGGATAACCCAGTTATAAGGCTTTGTGAGGAATAACTTTGAATAAAACTCGGGAGAGACGTCCGTTCTCTGCGGGGAATACGCTTCCAGAATCTACTGGGGATGAGCTTCAAGACTTGCTAGGGATAGATGAATTCCAAATCTCCCGGGGATTTCCTTTGAAAGGGTATCGGGTATCCAACTGCACCTTCGACTTATCAGTAATCCTCTTTCTTGGTTCATAAGGAGATGATTATGTTCAAATGCATATGCCTATTTAACGAAACATTGGACGTTTCTCAAAATAAAACAAAAGTGCAAGAGAAAAGAAAAGGAAATGACACAAATTTCTGGGAAAAGTATTTGTATTGATTTTCTATGAGTATTTTTGTACAAAGGAGACAATCATCCTAGTAAGAGGATTTGGTAGTAAATATTTTGAAAAATTTATACAAAATAAAGATGGCTATGTGAAATAATTCCATGGGATTCCATCCCGCTATAGCTTTCACAACTCTGAATATCTGTCCATTCCCTGCTTCATTTGACGATGACTGGATTGATCAGAAGCCTGGAACTGGTTGATGAGGAGACTGTTTTTGAAGTGATCCGACGAGACATAGTCATACGCTTTAATTCCCTAACTTTTGCCTGAATCGCCCTTTCGGGTTTTCGATCCACCGGGAAACCCCTTTTTGCCCAAGCCGCCCTTTCGGGTTTTCAACTTGCCGGGTGTACAGATTTTTTTGTTTTTATCCCTAATTTTTGCCTGAACCGCCCTTTCGGGTTTTCGGTTCACCGGGATGCCCATTTTTGCCCAAGCCGCCCTTTCGGGTTTTCGACTTGTCGGGTTATTTTATGCGTAGTATCTTTTGACTATGTCTGCGTTCGCAGGGTGCGGCAAATCGTCGCCGTCCATGGTGGTCAGAATCATTGCACCACCAGAAAATATGCTCTTGATCACAAATGGTCCTTCATATGTAGGAGTCCATTTGCCCCTGGGATCACTTTACGGCAAGATAATCCGCTTGATTACGAGGTCTCCGACTTGATACACTTGACGTCTGACTTTCTTATTGAAGGCCTTGATCATCCGCTTTTGATACGTCTGACCATGGCATATAGCAGCAAGTCGCTTTTCGTCGATCAGATTGAGTTGATCAAGTCGGGTCTGCATCCAATCATCTTCATTCAAACCTACATCCTTCATAATCCTTAGAGAAGGGATCTGGACTTCCATAGGCAAAACAGCTTCCATGCCATAAACCAGAGAAAATGGGGTTGCCCCAGTTGAAGTACGTGTCGTCGTACGGTATCCATGCAGAGCAAACGGTAACATCTCATGCCAGTCCTTGTAAGTGACTGTCATTTTCTGAATGATTTTCTTAATGTTTTTGTTCGCAGCTTCAACAGCATCGTTCATCTTTGGCCGATAGGGAGATGAATTGTGATGATAAATCTTGAACTGTTCGCACAATGCAGTGATCATTGTGTTATTCAGATTTGTACCGTTGTCTGTGATGATCCTGTCTGGAACACCATACCGACATATGAGATTTTGCTTGATAAAGCGGGAAACCACATTTTTGGTGACAGAGGCGAAGGAAGCTGCTTCGACCCATTTAGTGAAGTAGTCAATGGCAACCAGGATGAAGCGATGTTCGTTGGAAGCCGTGGGCTTGATCTCTCCAATCATATCAATGCCCCACATTGCAAAGGGCCACGGAGCAGTCAGGACGTTGAGGGGAACCGGAGGAATATGAACTTTGTCAGCATAGACTTGACACTTGTGGCAAGTACGGGAATGTTGATGGCAGTCAGCTTCCATGGTAGACCAGTAATAGCCTGCCCTTAGGATTTTCTTAGCCATTGTATGCCCGCTCAAGTGAGTGCCAAATGTGTCGCTGTGTATATCAGTCATGATCAACTCTGCTTCAGCTTTATCCACGCATCGGAGTAATACACAATCATGGCTTCGTTTGTAAAGGATGTCGTTGCTCAGGAAGAACTTAGCAGCGAATTTCCTTAAGAACTTCTTGTCATTTACGGAAGCTCCTTCAGGATAATCTCTAGTCTCGAGATACCTTTTGATTTCATGGAACCAAGGTTGTTCCACTACGTCTTCGGTATTAATCTCGTGGCAATGTGCCGGTTCATCCATTCGCTTGATGGTGATTTGGGGAGCCTCGTTATCCCAGTTGAGTTTAAACATGGAGGACATTGTGGCTAGAGCATCTGCTAGCTGATTCTCTTCTCGTGGGAAATGCTCGAAGGTAATTTGCTCGAAATGCGGCAACAATGCCAGGACCTGTTCTTTGTATGGGATAAGATTAGGATGTTTGGTATCCCAGTCTCCTTTAATTTGACTGATAACCAAGGCCGAGTCCCCGAATACGATCAAAGATTTGATCCCTAAGTCTATAGCAGCCTTGAGACCAAAGATGCAAGCTTCATACTCAGCCATGTTGTTTGTGCAGCTGAAGCAAAGTCGGGCCGTGAAAGGCGTGTGACAACCTTCCGGAGAAATGAGTACTGCGCCAATGCCGTTTCCAAGTGCATTTGAAGCACCATCAAAGTACAGGGTCCATCGGGATCCCTTTTCGGGTCCGTCATACGGTCCGTCACTTTCAACGTTGTCCAAATTCATGATGTCCTCGTCCGGGAAGTCAAATCTCATGGGTTGATAGTCTTCAATAGCCTGATGAGCCAGATGGTCAGCTAACACACTCCCTTTTATAGCTTTTTGGGTGGTGTATTGGATGTCATACTCAGTTAAGATCATTTGCCATCTAGTTATCCTTCCAGATAAAGCGGGCTTTTCAAAGATATACTTGATAGGATCCATCTTGGAAATCAACAAGGTAGTATGAGTCAACATATACTGTCTTAGTCGGCGAGCAGCCCATACCAAAGCGCAGCAAGTTTTCTCGAGCAGTGAGTAGCGAGTCTCACAGTCGGTAAACTTTTTGCTAAGGTAATAAATAGCATGCTCTTTTCGACCAGACTCGTCATGCTGGCCCAAAACACACCCCATTGAGTTATCCAAGACGGTCAAATACATGATCAATGGTCTTCCTTCGACGGGTGGCATCAGAATGGGAGGTTCTAGCAAATACTCCTTGATTCTATCAAAAGCAGCTTGACAATCGTCGTTCCATTCCACTACCTGATCTTTTTTCAAGAGTTTGAAAATTGGCTCACAGGTAGAAGTCAGATGTGAGATGAATCTGGCAATATAGTTTATGTGCCCCAAGAATCCTCTAACCTCCTTTTCAGTACGGGGAGCAGGCATCTCTTGTATTGCTTTCACTTTTTCCGGATCGACTTCAATGCCTTTGTTACTTACAATGAATCCCAGGAGTTTACCAGACCTAACTCCAAAAGTGCATTTACTTGGATTCAGCCTGAGCCTGTATTCTTTTAACCTGGCAAACAGCTTTTCCAGATGTTCAAGGTGCTCTTCCTCTGTTTGTGACCGAGCTATCATATCGTCTACGTAAACTTCAATCTCATGATGTATCATATCATGAAATAAAGCTACCATGGCGCGTTGATAAGTTGCCCCTACGTTCTTCAGCCCGAACGGCATCACCTTGTAACAGAAAGTGCCCCATTGTGTGACAAAAGTTGTTTTCTCCATATCCTCGGGAGCCATTTTGATTTGATTGTAGCCCGAGAATCCGTCCATGAAGGAAAACACTTTATGATGAGCTGTATTGTCGATCAAGATGTCAATGTGAGGTAGCGGGAAATCATCTTTAGGGATGGCCCTATTCAAATCCCAATAGTCCACGCACATTCTGACTTTGCCATCTTTCTTCGGTACTGGCACGATGTTAGCGACCCATTGAGGATAGGACGTAACAGCCAGAAAGCCAGCATCGAATTGTTTCATTACTTCCGCTTTGATCTTTTCGGACATGTCAGGCCTCATTCGGCGAACTTTTTGCTTGATTGGTGGACAGTCTTCTCTTGTGGGGAGACGGTGAACCACGATGTCTGTGTCTAAACCCGACATGTCTTCATAGGACCAAGCGAAGATTTCAACATACTCATTCAACAACTGTATCAGACGTTCCTTGACACTTGGCTCCAGATTGGCACCCACTTGCACCTCCTTCCGGTCTTCCTCGGTCCCTAAGTTGACAGTTTCCAATGACTCTTCGTGCAGTAAGATGGCCCTTTCCTCTTGCTGTAGAAGTTTGGCTAGTTCCCCTGGTACTTCACAACCTTCGTCATCTTCATACTCGGCTTGATTGACCAGATCTTCAGAGTTATTGAAGGATATAGCAGAATAGTCACCCATGGAATCCGGAGTGGATGGGTACCTGCATTTGTGAGTGTGGGTGTGTGTAAGGGATAGCTATCCTTAAACAAAAATGCAAAAGGAAAGAAAATGAACACAGCAGTTTATCAAATGAAAAACGTCCAACGAATCATTAAACATGGCATATGGATATGAAAAATAATCAAAACCCTTACAAATGGACCTACATGCCTCGGGCAAGGCATGAGGTGAAAAGATAGTGTACGCATTGTTTGAAAATAAATATTACAGACCAAATAGGAAATGTTTGACAGATAAATTACTGATGAATAAAAGTGATGGGGACAAAGTCTTTTGCCTCCCAGTTGCACAATCCTCCTTTGACAGTTGGGTAAATCCACTCTTCGATGTTGCTCTCTTTGTCTTCGTCCTCCAAAGCGTTGATTCCGTAGGGAGAAATTTTGACTGGCGCCCTTTCAATCTTCGACCGGCGCATAGCTTTCTGGCCGGCGGCTGTGAACCCTAACCCAAACTTGTCAGTCTTATGCGGAAAGTCGGGTAACTGCCCCCATGCTGAATTCTTCCCTTCTTTTATTGCGGCCCTTGCATCCTCCAGAGATGCCATCCTGGCCATCTGTCTCGGTGTCTCAGCCGTCGACTTTGCTACTGCTATTTCAGGAAGGACTTCTTCGAAATGTTGAAACGGTGTCTCAATGAACTCTCCCTCAACCTCCACATACCGGAAAGAATTTAAATGGCTAATCATGTACTCTTCTTCGCCATGGACAGTGATGATCTTTCCCTTGACAGGATACTTCAACATCTGATGTAAGGAGGAGGTGACTGCCCCAGCATGGTGTATCCAAGGTCTACCCAGCAGACAAGAGTATGATGGACGGATGTCCATCACATAGAAAGTGGATTTAAACACCTCAGTACCTATCTTGATGGGAATTTCAACCTCCCCATGGACCATTCTCTTCGAACCATCGAAAGCTATGACAACAATATCACTCGGCTTCAATTCCAACCCTTCACAATCTAGTCGGTCCAAGGCCTTCTTAGGCAAAACATTCAGCGACGAACCGGTATCAACCAAAACATGTGCAAGAGTGGTTCCGCGACACTCGATTGAAATATGCAAAGCATCATTGTGGCTTCTGCCTTTAGGGGTTAGGTCGGCGTCAAAAAAACCTAGTCCATTGTCCGCAGTCAGGATAGCCACGCAATTTTGAAATTGATCCGCAGAGGTTTCCTGGGGCACATGAGCTGCCTTCAGGAATTTTATCAGGGCTTTAGCATGCGCTTCTGAGCAAAGTAGTAGTGCCAGCATGGAGATTTTGGAGGGGGTTTGCCCCAACTGTTCCACCACATCGTAATCGCTTCTCTTGATTATCCTCAAAATCTCGTCCATTTCCTTCTTGGAGGTTTCCGGGATTACTAAGGGTTGAGCCCTCGTCCTGACGGGCTCATCTTGGATTCCCTTACCTTTGTCAGCAGCGGTAGGAGAGACAGTACTGGGAACAATAATGTCTTCAATCAGAGGAGTTTTAGCAGAAAGTTTTATTGGTGCAGGGACGACCTTGTTGGCTGATGAGGGTCCAAAGACTGCTCTTGGAGGGGCAATCTCTGGAGAAAATATTCTCCCGCTCCTGGTGATTTTGCTGGTGCCCGCAATGTTACTAATGCCGGCTTCTTCATCATCCGAACTTTCTTCAATTACCTCGATTTGCTTGATACCATGGTAGTAGATGTCACCGCCATAGTTCCAAGGTATCGACTTCTCAGAAACATAGGGAACAGGCCCTGGCCCTGTTATCTTCAAAGGAACAGATTTTGCAGCTGGTGTAATCTTAACAGGCTTTTTGACGGCCTTGGAAAGATTGGCGTGAATGGTTATGATTGAGACATTTTCAACATGAACTGGAACAGCAGAAACTTTTTCGAACAAAATTTGTCGGCTATCCATAAGGCCTTGGATGCCTTTCTTCAATAGCGGACAGTCAAACGGCAGAGAGTGGCAACAATAGCAGTCTTCTTTACATCCCGAGAAGATCCCGGCCCTTAACAAATTCAACTTAATGGTTAGCAGTGGAGTGGTCAGATCACTGACATCAGCAACATACAAATCTTCTTCAATGGCGCTGACATTTCGGCCGTGCTTCGGCATAGGTGCAGATATCACATTAGACTTCTCTGGAGCGTCAAACTCTACCTCCTTAGCCTCTATCAGGTCTTGGATCTTATGCTTGAGTGCCCAACAATCATTGGTGTCGTGTCCAACACTGTCTGAATGGTAGGCGCATTTAGCATTGGCATGATAATGCGGAGAGGACGTATTCACATTCTTTGGCGCCTCCTTGATGGTGGCAAGATTCAACTTCAATAGATGGGGAAGCACTTGCGCTGGAGTCATATTAATACGGTTGAACTACCGTTGTGGCCGTTCCACTCGTTGTTGATTTGGTCTGGACTGGTTATAGCGAGGCTGCTCACTTGGAGTGTTTTGAATCATTACGGCCCCCACAGTTGGCCGACGCTCCATCTTCCCTGCTCTTCTCTGAGAATATACCATAGTTGTCTCCTTCTTAAAAGGCTTCTTCTCAACACTTGTAGCAACACCCTTCTGAATCTTTCCTGACTTGATGCCAGCTTCTATTCTTTCGCCTGTTAAGATCAAATCGGTAAACCCCGCGGAAGAGTTACCAATTAGATGATTGAAAAACGGCCCAGATAGGGTCCCAAGAAACATATCAACGAGCTCACGATCGGTTAAAGGAGGCTGCACCCTACCAGCCAAATCCCTCCATTTTTGTGCATATTCTTTGAATCCCTCGCTTGTTCCTAGTGACATACCCTGAAGTTGGGTACGAGTAGGCGCAAGATCAGAATTATACTGGTATTATTTGTAGAAAGCGGTGGCCAAATCTTCCCAATTTCTGACACTGGTTCCTTCTAGCTGATAAAACCACTCCAACTGAGCTCCCGACAGGCTGTCTTGAAAGAAATGAATCCAGAGGTTTTTATCTGCCGTATAGGGTTGAATCTTTCTCACATAGGACCTGAGATGCATTTTGGGGCAGGACAGCCCATCGTACCTCACAAACACTGGCACTTTGAATTTTGGGGGAATCACAATCCCGGCCACCAAGCCCAAGTCTTCAAAATCCAAACCCGGTACTCTTTGTAGTTCCATGGCGGCCAATCTATCTTCTAAACCTTTGTATTTATCATCAGCTGGAGGATATTGCTGGTCAGAATAATCTTCATCCTCTTCCACCTCTTCTTCCTCTGCATCAGACTCGGAAGGCACCGCAACTCCATCTCTTTTACTAGTCCCTTCATCAGAAGTAGGAGGAAATTCAAGCACTCTCCGAGCTTCTCCGTCAAATCTTCTCCCCAAAGTAGCCATCCCAATCCTCTTTTTCTTCTTCTTCACTGGGTCCTTATTCCCCAATTGAGTCTTGATATCCTCCTGACTCTTAACCAAAGTCATCAGGAGTTGCTGGAACTGTGCATTCTGGGCTTGTAGGTCTTTGACTGTTTGCTCGAGATCCATCCTACTAAAATAAACAGCAGACAGATAAGGAAACCTGGAGTGAGACCTGCTTATGCACATGATGAATGGTATGCTGATGTATGCAATGCATTCAAGGATTTAGAACATTCAAAATTGTTTCAGACAAAGAAGAACGCACGTCATATTAATAAGAAGAAATTTGTTAGTTCATAAATGCCCCATGGGCCAAATATTACAAAATAAACTTCTTAAGGCAGAAAGACATTGCGCATCCTCTTTGGTGCGATGTAGGTGTTGAGGGCCTCTTTCTCATGGAGTCGGCGGGTAAGCTCTAGAACCTTCTTTTCACTGGCGTAGTAGCTAGCTTCGAAAGTGTTCCGTTCCTCCTTGAGCTGAATCCAACTTTTCTGCATTTCCTCCCACGATGTAGGCATGTCCGAATGTAGGATGGTGTAGGGAACCTCTCCTTCATTGACGGGCTCTTTAATCACTGGGAGTACATGAGGATAAGGCATCAATAGACTTTGGGCTCGGGCTCGTACCCACTTGAGATAGGGCTCAAGAGGGATGGAGTTCTTGTGTCCCAGAGTCTTGCTATCAACCTTGTTGAGTTTTCCCCAAGCTCTGATGAATCTTTGGCGAAGTCCTTGTGCATCGTTGTCGAAGTCAAAAACTAGGCTAGGAATCAACATATCATGAGGGCCATCCCTCCGTGCATATCCAAATTGCCTCAAAGCTAGGCAAGGGTTGTAGGTGATACCTCATCTGATTCCAAGTAAAGGAACATTAGGAAACTCTCCACAACGATCGACGATGATGACATTTTCTCTGGACCGAGAACACCAATGTACATCAGAGTGAGTAAGAGTCATCAACCGTTGGGACCACCTTGAACCTTGGTCATTCTTCAAGACAGATTGTGGAAGGTGCGAAATAAACCACCTTGCAAGGATGGGAGTACAGCACATGAGAACACCCCTCTTTCTCATTGTTCGTGTGTAAAATGAGTGAAGGATGTCCCCAAGCAATGTTGGTATTGGATTTCTGGACAAGAAGATTTTGACGGCGTTGACATCTACCAATTGGTCAGGATTTGGGAACAAGACCAACCCATAGATAAGGAGTGCCACAATTTCTTCAAAGGCTTGCAGGTCCAATGAGTTCCAACATTCTTGTGACTTCTCAAACAAGAACTTTGCTAAGAATCCTTTGACGCCGCTTCTGGTTTCCCAATGCCCCTTGATGTCAGATGGTTGAAGATGTAATGCTCGAGCAACATCTTCCGGCTTTGGTTCCTTTTCCGTACCGTTGAAGGGTAGTTGATTAAGGATAGGGATTCTTAGGAGTTGAGAAAACTCCTCCAAAGTGGGTACCAACTGAAAATCAGGGAAAGTGAAGCAGTGGTGAAGAGGGTCAAAGAACTGGAATAGCACTTTCATCATGTCTTCTTCAATGTTGGTGTTGACTAGGCTGAGCAGTCTACCATGTCTTTCACTGAAGGATGAATTTTCCGGGATTCTTGAGGTGAGCTCCTTGAGTTGAGGAGAGATTCTCACAAGGTTGACTTGGATGGTATTTCTGCGAGGAATTTCCATGACCTACAAAACAGGAACAAAGATGAAGATCCAAACCCTTGAAATGGTTAGTAAATGCATATGATGTTTTATGATGTTTATGATGTTTATGATGTATGCACAAAACATATGTACAAGCAAATCACACCAAGCCCTAGTTTCAGGCTTGCATGGGGTTTCATAGGTAAGTACCCTCTTGAGTGTAGTTGGCTTAAAAACCTGTCCTATAAATAGTAACCGGGTTCTAAGGAGCTCAATATCACTGGATTGTTTTCATCGTTCATTGTTTTGGTTTAGCCACTTAACTAGCGACCAAAATATTCCAAGAAAACAACCCTCAATGAGTGTAGTATCGAGTATCTACCAACTTCGGACTGCACCAAAGCCGGTCATCTCACTACCCCTAATAAAAGGCCAAGATGGTCAAGTAAGGTTCTAGGTCATTAGTGCTTAGTGACATCACTCAGCGGCCCCGTACTCTCCTTGATTGAACTCAAGGGTTACCGGTACTCACAAATATGTCGCACTAATATAGCTATTGCTTCGACCGTGTCGGTATACCCCGCACAGTTTCCACAACGTATTGCTATCTATGAATGTTTCCCAAAATCCGGGTGTAGGATTGCAAACCCAAACAATAGAGCCAAAGTATAAAGCAAACAAATCAAACAATTAGTCATGCAAGGGGGTGATCTAAGCCCTAAGGTTACTCCACTTTAAAATTATCCCCAGCAGAGTCGCCAGTTCTGTGATACGGTGGGAGAACTGACTAGGGTTTTGCGTTTGTTTTCGCAAATGTTTCGGTTGAGCAAGAGTCGCCACCGACTTTTTATTTTATCCTAAGGAAAGGTTTAAAAAGCACAGCAAAAAACCTTTGAGATTTTTCTTGGGTTCGGGGAGTAGATTATAGAAAGGGAAGGTATTAGCACCCTTTCTATCCATGGTTATCCATGGGCTCTTAGGTACTTGTTTAGATCAACTTGCCTTGGTTTTCAATTGTTTGAAATGGTGCTTGATGTGTGGTTTTGAAAATGTTTTGAAAAGATGCCTTGTATATGCTACCCTTGTAACAATTCTTTACTCGAATGTTTTACAAAAGGTGTTTTGTCTTTTAAAAAGATGTTTCAAGGTTTTTATGAAAGTTTGATTTTGAAAAGTGTTTGTGAAGTGTGTTTTGAAATTAGGCAAGTGTTTTCTTTGCAAATTGGCAAGTATTTAAGAGCTTATCTACCCTAAAGTTTTCTCAAAGATTTTTGTTATGTTTTAAACCTTTTGACAATTTTGTTCCACCATTGCATTTGGTGGACAATCTTGTCTTAGGAGGTGAAAGGGGCGGGCGCAGGTCATCGTTTAGACCATAATTGCAATAGTGTTAAATGTCTTTGGGCAATTTTTTCTTTAAAAGGGACTTGATCATTCACTTAGCCAACATTTTGAGGGACTATGATCATTTGATTGTTTGTTTTTACCCAAAGAAATTCAACATGCAATATGGCCCAATTGTTTGAAGGCAACAAGGTGGAATACCCTAGGGGTGCAAGTGTGAAGTGTGTTGTTCATTTTCATACTTTTTTGTCTTGTATTAGGTCAAACTATTTTGTTCATTTTTATTCGCATACAAACCCTAATTCTAGCATGGTATGTTTAGAAAGCATTTAAAGTGTGAAATTTAAATTCCTACGCTATTACAACATAATAATATGGGGAGGGGGGTACAATGTTTCAAATGGAGAGATATTTAGACAAGAAATTGAATCTAAGCTATTACATCAATTGCTTTGAATATTTACAATATGATTAAAAGCATAAATAAAATAGAAATAAAACAAATATGCAAGAATGCAAAAAGAGAATTTTTATATGTATGAAAAAAGTATTATTTATGTAAAATAAAAAGAAAATAAAAAGATATTATTTTTGAGGTATTTTCAAATTTAGGGTAAAAACCCTAATTTTTAATCAAAGGGGTATTAATCAATTATTTATTATTTACATACAAAAATAAAATAAAATATGGCATATTTGTAAAAAGGGGATTTTTTAGTATTAAATATTAAAAAATAAAATATGTACATTTTTTGGTATTTTTATCCTAAACACATTAATATATTCCTATATATTATTTTATTTACAAAACATGTATTATATATATTAATTAATAATATTTAATATTTAAATAAAAAGTATTTTTATCTATAAAATATTTTCAGGAGATAAACATAAGATAAAAATGTGTATAAAAATATATCTTGTATTATCTTAATATTTTAAACAAAAAGTATATATATATGTTTATTTATTTATGTATAAACAAAAGAAATAATCAAATAAATACTCAATAAATTCAAAAAATGATGAGAAAAATATTTTTATGTTTTTAATATGCTAAGAAAAAATAAATGAACCAATCAAAAAAAAGCAAAAGTCAAAAATATTAAAAATGAATGAAATGGGCTCAGGGGGTATGAATCACAAAACATGGTGCAAAAAGCAGAACCAAAGCTGGCCCAGCCCATGAGACACCTTCTTCAACCTCTGAACAAAAACTTGTTCAAAAAACGCGCGCAAGAAGCTTCATTTGAATATCCTGATTCTTTGATTTTTTGAACAAACTTCCAACACAAAAAATGTTAATCATGAAACCACGATTCCAAATATATAAAGAACATCTCCTAACTCTCAGAAATGAGAGAGAATTTTAACAATCCCAAATCCTGACCTAAGTTTTCTACCATTTTCAAACCTTAAATTCTCACAGCTCAGGCAAAAGAAATGAAAAGTAAAAGAATGTACATGTTCAGTGGCATGAGTAGAACATTGTTTATTCACAAACTTAGAGTTAATGATGCCTAATAAGAGAGATACGAGTTCACCAAGATACCTGTTCAGCTGGAGTTCTATCTGGCAATGGAGGAGCTTTCAGTGCAAGGTGATGATTGGAAAAGCTTCCTTGAGGTCCAGGGATGCTATTCTAATGTTTACTTTGTCTTGAAAGCTTCTGAATCGTGCTAGAGCACTTCACCTGCAAAACAAGAAACTGAAAATGGTGGAAGTGGTTAGAGGGATTACAGGTCGTGCTTTTGCTTTTGGTTAGCTTGCATAGATGGTATGGAAGGTGTGTGAACTGGTTTGGGCAAGAAAGCTTGAGAGAAATGAAAGATGGCACTCAAACTGCAGGCCTTGCCCTGTTTTTGCAGTTTGAGAGTGATTATGGCAAGGGGAGTGTTTGAGAGGTGCTAGGGTCGTGCAAAAGCTTGGTTCTGATCTTTGGAATGTGTTTGATAAGTTTGTCTAAGTGTGCCTAAGCTGATATGAGAGTTGTGTGATGTTATGGCACTTTTCTTCACTCTTCAGCAAACAAAGGCAACTTGGTGTTTTAGGCAAGTAGGGGGCCTCTAATGAGATGCATAACCTCTCATTGATCAGAGTGATTTGTCCATAATCTTGTGCCAATTGGATTTGGTTTGTACTTGTTGGATTTGTAATTGGACATAAAGTGAAACTTTTGCAAAAATAGAAAGAATGCTTTATCTAGTTTGGGATTAATCCATCATACAATGCTTTAGCTCATGAAACAAGGTCTTAGCACAATCAACATGCATTAAATTATTGAGTGTTGGATGGTTTTAGGACCTGTAATCAAGGGCATGCTGGTTTTGAGAAGTTTGCATAACTTATGAACATGAAAAATGGCCAATTCAAAAGTGAGTTTTTTGCCAAATTGTGAAATTCGAATCTCTCAAGTCATGAGGTTGTTTGATGAGTTCTTGGACATTTTGGAAAGCTTGGAATGTGTACTACAATCCATCTTTGAAATGCAAATTGAAATTCCAAGTGTAAGTGTATGTAAAATGGCCTTGAAGTGGGGTAGAAAACCTTGTCAAAATAGGTAAAAAATTCACTAAGTTAAGAATGGTTTAGTGCCCTTATTCAAAAATTTGTAACTTGAGATACAAGCCTCAAATGGGAAAACTTTGTGAATCAAAGTTGTAGATTATGCAACAAGCTACAACTTTCATGTTTTGACTTTTGTTTGAATCCAAATGGATCTTGGTGAAAAAGTGGGGCAAAGTTGGGGAAAAATTAGGGTTTTTTATAACTTAGAAAAATTCTAAGTTATGAAAAGATCAAATTTCTAACCCTAATTTGCATTTTGTGATTTCTTGATGAACAAGTTTCATGATTTGGCATGTTTTGATGAAAAATGAATCTTGACTCTTGATTTTGACCAAAAAGTCAAAGTTTGACTTTTCAGTATACAGTCAAAATTGATCAATTGACTGGGAAATTCAACTGTCAATCTTGTGTACTTGGGATCTTTTGAGTTTGTTGAGCATGTCAAGATAATTCCATGGGGTCCTTGAGTCCATATATGAGCTTGGTTTGCCATTGGCTAGGTCAAACAGTCAAAAATTGCCTGTGTGCAGTCAAAACCCTAAAAATGACCATTTTACCCTTTTGGTGATCTGATCAAATTTCTTATGGAATTGTGATCCAAACTTGATCAAATGGTCCATATGAGTTCATAATGTTGATGTGGGTCAATTTTCATGAGGTTTGACTGTCAATTGGCCACAGTTGACTTTTTCCCCAATACAGCTGATTTCTAGGTCAACTGTCCAATTGACTGGGCAAAACTTGAAATCAAGACTTGAAACTTGATGTGGATAAACTTGGGAGTCCAATATGAAGCATGAAAGTCATCTTAAGCACTTTAGGTCAAAACATCTTGGTACAAACACAAACCCTAATTTGGGTCAACAGTGCAAGGAGAAATCTTGAGCAGATGAAACCCTAATTGGATCTTGATCTTCAGAGGCTTTGTGATGGGAAATCATTGAGAAATGGGAGGGCAAATTTTGGGGTACAACATACATGAAGGCACTTTTGGCACCCATTCCAGTGGGCATATGATGGCTAAGAAGATCCTACGGGAAGGGTATTACTGGTCTACCATGGAAGCAGATTGCTATCAGCATTCTCGAACATGTCACAAGTGTCAGATCTACGCTGACAAAGTGCATGTGCCTCATGTTCCTCTAAACATCCTGACTGCTCCCTAGCCATTCGCGATGTGAGGCATTTATATGATTGGAGAAATCAAACCTACGGCTTCTAATGGACACCGCTTCATCTTGGTGGCCATTGACTATTTCACAAAGTGGGTTGAGGCAGCTTATTTCGCTTCTGTTACCAAGAATGTTGTGGCCCGTTTCATCAAACAGAATCTCATATGTCGGTACAGTATCCCATAGAGAATCATCACATACAATGGTATGAATCTCAACAATACTATGATCACTGCACTGTGTGCGCAATTCAAAATCCAGCACTATAATTATTCTCCTTACCGGCCAAAGATGAATGGTGTTGTCGAAGCTGCAAATAAGAACATCAAGAAGATCATACAAAAAATGACAGTAACCTACAAGGACTGGCATGAGATGCTACCGTTTGCTCTCCATAGTTACCGTACCACGGCACGCACATCAACAGGGGAAACTCCCTTTTCCTTGGTATACGGCATGGAAGTTGTTCTACCAATTGAAGTCCAAATACCTTCTCTGAGAATCCTAAAGGATGCAAGGTTGGATGAAGATGATTGGATTCAAACTCGGCTTGACCTATTGAACTTAATTGATGAGAAGAGGCTTACGGCTGTCTATCACGGATAGATGTACCAAAAACGCATGATAAAAGCTTTTAACAAAAAGGTCATACGTCAGGTATATCAGGTTGGTGACTTGGTAATCAAGCGTATCATATTGCCACAAGGTGATCCCAGGGGAAAATGGACTCCTACGTACGAAGGACCGTTTGTGATCAAAAACATATTCTCTGGTGGAGCAATGATCTTAACCATTATGGATGGTGACGACCTTCCGCACCCTATGAACGCGGACATAGTCAAAAGATACTATGCATAAGAGACCCGTTAGGTTGACACACATAGGCAAAACAAGGGCATCCTGATGAACCACAAAGGTTCGGGCAAAAATTAGGGATAAAATAAAAAAACCTGTACACCCGGCAAGTTGAAAACCCGAAAGGGCGGCTTGGGCAAAAAAGGGTATCCCGGTGGACGGAAAAACCGAAAGGGCGGTCCAGGAAAATGTTAGGGAATTAAAGTGTATGACTATGTCCCATTGGATCACCTTACAGACAACCTTTAACTTCGACTGACAAACTCAGTGGTTCTGATCAATCCAATCAACTTCGAACAAGGCAGCAAGTGGACAAGACTCTCAGAGACACGAAGGCTATAGCAGAATGGGAACCCCATGGGATTATTTCACATAGGTATCTTTTCTTTGTATCAAATTTTCATTTGCTACGATGATGTTCGTCTCATTGTACAAAAATACTTATTCAAGTTAATACAAAGATATCCCTTTGAAAGTGCAAAACTATCTGTTTTTTTCCTTCTTTTTTCTGTGATTTGTTTGTGAAAACGTCCAATGATTTATTTTTGAACATATGCATTTGAACATAACTATTGCTTACAAATGAACAAAAAAGGAACATAAAATAGAAAGAAAATCACTAATGGCTTTAAGAAATAGGATAATATCTTTAGACTATTCCATAAAATCCCCCACAGTGTACAGCTTAATGATATCAACCTCTCTCACATCCCCGGCGGAACAAAACTTCCAATTATCACTCCCCAGTAAAAGTCGCCCAATTTCTCAGGATTCCCCAATAGGAGCTCACAAGCAATACACGGCGTTTCCTTTATACAAAAGAGTTTATTTCTCTAACAAATGGAAGCTCATCAACTCATCAGCAACTTCAAAACATGAAGACTTACACCCTTTGTACTCAGTGGTACTCAAGGATTTATCTTCCCCAGCAACACTGCGGCATGACAGTTAACGCGTCCATACATTGCATCGATACGTCATGGCATTGAAAGCACAAATACATACAACACAATCTCATTTATTTTGAGAACATCATCGCACCATGCATTTCATACATCATGACATTGAATACAACTAACCTTTCATCTTTTTCAGGAAAGATCAATCAACAGAAAATTATCGTCAAATTTTCAATAGGTCAATTCCAGATCAATTCCCAAGAAAGGATTGGTCAACCATATACACAATAGATATTTCTTTCAGAATCCTGCCGGTTCAGTTTAAATCTCTCAACAATTTATTCTGATTCTTTTCCCACATTCGTCTTCTCTGGTTCAGATAAATCTCTCAATGATTTGTTCTGATTCTTATCCAGACCCCTGCCAGTTCAGTTTAAACCTCTTAACAGTTTATTCTGATTCTTTCTCGCAGACACTTTCTTTGGTTCAGATAAATCGCACAAACATTTATTCTGATTCTTTCCTGTTAAAGAACATCCAAGATCTCTTTTGGTTCAATTTAAACCCCTCAACGGTTTATCCTTGTTAGAACATAGTTTGATTCTACAACCCTTGGTTAGAGTTTTAATGATAACAAATACAAAGAATAAATTATAAAATACAATGAACAAATATGCACCTTAAAAATTATATTTTATGTATGCAGAAGTTCTGATCATATCAGCATCAGAAGATAAGCCATAAGTACTACACGCTGAAGCAATCAGAACATACGTTGAAGATTGATGACCAGAACCTGCGCTTACTCAAAGTAAACTCTGACTCTGAACAAGAACATATCAAACCAAGTCATCAATATTCTGAAGCATCATCATCAGTAAGGAGATATGATTCTGAAGCGTTACTGATCATTCAAGACAACATCAATTCCAACGGCTTCCTTCAGACAGGATCTTCTCCAAAAGGAAAGTGTGTTAATGACATTAAACATGCTTTATGATCAACGGCATTCCACTTCCTATATAAACAAGTCAGCTTTCAAAAATGAATAACCAACGCATGAACAACGATTTGGCTAAGATAAACACTCACGCATATTCAGCTGCAACAATTTCATTTTACTTTTCTAAGCTATAAATCTGTGTAATTTATCACAGTTGTGATAAACCATTTTTGTTAGAAAAACAACAACACATACTGTTTAAGTATATTGAAAACGAGTTCCTTGAGATTAACCGGATTGTGATTGTACTCAAGAAGACTTTAACAGTTGTTAAAGTAGCTTTTGTAATCTTGTTGAGATTAGTGGATTATGACCTTGTTGGAGAGAGGAGAAATCACCTTGACGGGTGGACTGGAGTAGTTTGAGATCAAACGAACCAGGATAAAAATACTGTGTCATGAAGCTTTTAGATTCAAGTTTACAATTCAACCCCCCCCCCCCCCCCCCCCTCCTTCTTGTGTTTTTCACATCTTCAATTGGCATCAGAGCGCCTGGTTCTGAGCTTAAACACTTAACAGTGTCAGTACAAGATCCAAGCATCAGAAAAACACTATGGTGGGACCAAGCTAAATCATTGGCAATGACAACCATGAAGACAAGGACAGATTCAGTGGAAAACCTCCAGTCTTTGATGGAGAAAACTTTGACTACTGGAAAGACAGAATTGAGAGTTTCTTTCTGGCTCATGATGCTGATCTGTGGGACATGGTGACTGATGGATACATACACCCAGTGGATGGACGTAGTCATAAGATAGACAGAAAATTGATCTCTGATCAGCAAAATCGTGAATTCAAAAACCACCACAATGCCAGAACAATACTTCTCAACGCCATCTCATATTCAGAATATGAGAAAATATCAAACAGAGAAACTGCCAAGAATATGTTTGACTCTCTGAGAATGACGCATGAAGGCAACATTCAAGTCAAAGAAACCAAGGCCCTTGCGCTCATTCAGAAGTATGATGCATTCAAAATGGAAGATAGTGAATCAATAGAAACTATGTTTTCAAGATTCCAAATTCTTGTTGCTGGACTAAAAGTTCTTGACAAGGGATACTCCATTGCTGATCACGTTAAGAAAATCATCAGAAGCCTGCCCAAACAATGGAGGCCAATGGTCACAGCACTTAAGCTAGCCAAAGATCTCAACAAAATTTCTCTGGAGGAACTTGTTAGCTCCCTCAGAAGTTATGAGATAGAGCTAGAAGAAGATGGGCCTCAAAAGCAAGGTAAGCCATTAGCTTTAAAATCTAATAGAAAATCAGACTCTAAGGTTTTGCAGGATGTGGAAGAAACTTCTGATGGATCCTCATCAGAAGAAGATGAACTGTCTCTCCTCTCCAGAAGGGTGAACCAACTATGGAAGCAAAGACAAAGGAGTTCAGAAATTCCAGAAGATCAGAGAATCAAAATAAATCCTCCTCTAGATACAGAAAGTCTAAGTCCTCCTCTGGACACAGAAGATCTGAATGTTCTTCAGGATACAGAAAGCCAAACAACAAGGACATCATCTTCTATGAATGTAACGAGCAAGGGCACTATAAAAGTGACTGCCCAAAGCTTCAGAAGGAAAAGCCCAAAAAGAAGTTTCTTAAGGAAAAGAAGAAAAGCCTCATGGTTACATGGGATGATTCTGACACATCTGAAGCTGACTCGGAATCATATAAGGAAAGAGAAAACATATCTCTCATGGCAAACATATCAGAAGACAGTGAAGCTTCTGGTTCAGACTCAGAATCAGACACTGAAGAGGTATTCCCTGACTTTACCATAAACTTTACTAAGGCTGAACTTGCTGAAAGTCTAAATGAAATTCTAGAAAGATATCAGCAAATCAGAGTCAAATTATGGAACCTGAAAAGGAATCTTGCCTCTGACTCTGAAAAGACTGAGAGTCTCAGATTGGAGAATTCTGAGTTAAGAAAAAAAAATTCAAAACTAGAAAATGATTTGTAAAACTCTCAGAAGGAAACAATCTCTGAAACTCCCAGCAATGCTGATGAGATCATCAAAGAGTATGATCACATCTTTCAGAAGTTTCTAGCTAAAAACATAGAAAGAAGCAAGATGGTTTCAATGATCTATAGAGTTGGCAGAAATGGCAGAAAAGGGATAGGATATCAAGGTAAGGTATCTACACCAAAAAATGCCATGGACTTAGTTATAAAACACACACCACTAAATTCACATTTTATATATGGGCACACACATGACATAAAATATACAAGTAGTAATTATTCTGTGAAACCAAAATTCAATTAGAGTTTTGGTAAAACTAACAAATCAGGACCCAAGAAAATGTGGGTACCTAAGGATAAAATTATACATGTAGCAGATATCTTTAGCAACAAGTCTAAGTCACCAATCATGGTACCTGGACTCTGGCTTCTCGCGACACATGACGGGAAGAAGGCATATGTTCCAAAGCCTGGAACTTAAGCCTGGAGGCTACGTGGGCTTTGGAGGCAATCAGAGAGGAAAAATCATTGGCTCTGGAACAATAGGTAATGGAAATCTTCCCTCTATAAATAATGTATTATTAGTTGATGGATTAATGCATAACTTGTTATCCATAAGTCAATTAAGTGATAATGGTTATGATATAATCTTCAATCAAAATTCATGCAAAGTTGTTAGTCAGAAAGATGGGACTATCCTATTTAATGGAAAGAGGAAAAACAACATTTATAAAATAAAACTTTCTGAACTAAAAAGTCATAATGTAAAATGCCTACTTTCTGTTAACAACGAACAATGGGTCTGGCACAGAAGATTGGGACATGTTAGTATGAGAAGAATATCTCAGATTAACAAACTCAATCTGGTCAGAGGACTTCCTAATTTGAAGTTCAACTCAGATGCTCTGTGTGAAGCATGTCAGAAAGGCAAATTTGCAAAACCTGCTTTCAAATCCAAAAATGTTGTTTCCACCTCTAAGCCATTAGAACTTCTACACATTGACTTATTTAGACCAGTAAAAACTGCTTCAGTCAGTGGCAAGAAGTATGGGTTAGTAATCGTAGATGACTATAGCATATGGACATGGGTAAAGTTCTTGAGACACAAGGACGAGTCACACTCTGTGTTTGTTACCTTCTGCAACCAAGTTCAGAATTAAAATGATCTTAGAATTGTCAAAGTCATAAGTGATCATGGTGGAGAATTTAAAAATAAAGATTTTGAATTATTCTTTAATGAAAAAGGCATTCCGCATGATTTCTCTTGTCCTAGAACTCCCCAGCAAAATGGAGTTGTAGAACGAAAGAATAGAACATTGCAAGAAATGGCCAGAACCATGATCAACGAGACTAACATTGTTAAGATCTTCTGGGCAGAGGCAATTAACACAGCGTGTTACATTCAGAATAGAATCTCTATAAGACCTATTCTAGAAAAGACTCCATATGAATTGTGGAAGAACAGAAAGCCCAACATTTCTTATTTTCACCCATTTGGATGCACATGTTTTATTCTGAATACAAAAAATTATTTGAACAAGTTTGACTCTAAAGCACAAAAGTGTATTATGTTAGGATACTCTGAACGCTAAAGAGGGTACAGAGTATACAATATAGAAACACATATTGTTGAAGAGTCAATCAGTGTTAGGTTTGATGATAAGCTTGACTCTCAAAAGTCAAAGCAGAATGAACTCCTTGTAGGTATGGAAGTTGAACTCACAGGTACTAAAGACAACACATCAGAGGTTCTCAACAGAGACACTTCCTCAACAGCAGAAAGAGTCACTGCAAGTAATCTAGCACCTTCTGTTGATCAACTTCAGAAAAGACTATCCAGAAGCAGCATTGATCATCCAGAAGATACAATACTGGGAAAGAAGGAAGATCCAATCAGAACAAGATCAACATTCAGAAACTCTGAAGAATCCCTCATGGGACTGCTCTCTCTAATTGAACCAACAATAATTGATGAAGCACTTCTGGACAATGATTGGATTCTGGCAATGCAAGAGGAACTAAATCAATTCACCAGAAATGACGTATGGGATCTGGTTCCCAAACCAAAAGGATTCAACGTCATTGGTACAAAATGGGTGTTTAGAAACAAACTGAATGAGCAAGGTGAAGTCATCAGAAACAAAGCACGGCTGGTAGCACAAGGTTATAGTCAGCAAGAGGGGATAGACTATACAGAAACCTTTGCTCCAGTCGCCAGGTTAGAATCTATCAGACTTTTAATATCATTTGTTGTTAATAAAGGCATCACTCTATATCAGATGGATGTCAAAAGTGCATTCTTAAATGGCTATATAGATGAAGAGGTATATATGCACCGACCTCCTGGCTTTGAGAATTCCAAAAATCCAGAATATCTTTTCAAACTAAAGAAGTCACTCTATGGTCTAAAACAAGCTCCCAGAGCTTGGTATGAAAGACTAAGTAACTTTCTGTTAGAAAAGGAAATCACCAGAGGGAAAGTGGACATCATATTTGGATCTACTAAACCCTCTCTGGAAAGAGAGTTTGCTAAATGTATGCAGGAATAGTTTGAGATGAGCCTAATGGGGGAACTTAAATTCTTTCTGGGCATTCAGATAAATCAAACTCCAGAAGGAAATTACATTCATCAGAGCAAATATGTCAGAGAACTTCTGAAGAAATTTGATCTCTCAGAATGTAAGCCCTCAAAGATTCCAATGCATCCCACGTGAATTCTGGAAAAGGAAGAGGTAAGTAAAAAGGTAGAACAGAAGGTCTACAAAGGTATGATTGGTTCTCTTCTCTATCTGACGACTTCAAGGCCTGACATTCTATTCAGTGTTTGCATTTGTGCTAGATTCCAATCAGATCCTAGAGAATCTCACTTAACAGCAGTTAAGCGAATTTTCAAGTATCTGAAAGGTACTGCTAATCTGGGTTTGTTCTATAGAAAATCAAATGATTACAGCTTAGTAGGATATTGTGATGCTGACTTTGCTGGAGACAGAGTAGAACGTAAAAGCACTTCTGGAAGCTTCCAGTTTCTGGGAGAAAATCTGATCTCATGGTCCAGCAAAAGACAATCCACAATAGCACTATCAACAGTAGAAGCTGAATACATAGCAGTTGCTGGATGCAGTACACAAATGCTCTAGATGAAAAGTCAACTTGAAGACTTCAATATATTTGAGAGTAACATTCCTATCCTCTGTGACAATACTTCTGCTATTTGTCTAAGTAAAAATCCTATTTTGCATTCTAGGGCTAAGCATATAGAAATAAAACATCATTTTATTAGGGACTATATTCAGAAAGGGATCCTTAACTTAAAATTCATTGAAACAAACCATCAATGGGTTGATGTCTTTACAAAACCTCTTTCTAAAGATAGGTTTAACTTCATTCTGAAACATCTCAGCATGAAGCTTTTCCCAGAATAAATTGTTTTATTTACATATCTTAACCTTCAGAACTTTGTTATTTTCTGTGAACTACTGATCAACCCGCCTTCAGAGTTTTAGAAGTACATATTGCATCAGAGTCTATCCATAAAGATCTGAACATTTCATTTCAAGGATAGAAGTGTGTTGTTCACGTAAGCAAATAGTTATCATCCATTCACCATCTACCTTCTGAGGCTGAACACGCGTTCACTTTTCTGAAAGGTCAAAAGTGCTGATTGGGTGCATTGAGACACGCGTCATGGGTAACTATTCCAATATCTGGCTGAATCCCCTAAAATCATCTGTCATTAATGCTTATAATCATGATTAATTGTTTCTCTCTCTTACTGTTTATGCTTTCAAGAAAATCTATTTAAACTCAAATTTCACTCTTTACATTCTTTCACTTTTACTCTCTCAATACTTTCTATTGTTTCCAGTCGTACTATCAAAAACCCTTTCATCTTTCTCAAAAATTCTTGTGTGAACATGGCTTCTTCAAGCGTCTAAAACGCCAGTACTCAGGAAACTGCTTCTATGGAACAGTACGAAGAACCATACAGAACGCTACTCACTCCCATTGACAATCTGGAAGTTCTTTCAGAACTGATTGTGGACTTTGAAAGCTTACAAGAAAATGACTTCAATCTGAATGAAGACGTAAATGCTCAAGGTTGGAACAAATATTTTGATCTCCATCTAGGGCCAACATTTCCAATTCTTGTCAAAGAATTTTGGATACATGCTTCCTCCTCAAATCATCAAGTTACCTCTTATGTCATGGGGAAGAAGATTGTCATTACAGAAGACCTAATTTCAAGGCTTATTGGTTACAATGGTGGAGGTTTCAGATGTATTGACATGGCTGAAAGATGTTCTGATGTAGCTTCTATTGCAAGGGAAATATTTACTCTTGGCCTTCCCTCCAGAAAGATTAGGGATCTGAAGGATCATCACAGAATTTGGGCTAAAATAATTATGGGATGCATCAACCACAGGAAGCCAACTAGCTCTCCTGATTACATAAACATTGATCAGCAGTTTCTGATCTACTTTATCTCCAAGAAGACTAAGGTAAACCTCCCTCACTTGCTATTTAATCATCTGAGGACCAGTGTAAAGGAAATAAGAGAAGATGAGCGTACCAAAAGGGACTAGATACCCCTAGGAAGACTCATATCAAATATTCTGACAGAGAATAGGCTGATAGAGCATTTGACTGAAGCACAAGAAATCAGCTCACTATAAGCAATTACTGAGAAGCCTCTGAACGCAAAAAATCTGAAAAAGATGAAAATCATTGAGAACATCAAGAAGGAACCCAACGTTACTTCTTTTGCAACCATCACTTCCAGAAGAATTCCTATGGATGGTTTTCCTCTTTTCTTTGAAATTGACTCCAAGCCAGAGATAATTGTCAGATATATGGATGCGTGTAAGGAAGATGGCACTGCACCAGAAATAAACATCCAGGACTTGCATCAAGCTGCTCCAGAAGTTATTCTTAAGAAGACCAAGAAGAGGAAAGCTGCAGCAGAAGGACCATCTCAGAAGACTCCAAAAGCTTCCAGAAAGAAAGGTAATCCTTCCTCTGTTACTGTTTTAGAATCAATAACTATATCAACATCTGAAACCATAACTACCCAACCAGAACATCCAAATCCACAAACTTTTGATGAATTTGACATAGGGTTTGATCCATCAGAAACTCTAAGTCTAAATGAAACTCACTCCCTTCCTCTTAATCCAAATCCTGAACAAACTCAACCAGAACTTGCCAAAGTTCTGTCTGATATTGACTCTTTTGACCAAGACATTTTAGCTCCCACACCACAAAATACAAATCCTCAAATCCCTGATAATCCAAACTCTGAAACTACAACAGATGTTCCACAAGATATTCCACTACCTCTCTCTCCACAACAAGATATTCCTCATCCACCATCACCTCAACCTGAACAACAACAACTAAAAGCTCAAACTTCTGAAAATCAATCATATGAGACCCATGAACTAGAACCTCACCATGTTTCAACCAACCAATCTGAAGAACCTCCTTCAGATTTTGATACAATCCCAATATCAGGAATCACTAAACCACTTGTTATTCGCATACCTCTCACCATCCTGGACAGTCTATAAATTCCTTCTTCTCTAGAATCCACACCACCAAACTCTCCTACCAGTCCAATTATCATACCTGACTCTCCCACTCCTTCAACCAATAGAAATCCAGCTGACTTCATAAGACTTGTCATTGATCCAACTGTGCTGGAAAAACTAGCTGCTATCTCTCATAAAACTGCCATTCCCAAACCAAAACCAACTGAAACCACATCAGATGTTGGTACAAGTTTGTTGATGTTTAAAACAGGAATGCAGGAATGGATAATCTCTTTGAAGCATGCTAGTCATGAGATGACTAATCCTGCTGCTTCTGATTACATATGGACCAAATTCAAAAATTGGCTTATTTCTGAAACACAGAAGCTGAAAGAACAGAGCTATGAACAGGTTCAACAAAATTTCAGTGCTAAGCTAAAGGCTTTTAAAGACCATGTTTTGAGCCAGCTACTCAAGAAAGATATTCTCTCTCTGGATAATGATCCCTGGTTAGAACATCATCCCTCAGATGAAGTTCAACCAGAATCAGAAGGTCTCTCCCTGACTGTTGTTCCAAAAGAGATGATCTCAGCAGAGGAAATAGTTCAATGTGATCAAGCTGCAGAACACTCTGAGAAGCGTCCAGATACTGAAGAATCTCTAGCTCCTTCCTCTATCATGCAAACTCTAGAAGAATTGAAGAGAGCAAATGTTGTTATCCAGGAAAGGTTGGATAAGCAGGAGGACACAAACAAAGAGATCAAGAGCATCTTGGGCAAACAAGAAAAATCTAACACGCAGATCATGGGCTTGCTGGAAGCTTTGTTCACACGCCTTCCTCCTCCCTCTTAGATTATTTTTTGTTTTAAATATGTTTATTTGTAACATTTTGTTTTACCACTTGTGATTTGAAACTTATCATTGCTTCTTATTTTTAATATAATTCAACTATTTCTGCTCTGATTATATTGCCTTTTTTTATAACTGACAAAAAGGGAGAGAAAGTAAGATATTTTCAATAACGGTTTACTGAGACAGAAGTCTCAAACATTCTGGACTACTTAACCTCTATCTTCTGAAAGCTTGAACAGGTACAAACTCTGATGAAAGATATAGTTAAACTCTGATGCTCAGGGAACTTAAGGGAAGTAATCAACTCAGGGGGAGTTTTCTTCTAAACTTTTTATTCTTTTATGTTATTGAAAAATCTAGTTTTTGTCATCATCAAAAAGGGGGAGATTGTTAGAACATAGTTTGATTCTACAACCCTTGGTTAGAGTTTTGATGATAAAAAATAAAAAGAATAAATTATAAAATACAATGAACAAATATGCACCTTAAAAATTATATTTTATGTATGCAGAAGTTCTGATCATATCAGCATCAGAAGATAAGCCATAAGTACTACACGCTGAAGCAATCAGAACATACGCTGAAGATTGATGACCAGAACCTGCGCTTACTCAAAGTAAACTCTGACTCTGAACAAGAACATATCAAACCAAGTCATCAATATTCTGAAGCGTCATCAGCAGTAAGGAGATATGATTCTGAAGCGTTACTGATCATTCAAGATAGCATCAATTCCAACGGCTTCCGTCAGACAGGATCTTCTCCAAAAGGAAAGTGTGTTAATGACATTAAACATGCTTTATGATCAACGGCATTCCACTTCCTATATAAACAAGTCAGCTTTCAAAAATGAATAACCAACGCATGAACAACGATTTTGCTAAGATAAACACTCACGCATATTCAGCTGCAAGCAATTTCATTTTACTTTTCTAAGCTATAAATCTGTGTAATTTATCACAGTTGTGATAAACCGTTTTTGTTAGAAAAATAACAACACATATTGTTTAAGTATATTGAAAAAGAGTTCCTTGAGATTAATCGGATTGTGGTTGTACTCAAGAAGACTTTAACAGCTGTTAAAGTAGCTTTTCTAATCTTGTTGAGATTAGTGGATTAAGACCTCGTTGGAGAGAGGCGAAATCACCTTGACGGGTGGACTGGAGTAGTTTGAGATCAAATGAACCAGGATAAAAATAATGTGTCATTAAGATTTTAGATTCGAGTTTACAATTCACACCCCCCCCCCTTCTTGTGTTTTTCACATCTTCAATCCTGATACTTTCCAAAGGAATACTACCGGATCAGATAAATCTCTCAACGATTTATTCTGATTCTTTCCCGCAGACGCTTTCTCTAGTTCAGATAAATCACACCGAGATTTACTCTGATTCTTTCCAATTAAAGAATATTCAAGATCTCTTTTGGTTCAGTTTAAACCCCTCAATGGTTTATCCTGATACTTTCCAAAGGAACACTTATGGTTCAAATAAATCACACAAATATTTATTCTGATTCTTCCCAGTCAAACAACATACAAGACTTCTTCTGGTTCAGATAAGTCTCTCCAAAGATTTATTTTGATTCTTTTCCAGTTGAAATCAAGTTCAGACTTAGTACATTCTCTGTCAATAGTCACCTTTGGATGGCATCTACAAGCCCATCTCCGGAAAATCTCTACCATTCCTCCAAATGGCATTTATAAGCCCATTCACAATGCATCTTTGAGTGCAAATTTCTGGGCACTTTAGTGTCCAATCATCTTCCACCTTCAAGTCACAAATAGCGGATCCGCCAATCTAACTTTTCAGGTTTAAGAAGATTGAACAGGGGAAGCTGTTGTACCTCAAAATTTTCCCTCTCATTTTCCAAGTATTTTCTCACAAGATCTCATTTGATTCAAGACTGCACAAGGTTTAATCAGCTCAAGACACCTCCTTAAGCACTGATGACTGAAATTAGGGTTTGAGATTGCACAAGGATAATTGAACTTTTAATGCCTCATATGACTTTCATGGATCATTATGGACCCCCAAGTTTACTCATGTCAAGTTTCAAGCCTTGGATCACATTTTTTGCTCAGTCAGTTGAGCAGATGACCTAAAAATCAATTATATTAGGAAAAAGTCAATTGTGACCAATTTACAGTCAAACTTCATAATTTTTTTATCCATATCAACATTATAAACTCATATGTATCATTTGATCAAGTTTGGACCATAATTCCTCAAGAAATTTGATCAGATCATCAAAAGGGCAAAATGGCCAAAATTAGGGTTTTGACTGAGAAAGGGTAATTTCTGATTTTTGACCTAGAAAATGGTTATTTGGTTTGAGGCATGATCTCAAGAGTTAAATTTCATCATTTTTACCTAATGTCATCACTCAAAACATTGCTCAATATCAATTGATTGATAGTTGATTTTCAGTCAACTAATCAAAAGTCAATTGTATACTGAAAAGTTAAACTTTGACTTTTTGATCAAAATCAAGTGTCAAAAATCACAATTCATCAAAACATGTCAAAATATGAAACTTTTTCATCAAGAAATCAAAAAGTCAAGATTTCATTTTGAAAAGTCAAAGTTTTCAAACTTAGAAATTTTTCTAAGTGTTGAAAACTTCATATTTTTCCACAACTTTGAGCAAATTTTTCACCATGATGCAAGATGATTCAAAAGAAACTTTAAACATGAAAGTTGTAGATCTCCATAATATCTACAACATTTCTTTACACAACTTCTCATAGAAATTCTTGGATCTCAAGTTATTAATCCATGAAGTCATGGTCATGAAACTAAAACACTTAGTGAAATTTTGAACATTTTAGGTCAGGATTTTGACCTAACTTCTGACCCAAGTTTCACATAGTTCCATTTGGATTTTGCAAAAGTTATTCAAAGAGGGGCTGTAGAGCACATTACAAGCTTTCCAAAAGTCAAAGAACTCCTTGAGATCATTTGTAAGCAAGGAGAATCGAAGGTCAGAAGTTGGGGTTTCAAGTTGTTTTACAAGACAAATTTTGTGATGAACAAAATTCAAATCTCAAACCTATGCTGCACAATCTTGCTTTGCAGGCCTCTAAACCTCAATATCTCTCCATAATCAGAAGATTACACATGCTTTTGAGCTATTATCCACTTGATTCAAGCTTTATCCAAGTTAATTTTCCATTAATGGCACAAAAACACCATTGTCATTTACATAAAGCAAGCTTTATGCAAAGTCAACTTGCATTGAGCTTTGCACTTGTTCCTTCTGCACAAACTTCCTCTACAAAGTCAGATAAGCTTGTTTAAAGTTGGTAACCACTCTAGATAGCTTTATATTATGCACTGAAACCATGTTTGTCAACCTTACTTCAAAAACAAGTCAAGAAGCCAAAACATGTGATCTTGTACTTCTGACCACCTCAAGTATCCAAACCTTTTCCATACATAAACACAAGTCATTTGCAAGAAAACACACACATGCTCAAGCCCTGAAACCTCCTAAAACACAGAACCACCAAAAACATCTTAAAACTTGCCATTTCTGAGTTTTGAATCCAATCTCTAAATTTACTCGTGCGTTTCTTGGCCTTTTACTTTCAAAAGCTTCTAAATAACATTTGCAAACAATTTCAACACCTGCAACATGAATGTAACACCTCCATCATCATCCACCATTTTCAAAAACAGCACATTGCACCTTAACTTCTCCAGAACTCCTCATCCACTTTCAGCCCAAGCTAAGCATCACATTAGCTTCCTGGGAACTTGAGGAAGCTAATCCAATCACTGGAACTCATCAAAAGCTGCTCAAACTCAAAACACGATACCCTCTTGCAAGGTGAGTTTTTTGACTTTTGAACTCTTCATACAAGCATCATTAATGGTTTATTTGTGAATAAGAAATGTAGATATCATTGTCCTGAAGCTAACCATATCCCTAGATTTCATTATTATTGCTTAAGTAGTTAGAATTTTGAATCTGAACCTCTGGAAATAATTAGGTCAGAATTTGGTACTTTCAAAAATTCTCATTCATATTTGATTTATAGTTTATTATATTCATATGGTTGGATTCGTATGGAAAAATGGAACAACTTTCATGTTTGCATTTTTCATTTTTGTTGAGAAATGGTGAAGTTACAGGTGGTCTGGCTGGAGGTTGAAGATGAAGTGTATTCAAGACTTGTTTTGTATTATATATTTATCATTTTAGTTATATTAACGGATGTATAGCCACCCCAATGGTAAGGCAGCGCGCTGGTAATCAAGAGGTCATGGGTTCAAACCTCAGCGCGTTGCCTTTTGCTTTTTTCACATTTCCTTACCTTTTTTTTTACCCTTGCAGTGTCTGGGCCTCCAAATGTTTGGGCCTAACTTTTTTGCTATTTTTTGACCCCTGCCTTGTTGTTTACACCCTTGGCCCATTTATTTTTCTTTCTTTTTTTATTTTATTTTCATTTTACATTTTCTTTATTATTATTATTATTATTATTATTATTATTATTATTATTATTATTTTCATTAATAAAAAATCCAAAAAAATATTTATATTTTATTACTTATATTTATTTAGTTTATTTTTTTTCTTCACAAAAACAAAAGAAGAAAAACATTTCCTTTAAATAATTTAATTTACCCTTTTTTAAATACTTAGATAATTTAATTTTGATCATTATATTATATTATTTTTTTCTTGTAAATTAAAATCAATTTAGAATTTAGGACTTTTATTTAATTATTTTTATTTACTAATTTAATTAAATTCACAAAAACCCTAAAAAACTTGTTTTCTTTAAAGTTTATTTTACTAACTTAATCTTAATTTTCTTATTTTTAGTTAATTATTTTATTTTAATTAATTAAGTCAAAAACCCTTTTCATGAAAAAAACAAACAAAAATCACATTTCTTTTTACATTTACATTCTTGCATTTTTATTTATTCAATTTTATACATTTATTCAAATTCAATATGATTTTAATAATTATTTAGATTTAATTTCTCGTAATTCCCCATTTGCAATTTTTACACCCCCTCCCCTAAATGATGTAATAGCTTAGTAATTTTAATTTCCGCAATTTATTGCTTTATATACAAATGCTAGTAATTAGGGTTTTGTATGGAAAGATTAAAATCAACAAATAGAAAACCCTAATCAAGACAAATCAAGCATGCAAATCAATACACTTGCACACAAACACCCTTAGGGTAAACACACTTTGTTGCCTTACAAAAATGGCCATATTATGTATGTGAGGTATCTTAGCAAAAACAAGCAAATACAAGATCATAGTCCCTCGATGACGCTATCCATATTGCCTTTCAAAATGATCTTAGTCCCTAAAGAAAATGCTAAGATATCTTACAACATTGCTAATCATGGCTATACGATGACCCATGCCCGTCCCCTTTACATCCAAAGATAGGGTTACTTACCAAATCAATGGTAAGATAACAATGTCAAAGGAAATATGAAATGAACATGAAAGACATTTGAGTAGGTAGAATGTTCCTAGTTGCTTGCTCAATTTCAAAACCAAAAACATCCTTGCTATTTTCAAAACAAACACCAACACTTTCAAAAACATCTTTCAAACTTGAAAACATTTTCAAAAGATTAACACTTTGTATACATTCTTACGAACAAGAATCATTATAAAGTTTGCCTAAACGATGACATCTTTACAAAATACTTTCAAAAACCACACAAAGCACATTTTCAAACAAAAAGCAAGTGATCTAGCAAGTAACTAAGAGCCCATGGAAAACCATGGATCAAAAGGGTGCTAATACCTTCCGTTTTCATAATCTACCCCCCTGAACTCAAGAAAACATCTCATAGGTCTTTCCTGTTCTTTTCAGCCTTTCCTTTTAGATAAAATAAAAGTCGGTGGCGACTCTTGCTAAACTGCAAAATTTGCAATCAAAACGCAAAACAACCAAGTCAGTTCTCCCACCGTGTTACAGCCAGAAAAACCTAGTCCATTATCAGCAGTTAGACTGGCCATACAATTCTCAAATTCATCAATGGAGGTCTCTTGGGGCACGTGGGCGGTCTTTAGAAATTTTACTAAGACCTTGGCATGGGCCTCAAAACACAAAAGTAAGGCCAACATTGATATTTTTGAGGGGGTCTGCCCCAACTGTTCCACGATGTTGTAGTCACTTTTCTTGATTATCTTTAGTATCTCTTCCATATTCTTGCTAGAAGCTTCAAGAATAACCTCTGGATGTGCCTTCTTCTAGACAAGCTCAAACAATACCTCTTTGCCCCTTGTCTCGGTAGCAGGGATAACAGTAGGATTGTCAACGGGAGTGTCACTGGGAATGCTGGTCGGAGTGGTAGCGAGAATAATTATAGGATTAACAATGGTATTTGGAGAGATCTCAGGGGAGAAAACCCTTCCACTTCTTGTTATCTTACTGGTTCCAACAATATTGTCGACGTCAGGATCAGTGTCTTTAGCAATTTTGTCTTTGATAGCCAATAGATCTTGCTTGATGCCATGGTAATAGACGTCAGCCCCATAGTTCCAGGGAACAACTTTATCCTAAGAATATGGTATTGGCCCCAGCATGGTGATGATTAGGAGAGCTGGCTTTGGAACAAATGTAATTCTGACGGGTCTTTTGGTGGAGACCCTAGGAGGATTGTCGGAAATGGTGATTATTGAGACATCTTCACAGGAATTTCTGGTAAGAGGAACTTTTTCAAACATGATTTCTTTGTTAACCATCAGGTGCTGGACGCCCATCTTCAATAATAAACAGCCATCTGGTAGATACATACATAAGTGACAGCTTTTGTCATAGCCCAGAAATAGGCCGACTTGCAATAGATTCAGTTTAACAGTTAAAAGGGGAGTAGTTAAATCATCCACGAAGGAAACAAAACAGTTATCATCAATAGCATTGACACCTTGACCATGTTTGGGCATTGGCGCTGTTATTACATTATGTGTTTCTGGGGGGTCAAACTCAATCTCTTTCGCCTCGATAAGGTCTTGTACCTTATTCTTCAAGAATGATAGGCACATCGGGCATTCGGGTTGTAGCACGAAGAAGCAGTGTTGGGGTTCTTGGGAGATTCCTTTAGGGTCACCAGATTGGACTTTAATAGATGTGGTAAAGCTTGGGACAAGGTCATGTTGATTCGGGTGAACCGTCTTATGGGCGCCTCTGGCCTGTGTTGATAGTTTCGCTGTTGATTTGATACAGGATTCGAGATCATAACAGCCCCTACCATCGGGCGACATTCAGTTTTGTTTTGATTCCCGTGGTCATATGCAACACTAACCTCCTTCTTTCCGGTAAAGGGGTTCTTCATCGTGCTCGAGGATACATCTCTTTGAATTTTGACACTCTTTATACCGGCTTCTACCTGCTCACCAGTCATGATTAGTTCAGTAAATCCATCCGAAGAGCTTCTGATCAGATGGTTGAACAATGGACCAGATAATATTCCTAAGAACATATCCACCAATTCTCTGTCAGATAAAGGGGGTTGGACTCTTCCCGTGAGATCCCTCCATTTTTTAGCATAAATTTTGAAACGTTCACCAACACCCATAAACATGTCTTGAAATTGTGTTCGAGTTAGAGCTAAGCCAGCATTATACTAGTACTTCTTGTAAAAAGCGGTAGCTAAATCTTCCCAATTGCGAATATTGGTTCCTTCCAACTGATAGAATCAATCCAATTGCGTCCCTGACAAACTTTCTTGGAAGAAGTGCACCCATAGGTTCCTATCAGTAGTATGGGGCTGAATATTCCTGACGTATGACCTTAAATGCAGCTTAGGACAAGAGACACCGTCATATTTAGCAAAAGTGGGGACCTTGAATTTCTGCGGGATGACAACCCCTGAGACAAGTCCTAGCTCTTCCAAATCCAACCCGGGTACCCTCTGGATCTCCATAGTATTGAGGCGATCCTCCAACTGATTGTATTTATCGTCAGCTAGGGGATACTATTCTTCAGAGTAGTCCACTTTTTCCTCTTCTTCAGACTCTGGGTGGTCATTTCCTTCCTTGTTTTTTCCTTCTTGATTATCTCCTTCACCCGACGAGGTTGTGAAATCTAGAGGTCGCCTGGATGACCCTTTGAACCTTCTTCCCAAATTCAAAACACCGATTGGTTTCTTCGCTGCCTTCTTCTTCTCTTTGATCATCAAAGCCTTCAAGTCCTCTTGTCCTTTAGCCAGAGCCAAGAACATTTGTTGGAATTGAGCGTTCTGCGCTTGAAGATCCTTTAATGTCTGTTCAATATCGATCTCGCCGAAATAAACAGTAGAAAGATAAGAAGACCTGTTGTAAGAAACTTGTTTGTGTTATGGTGAATGAAAATGCATATGCAAATGATTTCAAGGAATTTAGAGATTTAAATTTGTTTAGACAAAAAGAAAACACACGTTATATTAATAAATCCAAGTTCGAGTACATCCTGCCTCTTTGGGCTTACAATGAAAGAAATAAAATACAAAAACTCCTAAGACAAAAAGGTTGAACGCATCCTCTTCAGTGTGATGTAGGCGTTCAAACTCCACTCTTCATGAAGTTGCTTGGTGAGTTCCAAAACTTTCTTCTCACTGGCGTAGAATTGGGCTTTGAAAGTGTCTCGCTCTTCCTTTAGCTGAATGTTGGGATGAAGGACATTATACGATACATCTTATTCAGTAACAGGCTCCATGATAATAGGGAGGATGGAAGGGTAAGGCATTACGAGACTCTGAGCACGAGCTCATACCCACCTAAGGTAAGGCTCAAGGGGAATGGAATTTTTGTGTCCTAATGTCTTACTATCCACTTTATTTACAATCTTCCAAGCTCGTATGAACCTCTGAAGATAGCCTTGGTTGTCACTCTCGTATTCGAACATCACACCTTGGATGAGCGCATCATGTGGACCATCTCTCCGTGCGTACCCAAACTATCGTAAATCTAAGCAAGGGTTATAAGTGATACCTCCCCTAATGCCAAGCAGAGGGACATTAGGGAATTCCCCACAATGGTCGATGATAGTAATGTCCTCTAAGGATCGAGAACACCAGTGGGTATCCGAATTTCTGAGTGACATCAACCTATTGGACCATCTCAAGCCTTGCTCGTTCTTCACAATGGATCGGGGAAGATGTGAAACAAACCACCTAGCCAATAGAGGAGTACAACACACGAGAGCTCCTCTTCTCTTCATGGTGCGAGAGGGGAGAGAATGCAATATATCTCCCAACAAAGTAGGCAATGGATTGTGAGATAAGAAGATTTTGACAGCATTCACATCTATAAGTTGGTCAGGATTTGGAAATAGTACCATCCCATAGATGAGAAGAGCCAAAATTTCTTCGAAAGCTTGTAAATCCATAGTGTTCCAACAGTCTTGAGCTTTTTCCAACAAGAACTTGGCTAGGAACCCTTTGACACCACTTCTTGTTTCCTAATTAGTTGTGACATCGGATTGTTGAAAGTGTAAAGCTCAGGCAACCTCTTCAAGGCTTGGGTCTCTTTCAGTACCGTTGAAAGGTAGTTGATTGAGAATAGGAATTCCCAAGAGTTGAGAGAATTCTTTCATAGTAGGTACAAGCTGGTAACCGGGAAAGGTAAAGTAATGAGCGTAGTATCGAGTATCAACCAACTTCGGACTGCACCAAAGCCGGCTACCTCACTACTTCCTAATGGCCAAGTTGTTCAAGTAAAGGTTCTAAAGTAAGTTAGTGCTTCATGACACCACACAGCGGCCCTGTATTCTCCTTGACTACTCAAGGGCTACCGGTACCAACAAATGTGTCACACTAACATATCTATTGCTTAGACCATGTCGGTATACCCCACACAATTTCCACAACTTATTGCTACTTGCCTAAAAAGGTGCCCCAGATCCGGGTAGAGGATAAAAAAAAACCCAAACAAGGAACCATAATATAAAGAAAACAAATCAAACAATAAAAGGCAAGTAAAGGTGATCTAGCCCTGAGGTAACCCCACTTTTAAGTAATTCCCCAACAGATTTGTCAGTTCTGTAACACGGCGGGAGAACTGACTTGAGTGTTTTGCGTTTGATCGCATTTGTTGTAGATAGCAAGAGTCGCCGCCGACTTTTCTTTTATCCAAAAGGAAAGGTTGAAAAGAACAGGAAAGACCTTTCGAGATTATTTTCTTGAGTTCGGGGGTAGGTTATGAAAAGGGAAGGTATTAGCACCCTTTTCATCCGTAGTTATCTACGGTATTTTAGTTTCTTGCTAGATCACTTGCTTTTGTTTGAGAATGTGCTTGTGGTGTGGGTTTTGAAAGTATTTTGAAAACGTCTTTGTAATGGTTCTTGTTTCTATAAGAACGCTTACAAAGTGTTAGTTTTGAAAATAGTTCAAAGAGGTGTTTGTGGAATGTGTTTTTGAAATTGATTTTGAAAAGGTGTCTTTGTAATGGTTCTCGTTTCTATAAGAACGCGTACAAAAAGTTTTGTCTTTTGAAAATGTTTCAAATGAAAGTGTTGGTGTAAAAATGTTTTTGTTGTGAGCAAGCGAGCAACTAGGAGCAACCTACCTACTCAAAAGGTCTTAAATGTTCTTTTCCTCCTCCTTTAGATGTTGTTATCTTACCATTGATTTGGTAATAAGTCACATCATTTGGATGTGAAGGGACGGTGTTGCACCCCAAAATTTGCCCTCCCATATTCTCCAAGGAATTGCCAAGCCAAGTCACAAAACTCCCCAAGGGTTGCACAGTCCAACTGTCTCCTATACAGTCAAAACTAGGGTTTGTGTTCTGATCAAGAAAAGGAAGTTTTCAAAGGCTCAATCAAGTCTCATATGCTTACAAAGGTGGTCAAGCATCTTCATATCAAGTTTCAAGGCATTCAGCTCAAAATTGCACAGTCAAAACCCTAAATTGCACTACAGTCAACTGTAGGGGCAAAATGGTCATTTGGCAGTCAAAAGTTCAAATTTTTGGTCAACATATCATTTTGAAGCCACAAACATCATTTGATCAATGCTTGATCATGATTCTCAAAGTTTAGCTCAGAAATCATCAAAGATGTAAAAGTTACTATATTTGGACAGCTGAAAAAGTCAACTGAAATTGACCAGGGCATAACTTTCACATGGATTATCAGAAAAATTCCATCCAAAGCTCATTTTGAAGATAAAGACATTTCCTACAACTCATCTTCATACTTCAAGTCCAAGAAATGCACTCACAAAAAGTTATCAATTTCAACATTATAGGTCATTTTCAAAAGTCAACAAAAAGGGACTTTAAGTCAAAGGCCATAACTTGAGATTGGTAAATCAAAATGACATGGTACCAAAGGAATTGGTTAAAGGACTCAAAGACCTTTCCAAAATGTCCAAGAACATGAGAAAAGCTTAAAAATTGAGCAAGTTATGCCTTGTGGAAGTTGGGAAATTTTTGGATATTTTGAAAAGTCAACTTTGATCCAAATGACCTAAAATTGCTAATGGGCCCATTTTTCTTCCATGATTCATCATTCTAAGCATATGCACGACCACTTGGCCCAAAGGGAAGTATTTTCTCATTTTTTATTTATTTATTTGAATTTTTATTTATATTAATTCAATTAAATCAATTAAATATGTGAAAAATATCTAAATGAACCAAACAAATCTTTTTGTACACATTTCAGCTTCAATATTTCGTGCACATCCCAACATGGAAAGATTTGGTTTAATTTGAGCTAATTGACACAAAGAGCACATGAAAAAGATATAAAAAAGATCTTGGAAAATCAATTTGCAAAAACCATTGAATGAAAGAGATTTGATTGAATTTCTTAACCTAATTGACTCCATACAAATACATGAACACAACCCTAATGTCCACACACTCCAAGCTGCGCAGGAAATACATTTACAAACTTGGAATTTTTGTCTAAAAAAGCAATTCTGAAAATCACTCTAGAGGTTGATTCAAGGCACGAAATTCATTCCAAAAGCTTCCTTGTGGTCCCCTGAACGCATTCCAATCAAAAACAACAACCAAAACCTCAAGAATTGGTAGATTAAACTGGAACTGTACAGCATGAAACTCATAATCACATATCATGTTCTAGGCATTTTTTATGAAAATTAATTGTTGATTCATGTTTATCATCTTGTCCTGAAACTAACCAATGCATTCAATTTGATTTTTGTATTGTATATGAGATTTCACCATGATCGATCTCTAGGTTTTTCAGAGCTTGAATTTAGGGCTTTTGCAATAAGGCAAAATTAAGCTTCAAGGCCACCACCATTAGACTCAGCGCTTGAAGACGAAGATGATGGAACCCTCGCGCTCAATTTATGAGCGTTGAGGGGCTAATCGCTATTTTCCAATAGCCCGCCTAATGAAACGCTATGAAAACCGTTGCCTTCGCGTTTTGTTTTACAGGGTGAGGAAGAAGACGATGTGTTGTCAACCCATGATACGCTGTTTTTAAATTTCGCGCGCTTCAGTCACTAATGCGTTGTTTCTTTTTTTATTATTTGTTTGTCTAACATATGTAACACGCGTTCAGTGGCTCAGCTGGCAAATGCTTGTGGCTTCAACATCCAAGACCTGGGTTCGAACCCCAGGTCTGTATAATTTCCAATATTCTTTTTCAATGTAAATTCCCATGCAGCGCTAGCGTTAAGGCACACCATGTTCCATCACCATCAAGCCAGCCACGCGTCTAGCATATCCAGATCAAAGGCTCAAGGTTGCTGAACACCATAAGCCTTAGTCAAAAGTCCCTTACGTGGCCTGGAAAAGTCAAACGGATTTCAAGCTTATTGGGCCAGTTTCTTGAATCAACACCTCCACTTTAGGGCCTGAACCCCCCCCCCCCCCTGGTTTGCAATTTTCTTTCTTTTTATTTTTATTATTATTTTATTTACTTTATTATTTTAATTTAGTTAATTACTATTTTTACAAAAATATAAAAGAGAACATCATAAAAATCAGAAAAGACAAAAAATGTAATAAATATTTTTATTTTAATTATTTTCACAAATTGCATGTAAATAAATTAATTTAGATTAGAGTTTTAATTTTAATTTTAATTTCTTTTTAATAAACAAAAATACAAAAAAGTAGAATTAGGTTTTAATAAATTTTATTCTTTTTTAATTTTCCTTTTTTACCCTAATATTATTTATTTACTTATTTTCATAATTAATTTTGCATAAAAATTAGGTTTAATTTAGGTTTCAATTTAATATTTTCATAATAAATTTAAAAGCTATTAGAATTAGGG
Organism: Vicia faba; assembly: GCA_948472305.1. NCBI lineage: Eukaryota > Viridiplantae > Streptophyta > Magnoliopsida > Fabales > Fabaceae > Vicia > Vicia faba. The sequence continues at coordinate 358,638,525 of OX451738.1, forward strand.
TTTGCCTTTTAGTTTAATTTTAATTAACTTTTTTATCAAATTCCTAAAAACACTAAAAATACCAAAAAATAAACATTTTCCTTTAATTTTAATTTTAATTCCATTATTTATTTAATTTTTGCAAAAGGGTCCAACGCCCGCGTTCGTAATTTATTTAATTCGCGTATTTATTTTATTTTGTTTAAATGATTATGTATCTCTCCCAAAGCGTTGTAACTTAAACTTCTCGCCCTTTTAATTCTTTTACTTTGCTTTATTTATTTTTCTGTCAAATCGGGTCCGGTTTAATTTTGGCGATGTGGACCCGCGCCATTTGTAATAGCCTTGGATTTACTTTTCCCGCAAATATTAACTGTTAACAAAAAAGCATGAAAGAATGTATGACTAAAATAAAATCAAGCGTAGATCACCGATAAACATGACAAGACAAATGCAAATGAAAACGACACACGAATCGCACACACCACCCCTAGGGTACGCCTCACTGTTGCCTTGCCTCGAAAGGTGATCGTCGAGTAGAGGATGTCTTAGTAAGTCCTCATGATCCGGGAACCTGGCATGAGGGTAGCTTCTAAGGTGTCTTCCCATTGCTCTGGTGATCACCATGTCCCGAACCTCGAATTGACCCAAATACCTCCAACGGTGGTGCTACCTACCTCTCAATGGTGGGATGGCACTACTTTAAAGGACATTTACACAGACGAATTCCTTAGGGTAGGTAGGTTCTCGTAGATACTTGCTCTCTTCAAAAAACAAAATTCAAAAATACTTTTCACACCGACACCTTTTCAAAAGCTTTCAAAGCAATTTTTTCAAACACTCTGACGCACGAGTCGAACTGAAATTTTTCAAAGAAACTTTTTAAAACCCACGTTGAAAAGCAAACAAACCACTTTTGAAAACACAATGAGCAAGTATCTAAGAGCCCATGGATAACCATGGATAGAAAGGGTGCTAACACCTTCCCTTTCTATAATCTACCTCCCGAACCGAGAGCAATCTCTTTAAGGAATTTTTCTGTGCTTTTGTCCTTTCCATTTGGAGAAAATAAAAGACGGTGGCGACTCTTGCTTCCGCGACATTTCGCGAACCAGCGTAAAACAGTCAGTTCCAGATCCACCGATCACAGAACTGGCGACTCTGCTGGGGAATTCATTTAAAGTGAGGTGTACCTTAGGGCTAGGTCATAACTATGTTTTCAATTGTCTTCTTTGCTTGCTTTATTATTGTGGGTTGCTTGGGGGTTCTATAGATCCTAACCTGGATCTGGGGGATACCTTCTTAGAAAGTAGCAACAAGGCTGTGAGGGAACTGTGCGGGGTATACCGACATGGTTGAAACAGTCTGCTACGTTGATGTGGCACTTTGGTGTGTACCGGTAACCCTTGAGTTCAGTCAAGGAGAGTACGGGGCCTCCGCGTGGTGTCGTGAAGCATCAACAGACCTTAGGAACCTTAATTGAACTATCTTGGCCTCTTTAGGGTAGTGAGATAACTGACTTTGGTGCAGTCCGAGGTTGGTTGATACTCGATACTACACTCAATTGAGGGTTGCTTTCCTGGAATATTTCGGTCGCCAGTTCAGTGGCTAAATCGAAACGATGAACAATGAAAGCAATCCCGTGATATTGGGACCCTTAGAACCCGGTCACTTCTAATAGGACAGGTTGAGCCCACCAACTTCAAGAGGGTACTACCCAGACCCCATGCTGGCTTAAACTCTAAGGGCTCTTTTGTGTGACTTGTGTGCCTTTGTACTTGACTATCTGCGTGCTCGTTACCTAACACTTGTTTCTTGCAGGGCTTGTTTATAGTCCTTAATTGGGACTCATAACAGGGTACTAAATTTCTTGCAGGTCTTGTTTATAGTCCTTAACTAGGACTCATGACAGGGTTTACCAAATTTCTTGCAGGTGTTGTTTATAGTCCTTAACTGGGACTCATAACAGGGTTTACTAGATCCCTTGCAGGTTTTGTTTATAGTCCTTAATTGGGACTCATAACAAAGTATACTGAATTTCTTGCAGGATCTGTTTATAGTCCTTAATAAGGACTCATAACGGGGTTACCTACATCACCCCATGCATAGCATGACATCATACCATTGCATACATCTTAACCCATTTCAAGGATCTCAAGGGCTTGTGATGCAGGTCATGATGAACCAACTGTCCAGCAAGGGGCAAAGAGGATTTATTTTCCTCTAACCAAGGTTGTCAGGGGCTATGACCCACTGGATATGGTGAGCCTTTGACCCTTGAAGAAGGGCTCTCTACAACAGGAAGTTCCTTCAACCAAGTTGCCAGTTTCCAACTCTAACAAGTTTCCCTGTTTACCCTGCGAGGTCCTTGAAAACATTACATGCATGTCATACATCATTGCATTGCAGGTATCCCTTTGACAGGTTGCTTACCCTTCTTCGCTGTTTATTTCAGCCGACCGTCATGAACCCTGAATCATCAGCTGAGCAGTCTATCAAGGCCCTCCAGGCTCAGAATGCCCAGTTCCAAGAACTGATCATGAATTTGACCCAGGGGCAACAAGATCTGAAGGCTCTGCTCTTGAAGAAGGAGAAGAAGAAGAAGAGGACTGTTTTGTTCAGCCCTAGACGCATATCTGGGAACACACCGCAGACTGAAACTGAGAGGACAACTCCATCTGTGGGGAAAAGCAGTCATCAAGAGGAAAGGATTCCCAGCCCAGTGGTCTCTGACGATGAAACAGGTTTCAACGACGAACAGTACCCTCCGGCTGAGGACAAATACAAACAGTTGGAGGATAGGCTGAATGCTATGGAGATCCAACAGGTACCGGGGCTGGATTTCGGAGATCTGGGTTTGTCAACTGGTGTGATTATTCCTCGGAAGTTCAAAGCACCATCCTTCACCAAGTATGACGGGGCGTCTTGTCCCAAGTTACATCTCAGGTCCTATGTTCGGAAGATTCAACCATATACGGTGGACAAGAATTTGTGGATCCACTTCTTCCAGGAGAGTCTTTCAGGGACTCATCTCGAATGGTTCTATCAGCTAGATGGGACCAAGGTTCGTAACTGGGAGGAGTTGGCTACTGCTTTCTACAAGCAGTATCAATATAATGCCGACCTTGCCCCTACGCGTACCCAACTCCAGGGTATGTCGTTAGGATCAAGTGAAGGTTTTAAAGAATATGCGCAGAAATGGAGGGATCTTGCTGGAAGGGTACAACCACCTCTGACTGATCGGGAACTTGTGGACATGTTCTTGGGGACCTTGTCTGGTCCATTTTATAACCACCTGATTGGGAATTCGTCTGCTGGATTCACAGATCTTATTTTGACTGGAGAGCGAATAGAAGCTGGCATCCGGTCTGGGAAAATTCAAGAAGCTGCACCTTCTGATAAAAAGCCTCATCATGGAAAGAAAGAATCCAATGCTGTGCACGGTAAAAAGAGCCGTCATGAGGTAGGGGCAATCCAGATCTCCAATCCCGGACCTGCTCAACAAGGACAGGGGCAGCAACGCAAGGAGAAACGGCAGTACACCAAACTCAACATGTCGTTGGATCAAGTACTGCAACAAATGTTGAAGGCAGGGTTGATCACCTTAAGGGCTCCTCTCCGGAATCCGAACACTTCTGCTCCCAACTATTATCCCAATGATAGGTGCGCATATCATTCTGATAGCCCGGGGCATACTACGGACAACTGCTGGCCTCTCAAGAACAAAATTCAAGACATGATCGACGCCGGGGAGATTCAGTTTGAAGTTCCTGAGACTCCGAACATAATCACCGCTCTGTTGCCCAATCATTGAAGCCTTTTGTTTATTTGAATTCTTGAGTTGTATTTTTCTTTGCTTATACAAACAATTAATGTCATGGCAAACTCTTTTATTTTATCAATGCATCGCATAGGTCTGTTTTGGAAATTAATACAATTATTTTCATTATATTCAAAATTCTTTTCATATTTTTTCTGATGATCAACTCTTGGTTAATAATTCTGAGCCTCTTGAAGGAGGATGACGAAAACGATACCACGATCTTTACAGTATGCTTTTGAACAGACCCCGCTGATGAGGTACAGGCATTGTTTCAATCCCTAAACACTGGAGTTATAAGGATGATAATCCCTCGTCAACCCCTCTGAGCCAAAGAAGTAGGAGTTTTTCTTTTCGAAATTTAAAACCCTTCATCATAACCTGGGGCAGGGTAGTTCTCTCAGTTGATCCAAGTGCATAACAAATGGCACCAAAGGAGTCCTTACAAAAGAAAGACAGTGATGGTTCCGAACAATCATAAGGACAGGCAGTCATTATCAAAAAAAAAATCATAAATGAAAAGCCCAAAAAGTCAAAACCAATAAAGAAGACTTACCAAACTGGGGCATCCCGCTGACTGTAATTCCAAAAAGGAAGCAGCTCAGGCAAAAAAATAGGGATAACGAAATCAAAAAGAAAGAGGTCTTATAAACCCTCAACAAAATGACTGCCTATTCAAAATAAATCATCAATATCCGAATCATCACTGGTATATCAAAGCAAAGACTCAAACAAGGTCTAGCGTATGATCAACTGAGTTTAGGTTTGGAGAACATCACGAAGAGCGGGTGGGTACAAATAATTTGAGCCTTTATCCTTTGTTTCTTAAACCGTGAACCAAGCCACGTTATAACCCTCAAAAGTCCTAGCTGAAGCATGGGCTAGTTCGAAAGCATACTGTGCCGAAAGGTATCCTGACTCCTTAAGGCTTACGGTAAACACGGTGTTGACATCACGTTTTACAAACATTCACTTGTTTTATGAAAAAGAAATGTATTTTCAAAATCTCCAAGACAGACATAAGCTTTGCATTTTTGATATAACATTGTTTGCATATGACTTTTGTTTGAACATCAGGGAAATTCGCACGATGAATACCTAGTGAACCAAAGCACTTCCAATCAAGGGGCATGGCATGACTATTGTCCACCATTTGGGGCAGTTAAGTCAAGATCCAGAGAATCTCTCAAAGGCCAAGAAAGTCTGGGGCAAATCTCTGCCTGAGTCACTTGGGGCACTCCAGCAACGAATCTTGCACGATCAGACATCTTCTGGTAACATGGCAACGTAAACAGCCAGGGGCACCTACCTGCATTCTGAGAACGGACATAGTCGAAGAAATACTACGCAAGATCAAAGACCCGCTAGGCTGACATGCCTAGGCAAAAATTAGGGCTTCCCGTCGAACCAAAAGGGTTCGGGCAAAATGAAGGGATGAAATGAAAAATCTGTACACCCGGCAAGTCGAAAACCTGAAAAGGCGGCTTGAGCAAAAATGGGTATCCCGGTGGGCTGAAAACCCGAAAGGGCGGTCCAGGCAAAAGTTAGGGACTAAAGCGTACGACTATGTCCTGCCATCTGTCTACCAGAAGAAGGTTTGTCCATCAACAACTATCAGTACCCCACAAGTGCCTCCCCCCCTAGAAACAGGGGCAATAAAGAGTGGTCTAAGCAATCTGATCGTTCTATCCTCCAAGGTATCAGGATAGGTTCCGTTGAAGAACATAATCAATACAGTTGAATACTTCCCCAGCATATCAAACTTCCCCAGGAGAGTCCAATCCAGCTTCCCCAGGAAAGTTGGAATCCATCTCCCCAAGCAGTAAGCTTATCCCCAGTAGATTCTGGAAGCTTATCCCCTCGCAGAACACGAACGCGTCGTCCGGCTTGATTTAAAGAGTTATTTCCTTAACAGGATATAACTGGGTTATCCTCAGCCAAAAGCCACGGAAAGGTCGTCGTCAACGTAGTTCTTTCCTATCCCCAGCGAAGTCTATTCACACTTCCAACAACAAGACATCCTCAGCAAATTATCATCAACAATTCAGCAAAAGTATCTCTCTTCCCACAGAGTATCACTCCCCAGCATGGTCGCTAGAGTATCTTTTCTCCCTGCAGAATCCTCCATTTGCCAAGTCTATCCCGCAACGGAGTCATCTTCCCCTACCGGTATTCTTGCAGCTATCATCCCCAGCGGAAGCAAAAGCTATTCTTCAAGCATCAGCCCAGGAGTGACTTCCCGGCACCCGTCAAAGATTCATTTTCTTAGACAAAAATACATTCATAAACATCACATCTTCATACATTATAGCATGCATATGCATCATACTACACGAATCTCATCAATTTTGAAGACATACAGTTCATGCATCATGATTTTGCATACAATTATGTTTTGCCTTTTCAGGAAAAAGATCAATACAAAAATGATTACTATCAACTATCGCAATTCTTTTTAGATATAGTTTCAGATATGATCCAGATATGGTGACGTTCTGATGCTGCTTCCAGAGTTCCTTCTAGATATAGTTTCAGATATGATCCAGATATGGTGACGTTCTGATGCTGCTTCCAGATTTCCTTCTAGATATAGTTTCAGATATGATCCAGATATGGTGACGTTCTGATACTGCTTCCAGATTTCCTTCCAGATATAGTTTCAGATGTAAACCAGATATGGTGACATTCTGATGCTGCTTCCAGATTTCCTTCAAGATATAGTTTCGGATGTGACCCAGGCATGGCGACGCTCTGACATTTATTCCAGTTGAAGATCTCAAGACCTAGACCGATGCAGTTAATCAACTCGAAAGATTTCTTATCCAGTCCAAGGCCTTCTCTAGTCCAGCTAAATCGACTCCCAACAGATTTTTCTGATAAAAACTCAGCAGAACCTATGGTTCCCTCTCCGACGGTGAGTGAGGTGGTAAGTCCTTTTCAGATGTTTCCCTCTCCGACGGTGAGTGAGGTGATAATCTCCTATGGTTCCCTCTCCGACGGTGTGTGAGGTGGTAAGTCCTTTTCAGATGTTTCCCTCTCCGACGGTGAGTGAGGTGATAATCTCCTATGGTTCCCTCTCCGATGGTGTGTGAGGTGGTAAGTCCTTTTCAGATGTTTCCCTCTCCGACGATGAGTGTGAGGTGATAGTCTCCTATGGTTCCCTCTCCGACGGTGTGTGAGGTGGTAAGTCCTTTTCAGATGTTTCCCTCTCCGACGTTGAGTGAGGTGATCATTCCTTTCAGATTATAATTGCCTATGGTTCTCTTCCCGATGCTGCAAAGATGGTAATTCCCGCTAAGATTTTTTTTCAACGAGCGTTGTTGAAGTTAAAATCACCCAAGGTTCTCTTACCATTCATGCTAAGGCAGTAACCATCCCTGGTTCATTCATCGCCGTTTGAAGCTCCAGATTCAGCTCCTGTAACCAGTCAGGACATATCTATACTAAGCATCTGAAAACCAACTCCTGCGACGTGTCAGGTACTCATTTGTTCTTTTGCAGGTATGCAGGTTCTCGCTAAGGAATCTCCTACGCGATCAACATCCAGATGGCATCTATAAGCCCATCATCCTATCCAGCAATCACCAAATGGCATCTATAAGCCCATTCCCCCATCACACTGCTAACATGTGAGTGCAAATTTCTGGGCACTCTAGTGTCCAATCATCTTCTACCCTCGGATTACGAAAGGCACGTCAGCCAATCTGCATCCTCAGGTTTAAGAAGATTGAACAGGGGCAACTGTTGCACCCCAAAATTTGCCCTCCCATATTCTCCAAGGAATTGCCAAGCCAAGTCACAAAACTCCCCAAGGGTTGCACAGTCCAATTGTCTCCTATACAGTCAAAACTAGGGTTTGTGTTCTGATCAAGAAAAGGAAGTTTTCAAAGGCTCAATCAAGTCTCATATGCTTACAAAGGTGGTCAAGCATCTTCATATCAAGTTTCAAGGCATTCAGCTCAAAATTGCACAGTCAAAACCCTAAATTGCACTACAGTCAACTGTAGGGGCAAAATGGTCATTTGGCAGTCAAAAGTTCAAATTTTTGGTCAACATATCATTTTGAAGCCACAAACATCATTTGATCAATGCTTGATCATGATTCTCAAAGTTTGGCTCAGAAATCATCAAAGATGTAAAAGTTACTATATTTGGACAGCTGAAAAAGTCAACTGAAATTGACCAGGGCATAACTTTCACATGGATTATCAGAAAAATTCCATCCAAAGCTCATTTTGAAGAGAAAGACATTTCCTACAACTCATCTTCATACTTCAAGTCCAAGAAATGCACTCACAAAAAGTTATCAATTTCAACATTATAGGTCATTTTCAAAAGTCAACAAAAAGGGACTTTAAGTCAAAGGCCATAACTTGAGATTGGTAAATCAAAATGACATGGGACCAAAGGAATTGGTTAAAGGACTCAAAGACCTTTCCAAAATGTCCAAGAACATGAGAAAAGCTTAAAAATTGAGCAAGTTATGCCTTATGGAAGTTGGGAAATGTTTGGATATTTTGAAAAGTCAACTTTGATCCAAATGACCTAAAATTGTTAATGGGCCCATTTTTCTTCCATGATTCATCATTCTAAGCATATGCACGACCACTTGGCCCAAAGGGAAGTATTTTCTCATTTTTTATTTATTTATTTGAATTTTTATTTATATTAATTCAATTAAATCAATTAAATATGTGAAAAATATCTAAATGAACCAAACAAATCTTTTTGTACACATTTCAGCTTCAATATTTCGTGCACATCCCAACATGGAAAGATTTGGTTTAATTTGAGCTAATTGACACAAAGAGCACATGAAAAAGATATAAAAAAGATCTTGGAAAATCAATTTGCAAAAACCATTGAATGAAAGAGATTTGATTGAATTTCTTAACCTAATTGACTCCATACAAATACATGAACACAACCCTAATGTCCACACACTCCAAGCTGCGCAGGAAATACATTTACAAACTTGGAATTTTTGTCTAAAAAAGCAATTCTGAAAATCACTCTAGAGGTTGATTCAAGGCACGAAATTCATTCCAAAAGCTTCCTTGTGGTCCCCTGAACGCATTCCAATCAAAAACAACAACCAAAACCTCAAGAATTGGTAGATTAAACTGGAACTGTACAGCATGAAACTCATAATCGCATATCATGTTCTAGGCATTTTTTATGAAAATTAATTGTTGATTCATGTTTATCATCTTGTCCTGAAACTAACCAATGCATTCAATTTGATTTTTGTATTGTATATGAGATTTCACCATGATCGATCTCTAGGTTTTTCAGAGCTTGAATTTAGGGCTTTTGCAATAAGGCAAAATTAAGCTTCAAGGCCACCACCATTAGACTCAGCGCTTGAAGACGAAGATGATGGAACCCTCGCGCTCAATTTATGAGCGTTGAGGGGCTAATCGCTATTTTCCAATAGCCCACCTAATGAAACGCTATGAAAACCGTTGCCTTCGCGTTTTGTTTTACAGGGTGAGGAAGAAGACGATGTGTTGTCAACCAATGATACGCTGTTTTTAAATTTCGCGCGCTTCAGTCACTAATGCGTTGTTTCTTTTTTTATTATTTGTTTGTCTAACATATGTAACACGCGTTCAGTGGCTCAGCTGGCAAATGCTTGTGGCTTCAACATCCAAGACCTAGGTTCGAACCCCAGGTCTGTATAATTTCCAATATTCTTTTTCAATGTAAATTCCCATGCAGCGCTAGCGTTAAGGCACACCATGTTCCATCACCATCAAGCCAGCCACGCGTCTAGCATATCCAGATCAAAGGCTCAAGGTTGCTGAACACCATAAGCCTTAGTCAAAAGTCCCTTACGTGGCCTGGAAAAGTCAAACGGATTTCAAGCTTATTGGGCCAGTTTCTTGAATCAACACCTCCACTTTAGGGCCTGAACCCCCCCCCCCCCCCCCCCCTGGTTTGCAATTTTCTTTCTTTTTATTTTTATTATTATTTTATTTACTTTATTATTTTAATTTAGTTAATTACTATTTTTACAAAAATATAAAAAAGAACATCATAAAAATCAGAAAAGACAAAAAATGTAATAAATATTTTTATTTTAATTATTTTCACAAATTGCATGTAAATAAATTAATTTAGATTAGAGTTTTAATTTTAATTTTAATTTCTTTTTAATAAACAAAAATACAAAAAAGTAGAATTAGGTTTTAATAAATTTTATTCTTTTTTAATTTTCCTTTTTTACCCTAATATTATTTATTTACTTATTTTCATAATTAATTGTGCATAAAAATTAGGTTTAATTTAGGTTTCAATTTAATATTTTCATAATAAATTTAAAAGCTATTAGAATTAGGGTTTGCCTTTTAGTTTAATTTTAATTAACTTTTTTATCAAATTCCTAAAAACACTAAAAATACCAAAAAATAAACATTTTCCTTTAATTTTAATTTTAATTCCATTATTTATTTAATTTTTGCAAAAGGGTCCAACGCCCGCGTTCGTAATTTATTTAATTCGCGTATTTATTTTATTTTGTTTAAATGATTATGTATCTCTCCCAAAGCGTTGTAACTTAAACTTCTCGCCCTTTTAATTCTTTTACTTTGCTTTATTTATTTTTCTGTCAAATCGGGCCCGGTTTAATTTTGGCGATGTGGACCCGCGCCATTTGTAATAGCCTTAGATTTACTTTTCCCGCAAATATTAACTGTTAACAAAAAAGCATGAAAGAATGTATGACTAAAATAAAATCAAGCGTAGATCACCGATAAACATGACAAGACAAATGCAAATGAAAACGACACACGAATCGCACACACCACCCCTAGGGTACGCCTCACTGTTGCCTTGCCTCGAAAGGTGATCGTCGAGTAGAGGATGTCTTAGTAAGTCCTCATGATCCGGGAACCTGGCATGAGGGTAGCTTCTAAGGTGTCTTCCCATTGCTCTGGTGATCACCATGTCCCGAACCTCGAATTGACCCAAATACCTCCAACGGTGGTGCTACCTACCTCTCAATGGTGGGATGGCACTACTTTAAAGGACATTTACACAGACGAATTCCTTAGGGTAGGTAGGTTCTCGTAGATACTTGCTCTCTTCAAAAAACAAAATTCAAAAATACTTTTCACACCGACACCTTTTCAAAAGCTTTCAAAGCAATTTTTTCAAACACTCTGACGCACGAGTCGAACTGAAATTTTTCAAAGAAACTTTTTAAAACCCACGTTGAAAAGCAAACAAACCACTTTTGAAAACACAATGAGCAAGTATCTAAGAGCCCATGGATAACCATGGATAGAAAGGGTGCTAACACCTTCCCTTTCTATAATCTACCTCCCGAACCGAGAGCAATCTCTTTAAGGAATTTTTCTGTGCTTTTGTCCTTTCCATTTGGAGAAAATAAAAGACGGTGGCGACTCTTGCTTCCGCGACATTTCGCGAACCAGCGTAAAACAGTCAGTTCCAGATCCACCGATCACAGACGGGGGTGGGACATTTGTATAGTTATAGAAGGCAACCTATGGGACATTTTAGCAATGTCATTTAGGGACTAGATCATTTACCGAAGGCAACATTAAGGGTCATCGAGGGACTACGATCTTTTATCGGGAGTCTTTGCTAAAACGCCCATATTCAAGGGATATGACTATTTTTCTGAGGCAACAAGTGGAATTACCCTAGGGGTGCATGTGTGTGAATAGTGTGTTTGATTACATGCATTTTTGTTTTTTGAACCTTTGGTTATCTACTTGTTGTTTTTATCTTGCCATACATCCTAGTTACTAACAATTACATAAAAATAATAAAAATGCAAAAAATAAATCCTACGCTATTACAACCATATTGAAATAGCAAGAAAATATAAAGACAAAATAAAAATAAATATAAGAAGAAGAACAATGAGATTTTTAGATTCAGGCAGAAGCATCCTTCGATTCTGCACTTTTTGACCTCTTTCGATTTGGACCTGGAGGTAGCAAGGTTCTGTCCTTTGTTTGAGGCCTGGAAGTAGCAAGGTTTTGTCCTTAGTTTGAGGCCTAGAAGCAGCAAGGTTCATTCTTTCGTTTGAGTCCTGGAGTCAGCAATGTTCATTCTTTCGTTTGAGGCCTGGAAGCAGCAAAGTTCATTCTTTCGTTTGAGACCTAGAGTCAGCAAGGTTCATTCTTTCGTTTGAGGCCTTGAGGCATGAAGGTTTTGTCCTTCATTTGAGGCCTAGAGTCAGTGTGAGGTGCATTCTTTGTCACAGGCTCCTTGCTAACTCCTTCGACTATAAGCATGTTAGGCCCTCAGATTGTGATTTGAAAGGCTTGTGCAGTTAGCCAATCGAAGGGTATAATAAACCTGTCTTAAATTCTTAAAATGTAACTTTCAAATGTAACTACAGTCCAGGGGTTAGCGCAAAACCATTGGGTCTCAAAGCCTAACTAATCAGAGTTGAGTTTTCAGCATATGGGTAATTAGAATCGAAAGCTAAAACATGGTCAAGCTCCCTATATGAAATATCTACATTTTTCTTTATTGGCATGTGCCCATGATATTAAAATAGAATACATTCAATCTTGAAGGGAACTTACCTCTTGAAGTTCTTAAACCGAAGGAAACTGCAAGTTCCTTCCTTGGTGGAGAATGGGAGTTCATTGGGACCTTCCTGAGACTAATCCAGTTACCACTTTGTGCAAGTAGTCACTGAATTGAAGGAGGTTGTGTGAGTGGATCAAAGGTTATTTTTATAACAAGTAATGGAATGACTCAATGGGCTACTGTATGGTAGTTGGGGAAGTGGATTGAAGGCTAGTTAGATGGTCACTTGGGGGGTGAATCAAAGGTTCTCACTTAGTGTACCAAAGGGAGTTGAGTTTTTCAAAAGTGTTTGAAATTTTTTTGGGAAGTGTTTAAGAATTTTGGGAATTTTCACAAGTGTTTTCTTGCAATCCTTCAGGCGCGCCTAACATGTGTGGTGATGTCTCTTATTTATAGATGGTTTGGGCTGATGTTTTAGGAGGGAAAACAAAAGATTTAAACAAAATAGGCATGTTGTATTTGTAGCTTTCGAGGGGCAGTGTTTGTATGCCATTTTGGTGCAAGGAAAAAGGCAGTGTTGCAGGACTCCTGTGCAGCAGTTTTAGAGTTTTATGGTCAGTGTATCAGGCCTGAACCTAGCAGCGCATGGGACTTGGTCAACAAGTAACTTTGGAATCTCAATCCTTTGTCTTGACCCCCTAGCCTTGTCTTTCGACCAGACTCTTCAACAACCATTTATTTTTTTCAAATCGAAGTGTCATTTGAATGGCTCATGTGGATATCCTTTGAAGGGGGTCAAAGAAGTGTCTTTCGACCATGCCCTTCATGGGTTCCTTCGAATGGTCCAAATACATGCTCTTGGGATGGGTCAGCAAAACATGTCATTCAATTGGGAAATCCAGACATGTCTGGAAAATCCTTCAAATGTGTCACCATGATACTTCTTTCGCATGAGACAATAGCATAATGCATAATTTATATGTTGAAGCAAGCCATTTCCAAGGGAGATATTGCCCACTCAAATTTGCCTGCAAGGGGCCATATGGCCAAACGGAAGAGTGTATGTAGTAGATCCTTGCCTTGTGACCTTATGAAAACATGCTCAAACTAAAGTTTGTAAAAAAAAAAGGAGCCACATGGTCAAACGAAAGGAATGACTAAAAGCCTGTGCTGAAGGATTCACACACCCTGTGATACGGTGGGAGAACTGACTTGAGGTTTCGCGTTTGTGTTCGCAAATGTTTCGGTTTAGCAAGAGTCACCACCAACTTTTTATTTTATCCAAAGGAAAGGTCAAAAAGCACAGGAAAGACCTTTGAGATGTTTTCTTGGGTTCGGGGGGTAGATTATGAAAAGGGAAGGTGCTAGCACCCTTTTCATCCATGGTTTTCCATGGGCTCTTAGTTACTTGTTTTAGATCACTTGCTTTTGCTTTTCAATTGTTTGAAATGGTGCTTTTGTGTGTGGTTTTGAAAATTTTTTGAAAAGAGGCCATCGTTGTGGCAACCTTTGTAATGATTCTTGTTTGAATGTATACAAAGGTGTTTTTGTCTTTTGAAAATATTTCAATGTTTAAAAGTTTGATTTGGGAAATGTTTTGAAATTGTGTTGTGAAGTGTGTTTGAAAATAGCAAGGATGTTTTGCAAGCTTTTGATCAAGTAACTAAGAACTATCTACCCTAATTTACTCAAAGATCTTTCCTAATGTTTTTAACCCTTTTGACAGTGTTATTTTACCATTGCGTTTGGTAAACAACCTTGTATTAGGATGTTAAACGGGACAGGCGCGGGTCATCGTATAGACCATGATAGCAATTGTGTCAAGTACCTTTGGCAAATTTTTGAGGGACTTGATCATTTTTGTTTAGGCAACCAAGATAGCGTCATCGAGGGACTATGATCTTTTGTGTTGTTTTTGTTTTGCCAAAGTACCCAACATGCATAACATGGCCCATTTTAAGGTAACAAGTGGATTGTAACCCTAAGGGTGCAAGTGTGTATTGTGCTTGATTTTCATGCATCTTTGTCTTTGATTAGGTCAAACTACTTGTTGATTTGGATTTTTTGCATACAAACCCTAATCTCTAATCATGGCATAATTGAAAGCATGAAGTGCGAGAATTAAAAGTCTAAGCTATTACAAAATGATTATGGGAATGGGGGTACAATTTTTGAATGGGGGTGTATTTGACAAGAAACAAAAACCCTAGCTTACTATTACATCCAAATTGAATAATGACACAAATATTAAATGGACAATATTTAAATAAACAAAATAAATAAATATATCAAATAATATGAATTATGCAAAAAAGAGTTTTTGTTTATTTATGTATGTAAAAATATTTAATGTAAAAATAAAGAAGTAAATAAAAGATTAATTTTATTTGGTTAATGGTAAAACCCTAATTTTGTTTAAGAAAATAAATATATTAATTATATTATTTATACACAATAAATAAAATAATGTATGTACAGAAAATTAAATATATTTAGAAAAAAAAGTATTTTTTAAGTATAAATATTAATAAAAATAAAAGTGTAATATTTTTATATTTTTTTATTCTAAAGTATCTTAATAAAAGAAAAGTATACATTTATATATGTATATTATATTAAATAAATAAAATATGTACAAAAATAAAATATATTTAGAATAATATTTTCAGTGTGAATAAAAATAAAGAATAAAAATAAAAATATAATTTATATATTATTTTCAAGTTTTTTTTTTAATAAATAAGATAAAAGTCATTAAATTGCTTTTCATGTTAGCAAAATAAAAATAAAATGCAAAATAAATGTGAAAAAAATTATAAAATTATTTTTGAGTATTTTTTATATTTGGGAATAAATAAATAAAATCAGAAATGAAAATAAAAATTCAAAAATATAAAATATCAAGAAATTGGGCCAGGGGTGCAAAAAGAAAAAGGGAGGTGTCAAAAGTAGCCAGGACCAAGCCCAGCCCAAACCAACTTCATCTTCAACCTTCTGACTTTGAAAACACGCGCGCCCTGTTCAAATACCAGATCCTGTATACGAGCTCTATTGCAAAAACACATAACATCAAACTTGTAGAGCATTTTAAGACGAATCCAACCATATAAACAACTTATCCTAACTCTCAAAGACCAGAGAGAATTTCTCTGGCCCTAAAATCTAACCTAGTTTTTTCAGTATGTTCAAGGATGAAATTCTCTTAGCATGCTTAATATAAATGAAAACTGAGCATATGTACAGCTTCATGGCAATGAATACTACATTTCTTATTCACAAACCTAAGGCTAAATGTTCCTAAATAGAGAGATAGGAAGTGGACAAAAACGTGTTTCATCTGACTTCGTGTAGGACAATGTAGAGCTTTTCAACAAGGCTTGAGATGTATGGGAGCTTGCTTGAACTTCACTTGACCTTCTCTAATACCCTGCTTGCCTTGAATGTCCTTGAATCAACCTATAGAACTCAACCTGCACAAGCTCAAAATGAAAATGGCGAACTTTGTAAATGGAGTTACATTTGGTGTTTGAGGTTTGGGATAGCTTGGATGGATGGAATGGAATGTGTTTGAACAGGTTTTGGCCAAAACGCACGAGCCAAATGTGCTATGGAAGTCAAGTTGCAGGTTCTGCCCTATTTTGCCAATTGAAGGTGATTTCTGGCTAGGGGGTGTTTAGAGGCTCAAGCAATCGTGTTTCTGGCTTAGAGGGATGTGTGAAAGAAGTTCAAAATGTTTGCACCAGTTGGTTTTTTGCTGATGTTTCAGTTCTCATGTCTTTTGCATATTTCTTGTATATAAAGCAAAAGTGGGAAGTGATATGTCACAGGCCTGTATAGGCTATCCAACACCTTGTAACCTCTTCTCTTGGCCCCTCTAATTTGTGGATTTGATTAGCTGCCAAAGATCTGGACCAATGCTCAAAGATTGTGGTTTGACATAAAGCACATTTAAGCAAAAATGGAAATGTACCTTTTTCTACTTAGGGCTTAATTTCGTGTACAATGTCCTAATGACCAAAACAATAGCTTAGACCAATGGATTTGCATTAAATTATTGAGTTTGAAGTGGTTTAGAGGCCTGTAATCTAGTGCAAAGCATGCTGACTTGAAATTGCAACTTGTATGAACATGAATATGCCATGGATGAAAAGTGAGTTTTTGCCGACTTCAAGCCTTCGATTCTATCTAACCTTAAATGTGTTTGAGGAGTTCTTGGACATTTTGGAAAGCTTGCAACATGCTCTACAATCCATCTTTGAAATGCAACTTGAGATTCCAAGTGGAACCATGTGAAAAATGACCATGAAGATAGGTCAAAATCCTGCCTAAACTAGGGCAAAATTTCACTAAGTTAAAAGTTTTAGGGACCCTTGTTCCAAAAATAATAACTTAAGATCCAAGCTTCTTTTGAGAAAACTTTGTGAATCAAAGTTGTATACTTTATGGAGGAATACAACTTTCATGTTGGAAGTTTTGTTTGAATCCAAATGCATCATGGTGAAAATGTTGGGCAAAGTTAGGAAAAATTAAGAAAATTTCATAACTTAGAAAACTAAGTTATGAAATTTTTCAACTTTAAACCCTAATTTGCAATTTTGGGTTTCTTGATGAACAAGTTTCTTATTTTGACACATCTTGATGGAAAATGACCCTTGGCACCTGATTTTGACCAAAAAAGTCAAAGTTTGACTTTTCAGTGTACAGTCAAATTTTGATCAGTTGACTGAAAAATTCATTTGTCGATCCAATGCAATTGAGGTCTTTTGAACTTGTTGAATAGGTCAAGATGATGCCATTGAGTCTTTGAATCTATGGTTGAGCTCAATTTGCCATTGGCTAGGTCCAAAGTCAGATATTGCCCTTGTGCAGTCAAAACCCTAAACATGACCATTTTGCCCCTTTGATGATCTGATCAAATTTCTTGTGGAGTTGTGGTCCAAACTTGAACAAATGGTTCATATGAGTTTATAATGTTGATGTGGGTCAAATTTCATGAGGTTTGACTGTAAATTGGCCACAGTTGACTTTTTCCCCAATACAACTGATTTCTAGGTCAAATGTCCAATTGACCGGGCAAAAATTTGATTCAAGGCTTGAAACTTGGTATGGACAAACTTATGAGTCCAACATGAAGCATGAAAGTCATATTGAGTATTGAAAGTCCAAAAATCTTTGTGCAAGCTCAAACCCTAATTTAGGTCATTAGTGCAAGGAGATGTCTTGAGCAGGGCAAAACCCCAATCCTGTCAGGAGTTCAAAGAGTCTTGTGAGGGGAAATCTTGATAAAATGAGAGGGAAAATTTTGGGGTACAACAGCTGTCCCTGTTCAATCTTCTTGGACCTGAAGAGTTAGATTGGCGAGTTTGCCTTTCGTGACTCGAAGGTAAAAGAGGATTGGACACTAGAGTGCCCGTAAATTTGCACTCGTCAAAATATTGCTGAGGGAATAGGATTAAAGATGCCATTTGGAGATGGTAGAATCTTGCTGGAGATAGGCTTAGAGATGCCATCAAAATGTTTGTTGAATATCAGTAGAATGAACATCAGAATGGTGTCAGTATCTGGAACGTATCTGAGTTGTATCTGGAGATTGGATTCGTATAAGCAAAGAAATGGCGTCCGTGTCTGGAGCGTATCTGAGCTGTAACTGTATTATATTCTTGAACGAATATCATAATGACTACCGTGTCTGAAGTGTATCTGTATTATAAATGGGCGACATAAAAACATCCGTGTATGGAGCATCTCTGGGCAGGGGGTAAATTCCGAATGAGTGATAGAATGGCAACTGTGCCTGGAGCGTATTTGGATTGTATCTGAAGTCTGAGATCTGTATGAGTAGCAGAACGACTTTCGTGTCTTGGAGTGTATCTGAACTGTAACTGGGATCTGGACAAATGAGAGAATGACTTCTGTGTCTGGAGTGTATCTGAACTTGAAGTTGATAGTAGAATATGAATGAGAAATAGAATGGCTTCCAGGTCTAGAGCGTATCTAGTCTGTATTTGATTGCTGAAGTCGGAATGAGTAGTAGAATGACTGCCGTGTCTGGGGTGTATCCATACTGTATCTTGACTTGAAATTCTGAATGAGTAATAGAATGACCTCCGTGTTTGGGGTGTATCCATACTGTATCTTAGATCTTTGAATATTTGTTAACGATAGCTTTTAATCTTATCCTGAAAATGGTAAGATGTTAGCTGAAAACACAAAGTTATCTTGCATGAAATGTATGATGCAATAAAGTTTGTTCTATCAATGTTTATGATATATGAATGTAATGTATGCGCATGTAAGCTGATTAGCTGTCTTTTTGAGGAAAATAAATCCTTGATAGCTGGAGATAATGAAATCTTTGACTGCTGCCGGGGAAATAAAACCCTTGACTGCTGTTGGAGATTCAAAACCTTTAATTGTTGAGACTGAGAATGTCCTTTGGACTACTGTTGAGGATTGAAAATCCTTTGTAACTTGTGGGGAATTGAGAATCCTTTATGACTTTCCTGGGAAAATAAGGATAACTCTGACGATCTCTACTGGGGAATTAAAACCTGGGAGGCTTCACCCGGAGAAATGGGAATAAGAATCTTCGTTCTGCTGGGAAATAACTCTGTGGGGAAAATGTTTATCCTGCTGGGGAGATCAGGAGTTTGGGTTGTATGCCAATCTACTGGGGATTCCTGTTTTGTTGTTTGAGGAGAACTTCGCTGGGGATCGGGATTTTAGAAACTTAGCTCTGATGGCGATCTTGAAATTTGACTCCGCTGGAGATATGTAATTCAAGGTTTTAGCTTTGTTGAGGATCTGAATGACATATTGTAGGGGATTTCTTCTGGAATAGCCTAAAGACAATTTCCCGTACCTTCCAATTATCAGTAATTACCCTTTCTCATTTCATTTTATTTGTAGGCAGTGATTTCATTCAAATGCATATGCTCATTTAACAAATCATTGGACATTTTCAAATAAAACATAAGTGTAAAAAAAGAAAGAAAAGGCAAGCCAATTTCTGCACTTTGAAGTATCTTTGTATTAATTTTGTAAATATTTTTGTACAAGGGAGACAGTCATCCTAGTAAGAGAATGTTGTCGTAAATTTGAGAAAAATTTTATACAAAGAAAGATGGTTATGTGTAACAATTCCATGGGGTTCCCATTCTGCTATAGCCTTCACAACTCTGAGTATCTTGTCCATTTGTCGCTTCGTCCGCAGATGATTGGATAGATCATAAGCTTGGAGCTTGTCCGTGAAGAGATTGTCATTAAAGTGATCCAACGAGACATAGTCATACGCTTTAATTCCCTAACTTTTGCCTGGACCGCCCTTTCGGGTTTTTGATCCACCGGGAAACCCTTTTTTGCCCAAATCCCTTTTTTTGCCCAAGTCGCCCTTTCGGGTTTTCAACTTGCCGGGTGTACAGATTTTTTATTTATCCCTAATTTTTGCCTGAATCGCCCTTTCGGGTTTTCGATTCATCGGGATGCCCATTTTTACCCAAGTCGCCCTTTCGGGTTTTCGACTTGTCGGGTCGTTTTATGCGTAGTATCTTTTGACTATGTCTGCGTTCGCAGGGTGTGGCAGGTCGTCACTGTCCATGGTGGTCAGAATCATTGCCCCACCAGAAAAGATGTTCTTGATCACAAACGGTCCTTCATAAGTAGGAGTCCATTTTCCCCTGGGATCACTTTGCGGCAAGATGATCCGCTTGATTACAAGATCTCCGACTTGATATACCTGACGTCTGACTTTCTTGTTGAAAGCCTTGATCATCCGTTTTTGATACGTATGACCATGACAAACAACAGTAAGCCGCTTCTCGTCGATCAAATTAAGTTGATCAAGTCGGGTCTGAATCCAATCGTCTTCACTTAAACCAACATCCTTCATAATCCTCAAGGAAGGAATTTGAACTTCCATAGGTAAAACAGCCTCCACGCCATATACCAAAGAGAAGGGGGTTGCCCCAGTGGAAGTACGCGCCGTGGTACGATATCCATGCAGAGAAAATGGTAACATCTCATGCCAGTCCTTGTATGTAACTGTCATCTTTTGAATGATCTTCTTGATATTTTTGTTCGCAGCTTCAACAACATCGTTCATCTTTGGCCAGTAGGGAGATGAATTGTGATGTTGAATCTTGAACTACTCGCACAGAGCGGTGATCACAGTGTTATTCAGGTTTGTACCGTTGTCCGTGATGATCCTGTCGGGGATACCATACCGGCATATGAGGTTTTGCTTAATGAAGCGGGCAACCACATTCTTTGTAACGGAGGCGAAGGAAGTCGCTTCAACCCACTTGGTAAAATAATCAATAGCCACCAAGAAGAAGCGATGTCCATTGGATGCCGTAGGCTTGATCCCTCCAATCATGTCGATTCCCTGTATCGCGAATGGCCAAGGAGCTGTTAGAACATTGAGAGGAACTAGAGTAATATGTACCTTGTCAGCATAGACTTGGCATTTGTGACAGGTACGGGAATATTGATGACAGTCAGCTTCCATGGTAGACCAGTAGTAGCCTGCCCTTAGAATCTTCTTAGCCATCATATGTCCGCTTAAGTGGGTGCCAAATGTGCCGCTATGTATTTCAGTCATGATCAACTCAGCTTCAACTTTGTCCACACAACTAAGTAGAACACAACCATGGTTGCGCTTATATAGGATACCATTGCTCAGAAAGAACTTGGCCGCAAACCTCCTTAAGAACTTTTTGTCGTTGACTGAAGCTCCTTCAGGATATTCTCGAGTCTTGAGATACCTTTTGATTTCATGAAACCAGGGTTGTTCCACTACTTCTTCGGTATTAATCTCATGATAGTGTGCAGGTTCGTCCATTTACTCGATGGTGATTTTGGGAGCCGCATTATCCCAGTTGAGTTTAAACATGGAAGACATTGTAGCCAGAGCATCTGCTAGCTGATTTTCTTCTCGCGGGAAGTGCTCAAAGGTAATCTGCTAGAAATGTGGTAATAATGTCAGGACATGTTCTTTTTATGGGATAAGATTAGGATGTTTAGTGTCCCACTCTCCTTTGATTTGACTGATAACCAAAGCTGAGTCCCCAAACACAATCAGAGATTTGATTCCTAGGTCAATTGCGGCTTTGAGACCAAAGATACAAGCTTCATACTCGGCCATGTTGTTGGTGCAGTTGAAGCAGAGTCTAGCTGTGAAAGGTGTATAGAAACCTTCTGGAGAGATAAGTACCGCGCCGATTCCGTTGCCAAGTGCATTTGAAGCACCATCAAAGTACAGGGTCCATCGGGATCCTTGTTCAGGTTCGTCATACGGTCTGTTACCTTCAATGTTGTCCAATGTCATAATGTCCTCGTCAGGGAAGTCGAACTTCATAGATTGGTAATCTTCGATGGCTTGATGAGCTAGATGGTCAGCTAGTACACTCCCCTTTATAGATTTTTGGGTTGTGTACTGGATATCATACTCAGTCATGATCATATGCCATCTAGCGATCCTTTCGGATAAAGCAGGCTTCTCGAAGATGTACTTGATCGGATCCATCTTGGAAATCAGCAAAGTGGTATGTGTCAACATATACTGCCTCAGCCGGTGAGAAGCCCATACCAAAGCGCAGCAAGTTTTCTCGAGCAGTGAGTAGCGAGTCTCACAGTCGGTAAAATTTTTGCTAAGGTAATAAATGGCATGCTCTTTTCGGCCAGACTCGTCATGTTGGCCCAGTACGCACCCCATTGAGTTATCCAAAACAGTCAGATACATGATTAAAGGTCTTCCTTCGATGGGTGGCATCAAGATATGAGGTTCCAGTAAATACTCCTCGATCTTATCAAAAGCAACTTGACAATCATTATTCCATTCAACCACCTGATCTTTCTTCAACAGCTTGAAGATTGGCTCACAGGTAGATGTTAGGTGAGAGATGAACCTTGCAATATAGTTTAAGCGTCCCAAGAAACCTCTAACCTCCTTTTCAGTACGGGGGGCAGGCATTTCTTGTTTAGATTTGACTTTAGCAGGATCAACCTCAATGCCTTTTTTGCTGACGATGAATCCCAAAAGTTTACCGGACCTGACTCCGAAAGTGCACTTGCTAGGGTTCAGTTTGAGCTTATATTCCTTCAATTTGACAAACAGCTTTTGCAGATGGTCGAGGTGTTCATCTTCTGTCTGTGAACGGGCTATCATGTCGTCTACATAGACTTCGATTTCATGATGTATCATGTCATGAAACAAAACTACCATGGCTCGCTGATAGGTTGCCCCAGCATTCTTCAGTCTGAATGGCATCACTTTATAGCAGAAGGTACCCCACTGCGTAACAAAAGTAGTCTTCTCCATGTCTTCGGGGGCCATTTTGATCGGGTTGTACCCTGAAAATCCATCCATGAAGGAAAATACCTTGTGTTGAGTTGTATTGTCAACCAAGATGTCAATGTGTGGTAGTGGAAAATCATATTTAGGGCTAGCCCTGTTTAGGTCTCTGTAGTCCACACACATTCTGACTTTGCCGTCCTTCTTAGGCATGGGCACAATGTTAGAAACCCATTATGGATAGGAAGTAACAGCCAGAAAGCCAGCATTGAACTGCTTAATCACCTCAGCTTTGATCTTTTCGGACATGTCGGGCCTTATTCGGCGGATTTTCTGTTTGATTGGTGGACAATCTTCTCTTGTAGGGAGACGGTGAACCACAATATCTGTATCCAGTCCCGACATATCTTCATAGGATCAGGCGAAGATTTCAACAAACTCATTCAACAGTTGAATTAAGCGCTCTTTGACACTTGGCTCCAGGTTGGCACCCACTTTAACCTCTTTCTTGTCTTCCTATGTTCCCAAATTGATAGTGTCTAACAAATCTTCATGGGGTAGGATATCCCTTTCTTCTTGTTGCAAAAGTATAGCTAACTCTCCAGGCACTTCACAGTCTTCATCACCTTCGTACTCGGCATTATTGACCGAATCTTCAGAGTCACTGAAGGCCAAAGCAAAATAGTCACCCATGGAATCTGGAGTGGATGGGTACGTGCATTTTATGAGTGTGGGTGTGTGTAAGGGATAGCCATCTTTAAACAAAATCAAATGTAAAAGGAAAGAAAATGAACACAAAAGTTTATAGATGAAAACATCCATGATTCATTAAAATCAGCATATGAAAATGAAGAATCAAAACCCTTACAAATGGACCTATATGCCCCGGGTAAGGCATAAGGCGAAAAGAGTGTACGAATTGTTTAAAAGTTATTACAGACTAACATAAATGTTCAAAAGATAAATTACTGATTGATGAAAGTAATGGGAACGAAGTCTTTCGCCTCCCAGTTGTTCAGTCCCCCTTCAATGGTTGGAAAGATCCAATCTTCAAAGTTTCCTTCTTCATCATCATCTTATAAGGCATGAACTCCATGGTGAGTGATTTTTAAGGGTGGTCCTCCATCCCGGGAGCAACGTAAAGCTTTCTGGCTAGCAGCAGTGAAACCCAATCCGAACTTGTATGTCTTGTGAGGAAAATTTGGCAGTTGACCCCACACTGTACTTCCTCCCTCCTTGATTACAGCCTCCGCGTCTTTAAGGGATGACATCCGGGACACAAGCTTGGTAATGATGGGAACATCAGTCATTATTTTGGCTACCACAACCTCAGGAGAAACCTCTTCAAAGTGTTGGAAAGGCGTTTCTATGAATTCCCCATCTAACTCCACGTAGCGGAAAGAGTTAAGGTGGCTTATCATATACTCCTCCTCACCATGAACTATTATGATCTTACCCTGGACTGGGTACTTTAGCATCTGGTGTAGATAAGAAGTGATTGTCCCAGCGTTATGGATCCATGGCCTTCTTAACAAGCATGAATATGAAAGACGAATGTCCATCACATAAAAAGTAGAGTTGAAAATTTTTGTACCCACTTTGATTGGAATGTCCACCTCTCCGTGAACCATCCGCTTAGAACCGTCAAAGGCTCTAACAATAATATTACTGGGCTTTAGGGTTAAACCTTCACAGTCCGATCTGTCCAATGCATTCTTTGGTAGAACATTTAAAGATGAACTGGTATCAACCTGAACATGAGCAAGTGTAGTTCCTTTGCACTCTACCGATACATGCAGTGCATCATTATGCTTTCTTCCCTTAGACGTCAAATCAGCATCAGAAAAGCCAAGACCATTATCGACTGTAAGGCTAGCCACGCACTCTTGAAACTAATCCGCAGAAGTTTCTTGAGGCACGTGCGCCATCTTTAGAAATTTGATCAAGGCTTTGGCATGAGCCTCAGAGCAGAGTAATAGAGCCAGTATAGAGATTTTTGAAGGGGTTTGCCCCAGCTGCTCTACGACATCATAGTCGCTCTTCTTAATTATCTTTAAGATTTCCTCCATCTCCTTTTGGGTGGTCTCGGGGATAATCAAAGTCTGAGCCTTCGTCCTGACAGGCGCCTCTTGGATCCCCTTACCTTTATTAGCAGTAACAACAGAGGGTTCAACTTCGGGAGTTACAATTTCTTCAATTACTGGACTTTGCACAGATATTTTAACAGGCACAGAAGCACTTGAGGGTCCGAAGACTGCCCGTGGAGGAGCAATCTCCAGAGAGAAGATTCTTCCACTACGAGTTATCTTACTTTTTCCCGCAATATTCCCTATGTCAGGAGTTTCTTCATCGGAATTCTCTTTGACTGATTCGATTTGCTTGACACCATGGTAGAAGATCTCTCCTCCATAATTCCATGGTATCATCTTGTTGGACTTAAATGGGATAGGCCCCGGCATGGTAATCTTCAGCGGTACAAACTTTGGATCAGGCGTAATCTTAACAGGCCTTTTGCAGGTCTTGGAAAGATTATCGGAAATGGTGATTATAGCAATGTCATTGATTGGAGTAACAAAGGTAACAGGAGTAACATGAGTGATAGTAGCAACAAGAGTTTTCTGAAAGAGGATCTCTTGAGTATCCATCAGGCGTTGGATGCCTGATTTCAACAGTAGGCAGTCGGATTGCAAGGTTGAACAGAAGTAACAATCTTTTTCACATCCCGGGAAAATCCCGGCTTTCAACAGATTCATTTTAATCATTGGCAACTGAGTCATTAATTCATCAACAACGGTAACATGAAGATATTCCATAATTGCATGGACATTATGACCATGTTTTGGCATAGGAGAGGATATCACATTAGGTTTTTCGAGCGCATCAAACTCTACCTCCTTGGCATCTATCAAATCTTGGATCTTGTTTTTAAGAGCCCAACAGTTGTTGGTATCATGCCCTACACTGTCCGAGTGATATGCACATTTTGCATTTGAATGATAATAGGGAGAAGAGGTATTTGGGTTTTTCGGCGCTTCCTTCAAGTTGGTAAGTTTTAACTTTAACAGATGAGGGAGGACCTGAGCTGGTGTCATATTGATCTGGGTGAATTGTCGTTGTGGCCTTTCTACCCTTTGCTGGTTAGTTCTTGGTTGATTTCTTCGAGGTTGATCGGTTGAGGAGTTCTGGATCATCGCAGCCCCCACCGCTGGTCGGCGCTCCATTCTCCCTTGATTTCTCTGGGTATGAATAGTAGAAACTTCCTTCTTAGCTGGGAAGGTCTTCTTGATAGCAGTGGAAGCGGAGGCATCCTTCTGAATTTTACCACTCTTAATGCCAACTTCGACCCTTTCACCGGTCAGAATTAATTCGGTGAACCCTGCAGATGAGCTCCCGATCAAGTGATTGAAGAATGGACCTGACAGAGTCCTTAAAAACATGTCAACCAGCTATCTATCCGACAATGGTGGCTGCACCCTTCCAGCCAAATCTCGCCACTTCTGGGCATACTCCTTAAATCTCTCATTAGAGGCCATACCCATACTCTGTAGTTGAGTACGAGTAGGCGCTAAATTTGCGTTGTATTGGTACTGTCAGTAGAAAGCAGCAACCAAATCTTCCCAGTTATGGACATCAGATCTCTCAAGTTGATAGAACCAGTCCAATTGCGTACCCGACAAACTATCTTGAAAAAAGTGGACCCACAGATCCTTATCAAAAGAGTGAGGTTGGATCTTTCTGACGTAGGATCTCAGATGCATCTTCGGATAGGACAAACCGTCATATTTAGAAAATGTAGGTACTTTGAACTTGGGAGGAATGACGATCCCAACAACCAACCCTAGTTCTTCGAAATCTAGTCCAGGTACCCTTTGCACTTCCATGGCTACTAGCCGGTCTTCAAGATTCTTATACTTATCGTCTGCAGAAGGATATTGCTGCTCAGAGTAATATTCCTCTTCTTCTTCTTCTTCCTCTTCAGCTTCGGATTCAGAGGGAATTGCAACTCCCTTACCTTTACCAACCCATTCGTCAGACGTCGAGGGGAACTCCAGAACTCTCCTAGCCTGATGCTCAAATCTTCTTCCCATAGTGGCCACACCAGTTCTTTTCTTCTTTTTCTCTTTTTCTTTTTCCTTCTGTTTCTCTAACAGTGCTTTAAGGTCCTCCTGACCCTTTGCTAAGGTCATGAGGAGTTGTTGGAATTGCGAATTCTGTGCTTGCAAATCTTTAACCGTCTGCTCTATATCCATCTTGCTGAAATAAACAGCAGAAAGATAAGGAAACTTGGTGTGAAGACCTGTTTATGCATATGACGAATGATATGTTATTCATGTAATGCATTCAAGGATTCAGAAATTCAAAGTTGTTGCAAACAAAAAAAGAACACACATCATATTAATAAGAAGAAATTTGTTAGTACATAAATGCCCCATGGGCAAAATATTACAAATCTTCTTAATGTAAAAAGACGTTGCGCATCCTCTTTGGCGCGATGTAAGTGTTAAGAGTCTCTTCTTCGTGAAGTCGGCGGGTAAGTTCCAAAACCTTCTTCTCACTGGCGTAGAAGCTGGCTTCAAAAGTATTTTGTTCTTCCTTAAGTTGTATCCAACTCTTTTGCAATTCTTCCAATGATGTTGGCATGTCTGGATGTAAGAGGGTGTATGGAACCTCTCCTTCCATAACAGGCTCTTTGATCATGGGGAGAATGTGAGGGTAAGGCATCATAAGACTCTGGGCGCGAGTTCGTACCCACTTGAGGTAAGGCTCAAGGGGGATGGAATTCTTGTGTCCCAGTGTCTTACTATCCACTTTGTTGGGCATCCTCCAAGCTCGGATAAACCTTTGTCGAAGTCCTTGAGCGTCGTTGTCGAAGTCAAAAACCAAGTCTAGAATCAGCATATCATGAGGGCCATCCCTTCGGGCATACCCAAATTACCTCAGAGCTAAACATGGGTTGTAGGTAATTCCCCCCTAATGCCAAGTAGTGGGACATTAGGGAATTCCCCACAACGATTAATGATGATGACATTTTCTCTGGACCGAGGACACCAATGAACATCAGAATGTGTGAGGGTCATCAACCGTTGTGACCACCTTAAACCCTGCTCATTCTTCAAAACTGATTGAGGAAGGTGAGAAATAAACCACTTTGCTAGAAGAGGAGTACAGTACATGAGAACACCTCTTTTCCTCATTGTTCGTGTGTGAAATGAGTGTAAGATGTCCCCAAGCAATGTAGGCACATGATTCCGAGATATGAAAATTTTGACAGAATTCACATCTATAAGCTGATCAGGGTTTGGGAACAAGACCAACCCATAGATGAGGAGTGCTACAATCTCCTCAAAAGCTTGTAGATCTAAAGAATTTCAGCAGTCTTGTGCCTTCTCAAACAGAAACTTTGCCAAGAAACCCTTGACACCACTTCTGGTTTCCTAATGACCTTTGATATCAGATGGTTGCAAGTGTAAGGCTTGAGCAACATCTTCAGGCTTTGGTTCTCTTTCCGTACCGTTGTAGGGTAGTTGATGGAGAATAGGAATCCTCAAGAGTTGAGAAAATTCCTCCAAAGTAGGTACTAGTTGGTAATCAGGGAATGTGAAACAGTGGTGTAGGGGGTCAAAGAACTGGAAGAGAACTTTCACCATGTCTTCTTCAATGTTGGAGTTGACCAAGTTGAGAAGTCTACCATGTCTTTCACTGAAGAGAGAATTCTCTGGAATCTTGGAAGTAAGCTCCTTGAGTTGAGGAGGGATTCTCACAAGGTTGACTAGAATTGTTTTCCTGCGAAGAGATTCCATGACCTACAAAACAAGAACAAAGATGAAGATCCAAACCCTTGAAATGGTTAGTGGATGCATATGATGCTTTATGATGTTCATGATGTATGCATAAGCATATGTACAAACAAGTCACACAAGATCCTAGTTTCAGGCTTGCATGAGGTTTCATAGGTAAGTACCCTCTTGAAGTTAGTTGGCTCAACCTATCTTATAAATAGTAACCGGGTCCTAAGGAGCTCAATATCACTGGATTATTTTCTGTGTTCATTGTTTCAGTTTAGCCACTTAACTGGCGACCGAAATATTCCAAGAAAATAACCCTCAATGAGTGTAGTATCGAGTATCTACCAACTTCGGACTGCACCAAAGCCGGTCATCTCACTACCCCTAAGAAGGCCAAGATGGTCAAGTAAGGTTTTAAGAGTTCATTAGTGCTTTATGACATCACTCAACGGCCCCGTATTCTCTTTGATTGACTCAAAGGCTACCGTTACCCACGAATATGTCGCACTAATATAGCTATTGCTTCAACCATGTCGATATACCCCGCACAGTTTCCACAATGTATTGCTATTTACCTATGAATGTTTCCCCAAATCCGGGTAGAGGATTTCAAGACCAAACAAGAGAACTAAATGTAAAGCAATCAAAGCAAACAAGATAAGCATGCAAAGGTGATCCAAACCCTAAGGTTACTTCACTTTTAGAGATGACTCCCCAGCAGAGTCGCCAGTTCTGTGATACGGTGGGAGAACTGACTTGAGGTTTCGCGTTTGTGTTCGCAAATGTTTCGGTTTAGCAAGAGTCGCCACCGACTTTTTATTTTATCCAAAGGAAAGGTCAAAAAGCACGGGAAATGCCTTTGAGATTTTTTCTTAGGTTCGGGGGGTAGATTATGAAAAGGGAAGGTTCTAGCATCCTTTTCATCCATAGTTTTCCATGGGCTCTTAGTTACTTGTTTTAGATCACTTGCTTTTTCTTTTCAATTGTTTGAAATGGTGCTTTTGTGTGTGGTTTTGAAAATGTTTTGAAAAGAGGCCATCGTTGTGGCAACCTTTGTAATGATTCTTGTTTGAATGTATACAAAGGTGTTTTTGTCTTTTGAAAAGATTTCAATGTTTGAAAGTTTGATTTGGGAAATGTTTTGAAATTATGTTGTGAAGTGTTTTGAAAATAGCAAGGATGTTTTGCAAGCTTTTGATCAAGTAACTAAGAGCTATCTACCCTAATTTACTCAAAGATCTTTCCTAATGTTTTTAACCCTTTTGACAGTGTTGTTTTACCATTGCATTTTCTAAACAACCTTTTATTAGGATGTTAAACGGGACAGGCGCGGGTCATCTTATAGACCATGATAGCAATTGTGTCAAGTACCTTTGGCAAATTTTTGAGGGACTTGATCATTTTTGTTTAGGCAACCAAGATAGCGTCATCGAGGGACTATGATCTTTTGTGTTGTTTTTGTTTTGCCAAAGTATCCAACATGCATAACATGGCCCATTTTAAGGTAACAAGTGGATTGTAACCCTAAGGGTGCAAGTGTGTATTGTGCTTGATTTTCATGCATCTTTGTCTTTGATTAGGTCAAACTACTTGTTGATTTGGATTTTTTGCATACAAACCCTAATCTCTAATCATGGCATAATTGAAAGCATGAAGTGCGAGAATTAAAAGTCTAAGCTATTACAAAATGATTATGGGAATGGGGGTACAATTTTTGAATGGGGGTGTATTTGACAAGAAACAAAAACCCTAGCTTACTATTACATCCAAATTGAATAATGGCACAAATATTAAATGGACAATATTTAAATAAACAAAATAAATAAATATATCAAATAATATGAATTATGCAAAAAAGAGTTTTTGTTTATTTATGTATGTAAAAATATTTAATGTAAAAATAAAGAAGTAAATAAAAGATTAATTTTATTTGGTTAATGGTAAAACCCTAATTTTCTTTAAGAAAATAAATATATTAATTATATTATTTATACACAATAAATAAAATAATGTATGTACAGAAAATTAAATATATTTAGAAAAAAAATATTTTTTAAGTATAAATATTAATAAAAATAAAAGTGTAATATTTTTATATTTTTTTATTCTAAAGTATCGTAATAAAAGAAAAGTATATATTTATATATGTATATTATATTAAATAAATAAAATATGTACAAAAATAAAATATATTTAGAATAATATTTTCAGTGTGAATAAAAATAAAGAATAAAAATAAAAATATAATTTATATATTATTTTCAAGTTTTTTTTAATAAATAAGATAAAAGTCATTAAATTGCTTTTCATGTTAGCAAAATAAAACTAAAATGCAAAATAAATGTGAAAAAAATTATAAAATTATTTTTGAGTATTTTTTATATTTGGGAATAAATAAATAAAATCAGAAATGAAAATAAAAATTCAAAAATATAAAATATCAAGAAATTGGGCCAGGGGTGCAAAAAGAAAAAGGGAGGTGTCAAAAGTAGCTAGGACCAAGCCCAGCCCAAACCAACTTCATATTCAACCTTCTGACTTTGAAAACACGCGCGCCCTGTTCAAATACCAGATCTTGTATACGAGTTCTATTGCAAAAACACATAACATCAAACTTGTAGAGCATTTCAAGACGAATCCAACCATATAAACAACTTATCCTAACTCTCAAAGACCAGAGAGAATTTCTCTGGCCCTAAAATCTAACCTAGTTTTTTCAGTATGTTCAAGGATGAAATTCTCTTAGCATGCTTAATATAAATGAAAACTGAGCATATGTACAGCTTCATGGCAATGAATACTACATTTCTTATTCACAGACCTAAGGCTAAATGTTCCTAAATAGAGATATAGGAAGTGGACAAAAACCTGTTTCAGCTGACTTCGTGTAGGGCAATGTAGAGCTTTTCAACAAGGCTTGAGATGTCTGGGAGCTTGCTTGAACTTCACTTGACCTTCTCCAATGCCCTGCTTGCCTTGAATGTCCTTGAATCAGCCTATAGAACTCAACCTGCACAAGCTCAAAATGAAAATGGCGAACTCTGTAAATGGAGTTACAGTTGGTGTTTGAGGTTTGGGATAGCTTGGATGGATCGAATGGAATGTGTTTGAACAGGTTTTGGCCAAAACGCAGGAGCCAAATGTGCTATGGAAGTCAAGTTGCAGGTTCTGCCCTATTTTTCCAATGGAAGGTGATTTCTGGCTAGGGGATGTTTAGAGGCTCAAGCAATCATGTTTCTGGCTCAGAGGGATGTGTGAAAGATGTTCAAAATGTTTGCACCAGTTGGTTTTTTGCTGATGTTCCAGTTCTCATGTCTTTTGCATATTTCTTGTATATGAAGCAAAAGTGGGAAGTGATATGTCGCAGGCCTGTACAGGCTATCCAACACCTTGTAACCTCTGCTCTTGGCCCCTCTAATTTGTGGATTTGATTAGCTGCCAAAGATCTGGACCAATGCTCAAAGATTGTGGTTTGACATAAAGCACATTTAAGCAAAAATGGAAATGTACCTTTTTCTACTTAGGGCTTAATTTTGTGTACAATGTCCTAATGACCAAAAACTAACTTAGACCAATGGATTTGGATTAAATTATTGAGTGTGAAGTGGTTTAGAGGCCTGTAATCTAGTGCAAAGCATGCTGACTTGAAATTGCAACTTGTATGAACATGAATATGCCATGGATGAAAAGTGAGTTTTTGCCAACTTCAAGCCTTCGATTCTCTCTAACCACAAATGTGTTTGAGGAGTTCTTGGACATTTTAGAAAGCTTGCAACATGCTATGCAATCCATCTTTGAAATGCAACTTGAAATTCCAAGTGGAAATATGTGACAAATGACCATGAAGATAGGTCAAAATCCTGCCTAAACTAGGGCAAAATTTCACTAAGTTAAAAGTTTTAGGGACCCTTGTTCGAAAAATCATAACTTGAGATCCAAGCTTCTTTTGAGAAAACTTTGTCAATCAAAGTTGTAGAATTTGTGGAGGAATACAACTTTCATGTTGGAAGTTTTGTTTGAATCCAAATGCATCATGGTGAAAATGTTGGGCAAAGTTAGGAAAAATTAAGAAAATTTCATAACTTAGAAAAATTCTAAGTTATGAAAATTTTCAACTTTAAACCCTAATTTGCAATTTGGGTTTCTTGATGAACAAGTTTCATATTTTGACACATCTTGATGGAAAATGACTCTTGGCACCTGATTTTGACCAAAAAAATCAAAGTTTGACTTTTCAGTGTACAGTCAAATTTTGATCAGTTGACTGAAAAATTCATCTGTCAGTCCAATGCAATTGAGGTCTTTTGAACTTGTTGAATAGGTCAAGATGATGATATTGAGTCCTTGAATCTATGGTTAAGCTCAATTTGCCATTGGCTAGGTCAAAAGTCAGATATTGCCCTTGTGCAATCAAAACCCTAAAAATGACCATTTTGCCCCTTTGATGATCTGATCAAATTTCTTGTGGAGTTGTGGTCCAAACTTGATCAAATGGTTAATATGAGTTTATAAAGTTGATGTGGGTCAAAATTCATGAGGTTTGACTGTAAATTGGCCACAGTTGACTTTTTCCCCAATACAGCTGATTTCTAGGTCAACTGTCCAATTGACCGGGCAAAAATTTGATTCAAGGCTTGAAACTTGGTATGGACAAACTTATGAGTCCAACATGAAGCATGAAAGTCATATTGAGTATTGAAAGTCCAAAAATCTCTGTGCAAGCTCAAACCCTAATTTATGTCATCAGTGCGAGGAGTTGTCTTGAGTAGGGCAAAACCCTAATCCTGTCTGGAGTTCAAAGAGTCTTGTGAGGGGAAATCTTGATAAAATGAGAGGGAAAATTTTGGGGTACAACACACCCCAAACGAAATATGCATGCAGGGGATGAAAGGCTCAATCGAATCTTGCAACACTGGAAAGGCCATTGCCTCAAACGAAGGAGGCCTGCAGGAGGCAAGATGTGTAATCGAAAGAGGGCAGAAAAGAGACTTTGGCCTCCTGAACCGAAGGACATCATCAGAAGGTTTTTTTCCTTGTGAATTGAAGCTATTTGATGAGAAGTGTTGCCATGTTGAAGCTTGTAACAAGTTGCTTGAAATGGTGACTTTGGCCTTGTGCATGTTAACATGGTAGGAAATATGCCTTGTAAACCTTGGCTAACACGCAGGAAAGATGCTATGTGGCCAAACGAAAGATTTGCACAAATATTCAAACGAAGTCTAGTGCCC
Source organism: Vicia faba (assembly GCA_948472305.1). Classification (NCBI taxonomy): domain Eukaryota; kingdom Viridiplantae; phylum Streptophyta; class Magnoliopsida; order Fabales; family Fabaceae; genus Vicia; species Vicia faba. The sequence goes on from OX451738.1 coordinate 358,672,140, forward strand.
AAATGAAGAAGGAAATGAACTTGCCTAAATGAGTCTAAAACCACAATCGAAGCATGAAATGAACTTGCTCCAAAGGAATCCAGCGCCCAAACGAAAGATGCAACCAAAGCCAAAGTGCTCAATCGAAGGATGCAAAATCGAAAAGAACTTGCTTTTCCTTTTATTTTGTTAAAAAGAGTATTTTCATTTGTTTTGTATTTTTTATCAATTTCTTCAATTTAATTTAACCAAACACTTGCTTTTGCTTGCTCCTCTGTCTTTCCGTAATGTTCATAGCATTTACTTCCATGTGTTGTTTTTCTTGATTTCTCTGTTTCTACTCTATGAGCTCTCTAACTTTATTCCCCTAATTCCATTTGGCACGATGCTCTATCATCTCTATTTTATGTGTTTCCTTTATGGTATTACTTTCCACCTTCTTCTTGGTCCACTTCAATGTACCTTTCTGCTACTACTTGTTGGGCCTTTTTTTTCCTTGGGTTGCCTTATGTTGATTGGGCCATTTTGTTGTATCAAACCTTCAGGCCCAATATTTGATTTATTTGAATTCCTTCCAACCTCCTCTACTTTATCTGATTGTCACATGGACTAGATATTTTACTACTTCTCATTCTTTAATTATTGTCGAGATTTTCACAATTATTCACCACACTATCTGTTTTGTTTATTTCTATATTGCTTTTTAATAAATCTCCTTTATCGATCTCCTCACCACTTGAATTTTTCCTCATGCAACATTGCATCTCTCCATTACTTTTCCCTTCTATTATTATTATCTCTTCCTCTAATAAACCTATATCTTATAGCATCTTGTATCTCGCCACCTTTTTTAAAATTTTGTTTCTCCATTGGTTTTTGTGTCTTCTGATTGGCCTATGTTTGACCTTTCCAATGCTAACAATAATTTTTCATGATTTTCTTCAATTTGCTGAAAATTATCTTCCTCGTCTTATTCCATTGACGCCATTGATGGTGGTATGAACGACTCTTCGTTGTCAGAGTTGTAACTTTCTGATGCCTCGTCGCTTTTGCTATCTGGATCTACAAGATGGATTGTACATTCACATAATTCCTCTGTGAATATGATGAGAAACTCTTTGTTATTGACTTAGACTCTTTTTACTTTGCTGATTAAGTCCACCATGGATGTTCTTACAAGTACTCTATCCATGTCTAATCTTTGCATCTTCTCTGTCATTAGATCTATTTCTATCAGACTTCCAAAATTTCTTACCAGAGTTTCAAACATCTTCCTTCTCCAAGCATGTACCGGCACTCCGAACACTCGAACCCATACGAAACGTGAACCACTTGTATCTCTCAATTCCCACTCCCTCATTATTTTGAACCATTGTTGAAATATGCTTTCGTACTCTTTCATTAATTCCTTCATATCTTCATCCTCATCTACTTTTTGGAATACTTTATCTCCCCCCATTGGTATAACCTTTATAGATGTAATCCTTCTTCAGCCATTAGGTCTTGTAGTATATGTACTTGATTTGCATAACGAACCAAACCAGTGAATCCTTTTTATCCCAAGTCATCTCTTCTTCATTCACCACTATCATTATTTTGCCACCTATTTTAGTGCCTTCTATTTGTTCTGCTTCTTGTGATTTTATTCTCCACACCCTCGTATTCGCTTTAGTTTGTTCTGCTCTATTATTCATTGTAACTTCTGCATAAGTCCTTCCTTCTCTTTTTACATTCTGCCATGCTCCTATATTGTCTATCTTGTCTCTCCTAATATTGTTATCCATGCCATGTTGTTGTACTGATTTGAGCTTATCTTCATACCTCTTGCTATGATTTGGCATCCTCGTTTTCCTACCCGGCTTTGAGAATTCGAAGATGTTAGCCCACACCTTGTATGATCCAAACCAGATGTCCTTTAGTTGGTCCTTAAGCCAACTTGGATATTTTACGTCAGCGTATATGATAAAGTCAAATCTTTGGCCCATCTTGTTCCTTTTTCTTGCAATGTCAATGTCAGTTACCTTTCCCCAACGCTTTGAAAGTCCTTTCCATTTCTCTTTCACTTATATCCTCTGGAAGATTATTGATGTTCCACGTAACATTTCTGTCCTTGTTTGAATCATCCTTGTCGTTATGGTCTCTTACCAGTCTATTCGTTATCCTTCTTCTTGGACTAACGTAAGTCCATCCCTCGTAGTCTCGTTGTTACTCTCTGTTTCTCTCGCTCTCTCTCATTTGTCTGTAATGCATTTTTACTCTTAGTTGATTTAACTATTCTTTTACACGCTCTTTTGAAAAACTTATTAAATTTTGTAATAAAGATAAAATAACTTTAAGGGAATTTATTTCCCCACCCTTACACCTTCTTAACCACCTTTGACGAAATTCTATTTTTACCCCCATAATTCAGAGATGTATCTCCGAACGCACCAGAGTTCATTTTTCTGGAGTGATTTCAGAGATGTATTATCGAAGTTACGAAATTTCATTTTTTTTGGTGAATTCAGAGATGTATTTCCGAAGATACCCAATACTATAATTCGGATGTACATTTTCGAAATAGACACTGATTGATTTCAACAAACAGAAACCTTGAAACAAAAAAATTATGTAGATATAACATAACTATTAAAACATTGATAGTACATAGATATTACATTAACAATAACATAAATTTAACATTGAAAGTCGAAATTACATAGATATTGAAACATAAATTTAACATTACATTTTGTTATAAACGGGTAACTGTCACGATATTTTCATAACATCTTCACTGGATCTCTGAATATTTACATCCAATTCAATCGACCCTTAATAGAGTATCAGCGAAAAATACTCTACATAACCTTTAAATCGTCATCGGTCTTCAATGGAAACTCGATGAACTGTACCTTTCCTTCAGTGTCAAGTGATGGTGAACGATACTCGAGCTTGACTATCTTCCGATTTTATGGATATTGCAAGAGAGAGTTGATTATGGTAATGAGCTCGGTGAGAGGCGTGTCCTCGCAAAACCTAAATTGAAGTGTCGGCTTCGCACCGTTGAAGTAAACAAAAGCAAGGTGAGGATATGTTTGTGTCATATCTAATTTGGGGTGTGTGATATCTAATTTGTGGTGTATGATGTTGAAGAAACAGTTTAGACACCCTATTTATAGAAGATTTGGAGCAATTTAGTCCCAAGAATTCTTATATTGTGTCAGGGCATGTTTCGAAAATACACTTTCGAAACAATCTCTTATTTTTTTAAACAAAAATAGGGTGTTTTCAGAAGTACACTTCCGAAACATTCCCTGATTGTTTTTTTTTTTACTTTTGGAAATGTATTTTCGAATTATGCAGAGACAAAACTCTATCTTGACAGAATTAATATCATTCAAAGATAAATTCACAATTTAATCAGTAAAAATATAAATCGGTAAAATATATAAATCGGTAAAATATTGAATAGTTATATTATATATGTATTGATTCGTATAAATACATTCCAAAAGGAATCATATTGAATCAACATCAATGCAAGGAAATGAAAGATGAAATAAGGAATGTTTACCTTAAATTGCATTTTTCTATGCTCTTTTTGACATGATAAAACACTTGAAACGTGGTTTTAAGACGAAAAATTGATTGACAATGAATTAAATTTTTTAGAGGGTTTTGGTTATGGAATAAAATGAAGAGAATGAAATAGTTTATGCAGCAAGGTGGTATAAGTTGCATATTTTCGTAAATAAATCTTCGAAAATATACTTGAATGTTTAAATTTAATGTTTAGCTAAAAACATTGTATTTTCGGATGTGCATTTCCAAATTTATTCCAAAATTTAATTTTGAATACTTTCGAAAATACATATCTGAAACACCTTAATTTAAATGCATTCGGAGATACATATCCAAAAAATATTTTTAAATTTTCAAAATAAAATTCCCACTCCTGAAAAATGTACAAAAAAATTCTCTAACTTTAAACAATACTCATTTTCCTCTCCGTCTTTATAAATATATTAAATATATATAAATAAATAAAAAGTTAAGTACCTAATTGGCCATTTAAAGTCAAAGATAGTTACTCTAGTGGGGCGCACCAGTTATAGGGCCACGAACTCACCAGATTTTTACGACTGATCATTAAAGAGCAATTCTTTTTGAAATTACGCTAATCGTTGATCATTTTTTAACACTATTAGTTAAAATCATCATTTCATTTTAAGTATTTAACTTGTGTTTTAAACATTTTTTAATTAACGACTAATTGTATTAATTTTAATAATAAAATGAATTTTATTAATAATAACTAATAAAATAATAAAGTGAACTGAAATTTAATAAATAAAAGTAAATGATTAAAAAAATTAATAAATACTGATATAAATATTACGAAAATGGATACTAGTAACTGAACCAAGGGGAATTGGAGTATAATTTATTGGAAAATATTAACACACATCTCAAGAGCATGTGTTAAAAACCGAAGGCAAAATTTATTTAGAATGTGTGTTTGAAAGAATTTTTTTTTTTTTTTAAATTCATAAAATTAAATATACAATTTTAAAAATAATTTTTTATTTTTAATTTTCATAACATGTGTATTTAGTGCATTTTATAGTAAAATCCTAATTTATTTTGAATATATTTTTAAGGAAAAAAATATTATGACATAAATGTGAGTTAGAAATCTCACATTATTTGAAAAATTAAACGTTAAATAATATATAATTAATAGAACCTATAAACCTAATGTCTTGAAGTTTTATGTGAAAATGAATGGTTTGTTGTCGCCTCCTTGTAGGTTTGGAGGAGGTAGTGTGACTTTGATAAAGAAATTGTTGGAGGCAAGACGTTTTCGATATGCAACGGTGAAGACGAAAGCTCCTTAATGTTAAGATGTCGATAACATATGATTTTCAAACCTGTTGGAAATCCACCAAGATCTATAGGGAATTTCTATCAATTTTAATGAATAAGATTATTATCAATACACAATAATAATGAAAGAAAGAATTAGGATTTGATGAAATTGGGGAAGAAGATGATGATTTTCTGCAGAGTTTCTCTCTGTCCACAAACTGTGGAAAAATCTTACTTTGCAACTATAAAATTTTGTGAATACACACACTTTACAATATAGGGGTTACTCCCTATTTATAATGAGCTTATTTACTCCCAAAGCCAAATCCCACAAATACAAAAGTCCCCAAATAACTATTTAGACCTAAGTTGAAATACTGCGTGAAGCTAACTACTTAGATACTTTGACATACATACTTCGACACACACACTAGGATAAGTTCGACATACCCTTGTTATGTCGAGCAACATGTTGCTTCAACACAAGAAATTACAAACTTAACACACCACATAATTCATTCTATCTAAGCTATTTACATTCATCATAACTCTTAGTCTTCTGAACACTTTGACATGCACACCCTTCGTCATGATATATGTAATCTGATTCTCAATTCTATAGTGTTCCAAGTTTAACTTCCTGTTTGCTACCTACTCTCAAAGATGATGAAACCTCATTTCGATGTGTTTACTTATGTCATGTGTTATCGAATTCTTCATCAGATTGATAGCTGACATATTGTCGATCTTCATGGTAATTGTCGCACGATCTTTCCATGTAATCTCTTCGACCAGACTCATCATCCATGTTATTCGACATACACAAAGAGAAGAAACTATGTACTCTATTTCACACGACAATAATTCTACTACTGTTCTTTTCTTGAACTCTAAGCAACTGGTACACCACCTAGCATAAACATGTAACCAATTGTGGATTTTCTATCCTCAATATTACTACTCCAACTTGAGTCGGTGTAACCCACTAATTTACATTCTTTTCCTTCATCAGCTGCAGGAAATAAAATTCCATAGTTGAGATTTCCTTTCAGATACCTTAGTATCCTCTTCGTCGTTTTTAGATTTGATACCTTTGGCTTCTGCATGAATCTACTAACCATACCCACATTGTATGTTAGATCAGACATTGTGTGACAAAGATACCTTAATGACCCAATAAGTCTTCTGTAACGGGTTGGGCCGACATCATCTTCTTTTGAGTCTTTCGACAGTTGCAGTCTTGGTTCAGCAGGTGACAAAGTCGATTTGCATTCTTCCATCTTAAATATCTTGAGTATTTCACTTGCATATCTTCTTTGATGCATCATCAAACCTCTATTAATCTTGTAGAATTCAATGCCAATGAATTATGGAATATTTCCCAGATCAGACATTTTGAATTCTTTGCTAAGATCACCTTTGAAGTCTTTGATCTCTTTCTTGCAGCTAACTATTATCAACAGGTCATCGACATAGAGACATAGTATAATCAATTCACTATTGCTTCTTCTTAAATATACTCCATACTCAGTTGTGCACTTCACAAATTTCTTCTCCCTTAAAAAACTATTTATTTTCTTATTCCAAGCTCTTGGAGCTTGTTTAAGTCCATACATGGCTTTATGAAACCCGTACACCTTTTTTTCTTCGCCATGCTTCACAAACTCAACTGGTTGTGCAACATAAACTTCTTTGTCTAAGGATCCATTTAGGAATGCATATTTCGCGTCCATCTGACACATGTGCCAATTGTTCATTTTTACTAGACCAATAACCAACCTGATTGTTTCGATTCTAGCCATAGATGCAAATACTTCATCAAAGTCGATACATTATTTCTAAATAAATCATTTCTCCATAAAATTTTCCTTGTGTCGAGTTACCTCCCCTTTGGGATTCAACTTCACCTTGTATACCCACTTGACATAAATTCCCTTCTTATCTTGAGGCAATTCGACAAGTGACCAAGTGTTGTTGACTTCGATGGACTTCAATTTCTCATTCATAGCTTTCACCCACTTTGAATCCTTCAATGCCTCAGTAGCATTGACAGGTTCAATATTTTCATATAAATCATGGTGTACCAGCTCACCTTCATCATCGACCACATCATTTGATGTAATCACACAATCCTGCAACCTTGCAGGCATGCGTCTTGTTCTTTGAGGTCTGCTTGGGCATGCTTCACCTCTGAATTCTTCCTGTCGAACTTCTTCTCTTTCAACTTCAGTGGTTAATTCTTCATAAAAAGTTCTTACTTAATCTTTGTTCACATTTTCAGTCCAATCCCATTTCTTAAGCTCATTTATAATCACGTATCAACTGATCACTACTTGCTTGTTCACTGGGTCGAACAACTTGTATACACCAGTAGAATGATATCCTATTAGAATCATTTGGATATACGTGTCATCAAGTTTTCTTCTTAGCTCATTTGACACATGTCTATGTGCTATAGATCCTAATACCTTCAGATGACTCAAGCTAGGCTTGGCACCTGTAGCAGTCAAAATCGGAGATCAAGCTATTAATTAACTTGACTCGTAAATAAGCAAGAGTCGACACTGTGCTTTATTATTTCTAAGGGAAAAAGGAAAGGTGTGAAATAAAACCCATAAATATGCAAAGTAAGTGCAATATTAAAAGTATAAAAAAATATAATACATTTGAAAGAGATCGAAGGTTCAGGGGTTAGTTATACAAAGGGAATATACTAGCATCATATGTATATATAGTATCCTATAGAAACCTTTTGAAATATTTGTTTTTAGTTAAAATTAGTTTGCTTGCTAAATGAATGTGGGGATGAGATTTTGAAAACGCGACGACCTAGTGTCGAAGTTTTTGGCTTAAAAGAGGTGCGAGTTTTTTTTTTTAAATTAGGATTTATAAGAGATTTTTTTTTAGATTAATAAAACTAAAAAAAAATGTACAAAGGGGTTTTTGCACAATCGTATTAAATATATTCGATGACATGAAGTCATTGAATTTGATTTTTCCTTTGGAGTTAGACAAACAAAAATATAAAGACTAAATGATCGACAAAGGGAAATTAAATAAATAGCAATTAAATAACTAAATAATTAACAACCAAAAATAAAATAAAATAAATAAAGACAAAATTATACTAATATATATTTTTGATATTTTTTAAAGAGGGCAAGAAAGAAATAATTATAATCCTAATCTAATAGTTTTTTTAAAATATTTTTTGTATAGATTTTTAAATAAAAATAAGGCAAAAGACTTAAAAATTAGAAATAAAAATAAAGTGAGCAAAGAGAAGATAAATGCTTGAGTGAGCAAAAAAAATGCATAAAGTAAAGAAAATAAAATGCTATGGATGATAAATGACATAAAAATAAAGAGAAGGAAATATAAAGTGCGGAAATATAAATGATATTAAAGTAAAGTTAATAATCTGATTTGAGACAAGTGTAACTTCATATAGAGCATAGAATGTATGTACCCATACATTTTAGAGAAATGACACTTTGAAGTTCATTCTTTTATACATGTAGTACAATTAACAAATATGGAGGATCAAGACAAAGTCAAGAAAGATATATTATGACAAACTTATCATCAATCTCAAGTACCTTGAATGATCAAAGGACCATTTAGATGTAGATTGGAAATGATGAAAGTTCATCAAATATCCGATAAACTTAGATGAACTAAAAAAGCTCAAATGCTTTCTAAATTGATCCAAATAAAAATAAAAATAAAATAGATAAAGAAAAATAAGATGAAGTCTATAATAAAAATAGTATAAATGTCATAATTTTCTCAATTTTTCATGAAATTAAACAAATGAATAATGAAAGTTTATCTACTCAATCTCACGACCAAGGATCCATGCTCAAAATAAGTAAATAAACAACAAAAAATTACAGAGAAAAAAAATTAAACAACAATAAATCACTTTTGCTTTTGGAAGTTCAATAACATTTTTCAACTCTTGATTTTGAATCAATGGAGTTTCCTTATAAAATGGTGTTAACTATGGTATTAAATAAATAAATAAAGAGTAAAAATATAATAAAATCAAATAAAGAACAAGTATAATAGCCTACCTATTCAATAAAAGGAAGAAATGACTTGAAAGAAAATGAAGAGAAAAAAGAAGAAGAGGGTTTTAGCTTAGTTTAGTCAATGATTTTTGGTATTGTTCCTCCAAATGAATGAAAGAATTGTCTTATTTATAGGGAAAATAAGATAGAAGTGTTGATGTGGCAATCTATGTGACTTTATGAGAATGATTCTTGGTCATTGATAAGTCCAAGTTGGCAATCTATGTGAAGTGTGAGAATTATTCTTGGTCATTGATAAGTACAAGTTGACAATCCATGTGAAGTGTTTGTACTACATTATAGTGGTCCCAACTTTTCTTTATTGACACAAAAAAACAAAAGGACAAAGTAATAATAATAAAAACTAAAAGTGTTAGTAATAATAATAAATACAAAAATAGAAAATAAAAGAGACATTAAATTAACTATTTATGATTTTTTCTTGAATTAAAATAAATGAAAATATAAGTGCAAATTAAAAGATAAAAAACAAAATACATATAAGAAAGTAAAATGACTTATATAAATTTTTCTAGTTTTTTTTTTTGAAATAAATGATACCAATATATAAATTTTAATTAATAAAAGAACATATTTTTGATAATTTTTTAGTAAAGAGGTAAAAATAGTAAATAAAAAAATAACATGATGCTAAGTACATTTTTTTGTGATTTTTTTAAATGGACAAGAAATCATGAATAAAACACAATAAAAATCAAATTCCACTAAATTTATAAACGACTTTTAACGTTTCTATTTTCGTGTCTTTTCAAAGCATAATTAGCTCTTGACTTGTAAAGAGAAATTGTAGATGATGTCAAGGAGAATCATATGCAAAATGAACCGCTCAAAAATGTCGAAATTTGAAGAAGTTATAAAATTTTGAAATCTAACTCAAGAATTGGCACCAAAAAAAATAGGTCAAACCACTCGTGAACACTTGTTATGCAATGATGGAAATGGAGGATGGGATCTTAGGTCAAAAATTGGGGTATGACAGCTGCCCCTATTTAAGTTTCTTCTATTCGGAGATATGAAGCTTGAAATCTTCATTTTGACGAGATTGAAGATACTTAAATATAGAATACACGATTTTTGGTCCTAAGATACCACAATGATGTTTATGATATGATATGGATGCAATGCTCTGAATTTTATAGGAAATGACGCCACATGAGACAAATTACTGCTGGAGAAACCAAGCACATGATAAAGTAATCCCACAAGGAAAGAGATTATAACTCCACTGAGGAACAGAGTCACAGACTTCGATTGAGAGACTCTTATTGGGGAACAACTTCGAGAGATGAAAAAATTACTGACTCTATCAGGGAAGACGCCTTGCATAGGTTGTGAAAAGATAAATGGCTACTGACTCAAGATGATGGTAAATTTCCAAATCAGTGTCAAAGGTAGAAAAATCAAGGATACCAACTCACAAATGACGATAAACTACCAACTCAATAGATGAAAGTAGAAGATTTATAAGATACTGACTCATAGATGACGGTACACTACCAACTCAATAGTTGAAAGTAGAAGATCGATAAGATACTGACTCATAGATGACGGTAAACTACCAACTCAATAGATGAAGGTAGAAAAGTAAGATACCGACTCACAGATTACGGCAAACTACCAACTCAATTATTGAAGGTAAGATCGAAAAAGACATTGACTCACAGATGACGGAAAACTACCAACTCAATGGATGAAGGTAAAAAAGTAAGGGATACCGACTCACAGATGACGGTAAACTACCAACTCAATAGATAAAGGTAGAAAAGTAAGAGATACCGACTCACAGATGATGGTAACCTACCAACCCAATAGATGAAGGTAGAAAAGGTAATAAACCTTTCCACAACGAACGGGCTCCAGTTTCTTCTTTATCAAGTCTTCTACCTGATAAGGTTAATGTACAAACTTCCCCACAGGACTTTTCCGAAGAGATATCATTTACTGTCGATGAGTAAACTTCTCAAAAGAGATGCCATTTGCTGATAAAATAATATATTGTTAGGGATACACAAGCTGCTCAAATAAAGAGGCCGCCACTTGCTGTCTTCCAAAGATATCAATAATGCACAAGCTACTCATGAAGAGGCCGCCGCTTGCCATCTTCCACCAATAATACACAAACTGCACATGAAGAGTCTACCACTTGCTATATTCCAAAGATATCAATAATACACAAGTTACTCATAAAGAGTCCGCCACTTGCTACTTTCCAAAGATATCAATAATACACAAGTTGCTCATGAAGAGTCTGCCACTTGCTATCTTCCAAAGATATCAATAATACACAAGCTGCTCATGAAGAGTCTGCCACTTGCTATCTTCCTGTGATACGGTGGGAGAACTGACTTGGTTGTTTTTGTGTTTTGATCATAATTGTTGCGGATAGCAAGATTCGTCACCGGCTTTTCTTTTATCCAAAAAGGAAAGGGTGCAAAGAACGGGAAAGACCTTTGAGATATTTTCATGAGTTCGGGGGGTAGATTATGAAAAGGGAAGGTGTTAGCACCCTTTTCATCCATAGTTATCTATGGGCTCTTAGTTGCTTGCTAGATCATTTTCTTTTGTTTGAAAATGTGCTTGTGATGAGTTTTGAAAGTATTTTTGAAAAGCGCCTTCTTTTAGGCAAACTTTGTAATGATTCTTGTCTCTATAAGAATGTATACAAAGTGTTGGACTTTTTTTGAAAATATTTCATGTTTTTGAAAGCGTTTGGTGTGTTTAAAAAGATGTTTGTTTTGAAGATGGATGGTGAGTAAGCAACTAAGAGCGCTCTACCTACTCAAAAGTCTTTGTTCATTTCTTCCTTCATTTGATATTTCTATCTCACCATTGATTGGTAAGAAGCCTTATCTTTGGATGTAAAAGGGACGGGCGTGGGTTATCATATAGTCATGAATAACAATGTTGTGAGATATCTTAGCATTTCTCTTGAGAGACTAAGATCACTTGTAAGACAACATTTGAAGCGTCATTGAGGGACTATGATCTTGTATTTTTTATTGTTTTTTCTAAGACGTCTCACATGCATATTATGGCTATTTTCTCAAGGCAACAAGTGGAGTTAACCCTAGAGGTGTAAGTGTGCAAGTGTTTATTTTTTCATGCTTGGTTTATCTTGAATTAGAGTTGTCTAAGCATTGATTTTATCTTTCCATACAAACCTTAATTTATTAGCATTGATATGAAAGCGATAAATTGCGGAAAGTAAATTTACTACGCTATTACATCATTTGGGGATGGGATATACAAATTTACAAACGGGGATTGCAAGAAATTAAACCTAATTATCTATTACAACCATATTGAAACTTGAATAATATACACGAATTGAAAGGAATATAGTTTACAAGGATATAAATGGAAAAGAAATAGATTTTTGTTTAGATTTTGTTAAGGAAAATGGTTCTTGACCTAATTAATTAAAGAAAATAAAATAATTAACCTAAGGGAAATTAAACTTAAGTTAATAAAAGAAATTAATTTTTTAAAGAAAACGAGTTTTTATTTTTTAGGGTTTTGTTTGCAAAATTTTTAATTAGATTAAACTAATACAAAAAATTAGTTAATTAAAAGAAAACCTAAATTCTAAATTAAATTTGATTAGTAAAGAGAAAATAAGATAAACTAAACTTAAGTCTAATGTTTATTTATGAAGAGAAATTAGTATTGAAGATAAGAAGTTTATTTTTGTCTTTTTGTTTTTTTTAAAAGGAATAAAATATAAGTATATAGAAGGCAAATAATAAATAAAAATATATTTTTGGATTTTTTTGATTTCATAAATAATAATAATAATAATAATAATAATAATAATAATAATAATAATAATAATAATAATAATAATAATAATAATAATAATAATAATAAAGAAAATAAAGAAAGTAAAACAAAATATGAAAAAATAAAGTCAGGAGGTATAAATGGAATTTAGGGTGTTTGTTAGGAAAAAACAGTTTTGGTCTACTAGGCCTGACCCAAGTTTATTTTTTTTCTTTTGTAAGTCAGAAAAAAATAAAATATGAATGGGTTAGAGATTGTGTTAGTGAAACATGGGGTTAAAACCAAAAAATGACAAAGCCCAATTGATTCAGGGCCTAGGCGTGCATGGTTCAAACAAAAAGATGAAAAATGTTGGAAAATATGCAAAATGGCAGCACTGGGGCTTGAACCCATGCCCTTAACCATAAACGCGCATTGCCTTACCACTGGGGTGGCTATACATCCGTTAATTTAAACAAAACCATAAATATATATTACAAATCCATTCCTAGAAATGAACTTCATCTTCAACCTCGAGCCAGGGTTCCTGTATCTCATTCATTTCTCATCCATTCTCAAAACTTCCAACATCAAACTTGTTAGAAATTTTACCAGGATTTCAGAAATGTAAACAATTTGGACTAACAATCAAAGATGAGCATGTATTTCTAAAAGTACCAAATCCTGACCTAACTTTTTTCAGAGATTCAAACTTAAAATTCTCTAAGCTCAGGCAAAATAAATGAAAACTATGGATATGTACAGCTTCAGGGCAATGATATCTACATTTTGTCTTTGAAAATGAAAGCCTAACAATGCCTAAATGAAGAGATTAAAGTTCATAAAAATACCTCAAGAACTGGAAATCGTGAAATGAGTTTGAGCTGCTTTCAAAGAGTTGTGATGACCAGGTTAGCTTCCTTGGACCTCTAGAAAGCTAATGCAATACTTAGCTAGAGCTATGGATGGCTGGAATGGTCTGGAGAAGTCAAATTGCATACCTCTATTTTTGGTTATGGAGGATGGTGATGGAGATTTTACAGTTCCAAAACAAGGACAAGGATGGACTATATTTGAGGTATAGAAGCTTTGCAAATGATTTTGAGGGAAAACGTACGAGGGAAATGAAAGATACAAGTTCAAGGGCAAGAGTGTGTATCAATGGTTTTTTTGAGCAATTTCTGGTTTGTGAGTGTTTGACGCAGTTTCAGGGCCTTAGCATTTGTGTCCTAGATCATAAATAATTCCTCTATTTATAAGCAAAAGGTTTGGAGTGCTCTAGTTGATCATAATTCAAATTTACATGTTTAAGCTCAACATGTGATTTTTTGACAAAACATGTTTCCATGCCTTGTACTTGGTTCATAGAGTTGTTAATCACTTTAAATACAATATCTCTGACTTTGTCAATGGAGTGTAATCAAAGAAAACAAGCTAGGAGCTCAAGAAGCCGACTTTGTGCATAAAGCTTGCTTTACAAGAATGGATATGTTACTTTCTCCCCAAAATGGCAAATTGATTTGGATAATGTTTGAATCAATTGGATAATGGTTCAATCAATTGTGTAAACCATTAATTATTGAGTGAAACACAAATTTAAAGCCTTCAAAGCAAAGATTATGCATCATGGGCTTGATATTTGAATTCTTGCATATCACAAAATGACCTATAATTCAAGAGTGAAACCCTAACTTCATCTCTTCGATTCTCCTTACTCAAGAATGATCTCAATGATTTCTTGTATATTTTGGAACGCTTGTAACATCATATACAACCCTTACGTTGGACATTATTGAAGAATCAACTTGGAACCATGTGAAAAGTTACTATGAAGTTAGTACCAAAAATCTACCTAATTAGGGCAAAATTTCACTAAGTCTTTTAGTTTCATGGACATGTCTTCATAAATTCATAACTTGAAATACAAGCATTTCTAGAAAAATTTCTTACCTACAATGTTTTATATCTCATTGAGATCTACAACTTTCATGTTGGAAGTTTTCCTTGAATCATCTTGTATCATGGTGGAAATTTGTTACAAAGTTATGAAAAAATGTTAACTTTCTAACACTTAGAAAAATTTCTAAGTCCTAGAATTTTGACTTTTCAAAGATAATTTTGACTTTTTAATTTCTTGATGAACAAATTTTATATTTTGACATGTCTTGATGAAATATGATTTTTGAAACTTGATTTTGATCAAAAAAGTCAAAGTTTGACTTTTCAGTGTACAGTTGACTTTTCATCAGTTGACTGAAATTCATCTGTCAATCCAATGATCTTGAGAGGTGATTTGAACTATGCAATTAGGTCAAGATGGTACATTTGAATCCTTGAGATCATGGCTTAAACCAATAAGTCATTTTCTTGGTCAAAAGTCAAGAACTGAGCCTTCTCAATCAAAACCCTAATTTTGACCATTTTGCCCTTTTGGTGTTCTGATCAAATTTATTTAAGGAATTGTGATCCAAACTTGATCAATTGACATATATGAGTTTATAATGTTGATATGGATAAAAAATTATGAAGTTTGACTGTAAATTGACCATAATTGACTTTTCCCTAATACAATTGATTTTAGGTCAACTGATCAACTGATTGAGCAAAAATGTGATCCAAAGCTTGAAACTTGACATGAGCAATCTTGGCGATCCAAAATAATCCATAAAAGTAATATAAGCCATTAGAAGTTCAATTATCTTTGTACAAACTCAAACCCTAATTTTGAGTTGTTAGTGTTTGAGGAGGTGTCTTGAGCTGATCAAACCTTGTGTAGTCTTGAATCAATGGAGATCTTATGAGAGATTTTTTGAGAAATGAGAGGGAAAATTTTGGGGTACAACAACTGCCCCTGTTCAATATTCTTAAACTTGAAGAGTTAGATTGGTGGATCCGCCATTCGTGACTTGAAGGTGAAAGATGATTGAACACTAAAGTGCCCAGAAATTTGCACTCGAAGATGTATTGGGAATGGGCTTATAGATGCCATTTGGAGGAATGATGGTAAATATTGGAAGAAGTATCAACACAAATCTTTGGTCGTTTTATACTAAAACATGATGTTTTGCCTGTGGAAAAAAGGGTTAGTTAAATGCAGATGTATGCATGGTGTTCTCAAGATGAATGAGATTGTGTTAAATGCGTTTCGTATGCATATGCTATGATGTATGAATGTGGGATTTTATTTAGATGAATATTTTTCCGGGAAAATAAATCCCTGACTACTGCTGAGGAGTTCTGGGAAGCTGAATCCCAGATTGCTGTTGGGGACGAAGAATATACATATCTTCAAATTTTGTTAAAAGAATGCTTCTACCGGGGATTATCTCTTGAATGTTAGTTGTTATCTGGTCGGACTCCAAGTTTCACACCAACTTGCCGAGGATGAGGAAGTCAACTACTATCTGGTCGGATTCCAGGTTTTACAGTAACTTGTTGAGTATTAGGAAAATTCTATTGGGAAGGAGAAGTTTTGTTAATGTTCATGTAGGAATTAACTGTTATCTGGCCGGGTCCAGGCTTCAGTAGTTTTGGACTTGAGGTTAACTAGTATCTGGTCGGGTCCAGGCTTTAGCCTTTGAAGGAGTCAAACTAAATATCTAGTTGGATCCAGGCTTTAGTAATTGTTATCTGGTCGGGTCTAGGTTTTAGAGACTCAAATTGTTATCTGGTCGAGTCCAGGTTTCAGCAAATGAATAGGTCAAACTATTATCTTGTCGAGTCTAGGCTTTAGTAACTCAAACTGTTATCTGGTTGGGTTCAGGTTTCAGTAGATGAATAAGTCAAGTTATCATCTGGTCGGGTTCCAGGCTTCACAGTAACTTACTAGGGAAGAATAAATTAACTATTATCTGGTCATATTCCAGGCTTCACAGAAAATTTCTTGAAGTTGAACTGTTATCTGGTCAGATTCAGGCTTCACAGTAACTTGCTTGAAACTAGTTCCTATCTGGTCGGATTCCATAATTCACAAAGAATTTGAGGGAATAAAGTTAATTGCTATCTGGTAGGATCCAAGCTTCACAATAACTTAATTGAAAAGATGAATTTGAACGGATATCTGGTCGGATCCAGGCTTCACAGTAACTTGCTTGAAACTAGTTGTTATCTGGTCGGATTCCAGGCTTCACAACGAATTTCTGAGGGAATAAAGTTAATTGTTATTTGGTCGGATCCATGCTTCACAATAAATCGCTTGGAAAGATAAAGTTGAACTGATATCTGGTCGGGTCCAGGCTTCACAAGAACTTGCTGGGGTAGAGGCAAACTCTACTGGGGAAAAGAAGTTAAACCCTTGTCTGGTTGAGTCCAGGTTCTTCAATATCTTGAAGAGTTAAACTTTTATTTGGTCGGGTCCAGTCTTCATACTTTCTTGAGAAGTTAACTATTATCTGGTCGGGTCCAGGCTTCATAGTAACTGAAAATTGTACTATTATCTGGTCGGGGCCAGGCTTCATAGTATTTGAAAAGTTACACTATTATTTGGTTGGATCCAGGCTTCATAGTGACTGAAAGTTGTAATATTATCTGGTCAGGTCCAGGCTTCATAATATTTGAAAAGTTACACTATTATCTGGTCGGGTCCAGGCTTCATAGTATTTGAAAATTTACACTATTATCTAGTCGGGTCCAGGCTTCATAGTGACTGAAAGTTATACTATTATCTGGTCGGTCCAGGCTTCATAGTATTTGAAAAGTTAAACTATTATCTGGCCGGGTCCAGGTTTCATAGTATTTGAAAAGTTTCACTATTATCTGGTCGGGTTCAGGCTTCATAGTATTTTGAACGAATGAAGTTGGTTGTTATCTGGTCGGATACAGGATTCACAACAACTTACTGAAGTTAAAATTGTTATCTGGTCGGATTCCAGGCTTCACTGCAACCTTTGGAGATATCAATGACTTTGTTGGAGACTTCACTGGGAATTAGGGGTTGTGGACCTCTGATTTGTAATAGTCTGAGAGGCAAACTCAAGCTGGAGAGGATAGACTCAGCACGGGCAGACAAATTTAGCTGGGGAAATAAACCATGTTGGGGAAATAAACCCTATTGAAGAAATAAACCCTGTTGAGGAATACTTGACAAACTACTGATGAGGAAATAAACCCTATTTTAGGACCAACTTAGCTGGGGAGAGAGCCGTCAAGAGATTGAGACTCTGGCTAGGGACCAACCTATGTAAAGAGACTTTGTGGGCAACTCTGTTGGGGATTGGTTTATTGTAGTCGTCCTTGTGGGGATAATGCTAATGAAATAACTCTATGGGGATATTCCATATACATTAAAGAGATGCTTGTTGCTGCTTAGAAGGACACATGTGCCAAATAGTTTTAATCATGTTCACATGCATATGTTCGTTCAATTTTAGTCATTGGACATTTTTGTATTCAAAACAAAAACAGAAAGTTTGCACTTCAAAGTATATTTGTATTGATATTTTGCCCATGAATAAGCGTTTTTGTACAAAGAGACGGAGATCCTAGTAAGAGGAACTCGTCGAAAGGAAAACAAAATTGAAAACAAAGATAATAGCCATGTGGAAGTGATCTCATCGTGTTCCGACTCTACTATTTCCCCTATGTCTTTGAATGCCCCTTGCCGTTGACAGAAATTGATTGGACTGATCTTGGACTTCTTGAACTCAGATCTTGGTGATAAAGTTGATTGTGGTGATCTCACGGGACATAGTCATATGCTTTTAATACTTAACTTTTGCTTGGACCATCCTTTCGGGTTTTTAGCCCACCAGGATACCCATTTTTTCCCAAGTCGCCCTTTCGGGTTTTCAACTTGCCGGGTGTACAATATTTTGCATATATCCCTAATTTTTGCCCAAACCTTTTGGTTTGTTGGGATGCCCTTATCTTGTCTAGGTGTGTCAACCTAGCGGGTCTCTTATGCGTAGTAATTTTTAACTATGTCCGCATTCACAGAATGTGGGAAGTCTTCACCGTCCATGGTAGTCAGCATCATGGCACCACCAGAGAACACTCTCTTGACAACAAATGGCCCTTCGTAGGTGGGAGTCCATTTTCCCCTGGGGTCGCCTTGTGGAAGAATGATGCGCTTTATTACCAAGTCACCAGCTTGATATATTTGAGGCCTGATCTTTTTGTTAAAAGCCTTGATCATACATTTTTGTTACATCTGACCATGACAAACGACATCCAGTCACTTTTCATCGATCAAGTTCAACTGATCTAATCTTGTATGAATCCATTCGTATTCGCCTAGGCCTGCCTCATTCATAATCCTTAATGAGGGAATCTGAACTTCCACTAGCAGAACAACTTCCATGCCATAGACCAAAGAAAAGGGAGTTGCCCAAGTTGATGTCTGAGATGAAGTACAGTAGCCATGAAGAGCAAATGGTAACATCTTATGCCAGTCTTTGTAGGTTACTTCCATCTTCTACACAATCTTCTTAATGTTTTTGTTGGCCGTTTCCACTGCGCCATTCATTTTAGGTCTATAAGGCGAAGAATTGTCATGCTTGATTTTGAATTGAGTGCAAAGTTCTATAATCATAGAATTGTTGAGGTTAGTCCCATTGTCGGTGATGATCCTTTCGGGGATACCATAGCGGAAGATGAGGTTGTGTTTAATGAACCTGGATACCATGTTCTTTGTGGCTGAGGAAAATGAGGCGGCTTCGACCCATTTGGTGAAATAATCAATAGCGACAAGAATGAAGCGATGTCCATTGGAAGTAGTGAGTTTGATCTCTCCAATCATGTCAATTCCCTGCATTGCAAATGGCCACGGAGCGGTCATGACGTTCAGAGGGATAGGAGGCACATGGACCTTGTCAGCATAGATTTCTCATTTGTGGCAAGTTCTTGAGTGGTGATGGTAATCAGTCTCCATTGTTGACCAATAATAACTAGCTCTCAGGATTTTCTTGGCCATAGTATGTCCGCTAGAGTGAGTCCCAAAGAGACCATCATACATGTCTTCCATAATTTCCTCTGCCACCTTCTTGTCCACACATCGAAGTAGAGTAGATTCATGGTTGCGTTTGTACAAGATTCCATTACTTAGGAAGAATTTGGCTGAAAATCTTCGTAATAAATTTCTGTCATTGATGGATGCTCCTTCAGGGTACTCTTGTGTTTCAAGGTATCTCTTCACCTCATGGTACCATGGCTTTTCTGTGTCAGTGTTGAGCTCATAGTAGTGCGCAGGTTCGTCAAATCTTTCGATTGTAATCATAGGAGCTTCGTTGTCCCATTTGACTTTAAACATGGAAGACATTGTTGCCAAGGTGTCAGCCAGCTGATTTTCTTCCCTAAGGAAGTGTTCAAATGTGACCTCTTCGAAGTAAGGAATCAGAGATAACAGAAGCTCATTGCAAGGGATGAGATTAGGGTGCTTAGTGTCCCAATCTCCTTTTACTTGGCTAATAACTAGAGTGGAATCCCCAAACACATTCAAATTCTTGATCCTCAAATCAATGGCAGCCTTCAAACCTAAAATGCATGCTTCGTACTCAGCCATGTTGTTCGTACAGTCGAAGCATAGTCTGGAAGTGAAAGGAGTGTGGAAACCTTCAGGGGAAATTATCACAGTACCAATTCCGTTACCCAAAGCGTTGGAAGCCCCGTCGAAGACCATAGTCTATCAGGATCCTTGTTCAGGTCTGTCATACGGTCCAGGTTTCGCGTAGTCGGTCACTAGCATGATATTCTCATCCGGGAAGTCAAAGTTCATAGACTGATAATCATCAACAGCTTGATGGACCAAATGACCTTCTAATACACTTCCCTTGATGGCCTCTTGCATTGTGTATTGAATATCACAATCAGTCAAGATCATTTGCCATCTAGCTATTCGTCCAGAAAGAGCGGGTTTCTCGAAGATGTACTTAATAGGGTCCATCTTAAAAATTAGTAGAGTGATATGAGTAAACATATATTGTCTTAGCCGCCGAGCATCCCATGCCAGAGTGCAGAAAGTTTTCTCGAGCAGTGAATATCTGGTTTCACAGTTGGTAAACTTTTTGCTCAGGTAGTAAATAGCATGCTCTTTTCGGCCAGACTCGTCATGTTGGCTCAAAACACACCCCATAGAATTCTCTAGCACCGTCAAGTACATGATCAAGGGCCTTCCTTCAACTGGAGGCATGATAATAGGAGGTTCTTGCAGATATTATTTGATTTTGTCGAAGGCAGCTTAACATTCATCATTCCATCTGACTACTTGATCTTTCTTCAAGAGTTTGAAGATTGGCTCACAAGTAGCAGTTAAGTGAGATATGAAGCGGGCGATGTAGTTAAGACGACCCAAGAATCCTTTAACCTCCTTTTTAGAGTGGGGGACTGGCATTTCTTGGATGACCTTTACCTTCACAGGATCGACTTCGATGCCTTTACCACTGACAACAAAACCTAGAAGCTTTCCAGATCGTACTCTGAATGTGCACTTATTAGGGTTCAACCTCAACTTGTACTTTTTCAGCCTCTCAAATAGCTTGTATAGGTGATTGATATGTTCCTCTTTGGTTTATGATCTTGCAATCATATCATCCACATATACCTCTATCTCATGATGGATCATGTCATAAAACAAAGCTACCATAGCCCTTTGATATGTTTCCCCTGCATTCTTTAATCTGAACGGCATGACCTTGTAGCAAAAGGTGCCCCATTGTGTAACGAAAGTTGTATTCTCCATATCTTCGGGAGCCATCCTAATTTGATTATAGCCAGAGAAACCATCCATGAAAGAGAAGACTTTATACTGAGCAGTGTTATCGACCAAGACATCAATATGAGGTAGAGGGATATCATCCTTGGGACTTGCCCTAT
Source organism: Vicia faba (assembly GCA_948472305.1). Taxonomy (NCBI): domain Eukaryota; kingdom Viridiplantae; phylum Streptophyta; class Magnoliopsida; order Fabales; family Fabaceae; genus Vicia; species Vicia faba. The sequence continues at coordinate 358,693,631 of OX451738.1, forward strand.
TCAAATCCCTATAATCTACGCACATACGAACTTTTTTGTCTTTCTTCGGCACTGGAACCAAGTTTGCAACCCATTGGGGATAATATGTCTCAGCTAGGAATCCTGCATCAAATTTTTTCATCACCTCATCTTTTATCTTTTCAGACATGTCCAGCCTCATGCGACGAACTTTTTGTTTGACAGGAGGACAATCTTCCTTTGTCGGTAGACAATGAACTACAATGTCGGTATCCAACCCTGGCATATCTTCATACGACCAAGAAAACACTTCCACATAGTCATGCAACATCTGAACCAACTGCTTTTGACACTGATTTCTAGGTTAACGCCGATCTTGACCTCTTTCTTGTCTGTCTCGGTACCTAGATTGATGACTTCAACTGACTCTTCGTGCGGCTGAATAGCTTTTTCCTCTTGTAATAGAAGTCTGGCTAGTTCTCCCAATATTTCACAATCTTCCTCGCCTTTGTCTTCGGCTTGGTTAATTGGATGTTCAAAATCATAGTTGGCGATAGTAGAGTCATTGGCAATGAGATCCGGAGTGGACGAGGACCTGCAAGAGTGTGTGTGTGTGTGTGTGTGTGTGTGTGTGTGCATGTAAGACACATGGCTATTTTGAAAAATGCATTAAAGGAAAAGAAATACAGTGAGCACAAAAGTTCGAATGCAAAAAATTCCAATGGTTTGTATTGAATGATCATATGATAAAATAAACATAAATAAAACCATTGACAAATGGACCATAGTGCCCTGGGCCAGGCACATGGCTTAAAAGTCATTGTTTAATATTACAGACAAAATGTTCTTGAATTAATAGAAAGCAATAAACAAGTAATTACTCCTCAATGAAGGAGATGGGAACGAAGTCCTTTGCGTGCCAATTGTTGAGCTCTATTGTAGTACGGTATACCTATTCTTCAAATGCAACCTCATCATCAAAATCACCCACAGCGTTAGCTTCATGACTTCTAATACGGGGAGGTGGCTTCCCTACACGAGCGTACCTCACTTCTTTCTGAGCCTTGATAGTGAAACCCAAACCACATTTGTCTGCTTTGAATGGGATCTCGGGGAGTTGCCCCCAAGCATCACGGCTTCCTTCTTCGACTGTGGCACGAGCATCTCTAAACGAAACCATCTTTGGCACGACCTTGACACTTTGGACACATCTAAGGAAAATTTAGCAGTAGCAACCATTGGTGGCACAACTTCAAAAGCCTGACACGAGGTTTCTATAAATTCTCCATCCATCTCCACATATTTGAAATAGTTGAGGTGGCTTACCATGAACTCCTCCTCACCACAGACAGTGACAATCCTTCCTTTGACCGGATACTTGAGCTTTTGATGAAGGGTTGACGTTACTGCCCCTGCTCCTTGGATCCAAGGGCGACCCAGCAAACAGGAGTAAGCAGGACAGATATCCATGATGTAGAAAGTAGAGTTGAAAATTTGTGAGCCCACCTTGATCGGGAGATCCACCTCTCCAGGAACTATCCTTTTGGACCCATCGAAAGCCCTCACAATAATATCACTTGGTTTCAAAACTAGTCCTTCACAGTCTAAACGGTCCAAAGCCCCCTTGGGTAGCACGTTTAAAGAAGATCCAGTGTCAACCTGAACATGTGCTAGGGTAGTCCCCTTACATTCAACAGAAACATGCAGAGCTTTGTTATGGTTCTTTCCCAGTGGTGTCAGATCAGCATCTGGGAACCCCAAACCATTGTCGGTCGTCAAGCTTGCCACACAATTTTCAAACTGGTATGTCGTGGTCTCACGAGGGACATGAGCCTTCTTAAAGAATTTGATTAGCACCCGAGCATGAGCATCAAAATAGAGTACAAAGATAACATAGAAATCTTGGAAGGGGTTTTCCCCAGCTGCTCCATTATCTTGAAATCACTCCTTTTTATAATTTTCAAGATCTCATCCATTTCTCGAGCGGAAGGTTCCTCAGCAGCAATGCCTTTTGCGGGTATTTCTGTCTCGGCAGGCTCAACTACTTTCTCCTTTCCCCTTGTGTCAGCACTAGGCTTAGCAATGGTGATGCGACAGGTGCCTTTGTAGCAGTTGGTGGTGAGATGTTGGGTGAAAAGATTCTCCCAATTTTGGTCACCTTACTAGATCCAATAATGTTACCAATGTCATCAGCTTTGCTTTCTTCAATCCAAGTGTCTTGCTTTATTCTATGGTAAAACACCTCAGCACCATAGTTCCATGGCACTGCTTTGTTGGAAGATTACGAAATTGGCCCGGGGGCGGTAATTATCAGAGGAGCAACAGTCGGCTCATTTGAAATCCTGATAGGACCCTTGGAGGAGATCCTAAGAGGCTTGTTTGAGATTTTTATTATGGAGAGGTCTTTAAACTTATTGGTCAAACTTTTGGCGGACGAAATCTTCTCAAATAGGATCTCATGGCTATTCATCAGGCATTGAATGCCTTCCTTCAGCCTTTTGCATCCATTGAGTTGTGTGGCGCAACAATCATAATCCTTCAAACATCCATGGAAAATCTCGGCTTTCGGCAGATTCTTTTTTATAATATTTAACGGAGGATTCAAGTCTTCGACGGAGGAAACAAAAATGGTGTCTTCAACAACATTGACACCCTTGCCATGGTATTGCATTGGTGCTGTTATCACATTGGAAATTGGAGGAAGATCAAATTTGATGGTTATTGTCTATTAAGTCTTGAATTTTATTCTTCAGCGCCCAACATTGGCCAGTCTCATGCCTGGGACTATTCAAGTGATATGCACACTTGGTATTCATATTGTATTTAGGTGAAGAGGTATCTAGATTAGCCAGACGATCACGCAGTGTCACCAAATTAGCCTTTAACAGGTGTTGCAATGCTTGGGATAGCGACATGCCTATCCTTGTGTATTATCTTCGTGGAACCTCAAACCATTGATGATTGGAAGATTGTCTTTGAACAGGTGGTGGGTTGGAAATTCGAACAGCATTAACGGATGGACGGTCATCCTTCTTGGTACGGGCCCTTGCCCCATACACAACATTCGTTTCTTTCTTCCCGGTAAAATTTTTCTTTACGGGATTGGAGGTGGAAGCAGATGCTATGGGAATCTTGTCGTTTTGATACCGCTTTCAACTCTTTCACCGGTTAAGATCAGCTCGATGAAACCGGAAGAAGAACAACCAACCAATAATTTGAAAAATGGACCAGATAAAGTGCCCATAAACATATCAATGTGCTCCCTGTCAGTTAACGATGGTTGGAACCTACTGACAAGATCCCTCCACTTATGGGCGTACTCTTTGAACCCTTCACTCTTACCCATTGTCATGTCTTGCAGTTGAACTCTTGTCGGCGCCAGGTCGACATTGTACTGGTATTGGTGGTAGAAAGTGGTGGCTAAGTCTTCCCATGTATGGATACGGGAACCCTCCAATTGGTAAAACCACTCTAGTTGCGTCCCAGCCAATCTTTCTTGAAAGAAGTGAACCCAGAGTTTCTTGTCAGCGGTGTGCGGTTGAATTTTGCCCACATAAGACTTCAGGTGAAGTTTTGGGTAGGAAACCCCATCGTATTTAACGAAAACTGGTATCTTGAATTTGTGGGGAATGACAACCCTAGATATTAAACTGTTGTATCCCAAAATTTGCCCTCCCATATTTCTCAAAACATTTCAAGAAAGATCCTCAAGTTGCTCAAGGTAGTCCAAGGGTTGGCCAGACAAGCTCTCTCTTAAGGCAGTCTACCTCAAATTAGGGTTTCATGTTGCATCAAGATACTTGAGTCCAAGTGATCCCAAATGCTCACCAATGTCCTAATATGTTCTCAAGATCATCCATGTCAAGTTTCAAGCCTTGCAGAGGAAGTTTGCCTAGTCAATTGCTCAAAAGCCTGAAAATCGACTATGCTAGGGCAAAAGTCAACTGTGGCCCACATACAGTCAAACTTCAAGATTTTTGGTCAACATCCTCATTTTTAAGGATATTTCATCATTTTATCAAGGGTTGATCATGATTCATCAAGGATTGCTCATAATTCATCAAGACTCAAAAGTTGCTAAATTAGGGTTTTGTAGGAAAAGTCAACTCAACTTTGGCCAAGCATAATTTTCTCATACTTTATGAGAAATGACCCATCCAAATCTCATTTTTAAGAGGATGCAATTCTACACAATCTATATTCATCTCCCAAGTTCAAAATATGCACTCACAATAAGTTACGAATTTGGACATTATAGGTCATTTTGAAAAGTCAACAAAAACACCTTTTGTTTCAAAGCTTCATACATGAGCATGGAATATCAAAATGAGATGATACCAAAAGGGTTGCTTAGAGGACATCTCAATCTTTCGAAAAAGTACAAGAACACCCCCAAAGAGTCAAAATTGAAAAAGTTATGCATTGGTGAAGTTGACCCTTTTTGCAAAATTGCCAAAAGTCAACTATCCCTAAAACTTCATTTTTTACCAAATGGGCCCAATCTTTTTCACTTGTTTTTAGTTGGCAACATAGTCCACGAGCTCTACCCTTTTTCACTTGTCCATATCTTATTTTTATTATTTATTTTGATTTTTATTTTAATTAATTCAATTTTAATCAAAACAAATCATATAAAATCCAAAATATTGAAAACCAAAGATTTTGTGATTGTTTCAGGTCTTATTACACATCTAGCATCAAATCAAACTCGTATCAAGGCATGTGTGCACAAAAAGATTGGAAATAGGCCAAATTTGGAAAGTTTTCAAAGTGAATCAAATCAAATACCCAAATCATTGATGGGGGAAGATTGAGAGCAGTTATCAACCCTAATCCCTTCATTGATACATATAGAGGGCGTGCAGACTCAAAAAAGAGGTTAGAAGTAGGCGCATGAGCAAGAACAAAAACTGAAAAAATCAAGAAAAAGTGGTGAATCGAATTTGCACTTAGAGGCATCCTCAAGACTCTTTGCCTATCCCAATCGGTTCCTGGGAGTCTCAGCAAGCTAAAGCAATCGAAACCAAGCATTTTCCAGCCTTGTAAAGCACTGTAAGTCCATCACGATATCATACATTTCTTGAATTCGAATCTCATGATATAGGCATTGTTAGGATGAATTAATCACATATTCTTGATCTATGAGACATATGCAAGCTTTCTGCATGATTTAATTGCATTTATATAGCCTGTACTGGAATTCACCATTGCTAGGTTTCGTAGCTCCGTTTTAGGGTTTTTGTTTACAGGAAAAATTAGCCTTCGTAAGTGGTACCATCATGTTCAGGAGGACGAGACGAACTCAACCATGGCGTTAGGTGTCATTTATTTGGCCCATGGAAGATTTGGGAGCAAGCTCTGCTTATAGCTATGGACAAGCGTCCGTAGGTAAAAGTCTGGGACTTTTACCCACGGAGAGGGGAAGAAGATGACCAGTTGTCACCGTTCCATTGGCCTATTCAAACTAGCAGCGCGCATTTTTTTCAATTTTCCACTAATTCTTTGTTTTACATATTATTGTTTGTTGTACCCCAAAATTTTCCCTCCCATATTCCTCAAGATTTGTCAAGAATGATCTTCAAATTGCTCAAAATGGCTCAAGGGTTGGACAGTCAAATCACCTCCTAAGGCAGTCAAGTCAAAATTAGGGTTTTGTGTTGCATAAGGGTCCTTACATACAAATTACCTCAAGTTATCCCAAATGTCCTAATATGTTCTCAAGTTCATCCATGTCTAATTTCAAGCCTTGCAGAGGAAGTTTGGTCAGTCAACTACTCAAGAAGTCCAAAAATCGACTGTGCTAGGGTAAAAGTCAACTATGTCCCAAATACAGTCAAACCTCAAGATTTTTTGTCAACATTCTCATTTTGAAGGATAATTCATCATTTGATCAAGGGTTGATCATGATTCATCAAGGATTGCTCAAGATTCATCAAGATTCAAAAGTTGCTAAATTAAGGTTTTGTAGGAAAAGTCAACTCAACTTTGACCAAGCATAACTTTCTCATACTTTATTAGAAATGAACCATCCAAATCTCATTTTGAAGAGAATGCAATTTCCTACAATCCATCTTCACACCTCAAGATCAATAAATGCACTCACAAAAAATTAAAAATTTGGACATTATAGGTCATTTTTGAAAGTCAACAAAAACACCTTTTTTGCCAAAGCTTATAACTTGAGAATGGAACATAAAAATGATATGAGACCAAAATGGTTGATTAGAGGACATCTCAAGGTTTCTAAAAAGTCTAATAACACCTCCAAAAGTTCAAAATTGAGGAAGTTATGCATTGTTGAAGTTGGGCATTTTTCAAATTTGCCAAAAGTCAACTATCCTCAAAACTCCAATTTTTGACAAAAGGACCCACTTTTTCCACTTGATATAGTCTTGTCATGCCACACACGTGTCCAATATTTGATTTCATGGCCATTCACTTATTTTTCTATTTTATTTAATTTTTATTGATTTAATTCATTTTAAATCAATATTAAATCAAATAAAATCTAAAAAATTGATGTAAGGGGATTCTTGTGATCATTACAGCTTGCAAATCTCATGTGATACTTGTTGTACCCCGAAATTTGCCCTCCCATATTCTTCAAGATTTGTCAAGATCAAGGTTCAAAATCTCCTAAGGGTTGCACAGTCCAATGGCCTCCTAACAGTCAAAAATTAGGGTTTTGGTTATGGCAAAGAAATTGAAGTTTCCAAGGGCCCAAACAAGTCCCACATGCCTATAAACATTTTCAAGCATCCATATGCCAAGTTTCAAGACTCACAGCATCAAATTGCACAGTCAAAAGCCCTAATTGCTTCACCGTCAACTGCAGGGGCAAAATGGTCATTTGACAGTCAAAAGTCCAAATTTTTGGTCAACATCTTATTTTGAAGCCACAAACATCATTTGATCAATTCTTGATCATGATTCTCAAGGCATGGCTCAAAAAGTCTCAAGATGCAAAAGTTTCTATTTTTGGACAGCTGAAAAAGTCAACTGCAAATTGACCAGGGCATAACTTCCACATGGTTTATCATAAAAATTCCATACAAATCTCATTTTGAAGAGAATGACATTTCCTACAACTCATCTTCACACTTCAAGTCCAAGAAATTCTCTCACAAAAAGTTATCAATCTCAACATTATAGGTCATTTTCAAAAGTCAACAAAAAGACACTTTAAGTCAAAGACCATAACTTGATATTGGTAAATCAAAATGACATGGGACCAAAGACATTGGTTAGAGAACTTCAAGACATTTCCAAAATGTCCAAGAACATGATCAAATCTTAAAAATTGAGCAAGCTATGCCTTGTGGAAGTTGGGAAATTTTTGGGAATTTTGAAAAGTCAACTTTGCTTCAAATGCCTCAAAATTGCTAATGGGCCTCAATTTCTTCCATGAATCATTACCCAAAGGCTATGCACGACCCATTAAGCTAAAAGGGAGTTATTTTCTTATTTTTAATTAATTAATTGAATTTTTAATCCCATTAATTCATTTAATTAAAATTAATTATGAAAAAAATACTAAATCATGTTTTCCAAATCTTTTTGTGCAGCATATTCACTCTTTATGAATCAAATATTTCGTGCATCACACAAAAGGAAAGATTCTATTCAATTGGCAATGGTTTCATGGCAAAAAGATTGGATTTGATATCATTGAAAATCAAATATTGAATCATTAATACAAGGGTTTTGGGCTTGGTTTTTTAACCTAAATTGCTTCAGATACATAAGCACAAGTTAACCTAATCCTAAGGAGGACGAAAAATTGCTCAAGAGGCTGCCTACCAATTTGCAAAAGTTGATTAAAAATTGAAATCTGAAAACATAGTTGCAGTGTGATTCAAAGCTCAAAAAGTATTCCAAACGATTGCTGGGACCTTCCTGAACGTGTCTCAATACATTTCCAGTCTCCACGCACAAAGAATTAGTAGAACCATGTTGCACTTTTTCACAAAAAATTCATAATCGTGTTTCCATTTACATGTACTATTTGTGATTTTTAACCATTGATTTACACTATCATGGATATTCTGAAGCTATTGGTGCTATTTGATTGAACCAAGAACGCCTGTATCCAAAGTTGCCATGAACATTTCTTAGGGTTTCAGAACTCCAATTTTGGGGTTTTCCACATATGGTAAAATCAAGCCACGAAACCTGTACCATTGGATTCAGGACATCCAGACGAAACTAATCCACTACTCGCGCCTTTTTTATGCTTGCTTATGCCCTATTCGCTATTATTTGCAGGTGTCATTTAGTGGGGGTTTAAAACCCCCGCTATCTATTTTTATTTTCAGGCAAAACGGAGAAACAATGAAGAAGACGTTGAGTTGTTGGCACATGGTTGGTCCGTTTGAATAATTGGCGCGTTTTATTTTGATCCAGCATAACACTATCTTTTCACATATATTATTCAGGTTCCACTAAACTAACAAATAAACGCGTTGGTTGGGTTGGTAGATGCGCTGTCATGCAGGTACTGGGACCTGGGTTCGATTCCCAGGTCCCCCTCTCCTATTTCATATTTTTCTTCATAACATGTTTCTACGCAGCGCTTCATCAAAAGACCACCATACAACTCCATCTCCTTGCCTACCACGCGCCCAGTAAGTCTCATCCAAGGGCCAGAACCTGGAGTCCACCATGCATGCTGGTCAAACACTCCATACACAATTCCAAAAAGTCCAAAAGGGCCAGATTTCCAATGGGCCTAATTGCTTCAACAAACCTCCCAGATTGGGTCAGACACCCCATGGTTTTCATTTTATTTCTTAATTCCTTTTTCTTTTCTTCTTTTTATTTTAATTGCTTTCTTTGTTTTATTTAATTCACAAATTTAATTTTCATAATACAAAATACAGAAAAAAATAAAAATATGTTTATTTAATATTTGGTCCATTAAACATTTTGTAAATAAATTTTAATAACTAACTTAGTAACATTAGGTTAAAATTTTAATATTTTTTCTTAAATAACTAAAAAAGGTAGAAATTAGGTTTTTTAGCATTTTATTCTTTTCTCTCAACAAATAATTTCTTTTTCTTATTATTATTATTAATTATTAATTATCTTGTAAATAAATATGTCATTAAATAATTAGTGTAAATTAGGTCAAAACTTAAATATTTTTCTTTAACATTTAAAAATAATTTAGAACTAGGGTTTTATTTAATTTATAATTTCAATTAATTTTCTTTGTTTCATAAATACCAAAAAAACATAAAAAAAACAATTTCTTTTCTTATTAAATAATTAATTAACCTTTAATTTCATTCAATTCCTTAAAGGGTCCAACGCCCTCGCATACTCGATTCTAAATTCTTTTCGCGCAGTTATTTTTATTTCCTTTGTGAATATTATGTAATTGCCCAAAGCCTTGTAATAGTAATTAGGTTTAACTTTTCGCATTTACTTTTCGCATTTTATTCAAAACGGGTCTTTGTTAATTTGGCGATGTATAGACCTGCGCCTTGTAATAGCGTATGACTTTATTTTCCGCATTTTAATTTCCGCACCTTTAAACTGCTAATCACATGAAAGAATGAATGGCCCAAATAAAAACAATGCGTAGCTCACCAAATGCATGACAAGACAAATATTAACTGAAAATGACACACAATTCACACACCACTCTTAGGGTACGCCTCACTATTTCCTTGCCCCTCGAAACGTGGTCGTCGAGTATAGGAAGTTTTAGCAAGTCCTTATGTCCATGAACATGGCATAAGGGTAGCTTCTAAGGTGTCCTACTGTTGCTCTGGTGACCACACTGTCCCTAAAAACGAATTGACCCGAACACCTCCAACGGTGGTGCTACCTACCTCTCAATGGTGGGATGGCACTACCTTAAGGACATTTACACAGCCTAATTCCTTAGGGTAGGTAGATGACTCATAGATACTTGCTCTAAAAAACAAATCAAAACTTCTTTTCACACCGACACTTTTAAAAAGCTTTCAAAAACAATTTTTCAAACACTCTTGAGGACTGATACAAGAGTCGATCTGAAATCTTTCAAAGAAACTTTTTCAAACCCACCCACAATTGAAAAGCAAACACTTTTGAAAACACAATGAGCAAGTATCTAAGAGCCCATGGATAACCATGGATAGAAAGGGTGCTAACACCTTCCCTTTCTATAAATCTACCTCCCGAACCGAGAAACATCTCGAAAAGGAATTTTTCTGTGCTTTTGTCCTTTCCATGTTGGAGAAAATAAAAGACGGTGGCGACTCTTGCTTCCGCGACATTTCGCGAAACCAGCGTTAAACAGTCAGTTCCAGATCCACCGATCACAGAACTGGCGACTCTGCTGGGGAATCTTATAAAGTGAGGTGTACCTTAGGACTAAGATCACTTATGTTTTCAATTGCTTTGACTTGTTTGCTTTAAATTTTGGGACTGTCTTGGGAGTTCTATAGATCCTAACCCGGATCTGGGGATACCCTGTTAGGTAGCATAAGCTGTGAGGGACCTGTCCGGCGTAGACCGACATGGGTGAAGCAGTGGCTATGTTGGTGTGGCACCTTGGTCTGTACCGATATCCCTTGTGTCGCAACGAGGAGAATATGGGTCTTCTGAGGATTCGTTAAGCACCAACCGACCTTAGAACCTTAAATGACCCAACTTGGCTTATAGAACAGTAGCAGTATGCTACACCCATTGAGGCTAAACTCTCGCGATGGTTCTGGCCGCAAGAAAAGATTGCGATGCTGGAGTTATGACCGATTGAGGGTAGTCAGTGATATTGGGATCCTCTAGAACCCGATTACTTCTGATAGGACAGGTCTGAACCAACAAACTGAAAGAGGGTAATACCTAGACCCCATGCTGGCCTAAACTCTAAGGGCTTGTCTTGTGTGACTTGTGTGCCTTATCATGTTTGCCTTTGTAAATATTTGTGGTGTGCTTTATCATAACATCATGCCATCATAACATTGCATGCATCCTGCATAAGGACTGACCATTTCAAAGACAAGAGGGTTCACCTTTGCTCTGTTTTGTAGGACATCATGATGCCTATGCGAAGGAATACTATCCGGTTCAACTTTGTTCACCCACCTGAGTTGCTTGAAGAGTTGGTTAGCAGAATTCCAAGTACTACTTCCTTCATCCAGAGGCATGGTTCTCTTCTCAGTTTAGTCACAGCAAAGTGGGACCAACAGTTGATGAGTGTCCTGACCCAGTTCTATGACCCTCTGTACCAGTGCTTCACTTTTCAAGACTTCCAGCTGGTCCCTACCCTGGAAGAGTTCTCTGATTTGCTTGGTATCCCTATCCTGGATCAGACTCCCTACACTGGTTGGGAAAAGACTCTTAGGCTTGAAGAGGTTGCTGCAGCTCTTCCCTTGACCCACCAAGAAGTAATGGACAACTGGGTGACTAGAAGCGGAGTTAAGGGTTTCTTGGCCAAGTTCCTGGTTGGTAAAGCTAACAGTTTCTTGAATGGCTTGGACTTTAGGGCATATGAAGACATCTTGGCTCTCTTAATCTATGGTCTAGTCTTGTTTCCTAATCCTGATAACTTCATTAACGTCACTGCCATAAGGATCTTCATGTCTCGGAACCCTGTACCCACTCTCTTGGGTGACATCCTGCAACAACTTTATGCTCGTACTGCCCGAAGGTCTCGGAACCCTGTGGTGTTGCATCCCTTTGTTGGTGAGGTGGTTTATTTCGCACCTCCCCAAGTTCGTGCTAAAGAACCAAGAAGGAAGAGGTTGGGCTCATAGGTTAATGTCTCTCACTGATAAGGACATCATTTGGACTTTCAGAGGTTTGGATGAGGTAGCTGTTATTGATCGTTGCGGAGAATACCCCAATGTTCCTTTGATTGGTACCCAAGGAGGAATCTCTTATAATCCATGTCTAGCTCTCCGTCAGTTTGGAAGAGCCAGAAGAACAGGGCCTCATGAGATGTTGGTGCCTCATATCAGTTTTGAGTTTCAGAAAGATAGTGACGAACTGCGCCGTAGATTCACCAAAGTTTGGGACGGAATTCATAAAGCTGACCCACAAGAGCTGGGACCGAAGACTTCTCTACCTATGGAAGCCTACTACAAATGGGTCCGCATCCGTGCTCAGAAGTTAGGTATGCCATATGAAGCTACCAGGCCTATCATTCTTGAAAGTCCTGAGGGAGATGGGGTTCCTCCAACTGTCCTCCCTCCTCAGATACCTACTGATTATGAGACATTAAAGAGGTCATGGGCGCAACTGTGAGAATAACGGGATTCTTATCGGGAAAAGTTCAACGAGCAGGAATTGAAGATCCAGAAGTTGACAAAGCAGTTGGAGAATGAACGAGCTCTGAATGACTACATCCGTACTGAGAAGAGGAGACCCTGGGACCAATGATGAGCTTTGGATGTTCTTTTACAGTTTTATTTCCCTTTTCAGTATTTCCATTTTTTTATAATGCCTAAGGGTAATCTGTTGAACGATTTAAATTTCAAGGTTGAATCTAATGAAGTGTGTTCCTTTTTGTTTACAAAGTTGATTCCCGATTGTCTTTGAAAACATAAATCATACGCATTCCATTCATCATGTGCATAGCAGGTACTCTTCTTTTCAGGTTGCTTACTATTCTTCGCTGTTTATTTCAGCATCATGAACCCTGAATCGTCTACCGAGCAGTCTATCAAGGCCCTTCAGGCCCAGAACACACAATTTCAAGAGCTGATCATGGGTTTGGCCCAAGGACAGGTGGAACTGAAGGCCCTGCTGGTTCAGAAGAAGAAGAAGAAGAGAACTGTTCTATTCAACACGGGTCGGAGGTTTGGTAACACTCTGCAGAATGAGGAAGTTGGTTCTTCTGTAGGCAAAGACAGTCCCCAGGGGGGAAGGGCTCCAAGTCCGGTGGTCTCTGACAACGAGACTGATTTTAATGAGGAACAGTATCCTCCAGCTGAAGATAGATACAAGCAGTTGGAAGACCGTCTGAACGCCATGGAAATTCAACAAGTGCCTGGTTTGGATTTCGGAGACTTGGGTTTATCTTCTGGTGTGATCATCCCGCACAAGTTTAAAGCACCATCTTTCGTAAAGTACGACGGGGCTTCCTGCCCTAAGCTGCACCTCAGATCTTATGTGCGGAAGATTCAGCCGTACACAGTGGACAAGAACTTGTGGATCCACTTCTTCCAGGAGAGTCTTTCAGGGACTCATCTTGAATGGTTCTATCAGCTGGATGGAACCAAGGTTCGTAACTGGGAGGAGTTGGCTACTGCTTTTTACAAGCAGTATCAATATAATGCCGACCTTGCTCCTACACGTACCCAACTCCAGGGTATGTCGCAAGGATCGGGAGAAGGTTTTAAAGAGTATGCGCAGAAGTGGAGGGACCTGGATGGCAGGGTGCAGCCACCATTAACAGACCGTGAGCTAGTGGATATGTTCTTGGGGACCCTCTCCGGGCCATTCTTCAATCATCTTATCGGTAATTCATCTGCAGGGTTCACTGACCTTATTCTGACTGGGGAAAGGATAGAGGCTGGCATGAAGTCAGGTAAGATTCAGAAAGGTGCGTCTTCAAGTGCTGAGAAGAAACCTTTTAAAAAGGAGGTCAGTGCTGTGTATGGGCCTAGGAGGCAAGATAAACCAGAGCGCCGCCAAACTATCAACGCGGTGGTTATTGCTAATCCTGCTGCTGCTCCTCGACAACCTAACTAACAAAGGACTGAGAGACCCAGAAGAGAATTCACTCGGCTGAGTATGACCTTGTCACAAATCTTGCCACAGCTGCTATCGACCAACTTGGTGACCGTCAGAGAGGCCCCAAAAGTTATGAATACTGCATCTCCTAAATATAATCCAAATGCACGCTGTGCTTATCACTCCGATAGCCCGGGGCATTCTACTGATGATTGCTGGGCCCTAAGGAATAAAGTTCAGGACCTTATCGATGCTAAGGAGGTACAGTTTGAAGCACCTGAGAAGCCCAATGTAGTGACAGCTCCCCTGCCTGACCATGGAGTGAATGCTATCAGGGATGATGATGAAGTGGAAGAATCTGAGTTCAACAGCTGGATCTACCTGACGGCCGACAGTGGACCTAGCAATTGGACTGCAAAAGACAACATACCTGTTACTTTTGTTACGCAGTAATGAATTCCTTTGTTTTTGTTATTTGTAATAAACAATAAACTAAAACTTTATGGCCCAGTGTCTTACCCGGGGCACCGTGGCTTCATTTGTGAGGGCATTAACTGTCATTTCCATATATCATGAATAAAGGCATTGGACGTTTTTTCGCATTTCAAATCTTGTGCTCCTTTTCTTTCTTTTTTTCTTTATATATTGCAAAACAACTGTATTTACACACACTCACTCATACAGGTTTCAATCCACTCTGGATCTCACTGGTAACGACTCTGCTACTGCCAGTTATGACTTCGAAAATCCGATCAACTTAGCCGAAGACGAAGGTGAATATGATTGCGAAGTGCCTGGTGAACTTGCAAGACTGTTACTCCAAGAAGAGAGAGCCATTCAGCCACATGAAGAGCCAGTGGAAACGGTAAATCTGGGTACTGAGACAGACAGAAAGGAAGTCAAGATTGGTGCTAATCTGGAGCTCAGCGTAAAACAACGGTTGACTCAGATGTTGCATGATTATGTGGAGATCTTTGCCTGGTCCTACGAAGATATGCCTGGGTTGGATACCGACATTGTGGTCCATCACTTGCCTACCAAGGAAGACTGCCCTCCCGTTAAGCAAAAGGTCCGCCGTATGCGTCCAGAGATGTCTGAGAAGATCAAAGCTGAGGTTATGAAGCAGTTCGATGCCGGGTTTCTAGCAGTGACTTCTTACCCTCAGTGGGTTGCCAATGTGGTGCCGGTACCGAAGAAGGATGGTAAGGTCAGAATGTGCGTTGACTACAGGGATCTAAACAGGGCCAGCCCCAAGGATGACTTCCCCCTACCTCACATTGACGTTCTGGTTGACAATACTGCTCAGCACAAGGTGTTCTCCTTCATGGATGGTTTTTCAGGGTACAATCAGATCAAGATGGCTCCTGAAGATATGGAAAAGACTACCTTTGTCACTCAGCGGGGCACCTTCTGCTACAAGGTCATGCCATTCGGGTTGAAAAATGCGGGGGCAACCTACCAACGTGCCATGGTTGCTTTATTTCATGACATGATCCATCATGAGATTGAAGTGTATGTTGACGATATGATCGCAAGGTCCCAAACTGAAGAGGAACACCTTGACCATCTGCAAAAGTTGTTTGACCATTTGAAACTGTATAAGCTGAGGTTGAACCCAAACAAGTGCACCTTCGGGGTAAGATCTGGAAAGTTGCTAGGCTTCGTCGTGAGTGACAAGGGTATTCAAGTTGACCCTGCCAAAGTAAAAGCCATTCAAGAGATGCCAGTTCCTAAGACAGAGAAAGAAGTCAGAGGCTTTCTAGGACGCCTGAATTACATTGCCCGATTCATCTCACACCTACCTGCTACTTGTGAACTAATCTTCAAGCTGCTGAAGAAAGATCAGGTAGTACGTTGGAATGATGAATGTCAGGCCGCTTTTGACAGAATCAAAGAGTATCTCCAAGAACCACCCATCCTTATGCCACCGGTTGAAGGGAGACCTCTAATACTATACTTGACAGTACTTGACAGCTCAATGGGGTGTGTGCTGGGGAAGCATGACGAGTCTGGCCGAAAAGAGCACGCCATTTATTACCTTAGCAAAAAGTTTACCGACTGTGAGACCCGATACTCACTGCTCGAGAAAACTTGCTGCGTTTTGGTATGGGCTGCTCGCCGGCTAAGACAGTATATGCTGACTCACACTACCTTGTTGATCTCAAAGATGGATCCAATAAAGTACATATTCGAAAAGCCTGCTCTGTCTGGAAGAATAGCAAGATGGCAGATGATCTTGACGGAATACGACATCCCGTACATGACTCAGAAAGCTATCAAAGGAAGTGTATTGGCAGACCACTTGGCACATCAGGCAGTAGACGACTACCAGTCAATGAACTTCGAGTTTCCAGACGAGAGCATCATGATAGTGACTGATTGTGAAGTACCTGGACCGGATGAAGGACCTGAGGAAGGATCCCGATGGTCTATGCACTTTGACGGAGCCTCCAACTCTTTGGGTAACGGTATTGGCGCTGTGATCATATCTCCTCAAGGCACTCATACTCCACTTACTGCCCGGCTATGTTTCAACTGCACCAACAACATGGCGGAGTATGAGGCATGCATCATGGGTCTGCAAGCTGCGATCGACTTAAGGATCAAGTTTCTAAGTGTCTTCGGAGATTCCGCTCTCGTGATCAATCAGATCAAAGGCGAGTGGGATACGAAACATCCGAATCTTATTCCTTACAGAGAATGTGTGTTAACATTGATCCCCCATTTCACAGAGATAACTTTTGAACATTTCCCAAGAGAGGAGAATCAGCTGGCGGACGCGTTAGCTACGATGTCTTCCATGTTCAAAGTCAAGTGGGACAATGAGGCTCCCCGGGTCATTATCTTGAAACTGGACAAACCGGCATACTGTTGTGATCTTGAAGCTGAGGTAGTGACTGAAAAACCCTGGTACCACGAAGTGAAGAGATACTTGGAAGCTCAGGAGTATCCTGAAGGTGCATCTGTCAACGATAAGAAGTTTCTGAGAAGGTTCGCAGCAAAGTTCTTCCTCAGCAACGACATTCTATACAAGCGAAACCATGATTCGACCTTACTGCGTTGTGTGGATAAGACTGAAGCAGAAAGGATCATGGCGGAGCTGCATGAAGGTACCTTCGGAACACATTCCAGTGGACACACCATGGCAAAGAAGATCCTTCGGGCAGGATATTTCTGGTCCACAATGGAAGCTGACTGTTACCAACATTCTCGGACATGTCACAAGTGCCAGATATATGCAGATAAGGTGCACGTTCCTCCAGTTCCTCTGAATGTCTTGACAGCACCTTGGCCTTTCGCAATGTGGGGCATTGACATGATCGGCGAGATTAAACCTACGGCATCCAATGGGCATCGCTACATCCTGGTGGCGATTGATTACTTTACAAAGTGGGTTGAAACAGCTTCCTACGCCACTGTAACCAAGAACGTTGTGGCACGGTTCATTCGACATAACCTGATCTGTCGATACGGCGTCCCGGAAAGAATCATTACAGACAACGGTACCAATCTTAATAACAATATGATCATTGAGCTCTGCGAGCAGTTCAAAATACAGCACCACAACTCTTCTCCTTACCGGCCAAAGATGAATGGGGCTGTAGACGCAGCGAATAAGAATATCAAGAAGATTGTGCAGAAGATGACAGTGACCTATAAAGATTGGCACGAAATGTTACCGTTCGCTCTTCATGGGTACCGTACCTCAGCAAGGACGTCAACCGGGGCAACTCCTTTTTCCTTGGTCTACGGTATGGAGGCAGTCTTACCGATTGAAGTTCAAATACCCTCTATCCGAATAATGAAGGATGCAGATCTGAGCGAAGATGATTGGATCCAGACACGACTTGATCAGTTAAATCTAATCGACGAAAAGAGACTCACTGCTATTTGTCATGGTCAAACGTATCAAAAGCGGATGATCAGGGCATTTAATAAGAAAGTCAGACCACAAGAGTATCAAGTTGGGGATCTGGTAATCAAATGCATCATCCTTCCTCAGAGTGATCCCAGGGGAAAATGGACCCCTACGTACGAAGGGCCATTTATGGTTAAACATGTGTTCTCAGGAGGAGCCATGATTCTGACCACCATGGATGGTGACGACCTTCCTCACCCCGCCAATGCAGACATAGTAAAAAGATACTACGCATGACAAAGACCCGCTAGGTTGACATACCTAGGCAAAAATTAGGGCTTCTCGGCGAACCAAAAGGGTTCGGGCAAAATGAGGGATGAAATGAAAAAAAATCTGTACACCCGGCAAGTCGAAAACCTGAAAAGGCGGCTTGGGCAAAAATGGGTATCCCGGTGGACCGAAAACCCGAAAGGGCGGTCCAGGCAAAAGTTAGGGATAAAGCATAATACTATGTCCCATTGGATCACCTTGCATCCAGAATCTGGTATCAACTATCAAGTTCAGACGGCATCGATCAATCAGCTTCATCGTCAACTGAGCAACAGAGTGATGAGACGCTCGAAGATATAAAGGCGATAGCAGAGTTGGAACCCAGTGGAATTATTCTTTTCACATAGCTGTTTTGTTTTCCCCTTGTACAAAATTGTATAATCTCTTTTATTCGGCGGCGTTCTCTTACTAGGACGTCAGCCTCTTGTACATAAAACGCCTATTTACAGGAAAATTCAATTCAATACAATTCACTTTTCAGATAAATTGCCAATTGTTTTTCCTTTTTTCGTTTTGTTTTGCGAAGAACGTCCAAGGTTCAATTTGTGATATATGCATTTGACAATAATTGCTAACTCATAAATATTTGCATACGAAACAAAGGATTAATTACAGGTAACATTAGAAACAAGGGCAATAATGAGTTGTCTAAGCGATCTAATTGCTCTGTCCACCAAGGTAACAAGGTAAGTTCGGCTGAAGAACATAACCAATTCATCTTAACTCCCCAGAGAGTGAGCCAGCAAGTCAACATACTCTCCCCAAGCTAAGTTATCCTATCAGCCTTAAGGAAGTTGGGTATCCCCAGCAGAGCTCAACATTCCTCAGCAAAGTATACAGACATTCTTAACAAGCATCCCCGGTAATCTCGATCTAAGATTGTTCCCCGGCGGTATACCAAACATTCAATGGAGCCACTTCCCCAATATATCTCAAAAATTTCCCCAGGAGAGTCCAGTCTGAAGTTCCCCCAGGAAAGTGGAATCCATCTCCCCAGCAGTAAGCTTATCCCCAGTAGATTCTGGAAGCTTATCCCCTGCAGAGCATGAACGTGTCCCCCGGCTTTTATTCAAAGGTTATTTCCCCACCAGGATATAACTGGGTTATCCTCAGCTAATGGCCACGTAAAGATCGTCCTCGGCGGAGTCTTCTCATCCCCAGCGGAGTCTATTAAAACTTCCAACATAACAACGATATGCCCAGCGAAGTTACCATCAACATCCCAGCAAAGTACCTCTCTTCCCACAGAGTATTGTTCCCCAGCAAGATCGCTAGAGTAATTTCTCCCCGCAGAGTAATACATTTGCCAAGTTTATTCCCCAACGGAGTCATCTCCTCCTACCGGTTTATTCTTGCAATCATCACTCCCCAGAAACAACAAAGCACTATTCTTCAACATCAGCCCAGGAGTTAACTTCCCGGCACCCGTCAAGGATTTATTTTCCTAAAACGAAAAGATACATTCATAAACATCACATCTTCATACATTATAGCATGCACATACGCATCATGAACATACAATCCACTTATCACATCTCGCATGTCATACATCATGACATTGCATGCAACTAACGTTTTGTCTTTTCAGGACAAAGATTAATACCAAGATGATTACCATCAACGGTCGCAACTAAAGATCTGATTCCTGTATCTTGCCAGGGTGTATCTGTTGACGACTGATTCCAGACCCGATTCCTGTATCTTGCCAGGGTGCGTCTGAAGAGTTTGAGGATCCGATTCCTGTATCTTTCCAGGGTGTATCTGTTGACGACTAGCATTACCAGACCCGATTCCTGTATCTTGCCAGGGTGCGTCTGAAGAGTTTGAGGATCCGATTCCTGTATCTTGCCAGGGTGTATCTGTTGACGACTAGCATTACCAGACCCGATTCCTGTATCTTTCCAGGGTGCGTCTGAAGAGTTTGAGGATCCGATTCCTGTATCTTGCCAGGGTGTATCTGTTGAAGACTAGCATTACCAGACCCGATTCTTGTATCTTACCAGGGTGCGTCTGAAGAGTTTGAGGATCCGATTCCTGTATCTTGCCAGGGTGTATCTATTGACAACTAGCATTACCAGACCCGATTCCTGTATCTTGCCAGGGTGCATCTGAAGAGTTTGAAGATCCGATTCCTGTATCTCGCCAGGGTGTATCTGTTGACGACTAGCATTACCAGACCCGATTCCTGTATCTTGCCAGGGTGCGTCTGAAGAGTTTGAGGATCCGATTCCTGTATCTTGCTAGGGTGTATCTGTTGACGACTAGCATTACCAGACCCGATTCCTGTATCTTGCCAGGGTGCGTCTGAAGAGTTCGAAGATCCGATTCATGTATCTCGCCAGGGTGTATCTGTTGACGACTGTATTCTCCAGACTCGATTCTTGTATCCCGCCAGGGCACGTCTGAAGAGTTTAAAGATTCGATACTTGTATCCAGCCAGGGCGCATCTACACAAAGAGTTTTAAGATCAACTCCTGTAACAGGCCAGGTAATTATCTTTTTTTTTTCAGGTACGCAATTTCTCGCTAAGGAATCTCTTACGCGATCGACACCCAGATGGCATCTGTAAGCCCATCTTCCTATCCATCAATCTCCAAATGGCATCTATAAGCCCATTTCCACCATCACACTGCTAACATGTGAGCGCAAATTTCTGGGCACTCTAGTGTTCAATCATCTTCCACCTTCGGATTACGAAAGGCACGCCAGCCATTCTACACCCTCAGGTCTAAGAAGATTGAACAGGGGCAACTGTTGTACCCCAAAATTTGCCCTCCCATATTCTTCAAGATTTGTCAAGATCAAGGTTCAAAATCTCCCAAGGGTTGCACAGTCCAATGGCCTCCTAACAGTCAAAAATTAGGGTTTTGGTTCTGGCAAAGAAATTGAAGTTTCCAAGGGCCCAAACAAGTCCCACATGCCTATAAACATTGTCAAGCATCCATATGCCAAGTTTCAAGACTCACAGCATCAAATTGCACAGTCAAAAGCCCTAATTGCTTCACCGTCAACTACAGGGGCAAAATGGTCATTTGACAGTCAAAAGTCCAAATTTTTGGTCAACATCTTATTTTGAAGCCACAAACATCATTTGATCAATTCTTGATCATGATTCTCAAGGCATGGCTCAAAAAGTCTCAAGATGCAAAAGTTTCTATTTTTGGACAGCTGAAAAAGTCAACTGCAAATTGACCAGGGCATAACTTCCACATGGTTTATCATAAAAATTCCATACAAATCTCATTTTGAAGAGAATGACATTTCCTACAACTCATCTTCACACTTCAAGTCCAAGAAATTCTCTCACAAAAAGTTATCAATCTCAACATTATAGGTCATTTTCAAAAGTCAACAAAAAGACACTTTAAGTCAAAGACCATAACTTGATATTGGTAAATCAAAATGACATGGGACCAAAGACATTGGTTAGAGAACTTCAAGACCTTTCCAAAATGTCCAAGAACATGATCAAATCTTAAAAATTGAGCAAGCTATGCCTTGTGGAAGTTGGGAAATTTTTGGGAATTTTGAAAAGTCAACTTTGCTTCAAATGCCTCAAAATTGCTAATGGGTCTCAATTTCTTCCATGAATCATTACCCAAAGGCTATGCACGACCCATTAAGCTAAAAGGGAGTTATTTTCTTATTTTTAATTAATTAATTGAATTTTTAATCCCATTAATTCATTTAATTAAAATTAATTATGAAAAAAATACTAAATCATGTTTTCCAAATCTTTTTGTGCAGCATATTCACTCTTTATGAATCAAATATTTCGTGCATCACACAAAAGGAAAGATTCTATGCAATTGGCAATGGTTTCATGGCAAAAAGATTGGATTTGATATCATTGAAAATCAAATATTGAATCATTAATACAAGGGTTTTGGGCTTGGTTTTTTAACCTAAATTGCTTCAGATACATAAGCACAAGTTAACCTAATCCTAAGGAGGACGAAAAATTGCTCAAGAGGCTGCCTACCAATTTGCAAAAGTTGATCAAAAATTGAAATCTGAAAACATAGTTGCAGTGTGATTCAAAGCTCAAAAAGTATTCCAAACGATTGCTGGGACCTTCCTGAACGTGTCTCAATACCTTTCCAGTCTCCACGCACAAAGAATTGGTAGAACCATGTTGCACTTTTTCACAAAAAATTCATAATCGTGTTTCCATTTACATGCACTATTTGTGAATTTTAACCATTGATTTACACTAACATGGACATTCTGAAGCTATTGGTGCTATTTGATTGAACCAAGAACGCCTGTATCCAAAGTTTCCATGAACGTTTCTTAGGGTTTCAGAACTCCAATTTTGGGGTTTTCCACATATGGTAAAATCAAGCCACGAAACCTGTACCATTGGATTCAGGACATCCAGACGAAACTAATCCACTACTCGCGCCTTTTTTATGCTTGCTTATGCCCCATTCGCTATTATTTACAGGTGTCATTTAGTGGGGGTTTAAAACCCCCGCTATCTATTTTTATTTTCAGGCAAAACGGAGAAACAATGAAGAAGACGCTTAGTTGTTGGCACATGGTTGGTCCGTTTGAATAATTGGCGCGTTTTATTTTGATCCAGCATAACACTATCTTTTCACATATATTATTCAGGTTCCACTAAACTAACAAATAAACGCGTTGGTTGGGTTGGTAGATGCACTGTCATGCAGGTACTGGGACCTGGGTTCGATTCCCAGGTCCCCCTCTCCTATTTCATATTTTTCTTCATAACATATTTCTACGCAACGCTTCATCAAAAGACCACCATACAACTCCATCTCCTTGCCTGCCACGCGCCCAGTAAGTCTCATCCAAGGGCCAGAACCTGGAGTCCACCATGCATGCTGGTCAAACACTCCATACACAATTCCAAAAAGTCCAAAAGGGCCAGATTTCCAATGGGCCTAATTGCTTCAACAAACCTCCCAGATTGGGTCAGACACCCCATGGTTTGCATTTTATTTCTTAATTCCTTTTTCTTTTCTTCTTTTTATTTTAATTGCTTTCTTTGTTTTATTTAATTCACAAATTTAATTTTCATAATACAAAATACAGAAAAAAATAAAAATATGTTTATTTAATATTTGGTCCATTAAACATTTTGTAAATAAATTTTAATAACTAACTTAGTAACATTAGGTTAAAATTTTAATGTTTTTTCTTAAATAACTAAAAAAGGTAGAAATTAGGTTTTTTAGCATTTTATTCTTTTCTCTCAACAAATAATTTCTTTTTCTTATTATTATTATTAATTATTAATTATCTTGTAAATAAATATGTCATTAAATAATTAGTGTAAATTAGGTCAAAACTTAAATATTTTTCTTTAACATTTTAAAATAATTTAGAACTAGGGTTTTATTTAATTTCTAATTTCAATTAATTTTCTTTGTTTCATAAATACCAAAAAATCATAAAAAAAACAATTTCTTTTCTTATTAAATAATTAATTAACCTTTAATTTCATTCAATTCCTTAAAGGGTCCAACGCCCTCGCATACTCGATTCTAAATTCTTTTCGCGCAATTATTTTTATTTCCTTTGTGAATATTATGTAATTGCCCAAAGCCTTGTAATAGTAATTAGGTTTAACTTTTCGCATTTTATTCAAAACGGGTCTTTGTTAATTTGGCGATGTATAGACCCGCGCCTTGTAATAGCGTAGGACTTTATTTTCCGCATTTTAATTTCCGTACCTTTAAACTGCTAATCACATGAAAGAATGAATGGCCCAAATAAAAACAATGCGTAGCTCACCAAATGCATGACAAGACAAATATTAACTGAAAATGACACACAATTCACACACCACTCTTAGGGTACGCCTCATTGTTGCCTTGCCCCTCGAAACGTGGTCGTCGAGTATAGGACGTTTTAGTAAGTCCTTATGTCCATGAACATGGCATAAGGGTAGCTTCTGAGGTGTCCTATTGTTGCTCTGGTGACCACACTGTCCCTAAAAACGAATTGACCCGAACACCTCCAACGGTGGTGCTACCTACCTCTCAATGGTGGGATGGCACTACCTTAAGGACATTTACACAGCCTAATTCCTTAGGGTAGGTAGATGACTCATAGATACTTGCTCTAAAAAACAAATCAAAACTTCTTTTCACACCGACACTTTCAAAAAGCTTTCAAAAACAATTTTTCAAACACTCTTGAGGACTGATACAAGAGTCGATCTGAAATCTTTCAAAGAAACTTTTTCAAACCCACCCACAACTGAAAAGCAAACACTTTTGAAAACATAATGAGAAAGTATCTAAGAGCCCATGGATAACCATGGATAGAAAGGGTGCTAACACCTTCCCTTTCTATAAATCTACCTCCCGAACCGAGAAACATCTCGAAAAGGAATTTTTCTGTGCTTTTGTCCTTTCCATGTTGGAGAAAATAAAAGACGGTGGCGACTCTTGCTTCCGCGACATTTCGTGAAATCAGCGTTAAACAGTCAGTTCCAGATCCACCGATCACAATACTCAATCAAACTCGTGCCAAGTTAAAACAAACACAAAATCTCAGATTTGATGCAGATATGGCAACTTGATTATGGTGATCAAAAGCAAATCTTGATTCTTCAATGCATATGGTTTAATGCCCAAGTTTTGACCTAAACACATTCTATTATATGCACACAAGAGAGGTAGACAAAAAGCATGCACAGGACACTGCTGAAACGGCCAGAACAAGTTTGTGAAAAAGCTTGAAAAGTGGGAGATCAAAAACAACATTGGAGCATGATTCAGTCCAAAAGCTTGACATAGTTCTCTTCCCTGACATCCAATGAAGCGATACCAATCAAAACCAAGCGTTTTCATTGCCTAAAACTCATTGTAAGTCTCCACGAACCTTGCTCTGGACATGATATCGTGAAATCATTTTCTTGCATCCTCTTGCCAATTTTCTTGTAAATTCATACTTGTCATTCAATTTCCATTGATTCTGCAATATTTAATTTTATTTTTGTGGCTTGTAACCCCGTATCCAGAGCTAGGGTTCTTGTTCTTGCTTTTTAGGTGTTTTGATGCAGGATAAATTGAGGCTAATGATGGGTATACGAATGATCAGGGGAGACAGACGAATGCAGTGATGGTCTCCGTTGGCATTTATATGGCATGTATCTCTTGATAGGATGATGCCATGGATTTAGTTGCGGACTAAAATCCACAGGTAAACGAACCAGTCTTCATTGAAGAAGACGAAGACGTAGCTTAGCGTGATTGGCCCATTTAAACAAATTGCACGTTTTTTATATTTTGCCAGGCATAATTAATTGTTTATCATATAATATTTTTTGTACATTCCACTAACAAAGAAACATCGCAGTAGAGTTGGCAAGGCAGGCGTGTCATTAAGTATTGGGACCTAGGTTCGAATCCCAGGTCCCCCAAAACTTTGTTAAACTTTTTCTCCAGATATTCACATGCAGCACTCCAAGCGTGGATCACCAAATGCCTCCAGATCTCAATGTGCCAAGTGGCTTCAGGCCAAGATCCAAAAGCTAGATTTGAGCATCCACCATACTCCCTGGTCAACAAGCACGTAGGGAAGCACAAGGGTCAAACAGGCTGGCATAACTGGGCCTCAAAAAATTGCTAATCATGCTCCCAGATCAGGCCCACACCCCCCTGAGTATTTCTTTTACATTTTATTTCTTTTTCCTCATTTGTTTATTTTGTTAATTATTATTATTATTAAAAATTAACCAATTAACATTTTTTTATATAAAATCAGAAAACCCTAAAAAATAATATTTTATTAATTCCACTAATTTTATTATTTATTTTTGTAAATAAAAATTAATTAATTTATTTAGTTTTAATTAAGTATAATTTTAACATATTTTGCAATAAATTAAAATTGATTTAGAATTAGGTTTTTAATATTTTTAACCATTCTTATTTTATTTCTTTAAATATCCAAAAAAACAAAAATCTTTTCATTAATTAATTCAATTATTAATTTAGACTAATTTTTAATTCAAAAATAACAAAAAAATATGCTTTATTTAATAAAAAGGGTCAAAACCCTAAAAACACTCCGATTTAATTTTCTCGCGCGCGAATTATTTGTGATCCATATTTCAATATTGTAACTGCTTCGGGAATGTAATAGTTTTTAACTTAGGACTTTATTTATTCATTTATCGCTTTTATTTACTTTTCGCAATTTAACTTAAAAAGGGTTTGTCTTTGGCGATGTAAATACCCGACGCCTTGTAATAGCTTAGATTTATTTTCCGCAATTTAATTTCCGCAACCGTTAACTGTTAGATGTTTGATAAATAGGCAATGCATGACAAGATCAACTTTTAATTTAAAATCAACAGTAGCTCACCATTAACATGTACAAAGATAAATAACTGAAAAAACGATACACTCCCACATGCCACTCTTAGGGTACACCTCACTTGGTTGCCTCGAACGTGGTCATTGAGTATAGGAAGTTTTAGAGGTCGCCCTCTTGTCCCAAGATCATAAGTTGCCTCGAAACGGTTGCCTCAGATAAAATGATCTAAGACAATAGGGTTATCGCTAAGGCGTCCTAACATTGCTTTAGTGACCACACGTCCCTTAATCGAATTGACCCAAAAACTCCAACGACGGTGCTAACTACTCCTCAATAGTGGGATAGCATTGTCTAAAGGACACTTGTATAGTTTAATTCCTTTTTGAGTAGGTAGATGGTTCTTAAGTACTTGCTCTTTTTAAAACAAAACAAAACTTTTCGCACTTACACCCCTTTCAAAACAAAAACTCTCCTCAAATCCACAAACACAAAGAAAAGCAAAACTTTTGAAAACATAATGAACAAGTACCTAAGAGCCCATGGATAACCACGGGTAGAAAGAGTGCTAACACCTTCCCTTTCTATAATCTACCTCCCGAACCCGAGAAATATCTCAAAAAGGAATTTTTCTATGCTTTCGTCCTTTCCTTGTTGGATAAAATAAAAGACGGTGGCGACTCTTGCTTACCGCGACATTTTGTGAAAACAAACGCAAAACGCGAACCAGCATATCTAAAACAGTCAGTTCTATTCCCACCGATCACAAAACTGGCGACTCTGTTGGGGACTATTATATAAGTGAGGTGTACCTTAGGATTAGATCACTATGTTTTCAATTGTATGCTTTGTACGCTTTAATTTTGTGGGCTTGTATCAGAGTTCTATATATCCTAACCCGGATCTGGGGATACCTTTTAGGTAAGTAGCAATAAACTGTGAGGGATCTGTCCGGCGTAGACCGACACGGATGAAGAAGTAGCTACGTTGGTGTGGCACATTAGTCTGTACCGATATCCCTTGTATTGGAACGAGGAGAATATGGGTCTTCTAAGGAGTCATTAAGCACCAACTGACCTTAGAACCTTAAATTGACCGACTTGGCCATAGAATAGTAGCAGTACGCTACACTCATTGAGACTAAACTCTCGCGATGATTCTGGCCGCAAGAAAAGGTTGCTAAATTGGAATTATGACCGATTGAGGGTAGTCAGTGATATTGAGATCCTCTAGAACCCGATTACTATTTTTTAGGACAGGTTTTAACCAACTGAACTAAAAGAGGGTAGTACCTAAGCTCCATGCCAGCCTGAAATCTAAGGGCTCTTTTGTGTGATTTGTGTGCCTTTACCATGTTTGCCTTTTGTGGATACTTGTGGTGTGCCTTTACCATGACATCATGACATCATAACATTGCATACATTTTGCATAAGGACTAACCTATTTCAAATACAAGAGGGTTTCATCTTTGCTCTGTTTTGTAGGTCATCATGATGCCCAAGCGTAGGAATATTATCCAGATCAACTTTGTCCAAGTACCTACCCTGCTTAAAGATTTGGTTATCAGGATTCCAGACACTACTTCCTTCATCAGAAGGCATGGTTCTCTCCTCCGTTTGGTCACCTCAAAATTGGACGAACAAATGATGAGTGTTCTGGTCCAATTCTATGATCCCCTGTA
This sequence comes from Vicia faba, assembly GCA_948472305.1. Taxonomy (NCBI): domain Eukaryota; kingdom Viridiplantae; phylum Streptophyta; class Magnoliopsida; order Fabales; family Fabaceae; genus Vicia; species Vicia faba. The sequence goes on from OX451738.1 coordinate 358,721,425, forward strand.
CCATTGTTTTACTTTCCAGAACTTTCAGCTGGTGCCTACCCTAGAAGAGTTCTCTGAGCTGCTCGGTATCTTCGTCCTGGAACAGACTCCGTTTACTGGTTGGGAAAAGATTCTTAAGCCCGAAGAAATTGCTGCAGCCCTTCACTTGACCAAGGAGGAGGTAATGGCTAACTGGGAGACTAGAAGTGGAGCTAAGGGGTTTCTGGCTAAGTTTTTGGTTGACAAAGCTAATTACTTCTGGGACAGCTTAGACTTCAAGGCGTACGAGGACATTCTGGCTCTTTTGATTTATGGTCTGGTATTGTTTCCGAATCCTGACACTTTTGTTGATATTAATGCCATCAAGATCTTCATCTCTCAGAATCCGGTACCCACTCTCTTGGGTGATATCCTTCATCAGCTCTATGCTCGTACTGCCCGAAAGCGGGGAACTTTGATGTGCTGTGCTCCTTTATTGTCGAGGTGGTTTATTTCGCACCTCCCTAAGTCCGTACTAAAGAACAAAGAAGGAATGGGCTGGACTTATAGGGTGATGTCTCTTTCTAATAATGACATTATCTGGACTCTCAAAGGAATGGATGAGGTGACTATCATTGATCGCTGTGGAGAGTATCCTAATGTTCCATTGATCGGAACCCATGGAGGGATTTCTTACAACCCATGCTTAGCTCTCCGTCAGTTTGGAAGAGCCAGAAGAGAAGGGCCTCATGAGATGTTGATGCCCCATATCATCTTTAATTTCCAGAGAGATAGCGACGAGCTACATCGTAGATTCATCAGGGCTTGGGATAGAGTTCACCAATCTGATCCACATGAGTTGGGTTCAAAGACTTCTTTGCCAATGGAGCCATATCTCAGATGGGTCTGCATCCGTGCCCATAAGCTAGGTATGCCATATGAAGCTGTCAGGCCTGTTACTCTTGAAGTTGCTAATGAGGAGGGGGTTCTTCCAACTATTCTCCACCCTTACATGCCCACTGATATTGGGACACTGAAGAGGTCTTGGATGCAACTGCGGGAAGAACGGGATTCTTATCGGGAGAGGTTCAATGAGCAGGAGAAAAAGATCCAGAAGCTGACTAGGCAACTGGAGAACGAGCGGATCCTGAATGATTATGTCCGCACTGAGAAGAAGAGACCATGGGAGAATTGATGGACCTTTGATGATTTCTTTTACAGTTTTTATTTTCCTTTTAGTATTTCCATTCTTGTAACGCATAAGGGCAATTTGTTGAACAATTTAAATTTTTGAAGTTTAAATCTAATAAAGTGTGTTTCCTTTCTTGTTTACAAATTTGAATCCCGATTGTCTTTGAAATCATAATCATACGCATTTCATCCCATGCACTTCATAAACAGGTACCCTTTACAGGTCTCTTATCTTCTTCGCTGTTTATTTCAGCAATCATCATGTCTGCTGAACCTTCAACTGAGCAAGCTATCAAGGCCCTCCAGGCCCAAAATTCCTAATTTCAAGAGTTGTTCATGAATCTAGCCAAGGGTCAGCAAGACCTGAAGACCTTGATTCTGAAAGAGAAAAAGAAGAAGAATAAGAAGAGGACCATCCCGTTCAACACTGGACGCAGGTTTGGAAACGGGCTACAGAATGAAGTTGATCTGACTACCTCATCTGGAGGGAAAGATAGTCCACAAGAAAGGAGGGCTCCTAGCCCTATGGTCTCTGACAACGAGACAGACTACGATGAAGAACAGTATCCTCCTGCTGAGGATAAGTATAAACAGTTGGAAGACCGTTTGAGCGCTATGGAAATACAGAAGGTGCCCGGTCTGGACTTCGGAGATCTAGGTCTATCATCTGGGGTGGTAATTCCCCATAAATTCAAGGCACCTGCCTTTGCCAAGTATGACGGAGTTTCCTGTCCGAAGCTGCACCTCCGGTCATATGTGAGGAAGATCCAGCCTTACACTGCTGATAAGAACTTGTGGATCCATTTCTTTCAAGACAGTCTCTCAGAGACTCAACTTGAGTGGTTCTATCAGTTGGACGGAGCCAGTATCCGTAGCTGGGAAGATTTGGCTACTGCATTCTATAGGCAGTATCAGTACAACTCCGACCTCGCTCCTACGTGTACCCAACTCCAGGGCATGTCAATAGGAACGGGTGAAGGATTTAAAGAGTATGCTCAAAAATGGAGAGACCTTGCTGGAAGGGTGCAACCACCTTTGGCTGATCGTGAACTTGTTGATATGTTTCTGGGGACCCTGTCGGGTCCATTCTTTAACCATTTGATTGGAAACTCTTCTGCTGGGTTTACAGATCTTATTTTGACTGGTGAGAGAATTGAAGCTGGTATTAAAGCTGGGAAGATACAGAAGGGTGCCTCATCGAGCACCGAGAAAAAACCATTTAAGAAAGAGTCCAGTGATGTCTATAGTTCGAGAAGACAGAATAGACCTGAACACCGCCAAGCTGTCAATGCGGTTGTTATTTCAAAACCTGCTGGTGCTCCTCAGCATCACAATGAACAAAACGAAGAGAGACCTTGAAGGCAATTCACTCGTCTCAGCATGACTGTGATACGGTGGGAGAACTGACTTGAGGTTTTGCGTTTGTATTCGCACTTGTTTGGTTTAGCAAGAGTTGCCATCGACTTTTTATTTTATCCTAAAGGAAAGGTTAAAAAGCACAGGAAAAACCTTTTGAGATGTTTTGTGGGTTCGGGGGGTAGATTATGAAAAGGGAAGGTATTAGCACCCTTTTCATCCATGGTTATCCATGGGCTCTTAGTTACTTGTTTTAGATCACTTTCCTTTGATTTTCATTTGCTTGAAATGGTGGTGTGTGTGTGTTTGAAAATGTTTTGAAAAAGAGGCCTTGTCTAGGCAACCGTTGTAACAATTCTTTACTCGAATGTTTTACAAAGGTGTGTATCTTTTCGAAAAGATGTTTCAAATGTTTTTGAAAGTTTGTTTTGAAAGTGTTATGGAGTGGGTTTTGAAAAGTAGGCAAGCGTGTTTTGCAAGTTGGATCAAGTAACTAAGAGTTGTCTACCCCTAAATTTACTCAAAGGTTTTTCTCATGTTTTAACCCTTTTAACAGTATTGTTCCACCATTGTATTTGGTGGACAATCTTGCGTTAGGATGTTAACAGGACGGGCGCGGGTCATCGTATGAACCATGAATGCAATGGTGCCAAGTGTCTTTGGCAATTTTGCTTGAAGGGACTATGATCATTTTGATTAGGCAACTTTCGAAAGCGTCATCGAGGGACTATGATCATTTGAATTGTTTTGTTTTGCCAAAGAAACTCAATGTGCAAGCATGGCCCATTTTGGAAGGCAACAAGCGGGATTACCCTAAGGGTGCAAGTGTGAATTGTGTATTGATTGCCATGCATTTATCTTTGTATTAGGTTATCTAGCGTTTGATTTTATTTACATACAAACCCTAGGTCTAAACATGGTATATTTGAAAGCGATAAATTGCGGGAATTTAAAGTCTACACTATTACAAATAAGTATCCGGGAGTGGGGGTACAAATATTTACAAATGGGGATGAGACTTAATAGGAGAGTAGTGTCCAAATATATTTACAACCAAATCGAATCAATTGCAATGTAAAATGTATCAATGTATTAGAATAAAGCAATGTAAATGTATCAATGTATTTGTGTAAGTGTATGATTATTTACAAGTGTGGAAATGTTTAACTTAATGTATTATTAAGTATTTTATCTTTTTTGTGTTTTGTTAATATGTACAAACAAAAAGATTTAAGAAAAGAAAAATGTTTTAAGCATTCTATTTTTAGGTATTTTTTAATATGTACAAACAAAAAGATTTAAGAAAAGAAAAGTATTTAACTTAAAGAAAATTATGTATTGATGTTTTTATGTACAAAAAGAAATAATTTATATTATAAAGAAAATAAGATAGTATTAGTATAAAAACTTTAATGTAAAAAATTAGTATTTTAATTTATTCAACAAAAAAGATATGATATGATATATGTAAAAAAAAGATTGGTTTTAAAATTAAATGGGCTAAGGGGGATTTGGGCCCAAACAACAAACAAGCAGAAGGAGAAATGGGGGGTACAGCGCCAAATTAGATATGGGCTTAAGGCAGATGACGGGGTAAGGCCCAAACATGTTTGAACAAATGTTTTGCAAGGGTTTTCACTGTGTTTGCTCCATTTGGGAAATAGGGTTACGGCGCCGTGCATCTTCGTCTTCGTTCTCCTTCATTTTCTCAAACCAAACACGGCCTACTGACGCTCCCCAACCTTAAGCTACCAGGCACCGTCTCCTCCTCCTCATCTCCAAGGTCACGCAAGCGGTGGTCATGTAAGGTAATGGTTCTGTTTTAGGTCTTAACGCTTTTTAGGTTTTCAAGCCTTGTGCATGTTATTAGCTCTTATGTCTTCTGATTATATGCGTTGTTGTTGTTCTTGTTTGAGGTGAGTGAAAGGAAAAAGGGAAGGGATACTACCTTTATTAGAGACGGAGGAGGACGGTGGCGTCCTAGGGCGGCCGGAGGCGGAGAACGCGTGATACTGAGCTAGCTTTGGAAATCTGGTATCTTTATTTCGCTTCTTAGGGTTTTATGATGATAACCTGAGAACCCTTGCTTAACTCTCTTTTCCTCTTCTGTCTACTCGCTTCTGTTGCCTTTGATTGCTTCTTCTGTATGCTTTCTTTTGCTCGCTTATGGATAAGCTTGATATGTTGATTTTGAGTGTTTATGATGTTGGTATGATTCTGAATATGGTTTGGATATATTGCTCTGAGGTTGGATATTTTGATTTTGATTTGTGGGATCTGAGCTTGCCTTGAATGCTTGTGTGTCTAGATTTTGGTACAGGCTTTATCAGTTTGGAACTTCTGGTTTTGTTGTGATAAGATGCAAGGCTTTGAAGCTTTAAGCTTGATACAGGTTTAGGCTTGGACAGGTTTAGAGCTTTGAGGCTCTCTGTGTTTTGACAGGTTGAAAGGCTTATGCTTTTATGCAGTAACAGGTTTTGAAAAGGGCTTGTGTGGATACAGTTCGGATAAATGGCTTATGCAGGTTTAAGAGGTTGGTGAAGGCTTCATTACAGGGTTCTGGTTTGAAGCTTGTGTTTGTTTAAGCTTGACACAGGTTGGTCTGGTTTAGGACAGGTGAAGGCTTTTGTTAGGTTTGGAGGCAGCTCTGTATCTTTTTTGTTGATACAGTTTGTGGCTTTTTGCTTTGTGTTATTTTCTGCCCCCCTCTTGAAACTGTGTTGGTATCTTGTTTTATATCTTTTGTCCTTAATCCTCAAGCCTGCTGTAAGCCTTTTCTCTTCTCTCTTTTTCTCTCTCTACAATTTAAAGCAATTGTTTATTGCTTAAATTTGTCTTTTCTGAAAAAGTGACAGGCTGGAAAGTGATGATATTTTGAATATTTGCTTGCATTAGTTGTTTTCCTCTGCATATCTCTTTTCTCTGTGTACTTTCAAGATTCCTGCATATCTTGTGTACTTTGTGCAATCTTTTTGACAGCCTTATACCTTTTGATATCTTTGGACAGTTGGTTGACATCTTTGGTTTAGTTTGGTTATGCTGTTCAGTTTGGACTTGTGCATCAGTTTGAACTTTGTAGCTTTGCTTTTCAGTTTGACAATTTATGCAACCTACTTGATATTTGAATTTGTGCAATTGTAACTTTGTGCATTTCATACTTTTTGCAAGCATATTTCTATCCTTCTTTGTGAACCGAGAGTAATCTCGTGATTTGCAGAGAGGGGAACAACTGATTCCGGCCAGTCACTTTTAATGATGATTTTTGAAATAACTGTCTGCTTCTTTTATTTCATCTGCCTTTGACTTCCTTTTTTCTTCTTTTTGCAGGTGAAAAATAATTGAGCAACGGGGAGCGGCAAATAGAAGATGAAGGCTTAGGAAATTTTTAGGATAGAGTTTTATTTTACTTCAATTATTTGTAACATTATTATTGTAAACAAAGATGTAAATAAATTTACATTTGTTCAAATAATAATTTGTAACAAAACAATTAAAGATGAATAAAAATCCTTTTTTGATAAGTTAATTCTCTTTTATTTCTTTTCAAATGTTTATTTAATTTATAATTCTTAAATTAAAATAAATGGAAATAAATCCCAATTATTCTAACTTAGAATAAATAAATAATCAATAAACGTCCGTCGTTCCGAATAATCGAAGCATTGCACAGCTAAACAACAAATGTCCACATGTCCTTTTTTCACTGATTAAATCCAAACACTGCAAATTCTCAATCAACAGCCTCAGTCCATATCTCAGAGTAAATTGAAAAGCACTGATAGAATTAATTCTTTCTGAGAAATATGCGCACAAAACCCTGATTTTTGACTTGACACCAAAGAAACGCCTGTTTGATCAAACTTTGAGCCAAACTCAACCAAACCCTAATAATCTGCTTTGAACTGTTCCAGAGCCATGAAAAAACCCTAAATTGGATAGACTGATAAGAAAAAGTCTGTTTGACTGATTCTTACGTCAATCTGAAAAATCAGGAAAAGCCTGAGACTGTGATTTCTTGTGGAAAAATAGGAGGGAAAATTTTGGGGTACAACAGTTGCCCCTGTTCAATCTTCTTGAACCTGAAGAGTTAGATTGGCAAGTTTGCCTTTCACGACTCGAAGGTAAAAGGAGATTGGACACTAGAGTGCCCAAAAAATTTGCACTCGATGATGTGATGGTATAGGGAATGGGCTTAAAGATTCCATTTGGTGATGGGCTTAAAGATGCCATCTGGAGATGTGACAAAATCTTGTCGGGGGATGGGCTTAAAGATGCCATCTGGAAGTTGCTGGTAGGAGGATGGGCTTAGAGATGCCATCTGGAAATGTTGGTAGGAGGATGGGCTTAGAGATGCCATCTGAAGGTGATTGTTGAACTGTATGTCACTGGCGAGTGGACGAGTATCAGAAAGGTATCCATGTTTTGGAGCATCCCTGAACTGAGGGTCTGAACAAGCAATAGATTGACATCCATGTTTGGAGAATCCGTAAACTGTTTTCAGAAGTCTTGAAGTTGAATAAGCAATAGAGCAGCATCCGTTGATGGAGAAGCGTCCGTAAACTGTTTTCAAAAGTTGAGAAGAATCTGAACAAGCGATAGGTTAACATCCGTTACTGGAGAACCCGTGAACTGTTTTCAGAAGTCTTGAAGTTGAATAAGCAATAGAGCAGCATCCGTTGGGAAGCGTCCGTAAACTGTTTTTAAAAGTTGAAGAGTCTGAATAAGCGATAGGTTAACATCCGTTACTGGAGAACCCGTGAACTGTTTTCAGAAGTCTTGAAGTGGAGGAGGAACCGGTGTAGGGTTTCCTGATGATGAGTCCGTGAAAAACTGCATCTGGATGAATCTGGAATAAGTATCAAAATGTCGCCATGTCTGGGTCACATCTGAACTATCTCTGGATGAATCTCGGAAGATGATGATTTTTGTCTGTTGACTGATCTTTCCTAAAAAGGTAAAGAGTTAGTTGTATGCAATGTCATGATGCGTGATGCAATGTATGTTACATCAATGTTTATGATATGAATGTGATGAATGCGCATGTAAGCTGATGAGTTGTCTTGCTGAGGATAGATGAATCCTGGATGGCTGGAGACAAAAGAATCTTGACTGCTGCCGGGGAAAATAATTCCTTGGCTGCTGTTGGGGAGGGCAAGAATCTTTTGATCGTTGAAAATGAGAAGTCCTGGGACCACTGTTGTGGGATCAGGAGCTTGGGTTGTATGCCAATCTACTGGGGATTTCCTGTATGGAGGAGATCTTCACTGGAGAATATTCGAATATTCTGTGAGGTGCTGAGAACGAGAGTCTTCATTCTGCTCGGGGATTGATAGTTGGAAGTTTTAGCTCCGCTGGGGATCTTGAAACTTGACTCTGCGGGGAATTAGATTCTGGAAGGTTCTCTGGCTGGGGATTACAAGAATCTTTTGATTGCTGCAGGTGTTGATCCATAATCAGTCGTCCACAGATATTTTCCTGGCTTGCTACAGGTATTAATCCGGAACTTAAGAAAGGTTGGTCAAGGAGATATTGTCCTGGATGGTTTCAGGTGTTGATCTCTGACCTGAGAAAGAAAGATAGTTTTCCTGGCTTGTTTCAGGTATTGATCTTCAATCTCTTCATGTAGATAATTTCCTGGCTTGTTACAAGTGTTAATCCACAATCAGTCGTCCACAAATATCTTTCCTGGCTTGTTTCATGTATTAATCTGGAACTTAAGAAAGGTTGGTCAAGGAGATACTGTCCTGGCTTGTTTCAGGTGTTGATCTCTGACCTGAGAAAGAAAGATAGTTTTCCTGGCTTGTTTCAGGTATTGATCTTCAATCTCTTCATGTAGATAATTTCCTGGCTTGTTACAGGTGTTAATCCATAATCAGTCGTCCACAGATATTTTTCCTGGCTTGTTTCAGGTATTAATCTGGAACTTAAGAAAGGTTGGTCAAGGAGATACTGTCCTGGCTAGTTTCAGGTGTTGATCTCTGACTTGAGAAAGAAAGATAGTTTTCCTGGCTTGTTTCAGGTATTGATCTTCAATATCTTCATGTAGATAATTTCCTGGCTTGTTACAGGTGTTAATCCACAATCAGTCGTCCACATATATTTTCCTGGCTTGCTACAGTTATTAATCCGGAACTTAAGAAATACTCCACTTTGAGAATGAGAATCTTCATTCTGCCGGGAGTCAGAAATTGGGAGTATACCAATCTTCTGAGTTGATGAGAATCTTCATGCTGTTAACGGTCAGAAACTGGGAGTATACCAATCTTCTGAGGTTTTAAGGATGAGAGTCTTCACTCTTGAGTGTCAGAAATTGGGAGTATACCAATCTTCTGAGTTGATGAGAATCTTCATGCTGTTAACGGTCAGAAACTGGGAGTATACCAATCTTATGAGGTTTTAAGGATGAGAGTCTTCACTCTTGAGTGTCAGAAATTGGGAGTATACCAATCTTCTGAGTTGATGAGAATCTTCATGCTTTTAACGGTCAAAAACTGGGAGTATACCAATCTTCTGAGGTTTTAAGGATGAGAGTCTTCACTCTTGAGAGAAAAAGATTTTTAGGAGCTTCAATTGTCCGTTATTCTGTTGGTGGTTGTAACTTCCAGCAGGTGATGAAGGAATTGTTGAACACTTTTGACATTCGAATGCCCCAAGTGATGATGAAGGAGTCTTGAATCAGATTACTCTGCGAATTGAGAGATTTCTTGAAATCTTGACTGGACTGCCCCAGGTTAACTGAACTTTGAAAGATCTGTTGAAACCTTGACTGGACTGCCCCAGGTTAATTGGATGGTGACATGTCATGCCCCTTGTTGATAGGAGATTGTAATGGAAGTGTCATCCTTCTTGAAGTGATTTTGTTCACTGAGACAGCTTTCGTTCATCAGATATTCGTTGTGTGAATTTCTCCACTGTCAAACAAATAGCCAAATGCAAACAGTGATATTCAAGCAATGCAAAGTTTATGTTTGTCTCGAAGTTTTGAAAAATGCGTTTTTTAGCAGAAAACTTTTCATAAGACAAATTCAACACAAGATTTAGAGCAAAGCCTTACAGGAGTCAGGATACCTTTTGTAACAGTAGGCTTTCAAACTAACCCATGCTTCAATTAGGACTTTTGAAGGGTTGTAACGTGGCTTGGTTCACGGTTTAAGAAACAAAGGATAAATGCTCAAAGTATATTTGTACCCACCCTCTCTTCGTGATGTTCTTCAACCCTAAGCTCAGTTAATTGTGCGTGCACTCTATTCGAGTTTGGAACGACTTTTTGGGTGATGGTTCACCAATTGAATTTGGGAGACAGTCATCATCTCCTTTTTCTTTTGCAACATTTTTTCATGTTGTTGAGGGTTTGTAATGACCTCTTTCTTTTGATTTGTTATCCCTAACTTTTGCCCGACTGTTCCTGTTTTCGGGCTTACAGTCAGCGGGATGCCCCAGCTTTCTTAAGCCTCCTTTATAGGTTTTAGCTTAGTGGGCTTTTTTCTTTTGAGAGAGACAATGACTGTTTATGAGATAAGGAACCATCACTGTCTTTTGATTCCAGAGGAATTCTTTTTTGTTGACGTTGTTTGTTGTGTTACGAACTGAGAGTTTGCGACTTCAATGCACACCTTTTTGAATTAACTGAGAGACTACCCTGCCCCAAGTTTATATCAAAGGTTTCAATTTGTTTAGAACAGAAAACTCCTACTTCTTTGGCTCGAAGGGGTTGACTAGGGATTATCTTCCTTATAACTCCAGTGTTTGGGAATTAAAAGAAATGCATGTACATCACCAGCAAGGCCTGTTCAAGAGCATACTGTATGAGGTTATGGTATTGTTTCGTCATCCTCCCTCTAAAGGCTTGCAACTTTTTATCAAGAGTTAAAATATCATAAAGAAAGTAGAAAGCATAGCTCAAGTGTAATGAAAATGAGTGGATCAAATCGAGACAAACATATACAATGCATTAATGAAACAAAAGTTTGACATTAACAAATAATTGTTTGAATAACAAAAGAAATTACAACTTTGAAAATTCAAATGAAAGAAAGATGCTCTCCATGATTTGGCATAGTAGCAGTGATCACACTTGGAGTCTCCGGAGGGTCAAAACTTGATCTCCTTGGCATCAATCATGTCTTGGATTTTGTTCTTCAGAGGCCAACAGTTGTTTGTGTCATGCCCCGGACTGTCAGAGTGGTACGCACACCTTTCATTGGGATGAACGGTAGGAGCAGAAGTATTTGGGTTCTGGAGAGGAGCCCTCAATGTAATCAGATCCCTCTTCAACAAGTGTTGCAGTGCTTGAGACAGCGGCATGTTCATGTTGGTGAACTGTCTTTTAGGTGCGACCTTCTTACGCTGATGCCTCTGTCTTTGTTGAGCAGGCGTAAGGTGTTGTTGGGCTTGTGACCCTGATGCAAGTTGAGGAGATTTTCCCTTGTCTTCTTGTCTCAGAAAAGGTGGAATGATGATTTGATCTTCAGCCCCAGTTGTCTGTCCTACTTGGTTGTCCCGAAGCAGTTTGTTGATGAGAACCCCGAGCTCTTCTTGTTTTTTAGCCAAGTCCTGGATGAGATCCCTATGACTCGCCAGTTCCCCTTTCAATATGGCTATCTCAATGTGTAGCTCCCACTGGTCATCTCTGTCGTCCCCAGGATTTCCCACGATCATGCCCCTGGTGAGGAGTGTCTTGACCTCTTCTTGCCCCTTGGATAGGTTCAAGAACATCTCTTGAAGTTGAGCGTTTTGAGCTTGGAGATCCTTGAGAGTCTGTTCCAAGGCCATCTTTACTGAAATAAACAGTAGGAGAATAAGGAAACCTGAAAAGGAAAAAGGTTATGATGCAATGCATGATATGTGAATGCATGCTTTCAAGGATCTCTTGGGGTAAACACAAGAGAAAGTTAGAGGTTAAACTTTGATCTTTGATTGGAGAACTTTGCACTGGTGGATGTCTTTCCACGAGAATCAAGCTCACCATGTCAAGTGGATCATAGCCCCTGATTCAAGTTGTTGCACTTGATCTTTGATTGGAGAACTTTGCACCGGTGGATGTCTTTCCACGAGAATCAAGCTCACCATGTCAAGTGGGTCATAGCCCCTGATTCAAGTTGTTGCACTTGATCTTTGATGGCATTTTTTTAGAGGAGAAACCTCTTGCCCTTTGGTAGACGTCTGGTTCAACGTAACCCTGCATCAAAAGAACCCTCGAGATCCTTGAAATGGTTATTGAAAATGCTATGGTATGATGTCATGATGTTATGTACATGTATGCAAAAGCAAGTGAGTGTATATACAGGTAATCATATTCACACAAAGCAAACAAGTCCTTAGGCTTAGGCTTGCATGGGGTTTGTAGGTAAGTACCTTCTTGAAGTTAGTTGGCTCATCCTGTCCTAAAATAGAAACCGGGTTCTAAGGAGCTCAATATCATTGGATTGTTTTCTGTGTTCATTGTTTTGGTTTAGCCACTTAACTGGCGACCAAAATATTCCAAGAAAACAACCCTCAATGAGTGTAGTATCGAGTATCTACCAACTTCGGACTGCACCAAAGTCGGTCATCTCACTACCCCTAAAAAGGCTAGGATGGTCAATTAAGGTTCTAAGAGTTCGTTAGTGCTTCACGACATCACTCAGCGGCCCCGTACTCTCCTTGATTGAACTGAAGGGTTATCGGTACTCACAAATATGTCACAATAACATAGCTTACTGCTTCAACCGTGTCGGTATACCCCGCACAGTTCCCTCACAGTTTTATTGCTATTTACCTAAAAAGGTGCCCCCAAATCCGGGTGTAGGATTTACAACAAACCCAAACAAGGACCCAAAAAGTAAAGCAATCAAGGCAATCAAAGCAAGAATGTAAAGGTGATCTAAACCCTAAGGTAACCCCACTTTTGAGTATTTCCCCAGCAGAGTCCCCAGTTTTGTGATACGGTGGGAGAACTGACTTGAGGTTTTGCGTTTGTATTCGCACTTGTTCGGTTTAGCAAGAGTCGCCACCGACTTTTTATTTTATCCTAAAGGAAAGGTTAAAAAGCACAGGAAAAACCTTTTGAGATGTTTCGTGGGTTCGGGGGGTAGATTATGAAAAGGGAAGGTATTAGCACCCTTTTCATCCATGGTTATCCATGGGCTCTTAGTTACTTGTTTTAGATCACTTGCCTTTGATTTTCATTTGCTTGAAATGGTGGTGTGTGTGTGTTTGAAAATGTTTTGAAAAAGAGACCTTATCTAGGCAACCGTTGTAACAATTCTTTACTCGAATGTTTTACAAAGGTGTGTATCTTTTCGAAAAGATGTTTCAAATGTTTTTGAAAGTTTGTTTTGAAAGTGTTGTGGAGTGGGTTTTGAAAAGTAGGCAAGCGTGTTTTGCAAGTTGGATCAAGTAACTAAGAGTTGTCTACCCCTAAATTTACTCAAAGGTTTTTCTCATGTTTTAACCCTTTTAACAGTATTGTTCCACCATTGTATTTGGTGGACAATCTTGCGTTAGGATGTTAACGGGACGGGCGCGGGTCATCGTATGGACCATGAATGCAATGGTGCCAAGTGTCTTTGGCAATTTTGCTTGAAGGGACTATGATCATTTTGATTAGGAAACTTTCAAAAGTGTCATCGAGGGACTATGATCATTTGAATTGTTTTGTTTTGCCAAAGAAACTCAACGTGCAAGCATGGCCCATTTTGGAAGGCAACAAGCGGGATTAACCTAAGGGTGCAAGTGTGAATTGTGTATTGATTGTCATGCATTTATCTTTGTATTAGGTTATCTAGCGTTTGATTTTATTTACATACAAACCCTAGGTCTAAACATGGTATATTTGAAAGCGATAAATTGCGGGAATTTAAAGTCTACACTATTACAAATAAGTATCCGGGAGTGGGGGTACAAATATTTACAAATGGGGATGAGACTTAATAGGAGAGTAGTGTCCAAATATATTTACAACCAAATCGAATCAATCGCAATGTAAAATGTATCAATGTATTATAATAAAGCAATGTAAATGTATCAATGTATTTGTGTAAGTGTATGATTATTTACAAGTGTGGAAATATTTAACTTAATGTATTATTAAGTATTTTATCTTTTTTGTGTTTTGTTAATATGTACAAACAAAAAGATTTAAGAAAAGAAAAATGTTTTAAGCATTCTATTTTTAGGTATTTTTTAATATGTACAAACAAAAAGATTTAAGAAAAGAAAAGTATTTAACTTAAAGAAAATTATGTATTTATATTTTTATGTTTTTATGTACAAAAAGAAACAATTTATATTATAAAGAAAATAAGATTGTATTAGTATAAAAACTTTAATGTAAAAAATTAGTATTTTAATTTATTCAACAAAAAAGATATGATATGATATATGTAAAAAAAAAGATTGGTTTTAAAATTAAATGGGCTAAGGGGGATTTGGGCCCAAACAACAAACAAGCAGAAGGAGAAATGGGGGGTACAGCGCCAAATTAGATATGGGCTTAAGGCAGATGACGGGGCAAGGCCCAAACATGTTTGAACAAATGTTTTGCAAGGGTTTTCAATGTGTTTTCTCCATTTGGGAAATAGGGTTACGGCGCCGTGCATCTTCGTCTTCGTTCTCCTTCATTTTCTCAAACCAAACACGGCCTACTGACGCTCCCCAACCTTAAGTTACCAGGCACCGTCTCCTCCTCCTCATCTCCAAGGTCACGCAAGCGGTGGTCATGTAAGGTAATGGTTCTGTTTTAGGTCTTAACGCTTTTTAGGTTTTCAAGCCTTGTGCATGTTATTAGCTCTTATGTCTTATGATTATATGCGTTGTTGTTGTTCTTGTTTGAGGTGAGTGAAAGGAAAAAGGGAAGGGATACTACCTTTGTTGGAGACGGAGGAGGACGGTGGCGTCCTAGGGCGGCCGGAGGCGGAGAACGCGTGATACTGAGCTAGCTTTGGAAATCTGGTATCTTTATTTCGCTTCTTAGGGTTTTATGATGATAACCTGAGAACCCTTGCTTAACTCTCTTTTCCTCTTCTGTCTACTCGCTTCTGTTGCCTTTGATTGCTTCTTCTGTATGCTTTCTTTTGCTCGCTTCTGGATAAGCTTGATATGTTGATTTTGAGTGTTGATGATGTTGGTATGATTCTGAATATGGTTTGGATATATTTCTCTGAGGTTGGATATTTTGATTTTGATTTGTGGGATCTGAGCTTGCCTTGAATGCTTGTGTGTCTAGATTTTGGTACAGGCTTTATCAGTTTGGACCTTCTGGTTTTGTTGTGATAAGATGCAAGGCTTTGAAGCTTTAAGCTTGATACAGGTTTAGGCTTGGACAGGTTTAGAGCTTTGAGGCTCTCTGTGTTTTGACAGGTTGAAAGGCTTATGCTTTTATGCAGTAACAGGTTTTGAAAAGGGCTTGTGTGGATATAGTCCGGATAAATGGCTTATGCAGGTTTAAGAGGTTGATGAAGGCTTCATTACAGGGTTCTGGTTTGAAGCTTGTGTTTGTTTAAGCTTGACACAGGTTGGTCTGGTTTAGGACAGGTGAAGGCTTTTGTTAGGTTTGGAGGCAGCTCTGTATCTTTTTTGTTGATATAGTTTGTGGCTTTTTGATTTGTGTTATTTTCTGCCCCCCTCTTGAAACTGTGCTGGTATCTTGTTTTATATCTTTTGTCCTTAAGCCTCAAGCCTGCTGTAAGCCTTTTCTATTCTCTCTTTTCTCTCTCTACAGTTTAAAGCAATTGTTTATTGCTTAAATTTGTCTTTTCTGAAAAAGTTACAGGCTGGAAAGTGATGATATTTTGAATATTTGCTTGCATTAGTTGTTTTCCTCTGCATATCTCTTTTCTCTGTGTACTTTCAAGATTCCTGCATATCTTGTGTACTTTGTGCTATCTTTTTGACAGCCTTATACCTTTTGATATCTTTGGACAGTTGGTTGACATCTTTGGTTTAGTTTGGTTATGATGTTCAGTTTGGACTTGTGCATCCGTTTGAACTTTGTAGCTTTGCTTTTCAGTTTGACAATTTATGCAGCCTACTTGATATTTGAATTTGTGCAATTGTAACTTTGTGCATTTCATACTTTTTTGCAAGTATATTTCTATCATTCTTTGTGAACCGAGAGTAATCTCGTGATTTGCAGAGAGGGGAACAACTGATTCCGGCCAGTCACTTTTAATGATGATTTTTGAAATAACTGTCTGCTTCTTTTATTTCATCTGCCTTTGACTTCCTTTTTTCTTCTTTTTGCAGGTGAAAAATAATTGAGCAACGGGGAGCGGCAAATAGAAGATGAAGGCTTAGGAAATGTTTAGGATAGAGTTTTATTTTACTTCAATTATTTGTAACATTATTATTGTAAACAAAGATGTAAATAAATTTACATTTGTTCAAATAATAATTTGTAACAAAACAATTAAAGATGAATAAAAATCCTTTTTTGATCGGTTGATTCTCTTTTATTTCTTTTCAAATGTTTATTTAATTTATAATTCTTAAATTAAAATAAATGGAAATAAATCCTAATTATTCTAACTTAGAATAAATAAATAATCAATAAACGTCCGTCGTTCCGAATAATCGAAGCATTGCACAGCTAAACAACAAATGTCCACATGTCCTTTTTTCACTGATTAAATCCAAACACTTCAAATTCTCAATCAACAGCCTCAGTCCATATCTCAGAGTAAATTGAAAAGCACTGGTAGAATTAATTCTTTCTGAGAAATATACGCACAAAACCCTGATTTTTGACTTGACACCAAAGAAACGCCTGTTTGATCAAACTTTGAGCCAAACTCAACCAAACCCTAATAATCTGCTTTGAACTGTTCCAGAGCCATGAAAAAACCCTAAATTGGATAGACTGATAAGAAAAAGTCTGTTTGACTGATTCTTACGCCAATCTGAAAAATCAGGAAAAGCCTGAGGCTGTGATTTCTTGTGGAAAAATAGGAGGGCAAATTTTGGGGTACAACAATGACTTTGTCTCAGATTCTGCCACAGTTGCTGAAGACCAATCTGGTGACTCTAAAAGAAGCTCCGAAGAATCCAAGTACCACATCACCAAAGTACAACCCTAATGCCCGCTGCGCTTTTCACTCTGATAGCCCGGGGCATAATACAGATGATTGTTGGGTTTTGAGGAACAGGGTGCAAGACCTAATTGATGGAAAGGAGATTGAGTTTGAGGCGCCCGAGAGGCCTAATGTTGTGACTTCTCCCATGCCTAAACATGGAGTAAATGCTGTAGAGGAAGACTTGTTTGTAGTTTTCGTGGATGATATTGTTACCCCTCTGATGACTGTCAAGAAGAACCTGTTGCTAGCCGGTTTATTTCCGGGTTGTGGCGAAGGTTGCCATATGTGTTCTATTTTACCTATTGGTTGCCCATTTCTGAAGTCAGGTATCCAAAACCTGATGGATAATAAGGAGATCCTATTTGAGAAGATTGTTGTTCCTTCCATTCCTACTGAAGAAGTCGCCATTATTACTATTTTCAATAATTCTTCCAAGGCTCCCTCGAGGAAGCCTGTTAGAATTACGTCTGTTCCGAAGATCGCACCTGTAATCATCACTGTTCCGGGGCCCATCCCTTACACCTCTGACAAAGCTGTCCCTTGGCACTATGGGGCAGATGTTTATGTTCTAGGAGTTAAGCAAGAGTTGGATGCTGATACCGGCGTCATCAACATTACTGGGCCTGCTAAAGTCACCCGCAGCGGCAAACTTTTCTCACCTGATATTGCTCCACCAACTGTCTAAAGACCTGTTGTCATTACACCGACAAGTGTACCTATTTCCATTCCTGATCAAGTTCTTATCCTTACCCCTGTCGCCGAGTCATCTAACGCTCGGGGCAAAGGGATCACCACTGATATGCCTGCCCAGACGGAGGCACCAAAGACCATTACTGTTGAAGCTTCCAAACAGGAGATGGAAGAGATTTTGAAGATTATTAAGAAGAGTGATTATAATATAGTTGAGAAACTGGGGCAAACCTTATCCAAGATTTCTATGTTGTCACTATTGTTGTGTTCAGAGGCCCATGCTAAGACTCTGATTACCTTCCTGAAAATTGCCCACGTGCCACAAGAGACATCAGCTGATCAGTTTACCGATTGTGTGGCCAATTTAACTGCTGATAATGGTTTGGGTTTCTCCGACGCCGATTTGACTGTTAAAGGGAAGAACCACAATGACGCCCTGCATGTATCCATTGAATGCAGGGGCACTACTCTTGCACATGTATTGGTTGACACTGGTTCCTCATTGAACGTCTTGCCCAAAAAAGCTCTAGACCGTTTGGATTGCGAATGGTTGGAGCTAAAGCCAAGTAACATCATTGTTAGGGCCTTTGACGGGTCTAAAAGGATGGTGCATGGTGAGGTTGACATTCTAATTAAAGTTGGTTCTCAGGTTTTCAATTCTACATTTTACGTAATGGACATTCGTCCATCCTATTCTTGTTTTCTGGGTCGTCCATTGATCCACAAAGTCGGGGACGTAACCTCAATGCTTCACCAGAAGCTAAAGTACCCTGTCAGAGGGAAGATTGTGACAGTTCAAGGGGAGGAGGAATACATGGTCAGCCACCTCAACTCATTCAGATACGTAGAGATGGATGGGGAGTTCATTGAGACCCCATTTCAGCACTTTGAAGAGGTTCCTCAGACACTGGCATCAGCTGAGACTGTGGTTGAAGATTCTCCTATGAAGATGGCTTCCTTAAAGGATGCCCGGGCTGTTATTAAGAAGGGTGAGTATGCAAATTGGGGCCGACTCCTTGATTTTACTCAGAAGACTAATAAGTTTGGTTTAGATTTCACTGCAGAAGCTCAAAGGGTTGTTCGTAATGCAAGGATTGGAAGACCTCCTGTGTTCATCAGCAACTCGGGAGTAAATGCCATTGAAGATGATGTGGAGGAGTCTGAATTCGACAGCTGGATCTATCCTACGGCCACCGATGGACCAAACAACTGGACAACAAAGGACTTCATCCCTATTACTTTTGTTACCCAATAATGAACTCTTTGTTTTAAGCTTGTAACAGACAATGTTTTGAAACTTTATGGCCTGGTGTTTTACCCGGGGCACCGTGGCTTCATTTGTGAGGGCTTTTGTGTGCCATTTTCATATATCATTAATAAAAGCATTGGACGTTTTTTTGCATTTCAAATTTTGCGCTCCTTGTTTTTTCTTTATTATATATTACAAAACAACTATTTTACACACACTCACATATACATGTCTCAATCCACTCTGGATCTCACTGGTAACGACTCTGCTACTACCAGTTATGATTTTGAAAATCTGATCACTTAGCCGAAGATGAAGGTGAAGATGATTGCAAAGTGCCGGGCGAACTTGCAAGACTGCTACTCCAGGAAGAGAGGGCCATTCAGCCATACGAAGAGCCAATGGAAATAGTGAATATGGGTACTGAGACAGACAAAAAGGAAGTCAAGATCGGTGCAAATCTGGAGCTTAGTGTGAAGTAGCGGTTGATTCAGATGCTGCATGACTATGTTGAGATCTTGGCCTGGTCCTACGAAGATATGCCTGGGTTGGATACTGACATTGTGGTTCATCGCCTGCCTACCAAGGAAGACTGCCCTCCCGTAAAATAGAAGGTTCGCCGTATGCGCCCAGAGATGTCCGAGAAAATCAAGGCTGAAGTTATGAAACAGTTTGACACCGGTTTTATAGAAGTTACTTCTTACCCTCAGTGGGTCGCCAATGTGGTTCCTGTTCCGAAGAAGGATGGGAAAGTTCGAATGTGTGTTGACTACAGGGACTTGAACAGGGCAAGCCCCAAGGATGACTTCCCTCTACCTCACATCGACGTTCTGGTTGACAATACTGCTCAACACAAGGTGTTCTCCTTCATGGACGGTTTCTCCGATTATAATCAGATAAAGATGGCTCCCGAAGACATGGAGAAGACCACTTTTGTTACTTAGTGGGGTACCTTTTGTTACAAGGTCATGCCTTTTGGGTTGAAAAATGCTAGGGCAACGTATCAGCGTGCCATGGTTGCTTTGTTTCATGATATGGTCCATCATGAGATTGAAGTATACGTCGACGATATGATTGTGAGGTCCCAGACTGAGGAGGAACACCTTGACCATCTACAGAAGTTGTTTGACAGATTGAAGTTGTACAAGCTGAGATTGAACCCGAACAAGTGCACCTTCGGGGTGAGGTCTGGTAAGCTACTGGGTTTCGTCGTGAGCGACAAAGGTATTCAAGTGGACCCTGCCAAAGTGAAAGCCATACAAGAGATGCCAGCTCCCAAGACAGAAAAGGAGGTCAGAGGCTTTCTAGGATGACTGAACTACATTGCCCGATTCATCTCGCACTTAACTGCTACTTGTGAACCAATCTTCAAGCTACTGAAGAAAGATCAAGTGATACGTTGGAACGATGAATGTCAGGCTGCTTTCTAAAGAATCAAAGAGTATCTCCAAGAGCCACCCATCCTAATGCCACCAGTTGAAGGGAGACCTCTGATCTTATACTTAACAGTACTTGACAACTCAATAGGGTGTATGCTGGGGCAGCATGATGAGTCTGGCCGAAAGGAGCATGCTATTTATTACCTTAGCAAAAAGTTTACCGACTGTGAGACCCGATACTCACTGCTTGAGAAAACTTGCTGCGCTTTGGCATGGGCTGCTCGCCGGCTGAGATAGTATATGCTGACTCACACTACTCTGTTGAATTCAAAGATGGATCCAATCAAGTATATCTTCGAAAAGCCTGCCTTGTACGGAAGAATAGCAAGATGGCAGATGATCTTGACTGAGTATGACATCCAGTACACGACTCAAAAAGCAATCAAGGGAAGTGTATTGGCAGACCATTTGGCACATCAGGCAGTGGATGATTACCAGTCTATGAACTTTGAATTTCCGGACGAGAATATCATGGTAGTGACTGATTGTGAGACACCTGGACTGGATGAAGGACCTGAGGAGGGATCCCGATGGTCTATGTATTTTGATGGATCTTCGAACGCTTTGTGTAATGGCATTGGCGTTGTGATCATATCTCCTAAAGGCTCTCATACTCCATTTACCGCCCGAATGTGTTTCAACTGCACTAACAACATGGCGGAGTATGAAGCGTGCATCATGGGTCTTCGAGCTGCAATTGACCTAAGGATTAAGCTTCTAAGTGTCTTCGGAGATTCCGCTCTCATGATCAGTCAGATCAAGGGCGAGTGGGATACGAAACACCCTAATCTTATTCTTACAAGGAGTATGTATTGACATTGCTTCCCCATTTCGAGGAGATAACCTTTGAACACTTACCAAGAGAGGAGAATCAGTTGGCGGACGCGCTAGCTACGATGTCTTCTATGTTCAAAGTCAATTGGGACAACGAGGCTCCCCAGACCATTATTGAAAAATTGGACGAACCTGCACATTGCTGTGATCTTGAGACTGAAGAGGTAACAGAAAAGCCCTGGTATCATGAGGTGAAGAGGTACCTTGAAGCTCAAGAATACCCCGAGGGTGCATCTGTTAATGACAAGAAGTTTCTGAGGAGGTTTGCAGCCATGTTCTTCATCAGCAATGGCATCCTTTACAAACATAACCATGATTCGACCTTACTATGTTGTGTGGATAAGATTGAAGCAGAAAGAATCATGACAGAGCTGTATGAAGGTACTTTCGGAACTCATTCCAGTGGACATACCATGGCAAAGAAAATCCTTCGGGCAGAATATTATTGGTCCACAATGGAAGCTGACTGTTATCAGCATTCTCGGACATGTCACAAATGCCAGGTCTATGCTGATAAGGTGCATATACCTCCAGTTCCTCTGAACATTTTGACGGCACCTTGGCCTTTTGCAACGTGGGGCATTGATATGATCAGCGAGATCAGACCTACGGTATCCAACGAGCATTGTTTCATCCTGGTAGCGATTGATTACTTTACAAAGTGGGTTGAAGCAGCTTCCTTTTCTACCATAACTAGGAACGTCGTGGCACGGTTCATTCGGCACAACCTGATCTGTCGATACGGTGTACCAGAGAGGATCATTACGGACAATGGTACCAATCTTAATAATAAAATGATCACTTAGCTCTACGAGCAATTCAAGATACAGCATCATAACTCTTCTCCCTACCGGCCGAAGATTAATGGGGCTGTCGAAGCGGCAAATAAGAACATTAAGAAGATTGTGCAGAAGATGACAGTGACATACAAAGATTGGCATGAGATGTTACCATTTGCTCTTCATGGGTACCGTACCTCAACACGGACGTCAACAGGGGCAACACCCTATTCCTTGGTTTATGGCATGGAGGTAGTCTTGCCTATTGAAGTTTAGATACCCTCTCTTCGAATCATGAAGGATGCGGGTTTGAGTGAAGATGACTGGATTCAGACCCGACTTGATCAGCTAAACCTAATTGACGAGAAAAGACTTACTGCTGTTTGTCATGGTCAGACGTACCAAAAACGGATGATCAAGGCATTTAACAAGAAAGTCAGACGACAAGAGTATCAAGTTGGGGACCTGGTAATCAAGCGCATTATTCTACCTCAAGGTGATCCCAGGGGCAAATGGACCCCTACTTACGAAGGGCCATTTATGGTTAAGAACATTTTCTCAGGAGGAGAGATGGTTCTAACCACCATGGATGGTGACGACCTTCCTCACCCCGTCAATGCAGACATAGTGAAAAGATACTATGCATAATCAAAGACCCGCTAGGTTGACTGGCCTAGGCAAAAATAAGGGCTTCCCGGTGAACCAAAAGGGTTCGGGCAAAAATAAGGGATGAAAATAAAAAATCTGTACACCCGGCAAGTCGAAAACCTGAAAAGGCGGCTTGGGCAAAAATGGGTATCTCGGTGGACTAAAAACCCGAAAGGGCGGTCCAGGCATAAGTTAGGGATTAAAGCGTAATACTATGTCTCATTGGATCACCTCGCATCCAGACTTCGGTATCAACTATCAAGCTCGGACGACACTAATCAATCAGATTCATCTTCCACTAAATAGCAAAATGATGAGATGCTTGAAGATATAAAGGCAATAGCAGAGTTGAAACCCATTGGGACTATTCACATAGTTGTTTTGTTTTCTTTTCACAAATTGTATAAATTCTATTTGTTCGGCGGCGCCCTCTTACTAGGACGTCAGCCTCTTGTACAAAAACGCCTATTTTACAGGCAAACTTCAAAATCAATAAAAATTCATTTTCAGACAAATTTCAAATTGTTTTTCCTTTATCTGTTTTGTTTTGCAAAGAACGTCCAATGTTCATTTTTGATATATGCATTTGACATTAATTGCTGCTCGTAAATGTTTACATGCGAAACAGAAGGCAAATTACTGGTAATATCAGAAACAGGGGCAATAAGAATTATCCGAGCTATCTAGTTGCTCTATTCACCAAGGTACCAAGGTAGGTTCAGCTGAAGAATATGACCAAGATACCATCACTCCCCGTAGAGTAAGATAGTAATGGTAGCTCTCCCAGCTAGGACTTGCAGTTGAACAAATCAACGATACTCTCCCCCAAGCAGAGTTAGTCTACCATCATCCCCAAGAAGGTGTGGTATCCCCAGAATATCTTAATCTTCCCCAGCGGGGTATAAGAATATTCTCCAGCAAGTATAAGAGTATGCTCGACAGTCTTAATATTCCTCAACGGAGTATAAGAATGTTCCCCGGCGGAATACAAGGTACCACAGTGGAGCCATTTCCCCAGCGCAGTTTTAAAAAGGCTTCCCCGCCAGAGTTGAATCATCTTACCCAGTAGATTCTGGAAGCTTATCCCC
Source organism: Vicia faba (assembly GCA_948472305.1). Lineage (NCBI taxonomy): Eukaryota > Viridiplantae > Streptophyta > Magnoliopsida > Fabales > Fabaceae > Vicia > Vicia faba. The sequence goes on from OX451738.1 coordinate 358,744,708, forward strand.
TGCGGAGCACAAATAAATCTCCCCAGCCAAATTCAGAAGGTTATCCTCACAAGAGTCTAACTGGGTTATCCTCAGCAAGTTGCAACTGAAAGATCATCCCCAGTGAAGTTCTTTCTATCCCCAGCGGAGTTCATCATCAAAATCCCCAACAGAGCTTGCCAACGGAATCCCCAATGGGGTTTATCGTTAAAATCCTCAGCGGAACATCTCTCCCCCACAGAGTAATCTCCTCATCAGTTTATTCCCAACGGAGTTCTTCTCTCCTACAGGTTTATCATCTTCGTTCATCATCCCCAGCGGAAACGAAGAACTCAACTCTATTCTCCAGCAGCTCCGGGATTTATTTTCCCCAGCTAAAACATTATATCCCCATACATCATGATACATGCATATACGCATCATACGAATACAATTTCATTTATTTTGAGAACATCATTGCCTGATCCATATCATGCATTGCATATGATGGACCTTTACCTTTCAGGAAAGATACAGTTAAAGTTCTCAATTACGTCGAAGACCTGACCGGTTCTTAAATCTCAATTGAATTATCCTCGGCTGAATTTCAGATAAGGTTCTCAATCTCGGCAGTTTCCCTACGTCATAGTGTGGACGAGTACTATAACCTCGATGGTATACTCCATTGAGCACGAGTCAGTTCCTAGATCTTGATAAAGATGTTTCCCTACGTCATAGTGTGGACGAGTACTATAACCTCGACGGTATACTCCGTGGAGCACGAGTCAGTTCCTAGATCTTGATATTTTCCTCCGTCATAGTGTGGACAAGTTCTATAACCTCAACGGTATACTCCATTGAGCACGAGACAGTTCCTAGATCTTGATGAAGATGTTTCCCTACGTCATAGTGTGGACGAGTACTATAACCTCAACGGTATACTCCATTGAGCACGAGTCAGTTCCTAGATCTTGATGTTTTCCTCCGTCATAGTATGGACGAGTACTATAACCTCAACAGTATACTCCATTGAGCATGAGTCAGTTCCTAGATCTTGATGAAGATGTTTCCCTATGTCATAGTGTGAACGAGTACTATAACCTCAATGGTATACTCCGTTGAGCACGAGTCAGTTCCTAGATCTTGATGTTTTCCTCCGTCATAGTGTGGACAAGTTCTATAACCTCAACGGTATACTCCATTGAGCACGAGACAATTCCTAGATCTTGATAAAGATGTTCCCCCCCACTTTGAATTATGGACAAGTTCTTAAGACTCAGCCGAGGCATTCTCTCAGTTGAAGTACAGGCCAGATTCCTAAATCTCAACAAAGGTTAGACTTCCCCAGCGGAATCTTTTACAACAACGGGTATACAAGTTCTCGCTAAGGAATCTATTATGCAATCGACATTCTTGAAGATGGCATCTGTAAGCCCATCCTCCTACCAGCAATCTCCAAATGGCATCTGTAAGCCCATTCCCGACATCACAATGTTGATACTACACCATGCGAGTGCAAATTTATGGGCACTCTAGTGTTCAATTATCTTCCACCTTCGGATCACGAAAGGCTCGAAAGCCAATCTATATCCTCAGGTTTAAGAAAATTGAACAGGGGCAACTGTTGTACCCCAAAATTTTCCCTCCCATATTCCTCAAGATTTGTCAAGAATGATCTTCAAATTGCTCAAAATGGCTCAAGGGTTGGACAGTCAAATCACCTCCTAAGGCAGTCAAGTCAAAATTAGGGTTTTGTGTTGCATAAGGGTCCTTACATAAAAATGACCTCAAGTGCTCCACAATTTCCTAATATGTTCTCAAGTTTATCCATGTCAAATTTCAAGCCTTGCAGAGGAAGTTTGGTCAGTCAACTACTCAAGAAATCCAAAAATCGACTGTGCTAGGGCAAAAGTCAACTGTGTCCCAAATACAGTCAAAACTCAAGATTTTTTGTCAACATTCTCATTTTGAAGGATAATTCATCATTTGATCAAGGGTTGATCATGATTCATCAAGGATTGCTCAAGATTCATCAAGATTCAAAAGTTGCTAAATTAGGGTTTTGTAAGAAAAGTCAACTCAACTTTGACCAAGCATAACTTTCTCATACTTTATGAGAAAAGACCCATACAAATATCATTTTGAAGAGGATGCAATTTCCTACAATCCATCTTCATACCCCAAGATCAAGAAATGCACTCACAAAAAGTTACAAATTTGGACATTATAGGTCATTTTTGAAAGTCAAGAAAAACACCTTTTTTTCCAAAGCTTATAACTTGATAATGGAACATCAAAATGAGATGATACCAAAAGGGTTGATTATATGACATCTCAAGGTTTCTAAAAATTCCAAGAACACCTCCAAAAGTTCAAAATTGAGGAAGTTATGCATTGTTGAAGTTGGGCATTTTTTCAAATTTGCCAAAAGTCAACTATCCTCAAAACTCCAATTTTTGACAAAAGGGCCCACTTTTTTCCACTTGATATAGTCTTGTCATGCCACACACGTGTTCCATATTTGATTTCATGGCCATTCATTTATTTTTCTATTTTATTTAATTTTTATTGATTTAATTCATTTTAAATCAATATTAAATCAAATAAAATCTAAAAAATTGATGTAAGGGGATTCTTGTGATCATTACAGCTTGCAAATCTCATGTGATACTCAATCAAACTCGTGCCAAGTCAAAACAAGCACAAAATCTCAGATTTGATGCAAATATGGCAACTTGATTATGGTGATAAAAAGCACATCTTGATTCTTCAATGCATATGGTTTAATGCCCAAGTTTTAACCTAAACACATTCTATTATATGCACACAAGAGAGGCAGACAAAAAGCACGCACAAGACACTGCTGAAACGGCCAAAACAAGTTTGTGAAAAAGCTTGAAAAGTGGGAGATCAAAAACAACATTGGAGCACGATTCAGTCCAAAAGCTTGACATAGTTCTCTTCCCTGACATCTAGTGAAGCGATACCAATCAAAACCAAGCCTTTTCATTGCCTAAAACTCATTTTAAGTCTCCACGAACCTTGCTCTGGACATGATATCGTGAAATCATTTTCTTGCATCCTCTTGCCAATTTTCTTGTACATTCATACTTGCCATTCAATTTCCATTGATTCTGCAATATTTAATTTTATTTTTGTGGCTTGTAACCCCGTATCCAGAGCTAGGGTTCTTGTTCTTGCTTTTTAGGCGTTTTTGAGGTAGGATAAATTGAGGCTAATGATGGGTATGAGAATGATCAGGGGAGAGAGACGAATGCAGTGATGGTCTCTGTTGGCATTTATATGGCCTGTAGCTCTTGATAGGATGATGCCATGGATTTAGTTGCGGACTAAAATCCGCAGGTAAACGAACCAGTCTTTGTTGAAGAAGACGAAGACGTGGCTTAGCGTGATTGGCCCATTTAAACAAATTGCGCATTTTTTTATTTTGCCAGGCATAATTAATTGTTTATCATATAATATTTGTTGTACATTCCACTAACAAAGAAACATCGTAGTAGAGTTGGCAAGGCAGGCGTGTCATTGAGTATTGGGACTTGAGTTTGAATCCCAGGTCCCCTAAAACTTTGTTAAACTTTTTCTCCAGATATTCACATGGAGCACTCCAAGCGTGGATCACCAAATGCCTCCAGATCTCAATGTGCCAAGTGGCTTCAGGCCAAGATCCAAAAGCTAGATTTGAGCATCCACCATACTCCCTGGTCAACAAGCACGCATGGAAGTACAAAGGTCAAACAGGCTGTCATAATTGGGCCTCAAAAAATTGCTAATCATGCTCCCAGATCAGGCCCACACCCCCCTGAATATTTCTTTTACATTTTATTTCTTTTTCCTCATTTGTTTATTTTGTTAATTATTATTATTAAAAATTAACCAATTAACATTTTTTTTTTATATAAAATCAGAAAACCCTAAAAAATAATATTTTATTAATTCCACTAATTTTATTATTTATTTTTGTAAATAAAAATTAATTAATTTATTTAGTTTTAATTAAGTATAATTTTAACATATTTTGCAATAAATTAAAATTGATTTAGAATTAGGTTTTTAATATTTTTAACCATTCTTATTTTATTTCTTTAAATATCCAAAAAAACAAAAATCTTTTCATTAATTAATTCAATTATTAATTTAGACTAATTTTTAATTCAAAAATAACAAAAAAATATGCTTTATTTAATAAAAAGGGTCAAAACCCTAAAAACACTCTGATTTAATTTTCTCGCGCGCGAATTATTTGTGATCCATATTTCAATATTGTAACTGCTTCGGGAATGTAATAGTTTTTAACTTAGGACTTTATTTATTCATTTATCGCTTTTATTTACTTTTCGCAATTTAATTTTAAAAGGGTTTGTCTTTGGCGATGTAAATACCCGACGCCTTGTAATAGCTTAGATTTATTTTCCGCAATTTAATTTCCGCAACCATTAACTGTTAGATGTTTGATAAATAGGCAATGCATGACAAGATCAACTTTTAATTTAAAATCAACAGTAGCTCACCATTAACATGTACAAAGATAAATAACTGAAAAAACGATACACTCGCACATGCCACTCTTAGGGTACACCTCACTTGGTTGCCTCGAACGTGGTCATTGAGTATAGGAAGTTTTAGAGGTCTCCCTCTTGTCCCAAGATCATAAGTTGCCTTAAAACGGTTGCCTCGGATAAAATGATTTAAGACATTAGGGTTATCGCTAAGGCGTCCTAACATTGCTTTAGTGACCACACGTTCCTTAATCGAATTGACCCGAAAACTCCAACGACGGTGCTACCTACTCCTCAATAGTGGGATAGCATTGTCTAAAGGACACTTGTACAGTTTAATTCCTTTTTGAGTAGGTAGATGGTTCTTAAGTACTTGCTCTTTTTAAAACAAAACGAAACTTTTCGCACTTACACCCCTTTCAAAACAAAAACTCTTCTCAAATCCACAAACACAAAGAAAAGCAAAACTTTTGAAAACATAATGAGCAAGTACCTAAGAGCCCGTGGATAACCACGTATAGAAAGGGTGCTAACACCTTCCCTTTCTATAATCTACCTCCCGAACCCGAGAAATATCTCAAAAAGGAATTTTTCTGTGCTTTCGTCCTCTCCTTGTTGGATAAAATAAAAGACGGTGGCGACTCTTGCTTACCGCGACATTTTGCAAAAACAAACGCAAAACGCGAATCAGCATATCCAAAACAGTCAGTTCTATTCCCACCGATCACATTGTTATTATTTGATTTATGTACAGAAAGAATAAATGGCCCAGTGCCAACCAGGCAAGCGCTTAAGGCATTGGAGTGCATGAGGTCAGGGGTTCGACCCCTGCCTCCAACATTTGTGTTTTTTCCAATTTCTTTCAGGTTATCCAGTGCGCTTGCAAGCCTAAGGACCATCATGTGTCCTCATCACTCAGTCTGCCAGATGGCCAGATGGCCAAATCTAAAGGCCACCACTGAAGGTGCATCATGAGCCAGGGTCAGCGCATCATACTGGATCCAAAAAGTCAAACAGATCTCATTCAAATTGGCCCAGAAATCTGACTATTGGCACCCCCATAATTCTCAGGCCCAATGCTTTTTCTCTCTTTCTCTTTTATTATTATATTTATTTTATTTAACTTATTTAATTTATTTATTGACCAAAAATTTATTTTCTTTTTTATCAAAAAATCACAAAAATATTATTTTTCACCAATTAGATTTAGGTATATTTTTTATCAATAAATTAATTAATTTAATTAGGTTTGATTAATTTAGATAACTTTAATTTATTTTGTACATAATTAAAAATAATTAGAATAAATAGGTTTTATTACTAACTTAATTACATTTTAATTTTTCCTAAAATAACAAAAAACCAAAAATAGGTCTTGTAATTATTTTTATCAATTAATTTAATCACTAATTAATTTAGCATTTAATTTTAAAACCTAATCTTTTCTTTAAAAAATATTAAAAAAACAACAAATTTTTTTCTTCTGTTTTAATTAGGATAGAAGGGTCAACACCCTAGTTCGCATTCGATCCAATTTGTCATCGCGCGCTTTATTTTATTTTGTATCCCAATTATTGTATCTGCTCACAGTTTGTAATAGTTTTAATTAGGACTTTTACATTTACCGCTTTACTTTTCAAGGGTTTGTTTTTGGCTATGTAAATACCCGAAGCCTTGTAATAGCTTAGATTAATTTCTGCACTTTTAAATTCCGCAAAATATTAACTGTTAGATGTATGACAATAGGATGCATGACAAGAATGTATGTACTTTTAAAACAGTTAGACAACCCTAAATGTGCAAAGATAAATAATCTGAAATTGAATCATTCGCACACGCGCACTCCTAGGGTACACTCCCACTTGGTTGCCTCCGGTAAATGGTTATTGAGTATAGGATGCTTTAGTGGTTGTCCTTTTGTCCAAAGATCAAAGTTGCCTCGGAAAGGTTGCCTCAGATATTGTTGCCTCGGATAATTGATCTAAGACATTAGGATTATTACTAAGACGTCCTAACATTGCTTTAGTGACTGTACGTCCCTTTCAAATTGACCCTCTAAACTCCAACGACGGTGCTACCTACTCACTAATAGTGGGATAGCACTGTCTAAAGGAAACGAATACAAAACGATTCTTTTTTCGAGTAGGTAGATTAGTTCTTAAGTACTTGCTCAATCAATCCAAAACAAAATTTTCACACTTACACTCCTTTTCAAACAAAGTTTTCAAAAACACTTCATTACACACTTGAAGACAGAAGCAAGAGTTAAATCGAAGTTAAAACAAAGACTTTTCAAAGCCCACAAACACAAAGAAAACAATTTTGAAAATGATGAGCAAGTACCTAAGAGCCCGTAGATAACTACGGATAGAAAGGGTGCTAATACCTTCCCTTTCTATAATCTACCCCCCGTACTCAGAAATATCTCGAAAAAGGAATTTTTCAGTGCTTTTTTCCATTCCTTGTTGGATAAAATAAAATACGGTGGCAACTCTTGCTTACCGCGACATTTTGCAAACACAAACGCAAAACGCAAACCAGCAAATTCCTTAAAAAATAGGGAAACACGTCCCGGTTCTGGCCACCGCATCACATAAACCCAAATCATCAAAATCCAAATCGGGGATGGCTTGAATCTCAACGGCCTTCAGTCTGTCCTCTAGCTGCTTGTACTTAACATCGACAGGAGGATACTACTCGTCAAAATAATCCTCATCATCGGACGCTTGATCATTGATACACCCAGCCTGGATACTCCTTGCTTCTCCAATTTGATTTTCTTCTTCCTCAGACGAGTCTTCCACTATCGGTATCTGACGGATCGGATCTCTGAATCTCTTACCCATATTGACTAGGGCTTTCCTCTTTGGTTTATTTTTGGATGCTAGAAATGCCATCAACTCTTGTTGCCCCTTGGCCAGGGTCAACAGAGTCTCTTGAAACTGGGAGTTTTGTGCTTGTAGGTCTTTCATTGTTTTCTCGATATCCATCTTGCTGAAATAAACAACAGAAAGATAAGGAAACCTGTCATGGAAAACCAGTTATGTTATGATGCATGGAAGATGTGTATGCAAATGATTTCAAGGATTTGTGAAATTTAAATTCATATAGACAAAGAATGAACAAACGTTAAATTTCATTAATTAGTTCAAAATGACTACATCGTGCCTCTTGGGCTTACAAAATAAATCTCTAAGATAAAAAGGTCGAACACATCCTCTTCAATGCAAGGTAGGCGTTCAAGCTTTGTTCTTCATGGAGTTGCTTTGTAAGTTCCAGAACCCTTTTCCCTCTAGTGTAGAATTGAGCTTCGAAGGTATCTCATTCTTTCTTTAGCTGAATCCAACCTTTTTGTAAGTATTCAAGAGAAGTAGGCATGTCGGGATGGAGGACAGTGTACGGGACATCTCGTTCAACCATAGTCTCCAAGATAACTGGTAGGATGGAGGGGTAAGGCATCACGAGCTTATGAGCCCTAGCTCGTACCCACCTAAGATAAGACTCAAGGGGAATATAATTCTTGCGTCCCAGCGTCCTACTATCCACTTTGTTTACCATTCTCCAAGCTCGTACAAACCTATGACGATAGCCTTGACCGTAGCTCTCGTAGTCAAATACCACTCCTTGGATGAGCATATCATGCGAACCATCTCTTCGGGCATACCCAAATTGTCGCAAAGCCAAACATGGGTTGTAAGTGATACCTCCCCTAATGCCAAGAAAATGGACATTAGGTAATTCCCCACAATGGTCGATGATAGTAATATTCTCTAAGGATCGAGAACACCAGTGATTATCTGAATGTCTGAACAACATCAACCTATGGGACCATCTCAAACCTTGCTCGTTCTTCAACATAGACCGGGGGAGATGCGAGACAAACCATCTAGCCAAAAGAGGAGTGAAACACATGAGGGTCCCTCTATTTCTCATAGTGCAAGAGTGGAGAGAATGTAGGATATCTCCCAACAAAGTAGGCACTGGATTGCGAGACATGAAGATTTTGACAGCATTTACATCTATAAGTTGGTCAGAGTTTGGAAATAAAACCATCCCATAGATGAGAAGGGCCAAGATTTCTTCAAAAGCTTGTAAATACAGAGTGTTCCAACAATCTTGAGCCTTCTCCAACAAGAACTTGGCTAAGAACCCTCTGACACCACTCCTTATTTCCCAATTAGTCATGACATCAGATTGTTGCAAGTGTAGCGCTCAGGAAATATATTCAGGGCTTAGATCTCTTTCCGTACCATTGAAAGATAGTTTAATAAGAATGGGAACCCTCAAGAGTTGAGCAAATTCTTCCATAGTAGGTACGAGCTAGTAATCGGGAAAGGCGAAGCAATGGTGCAAAGGGTCGAAGAACTGGAAAAGCACCTTCATCATATCTTCATTAGTGCTCGAGGTAACCAAGTTTAAGAGGCGACCATGTATTTCGATGAATGAAGAATTCTCATGAACTCTCTATGTTAATTCTTTGATTTGAGAAGGAATTCTTACGAGATTGACTTAGATAGTATTCCTGCGGATGGAAGCCATGTCCTACAAAACAGAACAAAGATAAACCCTAATAATCCTTGAAATGGTTAGTGAGAATGCTTATGATAATATGATGTTTATGATGTTATGTACAAGTAAGCATATACACACAAGGAAAACAAGTCCTTAGGTTTAGGCTTGCATGGAGTCTTATAGGTAAGTACCCTCTTGAAGTTTAGTTGGCTCAACCTGTCCTAGTAATAGTAATCGGGTTCTAAGAGATCTCAATATCACTGATCTTTCTTATCGGGCATTGTTTCAGCGCAAGCCTATTTAATGGCGACTGAAATATCCCGAGACGTCCGATCTCAATGAGCGTAGTATCGAGTATCAACCAACTTCAGACTGCACCAAAGCCGGCTAAGTTGGTCAAGAAAAGGTTCTAAAGTCAGTTAGTGCTTCATAACACCACACAACAGCCCCGTATTCTCCTTGACTACTCAAGGGCTACCGATACGAACAAATGTGTCACACTAACATAGCTATTACTTAGACCATGTCGGTATACCCTGCACAGTTTCCATAACGTATTGCTACTTACCTATAAGGTATCCCAGATCCGGGTAGAGGATCAAAACAAGCCCAAACAAGGAACCAAAATATAAATCAAGCAAGTCAAACAATGAAAGTAAATAAAGGTGATATATCCCTAAGGTAACCCCACTTTTAACTGTTCCCCAGCAGAGTCGTCAGTTCTGTGATACGGTGGGAGAACTGACTTGGTTGTTTTTGCATTTTGATCGCAATTGTTGCGGATAGCAAGAGTCGCCACAGACTTTTCTTTTATCCAAAAAGGAAAGGGCGAAAAGAACAAGAAAGACCTTTGAGATATTTTATTGAGTTCGAGGGGTAGATTATGAAAAGGGAAGGTGTTAACACCCTTTTCATCCCTAGTTATCTACGGACTCTTAGTTGCTTTCTAGATCATTTGCTTTTGTTTGAAAATATGCTTGTGATGGGTTTTGAAAGTATTTTTGAAAAGCGCCTTTGTTTAGGCAAATTTTGTAATGATTCTTGTCTCTATAAGAATGTATACAGATTGTTGGACTTTTTTTAAAAAATATTTCATGTTTTTGAAAGCGTTTGGTGTGTTTGAAAAGATGTTTGTTTTGAAGATGGATGGTGAGCAAGCAACTAAGAGTGTTCTACCTACTCAAAAGTCTTTGTTCATTTCTTCCTTCCTTTGATATTGCTATCTCACCATTGATAGGTAAGAAGCCTTATCTTTAGATGTAAAAGGGACGTGCGTGGGTGATCATATAGTCATGAATAGCAATGTTGTGAGATATCTTAGCATTTCTCTTGAGGGACTAAGATCACTTGTAAGGCAACATTTGAAGCGTCATCGAGGGATTATGATCTTGTATTTTTTATTGTTTTTGCTAAGACGTCTCACATGCATATTATGGCTATTTTCTCAAGGTAACAAGTGGAGTTAACCCTAGAGGTGTAAGTGTGCAAGTGTTTATTTTTTCATGCTTGGTTTATCTTGAATTAGGGTTCTCTAAGTATTGATTGTATCTTTCCATACAAAACCTAATTTATTAGCATTGATATGAAAGCGATAAATTGCGGAAAATAAATTTACTATGCTATTACATCATTTGAGGATGGGTTATACACATTTACAAGTGGGGATTGCAATAAAATAAACCTAATTATCTATTACAACCATATTGAAACTTGAATAATGTACAAGAATTGAAAGGAATGTAATGTACAAGGATATAAGTAGAAAAGAAATGGGTTTTTGTTTAGATGTTGTTAAGGAAAATGGTTCTTGGCCTAATTAATTAAAGAGAATAACATGATTAACCTAAGGGAATTAAACTTAAGTTAATAAAAGAAATTAATTTTTAAAGAAAACAAGTTCTTATTTTTTAGGGTTTTGTTTGCAAAAGTTTTAATTAGATTAAACTAATACAAAAAATTAGTTAATTAAAAGAAAACCTAAGTTCTAAATTAAATTTGATTAGTAAAGAGAAAATAAGATAAACTAAACCTAAGTCTAATATTTATTTATGAAGAGAAATTAGTATTAAAGATAAGAAGTTCATTTTTGTCTTTTTGTTTTTTTAAAGGGATAAAATATAAGTATATAGAATGCAAATAATAAATAAAAATATATTTTTGGATTTTTTATATTTAATAAGTAATAATAACAATAATAATAATAATAATAATAAATAAAATAAAGAAAATAAAACAAAATATGAAAAAATAAAGTCAGGAGGTAAAAATGGAATTTAGGGTGTTTGTAGGAAAAAACAGTTTTTGTCTACTAGGCCTAGCCCAAGTTTGTTTTTTTTCTTTTGTAAGTCATAAAAAAAGAATATTTGAATGGGTTAGAGACTGTGTTAGTGAAACAGGGGGTTAAAACCCAAAAATGACAAAGCACAATTGATTCAGGGCCCAGGCGCGCATGGTTCATACAAAAAGATGAAAAATGTTGGAAAATATCCAAAATGGCAGCATTGGGGCTTGAACCCATGCCCGTGACCATAAACATGTGCTGCCTTACCACTGAGGTGGCTATACATCCGTTAATTTAAACAAAACCATAAATATATATTACAAATCCATTCCTATAAATGAACTTCATCTTCAACCTCGAGCCAGGGTCCCTTTATCTCATTCATTTCTCATCCATTCTCAAAACTTCCAACATCAAACTTGTTAGAAATTTTACCAGGATTTCAGAAATATAAACAATTTTGACTAAAAAACAAAGATGAGCATGTATTTCTAAAAGTAGCAAATCCTGACCTAACTTTTTTCAGAGATTCAAACTTAAAATTCTCTAAGCTTAGGCAAAATAAATGAAAACCATGGATATGTACAACTTCAGGGAAATGATATCTACATTTTGTCTTTGAAAATGAAATCCTAACAATGCCTAAATGAAGAGATAAAAGTTCAGAAAATACCTCAAGAACTAGAAATTGTGAAATGAGTTTGAGCTGCTTTCAAAGAGTTGTGATGATCAGGTTAGCTTCCTTGGACCTCTAGGAAGCTAATGCAATGCTTAGCTTGAGCTATGGATGGCTGGAATGGTCTTGAGAAGTCAAGTTGCAGACCTCTATTTTTGGTTATGGAGGATGGTGATGGAGATGTTACAGTTCCAAAACAAGGACAGGGATGGACTATATTTGAGGTATAGAAGCTTTGCAAATGATTTTGAGGGAAAACGCGCGAGGGAAATGAAAGATACAAGTCCAAGGGCAGGACTGTGTATCAATGGTGTTTTTTTTAGCAATATCTAGTTTGTGAGTGTTTGAGGGAGTTTCATGGCCTTAGAATTTGTTTCCTATCTCATAAATAATGCCCCTATTTATAAGCAAAATGTTTGGAGTGATCTAGTTGATCAGAATTCAAATTTACATGTTTGAGCACAACATGTGATTTTTTGACAAAACAAGTTTCCACGCCTTGTACTTGGTTCATAGAGTTGTTAACCACATTAAACACAATACCTCTGACTTTGTGGATGGAGTTTAATCAAATAAAACAAGTTAGGAGCTCAAGAAGCTGACTTTGTGCATAAAGCTTGCTTTACAAGAATGGATATTTTACTTTCTCAACAAAATGGCAGATTGATTTGGATAATGCTTAAATCAATTGGATAATGGTTCAATCAATTGTGTAAACCATTAATTATGGAGTGACACAAGTTTAAAGCCTGCAAAGCAAAGATTATGCAACATGGGCTTGAGATTTGAATTCTTGCATATCACAAAATGACCTATAATTCAAGAATGAAACCCTAACTTTATCTCTTCGATTCTCCTTGCTCAAGAATGATCTCAATGAGTTATTAGATATTTTGGAAAGCTTGTAACATCCTCTACAACCTTTATGTTGGACATTTTTGAAGAATCAACTTGGAACCATGTGAAAAGTTACTATGAAGTTAGTACCAAAAATCTGCCTAACTAGGGCAAAATTTCACTAATTCTTTTTGTTTCATGGACACGTCTTCATAAACTCATAACTTGAAATCCAAGCATTTCTAGAAAAAGTTCTTCCATACAATGGCTTATATCTCATTGATATCTACAACTTTCATGTTGGAAGTTTTCCTTGAATCATCTTGCATCATGGTGGAAATTTGGCACAAAGTTATGAAAAAATGTTAACTTTCTAACACTTAGAAAAATTTCTAAGTCCTAGAATTCTGACTTTTCAAAGATAATTTTGACTTTTTAATTTATTGATGAACAAATTTCATATTTTGACATGTCTTGATGAAATATGATTTTTGAAACTTGATTTTGATCAAAAAAGTCAAAGTTTGACTTTTCAGTGTACAGTTGACTGAAATTCATCTGTCAATCCAATGATCTTGAGAGGTGATTTGAAATATGAAATTAGGTCAAGATGGTACATTTGAATCCTTGAGATCATGTCTTAAACCAATAAGTCATTTTCTTGGTCAAAAGTCAAGAACTGAGCCTTCTCAATCAAAACCCTAATTTTGACCATTTTGCCCTTTTGGTGTTCTGATCAAATTTCTCTGAGGAATTGTGATCCAAACTTGATCAATTGACATATATGAGTTCATAATGTTGACATGGATAAAAAATTATGAATTTTGACTACAAATTGACCACAGTTGACTTTTCCCTAATACAATTGATTTTAGGTCAACTGATAAACTGATTGAGCAAAACTGTGATCTAAAGCTTGAAACTTGTCATGAGAAATCTTGGGGATCCAAAATGATCCATGAAAGTCATATAAGACATTAGAAGTTTAATTATCTTTGTAAAAACTCAAACCCTAATTTTGAGTTGTCAGTGTTTGAGGAGGTGTCTTAAGTTGATCAAACCTTGTGTAGTCTTAAATCAATGGAGATCTTATGAGAGATTTCTTGAGAAATGAGAGGGAAAATTTTGAGGTACAACACTTCCAAAGATATCAATAATACACAAGCTTCTCATGAAGAGTCCGCCACTTGCTGCTTTTAAAAGATATCAATAATACACAAGCTGCTCATGAAGGGTCCGCCACTTTCTATCTCCCAAAGATATCAATAATACACAAACTGATCATAAAGATTCCACCACTTTCTACTTTCCAAAGATATCAATAATACACAAGCTGCTCATGAAGAGTCCGCCACTTGCTATCTTCCAAAGGTATCAATAATACACAAGTTGCTAATGAAGAGTCCGCCACTTTCTATCTTCTAAAGATATCAGTAATACACAAGCTGCTCATGAAGAGTCCGCCACTTGCTACTTTCCAAAGATATCAATAATACACAAGCTGCTCATGAAGAGTCTGCCACTTGTTATCTTCCAAAGATATAAATAATACACAAGTTTCTCATGAAGATTCTGCCACTTGCTATCTTCCAAAGATATCAATAATACACAAGCTGCTCATGAAGAGTCCGCCACTTGCTGCTTTCCAAAGATATCAATAATACACAAGATGCTCGTGAAGAGTCCTCCACTTTCTACTTTCCAAAGATATCAATAATACACAAGCTTCTCATGAAGATTCTGCCACTTGCTATCTTCCAAAGATATCAATAATACACAAGCTACTCATGAAGACTCTGCCACTTGCTATATTCCAAAGATATCAATAATACACAATCTGCTCATGAAGAGTCCGCCACTTGATACTTTCCAAAGATATCAATAATATGAAAGTTGATCATGAAGAGTCCTCCACTTGCTATCTTCCAAAGAATACAATAATACACAAGCTGCTCATGAAGAGTCCGCCACTTGCTGCTATGTTGAGATTCCAAAAGAGTGTTACAACAACACTACTGGGAAACAAAGTTCATCTTAAATGGGAAACCATGAATAGATTCTTCCTTAGGAGACTAAGTATTTAAATATGCAAAATAAATCCACTCTGCATCTAGGTTTCACGACCTAGAGATCCACGGGGTAGTGTCCGTAGGAGACAAAGCTCAATCCAGGAATAAAATGGAGAGAAAACAGTCAAACAAGACTTTAACCAATGAGGAATAAACTCAATTGGGGATTTATCCTATCCAAAGATGGAAAAGGAAAGCTAAAGTAAGATTCTTCCATGAGAGTTAACTCAGTTGGGAATTAGAAAGGAGGCACACTTTCTGCTTAGGTTGACACTCTATTTGGAAAGAGAAAATACGTTATTTGAATAGACATAACCAAGGTATACGAACCTAATAACATTAGCAAATACGAATGTGCGTACATGATGCAAGTGTGAATGCATAAATGAATGACATGTATATGTTTGACAAAACAGATAGAAGAGATAAACTGGAGATGATAAGACATCACAGTACAACCAGATACTCGGCTAACCTCAACAAGATGAGAACATTACTTGGGATAGAATAAAAGCCATCGACGGAGCATATTTATTCTATAAGGCTGTAATCTCTCTAGGGAGGAAGATATTTTTCGGGAGAAAACCCAAAGTCCAATCTTCTAACATCAATAATCCATTGAAAGGATGACAACACGAACTCCGCTTCAGCTAGAGAAAAATCTTGCTTAGTTGGAGATACTAGGGAACTCCACCATATGATAATGTGTGCGAAGCAGATCACATATCTTGACAAATTTGGATTACCCCTAGAACTAATTTTGGATGCCCCAAGTTTACTGTTGATAAGTTGCGTGACGCACAAAAATTCTTGCGAACAACTTCACTTCTAAAATTCCCTAAGTTATATGGTTGATGAGAAGAAATCGTCTCAAGAGTATTTTACAAAAGACCTGGCATCCAAAATGCTCTAGTGTCTTCAAACTCTTAGAGATATTCATCGAATCTTGATGTGACTTCCCCATATTGACTATATTTGGCACAACAGAGTTTCCAAATTTTCCCTATGAGGGTAAACGAACTATGAAGGCAACAACCTGTTCATGCTGAAGGTCTTCAGGCGACATGCCCCTGGTTGTGATCATTTTTAGAAATGATTAGCCAATTACTTAACAGAGTTTTAGACCTCAAAAGATTAAAATCTTCACTGGTGCTTATAAGTAAGCTTCCTTGACATTAAACAAATGTTTTACAAGCAGGAAAAGTTTATTCTGAGAATGAAAATTCCAATGCAACAATTATGTAAGTCCTGCAGTTTCTTTTTTTGAAAAAATGCCACGAAGCTTGCGAATTATTGCATCATTTATTTTTGTATGAAAGATAACGAAAGCATATGATACCAACACAAATATTTTAGCAAAACTTATGGGAGTCAGGAAACACCATCTTGTTGAAGTATGCTTTTGAAATAAACTCTGTTTCAATTAGGACTTTTGAGGGTTGTAACGTGGCCTGGTTCACGGTTTTAGAAAAAATATTTCAAGGCTCAAAATATTTGGTGTCCACTCCTGCATGATGTTCTTCAGTCCTATATTCAGTTAATTTGATACGAGCACTCATTTCTCGAGAGGATTTAACTGATGGTTGAGGAACCACTGATATTCTTTGGACAAGACAGTCACTCACTCTTGACTTTTGTCACACGACTATGTTCTTTGTTGAGGATTTTATGGTGTAATCCTTTCTCGTCTTTCAAGTTTTCCATTTCTTCATTACTTTCCATAACTTTTTCCTGAACTAATTCTTTTGAATTGATAGTCCAACGGGATGCCCTGACTTTTTCCTAAGCGACTTGTTTTTTCAAGTTTTGACTTAGCGGGGCTTTTTGTCTCTTTCTTTTTTTAATCATTTTTTATTCATTTTTTTTTCTTTCCTTTTGAACACGTCGTATGACTTCGAGTCGTATGTGACTTGTTAGAGGAATTGTGACTGCTTTCTTGGTAGATGAGGGATAACCATTATTGTATCCTTATTTGTGGACCACTTGATGTACGTGAGATACCCATTGGGATATTGTCTTGCTTTGATTCACACTACTAATATGCGAAGATTGACCATTGCGATTTTGACTTTCCTCAACCTTTTGAAGGATAACCATTGTTGTATCCTTAGATGCTCACTCTTGATGAGATTTGAATACTCAATCAGATTACCTGAACACTACCCTGCCCCGGTTTTAAAATGAGGGTTTTTTTCTGAACAAAAAGAAACTCCTACTTCAAGGCTCAAAGGGGTTAACGAAGGTTTAACTCCCTTATATCTCCAGTGTTGGGAATTTGAAACAATGTATGTACATCGTCAACATGGTTTTATCCAAAAGCATACAACCAGAAATTTTGTGTCTTAATATCATCACCCTCCATCCAATCTTTGCCTAGGCAAGATAATGGATAACAAGTTGGTATCATAATGTAAAAATCAATTTTAAAATTGAAACAAATACAAGTGAAACAAATGGATTTCTTCAAGACAAACATACTAATTGTATTAAGATAATCATTTAAATGCAAACAAGTTCTACATGCAAACAATGCAATGATAAAAAAGAAAGATTACAAATGAAAAAAAACCAGTAAAATGCTAATTAAACTGAGAAGACTCTCTTCTTTAAACTCTAAGGTATCCTTAAATCATGTTTATTCTTTGGCAATGACTTTACTTGAACCTCAAGACCAATATCTTTAAATGACAAGATACCATTTTTGACCAATATCTGAACTTCGACCTTCAAAGCAAAGCAATCTTCCAAATCATGCCCAAGAGCATCCTGATGAAAGGCACAAGTCAAATCAGCTTTATAGTACCACGACATCTTCTCAGGAATCTTCGATGGAGATTGCATCTGAACCAAATTCCTCTGCATTAGGACATGGAACAACTCTGCATAGGTAGTTGGAATTGGATCAAATTGAGTTTTCTTTGATCAGGAACTTCCTAGTTCTGTTGAAAACTGGACCAACATGAGAAAAATTGAACACAGGGGTGACAAGAGAAACATGTTGATTATGAAGATGATTGTTTCTTCCTCTGGTTCTCTTCTTGGAAAAGTTATTATCAAACTTCTTCACACCACTAGCCGAGCCACCATCTTCAGATAAACATCCTTTTCGGACATCCTTTTCTAGAAGCACTCCCACATTCACTTTTTCAGGGAAATTTTTAGGTGTATTGACTATCACCTTGTCATAAAAGAATGATTTCAGAGTTTTTGTAAAGACCTTTTCCATTCCTTTCTAGAAGGATTGACTTGGGCAGCAACCAAAGTTTCAACCAAAGCAGTTACATACTCCATACCAGCCTTTAAAGTAGTTACCTCTTTGTAGAGTTCAGAAATCTCTTGCTTAATATTCTCCATCTTCCCCTTAGCGCGAGCGTTGTACTATGGGACCAAATGGAAAATAAGACTCAGGAATGACTTTCGAAGGTGAAACAAAAATGTAGAATGATACATGATTATGCAAATGGTAAGTTCAATTCATTTCTAAGGACCTCAAGTTTTGATTCAAGCCTCAAGCGAGAAATAATTAACAATAAAATTAGACAAATGAGTTTAGTACAAAGTTAAGATCCTAAAGGCTACAAAATACAAAGCCAAGAGATCCCAATCAACAGACCTGATGGTGATCACCAAAAATACATATCATAAACCCTAAGATGTTTCCCCAAACTCTTAATCAGCAAGGGTACTCCAAACTATATTCTCATTACTCCACTCGTGGGCCCTTTTAAAGATCTCCTTCGTTGCTTCGATATTTGGTCTCTCAATTAGCTCCTTGATGAGTACATCCTTTCTATTGATAATGCTTTCCAGATGATAAATCTCTTCTTGAAGCTGAAGGCCGTAAAAATCTTCTTGCTGATCTTTATCTTCAGTCTTAAACTTGAACTGGCATCCAAACATTGTAACTGATGGTACTCCTCTTTCTAGTGTCCATTTGTGAGTAATGAGCTTGATACGAGAATCAAAGATAAATTTACCTAGAAATGAAATGACCACGTATGTCACGATGTTTATGAATGCATGAATGTATGTCTATGTAACAAACACATACAAGGTTCAAAAGTTTAATGTCACGAGCATGGAGTCAAAGGTAAGAACCACCCACAAGGTATGAACTAAGGTTTTAAAATTACCTGTAGATCAAGGTTCTAAGAGGTTCCCAGAGTCTACACCCTTCCCTTGGATTTTATCAATGTCCCAATTACTCGGTAATTAGTAATATTCGCAGGAAAAACTCGTCTGAGTGCAGCATCGTGTGATAGATACTTCCGGATTACTCCGTCATAGTCTCTGCACTACATCTAAAAGGCCAAGCCGGGTTAGGGGTTCTATGGCTCTCAACATCTTTGGCTCCCAGGTCGAGAGCAACAATGTCCTCCCGATTACTCGGTAAACAAATACTATAGTCAAAGGGGCCTTCACTGATTGGGGGATCTCATGCCTCCTTTTTCGGGATTACTCCCTCAAAGTTAACATGACTATACCGCCTGTCCTATCTTAAGTGTACTTAGTCTGGGTGTAAGACTTATCCGTTTTAATCAACACCCAAAGAAACCACAAAATAACACATATAAGTGTGATACGGTGGAAGAACTGACTTGAGGTTTTGCGTTTTATCGAAAATGTTGTGGTTTAGCAAGAGTCGCCACCGACTTTTCTTTTATCCAAAAGGAAAGGTGAAAAAGCACAGGAAAGACCTTTGAGATGTTTTCTTGAGTTCGGGGGGTAGATTATGAAAAGGGAAGGTGTTAGCACCCTTTTCATCCATGGTTTTCCATGGGCTCTTAGTTACTTGCTAGATCACTTGCTTTTGTTTGAAATTGTGCTTTGTGTGGTTTTTGAAAGTATTTTGTGAAATAGGCCATCGTTTAGGCAATCTTTGTAATGATTCTCGTTCGTAAGAATGTATACAAAGACGTTTGTCTTTTTGAAAATATTTTCAATGTTTGTAAGATGTTTGAAAATGTGTGTGTTTATTTTGAAAATAGCAAGGATATTTGTTTGAAATGGAGCAAGTAATTAAGAGCAAACTACTTACTCAAATGTCTTTCTTGTTTATTTTCTATTCCTTTGACATTGTTGTCTTACCATTGATTTAGTAAGCAACCCTATCATTGGATGTTAACGGGACGGGCACGGGTTATCGTATAACCATGATTAGCAACGTTGCAAAGTATCTTAGCATTTTTGAGCGACCAAGATCATTTTATAAGGAAACTTAGAATAGCGTCATCGAGGGACTATGATCTTATAATTGTTTGTTTTACCAAGATACTTTGCATGCGTAATATGGCTATTTTTGTATAAGGCAACCAAGTGGAGAAACCCTAAGGATGCTTGTGTGCAAGTGTGTTATTTTCATGCTTGATTTTGTCTTGTATTTAGGGTTTTCTATTTGATTTGTTTTTATCTTTCCATACAAACCCTAATTACTAGCATGGTATATAAAAACGGTAAATTACGTAATTTAAAGATTACTACACTATTTCAACATTTTTATGGGAGGGGGGAATACAAATTATGAACGGGGATTTGCAATAATGTAAATCTAATTAAGCTATTACAACCAAATCGAATTTGTACAAGTAATGGAATAAATAATGTACAAGACAATGGAAGGATACATAAAATGCAAGAAAAGGATTTTTGCTTTGTTTTTCATGTGAAAAGGGTTTTGACTTAAATCTAATAAACTTAAGAAAAAGAAATTAATTCTTGAAAATAAAAGTTAACCCTAATTTCTAATTTAAAAGAAAATAAAGTTCTATGGGTATTATTTTTATGTATTTTTTGTATTAAAAATAATAAACAATATCTTATAAAAATATTTAGTTTTTATATATCAAAAATAAATATTTTACAAGTATGAATAAAAGAGGAATAAAATAGTTAACCTAATTCTATTATATTTACAAGTTTATTTAAGAAAGAAATAATTAATATATAGCTTAATAAAAATATTTTTTTATGTGAAAATAAAATAAACAAAATGCAAAATTTATCATGTTTATAATTTTTATGATTTTTATGTGTTAGAAAAAATATTTTAATAAAACAAATATGAAAATAAAATAAATAATAAAAGATTGGGTCAGGGGTGCTGCAAGCAAACAGGGATTAGTGTGTTAGAAATAAAATAGGAAGCCCAAGAACCAAGCCCATCTGGCCAAAAAAGCCAAAACTGAAACTAAAAAAATGGGAAACATATAAAAGGTAGCGCCAAAGTTCGAACCCATGACCTGGGCCTTGCCAGTGCGCTATCCTTGCCACTGGGGTGGCTGTATATCCGTTGGTTTATATGAAACAGTAAAAACATAACATAAGAAATTTCCTTGCCCTGTACTTCATCTTCTTCCTCAAGCTAGCCATAACTCCTGTATCTTTCTCATTTCTCCATGAAAATGAAAACTTCCAACATGAAAATGATAGTACTCATTCCCACGATTTCAACCATGTAACTTATGGAAACTAACAATCAAAGATTAAAATGAATTTTGAAAGCCCTAATTTTAAACCTAATTTTTACAGGAATTTGAATGCTAAAATTCTCTATACATAATGATCAGAAATGAAATCTATGCACATGGTTAGCTTCAGCACTATAATATCTACATTTTTCTTTCACAAATCGTGGCCAATGGATTCCTGTATGAAGAGATAGAAGTTGGAATTCTTACCTCTTTCAGCTGAGATCGTGAATGGAGTTTGAGTGAGATTTAGGAAGGCCTAAAGGTTGCTTTAGCTTGCTTGAACCTCCCTGAGTGTGTTCCAATCCCTGCCTTGCTTTGGAGGTGTCTGGAACTCTATATCCAAGTCAACATGCAAGCTTGAAAAACAAAAATGGCAGATGAAGAATGAGGAGTTATAGTGCAGGGATGATGGTCTGGATCACTTAGATATGAGGTAGGTAAAGTGTTTGAATGATTAAAACTTGGAACGCACGAGCAAATTGATGGATTGCTATGGTTGGACACAAACTGCAAGTTTTGCCAGTTTTTTGGTGATATGGAGTTTTGGAGTGTTTTAGGTCTTTAGTAATCGTGTTCTAAGGTATAATGGGTTTGTGTAATAGTATAGAGAAAGTTTCAAGTCAACTCCACAACAGATTTTTGAGTTGTAGGCTTTTTGCACACTTTCTTGCTTTTGAAGCAAAGTGAAGAGACAAGTCTCCACATGCTTGTACTGACCTGCTTGGAGTTGGTATAAACTCTATACAAATTGCTTTAGGTCTGTAGGACTTGTGTGTGCAGAGAAGACAGGTCCAATGCTCAAGAATTGAAAAGTTGCAAAAGTTAAGCTTTTCCAAAATGGCAATGGCAACTTTGTGCCATTTAGGGAGTTAAAGCTTGGACAAAGACCTTTGGGCTTGGATTAAGGCTTTGTAAACTGAATAAGCATTAAATTATAAAGTGAGAAACAAGTTTGAGACCTGTAAAGCAAGAATTAGGCAGCATAGGTTCAAATTTGAATTTTGCTCTTCATGAAATGGCTTGAATTCAAAGTGAGAAATTGCCAACTTCATCTCTTCGATTCTCTCTACTCAAAAATTATCTCAAGGAGTTCTTGGACATTTTGGAAAGCTTTCAATGTGATATATAACTCATCTTTTAAATTCATTTCAATATTTCTCTTGGAACTAGGTGAAAAATTGCCATGAAGTTAGGTTAAAAACCTGCCTAAATTAGGGCAAAATTTCACTAAGTTATTTAGTTCATGAGCATGTATTCACAAAATTATATCTTGAGATCCAAGCATATTTAGGGGAAAATATGTGAAGAAAATTTGTAGATTTCATGGAGTTCTACAACTTTCATGTTTGGAACTTTCTTTGAATCATCTTGCATCATGGTGGAAATTTGGCTTAAAGTTGAGAAAAAAAAAGAAATTTTCTATACCTAGAAAAATTTCTAAGTTAAGAAAATTTCAAATTTTAAAACCAAATCTTTAATCTTTGATTTATTTGATGAACAAGTTTCAGATTTTGACATGTTTTGATGAATTGTGATCTTTGGCACTTGATTTTGACCAAAAAGTCAAAGTTTGACTTTTCAGTATACAATTGACTTTTGATCAATTGACTGCAAATTTCATCTGTCAATCCAATGAAAATGCAATGTTTTGAACCGTGTCATTAGGTCAAGATGATACAAATTAAATCTTAAAATCATGCTTCAAACCAATCGGTCATTTGTTAAGTCAAGAATCAGAAATTGCCCTTTCTCAGTCAAAACCCTAATTTTGACCATTTTGCCCTTTTGATGATTTGATCAAATTTCTTGAGGAATTATGGTCCAAACTTGATCAAATGATACATATGAGTCTAAAATGTTGATGTGGATCAAAAATTATGAATTTTGACTGTAAATTGGCCATGGTTGACTTTTTCCCCAATATAGTTGATTTTTAGGTCAACTGTCCAATTGACTGATCAAAAATGTGATTCAAGGCTTGAAACTTGACATGAGTAAACTTAAGGGTCCATGATGATACTTGAAATTCATATGAAGAATTGATAGTCCAAAAATCCTTGTGCAAACTTAAACCCTAATTTTGGATCATCAGTGCAAGATGAGATGTCTTGAGTTGATCAAACCCTAATCCAGCCTTGAGTCAAAGAGATCTTGTGAGAAAATCTTGATAAATGAGAGGGTAAATTTTTGGGTACAACAATAAGCAAACAAGAAATAATAACAAAAACAGATATAACAAATTAGATTTAACCCACTTAGAAATTTTGTTCCCCAACAGAGTCGCCAATTCTGTAGCGGTCAAAATTGGAGATCAAGCTATTAATTAACTTGACTCGCAAATAAGCAAGAGTCATCACCGTGCTTTATTATTTCCAAGAGAAAAGGGAAAAGTGTGAAATAAAACCCATAAATATGCAAAGTAAGTGCAATACTAAAAGTAAAGAAAAATATAATACATTTGAAAGAAATCGAAGGTTCGGGGGTTGGTTATACAAAAGGAAGGTACTAGCACCCTATGTATCTATAGTATCCTATAGGAACCTTTTGAAATATCTGTTTTTAGTTAAAATTGGTTTGCTTGCTAAATGAGTGTGGGGATGAGATTTTGAAAATGCGATGACCTAGTGTCGAAGTTTTTGGCTTAAAAGAGGTGCGAGTTTTTTATTTTTAAATTAGGGTTTAGAAGAATTTGTTTTTAGATTAATAAATCTAAAAAAATGTACAAAGGGGTTTTTGTATAATTGTATTAAATATATTCGATGACATGAAGTCAATGAATTCGACTTTTCTTTTGGAGTTAGACAAAAAAATATAAAGACTAAATAATCGACAAAGAGAAATTAAATAAATAGAAATTAAATAACTAAATAATTAACAACCAAAAATTAAATAAAATAAAGAAAGATAAAATTATACTAATATATATATATATATTTGATATTTTTTAAAGAGGGCAAGAAAGAAATAATCATAATCTTAATCTAATATTTTTTTTGTATTTTTCATATGAATAATTAAATGAAAATAAGGCAAAAGACTTAAAAATTAGAAATAAAAAATAAAGTGAGCAAAGAGAAGATAAGTGCTCAAGTGAGCAAAGAAAAAATGCATAAAATAAAGAAAATAAAATGCTATGGATGATAAATGACATAAAAGTAAAGACAACAAAATATAAAGTGCGGAAATATAAATGATATTAAAGTAAAATTAGTACAATACAAAGTTAATAATATGATTTTGGGATAAGTGTAACTTCATATAGAGCATAAAATGTATGTGAAACAACCAGCTGAACAATCAACTGATAATGAAGATCAATGAAGTCGCCATCGAGCGTTTTTTATCCCACATGAAGGGAAAGGTAAACATCGAGTAAACCTGAGAAGGGTGAAATCAAGGTCGAACGACTAAGAGATAAGGGTAAGGGAGTCTGTTACGCGAGGGGAAGGTATTAGCACCCCACACGCCCGTAGTACTCTACGGTATCCACTCTTGTTGTCTATCTTATGGGTGTGTACAATCTATGTTTACTGTTTATTACTGCTAAAGGGAGAATGCATGCAAAAGAAAGGGGAAAAAGAATGTAGGGAAAATAAAATTGTTGTGCTCACTTGGGCCCTACCCCAATGCCTACGTATCCCTTTTAAGGAATCAGAGCAGCCGTAGTTCGGCTGACATGTTTTTGTTGGTTTGTATTTTTTAATGAACAATATTAATTTCGCCTTCTGCCGCAACTCGACCTTTGGAGATTTATGCGTCAGCACAGAAGTGAATTAACATGTTCTTTCTGAAAAGAGTTTGAAAGAAAAGCCCGAAGGCGCAAAAGAGTTTACATTGGTTGATATCTTTTACCTTGAAGAAGGATTTGGAAGTTGTTAGATGTTTTATGCTTTTTTTCAAGAAAAAAGTTTTAGTCTTAATTCATGGATGCAAAAGAAAGGAAACACCTAAGGGAGACTAACCTAGATCTATCCCTAATGTTATCATACAATGATTAATCCTAAGGTTGAGTTTTGAAGGGAAATATCTACCCTATGTTGACATGCTTGGATAACAATCCTAATGTCTATCTCAACTCATCATCTATAGATGAATCAAGAAGTCCTAAAGGAGCATAGCAAGGGTCTATCACCTAAAACTATGTCTATCTCGAATCATCATCTATAGTCGAATCGAGAGCTCTTAAGGGAACATGCAGAGGATATATCATCTCAAAACATGTACACAAAGATGAAATCAAACAGGTAAGCCAATAAGCTCAAGAGAACTAGCTCAAGTGAGCAAAACTAGAGAGAATCTATCTAGGCTACCATTACCTAAGAAAGTCTAACAAAACTATCCTATAGGGAACATGCAATGAGAGCGAAGTCGTGATCTCAATTTCTAAATTGAGTGACTCATCGATCAACAAGAAATAAAGGAAAGCAATGAAATCCTATAGGGAGCATGCACTGAGAGCGAAGTCATGATCTCAATTTCTAAATTGAGTGACTCATCGATCAACAAGAAAGTAAACAAACACAAGCACAACATATGTAGTAAATGAAGTGCAGAATGCCTGCTACAGGTCTTTAAACAGCGACTTCGAGCGCACGCTCTTTATTTCCTACTTCTCATGATATCTAGAAAGCAGTAAAGTACTGAAATGAGATAAACAAGGGAAAATACCAAACGGATATCAATCCGTAGCAAAGCACATCAAAACAAAGAAACCCGGTGATCTTCAAGAAAGCTTCACCAATCAAAGAAAAGAGTTAGAAATCAAACGCTCGGAATAAATGTTGAAGCATCATCGATGTGAAAATAAATCACAATCGAAATCTCAAGCGAATCCACATATCGCACAATAAACCTGCATAAGATTCAAATCTCAACAAGCCAAGGTGAATCACAAATTTCAAATAATCGGATAACCATGAATTAACTCCTAAAATCAAATAAAAAAATAGCAAATTTTTATATTTGACTTTATTATTTTTCTCATGTAAAAGAAAATTCAAACAAGTCTAAACAATTAACAAAATTAGTTAAAAGAAAATACTAGAAGAGTGAACTCAGGGGGTATTATGCTGAAGTCAAGGGTGTTGAAGCAAGTCTGGCACCTAGGCCCAGACTATTGAGTCCACAATATTATTTTGTTTGCAAAGCCATAAGTTGCTGCCAAAAAAACGCCCCTGGGCCTAATAGAGATTCAGTCCAAACCACAACAAGATCCAATTCGTCCCTTTTTTATACTTTTCTTCAACTTGTTATTAACTACAAAAAAAATAGAATCCCAATGGGCCATACAAGAAGGTAGAATCCGTTCCATGTTTAGTGAAGATGCTAGGGTTATCTAAATTGTGTTTATTCAGCTTTCCCTTCTTCCTCTCTTTCGATATTCCGCTGCACCGACAAACGTGTAAGTCTCAGAGTACCTAAGAGGGGGGGGGGGGTGAATTAGGTCTTATAAAATTTATTCGGTTTTATGAGAATATTTGTAGAACTTTTTGGTTAAGTGTTTGAAGGTTTTGATTATATCTTTATCGTTTCCTGATTATGGTGATGAAAGCGATAAATGCGGAAAAGTAAAGAACACGGTGATATATCCTGGTTCCCCTCACAATCCGAGAGTACTCCAGTCCCCTTTCCAACACGAAAGAGATTTCACTATAGTTAAAATGATTGTACAGCCTATGCTTACTATCTAACCTATAGGGTGATCAAAGGTTCTTAACACCTTTAAGACCAAACAAACACTAATGTGAATGAAGAACAATCCTCTTCAAATCACAACACTTACTTCCAACAATCCTGGATAGTAAGGGAATAAATTCTTTAAGTAATACAATGATTGATTTGAAATATATGGAGAGCTTTATCAATCTTCAATTGATCTTCTTCTTCAAGATAAAAACAATTCTCAAGCAATGTATATAAATGTTCACAATGTATGAAACTTGTAATGATTTAATGAAAGTGTATATGGCAAGTTTCACAAAATTTTATGAACACATGAAAGTATGAATTCAAATGTGAATGATGAAAAATTGTTTATTGAAGAAGTATATTTGTTAATTTGAAAATTGAAGCATTCTTTTTATGTATGTTGAAATAAGAAAATCTGCAGCATTTTATAAAGTCATAAGAACCTCTTCATTCATGCCAATTCATATGAAAAGTTGCAATGCATTCATGAAAAGATACCACTTGAAAAATGTTCAAAAACCAAAAGAAAAGCTGCACTGGTTCACTAGGAACCGATTCCGACACTGACAGAACCCGGTTCTTAGTGAACGTTATAAGTCAGATTTTAAAAATATTATGCAGGAACCGGTTCCCCTATTGGTACAACCCGGTTCCTGTTACAAAAACCAGGGACAAGTTTTTTGAGTAAGTCTGGAACCCGGTTCCCTGTTAGGGAGGAACCGGTTCCTAAAGGGTTATTTTCAAAAATACTTTTTGAAAAATATTTCAAACAAAGTTTTTCTTGATGTTAAAATTATGGGATATGTATATGTTGATGAATGCATATTTTTGTGAACATGTATATTCAAGATTAAGAATTATTTATACCATTTTGACATTTGATGATTTTTCAATAATTCTTCTATAATCTTCAAGACTTTTATATGATGTTGATAAGCTTTTTGCACATCCTTTAAATGTTGATATCCATGTTGTCCTCATCAAAACAAATGCTTTAAGTATGACTTGAGAAGCTTGCAATTACATTCTCCCCCTTTTTGATGATGACAACCAAGTCTTGAAAACGATTCTTGAATTGTTTATGTTATTTTGTGTAGCAAACATGTTGAGCAAATGCAAGTTATTCCGAATGAACCGTGCCACGACGTTCTTGGTTACCATAGCGTAGGAAGCTGCTTCAACCCACTTCGTAAAGTAATCGATCGCTACCAGGATGAAGCGATGCCCATTGGATGATGTAGGTTTAATCTCGCCGATTATATCAATGCCCCACATTGCAAAGGGCCAAGGTGCAGCCAAGACATTCAGAGGGACTGGAGGAACATGCACCTTATCTGCATATATCTGGCACTTATGACATGTCCGGGAATGTTGGTAGCAGTCGGCTTCCATTATGGACCAGAAATATCCTGCCCGAAGGATTTTCTTTGCCATGGTGTGTCCACTGGAATGGGTTCCGAAGGTACCTTCATGCAGTTCTGCCATGATCCTTTCTGCTTCAGTCTTATCCACACAACGCAGTAAGGTTGAATCATGGTTTCGCTTGTATAGAATATCGTTGCTGAGGAAGAACTTTGCTGCGAACCTTCTCAGAAACTTCTTGTCATTGACAGATGCACCCTCGGGGTATTCTTGAGCTTCCAAGTACCTCTTCACTTCATGATACCAAGGTTTTTCAGTTACCTCTTCAGCCTCAAGATCACAACAATATGCAGGTTCATCCAACTTCCAGATAATGATCCGGGGAGCTTCGTTATCCCACTTGACTTTGAACATAGAAGACATCGTAGCCAACGCGTCTGCCAACTGATTCTCCTCTCTTGGGAAGTGTTCAAAAGTTATCTCTGTGAAATGGGGGATCAATGTCAACACACATTCTTTGTAAGGAATAAGGTTTGGGTGTTTCGTATCCCACTCGTCTTTGATCTGATTGATCACGAGAGCAGAATCTCCAAAGACACTCAGAAACTTGATCCTTAGGTCAATTGCAGCTTGAAGACCCATGATGCATGCCTCATACTCCACCATGTTGTTGGTGCAGTTGAAACATAGTCGGGCAGTGAGTGGAGTATGAGTGCCTTGAGGGGATATGATCACAGTGCCGATACCGTTACCCAAAGCGTTGGAGGCTCCGTCAAAGTGCATAGACCATCGGGATCCTTCCTCAGGTCCTTCATCCGGTCCAGGTACTTCACAATCAATCACTACCATGATGTTCTCGTCAGGAAATTCAAAGTTCATTGACTGGTAGTCATCCACTGCCTGGTGTGCCAAGTGGTCTGCCAATACACTTCCCTTGATTGCCTTCTGAGTCGTGTACTGGATGTCGTATTCTGTCAAGATTATCTGCCATCTTGCTATTCTTCCAGACAGAGTAGGCTTTTCGAATATGTACTTTATTGGATCCATTTTTGAAATCAATAGAGTAGCGTGAGTTAACATATACTGTCTCAGCCGGCGAGCAGCCCATACCAAAGCGCAACAAGTTTTCTCGAGCAGTGAGTATCGGGTCTCACAGTCGGTAAACTTTTTGCTAAGGTAATAAATGGCATGCTCTTTTCGGCCAGACTCGTCATGCTGCCCCAGCACACACCCCATTGAGTTGTCAAGTACTGTCAGGTATAGTATTAGAGGTCTCCCTTCAACCGGTGGCATAAGGATGGGTGGTTCTTGGAGATACTCTTTGATTCTGTCGAAAGCGGCCTGACATTCATCATTCTAACGTACTACCTGATCTTTCTTCAGCAGCTTGCAGATTGGTTCACAGGTAGCAGTTAGGTGCGAGATGAATCGGGCAATGTAGTTTAGACGTCCTAGAAAGCCTCTGACTTCTTTCTCTGTCTTGGGAACTGGCATCTCTTGTATGGCTTTAACCTTGGCAGGGTCCACTTGAATACCTTTGTCGCTCACGACGAAGCCTAGCAACTTTCCAGATCTTACTCCAAATGTGCATTTGTTCGGATTCAACCTCAGCTTGTACAACTTCAGACGGTAAAACAGCTTCTGTAGATGGTCAAGGTGTTCCTCCTCAGTTTGGGACCTTGCAATCATATCATCGACGTATACTTCAATCTCATGGTGGATCATGTCATGAAATAAAGCAACCATGGCACGTTGGTAGGTTACCCCGACATTTTTCAACCCGAATGGCATGACCTTGTAGCAGAAGGTGCCCC
The DNA here is from genome assembly GCA_948472305.1 of Vicia faba. Lineage (NCBI taxonomy): Eukaryota > Viridiplantae > Streptophyta > Magnoliopsida > Fabales > Fabaceae > Vicia > Vicia faba. Next base: position 358,774,892 of record OX451738.1, read on the forward strand.
ACTGAGTAACGAAGGTAGTCTTTTCCATATCTTCAGGAGCCATCTTGATCTGATTATAACCTGAAAAACCGTCCATGAAGGAGAACACCTTATGCTGAGCAGTATTGTCAACCAGAACGTCGATGTGAGGCAGAGGGAAATCATCCTTGGGGCTGGCCCTGTTCAAATCCCTGTAGTCGACACACATTCTGACCTTACCATCTTTCTTCAGCACCGGAACCACATTGGCAACCCACTGAGGGTAAGAAGTCACTGCTAGAAACCCGGCATCAAATTGCTTCATAACCTCAGCCTTGATTTTCTCGGACATCTCTGGACGCATACGGCGGACCTTTTGTTTAACCAGAGGGCATTCTTCCTTGGTAGGCAGGTGATGGACCACAATGTCGGTATCCAACCCAGGCATGTCTTCGTAAGACCAGGCAAAGATTTCCACATAATCATGCAACATCAGAATCAACCGATGTTTCACTTTGAGCTCTAGGTTGGCACCAATCTTAACTTCCTTTCTATCTGTCTCAGTACCCAGATTTATCGTTTCCACTGGCTCTTCATGTGGCTGAATGGCCCTCTCTTCCTGGAGTAACAGTCTTGCAAGCTCGCCAGGCACTTCGCAATCATCTTCACCTTCGTCTTCGGCTAAGTTGATCGGATTTTCGAAGTCATAACTGGCAGTAGCAGAGTCGTTACCAGTGATATCTAGAGTGGATTGAAACCTGTATAAGTGAGTGTGTGTAAATATAGTTGTTTTGCAATATATAAAGAAAGAAATAAAGGGAGCACAAGATTTGAAATGCGAAAAACGTCCAATGTTTTTATTCATGATATATGGAAATGACAGGTAATAAGCCCTCACAAATGAAACCACGGTGCCCCGGGTAAGACACCAGGCCATAAAGTTTCAATTTATTGTTCATTACAAATTTAAAAACAAAGGAATTTATTACTGAGTAACAAAAGTAACAGGTATGTAGTCTTTTGCAGTCCAATTATTCAGTCCACCGTCAGTCGTCGGGTAGATCCAGCTATCAAACTCAAATTCCCCCGCATCGCCTTCAATAGCATTCACTCCCGGGTTGGTGATGAACACGGGAGGTCTTCCGATCCTTGCTTTGCGTACAGCCCTCTGAGCCTCTGCAGTAAAACCCAGCCCAAACTTGTCAGTCTTTGGAGTAAAATCAGGGATCCTGCCCCAGTTTGCACATTCACCTTTTTCAATCACAGCCAGGGCGTCCTTCAAGGAAGCCATCTTCAAAGGAAAGTCTTCTTCAATCACTGTCTCTGCTGACGCCAATGTTGGAGGCACCTCTTCAAAATGTTGAAAGGGGGTTTCAATGAACTCCCCGTCCATCTCTATATACCGGAACGAATTCAGATGACTAACCATGTATTCTTCCTCCCCCTGTACTGTAACAATCTTCCCTCTGACCGGGTATTTGAGCTTCTGGTGTAGAGTAGAGGTCACAGCCCCAGCCTTGTGGATCCAAGGGCGACCCAGCAAACAAGAATAGGATGGAAGAATGTCCATCATATAGAACGTTGAGTCAAAGACTTGAGAACCAACCTGGATCGGAATATCCACTTCACCATGTACCATCCTCTTCGACCCGTCAAAGGCTCGGACCACGATGTTACTAGGCTTCAACTCCAGACCCTCACAATCCAACCTGTCTAAGGCCTTCTTGGGCAATACATTCAGTGAAGAACCAGTGTCTACCAACACGTGGGCGAGAGTAGTGCCCATTCATTCAATGGAGACATGCAGGGCATCATTGTGGTTCTTTCCCTTGGCGGTCAGATCAGCGTCAGAGAAACCCATCCCATCAGAATAACCAATTAAAGTGCAAATACTACCTTTCGGATACCATAAGCCGACATTGGTTGTTCCTTTTAGATACTTCATGATCCTTTTAACTGCCATGAGGTGTGATTCCTTTGGATTTTCTTGAAAGCGAGCGCAAAGACAAACACTTCGTCGGATTTCTCGTCAAACTTACCGAGATTGTCTTTGTCATTGTTAAGAACAAAGCACTTGCATCCAAAAATGTGAAAGTGAGCAATGTTTGGCTTTCTTCCTTTGAAGAGTTCATATGGAGTCTTCTTTATTATAGGTCTAATGATAACTCAATTTCCAACATAACATGCCGTACTAACCGCATCCACCCAAAAATATTTAGGAAGATTTGCATCACTAAGCATTGTTCTTGCAAGTTCCACTAGAAACCTATTCTTTCTTTCAACTACTCCATTTTGTTGTGGAGTTCTAGGTGCTGAAAAATTATGAGAGATACCATGTTCTTCACAAAATTCTTCAAATTGTGCATTTTGGAATTCTCCACCATGATCACTTCTTATGGATACAATCTTTAGTGATTTTTCATTTTGGATTTGCTTAGCATACTTCTTAAAAGCTTTAAAAGTATCACTTTTCTGCACAAGAAACAAAGTCCAAGAATATCTAGAAAAATCATCAATAATAACCAATGCGTATACATTACCTCCGAAGCTTTTTGTTCTTGATGGACCAAAGAGATCCATGTGTAACAATTGTAGTGGCCTTGTAGTAGACACCACATTCTTAGATTTAAAATTTTGTTTTGGTCTGTTTGCCCTTTTGGCAAGCGCTACATAATTTGTCTTTGATGAACTTCATCTTTGGTAGACCAATAACTAAGTCATGCTTAATCAATTTGTTCAAGTGCTCCATGTGAATGTGAGCAATCCTCTTGTGCCATAACCAAGCGTCATTGTTGTTTACCATAAGACATTGTACCTTCATAGACAAATCATCTAGAGTAATCATAAAAATATTGTTAGTTCTTATACCTTTGAGTTTTACCTCATTGGTTGCCTCATCCATAATAAGGCATTCATCTTTGTTGAATTTGATCTTGAACCCTCTATTGCAAAGTTGACTTATGCTAAGAAGATTGTGCTTTAATCCTTCAACATAGAGAACATCCTCAATTTGAATGGATGAAGGTGTGCCAACTATTCCAACGCCAAGAATCTTTCCTTTTGTGTTGTCTCCATAGGTGACATACCCTTTGGCTTTATGTACTAGATATGAAAATTGGTGTACATCTCCTGTCATATGCTTTGAACATCCACTATCAAGATACCAAACATTTGATGTGGATTTCAAGCATACCTACAAAAACAAATTATTCTTTGTTAGGTACCCAAGTTGCCTTGGGTCCTTCATAGTTAGTTCCCTTTTTCACCCACACATAATGCCCACTTGCTATACTAAAGTTTCTAACATAGCAAGCATTAGGTGTATGGCCTTTAATACCACAATAAAAACAAGTAGGTTCAAAGTTACTTCTATATCTAGAAGGATAAGATTTCTTTTTAGGAAATGTTTTCTTTTTCAATACATTAGCCTTTTTCTTTTGATGATTATGAACAACTTGCTTCTTTTCTACTTTCTTGGGATTGGAACTATTACCCGCCTTTACAAAAACAGTGGGATTGTTACTTGGTTTCTTAGTATTCACATAACCAAGACCTCTTTTATCATTTGGATAACGTTGTTGGCTTAGTAATCCTTCCAATCCTATTTGTCCTTTTTCATATCGTTCAATGACTCTTTTCAATTGAACAATTTGAAAGACATTTGATTCACACTTGGAGCATGCAAAGTTTTCCTTTTCTTTAATAAAATTTTGTTTTTGAAGATCAAAATCTTTAGTCATGGTGTCAATTTTTTCTAGACAAATTAAAAGTTCTTTTTCTTGATTTGACACCTTTTTGTATAAACTTTTGCATTCTCCCAAGAGTTCATCAATTGCACCTTGAACATCATCATCAAAAAGATTAAATTCATTACTAACCTCTTCTTCATCGTCGGAGTGATGTGAAGCCATCAATGCTAGATTTGCACATTCGTCGCTTTCCGAATCGGATGAAGAACTTATCTCATTATCTTCCCATAAGCCTTTTTGTACTTGAACTCCTTTTTGCCTTTGAATCCATTTTTCTTGGAGAGTTTTGGACAATCCGGCTTTATGTGACCTTGCTTTCCACATTCATAGCATGTGACATCTTGTGTTGATGTGGAGGCTTCTTTGTCTTTATGCTTATAGAATTTCTTTCTTTTGACAAAGTTAGCATTATGAAGATTATTTTTATGACCAAAAAATTTTCCTAACCTTTTTACAAGAAGCAAGAGATTTTCATCTTCCTCCGATGCATCTTTATCTTGACTTTCTTTTGAATCAACTTTCAAAGCAATGCCTTTGGATTTCTTCTCATTATTCTCATGTTTCTCAAGTCTTCCAAGTTCCGTCTCATATTCTTGAAGCTTTCTGAAAAGTGTTTCGGAAGTCATAGTTGCCAGGCTTTTCTTTTCGGATATTGCCGTCACTTTTGGTTGCCATTCCCTTGTTAAAGATCTAAGCACTTTAAGATTTAATTCATCGTTTGATAAAGTCTTACCAAGTGCCTTCAAATGGTTTGTCAAGTGAACGAATCTCTTTTGCTAGTCAAGGATGGATTCTCCGGGCAGCATTCTGAATAATTCATATTCTTGACTCAAAGTGTTCAATCTAGACCTTTTTACTTCGGCGGTTCCTTCATGAGTTTCTACAAGAGTGTCCCAAATTTCCTTTGCCGTTGTACATGCCGATACTCTGAAAAATTCATCCATACTAAGAGGACTTTGGAGAATATTGATTGCCTTTTTGTCAAAGAGAACTTTTTTCTTGTCATCGTCATCCCATGATGCTTTAGGCTTTGATGACCCAACACCATTTACAACACACACCGGAGTAAATGGACCATTCTCAACAGCATTCCATATTTCTTCTCCTTGCGCTTCAAGATGAGCCTTCATGCGAATTTTCCAAAAGTCGAAGTATTCACCACAAAACAGTGGAGGCTTGTTGTTACTACCACTGTAAGTGTTTAGTTATTGGCATGTATTTTTGGTAAAACCAGGTGTGTGAATGTCATGACTGATGTCATAACATTCTGGTGTTTTAGGTACTTTATGCAGAAAAATTATGGCATACAGTAGCTACTGTGTATGAGTGTGTATCTGAGCATTTTGCAAAAGATCACATTTATTGCCTTCTACCAAAATCAGTAAACAGGAATTCTGATGTCATAACAAATGCTAAGACATCCTGTACTGATCTAACAGTTTTGCAATTTGGTTAATTCTGAGTTTTTTTTCAGGAAGTTGAGTCATTCCTTCCAGAACAGAATCCCGCGTGGACTTTGGGTTAACCTAGCTCAACCCTAATCATGTTGATAAAGTCTTGTGATCAAGTCTTAAGGTTAAACCGATTTAACCCTAGCTTTTTGTGGAAACCTTAACTGAAGAAACAAATGCTATATATTCAACAGGACTGCTGTTTGGAATTCATCCCTTTTTGGACTGAAGATCAATTAGAAACTGTATAGTTTTAACTGCTGTAATCCAAGCAATTATCATTGTGATAAGTGACTTGGAATAGGTTTTGTTTGTAAGGGTTTTTGTACCACTCAAAGCTTTGAAGCAAGAGTGTTTTGTGTCTCTTGACTAAAGCTTTGAAGCAAAGTCAAGTTAGGTTTATGTATCACTCAAAGCTGTGAAGCAAGAGTGTTTTGTGTCTCTTGACTAAAGCTTTGAAGCAAAGTCAAGTTAGGTTTATGTATCACTCAAAGCTGTGAAGCAAGAGTGTTTGTGTTGCTTGTTTAAAAAGCTGTGAAGCATAATCAAGTGTATGTTCTGAAGAGTGTCTTCATTAATTCATTAGTCAATTGTTTTAAGTATCACTGCTGTGATTGAGGGGGAGTGAGTAGGAACTCAGGTTTAAGTTGAACTTAGATTGAAGTTGCATTGGGTAGGTCTTAAGTGAAGGAGATAAATTGGTTGGTTTATTCCTGAATTAATATCTCTTATAGTGGATTTACTCCCTGGCTTGGTAGCCCCCAGAGTAGGTGTTGTTTCACACTGAACTGGGTAAACAATTGACTGTGTTCTTTACTGTTTTTATTTACTGTCTTATAGAAAGTCAGATACGGTGTCATAACATTCTTTGTGACATCGAGTATCTGCAGCCAGAATTTTCAATTGGCATCAGAGCAGGCACCCTGCCTGTATTACTGGGTGAGATCTAGGGATATCACTTTTTGGCACTATGGACAAAGAAGGAGTTTTTGGAAACAAACCACCCATTCTGGATGGATCAAATTATGACTACTGGAAACCTCGTATGATTGCCTTCTTAAAATCACTGGACAAAAAGGCCTAGAGAGCTGCTGACAAAGGATGGAACCATCCCACCATAACTGAGAAAGATGGGACAATCAGTCTGAAGCCTGAGGAAGAATGGAGTAAAGAAGAAGATGAGTTAGCCTTGGGTAATTCCAAAGCTTTAAATGCCTTGTTCAATGGAATTGATAGAAACATATTCAGACTAGTACATCAATATGAACTGACCAAGGAAGTTTGGGACACTCTCAAAACTACCCATGAGGGCACTTCCAAAGTAAAAATGTCAAGGCTTCAGATGCTGACTACCAAGTTTGAGAATCTAAAAATGATGGAAGATGAAACCATTCATGAGTTTCACATGAACATCTTGGAAATTTCCAACACCTCAGGAGCATTGGGAGAAAAGATGTCAAAAGAAAAACTGGTGAGAAAGATTCTCAGATCCTTGCCTAAAAGATTTGCAATGAAGGTAACTGCTATAGAGGAAGCCCAGGATATCAGCAAATTGAAAGTGGATGAACTCATTGGGTCTCTTCAGACTTTTGAGATGGGTATCACTGAAAATGTTGACAAGAAGAACAAGAGCATAGCACTTGTATCCGACACTGAAGATGAAAACAAGGAGGATGAAGAAGAAAATATTTCAGAAGCTATAGCCATGCTTGGAAGACAATTCAACAAACTCATCAAAAGAATAGATCCAAAGTCAAGGTCTAATGTTCATAACATCCCCTCTGACATTGACAGTTCCAGCAGAAGACCAAGGTCAGAAGAGAAGGGAAATCAAGGCAGAGGAATTCAATGCCATGGTTGTGAAGGATATGGGCATATTCGAGCTGAATGCCCTACCTTTCTTAAGAAACAAAAGAAAGGAATGACTGTTACCTGGTCTGACTGTGATTCAGAAAGTAATTCTGAAGAAGAATCTGCCAAACTAGTTACTGCTCTAACTGGTGTTTGCACCTCTGAAAGTGACACCAGTGATGAGGAAGTGACATTTGAAGAACTGGCTGATACTTACAAGAAATTGTGTATCAGAAGTGCTGAAGTCTGTGTGCAAAATGAGAGACAAACAAAGCTCATCATAAAGTTGGAGGCTGAAAAAAGAGCAGACCTTGAAACTATAAGTCATCTAGAAGGGGAAGTTCAATTGCTGAACTCACAACTGAACCAGATGACCAAATCTGTCAAAATGCTGACAAATGGAACTGACAAATTGGAAGAAATCCTTCAGGTTGGACAAAATGTGGGAAACAAGTCTGGACTAGGATTTGTGGAAGCAAAGAAATCTGGTGCAGACAAGAAGATCAGTTCTGATAAACAAATGTCAAAGCATATGTCACAACATAACACTCAACATCGGGAACAGAGAAATATGAAGAAAAAGTACCAAAGATGGAGATGTCACCATTGTGGGAAGTTTGGTCACATAAAGCCTTTCTGCTTCAGATTATATGGATAACCTAATCAGAACCCAGGTGTCAAACCTAAGGCTAACAGGGTACCACATACTCCTCAATGGAAGAAAAAGGCTACTGCCCTGATAGCCAACACTTCCCTGAGAGTCTCTGCAAAGGAAGACTGGTACTTTGACAGTGGGTGTTCTAAGCACATGACTGGAATCAAGAACATTCTCAATCATGTTAAACCTCACACCACTAGTTATGTGACCTTTGGAGATGGTGCTAAAGGTGAAATCAAAGGAGTTGGTAATTTGGACTGCCCTGGAGTTCCAAATCTGAATGAAGTACTATTGGTAAAAGGCCTGACTGCTAATCTCATTAGTATCAGTCAATTGTGTGATCTAGGATTCAAGGTCAACTTCTCAAAATCTGAATGTCTTATAATAAATGAAAAACAAGAAGTTGTAATGAAAGGAGTCAGATCTAAAGATAACTGTTACTTGTGGGAGCCTGAGAACACAAATAACTCCACTGTGTATTCTATTGCCAAAGAAGAAAAAGAGGTGAAACTGTGGCACCAAAAACTTGGCCATCTTCATCTAAGAGGAATGAAAAGAATTATCTCCATGGAAGCAGTCAGAGGGATTCCAAGACTGCAAATTAATGAAGGGAGAGGTTGTGGTGAATGTCAGGTTGGTAAGAAGACTAGGATGTCACATCCAAAGTCAAGACATTTGACCACCTCTAAGGTTCTAGATCTTCTTCATATGGGACCAATGCAGGTGGAAAGTCTTGGTGGAAAGAGATATGCCTATGTTGTGGTGGATAACCTTGAAGTTTTTAAAGAACTATGCAAAAGAATTCCTTTTCAATTTTGTACTGAAACAGTTGCAGCTGGTAATAGCTGTTCTCAAATTATCTGGACAAAACAGATGCTCACTGAGTATAATGTCTCACAAGATGTTGTGACATTGTACTGTGACAATCTGAATACAATCTATATTTCCAAGAACCCTATTCAGCATAGCAGGACCAAGCACATTGACCTTAAAAGAGACCTTGTAGAGGAGAAGACAATTAAACTGGAACATGTCGCCATTAAGCTACAGCTGGCTGACATTTTTACCAAGGCTCTTGATGCAAATCAATTTGAAAACTTGAGGGGCAAGATGGGTATTTGCCAACATGAGAAATTATAGCAATTAATTTTGCTCAAAACAAGGGTTGACGGAGTTATTTTTGTTAAGTCTACTTTAAGTGGGTTAATCATATATTTCCCCAATTCTTTCAAAATTACTAAGAAGTTGAATAGACACACATTTGCCTCCTTCCACTCTCGACTTTGCAACATCTCTTTTTCTCTCAATCAAAGTTTTCTCCCTAGTTGCTACTGGTTTTCCAAGTCAATCAAAATGTCTCAAACTTCATCCTCATCCAAGACAACCGTCTCATCTTCATCATCTGATCAAGATTCTCGAGCAATCACCTCATGCATGGATTCTGAAGTCCTGGAGATTACTCCTCTCAGAGAAATATCAACTAACCCTCCCAAGGTCAAAAAGCTGAGAACAAGGCATGCAGGAAGGTCTCAGGCGACGTCGTCTGGTAATCCCTCTCAACCTTCATCTTCTGTACCTAATAGGGAAGGATCAGCTTATGTACATCAAGCCATAGCTAGGCTTGTTACAAGAATCCTGAGTGAGAACCACTTTGTACCAGGGATTTATGTTCCATTAAATCAAGAATCAGCAAGCCCAAATGTTGAAGCAAATCCAGATGTCTCTGAGAATGTTGAGACATCAAATGACAACATTCAAAAACCATCTGAAAACCTGGATGATATTCAGAACCCTTCAGAGAAGAATGTTGAACCACCTGTTATTGATGTGGATGAGGAATACTCAGACAATGACCTGATTGCAAATATCAACCCTAGCATAGCTAGGAGAACGATGAACAGAAAGGGTAATCAAGATGCTGCAAAAGGTCTGAACAAAGAGAAACCTGCTGATAAGAAAACCAAGTCTGAAGGGAAGACTAGTACTGTGAAGACTGGACTGTCCAAAGGAAAGGTGAAAGCCCAAGTGCCTGCTGGGAGTCTCTCAAAACTGCAAGGCAACCAATAACAAAGAAGAGAAAAGAACCTGAGCCTACTGATTCTGATGAGGAATCATAATTTGAAATTAATGCTGAAGACATTCCTCTCAGAAGGAAGCTCCCTTCCAGCAAAATGGCTAGAGTTCCTGAAGTCCCCACTGACAACATTTCATTTCACCACCCTGAAAATGCCAACAGATGGAAGTGTGTGTGCTTGAAGAGAATAGCCTTGGAGAGAGAAATAAACAATGGTGCCATGGATTGCAAGGAAATCATGGACCTGATTAAAGCTGCTGGACTGATGAAGACTGTGGTAAAATTTACCAAATGCTATGAAAATCTGGTCAAGGAATTCATAGTGAATTTGTCTGATGATTGTGCTGATGGAAGGTCAGCTGACTTTGAATGTGTATATGTGAGAGGAAGAAGGGTTTATTTCTCTCCATCTGAAATTAATAAATTTCTTGGAAGATCAAATGAGGCTTGCCCTGAACTGGAAGTTACTGACAATGAAGTTTGCCAAACCATCACAGCAAGACAAGTCAAGTGCTGGCCCTCAAAAGGCAAGTTAAATGCTAGCAAGCTAAGCATAAAATTTGCCATCCTGCACAATATTGGTGCAGCCAACTGGGTCCCTACAAACCATAAATCAACCATCTCTATAGGATTGGGGAGATTCATTTATGCTGTTGGTACCAAGACTGAATTTGACTATGGCAGATACATTTTTGATCAAACCTTAAAACATGCTGGTAGCTATGCTGTTAAAGGCCCAATTGCCTTTCCCTCCCTCCTATGTGGAATCATTCTTGCTCAGTACCCTGATATCCTGGTGGAAAGAGACACTGCTTGCAAAAGAGATCCTGCTCTTGGGTTACACTACAAGCTGTTTCAGGGATCTCATGTTCCTGACATTGTCATAACATCAGCTGAGACATCATCTGCAAAAACTCAGACCAAGACATCTGATGTTATAGCTGTATTGAAAGAGACCTGCAAAGAGCTGGAGACCAAGAAAAAGACTCTAGAAAACCTAATTGCCAAATTAGAACAGGAGGAGACTGAAGGAAACAGAAGGGAAGAGGGTGTTGCTGAAGATCAGCTCAATGCTGGAGAAAGTAGCTCCTCTGAAGGTGATAGTGCTTAAAGTCTGGTGGAATTGTCAAGCCTGATGCTGATGTTGTTGATGCAAGTATCTTCAGATTTTATTTGTTGTTTTTATTACCTATTTTGGATAACTGTATAACAATTAAGTACATGTTTCTTTGGCCCATTTGTGGCTAAAGAGGGGGAGATAATTTATGTGTTAATCTCTTGGTAGACCTCATATTTTTTCTGCAGTCATATTCATTCTGCTGCTCTATATTCTCTGATTGCTTAGGGGCTTTAGCCAAAAATCTGCCAAAGGGGGAGTTTGTAAGTGTTTAGTTATTGGCATGTATTTTTGGTAAAACCAGGTGTGTGAATGTCATGACTGATGTCATAACATTCTGGTGTTTTAGGTACTTTATGCAGAAAAATTATGGCATACAGTAGCTACTGTGTATGAGTGTGTATCTGAGCATTTTGCAAAAGATCACATTTATTGCCTTCTACCAAAATCAGTAAACAGGAATTCCGATGTCATAACAAATGCTAAGACATCCTGTACTGATCTAACAGTTTTGCAGTTTGGTTAATTCTGAGTTTTTTTCAGGAAGTTGAGTCATTCCTTCCAGAACAGAATCCTGCGTGGACTTTGGGTTAACCTAGATCAACCCTAATTTGGTTGATAAAGTCTTGTGACCAAGTCTTAAGGTTAAACCGATTTAACCCTAGCTTTTTGTGGAAACCCTAACTGAAGAAACAACTGCTATATATTCAACAAGACTGCTGTTTGGAATTCATCCCTTTTTGGACTGAAGATCAATTAGAAACTGTATAGTTTTAACTGCTGTAATCTAAGCAATTATCATTGTGATAAGTGACTTGGAATAGGTTTTGTTTGTAAGGGTTTTTGTACCACTCAAAGCTTTGAAGCAAGAGTGTTTTGTGTCTCTTGACTAAAGCTTTGAAGCAAAGTCAAGTTAGGTTTATGTATCACTCAAAGCTGTGAAGCAAGAGTGTTTTGTGTCTCTTGACTAAAGCTTTGAAGCAAAGTCAAGTTAGGTTTATGTATCACTCAAAGCTGTGAAGCAAGAGTGTTTGTGTTGCTTGATTAAAAAGATGTGAAGCATAATCAAGTGTATGTTCTGAAGAGTGTCTTCATTAATTCATTAGTCAATTGTTTTAAGTATCACTGCTGTGATTGAGGGGGGGTGAGTAGGAACTCAGGTTTAAGTTGAACTTAGATTGAAGTTGCATTGGGTAGGTCTTAAGTGAAGGAGATAAACTGGTTGGTTTATTCCTGAATTAATATCTCTTATAGTGGATTTCCTCCCTGGCTTGGTAGCCCCCAGAGTAGGTGTTGTTTCACACTGAACTGGGTAAACAATTGACTGTGTTCTTTACTGTTTTTATTTACTGTCTTATAGAAAGTCAGATACGGTGTCATAACATTCACTGTGACATCGAGTATCTGCAGCCAGAATTTTCAACCACCATCTTTGAAAACCGAATTTTGATTTGGATTTGCGGAAGCCATTCTGGATCTTTAGGAACAAGTTACCTATAACTTGCTCTGATGCCAATTGTAAGTCTCAGAGTGCCTAAGAGGGGGGGGGGGGGTGAATTAGGTCTTATAAAATTTATTCGGTTTTATGAGAATATTTGTAGAACTTTTTGGTTAAGTGTTTGAAGGTTTTGATTATATCTTTATCTTTTCCTGATTATGGTGATGAAAGCGATAAATGCGGAAAAGTAAAGAACACGGTGATATATCCTGGTTCCCCTCATAATCCGAGAGTACTCCAGTCCCCTTTCCAACACGAAAGAGATTTCACTATAGTTAAAATGATTGTACAACCAATGCTTACTGTGATCGGTGGAAATAGAACTGACTGTTTTTTAATGCTGGTTCGCGAAATGTCGCGGTAAGCAAGAGTCGCCACCGTCTTTTATGTTCTCCAACATGGAAAGGAAAAAAGCACAGCAAAATTCCTTCTTTGAGAATGTTTCTCGGTTCGGGAGGTAGACTTATAGAAAGGGAAAGTGTTAGCACCCTTTCTATCCGTGGTTATCCACGGGCTCTTAGGTACTTGCTCTTATGTTTTCAAAATTTTGTTTGCTTTTCAAGTGTGTGTGGGTTTTGAAAAAAAGTTTCGTTCGAAAAATTTCTAAGTAACTCTTGTATCTGTCCTCAAGAGTGTTTGAAAACTTTTAGAAAGTGTAGGTGTGAAAAGTATTTTGTTTGTTTTTGAGAGAGCAAGTACCCATGAGAATCTACCTACTCTAAGGAATTAGGTTGTGTAAGAGTCCTTTAAATAGTGCTATCCCACCATTGAGAGGTAGGTAGCACCATCGTTGGAGTTATTCGGGTCAATTCGATTATTAGGGATAATGTGGTCACCGAAGCAATAGTAGGACGCCTTAGAAGTAACTCTAATGTCCTAGATCCTTTTTTATCCGAGGCAACCGTTTCGAGGCAACAGGATCTTTAGACAGGAGGGCGACCTCTAAAACACCCTATACTTGACGACCACGTTCGAGGCAACCAATGAGGCGTACCCTAGGAGTGGCATGTGCACGTGTGTCAGGTTTCAGTTTATGTTTATCTTTGAACATGGCATTGTGAGCTACACATTGTTTTTAATTACCATACATTCTTTCATGCAAGTTTAGCAGTTAGGAGTGCGGAAAATTAAAAGACGGAAATATAAAAGCTATGCTATTACAAGGCGCGGGTCTATACATCACCAAAATACAAAGACCCGGTTTTGATAAAGATGCGGAAAGTAAAGAAAAGCGATAAACCTAATTACTATTACATCCTTGAACAGTTACATAATAATCAATGAGAAAAATAATGCGCGAAAAAGAATTAAAACCAGGACGTCTGAGGGTGTTGACCCTTTGCTTGAAATTAAATTAAATTAAAGTCTAATTAATTATTTAAAGAAAGAAAAGAAAGTGTTTTTATGTTTTTGGTATTTAATATGGAAATAAAGAAAATAATTTAAAAGGAAACCCTAATTCTAAATTATTTTTAGTTATTAAAGAAAATATTAAAGTTAACCTAATTTAAGCTAATTAATTAATTTACATATTTATGTACAATATTAATAATAAATTAATAATGATGATTAATAATAAATAATGATAATAATAATGATAAAAAAAAGAATCAAAACCTAATTCTATAGAATTTTATTTATTAAAGAAAAGATTGAATTTTAAACCTAAATTAACTAAGTTAATTATTAACATTTATTTACAAAAATAAATTAGTGAGGAAATTAATAAATAATTAAAACATATTTTTGTATTTTGATTTTCTGTTTTTATTATGGAAAAATTTATTTTATGGTGAATTAAGAAAAACAATTTAAAACAATTAAAAATAATTAGAAAGAAAAGAAAATTATATTGAAAAAGCAAACCAAGGGGGTGTCTGGCCCATGTAGAGGTTCTTGAAGAAATTCAGGCCCATTGACACAAAGGCCTTGTTGACTTTTCAGGGATCATGCGTATGCTGTTTGACTGGGGTACACCCTGGATTTCATTCTGTGGCCATTGGATGAGTGATCAAGGCCACTTGGCAAGCTACGCGTGAGGATGCATGATGGACCTTTGGGCGAACGCTGCATGGGAATGTGTTAAAACAAAAATTATCAATTATGTGGGGGACCTGGGAATCGAACCCAGGTCCCAATGCTTGCAATACACGTCCTCCACCAACTGAGCCACCAAGCGCGTTTGTAAACAATATAATAAAGAATTATAATATATGAAAAAAGACCATTATGCTGGGATATGAAAAAACGCGCTAAAGTTTAAACTCTCCAATCACGCTTGGACAGCTATTGTCTTCTTCATCTTTTTCCTGCAAATACAAACAAGATAGCGGGGGTTTTAAAACCCCACTAAGTGAAAGTCCTAAAAATAGCGAATAGAAGAGGAATCAATATAAAAAGGGCGCGAGGGTCTTAATAGTTTCGTCTTGTTGCAACGAATTCGTCCATACAGGTTTGGAGGTCCAATTTTACCATACAAGGAAAGCCCTAATTTTCAAGTCTTGAAACCCTAGATATCTCCCATGGTGGATTTCGATCCAGGCAACGTTAGTTCAATTGAACTGTACCAATCGCTTCAGAAGGTCACTATTAGTGTAAATCAAACAAGAAAAATGGTTAAAAGCGCATGAATGATGATATGTCAAATTGGAAAACAAAGCAAACCGTGTGGCTCGTGTTCTTGGATTCTTTATGCGTTTGGACTAGTTCTTGATTGTAATAGCTTCCTAGCAATGTCAGTAATGTAATGGAAACGATCTTTGGCCTTGAATTGTCCTGCAAATAGGATTTCAGTTTCACAATTTTTATTGAAATTTTGCAAAGTGATTCTATGGCTTCAGCAGCTTTCACGTGTATTTCTGAATAGGGTTAGCTTATGCCTTTGTATGTGAATGATTCTAGGTCAAGAATGAGCCCAAAAGTCCATGGCATTATGACTTGAATATTTGATTGCCTAATCATATCTTTTCCAATCTTTTCTTTCATGAAACCTTGCCAATCATGGATTTCTTTGCCTTGTTGATTGAGAAACGAGTTGCCAGCTTGCCCTAGTCACATTTGCTGCACAAAAAGATCTAAAAAAAGCATATCTTTGAATTTTCTTATAATTAAAACCAATTAAATGAATTAATATAAATATAAATCCAATTAATTAATTAAAAATAAGAAAATAAATTATTTTAAGTTCAATGGGTCGTGCATAGGCTTTGGGTAATGATTCAAGGAAGAATTTGAGGCCCATTAGCAAAATTGAAGTGTTTTAGGCAAAGTTGACATATGGATGCTTGACAATGTATATGGGCACATGGGACTTGATTGGACCCTTGAAAACCTCAATTTCTTTGCAAGAACCAAAACCCTAATTTTGACTGTGTTAGGAGGCAATTGGACTGTGCAACCCTTGAGAGATTTTGAACCATTTGGAGATTGACTTTGACATATCTTGAAGAATATGGGAGGGCAAATTTTGGGGTACAACAGTTTCCCCTGTTCAATCTTCTTAGACCTGAGGATGTAGATTGGCTGGCGCGCCTTTCATAATCCGAAGGTGGAAGATGATTGAACACTAAAGTGCCTAGAAATTTGCACTCACATAGTAGAGTGTTAGCAGTGTGATGTAGGGAATGGGCTTACAGATGCCATTTGGAAAGATGATGGATAGGAGGATGGGCTTATAGATGCCATCCGGAGATGCGACATAATCTTGTCGGGAATGGACTTATAGATGGCATTTGGACTGTTGGTATGTGGATGGGCTTATAGATGCCATCGGGAGGTTGTCGATCGCGTAAGAGGTTCCTTAGCGAGAACTTGCGTACCTGAGAAAGAAAGATAGTTACCTGGCCTGTTACAGGGGTTGATCTTCAAACTCTTCAGACGTGCCCTAGCAAGATACAGGAATCGAGTCTGGAATATAGTCGTCAACAGATACACCCTGGCAGGATACAGGAATCGGATCTTCAAACTCTTCAGACAGGCCCTGGAAAGATACAGGAATCGAGTCTGGAATTAGTCGTCAACAGATACACCCTGGCAGGATACAGGAATCGGATCTTTAAACTCTTCAGACGTGCCCTGGCAGGATACAGGAATCGAGTCTGGAATTAGTCGTCAACAGATACACCCTGGCAAGATACAGGAATCGGATCTTCAAACTCTTCAGACGTGCCCTGGCAGGATACAGGAATCGAGTCTGGAAAATAGTCGTCAACAGATACACCCTGGTAAGATACAGGAATCGGATCTTCAAACTCTTCAGACGTGCCCTGGCAGGATACAGGAATCGAGTCCGGAAAATAGTCGTCAACAGATACACCCTAGCAAGATATAGGAATCGGATCTTCAAACTCTTCAGACGTGCCCTGGTAGGATACAGGAATCGAGTCTGGAATTAGTCGTCAACAGATACACCCTGGCAAGATACAGGAATCGGATCTTCAAACTCTTCAGACGTGCCCTGGCAGGATACAGGAATCGAGTCCGGAAAATAGTCGTCAACAGATACACCCTGGCAAGATACAGGAATCGGATCTTCAAACTCTTCAGACGTGCCCTGGCAGGATACAGGAATCGAGTCTGGAATTAGTCGTCAACAGATACACCCTGGCAAGATACAGGAATCGGATCTTCAAACTCTTCAGACGTGCCCTGGCAGGATACAGGAATCGAGTCCGGAAAATAGTCGTCAACAGATACACCCTGGCAAGATACAGGAATCGGATCTTCAAACTCTTCAGACGTGCCCTGGCAGGATACAGGAATCGAGTCCGGAAAATAGTCGCTCATAGATATGCCCTGGCAGGATACAGGTATCGAATCTGGAATTGCGACAATTGATAGTAATCATCTTTGGATTGATCTTTTTCCTGAAAAGGTAAAACATCAATTGTATGCAATGTCATGATGTATGACATGCGTGATGTTCTCAAAATAAATGGGATTGTATGTTCATGATGCGTATACGCATGCTATAATGTATGAAGATATGATGTTTATGACTGTATTTTTGTCTAGGGAAATAAATCCTTGACGAATGCCGGGAAGTCAAATCCTGGGCTGATGTTGAAGAGTAGAGCTTTTTGTTTCCGCTGGGGATGATGGTTGCAAGAATACCGGTAGGAGAAGATAACTCCGTTGGGGAATAAACTTGGCGAATAGATTACTCTGCGGGGAGTGAACTCTGTGGGGAGTGAACTCTGTAGGGAAAGAGAGGTACTTTGCTGAGGTTGATGATAACTCCGCTGGGGATACCATTGTTGAGCTCTGTTGGAAGATTTGATGAACTCCGCTGGGGATAAGAAGATTTCGCTGGGGACGATCTTTCCGTGGTAAATGGCTGAGGATAACCCAGTTATAAGCTCTGGTGAGGAATAACCTTTTGAATAAATCCGGGGAGATGCTTTTGCGCTCTGCGGGGGATAAGCTTCCTACTGGGGAGATTGATTCAACTTTCCTGGGGAATCTTTTCAGATTGGACTGGGGAATGGCTCCACTGGATGTCCGGTATACCGCCGGGGAACAATCTTAGATCAAGACTGCCGGGGATGCTTGCTAGGAATGTTTGTATACTCCGTTGGGGAATGTTGAGATCTTAGGGGGATAATCCAACTTCCTTAAGGCTGACAGTAGGTTTGCTCTGCTCGGGGAGAGTATTGCTGACTTGCTGGAGATACTGTGCCTTGTTAGGGCTGATTGGAGACCAACTACCAACTGCTTGGGGAGAATTGTTGAATCTTGTCTTACTCGGCGGGGAGTGAAGGTATCTGGGTTACGTTCTTCAGCCGAACTTACCTTGGTACCTCGGTGGACAGAGCAATTAGATTTCTTGGACGACTTATTATTGCCCCTGTTTCTAATGTTACCTGTAATTAATCATTTGTTTCGCATGCAAATATTTATGAGTTAGCAATTAGTGTCAAATGCATATATCACAATTGAACATTGGACGTTCTTTGCAAAACAAAACAGAAAAAGGAAAAACAAATTGGCAATTGGTCTGAAAAATGAATTTGTATTGATTTTTGAATTTGCCTGTAAATAGGCGTTTATGTACAAGAGGCTGACGTCCTAGTAAGAGAACACCGCCGAACAACAGAGTTTATACAACTTTGTGAAAAAGAAAAACAAAACAGCTATGTGAAAAGAATAATCCCACTGGGTTCCAACTCTGCTATCGCCTTTATATCTTCGAGCGTCTCATCACTTGGCTGCTCAGTTGAAGATGAAGCTGATTGATTGATGCCGTCTGAACTTGATGGTTGATACCGGATTCTAGATGCAAGGTGATCCAATGAGACATAGTATTACGCTTATCCCTAACTTTTTCCTGGACCGCCCTTTCGGGTTTTCAGTCCACCGGGATACCCATTTTTGCCCAAGCCGCCTTTTCAGGTTTTCGACTTGCCGGGTGTACAGATTTTTTTCATTTCATCACTTATTTTTGCCCGAACCCTTTTGGTTCGCCGGGAAGCCCTAATTTTTGCCTAGGTATGTCAACCTAGCGGGTCTTTTATCATGCGTAGTATCTTTTTAATATGTCTGCATTGGCGGGGTGAGGAAGGTCGTCACCATCCATAGTGGTTAGAATCATAGCTCCTCCTGAGAAGATATGTTTAACCACAAATGGCCCTTCGTACGTAGGGGTCCATTTTCCCCTGGGATCACTTTGAGGAGGAATGATGTGCTTGATTAGTAGGTCCCCAACTTGATACTCTTGTGGTCTGACTTTCTTGTTAAATGCCCTAATCATCCGTTTTTGATACGTTTGACCATGACAAATAGCAGTGAGTCTCTTTTCGTCAATTAGGTTTAACTGATCAAGTCGAGTCTGGATCCAGTCATCTTCGCTCAAGCCTGCATCCTTCATTATCCGGAGGGAGGGTATCTGGACTTCAATCGGCAAGACTGCCTCCATGCCATAGACCAAGGAGAAGGGTGTTACCCCGGTTGACGTTCTTGCTGAGGTACGGTACCCATGAAGAGCAAACGGTAACATCTCGTGCCAATCTTTATAGGTCATTGTCATCTTCTGCACAATCTTTTTGATATTCTTATTTGCTGCTTCTACAGCCCCGTTCATCTTCGGCCGGTAGGGAGAAGAGTTGTGGTGTTGTATCTTGAATTGCTCGCAGAGCTCAGTGATCATCTTGTTGTTAAGATTGGTACCATTGTTCGTAATGATCCTCTCCGGGACGCCATATCGACAGATCAAGTTATTCCGAATGAACCGTGCCACGACGTTCTTGGTTACCGTAGCGTAGGAAGCTACTTCAACCCACTTCGTAAAGTAATCGATCGCTACCAGGATGAAGCGATGCCCATTGGATGATGTAGGTTTAATCTCGCCGATTATATCAATGCCCCACATTGCAAAGGGCCAAGGTGCAGTCAAGACATTCAGAGGGACTGGAGGAACATGCACCTTATCTGCATATATCTGGCACTTATGACATGTCCGGGAATGTTGGTAGCAGTCGGCTTCCATTGTGGACCAGAAATATCCTGCCCGAAGGATTTTCTTTGCCATGGTGTGTCCACTGGAATGGGTTCCGAAGGTACCTTCATGCAGTTCTGCCATGATCCTTTCTGCTTCAGTCTTATCCACACAACGCAGTAAGGTTGAATCATGGTTTCGCTTGTATAGAATGTCGTTGCTGAGGAAGAACTTTGCTGCGAACCTTCTCAGAAACTTCTTGTCATTGACAGATGCACCCTCGGGGTATTCTTGAGCTTCCAAGTACCTCTTCACTTCATGATACCAAGGTTTTTCAGTTACCTCTTCAGCCTCAAGATCACAACAATATGCAGGTTCATCCAACTTCCAGATAATGATCCGGGGAGCTTCGTTATCCCACTTGACTTTGAACATAGAAGACATCGTAGCCAACGCGTCTGCCAACTGATTCTCCTCTCTTGGGAAGTGTTCAAAAGTTATCTCTGTGAAATGGGGGATCAATGTCAACACACATTCTTTGTAAGGAATAAGGTTTGGGTGTTTCGTATCCCACTCGTCTTTGATCTGATTGATCACGAGAGCAAAATCTCCAAAGACACTCAGAAACTTGATCCTTAGGTCAATTGCAGCTTGAAGACCCATGATGCATGCCTCATACTCCACCATGTTGTTGGTGCAGTTGAAACATAGTCGGGCAGTGAGTGGAGTATGAGTGCCTTGAGGGGATATGATCACAGTGCCGATACCGTTACCCAAAGCGTTGGAGGCTCCGTCAAAGTGCATAGACCATCGGGATCCTTCCTCAGGTCCTTCATCCGGTCCAGGTACTTCACAATCAGTCACTACCATGATGTTCTCGTCAGGAAATTCAAAGTTCATTGACTGGTAGTCATCCACTGCCTGGTGTGCCAAGTGGTCTGCCAATACACTTCCCTTGATTGCCTTCTGAGTCGTGTACTGGATGTCGTATTCTGTCAAGATTATCTGCCATCTTGCTATTCTTCCAGACAGAGTAGGCTTTTCGAATATGTACTTTATTGGATCCATTTTTGAAATCAATAGAGTAGCGTGAGTTAACATATACTGTCTCAGCCGGCGAGCAGCCCATACCAAAGCGCAACAAGTTTTCTCGAGCAGTGAGTATCGGGTCTCACAGTCGGTAAACTTTTTGCTAAGGTAATAAATGGCATGCTCTTTTCGGCCAGACTCGTCATGCTACCCCAGCACACACCCCATTGAGTTGTCAAGTACTGTCAGGTATAGTATTAGAGGTCTCCCTTCAACCGGTGGCATAAGGATGGGTGGTTCTTGGAGATACTCTTTGATTCTGTCGAAAGCGGCCTGACATTCATCATTCCAACGTACTACCTGATCTTTCTTCAGCATCTTGCAGATTGGTTCACAGGTAGCAGTTAGGTGCGAGATGAATCGGGCAATGTAGTTTAGACGTCCTAGAAAGCCTCTGACTTCTTTCTCTGTCTTGGGAACTGGCATCTCTTGTATGGCTTTAACCTTGGCAGGGTCCACTTGAATACCTTTGTCGCGCACGACGAAGCCTAGAAACTTTCCAGATCTTACTCCAAATGTGCATTTGTTCGGATTCAACCTCAGCTTGTACAACTTCAGACGGTAAAACAGCTTCTGTAGATGGTCAAGGTGTTCCTCCTCAGTTTGGGACCTTGCAATCATATCATCGACGTATACTTCAATCTCATGGTGGATCATGTCATGAAATAAAGCAACCATGGCACGTTGGTAGGTTACCCCGACATTTTTCAACCCGAATGGCATGACCTTGTAGCAGAAGGTGCCCCACTGAGTAATGAAGGTAGTCTTTTCCATATCTTCAAGAGCCATCTTGATCTGATTATAACCTGAAAAACCGTCCATGAAGGAGAACACCTTATGCTGAGCAGTATTGTCAACCAGAACGTCGATGTGAGGCAGAGGGAAATCATCCTTGGGGCTGGCCCTGTTCAAATCCCTGTAGTCGACACACATTCTGACCTTACCATCTTTCTTCGGCACCAGAACCACATTGGCAACCCACTGAGGGTAAGAAGTCACTGCTAGAAACCCGGCATCAAATTGCTTCATAACCTCAGCCTTGATTTTCTCGGACATCTCTGGACGCATACGGCGGACCTTTTGTTTAACCAGAGGGCATTCTTCCTTGGTAGGCAGGTGATGGACCACAATGTCGGTATCCAACCCAGGCATGTCTTCGTAAGACCAGGCAAAGATTTCCACATAATCATGCAACATCAGAATCAACCGATGTTTCACTTTGAGCTCTAGGTTGGCACCAATCTTAACTTCCTTTCTATCTGTCTCAGTACCCAGATTTACCGTTTCCACTGGCTCTTCATGTGGCTGAATGGCCCTCTCTTCCTGGAGTAACAGTCTTGCAAGCTCGCCAGGCACTTCGCAATCATCTTCACCTTCGTCTTCGGCTAAGTTGATCGGATTTTCGAAGTCATAACTGGCAGTAGCAGAGTCGTTACCAGTGATATCTAGAGTGGATTGAAACCTGTATAAGTGAGTGTGTGTAAATATAGTTGTTTTGCAATATATAAAGAAAGAAATAAAGGGAGCACAAGATTTGAAATGCGAAAAACGTCCAATGTTTTTATTCATGATATATGGAAATGACAGGTAATAAGCCCTCACAAATGAAACCACGGTGCCCCGGGTAAGACACCGGGCCATAAAGTTTCAATTTATTGTTCATTACAAATTTAAAAACAAAGGAATTTATTACTGAGTAACAAAAGTAACAGGTATGTAGTCTTTTGCAGTCCAATTATTCAGTCCACCGTCAGTCGTCGGGTAGATCCAGCTATCAAACTCAAATTCCCCCGCATCGCCTTCAATAGCATTCACTCCCGGGTTGGTGATAAACACGGGAGGTCTTCCGATCCTTGCTTTGCGTACAGCCCTCTGAGCCTCTGCAGTAAAACCCAGCCCAAACTTGTCAGTCTTTGGAGTAAAATCAGGGATCCTGCCCCAGTTTGCACATTCACCTTTTTCAATCACAGCCAGGGCGTCCTTCAAGGAAGCCATCTTCAAAGGAAAGTCTTCTTCAATCACTGTCTCTGCTGACGCCAATGTTGGAGGCACCTCTTCAAAATGTTGAAAGGGGGTTTCAATGAACTCCCCGTCCATCTCTATATACCGGAACGAATTCAGATGACTAACCATGTATTCTTCCTCCCCCTGTACTGTAACAATCTTCCCTCTGACCGGGTATTTGAGCTTCTGGTGTAGAGTAGAGGTCACAGCCCCAGCCTTGTGGATCCAAGGGCGACCCAGCAAACAAGAATAGGATGGACGAATGTCCATCATATAGAACGTTGAGTCAAAGACTTAAGAACCAACCTGGATCGGAATATCCACTTCACCATGTACCATCCTCTTCGACCCGTCAAAGGCTCGGACCACGATGTTACTAGGCTTCAACTCCAGACCCTCACAATCTAACCTGTCTAAGGCCTTCTTGGGCAATACATTCAGTGAAGAACCAGTGTCTACCAACACGTGGGCGAGAGTAGTGCCCATGCATTCAATGGAGACATGCAGGGCATCATTGTGGTTCTTTCCCTTGGCAGTCAGATCAGCGTCAGAGAAACCCAGCCCATTGTCAGCGGTCAAGTTGGCCACACGATCAGTAAATTGGTCCGCAGACGTTTCTTGTGGCACATGGTCCGTCTTTAGGAATGAAATTAGGGCCTTGGCATGGGCCTCTGAGCACAACAACAATGATAGCATAGAGATCTTAGAGGGGGTATGCCCCAGCTGCTCAACGATGTTGAAATCGCTCTTCTTGATGATCTTAAGGATTTCCTCCATCTCTTGCTGGAAGGCTTCAACACTAACAGTCTTGGGTGCCTCCATCTGGGCAGGCATATCAGCAATCCCTTTGCCCCGAGCGTCAGATGACTCGGCAGCAGGGGTAGAAACTCGATCAGGGGGGGAAACAGGTGCATTTGTAGGTGTTATGATAAGAGGTCTTCGGATAATTGGTGGCGCTATGGCAGGCGAGAAGAGCCTGCCACTGCGAGTAACTTTAGCGCGACCGGTGATGTTGCTGATACCGGTACTGGTGTTGAACTCCTGCTTCACTCCAAGCACATACACATCTGCCCCATAGTGCCATGGGACAGCCTTGTCAGATTTATAGGGGAGGGGCCCCGAAACAGTAATAATGATGGGTGCAACAAACATGATTTTTATTGGCTTCCTCGGGGGAGCCTTAGTAGGATTGTTGAAGATGGTGACAACAGATACTTCTTCAATGGGAACAATAGGAACAGCGGTCTTCTTGAACAAGATTTCTTTGCTATCCATCAGGTTTTGGACGCCTGACTTCAGCAACGGACAACCAGCAGGGGAAACAACACACAGAAGGCAACCCTTGCTACAACCCGGAAATAAACCGGCTAGCAACAGGTTCCTCTTGACAGTCAATAAAGGGGTAGCAACATCATCCACAGAAACTGTATACAGGTCTTCCTCAATAGCTTTTACTCCATGCTGGGGCATAGGAGCAGTCACAACGTTGGGCCTTTCGGGCGCCTCAAATTGTATTTCCTTGGCATCGATAAGGTCCTGGACCTTATTTCTCAGGGCCCAGCAATCATCAGTAGAATGCCCCGGGCTATCGGAGTGATAAGCACAGCGGGCGTTGGGATTGTACTTTGGAGAGGTTGTGTTTACCACCTTCGGAGCTTCTCTGACGATTACCAAGTTGGTCGATAGCAGTTGCGGCAAGATCTGTGACAAGGTCATACTAAGCCGAGTAAATTCTCTTCTGGGTATCTCACCCCTTGGTTGGTTAGGTTGCCAAGGAGCGGCAGCAGGCTTTGCGATCACCACCGCGTTGACAGCTTGGCGGCGCTCCGGTTTGTTTTGCCTCCTAGGGCCATACACAGCACTGGCTTCCTTTTTGAAAGGCTTCTTCTCAAAACTTGAGGACGCACCTTTCTGTATCTTCCCTGATTTCATCCCAGCTTCTATCCTTTCCCCAGTCAGAATGAGGTCTGTGAACCCTGCAGACGAATTGCCAATGAGATGATTGAAGAACGGCCCGGATAGGGTCCCTAAGAACATGTCCACGAGTTCACGGTCGGTTAACGGTGGCTGCACCCTGCCAGCCAGGTCCCTCCATTTTTGCGCATACTCTTTGAAACCTTCTCCCGATCCTAGCGACATACCCTGGAGTTGGGTACGTGTAGGAGCGAGGTCGGCATTATACTGATACTGCTTGTAAAAAGCAGTAGCCAAGTCCTCCCAGTTACGAACCTTGGTTCCATCCAGCTGATAGAACCATTCGAGATGAGTCCCTGAAAGACTCTCCTGGAAGAAATGGATCCATAAGTTCTTGTCCACAGTATACGGCTGGATCTTCCGCACATAGGATCTGAGATGTAGATTAGGGCAGGATGCCCCGTCATACTTTGCGAAAGATGGTGCTTTGAACTTGTGTGGGATCACCACACCAGAAGATAGACCCAGGTCTCCAAAATCCAACCCAGGCACTTGTTGAATTTCCATGGCATTCAGGCGATCCTCTAACTGCTTGTACTTATGCTCAGCGGGAGGGTATTGCTCTTCATTAAAATCAGTCTCGTTGTCAGAGACCATAGGGCTAGGAACCCTTCCCCCCTGGGGACTGCCCTTCCCTACAGAAGAACCAGCTTGATCAACCTCATTTTGCAGTGTGTTACCAAACCTCCGGCCAGTGTTGAATAGTACAGTTCTCTTTTTCTTCTTCTTGACCAACAGAGCCTTCAATTCCTCTTGACCTTGGGCCAAACTCATGATCAACTCTTGGAACTGGGCGTTTTGAGCCTGGAGGGCCTTGATGGATTGCTCGGTAGATGATTCAGGATTCATGATGGCGAGCTGAAATAAACAGCGAAGAAGATTAAACCACCTGTAAAAAAGAGTACCTGATATGCACATGATGCATGATATGTTGTTTATGCAATGCATTCAAGGGTTCGAAAGTTCAAATTTGTTGCAGACAAAAAGGAACACACGTTATCATTAAGAAATAATTGTTCAGTACATCAAGGCCTCATGGGCAAAACATTACAAAGTAAATTAATCCCAAAAGACACCGCGCATCCTCTTTGGAGCTATGTAGGTGTTGAGAGTCTTTTCCTCGTGCAGTAGGCGGGTGAGCTCCAAGACCTTCTTCTCACTAGCATGTAGACTGGCTTCAAGAGAATTCCGTTCTTCCTTAAGCTGGATCCAGCTCTTCTGCATTTCTTCCCAGGATGTAGGCATGTCAGGATGTTGAATGGTGTAGGGCACTTCTCCTTCCAACACTGGCTCTTTGATCACAGGGAGAACATAAGGATATGGCATCACCAGCTTCTGGGAGCGGGCTCGTACCCACTTGAGATAAGGCTCCAACGGGATGGAGTTCCTGTGCCCCAGTGTCTTGTTGTCTACCTTGTTAGGCATCCTCCAAGCTCTGATAAATCTCTGGCGAAGTCCTTGTGTATCGTTGTCGAAGTCAAAAAATATGCCAGGAATTAACATGTCGTGAGGGCCATCCCTCCGAGCATATCCAAATTGTCTCAAAGCCAGACACGGGTTGTAAGTAATACCTCCTCTGATTCCAAGTAAAGGAACATTAGGAAACTCCCCACAACGATCAATGATAGTGACATCCTCTCTGGACCGAGAACATCAATGTATATCTGCATGTGTAAGAGTCATCAATCGTTGTGACCATCTCAAACCCCGCTCATTCTTCAAAACTGATTGTGGAAGGTGCGAAATAAACCACCTTCCCAGGAGAGGAGTGCAGCATATAAGAACACCTCTTTTTCTCATGGTTCGAGTGTAACATGAGTGAAGGATGTCCCTAAGAAACGTAGGTATAGGATTCTTGGACATGAAGATCTTGACAGCATTGATATCTATAAGCTGATCGGGATTCGGGAACAACACCAACCCATAGACAAGGAGAGCCACAACTTCTTCAAAGGCTTGTAGGTCAAGGGAATTCCAACATTCTTGGGCCTTCTCAAACAGAAACTTTGCCAAGAATCCTTTGATGCCGCTTCTAACTTCCCAATGTCCCTTGATGTCAGATGGTTGTAGGCATAATGCTTTAGCAATCTCTTCAAGTTTGGGTTCCCTTTCCGTACCGTTGTAGGGTAGTTGACTAAGGATAGGGATCTTCAGAAGCTGGGAGAACTCTTCCAATGTAGGCACCAGTTGATAATCCAGGAAAGTAAAACAGTGGTGCAGAGGGTCAAAGAACTGGAAGAGGACCTTTATCATATCTTCCTCAATGTTGGTGTTGACCAAACTGATGAGTCTTCCATGTTTCTCACTGAAAGAAGAGCTCTCGGGAATCCTGGATGTAATTTCCTTAAGCTGAGGAGGGACCCTTACAAGGTTGATCTGAACTGTCTTTCTGCGGATAGTTTCCATGTCCTACAAAACAAGAACAAAGATGAAGATTCGAACCCCTGAAGTGATTAGTGGATGCATATGATGTTGTATGATGTTATGATATTATGATAAAAACACACCACAAGTATCCACAAAAAGCAAACATGGTAAGGCACACAAGTCACACAAGACAGCCCTTAGAGTTTAGGCCAGCATGGGGTCTAGGTATTACCCTCTTGAAGTTGGTGGGCTCAAAACCTGTCCTATCAAAAGTAACCGGGTTCTAAGGATCTCAATATCATTGGGTTGTTTTCTGTGTTCATTGTTTCGATTTAGCCACTGAACTGGCGATCAAAATATTCCAAGAAAATAACCCTCAATGAGTGTAGTATCGAGTATCAACCAACTTTGGACTGCACCAAAGTCAGTTATCTCACTACCCTAAAGAGGCCAGGATGGTCAAGTAAGGTTCCTAAGGTCAGTTGATGCTTCACGACACCATGCGGCGGCCCCGTACTCTCCTTGACTTGACTCAAGGGTTACCGGTACTCACCAAAGTGCCACATCAACGTAGCAGACTGCTTCAACCGTGTCGGTATACCCCACACAGTTCCCTCACAGTCTTGTTGCTACTTTCTAAGAGGTATCCCCCAGATCCGGGTTAGGATCTATAGAACTCCCAAGACAGGCCCAATAATATTAAAGCACACAAATCAGGCAATTGAAAACATAAGTATGATCTATCCTAAGGTACACCTCACTTTAAAATATCCCCAGCAGAGTCGCCAGTTCTGTGATCGGTGGAAATAGAACTGACTGTTTTTTAATGTTGGTTCGCGAAATGTCGCGGTAAGCAAGAGTCTCCACCGTCTTTTATGTTCTCCAACATGGAAAGGACAAAAGCACAGCAAAATTCCTTCTTTGAGAATGTTTCTCGGTTCGGGAGGTAGACTTATAGAAAGGGAAGGTGTTAGCACCCTTTCTATCCGTGGTTATCCACGGGCTCTTAGGTACTTGCTCTTATGTTTTCAAAAATTTGTTTGCTTTTCAAGTGTGTGTGGGTTTTGAAAAAAAGTTTCGTTCGAAAAATTTCTAAGTAACTCTTGTATCTGTCCTCAAGAGTGTATGAAAAATTTGTTTGAAAACTTTTAGAAAGTGTAGGTGTGAAAAGTATTTTGTTTGTTTTTGAGAGAGCAAGTACCCATGAGAATCTACCTACTCTAAGGAATTAGGTTGTGTAAGAGTCCTTTAGATAGTGCTATCCCACCATTGAGAGGTAGGTAGCACCATCGTTGGAGTTATTCGGGTCAATTCGATTATTAGGGATAATGTGGTCACCGAAGCAATAGTAGGACGCCTTAGAAGTAACCCTAATGTCCTAGATCCTTTTTTATCCGAGGCAACCGTTTCGAGGCAACAGGATCTTTAGACAGGAGGGTGACCTCTAAAACACCCTATACTTGACGACCACGTTCGAGGCAACCAATGAGGCGTACCCTAGGAGTGGCATGTGCACGTGTGTCAGGTTTCAGTTTATGTTTATCTTTGAACATGGCATTGTGAGCTACGCATTGTTTTTAATTACCATACATTCTTTCATGCAAGTTTAGCAGTTAGGAGTGTGGAAAATTAAAAGACGGAAATATAAAAGCTACGCTATTACAAGGCGCGGGTCTATACATCGCCAAAATACAAAGACCCATTTTTGATAAAGATGCGGAAAGTAAAGAAAAGCGATAAACCTAATTACTATTACATCCTTGAACAGTTACATAATAATCAATGAGAAAAATAATGCGCGAAAAAGAATTAAAACCAGGACGTCCGAGGGTGTTGACCCTTTGCTTGAAATTAAATTAAATTAAAGTCTAATTAATTATTTAAAGAAAGAAAAGAAAGTGTTTTTATGTTTTTGGTATTTAATATGGAAATAAAGAAAAGAATTTAAAAGGAAACCCTAATTCTAAATTATTTTTAGTTATTAAAGAAAATATTAAAGTTAACCTAATTTAAGCTAATTAATTAATTTACATATTTATGTACAAAATTAATAATAAATTAATAATGATGATTAATAATAAATAATGATAATAATAATGATAATAATAATGATAAAAAAAAAGAATCAAAACCTAATTCTATAGAATTTTATTTATTAAAGAAAAGATTGAATTTTAAACCTAAATTAACTAAGTTAATTATTAACATTTATTTACAAAAATAAATTAGTGAGGAAATTAATAAATAATTAAAACATATTTTTGTATTTTGATTTTCTGTTTTTATTATGGAAAAATTTATTTTATGGTGAATTAAGAAAAACAATTTAAAACAATTAAAAAGAATTAGAAAGAAAAGAAAATTATATTGAAAAAGCAAACCAAGGGGGTGTCTGGCCCATGTAGAGGTTCTTGAAGCAATTCAGGCCCATTGACACAAAGGCCTTGTTGACTTTTCAGGGATCATGCGTATGCTGTTTGACTGGGGTACACCCTGGATTTCATTCTGTGGCCATTGGATGAGTGATCAAGGCCACTTGGCAAGCTACACGTGAGGATGCATGATGGACCTTTGGGCGAACGCTGCATGGGAATGTGTTAAAACAAAAATTATCAATTATGTGGGGGACCTGGGAATCGAACCCAGGTCCCAATGCTTGCAATACACGTCCTCCACCAACTGAGCCACCAAGCGCGTTTGTAAACAATATAATAAAGAATTATAATATATGAAAAAAGACCATTATGCTGGGATATGAAAAAACGCGCTAAAGTTTAAACTCTCCAATCACGCTTGGACAGTTATTGTCTTCTTCATCTTTTTCCTGCAAATACAAACAAGATAGCGGGGGTTTTAAACCCCCACTAAGTGAAAGTCCTAAAAATAGCGAATAGAAGAGGAATCAATATAAAAAGGGCGCGAGGGTCTTAATAGTTTCGTCTTGTTGCAACGAATTCGTCCATACAGGTTTGGAGGTCTAATTTTACCATACAAGGAAAGCCCTAATTTTCAAGTCTTGAAACCCTAGATATCTCCCATGGTGGATTTTGATCCAGGCAACGTTAGTTCAATTGAACTGTACCAATCGCTTCAGAAGGTCACTATTAGTGTAAATCAAACAAGAAAAATGGTTAAAAGCGCATGAATGATGATATGTCAAATTGGAAAACAAAGCAAACCGTGTGGCTCGTGTTCTTGGATTCTTTATGCGTTTGGACTAGTTCTTGATTGTAATAGCTTCCTAGCAATGTCAGTAATGTAATGGAAACGATCTTTGGCCTTGAATTGTCCTATAAATAGGATTTCAGTTTCACAATTTTTATTGAAATTTTGCAAAGTGATTCTATGGCTTCAGGAGCTTTCACGTGTATTTCTGAATAGGGTTAGCTTATGCTTTTGTATGTGAATGATTCTAGGTCAAGAATGAGCCCAAAAGTCCATGGCATTATGACTTGAATATTTGATTGCCTAATCATATCTTTTCCAATCTTTTCTTTCATGAAACCTTGCCAATCATGGATTTCTTTGCCTTGTTGATTGAGAAACGAGTTGCCAGCTTGCCCTAGTCACATTTGCTGCACAAAAAGATCTAAAAAAAGCATATCTTTGAATTTTCTTATAATTAAAACCAATTAAATGAATTAATATAAATATAAATCCAATTAATTAATTAAAAATAATAAAATAAATTATTTTAAGTTCAATGGGTCGTGCATAGGCTTTGGGTAATGATTCAAGGAAGAATTTGAGGCCCATTAGCAAAATTGAAGTGTTTTAGGCAAAGTTGACTTTTGAAAGTTCCCAAATATTTCCCAACTTCTCCAATGCATATCTTGCTCAATTTTGAAGCTATGAACATGTTCTTGGACATTTTGGAAAGGTCTTGAAGTCCTCTAACCAAAGCCTTTGGTCCCATGTCATTTTGATTTACCAATCTTAAGTTATGGTCTTTGACTTAAAGTGCCTTTTTGTTGACTTTTGAAAATGACCTATAATGTTGAAATTGATAACTTTTTGTGAGAGCATTTCTTGGACTTGGAGTGTGAAGATGAGTTGTAGGAAATGTCATCCTCTTCAATATGAGCTTTGGATGGGATTTTTCTGATAAACCATGAAGAAGTTATGCCTTGGTCAATTTGCAGTTGACTTTTCAATTGTCCAAAAATAGAAACTTTTGACATCTTGAGACTTTTTGAGCCATGCTTGTGGAATCATGATCAAGAATTGATCAAATGATGATTGTGGCTTCAAAATAAGATGTTGACCAAAAATTTTGACTTTTGACTGTCAAATGACCATTTTGCCCCTACAGTTGACTGTGAAGCAATTAGGGTTTTTGACTGTGCAACTTGATGCCGCGAGTCTTGAAACTTGACATATGGATGCTTGACAATGTATATGGACACATGGGACTTGATTGGACCCTTGAAAACCTCAATTTCTTTGCAAGAACCAAAACCCTAATTTTGACTGTGTTAGGAGGCAATTGGACTGTGCAACCCTTGAGAGATTTTGAACCATTTGGAGATTGACTTTGACATATCTTGAAGAATATGGGAGGGAAAATTTTGGGGTACAACACTTACTATATAACCTATAGGGTGATCAAAGGTTCTTAACACCTTTAAGACCAAACAAACACTAATGTGAATGAAGAACAATCCTCTTCAAATCACAACACTTACTTCCAACAATCCTGGATAGTAAGGGAATAAATTCTTTAAGTAATACAATGATTGATTTGAAATATATGGAGACTTTATCAATCTTCAATTGATCTTCTTCTTCAAGATAAAAACAATTCTCAAGCAATGTATATAAATGTTCACAATGTATGAAACTTCTAATGATTTAATGAAAGTGTATATGGCAAGTTTCACAAAATTTTATGAACACATGAAAGTATGAATTCAAATGTGAATGATGAAAAATTGTTTATTGAAGAAGTATATTTGTTAATTTGAAAATTGAAGCATTCTTTTTATGTATGTTGAAATAAGAAAATCTACAACATTTTATAAAGTCATAAGAACCTCTTCGTTCATGCCAATTCATATGAAAAGTTGCAATGCATTCATGAAAAGATACCACTTGAAAAATGTTCAAAAACCAAAAGAAAAGTTGCACTGGTTCGCTAGGAACCGGTTCTGACACTGATAGAACCCAGTTCTTAGTGAACGTTATAAGTCAGATTTCAAAAATATTACGCAGGAACCGGTTCCCCTATTGGTACAACCCGGTTCCTGGTACAAAAACCAGGGACAAGTTTTTTGAGTAAGTCTGGAACCCGGTTCCCTGTTAGGGAGGAACCGGTTCCTAAAGGATTATTTTCAAAAATACTTTTTGAAAAATATTTCAAACAAAGTTTTTCTTGATGTTAAAATTATGGGATATGTATATGTTGATGAATGCATGTTTTTGTGAACATGTATATTCAAGATTAAGAATTATTTATACCATTTTGACATTTGATGATTCTTCAATAATTCTTCTATAATCTTCAAGACTTTTATATGATGTTGATAAGCTTTTTGCACATCCTTTGAATGTTGATATCCATGTTGTCTTCATCAAAACAAATGCTTTAAGTATGACTTGAGAAGCTTGCAATTACAAAACGGTCGTCACGGATGATGTCAGCAAAGTGAGATCCTCGTTGAATTAGCCTAGCCTCACGTTACTCCGTCTCACTCTCTTCGCATTTGTCTCCGTCTCCGGTAAAGTCCGCCTCCGATTGAACAACGGCCGCTGTCCTTCTCCAGTCGGACTCGACTTACCTCCATCTCAGATGAAACTCCGCCAACACAAGTGATCACCATCACTTCTGTTTCTACCTTCTTCAGCAGCCGCAAATGCTCCATCTCACTCCGTCCCGATTCGCCTCACAAACTCCACCGATCTTCAACGTTCACCGTCGTCTCGCTCATGCTTCAGTTGATTCAAAGCTTTCCCTGAATCACACTTCACCACTTCCAGATCGAATCAAATATGCAAACTGTGCTAGGGATTCGAATAAGAACCTAATGCTAACGACATAGATTCAAGGTGATAACAAAAATGATGCAAAGACCATGGAGGAGTAAAACTTACTGCCCAGAGAACTCCGAGGGATCTTCAACAATTCCGGTAATGCGAAATTTAAGTAAGTATTCGTTCTGCTCTTATGCTCTTATGCTCTTATGCTCTTTCTTCTACAATACACGCTTCTTCTTCATCCTCTGTTTGCGTTTCTATTATGAATCTGTGGAGATGCGATTGTGACGCGTTGTTTTGTTTCAGAAGTGATGAAATTCGTATGGAGAAGCGTAGAAATTGATGATTGACGATGTTGAATCTTGGAAAGGTTTGAAGATTATTTTTAAGGATTTGTGGATTTTGAATCATGAAGTGAAGCCAGAATAGAAAGAAGGTGTGAGAGTGTTTTCTGTGATTCTTCTTGATGATGGAAGAATGAAGGCGAGAGGAGCAGAGAGGAGTTTGAAGATCCTTATGCTGTTTCTTTTCTTCTATTTCTAAATTTTCTATGTGTGTCCGCGTTTTCGTAATGTTTTTGTTCGTCGTTGCATTTAAGATTGATGCATGATTTTGTCTCTTGCAGATATTAGAAAATGTGTGAGGATTTATGATGATGAAGGTGTTGGTGCTGTTGCATATGAAGATGAAGATTACGGACGTGACAGGTTGAGGGAAAGATTCATTTACAGTAATTTGTGATAAAGATTGCTAGAAGACAAGTTTCAAGTATTGATGAGTTTGAAGATCCTTCTCAAAATTCAAGAATGGATGAGAGAAGATGAAGATGAAGGTTAGAAGATAGAAGCAGAGAGAAAAGAGAATCCAGATTGGTGAGTTTTTTTTGTTATTCTGTTATGATCTGTTTGCTTTCTGTATGAATCTGCCGTGAATCTCCCCCCCTTTTGATGAATTCTGTTATACCTTGTTATGGATTTTTTTCTCCTTGAATTGAAAGAAGTTAGTTACGGTTTGTTAGAGATTAGAGAATGCCAACCTTAGATTCAGTAATTCTCTTACATCCCTGAACTGTTAGGATTGACCTATTATTTTTTTATTATATTAGGATGAGCTGGCAATTCTGATTTACCGCTCTCTTCCCATTATTTTCTGATTTGCTATTCTGATGTTTTCTTCTAATCTCATTCTGCAGTGCAAACAAAAAGAACCTTTGATAGTTCAATGGGAACGTCAAGATGGTGGTCTAGAAAATTAGCATTCTGCTCAGGATCCAGGAGCTATAGCAAAGCACTTGCTGGATCACCAACATGTCCTCTTCCCAATTAGTCAATTTCATCAATCAAAACAAGAGGGTTGGCTATTCCCACAATCTTAAGGCATTGTACCATCTTTCCAGGCGTAGCACCTATATATGTTCGATGATGCCCCTTGATTTCAGCCACATCAGCCAATCCATAATGGTATTCATCAAGAATATTTTGTGCACCAGTAACATCAAAGTTCTCATCACTGTATTCACCCCAAGGCAGTGCAGTCAACCAGTCCAAGTAGTTGCGAGTAACACTGAATTCACTAGAACTAGCCTCCAACAGTTGTAGCTCTGTGTAACTTACCATTTTTTTATAGTTTCTTTGGAACGTAATATGTGTTTGTAAATTCAAAATGAATTGCTTGAAAACATTTACATGATATGATGCCTAAAAAAATGGTTGAATGAACATGAATTTTCGAGTGAACATTGAACGATGAATATTGAGATATTGAATTTGAATGACGTAAATGAAGGTTTGGAGTGTATTTGGATTGATTTTGAACGGTATTTGAATGACATTGAAAGTGACAACTTGGACCAAAATAACCACTTGAATGGAATTATAATGAATGATTATGCCTTGCCATTTTTATCTTGTCTTTTGCATTCCAAGAAACCCTTATGACTAAGGTCTCCAAACTCACCTGAATCAAATTCTCGAAAACAAACCAACGCTTAGATTTCTTTAATACCATTTGATTATCCTCTAAACACTTCACTTCATGACTCAGTGAACGAATTTCAACCAACTTGCATATTCAATGAACCAGTCCTGAACTCAAGATATGACACAACATTCAATCGAATAAATAATATTCCTGCATGGACTCAGTCAAGAAAACAACCTCTCCATGTCGACTTTTCCCAAAATCAAAGCCTTTATTCATATTCGCCTGACTCAATTAATGCTCTCTAGCATCATATTTTGTATTGTGCTTCAACTTTTGGAATTCAAGTCACAAACATGTCCACTTGAAAACGTAAGGCTAAAATCCTTAATAAATTCCCTTGAAGATGATAATTCCTGACGTACAATATAAGGCTTTCTGAGAAAGTCCCTTGATAAGAACAAACTCTAATCTCATGATCTTTGATGAAAAACTCGATTGGAACATAATTGCCAAAAACCTGGCTTTGATCGCATATGGGGAAATAAACCCTGATAGCCTCGCGGCTTGATGAAGAAAGAAATCCTCAACGACCAAAGTCATAACCCTAATTCCACTGCTCACTACCTGAATAAGAAATCAGTCTTTATTGGATACGAACGCCTTAAGCATTGCGAAACCCTAATATCGCACAACCACTGAACTTTGAACCTCAGAGCTATATTGAATGAAATGTATGCCATGTTAGTGACCTAATGGAATAGATACAGATGAATGCAAAAGTCTAAGCCAAACTAAAAGAAATTAGGAGGGCAAATTTTGGGGTGCAACAGCTGCCCCTATTTAATCGCCTTCAACCTAAAGGTGAGATTGGCACCAGCCTTTTGAACCTTCAATGGTGGAAGAAGATTAAATACTCAAAAGAACCTGAAAATTTGTGCTCCGAAGCCAGTCAGGTATTGTTATATTTTTTTGTTTTCTTTGGATTGCAGTGATTAGCTGAGAAAATCTCTTGGATGTCAAGTCGAGGTTAGACATACACAAGAAAGAGACCGACCGAAGAAGGCTCTGACGAAGGAACACCAATCGAAGGAGAACTTACTGAGAAAAGAGACCAAACGAGTGGGACTCCTGACAAATGATACCAGCCAAAGGTGGATTTAAGGGTAAAGAAACCGGCCGAAGAGGAATCTTCACAAATGATACCAGCCGAAGATGGATTTTAGGGGAAAGAACGCCAATCAAAGGTGAACTTACAGAGAAAAGAGACCATACGAGTGGGACTCCTGATAAATGATACCAATCGGAGGTGTATTTAAAAGAAATGACACCAGCCAAAGCGGGATTTTGACAAAAGATACCAGCCAAAGCGGGATTTTAAAGGATACCAGCCAAAGCGGGATTTTAAAAGATACCAGCCGAAGCGGGATTTTGAAAGATACCAGCCGAAGCGGGATTTTGACAAAGGGTACCCGCCGAAGCGGGGTTTTAAAGGATAAAGGTATGCATATCTGGACAGAGTTAGATACACAAGAGTGAAATTAAGCATTAAGGAACAAATGTTTATAGTTGATAGTGAACGCAAGAATGAGACTAACCGAAGAAAGCCCCAACAAAAAAGGACGCATTCGACTAGACAAGGGTGCCAGACAACTGGACTTTGAAGAGACACTGAAGGACTCTTAACAAAAAAGGTTAGCTAAGCTAGCGAAAGGAGGACCTGACTGACGCGGATAAACCAAAACAAGGAACTGATTAAGCAGGACCTTCAAAGAGCACCGATCGAAGGTGAACTCTACAATAGAAAGAGACCGGTCAAAGCGGACTCTAACAAGGATTTCCAAAACACATTGGGCTTGATAGGTTGCAAATTCGCAAGAACTACAAAATCCCTCAGGCCAAAGGCGGGGTGTAATTCTTCAAGAGTGGCAATTATCTGAATTACCACACACCAAGCATGGATACTCAAATACTTGAGAAATAAGAAAGGCTATACGCCGACTCTTATTCGCACTCTAACGGCAAAGCAAACACGGGTAAAATAACCAAAGGCTTGAAAAGGCAAGCGCAAACCACGATTTACTGGGGAAATGGAGAAATACCAAAGACCCGACTGGTGGTGAATCAAAACAAACTCCGCTGGGGAAACATAATAGAGTCACCCTAGGCTTGTTGTAGGGATAAATCAAATCTGAGCGCATAATAATCTGGTTACCACAAGTGGACATAACTGGCTTATACTCATGCATGTTTGAATTTTTTATAGCGTAATGCTCCATACAATGGAAATGGTACGCGTTTTAGTAGATGCGATGTAATGATGCAATGTAATAATGCATGTTTAGTAATGCACTGGGGAAGTTACATTAATACTCGGATGCTGGGAAGACAATGAACTCCCGAATGATTATTCTTGCACATCTGATCTTCTGTAGAGAACATGCAATACGAACTTAAATGGGAAATCGAGATTCGAAACCATCGACCTCTAACAATTGACAACATTGAAGAAATAACTTCCTGGGGAGTAATACTGCAAAAATAAATTGCAATTTCAGAGAAAATCTTGAATTCTGACCAAACATGCAACTTCCTGGGGGATAAATTCTTTATTTTCCGTTAGAAAGAGGAAAGCTTTGCCGAGGATGAAAACTTTCTCGCGTAAAATACTCTTGATGAAGATAACTTCTATCGGGGAGTATATAAATTCTCAAATAAAAATAATTCCACTCAGACCACACTGGGGATAACATTGTCGGGGGTAAAAAATCTTCACTTAGGGATGAAACAAACATCTTGGGATAAAAACTCCACTGGTGATATCTCAATAAATTTTTCGTCACTGGGGATGAAAGAGCTACGACTGGCGCTCCCTTGTACATCACACTGGGGAGATAAGACACTTGCTCCACTAGGGAAACAATAGCTTGCTCCACTGGGGAATAAGAGACCAGTTACTCTGGAAGATCCTCAAAATTCGGCTTCGACTGGGGACAAAGACTACCTCATACACTAGGGGCCAAAAGTCTTTAGATGATAATATCAACAATATCCATTGCACTGGGTATAACCATCTCCGCAAGAGTCAAGCTGATAAGAAGTTCTGTATTGTGGAGCAAAAATCATTTCATTGCGGATGATGGTCGTCTTCATGAGGATAACAAACTAGAATCCCTTCATGGGGAGAACAAGTGCAAACCTCACCAGGGAAGCCATAGAAAGTCGACTTCAAGGGGAGTATATCAAGGATCTCCGATTGGTGAATAAAACATGACTCTTCCGAGAAAACCTGGAAAGGAACAGACTACACTGAGAAGGAGGAATACTCGGGCGAGAGTATGCCTTTACTAGGGAAAATACTGCAAAAATAAATTGCAGTTCATGGAAAATGTCGAACTCTGATCTAACTCCCACCTTCTTAGGGAAAATTGCAACATCTCTTTCCAAGGACAAAGAGAATCTCACTGGGAACTGGGACCTTCCGATGTAAGTCTTTGATAAAAGTGAATTCGACTGGGGAATAACAGAAATTTTTTGAATAAAATAATTCTACCCAGGCCACACAGAGGATACTACTGTCGAGGGTAAAAATCTTCACTTGAGGAAGAGAAGGGCATCTTTGAACCATAAGCTTGAGGTTCGAAACTCTACCGAGGAAATATTTCAGCCATACCCCATCACTGGGATAAAAGAATTTTAAACGGCATTTGTCCATGTACACTGCCCCAAGAAAAATAGAAGACCCGCTCCACTGGGCATAACAAACATGTTAATTAAACATCTCTTTAAGAAAACCTGACTTGGACAAACTTCCCTAGGGAGAAAAGATATGAACTTCATTGAGACGATGAACGACAACCTCACTAGGGAGATAAATGCCGACCAGAAAGACACCAGGTATCGACTTCAAGAGGATATAACAAAGGTATCCAGTCTAAAGAAGCAATCCTTCCCGGATTCTTCGAAAAGAGTATATTGCACTGAAGAAAAAGATTGTACAGAATCGTGTTGAAATACACTTCTTTAGAGACCAGCCCTCTGGAAGGGACACACTCTTAAACAAACTCTTATCAAGAGTGTTGACTTCAGTGGGGATTACGCATGAACATACTTTCACTGGAGATAAGGAATTTTGTCTAGGCGAGAGTAGGCCTTTACTGGGGATACAGGATTCTGTCTTGAGAAGAAGTGAGCATTCATTGGGGAGATTGAATCCCATTCTACAGAAATCCTCATATTGGTCACATGCAGACCTTTCTTGATTCACCTGCTGGTATGCTTCTTGTCATAAAAGACCAACAATACTTGCAAAACAGAAAATCGTGGCAATATGCCCCATGTGTGGAATGGCAAACTTCACTGAAGAGTAAACAATTTGAACTACCAATCAATGGGTAAAAAAATGTGATGCAAGATTACAACTTCATCATGTCAACTCTGAGGAGGAATGCCACTGAAAAGTGAACTTTGGAGAAGATGCTGCAAAAATAAACGGCAGTCCACTGAAAATAAATCATCTTGACTTCAAACAACTTCTGAATTTCCAGGGAGAAGAACCATTCTCCTCTTGCAGAGAAATGAGGATGCTTTGCTGGGGAATAAAGATCTCATAAGAGAAACCCCTTGGTAGACATAATTTTGTCAAGTAGCAACAGATCTTATACTGGGGATAGGCGTCCTCCTATGAAACGACACTTTCATCACGTCTTGTATGGGTAAACAACCTCAAATGATCTTTGCGTTACTGCTCGTATCCTACTGAGGATAACAATCCAACTTCGAGTGGAGATAATGATCTTGACTTCTGTAAAGGAACATCAATAAATGGACCTAAGTCTCTAACGAGCTGAGGATAACAATCCAACTTCGAGTGGAGATAATGATCTCAACTTCTGTAAAGGAACATCAATAAATGGACCTAAGTCTCTAACGAGCTGAGGATAACAATCCCAACTTCTCGACATGATTTTCAAACTCACGAGTCATTTAGCTTGCGTATGGACTTGATTTGATCAACCCTTGAAGAGGAGAAAATTCCCCTGTATAATGCCTTGCCCCAGTCTATAAGGACTTTGAAGATAATTTTCCCGAGGGGACTTTCTGATATATGTACCAGCAAAATAGGCTGCCCCAGTATGGTGAACTTCAGAACATTCCCCCTGGCTGACCAGTGTTGGAAGCGCTTTCAACCATGCTTGAGTGAATGCCCCTGCATTCATAGGTTCTGAAAAGATTCTCCTCTAATCAATGCATTCTCAGAGAGATTGGTCAAATATCGACATAATTGCCCCAGTTTGACTATATTTTGAGGGATCGCATCCCGACTTGAATGCCTCAGATTGGCTGAACACTTACTCAACAGAGTCTTGACGAACCTTTTCCTTTATCTCATGCTTAAGGGGAAAGGCGAAGCTCGCAGAGTTTTGAAGACAACACAACCTTTGGGTGGCTGACTTACATCTTGAAAGTAGGCTACTTCGCAACCATACTTTTCAACTTGAACTGCTTCGATCTCTAATCAGATACTTGAAGAGATCAACCCCTTAAGATCAACTGAAAGTAGAGACTCTGGACAATTAACATTTTCGATCTACTTCAGATCATTTCTCTAGATGGTATTCTCTTGCTCCATAGTTAATAGAAGGTTCGCCCCAGATTAAGATCCTGAAGCAATTCGTCCATCGAGATAATCAAACTTTCACCTGATGCTCATTATGCAAGCTTATTTCATGTTTAAGCACTTGTTCATATGCAAAGAATGTTTATTCTAAGAATGATAATTCTAATGCAGAGCTCATGTTTGTCTTGAAGTTAAAAACTTTCATTGAAAAGATGTTGAAACATCAAAAAAAATTTGTACAAAAGATAGTAAAAGATGGAGTGATACCAACTCAAAAATATTAACAAACCTCCTAGGAGTCAGGTTACCATACCCTCATTAGGGTATCTCTTTCGAATTAACCCTTGCTTCAGTTAGGACTTTTAAGGGTTGTAACGTGGTCTGGTTCACGGTTTTAGAAAAAAGGATTTAAGGCTCAAAATTATTTGGTGCCCACCCCCTTCATGATGTTCTCCAGTCCTAAATTCAGTTAACTTGATACGAGCACTCATCTCTCAAGAAGCGTTTACGATGGTTGAGGAGTCAAGTGAGTTTTTTTTTTTGGACATGGAAGTCACTCACCTCTTTCTTTTTTGGTGTCTGATCACGACTTAGTTCCTTGTTGAGGATTTTTATTTGGTAATCCCCTTTCACTTTTCGCGTTCTTTTGCTTTCCCTAAATTTTTCCTGGACAAATTCCTTTTGCTTTTGATTTTGAAGTCCAGCGGGAAGCCCTGACTTTTGCCTAAGCGACTTGTTTCAACTTAGCAAGGATTTTTGTCTCTTTCTTTCATCATTTCTTTTCATTTGAACCAGTCATGTGACTTCGATTCATTTTTGACTTGCTGAAAAAGGTTTAACTGCCTCGCTATTTGGTTGACGAGGAATAACCGTTGTGGTATCGTCGTCTTTCGACCTCCTGGCGTGCGAGAGATATCCATTGGGATATCATCAATTGACGCACGCTGCTGATAAATGAGGGTTAACCATTGCGGTTTTGACTTTCCTCAACCTCTTGATGGATAACCATTGATGTATCCTTAGATGCGCACTCCTGATGAGTTCTGAACATTCGATCGAATCAACTGAAATCTACCCTGCCCCAGGATAGAGACGTGAGGGTTTTTTCTGACAAGAAAAAGAAACTCCTACTTCAAGGCTCAATGGGGTTAACGAGGGTTTCACTTCCTTATATGTCCGGTGTTTATGAATTGAAACAAGGCCTGCACATCGTCAGCATGGTTTTTATTCAAAAGCACACCATTTGAAGTATTTGGCATATTTCTCCTCATTCTCCCTCCAGAGGTATATTGCTTTATTTAACAAGAGTTAAGTATCAAAAATCAAAGAAAAGCATTCATGAGTGAATACGAATGGATTAATTCAAGACAAACATATTTAATGCATTATGATTAATATTCAAAAATAAGCAAGTTTTGCATACAAGAAAGTGATGAACCAAAGCAAGAGAGATTGCAAATGAGAATGCAGATGTAATTTGAAATTGCCATGTTGAGGAGACTAGTCTCCGTATGGACTTGTTGCTTCGGACGATGATCTGCCAGTCTTGACTTTTACTTAGTCAAGGGAGACCTTAAATCTGACTGTCTGACTCGAAATTGATAGCCTTTGCATAAAGCAATTCTTACACTTCATCTCTGAATGGTTTACAATATTCAGTTGAATGACCAGACGCCCCATCATGGTAATCATATCGAATTCCTTCACCATATGTGATGAAGGCTTTACCAAGCGAACTTGCATAAATTGCATCACAAAGTATCTTCTACCATAGAGAAGAAATTCCAACCATCTTCTACTACACAGAAGAGAAATCCAGCCACTGAATTCCGGAGCGTCTCCCACTACACAAAAGAAGCGACGTCTTCTATTACATAGAAGCGACATCCAACAGCCATACCAAAGAGTCTTCTACTACACAAAATAAAGTAAACTTCATCTCCTACTTCACAGGAGAAAAGTTTTAGCAACCGAATTACGAAGAACCTCCTACTTCACAAAAGGGGCTCAGTCTTCTACTACACAAGCAAAAATTCAGAAACTGTAACAAAGAATCTTCTACTACACGGAAGAAACTAAACTCTGAATATAGAATTCGACCTTTGAGGTATTTTTCTTCTACACAACAGCAGATATCCAAGAACTCGATATATTATACTTCTTCATCACAAAAGCATCACCCCATCTTATACTTACACATAAGAAGCATCCAGCTGAGGAAAAAGAGTCTGAAATGGTTTTCCAAACATGGACTGAACCTTGGAAAAGAAGCCAAACAAGTACCAAATTCATAATTCAGCCCCTTGCAGGATTCAATATCCTAACTAAGTGTACCAGAATGGGAGACACATCTAGCATTCGCATCGAAATTAGGGGAGAAATTTGTTGGAGGATGACCCAAAGCACGAAGCTTAATCAACTGAGCTTCCAACACACGAGAAAGTAACTGGATACAAGGCATTGAGATTGTATCAACCTGCTTCTCAAGCTTTTTCTGTCTCTGCTGGTAAGTTTTACCCCATGGGTTCACTTGGAGACCAGAAACTAGCTGCTAGCAAGAAAATCCGAGAACACGAAGCTCTGGGTGAGACCCACAGAGTATCTCATGATTTGAAAAAATGTCCCACAGACTGGGGATGAATGACAACTCCTGTTGCAACAACATATACAAGATCACTTTTCTTTGCTGACACTGTCTTCAAAACTTCCATACCCGACTCAACTAAGTCTTCAACTCGCTATTTTCCCCCTTGAGGATTTCTGACTACAGGCCATTGGTTGCATATCCCCAATAAACAACCCCATCTGATTCTTTTCATCTCATCCAATTCCCCACAAAGTTGTTTCATAACTTGAATCTGATCACGAAGCGGCGAGAAGTCAAGATTGGCAGTTCTGAAAAGAAAATACTGAGTCCGAATAAGGATTCCCCATTCTGAGTACCTTCTGAGTACCTGCTATGGATGCATGAAGATGCACGAAGATACACGAGGTGAATGAGTGGATGAAATGTTATGTTCAAACATCTTTTTTTATACATACAATCTTTCATTTTTTTTGTGTAAAATAAACATGCTATGATGCAAGGTGCAATGACATAGGTTCAAAAGTTCAGCATAACAACTGTACAATCCTCTGGATAACGGACGTATAAATCTGCTGAATAATCTGAATATCACAGGGTCAAAGGTTCGGTACCAAATTCAGAACACAACGGAACCAAGTACCATGAATAACCGTTGTATAATCTCTGGACAAGATGAATATATCAGGATCAAAGGTCCAGAACATAACCAAAGAACCATCCTGAATACCGAATCCAGAAACTCAGAAAATAAATCTGAGACCCACATAGTCACCAACAGAACAACAATCACTATCAGAACATAATCATCATTTGTACCTGTAATAATCAAGTCCCTCCCCTCTCAAGGGTGAAAACTAGGTCAGGGTAAGGTCGGGTAACCCAAAATCGAGGGTACTCCTGAAAAACTATCGCCATATCACCTACGTGAAAACGATAGTCCCTCATTTATACCTCACCTGAGCGTGGATGACATGGCGGCAATAGTGAAACCTAAGTCAACTAGCCGTTCATGTTCCACTCTATTCCTAGGGTTC
This sequence comes from Vicia faba, assembly GCA_948472305.1. Lineage (NCBI taxonomy): Eukaryota > Viridiplantae > Streptophyta > Magnoliopsida > Fabales > Fabaceae > Vicia > Vicia faba. Next base: position 358,819,248 of record OX451738.1, read on the forward strand.
CTAGAGTTGTCGCTTGGCCTGGGTATTGGGCCTTTTACCTCTTGTAACACCCACCTAGTCATGAAAATAGATCCAGCACAGCAGTATCACCAATATATGGAAAGCGATAAAATGCAATGCAAACATATGCTCAGATAAACATGTACCAATGAATAGGCTGAAAGCGTAAAAATAAACACCCAAAGAAAGAAAAAACAGGAGCTAGGATCGACTCCGGGATGGACCAGCAAGAGGTCAACCATTTCCCTAGTGAAGTCGCCAGCTAAAACAACCGGCTGAACAATCAACTGATAATGAAGATCAATGAAGTCGCCATCGAGCGTTTTTTATCCCACATGAAGGGAAAGGTAAACATCGAGTAAACCTGAGAAGGGTGAAATCAAGGTCGAACGACCAAGAGATAAGGGTAAGGGAGTTTGTTACGCGAGGGGAAGGTATTAGCACCCCAAACGCCCGTAGTACTCTACGGTATCCACTCTTGTTGTCTATCTTATGGGTGTGTACAATCTATGTTTACTGTTTATTACTGCTAAAGGGAGAATGCATGCAAAAGAAAGGGGAAAAAGAATGTAGGGAAAATAAAATTGTTGTGCTCGCTTGGGCCCTACCCCAATGCCTACGTATCCCTTTTAAGGAATCAGAGCAGCCGTAGTTCGGCTGACATATTTTTGTTGGTTTGTATTTTTTAATGAACAATATTAATTTCGCCTTCTGCCGCAACTCGGCCTTTGGAGATTTATGCGTCAGCGCAGAAGTGAATTAACATGTTCTTTCTGAAAAGAGTTTGAAAGAAAAGCCGAAGGTGCAAAAGAGTTTGCATTGGTTGATATCTTTTACCTTGAAGAAGGATTTGGAAGTTGTTAGATCTTTTATGCTTTCTTTCAAGAAAAAAGTTTTAGTCTTAATGCATGGATGCAAAAGAAAGGAAACACCTAAGGGAGACTAACCTAGATCTATCCCTAATGTTATCATACAATGATTAATCCTAAGGTTGAGTTTTGAAGGGAAATATCTACCCTATGTTGACATGCTTGGATAACAATCCTAATGTCTATCTCAACTCATCATCTATAGATGAATCAAGAAGTCCTAAAGGAGCATAGCAAGGGTCTATCACCTAAAACTATGTCTATCTCGAATCATCATCTATAGTCGAATCGAGAGCTCTTAAGGGAACATGCAGAGGATATATCATCTCAAAACATGTACACAAAGATGAAATCAAACAGGTAAGCCAATAAGCTCAAGAGAACTAGCTCAAGTGAGCAAAACTAGAGAGAATCTATCTAGGCTACCATTACCTAAGAAAGTCTAACAAAACTATCCTATAGGGAACATGCAATGAGAGCGAAGTCGTGACCTCAATTTCTAAATTGAGTGACTCATCGATCAATAAGAAATAAAGGAAAGCAATGAAATCCTATAGGGAGCATGCACTGAGAGAGAAGTCGTGATCTCAATTTCTAAATTGAGTGACTCATCGATCAACAAGAAAGTAAACAAACACAAGCACAACATATGTAGTAAATGAAGTGCAGAATGCCTGCTACAGGTCTTTAAACAGCGACTTCGAGCGCACGCTCTTTATTTCCTACTTCTCATGATATCTAGAAAGCAGTAAAGTACTGAAATGAGATAAACAAGGGAAAATACCAAACGGATATCAATCCATAGCAAAGAGCATCAAAACAAAGAAACCCGACGATCTTCAAGAAAGCTTCACCAATCAAAGAAAAGAGTTAGAAATCAAACGCTCAGAATAAATGTCGAAGCATCATCGATGTGAAAATAAATCACAATCGAAATCTCAAGCGCATCCACATATCGCACAATAAACCTGCATAAGATTCAAATCTCAACAAGCCAAGGTGAATCACAAATTTCAAATAATCGGATAACCATGAATTAACTCCTAAAATCAAATAAAAAAATAGCAAATTTTTATATTTGACTTTATTATTTTTCTCATGTAAAAGAAAATTCAAACAAGTCTAAACAATTAACAAAATTAGTTAAAAGAAAATACTAGAAGAGTGAACTCAGGGGGTATTATGCTGAAGTCAGGGGTGTTGAAGCAAGTCTGGCACCTAGGCCCAGACTATTGAGTCCACAATATTATTTTGTTTGCAAAGCCATAAGCTGCTGCCAAAAAAACGCCCCTGGGCCTAAGAGAGATTCAGTCCAAACCACAACAAGATCCAATTCGTCCCTTTTTTATACTTTTCTTCAACTTGTTATTAACTACAAAAAAAAGAGAATCCCAATGGGCCATACAAGAAGGTACAATCCGGTCCATGTTTAGTGAAGATGCTAGGGTTATCTGAATTATGTTTATTCAGCTTTCCCTTCTTCCTCTCTTTCGATATTCCGCTGCACCGACAAACGGTCGTCACGGATGATGTCGGCGACGTGAGATCCTCGTTGAATTAGCCTAGCCTCACGTTACTCCGTCTCACTCTCTTCACATTTGTCTCTGTCTCGGGTAAAGTCCGCCTCCGATTGAACAACGGCCGCTGTCCTTCTCCAGTCGGACTCGACTTACCTCCATCTCAGATGAAACGCCGCCAACACAAGTGATCACCATCACTTCTGTTTCTACCTTCTTCAGTAGTCGCAAAAGCTCCGTCTCACTCCGTCCCGATTCGCCTCACAAACTCCACCGATCTTCAACGTTCACCGTCGTCTCGCTCATGCTTCAGTTGATTCAAAGCTTTCTCTGAATCACACTTCACCACTTCCAGATCGAATCAAATATGCAAACTGTGCTAGGGATTCGAATAAGAACCTAATGCTAACGACATAGATTCAAGGTGATAACAAAAATGATGCAAAGGCCATGGAGGAGTAAAACTTACTGCCCAGAGAACTCCGGTGGATCTTCAACAATTCCAGTAATGTGAAATTTAAGTAAGTATTCGTTCTGCTCTTATGCTCTTATGCTCTTTCTTCTACGATACACGCTTCTTCTTCATCCTCTGTTTGCGTTTCTATTATGAATCTGTGGAGATGCGATTGTGACGCGTTGTTTTGTTTCAGAAGTGATGAAATTCGTATGGAGAAGCGTAGAAATTGATGATTGACGATGTTGAATCTTGGAAAGGTTTGAAGATTATTTTTGAGGATTTGTGGATTTTGAATCATGAAGTGAAGCCAGAATAGAAAGAAGGTGTGAGATCTTTTTCTGTGATTCTTCTTGATGATGGAAGAATGAAGGCGAGAGGAGCAGAGAGGAGTTTGAAGATCCTTCTGCTGTTTCTTTTCTTCTATTTCTGAATTTTCTATGCGTGTCCGCGTTTTCGTGATGTTTTTGTTCGTCGTTGCATTGAAGATTGATGCACGATTTTGTCTCTTGCAGATATTAGAAAATGTGTGAGGATTTGTGATGATGAAGGTGTTGGTGTTGTTGCAGATGAAGATGAAGATTACGGACGTGACAGGTTGAGGGAAAGATTCAGTTACAGTAATTTGTGATAAAGATTGCTAGAAGACGAGTTTCAAGTATTGATGAGTTTGAAGATCCTTCTCAAAATTCAAGAATGGATGAGAGAAGATGAAGATGAAGGTTAGAAGATCGAAGCAGAGAGAAGAGAGAATCCAGATTGGTGAGTTTTTTTTGTTATTCTGTTATGATCTGTTTGCTTTCTGTATGAATCTTCCGTGAATCTCCCCCCCCCCCCCCCCCCTTTTGATGAATTCTATTATACCTTGTTATGGATTTTTTCTCCTTGAATTGAAAGAAGTTAGTTACAGTTTGTTAGAGATTAGAGAATCCCAACCTTAGATTCAGTAATTCTCTTACATCCCTGAACTGTTAGGATTGACCTATTATTTTTTTATTATATTAGGATGAGCTGGCAATTCTGATTTACCGCTCTCTTCCCATTATTTTCTGATTTGCCATTCTGATGTTTTCTTCTAATCTCATTCTGCAGTGCAAACAAAAAGAACCTTTGATATTTCAATGGGAACGTCAAGATGGTGGTCCAGAAAATTAGCATTCTGCTCAGGATCCAGGAGCTATAGCAAAGCACTTGCTGGATCACCAACATGTCCTCTTCCCAATTTGTCAATTTCATCAATCAAAACAAGAGGGTTGGCTATTCCCACATTCTTAAGGCATTGTACCATCTTTCCTGGCATAACACCTATATATGTTCGACGATGCCCCTTGATTTCAGCCACATCAGCCAATCCATAATGGTATTCATCAAGAATCTTTTGTGCACCAGTAACATCAAAGTTCTCATCATTGTATTCACCCCAAGGCAGTGCAGTCAACCAGTCCAAGTAGTTGCGAGTAACACTGAATTCACTAGAACTAGCCTCCAACAGTTGTAGCTCTGTGTAACTTACCATTTTTTTGTAGTTTCTTTGGAATGTAATATGTGTTTGTAAATTAAAAATGAATTGCTTGAAAACATTTACATGATATGATGCCTAAAAAAATGGTTGAATGAACATGAATTTTCGAGTGAACATTGAACGATGAATATTGAGATATTGAATTTGAATGACGTAAATGAAGGTTTGGAGTGTATTTGGATTGATTTTGAACGGTATTTGAATGACATTGAAAGTGACAACTTGGACCAAAATAACCACTTGAATGGAATTATAATGAATGACTATGCCTTGCCATTTTTATCTTGTCTTTTGCATTCCAAGAAACCCTTATGACTAAGGTCTCCAAACTCACCTGAATCAAATTCTCGAAAACAAACCAACGCTTAGATTTCTTTAATACCATTTGATTATCCTCTAAACACTTCACTTCATGACTCAGTGAACGAATTTCAACCAACTTGCATATTCAATGAACCAGTCCTGAACTCAAGATATGACACAACATTCAATCGAATAAATAATATTCCTGCATGGACTCAGTCAAGAAAACAACCTCTCCATGTCGACTTTTCCCAAAATCAAAGCCTTTATTCATATTCGCCTGACTCAATTAATGCTCTCTAGCATCATATTTTGTATTGTGCTTCAACTTTTGGAATTCAAGTCACAAACATGTCCACTTGAAAACGTAAGGCTAAAATCCTTAATAAATTTTCTTGAAGATGATAATTCCTGACGTACAATATAAGGCTTTCTGAGAAAGTCCCTTGATAAGAAAAAACTCTAATCTCATGATCTTTGATGAAAAACTCGATTGGAACACAATTGCCAAAAACCTGGCTTTGATCGCATATGGGGAAATAAACCCTGATAGCCTCGCGGCTTGATGAAGAAAGAAATCCTCAACGACCAAAGTCACAACCCTAATTCCACTGCTCACTACCTGAATAAGAAATCAGTCTTTATTGGATACGAACGCCTTAAGCATTGCGAAACCCTAATATCGCACAACCACTGAGTTTTGAACCTCAGAGCTATATTGAATGAAATGTATGCCATGTTAGTGACCTAATGGAATAGATACAAATGAATGCAAAAGTCTAAGCCAAACTAAAAGAAATTAGGAGGGCAAATTTTGGGGTGCAACAGTAAGTACCCGTATATGTTTGAGAAATGACACTTTGAAGTTTATTCTCTTATACATGTAGTACAATTAACAAACATGACATATCAAGACAAAGTCAAGGAAGATACATTATGATAAACTTATCATCAATCCCAAATACCTTGAATGATCAAAGGACCATTTAGAGGTAGATTGGAAATTATGAAAGTTCATCAAATATCCGACAAACTTAGATGAACTAAAAAAGCTCAAATGCTTTCCAAATTGATCTAGATAAAAATAAAAATAAAATAGATAAAGAAGAATAAGATGAAGTCTATAATAAAAATAGTATAAATGTCATAACTTTCTCAATTTTTCATGAAATTAAACAAATTAATAATGAAAGTTTATCTACTCAATCTCAAGACCAAGGATCCATGCTCAAAATAAGTAAATAAACAACAAAAAGTTACAGAGAAAAAAATTAAACAAAAATAAATCACTTTTACTTTTGGAGTTTCAATAACACTTTTCAACTCTTGATTTTGAATCAATAGAGTTTCCTTATAAAACGGTGATAACTATGGTATTAAATAAATAAAGAGTAAAAATGCAATAGAATTAAATAAAGTACAAGTATAATAGCCTACCTATTCAATAAAAGAAAGAAATGACTTGGAAAAAAATGAAGATAAAAAAGAAGAAGAGAGTTTTAGCTTAGTTTAGTGAATGATTTTTGGAATTGTTCCTCCAAATGAAAGAAAGAAAGGTCTTATTTATAGGGTGAATAAGGTAGGAGTATTTATGTGGAATTCCATGTGACTTTATGAGAATGGTTCTTGGTCATTGATAAGTCCAAGTTGGCAATCCATGTGAAGTGTGAGAATGATTCTTGGTCATTTATAAGTACAAGTTCGTAATCCATGTGAAGTGTTTGTACTCCATTATAGTGGTCCCAACTTTTCTTTATTGACACAAAAAAACAAAAGGACAAAGTATTAATAATAATAATAAAAACTAAAAGTGTTAGTAATAATAATAAATACAAAAATAGAAAATAAAAGAGACATTAAATTAACTATTTATGATTTTTTTCTTGAATTAAAATAAATGAAAATATAAGTGCAAATTAAAAGATAAAAAATAAAATACATATAAGAAAGTAAAAAGACTTATATAAATTTTTCTAGATTTTTTTTTGAAATAAATGATACCAATATATAAATTTAAATTAATAAAAGAACATATTTTTGAGAATTTTTTAGTAAAGAGGTAAAAATAGTAAATAAAAAAATAACATGATGTTAAGTACATTTTTTTTGTGATTTTTTTAAAATGGAAAAGAAATCATGAATAAAACACAATAAAAATCAAATTTCACTAAATTCATAAACGACTTCTAACGTTTCTATTTTTCGTGGCTTTTCAAAGTATAATCAGCTCTTGACTTGTAAAGATGAATTGTATATGATGTCAAGGAGAATCATATGCAAAAAGAACCGCTCAAAAATGTCGAAATTTGAAGAAGTTATAAATTTTTGAAATCTAACTCAAGAATTGGCAGAAAAAAAGGTCAAACCACTTGTGAACACTTGTTATGCAATGATGCAAATGGAGGGTGGGATCTTAGGTAAAAAAATGGGGGTATGACAGCACCATATCAACATTCTTCTGGTGTAATTCATTCTAGCTTCTTTGTCGACATCTATTCAGGATGTATGTTGCAGTCGACACAACTTCGCCCCAAAACTCTTTAGTTAAATATTTTCCTTTCAACGTACTTATTACCATATTCATTATGGTTCGATTTTTCCTTAATGTACTTCTATTATGCTGCGGAGTGTAGGGTGGCACCACCTCATGCATAATCCCTTATTTATCGTATAACATGTCGAAGTATTTCAACACATATTCTCCACCACCATAAGTCCTCAAAATCATGAGCTTTCAACCACTTTGTCTTTCGACCATAGACTTAAACTTGGCAAATACCTCGATCACTTCACTTTTCTTCTTGATCAGGTAAGTCCATAATTTTTTACTGAAATCATCTATGAATGTAACCACATATGTGTTACCTCCAATCGAATCCACCTTTATAGGACCGCACACATCAGAGTATATGATTTAAAGAATTCCATTCGACTTGCTTCCTGCATCTTTGTTGAAGCTATTCTTATGCTTCTTCGCCTGCACATATTCCTCACACACTTCATTTGGAATGTCGATTTCTGGTAACCCTGAAACTATATTTATTCTTTTCAAATCTATGATGTCTTTGAAGTTTAAATATCCTAGTCAATTGTGCCATATATATTCATCTCTGCTAGCTGCAGTCGCAAGGCACTAGTGCTCCATCACATTATGTTCAATCTTGAAGGCTCTATTATGAGACATAGGAGCCTTCAAGATCAACCTTCCTCTTAAGTCGAGAACTCTCATCAACTTGTCTTTGATTGATACCTTGTAGTTATTTTTTACCAACAACCCTATACTTAGCATATTACTTTTCATGCCTGGTATATGTCACACCTTAAATTGTACCCCTAAGATTCCTCCTATCATATCATTTACATTGGCTCAAGATAACAAACATGGTATCCTCATAATGTCTACCTCATTGGTTCATTTTTGTGGGAGATCACCAAGCACCCTTTGTGTTTATTTGTGCATCTATGTTTATTTACATTTTAATCTTTGCTAATCTTATTCAAAATACAAAAATATGTGTTGTTTTCTTTTCATTTTGTTCAAGGTAGGGATTTGCAATCAATGGATCAAGCTTGTTTTCTAAATTAGGGTTTTGGTGCTCAGAGACAAATTTTGATCAATAAGTGTTTCTCAAGAGCTCTCACTTCATGGCATGGCCTATAATTTTAAGTCATATTCATGTTAATCTTCATTCGACATCATTTGATCAATATAAGTTAAAGTTTAATGCATGATTTCAAAGATGATTTAAGATTGGATTATGTGTTTATTTCTATGCCATTTCCATCCGATTATCCATTCAATCATCAATATTGTTCAAAAGACAATCAAGCTTCCCTCATTTTGTGTTCAAGTGCTCATCATTGAGCCTTTGAATGCATGGAAATATAAAAAAGCACAAGTTGGTGCATGATTGGTTAACCTAAAATCAAGTATGGCATGTCACTTGGTCCAAACACCACAACTCTCTTATTTCTCAACATTTTGGAATCTCCTTCGAGCCAAATGTCATATTTGATCTCCTTTACAACTTTGTTTCAAAGGTCAAACATCAATTCTGCCTCTAAGTCCATCAATTTTTGGAATTGGTCAAAATGTCACATGTGCACAAAAGCAAGTTCATGACATGGTCGACCTAATTCCATACCTAGATTTTAGAGTCATGAACTCAACTTGTCATCAATGCCATTTTCAACTCAAGCATTCTCTTAATCTGATTCTTTTTTCATTTAGTTCCTTACCATGAAGAAAACATCTGGCACGAAGAATATTCCAAAATTCACGAGTGCATTTCATTTGGCCTAAGGTTGAACATGACACCATGAGCTCTGTTTTTCAATCATGAATTGTAACTTGTAATCATGTAAAACTTCACTTGGGACCACCAATACATATGCAAACTTATTTCTCTTTGTAAAATGCTTCCCATAGTGTGCAAAACGACTTGATTCCATGCACAGCTCACACATTTCATGCTCATTTTCACACAGATCAAAATATCTCAACTTGGTTCACATGTTTGGGATCTGATTTCACATGTATCATGACCTTATTGAGTTTACTATAAATAGAGGATGATTTTCCTTCATTTGTAAGCTTGAACAGCCACAAAACCCCTTCCATTTTCATTCTCGAAAAGATCCAAAAACCATAAACCCTTATTTTATTTTTATCTAGTTTCAACCTTAAATCTCCAACCAAAAACGTTCATCGGCATCATCAGAAGCTAAATGAACCATTACAGAATTTCAAAACCATCTGCAACCTTCAACACGATTTCACCATTGTTGACCTTCTAAGCTTCAACATGGAAAGATGGATACGAGTTAGATTTCTGAACAAACGAGTTACCACACTCTTTGTCTTGATTCACTGATCAAAATCCCTCACTTACCTTGAATTTATTCTCAGTATTAGTCATTTAATTTTACTTTGAAGCACTTAGGGGTTTCTGCGTATATGAGAAAATCCTCTCTGCTTAGAGTCAATCAATGACTCTAATGCAGAGAGACACGAACGATAATATGAGTAGAAACTAAACCATGTATTGTTTGAGCTTAAATATCAGAGTTCATGGATATTCAAAATTGGTCTCAAGATTGAAGACGATGAAGTCGTTCACTCGCTTTGGTGGGAACATTAGAATCTCAGCCAATCATAAGGCGCCATGCAGTCTAGTCGTTGGATCTTTTATTCCTTTTTTATTTTAAATCATTTTACTTTCCTTTTTCTTTTCTGATTTATTTTAAATAGCTCCTTTGACCATTTTGACTCCAATTTTGTTTTCATAAATCACTAAACATATTTTCTATGACATATTTTTTTCCAGAATTTAAAGATCACTTTTAGCTTTTTTTTCCTTCTATTTTATCTTTATTTTCATTTTATTTTTATTTTAACAATTAATGTTCAATCATTTTGAAACATTTTTTATCCCAACTTTTGAGGTCTAATCACTTGGAATATTTCTGACCTTCTCAAATTTTGGTGACATTTCATTTGATGTTTTGACGCTTCTTTAGAATTTTCCTTTTAATTTCCATTTTTGATCAAATTAAAAATGATTTTTATTAATATTTTTGATCAGTGCTTCATCAATTTTAGTTGGCATTTGAATGATATTTTGGTTGATTTAACTTTTATCATTTCAAAATTATCATTTAAGTGACTATTGGATTATTTTTGGTACTTTGGATTAATGATAAGTTTATCCCATTGCATTATGAACTTTAATGGTTAAAATTGATGATAGATGATCCTTTGTTCAAATTCAAATCTCCATCTATTTTTCTTTGCTTTTGTTTTGATCATTGTGTGACATTGTCTTAGGATGATGATTTGGTATAATTTCTCTAACATGTTAACATATAAATTGCTATTGACCGGCCTCACAAAGGTGTGACTCTATATAAGTCCACTTACGATTGCTTAACATAGTACTAAATTGTCCCGATTTGGTTGATTCTCCATTAATACTAACTTTGACATATTAATTGTGCTAAAATTTACTTTTATGCACTTTTACATTTATTGTAATTTAATTTTATGTCATTTACATTCATGTCATTTACATTCTTGTCATTTTTACTTTTTTCCTTTATCTTTTTTGTTTTCATTTTGCTTTATTGCTTCAAAAGACCAAAAACATTAATAAATGGATAAAACCCTAAAAAAAACTCTAATTTGGATCTTGTGGACTTTGTATTACTATCCCTTACTTGAGGAGTATTTTGGACCTTGGACTTAGACTTAGTTATTCCATTTGCTTGGAGTTGTATCTGAGACTTTGAGATTCATTTGGACTTTTGATCTACAAATCAACACTCGATCTTATTCTCTATGGCTTTGTTCTTTTGATTTTCATTTGGATCTCTTGGTATTCATCTGTGCTTGCTTATCTCGTGGCTCAATCAAAAGAGAAATGAATGCTTATTTTGACCAATGTGAAATCCTTGCTTTGTCATGTGGTTAATTCACTTGCACACATAAAGGCTTTCTCTTAGGCTACCTTAAAATGAGACCTTTTATTTCATGTTATTTATTTTTATGTTCTAGGATATTTTCTTCATCTCCTTCCAATTTCTCCAGTTTACAAAACTTCTCCCTATTTTCAAAACTTCTTATTTCAAACTTCATATTAGAACAAGATTTGGTTCTGCAATTTTATCTCTGAATTTTGATGATAACAAAGAGTATATTTGTATGAACAATTTTGGTACTCTAATGTTTGTTATTTTGAGTATTTAACAAATAGATTCTGCTTCTGATGAAAGATGCTGCCAATACATTAGAAGAGAATAAGTTCCGCTTCTAGCTACACAAATTATGATGAACAGTAGCGAAAGCTTCAGCAGACTTTGAAGTTGTGACTCTGATACAAGTCCAAGAAACCAAGTTTTGTAGATCTAAAGACAGAAGTTCTAACTGAATTCCAGATGGTGAAGACTTATGTTTTTGAAGACAAAGGGTTCTCAAGAATAGGTGCTGAAGATTTTGATAGACGAAGTTCTGAAGATTCTAAAGACTTAAAGTTCTGGTTACCTAAGGTTCGACAAAGGGTTTTAAAGACCAAGTGCTGAAGATTCTGAAGATGCAGTTCTGAAGACTCTGAAGACTTGAAGTTCTGAAGACCCAAGTGTTATTCTCATTCTTCCAATGCATGCTCAGAAGCCTCTGACGTTAGAAGAAAAAGAGGATAAGATTGCATGGTACAAAAAGTACATGGTACAAAAAATTATTCCATTCCACTACCATGAAGGACGAACGTTGTATACGATCTTGTCTCCCACGTAATTATTCAAGCTGCTAACTTTCTAGAAGTTCTAGAAATACCCTTCAATGGTTATATTATTTTATTGTCTATAAAAGGGCTTGAAGACTATGAGAGAAGGCTGCAAATTTACATTTTCCAAAGACTGTTCATACGCTTTCATTTCTCTAGTCTAGTTTTGTTGAAAATATGTTTACTTATCAGCTTGTGTAGAAGCATATCTTTTGTAAACAATCTTTGTTCAAACAGTTGTTTGATTTTTCCTTAAAGGACCAGTTAGTCAGAATCCTTGAGAAGTCTAATATTAGTGTGTCTTAGAGGTTGTAATGTAGTCACTTGCAATTAGCTAGTGCATTGTAATAATCTGTTTGATTATTTGATTAAGTCTTTGTTGAGAAAGGCAAAATCACCTTGGCGGATGGACTATACTAGCTTGATAGTTTTCAAGTGAACTAGTATAAACATAACTTGTTCTTTCCTTCTTGCATCTTATCACTATTATCACTAAGTGAAGTAACTTGTTACGATTTAAATGGGATTTTAAAAGGAATTTTTTATATTTAAAATCCAATTTAAACCCCCAATTTCTTGTGTTTTTCACACCTTCACTTCAAACCTTTTCATAATAAATCTTGACCTTGTCCAGAGATCTTCAAAATATTTTTCTTAATAAATGCTAAGACACTTAAGCGTATTTAAACTCTTTTCAAAACTTCTAAAAAAGACAAACCTCGTCAAATTTCTTTTTGTGCCTTTGTGCACTTTTCTTTTAAAACTTTTTTGTCAATGATTAAACATTAGTCTATTTTAGTAGTGATGCAAACCACTAAACTTCTACAAGATGTTGTGAAGTGATTGACATTTTACACTTGAATGTTGAGATATACTTGCTTAGAAAATCCAAGTAAATTTCTTCATATCAAGATGATTAAAATGCTCCTTACTCATACTTGTGGGTAGTAAGTTGAGTTTTCTACTCAAATACGATGAAATGTCTTTTCAATTAAAATTAATCAACAAACTTTTATGGTTATTTTTACCATGAACTACGAGGCTCTGGTTTCCTTATTGCACTATAAAGATACGTAGGCATAGGCTCTCAAATTCATGGTGAGTAAAAAACATAATAGAATACTTATTTCCTCATCACCCCAATCTTTTTGCAAACAACCCGGTTTTATCATAACACATATTTTCAGGAGGTTCCTATGGAGTACCATAGATGTGAGGGGTGATAATACCTTCCCTTTGCATAATCAACCCCCGTATCCGTATCTCTCTTTTGTTTTATTTTCATGTTGGGTTTTCTTGACATTTTCCTTTTTTTTTTTGAAACAATAAAGTTCAATGGCAGCTCTTGTTTTTCCAAGTTAAGTTAATAAATAACTTAATCTCAATTTTTCCCTCCGCGACAATATATACAATACATTGGAAATTACTAATCTTTTGCCATTTTTTCTCATAATCAGAACATCACCAATATCTCCAACTGGTAGAGTATTGTCATTTGCAAATTTCACCATATTCTTTATTGAGGATTTTATGTTGACAAACCAATCTTTCCTTCCAGACATGTGTGATGAGAATCCTGAGTCCAAGTACCATTGGTCCTTGATTCTCTCTTCATATCTTGTTGTGACCATCAACATCATCTCTTCTTCTTCGAGCTTTGCAAACTTTGCATCATTGTCTTGATTCTATTATTTTCAGGACAATCATTAGAGTAGTCACCATACTTCTGAAAACTAAAACACTTAACGTGACTTTTGTCAGGTTTTTGACCACCACCTTTTCCTCTACCTACAACATCACCTGTTTTGTTGCTCTGGTACGATGATCTTTTCTGGTTCGACCAATTTCCTTCCTACTGGTTTCCTCAACCAGTCGAATTGTTGTAGCCTCCTTTATCTTTATTTTCGAACCACTTTCCTTTGCCTTTCTTTTCTCTTGCTGATTGAGCCTACAAAACCACATCACTCTTCGACTTGCCTGCATCTCTTGCAGTCATTCTTTGTTCATGAGATTCAAACGTCCCTTGAAACTCTCTTTTTTCAAAGTCAACAAATCTTTCGACTCTTCTATGGAAACCACCACGTGGTTGAACTTTGGAGCCAAATACCTCAATATCTTTGCGACAACTGATCTCAACGTCAACACTTTTCTATATACTTTGATTTGATTCTCCAATTTCAAAACTCTAGGGAAGAAATCAGTTATGCTTTCACTTTTTCCATCTGAAGCAATTCATATGCTCTTTTGTGAGTTTGTAACCTCACATCTTTCACCTCCTCAGCGCCTCCAAAAGATTTCTCCATAATTTTCCATGCTTCTTTTGTTGATTCAACATCACTCAACTTCTCAATATTGTTTGAATCAACACATTGATGAATTATAAAGAAAACTCTATAATATTTCTTTTTCAATTCTTTATGTGCCACCTTTTCTTGCTTCTTCTACAAGCGGTGATACATTTGCCTTTATAAGATCACAAAGATCTTGATAACATAAAAGCACATTCATTTGCTTGCATCAATTCTTATAATTCTGGCTCTTCAAAATCAGAAGACTCGTCGAAAAATACTTATTTGGATGATTCACTACCATCGCTATTGCTTGCCTTGAATCGCTCAGTCAGAGCTCTAGATACCAGATGTTGGAAATCTACCAAGACCTATGGATAATTTCTATCAATCTTGATTAACAAGATTATTATTAATACACAATAACAATGAAAGAAAGAATTAGGGTCTGACGAAATTAGGGAAGAAGATAATGATTGTCTGCAGAGTTTCTCTCTGTCCACAAACCGTAGAAATATCTTATTCACTTTACAACTGCAAAATTCTGTGAATACACAAACTTTACAATATATGGGTTACTCCCTATTTATAATGAGCATGCGTGCTCTCTAAGACAAAGCACACAAATACAAAAAGCCCAAAATAACCGTTTAGACTTAAGTCGAAATACTGTGTAAAACTAACAACTTCGACACTTCGAAAACATACTTCGACATACACACTAGGATAAATTCGACATACCCTTGTTCTGTCGAACAACGTGCTGCTTTGACACAAGAAATTACAAACTCAACAAAACCAAAGTTAACTTAGATGATCTTGTTGGCAAAGATCATCGAGGTCGATTAAACACCAACGTTGTTTTCTTTTCTCTATTCACCATTTTGAAGTTGATTGATATGGTGGAAATATTGATGAAAAATTATACATATGACACAAATGATATTGCAAAGAATGCCCAAAAGTGATATGATAAGCTTGTATTTGATTATGAACTCAGGTATGTGGATGGTGTATGTTCTAGTTTGGCAGAACATTCAATGAGATGAGTTTTAACCAAAAGTAAGAGGTTGTGAACAATATTACAATCGAAGAACATGACTTTCCAACTATGCTTCAAAGATATGCTCTTTCTTTGATAAAAAAATGGCACAACATAGACACGTGATACTTAAAGCAAGGTTTTCCACCAAGATTATAATTTAAGGTAAAATATGGATATTTATTAGATCATTGTCTATCTTGCTTCTTGTACAAATGAGGTAGAATCACATCCTAACTTACAAAGTGAAGCACAATAATTAACATCACTCTGAGCTGTATAATCAAATTGTGGCATCAATGAACAAATATGAAGACGTCAAAGGAAATATTAAAGTGATTCATATTACTACTTCCACAATTAATCATAGTTTGAGTACTACCAACTTTGTTAAAGGCCAATCTTCTTCTTAGTGGATTATAGAAGTTTGAGCCTATAGCGGATCTTTCCAATAATATCACGGCGCAACAAGTATTAACTAAAATATTAAAATTGAAATTTATAAAATTTCATACAATTTTATTAAATATTTGAAATAACTTATAACACAAAATAAAAATAATATTCTATCCATTTTAAAATGATTATCGTCTTAGTAAATATTTTTTGTTTTAAAATAACTGTCATTTTTATTTTTCAATGTAGTAATGATTACTATTTTTTCCAATTGTGTCATTTATTTTTTACTTTTTACACTACTTCCAATACATTAATAGAGTTAATTTTGTAAAAGTGTAATGTCTTATGACAACATCATTACATTTTTTAATTTGTGTACAAAAACTTTAAACGACAATCATTTTAAAACGGATAGAGTATATAAAAGGAAATATCCAATATCAAATTAAAGAACTGCCTTCTGCACTTTTAAATACTAGAATTTATCAATACTTGAATTTATCAATTTGAATTTATCAATAATTGAATTAGCGCTGAAGTGTTCAACTATTTCTTTTTCTAACGTAAAACATCATATTTTTTAGTAAGAAATTCATCATCCATCTTATTAAGTAATCTTGTCTTGATTATCATTATTTTTTAGAATTCTCATTATGTAGTAACCGTAGAAACTAAAAAAGTTATAATAATATGAATTAGTCAACCAATTAAGTAATATGTATTCGTCTTCTCTATTTGTTTAGAGCTTCACACAATTTAGATATAATTGACAAGTTATTTAAATCCGGATGACCAACAACATCAAGATGAAAGTGTTAAAGTTGATATCTCAAATTAATTTTCTCAAAGTCACTAAAATCCATAGGATAGAATTTATTCACAAGATCACACAATTATTCATATTAAATTCATTATAAATATCTTTGGGAACCAAAATGTTGCATAAACTTAGAGCTTAACTGTTTTCTCATAACTTATGATTCAATTCATGCAATTGTTGATCAATTCTAATACTGAAGTGTTAGCTAAGATTTTGACATTGAAAGTAGGGTCTGAATTTAAAAACTACTTTATACGAAGAATTGAATATGGTAGTCGACCGTTGCCAGTCAAAGTCGATCTAGTGTTTTGTTTTGGTCTCAGAGATTTAGCATATTTTGGTGGTGATGTCCATGTAACTAAAATTTCGACTACAATTTCTTATGCATTTTATTAAATCAATTTCCTTTAATTAACTTGTCTCATCAATGTTTTTCCTTTGCTGTTACTTTACATTACTTTCAATCAGAATAAGTCGGTAATTTCCTTTTAACTTCTTTTTTACTTTATAATAGAACTAGTGGATACTCTGAACGAATCCAATAATTCTTGCACAAATATGTCCTAGGATTTACTAGTCGATCCTCCAAGTAACCACCTTTGTAGACTAGCACTTGTTTGCCAGAACACCGGTAAACAAATTGGCACACCCGGTGGGATCTTTTTTGTGTGTGAAATTCTAAAAAGATTTTTTGAAACAAAGTGTGTCTTTATTTATACAATTTTATCTTCTTCCTTTGTGAAATGGTTTTTGTGCGTGTATGCACCTGAGTAGCAGTAATTTTTTTTTCAAAATGACACGTCCACCACCTAGAAATAATCTCCCTCCCCAGAACGACCTTCCAAACACAAAAGGACACTCTCACATGATGTAGTAGGAACTTCGACTATGGTGGGAGAAAACCATACCAACATGAGTTAAGTAATCAATTTGATGGAATCATAGGGTGTGGTAGTTACCCCACCACGAGTGTCCAGCATTCCTACTACCCATATGGCACCCCAAAGTGTGGTTGCAGACTATATGCATGCTTTCTTGTTAAATTTTACAATGCCTTTAAATGGTAGGGAACAACCTTATGGTATGCCAACGTCAGTCATGGAGGGTCGTCAACCTAGTGCATCCATGTTCACAGATAATGTAGTGAATATCACATCCCCTGGTAATCCCTATTTACCACCAAGGTCAGTAATGAATTATCATAGTCGAACGATGCCACCACTCAGAGGACCTATTTTCCTCCTACGAAACTACAAAATTTGACCCATAACACTCTTCAATCTGTGAGGCAACAGACTGATGAGAGTAACCATGAAATGGTTAATCTTCTTACAGAATAAATGGGTACAATGTCCAATCCCTTGATTCAGAACATAACTCATAGTTACCCGTAATTGGCACAATATATGGGTCAAATTGGCGCTCCACAAGTGTCATGCCATCAGTTATTTGGCGCTCCACAAGTACCATCCCGGTAGTTTCCAGGCGTTCAACCTCAACAACAAGTAACAATAGTTAAAACACCTGCACCTAGGGTAGTCAGAGGCGTCGTAGGACAAAAATTCCCTAGAGTAGTCTTAGTGCATTGAAACCAAGATGTGAACCAAGTATTGGGAAATGTTCGGTATAATAATTTTGTTGAACATAACCACATAAATAATGTTGTGGAGACAATATTAGCCCAAAATGGTCTAAATATAGGCCTACATATGCCAAAATTTATATATTTTCTCTCTAAGTATGAGCTACAAATCGAATTACCCAGGGGTTGCAAATTCCAAAAATTTACTAAATTTATAGGAGACACAACTGATTTGATTGTCGAGCATATTGCTCGATATCAATTAGAGGTTGAAGATCTAGCCAACAACAAAAATTTCAAAACGAGATTCTTCCCCAACTCTTTGATAAAAAATGCTTTCATGTGGTTTATAAGAACAAGATCTGGTTCTGCATCTGGCCTTTAGTTTTGACGATATTAATACATGAGTGATTAGATAACAATTTAGTACCCTAATGGTTTTATCTATTGTGTAGCTTTTGATATGAGGTTTTGACTCTGAAGATATGGTGTGTGACGTTATCAAACTCTGGTATCAACACACTAAGTGATACAAATGCGTGTTACAAGGATTAGAATGCTTCTAAACTAATGATTTTGAGGAACATTAACTTATAAAGCTTTTGTCTGTGACTCTGATGCTAGAGCTTTGGAAGGCTTCTCAAGCTCTGGAGATTCTAGGCTTTCTTGCTCCAAGGTTATGAAGACTCTGAAGACAAGGTTTTGTTGAACAAGTTTTGAAGACTCTGAAGATCAACGGTTCTAAAGACAAGGTTTTGTTGAACAAGTTATGAAGACTCTGAAGACCAACGGTTCTGAAGACCAACATGCTAAAGACCAACATGCTGAAGACTATGAAGATAAGGTTTTGTTGAACAAGTTCTGAAGACTCTGAAGACAAAGGTTCTGAAGATAAGCTTTGATACTTCTAAACATGCTTCAACTCAAACATATTCTGAAGTCTCTGAAGATTAGAAGGTAAGATCAAAAGGGTTTACATGAGCAATAGTACAAGATCACCTCCTTCCACTACTCTGATTTTGTAGCGAAAGGCATGTACTATTTGTATGATGTTATCTACCACTCACAATGACCATTATACAAGAAGACATATATAAACCCGATATTCCTTTTCTACCCTCTAACATATTTTTTTTGCTATAAAAGGAAGAATTGGAAAATAAGAATTTGCACTGAATCATAATGCTAAAACATTGCTGAAATTTCATTGTAAATCTTTTGTAAAGTTTTGTAAATCAAGGAACTTTTGTTTGTAAACTTTCTAGCAAGGAACTATCGTTCGCTAACTTGATCTTAACATTGTTGTGTTATTTATGTGTATTTTAACTTGTGTAATCTGCTTTCTTAGAAGCATCTTGTAAACACACAATCTTGTATTTCAACCTTGGGTTGATTGTTCCTTGAGAGAATAGGGCTTTAGTTAGAATTCTCAAAAATACATTGACGGGTAGTCTTTGTCATTGTAAACATTGACGATTAGTCCTTGTTTGTATCTGTAATCAGTTTAGTTATAGTAGATTAAGTCTTTGTTGAGAAAGGAAAATCACATTGGTGGATGGACTTGATTAACTTAGTTAACTTAGTTAACAGTGAACCAAGATAAAAATAATTGTGTTCATTTATTCTTGTTCTTGTGTTAACTTCAAGTGTTTGGTTTCAAAAAGATTTTATTCTTAGAAACCCAATTTAAACCCCATTTCTTGTGTTTTTTGCACATTCATGGCTCACTACTCTTCCCACATTTAATTCATAACTGGGGGCAATTTGAAAAGGCATTCCATGAACAGTTTTACGTGGTTCAGTTGAAGATTAGCATTAAGGAGTTAGGCACTATTAAACGAAAAGTGGTTGAATCTATAGATGATTACCTCAATAGGTCCAGGATCATGAAATCTAGATGTTTTACTCAAGTACGTGAGCATGAGATAGTCAAATTAGTTGTTGGGGGTCTGTACTATTCAATTAGGAAAATTTTAGACACCTAATATTAGAGAGACATTGCTCAGTTAGCAGATAGGGTGAGACAAGTCGAACACTTGAAAGCTGGAAAAGATAGGTCGCACAAACTTCACAACAAGGAAAAGGTTCTTACATAGACATATATGAAAGAGAACAGGAGTACGACATAGGATATGAGGAAATAAAAATTGATGTAAATTTGGCAGAACTAAAGCCAGAACCTCCCTATGTCTGGAAATTATTGAAACCATACGATGGTAAAAATCCAGTCAAACCCAATAATTATAAATTTGTTGCCAGAACATATACTTTTGATGTAACTAAATGCGATGAAATATTCGACCATTTAGTTGCTGATGGCCAAATTATTATCCCCAAGGAGTAAAAACACCACCTTTAGAGCAATGAAAGAAAATTGGCTTTTGTAAGTTTCATAATTTCATGGGTCATAAAACTTCCCATTGTGTCCTTTTCAAAGATTTGGTGCAAGGTGCATATAATGAAGGCAGACTCAAGTTTGGTGACAAGGCAAAAAATCATATGAATGTGGATGTTAACCCCTTGAAGATAAAAGACATGAAATAAGTTGAGTCAATCAAATGTCTGGTGGTCGAGGCTATGATGTTGAGTAATCAAAAGTAAGTATTTATTTTATGGTATCCACAGGGGCTGGTGTGATATCAATGTCATTCACTAGTTACTATGGTTTTAAGAAGAAGTTTGCAAGATGTTTGATTTGTTACAGGATAATAAGCTAATAAATGATAAAGAAATATTCTAATAGATTAAACTTGATAGGATTAGGTTTCGTCCACCGATTAAATATGTAATTTACCAATTAGTTATACACAATCTAAACATTCATCAATATAATCACATATCACTATCATTCACCGTAAGTATAGTTATCAATCAGTGCTACTTATAACAAAATTATAGAGAATGCAAATGGGAGTGAAGTATATTAAGAGAGGTTGAGTTGAGCATAGATCCGTTAATATCATTTATGAATTTATGTGTTAATGATGTGTGGAGTTGTGATAGGTAAGGTCAGAATGATCTTGTGGTGTATTTCTACAACATTCATAACAAGCATGCAAAGGCAAGGGAACAAATCTCAAAGCCTCACTTATAACCTAAGCATACGTCTTTTAATAAATCTGATTTCCTTAATGGTTGCATCTCCTTATATCTAAGTAAGCTAGGTCAAGTAAATATATTTATCCTACATTTTCAACCATTTTTACTCACGAAGTACGCTTATTGTTAGATCTCTCTCAACACCAAGTTTTACCTCTTTCTAAGTTGATCAATTAAAGAAACAAGTTTTGCAACAAACAACACATGGTAAAGCAAGCACTAACCACACAACATATAACATAAACAAAGTTTAATATTAACTTCACTTAGCTCAACTACAAGGATTTTAGCTCATGACACTATACCAAACAAGACATTAGACAACATTCTTTTTTTGCTTTTAACTGCGCTTAAAAGTGCTGCCTAAAGCAGCGCTGCTAAAAGTAAAGAAGCATTTTTTTTCAATGTAAAAGCGTTGTTTTATGCCCACTTTAGGAAACGCTTTTACATTGAAAGCGCTGTCTTAAGCACCCCCTTTAGACAGCTCTTTCTTAAGCACCCCCTTTAGACAACGCTTTTAAAATAGACAACGCCCCTTTAGACAACACTTTATGTTATTTTTTAAGTTAGGCTTTAGACCGCGCTTTTCTTTAAAAGCGTTGTCTATTCTCCCACTTTAGACAACGCTTTTCCACTTTAGGCAGCGCTTTTTTTTATACTTTTTACAACACTTTTCTCTTAAAGCGCTGTCTATTGATCACAATTTTTTTATTCATAAAATACCTATTATGACTTACAAAAGCGTTATCCAATATATATAATGCATTTTAATCAGATTTTAACCATATTTGAACCAGGTTTTCACCATATTATGCACCATATTTGGTAGCTTCACTCCAATAAAATATGCATATGTAAAAATTCCACACACATATATATATATATATATATATATATATATATATATATATATATATATATATATATATATATATATATATATATATATATATATATATATATATATATATATATATATATATATATATATATATATATATATATATATATATATATATATATATGCCCCTGTTCAATCTTCTTGAACCTGAAGAGTTAGATTGGCGAATTTTGTCGTTCGTGACTCGAAGGTAAAAGATGGTTGGACACTAGAGTGCCCATAAATTTGCACTCGACAAAGGTGTAGTTGAGGGAATGGGCTTAAAGATGCCATTTGGAGAGATGTTAGAATCTTGTTGGAGATGGGCTTGTAGATGCCATCCAAGAATTTTTGTTGTAAATCAAAAGAATAAGCATCAAAATGGTGTCCGTATTTGGAATGTATCTGAATTGTATCTGTACTTGAATCTGAATAAGTAACAGAATGGCTACCGTGTCTGGAGCGTATCTGAACTGTATCTTGAAATTAAGTTTGAATGAGTAACAGAATGACTTCCGTGTCTGGAGTGTATATGTATTGTATCGGTACTTGGAATTTGAATAAGTATCAGGATGGCATCCTTGTCTGGGGCGTATCTGAACTGTATCTGAAGTTGAGATCTGAATGAGTGACAAAATGACTTATGTGTCTGGAGTGTATGTGGACTGTATCTTGAAATTGAGATCTGAATGAGTGACAAAATGGCAACTGTGTCTGGAGCATATATGTATTGTATCTTGAAATTGAGATCTGAATGAGTGACATAATGACTTCCGTGTCTGGAGTGCATATGTATTGTATCTTGAATCTTTGAACATTTGTTAATGGTAGCTATTAATCTTATCCTGAAAAGGGTAAAATGTTAGCTGAAGCACAATGTTATGTTGCATGAAATGTATGATGCAATATATGTACTTTATCAATGTTTATGATATATGGCTGTAATGTATGCGCATGTAAGCTGATTTGCTGTATTGGTGAGGAAAATAAATCATGCTGAGGATTCCATTGTGAGAGTAATGCCATATACTTATTGAGGAATCTGCTTGGGGAATCCAGAGAATTTTAATGACTTCTACTGGGGATTATTGACGGGAGTCTTTGTTCTGTCGAGAAGCAATAAAAACTCTGTGGGGAAAAGCTTATTCCTGTTTGGAAAAAGTTTAGGAGTTTCGGTCTTCTGCCATTCTACTGGGAAGTTACCCTAGGTTAGGGAGAAACAAAAGTTAACCGCTATCTAGTTGATTTTCAGGCTTCAAGACAGCTTGCTGGGGGAACCTGGAGAAACTGGATGATTTCCACCGTGGGTTGATAGTTTGAAGTTTCGGCTCCGCCGGGGATTGGTAGTTGGTAGTCTCAGCTCCACTGGGGATCTATAGTTCAAAGTTTTGGCTCCGCTGGGGATCTTAATGACGTACTGTAGGGATTGCTCATGGAATAGCCTAAAGATATTTTCCTAATCTTTCAACCTGTCAGTAATTACTCTTTTTCATCCTGTTTATTTGTAAACAGTAATTATGTTCAAATGCATATGTTCACTAATGAATCATTGGACGTTTTTGAAAATAAAACACAAGTGTAAAAAGAAAAAGACAAATGGTTTTCTGCACTTTAAAGAGATATCTTTGTATTTACTTTGAATAAGTATTTGTGTAAAAGGAGACAAACATCCTAGTAAGAGGATGGTGTCATAAAAAATGACAAAATTTTTGTACAAAGAAAGATAACTATGTGTAAAAAAAAATCTCATGGGGTTCCCATTCTGCTATAGCCTACGTATCTCCGAATATCTTGTCCATTTTGTTGCTTGGTCCAAAGATGATTGAATTGATCAGAAGCTCCGAGTTTGTTCGTGAAGAGATTGTCCTTAAAGTGATCCGACGAACCATAGTCATACGCTTTAATTCCCTAATTTTTGCCTGGACCGCCCTTTCGGGTTTTCAGTCCACCGGGAAACCCTTTTTTCCCCAAGTCCCCCTTTCAGGTTTTCAACTTGCCGGGTGTACAGATTTTTTTATTTTATCCCTAATTTTTTCCCGAACCTTTTGGTTCGCCGGGATGCCCTTGTTTTGCCTATGTGTGTCAACCTAGCGGGTCTTTTATGCGTAGTATCTTTTGACTATGTCTGCATTCGCAGGGTGTGGCAGGTCGTCACTGTCCATGGTGGTCAAGATCATTGCCCCACCAGAAAAGATGTTCTTGATTACAAATGGTCCTTCATAGGTAGGAGTCCATTTGCCCTTGGGATCACTTTGTGGCAAGATGATGCGCTTGATCACAAGATCTCCAACTTGATACACTTGGCGTCTGACTTTCTTGTTGAAAGCCTTGATCATCCGCTTTTGATACGTCTGACCATGGCAAACAACAGTAAGTCTCTTCTCGTCAATTAAGTTCAACTGATTAAGTAGGGTTTGGATCCAATCGTCTTCACTCAAACCTGCATCCTTCATGATTCTTAAAGAGGGGATCTGAACCTCAATAGGTAAAACAACCTCCATGCCATAAACTAAAGAATAGGGTGTTGCCCCAGTCGAAGTGCAAGCCGTGGTACGGTACCCGTAGAGTGCAAACGGTAGCATCTCATTCCAGTCCTTGTAGGTGACTGTCATTTTTTGTATGATCTTTTTGATGTTTTTGTTCGCAGCTTCGACAACACCATTCATCTTTGGCCGATAGGGAGACGAATTATGATGTTGAATTTTGAACTGTTCGCACAAGGCGGTGATCATAGTATTGTTAAGGCTTGTACCGTTATCAGTGATGATCCTTTCGGGGATACCGTACCGACAGATAAGGTTCTGCTTGATGAAGCGGGCAACAACATTCTTAGTGACGGATGCGAAGGAAGCTGCTTCGACCCACTTTGTGAAGTAATCAATGGCCACCAGAATGAAGTGGTGTCCATTGGATGCTGTAGGCTTGATCTCCCCAATCATATCAATCCCCCACATAGCGAAGGGCCAAGGAGTTGTTAAGACATTTAGAGGAACCGGAGGCACGTGCACCTTGTCCGCATAGATTTGACATTTATGACAAGTCTGAGAATGTTGATAGCAGTCTGCTTCCATGGTAGACCAGTAATAGCCTGCCCGTAGAATCTTCTTTGCCATCATATGCCCGCTGGAATGAGTGCCAAAGGTACCTTCATGCAATTCAGCCATAATCCTTTCAGCCTCAGCCTTGTCCATACAACAGAGCAGAATAGAATCATGATTGCGTTTGTACAGGATGCCATTACTTAGGAAGAACTTAGCGGAGAATCT
Organism: Vicia faba; assembly: GCA_948472305.1. NCBI lineage: Eukaryota > Viridiplantae > Streptophyta > Magnoliopsida > Fabales > Fabaceae > Vicia > Vicia faba. Next base: position 358,844,569 of record OX451738.1, read on the forward strand.
CCTTAAGAACTTTTTGTCATTGACTGAAGCTCCTTCAGGATATTCTTGAGCCTCGAGATACCTTTTGACTTCATGAAACCAAGGCTGGTCCACTACTTCTTCGGTATTAACCTCGTGACAGTGTGCGGGTTCGTCCATCTGTTCAATGGTGATCTGGGGAGCCTCGTTATTCCAATTAAGTTTAAACATGGATGACATTGTAGCTAGAGCATCTGCTAGCTGATTTTCTTCTCGCGGGAAGTGCTCGAAGGTAATCTGCTCAAAATGTGGTAATAATGTCAAGACATGTTCTTTGTAAGGGATGAGATTTGGATGCTTAGCATCCCATTCTCCTTTGATCTGACTGATGACCAAAGCTGAATCCCCAAACACAACTAAAGATTTGATTCCCAAGTCTATGGTGGCCTTGAGTCCAAAGATGCATGCTTCATACTCTACCATGTTGTTCGTACAGTTGAAGCAAAGTCTGGTGGTGAAAGGAGTATGGTATCCTTCCAGAGATATAAGCACAACACCGATACTGTTACCAAGCGCATTGGATGCCCCATCAAAGTACAGGGTCCATCGGTATCCTTGTTCAGGTCCGTCATATGGCCTGATTTCTTCAACATTGTCCAATGTCATGATGTCTTCGTCAGGGAAGTCAAACTTCATGGATTGATAATCTTCTACAGCTTGATGGGCCAGATGATCAGCTAGCACACTGCCCTTTATAGCTTTTTGGGTAGTGTACTGTATGTCATATTCCGTTAGGATCATCTAACATCTAGCTATCCTTCCAGATAAAGCAGGCTTTTCGAAGATGTATTTGATCGGATCCATCTTAGATATCATCAAAGTGGTATGATTCAACATGTACTGCCTTAGCCGGCGAGAAGCCCATACCAAAGCGCAACAAGTTTTCTCGAGCAGTGAATATCTTGTTTCAAAATTGGTAAACTTTTTGCTAAGGTAATAAATTGCATGTTCTTTTCGTCCAGACTCGTCATGCTGCCCCAGTACGCACCCTATTGAATTCTCTAGGATGGTCAGATACATGATTAGTGGTCTTCCTTCGACCGGTGGCATCAAGACGGGAGGCTCTTGTAAATACTCCTTGATTTTATCGAAAGTAATTTGACAATCATCATTCCATCTAACTACCTGATCTTTCTTCAATAGCTTGAAGATTGGTTCACAAGTAGATGTTAGGTGAGAAATGAACCTAGCAATGTAGTTTAGGCGTCCCAAGAAACCTCTGACCTCCTTCTCAGTGCGAGGAGCAGGCATTTCTTGTATAGATTTGACTTTGGCAGGATCAACCTCGATGCCTTTGTTGCTGACAATGAAACCTAAGAGTTTACCGGACCGGACTCCGAATGTGCACTTGTTTGGATTCAATCTTAGCTTGTACTCCTTTAACCTGACAAACAACTTTTGCAAGTGATCAAGGTGTTCTTCTTCAGTTTGTGATCGAGCTATCATGTCATCTACGTAGACCTCTATCTCATGATGTATCATATCATAAAACAAAGCTACCATGGCGCGTTGATAGGTTGCCCCGACATTCTTCAGTCCGAATGGCATCACTTTGTAGCAGAACGTACCCCATTGTGTGACAAAAGTAGTTTTCTCCATGTCCTCAGGTGCCATTTTGATCTGGTTATAGCCTGAGAATCCGTCCATGAAAGAAAATACTTTGTTTTGGGCTGTATTGTCAACCAGGATGTCGATGTGTGGAAGTGGAAAATCATCTTTAGGGCTGGACCTGTTTAAGTCTCTATAATCCACACACATTCTCACTTTTCCATCCTTTTTAGGCACGGGAACTATGTTAGCAACCCATTATGGATAGGAAGTAATAGCCATAAATCCAACATTGAACTGCTTCATAACTTCTGCTTTGATCTTCTCTGACATGTCAGGTCTCATGCGGTGGACTTTTTGCTTCACTGGTGGACAGTCTTCTCTAGTGGGTAGACGGTGTACCACAATGTCTGTATCGAGTCCCGACATGTCTTCGTATGACCAGGCAAAGATCTCAACATAATCATGCAACAGCTGGACTAGGCGCTCCTTGACACTCGGCTCTAGATTGGAACCTACTCTGATTTCCTTTCTGTCTTCCTCAGTACCCAAGTTGATTGTATCCAACAACTCCTCATGAGGCAGAATAACCATTTCCTCTTATTGTAGAAGTCTAGCCAATTCCCCAGGAACCTCACAATCTTCCCCACCTTCGTATTCGGCTTGGTAGATAAGATCTTCAGAGTCGCTGAAGGCTATAGCAGTATCGTTACCCATGGGATCCAGAATGGAAGGGTACCTGCATTTGTGAGTGTGGGTGTGTGTAAGGGTATAGCCATCTTAAAACAACAAAATGTGAAAGAAAGACAATGAGCACAAAAGGTTTATATATGAAAAAGCGTCCATGATTCATTGAAATGACATATGAAAATGAAATAAGAACCCTTACAAATGGACCATTGTGCCTCGGGTAAGACACAAGGTTGAAAAAGTACAAATTGTTTGTGAATTATTACAGTCCAACAGAAATGTAAAAGGTAAATTACTGTGATATGAAAGTTATCGGGATGAAGTCTCTGGCTTCCCAGTTGCACAGTCCTCCGCCGACAGTAGGAAATATCCAGTCTTCCAAGCTGCCTTCTTCTTCACTATCCTCTAGTGCATTAACCCCTTGGTGGCTGATCTTCACAGGTGGCCCTCTGGCACGGGCGTGGCACACGGCCTTCTGAGCAGTTGAGGTGAACCCCAAGCCGAACTTGTCTGATTTGTAGGGAATGTCTGGTAGCTGTCCCCAGATGGTGGATCCTCCTTCTTCCACTGCTGCCTTTGCATCCTTGCGAGAGGACATCCGAGGTGGAGGTCTTGTGATCTTTGGAATCGAAGATACCGCCTTGGTTGCCGCTATTTCAGGAGAGACTTCTTAAAAATGTTGGAAAGGGGTTTTAATGAAATCGCCATCTAACTCCATATAACGGAAGGAATTCAGATGACTAATCATATAGTCCTCCTCCCCATGGACAGTTATGATCTTCCCTTGGACGGGGTACTTGAGCATCTAATGCAAAGTGGAGGTGACAGCTCCAGCGTTGTGGATCCAGGGGCGTCCCAACAGACAAGAGTAGGAAGGACGAATGTCCATCACGTAGAATGTTGAATTGAACGTCTGAGTTCCCACCTTGATCGGGATGTCCACCTCCCCATGGACCATCCTTTTAGAGCCGTCGAATGCTCTCACAATTATGTTGTTGGGTTTTAAAGTTATCCCCTCACAATCCAACCTATCCAGGGCTTTCTTCGGCAAGACATTTAAAGACGATCCAGTATCAACCAAGACATGGTCTAGGGTCGTCCCCCTACACTCCACCGAGACATGTAGTGCGTCGTTGTGTTTTCTCCCTTTGGAGGTTAAGTCAGCATCGGAGAAACCCAGGCCATTGTCAGCTGTCAGACTTGCCACACACTCTTGGAATTGATTCGTGGACGGCTCTTGCGGTACATGAGCCGTCTTCAAAAAATTTACCAAAGCTTTAGCATGCGCCTCAGAGCACCGCAGCAATGATAACATATAGATTTTGGAGGGGGTCTGCCCCAGTTGTTCTACCACATCATAATCACTCTTTTTAAAGATCCTCAGGATTTCTTCCATCTCCTTCTTGGATGTCTCAGGAATAACTAGTGATTGAGCCTTCATCAGGACAAGCTCCTCTTGAACGTTCTTTCCTTTATTCTCAACAGTGGAAGTATGGATAGGAATTGTATTGTCTTCTTTGTTGGTTGGTACACTTGCAGGTACAATCACTGGTGTAGGGGTAATCTACAGAATGGCCACGGGTCCAAAGACTGCTTGTTCCGGCAATGTTACTGATGTCGGAATTGTCCTCTTCGGAGCTTTCTTCTTCGGCAGTTTGTTCAATCTGTTTGACACCATGGTAGTAGATTTGTCCACCATAGTTCCATGGTACCGTTTTATCTGATTTGTATGGGGTTGGTCCGGGCATTGTTATCTTAAGCGGAACAGTCACTGGAGCAGATGTAATCCTAATCGGTTTTTTAGGAACCCTGGAAGGATTGGCGTATATGGTTATTATTGAAACTTCTGGAACTGGAATGGGTGAAATAGGAGCTTTCTCAAACAAGATTTCCAGGTTATCAATCAGTTGTTGGATACCTTTTTTCAACAGAGGGCAGTCAAATGATGAAGATAGGCAGACATGGCAATCTTTATCACAACCTGGGAACACACCAGCTTTTAACAAATTCAACTTGATGGTCGAGAGCGGAGTCAATAATTCATCCACGGTGTCAACAAATAAGTCTTCCTCAACAGCACTGGCATTGTGTCCATGCCTAGGCATCGTAGCGGAGATAACATTCGGTTTCTCAGGCGCTTCAAATTCAACTTCCTTCGCGTCTATCAGATCTTAAATCTTGTTCTTCAGAGCCCAACAGTTGTCGGTGTCGTGCCCTAGACTTTCAGAATGGTATGCGCACCTGGCATTCAGATGGTAGTGTGGAGACGGAGTATTGGGATTTTTAGGGGCCTCTTTTAGCATGGCCAGATTCAACTTCAGAAGATGTGGTAGGACTTGAGCAGGAGTCATGTTAATCCTGGTGAATTGCCGCACTGGCCTTTCCACCCTTTGCTGATTATTTCTCGGCTGATTGTTTCTCGGCTGGTCTGATGCAGGCTTTTGAATTATAACGGCCCCCACCATTGGTCGGCGCTCGGTTCTTCCCTGATTCCTCTTAGTATATACAACATACACTTCCTTCTTTCCTGTGAAGGGCTTTTTAACAGCAGTAGAGGCAGATGCGTCTTTCTGAATTTTCCCACTTCTTATACCAGCTTCCACCCTTTCACCAGTCATGATTAATTCGGTAAACCTAGATGAAGAACTCCCAATCAGGTGATTGAAAAATGGACCTGACAAGGTGCCAAGGAACATATCCACTAATTCTCTGTCGGATAGAGAGGGGTTGGACTTTGCTTGCGAGATCCCTCCATTTTTTAGCATAGGTTTTGAAACCCTCATCTGTTCCCATAGACATACTCTGTAATTGTGTCCTAGTAGGGGCTAAATCAGCATTGTATTGATACTGTTTGTAGAAGGAGGCAGCCAACTCTACGGACATTGGACCCTACTAATTGGTATAACTAATCCAACTGAGTCCCCGATAAGCTTTCCTGGAAGAAATGCACCCACAGATTTTTGTCAGCCGCGTGGGGCTGAATCTTTCTGACATATGACCTCAGATGTAGTTTTGGGCAAGAGATACCATCATACTTGGCGAAGGTTGGTACCTTGAATTTTTGTGGGATGACAACCCCTGAGATGAGTCCTAGTTCTTCAAAGTCCAAACCGGGCACTCTCTGAATCTCCATGGCATTCAAACGATCCTCTAGCTGTTTGTATTTATCATCAGTAGGAGGATATTGCTCCTCAGAGTAATCAGGCTCTTCCTCTCCTTCGGATGCTGGGTCGTAGTTCACTTCCTGGGTCTCGGCCCCTCGGTTATCTCCTTCACCCAACGATGTTGCAAAATCCAAGGTTCGCCTGGTATTTCCTTTAAACTTTCTTCCCATAGTCACAACACTGGTTGGTTTCTTCGTCTTCTTCTTCTTCTCTTTGGCTAGCAAAGTCTTCAACTCCTCTTGCCCTTTTGTCAGAGCCATGAGCATTTGTTGAAACTGGGCATTCTGCGCCTGAAGATCTTTCACAGTCTGTTCAACATCCATCTCACTGAAATAAACAGTAGAAGGATAAGGCGACCTGTTATGAGAAACCTGTATGATGTCATGATGAATGAAGATGCAATATGAAAATGATTTCAAGGAAATATAGAAGATTTAAATTTGTTCAAACTAAAAAGAACACACGTCATATTAAATAAAACCAAGTTTGAATACATCATGCCTCCTTGGGCTTACAAAGAAAGAAACAAAATACAACAAAATATCTTAAGACAAGAAGACCGAACGCATCCTCTTCGGAGCAATATAGGTATTCAAATTCTTCTCTTCATGAAGCAGTTTGGTGAGATCCAGAACCTTCTTCTTGCTGGCGTAGTACTGGGTTTCGAAGGTGTCTCGTTCTTCCTTCAACTAAATCCAGGCTTTCTACAGGTCTTCGAGAGAGGTAGGCATGTCTGGATGAAGAACGGTGTATGGGACGTCTCCTTCAATAACAGGCTCAATGATGACAGGAAGGATGGAAGGGTAAGGCATTAAGAGACTCTGGGCACGAGCCCGTACCCACTTAAGGTAAGGCTCAAGAGGGATAGAGTTTTTATGTCCCAAAGTCCTACTGTCCACTTTGTTCACCATTCCCCAAGAAAGTGTAAACCTCTGGCGGTAACCTTGGTCTTCTTTGTCGTAGTCGAAAACCAGACCTCGGACGAGCATCTCATGAGGGTCATCTCTTCGGGCATACCCAAATTGCCGAAGAGCTAAACACGGGTTGTAAGTGATACCTCCCCTAATACCAAGCTGAGTTACATTAGGGAACTCCCCACAGCGGTCAATGATAGAGATATCTTCCAAAGATCTTGAGCAACAACGGATATCAGAGTGAGTGAGAGACATCATTCTTTGAGACCAGGTCAATCTTTGCTCGTTCTTCAGTGTTGACTGAGGCAGGTGTGAAGTGAACCACTTAGCGAGTAGGGGTATACAACACAAAAGGGTACCTCTTTTCTTCACGGTACGGGTATGAAGGCAATGCAAGATGTCTCCTAGAAAGGTGGGTATAGGATTGTGAGAGAGAAAGACTTTGATGGCATTAACGTCTATGAATTGGTCCGAATTAGGAAACAGAACCAAACCATAAATGAGGAGAGCTAGCATGTCTTCGAAATCTTGGAAATCCATGTCATCCCAGAATGAACGAGCTTTTTCCAACAGAAACTTAGCTAAAAATCCTTTAACCCCACTTCTTGTCTCCCAATTGGTTGTGACGTCGGCCCTCTTCACATGTAAAGCTTCGGCGATGACTTCAGGTTTTGGAATCCCTTCTAGGCCGGTGAACGGTATCTGATTAAGCACGGGCACCCCTAAGAGTAGAGAAAACTCTTCCAACGTAGGTACCAACTGATAGTCTGTAAAAGTGAAACAATGATGTACGGGATCAAAGAATTAGAATAGCACACACATCATCTCTTCTTGGAAGTTGGATGTAGCCAAACTGAGGAGTCGACCATACTTCTTGGTAAAAGGAGAATCCCCGGGCACTCTTGAGGCTAGCTCTTGAAGTTGAGGATATGCTTTTACAAAGCTGATTCGAATGGTGTTTCTTCGGAGAGAATTCATATCCTACAAAACAAAAACAAAGATAAATTTCTAAATCCTTGAAATAGTTAGTGAGAATGCATATGATGTTTATGATGTTTATGTACAAGCAAACATATACACACACAACAAATAGATCCCTATGTTTCAGGCTTGCATGAGTTTGTAGGTAAGTACCCTCTTGAAGTTTTAGTTGGCTCAACCTGTCCTAGAAATAAAGATCGGGTTCTAAAGGATCTCAATATCACCGACCTTTCTCTTAGGCATTGTCTCAGCACAACAATCTTTTCTTGTGGCCGAGATATCCCAAAAGTCTAGCCTCAATAAGTATAGTATCGAGTGTCAACCAATTTTCAACTTTACACCAAAACCGGCTACCTCACTACGTCCTAATGGCCAAGTTTGTTCAATTAGGGTTCTAAGGTTAATTAGTGCTTCACGACGCCACTCAGCGGTCCTGTATTCTCCTTGATTCACCACGAGGGATACCTGTACCCACAAATGCGTCACACTAACATAGCCATTGTCTCAACCATATCGGTCTACACCGTACAGTCTCCACAATCTATTGATATTTACCTACAAAGGTGCCCTAAATCCGGGTGGAGGATCAAAGCAAGCCCAATACAAAGAACTGAATATAAAGCACACAAATCAAATAATTAAAGCGAGTAAAAGTGATCTATCCCTAAGGTAACCCCACTTTTTTATTTCTCCCTAGTAGAGTTGCCAGTTCTGTGATACGGTGGGAGAACTGACTTGATGTTTTGCGTTTCAATCTCACTTGTGCGGTTAGCAAGAGTTGCCACCGACTTTTCTTTTATCCAAAAGGAAAGGTAAAAAAGCACAGGAAAGACCTTTCGATATTTTCTCGGGTTCGGGGGGTAGATTATGAAAAGGGAAGGTATTAGCACCCTTTTCATCCATGGTTTTCCATGGGCTCTTAGTTACTCCTTTAGATCACTTGCTTTCATTTGATAGTGTGCTTGTGGTGTGGGCTTTGAAAGTGTTTTGAAAAATCTCTTTGTAATGGTTCTCGTCTCTATAAGAACGTATACAAAGTTTTGTTTCAAAAAGTGGTTCAAAGATATGTTTGTGAATCGTGTTTCGAAAAGTGTTTTGAAAAGAGGTTTTGCAATGGTTCTCGTCTCTATAAGAACGTATACAAAACGTTTTGTCTTTTTGAAAATGTTTTGAAAAGAAAGTGTAGGTGTGAAAAGTTTTTATCGTGAGCAAGCGAGTAACTAAGAGAGAATCTATCTACTTGAAAGGTCTTAAATTGTTCTTTTCTTCCTCCTTTTAATGGTGCTATCTTACCATTGATTTGGTAAGAAGCCCCATCGTTGGATGTGAAGGGACAGGCGCGGGTCAATTTTACAATCATCGAAGGCAACTTGGAAGACGCTTTAGCAATTTTTGCAAGGGACGAGGTCGTTTTAATCGAAGGCAACATCGAGGGTCATCGAGGGGCTACGATCTTTTTTATCGAAGGGTCATTGCTAGAGCGTCTCATATTCGAGGGACATGATTATATTTCCGAGGCAACGAGCGAGGTTACCCTAGAGGTGCGCGTGTGAAAAAGTGTGTTGGTTTCAAGTTATTTTATTCTTTGATTAGGTCATCTAGTGATTGATTTTTGAATCTTTCCATACACGCCTAGTTACTATACAGTATATGGAAAACAGTAAATTGCAGGAATTGAAATTCTACACTATTACAAAATATTAGGGAATGGGGGTACAATTTTTACAAATGGGGATGAATTAAATGCGATAGAAATGTCCGAATAACAAGCAATACAACCAAATCGAATTTTGTGCGATTTAATTAAAGCTATGATAATCCATGAAAATAAAAGCAACAAAATATGAAATGTTAAGTATTTACATTGAAAAGAGAAAGGTAAAACCTATTCTAAAAAAAATAAAAATGATTGATTAAAAAATATTCTTTATTTTTTTGTATTTTATTAACTACATAAATAATTAATAAGAAAGAAAACAAACTAAATTAATAATTTTTTTTTATTTTTATTAAATGTAAAAATTAATAAAAAAATAAGTTTATAAAAAAGGAAAATGATAAAAATTAATTACAAAAACCTAAGTCAATTTAATAAAAATATTTTAAGTTTTATGCATTTGTGTAAAAAAGGAAAATGAGAATAAAACCAATTAAAAAAATATATGGGCTTAAGTGATTTTAGAGAATTAGGCCCAAAGAGTTAAATTACTCTTTTGCTGTAACACTGAAAAACAGGCCAAGGGGGGTATGAAACCAGCAAAACGAAAAATGGGCTTAGGGAAAATTATAAACAACAAGCCCAGGCTCTAAATTAGCTTAGTCGTTTGATTAAGGGAAAAAAATGAAATTAGGGTTCTTGGAACCCTCTCACTCACACGGCGCTGCTCTCATCCCCTTCGCCCATCTTTGTATCATCCTTTCATCTATGTTCATCTTTTCATCTCTGTTGATGAAACCTCTAAATCTCTCACTAACCATCCCTGTTTCGCGAGCAAAATGTCTCACTATGATTTGGCGTTTTTGAAAACCCTAAGTTCGGATTTGAACCCTAAAGGAACGAAATTGATTCATCTGATCTTCCCCTAACTCTCCGTTGTCAGAGTATATCCGTTCTTTCCTCCCTAGCCAGAATCTAACGATTTTCTTGAAAAAGGGTAAGATTTATGTGTTATGATTTCACTGATTTTTATCTTGTTTATGCGTTTTCTTTTGACTACTCCATTCCTTTAGATGTAGAGAGATATGTTATGAGGAAGATGAAGAATCCATACCTGTTTGGAACTTTACAGTTTCTTGTGATTTTGAAAGAGAGAGGCGAGAACAAAGACTGTACTCAGTGGTGGCGGAAGTTATACGAGGGGAGGAGATGAGGATGAAGGCATGGGTATTCTGACTCTTTGGTAACTTCTCTTATCTCTGTGTTTGAATGATGATGATGTTGGTTATTATGATCTTGATGCTTTGTGATTTGTTACTGTTTTTGCCTTTGAAACTTGTTACAAGTTTTTTTTTGAGTTTGATGATGATTGTTTGGTTTCTCAGTTTGACTACTGTGCTTGAATTTTCTTTGGTTCAGGTTGGTTGATGTTTTACTGGTTTTTTGGGGTTGGTTGTTTAATGATGGTTCTGTGAGTTTGAAGATGGTGAATGGTTTTTTGAGTTTTTGAGGTTTTACAGGTTTGGTTGGCAGTTTGAGACTTTTACTGGTTTTTTGTTTTGGTTTTATGCCTTTGGAGCTTTGGTTTTGGATGTGTTGATGGTTTACTGGTTTTTTGGGTTTGGTTACAGTGTTGGGATTTTTGGTTTGAGGCTTGTGTGACAGGTTTTGGTTACAGGTTTTGGATATGTTACTGATTCAGGTTTTGGGAGTTTGTTTTGTATTTGAGGATGGCTTTGAATGTTTGACAGGTTTTCAGTTTGAGGCTTATGTTGGTTTTTGAGGTTTTTAGACTTTGACAGCTTTTTTGTATTTCATGATGATTCTGTTTGATGATGGTTCAGATTTGAGGCCTATGGGAGTTTTACAGGTTTTGAGTTTATTGGCATCTTGAGATCCTTACTAGTTTGCTGTTTTGGTTTTTTTGGCCTTTGGAATTTTGAGGTTTGACAGGTTTTGCTGTTGGAGACTTGTGTTTTTTCTGAGTTTTTAGACCTCTCTCCTTGGCTTGAGAGTTGTGTCCACTATTATATTGGCCCTGCTTCTGTTGAATTCATATTCAAAATGGTGGGAAACCCACCAATTGAATATTTTCAGTATATTGTTCATATGGCCTTTTTGTTGCAGTTTTGTTTTTAGCACATTCTGTACAACTTGTGATAGGCAGAGCAGCAAAGTTGTGCATCCCAATAACCTAGGTGACTTCTTTCCTCTCTTCTCTCTCAATGACACTAAGAAAGTCAATTGTTCTTTTGCCTTTTTTTCCAATTCTGAAAGGTTTTCATGGAATGTGATGATTTATGCCTCTTGAACAAGCTTTTTCTTATTTCGACTTAGCTATTTATTTTGCCATACTGCTGCTTTTGTTGAAGCTGTTTGTTGTTTGCTATATTACTGCCTCGTTTGTTGTCCAGTTTGCGCTGCTGTTTGGTTCAGTTTGTACCGTTCTGTTTGGACAGTTTTGCTGCATTTGTTTGTTTGGACAGCTTTGCTTGCCTTTGGACAATTTTGCTGCATTTGTTTGTTTGAACAACTTTGCTTGCCTTTGGACAGTTTTGCTGCATTTGTTTGTTTGGACAGCTTTGCTTGCCTTTGGACAATTTTGCTGCATTTGTTTGTTTGGACAACTTTGCTTGCCTTTGGACAGTTTTGATGCATTTGTTTGTTTGGACAGCTTTGCTTGCCTTTGGACAATTTTGCTGCATTTTCTTTTCCTTCTTTTTGTGAACCAAGAAGGATAACCTTCTTGTGATTTGCAAATAGAAAATAGATTGTGATGAATAATGGCATTCTGATTCCATTTTTTGTAAACCTTAATGATGAATAGCATTTAAAATCTTTGTTCATGCCCAAATGATTTTGTACTAATCACATTTTCTTTCTTTTGTTTTCATGTGAGAAAAATGGAGATGACAAAGCAAGGAAGGCAAAAACTTTATAGCAAGCATGAAAGTCTTCGGAGATAAACAAAAGAATTGGATACGACTTCAATCTTCAGACAAGCTTAGGCATATATTAATTTTCCTAGGCCAATCAAACATTTGGATTTTCTTTGTAATTTAGAAAAATCATTCTTGTATTGTAATCAATAATTGTATCAATTCATTTTCAAATACGATAAGTTGTAAGACCTAAAGTATTTAAAAGAATAAATTGTTTTGTAACAATATGTGAAATTGGAGAAAATCATCTGAAATGTTCTGGTGTTACTTGAAATCCTTTACCAACAACAACTTGTAATTTCTCCTCGCATCCTATTGTATTTTTGAAATGCCCAATCTAGATATTTGAAGTAAAATGTTCCAGTCTGGTAACTTAAATTCCAAGTAATCCCAATAATTTTGTAATTGCATTTCAAACAAACACACACTGTATATTCCATTTCCTAACCAAACAAATGTTTTAAAAGACGCAAATCATTTGGTTAACCTGGATCAAACAATCATGAGTGTCCTACATGACAGTCTTAATATCTTGTCTCAAACAAACCATGCTCTGAGAACAAACACTGTCTTTTCAGTAAACTTGAGGAAGCATGAAGACCTGTGAAAACCAATTGAATTTCTGAGAATTCATTTTTCTTTTGAGAATTGCAAGAAAAACCCTAATTACTGGTTTACTGCCACAGAAGAGAATCTGTCTGATCGATTTCTGAGCCAACTTAAATATCCGAGAAACCCTAGGGTTGTGTCTTCTATGAAAAATGGGAGGGAAAATTTTGGGGTACAACAATATATATATATATATATATATATATATATATATATATATATATATATATATATATATATATATATATATATATATATATATATATATATATATATATATATATATATATAAATTGATGATATATACAACAACAACTACAAAATTTATGATACTTATTAAAATTCTACAAGTTGAAAATCCTAAAATTCAAAATTGATGTTACATCTACATCTTACTATCTTCGAGAATTCTCATAAAACAACAACAACAGGAATATCTTAGCTCTATCTTCTACACATGCACCTATATACTTGGGAAAAAAAACAAATGATCGAAATTCATTACATGATAATATTAATGTTTCACTTTATTCGAATTTAATTTATACTCAAAACTCAAAAGTTCTCATCAAAGGAAATAAGACAATATACCTTAGCTTATAAAATTCTCAACCCGATAATGAATTGACACCATTCCTCCATAAGTTCATCCAATTGATCTCTTGAGTAATGTGCACAATTGAATTCCTCAAAGTACTACATATATAATAATATAACATAGTATGTGATTTAGTTAAAACAATATGTCATTTTATGAGAAACAAAAAATATGAAAATAGTATGTAATTCCTAAGTTAGAAATCCATACCGTGGATGGAATCTCTAATTGATCCAAAAGAATAGTTTCTTTCATAAACCTCAACATGAAATAGCCGCAATCTATACCGTTACGCTGACGAGGACACTACACATGGAAAGAAAATACGATATATATCAGGATATATCCCTTAAATTGTTTTATCAAGTATCGTCACTAATGTAATCAAAACTGAATATCTCTTTGTGAAAATATACCTCCACTCTGATCCATGTAACGTTGTTGGCACTTGAATATCTCTTTGGGATTGAAAAGATAGTAGAACTCTATAATATAAATGACTGTTTAGAATAATCTCACATAAAAACATAAACATAAACACAAATCCAGATATATATATATATATATATATATATATATATATATATATATATATATATATATATATATATATATATATATATATATATATATATATATATATATATATATATATATATATATATATATATCTTTGGGAGCGAAAAACTTACGTGTAAATCATCTTCTTCAAATCTGGATATGTTAACCAATCATTGTATAACGAATCTAGATAATACACAGTATCTCTTACAGGATTAATCGCAACCAATAATTAGTGTCCACTGTAAGATCAAACAAAGATTAAACAATGGCCAAAAACAGAAAATTATAATAGATCAAGTTAGGATGAAAATATAACTCGTTGCCAGTATTATATGGCAAAAAGAACAACTTTTCAGTATCTTTACTGGCCTCGAATAAACCGACTACATATGCTATGACATCATCTGGTCTAGTTATGATTAACCCTGAATTGATAGTGTTTGGAGCTAAAGATCCAAATCTTGCTTCTAATCCCCACGGGCGCACAATGTTGTCATACAGAAACCTTAAATTAAAACATCATTAACATTATACTATATTCATTGAAATGAGGAAATAAATTGTTCATCTAATTAAACAAAGTTGATCAGAGTATACCTGGTGTATATACCGATAACACCGAGGCCTAATTCCAAATGTCTAAAAACTTGCTCCATATCCTCTCTACCAATTGCTTCCAGGTATTCAAAACCAAAGATGTCTGCACTCATAGGTATAAGGCGGGTACCACCATCCGAAATATCTTTTATTCCTAAATATGTCTGAAGGCACGACCTGAACTGAGCAGTAGTTTTTTTGCTATCCACGGTCTTCTTAGCAACATTTTTTTGTGTGTGGAAATATTGCTAATTTTAGGCGTCTTACCCCTACTGACTTGTGCAATCTCTTTAGCATGAATCTAATTATCATATGATTAGTTAGGGGAAGTATAAAATCACAAATTAGCATTTCTCATAGCATAAATGTCATATAATTGTGTTGTACCTCACTTGATGCAACTGACTCGGTTTCCCGTCTAATCCTCTTATCTTTTGGAATGGATTTTGTTGGAGTCTAACATTACCATGTAAAAAAAATGTAATTAAAATTTCCTTAAAAAATTTGAATAGTAAACGGTTTTAAGCATACCTCATCATCTATGCAAACGAGGCTTGACGGCCATGCAACAAATGATCCTATTACACCTGTCACCAATGTTGCATCTGCCACATCGTCAGGTAGTGGTAACAACACACCCCCTCTAAAACAACATCAACCGATACTTTCAAAAATCCATTTGGGAGTGGTTTATGGTGAATCATTTCTCCCGTAGTATTAAACATTTTTCCCTTGCCAACCATCCGATAAGTCGGTGACGACAAATAGAGTTGACACTGAGAAATACCCTATAACCATTAATAAATATGGTTATATAATTAATAAATATGGTATATAATTACCTCTGGAATATTCGATCCAAAGTTACCATTGATACTACCTTTGTCACTAGTATCTTTAAAACCTGTAGCTTGATCTATTTCTTTTTCCTTTCTTAGCTCATAAACTTCTTGTTGTAACTTTTCTAACTTTTCCTTAAGTTCTTTATTGCCAGGAGCTTTTGTCTTTGATTTTTTCTTCAAGGATGTTGGAGTGATCCCAAATCTCTTTCCCCTCACCCGACCAGAATACTCATGAATATCTAATGCTCGACTAAGTATTCTCCTATAATCATTATCTTCATCTGAAGACATAGACTGAGAAAGAGTCTCCTGAAACTCATATAAATATTCTCATTAAAGAATGATATATTAATAAAATAATGATGTAATTAAATAAATAAAATAATGGTGTAATTAAATAAATAATGTTTTACTTAAACATCTCTCGAAAATTTGTTGAACATTTTCTTGAACAGCTCCATCCTTACACACACGGGCTTTCTTCCACAAAACATGTTCTGGAAGAGATGTTTCAGAATTGTTCTCCTTTGTTAACTACACATTAAGTCAAATAACATGATCAAATATAAGCGTGCATATATTATAGATACTTACAATAGATTGTTGTAAGCGTGTATATCCCATACGCCCTTTTCTGTATGGATATGCGGGACTTGATGCTCGTTGTTGATTTACGACACTTAAACTCTCAAATTTCTTGGTTTTATTTTGTAAAGTTTCCCATTCTTCAGGTGTAATCAAATCTTTATATTTATTTGGAAGCTCTGCATCAACAAAAAATTTATCTGCATCCCTAAGAAACTTGTTTGATAAAAAAGCTCTAAACCCTCTATGTAATTTTCCGGCCAATTTGAGTATATAATCTCTCCTGGTATCCTCAATGTTGAACGACCTCTACGAAAATCATACACAAAGTGCGTTAGTATAAGTAATTTAAAGACATAATTGTTATTAAAAACAAATAACATCACATATGGTACCTGTATCTCACTCCATATTTTATCTTTAGCATCGCCCAACACTATTGCTCTCCAATCTTCACAAGTTATTGGAATTTATCTCCTTACCACCGAACCAAGATAACTCGTCAACGTTGAACCATTAGGCTCAATTAGTTTGCCTTCTTGACTCCAATGCACATCATAATTCATGCCTCTATCTCGGATGATTCTCTTCATTATTGTTATTCCTCGTCTAATTTCCATTTCTGTTTTATTAACGAGCTTATCTCCATCATGCCCAAAATCATCACGTGGGTGATCCTCGTTAGTAGCCATCTAACCTGTAATAAACATAAACAAAAACCCAATATAAAATCCCATAATCATTTGAATATATATAAAATGACAAACACAAACATTAACATAAACATAAACTTAAATATAAACACAAACATAAGCATAAACATTTTAATATATTACCTCTTTAACTAACAAAAACAAACAAACAAAAATAGTACATTTAGGAGGCTAATGAATTTAGGTGTCAATGCACATGAACAAAATAGGAAAAATAATATATACACTATAAAAATATTAATACAAACTTTTAGAAATATTTTGTATGATTTAAACGGATTATTTCTAGAAATTTATTACCTATATATCTCATAATCAAACTCTACTAATTATATATATATATATATATATATATATATATATATATATATATATATATATATATATATATATATATATATATATATATATATATATATATATATATATATATATATATATATATATATATATATATATATATATATATATATATATATGAAGTGAAGTAACTAGTCCTTATGTTGTAGTTATGCTATTAAAATCATGAAAATTTGGATATTTACTATGATTGAATGTCTAATGAGATGAAATAATTTAGAGGACTAACACCCTATATGATTAAAAAACTTATTTCCGCATTTATCATATAATTGCTTATATTATAAGTCATTTATATGAAACAAAGAAGAAGAGGCAATAAGTTACTACCTTTGAATTGTGGATGTCAACAAAGCTTCTTAGCAATAGTACTTTGCCCAGAACCACACAAACCAGTCAAATAATAATCTACACCTTAAAAGAAATAGAATCCCACAAACCAGTCATAAACTTATGCCAACAAGAATCATGCTACAAACAACTTCTCTATTAACTTGCTCTTAGTCATGTTAATGCACTCTAACAAATAAAAACACTTCCCAAATTGATTTTACACAGAACAACATTGAGCATTTTAGTTTATCATAATTTTAGTAAAACTCGAATTCAAGAAATAACCTACCTTGAGAAAGGGCCGATCGGGGTGGAGGACAACCGAGAGAGATGATGGAGGACGGAGGGAAAGGGCTGGTCGGACAAAGGACGACAGATGGAGCTTGGACAACGGCGGAAGGAGCTTGGACGGCGACGATTTGTGAGAGGGAAAGGGTTTTCGTTCATGAGTCTGAGAGGGAAAGAGTTTTCGTTTGTGAGTCTGAGAGGGAAACGAATCTGTGGAAAGAGAAGCAGTACTGATTCTATTTTTTTATTTTAATTTATATGCCTTTAGGCAACGCTTTTTAGAAGCGTTGGCTAATTGGGCCTTTAGCAGCGCTTTTGAGATTTTTTTTAATTTTATATGACTTTAGACAACGCTTTTTAAAAGAGCTGTCTAAAGTGGTCCTTTACCAGCGCTTTTGATAAAGTGCTTTCTAAAGCAACACTTTTAGCAGCGCTTTTTAAGAGCACTGTCTAAGGTCACATTTTTAGCAACGCTTTTATTTATTATTGTATACAGTTTCTGTGTTTTTTTTAATTCACTTATAGCAATGCTTTTGTATAAAAGTGTTGTCTAATGTGCGCTGTTAAAAGCCCTTTTTGGCGTAGTGTGATGAACCGAGTAGAAACAACAAGCAAAGCTCTTACAACTAACATCTTAAGACAAATGAAATAACAAAAGATATAAACCTAATAGAGAACTTAAAGGTCTCTGATATGGATAATCTTTAGGAGGAAACTTCAGACACCATTGCTCATCAGTTAGCACCAGAATGGACGGGGAAAGAAAAACTCTCTCACACTTCACTATCCAAGCACATAAATCTCTTTATGAATATTTTCTTCGAACAACAAAACTCTCTCTCTCTCTCTCTCTCTCTCTCTCTCTCTCTCTCTCTCTCTCTCTCTCTCTCTCTCTCTCTCTTCAGCTAGTTTCTCTTTATATAGGCCAAGGGTTAGGTTGCATTTGATCATGGGCTTTTGCTTATGAATCACATCAAGCCCAAATAAAATTGCGCCAAAACACCAACAACTGCTAGATAAACAAGGAAATCTTACAAAGGGGATAGCAGCGGGAGACAAGGTAGTGTGTGGCAGAATTTGCAGCAGGCGCAAGAGGTGTTGGTCTGACTAGAGCAGGGTACAGTTGTACCCGCTTTTATCTTCTAGCTAATCCATTATCAACTTTGAATTTGAATAACTTTATCCTCTTTTTCTGTACCACCAACTTTCCCTCCTTTAATTCTCCTTCCACGCTTTCCTTAAGGCTAACAACTTCTTTTATTGAAATTATCTTGCCTAATAATTATTCTTTAAATTTCCAGCTTGTGCAACTTGTAGTAGTCCAACTTTTTCTTTCCTCTGCGCGACTCTACTTACCTTTGATCACACAAAAACACAATTAAAAGCTAAAAAGGGGAGCACCTATTGTGCTCCACACTAAACATTAAATTAACTCTAAAATGCAAGAAATTAAACTAAAAAGCAATTATAATACTAAAATAACAAATACTAAAGGCATGAATTAACTCACAAAACGTGTGTTAACACACCCCAACCTTGAATCGTTACATGTCCTCAGGTGATGCGACAGGAAAAGACAAATAGAACAACTTCAAGCAACAACCCCTTCTTTTATCAGATCCCATCCTTACAAAACTCGGAGTTATTCTCCTAGGGACTATCTTAAAAACATGTATTACTTAGTACTGAGGCTCAATCTTAATTGTGTGTGTATTCTTTGGATTACCAACACTCCCTGTCACGACGGAGCTCTTCTGTTAAGTTAGCCAGCCTAATATCAATTTTTTTTTATCTTTCCTTAGCTTCCAACCTAGTGGGTTTTTTTTATACTTTTTGTTCTTTGAACCTACACCTAAGACCACACTTGCATTTATTCAAAGTCTTTTGTAAGTTCCCATATTTCACTTAAATGACCTCACTTAATTATGAGTTCAATATTGTTAACAATGGTGGGACAACTATTGTTCCTCTAGTTTTAGGCACAAGAACAAGACTTTTCTTGCTCTTCTAGTTTTGGGCGCAAGAGTTGTTCCTCCAGACACGGGCACATGAACTTTAATTGAGAAATTCTCTTTGGCAACTTCTTACACAACTTTGTGCAATTATTTTCATTTTAATGCAGTTCTCCTGGAGTGTTCATGTCCTTATAACAAAAGTATTTACCGCCCCAACTAAACTTTACTGCTATTAAAAAACAAATCAATCTCTCTTGCAGACTGCATACTTCCCAGACTATCAAAGTCACTATAGGATTTGTCAGTAACATAAGACTTAGTGCAATAGATATTCCTCAAGTCTTTGTCTCCTGAAATTAAGGCCCACTAGATTTTTCCTTAAGTTTGTTCAGATGGTATGTTCTAAGGGGAGTGTTTCTCAACTTTTTCCTTATTGTCTTTGTAAGAACAAGATTTGGTTCTACAATATTATCTTTGAGTTTTGATGATAACAAATGAGTATATTTGTGTGAACAATTTTGTTATACTAATGTTTGTTATTGTTAAGTACTTAACAAACAAGTTTTGCTTCTGATGGATGGCATGGCCAAGACATTAGAAGAGAATTAGTTCTGCTTCTGCGCTACACAAGTTCTATTGAATAGTAGAAAGACACTCGAGAAGCCTCTGAACTGTAAGCTCTAATGTTTGTCTAAAGAAACCAGTTAAAGATCTGAAGACATAAGTTTCTACTTACGTCCAGATGCTGAAGACCCAAGCTCCTAAAGACAACATGTTCTAAGGAAACAGTCAAAAGATCTGAAAACTCAAGTATCTACTAAAGTCCAAATGCTAAAGACTCGAGTTTCTAAAGACATTGTATTCCAAAGAAACAAAGTTAGAAGATCTGAAGACAAAGTTTCTACTTAAGTCCAAATGCTAAAAACTTAGTTTCTAAAATACAACTTGTTTCAAAGAAGACAAAGTTAAAGGATCTGAAGACAACGTTTCTACCGAAGTCCAGATGCTGAAGACTTTGTGTTTCTAAATACCCAAGGTTCTAAAGATAAGGATTTTTAAAGAACCAAGTAATAAATATTCTAAAGACGGAAGGTCTGGAGATTCCAAAGACTTAAATTTCTAAAGGTCCAAGGTTATCTACAACGGGTTCTCAAGACCAATTGCTAAAGACTTTAAATACGCAACTCTTAAGACTCTGAAGACTTGAAGTTCTTCTGATCCAAGGTTCTCTATAAGGGTTCTCATGACCAAGTGCTAAAGACTCTGAAGACGCAGTTCTCAAGACTCTGAAGACTTGAAGCTCTAAATATCTTATGTTATGTTCACACTTCAAAACTCATGCTCGCAGAAGCCTCTGAAGTGCAGAAAGAAAGAATATAATGGTAACATGGTATAATAGTACACAGTACGAAAAATCCTTATTCCACTACCTCTCTACTAACTTGAATTATGGAAGAGAAAAGGACGTAGCAGTACTATTTGAAACGACTCTTTTTGGCTATATAAGAAAATAATCGTATGTTTAAAGGCAAGTTGTTGGTGTTCAATGTTAAAATGAAAGATGTCATTATTGAAACACAACCAAAAAGCTATCAACCACTATAACAACAACAAGAACAACAATTATGCTGAACATGTTAAAGCTAACCAAATAAGATGAAGAAAACACAAGAAAAATGGGGGTTTTAATTGGATTTTCCTTTCTTGAATAACTTTTGCTTCTGAGCATTATTCGTTGAACAATGCTTCTGAGTGTTACTTCTAAGTAATGCTTATAATTAAGTTAATAAAACCTAAACTCTATAGCATAAGAAAAAGTAAAGAATACACGATTTATCCTGGTTCACTTGAGAAACCCTCTAACTAGTCCAGTCCACCCTTCCAAGGTGATTTCGGCTTGAACTCAAGGACTTAATCCACTATAACCAATCTGATTACAATCGCACAGGAAACCGCCGGTGACTAACATCCAATGACATGTTCAGTGATCCAAACTGGATATAACATTCATTGACCCATCAGAATCTGATCCCTCAGAATATCCTACCAGGATTTCCTTCCAATGATATCCATCAGTGATCTCACAAGGTTGACCTTCACTCAATCCCCTTTAAGATATGGCTACCATTGATCCAATAAAATACACTAGTTATTCCAGGTGTAATATTATGATTGATTTAGCTCCCTTAGACCTTCTTAAAGCTTTGTTAATCCTCACCTTATGCTGAAAGTTGCTGAATCACTCCAACCAAGTCAAGTTGAAAAGTAGTGTTTTTGAGTTTGGAATATGGTGATAATGATGTTACAGAAGTTTTTCTTATGTTTGAACAACTTCTATAAGATGTATGTGAAGTATTTGGATGATTTATTTGGGAAAAACTTGCAAGGTTTGAGAGATTCAAAGATTTGGACTTCAAAGCTCAAAAATGGAGGTTTTGTGGATAATTCTGGTTTTTTTAGAGTAAAAGGGTTTTGAGGGCTTGTTCATCTCTTTATATATTGTAAATGATCTCTCTATTTATAGGCAAGATATTTTAAGACAAGGGTTGATCAGATTTGCAAGATCACATGTTGTGGCTAGTTTGGATTGTAAATGAAGCAAGCTTGAAGATCATAGTCCTAATGCTTTGTACTTTACTTCAAAAAGTTGTTGGATACTTTAAGAATGCTTATCTGATTTTGTATGTTGAGTGTGTGTATAAGGAATAAGTTAGAGGCTCAAGAAGAGCTCACTTTGTGATTAAAGCTACTTTGCAAGAATGGTAATGTTAACTTTGTGCCAAAAATGAAAAAATCATTTGGACAACGCTTAAATCAAATGGACCATAGCTCAAAAGTTTGTGTAAACATTAAATGATGGTGAAATTTGCAAGTCAAAAGGCATACAAAGCAATATTATGCAGCATAACATGCAGGCTGGATTATGTGTTCTTCATCAAAATGACTTGTAATTCAAGAATGGATGCCCAACTTCATGCCTTTGAATCTCCTAGCTCAAGTGTGATAAATTCATGCTCTTTGACATTTTGGAAAGCTTGAAATATTATCTATAAATTTAATTTTTACTAAATCAATAAGGATATGTGTGAAAATTAGCCAAGAAGTTGAGATAAAAACTAACCAAAACCTGTTAAAAATTTCTCTAAGTGTTTATACAAAAATGTCATGACTTCATGAGCCTATATCTTCAAATCTAAACATTTTTTGGACATCAACCCTCTAATAAAAAGTTGTAGAATTCATCAAGATCTACAATTTTCATGTTGAAAGTTTTCTTTGAACCATCTTGCATCTTGGTGAAAAAATGTCATGAAGTAATGAAATTATCAAGTGTAAAAACACTTAGAAAATTTCTAAGTATTGAAAACTTTGACTTTTTGTGGACTTTCTTGACTTTCTTGATTCTTGATGATCAAGTTTGATATTTTTGAATGTCTTGATGAATTTTTACCTTTGGAATGTAATGTTGACCAAAAAGTCAAAGTTTGACTTTTTGTGTATCAGTTGACTTTTCATCAATTGATCATAAACTAAACTATCAATCTTTTGATCTTGAGAAATGATTTGAGTCATGAAATTAGGTCAACATGTTATGTTTGAGTCTTTGAGATTATGTTTCAAACCATTAGATTATGTATTAGGTCAAAAGTCAATGATTAGTCAACTTCAGTCAAAATCCTAATTTGTGATCTTAGTACTTAGGAGGTGAACTGGTCTGATCAAACTCTTGAAACTTCTTGAGCATTGGAGATATTTTGTGAGAAATGTCTTGAGAATAGAGAGGGAAAATTTTGGGGTACAATAGTCATCATACCTCTAAAGGTCTTGTGAAGATAGATGAAGCTTGAACCAGGTTCTGGTAGTGGATTCTATTAGGTCAATGGTAGTCATATCTCAAAGGGGCATGAGTGAAGGCCAACCTTATGAGATCACTGATGGATATTGTTGGAAGGAAATCCTGGTAGGAGATTCTGAGGGATCAGATTTTGTTGGGTCAATGAACGTTATATCCAATCTGGATCACTGAACGTGTCATTGGATGTTAGTCACAAACAGTTGCCTGTGTGATTATAATCAGATTGGTTATAGCGGATTAAGTCCTCGAGTTCAAGGCGAAATCACCTTGGAAGGGTGGACTGGACTAGCTTGGGGGTTTCTCAAGTGAACCAGGATATACCGCATGTTCTTTATTTTTGTTTATGCTTTAGAGTTTATGTTTTCTTAACTTAATTAGAAGCATTACTTAGAAATAACACTCAGAAGCATTGTTCAATGAATAATGCTTAGAAGTAAAAGTTATTCAAGAAAGGAAAACCCAATTCAACCCCCCTTCTTTCTTGCGTTTTCTTCACACCTTCAGTCCTTATATATATATATATATATATATATATATATATATATATATATATATATATATATATATATATATATATATATATATATATATATATATATATATATATATATATATATATATATATATATATATATATATATATATATATATATATATATAAAACAAAAACTAATTGACAAACAAAAGAAAAACAATTCATTAATTAAACTAAAGGGCTGCAAGCAACAACTCAAAACAACAACATTAATCAAAGGTTGAAACAACCAATAAAACAACAAAAAAACAACACTAAAACAACATGATTATGATATGATAAGGTGATTAGAGTCGAGTCATGACTTTAGCCACCATTCCCCTGATACTTAAAGTAAGGACAATATCCTTAGTGTTTAGTAGAATGGATGGGGCGTGCCTCTGTTCTCTAAGCTTACCAGCTAGGCACGAAGCCCACTACTTTTCCCAGAGGACTTCTTCTAGACAGGATCTTGTTTAGCTTTCTCCCTACCCTTCTTCTGGGCAGGCTCCGGAAGATTGGGTTTCACAGTTGCAGTCTTGACTGTGGACTTCTTTAGAGGTGCTTTGGTTATTGTTGGAGTCTTGGTTGGGGTTGGTCCTTTGGCATATTATTGGCTAAACTTAGGGTGTTAGCCTTTGTTGGCCCTTTAACCTTCTTAGGGGTGACTACAAGAGTCACATCAGCACCCGACTCTTCAGAAGTCTCCTTAAATTGTTTCTATTCTTTCAAACATTCTGAGAGATCTCCTTCTTCCTCCTCCTTTACTTCTTCATATTTCTTGTTAGGACCTTCCCCTGCTTCATCCACACCAGCCTCAATTTCATTTTCATTATTTTCTTCTTCCTCATCTTCGGTAGAGTCTAACTCAGTCACGACAGTTGTGTCCTTCATCTTATTATCTTCCTCCTTATTCTTCTCTTCCTCTTCCTTGTCATTCACTTCCTTATCAGCTACAATTTACACTTTTGCCTTCACAACTTCTCCAATTGGCTCTTCCTCTATTTCCTTCACAACTTCCTAAGTGTAGGTGTTTAGGTATTGGCTTGCATTTTTGGTAAATTCCAAGTGTATGTGTGAATGTCATGACTGATGTCATAACATT
Source organism: Vicia faba (assembly GCA_948472305.1). NCBI lineage: Eukaryota > Viridiplantae > Streptophyta > Magnoliopsida > Fabales > Fabaceae > Vicia > Vicia faba. The sequence continues at coordinate 358,869,402 of OX451738.1, forward strand.
CTAGTTCAGGTTGTACTAACTCTTTAGGTACATGTGCAGAAAAATATTGTAACTCAAATACTGATGTTTATAAGTGTGTATCTGAGCATGTTTGCAAAATGATCACATTTTGCTAATCAGTAGACAGGTTTTCTCAGATGTCATAACAGATGTTATGACATCCTGTTCTGAACTAGCAGGACTACAGGATTGGATAAGTCTGAGTTTTTTCAGGAAATAACTCAGTCCTTCCTAAACAGAATCCTGCGTTTTCTAAGGAGTAACCTAGCTCAATCCTAACCTGATCAATAAAGTACTGTGACCTGGTCTTAAGGTCAAACGGAATCAACCCTAGGTTTTTGGAAACCCTAACTGAAGTTGCAGCTGCTATATATTCAAACAGAGCTGCGGTTTTTGATGATCCCTGCTGATTGATTAGAAGATCAATTTTGTAATCTGTATAGATTTGTTTATTGTACTCCAAGCAATTATCATTGTGATAAGTGCCTTGGAATAGGTTTCAGTTGTAAGGGTTGTGTAGCACTCAAAGCTTTGAAGCAAGAGTGTTTGAATGTTACTTGACTAAAGCTGTGAAGCAGAGTCAAGTTAGGTGTGTACATCACTCAAAGCTGTGAAGCACGAGTGTTTGTGTTACTTGATTGAAAAGCTGTGAAGCTTAATCAAGTGTGTGTTTTGAAGAGTGTCTTCATCAATTCTCAAGTCAAATTGGTTTATGTATCACTGCTGTGATTGAGGGGGAGTGAGTAGGAACTCAAATTTAAGTTGTACTAGATTAGAATTGCATTGGGTAGGTCTTAAGTGAAGGAGATAAACTGGTTGGTTTATTCCTGAATTAACATCTCTTATAGTGGATTCTCTCCCTGGCTTGGTAGCCCCCAGAGTAGGTGTTGTTGCACACTGAACTGGGTAAACAATTGACTGTGTTATTTACTGCTTCTGTATTTACTGTCTTATAGTAAGTCAGATACGGTGTCATAACATTGGACGTGACATTGAGTATCTGTAGCCAGAATTTCAATTGGCATCAGAGCAGGCACCCTGCCTGTATTACTGGGTGAGATCTAGGGATATCACTTTCTGGCACTATGGACAAAGAAGGAGTTTTTGGAAATAGACCACCCATTCTGGATGGAACTAATTATGACTACTGGAAACCTCGTATGATTGCCTTCCTCAAATCTCTGGACAAAAAGGCTTGGAGAGCTGCTGACAAAGGATGGATTCATCCCACCATAACTGAAAGAGATGGGACAATCAGTCTGAAGCCTGAAGAAGATTGGAGTAAAGAAGAAGATGAGTTAGCTCTGGGAAATTCAAAAGCCTTAAATGCCTTGTTCAATGGAATAGATAGAAACATCTTCAGACTAGTACATCAATATGAACTGGCCAAGGAAGTTTGGGATACTCTCAAAACTACTCATGAGGGCACTTCCAAAGTAAAAATGTCAAGGCTTCAGATGTTGACCACTAAGTTTGAGAATCTAAAAATGATGGAAGATGAAACCATTCATGAGTTTCACATGAACATCTTGGAGATTGCCAACACCTCAGGAGCACTGGGAGAAAAAATGTCAGAAGAAAAACTGGTGAGGAAGATTCTCAGATCCTTGCCTAAAAGATTTGCAATGAAGGTAACTGCCATAGAGGAAGCCCAGGACATTAGCAAGTTAAAAGTGGATGAACTTATTGGGTCTCTTCAGACTTTTGAGATGGGGATCACTGATAATGGTGACAAGAAGAACAAAAGCATAGCACTTGTATCCAACACTGGTGTTGAATACAAGGAAGATGAAGAAGAAAACATATCAGAAGCCATTGCCATGCTTGGAAGACAGTTCAACAGGCTCATCAAAAGAATGGACCCAAAGTCAAAGTCTAATGTTCATAACATTCCTTCTGACATTGACAGTAGAAGACCAAGGTCAGAAGATAAAGGAAACCAAGGCAGAGGTATTCAATGCCATGGATGTGAAGGATATGGACATATTTGAGCTGAATGTCCTACCTTTCTTAAGAAGCAAAAGAAAGGAATGACTGTTACCTGGTCTGACTATGATTCAGAAAGCAATTCTGAAGAAGAATCTGCCAAACTAGTTACTGCCCTAACTAGTGTTTGTACTTCTGAAAGTGACACCAGTGATGAAGAAGTGACATTTGAGGAACTGGCTGATACCTACAAGAAATTGTGTATCAGAAGTGGTGAAGTCTGTGTGCAAAATGAGAAACAATCAAAACTCATTGTAAAGCTGGAGGCTGAAAAGAGAGCAAATCTTGAAACTATAAGTCATTTAGAAGGAGAAGTTCAACTGCTGAACTCACAACTGAATCAAATGACCAAATCAGTCAAGATGTTGACCAATGGAACAGACAAATTGGAAGAGATTCTTCAGGCTGGACAAAATATGGGAAATAAATCTGGCCTAGGATTTGTGGAAACAAAGAAATTTGTTACCAGGAAGCAAATGTCAAAACGGATGTCTCAACATTACTCTCAACATCAGGGACAGAGACATATGAAGAAGAGGTACCAAAGATGGAGATGTCATCATTGTGGGAAATATGGTCACATAAAGCCCTTCTGCTTCAGATTACATGGATATCCGAATCAGAACTCAGATGTCAAACCTAAGTCGAAAAAGGTACCACACACTCCTCAATGGAAGAAAAAGGCTACTGCACTAATAGCTCACACTTCCCTGAAGATCTCTGCCAAGGAAGATTGGTACTTTGACAGTGGATGTTCCAGACACATGACTGGATTCAAAAATCTCCTCAATAATGTTATGCCTCACACCACCAGTTTTGTGACCTTTGGAGATGGTGCTAAAGGAGAAGTCAAAGGAGTTGGCAATTTGGACTACCCTGGAGTTCCAAGTCTGAATAAGGTACTGCTGGTAAAAGGATTGACTGCTAATCTCATTAGCATCAGTCAATTATGTGATCTAGGATTCATGGTCAACTTCTCAAGATCTGAATGTCTAGTAGTTAATGAAAAACTAGATGTTGTAATGAGAGGAATCAAATCCAAAGATAACTGTTATGTGTGGCAGTCTGAGAACACTGATATCTCCACTATGAGTCAAATCATCAAAGAAGAAAAAGAGATGAAACAGTGGCAGCATAAGCTTGGAAGAATAAAAAGAGCTATTCCTATGGAAGCTGTCAGAAGAACTCCAAAACTACAGGCTGATAATATGTGTGATATGGCAAAGAACAAGTCTCAAAACATCTGGTCAAAACAGATGCTACCAAAGTACAATGTTACACAAGATGTTGTGACATTGTGGTGTGATAATCTGAAAACATTCAACATCTCCTTGAACCCTATTGACTTTGAAGAGAAGAATTCACTTGAACTAGAACATAGCTTCTCTAAGCTTCAGCTGACTGATTCCTCTACCAAGGCGCTTGTTGAAAATAAACTTGAAAATTTGAGGGGCAGACTGGGTATTCACCAACATGTTAAATTATAGCAATTAGTTTTGCTAAAAACAAGGGTTGAAGGGATTAATTCTATTAAGTCTATATTCAGTGGGTTAATCATATTCATTCACAATTCCTTCAAAAGCCTTAAGAAGTTGAAGAGACTCCCTTGTACTCCCTACCTCTCTCATCCTTGCAACCTGTTTCCTCCTTCCAATCAAAGAGTTCTCTCAAACTGCTCAACGTTAAACACAATGTCTCAGACATCGTCTTCCACTATGGCGGCTTCGTCTCACTCATCATCATCGTCATCTGATCAAGATTCTAGGGCAATCACGACATGCATAGAATCTGAAGTACTTGAGGTCACTCCTCTCAGGGAGATGGCAACTAACCCAGCCAGAGTCAAGAAGCTCAGGACCAGACATGCAGGAAGAGCTCAAGCCACAGTTTCTGGTAATTCTTCTCTTCCTTCATCTCCTATACATGATAAAGAAGGAACAGTTCAAGTACACCAAGCTATTGCTAGACTGGTTACTAGCATTCTGAGTGGCAACCAATCTGTACCAGGGATTTCTATCCCTTTGAATCAATCAGAAAGTCCAAATGTGGAAGGTTCTGAAAATATAGATGTCACTGAGGATGTTGTGACACCAAAAGACAACATTCAGAATCCCTCTGAAAAGGCTGCTGATCCACCTATCATTGATGTGGATGAAGATTACTCAGATAATGAACTGATTGCTAATGTGAACCCTAGCATTGCTAGGAGATTGATGAAAAGAAAAAGTAGTGAGACTGTTAAACCTAAGAAATCCAAGGCTGAAGGGATGGCTGAGAAAATTCAGACAAAAGGGAAGAAGGCACAGGTGCTGACTGCTAGACAACCAATCTCCAAGAAAAGAAAAGAACCTGAAACTTCTGACTCTGATGATGAATCAGAATTTGAGATTGACATTGACAATACTCCTACCAGAAGAAAGCTCCCCTCCAGCAAGATTGCTAGAGTGCCTGAAGTGCCAACAGACAACATCTCCTTTCATCATCCTGATAATGCAAACAGATGGAAGTATGTTTGCTTGAAGAGAATAGCCTTGGAGAGAGAACTCAACAATGATGCCTTGGAGTGCAAAGACATCATGGATCTGATCAGGAATGCTGGGCTAATGAAGACAGTGATGAAGTTCAGCAAATGTTATGAAAATCTGGTTAAGGAGTTTGTAGTGAACCTGTCCAATGATTGTGCTGATGGGAGGTCAGCTGATTTTGAGAGTGTGTTTGTTAGAGGAAGAAGGGTCAAGTTCTCTCCATCAGAAATCAACAAGTTTCTTGGAAGAACAAATAAAGACTGTCCTGATCTAGAGGCAACTGACAATGAAGTGTGCTTGACCATCACTGCCAGGCAAGTAAAGTACTGGCCATTGAAAGGGAAGCTGAATGCTAGTAAACTCAGCATGAAATTTGCCATCTTGCATAAAATAGGTGCAGCAAACTGGGTGGCTACAAATCACAAATCAACCATCTCCACAGGATTGGGGAGATTTATCTATGCTGTAGGAACCAAGACTGCCTTTGACTATGGAAGGTACATCTTTGAACAAACCTTGAAGCATGCTGGCAGTTATGCTGTCAAAGGACCAATTGCTTTTCCCTCCCTCCTTTGTGGAATCATCCTTGCACAATATCCTGACATCCTTGTAGCAAGAGATACAGTCTGCAAAAGAGCCCCTGCCCTTGGCCTGCACTACAAACTGTTTCAGGGATCCCATGCTCCAGACATTGTCATAACATCAGCTGAGACATCGTCTGCAAAGATTCAGTCCAAAACATCAGATGTCATAGCTGTTTTAAAAGAAACTTGCAAAGATCTGGATGCTAGAAAAAGGACCCTAGAAGCTCTAATTGCCAGGTTAGAAAAGGAAGAAGCTGAAGAAAGCAGGAGGGAAGAAGATGAAGGACAGATCAACATTGAAGAAATTGGCTCCTCTGGATCTGATGACAGTCCTTGAAGGATGATTGCTGCTTGGTGGTGTTGCTGGTGGAGTTTTGGAAGTATGTTCTGCTGTTGTCTGCTGCTGATCTCATTATTTTGTCTTGGATAACTGTATAACTTTATAAACATGTAATCTTTGGCCCATTTGTGGCTAAAGTGGGGGAGAATATTTTTGGTACTGCTTAATTAGTACTTAACACTATATTTTTCTGCTGTCACTTATTTCTGCTGCTATCTATCTATCTCTGATTGTTTAGGGACTTTAGCCAAAAATCTGCCAAAGGGGGAGTTTGTAGGTGTTTAGGTATTGGCTTGCATTTTTGGTAAATTCCAAGTGTATGTGTGAATGTCATGACTGATGTCATAACATTCTAGTTCAGGTTGTACTAACTCTTTAGGTACATGTGCAGAAAAATATTGTAACTCAAATACTGATGTTTATAAGTGTGTATCTGAGCATGTTTGCAAAATGATCACATTTTGCTAATCAGTAGACAGGTTTTCTCAGATGTCATAACAGATGTTATGACATCCTGTTCTGAACTAGCAGGACTACAGGATTGGATAAGTCTGAGTTTTTTCAGGAAATAACTCAGTCCTTCCTAAACAGAATCCTGCGTTTTCTAAGGAGTAACCTAGCTCAATCCTAACCTGATCAATAAAGTACTGTGACCTGGTCTTAAGGTCAAACGGAATCAACCCTAGGTTTTTGGAAACCCTAACTGAAGTTGCAGCTGCTATATATTCAAACAGAGCTGCGGTTTTTGATGATCCCTGCTGATTGATTAGAAGATCAATTTTGTAATCTGTATAGATTTGTTTATTGTACTCCAAGCAATTATCATTGTGATAAGTGCCTTGGAATAGGTTTCAGTTGTAAGGGTTGTGTAGCACTCAAAGCTTTGAAGCAAGAGTGTTTGAATGTTACTTGACTAAAGCTGTGAAGCAGAGTCAAGTTAGGTGTGTACATCACTCAAAGCTGTGAAGCACGAGTGTTTGTGTTACTTGATTGAAAAGTTGTGAAGCTTAATCAAGTGTGTGTTTTGAAGAGTGTCTTCATCAATTCTCAAGTCAAATTGGTTTATGTATCACTGCTGTGATTGAGGGGGAGTGAGTAGGAACTCAAATTTAAGTTGTACTTAGATTAGAATTGCATTGGGTAGGTCTTAAGTGAAGGAGATAAACTGGTTGGTTTATTCCTGAATTAACATCTCTTATAGTGGATTCTCTCCCTGGCTTGGTAGCCCCCAGAGTAGGTGTTGTTGCACACTGAACTGGGTAAACAATTGACTGTGTTATTTACTGCTTCTGTATTTACTGTCTTATAGTAAGTCAGATACGGTGTCATAACATTGGACGTGACATTGAGTATCTGTAGCCAGAATTTCACTAAGCACTCTTCTTAGCAGCCTTATTAGATTTTTCCTTTTCAGGAACTTCTGCTCAAAACTCCTTCTTGTCCTTGGCCGCTTGTTTGATCATATTATTTAAAGTCTTATTATCATCTGATTTAGATTCATCCTCCACCACATTTTCTTCTTCCACAATATTTTTCTTTGGCACCACCTTCTCGGATGGTGCTTCTCCATTATTTTTCTTGTTTTTCTTTTTTGGTGAGTCATCCATAGGTATGCCTTGAGTGGACGTGTCAGGATCTCTCACAACAATAGGCTCAGACTTCATCACCTTATTACCATTTCTTTTAATTTTTTTTATTCACCTTCATCATTCACCAAGTCCTATTCTTCTTCTTCTTCTTCCTCCCTTCCCAATATATGGTCAGGGAATAGAGGGGTCGACACATTATTATCCATTATTTTGTACACTGTATACTCTCACTCATATCTTTCCTTCTGAAACCTATAATAGTCTCTTTGATCCTTCTGCATTTGCAGCAGCACTTCCCATGTTAAACTGTCAATTTCAAAACTGAAGTCTCCTCTAGACGACTTCTATCCCGCCTCCTCTTTCTTTCTTGCCTTTGGCTTCATCAACATTTGCAGACTATTTCTATCAAACTCAGCTTTTAGGTTATAGACTTCATCAGTTTCTTTTCCCTTCACTCCTTGATTGGAACATAGAGTTGTGATCAGGCATGGGAAATACAACATCCAAACCTTCTTCTTGGCATACATTTAGATTTCTTGCACGATTATTGTTGTACCCCAAAATTTGCCCTCGCGCTTTTCCACAAGAAATCTCAGCTTCAAACATTTCCTGACTTCCCAAACTGGCTCAAGAATCGGACAAACGGACTTTTTTGACAGTCAAGCAAAATTAGGATTTTTTACTGATTTTCAGAGCTTTGAATTGTTGCATACAGTGGGCTTAGGGCTTGATTGATTTGTGGTTCAATTTTGATCAAGCGAGCGCGATTTGGCATTTAATCGGGAATTAGGGTTTCATGGGCATGTTCTCAGAAGAATTTAAATTCCACAGCACTTTGCGGTTCATCTCAAGATTCCGATTAAAATTCGCGTTATCTTGGTTTAATCAGCAAAAGAGACATTGGTTTTGAATTCAATACGTTTTGATTGGGCCAGTCAGATACAAGATGCAGTTTTGAATTCACAGTACTTTTGCATTTGATCAGTCCATTTAAGTTAATTGCTGCTTTGCTTTGGATGTGGGATAAGACAGGTTTATTGGACCAATGTTGTTTTATTTTAGTTATTTATTATTCTAAAATTAAATGATTGAATTTATTTTTCAATTGTTTTAATTCTAAGAATTTTAAATGAATAAATAAACAGATAATAAGGAAATTAGAATTAATTGGATAATTTGAATTTTTATTGATATTTAAATTATTTACAAATTGTTGTTACAAACAATGATTTACATTTAATTTAAATATTACAATAGAATGAAAAAACTATCTTATTTTCTAAATGCTCTTCATTCTTTACTCCGCTCCGGCATTCCATCTTTCATCTGCAAAAAGAACAAGAAAAGTCAGAAAACATTTAATTAAAAAAACAGTTAAAAGTTGCTCATCATTAGGGGCCACTGACTGGGATCAGTTGCCCTCTCTGCAAATCACGGGATTTCTCCCGGTTCATAGAGAGGGAAGATTATTTTTACTTCATGAAATGCAAAATGTCAAAAAAATGCATAAGTTACAAATTCAAGCTGCATAGAAATTCAAGATTCAAAATCCAATCCAAACTGAAAAAGTTCAAATCCAAAATTTCTATCCAAAAAGCCAAGGCTACTGTCAAAATGCCCAAAGACCACTCAAAGAAAGTCACAAGTACCCAAGCTGTCATGAAAAGATTTAGCCAAGATATCAAGGAAAAGGAAGTCAGCACACATAAACTGTCAAAAGAGATGAAGATGTAAAATGTAAAATGCAAGCAATCTAGAATCATCACTTCCCATCCAGGGCCCCTTCAGAAAAGTACCAAACAAAAATCATATAAAATTTTTTCAAACTGTACTTTGGAGAGAGAGTAAAGAGAGATAAAGCAGTTCAGGTTAGGCATAGCAGTTCAGCAGCAGGCCAAGACAGTAAGGAAGACAGCAGAAAAAGATATACAAGCCTACAAGTCCACAAGCTCAGTACAGCAGACAGTAGAAGTTGAAAATAGAAAAGGAAATATACAAGACAGTTCAGTAGCAGCAGGGCAGAAGTCAAAAGCCAGTACAAAGCAAGCATAGGCAAGGCCAAGACAGTTCAGCAGGCAATTCAAAGAGAGATACATAAAGTCAACTCAGCAAAATACAAGCTCAGTACAGCAGACAGTAGAGAGTGAATATAGAAAAGAAAATAGCTAACACAGTTTAGGCAACTCAGAATAGACGGAAGTAAGGTGAGAGAAGAGAGAAGTATGAAAAACTGTCAAGGCAAACACAGCTAGGTAGCTGCATCAAAATACCAACTCTGCCTCACCACAATACACATTAGGCAATATAGCAGTTCAGAAGATAAAAGAGATATATACAAGCTGAAGCAAAATCACAAAAAAAAACAGATAAACTTGCAAAACTGAGTTGTCTAGAACCAGCATCCTCTCATATCCCAAAACATATAGCATAAACATACTAAGCTTATCAGAAAAAAAAGAGAACCATGACCATCATCTGAACCTAACACATTTCAAGCCTCAACCTTCATGCTAAACCCACAAACCTGATAACACATTTCAAGCCTCAACCTTCATGCCAAACATACAAACCTCATGCCCAAACTTGCCTCACCATAACATACTGAACCAAGCACATACAAGCTAAAGTCTCAAACCAATACCATAACCAAAACCAACCCAAGCCTACAACCCTGTGAAGCTGAACATCTCAAGTCACATAGCATCAAGTTCACAAACAAGCACGAGCAGATACTCAGACATATCATACTCAGGCAACAAAGACATCAAGGCAGCAATGTTCTAAAATACACAGGCAACAATCCAAGGCAACGCATTGTGGAAGAAGAAGATAAAAAGTGAATTTCAAGAAAGGTTTTTCAGGCAAAATCAAGCATCATCATCAAAACCTTAATCATAAACAGGGAACGAAGTTACCAGGAAGGCATCAAAAGCAAGCATCAAGCTTCACCGCTCCGGCCTCCTCAACATCTCGCTCTCCGCCTCTCCTCCATCCCCTAAAAACAGGTAGCATTCTTCTTCCCCTTCACCTCATAAAACGAAAAATAAAGAGCTCAGAATAATTCTACGCGAATCAGAAAGGAAAAGGAAAATATAAAACGTTTGGAACCAACCTTGTTTCAAGGGACGTGGCATCCTTGTCTTGGAGGGAAGAGAGCGTGAGGATGATGCTGGTGGCCGGAGACAATCGAATGCTCAGAATTTGCTAATCGGAGAAGACGAATACCACGAACGCGCCGCTGCTGACGAACCCTAATTTCGTTCCCAACTGAAACATTGGCCTAACCCTAATTCTGTTTCAAAACCTTGGGCCAGACCCGCTGCTAATCTCCTCTAAAGCCCAACAAGAAATCACCTCATTTTCTAATACTAAATCTTATTTTATAAAACACTAACTATTCTTTTCATTTTTATAAAAAAAACAATACATACTTTTTTTTTATATAAAACACTAACCCTTTTCTTAACATTAACTCTTTTTTATTTTATTTTCTTTTCATAAACAATATTTCTTTTACTAATTTCATTCTATAAACAATGATTTTATTCTTTTGTAAAAAATACTAACCTAAATAATAAAATACTTTTTATCATAAAATTAAGACATTTTTTTTAGATAGTTATTTTATACATTTATGTTATATTAAAAATTAGTTTTGTACATGTCATACAAATTAAATCTGAAAATACTTTTTCTTAATCAAAATATTCTTTATACACAATTAACTAAAAAACATTTTTTGAAATACATTTGTATATATTATCTTTTCTTTTTATATACATACATAATTAAATTGAAAATACCTCTTTTAATTAAAATATGTTTGTACATATTATACGTAATTAAAATTAAACTTTTTTGTTAACATTCTTTTTGTACATAATTAACATATAAATCAAAATACAGATTAAAACGTATATCTAGGACAAAACCCTAATACGACTCAATTTCACATTTCGCACTTGTACATATTTACATTTACACAATACATATACATTGGCACTTACACAATATATTGCCCTATACACACTTTATCTTATATTTGTATATTTGATATTCATTTTTGATCGCACATTCGATTTGGTTGTAAATTATTGGGTACTATAAGTCTCATCCCCTTGTACATTTATACCCCCACTCCCGGACATTATTTTGTAATAGCGTAGATTTACATTTCGCAATTTACAGCTTTTCAATTATACCATGGTTAGACCTAGGGTTTGTATGTACATAAAATCAAACGCTAGATAACCTAATACAAGATAAATGCATGTAATCAATACACAATCACACTTTCACCCCCCTAGGGTAATCCCACATGTTGCCTTCCAAAATGGGCCATGCTTGCACGTCGAATGTCTTTGGCAAAACAAAATCAAATGATCATAAGCCCCTCGATGACGCTTTCGAAAGTTGCCTAAACGAAATGATCATAGTCCCTTCAAAACAAATTGCCAAAGACACTTGGCATCATTGCATTCATGGTCTATGCGATGACCCGTGCCCGTCCCGAATAAACTTCCTAAACGCGAGATTGCCCATCAATTCCAATGGTGGAACAAAATTGTTAAAAGGGGTTAAAACATGACAAAAACCTTTGAGTACAATAGGGTAGACATAACTCTTAGTTACTTGAGATCAAACTTGCAAAAAAACATTTGCCTTCTTTCCAAAAAACCACAATCCACAACACTTTCAAACAAACTCTCAAAAGCATTTGAAAACGTCTTTTTGAAAAGATTCACACTTTTGTAAAACACTCAAACACGAGTCAAATACATTAGTTGCCTAAAACAAGGCATCTTTTTCTAAAACATTTTCAAAAAGCACCCACGCACACACCATTTTCAAAGCAATCGAAAAACAAGGCAAGTGATCTAAAAAAACCAAGTAACTAAGAGCCCATGGATAACCATGGATGAAAAGGGTGCTAATACCTTCCCTTTTCATAATCTACCCCCCGAACCCACGAAATATCTCAAAAAGGTTTTTGCTGTGCTTTTTTAACCTTTCCTTTAGGATAAAATAAAAAGTCGGTGGCGACTCTTGCTAACCGCACAAGTGCGAATACGAACGCAAACCTCAAGTCAGTTCTCCCACCGTATCACAGAACTGGCGACTCTGCTGGGGAATACTAAAAGTGGGGTTACCTTAGGGTTTAGATCACTTTTGTTTTCAACTGATTGCTTTGTTTGCTTTTACATTTGTGGGCATTGTATCGGAGTTTTATAGATCCTAACCCGGATCTGGGGAAACCCTTTTAGGTAGCAACAAGGCTGTGAGGGAACTGTGTGGGGTATACCGACATGGTTGAAGCAGTCTGCTACGTTGATGTGGCACTTTGGTGTGTACCGGTAACCCTTGAGTCAATCAAGGAGAGTACGGGGCCTCCATGTGGTGTCGTAAAGCATCAACTAACCTTAGGAACCTTAATTGAACCATCTTGGCCTTTTAGGGTAGTGAGATGACTACTTTGGTGTACTCCGAAGTCGGTTGATACTCGATACTACACTCGATTGAGGGTTGTTTTCTTGGGATATTTTGATCGCCAGTCAGTGGCTAAATCGAAACGATGAACAATGAAAGCAATCCAATGATATTGAGATCCTTAGAACCCGGTTACTTTGATAGGACAGGTTTAAGCCCACTAACTTCAAAAGGGTAATACCCAGACCCCATGCTGGCCTAAACTCTAAGGGTTTGCCTGGTGTGACTTGTGTGCCTTACATGTTTGCCTTTGTAAATATTTGTGGTGTGTTTGATCATAGCATCATGACATCATACAGCATCATATGCATCCACTAACCATTTCAGGGGTTCGAATCTTCATCTTTGTTCTTGTTTTGTAGGACATGGAAACTATTCGTAGAAAGACAATTCAGATCAACCTTATAAGGGTTCCTCCTCAACTCAAGGAGCTTACATCCAGGATTCCCGAGAACTCGTCATTCAGTGAAAGGCATGGTAGACTCATCAGCCTGGTCAATACCAATATTGAGGAAGAGATGGTAAAGGTCCTTTTCCAATTCTTTGACCCTCTGCATCACTGTTTTACTTTCCCGGATTATCAGCTGGTGCCTACTCTAGAAGAGTTTTCCCAGCTTCTGAAGATTCCCATTCTCAATCAACTACCCTACAACGGTACGGAAAAGGAACCAAAACTTGAAGAAGTAGCTAAAGCATTATGCCTACAACCATCTGACATCAAAGGGCATTGGGAAGCCAAAAATGGTGTCAAAGGATTCTTGGCAAAGTTTCTGTTTGAGAAGGCCCAAGAGTGTTGGAATTCCCTTGATCTACAAGCCTTTGAAGAAGTTGTAGCCCTCCTTGTCTATGGGTTGGTGTTGTTCCCTAAACCAGATCAGCTTATAGATATCAGTGCTGTCAAGGTCTTCATGTCCAGGAACCCTATACCTACGTTGCTGGGGGACATCCTTCATTCATGTTACACTCGAACCATGAGAAAAAGGGGTGTTCTTATGTGCTGCACTCCCCTCCTGGGGAGGTGGTTTATTTCGCACCTTCCACAATCAGTTTTGAAGAACGAGCGGGGTTTGAGATGGTCACAATGGTTAATGACTCTCACGCATGCGGATATACATTGGTGTCCTAGGACCAGGAAAGACGTCACTATCATTGATCGTTGTGGGGAGTACCCTAATGTTCCTTTACTTGGAAGCAAAGGAGGTATTACCTACAACCCATGCCTGGCTTGGAGACAGTTTGGTTATGCTCGGAAGGATGGCCCTCATGACATGTTAATTCCAGACATAGTTTTTGACTTCGACAACGATACTCAAGGACTTCGTCAGAGATTTATCAGAGCTTGGAGGATGCCAAGTAGGATAGACAGCAAGACATTGGGGCACCGGAACTCCATCCCGTTGGAACCTTACCTCAAGTGGGTACGAGCCCGCTCCCAGAAGTTAGTAATGCCTTACCCTCACATGCTACCTGTGATCAAAGAACCGGTCTTGGAAGGAGAGGCATCCTACACCATTCAACATCCTGACATGCCCACCTCCTGGGAAGAGATGCAGAAGAGCTGGGTCCAGCTTAAGGAAGAACGGAATTCTCTTGAGACCAGTCTACATGCTAGTGAAAAGAAGGTCCTGGAACTCACCCGCTTGCTGCACGAGGAAAGGAATCTCAACACCTACATCGCGCCAAAAAGGATGCGCAATGTTTTTTTATCTTAAGGGGTTATTTTGTAATATTTGGCCCATGAGGCATTTATGTACTAACGAATTTCTCCTTATTAATATAATGTGCGTTCCTTTTTGTCTACAACAAATTTTGAATATTCTAAAATCCTTGAATGCATTGCATACATACGCATCCCATTGCACCATATGCATGGCAGGTACTCTATTTCACAGGTTGCTTATTCTCCTTCGCTGTTTATTTTAAACAGTCATCATGAATCCAGACTCCTCCAGTGAGCAAGCAATCAAGGCTCTTCAAGCCCAGAATGCACAATTCCAAGAGATGGTCCTAAGCCTAGCCCAGGGTCAGCAAGAGTTGAAGACTCTACTCCTGAAGAAGAAGAAGAAAAAGAGAACTGCGCTGTTCAACACCGGACGCAGATTTGGGAATACACTCCACAACGAAGCTGATCCAACCACTTCTTCTGCTGAGAAAAACAGTCCCCAAGGGGGAGGAGCTCCTAGTCCCGCAGTCTCCGACAACGAGACGGACTATAACGATGAACAATACCCACCTGCTGCTGACAGATACAAACAATTGGAGGACCGCTTGAGCGCTATGGAAATTCAGAACGTGCCGGGGCTAGATTTCGGAGATTTGGGATTATCTTCTGGAGTAGTAATTCCACACAAGTTTAAGGCGCCTGCCTTCGCCAAGTATGACGGGGTCTCCTGCCCAAAGCTGCATCTAAGGTCGTATGTAAGGAAAATCCAACCTTACACGGCGGATAAGAACCTCTGGATTCACTTCTTCCAAGACAGCCTCTCGGGGTCACAACTTGAATGGTTCTACCAATTGGACGGAGCTAGCATCCGGCACTGGGAAGATTTGGCAACTGCATTTTACAGACAATACCAATACAATTCTGATCTCGCTCCTACGCGTACCCAACTTCAGGGTATGTCTCTAGGGACGGGTGAAGGGTTCAAAGAGTACGCTCAAAAATGGAGAGATTTGGCTGGCAGGGTGCAGCCTCCATTAACTGATCGGGAGCTGGTTGATAAGTTTCTAGGAACGTTGTCTGGTCCGTTTTTCAATCATTTGGTTGGTAACTCCTCCGCTGGGTTCACAGATTTGATATTAACGGGAGAAAAAATTGAAGCTGGCATCAGGTCAGGCAAGATACAGAAGGCTGCCTCTACAAGTACTGAGAAGAGGCCATTTAAGAAAGAAGCCAGCGCCATTTATGGCCCTAGAAGGCAAGTCAAGCCCGAAAGTCGCCAAGCCGTCAATGCTTTGGTCATCTCCAAACCTGTTGCTGCTCCTCAGCAGTACAGTCAACAAAGAAGTGAAAGGCCCAAGAGGCAGTATACTCGGCTGAGTATGACCTTATCTCAAATTTTACCTCAACTGTTATCCACCAACCTGGTGACCCTCAAAGAAGCTCCTAAAGTCGTCAACACTACGTCTCCTAAATACAACCCAAATGCCCGGTGTGCTTATCATTCTGATAGTCCCGGGCACACTACTGATGATTGCTGGGCCTTAAGAAACAAAGTGCAAGATCTGATCGACGCGAAAGAAATTCAGTTTGAAGCGCCGGAAAGACCGAATGTTGTAACGGCTCCTATGCCCCAGCATAGGGTAAATGCCATTGAGGAAGAAGTGTACGCTGTTTCGGTAGATGAAGTTGTTACCCCTCTGAAGACCGTTAAGAAGAACCTACTGCGGGCCGGTTTATTTCCGGGTTGCGGTGAAGGTTGCCCATTCTGTGTTATTTCCCCATCTGATTGTCCCTTGCTGAGGTTAGGCATTCAAGGCCTAATGGATAGTAAGGAGATTCTATTCAAAAAGACTGCTGTTCATTTGGTTCCAACGAAAGAAGTTTCCGTGATTACCATCTTCAAAAATCCAATCAAGGCTCCCCCAAAGAAGCCTATTCAAATCTTGACAGTTGCGCCTGTGATCATTACTGTTCCAGGACCCCTCTCCTACGTGTCTGATAAGGCTGTCCCCTGGCATTATGGGGCAGACGTGTATGTAAATGGAATCAAGCAAGAATTTGATGCTAGTGCCAGTATCTGCGATATCACTGGTCCAGCCAAGGTCACCCGCAGTGGCAGGCTTTTCTCGCCTGACATTGCACCGCCCGCTATTCGAAAACCCCTCCTCATAAAGCCTGCAAGTTTACCAAGTCCTGTTGCTGATCAAATTGTGTCCCCTGCTGCCGAGTCATCAAATGCTCGGGGCAAAGGGATTGAAGAAGAGCCTGCCCGGATGGAGGCACCAATACCCATAAGTGCTGAGGCCTCCCGACAAGAGATGGAGGAGATTCTGAAAATAATAAAGAAAAGTGATTTTAATGTTGTCGAACAACTGGGGCATACACCCTCCAAGATCTCCCTGCTCTCCCTATTGCTATGCTCCGAGGCTCACGCTAAGGCATTAATCTCATTTCTCAAGACAGCCCACGTGCCGCAGGAGACGTCTGCAGTTCAGTTCACTGACTGCATAGCAAATCTGACGGCGGACAACGGCTTGGGCTTTTCAGATGCTGACCTAACCGCAAAAGGGAGAGACCACAATGATGCCCTGCATGTCTCTATTGAATGCAGGGGCACTACTCTGGCACATGTATTGGTGGACACTGGTTCTTCCTTGAATGTTCTTCCGAAAAAGGCTTTAGATCGTCTGGACTATGAGGGCCTGGAGTTGAAACCCAGCAATATCATCGTCAGGGCCTTCGATGGTTCAAAAAGGATGGTTCATGGAGAGGTTAACATCCCTATCCGTGTAGGCTCTCAAGTGTTTGACTCTACCTTTTACGTAATGGATATACGTCCATCATACTCTTGTCTGTTGGGTCGACCTTGGATCCATAAAGCTGGGGCCGTGACCTCCACCTTGCACCAGAAGTTGAAATATCCCGTCAGGGGGAAGATCGTCACTGTGCAAGGAGAAGAGGAGTATATGGTGAGCCATTTGAATTCCTTCAGGTACATCGAGATGGACGGAGAGTTCATTGAAACCCCCTTCCAACATTTCGAGGAGGTACATCCAATTTCAGCAGCTGCAGAGACAATGGCCGAAGAGAATGATTCCTTGAAGATGGCTTCCCTAAGAGATGCCCGGGCTGTGGTTCAGAAAGGCAATTGTGCACACTGGGGTCAGCTTCCTGACTTCACTCAGAAGAACGACAAGTTCGGGCTAGGCTTTACTGCAGAGGCTCAGAAGGCAGTGCGGAAAGAGAAGATCGGAAAGGCTCCGGTGTTTATTTCCAGCTCGAGGGTGAACGCTATTGAAGAAGATGTGGAGGAAGTAGAGTTTGACAGTTGGATCTACCCGACCACCAGCGACGGACCAAGCAACTGGACAGCAAAGGATTTTACCCCTATCACATTTGTCACGCAGTAATTGATTTCTTTTGATTTCTAAATTTGTAACAAACAATATGTTAAAACTTTGTTGGCTCGGTGTCCTGCCCGAGGCATCGTAGCTCCATTTGTGAGGGCTTTTTGTATGACATTTTCATATATCATCAATCAAAACATTGGACGTTTGTTGCATTTCAAGTCTTGTGCTCTTTTTCTTTCTGTGTTATACATATTGCAAAACAGCTATATTTACACACACTCACTTATACAGGTTTCAATCCACTCTGGATCTCGCTGGTAACAGCTCTGCTACCGCCAGTTATGACTTCGAAAATCCGATCAACTTGGCCGAAGACGAAGGTGAAGATGATTGCGAAGTGCCTGGTGAACTTGCAAGACTGCTACTTCAGGAAGAGAGGGCTATTCAACCACATGAAGAGCCTGTGGAGACAATTAACCTGGGTACTGAGATGGATAGAAAAGAGGTCAAGATTGGTGCCAACCTAGAGCTCAGCGTGAAGCAACGATTGATCCAGATGCTACAAGACTACGTGGAGATTTTTGCTTGGTCCTATGAAGATATGCCTGGTTTGGATGCCGACATTGTAGTTCACCACCTGCCAACCAAGGAAGATTGCCCTCCGGTAAAACAGAAAGTTCGACGGATGCGTCCAGAGATGTCTGAAAAGATCAAGGCCGAGGTTATGAAGCAGTTTGATGCCGGATTCCTTGCAGTAACTTCTTACCCTCAGTGGGTTGCCAATGTTGTGCCAGTACCGAAGAAGGACGGTAAAGTCAGAATGTGCGTCGACTACAGGGATCTGAACAGGGCTAGCCCCAAAGATGACTTCCCCCTACCTCACATCGATGTCCTTGTTGACAATACAGCTCAACACAAGGTGTTCTCCTTCATGGATGGTTTTTCAGGGTATAATCAGATCAAGATGGCTCCAGAAGATATGGAGAAAACAACCTTCGTGACTCAGTGGGGCACCTTCTGTTATAAGGTCATGCCATTCGGATTGAAAAATGCTGGGGCAACCTATCAGCGTGCCATGGTTGCTTTATTTCATGACATGATCCATCATGAGATTGAAGTATACGTTGATGACATGATTGCAAGGTCTCAAACTGAGGAGGAGCACCTTGACCATCTGAGGAAGTTATTTGATCGACTCAAGTTGTACAAGCTGAGGTTGAATCCCAACAAATGCACCTTTGGGGTAAGATCCGGAAAGTTGTTAGGTTTCATTGTAAGTGATAAAGGTATTCAGGTGGATCCTGCCAAAGTAAAAGCCATACAAGAGATGCCGACTCCAAAAATAGAAAAAGAAGTCAGAGGTTTCCTAGGACGACTGAATTACATTGCTCGATTCATCTCACATCTAACTGCTACTTGTGAGCCAATCTTCAAATTACTGAAGAAAGATCAAGTGGTACGCTGGAATGATGAATGTCAGGCCGCCTTTGAAAGGATAAAGGATTATCTCCAAGAACCACCCATTCTTATGCCACCGGTGGAAGGAAGACCTCTGATATTATACTTGACAGTGCTTGATAATTCAATGGGGTGTGTACTGGGGCAGCATGACGAGTCTGGCCGAAAAGAGCACGCTATTTATTACTTGAGCAAAAAGTTTACCGACTGTGAGTCTCGTTACTCACTGCTTGAGAAAACTTGCTGCGCTCTTGTATGGGCTGCTCGCCGGCTGAGACAGTATATGCTGACTCACACTACCTTATTGATTTCAAAGATGGATCCCATCAAGTACATATTTGAAAAACCTGCTCTGTCTGGGAGAATAGCAAGATGGCAAATGATCTTAACAGAATATGATATCCAGTATACAACTCAGAAAGCAATTAAGGGAAGTGTACTGGCTGATCATTTGGCACACCAACCTGTGGACGATTACCAATCATTGAACTTTGACTTTCCGGATGAAGACATCATGGTGGTAACTGACTGTGAAGTACCTGGACCGGATGAAGGACCTGAGGAAGGATCCCGATGGTCTATGCATTTTGATGGAGCCTCCAATGCCTTGGGTAACGGCGTCGGCGCTGTAATCATATCTCCCAGAGGAACTCATACTCCCCTCACCGCCCGATTATGTTTCAGCTGCACCAACAACATGGCAGAATATGAGGCATGTATCATGGGTCTACAAGCTGCAATCGATTTAAGGATCAAGTTTCTAAGTGTCTTCGGAGATTCCGCTCTCGTGATTAATCAGATCAAGGGCGAGTGGGATACGAAACACCCGAATCTTATTCCTTACAAGGAGTATGTGTCGACCTTGCTCCCTCACTTTGAAGAAATAACGTTTGAGCATTTCCCCAGAGAGGAGAATCAGCTAGCAGACGCCCTAGCTACGATGTCTTCAATGTTCAAAGTTAAATGGGACAATGAAGCTCCCCGAATCATTATCTGGAAGTTGGATGAACCGGCCTACTGTTGTGAGCTCGAGACTGAGGAGGTTGTTGAAAAACCCTGGTATCGTGAGGTGAAGAGGTATTTGGAAACTCAGGAATACCCTGAAGGTGCATCTGTCAATGATAAGAAGTTCATGAGGAGATTTGCTGCAAAATTCTTCCTCAGCAACGGCATTCTCTACAAACGGAATCACGATTCAACTCTGCTACGTTGTGTGGACAAGGCTGAAGCAGAGAAAATTATGATGGAGCTGCATGAAGGTACATTTGGAACCCATTCTAGTGGACACACCATGGCTAAGAAAATCCTTCGGGCAGGATATTTCTGGTCCACAATGGAAGCCGATTGTTACCATCACTCCCGAACTTGTCATAAGTGCCAGATCTATGCTGACAAGGTGCATATCCCTCCAGTTCCTTTGAATGTCCTAACGGCACCTTGGCCTTTCGCGATGTGGGGCATCGATATGATCGGTGAGATCCGACCAACGGCATCAAATGGGCATCGCTTCATCTTAGTGGCGATCGATTATTTCACGAAGTGGGTTGAGGCAGCTTCCTATGCCACAGTAACCAAGAGCGTCGTGGCACGTTTCATCCGGCATAATCTGATCTGTCGGTACGGCGTCCCAGAAAGAATCATTACGGACAATGGCACCAATCTCAATAACAAAATGATCACTGAACTCTGTGAACAATTCAAGATACAGCACCACAATTCTTCTCCCTACCGACCGAAGATGAATGGGGCTGTAGAGGCAGCCAATAAGAATATCAAGAAAATTGTGCAGAAGATGACAGTGACCTATAAAGATTGGCACGAGATGTTACCGTTCGCTCTTCATGGGTACCGCACCTCAGCAAGGACATCAACCGGGGCAACTCCTTTCTCTTTGGTCTATGGCATGGAGGCATTCTTGCCGATTGAAATCCAGATACCCTCTCTCCGGATAATGAAGGATGCAGACTTGAATGAAGATGATTGGATCCAGACTCGACTTGATCAATTAAATCTGATTGACGAAAAGAGGCTCACTGCTATCTGTCATGGTCAGACGTATCAAAAACGGATGATCAGGGCATTTAACAAGAAAGTCAGACCGCAAGAGTATCAAGTTGGGGACCTGGTAATCAAACGCATCATCCTTCCTCAAAGTGATCCCCGGGGCAAATGGACCCCTACTTACGAAGGGCCATTTTTGGTTAAGCGTGTGTTCTCAGGAGGAGCCATGATCCTAACCACCATGGACGGTGACGACCTTCCTCACCCCGCCAATGCAGACATAGTAAAAAAATACTACGCATAAATAAAAGACCCGCTAGGTTGACATACCTAGGCAAAAATAAGGGCTTCCCGGCGAACCAAAAGGGTTCGGGCAAAAATAAGGGATGAAATGAATAAAAATCTGTACACCCGGCAAGTCGAAAACCTGAAAGGGCGGCTTGGGCAAAAATGGGTATCCCGGTGGACTGAAAACCCGAAAGGGCGGTCCAGGCAAAAGTTAGGGATAAAAGCGTAACACTATGTCTCATTGGATCACTTCGCATCCGGAATTCGGCATCAACTATCTGGCCCCAAATTGCGGCATTGACCAATCAGTTTCATCTTCAGATTAGGCAGTAAGGCGATGAGACGTTCGAAAACATAAAGGCGATAGCAGAATTGGAACCCAGTGGGATTGTTCACGTAGCTGTTTTGTTTTCTTTTTCAAAATGTAAACTCTATACTATTTGGCGATGTCCTCTTACTAGGATGTCAGTCTCTTGTACAAAAAACGCCTATTCACAGGCAAAAGTTTAAATCAATACAAATTCACTTGTTCATACAAATTACCATTTGTTTTCCCCTTTTCCTGTTTTGTCTTGCGAAGAACGTCCAATGTTCATTTTTTGATATATGCATTTGACATTGAATTGCTGATTCATAAATATTCGCATATGAAACAAGAGATTAATTACCGGTGACATCAAAGACAAGGGCAGTGTGGGGTTGTCTATTGCAGTCTGGTTGTTTTGTCCGCCAAGGCACCAAGGTAGGTTCAACTGAAAAATATGGCCAAATCATCTTAACTCCCTGCAAAGTACGGACGTCTCGCCCGAGTTTTATTTAAGAGTTATTTCCTCACAAGGATTTATAACTAGGTTATCCTCAGCTAAAAGCCACGGAAAACCGCTCTCGGCAAAGTTCCTTTAGTCCTCAAGCGGAGTCTATCTTTGGTATCCCCCAAGCAGAGTTTATCTTCGGAGTTCCCCAGCGGAATTTATCACCATCACCCTCAGCAGAATCCATCATTAAAGTCCTCAGCAGACCTCTCATCAAAGCTTTGGCCAAGTATCTCTTTCGCAGAGCAGCTTCCCGGCCGTTCGTCAAGGATTTATTTTCCTAAAATGAAATTACACTCATAAACATTTCACATTTTCATACATCTTGCCTACATACATGATGAAACGCATACAACATCAAAGATTGGACATCACGACATCATGCATATCATACCTCATAACATTGCATACAACTTACGTCTTTGCCTTTTCAGGAAAAAGACGATCTCAAAAAACGACTACCCTCAACTGTCACATTTCCAGATTCGATTCCTGTATCCAGCCAGGGCATATCTGTTGACCACATTTCCAGACTCGACTCCTGTATCTAGCCAGGGCACGTCTGAAGAGTTCGAAGATTCGATTCCTGTATCCAGCCAGGGCACATCTATCAACTACAACATTTCCAGACTCGACTCCTGTATCTAGCCAGGGCACGTCTGAAGAGTTCGAAGATTCGATTCCTGTATCCAGCCAGGGCACATCTATCAACTACAACATTTCCAGATTCGATTCCTGTATCCAGCCAGGGCATATCTGTGGACCACATTTCCAGATTCGACTCCTGTATCTAGCCAGGGCACGTCTGAAGAGTTCGAAGATTCGATTCCTGTATCCAGCCAGGGCACATCTATCAACTACAACATTTCCAGATTCGATTCCTGTATCCAGCCAGGGCATATCTGTGGACCACATTTCCAGATTCGACTCCTGTATCTAGCCAGGGCACGTCTGAAGAGTTCGAAGATTCGATTCCTGTATCCAGCCAGGGCACATCTATCAACTACAACATTTCCAGATTCGACTCCTGTATCTAGCCAGGGCACGTCTGAAGAGTTCGAAGATTCGATTCCTGTATCTAGCCAGGGCACGTCTGAAGAGTTCGAAGATTCGATTCCTGTATCTAGCCAGGGCACGTCTGAAGAGTTCGAAGATTCGATTCCTGTATCCAGCCAGGGCACATCTATCAACTACAACATTTCCAGATTCGATTCCTGTATCCAGCCAGGGCATATCTGTGGACCACATTTCCAGATTCGACTCCTGTATCTAGCCAGGGCACGTCTGAAGAGTTCGAAGATTCGATTCCTGTATCCAGCCAGGGCACATCTATCAACTACAACATTTCCAGATTCGACTCCTGTATCTAGCCAGGGCACGTCTGAAGAGTTCGAAGATTCGATTCCTGTATCTAGCCAGGGCACGTCTGAAGAGTTCGAAGATTCGATTCCTGTATCTAGCCAGGGCACGTCTGAAGAGTTCGAAGATTCGATTCCTGTATCCGGCCAGGGCACATCTATCAACTACAACATTTCTAGATTCAGTTCCTGTATCTAGCCAGGACATGTCTGCATAAGGAGACTGAAGATCAAACACCTATAACAAGCCAGGAAAACATCTGTCTTTCTTAATACACAAGTTCTCGCTAAGGAAACTCTTATGCGATCAACACTTCCAAATGGCATCTGTAAGCCCATTCTCAGATGGCATCTCTAAGCCCATCCCCCGACAAATTCTCTCGCACCAGATGGCATCCTTAAGCCCATCACCAAATGGCATCTTTAAGCCCATTCACCTCCACCGACACATCGACGAGCGCAAATTTTCTGGGCACATTAGTGTTCAATCTCCTTTTACCTTCAAGTCGCGAAAGGCAAACTTGCCAATCTAACTCTTCAGGTCAAAGAAGATTGAACAGGGGCAACTGTTGTACCCCAAAATTTGCCCTCGCGCTTTTCCACAAGAAATCTCAGCTTCAAACATTTCCTGACTTCCCAAACTGGCTCAAGAATCGGACAAACGGACTTTTTTGACAGTCAAGCAAAATTAGGATTTTTTACTGATTTTCAGAGCTTTGAATTGTTGCATACAGTGGGCTTAGGGCTTGATTGATTTGTGGTTCAATTTTGATCAAGCGAGCGCGATTTGGCATTTAATCGGGAATTAGGGTTTCATGGGCATGTTCTCAGAAGAATTTAAATTCCACAGCACTTTGCGGTTCATCTCAAGATTCCGATTAAAATTCGCGTTATCTTGGTTTAATCAGCAAAAGAGACATTGGTTTTGAATTCAATACGTTTTGATTGGGCCAGTCAGATACAAGATGCAGTTTTGAATTCACAGTACTTTTGCATTTGATCAGTCCATTTAAATTAATTGCTGCTTTGCTTTGGATGTGGGATAAGACAGGTTTATTGGACCAATGTTGTTTTATTTTAGTTATTTATTATTCTAAAATTAAATGATTGAATTTATTTTTCAATTGTTTTAATTCTAAGAATTTTAAATGAATAAATAAACAGATAATAAGGAAATTAGAATTAATTGGATAATTTGAATTTTTATTGATATTTAAATTATTTACAAATTGTTGTTACAAACAATGATTTACATTTAATTTAAATATTACAATAGAATGAAAAAACTATCTTATTTTCTAAATGCTCTTCATTCTTTACTCCGCTCCGGCATTCCATCTTTCATCTGCAAAAAGAACAAGAAAAGTCAGAAAACATTTAATTAAAAAAACAGTTAAAAGTTGCTCATCATTAGGGGCCACTGACTGGGATCAGTTGCCCTCTCTGCAAATCACGGGATTTCTCCCGGTTCACAGAGAGGGAAGATTATTTTTACTTCATGAAATGCAAAATGTCAAAAAAATGCATAAGTTACAAATTCAAGCTGCATAGAAATTCAAGATTCAAAATCCAATCCAAACTGAAAAAGTTCAAATCCAAAATTTCTATCCAAAAAGCCAAGGCTACTGTCAAAATGCCCAAAGACCACTCAAAGAAAGTCACAAGTACCCAAGCTGTCATGAAAAGATTTAGCCAAGATATCAAGGAAAAGGAAGTCAGCACACATAAACTGTCAAAAGAGATGAAGATGTAAAATGTAAAATGCAAGCAATCTAGAATCATCACTTCCCATCCAGGGCCCCTTCAGAAAAGTACCAAACAAAAATCATATAAAATTTTTTCAAACTGTACTTTGGAGAGAGAGTAAAGAGAGATAAAGCAGTTCAGGTTAGGCATAGCAGTTCAGCAGCAGGCCAAGACAGTAAGGAAGACAGCAGAAAAAGATATACAAGCCTACAAGTCCACAAGCTCAGTACAGCAGACAGTAGAAGTTGAAAATAGAAAAGGAAATATACAAGACAGTTCAGTAGCAGCAGGGCAGAAGTCAAAAGCCAGTACAAAGCAAGCATAGGCAAGGCCAAGACAGTTCAGCAGGCAATTCAAAGAGAGATACATAAAGTCAACTCAGCAAAATACAAGCTCAGTACAGCAGACAGTAGAGAGTGAATATAGAAAAGAAAATAGCTAACACAGTTTAGGCAACTCAGAATAGACGGAAGTAAGGTGAGAGAAGAGAGAAGTATGAAAAACTGTCAAGGCAAACACAGCTAGGTAGCTGCATCAAAATACCAACTCTGCCTCACCACAATACACATTAGGCAATATAGCAGTTCAGAAGATAAAAGAGATATATACAAGCTGAAGCAAAATCACAAAAAAAAACAGATAAACTTGCAAAACTGAGTTGTCTAGAACCAGCATCCTCTCATATCCCAAAACATATAGCATAAACATACTAAGCTTATCAGAAAAAAAAGAGAACCATGACCATCATCTGAACCTAACACATTTCAAGCCTCAACCTTCATGCTAAACCCACAAACCTGATAACACATTTCAAGCCTCAACCTTCATGCCAAACATACAAACCTCATGCCCAAACTTGCCTCACCATAACATACTGAACCAAGCACATACAAGCTAAAGTCTCAAACCAATACCATAACCAAAACCAACCCAAGCCTACAACCCTGTGAAGCTGAACATCTCAAGTCACATAGCATCAAGTTCACAAACAAGCACGAGCAGATACTCAGACATATCATACTCAGGCAACAAAGACATCAAGGCAGCAATGTTCTAAAATACACAGGCAACAATCCAAGGCAACGCATTGTGGAAGAAGAAGATAAAAAGTGAATTTCAAGAAAGGTTTTTCAGGCAAAATCAAGCATCATCATCAAAACCTTAATCATAAACAGGGAACGAAGTTACCAGGAAGGCATCAAAAGCAAGCATCAAGCTTCACCGCTCCGGCCTCCTCAACATCTCGCTCTCCGCCTCTCCTCCATCCCCTAAAAACAGGTAGCATTCTTCTTCCCCTTCACCTCATAAAACGAAAAATAAAGAGCTCAGAATAATTCTACGCGAATCAGAAAGGAAAAGGAAAATATAAAACGTTTGGAACCAACCTTGTTTCAAGGGACGTGGCATCCTTGTCTTGGAGGGAAGAGAGCGTGAGGATGATGCTGGTGGCCGGAGACAATCGAATGCTCAGAATTTGCTAATCGGAGAAGACGAATACCACGAACGCGCCGCTGCTGACGAACCCTAATTTCGTTCCCAACTGAAACATTGGCCTAACCCTAATTCTGTTTCAAAACCTTGGGCCAGACCCGCTGCTAATCTCCTCTAAAGCCCAACAAGAAATCACCTCATTTTCTAATACTAAATCTTATTTTATAAAACACTAACTATTCTTTTCATTTTTATAAAAAAAACAATACATACTTTTTTTTTATATAAAACACTAACCCTTTTCTTAACATTAACTCTTTTTTATTTTATTTTCTTTTCATAAACAATATTTCTTTTACTAATTTCATTCTATAAACAATGATTTTATTCTTTTGTAAAAAATACTAACCTAAATAATAAAATACTTTTTATCATAAAATTAAGACATTTTTTTTAGATAGTTATTTTATACATTTATGTTATATTAAAAATTAGTTTTGTACATGTCATACAAATTAAATCTGAAAATACTTTTTCTTAATCAAAATATTTTTTATACACAATTAACTAAAAAACATTTTTTGAAATACATTTGTATATATTATCTTTTCTTTTTATATACATACATAATTAAATTGAAAATACCTCTTTTAATTAAAACATGTTTGTACATATTATACGTAATTAAAATTAAACTTTTTTGTTAACATTCTTTTTGTACATAATTAACATATAAATCAAAATACAGATTAAAACGTATATCTAGGACAAAACCCTAATACGACTCAATTTCACATTTCGCACTTGTACATATTTACATTTACACAATACATATACATTGGCACTTACACAATATATTGCCCTATACACACTTTATCTTATATTTGTATATTTGATATTCATTTTTGATCGCACATTCGATTTGGTTGTAAATTATTGGGTACTATAAGTCTCATCCCCTTGTACATTTATACCCCCACTCCCGGACATTATTTTGTAATAGCGTAGATTTACATTTCGCAATTTACAGCTTTTCAATTATACCATGGTTAGACCTAGGGTTTGTATGTACATAAAATCAAACGCTAGATAACCTAATACAAGATAAATGCATGTAATCAATACACAATCACACTTTCACCCCCCTAGGGTAATCCCACATGTTGCCTTCCAAAATGGGCCATGCTTGCACGTCGAATGTCTTTGGCAAAACAAAATCAAATGATCATAAGCCCCTCGATGACGCTTTCGAAAGTTGCCTAAACGAAATGATCATAGTCCCTTCAAAACAAATTGCCAAAGACACTTGGCATCATTGCATTCATGGTCTATGCGATGACCCGTGCCCGTCCCGAATAAACTTCCTAAACGCGAGATTGCCCATCAATTCCAATGGTGGAACAAAATTGTTAAAAGGGGTTAAAACATGACAAAAACCTTTGAGTACAATAGGGTAGACATAACTCTTAGTTACTTGAGATCAAACTTGCAAAAAAACATTTGCCTTCTTTCCAAAAAACCACAATCCACAACACTTTCAAACAAACTCTCAAAAACATTTGAAAACGTCTTTTTGAAAAGATTCACACTTTTGTAAAACACTCAAACACGAGTCAAATACATTAGTTGCCTAAAACAAGGCATCTTTTTCTAAAACATTTTCAAAAAGCACCCACGCACACACCATTTTCAAAGCAATCGAAAAACAAGGCAAGTGATCTAAAAAAACCAAGTAACTAAGAGCCCATGGATAACCATGGATGAAAAGGGTGCTAATACCTTCCCTTTTCATAATCTACCCCCCGAACCCACGAAATATCTCAAAAAGGTTTTTGCTGTGCTTTTTTAACCTTTCCTTTAGGATAAAATAAAAAGTCGGTGGCGACTCTTGCTAACCGCACAAGTGCGAATACGAACGCAAACCTCAAGTCAGTTCTCCCACCGTATCACAATTATTATTCCAACATTGACATCATTTCCAGAGGTGATACAATGGAGAAGAGCCACCCTTTGCTTTTTGACACTCTCATTGTGAGTCGTAGACTTGATGGAGTGCTTGATAAACTGGTATCATGCCTTAGATTCTGTTTTCATATCCATTCTTCTTACTGATTTCTCCCATCCATACTCAGCCAATATGGTATTTGGGTTGCACAGTGATTGCATGTAAACCTCATACTTTAACTCGTTATCCCTTGACAAAATGTTCTGATACTCATCATCCACTTTATTTAATCTATAAATTATGTTGATTATTCCTTCTAAATAAGAGACTTCAAAGCCTCTCACCATGACTACAAACTTCTTGTTGGCATGCCTTAGGTTGGAGTAAAACTCTTTCACGATTTGAGTGTTGTAAGGCTCAGGGTGTGACACAGGTTGTGCCACTTCTTGTTGTCAATCAACGAACCAATGCTTGCAGGTAACCCTAGGTTTTCACCCTTCATGTCGAGGGAAAAAACCCTTTCAAAAAATATCTGTAGACTAGAGATATAACCAGTGAATCTCCTCCTTGCATCATCGCTGATGAAGATCTCAAAGTCACTTCCGTCATCATTGAAAATGTCCATGGATGGAGTAGCGTTCTTCTTGGCACAAACCTTGATTATTTTCTATGAGTAAGTGGGTTTCATTTCTAGGGTTTTGAGAAGTTTAAAATTGTGAATGGGAATGAGAGAAAGGTTTGAGGTAATATGAGTGATCACGACAGTTGGAGTTTATAGAGTATGGTGGAATAGTTTTGAATAACTAAAAAGGTAGTGGGAGGTTTTTCTTTGTGAGAGGCATTTATGAAGTTGATGGGTTAAGAGTGGAGAGAGAGGGGTAACGTACACTTCTTGATAAAATAAAATTTGAAAATGACACAATAAGTTGTTTAGGCAACATATGGTATGGTGAGGGTTAACCCTAGCCGCTAATAATCATGAAAGTGTGCCATTAGCAATAAATGCTTGTCTTGTTGTGTGACGTCACTCTGCTGCACAACAAATTTCTATGCGCGTGTGACTCACTCGCTCTTTGCCTCTTCACTTTTGATCATGTGTCCCAATACTTGCCTCTCTCAAGATAGTTCTCATGACAAGACATTAATAATTTCCAACTATTCTTGTGCAAGATAGACTCAGCTTTCATAGTCACGACATGACTTGTCAATGACTCTTCTCTACTTCTCCTTATCTCAACAATCATGATACCTGAAAATCAAAACTAACTAAAAACAAAAATTAAACCGGGCTGCCTCCCAGTAGCGCTATTTTGTTGTCTTTTAGCCTGACTATAGAAAAATTCAGATAGAATCATTTAAAAACATGGCGGTCCTTGTGTTGTTTGAGGATTCACCATAGTACATCTTCACTATTTGACCATTTACTCTAAAGTTTTCTCATATTTTCTCGTTCAAAAGATCCACTGCCCCATAAGGATAAATCTTTAGGATTTTAAAGGGCCCATACCATCTAGATTTTAACTTTCGAGGTAAAAGTTTCAAACTAAAATTGAACAAAAGAACAAGTTGTCCTTCAACTAATTCCCTCTGCTGGCACTTCCTGTTGTGCCACTTCTTACTCTTTTCTTTGTATAATTCAACATTTTCATAAGAGAACAACCTATGCTCCTCTAGCTCATTGAGTTGAAGCATTCTAGCTTGGCCAGCCTTGGATAAATCAAAGTTTAGTTTTTTTGCTGCCCAAAAAGCCTTATGCTCTAACTCAATAGGCAAGTGACATGCCTTCCCATAAACAAGTCTGTATGGAGAAATTCCTTAGGGAGTCTTAAAGATTGTTCTATACGCCCATAAGGTATGATCCAAATGCCTAGACAAGTCCTTTCTAGAAGGGTTAACAACTTTCTCTAAAATCCTTTTTATTTCCCTATTTGAAATTTCAGCTTGGCCACTACATTGTGGGTGATAGGCAGTAGCAAATTTGTGTTTCACTCCATAGTTTGCCATCAAATCTTCAAATATTTTGTTGCAAAAATGGGTTCCTCCATCACTAATGATCACTCTAGGGGTGCCATGTCTAGACAAAAAAAATTTCACCAAAAATTTGGTCACCACCCTAGTATCATTAGTAGGAGTTTCTACTTCTTATATCCATTTAGAAACATAATCCACATCTACCAATGTGTATAGGTTTCTAAAATATTGAGGAAATGGCCCCATGAAATTAATGCCCCATACATCAAAAATTTCAATTTCCAAGATGTTAGTAAGAGGCATCTCTTGCCTTATGGAGATATTTTCCACTCTTTAGCATCTATCACATCTCCTTACCAGATCATTAGCATCTTTAAAAAGAGAGGGCCAACAATAATATGATTGTAGAACTTTAGCTACATTTCTGGTTCCTCCAAAATGTCCTCCATAAGGAGCTTCGTGACAGGCATACAAGATTTGTTGTGCCTCTGGTTGATCCACACATCTTTTTAGAAATTGATCAACACACTTCTTGTAAAGAAAAGGTTCATCCCAGAAATAGCTCTTAGTCATGTGAATTCAAAAGGGACCTACCTACTTACCAAGTAGTTAACTATAATAGTGTACCATGGAGTCACGCTTGTAGTTGTCATAAGTAGTTTTTCATCAGGAAATTCCTCCTGGATTTCTCCATCACTCTTATCTTGCACTTCCTCTGGCAATCTTGACAAATGGTCAGCTGTCAGGTTTTCAACTCCCTTCTTGTCTCTAATCTCCATATCAAACTTTTGCAACAAGAGTACCCATCTAATAAGCCTCATTTTGGCATCTTTTTTAGAAATAAGATACTTCATAGCAGCATGATGCGTGTACACAGTCACCTTGGTTCCAACCAAGTAAGATCTGAATTTATCAAAGGAAAACACAACTACCATCAGCTCCTTCTTAGTGGTTGTTGTAATGCGGTGGGAGAACTGACTTGGTTGTTTTGCGTTTGATCACAATTGTGCGGATAGCAATAGTCACCACTGACTTTTCTTTTATCCAAAAGGAAAGGCTGAAAAGAATAGGAAAGACCTTTAGAGATGTGTGATACGGTGGCAGAACCGACTGTTGATACTGGTTTGCATTTTGCATTTTTTTTGTTCACAAAATGTCGCGGTAAGCAAGAGTCGCCATCGACTTTTATTTCATCCAACCGAAAAGAGAAAAAGTACAGAAAAAATCCTTTTTCGAGATATTTTGAGTACGGGGGGTAGATTATAGAAAGGGAAGGTGTTAACACCCTTTCTATCCATGGTTTTCCATGGGCTCTTAGGTACTTTCTCATCTTTTAAAATTGCTTGTGTATGTGCTTTGTTTTGAAAAAGTTTGACTTCGTGATAACCCTTGTATCAGTCCTCAAAGGTGTGACGAAGTTATTTTGAAAATTGTTTTGAAATGTGTAAGTGTGAAGAGTTTTGATTTGAGCAAGTACCTACTAGCATCTACCTACTCGAAAAAAGATCATTTCTATTCTTGTTCCTTTAGACAGCGCTATCCTACTATTGAGAAATAGGTAGCACCGTCGTTGGAGTTGTAAGGGTCAATTCGAAAGGGACGTGCGATCACTAAAGCAATGTTAGGACACCTTAGTAGTAACCCTAGAGTCTTAAGATCATATTCGAGGCAACATTTCCGAGGCAACATTTAATCCTTTGGACAGGAGGGCAACCACTAAGACACCCTATACTTAATGATCGTTTACCGAAGGCAACCGAAGTGTGAGTATACCCTAATAGTGATATGTGCGAGTGATTTGTTTTCAATTATTTAGTCTTTACACATTAGGGTTTTCTAATTGGATTAATTTGTCATGCATTCTTGTCATACAATCCTATTAGCATACATCTAAACAATCAAATATTTGCGGGAATTAAAATGCGAGAAAGTAAATCTACTCTATTACAAGGCTTCGGGGAAGGGGATTAATTACATAGCCAAGAACTCGGGGAAAAGCGATAAGTAAAAAGTCCTAGATTAAACTATTACAAACCATAAACAGTTACAACAATATTGGCAAAAATAATAAACGCGCGACGAATTAAATACGGGGCGATTAGGGTTTTGACCCTTGACTAAACCTATTCGCGATTAAAAATGTTTTTTTGTCATATTTTGGTTATTTAAGAAAATAAAGAAATCATCAAATTAAAAGAGAATCCTAATTCTAATTAGTTTTAAATTAAGAGAAATAAATTAATTTATTCTAAAACCTATTTTTGTATTTTTTATTTATTTGAGAAAAAGAGTAAAATTAAATTAAATCAAAAGTTTTAACCTAATTTCTATTTTGATTTTATTTATGAAAATAAATTACAATTTCCTAAGTTAAGCTAAATTAAATTAATTTTGATAAATAAATAAAAACTAATCCTAATTTTGTAAATTATTGATTTTATGATTTTTATGAAAAAAATAAATTAATTTGTGAACTAAATAAATAAAGGAAATTAAAAGAATAAAAAATGAAAGAAAGGAAATAAAAAAAGGTAGTAAATGGGCCTGGTGGTGTTGCTGAAAAGGGGGGGTTTTGAATATGAATTTCTGGGCTCAACGTTGATGGCCCGTTTGACTTTGTTCAATCCAGTATGCGCGCTGACCTGAGGAACATGGTAGGCCTTCAGTGGAATAGCCTTGGATCTGAATGGAGAGGCGTGTGATGGCTAGATGTTGATGGCATACGGTGGATTTCTTGATTTGCAACATGCTGGATTACCTATTGAAAAATACTATGAACGAAGGTTAGGACCTGGGGATCGAACCCAGGTCCTCATGCACTTTTCCAATGCAAGCTTGCCATCTGTGCTGCACTTGTTATTTATATATACAATAAAAACCAATTATAATATAATGAAAACAAAAACACTGAAACCCAAACGCGCGAAATTCAAATCACCCAACCAGGGAGTGCCACGCATCCATCTTCTTCCTCCCAACCGTCGTATTAGCCCAAAATACCTTTACCTACGGACATCGCGCTGTAGCTACAAACCTGTGTATTTCAAAAAATTGTCCATAGGAAATATAAATGACCATGGCTGGTACCAATCAACTCATCTCATCCTCACGAGTATCATGGTACCAGAGTTAGCGCCCAATTTTGCCTGCATGAAAAAGCCCTAAACAAGAATACGAAACCCTAGCCATGACAGATTCACATACAATCATCAAAAATGTAATTGAATAGAACGATTAGCTTGCAAACACGTTAAGGAACAAGAATATGCAATTAAAACGTGCAAATGATGTATAAATTGATGAAAACAAAATCCAAATTTTAAGACAAATCGTGACTTCTGTACCTTTGATTCCAGGCGTGAGAAAGCTTACAATTGGTTGGAATTCCTTTTGGATATGTCCAGGAATCTGTTGGTATCGTGAGAATGGCTCGAATTGGCCTCTAGGATGGAAATTGGATCACCACTTTTTCTTGAATATTTTAAGTTTTGTTCTTGCTCTACACGACTGCTCAACCTCGCTTCATGCCTTGGATCTCTTCTGTATATGTAATACAACATGTTAGGTCAACAAAAACGAACTCAATCTTGCCCATTATAAAGATTTGATTTGGTCTTTCATGGCATGTGATATCTTTCCAAACTTGCTTCAATTCAATCTTTTTCCACCCAAATTAGTCTTGCACGAATTTATTCTCAATTGACATCACATAAGATCTTCCTTCAATGCAAAAAACATCCCTAAAACACAATATATTTGGATTTATTTGATTTTATTTGAATTTTAAATGAATAAAAATCAAAATAAATTAAATAAATAAATAAATAAAGCATGGAGGGTCCCATAGGTCGTGGACTATGTTATCATGAAGTGCAAGCATAAAAAGTTGGGCCCATTTAGCAAAAAATGCAAATTTGAGCACATTTAACTTTTGGCAATTTTTGCAAAAATTGTCAACTTTGACAATGCATATCTCTCTCAATTTTGACCCTAGGAGGGTGTTCTTGGAATTTTTAGAAATATTAGGATGTCCTTTAAGCAACCTTTTTTCTCTCATATCAATTGAGTCTTCCATGTTCATGTATGAAGCTTTTACCCAAAATGTGTTTTTGTTGACTTTTCAAAAGGACCTATAATGTCAAAATTCATATCTTTTTGTGAGTGCATATTTTGAACTTGGGAGCTGAATATGAATTGTATGGAATTACATCCTCTTCAAAATGAGATTTGGATGGGTTATTTCTGATAAAGTATGAGAAAGTTATGCTTGGTCAAAGTTGAGTTGACTTTTCCTGCAAAACCCTAATTTAGCAACTTTTGGGTTTTGATGAATTTTTGTGAGCAATCCTTGATGAATCATAACCAAACCTTGATAAAATTATGAATGATACTTCAAAATTAGGATGTTGACCTAAAATATTGAAGTTTGACTCTATATTGGCCACAGTTGACTTTTGACCTAGCACAGTCGACTTTCAGGCCTTTGAGCAATTGACTGAGCAAACTTCCTCTGCAAGGCTTGAAACTTGACATGGATGATATTGAGAACATATTAGGACAATGGTGAGCATTTGGGATCCTTTGGATTCAAGCATCTTGTAGAAAAATGAAACCCTAATTTGAGGTAGACTGCCTTAGGAGAGAGTTTATCTGGTCAACTCTTGGACTTCCTTGAGCAATTTGAGGACCTCACTTGCCATGTGTTGAGAAATATGGGAGGGAAAATTTTGGGGTACAACAAGATGTTTTCTTTAGTTCGGGGGGTAGGTTATGAAAAGGGAAGGTATTAACACCCTCTTCGTCCGTAGTTATCTACGGGCTCTTAGTTGCTTGCTAGATCACTTGCTTTTGTTTGAAAATGTGCTTATGGTGTCGGTTTTGAAAGTATTTCGAAAACGTCTTTGTAATTGTTCTCGTCTCTATAAGGACGCGTACAAAAATCTGTCTTTTGAAAATGTTTCAAGATGAAAGTGTTGGTGTAAAAAATGTTTTGTTGTGAGCAAGCGAGCAACTAGGAGCATCCTACCTACTCAAAAGGTCTTAAATGTTCTTTTCCTCCTCCTTTAGATGTGGCTATCTTACAATTGATTTGGTAAGAAGCCCCATCGTTGAATGTGAAGAGACAGGCGCGGGTCAATCGTACAGTCATAGAAGGCAACTTGTGAGACGCTTTAGTAATTTTTCGTAAGGGACTAAATCGTTTTACCGAAGGCAACATTGAGGGACATCGAGGGGATACGATCTTTTTTATCGAAGGGTCTTTTCTAAAGCGTCCCATATTTGAGGGACATGACTATTTTTCCAAGGCAACAAGCGAGGTTGCCCTAGAGGTGCGCGTGTGAAAGTATGTTTGATTCAAGTTAAGTTGTTCTTTGATTAAGGTTATCTAGCGATTGATTTTAAATCTTGCCATGCACACCTAATTACTATACAGTATAAGTAAATTGCGAAAATTAAAATTCTACGCTATTATAGGGCTTTCGGGAATGGGGGTACAAATTTAGAAATGGGGATGAATCAATGTGAATAAAAGTCCAAGATAGCCAATCAATACAACCAGATCGAATCGAGCAATTAAATAAAACTACAACAAATCTATGAAGTAAAAATTAATTAACAAAATAAAAATATGGAAATAAAATTCTAGGTATTTGCTTGAAAAGTTTGGGAAGAAAAATAATGTTCTATTCTATTAAAGAAAATATTTAACTAAAGAAATTAAATCAAATGTATATTTTTTAGCTTTTAGTATTTTTTTATTATGTAGAATTAAATAAATTAATAAAATGTTAACTAAATGATGAAATGTTAATTGATAAAATTATTCACAAATTTTCCTAAATTAAATTTAGAACTAAGCTAATTAAGAAAATTATCTAACAAAACTACATGATTTATTAAATTAAAACAAATAAAATCAAAACTAACAAAGCAAAGTAAAATGGTGGTGTTAAAATGACTATGGTTGTGTGAGGTAGAAATCTGGATGGGCCAGAAAATAATTGTAAAGCCCAAAGTTATTTGTTAAAAAAAAGGAAAAGTATGTGTTTAAGAAAAAATACAAAGAAAAAGAAACAAAACACCTTTCAGGAATCAAACTCAGAACACCACGCTTGCAAACCCACAGTCCAACCACTACGCTATTCTGTTTCATTCGTTATTGTGATACGGTGGGAGAACTGAGTTGAGGTTTCGCGTTTTATCGCAAATGTCGAGGTTTAGCAAGAGTCGCCACTGACTTTTCTTTTATCTGAAAGGAAAGGTGAAAAAGCACAGGAAAGACCTTTGAGATGTTTTCTTGAGTTCGGGGGGTAGATTATGAAAAGGGAAGGTGCTAGCACCTTTTTCATCCATGGTTTTCCATGGGCTCTTAGTTACTTGCTTATATTACTTGCTTTTGTTTGTTTGAAATTGTGTTTGTTATGGTTTTGAAATTATTTTGTAAAAGAGACCATCCATTTAGGCAATCTTTGTAATGATTCTCGTTCGTAAGAATGTATACAAAGATGTTTGTCTTTTGAAAATGTTTTCAATGTTTGTAAGATGTTTTGAAATGTGTGTGTTCTTGTTTTGAAAATAGCAAGGATTGTTTGTTTGAAATAGAGCAAGTAATTAGAAGCTATCTACCTACTCAAATGTCTTTCTTATCTGTTTTATATTCCTTTGACATTGTTGTCTTACCATTGATTTGGTAAGCAACCTTATCTTTGGATGTAAACGGGACGGGCGTGGGTCATCGTATAACCATGATTAGAAATGTTTGCCAAGTATCTTAGCATTTTGAGGGACCAAGATCATTTTGTAAGGCAACTTTTGAATAGCGTCATCGAGGGACTATGATCTTATATTTGTTTTGTTTTGCCAAGATACTTAGCATGCGTAACATGGCCATTTTTGTTTTAGGCAACCAAGTGGGAGAAACCCTAAGGGTGCTTGTGTGAGAGTGTATCATTTTCATGCTTTGACTTTGTCTTGTATTTAGGGTGTTCTACATTGCTTTGTTTTGTTCTTGTCATACAAACCCTAATTACTAATCATGGCATATAAAGCGATAAATTGCGTAATGTAAATATTTCTAAGCTATTACAACAACTTATGGGAGGGGGGAATACAAATTTGAATGGGAATTTGCAAGAATATAAAACTAAATAAATTATTACAACAAAATCGAATTTGTACGAAATTGAATAAGTATAATACAATATTAAAAAGAAAATGAAATGCAATGTACATGTAAAAAAAGATTTTTGTGTCTTGTTTTTATGTAAAAGAAAGTTTAATCTAAACCTAAAAATATAAAGAAAAGGAATTAATTTTTAAAAGGGGTTTAACCCTAATTATTATTTAAAAGAAAATAAAGTTCTTATGTGTACTATTTTATGTATTTTTTGTAAAAAATGGTAAATATATTGTATAAAAAAGTATAAAATTATATATATGCAAAAATAGGTATTTATAAGTATCAAATGAAAAAATAAATTAAACTAAATATATTTAATTATATTTACAAGTTTATTAAGAAAATATGTGATATCTATTAAAATAAAATATATTCTTATGTGAAAAAATAAAATAAAAATGCAATATTATGAAATTTACATTTTTTAGGATTTTATGTATTGAAGAAAATATTTAATATATTAAAAATGAAACAAAACAAATAAAATATAAAAATATAAAAAAGGAGTTGGCAGGGGGTGATGTAGCAAATTTGTGGTAAGGTTAGTAAAAACACTGGCCCAGGAAGCTAAGCCCAACCTGCAAAAAATGACAAAAAATAGAAAAGAAAAATGTGAAAAATACAAAAGTAGCGCGCAGGTTCGAACCCAGGACATGGGTCTCACCAGAGCGCTGCTTCGCCACTGGGGTGGCTATACTTCCATTATCTTAAGTGAAACAAAAATAACATATTACAAAACACGCCATATGCCCTGTTTCATCTTCTTCCTCAAGCTTTTCCAGACACCCTGCAACTTCCTCATACTTCCATAAAAATAAAAATTCATAACATGAAAATTGTAGTGCTTGAACTCACGATTCCAACCATATAAATTATGCGAACTATTAATCAAATAACAAAGAGAATTTTAACAGCCCTAAATCTTGACCTAATATTTCCAGAAATTTCAAGTTCCAAATTCTCTCAGCACAAGTAAAATCAATGCAAGATAATGGTATGTACAACTTCGTTATGATGAGAACTACATTTTTTATTCACAAATCGTGGCCTAATGTTGCCTGTATAAGGAGATAAAGTTTGAAATTTTACCTCCTTCAGTTGGAATCGTGAATGGAACTAGGGTGAGTTTGAGGGAGGCTTGATGCTTGCTTGAGCTTCCTTGAACTTCCCTGGATGTATCCCAACCCTTGCCTTGCTCTGAAAGTAGCTGAAACTCCTTGGCCAAGTCAAACTGCAAGCTCTAAAGTCAACAATGGAAGATGGTGGAGGAGTGATTATAGAACAGGGATGAAGGCCTGAATTGACTAGGTATCAAGTATGTAAGATGTTTGAATCCAAACTCAAAACACACGAGCCAAATGGAAGATGGATGTGCTTATGCAAAATCTGCAGTTTTAGACAGATTTTTTGGTGTTTTTCTGGTTGGGAGTGTTTTAGGTCCTTACTAATCGTCCATTATGTTGTATATTGTTTGTATATTAGTATTGAAATGGTTTTGTGTCAACCCTCTATCAGCTGTGCAAGCTCTAGCCTTTTTTGCAACTTTCCTTGCATTTGAAGTAAAGTGAAGTGACTATACTTGCCATGCTTGTACTTGCTACCTTAGGGTTGGTATTAGTTTGTACAACTTACTTGAGACCTGTGAGACTTGTATGCGCCAAGGGGACAGGTCCAAAGCTCAAAATTGTAAAGTTTGCAAAAGTTGCTCTTTTTCAAAATGGCAATGGAACCTTTTTGCCATAAATGAAACTACAAGTTGGATAAAGGTTCAAAAGCATGGATCAAAGCTTTTTCAACTGAGTAAGCATTTAATTAAGGAGTTTGGAACAAGTTTAGGACCTGTACAGCATGAATTAGCCAGCATAGGATTGATTTGCAACTTTGTTCTTCATGACATGGCTCGGACAAAAATTAAGAAATTGCCAACTTCATCTCTTCGATTCTCCCTACTCAAAAATGATCTTGAGGATTTCTTGGACATTTTGGAAATCTTGCAATGTGCTCTATAATTCATATTTAAAATGAATTTTGAGATACCTCTTGGAACTAGGTGAAAATTTGCCATGAAGTTGGGTCCAAAACCTGCCTAAATTAGGGCAAAATTTCACTAAGTTAACAAGTTCATGACCATGTATTCACAAATTTATATCTTGAGATCCAAGCATATTTAGGGAAACGTTTGTGAAGAAAAGTTGTAGATTTCATGTAGGTCTACAACTTTCATGTTGTGAACTTCCCTTGAATCATTATGCATCATGGTATAAAAATGGCTTAAAGTTGAGAAAAAATAAGAAAATTTTCTATACTTAGAAAATTTCTAAGTTAGAAAAAATTTCAAATTCAAACCCTAATTTTAAAATTTGGATTTCTTGATGAACAAGTTTCCTATTTTTACATATCTTGATGAATTATGACCCTTGGCACTTGATTTTGACCAAAAAGTCAAAGTTTGACTTTTCAGTGTACAGTTGACTTTTGATCAGTTGACTGCAAATTTCATCTGTCAATCCAATGAATTTGAGATGTTTTGAGCCATGTAATTAAGTCAATATGATTCCATTTAGTCCTTGAAATCATGCTTGGACTCAATTGGTCATTTGCTAGGTTAAAAATCAGAAATTGCCCTTCCTCAGCCAAAACCCTAATTTTGACCATTTTGCCCTTTTTATGATTTGACCAAATTTCTTGAGGAATTGTAATCCAAACTTGATCAAATGGTACATATGAGTCTAAAATGTTGATATGGATCAAAAATTATGAAGTTTGACTGTAAATTGGCCATGGTTGACTTTTTCCCCAATATAGCTGATTTTTAGGTCAACTGTCCAATTGACTGAGCAACAGTGTGATCCAAGGCTTGAAACTTGACATGAGTAATCTTAGGGATCCATAATGATGTTTGAAAGTCACATGAAGCATTGATAGTCCAAAAATCCTTGTGCAATATCAAACCCTAATTTGGGTCATCAGTGCAAGATGAGATGTCTTGAGCTGACCAAACCCT
The DNA here is from genome assembly GCA_948472305.1 of Vicia faba. Taxonomy (NCBI): domain Eukaryota; kingdom Viridiplantae; phylum Streptophyta; class Magnoliopsida; order Fabales; family Fabaceae; genus Vicia; species Vicia faba. The sequence continues at coordinate 358,910,120 of OX451738.1, forward strand.
AATCCAGTCTTGAGTCAAAGAAATCTTATGAGAAAAGTCTTGATAAATGAGAGGGAAAATTTTGGGGTACAACAGTTATTAATATGACTTAATTGAAATATAAGGGGAAAATGTTAGTGTGATTGGGCCAGCAAGCCCAATGGGGGGACCCGGTTTGGACTAAAGAGAGAAAGGGTTCGAAACCCTAGTGACCAAAGGAAAGAGGCGCGGCACTGGGTTATTAGAAATAGGAAGAAGTCAGATATAATATTCGTTATTCTCAGTAGAACTCCAATTCTTATGCTTATCGTAAAAAAAATTTTAAAAAAATCTCTCCTCACGTTTTTCAGTCTGTGAGTAAATTCCAGTGGGAATATCTAGTCTTGTTCTCCCCGGATTGTTGGCTGCAACGCTACAAAATTGTACCTTTTATGGTGGATTTGGTTCTGGGAGTTAATCTTAAAGGTGATGATGTAGTGAAGGGCGTGACGATTGATGGCAGAAGAAAACATGGTGAGACAGAGATTAGAGTTGTTAAAGATGGATGATGAACAGATGAAGATCGTGAAGATAAGAGGAATGGTTATTGTTGGAAGCTGAAGGATAAGCTCGATGGGGGAGTATTACGTTTTTATTTTGCTCGGTGAAATCTCGCGGAAGAAGAATGAATGGAGGAAGGTGGTGTTCGATGAAGTTGAAATGAGGTATCTTCAGATTTTTTTGTGTATTAAACAGTTTTTCTCTTTTTTTCTGTATTACTTTCACGATACACAGATTCAGAAAAAAAAATCTTGAAGTTAAAGTTGGCTATGCTTTGCATATTGACTCACTATTTTGCGTTATTACATGATATTTATAGCCAAAAGAATGATGGAAATCAGAAGATGCAACAATAAAAATAGGGATACCAATACTTACAGTGAATTGGTTTCAAGATCTTTTGGGTAATTCTCGGACCTTACTCTATTCTGAAATTACCTTCTTCTTCTAATTCTGAATTTTCAATCTTGAAACTTTGACAGCATAAATTTCTTTAATTTTCTTCTGATTTCCCCCCTATCTTTGTTCTGAAGCTATGTATTTAGAGATGGATGAAGTGAAAAATTGAGTGGGGATTTTGATGTTGGTTTTGAAATTTGGATGAAATTTTCAGTTGAGTTTGGAGGAATGTTTGTATGAGGGAGCCAATTTGTGGGTTTGAAGGATGGTGATTTTTAGAGGGTTGAGGAATTAGGCAGAAAAAGATCCCCTTTTTGTTAACACTTTTCTTCCCTTACATTGAAACAGAATGAAAAAATAGGGGTGAAATATGAGAGGTTTGAACAATTTTAGTTAACTGCTTTATTGCTTTTTTGAACTGGGTTTTGTTTTGCTTATTTGTGTGCAATGGAAGGTTTTGGAGCAGGGTTTTTGGACTGTTTTTGGGCTGGTTAGACAACAGCAGGTTGGAAGTGGATTGGTCATGATTTTGGGGCTATTTCAGTGTAGGTTTTTTTTTGACAGTTTGTAGGCTGTGGACAGTCTATGCAGCAAGATTTTGGACTGACATAGGGGCTGCTTTATGCTAGGTGATATCCTTCTGTCTCTTTCTCTTTCCCTCTTCATCTTTCTATGATGTAAAACAGTTGTGATTTTTTCACATAATTCTGAAGGATTTTCCATTTAGGGAAATGATGACATAAGGTCTTTAGCCATGAACTAGTGCTAGCTGTTTTTATATTGGATGATTTTGATTTGTTTTTGGCTATTGCGCTTGTTGTTTTGTGTTGATGTGCTTGGCAGCTTGGCTGCAAGTCTGTCTTTTGTTTACAGAAGCTGCTTGCTTGTTGTTCTGCTGCGATATGCTACTGTTAGCTGCTTTAGCAGCCTGCCTTTGTGTTGCAGTTTTGACTTGTTGTTGCTTGCTATGTTGTTGCCTTGCTGTTGCGCTGGTTTACTGCTGCCTTGGTGCTTTGCTGCATTTGTTTTTCTACTTGGTAGTTTTGGCTTGTTGCTTCTTGCTATGTTGCTGCCTTGCTGTTGTGTTGGTTTGTTGTTGCCTTGGTGTTTTGTTGCTGCCTTGGTGCTTTGCTACATCTGTTTTTGTACTTGGCAGTTTCAATTTTGCTTTTGCAGTAGGAAAACATTTGCGAATTTCTATTCCCTTTTGTGAACCAAAAAGATCAAACTTTTTGTGATTTGCAAAAGTAGGAGATAGTCCATGATTAAAAACAAAACCTTTTAGTTCTGATTCCAAATGCAAATCCTAATGATGAGTTTTCTTGTTTAACAAATCATTATTGCTTGAATTTTTCACATGTTGATTGTTTGCTAATTTTTCTTTCTTTTGTTACATGTACGAGCAATTGGATGGCAAGCGAGGCTGAAAGGTGAAGAAGCCATGGTGAGGAGTGGATGATTTTCTTGAAGATGAAGCAAGAGAAAATTGAAGAAGAAATATTTTCTTTTTTTTTGTAAACAAAACACTTGTAGTTTGTATTGTAACTTGTAACTTCGTAACATAAATTGATGAAACTTGAAGTTTGTAAATCTCTTGTAGTAATGTAACAACTTTGAATGATTTGCGAGATAGAAACTTGAAATTTCCTTGTGTAAACTAATTAGTCTCAAAAGCTTGAAGGAGATTGACACATAAGTGAATCAACGTGATTTAGAACATGTATTGAGTGAAGTTTATTTGATAATATTGGATATATTTTGAACATTGTATACCCTCTTGATTCCATGAAACTTTCACTCAACATGAAACTCGCATGGCATGCTCGATTCAAATGGAACTTCATTGCCAAACCTGAATTCAATCTCTTGATGACAAAACATATGCTTTAAGGGTATTCATCAATCTTGTAAAATTAACAACTTCAACATGAGAATTACAGTCCTGAGAAAAACAATTGCAGTATGAATTGAAATTAGGAGTTAAGAACATTCGAAATCAAGCAAATGACTTGTGATGATTCGATAACTTTCAAAGTCTTCCAAACACAATTTTCCTTTGATCTTTGAAGATAAACTCGTAAACGTCATCACTTATGACAATATGAAGAAATAATCGTCTCAAGATCTATGAATTTGAGGAAATCACAATCCTTATAAGTCAGGCGACAATTACTTAAGATTAGGTCAAATCCATGAAGCAACCTCTAAAGTATTCGAATTTTGGTGATCTTTCGCATGTAATCAGTTCTTGATTTGTGAAGAGAAATTGAAGATGAAGTCAAGGAGAGTCATATGCAAAAAGAACCGCTCGAAAGTATCGAATAATGAAGAAGTTACAATCGTTTGAACTTGATCTCGCAAAGGTCGATTTCTGGGTTAATGTAGTCATTTTTTAGTCATCTGAACCATCGACTGAGCAAACTTGCAATGCAAAGTTTGAAAACTGGCACGAGGATCCTTGAGGAGACATGAAGATCTATGAAGACCATTTGAAACCTTGAAGACTCAATTTTCTTTGAGAAATGCCAAACCCTAATTGTTGACTTACTGCTTAGGAAGAGAGTTTGTCTGATCAACTTCTGAGCCAAATTGAGTACTCGAGAAACCCTAGGATAGTATCTTGAATGAAAAATGGGATGGAAAATTTTGGGGTCTCAGGGGCGTCAAATTCAATTTCCTTTTCCTCGAGAAGGTCTTTCACCTTGTTTTTCAAAGCCCAACAGTCGTTTGTATCATGACCTGGACTTTCTGAATGGTAAGCACAACGAGCATTTGGGTTGTAACGGGGAGAGGCAATGTTGGGATTCTTTGGAGCTTCCCACAAGATTACCATATTAGATTTCAACAAATGTGGCAAGACTTGAGACAGCGTCATATTTATCTTGGTAAACTGTCTTACCGGCCTTTCCGTTCTAGACTGATTGTTCCTTTGTTTAGTAGGTGCAGGTTTAGAGATCATGACAGCCCCTATCGCTGAACGACATTCAGTTTTGTCCTGATTCCTATGGTCATATGCAACACTGACCTCCTTCTTTCCGGTAAATGGTTTCTTCATCGTGCTCGAGGATGCATCTCTTTGAATTTTTCCACTTTTATACCCGCTTCTACCCATTCACGAGTCATGATTAATTCGGTAAATCAAGCCAAGGAGCTTCCGATCAGGTGTTTGAAGAATGGATCAGATAGCGTGCCTAAGAACATATCCACCAATTCCCTATCAGATAGAGGGGTGTGGACTCTTCCCGCGAGATCCCTCCATTTTTTAGCATAGGCTTTGAAACCTTCACCTACACCCATAGACATGCCTTGCAACTGTGTCAGAGTTGGAGCTAAGTTAGCATTATACTGGTATTGCTTGTAAAAAGTGGCAGCCAGATCTTCCCAATTATGAATATTGGTCCCTTCCAACTGATAGAACCAATCCAACACGTCCCTGACAAGCTTTCTTGGAAGAAATGTACCCATAGGTTCCTATCGGTAGTATGGGGTTGAATTTTCCTAGCGTATGACCTTAAATGTAGCTTTGGACAAGAGACACCGTCATATTTAGCGAAAGTAGGGACCTTGAATTTCTGTGGGATGACAACCCCCGAGACAAGTCCTAGCTCTTCAAAATCCAACCCGGGTACCCTCTGGATCTCCATAGCATTGAGGCGATCTTCCAATTGTTTGTATTTTCCGTCAGCTGGAGGATACTGCTCTTTAGAGTAGTCAACCTCTTCTTCCTCTTCAGATTTTGGATGGTCAGTCACTTCCTTGTTTTTCCCTTCTTGATTATCCCCTTCACCTGATGATGTTGCAAAGTCTAGAGTCTGTCTGGCTGGTCCTTTGAACCTTCTTCCCAGATTCAAAACACGGTTGATTTCTTCGCTTTCTTCTTCTTTTCTTTGATCAGCAAAGTTTTCAACTCCTCTTGTCCTTTTGCCAGAGTCAAGAACATTTGTTGAAACTGAGCGTTCTGCGCCTGAGGATCTTTTAGTGTCTGCTTAATATCCATCTCACTGAAATAAACAGTAGAAAGATAAGGAGACCTGCTGTAAGAAACTTGTTTGTGTTATGATGAATGAAAATGCATATGCGAATGATTTCAAGGAAATTAGAGATTTAAATTTGTTTATACAAAAAGGAAACACACGTTATATTAATAAATCCAAGTTCGAGTACATCATGCCTCTTTGGGATTACAATGGAAGAAATGAAATTCAAAAACTTCTAAAATAAAAAGGTTGAACGCATCCTCTTTGGTGCGATGTAGGCGTTCAGACTCCACTCTTCACGAAGCTGCTTGGTGAGTTCCAGAACCTTCTTCTTGAAAGTGTCTCGTTCTTCCTTTAGTTGAACCCAGTCTCTTTACAATTCTTCGAGAGAGGTAGGCATGTTGGGATGAAGGACAGTGTATGTGACATCTCCTTCAACAACAGGCTCTATGATAATAGGGAGGATAGAGGGGTAAGGCATTACGAGACTCTGAGCATGAGCTCGCACCCACCTAAGATAAGGCTCAAGGGGAATAGAGTTTTTACGTCCCAATGTCTTACTATCCAATTTGTTTACCATCCTCCAAGCTCGTACAAACCTCTGATGGTAGCCTTGATCGTCGCTTTCGTAGTCGAACATCATACCTTGGATGAGCATCTCATGAGGACCATCTCTTCGGGCATACCCAAACTATCGTAAAGTTAAGCAAGGGTTATAAGTGATACCTCCCCTAATACCAAGCAGTGGGATGTTAGGGAATTCCCCACAACGGTCAATGATAGAAGTATCTTCCAAGGATCTCAAACACCAATGAATATCAGAGTGGGTGAGAGACATCATCCTTTGAGAACATATCAATCTTTGCTCATTCATCAATGTTGATCGAGGTAGGTGTAAAGTGAACCACTTGGCGAGTAGGGGAATACAACACAAGAGAGTACCTCTTTTCTTCATGGTGAAGGTATGGAAGCAATGTAAGATGTCTCCCAGCAAGGTAGGTATAGGATTATGAGAGAGAAAGACTTTGATGGCATTAACATCTATGAATTGGACCGAGTTGGGGAATAGAACCAAACCATAAATGAGAAGAGCCAGGTCGTCTTCAAAAGCTTGAAAATCCATATCTTCCCAGAAAGAACGAGCCTTCTCCAATAGAAACTTAGCTAGGAACCCTTTGACCCCGCTTCCTGTCTCCCAATTTGCTATGATGTCGGCTCTCTTCAGATGCAAAGCTTCGGCGATGACCTCAGGTTTCGGAATCCCTTCTAGACCGGTGAATGGTATCTGATCAAGCACGGGCACCCCTAATAGTAGAGAGAACTCTTCTAGTGTAGGTACCAACTGATAGTCAGGAAAATTGAAGCAATGATGTATGGGATCAAAGAATTGGAAGAGCACACACATCATCTCCTCTTGAAAATTAGAGGTAGCCAGACTGAGGAGTCGACTATATTTCCTGGTAAAAGGAGAATCTTCGGGAACCCTTAATGCTAACTCTTAGAGCTGAGGGTGTGCTTTTACGAAGCTGATTCGGATGGGGTTCCTTCGGACGGAGCTCATGGCCCACAAAACAAAAACAAAGATAAATTCCAAAATCCTTGAAATGGTTAGTGAGAATGCGTATGATGTTATGATGTTTATGATATTATATACAAGTAAGCATATACACAAAAGGCAAACAACTCCTTATGTTTTAGGCTTGCATAGAGTCTTATAGGTAAGTACCCTCTTGAAGTTTAGTTGGCTCAACCTGTCCTAGTAATAGTAACCGGGTTCTAAGGGATCTCAATATCACTGACCTTTCTTTTAGGCATTGTCTCAGCACAATCAATTTTTTCTTGTGGCCGAGATATCCCAAAAGTACAATCTCAATGAGTGTAGTATCGAGTATCAACCAATTTTTAGCTTTCCACCGAAACTGGTTATCTCACTATGTCCTAATGGCCAAGTTGTTCAACTAGGTTCTAAAGTTAGTTAGTTCTTCATGACACCACTCAGCGGCCCGTATTCTCCTCGATTCAACACAAGGGATACCGGTATCAACAAATACGTCACACTAATGTAGCCATTGATTCAACTATATCGGTTTACACCGTACAATTTCCAAAATATATTGCTACTTACCTAAAAAGGTGTCCCAGATCCGGGAAGATGATCAAAGCAAGCCCAAACAAGGAACCATGATGTAAAGAAAACAAGTTAAACAATGAAAGCAAGTAAAGGTGATATAGCCCTAAGGTAACCCCACTTTTAATAATGTCCCAGCAGAGTCTCCAGTTCTGTAACATGGTGGGAGAACTGACTTGGTTGTTTTTCATTTGATCGCAATTGTGCGGATAGCAAGAGTCGCCACCGACTTTTCTTTTATCCAAAAGGAAAGGCTGAAAAGAACAGGAAAGATCTTTAAAGATGTTTTCTTGAGTTCGGGGGGTAGGTTATGAAAAAGGAAAGGTATTAGCACCCTTTTCATCCGTAATTATCTACAGGCTCTTAGTTGCTTGCTAGATCACTTGCTTTTGTTTGAAAATGTGCTTGTGGTGTGGGTTTTGAAAGTATTTTGAAAACGTATTTGTAATGGTTCTCGTCTCTATAAGAACACGTACAAAAAGCTTTGTCTTGTGGAAATGTTTCAAGATGAAAGTGTTGGTGTAAAAAAATGTTTTATTGTGAGCAAGCAAGCAACTAGGAGCATCCCACATACTCAAAAGGTCTTAAATGTTATTTTCCTTCTCCTTTAGATGTGGCTATCTTACCATTTATTTGGTAAGAAGCCCCATCGTTGGATGTGAAGGGACAGGCGCGGTTCAATCGTACAGTCATAGAAGGCAACTTGTGAGACACTTTAGTAATTTTTCGTAAGGGATTAGATCGTTTTACCGAAGGCAACATCGAGGGACTACGATCTTTTTTATCGAAGGTCTTTGCTAAAGCGTCCCATATTTGAGGGAGTTGACTGTTTTTCCGAGGCAACAAGCGAGGTTACCCTTGAGGTGCGCATGTGAAAGTGTGTTTTATTGAAGTTAAGTTGTTCTTTGATTAGGGTTATCTAGCGATTGATTTTAAATCTTGCCATGCACGCCTAATTACTATACAATATAAGTAAATTGCGGAAATTAAAATTCTACGCTATTACAGGGCTTTCGGGAATGGGGGTACAAATTTAGAAATGGGTATGAATCAATGCGATTAAAAGTCCAAGATAGGCAATCAATACAACCAGATCGAATCGAGCAATTAATTGAAACTACAACAAATCTATGAAGTAAAAATTAATTAACAAAATAAAAATATGGAAATAAAATTCTAGGTATTTGCTTGAAAAGTTTAGGAAGAAAAATAAAATTCTATTCTATTAAAGAAAATATTTAACTAAAAAAATTAAATCAAATGTATTTTTTTAGCTTTTAGTATTTTTTTATTATGTAGAAACTAAATAAATTAATAAAATGTTAACTAAATGATAAAATGTTAATTGATAAAATTATTCACAAATTTTCCTAAATTAAATTTAGAACTAAGCTAATTAAGAAAATTATCTAACAAAACTACATGATTTATTAAATTAAAACAAATAAAATCAAAACTAACAAAACAAAGTAAAATGGTGGTGTTAAACTGACTATGGGTGTATGAGGTAGAAATCTGGATGGGCCAGAAAAGAATTGTAAAGCCCAAAGTTATTTGTTAAAAAAATAAGGAAAAGTATGTGTTTAAGAAAAAATACAAAGAAAAAGAAACAAAACACCTTCCAGGAATCGAACTCAGAACACCACGCTTGCAAACCCACAGTCCAACCACTATGCTATTCTGTTTCATTCGTTATTAATATGACTTAATTGAAATATAAGGGGAAAATGATAGTGTGATTGGGCCAGCAAGCCCAATGGGGCGGCCCAGTTTGGACTAAAGAGAGAAAGGGTTCGAAACCCTAGTGACCAAAGGAAAGAGGCGCGGCGCTGGGTTATTGGAAATAGGAAGAAGTTAGATCTAATATTCATTATTCTCAGTAGAACTCCAATTCTCATGCTTATCGTAAATAAAAAAAATATCTCTTCATGTTTTTCAGTCTGTGAGAAAATTCCAATGGGAATATCTAGTCCAGTTCTCCCGAGATTGTTGGTTGCTGTGATACGGTGGGAGAACTGACTTGATTGTTTTGCATTTTATCGCAAATGTTGCGGTTAGCAAGAGTCACCACCGACTTTTCTTTTATCCAAAAGGAAAGGTGAAAAAGCACAGGAAAGACTTTTGAGATTGTTTCTTGAGTTCGGGGGGTAGATTATGAAAAGGGAAGGTCTTAGCACCCTTTTCATTCATGGTTTTCCATGGGCTCTTAGTTACTTTTCTAGATCACTTGCTTTTGTTTGAAATTGTGTTTTATGTGGTTTTGAAAGTATTTTGTAAAAGAGGCCATTGTTTAGGAAATCTTTGTAATGATTCTCGTTCGTAAGAATGTATACAAAGATGTTTATCTTTTTGAAAATGTTTTCAAGTTTGTAAGATGTTTTGCAAAATGTGTAGGTGTTAGTTTTTAAAATAGCAAGGATGTTTGTTTGAAATGGAGAAAGTAACTAAAAGTAATCTACCTACTCAAATATATTTCTTTTTCATTTTCTTTTCCTTTGATATTGTTGTCTTATCATTGATTTGGTAAGCAACCCTATCTTTAGATGTAAATGGGACGGGCGTGGGTCATCGTATAGCCATGATTAGTAATGTTGCAAGGTATATTAGCATTTTTGAGGGACTAAGATCATTTTGTAAGGCAACTTTGAATAGCGTCATCGAGGGACCATGATCTTGTTTTTGTTTGTTTTGCTAAGATACCTTACATGCATAATAAGGCCATTTTTGTATAAGGCAACCAAGTGGAGTAACCCTAAGGGTGCTTGTGTGCAAGTGTGTCATTTTCATGCTTGATTTTGTCTTGGATTAGGGTTTTCTATTTGATTGGTTTTATCTTGCCATACAAACCCTAATTACTAGCATGTTATATAAAAGCGGTAAATTGCGAAATTTAAAGATTACTACGCTATTACAACACTTTGTGGGAGGGGGTATACAATTTATGAATGGGGATTTGCAAGAAAGTAAAAACCCTAATTATCTATTACAACCATATCGAATTTTATCAAATATACAAAGAAATGAATGTAAAGATAATGTATAAGAAGTGCAATGAATATAATATACAAGTATGAATGAACAAGGCCATGGATTTTGTTTTGACTTTAATTAACTTAGAAGAAAAAGAAATAATTAAATAAAAAAGAATATTAGAATTAAGTTAGCAAAAGAAACTAGTTTAAAGAAACAAATTTCTAAATAAATAATAATCGCAAACCTAATCTAATTATTTAATTAAAAAAAGAATTTTTACGAGAAAATATTTTAGTCTATTAAACAAACATGAATATATATATATATATATATATATATATATATATATATATATATATATATATATATATATATATATATATATATATATATATATATATATATATATATATATATATATATATATATATATATATATATATATATATATATATATATATATATATATATATATGCATAAATAATATTTTTTGAGATTTTTATTTATAAAACTAAATATTGTTATAATATTAATAATAGTAATTAAAAAAAAGTAAAGAAAAAAATAAAATATATAAAATAAGTTGAGGGGGTTAATAATTAAAAAGGGTGTTTGAAGAAAGAAATAATAAAAACTGTTGGGCTTTCAGCCCACAAAAACTCATGGCCAAAAAATCAGACTTTTATGAAGGGGATGGGGGGTGTAGAGAATCAAAGGGGGTTGGGCTCAATATTTTTGTTTTGGGCCTAATGTGAGAAGGCCTGGTTGTTTTAGACAAAACAACCAGGTTCAAGGGGACGTGGCTCATTTTGTTGATTCGTTTCTCTCTCTCATTCCTGATTCTCTCACTCATTCTCTAAAGTTCCTCCACCGGAGAAGAAAAGGAGGTCGCGTCGGAAATCGCCTTGTGGCGGTGACAGCGGCGACTGGATTCAAAACCTCAACTTTTTTACATCAATATCTTTCTCTCTTCTTCCCGATTACTAATTCAGCGTTTGATTTTGCAGAAAACATGAAATTCGGCCTAGATCTAAAAGGGGACGACCGGAACCCTAGGGGTTCGGTTTGCATCTTCTACATGATTTGGTGAGATCTTTCCTTTCTTATCTCTTTTCTAGTTCTGAGGGGTTGGTTTTTCTGAAATTGATGATGAAAGTTTTAGGGTTTTGTATCTTGCATGCAGTACTGTATTTCTATCTTGTATATTTATGATGATGATTGTTGGTTTGGGAAAACTGAAACTTGAGGATTTGTTGTTCTGAGTAGTTCATATGTTTTTGATAACTAATTTTTTCTGAAGGTTTTGGCTCTGTTTGTTTGCAAGGCTTAGTTTCTGTATTTCTGTATTGTGGACTTTGTATGTTTTTCTTTGTAAAACTGAAAAGAAAAATATGAGTGATGATGGCTCTTGGATTTTCTGTTTTTTTCTAGATATTCTTCTGAGGCAAAGGTTTATTAATTTAGGGTTTGGAATTTATGTATGTTTTCTTTGTAAAAAATGATGTTTGGCCTTTTAGCGACAATGGGGTTTACTGATTGTTTGGGGTTTGGAATGTCTGTATATTTTTTCTGTAAGAAGGAAAATGATGTTATTGCTGATTCTTTCTTGAGGTAAATGATGATGGCTTTGTGTTTCTGTTTTTTATGGATATTTAGATGGATTGTGGGATGGGTTCTACAATTTGTGAATTGACCTTAAACTAATGTTTTGTAAAAGAATGCTAATAAAAAGTTTCACAAAGTTTGTATATTTCTATGAAAAGAATTTGGAAATAGTTTGAGAAATTACCTTTGTTGTTGTGTTTGGGTATCCTGTGGCTTGTTGACTGTGATCTTTGATGGTCTTGTGATGAAAATAGTGACTTGACTTTTATCTTTTCTGTTTGTTCTTCTTGCTTGCCAAAAAAACCTCTTTTTTATGTGCATAATATGGATGCCTTTAATATTGGTTAGTTTGTCCATTTTCTGTGATAAAATAATGCTGGTTGTGCTGGTTGACTTTGCTTATTTGCAGTTGGTACAATGCCTGTTGTACTGACTTTTCTTTCTTTGTACTTGTTGTATATTTTCTAAATTTGGCTTCTCTTATGATCCAAGACTTAAATGCTTAAGATTTTATACAGCCAGGCCCCCCTCTTTTGATTTTGCTCCTTTACTGATATGTCAAATGCTGACTTTGTGATTTTCTGCATTGCTTCTTTTCAAACTTGTATTTGCTGATAGTTTTCGTATTTTGTCACTTGTTGACTTTTGCTATGAACCAAACTTTGCTTTGAGATTTGTGGTAAAATACCCTAGGCCTATGACATGACTTTACAAATTTTGAGGCTCTTTGATTGTTGATTGTACTGGTTTTCTTGTTGAGACTATTTTCTAATTTGAAACAACATGAGACTTTTGCTTATTGATTTGATATTTTCTGATTTGAAGCAACATGAGGCTTTTTCTTGTTGATTTGGTATTTTCTGATTTCCTCTTTATCTTTTGTCAACCAAGATTTGAGATTTGCAAGAGATTAACCCTAGCCAATGATGTATGATCCTGATTTCCTGTTGCTGGATGTACTGGTTTTTTAAATTAAACCTGCACCTGTTGCTTGATGAATTCTGGTTTGCACCTTTTAGTTTGTTGTGAACCAATTCTTTTGAGATTTGCAATATAATTTTAGCCTATGATGAAACTGAAATTGTATGAGGCTTTTTGAGTTGTTTTAAATCATGTTGGGCTGAAATCTGTTGGGCTTGTACTTGTGTTGGGCTTGAAACTCCATTTGCACTATTGTGAACCGATTCTTTTGAGATTTGCAATATAATTTTGGCCTATGATAAAACTGAAATTGTATGAGGCTTTTGAACACAAGACCTTCTTTTTCTGAACTTCTGGTATTTTGCTGCCTTTAGATTCTGCACAGGTTTTGTTCTGGCAGCTTGCAGTGTGGCCTGTTGTTGGTTAGAGTTTGCTTATGTTGCAGTATTGACATCTTCCTGCCTGTTATGCAGCTTGGCCTGCTTGTTTGTTGCAGTTTGCTTGCCTTTATATCTTGCTGCCTGTTATGCAGCTTGCCCTGCTGTTTGTTGCTGTTTGCTTGCATTAATATCGTGCTGCCTGTTATGCAGCTTGCCCTGTTGTTTGTTGCAGTTTGCTTGCATTGTCATCTTGTTGCCTGTTATGCAGCTTGCCCTGCTGTTTGTTGCAGTTTGCTTGCATTGTTTGTGAACCAAGTTTGCACCTTGTGATTTGCAAACCATAAACTCTTAGGCCAATGATTCAACAAAGATTTCATGAGGCCTTAGCATACAAACCCTTCTTTTCTGATTCAGCAGAAACCACCCCCAATGATGAATTTAGGATTACCTTGTATGTTTTGTTCATTTCTAACTTTTTGAACTACTAACAAACTTCTCCTTTTCTCTTTTCATGAACATGAAGCATGGATGGCAAGCAAAGGCTGGAGAGATTGCTTGAGGATGAAGACTTAGAATTTCTCTTTTAAACAAATTTTGTAATTTATTGCATTGGTAGACATTTCTTCTGTAAAAATTCAAATTTGTAATGTAATGAATACAGTACTTCTGAATAAACTTGTGAAAATATTGTACCAATTTCAATCTTTAAATCTTGTAATTCTTATTTGTATGCTTTGAGTAAGAAACCTCATTCTAGGTAACTTGTATTTCAAGCAACCACCAAAGATGATCCAACAAAACAAAACACTTTGCACTCTAATCAAACCTTTAAAACAAAAACGAAAGTTTGAGAATTCCATTTGATTAACTTAACCTCAAAGGCTTATGATCAAAAAGTCTTAATCTTCAATTCTTGTTCAAAAGATAAACTGGTAATAAAAATGAGTTTGCATGCCATTCTTGATTCAAACGGGATTTCATCATCTATCAAACATGTTTTAAGAACAATCGTCAGTCTTGTAGGATTAGCAAACTTCAGTGAATTGTGTTTAAGAATATTTGAAATTTTGAAGACTCAATTATCCCTGAGAAATTTCAAACCCTAATTATTGATTTGCCGTCTTAGGAAGAGAATCTGTCTGATCGACCCTCGAGCTAATTGAGTGTACAAGAAACCCTAGGATAACATCTTGTATGAAAATTTAGAGGGCAAATTTTGGGGTACAACAGCTGCAATGCTGCAAAATTGTACCTCTTATGGCGGATTTGGTTATGGGAGTTAATCGTTAAGGTGATGATATAGTGAAGGGCGTGAGGGTTGATGGCAGAAGAAAACATGGTGAGACAGAGATTAGAGTTGTTAAAGATGGATGATAAACAGATGAAGATCGTGAATATAAGAGGAACGGTTATTGTTGGAAGCTGAAGGATAAGCTCGATGGGGGAGTATTACGTTTTTGTGTTGCTCGGTGAAATCTCGCGGAAGAAGAATGAATGAGGGAAGGTGGTGTTCGATGAAGTTGAAACGAGGTATCTTATGATTTTTTTGTGTGTATTAAATAGTTTTTCTCTTTTTTGCTATATTACTTTCACGATACACAGATTCGGGGAAAAAAATCTCCAAGCCAAAGCTGGTTATGCTTTGCATATTGACTCACTATTTTGCGTTATTACATGATATTTGCATCCAAAAGAATGATAGAAATCAGAAGATGCAACAATAAAAACAGGGATACCAATACTTACAGTGAATTGGGTTCAAGATCTTTTGGGTAATTCTCGGGCCTTACTCTATTCTGAAATTGCCTTCTTCTTCTAATTATGAATTTTCAATCTTGAAACTTTGACAGCATAACTTTCTTTAATTTTCTTCTGATTTCTCCCCTATCTTTGTTCTGAAGCTATGTATTTAGAGATGGATGAAGTGAAAATTGAGTGGGGATTTTGAAGTTGGTTTTGAAATTTGGATGAAATTTTCAGTTGAGTTTGGAGGGATGTTTGTATTAGGGAGCCAATTTATGGGTTTGAAGGATGGTGATTTTTAGAGGGTTGAGGAATTAGGCAGAAAAAGATCCCCTTTCTGTTAACACTTTTCTTCCCTTATATTGAAACAGAATGAAAAAATAGGGGGGGAAATATGAGAGGTTTGAACAATTTTAGTTAACTGCTTTATTGCTTTTTCAAACCAGGTTTTGTTTTGCTTATTTGTGTGCAATGGAAGGTTTTGGAGCAGGGTTTTTTGGACTGATTTTGGGCTGGTTATACAGCAGCAGGTTGGAAGTGGATTGGTCATGGTTTTGGGGTTGTTTCAGTGCAGGGTTTTTTTACAGTTTGTAGGCTGTGGACAATCTATGAAACAAGATTTTGGACTGGCATAGGGGATGTTTTATGCTAGGTGATATCCTTCTGTCTCTTTCTCTTTCCCTCTTCATCTTTCTATGATGTAAAACAACTATGCTTTTTTCACATAACTCTGAAGGATTTGCCATTTAGGGAAATTATGACATAAGGTCTTTGGCCATGAACTAGTGCTAGCTGTTTTTATATTGGATGATTTTGATTTGTTTTTGACTATTACGCTTGCTATTTTGTGTTGATGTGCTTGGCAGCTTGGCTGCAAGTCTGTCTTTTGTTTACAGCAGCTACTTGCCTACTGGTCTGCTGCTATATGCTATTGTTGGCTGCTTTAGCAGCCTGCCTTTGTGTTGAAGTTTTGGCTTGTTACTGCTTGCTATGTTGCTGCCTTGTTGTTGCGCTGGTTTGCTGCTGCCTTGGTGCTTTGCTGCATCTGTTTTTGTACTTGGCAGTTTTGGCTTGCTGCTTCTTGTTATGTTGTTGCCTTGCTGTTGCACTGGTTTGCTGCTGCCTTGGTGCTTTGCTGCATCTATTTTTGTGCTTGGCAGTTTCAATTTTGCTTTTGCAGTAGGAAAACATTTGCGAATTTCTATTCCCTTTTATGAACCAAAAAGATCAAACTTTTTGTGATTTGCAAAAGTAGGAGATAGTCCATGATTAAAAATAAAACCTTTTAGTTCTGATTCCAAATGCAAATCCTAATGATGGGTTTTATTGTTTAACAAATCATTCTTGCTTGATTTTTTAACATGTTGATTGTTTGCTAATTTTTCTTTCTTTTGTTGCATGTACGAGCAATTGGATGGCAAGCGAGGTTGAAAGGCGAAGAAGCCATGGCGAGGAGTGGATGATTTTCTTGAAGATGAAGCAAGAGAAAATTGAAGAAGCAATATTTTCTTATTTTTTTGTAAACAAAACACTTGTAAATTGTATTGTAACTTGTAACTTCGTAACATAAATTGATGAAACTTGAAGTTTGTAAATCTCTTGTAGTAATGTAACAACTTTGAATGATTTGCGAGATAGAAACTCGAAATTTCCTTGTGTAAACTCATTGGTCTCAAAAGCTTGAAGGAGATTGACACATAAATGAATCAACGCGATTTCGAACATGTATTGAGTGAATTTTGTTTGATAATATTGGATATGTTTCGAACATTGTATGCCCTCTTGATTCCATGAAACTTGCACTCAACATGAAACTCGCATGCCATGCTCGATTCAAATGGGACTTCATTGCCAAACCTGAATTCAATCTCTTGATGACAAAACATATGCTTTAAGGGTATTCATCAATCTTGTAAAATTAACAACTTCAACATGAGAATCATAGTCCTGAGAAAAACAATTGTGGTATGAATTGAAATTAGGAGTTAAGAACATTCGAAATCAAGCAAATGACCTGTGATGATTCGATAACTTTCAAAGTCTTCCAAACACAATTTTCCTTTGATCTTTGAAGATAAACTCGTAAATGTCATCACTTATGACAATATGAAGAAATAATCGTCTCAAGATCTTGGAATTTGAGGAAATCACAATCCTTATAAGTCAGGCAACAATTACTTAAGATTAGGTCAAATCCATGAAGCAACCTCTAAAGTATTCGAATTTTGGTGATCTTTCGCATGTAATCAGTTCTTGATTTGTGAAGAGAAATTGAAGATGAAGTCAAGGAGAGTCATATGAAAAAAGAACCGCTCGAAAGTATCGAATAATGAAGAAGTTACAATCGTTTGAACTTGATCTCGCAAAGGTCGATTTTTGGGTTAATGTAGTCATTTTTTAGTCATCTGAACCATCGACTGAGCAAACTTGCAATGCAAAGTTTGAAAACTGGCACGAGGATCCTTGAGGAGACATGAAGATCTATGAAGACCATTTGAAACCTTGAAGACTCAATTTTCTTTGAGAAATGCCAAACCCTAATTGTTAACTTACTGCTTAGGAAGAGAGTTTGTCTGATCAACTTCTGAGCCAAATTGAGTACTCGAGAAACCCTAGGATAGTATCTTGAATGAAAAATGGGAGGGAAAATTTTGGGGTACAACAGTTGTGTAGTTGACTTGAGCTTCAATTAATATTCTACTAGCATAGTAGATGCTGTGGAATACCTTGTCGTGCCTCTGACCCAACACAATTCCAATTGCAAAGTCACTAGCATCACACATTAGCTCAAAAGGTTTTGTCCAGTTAGGAACCTTCACAATGGGAGAATATATGAGAGCTTTCTTCAAGTGGTTAAAGGATATCAATCATTCTTTATTGAAGTCAAAAGGCATGTTATGTTGTAGCAATTGGGAAAGTGGTTTGATGATCTTTGAAAAATATTTATTGAATCTTCTATAAAAGCCATCATATCCCAAGAAGCTTTTAATGCCTTTAATGTTCACTGGTGGAGAAAACTTCTAAATCACTTCTATCTTATCTTGGTCTACTTACAAACCTCTCTTTGAGATCTTGTGTCCAAGAACAATTCCTTCCTTGACCATAAAGTTGCACTTCTCCCAATTTAACACCAAATTGTTCTCCTCACACCTTCTTAAAACTAAATCCAAATTGTATAAACAATTATGGAATGACTCCCCAAAAGTAGAGAGGTCATCCATAAATACTTCTATGGAACTTTTAATAATGTCAGAAAAGATAGCCATCATGCACCTTTAAAAGGTAGCTGGAGCATTGCACAACCCGAAAGGCATCTTTCTAAAGGCAAAAGTGTCGTATGGACAAGTGAATATCCTTTTCTCTTGGTCTTCAGGAGCTATGGCTATTTAGTTGTATCCCGAGTAACCATCCAAGAAACAATAATATTTTTTCCCAACCAATCTATCAAGCATCTAGTCAATGAAAGGTAAGGGGAAATGATCATTTCTAGTGGCCTTATTTAGCTTTTTGTAGTCCATGCAAATCCTCCATCTCGTATCTGTTCTTGTGGGGATTAGTTCATCCTTCTCATTGCTGACTACAGTCATTCCTCCCTTCTTTGTCACACACTAAATAGGAGTTACCCACACACTATCAGAAATGGGATAGATAATCCCAACGCCTAACCATTTTATAATCTCTTTCTTGACCACATCCTTTATGATGTGTGTGATACGGTGGGAGATCTGACTTGAGGATTTTGCGTTTGATCGCAAATGTTGCGGTTAGCAAGAGTCGCCACCGACTTTTCTTTTATCCAAAAGGAAAGGTGAAAAAGCATAGGAAAGACCTTTGAGATTATTTCTTGAGTTCGGGGGGGGGGGGGGGGGGGGTAGATTATGAAAAGGGAAGGTATTAACACCCTTTTCATCCATGGTTTTCCATGGGCTCTTAGTTACTTTCTAGATCACTTGCTTTTTGTTTGAAATTGTGCTTTGTGTGGTTTTTTGAAAGTATTTTGTAAAGAGGCCATTGTTTAGGCGATCTTTGTAATGATTCTCGTTCGTAAGAATGTATACAAAGATGTTAATCTTTTTGAAAATGTTTTCAAGTTTGTAAGATGTTTTGAAAGTGTAGGTGTTTGTTTTGAAAATAGCAAGGATGTTTTGTTTTAAAATGGAGCAAGTAATTAGGAGCATTCTACCCACTCAAAAGTCTTTCTTGTTCATTTTCTTTTCCTTTGACATTGTTATCTTACCATTGATTTGGTAAGTAACCCTATCTTTGGATGTTAATGGGACGGGCGCGGGTCATTGTATAACCATGATTAGCAATGTTGTAAAGTATCTTAGCATTCTTTTTTAGGGACTAAGATCATTTGAAAGGCAACTTAGATAGTGTCATCGAGGGACCATGATCTTATACTTGCTTGTTTATGCTAAGATACCTTACATGCGTAATATGGCCATTTTGTATACGGCAACCAAGTGGAATAACTCTAGGAGTGCTTGTGTGCAAGTGTATTATTTTCATGCTTGTTTTTGTCTTGAATTAGGGTTTTCTAAGTATTGGTTTTAGTCTTTTCATACAAACCCTAATTACTAGCATTTGTATATAAAAGCGATAAATTGCGGAATTTAAAGTTACTACGCTATTACAACATTTGTGGGAGGGGGTGTACAAATTGAATGGGATTGCAAAAATGTAAACCTATTTAGTCTATTACAACCATATTGAATTGGTATCAGTGTACAAGAAAATTAAATGAATACAATGTACAAAAAAGAAGAAATGTACAAAAATGAAAAATGTGAAGTGAATGGATATTTGTTTGATTTTTTAGAGAAAGGGATTTTGTCTTAATATAATTAATTTAAAGAAAAATAATTAATAAAAAGTAAACTCTAATTTGCTAAGAAAAGATTTTTTAAGCAAAACTCTAAATCTATTAATTAAAAGAAATTAAGTTTTATAAGAAAAGTGTTTTTTGGTATTTTTGTCTTGAAAATATTTATAGCATTATAAAATATTTTTAGTCTTTTTTTATATATAGATAAATATATTTTAATAGGTGTGAAAGACAATAACTAATAACCTAGTTTTAATTAAATTTACAAGACTAGTTAATAAAAATAAATAATGTATAGTTAAATAAAAATATTTTTTTATGATTAAAATAAAATAAACTAAGTTAAAATAAAAATATATTTTTTTGTGATTTTTTAATATTAAGAAAAAATATTTAAGAAAATAAAAATGAAATGAATAAAAATAAAAAAATAAAAAAATAAACTTGGGCCAGGGGCGCAAACAGCCTGTACGGGGTTAGCTAGCAAAAATTAAAAAAAAACAAAACAAACCCAATAAGGCCCAGGAGCTTGCAAAAAAGGTCAGGAATGCAAAACATGTAAAAAAATGCAAAAGGGTACCACTGGGGCTCGAACTCAGGTCCCAAAGGTTACAAATGCACGCTTCTACCACTGGGGTGGTTATACATCCGTTAACATAGGCAAATCAATAAATATACAAGGCAAAATGCGCCCTGATGACTTCATCTTCAACCTCCAGCCAGACCAATTGTAACTTGCTCATTTCTCATCAAAAATGAAAACTGTAAACATGAAACTTGTAGCAAATTTTCTCACGGTTTCAGAAATGTAAAGCACTAAAACTATAGATCAAAGATAAGCATGAATTTTAATTGCCCTAATCTGAACCCTAAAAATCTCAGAAATTTCAGTTTCAAAATTCTCTAAGCTCAAGCAAAATTAATGGAAACTATGGACATGGTTAGCTTTAGGGCAACGATATCTACATGTTTTGTTCACAAATAAATCATTGATGATGGATGTATGAAGAGTTCCAAGTTAAGAAAACTTACCTCAAAACTGGAAATCGTGTTTTGAGTTTAAGCATGTTTAAAGTGATGGTGATGATCAGGTTAGCTTCCTTGAGGTCCCAAGAAGCTAATGCAATGATTAGCTTGAGCAATGGATGGCTGAAATGGTTTGGAGAAGTCAATGTGCAAAGCTCTGTTTTTTGGAAATGGAGGATGGTGTTAATGGTGTTACAGTTCTATAACAGGGTGTGGGATCAACTCTATATGATATTTAGAAACTTTAGAAACCAAAAGTCCAAGAAACACACGAGTAGATTATGAGTTTCAAGTTTTTGGTCAGTTTGTGTGAAAATGGAAGTGTGAAGTGTGATTCTGAGTTCTAGGTGTTTTCAAGGCTTCAGCATTCGTCTGTTTGTGTCCAATGGTTTTTGTATGTATAAATAAAAGTGTTTGAGAGCTTTGGACAATCAGAAGTACAAGTTTCTAGCTTTTGACTAGGTTACTTGATTTTGAAGAAAAGAGGGAAACAAGTTTCAAGAAGAGGTACAAGCATGGGATGAGTGATTGTAAGTGCTTGAAACATTTCTCATGAGTTATAGGACTTGTTTGATAAGAAGATAACAAGTGCAAGGCTCAAGAACAAGTTTTGTACAAAAAGTCACTTTATCAAAATGGCAATGTAACCTTTCTTCCAAAAATGGATATAAAGCATGTCCATGCATTGAATGCTTGAAGTGAGGCCTCTAACATCTGTGTAAACCATTAATTATGGAGTGCCTAACAAGTTTGAGGCCTGCAAAGTAGTGTTTATGCAGCATAGTTTGAATTTGAATTTTGTTCATCACTAAAATGACTTGTAATTAAAGGGATAAAACCCTAACTTCATCTCTTCGATTCTCCCTACTCAAGAATGATCACAAGGAGTTCTTGGACATTTTGGAAAGCTTGAAATGTTCTATACAACCCATATTTGAATTGATTTTGAAGATTACCCTTGGAACAATATGAAAAAGTGTCATGAAGTTAGGTCAAAATCCTGGCCAAATTAGGGCAAAATTTCACTAAGTGTTTAGTTTCATGACCACATGTTCATAAAATTATAACTTGAGATCCAAGAATTTTTGGAAGGAGTTGTGTAAATCAAAGTTGTATATTTCATGGAGATCTAAAACTTTCATGTTGGAAGTTTCTCTTGAATCATCTTGCATTAAGGTGAAATTTTTTCTCAAAGTTATGAAAAAATATGAAATTTTCAACACAAAAAAAATTCTAAGTTTAGAAATTTTGACTTTTCAAAATGAAATCTTGAATTTTTGATTTCTTGATGAATAAGTTTCATATTTTGACATTTTTTGATGAATTATGATCTTTGGCACTTGAATTTGACCAAAAATTCAAAGTTTGACTTTTCAGTATACATTTGACTTTTGATCAGTTGACTGCAAAATTCATTTGTTAATCCAATGGACTTGCAATGTTTTGAACCATGTCATTAGGTCAAAATGATGCAATTTGAATCTTGAGGTCATGCCCTAAACCAATTGACCATTTTCTAGGTCAAAAATCAGAAATTGCCCTTTCCCAATCAAAACCCTAGTTTTGACCATTTTGCCCTTTTGGAGATTTGATCAAATTTCTTGAGGAGTTGTGGTCCAAACTTGATCAAATGATACATATGAGTTTAAAATGTTTATGTGGATAAAAAAATTATGAGGTTTGACTGTAAATTGTCCATGGTTGACTTTTTCCCTAATACAGCTGATTTTTAGGTCAACTGCTCAATTGACTGAGCAAAAGTGTGATCCAAAGCTTGAATCTTGTCATGAGTGATCTTGGGGGTCCATAATGATCCATGAAAGTAATATGGGGCATTGGAAGTTCAAAAATCCTTGTGCAAACTCAAACCCTAATTTTGGTCATCAGTGCTTAAGGAGGTGTCTTGAGCTGATCAAACCCTAATGCAGTCTTGAGCCCAAGGAGTTCTTGTGAGCAAATTCTTGATAAGTGAGAGGGAAAATTTTGGGGTACAACAATGTGGTTGAGTCTTCTTTAGATCTCAATACTATTCTTGGCATTTTCTTCTAGAAAAATCCTATGCATGCACATAGTAGGGTTGATCCCTTTTATATCAGAAATTTGCCAAGCAATAACCTTTTTGTGTTTTTTCAAAATATCCAATAGCTGGCCCTTTGTTCCTCAGCCAAGTCTGTTGCAACAATGACAGGAAACTTTTGTCCTACCTCCAGAAAAGCATATTATAAGTGGGCAGGCAGTTGCTTCAGTTCTAGATCAGGGGGGCACTTCTATTGAAGGAGAACATTGCTTCTTATCATCAGTTGATATTTCCAGAACTTCCATGGCTTCCTCTTTAACAGTGGGTTTACACGTCCATACATGATACCCTCTTATGAATCATCTTCTTTATCTAGCTTTCCCAGTGCTTAAGTCAAGACTTTTCTTGACTTCAGTAAACTCTTATGGATAATTCCTTCCCAGCTAGAAATCATAGAACAATTAGCAACCTCCTAATCATGATATTATAGTGCATTGAGAACATTAAAAATCACTTGTTGTCCATTCACCCTCATGGTGAGCTCTCTTTTATATACATCAATTAAAGTCCGTCACGTAGCTAGGAAAGGTCTCCCCAACAAAATAGGAATGCCCTCATTAGCCTCAAAATTCATAATAATGAAATCAGTGGGGAATACCAACTTATTAACCCTTACCAAGACATTTTATATCTTCCGTTGAGGGTAGAAAATACTTTTATCTTCCAATTGTAGAGTGATAGTTGTAGGCCTGGTTGCACCTATCCCCAACTTCTTAAAGATAGATAAGGGCATAAGGTTGATGCTAGCCCCTAAGTCACACAATGCTTTTCCATAGAAATAGTCTCCCATGTTACATGGAATGGTGAAACTTCCTGGATCCTTCAGCTTGGGAGGGAGTTTTCCCTAGACCAATTGCCTACACTCTTGCATGAGTGCTACCATAGCAAATTCTCCCACTCTTCTTCTTTTTGTAAGCATATCCTTTATAAACTTGGAAAAGTTTGGAATTTCTTCAATGGATTCTATCAGAGGTATGTTGATGTGAAGATGCTTGAGTATCTCCATAAACTTACCAAATTGTTGCTCTTATTTTTCCTTCCTAATCCTTTAAGGAAAAAGATGTGGTGGTCTTTCTTGAACAAGCTTTTTCTCTCTGTCCAGCTCTGGCACGACTGGAGGTTGTTTTCCTATCTGAGAAGTCTTGCCAGCTCTAGTGTTATCAACAGTCTCTTCATTATTCCCAACTGATGTCAGTTGCTCATTGGATCCTTCTTTATCTTCAGCAATGTCCTGCTCTGGCAGGACTCCACTGGTCTCAACACCTTTTAGTGAGGATACTTCACACTCTTTACAACTTATTAACTTTATGACCTTGCAAGTTTCCACATTATTTACTCTAGATGTATTTAATGGAGTTTCAGTAGAGCTAGGGAGTGCTCCCATAGGCCTTGAGCTCAAAGTGGTGGTTATTTTCCCAACTTGGTTCTCTAGGTTTTTTATACTTGCCCCTTGTGCTATAAAATAATTTTTTTATCTCTTGAGTAAATGATTTAAAAACATATTTCAACTGGTTGTTGCCGTGATTTGCCCTGCATAGTTTGGTGCAGAAAAACCAGGAGGAACTTGTGGTGATTGGGCACCTTGAGGCTTCGGTTGACCTTGGTTACTGCTCCATGAAAATTTAGGATGGTTGCGCCATCCTGGGTTGTAAGTGTTTTTATAGGGGTTGTCATTTCAGTTGTAGTTATTGCCAACATAGTTGATTGAAACATGATTTTCAGGACATTCTTCAAACAAATGTGCACCTCCACAATACACATAGGCAACCTCAGATGCATCTGTAACCACCTTCACAGGTTCAGGTTTAGTCACTTCTGGAGTCATCATATTTTTCATCATATGGGCCATTTAAGCAACAAGGGCTATAGTCTCAATGACTTCATAGACCCCAATAGTGGGCTTCTTTTGAATAGCATTTGCAGTTGTTCTTGCTACTGGCCATTGGTAAGTGTTGGTCGTGATGCTATCTATCAACCTATATCCTTCTTCATATGACTTAGACAAAAGCGATCCTCCATTGGATGTGTCAAGCATATTCCTTGAGGAAGGAATCAACCCATTGTAAAATGTTTAAAGCTGGATATAAATAGCGATGCCAAGATGAGGGCATTTCCTAAGTAATTCTTTAAATCTTTCCCAAGCTTCAAATAGTGATTCATCATCTCCTTGCCTAAATGAAGTGATCTCGTCTCTCATCTTTGAATTCTTCGAAGGAGGAAAGTATTTAGCTAAGAACTTCTCATCTAGGCCATTCCATGTGGCAATGGAATTAGGCTCCAAGTAATTTATCCAACTTTTGGCTCTATCCCTAAGAGAATAAGGAAACAGCCACAACCTGAAGGCATTGTCAATCACGCTTGGAATTTCGAAGTTACTAGCCACATCCAGAAATTGCCTCAAGTGCAAATGAGGGTCTTCATTAGGAGAACCAGGGTATTGACTAGTAGTTTGCAACATTTTAAACATCATAGGTTTGAAATTAAATTGCGCTACTATGATTTCTGGCAAGATAATGCTAGTACTCATAGTGTTAGGATAAAAACAACATAGTCCTTGATGTTATGGGCTCTATCATTGGCAATACCGATAACATCGTTATAAGCAATGACAGGGGTTGCCTCTTCTTTGTCTGAATCAACTAGTGGTGGTTCTTGTACCGGTTCTTCTAAATCAGCCAGATTAGCTGCAAGAGGAACTCCAGGTGTCAGTCTAGCAAGTCTATTTCTCATTAGGACTTTGAGTTCTCTTTCAGGTTCAGGATATCCATTGTAAATTGGCCTCAATGATCTATGCATACAATAATGACAACACCTGTCGTAACACAAAACTACAACAGAACGTTAAAAAACTCAAATGCTTAAAATAAAAAAATAGAAACAAATACAAAATTAGAAATGTAATAAATCACTCCCCAGCAACGGCGCCAAAAACTCGTTGGTTGAAATCACGATTCTAAATTGTCACATGCATGTATACATGTTGTGATTGCAACAAGTAATAAGTATAAGAATATTGTACCCACAGGGAGTAAAGTTACTTAGATTTGACTTTGTAAAATTCTATTCTTTTAATTTAAGCATGAGTGAGAAATAATAATGTTGATGGTGATAAGTTCAGTGTTGCTTATAACAAAACTATAGAGAATTCAAATGAAAGTGAAGTATATTAAGAGAGATTTATTTAAGCATAGATATGTTAATATCATTTATGCATTTATGTGTTAATGTTGTGTGGAGTCGTAATAGGCAAGGTCAAAATGATCTTGTTGTGTATTTTTATAACATTTAGAACAAGCATGCAAAGGCAAGGGAACAAATCT
This sequence comes from Vicia faba, assembly GCA_948472305.1. NCBI lineage: Eukaryota > Viridiplantae > Streptophyta > Magnoliopsida > Fabales > Fabaceae > Vicia > Vicia faba. The sequence continues at coordinate 358,936,017 of OX451738.1, forward strand.
CTAAGCCTCACTTATAACTCAAGCATATTTCTTTTAATAAATCTGATTTACTTAATGGTTGTAGCTCCTTATATCTAAGTAAGCTAGGTCAAGTAAATATATCTATCATACTTTTTCAACCATTTTTACTCATAAAGTAAGCTTGTTATTGGATCTCTCTCAACACCAAGTTGTTACCTATTTCTAAGTTGATCAATCAAAGAAACAATTTTTGCAACAAACAACACAAGGTAAAGCAAGGACTAACCACATAACATATAACAAAACACAATTTAATATTAACTTCACTTAGCTCAACTACAAGGGTTTTAGCTCATGATGAATCGAGTACAAATAACAAGCTAAGCTCTTACAATAAACATCTTAAGATAAATGAAATGAAAAAATATATAAACCTAAGAGAGGACTTGAAGGTATCCTTGAGGTGAATAATCTTCAGGAGGAAGATTCAATCACACCACTGCTCATCAATTAGCACCAGAATGGATGAGGAAAGAAAAACTCTCTCACACTTCACTATCCAAGCACATAAAAATGTTTGTGAATATTTTATTTGAACAACATAACTCTCTCTCTCTCTCTATCTCTCTCTCTCTCTCTCTCTCTCTCTCTCTCTCTCTCTCTCTCTCTCTCTCTCTCTCTCTCTCTCTCTCTCTCTCTCTCTCTCTCTTCGGCTAGCTTCTCTTTATATAGGCTAAGAGTTAGGGTTGGTATCTTGAATTGGATCATGGGATTTTGCTTATGAATAACATCAAGCCCAAATGGAATTGCACCAAAACACCAACAACTTCTAGACAAACAGGGAAGTCGTACAAAGGGGACATCAGTGGGAGACAAGGTAGCGCGTGGTAGAATCCGCATCAGGAGCTGGTGGCGCTATCCTCTTTTTCTATACCACCAAGTTTTCCCTCCTTTAATTCTCCTTCCATGTTTTCCTTAAGGCCAACAACTTACCTTATTGAAATTATCTTTCCTAATAATTCTTATTTAAATTGTCAGCTTGCGCAACTTGCAGTAGTCCAACTCTGTTTTGCCTCTGATCGACCCTGCTAACCTTTGATCACACAAAAACATAATTAAAAGCTAAAAAGTGGAGCATCTATTGTGCTCCACACTAAACATTAAATTAACTCTAAAATGCAAGATATTAAACTAAAAAGCAATTAGAATACTAAAATAGCAAATACTAAAGTCATGAATTAACTAAAAGTGTATGTTAACAATGATTGTGCATCGATCGTGATTTCCTGATGATTGATGTGTATCAAGCTTCTGATTTTCATGAATCATCCTTCCCGTTGTTTTCTATCTTTATCTATCTCTTAAAAATAGTATATCCATAAAAATCTAAAGTGAAAAGGTATTTATAGAAGTCTGAAAAAGTCACGCGCGCTCAGACCCATTCTGTTGCGTTGAGTGCAACTATCAGACAAATGACTTAAACCACCACAAATGGAGCTCAACACAAAATTTGGTGCTCAACATGAAACTCTCAGATTTTGGTGCTTCAACCACGCTTAACCCAGTCTGTAGGTTTACTTTGATCCAAAAATGCATGGTTAAGACATTTATTTGTTTTTTAATTACCAAAGCTCCTTATATGCCAACATACCTACAAAATGAGTTGCAAACCTGCAAACTTCACAATATTTACATGGAATTCTACTAAAGCTAATATTTACATAAAAGTTGAGGTTTTGACTTATGAATATTATGAATCAAGCTAATAAGTGTCATTTTTTCATACAAGTGTTCACCATAATTTGGTCCTTATCAACTCTGCCCAACTTAGAACTTTGTTTGTCCTTAAACAAAAGTCTTACAAACCTAATGAAACAAGAGAAAATCACATTGAAAGCATAAAAGAACAAATCACAAAGGACTTTCAATGGTTATAATGTGGTTTGGATAACAAAGAAAGACCATATCTAAAAGTATTTGAAACAAAGTTGCCAAAGTTATGAAGAGCATTCATTTCTCAAATTCTTAACCATTCAAAACTTCATTTACCTTTTCTCTTTGTTTGAATGTTACACCCTTGATTCATATTGGTTGCCACAAAATGCTTTCCACTTTTTCTTTCAAACTTTTTTCATCTATCTTTTCTTTTTCTTTTTCTTTTCTTTTTCACAATTTCTTTCTTTTTCATTTTCTTTATTTTTCAAATTATAAGAAACCCACCTTTTTCTCCCCAACTTAAATACAACTAACATTGTAACAGGAATGCTCCCTTATTTTCTAAGGAAAGGGACAAAATTTTAACCACAAATGATGGTTGATGGTTCAAGTGTTTCAAGAAAAATTCAAAATCTATTAAAACATCAATAATGAACTAACTCTTTAAGTGAAAAGGAAAAATTTCATAGTTCAAAATTGATATAGATCCTGACACTAAGGCTCAAAAGGGGTTAACGAATTCTCGCTCACTCATAAGGTAGGTCATTTTTAGAAGAAAAAATGCCTTGATCATTTTCATGATTTCATTTGATTCAACATAATTTCAATATTAAACATAAGTAAACTGAGTTAAAACAAAGAATTGTTGGTCTCTTATGCATATAATAAACAATGGAAAGCTTCCTCACATTTAGGCTTTGTTCTAAATTGATTCAATCATGAAACATATGATGCAAAAGAATGAACGAACTGATGTTTGTGCAAGTTATAAGTTTCATATTCAGACAATGATCTAGAAATCAATAAACATTCACCTTGACATTGTATAATCCTTTCAAGTTTTTATCATTACCATTGCACCCGTTGTTGATTTATGTAAACTTGGACATTTTCCAATCTTGGCCTCCTTCAAACTATTGGAAGGGCAATTGTTTGAACATAGAAAACAAAGATTGAACAAATGGAGCTTTCAAAAATTCAGATTAGCAGGGTACGCATGGACAATTTTTTACTGGTATAGCAGGCTATGTTTAGTGCCAGCTCTACTGCCCAAAATTTTAAAAATGTCAATTTTTCTCATGCTTTCCATCCACTTTCACTCTTTAATGCCTAAACTACTAAATGTGAAGCTATTAAATACTTAAAAAGTTGGGTTGCTTCCAGTTGTACCCCAAAATTTCCCCTCCCATTTTTCTTCAAGACTTTCTCATGAGATCCTCATTTGTCAAGGATGCTCAAGAGTTGATCAGACAAATTCTCCTCCTAGGCAATGGGTCCATAACTAGGGTTTCATCTTTCACAAGTAAGAATTGGTTTCAAGGGTCTCAATTGGTTTCCATTGTTCTCCATAGGTTTTCAACAATGCTCATGTCAAGTTTCAAGCCTTGCATCACAAGTTTGCTCAGTCAATTGCTCAAATGATTAAAAATGAACTATATTGGGTAAAAAGTCAATTATGGTTAACATACACTCAAACTTCAAGATTTTTGGTCAACATCGATATTTTGAAGTGATATTCATCATTTGATCAAGTGCTGATCATGATTCCTCAAGAAAAGCCCTCAAATCATCAAAAGTCAAAAGTTGTCAAATTAAGGTTTCCTTAGGAGAAGTCAACTGAATTTTGACCAAGCATAACTTTCACATGCTTAATCAACTTTTCCCCAACCAAAGCCTATTTTGAAGGAAATTCAATTCCCTACAACTTTGTATCCGTTGCTCAAGTCTAAAAAGTGCTTTATTTGAGAGATATGAGCCAATACATTACAAGTCATTTCAAAAGTCAACAAAAAGACACTTTTTGTCAAGGCAACTTACATCAAGATAAAGTCTCCAAATGAAAAAACTATCAAAAGAAAAATTTAAGAATACATCTTAATATTTTCAAAAAGTCATAGATCATCTTCAAAATATGAAAATTGAGTAAGATATGATTTGTGCAAGTTGTGCAATTTTTGAGAAAATGCATGAAACTTCATTTGAGCAACCTTGAACTTTTGGAATAATGGGTCTAACTTTTGAGGTTTAAACATGTTTATAACATGTTATAGAACCTCTAAGTCCATTTATGCATTAATTTGATTTTTTATTTTATTTATTTTTATTTTAGTCAAATTAATTCAAAATAAATCAAATAAAAAATGAGTTGATGGACCAAAGGGCGTGTGGGCTTCATTTGGATATCTTCTAGAAGACCCAAGACCTCATAAGAGCTTGCCAAAACCGTGAGATACATGTTGGAGACAAGGATCTTCAAAAATGAAAAGTTAGAAAACATGTTTCATTGATAAATGGAAAGTTAGAAAACATGTTTCATTGATTTTTGGTAACACCATGATCACTTGATTATTTCCTTCTTTGGAGACTTAAATCTCTTCCTCTATAAATACTCAAGCCCTCACACTACAATAGGGCATGAAATTTTCCTCTCAAGAACACACTCCAAATTTCTCAAATTTTTTCAAAACTAGGGCAAACACAAACCCCTATTTTCGGCCATTGTCAAGCGGTTCCAAGCATTCCATCACACTCCTGAAGGTCCTAGGATCCTGTTCCAATCCTTACTCACGCTCAAGTGATCCCAAGACGTGTCAACCAAGTGGCTCTGGCTTGGTAATGTTCTTCAATCTCAAACTTTTCATCCATGCTATATAAATTAATTTTAAGCATATATATGTGTTTTTAATGATGTCTGGAACCGTTTAGAACCATCGTTTTTTTTTATAGATTTGATGCAGGAACAACAATCCACCATTGTTAGGGAAACATTTCGATAAAGCTTCGGATCCATAGCTGCGGTCACTTTTAGACCAAACTAACCTCACCACCAGATTCGCAAGGTCCAAATTAGTGGATATGTTTGTTGTTTGAAACTTTTTATCAATAATCAATTTTGACATCTTTTTAATTAAATTTAATTAACATTTTCTTTATTAAAATTAATTAGAAACAAGTAGGTTTTAATTATTTAATTAACATTAAACTATTTTCCATAAAAATACAAAAAAAAAACATTTCTTTTCTAACATTTTCTCTTATTTATTTTTTTGCTATTTAAAATTCCTAGAGAAATTATATAGGTCGCGCAGTTTAAATATAATAACTTAGATTTACATTCTCGCACTTTTTCCTAATTATGTAACTGTACCAAAGCCCTGTAATAGTTATAGGCCTTTACTTTCTCGCGCTTTAATTTCCGCACCTTTATTTTTCTGCACTTATAATTATATGCATGTATATATAACTGTTAGTAAATAGGCTTGTGTTGTACCCCAAAATTTCCCCTCCTATTTTCACACGAGACATACTCCTAGAGGTTCCCAACTTGCCCTAAGTTGACCAAGAGTTAACCAGACAATTCTCCTCCTAAGGCAATGAACCCCCAACTAGGGTTTCAATTTTCATCAAGGTGGTTGAGCTTCAAAAGTATAAAATTCTTTCCATGGTCCTAATATGTCTTCAAGATCATCCATGCCAAGTTTCATCCTTGCTCAATAAGTTTGCTCAGTCAATTGCTCAAGTATTGGAAAATCAACTGTGTTAGGTCAAAAGTCAACTGTGGCCCATGTACAATCAAACATCAAGATTTTTGGTCAACATCAATATTTTGAAGTATTATCCATCATTTTATCAAGGGTTGATCATGACTCCTCAAGAAAAGCTCCTAACTCATCAAAAGTAAAAAATGGCAAATTAGGATTTCTATAGGAAAAGTCAACCAAACTTTAACCAAGCATAACTTTCTCATACTTTGTTAGAAATTCTACAACCAAATCTCATTTTGAAGAGAATTCAATGCCCTACAACTTCTCTTCAGCCCCAAAGATCAAGAAATGCACCATTTGAAAGATATCGACTCAAAAATTACAGGTCATTTTCAAAAAGTCAACAAAAGCCACTTTTTACCAAGACTTTTTACATCAAGATAACATCTTCAAATGCAAAATTGGTCAAACGAGGGATTGGAGTAGACATCTTGGGCTTTCCAAAAAGTACCAGATCATCATCATGAGATAAGAATTGAGCAAGTTATGACTTGCCCAAGTTGGGAAAATTTTGGAAATTTCAAGAATGGTGCATTGAGCAAATTTGGATTGTTGAGTCAATGGCTTAACTTTTTAAGATTCAAATATCTTCCTAAGTTCATAGAGAACCTCTAATCTTATTTTTGCATGGCCTTGTATTTTCTACCTATTTTTTATATATTTATTTTAATTTATTTCAAGTAAATATAAAATAAATTGTATAAAATATTTGGAATTGGGTTTAGGCATTTGGGATATTGTTTTGACTCCTCTTGAAGCCCGCAATCACGTGCAAATAGTGTCCAGATTCACTCATCCTCAAAAATGGCATGAAATCACAAATTATGGCATTTTTTCAAATATGGATCATGGATTAAAAACAATGTTTATGGCCATGATTCTTTCCATTTAACCTTGTCTCCTCACTCAATCATATATATAACTCATGTTAGCAAGCCAAATGCACACACATATAGCCTGAAAGAAGCCACACGAAATTTGCAAAAATCCACTAAAGTTGTCAAAACTGAAACATGATTTGTAGGGACTTTCAACGCAAACTAGCAATCACACGTTACTCCTGAAGTTCCCATAGACCAGATCCAATTGTTCCCAAAGCTTGCAGCGTCCCAGATCATCAGATCATGATCTCATGGTTTGGTAAAATTTCCTTGATCTCAAACTCCCAAAATACTTTATTTAAATCTATACTGATCATATATATGTGTTGCTGCTAATATTTATGCGTGTTTGAACGTATTACATGAGAAGCTAGGGCCCAAAATCAATATATGCCATGGTTGACCGTCGTTAGGGTTTCAATCTCGAACCCAATGATGCGTGAAGATTTAGCAATTTTAAAGGCTATAATCATGATCAGGAGACTTTTTTAAGGCAGACTGCATTGTTCGTTTTTTGTTTTGTTTGATTTTTCAGGCAAGCCCACCGGAGAAGACGGTGGAAACCACCGGCTCTGATGGTTGGACTGGCCGACTCTAAGTCAAAGGGCTGGTGTGGATTTTATTTATGATCCCATTGGTTGGATCCATACATAAATTCCTCTCTTTGCTTGCGATTGGTCCATTTGAATAATACAGGGACCCACCAAAGGGCGCGCATGACAGCTCAGCCATTTGATTGGTTTTCATATTATATTGTTTATTTTTGTTTATGTGCATGAATGAGCAGGATGGCCGGATGGTAAGAGTGCAAGTGTGTGAGGAAAGGGACCTGGGTTCGATCCCAGGTCCAATATTTTCCATTTTTCTAATATTCCATACAAGATCCAGCGTTACACATGGCCAGAAGTGTATCATGGAGCACCAATCTGAGCCATCAGATCACCATTGGATCCAGATCTAGCGCCTCCAATGTACAGACCATCATGCACCCCTTCAGCTTGGACACACAGGATCTTTGACAAAAGTTGTGGGTTCTGAGTTATTGGGCCTAGCATTTTTAGATCAACACCCCCCTGTTTATTACTGAACCCCAGGCTCACTTGTCTTGTTTTTTTTTTTTACTTTCATTTATTTAATTAACCATAAAAATCATTACAAAAATATTAGATTAGTATTTTCTTTAATTAAAAATGAAGTAGAATTTAGGATTTAATTAGATTTAATTATTTTCTTTTCATAATAAAAAACAAAAAAAACTTAGACTATTTTCTTAATTATTTTTTTTTTTTTTACTTTAGGATATTTAATTTAATTATTTTTCTTAATTAAAACAAAAAAATCAAACAAATAAGTTTTTTTACTTAGACCATTTTTAGGTTGTTAGACGCTTCTTTCCATTTTCACGCGCGTTTATCTTATTCACGCATCTTTTATAACATTTTAACTGCTTACGGGTGTAATAGTTTAGGACTTAAATTTCCGCACTTTTAAATTCCGCACTTTACTTTTCGTCCATTATTATGTATCTACACCAAAGCCCTGTAATAGCGTAGGAACCTTTATTTCTAGCTTTTTACATTTTTTGTATGCTTATATATGATTGCTAGTAAGTAGGAGTGTGTGACAAGATTAATCAAATTAATCGTAGATCACTAACTTCAAGATAATATAACTGAAAAAACACACTTCTCACACTTGCATCCTTAGGGTATTCCTCACTCGGTTTCCTCGGAAATGGTCATGTCCCTCGAACGTAGGAATATCTTAGCAAAGACCCTCGGTACAAAAGTCATCATAAAAGATCATGGTCCCTAAACGTCCCTCGAGTTGCCTTTCGGTAAATTATCTTGTCCCGCGATGTTGCCTACATGATGACAGTCCCTTTGAAATGCTAAGATATCCTTACACGTTGCCTTCAATGACCATAAGTGTCCCTTTTGATTGTCCCTCAACATCCGATGATATGGCTACCTACTCACTAATAGTAGGATAGCACTATCTAAAGGAAAGGAGGAAAAGAACGTCTTTAATCGAGTAGGTAGATAGTTGTTAAGTACTTGCTCAAACCAAATTTCTATACACTTACACACTTTCAAAAAAAAAATTCAAAAACACTTTATCACACTCTTGAGGACGGATACAAGAGTTACCATAAAGCAAACAAAAAACTTTCACAAACACACAAACAATTTTTCAAAAATGAGCAAGTACCTAAGAGCTCGTGGAAAACCACAGATGGAAAGGGTGCTAACACCTTCCCTTTCCATAATCTACCCCCTTACTCAAAATCTCGAAAAAAGGTCTTTTTCTGTTCTTTTCACCCTTTCCTTTGTTGGAGAAAAGAAAAGTTGGTGGCAACTCTTGCTTACCGCGACATTTGCGGGGGAAAAAACGCAAAACCATTATTAACAGTCGGTTTTGCCACCGTATCATAACTTGTATGGCAATATTTAAAATCAATCAGTAGATAACTCCTAACTAATCAAGATAATATAACTGAACAGAACATACTATGCACACGTACACCTCTAGGGTAACCTTCCTTGTTTCCTTCGGATAAAAACAGCCATGTCCTTCGAACATAGGGATACCATTAACCCTCGATTAAAAATAATCATAAATATCATAGTCCCTCGATGACCTATCGATGATGCCTTCGATAAATGACCTTGTCCCTCGATGTTGCCTATGAATACATGATGATAGTCCCTTCGAATTGCTAAAGGTATCCCTATAGGTTGCCTTTATGACTGTACAATGACCCGCGCATGTCCTCGAAACATCCAACGATAGGGTTTCCTATTAACTAATGTCAGGATAGCACTATCTAAAGGAAAAGGAAAATAACACGAAAGACTTTTGAGTAGGTAGATAGTTCTTAATCGCTTGCTCACGAACATTTCAGAAACATTTTTCACACAAACACTTTTTTGAAATATTTTCAAAACAAACACTTTGTATGTGTTCTCAACTGATACGAGAATCATTACAAAGTTGTTGAACTTAGGCATTTTCAAAATATTTTCAAACTTACACATTCACAAAGAACTTTCAAAAGTTAGCTAGCCATTAAGAGCCCGTAGATAACTACAGATGAAAAGGGTTCTAACACCTTCCTTTTTCATAATATTTTCAAACTTACACATTCATAAAGCATTTCCAAAAGTGAGCTAGCCATTAAGAGCCCGTAGATAACTACGGATGAAAAGGGTGATAACACCTTCCCATTTTCAAAAGATATTTTCTTTTCACCCTTTCTTTTATTGGATAAAAGAAAATTCGTTGGCGACTCTTGCTATCCGCAACATTTGCGATAAAATGCAAAACCAAAAAGTCGGTTCTCCCACTGTATTACACCTCCCAACAAGAGTTTGTTTAACTTTGTTAACTCGATGCCTTTTTCAAGTAGATTTTCCCTCTTATTTATTCTTTTGCTTGGATAGTTGTTTGCGCTTCCAAGTTTTTTTGTTGTTCCTTAGGGCAGTTTTTCTGATCTCTAGATCAAAGAGAAATTGTTCTTCTGGTGTTTTACCTTGCCTAAACAGAAATCAGAAATCTAGCAAGCACAAGTTAGCAGCAAGATGGATAGAAGTATGTATAGAGTATTAACAAATTCACAAGCTTAAAATGATAAAAAATATTGTTATGCTTTAATATCTAAACGCCAATCCCTGATAATGGCTCCATTTTGATGTTGAGTAATAAAAAATAAGTATTTGTATTATCGTATCCACAGGGACTGGTGCAATATCAATGTCGTTCAATAGTTATTATGGTTTTAACAAAAGTTTGCAAGATGTTTGATTTGTTACAGAATAATAAGCTAATAATTGATAAAGAAAGTTTGTGAGAGATGAGACTTGCTAGGATTTGGTTTCATCCATCGATTAAATATGCAATTTATAATTTATTTATACATGATCTAAACATTCACTAATATCATCATGTATCGCTCACAAACAAAGTTTATGTCTAAGCTTCTGATGAGATTTCTACCTTATTGTTTAATTGATGGTTTCTTAGCCTATTAAACAATACGACAACATTAAGAATCAATACTTACAGTGAATGTTAAACCTAAATCTATGTCTAGCATTTAGAGTTTAACATACATTTATCTTAGATCAAGATTCAAACCTTATTTCTCAATATCAAGTCAAATCCATGAAGTGAAATGGTAAATCAAAGATAACATTAATATAGATTCATAAATATATTGTATATAACGCGATAATTAATAAAAATACATATTGTTATGATGAACTATGTTCAATCCCAACAAGAAAGGGATTTAGCTACTCATGATAGTTGTATATAAGAAGGAAGAATGAAGATGAACTTGCATCAATCATGATTTTAAGACGATTGCAGTGTATCCAACTTCTGATCTTTACGAATCACCTTTTCCCGTTGTTTTCTATCTTTCTCTATCTCCCAAAAATAATATACCCCTAAAAATATGAAGTGAAAAGGTATTTATAAGATTCTGAAAAAGTCATGTGCGGTCATCCCGATTTTGCTGCACTGAGCGCAACTACCAGAAAAATGACTTAACCTGCCATAAATGCGCTTAACACATAATTTGGCGCTCAATGCAAAACTCTCTACTTTCGATGCTTCATCCGTGCTCAGCCTAGTCTGCAGATTTGCTTTGATCCAAAAGTGCATGGTTAAGACAATTATTTGTCTTTTGCAAACGAGTAAACTTCACAATATTTACATGGCAATCTACTAAACTAATATTTACATGAAATTTGAGGTTTTGACTTATGAATCTTGTGAATTAGGCTAATAAGTTCCATTTTTCATACAAATATTCACCACAATTTAGCCCTTATCAGGCTACTGAGGACTCAGATGATATCATACAAGTATCTGAGTCTGTCTATGTTGAAGAGGTCTTGGTGGTGTATCCACGGGATGAAGAGGAACTCATAGATTTCCTCAACAAATTCAAGCTAAAAGACTCCAAATTTATGTTGTGTCTGATGTGTAACTTTGTGTACGAAGAAAAGGATGTTGAAGGCTTGGAAAAATTTAAATGTCGACCTGAGAAAGAGGGAAATCAGTTTAAGCAAGGGAAAATTATGAATTTAAATAGAGATGTGTCCCCAACAAGACATACAACATGGCCACTTGCCACAAGGGAGGTCGAAGCAAGAGTTATACGCCTTAGTCAAAGGTGCCAATATGGGAATGGGTGCATCCTCGCCAAAAAAGAGACACCAAGCGGAAGGGTGGAGAAAAGTTAGCATTGAACACGATTCGGACTCACCGGAACAACTCCCAAGTTTCTAAGAAGTACATATGCAGTCCTAACTACATGTGAAAGAACCTTATGACCAGGATACAATGGAGGCGGTATCAGTGCCAAAAGAAAGTTTCCCGAGATATGACAAGTTCTAGCGTCCATAAAATACAAGATCCAACCCACAAAGTGGCTGTTGTACCCCAAAATTTCCCCTCTCTATTCTCAAGACATTTCTCATAAAAGATCTCAAATGCTCAAGGGTTCTCAAGAGTTTGAACAAACAAGCTCACCTCCTAAGCAATGAGCCTCCAAATTAGGGTTTTGGTTTTCTCAAGGAAAAATGGACTTTTGATGCCTCAATTGACTTTCATGGTTAATTATAGTTCTCCAAGATTTCTCACACCAAGTTTAAAGTCTTGTATCATAAATTTGCTCAGTCAATTGCTCAGATGACTAAAAATCAATTGTATTGGGTAAAAAGTCAATTATGGTCAAAGTACAGTCAAACTTCATGATTTTTGGCCAACATAAATATTTTGAAGTCATATTCATAAATTGATCAAGTATTGATCACAATTCCTCAAGAAAAGCATTCAAATCATCAAAGGGGCAAAATTGTCAAAATTAGGGTTTTGACTAAGAATGACTGATCATTGACTTTTGGCCTAGTACATGACCTAATAGGTTGAAGCATGATCTCAAGGATTCAAACACAACATCTTGACCTAATTTCATGGCTCAAATCATTTCTCAAGATCAATGGATTGATAGTTGAATTTTGGATAAACTGATGAAAAGTCAACTGATACTTAAAAGTCAAACTTTGACTTTTTGGTTAACATTGAATTTCAAAGATAAAAATTCATCAAGACTTTCAAAAATATCAAACTTCATCATCAAGAATCAAGAAAGTCCACAAAAAGTCAATATTTCCAAGACTTAGAAAAATTCGAAGTGTTTTAACCTTAATAATTTCACTACTTCATGACATTTTTTCACCAAGATGCATGATGATTCAAGGAAAACTTATAACATAAAAGTTGTAGATCTTGATGAAATATACAACTTTGTATTATAGGGTTGATGTACATAAAATGCTTAGATTTGAAGATATAAGCCCATGAAGTCATGACATTTTTCATAAAACACTTAGTGAAAATTTTGGCAAGTTAGGCATATTTTTTGTCCCAACTTCTTGGCAATTTTTCACCTAGATCCAATTTGATTTAGCCAAAGTGGTCAAACTATTCAGATCATCACATCACATCCAGGAGTGCTCAAACTCAACATGATTTCCAATTTTGAGGTAAGTTTTCTCAATTTTGAACTTCTCATACAAGCATCGTTAATAGTTATTTTGTAAAGATAAAATGTAGACATCATTGCCCTGAAGCTAACCATGCCCTTAGTTTTCATTTATCTTGACTGAGTGATGTGAATTTTGAAGTTGAAGTTACAAAAAAATTAGGTCATAATTTGGTACCAACAGATATTCGTGTTTATCTTTGAGTGTTAGCTTAAGTTATTTACATATTTGAAATCGTGATGAAATTTCTAACAAGTTTGATGTTTACAATTTCTGAAATGGTTGAGAAATGAGTAAGTTCAAAAGTTCAAAATGTGGCGCGAGGAAGAAGATGAAGTACAATCAGGAATGAGTTTATTTTAAATTTATTGCAACTTGTTCTAATACCAGATGAAACAGCCACCCAAGTGGCAGAGCACGCACGTATAAGGCATTGGTATGGAGGGACCTGAGTTCGAGCCCCAGTGTCCCCATTTTATTATTTTTCATAGATTTTTTGTCCTTTTTTTTCTTAACACGCTTGGGCCTTCCATGACTTGGGCCAACTTTCTTTTTCTTCAGCATACCCCCTCCCCTGATCTCCTTACAACCACGCATGTCCATAACTTTTTTTTATTTTTTTGTTTTATTTTCTGGTTTCAAACAAAAATGTTTTGGGCCTGGATCTTTTACTACTTTTCACACTCATTTTTACTTTTCAACACATGGTCGAACCTTTTTATATTTTTATATTTTCTTTATTTATTTGTTCTATTTAATTTGAATACAAACATATTTCCTTAAATAATTAGACTAAAAAACTTTCTAATTTTATTTTATTTTTACTTGATTTATTTTTATAAATAAAACACTAAAAAATATTTTCTTCACTAATTAATCTTTTTTTTAGAATTAAAAATGATTAGACCTAGGTTTCATTTAATTTTCTCTTTTAATTAAATTAGACCTTAGGTTTTGTTAAATAATCAATCAACTTTCCTTGTAAATTAATTAGTTTAATTAAGTTAACTATAAAACATTTTCCATCAAAAGCTCACCAAAAATAATTTCTTTCCTTTTTACATTTCTTTGTGCATTTTCCTATTTCGCATTACAATGTATGTAATTGTCAAAGTCTTGTAATAGTAATTAGGGTTTATTTTACTTGTCATCCCCATTTGTAAAAATTTATCTCCCATCTCCAAAAATATTGTAATAGCATAGGACATTTAAATTCTGTAATTGATCGCTTTCCTTATTATTGCTAGTAATTAGGGTTTGTATGGCAAGATTTAAAATCAACATTAGACAACCCTAATTCAAAATAAAATAATTGAAACAATATTCTTTGCACACTTACACCACTAGGGTAACCCACACTTGTTGCCTCGGATAAAACAGTCATGTCCCTCGAACGTCGAATATTTTAGTAAAGACCCTCGATTAAAAGATCGTAGTCCCTCGATGACCCTTCAGCGTTGCCTTCGATAAATGATCTTAGTCCCTTACGACAATTACTAAAACATCTTACAAATTGCCTTCTATGACTATACGATGGCCCACGCCCGTCCCTCGCATCCAATGATATGGCTCTCTACCCACTAATGGTAGACAAGCATTATCTAAAGGAGGAGGAAAAGAACAAAGATTTTTTTAGTAGGTAGATTGCTCTTAATTGTTTGCTCACAAACAAAACCATTTACACCTCACACTTTCAAAAGACTTTTCAAAACAAACATTTTGTATACATTCTCAACGATACGAGAATCATTGCAAAATTATCTTATATTGGCATCTTCAAAACATCTTTCTAAACACTCTTTTTCAAATAAATATCTTCAAAACCAACACTTTGTATACATTCTCAACGATACGAGAATCATTGTAAAATTTGTCGTACAAAGGCATTTTCAAAATATTTTCAAACTTAAACAAACACAAAGCATTTTTAAGTGATCAAGCAATTAAGAGTATGTAGATAACTACAGATGAAAAGGGTGCTAACACCTTCCCTTTTCATAACCTACCCCCGGAACTCAAGAAAATATCTCAAAAGGTCTTTCCTGTTCTTTTCACCATTTCCTTTATTGGATAAAAGAAAAATCAGTGACGACTCTTGCTATCTGCAACATTGCGATAAAATGCAAAACATCCAAGTTAGTTCTCTCACCGTATTACAGTGTCCATAAGGCCAACAAAAGAGAGGATTTCTCCCATTTTGTTACCTATTAAACCAAGGGTCGAAGTGGCCAGAACGTCAGCTAAGGAAAGATTAGCCCTGTCTTAATCCCCCAAAGAAAAAGATGCCAATGGGGAAGTTTAGGAAATGGTGGCAGATAATTCCTCAAGTGCAAAAAATGATTTTGATGGTGTGGAAGAGAAGAATGTTGTATTTAAGAAACCACATATGAGGATGAAGAGTCATATGAAGCCCCTTTTCATCAAATCAAAAGTTGACAATGTTAGTGTCAACAAAGTATTAGTCGACGGTGGCGCAACAATTAACTTGATTCCACACACCCTGCTAAAAAGGATAGGAAACTGGTACTGATTACAATGACATCAGCGCACTACTTTGAACTGTGTCAGAAGTTTCTCAAAAAACATCATTTCTCTTAAGTACCAAATGTTCGGTCGAACATGACATTTTTTGGGGGATAATTTGTTAGCTGAGAATTTCGACATTGAAAGTATGGTCTAAATTAAACTATTTTATATGAAGAATTGAATATGGTAGTTGGTCGTTTCCAGTCGAAGTCGATCTCGTGCTTTGTTTTGGTCTCAGGTACTTAGCGTATTTTGGTGGTGATTTTCATGTAAGTACAATTTCGAATACAAGCAATTACTTCACTTATAAAAGAATAAGATCAAGTATCGGTCACACGTAGAAGTTTAGATGTCGAAAACACGTGGAGGAAAGCCATCAGTCTCGAAGCCACGCAATAGGTTTCGTGTCGAGCATGCACATAGTAATTATAGAAGACAATTGCAAATCTGATAGTATATATAGGTAATTTTGGTGCTAGGATTAAGGGTCACAAACTCACATACAATATTCTAAAACTTAAAGTATCTGCATACAGAGAGGAACAAGTATGTGAGAGAATGTATGATCTTGTATACCATCTTTACATTTCTTACGCATTTTATTAAATCAATTTTCTTTACTTAACTTGTCTCTTCATTGTTTTTTCTTTGCTTTTATTTTAAATTGCTTTCAATCCGACTCAGCCGATAATTTTCTTGTAACTTCTTTTTACTTTATAATCGAACCAGTGGATACTCTAAACGAATCCAAGAAATCTTGCACAAATATGTCATAGGATTTGTTAGTCAATCCTGCAAGTATTCATTTTTATAGACTACCACTTATTTGTCAAATATACCAATAAACACAAAGATATTTATTTGATGACACACACGAACTTCACACTCTATATATATTTTACAATGATAGAAATTCTAAACGTTCATCTGAATGATATCAGTGCTCACGTCCTTCAATTTTGCGGTTCACATTCTTTTAGTAAAAAGAGTCATAAGTGTTTCTAAGTTATCTACTTTACAACCATCTGAGTTATTTTGAAGGAAAGAAATATTAGAAATTATGACAATAAAGAATCAAGACATTTTCAATTAGTATAAAAAATCAAAATCTATTAATAGCAATTTTAGTTCTTGGTGGACTAGCCTTGGCACTAAAATGAGTTACTCTATCAGATAATTTATTTTGTTATTTATTTTCTCCTTTGATGTTGTGATTTTCACCATGTAATCTAACATTTTTCCAATGTGCCAGCCATGTTGTATTGATTTCCTCGAAGTACTTCCTGTGTAGTTTGTACTTGGAAGTTATGTAATAGTTCAACCGACACTCTTTATAAAATTGTACGTTATTCTTTAAATAGATAAATAAAATTAATTTTGCCAATTTTTTATTATTATTAACGTTCTTCTACAAATCTAAATCAAAATCTACTAGTATTATTAACACGTCAATGAGTGTTGAGTCAACGCAACTTTTTGCCGTGTGTGTTAGATAACTAATTGCGTACTAATTGAAAAATGAGCTAATTGTTATGTTATGTGAAATACAGTATTTGTTTAATGTCTAAGTTTTAAATATTTAATTGAATCCTATATCTCTACGTGTTAAATGTTTTATGTTAATTTCTTGTCTGTAGTGCAGTGTCTTCTTGTGTGTTAGTATTTAATTGTAAAGTGAGTTAAATTGTTTATAGAGAGACATAACGACATATTTTATTTTTGTACACTATCATATAAAAGTAATTATGATTGTGTATGTATTGTGCATAAATAAAAATGTATTGTAATTGTATTTTATTATTATTGAGGAATAAAGATGAGTGATCATCTTAATTTTTTATATAAAAAACAAAATTAACTTCTTTCATTAAATAAAAAGAGTTCAATACAAAGAGGAAATATCATTAAAAATTGATTATCTTCATTAATGAGTGCCAATTATATTCGTCTGATATGTAATAAATTTTATCTTAAAATTTAGAAGAAAAAAAATACAGCAATTATTTAATAGATGAAACAATAGAGCTAAATTTGAAATAACTTATTTCAAAAGAATAAATAGTTTTAACTAATATTTGAAAGTCACTTTCAAAATTATCAAGAATCCAAATTTAAATTGATGACGTTTAATATAGTCTCTTTTAAAATTACAATTTTTGTTTCAATGATGGACAAAAGATCGACATCTCAAATTACATATACATTAATAAATATATTTATATTATCTCGCACACACAATTCTTTATTTGATGTATTGAGATGATTATTAAAATCCACGTCAACATTATATCTCATCCACTTTTCATTTAACTATTTTCACCCTACTAAATAATGAGATGAATTATGAGTCTCACCTTAATTATTTATTAAAATAATTAAAAATAATAATAATAATAATTTAATAATTAAATTATTTTATCGATATAAGACTAGTTTGTTTCAGCTTTAAAAAATAGATTTTTTTTATATTTTTGAAAAAAAAATTACAAAACTGTTTTTTAAAATATTACAAATTTATTTATATTCGTTTTTTCTAAATTGAAACACTAATTTTGACATCCTATAACATAAACATATATTATTGAAGACTAAACTATATTTAAAATTGTAATTTTTTTTAAAAGTTATATTTTAAAATTGATTTTTATGAAAATCTATTTAAATTAATTTCAAAATTAATCGATTTTTTTAAAATTTTAATGTTCAAAAAAATTTCAAAAAAAAAAACAAAATATCTAAAATAATATTTTAAAAATAATTATTCAAATTAAAATTTTATTTAAAATTTTTATGAAATTTTTTTTATATATTTTCTTTTACACAAAATTATGTAATACTATAAAAATTATTTTTAAAAAAAATCAAAACAAACAGACACATATTATTTTTAAGTGTGAATTATATTAAATACTATTTATCTATAATTTTTTTTTACAATATTTATCCATAATTCTCGTTGTTTTAATTTTAGAATTAGCTAGTTGATTTAGTGAAGGTTTTACTAATTACTAGTGGGTAATATTAAGAATTAGATAGATGTGTTGCATAGTTGATATCCATTATTTAATCATGTCGTTTAGATACGTTTGTGTCTCAAATTTATATTCCATTAATTCCTTTTTTTATAAACCATTTTTTATTTTAACTTGAAAAAACATTTATTATTCTTGAAATTATGATTTTTCTTCTCCAATTTTCTGAACTGTTTGTAACAAAAGGTGGTCAAGGGCCAGATGTTTCACCACCTGCTTCTACAGTGTCAGATTTAAATGAGGATAGTGCTATGCAGAAAATAGAGGAATCTCTGCAGAAAACTAAGGGTGATTTTTCTCGGATGGAGAAACCCCTTGGTAAAATATTTATGTGTTCGTTCTAACATATATTTGATTATTAGAATATTTATGTGTTCGTACAGATAGTAGAGTAGTAAATAAACTGGTTTCCACTACTTTTGATACTTGAAAAGTAAACATACTTGAAAAGTAAACACCAATTAATTATAATTAGACTTCAAAATAACGAAATTAATTATTTCTTCTAAAATTAACCCTCCCCCATATATGGAAAACAAACATAGCTATATATGTCTAGAGAAACTAAAAATGAGATAGTTACACATCAATTCTCACTCAGTGTGTAATTCTGATGTAATGAATTATGTGTGCATTGAAGCAGACAAAGTATAATTTGTAAAATTGTAATATACATATGAAGAAATATTCAAGCTCTTACACATAAAATTGTTTGAAAATAATTTATATTTTAGGAATCTCTTAATGATTAAATTTATTAGAAGATATTTTAATATATTATTATACTTTAATTTTGTGTATAAATAACCTAGTAGTAGGTTAATGTAATTATTCATTACTCCTTATTTTGCCGTCGTCTTTTAATATATTTTTTTTATCTTTCATCTCTCTTTATGCAACAACAATTGATATCTAGAGTTCTGGTTCGAAATCCACAGGGAAACACGAGTTAACAGTGACGTGTTGTGTGATTGAGAGTCACATTTTTTTGATTCTGTGGGATTTGGGAAACATGTGTTTTTTAGTGAGTTTCTGAGTAAATTGCACAAGGTTGAAGATGAACGGAAACAGTGATATAAATTCCAAGCTTCCAGTATTTGACGGCTAAAATTGGAATCGTTGGAAGATTCAGATGCGTGTGTTGTTTGATTCTCAAGATGTATTAGATCTTGTCACAGATAGCTATGCTCCGATAGCAGCAGACGCGACATAGGCACATAAGATAACACAGAAGGCGGTAAGAAAGAAAGATCATAAGGTATTGTTTTTTATCCATCAGTGTGTGGATACGAATGTGTTTGAGAAGATTACTGATCTTGAAAAACAAAAGCTGTGTGGGACACATGGTCAGATGTTACGGTGGTGACGCATCAGTGAAGAAGGTGAAGCTTCAGTCTCTTAGAAAGCAATATGAGAATCTCAACATTAAGGACAATGAGAAGGTTTCTGAGTACATCTCTAGAGTGATTTTGATCAATAATGAGACGAAAGCTTGTGGAGAAACTCTTTCTGAATAAGTAATCATAGAGAAGGTATTGAGATCTTTAACTTCTCAGTTTGATTACATTGTGGTAGCATTTGATCATTCCAAAGATCAGAGTACCATGAGAGTTGAAGAGCTGTAAAGTAGTCTAGAGGCGCATGAGTTGCGTATGATTGAGAGAACTTTTGAGAGGGAAGTAGAGCAGCAGGCTCTGAAAGCAACTTCTGATAAGAAGTATCAGAAGCAGACTTGGTCAGAAGTCAGGAAGAAAACTAACAATGGTCAAAGGTCAGAAGCTTCAAACTCTGATAGGCAGAAGAATGTCCAGAAGGGAAAGGAGAAGTCTGATAAGAAGAATGTTCAGTGTTACTGTTGCAAGAACTTTGGTCACTATGCCAAAGATCACTGGTCAAACAAAGAAAGGAAGTCATAAGAAATAAATATAGCCAGAGGAGAGTCTAATGATAAACTTGTGCTATTGTTGGCTTCTGAACCTGATGATATGAATTCATCAGAATGGTGGTATATAGACACGGGGTCTTCAAACCATCTTACTAGAAACAAGAAATGATTGGTTGATTTTGACTCTGGGAAGAGTACAGATCATATGTGTTGATGATAAATACCTCAATGCAGAAGGTATGAGAAATGTCAGAGTCATTCTAAATAATGGAAAAGCAGCAGTGATCCAGAATGTGTGGCATGTACCTAGCATGAAAAGCAATCTGATGAGTATGGGACAACTGATTGAGAAAGGTTTTTCAGTTACCATGAAGGACATTCTTCTGAAACTGTATGATTGTATGTAATCAGAAGCTAATTATGAAGTCAGAGGGAAGGAACAGAACATTCAAGGTGAATGTTAAAACTACAGACTCTTAATGTCTTAGTGCAACAAGTGTTGTCAAGGAGAGTGAGTTGTGGCACAGAAGATTTAGTCATCGGAATTTTAGAAGCTTAGGGCATATGAAATCGAAGAAGCTGGTACATGGAATTCCTACAATCAAGAAGCCTGAGAAGTCATGCAAGGTGTGCATGGAAGGGAAGCAACCAAGATTACCATTTGCATCAGAAGTAGCTCTAAAAGCAAAGTATAATTTAGGAGTGGTGCATTCTGATGTGTGTGGTCTATTTCCAATAGCATCGATTAGAGGGAATAAATACTTTGTGTCATTTGTTGATGAGTTTACCAGAATGACATGGGTATCTCTCATAAAATTAAAAAACGAGGTGTTTGCTGAATTCAAAAAGTTCAGACTGAAGGTTGAGAATCAGAGTGGCCAGACTCTAAAGATTCTTAGAAATAGTGGTGGTGGTGAGTATAACTCCATAGAATTCAGAAGGTTCTGTGAGGGGAATGGAATTGAGCATGAGGTTACGGCTCCCTATACTCCTCAACACAACAATCTTGCTGAAAGAAGAAACCGTAATTTACTTGATATGGTGAGAAGCATGCTGAAAGAGAAGAGGCTTCCTCATACTTTGTGGGGAGAAGCTGTTGCCACTGCATGTTATGTGCTCAACAGATATCCAACAAAGAAGCTGAAGGAAATAGTTCCTATTCAGAAGTGTACTGGAGATAAGCAAAATGTTAGTCATATGAAGGTGTTTGGTTCTGTATGTTACAAACATGTCCCAGAAGCTAGAAGACAGAAGTTGGATGATAGAAGTAAAGTAATGATACTGATGGGGTACCATAGTACAGGTTCGTACAAACTTTATTATCCAGAAACTAACAAAGTTGAGTTCAGCAGAGGCGTTATTGTAAAAGAATCATAAGTCTAGAATTGGGAAGAGTCTCGTCCTGACTCTGACGAGAGAACTCCTGAAGAAAAGTTAGAAACACATGTTTCTGAAGCTGGTAAAAATTTTGACTCTGAAGAAGAATCAGAAGGTGAAGATGATTATGACTCTAACTCCGATGGTGATTCAGACTCTGGGAATTTTTCACACTCTGAAGACAGTCAAGGTTCTGGAGAAAGTCCTTTTTCTAAAGAAAGAGTTTATGAAGGGGAAAGTTCTGGTTCTGAAGTTCAAGTTCAGAGGCAACAAAGAGTCAGAAGCATCCTAAGAAGATTTGCAGAGTTTGATATGTTGCAAGACACTGAAGTAGACTTCGAAGGAGAAGTTATTCAGTGTAAAATATTAGTAGACTCTGAACTCGTGAGTACGAAAGATGCTCTTAAACAGAAAGTCTGGTTGTAGGCCATGAAAGAAGAACTTGATGCTATAGAGAGAAACAAGACTTGGAAGCTGACAAAACTTCCAAAAGGCAAGAAAGCCATCAATGTTAGATGGGTTTTTAAGAATAAGCTAACGCCAGATGGATCAATTGGAAAACACAAAGTAAGATTAGTAGCAAGAGGTTTTCTACAGAAGCCTAGACTGGATTACTCTAAAGTGTTTGCACCTGTAGCGAGACATGAAACAATCAGACTAGTGATTGCAATAGCTGCTAACAGGAATTGGCCTCTGATGAATTTAGATGTAAAATCTGCATTTCTGAATGGTCTATTACAAGAAGAGGTATACGTGTCACAACCTCCTGGATTTGAGAAAAAGAATCAGGAAAGGATGGTGTTCAAATTACACAAAGCCTTGTATGGATTGAAGTAAGTGCCCAGAACCTAGAGTCTGAATATTGATTTATTTTTCAAGGAACAAGGTTTTCATAAGTATGAGATGTAGTACGATGTTTATGTTCAGTATACTTCAGAAGGTAATATGATTCTGGTATGTTTGTATGTTGATGACATATTGCTAACAGGAAATTCTGAACAAGAGATAGCTGAGTTCAAGAAGGTTTTGATGAATGAGTTTGAGATGACAGATCTTGGGAAAATGAGTTACTTTCTAGAGATGGAGTTTATGTACTCTGAGAAAGGAATCATTTTGCATCAGATAAAGTGTGAACTTGAGCTTCTGAAGAGATTTAAACTAGAGAATTACAAAACTGCTATCACACCTACTGATGCGAATCAGAAGTTGGACTCTAATTCTGATGGAAAGGATATGGATGCTACAACCTTCAAACAGTTGGTTGGTTCTCTGAGGTATTTGTGTAATATCAGACCTGATATTTGATATGCAGTTGGAATGGCTAGCAGATTTATGAGTAAACCAAAGTGGTCCCATTACCAAGATGATGTCAGGATTCTGAGGTATGTGAAGAGAACTCTGAAGTATGGAGTATTATTTTCTTCTGGAAGAAAGATCATATCAGAACTTCTGAGTTATTCAGACTCTGATTGGTGTGGAGACAGAGTTGACAAAAGAAGTACTTCTGAGTACTTATTCAAATTTCTGGGAGGTCACATTTCTTGGTGTTCCAAGAAGCAACACGTTGTTGCGCTGTCAACCTGTGAAGCTGAATATATTACAGGCGCTCTGACTGCATGCCAAACTGTGTGAGTTCTGAACTTGCTGCAAGATCTGAAGATTGAGGTAAACAGGCATCTGAAGCTGATGATTGATAACAAGTATGCAATCAATCTTGCTAAGAACCCAGTGTTACATGAGAGAAGCAAGCATATTGAGACCAAGTATCACTTTCTGGGGAATCAGGTTCAGAGTGGAATATTAGAAGTTGTGCACTGTAGCACCCAGAAGCAGTTGGCAAACGTTCTAACAAAGACTATTAAGACTGATCAATTTCTTCATTTGAGGGATGAAATTGGTGTTGTCAGTTTTGTGTAAATATAAATTAAGATATGGTGTTGAAAATAATTTATATTTTAGGAATGTCTTAATGGCTAAGTTTGTTAGAGGGTATTTTAGTATTTTATTATATCCTAATTTTGTGTATAAATAACCTAATAGTAGATTAATGTAATTACTCATTACTCCTTATTTTATAGTCGTCATTCAATATATTTCTTTTGTCTTTCATCTCT
The DNA here is from genome assembly GCA_948472305.1 of Vicia faba. Lineage (NCBI taxonomy): Eukaryota > Viridiplantae > Streptophyta > Magnoliopsida > Fabales > Fabaceae > Vicia > Vicia faba. Next base: position 358,959,830 of record OX451738.1, read on the forward strand.
ATTTATGCACCAATAAAAATTACATAAACTATTTTTTAAAATATGCTGTTAAATGCAAAACAAAAATATTCAACCTCTTACACATGAAATTACATAACAACTTTCCGAATCCTCGTTTGCACTATGAATATTCCATGCACCCGAATTAGAACTTTCACAGGTGCTGTAGAAAAAATGGATCATAAAAATTAGAAAGTGGGAACCGAAGAAAATTTGGACGAGACCTTTTGTAGTAATTAGTTGCGGGTAATTTTTGTTAAGGAGATTCTAACACGTCGTATATTTTCTCAGATTTGTTAGTACCTCTCCGAATACAACTTTATATCATCATCATAAGGGCAATATTATCGATGAATGAATTCCATTCACAGAATTATAAATGAAATAAATGACATGGATAGAATTCAGACCAAAATCTATCATAAAACCATAGATTCTTCCTTAACAAATGGCCTTAACACCACACTTTTGAATTGACGGCTTACCATGGAAGGTTTTATAGTCAATTAAAGAATAAACTATTTAACATTTAAATGTTAACAAAAGAACATGAAACAAAACGAACATCTTAAATTCATGTTGTTGTAGATGTTGCATAAGTGAACACATGACCTTATAAAATAATTAAGATAAGGTAAAATAGCCTACCAAAAAAATAACATAAAAGTGGTTACTATCCTAAGTAATGTAGAATTGATTGATAGTTCTTTTCTAAACATCAGAATAGGATATGAAATAAAAAAAGATAAATGAAGATAGTGTGTCTAGAGAATATTTTGGAAGATTTCTTTGAAGACAATATTTGTTGTGGTAGATGAAGCTATTTATCAATATTTGTAAATCAAATTTATTTTTTATTCTTAAAATTGTCACATACAATTGTTTGGGAGTGAATACATTCTTTGACAAGTACAAATCAACATAGTCTAAGGATTGATCTTGAGATATGTTAATTGTCATAACAAATGACACAGTAATTAGGAACTGTCATGTCATCGGATAAGTTTGAAAGGCTAAAGAGACTGAGAAGGTGACAAGGACATTCTTGGAATGTAAAAAATGTTTCCAATATTTTTACCTGAAATAGTCCTTGCTTCGATGATATGGTTGGCTAGTATGGTCATTGTCAACTTTGTACCATTGCAAAGTCTTTCGGATTGATCTAAATTTCTTATCAACATGATAGTTGTGTCAATCTTCAGTTTTAGAGAGTGATTTGGCAGACCAGAAATTTTTAGTGCACTCAAGAATTCTGGTGTCAATTACTCGAAAGCCTCATTATCATTGCCTTATGATCTATCAACTGAATCACTACTAAAATATTCTTTGACATAACCTTAGTAAACAAAAAATAGTATTAGGCCATGTATATCATGGGACTTATAAAGTTATCTAAGTGAAATTAAAGAATTTTAAATTATTGTTACATGAGAGTATATTTGTGGTGTAATCATTAGTGCCATCCACTATCTCAATGGTTGATGTTAAAATAGTTCTACTTTGTAAAAAACCGAAATTGGTGTAGTTCTCAAGGAGATTTGGATAAGTTGTTTTAATATTTTTTTTTCAATTGGGTCTACAAAATCTTTTATTAGTAACTCTTCAGGAATACTTATTTTGACGTATCCATCATTGCGTTCAATGATTTTTCCATCACCAACTTTCAAAATCCATTCAGAAAATTGACGAATCTCTTCTGGATTTGTTGAAATTGTTCCACTTTGCAACTTCATGTTCTTGGTTAGTGTTAGAACCTTGCAATGACCCCAAATATATGAAGCGTTGAGTGTTGTATGAACAATATCAGACCGAGTACCCCTTGGGACAATTGAAAGAATTTGTCTGAAATCACCAAAAAAAAACCACAAATTACCACAAAAAATTTGCTTTCATTCAACATTGTCGTCACTCCTAATGTCTTTTAAAGACTTGTCAAGTGCTTCAAAATAAAATTTATTTTCCATTGGAGCCTCATCCCAGATAATTAGCTTTGTTAGTTTCAAAAGTCCTGTAAGGTCTGTTTTTTCTCAATGTTACAAATGGAAGACTCCAACCAAGAAACTTGTAATTCTGCTTGATGCTACATTCAACATAATATCGCTTTTAGAATGCATAGCAGTCGATAGTGTGTTCCACATGAAAGTCTTAACAGTACCGCCATAACCGTATAGAAAAAACACCTCTTTTTGTTGTGTCACATTTTACGTAATCTATGAAAAATCCAAAGTTGTTCATCTATATGAAAACAAATATTGATATTATTAACTATGCAGTAATATATAGAGTTTTCTTATTGTTAATGCATATGTACATATACATGGCTCTGAAAATTTAATAGGCAGCGACAAAAGTAAAAAATGTACACATATACATCATGTGAAAGTTGGAAAGTGATGCATTATGTGAACATTATTTGTAATCACCGTACATGAAAATGTGCTAGAAAAATGGTATTTACATGAAGATATGCATGACAAGTGAAAACAATATGTGTTGTGAATTACGACAAGGTTCAATATTAATTTATGAAGCAAAGAACAGTAAAAACCAAAATAAATGACCTACAACAATAATAATCAATACACAAATAATATAACAGAATAAGGCGAGAAAAATATGAAGGTTTATTTATCCAGTTCGATCAAACAATCTACTCTGGAGGAGAGAGAAACTCTCCAATTCACTATACTCTGAAAGTTGTTACAAGAGATTACATATGAGTTACAAGAAAATAGCCTTCACCTTTAGCTTCCCAAGAACAACTCTGAAGGCGCCAAAGAACAACCCTATTTTCTACTAAAGTGTTTTCCAACCTCTCTAACCCTCAATATATGAATAACTCAAACCTAATGTGTAACCAGTGTTTCACAATGATCTTAAACAACTCCAAAGGTTATAAACATTTGCCCCTATAAGGTTTCCTTTTGCCTTGACCTTGAACCCTTGCTCTCTAATTGTTGTAAACTCTAAGATTGTCACACATGCAAACATATGAGAGATACATATTTATAATAACAAATACCCAACAACTAAAGCCCAAAATCATAATCCAATCACACATGGAACCATGGACCAAACTGAAAGAGCCCAAAACACTCAAAATGAGAAACTGTCGAAAAAGCCCGAAAAACTCGAAAATGACCGCCCGCATACGGACAATCGCCGCCAATCCAATTTCAACCGTACGGACTGCCGCCACCGACGACCTTCGTCATACATACGGGCTGTCATCGTACGGACCAGTCAGTGTTATCGCGTCTCCACTGTCTTCCGCCACCGCCGACTCTTGACGGCTGCCTGATAAGTTCAAATTATAGTTATTTTTGTATATATTTTTTTGTTGCGCTTATCGACTATTTGTTGTTAATAATTGTTGAATAAACCCGACTTTTGTGTAAATACGTTTAGTTTGTGTTTATTTGTGTTTTCATGTACATAGTATAATATTTGATGTTTTTCCATTTATTTTGTAGGTATTTATTACATTTTGGAGCATCGAAGAATAAGGTGTCGAAGACACGACTCTAGATTCGTGTTTTTGGAATAAAAGACCAGTTTTGAGAAGTTTTATCCAGGACAACCCGCTTAGCATGCAAAAGGTCGCTAAGCGCGAGTGCGCTCAGTGCATTTTGTAGCACGCTGCTTGCAATTTTGAAGAATTTGGCAGAAGCTTTGTAATTGAGCTTGCTTAGCGCGAATAGCACGGTTTTAGGTGGTTTAGTGTATAAATATTGTGCATCCCACTTAGCACGGTGAGCCCACTAAGCGTTGTCTGCTGAGATCAATTTTGTATAAATAGCTTAGAAATAAATTTTCTAGGTTTTTATCATCTATTTCCCTCTTGGAGGATCTCTGATCCAATTCTTTGTAGCTTAGAGGTTCAAGCAACATCGTTGGGTGGTTCATCATGTCGATTGGCTATGGGTGGTCTCGGATCGTGTTGACACCGCGAGAAGTTTCCTATTCATCTCCTTCTTCCCTATGTATCATTCCTATGAAGGGTGTTGTATTTATATATTTACTCTTATTGTATGTACATTTATTGATCGTGGGATTGTATGAAATCTCTCTTACAAATTAATACCAATGTTTATTCTTGATTTTCGCTTAATTGCAGAATTTTGGTTTGTCGTAGACATATGCTTTCTGAATCTCTTTCTTGAATGAATATCTATTAAGTCCTAGACTCTAGACATATATTTAAGCTTAATATTCATGTGGGTACCAATTATGAAATGCATTCGGGTTATTTGAGTCGGTTGAGAGATCATCGACGAGAGCAATACATGTGATGTCTCACTTTGCGTTAGAGATAGCCTTAGTGTGAGCTATATGTGATGGTATTGACAAGTGATTTAGGTCGCGTGCAATATATCTACAGGTTTAAGTATTTGACGAGTAGAGTGAAATACAATTTCAGAATGAATTCTCTTAGACTGCAAATGATTATTTATCGCTTTCTTTGCTACTTTATTTACTTTTCCTGTACTTTTCTCGCAATCCCCTTTTCCATACTTAGAAGGATTGAAACTGTTGAACGATAGTTTTTCCCTCTCACCAATCTCCGGGGATACGGTATGATATAAAATAAATATCACCTGGTAAATTAATAACTTAATTTTTGCTTTCCACTTTACCGCATCCAGCAAAATGGCGTTGTTGTCGGGGACTGGTGTTGATATTAAATACATCGTGATAGTTTTGCTTTCTAAGTTTCATAAATATGTCTATAATGTGTATTTGTACATTTTCTTCATACTTGTTTGTTTTGTACATTTACGTGATTTATACATTTGTATATAGTATACTTGTTTTGTTTCATGTTTGTCAAAGTGTGGTTAGATGTGTAGTTTTGGTTAGAGCTTGAAGAGATTTGAGTGAAGGAGGGATTAAGGCGTTTGGCCCGTCCAAAGCAATGTGTTATTTTATAAATATCAGGCGTCGAGCTTACAACATAAAATAAGCATGTTTTATCGTTTTTTGCTTCATTGTTACTTTTTCATTTCTAACTTAGGTAGTGTGGTGAACATTCATTAAACAAGTTGTACTCGAATTGTTTGTAAAATTATCAAATTTTCACTTTACAACTTGTTTAATCAATTTTCACCCATTCTTTTAGTATGTTTATATTAGTTATTTTATGTTGTTGTTTCTTGTGGTTTTTCGCAAGCTTGTCGTGTTTATCTTGTGGAAGTGTGTTTGTGTTGTAAATGCTGTTTAGATGTGTAAATAAGGATAATGTAGGTGATTGTGGAGGGTGCTGCTGGACTGCATGTTGTTGTCCTGGTTTTTCTACTACTGGTGTAGCGCGCTTAGCATGGTTGAGCCCGCTTAGTGCGTTCTTCTGAGTTGCGTCGGTGAATTCTTTTTATTTCACTTAGCTCTCCTTTTTCCCACTTCACCCAAGGATTTACAGTATAGTAATTAATAGTAATATTTTTAATTCTTTCTTTTGTTGTTTGAACTCAAATTTTGGTCCGATAGTTTAAAGTCGCATTTGGTGATTTTCCAATTTTGAGTGTGTCAACTTGCGGATGTATGGTAATGATAGTTTTTGAAGTTGGTACTCGCCAGATACTCATTTATCGCTTTCTATAACATAACATGTTTAGGAAAATTTTCATTTGTATAATTACCATGTCATTCATTATTTTTACATTACTTGCTTTTGATTGAATCATTTTAGTTCCCTTTTTACCCATAAATGTGAGGAAGCTTTCCATTATTCATATATGCTTGAGGCCATAATTCTTGTTTTAACTGGATTTTATTATGGTTAATATTTTGTTTGTCTTGATTGTATGAAAGCGTGAACATGATCAAGGCATTTTTTGTTTCATTTTGAGCATAAATACCTTGGCTAAATAGTCAATTCACCTTGTGAGTGTATGATCATTAGTATCCCCTTTTGACTTTTTTGTCGATGTCTATGTTATTTTTGCTAAATGCTTGTCTATGATTGTTTGGTTTTTATTTTTGTATGGATATTGATTCTTTGTTTTCTTAAACCCTTAACTATGATGTTGTGAATTCAATGCCAATAACAAAGTATAGAATAAGAGAAGAATAAAGAACAAGGAAGAAGAAGAACACAAGAATTGGTTATAACTGCTATTCTTTTACTTTCTCTTAGGAAACAAGATTACAAGTTTACAAGAATAACAAATAACCCTATCACCCTAGATTAGGATTTGCTGTGTGCAATGATGAGAGACTAGTATGCTATTTATAATAAAACCTAACATACTAACTAATGGGCTTTTTCCACAAGGCCCATTATACAAGCTAACTTAATAATCAAGCTAACTTAACAAATTAGGGTTTAAACACTAAAACCTAATTTATCAAGCATTCTTCGACAAATACATGCTAGACCCTTCTTCGACTACAGCATGTACTTCGATCATACTAGAGTTCGATCCAAAATCCCACAAATCTCCACCTTGGACCTAACTCTACAGCATCAAGAGACACTAACTAGCTTTCTTCATGCAGCTTTATCAACTGCATACAGTGGAAAAACTTGCAACTTGGCAATGTTTTGGTGATCATATCAGCAGCATTGTGATCTGTCGAGACCTTCAGCACTTGGACTTCTCCACGCTCGATTACCCCTCTGACGAAATGCAGCCTCACATCTATGTGCTTGGTTCGCTCATGATAGGCTGAGTTCTTCGACAAGTGTATTGCACTTTGACTATCACATTTAACAGTGATACCTTGACCTTGAAGTTTCAGCTCCTTTGCAAAACCTTCAAGCCACAATGCTTCTTTCACAGCTTCAGTTAGGGCAATATATTCTGCTTCAGTAGTTGATAAGGCAACAACCTTCTGAAGAGTTGCTTTCCAACTAATTGTTGTACCAAACATAGTGAAAACATATCCAGAAATAGATTTTCTGGAATCCATACAGCCTGCATAATCAGAGTCAACATAGCCTTCGACAGCTGCTTTACTATCTTCACCCAAGGCTCCACCATAAATTAAGACTCTGTTCAGAGACCCATTTATGTACCTTAGAATCCACTTTAACGCTTGCCAGTGAGCCTTTCCAGGATTCGCCATGTACCTGCTTACAAGACTTACTGCATATGCTATGTCGGGTCTAGTACAGACCATAGCATACATCAAAGAACCAACTATATTCGCATATGGGATGCTGTTCATATAGGTTCTTTCGACATCAGTACTGGGACATTGATCAATGCTCAGCTTGAATTGAGGGTTTGTTGGAGTCACAACAGGCTTTGAGTTCGACATACCAAACTTGTCAAGAATCTTTCGTAGGTATGCCTCTTGAGATAAGCATAATTTCGACTGCTTTCTATCTCTTCTAATGTCAATTCCAAGAATCCTAGATGCAGCTCCCAGATCCTTCATGTCGAACTCCTTATTGAGTTCAGCCTTCACCCTCATTACATCTTCGACATTGTTGCTTGCTATCAGAATATCATCAACATAGAGCAACAAAATAACAAATGAATTTTCAGGTCAAAATCTGGAGTAAACACAATGGTCGAACTGACTTCTAATAAAACCTATGTGTTCCATGAACTTGTCGAATCTCTTATTCCATTGTCGAGGAGATTGTTTAAGTCCATATAAAGATCTCTTCAGTTTGCACACATAATCTTCTTTCCCCTTTTCGACATACCCTTCAGGTTGCCTCATCAGAATTGTTTCATCTAAGTCACCATACAAGAACGCAGTCTTCACATCCATTTGTTCCAGTTCAAGGTCGAACTGAGCCACCATGGCAAGCAACATTCGAATGAATCTGTGCTTCACAACAGGGGAAAATACATCATTGAAGTCGACACCTTCTTTCTGAGTGAAACCCCTTGCAACTAATCTTGCCTTGTACCTCTTCGACATTACTCCTTCAATTCCTTCCTTAACTTTGAAAATCCACTTACAACTGACTAACCTTGCCCCAACAGGTTTCTTGATTAGTTCCCAAGTATGATTATCATGAAGAGATTTCATCTCATCATGCATGGCCTTTAGCCATTCAGTCTTCATTCGACTCCTTATAACTTCCTTATAATCTCTAGGTTCTTCGTCTAGAACTTCACTTGCAGAGATTAAGGCATAAGCTACAAGATCTGCATATCCAAGTCTCTGAGGTGGTTTTATGACTCTTCTTTGCCTATCTCTCGACAATAGGTAGTCATCAACAGTTTCCTCAACATCATCAGAATCTTCAGTTTCTTCTTCGACTTCATCTGGGATACGCATTTCAGCATCAACATGCTCCACCTCAACAGGAATCTCTACCTGTTCCAGCTCTTCGTCAACATCATCAGTTTTCTTGAAAGCCATTTCAGTTTCATTGAAAACTACATCTCGACTGGTGATACACCTCCTGTGACCTGGCTCTAGGCACCATAGCCTATAAGCTTTCACTCCTTCAGGGTATCCCATAAACATGCATTTCAGAGCTCTAGGTTCGACCTTGTCTTGCCTAATGTGAGCATAGGCTACACAGCCAAATACTCTTAGTTTGTCGAGATCTGGTGGATGTCCCGACCAAACTTCTTCAGGTGTCTTCATATCTAACGCTGTCGAAGGACATCTGTTTATCAGATATGCTGCTGTCGAAACAGCCTCAGCCCAAAACACCTTCTTTAATCCCGCACTAGTCAACATGCATCTAACTCTCTCCAAAATAGTTCGATTAAACCTTTCAGCTAAACCATTTTGTTGTGGAGTACCTGCGGTAGTTCTGTGCCTTGCAATACCAGAGGCAACACAAAAACTGTCGAACGCCTCATTGCAAAACTCAAGGCCATTGTCGGTTCTCAACCTCTTTACCTTTCTGCCAGTTTGATTTTCGACAAGAGTCTTCCAACTTTTGAAATTCTCAAAAGTTTCATCCTTAGTCTTCTGGATGAATACCCATAACTTTCTGGAATAGTCATCTACTATGGATAGAAAATACTTTGCTCCTGAATGTGATGGACACCTTGCAGGCCCCCAAAGATCAGCATGGATGTAATCAAGGGATCCATGTGTTCTTTGTTTGCCTTTGTTGAACTTCATTCTACAGGACTTTCCAAGTACACAGGGTTCACAAAACTTCAGCTTTTCGACTTTATCTCCACCAAGCAGATTTTGTTTCCCTAATTCAACCAGACCCCTTTCACTGACATGGCCCAATCTCATGTGCCAAATTTCTGTTTTCGACAAAGGTTTCGTGGATGCAACATTTGTCGAACCACTTACAACTTCAGCCTCAAGGGTATACAAGCCTTGTTTCTTCACGCCTCTCAAGACTTCCTTCGACCCTTTCATGACTCTCAGGATACTTTTCTCTCCTTGAAAAACATATCCTTTCTTGTCGAATTCACCAAGAGAAATCAAATTTCTCTTCAAATCAGGTACATACCTGACTTCAGTCAACAATCTTATTGACTCATCATGGAGCTTGAATCTCACAGATCCAACGCCTGCAATCTTGCAAGCTTTGTTGTTTCCCAGCAATACAGATCCACCATCTTGATCACATAATTCCTCGAACAAGTCTTTGTTTGGAGTCATGTGCCAAGTGCATCCAGAATCCATAATCCATTCCTTCGACGAGTTGTTGCTTGAAACCACAAGAACATCAGATGATTCGAAATCATCTTGGACAATAGCTGCGTTGCCATTATCCTTACCTCCATGATCTTTCAGGCGTTCAGGGCACACCTTTCTTGTGTGACCTACTTTCTTACAGTGATAGCATCTAATACCAGATGCATCACCACTATAAGACTTCGACTGATTTTTCTTTTCTTTTCTCTTGTCGAATTTTCCTTTAACAGCCAAACCTTCACCAACCGTCGAAGGTTTATGCTCCTTACGTTCGTTCAAGTCCTTAGAGTACAAGGCTGATTGAACTTCTTCAAAGGTCAGGGACTCTCTTCCATACAAGAGGGTTTCTTTGAAGTGAGCATGTGATCTGGGCAAAGCGCACAACAATAACAACGCTTGATCTTCATCATCAATCTTTACATCAATATTTTCAAGATCAAGAATCAGCTTGTTGAACATATCCAACTGCTCAGCCAACACTTTGTCTTCAATCATCTTGAATGAGTACAAAGCTTGCTTCAGGTAGAGTCGATTTACCAGAGATTTGGTCATATACAAACTTTCAAGTTTCACCCATAACCCTGATGCCGTCGTCTCCTTTGATACCTGTCGAAGAACCTTGTCACCAAGGCTCAACAGAATTGCGCTGTGTGCTTTCTCGATCATGGCCGTCTTCTCTCTTTCTGTTAGCGCAGCGTCCATCGCCGTCGCTCCCTTCAACGCTTCCAAACAACCCTGCTGAACCAGTAGGGCTTTCATCTTCAAGCGCCATAGACCGAAATCATTCACTCCGGTGAACTTTTCAATCTCATACTTTGTTGAAGGCATCTTCTCCACGCTCACCGCACCAATTTGTTGTGAATTCAATGCCAATAACAAAGTATAGAATAAGAGAAGAATAAAGAACAAGGAAGAAGAAGAACACAAGAATTGGTTATAACTGCTATTCTTTTACTTTCTCTTAGGAAACAAGATTACAAGTTTACAAGAATAACAAATAACCCTCTCACCCTAGATTAGGATTTGCTGTGTGCAATGATGAGAGACTAGTATGCTATTTATAATAAAACCTAACATACTAACTAATGGGCTTTTTCCACAAGGCCCATTATACAAGCTAACTTAATAATCAAGCTAACTTAACAAATTAGGGTTTAAACACTAAAACCTAATTTATCAAGCATTCTTCGACAAATACATGCTAGACCCTTCTTCGACTACAGCATGTACTTCGATCATACTAGAGTTCGATCCAAAATCCCACATATGATATATGGTTTGAATTTTTACCTTACCTTAAAAAGTAGGGAGTATTCACATTATGATGTTAGTTGAATTTAATTTTGGGAGAGAATTGTTTGCTTGCTCTTGTGTGTATTTGTTGGCTCCTAAATTCGACACTCTTGTTTTATCAATGTCAACCATTAAAAGCTGAAAGATGCTTTCGACTGGCTAAGTCTGTCGAAGTGCCCGTCGAAAGATGGCAAAGTACTTAGAAGATTTCTTCAAAGGGAGAAGGCTGGTTGCCTTCGACGTCGAAGGAGTTTCTCGTCGAAGATGTCTCTTGACGAAAGTGTTCGATGGTCCAGAGTGGAGCAGTTTTGAAATTCAAGCTTTTGGAGGGAAAACGGTTTCCAGCAGTTACCACGTGCAAACGTGCAAGGATCTGGAGCGTCGAGCGTGGAGAACGTGCCAAGTGGATTGATCTCGAAGCAGTGTAACTGCCCGACGGTTACTTGGGATGTTTTAGTATAAATAGTAGTAGACATGTAGTTTCTCGCGTGTGTTCACAATTCTATACAAAGTCACTCATATAGATTCAAGTACCCAGTGTGTGAGAACGAATTGTTGAGAAATGTATGTGTGAAACACCAATTTTATCAATTAAAGTCATTTACTTATCCAGAAATTTACTTGCTTTCCTCTTTACATTCCTGTCGAACCTTTTACTTTAAAGCCTTGTTTATTTTACCAAGTCTTTCCTTTATGCAATTCATTTAAAGCCAATTTATTTAAAGCCTTATCCAATTCAATCAAACTTCAAAATCAACCTATGTCCTAGGATCAATCTGATCGATCCTGCGAGTAACCAGATAAGTAACCATCTGGAGGATCAGCGGTTGTTTACCAAAACCCAAGGTAAACAAATTGGCACACCTGGTGGGACTGTGTGTTGATTGTTGAAAATAATCTCATCTTTTCGAGTTGTATGTTATTGAGAAGTGGTAGAATATACACTAACGATAACAATACTGCCAGAAGAAGGGAAGAGATGGCGAATCCGCCAAACACTAACGAAATCCCACAAACGAGTGTGGGAGCAACGGTTAATATGACCGTAAGTGAAGCGACAAACGTTGGTTCGACACCAGCAGTGTCGGTCACAACCACGGGGCCAATACCTTCGTTAACAGGCCCCAGGATGCCTTTGGGAACTCCCCCACCAAGGGGAAATTTAGGCACAAGGCCTTTGGTTCCCCCAGGATTCATTCCATTCTATGGTATGCCAACTTCTGAAGTGGCAAGCCTGACGAATGCTGCGTCCACTGTTTCAGACCCTTTAGTGAGTGCCTCTTCGCCACTCCAAGGCTCTGGAGTAGGCATGGCGAATAGAAATAGGACCCAACTCTTAGGAGGAACGTCCCAAGTAGCCCATGGCCTTACAAATGCCTCGACAGCAGTCTTGAGGCAACAAATGGACGAAAGCAACCATGATATGGTGCAAATGTTGGCACAAACTTTGAGTACGGTGCTAAACCCTCTAATCCAAAACACTACTTAGTCGAATCAGCAAGTGACAGCGCAAATGACGCGTTTGGCTGATTTCTTTGGAGTACCCCCACTTATTCGACAGCCCCAAAGGGCGCAAATAAGGGGAAATCAGGGGATATTTTTAGAGGAAGAAACCACCATTAACCAGGCTCAACAGCCTGTCGAAGAAAACCTTAGGGCACGATTGGAACAACCTGTCGAGGAACCTAGGGTAATAACCCCAGAGGTAAGGTTAGTTAACAGAAACCAAAATGCTGACGAAGTGGTTCAGCATATCCAATACCAAAACATGGGTTTGGAAAACAATCTGGCAACCATGATTGAAAGGATCATGACTCAGAATGGGATGAACATGGGCTTTCGAAGGCCCAACTTTACATCTCCATTGTCAGAATATGTGTTACAAACGGACTTACCTCCTAGATGCAAAGTCCCCAAATTTACTAAGTTCTCTGGGGACACGACAGAATCTACTGTCGAGCATGTGGCGAGATACTTGATCGAAGCAGGAGACATTTCGAATAACGAAAACCTAAGGATCAAGTACTTCCCAAGTTCTTTAACCAAGAACGCTTTTACTTGGTTTACAACTCTTCCCCCCAATTCGATCCATCATTGGACCCAGTTGGAAAGATTGTTCCATGAACAATTCTACATGGGGCAAACCAAGATAAGCCTGAAAGAACTGGCCAGTGTGAAGAGACGTTTCACTGAACCTATAGACGAATATCTGAATAGGTTTAGGTTGCTCAAGGCGAGATGTTTCACACAAGTGCCAGAACATGAGTTGGTCGAAATAGCCGCAGGCGGTTTAGATTATTCCATTAGGAAGAAGCTAGACACCCAGTACCTAAGAGACATGGCCCAACTGGCCGATAGAGTTCGACAGGTCGAACGCCTCAAAGCTGAAAAAGCTAAGGCAACGAAAACTCACAAGAGAGAGAGAATAGCGTACGTTGAGATGGACGACGAAGATCTAGAATCCTTCGACGACACCTTAACTGTCGAAGAAGGAGAAGTCGATTTAGCAGAACTGAAACAAGGGCCACCATACTCTTGTAAAATGTTAGTCCCCTCAAATGGGAAAAATCCCATTGGTCCAGAAAGGACCAACGATAGGTTCCCAAAAAAGACGTATAGTTTTGACATCACAAAATGTGATGAAATATTCGACTTGCTAGTTAAAGATGGCCAAATGATAGTACCCCCAGGGGTAAAAGTGCCTCCTCTTGATCAAAGAAAGAAGAGAGGTTTTTGCAAATATCATAATTTTTTGGGCCATAAAACTTCTCAATGTTTTCTTTTCAGGAATCTTGTGCAAGACGCTATTGAGGAAGGGAGATTAAAGTTTGCAGACAAATCCCCCATGGCTGTCGACTCCAATCCATTGAAGGCTGAAGCCCACTATGCTGAACCCTCTGAGGTGAACATGATAGAGGCAACCAGGATCCAGTCGAACAAGCCAGGAATTACCATGGTCGAAGTCTCAAAGGACCACATCAACATGCCAATCTTTGGCAGTTTTTCTGGAAATTTATCCAGGAAGACAATTGAAGCTGTCCAGAAAGCGGTCGAAAACCCGAAGTCGGAGACCGCTGAAGCACAAAAAACTGGATCAAAACCCAGTTCCCACTTGGCCACTGTTCAAGGCCAGACGGAGAATCTGGAGATACAAATGAAGCAGTTAACTCTTGCTAACAAGGATACAATGAATATCAACATGGTCGAACTCTCTGACCCAAAAGCATCAGAAGAGGCCATAAGGCAAGAGCAAGCTAATAAGACTGCTTTCCCTCAGGAAAACGAAAACTTGGCAGATTTTCTACAAAGATGCTAGAAAAAGAAATCAGAGGTGATGTTGTGTCCAAGATGCAGTTCGATCTTTGATAAAAAAGCTGCTGAGCACATTCAGGGCGTGAGAGCAGCGAATAAGAGAAGGGAGAATGCTGACCTTCGACATGATCCCAGAAGGGGTTCTAACCAAGAAAAGAGGCCATTGACTTTTAGGCCTCCAACAAATGTGCCAGTAGACACTTGGTACAAAACCTCTGGCCGGAAAAGGCCAAGTGAGGAGAAATGGCATTCTTTCGATGTGCCAAGAGGTTCCTCTTTGACTCAAAAGAAAGAGCCTCAAGTTGCTGCACCTAAGGTTACACAAGTGTCCAGCAACTACAAAGGTAAAAACCCTATGTCTCGATCTCAATGGAGGAGATATCAAAGGAGACGAAAAGCTGAAAGGGAGGCTGCCAACGAACCTAAGGCAGAAACGAGTTCGAATGTTCCTCAAAGGAAACAAAGGAAGCCTCTAGAGAGAGAGCCAGTTACCAACAGGCTAGTTTGGCCTAACCAAAGTGAAGTCGAAGACGAAGATGATGTTGAGTCTGACGATACTTTGGACATAATGGTGAATATCGTTTCAGTGCTGCCCAGAGAATTCAATCGACAGGTAGAAGTCGAAGCAAGTGACTGGGAAGTGGAGCAGGAAATGGCCAAACATAGGCCAGTGTGCTATTTTGTCATGGACAATGGCACTACTGAGGAACAAAATGGCTTCTTCGAGCCACCTACAGAGGCGATGAAAAATCACCTCAAGCCTTTATTCATAAGGGCTAAACTCGAAGAAACTACTGTGAATAAAATATTGGTCGATTGTGGGGCAACCATCAATATTATCCCTCACTCTATGCTAAGGAAAATTGGCAAAAGGGATGAGGAAATTAAGCCTCACAACATGGTCCTGTCGAACTATGAGGGCGGCATAGGGACCACCATGGGAGTGATCCAGCTAGACATCAAAGTAGGGTCGATCCTTCGACCAACGATGTTCATGGTCATATCGGCCAAACCTAACTACAATCTTTTGTTAGGCCGTGAATGGATTCATGGTGTTGGCGCTGTGCCTTCATCAATGCACCAAAGGCTGCTGCTATGGCGTCCAGATGGGATGGTCGAAAACATAGAGGCAGATCAAAGCTACTACCTTGGCGAAGTGAATCACTTGGGTGTGGCAGATTTCGACAAAAACTTGGCTCACATAGGGCCATGTCCAACACCTGACTTCGACATGGCGCCAGCGCCAAACACTTTTTGTTCCCTATACCTGCATCCTGAGCATGGTTTCCAATGGGACAGAGAAGACTTGTCCCACATAGACTTCAGTGGGTTAACTGATATCCAACCAACTGGTTGGGGAAGTGAATTCAGTGATAATGACTGAGTCACTATCTTTGAAGCGAATTTCGGCTTATGTGGCCGAAACCAAGATGATAACGGCTCTCGAAGCCGAAGTAAAGTACATGGCCACAAAGGCCAATGATCAACAAATATCTGCTGTTGGCCCAGGAAAGGATTTCGATCCAAAACCTCCTGATATCATGCCAGAAGAAATGCAGGAACAGAGGCTCGACGCCATCTATGACGATGAGCCTTTGGGCTTCGAAAAGGATCCCTTGGCGAACAACATTAAAATGTTAGCACAAGACCCTTTAGAAGAAATCAACTTAGGCGAAGGATCAGAGAAAAGGCCAACTTACATCAGCGCCAAAATCGATCCAGAACTTAGGTTGGAAGTAATCCAATTGCTGAAAGAGTTTAAAGACTGTTTTGCATGGGATTATGACGAAATGCCTGGTCTCGACAGAGGATTGGTAGAACTTCAGTTGCCAATCAAACCTGGGAAGAAGCCAATCAAGCAAAATCCAAGGCGCTTCGCTCCAGAAATACTGTCGAAGATCAAAACGGAGGTCGAAAGACTTCTGAAATGCAAATTCATCCGTGTTACAAGGTATGTCGAATGGATTGCAAATATTGTGCCAGTAATTAAGAAAAATGGCACATTAAGGGTGTGCATAGATTTCAGAGATTTGAATGCTGCCACCCCCAAAGATGAATATCCTATGCCTGTGGCGGAAATGCTAGTCGATTCTGCCGCTGGTTATGAATACCTGAGTATGCTCGATGGTTATTCAGGATATAATCAAATATTCATTGCTGAAGAGGATGTGTCGAAAACAGCTTTTCGATGCCCTGGGGCCTTAGGCACTTACGAATGGGTAGTGATGCCTTTTGGCCTAAAAAACGCTGGGGCAACGTACCAGCGAGCAATGAATACTATCTTCCATGATTTTATTAACACTTTTATGCAAGTATATATTGATGATATTGTTATAAAATCTGTTTCCAGGAAGAATCATATTGACCACCTTCGACAATCCTTCGAAAGAATGAGAGAACATGGTCTGAAGATGAACCCTTTGAAGTGTGCGTTCTGCGTGAAAGCTGGAGATTTCTTGGGCTTCGTTGTCCACAAGAAAGGAATCGAAATCAACCAGAACAAGACGAAGGCAATTTTGGAAGCGAAAGCGCCATCGAATAAGAAGGAATTGCAATCTCTCTTAGGCAAGATAAATTTCTTAAGGAGGTTTATATCTAATCTAAGTGGGAAAGCTCAGGCCTTTTCACCCTTACTTCGACTGAATAAAGAGGGGTTCGAATGGGGGCAGGAGCAGCAAGAAGCCTTCGACAAAATCAAAGGGTACCTCACTAAGCCACCTATTTTGGTGCCTCCTTGTAGCAATAGGAGTATGAGATTGTACATAGCTGCATCTGACAAAACTCTGGGAAGTATGTTAGCCCAAGAGGATGAGAATGGAGTCGAAAGACCCATTTACTATCTCAGTCGAGTTTTGAACGATGCAGAAACTAGATATAGCGAAGTTGAAAAATTGTGTCTATGTCTGTATTTCTCTTTTACAAAACTCAAGCAATATATAAAACCAGTTGATGTTTATGTTTCGTCTCATTTTGATGTTTTCAAATATATGTTGTCGAAACCTATCTTGCATAGTCGAATTGGCAAGTGGGCATTAGCATTAACTGAATACTCCTTGACCTTTATGCCTCTTAAGGCAGTAAAAGGACAAGTGGTTGCAGATTTCATAGTCGACCACTCAATTCAAGTCGAGGATATTAATTATGTGGAGATAGAGCCTTGGAAATTCTACTTCGATGGTTCCAGCCATAAAGATGGAACAGGGGTAGGAGTCTTGATTATTTCTCCAGATAAAATTCCAACAACATTCAAGTACAAAATAGCAGGTTCTTGTTCGAACAATGAGGCTGAGTATGAAGCTCTAATTACTGGCCTTGAGATATTGTTGGAATTGGGGGCAACTCGAGTCGAAATAATGGGAGCTCAGAGTTAGTCATTAAGCAAGTCACAAAGGAATATAAATGCATAAGAGAAAATCTCATTATGTACTTTGTGATAGCAAATCGTTTATTGAAAAAATTTGAAGCGGTCAATATTCGACACATACCCAGAGTCGAAAATCAAATAGCCAACGACTTGGCACAAATTGCATCTGGGTATAAGATTTCAAAAACGAAACTACAAAGAGCAATCGAAGTTCGAGAAAAGATAAAGGCAACTTGTCTATCACCATCAGACTTGGAATCGACGAGACTAGGATATGCTGATCACAGTAACTTCGAGATTTCGTTCATTGATAATTTGTCAGAGCAAGATTGGAGGAAACCTATTGTGGACTATCTTCAAAATCCAGGAGCTTCGACAGAACGAAAAACAAAATACAGGGCGTTGAGTTTTGTACTCATGGGTAATGAGTTATTCAAGAAGACGCCTGTTGGCTCCTGAATTCGACACCTTTGTTTTGATTGATGTCAGCCATTAAAAGCTGAAAGATGCTTTCGACTGGCTAAGCCTGTCGAAGTGACCGTCGAAAGATGGCAAAATACTTAGAAGTCTTCCAAGGAAGAAGGCTGGTTGCCTTCGACGTCGAAGGAGTTTTCGTCGAAGACGTCTCTTGATGAAGGTGTTCGATGGTCCAGAGTGGAGCAGTTTGAAATTCAAAGCTTTGGAGGGAAAACGGTTTCCAGCAGTTACTACGTGCAAACGTGCAAGGATCTGGAGCGTCGAACATGGAGAACGTGCCAAGTGGCTTGATCTCGAAGCAGTGTAACTGCCCGACGGTTACTTGGAACGTTTTAGTATAAATAGGAGTAGACATGTAGTTTCTCGGGTGTGTTCACAATCATATACATAGTCACTCATTTAGATTCAAGTACCCAGTGTGAGCGAAAGAATTGTTGAGAAATGTATGTGTGAAACACCCATTTTATCAATTAAAGTCCTTTACTTTTCCAGCATTTTACTTGCTTTTCTCCTTTAAATTCCTGTCGAACCTTTACTTTAAAGCCTTGTTTATTTTACCAAGCCTTTCCTTTATGCAATTTACTTGAAACCTTTAATTTAAAGCCTTATCCACATTAATCAAACTTCAAAATCAACCTATGTCCATAGGATCAATCTGATCGATCCTGCGAGTAACCAAATAAGTAACTATTTGGAGGATCAGCGGTTGTTTACCAAAACCCAAGGTAAACAAATTGGCACACCTGGTGGGACTGTGTGTTGATTGGTGAAAATAATCTCATCTTTTCGAGTTGTATGTTATTGAGGAGTGGTAGAATATACACCAACGATAACAATACTGCCAGAAGAAGGGAAGAGATGGCGAATCCGCCAAATAATAACGAAATCCCACAAACGAGTGTGGGAGCAACGGTTAATATGACCGTGAGTGAAGCGACGAATGTTGGTTCGACACCAGCAGTGTCAGTCACAACCACGGGGCCAATAACTTCGTTTACAGGCCCCAGAATACCTTTGGGAACCCCCCCACCAAGGGGAAATATTGGCACAAGGCCAGTGGTTCCCCCAGGATTTATTCCATTCTATGGTATGCCAACTTCTGAAGTGGCAAGCCTGACGAATGCTGCGTCCACTTATTCAGACCCTTTCGTGAGTGCCTCTTCGCCACTCCAAGGCTCTGGAGTAGGCATGGCGAATAGAAATAGGACCCAACTCTTAGGAGGAACGTCCCAAGTAGCCCATGGCCTTACAAATGCCTCGACAGCAGTCCTGAGGCAACAGATGGACGAAAGCAACCATGATATGGTGCAAATGTTGGCACAAACTTTGAGTACAGTGCTAAATCCTCTAATACAAAATACTACTCAATCGAATCAGCAAGTTACAGCGCAAATGACGCGTTTGGCTGACTTCTTTGGAGTACCCCCACCTATTCGATAGCCCCAAAGGGCGCAAATAAGGGGAAATCAGGGGATATTTGTAGAGGAAGAAACCACCATTAACCAGGCTCAACAGCCTGTCGAACAACCTGTCGAAGAACCCAGGGTAATAGCCCCAGAGGTAAGGTTAGTGAACAGAAACCAAAATGCTGACGAAGTAGTTCAGCATATCCAACACCAAAACATGGGTTTGGAAAACAATCTGGCAACCATGATCGAAAGGATCATGACTCAGAATGGAATGAACATGGGCTTTCGAAGGCCCAACTTTACATCCCCATTGTCAGAATATGTGCTACAAACGGATTTACCTCCTAGGAGCAAAGTCCCCAAGTTTACTAAGTTCTCTGGGGACACGACAGAATCTACTGTCGAACACGTGGCGAGGTATTTGATCGAAGCAGGAGACATTTCAAATAATGAAAACCTAAGGATCAAATACTTCCCAAGTTCTTTAACCAAGAACGCTTTTACTTGGTTTACAACTCTCCCCCCCAATTCGATCCATCATTGGACCCAGTTGGAAAGATTGTTCCATGAACAATTCTATATGGGGCAAACCAAGATAAGCCTGAAAGAACTGGCCAGTGTGAAGAGACGTTTCACTGAACCTATAGACGAATATCTGAATAGGTTTAGGTTGCTTAAGGCGAGATGTTTTACACAAGTGCCAGAGCATGAGTTGGTCGAAATAGCCGCAGGCGGTTTAGATTACTCCATTAGGAAGAAGCTAGACACCCAGTACCTAAGAGACATGGCCCAACTGGCCGATAGAGTTCGACAGGTCGAACGCCTCAAAGCTGAAAAAGCTAAGGCAAGGAAAACTCATAAGAGAGAGAGAATAGCGTACGTTGAGATGGATGATGAAGATCTAGAATCCTTCGACGATACTTTAGCTGTCGAAGAAGGAGAAGTCGATTTAGCAGAACTAAAACAAGGGCCACCATACTCTTGTAAACAGTTAGTCCCCTCAAATGGGAAAAATCCCATTGGTCCAGACAGGACCAACGATAGGTTCCCAAAAAAGACTTATAGTTTTGACATCACAAAATGTGATGAAATATTCGACTTGCTAGTTAAAGATGGCCAAATGATAGTACCCCCTGGGGTAAAAGTGCCTCCTCTTGATCAAAGAAAGAAGAGAGGTTTTTGCAAATATCATAATTTTTTGGGCCATAAAACTTCTCAATGTTTTATTTTCAGGAATCTCGTGCAAGACGCTATTGAGGAAGGGAGATTAAAGTTTGCTGACAAATCCCCCATGGCTGTCGACTCCAACCCACTGAAGGCTGAAGCCCACTATGCAGAACCCTCTGAGGTGAACATGATAGAGGCAACCAGGATCCAGTCGAAGAAGCCAGGAATTACTATGGTCGAAGTCTCAAAAGACCACATCAACATGCCAATCTTTGGCAGTTTTTCTGGAAATTTATCCAGGAAGACAATTGAAGCTGTCCAGAAAGCGGTCGAAGACCCGAAGTCGAAGACTGCTGAATCACAAAAAACTGGATCAAAGCCCAGTTCCCACTTGGCCACTGTTCAAGGCCAGACGGAGAATCTGGAGACACAAATGAAGCAACTAACTCTTGCTAATAAGGATACATTGAATATCAACATGGTCGAGCTTTCTGATCCTAAAGCATCAGAAGAGGCCATAAGGCAAGAGCAGGCTAATAAAACGGCTTTCCCTCGGGAAAACGAAAACTTGGCAGATTTTTTACAAAGATGCCAGAAAAAGAAATCAGAGGTAATGCTGTGTCCAAGATGCAGTTCAATCTTTGATAAAAAAGCTGCTGAGCACATTCAAGGCGTGAGAGCAGCGAACAAGAGAAGGGAGAATGCTGACCTTCGACATGATCCCAGAAGGGGTTCTAATCAAGACAAGAGGCCATTGACTTTTAGGCCTCCAACCAATGTACCAGTAGACACTTGGTACAAAACTTCTGGCCGAAAAAGGCCAAATGAAGAGAAATGGCATTCCTTCGATGTGCCAAGAGGTTCCTCTCTGACTCAAAAGAAAGAGCCTCAAGTTGCTGCACCTAAGGTTGCTCAAGTGTCCAGCAACTACAAGGGTAAAAATCCTATGTCTCGATCTCAGTGGAGGAGATATCAAAGGAGGGGAAAAGCTGAAAGGGAGGCTGCCAACGAACCTAAGGCAGAAACTAGTTCGAATGTGCCTCAAAGGAAACAAAGAAAGCCTCTTGAGAGAGAACCAGTTACCAACAGGCTAGTTTGGCCTAACCAAAGTGAAGTCGAAGACGAAGATGATGCTGAGTCCGACGATACTCTGGATATAATGGTGAATATTGTTTCAGTACTGCCTAGGGAATTCAATCGACAGGTAGAAGTCGAAGCCAGTGACTGGGAGGTGGAACAAGAAATGGCCAAACATAGGCCAGTGTGCTATTTTGTCATGGACAATGGCACTACAGAGGAACAAAATGGCTTCTTCGAGCCACCTACAGAGGCGATGAAAAATCACCTCAAACCTTTGTTCATAAGGGCTAAGCTCGAAGAGACCACTGTGAACAAAATATTGGTCGACTGTGGGGCCACTATCAATATTATCCCTCATTCTATGCTAAGGAAGATTGGCAAAAGGGATGAAGAAATCAAACCTCACAATATGGTCCTGTCCAACTATGAGGGAGGCATCGGGACCACCATGGGAGTGATCCAGCTAGATATCAAAGTTGGGTCGATCCTTCGACCAACAATGTTCATGGTCATATCGGCCAAACCTAACTACAACCTTTTGTTAGGCCGTGAGTGGATTCATGGTGTTGGCGCTGTGCCTTCATCGATGCATCAAAGACTGCTGCTATGGCGTCCAGATGGGATGGTCGAAAACATAGAGGCGGATCAAAGTTACTACCTTGGCGAAGTGAATCACTTGGGTGTAACAGATTTCGACAAAAACTTGGCTCACATAGGGCCATGTCCAACTCCTGACTTCGACATGGCGCCAGCGCCAAACACCTTTTGTTCCCTATACCTGCATCCTGAGCATGGTTTCCAATGGGACAGAGAAGACTTGTCCCACATAGACTTCAGTGGGCTAACTGATATCCAACCAACTGGTTGGGGAAGTGAATTCAGTGATAATGACTGAGTCACAATCCCTGAAGCGAATTTCGGCTTATGTGGCCGAAACCAAGATGATAACGGCTCTCGAAGCCGAAGTAAAGTACATGGCCACACAGGCCAATGATCAACAATTATCTGCTGTTGGCCCAGGAAAGGATTTCGATCCAAAACCTTCTGATATCATGCCAGAAGAATTGCAGGAACAGAGGCTCGACGCTATCTATGACGATGAGCCTTTGGGCTTCGAAAAGGATCCCTTGGCGAACAACATTAAGATGTTAGCACAAGACCCTTTAGAAGAAATCAACTTAGGCGAAGGATCAGAGAATAGGCCAACTTACATCAGCGCCAAAATTGATCCAGAACTTAGGTTGGAAGTAATCCAATTGCTGAAAGAGTTTAAAGACTGTTTTGCATGGGATTATGACGAGATGCCTGGTCTCGACAGAGGATTGGTAGAACTTCAGTTGCCAATCAAACCTGGAAAGAAGCCAATCAAGAAAAATCCAAGACGCTTCGCTCCAGAAATATTGTCGAAGATCAAAACGGAGGTCGAAAGACTTCTGAAATGCAAATTCATCCGTGTTACAAGGTATGTCGAATGGATTGCAAATATTGTGCCAGTAATTAAGAAAAATGGCACATTAAGGGTGTGCATAGATTTCAGAGATTTGAATGCTGCCACCCCCAAAGATGAATATCCTATGCCTGTGGCGGAAATGCTAGTCGATTCTGCCGCTGGCTACGAATACCTGAGTATGCTCGATGGTTATTCAGGATATAATCAAATATTCATTGCTGAAGAGGATGTGTCGAAAACAGCTTTTCGATGCCCTGGGGCCTTAGGCACTTACGAATGGGTAGTGATGCCTTTTGGCCTAAAAAACGCTGGGGCAACGTACCAGCGAGCAATGAATACTATCTTCCATGATTTTATTAACACTTTTATGCAAGTTTATATTGATGATATTGTTATAAAATCTATTTCCAGGAAGAATCATATTGACCACCTTCGACAATCATTCGAAAGAATGAGAGAACATGGTCTGAAGATGAACCCTTTGAAGTGTGCGTTCTGTGTGAAAGCTGGAGATTTCTTGGGCTTCGTTGTCCACAAGAAAGGAATCGAAATCAATCAGAACAAGACGAAGGCAATTTTGGAAGCGAAAGCGCCATCGAATAAGAAGGAATTGCAATCTCTCTTAGGCAAGATAAATTTCTTGAGAAGGTTTATATCTAACCTAAGTGGGAAAGCTCAGGCCTTTTCACCCTTACTTCGACTGAATAAAGAAGGGTTCGAATGGGGGCAAGAGCAACAAGAAGCCTTCGACAGAATCAAAGGGTACCTCACTAAGCCACCTATTTTGGTGCCTCCTTGTAGTAATAGGAGTATGAGATTGTACATAGCTGTATCTGACAAAACTCTGGGAAGTATGTTAGCCCAAGAGGATGAGAATGGAGTCGAAAGACCCATTTATTATCTCAGTCGAGTTTTGAATGATGCAGAAACTAGATATAGCGAAGTTGAAAAATTGTGTCTATGTCTGTATTTCTCTTGTACAAAACTCAAGCAATATATAAAACCAGTTGATGTTTATGTTTCGTCTCATTTCGATGTTTTCAAATATATGTTGTCGAAACCTATCTTGCATAGTCGAATTGGAAAGTGGGCATTAGCATTAACTGAATACTCCTTGACCTTTATGCCTCTTAAGGCAGTAAAAGGACAAGTGGTTGCAGACTTCATAGTCGACCACTCAATTCAAGTCGAGGATATTAATTATGTGGAGATAGAACCTTGGAAATTCTACTTCGATGGTTCCAGCCATAAAAATGGAACAGGAGTAAGAGTCTTGATTATTTCTCCAGATAAAATTCCAACAACATTCAAGTACCAAATAGAAGGTTCTTGTTCGAACAATGAGGCTGAGTATGAAGCTCTAATTACTGGCCTGGAGATATTGTTGGAATTGGGGGCAACTCGAGTCGAAATAATGGGAGACTCAGAGTTAGTCATCAAGCAAGTCACAAAGGAATATAAATGCATAAGAGAGAATCTCATTATGTACTTTGTGATAGCAAATCGTTTGTTGAAACAATTTGAAAGTGTCAATATTCGACACATACCCAGAGTCGAAAACCAAATAGCCAATGACTTGGCACAAATTGCATCTGGGTATAAGATTTCAAAAACGAAACTACAAAGAGCAATCGAAGTTCGAGAGAAGATAAAAGCAACTTGTCTATCACCATCAGACTTGGAATCGACGAGGCTAGGTTATGCTGACCACTCAAACTTCGAGATTTCGTTCATTGATAATTTGTCAGAGCAAGATTGGAGGAAACCCATTGTGGACTATCTTCAAAATCCAGGAGCTCCGACAGAACGAAAAACAAAATACAGGGCGTTGAGCTTTGTGCTCATGGGTAATGAGTTATTCAAGAAGACGCCTGAAGGGGTGTTGCTGAAATGTTTAAGTGAAACTGAAGCATACATAGCCCTTTCGACTACGAATGCTGGGGCATGTGGGGCTCACCAAGCAGGCCATAAGATGAAATGGTTGTTGTTTCGACAGGGACTATATTGGCCTACTATGTTGAAAGATTGTGTTGAGTTCGCCAAAGGTTGCCAGGAGTGTCAAGTTCACACAGGTATCTAACATGTGCCAGCAAGCGAACTTCACTCGATAGTGAAGCCTTGGCCCTTTCGAGGATGGGCGTTGGATCTCATTGGAGAAATTCGACCAGCATCATCAAAGAGTCAGAAATACATATTGGTAGGCATTGATTATTTTACTAAATGGATCGAAGCTGTCCCTTTAGTCAATGTAGACCAAGAAAATGTCATTGAATTCATTCAAAAGAACATTATATTTAGGTATGGAATCCCTGAGACAATAACAACTGATCAAGGGTCAGTTTTCACTGGTCGAAAGATGCAGGAATTTGCTCAGGAAACAGGTTTCAAACTCCTAACATCCACGCCTTACTATGCACAGGCGAATGGTCAGGTCGAAGCAGCTAACAAAGTGGTGATTGGCTTGATAAAGAAACATGTTGGGAAGAAGCCAAAGAATTGGCATAAGACGTTAGACCAGATTTTATGGGCTTGTCGAACGTCCCCAAAAGAAGCCACTGGTACAACACCATATAGGCTAACTTTTGGCCATGATGCAGTATTGCCAGCAGAAATTTGTCTTCAATCTGCAAGAGTTCAGAGGCATTATGATATTCCTTTTGAGGTTTATTGGAATATGATGTTAGATGAATTGGTGGATTTAGACGAATAAAGATTACACGCTCTCGACTTACTCAGGCTTCAGAAGAAAAGAGTAGAAGACTCTTATAATAGAAAGGTAAAACCTAAGGTATTTTTGCCTGAAGATTTAGTTTGGAAGGTAATTCTTCCCATGGATCGACGGGATCGAAGCATGGGGAAATGGTCACCCAAATGGGAAGGACCCTTCAGAGTTATCCAAACTTTTTCTGGTGGAGCCTATGAAGTCGAAGAGATAAGTGGTGATAAAAGGCTCTTGAGAGTAAATGGTAAATATTTGAAAAAATATAAGCCTATACTTCAAGAGATAAAAATAAAATAATAAAAGAACAAACTAAATTAACCATAAAAAATGCCAAAATGGAAATTTTTATTAATTTCAGCCAAGATGGCAATTGTTGTCGAAAACGATTACAGAAGATGGTTACAAAAGAGAATCAATCAAAAGGTAAGAGAATTCTTGAGTCGAAGATACTTGGCATGCTGCAGCTCCAACCTCTTTTTGCACCAAGAGTTTTCCTGCACTAGCTTGGCAATTTGAGCGTCGAGGCTTTGGGCCCTCTCAGCGAATTCCAGGCCTTGCTTGATCTCAGTCTGGCTCTCAGTGTCTGAGATGGTCGAAAGAATTTCCTCCTGGAGTACAGTGTTGGCGTTTATCTTCGCCTCTATCTCTGCGATTTGTGCTCGGAAGGAGACATTCTCTCGCTCAATGGCATCGAATCTTTCCTGTGCAGACGCTTTTTGTTTCGACAACTCGGCAATTCGAGAAGTCGAATCTGAGACAGCAGTCCACGCAGATGAGCTTTTGCCATGCAGCACTTCGAGCTGACTGTTAAAACCTCGTTGGCGCCTGTAATCCGCTGAGACTTGATCAATCATAGAATGTAATTCCATGATCAAGTCTGAGATTTCTGAGGCTACAGCTTCGAAGTCAACAGCATTCAAGACCTCCTTTAAGCATGATGGAGCAGTGGGGTCTCCCTCTAAAGTCTTCATCAAATCTCTCTTGAAGAACTGGGCCTTAATCTTCGCCAACGCATCATCAAGAGGAGAAGTTTCAGTAGACTTCCCCGACAGGGTAGGAATTTCCTGACTAGTGTCAGATGAACTCTTACTCTCAATGATGGCATTGAGGTAGCTAACCGGATCAGTTTGTTTCAAGATTTCCAAATCCTCTTTTGACCTGTGCTTTGAGGAGGTAACCCTTGCCACAGTATTATCTTGGACTTGAGGCTGTTGAATGCTGAGTGCCTCGATGGGTTGCTCTTCGACTTGGACTGAGGCGGTACCAGCGTCGACTTGTGGTTCTTCGTTAACATCACCCGGGGGTCCTTCGCCAGCGTCATTTTGTGGCTCTTCGCTAGCGTGTCCTTCGCCAGTACCACCTTGGTGCTCTTCGTCAACAGCATCTTGATTCTCTTCGCCATTGCCTTGGTCTCTTCCTTCAGGATTCTCTTCTGACGACAAGTCCACCACATGAACCGTTTCTGGCTGTGTTTCTTCCACCATAGGTTCTTCTGTTGTCTTCTCCACTGTTTCAGCATTGGCCTCATTCTCAGTGTGGGCTTCGTCATTGCCCAAATCTTTTTCCTGAGGCCTGCTAAGGTCAGCAGATTCTAGAGTTTCTGAAGTCCTTGGTGGAGAACTTTCAGTAGTGTCCTGAAAAAGAGAAAGAAGACAAATCTTCAGATGTCGAAAGAGACATAATCGAATACTGGTATCTATGCCTAAGTTATAAAAAGGGTCCAATAGATTACGTGTGGATTAACTTCAGCCCCAGGGCTGGAATTGTCACTTTCGACGGGCTTGGTAAGAAGAGCGTTCAGTTCCTCCTCAGTTGGCTCCTCGATGATCACTGCAGGTGGCCTAGGCTTTCTCACAGCGACCTTTATTCTGACGGTTCGACCTTCAGGAGCAGGAGCAGGAACAGAAGCGTCCTTCGTTAACTTTCGCCTCTTTAAAGGAGCAGGAGGAGAATCACTTTCGTCATCACTCCCCGATTCGACCACCAAAGCTGCCCTTTTCTTGGGCGAAGGGGCCTAGAAAACCAATAGGAATTCGATTGAATAATTACATCGAAAATAAAAAATCGAAAGCCAGAAGAAAAATGAAGAAAATCTGGTTACCGATGCAGGAGGCCTCCTCGAAGAGCCTTCCCCCTGTTGGTTGCCTGTTGTCTTCGCCGACGCTATAGTCTTCACCGGCGGTGGAGGTTTTGTTGAAGGGACTCCTCCTTGTGGGCCTTCTGTAGCCTTCTTGGCTAGGGGCTTTCGAACAACTGAAAGCAAAAGAAAAGGTTAACAGGCTAGCAGTCGAAGGGAAAGACAAAGACAAAAAGTAATGTGAGAACATGAACTTACATTTCTTTACTTTGTCCAACACAAGGACAAAAGACTTCTGCAACTCTGCCATGAAGTCCTTCTCGTCGAAGAAGTACTCAGCATAATAGCTTCTCCACCACTCCTCGAAGGATGGTGAGCAAAGGAAATTAAGCTGGTAGTCAAACAGCGAGAGGATTGTTCGACCAGCATATCTTCCGATATGCTTGATGGCAGCTTCTTCTGTATAATCGTTGCAGAAGTACAACATTGACTTCTCTCTTTGAAAAATAGGAGAAGGCAGGGTTTGGATGATACCAAACTGGCGAGATACCAGATTTGGTTGATAGGCAAGCAGACTCAAATGAGTCTTGGAACTCTTAAATCGAAGAGGCATGATCCTGGGTGTCAGGAACGCCTCCCAAAGTATGGTGTGCTCATCGACATTGGGACCGCTCGACTCCTTTGGATGTGGCCTTGTGAACCATGCTGGCCCCACCCTCCGTTGAGCAAATGGAGCCATAGTTGAAACAAATTCCTTCCTTCGAGCGAACATCAGAACGAAGTTAGTG
Organism: Vicia faba; assembly: GCA_948472305.1. NCBI lineage: Eukaryota > Viridiplantae > Streptophyta > Magnoliopsida > Fabales > Fabaceae > Vicia > Vicia faba. The sequence continues at coordinate 358,988,545 of OX451738.1, forward strand.
AAGGTTTGTTGAAACTCCAGCCCATCTTCCACAGGTGTCAGCAGAGCCAGCCTAATTCCTTCGATACGTCTATTAGCTATCGCTGGGGCTTGTTCATTTATCTGAATCTTCTTGGGTAAGAAAGATTCGAAAGTGGCGTTGAGCCACAGTTGAAGTAGCCAGAAAGGCCCAGCGAGTAGCAAACTGGCCCTATCTTCGACATGTTTCAGAAGAGTGACCCCATTGCTGATCGAGTCATAAAGACTGGCCAGAATCAGTTCTGCCAGACAGATGTTCTGGCGGTGATGCAGTTGGGTAGCGAGAGTGACCATCTTTTTGGTCACTTGTAGAGACTTCGAGCAAAACACAAAGCGAGTTAGCCATAAGGCTAGAAACGCTATGTGTTCGACATCCGACACCGCGTCTGTCGACCTGTCGTGATAATGGTTGATAAAGGTAGTGTATGTTGGCTTGGTCTCAGAGAAGCCAATTTGGTCCTCCGACATCTCCTCCGGGTCGAAGTAATCTCCGGTTGGTCGAAGGCCAGTAATAGCTGCTACGTCGAAGAGTGTGGGGGTTAACATCCCACATGGAAGATGAAAAGTGAAGTGAGAGTAATCCCAGAACAACAATGAAGCTATCAGCATTTCTGGGGAGTAGTTTAAGCCTGTCTTCGACAGCATCACTAAGTCGAAGATTCCCATTTCCTTCCAGACTGGAGTTTGATGTTTCTCCAACTTTGTTAGCCAAGCAACATAGTCGGAAGTCAGATTAGGGCAAGACCTGAAGACCCTAACACTTCTGTTGAAGAAGCGGAGGTCGATTTTTTCGCGTGTAGGGTCTTCGTTGTCTTCTGCGTCCTTCTTGGCGCATGCTACTGGCTTGAGTTTCTCGACGATGGGGAAATAGCTCTTGATCTTCAGAGCTTCAGAGATGCTTGGATTCATGGGGCCAGACATTGCGAAGATCTGGTTGGAGTATCCAACCGGGATCATCAAGTGGCGCGAGTAAGCATCGCGAACGGAGATGTCAGAAGGTTCAGGAACCCTTCGTTTCCCTGTAGAGTTTACTACCGGAGCAGTAACGAAGACCTTGGGTTTAACATGTTGTTCAGTTGGTGCGTTAGTCTTGGAAGCGGTAGAAGCAGAGGCCATTGTTGAGGATGAAGATGAAGTGAAAAAGGAAGAGTTTTTCTGCAAAGAGAGCAAGCTTGTACGAAAACAAGGAAGTTTGAAGGCTAGTTTGCGTAAAAAATCCCACAATGGGATGTTCACTACTATTTATAGTAGTGGGAGAAATCCCCAATAACGAGGACATTAAATGTTATTTAATGCTGCAGGAATTAGTGGGACGCGTGGCAACCCCTTGTTGCTTTGGCCGTTTCTGCAGAAGTAGAGAGACGCAGCGTGCGTCCTCGTTTTTTGAGAATTGTCATAATGACAAATTCTGAAGTGACGTTTTGGTACTGCACGCCGTACTGAAAGTGACGTCCTAGGATCAAATCAATGATGGTTTCTTGGGATCGCCAATAGTTGGTAAAAAGCAACAAAAAGTGCACAAGTTAACTTGTGACTAAGCGTGAAAAAACAGGTGTCGAATGGCGTTTTTCAAAGAATGCCTTTTTCTTTCAGAGTCGAAATAAGGCATTCTTGGGGGGAAATTTGTTGGCTCCTGAATTCGACACCTTTGTTTTGATTGATGTCAACCATTAAAAGCTGAAAGATGCTTTCGACTGGCTAAGCCTGTCGAAGTGACCGTCGAAAGATGGCAAAATACTTAGAAGTCTTCCAAGGAAGAAGGCTGGTTGCCTTCGACGTCGAAGGAGTTTTCGTCGAAGACGTCTCTTGATGAAGGTGTTCGATGGTCCAGAGTGGAGCAGTTTGAAATTCAAAGCTTTGGAGGGAAAACGGTTTCCAGCAGTTACTACGTGCAAACGTGCAAGGATCTGGAGCGTCGAACATGGAGAACGTGCCAAGTGGCTTGATCTCGAAGCAGTGTAACTGCCCGACGGTTACTTGGAACGTTTTAGTATAAATAGGAGTAGACATGTAGTTTCTCGGGTGTGTTCACAATCATATACATAGTCACTCATTTAGATTCAAGTACCCAGTGTGAGCGAAAGAATTGTTGAGAAATGTATGTGTGAAACACCCATTTTATCAATTAAAGTCCTTTACTTTTCCAGCATTTTACTTGCTTTTCTCCTTTAAATTCCTGTCGAACCTTTACTTTAAAGCCTTGTTTATTTTACCAAGCCTTTCCTTTATGCAATTTACTTGAAACCTTTAATTTAAAGCCTTATCCACATTAATCAAACTTCAAAATCAACCTATGTCCATAGGATCAATCTGATCGATCCTGCGAGTAACCAAATAAGTAACCATTTGGAGGATCAGCGGTTGTTTACCAAAACCCATCAGCGGTTGTTTATACAGGGCGTTGAGTTTTGTACTCATGGGTAATGAGTTATTCAAGAAGACGCCTGAAGGGGTGTTGCTGAAATGTTTAAGTGAAACTGAAGCATACATAGCCCTTTCGACTACGCATGCTGGGGCATGTGGGGCTCACCAAGCAGGCCATAAGATGAAATGGTTGTTCACTACAAGAAAATTAGTGTTTAACGACACAAAAATTGCGACAGTTATGTGATAACTGTCGTAATTGACATATAGAGACAGTGTTTACGACGGTTGACACCAACCGTCCCTAATATTTATTTTGCGACGGTATATTTAACCATCATAATATTATTATTACGACGGTAAAACAACCGTCGGCCCCCATTTAACACTTTTAACATTGATTTTTCACCAACAACTAGTCACGACGGTAAAATTAACCGTCCTAAAAGGCATATCACGACGGTAAAGCACCCGTCGCACCCTTAAACCTTTCACGACGGTAAAATTATCCGTCCTAAAATTCATTTCACGACAGTAAAACAACCGTCGCACCCAAAACCTTTAAAAATTCTCATGGACACGACGGTAAAACACCCGTCGCAGTAAAAAAGTTAAAAATACCAAAAAAATACCAAAAAAAGTGAAGGGCCTTAGGAAAAGGTAGAACATCTCGGTCCACTAGAAGCAAGATCCATCTCCAACCTTTCGATTCCCAATCAACATTATCTCCTCATTTATACTTATGATAAGAGAATAACAGAAAAAATAAATAAAGAAATATGTAAAAATATCAGAACGGTGCTATATTGGGGTGGACATTAGGGTTCAAGTTTGTGTCGAATGAACTTATCAGAGTATTTCTTCCTCTTCTCTCATCAATGGAGGCCGTGCACTATTCTTTCTACTTCTCTCCCAACGTGCTGCCGCTCTTCTTCTCTAAAACCAAATCGGCGGAGAACACAACGACCTTATCTCCTCTATATCAAATTCTCAATATTCGCCTGTCTTCACCTTAAATCGATTCAACCTTCTTCTATTTAGATTCAGTACTGTTTACCTCCGTCTCACTCTTCTTAACTCATCGTGGCTTCGATTCCAATTCAGTTCCATCGTCTCAACCATAGTTTCATCGTTTTTGATTCGAAGCTCTGAAAAATTCCGCTCAATTTCTGTTTCATGCCTCAACTGTGATTCAAAGCAAAACGAAAATGTCACATATGCAAAAAAAATGATGAGAGAAGAAAGAATACTTACACGTCGGAGTCACTCCGCCAACGCTTCAATCGTGATTCAGGTATGCATTCTTAATTCCTCATTCTTCTATTATTTCCGATTCACACGTATTTTCTATTGATTCGGTACAATTCAATTATTGAAGTTTGTTGTTGTGATTGGTGTTGAAAATAGAGGGAATGCTTCAAGCTTGAAGTCGCGATGATGCCATTGATGATGAAGGTTGACGAAGCTGTGTAGAATATTGTAGAGAGGTTGTGTATAGTTGGCTATTAGGATGGGATGGCTTTAGATTTGAATGAAACTGAGAGTTAGTTGCTGATTGTAATTTGAGTTAGCTAATTGTTAGTGTGAAAAAGAGTTAAAATCGTCAATATTATTAGGGCCTGACTGTTAGGAATATCAATTGAAATGGATAACTGTTAGCTTAAAGTTGTTAGAAATTGTTATGTGAGGGATTAGGTTTGTGAAGTGGATATTTAAATTGACTTGAATCTATGTGATTGACTGAATCAGTTTTGCTATGCATTGGCCTTTTTTAATTTTCTGAATGAGTGGACTATTTTTTATGGTATTCCTGAACCGATTTTATGTGTTGTAGGGTTGTTAACTGATATAATGATTGGTATTATGTCTGTTGCATTCACTTATTTTTGGTATTCGAGTTGAAGGAGAGAGTGACGCTGCTATATTGATTTCCGAGGCTACTGCTGCGGCTGGGATGGGGTTGGTTGAGCTTAGGAGGATTGAAGCTTCCAGGGAAGTTGCTGGAACGCTTGCGAAATCGCCTAATGTTACTTATCTTCCTGGTGGAAACAACATGATGATGGCTCTTAATCCTGCTGGTTGATTATCACGGTAATCATTTTTTCCTCACTTTTCAAATTTTTATTTATTTATTTATTGAGTTTGGTTTATTGGCTAAAGTAAGGCTAGAAGATGGTTTATTTCTGTCAAATACTTCAATAGTCAGTTAGTTTTCCTGGATGGAAATTTCTATCTTACCTGCATGGTTAATGTTCCTGGATTATTATCCTCTTCCCCATGGATAAGCAAGATAGGCTTCTTAATTTTATTAGCGGACATGAAGGGACTCATCTCGACATAGGTATTAGTGGCCTCCCAAAGAGTTCTATCTTCATTCTACAGAAGAAAGTATTGTATAAGATGTAAGATATTCATTTCTAAAGACAACTCATGGAAAATACTATGCAATTGGAATAATAAAAATCGAGGCATTATATAGGTAGTACCTGAAAACCAAAAGGTGTAAGCGTTCTATTGTAAGCACCAGAACGAGCAATTCCACAACAAAAGAGATGAGGGGCGTGTGCTAGGAGGTTGGCAGTCATGAATGCACCATAGGAATGTCCACCAACAACTATTTTCTTTGGATGAGCTACCTAGAGGGGATAACCGAAAAATGCTTGATTCAAACGATATTTATATTGGATTGATAACTTAATCTACTACACAAGTAAAAACAAAAGCTTACCCCACGCCGGATAACTTCTTCCACAGCAGCCTCTGCACTTGCAACTAATTGCCCTACATAGCAGTAAGCTGAACCCCATCTTTTCTTTGATACCTGATCATCTCTTTCTGCAATGATGCAAGCTGAGGGAAATTTGTAACCTTAACTCTTTTTGCATTTGGCCAGCTAACAAAGTAATACTGGGTGTTCTCTGTTTTTGACTCTTTTGAAATCAGTATTTTCAGCTTATCTAACTGTAAATCCCCTTCTCCTTGATCCGACATTAGAAAAGTATCTAATTGTGCCCAAATATGTTGTTGGCTAAATGTGAATCAATAATTTGTATTCATACCCATAGCGGAGATCAAGCTTGTGTAATATCGAGATTGAAGGTAAAATTTTCATTCAACCTCTTCTTTTTCTTCCCTTTGCTTATCTACACAATGTCTGCATAAAAACAAACTGATTTCTAGTGAATCAACAACTAATGTTGTTTTAACAACTGAATCCATCAACACTTATTGGTTTCTTGGTTCTTTAATACTAATCTAGCTCTAATTGCTTCTTCAACATTTAACCACAGGAACAAGTTGCTTATAATCACTACCATAATTCTAGGTAATTATTCATTCTCCTTACTTTTAAAATTTCTATTTCTAGCTTCAAATTATTTATGTTCAAAGATGTACTATATTGAGAGTTGATTGGTTCTTAGATGAAAATTACTTTTTTGTTTTATTTTACTATCTAGAATATTCCAAAATAACCTTGTCTTTCTCTAGTAGACTTTTCTCTTTCATTATACTCAGAGATTCACAAATCTGTTATGTAGTTGTAGGATACTACTCCTTTTAATGAGAACTACTAGTGGTGAAATAGTGGAGACTCTACCAAGATCCTTTCAGGTATATACATATAAATGAATAGCATTTGATTTCACTATTATGTTTATCAAAGGTGTTAGAACTTAGAACTAAGGATTCTATTAACAGGTACATAGTAAAATATGCATGGAATTGATGAGAATATTGGATGATATCATGAGGATATTTCCAGATATAGAGGATGCAAGACCAAAATGTTCATCAGGAATAGAATCTCTGGTTTATCTGAACAACTCAATTCAGAAAGCTAACTACTTCTACAACATTTCTCTGAATGTAGCAAACTCTACCTGGTGTGTTTTCTTCTTCTCTAAAGCATATCTCAATAATAATTTTGTATAACTTTCTTAACAAGTAAGCTAAATATGACCACTACTTTCAGGCAGTGACAGGAGATACAGTACTTTTAAGATGCCAAAAAGCAAAAAAGTCATTAGAACAAAGCTTAATTCCCATTCAGAGTATGGTTCCAGTTGTGTTGGCTGTTGAGGTTAGTCAATTTTTTCTTCAAACGTTGTCTAATCTGACTTTTTATAAGTCAGTGATTATTCATAAAAACTAATGACTTATTGTAGTGGAAAAAATTCTATAAACAAGTTAATCCAAACTGAGTTTTATCTTTCCTGAAATGTGACTTGCAGGTTTCTAGAATAGTTGATGATCTTGAGCGTGCTACATTTGTTCTGGACTCTGCTGAAGAAGAGGCTGGGAAAGTTTTAACAGAATTGCTTCAGCAAGGTACTTCGAACTTGGTTTCAGCGGAAGATTTTGAACTTAAAGCTCTTGAGTTTGCAGCACCGAGGCTGAATATAACATCACAAAAGGCCTTATTAATCGAGGGACGGTCTATTAAAAAGTTGCTAGATAAAATTGGACCAAATGACCAGAAAAAGAAATCGGTAGTTAATCGACCTGGTTTTCTTTGTAGATTTATAGTGTAAAGTTATTGATTCTTTCTTGTCACTAATTTATAATTTTATGTTGATGTTTGCAGTTGGTATCTTTGGATCTTTGTGGTCATATTTTTGTTGCTTAATATCCATGGTACGCTACAAGACTTGGCACTTTTGTTCTGTTTCTCAGTAGTTCTGCTGCATGCTAACCATATTTTCTACCTTAAGTATAATGGTTATTATTACCTGTAACAATGCTTTAAAAACTGCATTGAAACCCGTTCAGTTCAACCAGTTGAATCAAGAACTACCAGTTTGATGTGTAGTTTAATCTTGGTTATACCACAGTCTCGTTGAATTAACAATTATGTCATTGTCCAATCGAAACTAAGATTTATTTTTATTGTTTCAGGTTGGCATGCATATTTCTGGATTGCATTCATTCCTATTATTGTAAGTATCTTTATAATTTTTATTTTCTTTTGGCTCTTTTCTCCATTCAAGTAAAGTTGATATATTTATTTTCCAATTTCTGTAGGACCATGATCCTTCCTAGAAGTTAGAAGTTTGTTTAAACTTGCCCTAAGATATTGCTTATGTTTTGTGTGAATCTTGCAGGCTGCTAGGTATGCGTAGCTTGGACCAAATGGTAGTCAAGGAAGGATCATGGTCCTAGCATGGAAGTTTAACACAAAATCACTTAACACTAAGGACTTTCATGAATTTTGTAGAATATTGTAACATTTTTTGTAATTCTCTCAAGTTGTAGCAAACCAATGTAAATATTAAAATGAAATTTGGCCTTTGATGATATTTGAATTTTTCTTGTTTATTGGTAAAATTTGCACTTCTTTTTACCTTTGATCACATTTTTTTTGATATTATTGATGATTATTTGATATTAAATGTTTTTATTGTAATTAACTTTATTATGTTGAAAAGTGATAGAAAATAAAATAAAAATACTATAAATAAAAAAATATTAAAGTAAATAATAATTTAAATATAATAGTAAAATATTATAGTAAAATAATATTATATTTAAAATTATTTTACTAAATAATAATTTAAATAAAAATATTATTTGAAATTTATAAATCAGATTACGACGGTTAAAACCGCCGCAATTTCTAACCTACGGCGGTAGAGTAACCGTCGCAAATAACAACAAAAACAAAAAATAAAGTCAAATTCACGACGGTATATAACCGTCGCTATCTGTTGTGCGTGACAGTTTTGCAACCGTCGCGAAATAGGCTGGGGACGCACGATTCTGCGACGGTACTTCTACCGTCGTAGATTGTAAATTGCGACGGTTTTAACCGTCGTAATCAGCCAAAATAACCGTCCCAATCTATCATTTTTCTTGTAGTGGTTGTTTCGACAAGGACTATATTGGCCCACTATGCTGAAAGATTGTGTTGAGTTCGCCAAAGGTTGTCAAGAGTGTCAAGTTCATACAGGCATCCAACATGTACCAGCAAGCGAACTTCACTCGATAGTGAAGCCTTGGCCTTTTAGAGGATGGGCGTTGGATCTCATTGGAGAGATTCGACCAGCATCATCAAAGAGTCAGAAATACATATTGGTAGGCATTGATTATTTTACTAAGTGGATCGAAGCTGTCCCTTTAGTCAATGTGGACCAAGAAAATGTCATTGAATTTATTCAAAAGAACATTATCTTTAGATATGGAATTCCTGAGACAATAACAACTGATCAAGGGTCAGTTTTCACTGGTCGAAAGATGCAGGAATTTGCTCAGGAAACAGGTTTCAAACTCCTAACATCAACGCCTTATTATGCACAGGCGAATGGTCAAGTCGAAGCAGCTAACAAAGTGGTGATTGGCTTGATAAAGAAACATGTTGGGAAGAAACCAAAGAATTGGCATAAGACGTTAGACCAGATTCTATGGGCTTGTCGAACGTCCCCAAAAGAAGCCACTGGTACAACACCGTATAGGCTAACTTTTGGCCATGATGCAGTGTTACCAGCAGAAATTTGTCTTCAATCTGCAAGGGTTCAGAGGCATTATGATATTCCTTCTGAAGTTTATTGGAACATGATGTTAGATTAATTGGTGGATTTAGACGAAGAGAGATTACACGCTCTCGACCTACTCAGGCTTCAGAAGAAAAGAGTAGAGGACTCTTATAATAGAAAGGTAAAACCTAAGGTATTTTTGCCTGAAGAACTAGTTTGGAAGGTAATTCTTCCCATGGATCGAAGGGATCGAAGCATGGGGAAATGGTCACCCAAATGGGAAGGACCCTTCAGAGTTATCCAAACTTTTTCTGGTGGAGCCTATGAAGTCGAAGAGTTAGGTGGAGATAAAAGGCTCTTGAGAGTAAATGGTAAATATTTGAAAAAATACAAACCTATACTTCAAGAGATAAAAATAAAATAATAAAAGAACAAGACTAAATTAACCATAAAAATGCCAAAATGGAAATTTTATAAATTTCAGCCAAGATGGCAATTGTTGTCGAATATGGATTACAAAATATGGTTACAAAAGAGAATCAATCAAAAGGTAAGAGAGTCCTTGAATCGAAGATACTTGGCTTGCTGCAGCTCCAACCTCTTCTTGCACCAGGAGTTTTCCTGCACTAGTTTGGCAATCTGAGCGTCGAGGCTTTGGGCCCTCTCAGCGAATTCCAGGCCTTGTTTGATCTCAGTTTGGCTCTCGGTGTCTGAGATGGTCGAAAGAAGTTCCTCCTTGCGTGCAGTGTTGGCGTTTATCTTCGCCTCTATTTCTGCGATTTGTGCCCGGAAGGAAGCATTCTCTCGATCAATGGCATCGACTTCTTCCTGCGCATATGCTTTTTGTTTCGACAACTCTGCAATTCGAGAAGTCGAATCTGAGACAGCAGTCCACGCAGAGGAGCTTTTTCCATACAACACCTCAAGCTGACTGTTAAAACCCCTTTGGCGCCTGTAATCTGCTGAGACTTGATCAATCATAGAGTGTAACTCCATGATCAAGCTTGAAACTTCTGGGGCTACAACTTCAAAGTCGACAGCATTCAAGACCTCCTTCAAGCATGATGGAGCAGTGGGGTCCCCCTCTAAAGTCTTCATCAAGTCCCTCTTGAAGAACTGGGCCTTAACCTTCGCCAAAGCATCATCAAGGGGAGAAGTTTCAGAAGACTTCCCCGACAGGGTAGGAACTTCCTGACTAGCGTCAGACGAACTCTTGCTCTCGATGATTGCGTTGAGGTAGCTAACAGGGTCAGTTTGTTTCAAGAGTTCCAAGTCCTCTTTAGACCTGTGCCTCGTTAAGGTAACCCTTGCAACAGCATTGTCTTGGGTTTGAGGTTCTTGAGTGTTAGGTGCCTCGACTGGTTGCTCTTCGACTCGGACTGGGGCAGTACCAGCGTCGACTTGTGGTTCTTCGCTAGCATCACCCTGGGGCCCTTCGCCAGCGTCATCTTGTTGTTCTTCGCTAGCGTCACCCTGGTGTCCTTCGCCAGTGCCACCTTGGTTCTCTTCGTCAGCAGCATCTTGATTTTCTTCGCCAACATTACCTTGGTCCCTTTCTTCATGATTCTCTTCTGACAGATCCACCACCTGAACCGCTTCTGGCTGTGGTTCCTCCGTTTGAGGCTCCTCCGCTGGTTTTTCTACTGTTTCAGCATTGGCCTCATTCTCAGTATGGGCTTCGTCATTGCCCAAGCCTTTTTCCTGAGGCCTGCTAAGTTCAGCAGATTCCAGCGTTTCTGAGGTCCTTGGCGGAGAACTTTCAGTAGTGTCCTGAAAAGAGAAAGAAGACGAATCTTCAGAGATCGAAAGAGACAAAATCGAATATGGGTATCTATACCTAAGTTATAAAAGAGTCTAAAAGACTACCTGTGGATTAGTTTCAGCCCCAGGGCTGGAATTGTCGCTTTCGACAGGCTTGTTAAGAAGAATGTTTAGTTCCTCCTCAGTTGGCTCCTCGATGATCACTGGAGGTGGCCTAGGCTTTCTCACAGCAACCTTTATTCTGACAGTTCGACCTTCAGGAGCAGGAGCAGGAACAGAAGCATCCTTCGTCAACTTTCGCCTTTTTAAGGGGGCAGGAGGGGAATCACTTTCTTCATCACTCCCAGATTCGACCACCAGTCCTGGCCGTTTCTTGGGCGAAGGTGCCTAGAAAACAAATAGGAATTCGATTGAATAATTGCATCGAAAATCAAAAATCGAAAGCCAGAAGGAAAATGATGAAAGTCTGGTTACCGATATAGAAGGCTTCTTCGAAGAGCCTTCCCCCTGTTGGTTGCTTATGGTTTTCGCCGGCGCTGTAGTCTTCGCCGGCGGTGGAGGTTTTGTTGAAGGGCCTCCTCCCTGTTGGCCTTCTGTAGCCTTCTTGGCTACAGGCTTTCGAACAACTGGAAGCAAATAAAAAGTTAACAGGCTAGCAGTCGAAGAGAAAGACAAAAAGTAATGTGAGAACATGAACTTACATTTCTTTATTTTGTCCAACACAAGGACAAAAGACTTCTGCAGCTCATCCATGAAGTCCTTCTCGTCGAAGAAGTACTTAGCATAATAGCTTTTCCACCACTCCTCGAAGGATGGTGAGCAAAGGAAATTGAGCTGGTAGTCAAACAGCGAGAGGATTGTTCGACCAGCATATCTTCCGATATGCTTGATGGCAGCTTCTTCTGTATAATCATTGCAGAAGTACAACATTGACTTCTCTCTTTGAAAAATCGGAGAAGGTAGGGTTTGGATAATACCAAACTGGCGAGATACCAGATTTGGTTGGTAGGCAATCAGACTCAAATGAGTCTTAGAACTCTTGAATCGAAGAGGCATGATCCTTGGTGTAAGGAACGCCTCCCACAGTATTGTGTGTTCGTCAACATTAGGACCACTCGACGCCCTTGGATGTGGCCTTGTGAACCATGCTGGGCCTACCTGTCGTCGAGCAAATGGAGCCATAGTTGAAACAAACTCCTTCCTTTGAGCAAACATTAGAACGAAGTTGGTGAAGGTTTGCTGAAACTCCAGTCCATCTTCCATAGGTGTCAGCAGAGCCAGCCTGGTGCCTTCGACGCGTCGATTCGCTATCGCTGGAGCCTGCTCATTTATCTGAACCTTCTTGGGCAAGAAAGATTCGAAAGTGGCATTGAGCCACAGTTGGAGTAGCCAAAAAGGCCCAGCGAGTAGCAAACTGGCCCTGTCCTCGATATGTTTCAGAAGAGTTGCCCCATTGCTGATCGAATCATAGAGGCTAGCCAGAATCAGTTCTGCCAAACAGATGTTTTGGCGGTGATGCAGTTGAGTAGCAAGAGTGACCATCTTTTTGGTCACCTGTAGAGACTTCGAGCAAAACACAAAGCGAGTTAGCCATAAGGCTAGGAACGCTATGTGTTCGACATCCGACACAGCATCTGTCGACTTGTCATGATAATGGTTGATGAAAGTGGTGTATGTTGGTTTGGTCTCAGAGAAGCCAATTTGGTCCTCCGACATCTCCTCCGGATCGAAGTAATCCCCGGTGGGTCGAAGGCCAGTAATAGCGGCCACATCGAAGAGTGTGGGGGTTAGCATCCCACAGGGAAGATGAAAAGTAAAGTGGGAGTAGTCCCAGAACAACAGTGAAGCTATCAGCATCTCCGGGGAGTAGTTCAAGCCTGTCTTCGACAGCATCACTAGGTCGAAGATTCCCATATCCTTCCAGATCGGAGTTTGATGCTTCTCCATCTTTGTTAGCCAAGCAACATAATCAGAGGTAAGGTTAGGGCAAGACCTGAAGACCCTAACACCTCTGTTGAAGAAGCGGAGGTCGATTTTTTCACGTGCAGGGTCTTCATTGTCTTCTGCGTCTTTCTTGGCGCATGCGACTGGTTTGAGTTTCTCGACTATCGGGAAATAGCTCTTGATCTTCAGAGCCTCAGAGATACTTGGATTCATGGGGCCAGACATTGCAAAGATCTGGTTGGAGTATCCAACCGGGATCATCAAGTGGCGCGAGTAAGCATCGCGAACGGCGATGTCAGAAGGTTCAGGAACCCTTCGTTTACCTGTAGAATTTACTACCGGAGCAGTGACGAAAACCTTGGGTTTAGCATGTTCAGTTGGTGCGTTAGCACTGGGAGCAGTAGAACCAGATGCCATGGATTAGTGTTAAGTTTGAAATGAGGTTGAGGACGAAGTGAAAGAGGAAGAGTTTCTGCAAAGATAACAAGCTTGTATGAAAACAGAGAAGTTTGAAAGGCTAGATGGCGTAAAAAGTCCCACAATGGGGTACTTGCTGCTATTTATAGTAGTGGGGAAAAATCCCCAATAACGAGGACATTAAATGCCATTTAATGCTGCAGGAGTTAGTGGGACGCGTGGCAGTCCCCTGTTGTTTTGGCCGTTTCTGCAGAAATGGAGGGACGCAGCGTGCGTCCTCGTTTTTGGGAATTGTCATAATGACAAATTCTGAAATGACGTTTGGTACTGCACGCCGTACTGAAAGTGACGTCCTAGGATCAAATCAATGATGGTTTTCTTGGGATTGCCAATAGTTGGTAAAAAGCAACAAAAAGTGCACAAGTTAATTTGTGACTAAGCGTGGAAAGACAGGTGTCGAATGGCGTTTCAAAGAATGCCTTTTTCTGTCAGAGTCGAAATAAGGCATTCTTGGGGGGCAATTTGTTGGCTCCTAAATTCGACACTCTTGTTTTATCAATGTCAACCATTAAAAGCTGAAAGATGCTTTCGACTGGCTAAGTCTGTCGAAGTGCTCGTCGAAAGATGGCAAAGTACTTAGAAGATTTCTTCAAAGGGAGAAGGCTGGTTGCCTTCGACGTCGAAGGAGTTTCTCGTCGAAGATGTCTCTTGACGAAAGTGTTCGATGGTCCAGAGTGGAGCAGTTTTGAAATTCAAGCTTTTGGAGGGAAAACGGTTTCCAGCAGTTACCACGTGCAAACGTGCAAGGATCTGGAGCGTCGAGCGTGGAGAACGTGTCAAGTGGATTGATCTCGAAGCAGTGTAACTGCCCGACGGTTACTTGGGATGTTTTAGTATAAATAGTAGTAGACATGTAGTTTCTCGCGTGTGTTCACAATTCTATACAAAGTCACTCATATAGATTCAAGTACCCAGTGTGTGAGAACGAATTGTTGAGAAATGTATGTGTGAAACACCAATTTTATCAATTAAAGTCATTTACTTTTCCAGAAATTTACTTGCTTTCCTCTTTACATTCCTGTCGAACCTTTTACTTTAAAGCCTTGTTTATTTTACCAAGTCTTTCCTTTATGCAATTCATTTAAAGCCAATTTATTTAAAGCCTTATCCAATTCAATCAAACTTCAAAATCAACCTATGTCCTAGGATCAATCTGATCGATCCTGCGAGTAACCAGATAAGTAACCATCTGGAGGATCAGCGGTTGTTTACCAAAACCCAAGGTAAACAGTATTACTATGAAGTTGGGAAAAAAAGAGAAAAAGAAAAAGAAATAAAAAAAAGTGAAAAAGAAAGAAAATAAAAGGAAAGAAAAAAGAAAAGTTTTGAAAAACAAAAACAAAAAGAGTTGGAATAATATTGTGATAATAAGTGATATGTGTTGTTTTGAGATTTAGAATGAAGAAGAAGTTTGATTGAAATTGTTTTGCTTGAGTCTTTATGAGTTTATCACTCTCTTAGGTTAAGATAAGTTTTTGTTTTGATTAGCTTTAGGACTTATCCCTTGTTTGTTAACCAAATCACATTACAACCTTAAAAAGCCCTTATGATTCTTGTCTTTGTATTTTCAATATGAGTTTTTGGATGAATGCATAATTTAGTCTATTGTTTGCAAGATTGTAGATGAGTCTTTTTTGTCCCTCACCTTTGTGTGTTCTTCATCTACCGATGAATTTTTACTATGTGTGATTCATGATTGAGCTTGTTTTGTTTTAGAATGTTTAGTATGATTTTTGTACTTATGATTCATTTTGTTTATATGTTATCATTGTAGGATTATGGTAAGTATTTATCTTGCGTGTGCGTTTTTGTTTGAACCATACATTTGTTTTCCGTTTTAAATCTTGTTGATTCATGATATTTTGGTTGATTAGTTTTGGTTCTTTGAGTTGTTTGAGGACAAACAAGTTCAAGTTGGGGAGAGTTTGATAAGTATAAATTGTAGTTATTTTTATATATACTTTTTGTTGCACTTATCGACTCTTTGTTGTTAATAATCATTGAATAAATCCGACTTTTTATGTAAATACGTTTAGTTTGTGTTTATTTGTTTTTTTGTGTATATAGTGTACTGTTTGATGTTTTCCATTCATTTTGTAGGTATTTGTTGCATTTTTGAGCATCGAGGAATAAGGTATCAAAGGCACGGCTCCGGATGTGCGTTTTCAGAATAATAGACCAGTTTTGAGAAGTTTTGCTCAGGAGAGCCCGCTTAGCGTGCAAAAGGCCACTAAGCGTGAGTGCGCTCAACGTATTTTGTAGCGCGCTGCTTGCAATTTTGAAAATTTTGGCAAAAGCTTTGTAATTGAGCCCACTTAGCGCAGTTTTAGGCAGTTTAGTGTATAAATATCGTGCAGCCCGCTTAGCATGGTGAGCCCGCTAAGCGTAGTCTGCTGAGATCAGTTTTGTTTTAATAGTGTAGAAATATATTTTCTAGGTTTTTATCATCTCTTTCCCTCTTGGAGGAGCTCTGATCCAATTCTTTGTAGCTTAGAGGTTCAAGTAACATCATTGGGTGATTCATCATGTCGATTGACTATGGATGGTCTCGGATCATGTTGACACCGCAAGAAGTTTCTTATTCATCTCATTCTTCCCTATGTATCATTATTATGGTGGGTGTTGTATGTATATCTTTACTCTTATTGTATATACATTTGTTGATCATGAAATTGTATGAAATCTCTTTACAAATTAATAGTGATGTTTATTCTTAATTTTTGCTTAATCGCGGAGTTTTGATTTGTCGTAGACATATGCTTTCCGAATCTCTTTCTTGAATGAATTTCTATTAGGTCTTAGACTCTAGACATAGATTTAGACTTAATATTCATGTGGATATCAATTATGAAATGCATCCGGGTTATTTGAGTCGGTTGAGAGATCGTCGATGAGAGCAATACAGGTGATGTCTCACTTTGCGTTAGAGATAGCCTTAGTGTGAGCGATACGTGATGGTATTGACAAGTGATATAGGTCGCATGTAATTGATTCGCAGGTTTAAGTATTTGAGGCGTTGAGTGAAATTCGATTCTAGAATGAATTCTCTTAGGCTGCAGATGATTGTTTATCGCTTTCTTTACTGCTTTATTTACTTTTCATGTACTTTTTCTGCAAACCTCTTTCCAAAGTTAGAAGGATTGAAACTGTTAAACGGTAGTTTTTCCCTCTCACCAATCTTTGTGGACACGATATGATATAACCTAAATATCACCCGGTAAATTAATAACTTACCTTTTGTTTGCCGCTTTACCGCATCCAACACCGCCGAAATTCTGGTCACCACCCACCGGCGAACCCTGTCGCCGACCACCGCCATCGGAATTTTGACCATCACTATTTCTGACAGACCTCCGCCGGCGGCTTTGGCCAACCGCCACCGTGGTCTGGTCATCACTCACCCTTCAATTTTCAATCTCCGCCTCGCTGGAGCTCTGACCCAACTTTCCTGATTTCTGGTTTTTCAACTTTTTGATCAACTATCTGAAACTTCTGATTTTCACGGTATATGCAATCTCTAAAATATGTTTTCTTTCTCTTCATCAACAAAGGTTTTAAGGCATACTACAACAATCTCCACCTTGATTTTAAACCATATTGATATCAATTTAATCATCAACAACATTGTTGTTCTCTACCATGTTGAAACTCTAATCAATAACCTTGATTAAATTCAAGTCACCATTGAATCTTGATCTCGCCACTTACATCCACTTGTTTCCAATTACCCTTTTCTGCATAGGTAATTTAACAAGCTCAAAAATATAATTTTTCAACCAACCTTGACTCCATCTATTTTCAAATGCCTCTCTAAAAATTCTTCTTTTAATATTTTACAATCCTTCAACCACATTCAAAACATAACACCTTACAAACTCAGTGACTTAAGAGGCAATTAGCTTTCCTATGACTTCATCAAACCAAAAGTAAATGCATTAGTTATTAGCATATATTGGTGATTAGATAAAAAAATCTGAAATTGCCGATGAAGGAACCTGAACTTAATCGGATCCAAGCATGAGTCAGTATGAGAGTTGTTGTTCTAGATGAATTGTTATCGTATGAGTCAGTATGTAATTATCCTTTTATAGCTCCCTAGTGATGGCTTATGTCTTTGTTCTTCCACCTGATTGCAATCCCTATAATAGCTTGGACAGTTATTCATTTCTCTCTATTGTCCGTGCTTCATCAAGACTTTTAACTAATCATCGGATACTTATTGTTACTATTAGTCGTTGCTATGGATAAGTCATCAAAATTGAGCTCGTAACTTTCATGAATGGTATAATATAAATATATACAAAATATATTGATACATAGTCTCTCAAATATAAAATCAGACATATGAATGTCGATATAAACATACCAAAACAAAGATAAAATAGTAAATAAGAAGTATTATGGGAAAAAAATTAATGCTTTACGTATAAAAATCTTTTACGCATAAAGATAAAATAGTAAAATAACTTATGATTTTAAATAAATATCTTTTACGTATAATTTGGAATGGATGAAGTCTTTTACAAAAATAATTTATCTCAAATCATAAATCACTATAATTCAAATACAACCTTAAGAATTTTTTTCTTAATATAAATTATACTTTTTTATAACCAGTCCTTCTTACAATTAATTTAATTTAGATTTCTTATGTAATTAAAAAATAGATATATTTTAAAAGTTTTGATAGTTTTTTATCGTACCTGATCAGAATGGACTGCCACAACTTACGTCGAGTAAAATTCGAGAGTGAGGCAGGGGATACCTGCAAGACACTCTAATGTCAAAGTGAGAATCGAAATGAGCTAGTAAGTAAGAGTGAGAAATTGTTCAATATATGACCCTCTCAGAAGAGAGGGTATTTATAGCCCCTACCGTTGGGCCAAAGTCCCCATTGTTGGGCCACGTTGAGGCCCAACAACAGAAACTGTCAGGGCTTACGTGTGTATGGAGTCTATCAAGTGGACTCCCCCCCTGGTCAACTGCTCCGTGAAAATAGGGGTTAGACCCGTGATTTCTGGAGGGCATATAAGATGACTGTGACATGGAGACGTGGGCCACGTTTCCTAACGGATATGTGGGGAGTTGCCCAACGGTCCCTAATTTGGGTTGTCTACTTTTGGGCCTTATACAAGGGTGTTGGTTTGGACCTCCCAACCGGGGGACAGATGCAGGCCTAGTCCAGATCAGGAGCCTCCAAGTTATCGCCCTTAGGTGAAAGGGTGATGACTTAAGTTCAGCTTTTATAGCCGGAGAGGATTTGGTCAGGGAGAATGGTCAAAGTCTTCTGAAAGGAAGCGAGTTGTTGCCCGCGTAGGGACAACCTGTTTGAGTGTGTCGGGGATCTAGTGGATAACGAGCAGTGAGACAGACGGGGTCGGTTATTTTTCCGAGAGGACCGTATAGGTTACGGGGAGCTTTTGCGAGCTCTCTTTCGACGTGTCCGTCTTCAAGGGGTTGTCACGATGTCGAGCGTTATTTCACCCGCGAGGTAGATCATGATGAATGTGTCTGTATATGCGCTTCAGCCATGGCGTCAAGCATTCCCTCGTGTGAAGTGTCTATCTCGTGATCACGTGGGGATCATACGTTGAACTTGGAGATGTGCTCGTCTATTGAGAATGGACATGTGGTTGATTGTTGGGCCACGTGGCTGTTGTTTTGGGGTGCCATCCCTTCAGGGGGAGTACAAAAGGCCCAATCTAATGATGACTTTTCGTGACGAACTTCGTGGGGTGTGAGCCACCTATAAAAGGGGACCTCTGGGTCTCATTTGTCATTTTCTCAAGTTTTCTCCTTCAACTTCTCTTGGTCGCGCGTGAAGCTTTCCTCTCAACTTTTCCAGATTTCTTTCAAGAATTCTTCATCCAAGTAAGTTATATCTCCTCAACAACATATTTCCTCATCGTTTCTAGATTAAACACTTAATATTTGCCTTGACTGAATGAATATTCATGAGTTCTGTGATGAACACTCATGAATGTTCATTGAAGTTCATGAGTTCTGCGACAAACACTCATGAATGTTCATTGAAATTCATTAGTTTATGATGTCGGGGACAATCTCCCCAAATAGTGGCAATGATATAGGGGACGATCTCCCCAAATAATGGGGGTCGACTTGGGCTTCTTGCCCATTTGAGTGAATATCCCCCATGAAAACGTAGTCCCCCAACGAAAATGTAGTCCACTTTAGCGTATAGTCGAGGGCTTGGGTCGAGTTCGTCGCCCTTTCACCGTATCTGTGGTGGAAGGGTGAATTTGGTAATGTTGAATTCACTATTTTCCTCTGCTCTTCAGGTATAATGGCGCACTCGGTCGGGGATGATGTTCTTCCCGCCAACTATGAAGATGAACCACATGTTGATGAGGACCCTCTGGCCTGGGTCACACCTGAGCCTCAAAATAAGAGGTTGTGCTTCTCTCAGGATGCAACTGATGCGTTCAACTGTCCGGAGGTACGAGCAAAAGGGGCCCCTGCCAATTGGATACTTCAAATTCCCCACCGCACCCAGAGAATCTGCTCGACGTATCCGAACAAACGTTTTCTTATGTATGAATTTGAGTTTAAAGAGGTGGGGATGCGTTTTCCCTTCAATGATTTCCAAGTGGAGTTTTTTTAGTGGCTTCAATTGGCGCCCTCTCAACTTCACCCAAACGTGTTAGTGTTCATGCGAGAATTTGAGCTTGTCTTCCAGTATCTGCAGATAGGGGCCACGCTGCCCCTCTTCTTATGTATCTTTCATCTCCAAAGACAATCCGTCAGAGGGGGGCAAGCGTGGGTGTCGTTCAAGCAGTTCGAGAATCTCTTTAAGCCTTATTTGGAGTCTGTCTGAAACTTCAAAGAGTGGTACTTTGTTGTAAAACCTTTGAAGGACGCGGCCATAGACTCCATATACACTTGCGTGGAGGAAGTGGAGGATGGGTGACCAGTTACCCGGCTTGTGGCCAGATTTCCGCTTGAGTGACAATGGAAAAACTTTGAGCAAAGGCCTGAGTATTATGCTGTGAAGCCCGAGGACTTGAACGCTCATGACCAGCTCTCCTACGAGAAGCTGGCGGCCTATGTTAGGAGCTTCTCCCTTGCGAGGTGTGTGGATGTGAACAACAACCTCCTCTTTTACAACAACCGGGAGTACCTTTTAGTTAATAGGTTGATCAACACAAAGGCCCTGCTCAAATGTTCCTCAGACGGGGAAGCCATGAGGCTTTTAGGTAGGGGGGTGTTGTCGTGATGATTAATTTTGCTTTCCTTTCGTGCGGGGACGCGCCCGTGTTAGTTTCCTTGTTTTTTAACCCATGACTGATGGTTTCTTTTTTATTGTAGGTCGAATGGCGTCCCTCTCTGAGCTCTTATTGAATTTGAGGCCCAAGAATGCGTCCACCTCGGGGCCAAAGAGCAGGGTCACCCAGCTCCAAGAGTAGGCCAAATCTGCGGGCCGTGGCAGCGGTTCCCCTTCTTCATCAAAAACTCAGGCTCTCTCTGGCGGGCCCACCCAGATTCTCGTCAGCGAGCCTGCGACAAAGAGGAAACGCATGGAGGATGTCGAATGTGTAGTGCCCGAGAGTGACAAAGTTCCTGCGGGGTTCTTTGTGCTGCCTCCTTGCTATCTAAATTGTGATCTCTTCAGCGGGGAGAACGCCTTGGGCGTGCACGAGGAGGAGAGGGAGGCGATTTTGTCCGAGGATAAGGAAGTTCGTAGAAAGAATTTGGCGGAGGATGTGGCTGCTGTCATGAGGATACTCGAGACATCCCTGTCGCTGAATGATGAGGCCGCGAGCTCTCAGGCCTCTCTCGACGCAGCATATGCTAAGATTCAGAAGTTAAAGGCCAAGAACGAAAAATTAAAGTGTGATATTGTTGTACCCCAAAATTTGCCCTCGCATTTTTCCATGAGAAATCACATCTTCAGGCTTTTCCTGATTTTTTTTTTCAAATTGGCTCAAGAATCGGTCAAACAGACTTTTCTCGTCAGTCAGACAAAATTAGGGTTTTCATTGATTTTCATGGCTCTGGAACAATTCAAACAGTTGGTTTAGGGTTTGGCTGATTTTGGCTCAACTTTGATCAGGCGAACGCTTCTTTGGCATTTGATCAGGAATTAGGGTTTGTGCGCAGATCTCTCAAAAAGATTTAAATTCTACAGTGCTTTCCAAGTTATTCTGAGATATGGACTGAGGCATTTGGACTGAGTTTGCAATGTTTGACTAAATCAGTGAGAAGAAAAAGACATTTGGGCATGTATGATTTGACGGTGCATTACTTTGATTATTCAAGATGCCGGACGTTTATGGATTATTTATTATTTTGAGTTAAATGATTGGAATTTATTTTCAATTATTATAATTTAAAGAATTATAAATAATAAATAAACAATTGGAAAGAATAAAAAGAATTAATTGGTTAAAAGGAATTTTTATTCATCTTTAAATATTTGTTACAATTGTTATTTAAATACAAGTATTTATTTACAAAGTATTTGCAATAATAATAGTTACAATAATTAAAATTGAAATAAACTATCCTAAATTCCTAAGTATTCAATTCTTCATCCTCCATTTGTTGCTATTTCTCTCCATTTGATTTTTTATCTGCAAAGAAAAGAAGAAAAAGTCAGAAGCAGATAAATAATTAAAAGCAGACAGATAAAAATTGGGTTCATCATTAAAGGCAACTGGCTGGAATCAGTTCGCCCTCTCTGCAAATCACGAGATTTCTCCCGGTTCACAGAGAGGGATGAAAAATGCTTGCAACAAAAATATTGAAAATGCACAAAAGTTAAATTGCACATTTCAAATTGGCCAACCAACTGCATAGTTCAAAGCAAACAGCATGTACAACTATAAAAGTTCAAATTGCCAAACATAGTCCAATGTCAAACTGTCCAAAAGGCTATTCAGATGCAAGTACAAGATGCTGTCAAAAGAAGATTTGGAAAGATATCAAGAAGACATAAAGTATGCAGAGAACTACATGTGCAAGCAAGGTTTTATTTCATCATTTCCCAGCAGTTGTCTTTTCAGAAAAAGTACAAACATAAACATTATTTAATGTTTTAACTGTACTAGAGAGAGAAAAAAGAGAGAAAGGAAGATGGACTTACTGGCTTGAGGCTAGAGAAAGGAAAATATATAAAAGAGACTGCAATAAAACAGTGACAAAAAAAAGGAGAAAAAAGATATAAAAGATAAAAACCCTACAAACTGTAGGAAGAAGACAACAGAACGGCCTTCCACCAAAAAGCCTCTAGCATAAACAAATCAAACCTTCAACCTGCAAGGCCATAACCAGTTCACAACAACAAACCTGCTAAGCCTAACCTGGAAGTTTTTCAAGCTTAACAGCCATAACTGAAGCAAGCCACAACCAGTAAACCAGAAGCCTAAAGCTTAAACCTGTAAACCTTTCAAGACCTCAACAAACCTCAAACATATAGCCATGAACCAGAAGTCAAAAACCTGCACCAACTGATAAACTATAAACCAGATCTGTCCAGCAAAAACCAGTAAACTCATCAAAAGCCAAAAACCTGCGTCAAAGCCATAAGTCTGAAACATAAAGTTCAACATACCAAAACTTTACCTGATTCAAACTTAAAACCAGTAAACCAAAAAAGCCATAGCCCCAAACTAAAGTCCAAGCGTTCAAGGCAACGAAGACCCTCAGAACTCAAAGAGCTCATCATTGGGTAACCAACAAAATCAAGAATCATCATCTCAGAAGCATACTCAGAACATATCAGATATCAAACTTTCCAAGCATCTCATCATCAAAAAATCCCTAAGCATATAAAGCTAGCATATGAAGTGACAAGAAGAAGAAGGTACAGAAGCATCAGTATAACCAACATCAGGCAAGCATTCCAAGACATCCAGCTAAAGCATACAGTGGCAAATACATAGAAGCATACATAAGCAGAAGCGAGGCTAACAGAAGAAGAGGAAAAGGTGACCAAACTAGGTTTTCAGTTTGTCATCATAAAACCTGAATGAAGTGAAACAAAAGTGCCAGGAAGAGCAGGTTTCCAGCATCACCGTCCCTCCGCCGTCAAGCCACCGGAAACGCCTCCAAGCTACCGTTCTTCTCCATCTCCAAGGACCAGAGGTAATATCCCTAATCTTTTCCTTTCCATGTACCTCAATCAAAGACAAACAAGAACATAAAGGAAATCAGAAGCGGACCTAAAACATACAACGATATGAGTTAAAACCCTAACGCATTACAACAAATAAATTGAACCTCGTAGCTACCGCTCACGTGGTCATAGAGAAGAGGAGGCAACGGTGGCGTCCGGTGGCTAGAGATGAGGAAGGCGTCAATAGCTAAGCATGGCGTGAGGAGACCAAGAACGAAAGCGAACGACGGCGCCTCTGTACCCTTTGCTCAAACCCTAACATTCCAATTGAAAACGAACCTTGCAACCCTAAACAAAATTGATTCAAACTTGGGCTCTGTCCCACGAATGCAAGCATAAGGCCCAAATATGTTCCAATTCACCCCCCCCCCCCTTGGCTTCTGTTTTGATTATGCTTGGGCCAAGATAAACCTCCCTAAGGCCCATTCTTGTTTTCTTAAAAACTTAAAACATTTTTTTATTTTTTTTCCATTTAATTTTGTTTATACATAAAACAATAATGCATAATATAATTAAAATTTAAAACATTTCTTTCTTTTTCTTAAAATATCTTGTTTATACATAATTAATTAAAATATATATTATTTTTTTAAAATACCACAAAAGTTGGAACTTAAGACTTTTTTCCTTTCTTTTATTAAAATTTTCTTATTTGTAAAAAATACATTATCATTAATACCTAAAAGAACAAAACCTAAAACATGCTATTTTCTTTTAGTTAAATTTTCTTAGAATACAAAATTTAAACAAAAAAATACAAATTGACAACAATACATAATCAAAATACTTAATTTTTCGTTAAATTAAATATTCCGCAACTTGTAAATAATCTTACACTTACACCATACACTAATACATTTACTTTGCTTTACACACAAACATTGTTACTTTTTACATTGCCTTTATGCTATGCATTTGATACATTTACATTTGAGATCACAATTCGATTTGGTTGTAACTATTTAAGTCTCATCCCCATTTGTAAATTTGTACCCCCACTCCCGGATACTATTTGTAATAGCGTAGACTTTAAATTCCCGCAATTTATCGCTTTCGAATTATACCATGGTTAGACCTAGGGTTTGCATGTACATAAAATCAAACTCTAGATAACCTAATACAAGACAAATACATGAACTCAATACACAATCACACTTGCACCCCCTAGGGTAATCCCACGTGTTGCCTTCCAAAATGGGCCATGCTTGCACGTCGAGTTTCTTTGGCAAAACAATTCAAATGGTCATAAGTCCCTCGATGACGCTTTCGAAAGTTGCCTAAACAGAATGATCATAGTCCCTTCAAACAAATTGCCAAAGACACTTGGCACCATTGCATTCATGGTCCATACGATGACCCGCGCCTGTCCCGTTAAACATCCTAAACGCAAGATTGTCCATCAAATTCAATAGGTGGAACAAAATTGTTAAAAAGGGGTTAAAACATAAGAAAAACCTTTGAGTACAATAGTGGTAGACAAAACTCTTAGTTACTTGAAATCAACTTGCAAAAACACTTGCCTATTTTCCAAACCACACTTCCCAAACACTTTCAAAACAAACTTCCAAAAAAACATTTTGAAACATCTTTTCGAAAAGATACACACCGTTGTATACACTCAAACACGAGTCATTGCATTAGTTGCCTAAAACAAGGCATCTTATTCAAAAACATTTTCAAAACACAAACACACACCACAATTTCAAGCAATCAAAAATCAAGGCAAGTGATCTAAAAACCAAGTAACTAAGAGCCCATGGATAACCATGGATGAAAAGGGTGCTAATACCTTCCCTTTTCATAATCTACCCCCCGAACCCACGAAACATCTCAAAAAGGTTTTTTCCTGTGCTTTTTAACCTTTCCTTTAGGATAAAATAAAAAGTCGGTGGCGACTCTTGCTAAACCGAACAAGTGCGAATACAAACGCAAAACTCAAGTCAGTTCTCCCACCGTATCACAGAACTGGCGACTCTGCTGGGGATGTAAACTTTTAAAAGTGGGGTTACCTTAGGGTTTAGATCACCTTTGTTTTCAATTGCTTGCTTTGTTTGCTTTCATATTTGTGGGCTTTGCATCGGAGTTTCATAGATCCTAACCCGGATCTGGGGAATCCCCTTTTAGGGAGCATAATCTGTGAGGGACCTGTCTGGCGTAGACCGACATGGGTGAAGCAGTGGCTACGTTGGTGTGGCACCTTAGTCTGTACCGATATCCCTTGTGTTGCAACAAGGAGAATATGGGTCTTCTAAGGAGTCATCAAACACCAACCGACCTTAGAACCCTAAATCGACCTAACTTGGCCATATAACAGTAGCAGTATGCTACACTCATTGAGGCTAAACTCTCGCGATGGTTCTGGCCGCAAGAAAAGATTGCGATGCTGGAGTTATGACCGATTGAGGGTAGTCAATGATATTGAGATCCTCTAGAACCCGGTTACTTGTGATAGGACAGGTTTTAACCAACGAAACTAAAAGAGGGTAATACCTAAACTTCATGCTGGCCTAAAACCTAAGGGTTGTCTTGTGTGACTTGTGTGCCTTATCATGCTTGCCTTTGTGAATACTTGTGGTGTGCCTCATCATACCATCATACCATCATACCATTGCATGCATCCTGTATAAGGACTGACCCATTTCAAAGACAAAAAAGTTTCATCTTTGCTCTGTTTTGTAGGACATCATGATGTCCGTGCGTAGGAATACTATCCGGCTCAACTTTGTTCAACCACCAACTTTGCTCAAGGATTTGGTTGATAGGATTCCAAACACTACTTCCTTCATCAAGAGGCATGGTTATCTCCTTGGCTTGATCACTTCAAAGTGGGACCAACAACTGATAAGTGTCCTGACCCAGTTTTATGATCCCCTGTATCATTGCTTTACCTTTCAAGACTTTCAGCTGGTCCCCACCCTGGAAGAATTCTCTGATTTGCTTGGTATCCCTGTTTTAGAGCAAACTCCATTCACTGGTTGGGAGAAGACTCTTAGGCCTGAAGAGGTTGCTGCAGTCCTTCCCTTGACCAAAGAAGAGGTATTGGCTAACTGGGAAACTAGAAGTGGAGTTAAGGGCTTTTTGGTTAAGTTTCTGGTTGGCAAAGCTAATGATTTCTGGAATGACTTAGACTTCAAGGCGTACAAAGACATTCTGGCTCTTTTAATCTATGGTCTGGTATTGTTTCCAAATCCTGACACCTTTATCAGTATCTATGCCATAAGGATCTTCATGTCTCGGAATCCTGTACCCACTCTTTTGGGTGATATCCTGCAACAACTCTATGCTCGTACTGCCCGAAGACGGGGAACTCTGTGGTGTTGTGCTCCTTTGCTAGTGAGGTGGTTTATTTCGCACCTTCCTAAGTTCGTTCTGAAGAAGGAAGAAGGAAAGGGTTGGGCTCATAGGTTAATGTCTCTCACTGATAATGACATCACTTGGACTCTCAGAGGTTTGGATGAGGTAGCTGTTATTGATCGTTGCGGAGAATACCCTAGTGTTCCATTGATCGGCACCCAGGGAGGAATCTCTTATAATCCATGTTTAGCTCTCCGTCATTTTGGAAGAGCCAGAAGAGTAGGGCCTCATGAGATGTTGGTTCCTCACTTCCATTTTGAATTTCAGGTAGACAGTGACAAACTACGCCATGGATTCATTAAGGCTTGGGGCAGAATTCACAAAGCTGACCCACATGAGTTGGGACCAAAGACTTCTCTACCAATGGAACCCTATTGCAGATGGGTCTGCATCCGTGCTCAGAAGTTAGGTATGCCATACGAAGCTGCCAGACCTGTCATTCTTGAATCTCTTGATGAAGACGGGGTTCCTCCAACTGTCCTCCCTCCTCAGATACCCACTGATGTTGATACACTGAAGAGATCTTGGGCGCAGCTAAAGGAAGAACGAGATTTTTATCGGGAAAAGTTCAACGAACAGGAACGGAAGATCCAGAAGCTGACTAAGCAATTGGAGGAAGAGCGGATCCTGAATAACTATATCCATACTGAGAAGAGGAGGCCATGGGAGCACTGATGGGCTTTGAATGTTTCCTTTTACAGCTTTTATTTCCTTTTCAGTATTTTCATTCCTGTAATGCCTAAGGGCAAGTTGTTGAACAATTTAAAGTTTGAATCTAATGAAGTGTGTTTCCCTTTTGTCTACAAAGTTGAATCTCGTTTGTCTTTGAAAACAAATCATACGCATCTCATTGCATCATATGCATAACAGGTACCCTTTTTCCACAAGTTGCTTAATCTTCTTCGCTGTTTATTTGAACAGTCATCATGAATCCTGAATCATCCAACGAACAAGCTATCAAGGCCCTCCAGGCCCAGAACGCCCAGTTTCAAGAGATGGTCATGAGCTTAGCCCAAGGTCAACAAGAGTTGAAGGCTCTACTCCTGAAGAAGAAGAAGAAGAAGAAGAGGATTGTGTTGTTCAACACTGGACACAGGTTTGGGAATACACTCCATAATGAGGCTGATCAAGCTACTTCCTCTGCAGAGAAAGACAGTCCCCAAGGGGGAAGGGCTCCTAGTCCTGCAGTCTCCGACAACGAGACGGATTACAATGACGAACAGTACCCTCCTGCTGCAGACAGATACAAACAACTAGAGGACCGTTTAAGTGCCATGGAGATTCAAAATGTGTCGGGGCTGGATTTTGGAGATTTAGGCTTATCTTCTGGGGTGGTGATCCCACACAAGTTCAAGGCACCTGGCTTTGCGAAGTACGACGGGGCTTCTTGTCCTAAGCTGCATCTCAGATCATATGTAAGGAAAATCCAACCTTATACTGCAGACAAGAACCTATGGATCCATTTCTTTCAGGATAGCCTTTCAGGGTCTCAACTCGAATGGTTCTATCAGTTAGATGGAGCCAGTATCCGAAACTAGGAGGACTTGGCTAGTGCGTTTTATAGACAGTATCAGTATAATTCTGACCTCGCTCCCACGCGTACCCAACTTCAGGGTATGTCACTGGGAACGGGCGAAGGATTCAAAGAATATGCGCAAAAATGGAGAGACCTGGCTGGCAGGGTGCAGCCACCGCTGACTGACCGTGAACTTGTTGACATGTTCCTAGGGACCCTGTCTGGTCCATTCTTCAATCATCTAATTGGTAATTCTTCTGCCGGGTTTACAGATTTGATCTTGACTGGTGAGAGGATAGAAGCTGGTATCAAGTCGGGAAAGATACAGAAAGGTGCCGCTGCGAGTACTGAGAAGAAACCCTTCAAGAAGGAAGCCAGTGCTGTTTATGGTCCCAGAAGACAAGTCAAGCCGGAACGCCGCCAAAATGTCAATGCATTGGTAATTTCGAAGCCTGTCGCTGCTCCTCAGCAGTATAATCAACAAAGGGGTGAGAGGCCCAAAAGGCAGTACACTCGGCTTAGTATGACCCTGTCTCAGATTTTGCCGCAACTTCTATCAACCAATCTGGTAACTGTCAAAGAAGCTCCGAAGGTAGTGAACACAGCTTCTCCGAAGTATAACCCCAACGCCCGTTGCGCTTATCACTCCGATAGCCCCGGGCATACTACGGACGATTGCTGGGCTCTGAGGAATAAGGTTCAAGACCTTATTGATGCTAAGGAAATACAGTTTGAGGCGCCTGAAAGGCCCAATGTTGTGACTGCTCCCATGCCCCAGCATGGAGTGAGTGTTGTGGAAGAAGACCGATATGTAGCCTCCGTGGAAGAGATTGTTACTCCATTATCGACTGTTAAAAGGAATCTGTTGCTAGCCGGTTTATTTCCGGGATGTGATGAAGATTGCCTTCTGTGTGCTGTTTCGCCTTTTGGTTGTCCTTCGCTGAAATCAGGTATCCAAAGCCTGATGGATAGCAAGGAAATCTTGTTTGAGAAGATTGCCGTTCCTGCTGTCCCTACCGAAGAAGTTTCTATTGTCACTATTTTCAACAAACCTCCCAAGGCTACTTCAAAGAAGCCTGTCAAAATTATGTCCACTCAGAAAGTTGCTCCCATCATCATTACAGTTCCGGGGCCTCTCCCTTATACATCCGACAAAGCTGTCCCATGGCACTATGGGGCAGATGTTTATGTGCTTGGAGTGAAGCAAGAGTTTGATACAAGTACTGGTGTTAGCAACATCACCGGGCCTGCCAAGATCACTCGCAGTGGTAGGCTGTTTTCACCAGATATTTCGCCGCCAGTTATTCAGAAGCCTCTTATCATCACACCCGCAAGTGTGCATGTTTCCCTTCCAAATCAAGTTCCTGTTTCTACCCCTGTCGCTGAGTCCTCTAATGATCGGGGCAAAGAAGTTGCTACTGATTTGCCTGCCCGGACGGAGGCACCGAAGACGACCGCTGTTGAAGCCTCCCAGCAAGAGATGGAGGAGATCCTCAAGATTATCAAGAAAAGTGATTTCAATGTTGTTGAGCAGTTGGGGCACACCCCATCAAAAATTTCTATGCTATCACTGTTATTGTGTTCAGAGGCCCACGCCAAAGCCCTGATCTCCTTTCTGAAAACAGCTCATGTGCCACAAGAAACATCTGCTGATCAATTTACTGATTGTGTGGCTAACTTGACTGCTGATAACGGGTTGGGCTTTTCTGACGCCGATCTGACTGCAAAAGGAAAGAATCATAATGATGCCCTGCATGTCTCTATTGAATTCAGGGGCACTACTTTGGCCCATGTGTTGGTGGACACCGGTTCTTCATTGAATGTATTGCCCAAGAAGGCCCTAGACAGATTGGATTGTGAGGGTCTGGAACTCAAGCCCAGTAACATTGTGGTCCGAGCCTTTGACGGTTCGAAGAGGATGGTACATGGCGAGGTTGACATTCCAATCAGGGTTGGTTCCCAAGTTTTTGATTCTACTTTCTATGTGATGGATATCCGTCCATCCTATTCCTGTTTATTGGGTCGTCCATGGATCCATAAGGCTGGAGCGGTGACCTCCACCCTACATCAAAAGCTTAAGTACCCAGTCAGAGGAAAGATTGTTACAGTCCAAGGGGAAGAAGAGTATATGGTCAGCCACTTGAACTCATTCATACATAGAAATGGATGGGGAATTCATTGAGACCCCCTTTCAACACTTTGAAGAGGTGCCTCAGACGTTGGCGTCGGCTGAAACTGTGATTGAAGACCCTCCTTTGAAGATGGCTTCCTTGAAGGATGCCCGGGCTGTGATTGAGAAAGGCGAGTGCGCAAACTGGGGTCGACTTCCTGACTTCACTCCGAAGACTGACAAGTTTGGGCTGGGCTTCACTACAGAGGCTCAGAGGGCTGTTCGCAAAGCAAGGATCGGAAAACCTCCGGTGTTCATCACCAGCCCAGGAGTGAATGCTATTGAGGACGACGTAGAGGAAGCGGAATTTGACAGCTGGATCTACCCAACAACCGACAATGGACCAAGCAACTGGACTGCCAAAGACTTTACACCTATTACTTTTGTCACTCACTAATGAACTCTTTTGTCTTCAATTTGTAACAAACAATATGTTGAAACTTTTATGGCTCGGTGTCCTACCCGGGGCACCGTGTCTCCATTTGTGAGGGCTTTTGTATGACATTTTCATATATCATTAATCAAAACGTTGGACGTTTGTTGCATTTCAAATCTTGTGCTTCATTTCTTTCTTTATCATATATTGCAAAACAACTATATTTACACACACTCACTTATACAGGTTCCAATCCACTCTGGATCTCACTGGTAACGACTCTGCTACTGCCAGTTATGACTTCGAAAATCCGATCAACTTAGCCGAAGACGAGGGTGAAGATGATTGCGAAGTGCCTGGTGAACTTGCAAGACTGCTACTCCAGGAAGAGAGGGCCATTCAGCCGCATGAAGAGCCAGTGGAAACGGTAAATCTGGGTACTGAGACAGATAGAAAGGAAGTCAAGATTGGTGCCAATCTGGAGCTCAGTGTGAAACAACGGTTGATTCAGATGTTGCATGACTACATGGAAATCTTTGCTTGGTCTTACGAAGACATGCCTGGTTTGGATGCCGACATTGTGGTTCATCACGTGCCTACCAAGGAAGATTGCCCTCCGGTAAAACAGAAGGTTCGCCGCATGCGTCCAGAGATGTCTGAGAAAATCAAAGCTGAGGTTATGAAACAATTTGATGTCGGGTTTCTAGCAGTGACTTCTTACCCTCAGTGGGTTGCCAACGTGGTTCCAGTGCCAAAGAAAGATGGTAAAGTTCGAATGTGTGTTGATTACAGGGATTTGAACAGGGCCAGCCCTAAGGATGATTTCCCTCTGCCTCATATCGACGTTCTGGTTGATAATACTGCTCAGCATAAAGTCTTCTCCTTCATGGACGGCTTCTCCGGTTATAATCAGATCAAGATGGCTCCTGAAGACATGGAGAAGACCACTTTCGTTACTCAGTGGGGCACCTTTTGCTACAAGGTCATGCCATTTGGATTGAAAAATGCTGGGGCAACCTACCAACGTGCCATGGTTGCTTTATTTCATGATATGATCCATCACGAGATAGAAGTGTACGTCGACGATATGATTGCAAGATCTCAAACTGAGGAGGAACACCTTGACCATCTACGGAAGCTGTTTGACCGTCTGAAGTTGTACAAACTGAGGCTGAACCCGAACAAATGCACCTTTGGGGTGAGGTCTGGAAAGTTGCTGGGTTTCATTGTAAGCGAAAAAGGTATTCAAGTGGACCCTGCCAAGGTGAAAGCCATACAAGAGATGCCGACTCCCAAGACAGAGAAAGAAGTCAGAGGCTTTCTAGGACGTCTGAACTACATTGCCCGATTCATCTCGCATCTAACTGCTACCTGTGAACCAATCTTCAAGCTGCTAAAGAAAGATCAGGTAGTACGTTGGAACGATAAATGTCAGGCCGCTTTTGAAAAGATAAAAGAGTATCTCTAAGAACCACCCATCCTCATGCCACCAGTGGAAGGGAGACCTCTAATACTATACTTGACAGTGCTTGACAACTCAATGGGGTGTGTGCT
This sequence comes from Vicia faba, assembly GCA_948472305.1. NCBI lineage: Eukaryota > Viridiplantae > Streptophyta > Magnoliopsida > Fabales > Fabaceae > Vicia > Vicia faba. The sequence goes on from OX451738.1 coordinate 359,020,683, forward strand.
GGGGCAGCATGACGAGTCTGGCCGAAAAGAGCACGCTATTTATTACCTGAGCAAAAAGTTTACCGACTGTGAGACTCGGTACTCACTGCTCGAGAAAACTTGTTGCGCTCTGGTATGGGCTGCTCGCCGACTGAGACAGTATATGTTGACTCACACTACTCTGTTGATTTCAAAAATGGATCCAATCAAGTACATATTCGAAAAGCCTTCTCTGTCCGGAAGAATAGCAAGATGGAAAATGATCTTGACGGAATATGACATCCAGTACACGACTCAAAAAGCAATCAAAGGAAGTGTATTGGCAGACCATTTGGCACACCAACCTGTGGACGATTACCAATCGTTGAACTTTGAATTTCCAGACGAAGATATCATGGTAGTAACTGATTGTGAAGTACCTGGACCGGATGAAGGACCTGAGGAAGGATCCCGATGGTCTATGCATTTTGACGGAGCCTCGAACGCTTTGGGTAACGGCATCGGCGATGTGATCATATCTCCTAAAGGCACTCATACTCCACTCACCGCCCGGTTATGTTTCAACTACACCAACAACATGGCGGAGTATGAGGCATGTATCATGGGTATCCAAGCTGCAATTGACCTAAGGATCAAGTTTCTGAGTGTCTTCGGAGATTCCGCTCTCGTGATCAATCAGGTCAAAGGCGAGTGGGATACGAAACACCCAAATCTTATTCCTTACAAGGAGTATGTGCTTACATTGCTTCCCCACTTCGAAGAGATAACTTTTGAACACTTCCCAAGAGAGGAGAATCAGTTGGCGGACGCGTTAGCTACGATGTCTTCAATGTTCAAAGTCAAATGGGACAACGAAGCGCCCTAGATCATTATCTGGAAATTGGACGAACCTGCATATTGCTGTGATCTTGAGGCCGAAGAGGTAACAGAGAAACCCTGGTATCATGAAGTAAAGAGGTACTTGGAAGCTCAAGAATACCCCGAAGGTGCATCTGTTAATGACAAGAAATTCTTGAGAAGGTTTGCAGCAAAGTTCTTCCTCAGTAATGGCATTCTCTACAAGAGAAACCATGATTCAACTTTACTGCGTTGTGTGGATAAGACTGAAGCAGAAAAGATCATGGCAGAACTACATGAAGGTACATTCGGAACGCATTCCAGTGGACACACCATGGCAAAGAAAATCCTTCGGGCAGGATATTTCTGGTCCACAATGGAAGCCGACTGTTACCAACATTCTCGGACTTGTCACAAATGCCAGATCTATGCTGATAAGGTGCACATTCCTCCGGTTCCTCTGAGCGTCTTGACGGCACCTTGGCCTTTTGCAATGTGGGGCATTGATATGATCGGCGAGATCCGACCGACGACATCCAATGGGCACCGCTTCATCTTGGTAGCAATTGACTATTTCACTAAGTGGGTTGAAGCAGCTTCCTACGCCACTGTAACCAAGAGCATCGTGGCACAATTCATTTGGCACAACCTGATCTGTCGATACGGTGTACCTGAAAGAATCATTACGGACAATGGTACCAATCTTAACAACAAAATGATCACTGAGCTCTGCGGACAATTCAAGATACAACACCACAACTCTTCACCTTACCGGCCGAAGATGAATGGGGCTGTAGAAGCAGCAAATAAGAATATCAAGAAGATTGTGCAGAAGATGACAGTGACCTATAAAGATTGGCACGAAATGTTACCGTTTGCTCTTCATGGGTATCGTACCTCAGCAAGAACGTCAACCGGGGCAACTCCCTTTTCCTTGGTCTATGGCATGGAGGCAGTCTTGCCGATTGAAGTCCAGATACCCTCTCTCCGGATAATGAAGGATGCAGACTTGAGCGAAGATAACTAGATCCAGACTCGACTTGATCAATTAAATCTAATTGACGAAAATAGACTCACTGCTATTTGTCATGGTCAGACATACCAAAAACGGATGATCAGGGCATTTAACAAGAAAGTCAGACGACAAGAGTATCAAGTCGGAGACCTGGTAATCAAGCGCATCATTCTCCCTCAAAGTGATCCCAGGGGCAAATGGACCCCTACGTACGAAGGGCCATTTGTGGTTAAACATATCTTCTCGGGAGGAGCTATGATTCTAACCACCATGGATGGTGACGACCTTCCTCACCCCGCCAATGCAGACATAGTAAAAAGATACTACGCGTGAACTAAGGACCCGCTAGGTTGACACACCTAGGCTAAAATAAGGGCTTCCCGGCGAACCAAAAGGGTTCGGGCAAAAATAAGGGATGAAATAAAAAAACTGTACACCCGGCAAGTCGAAAACCTGAAAAGGCGGCTTGGGCAAAAATGGGTATCCCGGTGGATTGAAAACCCGAAAGGGCGGTCCAGGCAAAAGTTAGGGATAAAGTGCAATACTATGTCTCATTGGATCACCTTGCATCCAGAATTCGGCATCAACTATCAGGGCTCAGACTTCGACATCGATCAATCAGCTTCACCTTCAACTGAGCAGCAAAATGATGAGACGCTTGAAGACATAAAGGCAATAACAGAGTTGGAACCCAGTGGGATTGTTTTTCACATAGCTGTTTTGTTTTCTTTTCAAAATTGTATGAACTCTATGTTGTTCGGCGGCGTTCTCCTACTAGGACGTCAGCCTCTTGTACAAAAACGCCTATTTACTGGCAAATTTCAAAATCAATACAAATTCAATTTTTCAGACAAATTATCCATTGTTTTTCCTTTTTTTCTGTTTTGTTTTGCAAAGAACGTCCAATGCTCATTTTTTATATATGCATTTGATATTAAATGGCTAGATCATAAATGTTTACATACGAAACAAAGGATTAATGACTGGTGACATCAGAAAAAGGGGGAAATTTTGAAGTGACCAAGCGGTCTAGTTGCTTTGTCCGCCAAGGTACCAAGGTAGGTTCAGCTGAAGAACATGACCAAGCTACCTCAACAATCCCCAGTGGAGTATAGACATCCCTCAACAAGTGTCCCCGGCGGTCTTAATATGAGATTGTTCCCCGGCGGAATACCAACACCCCAGTACAGTCTCAAAAGAAAAATTTTTCCCCAGGAAAGTGGAATCCTTATCCCCAGTAGATTCTGGAAGCTTATCCCCAGCGGAGCTCTCATCAAAGCCTCAGCGAACTGTCTCTTCCCACGGAGTAATTCCCCTCAGAGTGATCTCTCCAACAAGTGTATGCCCCAACGGAGTCATCTTCTCCTATCGGTTTATCTTGCAACCATAATCCCCAGTGGAAACGAAGAACTCTTCTCTTCAACATCATCCCAGGATTTGATTCCCCGGCCAGTCGTCAAGGATTTATTTTCCTAGACGAAAATACATTCATAGACGTTTCATATTTCATACATCCTATTTACGTACATGACAAAGTGCATACAACACTAACTCATTTTGAGCATCATGACATCATGCATCTCACACATCATGACATTGCATACCACTGATATTTTGCCTTTTCAGGAAAAAGATCAATCCAAAAGATGATTACTATCAAATATCACGAATCCAGATTCGATTCCTGTATCTAGCCAGGGCACATCTGTGAGTGATTGATTGTAGATTCGATACCTGTATCTAGCCAGGGCATATCTGCATAAAGAGTTTGAAGGTTAACCCCTGTAACAAGCCAGGAAATTATCTTTCATTCTCAGGTCAGAGGTTTACCCCTGTATCCAGCCAGGAAAGCCATCTCTACCAACCTTTTACAATTCCAGATTCGATACCTGTATCCAGCCAGGGCACATCTGTTGACGACTATTTCCAGATTCGATTCCTGTATCCAGCCAGGGCACGTCTGAAGAGTTTGAAGATTTGATTCCTGTATCCAGCCAGGGCATATCTGTTGACGACTATTTCCAGATTCGATTCATGTATCCAGCCAGGGCACGTCTGAAGAGTTTCCAGATTCGATTCCTGTATCCAGCCAGGGCATGTCTGCGTGAAGAGTTTGAAGATCAACCCCTGTAACAGACCAGGTAATTATCTCTCTTTCTCAGGTACGCAAGTTCTCGCTAAGGAATCTCTTACGCGATCGACACCTAGATGGCATCTATAAACCCATCTCCACAACTATCCATTACAGTTCCAAATGGCATCTATAAGCCCATTCCCGACAAGTTTCTGTCACACTTCTAGATGGCATCTATAAGCCCATCCTCCTATCTATCATCTTTCCAAATGGCATCTTTAAGCCCATTCTCGCCATCACATTGTTGATACTCCAGCATGCGAGTGCAAATTTCCGGGCACTCTAGTGTCCAATCTCCTTTTACCCTCGAGTCGCGAAAGGCAAACTTGCCCATCTAACTCTTCAGGTTCAAGAAGATTGAACAGGGGCAACTGTTGTACCCCAAAATTTGCCCTCGCATTTTTCCACGAGAAATCACATCTTCAGGCTTTTCCTGATTTTTTTTTTCAAATTGGCTCAAGAATCGGTCAAACAGACTTTTCTCGTCAGTCAGACAAAATTAGGGTTTTCATTGATTTTCATGGCTCTGGAACAATTCAAACAGTTGGTTTAGGGTTTGGCTGATTTTGGCTCAACTTTGATCAGGCGAACGCTTCTTTGGCATTTGATCAGGAATTAGGGTTTGTGCGCAGATCTCTCAAAAAGATTTAAATTCTATAATGCTTTCCAAGTTATTCTGAGATATGGACTGAGGCATTTGGACTGAGTTTGCAATGTTTGACTAAATCAGTGAGAAGAAAAAGACATTTGGGCATGTATGATTTGACGGTGCATTACTTTGATTATTCAAGATGCCGGACGTTTATGGATTATTTATTATTTTGAGTTAAATGATTGGAATTTATTTTCAATTATTATAATTTAAAGAATTATAAATAATAAATAAACAATTGGAAAGAATAAAAAGAATTAATTGGTTAAAAGGAATTTTTATTCATCTTTAAATATTTGTTACAATTGTTATTTAAATACAAGTATTTATTTACAAAGTATTTACAATAATAATAGTTACAATAATTAAAATTGAAATAAACTATCCTAAATTCCTAAGTCTTCAATTCTTCATCCTCCATTTGTTGCTATTTCTCTCCATTTGATTTTTTATCTGCAAAGAAAAGAAGAAAAAGTCAGAAGCAGATAAATAATTAAAAGTAGACAGATAAAAATTGGGTTCATCATTAAAGGCAACTGGCTGGAATCAGTTCGCCCTCTCTGCAAATCACGAGATTTCTCCCGGTTCACGGAGAGGGATGAAAAATGCTTGCAACAAAAATATTGAAAATGCACAAAAGTTAAATTGCACATTTCAAATTGGCCAACCAACTGCATAGTTCAAAGCAAACAGCATGTACAACTATAAAAGTTCAAATTGCCAAACAAAGTCCAATGTCAAACTGTCCAAAAGGCTATTCAGATGCAAGTACAAGATGTTGTCAAAAGAAGATTTGGAAAGATATCAAGAAGACATAAAGTATGCAGAGAACTACATGTGCAAGCAAGGTTTCATTTCATCATTTCCCAGCAGTTGCCTTTTCAGGAAAAGTACAAACATAAACATTATTTAATGTTTTAACTGTACTAGAGAGAGAAAAAAGAGAGAAAGGAAGATGGGCTTACTGGCTTGAGGCTAGAGAAAGGAAAATATATAAAAGAGACTGCAATAAAACAGTGACAAAAAAAGGATAAAAAAGATATAAAAGATAAAAACCCTACAAACTGTAGGAAGAAGACAACAGAACGGCCTTCCACCAAAAAGCCTCTAGCATAAACAAATCAAACCTTCAACCTGCAAGGCCATAACCAGTTCACAACAACAAACCTGCTAAGCCTAACCTGGAAGTTTTTCAAGCTTAACAGCCATAACTGAAGCAAGCCACAACCAGTAAACCAGAAGCCTAAAGCTTAAACCTGTAAACCTTTCAAGACCTCAACAAACCTTAAACACATAGCCATGAACCAGAAGTCAAAAACCTGCACCAACTGATAAGCTATAAACCAGATCTGTCCAGCAAAAACCAGTAAACTCATCAAAAGCCAAAAACCTGCGTCAAAGCCATAAGTCTGAAACCTAAAGTTCAACATACCAAAACTTTACCTGATTCAAACTTAAAACCAGTAAACCAAAAAAGCCATAGCCCCAAACTAAAGTCCAAGCGTTCAAGGCAACGAAGACCCTCAGAACTGAAAGAGCTCATCATTGGGTAACCAACAAAATCAAAAATCATCATCTCAGAAGCATACTCAGAACATATCAGATATCAAACTTTCCAAGCATCTCATCATCAAAAAATCCCTAAGCATATCAAGCTAGCATATGAAGTGACAAGAAGAAGAAGGTACAGAAGCATCAGTATAACCAACATCAGGCAAGCATTCCAAGACATCCAGCTAAAGCATACAGTGGCAAATACATAGAAGCATACATAAGCAGAAGCGAGGCTAACAGAAGAAGAGGAAAAGGTGACCAAACTAGGTTTTCAGTTTGTCATCATAAAACCTGAAAGAAGTGAAACAAAAGTGCCAGGAAGAGAATGTTTCCAGCATCACCGTCCCTCCGCCGTCAAGCCACCGGAAACGCCTCCAAGCTATCGTTCTTCTCCATCTCCAAGGACCAGAGGTAATATCCCTAATCTTTGCCTTTCCATGTACCTCAATCAAAGACAAACAAGAACATAAAGGAAATCAGAAGCGGACCTAAAACATACAACGATATGAGTTAAAACCCTAACGCATTACAACAAAGAAATTGAACCTCGTAGCTACCGCTCGCGTGGTCATAGAGAAGAGGAGGCAACGATGGCGTCTGGTGGCTAGAGATGAGGAAGGCGTCAATAGCTAAGCATGGCGTGAGGAGACCAAGAACGAAAGCGAACGACGGCGCCTTTGTACCCTTTGCTCAAACCCTAACATTCCAATTGAAAACGAACCTTGCAACCCTAAACAAAATTGATTCAAACTTGGGCTCTGTCCCACGAAAGCAAGCATAAGGCCCAAATATGTTCTAATTCACACCCCCCTCCCCTTGGCTTCTGTTTTGATTATGCTTGGGCCAAGATAAACCTCCCTAAGGCCCATTCTTGTTTTCTTAAAAACTTAAAACATTTTTTTATTTTTTTTCCATTTAATTTTGTTTATACATAAAACAATAATGCATAATATAATTAAAATTTAAAACATTTCTTTCTTTTTCTTAAAATATCTTGTTTATACATAATTAATTAAAATATATATTATTTTTTTTAAATACCACAAAAGTTGGAACTTAAGACTTTTTTCCTTTCTTTTATTAAAATTTTCTTATTTGTAAAAAATACATTATCTTTAATACCTAAAAGAACAAAACCTAAAACATGCTATTTTCTTTTAGTTAAATTTTCTTAGAATACAAAATTTAAACAAAAAAATACAAATTGACAACAATACATAATCAAAATACTTAATTTTTGGTTAAATTAAATATTCCGCAACTTGTAAATAATCTTACACTTACACCATACACTAATACATTTACTTTGCTTTACACACAAACATTGTTACTTTTTACATTGCCTTTATGCTATGCATTTGATACATTTACATTTGAGATCACAATTCGATTTGGTTGTAACTATTTAAGTCTCATCCCCATTTGTAAATTTGTACCCCCACTCCCGGATACTATTTGTAATAGCGTAGACTTTAAATTCCCGCAATTTATCGCTTTCGAATTATACCATGGTTAGACCTAGGGTTTGCATGTACATAAAATCAAACGCTAGATAACCTAATACAAGACAAATACATGAACTCAATACACAATCACACTTGCACCCCCTAGGGTAATCCCACGTGTTGCCTTCCAAAATGGGCCATGCTTGCACGTCGAGTTTCTTTGGCAAAACAATTCAAATGGTCATAAGTCCCTCGATGACGCTTTCGAAAGTTGCCTAAACGGAATGATCATAGTCCCTTCAAACAAATTGCCAAAGACACTTGGCACCATTGCATTCATGGTCCATACGAGGACCCGCGCCTGTCCCGTTAAACATCCTAAACGCAAGATTGTCCATCAAATTCAATAGGTGGAACAAAATTGTTAAAAAGGGGTTAAAACATAAGAAAAAACTTTGAGTACAATAGGGGTAGACAAAACTCTTAGTTACTTGAAATCAACTTGCAAAAACACTTGCCTATTTTCCAAACCACACTTCCCAAACACTTTCAAAACAAACTTCCAAAAAAACATTTTGAAACATCTTTTCGAAAAGATACACACCGTTGTATACACTCAAACACGAGTCATTGCATTGGTTTCCTAAAACAAGGCATCTTCTTCAAAAACATTTTCAAAACACAAACACACACCACAATTTCAAGCAATCAAAAATCAAGGCAAGTGATCTAAAAACCAAGTAACTAAGAGCCCATGGATAACCATGGATGAAAAGGGTGCTAATACCTTCCCTTTTCATAATCTACCCCCCGAACCCACGAAACATCTCAAAAAGGTTTTTTCCTGTGCTTTTTAACCTTTCCTTTAGGATAAAATAAAAAGTCGGTGGCGACTCTTGATAAACCGAACAAGTGCGAATACAAACGCAAAACTCAATTCAGTTCTCCCACCGTATCACAGATATCCTTAATCATGAGTCAAAGTTCGAGGCCCAAGTTCGACTTCTCAAGGATCTAAATGAGCTACGGCCTCAACTGGAGGTCGTGACCAAAGAGAATGAGCGTCCGGTCTCCTGAACGAAAGAGTTGGAAGGGATCACGGCCCCGGCTGAAGAAGAAATTGATGCAGAGAAGTGCATGGCATCTAGAGCAGAGCTGATTGCGCGCATCCGAGTGCTCGAACAAGACGTCATGGACACCCTTGGCTATGGTTTCAATACGGCCATTGAGCATCTGAGGATCCTGAACCCGGGGGTCAAGATTGTGGTAGAAGGAGCGGGTTCGTTAAACTAGGTTATTGACGGGAAGATCTTTTATCCCCCCGATAATAGTGACGGGGAAGATGAAATTTGATTAGTTTTTAGGGTCTGCGTTCCCGTTCTCATTTTATTTTGGATTTGTGGCCGTCGTGCCTAATTTGTAATTATTTGAACAGTGTCGGCCTTCGTGGTTGGTATTTATGAATGCCTTTGTTTTGTTTTCATGTTTATTTATTCATAAGTAATTCCTCATCATTGTTTCGGACTCTTTTATTGTATGAATATTCGTATATTCCATGTGTGGAGATGTATGTTCGACCTTTGTTATGGTCGACACTAGTTTTCCATGAAAGTTAGTGGTTTCCATGTGTGGAGATATGTGCTCGACTTTCATATTATTCAACACATGTTGGGATGTGTCGATAAGGCAGAGTAGGGATATGCAGAACGGGTGTAAGATCGGAGTCGGGATCCTAAACCCGTGGCGTGAACTGCCTATCGCGAGCTGGGTGTTCTTCCATGTTGGGTACTTCGACAGTAGAGCTCTATTGAGGTGTCTTTGTCGGGCTAAGATCTTGCTCGTGAAATGAACAAAATATCGCCTTTCGCTGATGTTTGGAGGCTATGCCCGTACCTAGACATGCCTACATGGTCGAGCTAGTCCACTCGTCGGTTGGAGAGGATCGGTCGACTGCTAACGCCCGTAACAGGTGAAGGACTTAACTATAGTATTGTTTTAGCTTCGCAGCATTCCAAGGTCGAAGTAGTGGTTCTCCATTTAACTGTTCGAGGTAATATGCTCTGGGTCTCGTAGCTCCTTGGACGCGGTACGACCCCTCCCAGTTTGTGGCCAATTTCCCCTTGCGGGAACCTTTATAGTTCCTTCAAAAGACTTGGCTGCCGACCTGAAATTCGCTCTTTATAACTTTGTTTCCATGACGTAGGGCTACCTATTGTTTTAGCGTGGCCTCGCGAAGAGCCGCTCTTGATCGAATTTCTTCGACTAGGTCGAGCTCATATCAGAAGGCCTCGTCGTTTATCTCCTTGTCGAGGGGAATTTTAGTTCACCTGGATGGATCCATGATTTCTATCGGGATGACGACCTTGGTGTTATAGGTTAGTCGAAATGGTGTCTCGTCAATCATCGAATGAGGCATCGTTCGATAGGCCCATAGGACGTTGTGTAGTTCTTTGACCCAACCCTTCTTGGCTTCGCCTAGCCTGTATTTGAGTCCTCGCAAGATGACTCTATTCGCAGCCTCGGCCTGCCAGTTCGTTTGGGGGTGTTCGACCGAGGTGAAATGTTGCTTGGTGTCGAGCCTGGCGATAAAGTTTTGAAAACTCTGATCAGTGAACTATGTCCTATTATCGGTGATGAGCGCCTGCTGTGATACGGTGGCATAACCGACTGTTATATACTGGTTTGCGTTTTTTGTTCGCAAATATGCGGTAAGCAAGAGTCGCCATCGTCTTTTCTTTTATCTAAATTAAGGAAAGGGTGAAAAGAACAGAAAAAGACCTTTTTCAAGGGTTTTCTGAGTAAGGGGGGTAGATTATGGAAAAGAAAGGTGTTAGTACCCTTTCCATCTGTGGTTTTCCACGGGCTCTTAGAGGTTTGCTCATTTTTCAAGATGCTTTTGTGCTTTGTGTTTGAAAATGTTTTAAACGCCTTAGTACGACGAACTTTGTAATGTTTCTCGGGATAGTAGAGAACGTATACAAAGTGTTTGAAAAATGTCTTTTGAAAAGAAGTTTTTGTGTGTAAGTGCAAAAATAGTTGAGCAAACTTCTAACAGCTATCTACTTTGTTACTCGAAAAGGGTCGTTCTTTTCCTCTTTTCCTTTAGACAATGTTATCCTACTATTAGTGAGTAGGTAGTCTTGTCGTTGGATGTTGAGGGACAATCGAAGGGATGTTACAGTCACGAAGGCAATTAATGGAGATGCTTTAGCAATTCTATTTTTAGGGACTAGATCATTTACCGAGAAGGCAACTGTAGGGTCATCGAGGGACTATGATCTTTTGATTTTACGGGTCTTTGCTAAAGCATTCCTGCCCCATAACTGTTTTATTGAAGGCAACTAAAGTGGGGGTACCTTAGAGGTGTTTGTGTGCAAGTGTGTTGTGTTTCAGTTATTTTATCTTTAAACATTTAGGTGTTCTACCGTTTGTTTTCAGATCTTGTCATGCAATCCTAGTTAGCATACATCTAAGCAGTTAATATATGTACAGGAATTTAAAGTGCGGGAATTGTAAATCCTATGCTATCACAATGCTTCGGGAGGGGATTTACATTATACAAGGATAAAGGGGGATAAAGCGATAAATATCCTAATTTTTATCTATTACATCCGGTAGGCAGATACAATAATAGCAAAAACACAGAATTAAATAAATGCGCATGAAATAGAAAATACGTCTAAAAATCATAAGGAAAAGAAATCTTTTTGTTGTTTTTGGTATAAAAGAAAATAAAGCCTAAGTCTATTTAATTTTAATTTTAAGACAAAAAGGTGTTAAAATAAATAATTTATTTATTTACAAAATTAATTTAGTTGGAAAAACAACTAGCTTAAATATTTTTGTGATTTTGATTTTAATGTAAAAATAAAAAGAAGTCAATGAAAACAAAAATAAAATGCAAGGGACACCCTTCGATCCAAGGAGAAAAGAGGAGCTTTAATCCCAAGAGAGTTATGGTCTTTTAGATTCAGGAGAGGTGCCTTCTTTCGACTGGGCTAGGGAGTGGGCGTGAATAGCCTTCGATCCAGGGAAGGGGATCGCCCTTCGATCTTGGGGAAAGGGAATGCCCTTCGATCCAGGAAGGAGACGTCCTTCGCTCCAAAAAGGAGGCGTCTTTCGATCCAGGAAGGAGGTGTCTCCTTCGATCCAGTAGGTTAACGGGCAGCTTCGATCCAGAGAAGGTGTCTCCTTTGATCTGGGATGTTATACCTGTAAAAGTATGTTAGTGAAATAAAACTCAGGACCTGGGTATTGAAACCCAGGTCCTTCGATTTTGCGCTCGCTGGGACTTTTCTGGCTATATCTGCAGCAAGTGTTAGCTAATGAAGAACATGACCTGGGTGCCAAACTCAAGCCCTTTGATTCTGTCTAGGATGACAAGTCGAATGGAACAGCAAATATGGATATATTATACAAATACAAAGTTGGACAATTTACCCTCTCTTATCAGTAGATTGAACCTTCAATTTGGGCACTTCCTGAATGTGGGCACCTTTGATCTGGGGCTTCTGGGCTTGGATATTTTTGTTGAAGGGTGGCTTTGGCTTGGAAAATTTTGACAACATTTTGTGGATTTTGTGGGCAGCGTCTCTCCAATGTTTTTTTTCCTCCTCTTTTTTGCAACACTTGTGATCTCTTTATATAGAGGGGGTAGAGGGTACAAGAGAAGTAATGTTGGTAACATCAATTTGAATGCCATGAATACCAAAATGTAACATTGTCCAAAGTTAAGGGATCTTGCCTATTTTTTGAATTTGGCATAATATGTAACTGTCCTTCGAATGCTCTCTTTCGAATGGGCTGATGGCCTCCTTCGAATGGCCTTGATTCAGCTCCTTCGAACAGTTCTGATGGAGCTCTTTCGAATGAATCTAATTTATTTCCTTTGAATGGTTCTGATTCAATTCCTTCGAATGTCACTTGTCCAAATACCAATCGAAAGGTATTTATTGAAATGTCAATCGAAGAGTCCTTTTCTACGTCAATCAAAAGATCTTGTCCATGCCAATCGAAGGACACGGTTAACATGCTTGTAGAAGCTTCTTTGACATAATGCCAAATCGAAGGATCATTTTCCATGACAATCGAAAGGCTTGGCCCAGGGTGCCAAACGAAAGGGTCTTTCAGAATGCCAATCGAAAGGCTTATTATGAGGATAATTGAAAGGCCTTGTATCCATGCCAATCGAAGGGCTTAGCCACAATGCCAATCGAAGCATTTGGAATGTCAATCGAAAGGCTTGGCTACAATGCTAATTGAAGAGCATTGTCCATGCCAATCGAAAGGCTCCTTCAGAATACCAATCGAAGGGTCTCTCAGAATTCCAATCGAAAGGTACTTAAAACACCACTTAAAAATCTTTTTTCTTAGGCAAGGGTTTGTGGTCAATCATGTAGGGAAAGACCTTGGAAAACATTAGAGGGAAAGTTTTGGGGTACAACAGTTTCCCATGTTCAATCTTCTTAAACCTGAGGATGTAGATTGGCTTGTCTTCCTTTCGTGATCTGAAGGTGGAAGATGATTGAACACTAGAGTGCCCAGAAATTTGCACTCGTCTGAAGTGATATTGTTGGTTAATAATATCGGGAATGGGCTTACAGATGCCATTTGGAAAAGGTGACAGGAGACTGTCGGAGATGGGCTTAAAGATGCCATCCACGGAACATGACGAAGAGTCGTCAGAGATGGGCTTAAAGATGCCATCCATATGAATGTTTATTTCATGGGATATTCCTTTGTGGGAATTCCTTCTCTTGTTGTTAGAGAGGATTCCGCTGAGGAATGTTGGTCTCTGTCTTGGAACATAGAGTCTTAGGAGCTTTAGTTGTCTGTTGCTCTACTGGGGATTCATCATTTATTGAAGAGACAGAAGTGAACTGCTATCTGGTCAGGATCCAGGATTTACAGTGCCTTGCTGAGGATAATAAGGCTAATTGTCATATGGTCATGCTCTAGGCTTCACAGTGACTTACTGGGGAAATGAGATTAAACTGTTATCTGGTCGTACCCAGGCTTTGCAGTTTGAAGAAATTAAGCTGTTATCTGGTCGGGTTCAGGCTTCAACTTGAATCTGAGGTGTACCGTTATCTGGTCGTATCCAGGATTCGGTACTTTGAAGAAATTAAGCTGTTATCTGGTAGGTTCCAGGCTTCAACTTGAATCTGAAGTATACTATTATCCGGTTGAATCCAGGCTTCATAGTAACTGATAGAGTAAATTACTATCTGGTCAGATTCCAGGCTTCGCAAAACTTTATACTGTTATCTGGTTGAAATCCAGGCTTCACAATGTCTTTGAAGAAGTGAACTACTATCTGGTTGGATTCCAGGCTTCACAGCACCTTATATTATTATCTGGTCGAAATCCAGGCTTCAGAGTGTCTTTAAAGAGGTGGACTACTATCTGGTCGGATTCCAGGCTTCGCAGCACCTTATACTGTTATCTGGTCGAAATCTAGGCTTCACAGTTTCTTCAATTGGAATGGAAATCAGAGAGATCTTAGTGTCGATCTGACTGAACCAGAGAAGATCTTGGATTAACTTTGACTATAATGGAAATTAGAAGAATCTTAGCATCGATTCAACTGGAACAGACAAAAGTCTTGGAATATCTTCAATTGGAATAGAAATCAGAGAGATCTTAGTGTCGATCTGACTGAACCAGAGAAGGTCTTGGGAGGACATCTTTCTAAGGAAATTGCTGAAATAGCCTTTCATCAGACGTAGCTTTTGAGAAGACAACCAGGTCACATAAGTAGTGGTGTTTGTTGATTTGATCCTTCCCTGAAAAAGGTAAAGAGTTAGTCATATGCAATGTCATGATGTATGAAATGCATTATGACGAGGTTCTCAAAATAAATGAGATTATGATGTATGCGATGTGTATGCATATGCCATGATGTATGAATATAGGATGTTATTGAGATGTTTCCCAGTCTGGGAAAATAAATCCCAGACTGCTGTTGGAGAGTATTGGGAAGCTGAATCCTTCATTTCTGCTGGAGATAATGAATGGAGATGATTCGCTGAGGATTTCCTCTTTTTGTTTAAGGATAAACTGCTGGGGATTGATTCTGCTTGAGAATTAATTCTGCTCGTGGATAACTCTATGGAGAGAGATGCTTGTTAGAAGATTCTTTCGTTGTAGAGAAATAAACTTTGTTGGGGAATGAACTTCCGTAGTTAGAGAAATAAACCCTACCTGGGAGGAGGTTTTAAACTGTTTGAATCGGGCTGGGGAAAACAGACTTCAGTTGGAGAAGGTAATCCCTGCTTGGGGAAGAAGAGGTCAAAACTCTGGTTGTTTCTGCTCTGTGGGGAACATAGATGTCACAGACGTATGCTGAGGATACGGTGATGACTTCGCATCAGAATGTTTCTGCCCCTGTTCCTGCTGGAGATTTTGTGGATGGATCTATGTCGTGATTGCACTCGAACATGTATTAAATGAGTGTCAGAATGACATCCGTCTCTGGATCGTATTTGAATTGTACTTGAAACATGTGTTGAATGAGTGTTAGAATGACATCCGTCTCTACATCGTATCTGCACTGTACTTGAAACATGTGTTGAATGAGTGTCAGAATGACATCCGTCTCTAGATCGTATCTGCACTGTACTTGAAACATGTGTTGAATGAGTGTCAGAATGACATCCGTCTCTAGATCGTATGTGCACTGTACTTGAAACATGTGTTGAATGAGTGTCAGAATGACATCCGTCTCTGGATCGTATCTGCATTGTACTTGAAACATGTGTTGAATGAGTGTTAGAATGACATCCGTCTCTGGATCGTATCTGCACTGTACTTGGAGAGAATCTGAAATAGGTGTTAGGATGACATCCATTTCTGGATCATACCTGAATCGTTTCTAGATGATGGTCTGAATAAGTATCAGGGTGATATCCGTCTCTGGATCGTATCTGAACCGTTTCTAGATGAGCATCTGGAGTAAGTGTCAGGATGACATCCGTTCTTGGATCGTACCTGAACTATTTCTAGATGATAATATGGAGTAAGTGTCAGGATGACATCCATTCTTGGATCGTACCTGAACTGTTTCTAGATGAGAATCTTCTTTATTCAGAATGTTTCCGTTGGGAATTCTTGTTTTCTTGTTTTGAGAATGAATCATTGAGGAACATTGATTTTTCTTGATTGTACGTGATTCGTTGTTGGAATTCGTGTCTAATGCCCCCAAGTGATTCAGATGGAGATCTGCCCCTAGCTATTTGGCATTTTTGAGAGATTCCTTGAATCTTGACTTGACTGCCCCAGATGATGGAGAATGATCATGTCGTGCCCCTTGGTTGGAAGTGTTTTTCCACTTGAGGTGATCCTTTTCATTGAGAAGGTTTTTGTTCACTAGATATTCTTCATGCGAATTCTCCGTTGTCGAACAGATAACTATATGCAAGCAACGATATTCAAATAATGCAAGGTTTATGCTTGTCTTGAAGTTTTTGAAAATTCATTTTTTAGTAAAACAAAATTTACAATAGAGTGATATCAACTCAGAATTTATAGCAAGTCCTACAGGAGTCAGGATACCTTTTGTAACAGTATGCTTCTGAACTAACCTATGATTCAGTTAGGACTTTTAAGGGTTGTAGCATGGCCTAGTTCACGGTTCAAGAAACAAAGGATAAAGGCTCAAAGTTTATTTGTACCCACCCGCTCTTAGTGATGTTCTTCAATCATATGCTCAGTTAATCATGCGTTTAAATCTCGATTGAGTCTGGCATCTTGTCTTTGATATTCCGGTGATGGTTCAGATACTGATTGTTTATTTTGAATAGGCAGTCATTTTTGTAATCTTTTTTTTTGTCGAGGATTTGTAGTAACCTCTTTTTTTTGTTTTCGTTATCCCTTCTTTTGCCTGAACTGTTTCTTTTTGTGATTACAGTCAGCGGGATGCCCCCGTTTTTTTTAAGTCTCCTTCATAGGTTTTGACTTAGCGGGCTTTTATTTGAGAGATAATGATTGTCTGTCTTGACGATTATGTGGAACCATCATCGTCTTTTTATTTGGGAGGACGTCTCCGATGCCATTCATTGTGTACAAAGCGGAAGATTGCGACTGAATGCGCGTCTGAATTGACTGAGAAACTACCATGCTCCAGGTTATGATTAAGGGTTTTAATTTGTGTGAAAAGAAAAACTCCTACTTCTTTGGCTCAAAGGGGTTGACTAGGGATTATCTTCCTTATAACTCCACTGTTTTGGATTTGAAACAATGCCTGTACATCGTCAACAAGGTCTGTTCAAAAGCATACTGTATGGATTATGGTATTGTTTTCGTCATCCTCCCTCTAAAGACTTATAGCTTTTTAATCAAGAGTCGAATATCACGTAAAGAAAGCAAGAAAATAGTTTAAATAAAATGACAATGAAATCATTCAAGACAAACATATGCGATGCATTAATGGGAAAACCAAAGTTCAGCATAACAGTAATTGTTTGAACAACAAATGAAATTACAAATGAAAAATAAAAAATGAACTGGACGTTCTCAATGATTTGGCCTAGGAGAAGTGATCACTTTGTGAGTCTCTGGAGGATCGAATTCAACCTCTTTGGCGTCAATCATATCCTGAATTTTGTTCTTCAGAGCCCAGCAACCATTTGTATCATGTCCAGGACTATCAAAATGTCAGACGTTGGAATTTGCAGCTTTGGTTGAAGAACTTTGTATTGTTGAAGGTCCTTCTACAAGAGTCAAGCTCACCATATCAAGTGGGTCATAGCCCCGACTCAAGTTGTTGAGTTTTGATCTTTTGACGGTATTGGCTAAAGGAAAATAAATCCCCTTGCCCCTTGCTAGACGTCTGATTCATCATAACCTGCACCACATACCCTTGAGATCCTTGAAATGGTTAAGGAGATGATGTGGCATGATGTTATGATGTGTATGCTATGAGTTAAGCAAGAATGCATGGTAAGAAACGAATTTATTGGATTTATACAAATAAGGTCCTGCAAGGAATACAAACAAAGCCCTGCAATAAGTTCAGATTATTAGGCAAAGAAAGCAAACAAATCACACAAATAGTCTTAGGTTTAGGATTGCATGGATTCCATAGGTAAGTACCCTCTTTAAGTTTAGTTGGTTCAACCTACCTTAGAAATAGTAATCGGGTTCTAAGAAGTCTCAATATCATTGATCTTCCTTTATCGGTATTATCTCAGCTTAGCAATCTTTTCTTGCAGCTGAAACATCCCGAAAGTCCGATCTCAATGAGTGTAGTATCGAGTGTCAACCAATTCCAGGCTTTACACTGAGACTGGCTATCTCACTACTTTATAATGGGCAAGTTTGTTCAACTAAGGTTCTAAGGTTCGTTAGTGCTTCACAACACCACGCAGCGGCCCTGTATTCTCCTCGATTCAACACAAGGGATACCGGTACCAACAAAAGTGTCACACCAACACAACCATCGCTTCAATCATATTGGTCTACATCGTACAGTCTCCATGATCTATTGTTGTTTACCTAAAAGTGTGCCCCAGATCCGGGTGTAGGATCTGTAGAAACAACACAAACAACCCTCCAAGGGTAAAGCAAACAAAGCACAACAAAGCAGTTAAATAATGAACTAACTCTAAGGTAACCCCACTTTTTATTCTATCCCCAGCAGAGTCTCTAGTTTTGTGATACGGTGACAGAACTGACTGTTATATACTGGTTTATGTTTTTTGTTCGCAAATGTGCGGTAAGCAAGATTCGCCATCGTCTTTTCTTTTATCCAAATTAAGGAAATGAGAAAAAGACCTTTTCGAGAGTTTTCTGAGTAAGGGGGATAGATTATGGAAAGGGAAGGTGTTAGCACCCTTTCCATCCGTGGTTTTCCACGGGCTCTTATAGGTTTGCTCATTTTTCAAGATGCTTTTGTGCTTTGTGTTTGAAAATGTTTTGAAAACGCCTTAGTACGGTGAACTTTGTAATGTTTCTCGGGGTAGTAGAGAACGTATACAAAGTGTTTGAAAAATGTCTTTTGAAAAGTAGTTTTTGTGTGTAAGTGCAAAAATAGTTGAGCAAACTTCTAACAGCTATCTACTTTGTTACTCGAAAAGGGTCATTCTTTTCCTCTTTTCTTTTAGACAATGTTATCCTACTATTAGTGAGTAGGTAACCTTGTCGTTGGATATTGAGGAACAATTGAAGGGAAGTTACAGTCACGAAGGCAATTTATGGAGATGCTTTAGCAATTTTGTTTTTAGGGACTAGATCATTTACCGAGAAGGCAACTGTAGGGTCTTCGAGGGACTATGATCTTTTGATTTTATGGGTCTTTGCTAAAGCATTCCTGCCTCATAACTGTTTTATTGAAGGCAACCAAAGTGGGCGTACCTTAGAGGTGCTTGTGTGCAAGTGTGTTGTGTTTCAGTTATTTTATCTTTAAACATTTAGGTGTTCTACCGTTTGTTTTCAGATCTTGTCATGCAATCCTAGTTAGCATACATCTAAGCAGTTAATATATGTACATGAATTTAAAATGCGGGAATTGTAAATCCTACGCTATTACAATGCTTAGGGTAGGAGATTTACATTATACAAGGATAAAAGGGGATAAAGCAATAAACATCCTAATTTTTATCTATTACATCCGGTAGGCAGATACAATAATAGCAAAAACACGGAATTAAATAAATGCGCGTGAAATAGAAAAGACGTCTAAAAATCCTAAGGAAAAGAAATCTTTTTGTTGTTTTTGGTATAAAAGAAAATAAAGCCTAAGTCTATTTAATTTTAATTTTAAGAAAAAAAGGTGTTAAAATAAATAATTAATTTATTTACAAAATTAATTTAGTTTAAAAACAACTAGCCTAAATATTTTTGTGATTTTGATTTTAATGTAAAAATAAAAAGAAGTCAATGAAAACAAAAGTAAAATGCAAGGGACGCCCTTCGATCTAGGGAGAAAATGGAAGCTTCGATCCCAGGAGAGTTATGGTTTTTCGATTCAGGAGAGATGCCTTCTTTCGATTGGGCTAGAGAGTGGGCGTGAATAGCCTTCGATCTAGGAAAGGGGATTGCCCTTCAATCTTGGGGAAAGGGAATGCCATTCGATCCAGGAAGGAGTCGTTCTTCGATCTAGGAAGGAGGCGTCTTTCGATCCATGAAGGAGGTGCCTCCTTCGATCCAGCAGGCTAATGGGCAGCTTCGATCCAGAGAAGGTTTCTCCTTTGATCTGGGATGCTATACCTGCAAAAGTATATTAGCGAAATAAAACGCATGACTTGGGTATCGAAACCCAGGTCCTTCGATCATGCGCTCGCTGGGTCTTTTCAGGCTATATCTGTAGTAAGTGTTAGCAAACGAAGAACATGACCTGGGTGCCAAACCCAGACCCTTTGATTTTGTCTAGGATGACAAGTCGAATGGAACAACAAATATGGATATGTTATGCAAATACAAAGTTGGACAATTTACCCTCTCTTACCAGTAGATTGAACTTTCGATTTGGGCATTTCCTGGATGTGGGCACCTTTGATCTGGGGCTTCTGGGCTTGGATATTTTTGTTGAAGGGTGGCTTTGGCTTGGAAAATTTTGACAACCTTTGGTGGATTTTGTGGGCAGCGTCTCTCCAATGTTTTTTTTCCTCTTCTTTTTTGCAACACTTGTGATCTCTTTATATAGAGGGGACAAGAGAAGTAATGTTGGTAACGACCATTTGAATGCCATGAATACCAAAATGTAACCTTGGTCAAAGTTAAGGGATCTTGTCTATTTTTTGAATTTGGCATAATATGTAACTATCCTTCAAATGCTCTCTTTCAAATGGGATGATGGCCTCCTTCGAATGGCCTTGATTCATCATCTTCGAACAGTTCTGATGGAGCTCCTTTGAATGACTCTAATTCATTTCCTTCAAATGGTTCTGATTTAGTTCCTTCCAATGTCGCTTGTCCAAATACCAATCGAAGGGTATTTATTGAAATGTCAATCGAAGAGTCCTTTGCTACGCCAATCGAAAGATCTTGTCCATGCCTATCGAAGGACACTGTTAACATGCTTGTCGAAGCTACTTTGACATAATGCCAAATCGAATGATCCTTTGTCATGCCAATCAAAATGCTTGGCCCATGGTGCCAAACGAAAGGGTCTTTCAGAATGCCAATCGAAGACCTTGACACAATGCCAATCGAAAGGCTTGTTATGAGGCTAATCGAAAGGCCTTGTATCCATGCCAATCGGAGGGCTTGGCCACAATGCCAATCGAAGCATTTGGAATGTCAATCAAAAGGCTTGACTACAATGTTAATTGAATAGCATTGTCCATGCCAATCAAAAGGCTCCTTCAGAATATCAATCGAATAGTCTCTCAGAATGCCAATTGAAAGGTACTTAAAACACCACTTAAAAATCTTTTTTATTAGGCAAGGGTTTATGGTTAATCATGTAGGGGAAGATATTGGAAAACATGAGAGGGCAAATTTTGGGGTACAACACCTGCGGTATTCCGAACCTGGAAAGTACGTTTCGTTTGTAGAAACAGAGGATGCTGTGTGAAGTGATTTTGGCCAGAGCTTCGGCTTCTATCCACTTCGTGAAGTAGTCAACAGTTCTGATGAGGAACTTGTTTTGATATGTTCCTTGCACGAAAGGTCTGAGGATATCCATTCCCCACCATGCGAATGACCACGTGGAGGATAGTGTTGTGAGCTCGTGTGGAGGTGTGAGGTGCATGTCTGCGTGCCTCTTACACTTGTCGCATTTCTTGACATGCTCCTTGGCGCCTTGTTGCATGGTTGGCCAGTAGTACCCTGCTCGCAGTTCCTTTCATGCTAGGGATCTTCCGCTCATGTGTTGGGCATTGATTCCCTCGTGGATTTCCCACGGTATCTCGGGGACTGCGGACTCTGGGACACATTTTAGGAGTGGGATGGAGAATCCCCGATGGTAAAGCTTATGTTCAAGTACCACATACGAGAAGGCTCGTCGTTTGGTCGCGGCCGCCTCTCTTTGTTCTATGGGAAGCTCCCCTTTTGTCAGGAAATTGAACATCGGGGTCATCCAACATGAGTTGTCCCCGATGGCGTTCACTTCGGACAACATAGTGGACCTCTCAATGCTTGGGCAGGAAAGGGATTCTTGTATGACGGATTTGTTCTCGCCTTTCTTCTTCGTGCTCGCGAGCTTTGAAAGTATGTCGGCCCGTAAGTTCTGTTCGCGTGGCACGTGCATGATTTCTGCCTGATCGAACTTTTTCATATGTTCTCTGACCAGGTTTAAATATTCAATGAGGCTGTTGTTCTTATCCTGGTATCCCCCTTGAACTTGAGATGCGACAAGTTGGGAGTCAGTGAAAATGTGTATCTCTCGAGCGCCAAGGTCCTCAGCTAGTCTTAATCCTGCAAGCAAGGCCTCGTATTCAGCCTGATTGTTCGAGGTAGGAAAGGAAAGAGTGATAGAATTCTCGATCATAACGCCTTCCTTGTTTTCGAGGAGGATTCCTTCTCTACTTCCCGTCGAGCTGGAAGCTCCGTCTACAAAGATGGTCCACGTGTGTTCCTTCCCTGCGGGAGGATTGTGAGCGGCCATCTTTGCGACAAAGTCGACCAGAGCTTGGGCCTTGAGGGCCTTCCTACTTTTGTATTGGATGTCGAACTCCAAAAGCTCCAAGGACCATTTTAGAATCCGTCCTGCCATGTATGGTCGACTTAAGAGTTGTCTTACGGGTTGGTCTATCTGTATGATGATTGTGTGTGCGAGGAAGTAGTGTCTGAGCCTTCCTGCTGCATTGACGAGGGCCAAGGCCAACTTTTCGATTTGTTGGTACCTGACCTAGGGTCCTTGAAGTGCTTTGCTCGTAAAATATACTGGCTTCTGTCCTTCAGGAGTCTCGTAAATGAGGATCATGCTCACAACCTCGACAGATACGACCAGATATAAGAACAAGGTCTCCCCGTCTGCAGGTCGCGACAATACGGGCGGTTGTGAACAATACGGGCGGTTGTGAAAGGCTTTGCTTGAGATGAAGGGTGTCTTGCTCGCATTCCTCGATCCATTTGAAAGTGGCCTCTTTGCGTATAAGTTTGAAAAATGGAAGGGCGTGTTGTGTGTATTTCTCCACGAAACGGGAGAGCGAGGTGAGAATTTTGTTTAGCACTTGCATTGATTTCTTTGAATTAGGTGTAGGGAGCTTGGAGAACGCTCGGTATTTATCAGAGTTGGCTTCAATTCCCTGTTCTGTTAGGTAAAAACTGAGGAACTTGCTCGCTTTAACCCCGAACGTGCACTTCTCAGAATTGAACCTCATTCTACATTGTCTTGCTTGGGCAAAGACCTTTCTGAGGTGGGCAGCATGGTCGGTCTCTGCTCGAGATTTGACGATCATGTCATCCATATATACCTCGAGCATATTTTCGATCTTGTTGCGGAAGACTTTATTCATCATTCGTTGGTATGTTGCCCTTGCGTTTTTTAGACCGAAGGGCATTACGTTGTAGTAATAATTGCCAAAGCTGGTCATGAAAGAGGTACAGTGCTTGTCGCTCATCGCCATCGGAATTTGGTTGTAGCCCGAGTAGGCGTCCATGAAAGATAAAATTTTATAATCGACCGATTTGTCGACCAGTATGTCAATATTAGGCAAGGGGAATGCATCTTTGAGGCATGGCCGGTTAAGATCGGTTAGTCAACACACATACGCCATTTTCCATTTTTCTTTTTAACTAGTACAACATTTGACATCCAGGTTGAATACCTGGCCTCGGAAATAAAATTTGCCTCTAGGAGATCTTTTACCTTATTTTCAGCAGCCTTCGATTTCTCGGGAGACTACCTACGTCTATGGTGTACTATTTCCCTAGCGGCTGGATCAATGGCCAGTTGGTGGTAGAGGACCTCAGGGTCGAGATCGGGCATCTCTGCATTATTCTATGCGAACAGGTCCACATTCTCCCTCAAGCAAGCCTTGATCTGCTTCCTCTCCAGGTCGGGGAGTCTGGTGCCGATCTTCACGCCTTTGTGAGGGTCTTCACCGAGGGGGACGAGCTCAAAGTCTCCATCCGAGATTGGTCGGAGGAGTCCCTGCTCGCCGTTGGGTGCTTCATCTTGCTCGAAGCAGATGTCTAATGAAATTGAGTCGACCTTTGGAGGAGCTCTCTGTTCTTCTATCTTGACGGGATGTGGCTCTGGTCATGCCGTAGCATCTCTCTTGGCGGGTCGTGCTCCAGCGTCGACCATACTCTGTCCCTTTAACGCCATGTTGAAGCATCTTCGGGTAGCTGCTAGGTCGCCCTGAATGGTGGCAATGAGTCCAGTTTCCTCTTCACGGAGTTTATAGTTATATCGTTGAACCCCCCGCCATTTTATGACCATGGCGGAGGGGAATCTTTCCCACCTACTGTGCATGGACAGAGGCTCTTCGATATCGTAGGGGACATAGAAGTCCTCTGGTCTTGTAATGGAGAATGTGATCTGGATGGGGACCGTCTCGTCTGATGGTCGGGCATCCTCCTTAATCTCCTTTGTGTCGCGGGCATCTCGACGAGGGGCGTCACTGCGTCGATATTGTCCGAGTCTTCCCCCTTTAATGAGGGTCTCAATAGCATCTTTGAGATGGACACATTCTTCGGTCAGTATTTGCTCCGATCAGCCCTGGGCTTAGCAAGAGCAGAGCGAGGATGCCTGACGACATCGTCTTTGAAATCAGTACTAGCACACTCTGCAAAGATTCGCTCGCGGGAAGCTGTCGGCGGAGTGTACTCAGTAAATCTCCCCGCGGGCCCTCTTTGTTCATGGGGATCCCTTGGTTTGTCATCCCTCCTCTTTTCGCTCGTTCGTCGAGGAGGGTAGGAATCTTATTGTCGCGGATTGTTGGTCGATCCATGATTCCTCAGGTCCCGGGCTTTATTGGTCATTCCCTCTCCTCATAGTCCATATAGGCCCTAGCCTTCTCGAGGAGCGCATCGAATATCTGCAATGGTTCGATGCCAACGGTTTTTCTGAACTTTGTTCCTGGGAGGAGTCCCCTCTCGAGCAGCTATCTCTTCATATAATCGATGCAGGGGACCTGGATGGCCTCGCGGTTGAATCAATCAATGAACTGCCTGAGGGTCTCGTCGTTTATTTGGACGATGGCCTCGAGGGCTACCTCAATCTTCGGATGTCGATGTGAGGCAGTGAATTAACTGATGAAATGGTTTTTTAAATTTCTCCAGGAGGTAATTGACCCCGGGGCGAGGCTCTTATACCAGTCCATCGCACCTTTTCTCAAAATCGCGGGGAACAACCAGCATTTGATCGGTCCCCGACGTTATAATAATGTAGTATCGCCTCGAACCCATCGATATGGTCGACTGGATCGGCAATGATGTCGTACTCCTTAAGATGGTGAGGTTTCTCCATACCCGGGGGAATGGGTGTCTCTATAATAGCTTGTGATAGGAGACCGCGGGGGTCGTCTTCGTCGCTTCTGTCCGGAGATCGGGAAGGCGACCTATTGTAATGGTGGTCGTGATGACGGCCCTGGTCGCATGGAGGATTCCTCGGGCGGTGTGGTTGTTCGTCGTTTCCCCTGTTCCTGTTTCCAAGGGTCTTTGCTCTAGACGTGTGGGGACGTGATCACGTCTCCCCGTATCTACGGGTTGATCCCTCTCCAACGTGGGGCGTCACTCGATTGGTCGAGGAGAGAGGCTTATAGAGGCATCTTGTCTGCGTCTCCGTGGGGGAGATTGGGGACGGTCCTCCGTCTGAAGGGGAGGAGGAGAATCAGGCCTCCTATGTCTTCTGGGGCTCTCCGAGAATCTTTGAGCGCCCTTAATATCTCCCCTTGTGAAAAGATCAAGTAGTTTGTTTGATTTATTGCCGCGAACAGCGCCCTGGTCGTGGCATCAGCACCCACAGGAACGAGGACCTCCTAGAACGCGGGCGGCTGATAGTTCTGGAGAGGACGACGCTCGTCTTCGAGTCGTCGGGACAATGATGACAAAGAGGCAGTCAGCCTGTCTCTGTACTCTGAGGGGCCGGGCATGCCCCCGACACGACCGTTGTTGTTGTATGTGTTGTTATCGTTACCAGTGTTGAGGTCAGTGGGAGCAGCGTTGTTAATGTCAGTGTTGCGGTCGGAGACGTTGTTGTTGGCGTCGGCGAGATAGACATTCAGGTTGTTTTATGTCGTGTGATCAACCATGACAATCAGAAAGGAGTCTGATTAGCTTTTGTCTTGGATGAATGAAGACGGGGAAGCAGTGGTTCTCATAGATGGTGCCATTGAACGTACCTGACCAGAATGGACCGTCACAGCTTACGTCGAGCAAAATTTGAGAGTGAGGCGGAGGGTACCTGCAAGACACTCCGATGCCAAAGTGAGATTCAAAATGAGCTAGCAAGTAAGAGTGATAAATTGTTCAATACCTGACCCTCTCAGAAGAGAGAGTATTTATAGCCCCCAGCGTTAGGCCAATGTCCCCATTGTTGGGCCACGTTGAGGCCCAATAATGGAAACTGCTAGAACTTACGTGTGTATGGAGTCCAACAAGTGGACTCCCCCTAGTCAACTGCTCCGTGAAAATAAGGGATTGAACCTGTGATTTTCAGAGAGCAGTTAAGATGACTGTGACGACGGGACGTGGACCACGTTCCCCAACGAATATGTGGGAAATTGTCCAACAGTTCTTAATTTGAGTTGTTTACTTTTGGGCTTTATACAAGAGTGTTAATTTAAGCCTCTTAACCGGGAGACAGGTGCAGGCCCAGTCTAGACTATTTTCTTTTCATACAAAATTTATTATATTTTTTAATTCTTATGAAATTTAATAATACTTTTAGTCAAATAATTCACTTGTTACCGTGTGTTTGTATTAGCAGTTGACAAAATTAATTTAGTAAAATTAAATTTTGTATAATTGATTTTAACATAATTAAATTTAACAAAATTAATTTATATTTAGATATATTTATATAAAAGTAAAAAACAATAAATTTTAGTATAAAAATTACATAGAATTAATTTTGAAAATATAAACTACAAATTCTAATTTAACAAAATCAAACATGTTAAAATTATTATAGAATCAATTCTGCACTCTAAAAATGTTTTAAGTCATTCTAGAATTGAAACCAACCAAACATACGCTTAAGACTCATACTCACTTCTAAATAAAATAACTTTTTCATCTTAAAATGAATGACACTTCATCAATAAAATATATTTAAAAAGTGAAGTACTAGTCTCAATTTCAAATAAATTTCATTTAAAAAGTGAAGTACCAATCTCAATTTTCAACATCCAGTTGATTACAACTTTTCAATTGCTTTTATTATTACTATTTACATCATTTCTAAAAAATAATACTACTAATTTAATAATACATAGTATCTTTTGACCTTTTTATTGTATTTTCTAATTTATATGCATAAGTGATAAGTGAATATTTGTAAATCTAATTAAAAATTAAGACCCAATAGATCAATTTTTTTATACTTTTCTTTGCCTATATTTCATTTTAGAAATATAGGCACACAAAAAATGTGAAGAAGTGAAAATATAGCATTCCAACTCAGATCTTCATCTCAACATTCTTACAAGTTACATCTTACTATCAAATTAGTGATAAAAAACAAAAAACTTACTACTATCCATTTAGGAGCCCCACCAATTTTATTTAATAATTGTATTTTATAAGAGTAGAATAATGTCAAATTCATTTACTCCATTTAACAAGCTCAATACTTCTATTCATGAAATAAATTTCCACGAATCAATTTGACAATGAATACGAATTTTACCGTTATAGCTACAATATTTCGATCGACAAATGTAAAACCTTAGCCTTTTCCAAGCTTCATCTGTATAGATAAAATTCCCTGCTTCGAAATTCTCAACACAATAATAAAGCAAGCATCAACACCCACATTGTGGGTTAAACTTTTAAACTACCAACTTTTTTGCTTATTAATTAATTAATCAAATTTTTTCATAAACACATGAGATTCTGATTATAAAAGAATTATCCAAACCCAAATTTTAATCATCCTATAATAATCACTAATTTTGCAGTGAACACACCTTAATTTCAACTTCAGACTTTTCCACCTTCTTCAACAATAACACAACTGATTATAAATGCTAACAAACAGAGATTAATTTAATCATACAATAATTAACCTAATCAAAGATAATGACTGGAAAGTGTTGAAATGAAAGCATGTATTTTGCATGTGAACAACAACAGATACATCATGAGGGATGATAATGATGACATACATACATACATGTTGCATGCATCACAAATTGAAGATTAAAAGAAAAAAGAAATAGCTAATTTTCTGTCTCAGATTTAACAACAACAACAAAAAAAGACCGGGCGAGAAATTTCAATTTTCTCCCCTCTCTCGAAATCGAACAAAATCAAGAGGAAGAGAGCCAATGGGATCGCTCCACGTGTCTTCTCTCTCCCAATTGTCTGTTAGATCACAAGTGTAGGAAACGGGCAAGCTGTGTGGGGTTCACAACACCGTGAAGGTGGGTCCCACCGCTCTTTAACAACCCTGTCACTTCCACGTACCTTTCACGCTCCATCTTTATCTCCGGTGTCCCACGCGCCTCCTCCGCCGGAGTCGGTTCTCCTTCATCGTCACCGCCGTCGTCTTCTTCTTTGGACTTTCCCTTCGGTGGGACCCACGGTTGCCCTAAGAGAGTCCCCTTGGTGAGGTACTCGTGGGCCAGGTATCCCGCTAGCAGCTGATTGGACGGCATCGGCTTCGGCTCCAAGTCTTTGCTAGCTGTTGTTGTAGTAGTGGGTGATGTAATCGGCTCCGACCCGAGCCGAGAAATAGGCTTATCCGACTTGGGTAATTTTGAAGTGGTTACGGGTATGGGCTTGGGCCTTTCAAAAGGGTCATCTCTCTCTTTTCGCTTACTGCTTGTAGTGGTGCTAGGTGTCAATACTCGACGAGGAGGCAAACGCATCGTTTTGGTATTCATGGCTCTCTATCAACATGCCACGTCACTACCAACCCACCTTTTAAAATAATATTATTTCAAACCAAATAAAAATAAAACGATTTTTCCTCCTACGGTAAATTTATCTCGCAGACGGTGAAAACTGAAAAGGGTAAAACGGTAAATAGTGAAAATAAAGAGGGCAAAATGGTAATTTGGTACAAAAATCGATGAAGTCTATAACCGGGGAAAAAGTCACCGGAGGAGACGGTGATGAGAGAGAAAGTGATGCCGGAATCTGGCAATTTTGAAGAATTAAGAAAGAATTGGAATGAGGCCGAGAAAGAGAGAAGAGGAGAGAAGGGGATAGAGAAAAAATTGTGAAACTGACAAGTTTTTGAAGCGAAATGCCATAGGGACGGGGTATTCTGTATTTATAGGGGTGGATCTGTTTAACTACCCTGGGAAGTTATGAATATTACATAAATACCATGGAATGGGGAAAAGACGGAGTTATCCCTGATTTAATTGCAACCGATGCAAACTCAAGTCTTTTCCTTTTTAAGCTTGCCAAGCCATTGAGCACAAGTTACTAGGATGTGGATTTGGGTAAAATAGTAAAAACGTACGAGTATAGATTGAAAATGGATAGCCATTAGCATAACTGCATAACCCAATTTTTTCATCTTTTGCCATACCCTATAAGTCTAAAACCTAAATTAGCCTGTAATTACTGATATTAGTCCATTCAATTATTATCAAAATGGAGTATATCTTTGAAGTTTTTTTTTTCTTTCTAATATTTGTTTTAATTCATTTTTATGTTACATTTGTTTGTTTATTACTTTTTTATAAGTTATTTCCAAAAATATTTATTTATATATATAATGTTTTAATATTATAATTAGTTGTAAAAACATATCTAAATTGTAATTATCTATTTTCCTTTTTTAATTAATTTTTCATTTAAATATAAATTTATAAATAAATAAAAATTAAATATAATATATTTAGTCTTTCTCAACAATATTCTCATTTAAATATAATGATTTAAATTCCGATACATAAAATACTGAATTATTTATAATTTGTGTGAAATATGAACGATAAATCTATGAGTATTGTTTATAAAATAATTTAAGATTTAATGATACAAATAACATATAAAATTGGAAGAAGAAAATAAAACTTAATTTTTCAATTAAAATAATTTTTAAACTTTAAAAACAGTTTATTATAGTTTTTTATTTGAAGGATTAATCTTTTAGTTATTTGTATAAGATATTGATTTACTAAAAAAACTTAAAAAACCATTCTTATTTTATTTTATTTTTTAAACGAAAGGCCCATTAGTGCTTTTAGTATTGAGTGGCCCCTTAGATCTTATCATCAAAAACTTCTATTTTGACCAATTATTAAACTAATCTCCCATAAAATGTTTAGATTGCCATTTAAATACTTTTATGATTCTTTTAAGATTGTATAATGTGAAGATTAATCATATATTAATAGAGTGAAGACACTATTTACCTTTCTATACTTAAATCTAGATCTTTAAATAATTAGTTAAAAAATTAAAACTTAAATCCATTCGAAAGAGTTTTTGATTAAACTCAAATCCATTTGAAATAATTGTTAAAATATATAATTAAATAAGTGAGACGAGTTTAGAATAAATTGTAATATTTCAATTATTCAATTTGTTTTCGTATTTTGTAAAAAACAAATTTAAATTTATATTAAACCAAAATAAGTTTTTTACGCCAAATTTAAAACAAATTTGAATAAATCTTCATAATATCAATTATATTGTCATGACTAATTCTAAAACTCGATATAATTTTAGTATTTAATCAATTGAGTTACATGTTAAATAAAAATAAAAATGTAGGTATTTTTTTATTGTATTTTTTAATATATATTATTTTTATTTATTGTACTTTATATTAAAAACTATATATAATAAAGAATAATTTCAATAAAAAAAATTAAAGAATAAAGATGTTTCAAAATTAAATGTACGTCAAAAAAACATTTTTTCATTTTAAATTATCTAAAATTGTCTGGATTTGACAATACAAGTTTTCTTTTATAGTACTTCAGTGTTAAAAAAATTAAATGAGAGCTTTGATTTATATTGCGCTCATATCTGATTAGAGAATTTGTTTTACAATAAGACATAAATCCTAATAAATGTTTGAATAAATTTATTAAAATAATAACTCATGATTTAGTTATAATTTAATTTGATTTTATATCAATAAATTTCCAAGATAAATTTATAATCAAATATTCATTAGAAATATTTTTTCTAACTGATCTTACTGGTCGATCAGAACTTATAAGGTGGTCGGATGACGATTTTCTGTCAGGCTGAAAAGTCAAGGGAAAAAAAAGGGATTGTACTTGTAAGGCACTCCGACGATCAAGTAAGTACGGGAGCGAAGAGATACAAACAAAGTGTTAGGATTTTAGTGGTGAATAGTGAATATTCGATACCTGATCATCACATGTGTCAGGGTATTGTTGGCTGGAAATTTCGACTAAGTCAAAATTGAGCTGAAACAATGGTACTGAATATACTTGGAGAGTTGTTTGGTTATTTTATTTTTTTGGAAACCAAGAAGATTTGAAATCGAAATTGATGGATGGTTTATGAGTAAAGTATCATTCGAAATATGGTATCATTTGAGATTCGAATTCAAATTAAAGTATTATTCGAGATAAGGTTCAAACGTTATCAGATTTGGCGCTTAAGACGGATAATCAAAGGGTTTTTGAATTCGAATGTTTAGTCTTATCCAGAAGGACGCGTGGAATCATTAAGATCATCGAAGACATGTCAGCAGGAAACGTGGCATTAATTCGTTAGGAGATCGTTAGGGTCGAAATTCTATAAATTGTAGCTTTTGTGTTTCAATTTAGTGTGTTCACATCTTTGTACAAAATACTCAAATATACTCAAAGTATCAGTGTTAGAGAAACGAGTTAGCGAGAATGTACGTGTTGTACCCCAAAATTTGCCCTCTCATTTTATCAAGATTTCCCCTCACAAGACTCTTTGAACTCCAGACAGGATTATGGTTTTGCACTGCTCAAGACATCTCCTTGCACTGATGACCTAAATTAGGGTTTAAGTTTGCATAAGGGTTTTTGGACTTTCAATGCCCAAAGTAACTTTCATACTTCATGTTGGACTTATAAGATTACCTCTACCAAGTTTCAAGCCTTGAATCAAATTTTGCCCAGTCAATTGGACAGTTGACCTAGAAATCAGCTGTATTGGGGAAAAAAGTCAACTATGGCCAATTTACAGTCAAACCCCATAAATTTTGACCCACATCAACTTTATAAACTCATATGAACCATTTGATCAAGTTTGGACCACAACTCCACAAGAAAATTGATCAGATCACCAAAAGGGCAAAATGATCATTTTTAGGGTTTTGACTGCACAAGGGCAATTTTTGATTTTTGACCTAGCCAATGGAAAATTGGATTCAAGCATGGATTCAAGGACTCAATGGCATCATCTTGACCTATTCACAAGGCTCAAAAGATCTCAATTGCATTGGATTGACAGATAAATTTTTCAGTCAACTGATCAAATTTTAACTGTACACTGAAAAGTCAAACTTTGACTTTTTGGTCAAAATCAAGTGCCAAGGGTCATTTTTCATCAAGATGTGTCAAAACATGAAACTTGTTAATCAAGAAACCCATTTTTTCAAATTAGGGTTTAAAGTTGAAAATTTTCATAACTTAGAATTTTTCTAAGTTATGAAATTTTCTTAATTTTTCCTAACTTTGCCCAACATTTTCACCATGATGAAATTGGATTCAAACAAAACTTCCAACATGAAAGTTGTAGTCCTCCACAAAATCTATAACTTTGATTCACAAAGTTTTCCCAAAAGAAGCTTGGATCTCAAGTTATGATTTTTGGAACAAGGGTCCATGAAACTTTTAACTTAGTGAAATTTTGCCCTAGTTTAGGCAGGATTTTGACCTATCTTCATGGCCATTTTTCACATGGTTCCACTTGGAATCTCAAGTTGCATTTCAAATATGGAATGTAGAGCATGTTTCAAGCTTTCCAAAATGTCACAGAACTCTCCAAACTCATTTGTGGTTAGGGAGAATCGAAGGCTTGAAGTTGGCAAAAACTCACTTTTCATCCATGGCATGTTCATAGTGATACAAGTTACCAATTCTAATCAGCTTGCTTTGCACTAGATTACAGGCCTCAAAACCATTTCATACTCAATAATTAAATGCAAATCCATTGGTCTAAGGTTTTGTTTTGGTCATTAGGGCATTGCACACAAGATTAATCCTTAAGTAGAAAAAGCAACATTACCATTTTTGCCAAAATATGCTTTATGTCAAAACCACGTCTCTTGAGCCTGAAACAATATCTTGTGCAGAAAAGCATATCCACCAACTTGAGGGGCCAAGATCACAAGAGGCAGGCTGATAGATAGCATGTACAGGCTTGTATCACATCATTGTTCATTTTGGCTTAAAAGACAAGAAACATGTCCAATACACTAAGAACTTGAACATCTGTGAAAACCAACTTGTGCAAGCTTTTGAGACAACTTTCTCACATCCCCTTGAGCCAGAAACACGACTCTTTGAGCCCTCAAACCTCCCATAGCAAAAAATCATATTCATTTGGCAAAACAGGGCACTCCCTGCAGTTTGGTTTCCATAGCACAATTTGCTCGTGCGTTTTGCCCCAAACCCGTTCAAGCACTTTCCATACAACCTATCCAAGCTATCCCAACCCTTAAACACTGACTATAACTCCATTTACAGGGTTTGCCATTTTTGATTTCAGCTTGTGCAGGTTGAGTTCTGTAGGCTTGTTCAAGCACATTCAAGGCAAGCTAGACATTGGAGAAGGTCAGGGGAAGTTCAAGCAAGCTCTCAAACATCTCAGGCGTTGTTGAAAAGCTCCATATTGCCATACACGAAGTCAGCTGAAATAGGTTTTTTATCAACTTCCTATCTCTCTATTTAGGAACATTTAGACTTAGGTTAGTGAACAAGAAATGTAGTATTCATAGCCATGAAGCTGTACATATGCTCAGTTTTCATTTTAGTTAAGCATGCTAAGAGAATTTGGTCCATGAACATCCTGAAAAAAATAGGTCAAGATTTAGGGCCAGAGAAATTCTCTCTGGTCTTTGAGAGTTAGGACAAGTTTTTTATATGGTTGAATTCGTCTTGGAAAACTCTACAACTTTGATGTTATGTGTTTTTGCATTAGAGCACATATGCAGGATCTGGCATTTTGTATAGGGCGCATGTTTTTGTTTGAACAAGAGGTTGAAGATGAAGTCAGTGGGCTGGGCTTGGTTCTGGCCTTGCTTTTGACACCCCCCCTTTTTGCTGAATGCACCCCCTGGCCCAATTTCTTTATATATATTTTTTTACTTTTCATTTATGATTTTATTTTATATTTTCCAAACATAAAAAATACTCAAAAATATTTTCATAAATTTTCACATTTATTTTTGTATTTTTTTTAACATAAAATTAATTTAGTGATTATATACTTTTATTTTATTTGATGAAAACCTAAAAATAATATATAATAACATTATACTTTTATTTTATTCACACTTAAATAATACTTTATTCTAAATATATTTTTGTCTTGTATATATTTTATTTTTATTATACATATTTAATATAATTAATATATATACATACTTTTATTTAATAAATACTTGAAAAATAAAACATAGAAATATTATACTTTTATTTTTTATTATTATTTATACTTAAATAATATTTTTTCTAAATATATTTTATTTTTTTGTATATACATTATTTTATTTTATTGTATATAAATAATATAGTCAATATATTTACATTCTTAAAAATTAGGGTTTTACCCTTAATAAAAAAAAATAATGATCTTTTTTATTTATTTCTTTCTTTTTTGCATTAAATATTTTTTACATACATAAAAAATAAACATAAACATTTTTGCATATTCATAATATTTTGTATATTTATTTAATTTGTTTATTTAAATATTATTCATTTATTATTTATGCCATTATTCAATTTGGATGTAATAGTAAAATTAGGGTTTTAATTTCTTGCCGAATAATCCTCATTCAAAATTGTATCCCCATCCCCATAATCATGTTGTAATAGTGGTAGATTTATTTTACGCATTTACGCTTTCAATTATGCCATGATTAGAGATTAGGGTTTGTATGCAAAAATCCAAAACTAACAAATAGCTTGACCTAATACAAAGATAAAAATGCATGAAATTCAATACACAATGCACACTTGCACCCCTAGGGTTTCATCCACTTGTTGCCTTAAAAATGGGCCATGTTATGCATGTTAAGTACTTTAGCAAAACAAAAATAAAACAAAAGATCATAGTCCCTCGATGATGCTATCTTGGTTGCCTATACAAAAATGATCTAGTCCCTCAAAAATTTGCTAAAAATACTTAACACAATTGCTATCATGGTCTATACGATGACCCGCGTCTGTCCCGTTTAACATCCTAATACAAGGTTGTTTACCAAATGCAATGGTAAAACAACACTGTCAAAAGGGTTAAAAACATATAGGAAAGATCTTTGAGTAAAATAGGGTAGATAACTCTTAGTTACTTGATCAAAACTTGTAAAACATCCTTGTTATTTCCAAACACACTTCACAACATAATTTCAAAATATTTCCCAAATCAAACTTTCAAACATTGAAAATCTTCTCAAAAGACAAATACATCTTTGTATACATTCAAACAAGAATCATTACAAAGGTTTCCACAACAATGGTCTCTTTTCAAAACATTTTCAAAACCACACACAAAGCACAATTTCAAATAATTGACAAGCAAAAGCAAGTGATCTAAACAAGTAACTAAGAGCCCATGGATAACCATGGATGAAAAGGGTGCTTGCACCTTCCCTTTTCATAATCTACTCCCCGAACCCAAGAAAACATCTCAAAGGTCTTTCCTGTGCTTTTTGACCTTTCCTTAGGATAAAATAAAAAGTCGGTAGCGACTCTTGCTAAACTGAAACATTTGCGAACACAAAACGCAAAACCTCAAGTCAGTTCTCCCACCGTATCACAGTACGTATGATGCACCATATTTTACAATTCAATGTCATTTACATGCAATGAAGTTTCTTCATGTTATTTATGTTCTTTATAATTTCCAGTTTAAACTAGTTCCTGCTTTATTACTTTCATAAAGAAGTTCCACTTCGACATACGAAGTGCTTCCTTTCATTTAAAAGAGATTATCGCGAAGAACACGTTTTCTAAATACTAGAACACAATAGTCCTGAGATCAATCTGATCGATCTCGCGAGTAACTGAATTCGTTAAGAGATTTAGAAGATCAGCGGTTGTTTACCAAATTCCAGGGTAAACAAATTGGAACGCCCAGTGGGACCCTGTGTCTAATATTTGGTTCTTTTTCTTTTTGATAATATGTGTTTCCTAACTTGTTTGTTCGTTGAGATTAAGAAGTGGAAAATTAGACAACACAATAGATCCTAGACCAAAAAGGAAATACAATAGGAAAATGGCTAACCCACCCGTTAGTGATGCACAACAAGTTCCTCCTCCCACGGGAGGGAATTCAAGCGCTTTGAATACAACCGAAGTCATGCCAACAAGTCAAGGGACTGTGATTATCCCTTCGACTACAAATGTTACAGTCATACCCCCAAACACAAATGCTTCAACCATATTATCAAACACATAAAATGAACCTTTTGCAATGTCTGTGGCCAGTCAAATTCCACCCATAACCCCCATACCTTCAATAAATGGTGTCTCTAGAACATATGCACCAAGATTCACAATCCCAACATCAGATCCAATATATGGCATGCCAACTTCGTTCATGGCAGGACTTCAAAATAACGCTTCGACATATACACGTCCTGTAACATCTGTTTTTTTGCCATTACAAGGATCAGGTCCAGGGGTAAACCATATGGCACGAAATAATTTGCAGCCAGGATATGTTGCTCAATTACCTCCTATTACCATAAATACGCAGGGACTTTTGAGGCAACAAATGAATGATAGTAACCATGAAATGGTGGATGTACTCGCCCAGCAAATGAGTACAATTTTTAACCCTTTAATCTAAAGCACCACACAGACGAACCTGTAGAATGCCCAAGAAAACCAATAAATGGCAGCACAAATTGGGCGCCTTGCAGATTTCTTTGGTGCACCCAAAGAACCAATTCGACAACCACAACCTACATGGATAAGGGAAAATCAAGGCATCACGTTTCAAGAAGAACCAACCATTGACCAAGCCCAACGGGTGATACACCCAGAAATCAAAATTCAACAACCAGTTCGAAGGGAAGAATCAACTAGATTTCAACAGGCTATCCCCAGGGAGGAACCACAAAGGAGGGTAGTCATGGTGAATCGAAACCAAGATGCTGACGAAGTCCTCCAAGGATATCGCCAAGATGATGTGGTAGGAAATAATAATCTAGAAGCCATAGTCGAAAGAATCATGGCACGAAATGGAGTAAATGTTGGCATGCGAGGGCCAAATTATACATCCCCTTTGTCTGAATATATTCAGCAAACTGAGTTGCCTAGGGGATGGAAAGTGCCAAAATTTACAAAGTTTTCTGGTGACACCAGTGAGTCAACCATAAAACATGTTTCTAGATATCTTACAGAAGCAGGGGATATATAAAACAATGAGAATCTAAGGATTAAGTATTTCCCTAGTTCACTAACCAAAAATGCTTTTACTTGGTTTACTACTCTTGCAGCAAACTCCATCCATGATTGGACTCACTTGGAGAGATTATTTCATGAACAATTTTATGTAGGTCAATCCAAAATCAGCCTGAGCAAATTGGCAAATGTTAAGCGCAAATTCAGCGAGCCTATAGACGATTATCTTAACAGGTTCTATTTGTTGAAGGCAAGATGTTGCACACAAGTGCCTGAACACGAGTTGGTCGAAATGACAGCAATAGGATTGGATTTATCTATCATAAAGAAGTTAGATCCCCAATATCTAAAAGATATGGCACAACTGGCTGATAGGGTTCGACAGGTGGAGCGTTTGATGATAAAAAAAGCAAGGGCTAACAAAAGCCACAAGAAAGAAAGAGTGGCCTATATCGAAGCCTGTTCAGACGAAAGAGAAGTTGAAGATGATTTTTCAGAGGTTGAAGAACATGAAATAGATCTTGCAGAATTAAAGCAAGGACCACCATATCCTTGCAAAGTGCTAACGCCTGCGAACGAAAAAAATCCTGTTGAACCAGAAAGGAATGACAAATTCCCAAAGAAAACCTACACTTTCGATATCACCAAGTGTGATGAAATCTTTGATTTGTTAGTAAAAAAATGGTCATATGATAGTGCCCTATGGTGTTAAAATTCCTTAGTTAGAACAACGAAAGAAAAGGGGCTTCTGTAAGTATCATAATTTCTTAGGCCATAAAACCTCACAATGCTATCTTTTCAGGGATTTGATACAGAATACTATCAAGGAAGGGAGGCTAAAGTTTGGAGAGAGGCCCAAGAACCAGATGAAGGTCAACACAAATCCTCTTCATATTGCTGAGACAATTTTTGCAGAGCCTGTAGATATCAACATGGTTGATGCTGTCGAAGTTGAAGCAGGTCAACTCGGTGTAGACAAGATATCTGAAGATACTCAAGGGCCAAAGACTACTGAGGGTCTCATGGGCCAGGAAGAAGGCAATGCTGTTGATGGCAATGCCAAAGTTGCTGGTGAAGTAAAGACTGTTGAGGGTCTCATGAGGCAGGAAGAAGGCAATGCTTCTGATGGCAATGCCAAAATTACAGGCGAGGCTAAGACTACTGAGGGTCTTAGAGTCAGATTTGAAGAGCTTGAGATTGCTGAAGGTCCCAAGTTCGAAATAAACATGGTGATTCTGAACCAACTGTCCCCAGAGATGGAGGAGATCGAAAGACGTTTGAAGATGGAGAATGATAGGATGCGAACTGGGCACCAAAAAGTAAACCTGATCGAATATCTTTTTCATTGCCATACGAAGAATCCTAAGGGACTAGTATGCCCTAGGTGCAGCGTAATGAATGATCGAGGCGCTACAACAACATACTAGAAAGTGTACCAAGAGAGGGCTGGAAACAACTGGAGAAATGATAAAGAATTGTTTGTTAGAACATAGTTTGATTCTACAACCCTCGTAAGAGTTTTGATGATAACAAACACAAAGAACAAATATGCACTCTAAAATTACATTCTATTTTGTAGAGAAGTTCTGATGGAAGCATATCAGAAGTTAAGCTACAAGGTTATTCCTGTTGTGAACGTAGACTAATATCAGAATGTTCTGATGAATGAAGATCAGAATTTACACTAATAGAAAGACGTTTAAACTCTGAACGGAAGTATAACGCTGTAAAAAAGACCTTATGATTCTAACCTTCCAAGTTCTAAAGCAAAGCAGCAAGCATATTCCTTAATATTCTGAAGCGTTACTATTCATCAAAGTTGTATCAATTGCAACAGCTACAAACAGACAAGGATCTTCTAATTGAGGAAAGTGCATTAACTGACAACTATCAAGTTTCCATTTGCACA
This sequence comes from Vicia faba, assembly GCA_948472305.1. Lineage (NCBI taxonomy): Eukaryota > Viridiplantae > Streptophyta > Magnoliopsida > Fabales > Fabaceae > Vicia > Vicia faba. The sequence continues at coordinate 359,059,814 of OX451738.1, forward strand.
AGATTGTTGCGCCTATTTAAACAAGGGACAAGGTTAAATTGTTCATGATTTACAACACTACAATTTCACAATCCTTCAACGCTGCTACTCAATATTCATATTATTCTCTAAACTGTGTAATACATCACAAGTTTGTGATACTGTTTTTGTAATGAAAAACATATTGTACACTACTTTGTTCTTACTTTTGTTAGTGAAATTCCTCGAGATAAACTGGGCTGTGGTTGTACTCAAGAAGACTTTGGCAGTTGTCAAAGTAGATTTGTAATCAGTTTGATTAGTGAATTAAGACCTCGTTGGAGAGAGGCGAAACCATCTTGGCGAGTGGACTAGAGTAGTTTGAGATCAAACGAACCAGGATAAAAATCATCGTGTCATTAACATTGATTTTTAAAGTTCCAATTAAACCCCCCATCTTGTGTTTTTCAATTCTTCAATTGGCATCAGAGCGCCTGGCTCTGAGTTTAAGCACTTAACTATGTCAGTACAAGATCCAAGCTAAGAAAAACACTATGGTGAGACCAAGTCAGAACATCAACAATGACTACCATGATGATAAAGACAGAATCAGCGGCAAACCTCCAATCTTTGATGGAGAGAACTTTGACTAGTGGAAAGACAGAATTGAAAGCTTATTTTTGGCTCATGATGCTGATCTCTGGGATATGGTAATTGATGGGTACATGCATCCAGTGGATGAAAGTGGTCATAAGATTGATAGAAAAAGAATGTCAGATCATCAAAAGCGTGATTTCAGAAATCATCACAAGGCCAGAACGATTCTCCTGAGTGCCATCTCATATTCAGAGTATGAGAAGATCACAAAAAGAGAGACATCTAAAAATATGTTTGATTATCTAAGAATGAAGCATGAAGGCAACATGCAAGTAAAAGAAACCAAAGTCCTTGCGCTCATTCATAAATACGAAGCCTTCAAGATGGAAGAAAGTGAAACCATTGAAGCAATGTTCTCAAGATTCCAGATTTTGGTTGCTGGGTTGAGATTTCTGGACAAAGAGTATTCAACTGCTGATGATGTAAAGAAGATCATCAGAAGTCTACCAAAGCAATGGAGGCCCATGGTCACTTCTCTCAAACTAGAAAAAGATCTTAACAAGATATCACTAGAAGAACTTGTCAGCTCACTCAGAAGTCATGAGATAGAGTTAGAAGATGACGAGCCTATGAAGCAAGGTAAGCCTTTAGATCTAAAATCTAATAAAAAAATATGATTCTAAAGTTTTACAGGCTATGGAAGAAACCTCTGGTGGATCCTCATCAGAAGAAGACAAATTGTCTCTTCTCTCCAAAAGAGTCAATCAGCTGTGGAAGCAGAGGCAAAGGAAGTTCAGAAACTCCAGAAGAACAGGAAATTAGAATGAATCATCCTCCGGATACAGAAAGTCTGGATCTTCTTTTGGACACAGGAAGTCTGAATCTTCTTCTGGACACAGAAATTCAAGCAACATGGACATTGTCTGCTATGAGTGCAATGAACAAGGGCACTACAAAAGCAATTGTCCAAGGCTTCAGAAGGAGAAACCCAAAAAGAAGTTCTTCAAGAAGAAGAAGAAAAGTCTCATGGCAACATGGGATGACTCAGATACTTCTGACGCAGACACTGAATCATAAGATAAAAGAGACAACATTGCTCTTATGCCCAACGTGACAGAAGATAGTGAATCATCTGGGTCAGAATCAGAATCAGACATAGAAGAGGTATTTCCTGACTTTACTGTAAACTTTACTAAATCTGAATTAGGAGAAAGTATGAGTGAAATTCTTGAAAGATATCAGCAGCTTCGAGTCAAATTCAAGAACCTAAAAAAGGATATAGTTTGACTATGAAGAAACTGAGAATCTGAGATTAGAAAATTCTGAGTTAAAAGAAAAAGTTTCAAAACTTGAAAATGATTTACAAAACACTCAGAAGGAAACAACCTCAAAGGTTCCCAGTAGCTCTGATAAGATCATAAAGGAATATGATCATAGCTTTCAGAAGTTTCTGGCTAAAAACATAGATAGAAGCAAGATGGCTTCAATGAACTATAGAATTAGCAAAAATGGCAGAAAAGGTATAGGATACAAAGGTAAAGTATCCCAACCTAAGAAAGTCATGGACTTAGTTATTAAACGCACACCTTTAAAATCTCACTTTACTTATGGGCACTCACATGACTTGAAATATACCAGTAATGAGTTTTCTGCTAAACCAAAATTCAAACAGAATTTTGGTAACACTAACAAACAAGGACCCAAAAAGATATGGGTACCTAAGGACAAAATTATATATGTAGCACATATCTTTGACAACAAGACTAAAACACCAGTCATGGTACCTGGACTCTGGATGCTCTCGACACATGACATGAAGAAAGAATATGTTCCAAAGTCTGGAACTTAAATCTGGAGGCTACGTGGGTTTTGGAGGCAATCAGAAAGGGAAGATCATTGGCTCTGGAACTGTCAGTAACGGTAACCTCCCTTCTATTAATAATGTTCTGTTAGTAGATGGATTAATGTATAACTTGTTATCCATAAGTCAATTAAGTGATAACGATTATGATATAATCTTTAATCAAAATTCCTGTAAAGCTCTTAGTCAGAAAGATGGATCTATCATATTTAATGGAAAAAGGAAGAAAAACATTTACAAGATAAAACTTTCTGAACTAAAGAGTCAGAACGTAAAATGCCTTATGTCTGTTAACAACGAGCAATGGGTCTGGCACAAAAGATTGGGGCATGTTAGTATGAGAAGAATATCTCATATTAACAAACTCAATCTGGTCAGAGGACTTCCTAATCTGAAGTTCAACTCAGATGCTTTGTGTGAAGCATGTAAGAAAGGAAAATTTGCAAAACCTCCTTTTAAAGCAAAAAATGTTGTTTCTACCTCTAGATCATTAGAACTTCTGCACATAGATCTATTTGGACCAGTGAAAACTGCATCCATTAGTGGCAATAAGTATGGGTTAGTGATCGTAGATGACTATAGCAGATGGACATGGGTAAAGTTCTTAAGACACAAGGACGAGTCACACTCTGTGTTCGTTGCTTTCTGTAACCAAGTTCAGAATGAGAAAGATCTTAGAATTGTCAAAGTCAGAAGTGATCATGGTGGAGAATTTGAAAACAAAAAATTTGAAATATTTTTTTAATGAGAATGACATCTCTCATGATTTCTCTTGTCCTAGAATTCCCCAACAAAATGGAGTTGTAGAACGAAAGAACAGAACTTTACAAGAAATAGCCAGAACCATGCTCAACGAGACTAACATTACTAAGATCTTCTGGGCATAAGAAATTAACAAAGCATGTTACATTCAAAATAGACTCTCCATAAGACCTATTCTGGATAAGACTCCATATGAACTGTGGAAGAACAGAAAGCCCAACATTTCGTATTTCCATCCTTTTGGATGTACTTGTTTTATACTTAACACCAAAGAACATCTGAACAAGTTTGACTCTAAAGCACAAAAGTGTATTATGTTAGGATACTCTGAATGCTCAAGAGGCTACAGAGTATACAATACAAAAACACGGATTATAGAAGAGTCAATCAGTGTTAGATTTGATGACAAGATTGGCCCTCAAAAGTCAAAGCAGAATGAATCTCTTGCAGATATAGAAGTTCAGTTCACAGGTACTGAAGGCAATACATCAGAAGTTCCCAACAAAGACTCACCAACAACATCAGAAGGAAATGTCACAAGCACTGCAGTAACTTCTGAAGAACTTCTCCAGAAAAGACTATCCAGAAGCATCCTAGCACACCCTAAAGACAAAACTCTGGGAAAGAAGGAAGACCCAATTAGAACAAGATCAACATTCAGAAATTCTGAAGAATCTCTCATGGGATTGGTATCTTTGATTGAGCCAACTACCATTGATGAAGCTCTTCTAGACAACGACTAGATACTGGCTATGCAGGAGGAGTTAAATTAATTTACTAGAAATGACGTATGGGATCTGTTTCCCAAACCAAAAGGATTCAACGTCATTGGAATAAAGTGGGTATTCATAAACAAACTAAATGAACAAGGAGAAGTCATCAAAAACAAGGCACGAATGGTTGCACAAGGTTATAGTCAGCAAGAGGGGATAGACTATACAGAAACCTTTTCTCCAATCGCCAGGTTAGAATCTATCAGACTCTTAATTTCTTTTATTGTGAATAATGGCATCACTCTATATCAGATGGATGTCAAAACGGCATTCTTAAATGTATACATTGACGAAGAGGTTTATGTGCACCAACCCCCTTGGTTTGAAAATTACAAACATCCAGAATATGTTTTCAAACTAAAGAAATCACTATATGGTCTGAAACAAGCTCCCAGAGCTTGGTATGAAAGACTAAGTAGCTTTCTGTTAGAAAAGGAATTCACCAGAGGGGAAGTGGACACAATATTGTTCTTTAAGACATTTAAGAATGTCATTTTATTTTGTCAAATTTATGTAGATGATATAATATTTGGATCTACTAAACCTTCTCTGGGGAGAGAATTTGCTAAGTCTATGCAGGCAGAGTTTGAAATGAGCTTGATGGGAGAACTTAAATTCTTTTTGGGCATTCAGATCAATCAAACTCCAGAAGGAACCTACATACACCAGAGCAAATACGTCAGAGAACTTTTGAAGAAATTTTACCTATCAGAGTATAAGCTGATAACCCAGAAATGTATCGAATATTTGGATCATTTTACATGAATTTTATCCGCATTTTAATTAATTAAATTACTCTTTATTCGTATTATGCTGGTATTTTCTATGTTTTCAGGAATTTAATGTTTGCAAGGCATGTGCGAAGAAAGTCAAGAAAAGTCAAGCTAATCAAGAGCAATTATGCATTAAGGGGTGTGTGGTAGAATAAGGTGCACTAAAAGCAAAAAGCCTGAGAAAGAAGCGCTGGCCTAATCCACTAAGGGAGTGTAATGACCGTTACACATTAGCCCAAAGGAGTGTAACGACCGTTACACCCTACCACGCAAGCCTCTCCTCAAAAGCAGGGGGTGTAACGACCGTTACACCCTGCCACACCAGCCCTCCCTCAAAAGAAGGAGTGTAACGATCGTTACACTAAGTCAATTCCGGAGGAAAAAATATCTCAACTCCCACGCGTCCCCAAGGCTATAAATAGTACCCCAAATTTCCATTTTAAAGGATGTTTTTATTTTCCTTGTTTTTACTGTTACTCTGACAAAAATATTCTCTGCATTATTTCATTCCGCATTATTTTCTTTACCGATCTGTGGGAGACATCTGATATCTGAAAAATATTCTACTGTAATATTTTCAGGTTTAATTTAAGTACTTTATTTATTTATGCCAGGATTGTCTGTAATGTTTTGTTTATTTAAATTGCTTGATGATAATTATTTTTGTTGCGCTGTTATTGAATCGTTTAATATGCTAGGTATGATGCGGTGGGAGAATTGACTTGAGGTTTTGCGTTTGTGTTCGCAAATGTTGCGGTTTAGCAAGATTCGCCACCGACTTTTCTTTTATCCAAAAGGAAAGGTAAAAAAGCACAGGAAAGACCTTTGAGATGTTTTCTTGAGTTCGGGGGGTAGATTATGAAAATGGAAGGTATTAGTACCCTTTTCATCCATGGTTTTCCATGGGCTCTTAGTTACTTGTTTAGATCACTTGCTTTTGCTTTTGAAATTGTTTGAAATGGTGCTTTGTGTGGTTTTGAAAGTATTTTGAAAAGAGGCCATCGTTTAGGCAATCTTTGTAATGATTCTCGTTCGTGAGAATGTATACAAAGATGTTTGTCTTTTGAAAAATGTTCCAATGCTTTGAAAGTTGTTTGGAAATGTTTTGAAGTGTGTGTGTGTGTTTTTGAAAATAACAAGGATTGTTTTGAAGTTGATCAAGTAACTAGAAGCATTCTACCTACTCAAAAGTCTTTCTTGTACATTTTTATTCCTTTGATATTGTTGATTTACCATTGATTTGGTAAACAACCCTATCTTTGGAGGTTAAACGGGACGGGTGTGGGTCATCGTATGACCATGATAGCAATGTTGCCAAGTATCTTAGCAAGTTTTAGGGACCAAGATCATTTATTTAGGCAACCTTTTGATAGCGTCATCGAGGGACTATGATCTTTTGTTTTGTTTTGCTTTGCCAAAATACTTTGCATGTATACCATGGCCATTTATTTTAAGGAAACCAAGTGGGTGGAACCTTAGGGGTGCTTGTGTGCAATATGTTGTTATTTTACATGCTTTTGTTTGTCTTGTATTAGGTCATTCTATTTGTTTGATTTTTGTCTTATCATGCAAAACCCTAGTTTTACTAAACAAATATATAATGCGATAAATTGCGTAAAGTAAACTAAACTATTATAACAATTATTATGGGAGGGGGGATACAAGTTTTTGAATGGGGATATTTGCACAAAATAAAACCCTAAAATACTATTACAACCCAATTGAATTATTGTACAAGATAAATAAATATACAAATATTTAAATATGCAAATAAAATGTATTTATGCAAAAATGTCTTGTATTTATTTTATGTATGAGAAAATAAAATTATTTAAGTCCTAAAAAATAAGAAAAATAATATTGTTATTTTTGAAAGGGTGAAACTCTAGTTTTTGATTAAAAGAAAAATATGTTCTATATTATTTATTTTATCCATTTATGTACAAGAAAAAATAAATAAAATTATTTACAAATATTAAAAATTAAAATATATGTGGAAATAATATTTTATGTGTATGAATAATAAAAATAAAAATGTATGATGTTTTTAAATGTGTTTACTATTTATTTTAAGAAAATAGATTCTATTTATTCTAAATAATCAATATTTTATGCAAAAAATAAGATAAAAAATAAAATAAAATGCAAAAAATTAAGAAAATATTTTTGTGATTTTTTAATGTTCAGAAAAAAATAATAAAGTCAATAAACATAAAAAATATGAGAAAATATGCAAAAATATAAAAATATGCAAAGGGGGTGCAAATAGTAGTCAGGGGGGTGTGGAAAACAAAACAAGCAGGCCCAAGGCGCGCCAGGCCCAGGACTTCATCCCTGTCCTCCAGCCTCTCCCAAACGCGTGCATTTTTGCTTCAACATGTAACTCTCTATTCTTTGCACAAAAACAAAAACTTACAACATAAAAAATGTAGCTTAGAATCTCACGATTCCAATGATATAAAATTCATAATCTAACTCACAAAGACCAGGGAGAATTTTAGTGGCCCTAATTTCTGACCTAATTTTTTCATGAACTTCAAGCTTCAAATTCTCATGGCACAGTTAATATAAATGACCAATATGCATATGTACAGCTTCAACAAGTTAAGGACTACACCTTTGCTTCACAAATCAAAGCTTGAGGATTCCTAAATAGAGAGATAGAGTTTTGAAAAATACCTTGTTCAGCTGAGTTTGGATATGGCAATGTGGGGACTTTGAGTGAGGCCTGAGGATCGTGTGAGCTTCCTTGAAGTTCCCTCAACCTTTTCCAATGCTTAGTTGGCCTTGAGGATGCTTGAAACTCCCTGTAGAAGTCAACCTGTAACCTTCAAGTTTGGAAATGGTGATGTATGAAATAGAGGTTACAACAACAGGACAAGGGCTTGGATAGTTTGGATGTGATGTATGGAAGGTGTTCCAAGTGTTAAATGGAGAAACGCACGAGCCAATATTGAGCTTGCAAGAGTTTTGCAGAAACTGCAAGTTTGGGCAGAAAAATCGTGTTTTTGTGTTTGGGAATGTTTCAGAGCATAAGCCTTCGTGTTCTATCTTGCAACAAGTTTGTGAAGTTGTTTTGAATGAGGCCAAGCCCTCCCTTTATCAACTTGTATAAGTTTTTGACTTTTGGCCACTTTTCTTGTTTTTGAAGAAAGGTTGAAGTGACTATGCTAGAGGCCTGTACTTGGCTACCTTGTGAGCTGCAAGAGTTGGTAAACCATGCTTGATATTTGTGGACAATGCTTGCACAAAAGGAACAAGTCCAAGGCTCAAGGATGATAAAGTTTGCAAAAGCATGCTTTATGAAAATGGCAATGTGCCGTATATGCCATTTATGGATTTATTCTTTGTGCAATGATTCAAAAGCCAAAACAAAGCCATTATCCATTGAGTTAGCATTTAATTATGGAGTTTAGAATGGATTTAGGAACTGTAATGCAAGGTACAAGCATGCTAGGATCTGATTTGCAACTTGAAGCATTGTAAAAATGGCTTGAATAAAAGTGACAAAATGCCATTTTCTCTTCTTCGATTCTCCCTAACCACAAATGATCTTGGAGAGTTCTTGGACATTTTGGAAATCTTGCAACATACTCTACAATCCATATTTGAAATGAATTTTGAGATACATCTTGGAACTAGGTGAAAAATGACCATGAAGTTAGGTAAAAAACTTGCCTAAATTAGGGCAAAGTTTCACTAAGTTAAAAAGTTCATGGACCCCTATTCACAAATTCATATCTTGAGATCCAAGAATCTTTTGGGAAAAATTTGTGAATCAAAGTTGTATATTTCATGGAGGACTACAACTTTCATGTTATAAGTTTTCTTTGAATACAATTTCATCATGGTGAAAAAGTTGTGGGAAGTTGGGAAAAAATAAGAAATTTTCCATACTTAGAAAAATTCTAAGTTATGAAAAATTTTCAAATTAAAACCCTAATTTGCAATTTTAGGTTTCTTGGTCAACAAATTTCACATTTTGACATATCTTGATGAATTATGACCCTTGACACTTGATTTTGACCAAAAAGTCAAAGTTTGACTTTTCAGTGTACAATTGACTTTTGATCAATTGACTGCAAAATTCATTTGTCAATCCTATGCATTTGAGATCTTTTGAACTATGTGATTAGGTCAAGATTATTCTATTGAGTCCTTGAAATCATGTTTGAACCCAATTGGTCATTGACTAGGTTAAAAATCAGAAATTGCCCTTTCTCAATCAAAACCCTAATTTTTACCATTTTGCCCTTTTGATGATCTGATCAAATTTCTTGAGAAGTTGTGATCCAAACTTGATCAAATGGTACATAGGAGCCTATAATGTTGTTATGGATAAAAAATTATGAAGTTTGACTGTAAATTGACCATGGTTGACTTTTTCCCCAATACAACTGATTTTTAGGTCAACTGTCCAATTGAACGGGCAAAAATGTGATTCAAGGCTTGAAACTTAACATGAGAAATCTTAGGGGTCCAAGATGGTGTATGAAAGTCACATGAAGCATTGATGGTCCAAAAATACTTGTGCAAACTCAAACCCTAATTTTAGGTTATCAGTGCAAGATGAGGTCTTGAGCTGAGCAAACCCTAATCCTGTCTGGAGTCCAAGAAGTCTTGTGAGGAAAATCTTGATAAAATGAGAGGGAAAATTTTGGGGTACAACAGATGCCCTTGTTGAATCTTCTTGAACCTGAAGAGTTAGATTGGCGAGTTTTCCGTTCGTGACTCGAAGGTAAAAGATGATTGGACACTAGAGTGCCCGTAAATTTGCACTCGTCAAAGTGTAGTTGAGGGAATGGGCTTAAAGATGCCATTTGGAGAGGTGATAGAATCTTGTTGGAGATGGGCTTGTAGATTCCATCCAAGAATGTTTGCTGAGTTGTAAGTTGTAAGTCAGAAGATTGAGTATCAGAATGGTGTCCGTGCCTGGAACGTATCTGAGCTGTATCTGAACTTTGTATCTGAATGAGCAATAGAATAACATTCGTGTCTGGAGCGTCTCTGAGCTGGGGAAAATCAGAATAAGTGATAGAATGGCCACCGTGTCTGGAGCGTATCTGGACTGTATCTTGAATTGAGGAATCTGAATAAGTGACATAATGGCTTCCGTGTCTGGAGTGTATCTGGACTGTAATCTGAATAAGTGACAGAATGACTTCCGTGTCTGGAGTGTATCTGAACGAGGAATTGAATAAGTAACAGAATGAATTCCGTGTCTAGAGTGTATCTGTATTGTATCTGAATCGGAAAACTGAATAAGGGCCAGAATGGCATCCGTGTCTGGAGCGTATCTGAACTAGAATCTGAATAAGTGACAGAATGACTTCCGTGTCTGGAGTGTATCCGTACTGTATATGAATCAGAAAACTGAATAAGGGCCAGAATGGCATCCGCGTCTGGAGCGTATCTGAACTAGAATCTGAATAAGTGACAGAATGACTTCCGTGTCTGGAGTGTATCCGTACTGTATATGAATCGGAAAACTGAATAAGGGCCAGAATGGCATCCGCGTCTGGAGCATATCTGAACTAGAATCTGAATAAGTGACAGAATGACTTCCGTGTCTGGAGTGTATCTGAACGAGAAATTGAATAAGTAACAGAATGACTTCCGTGTCTGGAGTGTATCTATACTGTATCTGATAGTTGAAATCTGAATAAGTATCAGGATTGCATCCGTATCTGAAGCGTATCTGAACTGTATCTGAAATCTGAATCTGAATGAACAACAAAATGACTTCCGCATCTGGAGTGTATCTGTACTATATCATGATTGTATACCGTTAACAGTAGCTTGTTAATCTTATCCTGAAAAGGGTAAAACGTTAGATGAAACACAAAGTTATGTTGCATGAAATGTATGATGCAATATATGTGTTTTATCAATGTTTATGATATATGCATGTAATGTATGTGCATGTAAGCTGATTTGCTGTATCGCTGAGGAAAATAAATCCTTGACAACTGGGGATAATAAAACCCTTGACTGCTGACGGGGAAAATAAATCCTTGACCGCTGAGGATAAGAGATCCTGGGCGACTGTTGGGGATTAAAAATCCTTGACAACTTCTGTGGGGATATGAGGATCCTTCATGTCTTGAAGTTGGAGTATTTGACCGAAATTCCGTTGAGAAAGTAATGCCAAATGCTGCTTGAGAAAATCTGCTTGGGGAATCCAGAGAACTTTGCTGACGTCTACTGGGGATTACACAATGAGAATCCTTATTCTGCTGGGGAAAAAAGGAACTCTGATGACTTCTGCGGGGAATTAAGAATGAGAATCTTCATTCTGTTGAAAAATAAAAACTCTGGGGAAAAAGGCTTACTGCTGAGGAGTAAGTTCAGGAGTTTTCGGTTGTCTGCCACTCTACTGGGGAGCCACTCTACTGGGGAGTTACCCTAGGTTGGGGAGAGACAAAAGTTAAATGTTATCTGGTTGATTTCCAGGCTTCAAGATAACTTGCTGAGGAAATTGGATTGACTGAAAGGTTTTTGCCAGGGATTGATAGTTAGAAGTTTTAGCTCTGATGGGGAATGAGAGTTTGAAATTATAACTCCGTTGGGGATCTGTAATTTGAAATTATAACTCCGTTAGGGATCTGTATTTCAGGGTTTTAGCTCCGCTGGGGATCTAGATGATGTACTGTAGGGATTGCTCATGGAATAGCCTAAAGACATTTTCCTATCCTTTCAATCCGTCTGTAATTGTTCTTTTCCATCCTGTTTATTTGTAAACAGTAATTATTTTCAAATGCATATGTTCATCAATGAATCATTGGACGTTTTTGCAAATAAAAACACAAGTGTAAAAGAAAAAAGTCAAATATTTTTTGTACTTTGAAAGAGACATCTTTGTATTTACTTTGAATAAGTGTTTTGTACAAAGGAGACATGCATCCTAGTAAGAGGATGGTGTCATAAAAGTAAGAAAAATTTATACAAAGAAAGATAGCTATGTGTATAAAAAATCCCATGGGGTTCCCATTCTGCTATAGCCTTCGTATCTCCGAATATCTTGTCCATCCGTTGCTTCGTCCGAAGATGATTGGATTGATCAGAAGCTCCAGGTTTGTCAGTGAAGAGATTGTCCTTAAAGTGATCCGACGAGACATAGTCATACGCTTTAATTCCCTAACTTTTGCCTGGACCTCCCTTTCGGGTTTTCAGTCCACCAGGAAACCCTTTTTTGCCCAAGTCGCCCTTTCGGGTTTTCAACTTGCCGGGTGTACAAATTTTTTATTTATCCCTAATTTTTTCCTGAACCGCCCTTTCGGGTTTTCGATTCACTGGGATGCCCTTTTTTTGCCTAGGTGTGTCAACCTAGCGGGTCATTTATGTATAGTATCTTTTGACTATATCTGCATTCGCAGGGTGCGGAAGATCATCGTCGTCTATGGTGGTTAAGATCATTGCCCCACCAGAAAAGATGTTCTTGATTACAAATGGTCCTTCATAAGTAGGAGTCCATTTGCCCCTGGGATCACTCTGTGGCAAAATGATGCGCTTGATTACCAGATCTCCGACTTGATATATCTGGCGTCTGACTTTCTTGTTGAAAGCTTTGGTCATCCGTTTTTGATACGTCTGACCGTGACAAACAGCAATAAGTTTCTTCTCGTTAATTAAGTTCAATTGATCAAGCCGGGTCTAGATCCCATCGTCTTCACCCAAACCAGCATCTTTCATGATTCTTAAGGAGGGAATCTGAACCTCGATAGGTAAAACAACCCCCATGCCATATACCAAGGAATAGGGTGTTGCCCCAGTTGATGTGCGAGCCATGGTACGGTACCCGTGGAGAGGAAACGGTAACATCTCATGCCAGTCCTTGTAGGTGACTGTTATCTTTTGTATGATCTTCTTGATATTTTTGTTAGCATCTTCAACTGCACCATTCATCTTTTGCCGATAGGGGGATGAATTATGATGTTGAATTTTGAACTGCTCACACAAAGCGGTGATCATAGTATTGTTAAGGTTTGTACCGTTATTAGTGATGATCCTTTCGGGGATACCGTACCGGCAAATAAGGTTATGCTTGATGAAGCGGGCAACAACATTCTTAGTAACGGATGCGAAGGAAGCTGCTTCGACCCACTTGGTGAAGTAATCAATGACCACTAGAATAAAGCGGTGTCCATTGGATATTGTAGGCTTGATCTCTCCAATCATGTCGATTCCCCACATAGCAAAGGGCCAAGGAGCTGTTAAGACATTTAGAGGAACCGGAGGCACGTGGACCTTGTCTGCATAGATTTGACATTTGTGACAGGTGCAGGAGTGTTGATAGCAATCAGCTTCCATGGTAGACCAGTAATATCCTGCCCGTAGAATCTTCTTAGACATCGTATGCTCGCTAGAGTGAGTGCCGAAGGTACCTTCATGCAATTCAGCCATGATTTTTTCAGCTTCAATCTTGTCCACACAACGGAGCAGAATAGAATCATGATTGCGCTTGTACAGGATGCCATTACTTAAGAAGAATTTAGATGAGAATCTCCTTAATAACTTTTTGTCGTTGACTGAAGCTCCTTCAGGGTGTTCTTGAGTCTCGAGATACCTTTTGACTTCGTGAAACCACGGCTGGTCCACTACTTCTTCGGTATTAATCTCGTGAGAATGTGCAAGTTAGTCCATCCGTTCAATGGTGATTTGGGGAGCCTCATTGTCCTAGTTAAGTTTAAACATGGATGACATTGTAGCTAGAGCATCTGCTAGCTGATTTTCTTCTCACGGGAAGTGCTCGAAGGTAATCTGCTCGAAATGTGGTAATAATGTCAAGACATGTTCTTTGTAAGGGATGAGGTTTGGATGTTTAGTATCCCACTCTCCTTTGATCTGACTGATGACCAAAGCTAAGTCCCCAAACACATCTAAGGATTTGATTCCCAAGTCTATGGCAGCCTTGAGTCCAAAGATGCATGCCTCGTACTCTGCCATGTTGTTCGTACAGTTGAAGCAAAGCTTGGCAGTGAAAGGAGTATGGAAACCTTCTAGGGAGATGAGTACCGCACCGATACCGTTGCCAAGTGCATTGGAGGCCCCATCAAAGTACAGGGTCCATCGGGATCCTTGTTCAGGTCCGTCATATGGTCTGAACTCTTCAATGTTGTCCAATGTCATAATGTCTTCGTCGGGGAAGTCGAACTTCATGGATTGGTAATCTTCGACAGCTTGATGAGCCAGATGATCAGCTAGCACACTTCCCTTTATAGCTTTTTGGGTCGTGTACTGTATGTCGTATTCCGTTAGGATCATCTGCCATCTAACGATCCTTCCAGACAAAGCAGGCTTCTCAAATATGTACTTTATCAGATCCATCTTAGATATCAGCAAAGTGGTATGAGTCAACATATACTGCCTTAGCCGGCGAGCAGACCATACCAAAGCGCAACAAGTTTTCTTGAGCAGTGAGTATCGGGTCTCACAGTCGGTAAACTTTTTGCTAAGGTAATAAATGGCATGCTCTTTTCGGCCAAATTCTTCATGCTGCCCCAGTACGCACCCCATTGAATTCTGTAAGATGGTCAGATACATGATTAGCGGTCTTCCCTCGACGGGTGGCATCAGGACAAGAGGTTCTAACAATTACTCCTTGATTTTATCGAAATCAACTTGACATTCGTCATTCCATCTGACTACCTGATCTTTCTTCAACAGCTTGAAGATTGGCTCACAGGTAGACGTTAGGTGAGAAATCAACCTAGCAATGTAGTTTAGGCGTCCCAAAAAACCTCTGACCTCCTTCTCAGTGCGAGGAGCAGGCATTTCTTGTATAGCTTTGACTTTGGCAGGATCAACCTCGATGCCTTTGTTGCTGACAATGAATCCTGAGAGTTTACCAGACCGGACTCCGAATGTACACTTGTTTGGGTTCAACCTGAGCTTGTACTCCTTCAACCTGACAAACAGTTTTTGCAAGTGATCAAGGTGTTCTTCTTCAGTTTGTGATCGGGCTATCATGTCATCTATGTAGACCTCTATCTCATGATGTATCATATCATGAAACAAAGCTACCATGGCGCATTGATAGGTTGCCCCGACATTCTTCAGTCTGAATGGCATCACTTTATAGCAGAACATTCCCCACTGTGTGACAAAAGTAGTTTTCTCCATGTCCTCAGGTGCCATTTTGATCTGGTTATAGTCTGAGAATCCTTCCATGAAAGAAAATACTTTGTGTTGAGTTGTGTTGTCGACCAGGATGTCAATGTGTGGAAGTGGAAAGTCATCTTTAGGGCTGTCCCTGTTTAAATCTCTATAATCCATGCACATTCTCACTTTGCCGTCCTTCTTAGGCACGGGCACAATGTTAGCAATCCATTATGGATAGGAAGTAACATCCAGAAATCCAGCATTGAACTGCTTCATAACTTCTGCTTTGATCTTTTCTGACATGTCAGGTCTCATGCGGCAGACCTTTTGTTTCACTAGTGGACAGTCTTCTCTTGTGGGTAGACGGTGTACCACAATGTCTGTATCGAGTCCCGACATGTCTTTGTATGACCAGGTAAAGATCTCAACATAATCATGCAATAGCTGAATTAGGCGCTCCTTGACACTCGACTCTAGATTGGCACCTATCTTGATTTCCTTTTTATCATCCTCAGTACCCAAGTTGATTGTATCCAACTGCTCCTCATGAGGCTGAATTGCTCTTTCCTCTTGCTGTAATAATCTGGCCAATTCCCCTGGCACCTCACAATCTTCCTCACCTTCGTATTCGGCTTGGTTGATCATATCTTCAGAGTCACTGAAGGCTATAGTAGTATCGTTACCCATGGGTTCCGAAATGGAAGGGTACCTGCATTTGTGAGTGTGGGTGTGTGTAAGGGATATCCATCTTAAAACAACAAAATGTACAAGAAAGACAATGAGCACAAAAGGTTTAAATATTAAAAACGTCCATGATTCATTAAAATGACATATGAAATGAAGATAAAAACCCTTACAAATGGACCTATGTGCCTCGGGTAAGACACAAGGTTGAAAAAGTACGAATTATTTGTGAATTATTATAGATCCAACAGAAATAGAAAATATAAATTACTGCGGTATGAAAGTAATCGGAACAAAGTCTTTTACTTCCCAATTGCACAATCCTCCGCCAACAGTAGGGAAAATCCAGTCTTCCAAGCTGCCCTCTTCTTCACTGTCCTCTAGTGCATTAACCCCTCGATGGCTGATCTTCACGGGTGGCCCTCCGGCACGGGAGCGACGCACCGCCTTCTGACCAGTCGAAGTAAACCCTAAGCCGAATTTGTCTGACTTGAAAGGGAAGTCTGGAAGCTGACCCCAGATAGTGGATCCGCCTTCTTCCACTACTGCCCTTGCATCCTTGAGAGATGACATCCGAGGTGCAGGTATTGTGATCACAAGAGTTGAGGACACCGCCTTGGTCGCCGCTATTTCTTCATAGACTTCTTCAAAGTGTTGGAAAGGGGTCTCTATGAATTCGCCATCTAACTCCACATAACGGAAGGAATTCAGATGACTAATCATGTATTCCTCTTCCCCATGAACAATTATGATTTTCCCTTGGATGGGGTACTTGAGCATTTGGTGCAAGGTGGAGGTGACGACACCGGCGTTGTGAATCCAAGGGCGTCCCAACAGACAAGAGTAAGAAGGACATATGTCTATCACGTAAAATTTTGAATTGAACGTCTGGGTACCCACCTTGATCGGGATGTCCACCTCTCCATGGACCATCCTTTTAGAGCCGTCAAATGCTCTCACAATTATATTGCTGGGTTTCAGGGTTAGGCCTTCACAATCCAACCTATCCAAGGCTTTCTTCGGCAAGACATTTAAAGATGATCCATTATCAACCAAAACATGGGCTAAGGTGGTTCCCCTACACTCCACCGAGACATGTAGCGCGTCGTTATGTTTTCTCCCTTTAGAGGTCAAGTCTGCATCAGAAAAACCCAGGCCATTGTCAGATGTTAAGAACAATTGACCTAAAAATCAGTTGTATTGGGAAAAAAGTCAACCATGGCCAATTTACAGTCAAACTTCATAATTTTTTATCCACGCCAACATTTTAAACTCATATGTGTCATTTGATCAATTTTGGACCACAACTCCTCAAGAAATTTGATCAAATCATCAAAAGGGCAAAATGGTCAAAATTAGTGTTTTGACTGAGAAAGGGCAATTTCTGGTTTTTGACCTAGCAAATGATCAATTGGGTTAAGGCATGATATAAAGAGTCCAAATTGCATCACTTTGACCTAATGGCATGGTTCAAAACACTACAAGTCCATTGGATTGACATATGAATTTTCCAGTCAACTGATCAAAAATCAACTGTACACTGAAAAGTCAAACTTTGACTTCTTGGTCAAAATCAAGTGCCAAGGGTCATTTTTCATCAATATATGTCAAAACATGAAACTTGTTCACCAAGAAACCTAATTTTGAAAATTAGGGTTTAAAATGGAAAATTTTCATAACTTAGAAATTTTCTAAGTTATGAAAATTTCTTATTTTTTCCCAACCTTTCCCAAGTTTTTCACCATGATGCAATTGGATTTAAAGAAAACTTCCAACATGAAAGTTGTATTCCTCCACAAAATCTACAACTTTGATTCACAAAGTTTTCCCAAAATATGCTTGGATCTCATGTTATTATTTTGTGAATAGAGGTCCAAAAACTTTCTAACTTAGTGAAATTTTGCCCTAGTTTAGGCAGGATTTTGACCTATCTTCATGGCAATTTTTCACATAGTTTCAAGTGGAATATAAAAATTCATTTCAAATATGGATTGTAAATCATGTTACAAGCTTTCCAAAATATCAAATAACTCTCCAAGATCATTCATGGTTAGGGAGAATCGAAGGATTGAAAATGACCATTTCTCACTTTTGGCCAAGGCATTTTGCACATTGATACAATTTGCAATTCTGTCCAAACCATGCTTGTACTTGGTTTACAGGTCCTTAAACCTTTCCACACTCATAAATTAAATGAAAACACATTGTATTAAGGCTTTATTCTGATCTATGAAGCATTATACAAAGGTTTAATCCATTTTTGGCAAAAAGTTAACAATGCCATTTACATATAGCATGCTTTATGTCAAATTGATTATCTTGAGCCATACACCAAGCCTTTTGCTGAAAACAAAGCTCCCTAATATCAGGCAAAGTTCACCAACTTTGTGCAGCTAGAATACAGGTCTGTACAACCTTGGCATGGTCACTTCTCACTTTTACGTCAAAAACAAGTCATTGTGCAAAAAGTCCACAACTTTGTAATCTGATATAACCAAGTGTTGTATTCATTTCAAACAAGTTTTTCACAATATACCAAGCCTAATACACGAGCCCTAAGCCTCTCAAACACCTTCTAGCATCAAAACACCAAGTTTTTGCAAAAATAGGGCAAGTTCTGCAGATTGACTTCCAAAACAAAATCCACTCGTGCGTTTTGCTTGAAACCAGTTCCAACACACTCCATACAACATACCTAAACTATCCCAACCATTACCAAGCCACTGTAACTCCATTTTCACACTTCACCATTTTCAAATTCTGAGTTTGCAGGTTGAGTTCTACAAGAAGTTTCAGACCATTTCAAAGCAAGCCAAGCATTGGGAAAGCTCAAAGGAACTTCAAGCAAGCTCACAAGTATCTCAGGCCTCACTCACAACCCGTACATTGCCATACTCAAGCTTGACTGAAACAGGTAAAATTCAAACTTCTATCTCCTTATTTAGGAATCATTAGGCTTAGGTTTGTGAAGAAAAAATATAGTCCTCATTATCCTTGAGCTGTACATATGCATAGAATTCATTTATGTTAA
Source organism: Vicia faba (assembly GCA_948472305.1). Taxonomy (NCBI): domain Eukaryota; kingdom Viridiplantae; phylum Streptophyta; class Magnoliopsida; order Fabales; family Fabaceae; genus Vicia; species Vicia faba. The sequence continues at coordinate 359,078,354 of OX451738.1, forward strand.
CTGAGGTAGGAGTATTTGATAGTTGAACTTTCTGAAAAAACTAGGTCAAGATTTAGGGCCAATGAAATTCTCTCTGGTCTTTGAGAGTTAGATTAACTTTTTTACATGGTTAGAATCGTATGATCAAGAGCTATAACTTTCATGTTGCAAGTTTTTGTTTTTAAGCATAAATGCAGGAGATACAAGATTTGAACCATGGCGCGCGTTTTCTGATTCTCAAGGACAGGGATGAAGAGGAATATGGGCTGAGCCAGACTTGGCCTTGCTTTTGACACCCCCTAGCTTGCTTTCTGCACCCCCTTGGCCCATTGATTTTATTTTTTTTATATTTTTCATTTCTATTTTCATTTCTGACTTTTATTATTTTTTTCTAAATATAAAAAATCACCAAAAATATTTTCTTAAATTTTCACATTTTATTTTATTATTTTTATTATTTTTTGGGCATAAAAATAGTTTACTAATAATATATACTTTATTTTTCTTAAATAAATTGCAAATAATTTTAAAATAATTACATATTTTATTTTATTATATTATACACTTAAAAATAATATTGTCATACATATTTTATTTTATAACATTTTTGTATATATATATATATATATATATTTTTTGTACATAAAAATGAATAAATAATATAATATATATATTTTTCTTAAAACAAAAACTAGGGGTTCTACCCTTTTCAAAAATAATCATTTCTTATTTTTATTTTTATTTTTATTTTACATACATAAATAATTTATTTTTACATACATAAAAATAATACAAAAAACATTTTTGCATATTCATATTTAATTGCATATTTAAATATTTGTCAATTTATTATTTGTACAATAAATTCAATATGGTTGTAATAGTTTTAGGGTTTTATTTTGTGCAAAATATCCCTTATTCAAACTTGTATCCCCCTCCCCATATCAATGTTGTAATAGTCATAGATTTACTTTTATGCATTTATTGCTTTTATATGCATGATTAGTAAATTAGGGTTTTGTATGATAACCAAAAATCAAACAAAATAGCTTGACTAATACAAGACAAAAAAAGCATGAAAAATGACAACACAATGCACACAAGCACCCCTAGGGTTTCATCCACTTGTTGCCTTAAAAATGGCCATGGTATGCATGCTAGGTATCTTGGCAAAACAAAACAAAAACAAAAGATCATAGTCCCTCGATGACGCTATCTTGGTTGCCTATACACAAATGATCTAGTCCCTCAAACAAAAACTTGCTAAGATACTTGACACAATTGCTATCATGGTCATACGATGACCCGCGCCTGTCCCGTTTAACATCCAAACACAAGGTTGTTAACCAAATACAATGGTAAAACAACAATGTCAAAGGATTAAAAATATGTAGGAAAGATCTTTGAGTAGGGTAGACAACTCCTAGTTACTTGATCAAACTTGCAAACATCCTTGCTATTTTCAAAAACACACAACACAATTTCAAAACATTTTCCCAAAACAAACTTTCAAACATTGAAACATTTTTCAAAAGAAAAACACCTTCGTATACATTCAAATAAGAATTATTACAAAGGTTTCCACAACGATGGCCTCTTTTCAAAATACTTTCAAAACCATACAAAAAAGCACCATTTCAAACAATTGAAAAGCAAAAGCAAGTGATCTAAAACAAGTAACTAAGAGCCCATGGAAAACCATGGATGAAAAGGGTGCTAGCACCTTCCCTTTTCATAATCTACCTCCCGAACCCAAAAACAATCTCAAAGGTCTTTCCTGTGCTTTTTGACCTTTCCTTTGGATAAAATAAAAAGTCGGTGGTGACTCTTGCTAAACCGAAACATTTGCGAACACAAACGCAAAACCTCAAATCAGTTCTCCCACCACATCACAGAACTGGAAACTCTGCTGGGGAAATATCTAAAAGTGGGGTTACCTTAGGGTTTTAGATAACCTTTACATGCTTATCTTTCTTGACTTGATTGCTTTACATTTGGTTCTATTGTTTGGGTTTGAAATCCTCTACTCGGATTTGGGAAACATTCATAGGTAAATAGCAATACGTGGAAACTGTGTGGGGTATACTGACGTGGTTGAAGCAATAGTTATATTAGTGCGACATATTTGTGGGTACCGGTAGCCTTTGAGTTAATCAAAGAGAATACGGGGCCGCTGAGTGATGTCATGAAGCACTAATGGACTTTTAGAACCTTTACTTGACCAACTTGGCCTTTTTAGGGGTAGTGAGATGACCGGCTTTGGTGCAGACCGAAGTTGGTAGATACTTGATACTACACTCATTGAGGGTTGTTTTCTTGGAATATTTCGGTCGCCAGTAAAGTGGCTAAACTGAAACAATGAACACAGAAAATAATCCAGTGATATTGAGCTCCTTAGAACCCAGTTACTATTTATAGGACAGGTTGAGCCAACTAAACTTCAAGGGGGTACTTACCTATGAAACCCCATGCAAGCCTGAAACTAGGATCTTGTGTGATTTGTTTGTACGTATATACTTGTGCATAACATCATGAAGCATCATATGCATCCACTAACCATTTCAAGGATTTGGATCTTCATCTTTGATCCTGTTTTGTAGGTAATGGATTCACTTCGCAGGAAAACCATCAAAGTCAACCTTGTGAGAATTCCTCCTCAACTTAAGGAGCTAGCTTCAAGGATTCCTGAGAATTCTCCATTCACCGAGAGGCACGGTCTTCTTCTCAACTTAGTCAACACCAACACTGAGGAAGACATGGTGAAAGTTCTCTTCCAGTTCTTTGACCTCCTACACCACTGCTTCACATTTCCTGATTACCAGCTTGTGCCTACTTTGGAGGAATTTTCTCAACTCTTGAGGATTCCTATTCTCCATCAACTACCCTACAACGGTACGGAAAGAGATCCAAAGCCTGAGGATGTTGCTCAAGCCCTACACTTGCAACCATCTGATATCATAGGCCATTGGGAAACTAGAAGTGGTGTCAAGGGTTTCTTGGCAAAGTTTCTGTTTGAGAAAGCCCAAAGCTGCTGGAATTCATTGGACCTACAAGCTTTTGAGGAGATTGTGGCTCTTCTCATCTATGGGTTGGTCTTGTTCCCAAACCCTGACCAGCTTATAGATGTCAATGCTGTCAAAATTTTCATGGCTCACAACCCGTTGCCTATGTTGCTTGGGGATATCCTCCACTTATTTCACACTCGAACAATGAGGAAAAGAGGTGTTCTCATGTGCTGTACTCCTCTTCTAGCAAGGTGGTTTATTTCTCACCTTCCCCAATCAGTTTTGAAGAATGAGCAAGGTTTAAGGTGGTTACAACGGTTGATGACTCTTACACATTCAGATGTTCATTGGTGTTCTCGATCCAGAGAAAATGTTATCATCATTGATCGTTGTGGGGAATTACCTAATGTCCCTCTACTAGGCATTAGGGGAGGCATCACCTACAACCCCTGCTTGGCTCTGAGATAGTTTGGGTATGCCCGAAGGGATGGTCCACATGACATGCTGATTCCAGACTTGGTTTTTGACTTCAACAACGACAATCAAGGACTCCGACAAAGGTTTATCCGAGCTTGGAGAATGCCCAACAAGGTGGACAGTAAGACCTTGGGACACAAGAATTCCATCCCTCTTGAGCCTTACCTCAAGTGGGTACGAACCCGCGCCCAAAGTCTTATGATGCCTTACCCCTACATTCTTCCTGTGATCAAAGAGCCTGTTATGGAAGGAGAGGTTCCATACACCCTCCTACATCCTGACATGCCAACATCACTTGAAGATTTACAAAGGAGTTGGATACAACTCAAGGGAGAACGCGATACTTTTGAAGCCCAATTCTACACCATTGAGAAGAAGGTTTTGGAACTTACCCGCCAACTTCATGAAGAGCAGACTCTCAACACCTATATTGCACCAAAGAGGATGCGCAATGTATTTTTACATTAGAATTTTGTATTATTTTGCCCATGGGACATCTATGTACTAACAAATTCTATCTTATTAATATGACGTGTGTTATTTTTGTTTAAAATAACTATGAATTTCTGAATCCTTGAATGTATTACATGAATACACATCATTCATCATATGCATAAGTAGGTCTTCACACCAGGTTTCCTTATCTCTCTGCTGTTTATTTAAGCAAGATGGATATAGAGCAGACGATCAAAGACTTACAAGCGCATAATTCATAGTTCTAATAGCTACTCATGACCTTGGCAAAGGGTCAAGAGCAGCTCAAAACCTTGCTGGAAAAGGAAAAGGAGAAAAATAAAAAGAATAGGGTTGGTGTGGCTACCATGGGTAGAAGATTTGAAGGCCAAGCTAGAAGGGTCCTGGATTTCCCCTCAACATTTGATGAAGGGGTGGGAAAGGGTAAAGGAACTGCAGTGCAATCTGAGTCTGAGGAAGAAGATGAAGAAGAGGATGAAGATTATTCTAAGCAGCAGTACCCTCCTGCAGATGACAAGTACAAGAATCTGGAAGAGCGTCTGGCTGCCATGGAGGTGCAAAGAGTTCCTGGGCTGGACTTTGAAGAGCTAGGGTTGGTTGTTGGGATTGTGATTCCCCCTAAGTTCAAGGTGCCTATATTTGCTAAATACGATGATTTGTCTTGTCCAGAGATGCATCTGCGATCTTACGTCAGAAAAATCCAACCATATTCTTCTGATAAGGATCTGTGGGTTCATTTCTTCCAGGACAGTCTTTCGGGGACGCAGTTAGATTGGTTCTACCAGCTAGAGAGGTCTGATGTGCACAATTGGGAGGATTTGGCGGCTGCCTTCTACAGACAATATCAATATAATGCGGATTTAGCACCAACCCGTACTCAATTACAAAGTATGGGCATGGTCTCAAATGAAGGTTTCAAAGAGTATGCCCAGAAATGAAGAGACTTGGCGGGACGAGTACAACCACCTCTATCTGAGAGGGAGCTGGTAGATATGTTCTTGGGTACACTGTCAGGCCCCTTTTTCAATCACCTGATTGGAAGTTCGTCTGCGGGGTTCACCGAGTTAATTTTAACTGGTGAGAGAGTTGAAGCCGGCATAAAGAGCGGGAAAATTCAAAAGGATGCATCTGCTTCCGCTGCCATTAAAAAGACCTTTCCAGCAAAGAAAGAAGTCTCAGCTGTCTACTCCAAAAGAAGTCAAGGAAGAGTTGAGCGCCAGCCAGCGGTGGAGGCTGTAATGATTCAGAAGTTTGCAGTTGATCAGCCTAGAAACAATCAACCCAGAACCAACCAAGAAAGGGTGGAAAGGCCTGCACGACAATTCACCCGGATCAATATGACACCTGCTCAGGTTCTCTCTCATCTCTTAAAGTTAAACCTTGTCGTTTGAAAGAGGCTCCGAAGAATCCGAATACATCTTCTCCTTACTACCATTCAAATGCCAAGTGTGCTTATCATTCAGACAGCCTGGGGCATGACACCAACAATTGTTGGGCCCTCAAAAATAAGATTTAGGATTTAATAGATGCTAAATAAGTTGAATTCGATGCCCCTGAAAAGCGTAATGTGATCTCTTCTCCAATGCCAAAACATGGTCACAATGTCCATGCTATTGAAGAGGATCTTTTTGTTGCTACTGTTGATGATTTGATGACTCCGCTATCGATAATCAAGTTGAATTTGCTGAAGGCTGGGATTTTCCCAGGATCTAAAGAAGATTGCTACCTTTGTTCCTCCTTACCAACCGACTGTCCGTTGTTGAAGTTAGGCATCCAACGCCTAATGGATAATCAAGAGATCCTTTTTAAGAAAAATCTTGGTACACCCACTCCTGTCAATGATGTTTCGATAATTACCATATCCGCCAATCTTTCCGAGGTCTCCAAAAGACCTGTTAAGATTACGTCCGATCCGAAGATTGTACCTTTGAAGATAACTATGCCGGGGCCTATTCCGTACAAGTCCAACAAATCAATACCGTGGAACTATGGGGGAGAGATCTTTTACCACATTGTTAAACAAATTGAATCAACTGAAGAGAGTTCTGATGAAGAGACTTCTGACATTGGAAACATTCCGGAACGAGTAAAATCACCCGCAGTGGAAGAATTTTCTCTCCGGAGATTGCACCTCCAAAGGCAATCTTCGGACCCTCAGCCACTCCTAAAGTTACCCCTGTGCCAGTCAATATATCTGCAAGAACTCCAGTTATTGAAGAAGTTGTGACTCCTTTGGTTGTCCCCTCTGATGCTGCTAATGATAGAGGGAAAGGGATCCAAGAAGAGCCTGTCAGGACAAGGGCTCAGCCGTTGATCATCCCTGAAACCTCTCAAAAAGAAATGGAAGACATTTTGAAAATAATCAAGAAAAGCTATTATAATGTTTTGGAGCAACTGGGGAAAACCCCCTCAAAAATCTCTATGCTGGCCTTGCTGCTTTATTCAGAAGCTCATGCCAAAGCCTTGATCAAGTTCTTGAAGACGGCCCATGTGCACCAGGAAACCTCCGCGGACCAATTCCAGGAATGTGTAGCTAGCCTAACAACAGACAACGGTTTAGGATTCTCCGACGCTGATCTAACAATCAAAGGGAGAAAACATAATGACACTTTGCATGTCTCGGTGGAATGCAGAGGGACTACTCCGGCACACGTTCTGGTAGACACTGGTTCATCGCTGAACGTCTTACCAAAGAAAGCATTGGATAGGCTGGATTGTGAAGGTCTAACTTTGAAGCCCAGCAACATCATTGTCAGAGCCTTTGATGGTTCTAAACGGATGGTCCACGGGGAGGTGGACATCCCGATTAAAGTGGGTACTGAAACCTTCAACTCCATATTCTATGTCATGGACATCCGTCCCTCCTATTCTTGCTTGTTGGGAAGACCCTGGATTCATCATGCTGGAGCCGTTACTTCAACTTTGCATCAGAAGCTCAAGTACCCTGTCCAGGGGGAAATTGTAACTGTTCACGGCGAGGAGGAATACATGATAAGCCATCTTAATTCTTTCCGCTATGTAGAATTGGATGGTGAATTCATCGAAACCCCCTTTCAACACTTCGAGGAAGTTTCTGAAGAGATTGAAGCAACCAAGACAGTGCCTTCTGTACCCATGATTACCCTACCTCCGCCTCGGATGTCGTCTCTCAAAGATGCAAAGGTTGTGATTGAAGAAGGAGGAAGCACAATCTGGGGGAAACTTCCCGACTTTCCTTTTAAATCTGATAAATTCGGCATGGGTTTCACTGCTTCTTCTCAAAAGGATGTGCGCCACTCCCGGGCTGGAGGGCCACCAGTGAAGATCACCCATCATGGAGTCAATGCTTTGGAGGATGGTGAAGAGGAGAGCAATCTGGAAGACTGGATTTTCCCTACCGTTGAAGGAGGACTATGCATTTGGGAGGCAAAGGACTTTGTTCCCATTACTTTCATCAATTAGTAATTTATCTTTCAAACATTTTTATTGGTTTGTAATAATTCTTAAACAATTCGTACACTTTTAACCTTGTGCCTTACCCGAGGTACATAGGTCCATTTGTAAGGGTTTGATTTTTCATCTTCATATGCCATTTTAATGAATCATGGACGTTTTCACATATAAACTTTTGTGTTCATTTTATTTCTTTTTACATTTTATTTGTTTAAAGGTGGTTATCCCTTACACACACCCACACTCACAAATACAAGTACCCTTCCATTCCGGATTCCATGGGTAATAATTCTGCTATGACCTTCAGTGACTCTGAAGATCTGGTCTACCATACCGAATACAAAGGTGATGAAGACTGTGAAGTGCCTGAAGAATTGGCTAAACTGCTACAACAGGAAGAAAGGGCTATTCTACCTCACAAGGAGTTGCTAGAGACAATCAACTTAGGAACTGAGGAAGACAGAAAGGAAGTTAGAGTGGGTGCCAACCTAGAGCCAAGTGTCAAGGAGCGCTTAGTTCAGCTATTGAATGAATATGTTGAGATCTTCGCCTGGTCCTACGAAGACATGCCGGGACTTGATACATATATTGTGGTTCATCGTCTCCCTACAAGAGAAAACTGTCCACCAATTAAACAGAAAGTTCGCTGCATGACGCCCGACATGTCTGAAAAGATCAAAGCAGAAGTTATGAAGCAGTTCAATGCTGGATTTCTTGCTGTTACCTCCTATCCACAATGGGTTACTAACATTATGCCCGTGCCTAAGAAGGACGGCAAAGTCAGAATGTGCGTGGATTACCGAGACTTAAACAGGGCTAGCCCTAAAGATGACTTTCCACTACCGCACATTGACATCTTGGTTGACAATACAGCTCAGCACAAGGTATTTTCTTTCATGGATGGATTTTCAGGGTACAACCAGATCAAAATGGCCCCTAAAGACATGGAGAAAACTACTTTTGTTACACAGTGGGGTACATTCTATTATAAGTGATGCCATTCGGACTGAAGAATGCCGGGGCAACCTATCAACGCGCCATGGTGGCTTTGTTTCATGACATGATACATCATGAGATATAGGTATACGTAGACGACATGATAGCCCGTTCACAAAAGGAAGAAGAACACCTCGACCATCTGCAAAAGCTGTTTGTCAGGTTGAAGGAGTACAAGCTCAGACTGAACCCTAACAAGTGCACTTTCGGAGTCAGGTCCGGTAAACTCTTGGGTTTCATAGTCAGCAACAAAGGCATCAAGGTAGATCCTGCCAAAGTCAAAGCTATACAAGAAATGCCTGCCCCTCGCACTGAGAAGGAGGTCAGAGGTTTCTTGGGACGCTTAAACTACATTGCAAGGTTCATTTCTCACCTAACATCTACCTGTGAACCAATCTTCAAGCTGTTGAAGAAAGATCAGGTAGTTAAATGGAATGATGACTGTCAATTTGCTTTCGATAAAATCAAGGAGTATTTGCTGGAACCTCCTATCTTGATGCCTCCCGTCGAAAGAAGACCGCTAATCATGTATCTGACTGTCCTGGAGATTTCAATGGGTGCGTATTGGGCCAACATGACGAGTCTGGCCGAAAAGAGCATGGCATTTATTACCTTAGCAAAAAGTTTACCGACTGTGAGACCCGATACTCACTGCTCAAGAAAACTTCCTGTGCTTTGGTATGGGATGCTCGTCGGCTAAGACAGTATATGTTGACTCATACCACTTTGCTGATCTCTAAGATGGATCCGATCAAGTACATCTTTGAGAAGCATGCTTTATCCGGAAGAATCGCTAGATGGCAGATGATCCTCACAGAGTATGATATACAGTACACGGCCCAAAAAGCTATAAAGGGGAGTGTGCTAGTCGATCATTTGGCCCATCAAGCTGTCGAAGATTACCAATCCATGAGGTTCGACTTCCCCGACGAGGACATTATGACATTGGACATCATTGAAGAGAACATATCGTACGACGGACCTGAACAAGGATCCCGATGGACCCTGTACTTTGATGGTGCTACTAACGCACTTGGCAACGGTATCGGCGTGGTACTTATCTCTCCAGAAGGTTGCCATACACCTTTCATTGCCAGACTCTGCTTCAGTTGCACCAATAACATGGTCGAGTATGAAGCTTGTATCTTTAGTCTCAAGGATGCAATAGACTTGGGAATCAAATCCTTGATTGTATTTGGGGACTCCGCTTTGGTTATCAGTCAAATCAAAGGAGAGTGGGATACTAAACACCCAAACCTCATCCCTTACAAAGAACATGTATTGACATTGTTACCACATTTCGAGCAGATTACCTTCGAGCACTTCCCGCAAGAAGAAAATCAGCTAGCAGATGCTCTAGCTACAATGTCATCCATGTTTAAACTTAACTGGGATAATTAGGCTCCTCAAATCACCATTGAACGGATGGACGAACCTGCACATTGTCACGAGATTAATATCGAAGAAGTAGTGGACCGACCTTGGTTTCATGAAGTCAAAAGGTATCTCGAAGCACAAGAATACCCTGAAGGATCTTCAGTCAACGATAAAAAGTTCTTAAGGAGATTCTCTTCCAAGTTCTTCCTGAGCAATGGTATCCTATAAAAGCGCAATCATGATTGCATTCTGCTCCGTTGTATGGACAAGATTGAAGCTAAGCAGATCATGGCTGAACTTCACAATGGTACCTTTGGCACTCATTCTAGCGGACATACGATGGCTAAGAAGATTCTAAGGTCAGGCTATTAATGGTCTACCATGGAAGCTGATTGCCATCAACATTCCAGGACTTGTCACAAATTCCAAATCTATGCAGACAAGGTACATATACCTCCAGTTCCTCTCAATGTCTTAACAGCTCCTTGGCCATTCGCGATGTGGGGAATCAACATGATTGGAGAGATCAAGCCTACAACATCCAATGGACACCGCTTCATCTTGGTGGCTATTGATTACTTTACCAAGTGGGTCGAGGCAGCATCCTTCACATCCGTCACAAAGAATGTTGTTGTGCGGTTCATCAAGAAGAACCTCATTTGTCGGTACGGCATCCCCGAAAGGATCATCACTGACAACGGTACAAACCTGAATAATACTATGATCACCGCATTATGCGAGCAGTTCCAGATTCAACATCACAATTCATCTCCCTATCGGCCAAAGATGAACGGTGCTGTCGAAGCTGCGAACAAAAATATCAAGAAGATCATACAAAAGATGACAGTCACCTACAAGGACTGGCATGAGATGTTACCATTTGCTCTGCACGGGTACCGTACCACGACACGAACATCAATTAGGGAAACACCCTGTTCTTTGGTATACATAATGGAAGTTGTTTTACCTATCGAGGTTCAGATTCTCTCCTCGAGAATCATGAAGGATGCTGGTTTAAGTGAAGACGATTGGATTCAGACCCGACTTGATCAACTTAACTTGATTGATGAAAAGTGACTTACTACTGTTTGCCACGGTCAGACGTATCAAAAAAGGATGATCAAGGCATTAAACAAGAAAGTCAGACGCCAGGTATATCAAGTCGGGGACCTTGTAATCAAGCGGATCATCTTGCCGCAAAGTGATCCCAGGGGCAAATGGACTCCTACTTACGAAGGACCATTTATGATCAAAAACATCTTTTCTGGTGGTTCAATGATCTTAACCACCATGGACGGCGACGACCTGCCGCACCCTGCGAATGCAGACATAGTCAAAAGATACTACGCATAAACGACCCGACAAGTTGAAAACCTGAAAGGGAGACTTGGGCAAAAATGGGCATCCTGGTGAATCGAAAACCCGAAAGGGCGGTTCAGGCAAAAATTAGGGATAAATAAAAAAATTTGTACACCCGGCAAGTTGAAAACCCGAAAGGGCGACTTGGGCAAAAAAGGGTTTCCCGGTGGACTGAAAACCCGAAAGGGCGATCCAGGCAAAAGTTAGGGAATTAAAGCGTATGGCTATGTCTCGTCGGATCACTTTAAGGACAATCTCTTCACAGACAAGCTCCGGGCTTCTGATCAACTCAATCATCTTTGGACGAAGCAACAAATGGACAAGATATCCAGAGTTACGAAGGCTATAGCAGAATGGGAACCCCATGTAATTTTTACACATAGCCATCTTTCGTTGTATAAATTTTTCTCAAATTTTATGACAACATTCTCTTACTAGGATGTTTGTCTCCTTTGTACAAAATACTTACACAAAGTTAATACAAAGATACTTCAAAGTGCAGAAAATTATTTGCCTTTTCTTTTTTCTTTACACTTGTGTTTTATTTGAAAACGTCCAATGATTTATTAAATGAGCATATGCATTTGAATATAATCACTATTTACAAATAAGTGAAATGTGAAAGAATAATTACTGACAGGTTGAAAGGATAGGAAGACGTCTTTAGGCTATTCCAAGAGAAATCCCCTGCAGTACATCATCTAGATCCCTAGCGGAGCTAAAACCCTGAAATACATATCCCCAGCGGAATTAAATTTCAAAATCCTTGCCAGAGATGGAACTTCAAACTCCCAATCCCCGGCGGAGTCATATTTTCAAACCTTTAATTCCCATCAGAGTTAAACCTTCAAACTCCCAATCCCCAGCGGAGCAAAAACTTTGGGCCATAAATCCCCAGCAAAGATGAAACCTTCTTCCCCAACGGAGTCAAAATTCCAACTATCAATCTACAGCAGAAACCATTTAGCTTTCCCCAGATTCCCCAGCAAGTTGTCTTAAAGTCTGAGAATCAGCCAGATAACAGTTAACTTTTGTTTTATCCCCAACTAAGGATGATTCCCCAGTAGAGTGGCATACAACCCAAACTCCTGAACTTTTTCCAAATAGGAAAAAGCTTTTCCCCAGAGAATCTTGAACTTACTTTCCAGAAGGATAGCTTACTCTCCAGCAGTACAGCTATTCCCCACAGAGTTTCTACTCCCCAACAAAATGAATATTCTCATTCTTAACTCCATAATATGAAGTCCCCAAGGATTCAAATTCCCCTAGCAGATTGAAGATTCTCATTCTTGATTCCCCAGTGAAGTTGCCAGAGTTTTCATTACTTCCCAGCATGAATTTGTCAGAATTTTTTAATCCCCTGCAGATCGAAGATTCTCATCCTCACTTCTCCAGTGAAGCCCCCAAGGGTTAAATTTCCCCAAGAGATCGAAGTTTCTCATTCTTAGATCCCCGCAGAAGCCATCAGAGTTTTCCTTATTCTCCAGCAGATCAAGGTTTTCTTTTGTCTAATCCCCAGTAGAGATCGTCAGAGTTTTCCTTATTCCCTAGCCGAGTAAGGATTCCCATGGTGTAATCCCCAGCCATAGTCATCAAAGTTCTCTGGATTCCCCAAGCAGGTTTCTCAAGCAGACTTAAAGGGTCCATATCCCCCAGGAAAGCCAGGAAGGATTCTCACATCCACGCAGAAGTTGTCAAATTTTTTGATAATCCCTGCGAGTTGCCAAGGATTTTCTATCCCCAACAGTGGTGCAAGGATTTCTCATCCTCAGCAATCAAAGATTTTGAATCTCCAACAACGGTCAAGGATTTATTTTCCCCGGCAGCAGTCAAGGATTTTTATTATCTCCAGCCGTCAAGGATTTATTTTCCTCAGCAAGACAGCTAATCAGCTTACATGCGCATACATTACATTCATATATCATAAACATTGATAAAACACACTTTATTGCATCATACATTTCATGCAACATAACTCTGTTTTAGCTAAAATTTTACCCTTTTCAGGATAAGATTAAAAGCTATCTTTAACAAATATTCAAAGATTTCAGATACAGTACGGATACACTCCAGACACGGAAGTCATTCTGCTACTCATTCAGATCTCTTATTCAAATACAGTATGGATACACCCCAGACACGGAGGTCATTCTATTACTCATTCAGAATTCAAAGTCAAGATACAGTACATATACGCTCTAGACACGGATGCCATTCTGTCACTCATTCAGACTTCAGCAATCAGATACAGATTAGATACGCTCCAGACGCGGAAGCCATTCTATTTCTCATTCAGATTCAACCATCAATTTCAAGTTCAGATACACTCCAGACACATAAGTCATTCTATCACTTATTCGGATCCCAGTTACAGTTCAGATACACTCCAGACACGGAAGTCATTCTGCTACTCATACAGATCTCAACTTCAGATACACTCCAGACACGAAGTCATTCTGCTACTCATACAGATCTCAACTTCAGATACACTCCAGACACGGAAGTCATTCTGCTACTCATACATATCTCAACTTCAGATACATTCTAGATACGCTCCTGACACGGAAGCCATTCTGTCACTCATTCTAACTTTTTCCCCATCCTAGAGTTGCTCCAGACACGGATGTCATTCTATCGCTTATTCAGATTTCAGATTCAGATACAATACATATACACTCCAGACCCAAAAGTAAGTTTGTTATTCATTCAAATACAGTTACAGCTCGGATACGCTCCAGACACGGACGCCATTCCAATGCTCATACAAATAAAATCTCCAGATACAACTCAGATACGTTCCAGATACGGATACCATTCTGATGTTCATTCTCCTGATTTTCAACAAACATTCTTGGATGGAATCTTTAAGCCCATCTCCGACAATATTCTGTCACCTCTCCAAATGGCATCTTTAAGCCCATTCCCTCAACCACATTTTGACGAGTGCAAATTTACGGGCACTCTAGTGTCCAATCATCTTTTACCTTCGAGTCACGAACGACAAACTCGCCAATCTAACTCTTCAGGTTCAAGAAGATTGAACAGGGGAAGCTGTTGTACCCCAAAATTTTCCCTCTCATTTTATCAAGATTTCCCCTCACAAAACTCTTTGGACTCCAGACAGGATTATGGTTTGCTCTGCTCAAGACATCTTCTTGCACTGATGACCTGAAATTAGGGTTTAAGTTTGCACAGGGATTTTTGGACTTTCAATGCCTCATGTGACTTTCATACTTCATGTTGGACCTATAAGATTGCCCATACCAAGTTTCAAGCCTTGAATCAAATTGTTGCCCAGTCAATTGGACAATTGACCTAAAAATCTACTATATTGGGGAAAAAGTCAATTGTGGCCAATTTACAGTCAAACCTCATAATTTTTGATCCACATCAATATTATAGACTCATATGAACCATTTGATCAAGTTTGGACCACAACTCCTCAAGAAATTTGATCAGATCATCAAAAGGGCAAAATGGTCATTTTTAGGGTTTCGACTGCAGAAGGGCAATTTCTGATTTTTAACCTAGCCAATGGAAAATTGGGTTCAATCATGGATTCAAGGACTCAATGGCACCATCTTGACCTAATCATAAGGTTCAAAAGATCTCAAGTGCATTGGGTTGACAGATGAATTTTCCAGTCAACTAATCAAAAATCAATTGTACACTGAAAAGTCAAACTTTGACTTTTTGGTCAAAATCAAGTGCCAAGGGTCATTTTTCATCAAGATATGTCAAAACATGAAACTTGTTCACCAAGAAACCTAATTTTGAAAATTAGGGTTTAAAATGGAAAATTTTCATAACTTAGAAATTTTCTAAGTTATGAAAATTTCTTATTTTCCCCCAACTTTTCCCAACTTTTTCACCATGATGCAATTGGATTCAAAGAAAACTTCCAAAATGAAAGTTGTATTCCTCCACAAAATATACAACTTTTATTCACAAAGTTTTCCCAAAAGATGCTTGTATCTCAAGTTATGATTTTGTGAATAGAGGTCCAAAAACTTTCTAACTCAGTGAAATTTTGCCCTAGTTTAGGCAGGATTTTGACCTATCTTCATGGCAATTTTTCACATAGTTTCAAGTGGAATATTAAAATGCATTTCAAATATGGATTTTATAGAATGTTACAAGCTTTCCAAAATATCAAAGAACTCTCCAAGATCATTCATGGTTAGGGAGAATCGAAGGATTGAAAATGGCCATTTCTCACTTTTGGCCAAGGCATTTTGCACATTGATACAACTTGCAATTCTATCCAAACCATGATTGTACTTGGTTTACAGGTACTTAAACCTTTCCACACTCATAAATTAAATGCAAACACATTGGATTAAGGCTTTGTTCTGATCTATGAAGCATTATACAAAGGTTTAATCCATTTTTGGCAAAAAGTTAACAATGCCATTTACATAAAGCACGCTTTATGTCAAATTGATTATCTTGAGCCATATACCAAGCCTTTTTATGCAAACAAAGCTCCCTAATATCAGGCAAATTTCACCAACTTTTTGCAGCTAGAATACAGGTCTGTACAACCTTGGCATGGTCACTTCTCACTTTTACTTCAAAAATAAGTCATTATGCAAAAAGTCTATAACTTTGTAATCTGATATAACCAAGTGTTGTATTAATTTCAAGCAATGTTTTCACAATATACCAAGCCTAATACACGAGCCCTAAGCCTCTCAAACACCCTCTAGCATCAAAACACCAAGTTCTTGCAAAAACAGGGCAAGTTCCGCAGATTGACTTCCAAAACAAAATCCACTCTTGCGTTTTGCTTGAAACCAATTCCAACACACTCCATACAACATACCTAAACTATCCCAACCATCCCCAAGCCACTGTAACTCCATTTTCACACTTCACCATTTTCAAATTCAGAGTTTGCAGGTTGAGTTCTACAAGAAGTTTCAGACCATTTCAAAGCAAGCCAAGCATTGAGAAAGCTCAAAGGAACTTCAAGCAAGCTCACAAGTATCTCAGGCCTCACTCACAACCCCTACATTTCCATACTCGAGCTTGACTGAAATAGGTAAAATTCAAACTTCTATCTCCTTATTTAGGAATCATTAGGCTTAGGTTTGTGAAGAAAAAATGTAGTCCTCATTGTCCTTGAGTTGTACATATGCATAGAATTCATTTATGTTAACTCAACTAAGAGTATTTGATAGTTGAACTTTCTGAAAAAACTAGGTCAAGATTTAGGGCCAATGAAATTCTCTCTGGTCTTTGAGAGTTAGATTAAGTTTTTTACATGGTTAGAATCGTGTGATCAAGAGCTATAACTTTCATGTTGCAAGTTTTTGTTTTTAAGCACAAATGCAGGAGATACAAGATTTGAACCATGACGCGCGTTTTCTGATTCTCAAGGACAGGGATGAAGAGGAATATGGGTTGGGCCTGACTTGGCCTTGCTTTTGACACCCCCTAGCTTGCTTTCTGCACCCCCTTGGCCCATTGATTTTTATTTATTTATATTTTTCATTTCTATTTTCATTTCTGACTTTTATTATTTTTTCTAAATATAAAAAATCACCAAAAATATTTTCTTAAATTTTCACATTTTATTTTATTATTTTTATTATTTTTTGGGCATAAAAATAGTTTACTAATAATATATACTTTATTTTTCTTAAATAAATTGCAAATAATTTTAAAATACTTACATATTTTATTTTATTTTATTATACACTTAAAAATAATATTGTCATACATATTTTATTTTTTAATATTTTTGTATATATTTTATTTTATTTTTTTTGTACATAAAAAATGAATAAATAATATAATATATATTTTTTTGTTAAAATAAAAACTAGGGTTTCTATCCTTTTCAAAAATAATCATTTCTTATTTTTATTTTTATTTTTATTTTACATACATAAGTAATTTATTTTTACATACATAAAAATAATACAAAAAACATTTTTGCATATTCATATTTAATTGCATATTGAAATATTTGTCAATTTATTATTTGTACAATAAATCCAATATGGTTGTAATAGTTTTAGGGTTTTATTTTGTGCAAAATATCCCTTATTCAAACTTGTATCCCCCTCCCCATATCAATGTTGTAATAGTCGTAGATTTACTTTTACGCATTTATTGCTTTTATATGCATGATTAGTAAATTAGGGTTTTGTATGATAACCAAAAATCAAACAAAATAGCTTGACTAATACAAGACAAAAAAGCATTAAAAATGACAACACAATGCACACAAGCACCCCTAGGGTTTCATCCACTCGTTGCCTTAACAATGGCCATGGTATGCATGCTAGGTATGTTGGCAAAACAAAACAAAAACAAAAGATCATAGTCCCTCGATGACGCTATCTTGGTTGCCTATACACAAATGATCTAGTCCCTCAAACAAAAACTTGCTAAGATACTTGGCACAATTGCTATCATGGTCATACGATGATCTGCGCCTGTCCCGTTTAACATCCAAACACAAGGTTGTTTACCAAATACAATGGTAAAATAATAATGTCAAAGGATTAAAAATGTGTAGGAAAGAACTTTGAGTAGGGTGGACAACTCCTAGTTACTTGATCAAACTTGCAAACATCCTTGCTATTTTCAAAAACACACAACACAATTTCAAAACATTTTCCCAAAACAAACTTTCAAACATTGAAACATTTTTCAAAAGACAAACACCTTTGTATACATTCAAACAAGAATTATTACAAAGGTTGCCACAATGATGGCCTCTTTTCAAAATACTTTCAAAACCACACACAAAAGCACTATTTCAAACAATTGAAAAGCAAAAGCAAGTGATCTAAAACAAGTAACTAAGAGCCCATGGAAAACCATGGATGAAAAGGGTGCTAGCACCTTCCCTTTTCATAATCTACCCCCCGAACCCAAAAACAATCTCAAAGGTATTTCCTGTGCTTTTTGACCTTTCCTTTGGATAAAATAAAAAGTAGGTGGCGAATCTTGCTAAACCGAAACATTTGCGAACACAAACGCAAAACCTCAAGTCACTTCTCCCACCGCATCACACGTAGTAACTTTAAATTTCACAATTTATCGCTTTTACATAATATGCTAGTAATTAGGATTTGTATGGAAAGATAAAATCAATCAAATAGAAAACCCTAATCCAAGACAAAAAACAAGCATGAAAATAACACACTTGCAAACAAGCACCCCTAGGGTAAAATCCACTTGGTTGCCTTATACAAAATGGCCATATTACGCATGTAAGGTATCTTAGCAAAAACAGGCAAATACAAGATCATAGTCCCTCGATGACGCTATCTAAGTTGCCTTACAAATGATCTTAGTCCCTAAAAAAGAATGCTAGGATACCTTGTAACACTGCTAATCATGGCTATACGATGACCCACGCCCTTCACATTTACATCCAAAGATAGGGTTGCTTACCAAATCAATGGTAAGACAACAATGTCAAAGGAAAAGAAAATGAACAAGAAAGACATTTGAGTAGGTAGATTGCTCCACATTACTTGCTCCATTACAAAACAAACATCCTTTCTATTTTCAAAACAATCACATACACTTTCAAAACATCTTACAAAATTGAAAACATTTTCAAAAGATCAACATCTTTGTATACATTATTACGAACGAGAATTATTAGAAAGATTGCCTAAACAATGGCCTCTTTACAAAATACTTTAAAAAAACACACAAAGCACAATTTCAAACAAAATCAAGTGATCTAGCAAGTAACTAAGATCCCATGGAAAACCATGGATAAAAAGGGTGCTAATACCTTCCATTTTTGTAATCTACACCCCGAACTCAAGAAACAATCTCAAAGGTCTTTCCTGTGCTTTTTCACCTTTCCTTTTGGATAAAAGAAAAGTCAGTGGCGACTCTTGCTAACCGCAACATTTGCAATCAAATGCAAAACCCTCAAGTCAGTTCTCCCACTGCATCACAGAACTGGCGACTCTGCTGGGGAGTATTCTAAAAGTGGGGTTACCTTAGGGATAGATCACATTTATTTGCTTACATTTTTTGACTTGTATGCTTTACATTTTGGTTCTTTGTTTGGGTTTGAATCGTTTACCAGGATTTGGGATACATTATAGGTAAGTAGCAATACATTGTGGAAACTGTGCGGGCTATACCGACATGGTCTAAGAAATAGCTATGTTAGTGCGACATATTTGTGGGTACCGGTAGCCTTTGAGTTAATCAAAGAGAATACGGGGCCGCTGAGTGATGTCATAAAGCACTAATGAACTTTTAGAACCTTTACTTGACCAACTTGGCCTTTAGGATGTAGTGAGATGACCGACTTTGGTGCAGTCCGAAGTTGGTAGATACTCGATACTACACTCATTGAGGTTTGATTTCTTGGGATATTTCGGTCGCCATTAGAGAGGCTTGTGCTGAAGCAATGACCAAGGAAACAATCCAGTGATATTGAGCTCCTTAGAACTCGATTACTATTACTGGGACAGGTTTGAGCCAACTAAAAGTTCAAGAGGGTACTTACCTATAAAACTCCATGCAAGCCTAAACCTAAGGATTTGTTTGTGTTTTTTGTATATGCATACTTGTACATAACATCATGAACATCATGAACATCATATACATCCACTATCCATTTCAAGGATTTTAGGATTCATCTTTGTTCTTGTTTTGTAGGATATGGATTCACTTCACAGGAAAACTATTCAAGTCAACCTTGTGAGAATCCCTCCACAACTTAAGGAGCTAGTTTCAAGGATTCCTGAAAACTCTCCATTCACCGAGAGACATGGTCGCCTACTCAACTTGGTCACCTCTAACACAGATGAGGACATGATGAAGGTGCTCTTTCAGTTCTTTGATCCTTTACACCACTGCTTCACCTTTCCCGACTATCAACTTGTGCCTACTTTGGAAGAATTCTCCCAACTCTTGAGGATTCCCATTCTCAATCAATTACCTTTCAACGGTACGGAAAAAGACCCAAAGCCATAAGAGATTTCTCAAGCTCTACACTTGCACTCATCTGATATCACAACTCATTGGGAAACAAGGAGTGGTGTCAAAGGTTTCTTAGCAAAGTTCCTGTTTGAGAAAGCCCAAAGCTGTTGGAATTCCTTGGACTTGCAATCCTTTGAGGAAATTCTGGCTCTCCTCATCTATGGGATGGTTTTGTTTCCAAATCCTGACCAACTCATAGATCTCAACACCGTCAAAATCTTCATATCCCGCAACCCGGTGCCTACATTGCTAGGAGATATCCTACACTCTTTTCACACTCGCACAATAAGGAAAAAAAGGTGTTCTTATGTGTTACACTCCTCTCTTGGCAAGATGGTTTATTTATCATATTCCCCAATCTGTATTAAAGAATGAGAAAGGTTCAAGGTGTTCACAAAGGTTGATGACACTCAGACATTCAGACATTTATTAGTGCTCCCGATCCAAAGAGAATGTTATCATTGTCGACCGTTGTGGAGAATTTCCTAATGTCCCTTTACTTGGAATTAGGGGAGGTATCACCTAAAACCCTTGTTTGGCCTTAAGACAGTTTGGTTATTCCCGAAGGGATGTCCCACACGAGATGCTGATTCAAGGTTTGGTATTTGACTACGACAACAACGATCAAGGTCTTCGCCAGAGATTTATCCGAGTTTGGAGGATGTTAAACAAGGTGGATAGCAAGACTTTGGGGCACAACAATTCCATCCCTCTTGAGCCTTACCTCAAATGGGTACGAACTCGCGCTCATAGTCTTATGATGCCTTACCCCTCCATTCTCCCGGTAATCATTGAGCCTGTCATGGAGGGAGATGTTCCATACATTATCCTACATCCTGATATGCCCACATATCTTGAAGACCTACAAAGGGATTGGATACAACTCAAGGGGGAGCGAGATATGTTCGAAGCCTAATTCTACGCAAGCGAGAAGAAGGTTTTGGAACTCACCAGGCTACTTCATGAGGAGCTGACTCTGAATTCCTACATTGCACCGAAGAGGATGCGCACTACCTTTCTATCTTAGAGTTTTTGTATTATTTTGCCCAAGGGGCATTGATGTACTTAAACTTTATCTTAATTAATATAACGTGTGTTTCCTTTTTGTCTAAAAAATATTTGAATCTTTGAAGTCCTTGAAAATATTGCATATGCATATACCATTCATCATAACATAAGTAGGTTTTTCTTTGTAACAAGTCTCCTCATCTCTCTACTATTTATTTTAGTAAGATGGATCTCGAGAAAACAGTGAAAGACTTCCAAGCACAGAATACACAGTTTCAACAGTTGCTCTTGACCCTAGCCAAGGGACAAGAAGAATTGAAGACATTGCTGGCTGAAGAGAGGAAAAAGAAAACAAAGAAGGTAACCAGAGTCTTAATCATGGGAAGAAGATTTCATGGGCAGACGAAAAGTACTTTAGACTTTGCAACAACATCCAGTGAAAGAGACAACCAAGATGGTAAAGGAAAGGAGACAGTTGTCCCGTCAGAATCGGAGGAGGAAGAGGAAGAAGAGGACTACTCTGAAGAACAATACCCTCCGGCTGATGACAAGTATAAATATCTCAAAGAGCGTTTGAGCGCAATGGAAATCCAAAAGGTGCCTGGCTTGGACTTTGAGGAATTGGGTTTGGTATCGAGGATTGTGATTCCTCCGAAATTCAAAGAACCTGAATTCGCTAAATATGACGGAGTTTCATGCCCTAAAATGCATCTCCGGTCATATGTGAGGAAAATCCAACCCCACACCGCTGATAAAGACCTATGGGTGTACTTCTTCCAAGACATTCTGTGTGGAACTTAACTTGACTGGTTTTACCAACTAGAAAGGGCCAACATTCACAATTGGGAAGATCTTGCTGCAGCTTTCTACAAACAATATCAGTACAATACTGATCTTGCGCCTACCCGTACTCAACTCCAGAGTATGGCCATGGTGTCCAATGAAGGTTTCAAGGACTATTCGCAAAAATGGAGAGATTTGGCTGGAAGAGTTCAACCACATCTATCTGAGAGAGAATCAGTGGACATGTTCTTGGTTACCTTGTCTGTTCCCTTCTTCAATCATTTAATCAAAAGTTCATCTGCAAGCTTTACTGAACTAATACTGACCGGAGAGAGGATAGAAGCCGGTATCAAGAATGGGAAGATTCAGAAAGACACATCTTCTTCTACAGCTGTAAGGAAGCCCTTTATCAGAAAGAAAGAGGTAGTTGTCGTATACCCGCAGACAAACCCAGATAGGACCGAACGCCGACCAATGGTGGGGGCTGTTATGATCCCAAAGCATGCGTCCGATCAGCAAAGAAATAATCAACCAAGGGTAGAAAGGCCAGTCAGGCAGTTCACCAGAATCAACATGACCCCGTCTCAAGTATTACCACATCTAATAAGATCCAAATTGGTGACCTTGAAAGAAGCTTCGAAAAACCCCAATACAACATCTCCTCATTATCATCCCAATGCCCATTGTGCATATCACTCTGAAAGTCCTGGTCACGATACTAATAACTGTTGGGCTCTAAAGAACAAAATATAAGACCTCATTGAAGTAAAAGAAATTGAGTTCGATGCGCCTGAAAAGCCGAATATCATTTCTGCCCCTATGCCCAGACATGCCCACAATACCAATGCCATTGAAGAAGGATTATTTGTTACTTCAATTGATGAACTCATGACCCCACTTCTGACTATTAAAATGAATTTTTTGAATTCTGGTGTGTTCCTGGGCTGTGGTGAAGTTTTCCATCTCTGTTTGTCCTCCCCAACCAGTTGTCCTTTGTTGAAAGCAGGCGTTCAGTGCCTAATAGATAACAAAGAAATTTTATTCGAGAAGACTTCTATTTCACCTATTCCTTTTGAATATGTTTCTGTCATTACCATTTCCGCCAATTCTTTTAGGGTCTCCACCAAAAGACCCGTTAGAATTACATCAGTTCCGAAAGCTGCTCCTTTAATAATCACAATGCTTGGATCAGTCCCATATGCGTCAGACAAAACCATACCATGGAATTATAGACTGGATGTCTATTACCATGGTATCAAGCAGGACTGGCCAGCCGCCAAAGATTCAAGTCCGAGAAAGTCAACTCCGACATCAGTAACATTGCAGGAACTAGTAAAATTACCAGAAGTGGTAGGATCTTTTCTCCATAAATTGCTCCACCAAAAGCAGTTTCTGGACCCGTAATCATCCTTGTGGCTGCTCCAAAGGTTACTCTCACACCCATAATCATCTCTTCAAATACTCCAATTGTAAAAGCCATTACAACCCCTGTAATCATTCCGACTGACACTCCTGCTGCCGAATTAACCGAGACTCGAGGAAAAGGTGTTATAATGGAGCCTGTCCGGACGAAGGCTTAGTCATTGGCTATCCCTGAGACCTCCAAGAAAGAAATGGAGGAGATCCTAAAAATTATAAAGAGAAGCGACTATGATGTAGTTGAACAACTGGGGCAAACTCCCTCTAAAATCTCCATGCTGGCATTACTACTATGTTCCGAGGCACATGATAAAGCCTTGGTGAAGTTCTTAAAAACTGCCCATGTACCTCAAGAGACATCTGCCGATCATTTTCAAGACTGCGTAGCCATCCTAACTGTAGACAATGGTTTAGTTTTTCAGATGATGATCTGAAGCCAAGGGGAAGGAAGCATAATGAGGCATTTCATGTCTCAGTGGAATGTAGAGGCACAACTCTGGCTCATGTTTTGGTGGACACTGGCTCATCTCTGAATGTATTACCCAAAAAATCTCTTGATAGACTTGACTATGAGGGGTTGACTTTAAATCCAAGCAATATAATAGTAAGGGCTTTTGACGGCTCGAAAAGGATGGTGCACGGGGAAGTGGATATCCCAATAAAGGTTGGAACCCAAACCTTCAATTCAACTTTTTATGTAATGGACATCCGCCCTTCATACTCCTGCTTGCTAGGCCGACCATGGATCCAAAATGTTGGTGCTGTTACTTCTACGTTGCACCAAATGTTGAAGTATTTAGTTCAAGGGAAGATTATCATTGTTCATGGAGAGGAAGAATACATGATCAGCTATCTCAATTCCTTCAGATATGTGGAATTAGATGGTGAATTCATTGAAACTCCATTTTAACACTTTGAATAGGTCCCTCAAGATGTGGCAGTGACCAAGGCTGTTCCCAAGATTACAAGGTCTCCACTCTAGATGTCATCACTGAAGGATGCCAAAGCAGTGGTAGAAGAAGGTGGATGCACTATCTGGGGACAACTCCCAGATATCCCATATAAGTCTGACAAGTTTGCCTAGGTTTCACTTCAAATGCTCAAAAGGCTGTACGCCGTGCCCGTGCTGGAAGGCCACCCTTGAAGATCAACAACCGTGAAGTCAACGCAGTAGAAGATGGTGAAGATGGATGCAACCTGGAGGATTGGATCCTCCTGACTGTCAATGGAGGGATCAATAATTGGGAGGCTAGAGACTTTGTCCCGATCACTTTTACCCCTCAGTAATTTATCTTTACATTTTGTTGGATTTATAATATTAAAAAAAATTCGCACTCTTAAAACCTTGTGTCTTACCCGAGGCACAATGGTCCATTTGTAAGGGTTATTATCTTATTTTCATATGGCATCAGTGAATCATGGACGTTTTTGCATAAAAACTTTTGTGCTCATTGTTTTTCTTTTACATTTTAATTTCTTTCAAAGATAGTTATACCCTTACACACACCCACACTCACAATACAAGTATACATCCATTCGGGATCCCATGGGTAATGATACTGCTATGGCCTTTTGTGACTTTGAGAATCTAATCTACCAAGCCGAAGACGAAGGTGAGGAAGATTGTGAAGTACCAGGGGAACTTCCCAGACTACTACAACAAGAAGAGAGAACCATTCAGACTCATAAGGAACCAGTGGATACAATCAACTCGGGTACCGAAGAAGATAAAAAAGAGGTCAAGGTGTGTGCCAATCTGGAACCCAGCATCAAGAATCGCCTGATTCAGTTGTTACACGATTATGTCGAAGTATTTGCCTGGTCGTATGAATACATGCCAGGACTTGATGAAGATATTGTGGTACATCGTCTGCCTACAAGAGAGGATTTTCCGCCAGTAAAGCAAAAGGTTCATCGAATGAGGCCAGATATGTCATAAAATATTAAAGCAGGGGTCATGAAGCAATTCAATGCTGGATTCTTGGCTGTCACCTCCTATCCCCAATGGGTTTCCAATGTTGTTCCAGTACCCAAAAAGGACGGCAAGGTGAGAATGTGTGTGGACTACAGAGATTTGAATAGGGGAATCCCTAAGGATGATTTTCCACTCCCCCACATTGATATCCTAGTTGAAAATACGACATAACACAAAGTGTTTTCCTTCATGGACGGATTCTCAGGTTACAACCAAATCAAAATGGCGCCTGAGGACATGGAGAAAACAACCTTTGTCACGTAGTGGGGAACTTTCTGCTATAAGGTGATGCCATTCGGACTAAAGAACGCTGGGGCAACCTATCAGCGTGCCATGGTAGCTATATTTCACGACATGACACATCATAAAATAGAGGTCTACGTGGATGATATGATAGCCAGATCTCAAACAGAGGAAGAGCATCTTGATCACTTACAAAAACTGTTCGAGAGACTGAAGAAGTACAAGCCGAGGTTGAATCCAAATAAATGCACATTTGGGGTACGGTCTGGTAAACTCCTAGGCTTTATCGTTAGCAACAAAGGTATTGAAGTAGATCCTGCCAAAGTTAAAACAATACAAGAGATGCCTTCTCCTCGCACTGAAAAGGAAGTCAGAGGATTCTTGGGACGTTTGAACTATATCGCCAGATTCATTTCTCACCTAACAGCTACTTGTGAGCCAATCTTCAAACTATTGAAGAAAGATCAAGTAGTCAAATGGAATGATGAATGCCAAGTTGCTTTTGATAAAATCAAAGAATACTTACAAGAGCCTCCTGTGTTGATGCCACCAGTCGAGGGAAGACCGTTGATCATGTATCTGACTGTTTTAGAAAACTCAATGGGGTGTGTATTGGGGCAGCATGACGAGTCTGGCCGAAAAGAGCATGCTATTTATTACCTGAGCAAAAAGTTTACCGACTGTGAAACCAGATATTCACTGCTGAAGAAAACTTGTTGCGCTCTGGCATGGGCTGCTCGTCGGCTAAGACAGTATATACTGACTCATACTACTTTGTTGATATCTAAAATGGATCCGATAAAATACCTCTTCGAGAAGCCTGCTCTTTCTGGGAGAATAACGAGATGGCAGATGATCCTAACAGAGTATGACATACAATATACAACCCAAAAAGCAATAAAGGGCAGTGTACTAGCTGATCACCTTGCTCACCAAGCTGTAGAATACTACCAGTCCATGAAGTTCGAATTTCTGGATGAAGACATCATGACATTAGACAACTGTGAAGAATTCAGGCCATATGACGGACCTAAACAAGGATCCCGATGGACCCTGTTCTTTGATGGGGCATCTAATGCACTCGGCAATGGTATTGGTGTTGTACTCATATCTCCAGAAGGGTTTCATACTCCTTTTCCTGCCAGGTTTTGTTTCAATTGTACAAACAATATGGCGGAATACGAAGCGTGCATCTTCGGTCTCAAAGCTGCCATAGACTTGGGGATCAAATCCTTGGATGTATTTGGAGATTCAGATTTGGTTATTAGCCAGATCAAAGGGGAATGGGACACCAAACACGCAAACCTTATCCCTTACAAAGAACATGTTTTGACATTGCTACCACATTTTGAGAAGATTACCTTCGAGCATTTCCCGCGAGAAGAAAATTAGCTAGCAGACGCTCTAGCCATAATGTCATCTATGTTTTAACTTAATTAGGATAACGAGGCTCCCCAAATCACCATCAAACGAATGGAGGAACCATTATACTATCACGAGATTAATATTGAAGGAGTAGTGGACCAGCCTTGGTTTCACAAAGTCAAGAAGTATCTCGAGACTCAAGAATATCCAGAAGGAGCTTCAATCAATGATAAGAAATTCTTAAGGAGATTCTCTGCTAAATTTTTCCTTAATAATGGCATCTTGTATAAACGCAATCATGACTCTGTGTTACTTCGGTGCATAGATAAATTTGAAGCTGAAAGGATCATGGCTGAATTGCATGAAGGAACTTTTGGCACCCATTCCAGTGGGCATACGATGGCAAAGAAAATCCTACGGGAAAGCTATTACTAGTTTACTATGGAATCAGATTGCTATCAACACTCTCGAACTTGTCATAAGTGTCAGATTTATGCTGACAAGGTGCACGTACCTCCGGTTCCTCTGAATATCTTGACAGCTCCTTGGCCCTTTTCTATGTAGGGGATTAATATGATTGGGGAAATCAAGCCGACAACCTCCAATGGACACAGCTTCATCCTAGTGGCCATTGACTATTATACAAAATGGGTGGAGGCAGCTTCCTTCGCTTCTGTTACCAAAAATGATGTTTCTCGCTTCATCAAGCAAAATCTCATTTGCTGGTACAGTATCCTGGAAAGGATCATCACTGATAATGGTACAAATCTCAATAACACTATGATCACCGCCTTGTGCGAACAATTCAAGATTCAGCATCACAATTCTTCTCCTTACCGGCCGAAGATGAATGGTGTTGTCGAAGATGCAAATAAGAACATTAAAAAGATCATACAGAAAATGACAGTCACATACAAAGACAAGCATGAGATGTTACCATTCTCTCTCCATGGGTATCGTACCAAGGCTCGCACATCAACCAGGGCAACACCCTATTCTATGGTTTACGGCATGGAAGTTGTCTTGCCTATCGAGGTCCAGATCCCCTCTCTGAGGATTATGAAGGATGCAGGGCTGAACGAAGACGATTGGATCCAGACTCGACTTGATCAACTGAACTTGATTGATGAGAAGAGACTTACTGCTGTTTTCCATGGCCAAATGTAACAAAAACGGATGATAAAGGCTTTCAACAAAAAGGTCAAACGCCAAGTGTATCAAGTTGGAGATCTGGTGATCAAACGCATCATACTGCCACAAGGTGATCCTAGGGGAAAGTGGACTCCTACCTATGAAGGACAATTTGTAATCAAAAACATTTTTTCTGGTGGGGCAATGATCTTAACCACCATGGATGGCGACGACCTGCCGCATCCTGCAAACGCAGAAATAATCAAAATATACTACGCATAAGAGACCCGCTAGGTTGACATACCTAGGCGAAACAAGGGCATCCCGGAGAACCA
The DNA here is from genome assembly GCA_948472305.1 of Vicia faba. Taxonomy (NCBI): domain Eukaryota; kingdom Viridiplantae; phylum Streptophyta; class Magnoliopsida; order Fabales; family Fabaceae; genus Vicia; species Vicia faba. Next base: position 359,106,685 of record OX451738.1, read on the forward strand.
AAAAGGTTCGGGAAAAAATTAGGGATAAAACAAAAAATATGTACACCCGGCAAGTTGAAAACCCGAAAGGGCGACTTGGGCAAAAAAGGATTTTCCGGTGTACTGAAAACCCGAAAGGGCGGTCCAGGAAAAAGTTAGGGAATTAAAGCATATGACTATGTCCCGTTGGATCACCTCACGGACAAGCTTTGGCTTCCACTAACAAACTCAGGATTTCTGATCAATTCAATTATCTTCGGACAAGGCAACAAATATACAAGACGCTCGAAGATACGAAGGCTATAGCAGAATGGAAACCCCATGGGATTATTACACATAACTATCTTTTCTTTGTATCAAAATTTTTATTTTTTTTACGACGGCGTTCTCTTACTAGAATGTTTGTCTCCTTGTACAAAAAAATCTTACTCAAAATCAATACAAAAATATCTCTTTGAAAGTACAAAAACTATCTGTTTTTTCTTTACGCTTGTATTTTGTTTGCAAAAAGGGTCCAATGATTCATTGTTGAACATATGCATTAGAACATAATTACTGTTTACAAATAAACAAAATGAAAAAAGGCAATTACTCATGGGTTGAATGGATAGGGAAATACCTCTAGGCTACTCCATAAGAAATCCCCACAATACGTCGTTTAAATCCCCAGCGGAGCAAAGTTTCAAATTGTCGATCCCCAGTAGAAGTCGTCAAATTTCTCAGGATTCCCCAATGGAATTTTAAAAGCAGTATACGGCATTTCCCTTACAATAGAGTTTATTTCTCTAAGAAGAAATTCATCAACACTTAGACTTCACAACATTTAGACTTATACTCCATATCCTCAGCAGCAGTCAGGGATTTATTTTCCCCAATCCGACAACAGTGCAGCAAACTAGCTCACATACGCATACATTGCATCCATATGTCATAAACATTAATAACACGAATGCATTATACTATGAATTTCATACAACATAAACATTGCATATTAGCTAACATTTTATCTTTTTCAGGATAAGATTAACAACTATCATTAGCAATGTTCAAAAGTTTTCGGATACAGTACAGATGCGCTCCAAACACGGATGCCATCCTGATACTCATTCAGATTCAACTTCTTAGATACTGTTTAGATACGCACCAGATACAAATGCCAACCTGATACTCATTCAGACTCAATCTTTTGATACAGTTCAGATATGCACCAGATACGGATGCCATCTTGATACTCATTCAGACTCAATCTTTTGATACAGTTTAGATACGCACCAGATACAAATGCCATCCTGATACTCATGCAGACTCAATCTTTCAGAGACAGTTCAAATACGCACCAGACACGGATGCCATTCTGATACTTATTCAAACTCAATCTTTTAATACAATTCAGATACGCTCCAGACACAGACGCCATTCTGATACTCATTATTTAAACTTACGAATTATAATTTAACAATCACTTTTGAATGGCATCTACAAGACCATCTCCAACAAATTTCCATCACCCCTCCAAATGGCATCTTTAAGCCCATTCCCTATACCATCAACCATCACATCACCAAGTCCAAATTTTTGGGCACTCTAGTGTCCAATCATCTTCCACCTTCGAGTCACAACTGGCAAAACATGCCAATCTAACTCTTCAAGCTTAAGAATATTGAACAGGGGCAGCTGTTGTACCCCAAAAGTTTCCCTCTAACTTATTAATAATTTTCACAAGATCTCTTTGGGATAGAGACTGCATTTGGGTTGATCAACTCAAGACACCTCCTCAAGCACTGATGACTGAAAATTAGGGTTTGAGATTGCACAAGGATTTTTGGACTATCAATGCTTCATATGACTTTCATGGACTATTATGGATCTCCAAGATCATCCATGTCAAGTTTCAAGCCTTGGATCACACTTTTGATCAGTCAATTGAATAGTTGACCTAAAAATCAGTTGTATTGGGAAAAAAGTCAACCATGACCAATTTACAGTCAAACTTCATAATTTTTTATCCACACCAACATTTTAAACTCATATGTGTCATTTGATCAAGTGTGGACCACAAATCCTCAAGAAATTTGATCAAATCATCAAAAGGGCAAAATGGTCAAAATTAGGGTTTTGATTGGGAAAGGGAAATTTTTGGTTTTTGACCTAGAAAATAATCAATTGGGTTAAGGCATGATCTCAAGAGTCCAAATTTCATCACTTTTACCTAATTGCATGGTTCAAAACACTACAAGTCCATTGGATTGAAAGATGAATTTTTCAAACAACTGATCAAAAGTCAACTGTATACTGAAAAGTCAAACTTTGACTTTTTGGTCAAAATCAAATGCCAAAGATCATAATTCATCAAAACATGTCAAAACATGAAACTTGTTTACCAAGAAATCAAGAATTCAAGATTTTATTTTGAAAAGATGAATTTTCTTAACTTAGAAATTTTTCTAAGTATAGAAAATTTCTTATTTTTTCACAACTTTGAGCCAAATTTTCACCATGATGCAAAATTATTCAAGAGAAACTTCCAACATGAAAGTTGTATATCTCCATGAAATCTAAAACTTTTATTCACACAACTTCTCCTAAAAATTCTTGGATCTCAAGTTATAATTTTGTGAATACATGTTCATGAACTAAAAAGGACTTAGTGAAATTTTGCCCTAGTTAGGCAGATTTTTGACCTAACTTCATGGCAATTTTTCACATTGCAAGATTTCCAAAATGTCCAAGAAATCCTTGATATCATTCTTGCATAGGGAGAATCGAAGAGATGAAGTTTATGTTTTGTCACTTGGATTACAAGCCATTTTGTGAAGAACATTTGATCCAATCCTCAAGCATGTTGTACAAATCCCACTTTGCAGGCCTCTAACTTGACTTTCACTCCATAATTAAATGTTTTCACAACTGTTGGAAGCTTTAATCCAAGCATTCAATGCATTGTACAAATATAATTCCACTTTGGGAAGAAAGGCAATATTGCCATTTTAGAAAAGCAAGCTTTTTGCAAATTCAACTTGCATTGGTTCTTTCTGCACAAACACACTCCAGACAATCAGAACAACTGTGTTTAATGGTCTCAGCCCCCTACAAGCTGTGTACTTCACCTTGAAACCATGCTTGCTAGCTTTGCTTCAAAAACAAGTAACCCAGCAAAACATGTGAGTTTTTGAAATCTGAGTTGTTACAAGTCTTAAAACCTATTGCTTATAAGTAGACATATTATTTGCAAGTTGACACACGAATGCTATTACCCTGAAACTGCCTCAAACACTCAAAAACTAAAACCTTGTTCAACAACACCATTAACATACAGTTCTGAACCAAAACTCATGATCTTCATTTCCACTCGTGCGTTTTGAAAACTAATCACTCAAACACCTTCTATACACCATACCAAAGCAATTCATGCCCATGTTCCAATACTGTAGCTCCTCCATCACTATCCACCATTTTCAAAACCCAAGCTTGCAGGTTGACTGGAGTAGAGAGATTCAGGGACATTCAAGGCAAAGTAAGAGTTGGGATACACTCAAGGAGGTCCAGGAAAGCTAAACAGATCCTCAGGCCATCTCAAAAGTTGCTCAAACTCCATTCACGACTCCAGCTACAAGAGGTAAAAACTCAAACTTCTATCTCTTCATACAAGCATCATTTGATCCTGATTTGTGAAAACAAAATGTAGATATCCTTGCTCTAAAGCTAACCATGTTCATAGTTTCCATTTATATTAACTGTGCATAGAGAATTTTGGATTTGAAATTTATGAGAAAATTAGGTTTCAATTTAGGGCCAGTAAAATTAGATTTTATCTTTGACTTTTAGTTTACATAAGTTATATGGTTGAATTCGTGGAAAGAAACACCACAACTTTCATGTTTGAACTTTCCATTTTTGTGGAGAAATAAGGAAGATACAGGTGGTCCGGCCATGGCTCAAGGTTGAAGATGAAGTTGCCTTCAGAAAGCAGTTTCTAATATATATTTATGGTTTTGCCTATATAAACAGATGTATAGCCACCCCAGTGGTAAAGCGCGCGCCTATTCACCCTATGGTCCTGGGTTCAAGCCCCAGCGAGACCATTTTGCTTCTTTTTTTTTCACATTTTTGACATTTCTGATATTTGTTTGCAGGCGTTGGGCCCTTTGGGCCTAGCATTCTTTTTTTGTTTTTGCTAGCATACACCCTGTTTACTTGTGACACCACCCTTGCCCATTTTTTTATTTATTTCTTTTTCTTTTAAATATATTTTCTAAAATATCAAAAAAATAATCATAAAATGTATAAAAATAATAGATTTATATTTTGACATAAATTTAAATATTTTTCACATAAATAAATTTTATTTATTTATTATACTTTATTTACTCTTATTAATTTCTTTGTAAATTAAAACTAGATTATTACTTATTTAAATACACTTATTTTTAATACAAAAAGGACCAAAATATTTTATGACACCACATATTATTTTCAAGAAAAAATATAAAAAATATAAAAATACTTTTTTCTTTAAACTTATTTTCTTTTAATCAACTAAAATAGATTTAGGGTTTCATCCAAAAAAAAACCTTTTCTTAATTAAAATCTTTTCTTAAATAATTTCTTTATTTAACTTAAGTTTAATTTAATTTAATTACTCTTTTTTTTAGGTCAAAACCCCCTTCATATTAAGAAACCAAACAAAAACCTTTTTCTTTGCATTTATAATTCTTGCATATTTAATTCATCTTGTATATTACTTATTCCAATTTTTGTACAAATTCAATTTGGTTGTAATAGATTAATTAGGTTTATATTATTGCAATCCCCATTCATGAATTGTATACCCCCTCCCACCAATGTTGTAATAGTGTAGTAACTTTAAATTTCGCAATTTATCACTTTTACATAATATGCTAGTAATTAAGATTTGTATGGAAAGATAAAATCAATCAAATAGAAAACCCTAATCCAAGACAAAAAACAAGCATGAAAATAACACACTTGCACACAAGCATCCATAGGGTAAAATCCACTCGGTTGCCTTATACAAAATGGCCATATTACGCATGTAATGTATCTTAGCAAAAATAAGTAAATACAAGATCATAGTCCCTCGATGACGCTATCTAAGTTACCTTACAAATGATCTTAGTCCCTCAAAAAGAATGCTAGGATACCTTGCAACATTTCTAATCATGGCTATACAATGACCCACACCCGTTTCGTTTACATCCAAAGATAGGGTTGCTTACCAAATCAATGGTAAGACAACAATGTCAAAGGAAAAGAAAATGAACAAGAAAGACATTTGAGTAGGTAGATTGCTCCTAATTACTTGCTCCATTCCAAAACAAAAATCCTTGCTATTTTCAAAAAAATCACATACACTTTCAAAATATCTTACAAAATTGAAAACATTTTCAAAAGATCAACATCTTTGTATACATTCTTACGAACGAGAATCATTACAAAGATTGCCTAAACAATGACCTCTTTACAAAATACTTTCAAAAAACACACAAAGCACAATTTCAAACAAAAGCAAGTGATCTAGCAAGTAACTAAGAGCCCATGGAAAACCATGGATAAAAAGGGTGCTAATACCTTCCCTTTTTATAATCTACCCCACGAACTCAAGAATCAATCTCAAAGGTCTTTCCTGTGCCTTTTCACCTTTCCTTTTGGATAAAAGAAAAGTCGGTGGCGACTCTTGTTAACTGCAACATTTGCGATCAAACACAAAACCCTCAAGTCAGTTCTCCCACCGCATCACAGTACCGATAGCCCTTGAGTAGTCAAGGAGAATACGGGGCCGCTGTGTAGTGTCATGAAGCACTAACTGACTTTAGAAACTTACTTGAACAACTTGGCCATTAGGAAGTAGTGAGGTAGTCGGCTTTAGTGCAGTCCAAAGTTGGTTGATACTCGATACTGCACTCATTGAGATTGGACTTTCAGGATATTTCAGTCGCCAATAAAGAGGCTTACGCTGAAACAATGTCCGATGAAGAAAGATCATTGATATTGAGATCCCCTAGAACCCGTTACTTTCTAGGACATGTTGAACCAACTAAACTTCAAGAGGGTACTTACCTATAAACCTCATGCAAGCCTAGACCTAAGGACTTGTTTGATTTAACTTGTGCATATGCTTGTACATAACATCATGACATCATACCATAGCATTTTAGACTAACCATTTCAAGGATTTTGAGATTCATCTTTGTTCTATTTTGTAGGATATGACTCCCACTCGTAGGAACACAATCCAAGTCAACCTTGTACGAGTACCTTTTCAGCTCAAAGAGTTAGCATCTAGGGTCCCTGAGAATTCTTCGTTCACCAAAAGACATGGAAGACTTCTCAACTTGGTTACCTCAAGCTTTGATGAAGATATGATGAAGGTGCTTTTTCAGTTCTTTGACCCTTTACACCATTGTTTTACCTTCCCTGATTACCAGCTAGTACCAACTATGGAAGAATTCTCTCAACTCTCGGGAATTCCTATTCTCTATCAACTACCTTTCAACAGTACTGAAAGAGACCCAAGCCCTGAAGAGGTTGCCCGAGATTTATACTTGCAACAATCCGGCGTCACGACTAATTGGGAAACAAGAAGTGGTGTCAAAGGGTTCTTAGCAAGATTCTTATTGGAAAAAGCTCAAGACTGTTGGAACAATCTGGATTTACAAGCTTTCGAAGAAATTTTGGCTCTTCTCATCTATGGGTTGGTACTATTTCCAAATCCTGACCAACTTATAGATGTGAATGCTGTCAAAATCTTTTTATCTCACAATCCAGTGCCTACTTTGTTGGGGGATATCTTGCATTCTCTCCACTCTCGCACCATGAAGAGAAGAGGAACCCTCATATGTTGTACTCCTCTATTGGCTAGATGGTTTATTTTATACCTCCCCTGATCCATTATGAAGAACGAGCAAGGTTCGAGATGGTCCAATAGGCTGATGTCACTCAGCCATTCGGATACCCACTGGTGTTCTCAATCATTGGAGGACATTACTATCATTGACCATTGTGGGGAATTCTATAATGTCCCTCTACTTGGCATTAGAGGAGGTATCCCTTATAACCCTTGCTTAGCTCTACAACAGTTTGGGTACGCGCAAAGAGATGGTCCACATGGTGCGCTCATCCAAGGTGTGGTGTTCGACTATGAAAGCGATGATCAAGGCTACTGCCAGAGGTTTATACGAGCTTGGAGGATGGTAAATAAGGTGGATAGTAGGACATTGGGACAAAAAAATTCCATTCCCCTTGAGCCTTACCTTAGGTGGGTACGAGCTCGTGCTCAGAGTCTCGCAATGCCTTACCCCTCCATCCTCCCTGTCATCATAGAGCCTGTGGTTGAAGAAGATGTCCCGTATACTGTCCTTCATCCCAACATGCCTACCTCCCTCGAAGACTTGAAAAAGGATTAGATTCAGCTAAAGGAAGAACGAGACACTTTCGAAGCCCAATTCTACGCTAGTGAGAAGAAAGTTCTGGAACTCACCAAGCAGCTTCATGAAGAGCGGAGTCTAAACGCCTACATCGCGCCAAAGAGGATGTGTTCAACCTTTTTGTCTTAGGAGTTTTTGTATTTTATTTCTTTCATTGTAAGCCCAAAGAGGCATGATGTACTCGAACTTGGATTTATTAATGCAACGTGCGTTCCTTTTTGTCTAAAGCAAATTTAAATCTCTAATCTCCTTGAAATCATTTGCATGTGAATTTTCGTTCATCATAACACAAACAGGTTTCTTACAACAAGTCTCCTTATCTTTCTACTGTTTATTTCAGTGAGATGGATATTGAACAGATAGTAAAGGATCTCCAAGCGCAGAACGCTCAATTCCAACAAATGTTCTTGGCGCTGGCTAAAGGACGAGAGGATTTGAAAACTTTGTTGATCAAAGAGAAGAAGAAGAAAGTGAAGAAACCGGCCGATGTTTTGAATCTGGGAAGAAGGTTCAAAGGACCAGCCAGACGAACTCTAGATTTCACAACCTCGTCGAGTGAAGGAGATAATCAAGAAGGAAAAAACAAGGAAGGGAATGACCACCCGAAATCTGAAGAAGAGGAAGAAGTGGACTACTCTGAAGAACAGTATCCCCCAGCCGACGATAAATACAAGCAGCTGGAGGATCTCCTGAATGCTATGGAGATCCAGAGGGTACCCGGATTGGACTTCGAAGAGCTAGGACTTGTCATCCCACAGAAATTCAAGGGCCACACTTTCGCTAAATATGACGGTGTCGCTTGTCCAAAGCTGCATTTTAGGTTATACATCAGGAAAATTCAACCCCATACTGTCGATAGGAACCTATAGGGTGCATTTCTTCCAAGAAAGCTTGTCAGAGACACAGTTGGATTAGTTCTATCAGTTGAAAGGGACTAATATTCGTAATTGGGAAAATGTGGCTGCCGCTTTTTACAAGCAATACCAGTATAATGCTAACTTAGCTTCAACTCGAACATAATTGCAAGGCATGTCTATGGGTGCTGGTGAAGGTTTAAAAATTTATGCTAAAAAATGGAGGGATCTCGTGGGAAGAGTCCAACCCCCTATCTGACAGAGAATTGATGGATACGTTCTTAGGCACGTTATATGGATCATTCTTAAACCATTTGATCGAAAGCTCCTCTGCTGGATTTACTGAACTAATCATGACTGGTGAACGGGTAGAAGCCAGTATAAAAAGTGGAAAAATTCAAAGAGATGTATCCTCGAGCACGATGAAGAAACCCTTTACTGGAAAGAAGGAGGTCAGTGTTGCATATGACCACATAAATCAAAACAAAACTGAACTTCGCCCGACGATAGGGGCTGTTATGATTTCCAATCCTGTATCAAATCAGTAGTAAAACTATCAACACAGGCCAGAGGCGCCCATGAGACGATTCACCCAGATCAACATGACCTTATCCCATGTTTTGCCACATCTTTTGAAGTCCAATCTGGTGACCTAAAGGAAGCTCTCAAGAACCCTAATACTGCCTCTCCTTGCTACAACCCGAATACTCGATATGCCTATCATTCTGAAAGCCCGGGGCATGATACAAACGATTGTTGTACCTTGAAGAATAAGGTGCAAGACCTTATTGAGGCGAAAGAGATTGAGTTTGATCCCTCAGAAACACCTAATGTGATAACGGCGCCAATGCCCAAACACGGTCAAGGTGTCAACGCTATTGATGATGATTGTTTTGTTTCTTCCGTGAATGATTTAACTACTCCTCTTTTGACTATTAAACAGAATCTATTGCGATCCGGTCTGTTTTTGGGCTGTCATGAAAGTTGTCAATTATGTGTGTCTCTACCAAATGGCTGTTTGTTACTGAAGATGGGCGTCCAACGCTTGATGGCTAACAAAGAAATCCTGTTTGAAAAATTTCCTCTTATCAGAAATTCATGTGAAGATGTTTCAATAATCACCATCTCTGACAATCCTCCCAGGGTCTCCACCAAAAGACCCGTCAGGATTACATCTGTTCCAAAGTCTTCTCCCCTAATCATCACCATGCGGGGGCCAATCCCATATTCTTTGGATAAAGTTGTTCTCTGGAACTATGGGGATGACGTCTATTATCGTGCGTCAGGCAAACTCTATTGGCTATTAAAGACAAAGTTGCGAAAGACATTGATCCTGACGTCGTCAATATCATTAGGACCAGTAAGATAACAAGAAGTGGAAGAGTCTTCTCACTCGAGATTTATCCAAAGACCATTGCTACTCCTTTAATTATTCCCGCTATCGCTCCTACCAACATTCCTAGCAATACTCCCGTTGACAATCCTACTGTTATCCCTGCTGCCAAGACAAGGGGCGAAGAGGTATTATTTGAGCCTGTCCAGAAGAAGGCACATCCATAGGTCATTCTTGAAGCTTCCAGCAAAGAGATGGAAGAGATACTAAAGATAATCAAGAAAAGTGACTACAACGTCATGGAACAGTTGGGGCAGTCCCCCTCGAAAATATCAATGTTGGCCTTACTTTTATATTCTGAGGCTCATGCCAAGGCCTTGGTAAATTTTTTAAAGACTGCCCACGTGCCCCGAGAAACTTTCATTGATCAATTTGAGAATTATACGGCCAGTCTAACTGCTGATAACGGATTGGGATTTTCTGACGTTGATTTAACTCCCAAAGGAAGGAAACACAATGATGCCTTGGACGTTTCCATTAAGTGCAGGGGCACTACACTAGCCCATGTTTTGGTGGATAGGGGTTCACCGCTGAACGTCTTGCCCAAAAATGCTCTTGACTGGCTAGATTGCGAGGGACTTACTTAAAGCCTAGCAACATTGTGGTGAGGGCCTTTGATGGTTCTAAAAGGATAGTGCACAGAGAAGTTGACATCCCTATAAAAGTTGGAACTCAGACTTTTGATTCAACTTTCTATGTGATGGATATCTGCCCTTCCTACTCCTGTCTATTGGGCCGACCCTAGATTCACGATGCTGGAGCCGTCACTTCTACCCTACATCAGATGTTGAAATACCCAATCAAGGGAAAGATCATCACTGTCCATGGGGAGGAGGAGTACATGGTTATTCACTTGAACTCTTTCAAGTATGTAGAAACGGATGGTGAGTTCATTAAAACTCCATGTCAGCATTTTGAGGAGGTCCCGCAAACAGTTGGGACAACCAAGACTACAACCAAGACTCTGAAGGTTACCAGACTGCCATTGAAAATGGCCTCTCTAAAGGATGATAGAGCAGTGGTTGAGGAAGGCGGATGCACCATATGGGGTCAACTTCTGGATATTCCTTATAAATCCAAAATAATTGGTTTGGGTTTTACTTTGGAGGCCCAAAGAGCTGTTCGACGAACTCGCGCTGGGGGCTACCTTTACGTATCAGCAATCAGGGAGTTAACACAGTGGAAGACAATGATGACAATTGCGACATGGACGAGTGAATTTTTCCAACCATCAGCGGAGGACTCAACAATTGGGAGGCCAAAGAATTTGTCCCTATTACTTTTATTCAAGAGTAATTGTCTTTTAATTTTTTGTCAGACTTGTAATAATTAAACAATTTAGACTTTAAAACCTTGAGTCTTACCCGAGGCACAATGGTCCATTTGTGAGGGTTGTTACTTCATCTTCACATGTCATCAATAAATCATGGATGTTTTTGCATGAAAATTTTTATGCTCTTTGTTTTTCTTTTTCCTACCTTTTATTTTATCAAAGATAGCTATGCTCTCACACACACTCACATATCGAAATGTAGATCCACATCCACTCAGGATTCCATGGGTAACGATTCTGCTATGGCCTATTGTGACTTTGAAAATCCGATCTACCAAGCCAAAGACGAAGGTGAGGAAGATTGTGAGGTACCAGGGGAACTTGCCAGGTTATTGCAATAGGAAGAAAGGACCATACAACCCCATGAAGAGCCAGTTGAAACAATTAACTTAGGTACCGAAGAGGACAAGAAAGAAGTCAAGGTAAGCGCCAACCTGGAGCCTAGTGTCAAGGAGCGCTTAACTCAGTTACTACATGACTATGTTGAGGTTTTTTCCTGGTCATAAGAAGACATGTCAGGACTCGACACTGATATCATGGTCCATCATCTGCCGACAAAAGAAGACTGCCCTCTGGTAAAACGGAAGGTTCGTCGCATGCGGCCAGAAATGTCAGAGAAAATCAAGACTAAAGTCATGAATCAGTTGAACACCAGATTCTTAGTCGTCACCTGCTATCCACAATGGGTCTCCAATGTTGTTCCAGTTCCTAAAAAGGACTGTAAGGTACGTATGTGTGTGGATTACAGAGACTTGAATAGGGAAAACCCCAAGGATGATTTCTTGCTTCCCCACATCAATATTCTGGTTGACAACACCACACAACATAAAGTATTCTCCTTCATGGATGGTTTCTCCGGATACAACCAGATCAAAATGGAACATGAGGACATGGAAAAAATGACCTTCGTCACGCAGTGGGGAACGTTCTGTTACAAAGTTATGTCATTCGGGTTGAAGAACACTTGGGAAACTTATCAGCGTGCCATGGTAGCTCTGTTTCACGACATGATCCATCACGAGATAGAGGTCTATGTGGATGACATGATAGCCATATTTCAGACTGAAGAGGAACACCTGGACCATTCGCAGAAACTATTTGAAAGACTAAAGAGATACAAACTAAGGTTGAATCTGAATAAATGCACTTTTGGAGTGAGGTCCGGTAAACTCTTAGGCTTCGTTGTCACTGGTAAAGATATCGAAGTGGACCTTGCAAAGGTAAAAGCAATACAAGAAATGCCTGCTCCTCGCACTCAGAAGGAAGTTAGGGGATTCTTAGGACGGCTAAACTACATCGCCCGATTCATTTCCCATCTAACCGCTACTTGTGAACCAATATTCAAATTCTAAAGAAAGATCAAATGCTGGAATGGAACGACGACTTCCAGGCTTCCTTCGATAGGATCAAAGAGTACCTTCAAGAGCCTCCCATTTTGATTCCGCCAGTTGAGGGAAGACCTCTGATCATGTATCTAAAAGTCTTGGAAAATTCAATGGGGTGTGTGCTAGGGAAGCATGACGAGTCTGGCCGAAAAGAGCATGCAATATACTACCTGAGCAAAAAGTTTACCGACTGAGAAACCAGATATTCACTACTCGAGAAAACTTGCTGCGCTCTGGCATGGGCTGCTCGCCAGCTAAGAAAGTATATGCTGACTCACACTACCTTATTAATATCCAAGATGGATCCAATTAAATACATATTCGAGAAGCCCAACCTCTCTGGAAGAATAGCGATATGGAAGATGGTTCTGACTGAATACAACATTCAATACACTACCTAGAAAGCAATAAAGGGAAGTGTGCTAGCCGATCACCTTGCTCATCAGGCTGTGGATGACTATCAATCCATGAATTTTGAATTCCCGTATGAATACATCATGGTGGTAAATAATTGTGAAGAACTCAAACCATATGACGGACCTGAACAAGGATCCCAATGGACCTTGGTTTTTGATGGAGCTTCCAACGTACTCAGCAATGACATAAGCATTATGATCATATCCTCTGAAGGCTTCCATACTCCCTTCACCGCTAGACTGTGTTTCAATTGTACCAATAATATGGCGGAATATGAAGCGTGTATTATGGGTCTCAAAGCTGCCATAGATTTTGGAATCAAGTCCTTAAGTATATTTAGAGATTCAGCCTTAGTCATCAGTCAGATCAAAGGAGAATGGGATACGAAGCATCCCAATCTCATCCCCTACAAAGAACATGTGTTGACATTAATCCCACATTTTGAGGAAATTACTTTTGAGCATTTTCCACGAGAGGAAAATCAACTAGCAGACGTGCTAGCCACTATGTCATCCATGTTCAAAATCAGGTGGGATAATGAGGCTCCCCAGATCACTATTGAGCGGATGGACGAACCAGCTTATTTTCACGAGATTGGTACTGATGAAGTAGTGGCCAAGCCTTGGTTCCATGAAATTAATAAATATCTCGAGGCCCAAGAATATACAGAGGGAGCTTCAGTCAATGACAAGAAATTCATGAGAAGATTCTCTGCTAAGTTCTTCCTTAGTAACAGAGTTCTCTATAAGCACAATCATGACTCTACTTTTCTTCGGTGCATAGATAAGTGTAAGGCAGACAAGATCATGGTTGATTTACATGAAGGAACCTTTGGCACCCATTCTAGTGGACACACGATGGCTAAAAATATTCTCTGAGTAGGATACTACTGGTCCACCATGGAAGCATATTGTCATCAACATTCACAAACCTGCCACAAGTGTCAGATCTATGCTGACAAAGTACATTGGCCTCCGGTTCCTCTAAACGTCTTGACTGATCCTTGGCTATTCACAATGTCGGGCATTGACATGATTGAAGAGATCAAACCTATAACTTCTAATGGACACCACTTCATCTTAGTTTCCATTGATTACTTCACAAAGTGGATCGAGGCAACTTCATTCGCTTCTGTTACCAAGAACATTGTGGCCCGATTCACAAACAAAATCTTATTTGTCGGTACGGTATTCCGAAAATAATTATCACAAATAATGGCACCAATCTCAATAATTCTATGATCACTACACTATGCGCGCAATTCAAGATTTAGCATCATAACTCTTCTCCTTACCGGCCAAAGATGAATGGCGTTGTGGAAGCCGCTAATAAAAACATCAAGAAGATCATACAAAGAATGACAGTGACCGATAAGGACTGGCATGAGATGTTACCATTTGCTCTCCACAATTACCGTACCACGGCGCACACATCAACAAGGGCAACTCCTTTCTCTTTGGTATACGACATGGAAGCTGTCCTACCAATTGAAGTCCAAATACCTTCTCTGAGAATCATAAAGGATGCATGATTGAATGAAGATGAATGGATTCAAACTCGACTTGACCAATTGAACTTGATTGATGAGAAGAGGCTTAGAGCTATCTGCCATGGTCAGATGTACCAAAAATATATGATCAAAGCTTTTAACAAGAAGGGCAGGCGTCAAGTATATCAGGTTGGTGACTTGGTAATCAAGCGTATCATACTACCACAAGGTGATCCCAGGGGAAAATGGACTCCTACATATGAAGGACCATTTATGATTAAAATCATATTTTCTGGTGGAACAATGATCTTAACCACTATGGATGGTGACGACCTTCTGTACCCTGTAAACGCGGGCATAGTTAAAAAATACTACGCGTGAAAAAAAATACCCGCTAGGTCGACTGGCCTAGGCAAAAATTAGGGATAAATACAAAAAATATGTACAATCGACAAGCTAAAAACCTGAAAGGGCGACTTGGGCAAAAAAGGGTATCCCAGTGGAATGAAAACTCAAAAGGGCGGTCCAGGAAAAAGTTAGGGATTTGAAGCGTATGACTATGTCCGGTTGAATCACCTTACAGCAAATCTTCAACATCGATCGGCAAACTCAAACGGTTCTAATCAATCCAATCAGCTTCGGACAAAGCAGCAAGTGGATGAGACGCTCAGAGACATGAAGGCTATAGTAGAATGGGAACCCCATGGGATTATTTTACATAGCTGTCTTTTCTTTGTATCAATTTTTCATTTTTACGATGATATTCTCTTACTAGGATGTTCGTCTCTTTGTACAAAAAAACTTATTCAAGTTAATACAAAGATATTACTTTGAAAGTGCAAAACTATCTATTTTTCTTTTACTGTTCCTATTTTGTTTGCAAATAACGTCCAGTGTTTATTTTTGAACATATGCATTTGAATGTAGTTACTATTTATAAATGAACGCATAAAAAAGGAAAACTAATCAGAAAGACAATTACTAATGGCTTTAAGAAACAAGATAATATCTATGGGCCATTCCATAAGATCCCAGCAGATACTTTCTATAAACACAGCAGAAGCAAGAACATCTTGCTACATGATCATTGTCATATCCCCAACATGCAGCCTAATGGTGTCTTTTTCCTTCATATCCCCAACGGAGCAAAGCTTTCAGTTAATATTCCAAGGATTCCCCAGTGAAAGTCGCCCAGCTGCTTAGGAATTCCCCAGTAGGAGTTCACCAAGTCCACAAGCAATGCACGACATTTCCCTTCCCCAACAGGGTTTACTTCTCTAATAATGGAAACCCATCCATCAACGCTTCAACTTCAACAAAATATGAAGACTTACACTCCTTATTTCTAGCAGCAGTCAGGGATTAATTTTCCCCAATCCAACAACACTGCAGCAGAACAATTAATATGTTGATACATTGCATTCATATGTCATAGCATCGACAACACAAATGCATATAGCGCAATCTCATTTATTTTGAGAAATATCATTATGCCACGCATTTCATACATCATGGCATTGCATACAACTAAATCTTTACCTTTTTAGGAAAGATCAATCAGCAGAAAATTATCATCAATAAATTTTCGATAAAACAGGATAACTATCTGTGAACAAATCAATTGTAGACCAATTCCCGAAACAAGACTGGGTGATTATCTACATAACAAATACTTCCTTCAAGACCTCTATTGGTTCAGTTTAAACCTCTCAATGGTTTATCCTGATTCTTTCCCTAGACATTTTCTCTGGTTCAGATAAATCGCTCCAAGATTTATCTTGATTCTTTCTAGTTAAAGAGCATTCAATACTTCTGCTGGTTCAGTTTAAATCTCTCAACAGTTTATCCTGATTCTTTCCCTAAGACACCTTCTCTGGTTCAGATAAATCTCTCCAAGATTTATTCTAATTAATTATGGTTAAAGAGCATTCAATACTTCTGTCGGTTTAGTTTAAATCTCTCAATGGTTTATCCTGATTATTTCCCGCAGACATCTTCCCCGGTTTAGATAAACCGCTCCAAGATTTGTTCTGATTCATTCCAGTTAAAGAGAATTCAATACCTCTGCTGGTTCAGTTTAAATATCTCAATGGTTTATCCTGATTCTTTCCCCAGTAGACACTTTCTCTGGTTCAGATAAGTCGCTCCAAGATTTATTCTGATTCTTTTCCAGACCTCTGTTGGTTCAGTTTAAATCTCTCAACGGTTTATCCTGATTCTTTCCCCAATAGACACTTTCTCTGGTTCAGATAATTCGCTCCAAGATTTATTCTGATTCTTTTCCAGACCTCTGTCGATTCAGTTTAAATCTCTCAACGGTTTATCCTGATTCTTTCCCCAGTTGACATCTTCTTTGGTTCAGATAAATCGCTCCAAAGATTTATCCTGATTCTTTCTAGTTAAAGATTAATCAAGACTTCTGCTAGATTCATTGTCAAATCGACCAAAGGTTTATTCTGATTCTTGCCCCAGTTGAAGTCAAGCTTAGACTTAGTCTAATTTCTGTCAACAATCACCTTTGGATGGCATCTATAAGCCCATCTCCGCCAACTCTCCACCATTTCTCCAAATGGCATCTTTAAGCCCATCCCTTACACCTCAACCACAATATCATCAAGTGCAAATTTCTGGGCACTCTAGTGTTCAATCATCTTCCACCTTCAAGTCACAAATGGCAGATATGCCAATTTAACTCTTCAGGTTTAAGAAGATTGAACAGGGGAAACTGTTGTACCCCAAAATTTTCCCTCTCATTTCCTAAGGGATCATCCTGGACCCTCAGGATTGCTTCTGTCAAGTTTCAAGTCTCGGATTACAATTTTCTAAGAAAGTCATTCGCAAGGGTAAAATGGTCAAAAGCATACTGAAAAGTTAAACTTTGACTTTTTGATCAAAATCAAGTTTCAACAATCATATTTCATCAAGACATAAAATTGGTTCATCAAGAAATCAAAAGTCAGAAATTACTTTGAAAAAATCAAATTTCTAAGCATTTGGAAAATTTTCTAAGTATTAAGAAAATATGGCAATTTCAGAATTTTTGGGCCAGATTTCGCGCAAGTGCAATCAGAATTTGCAAAGATGGTTCATAACATGACTCTTCAATCAGAACATATGGAAATTGTGCTCTTCGACCAGAACATGACTCTTCAGCATATGGAGATTATGTTATACGCTTCAATCAGAACATCACCCTTCGAATCTCATTCTGGTATTCTTCGATCAGAATACCACCAAGCCCCAAAACCTCGTTTGAACAGTCTGCTGCACTGCTATGGCACAATCCTACATCCAGCTGCCACAACACTCCAAATTGTTATTGATCCAGTCCACGCCTGCATTTTTCTCAAACCTCATATTTGCACCAAATTAGCACATAAAAGCTGTGTTTAAAAAGCAATGAAACAGTATGCCAAAAAGGGTTCAAATCCCATTTGTTTCCCCCAAAAAACCACAACAAACTCATCTATAAATAAGTTATTCCATCACACGTTTAAGGGGCTGGCTTTTGGAAAGAGAGAGTGATCAAATACAAAAAAAAAGAGAAAAGAAAACATTCAAACACTCTTAAACCCAGAATTCCCAAAACAATACCTTTGCTCTTTCATTTTGAATCAAAGAACACAACATTTTCTGTTCCGTTTCTTGCTGACCTCAGAACATTCGAAGACAACAACTCAGGTCCCAAACACATGCTTCATATTCAAGGTAAGTCATTATGACTTTGAACTTTTCATTCAGAACATCATTAAAATGTAGATATCATAGTGCCGAGACTGTATATCTATCATTTCCCAAGTAGAAATTTTTTGGATCAAAACTTCTTGAAGAAAACTAGGCCCAGAATTAGGATTAGAACTTCTATAAACTGTTGTGCTTTCATTTTTCTATTTTGTTGTTGTTAAGAACTGAATAAGTTGCAGATGCTCTGGCTAATGTAAGTAAGGAGGTGAAGTGTAACACAAAACTTCTGAGTTTTCTTTCCCACTGTTTTAGAACAATACAAAACTTCTAGGCTTCCTTACTGTTTTAAAACACACAGAACTTCTAGGTTTTCTTACTATTTTAACACACACATAACTTCTAGGCTTTCTTACTATTTTAACGCACACAGAACTTCTAGGCTTCCTTACTGTTTTAACACACACAAAACTTCTAGGCTTCCTTACTGTTTTAACATACACAGAACTTCTAGGCTTTCTTACTGTTTTAACACACACAGAACTTCTAGGATTTCTTACTGTTTTAACACAACACATAGAAATTCTAGGTTTTTTCTCACTGTTATAACACAACACAGAACTTCTGGTTTCCTCTAACGTTTCTTTCAGAACTTCAGAGCGCAGCAACCCAGAACTTCTGGTCCCCTCTAACGTTTCTTTCTGAACTACATCACGCCTAACATCATAACTTCTGATCCCTTTCATTTTGTTTTCAGCAACGTGCTGATCCTGTTTTCGTTATTTTTTCCCATTCTTTCTTATTCTTATTATTTTCAGCATTAATATTATTTTTATTAATATAAAAAAGGCATAAAAATTATTTTCTTTTATTAACTAATTATTTTCCTTTTAATTTATTAAGACAAAAAAACCATTTTCAAAACAAATCCTTTCCTTTTCTTGTATTGTACAATTCAATATGGTTGTAATAGATAATTAGGATTTAAATTCTTGTAAATCCCCATTTGTAAATATGTATCCCCATCCTCGAAATGATGTAATAGCTTAGGATTTATTTTTCTGCATTTTATTTGCTTTCATATATTGTTAGTAATTAGGATGTATGGCAAGATAAAAATCAATAAATAGATAACCCTAATCAAAGACTAAATGCATGTAAATCATACACACTTGCACACTAGCACCTCTAGGGTAATCTCAATTTGTTGCCTTTCGGAAAATAGTTACGTCCCTCGAATATGGGCATTTTAGCAAAGACCCTCGATAAAATATCGTAGTCCCTCGATGACCCTCAATGTTGCCTTCGGTAGACGATCTAGTCCCTAAATATCATTGCTAAAACATTCCATAGATTGCCTTCTATGACTATACAAAATGTCCCGTGCTCGTCCCTTCACATCCAACGATGGGGCTTCTTACCAAAACAATGGTGAGATAACAACATATAAAGGAGGAGGAAAATAACGTTTAAGACCTTTTGAGTAGGTAGGATGCTCCTAGTTGCTCGCTTGCTCACAACAAAAACCTTTTATACACCCACAATTTCACTTTGAAACATTTTTCAAAAGACAAAACACTTTGTACGCGTTCTTATAAAGACGAGAACCATTACAAAGGCACTCCTTTTCAAAATACTTTCAAAACCCACATCACAAACACACTTTCAAACAAAAGCAAGTGATCTAGCAAGCAACTAAGAGCCCGTAGATAACTACAGATGAAAAGGGTGCTAATACCTTCCCTTTTCATAACCTACCCCCCGAACTCAAGAAATAATCTAGAAAGGTATTTCTTGTTCTTTTCAACCTTTCCTTTTGGATAAAAGAAAAGTTGATAGTGACTCTTGCTATCCGCTACAATTGCGATCAAACGCAAAACACCCAAGTCAGTTCTCCCACCGTGTTACACATAGGAATATGGTATCGGCCCAGGAAGGGTGATGATCAAAGGAGCAAACTTGGGAACGGATGTAATCTTGATGGGTCCTTTGGTGGAGACCCTGAGGGGATTGTAGGAAATGGTAATTATGGATACATCTTCACATAAACTTTTGGCAGGGGGAACCTTCTCAAACATGATTTCTTTGTTAATCATGAGGCGCTGGACACCCATTTTTAACAACAAGCAACCATATGTAGATACATACATAAGTGTCAACCTTCATTACAACCCGAAAATAAACCGGCTCGCAACAGATTCTCTTTAACAGTCAAAAGCAGAGTAGCTAATTCATCCACATAGGAAACAAACAGGTTGTCGTCAACAACATTGACACCCTGACCATGTTTGGGCATTGGCTCAGTTATTACATTAGGTGTCTCTAGAAGGTTAAACTCAATCTCTTTCGCCTCGATAAGATCATGCACCATATTTTTCAGAGCCTAACAATCATTTGTATCGTGCCCCAGGCTTTCGAAATGGTAGGTACATCGAGCATTTGGGTTGTAGCGGGGAGATGCAGTATTAGGATTCTTGGGAGCTTCCTTTAGAGTCACGAGATTGGACTTTGGTAGGTGTGGCAAAACCTGAGATAAGGTCATGTTGATCCCGGTGAACTGTCTTCTGGGCGCATCCGGTCTATGTTGATTGTTTTGTTGTTGATTTGATAAAGGATTGGAAATCATAACAGCCCCTACCACCGGACGATGTTCAGTTTTGCTTTGATTTCTCTGGCCATAAGCAGCATTGACCTCCTTATTTCTAGTGAAGGGTTTCTTTGTTGTACTGGAGGATGCATCTCTCTGGATCTTACCAGTCTTAATACCAGCTTCTACTTGCTCACTAGTCAATATCAGCTCAGTAAACCCAACTGAAGAGCTTCCTATCAGATGGTTGAAGAATGGACCAAACAACGTGCACAAAAACATGTCTACCAGCTCTCTATCAGACATAGGGGGCTGGAATCTTCCAGCATGATCCCTCCATTTCTGGGTATAATCTTTGAAACCCTCGCTGGAACCCATAAACATACTTTGCAATTGTGTACGAGTTGGAGCAAGGTCAGCATTATATTGGTACTGCTTGTAAAAAGCAGAAGCCAGATCTTCCCAATTGCAGATGTTGGCTCTCTCCAGTTGATAGAACCATTCTAACTACGTCCCTAACAAACATTTCTGGAAGAAATGTACCCAAAGATTCCTGTCAGTAGTGTGGGGTTGAATCTTCCTGACATATGATCTTAAGTGCAGCTTAGGACTGGAGACGCTGTTGTACTTAGCAAAGGTGGGGGACCTTGAATTTCTGCGGGATGACCACCCCTGAGACCAGTCCTAGCTCTTCAAAATCCAGCCAGGGTATCCTCTGAATCTCCATAGCATATAAGCGATCCTCCAATTGTTTGTATTTATCATCAGCAGGAGGATATTATTCTTCAGAGTAGTCAGCATCTTCCTCATTAGTCTCGGGGTTGTTGTTTTCTTATGTTGGCTTTTCTTCTTGATTGTCCCCCTCATTTGATGGGATTGTGAAATCTAGAGCTCGCTTAGCCGGTCCTCTGAACCTTCTTCCCAAATTCAAACACCAGCTGGTTTCTTTGCCTTCTTGGTCTTCTCCTTGATGATAAGAGCTTTCAGATCTTCTTTCCCCTTAGCCAGAGCCAGGAACATTTGTTGGAACTGATAATTTTGAGCTTGAAGGTCCTTTACTGTTTGTTCAAGAGCCATTTCTTTTGCTGAAATAAACAGCAAAAAGATAAGAAACCTGTCTCAAAATACCTGCTTATGTAATGATATGCATGTTAGTGTTTATGCAATGTTTTAAAGGATTTTTAAGATTTTAAATTTGCTTAGACAAAGAGAGAACAAACATTAATTGTATTCATAAGTTAAAATGATTACAATGATTCCTCTTGGGCTTACAACGGAAGAAACAAAGATAAAACAAAACTCCTAAACCAAACAGGACTCAGGCTTCCCATGAGCGTATTCTCTTTGGTTCAATGTAGGCATTCAAACTCTGTTCTTCATGTAGTTGTCTTGTAAGCTCCAAAACCTTCTTCTCACTTGCATAGAATTGGACTTCAAAGGTATCTCGTTCCATTTTGAGTTGAATCCAAGATCTTTGCAGTTCCTCGAGAGTAGTCGACATGTCAGGGTAGAGAAAAGTATGAGGTATATCTGCCTCGCTAACAGGTTCCGTGATGATTGGTAGAATGGCGGGGTAAGGCATCATGAGATTTTGAGCGCGTGCTCTCACCCACTTAAGATAAGGCTCCAAAGTTATGGAGTTCTTATGCCCCAGTGTCTTGCTATCCACTTTGTTCACCATGCCCCAAGCTCGGATGAATCTCTGACAGTACCCTTACACATCATTCTCATAGTCAAATGCAATTCCCTGAACCAGTGCATCATGAGGACCGTCCCTTCTAACATACCCAAACTGTTGCAACGCCAAACAAGGGTTATAAGTGATTCCTCCCCTAATGCCTAGGAGAGGTACATTATGGAATTCCCCATATCGATCAATGATGGTAACGTCTTCCACAGATTGAGGGCACCAGTGAATATCTGAATGCGTGAGAGACATCAGCCTGTTAGACCATCTTAAGCATTGTTCGTTCTTCACAACAGATCAGGGTAGGTGCAAAATGAACCACCTAGACAAAAAATAGTGCAACATATAAGGGTCCCTCTTCTCTTTACAGTGCGAGTGTGAAAAGAGTGCAGAATGTCTCCAAGTAAAGTAGGCACCAAGTTACGAGCCATTAAAACCTTGACCGTACTTACGTCTATGAGTTGGTCCAGATTAGGGAATAGTACCATCTCATAGATGAGAAGGGCCAACACCTCTTCGAAGGCTTGTAAGTCCAAAGTATCCCAAAAATAGTGAGCTTTCTCAAACAAGAACTTGGCTAGAAAACCCTTGACACCACTTCTTGTTTCCCAATTGGTCACAACGTCAGATCGTTGTAAATACAGGGCTCGAGCGATCTCCTTAGGCTTTGTGTCTCTTTCCATACCATTGAAGGGTAATTGATTGAGAATAGGCACTCCCAATAACTGAGAAAACTCTTCCATGGTAGGCACCAACTGGTTGTTGGGAAATGTAAAGCAATGATGTAAAGGGTCAAAGAACTGAAAGAGAACTTTCACCATGTCTTCATCAAAACTTGAGGTGACCAAACTGAGGAGTCGACCATGTCTGTTGGTGAATGGAGAATTCCCAGGAACCCTTGATGCCAACTCTTTGAGTTGAGGGGCACCCTTACAAGGTTAACTTGGATAGTATTTCTGCAAATGGGAGCCATGTCCTAGAAAACAGACACAAAGATAAGTCCTAAAAGTCCTTGAAATGGTTAGTGTGATATGCCATGTTATGATGTTATGTATAAACAAGATATATACAATCTCACAAACAGATCCTTAGGTTTAGGCTTGCATGGATTCCATAGGTAAGTACCCTCTTGAAGTATAGTTGGTTCAACCTGTCCTATTAATAGTAACTAGGTTCTAGGGAATCTAAATATCACCGATCTTTCTTCATCAGGCATTGTTTCAGCACAAGCCTCTTTATTGGAGACCGAAATATCCCGGAAGTCAGATCTCAATAAGTGTAGTATCGAGTATCAACCAACTTCGGACTGCACCAAAGTCGGCTATCTCACTACTTTCTAATGGCTAAGTTGTTCAATTAAAGGTTCTAAGGTCAGTTGGTGCTTCATGACACCACACAATGGTCCCGTATTCTCCTTGACTACTCAAGGGATACCGGTACCAAGAAATGTGTCACACAAACGTAGCTATCGTTTCAACCATGTCGGTGTACCCCACACAGTCCCCACGATCTATTGCTACTTACCTAAAAGGTGCCCCAGATCCGGGTGTAGGATCTTTACGAGTAAACCCAAGCAAAAACCCTTAAAGATAAAGCAATCAAAGCATACAAGGAAAGCAAATTAAATATGAACTAAGCTCTAAGGTAACCCCACTTTTTTTTATAATTCCTCAGTAGAGTCGCCAATTCTGTGATACAGTGGCAGAACCGACTGTTTATACTGGTTTTGCATTTGTGTTCACAAATGTTGCGGTAAACAAGAGTCACCACCGACTTTTCTTTTATCCAACAAAGGAAAGGATGAAAAGAACAGAAAAATACCTTTTCGATAGTTTTCTGAGTAAGGGGGTAGATTATGGAAAGGGAAGGTGTTAGCACCCTTTCCATCTGTAGTTTCCTACGGGCTCTTATATGCTTAGCTCATTTGAAAAATACCTTGTGCTTTGTGTGTTTTTTTGAAAAGTATTTTGAAATGCCATAGTGAGGCAGTTGGCTTTATGATAACTCTTGTATCAGTCCTCAAGAGTGTTGATAAAGCATTTTGAAAATATTTTTTTTTGAAAGTGTTTTGTGTATGTGTAAAAGTTTATTTTTGAGCAAGCATTTAGGAACTATCTACTTTACTCGAAAGGATTGTTCTTTTCCTATTTTCCTTTAGAAAATGCTATCCTACTATTAGTGAGTAGGTAGCCCTAGTCGTTGGATGTATAAGAGACATTTGAAGGGACGTTTTATAGTCACAAAGGCAACTGGGCAAGAAGTTTTAGTAACTACCCTAGGGTTTTAAGATCATTGTTTACCGAGGCAACATCGAAAGGGTCATCGAGGGACTTATGATCTTTTTTAAACCAGAGGGTAGCTACTAAAATCTCTCACGTTTCGAGAGTCGTGACTATTTTTCCGAAGGCAACCAAAGTGGGGGTACCCTAAAGGTGCGCATGTGCAAGTGTGTTTGTTTTCAGTTATTTTTGTCTTTGATGTTAGGTTTACTAATGTTGCTTTTAGTTTCTTGCCATACAATCCTATTACCATACATCTAACAATTAATATGTACAGGAAACTAAAATGTGGAATTTAAATCTATGCTATTATAAAGCTTCGGGGAGGGGGATTAATTACATAGTCCAAAATTGGGGGAAAATTGAATAAAACAGTAAAAGTCTTAATTAATTCTATTACATCCATTAGACAGATACAATAATATGAATGTAAATGCGCGCGAAATGGAAAAAGAATGTCTAAAAAATGCTAAGGTATAAAACTATTTTTTATTTGTTTTTATTTTTGGGAAAATGATTTAATTAAAAATCCTAAGTCTATTTAGTTTTAAATTAAAGAAAAGGTTAAAATAATTAATTAATTAGTTAATAGAATCAATTTTAATTATAAAAGACTAGACTTATTTTTTGTGATTTTTTGATTTTTATGATGATTAAAGCAAAGATAAAATAATGAAAATACAAAATAAGGGGGTCAGGCAGTAAATGAAAACATGGTGCAATCTACAGAACACAGGTCCGGATCGAATCAGAGGCTCAGGTTTCCCTTTCGATCCAGTGAAGAGGGTTGTCGAAGGTGCATGATGGATTACCCATTTGAGGCACTAGATCTGGATCAGATGGTGATGATATGATGGTACATGACATGTACGTTTGAACTTGGAGTGCTGTGGAGTATCGAATCTGCAAGAAAATAAAAATGATGCAAATAATTTTCAAAGGGGCTGGATCGAACCCGACCCCCTTGAGACCAATACCTTATCATGCTTTGCTTTTACCAATCGAGTCAGGTGTATTTTCTATCAACTGGAGAAACGTCGAAGCCCTAACTTCGATCGTCTTGTCCAACCACTCCATTTGACGAGACTTAACCAAACCTGCAAAAAAAAACGTTAATTGGACCATACTCCCCTACTTTGGGGGCTGCGAATCCAACTGGGGTCATCACTTTGGGCTAAAGCACGCAGATTTGTGAGATATGGTTCGATCAACACAAATATGCATGAACATGATGATTCATGTTTTAAGCAGCATGGGGTTTGTATAATGGCTCAAACCTGCATATTGGGATCTCAGTAACACGTTATTATGGATGGCATGCACCGAAACATAATAAAAATGCAAATATGAATTCAAATGATATATTAGAATCGAAGATGCGTGTTGTTATACCCCAAAATTTGCCCTCCCATATTCCTCAAGAAATTGCCAAGCCAAGCTACAAAATTCCCTAAGGGCTGTGCAGTGCAACAGTCTCCCATACAGTCAAAATTAGGGTTTTGAGTCTGATCAAGAAAAGGAAGTTTTCAAAGGCTCAATCAAGTCTCATATGCTTACAAACATGGTCAAACATCCCCATATCAAGTTTCAAGGCATTCAGCTCAAGATTGCACAGTCAAAACCCTAAATTGCACTACAGTCAACTGTAGGGGCAAAATGGTCATTTGGCAGTCAAAAGTTCAAATTTTTGGTCAACATATCATGTTGAAGCCACAAACATCATTTGATCAATGCTTGATCATGATTCTCAAAATTTGGCTCATAGATCATCAAAGATGCAAAAGTTGCTATGTTTGGACAGTTGAAAAAGTCAACTGAAATTGACCAGGGCATAACTTTCACATGGATTATCAGAAAAATTCCATCCAAAGCTCATTTTGAAGAGAAAGACATTTCCTACAACTCATCTTCATACTTCAAGTCCAAGAAATGCTCTCACAAAAAGTTATCAATTTCAACATTATAGGTCATTTTCAAAAGTCAACAAAAAGGGACTTTAAGTCAAAGACCATAACTTGAGATTGGTAAATCAAAATGACATGGGACCAAAGGCATTGGTTAAGGGACTCAAAGACCTTTCCAAAATGTCCAAGAACATGTGAAAAGCTTAAAAATTGAGCAAGTTATGCCTTGTAGAAGTTGGGAAATTTTTGTGAAATGGCAAAAGTCAACTATCCTTGAAACTCCAATTTTTGACAAAAGGGCCCACTTTCTTCCACTTGATTCATCCTTGTCATGCCACACACGTGTCCCATGGTTAATTTCAAGACCAAATATTGATTTTTCTATTTTATTTAATTTTTGATAATTTAATTCATTTTAAATCTTTGAAAATTCAAATAAAATTCAAAAACCAATGGAATAGTGTCATGTGAATTTGGACAACTTCCTTGTATCATGGGCCAACTCAAAAACTCAGGCTAGGGTTAAGTTACACACTAAGTCTAGGTCTTGGCTTAAAAGAAGGAAAATTGGTTAATGGTAAAAACCCTAGGACTTGTTCTTTCATGAGCATGAATTAAGGTAAAATAGCAAGCCAATTCTCTTCCATCATAGGCACCGAGTCAAACCCTAAGCCTAAGACATCATATGCTGCGCTCAAAGGCTTGTGGCAACATTGAAATTTTGGCATAAAAACACAAATCTGAAATCAAAGTTGGAGAGAGTTTTAGGCCTTAATTCTTTTTCTAATAGCATCCTGGACAAATTCTGAAGGTGTGCCAATCCCTAACATCAATCAAAACGCAAAGAGGTGGTGGCTACAACTCAAACTGTAAAGAAAAATTGTTGAAATCGTGCATCATTTTCTAAGCATCCTTTGCACTTTTTATTTGTGAATTCTTGTTTAATATGAAATTTGCAAGCTAACCATAACTTTTAATTGAAGTTTCGTGCGCTTTTGGCCAAGTTACCATGTTCGTTCTTTAGGGTTTTCAGAAGGAAAAATTAGGGCTTTTTCAATACAGTAAAATTGGCCTTTGAGACCACCATGGTTGAACTCAGCGCCTAGAGACGAAGAAGAAGCATATCTCGCGATGAATTTATATATGCTATAGCGCTAGTCGCTATTTTTCCATAGCCTGCCTAACACCATGGTTGCAAAACCGTTGCCAATATGTTTCATGTTTCAGGAAAACGAAGAAGAAGAAGCCGTGTCAGAACGTGATAGGTCCATTCAAATTTCGCGCGAATTTCCAAAGGCACTAACGTTTTCTTCTTATATTGTTTATTGTTTATTACTTATTAAATGAAATACAAGTGGCTCAGTGGACAAGGATGCGTGCATGTGACCTTCATGACTTGGGTTCAAGTCCCAGGTCTGGCAAAATTCCATATTATTTTTCAATGTAAAATTCTATGCTTTGCTAACGTCCAGGTGCACCATGTTCCATCCTCATCCAACCTCCACGCGTCCAAAGGGCATCAAATCCATGGCCAAGGTTCCAGGTGCATCATACATCAGGTCAACGTGTTGGCACATGATCCAGAAAGTCAATAAGATTCAAAATCAAATGGGCCTGATTTGCTAGGCCTATACCTCCTGAATTGGGGACTACCCCCCCCCCCCTGGTTGGCCTTATTATTTTTTTTATTCTTTCTTTAATTTTTCTTTTATTTCTTTTATTTGCTATTTATTTAATTAATAATTTTTTACAAAAATACAAGAACATCACAAAAATCACAAAAAATCAGAAAAGTCAAAATTTAATAATTATTTTATTTTAAATATTGTTTGTTTTTGTATAAATAATAACATGTAAATATTTAGTTTTAATTAGGTTTTTTAGCTTTAATTCCTTTTAATAAAAATCAAAAAAACATAGAATTAGGTTAATTAACAATGCTCATTCCTCTTAAATTTTTCTTTTTTATCATAATATAATTATTTATTTATTCTATTTTATAATTAAATGTATATAAATAACTTAGATTTAAATTAGGTTAAAAATTAAATCTTTTTTTCTTAATAACTTAAAAAAACATTAGAATTAGGGTTTACAACCAATTTTTTGTTTTAATTAATTCTTTTTTCTTTTAAATCTTAAAAAACATAAAAATACCAAAACATTTAATTTTTAATTTTTATTCTTCATTAATTTTAACTTATGGCAAAAGGGTCCAACGCCCTAGTTTTGTTTTTAATTCCTTTATTTCGCACATTTATTTTATATCGTTTAAATAATTATGTATATGCCCCAAAGCCTTGTAATAATTTTTACTTTATTTCTCGCACTTTATTTCTATTTATTTTTCAGTCAAATCGGGTTCGGTTTATTTTGGCGATGTGGACCCGCGCCATTTGTAATAGTTTAGATTTATTTTTTCGCAAACTTTATAACTGTTAAATGCATGCAAGAATGAATGGCCCTAAAATTAAAATCAAGCGTAGATCACAACAAACATGACAAGACAAAATAATTGAAACATAACACACGGACCGCACACACCACCCCTAGGGTACGCCTCACTGTTGCCTTTCGAAAGGTGATCGTCGAGTAGAGGATGTCTTAGTAAGTCCTCATGATCCGGGAACCTGGCATGAGGGTAGCTTCTAAGGTGTCTTCCCATTGCTCCGGTGATCACCATGTCCCTACAAACTCGAATTGACCCGAACCCCTCCAATGGTGGTGCTACCTACCTCTCAATGGTGGGATGGCACTACTTTAAAGGACATTTACACAGACGAATTCCTTAGGGTAGGTAGGTTCTCAAGGATACTTGCTCTAATTTCAAACAAAACAAAAACTCTTTTCACACCAACACATTTTCAAAAGCTTTCAAAGCGAATCTTTCAAACACTCTGACGTACGAGTCGAACTGAAATTTTTCAAAGAAACTTTTTTTTAAACCCACAATTGAAAAGCAAGCAAACATTTTTGAAAACACATTGAGCAAGTATCTAAGAGCCCATGGATAACCATGGATAGAAAGGGTGCTAACACCTTCCCTTTCTATAACCTACCTCCCGAACCGAGAGCAATCTCTTTAAGGAATTTTTCTGTGCTTTTGTCCTTTCCATTTGGAGAAAATAAAAGATGGTGGCGACTCTTGCTTCCGCGACATTTTCGCGAACCAGCTTTAAAACAGTCAGTTCCAGATCCACCGATCACAGAACTGGCGACTCTGCTGGGGATAAACTTAAAGTGAGGTGTACCTTAGGGATAGTTCTCACCTGTGTTTTCAATTGTATTCTTTGCTTGCTTTAAAATTGTGGGACCGTCTTGGGAGTTCTATAGATCCTAACCCGGATCTGGGGGATACCCTTTTAGAAAGTAGCAACAAGGCTGTGAGGGAACTGTGCGGGGTATACCGACATGGTTGAAACAGTCTGCTACGTTGATGTGGCACTTTGGTGTGTACCGGTAACCCTTGAGTTCAGTCAAGGAGAGTACGGGGCCTCCATGTGGTGTCATGAAGCATCAACAGACCTTAGGAACCTTAATTGAACCATCTTGGCCTCTTTAGGGTAGTGAGATAACTGACTTTGGTGCAGTCCGAGGTTGGTTGATACTCGATACTACACTCAATTGAGGGTTGCTTTCCTGGAATATTTCGGTCGCCAGTTCAGTGGCTAAATCGAAACGATGAACAATGAAAGCAATCCCGTGATATTGGGAACCTTAGAACCCGGTTACTTTGATAGGACAGGTTGAACCCACCAACTTCAAGAGGGTACTACCCAGACCCCATGCTGGCCTTAAACCTTAAGGGCTTGTCTTGTGTGCCTTGTGTGCCTTACATGTTTGTCTTTGTAAATATCTGTGGTGTGTTTAATCATAGCATCATGACATCATCCAGCATCATACGCATTGACTAACCATTTCAGGGGTTCGAATTTTCATCTTTGTTCTTGTTTTGTAGGACATGGAAACTGTTCGTAGAAAGACAATTCCAATCAGTCTTGTAAGGATCCCCCCTCAGCTTAAGGAGCTTATATCCAGGATTCCCGAGAACTCTTCATTCAGTGAAAGGCATGGAAGCCTCATCAGCTTGGTCAACACCAACATTGAGGGAGATATGATAAAGGTCTTGTTCCAATTCTTTGACCCTCTGCATCACTGTTTCACCTTCTTGGACTATCAGTTGGTACCTACATTGGAGGAGTTCTCCCGACTCCTGAAGATCCCTATCCTTGATCAGCTACCCTTCAACAGTACAGAAAAGGAACCTAAGCTTGAAGAGATTGCTAAAGCCTTGCACCTACAGTCATCTGACCTCAAGGGACATTGGGAAGTCAGAAGTGGTATTAAAGGGTTCTTAGCCAGGTTTCTGTTTGAAAAGGCCTATGAATGTTGGAATTCCCTTGACTTGCAAGCTTTTGAAGAGGTTGTGGCCCTCCTTGTTTATGGTTTGGTATTGTTCCCTAACCCAGATCAGCTCATTGATATCAGTGCTGTCCAGATCTTTATGTCCAGGAATCCTATACCTACGTTGCTGGGGGACCTCCTTCACTCATGTTACACTCGAACCATGAGAAAAAGAGGTGTCCTTATGTGTTGCACTCCTCTCCTGGGAAAGTGGTTTATTTCGCACCTTCCACAATCAGTCCTGAAGAACGAGCGGGGTTTGAGATGGTCACAACGGTTGATGACTCTTACACACGCAGATATACATTGGTGTCCTAGGTCCAGAGAAGATGTCACTATCATTGATCGTTGCGGGGAGTATCCCAATGTTCCTTTACTTGGAATCAGAGGGGGTATTACTTATAGTCCATGCCTGGCTTGGAGACAATTTGGTTATGCTCGGAGGGATGGTCCTCATGACATGTTGATACCTGACATAGTTTTTGACTTCGACAACGATACTCACGGACTTCGCCAGAGATTTATCAGAGCCTGGAGGATGCCTAGTAGGATAGACAGCAAGACACTGGGGCACAGGAACTCCATCCCTTTGGAGCCTTACCTCAAGTGGGTACGAGCCCGCTCTCAGAAATTAGTAATGCCTTATCCTCACATGCTTCCAGTAATCAAAGAGCCTGCCTTGGAAGGAGAGGTGTCTCATGTCATTCAGCACCCTGATATGCCCACATCATGGGAAGAGATGCATAAGAGCTGGATCCAGCTTAAGGAAGAGCGGAATTCTCTTGAGACTAGTTTGCATGCCAGTGAAAAGAAGGTCTTGGAGCTCACCCGCCTGCTGCACGAGGAAAGGAACCTCAACACTTACATAGCTCCAAAGAAGATGCGCAACATATTTTGGGATTGATTTGATCTTTTTGTACTTTTGCCCATGAGGCTTTGATGTATTAAACAATGATTTTCTTAATAATAACGTGTGTTCCTTTTGGTCTACAACAAATTTGAATTTTCGAACCCTTGAATGCATTGCATAAACACATATCATTCATCATGTGCATCATAGGTACTCTTCTTTTCAGGTTGTTTACTGTTCTTCGCTGTTTATTTCAGCATCATGAATCCTGAATCATCAACTGAGGCATCTATCAAGGCTCTTCAGGCGCAGAACGTCCAATTTCAGGCGCAGAACGCCCAATTTCAGGAGCTGATCAAGGGCTTGGCTCAGGGTCAACAAGAGTTGAAGACCATGCTTCTGAAGAAGACTAAGAAGAAGAGGAGGACTGTGCTATTTAACACTGGGCGCAGACTCGGGAACACTTTGGTTGAAGCTGAAAGGACTCCTCCATCTGTGACGGAAGGTAGTCACCAAGAAAGGGAGGTCACGACTCCTGTGGGCTCTGATACTGAAACAGACTTCAACGACGAACAGTACCCTCCTGCTGAAGACCGGTACAAACAGCTGGAAGACAGATTAAAGGCTATGGAAGTTCAGCGGGTGCCTGGATTGGATTTCGGAGACTTGGGGTTATCTACTAGGGTGGTGATCCCCCACAAGTTCAAAACACCTGCCTTCGTGAAGTATGATGGGGCTTCCTGTCCCAAGATGCACCTCCGTTCTTATGTAAGGAAGATCCAACCTTACACAGCAGACAAGAACCTTTGGATCCACTTCTTCCAGGAGAGTCTTTCAGGGACTCACCTCGATTGGTTCTATCAGCTGGATGGAATCAGCATTCGTAACTGGGAGGATCTGGCTACTGCTTTCTACAAGCAGTATCAGTATAATGCCGACCTCGCTCCTACGCGTACCCAGCTCCAGGGTATGTCGCTAGGGTCGGGTGAAGGTTTTAAGGAGTACGCCCAGAAATGGAGAGACCTGGCTGGCAGGGTGCAGCCACCATTAACGGATCGGGAGCTGGTAGATATGTTCTTGGGGACCCTATCTGGTCCATTTTTCAATCATCTCATTGGTAATTCCTCTGCTGGGTTTACTGATCTGATCCTAACTGGTGAAAGGATCGAGGCCGGTATAAAATCGGGGAAGATACAGAAAGTTGCCTCCTCCAGTACTGAGAAGAAACCCTTCAAAAAGGAGGCTAGTGCTGTATATAGCTCCCGGAGAACAGAGCGACCTGAACACCGCCAATCTGTCAGTGCGGTAATGATTGCCAAACCTGCTGCCGCTCCTCGGCCAACTAATCCTCAAAAGTTTGAAAGACCCCGGAGAGAGTTTACCCGGTTAAGCATGACCTTATCACAGATCCTGCCACAGTTGCTATCCACCAATTTAGTGACTGTCAGGGAGGCTCCAAAGTTTCCCAATACCGCATCCCCCAAGTTCAATCCAAATGCTCGCTGTGCTTATCACTCTGATAGCCCGGGGCATAACACAGATGACTGTTGGGCCCTAAGGAATAAGGTTCAAGACCTCATTGATGCAAAGGAAATACAGTTTGAGGCGCCCGAGAAGCCGAATGTTGTAACTGCTCCCATGCCCCAGCATGGAGTGAATGCTGTTGAGGAGGATTTGTATGTAGCTTCAGTGGATGATGTTTCTACTCCGTTGCTGATGGTCAAGAGGAATCTGTTGCTAGCCGGTTTATTTCCGGGATGTAGCGAAAGTTGCCCTCTATGTGTTGCTTCCCCTGCTGGTTGTTCTCTGTTGAAGTCAGGCATCCAAAACCTGATAGATAGTAGAGAGATTTTGTTCAGAAAGACTGCTGTTCCTGCTGCTCCTGTTGAAGAAGTGTCGATCGTTACCATCTTCAACAACCATTCCAAGGCTCCTTCAAAGAAGCCTATACAAATTTTGTCAGTTCACAAGAGTGCTCCCATCACAATTACTGTTCCGGGGCCTATACCCTACAAATCTGATAAGGCTGTCCCATGGCACTATGGGGCGAATGTTTATGTTCTGGGTGTGAAACAAGAGTGCAACATTGATACTGGTGTCTCCAACATCACCGGGCCTGCTAAGGTCACTCGTAGTGGAAGACTGTTCTCGCCAGACATTGCTCCTCCGGCAATTCATAGGCCTTTGATCTTCACACCTGCCAGAGAGCCTGTTTCTTCCCCTGACCAAGTATTCACCCCTGCTACTGAGTCATCTGATACTCGGGGCAAGGGAATTGCTGCTGATGTGCCTGCCAGGACGGAGGCACCAAAGACCATTGTTGAGGCTTCCAAGCAGGAAATGGAAGAAATCCTCAAGATAATAAAGAAAAGTGATTTCAACATTGTGGAACAGCTGGGGCACACCCCCTCTAAAATCTCCATGTTGTCACTGCTGCTGTGTTCAGAGGCCCATGCAAAGGCTCTGATTGCTTTCTTAAAGACAGCCCACGTACCCCAAGAGATGTCTGCTGACCAGTTCACCGACTGTGTGGCCAACCTAACCGCTGATAATGGCCTGGGTTTCTCTGATGCCGATCTGACAGCAAAGGGGAAAAACCATAATGATGCCCTACATGTCTCCATTGAATGCAGGGGCACTACTCTTGCTCATGTGCTGGTTGACACAGGTTCTTCATTAAACGTGCTGCCTAAGAAGGCTCTGGATAGGCTGGATTGTGAGGGTCTAGAACTCAAACCAACTCACATTGTTGTCCGGGCCTTTGACGGGTCCAAAAGAATGGTACATGGTGAGGTGGACATTCCAATCAGGGTTGGGTCACAGGTATTTGATTCAAAATTCTATGTGATGGACATCCATCCGTCCTATTCTTGTTTGCTGGGTCGCCCATGGATCCACAAGGCTGGAGCTGTGACCTCCACATTGCATCAGAAGCTCAAGTACCCGGTCAGGGGGAAGATCGTAATAGTGCAAGGGGAGGAGGAGTACATGGTCAGCCACCTCAACTCCTTCAGATACGTAGAAATGGATGGGGAGTTCATTGAAACCCCCTTTCAACATTTTGAGGAAGTACCACAAACCTTGGCAGCAGCAGAAGCAGATGAAGAGGTTTCTCCTATGAAGATGGCCTCCTTAAAGGACGCCCGGGCTGTGATCGAAAAAGGTGAATGTGCAAACTGGGGCAAG
The DNA here is from genome assembly GCA_948472305.1 of Vicia faba. Classification (NCBI taxonomy): domain Eukaryota; kingdom Viridiplantae; phylum Streptophyta; class Magnoliopsida; order Fabales; family Fabaceae; genus Vicia; species Vicia faba. The sequence continues at coordinate 359,141,558 of OX451738.1, forward strand.
CTCCCTGATCTTACTCCTAAGACTAACAAGTTTGGACTGGGTTTCACCACAGAAGCTCAGAAAGCGGTGCGCAAGGCAAGAATTGGAAGACCTCCGGTGCTCATCACTCACTCTGAAGTGAATGCTATTGGAGAGGAAGATGAAGTGGAAGAGTCAGAGTTCGATAGCTGGATCTACCCGACGACCGACGGTGGATTGACCAATTGGACTGCTAAAGATTTTACACCCATAACTTTTGTTCCTCAGTAATGAATTTCTTTGTTTTTGATTTGTAATAAACAATAATTTGAAACTATATGGCCCGGTGTCTTACCCGGGGCACCGTGGTTTTATTTATGAGGGCTTTTGTTTGTCACTATCATATATCATGAATAAAAGCATTGGACGTTTTTCACATTTCAAATTTTGCGCTCCTTTTCTTTCCTTTCTTTACATATTGCAAAACAGCTGTATTTACACACACCCTCACTCATACAGGTTTCAATCCACTCTGGATCTCACTGGTAACGACTCTGCTACTGCCAGTTATGACTTCGAAAATCCGATCAACTTAGCCGAAGACGAAGGTGAAGATGATTGCGAAGTGCCTGGTGAACTTGCAAGATTGTTACAACAGGAAGAGAGGGCAATTCAACCCCATGAAGAGCCAGTGGAAATAATAAACTTAGGTACTGAGGAAGACAAGAAAGAGGTGAAGATTGGTGCCAACCTAGAACTCAGCGTGAAGCAACGGTTGACTCAGATGCTGCATGACTATAAAGAAATCTTTGCCTGGTCCTACGAAGATATGCCCGGATTAGATACCGACATTGTGGTCCATCACTTACCAACTAAAGAAGATTGCCCTCCGGTTAAGCAAAAGGTCCGCCGTATGCGTCCAGAGATGTCTGAGAAGATTAAAACCGAGGTTATGAAGCAGTTTGATGCCGGATTTCTTGCAGTAACTTCTTACCCTCAGTGGGTTGCTAATGTGGTGCCGGTACCTAAGAAGGACGGCAAGGTCAGGATGTGTGTCGATTACAGGGATCTGAACAGGGCCAGCCCCAAGGATGACTTCCCTCTACCCCACATTGATGTCCTTGTTGATAATACAGCTCAGCATAAAGTGTTCTCTTTCATGGATGGCTTTTCAGGCTATAATCAGATCAAGATGGCTCCGGAAGACATGGAAAAGACTACATTTGTTACTCAGTGGGGCACCTTCTGCTACAAAGTCATGCCTTTCGGACTAAAGAATGCTGGGGCAACCTACCAACGTGCCATGGTTACTTTATTTCATGACATGATCCATCATGAGATAGAAGTGTATGTTGACGACATGATCGCTAGGTCCCAGACTGAGGAAGAACACCTTGATCATCTACAGAAACTGTTTGACCGGTTGAAACTGTACAAACTAAGATTGAATCCTAACAAGTGCACCTTCGGGGTAAGATCTGGGAAGTTGCTAGGCTTCGTGGTCAGTGATAAAGGAATTCAAGTGGACCCTGCTAAGGTCAAAGCCATTCAAGAGATGCCAGTTCCTAAGACAGAGAAGGAAGTCAGAGGCTTTCTAGGACGTCTGAATTACATTGCTCGGTTCATCTCACACTTAACTGCTACCTGTGAACCAATCTTCAACCTGCTGAAGAAAGATCAGGTAGTACGTTGGAATGATGAATGTCAGGCTGCTTTTGACAGAATCAAAGAATATCTCCAAGAACCACCCATCCTTATGCCACCAGTTGAAGGGAGACCTTTGATACTTTACCTGACAGTGCTTGATAATGCAATGGGGTGTGTGCTGGGGCAGCATGACGAGTCTGGCCGAAAAGAGCATGCCATTTATTACCTTAGCAAAAAGTTTACCGACTGTGAGACCCGATACTCACTGCTTGAGAAAACTTGCTGCGCTTTGGTATGGGCTGCTCGCCGGCTGAGACAGTATATGCTGACTCACACTACCTTGTTAATCTCAAAAATGGATCCTATAAAGTACATATTCGAAAAGCCTGCTCTGTCTGGGAGAATTGCAAGATGGCAGATGATCTTGACGGAATACGACATTCAGTACACGACCCAAAAAGCCATCAAGGGAAGTGTATTGGCAGACCACTTAGCACATCAAGCTGTGGATGACTACCAATCAATGAACTTCGAGTTTCCAGATGAAAGCATTATGATAGTAACTGACTGTGAAATACCTGGACCGGATGAAGGACCTGAACCAGGATCCCGATGGTCTATGCACTTTGACGGAGCCTCCAATGCTTTGGGAAATGGTATCGGCGCCATAATCGTATCTCCACAAGGTACTCATACTCCACTCACCGCCCGGCTGTGTTTCAACTGCACCAACAACATGGCGGAGTATGAAGCGTGTATTATGGGTCTTCAAGCTGCGATCGACCTGAGGATCAAATTTCTGAGTGTCTTCGGAGATTCCGCTCTTGTGATCAATCAGATCAAAGGAGAGTGGGATACGAAACACCCAAACTTGATTCCTTACAGAGAATGTGTGTTGGCCCTGATCCCCCACTTCACAGAGATAACATTTGAGCACTTTCCAAGAGAAGAGAATCAACTGGCGGACGCGTTAGCTACAATGTCTTCAATGTTCAAGGTTAAATGGGATAATGAAGCTCCCCGGATCATCATCTGGAAATTGGACGAACCGGCATACTGTTGTGATCTCGGAACTGAATTGGTGACTGAGAAGCCTTGGTACCACGAAGTGAAGAGATACCTAGAAGCTCAGGAATACCCTGAAGGAGCATCTGTCAATGATAAGAAATTCCTGAGGAGGTTTGCAGCCAAGTTCTTCCTAAGCAACGGCATCTTGTACAAGCGAAACCAGGATTCGACCCTACTGCGTTGTGTAGATAAGACTGAAGCAGAAAGAATCATGGAAGAGCTGCATGAAGGGACCTTTGGTACACACTCCAGTGGACATACCATGGCAAAGAAGATCCTGCGGGCAGGGTATTACTGGTCCACCATGGAAGCTGATTGCTACCAACATTCTAGGACATGCCATAAATGCCAGATCTACGCAGACAAGGTGCATGTTCCTCCAGTTCCCCTGAATGTTCTGACTGCGCCTTGGCCATTTGCAATGTGGGGCATAGACATGATCGGCGAGATTAAACCTACGGCATCCAATGGACATCGCTTCATCCTAGTGGCGATTGATTATTTTACGAAGTGGGTTGAGGCAGCATCCTATGCTACGGTGACTAAGACTGTTGTGGCACGGTTCATTCGGCACAATCTGATCTGTCGGTACGGTGTCCCTGAGCGGATTATTACAGATAACGGTACCAATCTGAACAATAAGATGATCGCTGAGCTCTGCGAACAGTTCAAGATACAGCACCACAATTCTTCTCCGTACAGACCGAAGATGAATGGGGCTGTAGAAGCAGCTAATAAAAACATCAAGAAGATCGTGCAGAAGATGACGGTAACGTATAAATATTGGCACGAGATGTTACCGTTCGCTCTACATGGGTATCGTACCTCAGCTAGGACGTCAACCGGGGCAACTCCTTTCTCTCTGGTTTATGGCATGGAGGCAGTCTTGCCGATCGAGGTACAAATTCCTTCTCTCCGGATAATGAAGGATGCAAATCTGAACGAAGATGATTGGATCCAGACACGACTTGATCAGCTCAACCTTATTGACGAAAAGAGACTTGCTGCTATCTGTCATGGTCAGACGTATCAGAAACGAATGATCAGGGCATTTAACAAAAAGGCCAGACCACAGGAATATCAAGTCGGGGATCTGGTGATCAAGCGAATCATCCTTCCCCAGAGTGATCCAAGGGGCAAATGGACCCCTACGTACGAAGGGCCATTTGTGGTTAAGCATGTGTTCTCAGGAGGAGCAATGATATTAACCAACATGGATGGTGACGACCTTCCTCACCCCGCCAATGCAGACATAGTTAAAAAATACTACGCATGAAAAAAAAGACCCGCTAGGCTGACATGTCTAGGCAAAAATTAGGGCTTCCCGTCGAACCAAAAGGGTTCGGGCAAAATGAAGGGATGAAGATGAAAAATCTGTACACCCGGCAAGTCGAAAACCTGAAAAGGCGGCTTGGGCAAAAATGGGTATCCCGGTGGACTGAAAACCCGAAAGGACAGTCCAGGCAAAAATTAGGGATAAAAGCGTAATACTATGTCTCATTGGATCACTTTGCATCCAGAATCCGATATCTACATCAAGTTCAGATGGCATCGATCAGTCAGCTTCACCTTCAACCAAGGTCATCAAGTGATGAGACGCACGGAGCGTAAAGGCAATAGCAGAGTTGAAACCCAGTGGATCATTCATCTTTCACACAGCTGTTTTATTTTCTTTTGTACAAAACTTGTATAAACTCTTTTGTTCAGCGGCGTACCTCTTACCAGGACGCCAGCCTCTTGTACACAAAAAGCCTATTCACAGGCTATTCAAAATCAATACAAATATACTTTTCAGTTAAACGTGCCAACTGTTTTTCTTTTTCTGTTTTGTTTTGCGAAGAACGTCCAAGGTTCAATTTGTGATATATGCATTGACAATAATTTGCTAGCTCATAAATATCTGCATACGAAACAAAGAATGAATTGCAGGTGACACTAGAAACAGGGGCAATAAAGGGTTGTCTGAGCAGTCTAATTGTTTTATCCTCCAAGGTACCAAGGTAGGTTCAGCTAAAGAACCTAACCAGGCATCTTAAATTCCCCAGAGAGTGAGACAGCAAGCGGTATACTCCCCTCAAGCAAAACAGTTATCAACCTTACAGAAGTTGGGTGTCCTCCAGTAGATCCCAATATTCCCCTAGCAGCATATATTCTTAACAAGCATCCCCGGCAGTCTTGGTCTAAAGATTGTTCCCCAGCGGCATACATCGACATTCAAAAGAATCACTTCCCCAGCATATCAAAACTTCCCCAGGAGAGTCCCATCCAAGTTCCCCAGGAAAGATGGAATTCATCACCCAAGCAGATATAACCGGGTTATCCTCAGCCAAAAGCCACGGAAAGGTCGTCGTCAATGTAGTTCTTTCCTATCCCCAACGAAGTCCATTAACACTTCCAACAACAAAGACATCCTCAGCAAATAATCGTCAACACTTAACGAAGTATTTCTCTCCCCACAGAGTATTGCTTCCCAGCATGGTCGTCAGAGTATATTTTCTCCCCGCAGAATCGTCCTTGCCAAGTTTATTCCGCAACGGAGTCATCTTCTCCTACCGGTATTCTTGCAACTATCATCCCCAGCGGAAGTACAAGTTTATTCCTCAATATCAGCCCAGGATACGACTTCCCGACACCCGTCAAGGATTTACTTTCCTAGACGAAAACATACATAAAACATCACATACATCATTATAGCATGCATAACGCACTGCATCATACAAATCTCATTTATGTTGAGAACATCATTGCTTGATCCATATCATGCATTGCATATGACTGACTTTTATCTTTCAGGAAAGATCCAGTTAAGTTCTCAAGCTACATTTCAGGACCTAGACCGGTTCAGTTAAATCGTCCCAAGATTTTCCTGATGCTTATCCAGTCGAAGGCCTTCTCTGGTTCAGTCAGATCGACCCTAAGATCTCCCTGATGCTTATCCAATTGAAGACATTTCAAGACCTAGACCGGTTCGGTTAAATCGTCCTAAGATTTTCCTGATGCTTATCCAGTCAAAGGCCTTCTCTGGTTCAGTTAAATCGTCCCAAGATTTTCCTGATGCTTATCCAGTTGAAGACATTTCAAGACCTAGACCGGTTCAGTTAAATCGTCCTAAGATTTTCCTGATGCTTATCCAGTCAAAGGCCTTCTCTGGTTCAGTTAAATCGTCCCAAGATTTTCCTGATGCTTATCCAGTTGAAGACATTTCAAGACCTAGACCGGTTCAGTTAAATCGTCCTAAGATTTTCCTGATGCTTATCCAGTCAAAGGCCTTCTCTGGTTCAGTTAAATCGTCCCAAGATTTTCCTGATGCTTATCCAGTTGAAGACATTTCAAGACCTAGACCGGTTCAGTTAAATCGACCTTAAGATTTTCCTGATTCTTACCCAGTCAAAGGCCTCTCTGGTTCAGTCAGATCGACCCTAAGATCTCCCTGATTCTTATCCCAGTAGAAGACACCCCAGATTTTTCTCAACGAGCGTTGTTGAAGTTAAAGTCGCCCAAGGCTCTCTTACCATTCATGCTAAGGAAGTAATCATCCCTGGTTCTTTCATCGCCATTTGAAGCTCCAGACTCAGCTCCTGTAACCAGTCAGGACACATCTATACCAGGCATCTAAAAAAAAAAAAATCGGCTCCTGCAACGTGTCAGGTACTCATTTTCTGTTTTGCAGGTATACAGGTTCTCGCCAAGGAATCTCCTACGCAATCAAACATCCAGATGGCATCTATAAGCCCATTCCACCATCATTGCTAACATGTGAGCGCAAATTTTCGGGCACTCTAGTGTCCAATCATCTTCTACCATCGGATTACGAAAGGCACGTCAGCCAATCTGCATCCTCAGGTCTAAGAAGATTGAACAGGGGCAACTGTTATACCCCAAAATTTGCCCTCCCATATTCCTCAAGAAATTGCCAAGCCAAGCTACAAAATTCCCTAAGGGCTGTGCAGTGCAACAGTCTCCCATACAGTCAAAATTAGGGTTTTGAGTCTGATCAAGAAAAGGAAGTTTTCAAAGGCTCAATCAAGTCTCATATGCTTACAAACATGGTCAAACATCCCCATATTAAGTTTCAAGGCATTCAGCTCAAGATTGCACAGTCAAAACCCTAAATTGCACTACAGTCAACTGTAGGGGCAAAATGGTCATTTGGCAGTCAAAAGTTCAAATTTTTGGTCAACATATCATGTTGAAGCCACAAACATCATTTGATCAATGCTTGATCATGATTCTCAAAATTTGGCTCATAGATCATCAAAGATGCAAAAGTTGCTATGTTTGGACAGTTGAAAAAGTCAACTGAAATTGACCAGGGCATAACTTTCACATGGATTATCAGAAAAATTCCATCCAAATCTCATTTTGAAGAGAAAGACATTTCCTACAACTCATCTTCATACTTCAAGTCCAAGAAATGCTCTCACAAAAAGTTATCAATTTCAACATTATAGGTCATTTTCAAAAGTCAACAAAAAGGGACTTTAAGTCAAAGACCATAACTTGAGATTGGTAAATCAAAATGACATGGGACCAAAGGCATTGGTTAAGGGACTCAAAGACCTTTCCAAAATGTCCAAGAACATGTGAAAAGCTTAACAATTGAGCAAGTTATGCCTTGTAGAAGTTGGGAAATTTTTGTGAAATGGCAAAAGTCAACTATCCTTGAAACTCCAATTTTTGACAAAAGGGCCCACTTTCTTCCACTTGATTCATCCTTGTCATGCCACACACGTGTCCCATGGTTAATTTCAAGACCAAATATTGATTTTTCTATTTTATTTAATTTTTGATAATTTAATTCATTTTAAATCTTTGAAAATTCAAATAAAATTCAAAAACCAATGGAATAGTGTCATGTGAATTTGGACAACTTCCTTGTATCATGGGCCAACTCAAAAACTCAGGCTAGGGTTAAGTTACACACTAAGTCTAGGTCTTGGCTTAAAAGAAGGAAAATTGGTTAATGGTAAAAACCCTAGGACTTGTTCTTTCATGAGCATGAATTAAGGTAAAATAGCAAGCCAATTCTCTTCCATCATAGGCACTGAGTCAAACCCTAAGCCTAAGACATCATATGCTGCGCTCAAAGGCTTGTGGCAACATTGAAATTTTGGCATAAAAACACAAATCTGAAATCAAAGTTGGAGAGAGTTTTAGGCCTTAATTCTTTTTCTAATAGCATCCTGGACAAATTCTGAAGGTGTGCCAATCCCTAACATCAATCAAAACGCAAAGAGGTGGTGGCTACAACTCAAACTGTAAAGAAAATTTTTTGAAATCGTGCATCATTTTCTAAGCATCCTTTGCACTTTTTATTTGTGAATTCTTGTTTAATATGAAATTTGCAAGCTAACCATAACTTTTAATTGAAGTTTCGTGCGCTTTTGGCCAAGTTACCATGTTCGTTCTTTAGGGTTTTCAGAAGGAAAAATTAGGGCTTTTTCAATACAGTAAAATTGGCCTTTGAGACCACCATGGTTGAACTCAGCGCCTAGAGACGAAGAAGAAGCATATCTCGCGATGAATTTATATATGCTATAGCGCTAGTCGCTATTTTTCCATAGCCTGCCTAACACCATGGTTGCAAAACCGTTGCCAATATGTTTCATGTTTCAGGAAAACGAAGAAGAAGAAGCCGTGTCAGAACGTGATAGGCCCATTCAAATTCCGCGCGAATTTCCAAAGGCACTAACGTTTTCTTCTTATATTGTTTATTGTTTATTACTTATTAAATGAAATACAAGTGGCTCAGTGGACAAGGATGCGTGCATGTGACCTTCATGACCTGGGTTCAAGTCCCAGGTCTGGCAAAATTCCATATTATTTTTCAATGTAAAATTCTATGCTTTGCTAACGTCCAGGTGCACCATGTTCCATCCTCATCCAACCTCCACGCGTCCAAAGGGCATCAAATCCATGGCCAAGGTTCCAGGTGCATCATACATCAGGTCAACGTGTTGGCACATGATCCAGAAAGTCAATAAGATTCAAAATCAAATGGGCCTGATTTGCTAGGCCTATACCTCCTGAATTGGGGACTACCCCCCCCTGGTTGGCCTTATTATTTTTTTTATTCTTTCTTTAATTTTTCTTTTATTTCTTTTATTTGCTATTTATTTAATTAATAATTTTTTACAAAAATACAAGAACATCACAAAAATCACAAAAAATCAGAAAAGTCAAAATTTAATAATTATTTTATTTTAAATATTGTTTGTTTTTGTATAAATAATAACATGTAAATATTTAGTTTTAATTAGGTTTTTTAGCTTTAATTCCTTTTAATAAAAATCAAAAAAACATAGAATTAGGTTAATTAACAATGCTCATTCCTCTTAAATTTTTCTTTTTTATCATAATATAATTATTTATTTATTCTATTTTATAATTAAATGTATATAAATAACTTAGATTTAAATTAGGTTAAAAATTAAATCTTTTTTTCTTAATAACTTAAAAAAACATTAGAATTAGGGTTTACAACCAATTTTTTGTTTTAATTAATTCTTTTTTCTTTTAAATCTTAAAAAACATAAAAATACCAAAACATTTAATTTTTAATTTTTATTCTTCATTAATTTTAACTTATGGCAAAAGGGTCCAACGCCCTAGTTTTGTTTTTAATTCCTTTATTTCGCACATTTATTTTATATCGTTTAAATAATTATGTATATGCCCCAAAGCCTTGTAATAATTTTTACTTTATTTCTCGCACTTTATTTCTATTTATTTTTCAGTCAAATCGGGTTCGGTTTATTTTGGCGATGTGGACCCGCGCCATTTGTAATAGTTTAGATTTATTTTTTCGCAAACTTTATAACTGTTAAATGCATGCAAGAATGAATGGCCCTAAAATTAAAATCAAGCGTAGATCACAACAAACATGACAAGACAAAATAATTGAAACATAACACACGGACCGCACACACCACCCCTAGGGTACGCCTCACTGTTGCCTTTCGAAAGGTGATCGTCGAGTAGAGGATGTCTTAGTAAGTCCTCATGATCCGGGAACCTGGCATGAGGGTAGCTTCTAAGGTGTCTTCCCATTGCTCCGGTGATCACCATGTCCCTACAAACTCGAATTGACCCGAACCCCTCCAATGGTGGTGCTACCTACCTCTCAATGGTGGGATGGCACTACTTTAAAGGACATTTACACAGACGAAGTCCTTAGGGTAGGTAGGTTCTCAAGGATACTTGCTCTAATTTCAAACAAAACAAAAACTCTTTTCACACCAACACATTTTCAAAAGCTTTCAAAGCGAATCTTTCAAACACTCTGACGTACGAGTCGAACTGAAATTTTTCAAAGAAACTTTTTTTTAAACCCACAATTGAAAAGCAAGCAAACATTTTTGAAAACACATTGAGCAAGTATCTAAGAGCCCATGGATAACCATGGATAGAAAGGGTGCTAACACCTTCCCTTTCTATAACCTACCTCCCGAACCGAGAGCAATCTCTTTAAGGAATTTTTCTGTGCTTTTGTCCTTTCCATTTGGAGAAAATAAAAGACGGTGGCGACTCTTGCTTCCGCGACATTTTCGCGAACCAGCTTTAAAACAGTCAGTTCCAGATCCACCGATCACACGTGTGCATGCATTTTCACAAAATTTTCTCACCTTCAATAATGACCTATTCTTACCCTATAAACCTTCAGGAGAGGATCGCAACCCTTTTGCTTGGGTGGAGAAGGCCTGGAACTATTTTCGATTTTGACAGTTTGGTGAAGATTTTGAGATTTTTGGTGTGACTTCGATAGGAAATGTATGATCTCTCTGCATGAATGTTTCGGTGGCAATGTTTTTTCTTGTCTCTTTTATTTTTGTCTTTTTTTTCGTCCCCTGGCAATGTGTCCTTATGCTTGTATTTATAGAGTTAGGAGAAGAGCAAGTATGGCAAGAGACAAAGGCTTTCAAGGCCATGAGACAAAAATCCAACATATTGAAAGTTTGCCATATTTGGATAATTCTTGCCATTTTGAAATCTTGAGTGAACCTGGACATGTTTCTCCCCCTGACTCTTTCGAATGACTCCACACCTAGTTCTTCGATTGGCCCTGAGTTGCTTCCTTCGAATGGCACTAGGCCTCATCATTATGGCCTCTTTGATTGAACCACTATCTGCCTTAGTAGCTTGATCTGAAACTTTTCAACTAGTCCAATCGAAAACTCCTTTCTGGCCAGTCGAAGCTTCTCTTGTTACCTCGTTCGAATGCAATTGTGCGGGAGGCTTGGACTTAGCAGCATGTTGTACTTGGGCCAGCAAACCTCTTGGACCAAGACTCATCATGGAACAAACTTGTTTTTAATAATTATATGTTCCTTTGAATGGACCAATTGTAGGTCCTTAGAAGGCCCCATCTGTGTGTTTCTTCGAGTGGACCTTACTATGTGTCAAAGTGCAGAAAACTTGTGAATTGAAAGCAAGCATGAAGAGGATGCCTTTGCCTTGCGTATTGAAGGCAAGCACAGATGAGGCATTTTTATTATGGATTAAAGCAGACACATAAGAAGCCAATGCTCAATCGAAGCTTGCATGCAGGAGGCCAACTACTTTGTGAATCAAAACAAACCTGTAGGGGTCATTGTCTTCTGAATCGAAGGCAAGCATGCAGGAAGTATTTGTCTTGTGGATCAAAGGTAAGTTGAAGGAGTCTTTTGCCTTGTGGGTTGAAAGCAAGTCTGAAGAAGCATTTGCCTTGTGAATCCAAGGCAAGCATGAAGAGGCCTTTTGCCCTGTGGATCAAAGGAAAGTCTGAGGAAGCCTCTGCCTTATAGATCGAAGGCAAGTTTGAAGAAGCCTCTGCCTTGTGAACCCAAGGCAAGCATGAAGAGGCCTTTTGCCTTATGAATAAAAAAAACTTGCAGGAGGCCATTTCTCAATCAAAGCAAGCAAATAGGAGGTTACTGCTTGTGAACTGAAGCAAACCTATAGGGGGCTACTGCTGGTGAATCGAATCAACCCTGTAGGGGACCATATTCCCAAATGAAGCTTATGGACTAAAGCTTGTTCGAAGGGGACCCAATGCTTAATCGAAGCTGGTAGACCAAAGCTTGATCAAAGGGGACCAAATACCCAATTAAAACCTTATGAATCAAAGCATGATTGAAGGAGCCAAATCCCCAATCGAAGCTTATAAATAAAAGCAAACTTTCTCTTCTTTAATTTGATGCCTGAGAGCCAAAAATCCAATTATACTTGTGTAAAATTTCCCTTTTGAAAATCCTTGTGAGAAAAATCTTGAGAAAAGAGAGGGAAAATTTTGAGGTACAACACATTTACTCTCAAATCCATACAAACTCTCCAAATAACCATAAGTTATCATCAAGTTTTTGTTAATTGTATTGTTTAACTGTTGTTTGTCACTGTTTTGGGTTGTGGGTATTTGAATTTTACTCAAAATCCTCAACTTCCTTCTCGCATATTTTATCAAACACCTTGCACGTAACCCTAAAAATCAGAAAATCATGCCTCCTAAGATGAAAAAGGGCAAGAATATGGTTGGTTCCTCCTCATCTGCACTCGTAAGTGCTCTTTCTCTACTTTATTATGACTATGTTATGGATTAAGAGACAAACCTAGGAAAACGTATTATGGTAAAGCAACACACATATGACCCTGTTATGGCTGCAACTCTACACATTTATGAGATATTGGATCTCATGAAGCATCAACAAATTGATAGATTTTTGAAGATCAATATTGATTATAATGAAGATTTGATCCAAATTTTCTATGTCGGGTTGGAAAAATAAGATGATTATACATTTCATTTCAGGATGGGCAACAAATCATATACTGTTAATGAAGATGTTTTGAGAGATGTATTTGGCATCCAAATATCCAGCCATGACAACAATGTATATGATTATTAAATATGTTACAACTTTGAGTGGAATCCTTACCTAAACTTATATCTTAAGGCACCAAGGGAAAACCTGGATAACCTTGATAAATTGTCTACCAAAAATATGAAAAAGAAATCCTTGTATTCTTCATTTAATTGTCACACACATGTTGCATCCAAGGAAGAAAGGTCACTCCCGGATTGATAAAGCTGAGTTACATTTGATGTATGTTCTTGAAAATAAGTTTCTCATTGGTTGGCCTTACTACTTTGTCTCTAAGATGTTTTCCATTCATGAATTTCGAAGAGGATTCAATCATGTATAGTTTTGTCTCAGAAACACATTGCACACGTTAGTTTCAATTAAAGCATAATAAAAACTAAAATATGAAATTCAAGAAACCATGTAAATTGGTGATGCATGTAGTTCTCTTTTCAGGCTTCTTTGATCATCAAGAATGATCAATACTTACTCTATAGCACCTCAGGAGTCGATTTGGATGGCTGGTTTTCTTTGAAAGTGACTAGAACAATGATTTCAAGTTTTCCCTAGTTTGGACAAATTTTGATATTTTTGAGAGAGTTCTTGTAGATTTTTTTCGTGTCCCTTGTCTGAAGATAATGAGCATATATATAAGAAGAGATTAGATCAAGAAAAATGGGCTTGGACCTCTTATAATTATATCTTTTATTCTTACTTGAAAATAGAATAAGAATAAGATAAAACATAAATATTTGTTTTGCAAATAAGCTTCACACGATTTCTAATGCAATCTTAGGCCTCCTCAATATTTGAAACAAAAGCCTTTTATGCCTCACACCTCCCTTTGATATTTATTTGATTTAATTTTGAATTTAAATGAATAAAATCAAAATAAATGAAATAAAAAATAAAAAAGGTGTGTTAATAGACTTATAAACCCATTATGAGGTTAAGAACATGTTTGGACTCTAAAGTATAAGCCCATTATCCCAAAAATTCAAGTTTGCTCAATTTGGGTTTCATGCATTTTCTCAAAATTTCCCAACTTGTACCAATCACAACTCTCTCAACTTTTATCATATGAAGGTGATCTTAGACTTTTTGTAAAGCTCAAGGTGTACCCTATAACTCTCACGTTGATCACTTTTCCATTTGAAGACTTTATCTTGATGTAAATTACCTTGACAAAAAGTGTCTTTTTGTTGACTTTTAAAATGAGCTGTAATGTTTTGGCCCATATCTCTCAAATGAAGCATTTTTGGGCTTTGAGCTTAGAGAGAAAAATTTGTAGAGAATTGAAGTTCCATAAAGATGAGATTTTGTTGAGAAAAATATGATGAAGTATGTGAAAGTTATGCTTGGTCAAAGTTCAGTTGAGTTCTCCTAAAGAAAACCCTAATTTAGTAACTTTTGACTTTTAGTGAATATTGAGTTTTCTTGATGAGTTGTGATCAACCCTTGATAAAATGATGAATGTGACCTCAAAATCTTGATGTTGACCAAAAATATTGAAGTTTGACTGAATGTTAACCATAGTTGACTTTTTACCCAATATAGTTGATTTTCACTTATCTGAGCAATTGACTGAGAAAACTTGACATGAGGATTATTTGAAGCATATGAGGAACCATGAAGCTCATTTGAGACATTAAAAGTCCCATTTTCCTTGAGAATACCAAAAACCTAGTTGTATACCACTATTTAGGAGGAAGATTCATCTGATCAATCTTTTAGTAGTCTTGAGTACTTTGAATAAATTTTTCTTTGAAAAATAGGAGGGAAAATTTTGGGGTACAACAGCTGCCCCTATTCAATATTCTTAAACCTAAAGAGTTATATTGGCATGCTCGCCATTCTAGATATGAAGGTGGAAGAGGATTGAACACCTAAGTGCCCAGAAACTTGCACTCATATGTGCACTAAGTAATGCTTGTTGGTTGATTATATTGCTTGAATGGGCTTAAAGATGCCACTCAGAGAAGTTATGAAGTGTCATCAGAGATGGGCTAATAGATGTCATCCATAGTAATTGTTTGATAGGAGTATTAGAATGAGTTTATGCTTAACTGTATCTGAAGAATGCTTTTCAAGATTCCGTCTCTGAAGGGGAAATGCTTTTCAGAACGAAGCGATAAAGGAGATTCTTTCTAGAATAAAATTCTGAAGGAAATGCTTTTCAGAATAAAGTGTTGAAGGGGAAATGCGTTTCAGAACTTCTATGAAGGAAGTGCTCATCAGAACTCCGTCTTTGGGGGGAATTCTTTTTAGGATTCCGTCTCTGAAGGGGAAATGCTTTTCAGAATGAAACGCTGAAGGAGATTCTTTTCAGAATAAACTTCTGAAGGAAATTCTTTTTAAAACAAAGTGCTGAAGGGGAAATGCTTTTCAGAACTCCTCTGAAGGAAATACTCGCCATAACTCAGTCTCTGGTGGAAATGATTTTCAGGATTCCGTCTCTGAAGGGGAAATGCTTTTCAGAATGAAGCGCTGAAGAAGATGTTTTTCAGAATAAAATTCTGAAGGAAATTCTTTTCATAATGAAGTGCTAAAGGGGAAATGCGTTACATAACTCCTCTGAAGGAAGTTCTCGCTAAAACTCAGTCTCTGGAGGGAATGCTTTTTAGGATTCCGTCTTTGAAGGGGAAATGCTTTTCAGAATGAAACTCTGAAGGAGATTTTCTAAAGGAAATGCTTTTTCAGAACAAAGTGCTGAATGGGAAATGATTTTCAGAACTCCTCTGAAGGAAATGCTCTCCAGAACTCGGACTCTGGTGGAAATTCTTTTTAGGATTCTGTCTCTGAAGGGGAAATGCTTTTCAGAATGAAACGCTGAAGGGGATGTTTTTCAGAATAGACTTCTGATGGATATGATTTTTAGAATGAAGTGCTGAAGGGGAAATGCGTTTCAGAACTCCTCTGAAGGAAATCACTTGGTCATGTAGATAGTCTCCCTATCTTGTTTCGAGAATTAATCCATAACCTGTCTATAAATTAATGGTAGTATTTATCTGTTTGCGATCTTAACCTAAAAAAGGAAAAGTTAGTTATGTGCAATGTCATGATGTATGTAATGCATTTGAAATGATGCTCTCAAAATAAATGAGAATGTTATATGCATATGTCATGGTTTTTTATGAATGATGTATAGGTGCAATATGTCGTTGAAGCGTATCGGTAGCTTTGTATAATAATGTCTAACTGGGGGAAAATAAATCCCTGACTGTTTCTAAGGATGAAGATAATAGTTCTTCAATTTGTTTAGAATGCCACTACTGAGGATTTCTGCTTTCTGTTTGAGAACACTCTACTGGGGATCTTTGACTTCTGCTTGGGGATAAAAGCATTCAAGGAAGGTCGATCATTTATCATTCTTTGTAAGATTGGTATTATGACCGGGGAAGAAGAGCTGAAATTCTCTGATGTGTTGTTTGACTGAGTTACATATATGAATATAGACTCTTCTGGGGAGGATAACATTGAATATCGTCTGGTCGGAGAAGAGAGTCTTGTCGAGGAAATTTGTTGCAATGTTGGAGAAATAAACTTCGTTGGGGAAATAAACACTATAGACTGTGGCGACTTCACTGGGGAAATAATCTTTAATGGGGATTGTGATACGGTGGGAGAACTGACTTGAGGTTTTGTGTTTATGTTAGCAAATGTTTCAGTTTAACAAGAGTCGCCACCGACTTTTTATTTTATCCAAAGGAAAGGTCAAAAAGCACAGGAAAGACCTTTGAGATGTTTTCTTGGGTTCGGGGGTTAGATTATTAAAAGGGAAGGTGCTAGCACCCTTTTTATCCATGGTTTTCCATGGGCTCTTAATTACTTGTTTAGATCATTTGCTTTTGCTTTTCGATTGTTTGAAATGGTGCTTTGTGTGTGGTTTTGAAAATGTTTTGAAAAGAGGCCTTTGTTGTGGCAACCTTTGTAATGATTCTTGTTTGAATGTATACAAAGGTGTTTGTCTTTTGAAAAGATGTTTCAATGTTTGAAAGTTTGAAGGTTTGAAAGTTTGTTTTGGGAAATGTTTTGAAATTGTGTTGTGATGTGTTTTTTTTTTTAAAATAGCAAGGATGTTTGCAAGTTTTGTTCAAGTAACTAAGGGCATCTACCCTATCTACTCAAAGATCTTTCCTACACATTTTTAACCCTTTTATATTATTGTTTTACCATTGTATTTAGTAAACAACCTTGTATTTGGATGTTAAACGGGACAGGCGTGGGTCATCGTATTGACCATGATAGCAATTGTGCTAAGTATCTTAGCATGTTTTTGTTTGAGGGACTAGATCATTTTGTATAGGCAACCAAGATAGCATCGTCGAGGGACTATAATCTTTTTGTTTTGTTTTTGTTTTGCCAAGATACTCAACATGCATACCATGGCCATTTTAAAGGCAACAAGTGGGTGAAACCCTAGGGGTGCATGTGTGCATTGTATTGTCAACTTACATGCTTTTATGTCTTGTATTAGGTCTAGCTATTTGTTTTGATTTTGGATATTGCATACAAACCCTAATCTCTATCATGGCATATTTGAAAGCAATAAATGCGTAAAAGTAATCTAAGCTATTACAACATTGATATGGGAAGGGGGGATACAATTTTGAATAGGGTATTATTTGCAAGAAATTAAAACCCTAAGATTATTACAACCAAATTGAATTCTTTGTTCAAATAATAAATTGACAATATTTAAATGGACAGTCAAATAAATATGCAATATATTATAAATATGCAAAAAAAATGTTTTTGTATTATTTTTATATATGTAAAAATAAACTATTTAATGCATTAAAAATAATAAAATAAAAGATTATTTTTATTAAGGGTGGAAACCCTAATTTGTTTTAAGAATATATATATATATATATATATATATATATATATATATATATATATATATATATATATATATATATATATATATATATATATATATATATATATATATATATATATATATATATATATATATTATGTATTATTTGTTTATGTACAATAAAATAAAAATATATACAAATGACAAAAAATAATAATATGTCAGAAAAATATTATTTAAGTATATAAATAAAAATAAATTTTTTTTTGTAGTATTTACAAGTTTTTTTTATTAAGAAAATAAATGTATATATTATTTAATAATTGTTTCTATGTCTAAAAAATAATTAAAAAAATAAAATAAAATGTGAAAATTAAATAAAATATTTTTGTAATTTTTAAAGTTTAGAAAAATAAAATAAAGTCAGAAATTAAAAAGAAATGAAAAATATACAAAAATAGATTAAATGGGCCAAGGGGGTTTGAAAAGCAAATCAGGGGTGCAAAAAGTGAGAAATAGCCAGGCCCAGCCCAACTGGCCTTCATCTTCAAACTCTGTTCAAAAAAACGTGCGCCTCCTGTACAAATGACTAACTCCTGCATACGTGCTCTAAAGAAAAAACTCACAACACAAAAGTTATAGCATTTTCCAATACGATTCCAACCATGTAAAAAACTTAATCTAACTCTCAAAGACCAGAGAGAATTTCTCTGGCCCTAATTTCTAACCTAAATTTTTCATAAAGTTCATCAATCAAATTCTCTCAACACAGTTAACTTAAGTGAAATCTATGCATATGTACAACTTAAGGACAATGAGTACTAAATTTTTTATTCACAAACCTAAGCCTAATGATTCCTAAATGGAGTGATAGAAAGTTGGAAAATACCTGCTTCAGTTGAACTCGAGTATGGCAATGTGGAGGTTTTCAATGAGGCCTGAGATGCTTGGGAGCTTGCTTGAACTTCCTTTGACTTTCCTCAATGCTTAGTTTACTTTGAGTTTTCTTGAATAAGCCTGTAGAAGTCAACCTGCACAAGCAGAATTTAAAAATGGTGAAGCTTGTAAATGGAGTTACAGTCACTGGCCAATGGTTGGGAGAGCTTAGATGGGTTGTATGGAGTGTGTTGGAAGTGGTTTGGGACAAAACGCACGAGTGGTTTGTGAGATGGAGGTGCAACTGCAGAAGTTGCCCTGTTTTGCAAGTTTTTGGTGTTTTGATGTTCAAGGGTGTTTGAGAACTGGATAACTCGTGTTTCTGGCTCAATGTGATATGCAAAAGTTGTTTGGAATGGTTACAAGAGTTGTTTTTATCAGATGGAAGTGTTATGTAGACTTTTGCACATTTCTTGGTTTTGAAGAAAAGTGTGAAGTGATCAAGCAAAGAGCCTGTACAGGCCTCCTTCCTAGCTGCACAAAGTTGTTGTACTTTCCCTGAGTTTGTGGAGTTGGTATGCTGCAGAAAGCTTGGTGCATCAAGAGAAACAAATTGACATAAAGCCAACTTTACCAAAGTGGCAATGCTACCTTTTTGCCATTTTTAGATTAATTCAATGTGTAATCTTTCATTGATCAGAATAATGCCTTAAAACATTGAGTTTGCATTCAATTTTTGAGTGTGTAAGGGTTTAGATACCTGTAAGCAAGTACAATCAAAGCTGGATAGAAATTGCAACTTGTAGCATAGTAAAAAATGCCATGGATGAAAGTGATATTTTACCAAATTCAAACCTTCGATTCTCCCTAACCATAAATGATTTTGGAGAGTTCTTGGACATTTTGGAAAGCTTGTAACATTCTCTACAATCCATATTTGAAACGAATTTTGAAATTCAAAAGGGAACTAGGTGAAAAATGGCCATGAAGATAGGTCAAAATCCTGCCGAAACTAGGGCAAAATTTCACTAAGTTAGAATGTTTTTGGACCCTTATTCCAAAAATCATAACTTGATATCCAAGTATCTTTTAGGAAAACTTTGTGAACCAAAGTTGTTGATTTTGTGGAGGACTACAACTTTAACGTTGGAAGTTTTGTTTGAATCCAATTGCATCATGGTGAAAATGCTAGGCAAAGTTGGGGAAAAATAAGAAAATTTCATAACTTAGAAAAATTCTAAGTTATGAAAATTTTCAATCTTAAACCCTAATTTGCAAAATTAAGTTTCTTGATGAACAAGTTTCATGTTTTGACACATCTTGGTGAAAAATGACCCTTGGCACTTGATTTTGACCAAAAAGTCAAAGTTTGAATTTTTAGTGTACAGTTGATTTTTGATCAGTTGACTGGAAAATTCATCTGTCAATCCAATGCTTTTGAGATCATTTGAACCTTGTGATTAGGTCAAGATGATTCCATTGAGTCTTTGAACCCATGATTGAACCCAATTTGCCATTGGCTAGGTGAAAAATCAGAAATTGCTCTTCTGCAGTCAAAACCCTAAAAATGACCATTTTGCCCTTTTGATGATGTGATCAAATTTCTTGAGGAGTTGTGGTCCAAACTTGATCAAATGGTCCATATGAGTCTATAATGTTGATGTGGATAAAAGATTATGAGTTTTGACTGTAAATTGGTCACAGTTGACTTTTTCCCCAATACAGCTGATTTCTAGGTCAAATGTCCAATTGACTGGGCAAAAATTTGATTTAAAGCTTGAAACTTGGTATGGGCAATATTATAATTCCAACATGAAGTATGAAAGTCACTTTGAGCATTGGAAGTCCAAAAATCCTTGTGCAAACTCAAACCCTAATTTCAGGTCAACAGTGCAAGGAGATGTCTTGAGCAAAGCAAAACCCTAATCCTGTCTGGAATCCAAAGAGTCTTTTGAAGAAAAATCTTGATAAAATGAGAGGGAAAATTTTGGGGTACAATAGCTGCCCCTGTTCAATCTTCTTGAACCTGAAGAGTTAGATATGCGAGTTTGCCTTTCGTGACTCGAAGGTAAAAGAAGATTGGACACTAGAGTGTCCATAAATTCATAGTGTACCTTACTGTTATCTGGTCAAAATCCAGGCTTCACAGTCTTGTATTGCTATCTGGTCAAAATCCAAGCTTCACAAAAACTCGTTGGGGATTCAACTATTTTCCGGTCGATCTCCGGGCTTTAGTATGATCAAGATATTATTCGGTCGAATCCGGGCTTCATAATTTTGAATTGGAACAGGAATCTGAACATTGATTTGAATAATAGCATTCGTATCTGGGGCATCTCTAAGCTGTATTTGAGCTTTGAATATTTGTTAAAGATAGCTGCTAATCTCATCCTGAAAAGGGTAGAATGTTAGCTGAAACACAAAGTTATGTTGCATGAAATGTATGATGCAATATATGTGTTTTATCAATGTTCATGATTTATAAATGTAATGTATGTGCATGTAAGCTGATTAGCTGTCTTGCTGAGGAAAATAAATCCTTGATAACTGGAGATAATAAAATCTTTGACTGTTGTCGGGGAAGATAAATCCTTGACTGATGTTGTGGATAGAAAATCCTTGGCAACTTGCGGGGATTATCAAAACTTTGACAACTTCTGTGGGAATGTGAGAATCCTTCAAGACTTTCCTGGGGATATAGGGATCCTTCAAGTCCTTTGAAGTTGGAACATGATAGACATTCCATTGTAAGAATAATGCCGAGTGCTGCTTGAGAAACTTGCTTGGGGAGTCCCGAGAAACTTGATGACTGTGGCTGGGGATTGAGAATCTTCAATCTGTTGGGAAATAACTCTGTGGGGAGAAAGTTTATTTTGTTGGAGAGTCTTCAAGAGCTTGGGTTGTATGCCAATTTATTGAGGAATTATCCAAAGCTGTTGTCTCTTTAGCTGTCAGGTTCTAAGATAACTTGCAGGGGAATTTTCTAGTTTTAAGACAACTCTCTGGGGAATTGGAGGAAACTGGATGGTCTTCCACCGGGGTTTAAGGGTTGAAGTTTTGGACTTCATTGGGGAAGAAAGTTTCATCTTTGCTGAGGGTCTGTAGTTCAAAGTTTTTGGCTCTGCTGGGGACCTCGATGATGTACTGCCGGGGATTTCACTTTGAATAGACTAAAGACGTTTTCCTATGCTTTCAACCTATCAGTGATTACTCTTTCACATTTCTTTTTATTTGTAAACAGTGATTATATTCAAATGCATATGCTTATTTAATAAATCATTGGACGCTTTCAAATAAAACACAAGTGTAAAAAAGAAAGAAAAGGCAAATAATTTTCTGCACTTTGAAGTATCTTTGTATTAACTTTGTGTAAGTATTTTGTACAAGGGAGACAGACATCCTAGTAAGAGAATGTTGTCATAAAAAATGAGAAAAATTTATACAAAGAAAGGTGGCTATGTGTAAAAATTCCATGGGGTTCCCATTCTGCTATAGCCTTCGTAACTCTGGACATCTTGTCCATTCGTTGCTTTGTCCGACGATGATTAAGTTGATCAGAAGCCCGGAGCTTGTCTGTGAAGAGATTGTCCTTAAAGTGTTCCGACGAGACATAGTCATACGCTTTAATTCCCTAACTTTTTCCTGGACCGCCCTTTTGGGTTTTCGATCCACCAGGAAACCCTTTTTTTCCCAAGTCGCCCTTTCGGGTTTTCAACTTGCCGGGTGCACATATTTTTTGTTTATCCCTAATTTTTGCCTGAACTGCCCTTTCGGGTTTTTGATTCACCAGGATGCCCATTTTTTCCCAAGTCGCCCTTTCGGGTTTTCAACTTGTCGGGTCGTTTATGCGTAGTATCTTTTAACTATGTCTGCGTTCGTAGGGTGCAACAGGTCATCACCGTCCATGGTGGTCAGGATCATTGCCCCACCAGAAAAGATGTTTTTGATCACAAATGGTCCTTCGTAAGTAGGAGTCCATTTGCCCCTGGGATCACTTTGCGGCAAGATGATCCGCTTGATTACAAGGTCCCCGACTTGATATACCTAGCGTCTTACTTTCTTGTTGAAAGCCTTGATCATCCGTTTTTGATACGTCTGACCATGGCAAATAGCAGTAAGTCGCTTTTCGTCAATCAAGTTAAGTTGATCAAGCAGGGTCTGAATCCAATCGTCTTCACTCAAACCAGCATCCTTCATGATTCTCAAGGAGGGAATCTGAACCTCGATAGGCAAGACAACTTCCATGCCGTATACCAAAGAATAGGGTGTTTCCCCAGTTGATGTACGTGCCGTGGTACGGTACCCGTGTAGAGCAAACGGTAACATCTCATGCCAGTCTTTGTAGGTGACTGTCCTCTTTTGAATGATCTTCTTGATGTTTTTGTTCGCAGCTTCGACAACACCGTTTATCTTAGGCCGATAGGGAGATGAATTGTGATGTTGAATCTGGAACTGCTCGCACAAGGCGGTAATCATGGTATTGTTCAAATTTGTACCGTTGTTAGTGATAATCCTGTCGGGGATACCGTACCGGAAAATGAGGTTCTGCTTGATGAAGCGGGCAACCACATTCTTTGTGACAGAGGCGAAGGAAGCTGCTTTGACCCACTTGGTAAAGTAATCAATGGCCACTAGGATGAAACGGTGTCCATTGGATGTTGTAGGCTTGATCTCTCCAATCATGTCGATTCCCCACATAGCGAACGGCCAAGGAGCTGTTAAGACATTGAGAGGAACTGGAGGTATGTGTACCTTGTCTGCATAGATTTGACATTTGTGACAAGTACGGGAATGTTGATGACAATCAGCTTCCATGCTAGACCAGTAACAACCCGCCCTTAGAATCTTCTTAGCCATCGTATGTCCGCTCGAGTGGGTGCCAAAGGTACCATTGTGTAGTTCAGCCATGATCTGCTCAGCTTCAACCTTGTCCACACAACGGAGCAGGACGCAATCATGATTGTGCTTGTATAGGATACCATTTCTCAGGAAGAACTTGGCAGAGAATCTCCTCAAGAACTTTTTGTCGTTGACTAAAGCTCCTTCAGGGTATTCTCGAGTCTCGAGATACCTTTTGACTTCGTGAAACCAAGGTCGGTCCACTACTTTTTCGGTATTAATCTCGTGACAATGTGCAGGTTCGTCCATCCGTTCAATGGCGATTTGGGGAGCCTCATTATCCCAGTTAAGTTTAAACATGGAGGACATTATAGCTAGCGCATCTACTAGATGATTCTCTTCTCGCGGGAAGTGCTCGAAGGTGATCTGCTCGAAATGTGGTAACAATGTCAGGACATGTTCTTTGTAAGGGATGAGGTTAGGGTGTTTAGTATCCCACTCTCCTTTGATTTGACTGATAACCAAAGCTGAGTCCCCAAATACAATCAATAATTTGATTCCCAAGTCAATAGCATCCTTGAGACCAAAGATACAAGCTTCATACTCGGCCATGTTGTTGGTACAGCTGAAGCAGAGTCTGGCTTTGAAAGGTGTATGGCAACCTTTAGGAGAGATAAGTACAACACCGATACCGTTTCGAAGTGCGTTGGAGGCACCATCTAAGTACAGGGTCCATCGGGATCCTTGTTCAGGTCCTTCACATGGTCTGTTTTCTTCGATGTTACTCAAAGTCATGATATCCTCGTCGGGGAAGTCGAACCTCATGGATTGGTAATCTTCGACAGCTTGATGAGCTAGATGGTCAACTAGTACACTCCCCTTTATAGCTTTTTGAGTCGTGTACTGTATATCATATTCGGTGAGGATCATCTGCAATCTAGCGATTCTTCCGGATAGAGAAGGTTTCTCGAAGATGTACTTGATCGGATCCATCTTAGAGATCAGTAAAGTGGTATGTGTCAACATATACTGCCTTAGCCGGAGAGCAGCCCATACCAAAGAACATCAAGTTTTCTCGAGCAATGAGTAGCGAGTCTCACAGTCAGTAAACTTTTTGCTAAGGTAATAAATGGCATGCTCTTTTCGGCCAGACTCGTCATGTTGGCCCAGTACGCACCCCATTGAATTCTCCAGGACAGTCAGATACATGATTAACGGCCTTCCTTCGACGGGTGGCATCAAGATAGGAGGTTCCAGTAAATACTCCTTGATTTTATCAAAAGCAACTTGACAGTCACCATTCCATTTAACCACCTGATCTTTCTTCAACAGCTTGAAGATTTATTCACAGGTAGATGTTAGGTGAGAAATGAACCTTGCAATGTAGTTTAGGCGTCCCAAGAAACCTCTGACCTCCTTCTCAGTGCGAGGGGCAGGCATTTCTTGTATAGCTTTGACTTTGGAAGGATCAACCTCGATGCCTTTTTTACTGATGATGAATCCCAAAAGTTTACCGGACCTGACTCCGAAAGTGAACTTGTTAGGGTTCAGTCTGAGCTTGTACTCTTTTAATCTGACAAACAACTTTTGCAGATGGTCGAGGTGTTCTTCTTCTGTTTGTGAATGGGCTATCATATCGTCTACATAGACCTCTATCTCATGATGTATCATATCATGAAACAAAGATACCATGGCGCGCTGATAGGTTGCCCTGACATTCTTCAGTCTGAATGGCATCACTTTATAACAGAACGTACCCTATTGTGTAACAAAAGTTGTTTTCTCCATGTCTTCCGGGGCCATTTTGATCTGGTTGTACCCTGAAAATCCATCCATGAAAGAAAATTCCATATGCTGAGCTACATTGTCAACCAAGATGTTGATGTGCGGTAGTGGAAAGTCATCTTTAGGGCTATCCCTGTTTAAGTCTCTGTAATCCATGCACATTCTGACTTTGCCGTTCTTCTTAGGCACGAGCACAATGTTAGCAACCCATTGTGGATAGGAAGTAACAGCAAGGAAGCCAACATTGAACTGCTTCATCACCTCAGCTTTGATCTTTTCAGACATGTCGGGCCTCATGCGACGAACTTTCTGTTTAATTGGTGGGCAGTCTTCTCTTGTAGGGAGACGGTGAACCACAATATTTGTATCCAGTCCCGACATGTCTTTGTAGGACCAGGTGAAGATCTCAACATATTCATTCAACAGCTGAACTAAGCGCTCCTTGGCATTTGGCTCTAGGTTGGCACCCACTCTAATTTCTTTTCTGTCTTCCTCAGTTCCCAAGTTGATCGTCTCTAACAACTCCTCATATGGTAGAACATCCCTTTCTTCCTGTTGTAAAAGTCTAGCCAATTCTCCAGGCACTTCACATTCTTCATCACCTTCGTATTCGGCATGATTGACCAGATCTTCAGAGTCACTGAAGGCCATAGCAGAACTGTTACCCATGGAATCCGGAGTGGATGGGTACCTGCATTGG
This sequence comes from Vicia faba, assembly GCA_948472305.1. NCBI lineage: Eukaryota > Viridiplantae > Streptophyta > Magnoliopsida > Fabales > Fabaceae > Vicia > Vicia faba. Next base: position 359,167,092 of record OX451738.1, read on the forward strand.
TGAGTGTGGGTGTGTGTAAGGGATATCCACCTTTAAACAAATAAATGTAAAAAGAAAGAAAATGAACACAAAAGTTTATATGTGAAAACGTCCATGATTCATTAAAATGGCATATGAAGATGAAAAATCAAACCCTTACAAATGGACCTATGTACCTCGGGTAAGGCACAAGGTTAAAAGTGTACGAATTGTTTAAGAATTATTACAAACCAACAAATATGTTCGAAAGATAAATTACTGAATGATGAAAGTAATGGGAACAAAATCCTTTGCCTCCCAATTGCATAGTCCTCCTTCAACGGTCGGGAAAATCCAATCTTCAAAGTTTCTCTCATCTTCACCATCCTCCAAAGCATGAACTCCAGGATGGGTGATCTTCAATGGTGGCCCTCCAGCCTGGGAGTGGCGCACAACCTTTTGAGCAGAAGCAGTGAAACCCAAGCCGAATTTATCTGTCTTGTAAGGAAAAGCTGGCAGCTGACCCCATACTCTTCTTCCTCCTTCCTCAATCACAGCCTTCGCATCTTTAAGGGATGACATTCGGGACACAGGTTTGGTAATGATGGGTACGGAAGTCATTGTTTTGGCTGATGCAACTTTAGGAGAAACCTCTTCAAAGTGCTGAAAGGGGGTCTCGATGAATTCACCATCTAATTCAACATAGCAGAATGAATTAAGATGGCTTATCATATACTCCTCCTCGCCATGAACTGTTATAATTTTCCCCTGGACTAGGTACTTGAGCATTTGGTGTAAAGAAGAAGTGACGGCCCCAACATTGTGGATCCAGGGTCTTCCCAACAAGCAAGAGTAGGAAGGACGGATGTCCATCACATAAAATGTGGAGTTGAAAGTTTCTGTTCCCACTTTAATCGGGATGTCCACCTCCCCGTGGACCATCCTCTTAGAACCATCAAAGGCTCTGACAATGATGTTGCTGGGCTTCAAGATTAAACCTTCAAAATCTAGCCTATCCAATGCCTTCTTTGGCAGGACATTCAACGATGAACCAATATCCACCAGAATGTGTGCCAGAGTGGTCCCTCTGTATTCCACCGAGACATGCAGGGCGTCATATGCTTTCTCCCTTTGATTGTTAGATCAACGTCGGAGAACCCTAAATTGTTGTCTGTTGTTAGGCTAGCTACACACTCCTGGAACTGGTCCGCGGAGGTTTCCTGAGGCACGTGGGCCATCTTCAAGAATCTGATCAAAGCTTTGGAATGAGCTTCGGAACAGAGCAACAGGGCCAGCATAGAGATTTTTGAAGGGGTTTGCCCCAATTGTTCTATGACATCATAGTCGCTTTTCTTAATTATTTTTAAAATCTCCTCCATTTCCTTTTGAGTGGTCTCGGGGATGAACAAAGGCTGAGCCCTCGTCCTGACGGGCGCTTCTTGGATCCCTTTACCTTTATCAGCAGCAACAATAGAGGGTACAACTACGGGAGTAACAATTTCTTCAATAACTGAGTTCGCACAGATATGTTGACCGACACAGGAGTAACCTTAGGAGCATTTGAGGGTCCGAAGATTGCCCTTGGAGGAGCAATCTCCGGAGAGAAAATTCTCCCGCTGCGGGTGATTTTACTCATCCCATCAATATTTCCTATGTCAGGAGTCTCTTCATTGGAACTTTCGGAACTTTCTCCAACTGATTCAATCTGTTTAACACCGTGATAGAAGATCTCTCCTCCATAATTCCACGGTATTGATTTGTTGGACTTGTATGGGATAGGCCCCGGCATAGTTATCTTCAGAGGTACAATCTTTGGATCGAATGTAATCTTAACAGGTCTTTTGGAGACCTTGGAAAGACTGGCGGAAATGGTAATTATAGCAACATCTTTGACAGGAGACAGTATAACAGGAGTTTTCTCAAAGAGGATTTCTTGATTATCCATTAGGCGTTGGATGCCTAACTTCAACAACAGACAGTCGGATTGTAAGGATGAACAAAGGTAACAATCTTTTTCACAGCCCGTGAAAATCCCGACTTTCAACATATTCATCTTGATTATTGGTAATGGAGTCATTAAGTCATTAACAGTAGCAACATAAAGATCCTTTTAAATAGCATGGGCATTGTGGCTGTGCTTTGGCATTGGAGCGGAGATCACATTCGGCTTCTCGGGGGCGTCGAATTCCACTTCCTTAGCGTCTATTAAATCCTGAATCTTATTCTTAGGGACCCAACAATTGTTGGTGTCGTTCTCCACTCTATCTGAATGATAGGCACACTTGGCGTTGGCATACTAAAAAGGAGAAGTTGTATTCGGATTTTGCGGTGCCTCTCTCAAGGTTGTAAGGTTTAACTTCAAGAGATGAGGGAGAACCTGAGCAGGCGTCATGTTTATTTTGGTGAACTTCCTAGCAGGCCTTTCTGCTCTTTGTTGGTTGGTTCTGGGTTGATTGCTTCTAGGCTGATCAGCTGCAGTCTTCTGAATCATCACAACCCCCACCACTGGTCTTCCCTCAACTCTTCCTCGATCTCTTTGAGAATAGAAAACTGATACCTCTTTCTTTGCCGGGAAGGTTTTCTTGATGGCAGCGGAAGCAGATGTATCTTTTTGAATTTTCCCGCTCTTGATTCCGGCTTCAACTCGTTCACCAGTCAGAATTAACTCAGAGAACCCCGCAGACGAACTCCCGATCAAGTGATTAAAGAATGGACCTGACAGGGTCCCCAAAAACATATCCACAAGCTCTCTCTCAGACAATGGTGGCTGCACCCTTCCAGCCAAGTCCCTCCATTTCTGGGCATACTCCTTAAAGCCTTCATTGGAGACCATGCACATACTCTGTAATTGAGTACGGGTTGGTGCTAAATTCGCATTATATTGATATTGTCTATAGAAGGCAACCGCCAAATCCTCCCAATAGTGCACGTCAGACCTCTCTAGCTGGAAAAACCAATCCAACTGTGTCCCCGAAAGACTATCCTGGAAGAAATGAACCCACAGATCTTTATCAGAAGAATGTGGTTGGATCTTTCTAACGTAAGACCGCAGATGCATCTTTGGACAAGACAAACCATCATATTTAGCAAATGTAGTCACCTTGAATTTATGGGGAATCACAATCCCAGCCACCAACCCTAGCTCCTCAAAATCCATCCCAGGTACTCTTTGTACCTCCATAGCTTCCAGACGCTCTTCCAGATTCTTGTACTTGTCATCTGCAGGAGGGTACTGCTGCTCAGAGTAGTCTTCATCCTCTTCTTCTTCTTCTTCCTCAGTCTCGGAGGGCACTGCAACTCCCTTTCCCTTTCCTACCCCTTCATCAGATATTGAAGGGAAATCCAGGACCCTTCTAGCTTTGTTCTCAAATCTTCTTCCCATAGTCGCCACACCAACTCTTTTCTTTTTCTTTTTCTCCTTTTCCTTTTCCTTTTCCAGCAGTGCTTTAAGATCCTCCTGACCCTTTGCCAAGGTCATGAGTAGTTGTTGGAACTGTGAATTTTGCGCTTGTAGGTCTTTGACCGTATGCTGTATATCCATCTTGCTGAAATAAACAGCAGAGAGATAAGGAAACATGGTGTGAAGACCTGTTTATGCATATGATGAATGAAATGTATTCATGTAATGCATTCAAGGATTCAGAAATTTAACTTTGTTGTAAACAAAAAGAACACACGTCATATTAATAAGATAGAATTTGTCAGTACACAAATGCCCCATGGGCAAAATAATACAAAATTCTAAGGTAAAAAGACGTTGCACATGCTCTTTGGTGCGATGTAGGTGTTGAGAGTCTGCTCTTCGTGGAGTTGAAGAGTTAGTTCCAAAACCTTCTTCTCACTGGCGTATAATTGGGCTTCAAAAGTATTGCGTTCTCCCTTGAGCTGTATCCAACTCCTTTGTAAATCTTCAAGTGATGTTGGCATGTCAGGACGTAGGAGGGTGTATGGAACCTCTCCTTCCATAATATGCTCTTTGATCACATGGAGAATGTATGGGTAAGGCATCATAAGACTCCGGGCGCGGGTTCGTACCCACTTGAGGTAAGGCTCAAGGGGGATGGAATTCTTGTGTCCCAGTGTCTTACTGTCCACCTTGTTGGGCATCCTCCAAGCTCGGATAAACCTTTGTCGAAGTCCTTGAGTGTTGTTGTCGAAGTCAAAAACCAAGTATGGAATCAGCATGTCATGAGGGCCATCCCTTCGGGCATACCCAAATTGTCTCAGAGCCAAGCAGGGGTTGTAGGTGATGCCTCACCTAATGCCAAGTAATGGGACATTAGGGAATTCCCCACAATGATCAATGATGATGACATTTTCTCTGGACCGAGAACACCAATGAACATCAAAATGTGTAAGAGTCATCAACCATTGTGACCACCTCAAGCCTTGCTCATTCTTCAAGACTGACTGGGGAAGGTGAGAAATAAACCACCTTGATAGAAGAGGAGTACATCACATGAGAACACTTTTTTCCTCATTGTTCGTGTGTAAAATGAGTGGAGTATGTCCCCAAGCAATGTAGGCACAGGATTCCGAGATATGAAAATCTTGACAGCATTCACATCTATAAGCTGATTAGGGTTTGGGAACAAGACCAACCCATAGATGAGAAGTGCTACAATCTCCTCAAAAGCTTGCAGATCTAGAGAATTCCAGCAGTCTTGTGCCTTCTCAAACAGAAACTTTGCCAAGAAACCCTTGACACCACTTCTGGTTTCCCAATGACCTTTGATATCAGATGGTTGCAAGTGTAAGGCTTGAGCAACATCTTCAGGGTTTGGCTCTCTTTCCATACCATTGTAGGGTAATTGATGGAGAATAGGAATCCTTAGGAGTTGAGAAAATTCCTCCAAAGTAGGCACTAGCTGATAATCCGGAAATGTGAAGCAGTGGTGTAGGGAGTTAAAGAATTGGAAGATAACTTTCACCATGTCTTCTTCAATTTTGGAGTTGACCAAATTGAGAAGTCTACCATGTCTTTCAGTGAATGGAGAATTCTCTGGAATATTGGAAGCAAGATCCTTGAGTAGAGGAGGAATTCTCACAAGGTTGACCTGGATTATTTTCCTGCGAAGTGATTCGATAACCTACAAAACAGGAACAAAGATGAAGATCCAAACCCTTGAAATGGTTAGTGGATGCATATGATGCTGTATGATGTTCATGATGTATGCACAAGTATATGTACAAGCAAATCACTCAAGATCCTAGTTTCAGGCTTGCATGGGGTTTCATAGGTAAGTACCCTCTTGAAGTTTAGTTGGCTCAACTTGTCCTATAAATAGTAACCGGGTTCTGAGGAGCTCAATATCACTGGATTATTTTCTGTGTTCATTGTTTCAGTTTAGCCACTTTACTGGCGACTGAAATATTCCAAGAAAACAACCCTCAATGAGTGTATTATCGAGTATCTACCAACTTCGGACTGCACCAAAACCGGTCATCTCACTACCCCTAATAAGGCCAAGATGGTCAAGTAAAGGTTCTAAAAGTCCATTAGTGCTTCATGACATCACTCAGCGGCCCCGTATTCTCTTTGATTGACTCCAAGGCTACTGGTACCCACAAATATGTCGCACTAATATAGCTATTTCTTCAACCATGTCGGTATACCCTGCACAGTTTCCATAACGTATTTCTATTTACCTATGAATGTTTCCCAAATCCGGGTAGAGGATTTCAAACCCAAAAAATAGAACCAAATGTAAAGCAATAAAATCAAACAAGGTAAGCATGTAAAGGTGATCTAAACCCTAAGGTAACCCCACTTTTATATTTTCTCCCCAGAAGAGTCGCCAGTTATGTGATACGGTGGGATAACTGACTTGAGGTTTTGCTTTTGTGTTCGCAAATGTTTCAGTTTAGCAAGAGTCGCCACCGACTTTTTATTTTATCCAATGGAAAGGTCAAAAAGTACAGGAAAGACCTCTGAGATGTTTTCTTGGGTTCGGGGGGTAGATTATAAAAAGGGAAGGTGCTAGCACCCTTTTCATCTATTATTTTCCATGGGCTCTTAGTTACTTGTTTAGATCACTTGCTTTTGCTTTTCAATTGTTTGAAATGATGCTTTGTGTGTGGTTTTGAAAATGTTTTGAAAAGAGGCCTTTGTTGTGGCAACCTTTGTAATGATTCTTGTTTGAATGTATACAAAGGTGTTTGTCTTTTGAAAAGATGTTTCAATGTTTGAAAGTTTGAAGGTTTGAAAGTTTTTTTTGGGAAATGTTTTGAAATTCTGTTGTGATGTGTTTCTTTTGTTGAAAATAGCAAGGATGTTTTCAAGTTTTGTTCAAGTAACTAAGGGCATCTACCCTATCTACTCAAAGATCTTTCCTACACATTTTTAACCCTTTTACATTGTTGTTTTACCATTGTATTTGGTAAACAACCTTGTATTTGGATGTTAAACGGGACCGGCGTGGGTCATCGTATTGACCATGATAACAATTATACTAAGTATCTTAGCAAGTTTTTATTTGAGGGACTAGATCATTTTGTATAGGCAACTAAGATAGAGTCGTCGAGGGACTATGATCTTTTTGTTTTGTTTTTGTTTTGCCAAGATACTCAACATGCATACCATGGCCATTTTAAAGGCAACAAGCGGGTGAAACCCTAGGGGTGCATGTGTGAATTGTATTGTCAATTTACATGCTTTTATGTCTTGTATTAGGTCTAGCTATTTTTTTTGATTTTGGATATTGCATACAAACCCTAATCTCTATCATGGCATATTTGAAAGAAATAAATGCGTAAAAGTAATCTAAGCTATTACAACATTGATATGGGGAGGGAAATACAATTTTGAATAAGGGATTATTTGCAAGAAATTAAAACCCTAAGATTATTACAACTAAATTGAATTCTTTGTTCAAATAATAAATTGACAATATTTAAATGGGCAATCAAATAAATATGCAATATATTATAAATATGAAAAAAATGTTTTTGTATTATTTTTATATATGTAAAAATAAACTATTTTATGCATTAAAAATAATAAAATAAAAGATTATTTTTATTAAGGGTGGAAACCCTAATTTGTTTTATATATATATATATATATATATATATATATATATATATATATATATATATATATATATATATATATATATATATATATATATATATATATATATATATATATATATATATATATTATGTATTATTTATTTATGTACAATTAAATAAAAATATGTCATAAAAATATTATTTAAGTATATAAATAATAAAAAATAAAAAAATAATATTTTTTTGTAGTATTTACAAGTTTTTTTTATTAAGAAAATAAATGTATATATTATTTAATAATTGTTTCTATGTCTAAAAAATAATTAAAAAAATAAAATAAAATGTGAAAATTAAATAAAATATTTTTGTAATTTTTAAAGTTTAGAAAAATAAAATAAAGTCAAAAATTAAAAAGAAATGAAAAATATACAAAAATAGATTAAATGGGCCAAGGGGGTGTGAGAAGCAAATCAGGGGTGCAAAAAGGGAGAAATAGCCAGGCCCAACCCAGCTGGCCTTCATCTTCAACCTTTGTTCAAAAAAACGCGCGCCTCCTGTACAAATGGCTAACTCCTGCATACGTGCTCTAAAGCAAAAACTCACAACACAAAAGTTATAGCATTTTCCAATACGATGCCAACCATGTAAAGAACTTAATCTAACTCTCAAAGACCAGAGAGAATTTCTCTGGCCCTAATTTCTAAGCTAACTTTTTCAGAAAGTTCATCAATCAAATTCTCTCAACACAGTTAACTTAAATGAAATCTATGCATATGTAAAACTTAAGGGCAATGAGTACTACATTTTTTATTCAGAAACCTAAGTCTAATGATTCCTAAATGGAGAGATAGAAAGTTGGAAAATACCTGCTTCAGTTGAACTCGAGTATGGCAATGTGGAGGTTTTCAATGAGGCCTAAGATGCTTGGGAGCTTGCTTGAACTTCCTTTGACCTTCCCCAATGCTTAGTTTGCTTTGAGTTTGCTTGAATAAGCCTGTAGAAGTCAACCTGCACAAGCAGAATTTAAAAATGGTGAAGCTTGTAAATGGAGTTACAGTCACTGGCCAATGGTTGGGAGAGCTTAGATGGGTTGTATGAAGTGTGTTGGAAGAGGTTTGGGACAAAACGCACGAGTGGTTTGTGAGATGGAGGTGCAACTGCAGAAGCTGCCCTGTTTTGCAAGTTTTTGGTGTTTTGATGTTCAAGGGTGTTTGAGGAATGGATAGCTTGTGTTTCTGGCTCAATGTGATATGAAAAAGTTGTTTGGAATGGTTACAAGAGTTGGTTTTACCAGATGGAAGTGTTGTGTAGACTTTTGCACATTTCTTGGTTTTGAAGAAAAGTGTGAAGTGATCAAGCAAAGAGCCTGTACAGGCCTCCTTCCTAGCTGTACAAAGTTGTTGTACTTTGCCCTGAGTTTGTGGAGTTTGTATGCTGCAGAAAGCTTAGTGCAATGCTCAAGAGAAACAAATTGACTTAAAGCCAACTTTACCAAAGTGACAATGCTACCTTTTTGCCATTTTTAGATTAATTCAATGTGTAATGTTCCATTGATCAGAATAATGCCTTAAACCATTGAGTTTACATTCAATTTTTGAGTGTGGAAGGGTTTAGATACCTGTAAGCAAGTACAATCAAAGCTGGATAGAAACTGCAACTTGTAGCATAGTGAAAAATGCCATGGATGAAAGTGATATTTTTCCAAATTCAAACCTTCGATTCTCCCTAACCATAAATGATTTTGGAGAGTTCTTGGACATTTTGGAAAGCTTGTAACATTCTTTACAATCCATATTTGAAATGCATTTTGAGATTCAAAGTGTAACTATGTGAAAAATGGCCATGAAGATAGGTCAAAATCCTGCCTAAACTAGGGCAAAATTTCACTAAGTTAAAAGTTTCATGGACCCTTGTTCCAAAAATAATAACTTGATATCCAAGATTCTTTTCGGAAAACTTTGTGAATAAAAGTTGTAGATTTTGTGGAGTACTACAACTTTCATGTTAGAAGTTTTGTTTGAATCCAATTGCATCATGGTGAAAATGCTGGGCAAAGTTGGGAAAAAATAAGAAAATTTCATAACTTAGAAAAATTCTAAGTTATGAAATTTTTCAATCTTAAACCCTAATTTGAAAATTTTAGTTTCTTGATGAACAAGTTTCATGTTTTGACACATCTTGATGAAAAATGACCCTTGGCACTTGATTTTGACCAATAAGTCAAAGTTTGACTTTTCAGTGTACAATTGATTTTTGATCAGTTGACTGGAAAATTCATCTGTCAATCCAATGCTTTTCTAGATCTTTTGAACCTTGTGATTAGGTCAAGATGATGCCATTGAGTCTTTGAATCCATGCTTGAACCCAATTTGCCATTGGCTAGGTGAAAAATCAGAAATTGCCCTTCTGCAGTCAAAACCCTAAAAATGACCATTTTGCCCTTTTAATGATCTGATCAAATTTTTCGAGGAGTTGTGGTCCAAACTTGATCAAATGGTCCATATGAGTCTATAATATTGATGTGGATAAAAAATTATGAGTTTTGACTGTAAATTGGTCACAGTTGACTTTTTCCCCAATACAGATGATTTCTAGGTCAAATGTCCAATTGACCGGGCAAAATTTTGATTCAAAGCTTGAAACTTGGTATGGGAAATATTATAAGTCCAACATGAAGTATGAAAGTCACTTTGAGCATTGGAAGTCCAAAAATCCCTCTGCAAACTCAAACCCTAATTTCAGGTCAACAGTGCAAGGAGATGTCTTGAGCAGAGCAAAACCCTAATCCTGTCTGGAATCCAAAGAGTCTTGTGAAGAAAAATCTTGATAAAATGAGAGGGAAAATTTTGGGGTATAACAGGGATTAACTTGTGGAGAAAGATTCGAGGAAATTGCTCTGTGGGAATTTATGGTCAACTTCAAACATTTATCCCAACTCCTAAAGTCTCTCGCAAATGCTAATCCTATTTTCGTGCATATATTTGTAAATGGTAATCATATTTAAATGCATATGTTCACTCAATATAATCATTGGACATTTTTGAAAACAAAATAGAGAAAGTAAAAATAGTTTTCGAATTTGAAATTGATTACATTGATTTGGAAAATTTGCCTATAAATAGACAATTTTATACAAAGAGACAGAATCCCTAGTAAGAGGAAAATGTCGTAAAAAAAAAGAGCTATGTGGAAATAATCCCATCGAGTTTCAACTCTGCTATTTTCGATATGTCTTCAAGCATCTCATCCATCGTCGTTGGAAGAAGTTGATTGAACTGATTTATGCCTTTTGAACTTGATACTGGTAATTATGTTGGGTGTAAGTAGATGAGTGATCCAACGGGACATAGTCGTACGATTTAAATCCCTAACTTTTGTCTGGACCGCCCTTTCGGTTTTTCTGTCCACCGAGATATCTTTTTTTTCCCAAGCCACCCTTTCAGGTTTTCGACTTTCCGGATATACAATTTTTATATATATCCCTAATTTTTGCCCGAACCCTTTTGGTTCACCGAGATGCCCTTAATTTTTCCAAGGCCGGTCAACCTAGCGGGTCTCTTTTATGCATAGTATTTTTTAACTATGTCTGTGTTTACAAGGTGCAAAAGATCTTCACTGTCCATGCTGGTAAGTATCATATCACCGCTAGAAAATATCCTCTTGATCACAAATGGCCCTTCGTATGTGGGAGTCCATTTACCCTTGGGATCGCCTTGTGGTAGGATGATGTACTTTATGACCAAATTACCAACCTAATACACCTGATGTTTGAATTTCTTATTGAAGGACTTAATCATGCGCTTCTGATACATTTGACCATGACAAACAGCCGTAAGCCTTTTCTCATCAATCAAATTTATCTGGTCCAACCTAGTCTGAATCCATTTGTCTTCATCTAAACACGCATCTTTCATAATCCTTAAGGAAGGAATATGGACATCGATAGGTAAGACATCCTCCATACCATAAACAAGAGAGAACATGGTTGCCCCAGTTGATATACATGCTGAAGTGCGATAACCATGAAGAGAAAATGGTAACATCTCGTGCCAGTCTTTGTACGTCACCATCATCTTCTGCAAAATTTTCTTGATATGCTTGTTGGCGGCTTCCACTGCGCCATTCATCTTTGGTCGATACGAAGAAGAATTATGGTGTTTAATCTTGAACAACATGCAAAGTTCTGTGATTATGATATTGTTAAGGTTGGTACCATTATCCATGATGATCCTTTCAGGTATGCCATATCGACATATGAGGTTAAGCTTAATGAAACAGGCCACAACATTCTTGGTAACAGAGGCAAACGAGGCTGCTTCAACCCACTTTGTGAAATAATCAATAGCAACCAGGATGAAACGATATCCATTAGACGCAGTAGACTTAATCTCTCTAATCATATCAATGCCCCACATTGCAAATTGCCAAGGAGCATTCAAGGAATTTAGAGGAACCGGAGGCACATGTACTTTGTCAGCGTAAATTTGGCATTTGTGACAAGTCCTGGAATGCCAATGGCAATCAGTTTCCATGGTCGACCAATAATAACACGCTCTTAGAATCTTCTTAGCCATCGTATGCCCACTGGAGTGAGTACCAAAGACCCCTTCGTGCATATCTTCCATAATCTTCTCGGGTTCCTTCTTGTCTACATAATGAAGTAGAGTCAAATTGTGATTGTGCTTGTACAAAATTCCGTTACTCAAAAAGAATTTGGCATAGAACCTCCGTAGAAATTTCTTATCATTGGTAGATGCCCCTTCAGGATATTCTTGAGTCTCGAGATATCTTTTCACTTCGTGGTACCAAGGCTTTTCCTCTACTCCATCAGTATCAACTTTATAGTAATGTGTCGGTTTGTCTAGTCTCTCAATAGTAATTCGAGGAGCTTCATTATCCAATCTGACTTTGAACATAGACTACATGGTGGCTAATGCGTCTTCCAATTGATTCTCTTCTCGCGAAATATGTTCATAAGAGATTTCTTCAAAGTATGGAATTAACGCCAACACATACTCCCGATAAGGAATGACATTTGGATGCTTCGTATCCCATTCTCCCTTAATCTGGCTGATCACTAGGGCTGAGTCCCCGTATACATCCAAAAATTTAATTCTCATATCGATAGCAGTCTTGATACCCATGATGCACACTTTATATTCTGCCATGTTATTGGTACAGTCAAAACATAATCTAGCGGTGAAAGGCGTATGGCAACCCTTGAGAGAGACAATCACAACACTAATTCCATTACCAATCACATTGTAAGCTCCATTAAAAACCATAATCCATTGGGATCTCAGTTCAGGTCCTTCATCAGGTCCAGGTTTTTCATAATCAATAACTAGCATAATATTCTCATTTGGGAACTCAAAATTCATAGACTAATATTCATATACCGCTTGATGAGACAAATGATATGCCAATACACTTCCTTTTATTTCCTTTTGAGTAATATACTAAATGTCATAATCTATCAAGACTATTTTCCATCTTGCTATTCTTCCAGAGAGAGCGGACTCCTCGAATATGTATTTTACTGGATCCATCTTAGAGATCAACAAAGTGGTATGAGTCAACATACACTGTCTTAGTCAGCGAGCAGCCCATGCCAAAACGCATCAAGTTTTCTCGAGCAGTGAGTATCCTGTTTCTCAGTCGGTAAACTTTTTGCTAAGGTAGTATATTGCATGCTCTTTTCGACAAGACTTGTCATATTGCCCCAGTACACATCCCATTGAGTTCTCTAACACTGTTAGGTACATGATCAGAGGTCTTCCTTCAATCGGTGGCATCAGAATCGGAGGTTCCTGAAGATATTCTTTGATTTCGTCGAAGCCTATCTAACAATCATCGTTCTAATTCACTATTTGATCTTTCTTTAGTAACTTGAAGATTGGCTCACTGGTAGCGGTCAGATGGGAAATAAATCTGGAAATGTAGTTCAATCGTCCTAGGAAACCTCTGACTTCCTTCTGAGTACGGGGAGCTGGCATTTATTGAATTGCTTTAACCTTGGCATGATCAACTTCAATGCCTTTACCACTAACGACGAGACATAGGAGTTTATTGGATCTTACCCCAAAGGTGCACTTGTTTGGATTCAACCTCAACTTGTATTTCTTTAATCTCTCAATCAACATGTGCAGATGGTCGAGAAGTTCTTCTTCAGTCTAGAACCTGGCTATCATGTCATCAACGTAAACTTGTATCTCGTGATGGATCATATTATGGAACAAATCTACCATAGCACATGGATACGTCGCACCTGCGTTCTTTAAACCGAAAGGCATGACTTTGTAACAGAAAGTTCCCCACTGTGTGACAAAAGTAGTCTTCTCAATGTCTTCAGGTTCCATCTTGATTTGATTATAACTGGAGAAACCATCCATGAAGGAAAATACTTTATGCTGAGCGGTGTTGTCAACCAGAACATCAATATGTGGAAGTGGAAAATCATCTTTGGGGCTTGCCCTATTCAAATTCCATGTAGTCTATACACATACATACTATAATATGGTGGGATAACTGACTTGGTTTTTTTCGTTTGATCGCAATTGTTGCAGATAGAAAGAGTCGTCACCGACTTTTCTTTTATCCAATAAGGAAAGGGTGAAAAGAACATGAAAGAACTTTAAGATGTTTTCTTGAGTTCGGGGGGTAGATTATGAAAAGGTAAGATGTTAACACCCTTTTCATCCATAGTTATCTAATGGCTCTTAGTAGCTTGCTAGATCACTTGCTTTTGTTTGAAAATGTGCTTTGTGGTGGGTGTAAGTTTGAAAGTATTTACAAAATGCCTTTTGTTGCACCCCAAAATTTTCCCTCCCATATTCTTCAAGATTTGCAAAGAGTATGCTTCAAAATCTCCCAAGAGTTGCACAGTCCAGTTGCCTCCTAACAGTCAAAATTAGGGTTTTGGTTCTGGAAAAGAAATTGAAGCTTCCAAGGGTCCAAACAAGTCCCACATGCCTATAAACATTGTCAAGCATCCTTATGTCAAGTTTCAAGACTTACAACACAAAATTGCACAGTCAAAAACCCTAATTGCTTCACAGTCAACTGCAGGGGCAAAATGGTCATTTGACAGTCAAAAGTCAAAAATTTTGGTCAACATCTTATTTTGAAGCCACAAACATCATTTGATCAATTCTTGATCATGATTCTCAAAGCATGGCTCAAAAAGTCTCAAGATGCAAAAGTTTCTATATTTGGACAGTTGAAAAAGTCAACTGCAAATTGACCAGGGCATAACTTCCACATGGTTTATCAGAAAAATTCCATCCAAAGCTCATTTTGAAGAGAATGACATTTCCTACAACTCCTCTTCACACTTCAAGTCCAAGAAATGCTCTCACAAAAAGTTATCAATCTCAACATTATAGGTCATTTTCAAAAGTCAACAAAAAGGCACTTTAAGTCAAAGACCATAACTTGAGATTCGTGAATCAAAATGACATGGGACCAAAGGCATTGGTTAGAGGACTTCAATAACTTTCCAAAATGTCAAATAAAATGATCAAAGCTTAAAAATTGAGCAAGATATGCCTTGTGGAAGTTGGGAAATTTTTGGGAATTTTGAAAAGTCAACTTTGCTTCAAATGCCTCAAAATTGCTAATGGGCCACAATTTCTTCCAAGAATCATCACCCAAAGGCTATGCACGACCCATTGACCCAAAGGGGAGTTATTTTCTTATTTTTAATTTATTAATTGAATTTTTAAACCTATTAATTCATTTAATTAAAATTAAATATGAGAAAAATACTAAACAAATGTTTTGGAATCTTTTTGTGCAGCATTTGCACTCTTTATTCACTCAATATTTCGTGCATACTCAAAAAGGCAAGAATCTCCCATGATTGGCAATGTTTTGATGAAAAAAAGATTGAAAAAGATCATGGAAAATCACAAATTTGAAAAGCATTAAAACATGGATTTTGGACTTGTTTTGTTAACCTAAATCATTCCTCATACATATACAAACACAACCCTAATCAAAAGAAGAAGGATGCTGCGTTGAAAACCTGAAAACAAACTTTGCATTTTTTTCAAAACAAGTGGAAACTGAAAACATAGTTCCAGTATAATTCAAGGTCTCAAAACTATTCCAAAGGCTTGCTGAGACAACCAGGAAGCTATTCCAATTGAAATCAGATCTCCACACGCAAATAATTGGTAGAACACAGTCGTCCTGTTCATGAGATTTTTCTTAATCGTGTTTTAATTTACATGCCATATCAATGCATTTTCATTATTGTTTTACACTAACATGATCATACTGAAGCTTTTGGTGTCTTTTAATTAAACTAATCTTGCCTGCATCCAAAGTTGCCATGGAAATTTTCTAGGGTTTCAGGAGCTTGAAATTAGGGACTTCTTCTTGAGGAAAAATTGGACAACCAGACTAGTACCATCAAAACCAGGGCATCTGGACGAAACGATTGACCACCTCGCGCTCAATTTATGATTAACGGTGCTCTATTCGCTATTTTTGTAGGTACTATTTAGTGGGGGTTTAAAACCCCCGCTATCTACTCTGTAATTTCAGGCAAAACAAAGAAGCCAGGAAAGAGATGATGAGGTGTTGAACGGTGACTGGCCAGTTTGAATAATTGGCGCTTTTTTTTATTGTCCCACTAATACTCGCTTTCTCTCTCTTATTATTCTTTGTCCATTATATATCAAAGAAACGCGCTTGGCTTGGTGGTTGTTGTGTTGTCACGCAAGCATTGGGACCTGGGTTCGATTCCCAGGTCCCCCATATTCTTCATAATTTTGTTTATAATGCGTTCAGGTGTAGCTCCCTTCCAGTGGTCCACCAAACTCCCCAATGCTTGTGCCTGCCAAGTGGCCAGGGGTCCCAATTGCAGTCCACCATGGACACCAGTCAACTGCTCCATACACAATCACTGAAAAGTCAAAAAGGCCTCAATCAAATGGACCAAACTGCTTTCTACAAACCTCCACAATTGGGTCAACAACCCCTCTTGTTTGTATTTCTTTCCCTTATTCTTTTTCTATTTTTTTTAAATTTATTTTAATTATTTTATTTTAATTCCTTAAATTAATTTTAATAATACAAAAATACAAAAAAATCAAAAAAATCATAAAAATAAAAATATGCCTCATTTAATATTTAATTCACTAATTATTTTTGTAAATAATTTTAATGATCATTTTAGTTTTAATTTAGGGTTTTAATTTTTATTTACTTCTTAATAACTAAAAAATATAAAAATAGGTTTTAGTACATTTTGATCCTCTTTTTTTAATAAATATTCTTTTCTTATTATAATTATTATTAACCATTAATTATTTTTGTAAATACTTGTAATTAATTAATTAGGGTTAAATTAGGTTAAACTTAAACAATTTTCTTTAATAAATTAAAAACAATTTAGAACTAGGGTTTTATTTAACTTTTAATTCCAATTAATTCTCTTTAATTTCATAAATCCAAAAACATAAAAAATAAGTTATTTTTTCTCATTTAATAATTAAATCAATTTTCAATTCCAATTTAATTTCTTTAAAGGGTCCAACGCCCTCGCACTCGATTCTTAATTCTTTTCGCGCATTTATTTTTTATTTCTTTTATGAATGTGATGTATTTTCCCCAAAGCCTTGTAATAGATAATTAGGACATTTACTTTCTGCGCTTTTATTTCAAATCGGGTCTTGGTTTAATTTGGCGATGTAGACTCGCGCCTTGTAATAGCGTAGGACCTTTATTTTTCCGCATTTTAATTTCCGCACCTTTTAATTGCTAACAATCACATGAAAGAATGTATGCTCAAATAAAATCAAAGCGTAGAACACTCAATGCATGATCAAGACAAATAATAACTGAAAATGACACACAATTCACACACCACTCTTAGGGTACGCCTCACTGTTGCCTTGCCCCTCGAAACGTGGTCGTCGAGTAGAGGACGTTTTAGTAAGTCCTCATGTCCATGAACATGGCATGGGGGTAGCTTCTAAGGTGTCCTCCTATTGCTCTGGTGACCACACTGTCCCTAAGCTCGAATTGATCCGAACACCTCCAACGGTGGTGCTACCTACCTCTCAATGGTGGGATGGCACTACCTTAAGGACATTTACACAGACTAATTCCTTAGGGTAGGTAGATGACTCGTAGATACTTGCTCTAAATTCAAAACAAATCAAAACTTCTTTTCACACCGACACTTTGCAAAAAGCTTTCAAAAACAACTTTTCAAACACTCTTGAGGACTGATACAAGAGTCGATCTGAAACTTTCAAAGAAACTTTTTTCAAACCCATTCACCTTGAAAAGCAAACAAACACTTTTGAAAACACAAATGAGCAAGTATCTAAGAGCCCATGGATAACCATGGATAGAAAGGGTGCTAACACCTTCCCTTTCTATAAATCTACCTCCCGAACCGAGAACTAATCTCAATAAGGAATTTTTCTGTGCTTTTGTCCTTTCCATATTGGAGAAAATAAAAGACAGTGGCGACTCTTGCTTACCGCGACATTTCGCGAACCAGCGTTAAACAATCAGTTCCAGATCCACCGATCACACCTTTGTTGCGGCAAAATTTGTAATGATTCTCGTCTATATAAGAATGCATACAAAGTGTCGGTTTTGAAAATAGTTCAAAGAGATGTTTGTTTTGAAGAGGTTTTGTGAGTGTATGTATGGAAAAATGGTTTTAGTTTACGAGCAAGCAACTACGAGCGTCCTACCTACTCAAAAGGTCTATGTTCTTTTCCTCCTCTTTTAGATGTTGCTATCTTACCATTGATTTGGTAAGAAGCCCCGTCGTTGGTTGTGAAGGGACGTGCGTGGGTCATTTGTATAGTCATAGAAGGAAACTTATGAGACGTTTTAGCAATTTTCATTAGGGACTAAATCGTTTATCAAAGGCAACATCAAGGGACATCGAGGGACTACGATCTTTTTTTCGAGGGTCTTTTCTAAAACGCCCATATTCAAGGGACATTACTATTTTTCGAAGCAACAAGTGAGATTACCCTAGAGGTGCATGTGTGTGAATAGTGTGTTTGATTGCATGCATTTTTGTCTTTGATTTAGGGTTGTCTACTTGTTGATTTTATCTTGCCATACATACCATAATTACTAGCATTTTATATTAAAGTGGTAAAATAGCGGAAAGTAAATTTACTATGTTGTTACATCATTAGGGAATGGAGGATACAAATATACAAATGGGGATTGCAAGAAATAAAATTCTAATTATCTATTACAACCAACTATGGATGCCCAAGTGTATTTCCTACAAACAAAACAAAGTGAGAAAATATGGAAAATGAACAAAAGGTCTCGCTGGGGCTTGAACCCAGGACCTTCTACAAAAATGCCTTTTGCGCGCGTTGTTTGTACCACTGGGATGGTCTGTTTCATTCGTCCATAAGATAACTTCGATTAGGTAAAAACTAAACTCGTTTCTGAATGCTTGAAATGCCTAGCTTCTTCCTTCGAGCGCAGGGATGCATAACTCAGTTGTTGAGATTCGAAAGGCTTCATTTCTCAGCCAATCGAAAGATGTAAAAACCCTGCCTAAAAATCTGAATACAAATCTAACCCGTAACTTTCGAAAGTTATGAGTCTAAGGTTAGAAAGAAATTTTGTTCAGCACCAAAATCAAAACCTAGCTTGTCAGAGTTGAAATTTTTAATGTGCAAGCAATGAAAATTGAAACTATGGACATGGTCAGCTTCCCTGACATGATATCTACATTTTTCTTTTATTTTATGTACAAATGATGCTAGAATGAAAAGTTCCAAGTTTTAAGAAAACTTACCTCTTGAAGCGCCGATCGAAAGACCTCTATATGACTTTCAAAAATGAATTATGGTGGATTAAGCTTTATTGGGATCTTCCTTGAGCTAATGGAACCACTTCTTTGCTTGAATCGAAAGGCTGGTATGTGGTATGCTAGGAGTGAGTCAGAAGGCTGATATATGGAAGTTGGATAGTGAGTCGAAAGGCTGTTATAGGGTAGTTAGGGAGTGAATCGAAAGGTTGTTATATGGCAGTTATGGAATGAATCGAAAGGCTCACTAATGCATGAATGGGTTTTAGATTTTTGAGAATTTGAGAGTTTGAGAGTGTTTCAGAGTGGTGTGTTTTTTTTCCACACGACAAAAGTATTTTCAGCTCCTAAAAATCCATCCTTAGATGTGTTGTGAAACCTCTTATTTATAGATGAAGTTTGGGGGGGGGGGGGGGGGAACAAACGAAATTTGAATAAATTGGGTATGTTGTTTTTGTAGCTTTCGAGGTGCAGTTTTTGTATGCCAATTTGGTGAAAATATGGGGGTAGCATAGCAGGACTGCTTTGCAGTAGTTGTGGAGTGTTGTGGCCCGTACAACAGGCTTGGGCTTGGAAGCATATAGGACTTTAGCCAGCAAGCATCTTGAATACTTCACCCTTTCGATTTGACCATATAGATCCAACCTTCGACCAGACTCCTCTTTAGACAACAATATTTGTTTCCACCCAAAGTGTATCCTTCGAATGGACCATATGTGTATCCTTTGAAGGGGCCAAATGTATGTCCTTCGAATGGACCATATGTGTGTCCTTCGAAGGGGCCAAATGCATATCCTTCAAATGGACCATATGCTTGTTCTTCAAATGTTCCTGTTGTGTGTCACAGTGTAGAAACTCTGTGTGTTGAAGGATTCAAAGGTGGAATCAAAGCAAGCATGAGGGGAGTGTTTTCCTTGTGCATGCTAGCATGAGGGAAATCATTTCCTTGTGCATGCTTGCATGAGGGAAGCCCTTGCCTTGTGCATGTTAGCATGATGTGAGCCCTTGCCTTGTGAATCAAAACAGGTTGCTTTGAAGGAAAACATTGCCCAATCTAAGCTTGTATGAAGATAACTAATGTCCAAACGAAGCTTGCATGTAGGAGGCCACTGCTTTGTGGGTGCTATCTAGCATGCAGGAGGCCACTTCTTGGTGAATCAAGGCAAGCACGTAGGAGGTCAAATTACCAATCGAAGCTTGCATGTAGGAGGCCACTGCTTTATGGGTGCTAGCCAGCATGTAGGAGGCCACAACTTGGTGAATCAAGGAAAGCACGTTGGAGGCCAAATGCCCAATCGAAACTTCTATGAAGATAGCCATTATCCAAATGAATCTTGCATGAAGGAGGCCACTGCTTTGTGGGTGCTAGCCAGCATGTAGGAGGCCACTGCTTGGTGAATCAAGGCAAGCACGTAGGAGGTTAAATCCCCAATCGAAGCTTGTATGAAGATAGCCATTATCCAAACGAACCTTGCATGCAGGAGGCCACTACTTGGTAAATCAAGGCAAACATGTAGGAGGCTAAATGCCCAATTGAAGCTTGTGGACCAAAGCTTGCTCGAAGGAGGCCATATGCTCAATCAAAACCTCTTAACCAAGCCTGCTTGAAGGAAGCTAGATGTCTAATCGAAGATTAAGAATCAATTTTTCTCGAAGGAAGCTAGATGCCTAATTGAAGCTTATGAATCAAAGCAAACTTGCTCTTTTTGATGTTTGAAAGCCTAATTAAAAATCCAATTGTACTTGTGCAAACTTGAACTTTTTGAAAATTCTTGTGAGGAAATGTCTTGAGAAAAGAGAGGGAAAATTTTGGGGTACAACACGTACCTTACCATATTTCTTAGGTACTAGAACCATATTTGCAACCCACTGAGGATAGGACATAACCGCTAAGAAATCTGCATTGAATTGCTTCATAACCTCAGCCTTGATCTTTTCAGACATTTCGGGATGCATACGACGAACCTTCTACTTTATAGGGAGACAACCTTCCTTCATCGATAGACGATGAACTACAATGTCAGTATCGAGCCCTGGAATCTCTTCGTACGACCAAGAAAAGATCTCAACATAGTCATATAACATCTGGATTAGCCTCTCTTTGACACTGTCTTCTAGGTTGGAATTTGTCTTGATTTCTTTCTTGTCTTCTTCAGTACCCAAGTTCACAACCTCGACTGGATCTTCATATGGTCATATGGCCCTTTCTTCTTACATTAACAACCTAGCAAGCTCTCCAGGTATTTCATAATCTTCCTCACCTTCATCCTCGACTTGGTAGATCATATTTTCGAAGTCATAATGGGCAATAGCATAATTGTTATCAATGGGATCCAGAGTGGATATGGATCTGCAATTTGTTGTATGGGTGTGTGTAAGAACACATAGCTATTTTGAAAGCAATAAAGTAAAAGAAAGTAAAAGAATACAAAATTTGAATGCAAACGTCCAATGATTTATTAAATGAAAATATGCTAATGAATAATGACAACCCTAACAAATGGACCGTTGTGCCCCGGGTAAGGCACAAGGCTTAAAGTTCATTGTTTAAATTACATAACCAAAAAACTTAAAAGTAAGAAAACAGAAAATAGCATTTACTACTTACTAAAGGAGATTGGTATAAAGTCTTCATCCTTACAATTGTTGAACCCATGGCCAGTAGTAGGGAAGATCCAATTGTCTATGTCGCAGCCACTATCATCGTCTTCTACAACATTGATATGATTGTTGTGAACTCCATTGTTGTTGATGCAGAATGTTGGTCTCCCTAAATGAGCGTGAGCATGACGAAAACCCTCTGAGCATGGAAGGTAAAACCAAAACCAAATTTGTCAGATTTATAAGGAATATAGGGGAGCTGACCCCAAACAGTGCAACCACCTTCTTCAACCACATCCCTAGCGTCTTTTAGAGAAGCCATTTTTGATGGATTCTTAAGAACAGCAAGAGTAGCTTTATCAATCGAGGTTGTCTGAGAAACAAATTCAAAGGTCTGGTAAGGAGTCTCGACGAATTCACCATCCACCTCGACATATTTGAAAGAATTCAAATGGCTCACCATATATTCTTCTTTGCCGCAAACTGTAACGATCTTTCCCCTCATGGGATACTTCAATGTAAGGTAGAAGTAACAACACCTGCCCCATGAATCCAAGGGCATCCCATGAAACAAGAATAGGCTGGATGAATATCCATCATATATAAAGTAGATTTGAAGACTTGGGAACCCACTTTTTTTAGAAGATCAACCTCTCTATGCACTATTCTCTTCGAACCATCAAAAGCTCTTACCACAATATCACTTGGATTTGGAACAATCCCTTCACAGTCAAGTTTGTCTAAAGCAGATTTTGGCAATACATTCAACGAGGAACATGTGTCTACCAACACATGAGATAAGGTAGTGCCCCTGCACTCAATGGAGACATGCAGGGCTTTATTATGATTCCTTCCTGCGGGAGTTAAGTCTGCGTCAGAAAAGCCTAGCCCATTATCATTCGTCAGGCTAGCAATATGATTTTCAAACTGGTCAGCAAATATTTTTTGTGGTACATGAGCGAATTTTAGGAATTTCACCAAAGCCTGAGCATGGGCTTCAGAACACAACAACATGGATAACATAAATATTTTAGAGAGGGTCTGCCCTAGCTGTTCAACAATCTTGTAGTCACTCTTTTGGATAATCTTTAATATTTCCTCCATCTCTTGCTTGGAGGGGTCTTCAACAGTAACTTCTTTTGGTGCCTCTGTCTGGGCAGGCTCGGTCGTATATTCTTTATCTCGAATTTCAGTAGTTGATTTAGTAGCGGTGATACAAATTGGTGTAGTAACAACCTTCAGAGAGATTTCTGGAGAGAAAACCCTTCCATCTATGGTAACCTTACTAGTCCCAGCAATATTTCCAACAACGAGATTAGTAACTTCAACATTTTCCTCTTCAATAGTCGATTGTTCCTGCTTGACTCCATGGTAGTAGACATCAGCTCCATAATTCCAAGGGATAGCCTTATAAGAGGAATATGAAATTCGCCCAGGCGCAGTAAAAATAAAGGGAGCAACTTTAGGTTCTGCAGTAATCTTCACATGACCCTTATAAGTGATCCTTATAGGGGTACCAAAAATTGTAGACACGTCTTCAAGATTCAGGTTTTGGGATGTACTCTCCACATAAGGAGTCTTCTTAAAAGGAATCTTATCAAATACGATCTCACGGTCATCCATCAAACACTGGATACCTTTCTTCAACAGTGCATAACCATTGGATTGGGATGCATAATAGTAGCAATCTTCAGCATAACCCGAAAACAAACCGACTTGCAATAACTTTTCCTTAACAATCATCAGAGGAGTAATCAAATCATTCACAATAGAAACATAAGAAATATCTTCAATAGCATTAACACCCTTGTCATGATTAGGCATGGGCGCAGTAATCACATTAGGAATCTCAGGAGGATCAAATTCAATTTCTTTAGCATCAATCATATCTTGGATCTTATTCTTCAGGGTCCAACAATTGCTAGTGTCATGCAGGGTCCAATAGTTGCACTGGGATTGTAGCAGGGAGAAGAAGTGTTGGGATTCTGAAGAGGCCCTCTTAATGTAACCAACTCTGCCTTCAACATGTGTTATAATGCTTGCACCAATGGCATGTTGATCTTTTTAAACTATCTCTTGGGCACCTCCTGCCCACGTTGATTATTTTGTTGTTGTTGCATAGTGTTGTACCCCAAAATTTGACCTCTCTTTTCTCAAAGGATCATCCTGGACCCTCAGGTTTGCTTCCATCCAATTTCAAGCCTTGAATTACAAATTTTCCAAGAAAGTCATTCATAAGGGAAAAATGGTCAAAAACACACTAAACTGTCAAACTTTGACTTTTTGACCAAATTTGAGTCCCAAAAATCACATTGCGTCAAGACATCTAAAAAGTGAAATTTGATCATCAAAAATCAAAAGAATAAAAAAAATCCAACTTTTGCAAGACTTTGAAAATTTTCTAAGTATTTTCTATATTTGTTAATTTTATTTGCTTCATGACATTTTTTTACTACAATTCCAAATAATTTAAAATGAGGTAAATAATTCAAGTAATTACAAAGTGACATTTTTTGCAAGTTTACAAACCCTAACTTGGTATTGCTTGGACTTTTCCCTTTGACTCAAAACCTTGTCACAATGTTTTGTCCCTGATACAATGTGCATAAAATACTCCACAAGACCAAATTTGTTTCATATTACAACTTTTGCTGCCCAAGTTGAACAAAGCATGACATGCTGCATTTCCATAACACCACAAAACCTGCTCCATTGTGTCCTACAAAAAACCTTGCGCTATGCTACACCACAAATCTGCAAATGCTGTCCTATACAGTGCAAAACTGCTCTATGCAGTCTGCAAATGCTGTCCTATACAGTCCAAAACTGCTCTATGCAGTCTGCACCAACCTGCATCACAACAGCCCCAAAATTGCACCAAAATAGAAAAGGAAAATTGTGTGAATAAAGTATCAAAACAGTAGGCAAAATCAATTCAAAATGACTTATTTTGTTTCCCCCCTAAACCTCAGCCAATGGTCTACAAAAGGAACTGTTTCATAAGACATAGGAGTTGGAATTTTTGGAGAGAAGAGAGAGTTTTGAACATAAAAATAGTGTTCTTTGTAACTTTGACTCATTCAGAAAGAAACCAGCTCTAATCTCATTCAAAATAAAACTTCAATCCATTTTACAAACTCTCACATAAACCAAACACCTTAGCATATAGTGAGTGTAAAAACACTAAAACAATTTCTATTAGTGCCATTATCCTCACCATCCAAACATGAAAACAATACTGTACAACTTGGCTGGGTTTCAACAGTTTGGAACAAGCCTTGACTGGGTTTCAACAGTTTGGAACAAGCTGCCTAGAGATTCATTGGAGCCCTCACAACATCTTGAAAAGTATTCAGATTTCAAACACCAAGTGTAGTTTCCAGGTAAGTCTTCTTGACTTGGTATTTTTTCATACACCATTAATGATTTATTCTTAAAGATAAGATGTAGTAATCTTTCCCTCATTTTAGCTAACCGTTTGCTTGCTGTTTATATTCATCAATCATATGTTGTAAACTGCCATGTATGGACAATAAAACAATGTTTAAGACAGAAAATCGCAGTATGTATCGACACATACACACATGTGTCGACTCATCCTAATAAAAAATAGGGTATGAATTGACACATAAACCCCATGCATCGACTCATACTGATCCCAGGTCCCAAAATAGAAGGTTGAAAAGTACATGAATTGATATAAAACGCGTATGCATCGATACAAAGAAGGTATATGAGTCGACACATCCCATTATGTGTCGACTCATACTGAGCTGATTTTTCTTTACAGGAGCAAGGAAAGGTTATTTGTCGATGCATAACAACATGTGTCGACACATAATGGTTCAAAAACCATTTTCTCCCATTTTCTATACTATTTATGCATATATTTTTCATTACTGCCCATTAGTTTGATGTGGTTGTAATAATTATACATTTATTTCATCCCTATTTGCAAATTGAACCCCCATCCCCCTCAAGATGTAATAGCTTAGGATTTTATTTTCCGCATTTTATTTTTGCTTTCATATATTGCTAGTAATTAGAATGTATGGCAAGATAAAATCAACAAATAGATAACTCTTAAATACAAGACAAAATGTATGCAATCAAACACACTTGCACACTAACACCCTTAGGGTAATCCCACCTTGTTGCCTATCGAAAAATAGTCATGTCCCTCGAATATGGGTGTTTTAGCCAAGACCCTCGATAACAGATCGTAGTCCTTCGATGACCCTTGATGTTGCCTTCGATAAACGATCTAGTCCCTAAAACGACATTGCTAAAACGTCCCAATAGTTTCTTTCTATGACTATACAAAAAACGTCCCGCGTCGGTCCCTTCACATCCAACGATGGGGCTTCTTACCAAAATAATGGTAAGATAGCAACGTCTAAAGGAGGAGGAAAAGAACACCTAAGACCTTTTGAGTAGGTAGATTCGCTCTTAGTTGCTTGCTTGCTCACAAAAAAACATTCTATACACCAACACTATCACTTTGAAACATTTTCAAAAGACAACACTTTGTATGCATTCTTATAGAGACGAGAATCATTACAAAGACACCTTTTTAAAATCATTTTCAAAAACACATCTTGCAAACTTGAAAACATTTTCAAAAGATCAAACATCTTTGTATACATTCTTATGAACGAGAATCATTACAAAGATTGCCTAAACGATGGCCTCTTTAAAAAATACTTTCAAAAACCACACAAAGCACAATTTCAAACAAAAGCCAGTGATATAGCAAGCAACTAAGAGCCCATGGAAAACCATGGATGAAAGGGGTGCTAACACCTTCCTGTACTTTTTCACCTTTCCTTGTTGGATAAAATAAAAGTCGGCAGCGACTCTTGCTATCCGCAACATTTGTGATCATACGCGAAACAAAAAGTCAGTTCTCCCACCGTATCACAGAACTGGCGACTCTGCTGGGGAATTTTTAAAAGTGAGGTTATCGTAGGGCTAGACCACATTTACTTGCTTTCATTGTTTGATTTGTTTGCTTTAAATTTTGGTTCTTTGTTTGGGTTTGGATCCTCTACCCGGATTTGGGATACCTTATAGGTAAGTAGCAATACATTTTGGAAACTGTGCGGGGTATACCGACATGGTCTAAGCAATAGCTACGTTGGTGCGACATATTTGTGGGTACCGGTAGCCCTTGAGTTAATCAAGGAGAATACGGGGCCGCTGAGTGATGTCATGAAGCACTAATGAACTTTTAGAACCTTTACTTGACCAACTTGGCCTTAAGGATGTAGTGAGATGACCGACTTTGGTACAGTCCGAAGTTGGTAGATACTCGATACTACACTCATTGAGGTTTGGTTTCTTGGGATATTTCGGTCGCCATTAAAGATACTCGATACTACTTCAAGAGGGTACTTACCTATGAGACTCCATGCAAGCCTAAACCTAAGGACTTGTTTGCTCTGTTTGTATATACATACTTGTACATAACATCATGAACATCATGAACATCATATACATCCACTAACCATTTCAAGGATTTTTGGATTCATCTTTGTTCTTGTTTTGTAGGATATGGATTCACTTCGCAGGAAAACTATTCAAGTCAACCTTGTAAGGATCCCTCCACAACTTAAGGAGCTAGCTTCAAGGATTCCTGAAAACTCTCCATTCACCAAGAGACATGGTCACCTACTCAACTTGGTCACCTCTAACAAAGATAAGGATATGATGAAGGTGCTCTTTCAGTTCTTTGATCCTTTACACCATTGCTTCACATTTCCCGACTATCAAATTGTGCCTACTTTGAAAGAATTCTCCCAACTCTTGAGGATTCCCATACTCAAT
This sequence comes from Vicia faba, assembly GCA_948472305.1. Taxonomy (NCBI): domain Eukaryota; kingdom Viridiplantae; phylum Streptophyta; class Magnoliopsida; order Fabales; family Fabaceae; genus Vicia; species Vicia faba. The sequence continues at coordinate 359,194,300 of OX451738.1, forward strand.
CAACTACCTTTCAACGGTACATAAAGAGACCCAAAGCCAGAAGAGATTGCTCAAGCTCTACACTTGCACTCATCTGATGTCACAACTCATTGGGAAACAAGGAGTGGTGTCAAAGGTTTCCTAGAAAAGTTCTTGTTTGAGAAAGCCCAAAACTGTTGGAACTCTTTGGATTTGCAAGCCTTAGAGGAAATTGTGGCTCTTCTCATCTATGGGATGATTTTATTTCCAAATCTTGACCAACTCATAGATGTGAATACCGTCAAAATCTTCATATCTCACAACCCGATGCCTACTTTGCTAGGAGATATCCTACACTCTTTTCACACTCGCACAATGAGGAAAAGAGGTGTCCTTATGAGTTGCACTCCTCTCTTAGAAAGATGGTTTATTTTGCATCTTCCCCAATCTGTATTAAAAATGAGCAAGGTTCAAGGTGGTCACAAAGGTTGATGATGCTCAAACATTCGGACATTCATTGGTGCTCCCGATCCAAAGAGAATGTTATCATTGTCGATCGTTGTGGAGATTTCCCTAATGTCCCTTTACTTGGAAATAGGGGAGGTATCACCTACAACCCATGCTTAGCCTTAAGACAGTTTGGTTACGCCCGAAGGGATGGCCCGCACGAGATGCTGATTCAAGGTTTGGTATTTGACTATGACAACGACGATCAAGGTCTTCGCCAGAGATTTATCCGAGATTGGAGGATGTTAAACAAGGTGGATAGCAAGACTTTGGGGCACAAGAATTCCATCCCTCTTGAGCCTTACCTCAAATGGGTACGAACTCGTGCTCAGAGTCTTATGATTCCTTACCCCTCCATTCTTTCGGTAATTATTGAGCCTGTCATGGAGGGAGATGTTCCATACACTATCCTATATCCTGATATGCCCACCTCTCTTGAAGACCTACAAAAGGATTGGAAACAACTCAAGGGGGATCGAGATACCTTCGAAGCCAAAATCTACGCAAGCGAGAAGAAGGTTTTGGAACTTACTAGGCTACTTCATGAGGAGCAGACTCTGAATGCCTACATCGCACCAAAGAGGATGCACACTACTTTTCTATCTTAGAGTTTCTTGTATTTTTCTTGCCCAAGAAGGCATTGATGTACTCGATCTTTAATATATTAATATAACGTGTGTTTCCTTTTTTTTCTAAAACAAATTTGAACCTTAAAGTCCTTGAAAACATTTGCATATGCATTTATCATTCATCATAACATAAGCAGGTATTTTGCAATAAGTCTCCTCATCTCTCTACTGTTTATTTCAGTAAGATGGATCTCGAGCAAACAGTGAAGGACCTCCAAGTTCAGAATACACAGTTTCAACAATTTCTCTTGACCCTAGCCAAAGGACAAGAAGAGTTGAAGACTTTGCTAACTTAGGAGAAGAAAAAGAAAACAAAGAAGGTAACCGGAGTCCTAAACATGGGAAGAAGATTTCATGGGCAGACAAGAAGGACCTTAGACTTTGCAACGACATTCGGTGAAAGAGACAACCAAGATGGGAAAGGAAAGGAAACAGTTGTCCTGTTAGAATCGTAATAGGAAGAGGAAGAAGAAGACTATTATGAAGAACAATACCCTCCAGCTGATGACAAGTATAAACATCTCGAAGAGCAGTTGAGTGCGATGGAAATCCAAAAAGTGCCTGGTTTGGACTTTGAGGAATTGGGATTAGTATCAGGGATTGTTATTCCTCCGAAATTCAAAGCACATGTGTTCGCCAAGTATGATGGAGTCTCATGCCCTAAAGTTTATCTCCGGTCATATGTAAGGAAAATCCAGCCCCATACCACTGACAAAGACTTATGGGTGCACTTCTTCCAAGACAGTCTGTCTAGAACCCAACTTGACTGGTTCTATCAACTAGAAAGAGCCAACATTCACAACTAGGAAGATCTTGCTGCAGCCTTCTACAAACAATACCAATACAATGTTGATCTTGCGCCTACCCGTACTCAACTCTAGAGTATGGCCATGGTTTTCAATGAAGGTTTCAAGGACTATGCGCAAAAATGGAGAGATTTGGCCGGAAGAGTTCAACCCCCTCTATCTGAGAGAGAATTGGTAGACATGTTCTTGGGCACCTTGTCTGGTACCTTCTTCAATCATCTAATTGGGAGTTCATCGGCCGGTTTTACTGAATTGATATTGATTGGAGAAAGAGTAGAAGCCGGGATATGGAATGGAAAGATCCAAAAAGATGCATCCTCTTCTGCATCTGTAAGAAAGCCATTCATCGGAAAGAAAGAAGTGGTTGCTATTTACCCTCAGAGAAATCAAGATAGGGTTGAACGCCGACCAATGGTGGGGGTTGTTATGATTCCTAAACCGACGCCTGATCAGCAAAGAAATAACAAACCAAGGATGGAAAGGCCAGTCAGACAATTCACCATAATTAACATGACCCCATCTCAGGTGTTACCGCATCTACTAAGATCCAATTTGGTGACCTTGAAAGAAGCTCCAAAGAACCCTAACACAATATCTCCTCACTATCATCCCAATGCCCGTTGCGCATATCACTCTGAAAGTCCCGGCCATGACACTAATAATTGTTGGGTTCTAAAGAACAAGATACAAGACCCCATTGAAGCAAAAGAGATTGAATTCGATGCACCCAAAAAGCCAAATGTCATTTTTGTCCCTATGCCCAGACATGACCATAATACCAATGCCATTGAAGAAGAAATGTTATTTACTTCAGTTGATGAACTTATGACCCCACTTCTAACTATTAAAGTGAACTTGTTTAATGTCGGTGTGTTCCCGGGCTGTGATGAAGTTTGCCATTTCTGTTTGTCTTTACCAACCAGTTGTCCTTTGTTGAAAGCAGGCGTTCAGTGCCTAATAGATAACAAAGAAATTTTATTCGAGAAGACTTATGTTCCACCTGTTCCTTTTGAAGATGTTTCTATCATTACCATTTCCGCCAATTCTTCCAGGGTCTCCACCAAAAGACCCGTTAGAATTACATCAGTTCCAAAAGAAACTCCTTTAATAATTACAATGCCTGGACCAGTCCCATATTCGTCATACAAAACCATACCATGGAATTATGGAGGGGATGTCTACTACATGGTATCAAGCAGGACTGGCCAACCGCCAAAGATTCAAGCTCCGAGAAAGTCAACTCCGACATCAGTAATATTGCAGGAACTAGCAAGATTACCCGAAGCAGAAGGATATTCTCCCTAGAAATTGCTCCCCCAAAAGCAGTTTCCGGACCCGTAATCATTCCTGCAGTTTCTCCCCCAAAAGTTGTTCCCGTTCCTACAATCATCTCAGCCAATACTCCAACTAACAAAGCTGTTACAACCCCTGTTATCATTCCTATTAACACTCCTGCTTCCAAATTAACCGAGACTCGAGGAATAGGTGTTTTGGTCGAGTCTGTCAAGACAAAGACACAATCATTGGCTATCCCTGAGACCTCCTGGAAAGAGATGGAGGAAATTCTAAAGATCATAAAAAGAAGCGATTACGATGTAGTTGAACAACTGGGGAAGACTCCCTCTAAAATTTCCATGATGGCATTACTACTATGTTCCGAGGCACATGCAAAAACCTTGGTAAAATTCCTGAAAACTGCCCATGTACCCTAAGAGACATCTGTCGATCAGTTTCAAGACTGCGTAGCCAGCCTAACTGCAGATAATGCTCTAGGTTTTTCAGATGTTGATTTAACGCTAAGCGGAAGGAAGCATAATGAGGCATTGCATGTCTCAGTTGAATGTAGGGGCACAACCTTGGCCCATGTTTTGGTGGACATTGGCTCATCTCTGAATGTATTGCCTAAAAAAGCTCTTGATAGGCTTGACTGTGAGGGATTGACATTGAAACCAAGTAACATAGTAGTAGGGGCTTTTGATGGCTCGAAAAGGATGGTACATGGGGAGGTAGACATTCCCATAAAAGTTGGAACACAAACATTTGATTCACCTTTTTACGTACTGGATATCCGTACCTCATATTCTTGCTTGCTAGGCCGACCATGGATTCACAATGTTGGCGCTGTGACTTCTGCGTTGCACCAAATGCTGAAATATTCGATTCAAGGGAAGATTATCACCGTTCATGGAGAAGAAGAGTATATGATCAGCCATCTCAATTCCTTCAGATATGTGAAATTAGATGGTTAATTTATTGAAACTCCATTTCAACACTTTTAAGAGGTCCCGCAAGATGTGGCAGTAACCGAGGTTGTTCCCAAGATCACAAGGCCTCCACTCCGGATGTCATCTCTGAAGGGTGCCAAAGCAGTGGTAGAAGAAGGTGGGTGCAATATCTGAAGACAACTCCCAGATATCCCATATAAGTCTGACAGGTTTTTCCTGGGTTTCACTTCAAGTGCTCAAAAGGCTGTACGCCGCGCTCGTGCCGGAGGATCACCCCTGAAGATCAGCAACCGCGAGGTCAACACCGTAGAAGATGATGAAGATAGATGTGACTTGGAGGACTGGATATTCCCAACTGTCAATGGGGGGCTCAACAATTGGGAGGCTAGAGGTTTTATCCCGATCACTTTTATCCCATAGTAATCTTTCTTTACATTTTGTTGGATCTGTAATATTAAAACAATTTGCACTCTTAAAACCTTGTGTCTTACTCGAGGCACAATGGTCCATTTGTAAGGGTTATTATCGCATTTTCATATGACATCAATGAATCATGGATGTTTTCACATACAAACTTTTGTGCTCATTATTTTTCTTTTTTCATTTTTTATTTCTTTCAAGGATAGCTATACCTTTACACACACTCACACTCACAATGTAGGTATACATCCATTCGGGATCCCATGGGTAACAATACTGTTATGGCCTTTTGTGACTCTGAGAATCTAATCTACCAAGCCGAAGACGAAGGTGAGGAAGATTGTGAAGTACCAGGAGAACTTGCCAGATTACTACAACAAGAAGAGAGAACCATTCAGCCTCACGAAGAACCTATGGATACAATCAACCTAGGTACCGAAGAAGACAAAAAAGAGGTCAAGGTGGGTGCCAATCTGGAACCCAGTATCAAGGAGCGTCTGATTCAGTTGTTACATGATTATGTCGAAGTCTTTTCCTGGTCGTATGAAGACATGTCGGGACTTGATGCAAATATTGTGGTACATCGTCTGCCTACAAGAGAGGATTGTCCGCCAGTAAAGCAAAAGGTTCGCCGCATGAGGCCTGATATGTCAGAAAATATTAAAGCATAAGTCATGAAGCAGTTCAATGCTGGATTCTTGGTTGTCACCTCTTATCCCCAATGGGTTGCCAATGTTGTTCCCGTGCCCAAAAAGGACGGCAAAGTGCGAATGTGTGTGGACTATAGAGATTTGAATAGGGCAAGCCCTAAGGATGACTTTCCACTCCCCCACATTGATATTCTAGTTGACAATACGACACAACACAAAGTGTTTTCCTTCATGGGCGGTTTCTCAGGTTACAACCAAATCAAAATGGCGCCTGAGGACATGGAGAATACAACGTTTGTCACGCAGTGGGGCACTTTCTGCTTTAAGGTGATGCCATTCGGACTGAAGAATGCTAGGGAAACCTATCAGTGTGCCATGGTAGCTCTATTTCAGGACATGATACATCATTAAATAAAGGTCTATGTAGAAGACATGATAGCCAGATCTCAAACAGAAGAAGATCATCTTGATCACTTACAAAAACTGTTTGAGAGACTGAAGAAGTACAAGTTGAGGTTGAATCCAAACAAATGCACATTTAGGGTACGGTCTGGTAAAATCATAGGCTTTATCATCAGTAACAAAGGTATTGAAGTAGATCCTACCAAAGTTAAAGCGATACAAGAGATGCCTGCTCCTCGTACTGAGAAGGAAGACAGAGGATTCTTGGGGCGTTTGAACTACATTGCCAGATTCATCTCTCACCTGACAGCTACTTGTGAACCAATCTTTAAATTGTTAAATAAAGATCAAGTAGTCAAATGGAATAACGAGTGCCAAGTTTATTTTGACAAAATCAAAGAATACCTACAAGGGCCTCCTGTTTTGATGCCGCTAGTCGAGGGAAGACCATTGATCATGTATCTGACAGCTTTGGAAAATTCAATGGGGTGTGTGTTGGGGCAGCATGACGATTATGGCCGAAAAGAGCACTATTTATTACCTGAGCAAAACGTTTACCGACTGTGAAACAAGATATTCACTGCTCGAGAAAACTTGTTGTGTTCTGGCATGGGCTGCTCGCTGGCTAAGACAGTATATGCTGACTCATACTACCTTGTTGATATCTAAAATGGATCTAATAAAATACATCTTCGAGAAGCCTGCACTCTCTGGGAGAATAGCGAGATGGCAGATGATCTTGACAGAATATGACATACAGTACACTACCCAGATAGCAATAAAGGAAAGTGGACTAGTTGATCACCTTGCTCACCAAGCTGTAGAAGACTACCAATCCAGGAAGTTCGAATTTCCAGATGAAGACATAATGACGGTAAATAACTGTGAAGAATTCAGGCCATATAACGGACCTGAACAAGGATCCCGAAGGACCCTGGTTTTTGATGGGGAATCTAACGCACTTGGAAACGGTATTGGTGTTATACTCATATCTCCTGAAGGATGTCATACTCCATTTATGACAAGACTCTGCTTCAATTATACAAATAACATGGCGGAATACGAAGCATGCATCTTTGGTCTCAAAGTTGCGTAGACTTGGGGATCAAATTCTTGAATGTATTCGGAGACTCAGCTTTGGTCATTAGCCAGATCAAAGGGGAATGGGACATCAAACACCCTAACCTTATCCCTTACAAAGAACATGTTTTGACATTTCTCCTACATTTTGAGAAGATTACCTTTGAGCACTTCCCGCGAGAAGAAAATCAGCTAGCAGACGCACTAGCCACGATGTCATCTATGGTTAAACTTAAATGGGATAATGAGGCTTCCTAGATCACCATTGAACAAAGGGATGAGCCAGCACATTATCACGAGATTAATACTAAAGAAGTAGAGGACCAGCCTTGGTTTCATGAAGTCAAGCGGTATCTCGAAATCCAAGAATATCCAGAAGGAGCTTCAGCAAACGATAAGAAGTTCTTAAGGAGATTCTATGCTAAATTCTTCCTTAGTAATGGTATTCTTTACAAACGCAATCATGACTCTGTGTTACTTTGGTGTGTAGATAAGGTTGAAGCTGAAAGGATCATGGCTGAATTACATGAAGGCACTTTTGGCACCCATTCCAGTGGGCATACGATGGCAAAGAAAATCCTACGGACAGGCTATTACTGGTCTACCATGGAAGCAGATTGCTATCAACATTCTCGAACTTGCCATAAGTGTCAGATTTATGCTAACAAGGTGCATGTACCCCCGGTTCCTCTGAATATCTTAACGGCTCCTTGGCCCTTTTCTATGTGGGGGATTGATATGATTGGGAAAATAAAGCCAACAACCTCTAATGGACACCGCTTCATCCTAGTGGCCATTGACTATTTCACAAAGTGGGTGGAGGTAGCTTCTTTCGCTTCCGTCACCAAGAATGTTGTTGCCCATTTCATCAAACAAAATCTCATTTGCCGATACGGTGTCCCGGAGAGGATCATTACGGACAATGGTACGAACTTGAACAATACTATGATCACCGCTTTGTGCGAGCAGTTCAGGATCCATCATCACAATTCTTCCCCTTACCGGCCAAAGATGAATGGTGTTGTCGAAGCCGCAAATAAGAATATTAAAAATATCATACAGAAAAGGACAATCACATACAAAGACTGGCATGAGATGCTACCATTCACTCTCCACGGGTATCGTACCACAACGCGCACATCGACTGGGGCAACACCCTACTCTCTGGTATATGGCATGGAAGTTATCTTGCCTATTGAGGTCCAGGTCCCCTCTCTAAGAATTATGAAGGATGCAGGGCTAAATGAAGAAGATTGGATCCATACTCGACTTGATCAACTAAACTTAATTGATGAGAAAAGGTTTACTGTTGTTTGCCATGGTCAAATGTATCAAAAACGGATGATCAAGGCTTTCAACAAAAAGGTCAGACGCCAAGTATATCAAGTTGGAGATCTGGTGATTAAATGTATCATACTGCCACAAGGTGATCCTAGGGGCAAATGGACTCCTACATACAAAGGACCATTTGTAATCTAAAACATATTCTCTGGTGGAGCGATGATCTTGACTACCATGGATGGCGACGACCTGCTGCACCCTGCAAACGCAGACATAGTCAAAAGATACTACGCATAAGAGACTCGCTAGGTTGACACACCTAGGAAAAACAAGGGCATCCCGACGAACGAAAAATAGTCGGGAAAAAATTAGGGATAAAACAAAAAAATTTGTACACCCGGCAAGCTGAAAACCCGAAAGGGAGGCTTGGGCAAAAAAAGGCATCCCGGTGGACTGAAAACCAGTAAGGGCGGTCCAGGAAAAAGTTAGGGAGTTAAAGCGTATGACTATGTCCCGTTGGATCACCGTACGGACAACCTTTGGCTTCCACATTCAAACTCATAGGTTATGATCAATTCAATCATCTTCGGACGAGGCAACAAATAGACAAGATGCTCAGAGATACGGAGGCTATAGCAGAATGGAAACCCCGTGGGATTATTGCACATAGCTATCTTGTCTTTGTATCAAAATTTTCATCTTCTAGGACCGAATTCTCTTACTAGAATGTTTGTCTCATTGTACAAAAAAACTTACTCAAAGTCAAATACAAAGATATCCCTTTGAAAGTGCAAAACTATTTGTTTTTCTTTACTCTATTGTTTTGTTTACGAAAACGTCCAATGATTTATTTTTGAACATATGCATTTGAATATAATTATTGTTTACAAATAAACAAAATAGAAAGACAATCACTGATGGCCTTAAGAGGCAGGGAAATATCTCTAAGCTATTTCCATAAATCTCACAGTGTACAGTTTAATCCCCAACGGAACAAAGCTTCCAATTATCAATCTCCAGTTGAAGTCGTTCGATTTCTCAGGATGTCCCAACAGGATTTTACAAGCAATACACGACGTTTCCCTTACAACAAAGTTTATTTCTCTAAGCAAAAACTCATCAACACTTCAACTTCACAAACATGAAGACTTACACTCTACATTCCCCAGCAGCAGTCAGGGATTTATTTTCCCCAATACAACGAAAGTGCAACAGATTAGTTCACATACGCATACATCGCATCCATATATCATAGATAACACGAATGCATATATCACAATCTCATTGTACCATGAATTTCATAGATCATGACATTGTATACAGCTAATGTTTTTACCTTTTTCAGGATAAGATTAATCAATGATTATTATTAACAAATTACAAAAGTCAGAAATTGATACCTAAGACAATCCAGGACAGTTATCTACACGACCAACTGAAGCAATCCAGTACGGGTTCTTCAGATTCAACTTTTGATACAGTTCAAATACGCTCTAGACACAGATGCCATCTCGATACTCATTCAAAGACAACTTTTGATACAGTTCAGATACGCTCCAGACACGGATGCCATCCTGATACTCATTCAGATTCAGCTTTCAGATACAATTCAGATACGATCCAAATACGGATGCCATCCTGATACTTATTCAGATTCAGCTTTCAGATACAGTTCAGATATGCTCCAGACACGGATGCCATCCTGATACTCATTCAAAGACAGTTTTTGATACAGTTCAAATACGCTCCCGACACGGATTCCATCCTGATACTCATTCATATTCAGCTTTCAGATGCAGTTCAGATACGCTCCAAATACGGATGCCATCCTGATACTCATTCAAAGACAGCTTTCAGATACAGTTCAGATACGCTCCAAACATGGATGCCATCCTGATATTCATTCAAAGACAGCTTTCAGATACAGTTCAGATATGCTCCAAATACGGATGCCATCCTGATACTCATTCAAAGACAGATTTTGATACAGTTCAGATACGCTCCAAATACGGATTCCATCCCGATACTCATTCAGATTCAGCTCTCAGATACAGTTCGAATACACTCCAGATATGGATGCCATCCTGGTACTCATTCAGATCCAAGATTTCATCTTGAAATAACCCAACTATCCAAGTTCCTTCTCATAATCCTACTATTCAGGTTCCTTCTCACAGCCCTACTACCCAGGCTTTCATTTCGAAGCAACCCTACTATCCATATTCCTTCTCTCTTATCTCCAGATAACAGTTTACAACACTATAAGGCCCGAAACCATCCAGATACAATCGATTAGACGTTTCCCCAGTAAGTCGATGTACAGCTTGGACCCTAACCAGATATGCGTTCTACTTTTACCTCCTCAATCAAGAGTTAATTCCCCAGCAGAGTAATGGACAACCGAAGCTCTTAGACTCTACTTCCCAGGAAATAAATCAACATTCTGTGGAGAAGTTCTCCTCAACAGCAGGTACAGGAATTCTTGCCAAGGAATCTCTCATGCAACTGATCTTTTCTGGATGGCATCTTTAAGCCCATCTCCGATGATTCTTCGTCTCCTTTCAAATGGCATCTGTAAGCCCATTCCTGATATCACTAATCAGTATTACTTCATGCGAGTGCAAATTTCTGGGCACTTTAGTGTTCAATCATCTTCTACCTTCAGATCACGAAAGGCAGACCAACCAATCTACATCTTCAGGTTTAAGAAGATTGAACAGGGGCAGCTGTTGTACCCCTAAATTTTCCCTCTCTTTGCTCAAAGGATCATCCTGGACCCTCAGGTTTGCTTCCATCCAATTTCAAGCCTTGAATTACAAATTTTCCAAGAAAGTCATTCATAAGGGCAAAATGGTCAAAAACACTGAACAGTCAAACTTTGACTTTTTGACCAAATTTGAGTCCCAAAAATCACATTGCGTCAAGACATCCAAAAAGTGAAATTTGATCATCAAAAATCAAGAGAATAAAAAAATCTAACTTTTGCAAGACTTTGAAATTTTTCTAAGTATTTTCTATATTTGTTAATTTCATTTGCTTCATGACATTTTTTTACTACAATTCCAAATAATTTAAAATGAAGCAAATAATTCAAGTTATTACAAAGTAACATTTTTTGCAAGTTTACAAACTCTAAACTTGGTATTGCTTGGACTTTCCCCTTTGACTCAAAACCTTGTCACAATGTTTTGTCCTTGATACAATGTGCATAAAATACTCCACAAGACCAAATTTGTTTCATACTACAAATTTTGCTGCCCAAGTTGAACAAAGCATGATATGCTGCATTGCCACAACACCACAAAACATGCTCTATACAGTCCAAAACAGTCCAATGCAGTCTGCATATGCTGCACCACAAATCTGCATATGCTATCCTATACAGTCCAAAACTGCTCTATGCAGTCTGCACCAACCTGCATCACAACAGCCCCAAAATTGCACCAAAATGGCAAAGGAAAATTGTGTGAATAAATTATCAAAACAGTAGGCAAAAATAATTCAAAATGACTTATTTTCTTTCCCCCCTAAACCTCAGTCAAGGGTCTACAAAAGGGACTGTTTCATAAGACATAAGGGTTGGAATTTTTGGAGAGAAGAGAGATTTTTGAACAGAAAAATAGTGTTCTTTGTAACTTTGACTCATTCAGAAAGAAACCAGCTCTAATCTCATTCAAAACAGAACTTCAATCCATTTTACAAACTCTCCCATAAACCAAACACCTTAGCACATTGAGAGTGTAAAAACACTAAAACAGTTTTTGTTAGTGCCATTATCCTCATCATCCAAACATAAAAACAATACTGTACAACTTGGATGGGTTTCAACAGTTTGGAACAAGCTGCCTGGAGATTCATTGGAGCCCTCACAACATCTCGAAAAGTATTCAGATTTCAAACACCAAGTGTAGTTTCCAGGTAAGTCTTCTTGACTTGGTATTTTTTCATACATCATTAATGATTTATTCTTGAAGATAAGATGTAGTAATCGTTCCCCCATTTTAGCTAACCGTTTGCTTGTTGTTTATATTCAACAATCATATGTTGTAAACTGCCATGTATGGACAATAAAACATTGTTTAAGGCAGAAAAACACAGTATGTATCGACACATACACACATGTGTCGACTCATCCTAATAAAAAACAGCGTATGAATCGACACATAAACCCCATGCATCGACTCATACTGATCCCAGGTCCCAAAACAGAAGGTTGAAAAGTCCATGAATCGATATAAAATGCGTATGCATGGACACAAAGAAGGTATATGAGTCAAAACATCCCATTATGTGTCGACTCATACTGAGCTGATTTTTTTTTATAGGAGCAAGGAAAGGTTATGTGTCGATGCATAACAGCATGTGTCGACACATAATGGTTCAAAAAGCAGTTTCTCCCATTTTCTATATTGTTTATGCATATATTTTTCATTACTTCCCATTAGTTCGATGTGGTTGTAATAATTAGACATTTATTTCATCCCTATTTGAAAATTGAACCCCCATCCCCCTCAAGATGTAATAGCTTAGGATTTTATTTTCCGCATTTTATTTTTGCTTTCATATATTGCTAGTAATTAGAATGTATGGCAAGATAAAATCAACAAATAGATAACTCTTAAATACAAGACAAAATGTATGCAATCAAACACACTTGCACACTAACACCCTTAGGGTAATCCCACCTTGTTTCCTATCGAAAAATAGTCATGTCCCTCGAATATGGGCGTTTTAGCCAAGACCCTCGATAAAAGATCGTAGTCCCTCGATGACCCTCGATGTTGCCTTCGGTAAACGATCTAGTCCCTAAAACGACATTGCTAAAACGTCCCATAAGTTTCTTTCTATGACTATACAAAAAACGTCCCGCGCTGGTCCCTTCACATCCAACGATGGGGCTTCTTACCAAAACAATGGTAAGATATCAACGTCTAAAGGAGGAGGAAAATAACACCTAAGACCTTTTGAGTAGGTAGATTCGCTCTTAGTTGCTTTCTTGATCACAAAAAAAAACATTATATACACCAACACTCTCACTTTGAAACATTTTCAAAAGACAACACTTTGTATGCGTTCTTATAGAGACGAGAGTCATTACAAAGACACCTTTTCAAAATCACTTTCAAAAACACATCTTGCAAACTTGAAAACATTTTCAAAAGATCAAACATCTTTGTATACATTCTTACGAACGAGAATCATTACAAAGATTTCCTAAATGATGGCCTCTTTACAAAATAGTTTCAAAAACACACAAAGCACAATTTCAAACAAAAGCCATTGATCTAGCAAGCAACTAAGAGCCCATGGAAAACCATGGATGAAAGGGGTGCTAACATCTTCCCCTTTCATAATCTACCCCCCGAACTCAAGAAAACATCTCTAAAGGTCTTTCCTGTGATTTTTCACCTTTCCTTGTTGGATAAAAGAAAAGTCGGTGGCGACTCTTGCTATCCGCAACATTTGCGATCATACGTGAAACATAAAGTCAGTTCTCCCACCGTATCACACATAGTGCAGGATTGGAGGTCAATACTCCCCCCACAGATTGGTTGCGATCATTATTATTACGACCCTTTTGTCCGTACACATTGGGTTCCCTCTTACCATTATAAGGCTTTTTCACAACATTTGAAGATGTGGCCACTTGGATTTTTCTTCTTCTGATTCCATTTTCCACATGTTCCTCGGTCAGTATTAGTTCAGTGAAACCAGATGATGAACTTCCAAGTAAGTGATTATAGAAAGGACCTATGAGTATGCTCATGAACATATCAACCAACTCTCTATCAGCCAAACGGGGTTGGACTCTGCCCACAAGATCTTTCCACTTCTGGGCATACTCTTTAAAGCCTTCATTAGAGCCCATGAACATATTCTGCAATTGCATGCAGGTTGGTGCCAAATCATAATTATATTGATATTGTTTGTAGAAGGAGAAAACCAAATCTTCCTAAGTGTAAGTATTGGCACCTTCAAGTTGATAGTACCATTCCAGTTGTGTCCCAGACAAACTCTCTTGAAATAAATGTAACCATAATTTCTTGTCAGCAGTATATGGTTGAATTTTCCGAACATAAGACCTCAAATGCAGCTTTGGAAAAGAGACACCATCATATTTAGCAAAGACGAGAGTTATGAATTTAAGAGGAATGACAACTCCTGAAACCAGACCAAAATTATCGAAGTTTAATCCAGACACTTTCTGGATCTCCATATCTCTTAGACGCACTTCTAGCAGTTTGTATTTCTCATCAGCAAGGGGATATTGTTCATCCAAGTAATCATTTTCCTCTTCATTAGGACATTTGTTAGAGCCACGATTGCTTCTTTTAGTCTTCACACTATTTTTATCTTCATCCTGCTTGTCATCTTCATCAGATGGGATGTTAACATCTCGAGCTTGCTTGACAGGACCTCTGAACCTTCATCCCATGTTAAGAACATTAATTGGTATCTTTGTTTTCTTCTTTTTGTCGCTGGTGACGAGTACCTTCAATTCTTCCTGCCCCTTGGATAAGTTTAGGAACATTTGTTGGAATTGGGCATTCTGAGCTTGAAGATCTTTGACTGTTTGTTCAAGATCCATTTTTTTCTGCCGAAATAAACAACGATAAAATGAGAAAACCTGTCTTGAAAGTACCTGTTATGTTATGCATGATATGTAGATGCATATGCAATGTTTTCAAGGATCTTATGGGATTAAAATATTGGAAAAAGAATCTTGTTGCAGCTTTGTCTTGAAGAAATTTGAGCTTTCATCTTTGAACGTCCTTCTATCAAGCTCACCATATCAAGTGGGTCCTAGCCTCTGACTCAAGAGAATGTCATCTGGTTGGAGGAAAATAAATCCTCTTGCCCCTTGCTTGCAATCTGGCTTATAATAATCTTGCACCAAAGGTCCCTAAGAATTCTTGAAATGGTTAGTAAGAATGCCATGATGTTATGATGTCATGATGTTATGTTTATGTTAAACAATAAGCAAACACAAACAAATCACACAAGAGCCTTAGGCTTAAAGGCTTGCATGAGGTCCAAAGGTAAGTACCCTTCTCTATTGAAGTTAAGTTGGCTCAAGTTGTCCTAAAATAGTAACTGAGTTCTAGGGATCTCATATCACGGATCTTTCTCGAAGGTTTTATTTTAGTACAATAATTGACTTGCCACCAAAATATTCCACGAGTCAAATCTCAATGAGTGTAGCATCGAGTATCAACCAACCTTGGATTGTACCAAAGTCGGCCATCTCACTACCTTCTAATGGCCAAGATGGGTCAATTAAGGTTTTAAAAGTTAGTTAGTACTAATGACACCACGCGGAAGCCTAATGTTATCCTCGACTGACTCAAGAAACATTAGTACAATCCAAAGTGTCACAGTAACCGTATCCATCACTTCAATTATATCGGTCTATGCTGTATAATTTTCATGATATATTTCTACTTACCTAAGGCATCCCTAAATCCGGGTGTATGATCTTACAAGTAAATAAACCCAAGCAACCCTTTAAAGTAAAGCAAACAATTCAGACAAATAAAGCAAGTAAAAGTGATCTAAACTCTAAGGTAACCCCTTCTTTTTTAAGTTATTCCCCAACAGAGTCGCCAGTTCTATAACACGGTGGGAGAACTGACTTTTTTTGGTTTTATCCAAATGTGCAGATAGCTAGAGTCGCCACCGACTTTTATTTTATCCAATATTTAGGAAAGGTGAAACGAACAGGAAAGACCTTTGATATATTTTGAGTTCGGGGGGTAATTTATGAAAAGGGAAGGTGTTAGCATCCTTTTCATCCGTGGTTATCTACAAGCTCTTAATTGCTTAACTCACTTTTGAAAACTTACTTTGTGTGTGTGTGTTATTTGTTTGAAAATATTTTTGAAAAGCCAAAGTATGACCCAACTTTGTAATGATTATTGTATCGGTCCTCAAGAATACGTACAAAGAGTTTGAAAATGTTTTGTTTGAAAAATGTGATGTGAAAAAATGTTTATTTCAGAAAAGAGTTGTGAGCAAGCGATTAAGAGTTCCTTACCCACTAAAGATCGTTCTTATTATTTTCCTTCTCCTTTAGAGATAGTGATTTCCATACCATTAGTTGGTAGGTAGCCCTATCTGTTGGATGTGAAGGGACATGTGTAGGATCATCGAATCGTCATTGAAGGAAACATGTAGAAATACTTTAGCAATTTATCAGAGGGACTAGATAATTTTTATAGGAAACATCGAAGGGTCATCGAGGGAATATGATCTTTATGTAAGATTAAGATTGCGCCTAAGAGGGGGGTGAATTAGGTGATGGTCGATTTTTGACTTATTTTATACTTTCTGGTTTTGATTTAGTGCTTTGAAAACTGTAAAGTGCAGAAAGTAAAGAGACACGGAGAATTATCCTGGTTCCTTCCACAACCCGGAAGTACGTCCAGTCCCCTTGCAAACACGCAAGAGATTTTACTATATTGTTAGAACTTTTACAAGACTCTTCCTAGTCTTATCCACTAAAGAACCTAACAAATAACCAAGAACACCCTCTTGGATTTCCAATAAGTCTAATGAGAACAATCCTCTCAAAAGATACCTCTTGTTTCCAACAATGGACAACAAGGAACAAAAAATAATCTAATACTTAATTCCAACAATCCTGGAAATAAGTTACACTTTGTATGTTTTTATGAAGTATGATTTCTTGAAGTTTCTTCTTTCTTCTCTTGTAAGCAATTCAAACTGTAACACAATGGTTAGATAATGCTCAAAGATTTCTGTTCTTTATATGTGAAAGTGCAGAAAATCTTTGTTCTTAAAAGTTAAGAAATATGAAGTTTGAATATTTTACAAAGTTCAGATTTTATTGCAAGAGAAGAGTTTTTTATGATTTGAAATATTTTGCAATATATAGTAATCAAGATACCTTTCCAAAAGGACACTTTTCTGTTTGTAAAACTTGACAAGATGCAATGTTTGATCATGCAACTATTGGAGAAAAGGTATGAAGGATATCTTGAAACCAGTTCAGATTTTTCAAAATTTTCAATGTGCAAATCGATTAACATAACATGCAAATCGATTGCACGAGTTTGTAACGTTCAGAATTTCAAAAAGTTTGAAGTGTAAATCGATTAGCATGTAGTGTCAATCGATTTACAAGTGTTAAAAAATCAGTTTGTTCTGTGATCAATCGATTTACACAACCTGTAAATCGATTGCTGGCAGGAGCAAACAGTTTTTTGAAAAAGCATGTGTAAATCGATTTACACAAGATGTTAATCGATTTACAGCAGAGAAAAACTTAAAAATTGTTTTGAAATATAATTGAAGTGATGTGGCAAGTGTGTATATCATTTTTGAGCATTTCTAATCAATGTAGTTTAATTGAGAATTGATATACTTGATTGCTTGCCAAGTTCCTTGAAGCTTTGAGTGAATGATGCTTTAAGATGATTTCCACTTCTTTTCCTTCTTTCCATAATGCTTGTTTGTCTTTCATCAAACTAGCTTGTTTGTCTTTCATCAAAACTAAAGTTGAGTTGAGGCTTGAGATTACATTCTCCCCCTTTTTGATGATGACAAACCATTTTCCTTTATGTGTTGATCAGAATTTGAGCAAAAGGTGTTTTCTCCCCCTGAGAAGATTTCTCCCCCTATGGAGAAAAAGATTTGAAAGTTTGCTCTGTAAAGACAATGAAAACAAACAACCATAAAGTGCTATTACATCCTTCTCCCCCTTTGACATTATCAAAAAGAAGGGAAAGATGCAACAAGAAAGTATACCAGAAAGAAATGTATAGGAACATGAATGAAAAACACAAAACTTTCAAAATTATCGAACAAAGTTTTAAGAACACAATACATAAAATGAACAAAATAAAACAAGACAAAATCCATAATGATACTTATACTAAGAATTTAATAACATTGATCAAGAACATTTTAGAAAGGTCCTTGATAAGGAAATTGTTGTTGAAGAGGTGGTTCGGTGTATTGAGATAGTTTTGGTGAGTTTAAATAATATAGAGAGTAAGTGAGGTCTTTATGAGGTTTTAATTTGATAATTTGGTCAAGGTTTTATTGATTGGGCAATAGTAAGGTGGGAGGTTGAGAGACAATGAATGTTTGACCAATATATTAAAAGCTCATATAGGTATCACATGATAAAACAAAATAAATTGCATAGAGAAAATACATAAAAAATGCTTCAGATTCTGTGGTAAATCGATTTACCCCTTGGTTAAATCGATTTACACAGAACATTTTCATAAAAAGTAATTTTCGTTCAGTGGTAAATCGATTTACATATTGTGTAAATCGATTTACACACAAGATTTTATTAAAAAAACTGATTTGCTTCAGTAGTAAATCGATTGACATATTGTGTAAATCGATTTACACAGAAGATTTTATTAAAAGAAATGATTTGCTTCAGTGGTAAATCGATTGACATATGTTGTAAATCGATTTACTTAAAGAGAAAATTTAAAAAATCATTATTTTTAACATTTGAAACAGTGTCTAACCACATATATATGTACATTAAGGTATAGTTAAGGATTGAGTGCACCTTAAATATCTTGTTCATCGAGGATTCCAAGTTCACGACGAATTTTGAAAAATGCATCCTTTGCAAGTGGTTTTGTGAAGATGTCCGCGAGTTGATTTTGAGTGTCCACAAATGTGATCTCGACATCTCCTTTGAGTACATGGTCTCGGATGAAATGATGTCTGATGTCAATGTGTTTCGTCCGGGAATGCATAACTGGATTTTTCGTAATATTGATCGCGCTTGTGTTATCACATCGAAGAGGAATGCATCCAAGGTTTACTCCATAGTCAAGTAATTGTTGTTTTAGCCAAAGAATTTGAGCGCATCCACTTCCAGCCGCAATGTATTCTGCTTCGGCAGTGCTGAGAGCTACGCTTGCTTGCTTTTTGCATGACCATGAAACCAAGGCACTTCCAAGAATGTGACATGTTCCACTTGTACTTTTGCGATCAGTTTTGCAACCTGCATAGTCAGCATCAGAATAACCAACTAGATTGCACATACTACCTTTTGGATACCATAATCCGACGTTGGTTGTTCCTTTGAGATATTTTATTATGCGCTTGACTGCTGCAAGGTGAGACTCTTTAGGATTGGCTTGATATCTTGCACATAGGCAAACGCTGAACATAATGTCAGGTCTACTTGCTGTTAAATAAAGGAGTGAGCCAATCATTCCACGATACTTAGTTATGTCAATAGAATTTCCTGATTCATCTGGGTCAAGATAGGTGCCGGATCCCATAGGAATTGCACTTTCTTTGCTACTTTCCATCTCAAACTTCTTTATAAGGTCTTTGCAATATTTTGATTGGTTTACGAAGATACCATGTTTGAGTTGCTTAATTTGAAGACCAAGAAAGAAATTCAATCTTCCCATCATAGACATCTCAAACTCTCCTTGCATCATAGACGAAAATTCCTTGCACATATTTTGGTTAGTTGAACCGAAAACAATATCATCTACATAGATTTGTACAAGTAAGGTATGATGATTAACATTTTTTATGAAGAGAGTGGTATCAACTTTACCCTTTACAAACCCTTTTTCACATAGGAATGCGCTTAGTCTATCATACCAAGCCCTTGGTGCTTGCTTCAGCCCATAGAGAGCTTTCTTCAGTTTGAAGACATGATTAGGATGTTTGAAGTCTTCAAATCCGGGAGGTTGCTTTACATAGACTTCTTCATTTATGAATCCGTTGAGAAATGCGCTTTTTACATCCATTTGAAAAAGTTCAAAGTCCAATGAGCATGCATATGCAAGTAATAGTCTTATTGCTTCCAAACGTGCTACCGGAGCAAAAGTTTCTTCAAAATCAATTCCTTCCTCTTGGTTGTATCCTTGAGCAACTAGTCTTGCCTTGTTTCGAGTGATTATTCCATTTTCATCCATCTTGTTTTTGAAAACCCATTTGGTTCCAATGATACGTTTATTTCCTGGATTAGGAACAAGTTCCCAAACTTCATTCCGCTCGAATTGGTTTAACTCCTCTTGCATGGCAAGGATCCATTGATCATCTTCTAGTGCTTGAGCCACTTTAGTAGGTTCAACTTGAGATACAAACGCCATATTTAAGCATGCATCCTTAAGATTTAGCCGAGTAGATACTCCTTTGCTAATATCTCCAATTATATTGTCGATTGGATGATCACGATGAGTTCTCCATTCTTGAGGAAGATCATCATCATTTTCATTTTGATGTGAAAGTTCATGTGATTGTTCCGGATTGACAATTTTGCCATCTCCGCAGGAAATCTCATGAGATAAATCTATAGAATCATCATCATCACAAATAGCAACTTCCTCCTTGGAGGTGTTAGATTCATCAAAAGAAACATGCATTGATTCTTCTATAGTTAAAGTTCTTTTATTGTAAATTCTAAAAGCTTTGCTAGAAAGAGTAACCAAGAAAGATACCTTCATCCGATTTTTCATCGAACTTACCGAGATTGTCTTTGTCGTTGTTAAGGACAAAACATTTGCACCCGAAAATATGAAAGTGAGAGATATTTGGTTTTCTTCCTTTGTAGATCTCATATGGAGTTTTCTTTAGTATAGGTCTTATGATCACGCGATTGCTTACATAACATGCCGTGCTTACCGCATCCGCCCAAAAATATTTAGGCAAACTTGAGTCACTTAGCATGGTTCTAGCAAGTTCCACCAAAGACCTATTTTTCCTTTCAACTACTCCATTTTGTTGTGGAGTTCTTGGTGCTGAAAAATTGTGGAAGATCCCATTTTCTTCACAAAATTCTTCAAATAGACTGTTTTGGAACTCTCCACCGTGATCACTTCGGATTGATGTTATCTTTGATGACTTCTCATTTTGGACTTGTTTTGCATATCTCTTGAATGCCTTGAGCTTCATTCTTGTGTACTAAAAACAAAGTCCAAGTGAAACGGGAAAAATCATCTACAATAACTAATGCATAAATGTTACCTCCGAAGCTTCTTGTTCTAGATGGACCAAAAAGATCCATGTGCAACAATTGAAGTGGTCTTGTTGTTGAAACCACATTCTTTGGTTTGAAAGTTGATTTGGTCTGTTTGCCCTTTTGGCATGCACTACATAATTTGTCTTTGATGAACTTCATCTTTGGTAGACCAATAACTAAGTCATGCTTAACCAATTTGTTCAAGTGCTCCATGTGAATGTGAGCAATCCTCTTATGCCATAACCAAGCGTCATTGTTGTTTACCATAAGACATTGTACCTTCATAGACAAATCATCTAGAGTAATCACAAAAATATTGTTAGATCTTATACCTTTGAGTTTTACCTCATTGGTTGCCTCATCCATAATAAGACATTCTTCTTTGTTGAATTTGATCTTGAACCCTCTATCGCAAAGTTGACTTATGCTAAGAAGGTTGTGCTTTAATCCTTCAACATAGAGAACATCCTCAATTTGAATGGATGGAGGTGTGCCAACTATTCCAACGCCAAGAATCTTTCCTTTGGTGTTGTCTCCATAGGTGACATACCCTTTGGCTTTATGTACTAGATATGAAAATTGGTGTACATCTCCTGTCATATGCTTTGAACATCCACTATCAAGATACCAAACATTTGAAGTGGATTTCAAGCATACCTACAAAAACAAATTATTTCTTGTTAGGTACCCAAGTTGCCTTGGGTCCTTCATAGTTAGTTCCCTTTTTCACCCATGCATAATGTCCACTAGCCATACTGAAATTTCTAATATAGCATGCATTTGGTGTGTGTCCAATAATACCACAGTAAAAACAGTTTGGAACAAATTTGCTCTTGTATCTAGGAATTTGTTTTCTTTTAGATACATTAGCCTTTTTCTTTTGATGATTATGAACAACTTGCTTCTTTTCTACTTTTTTGGGATTGGAACTATTACTAGCCTTTACAAAAACAGTGGGATTGTTACTTGGTTTCTTAGTATTCACATAACCAAGACCTCTTTTATCATTAGGATAACGTTGTTGGCTTAGTAATCCTTCCAATCCTATTTGTCCTTTTTCATATCGTTCAATGACTCTTTTCAATTGAACAATTTGAAAGACATTTGATTCACACTTGGAGCATGCAAAGTTTTCCTTTTCTTTTATAAAATTTTGTTTTTGAAGATCAAAATCTTTAGTCATGGTGTCAATTTTTTCTAGACAACTTAGAAGTTCTTTTTCTTGTTTTGACACCTTTTTGTATAAACTTTTGCATTCTTTCAAGAGTTCATCAATTGCACCTTGAACATCATCATCAAAAAGATTAAATTCATTACTAACCTCTTCTTCATTGTCGGAGTGATGCGATGCCATTAAGGCTAAGTTTGCACATTCGTCGCTTTCCGATTCCGATGAACTGCTCATATCATTATCTTCCCATGCTATGTAGGCTTTCTTTTGTTTTGAGTCCTTTCCTTTGAATCCATTTTTCTTTGGGAGATTTGGACAGTTTGGCTTGATATGTCCTTGCTTTCCACATTCATAACATGAGACATCTTGAGTTGATGTGGAGGCTTCTCTTTTCTTGAAGTGCTTTCTCTTATATGCATGAGATCCGCCTTTGTCATTTCTGCCAAAAAACTTTCCAAGTCTTTTCACTAGAAGCATGAAATTTTCATCTTCTTCCGGATTGTCTTCTTTTACCACTTCTTTTGAATCAATTTTTAAGGCAATGTTTTTGGACTTCTTTTCTAGATTCTCATGTTTTTCAAGTCTACCGAGTTCTGTTTCGTATTCTTGAAGTTTGCCGAATAATGTAGCGGAAGTCATTGCGGAGAGACTCTTCTTTTCCGAGATTGCCGTTACCTTTGGTTGCCATTCCCTAGTCAATGATCTAAGGATTTTCAAGTTGAGTTCATCATTTGACAGGGTTTTACCAAGAGCAATTAAGTGATTTGTCAAATGCACAAATCTCTTTTGTAAGTCAAGAATGGATTCTCCGGGCTGCATTCGAAATAGTTCATATTCTTGACTCAAGGTATTTAGCCTTGATCTTTTTACTTCAGCCGTTCCTTCATGAGTTTGAACCAAGGTATCCCAAATTTCCTTTGCTGTTGTGCAGTTTGAGACACGAAAAAATTCGTCCATACTGAGAGCACCTTGAAGAAGGTTTATTGCCTTTTTGTCATAGAGAACTTTCTTTTTATCATCGTCGTCCCATACAGTTTTGGGCTTTGCAGACCCAACGCCATTGATTACCGTTATTGGGATAAATGGACCATTTTCAACAGCATCCCATACTTCCTCTCCTTGTGCTTCTAAATGCGCCTTCATGCGTATTTTCCAAAAGTCAAAATATTCACCACAAAATAGAGGAGGCTTGTTGTTACTACCACCATCTCTGAAAACTGGTTGATGATTTGCGGAAGCCATACTGGATCTCTAGGAGCAGGTTACCTATAACCTGCTCTGATACCAATTGTAAGATTAAGATTGCGCCTAAGAGGGGGGGTGAATTAGGTGATGGTCGATTTTTGACTTATTTTATACTTTCTGGTTTTGATTTAGTGCTTTGAAAACTGTAAAGTGCAGAAAGTAAAGAGACACGGAGAATTATCCTGGTTCCTTCCACAACCCGGAAGTACGTCCAGTCCCCTTGCAAACACGCAAGAGATTTTACTATATTGTTAGAACTTTTACAAGACTCTTCCTAGTCTTATCCACTAAAGAACCTAACAAATAACCAAGAACACCCTCTTGGATTTCCAATAAGTCTAATGAGAACAATCCTCTCAAAAGATACCTCTTGTTTCCAACAATGGACAACAAGGAACAAAAAATAATCTAATACTTAATTCCAACAATCCTGGAAATAAGTTACACTTTGTATGTTTTTATGAAGTATGATTTCTTGAAGTTTCTTCTTTCTTCTCTTGTAAGCAATTCAAACTGTAACACAATGGTTAGATAATGCTCAAAGATTTCTGTTCTTTATATGTGAAAGTGCAGAAAATCTTTGTTCTTAAAAGTTAAGAAATATGAAGTTTGAATATTTTACAAAGTTCAGATTTTATTGCAAGAGAAGAGTTTTTTATGATTTGAAATATTTTGCAATATATAGTAATCAAGATACCTTTCCAAAAGGACACTTTTCTGTTTGTAAAACTTGACAAGATGCAATGTTTGATCATGCAACTATTGGAGAAAAGGTATGAAGGATATCTTGAAACCAGTTCAGATTTTTCAAAATTTTCAATGTGCAAATCGATTAACATAACATGCAAATCGATTGCACGAGTTTGTAACGTTCAGAATTTCAAAAAGTTTGAAGTGTAAATCGATTAGCATGTAGTGTCAATCGATTTACAAGTGTTAAAAAATCAGTTTGTTCTGTGATCAATCGATTTACACAACCTGTAAATCGATTGCTGGCAGGAGCAAACAATTTTTTGAAAAAGCATGTGTAAATCGATTTACACAAGATGTTAATCGATTTACAGCAGAGAAAAACTTAAAAATTGTTTTGAAATATAATTGAAGTGATGTGGCAAGTGTGTATATCATTTTTGAGCATTTCTAATCAATGTAGTTTAATTGAGAATTGATATACTTGATTGCTTGCCAAGTTCCTTGAAGCTTTGAGTGAATGATGCTTTAAGATGATTTCCACTTCTTTTCCTTCTTTCCATAATGCTTGTTTGTCTTTCATCAAACTAGCTTGTTTGTCTTTCATCAAAACTAAAGTTGAGTTGAGGCTTGAGATTACACTTTATTCGAAGGGACTTTGCTAAAGTATCCCTATTTTCGAGGGACATGACCAAGTTTCAGAAGGCAACAATGAGAGGTTATCCTAGAGGTGCAAGTGTGAATAGTATGTTCAATTAAGTTATTTATCTTGAATCAGGGTTTTTCTAGATTGGTTTTAGTCTTTCCATATGAACCTTAGTTACTAACAGTTATATATATATATATATATATATATATATATATATATATATATATATATATATATATATATATATATATATATATATATATATATATATATATATATATATATATATATATAGCAGGAAAAGTAAAGTGCGGAAAGTAAATGCTAAGTTATTACAGGGCTTTGGGCAGTTACATAAAAAAGATGCGGAAATTAAATCCTAGACTATTACATACCGTAAGCAGTTACATAATAGAAAAAATATGGAAAGATAAATCTAAACTATTACAAGAAAACGTTGTGCGACCTATACAATCCTTTTAAGAACTTAAATGCAAAATAAATAATAAAAAATATTGAAAAATGTTTGTATGTGATTTTTTATGAATATAATTTGATGTTAATTAAATAATTAAAATCCTAAGTCTAATTAATTTTAATTAATAATAATTCTAAAGTCTAATTAATTTTAATTTTAAGAAAATATTTATTAACCTAATTAATTAGTAAATAAAAAAATATCAAAATTAAATATTGATTAAAAACCTAAACCTAATTTATTAGGGTTTTGAAAAAAGGATTAAAATTGATTGATAGTTAATTAAGGAAAATAATTAGGGTTAGTGAAAAAAATTAGGGTTAGTAATTAAAAAAAATTAGAAAAAAAGATAAAAAGGTTTAAACTGCATGGGATGGGTGTTGAACCCACAACCTCTAGCTTCATAGTTGTACAGCTTGCCACCAGACTAAGTGCTGGTTGATGATAGGAAACATGCGCTGAAGATTATATGTGAAACCTGCATAAATTAGAAAATAACACAAAAAAGTTGCAAAAGGAAGGGATTTAACCCACGCCCTTAGAGAATAATGCCTTAACGCGCGCGTCCCTGCCACTGGGGTGGCTGTTATATCTGGTACTATGACTAAAACAAATAAATATGAAATAAATAAAAATTGATGGGCCGGAGTGGCGCTACAGCCCTAGCTCTGGTCGTCTTCTCCAGCGAGTCGCTTTCTTGTACCTGCAAAATAAAAGCGTTAATGATCCAAAAGAGACCCTACTCCCCTAATTTGACCTTTGCGAGTTCAATGGTGGCCTTGGTTTTTGCTGAATCATCATGTGCACAGAGATATAAAGAAAACAAAGCAAATCGGTTCAAACATGGTGATTCATCATCCTTGCATTATGGGACACATGTAATGGTTCAATCATGTATAGTTTTGTCTCAGAAGCATATTGCACACGTTAGTTTCAATCAAAGCATAATAAAAACTAAAATACGAAATTCAAGAAAACATGTAAATCAGTGATGCATGCAGTGCTCGTTTCAGGCTTCTTTGATCATCAAGAATGATCAATACTTACTCTATAGTACCTCAGGAGTCGATTTGGATGGCTAGTTTGCTTTGAAAGTGGCTGGAATAATGATTTCAAGTTTGTCCTAGCTTGGATAAATTTTGATATTTTTGAGAGTTCTTGTAGGTTTTTTTTGTCCCTTCTCTAAAGATAATGAGCATATATATAGGAAGAGATTAGGTCAAGAAAAATGGGCTAGGACCTCGTGTAATTATATCTTTTATTCTTGCTTGAAAATATAATTGGAATAATACAAAACATGAATATTTGTTTTTCAAATAAGCTTCACACGGTTTCTAATGCAATCTTGGGCCTCCATAATATTTGAAACAAAAGCCTTTTATGCCTCACACCTCCCTTTGATATTTATTTGATTTAATTTTGAATTTAAATGAATAAAATCAAAATAAATGAAATAAAAAATAAAAAATAAAAAGGGTGTATGAATAGATTTATAGGTCTATTATGAGGTCAAGAACATGTTTGGACTCTAAAGGATAAGCCCATTATCCCAAAAATTCAAGTTTTCTCAATTTGGGTTTCATGCATTTTCTCAAAGTTACCCAACATGTACCAATCATAACTCTCTCAATTTTTATCATATGAAGGTGATCTTAGACTTTTTAGAAAGCTCAAATGTCCCTTACAACAATATTATTGTTCATTTTCCATTTGAAGACTTTATCTTGATCTAAATTGCTTTGACAAAAAGTGTCTTTTTGTTGACTTTTAAAATGACCTGTAATATTTTAGCTCATATCTCTCAAATGAGGAATCTTTGGGCTTTGATATTAGAGAGGAAAATTTGTATAGAATTGAATTTCCATCAAAATAAGCTTTGGTTGAGAAAAACCTCATGAAGTATGTGAAAGTTATGCTTGGTCAAAGTTCAGTTAACTTCTCCTAAAGAAAACCCTAATTTCGTAATTTTTGACTTTTGATGAATCTTGAGTTTTCTTGATGATTTATGATAAACCCTTGATAAAATGTTGAATGTGACCTCAAAATATTGATGTTGACCAAAAATCTTGAAGTTTGAATGTATGTTAACCACAGTTGACTTTTTACTCCATATAGTTGATTTTCACTTATCTGAACAATTTTTGAGCAAACTTGACATGAGGATTCTTTGAAGCATATGAGGAACCATGAAACTCATTTGAGACATTAGAATTCCCATTTTCCTTGAGAATACCAAAACCCTAGTTGTAGACCACTGCTTAGGAGGAGGATTCATCTGATCAATCTTTGAGTAGTCTTGAGTACTTTGAATCAATTTGTCTTTGAAAAATAGGAGGGAAAATTTTGGGGTACAACAGGTGTAATTATATAAGTTGAGGTGATAGGGGTGTATGGCTAAAAGTGTAGATACATAAGGGTGAGAGTGATAATTTGCATTTTTGGGTTAAATATGAGGTTTACTATTATTTTATAATAATTCAAATAGAATTATTAGTATAATAATAGGATTGATATTATTTTATTAAATAATTATTTAATTGGGATAGCTATATTATTATTTGGATATATTATAATTAAAAATAAGGAAAAGAGAGTAGTACGTGAAATAGAAGAAAAATAGAGAAGTTCGAAAAGGAGAAAGGCAATAGGAAGTTAGGGCAGGATTTCACCGTAGAAATCAAGAAAATCAACCAAAAATCTAAGGTAAGGGGGATTCTAACTGTATAAAGGGTTTCCTAATGTTGTACCCAAAAATTTTCCCTCCCATTTTCTCAATATTTCTCATCACCAAGCCCTTGGAGATCAAGATCCAATTAGGGTTTCATCTGCTCAAGACTTCTCCTTGCACTGTTGACCCAAATTAGGGTTTGTGTTTGCACAAAGATGTTTTGACCTAAATTGCCTAAGATGACTTTCTTGCTTCATATTGGACTCCCAAGTTTATCCACATCATGTTTCAAGTCTTGATTCAAAGTTTTGCCCAGTCAATTGGACAGTTGACCTAGAAATCAGCTGTATTGGGGAAAAAGTCAATTGTGGCCAATTGACAGTCAAACCTCATGAAAATTGAGCCACATCAACATTATGAACTCACATGGACCATTTGATCAAGTTTGGATCACAATTCCACAAGAAATTTGATCAGATCACCAAAAGGGCAAAATGGTCATTTTTAGGGTTTTGATTGCACAAAGGCAATTTTTGACTGTTTGACCTAGCCAATGGAAAACCAAGCTCACATATTGGCTCAAGGACCCCATGGAATTATCTTGACATGCTCAACAAGTTCAAAAGATCCCAAGTACACAAGATTGACAGTTGAATTTCCCAGTCAATTGATCAATTTTGACTGTATACTAAAAAGTCAAACTTTGACTTTTTGGTCAAAATCAAGAGTCAAGATTCATTTTTCATCAAAACATGCCAAATCATGAAACTTGTTCACCAAGAAATCAAAAATTGCAATTTAGGGTTTGAAATGAGAATTTTTCATAACTTAGAATTTTTCTAAGTTATGAAAAACCCTAATTTTTTCCCAACTTTGCCTCACTTTCTCACCAAGATTCATTTGAATTCAAGCAAAAGTCAAAACATGAAAGTTGTAGCTTGTTGCATAATCTACAACTTTGATTCACAAAGTTTTCCCAAAAGAGGCTTGTATCTCAAGTTACAATTTTTTGAATAAGGGTACTAAACCATTCTTAACTTAGTGAAAATTTGACCTATTTTGGCAAGGTTTTCTACCTAACTTCAAGACCATTTTCCATACACTTCCACTTGGAATTTCAATTTTCACTTCAAAGATGGATTGTAGTACACATTCCAAGCTTTCCAAAATGTCAAAGAACTCATCAAACAACCTCATAACTTGAGAGATTCGAATTTTGCAATATGGCAAAAAGTCACTTTGATTCATGGCCATGTACATGTTCATAACTTGTGCAAATTTCTCAAACCAGCATGCCACTTGATTACAGGCCCTTAAACCATCCAACACTCAATAATTTAATGCATGTTCATTGTGCTAAGGCCTTGTTTCTTGAGTTTAAGCATTACATGTTGGATTAGGCCATAAATGGAAAAAGTGAAATAGCCATTTTTGCAAAAGCAAGCTTTATGTCAAAGTTGCAAATCCACAAGTACAGATCAAATCACTTTGGCACAAGATTATGAGAAAAACACATTGATCAAGACAAGGTTAGCAGCATGTTTAGGGGGCATCTACCTGCCTAGAAACTCAAGTGGCCTTTGTTTGCTTAAGTGTTAAGAAACTTAGCATAACACAACATAACTTTGATCTCAGCAAAGAGAAGCCTAAGAAAATATTTTGTACACCTTCTAATCATCAAACCCAAGCTATAACACGAGCAAACAAGGTCTCAAACACTCCCATTCCCAGAATCACTCTCAAACTGCAGAAACAGGGCAGGGTCTGTAGATTGAATCCCATCTCTCATTCCTTTCATGATTTCTTGCCCAAAGCTCATCAAACACATTCCCTAGCATCACTTGAAGCTAACCAAAACACAAAACACGACCTGTAATTCCTCTAACCAGTTCCACCATTTTCACTTTCTTGTTTTACAGTTGGAGGTCCATAGCTCGATTCAAGGTGTTTCAAAGCAAAGTAAGCATTGGAATAGCATCACCACACTTCAGGCAAGTTACACAGATCATCATCTTGCTCTGAAAGCTCCCCCATTGCCAGATAGAACTTCAACTGAACATGTATCTTCTTGAACTTCTAACTCTTAGTCTAGGCATCATTAGCTCTAAGTTTGTGAATAAGAAGTGTTCTACTCATGCCCCTGAATCTGTACATGCTTTTACTTTTCATTTATTTTGCTTGAGCTGTGAGAATTTAAGGTTTGAATATGGAAGAAAAGTTAGGTCAGGATTTGGGAATGTCAAAATTCTCTCTCATTTCTGAGAGTTAGGATGAGTTCTTTATATATTTAGAATCGTGATTCAATGCTTAACATTTCTTGTGTTGAAAGTTTGTGCAAAAAGTCAAAGAATCCAGATGTTTGAACTTGAATACAGGCGCGCGTTTTTGACATCTTTTTGTCTGAAGGTTGAAGAAGAAGCTACATGGGTTGGGCTTTTTGTGTTATTTCTCTTCACACCATATTTTTGGTTTTGCACCCCCTGAGCCCATTTTATTTATTTGCTTGATTTTTTTACTTTTCTTTTTTTATTCTGATTTATTTATTTTTGCTAATAATATTAAAAACTTGAAAAATTATTTTTACACCATTTTTGCATTTTTTTTTAGGTATTTATTTGTTTATATGGACATTTATGCATAAATATATATATACTATTATTTAGAAAAAACTAGAAAAAATAATGTAAATATATTTCATTTCTGATTTTTATTTCATTTTTCTTTTGAAAATATTTTATGCAAAATATACCTTTTTATAAATATTAAATAATATTATTTTTATATATATAACACATATTTAGAAATTAATACATATAAATGGGCCATATTGCATGTTAGGTTTCTTTGGGTAAAAACAAACAATCAAATGATCATAGTCCCTCGATGACGCTTTCAAAAAGTTGCCTAAAATGATCAAGTCCCTTTCAAAGAAAAATTGCCCAAAGATACTTAGCACTATTGTAATCATGGTCTAAAACGATGACCCACGCCTGTCCCTTTCACATCCTAACACAAGATTGTCCACCAAATGCAATGGTGGAACAAAATTGTTAAAAGGGTTAAAACATAGCATAAATATTTGAGAACTTTAGGGTAGATAGCTCTTAAGTACTTGTCAATTTGCAAAAGAAAACACTTGCCTATTTTCAAACCACACTTCACAAACACTTTCAAAACAAACTTTCAAAAAACCTTGAAACATCTTTTCAAAAAGACAAACAGCTTTTGTAAAACATTCGAGTAAAGAATTGTTACAAGGGTAGCCTAGACAAAGGCATCTTTTTCAAAACATTTTCAAAAGCCACACACAAAGCACCATTTCAAACAATTGAAAACCAAGGCAAGTTGATCTAAGCAAGTACCTAAGAGCCCATGGATAACCATGGATAGAAAGGGTGCTAATACCTTCCCTTTCTATAATCTACTCCCCGAACCCAAGAAAAATCTCAAAGGTTTTTGCTATGCTTTTTAAACCTTTCCTTAGGATAAAATAAAAAGTCGGTGGCGACTCTTGCTCAACCGAAACATTTGCGAAAACAAACGCAAAACCATAGTCAGTTCTCCCACCGTATCACAGAACTGGCGACTCTGCTGGGGACGATTTTAAAAGTGGAGTAACCTTAGGGCTTAGATCACCCTCTTGCATGACTAATTGTTTGAATTGTTTGCTTTATATCTTGGCTCTATTGTTTGGGTTTGCAATCCTACACCCGGATTTTGGGAAACATTCATAGATAGCAATACGTTGTGGAAACTATGCGGGGTATACCGACACGGTCGAAGCAATAGCTATATTAGTGCGACATATTTGTGAGTACCGGTAACCCTTGAGTTCAATCAAGGAGAGTACGGGGCCGCTGAGTGATGTCACTAAGCACTAATGACCTAGAACCTTACTTGACCATCTTGGCCTTTTATTAGGGGTAGTGAGATGACCGGCTTTGGTGCAGTCCGAAGTTGGTAGATACTCAATACTACACTCATTGAGGTTTGTTTTCTTGGAATATTTTTGTCGCTAGTTATGTGGCTAAACCAAAACCATGAACAATGAAAACAATCCAATGATATTGAGCTCCTTAGAACCCGGTTACTATTTATAGGACAGGTTTTTAAGCCAACTACACTCAAGAGGGTACTTACCTATGAAACCCCATGCAAGCCTGAAACTAGGGTTTGGTGTGATTTGCTTGTACATATGTTTGTGCAGACATCATAAACATCATAAAGCATCATATGCATTCACTAACCATTTCAAGGGTTTAGATCTTCATCTTTGTTCTTGTTTTGTAGGTCATGGAAATTCCTCGCAGAAACACCATTCAAGTCAACCTTGTGAGAATCTCTCCTCAACTCAAGGAGCTCACCTCAAGAATTCCGGAAAACTCATCCTTCAGTGAAAGACATGGTAGACTGCTCAGCCTAGTCAACACCAACAATGAAGAAGACATGATGAAAGTGCTATTCCAGTTCTTTGACCCTCTTCACCACTGTTTCACTTTCCCTGATTATCAGTTGGTGCCCACTTTGGAGGAATTTTCTCAACTCCTGAGAATTCCTATCCTTAATCAACTACCCTTCAACGGTACGGAAAAGGAACCAAAGCCGGAAGATGTTGCTCGAGCATTACATCTACAACCATCCGACATCAAGGGGCATTGGAAAACCAGAAGCGGCGTCAAGGGATTTTTAGAAAAATTCTTGTTTGAGAAGGCACAAGAATGTTGGAATTCATTGGACCTACAAGCCTTTGAAGAAATTGTGGCACTCCTTATCTATGGGTTGGTCTTGTTCCCAAATTCTGACCAATTGGTAGATGTCAACACCGTCAAAATCTTCTTGTCCAGAAATCCAATACCAACATTGCTTGGGGACATTCTTCACTCATTTTACACACGAACAATGAGAAAGAGGGGTGTTCTCATGTGTTGTACTCCTCTCCTTGCAAGGTGGTTTATTTCGCATCTTCCACAATCTGTCTTGAAGAATGACCAAGGCTCAAGGTGGTCCCAACGGTTGATGACTCTTACTCACTCTGATGTACATTGGTGTTCTCGGTCCAGAGAAAATGTCATCATCGTCGATCGTTGTGGAGAGTTTCCTAATGTTCCTTTACTTGGAATCAGAGGAGGTATCACCTACAACCCTTGCCTAGCTTTGAGGCAATTTGGATATGCACGGAGGGATGGTCCTCATGACATGTTGATTCCTGACCTAGTTTTTGACTTCGACAACGATGCGCAAGGACTTCGCCAAAGATTCATCAGAGCTTGGGGAAGACTCAACAAGGTTGATAGCAAGACTCTGGGACACAAGAACTCCATTCCTCTTGAGCCTTA
Source organism: Vicia faba (assembly GCA_948472305.1). NCBI lineage: Eukaryota > Viridiplantae > Streptophyta > Magnoliopsida > Fabales > Fabaceae > Vicia > Vicia faba. Next base: position 359,227,474 of record OX451738.1, read on the forward strand.
TCTCAAGTGGGTACGAGCCCGAGCCCAAAGTCTGATGATGCCTTATCCTCATGTTCTCCCTGTGATTAAAGAGCCCGTCAAGGAAGGAGAGGTTCCCTACACCATCCTACATCCAGACATGCCTACATCGTGGGAGGAAATGCAGAAAAGTTGGATTCAGCTCAAGGAGGAACGGAATACTTTTGAAGCCAGATTCTACGCTAGTGATAAGAAGGTTTTAGAGCTTACCCGCCGACTCCATGAGCAAGAGGCCCTCAACACCTACATCGCGCCAAAGAGGATGCGCAATGTCTTTTTGCCTTAAGAAGTTATTTTGTAATATTTGGCCCATGGGGCATTTATGTACTAACAAATTTCTTCTTATTAATATGACGTGCGTTCTTCTTTGTCTGCAACAATTTTGAATGTTCTAAATCCTTGAATTCATTGCATACATAAGCATATCATTCATCATGTGCATAAGCAGGTCTCACACCAGGTTTCCTTATCTGTCTGCTGTTTATTTCAGTAGGATGGATCTCGAGCAAACAATCAAAGACCTACAAGCTCAAAATGCACAGTTCCAGCAACTCCTGATGACCTTGGCTAAGGGTCAGGAGGATATCAAGACCCAATTGGGGAATAAAGACCCAGTGAAGAAGAAGAAAAAGAGACTCGGAGTGGCTACTTTAGGGAGAAGATTTGACGGAGAAGCTCGGAGAGTGCTTGAATTTCCTCCTACTTCTGATGAAGGAACCAGCAAAGGAGGTGGGGCTGCGGTACCTTCCGAGTCCGATGTGGAAGAAGAGGAGGTCGAAGAGGATGAAGATTATTCTGATCAACAATACCCTCCAGCTGATGATAAATACAAGGGTTTAGAGGACAGATTAGCCGCCATGGAGCTACAAAGAGTACCGGGTTTGGACTTTGAAGACTTGGGTTTGGTTGCCGGGATTGTGATTCCCCCAAAGTTTAAGGTGCCCGTGTTTGTGAGGTATGATGGGCTGTCCTGTCCAAAAATGCATCTCAGGTCCTGCATGAGAAAGATTCAACCCTATACGGCAGATAAAAACCTTTGGATTCATTTCTTTTAGGACAGCCTTTCTGGAGCTCAGTTGGAGTGGTTTTATCAGCTAGAGGGAACCAGCGTCCGAAATTGGGAAGACTTGGCCACCGCCTTCTACAAACAATACCAGTATAATTCTGACCTTGCTCCTACTCGTACCCAACTTCAGGGTATGTCGTTAGGAACAGGCGAAGGATTCAAAGAATATGCACAAAAATGGAGGGATTTGGCTGGCAGGGTGCAACCTCCTTTAACCGACCGCGAACTTGTTGATATGTTTCTTGGGACCCTATCTGGGCCATTTTTCAATCATCTGATTGGTAACTCCTCCGCGGGGTTTACCGATTTGATCTTAACGGGCGAAAGAATAGAAGCGAGCATCAAGTCAGGAAAGATTCAGAAGGGTGTTGCTGCAAGTGTCGAGAAGAAGCCTTTTAAGAAGGAAACAGCTGTGGTATATTCTCAGAGTAGAGCAGGGAAGACTGAGCGCCGGCCGACCGTGGGGGCCGTAATGATTCAAAATCCTTCAAGTGAGCAGCCTCGCTATAACCAGTCCAGACCAAATCAACAACGAGTGGAACGGCCGCAACGACAGTTCACCCGTATTAATATGACTCCGGCGCAAGTGCTTCCCCATCTGTTGAAATTGAATCTCGCCACCATCAAGGAGGCACCAAAGAATGTGAATACGTCCTCTCCGCATTATCATCCTAATGCTAAATGCGCCTACCATTCTGACAGTGTCGGGCACGACACCAATGATTGTTGGGCACTCAAGCTTAAGATCCAAGACCTGATAGAGGCGAAGGAGGTGGAGTTTGACGCTCCGGAGAAGCCTAATATGATCTCTGCACCCATGCCGAAGCACGGCCGAAATGTCAATGCCATTGAAGAAGATTTGTATGTTGCTGATGTCAATGATCTGATAACTCCATTGTTAACCATCAAGTTGAATCTGTTAAGGGCCGGGATCTTCCCGGGATGTAAAGAAGACTGCTATTGTTTTTACTCTCTGCCGTTTGATTGTCCGTTATTGAAGAAAGGCATCCAAAGCCTTATGGATAGTCGACAAATTTTGTTTGAAAAAGTTTCTGCTGTTCCAACCCATATCGAAGATGTCTCAATCATAACCATTCACGCCAATCTTTCCAAGGCCGTCAGAAAGCCTGTTAAGATTACACCAGCTACGAAATTTGTTCCTTTGAAGATAACAATGCCAGGGCCTGTCCCCTATGTTTCTGAGAAGTCCATACCATGGAACTATGGCGGTGACGTTTACTACCATGGTATCAAACAAATCGAAATAACTGAAGAAAGTTCGGATGATGAAGAAGCCAGCATTGGTAACATTGCAGGCACTAGTAAAATCACCCGGAGCGGGAGAATATTTTCTCCAGAGATTGCCCCTCCAAGAGAAATCTTTGGACCCTCATCTGCCGACAAGGTCATCCCTGCACCAATAAAACTCTCTGCCAGAGCCCCTTTGATTAAGGATGTTGTTGTTCCTAGTACTGTCCCTCCAACCACTGCTGACAAAGGTAAGGGAATCCAAGATGAGCTCGTCAGGACGAGGGCTCAACCCTTGGTCATCCCGGAAACCTCCAAGAAGGAAATGGATGAGATTTTGAGGATAATCAAAAGGAGTGATTACGATGTGGTAGAACAGCTGGGGCAAACCCCCTCAAAGATCTCCATGCTGGCACTACTACTTTGCTCAGAAGCGCACGCTAAAGCCCTGATAAAATTCCTGAAGGCAGCCCATGTGCCCCAGGAAACCTCTGCGAATCAATTTCAAAATTGCGTGGCTAGCCTGACTGCGGACAATGGATTAGGGTTCTCTGACGCCGACCTAACTCCTAAAGGTAGAAACCACAATGATGCTTTGCACATTTCAGTCGAGTGTCGAGGAACCACTCTCGCACATGTCTTGGTCGATACTGGTTCATCGCTGAATGTATTGCCTAAGAAGGCCTTGGACCGACTAGATTGTGAAGGGTTGGAATTGAAGCCGAGTGATATTGTTGTTAGAGCTTTCGATGGTTCGAAGAGAATGGTCCATGGGGAGGTTAAAATTCCCATCAAGATAGGCACTGAGGTGTTTAAATCTACTTTCTATGTGATGGACATCCGTCCGTCATACTCTTGCTTGTTGGGTAGGCCTTGGATACACCATGCTGGGGCAGTCACCTCCTCCTTACATCAGATGTTGAAGTATCCTGTTAAGGGAAAGATCATTACCGTCCATGGCGAAGAGGAGTACATGATTAGCCACTTGAATTCTTTCCGATACGTGGAGGTAGAAGGGGAGTTCATTGAGACGCCTTTCCAGCATTTCGAAGAAGTCCTTCCTGAAATAGCAGTAGCAAAGTTGGCAGTTGAGACACCAAGGCAGATGGCCAGGATGGCATCTCTGGAGGACGCAAGGCCCGCAATAAAGGAAGGGAAGAATTAAGCATGGGGGAAGTTGCCTGATATTCCACATAAGACCGACAAATTTGGATTAGGGTTCACAGCCGCTGGCCAGAAAGCTATGCGCCGTTCGAAGATTGAAAGAGCGCCAGTCAAAATTTCTCCTTATGGAATATACGCTTTGGAGGACGAGGACAAAGAGAGCAACATCGAAGAGTGGATTTATCCAACTGTCAAAGGAGGATTGAGCAACTGGGAGGCAAAAGACTTTGTCCCCATCACTTTTATTCATCAGTAATTTATCTGTTAAACATTTCCTATTTGGTCTGTAATATTTATTTTCAAACAATCCGTACACTATCTTTTCACCTCATGCCTTGCTCGGGGCATGTAGGTCCATTTGTAAGGGTTTTGATTATTTTTCATATCCATATGCCATGTTTAATGATTCATTGGACGTTTTTCATTTGATAAACTGCTGTGTTCATTCTCTTTCCTTTTGCATTTTTTATTTAAGGATGGCTATCCCTTACACACACCCACACTCACAAATGCAGGTACCCATCCACTCCGGATTCCATGGGTGACTATTCTGCTATATCTTTCAATAACTCTGAAGATCTGGTCAATCAAGCCGAGTATGAAGATGACGAAGGTTGTGAAGTACCAGGGGAACTAGCCAGACTTCTACAGCAAGAGGAAAGGGCCATCTTACCTCACGAAGAGTCATTGGAAACTGTCAATTTAGGAACCGAAGAAGACCGGAAGGAGGTGCAAGTGGGTGCCAATCTGGAACCGAATGCCAAGGAACGCCTAATACAGCTGTTGAATGAGTATGTTGAAATCTTCGCTTGGTCTTATGAAGACATGCCAGGTTTAGACACAGACATCGTGGTTCACCGTCTCCCCACAAGAGAGGATTGTCCACCGATCAAGCAAAAAGTCCGCCGAATGAGGCCTGACATGTCTGAAAAGATCAAAGCAGAAGTGATGAAGAAATTCGACGCTGGCTTTCAGGCTGTTACGTCCTATCCTCAATGGGTCGCTAACATCGTGCCAGTACCTAAGAAAGATGGCAAAGTCAGGATGTGTGTGGACTACCGGGATTTGAATAGGGCCAGCCCCAAAGATGATTTTCCGCTACCTCATATTGACATTTTGATCGACAATACAGCTCAGCATAAAGTGTTTTCCTTCATGGATGGATTCTCGGGCTACAATCAAATCAAAATGGCCCCCGAGGATATGGAGAAAACAACTTTTGTCACACAATGGGGCACTTTCTGTTACAAGGTGATGCCGTTCGAGCTGAAGAACGCAGGGGCAACTTATCAACGCGCCATGGTAGCTTTGTTTCATGATATGATACATCATGAGATTGAAGTTTACGTAGACGATATGATAGCTCGGTCACAAACAGAGGAAGAGCACCTTGAACATCTAGAAAAGCTTTTTGCCAGGTTGAAAGAATACAAACTCAGGCTGAATCCAAGTAAGTGCACTTTTGGAGTTAGGTCTGGTGAACTCCTGGGATTCATTGTAAGCAACAAAGGCATTGAAGTTGATCCAGCAAAAGTGAAAGCAATACAAGAGATGCCTGCTCCCCGCACTGAAAAGGAGGTTAGAGGATTCTTGGGGCGCTTGAACTATATTGCCAGATTCATCTCCCATCTGACTTCTACCTGTGAGCCAATTTTCAAGCTCTTGAAGAAAGATCAGGTAGTCGAATGGAACGATGATTGCCAAGCTGCTTTTGATAAGATCAATGAGTATTTGCTAGAACCTCCTATTCTGATGCCACCCGTCGAAGGAAGACCACTGGTCATGTATTTGACCGTCTTGGATAACTCAATGGGGTGTGTTTTGGGCCAACATGACGAGTCTGGTCGAAAAGAGCATGTTATTTATTACCTTAGCAAAAAGTTTACCGACTGTGAGACTCGCTACTCACTGCTCGAGAAAACTTGTTGCGCTTTGGTATGGGTTGCTCGCCGACTAAGAGAATATATGTTGACCCATACTACCTTGTTGATTTCCAAAATGGATCCTATCAAGTATATCTTCGAAAAGCCCGCTTTATCTGGAAGGATAGCTAGATGGCAAATGATCCTAACTGAGTATGACATCCAGTACACCACCCAAAAAGCTATAAAAGGGAGTGTGCTAGATGACCATCTGGCTCATCAAGCTATCGAAGATTATCAACCCATGAGATTTGACTTCCCAGACGAGGACATCATGAATTTGGACAACATTGAAAGTAACGGACCGTATGACGGACCCGAAAAGGGATCCCGATGGACCCTGTACTTTGATGGTGCTTCAAATGCACTTGGAAATGGTATCGGCGCAGTACTCATTTCTCCGGAAGGTTGTCACACTCCTTTCACAGCCCGACTTTGCTTCAACTACACAAACAACATGGCTGAGTACGAAGCTTGCATCTTTGGTCTCAAGGCTGCTATAGAATCGGGGATTAAATCTTTGATCGTATTTGGGGACTCAGCTCTGGTTATCAGTCAAATCAAAGGAGAATGGGATACCAAGCATCCTAATCTTATCCCATACAAAGAACATGTCCTGACATTGTTGCCTCATTTCGAGCAAATTACCTTCGAGCATTTCCTGCGAGAAGAGAATCAGCTAGCAGATGCTCTAGCTACAATGTCTTCCATGTTTAAACTCAACTGGGATAACGAGGCTCCCCAAATCACCATCGAGCGAATGGATGAACCTGCGCATTATCATGAGATTAATACCGAAGAAGTAGTGGAACAACCTTGGTTCCATGAAATCCAAAGGTATCTCGAGACTAGAGATTATCCCGAAGGAGCTTCCGTAAATGACAAGAAGTTCTTAAGGAAATTTGCTGCCAAATTCTTCCTGAGCAACGACATCCTTTACAAACGAAGCCATGATTGTGTATTACTCCGATGCGTAGACAAAGCGAAAGCAGAGTTGATCATGACTGATATACACAGCGGCACATTTGGCACTCACTTGAGCGGGCATACCATGGCTAAGAAGATCCTAAGGGCAAGCTATTACTGGTCTACCATGGAAGCTGACTGCCATCAACATTCCCGTACTTGCCACAAATTCCAAATCTACGCTGACAAAGTTCATATCCCTCCGGTTCCTCTCAACGTTCTGACTGCTCCGTGGCCCTTTGCAATGTGGGGCATTGACATGATTGGAGAGCTCAAGCCCACGGCTTCCAATGGACATCGCTTCATCCTGGTTGCCATTGACTATTTCACCAAATGGGTCGAAGCAGCTTCCTTCGCCTCTGTTACTAAAAATGTGGTTGCCCGCTTTATCAAGCAAAATCTCATATGTCGGTATGGTGTTCCAGACAGGATCATCACAAACAACGGTACAAATCTGAATAACACAATGATCACCGCCTTGTGTGAACAGTTCAAGATTTATCATCACAATTCATCTCCCTATCGGCCGAAGATGAACGGTGCTGTTGAAGCTGTGAACAAAAACATTAAGAAGATCATTCAGAAAATGACAGTCACTTACAAAGACTGGCATGAAATGTTACCGTTTGCTCTGCATGGATACCGTACGACGGCACGTACTTCAACCGGGGCAACCCCATTTTCATTGGTATATGGCATGGAAGTTGTCTTGCCTATGGAAGTTCAGATTCCTTCTCTAAGGATTATGAAGGACGCAGGTTTGAATGAAGATGATTGGATGCAGACCTGACTTGATCAACTCAATTTGATCGACGAGAAGCGACTCGCTGCTATCTTCCATGGTCAGACGTATCAAAAACGGATGATTAAGGCCTTCAATAAGAAAGTCAGACGTCAAGTGTATCAAGTCGGAGATCTCGTAATCAAGCGGATTATCTTGCCGCAAAGTGATCCCAGGGGCAAATGGACTCCTACATATGAAGGACCATTTGTGATCAAAAGCATATTTTCTGGTGGTGCAATGATTCTGACCACCATGGACGGCAACGATTTGCCGCACCCTGCGAACGCAGACATAGTCAAAAAATACTATGCGTAAAATAACCCGACAAGTCGAAAACCCGAAAGGGCGGCTTGGGCAAAAATGGGCATCCCGGTGGACCGAAAACCCGAAAGGGCGGTTCAGGCAAAAATTAGGGATAAAAACAAAAAAATCTGTACACCCGGCAAGTTGAAAACCCGAAAGTGCGGCTTGGGCAAAAAGGGGTTTCCCGGTGGATCGAAAACCCGAAAGGGCGATTCAGGCAAAAGTTAGGGATTTAAAGCGTATGACTATGTCTCGTCGGATCACTTCAAAGACAATCTCTTCATCAACCAGTTCCAGGTTTCTGATCAATCCAGTCATCGGCAGACGAAGCATTGAATGGACAGATATTCAGAGTTGTGAAGGCTATAGCGGAATGGGATCCCCTGGAATTATTTCACACAGCCATCTTTATTTTGTATAAATTTTTCAATATTTACGACGAAAATCCTCTTACTAGGATGATTGTCTCCTTTGTACAAATATACTCAGAGAAAGTTAATACAAATACTTTTTCAGAAATTTGTGTCATTTCCTTTTTCCTTTTCTATTACACTATTGTTTTATTTTTGAGAAACGTCCAATGTTTTGTTAAATAGGCATATGCATTTGAACATAATCATTTCCTTATGAATCAAGAAAGAGGATTACTGATAGGTCGAAGGTGCAGTCGGATATCTTGATACCCTTTCAAAGGAAATCCCCAGCAAGTCTTGAATCTTATCCCCAGTAGATTTTAGAAGCTTATCCCCTGCAGAGCACGGACGTCTCTCCCGAGTTTTATTCAAAGTTATTCCTCACAAGGGCTTATAACTGGGTTATCCTCAGCTTATTGCCACGGAAGATCGCACTCGCCAAATTTATTCCTATCCCCAGCGGAGTTTCGTCAAAATTCCCCAGCATAACCTATCAATACAATCCCCGAAGAGTTTATCTTTGTTACCCTCAGCCAGAGAATCCTCCAGAACTCAGTTCCCCTCAGAGTTTAAGTTTCAGTATCCCCAGCGAAGCCGGACTAGTGAACCTTCTCCCCACAGAATTTTGGGAGGACAAATCTTGAGTTCCCCAGTAAAGTCGCCAGAGATGATTCCCACCAAACTGAAGATTCTCAGTCTTACCTCCCTAGCATGAGTCTATTAGATTGGTACTCCCCAGTAGAAGTCATCAGGAATTCCCCAGAAGATTGGTATACAACCCAAGCTCTTTATTCTCCAGCAACAACCAGGAATTATTCTTCCCGGCAGCAGTCAAGATATTGTCATCTTCAGCCATCTCGGATTCATCTATCCTTTGCAAGACAGCTCTCCAGCTTACATGCGCATTCATTTACATTCATATTACATAACATACATTGTATCATGCATCATAACATTGCATGTAACAACTCTTTACCTTTCAGGTAAGATCAGTCGAAGGACTAAAATCATTATCTTCCGAGATTCTTTCCAGGAATAGTTCAGATGTGACCCATACATGGCAACATTCTAATGCTTATTCCAGATTTATCCAGATGCAGTTTTACACGAGCTCATCATCAGGGAACCCTACACCGGTTCTTCTTCCAAATTCAAGACTTCTGAAAACAGTTTACGGGTTCTCCAAGTAACGGATGTTAACCTATCGCTTGTTCAGTTTCTTCTCAAGACTTCTGAAAACAGTTTATGGATTCTTCCCAACAACGGATGTTAATCTATCACTTGTTCAGATGCAACCTTTGAAAACAGTCTACAGACGCTTCCCAACAACGGATGCTGCTCTATTACTTATTCAACTCCAAGACTTCTGAAAACAGTTTACGGGTTCTCCAAGTAACGGATGTTAACCTATCGCTTGTTCAGTTTCTTCTCAAGACTTCTGAAAACAGTTTATGGATTCTTCCCCACAACGGATGTTAATCTATCACTTGTTCAGATGCAACCTTTGAAAACAGTTTACGGACGCTTCCCAACAACGGATGTTGCTCTATTGCTTATTCAACTTCAAGATTTCTGAAAACAGTTTACGGATTCCTCCCAACAACGGATGTCAATCTATTGCTTATTCAGACCCCCAGTTCAAAGATGGCCCAAAGCATGGACACCTTTCTGATACTCATTCCAGATGGCATCTTTAAGCCCATCCCCGACAAGTTCCTGTTACTCCTCCCGATGGCATCATTAAGCCCATCTCCAAATGGAATCTCTAAGCCCATTCCCGCATCCATTGCTTTGACGAGTGCAAATTTAAGGGCACTCTAGTGTCCAATCTCCTTTTACCCTCGAGTCACGAAAGGCAAAATTGCCAATCTAACTCTTCGGATTCAAGAAGATTGAACAGAGGCAACTGTTGTACCCCAAAATTTTCCCTCCCATTTTCTCAACATTTCTCATCACCAAGCCCTTGGAGATCAAGATCCAGTTAGGGTTTCATCTGCTCAAGACTTCTCCTTGCACTGTTGACCCAAATTAGGGTTTGTGTTTGCACAAAGATGTTTTGACCTAAATTGCCTAAGATGACTTTCTTGCTTCATATTGGACTCCCAAGTTTATCCACATCAAGTTTCAAGTCTTGATTTAAAGTTTTGCCCAGTCAATTGGACAGTTGACCTAGAAATCAGCTGTATTAGGGAAAAAGTCAATTGTGGCCAATTGACAGTCAAACCTCATGAAAATTGACCCACATCAACATTATGAACTCACATGGACCATTTGATCAAGTTTGGATCACAATTCCACAAGAAATTTGATCAGATCACCAAAAGGGCAAAATGGTCATTTTTAGGGTTTTGACTGCACAAAGGCAATTTTTGACTGTTTGACCTAGACAATGGCAAACCAAGCTCACATATGGGCTCAAGGACCCCATGGAATTATCTTGACATGCTCAACAAGTTCAAAAGATCCCAAGTACACAAGATTGACAGTTGAATTTCCCAGTCAATTGATCAATTTTGACTGTATACTGAAAAGTCAAACTTTGACTTTTTGGTCAAAATCAAGAGTCAAGATTCATTTTTCATCAAAACATGCCAAATCATGAAACTTGTTCACCAAGAAATCAAAAATTGCAATTTAGGGTTTGAAATGAGAATTTTTCATAACTTAGAATTTTTCTAAGTTATGAAAAACCCTAATTTTTTCCCAACTTTGCCTCACTTTCTCACCAAGATTCATTTGGATTCAAGCAAAAGTCAAAACATGAAAGTTGTAGCTTGTTGCATAATCTACAACTTTTATTCACAAAGTTTTCCCAAAAGAGGCTTGTATCTCAAGTTAGAATTTTCGGAATAAGGGTACTAAACCATTCTTAACTTAGTGAAAATTTGACCTATTTTGGCAAGGTTTTCTACCTAACTTCAAGACCATTTTCCATACACTTCCACTTGGAATTTCAATTTTCACTTCAAAGATGGATTGTAGTACACATTCCAAGCTTTCCAAAATGTCAAATAACTCATCAAACAACCTCATAACTTGAGAGATTCGAATTTTGCAATATGGCAAAAAGTCACTTTGATTCATGGCCATGTACATGTTCATAACTTGTGCAAATTTCTCAAACCAGCATGCCACTTGATTACAGGCCCTTAAACCATCCAACACTCAATAATTTAATGCATGTTCATTGTGCTAAGGCCTTGTTTCTTGAGTTTAAGCATTACATGTTGGATTAGGCCATAAATGGAAAAAGTGAAATAGCCATTTTTGCAAAAGCAAGCTTTATGTCAAAGTTGCAAATCCACAAGTACAGATCAAATCACTTTGGCACAAGATTATGAGCAAAACACACTGATCAAGACAAGGTTAGCAGCATGTTTAGGGGGCCTCTACCTGCCTAGAAACTCAAGTGGCCTTTGTTTGCTTAAGTGTTAAGAAACTTAGCATAACACAACATAACTTTGATCTCAGCAAAGAGAAGCCTAAGCAAATATTTTGTACACCTTCTAATCATCAAACCCAAGCTAGAACACGAGCAAAAAAGGTCTCAAACACTCCCATTCCCAGAATCACTCTCAAACTGCAGAAACAGGGCAGGGTCTGCAGATTGAATCCCATCTCTCATCCCTTTCATGATTTCTTGCCCAAAGCTCATCAAACACATTCCCTAGCATCACTTGAAGCTAACCAAAACACAAAACACGACCTGTAATTCCTCTAACCAGTTCCACCATTTTCACTTTCTTGTTTTACAGTTGGAGGTCCATAGCTCGATTCAAGGTGTTTCAAAGAAAAGTAAGCATTGGAATAGCATCACCACACTTCAGGCAAGCTACACAGATCATCATCTTGCTCTGAAAGCTCCCCCATTGCCAGATAGAACTTCAACTGAACAGGTATCTTCTTGAACTTCTAACTCTTAGTCTAGGCATCATTAGCTCTAAGTTTGTGAATAAGAAGCGTTCTACTCATGCCCCTGAATCTGTACATGCTTTTACTTTTCATTTATTTTGCTTGAGCTGTGAGAATTTAAGGTTTGAATATGGAAGAAAAGTTAGGTCAGGATTTGGGAATGTCAAAATTCTCTCTCATTTCTGAGAGTTAGGATGAGTTCTTTATATATTTAGAATCGTGATTCAATGCTTAACATTTCTTGTGTTGAAAGTTTGTGCAAAAAGTCAAAGAATCCAGATGTTTGAACTTGAATACAGGCGCGCGTTTTTGACATCTCTTTGTCTGAAGGTTGAAGAAGAAGCTACATGGGCTGGGCTTTTTGTGTTATTTCTCTTCACACCATATTTTTGGTTTTGCACCCCCTGAGCCCATTTTATTTATTTGCTTGATTTTTTGACTTTTCTTTTTTTATTCTGATTTATTTATTTTTGCTAATAATATTAAAAACTTGAAAAATTATTTTTACACCATTTTTGCATTTTTTAGGTATTTATTTGTTTATATGGACATTTATGCATAAATATATATATACTATTATTTAGAAAAAACTAGAAAAAATAATGTAAATATATTTCATTTCTGATTTTTATTTCATTTTTCTTTTGAAAATATTTTATGCAAAATATACCTTTTTATAAATATTAAATATTATTATTTTTATATATATAACACATATTTAGAAATTAATACATATATATATATATATATATATATATATATATATATATATATATATATATATATATATATATATATATATATATTAGTATATTTAGGTTAAAATACAAAAATACCTACATTTTTTATTTTATTAATATTTGACCTCAAAAAATACTTTTTATAAATATACTTCATTTTATCTTATTTTTTGTACATAATAAATAAATACTTGTATAAATTAAATAAGATATATATTTACTTAATAAAAATTAGGGTTTTACCCTTAAAACATAAAAAACTCCAAAAATATTACTTTTTTTATTTTATTCATTTTTGTTTATTGGACATAAAAAATATCCTTTTTCCATACATATGAAAACCCTTTTTGCATTTTGCATCTTTATTTTATTTTTCCATTTAATTTATGTAATTAATTATCTTGTAAATATTCCAAAATTGATGTAATAGCTAGGTTTAATTTCCTTGTCTAAATATCCCCCCATTTGAACATTTGTACCCCCTTCCCATATTGTGTTGTAATAGTGTAGGAATTTTACTTTTCGCACTTTAACGCTTTCTAAATATACCATGCTAGAATTAGGGTTTGTATGCAAATAAAAAGAACAAAATAGTTTGACCTAATTTCAAGATAATTAAAGCATGAAAATGGACAACACATATCACACTTGCACCCCTAGGGTATTCCACTTGTTGCCTTCAAATAAATGGGCCATATTGCATGTTAGGTTTCTTTGGGTAAAAACAAACAATCAAATGATCATAGTCCCTCGATGACGCTTTCGAAAAGTTGCCTAAAATGATCAAGTCCCTTTCAAAGAAAAATTGCCCAAAGATACTTAGCACTATTGTAATCATGGTCTAAAACGATGACCCACGCCTGTCCCTTTCACATCCTAACACAAGATTGTCCACCAAATGCAATGGTGGAACAAAATTGTTAAAAGGGTTAAAACATAGCATAAATCTTTGAGAACTTTAGGGTAGATAGCTCTTAAGTACTTGTCAATTTGCAAAAGAAAACACTTGCCTATTTTCAAACCACACTTCACAAACACTTTCAAAAAACCTTGAAACATCTTTTCAAAAAGACAAACACCTTTTGTAAAACATTTGAGTAAAGAATTGTTACAAGGGTAGCCTAGACAAAGGCATCTTTTTCAAAACATTTTCAAAAGCCACACACAAAGCACCATTTCAAACAATTGAAAACCAAGGCAAGTTGATCTAAGCAAGTACCTAAGAGCCCATGGATAACCATGGATAGAAAGGGTGCTAATACCTTCCCTTTCTATAATCTACTCCCCGAACCCAAGAAAAATCTCAAAGGTTTTTGCTGTGCTTTTTAAACCTTTCCTTAGGATAAAATAAAAAGTCGGTGGCGACTCTTGCTCAACCGAAATATTTGCGAAAACAAACGCAAAACCATAGTCAGTTCTCCCACCGTATCACACCTAATAATTGGGTATGGTAAGATCTAGGTTGTGTGTTGTGATTTCTCCCTATTTGGTTGTTTTGGGGTTTTTCATGTTGATGAATTTTGGTGATTTGTGTGTGTTTTTGATGGAATTGAATGATATGAATTGGTTAGGTTGATACACAATGGTTGTGAATATTTAATATTATTAAAATATAAATTTTGATGAAAAAAATATGAATTTTGGGTGTTAAAACGTGGGAGGATCATAACTGGAAATTGCATAATTTTTCCCTGTTATCGCAGGGTAACCAATCACCCATATATCATAACTGTTTACCATATCAAAAGTTGGAACAGACGGCTATTGTCTTACAGTAACTGGTTACCATAAGTGGGTAACTGGTTACCACGGTGAATTTTGGAAAAACAAGATTATTGTCTTGTGGTAACCGGTTACCATAACTGGGTAACAGGTTACCACTGATAATGACAACATTTTTGGAAAACTTCTAAAACTCATAACTTTTGCCTCGGGAGTCCGTTTGACGCGCCGTTTGGACCGTTGGAAAGATAAAATAAATTTCTATCTTATGGAAATGACTGATAAGGCAGTATTTAATTATTTAACCGACATTGATACCCATTTGTGGGTGTGTTTTTGAGTTATATGCCACGATTTATGTTATGATTGCGAAGTTGTGAATATAACAATGAATGTGAAGAGACTTCTTGATGTGATGATGTGATGATGATGTATGTATTATGATATGTTCTCGGTGGCCTGTATTGGCTTATTATGATGTTTTGATGTAATTGCAAAGTTGTGAATATGATGATGGAATCGATGAGATTGGTATTGTGATTTAGTACAATGATGTTGCATCAATGTTTTAATGATGTGACATGATATGCATGATAATGATGATGAGCGAAGGCTTTTATTGGCGTGACATTGATAGCTAAGAATAATCAATGTGAAATTAATTTGTTGCATATCATTTTCGCATGCATTCATAAAGCGAAGGCCTGTATTAGCGAGCGAAGACCTATATTGGCGAGCGGAGTTGATTGCCCTAAATTGGAATTATTGTGAAGAGGGTTTTACCCTGTTGGTATCATATGCATTGAGTCAGTGTTGGTCTTTTTGCATCATATTGGGATTAATAATTCGATGGGTGAATATTGACGAAAGTATGTATTATGTTATGATGGGTGTTAGGTGTTGACTGTGTACTTAAATCTCTACCTATTCATTATTATGCTTCCTTTTATATTGTTATGATATCTCACCTTTTATGTTTGAATGTTACCTCCACGTGGGTAGCATGAAAGTGATCCGAAGTAGGTAGAGATCAAAGTTTAGATGAGGAGTTCCTTCAGTTGCGTAGATTGAGTCAGTTCTGCTTTGATACGTAACATTTGGGGGTTTCACGTGATTTTTTTTGTTATGTTAGGAGTGAACATGTATGGCTCTGTTGTTTGAATTGTTTTATGATTATGCTGATGTTTGAAAGATAATAATTATAACTCCGGTTGGAGAACTGAGATGACTATTTATTGATGTTTTTCTGCTGCGAATAAACGCGTTGAAGTTTATGATTTATGAACATGTGATTTATGTTGCGTATCCTAAATATTTGAGCATGTGTGATTGGAAAAGTATGTAAAATCCTATTTGGTCGATGTTTATTTAGAAATTAATTTACTCTAATTATTATATAAATTACCAACAAGGAAGATGGCATTGCTTGGCTTGGTCGTCATTCAACATTTCAACCAACTAAAGAAAATCAACCAGTTTGGGGACAATGTCAACAAAATAAAGTTAATCAAATAGATTGGGAACAAGGGAAAAATAATGAAGAATAAGATCAAGGATGGGGTGATTGGAAAAATGATTCTTGGACTCAACAGGAAAATGTAAATGGGTATAAACTTGTTCAATATTCAAGGTATTAAGCTGGGCAAGGTTCAATGGTGACAATTAGCAAATTATCATTATGCTTGAAAATATGCGCCTTCAACAACATTTTCACCATCAAGATAACTCTACAAGGTGGGATAATATTGAATCAACTCAGGATGCTTGGTTCTATTTGGTCTAGGAGCATCTAAACACCAGAATCAACAACCTTGACACGTATGTTAGAGAAGAATTTGTGGAAGTTTGTGATGCAATGGAAATCAACCATGAATCTACTCGATATGGATTAAATATCATAATTGATATGACAAATGATAATCACAATCACTACAATATATTCTACCATGAGATGCATGATAATCTGGATAGGGAATATGGACATGAGGATGGAGTGTGGTTTATGGATAGGACACCAGAGCCTAGGGGTCGTGGTAGTTGTGGTCCTAGATGCTAATTGGTCGTTATGGACTAAATCTCTTTTCATGCACTTTCATTTCATGTTGATTATTTCGTCATTGTGTTTTATTAATGTACATCTTGTTTGAACAAACTTTTGGTATGTTTTGTACTGGATTCTGTTTAATCTTAGTTGTATGTTTTGATTATTTATGTTAATGATATTTTCACTTTAACTTCATTTTATGTGAGTGATTTTATTGTTGATCGAATTATCTTTGCAATGCCTCTGAGTGGTTTATATGATGTTATGTGGTTTTACTTGATGCTTCTTATATTTTGTACTCTTTTTTCTCTTTTTGATATTGTCAAAGGGGGAGTAGAATATAGTTTTGTTACAAATACAAAAAGGAAGATGCATATATTCAGGGGGAGATGTGATCAAAGCTACAAATACATCGTACGTTTTTCCATCATAAAAAAAGGGAGTATGAGTGCAATATATTTATCTTAGAAGTTTTGAATGATGTAAAAACTAGGTAATGTGTAGTATTTGTACATTGGAAATCATATTTCTATGTCTAGGTTGCATTTTCATATTAGGACAATTAGGGATCAGGTCAAAAGTTGGGCAAGTCAAATACTCCAAAAATATGAATTTTGGTGAAAAATCTGGTTTTGAGTCAACTCACATGTGTTAGGAGCGACTCCCTCTGAAGCTTTTTCAAAAAGTACCTTTTTATAAAAAAAAGGGTTGACTCCGTAACCATTTGGAGTCGATACATAACACGAAGAAGTCGACTCCCAAATGTATGTATCGACTCCTACTGAAGCTTAGTTTCAAAAATCACTTTTGTCTAATAGGAGTCGACTCCCAGACTGTATGGGTCGACTCACTTTCCCTTAGGATTCAACACCCACTTCAAATGGATCGACACCTATTGATCAAATTGTCCAAATTTGTCATTTTGCAACCCTATTCTTTTTGTTTCATTCATTCACACACTCACACCTATATATAGTTATTCATGCATCATTTCTAAAATATGAAACCAAAAATGTACAAAGTAATTGCTCATTATCTTCATTCTCTCTCTCTCTCTCTCTCTCTGTGCATTCACACAAACAAACTACACATAATCATTTTTTATTTGGGTTCCATCTAGAGATAGCTTGTAACGTCCAATTAGGGTTCATTGTAATCGACTAGGTTGAGAATTCTTTGTGGGTTTCAAATAAGAAAACCAAGGTGGGGTTTTACTTCAAGATCAATTGGTGATTTAAAGGTTTTCCGAAAAGATTATGCAATTTGGATTCATCAGAGTGAAAGCTTCGAAGAACGGTGGGTTCGGTTGAAGAAGTAATGCAAGACGGAGGAGCAAATTGGTAAATATCAGGTCACAATACATTCGCAATTTGGATTCATCCAAGTGAAATATTTGAACAAAGAGGGATATTTCAAAGGATAAGCGTGAGACTGAGGACCAAATTGGAAGTATCGGGTTCACTTGATTGAGCTCAAGATCAAGGGGAGAGAAGAAGATATAATCAACAACATACTCATGGTTTAGCTTGTTAGATTGCTACTTGTTCTCTTGTATCAACATTTTGCAAATGTTAATTTTCATTATCTCAATTCTGAACAGAATTGCGGAAAGACGTACTCATAGCAAGGCCTATTGGGGAACTACCTAAACAAATCCTTGTGTAGTTCTCTTTCT
Organism: Vicia faba; assembly: GCA_948472305.1. Lineage (NCBI taxonomy): Eukaryota > Viridiplantae > Streptophyta > Magnoliopsida > Fabales > Fabaceae > Vicia > Vicia faba. The sequence goes on from OX451738.1 coordinate 359,245,451, forward strand.
CTCTTACTTTTTACTTTACGCTTTATTGCAAATTGTGAAAACTTTGATTGTGCTATCGATACATCAAGATACTATCTTAGGTTAATACCATAAACTATTTTGTTGATTTTATTACAATCTTTTTTATTGTTATTGGTTTCTAACATCAATAAAATCAAAAAAAAAATTGGTTTGTATCAATTGCACTCCAAGTGTTCAACAAATTACTTTTATCGATTATTTCATAGGAAATTGATTTGCTATATTGTGGTTTATTCAAATTTGGTTTGATGGAAATATATTGGTTTTCTTTTCTCATCATACATGAATTCATTTTATCGGTTTAACGCATATCCGGTATTTTCGATAATGGTTCGGATAGACGATTGTCGATCCAAGTTTGTTTCTGCGCGTCATAGTTTAAACATTTTTAACACATAATTTTTTATTGAAAATTTCATTTGCGATCTATTCAACCCCCTCCCCCCCCCCCCCCCCCAGCCTTATAGATTGTATCCTATAGTCTAACAAGGGGTATGATTTTAATATATACAATCGATTGATCCATACCTACAATTGATTAAAATTTCATTTTTTTACGCTGAACTTGAATTGATTAATTGACTACCTAGTACAATCAATTTCCTTTGAATGCGCTATGAAAAATGTGAAATATTGCATTGCCTCTTTATTGCATATGATCATGATATCTTTTCCAAATCATTGCAAATTTCTCATGATCATTTTTTCAAATATTACAACTCTTTCTAGAGGCATCTTGTGATGTATTTAAAGCGAGAATTTTCAGATTTTAAATAACCTCTTTCAATCATAATTTTAAAATAATTGTTATTGTTTTCAAGTATTTATATATAATGTCTTAGAAACTTTTACGACATAATTTTCATGCATCAGAGAAAAAGTTTCTTAAGCCATTGAGCACTTAATGTTTACATATTCTTGAATTGTTCATTGAAAAGAGAATATTATATTTTCATAATATTGGAAAGCATACAAAATTGTTTGTATTCAATTTATTTATCTACTGTAAATTATTCACCAAGTGTGTGGTGATATTGTTTGTAAATAAAGTGTGTGTACTTTCTTCAAGTTTTTGCAAATAAGAAGTGTCATTTTTTCTAATTGTTGTAAAAAGGTCCTTTGAATCGAGGAGATTCAAAGTCCATCATAGATTTGGTCTGTTGTGTTATAAGATTGTAGGAGATTCTTGGTGTGACACTGTACAAATATCTAGCATAGTGAAAATCCTTCATGGAGTGTGAAGGGACTGGACTACCCTTGTTTGAAAAGGGGAACCAGTATATATCTTTGTGTCATATGCATATGCTCTATGTGATCGGTGGAAATAGAACTGACTGTTTTGGAATGCTGGTTCGCGAAATGTCGCAGTAAGCAAGAGTCGCCACCGTCTTTTATTTTCTCCAACAAGGAAAGGACAAAAGCACAGCAAAATTCCTTTTCGAGATGTTTCTCGGTTCGGGAGGTAGATTATAGAAAGGGAAGGTGTTAGCACCCTTTCTATCCGTGGTTATCCACGGGCTCTTAGGTACTTGCTCACTATGTTTTCAAAATGTTTTTCTTTTCTTGTGTTTGTGGGTTTTGAAAAATTTTTGTTTGAAAACTTCGATTTAACTCTTGTATCTGTCCTCAAGAGTGTATGAAGTGTTTGTTTGAAAACTTTTGTTTGAAAAGTGTAAGTGCGAAAAGTATTTTTTGTTTTGAAAGAGAAAGTACCTTAGAACCTCTACCTACTCAAAAGAAAGTAAGCTATGTAAATGTCCTTTAAACAGTACTATCCCACTATTGAGAAGTAGGTAGCACCGTCGTTGGAGTTTTTCGGGTCAATTCGATTATAGGGACATGTGGTCACCAAAGCAATAGTAGGATGCCTTAGCGGTAACCCTAATGTCTTAGATCGTTTTATCCGAGGCAACCGTTTCGAGGCAACTTTTTGATCTTTAGACAGGAGGGCGACCTCTAAAACACCCTATACTCAATGACCACGTCGAGGCAACCAAGTGAGGCGTACCCTAGGAGTGGCATGTGTGAGTGTGTCAGGTTTCAATTAAGTTATCTTTGCATATGTTATGGTGAGCTACGGGTTGATTTTAATTTAAAAGAGAAGTCTTGTCATGCATAACCTAATTAACATACATCTAGCAGTTAATAGTTGCAGAAAGTAAATTGCGGAAAGTAAAGCTACGCTATTACAAGGCGTCGGGTATTTACATCGCCAAAAACAAACCCTTTGAAAAGTAAATTGCGGAAAATAAATGAAAGCGATAAAAAGTCCTAATTAAAGCTATTACATCCTCGGAACAATTACATAATAATGATCAAAAATAATATGCGCGAAAAAATTGAATCGGAGAAGTTCTTAGGGTTTTGACCCTTTTTTTGAGAAAGAAATAAGTTTTGGTTATTTTGCATTTAATTAAATTAAACCTAAAACTAATTAATTAATAAGAAATAAAAGAAAGATATTTTTTTTGAGTTTTTTATGTTTTTTAAGGAAAAAAGAAAAAGATGGTCAAAAGTTATTAAAACCTAATTCTACATTGATTTTAAATTATTGTGAAAATATTAAAATTAACCTAATTAACTAAATTAATTACATTAGTATTTATTTACAAAAATAATAAATTAAGGGTGAATTTAATAAATAATAATAAAAAATATTATATTTTAGTTTTCTGGTTTTATTATGAAAAAAAAAATTAATTTGGTTAATTAACTAATAATAATAATAATTAATAATAAAACAATTAAATGGAAAAATAAAAAGGAAAAGAAGAAAATAAACTCAGGGGGGGTGCTGGCCCAATTAGGAGGTGTGTTTGGAAATCTGAAGCCCATTGACAATTCCAGCCACGTTTGACTTTCTGGATTAGCTACACGCCTGTTGACTGGGGAATATGGTGATCCTTCCATCTAGGCCATTGGATCTGAGTTTGGAGACACATGGCATGTTGAGCTGTGAAGCATATGGTGGAACTCCCTTTGAATCTTACACGTGAACACCTGAAAAATAAAAGCAACAATGTTTTGGGGGACCTGGGATTCGAACCCAGGTCCCAATGCTTCCAAGCCAATGCACCAACCACTACACCATTTGCATGCTTTTGATATTAATGATAAGCCATTATTATATTGGAAATTTAATCAATATGCTGTAAAACACAAAACCACGCGCGCTTTTTTCAAACTGTCCAATGGCATGCTAACACCTCATCATCTTCTTCATTCGTTCTGCATAAAAGAATATTAGATAGCGGGGGTTTTTAACCCCCACAAACTAGCTGCACGAATAATAGCGATTAACACCACAGTATATATAAATATTTCGCGAGGGGTCAGTTGTGTTCGTCTTGATCTCGTGATCTCAACCATATGTCTCATAAGTCCTAATTTTACCTGGTTCAGAAAGCCCCAATTTCAAAGCTTAAGAACCCTAGAAATTGATCATGGCATCTTTGGATTCAGGGAGTTATAACTCAATTAAACCATTCCATAAGCTTGGTATGACTTCTAGCAATGAAAAACAATCACAAAAACATGTTAATTATGCATGAATTAGGATATACGATTTTGAATAAAGAAGGCAAACCATGGTTCTGTAATGAACGATTCCTTGAGCTTTGGTACTGGAATTTGATTGCAACACGTTCCTAGAACCTCCTACAATGTGTTTGAATGATTAAAAACCCTTGAATCAACCTAGAATGCCAAAATCAGTTTTCAATTTTCTTGGAAATTTCTTGAATTGGCTATGGTTTTCCTGCAGCTTTTTTCACGTCCCCTAGGTCAGGTTAGCTTACATACATATAAAGCAATTGAATTAGGTCAAAAAATTGGATCCAATCCATGTGCATTCAAGTTTAAATCTTTGATTGGAAATCAAATCTTTTTGATTTTTCATGATTGGAAAATGTTGCCAAATTTGGAGATTTTTGCATCTTTGACTTGTGCACGAATTTGCCAGCATATCTTGACCATATTTGCTTCACAAATTGATTGAAAAATCAAATCTTGCATTTTCCTACAATTTAAATTAATTAAATGAATTAATATTAATTAAAAATCCAATTAATCAATAAAAATAATAAAATAAATTCAATTAAGCTTGATGGGTCGTGCATGGGTCATGTGTGAAGTTTCAAGAAGAGATTTGAGGCCCATTAGCAAAAATAAGGTGTTTTGAGCAAAGTTGACTTTTGCAAATTCATGAAAATTTCCCAACTTCTCCAATGCACATCTTTCTCAATTTTGATCATATGACCATGTTCTTGGACATTTTGGAAAGCACTTGAAGTCATCTAACCAATGCCTTTGGTCCCATGTCATTTGGATTTAGCAATATCAAGTTATGGCCTTTGACTTAAAGTGCACTTTTGTTGACTTTTGAATTTGACCTATAATGTAGAAATTGATAACGTTTTATGAGAGCATTTATTGAACTTGTAGTGTGAATATGGATTGTAGGAAATTACATCCCCTTCAAAATGAGCATTGGATGGAATTTTTCTGACAAACCATGAAAAAGTTATGCCCTGGTCAAGATACAGTTGACTTTTCTGCTGTCCAAAAATAGTAACTTCTTGCATCCTGATGATTTTTTGAGCTATCCTTGTGGAATCATGATCAAGACTTGATCAAATGATGATTGTGAAATCAAAATAAGATGTTGACCAAAAATTCTGACTTTTGACTGCAAAATGACCATTTTGCCCTTGCAGTTGACTGTGGATCAATTGAGGCTTTTGACTGTACAAATTGGTACTGTGAGTCTTGAAACTTGGCATGTAGGTGCTTGAGAATGGGTATAGGCCTATGAGACTTGATTTAACCATTGAGAACCCCAAATTCCTTGAAAGAACCAAAACCCTAATTTGAACTGGCTTAGGAGGTGGTTTGACTGTACCACCCTTGAGCAATCTTGAGTAATTTAAGGATCATTCTTGACAAACCTTGAGGAATATGGGAGGGCAAATTTTGGAGTACAACACTCTCTAATGATAATAAAAAAATTATATTCACCTTCCATTAATTTTTATTAAAATAACACATACACTATCTCTAGTTTTAAAATATACAAACACTCTCATCAAATAGACAAACACTTTCCTTCTTCATTAATCCACTACGAAAAAACTATACGTATAGATGATATTTACCTACAATTTCGTTGGTATATGCCACTTTTCTTATGGTGTATGAATTATGAATAGAGATATTTTTTATTTGAAGGAAATTTATGAAAGATTATTGTATATTTTAAAACTATATGAATATTTACGTCATTTTAATAAATTTTAAGTGACATGGGCGTAATTTCTCCTAAAACATTATGCATATATTTACCAATTTCAATAAAAACTTAATTCTAAAATAATTTGTGCATATTTTTTATTCAAAAGACATTTTTAAAGTAATATAATTTTGTAAGTACAACTAAGATGATGAAAAGTTACAAAAGCATTTAATAAATGTAAAAAATTATATACTTTTCGCATGTCATAAAAGTAAAAAATTAATGAAATTGGTCATATTTTTCAATTAATTAATAATTAATAAAAAATATTAAAAAAATGAATACAAATAATTAGTTAGAGTTGACAACAATGTTTGTACAACTTTGCAAGTATGTTCGATAAGCTTACATACTTTACATTTTGTGGGAAATTTTTAACAACGTTTATTTCAGTTTTAATGCAAGTACTATTTGAGTGAATCTTATTAAGTATTTGTATAACTTAGTTAAGAAATGTTGTGTTATTTTTGTAAGGGGCCAATAATCCTTGTTGGGAACAATTGTTAAGTGTTTATTGTAGACTATAAATACATTAACGACTTTGTACACTTCGGGTATATGTACTATGTAGTCTTGATAAAAGGGAAGTTGTCAACTAAAACATAAAACACACCAGGATAACACCAAGAACATGTTTCCAAAAGAACATGTCAAAGACTCTCATACCACTATTGACTCAAATAGAAAATAAGGTTTCAAAACAAATCGAAGAAAGCACATGAAAGATAGTATTCTCTTCCACCTCCTTCACATTAGTAGACTTACATGAAAAAACAACATCATTTTGACATTTCTAAATTAATCGTGCCACCGAGTTTATTTCTAATTTATTTGCACCTCTGAGTTGGTAGCTTTTGTATGGTATATGATCTTTCCATCCGTAGTTATCTACGGGATCTTAGAGGTTTGCTCATTTTGAAAGTACTTTGTACTTTGTGTGTTTGAAAAAATGTTTTGAAATGCCTTAGTGCGGCGATTTGCTTTGCGTTAACTCTTGTGTTTGAAATGTTTTGAAAAGTAGTATTTGTGTAAGTGCAAAATATTTTGAGCAAACTTCTAACAGCTATCTACTTTGTACTCGAAAAGGTAGTTCTTTTCCTCATATCCTTTAGACAGTGCTATCATACTATTAGTGAGTAGGTAGCTCTATTGTTTGATGTATAAGGGACATTCGAAGGGACGTTACAGTCATGAAGGCAACTTGTGGAGACGCTTTAGAATTTTTTTTAGGGACTAGATCATTTACCGAGCGGAGAATGTAGGGTTATCGAGGGACTATGATCTTTTGATTTATGGGTCTTTGCTAAAGCGTTCCTGCCTCATGACTATTTCATTTCTAAAGGCAACAAAAGTGGGCATACCTTAGAGATGCATGTGTGCAATTGTGTTCAATTCAATTATTTATCTTATGTTATTGCGTTTGCTAACGTTTGATTTCAGTTTTTTCATACACGCCTAGTTACTAGAAGTTATTATATATTGCAGAATATTAAAGTGCATGAATTTAAATCTACGTTATTACAATGCTTTGGGGAGGGGATTTACATTGTACAAGAATGAGGGGGATAAAGTAGTAAATGTCCTAGTTTTAATCTATCACATCCAGTAGGTATATACAATAATATGGAAAAATATGAGAATAAATAAATGCGCGCGAAGTAGATAAGATGACTGAAAAATCCTAAGGTGAAAAATCTTTTTGTTTTGTTTTTATTTTAAGAAAATATAACCTAAGCCTATTTAGTTTTAATTAATCAATTTATTTATAAATTAATTTGATTAATAAAAGCTATCCTAATATTTTTGTGATTTTCATTTAAGATTAATTTAAATAAAAAGGATCAATAAAGAAATAACAAAAAAGAACAAAAATAAAATATGAAGGAGTGAGGGGATCCTTCGATCCAGGGAGAATCATGGCTTCGATTCAGAGGAAGAAAGTTGCCTTCGGTCAAGAGGAAGATGGTTTCGATCCAGAGGAAAAAGGGGTAGCCTTCAATCCAAGGAGAGATGTTTGTCCTTCGACCGAGGGAGAGATAATTGTCTTTCGATCCAGGGGTGGATGCTGTGAGGGCACTAAATCTGCAAAGGTATGTTAGCAAAAATGAAAAGCATGACCTAGGTGCCAAGCCCAGGTCCTTAGATTCTATGCGCATTGGCTTTACTCATGCTGAATCTGCAACAAGTGTTAGGAACAAAAGGAAATAAATACAGGCCTAGGTACCATACCTAGGCCCTTTGATCATGAATGAAAATTGAATGACTATGACATGCAAAGAATAAAGAATGGAGTTTAATTCCTTACTTTTTCTTTACCAACAATGGTGTATGGATCTGTGGTGTTGGAGATGCCTAGTGCTTGGGCATGTTCTCTGCAAACAAGGATGAGATGCTTCGACTGAGGTGTGAATTGGTTAGTGTTTGGGAATATTTGATACCTTTGGGGTAGTTTATGGGGAAGCATATGTGTGTAACTATAAAAAACCTCCCTCTTGGGCTTGTGTCTCTAGTCTCCTTATATAGAGAGAGGATAAAGGGGACAAGAGACCACATGTTTAAACAGCCATAAACAAGTGTTTTGAAAGCCATGAATGCAATTTTATAATGTTGTCAAAGTCATGGAAACTTGTCCCTTTTTGAATTTGAATGAACCTGGACATGCTTCCCTCTCCCGAATGCCTTATATCCCTGCCCTTCTATTGGCCTCAGGTTTCCTCCTTCGAATGGCTCTTTTGAATGGACTTTCTGTGTACGCTTTGTGCCCTCACCGAATGGGCCACCAAGGTGTGTCCTTCGAATGGGGCTTCTACATGCTTCTTTGAATGTACCTCTTGTGTACCCTTCGAGTGGCTCATGTTCTCATCACTAGGACTTCTTCATTTGAAACCCCTATTTAGCTAGCCCAAACGAAAACTCTTTCCTGGATAATGAATGTGCTTGTGCGCGTTGGCTTGAAACTGGAAGTATGTTGGCTTTTGGACTAACAGGCCTCTTTGAATATTTTTTTCGTTTAGACCAACTATATCCATCCTTCGATCAGACCCCTTTTTTAGACAACAATATGTGTTTCCCATCAAAGTGCCCTTCGAATGGGCCCTTTATGTATTCTTCATTTTGAACAAAATATGTGTTATTTTGAAGGGGTCACATGCATGCTTTGTGCCTTCTTCGGCTGACTCTCCAAGGTGTGTCCTTCGAATGGACCTTTGGAACGCTCTTTTAAAGGGGCCATATTGTGCTATAGTGCAGAAACTGAGCTGGGGAGTCTTGGCCTCATGCATTAAAGGCAAGCGCAAAGGAAGTCTTTGTCTTAGTGAATCCAAGGCAGGCGTAAAGGGGCTTACGTACACTGGTGACACATTGGGGGACTATTTCCCAATGGATGCTTTGTGAATCGAAGGCCAGTTTGAAGAAATTCTTGCTTTATGCGCTGAAGGCAAGCTGAAGAGGGGGCCTTTGCCTTATGGGAGCAAGAAACAAGCTTGCTCCAAGGAAAAAAAATGCCCAATCGAAGCAGGGATCCAGCTTGCATGCATGTAGCCATTGCATTTGTGAGTCAAGCCAACATGCAAAGACAATGGTGCAATCGTAGGAGCACTAACAAGAAGCTCTTCCCCTTTGGATCGAAGGACGCTGTGTAAAAGGGAAAACATACCCAATCGAAGCTGGTGTGGAGCAAACAAGCAAAAGACCAAGGCTTCAATCGAAGCTTGGAAATTTCAGGCAAGCTTGGAGAAGGTTAGGCGCTCAACCGAAGTCTGTCAAAGTATCAATCGAAAGACACCTTGTTCATGCCAATTGAAAGACCTTGTTAAGATGCCAATCGAAGAATCCTTGTTCAAAAAAAAAATACTTTTCCTTTAATCAAATGCTTGTGACCACCCATATAAGAAGAAATCTTGGAAAACATGAGAGGGAAAATTTTGGGGTACAACAGACATACCCTTCCAAACTCCAATGTCAGTAACAGATGAGTCAAATTGATTATAAATACTAAAAAGCTTATGAAATATATTCCTAAGAGGGATACCCGACCCACTGATCATCCCATAAAGATGTAAGAAGAGACAATTCTATATTACTCTTGAGAATAGTTGAAAACTAGTTAGAGGGAACATCTACTTTTGATAGAAGAAGTGACACAATTTTCCACCAAGTGGAAATGGAACAAAAAGAGAACAACATACCCCCTATAAGGTAAATAAACGCCAGGCCCATATATAGCAGAAAGGATATCACATCAAAGGTCGGTCATGTTGAAAAATTGACTCTAAACACAAAGGGGGCATAATTATGATATTTGGTTTTCAAAAAAAATATTAGAAAAGAAATTTATTTAAAAAAGATTGATTTTAAGAAGAGGGTAAAAGTAAATATCAGGAACCATAAAAGATAAATTACTGGAAAAATAAAGATATGGGGTAAGAGATATCACCCCAGAGATCATTCTTGTTCGGCCTTAAATCGAGCAATATACTCCAGCCTCAAAGAGTTTCATCTTGAGATTTTCATTATCAACAACTTGAGCTTTTACACAGGTTCAACCCAATAACCTTAAACCAAGTTTTTTATAAGTTTAGCTTGCAACATTTAAATCTTTTACATTAGTATAAGAGAACTAACCTCTTGATTACACAAATTTAACACAACAACAGAAAAACACAACTCTCATATGAAGCTTTTCACTCTTTCAACTTTATGGAAATTTCTAGTGAATGAAACTAATAACAGAATAAAAGTAAGTGAGATAGAATGGTAGATTGTTCAGAAAATTTGGTATTTGGAAGTGAGGAAGGTACTCTTTTATATAGGAAAAGATTTAAATGAAAAGGGCAACAATAAGTGGGTCTGGATTTTGTATTATCGATTAGAAATGATGGCCCACTCAGCTAGACTAAACCATAGAAGGAAACCCTAATTTTTTATGTATCTTATTCGATTAGAAGGATTTATAATCAAATGGAAGGAAAATTATGCCTTAATCTAATAGGTTAAAGTTTAATCAATTAGATAACGAGTCTATCTTCCCTAATTGATTATAACTGCTTATTAACCATTTAAGTACTTGCCAAGATGGTTTAAAGATGTTTTGAGAAAAAGATGAAAAGTATTATAATGGTTTTAGTGCGAGTGTGCATCATCTTAGTACTACAATACTTACTCTTGCTTAATTAACATCCAACTGATAAAATATAAGATAAAGACACTAAGGGTCGGATAAGGCTAGCTTTTATATCTCCGGTTCTTTTTTATTGATTAGATTGATTCTTTTTAGATCTTCAAAGAGGAACTTGAATAATCGCTTCTTGATTAATTATGCTTGTCTTTTCATTTATTCAATTTTCATCATCAAAATATTTAAAACACATTAACTTGCACAAAAAATAGAGCCATATGTCGCACCCGAGATGTAATATCCCATTTCAACTCTAAATTCGATTAATATAAGATTATGAGAAAATTCTTGTTTAGTTGGAATTTATCAAGGGGGAATGTTAGTCATTACTATATGATTGGGAGATAAATTGGTCTTTTCCAATTAAATGAAAAAATAAGGGGAAGTTTGGTGTGAATCTCATTTGATATTGTATAAAAAAATAGATTTTGAGTAGAAGAGAGAAAGAGAAACGTGAGAAAAAGAGGAAGAGGAGAAAGTTGTTCAAGCCTTATTCAACCTTGCATGTCCTAAGATCATTCCCTATCTCTTGGTTCATCATACTTCTTATTCTGACTTGCAGCTTCTTCATCATCAATTTCTAAGGTGAGTCTCATTAGAATAGAAACTTGGGGGAAAATATTGTTTTGGGGAAGATATGGAGGAAGGGTTTTGAGTGATTTATGCATCATAATCCTTAATAATGCATGATTCTGACTTTAATGTTGTGATAGTATGTTCACGCATCCCTAATTTGACATGTATGTTGCTCATTCCAAACTGCATGTGTAAATTTGGGGTCTTGGGGACCTAAGTCTGAATTCATCGTTTTCTAATTTTTTTGAATGCAATAGAGTTTGCTTAGAGAAGGTATTAGACTTAAAGGGATATTTATGTAGAAAAGTTCACTCAGCGAATTATGATTCGCTTAGAGAAGTAGCCTTCACTACAGAGTTCACATTACAACGATCTAGGATTGAAGGAAAGAACTAAATAAATTACTCGCTACTAGTTCGCTTAGCGAATCGGGCACTCACTAGAGGTTCGCATAGCAAACTGTGCCTTTCTGAATTGGCTGAAGCTACTGACTCCATTCATTGGAGCTCTCTACTAGCTCACTTAGCGAATCAAGGCTTCTCTACAAGTTTTCTTAGCGAACTTGGCCTGACAGAACTATATGATTTTCTCCCCTAGAGCAAAAATGTTTTGAAATCGGGAACAGATGGCCTTAGTAACTATCTAATAATATTGTATGCATGTCTAAGGCTAATGTACTATTATCTATGCTCTTGGAATGTTCATGAATTCTATTTATGCTTAATACATATTGTGGTTATAATGTATTATGTGATGCATGAATTAATGTCAAAATTTGTGGTTGCCTGTTGTTCCAGCTGAACGTTTGGATGTATTTTCCTGTGTGGCTTGATGTGCTTGATTGCATGATATATGCTTGAATCGAAGTAGGCGTTCTAATAGATGGTAAATCACTTTTGACAATGACTAATGTTGTGTGTTCTTTAGTTTGTGCCTTGCTGTGTGTTCTGGGATACCTTGTTGTGTGTTATGGGTATGTCATACACACCTGCACTACCATTGTGATGTGCAGTTGAGGGTCCTTTGGGGCGTTTCTATGCTTATAGAGATCATATTGGCTTGCTTTGTATGATGGGGCGGAAAATTTCCACGTAGGAAATCCTTGGTTTAACTCACCTCTAATGGTGCCACGTAGGCAAAACCAATAGGCTTTCATCCGGTGGGCTCGTGTTGTAAAGATGATGTTTTTGTACCTAATGTGGGCCTTGTGCTGAATAGTCTCACACGTGCAGGTGTGATGATAGACGGAGGGGAGACGCCATGTAGGCAATGTCACCATAGAGTTTAACTCATCACGGATGGAATTCCAATTAGGAATGATCTGATTCATCATGCAGTGTACTGGTACAAAACTCTTGATGCGATGCACGGGAGTAACTCATCGAGGGTTGGAATGTGTAGTCTATTGAGCAGGTAGAACATACTTCTAAATTCCTCGTACTTGGGTATGGGTCTTCATATTGTTGTGGTTGTTGTGTCGGGCCTTGTGTCGATTATTTGTGGCCTTTGTGCCAAATGTTTTCTTGTTGCCTCATTGGTTAGTTATGGGACTTCCAATGGTGGTGCATCCTTGTTGTGTATTTGCACCCAACTGTGAGATAAACCTCGGGTTCTCGGTAAATCTGTTCTGAGGCATGCACCCTGTAGTACTGAGAGAACCTTTAAGATAGGGAGACTCACTAAGATTTAGTAATCTCACCCCATTTCAATTATCATTTTTAAGTAGTTCGAGGCAGGATCATGGCAAGGGTAAGATGGCTTACCTTGTCGGTGATGTTCTTGGTGTTATTCTACTCTTTCTGTATTTCCAGTCTATGTACCCTTGATCATGTATTAGTACTTATTGGGATTTGTATATTTTGGCCATGACAGTTTAGGAAAAAATTTGTAACTCGTGCTAATACTTATATCTATTCTGCTGCTTATGTATTAATGTTTTACGTACCATATTAATACCATATGCATATATCCTAGGAAATGCATGTGTGACGTGTTACATGAGATCACTCTCCAATGCCATTTGTTTACCAAACATAGATCTCAAACCGCCCAACATATATATCCCTTAGGTTTGGACATATATATCCATCTAATCCAAGGAATATTATAGTCTGGCCCCTTTGACCCCTACCCCTAAGAAATCTCATCTGAATCATAACTTAATTCTTCCGGATGAAAAAACCGGTTGAAAATCATTAGAAAATGAAGTCGCCATCGAACGTCTTTTATCCCACATGAAGGAAAAGGTAAATAACAAAAATACCTGAGAAGGGAGAAGTCACGGTCTTGCTAATGAGAGATCGGGTAAGGGAGTCTGCTACGCGAGGGGAAGGTATTAGCACCCCACACACCCGTAGTACTCTACTATATCCACTCTTGTTGTCTATCTTATGGGTGTGTCTAAATATATGCTTACTGCTTACTACTGAGAATGAATGCATGCAAAATAAAGGAGAAAATAATGTAGGGAAAATAAAGTTGTGTTCGCTCGGGCCCTACCCCAATGCCTACGTATCCCTTTTGAGGAATCAAAGTTATCGTAGTTCGACTCACATGTTTTTGTTTGTTTGTGTTTTTTATTAAACAATGTTAATTCCGTCTTTTGCCACAACTCGACCTTTGGAGACTCATGCGTTGGCACAGAAGTAAATTAACATGTCCTTACCTGAAAATGATTTTGAGTTACACCCTCAGGCAAGATGCCACGTTTGATTGGTTTGTGTTGTGTTACCTTGAAAAGGGGTTTAAGTATGATTAAGATGTTTTATAATTTTCTAAGAAACAAAGTTTTATTTTTAAATGCTTATGCAAAAAGGGGAAGAAAAGAGTTTATGGGAGACTAGCCTATTTCTAATCCTAATATTATCATATAATGGTAGTCGTAATATTTGGGTCAACAAAAGGGAAACGTCTACCTAATGTTAGCATGTAAGGTTTGCAACCTAAGGTTTAAGTTGCATCCGTAAGGAACAAGTACATCCTAATGGAACATAGTATAAAAAGAAAATAAGCTAACAAGCTCGAAAGAGCACATACATGAAATGGTAAAGAAAAGAAGCTAAATTATTTAGTCAAGGGGAGCGTATCACCCGAGACAAACAAGCGTGCGTCTGATGAAAAAACAAAAATATGATGTCCAAAGCGATTGAACACCTAACCAAGATATAGAAGATCGAGGTAGGCGACAGAAAGCAATATGAACAATCACGGAGTGTCATCATCGGCCAATGTAAACTCCTGAAAAAGTGTGGGGGTTTGACTGTGAAATCCTTTTCCACTTGACGACTCGATAACAAGAATAGGCACAACTACGAAGCATCGTGGTGCATCACGAGCTAAGGATGACACAGACGAAATTGTGGGGGTTGATTTCTAGCCCCTTCCCGCTCGCCTCCTTTTGAGGACTTCATTAAGGGATGGGGGAATAGTGCGGGCACAAATCTAAACACACCTCAAAAATACCTACACAAAGGTGGGGTTTTAAACAAACCACACACAAGTAGCACACAATGGAAAACAATGCAGAATTTCCCTAAACGGGTCTTTAAACAAACAAGAGGGGTTCCTGACATGATCAACAATGAAGAACCCCGTCATACATCTTTATTCCTACTTCTCATGGCACCGGAAAGCAGTAAAGTTCCTACTTCTCACGATATCTAGAAAATGGTAAAGAGATGCAATAAAGTGCGGGAAAATTGTAAAAGCAGTAGCAACGACTACCAAAAGCAAGAAAATCATCGAAAGCGGATGAAAGCAATGGAGAATCAGGGAGTACACATCGAGCAAGCTTCACTAAGAAACAAAAAAAGTCGGAAATAATGTCCAGTAGGCAAATACAATGATATGGAAAAATATGAGAATAAATAAATGCGCGCGAAGTAAAAAAGATGTCTGAAAAATCCTAAGGTGAAAAATATTTTTGTTTTGTTTTTATTTTAAGAAAATATAACCTAAGTCCATTTAGTTTTAATTTTAAGAAAGAGGTTTAAATAATTAATCAATTTATTTATAAGTTAATTTGATTAATAAAAACTATCCTAATATTTTTTGTGATTTTGATTTAAGATTAATTTCAATAAAAAGGATCAATAAAGAAATAACATAAAAGAACAAAAATAAAATATGAAGGAGTGAGGGGATCCTTCGATCCAGGGAGAATCATGGCTTCGATTAAGAGGAAGAAAGTTGCCTTCGATCTAGAGGAAGGTGGCTTTCGATCCAGAGGAAAAAGGGGTAGCCTTCGATCCAAGGAGGGATGTTTGTCCTTCGACCCAGGGAGATATAATTGTCTTTCGATCCAGGGGTGGATGCTGTGAGAGAACTGAATCTGCAAAGGTATGTTAGCAAAAACGAAAAGCATGACCTGGGTGCCAAGCCCAGGTCTTTCAATTCTGTGTGCATTGGCTTTACTCATGCTGAATCTGCAACAGGTGTTAGGAATAAAAGGAAACAAATACAGGCCTGGGTACCACACCCAGGCCCTTTGATCATGAATGAAAATTGAATAACTATGACATGCAAAGAAGAAAGAATGGAGTTTAATTCCTTACTTTTTCTTTACCAATAGTGGTGTGTGGATCTGTGGTGTTGGAGATGCCTAGTGCTTGGGCACTATCTCTGTAAACAAGGATGAGATGCTTTGACTTGGGCGTGAATTGGCTAGTGTTTAGGAATATTTAATACCTTTTGGGGTTGTTTATGGGGCAGCGTATGTGTGTAACTATAAAAAATATCCCTTTTGTGCTTGTGTCTCTGGTCTCCTCATATAGATAGGATTGAGGGGACAAGAGAACACAGGTTTAAACAGCCATAAACAAGTGTTTTCAAAACCATGAATGAAGTTTTGTAACGTTGCAAAAATCTGGAAACTTGTCCCTTTTTGAATTTGAATGAACCTAGACACACTACCCTCTTTCGAACGCCTTTCATCCCTACCCTTCGATTGGACTCAGGTTTCCTCCTTCGACTGGATCTTTTGAATGGACTTTCTACGTATGCTTTGTGCCCTCTTCTAATGGGTCACCAATGTGTGTCCTTCGAATGGGGCTTCTACATGATTCTTCGAATGTACCTCTTGTACACCCTTTGACTGACTAATGTTCTCATCACTGGGACTTTTTTGTTTGAAACCCCTATTTAGCTAGCCCAAACGAAAACTCTTTCTTGGATAATGAATGTGCTTGTGCATGTTGGCTTGAAATTGGCAGTATGTTGGCTTTTGGACTAGCAGGCCTCTTTGAATATTTTTTCATTTTGACCAACTATATCCATCCTTCAATCAGACCCATTTTTTAGACAACAATATTCGTTTCCCATCAAAGTGCCCTTCGAATGGGCCCTTTGTGTATTATTTGTTTTGAACCAAATATGTTCTCTTTTGAAGGGGTCGCATGCATGCTTTGTGCCTTCTTCGACTGACTCTTCAATGTGTGTCCTTCGGCTGGACCCTTGGAACGCTCTTTCAAAGGGGCCATATTGTGCTATAGTGCAGAAACTGAGCTGAAGAGTCTTGGCCTTGTGCATTGAAGGCAAGCGCAAACGAAGTCTTTGTATTAGTGAATCCAAGGAAAGCGTGAAGGGGATTACATGCGCTGGTGACACACTTAGGGGCCTTTTGCCCAGTGGGAGCTTTGTGAATAGAAGGCTAGTTTGAAGAAATTCTTGCTTTGTGCGCTAAAGGCAAGCTGAAGAGGGGTTATTTGCCTTGTGGGAGCAGGAAACAAGCTTGCTCCAAGGAAGACAAATGCCTAATCAAAGCAGGGATCCAGCTTGCATGCAGGTAGCCATTGCATTTATGAGTCAATCCAACATGCAAAGACAATGGTGCAATCGAAGGAGCACTAATAAGAAGCCCTTCCCCTTTGGATCGAAGGAGGCTGTGTCAAAGGGAAAACATGCCCAGTCGAAGCTGGTGTGCAGAAAACAAGAAAAAGACCAAGGCTTCAATCGAAGCTTGGAAATTTGAGGCAAGCTTGGAGAAGGTTAGGCGCTCAACCGAAGCCTGTCAAAGTATCAATCGAAAGACACCTTGTTCATGCTAATCAAAAGACCTTGTTAAGATGCCAATTGAAGACTCCTTGTTCAAAAAAAATTATTTTTCCTTTAATTAAATGCTTGTGACCACCCATATAAGAAAAAATCTTTGAAAACATGAGAGGGAAAATTTTGGGGTACAACAGCTGCCCCTGTTCAATCTTCTTAAACCTGAGGATTTAGATTGGCTTGTTTTCCTTTCGGGATCTAAAGGTGGAAGAGGATCGAACACTAGAGTGCCTAGAAATTTGCACTCATATGAAATAACACCGATGATTGATGATGTAGGGAATGTGCTTATAAATGCCATTTAGAGGAGATGACAGAGAGTCGTCAGATATGGGCTTAAAGATGCCATCTAGAGTAGATGCTAATTTCATACATGGTCCCTTTGGGGGTTCCTATTCCTGCTGTCTGAGGAGGAGTCCGTTGGGGAATGTGGGTTTCTATTGTTCTCCTGTTTAAGGAAAAACTCTATGGGGAATATAGTCTAGGAACTTCGGTTGTCCAAGGCTCTACTGAAGAGTTATCTTTGGAGAGATGACAGTTTGCTGTATTCTGGTTGAAGTCCAGATTTCCAGTGATTTGTTGGGGATATTGGAATTAACCGTTATCTGGACATGTAATAGAAAGAGTCTGTATGGGGTTGTTCTAGGATGAGTCCGTGTTAGTCTGCACCCGGAGATATATGAGAAGAAAACTCGTGTAAGATTTCTTTGTATGGTTGTGTAAATAGTTTTCCTATCTGGTTCCAGGTGTTAATCTACAAATCAGCTGTTCGCAGATAGTTGTCCTCTCTGGCTTCGAGTATTAGTCTGGAATTTAAAAATTGTCGGTCGTTGAGATAGTGGTCCTGGCTAGTTTCAGGTATTAATCTTTGACCCAAGAAATATAGATAGTTTTCTCATCTGGTTTCCGGCATTAGTATTCAATCTCCTTATGTAGATAGTTTTCCTGGCTTGTTATAGGTATTAATCCAGAATTTGAAAATTGTCGGACGTTTAGATAGTTGTCTTGGCTGGTTTCAGGTATTAATCTCTGACCCAAGAAATAAAGATAGTTTTCCCGTCTGGTTTCGGGCGTTAATATTCAATCTCCTTATGTAGATAGTTTTCCTGGCTTGGTATAGGTATTAATCCTACAGTCGGTCATCCACAGATGGTTCTCCTGGCTGGTTTCAGGCATTAATCTGGAACTTGTTTCGCTGGTTACATAGATAGTTCCCCCTCCTGGTTTTGGGCATTAATCTGTAGCCTGCTGTATTTGTTGGTAAACCCGTCTTGTTTCGGAAGTTCATACCACTTGGTCGTACAGATGGTTTCCCCGTCTGGTTTCGGGCGTTAATCTTTGACCTGCTGTAAAAGTTGATAGTGTTTTTCTGTCTGTTGATTTAACCTGAAAAGGTAAAATCAGTTTCATGCGATGTCATGATGTATGAATTGCTTGATGATCCCAAAATAAATGAGATTATAATATATGTATTTGTATGCATATGCCATGATGTATGAACATGTAATACTGTTGTGCAATATATTTGTCTGGGAAAATAAATTCATGACTGCTGTTGAAGAGCACCGGGAAGCTGAACCCTGGATTGCTGTTGGTGAGTGAAGGAATTGATTCTTCAATTTCCGTTGGGGATAATGAATGGAGATAGTTTTGTTGGAAATTCCCTCTCTCTGTCGAGGATCTTCGGCTTCTGTTTGAGAATGATTTTGCCAAGGGGAAGAGTTCTATTGAAAGGTGTGATACGGTGGGAGAACTGACTAGGGTTTTGCGTTTGTTTTTGCAAATGTTTCGGTTGAGCAAGAGTCGCCACCGACTTTTTATTTTATCCTAAGGAAAGGTTTAAAAAAGCACAGCAAAAACCTTTGAGATATTTTCTTGGGTTCGGGGAGTAGATTATAGAAAGGGAAGGTATTAACACCCTTTCTATCCATGGTTATCCATGGGCTCTTAGTTACTTTCTTAGATCAACTTGCCTTGGTTTTCAATTGTTTAAAATGGTGCTTTGTGCGTGGTTTTGAAAATGTTTTGAAAAAGATGCCTTGTCTAGGCTACCCTTGTAATAATTCTTTACTCGAATGTTTTACAAAAGGTGTTTGTCTTTTTGAAAAGATGTTTCAAGGTTTTTGAAAGTTGTTTTGAAAGTGTAGTGATGTGTGGTTTGAAAATAGGCAAGTGTTTTGTTTTGCAAGTTGACAAGTACTTAAGAGCTATCTACCTTAAAGTTCTCAAAGGTTTTTGCTATGTTTTAACCCTTTTAACAATTTTGTTCCACCATTGCATTTGGTGGACAATCTTGTGTTAGGATGTGAGAGGGACGGGCGCGGGTCATCATTTAGACCATAATTGCAATGGTGCCAAGTATCTTTGGGCAATTTTTCCTTTAAGGGACTTGATCATTTTTAGGCAACTTTCGAAAGCGTCGTCGAGGGACTATGATCATTTGAATTGTGTTTGTTTTGCCCAAAGAGACCTAACATGCAATATGGCCCAATTATTGAAGGCAACAAGTGGAATACCCTAGGGGTGCAAGTGTGATTAGTGTTGTCCATTTTCATGCTTGTTTATCTTGAAATTAGGTCAAACTATTTTTGTTAATTTATTTGCATACAAACCCTAATTCTATCATGGCATATTTAGAAAACTTTGAAGTGCGAAAAATAAAGTTCCTAAGTTATTACAACACAATATATGGGAAGGGGGGGTACAAATGTTCAAATGGGGGGTATTTTGACAAGGAATTTTAAACCTAACTATTACATCAAAAATTGAATTATACAAATTATTTAATATACAATAATTAAATAGAAATGGAATAAATATGCAAGATGCAAAAAAAAATGTTTTGTATATGTATGAAAAAAAAAGTATTTTTTATATGTCAAATAAACAAAATAAAAGTATTAATTTTTTTTTGGAGTTTTTTTATATATTTAGGGCAAAGCCCTAATTTTGCAAATAAAAGGTATTTATTTTTTAATATATACAATGTTTATTAATTATTTACAAGAAATAAAAAAAAGAAGTATATTTGCCAAAAAGGTATTTTTAATGCTAAATATTAATAAAAATAAAAATGTGTATATTTTGTATTTTTTAACCTAAATATACTAATATATATGTATGTATTTGTATTATTTATTAAATATATTGAATATGCACAAAATAATAATATTTAATATTTATATATAAAAAAAGTATATTTTATATAAAATATTTTCAGAAGATAAAATAAAATAAAAATCAGAAAATAAATGTGTTTGCATTACTTTTTAGTATTTTGAATAAAAGTATATCTATATATTTATTTATGTACAAATATCAATTTAAACAAATAAATGCCTAATAAATATAAAAATGGTGTGAAAAATATTTTTTTATTTTTTAATGTTATGAGGAAAAATAAATAAGTCAGAACAAAAAAGAAAAGGTCAAAAAATCATGAAAATAAGCATAATGGGCCAAGGGGGTGTAAAAGTAACAAAAGGGTGCAAATAGAAAAATGAAACAGAGCCCAGCCCAAAAGACCTTCTTCAACCTCCAGACTGTTTGAACATGAACAAAACGCGCGTTTTCTATCTCCAGATTCATGGACTTTCAAGTAAAACTCACAACATGAAAAATGTAGAGCATTAAGAGACGAATCCAGACATATAAAGAACTTGACTTAACTCTCTAAGATGAGAGAGAATTTCTCCATCCCTAATTCTTGACCTAAGTTTCCATCAATGTTCAGACCTTAAATTATCATAGCACATGCAAAATAAATGGAAAGTAAAGATATGTACAACTTCAGGGGCATGAGTAGAACATTTTTCATTCACAAACCTAGAGCTAACAATGCCTGGATAGGGAGATAGAAGTCCATGAACTTACCTGTTCAGTTGGAATCGTATCTGATGATGGAGGTGTTTTCAATGCAAGGTGATGATTGGTACAACTTCCTTGATGTCCAGGGATGCTATTCCAAGCTTTACTTTGTTTGGAAACCAAGAGAATCGTGTTAGGGAACTTCAACTGCAAAACAAAAAAATGAAAATGGTGATGTTGCTTGGGAGTGTTACAGGTCGTGTTTGAGGCTTGGAATAGTTTCAAGGGATGATGTGGGATATGTTTGAAGTGGTTTTAGCAAGAATGCATGAATGGATGGTGTTATGGAACTCAATCTGCAGCAGGTGCCCTGTTTTGGCAGTTTGAGGGTGATTATGTGTTTGAGAAGGCAATGGAGATGGTTGGCTCGTGTTTCAGCTTAGGCTTGATGATTAGAAAGTGTTTGATAACTTTGCTTAAGCTCTGGTTTACAGGAATGAGAGTTGTGTCTTGTTATGCTATGTTTCTTCAACTTTAAGCAACAAAGTGTCCACTTGAGTTTTAGACTGATAGAGGCCCCCCTAATGTGCTGCTAACCTTCCCCTTGATCAGTGTGTTTTGTTCATAAACTTGTGCCAAAAGGATTTGCACTGTACTTGCTTGGATTGCTAATTGACATAAAGTTCTACTTTTCAAAAATGGCAAAAATGCTTTATCTAATTAAGGCTTAATCTAACATGTAATGTCCAAATGCACAAAATAATGCTAACACACAATGGATTGGCATTTAATTATTGAGTGCAAATGGGATTAGAGGCCTGTAACTAGCTTATGCATGCTGATTTCAAAATGGCACAAGTGTATGAACATGTAAATTGGTCATAACAAAAGTGAATTTTTCCCAACTTGCCAAATTCGATTCTCCCTAACCATGAGGTTGTTTGATGAGTTCTTGGACATTTTGGAAAGCTTGGAATGTGTACTACAATCCATCTTTGAAATGAAAATTGAAATTCCAAGTGGAAGCATGTGAAAAATGGTCTTGAAGTTAGGTAAAAACCTTGCCTAAAATGGTTCAAAATTTCTCTAAGTTAAGAATGGTTTGGTACCCTTGTTCCAAAAATTGTAACTTGAGATACAAGCTTATTTTTGGAAAACTTTGTGAATCAAAGTTGTAGATTTTGAAATGGACTACAACTTTCATGTTTTGACTTTTGCTTGAATCCAAATGAATCTTGGTGAGAAAGTGGGACAAAGTTAGGAAAAAATTAGGGTTTTTTATAACTTAGAAAAATTCTAAGTTATGAAAAATCTTCATTTCAAACCCTAATTTGCAATTCTTGATTTCTTGATGAACAAGTTTCATGATTTGGAATGTTTTGATGAAAAATGAATCTTGACATTTGATTTTGACCAAAAAAAAGTCAAAGTTTGACTTTTCAGTATACAGTCAAAATTGATCAATTGACTAGGAAATTCAACTGTCAATCTTATGCATTTGGGATCTTTTGAACTTGTTGAGTATGTCAAGACAATTCCATGGGGTCCTTGAGTCCATATGTGAGCTTGGTTTGCCATTGGCTAGGTCAAACAGTCAAAAATTGCCTTTGTGCAGTCAAAACCCTAAAAATGACCATTTTGCCCTTTTGGTGATCTGATCAAATTTCTTGTGGAATTGTGATCCAAACTTGATCAAATGGTCCATGTGAGTTCATAATGTTGATGTGGGTCAATTTTCATGAGATTTGACTGTCAATTGGCCACAGTTGACTTTTTCCCCAATACAGTTGATTTCTAGGTCAACTGTCCAATTGACTGGGCAAAATTTGGAATCAAGACTTGAAACTTGGTATGGATAAACTTGGGAGTCCAACATGAAGCATGAAAGTCATCTTAGGCATTTTAGGTCAAAATATCTTTGTTCAAACACAAACCCTAATTTGGGTCAACAATGCAAGGAGAAGTCTTGAGTAGAGGAAACCCTAACTGGATCTTGAGCTCCAAGGGTCTTGTGATGAGAAAATGTTGAGAAAAAGGGAGGGAAAATTTTGGGGTACAACAGTTGCCCCTGTTCAATCTTCTTGAATCCGAAGAGTTAGATTGGCAAGTTTTCCTTTCGTGACTCGAGGGTAAAAGGAGATTGGACACTAGAGTGCCCTTAAATTTGCACTCGTCAAAGCAATGGATGCGGGAATGGGCTTAGAGATGCCATTTGGAGATGGGCTTAACGATGCCATTTGGAGATGGGCTTAACGATGCCATCGGGAGGAGTGACAGAAACTTGTCGGGGATGGGCTTAAAGATGCCATCTGGAATGAGTATCAGAAAGGTGTCCATGTTTAGGACCATCTCTGAACTGGGGTCTGAATAAGCAATAGATTGACATCCGTATCTGGAGGCATCCGTAAACTGTTTTCAAAAGTTGAGAAGAGTCTGAACAAGCGATAGATTAACATCCGTTGTTGGGAAGAATCTGTAAACTGTTTTCAGAAGTCTTCGAAGAAGAATCTGAACAAGCGATAGGTTAACATCCGTTACTGGAGAACCCGTGAACTGTTTTCAGAAGTCTTGAGGTTGAATAAGCAATAGAGCAGCATCCGTTATTGGGAAGCGTCTGTAAACTGTTTTCAAAAGTTGCATCTGAACAAGCGATAGATTAACATCCGTTGTTGGGAAGAATCCATAAACTGTTTTCAGAAGTGTTGAGAAGAAACTGAACAAGCGATAGGTTAACATCCGTTACTTGGAGAACCCGTGAACTGTTTTCAGAAATCTTGAAGTTGAATAAGCAATAGAGCAACATCCGTTGTTGGGAAGCGTCCGTAAACTGTTTTCAAAAGTTGCATCTGAACAAGCGATAGATTAACATCCGTTGTTGGGAAGAATCCATAAACTGTTTTCAGAAGTCTTGAGAAGGAACTGAACAAGCGATAGGTTAACATTCGTTACTTGGAGAACCCGTGAACTGTTTTCAGAAATCTTGAAGTTGAGGAGGAACCGGTGTAGGGTTTCCTGATGATGAGCTCGTATAAAACTGCATCTGGATGAATCTGGAATAAGCATCAGAATGTTGCCATGTCTGGGTCACATCTGAACTATTTCTAGAAAGAGTCTCAGAAGATAATGATTTTTTGTCTGTTGACTGATCTTACCTGAAAAGGTAAAGAGTTAGTTGTATGCAATGTCATGATGCATGATGCGATGTATGTTATATGAAGGTAAATGAATGCGCATGTAAGTTGGAGAGCTGTCTTGTGGAGGATAGATGAATCCGAGATGGCTGAAGATAAAAGCATCTTGACTGCTACCGGGAAGAAAAAATTCTTGGTTGTTGCTGGGGAATAAGGAGCTTGGGTTGTATACCAATCTTCTGGGGAATTCCTGTCTTGAGGAGATCTTCACTGGAGAATCTTCGAATATACAATGAGGAACTGAAAACTGAAAGTCTTCAGATTTGCTTGGGGAATACCAGACCTTCAAACGTCGAGGGGCCTTAGAACCACTTGCGGGGACTTGGAATTTCCTTGGTGACTTGCAGGGTAAGAGAATTTCTGATGATTTCTACTGGGGATTTTAGAACCTGGTAGACTTAAGCTGGGGAGGTAAGACTGAGAATCTCTAGTCTAGTGAGAAGCATCTCTGTGGGGAGAAGGTTCACTAGTCTGGCTCCGCTGGGGATCGATAGCCTGAAGTTTTAGCTCTGCTGGGGATACTGAAACTTAATTCTGAGGGGAATTGAGTTCTGGAGGATTCTCTGGCTGGGGAAATCAGTTTTTTGAGAGAGCTTTCGCTGATGAGGATTCTGAAGTCTGACTCTGTTTAGGGAATTAAGTTCTGACTGAGGAATGTGGATTTCAAATCTACTCGGGATTTCCTTTGAAAGGGTGTCAAGATATCCAACTGCACCTTCAACTCAATAGTGATCACCTACCTTGATTTATAAGGGAATGATTATGTTCAAATGCATATGCCTATTTAACAAAACATTGGACGTTTCTCAAATAAAACATAAGTGCAAAAGCAAAGAGAAAAGGAAACGACGCAAATTTCTGAAAAGTATTTGTATTAACTTTCTGTGAGTATATTTGTACAAAGGAGGCGATCATCCTAGTAAGAGGATGTCGTTGTAAATATTGAAGAAATTTATACAAAAGAAAGATGGCTATGTGAAATAATTCCATGGGATTCCATTCCGCTATAGCCTTCACAACTCTGAATATCTGTCCATTCAATGCTTCGTCTGCCGATGGCTGGATTAATCAGAAGCTTGGAACTAGTTGATGAAGAGATTGTATTTGAAGTGATCCGACGAGACATAGTCATACGCTTTAATTCCCTAACTTTTGCCTGAATCGCCCTTTCGGGTTTTCGATCCACCGGGAAACCCCTTTTTGCCCAAGCCGCCCTTTCGGGTTTTCAACTTGCCGGGTGTACAGATTTTTTTTGTTTTTATCCCTAATTTTTGCCTGAACCGCCCTTTCGGGTTTTCGGTTCACCGGGATGCCCATTTTTGCCCAAGCCGCCCTTTCGGGTTTTCGACTTGTCGGGTTATTTTATGCGTAGTATCTTTTGACTATGTCTGCGTTCGCAGGGTGCGGCAAATCGTCGTCGTCCATGGTGGTCAGAATCATTGCACCACCAGAAAATATGCTCTTGATCACAAATGGTCCTTCATATGTAGGAGTCCATTTGCCCCTGGGATCACTTTGCGGCAAGATAATCCGCTTGATTACGAGATCTCCGACTTGATACACTTGACGTCTGACTTTCTTATTGAAGGCCTTGATCATCCGCTTTTGATACGTCTCACCATGGCAAACAGCAGCGAGTCGCTTCTCGTCGATCAAATTGAGTTGATCAAGTCGGGTCTGAATCCAATCATCTTCATTCAAACATATGTCCTTCATAATCCTTAGAGAAGGGATCTGAACCTCCATAGGCAGGACAGCTTCCATGCCATATACCAAAGAAAATGGGGTTGCCCCGGTTGAAGTACGTGCCGTCGTACGGTATCCGTGTAGAGCAAACGGTAACATCTCATGCCAGTCTTTTTAAGTGACAGTCATTTTCTAAATGATCTTCTTAATGTTTTTGTTCGCAGCTTCAACAACACCGTTCATCTTCGGCCGATAGGGAGATGAATTGTGATGATAAATCTTGAACTGTTCGCACAATGTGGTGATTATCGTGTTATTCAGATTTGTACCGTTGTCTGTGATGATCCTGTCTGGAACACCATACCGGCATATGAGATTTTGCTTGATGAAGCGAGCAACCACATTTTTAGTAACAGAGGCGAAGGAAGCTGCTTCGACCCATTTGGTGAAATAGTCAATGGCAACCAGGATGAAACGATGTCCGTTGGAAGCCGTGGGCTTGATCTCTCCAATCATGTCAATGCCCCACATTGCAAATGGCCACGGAGCAGTCAGAACGTTGAGAGGAACCGGAGGGATATGAACTTTGTCAGCGTAGACTTGACATTTGTGGCAAGTACGGGAATGTTGATGGCAGTCAGCTTCCATGGTAGACCAGTAATAGCCTGCCCTTAGGATCTTCTTAGCCATTGTATGCCCGCTCAAGTGAGTGCCAAATGTGCCGTTGTGTATCTCAGTCATGATCAACTCTGCTTCAGCTTTGTCTATGCATCATAGTAATACACAATCATGGCTTTGTTTGTACAGGATGCCGTTGCTCAGGAAGAATTTGGCAGCAAATTTCCTTAAGAACTTCTTGTCATTTACGGAAGCTCCTTCGGGATAATCTCTAGTCTGGAGATACCTTTTGATTTCATGGAACCAGGGTTGTTCCACTACTTCTTCGGTATTAATCTCGTGACAATGTGCAGGTTCATCCATTCGCTCGATGGTGATTTGGGGAGCCTCATTATCCCAGTTGAGTTTAAACATGGAGGACATTGTAGCTAGAGCATCTGCTAGCTGATTCTCTTCCTGCGGGAAATGCTCGAAGGTAATTTGCTCGAAATGAGGCAACAATGTCAAGACATGTTCTTTGTATGGGATAAGATTAGGATGCTTGGTATCCCACTCTCCTTTGATTTGACTGATAACCAAAGCCGAGTCCCCAAATACGATCAAAGATTTGATCCCCAAGTCTATAGAAGCCTTGAGACCAAAGATGCAAGCTTCATACTCAGCCATGTTGTTTGTGCAGCTGAAGCAAAGTCGGGCCATGAAAGGTGTGTGACAACCTTCCGGGGAAATGAGTACCGCACTGATACCATTTCCAAGTGCATTTGAAGCACCATCAAAGTACAGGGTCCATCGGGATCCCTTTTCGGGTCCGTCATACAGTCCGTTACCTTCAATGTTGTCCAAATTCAAGATGTCCTCGTCTGGGAAGTCAAATCTCATGGGTTGATAATCTTCGATAGCTTGATGAGCCAGATGGTCAGCTAGTACACTCCCTTTTATAGCTTTTTGAGTGGTGTACTAGATGTCATACTCAGTTAGGATCATTTGCCATCTAGCTATTCTTCCAGATAAAGCGGGCTTCTCGAAGATATACTTGATAGGATCCATTTTGGAAATCAACAAGGTAGTATGAGTCAACATATACTGCCTTAGTCGGCGAGCTGCCCATACCAAAGCGCAGCAAGTTTTCTCGAGCAGTGAGTAGCGAGTCTCACAGTCGGTAAACTTTTTGCTAAGGTAATAAATAGCATGCTCTTTTCGACCAGACTCGTCATGCTGGCCCAAAACACACCCCATTGAGTTATCCAAGACGGTCAGATACATGATCAATGGTCTTCCTTCGACGGGTGGCATCAGAATAGGAGGTTCTAGCAAATACTCCTTGATCTTATCAAAAGCAGCTTGGCAATCGTCGTTCCATTCGACTACCTGATCTTTCTTTAAGATTTTGAAAATTGGCTCACAGGTAGAAGTCAGATGAGAGATGAATCTGGCAATATAGTTCAAGCGCCCCAAGAACCCTCTAACCTCGTTTTCAGTACGGGGAGCAGGCATCTCTTGTATTGCTTTCACTTTTTCTGGATCGACTTCAATGCCTTTGTTGCTTAAAATGAATCCTAGAAGTTTACCAGACCTAACTCCAAAAGTGCACTTACTTGGATTCAGCCTGAGTTTGTATTCTTTCAACCTGGCAAACAGCTTTTCTAGATGTTCAAGGTGCTCCTCCTCTGTTTGTGACCGAGCTATCATATCGTCTACGTAAACTTCAATCTCATGATGTATCATATCATGAAATAAAGCTACCATGGCGCATTGATAAGTTGCCCCTGCGTTCTTCAGCCTGAACGGCATCACCTTGTAACAGAAAGTACCCCATTGCGTGACAAAAGTTGTTTTCTCCATATCCTCGGGGGCCATTTTGATTTGATTGTAGCCCGAGAATCCATCCATGAAGGAAAACACTTTGTACTAAGCTGTATTGTCGATTAAAATGTCAATGTGTTGAAGTGGAAATTCATCTTTGGGGCTGGCCCTATTCAAATCCCGGTAGTCCACACACATCCTAACTTTGCCATCTTTTTTAGGTATTGGCACGATGTTAGCGACCCATTGAGGATAGGACGTAACAGCCAGAAAACCAGCGTCGAATTGCTTCATCACTTCTGCTTTGATCTTTTCAGACATGTCAGGCCTCATTCGGCGGACTTTTTGTTTGATCGGTGGACAATCCTCTCTTGTGGGGAGACGGTGAACCACGATATCTGTGTCTAAACCCGACATGTCTTCATAAGACCAAGCGAAGATTTCAACGTACTCATTTAACAACTGCATCAGGCGTTCCTTGACACTTGGTTCCAGATTGGCACCCACTTGCACCTCCTTCCGGTCTTCATCGGTTCCTAAGTTGACAGTTTCCAACAACTCTTCATGAAGTAAGATGGCCCTTTCCTCTTGCAGTAGAAGTCTGGCTAGTTCCCCTGGTACTTCATAACCTTCGTCATCTTCATACTCGGCTTGATTGACCAGATCTTCAGAGTTATTGAAGGATATAGCAGAATAGTCACCCATGGAATCCAGAGTGGATGGGTACCTGCATTTGTGAGTGTGGGTGTGTGTAAGGGATAGCCATCCTTAAACAAAAAAATGCAAAAGGAAAGAAAATGAACACAATAGTTTATCAAATGAAAAACGTCCAATGAATCATTAAACATGGCATATGGATATGAAAATAATTAAAACCCTTACAAATGGACCTACATGCCCCGGGCAAGGCATGAGGTAAAAAGATAGTGTGCGGATTATTCAAAAGTAATTATTACAGACCAATAGGAAATGTTTGACAGATAAATTACTGATGAATAAAAGTGATGGGGACAAAGTCTTTTGCCTCCCAGTTGCATAATCCTCCTTTGATAGTTGGGTAAATCCACTCTTCGATGTTGTTCTCTTCGTCTTCATCCTCCAAAGCGTTGATTCCGTAGGGAGAAATTTTGATTGGCGCCCTTTCAATCTTCGAACGACGCATAGCTTTCTGGTCCGCGGCAGTGAACCCTAATCCAAATTTGTCTGTTTTATGTGGAATATCAAGCAACTGCCCCCATGCTGAATTCTTCCCTCCTTTATTGCGGCCTTTGCATCTTCCAGAGATGCCATCCTGGCCATCTGCTTTGGTACTTCAGCTACCAACTTTGCTACTGTTATCTCAGGAGGGACTTCTTCGAAATGCTGGAAAGGCGTCTCAATGAACTCACCCTCTACCTCCACATACCGGAAGGAGTTCAGGTGGCTGATTATATACTCTTCTTCACCATGGACAGTTATGATCTTTCCCTTGACATGATACTTCAACATTTGATGTAAGGAAGAGGTGACTGCCCCGGCATTGTGTATCCAAGGCCTACCCAACAAGCAAGAGTATGACGGACGTATGTCCATCACATAGAAAGTAGATTTAAACACCTCAGTGCCTACCTTGATGGGAATATCAACCTCCCCATGGACCATCCTCTTCGAACCATCGAAAGCTCTGACAACAATATCACTCGGCTTCAGCTCTAACCCTTCACAATCTAGTCGGTCCAAAGCTTTCTTAGGCAGTACATTCAGCGACGAACCAGTGTCGACCAAGACATGCGCGAGAGTAGTTCCTCGGCACTCGACTGAAATATGCAAAGCATCATTGTGGTTTCTACCTTTAGGAGTTAGGTCGGCATCAGAGAAACCTAATCCATTGTCCGCAGTAAGGCTGGCCACGCAATTTTGGAATTGGTCTGCAGAGGTTTTCTGGGGCACATGGGCTGCCTTCAGGAATTTTATCAAAGCTTTGGCGTGCACTTCTGAGCAAAGTAGTAGTGCCAACATGGAGATCTTTGAGGGAGTTTGCCCCAGTTGTTCTACCACATCGTAATCACTCCTTTTGATTATCTTCAATATCTCTTCCATTTCTTTCTTGGAGGTTTCCGGGATGACCAAGGGTTGAGCCCTCGTCCTGACGAGCTCAACTTGGGTTCCCTTACCTTTATCAGCAGCGGTAGGAGGGACAATACTAGGAACAACAACATCTTCGATCAATGGGGTTCTAGCGGAGAGTTTTATTGGTGCAGGGATAACTTTGGTAGTAGATGAGGGTCCAAAGACTGCTCTTGGAGGGGCAATCTCTGGAGAAAATATTCTCCCGCTCCGGGTGATTTTGCTTGTGCCCGCAATGTTTCCAATGTTGGCTTCTTCTTTATCCGAACTTTCTTCAGTTATTTCAATTTGTTTAACACCATGGTAGTAGACGTCACCGCCGTAGTTCCATGGTATTGACTTCTCAGAAATGTAGGGGACATGCCCTGGCATTGTTATCTTCAAAGGAACAGACTTCGTAGCTGGTGTAATCTTAACAGGCTTTCTGACGGCCTTGGAAAGATTGGCGTGAATGGTTATAATTGAGACATCTTCAGTATGGGTTGGAATAGCAGAAACGTTTTCAAACAAAATTTGTCGACTGTCCATTAGGCCTTGGATGCCTTTCTTCAGTAACGGACACTCAAACGGCAGAGAGTAACAGCAGTAGCAATCCTATTTACATCTCGGGAAAATCCCGGCCTTTAACAGATTCAACTTGATGGTTAACAATGGAGTTATCAGATCATTGACATCAGCAACATACAAATCTTCTTCAATGGCATTGACAATTCGGTCGTGCTTCGGCATTGGAGCAGATATCACGTTCGACTTCTCTGGAGCGTCGAACTCCACCTCCTTCGCCTCTATCAGGTCTTGGATTTTATGCTTGAGTGCCCAACAATCGTTGGTGTCGTGCCCGACACTGTCAGAATGGTAGGCGCATTTAGCATTAGGATGATAATGCGGAGAGGACGTATTCACATTTTTTGGTGCATCTTTGATAGTGGCAAGATTCAACTTTAACAGATGGGGAAGCACTTGCGCTGGAGTCATATTAATGCGGGTGAACTGTTGTTGTGGCCGTTCCACCCGTTGCTGATTTGGTCTGGACTGGTTATAGCGAGGTTGCTCACTTGATGGATTTTGGATCATTACGGCCCCCATTGTTGGCCGGCGTTCAGTCTTCCCTGCTCTTCTCTGAGAGTATACCATAGCCGTTTCCTTCTTGAAAGGTTTCTTCTCAACACTTGCAGCGGCACCCTTCTGAATCTTCCCTGACTTGATGCCAACTTCTATTCTCTCGCCTGTTAAGATCAAATCGGTAAACCCCGCGGAAGAGTTACCAATTAGATGGTTGAAAAATGGACCAGACAGGGTCCCTAGAAACATGTCAACAAGTTCACGGTCGGTTAAAGGAGGCTGCACCCTGCCAGCCAAATCCCTCCATTTTTGTGCATATTCTTTGAATCCTTCGCCTATTCCCAGTGACATACCCTGAAGTTGGGTACGCGTTGGAGCAAGGTCAGAATTGTACTGATATTGTTTGTAAAAGGCGGTGGCCAAGTCTTCCCAGTTTCGGACGCTGGTTCCCTCTAGCTGATAGAACCACTCCAGTTGAGCCCCAGAAAGGCTGTCTTGAAAGAAATGGATTCGAAGGTTCTTATCTGCCGTATAAGGTTGGATCTTCCTTACGTAGGACCTGAGATGCATTTTTGGACAGGACAGCCCGTCATACCTCACAAAAACTGGCACTTTGAACTTTGGGGGAATCACAATCCCGACAACTAAACCCAAGTCTTCGAAATCCAAACTCGGCACTCTCTGTAGCTCCATGACTGCCAACCTGTCTTCTAAACCTTTGTATTTATCATCAGCCGGAGGGTATTGTTGATCAGAATAGTCTTCATCCTCTTCAGCCTCCTCTTCTTCCCTATCGGACTCGGAAGGTACCGCAGCCGCACCCCCTTTACTGGTTCCCTCCTCAGAAGTAGGAGGAAATTCAAGCACTCTTCTGGCCTCTCCTTCAAATCTTCTCCCTAAAGTAGCCACCCCGAGTCTCTTTTTCTTCTTTTTCACTGGGTCTTTATTCCCCAGCAAGGTCTTTAGATCCTCCTGACCCTTAGCCAAGGTCATCAGGAGTTGCTGAAACTGTGCATTTTGAGCCTGTAGGTCCTTGACTGTTTGCTCGAGATCCATCCTACTGAAATAAACAGCAGACAGATAAGGAAACCTGGCGTGAGACCTGCTTATGCACATGATGAATGGTATGCTTATGTATGCAATGCATTCAAGGATTTAGAATATTCAAACTTGTTGCAGACAAAAAAGAACGCACGTCATATTAATAAGAAGAAATTTGTTAGTACATAAATGCCCCATGGGCCAAATATTACAAAAACAACTTCTCAAGGTAAAAAGACATTGTGCATCCTCTTTGGTGCGATGTAGGTGTTAAGGGTCTCTTCCTCATGGAGTCGGCGGGTAAGCTCTAGAACCTTCTTCTCACTAGCGTAGAAGCTGGCTTCAAAAGTGTTCCGTTCCTCCTTGAGCTGAATCCAGCTCTTCTGCATTTCCTCCCACGATGTAGGCATGTCAGGATATAGGATGGTGTAGGGAACCTCTCCTTCCTTAACAGGCTCTTTAATCACAGGGAGAACATGAGGATAAGGCATCATTAGACTCTGGGCTCGGGCTCGTTCCCATTTGAGATAAGGCTCAAGAGGGATGGAGTTCTTGTGCCCCAGTGTCTTGCTATCAACCTTGTTGGGCATCCTTCAAGCTCTGATGAATCTTTGGCGAAGTCCTTGCGCATCGTTGTCGAAGTCAAAAACTAGGTCAGGAATCAACATGTCGTGAGGGCCATCTCTTCGTGCATATCCAAATTGCCTCAAAGCTAGGCAAGGGTTGTAGGTAATGCCCCCTCTAATGCCAAGTAATGGAACATTAGGGAACTCTCCACAGCGATCGACGATGATGACATTTTCTCTGGACCGAGAACACCAATGTACATCAGAGTGAGTAAGAGTCATCAACCATTGGGACCACCTTGAGCCTTGGTCATTCTTC
This sequence comes from Vicia faba, assembly GCA_948472305.1. Taxonomy (NCBI): domain Eukaryota; kingdom Viridiplantae; phylum Streptophyta; class Magnoliopsida; order Fabales; family Fabaceae; genus Vicia; species Vicia faba. The sequence goes on from OX451738.1 coordinate 359,278,758, forward strand.
AAGACAGATTGTGGAAGGTGCGAAATAAACCACCTTGCAAGGAGAGGAGTACAGCACATGAGAACACCCCTCTTTCTCATTGTTCGTGTGTAAAATGAGTGAAGGATGTCCCCAAGTAATGTTGGTATTGGATTTCTGGATAAGAAGATTTTGACGGCATTGACATCTACGAGCTGGTCAGGTTTTGGGAACAAGACCAACCCATAGATAAGGAGTGCCACAATTTCTTCAAAGGCTTGTAGGTCCAATGAATTCCAACATTCTTGTGCCTTCTCAAACAAGAATTTTGCTAAGAATCCTTTGACGCCGCTTCTGGTTTCCCAATGCCCCTTGATGTCAGATGGTTGTAGATGTAATGCTCGAGCAACATCTTTTGGCATTGGTTCCTTTTCCGTACCGTTGAAGGGTAGTTGATTAAGGATAGGAATTCTCAGGAGTTGAGAAAACTCCTCCAAAGTGGGCACCAACTGGTAGTCGGGGAAAGTGAAACAGTGGTGAAGAGGGTCAAAGAACTGGAATAGCACTTTCATCATATCCTCTTCAATGTTGGTGTTGACTAGGCTGAGCAGCCTACCATGTCTTTCACTGAAGGGTGAGCTTTCCGGAATCCTTGATGTGAGCTCCTTGAGTTGAGGAGAGATTCTCACAAGGTTGACTTGGATGGTTTTTCTGCGAGGAATTTCCATGACCTACAAAACAAGAACAAAGATGAAGATCTAAACCCTTGAAGTGGTTAGTAAATGCATATGATGTTTTATGATGTTCATGATGTATGCAAAAACATATGTACAGGAAAATCACACCAAACCCTAGTTTCAGGCTTGCATGGGGTTTCATAGGTAAGTACCCTCTTGAGTGTAGTTGGCTTAAAAGCCTGTCCTATAAATAGTAACCGGGTTCTAAGGAGCTCAATATCATTGGATTGTTTTCATCGTTCATGGTTTTGGTTTAGCCACTTAACTAGCGACCAAAATATTCCAAGAAAACAACCCTCAATGAGTGTAGTATCGAGTATCTACCAGCTTCAGACTGCACCAAAGCCGGTCATCTCACTACCCCTAATAAAAGGCCAAGATGGTCAAGTAAGATTCTAGGTCATTAGTGCTTAGTGACATCACTCAGCGGCCCCGTACTCTCCTTGATTGAACTCAAGGGTTACCGGTACTCACAAATATGTCGCACTAATATAGCTATTGCTTCAACCGTGTCGGTATACCCCACACAGTTTCCACAACATATTGCTATCTATGAATGTTTCCCAAAAATCCGGGTGTAGGATTGCAAACCCAAACAAGAGAGCCAAGATATAAAGCAATCAAATCAAACAATTAGTCATGCAAGAGGGTGATCTAAGCCCTAAGGTTACTCCACTTTAAAATTTCTCCCCAACAGAGTCGCCAGTTCTGTGATACGGTGGGAGAACTGACTAGGGTTTTGCGTTTGTTTTTGCAAATGTTTCGGTTGAGCAAGAGTCGCCACCGACTTTTTATTTTATCCTAAGGAAAGGTTTAAAAAAGCACAGCAAAAACCTTTGAGATATTTTCTTGGGTTCGGGGAGTAGATTATAGAAAGGGAAGGTATTAGCACCCTTTCTATCCATGGTTATCCATGGGCTCTTAGTTACTTGCTTAGATCAACTTGCCTTGGTTTTCAATTGTTTGAAATGGTGCTTTGTGCGTGGTTTTGAAAATGTTTTGAAAAAGATGCCTTGTCTAGGCTACCCTTGTAACAATTCTTTACTCTAATGTTTTACAAAAGGTGTTTGTCTTTTTGAAAAGATGTTTCAAGGTTTTTGAAAGTTGTTTTGAAAGTGTAGTGATGTGTGGTTTGAAAATAGGCAAGTGTTTTGTTTTGCAAGTTGACAAGTACTTAAGAGCTATCTACCCTAAAGTTCTCAAAGATTTTTGTTATGTTTTAACCCTTTTAACAATTTTGTTCCACCATTGCATTTGGTGGACAATCTTGTGTTAGGATGTGAGAGGGACGGGCGCGGGTCATCGTTTAGACCATAATTGCAATGGTGCCAAGTATCTTTGGGCAATTTTTCCTTTAAGGGACTTGATCATTTTTTAGGCAACTTTCGAAAGCGTTGTCGAGGGACTATGATCATTTGAATTGTGTTTGTTTTGCCCAAAGAGACCTAACATGCAATATGGCCCAATTATTGAAGGCAACAAGTGGAATACCCTAGGGGTGCAAGTGTGATTAGTGTTGTCCATTTTCATGCTTGTTTATCTTGAAATTAGGTCAAACTATTTTTGTTAATTTATTTGCATACAAACCCTAATTCTATCATGGCATATTTAGAAAACTTTGAAGTGCGAAAAATAAAGTTCCTAAGTTATTACAACACAATATATGGGAAGGGGGTACAAATGTTCAAATGGGGGGTATTTTGACAAGGAATTTTAAACCTAACTATTACATCAAAAATTGAATTATACAAATTATTTAATATACAATAATTAAATAGAAATGGAATAAATATGCAAGATGCAAAAAAAAAATGTTTTGTATATGTATGAAAAAAAAGTATTTTTTATATGTCAAATAAACAAAATAAAAGTATTAATTTTTTTTTGGAGTTTTTTTATATATTTAGGGCAAAGCCCTAATTTTGCAAATAAAAGGTATTTATTTTTTAATATATACAATGTTTATTAATTATTTACAAGAAATAAAAAAAAGAAGTATATTTGCCAAAAAGGTATTTTTAATGCTAAATATTAATAAAAATAAAAATGTATATATTTTGTATTTTTTAACCTAAATATACTAATATATATGTATGTATTTGTATTATTTATTAAATATATTGAATATGCACAAAATAATAATATTTAATATTTATATATAAAAAAAGTATATTTTATATAAAATATTTTCAGAAGATAAAATAAAATAAAAATCAGAAAATAAATGTGTTTGCATTATTTTTTAGTATTTTGAATAAAAGTATATCTATATATTTATTTATGTACAAATATCAATTTAAACAAATAAATGCCTAATAAATATAAAAATTGTGTGAAAAATATTTTTTTATTTTTTAATGTTATGAGGAAAAATAAATAAGTCAGAACAAAAAAGAAAAGGTCAAAAAATCATGAAAATAAGCATAATGGGCCAAGGGGGTGTAAAAGTAACAAAAGGGTGCAAATAGAAAAATGAAACAGAGCCCAGCCCAAAAGACCTTCTTCAACCTCCAAACTGTTGGAACATGAACAAAACGCGCGTTTTCTATCTCCAGATTCCTGGACTTTCAAGCAAAACTCACAACATGAAAAATGTAGAGCATTAAGAGACGAATCCAGACATATAAAGAACTTGACTTAACTCTCTAAGATGAGAGAGAATTTCTCCATCCCTAATTCTTGACCTAAGTTTCCATCAATGTTCAGACCTTAAATTCTCATAGCACATGCAAAATAAATGGAAAGTAAAGATATGTACAACTTCAGGGGCATGAGTAGAACATTTTTCATTCACAAACCTAGAGCTAACAATGCCTGGATAGGGAGATAGAAGTCCATGAACTTACCTGTTCAGTTGGAATCGTATCTGATGATGGAGGTGTTTTCAATGCAAGGTGATGATTGGTACAGCTTCCTTGATGTCCAGGGATGCTATTCCAAGCTTTACTTTGTTTGGAAACCAAGAGAATCGTGTTAGGGAATTTCAACTGCAAAACAAAAAAATGAAAATGGTGATGTTGCTTGGGAGTGTTACAGGTCGTGTTTGAGACTTGGAATAGTTTCAAGGGATGATGTGGGATATGTTTGAAGTGGTTTTAACAAGAATGCATGAATGGATGGTGTTATGGAACTCAATCTGCAGCAGGTGCCCTGTTTTGGCAGTTTGAGGGTGATTCTGTGTTTGAGAAGGCAATGGAGATGGTTGGCTCGTGTTTCAGCTTAGGCTTGATGATTAGAAAGTGTTTGATAACTTTGCTTAAGCTCTGGTTTACAGGAATGAGAGTTGTGTCTTGTTATGCTATGTTTCTTCAACTTTAAGCAACAAAGTGTCCACTTGAGTTTTAGACTGATAGAGGCCCCCCTAATTTGCTGCTAACCTTCCCCTTGATCAGTGTGTTTTGTTCATAAACTTGTGCCAAAAGGATTTGCACTGTACTTGCTTGGATTGCTAATTGACATAAAGTTCTACTTTTCAAAAATGGCAAAAATGCTTTATCTAATTAAGGCTTAATCTAACATGTAATGTCCAAATGCACAAAATAATGCTAACACACAATGGATTGGCATTTAATTATTGAGTGCAAATGGGATTAGAGGCCTGTAACTAGCTTATGCATGCTGATTTCAAAATGGCACAAGTGTATGAACATGTAAATTGGTCATAACAAAAGTGAATTTTTCCCAACTTGCCAAATTCTATTCTCCCTAACCATGAGGTTGTTTGATGAGTTCTTGGACATTTTGGAAAGCTTGGAATGTGTACTACAATCCATCTTTGAAATGCAAATTGAAATTCCAAGTGGAAGCATGTGAAAAATGGTCTTGAAGTTAGGTAAAAACCTTGCCTAAAATGGTTCAAAATTTCTCTAAGTTAAGAATGGTTTGGTACCCTTGTTCCAAAAATTGTAACTTGAGATACAAGCTTCTTTTGGGAAAACTTTGTGAATCAAAGTTGTAGATTTTGCAATGGAATACAACTTTCATGTTTTGACTTTTGCTTGAATCCAAATTAATCTTGGTGAGAAAGTGGGACAAAGTTAGGAAAAAATTAGGGTTTTTTATAACTTAGAAAAATTCTAAGTTATGAAAAATCTTCATTTCAAACCCTAATTTGCAATTCTTGATTTCTTGATGAACAAGTTTCATGATTTGGCATGTTTTGATGAAAAATGAATCTTGACATTTGATTTTGACCAAAAAAAGTCAAAGTTTGACTTTTCAGTATACAGTCAAAATTGATCAATTGACTGGGAAATTCAACTGTCAATCTTGTGCATTTGGGATCTTTTGAACTTGTTGAGTATGTCAAGAAAATTCCATGGGGTCCTTGAGTCCATATGTGAGCTTGGTTTGCCATTGGCTAGGTCAAACAGTCAAAAATTGCCTTTGTGCAGTCAAAACCTTAAAAATGACCATTTTGCCCTTTTGGTGATCTGATCAAATTTCTTGTAGAATTGTGATCCAAACTTGATAAAATGGTCCATGTGAGTTCATAATATTGATGTGGGTCAATTTTCATGAGATTTGACTGTCAATTGGCCACAGTTGACTTTTTCCCCAATACAGTTGATTTCTAGGTCAACTGTCCAATTGACTGGGCAAAATTTGGAATCAAGACTTGAAACTTGGTATGGATAAACTTGGGAGTCCAACATGAAGCATGAAAGTCATCTTAGGCATTTTAGGTCAAAATATCTTTGTTCAAACACAAACCCTAATTTGGGTCAACAGTGCAAGGAGAAGTCTTGAGCAGAGGAAACCCTAACTGGATCTTGAGCTCCAAGGGTCTTGTGATGAGAAAATGTTGAGAAAAAGGGAGGGCAAATTTTGGGGTACAACAAAAGGTTTCACCAATTTAGAGAAATAAACTTCGTTGGGGGATGAACTTCTGTAGCTAAAGAAATAAACTCTACCGGGGATAAGGTTTTATAAACTACTTGAGATTTACAAAACATTGTTGTGGAAGGTGAATTCCATAAACTGCTTAGGGATTTTGTTGGAATCCTGTTGTGAAATCTTGAGAAGCTTGGTGACTTCACTGGGGAATTTTCCTTAGATGTTAAAGCAGTAGTTTAGAGATTTTTGCTCGGACGAGGATATGAGAACCTGACACTTTTAGGCTGCATACTGAGAATGTGGCATAGACCTTGTAGTAGGACATCTCTACCTTTGTACCTACTGGAGAAGGTATCTGCTGGGGAAAATATCTACGGGGATTTTGTGGATGGCCCTTAGATATTATCCCGTTTCTTAAAGTCATTAGCAATTATATTTCTGTTTTTATGCGTGTTTTTGTAAGCAGTAATCATATTCAAATGCATATGTTCAAAAATAATCACTGGACATTTTCGCACACAAAACAGAAAAATAAATAAAAAAACAGATGTTTTACACTTTCAACAGGATAGTTTTGTATTAACTTGAGTAAGAATTTTTATACAAGAAGACAAACATCCTAATAAGATAATGTCTTCATAAGAATACAAATTATACAAAATAGTATAAAAAGAAAGAAAGCTATGTGAAATAATCCCATTGGGTTCCCATTCTACTATTGCCTTTATGTCCTTAAGCATCTCATCACTTTGCTACTTGTCCAAAGCTGATTGGATTGATTAGTACCGATTTGAGCTTGATAGTTGATACTGAAGACTGGTTGTAAGGTGATCCAACGGGACATAGTTGTATGCTTTAAATCTCTAACTTTTTCTTGGGCCTCCCTTTCAAGTTTTCAGCCCACCGGGATACCCTTTTTTCCCAAGCCGCCTTTTTAGGTTTTCGACTTGCCGGGTGTACAGATTTTTTATGTATATCCATAATTTTTGCCTAGGCCAATCGACCTAGCGGGTCTTTATTTATGCGTAGTATCTTTTAACTATATCCGCGTTTACCGGGTGTGGAAGGTCGTCACCGTCCATAGTGGTTAGGATCATGGTTCCACCAGAAAACATGTTTTTGATTACAAATGATCCCTCGTATGTGGGATTCCATTTTCCCCTGGGATCACCTTGCGGTAGTATGATGCGTTTGATTACCAAGTCACCAGCCTGATATACTTGACGTCTGACCTTCTTGTTAAAAGCTTTGATCATGTATTTTTGGTACATCTGACCATGAAAAATAACCACGAGCCTCTTCTCGTCAATAAGGTTTAACTTGTCAAGTCGAGTCTGGACACATTCGTCTTCATTCAGACCTGCATCCTTCATGATTCTCAAGGAAGGGATTTGGACCTCAATGGGTAGGACAACTTTCATACCGTATACCAAAGAGAAAGGAATTACCCCCATTGATGTGCGCATTATGGTGTGGTAACCATGAAGAGCAAATGGTAACATCCCATGCCAATCTTTATATGTCACTTTCATCTTCTGTATGATTCTCTTGATATTTTTGTTAGCATCTTCAACATCGCCATTCATCTTCGACCGTTAGGGAGAAGAGTTATGATGCTGAATCTTGAATTATGTGCAAAGGTCGGTGATCATGGTGTTGTTAAGATTGGTACCATTATCTGTAATGATTCTTTATGGGATACCGTACCGAAAGATAATATTATGTCTGATAAATTGGGCCACAACATTCTTGGTAACAGAGGCGAATGAAGCTGCTTCGACCCACTTCGTAAAGTAATCAATGGCAACCAGGATAAAGCAATGCCCATAGAAGCCTTCAGTCTAATCTCTCCAATCATGTCGATGCCCCACATTGTGAATGGCCAAGGAGCAATCAAGACGTTTAAATTAACTGGAGGTACATGCACCTTATCAGCATAGATCTGGAATTTGTGCAAGTTCGTGAATGCTGATAACAGTCTGCTTTCATAGCGGACCAGTAGTATCCTGCCCGTAGGATCTTTTTAGCCATCGAGTGCCCACTAGAATGAGTGGTAAAGGTACCTTCATGCAAATCAACCATAATCTTTTTTGTCTCACTCTTGTCTACACATCAAAGCAAGGTAAAGTTGTGGTTGCACTTGTAGAGTATCTCGTTACTGAGAAAGAACTTAGCAGAGAACCTTCTCAGGAACTTCTTATCACTAACTGAAGTTCCCTCAGGATACTCTTGGAGTTCGAGATATCTCTTGACTTCATGGAACCAAGGTTTGTCCACTACTTCTTCAGTATCAATCTCGTGACAGTATGTTGGTTCATCCATCCTTTCAATAGTGATCTGAGGAGCCTCATTATTCCACCTGACTTTGAACATGGATGACATCGTAGCTAGCGCATCCCTAGTGGATTTTTCTCTCGTGGAAAATGCTCAAAAGTAATTTCTTTAAAGTATGGAGTTAGTGTCAACACATGCTCTTTGTACGGGATGATATTAGGATGCTTCGTGTCCCATTCTCCTTTGATCTGGCTGATTACCAAAGTCGAATCTCCAAACACACTCAAGAACTTGACACTTAAATCGATTGCAGCTTTGAGACCCATGATACATGCTTCATACTCAGTCATATTATTGCTACAGTTGAAACATAATATGGTAGTTAAGGGAGTATGACAGCCCTCAAGAGATATGATCACAGCACCGATTCCATTGCCAAGAGCATTGGAAGCTTCGTCAAAAACCATAGTCCAACGAGATCCTTTTTCAGGTTCTTTATCCAGTCCAGGTTCTTCAAATCAGTTACTAACATGATGTTCTCGTCCAGGAACTCAAAATTCATGGATTGGTAGTCATCCACAACCTGATGTGCCAAATTACCAGCTAATACACTTCCCTTAATTGCTTTCTGGGTGGTATATTGAATGTCGTATTCGGTCAGGATCATTTACCATCTCACTATTCTTCCGGAGAGAGTGGGCTTCTCAAAGATGTATTTGATAGGATCCATTTTAGATATCAATAAAGTAGTGTGGGTCAACATATACTGTCTTAGTTGGCGAGCAGCCCATGCCAAAGCGTAACAAGTTTTCTCGAGCAGTGAGTATCTTGTTTCACAGTCGGTAAACTTTTTACTAAGGTAGTATATCGCATGCTCTTTTCGACCAGACTCGTCATGCTGCCCCAGCACACACCCCATTGTATTCTCTAATACCGTTAAGTACGTGATCATAGGTCTTCCTTCAATTGGAGGCATCGGAATTAGAGGCTCTTGAAGGTATTCCTTGATTTTGTCAAAGGCGTTCTAGCAATTGTCATTCCATTTCACTGCTTGATCTTTCTTCAGTAATTTGAAGATTGGCTCACAAGTAGCGGTCAGATGTGAAATGAATCTGGCTATGTAGTTTACACGTCCCAAGAATCCTCTAACTTCCTTCTCAGTGCAAGGAGTTGGCATTTCTTGTATAGCTTTGACCTTTGCAGGATCCACTTCAATGCCTTTGCCACTGACTACGGAACCTAAGAGTTTACCGGATCTTACTCAGAAAGTGCACTTATTTGAATTGAGCCTCAGTTTGTATTTCTTCAGCCTGTCAAATAGTTCATGTAAGTGATAAAGGTGTTCCTCCTCAGTTTGAGACCTGGCTATCATATCATCCACGTAGACCTCTATCTTGTGATGGATCATATCATGAAATAAAGCTACCATGGCCCGTTGATAGGTTGCCCCGACGTTCTTCAACCCAAATGGCATAATCTTGTAACAGAAAGTGCCCCACTGTATGACGAAGGTTGTCTTCTCCATGTACTCAGGTGCCATCTTGATCTGATTATACTCGGAGAAACCATCCATGAAGGAGAATACTTTATATTGTGCGGTGTTGTCAACCAGAACATCAATGTGGGAAAGCGGAAAGTCATCCTTGGGGCTTGCCCTATTCAGGTCTCTGTAATCCACATACATACGTACCTTACCATCCTTCTAAGGCACTGGAACAACATTAGTGACCCATTGTGGATAGGACGTGACAGCTAAGAAACCGGTATTGAACTGTTTCATGACTTCAGCCTTGATCTTTTCTGACATATCCGGCCGCATACGACGAACCTTCTATTTCTTTGGAGGGAAGTCCTCTTTTGTAGGTAGGCGATGAATCACAATATCGGTGTCAAGTCCCGTCATGTCTTCGTATGACCAGGCAAAGACCTCAACATAGTCATGTAGCATCTGTATTAACCGTTGTTTGACACTGGGCTCTAAGTTAGAACCTATCTTGACTTCTTTTATGTCCTCTTCAGTACCCAAGTTCACTGTCTCAACTGGTTCCTCATGAGGTTGTATTTCCCTTTCTTCCTATTGTAATAGTCTGGCAAGCTCTCCCGATACCTCACAATCTTCCTCACCTTTGTCCTCGGCTTGGTTGATCGGATTTTCAAAACCATAATGAGCAATAGCAAAACCGTTATTAATGGGATCCAGAGTGGATGTGGATCTGCAGTTTGATATGTGAGTGTGTGTAAGAGCATAATTGTTTTGATAAAGTAAAAAGCAGAAAAGAAAGGCAAAGAGCGCAAAATTTGTATGTAAAAACGTCCAATGCTTTATTAATGACATATGACAATGACACATGATAACCCTTACAAATAGACCATTATGCCCCGGGTAAGACACACGGATTTAATGTTTCAATTCTGCAAATATTACATATCCTCAAAAACAAAAGACAAATTACTCTTGAATAAAAGAGATGGGAACAAAGTCTTTGGCCTCCAAATTGTTGAGTCCGCCACTAATGGTTGGGAAGATCCACTTGTCCAGGTCATAGCTACTGTCAGCATCTTCTGTGGCGGAGACAACATCAATAGCACTGAATCTCGGGCCATGCTTGGGCATATGTGCAGTTATGATGTTGGGAGTCTCAGGGGATCAAATTCAACCTCCTTTGCATAAATAAGGGCTTGCACATTGTTCTTCAAAGACCAACAATTGTTTGTATCATGCTTTGGTGTTTCAGAGTGGTAGGCACATAAAGCATTCGGGTTGTAGCGGGGAGAGGCAGTATTAAGCTTTTTGGGAGCCTCTCTCAGGGTAACCAGATTGGATTTCAGTAAATATGGAAAAACTTGAGACAAGGTCATATTGATCCGTGTAAACTGTCTTCTAGGCTTATCTGTTATGGACTGATTATTCTATTGCTGGTTTGACGCTCAGTTTTGTTAAGATTTATTTGGCCATAAGCAACACTGACCTCCTTCTTCCCTGTGAATGGTTTCTTTGCAGTGCTTGAGGATGCATCTCTCTGTATCTTACCACTTTTAATTCTAGCCTCTACTCGTTCACTCGTCAAGATCAATTCAGTAAACCCAGCACAAGAACTTCCAATCAGATGGTTAAATAATGGCCCGGATAATATGCCCAAGAACATGTCCACCAGCTCCCTATCAGACAATGGAGGCTGGACTTTTCCCGCAAGGTCTCTCCATTTTTGGCATAATCTTGAAAGCCCTCGCCAGAACCCATAGACATACTTTGAAGTTGTGTACAGGTTGGAGCGAGGCCAGTATTATATTGGTATTGCTTGTAGAAAGCAGCAGCCAGATCTTCCCAGTTATGGATGTTGGTTCCCTCAAGCTGATAGAACCACTCTAATTGAGTCCCCGATAGACTGTCTTGAAAGAAACATACCCACAAATTTTTGTCAACAGTGTGCGGCTGGATCTTCCTGACATAAGATTTGAGATGCGGCTTAGGACATGAGTCCCCGTCATATTTAGCAAATGCGGGAACTTTGAACTTTTACGGGATAACCACTCCAGAAACCAACCCTAGCTCTTTGAAATCCAAGACAGGTACCTTATGAACTTCCATGGCCTTAAGACGGTCCTCCAGCTGTTTGTACTTATCATCAGCAGGAGGGTATTGTTCCTCGGTGAAATTAGCTTCCTCTTCTTCAGACTTCCTTGTATTGTGGTCTTCTTCTCTTGGCTCTCCTTCCTGATTGTCTCTCTCTCTCTCTTGACGGAGTTGCGAGCTCTGAAACTTGCCTCACAGGTCCTTTGAACCTTCTTTCGAAATTCAGAACACCCACTGGCCTCTTTTTCTTCTTCTTGTCCTTGAAAATCAGAGCTTTCAAATCTTCTTGACCCTTAGCTAGATTCAGGAAAATTTCTTGGAATTGAGCATTTTGTGCCTGAAGCTCCTTAACTGTTTGTTCAAGAGTCATTGCTGAAATAAACTGCGAAGAAGATAAGAAGCCTGTCCTGAAACCTGTTTATGCAATGATATGTATGATATATGTATGCAATATTTTCAAGGATTTCTAAGACTTAAATTTGCTTAGCCAAAGGGAAAAGAAAGTTAATTGCATTAAGAAGTTTAAGCGGTTACAATAATACCTCTCGGGCTTACAAAGGAAGTAACAAAGCAAAAATGAACTCTCAAAGCAAAAAGGGATTCAAGCTTCCCATGGGCGCATCCTCTTTAGTGAAATGTAGGCATTTATACTCCTTTCTTCGTCAAGTAGCCTGGTGAGATCTAAAACCTTCTTCTCACTGGCGTAGAATTGGGTTTCAAAGGTATCTTGTTCCTCTTTGAGTTGAATCCAGGATTTTTGTAACTCCTCGAAATTAGTTGGCATGTCAGGATGACGAACAATGTAAGAAGTGTCTCCCTCAGCAACTGGCTCCATGATGATGGGTAGAACGGCCTCATAAGGCATCCTGAGACTTTGAGCACGGGCTCGTACCCACTTAAGCTAAGGCTCTAAAGGAATGGAGTTCTTATGCCCCAGTGTTTTGCTATCAACTTTGTTCACCATGCCCCAAGCTCTTATGAACCTCTAACGATGACCCTGAACATCATTCTCATAGTCGAATACAATTTCTTAGACAACTGTATCATGAGGACCATCCCTCCTAGCATAGCCAAACTGTCGCAACTCCAAACAAGGATTATAAGTGATTCCTCCCATAATGCCTAGGAGAGGGGCATTAGGGAATTCTCCATAACGGACAATGATGGTAACATTCTCCAAGGATCGAGGAAACCAATGAATGTCGGAATGTGTGAGGGACATCAACCTATTATACCATCCCAAGCCCTGCTCATTCTTCAACATAGATCGAGGCAGGTGCACAATAAACCACCTAGCCAACAGAGAAGTGAAACACCAAAGGGTCCCTCTTTTCTTTACAGTGCGGCTATGAAGAGAGTGTAGGATGTCTCCAAGTATGAGCACCCCTAATAACTGAGAAAACTCCTCCATAGTGGGCACTAATTGGTAATCAGGAAAGGTGAAGCAGTTATGCAAAGGGTCGAAGAATTGAAAGAGCACCTTCAACATTTCTTCATTAGGGCTTGAGGTGACTAGATTGATAAGTCGACCATGTCTTTCAGTGAATGGAGAACTCTCAGGAACCCTGGATGCCAATTTCTTGAGTTGAGGAGGTGCCCTTATGAGGTTGACTTGAACAGTATTCCTGCGAGTGGATGCCATGTCCTACAAAACAACACAAAGATAAGCCTTAAAAATCCTTGAAATGGTTAGGATGACATTCCATGTTATGATATCATGCTAAGAAAACACAAGTATAGCAAGTTATGATTTTGTGAATAGGGGTCCAAAAACTTTTTAACTTAGTGAAATTTTGCCCTAGTTTAGGCAGATTTTTGACCTAACTTCATGGCAACTTTTCACCTAGTTCCAAGAGGAATCTCAAAATGCATTTCAAAGATGGATTGTAGATCATATTACAAGCTTTATAAAATTTCCAAGAACTCTCCAAGATCATTTATGGTTAGGGAGAATCGAAGGAATGAAAATGGAAAATTATCACTTTTGTCCAAGGCATTTTTCACATTGGTTCAAGTTGCAAATCAGTTTGAATCGTGTTTGTACTTGCATTACAGGTCTTAATCCTTTTTACACTCCAAAATCGAATGCAAATACAATGTTTAATGGCATTGTTTTGATCTTTGAAGCTTTGTACAAGGGTTTAATCCAAAAATGGCATAAAGGTAACAATGCTACTTTGATAAAGTTTGCTTTTAGCAACTTTGTTTATCTTGAGCCATGAACTTAACCTCTTGCTGCAAACAAAGTCCACAAATACCAGGCAATTCGTACCAACTCTCCTCAGGCCTTGAGCTAGTCTGTACAGGCTTTGGCATTGTCACTTCCCACCTTTTCTTCAAAAGCAAGTAATTTGGCAAAAGTCAATACAACTCTTCTATCTGATAAAACCAAGACTTGGAATCATTTCAAACAAGTTCAGAATATTGTAGCAAGCCTAAAGCACGAGTTTACAACTCCTCAAACACCCTAAAACACAAAAATCCTAACTTCTTCCCAGAACAGGGAAACTTCTGCAAATCAAAAGCCATTTCCATTTTGCCTCGTGCATTTTGCTTGGAACCACTTCTAACACATTCCATACAACACAACTGAATTGTCTAGGCCTTTGCCAAGAAACTGTAACCCCTGTTTCGAGCTTCACCATTTCCATTTTCTGAGTTTGCAGGTTGACTTCTATAGGAGGTTTCAAGCAACTTTAAAGCAAGTTGAGCATTGGGAAAGGTTGAGGAAACTTCAGGCAAGCTAACACGACCTTCAGGCCTCACTCATAACTTCTACATTGCCCTATCCAAACTTAACTGAAACAGGTATTTGTCAAGATTCTAACTCCTTATTTAGGCATCATTAAGCTTAGGTTTGTGAAACAAAAATGTAGTCCCTAATGTGCTTGAGCTGTACATATGCATAGCTTCCATTTATATTAACTGAGCTAGGCGAATTTGGATGTTGAACATGCTGAAAATTGTAGGTCAGAAATTAGGGCCAGTAAAATTCTACTTGATCTTTTAGAGTTCGGTCATGTTTTTTATATCATTAGAATCGTGAGTGAACAAGCTACAAGATTCATGTTGCAAGATTTCGTTTTTGTGCACATATGTGAGACATACCGGTTGAAGGCAAACGCGCATTTGGTTCTGTCCAGAGGTCAGGGATGAAGTGAAGTGGGCTTGGGCTTGTTGTTTCTTCTTTTCACACCCCTTGTTTACTTTCTGCACCCCCTTGGCCCATTTTCTTTATTTTGCATTTTTTTTCATTTCTTTTATATTTTCTGACTTTATTTATTTTCTCTGAACATTTAAAATCATAAAAAAATATTTTCTTTAATTTTTTGCATTTTATCATATTTTTTATTTTATTTTTTGCACAATAAATAAATTATTAGGTTAATATAAGTTATTTTCTTAAATAAAACTTGTAAATAATATAAAAATATCATACATTTTTATTATTTATACATTTAAAATATTATTTTCTCACATATTTTTTAACATTTTTGTTTATATTTTTATTTATTTTCTTGTATATAAATGAAATAAATAATATTTGAATATTTTCTTTTAAACCAAAAATTAGGGTTTTCACCCTTTCAAAAATAATCATTTTATTTTCTTATTTTTAAGACATAAATAAATTTATTTTCTCATACATAAAATTAATACAAAAGACATTTCTTGCATATTTACATTTAATTGCATATTTAAATAATTGTTTATTTATTTATTTGTACAATAATTTAATTTGGTTGTAATAGTTTTAGGGTTTTATTTTGAGCAATATCCCCCTATTCAAAACTTGTATCCCCCTCCCCATAATAAATGTTGTAATAGTCTAGATTTACTTTACGCATTTTATTACTTTCATATATCATGATAGTAAATCAGGGTTTTGTATGCAAAGACCAAATATCAAATAAATAGCATGACTTAATACAAGACAAAATGCATAAAAATGACAATACATTGCACACAAGCACCCCTAGGGTTTCATCCACTTTGTTGCCTTAAAATGGCCATGGTATGCATGCTAGGTATATTGGCAAAACAAAACAAAAAGATCATAGTCCCTCGATGACGCTATCTTGGTTGCCTAAACAAAAATGATCTAGTCCCTCAAAAACTTGCTAAGATACTTGGCAATATTGTTATCATGGTCATACGATGACCCACGCCCATCCCGTTTAACATCCAAAGATAGGGTTGTTTACCAAATGCAATAGTAAAACAACAATGTCAAAGGAACAAAAATGTGTAAGAAAGACTTTTGAGTAAGGTAGATAACTCCTAGTTAATTGATCTCTTTCAAAACAATCCTTGTTATTTTCAAACAAACACACACACATTTCAAAACAATTTCCAAACAACTTTCAAACATTGAAACATTTTTCAAAAGACAAACACCTTTGTATACATTCAAATAAGAATCATTACAAAGGTTGCCTAAACAAAGGCCTCTTTTCAAAATACTTTCAAAACCACACACAAAAGCACCATTTCAAACAATTGAAAAAGCAAAGCAAGTGATCTAAGACAAGTAAATAAGAGCCCATGGAAAACCATGGATGAAAAGGGTGCTCGCACCTTCCCTTTTCATAATCTACCCCCCGAACCCAAAAACAATCTCAAAGGTCTTTCCTGTGCTTTTTTACCTTTCCTTTCGAATAAAATAAAAGTCGGTGGCGACTCTTGCTAAATCGAAACATTTGTGAACACAAACGCAAAACCTCAAGTCAGTTCTCCCACCGTATCACACTTGGCCTTGTTCATTAAAGGAAAGCGCAAACGAAGTCTTTGTCTTAGTGAATCCAAGGCAGGAGTGAAGGGGCTTACATGCGCTGGTGACACACTGAGGGGCCTTTTTCCCAGTGGGAGCATTGTGAGTCAAAGGCCAGTTTGAAGAAATTCTTTCTTTGTGCGCTGAAGGCAAGACGAAGAGGGGGCCTTTTCTTTGTGGGAGCAGGAAACAAGCTTGCTCCAAGGAAAACAAATGCCCAATCGAAGCAGGGATCCAGCTTGCATGCACGTAGCCGTTGCATTTGTGAGTCAAGCCTACATGTAAAGACAATGGTGCAATCGAAGGAGCACTAACAATAAGCCCTTCCCCTTTGGATCAAAGGAGGTTGTGTCAAATGGAAAACATGCCCAGTCGATGTTGGTGTGCAGTAAACAAGCAAAAGACCAAGGTTTCAATCGAAGCTTGGAAATTTGAGGCAAGCTTGGAGAAGGTTAGGCGCTCAACCGAAGCCTCTCAAAGTATCAATCGAAAGGCACCTTGTTCATGCCAATATAAAGACCTTGTTAAGATGCCAATCGAAGATTCCTTGTTCTAAAAAAATTTATTTTTCCTTTAATCAAATGCTTGTGACCACCCATATAAGAAACAATCTTGGAAAACATGAGAGGGCAAATTTTAGGGTACAATAGACATACCCTTACAAACTCCAATGTCAGTAACAAATGAGTAAAATTGACTATAATTACTAAAAAGCTTATGAAATATAGTCCTAATAGGGATCCCCAACCCACTGATCATCCCATAAAGTTGTAAGAAGAGACAATTCTACATTACTCTTGAGAATACTTGAAAACTAGATAGAGGAAACATCTACTTTGATAGAAGAAGTGACACAATTTTCCACCATGTGGAAGTGGAACAAAAAGAGAACAACATACCCCCTATGAGGTAAATAAACGCCAGGCCCATATATAGCAGAAAGGATATCACATTAAAGGCCGGTCATGTTGAAAAATTGACTCTAAACACAAAGGGGGCATAATTACGATATTTGGTTTTCAAAAAAAAATTAGAAAAAAAATTTATTTAAAAAAGATTAATTTTAAGAAGAGGGTAAAAGTAAATTTCAGGCACCATAAAAGATAAATGACTGGAAAAATAAAGAGATGGGGTAAGAGATATCACACCAGAGATCATTCTTGTTTGACCTTAAATCGAGCAACATACTCCAGCCTCGAAGAGTTTCATCTTGATATTTTCATTATCAACAACTTAATCTTTTACACAGGTTCAATCCAATAACCTTAAACCAAGTTTTTTATAAGTTTAGCTTGCAACATTTAAATCTTTTACATTAGTATAAGATAACTAACCTATTGATTACACAAATTCAACACAACAACAGAAAAACACAACTCTCATATGAAGCTTTTCACTCTTTCAACTTTATGGAAATTTCTAGTGAATGAAAATGATAACAGAATAAAAGTAAGTGAGATAGAATAGTATATTGTTCAGAAAATTTGGTATTTGGAAGTGAGGAAGGCACTCTTTTATATAGGAAAAGATTTAAATGAAAAAGGTAACAATATATGGGTATGGATTTTGTATTACCGATTAGAAATGATGGCCCATTCAATTAGACTAAACCATAAAAGGAAACCCTAATTTTTTATGTATCTTAATCGATTAAAAGGATTTCTAATCAATTGGAATGAAACTTGTGCCTTAATCTAATAGATTAAAGTTTAATCAATTAGATAACGAGTCTATCTTTCCTAATTGATTATAACTGCTTATTAACCATTTAAGTACTTGCCAAGATGGTTTAAATAAGTTTTGAGAAAAATATGAAAAGTATTCTAATGGTTTTAGTGCGAGTGTGCATCACCTTAGTACTACAATACTTACTCTTGCTTAATTAACATCCAACTGATAAAATACAAGATAAAGACACTAACGGTCGGATAAGGCTAGCTTTTATATCTTCAGTTCTTTTTTATTGATTGGATTGATTCTTTTTAGATCTTCAAAGAGGAACTTGAATAATTGCTTCTTGATTAATTACACTTGACTTTTCTTTATTCAATTTTCATTATAAAAATATTTACAAAACATTAACTTGCACAACAAATAGAGCCATATGTCGCACCCAAGATGTAATATCCAATTTTAACTCTAAATTCGATTAATATAAGATTATGAGAATAATCTTGTTTAGTTGGAATTTATCAAGGAGGAATATTAGTCATTACTATATGATTGGGAGATAAATTGGTCTTTTTCCAATTAAATGAAAAAATAAGGGGCAGTTTGGTGTGAATCTCATTTGATATTGTATAAAAAAAAATAGATTTTAAGTAGAAGAGAGAAAGAGAAACTTGAGAAGAATAGGAAGAGGAGAAAGTTGCTCAAGCCTTCTTCAACCTTGCATGTGCTAAGATCATTCCCTATCTCTTAGTTCATCATACTTCTTGTTCTGACTTGCATCTTCTTCATCATCAATTTCTAAGGTGTGTCTCATTAGAATAGAAACTTGGGGGAAAATATTGTTTTGAGGAAGATAGGGAGGAAGGGTTTTGAGTGATATATGCATCATAATCCTTAATAATGCATGATTCTGACTTTAATCTAGTGATAGTATGTTCACGCATCCCTAATTTGACATGTATATTGCTCATTCCAAATTGCATGTGGAAATTTGGGGTCTTGGGGACCCAAGTCTGAATTCATCATTTTCTAATTTTTTGAATGCAATAGAGTTTGCTTAGCGAAGGTATTAGACTTAAAGGGATATTTATGCATAAAAGTTCACTCAGCGAATTATGATTCGCTTAGAGAAGTAGCCTTCACTGTAGAGTTCACATAACAACGGTCTGGGATTGAAGGAAAGAATTAAATGAATTACTCGCTACTAGTTCGCTTAGCGAATCGGGCACTCACTAGAGGTTCGCGTAGCAAACTGTGCCTTTCTGAATTGGCTGAAGCTACGGACTTCATTCGTTGGAGCTCGCTACTAGCTCACTTAGAGAATCAAGGCTTCTCTACAAGTTTTCTTAGCGAACTTGGCCTGGCAAAACTATATGATTTTCTCCCCTAGTGCAGAAATGTTCCAAAATCGGGAACGGATGGCCTTAGTAACTATCTAATGATATTGTATGCATGTCTAAGGCTAATGTACTATTATCTATGCTCTTGGAATGTTCATGAATTCTATTTATGCTTAATACATATTGTGGTTATAATGTATTATGTGATGCATGAATTGATGTGAAAATTTGTGGTTGCCCGTTGTTCCAGCTGAACGTTTGGATGTATTTTACTGTGTGGCTTGATGTGCTTGATTATATGATATATGATTGAATCGAAGTAGGCCTTCGAATAGATGGTAAATCACTTTTGACAATGACTAATGATGTGTGTTCTTTAGTTCTTGCCTTGCTGTGTGATCTGGGATACCTTATTGTGTGTTCTGGGTATGTTATACACACCTGAGCTACCATTGTGATGTGCAGTTGAGGGTCCTTTGGGGCATTTCTCTGCTTATGGAGATCACATTGGCGTGCTTGGTATGATGGGGAGTAAAATTTCCACGTAGGAAATCCTTGGTTTAACTCACCTCTAATGGTGTTGTGTAGGCAAAACCATTAGGTTTTCATCTGGTGGGCTCGTGTTGTCAAGATGATGTTTTTGTACCTAATGTTGGCCTTATGCCGAATAGGCTCACACGTGCAGGTATGATGATATATGGAGGGGAGAAGCCATGTAGACAATGTCAACTCAGAGTTTAACTCGTCGCAGATGGAATTCCAATTAGGAATGATCTGATTCATCATGCAGTGTACCGGTACAAGTCTCTTGATGCGATGCACGGGAGTAACTCATCGAGGGTTGGAATGTGTAGTCTATTGAGCAGGTAGAACATACTTCTAAATTCCTCATACTTGGGTATGGGTCTTCATAATTTTGTGGCTTTTGTGTCGGGTCTTGTGTCGATTATTTGTGGCCTTTATGCCGGATGTTTTCTTGTTGCCTCATTGGTTAATTATTGGACTTACAATGGTGGTGCACCCTTGTTGTGTATTTTCACCCAACTGTGAGATAAAACCTAAGGTTCTCGGTGAATCTGTTGTGAGGCATGTACCGTGTAGTACTAAGCGAACCCTTAAGATAGGGAGACTCACTGAGATTTAGTAATCTCACCCCATTCCAATTATCATATTTTTGGTAGTTTGAGGCAGGATCGTGGCAAGGGTAAGATGGCTTACCTTGTTGGCAATGTTCTTGGTGTTATTTTACTCTTTCTGTATTTCCAGTCTATGTACCCTTGATCATGTATTAGTACTTATTGGGATTTGTATATTTTGGCCATGACATTTTAGGCAAAAATTTGTAACTTGTGTTAATACTTATATCTATTCTGCTGCTTATGTATTAATGTTTTACGTACCATATTAATACCATATGCATATATCCTAGGCAATGTATGTGTGGGGTGTTACACAAGATCACTCTCCAATGCCAACATAGATCTCAAACCCCCAACATATATAGCCCTTAGGTTTGGACATATATATCCATCTAACCTAAGGAATATTATAGTCCGGCCCCTTTGACCCCGACCCCCAAGAAATCTCATCTGAATCATAACTTAATTCTTCCAGATGAAACAACCGGCTGAAAATCATTAGAAAATGAAGTCGCCATCGAACATCTTTTATCCCATATGAAGGAAAAGGTAAATAACAAAAAAAACTGAGAAGGGAGAAGTCACGTCCTTGCGACCGAGAGATCGGTTAAGGGAGTCTGTTACGCGAGGGGAAGGTATTATCACCCCATACGCCCATAGTACTCTACTATATCCACTCTTGTTGTCTATTTTATGGGTGTGTCTAAATCTATGCTTACTGCTTACTACTGAGAATGAATGCATGCAAAATAAAGCAGAAAATAATGTTGGGAAAATAAAGTTATGCTCGCTTGGGCCCTACCCCAATGCCTAATTATCCTTTTTGAGGAATCGGAGTTATCATAGTTTGACTCACATGTTTTTGTTTGTTTGTGTTTTTTATTATACAATGTTAATTCCGTCTTTTTCCACAGCTCAACCTTTAGAGACTCATGCATTGGCACAAAAGTAAATTGACATTCCTTACCTGAAAATGATTTTGAGTTACACCCTCAAGCAAGATGCCATGTTTGATTGGTTTGTATTTTGTTACCTTGAAAAAGGGTTTAAGTATGATTAAGATGTTTTATGATTTGCTAAGAAACAAAGTTTTAATTTTAAATGCTTTTGCAAAGAGGGAAAGAAAAGAGTCTACGGGAGACTAGCCTATTTATAATCCTAATGTTATCATACAATGGTAGTCCTAAGATTTGGATCAACAAAAGGGAAACATCTACCTAATGTTAGCATGCAAGGTTTACAACCTAAGGTCTAACTTGCATCCTAAAGGAACAAGTACATCCTAAGGGAACATGGTATAGAAAGAAAATAAGCTAACAAGCTCGAAAGAGCACACACATGAAATTGTAAAGAAAAGAAGCTAAATGCTTTAGTCAAGGGGAGCATATCACCCTAGGCAAACAAGCGTGAGTGTGATGAAAAAATAAAAATATGATGTCCAAAGCGATTGAACACCCAACCAAGATATAGAATATCGAGGTAGGCGACAAAAATCAATATGATCAATCACAGAGTGTCATCATCGGCCAATGCAAACTCCTGACAAAGTTTGGGGGTTTGACTGTGAAACCCTTTTCCACTTGACGACTCGATTACAAGAATAGGCACAACTCCGAAGCATCATGGTGCATCATGAGCTAAGGATTACACAAACGAAATTGCGGGGGTTGATTTCTAACCCCTTCCCTCTCTCCTCCTTTTGAGGACTTCAATAAGGGATGGGGGAATAGTGTGGGCACAAATGTAAACACACCTCCAACATACCTACACAAAGATAGGCTTTTAAACAAACCACACACAAGTAGCACACAATGGAAAACAATGCAGAATTGCCCTAAACGGGTCTTTAAATAAACAAAAGGGGTTCCTGACATGATCAACAACGGAGACCCCCGTCATACATCTTTACTCCTACTTCTCATGGCACCGGCAAGCAAATCATCGAAAGCGGATGAAAGCAATGGAGAATCAGGGAGTACGCGTCGAGCAAGCTTCACCAAGAAACAAACAAAGTCGGAAACGATATCCAACTAAGACAAAAGCAAACACATTTTGCGAATACAACGCGTAATCAGAAGTTCTTGCACAAAGCATCATAAAATATCACATGTATCAGGACAACATATAATATCATATGATATGAATTTCTCAGGACGATGAGAAATAAGGTGTGTCGCATCGGAAGCGAGCATAAGCCATATGCTTCAATTATATAACAACTTGTTACGTCACATGATCAAAAGCACCAAAGATGTACTGTTCACAATGAACAAACACGCCAAGAATAATGAGCATAACGGTATGAAAACATGAATAAAAACTAAAAGAAAGTATTTTTTATTAGTTTTTATGTGAGGAAAAATTCTATCGAAAACTAAAGTATTTCTAGAAAAGTTCTATTATATTCCACTATTTTTTATTGTTTTTATTATATAAAGAAACCTATCAAAACTAGAGAATTAGTTCCTAAAAATCAACTAAGAAGATCTAACGAGTTTTATTAATTTTATAGTTTTTTATCATCAACTTTATTATAACAAACAATAAAGAAAATGCAATATAAGAAAAAACCTAAACTAAGGGGGTGCTGAAATCAGAATTGAAGTGTGAACCAACAAGTAGAGATCTGGGAGCTAGGACCATTTCTGACACGTCCAGGAGGCTGTTTTTATTGGAATCCTCTTCAGGCTACAAAAACGATTAACATAGGCTAAGAGGTATGTGGTTTGGCCCACACCAAATGTAATCGCGGCCTATTCAGATTTTCAGCAAGCATGTTTCAATAATAATTAAAAAAATTAATTAAAAGGGGAAGAAAATGATACGCTTCCATTTTAGGGAGTTAGGGTTTATTATGGGTGAAATTTCAACTTCTCTTCAACACACTTCTTCTTGTTGAAATGCTACGACGCTGTGAATTGCACCGACAACGACGACTTCCTTTGAACTCAGTGGACTCGAAAGTTTCCAACACAAACCTTACCTCTTTTCCATCCTTGATCATGAATACAACATCTTCTTCCATCAATTTCCCTTTAAACATTCTGAATCTGAAATTTATATGTAAACCCTAGATCTACTAAGAATTCAGATTAAACGCAATACATGCAAGATAAGGACCTGAAACCTTAGGATTATTGTTCAGCATGTTGTAAGCTATCTCTCGATATGAAGAAAAATGTAGAAAGGTGAAGAAGACGACTTACTCAACTGAGACACTCCGCCGGTTTTCTCACGGTGAAGAACCAAACAGAAAATCGGAGATAACATTCCTAATGCTCTGGTAAAATTCTTCTTCAACGTTTTTGTTTCAGGTGGTGTGTACTTTCTCCATTTTTCTTCACTTCTCTGTTAACCTTTCTTCAATTTCTTCTGATATTGCTTATGAGCGAACACAACGACAATAAAGAAATTCTTCTTCTGTGATGCTTGGTTGCAGATTTCTTATCGTTGTTGAGGATACATAGAGATGCATATTGATGTAGTGAGGACCAAAGAATTTCCTAAGAGGAATGATGAGGATTGAATGCTCAGAGACGATTGAAAGAGTGAAGAATCTGTGTGATGAAGATGTTGAAACTGAAGGTGATTGAGGAGCTTTTTATAGAGAAAGGGTAGAAAGAAGAGAGAGTTTTCTGGTGAGTTCTTGATATTTTTCTCTCAATTTTCGTTAATCATGTAGTGAATAGATAAATAGATTTTTTTGGTAGTTTTCCATGTGTAGATAAATTGAGAACTGTGAAGTGATTTGGTTATATAACTGTTAGAAGTTTGTTAGAAGCGGTTAGAAGGTTAGAGTTGTTAGTTTCGGTTGGTTAGATGTTAGTTAGAGAAATTGTGTTATTTTTCTGTTATTTAGGAACCGGTTAGAGTTCTGTTGTGACAGTTGATTTTGGAGGAAGATCTATTACCTTCCTGATTTTTCTGAAATGTGCAGGACTATATTGGTTGACTGGTTTTTTGTTAGCGAACTATTTTTGATGTTGCATTTTGGACAGAAAAGGGATTAATAACTTCTAAGTTTTTTGTGTATGTGTGAGCTTAAATGGAAATTCTATTTGCAATTGGTTTTATCATTTCACGATTTTTCTTCTGCTCGGATTAAAAAGATTTCACGATTTGTCCTACCTTTTACTTTTGTATGACTTAGACTTCGCATTTCATCTACATCATCTTCACTAGTTCATTTGCATATCATGCATTTCGTTGAATAAAGCACTTTGGTTCAAGAAGCGATATTCGTGCAAGACTAGGGTTTCATGTTGGTTTTGAGGTTCCTTCCTCAGTTAAAGGTAGTTTCATCTGGTTCTTGAGCAGTGGACTATGTGGAATTAGGTTTTTGAAGTTTGGGTACCATGGATTTCTTTCTCATCAAGTTACGAGGCAATTTCTCAGTTGAATTCATCAGATCTTGGATTAGGGTTTATTCCCCTTTTGTTTGTCAAGAGATTAAGGTTTTGGATCCATGTTTGTGAAATTATTATTTCATCCTCTTTGAAGATATCTCAAAGACATGAACTAGGGCCTTGACCATGACTGTCACGAGTTTCTCTCCTCAAAACTTTAGTGTGTCTATCCTATGAGGAATGGCTTGCATTATTACTTGTGATACAAACTATCTTATTTACTTTATTCAAAGGGTTTGAATTCAAAGATAAAGTGTATTGTGAACCATGATTGAGAGATGCATTTTCTTATTCTTGCATTTATTAATTGGTTGGGGTTAACTATGATCCTATGGCACCCTCGTGGTTAGGATCTCGCTTGAGCTTCCCTATTGTCAATGAAAAGAGTTAATTACTCGAACCACAAGTTATTTGGACGTAAGATTCATGCAGGAAAATATGTGAACTCACTTGTTCTCATCCCACCAGTTAGGGTTTATACATTAGGAATCAAGGTTTTATCTGATTAGAGAAGAATTTCTTGAGATGTAAGGCATTATGAATAGTTTGCTTCGGGCACAAGATGTTTTTAAGGATTTCATATCTAGAAGTGCATTGAATGTGACATTATTCAAAGTGTGTCATGTATGCTACTTGGGCTTGTAAGTTATGATACAAGATGGGAACGATCATGGATTGAGTTTAAGTTGTTAGGACAACATATTTTGACCTATGTCACATTTGAAGTTCTAATCCATCTCACAACATGGGCCTTTCTGCTTAATAAAGATTGAAGAAACACGGAGAATACAATTGAGGTTTAAATTGAAGGAAACTAGAAAATTAGAAATTTTAAGCAAGATTCACAAAATATTCAAACTTCATTCGTCATTCCATTGTTTCAAGATTTACAAAGATACAAGCATTTGATTATCATTCAAACAAGAAATATTGACCAACAATGTTCAAGAAGGAATTACATGTCTTTTGAGTTTGGATTATAAAGAGTTCTAAAGAAGTTACATTATCTTATTAACAATTTCCTAAGCCTATGTCAAACTTTGTTTTGCTATGCCCATTTTTGTAGTCACCAACTTTGTCAAAAGAGATCTCTAAACATGTCCAAAACATGCTTCCCAAAAGACTCCAAAAGCCAGCCCTGCACAGTGTCCATACCAGTCCATAAACCTATGCATACACCTGTCCAAAACAGTCCAAAAATAACATCAAAAATAGGAAAACTAGAGCTGCTAACAAAAAGTAGAAAATAAGAGTAACTAAAGTGTTCAAAACCTATCTACTTTTCCCCCCAATTTCAACCTCTCATCTGATATAAAACAACAGAATGGGAAGAGAAATAGGCAGAGATTTACGATAGAAATATTGAGGCAAGAGGGAGAAAAATTCAACAGAAAAAAACAGTAAAGGAAAAAACCACTGTTCCATTAAAATTTCAAGAGCCATCCTCCTTGCATCCCTCAAATCTCGCACTCAGTCTAACAAAACAGAAATAGACGTTAGCACTCACATATAGAGCGGAACAACTCAGAAGGAAGCGGCAGAAGAAAAATCAAAAAAAGGGTGGGAGGATATATCTGAGGGCTGCGACATCAAATCAGTAATGCTTTAATAATATACTATTCTATTGCCGTTTAATGAATCTATGGTTTCTTGAACATTGCTTTCTATGCCTTTTGCGAATGTAGTCTTCTCTATTTTGTTTGTGAGTCCATTTTGCCTGCATAAATTTGAATGAGTAATAGGAAATTAAAAGTATAATCAAGGGAATAAATTTGTGTCGATGTAGTTTCATTGGGTTTTTAATCAGAATAGAACAAAACTGAGAAAGAAACTCATTCATACTGGTGAGGAAGGTGGCCACCATAAGAGAATCCACCTGACGAAGTGACATAAAGCAGCCCCCCCCCCCCCCCTTAAACTTCAAACAATTGATAGTACACCTCAAGAAAGAAGAATCACTTCCAAAAGAATCAACATCAATAAAATCAAACAAACTCTTCTGAATGTAATACTCTGTCATAACCCTATTAGCTTCCAAATGACTAACCACCCATCTCTTCCACACAAACCCTATTCAAGTTCTCTATGATGATACTCCCATAACACTCATTTCCATCATTAGCAGCAACAAAATCAGCTTCAACTTCCTTCAAATACCTCAACGACCGAATCCCACAACCACAAAGAGCAGCAAGAACAACAACCTGTTTCTGTACCTAGAAAACCCATTTTCTTTAAAAGAGAGGATAATGTTTCTCAGACAGAAACAAATTAATTCCCGCCTCCGAAAAACCCATTTTTGCTAGAACAAAGGATGTTAAACCAATAGATTTATCTGGTAATACTGAGAGTGGTAGTAAATTCTCAAAGAACTTGTCTGGGGTGTTACCTGGAACTGGGAGGGGGGAGTGTGTGGAACAGGTTGATCGAGAAGCTCCTCAAGTTACGATAGAGAATAGGCATATCCGCGTTCGGCGAGCTCTAGGTGATGCTGCATCTGAGAATGTTCCTAAGAGACAGCCAATGCTAAGCCAGGAAGATGGTGATGGAAGTAGTAGTGGGAGAGTAAGAGGAGAGGAGAGGGACATATGAGAGAGATAAATAAATATGAGAGAAATAGGGGCGTGAAGTGATTTCTTTGGATGCGAAACCAGCGCCTCTTTCCCAAATCAGGGTTTTCATCAACCCCTTTTTTGTTTTAATTGTGTTGGGTTCGGACCCCATTGACCCGGTCCGACCCAACAGCTTTTTTGTTTGATTTTTTTATTAATTTGCTTTTTTTTAGCATATGGGCTCAGCCCATTCCGAATTACTTACCCCATCCCCCCATAATTTTTCTTCAAACCCCCTTTTGTTTATTATTGCAATTTTTATTTGGTTTGATGGTTAAGAATAAAAAATTTTTTATCTTGTTTACATTTCTTTACATGAAAATAATAAAAATCTATTTATATTTAGATTTTAATTTTATTTTAATATTTTCTTTACTTAAAAATCATAAAAAAATCATTATTTATTTTACTTGATAAAAAACATAAAATATTTAGAATTTAAATTTCTTTATTCGTTTGCTTGTTTAAATTTTGATACCATATTCCCTTAGGTAACTCCCTGAGGCGATTAAATACCATTTCGATCGTCTTATGTTAAGGTAGACTTTTAGCCCTTCAATTGCATGACAGTATTAGGGTAGACTTTCCCCTTTGACTTTTCTGTTGTAATTAAAACTAAAACTTTCTTTTCTCAAATAAAAAATCCAAAAACATTTAATCGTTATTCAAACTCATTCAAAACTCGCAAAATACTCAACCAATCAAAACCTCCCCAAAAGGGCATGTTATCTTTGTTTTACCGTGATACTGGCCGTGCGTATTGCTAGATTGCATGCATTAATGCCGCCCACTAAAAACACAAACAAACCAACATTTTTTAGAAGAACTACGGTGTTCTGATTCCTTCATTGGATATGTAGGAAAAGGGTGGAGAGACCCTCACGAATGCACTAATAAAAAACCATTTCTTTCCCCTTAGCAAGTATAGTTATAGATAAATACACCCTTAGAAGCAAACAAACAAAATGGATCTCGTTGAGTACAACGGATGTGAGGGGTGTTAACACCTTCCCCTCGCATAATCGACTTCCTTACCCTTTCTCTTGGTCGCAAGACCATCTTATCCATCCCCTTGTGGTTTTCTCGATATTTCCCCTTCCTTAGGGATAAATAAAGATCGGTGGCGGCTCTGTGTTTTTACCGATAGCTCTACAAGGCATTTCTTGGACAGAGCAATTGTTGAATAAGTTTCGAATCCGGTTTTAGGTTTCGACCCTTTTTCCCTCACTTTATGAATTTGTTGCTATGAGTTGGGAACGGTTTGGGATTGATGTACATTGTGAGAATAGAAGCATGGGGTTTTGATATCATTACCTGTACTAACAATTAAGTTTAGTTGCAAAACTATTAGTGAATGGATTGTTTTGGCCTATTTGGTTTAATGCAGGTTTTCAAACATGGAATTGGGTGGTAGCAAGGAAGATAATGGCATGGTCGAGTACTCTTTCGGCTCAATTCAAGACTTGAAGGGAATGAAATTATGGAAGATGGAAAAGAGTTTGAAACATGGAGGTTTATCATGGAAGACTTTGAAGTATGAAGAGATAGGCTTTAGGATAGATATAAGAACCCTTTTTTGTAATTATTTTTGAGTTTATAATATTTGTGACATGAGATAACCTTGTAATGGTAATGGTTTATGTAAAGGAAATGGTGATGAATGAATCAATGAAGATCAAAGTAAAGTGGGATTCTTGAAGATTGACTAAAAGATAGGCCATGTTATTTGGATTAAGAAACAATAAGCTCCCATGTTATTTGTATAATTTCCTTTGTATGTGTAATATGCTTGAATGATTGGGTTTTGATTGAATGGAATGATGATGATTTTTGAAAACTTCCTTGTGATAGCCTTTTGAACATGGTGACATAGTATGGTTTGTAACCCTAGACATACATGAATGAAGAATGAATGTATCCTTTTATACCACTTTGCAAGATTTAGACTTCTAATCTCCATTTGTAGTTCACCATTCCACCAATGATTTGTCTTTATTAGCAAGTAAAATGACCATGTATCAAAGGATCCTGAATGAATCGGATAACTCTCACAATCATATGACTTTGGTCTTCTAAAACTTTAGGATTTTACCAGAAATATAAACTTTTAGCTTGAAATAGTTAAGAGAAATCCATATGAGAGTGTAGCTTGCATCTAAAGAAAGCCATGTACTTAGATGACTAGCCTTGCATCAAGTATCCATAAACCCTAATTGGTGAAGTGGATCCAAGTGAATTCACATCTTTCTTCAGTATGAAGTTCATGATCACATAACTTGTAATTCAAGTAACAAGTGAGCCCCTTTTTGATTAACAAATAATATCACTGAAAACCATATCTTGCCATGTACATCAAGCCTTGCATAACGACTTGTACCTTCTTATTTGGTGAAGAAATATCTGATATAAGCCTTTAAGACTGTGATGAGATACACTGATAAACAAACTTCTGGGAATCCCTCTTGGAGACCATGTGTTTTATGGAAATAAACCATAAGTCACGTGGGAATGATAAGCACAAGAAGTTGGCCTTCAATGCTTGAGATTGTAACCTTTGAAGATAGCCTTAGGGATAACTTCCATTGTAAGCAACAAAAATACTAATCTCATGTTGAAGAAGCCAAAAAAATGTTGAGGAATAAGAGCCTTTAATTGATGTCCCTAGGCCCTGGACATTCATCAGACAACCTTGCATAAAGGACAAAATCCTAATCCACAGCCTGTATTTTTAGTTAAAACATCCTTGTAAAATATAGAGAAACCCTAATTTCTCAATATCCTTGATCTCATGCTAAATTTATTGGTTAGTGATGCATGAGGTGTTAATTGACCTAATGGAGGGTATACAGATGAAATGAGAATGGAATGCATAAACCAGATGATTTGATAAAAGGGTAGGAAAAATTTAAGGTATTACAGTTGCCCCTATTTAATTATCTTAAACATGAAAGTACGGTTGTTGCATGCCTTTCAAATGTTTGAGGTAGAAGATGATTAAATACCAATGCCAATAATTTGTTCTGAAAGAATGTGTGAGTGTTTGTTTATTTTTGTGATATCTGCTGGGAAAATAAATTTTTTATTTTCTAGTGAGAAGACGGAAATTGCACTTGTAACATAGAAACATAGGCTAATACAAGAGAAATGTTGACTTGTAACGTGTCGGTGATGCCAATACAAGGAAAGGTAATGACCAATAACGTAGCAAACACGCCAATACAACACAAAGGTTGGCCTTGTAATGTGGCGTGATGATAATACAAGACAAAGATAGACTCGTAACGTGGCATGATGCCAATACAAGACAAAGGTTGGACTTGTAACATGGCGAGATGCCAATACAAGACAAATATAGGACTTGTGATGTGGCGTGACTCCAATACAAGACAAATATAGACTCGTAAGGACGGCGAATAAGATCTACAGGAGACCTATGATCCTAAGGTGAGACATAAGAGGGATCTGTCAGAGAATTGGGCATATGGGTGACCTTAGAATTCTAAAACATGATCTATAAGGAGAAGCTAGCCTACGGGTGATCTCAGGTTCTAACATGATCATAGGGAAAATCTAGCCTACGGGCGACCTCAGGTTCTAAGATGATCATTAAGGAGAACCTAGTCTACAGGAAATCTCAGGTTCTAAGATGGTCTATAAGAAGAACCTAGCCTACGAGCGATCTCAGGTTCTAAGATGATCATGAAGGAGAACCTAGCCTACGAGAGATATCAGGTTCTAAGATGATAATGAAGGAGAACCTAGCCCATGGGTGATCTCAGGTCCTAAGATGATCTATAAGAAGAACCTAGCCTACAAACGATCTCAAGTTCTAAGAAGATCATTAAGGAAAACCTAGCCTACGAGCGATCTCAGGCTCTAAGATGATCTATAAGAAGAACCTAGCCTACAGGCGATCTCAGGTTCTAAGATGATCATTAAAGAGAACCTAGCCTACGGTTGATCTCATGCTCTAAGATGATCTATAGGAATAACCTAGCCTACGGGTGATCTTCGGTTTTAAGATAATCATAGGGATAACCTAGCCTACGGGCGATCTCAGGCTCTAAGATGATTATGAAGGAGAACCTAGCCTACGAGTGATCTCAGGTTCTAAGATGATCATTAAGGAGAACCTAGCATACGGGTGATCCTAGGTTCTAAGATGATAATAGGGAGAACCTAGCCTACAGTAAATCTCAGGTTCTTAGATGATCAATAAGGAGAACCTAGCCTACGGGTGATCTCAGGTTCTAAGATGATCATAGGGAGAACCTAGCCTACTGGAGATCTCAGGTTCTAAGATGATCATAGGGAGAACCTAGCCTACAGGAGATCTCAGGTTTTAAGATGATCATAGGGAGAACCTAGCCTACGAGAGATCTCAGGTTCTAAGATGATCATTAAGGAGAACCTAGCCTACGGGCGATCTCAGGTTCTAAGATGATATATAGGGAGAACCTAGCCTATGGGAAATCTCAAGTTCTACGATTATCTAGGGAGAACCTAGCCTACCGGTGATCTTAGGTTCTAAGATGATCATAGGGAGAACCTAGCCTATGGGCGATCTCAGGTTCTAAGATGATCCATGGGGATAACCTAGCCTACGGGCGATCTCAAATTCTAAGATGATCATAAGGAGAACCTAGCCTACAGGAAATCTCAGGTTCTAAGATGATCATTAAGAAGAACCTAGCCTACGGGCGATCTCAGGTTCTAAGATGATATATGGGGAGAACCTAGCCTACGAGAGATCTCAGGTTCTACGATGATCTAGGGAGAACCTAGCCTACGGGCGATCTCAGGTTCTAAGATGATCATAGGAAGAACCTAGCCTACTGGCGATCTCAGGATCTAAGATGGTCCATGGGGAGAACCTAGCCTACGGGCGATCTCAGGTTCTAAGATGATCATAGTGAGAACCTAGCTTATGGGAGATCTCATTTTCTAAGATGATCATATGGAGAACCTAGCCTACTAGCGATCTCAGGTTCTAAGATGATCATAGGGAGAACCTAGCTTACGGGTGATCTCAGGTTCTAAGATGATCATAGGGTGAACCTAGCCTACGAGCGATCTCAGGTTCTAACATAATCATTAAGGAGAACCTAGCCTATGGGCGATCTTAGGTTCTAAGATGATCTATATGGAGAACTTAGCCTACGGGCGATCTCAGATTCTATGATGATCTAGGGAGAACCTAGCCTACGGGTGATCTTAGGTTCTAAGATAATCAATAAGAAAAACCTAGCCTATGGTCGATCTCAGGTTCTAAAGATGATCATTAAGGATAAACTAGCCTACGGGCGATCTCAGGTTCTAAGATGATCATTAAGGAGATCCTAACCTATGGGAGATCTCAGGTTCTAAGATGATCATATGGAGAACCTATCCTACGGGAGATCTCAAGTTCTAATATGATCATAGGGAGAACCTATCCTACGGGAGATCTCAGGTTCTAAGATGATCATTAAGGATAACCTTGCTTATGGGCGATCTCAGGCTCTAAGATGATCATTATGAAGAACCTAGCCTATGGGAGATCTCAGGTTCTAAGATGATAACTAAGGAGAACGTAGCCTACATGCGATCTCAGGTTCTAAGATGATTATTAAGAAGAACCTAGACTATGAGCAATCTCAGGTTCTAAGATGATCATTAAGGAGAACCTAGCCTACAGTCGATCTCAGTTTCTAAGATGATCATTAAGGAGAACCTTACCTATGGGCGATCTCAGGTTCTAAGGTGAAACTTCATCCACTAGAGAACTAAGCCTATGAGCGACCTCAGAATTCTATAATGAGAACATCGGTTACGACGTGACGAGTGAAGGTACAAGGGAGGACTGACTGTACTGATTTTATTAGGCTCTGGCAGGAAAATAGACACAGGAGAATGTTTAGAAGACTGACACGGTCGAGTGTTTAGGAGACTGACACTGCTAGCTGGGTATCGTGATGTAACGAAGAACTTTAACTTAAGGTTTGGAAGCGATATCCTCTTGTGGGGATGTATTTCTATCTTCAGAGAATTCAAGTCTTTTGTGTAAGGTACACGATCTGGCTTATGCTTCATATACATGTTTGAATTTCTTTTACCGTAAAGATCCATTCTGATGGATCGGCTACGCGCTTTTAAAGATGTAATATTATGTAGTGATAACTATATGCAATGCAAAGAAATAAACTTCATCGGGTTAAGTGAAGGCTCATTGGTAACTGTTTCTCATCACCGGGGATGCCAATACATATCGGTGCTGGAAACCTGTAGTACCAAATATTGTTGAGGATGCTGACAAGAATTTGCACTGGGGAGCTCATGATACTGAAGATTATTGATGACTCCGCTAAAGATTGAGTTGCTGACGAAGCGGGTTTTTAGGTACGCTACTGAATTCTGAATCGTATTATTGGGGAAAAGATAATCTGGACCAACTTCTCTACATCCTAAATCGCTTAGAGGATGGTAAGACTGAATACGCCGAGGAACGGATACTGAACACCATATGGATCTCTTCTAATACATTCCCCAAGCTTACGTCACACTTGGGAATTACCTCTTAAATCACTTGGGTATAAAAAGATGGACGTGAAAACCTGTGAATGCCCCAGTTTACTCCACTAGGGATTCCTCGGTTCAGCTCTACAAATTCCCCGGTTTAGCTCTTGGGAGACGTGCACTTGCACGCGCCAAGTCAAATGATGACTTCGAACCTTTTGAATTCGCCTGGGGAATCAAGTTTGGAATTTTATTGTAGCAGATGAAAGTGGCTTCACTCACTGACCAGGTCGGGGTGACCATTATGATGCTTTTAGCTTGGTTGTAGTTGTCTCGTACAATATAATTGGCTTGAGCAGCTTTGCGAGATTGGAGGGGAAATGCCCTTGTCTAAAGGATTTTTGATAGGATTTATATTGAATGGAAGACCACAGTGTCCGTAGCATAATAAGATATGAGGTGGCCTGCCCCAATGTCTTGAGTCACACAATAAATTGCCTCTGATTACAAATTTCTTGGAGAGATTTGTCAAATCTTGGAGTAACTTCCCCAGGATAAATGAATTCTGAATAGATTTCTCGACATGATAGCCTCGAAATGATTGGCAAAATCTTGAAGAGATTTATCGACGTGATAGCCTCTGATTTAGTATAACTTGAAGAGACTTATCGACGTGATAGCCTCTGATTTGAAACCAGCTTTGAATGAATGCCCAAGATTTGGCTGAACTCGGAGAGATCGAATCTCGACTCAATTGCTCCAAATTGGCGGAATCTGCTAACTTCATCCTTAAAGGGTACTCAAATTGTAACACACCAAGATGCTTTCTCTTGACAGAATGTCTAGGCAACGTGCCCCTGGATAAGTCATTTCTCTTGTGACAACTGACTTTTGCTTTGACAAAGTATTCAAGCTTCTCCTCTTTGACAAGATTAAGCCCTTTACTGATGTTCATTGTGTAAACTTACTTGATGTCAATAAGTTGTTTTGTATGCAGAAGAATGTTTATTACGAGAATGATAATTCTAATGCAACACGCATGTAAGTCTTGAAGTTTGAAAAAACTTTGAATGAAATAATGTCACAACTCTGTTGTGAACGAATCACTAGCTAGAGAGTAACATTCGCAAATTATTTTTTATGAAACATAATGCAATCATATGATGCCAACAAAGATATTTAAACATATCTCTTAGGAGTTAGTTAAACTCTATCTCGTTGTAGCACGTTTTCGAATTGAAACATGCTTCAGTTAGGACTTTTAAGAGTTGTAACGTGGCCTGGTTCACGGTTTTAGAAAAAAGGATTCAAGGCTCAAAAATTTTGGTGCCCACCCATTCTCCATGATGTTCTCCAGTCCTAAGTTGAGTTAACCTGATAAAAGTATTCATCTCTCAAAAAAGGAGTTTGTGATGGTTGAGTAACCACTGGGTTTCTTGGACATGACAATCACTAACTTTTTATTTGGGTGTCTGATTTTACGACCTTGTTCTTTTGATGAGGATTTTCATTGGTAATCCTTTTCTCACCTTTTAGGCTTTTCAATTTCTTTCTCGCTTTCCCTAAATTTTGCCTCGACAAATTCTACTAAATTTCGATTTAGAAGTCCAGCGAGATGCCTTAACTTTTGCCTAAGAGACTTATTTTCAAGTTTCAACTTAGCAGGGCTTTTTGTTTCTTTATTATTCATACTTTCCATTTTGAATAAGTCGTTGATCTTTACTTCGTCTTTAATTTGTTGGAAGTGATCGTGACTGTTTGAGTCTTTGGTAGATGAGGGATAGCCATTATTATATCATCATATGATCTCGACTTTTTGATGTGCGAGAGATACCCATTGAGATATCGGTAATTGATGCACACTCCTGATACGTGAAAGTTAGCCATTATGATTTTGAATTTCCTCAACCTTTTGAAGGATGACTAATGTTGTATCCTTATATGCGCACTCTGGATGAGTTCTTTACGCTCGATCAGATTAACTGAACATTACCCGCCCCAGGGTTAAAATGAGGGTTTTTTTCTGAACAGAAAAGAAACTCCTACTTTGAAGGCTCAGAGGGGTTAACGAGGGTCTATCTCCCTTATATCTCTGGTGTTTAGGAATTGAAACAAGGCATGTACATCGTCAGCAGGGGTTTATTCAAAAGCATGCCAACCAGAGATTTTTTTGCGTTTTTATATTATTGTCATCCTCCCTCCAATATTTTTCTAAGCATAAGACTTGGAAACTTGACATTAATAGGCAAGTAAAACATTTAAAGAGTGATAACTAATGGATGAATAAAAACAAAAGGAAAACTTCAAGACAAGCATACTTATTGTATTAAGATTTTCATTCAAACATAGACAAGTTTCTACATGTAAGCAATGTTTAATCAAACAAGCAAGAATGCAAATGAAAATGCAGTAAAGAAACCAATGATTACCATCGTTGAGGAGACTTGAATCCGTATGGATTTCTTGATTCTGACGACTTTCTGTAGTCTTGGTGCTTAAATGTGCAAGAGAATTCCCCTTTTCATCCAATGTAAACACAACAGTCTCTGAATTGATCCCGTCTTGGACCTTGTCTTTGGATGACATACCATCTTCAGTCGAATGGCCAGGTGCCTCAGAATAATATGCATAGAATATTATTTCAGGAGAACGAATGAATACTTTACCAAGCGAATTGGTATGAACTGTATCACCAAGCATCTTACGCCACCAAGAAATAATACAATTCGTCTTCTATCACAACAATCATTAATATCAAAACTGGGTACCCCTGAATAGGGGATACATCTAGCACGTGTAACACCCCGATTTAATTAGGATTATTTTTATTTAAAATAATTATATGAGATGATGTGTTTACTTGTGTTGATATATTTTATGATGTGATGTGATGCAATTTGTAAAAATTAGAGGTTGAGGTGTTGAGGGGTGTATGACTAAAAGTGTAGAGAACATGGGGTAAATAGAGAATATTAATAATATTGGTATTATTATTATTATATTATTTGTTGTTAATTATTATGAATAAAACAATGTTTATAATATTAATAATTAAATAAGTAATTAAGTTGAGGAATGCCATTTTTGGGATATAGACATTAGGGGTCTAGAGATCGATATAAGAAAACAAAAGTGAGAACACGACAAATAGATCGTAGAACGAGAAAAGGCAAGGAGAAGGGAAAAGCTAGGGCAAAGAGGAATCCACAATCTTGGGAAGATCAAAGCTTCGAATTAAGGTAAGGGGGTGAATGGATTATAAAGTTGTGATTTTACATGAGAGGGTAGCGATGGTTCCTTTCTCTCTTAGGTTATTTTTCAATGATTGATGTATGATCTGTTTTTGTTTGATTTGATTGATGTTGTTGTATGTGATATTACATGAAATTGTGATGTTATGATTGTGATTTGTTGTTGGTGATTTGTTGTTGGTGATTTTTGTTGCTATGATGATGGTACCAAAAAACCCCAATCTAAAACCTATTAGTAATGGAAATTAGGATTAGGGGATTTGATGATGAAATATGACCCATAACTGATGTATGGATAGTAGTGCATTGTGATGGACTGGTAGGTGATGAAACCATGTGTTTCGATAGCATATTAGGACCTATAATATGACAAAATCATAGGAAAATTGGTATGGTATAGTGCAGAATCGAAAATAGGAAAACCCTGTTCGCAGAGAATCGTCGGGCGATACAAGGAGTGTCGTTGGGCGATGATGCTTTGCCAGGCGAAGGTGGAGGCGAGAAGGAGGCAGATTTTTGGATGAGTTACTGGAGTGCATCTCACCTAGTGTCGCTAGGAAAAAGGTGACATGGAGGAAGCATCACCGGGCGACACAGGGCTTCGTCGGGCGACTGTTGACAGTAGTTGATGGCGGGTTTTTTTGGATCTTCATGAATTGACGATAACTTTAGATTTAGGAGCCCGATTGACGTGCCATTCAAAGTAGTAGTTAGATAACACCACGAACTGTGATTTGAAGGATAAAAATGAATGCTAAGGAGTATATTTCTAGTACCTAAGTTAGGATAGGAATAGTTTCCCCCCTCGTTACACCGAAATGATGAGTTGTTTATTGCGATGTTGTTTTGCTTACGATGTTGTTATGAGATAATGTTGATGACTATGATGATAATGACGTGGACGGCCTAAATTGGCACCATGATGAAATCTTATTCCTTGTTATTGTATAATTTATGTTGTTGTATGTTACCGTTGCATGCATTTATTGGCGAGGGCTTATTGCTCTGCTGTTGGCCTGGAGTGGCATTGTGACAAGGGATTATTACTCTAATGTTGGCCTGGAATGGAGTTGTGAAGAGGGCTTATGCTCTATTGTTTCCCAACTGGCACTATGATGAGGGCTTATTCTCTGTTGTTTCCCAATTGTAAATATGTTGGGAGCTCATGCCTCGATGGTACCACATGCATGTTAATGTAGGTCTCATTGTATTGCATTGATGATTGAATTGATGTTGTATGATGCGAATGATGGTTGTTTATGATGTATTTTCTGTATGATGTGATTTAATACTCCTTAGCATGTTTTATTCACCGTGTGATTATTGAATGAAATTCTCACCCCTTTTGTGTTGTTGTGTATGTGCTCCTCGAGAGTACAGATAATCAGGTACCCAATTAGTGCTTGAAGAGATGTTACCAAACCGGGTCTTAAGAGCCACTCTGATATGTAACACGGGATTTGTGGCTTTTACTATGTTTTTGCATGATTTCAATTGTTGTACATTTATTTTAAACTATGATGGACCGCATATTGTGGAGTTTGATTTGTTGTTGAGGCTAGAATGCCATTGAACTGATTTAAGTTGATTTTATGCTACCAAATAAATATTTTGGATAAACAAAGAAATAAAATGTTTTGAAACTTTATGGATTTTTGGATTATGTGACATCCCATGTTGGACTCTGATGCATTCTTTTTCATGATTTTATATTATATTTATTAATTTAGGAAAATGGGGTGTTACAGCACGTGCATCACAATCAGAAGAGATGTTTGTGGGAGGAGGACCCCAAAGATAATAGCTTTACCAATTAAACTTCCACCGGGCGAGGAAATAACTAGATGTAATGCACTGGGATCGCATCGACATGTTTATCATGCTTCTTCCGTCTTCACTTAAAAGCTTTGCCCCATGAATTCACTTGGGGAACAAAGACTGTATGTTGTCGAACAAATCTGGGAGCACAAAGTTGTTGAGAGTGCCCCTGATTGAATAGTCGGATGCCCTAGTGTTGTAACCATATCTGACGTTGGTATCATTATCTGGAAGGGAATTTATAAACGGTACTAAAGTACGAGGTCTAACCCACTGAAACTCAAACAAGTGTGGAAACCAATGAGAATGAAGCACCGATATAAGATCAACTCCTCTTCAGGCATATTCTAATCTCACTGGTAAAACAAGTTCCTTGAGTTCACATAGTAAATGGAAATCATCTGCTGATATGATGTTCCAAGAACTCTAGATTGTATAACACTCCATGGTTGAAAGCAATTCCAAAAGATGAGGAGAAGAGAGAACTTGTTGTGGCAGTAGGTGTAGGATTGTTGATATCATCATTAGAGATTCCATGACCCAACTCACCTAAATCTTCAATCGATTATCTTCCTTCTCAAAGAATTTCCGACCATGGGCCAAAGCTTGCATGTATACCATAATCAAACCACCTCGGGATCTTCGTATCAGTCAATCCTCCATAGAGTTATCCCATACTGATCTCTGAGCACGTACAACAAGAATTTAAGTATGAACCTATGAGGAGAACACCAGGTCTAAATAAGAATCCCCAATCTTCGAATACCTGTTATGGATACATGAATATGCATGGGGTGCAGGAATGGGTGATTCGTCATGTTCCGTCATTTCCAAGGAATTTATATGCTTTAATTTTGATTTTACGCAAGCAAGGGATGGAAAAGTTCAACACAAGACTTACAAATATGATTCCCTGGAAATAATAGAGCATGTATGTTAAGCATGTGGTTAACCATGTTATGTATGCAAAGACATGGGATCAAAGTTCCACCACTTCCGAATATGATTGCTGCACTGTTTTTGAACCATATGAATATTACCAGATCAAAGGTCCGGAATAGCTTCTGCACATATAAGAACCAACATGTAGATCATCAATTGTACAAGATTAAGGTTTCTGGACCAGCAGATACTGCTGAGCATTTTCTGAACATGTTGGGAATACCAAGATGAAAGGCCCGAATGAACCTCTAAATAAACTAATCGGGAACTCATAAAATAAATCCGAGAACCATATGGTCACCAACAAAACTATATGGTCACCATCAGAAAATAGTCACCAACGGTACCTGTGATAATAATTCCCGCCCCGCTCACGGGTCAAATCTAGGTCAGGGTAAGGCAAAGGTGACTTGGAATCACGGGTCCGCCTGAAAGTACTACCGCCTTACCCATAGACATGGGTGTCAATAGTAATTCATCTGAACTTCAACCAAGCGGAGACCACATGAATATGCTAGTGAGGACCTGTGTGTAATATCCATCATGCTCCACTCTATTCCTAGTGTCCTAGTGCACTCTGGCCTGGGTACTAGGCCTTTTACCTTGATAGTAACACCCACCCAATAAGAAGCAGATCCAGTACAACATTAGTATATGGAAAACAATAAAATGCAACGCATACATATGCTCAGGTAATCATGTATGAATGAATAAATTGAAAGCATAAAAAATAAACACCCAAAGAAAAGACAACAATAGCTAGGAGCGACTCAAGGATGGACCAGCAGTTAGTCGACCTATTCTCAGTGAAGTCGCCAGCTGAAACAACCAGCTGAAAATCATCAGACAATGAAGTCTCCATCGAATGTATTTTATCCCACGTGACGGGAAAGGTAAACATAGAGAAAACCTGAGAAGGGATAAGTCACGGTCTTGCGACCGAGAGATCAGATAAGGGAGTCTATTACGCGAGGGGAAGGTATTAGCACATCACACGCTCATAGTACTTTATGGTATCCACTCTTGTTGTCTATCTTATGGGTGTGTCTAAATATATGCTTACTGCTTACTACTGAGAAATAATGCACACAAAAGAAAGGAGAAAATAATGTAGGGAAAATAAAGGTGTGCTTGCTTGGGCCCAACCCCAATGCCTACGTATCTTTTTTTGAGGAATCAGAGTTATCGTAGTTCGGCTCACATGTTTTTGTTTGTTTGTGTTTTTTATTGAATAATCTTAATTTCGCCTTCTACCGCAGCTCGACCTTTGGAGACTCATGCGTTGGCACAAAAGTAAATTAACATGTCCTTACCTAAAAATTGTTTTGAGTTACGCCCTCAAGGCAATATGCCACGTTTGATTGGTTTGTGTTTTGTTACCTTGAAAAAGGGTTTAAGTATGATTAAGATGTTTTATAATTTTCTAATAAACAAAGTTTTTGTTTTAAATGCTTATGCAAAAAGGGGAAGAAAAGAGTCTACGAGAGACTCGCCTATTTCTAATCCTAATGTTATCATATAATGGTAGTCATATGGTTTGGATCAACAAAAGGGAAACGTCTAACTAATGTTAGCATGCGTCGTTTGCAACCTAAGGTCTAACTTGCATCTGAAAGGAACAAGTTCATCCTAAGGGAACATGGTATAGAAAGCAAATAAGAAAACAAGCTCAAAAGAGCATACACATGAAATGGTAAAGAAAAGAAGATAAATTCTTTAGTCAAGGGTAGTGTATCACCCGAGACAAACAAGCGGGAGTGTGATGAAAAAACAAAAATGTGATGTCCAAAGTGACTGAACACCTAACTAAGATATAGAATATTGAGGTAGGCGACATAAGGCAATATGAAAAATCACGGAGTGTCATCATCGGATCATGCGAACTACTGACAAAGTGTGGGGGTTTGATTGTGAAACCCTTTTCCACTTGAGGACTCGATAACAAGAATAGGCACAACTCTGAAGCATCATTGTGCGTCACGATCTAAGGATGACACAGACGGAATTGCAGGGGTTGATTGCTAACCCCTTCCTGCTCGCCTCCTTTTAAGGACTTCAATAAGGGATGAGGGAATAGTGAGGGAACAAAAGTAAACACGCCTGCAAAAATACCTATACAAAGGTAGGGTTTTAAACAAACCACACACAAGTAGCATACAATGGTAAACAATGTGGAATTGCCCTAAACGGGTCTTTAAATAAACTAGAGGGGTTCTTGACATGATCAGCAACAGAGACTCCCGTCATACATCTCTATTCCTACTTTTCATGGAACCGGAAAGCAGTAAAGTTCCTACTTCTCACGATATCTAGAAAGCAGTAAAGAGATGCGATAAAGTGCGGGAAAATGTAAAAGAAGTAGCGGCGACTACCAAAAGCAAGAAAAATGTCGAAAGAGGACGAAAGAAATGGAGAAGCAGGGAGTACGCATCGAGCAAGCTTCACCAAGAAACAAACAACGTCATAAACGATATCCAACTAAGACAAAAGCAAACACGTGTTGTGAATGCAATGCGTAATCAGAAGTTCCTGCACAAAGCATCATAAAATATCACATGTATCATGACAACATATAATATGATATGAATTTCTCAGGACGATGAGAAATAAGGCGCGTCACATCGGAAGCAAGCATAAGCCATATGCTTCGATCACATAATAACTTGTTATGTCACATGATTGAAAGCACCAAAAATGTACCTTGCACAATGAACAAACGCATTAAGAATAATGAGGCACAACAGTATGAAAATATGAATAAAAACTAAAAGAAAGTATTTTTATTAGTTTTTATGTCAGAAAAAATTCTATCGAAAACTAAGGAATTTCTAGAAAAATTCTATTATATTCTACTATTTTTTATTATTTTCATTATATAAAGAAACCTATCAAAACTAGAGAATTAGTTCCTAAAAATCTACTAACAATATCTAACGAGTTTTATTGATTATATAGTTTTTTATCATCAACTTTCTTATAACAAACAATAAAGAAAATGCAATATCAAAAAAAAACTAAAGTGTTGAAATCAGAATTGAAGTGTGAACTAGCAAATAGAGATATGGGTGCTAGGCCCATTTCAGACACATCCAGAAGGCTGTTTTTGTTGGCATCCTCTTCAGGCTACAAAAACGATTAACACAGGCTAAGAGGTATGTGGTTCGGCCCACACCAAATGTAATCGAGGTCCATTCATATTTTCAGCAAGCATGTTCCAATAATAATAAATAAAAAATTAAAAGGGGAAGAAAATGATACAGTGTCGTTTTGGGGAGTTAGGGTTTATTATGGGTGGTGTTTCAGCTTCTCTTCAACACACTCTTCTGGTTGAAATTCTATGACACTGTGAATCGCACTGACATAGGTGACTTCCTTTGAACTCAATGGACTCGAAAGGTTCCACCACAAACCTTACCTCTTTCCATCCTTGATCATGAATCCAGCGTCTTCTTCCATCAATTTCCCTTCAAACATTCTGAATCTGAAATTTATATGTAAACCCAAGATCTACTAAGAATTTAGATTAAACGTAATTGATGCAACAAACAGACTCGAAACCTTGGGATTATTGTTCAGCATGTTGTAAGATATCTTCCGATATGAAGAAAAGCACATAAAGGTGAAGAAGACGACTTACTCAATGGAGACACTCCACCCGTTTTCTCATGGCGACGAACCAAACGGAAAACCAGAGATAATGTTCCTAATGCTCTGGTACAATTCTTATTCAACGTTTCCATTTCAGGTGATGTTTTCTTTCTCCATTTTTCTTCACTTCTCTGTTAACCTTTCTTCCAATTCTTCTGATAGTGCTGATGAGCGAACATAACGATAATAATGAAATTCTTCTTCTGTGATGCTTGGCTGCAGATTTCTATTCGTTGTTGAGGATACACAAAGATGTAGATTAATGCGGTGAGGACCAAATAATTTCCTAAGAGGAATGGTGAGGATTGAAGGCTCAGGCACGATTGAAAGAGTGAAGAATCTGTGTGATGAAGGTGTTGAAGTTGAAGGTGATTGAGAAGCTTTTTGCAGAGAAAGAGTAGAAAGAAGAGAGAGTTTTCTAGTCAGTTTTCGATATTTTTCTCTCAATTTCCGTTGTGAATCATGTACTTAATAAATAGATAGATTTTTTGGTAGCTTTCTCTGT
Source organism: Vicia faba (assembly GCA_948472305.1). Classification (NCBI taxonomy): domain Eukaryota; kingdom Viridiplantae; phylum Streptophyta; class Magnoliopsida; order Fabales; family Fabaceae; genus Vicia; species Vicia faba. The sequence goes on from OX451738.1 coordinate 359,322,735, forward strand.
GTAGATAAACTATGAACTGTGAAATGATTCAGTTATATAATTGTTAGAAGTTTGTTAGAGGCGGTTAGGAGGTTAGAGATCTTAGTTTCGGTTGGTTAGATGTTAGTTAGAGAAATTCTATTATTTTTCTGTTATTTAGGAACCAGTTAGAGTTTTGTTTTTATAGTCTGTTAAAGGTGTGAGACTAGGAATATGCTAGAAGTCGGTTTTGGAGGAAGTTATGTTACCTTCCTGATTTTTCTGAAATGTGCAAAACTGTATTCAATGACTAGTTTTTTGTTAGCAAACTATTTTTGATGTCACATTTTGGACAGAAAAGGGATTAATAACTTATGATTTTTTTGTGTATGTGTGAGCTTGAATGGAAATTCTATTTGAAATTGGTTTTATCATTTCACGACTTTTCTTCTGCTCTGATTAAAAAGCTTTCTTATGAATTCTCTCCTTATTTCGAACAAGGAATTTCTTGGACAGAGCAATTGCTGAATCAGTTTCTGATCTGGTTTCAGGTTTCGACCCTTTTTCCCTCACTTTCTAATTTTGTTTCTATGAGCTGGGCATGGTTTGGGATTGATGTACATTGTGAGAATAGAAGCATGAGGTTTTGATATTGTTACTTGTACTAACGGTTAAGTTTAGTTGCAAAACTGTTAGTGAATGAACTGTTTTGGCCTATTTGGTTTATTGCAGGTTTTTAAGCATGGAATTGGGTGTTATCAAGGAAGATAATGGCATGGTCGAGTACTCTTTTAGATCAGTTCAAGACTTGAAGGGAATGAAATTATGGAAGATGACAAAGAGTTTGAAACATGGAGGTTTATCATGGAAGCCTTTGAAGTATGAAGATATAGGCTTTAGGATAAATATAAGAACCCTTTTTTGTAATTATTTTTGAGTTTGTAATATTTGTGACATGAGATAACCTTGTAATGGTAATGGTTTGTGTAAAGTCAATGGTGATGAATGAATCAATGAAGATCAAAGTAAAGTGGTATTCTTGAAGATTGACTAAAAGATAAGCCATGTTATTTGGATTAGAAATAATAAGCTCCCATGTTATTTGTATAATTTCCTTTGTATGTGTAAGATGCTTGAATGCCTGGGTTTTGATTGAATGGAATGATGATGATATTTGAAAAACTTCCTTGTGATAGCATTTTGAACATGGTGACATATTATGGTTTGTAACCCTAGACATACTTGAATGAAGAATGAATGTATCCTTTTATACCACTTTGCAAGCTTTAGAATTCTAATCTCCATTTGTAGTTCACGATTGCACCAAGGATTTGTCTTTATTTGCAAGTAAAATGACAATGTATCAAAGGATCTTGAATGAATCAGATGACTCTCACAATCATATGACCTTGGTCCTCTAAAAGTTTTGGATTTCACCAGAAACATAGGCTTTTAGCTTGAAATGGTTAAGATGAATCCATATGAGAGTGTAGCTGGCATCTCAAGAAAGCCATGTACTCATATGACTAGCCTTTCATCAAGTATCCATAAACTCTAATTGGTGAAGTGGATCCAAGTGAATTCACATCTTTCTTCAGCATGAAGTTCATGACCACATAACTTGTAATTCAAGTAACAAGTGAGCCCCTTTTGATTGACAAAGAATATCACTAAAAACCCTAGATTGCCATGTACATCAAGCCTTGCATAACGACTTGTACCTTCTTATTTGATGAAGAAATATCTGATATAAGCCTTTGAGACTGTGATGAGATACAGTGATAAATAAACTTCTTGGAATCCCTCTTGGAGACCACGTGTTTTATGGAAATAAACCATAAGTCACGTGGGACTGATAAGCACAAGAAGATGGCCTTCAATGCTTGAGATTGTATCCTTTGAAGATAGCCTTAGGGATAACTTTCATGGTAAGCAAAAAAAATCCTAATATCATGTTGAAGAAGCCAAACAAATGTTGAGGAATAAGATCCTTTAATTGATGTTGCTAGGCCCTGGACATTCATCAGATAACCTTGCATAAAGGACAAAATCCTAATCCATAGCCTGCATTTTTAGTTAAAACATCCTTGCAAAAGATAGAGAAATCATAATTCTTCAATATCCTTGATCCCATGCTAAATTTATTGGTTAGTGATGTATGAGGTGTTAATTGACCTAATGGAGGGTATACAGATGAAATGAGAACAAAATGCATAAGCTAGATGATTTAATAAAAGGGTAGGACAAATTTGGGATATTACACCAGAGCTTTACAAACAATATTAGGAAGGAAAAAAGAAAATCAAAATAACATTAAGAACTAAGTTGATAAGGATGACCCTACTCCCTAAACTAACAAACATATGATTCAAGGAATGAAGTTGCCTATAGACAAGATTAATAAATGTCTTCCAAGCAGAGCCTTGAGGTGGGGATTATCTCCCATTGGTAACCCAAGATACTTGAACGGGAGAGACTCTTGTTTACAATTGAGAAAATACCCTTCCAGACTCAAGAAACCAATATCAACATTAACCTCAATAAGAATACTTTTTCAAAATTAACATGTAGACCCAAACCTCGTTTGAACCCCCTAAGGTTGTCCATTGAGGCATCTTTTGAGATAAAAGTGTCGTACATATAATGAAGGTGGGAAATCACAAGGTTGAAGGATCCTATTTGAGAAATGTATTATAGGTTAATCTATGCCGTTTTCCTGAATAAACCCCTCATATCTTCCGCCATCGATAGAAAAATGAGCAAAGTTAAAGGATCCCCTTGCTTCAACCCTTTTGGATACTATTCTCTTTGACCGGACAACCATTCACTAACACATAAAAATTACCAGAAAACATACAAACTTTAATCCAAGATCTCTACTTTTCATTAAAACCAAATATAGCTAGCATATAATCCATAAAACTTCAACTAATTGAGTCACAAGCTTTCTCAAAATACACCTTAAAGATAAGGCAAGTTTTATTGGTTTTCTTGGCCATATGATGCACCAATTCATTCATATTAACCATTCCATCAATAATTACTCTCCCTTTAAAAAATATTGATTGTTTAAAAGAGGCCAACTTATTTGTAACCTCAGTTAGCCTATTCGTCAGCACCTTAGCAAAAAGATTATACAAAGAACCCACTAGAGAGAAAAATCACCCAAATGGGTAGGTGAGTCGACCACGTGATTAAAGTAACAAAGTAGGAAGAAAAACTCCAAAGAAAAGGAAGCAAAACACCAGAGCTTACCAAACATAACCCATGTGTTGTCCCTAAGAAGATGTCAAAATCTATCATAGAAGGAGAAATGGAAATCATAAGAACCATTCTCACTAGGACATCACCCAATCAATCTCCTAAAGAAGAAGCGATGCATAAAGAGCATCATTATCCTTGACTAAAAGGGAGATAAAAACAACATCATCTAACTTAGGGCGATCAACAAGAGGTTCCTTAGAAATATTGATAAATAGTTAACCATCTTGTGTTGGATCTCAAACACACCTTCAACCTAACTATCACCAATCCGAAGAGCAAGAATGACATTCTCATACTCTTACTCTTAACACAAGCATAAAAAAAATTTTATATTGGCATGTCTCATTAATCATTTTGTTATAGATCTTTTAAACATTTGAGAATCTTTGATCCTTAATAAGGATCGTAGATCTGCAATATTCATAGTCCTAGACAAACTATCCTCAACTAACAAGAAGTGTAGTAAACTCTAGAGTCTAAGCAACTAACTCTCATAGAAGCGAAATCTAGAGCTCAAAATTTTCAAACACTTGCTTATTTCAGCCTTTTGAAATACATCTAAGAGATTTAAATTTGTTTTTAAGGATAAAAAAGTTCCAACCAAAAAGAGTTATATAACAAAATATTGAAATACTTAAAATAATATCATATTGAAAATTATTTAAATCAAATTTTTATTTGAATTTAAAAAAAATTATAAAAAAACTTTTCATAAAAGCTTCAAATGAAAATTTGGTTTGAATAGTTATTCTAAAATGTTATTTTAGATATTTCATAATTTTATTGAAACCTCTTTTAGATATCAAAATTTCAAAATATTATTTAATTTTAAAGATATTTCAAATGATTTTTTATAAAAATTAATATTGAAATACAATTTTTTTTTTAAAATTACAATTTTAATTATAATTTGATATTCAATAATATATACTTATGTTATACAATGTCAAAATCAATCTTTCAATTAAAGAAAAAATAAATATAAAAAAATTTGTAATATTTTAAAAAACAACTTTATAAAATTTATTTTTAAAAATAAAGAAAAATATATATTTTTAAGCTAATGCAAACAAACCCTATATAATACTGTAAAAATCATTTTTTTTAAATAAACTCTTATTTGAATCAAGCAATTAAAGGTATCCAACTTTTATGACGGGATAACTTATGTTCCAAGTGAATATTTAAAAAAAAATTATATTAGCTGTTATTCAACTACTTGTATGCTTGGGTATTAAACGTAATTGAGCCTTTTTAGAGTTGTGTGTGTTGTTCTAATGGTTAGGTAGTCTCTTTTGTTATTGAATTGTTAGCTATTTGTAGTGTAAACATTTATAACTATCCTATTTTTTTCACATGTTGTGTTCTGAATATTAGTAATGAATTCAATTTTGACTTCTGACTATCATAGCTAAGCTACAAGACTTTTGTCACTCAAATAATATTAACAATTAAATCGGGGTTTAGCGTTTAGTTTAACATTACAGATTCAGTATACAACCAAAGTTTCTGTTGTATTTTTAAATTGGGAGTTAATTTTTCTTCATGTTTTGAAACTTATAGTTCTTCTAAATATTTTATGTAAGCCACGAAATTCACAACTTTAACTTAAGTATTTTGGCAGCGAAATGGTGGTGAATTGTCTTAATTTGGTTTCACTTCTCTTATATCGCTATTTTAAGTTTTACATTAATAATAGTACTCCTAGTTTGTATGAAAAAAATAGTAGTACTCTTATTCAGGGATATTCAAAATCGAGGTAGATCAATAGAAACAACTCCTTTAGACAGAGAATACAATTATAAAAGACAATTCATGTTTATAGATTAAACTATAAATTTCTTTTGAGTTAATATTAAACTATAAATTTACTTTGAGGTCATACTTGTAGAGAGAAAATTAATAATTTAAATGTTGTAATTGATTAATACGAGAGTATAACCGGTTACGATTGATGAAAAAACACTTTTGAGTAATAAAAATGTTGTTTTAGAGTTGTATTAACCAGTTAACTAAATGTGTTAACCAGTATACACCTGACATATAGATGTTATTGTTTTGTCTGTGTAACAGGTTAACCATTTGTATAAATGTCTTGAAGACATCCTCGTCTCAGATTAATGCAATTAATGAAATTGTTCATTCTCAATTATCTCTCTCTCTCTAATTCTCTCTTCTCTCTCGCTATCTTCTTCTCCACATACCCTAAATCCTCCATTGTTCATCAATTGTGTGATTGCATGTTCCAACATTTGGCATCAAGAATATAGTTTTGATCCATAAACATTTGTTGTGCAACATGAATACAGTCTCTAATGATAGAGTCCCCACAAACCTTCCTCACCTTGAAGCAAAGAACTATGACAAATAGTACAAGCAAATGAAGGAGTTGTTTGGCTACCAACAAGTTATTGAAGGGATCAAGAATGATGTGAATTCACTTGTCGAATGTGCAACAGATGCACAAAAGGCTACATATAAGGAAGAAAATAAGAAATATTATGAGGCATTGTTTTTTATTCATCAATGTGTAAATGGTGATAACTTTGATAAAGTTGGTGATTGCGACTCATTGAAACAAGTTTGAGAAATCATGGAAAAGGCTTATGCAGAGGATGATAAGGCAAAGGTTGTGAGGTTACAAACTCACAAACATTAATTTGAATTGATTTAAATGGAAGAAAGTGAGACAATCAACGATTACGTGGAACAAGTTACGTAGTTGGTGAACTAAATTAAGTCATGTGAAAAGACTGTTTATGAGCAGAATATTGTGTCGAATATCTTGCATTCTTTGACGGCAAGATTTGACAACATCGTAGTAGCGATTGAAGAGTCAAAGGATCTTCTGACGTTGAGTAAAGAGGAGCTTCAAAGCTCTCTTAAGGCTCGTGAACAAAGGATGAAAGAGATAAGTAATGACAAGACAGAGGCGGAGATGGTTTTGCAAGCTTGGTTCAATGAGAAAAACAAGAATTCGAAAAGAAAATGGCCGTGAAGAGTAAAGTGAATTTTTTGAATTTTGGTGGAAACGAGTCTCAAAATTCGAGAGTCCGGTTATACAAGGAGAATGTATTAACACCACTCACATTGATTGTACTCAATAGTACCCATTTAGTTAGTCTTGTGATTGAATGTTAGCGTGATATTTACTTGCTTCCTAATTTATGCGAGAAAGAGAAAAGGAAAGGGAAATTGTTTTTGGTTTTTTATTAAAGGACTCGATAAGATTTCAGAACCATGTGCGTACGTATTCCCTATTGCAATAAAAAATTTAGAGCTTACGTAGTGGTGACGACCAAAAAGTTTATTGTGAAAAGAGTTAGATGAATCAAGTTTTAAGGTGTCTTAAATGGATTCCAAGCATCTAACTAAAGGTTCAAACGACCATTACCCAAATGCTTAAAGACGACTTACATTAGACATACAAACCCTCTTGACTCATCCATTATAGACCAAATTTGATTCGATTATTTAAAAAAATTTGAAGGTTTTTTATTAGGAAAAGAAGTTGAAAATGAGCACTTGGTGTTAGGGATGACAAAACAGGTTGCGGCCCGCTGAGCAAGCCCGCACACCCGCCAAAAAATAGCAGGATAGATAGGGATTTTGGGTCCATCGCCCATCAAAATCCGCCTCGCAAAACCCGTCGTCCGTCAAAGCTCGTCCTGCCAAAGTCAACCGCTTGCCAAAACTCGTCCCACCTTAAGCCTGCCCTTTTTAGTTAATTCTAGTAATTCCAATTCATGATGGTTTTATTTTATACATTTATTTATGAATATATGTAATATTTTTTAAATAAAATTTATTTAAAAAATGTTTTATAAAAAATTGTTTTAAAAAATAAGTGAAAATTTTAATTAAAATATAAAAAATGCCTATTAATCAATTAAAAAATAAATAAATAAATAAATAAATAGGCGGGCAAGTTCGACGACCGCCAATCTGTTACTTTGGCGGGGCAAGCTAGACTTTTATGCTCATTTACATTTGGCGGGCTTGCCCGTCCATTCCTTTTTTGGCGGGCTTAAGGCGGGACGGGCGACCCGTTTTGCCATCCCTATTTAGTGTTGACCAAAGTTTATTGTGAAAAATGTTCGAAGGCAGATAGTGTTACATTCGTGCTCTAGCAAGTAGACAAAGGTCGAGCTGCGACAGAAAGTGAAATTAATATTGTTCATAAAAAATACAAAACAAATGGAAACTTTTGAGCCGAACTACAGTGCTCTGATTCCTTAAAAGGGATACTTAAGCATTTGGTCGCGTGGTCCAGGTGAGCGAAACTTTGTAAATATTCCTTCTTTTCCTTGTATTTTCTTTTGCATGCATTCCCTCTTTGTATTTTTCTTCCTTAGCTCGTAAGCTTTAGATTTGAACACACCTTTTCATTAGAATAACAAGAGTGTATCCCGTGGAGTACCACGAATGTAAGGGGTACTAATATCTTTCCCTCGTGTAATTGACTCCCTTACATGTATCTCTCGGTTGCAAGAACTTGATTTCATCCTTCTCATATTTACTCGATGTTTACATTTTCCTTTCTGTGGGATAAAAAACGTTCGATGGCGACTTCATTGATTTTCTCTCGATGATATTCGGCTGATTGTTTCAGCTGTGGGAGAATGAAAAAAAAAACTAAAGGAAATAAAATAAAATACAAAAATAAAATAAATAAAAATAAAAGAAATAATAAAATAGAATAGGATACGCTATCAATACAAGAGTGTGAAAAAGTGAAAAATATTTCTAAAAAGAAAAGCAACAAAAACAATAAATAAGAATAAACAAAAGATAAAATGAGCTACAAAATGGGCGCAATTAGAAAAATGCTCTAGGCCTTAAGGAGCGGGTCCTATAGAAGTTCGTTGAGCAATCAATGGTGGTGTGGAAAGACTTATTCTTTCCCAATCTCACTTTTGATCACTATTCCCGTAGCAATAAAAATGGAAGAAAAAACTTCCAACGAAATAGTAAAATTGACATAATTTTCACAATTTTTCATGGAATTAAGCAAATGAATAATGAAAATTCATCTATTCGATCTCACAAATATGAGTATATACACAAAATCATCAAATAGATAACAAAAATTTACAGAAAAATAAAATAAAAAATGCAACAACCCATTTTTTACTTGATTTGACCATAACTTGCTCAATTTTTCATGGAATTAAGTAAATGAATAATGAAAATTCATCTACTCGATCTCACAAACAAGGATCTATGCTAAAAAAAATTAAACAACAAAAATTTACATAAAAAAATTAAAATTAATTCACATTTAATCACTTTTGCTTATGGAGGTTCAATAACACTTTAGACTCTTGATTTTGAATCAATTGAGTTTTCAAGCAAAATGATGATGGTTAAGGTACTAAAAAATAAAGCAAAAGTAAAAATGCAATATAATTAAACAAAGAACAAATATAAGAGTCATTAAATAACAACAAATCACTTTTGCTTATAGAGGTTCAAGAACACTTTTAACTCTTGATTTAATATCAATTGAGTTTCCATGCAAAATGGTGATGATTAAGGTACTAAATAAATAAAGCAAGAGTAAAAATGCAATTGAATTAAATAAAAAACAAGTATAAGAGTCTATTTATTCAATAAAAAGAAAGAAATGTCTTGAAAGAAAATGAAGGGAAAAATAAAGAGAGTTTTGGCTTAATTTAGTGAATGATTGGTGGTGAGATTTGTGAAGGAGGATGAGTTTATTTATAGGCTCTAAAAAGAGTAGTTTATGAATTATGAAAAAAAAGGTGAGAATGATATGATTGTATTCTAGAAGTTTATTTAATTAAATAGTGAATAATTATGCAATAAATCCATGAAATAATGATGCAATAAATGAAAGATATTGTGGGGCTTCTAAAAACATTAATTTTTTGGTTTTGTTTTATGATGCATGAAAATGATTAATAAAATTTAAAATGGATATTATGATGTTAAATCAAGCTTTGAGTGCTTGGAACAAACGGATAAATGGTTTCCTAATTGATGTTAGCTTCAAGAAATGTGTGTTAGAGCATGGAGTTTATGTGAAGATAGATATAAGTGAAGGTGTGATCATTCTTTATTTATATATGGATGATTTATTGATCACGGACAATAATGAAAAGAGTATTTATAAGTTTAGGAGTGATATTATAAAAGAATTCACAATGAACGACCTTGATATCATGACATACTTCCTTGGCATAGAGTTCCACAAGTCTAAAAGGGGACTGCTTATGTATCAAAGGATATATGCCCTTGAGATATTGAAGAATTATGGTATTAAGCATTGTAGTGCTTCCATTAGACCAGCTGAACCAAAGTTGCAACTATCCAAGAATGAAGAGGAGCATAATATATATCATATTCAATATAGAAGATTGATTGGATCGTTATGTTGCTTGTGTAATACGCGGCCAAGTTTAATATTTAGTGTCAGTATTGTGAGTAGATTCATGGAGAGCCCGAATGTTTCTCACTTGGTAGCAGTCAAGAGAATCCTAAGATATGTCAAAGGGTCTATTGACTGCAGAATTCCCTTTCCCACAACAAATACTGGCAGAAAATGCAATTTACTTGGTTTTTACCGAATTCAATTGGTATGGATATAAAGATGATCAAAAGCCTACAGCTAGATACATATTTATATTTAGTGGAACACCAATCTCATGGAGCTCGAAGAAGCAACTGGTAGTTACACTCTCGTCCTGTGAGGTCAAGTATATTGTCGCTTCGTTATGTGTGTGTCAAACTGTGTGGGTAATGAATCTATTGAAAGAGTTGAGCAACAATGAGGGTGACGTTGTCACACTCTTGGTTGACAGTGTTTTGGCCATTAATATTACTAATAACTTAATTGAAAAAGTTGTTTTTAAGTTGTGTTAACCGGTTAACCAAACATGTTAATCAGTTACACCTGACATGTAGATGTAATCATTTTGTCTGTGTAACCGGTTAACCATTTGTGTTAATCGGTTACGGCCCTGATTTTTGGCTTTTTCTTGTAATTAGATAATGTGTTTTAGGTCCCAATAATTTTATAACACTTGTATAAATGCCTTGTAGTAGGGGTGGCAAATCGGGTTGCCCGCCCCGCCCCACCTCGCTTTAAGCCCGTCAAAAAAAGAACGGAGCGGGCAAGCCCGTTAAGTGGAAATGGACATAAAAACCTAGCCCTCCCCACCAAGGTGGCGAGTTGGCGGGCGACGGGCTTGCCCGCCTACTTACTTATTTATTTTTTTTCATTTTTTTAATAGATTAATAGGCGTTTTTTACATTTTAATTATATTTTTCATTTATATTTTAGAGTAATTTTTATAAAGCATATTGGAACAGATTTTACTTTTAAAAAAATTGCATACATTCACAAATTAATATATAAAATAAAATCATCAAGAATTGAAATTATTAGAATTAACTAAAAAATGGTGGGATTAAGGTAGAATAAGCTAAACGAATAGGTGTGACGGGTTTTGGCGAGCGACGGGTTTTGGAAGAGCGGGCTTTGGCGGGTGGAGGTCTTTAGCGGAGCGGACTTTGGTGGGCGGAGGGCCCAAAATCGCAACCCAACCCACCATTTTATGACGGATGCGAGGGCCGGTCTGGCAGGCCACGACCCGTTTTTCCACCCCTACCTTGGAGACATGCTTATCTCAGGTTAATGCAATTAATGAAATTGTTCATTCTCACCCTCAATCATCTCTCTCTCTCTCTCTCTCTCTCTCTCTCTCTCTCTCTCTCTCTATATATATATATATATATATATATATATATATATATATATATATATATATATATATATATATATATATATATATATATATATATATATATATATATATATATATATATATATATATATATATATATATATATATATATATATATATATATATATATATATATATATATATATATATATATATATATATCACTCACTATCTTCTTCTCCACATACCCTAAACCCTCTATTATTCACTAATTGTGTGATTGCATGTTCCAATAATATTTAGACATAGAACAAAAGTGTAAGGGGTAATTTATATTTATGCATTAAACTATAATTTTACTTTGATCATTATAAACTTATTTTATGGTAATGTATGAATGACTATCACAAAATTATGTTGTCATCTATATATGTATACATCACTTAATAATTTTTTTATAAAAAAGTAAGACCAATCGAACCAACCTAAACCACATTTTTTTGGATTGGTTTTATTTCCAAAATACAATCGAACCGCATGTTTTTTTCTCTTGCACCGCGAACACCCATGCTCCTAGTAAATCAAAGAAATTTTCTAATTCCAAATAATTAAAAAGAAGCTTGATCCGAAAATTAAATGGAGGTTCATGAGTACAATAAACATGTTCAAGAACATTGCAATACCATAGAATTATCCTCTACTATAGAAAGTGTATACATTACTTAGATTTAATACCCTTTTTAGTCCTATATATTAAGTTTGAGGTTCATTTTGACCCCTTAACTTAAAAATGGTTCATATTAATCTCTTAAATCTTCAAAATGTATAATGTTAGTCATTCTAGTCTAGCTATTGATGAAAAAAAATCATAAATCGATCTAAATTCATTGCTAATTTGACAAAAAAAGACTAACATGATACGTTTTAAAGAGTTAAGTTCCAATTTAGACCTTTTTTTAAGTTAAAAGACCAAAATGAACAATGATATTAACATGCGAGATAAAAAAATATATTAAGTTTATTATCTAATTCTTAAATATAACATTCTTTGTATTTAAAAAAAAGTAGATTATGAGTTTCCTTTTATAATATTAAATTAGTTGACACAATTTATAAAATGTTACAAGTTTTTTATTAAGAAATAAAATATGTAATATTTATACAAGAGTATTTATTACAGGTAAGATATGAGATTCTAATGATTTTGACAAAATAGGTTGGAAGAGGTCTGATACGAGGGATACATGGAACACATTATGAAGTCTAGATCGAGGAGGTGGTAACTCCAGTCTATACACCACCTCTCATACTAAACTTAAGATTTGAAAAGGCCTAAAGTATTGAGTGCTTAGTTTCTTTGTCTTGAATGGTCTTCGTAATCCCAATTTAGGAGTAACTTTCAAGAAGATGTAGTTCTTTTCTTCAAATTCTAGTGGCCTTTTGTGTCGACTTACATAGTTATTATGCCATCTTTGACCCTTCCCCGTCTTTTCTTGTATTTCTTTTATTTTCTCAGTAGTCTCTTGAATCACTTCATGTCCCAAAATCTTATTATCTCCTATTTTTGTCCAACACAAAGGTGTCCTACACTTCCCACAACTTCGTGCAGTGTCATTCCGATACTGGAAAGGTGACTATTTTTGTATGAAAATTGGTTCTAACTTTTGTCGTATTCCAAGATGCAAGCTCATAGCATATCTTCTACTTTCTGAATTATTCTTTTCGTTTAGCCATCTTCCTGAGGGTGGTTAACTCTACTGAGATTTAACCTTGTCCATGTAGTCTGGTGAAAAGCCTTCTAAAATCTTGAGGTAAACTTTGAGTCTCATTATGATGCAATGCGTATCAGTATGTTATGCAGTCTTACTATCTCCACGATGAAAAAAGTCTAGCCAATTGAAGGAATTTGTAAGTAGTCTTAACCGATAAAAAGTGATCTAACATAGTCAACCTATCCACTATCATCCAAATTGAGTCGTATCAATTTGGTATATGAAGTAGTCCTACTATGAAGTTCATGGAAATGTTCTTCCACTTCTACTTCAATATTCCTAATAGTTGTAACATAGTGTTGGGTTGTTGATGTTCAATTTTCACCTGCTGACATATTATACATTAAGCTATAAATTATGCTAATTCTCTCTTCATGTCTAACCACCAAAAGTTTTCGTTTAAGTTCTGGTACATCTTGGTCGATCTGGGATGTATGGTGAAGCCACATTTATGTGCTTCTTTTAAAATCACATGCTTTAAATCAGTATCATCTGATACACGCATCCCCTCTTCAAACAATTGGAATTTGTCTACTGCTCGGGTGAATCTTGGTTGGTTCAAACCAGCTTACAGGTTTTCATCCCTTAATTTGACTTTAAAGTCCTTTCTTTAATATCACACATAATTTTCATTTGGCTCAGCAATACTCCATCATGTGTCCAATTGAAGTTTAAATTGATGTCTCTAACATTTTCTAGCAAATTATACTACAGCATCATAAGTTTCGCCTCATGCAACTCATTTATTTAAAAAGTATCTGCCACCTTATTTTTCTTTTTAGGGTGATTCTTCAAATCAAAATCACAATCTTTCATAAAAACACATCCATCTTTGTTACCTCATATTGATTTCTTTTTGGTCAAACAAGTATTTCATACTTTTATGATCCTTGTACATTTAAAATTTCACTCCATAAAGGTAGTGTCTCCACCTCTTAAGTTCAAAAATGATCGCGACTAGCTCCAAGTAATTATTGGGTAATTTTCTTCAATTGGTTTAAATTTGAACCACTTGGATGTATAAGTCCCTACGTGTTCATTCCACATTCAGGCGCATCCCAGTCCCTTCTTTGACATGTATTAGTAAACTTCATACTTTATGTTTGAGTTTGGGATAATCAGGATGAGAGAAGTGGTCGATTTCTTCTTTTTCTTCTAGAACCTCCGCTCACAATTTGTGTCTCACTTAAGTTGTATGTCCATGTGCATCAAATAGGTCAAAGGTACTGCTAATTAAGAAAACTATATGATGAGTCTTTTGTAATACCCGATGAGTCCCAAAAATATCCTAACTTAAAAATAATTCTTGAGTCTCTTTGAATTTAACACTACTTCCACCTTCGAAGGGTCGACGACTACTCCTTTTTAGGAAAATTACATGTTCGAGAAACTTTACTTCCGACATCCAAAATTCATATTTACTGCACATTACAAAAAACTTCTTTTCTCATAGGATTGTCAGTACAATTCTAAGATGTTCCTCGTCGTATTTGGAATTCGATAATAAATCACAATATCATCAATAAAAATCACCACAAATTTATCGAGGTACGACTGAAACACATGATCCGAGTAATCCATTAAGACACCTGACACATTTGTCACACCAAATAACATCACTATGGATTCAAAATTTCTTTATCGCGTTCTGAACTCAATCTTTATTCACTACTACAAATAACACTTTCTATGATGAAGCTTACACCTCAAATAATAAAAACTAGAGGGTATATCTATTACGGAGCTCACATTGAATCCCAGTTACTGTACTTTATGTTTTTTTCAATGGTTTAAATAATATTTCTCCCTTGGCGCCTTTCCAGATTCCCTTTTTTTCTTTGTTAATTTTTTCATTTTTTATTAGTATTTTACTATGTTACATGGTCCAATTGAGAGGTAATATATTTTGCATAAACAATTTCAAAATACTATATTCAAAATCTTTTTTTATATATATTCAAACCCCTCGGTTTTCATTAAAAACCGACTTGGCATATATTTTAAATTAATTCTCATAATACGGCGCTATTGTAATATTATATTTTCTATTTTTAATTTATACATTCACGTTGAATTTTAAATAAAGCTGACATGTCACATATTTTGCATGAAATACTTTAGACTACTATCTTATTTCTAACTTTTCATTTACCTATCAACGCTCAAACATCATTTCGTCACTCTCATTTCGTAAAAAAAAAAATCCTAGGCAATTTTCATCGTTGCAAAAAAACTTCAAGCTGAAACTCTTTCAACAGATATTCATCAAACGTCATTTCATCAATAAATATTCATTTTCACAACAATTTTGTTCTTCATTGAAACAATTTATATATCACTGGAATGGTTTATATATCATTGAAACGTTTATATCATTTTGTTTTTCACTAAAATAGTCTCTTCTTCATTTTTTTTCTATGTTAGTTTGTGTCTTGATCATTTTGTTTCTACGTGTTTCTATGTTAGTTTGTCTTTTGATAGCCATCGCTGATTCGACAAGCATCTCCCATACAACATCTTCTACAACCTCTATTAATACAAAACATAAAAGAAAAACTATATGTGTCATGATGTATACCAAGGTGAAAAAAGCCCATGAAAGTGGTGATCGCTACCCAGTTACAGTTAATAGAAACTGACAGGGCTTATGGTGAACATGTAGATGATTTTATGTGTTACATTATGTTACAAGGTAGAAGTAAAGTGAGTATTTTGATTGATAGTTGACACGAAGTTGACAATGACTTGAAAGACGCCATATGGGATGATGTTACAATATTCATTTTGAATTTTATGATTTGTTTACAAGTATATATGATCATTTTTTGTTTAATACTAATAACATCTCTATTGTGTAAACATAGGAAGTGTTTATTATTAGCCCAAATGATAATATCATGAAAAAGAAGTTGCTTACATATTATGGTGAGCATTGGAGGGGCTTTAAGACACATGTCACCCATGATTATATTAAACATACAGGTGATAGAGAAAAGCCTCCATATGAAGTGTATTCATTTATTGATCAAGATGGTTGGGAGAAATTTGTAGAGTCTCGCACCACTCCTGACTTCTTGGCAAAGAGCCAAAAAGAAAAAGAAAACCGAGCTAGAAATATTTATCCATATAGATTGCCTTGTGGGGGATATCAAAAACTTTAAAAGAAGATAGAATATGGCACGTCAAAGAAAAGACGACGAGTTCGCATCAAATGTTACACGCAAAGTGGCTCAAAAGATTGTAAGTAGATACTTTTTTCAACAATATTTATTTTAGTTAAATCGATTTTGTGAAGATGAAATTTCATATGTGTTGTAGGATGATCTGGCTGGACAAATTGAAGTCGGCCTCTTCCCTTTACAATATCATCATGACATGTTGGTAGAAGCGATTGGAACTTAGGAGCATCTTGGGCGTGTTCGTGATCTTAGAAAGGTGTTGGTTTCAAGGTATATTTTAGACCATTTAAATCATCTAGAGAGAAAAATTGTAAAAGAGAGATTGAAGAGATTATTGTTGTTAAGTTGGGGGAGGAAAGGGAGGAGTGGATGGAGGAGCATGAGATAAAGTTAGAGGAGGAGAGTGAGAGGTGGAAGGAGGAGCAGGAGAGGATCTTGGAAGAGGAGAAGGAGAGGTTGTTGTAGAAGGTGTGAGAGAGTGTTCAAAAGGAGCAAGAGGAGTAAGAGAGGATGGCTGAGAATGAGAGAAAGAAGTCGAATGAGGAGGATCTTGAGAAGGTGTCTGACAAGTGTACCCGTGACGTGCTTGAGGTATAAGTTGTATGGTGTTGTTATTATTATTTAAGTATTTTAATTTTTTAATTGTATTTATGTTGTTTTTATGATGCATAAATTGAATTCGTTGGGTCTACTCAACCATACAAATTCAAATTAGTTAGAAATTCAAGAGAATTTAGTTGAGAAAGTTACGAGTGGTGCAAGCGCGAAAGAAGGTTTTTCTGCCAACCAGAGTATCATTGAACCCACGCCACCAAAAGTAGATAACATGGGTATTACATTAAGTCATGATCCAGCTCAGTTATTTGTACTTTCTAAGATTTTTGTTTATTAATTTTTTAAGGGAAATGATTACCTAGACAATTCCGTATTACAAATTTGCTGCTCGTAAGTAAAGTTTTTATGTTGATTTCTATTTATATTCATATGCTCTTGTAATTTACTATAAAGATTTTAATCATGCGGGTTCATATATGAGTTATATGTTGAAAGGAATTTAAACAAGTATTGTATCTTAGATCCATCGCATATTGGTCTTACTTATGGTTCGACGGGAACTAATATATTTCTTTACGTACAACAAAAGTTGAAAAAGAACAAAGAATGTTATTTGACCCCGTTTTACCATGAGTAAGTATATATTAATTTGTGTTTTCATTTATAAATCAATTTTATATATATTATTAATTATTCTGAATGTTTATGCAGTGAGCATTGACAACTAATTATTATATGTTCGAGGAAAAATGTTATAGTTGTGTTTTGCTCGTTGCACACTTGCACTATGTACTGCCTGAAGTTGTGGTTAAAACTTTGAATTGGTGAGTGGTATTATTTTTAATACTCAAACTTTAACTTCAGATTTTAATATTTTTTATTCATGTTTAATATGATTGTGCATAACTGTAATTATTTAAACTAATAAAACATCAACCAAAGATTTCACAAAGAAATACATGAGATGTCTATGCATTTGAAAAGTTATTATTGTAAGCTTTGCACTTTAAATTATCCCACATGATATTTCCCTCCACCAGATAAAGTATAAACTTCTTGAACAACCAATAAAGACCTTAATGATATTAAAGAAATAACAACTCAATTTGTAGGCAATATATAAAGTTAGTCAATAGACAACAACCATACCAAAATCCTCCTCAGTGGGATAATCCATCAAGGTTGGAGACTACACTGAATTAGTTCATACAATTGGCTATAGAAAGTCAGAGCAACATAGTTGCTTTAATAAAAAAACCTCGATACATAAATTGCTCATTTATTCAAACACTAATATGATCAACAAATCAAGGCCAAGACTCAAACTAACTGAAATATCCATTAAAAAGTCGATGAAACTAGAAGTAACGAAGGAAAGGAAAAAGCTCTTATTGGGGAAGAATAAAGTTAAATAAGCATAAGTAAAAGTTTTTGGAGAAAGACACAAGTATAAAGGCACAACCAAAAGATCAAATAACAAGGAAGAAAAAGCTGAAGAATCCACATGTTCAAAACCCTCCTTATCCATAAAATCCTACCAAGAATAAAAAGCAATACTCAAAGTTTGCAGACATTCTCAAAATAATACAGAAAAGACATCATTCTATGAAGCCTTGGAACAATTTCTTTATTATATCAAATTCATAAGAAAGAATAAGATGTTAGACATGTAACTTCATACACAAGAGGGAGGGATGAGCCGTGTGTTTCATTAAAACTTGAGTTTGAAAAACTTTTAGGATTATAATCAGAGTTTGAAAAAAATTTAGAAATTTTTTAGGATTAAGCAACGAAATATAAAATTGCATAAGGTAAAATGCGAAAATAAAGTGTTTAAGGGAAAAGATAAGAACAACACTAATTATACAGGTTCAATCAAAAATGACTTAGTCGTGTCCCTAAGAATTGATCTTGAGAGTATCCAACTAAACTTAAGAGCTTTTAGTAGGTTAAAATCTCGAACACCTTTTAGAAGAATGGAAAAACACAAGAAGGGGAAGTTGAATTGGGATCTTAAAACTTAATGAAAAGAACACGTTGATTTTTATCCTGGTTCATTTGAACTCAAACTACTCCAGTCCACCCGCCAAGGTGATTTTTCCTCTCTCCAACGAGGTCTTAATCCACTAATCAATATTAATTACAAGTCTACTTTAACAACTGCCAAAGTCTTCTTGAGTGTAACCACAACCCGGGTTTTCTCAAGGAAATTCACCTAAACAATGTATGAATAAACAGTGTACAATAGTGTTTCTAATAAAACATTATCACAATACAGTGATGTTTTACACAGTTTGAAAATATTGAATATTTGAGGATGAGAGACGATAGCAGCATTGTTGTGTATGTGAAAATCGTAAATGATTTATCCTCAAGGCTTGTTTAAATAGGAGAAGCATGGATGATCATTTGGAAACATGATTAATGATAATTAAGGTTCTTTCCAAAAATAAAGATCCTTGTTCCCTTCCAACTGTTACTCTTGAAACGGAAATATTTGATTTATAACACTTCAGAACATTGAAGTATCCGTTGCTGTTTGCTTCAGAACTTTTGGAGATCAGAGCCATAAAATCATGTTTGCGGCGTTAGAACTTATTTCAAAGAGTTTTATAATCAGAGTTGAAACATCCTTTTATCGCATCTTCTGATCTTCGTTAATCAGCTTTTTGAGAGATGTTTACAATCACAGCAGAAACAACTTTGTAACTTATCTTCTGATCTTCTTCCATCAGAACTTCTCTATAAAACAAAATATAATTTTAGAGTGCATAATTGTTCTTTGTGTTTGTTATCATCAAAACTCTTACAAGGGTTGTAGAATTAAACTATATTCTAACAATCTCCCCATTTTTGATGATGACAAAAACTAGGATATTTCAATCAAAACAGACAGAACATAAAGCATTATAGGGTATCCCCCTGAGTTGAGTACTCAGATAGAGATGAATTACTTCCCTGAAGTTCATTCTGATCATAGCTTTTGATGCATCTACTTCTGTCTTCATCAGAGTTTTGTTCCTGTTTTGCTTTCAGAAAAAAAAGAGAAGTTATGATATTCAAAATGTTTGAGACTGTGTCTCGATACTGTTATTAGAAATGTTTTACATTCTCCCCCTTTTTGTAAAGAATCAAAAAGCAATATAAACACTAAAATTCATAAGCAAAATTCGAGTTGTATTAAAAATGATTGCAATAACACATTCATAGGCAAACAACAAAAAAATTGAATACAGTAAAGAAAACAAGTTTAAAAAAAATAAGATTGAGGTGGAGGAAGTCGTGTGAACAGGGCTTCCAACAAGCTCTTAATCTGAGTGTTCGATTCCTATTGTTTTCCCATCATTGCTTTGATTTCTTTGCATGTGTCATCTTTCTTGTATAATCTCTCCTTGATCACTGCATTTTATTTCTTCAACTCCTCCATAGTTTGCATAACCAGAGATGAAGAAGGTATATCAACAGAAGGTGCAATCTTCTCAGAATACACTGCAACAAATTCTGACTTAGTAGCTTCTTTAGTCTCTTTGCCTTTGTCTTAAACAACAACTAGAGGAAGATTATCAGAGCATGGTTCATCAACTTCTGAAGGTTGGTGATCTTCCCAGGGAGCATTATCCAGCAGAAGAATAGGTTTCTTTTCCCAGTGACACAGAAGTTGATCCTTGAAAATATTCAGCTGATCATAGAAGTTCTATTGGGCCATTTCATAGCTTAACTCCTTGAGTTTCTGAGATTTAGAGTAGAACCATTTTCTGAATTGGTTCCAGTGAGAATCAGAAGCAACAGGATTCAGATTTTCTAAGCAGACTAGCTTTAAAGAGTTAACCCATTCAATTATCTCTATTTCAAAAATCAGTAAATTTCTACCAACATCTGCCTTGGTGATAGTTGGTTTTGGTTTTGGGATAACAATTTTGTGAGAGCTAGAGGAAAGGTTATTCAGCGCTTCTAAGTCTATTACAGTTCTTAGGTGATCTTCTGGGGGATTGATAGGAGAGGGAGAGGGAGAATCAGAAATGATAATGGGTGATGGAGGTGTGTTTGGTGGAGTGGAATGGTAAGGAGATGGAATTTCTAGAATGTCGTGGATTGAGAGAGGTTGTCGAACCATGAGAGCTTCTGTTATTCCAAGAATTGGTGTGGGGTATCATAGTCAATATATGGATTTTCTGGTTGGGGAGCATGAGCGTTTGGATTAGCAGAGTGGGGAGCTTGGAAGTTTGGATTTTCTATGTGGGGAGCTTGAAATTCTGGATCAAATTGATCAATATCAGAAAGAACTTGAGCATGTTCTGGTTGATTTTGGTCAAGATGTGCATTGGGAGAGTGTGGTTCATTCATAATGTTTTATAGTGTGACTGAAGGGTCAAATTCTATATCAAAATCATCAAAGGTTTATGGTGAGGGGTCTTATGTTGGTTTTGGAGAGAAGGGTGTTTCAGATGTTGATAAAATCACTGATTCTACAACAGAAATGAAAGAAGGATTACCTTTCTTCTTAGCAGCTTTTGGTACCTTCTGAGGAGATCCTTCTCTTGTAGCTTTCCTTTTTCTGGATTTCTCGAGTACAACTTCTGGAGCCTATTGACGCAGATCACGAATGTTTAACTCTGGATTAGTCCCATCCATCTTTCATGCTTCTAGATATCTGACAATGATTTCTGGTGAAGCATCTATTTGAGAGAACAGAGCGAAATCCTTCAGAGGAACTATTCTTGATGTGATGACTTATTTGGTTACAATAGTTGGATCCTTCTTAATGATGTCAATGCTTTTTATCTTCTTCAGATTCTTCGCATTGAGAGGTTTTCCAACACATGCTTCCAGAGTGCTGATCTATTGAACTTTAGTCAAATATTCAGCCAATTTGTTTTCAATCAGAATATCTGATATCAGCTGTGATACGGTGGGAGAACTGACTTGGTTGTTTTTGCATTTTGATCGCAATTGTTGTGATAGCAAGAGTCGCCACTGACTTTTCTTTTATCCAAAAAAGGAAAGGGTGAAAAGAACAGGAAAGACCTTTGAGATATTTTCTTGATTTCGGGGGGTAGATTATGAAAAGGGAAGGTGTTAGTATCCTTTTCATCCATACTTATCTATGGGCTCTTAGTTGCTTTCTAGATCATTTGCTTTTGTTTGAAAATGTACTTGTGATGAGTTTTGAAAGTATTTTTGAAAAACGCCTTCTCTTAGGCAAACTTTGCAATGATTTTCGTCTCTATAAGAATGTATACAAAGTGTTGCACTTTTTTGAAAATATTTCATGTTTTTGAAAGTGTTTGGTGTGTTTGAAAAGATGTTTATTTTGAAGATGGATGGTGAGCAAGCAACTAAGAACGGTCTACCTACTCAAAAGTCTTTGTTCATTTCTTCCTTCCTTTTATATTGCTATCTCGCTATTGATTGGTAAGAAGCCTTATCTTTGGATGTGAAAGGGACGGGCGTGGGTCATCGTATAGTCATGAATATAAATATTGTGAGATATCTTAGTATTTATTTTGAGGGACTAAGATCACTTGTAAGGCAACATTTGAAGCGTCATTGAGGGACTATGATCTTGTATTTTTTATTGTTTTTGCTAAGACGTCTCACATGTATATTATGGCTATTTTCTCAAGGCAACAAGTGGAGTTAACCCTAGAGGTGTAAGTGTGCAAGTGTTTATTTTTTCATGCTTGGTTTATCTTGAATTAGGGTTCTCTAAGCATTGATTTTATCTTTCCATACAAACCCTAATTTACTAGCATTGATATGAAAGCGATAAATTGCGGAAACTAAATTTACTACGCTATTACATCATTTGGGGATGGGGTATACAAATTTACAAATGGGAATTGAAAGAAATTAAACCTAATTATCTATTACAACCATATTGAAACTTGAATAATGTACAAGAATTGAAAGGAATATAATATACAAGGATATAAATGGAAAAGAAATGAATTTTTGTTTAGATTTTGTTAAGGAAAATGGTTCTTGACCTAATTAATTAAAGAGAATAAAATAATTAACCTAAGGGAAATTAAACTTAAGTTAATAAAAGAAATTAATTTTTTAAAGAAAACAAGTTTTTTATTTTTTTAGGGTTTTGTTTGCAAAAGTTTTAATTAGATTAAATTAATACAAAAAATTAGTTAATTAAAAGAAAACCTAAGTTCTAAATTAAATTTGATTTGTAAAGAGAAAATAAGATAAACTAAACCTAAGTCTAATATTTATTTATGAAGAGAAATTAATATTGAAGATAAGAAGTTTATTTTTGTCTTTTTTTTAAAAGGAATAAAATATAAGTATATAGAATGCAAATAATAAATAAAAATATATTTTTTGATTTTTTGATTTAATAAATAATAATAATAATAATAATAATAATAATAATAATAATAATAACAATAATAATAATAAAGAAAATAAAGAAAATAAAACAAAATATGAAAAAATAAAGTCAGGAGGTAAAAATGGAATTTAGGATGTTTGTTAGGAAAAAACAGTTTTGGTCTACTAGGCCTGGCCCAAGTTTGTTTTTTTTCTTTTGTAAGTCAAAACAAATAAAATATGAATGAGTTAGAGATTGTGTTAGTGAAACATGGGGTTAAAACCAAAAAATGACAAAGCCCAATTGATTTAGGGCCCAGGCGCGCATGGTTCAAACAAAAAGATGAATAATGTTGGAAAATATGCAAAATGGCAGCGCTCGGGCTTGAACCCATGCCCTTGACCATAAACGTGTGCTGCCTTACTACTGGGGTGGCTATACATCCGTTAATTTAAACAAAACCGTAAATATATATTACAAATCCATTCCTAGAAATGAACTTCATCTTCAACCTTGAGTCAAGGTCCCTGTATCTCATTCATTTCTCATCCATTCTCAAAACTTTCAACATCAAACTCAAGAACTGGAAATCTTGAAATGATTTTGAGCTGCTTTCAAAGAGTTGTGATGACCAGGTTAGCTTCCTTAGACCTCTAGGAAGCTAATGCAATGCTTAGCTTGAGCTATGGATGGCTGGAATGGTCTGGAGAAGTCAAGTTGCAGACCTCTATTTTTGGTTTTGGAGGATGGTGATGGAGATGTTACAGTTCCAAAACAAGGACATGGATGGACTATATTTGAGGTATATAAGCTTTGCAAATGATTTTGAGGGAAAACGCACGAGGGAAATGAAAGATACAAGTTCAAGGGCAGGACTGTGTATCAATGGTGTTTTTTGAGCAATTTCTGGTTTGTGAGTGTTTGAGGGAGTTTCAGGGCCTTAGCATTCATGTCCTAGCTCATAAATAATGCCTTTATTTATAAGCAAAAGGTTTGGAGTGCTCTAGTTGATCAGAATTTAAATTTACATGTTTAAGCTCAACATGTGATTTTTTGACAAAACAAGTTTCCATGCCTTGTACTTGGTTAGAGTTGTTAACCACTTTAAACACAATACCTATGACTTTGTGGATGGAGTGTAATAAAAGAAAACAAGTTAGGAGCTCAAGAAGCTGACTTTGTGCATAAAGCTTGCTTTACAAGAATGAATATGTTACTTTCTCCCCAAAATGGAAAATTGATTTGGATAATGCTTTAATCAATTGGATAATGGTTTAATAAATTGTGTAAACCATTAATTATGGAGTGAAACACAAGTTTAAAGCCTGCAAAGAAAAGGTTATGCAGCATGGGCTTGAGATTTGAATTCTTGCATATCACAAAATGACCTATAATTCAAGAATGAAACCCTAACTTCATCTCTTCGATTCTCCTTGCTCAATAATGATCTCAATGAGTTATTGGAAATTTTTAAAATCTTGTAACATCCTCTACAACCTTTATATTGGACATTTTTTAAGAATCAACTTGGAACCATGTGAAAAGTTACTATGAAGTTAGTACCAAAAATCTGCCTAACTAGGGAAAAATTTCACTAAGTCTTTTAGTTTCATGGACATGTCTTCATAAATTCATAACTTGAAATTCAAACATTTCTAGAAAAAGTTCTTCCCTAAAATGTTTTAGATCTCATTGATATCTACAACTTTCATGTTGGAAGTTTTCCTTGAATCATCTTGCATCATGGTGGAAATTTGGCACAAAGTTATGAAAAAAATATTAACTTTCTAATACTTAGAAAAATTTCTAAGTCCTAGAATTTTGACTTTTTAATTTCTTGATGAACAAATTTCATATTTTGACATGTCTTGATGAAATATGATTTTTGAAACTTGATTTTGATCAAAAAGTCAAAGTTTGACTTTTCAGTGTACAATTGACTTTTCATTAGTTGACTGAAATTCATCTGTCAATCCAATGATCTTGAGAGGTGATTTGAACTATGCAATTAGGTCAAGATGGTGCATTTGAATCTTTGAGATCATGTCTTAAAAAAATAAGTCATTTTCTTGGTCAAAAGTCAAGAACTGAGCCTTCTCAATCAAAACCCTAATTTTGACCATTTTGCCCTTTTGGTGTTCTAATCAAATTTATTTAAGGAATTGTGATCCAAACTTGATCAATTGACATATATGAGTTCATAATGTTGATATGGATAAAAAATTATGAAGTTTGACTGCAAATTGACCATAGTTGACTTTTCCCTAATACAGTTGATTTTAGGTCAACTGATCAACTGACTGAGCAAAAATGTGATTCAAAGCTTGAAACTTGACATGAGAAATCTTGGGGATCCAAAATGATCCATGAAATTCATATAAGGCATTATAAGTTCAATTATCTTTGTACAAACTCAAACCTTAATTTTGAGTTGTCAGTGTTTGAGGAGGTGTCTTGAGCTGATCAAACCTTGTGTAGTCTTGAATCAATGGAGATCTTATGAGAGATTCCTTGAGAAATGAGAGGGCAAATTTTGGGGTACAACATCAGCCTACCCAGAGGTATCCCGTCCCTCTTAGTCCTTTCTTCTCCTCTAGTTTCCTTCATACTTGTCTTCAGATTATTAAATAACAGATGAGGAAGATTTATCTTTGCCTTTGTTGCAATAAAGTACAACAAAAATTATTGGTCAATATTGATATAATCAGGAGAGCTTGTAGGCTTCCTATGGTTGATGCAGCCCAAAATAATTTTTGCCCAAATTCTGAAGTAGTCCTTCAGATCTTTAATTTTGTTTGATGGTTGCCTAAAAGTAAAAATCTCTCTTGAGATTGTTGTTAGGTCAGAACATTTTTCTGCCATGTCGCTGCAACGGATGCATCCGATGTTATGACCTATCAACCTTGAAATACGATCTTCATAAATTGAAATTTTCTTCCCCGTCACATAAGAATTGACTTGATGGTTTGATGTAGAGGCGTGAATCCAGAATTCTTTGAGCAATTTTGGGAAAATGGACCCAGATGACGATCAAAATATTTGGTCCATCCTTAAAATTCCACATCAGGTGTAAGATCATAGTCGTTTTTCTTCATGCTTTCAAAAGCTATAATGAGTTTGCAGAGAACTTCTTGTGAATCAATGGGGGTCAGTAGAGTTCTTGACAGTTCTTCATATCTTTCTGCTGTTGACGAAGATGAACCAGGAACACATTGAGAGTTTTAAGCGCTTGAAGATGAAGCCATTGTTCACACAGACTGTTGAGGGTTTTTGAAAGAAAATTTTGCACAAGAAAAGTAGAGAGAAAATAGTAGCGAGAAGAAGTGAGAGTGAAAAAGTGAGAGTGAAAGTGAATGGTGTATTTATAAGCAAATTTAAAACTTAATTAGCAAGAAAAGAGTGAAAAATAATAATGATTGCATAGCATTAATGATTCCTAAAAATAGGGAGATGGCGTGGAGATATAGAACAGTTACCAATATAACACGAGTCTCAATGCATCCAATCAAAGCTTTAATCCCTTTAGAATTTTAACACGTGTTCAGCCTTAGAAGAATGCTTGTGAGAGGATGACATATGTTGATGATGTGGACTACATGCTTCTATCTTTGAAATGAACCGTTTGGAAACTGTTCAGATCTTCTTAGATAGATCCTGATGCAACTGTCCTTCTAACTTCTAAAGAATTGTTGATCAGATGTTCACAAGAAAATCATAAACTTTTGAGAGTTAAAGAATATATAAATAAAACTCTTATTCTGGACATAATTTCATGCTGAGATGTTTCAGAATGAAATTAAACCTATCTTCAGAAAGTGGTTTAGTGAAGACATCAGCCCATTGATGGTCTGTGCAATAAATTTTGAGGAAAGAATTCCTTTCTGAATATAGTCCCTAATAAAGTGATGTTTTATTTCTATATGCTTAGCCCAGGAATGTAAAATTGAATTTCTAGATAAAAAAATTGCAGAAGTGTTATCACAAAGTATATGAATGTTACTCTCAAATATATTGAAGTCTTCAAGCTAACTTTTCATCTAGAGCATCTTTGTACTGCATCCAACTTCTGCTATGTATTCAGCTTCAGCAGTTGATAATGCAATTGTGGATTGCCTCTTGCTGGACCATGAGATTAGATTTTCTCCCAGAAACTGGAAGCTTCCAGAAGTACTTTTTATTTCTACTATGTATCTAGGGAAGTCAGCATCACAGTACCCTACTAATTAGTATTCATTGGTTTTTCTATAAAATAGACCAAGAATAGTAGTACCTTTCAGATACTTGAAAATTTGCTTAACAACTGTTAAGTGAGATTCTCTAGGATCTGATTAGAATCTGGCACATAAACATACACTATACAGAATATCAGGTCTTGAAGTTGTAAGATATAAGAGAGAACTAATCATACCTATGTAGATCTTTTGTTCTACCTTTTTACTTACCTCTTCCTTTTCCAGAATGCATGTAGGATGCATTGGAGTCTTGGCTGGCTTACATTCTGATAAGTCGAATTTCTTTAAAAGTTATTTGACGTATTTTCTCTGGTGTATGTAAGTTCCTTCTGGATTTTGATTGATCTGAATGCCTAGAAAGAATTTGAGTTCTCCCATTAAGCTCATTTCAAACTCTTCTTGCATAGAGTTAGCAATTTCTCTTCCCAAAGAGGATTTAGTAGATCCGAAAATAATATCATCTACATAAATTTGATAGACTAGAATGTCATTTTTAAATGGCTTACAGAGTAAGGTTGTGTCCACTTTCCCTCTGGTGAAATCATTTTCTAACGGAAAACCACTTAGTCTTTCATACCAAGTCTCAGATTCTTTCAACTCAGATTTTTCCAGTCTCAGATTCTTAGTTTCTTTAGAGTCAGAAACTAGATCCTTTTTTCAGGTTCTTGTTTATGACTCGAAGCTTCTAATACCTTTCTATAATTTCTAACAGACTCTCTTCTAATTGAGATCTAGAAAAGTTAGAAAATACCTCTTCTGCCTCTGAGTCTGATTCTGATCCAGATGATTCAGTATCTTCTGATATGTTGGCCATCAGGGCAATATTGGCTCTTTCATCTTCTGATTCAGTGTCTGCTTTTGAAGAGTCTGACTCATCTCACGTTTCCATGAGACTTTTCTTCTTCTCCTTAACGAAATTATTTTTAGGTTTCTCTTTCTGAAGACTTGGACAATCACTTTTGTAGTGCCCTTGTTCATTGCACTCGTAGCAGACAATGTCTCTGTTTCTTGACTTTCTATATTCAGAAGATGGTTCAGATTTTCTGTATCCAAACGATGATTTAGACTAATTCCCTATTCTTTTGGAATTTCTGAACTTCCTTTGCTTGTGCTTCCACAACTGATTTACTCTTCTGGAGAGAAGGGATAATTCATCTTCTTCTAATGAGGAACCACCAGAGTTTTTTTCTATTGCCTGCAAAATTTTAGAATCATATTTTTTGTTAGATTTAAGGGCTAAAGGCTTACCTTGCTTATAGGTCTCATCATCTTCTAACTCTATCTCATGACTTCTAAGAGAGCTGACAAGTTCTTCTAAAGATATTTTGTTCATATCTTTTGCCAGTTTGAGAGCAGTAACCATGGGTCTCCATTTCTTTGGTAAACTTCTGATGATCTCCTTTTACATGATCAGCAGTTGAGTATCCTTTGTCCGTAACTTTTAACCCAGCAACCAGAATTTGAAATCTTGAGAACATTGTTTCAATGGTTTCATCTTCTTCCATTTTGAAGGCTCCATACTTCTGAATGAGCGCAAGGGCTTTGGTTTTTTTTACTTGCGTGTTTCCTTCATACGCCATTCTCAAAGAATCAAACATGTGCTTTGCTATCTCTCTGTTTGTGATCTTCTCATACTCTGAATATGAGATGGCACTCAAGAGAATAGTTTTGGACTTATGATGATTTCTAAAGTCTCGCTTTTGATGATCTGACATTCTTTTTCTGTCAATCTTCTGACCACTTTAATCAACAGGATGTATGTACCCATCAATCGCCATATCCCAGAGATTAACATCATGAGCCAGAAAAAGCTTTCAATTCTATCTTTCTAGTGATCAAAATTCTCTCCATCAAAGATTGGAGGTTTACCGCTGATTCTGTCTTTCTCATCATGGTAGTCATTGCTGATGTTCTGACTTGGTCCCACCATAGTGTTTTTCTTAGCTTAGATCTTTTACTAACACAGTTAAGTGCTTGAACTCAGAACCAGGAGCTCTGATTCCAATTGAAGAATGGAAAAACAAAAGAAGGGGGTTTGAATTGGGATCTTAAAACTTAATGAAAAGAACATGTTGATTTTTATCCTGGTTCGTTTGAACTCAAACTACTCCAGTCCACCCGCCAAGGTGATTTTGCCTCTCTACAACGAGGTCTTAATCCACTAATCAATCTTGATTACAAGTCTACTTTGACAACTGCCAAAGTCTTCTTGAGTATAACCACAACCCGATTTTTCTAAAGGAAATTCACTTAAACAGTGTATAAATAAACAATGTATAGTAATGTTTCTAATAAAACAGTATCACAATATAGTGATGTTTTACACAGTTTGAAAATATTGAACGTTTGAGGATGAGAGATGATAGCAGCATTGTTGTGTATGTGAAAATCGTAAACGATTTATCCTCAAGGCTTTATTAAATAGCCGAAGCATGGATGATCATTTGGAAACTTGATTAATGACAATTAAGGTGCTTTCCAAAAATAAATATCCTTGTTCCCTTCCAGCCGTTACTCTTGAAATGGAAATATTTGATTTGTAACGCTTCAAAATATTGAAGTATCTGTTGTTGCTTGCTTCAGAACTTTTGGAGATCAGAGCCATAAAATCCTATTTGCGGCGTTAGAACTTCTTTCAAAGAGTTTTATAATCAGAGTTGAAGCATCCTTTTAGCGTATCTTCTTATCTTCTTTCATCAGAGCTTTTTGAGAGATGTTTACAATCACAGCAGAAACAACTTTGTAACTTATCTTCTGATCTTCTTCCATCAGAACTTCTCTACAAGATAGAGTATAATTTTAGAGTGCATAATTGTTCTTTGTGTTTGTTATCATCAAAACTCTTACAAGGACTGTAGAATCAAAATATGTTCTAACATTTTTTACAAGAAAAATAAAGTTTATTGCTAACTTCCAAACAAACAAAAAACAAGGAGTGAAATAGAGAATCTTCCTTCCAAGCGACAGATTGAATAGGTTAGTCTTATTTCCAAATAGACACTTAGAGAGGTTAGTCTTATGACTTATTCACATTATACAAATACTATCTATATGGAGTATGCAATATCCACTTTTAAAATTAATTTAATGTTTCATAAGATCACGTCAGTGACATCACAATTGCAACATCAATACTACTTTATGCATTACATTTAGACTCACCTACTTGTTTCATCTTGTGGCTTAATCATAGAAAATAATTTTTTTCATACTTTGAAATATACTATCATTATTCATTAGCTAAAGTATGACACATGCCTAATATTTATGTTGGTATCATCCCATAAAGAAAGATAAAATGAACAATCACATAATCATACACTCCAATTTATAACGTCCGGTTTTATTTAAATTGTTTTCTATAATTTAATTATGTGATATTGTACATTTATATGCGTTGATGAGTGTTATGATGTGTTTTGATGCCATTGGTGTGGGATAGTTTCTTTAGAAATATAGAGATTAAGGTATTGAGGGTGTGTGAGTAATTGTGTAAAAACATAGGGGTGGCGGAAGAATGTTGTTTCTAATATTATTTAAATTATATTTAAATAGATTAAATAATATCATTAATAATAGGATTAAATAATTATTTAGTTTTATTTCAATCATTTAATTAGTTAGGTTATTATTTATTTACTTAGTGGGGATTAATAATAATAATAATAATATAATAAGAATGAGGGAAATAGAGAGACTGTCAGAGTCGGTACGAGAAAATAGAAGGAACATAGAAAACAAAGTTAGGGCTTGAGGAAGGACAGAGAAGAAATTCATGGTTAGAGGTCGAAGAGCTTTTGTTAGGAATACCAAGGTGTGTGGGAGAACTGACTTGGTTGTTTTGCGTTTGATCGCAAATGTTGCGGTTAGCAAGAGTCGCCACCGACTTTTCTTTTATCCAAAAGGAAAGGCTGAAAAGAACAAGAAAGACCTTTAGAGATTATTTCTTGAGTTCGGGGGGTAGATTATGAAAAGGGAAGGTATTAGCACCCTTTTCATCCATGGTTTTCCATGGGCTCTTAGTTACTTGCTAGATCACTTGCTTTTGTTTGAAAATGTGCTTTGTGTGGTTTTTGAAAATATTTTGAAAAGGTGTCATCGTTTAGGCGAACTTTGTAATGATTCTCATTCGTAAGAATGTATACAAAGTGTTTTGATCTTTTGAAAATGTTTTAAAGTTTGAAAGATGTTATTGAAAGTGTTGGTGTTTGTTTTTGAAAATAGCAAGGATGTTTTTATTTTGAAATTGAGCAAGTAACTAGGAACATTCTACCTACTCAAAAGTCTTTCAAGTTCATTTCCTCTTTCCTTTGATATTGTTATCTTACCATTGATTTGGTAAGTAACCCTATCTTTGGATGTAAATGGGACGGGCGTGGGTCATCGTATAACCATGATTAGCAATGTTGCAAGGTATCTTAGCATCTTTCTTTAGGGACTAAGATCATTTTGAAAAGGCAATATAGATAGCGTCATCGAGGGACTATGATCTTGTATTTTTGCTTGTTTTTGCTAAGATACCTCACATGCATATTATGGCCATTTTTATAAGGCAACCAAGTGGATTTTACTCTAGGGCTGTTTGTGTGCAAGTGTATTAATTTTCATGCTTTGTTTAGTCTTTGATTAGGGTTTGCTACTTGTTGATTTTATCTTCTCATACAAACCCTAATTACTAGCATTCATATAAAGCGATAAATTGCGAACAGTAAAATTACTATGCTATTACAACATTAGGGGATGGGGTGTACAAATTTGTAAATGGGGATTACAAGAAAATTAAACCTAATTATCTATTACAACAATATTGAATATTGTACAAAATTGAAAATAAAATGCAAGAATATAAGTGGAAAAAAGAAATGATTTTTGTTGTTTTTATGAAAGAGTTTTGTCTTGACCTAAATAAAGGAAATGATTAATTAAAATTAAATAAAATTAACTTAAACTAATTAAGAAAAGAAATTAACTTAAAAAGGATTTTTTAGGAAAAGGTTTTAAATTAAAGAAAATAAAATGAAGATTAATTAATTAAAATAAACCTAAGTTTTAAATTAATTTTAACTAAGAAAATAAAATAATATACTAATTTAACCTAAGTCTAAAGATTAATTATTTAAAAAAGAAATTAAATAATTTATTTTAAGAAAATATTTTTTAGTCTTTTTATTTTATGGAGAAAAAAATAAAATATATAAGTATAAATAATAAATAAAAATAAATTGGGATTTTTTTTATGATTTTATGAAAATAATAATAGTAATAATAATAATAACAATAGTATTAATAATAATAATAAATAAAAATAAAAATGAAATAAAATAAAAAAATAGTCAGGGAGGTGGATTAGTAATGCAAGAGGTATTATGAGAAAAAATGATTAGGCCCATATGAAAGCCCAAACGCAGTCAAAAAAATACAAAAAGTCAGAAAATAGTGAAAAACTAGCAAAAGGTCACGTTGGGGCTTGAACCCAAGACCTAAGGGTGACAGGCGCACGCTTTAATCACTGGGGTGGTGATACATCCGTTAACTTATGTGAAAATATAAATATATAACACAAAATGCGCCCTGATTACACTTCATCTTCAACCTCCAGCCAAATGACTTGTATCTTCTTCCTCTCTCAACAAAAATGAAAAGTTCAAACATGAAAGTTGTGGCATTTCTTCCCACGAATGCAACCATGTAAATAACTTAAGCTAAAAGTCAAAGATGAACGAGAATTTTTCTGGCCCTATATCAAAACCTAAAAATTTCAGAAAACTCCAACTCTAAAATTCTCTAAGCTCAGGCCATATAAATGCAAACTATGGATATGTACAACTTCGTGACAATAGAATCTACATTTTATCTTTACAAATCAAACTCAAAAGATGCTTGTATGAAGAGATATAAGTTTTAAAACTTACCTCTTGCAGCTGGAGTCGTGTATGGAGTTTGAGCAACCTTTGTGATGGTCTGATGATTTCTGTAGCTTGCCTGGACCTCGTTGAGTGTGTTCAAACTCCTACTTTGCTTTGAGGATGGCTGAAACTCCCAACTCAAGTCAAGTTACAAGCTTCAAATTTGGAAATGGTGGATGGTTATGGAGGAGTTACAATCAAGAAACAGGGGTCTGGATCACTTTGATATGATGTATATTAAGTGTTTGGATGGTTAAAACTCAATACACACAAGTGGATTTAGAGATGGCTATGTGAGGTTTAAAATTGTCAAGTTAAGGCAAATTCTGATTTGCATAGTGCTTGGGAGTGTTTTGGGGTCTTATCCTTCGTGTGTTATGTTGCAATAGACTTGTGTATGTGTATGGAAAAGGTTAGAGATCAAATGCCCTCAAGGTTTCTGAGTTCTAGCCTTTTGGCTATATGACTTGCTTTTGAAGAAAAGTGAGAGGACAAAACTCAAAGTGTTGTACAAGCATGTTCTGAGCTCAAAGAGGCTTTAGAGACATTGCTTTTGGTTTATAGGGGTTGTATGTGCATAAATAACAAGTGCAAAGCTCAAGAAGTTGACAATTGCAAAAGTAGTGCTTTATCAAAATGCAAATGACAACTTTGTGCCATAAATGGAAATGTAACTTGGATAAATGATCAAGTGCTTGGATTAAAGCTCTATCAGTTGTGTAAACATTTAATTATGGAGTGAAAAACAAGTTTGAGGTCTGCAAAGCAAATATTATGCAGCCTAGGCTTGGATTTGCATTTTTGTTCATCATGAAATGACTTGTAATTTAAGTTTGAAAACCCTAACTTCATTTCTTTGATTCTCCTTGATCACAAATGATCTCAAGGAGTTATATGACATTTTGGAAATCTTGTAATGTGATCTACAACCCCTCTTTGAATCACTTTTGGAAATTCCCCTTGTAACTATATGAAAAAGTGCCATGAAGTTAGGTCAAAATCCTAACCAAAACTAGGGCAAAATTTCACTAAGTGTTCAATTTCAAGATCATGACTTTATGAATTAATAACTTGAGATCCAAGTATTTTTTGAATAAGTTGTGTAAAGGAATGTTGTAGATATCATGGATTTCTACAACTTTCATGTTGAAAGTTTCTTTTGAATCCTCTTGCATCATGGTGAAAAATTTACTCAAAGTTGTGAAAAAACATGAAGTTTTTAAACACTTAGAAACATTTCTAAGTTAGAAAACTTTGACTTTTCAAAATGAAATCTTGACTTTTTGATTTCTTGATGAATAAGTTTCATATTTTGACATGTTTTGATGAATTGTGATCTTTGACATTGGATTTTGATCAAAAAGTCAAAGTTTGACTTTTTAGTGTACAGTTGACTTTTAATCAGTTGACTGAGAATTCGCTATCAATCCAATTGATCTTGAGCAATGTTTTAGGTCATGCAATTAGGTAAAAAATATGAAATTGAACTCTTGAAACCATTCTTCAAACAAATTGACCATTTTCTAGGTCAAAAATCAGAAATTGCCCTTTCTCGGTCAAAACCCTAATTTTGACCATTTTTCCCTTTTGATGATTTGATCAAATTTCTTGAGTAATTATGGTCCAAACTTGATAAAATGATACATATGAGTTTATAATATTGATTTGGATAAAAAATTAGGAAGTTTGACTGTAAATTGGCCATAGTTGACTTTTTCCCCAATATAGTTGATTTTTAGGTCAACTACTCAATTGACTGAGCAAAAGTGTGATCCAAGGCTTGAAACTTGACATGAGTAATCTTGAGGATCCATAATGATCCATTAAAGTCATATGAAGCATTGAAAGTTCAATTATCCTTGTGCAATCTCAAACCCTAATTTTGGTCATCAGTGCTTAAGGAGGTGTCTTGAGCTGATCAAACCTAATGCAGTATTGAACCAAAGGAGATCTTGTGAGAGATTACTTGATAAATGAGAGGTAAAATTTTGGGGTACAACATCTTCCCCTATTAAATCTTCTTAAACCTGAAGAGTTAGATTTGTGCATCCGCCATTCGTGACTTGAAGGTGAAAGATGATTGAACACTAGAGTGCCCAGAAATTTGCACTCGAAGATGGATGGTGAATGGGCTTATAGATGCCATTTGGAGGAATGTTGGTAAACACTGGAAGAGGTATAAACACAAATCTCTTGTTGATTTATACTAAAAATTGATTTTTTACCTGTGAGAAAAAGAGTTAGTAAAATGCAGATGCCTGCATGATGTTCACCAGATGTGGTATTATGTTAAATGCATATGGTATGTACATGCTATGATGTATGAATGTGAGATGTATGTTTTTGTCCGAGAAAATAAATCCCTGACTGCTGCTGAGGAAATTCTGGGGGGTTGAATCCCTGATTGTCGTTGGGGATAAAGAATATGCATATCTTCAAACTTTCTTGAAAGGATGCTTTCACTGGAAAATATCTCTTGAATGTCAGCTGTTATCTGGTCGAATCTAGGCTTCACAATTTGCTGAGGATGAAGTAGTCAACTACTATCTGGTAGGATCTAGGCTTCACGATAACTTACTGGGGGAAAAGACGAATTAACTTTTATCTGGTCAGATTCCAGGCTTTGCAGAAAATTTTCTTGAAATTGAATAGTTATCTGGTCGGATCCAGGCTTCACAATAACTTGTTGGGGATCCGGAAGTTAACTGTTATCTGGTCGGATCCAGGCTTCGCAGTAACTTGAAGTGGTAGCTACTATCTGGCCAGGTTCAGGTTTCATGGTTTTTGGAAAGTTGTACTATTATTTGGTCGAGTCCAGACTTCATAGTGTCTCTCTGGGGATCATAGTTAGTTGGTATCTGGTTAGGCTCCAGGTTTCACAATAAACTGTTTGAAAAACTATTATCTGGTCAAGTACAGGCTTTGCAGATTTCTGAGGTTGATGAGGTCAATTGCTATCTGGTCGGGTCCAGGTTTCACCATAAACTGTTTGGGGATTTAGTTGTTATCTGGTCAGTTTCTAGGTTTCACAACGAATCTCTGAGGGTAATTGCTATCTGGTCGGATCCAGGCTTCACAACAACTTGCTTGAAAAGATGAAATTGAAAACTGATATCTGGCCGGGTCCAGGTTTCACAGTAATTTGTTGGGGCAAAGGAAAACTCCACTGGGGAAAAGAAGTAAAACATTGGTCGGGTTGAGTCCAGGTTCTTCTATATCTTTGAAGAGTTAGACTATTATCTAGTCGGGTCCAGGTTTCATAATATCTTGAAATTGAGATCAACTGTTATCTGGTCGGGTCCAGGTTTCAGATACTCAAACTGTTATCTGGTCGGGTCCAGGTTTCAGTAATTCACTAGGGATAGTGACAAACTTTACTGGAGAAGAGGATTTTTACTAATGATTTTGTAGGAATTAAACTGCTATCTGGTCGGGCCCAGGCTTCGGTAATTGAAGAAGTCAAACTATTATCTGGTCGGGTCCAGGCTTCAGTAATAACTTGAAAATTATGCTAATATCTGGTCGGGTCCAAGCTTCATAGTATCTTTTTGGAAATAATAAAGGCTTTGCTGACGACTTTACTGGGGATCAGGGGTTGTGGCCCTATGAATTGCAATAATCTGAAAGGAAAATTCAAACAAGAGAGTATAGACTCAGTCGAGTAGGATAGACTCATCTTGGGGAGGATACACTCCTGGGGAGGATATTCACAGCTGGGGAATAACGGGCTCAGCTAGGGAGGATGGACTATGCCGGGGGAATACAGACTCAGTTGGGGAGGATGTACTCGGTTGGGGAATTTTGTGGTTCCTCGATTGTTGTTGGGGAAATAAAACCTGTTGGGGAAAAAAACCCTGTTGGGGAAGTGAGTTTATTTTAGGAAGAGATCCACGAGGCTTCAACTTGTAAAAATCGACTTAGCTGTAGAGAGAGCTGCCAAGAGATTGAGACTCTAGTCGGGGATTATCCTATACAAAGAGACTTTGTGAGTAACTTTGTTGAGGAGGATGTTAATGGAATAACTCTGTGAAGGTATTCCCTAGTTATTTAAAGAAGTGCCTGTTACTGCTTAGGTCATATGTGCCAAACAGTTTTAATTATGTTCATATCCATATGTTCATTCAATTTTAGTCATTGGACAAATTTGCATTCAAAACAAAGACACAAATTTTGCACTTCAAAGTATATTTGTATTGATATTTTTCCCATGAATAAGCATTTTGTACAGAGAGACAGAGATCCTAGTAAGGGGAAATCGTCGAAAGGAAAACAAAATTGAGAATGAAAACAAATAGCCATGTGAAATGATCTCATTACCTTCCAACTCTACTATTTCCCCAATGTCTTCGAACATCCCTTGCCATTGATAGAAGTTGATTGGATTAATCTTGGACCGTTTGAACTTGGATCTTGGTGATAAAATTGAATGTGTTGATTCCACGAGACATAGTCATATGCTTTTAATCCCTAACTTTTTCCTGGACCGTCCTTTCGGGTTTTCAGCCCACCAGGATACCCTTTTTTTTCCCAAGTCTCCTTTTCGGGTTTTCAACTTGCCAGGTGTACAATATTTTGCATATATCCATAATTTTTGCCCAAACCTTTTGGTTTGCCAGGATGCCCTTATTTTTATTAGGTGTGTCAACCTAACGAGTCTCTTATG
Source organism: Vicia faba (assembly GCA_948472305.1). Lineage (NCBI taxonomy): Eukaryota > Viridiplantae > Streptophyta > Magnoliopsida > Fabales > Fabaceae > Vicia > Vicia faba. The sequence continues at coordinate 359,360,295 of OX451738.1, forward strand.
TGTAGTATTTTTTAACTATGTCCGTGTTTATAGGATGTGGGAAATCTTCACCATCTATGGTAGTCAGCATCATGGCACTACCAGAGAAAACTCTCTTGACAACAAATGGTCCTTCATAGGTGGGAGTCCATTTGCCTCTGGGGTCGCCTTGTGGTAGAGTGATGCATTTTATCACCAAGTCACCAACTTGATATACTTAAGGCTTGATCTTTTTGTTGAAAGCCTTGATCATTTGTTTTTGGTACGTCTGACCATGGAAAACAGCAGTTAACCCTTTTTCGTCAATCAAGTTCAGTTGATCCAATCTCGTTTGAATCCACTCGTCTTCGCCTAGGTCTGCCTCATTCATAATTCTCAGCGAGGGAATCTGAACTTCCACTGGAAAAACAGCTTCCATGCCATAGACTAGAGAAAAAGGAGTTGCCCCAGTTGATGTTCTAGATGAAGTACGGTAGCCATGTAGAGCAAATGGCAACATCTCATGCAAATCCTTATAGGTTACTACCATTTTCTGCACAATCTTCTTGATATTTTTGTTGGCCGCTTCGACTGCGCCATTCATTTTTGGTCTATGCGGAGAAGAATTGTGATGCTTGATCTTAAACTGAGTGCAAAGCTCAGTGATCATATCATTGTTGAGGTTAGTTCCATTGTCGCTGACGATCCTTTCGAGGATACCATAACGGCAGATGAGGTTGTGTCTAATGAATTTGGCTACCACATTCTTGGTGACTGAGGCAAATGAGGCGGCTTCGACCCATTTGGTAAAATAGTCGATAGCAACAAGAATGAAGCGATGTTCGTTGGAAGCGGTGGGCTTGATCTCTCCAATCATGTCAATGTCCCACATTGCAAATGGCCACGGAGTGGTCATGACATTCAGAGGGATATGAGGTACATGGACCTTGTCAGCATAGATTTGGCATTTGTGACAAGTTCTTGAATGTTGTTGGCAATAAGTCTCCATCATTGACCAATAGTAACTGACTCTTAAGATTTTCTTAGCCATCGTATATCCACTTGAGTGAGTACCGAAGAGACCATCGTGCATGTCTTCCATGATCTCCTCTGCCTCCTTCTTGTCCACACATCGGAGTAGAGTTGAATCATGGTTGCGCTTGAACAATATCCTGTTACTTAGGAAGAATTTGGCTGCAAATCTTCGCAAGAACTTTCTGTCATTGATAGATGCCCCCTCTGGATACTCTTGTGCTTCAAGGTATCTCATCACCTCATGGTACCATGGCTTTTTCGCATAGGTGTCAAGCTCATAGCAATGTGCAGGTTCATCGAATCTTTCAATTGTTATCATAGGGGCTTCGTTGTCCCATCTGACCTCTAACATTGAAGACATGGTTGCCAAAGCGTCAACCAACTGGTTTTCTTCCCTAGGGAAGTTCTCAAAAGTGATCTCTTCGAAGTAAGGGATTAGGGATAACACAAGTTCCTTGTAAGGGATAAGATTAGGGTGTTTAGTGTCCCAATCTCCTTTTACTTAACTGATCACTAGTGTGGAATCCCCGAACACATCTAAATGCTTGATCCTTAAGTCAATAGAAAATTTCAGACCTAAGATGCATGCTTCATACTCAGCCATATTGTTTGTGCAATCGAAGTATAATCTGGAAGTGAAAGGAGTGTGGCAACCTTCGGGAGAGATGATCACAACACCAATTTTGTTACCTATGGCGTTGGAAGCCACATCGAATACCATAGTCCATCGGGATCCTTGTTCAGGTCCGTCATATGGTCCAGGTTTCGCACAGTCGGTTACCAGCATGATGTTCTCATCATGGAAGTCGAAGTTCATTGACTGATAATCATCCACATCTTGATGGGCTAAATGATCTGCTAGTACACTTTCTTTGATGGCCTTTTGAGTCGTGTATTAAATGTCGTACTCAGTTAAGATCATTTTCCATCCAGCTATCCATCCGGAAAGGGCAGGTTTCTCGAAGATATACTTGATTGGGTCCATCTTTGAAATCAACAGAGTGGTATGAGTCAACATATACTGTCTTAGCCGGCGAGCAGCCCATTCCAGAGCGTAACAAGTTTTCTCGAGCAGTGAATATCTGGTTTCATAGTCGATAAAGTTTTTGCTCAGGTAATAAATAGCATGCTCTTTTCGGCCAGACTCGTCATGTTGGCCCAAAACACACCCCATAGAGTTCTCTAATACCGTCAAGTACATGATCAAGGGTCTTCCTTCAACTGGAGGCATGAGAATAGGAGGTTCTTGTAGGTATTCTTTGATTTTGTCAAAGGCAATCTGGCACTCATCATTCCATCTGACTATCTGATCTTTCTTCAAGAGTTCGAAGATTGGCTCACGAGTAGCAGTCAAGTGTGATATGAAGCGAGAAATGTAATTGAGATGACCCAGGAATCCTATGACTTCTTTTTCAGAATGAGGTACTTGAATTTCTTGGATGGCCTTTACCTTGGCATGATTAACTTCAATGTCTTTATTGATGACAACAAAACCTAGAAGCTTTCCAGATTGTACTCCAAACATGCATTTGTTAGGGTTTAACCTTAGTTTGTACTTCTTCATCCTCTCGAATAATTTGTACAGATGATCGAGATATTCTTATTCGGTTTGTGATATGGCAATCATATCATCCACATAGACCTCTATTTCATGATGAATCATGTCATGAAACAAAGCTACCGTAGCTCTTTGATATGTTGCCCCTGCATTCTTCAATCCGAACGGCATGACCTTGTAGCAGAAGGTGCCCCATTGTGTAACGAAAGTAGTCTTCTCCATGTCTTTGGGAGCCATCCTTATTTGATTATAGCCTGAGAAGCCATCCATGAATGAGAAGACTTTATGTTGAGCAGTGTTATCAACCAAAACGTCAATGTGTGGTAGAGGGGAGTCATCCTTGGGACTTGCCCTATTCAGATCCATATAGTCTACGCACATGTGAACCTTTCGTTTTCTTCGGCACTGGCACCACATTAGAAACCCATTGGGGATAAGATGTCATAACTAGGAACCCTGCATCAAACGGTTTCATCACTTCAGCTTTGATCTTTTCAGACATATCAGGCCTCATGCGACAAACCTTTTATTTGACAGGCGGACGTTCTTCTTTTGTCGGCAGACGATGAACTACGATGTCGGTATCTAACCCAGGCATATCTTCATAAGACCAAGAAAATACTTCCACATAATCATGCAACATCTGAACCAACTTGCTCTTGACACTGCTTTCCAAATCAGCGTCGATCTTGATTTCCTTCTTATATGACTCAGTACCCCGGTTGATAACTTCAACTGACTCTTCGTGCGGTTGAATAGCTTTTTCTTCTTGTAATAGAAGTCTGGCTAGCTCTCCTGGCATGTCACAATCTTCCTCCTTCATCTTCGTCTTAGTTGACAGGACATTCAAAGTCGTAGTCGGTAATAGTAGAGTCATTGGCAATAGAATCCAAAGTGGATGTGGACCTTCAATAGTGTGTGTGTGTGTGCATGTAAGATACATGGCTATTTTTAAAAAAAATGTATTTGCAAGAAAGGAAAGACAATGAACACAAAGATTTGAAGCAAACGAGTCCAATGTACTGAATGATCATATGATTAGATGAACATAAATAAAACCCTTGACAAATGGACCAAAGTTCCCCAGGCCAGGAAAATGGATGAAAAGTCATTGTTAAAATATTACAGACAACATGTTCTTGAATTGAAAGAAAAGAAATAACAAGTAGATTACTCCTCAATGAAGGAGATGGGCACAAAGTCCTTTGTATGCCAATTCTTCAGTGCCTTTGTAGTTGGATACACCCACTCTTCAAATTTAGCTTCTTCATCAGAATCACCCAGGGTGTTAACTTCATGGATTCCAATGCGGAGAGGTGGCTTTCCAGCACGAGAACGCCTCACTTCCTTCTGAGCTTTGAAGGTGAATCCCAAACCAAACTTGTCTGCCTTAAATGGGATATCGAGGAGTTGCCCCTAAGTATCGCAGTTTCCTTCTTCAAATGCTGCACGGGCATCTTTGACTGAAACCATCTTTAGCGTGGCCTTAACAGCTTTAGACTCATCAGAAGAACATTTGGTAGCAGCAATCATCGATGGTACAACCTCAAAGGCTTGACACAGGATCTCAATGAATTCTTATCAATCTCTACGTACTTGAAAGAGTTAAGGTGGCTCACCATAAACTCCTCTTCTCCACAGACGGTGACTATTCTGCCCTTGACTGGATATTTGAGTTTCTGGTGGAGGGTCGAGGTTACTACCCCAGCTTTATGGATCCACGGGCGACCTAACAGACAAGAATAGGCAGGACGAATATCCATAATATAGAAGGTGGAGTTGAAGATTTGGGAGCCCACTTTGATTGGAAGATCTACCTCCCCATGAACAGTCCTCTTTGATCCGTCAAATGCCCTTACAATGATATCGCTTGGCTTCAAGACTAAACCTTCACAGTCTAGACGGTCTAACGCCCCCCTTGGGTAATACATTCAGAGAAGAACCAATGTTGACTAGCACATGTGCTAAGGTAGTCCCTTTGCACTCGATAGAAACATGTAAAACTTTATTGTGATTCTTCCTGAGAGGTGTTAAGTTAGCATCTGAAAATCCCAAGCCATTATCAGCTGTTAAGCTAGCCACACAATTCTCAAATTGGTCTGTTGTTGTCTCATAGGGGACATGATCCTTTTTCAGGAACTTGATTAATGTTCGAGCATGGGCATCAGAGCAAAGCAGCAATGACAACATTGAAATCTTAGAAGGGGTTTGCCCCAACTGTTCTACAATCTTGAAGTTGCTTATTTTTATGATCTTTAAAATCTCATCCATCTCGCGAGCGGAGGGTTCTTCATCAAATACGTCCTTAGAGGGTACTTCAATCACATCAGGCTCAACAACCTTCTACTTCCCTCTTGTATTAGTACTTGGCTTGGCAACAGTAATGCGGATGGGCGTCCTTGTAACAACTGGTGGTGAGATATTGGGTGAAAATATTCTCCCAGTTCTAGTTACTTTACTTGAACCAGCTATGTTACCAACATTGTCATCTTTTTCTTCTTTGATCTACGCGTCTTATTTAATCCCATGATAGAACACTTCAACGCCATAATTCCATGGTACCGCCTTATTTGAAGAGTAGGGAATCGGTCCGGGACTGGTAATTATTAAGGGAGCAATAGTGGGTTCATTCGGAATCCTAATAGGACCTTTGGAGGTGATCCTAAGAGGCTTGTTTGAGATGGTAATAATGGAAAGGTCTTCACATTTGTTAGTCAAACTTTTGGCAAGTGGGGTCTTCTCGAATAGAATTTCGTGGCTATCCATCAGGCGTTGTATGCCTTTCTTCAGCCCTTCACATCTATTGACTTGTCTTGTACAACACACACAGTCCTTTATGCAGCCAGGGAAAATCCAGGCTTTCAACAAATAGTTTTTTATTATATTTAGTGGAGTAGTCAATTCTTCAATAGAGGTGACAAAAATTGCATCTTCGACAATATTAACACCTTTGTCATGCTTCAGCATTGGAGCTGTGATTACATTGGTGGATCAAATTCAATAGTTTTATTATCAATCAAATCCTGGATTTTGTTCTTCAAGGCCCAACACTGGTCAGTCTCGTGCCCGGGGCTGCTTGAATGGTAAGCACACTTAGCGTTTGGATTATACTTTGGTGACGAGGTGTCAGGGTTGGCGGGAGGATCGCGCAATGTCACTAAATTAGCCTTGAGAAAATGTTGAAGGGATTGAGACAATGACATGCCTAACCTCGTAAATTGTCTTCTTGGAGTTTCAAAATGTTGATGATTTGTAGATGGCCTGGGAGTAGGAGTTGGATTGGAGATTCGGACAACATTGACAGACGGGTGATTGTTCTTCTTGGTATTGGCCCTTTCCCCGTACACAACATTGACTTACTTCTTTGTAGCAAAAGGTTTCTTGATAGGATTAGGAGTGGAGGTAGATGCCACAGAGATCTTCCCACTTTTGATGCCACTTTCAACTTTTTCGCCAGTTAAGATCAATTCGGTGAAACCAGAAGAAGAGAAGCCAACCAACAGATTAAAGAAAGGCCCAAATAAAGTTCCCATGAACATGTCGATGTGCTCCTAATCAGTCAAGGGAGGTTGGACCCTACTATCAAGGTCTCTCCACTTTTGCGCATATTCCTTAAATCCTTCATTCTTCCCCATGGTCATATCTTGCAATTGAACCCTCGTTGGCGCCAAGTTGGCGTTGTACTGATACTGATGGTAGAAGGCAGTAGCTAAATCCTCCCAAGTATTGATACGAGAACCATCTTACTAATAAAACCATTCAAGTTACGTTCCAGCCAAGCTCTCTTGGAAAAAGTGAACCCAAAGCTTCTTATCAGCAGTGTGCGGCTATATCTTGCGCACATAAGATTTCAAATGGAGTTTTGGACAAGAAACCCTATCGTACTTTGCAAAGATTGGTATTTTGAATTTGTGGGGAATGAATACCCCAGAGATCAAACCCAAATCATCAAAATCTAAACCGGGGACGACTTGGATTTCAAAAGCTTTCAATATGTCTTCTAACTTCTTGTATTTGATAACAGTGGGTGGATAATTCTCGTTGAAATAATCATCATCAGATACTTGATCATTGATACAGTCATCCTGAGTACTCTTGACCTCACCAATATGGTTCTCGTCCTCTTCAGATGAATCTCCTCCTACTGGGATTTGACGGACTATCTCCTTGAACCTTCTACCCATGTTGAGTCGAGCTTTCTTCTTTGGCTTCTTCTTAACGGAAAACAAAGCCATCATATCTTGCTGCCCCTTGGCTAGGGCTAGTAGAGTCTCATGAAACTGAGAATTCTGGGTTTGAAGATCCTTCACAGTTTTCTCTAGATCCATCTTGCTGAAATAAATAGCAGAAAGATAAGGAAACCTGTTATGCGAAAACCTATCATGTTATAATGCATGGAATATGTACATGCAAATGATTTCAAGGATTAATGAAATTTAAATTTGTATAGACAAAAGAATGAACAAACGCTAATTCTCATTTAGACAAAACAAGAAAGATTACATCATGCCTCTTGGGCTTACAAAATAACTTTTTAAGATAAAAAGACCGAACGCATCCTCTTTGGCACGAGATAAGCGTTCACACTTTGCTCTTCTTGTAGCTGCTTTGTAAGCTCCAAGACCCTCTTTTCACTAGCATAGAATTGAGCCTCGAAAGTATCTCGTTCTTCCTTCAACTGAATCCAACCCTTTTATAAGTCTTCGAGAAAGGTAGGCATGGCGGGATGGAGGATAGTGTAAGGAACATCTCCTTTGACCACAGGCTCCACGGTGACTGGTAAGATGGAGGGATAAGGTATCACAATTTTCTGAGCACGAGCTCGTACCCATTTAAGGTAAGGCTCGAGGGGAATAGAATTCTTCTGTCCTAGTGTCTTGCTATCCACCTTGTTCATCATCCTCCATGCTCGGATAAACCTCTGACGGTAACCTTGATTGTCATTCTCGTAGTCGAATACCAATCCTTGGATAAGCATCTCATAGGGACCATCCCTCTGGGCATAACTAAACTGTCGTAGGGCTAAGCAGGGGTTGTAAGTGATACCTTCTCTAATTCCAAGCAAAGGTACATTATGGAATTCTCCACAACAGTCTACGATAGTAACATTCTCCAAAGAGCGGGAACACCAATGAATATCTGAATGTATGAGCGTCATCAACCTATGTGACCACCTTGAACCTTGCTCGTTCTTCAATACAGATTGGGGAAGATGTGAAATAAACCATCTTTCCAAGAGATGAGTATAACGCATAAGGATACCTCTTTTCCTCATAGTGCAAGAGTGAAAAGAATGTAGGATGTCTCCTAACAAAGTAGGCATCGGGTTGCGAGACATGAAGATTTTGACAGTGTTTACATCTATGAGTTGGTCAGGGTTTGGAAACAAAACCATCCCATAGATGAGGAGAGCCACAATTTCCTCAAAGGCTTGCAAATCCAAAGAGTTCCAACAGTTTTGAGCTTTCTCAAACAAGAACTTGGCTAAGAAACCTTTGACACCACTCCTTGTTTCCCAATTAGTTGTGACATCATATTGTTGTAAGTGTAGGGCTTGAGCAATCTCTTCAGGTTTTGGATCTCTTTTCATACTGTTGAAGGGTAGTTGATTGAGAATAGGAATTCTCAAGAGTTGGGAGAATTCCTCTAAAGTTGGCACAAGTTGATAATCAGGAAATGTGAAGCAATGGTGTAGAGGATCAAAGAATTGGAAGAGCATCTTCATCATATCTTCATCAGTGTTGGAGTTAACCAAGTTTAGGAGGCGACCATATCTTTCGGTAAATGGATAATTTTCAGGAATCCTTGACCCTAAATCTTTAAGTTGAGGAGGGATCCTTACAAGATTGACTTGAATGGTTTTCTTGCAAATAGAATCCATGTCCTACAAAAAAGAACAAAGATAAATCCCAAGATCCTTGAAATGGTTAGTGAATATGAGTATGATGTTATGATGTTTATGATGTTATGTACAAGTATATATATACAAACAAAGCAAGCAACTCCTTAGGTTTAGGCTTGTATGGAGTCTCATAGGTAAGTACCCTCTTGAAGTTTAGTTGGCTCAAACCTGTCCTAGTAATAGTAATCGGGTTATAAGGAGCTCAATATCACTGATTTGTTTCCTTGGGCATTGTTTCAGCACAAGCCTCTTTAATGGCGACCGAAATATCCCAAAAAACCAAACCTTAATGAGTGTAGTATCGAGTATCTACCAACTTCTGACTACACCAAAGTCGGTCATCTCACTACGTCCTAAAGGCCAAGTTGGTCAAATAAAGGTTCTAAAAGCTCATTAGTGCTTCATGACATCACTCAGCGGCCCTGTATTCTTCTTGACTACTCAAGGGCTACCGGTACCCACAAATATGTCGCACTAACATAACTATTGCTTAGACTATGTTGGTATACCCCGCACAGTTTCCACAACGTATTGTTACTTACCTATAAGGTATCCCAAATTCGGGTAGAGGATTCAAACCCAAACAAAGAACCATAATGTAAAGCATACAAGTAAAACAATGAAATCAAGTAAATGTGATCTAACCCTAAAGTAACCCCACTTTTAAAATTTTCCCCAACAGAGTCGCCAGTTTTGTGATACGGTGAGAGAACTGACTTGGTTGTTTTGCGTTTGATCGCAAATGTTGCGGTTAGAAAAAGTCTCCACCGACTTTTCTTTTATCCAAAAGGAAAGGCTGAAAAGAACAGGAAAGAACTTTAGAGATTATTTCTTGAGTTCGGGGGGTAGATTGTAAAAAGGGAAGGTATTAACACCCTTTTCATCCATGGTTTTCCATGGGCTCTTAGTTACTTTCTAGATCACTTGCTTTTGTTTGAAAATGTGCTTTGTGTGGTTTTTGAAAGTATTTTAAAAAGGTGCCATCGTTTAGGCGAACTTTGTAATGATTCTCGTTCGTAAGAATGTATACAAAGTGTTTTGATCTTTTGAAAATGTTTTCAAGTTTGAAAGATGTTTTTGAAAGTGTTGGTGTTTGTTTTTGAAAATAGAAAGGATGTTTTTGTTTTGAAATTGAACAAGTAACTAGGAACATTCTACCTACTCAAAAGTCTTTCATGTTCATTTCCTCTTTCCTTTGACATTGTTATCTTACCATTGATTTGGTAAGTAACCCTATCTTTGGATGTAAACAGGACTGGCGTGAGTCATCGTATAACCATGATTAGCAATGTTGCAAGGTATCTTAGCATATTTCTTTAGGGACTAAGATCATTTTGAAAAGGCAACATAGATAGCGTCATCGAGGGACTATGATCTTATACTTTTGCTTGTTTTTGCTAAGATACCTCACATGTATAATATGGCCATTTTTATAAGGCAACCAAGTGGATTTTACCCTAGGGGTGCTTATGTGCAAGTGTATTGATTTTCATGCTTTATTTAGTCTTTGATTAGGGTTTACTACTTGTTGATTTTATCTTCTCTTACAAACCCTAATTACTAGCATTTATATAAAGCGATAAATTACGAAAAGTAAAATTACTACGCTATTACATCATTAGGGAGGGGGTGTACAAATTTACAAATGTGGATTGCAAGAAAATTAAACCTAATTATATATTACAACCATATTGAATATTGTACAAAATTGAAAATAAAACGCAAGAATATAAGTAGAAAAAAGAAATGATTTTTTTTGTTTTTATGAAAGGGTTTTGTCTTGACCTAAATAAAGGAAATGATTAATTAAAATTAAATAAAATTAACTTAAACTAATTAAGAAAAGAAATTAACTTAAAAAGGATTTTTTAGGGTTTTTTATGAAAAGGTTTTAAATTAAAGAAAATAAAATGAAGATTAATTAATTAAAATAAACCTAAGTTCTAAATTAATTTTAACTAAGAAAATAAAATGATATACTAATTTAACCTAAGTCAAAATATTAATTATTTAAAAAAAGAAATTAAATTAATTTGTTTTAAGAAAATATTTTTTAGTCTTTTTGTTTTATGGAAAAAAATAAAATATATAAGTATAAACAATAAATAAAAATAAATTTGGATTTTTTTTATGATTTTATAAAAATAATAATAGTAATAATAATAATAACAATAGTATTAATAATACTAATAAATAAAAATAAAAAATGAAATAAAATATAAAAATAGTCAGAGAGGTGGATTAGTAATGCAAGAGGTATTATGAGAAAAAATGATTAGGCCCATATGAAAGCCCAAGCGCTGCCAAAAAAACACAAAGTCAGAAAATAGTGAAAAAATAGCAAAAGGTCACGTTGGGGCTTGAACCCAGGACCTAAGGGTGACAGGAGCGCGCTTTAACCACTGGGGTGGTGATACATCCTTTACCTTGTGTGAAAGGATAAATATATAACACAAAATGCGCCATGATTACACTTCATCTTCAACCTCCAGCCAAAGGACCTGTATCTTCTTCCTCTCTCAACAAAAATGAAAAGTTCTAACATGAAAGTTGTGGCATTTCTTCCCACGAATCCAACCATGTAAATAACTTAAGCTAACAGTCAAAGATGAATGAGAATTTTTCTGGCCCTAATTCAAAATCTAAAAATTTCATAAAACTTCAACTCTATAATTCTCTAAGCTCAGGCCATATAAATGCAAACTATGGATATGTACAGCTTCGTGACAATGCAATCTACATTTTATATTTACAAATCAAACTCAAATGATGCTTGTATGAAGAGATAGAAGTTTGAAAACTTACCTCTTGCAGCTGGAGTCGTGTATGGAGTTTGAGCAACCTTTGTGATGGCCTGATGATTTCTATAGCTTGCCTGGACCTCCTTGAGTGTGTTCCAACTCCTACTTTTCTTTGAGGATGGCTGAAACTCCCAACTCAAGTCAAGTTGCAAGCTTCAAATTTGGAAATGGTGGATGGTGATGGAGGAGTTACAGTCAAGAAACAGGAGTATGGATCACTTTGATATGATGTATATTAAGTGTTTGGATGGTTAAAACTCAATACGCGCGAGTGGATTTAGAGATGGCTATGTGACGTTCAAAACTGTCAAGTTAAGGCATATTCTGAGTTGCAGAGTGCTTGGGAGTGTTTTGGGGTCTTAGCCTTCGTGTGTTATGTTGCAATAGACTTGAGTATTTGTATGGAAAAGTTTAGAGATCAAATGCCCTCAAGGTTTCTCAGTTCTAGCCTTTTGGCTCTATGACTTGCTTTTGAAGAAAAGTGAGAGGAAAAAACTCAAAGTTTTGTACAAGCATATTCTGAGCTCAAAGAGGATTTAGACACATTGCTTTTGGTTTATAGGGGTTGTGTGTGCATAAAGAACAAGTGAAAAGCTCAAGAAGTTGACAATTGCAAAAGTAGTGCTTTATCAAAATGGAAATGGCAACTTTGTACCATAAATGGAAATGTAACTTTGATAAAGGCTCAAGTGCTTGGATTAAAGCTCTATCAGTTGTGTAAACATTTAATTATGGAGTGACAAATAAGTTTGAGGCCTGCAAAGCAAAGATTGTGCAGCCTAGGCTTGGATTTGAATTTTTGTTCATCATGAAATGGCTTGTAGTTTAAGTTTGAAAACCCTAACTTCATTTCATCGATTCTCCTTGCTCACAAATGATCTCAAGGAGTTCTTGGACATTTTTGAAATCTTGTAATGTTATCTACAACCCCTCTTTGAATCACTTTTGGAAATTACCCTTAGAACTATATGAAAAAGTGCCATGAAGTTAGGTCAAAATCTTGACCAAAACTAGGGCAAAATTTCACTAAGTGTTCAATTTCAAGACCATGACTTTATGAATTAATAACTTGAGATCCAAGCATTTTTTGAAGAATTTATGTAAAGAAATGTTGTAGATATCATGGAGATCTACAACTTTCATGTTGAAAGTTTCTTTTGAATACTCTTGCATCATGGTGAAAAATTTACTCAAAATTGTGAAAAAACATGAAGTTTTTAAACACTTAGAAACATTTCTAAGTTAGAAAACTTTGACTTTTCAAAATGAAATCTTGACTTTTTGATTTCTTGATGAATAAGTTTCATATTTTGACATGTTTTTATAAATTGTGATCTTTGACATTGGATTTTGACCAAAAAGTCAAAGTTTGACTTTTCAATGTACGGTTGACTTTTGATCAGTTGACTGAGATTTCACTATCAATCCAATTGATCTTGAGCAATGTTTTAGGTCATTCCATTATGTAAAAAATATGCAATTGAACTCTTGAAATCATGCTTCAAACCAATTGACCATTTGCTAGGTCAAAAAAACAGAAATTGCCCTTTCTCAATCAAAACCCTAATTTTGACCATTTTGCCCTTTTGATGATTTGATCAAATTTCTTGAGGAATTATGGTCCAAACTTGATCAAATGATACATATGAGTTTATAATATTGATATGGATAAAAAATTATGAAGTTTGACTGTAAATTGGCCATAGTTGACTTTTTTCCCAATACAACTGATTTTTAGGTCAACTGCTCAATTGACTGAGCAAAAGTGTGATCCAAGGCTTGAAACGTGACATGAGTAATCTTGGGGGTCCATAATGATCCATGAAAATCATATTAAGCATTGAAAGTTTAATTATCCTTGTGCAATCTCAAACCCTAATTTTGGTCATCAATGTTTAAGGAGGTGTCTTGAGCTGATCAAACCTAATGCAGTATTGAACCAAAGGAGATCTTGTGAGAGATTACTTGACAAATGAGAGGGAAAATTTTGGGGTACAACACAAGGTAAGGGTGAGATTCTGATTATCTAATGGGTTGCATAATGAATTATGGGTAGGGATTGGTTACTTGTTAGGTGTTATCCTTCTCATGTGTTATAAACCTTGCCATGGTGTAATTTTGTTGTGTTGATGAATTGGGTGAAATCAATGATGACTATTGTATGATCATGTTGATGTGTGTTGGTGTGAAATAACTTGTGCAAATCATGTTATTGTATATTATATTTATGGATTGAATGTGTTGAAATGTGGCTAATGATGTATGTGACTGGGGGTTGATACTTGGAATGTGAAATTGTGCATTGGGTGGGAGTTTGGGGTGTTTAGGTGTAGAGAAAAATGATTTTCGTGTAAAAAAATAGTAGAAAAGTGCTACTGCTCTGCATGTGACCTGGTACTGCTTTTTGGGGGCCCGCGTACTCTGTGAAACAATGGCGTGGATGGGCTGGTTGCAGGGGTGTAACTGGGTGCTGCTTTTTGGGTACCCGGGTACAGTGGGATGAAAATTAGCAAAACTTTAAAAATTCATAACTTTGGTTCCGGGTATCTGTTTGACACGTCGTTTGAAGCGTTGAAAATCTAATGCAATTTACTTTTCTATAAAAAATACTTTTTGGTGCTGGAAATAATTATTTAATTGCGTGAACATGTGTTTGGTGTGTAACGAGTTATGTTGTTTTGTGGGACATGTGCAAATGTGTTGCCATTATTTGCTATATTGTTGGTTGTGGTTGCTGCATGTTTCTGGCAGGTTTTTGGTTCATGGTGGTAAGTAGTGACGAGGCACATTGACTATGGTGATGGTCTTTGTGCGTGTTATTGTATTGTGTTTTGTTGTGTTGTGTTGTATGCATAATATATTGTTCTGTGGAATGTGTGAAAATACATTGTTATTGCTTGTCGTATCGTTGTGTTGTTGTTGTTGTGTTTTTGGCAGGTGTTTGTTGCATAGTGACCAATAGTGACGAAGTGCACTAACTATGGTGAAGGTCAATGTGCATATTGTTGTTGCTTGATATATTATTATATTGTTATTGCATTATGTATTAGCACGTGTTTGGTGCATGGTGGCCAATATCAGCAAAGTGCACTGACTATTGTGAAGGTTAATGTGCATATTACGATTGTTGCATATATAATTTTTCATGCATTCATGGTGTTGGACGAAGGTCCGTGTTTGGTGAGCCTGAATCCCATTGTGTGGATTGGGTGCAAGTAATTAATTTTTAAGGTGATGGATTAGTGAAACGTTACTTTGTAATAATTTTGGATGAAGGTTCGTTTGGAGAGCTTTGATCCTAGGTGGGGATCAGAGCGGTGAACCTGAGAGTTCACAAATTGGTGCCACATGCATTGAGTCAAGTTGTTAAGTCTCATTTCATCGCATTGGTGTTATATTATTGTGTTGGTGGTGTGAGTGCATTGGTGTTGCATTGAGGTGTTAGTGGTGTAGATATGTGTTGTTGGAATGTATGTTGTGCTTATAATAACTATTATTCACTTATTATTATGCATTTATTTATATGATTATGATATTTCATCCTTTTTGTTTGAATGTTTCCTCCACGTGGATAATGTGCAGGTGATCTGCAGTGAAGGTGTGGATGTGAGTATAAGAGAGTACTCTTCTTTATGCTTTTCTAGTGTCAGTGTCTGCTTTGATATGTAACATCGGGAGGTAGAACATTTTGATGTTATTTATGTTTGTGGGAGATTATTTGGAATCCCTTGAATTGTTATAGCTATGTTATTTCCTCTCAAAAATATAATTTTGTTTTGAAATTATCAAGTTGTGGTGTGTTGATGTTTTCCATTGCTTAATTATAAGTTGGAGTTTCAGAAATGTTTTACTGTTATAATCATTTGTAAGAATTTTTGAAATATCGAGTGTTACATATCTGATTACATGAGCATGTTTTGTTGAATTGTAACATCCTAAATGTTTATGTATTAACTTTAATCTGATGATTATTATAAAATACGTGGGTAATATTTAGAGTGTTACATAGTAGTATCAGAGCAGGTCGGTCTGTTCGGCAAAGTTGTTCAGTCGGTACGGTGTGATAGTTGAATATTGTCGATGTGTTATTCCATAGTATGCGACATGTGCGTGAAACACTGTTGGTGCCTTCTTGTTTTTCTAATCACTTGTTTGTAGGAGGAAAATTGAAACAAGTGGGGGAGAAAATGTTGCTTCTCATAGATGTTTTGGTTGTGAGGTTTGAACAGTTGGTTCAGTGTGTCGTGGATTTCATAAGTGCAAATGTTGGTGAGTGCATTATTTTTCAATTTTGAAGGAAGTACGGATTCAACATTTATGTCTAGCGGTCAGGTCAAAGTGTCCTTAAGAAGGAATGATCAGTTACTTGTGTTGTTCGCATCTCTAGGAGTGGAGGGCGGTTGTTATGGCTAATGATATGCCATTTGTGAGTGAGTCTTGATGTTTTCCCGGGGAAAATTGTGACTTGTTGTTAGAGCGAGTTATTGGATTAACTTGATGTTATCCTTGGGGTGAACTGTTTGGAGTTAAACCAATTGCTTACGAATTGTTTTTATGAGTCGATGCAAATTCTTATGCCTGGAGATAATATGGATTCAAGGTTCTAGTTTGTTGGTCAAGTGGGGACGTCTCTAAGGGAGAACGATCAAATATTATTGAAGGTTGCTTCTCATGGGATAGAGATCAATGTGACGGCTAGTGATATGTCAGTGGCGTGTAATTTCCTGACGTTTTCCTAAAGATATCTGCTAAGCAAGTAGGATAACTCTTAGGAGATAAGGATCATATGTTTGAAGGTATGTGATAACAGCTGTATGAGGTTATATATAGATTACTGACAATTGATTTAGGTAATGATTGAGATTAAATATCTACTTCAAAGGATTGACGATTTGATGGACCAACTGGTAGGCGAGTATGTCTTCAGTATAATTGAATTGAGGCCAGGTTACCTTCAGATTCGGGTGAAGGGTGAGTGTAACACCCTATTTTCCTATAAGAATAATCATAACAACATACATGAAATATATCAGAGTCTACACAATGGGATGTCACATAATTCAAATTTTCATAAAGGATCTCAAATCACTTTATTACTCCATTTATTCATAATAATTAATTCAGCAGCAAAATAATAAAATTAATTCTCTTCCATGGCATCAAGCCTCAACAATAATAAAAATCTATAAACATGTGGTCCATCATAAGTGTAAAGTATGATATGTAAAAATAAAACAATACTAAAATATAAAAAATTCCCAAATAATCATAAATAACTAATTAAATAATTAATTATGATTTTTGGGGTGTTACAACTCTCCCCCACTAAGAACATTTTCGTCCTCGAAAATTTACTTGATGTAAACAACTCCGGATACGACTCTCACATCCATCTTTCCAACTTCCGCGTCATGTTTGGCAACATTTCGAATACCACTAATCAACATTCCACATCGTTAACCATAATAGTCCAACAAGATGCAATGCTACTAAGTTACGAATGCACATGTTCATTTCAGTCCTTGTCCCATCATCCTAGGATCCCGTTCACTCGTGAATATGAGCTATTATAACTTGAATCCTTGCAATGAGGCAACAACATAGTTAAAGAACGTAGAGTTATATGACATGAACATCTTCTCTATCATTTCATCACACAACAACATTGTCATAAGAACATCAACATAACCATAATACTGATAACATTGACACACAACATTAGCACAACAATGCTACAATTTATCATTTGAACATGTAACTTGATACATCTATTGACATGGTGGTGTTTTAAATAATATATAAACCTTTCACTTATCGCTTCCATTCTGGATTACCTAATGATTTGCATCATTCCCGCAGGCTTATGAAGTGTAACTCTTGACTCCTAACAAGTCTCACACGCATAATGATCTACACTACATCACACTTCAACTGCACTACTCTGATTATCTACCTTAAAGTAATTATCCTCATTTTGATTTCCATCAACTATCAGATCCATAAGTTTCACCTATAACTCCTAACTCCCTTTAATATCCACCAGAAAATCTATGTTCACTTTTGATAACCTTAACCTTCCACTCTGTGGCGTTAGATCGCATACAACCTCAAGTCTCTGAACTGCTCAATAAGTCCCAACTCTTTCATAGTCACTGTTGTACCCCAATTTCCCCCCCTAAGATCCCTTCATCATACCATGTTGTTTCACTCACAACAAGATCACACTAGGATCCTTGGTTCCCCTCCCTACTTTGAGTTGTGCTCCTTTTGATGGATTACCAAGCACCTTGACTTATGTTCCTTTTGTGATCATGAATATTGCTTTGATTTCTTCACTTATAAAATACAATGTTGGCTTGTCTTGTTTGTTATCCATGTAGGTAAGGGCAATGAGATTTAACAAGTTACCCCATGGGTTCATGAGTTTATTTTCATGCCCTAGTCAATATAAGCTTGAGAAGTTCAAACCTCATCATTGGATTGGTTTTGGAAGAATTGGCATGGAAAGATTGTTTTAGTTCACCATATTTCAAGGTTATTAAATTTGACCCAAAAGTACAAGGGGTTGATTGGAGAAGTTGTCATGTTTGGACAAGGCCTTGTTCCTATTGGTCACAAGAGCATACTTCTCTAAAATTTCAAGACATGGAAGTGGTTTTGGTGGCTATGAGTATTCATTATCATCCTCAACAACTTCTATTCACAAAGCAAGAATATTGGTACAAGAAGTTTGTTCAATCTTGTCAAAGTTCTCCAAGGCATTCTCTTGATCTAGAAGCTAGGATTTTGAACTTCAAAGGAGCATATCTTGCTCACGTTTTGGTGTTTTTGAGTAATTCCAAAGACATCCTTCTCTTAAAAGGGTTATCAACAAACCACTTCAAAAATTCCAAAGAGTTTTCATGTGGAAGAAACTTGGTGAAGAAGAAAGATTACAAGTTATCCAGATGAACCCACAATTTTCCACATGTGACTTCAAATGGTCATAACTTGGTCACTTTTTATCACCTTGAGTCCATTATATTTCCATAATTATCTTGAAGATGTGTACTTTATGCCTTCTTTTATGTGCAAAGTGAGAAAATGTATGGAAGTTGCCTTATATATGCAAACGATTATAAGTCATTTCATGATTTTTGGCCAACTTCAACAAGTCATAACTCTCTCAATTTTTGGAGATTTTGAATGGTTCAAGTCCCAAAATTTTAATCAAGAGATCTAATTTATTCCATCTTTTTTGGTCAAGAGCAAATTCTAAGTGGAAGGCCATGTTTGTATGCAAAAGATTATAGGTCATTTTTGAAGAAGAATTTGAAATATTTCTAAGTATGGAAAGTCAACCATTTTTCTTCAACTTTGACACAATGTAACTTTCAGCTCAAGAATCCATTTGATTCCATTATTTTTCCACTGCAAAGCTTGTAACCTCATCTTTCTAAAGCAGCAAGAATCATGCCCTAAGACCCCTTGAGTTGGAAATGCCATGGATTTGAATTTGGTAACTTGAAACTGATTTTTTCACAAAGTCAGAATTTTGAAATCCATAATGTGACTTCTAAACACAAGATTTATGCGTGTTTTTTTATTTAAACTTGATTAGAAAACTTTCCAGAAGTGATTAGCACCCGAAAACGTAAGATTTGGTTGAGTTTTGATGGAAATGAAGTCACACTTCACTCGTGCTCGACCTTCACTCAATTTCCCTCCAAACTTCCTTGTTTCTTCAAATTTTCATTCCCATTCACTTCCCTATAAATAGAGGGTCCTTCCCTATTCATTTCTGGAAGCTTTGAGAGCCAAAAACACCCTGCCAAAACTTCACACGAACCCATCTTTTTTGAATTCAGTTTCTGAGATTTAAGCTCCCTTTTCCAAAATTCTTTGCGCATTCATCATCCTTGATCATCATATAAACTCTCCAACACTTAAACCAATCAAAACGAGCCATAATTCAAGCTACCGAAGTCCAGCTTCAGAGCTTCTTCCTTGAACTTCGAAAAGGTAGAATTCTCCACCATTTAGATCAAAATCAAGCACTAATCTATTCCACTCCTTCTCCTGATTCTAATATTGCTTACAATTTTTAAATCCATTGAGAATTGAGAGAGAAATCTTAAATTAAAGGTGGTCGCTATTTTCTGGGTTTTTGATTCATATCTCTCTCCATACCTTATATAAATTTGGCGCGATGGTTGTGTTAGAATCGTCTTGAAGAGACGAGTTCAATGATGCTATCCTGGAATCCTAATTTTTCCATTTGAAGGATCTCACAAAATCCCCATTGCAGGGTGTCTGGAGATTGAAGATGATGACATGTCTCGTCTCAGCCAATGATAGCGTGCCAAACGTTTTAATTTCATTGGTTGCCCTTTTTCTGATCCTATGTGTATCCCACTAAGGTCCATATCAAGCACAGCGCGTCTAGTCCACTGGATTAGCTTACTAACACGTTTTAACTATAATCTGATGGTCCACATCTTTTTGGTTTTATTTTATTTTCTGATTTTATATTTTTATTGATTAAGTTTTCAAAAATTCATAACTCTTTTATTTTTTATCCAAAAATTATGAAAAAATTCACAAAAATACTTTGAATTATTTCTGATCTCATGACCATTTTTTCACATTTTTATTTTGAAATTTGGTATTTTTTGTATTATTTGCTTTCTTTTAATTACCTAAAAAAAATACTTTCTGACATTTTTTTAACTCTGAAAAAATTCATAAATATTATTTTGCATATTTTTGACTTTCTGAAAATTTTATGGAATTTTATGTTGAGGTTTACTATTTTTGACCTATTTTATGTTTGTTTAAATAATTTTAAATAGTTTAAAAATAGTTTTTGACTTTTCAAAATTACCAAAAATTTTATAAAAATATTTGGATCCATTTCTGATTTTTCTATGGCCTCACTTTTTCTTCCTTGATTAATTTGAACATAGTTGATATTTTTCTCCTCTATTTTGATTTTTAAACATTTTTTTAAAACCCTTTTAATGTATATATATTAAATTTGATATTATTTTGTGATTATTTTCTGGCTAAACTTGGGTTAGGTTTTGGATCATGAACTTTATTAACATCATTGGATCCATGGTGTTGAGTTTAACTCCACAAAAATGGATAAATGATTTTAATGATAGTTTGATTAAAATTTAATTCAAATGTGGTTTGTATTTTTTTCTCCTATCCCTCTTCATCTCATCCCCTTCTTATTGCACTAAATGTTGTTGGAGCATGATCTCTATATCATGTCTCAAAATAAATGGTGCATAAATTGCTACTGACCGGCCTCAAAATAGGTGTGACTTCTATATAAGTCCACTTACAATTGCTTAACATAGCGTTAAATTTTGTCCTGATTCGAATAAATGATTATTCGTGGCCCAAACTTATGATTGCAAGCCCAAGTATGTTAATTCGATCTCTTTGATCCAATAACCTTGAGATTCATTGTGTGAAGGCTTTGGTTCTACCAATCCTCTAATGGATCTACAACACCTTTGGTCAACGCGGATCACTTAAACATCGTTGATCATTAAATGGTACTTGTGAGAATTCCAAATGGATGATATACTTGACAAAAAGAAAATGCAACTTGTTATGTGGAGGCTTTGGTTCTACCAATCCTCTAATGAGTTCGAAATGCAAGCTTCAAGATGGTCATCCAACTAACCACTAATTATTAACTTGTTTTATCTTATGCTTTTATTCTTTTTTATGTTTATGTACTATTTACTTTTAGCATTTACATTTCATGTCATTTTCATCTTTGCTCATTTGAGCATTTATTTTTCTTACCATTTGTACTTTGCTCACTTGAGCTTTTCTTTTCCTTTCTTAAGATACTTAGTAATCAACATAAACCCTAAAAAAATCTCTAATAGTACTTGGACTACTTGGTTACTATCCTTGGCATTATGGAGCATGAGACTTTTCTGGACTTAGGATTAGAAACCTTGACCTATCTTGGAGATCTTATCTGATATTTTGTCTGGAGTTCTTGAGGTTTACCTCAAGACATTGGGTTGCTTGATTGTTTTGTGTGCAGGTTTTTGTGATCACATCCTCCGTTTGTGATCTGGAATTCACCCGTATACAGCCGTTACTCTGCCCAGTTTTTGTGAAGACTTAATACACTTAAAGTTTAGTTCTCTTAAGAGGTCTAGTATTTCTTTGCTTTATTGGTTTCAATCCAGGGAATGGGAATTATGTCTTGGCTTATAATGTCAAGTTTTGGATTCTTGTTGGTTAGATGGTTCTTATCCCTAAATTTTATCTTATGCTTTAGGATAGCCTCTTCTTCTCCTCCCATCTTCTTTAATTTCAAAAATCTTCTTCCTCCTTTTGAAAACTCTTCTTGAAACTTGAACCATTTTCATAATAAACTTGGACTTATGTCCATGCATTTTCAAAACATTTTCATAAATAAATTCCAATCAATTTCATAGTATCTTGACATTTTTTGTAAGAAGACTAAAAGTCAATCAATCTCATTCAAACCATTTTTCCACTTTGGCTTTTACTTTAAACTTTTTCTCAAAAAGACTAAACTCTTGTTAATCATTGTAGTGATGTAAACAACTATACTTCTATAATATGAAGTGAAGAGAGATACTTTCCACTTGGGTGTTGAGTGAAGCATTGTTGATTTTAAAATCCAAGCCATATCCTCCACTTTGAGATGATGCAAATTCTCCTTTCTAATAATTGTGGGTAGTAGGTATGTTTTCCATACGGACAATGACGATGATGTTTTATCTCATAAAATTAATCAACATACTTGTGTTTATAATTTTTAAAAGAGGAACTACGTGTACCCTGATCCCCTATTGTACGGAAGATGGTACGTAGGCACTAAAGGTTCACAACCGCGGCAGTTGCAAAAAATCATAAAAAATATATTTCTTTTCTCACCTCCACCATCCATTTTATATACAACATTTTTCATATCCAAAATATACAGATTTTACAAAGAGACTCCTGTGGAGTACCGTAGATGTTTAGGGTGCTAATACCTTCCCTTTGCATAACCAAGCCCCTTACCTTGAATCTTTCCCCCTCTTTTTGGGTTATTCGCTCTTTTCCCATTCCTTTGGAAACAATAAAGCACGGTGGTGATTATTATTTTGATTTGTATAAAGTCTAGTCAATGCAATGGCTTAATCTTGAGCATTTCTACCGCTACAGAAAAATGGCGACTTCACTGGGGATAGATTGACCTCTTACTGGTCTACCCCTAAGTGGGTTAAGCCTATCTTTGTTTATATATGTATATGCGTTATCACAGTTTTTGTGTTATATGTGTTATATATGTTTGTCTGGATTTTCCTAGTTTTCAGGGTGCTTGGTGATTACTCATAAGTCCTATACCCGGACTTGGGCAAACTTTAAGATATGATGGGTGGTATAGTCATGTTAACTTTGAGGGAGTAATCCCAAAAAAGGAGGCATGAGATCCCCCACTCAGTGGAGGCCCCTTTGACTGTAGTTTCATTTACCGATTAATCGGGAAGACGTACTGCTTTCGACCTGGGAGCCTACTGAAATTGAAGACCATAGAATACCTAACCCATCTTGGCCTTTTAGGTGTAGTGTGGAAGCTATGACGGAGTAATCCGAAAATAGTTGTTACGCGATACTACGCTCGGACGAGTCTTTCTTGAGAATATTACTAATTACCGAGTTAATCGGGAAGTTGGTAATATCCGAAGGAAGGATGTAGACTCTGGGAACCTCTAGAACCTTGTTCGGCAGGTGATAAATTTTTAGACCAACACATTATGGGTAGTAACTTCGACCTCATGCTCGTGACGTTGAACCTATGAACCCTATATGTGTGATCTTGTGTGTGATTGTTGCATCATGCATTCATGCACTCATACGCATCTTTTGAAGAAAACCATATTTCAAGGGATTTAAAGGTTGACTATTTTTGAAAATCTCAGGTACTTTTAACCATGGATTCTGGAAAGAGAAAGACCGGGAAATACAGTTTCAAGGATCCCAAGATAGATAAGTTAATCAGTCTAATTCTAGAGATTGAGTATTCTGCAGACTTTCAGAAGAAGTATGGATCCATTATTCCTCTCATGAAGCTGAAGATGAAGGAGGGTATTCTCTCGACCTTGGTCTAGTTCTATGATCCGATGTATCACTGCTTTACTTTTCCCGACTATCAGTTGATGCCTACACTGGAGGAGTATTCTTATCTATTGGATTTACCTATCACCGGTCGTGTTCCTTTTACTGGTTTGGAGAGTGAGCCAAAACCACATGAGATTGCTGCTCTGATTCACCTGGGGAAGTCTGAGGTTGAAGCCCATATGACAACTAAAGGAGGGATTAGAGTATTATCAACTCAGTTCTTATTGGAGAAAGCTCGTTGCTTTTCCAGAATGAAGAGTACAGTTTCTTTTGAGGCCATCTTTGCTCTACTTGCTTATGGGTTGTTCTTATTTCCTAATGTGGACAAGTTTGTCGACATTAACGCTATCAGGATTTTCATGATTGGAAACCCAGTTCCTACACTGTTGGGTGATGCTTATTACTCTATTCATCTTCGGAATTCTTATCATGGGGGAATGATTATCTGTTGCACGCCTCTGTTGTACCGGTGGTTCATCTCTCATATGCCTCAGTCTGATGCTTTTTTGGATGTCAAGAAGGAACCTCGTTGGGCTCATAAGATCATGGAACTTACTCACTCGGATATTGATTGGTATCATCGAGCTTACCAGGATGTAGAGATTATTGACAGTTGTGATAGTTTCCCCAATGTACCGCTTCTTGGTACAAAGGGAGGAATTAACTATAACCCTGTTCTTACACGACAGCAGCTTGGTTATCCGATGAGGGATAAACTGAATAATATTCATTTGAGTAGTTTCTTTCTGAAGGAAGGGGAAGACCATAGGGAAGCTAGGGAGCAGATTGCAAAGGCCTGGTGTGATACGGTAGGAGAACTGACTTGAGTTTTTGCGTTTGTATTCGCACTTGTTCGGTTTAGCAAGAGTCGCCACCGAATTTTTATTTTATCCTAAAGGAAAGGTTAAAAAGCACAGGAAAAACCTTTGAGATGTTTCGTGGGTTCCGGGGGTAGATTATGAAAAGGGAAGGTATTAGCACCCTTTTCATCCATGGTTATCCATGGGCTCTTAGTTACTTGTTTTAGATCACTTGCCTTTGATTTTCAATTGCTTGAAATGGTGGTGTGTGTTTGTGTTTTGAAAATGCTTTGAAAAATATGCCTTGTCTAGGCAACCGTTGTAACAATTCTTTACTCGAATGTTTTACAAAGGTGTTTGTCTTTTCGAAAAGATGTTTCAATGTTTTTGAAAGTTGTTTTGAAAGTTGTGTTGTGGAGTGGGTTTTGAAAAGTAGGCAAGTGTGTTTTGCAAGTTTGATCAAGTAACTAAGAGTTGTCTACCCCTAAATTTACTCAAAGATTTTTCTCATGTTTTAACCCTTTTAACAGTATTGTTCCACCATTGTATTTGGTGGACAATCTTGTGTTAGGATGTTAACGGGACGGGCGTGGGTCATCGTTTAGACCATGAATGCAATGGTGCCAAGTGTCTTTGGCAATTTTTGCTTGAAGGGGCTATGATCATTTTGTAGGCAACTTCGAAAGCGTCATCGAGGGACTATGATCATTTGATTCGTTTTTGTTTTGCCAAAGATACTCAACATGCAACATGGCCCATTTTTGAAGGCAACAAGCGGGATTACCCTAGGGGTGCAAGTGTGAATTGTGTATTGATTGTCATGCATTTGTCTTGTATTAGGTTATCTAGCGGTTGATTTTATTGGCATACAAACCCTAAGTCTAAGCATGGTATAATTGAAAGCGATAAATTGCGGGAATTTAAAGTCCTAAACTATTACAAATAAGTATCCGGGAATGGGGGTACAAATATTTACACATGGGAATGAGACTTATCAGGATAGTAGTGTCCAAATAATATTTACAACCAAATCGAATCGTATTCTCAATATAAAATGTAGCAATGGATAAGAATTAAAGCAAATGTATCAAAAGTATTTGTGAAAGTGTATGTGTTTATTTACAAATGGGAAAAGTATATTAACTTAATGCAATATTAAGTATTTTATTTATTTTTGGGTTTTTGTTAAATATGTACAAACAAATGTTCTAAAGAAAAATGTTTTAAGTTAGAGAAAATTAATATTTATACATTTTAGTTAATGTTATATAAACAAAAGGGTTTTAAAGAAAAAATATTTAACTTAAAACGAACTAATTATTTATGTATGTTTTAATGTTTTATATACAAGAAAATTATTTAACTCCAAATTTTATTCTTATGTATTTTTAATTATACTAACTAAAATAAAAAGTAATTAAGAAAGTTTTATATAAAAAAGAGTTAATATATTATTTTATTTACAAAATAAGTGGTGTTATATAAAAAGAAAATAAATAAAAGTATTTAGTTTGAATAAATAGAAAATAAAATAAAATATAAAAAAAAGAGTTAAATGGGCTTAGGGGATTTATGGCCCAAACAAAACAAAATAAAAACAAAAAAATGAGAAGAGAAACATGGGGGGGGGGGGGGGGGGGGTAAGCACGCTGAAAGGAGGGGTCTGGCGCTAGATTTAGTTGGGCTTGGGGCTTCTTGTGGGGGGAACCGGCCCAAGGTGTTTTTGACAATTTTGTTTTAGGGTTGAATGAGTTTGTTCAGAAACAAGGGTTTACAGGCTAGAGCGGCGCCGCTCATCTTCTTCTCCCCTTCGTCTTTCCTGAGTAAGGCTTTCTGAACGAACTCTTCGTCCATGGCCACTAGGCGCCAACGTCCGTCTCCTCCTCCCTCCATGGTCTAGCAAGGCGATGTTGTAAGGTAATGATTTCCCATTTCTATCCGTCTTACGCTTTAGGGTTTCAAGTTTCACATGCTTTTTAATCTTTGACAATTTCCGATCTTTGATTATTATTATTATTGTTGTGTAAGGTGTGAAAGAAAAGGGCAGAAGAATTATACCTTCGTTGGCTTTTGGAAATGGAGGAGGAGAAATGGATAGGGGGGCGTCCTCAGGCGGCCGGACGGAAGAATATGATGTTGTGGGCTTTGCTGGTATTCCTGGTATTATTTACTTTTTGATGGTTTTGTGATGAGCTTATCTGAAAACCCCATAACAATTGCTTCTTTTCCTCTTTTGAATGCTTCTGTATGATGATGATGCTTGGAATCTGAGTATTGTTTTTGTTATTGTTGGACCCTGTGATGAGCTTAGCTCTGAGGGTTTGGATTGGTTTGCTCAATGATGATGAAATTGAAACTGAGATGCCTGCTTGTTGTTATTTCACTTATGAATAGCTTCTCCTCTCTTGGCTTTGTGCTGGCTTCGTTGCTTGATGATGAACTTTCCAGTTCTGAGAGCTTTGTTTGGATATGTTTGCTCAATGATGATGAAATTGAAACTGAGAGTTTGGATTGGTTTGGTGGTTGGGATTGGCTTTGTATGGCTTTTTCTGGTTTGAAGACAGTTTGACAGGTTATGTTGTGATATGCTGGTTTGAAAGCTTAAGGTTTATGCTTAGCAAGGCTTAAGGTTTAGGCTTAACAGGTTTGAGATAGTTTTGACTTGAATGTTTCAATATAGTTTTGCTTGCTTAGGCTTGTGTTGCTGTAAGTTGGAAGGCAGGAGTTTTATATTTTGTGTGAACTCGTACCCTTTTGTTTTGTAGGCAGGATGTTTGTTTTTAACAAGTTTTTTGAATTTGTTTTCTTTGCTTTTTGCTTCTCCTTCTGGTATTATGCAGGCAGGTCCCCTTGATACAGGCTTCAGGCTTGTTTTTTGAAATAAGCCTTGGTTGGAATGCCAATGCTTGAGCAGGTTGCAAGGCTTGAGGTTTACAATTTTTTGTGATATCTTTTCATGTATGTGTTCTGCCCCCCCCCCCCCCCTCTGATAGTATTCTGATTTTTCTATACTTATCCTTAGGCCTGCCTGGAAAACTGTAAGCCTGCTACTTTTCTCTTTTTCTCTCTCCACAGGAAGAACATATTTGCTTAGAATATCTATTTTTCTGAAAACACTTTGGCCTGGAAAATGATGGATAAAAAGCATTCTTTCATAAGCTTGTTTGCATTTGTCTTTCCTCTGCATACTTCCAAATTTTCTGCCTTGCTTTTGTGCTTGTTGACCGCTTTTGACAGTTTTGCTTAGTTGACATTGTGACTTTAGTTGGCCATTTGACAGCTTGTTTTGACATTCAGTTTGCCTTGGACAGCTTAGTTTGCCTTTGTAACTGTAACTTGGCTGTTTGCACACTTGCTTGGCATATGCAGTTTGTTTGAACTTGTTGACACTTTGCAATTTTGAATTTATGCAGCTTTAGGCATTTTTTGCAAAATAATTCACATGCTTGCAAATAAATTGCTTTCCTCTCTGTGAACCAAGAAGAAACATCTTCTTGCGATTTGCAGAGAGGACGAATAAACTGATTCCGGCCAAAATCTTTAATGATGAGTTTTTTAAATATTTGTCTGCTTTTTTCTTAATTCATCTGTATTGACTTCTTCTCTTTTCTTTGTTTTTGCAGATAAAAATTAATTGGGCAATGGGGAGCATCGGTAGAAGATGAAGACTTAGAAAAATTAGGATGCAATTTTATTTTACTTTTAATCATTGTAATAAATATTATTATAAATACTTGTAAATAATTACTGTATTTAAATAACACTTGTACAAATAATTAAAAATAAATAAAAGTCTTTTTGTTAGATATCTTCTTTATTTCAATTGTCTATTTAATTATTTAAACTTTCTTGAATTAAAATAACTGGAAGTATATCCAATTATTCTAACTTAGAAAAAATAAATAATTAATAAACACTGTAGTCTTGCAATCAATAATAAACTCGGCGTCTCAATTAAACATAAGCAATGCACAGTTAATCAAACAAACATCCACATGCTTATCCCTTTTACTGATTAAATCAAACACTGCAAACTCTCAATCAGAAGCCTCAATCCATATCTCAGAGTAAATTGAAAAGAACTGTAGGATTAATTCTTTCTGAGAATGCACGCACAAACCCTAGTTCTTGATTTAATTTTCACAGAAGCGCCTGCCTGATCAAACCTTGAGCCAAACTCAACCAAACCTTAATAATCTGCCTGAACTGTTCCAGAGTCCATGAAAACCTTAAATTGGATAGACTGATAAAAAAAGTCTGCTTGACTGATTCTTGACCCAATCTGAAAAGTCAGGAAAAGCCCGAAGCTGTGATTTCTTGTGGAAAAAATAGGAGGGCAAATTTTGGGGTACAACAGTTGCCCTGTTCAATTTTCTTGAACCTGAAGAGTTAGATTGGCAAGTTTGCCTTTCGCGACTCGAGGGTAAAAGGAGATTGGACACTAGAGTTCCCCAAAAATTTTGCACTCGGTGATGTGATGGTAGAGGGAATGGGCTTAAAGATGCCATTTGGTGATGGGCTTAGAGATGCCATCTAGGGATGTGACAGAATCTTGTCGGGGGATGGGCTTAGAGATGCCATCTGGAAGTTGTTGGTAGGAGGATGGGCTTAGAGATGCCATCTGGAATGTATGTTGGAGGATGGGCTTAGAGATGCCATCTGAAGGTGATTGTTGAACTGTATGTCATTGGTGAGTGGGTGAGTATCAGAAAGGTATCCATGTTTTGGAACGTCTCTGAACTAGGGGTCTGAATAAGCAATAGATTGACATCCGTATCTGGAAGCATCCGTAAACTGTTTTCAAAGGTTGCATCTGAACAAGCGATAGATTAACATCCGTGTTTGGAGAATCCGTAAACTGTTTTCAGAAGTCTTGAAGAATCTGAACAAGCGATAGGTTAACATCCGTGTCTGGAGAACCCGTAAACTGTTTTCAGAAGTTGAAGAATCTGAACAAGCGATAGGTTAACATCCGTGTCTGGAGAACCCGTAAACTATTTTCAGAAGTCTTGAAATTGAAAAGGAACCGGTGTAGGGTTTCCTAATGATGAGTCCGTGTAAAACTGCATCTGAATGAATCTGGAATAAGTATCAGAATGTCGCCATGTCTGGGTCACATCTGAACTATCTCTGGGTGAATCTGGAATAAGTATCAGAATGTCGCCATGTCTGGGTCACATCTGAACTATTTCTAGAAAGAATCTCGGAAGATGAAGATCTTTGTCTGTTGACTGATCTTTCCTGAAAAGGTAAAGAGTTAGTTGTATGCAATGTCATGATGCATGATGCAATGTATGTTATATCAATGTTTATGATATGATGTGATAAATGCACATGTAAGCTGATGAGCTGTCTTGCTGAGGATAGATGAATCCTGGATGGATGGAGATAAAAGAATCTTGACTGCTGCCAGGGAAAGTAATTCCTTGACTGCTGCAGGGGATTGAAAATCCTTTGATCGTTTAAAATGAGAAGTCCTGGGACCGCTGTTGGGGAATCAGGAGCTTGGGTTGTATGCCAATCTACTGGGGATTCCTGTCTTGAGGAGATCTTCACTGGGGAATATCTGAATATCCCGTGAGGAACTGAGAATGAGAGTCTTCATTCTGCTTGGGGATTGATAGTTGGAAATTTTAGCTCTGCTGGGGATTGCCAGTTTTGGCTCCACTGGGGATTGCAAGAATCTTTTGATTGTTGCAGGTATTGATCTGGGATCTTGAAAAGGTTGGTCGGTGAGATAGTTGTCCTGGCTGGTTTCAGGTATTAATCTCTGACCTGAGAAAGAAAGATAGTTTTCCTGGCTTGTTATAGGTATTAATCTTCAATCTCTTCATGTAGATAGTTTTCCTGCCCGGTTTCAGGTATTAATCCATAATCAGTTGTCCACAGATATTTTCCTGGCTTGTTACAGGTATTAATCTGGAACTTAGGTTATACGCCACTTTGAGAATGAGAATCTTCATTCTGTTGGGGGTCAGAAATTGGGAGTATACCAATCTTCTGAGGTTTTAAGGATGAGAGTCTTCATTCTGTTAACGGTCAGAAATTGGGAGTATACCAATCTTCTGAGGTTTTAAGGATGAGAGTCTTCATTCTGTTAATGCCTAACTGTTATCTGGTCGATCTCCAGGCTTTCACAGAAGTTTGTATTGCTATGTGGTTGTAATCCAGGTTTCACAGAACCTTGTTGAGCTGCCATCCGGTCGAATCCGGGCTTCACGACTTGTGTTAAAGATATACCACTATCTGGTCGACTCCAGGCTTCATAGTATTCTTGACTGTTATCCGATCGTAATCCAGGCTTCACAGAACCTTGTATTGCTATCTGGTCGTAATCCAGGTTTCACAATGACTTGTTGGGGATTAAACTATTATCCGGTCGAATCCGGGATTCATAGCTTGCTCTTAGGAGATACCGCTATCTGGTCGTAATCCAGGCTTCACGATAGTCTGATACTGTAACTGGGATCTGAACGAGTGACAGAATGGCTACCGTGTCTGGAGCGTATCTGAAATTGTATCTTGGAGTTGAGATCTGTATGAGTAGCAGAATGACTTCCGTGTCTGGAGTGTATCTGAAACTGTAACTGGGATCTGAATGAGTGACAAAATGGCTACCATGTCTGGAGCGTATCTGAAACTGTATCTTGGAGTTGAGATCTGTATGAGTAGCAGACTGACTTCCGTATCTGGAGTGTATTTGAAATTGTAACTGGGATCTGAATGAGTGACAGAATGGCTACCGTGTCTGGAGCGAATTACTGACCATTTCTTAAATCTCAACAGAGTTATCCTCAGTTGAATTACAAGCAAGGTCCTAAATCTCGGCAAAGTCCTCCGTCGAATTACAGACGAGTTCCTAAATCTCAGCACAGTTTTCTCAGTTGAATTACGGGCAAGTTCTTAAATCTTGATGAAGATGTTTCCCTCAGTCGAATTACTGACCAGTTCTTAAATCATAACATAATTATCCTCAGTTGGATTACAAACAAGGTCCTAAATCTCGGCAAAGTTCCTCCGTTGAATTACAGACGAGTTCCTAAATCTCAGCTGAGTTTTCTCAGTTGAATTACAGACAAGTTCTTAAATCTTGATTAAGATGTTTCCCTCAGTCGAATTACTGACCAGTTCTTAAATCTCAACAGAATTATCCTCAGTTGGATTACAGACAAGGTCCTAAATCTCGGCAAAGTTCCTCCGTTGAATTACAGATGAGTTCCTAAATCTCAGCCGAGTTTTCTCAGTTAAATTACGGACAAGTTCTTAAATCTCGATGAAGATATTTCCCTCAGTCGAATTACTGACAAGTTCTTAAATCTCAACATAATTATCCTCAGTTGAATTACAGACAAGGTCCTAAATCTCGGCAAAGTCCTCCGTTGAATTACAGACAAGTTCCTAAATCTCAGCCGAGTTTTATCAGTTGAATTACAGACAAGTTCTTAAATCTCGATGAAGATGTTTCCCTCAGTCGAATTACTGACAAGTTCTTAAATCTCAACAGAATTATCCTCAGTTGAATTACAGACAAGGTCTTAAATCTCGGCAAAGTCCTCCGTCGAATTACAGGCAGTTCCCAAATCTCAGCAGAGAAGCTTTTCTCAGTTGAATTACGGGCGAGTTCTTAAATCTCGATGAAGATGTTTCCCTCCAAGTCGAATTAATGACAAGTTCTTAAATCTCAACAAAGTTATCCTCAATTGAATTACAGACAAGGTCCTAAATCTAGACAAAGTTCCTCTGTCGAATTACAGACGAGTTCATAAATCTCAGCAGAGTTTCCTCAGTTGAATTACGGGCGAGTTCTTAAATCTCGATGAAGATGTTTCCCCCCAGTTTGAATTACGGACAAGTTCTTAAAACTCAGCATAGATGTTCTCTCCGTTGAAGTACAGGCAAGTTCCTAAATCTCAACAAAAATTATACTTCCCCAACGGAATCTTCAACACAACAGGTATACAGGATCTCGCTAAGGAATATCTTATGCGATCTAAACTCCTTCAGATGGCATCTTTAAGCCCATCCCCTCGTCACCAATCTCCTAATGGCATCTGTAAGCCCATTCCCGACATCACAAGGCTGATACCACTTCATGCAAGTGCAAATTTCTGGGCACTCTAGTGTTCAATCATCTTCCACCTTCAGATCATGAAAGGCATGAAAGCCAATCTACATCCTCAGGTTTAAGAATATTGAACAGGGGAAGCTGTTGTACCCCAAAATTTGCCCTCCTATATTTCTCAAATCATTGCAAGAAAAATCTCCAAGTTGCTCAAGGTTGTTCAAGGATTGACCAGACAAGCTATCTCCTAAGGCAGTCTACCCCAAATTAGGGTTTCACATTGCATCAAGATCCTTGAATCCAAATTACCTCAAGTGCTACCCCATGTGCTAATATGTTCTCAAGATCATCCATGTCAAATTTCAAGCCTTGCAGAGGAAGTTTGCTCAGTCAATTGCTTAAAAGGTCCAAAAATCGACTGTGTTAGGGCAAAAGTCAACTGTGACCTGCATACAGTCAAACTTCAATATTTTTTGTCAACATTCTCATTTTGAAGTATATTTAATCATTTGATCAAGGGTTGATCATGATTCATCAAGGATTGCTCAAAATTCATCAAGATTCAAAAGTTGCTAAATTAGGGTTTTGTAGGAAAAGTCAACTCAACTTTGACCAAGCATAACTTTTTCATACTTTATGAGAAATGACCCATCCAAATCTCATTTTTAAGAGGATGCAATTCCCTACGATCCATCTTTATACACCAAGTACAAAATATGCACTCACAATAAGTTATGAATTTAGACATTATAGGTCATTTTGAAAAGTCAACAAAAACACCTTTTTTGTCAAAGCTTCTAACTTGATCATGGAATATCAAAATGAGATGATACTAGAAGGGTTGATTAGAGGACATCTCAATATTTCTAAAAAGTCCAAGAACATCTCCAAAAGTTCAAAATTGAAGAAGTTAAGCATTGTTAAAGTTGGACTTGTTTTGCAAAATTGCCAAAAGTCAACTATCCCCAAAACTTCAAATTTTGCCAAATGGGCCCATTTCTTTTCCACTTGTTTTGAGTTTGCGTTGTTTCCCACGTGCTCTAGCCTTGGCCATGTGTCCATATCATTTTTTTATTAATTATTTTGATTTTATTTGAATTAATTTGATTTAAATCAAATAAAAATCAAAAGGCATTGATAACCAAGATTTTGTGTTGATTTCAGATTCCATTATGCAGCTGGCCATCATCAAATTCGTATCAAGTGAATCATGTGCAAAAAAGATTGAAATTAAGCAAATTTGGCAAGTTTGTAAAATCAAATCAAATCAAATATCCAAACATCAATGTAGAGAGATTTGAACAAAGCTTGTTAAACTAATGCAATACTGTTTCCAGTGATTTCTGGTAAACAACCGCTAGTCTTCCAAACTATCGAATAAACTTACTGACTGTTATTCAATTCCTCTGGTAACTCACAGGATCGACTAGATTGATCCTAGGATTCCTTGGACATTAGGGTTACTCTCATGATCGAACAGATATTCATGGTTGGTCTTTGAATGTTTTATAGGTGTTTGGCTTATTTCAATTTCTTTCTTAAAGGTCTAAAGATGTAATCAAAATGTGCGTGTACGAAACTAAGTTGCATGAATAAATGTTAATTGTAAAGACATGTAAAATTGCATAAAAGGGAAGTAAATGGCTTCGAATTATAAAAACAGTTAATGCAAAGGATGTTCTGGAACGTAAAAGATTTAAAACATGAAGAAAGCGTTTAATGCAAGAAATCTGTAAATGACTTTAAGTAAAGGCGTTCGAAGGATAAAACTTGAGATATGGCATGAAATGTATGAAAGTTTTCTGAATTGTAATGTTGCTTGTAAGTTTTAAGTAATGCAGTGTAAATGTTTAGCTTAATGAAGAGATTTCGATATTGATATGTAGTTGTTATGAGCTATACTTGTAATGTTATTTGGCAGAAAGTAAAGGAATGTGCTGGAAAAGAAAATAGGTTTTCATTTTAAATCATAAATATGTGGTGCTATCATACGTGCATTGCTCTTGCATTCGTTTCCCTTGCCATGTGGTAGTTTGAATGTTACTGAGTATTTAGTACAATAAATATGACACCCGAAATCCTAATACTAAGACTTCTATTTATACTAATTCGACCATAACGGTCTTGCTATAGGATTATGCCACGTTCAGAACATGCAGAACAACGCCTCTCTCTTCTTTCCACGTGTCTCCAAATGCTCCAACACATAAATTTCAAACTTCGAATGTCCCGCTTCCATTTGAATTTCAAATGCTTTGGTACTTCTCCGTTTCGAACGCACTTCCCAGACACAACCTTGTTGTTATTTCGAGACTTCTTTAGACATATTCTCATAATTTCCACTCGAAGCTTCAAGCTTTGATATGCTTATTCGAAACACTGCTTCTGCTACTTCGAAACATGACGCTTTACTTCATTTCGATCGAAACGTTCAACTCGCTTGGCTTCTAATAATATTATCAAAATCTTCAGCCAACAAATTTCCCCTTTAAAATATGTATTTCGATCTCTCTGAGAAATACCTATTTTAAACATCTACACAAGATTTTGATGTGACCTTCGAATCATCGTAACATTTAATGCATTTGACTCCAGTCACGTCAATCATAGCACTT
Organism: Vicia faba; assembly: GCA_948472305.1. NCBI lineage: Eukaryota > Viridiplantae > Streptophyta > Magnoliopsida > Fabales > Fabaceae > Vicia > Vicia faba. Next base: position 359,395,176 of record OX451738.1, read on the forward strand.
TTTGGATTCCTTAACCGCCTGGAGCCACTTCACAGTATGGTGCAGTTACAAACAATGATTATCTTTAAATCACACCTTTTACCTATGTTAACTTTACGCCACCTCTTCATCACACCAACCCATGATTTCCACGTATCACACCCTTATTCAGTGGACGCTTAAACTTCCACATTATAAAACATCATCAACTTAGTCTTTTTCTTTTCTTTCTACATTCTGAATCTTTTACCCTCCTTCTCTCGCCAAAAACCCTAAGCTTTCAACATCCTTCAAAAATGTCTTCTTCTACTTCATCCCAACTCAAAAAGGTTTCCAATAAGAAAGGAAAAACTGCAGGCACTACAATGGAAAGTAAGATTATCACTCACCAAGGCCAATCCGTTCTTGCTCCTCAGATGATTTCAAAGGAAAAAGAAATGCTGTATGCATCACAGGTACTCATTCCTACCACCGTTGCTGGTAAGAGGTTAGCTTTAAATGGCCCTCTTACGGTTTTTGAAATTTTAAAAGATACCAGGACAATTTTCCCAGTTTGCTATAGTTTCAAACCCTTGTTTAACAAAATGGATGCCCCTAAGGCAATAGAATCTTCTGGCTCAAACACCATAGAAAATCCAACTATCCCTCCTAAGGACCCCTTTGTTTTGGACTATGTAAAAAGTAATTTTAAGCCGTTTCGATCTTGCCCCACCTCTGATACTGCTTATCAAAATTGGTTCAAGAAAGTAGAAGCTAAGAAATCCCAGCAATGGGAAGAATTAGGTATCTACAATTTGATTAAGCTATCGAAGCCTGGTTTCACTTACAGCCACCCTCTGCTATTTGCGTCCCTCTATTTCTGGGACAGTACCTATAACACTTTCCATCTCCCAGGTGGAATGATCACCCCCACCTTCTTCGACATAGCGGCCATCACTGGGCTATCGCCAGTAGGAGAAACTTATATCCCCGACAACGAAGAACATTCAAGCATAATTGACTTCAAAGTCAAGCTAGCAAGTTTTTCCAAGTTTATCAGTCATTACCATGCTGAGGGGGACAATGTGTCTGACGTAGAACATATTGCTTTCCTAACCCTATGGCTGTCAAGATACGTTTTCTGCAGTAGATCCCTACAGGTAGCTAGTAGGTTTATTCCTCTAGCTAGGGATTTGCATGAAAATCGAAAAGTGTGCTTAAGTGAACTGCTCTTAGTTGACCTTTATGAAAGCCTGAGGTCAGTTGTTTCGAGCCTCAAATCCCATACCCCCAAGAATATCCTGTTGGCTGGCCCTTTTTGGTTACTTCAGCTATGGCTAAACGCCATGTTCGAACCCTCCTTGTCAACTGCCAACACCATTGACGAACAAGACCCTGAGATGATTGATAGGATAGTCGAAGGCACGAGGCTTCGGAGATTAACTCCAAATGACGACAAAGACGACTTCAAAGTCCAATCTCGAAGTACATCATGATATTCTCCAAAAGGCACAAGTTCGAAGAGAGCATGGCGCCCTTTGCTTCGAGGGCTCATGGACCTTCTTGGTTCACCATGGCTCTCTCAGAAGCTATCAAGAGCAAGGAGATTCAGGATGTATGGAGAGCTTTTTTTGCTACCTAGACTTATTTCTTCAAGAATAACTCCAGCCAAGAACCAGATTTTTCTTTTCGCTTACCAGCCAAATTTTGTTTCGAGACAGTTTGGCTTATGCCAACTGATTCCTGAACCTTTATTTCAAACTGATAGTGCCATTACTTCTGGGCGAACTTTTAAGGCACGGGAAGCCAAAACACAGCAAGAACAATATCAAGGCTTTGCCCAGTTTGAGCTGATAACCTTCGAACCTACCCATCTCACAGCTAAAGGGTTTCTGGAATGGTGGACCAAGTTTTATCAAACTTATATGTTCGATACACTTACAATTCAACAGAAACTAATTGATGCCTTTGATGTGCAGGTACCAGCAAAGAAAGGTATGTTTACTCATGCCAAAGAGATTAAAGCTTTCCAAAATTATTTTGAAACTACTTATGACCCCACGCGCTTGGACTCCACTGTGCATCAAGCGGCTGAGACCTTGAAGGAAAAATTTAAACAAAAAGTTTCTAAGTTAAAACTTCCTTCAGGGTTGTCACCTGAGGATAGGTATAGGTTGGCATTCGAAATGCATCCACCTAAATTTCCCAGATTACCTACCTCAGAACTGGCTCTGGCTTGGTTTCCCCCATATCCTTGGTGGTTCACTTGCAAAGAGATGTTCAAACATCTTCAAAGGAAACCAAAGCCATCTGAGACTGTGACATGGGCTCGACACTGGCTTCATGATTTCCCAGGACACCTTCGATACGACCTTTCTGCCATGTCAATTAAATCTGATCAAGGCACAGGTGCGAATGCTTGGGAAAATCCCAAACGTCTTTTATTTTCCATATCTTTAACCTTTGCTTTAATTGTTTCGATTTTCAGCCATCAGGATAAAGACAGCCGCCTCGAAATCAAAAGAAGGGAGCACCTCTCAAGCCTCCATCGAAACTACTAACAAAGTGACTCCACCCGAAACAACCACTATTGTTGCAACCACAATAACAACAACAATACCAACAACAACCAGTGTTCCAACTCCAACGGTAATCACTTAGCCTTGACGTTTCGAATTCACTCATATTTTATGGTTTGCGTCTAACTCTTCGTTTGAATCTTTTCAGACCAACAAGCATCCTCCTACTACTCCCAAGAAGCGGAAATCAAGCACCATTGGGGAAGACCCCAAGGCTGGAGGAAACTTAACAACTGCTTCGAAGAAGAAGCCAAAGAAAGATATTTCGAAAAGTACCGTTCCAACTAGTGTCTCTGGACTTGACTCCAGGGATGCTGCTCCCTCACCCAAATCCAAAATTCCACCTTCGACCTCCAACACAATGTTGGAACGCATAGCTAGTAACCTCTCCTCCGAGAGTCCACAGGTAAATTGAACTTTTAAATCTTTTTGACAATAATAACTTCTTATTACCTTGGTGCATGTTTTTTAACATTTTGTTGTTCCTTGCAGAACATCTTGAATCCAACTTCCACTATTTCGAACTCACCATCCAAAGCTGCTGCTCCACTTAATTCCTCTCCTCAAGGAGATTCCAGCAACCTTGTACAGAATAAATGTTCCTCCAATATGGCGGTTCTGGCTGGAACTTCTGAACAGCAGGATGATCAAGGTACCTACATTCCTCTGAAAGAAACAAACGAAATACCACTTCAAACATCTGCAGAGGATTTGCAAAGAGCTTCTCTCCAAAAGTCTCCTCTTGAAACTCTCCAAGAGGATCCAAAGGACACTCAAACTGAAGGAGAGAAAGCTGATTCTGGCCAAAGAGACGAAGAATCTGCAGACGAAGAGTCTGAGGAGGAGGATGCTAATGATGGTTCGACTGCTGGGACGGAGTCTAACGCAAATAGCAGTGAAAAGGAAGGCATCGAAGTGGTAGAATTGGATGATGATGAAGAAGATCAAGAGCACGAAACGAATGAAGGGGATGGTGATGCAACCAACGAACCCATGGAGGTTGAAATGGACGTGGCTCCCCTACGTGTGGAACTCCCTCAATCCTCTTTGTCTCGAATGACTGACGAGGAGCTTGCACTCCTGAGACGAAATGACCCTATTGGGTACATGAAGGCAAAGCTGGCTCAAAGGGACGTCCCACTTGCTAGGGCTGGCACAAGTTCGACCAGCTATCCTCTTCCCATAGATGAAAGAATTGTACTTCTTAATAAGATTAGGAAAACAATTCTCAATGTGGATATATTCGAAGTGCTCAAGAAAGATAGTACTGCTTGCTATACTATGAAGGAGTTGCTTACAAAGGTCAATCTTTCTACCTGCTCCTTGCCAGTTAGTACTCTCTTGTTCGATCTTCAGGCTTTGCTGGACAACGTAACTGGTTACCTTCTCCAAGACGAATCTGCTGCCAAGAAGGTTCAAGAGAAACGCATTGCCATGGATGCTGCTTATGAACAAGCTTCGAAACTCTCTCAAGAAGCTGAGGATCAAGCTATGCATCTGAAGCAGGCGAAAACTGATTATGAGGCTCGAGCTGAGTCCATACTTCTTTGGGAAAGGCAGATTCTGGAACTTCAACAGAAGGTTAAGGAGGCTAAAGAACAACAAATAGCCTTCGAAACCAATACTGCTGGTAACCAATTCGAAGAGCTTCTCAACCAGGGGCTTGCAGAAATGGAGACTGCAGAACAACTTAAAGGAGAAGTGGCAACCTTGGAAGGAGCTAGGCGGTTCGCTCAGCAGAAACTTGAATCATTTCGAAGCACTTTCAACCGATTGAAAAATAACTCTTATTTCTAAATTTCAGTATTTATTTGACTACAATTTTTGTTTCTTATGTGTAATATTCGAACAACGCCATTTTGGCATTTTATCTTGCCATTTTGGCCTTTTATAATATCTTGGTTATGTTGTTACTATTCGAATCTCCTGCAGGCGTGGCTTATATTTCTTTAAATATTTCCCATTAACCTTTAGGATACGTTTATCATCCACCAGTTCTTCGATTTCGTATGCATTGTTTGAGAATACTTTTAATATTCAAAAAGGTCCTTCCCAATGAGGTGACCATTTACCTAATGCTTTATTTTTCTTGTCCATGGGCAATATGACTTTCCAAACTAAGTCATTAATAATGAATACTTTTTTCTTCACCCTTTTGTTGTATGTTCTGGCCACTCTTTCTTTTTGTCTCATCAAAATTTCCAATGCATGTAATCTAATTTCGTCCAACTCAACTAATTCATTCATCATCATTTCCCAATATAATGCAGCTGGGATTTCGTTTTGTCTCTGAATTCGAACTGATTGTAGATGAATTTCTACTGGCAACACTGCATCATGACCAAATGTGAGTTGGAAAGGCGTAGTGTTAGTAGCTTCCTTAAGAGATGTTCTACAAGCCCATAATATTTGGTCCAAAGTTTTGTGCCAGTTTCTTGGCTTTTTGCCAATATGCTTCTTGATTAATCCTATTATTACCTTATTGGCTGCTTCGACTTGACCGTTTGCTTGAGCATAATATGGTGCTGACGTTAGCAATCTAAACCCCATTTCTTGGGCAAATTCTTGCATCTTTCTACCAGTAAACACAGAGCCTTGGTCTGTGGTTATGCTCTCTGGCAATCCGAACCTATAGATAATGTGCTTTTGTATAAACTCAATAATAGCCTCTTGATCAGCAACTATTAGTGGTATAGCTTCGATCCACTTGGTAAAATAATCTATTCCTACCAAGATATATTTCTGTCCTTTGGACGAAGCAGGATTTATTTCTCCTATCAAATCCAATGCCCATCCTCTAAATGGCCATGGTTTGATGATCGAATGCAACTCACTTGCAGGGGCATGTTGAATCCCTGCATGTTTCTGACATTCCTCACATCCTTTAGCAAAGTCTATGCAATCTTTGAGCATGCTAGGCCAATATAAGCCGTATCGAAATAATAGCCATTTCATTTTATGGCCTGCTTGATGTGCCCCACATGCCCCATCGTGGACTTCTGACAACGCTAAGTATGCCTCACTTTCTCCTAGGCATTTAAATAATACACCCTCTTGGGTCTTTTTAAACAATTCATTCCCCATGAGGAGATATGACAATGCTTTGTATTTTGTCTTTCTATCCACGTTCAGAGTTGGGTCCGCTAAATAACTCTTCAGTGGACTTCGCCAATCTGCATCTGACAAAGTATTTATGGCTAATATTTCGAATCCCTGTTTCTCAGCGTATCCCAATTTCATACTTTCCAGATCTGATGGTGTAAATCTAGTAGCCATAACTCTACCCCTTAATTCAACTAAATCCTTAAAGTTCCTGGTAGAAACTTTATAACCTGAAGCCAACTGCGCTAAATCATTTGCTTCTTGGTTCTCTATTCTTGGTATGTGTTGAATATCCATGTATTCAAATTTCCTCAATAGCCTATTGACTATGACGAAGTATACCATTAAGTTTTCCTTTATGCACTTATATTCCTTTGTAATTTGTTTGACCATTAACTCAGAGTCTCCTTTAATTTCGACTCTGGTTGCCCCCAATTCCAACAAAGCTTCAAGTCCAACAATGAGCGCTTCATACTCAGCTTCGTTGTTCGAGCAACAAGGACCATCTAATTTATACTTGAATTTTGTTGGAATTCCTTCAGGAGAAATTAGAAGGACTCCAACGCCACTTCCATTCCTGTGAGTTGAACCATCAAAGTACAATTTCCATGGTTGCATTTCGACATAACTCATGGTAGTCTGCTCAACCAAAGAATGGTCCACAATGAAGTTAGAAATCACTTGACCTTTCATAGCTTTCAAAGGCATGAAAGTCAAAGAATATTCTGTTAAGGCTAAAGCCCATTTACCAACTCTGCTATGCATTATTGGTTTTGAAAGCATATGTTTAATGACATCGAAATGAGATGAAACATAAACATCAACAGGTTTTATATAATACTTGAGTTTCATACAAGAGAAATACAAACAGAGACATAGCTTTTCTAAATTGCTATATCTGGTCTCTGCATCATTTAGCACTCTACTTAAATAGTATATGGCTCTTTCGATACCATTGCTATCTTCTTGTGTTAGCATACTACCTATACTAACTTCAGAGGCAGATATGTACAATCTCATGGGCTTCCCCCATGAAGGTGGAGACAAAATAGGAGGCTGAGAGAGGTATTCTTTTATCCTGTCAAATGCCTCCTGGTGAGCTTCGTTCCATTCGAAGGCTTGGCCTTGCTTTAGACGAAGTAACGGAGAGAAAGCTTGGGTTCTTCCACTCAGGTTCGAAATGAATCTTCTGAGGAAGTTAATTTTCCCTAGCAGAGATTGCAATTCCCTTTTTGACGTAGGTGCTTTCGTCTCCATTATGGCTTTGGTTTTGTTCTGGTTGATTTCAATCCCTTTCTTGTGAACCACAAAACCAAGAAAATCTCCAGCCTGCACAAAAAATGTACATTTAAGGGGATTCATCTTTAAGCCATGTTTTCTCATTCGCTCGAATGATTGGCTCAAATGATGCAAATGTGTTTCTGCAGATATAGATTTGATGACTATATCATCAATATACACCTGCATGAAGGTTTCAATGAAATCATGAAAAATTGAATTCATTGCCCTTTGATAAGTTTCCCCAGCGTTCTTTAAACCAAAAGGCATCACCACCCATTCGTAGGTGCCTAAGGCTCCTGGGCAACGAAATGCTGTCTTTGCAACATCTTCTTCGGTAATGAAAATCTGATTATACCCAGAGTATCCATCTAACATACTCAAGTATTCGAACCCTGCAGCAGAATCTACTAGCATTTCTACCACAGGCATGGAATATTCATCTTTAGGGGTTGCAGTATTTAGATCCCTAAAATCTATGCAAATTCTTAAAGAACCATTTTTCTTAATAACAGGTACTATGTTTGCTAACCATTTGACGTACCTTGTTGTTCTGATGAATTTGCAACGCAGCAACCTTTCGATCTCAGCTTTAATTTTTGTGAGAACCGCTGGTGCGAATCTTCTGGGAGTTTGTTTGATGGGCTTCTTGCCATCTTTGATTGGCAGTATGTGTTCGACCAACTCCCTCTTTAAACCAGGCATTTCGTCATAATCCCATGCGAAGCAATCTTTGTTTTTCTTGACGACTTCGATTACTTCCTTCTTGAGGCCTGGGCTAAGTTTTGCACTTATGTAGGTTATTCTTTTCATTTTTTCATCCCCTAAGTTGACTACATCGAGTGGATCTTGTGCCAACATTTTGGCACCTGAGTTTATGGGGTCCCTTTCGAAGCCTAAGGGTTCTTTATCGTAGATGGCATCCAACCTTTGATCCATCTCTAATTCTCTGAAGGGTGAGCGTTTCGAGCCATCCCCACTTTCTTCGTTCATCCTCATAGTTAATTTATGTATTTCAGCCTCTAAGGCCGCTTTTGATTCGTTCTCAACCATATAGGCCGAAATCCTTTCAAAAAAGGTGGACTCAGTCATGGATAAGGTTGTCGAAGTCCCAGCCTGCTGGCCGTTTTTGTATAGTGCTTTCGACTCCCTCTTCTTCACTGATTATTGTTCTATCCCAGTAAAGGCTATCATGGCGAAGAGTCATGTAGTAGTGGGCGTTTCTGGTTTCATTAATCTCATCATTTGGAACACACGGAGCAATCTTTGCCAGATTTTTATCATAATCCCTCTTGTCAACTAAATTGACTATTGACATAAAGTAGCTCTGGTCTGCTTCGATGTTTTCCACGATTCCATCATCTCTCCACAGAACTAGTCGCTGATGCATTGACGAAGGAACTGCCCCCACGCCATGGATCCACTCCCTTCCCAGCAATAAGTTATAGTTGGCCTTGGCTTCGATCACCATAAACATGGTGGGCCTACAGCTTGAGCCTATTGTCAATTCCAACTGGACCACTCCCAGTGTTTTACCCACTTTTCCCTCATAATTGGACAGAACCATATTATGGGGCTTGATGTCTCCTTCGCGGATCTCTAATCTTTTTAGCATGAAATGGGGTATCAAATTGACTGCAGCACCCCCATCCACTAGAACTTTGTTCACACCATGGACACCAACTTTTGCCCAAATAAAAAGTGGCTTAAGATGGTTCTGGACGTTCGAAGAACGCATTTTGTTCCTCAACAGCCCCATTGTCCATCACATAGTAGCACACGGGCCTATGTTTCATCAAATCTGTGGTATCTTCTTCCTCATATTCATCAATTTCAGTTTCCTGCCCAAATTCACAGGGAAGCACAGATACCACGTTACAGTTCAGGTTGAATGAAGACTCCCCCTCCGATTCGAAGTTATCTGTTATCATATCTTCGTCCTCTTCTGGGCCTGGAGTGTATTCCTTTGGTTCATCCCGTTGCACTTCAGAGAAAAGCCTCCTATTGACTGGAGGTTTGTCTTCAGTTTGATTTTTTGGTTTGTTGGTGCTAGATTCACCTTGGTTCTTTGTTGAAGTGACCCCTTTGTTTACCACAGCTTCCCTCTCAGCCTTTCGAATCCTTTGTTGCCTGTGCCACTGGGATCTTGACATGGGGTTCCTTCCCTTATAATTTTCTAATCTTACCTCCTCCCTTTTCGCTGTGTTGAATTGCCTTCTGTATGTCACAGCATGGCGTGCATTTCGTTCGGTGTTTCTCCATCTATCTTTGCCTTTGTCATTTCTGACTTGTAACCATCTGTCGGTTGGCACTTCAGCAGGGAGTTTGAAAGTCACTCTTCGAGCAACCTTGGGGTGAGGGCTATCAGGCCTTCGTTGTTTGTGTCTGCTGTCGAAACGTGGGCCCATCTGGACAGTTTCTTGATGGTTCCAGCAAGGGGCGAAGGGAATCGTTTCGAAGGCTCTGGCCATGCTTTGGTCATACACAGCAGAACACCTTGGGCAAATCAAGCACTTGGTTGCCCCTTTGTAGCAGTGAAACACAAATTCCAGCAAACTTTCTCCAGCCTTGGGATAACACCTAAAAAGCTAGTTATCCTGGCGCCAATTGTTGCCAGTTCGAGTCCTCTGTACCCTTTCGAAATTCGTAGCGATTCTTTGATTGCAAAGGATGCTGCACCTAGGGCACAATATCATGCCTGAATCTCCTTTGTGGCATGTCATGAGGTAATCCTTGAGACTAGCATCTCCAGTGTGATTATCCTCCATTCTATACTTTTCTTTTTCTAAGTATTTTTCTACTTCCTCCATCTCAGAGCGAGGCCTTTCCATATCCACCATATTTATCTCAACATCTTCCCCTTTTGCTTCATCATCGCCCCATCCTGTGGGCTTTATATCTTCAATCTGAACCTTCGAACTCTCTGGGGCAGAATATTTGACCAAATAGTCAAATTTTCCACTGGGTTCCCCTAGAGTGTCCCATATTTCCTTCTGAGGGGAAGTTGGCTTCGTGATTTGGACTTTCTCCAATTCCAGCCTCAAACCTTCAGTGACCTGTGTTAGTTCTTGGTTTTGATTTCCCTGGCCTTCAGTAGCCTGGGTTTCTCTTGCAACAGCTACAGATGCTGCTTCAATCGAAATCTCTGGCATCTTCTGGATGTCTTTAGTGACCTCCTTATCGACTTCGACCATCACCCAGTTTTCAGTTTCAGTACCCTTCTCTCCTGTTAGGGCGTCGCTTTGGTCAGTTTCCACCATGTTAATCTCTCCAATGCATGCAGGCTCGGAGTAGTTGGTGTCTGCGACGTCCAAGGGATCTTCGTCCACTTTCATCTTTGCCTTATCAGCAAACTTTAGTCTGCCGTCTTTGATTGCATTTTGAATTAGGTCCCTGAAAAAAAAACATTGTGAGGTTTTGTGGCCTAGGAAACTATGATATTTGCAAAACCCTCTCTTCTTTCTCTGATCTAAAGGAGGTATTTTGACATTTGATGGCACAATGAGTTGGCCATCTTTGACAAGTAAGTCAAAAATCTCATCACATTTAGTGACATCGAAGGTATAAACCTTCTTTGGGAATTTGTCACTTTTCTCATTTTCAACAATCTCTTTCCCTTTTGTGGGAACCAATAATTTGCAGGAATAAGGTGGAGCCTGTTTTAATTCAGCGAGGTCGATTTCGACCTCTTCGAATTCGAATTCAGGATATTCTTCTGCTTCCTCAGTTCCAACATAGGAAATCCTTTCTTTCTTGCTATTCTTAAAGACTCTGGCTTTTTCGGCCTTTAGCCTTTCGACCTGTCGAACCCTATCGGCTAACTGAGCCATATCCCTCAAATATTGAGTGTCTAGTTTCTTTCGAATAGAGTAATCCAAACCACCAGCGGCCATTTCGACTAACTCATGTTCAGGCACTACTGTGTAACATCTGGATTTCAAAAGCCTAAATCTATTTAGATAATCATCTATGGGTTCTGTGAACTTTCTCTTGACACTGGCTAATTCCTTCAAGCTTATTTTTGACTGTCCCATGTAAAATTGTTCATGGAATAATCTCTCCAAGAGAGCCCAAGTGTCAATGGACCCAGGAGGCAAAGTGGTAAACCATGTGAAGGCGTTTTTAGTCAAGGAACTTGGGAAGTATTTGATCCTGAGATCTTCATTATTGGCTATATCTCCCGCTTCGGTTAGATATCTCGCTATGTGTTCGACTGTTGACTCATTGGTATCCCCAGCGAACTTTGTAAATTTAGGGACTTTATATCCCCTTGGTAAATCAATATGCATTATGCAATCCAATATAGGAGAAGCATAATTTGGCCTTCTCATTCCTGTGTTGAGGCCATTCTGGGCCATGACTCTCTCTATCATGGTGGTTAGATTGTTTTCTGCCAAGATGTTATCATTTCGAATTCTATGAACGACAACATCGGCATCTTGATTTCGACCAACCAGGACAACTCCCCTAGGTTGTTCTTCTCGAAACTCTGGGGCTTCTAACCTTTCGACCCTTGCCCTTGGTTCCATAATTTCTCTTTGTGGGCCTGGGATTATTGGGGCTTCTAACCTTGGTTCCCTGGCCCCTAAGTTAGCTTCTTCTCTGGGTGGTCTATAAATTGGGTCGTTAGCAATTTGTTCTATAACATGCATGTTTGCTCGAAATCCCGCCTGATTCTGCCTACGCCTTTCTGGGGGAGCAAAGAAATCTGCTATTCGACTCATGTTGTCAGCGTTTTCCCTGTTCGTCACAGTCACATATTGTACTATTGGGGCAAATATTTCCTGCATAGTTTGTGCTAACACCCCTATCATATTATGGTTACTGTCATCCATTAATTGCCTAAAAGCCAACTGGTTTTCTGTGGTTAAAATAGGCATTGTGCTATAACCCACTGACCCTTGGTTATTTGTCATAAACTGATTCGCCCCAGACCCAGACCCTAATTGTGGTGATGAATTTGATGTGGAATTGTGTAAACCTGCCATAAAAGATGTGGGCATTCTGTAAGTGGAATTTCTGGTTCTATTTCCATCGAAACCGGGTGGTCTAGTTAATGGAGTGACGAAATGGGATTGTGTCCCTGATGGTGGAACGAATCCCCCAGGGTAGCCAATGGTTCCAGTATTTCCTAAGATCGAACTATTAGTTGATATGCCACTTACTCCATTGGTGGCTATATTACTGGTTGAAGATGCAACAGACTGTGCATTCGAAGGGATCACATTAGATGTTCCCATCGAAGTGGACACATTAGTGCCTGTTGTATGTGGGGCGTTTTGTTCCCCTTGTTGATTGTCAGAATTAGACATTTTGGCCAAACGTTTTCTTCTGGATAAAGGTTGGTTGCTGTTGGTTATTTTACCACTTCTCAGGTTCATAAAACAGCAAACTTCTTAGGTTCCAACGTTTTTATAATGGTCATGCCTCAACAATCTTTATTTCTAATATCCAATTATTGGTCCCACCAGGTGTGCCAATTTGTTTCCAGTGATTTCTGGTAAACAACCGCTAGTCTTCCAAACTATCGAATAAACTTACTGACTGTTATTCAATTCCTCTGGTAACTCACAGGATCGACTAGATTGATCCTAGGATTCCTTGGACATTAGGGTTACTCTCATGATCGAACAGATATTCATGGTTGGTATTTGAATGTTTTATAGGTGTTTGACTTATTTCGATTTCTTTCTTAAAGGTCTAAAGATGTAATCAAAATGTGCGTGTACGAAACTAAGTTGCATGAATAAATGTTAATTGTAAAGACATGTAAAATTGCATAAAAGGGAAGTAAATGGCTTCGAATTATAAAAACAGTTAATGCAAAGGATGTTCTGGAACGTAAAAGATTTAAAACATGAAGAAAGCGTTTAATGCAAGAAATCTGTAAATGACTTTAAGTAAAAATAGGCGTTTGAAGGATAAAACTTGAAGATAAAGGCATGAAAAGTATGACAGTTTTCTGAAATGTAAAGTGCTTGAAATGTAAAGAAAGCATTGAAATGTAAAGCTTTAATGAAGAGATTTCGAAATAGAAAGACTTTGAATGAGAAAACTTGTAAATGTTATTTGGCAGAAAGATAAAGGAAAGTGCTGGAAAAGATAAAAGGTTTTCATTAAATCATAAATATGTGGTGCTATCATACGTACATTGCTCTTGCATTCGTTTCCCTTGCCATGTGGTAGTTTGAATGTTACTGAGTATTTAGTACAATAGATATGACACACGAAATCCTAATACTAAGACTTCTATTTATACTAATTCGACCATAACGGTCTTGCTATAGGATTATGCCACGTTCAGAACATGCAGAACAACGCCTCTCTCTTCTTTCCACGTGTCTCCAAATGCTCCAGCACATAAATTTCAAACTTTGAATGTCCCGCTTCCATTTGAATTTCAAATGCTTTGGTACTTCTCCGTTTTGAACGCACTTCCCAGACACAGCCTTGTTGTTATTTCGAGACTTCTTTAGACATATTCTCATAATTTCCACTCGAAGCTTCAAGCTTTGATATGCTTATTTGAAACACTGCTTCTGCTACTTCGAAACATGACGCTTTACTTCATTTCGATCGAAAAGTTCAACTCGCTTGGCTTCTAATAATATTATCAAAATCTTCAGCCAACAAATACACAATACATAAGGAAGCAAGAGGCACGAAAATAAGGGTTAGAGAGCATTGGTAGAGGAAGAACCAAAGTTGAAAAATCACAAAAAAACTTGAGATTGAAATCAAGGTTGGAGGCATTTTCAAAGCCTGAGACGTATCCCAATCGCTTCTTGGCCATTCTCACAAGCTAAACCAATCACAACCAAGTGTTTTCCAGCTTCCATATGCACTGTAAGTCTCACGCGAGTTCCCCCTATTTTTGATTTTGTATCTCTGGAATTAGACATCGTTTTCATGAAATAATTGCATATCCTTAACCCTCACCTCATTTGCAAACTGTTTGTAATATCCAATTTCATTTATGTGCTCTGTATGAAGAACCACCATTCCTAGGGTTTGGCTCATGGTTTTAGGGATTTTCGTTTCAGGTACAATTGGTCCACGTGAAGGGCATGGTTGCAATCAGGAGGAGATGACGAGTTCAACCATGCTCGTAGAATGCATTTTCATGGCCTATGCAACGTTTTGGAACGGACCAAACTTATAGCTACGGACCTTTGTCTGTTGGTATAAGTCTTTGCACTTTTAGCCACGGTTGGGAGGTCAGGGATGATGCGTGGCATCAATCCATTGAGCAGGTCAAATATTTGTGCGCTTGTTTTATTTTCTGACCATTGAATTTGTTTTTTCTATATTATTATTTCTTCATATCTTATTAACAACAAAAACCACTTGGCCTAGTGGTTGCCACGTTTGTTTCCAAGCATATGGGGCTGGAGGTCAGGGGTTCGATCCCTGCCTCCAACATTTGCTATTTTTCTTGACAATTGCAGTTAATCCAGTATGCACGCATGCCAAAGGGTCACCATACTCCCTCACTAATCCAAGCGCCAGATGGCCAGAGGGCCAAATCTGGTGGTCAAGATTCAAGGACCCACCAAAGTGCTAGTCAACGCGTGAGCACTGGATCAGGAAAAGTCAATTGGATCAGCATTATTGGGCCTATAAAATTGCTACTAACACCCCAAATCAGGCCCAAATTCTCTTCCCTCACCCTTTTATTTATTTTATTTAATGGTTTTATTTTATCTAACTAATTTTCTAACCAATAGATTAATTTAATTTTTTATCAAAAAATCACAAAAATACTTTTTTTTTAATTCAGGATTTTATTTTAATAAATACTAACTAATTAATTTAGGTTTTTAATTCTAGAAAACTCTAACTTATTTTTGTAAATAAATAAAATTAATTAGACTTAATTAGGTTTTAACTACTAATTTAATTATTTTCTTTTCTTTTCTTTCTTAAAATAATAAAAAACCAAAAATATGTCATAAATTATTTTTCATTAATTAATTTAATAATTAATTTAGTTATTTAATTTAGGATTTAATTTCTCTTCTTAAAATAAAAAACAACAAAACAAAAAAACATTCTCTTTCAAAAGGGTCAAAACCTTAATTTCGCATTCGATTTAATTTCGCGTCGCGCTTTATTTTTTATCCAATTATGTATCTGCTTACGGATTGTAATAGTTAAATAGGACATTTATTTATTTTATCGCATTATTTTATTTTTCAAAGGGTTGCTTTTGGCGATGTAAATACCCGACGCTTTGTAATTTAAATTCCGCACCTTTAATTTCTGCAAATTACAACTGTTGGATGTTTGATAATAGGGTTTGCATGACAAGACTGAATGTTTAATCTTAAAATAAAATTAGACCACCCTTAACATTTACAAAGATAAAAATAACTGAAAACGACACACTCGCACATGCGCACTCTTAGGGTACACCCCACTTGGTTGCCTTCGTACACGGTCATTGAGTATATGTCATTTTAGAGGTCGCCCTCTTGTCTAAAAGATCATAGTTGCCTCGAAATGGTTGCCTCGGATATTGTTGCCTCAAACAAACGAGCTAAGACATTAGGGTTACCGCTAAGGCATCCTAACATTGCTTTAGTGACCGTATGTCCCTCATTCGAATTGACCCTTAAACTCCAACGACGGTGCTACCTACTCATTAATAGTAGGATAGTATTGTCTAAAGGAAATTAGCATAGAACGATTCCTTTTTCGAGTAGGTAGATTAACTCTTAGATACTTGCTCTTTCAAAACAAAATTGTTTCACACTTACACTCCTTTTCAAACAAAGTTTTCAAAAACACTTCATTACACTCTTGAGGACAGAAGAAAGAGTTAAATCGAAGTTAAAACAAAAACTTTTTTCAAACCCACAAGTATAAAGAAAACAATTTTGAAAACAATTGAGCAAGTACCTAAGAGCCCGTGGATAACCACGGATAAAAAGGGTGCTAATACCTTCCCTTTCTATAAATCTACCCCCCGTACTCAAAAATATCTCAAAAAAGGAATTTTTCTGTGCTTTTTTTCCTTTCCTTGTTGGATAAAATAAAATTCAGTGGCGACTCTTGCTTACCACGATATTTTGCGAAAACAAACACAAAACACAAACCAGCACTCCAAAAACAGTCAGTTCTTTCCCACTGTATCACATGTAGATTATGAAAAGGGAAAGTATTACCACCCTTTTCATCCATGATTTTCCATGGGCTCTTAGTTACTTGCTAGATCACTTGCTTTTGTTTGAAATTATGCTTTGTGTGGTTTTGAAAGTATTTTGTAAAAGAGGCTATTGTTTATGCAATCTTTGTAATGATTCTCGTTCGTTAGAATGTATACAAAGGTGTTGATATTTTTTAAAATGTTTTCAATTTTGTAAGATGTTTTGAAATGTGTGTGTTTGTTTTGAAAATAGCAAGGATATTTATTTTGAAATGGAGCAAGTAACTAGAAGCAATCTACCTACTCAAATGTCTTTCTTGTTCACTTTTTTCCTTTGACATTGTTTGTCTTAACATTGATTTGGTAATCAACCCTATCTTTGGATGTAAATGGGACGGGCATGGGTCATCGTATAGCCATGATTAGAAATATTGCAAGGTATCTTGGCATTTTTTGAGGGACTAAGATCATTTTGTAAGGCAACTTTAAATAGCGTCATCGAGGGACTATGATCTTGTATTTGTTTGTTTTTGCTAAGACACCTTACATGCGTAATATGACCATTTTTGTATAAGGCAACCAAGTGGAGTAACCCTAGGAGTGCTTGTGTGAAAGTGTATCATTTTCATGCTTGATTTTGTATTGAATTAGGGTTTTCTATTTGATTGGTTTTATCTTGCCATACAAACCCTAATTACTAGCATATTATATAAAAGCGATAAATTATGAAATTTAAAGTTACTACGCTATTACAACATTTGTGGGAGGGGGTATACAATTTATGAATGGGGATTGCAATAATATAAACCTAATTAATCTATTACAATCAAATTGAATATGTACAAATAATTGGGATAAATAGTATACAAGATGAATTAAATATACAAAGATATGTAAATGCAAAGAAGATTTTTGTTTGGTTTTTTACGTGAAAAAAGTTTTAACCTAAACCTAATTGATAAATCAAGATTAACTTAAATCAATTAAGAAAAGAAATTATTTTTAGAAAAGATTTTTGAATAAACCCTAATTCTATTTGATTAAAAGAAAATAAGTTTTAAGAAAAAAAAAGTATTTTTTTTTGTATTTTTGTCTTGAAAATAATATATGGCATTATGAGATTTTTTTTGGTTTTTTGATACTAAAATAATATATTTAATGGGTGTGAAGAAAAAATAAATATTTAACCTAGTTTTAATTTAATTTACAAGTTTATTTAAAAAAAATAGATACTATATAACTAAATAAAAATATTTTTTTATGAGAAAAATAAAATAAAATAAACCAAAATATAAATCTATCATTTTTATATTTTTTATGATTTTTAATATTAAGAAAAATATATTTAAGAAAATAAAATAAGAATAAAATAAATAAATAAAATGATATGGGCCAGGGGTATCACAAGCAGACAGGGGGGTAACTGTTAGAAAAAAACATAGGCCCAAGAAGCAAGAAGCCCAGCGCTGCAAAGGGACAAAAAAAATGGAAAAATATGGAAAAATGCAAAAGGCAGCATGCTGAGGCTCAAACCCATGACCTCTAGCATTTACGCGTGCTGCCTTACCACTGGGGTGGTTGTACATTCGTTTATATAAACAAAAGCACAAATATATATTATAAAACGCCTCCTGAAGGCAACTTCATCTTCAACCTTGAGCCATGGTCGGACCACCTGTATCTCTCTCATTTCTCCATAAAAATGGAAAGTTCAAACATGAAAGTTATGGGGTTTCTTCCCACGAGTTCAACCATATAATTTATGTAAACTAAAAGTCAAAGATAAGATCTAATTTTACTGGCCCTAATTTGAAACCTAATTTTTGCAGAAATTTCAAATCCAAAATTCTCTATACACAGTTAATATAAATGAAAACTATGAACATGGTTAGCTTTAGAACAAGGATATCTACATTTTGCTTTCACAAATCAGGACCAAATGATGCTTGTATGAAGAGATAGAAGTTTGAGTTTTTACCTCTTGCATATGGGATCGTGAATGGAGTTTGAGCAAGTTTTGAGAAGGCCTGAGGATCTGTTTAGCTTGCCTGGACCTCCCTGAATGTATTCCAATCCTTACTTTGTCCTGAAAGTCTCTGAATCTCTCTACTCAAGTCAACCTGCAAGCTTGATATTTGAAAATGGTGAATGGTGATGGAGGAGTTACAATGAGGGAACAGGGGTCTGGATCACTTAGGTATGATGTATATTAAGTGTTTGGGTGGTTAAAACTCAATACGCATGAGTGGATTTGGAGATGGCTATGTAAGGTTCCAAACTGTCAAACTATGGCCAATTTTCAATTGCAAAGTGTTTGGGAGTGTTTTGGAGTCTTAGCATTCCTGTGTTATGTTGAAATACACTTGTGTATATGCATGTAAAAGGTTAGAGATCAACTCCACTCAAGGTTTCTGAGTTATAGCCTTTTAACTCTATAACTTGCTTTTGAAGAAAAGTGAGGAGACAAGTCTCTAAGTGTTGTACAAGCATGATCTGAGTTGGTAGAGGCCTTAGACAAGTTGATTTTGGTTTTGACTTTGCTTGTGTGCATATAAAACAATTGAGAGGCTCAAGAAGTTGACAAAGGCAAAAGTAATGCTTTATCAAAATGGAAATGGCAACTTTGTGCCATAAATGGAATTATAACTTGGATAAAGGCTCAAATGTTTAGATAAAAGCACTAGAAGCTGTGTAAACATTTAATTATGGAGTTAGAAACAAGTTTGAGACATGCAAAGAAAAGATTATGCAGCCTAGGCTTGGATTTAAATTTTTGTTCATCGTGAAATGGCTTGAAATCAAAGTGATAAATCACCAACTTCATCTCTTCGATTCTCCCTACTCAGGAATGATCTCAAGGAGTTCTTGGACATTTTGGAAATCTTGCAATGTGCTATACAAATAATATTTGAATTTCTTTTGAATATTCCCTTTGGAACTATGTGAAAATTTTCCATGAAGTTAGGTCAAATATCTGCCTAACTAGGGCAGAATTTCACTAAGTTATTTTAGTTCATGAGCATGTATTCACAAAATTATATCTTGAGATCCAAGAATTTTTAGGAGAAATTGTATTAAGAAAATTTGTAGATTTCATGGAGATCTACAACTTTCATGTTGGAAGTTTCCTTTGAATCATCTTGCATCATGGTGAAAATTTGGCTCAAAGTTAAGAAAAAATAAGAAATTTTCTATACTTAGAAAAATTTCTAAGTTCAGAAATTTCAACTTTTCAAAACGAAATCTTAAATCCTTGATTTCTTGATGAACAAGTTTCATATTTTGGCATGTTTTGATGAATTATGATCTTTGGCACTTGACTTTGACCAAAAAGTCAAAGTTTGACTTTTCAGTATACAGTTGACTTTTGATCAATTGACTGAAAAATTCATCTGTCAATCCAATGAGCTTGCAATGTTTTGAATCATATTATTAGGTAAAAATGATGTAATTTAACTCTTTAAATCATGCTTCAAACCAATTGATCATTTTCTAGGTCAAAAATCAGAAATTGCCCATTCCCGGTCAAAACCCTAATTTTGACCGTTTTGCCCTTTTGATGATTTGATCAAATTTCTTGAGGAGTTGTGGTCCATACTTGATCAAATGATACATATGAGTCTAAAATGTTGATGTGGATAAAAAATTATGAAGTTTGACTGTAAATTGGCCATGGTTGACTTTTTCCCCAATATAGCTTATTTTTAGGTCAACTGTTCAATTGACTGATCAAAAGTGTGATTCAAGGCTTGAAACTTGACATGAGTAATCTTAAGGGTCCCTAATGATCCTTGAAATTCATTTGAAGCATTTATAGTCCAAAAATCCTTGTGCAAACTCAAACCCTAATTTTGGTCATCAGTGCATGAGAAGGTGTCTTGAGCTGGTCAAACCTTAATCCAGTCTTGAGTCAAAGAGTCTTGTGAGAAAATTCATGATAAATGAGAGGGCAAATTTTGGGGTACAACAACAGGGAAGCACCAGCATTGATCTCCATCAGTTCTTTTTCTCAGGATTTTAGATTGTATTTCCATCTTGTACTTGAGATCATTGAAACTTGTAATCCATTTTGGTGTTATTATAATAAAAAAATTTAGTATTTCAAAAAGCTTTATTACTTTGATGTTTGCAATATGTCTATAAACCTTAAATCCCTTGAAATATTAAATAATGAAGCAAAAATAATCATATGCATTGCATATCATGCATCATATTGAACATATTTCTTGCATTTATTATGCATATCCAGGTGTCTTACCCAGCTTCTTTACTTTGTTCAGCAAGCTGACTCATCACTACAATACTCGGGCTAATTTCAAAAATAAGATGGACAACTTAGAACAGGCGAATCGCGAGCTGCGCGAAGAAGTTTCTGCTTTGAAGGCCGACATGGCCAATTTGACTACTCTGATGGAAGCTCTAGTGGCTGCTCAGAATCATCCATAGAGTGTTCAACCTCAACCAACAAGGGAAAATACTGAAGTTCTAACTGTTCCCATATCTGCTACTTCGACTGTTGTTCAAAACCGTATGCCTCAAGGTTATCCATGGGGAATGCTAGAGAATTTTTCACCTGAAGGTTTCAATCTTGGTCCTCAAGATACTCCATTTGTTCAGACTATTATTACTCCTGCACCTCCTGTGGTGCATGTTGTTCTAGCTGCACCTCCTTCAGTGGACATGGTTCCGTTTGTTAATGATGATGTGTGTCGTCCTTTCTCTCCACCGAGTGAAGACTTGGGTCTTTATGACAGAATGGATGATTTTCAAGAACAATTTGACAAGATGCATAGAGAGATGAAGGCTCATAGGGGAAAAGAGCTATTTGGGAAAAATGTGAATGAGCTATGGTTGGTCCCGAATGTTAAGATACCTGCTAAGTTCAAGGTCCCAGAATTTGAAAAGTATAAGGGCAACACTTGCCCTCGTGCTCACCTAGTGATGTGTGTGAGAAGAATGTCTACCCATACTGATGATCAGCGTCTGCTGATTCACTTTTTTCAGGATAGTTTGACCGGTGCAGCACTGAAATGGTATATGAGTTTGGACAACACCAATATCCATACTTTTAATGATTTGGGAGAAGCATTCATCAAACAGTACAAGTACAACGTGGACATGGCGCCTGACCATGACTAACTTAGGTCCATGGTTCAGAAAGACCGGGAATCGTTCAAAGAGTATGCACAGAGATGGCGCGAATTAGCTGCCCAAGTGATTCCTCCCATGGAAGAGAAGGATATGACTAAGATTTTTCTGAAGATGTTGGGTGATTTCTACTATGAAAGGATGGTAGCAAGCACATCAAGTGACTTTACTGAGATGGTGAGAATGGGTATCCGCTTAGAGGAGGTTGTAAGAGAAGGTCGTTTGACGAAGAGTGGAGGATCTGGAGGTGTAAATAAGCCATTGTATGGGTTTACCAAGAAGAAATAGGGAGATGCAAATGATGTTATACAAGAGAGAAGGGTAAACGCTCCTAGAAGGAATTATCAGCGTCATCAGCAAGTCGCATAAGTTACTCCTGTGATGAATGCCACTCTGACTACCGTTACTTATCAGAGACCGTCCCAGCAGGGGAATCAAGGGTATAATAAAAGAAGGGAGAACTATGACTCTATTCCCATGATCTATGCAGAGCTACTACCAGCATTGATTCAGAAAAAGTTGGTCCAGACAAGACCACTTCCCGCCGTACCATCACCATTGCCTTGGTATTACAAGGCAGACCAAATGTACGCTTTTCATCAGGGAGCACCAGGGCATGGTGTTGAGAATTGTTATCCTTTAAAGACTGAAGTGAAAAAGTTGGTGAAGTCTAGAATTTTATCTTTCAAGGACATGGGACCTAATGTGAAAGATAATCCTCTACCCAAGCACAGGGGAGTAAATGTTGTAAATATGGTGGCCGGTTGTCCAGGCGACTTCCAGATTTTTGACATTAATATGGTTAGAGGAGATTTGGTGAAAATGCACGCAGACCTCGGTGAATTCAGCTACTATACGTATGGCCATGTCGGTTGTGCTACTTACTGTACATATATACAGGGTTGCGAGAAGATAAAGGCTGATTTACAGGAGATGATGGATGAGGGCCTAATCCACATAATCAGGCCTAGGGCAGAGTATGAAGAGGAAGTGAATATGGTTTCTGGATGTCCTGGTGAATTCAGAATTTTTGATATGGAGCATTTGAACGAGGAGCCCGTGCAGTTGCATGCTACCTTCTGCCATACGGTTGGTCAGGTGGAACACCAATATGGATCTTGCCTAGTTTGTTGTCAAAATCCCCGAGGATGTTCAATCATGAGGGAGGGTGTTCAGTTGCTGTTAGACAATGGAACTATCAAGATCATATGTCAGAGGGATGATTATCATGAGGTTGATATGGTTGAAGTTTGTTTAACGAAAGAAGAGTCAGAGGAAAAGTATGCCTCTGCAGATGAGTATTTCTCTTCAAACGAAGATCTGTTTCCCATAAATGACCTTTTGATGACTGATTATGTTGAAGAAGGGGTAAACGTCATTGTGCCTTGTTTTGGTGCACCCGCTCGTTTTGAAGTGGGGTACCATAGCAAGCCAGCTGTTACCCCATTGGTAATTTGTTTGCCAGGTCCCATCCCTTACAAATCAGATAAGGTTGTGCCTTACAAATACAATGCTACAATCTTAGAACATGGGGTGGAAATTCCCATCCAGCCAATGCCCGATGTTGGAAATATAGCTGAAAATAGTAGGGTGACCCATAGCGGTTGTATGTTTGCGCTGGTTGTTCGGGGAGATGTTGCTGCTGGAAAGAAAATTGTCGAGAATGATGAACCTAAGAAGGCTACATGAGAGACTAGTAGAGCTACATTAGAGAAAGAAGTGGATGATATTTTGAAGATAATTAAGATGAGCGACTACAGAATTGTAGATCAGCTACTGCAGACTACTTCAAAGATATCTACCCTAGCTTTATTAATGAATTCCTCTGCTCATAGAGAATCCTTGATGAGGGTACTAGACCAAGCTTTTGTGGAGAGTGACATGCCAATAGATCAATTAAGCAGCGTAATTGGAAACATTATGTCATGTAATAACTTGAGTTTCTACGATGATGAGTTACCAGATGAAGGGAGGAATCACAACCTGGCCCTCCACATATCTATGAACTGCAAGAATGATTCGCTATCCAATGTGCTAATTGATAATGGATCTGCGTTGAATGTTATACCGAGGAGTACTCTCATGAAGTTGAAGTATCAAGGGGCACCTATGCACCCAAGTGGCATCATTGTAAAAGCATTTGATGGGTCGAGGAAATCTGTCATCGGTGAAGTGGACTTACCCATCCATATAGGACCATATTTGTTCCAGATAACCTTCCAGGTCATGGACGTTATTCCTGCATATAGTTGTTTGCTAGGACGGCCATGGATACATGAAGCAGGGGCTGTCACTTCAACTGTACATCAGAAGCTAAAGTTTGTGCGCAAAGGGAAGGTGGTGATCATAAATGGGGAGCATGCGTTGTTGGTATCCCATTTGTCCTCTTTCAATATCGTAGAAGTGGATGAGGTTGCTGTTGGAACCCAGTTCTGAGCCCTATCCATTGACAACATAAGGAGAAATGAGAATTATGTGGTTTTGCTGAAGGATGTGCAGCAGGTTGTGCGCAATGGTCATAATGCAGTTTGGGAACGAATTGTGGATCCACCCGTGAACAAAAATAGAACTGGTTTGGGTTTCTCTTCGAAGAATGGCAAAGACAAAAGTTTGAAGTCAAAGTCTACTACGAACAGTTATCATGATGTTTTTCGCAGCGGAGGTTACCTCCATCCAACTGATTCTGGAATTAATGTTATTGAGGAGGATGAAGCAGAGCAGGAAATGCCGAACTATGTGACGCATGGAGTCAGGGTTCAGAACTGGGTCACCATTTATGTTCCCTCTTGCACACATGTTTCAAAGTAATTTGATTTGTTAATCTTTCTTTTGAAAAGCTTTCACTCTGCCCAAGGTGGAAGTATTAATTTTGTAGGGCTTATCTGTTTGCTGTGACTTTTAAGATCATTAATAAAAGTTGTCTTTGCTTCCCAAATTATGTTTTTATTTCCTGCTTTTTCTTCGAAAATGGTAATAAAAAAAACCTTTCAAAATAAATAATAACTGAAATTCAATCTGCATGATCACTTGTTATATCTGTCAGTTTCTAAAAGCAATCATAAATCACATGTGCAGATTAATTAAAAAAACACGTCGAATACAATGACCCTGCACCCTCTCCCAACTTTGAATGTCCTGTGTTTGGGGCTGAAGAAGAAGATTATGATGAGATTCCAGAAGAGGTCTCACGGTTGCTTGAGCACGAGGAAAATACCATTCAGCCATATAAAGAGCCTTTGGAAGTGATCAATTTGGGTTCAAAGGAAGATCCGAAGGACGTCAAGATTGGAGCATCGTTATATCCCAATGTAAAAAGAAGGTTAATTGAGTTGTTGAAAGAGTATGTGGATATTTTTGCTTGGTCTTACCAAGACATGCCTGATCTAGATACAGATGTCGTCGAGCACTATTTGCCGTTGAAGCCAGAGTGTCCGCCAATTAAACAGAAGTTAAGAAGAACTCACCCAGATATGGCAGTAAAGATCAAAGAGGAGGTTCTAAAGCAGATTAAAGCTGGTTTTCTTGTGACGTCAGTGTATCCTCAATGGATTGCCAATATTGTCCCAGTACCGAAAAAAGACGAAAAAGTCTGCATGTGCGTAGATTACAGAGATCTAAATAAAGTTAGTCCAAAAGATGATTTTCCATTGCCACACATCGACATGTTAGTGGATAGCACAACAAAATTCAAAGTATTCTCGTTCATGGATGGATTTTCCAGGTATAATCAAATAAGAATGGCTCCAGAAGACATGGAAAAAACAATGTTTATCACACCCTGGGGAATATTCTGTTACAGAGTGATGCCCTTCGGGTTGAAGAACGCTGGTGCAACGTACCAGAGGGCTATGACAACCCTATTCCATGATCTGATGCACAAGGAAATCGAAGTATATGTTGATGATATGATTGCCAAATCCCAGACTGAAGAAGAGCATATAGAAAATTTGTTGAAGTTGTTTCAGCGTTTGAGGAAGTATCGTCTCCGCTTGAATCCAAATAAATGCACCTTCGGTGTTTGATCGGGGAAGTTGTTGGGTTTCATTGTTAGCCAGAAAGGAATCTAAGTTAACCCTGATAAAGTCAAAGCAATTCAAGAAATGCCAGCACCAAGAACTGAAAAGCAAGTCAGAGGTTTCCTCGGGCGTTTGAATTATATTTCCAGATTTATTTCCTACATGACTGCAACATGTGAATTGATCTTTAAGTTGTTAAAGAAAGATCAAGGTTGTGTATGGACGGATGACTGCCAAAGGGAATTTGAGAGTATTAAAGAATATCTGCTTGAACCTCCTATCTTGCTCCCCCCCCCCCCCCCCCCCCGTAGAAGGAAGACCGTTGATTATGTATCTGATAGTGTTAGATAAATCCATGGGTTGTATTCTGAGACAACAAGATGAAATAGGGAAGAAGGAGTTCGCCATTTATTATCTTAGCAAAAAATTCAGTGATTGTGAGTCACGGTATTCCATGCTGGAAAAGACATGTTGTGCTTTGGCCTGGGCGGCAAAGCGTTTGCGGCAGTATATGTTGAATCATACCACTTGGTTGATCTCCAAAATGGATCCAATCAAGTACATTTTTGAAAAGCATGCTCTTACTGGGAGAATTTCCCGCTGGAAGATGTTGTTATATGAATATGATATCGAATACCGCACTCAAAATGATATTAAAAGTAGTGTGTTGGCATATTACCTTGCTCACCAACCAGTGGAAGATCACCAGTCTGCAGAATATGAATTCCCCGATGAGGATGTGATGTTCCTGAAAGTGAAAGATTGTGATGAACCATTTCCTGAGGAAGGACCTGACCCTGAATCTAGTTGGAGTATGATATTTGATGGAGCTGTGAATGCTTATGGTAAAGGAATTGGTGTTGTGATCGTCACTCCTCATGGATCGCACATTCCTTTTACTACAAGGTTAACATTTGATTGCACTAATAATATGGCATAATATGAGGCTTGCATCATGGGTCTCGAGGAAGCTATTGATCTCAGAATCAAAATTATAGATGTGTATGGTGATTCAACTTTGGTAATAAATCAGATTAAAGGAGAATGGGACACTCGTCACCCTGGCTTGATGCCTTACAAAGATTATGCTAGAAGATTATTACCATTCTTCAATAAAGTTGAATTCCATCACATCCCTAGAGATGAAAATCAAATGGCGGATGCTCTGGCAACTCTGGCTTCCATGTACCAAGTGAATACTTGGAATGATATACCCCAAATTACGGTTCGACGGCTAGATAGGCCCGCTCATGTGTTTACAACAAAGGAGGTAGAAGATGAAAAACCCTGGTATTATAATATCAAGCATTTTCTTCAGACTCAGGAATACCCGATTGGTGCGTCGAGGAAAGATAGAAAGACATTGAGAAGATTGGCAGGCAGTTTCTTCCTCAATGAAAATGTGTTGTATAAGAGAAATTATGACATGGTCTTGCTCAGATGCGTGGATAGACACGAAGCAGACATGTTGATGTATGAGATTCATGAAGGTTCATTTGGCACTCACGCCAATGGATATTCGATGGCTAAAAAGATGCTAAAGGCAGGTTATTATTGGCTGACAATGGAGTCTGAGTGTTACAAATTTGAAAAGAAGTGCCATAAATGCCAGATTTATGAAGACGAGATCCATGTGCCTCCGACACTTCTCAATGTGATTTCCTCCCCATGGCCTTTCTCTATGTGGGGTATTGACATGATTGGGATGATAGAACCCAAAGCTTCGAATGGGCACCATTTTATCTTGGTAGCAATTGACTACTTCACCAAATGGGTGGAGGCTACTTCATATGCCAATGTTACCAAACAGGTGGTTGTGCGTTTCATAAAAAATAATCTTATATGCCGGTATGGTGTGCCGAATAGAATCATCACTAACAATGGCTCGAATTTGAACAACAAGATAATGACAGAACTGTGTGAAGAATTCAAGATTATCCATCACAATTCATCTCCATACAGGCCAAAGATGAATGGGGTTGTTGAAGCCACTAATAAGAATATCAACCGAATTATCCAGAAAATGGTCATTACTTATAAGGATTGGCATGAAATTCTCCCTTTTGATCTGCATGGATATCGAACATATGTCCGCACTTCAACAGGAGTGACCCTGTTCTCCCTAGTGTATGGAATGGAAGATGTACTCCCAGTCGAGGTGGAGATTCCTTCGTTGCGTGTGATAATGGAAACTAAGTTGTTAGAGGCTGAATGGGTCCATAACAGGTTTGACCAATTGAATTTGATTGAAGAGAAGAGAATGACATCTTTATATCACGGGCAGTTATATCAGAAGAGAATGAAGAAAGTGTTTGATAAGAAGGTCAAACCTCGTGAATTCAGAGAAGGTGACCTCGTGCTCAGGAAGATCATGTCTTTCAACACCGATTCTAGGGGCAAGTGAACTCCCAATTTTGAAGGCCCATATGTTGTCAAGAAAGCCTTCTCTGGCGGTGCATTAATTCTTGAAACTATGGATGGTGAGGAGTTCCCACGTTCCATGATTGCTGACATAGTCAAGAAATACTTCGCCTAAAGAAATAAAAGAACAGCTTGCTAAGTTGAAAACCCGAAAGGGAGGCTTAGGAAAAAAAGGAGCGTCTCGGTAGGCCGAAAACCCGAAAGGGCGGTCTAGGCAAAAATTAGAGACATAAACAGAATGAGTTTCCCGCTAAGTTGAAAACCCGCAAGGGCGGCTTAGGCAAAAGTTAGGGATTTTCTTGGCAAGTAACTACGTCAGACAAGACTTGATTGTTGAAGCAACAATCTTCTCGGATCTTCACCATACTTCAACAAAAGCTGCTGCTCAGGATTTCAAAAGTTGTTAGGGGGGATAGTGGCCATTGTATCTCAATGTATCTTTTCCATTATGTATTACCATTTCCCAAACTTTGTAATCATCTATGGAGTCTCGCCATTCGCAGACTACCATTCTATTAATGAAGTTCGAGCTTTTACCCAATTCTTTATGTTCTTATTTTATTTAGCTTGCAAAGAATTCATTTATTACTGATAATAACTTTCAAAGCAAAAGGATTAAATAACAAAATTGATTTTTCAAAAAAAAAAGATTTTTACAATCTACTTTTACTTTGAGATTTGTGATGAAACAATGACAACAAAAATGGTGATCCCAGGAATGGACAAACTCCGGTTGTTTTGAGAAGTTTTGTTCCCCTCGGGAAGGTCTACTCGGGTTATTTTCGCCATATTGGGTTTATGGTTCTGGTATCCTCGGACAAGTTTGGGTTCATTTCTCCTCTTTTGAGTCTTCATGATGTGAAGTTTCAATCCGCATTTTTCTCCAGGGAAGTAGGCTTGAATTCCCCAATGAAGTTTGATTGTTTCGGTGTCAGTCTGCTTTATTTGAGACTGGTCTTGCAATCTCCAGTAGGCATGTTACTTTTGGAAAAAAAACTGGTTTCTCCGATGACGCCGGAAGAAGGACGTTCTATCCTGGTATCTGTTTGATTTGTCTACCTCCAGATTATGTTTCTCCTCAGTAAAGTTAAAGAAGGAAGTAGGTTTGGTTTCCGAAGTTGGCCTTTACCTTTCTTGGAATGATCATCATGGTTGATGTGTAGCCGAGTGTTGTTAGTGCCTGAGGCGGTTTTGTTTGTTTGTTCCCAATGATTGTGTATCTGTTTTGTTAGCATACGCACGATAGCACTCATACATTCATACATACATCATGCATGGCTAAAATTGACAAACCATTTTTCATTGACATTTGTTAATATTTTTGTTGACATATTACCCTGTTTTGCAGAGATAAGTTACCCTCTTGTCATTAGAGCGTTGGTCTTAAGCAGAAAACATATATTCTTTCGATTTCCCTACTGAGTTGTCCCTCATAGAAGATTTTTGCTTTAAACCTTCCGGTATAGCGCCCTATTTGGATAAATTTGGTTTTCCCTCTTGAGTTTATTTCTCAAAGGATGAATTCAGATTGACGATGTCGTTCCAGTTTATTTCTGGTTTGGATCTGTGGCTCCCCGATAATGTTATTTACTTTGGAATTTTGAAAAACTCTAAGCTTTAGTTAGTGCATTTATTTTGCACAAGAAGACTTTATCCTCTTAGCGAGAATATCATGGCATCCTCCCAGGAAGTCATACCTCTTTCCCCAAAAAAGTCATTTCCTTTTACAATCCTCCATGACCACAAATAGAAAATCTCTTTATTTGAGACAGCTTATGTTTTATCCTTTCCAGGCGGAGTGCCTTGGTTAAAGAATAAGTCGAGACCCGTTCTAGGCGAAACACCAGAATCTTGGGGAAATTTGTTATCTTTTTGCTATCTTCAGTGAACGTTGAAAGTTCATCGTCAGTGAACGGCGGTGATATGATATTTTCTCTTGCTACCTTCAGTGAAAGTTGGTAGACCATCGGAAGTGAACGTTGTGATACAGTGGGAGAACTGACTATGAGTTTTGCGTTTGTATTCGCACTTGTTCGGTTGAGCAAGAGTCGCCACCGACTTTTTATTTTATCCTAAAGGAAAGGTTGAAAAAGCACAGCAAAAACCTTTTGAGATATTTCGTGGGTTCGGGGGGTAGATTATGAAAAGGGAAGGTATTAGCACCCTTTTCATCCATGGTTATCCATGGGCTCTTAGTTACTTGGTTTTAGATCACTTGCCTTGATTTTCTATTGCTTTGAAAATGGTGTGTGTGTGTGTTTTGAAAATGTTTTTGAAGAAGATGCCTTGTCTTAGGCTACCAACGTAATGACTCATGTTTGAGTATATACGAAGGTGTGTATCTTATTGAAAATATATTTCATATGTTTTTGGAAGTTTGTTTTGAAAGTGTTTGTGAAGTGTGGTTTTTGAAAAGGAGGCAAGTGTTTTTGCAAGTTGATCTCAAGTAATTAAGAGCTTTGTCTACCCCATTGTACTCAAAGGTTTTCTCTATGTTTTCAACCCCTTTTTGACAATTTTGTTCCACCATTGAATTTGGTGGACAATCTTGCGTTTAGGATGTTTAACGGGACGAGCGCGGGTCATCGTATGGACCATGAATGCAATGGTGCCAAGTGTCTTTGGCAATTTGCTTTGAAGGGACTATGATCGTTCCATTTAGGCAACTTTCGAAAGCGTCATCGAGGGACTTATGATCATTTGAATTCGTTTTTCCAAAGAAACTCGACGTGCAAGCATGACCCATTTTGGAAGGCAACATGTGGGATTACCCTAGGGGGTGCAAGTGTGATTGTGTATTGGTTTCATGTATTTGTCTTGTATTAAGTTATCTAGCGTTTGATTTTATGTACATGCAAACCCTAGGTCTAACCATGGTATAATTGAAAGCGGTAAATTGCAAGAATTTAAAGTCTACGCTATTACAAAATAAGTATCCGGGAGTGGGGGTACAAATTTACGAATGGGGATGAGACTTAGGAATGTAGTGTCCAATAGATTACAACCAAATCGAATTTGCGATCAAATGTAAATGTAACGAATATACAAAATAAGCAAATGTATAATGTATCAAATGTAAGTATATTGTGTAAGTGTACGTGTATACGTGTATGTATATTTGTATATGTAATTATTTACAGGTTAGGAAAATGTGAATTTGAATGTGTATTATTTAAGCATTCTTTTAACTTAAAGAAAAGAATTATATATTTATTTAATTAATCTTTGTAATCTCGTATATTCTTTGATATGTACAAAAAGAAAATTTTAATTAAATGAAAAGAAAAATGTTTTCAATTTTAATTATATTGTGTATAAAAGATGTATCTTTATATTTTTGTGTTTAATATATTCAAAGAACATTTAAATTAAATGTTTTAAATTAATTAAATTATGTATATGGAAAAAATATATTTTATTGATTATTTACAAATTAAGTATTAATCTTAAGAAAAATTATATGTTCATGTACAAAGAGAATATTTTAATTAAATGTTTAAAGAATTAAGTTATGTATATATAACAAAAATGTATTTTAATTAATTATGTATTAAAAAAATGTATTTTATTAATAATAAAAGGTTATTGTAAAGAAAAATGTGTTAGTTTAAGTTTTTATTAAGAAGAGAACAAAAGAAAATTAAGTTATGTAAAGGAATTAAAATGATAAAAGAGCAGATAAGTGTTAAATGAAGGTGTTGGGCTTTAGGTGCTCTAGAAACGGTTGTGGCCCATTTACTTGAAACTAAGTTTTTTAGGGTTAATGCATTTTCGTTTCACTTGGAACATTGGCTTAGGGTTTGTGAGCGACAGAAGCGCAGTTTGCTTGTTCCACTTCATCTTCTCCGTTTGCCTTCGTCCTTTGGCCATGGCTGTTTGAACAGCGCCTCCTCGCCTGAGCCACCAGCGCAACCGTCTCCCCTTCTCCCTCAGTGCACTGTTCAGAAGACACTTGCAAGGTTCGGTCGTATTAAGGCTTTCGTTATATCTTTGATTTTAAGCTTTGATTGGATTCTGATTTACATGTTTTCTTTCATTTATTTGACATGCATGCAAGGAGTATAGGAAGGCTACCTTTCTGAGACGGAGGAGGAGGCGAGCGCGGAGGTGCTTGGAGGCTTAACGGCGAAGGGGGTGAAGACGCTTTGATGTTGTGATGAACTGGCTTTGCAATGACTCCTGGTATTTCTGTACTCTTCTTTAGGCTTTGTGATGTTCGCCTGAAAGCTTAATACATATATCTTCTTTTCTTCTTCTCCTTCTTGTGTTGCCTTTTACTCGAAAGCCTATTCTGAGTTGTGATATGATTATGCTTGCTTGCCTTTTTTGTTGCCCTGTGATGACTCTACTGAGGGCCCTGTGTTTGCCATTGAGTTGCCTGTTGAAATGCTTCTTTATCTCGTCTATGAGTTGCCTTTTGGAACACTTGTTTGTATTGCTGAGATCGATGCCTTGTGTTTGGTTGTTGAAATGCCCTATGATGATAGTTTCTCTGAGGCTTTGCTTAGGTTTAGTTTGACAGGTTCAACACTTATTAGTTTTGGACTTTTTGTTGGACTTGCCTTCTGGTTCTTTAGGCTTGGTTATGGCCTTTGATGACTTATGAGCATTGGGTTTATGTTTGTTGGTTATATCTTTAGATCAGTTTGACAGGGTTTGGCCTATGCTGGTTATGGTCTTGGTATCTGGTACAGGTTTGAGCTTCTTTGGTTCTTTAGGCTTTCAGGCAGGTTGGGTTGTGGTGAATTGGTTTTCTGTTGTTTGTGTTTAGGCAGGTAAGGCTTGATGATGGTTATTTAGAGCTTACAAGTTTTATTTTGGCTTTAAGGCATCTGAGGGTTTTTGTTTATCAGTTCTGGCTTTATGTTGCAGTTTGATATGGCTTTGCAGGTTTTTTATGCTTGTTGGGTTGTTATGGTTTGAGAGCTTACAGGTTATGTGTTTTCAGATTGTTGGTTTGGTGAGGCTTGAAGGCTTGATGCTTGCATTAGTTATGGCCTTGCAGGTTTGAACTTTACAGGTTCAGGCTTGTGAGGTTTCTGCTGTTTGTAGGCTTCAGCAGGTGGAGGCAATTTTTGAGTTGTTGCTTCTCTTTGTGATATCCCCCCCTTTTACTGTACTGTGTTCAGTTCTTTTATATTTTTCTTCCTGCCTAAAGCCTTGTAACCTGCTTTCTTTGTTCTCTTCTTCTCTCTCCAGTACAATCAATATATTTAAAATATGTTTATGCTATGTACTTTCTGAAAGGGCAACTTGGGAAATGATGAAAATGAGTATGTTGCTTGCATATCATGCTTTCTCTGCATATTTGTCCCTTCTTTTGACAGCTTCTTGTACTTTGTATCTTTTGATATCCTTCCAAATCTTCTTTATTGACAGCTTGGGTACCCTTTTGGATAGTAACTTGTACTTTTGGCAGAAAGTTTGAGTTTGGACTTTTAGTTTGGACTTGCTGTTTGCTTTTGAACTATGCAGTTTGACAATTTTTGAATTGTGCAATTTTTACTTTTATGCATTCATTTTTAGCAAATAAACATTCATCCCTCTTTGTGAACCGGGAGAAATCCCGTGATTTGCAGAGAGGGTTAACTGATCCCAATCAGTTGCCCTTAATGATGAACTGTAATTTTATTTGTCTCGTTATTTATTTATCTGCTATTTGACTTTCTTTCTCTTATTTGCAGACAAAAATTGAATGGAGGGGAGCAAAGGATAGCAGATGAAGAATTGAAGATTAGAAAAATATTTAGGATAGTTTTTATTTAAGTTTAAATCACTGTAAAATTATTGTTGTAAACAAATTGTAAACAATAATTATACAAATAATTTAAAAGTAAATAAAAAGTTTTTATCCAATTAATTCTTTTTTTTATTTTTTATCCTTCATTGTTTATTTATTATTTAAAATTCTTTGAATTATAATAAATGGAAAATAAATTCCAATCTTTTAATCCTAGAATAATAAGTTATTAAATAAATAATGCTTCAGCATTTGATCAGTTAAACCTGGCGTTTCAAACATCCAGAGCAAAAAACAGTCAATCACAGCAATTGTCCGGACGCTTTTCCCTTTTATGACTTTAATCAAACATCGCAAATCCAACCCCAATGCAACCCTTTACTGATTCAGTCAAACAATCGTGAATTCAATCCAAATGCATTCTTTTACTGATTAAATCAAACAATGCGAATTCAACCCAAATCTCGGAATAACTTGCAAAGTGCTGTAGAATTTAAATCCTTCTGAGAACGTGCCCACAAAACCCTAATTCTTGATTAAATACCAAAGAACGTTCGCCTGATCAAAGTTGAGCCAAAATCAACAAAAACCCTAAACCAACTGTTTGAAACATTCCAGAAGTTGTTATTTCTTGTGGAAAAATGCCAGGGCAAATTTTGGGGTACAACAGTTGCCCCTGTTCAATCTTCTTGAACCTGAAGAGTTAGATTGGCAAGTTTGCCTTTCGCGACTTGAAGGTAAAAGAAGATTGGACACTAGAGTGCCCTAAAATTTGCACTCGGCGATGTGATGGTAGAGGTGAATGGGCTTAAAGATGCCATTTGGTGATGGGCTTAAAGATGCCATCTGATGCGATAGAATTTTGTCGGGGGATGGGCTTAGAGATGCCATCTGAGAATGGTGAACTGTATGTCAATGGTGAGTGAACGAGTATCAGAAAGGCACCCGTGTTTTGGAACATCTCTGAATTGGGGGTCCGAACAAGCAACAGATTGACATCCATGTTTGGAGAATCCGTAAACTATTTTTGAAGGTCTTGAAGTTGAATAAGCAATAGAGCCACATTCGTTGTTGGGAAGCGTCCAAAAACTGTTTTCAAAAGTTGAGAAGAGTCTGAACAAGTGATAGGTTAACATCCATTACTGGAGAACCCGCGAACTGTTTTCAGAAATCTTGAAGTGGAAGAGGAACCGGTGTAGGGTTTCCTGATGATGCGTCCGTGTAAAACTTCATCTGAATGAATCTGGAATAAGTATCAGAATGTCGCCGTGCCTGGGTCACATCTGAATTGTCTCTGAGTGAATCTGGAATAAGTATCAGAATATCGCCATGTCTGGGTCACATTTGAACTATTTCTAGAAAGAATCTCGGAAGATGATCTTTGTCTGTCGATTGATCTTACCTGAAAAGGTAAAGGGTTAGTTGTATGCAATGTTATGATGCGTGATGCAATGTATGTGACATCAATGTTTATGACATGAATGTGATGAATGCGCATGTAAGCTGATGAGCTATCCTGCTGAAGATAAATGAATCCTGGGTGGCTGAAGATAAAAGAATCTTGACTGCTGCCGGGGAGAACAATTCCTTGGCTACTGCGATGGAGGGCAAGAATCCTTGATTGTTGAAAAGTGAGAAGTCTTGGGACCACTGTTGGGGAAATCAGAAGCTTGGGTTGTATGCCAAACTACTGGGAAATCCTGTCTTGAGGAGATCTTCACCAGAGAATATTCGAATATTCTGTGGGGAGCTGGGAATGAGAGTCTTCAATCTGCTTGGGGATTGATAGTTGGAAGTTTTAACTTCGCTGGGGGATAATGAAACTTGACTCTGAGTGGAATTAGCTTCTGGAAGGTTCTTTGGCTGGGGATTGCGAGAGTCCTCTGATTGCTGCAGGTGTTGGTCTGGAATAAGTTACTGAATGTCGCCATCTCTGGGTCACATCTTGAACTATATCTGGATGCAAGTCTGAATGAGTTATAGAATGTCGCCAAATCGTGGGTCACATCTGAACTATTTCTGGAAGCAGGCTTGGATAAGTTATAGAATGTCGCCAAAATCTGGGTCACATCTTGAACTATCTCTGGATGAAGGTCTGAATGAGTTATAGAATGTCGCCAAATCTTGGGTCGCATCTTGAACTATATCTGGAAGGAAATCTGGAATGAGTTATAGAATGTCGCCAAATTTTGGGTCACATCTTGAACTATATCTGGAAGGAAATCTGGAATGAGTTATAGAATGTCGCCAAATTTTGGGTCACATCTTGAACTATATCTGGAAGGAAAGTCTGAATAAGTTATAGAATGTCGCCATATTTTGGGTCACATCTTGAACTATATCTGGAAGGAAAGTCTGAATGAGTTATAGAATGTCGCCATATCTTGGGTCACATCTTGAACTATATCATGAAGGAATCTAGAATGAGTTATAGAATGTCGCCAAATCTTGGGTCACATCTTGAACTATATCTGGATGAAGGTCTGAATGAGTTATAGAATGTCGCCAAATCTTGGGTCATATCTTGAACTATATCATGAAGGAATCTGGAATGAGTTATAGAATGTCGCCAAATCTTGGGTCACATCTTGAACTATATCAATCTTCTGAGGTGATGAGGGAATTGTTGAACACTTTTGACATTCGAATGCCCCAAGTGATGATGAAGGAGTCTTGAATCAGATTACTCTGCGAATTGAGAGATTTCTTGAAATCTTGACTGGACTGCCCCAGGTTAACTGAATTTTGAAAGATCTGTTGAAACCTTGACCGGACTGCCCCAGGTTAACAGGATGGTGACATGCCATGCCCCTTGTTGATAGGAGATTTGTCGTTGGAAGTGTCATCCTTTTGAAGTGATTTAGCTCACTGAGAGAGCTTTCGTTCCTCCGAACATTCGCTATAGGAAATTCTTCGCTGTCAAACAAAAAGCCAAATGCAGACAGTGATATTCAAGCAATGCAAAGTTTATGTTTGTCTCGAAGTTTTGCAAAATGCGTTTTTTAGCAGAAAACTTTTTATAAGACATATCAACACAAGATTTAGAGCAAAGCCTTACAGGAGTCAAGATACCTTTTGTAACAGTATGCTTTCGAACTAACCCATGCTTCAATTAGGACTTTTGAAGGGTTGTAACGTGGCTTGGTTCACGGTTTAAGAAACAAAGGATAAAGGCTCAAAGTATATTTATACCCACCCGCTCTTCATGATGTTCTTCACACCTAAGCTCAGTTAATTGTGCATCGCACTCTGTTTTGAGTTTGGAACGACTTTTGGGTGATGGTTCACCAGTTGAATTTGGGGAGACAGTCATCATCCCCTTTTTTCTTTTTCAACATTTTTCATGTTGATGAGGATTTTGTAATGACCTCACTATTTTGATTTTGATTTGTTATCCCTAACTTTTGCCTGACTGTTCCCATTTTTCGAGATTACAGTCAGCGGGATGCCCCAGCTTTCTCGAGCTTCCTTTACAGGTTTTGGCTCAGTGGGCTTTTTCTCTTTTGAGAGATTGACTGCCTATGTGATAGGGAACCACCCTTGTCTTTTGATTCCAAATGAATGCTTTTCTTTTTCTTTGACGTCATTCGTTGTGTTACGAACTGAGAGCTTGTGACTTCAATGCACATTTTCTTTGAATTAACTGAGAGACTACCCTGCCCCAGGTTTATATCAAAGGTTTCGATTGTTTAGAACAGAAAACTCCTACTTCTTTGGCTCGAAGGGGTTGACTAGGGATTAACTTCCTTATAACTCCAGTGTTTGAGAATTGAAAGAAATGCCTGTACATCATCAGCAAGGTCTGTTCAAAAGCATATTGTTTGAGATTATGGTATTGTTTCGTCATCCTCCCTCTAAAGGCTTGCAGCTTTTTATCAAGAGTCAAATATCATAAAGAAAACATAAGAGTAGTGAAAACGAATGGATGAATTCAAGACAAACATATGCAATGCATTAATGAAACAAAGTTTAACATTAAAAGATAATTGTTTGAATGACAAAAGATTACAACTTTGAAAATTCAGAATGAAACAAACACAATCTCAATGAGCTGGTATATGAGCAGTGATCATGCTGGGGTCTCTGGGGGACCAAACTCAATCTCCTTGGCATCGATCATGTCTTGGATCTTGTTCTTCAGAGGCCAACAGTTGTTGGTATCATGCCCCGGGCTATCAGAGTGGTATTCACATCTTTCATTGGGGCGATAGGTAGGAGCAGAAGTGTTTGGGTTCCGGAGAGGAGCCCTCAATGTAATCATGTCCCTCTTCAACAAGTGTTGCAGTGCCTGAGACAGTGACATGTTGATCTTGGCGAACTGCCTCTTAGGTGCGACCTCCTTATACTGATGCCCCTGTCTTTGCTGAGCAGGTGTAGGGTTAGAGATCACGACTGCCCCTACATGTTGGTCATGACGACCCTTTTGACTGTTCGCAGCATTGGACTCTTTCTTTCCGTTGTAGGGAATTATCTGAGTATCAGAGGTTATAGCTCCCTGGATCTTTCCACTCTTGATGCCAGCCTTGACCCTTTCGCCGGTCAGTATTAGATCGGTGAACCTAGCTGAGGAGCTTCCAATTAAGTGATTGAAGAAAGGCCCGGTCAAAGTTCCCATAAAGATGTCAATCAGCTCTCTGTCAGTTAAAGGGGGTTGCACCCTACCAGCCAAGTCTCTCCACTTTTGGGCATATCCCTTGAAGTTCTCGTCGAAACCCATGGTCATGTTCTGCAACTGCACACGGGTTGGTGCAAGATCAGCATTGTACTGATACTGTTCGTAAAAAGCCCTGGCTAGATATTCCCAGGTGTGGATGCGAGAACTCTCCAATTGATAGAACCACTCGAGTTGAGCCTCTACCAAACTTTCTTGGAAGAAATGGATCCAGAGTCTCTTATCAGCTGTGTATGGTTGAATCTTGCGGGCATAAGTCTTCAGATGCATCTTAGGGAAAGAGACACCATCGTACAGAGCAAAGGTAGGGACTTTGAACTTTGGAGGGATGACCAATCCAGGAACCAAACCCATGTCTCCTAAATCCAAGCCAGGTATTTGTTGGATCTCCATAGCATTGAGGCGATCCTCCAACTCTTTGTACTTGTCATCAGTAAGAGGATATTGTTCTTCGGAGTAATCAACTTCCTTTTCAACAATCTCCTCATTGTGGTCTTCTTCAAGACTAACTACTGTGTTGGATGGAGTTGCAAGGTCTTGGGTCTTAGGCCTTCTCCTCAAGTTCAGGATGTGGGCTGCCTTTTTGGACTTCTTCTTCTTGTCTTTGAGAAGGAGAGTTGTCAGATCCTCTTGCCCTTTCCCCATAGCCAGAAGCATTTGCTGGAATTGAGCGTTTTGAGCTTGAAGATCCTTCACTGTTTATTCCATATCCATCTTACTGAAATAAACAGTAGGAAGAATAAGGAGACCTGTATGGGAGAAACCTGTCATGCAATGATATGTATGATATATATGCAATGTTTTCAAGGATCTCTTGGGTTAAACACAAGAGAATGTTAGGGGTTGAACTTCGCTCTTGGATTGGAGAACTTTGCACCGGTGGATGTCTTTCCACTAGAATCAAGCTCACCATGTCAAGTGGGTCATCGCCACTGATTCAAGTTGTTGCACTTGATCTTTGATGGCTTTTGTTTAGAGGAGAAACCTCTTGCCCCCTTGGTAGACGTTTGGTTCAACGTAATCCTGTATCAACAGAACCCTCGAGATCCTTGAAATGGTTATTGAAAATGCTATGGTATGATGTCATGATGTTATGTACATGTATGCACAAGCAAGTAAGTGTATATACAGGCAAACATATTCACACAAAGCAAACAAGTCCTTAGGTTTATGCTTGCATGAGGTTCAGGTAAGTACCCTCTTGAAGTTAGTTGGCTCATCCTGTCCTAAAATAGAAACCAGGTTCTAAGGAGCTCAATATCATTGGATTGTTTTCTGTGTTCATTGTTTCGGTTTAGCCACTTAACTGGCGACCAAAATATTCCAATAAAACAACCCTCAAATGAGTGTAGTATCGAGTATCTACCAACTTCGGACTGCACCAAAGTCGGTTATCTCACTACCCCTAAAAAGGCTAAGATGGTCAATTAAGGTTCTAAGAGTTCGTTAGTGCTTCACGACATCACTCAGCGGCCCCGTACTCTCCTTGATTGAACTCAAGGGTTACCGGTACTCGCAAATATGTCACACTAACATAGCTTACTGTTTTAACCATGTCGGTATACCCCGCACAGTTCCCTCACAGTTTTTTTTTGTTGCTATTTACCTAGGAAGGTGCCCCAAATCCGGGTGTAGGATTTAAAACAAACCCAAACAAGAACCCAAAAGATAAAGCAATCAAGTCAATCAAAGCAAGAAAGTAAAGGTGATCTGAACCCTAAGGTAACCCCACTTTTAAGTTTATCCTCAGCAGAGTCGCCAGTTCTGTGATACGGTGGGAGAACTGACTATGAGTTTTGCGTTTGTATTCGCACTTGTTCGGTTGATCAAGAGTCGCCACCGACTTTTTATTTTATCCTAAAGGAAAGGTTGAAAAAGCACAGCAAAAACCTTTTGAGATATTTCGTGGGTTCGGGGGGTAGATTATGAAAAGGGAAGGTATTAGCACCCTTTTCATCCATGGTTATCCATGGGCTCTTAGTTACTTGGTTTTAGATCACTTGCCTTGATTTTTGATTGCTTTGAAAATGGTGTGTGTGTGTGTTTTGAAAATGTTTTTGAAGAAGATGCCTTGTCTTAGGCTACCAACGTAATGACTCATGTTTGAGTATATACGAAGGTGTGTATCTTTTCGAAAAGATATTTCAAATGTTTTTGGAAGTTTGTTTTGAAAGTGTTTGTGAAGTGTGGTTTTTGAAAAGGAGGCAAGTGTTTTTGCAAGTTGATCTCAAGTAATTAAGAGCTTTGTCTACCCCATTATACTCAAAGGTTTTCTCTATGTTTTCAACCCCTTTTTGACAATTTTGTTCCACCATTGAATTTGGTGGACAATCTTGCGTTTAGGATGTTTAACGGGACGGGCGCGGGTCATCGTATGGACCATGAATGCAATGGTGCCAAGTGTCTTTGGCAATTTGCTTTGAAGGGACTATGATCGTTCCATTTAGGCAACTTTCGAAAGCGTCATCGAGGGACTTATGATCATTTGAATTCGTTTTTCCAAAGAACCTCGACGTGCAAGCATGACCCATTTTGGAAGGCAACATGTGGGATTACCCTAGGGGGTGCAAGTGTGATTGTGTATTGGTTTCATGTATTTGTCTTGTATTAAGTTATCTAGCATTTGATTTTATGTACATGCAAACCCTAGGTCTAACCATGGTATAATTGAAAGCGGTAAATTGCAAG
The DNA here is from genome assembly GCA_948472305.1 of Vicia faba. NCBI lineage: Eukaryota > Viridiplantae > Streptophyta > Magnoliopsida > Fabales > Fabaceae > Vicia > Vicia faba. Next base: position 359,435,926 of record OX451738.1, read on the forward strand.
AATTTAAAGTCTACGCTATTACGGGGTACAAATTTACGAATGGGGATGAGACTTAGGAATGTAGTGTCCAATAGATTACAACCAAATCGAATTTGCGATCAAATGTAAATGTAACGAATATACAAAATAAGCAAATGTATAATGTATCAAATGTAAGTATATTGTGTAAGTGTACGTGTATACGTGTATGTATATTTGTATATGTAATTATTTACAGGTTAGGAAAATGTGAATTCGAATGTGTATTATTTAAGCATTGTTTTAACTTAAAGAAAAGAATTAGATATTTATTTAATTAATCTTTGTAATCTCGTATATTCTTTGATATGTACAAAAAGAAAATTTTAATTAAATGAAAAGAAAAATGTTTTCAATTTTAATTATATTGTGTATAAAAGATGTATCTTTATATTTTTGTGTTTAATATATTCAAAGAACATTTAAATTAAATGTTTTAAATTAATTAAATTATGTATATGGAAAAAATATATTTTATTGATTATGTACAAATTAAGTATTAATCTTAAGAAAAATTATATATTCATGTACAAAGAGAATATTTTAATTAAATGTTTAAAGAATTAAGTTATGTATATATAACAAAAATGTATTTTAATTAATTATGTATTAAAAAAAATGTATTTTATTAATAATAAAAGGTTATTGTAAAGAAAAATGTGTTAGTTTAAGTTTTTATTAAGAAGAGAACAAAAGAAAATTAAGTTATGTAAAGGAATTAAGATGATAAAAGAGCAGATAAGTGTTAAATGAAGGTGTTGGGCTTTAGGTGCTCCAGAAACGGTTGTGGCCCATTTACTTGAAACTAAGTTTTTTAGGGTTAATGCATTTTCGTTTCACTTGGAACATTGGCTTAGGGTTTGTGAGCGACAGAAGCGTCGTTTGCTTGTTCCACTTCATCTTCTCCATTTGCCTTCGTCCTTTGGCCATGGCTGTTTGAACAGCGCCTCCTCGCCTGAGCCACCAGCGCAACCGTCTCCCCTTCTCCCTCAGACTGTTCAGAAGACACTTGCAAGGTTCGGTCGTATTAAGGCTTTCATTATATCTTTGATTTTAAGCTTTGATTGGATTCTGATTTACATGTTTTCTTTCATTTATTTGACATGCATGCAAGGAGTATAGGAAGGCTACCTTTCTGAGATGGAGGAGGAGGCGAGCGCGGAGGTGCTTGGAGGCTTAACGGCGAAGGGGGTGAAGACGCTTTGATGCTGTGATGAACTGGCTTTGCAAGGACTCCTGGTATTTCTGTACTCTTCTTTAGGCTTTGTGATGTTCGCCTGAAAGCTTAATACATATATCTTCTTTTCTTCTTCTCCTTCTTGTGTTGCCTTTTACTCGAAAGCCTATTCTGAGTTGTGATATGATTATGCTTGCTTGCCTTTTTTGTTGCCCTGTGATGACTCTACTGAGGGCCCTGTGTTTGCCATTGAGTTGCCTGTTGAAATGCTTCTTTATCTCGTCTATGAGTTGCCTTTTGGAACACTTGTTTGTATTGCTGAGATCGATGCCTTGTGTTTGGTTGTTGAAATGCCCTATGATGATAGTTTCTCTGAGGCTTTGCTTAGGTTTAGTTTGACAGGTTCAACACTTATTAGTTTTGGACTTTTTGTTGGACTTGCCTTCTGGTTCTTTAGGCTTGGTTATGGCCTTTGATGACTTGTGAGCATTGGGTTTATGTTTGTTGGGTATATATTTGGATCAGTTTGAAAGGGTTTGGCATATGCTGATTATGGTCTTGGTATCTGGTACAGGTTTGAGCTTCTTTGGTTCTTTAGGCTTTCAGGCAGGTTGGGTTGTGGTGAACTGGTTTTCTGTTGTTTGTGTTTAGGCAGGTAGGGCTTGATGATGGTTTTTTAGAGCTTACAAGTTTTGTTTTGGCTTTAAGGCATCTGAGGGTTTTTGTTTATCGGTTCTGGATTTATGTTGCAGTTTGATACGGCTTTGCAGGTTTTTTATGCTTGTTGGGTTGTTATGGTTTGAGAGCTTACAGGTTATGTGTTTTTAGATTGTTGGTTTGGTGAGGCTTGAAGGCTTGATGCTTGTATTAGTTATGGCCTTGCAGGTTTGAACTTTACAGGTTCAGGCTTGTGAGGTTTCTGCTGTTTGTAGGCTTCAGCAGGTGGAGGCAATTTTTGAGTTGTTGCTTCTCTTTGTGATATCCCCCCCTTTTACTGTACTGTTTTCAGTTCTTTTATATTTTTCTTCCTGCCTAAAGCCTTGTAACCTGCTTTCTTTGTTCTCTTCTTCTCTCTCCAGTACAGTCAATATATTTAAAATATGTTTATGCTCTGTACTTTCTGAAAGGACAACTTGGGAAATGATGAAAATGAGTATGTTGCTTGCATATCATGCTTTCTCTGCATATTTGTCCCTTCTTTTGACAGCTTCTTGTACTTTGTATCTTTTGATATCCTTCCAAATCTTCTTTATTGACAGCTTGGGTACCCTTTTGGATAATAACTTGTACTTTTGGCAGAAAGTTTGAGTTTGGACTTTTAGTTTGGACTTGTTGTTTGCTTTTGAACTATGCAGTTTGACAATTTTTGAATTGTGCAATTTTGACTTTTGTGCATTCATTTTTAGCAAATAAACATTCATCCCTCTTTGTGAACCGGGAGAAATCCCGTGATTTGCAGAGAGGGTTAATTGATCCCAATCAGTTGCCCTTAATGATGAACTGTAATTTTATCTGTCTCGTTATTTATTTATCTACTATTTGACTTTCTTTCTCTTATTTGCAGACAAAAATTGAATGGAGGGGAGCAAAGGATAGCAGATGAAGAATTGAAGATTAGAAAAATATTTAGGATAGTTTTTATTTAAGTTTAAATCACTGTAAAATTATTGTTGTAAACAAATTGTAAACAATAATTGTACGAATAATTTAAAAGTAAATAAAAAGTTTTTATCCAATTAATTCTTTTTTTATTTTTTATCCTTCATTGTTTATTTATTATTTAAAATTCTTTGAATTATAATAAATGGAAAATAAATTCCAATCTTTTAATCCTAGAATAATAAGTAATTAAATAAACAATGCTTCAGCATTTGATCAGTTAAACCTGGCATTTCAAACATCCAGAGCAAAACAACAGTCAATCACAGCAATTGTCCGGACGCTTTTCCCTTTTATGACTTTAATCAAACATCGCAAATCCAACCCCAATGCAACTCTTTACTGATTCAGTCAAACAATCGTGAATTCAATCCAAATGCATTCTTTTACTGATTAAATCAAACAATGCGAATTCAACCCAAATCTCGGAATAACTTGCAAAGTGTTGTAGAATTTAAATCCTTCTGAGAACGTGCCCACAAAACCCTAATTCTTGATTAAATACCAAAGAACGTTCGCCTGATCGAACGTTCGCCTGATCAAAGTTGAGCCAAAATCAACAAAAACCCTAAACCAACTGTTTGAAACATTCCAGAGCCATGAAAATCAGTAAAACCCTAATTTTGCTTGGCTGACGAGAAAAGTCTGTTTGACCGATTCTTGAGCCAGTCTGAAAAATCAGGAAAAGCCTGAAGTTGTTATTTCTTGTGGAAAAATGCGAGGGCAAATTTTGGGGTACAACAAACGTCAATGTTTTTTTTAATCTTTTTTCTATCTTCAATGAACGTTGATAGTTCATCATCAGTGAATGACGGTGATATGATATTTTCTCTTTCTACCTTCAGTGAAAGTTGGTAGACCATCGGCAGTGAACGTAGATGTTTGTTATCTTTTTGCTATCTTTAGTGAACGTTGATAGTTCATCGTTAGTGAATGGCGGTGATATGATATTTTCTCTTTCTACCTTCAGTGAAAGTTGGTAGACCATCGGAAGTGAACGTCGATGTTTGTTATCTTTTTGCTATCTTCAGTGAATGTTGATAGATCATCGTCAGTGAATGGTGGTGATATTATATTCTGTTTCTACCTTCAGTGAAAGTTGGTAGACCATCGGCTGTGAATGTTGGTGCTTGTTATCTTTTTTCTATCTTCAGTGAACGTTGATAGATCATCGTCAGTGAATGGCAGTGATATTATATTCTCTTTCTACCTTCAGTGAAAGTTGGTATGCCATCGGCAGTGAACGTCGGTGTTTGTTATCTTTTTGCTACCCTTAATGAACGTTGGTAGTTCATCATCAGTGAACGATGGTGATATGATATTTTCTTTTTCTACCTTCAGTGAAAGTTGGTATACCATCGGCAGTGAACATCGATGCCTGTTATCTTTCTCTTTGCCTTCAGTGAATGTTGGTAGCTTCGCCTTCAGTAGAAGTTGGTGTGTCCTTTAACCATCCTACCATCCTCTCTGATTCAGTTCTTTTGGTCCACCAGTGATTTATTTTCCTGGTGGGGTTGCCCCTTTGTTTCTGTATTATTGCTGCATCCCCAGTGATACTTTCGTCTCTTTGGTATTGTTCATATGCATAAGCATTTGCATGGCATCTCAGGGCCAAAAATAGGGTTTGTTTTATATTTAAGTATCTTCGATCGCGTCGAAATGAAGATTTTTAACCTTCGTATCTCTGGATAGAAGAACTTAAATAAGGGCAGTTGTTGTACCCCAATTTTTGGCCCTAAGATCCCTTCATCATACCATGTTGTTTCACTCACAACAAGATCACACTAGGATCCTTAGTTCCCCTCCCTACTTTGAGTTGTGATCCTTTTGAGGGATTACCAAGCACCTTAACTTATGTTCCTTTTGTGATCATGAATATTGTTTTGATTTCTTCACTTATAAAATACATTTTTGGCTTGTCTTGTTTGTGATCCATGTAGGTAAGGGCAATGAGATTTAACACGTTACCCCATGGGTTCATGAATTTATTTCCATGCCCTAATCAATACAAGCTTGAGAAGTTCAAACCTCATCATTGGATTGGTTTTGGAAGAATTGGCATGGCAATATTGTTTTGGCTCACCATATTTCAAGGTTATTAAATTTGACCCAAAAGTACAAGGGGTTGATTGGAGAAGTTGTCATGTTTGGACAAGGCCTTATTCCTATTGGTCACAAGAGCATATTTCTCTCAAATTTCAAGATATGGAAGTGGTTTTGGTGGCTATGAGTCTTCATTATCATCCTCAACAAATTTTATTCACAAAGAAATAATATTGGTACAAGAAGTTTGTTCAATCTTGTCAAAGTTCTCCAAGGCATTCTCTTGATCTAGAAGCTAGGATTTGGAACTTCAAAGGAGCATATCTTGCTCACCTTTTGCTATTTTTGAGTAATTCCAAATAAATCCTTCTCTTCAAAGGGTTATCAACAAATAACTTCAAAAATTCCAAAGAGTTTTCATGTGGAAGAAACTTGGTGAAGAAGAAAGATTACAAGTTATCCAGATGAACCCACAATTTTCCACATGTGACTTCAAATGGTCATAACTTGGTCAATTTTTATCACCTTGAGTCCATTATTTTTCCATAATGATCTTGAAGATGTGTACTTTATGCCTTATTTTATGTGCAAAGTGAGAAAATGGATGGAGGTTGCCTTAAATATGAAAAAGATTATAGGTCATTTCATGATTTTTGGCCAAATTCAACAAGTCATAACTCTCTCAATTTTTGAAGATTTTGAATGGTTCAAGTCCCAAAATGTTAATCAAGAGATCTACTTCATTCCATCTTTTTTTGTCAAGAGAAAATTCCAAGTGGAAGGCTGTGTTTGGATGCAAAAGATTATAGGTCATTTTTTAAGAAGAATTTGAAATATTTCTAAGTATGAAAAGTTAACCCTTTTTCTTCAACTTTGACTCAATGTAACTTTCAGCTCAAGCATCCATTTGATTCCATTATTTTTCCATTGCAAAGCTTGTAACCTCACTTTTTTAAAGCATCAAGAATCATGCCCTAAGACCCCTTGAGTTGGAAATGCCATGGATTTGAATTTGGTAACATGAAACTGATTTTTTCACAAAGTCAGAATTTTGAAATCCATAATGTGACTTCTAAACACACGATTTATGCGTGTTTTTGATTTAAAATTGATTAGCAAACTTTCCAGAAGTGATTAGCACCCCATAACACAAGATTTGGTTGAGTTTTGATGGAAATGAAGTCACACTTCACTCGTGCTCGACCTTCACTCAATTTCCCTCCAAAATTCCTTGTTTCTTCAAATTTTCATTCCCATTCACTTCCCTATAAATAGAGGGTCCTTCCCTATTCATTTCTGGAAGCTTTGAGATCCAAAAACACCCTGCCAAAACTTCACACGAACCCATCTTTTTTGAATTCAGTTTCTGAGATTAAAGCTCCCTTTTCCAAAATTCTTTACGCATGCATCATCCTTGATCATCATATAAACTCTCCAACACTTAAACCAATCAAAATGAGCCATAATTCAAGCTACCAAAGTCCAATTTCAGAGCTTCTTCCTTGAACTTCGAAAAGGTAGAATTCTCCACCATTTGGATCCAAATCAAGCAGTAATCTATTCTACTCCTTCTCCTGATTCTAATGTTGCTTACAATTTTTAAATCCATTGAGAATTGAGAGAGAAATCTCAAATTAAAGGTTCTCGCTATTTTCTGGGTTTTTGATTCATATCTCTCTCCGTACCTTATATAAATTTGGCGCGATGGTTGTGTTAGAATCATCTTGAAGAGACGAGTTCAATGATGCTAGCATGGGATCCTAATTTTTCCATTTGAAGGATCTCACAAAATCCCCATTGCAGGGTGTCTGGAGGTTGAAGATGATGACATGTCTCGTCTCAGCCAATGATAGTGTGCCAAACGTTTTAATTTCATTGGTTGCCCTTTTTCTGATCCTATGTGTATCTCACTAAGGTCCATATCAAGCACAGTGCGTCTGGTCCACTGAATTAGCTTACTAACACGTTTTGACTATGATTTGATGGTCCACATATTTTTGGTTTTATTTTATTTTCTGATTTTATATTTTTATTGATTAAATTTTCAAAAATTCATAACTCTTTTATTTTTTATCCAAAAATTATGAAAAAATTCACAAAAATACTTTGAATTATTTCTGATCTCATGACTATTTTTTCACATTTTTATTTTTACATTTTGTATTTTTTGTATTTTTTTGTATTATTTGCTTTCTTTTAATTACCTAAAAAATACTTTCTGACATTTTTTAACTCTGAAAAATTCATAAATATTATTTTGCATATTTTTGACTTTTTGAAAATTTTATGGAATTTTATGTTGAGGTTTACTATTTTTGACCTATTTTATGTTTGTTTGAATAATTTTAAATAGTTTAAAAATAGTTTCTGACTTTTAAAAATGACCAAAAATTTTATATATATATATATATATATATATATATATATATATATATATATATATATATATATATATATATATATATATATATATATATATATATATATATATATATATATATATATATATATATATATATATATATATATATATATATATATATATATATATATATATATATATATATATATATATATATATATATATATATATATATATATATATATATATATATATATATATATATATATATATATATATATATATATATATATATATATATATATATATATATATATATATATATATATCTTAAATGTGATATTATTTTGTGATTATTTTCTGGCTAATCTTGAGTTAGGTTTTGGATCATGAACTTTATTAACATCATTGGATGCATGGTGTTGAGTTTAACTCCACAAAAATGGATGAATGATTTTAATAATAGTTTGATTAAAATTTAATTCAAATGTGGTTTGTAGTTTTTTCCCCTATCCCTCTTCATCTCATCCCCTTCTTATTGCACTAAATGTTGTTGGAGCATGATCTATATATCATGTCTCAAAATAAATGGTGCATAAATTACTATTGACCAGCCTCAAAATAGGTGCGACTTCTATATAAGTCCACTTACGATTGCTTAACATAGCGCTAAATTTTGTCCTGATTCGATTAAATGATCATTCATGGCCCAAACTTATGATTGCAAGCCCAAGCATGTTAATTTGATCTCTTTGATCCAATAACCTTGAGATTTATTGTGTGGAGGCTTTGCTTCTACCAATCCTCTAATGGATCTACAACACCTTTGGTCAACGCGGATCACTTAAACATCGTTGATCATTAAATGGTACTTGTGAGAATTCCAAATGGATGATATACTTGACAAAAAGCAAATGCAACTTGTTGTGTGGAGGCTTTGGTTCTACCAATCCTCTAATGAGTTCCAAATGCAAGCTTCAAGATGGTCATCCAACTAACCACTAATTATTGACTTGTTTTATCTTATGCTTTTATTCTTTTTTATGCTTTATGTACTATTTACTTTTAGCATTTACATTTCATGCCATTTTCATCTTTGCTCATTTGAGCATTCATTTTTCTTGCCATTTGTACTTTGCTCACTTGAGCTTTTCCTTTCCTTTCTTAAGATACTTAATAATCAACATAAACCCTAAAAAATCTCTAATGGTACTTGGACTACTTGGTTACTATCCTTGACATTATGGAGCATGGGACTTTTATTGGACTTAGAATTAGAAACCTTGACCTATCTTGGAGATCTTATCTGATATTTTGTCTGGAGTTCCCGAGGTTTACCTCAAGACATTGGGTTGCTTGTTTATTTTGTGTGCAGGTTTTTATGATCATATCCTCTGTTTGTGATCTGGAATTCACCCGTATACAGTCGTTACTCTGCCCAATTTTTATGAAGACTTAATACACTTAAAGTTTAGTTCTCTCAAGAGGTCTAGTATTTCTTTGCTTGGTTGGTTTCAATCCAGGGAATGGGAATTCTGTCTTGGCTTATAATGTCAAGTTTTGGCTTCTTATTGGTTAGATGGTTCTTATCCATAACTTTTATCTTATGCTTTAGGATAGCCTCTTCTTCTCCTCCCATCTTCTTTAATTTCAAAAATCTTCTTCCTCCTTTTGAAAACTCTTCTTGTTTTGAAACTTGAACCATTTTCATAATAAACTTGGACTTATGTCCATGCATTTTCAAAACATTTTCATAAATAAATTCCAATTAATTTAATAATACCTTGACATTTTTGTGAGAAGACTAAAAGTCAATCAATCTCATTCAAACCATTTTGCCACTTTGGCTTTTACTTTAGACTTTTTCTCAAAAAGACTAAACTCTTGTCAATCCTTGTAGTGATGCAAACAACTATACTTCTATAATATGAAGTGAAGAGAGATATTTTCCACTTGGGTGTTGAGTGAGGCATTGTTGATTTTAAAATCCAAGCCATATCCTCCACTTTGAGATGATGCAAATTCTCCTTTCTCATAATTGTAGGTAGTAGGTATGTTTTCCACACGGACAATGACGATGATGTTTTATCTCATAAAATTAACCAACATACCCGTGTTTCAAATTTTTAAAAGAGGAACTACGTGTACTCTGATCCCCTATTACACGGAAGGTGGTACGTAGGCACTAAAGGTTCGCAACCGTGGAGGGTGCAAAAAATCATAAAAAATATATTTCTTTTCTCACCTCCACCATCCATTTTATATACAACATTTTTTATATCCAAAATATACAGATTTTACAAAGAGGCTCCTGCGGAGTATCGTAGATGTTTAGGGTGCTAATACCTTCCCTTTGCATAACCAACCCCCTTACCTTGAATATTTCCCCCTCTTTTTGGGTTATTATCTCTTTTCCCATTCCTTTGGAAACAATAAAGCGCAGTGGCGATTATTATTTTGATTTGTATAAAGTCTAGTCAATCCAATGGCTTAGTCTTGAGCATTTCTACCACTACAGTCACTTTCCCATTAGGTTCACCCGAATGATGAACGACTCTCCTCTTGATAGAACGTCAAACACTCTACACACCATTAAGCTGGAAAGACAAGTTTATCCTATCAAACATGATCATGTCTACTATCAACAAGAGATTAAGGGTGATCAATTCCTCAATTTGTCAATAGGTAGCCGACAACCATGATGGCGCATAAACCATCGTTACTAAACTATAATGGTGTTTCTTTAGAACTTATGCTCAAAGTTACCTAAAGCACCATGATCCAATTAATCTTTATCACCCTAGTCATTCTTACTCGCCATAAGTTGCATCTCCATACGCTCTTCTAATATCTCCATATTCTTCCTAATACCAAACATCCCATTCCTTTAATTCATTCATTTACAACATATTGTACTTGGCCTCATCTCAAACAAGCTGCGACAATAACTAGTTAAGCCCAAGAAGCTTCTAGTCTCCGTAACCGACTTAGGAGTCTCTCAATGTAGAAATGCATCTACTTGGGATGGATCCACAAATATCATCACCCGAAATAGCATGCTCAAGAAAACTCACCTCCTCAAACCATGATCTACACCTTGACAACTTAGCATAAATTTTCTTCCCTTTCAACATTATAAATCAAATCACAACGTTCAACATTCCCTTATTCTGACTTAGATTAACTCAAAATGTCCTAAATAAACACCGCAACAAACTAATCCAAAAATTCATAATGCATACACAAGTTCTAAAATTTGTCTTCTAACTATCCTCACCCTTCATCTGAATATGAAGGTAACCCTACCTATATTCGATTATACTGTAGACATACTTGCCTAACAGTTTTTCCATTAAATCGTCAATATCTTGAAGTGGATATTTAATCTCAATCATTACCTTACGCAATTGTCAGTAATCCATACGTGGCCTCATTCAACTATTGTCACAAACATGACAACATTTGAGCTTCATATCCCGAGGTTTATCCTACTTGCTTACCAGATAAAAACACCAGTTCTCTACTATCACCAAACTTAGATCCACACTCTGGAGGCAAGTTGCAAATATCTTTAGGAAAAACATCAAGAATCACATAACACTGGCATATCACTAGCCATCATATTGCCCTCTATTCTCCGAGAATCAAACATCAAAAATACATGATCGTTATCCCTCAAAGACATCTTAACTTGAATGATAGACAAAAATCACGAATCCGTACTCTTTTCAGTTTTGAAAAACTACATAGCTCCAACAACACTTGCACTCTTGCAATTTAGCGGTAATACTGCACCAACTCCTATACCTGAAACTTCTCAGAGAAGCAAAAGCTTCTCCCTCGCTTGTTTTAAACCAACCCTTATAGACAAACAGTTAGAACGCAAGTAAGTATCGACCGTGTTTTACACACATGTCATGCACTAAGGAACAAACAACATTAGACAACCTGGTCGGACGGACCGACCTGCTCTGATACCAATTGTAACACCCCATTTTCCCATAAGAATAATCATAAAAACATACATGAAATATATCATAGTCTGCACAATGGTATGCAACATAATTCAAATTTTCATAAAGGATCTCAAATCACGTTATTACTCCATTTATTCATAATAATTAATTCAGCAGCAGAATAATAAAATTAATTCTCTTCCATGGCATCAAGCCTCAACAAAAATAAAACTCCACAAACATGTGGTCCATCATAAGAATAAAGTATGATACGTAACAATAAAACAATACGAAAATATAACAAATTCCCAAATAATCACAAATAACTAATTAAATAATTAATTATGATTTTTGGGGTGTTACGATGAGGATAGTCAGAGGACATATTTTAGAACTCGGTGTATGAAATACGAATATTTGGATTAGTTCGTTGCAGTGTTTGTTAAGGACATTCTAATTTAGTATACGTCAGAATATAGGCATTTTGAACATTCTGATTTGAATTACAGTGTCGAAAGGGAGGAAACTTTATGCTAAGTTGTCAAGGTGTAGATTATGGTTTAATGAGGTGAGTTTTCTTAAGCATGTTATTTTGGGTGAATTTGTATGTGGATCCATCCAAAGTAGATGTAGTTCTACATTTAGAGGCTCCAAAGTCGGTTATGGAGACTAGAAGCTTTTTGGGCTTAACTATTTACTATCATAGTTTATTTGAGACAAGGTCAAGTACGATATGTTGTTAATGAATGAATTGAGGGAATGAGATATTTTTTATATTAACAATTCCTGAGTTGAGGATACTTAACAATTGTGTGTAAAGTGATTGAGGTTCTATAGAGAGGATAGTCGTTCACCATTTCGCGTGAACCAAATCGAAAAATAGCTAGGAAAGAGTTGGGACTTATTGAACAATTTAGAGACTTGAGTTGTATACGAGCTAACACCGCAGAGTGGAAGGTTGAGGATATAAAAAGTGAACAAGGATTTTTTTGTGGATATTAAAGAGAGTCAGAAGCTAGATGTGAAACTTATAGATCTGGTATTTGATGGAAATCAAAATGAGGATAATGACTTAAGGTAGATTATCAGAGTGGCGCAGCTGAAGCATGATGTAGTGCAGTTTGTTATGCGTGTATGACTTGTTAGGAGTCAAGGGTTAAACATCAAAATCATGCGGGAATGATGCAAACTATTAGACATTCCAGAATGGAAGTGATAGGTGAAAGGTTTATATATTATTCATGTTACTTCCATGTCAATAGATGTATTGATTTGCATGTTTGATTGATGAATCGTAGCATTGTGGTACTAATATTGTGTGGTATTATGGTCATGTTGATGTTCTTATTATGGTGTTGATATGTTATAAAATGATATAAATGATGCTTATGTCATGGAACTTTACGTTCTTAAACTATGTTGTTGCTCGTTTCCTATGGTAAGGGTTTGAGTGTGAGTAGTTCTTTCTTATGAAGGTAAATTAGATAAGAGTTACTTATGGTGATCGTGAGGATCTTGTTATGTTCCGGTTCAAGAGTGAACGAGATTATAAGGTGATAGATCATGTATCCAATGATGATGGGACAAGGAATGAAATGAACTTATGCATTCAAAACTCGGTAGCATTGTACCTTATTAGATTATTATGGTTAACGATGTGTAATGATGATTAGTGGTATTCAAAATATGGCCAAACATGATGTGGGAGTTGGAGAGTAGGATGCGAGACTCGTATCTAGATTTGTTTACATCAGGTAAATTTTTTATGACGAAAATGTTCTAAGTGGGGGAGTTGTAACGCCCAATTTTATTTAAATTGTTTTTCATAATTTAATTATGTGATGTTGTGCATTTATATGCGTTGATAAGTGTTTTAATTTGTTGTGATTTCCTTGGCGTGAGGTGGTTGCCTTAAAAATATAGAGATTAAGATGTTCGGGGTGTGTGAGTAATTGTGTAGAAACAAAGGGGTGGCAGGAGAATGTTGTTACTAATATTATTTAAATTAGATTTAAATAGATTAAATAATATTAGTAATAATATGATAAATGATTATTTAGTTTTATTTTAATTATTTAACTAGTTGGATTATTATTTATTTATTTATTTAGTGGGGTTAATAATAATATAATAAGGAGAATGAGGGAAATAGAGAGACTGACAGAGTCAGTACGTGAAAAAAAAGGAACCGAGAAAACAAAGCTAGGGCTTGAGGAAGGAGAGAGAAGAACTCCATGGTTAGAGGTCGAAGAGCTTTTGCTAGGAATACTAAGGTAAGGATGGTGTTCTGATTATCTAATGCGGTTGCATAATGAATTATGGGTAGGGATTGATTACTTGTTAGGTATCATCTTTCTCATGTATTCTAAACCTTGCCATGGTTAAATTTTGTTGTGTTAATGAATTGGGTGAGATTGATGATGAATATTATATGATCATGTTGTTGTGTGTTGGTGTGAAATAATTTGTGCAAATCATGTAATTATATGTTATGTTGATGAATGGATGTGATGAAATGTGGCTAATAATGTATGTGACTGGGGGTTGATACTTGGAATGTGAAATTGTGCATTGTATGGGAGTTTGGGTGTAGAGAAAAGTGTTTTTTGTGTCAAAAAAGCAACAGAAAAGTGCTCATTCTCTACATGTAACCGGGTACAGCTTTTTGGGTACCCGGGTACTCTGTGAAACAGTGGCGTGAATGGGCTAGTTGTAGGGGTGTAATCGGGTACTGCTTTTTGGGTACCCGAGTACACTGGGATAAAAATTAGCAAAACTTCAAAAATTCATAACTTTAGTTTCGGGTGTCTGTTTTATACGTCGTTCGAAGCATTGGAAAGCTAATGTAGTTTACTTTGATATAAAAATACTTTTGGGTGCTGTAAATAATTATTTGGTTTCATGAACATGTGTTTGGTGTGTAACAAGTTATGTCATTTTGTGGGACGTGTGCAAATGTATTATGATTATTTGATATATCATTGGTTGTAGTTGGTGCATGTTTTTGGCAGGTGTTTGGTGCATGGTGGCTAGTAGTGGTGATGTACATTGACTATGGTAACAATTTTTGTTTATGTTGTTGTATTGTGTTGTGTTGTATGCATAATATGTATGCATAATATATTATTTTATGGAATGTGTGCAAATGCATTGTTATTACTTGTTGTATCATTGTGTTGTTGTTACTGCATGTTTTTGGAAAGTGTTTGTTTCATAGTGGCCAACAGTGGCGAGGTGAACTAACTATGGTGAAAGTCAACGTACATACTATTGTTGCTTGATATATTATTATATTGTTATTTAATTATGTATTAACATGTGTTTGGTACATGGTGGCCAATATTGACAAAGTGCGCAGACTATAATGAAGGTTAATGTGCATATTATTATTGTTGCATGTATAATGTTGCATGCATACATGGCAGGGGCGAAGCAATAAAAGTTATGAAGCCTGGGAAAATTCTCACTAGCTCCACCACTGGATTTATATAGTCATGAATAAGCATGAAGGTTTCTTTTTTAAACTTAAGAAGAAATAGTTGATAAATAGAATACTACCGAAGAAAGATAAAAAATCTTAAGTACCTGAATCATAAGAAAGACACTAGTTCGAAATCATCTTAATTCCTATTTGCACATAAACTCTCTCCTGAATCGATAATTCCCCAGAGCATTCTCCATATGCTGGTAGTAAAATAATGCATCAGAATCCTGAGAACACATGTTAAATAAGTTAACAAATCCAAGAAGTAATATTGAAATTTTGGTATTCATATCACAGATGTCCTAAGAGATGTCGAGACACATACCTCTGAATTTGCACACAATGACAAGGTAAACAATAAACACAATGCAAAAAAGAAAAGAACATTCATAATTGTTAACCCAATTTAGTGTATAACAACACCTACTTTGGGGTCTACCAAGCCAAGGATCAAGTTAACTAGATAATATCAATTCGAAGAACCACATCAAACTTTTACCTAGTTTACAATCTACTCACTTAACCACTACCCTTACTTAACTTCTACCTAAGACTCACCTAGGTATGAGACCCTTCACAAATCCCTTCCAGTCACAGAAAGTGACAAAAATATAATTCAAACGAATTACTTAGAAGACACACTTCAAAGACACACAATCATTCACTGCTTAAAAGCTTTGGAATGACTAATAAAACTTACAACTCAATAGAGACAGTCCAACTCGTGTATCATACCAACACAAGAGTGGCCCATAATTCATAATAATAAAACCTTAGAATCTCTATAAAAACATAATATGATCTCTACTCTATTAAGGTTGAAGTCTTCCTTTTTATATCCCTTTGATGAACTGGTTTGGGATTTAGAAACACAACTAATCTATTAGCAGAAAATCAGCAGAAAACTTCTACATGAAAAAATAGGGCTCAAATAATTTGTTTCCTAAAATGTCTCAATATTTAATTAAAAAAATTAATCTTCTAAAATCAAACGAAAAACTCTAGCTTCTTTTGTGTTAGACATCACATATAATATCCTTATATTCCTAGAATATTCAGGATCTGATAATATCATAATAATACCAAGCAAACAGTTGAAACAGACAAGATGTCAGATGACTTGGATAGGACATCGTGTCCAACATGTTCATATTGCAAGTTTAGAACATCTTGTTAAATTAGTTTTACCAAAATTACTGCTAATCATGAAACTAGAGAAATAACAATCTCCCCCTTTGACAAATTTTGGCTAAAATAATTTTAGAACATAACAAAGAAAACAATATTGGTTTAAAAATAAATCAAACACATACATCAGAAATACAACAGCAGGAAAAGTTAGTGAAATCTGGATTCAAGGCCAATTATCAGGGAAAAATAAACTCTCATGATGTCGGGACCTTTTTGTCTGCCAAACCAGAAAATTAGAATCTCTCCCTTAATAGAAGCAGCAGAGAATTAAAGGATTCCCCCATCAGGAGCATAATCATTCAGTTAGTTATTCGCCGTTAGTGGTTCTGTTAGTGGTTATACTACTCTCCCTTTTTAGCCAGAATACGACAAAGGTAAGTATAAGACCCAAACGAAATGCACATAATGTAAAGAAGCACACGAGGTGTACATCATAAGTCTGGGCATGATAACCCTTACAGATCCAAAAAAACAACAAACACAACAAGCTATCATAAGACACAAAGAGACAGTTATGCATTAACATGTGCTTCATCAGCAATCTCATGTGCCTCTCCTTCTTCAACAACATTATCACCACTAGATGCACTATCACCAACTGCATCATCATCAGAGACACTTTGATCACTAGCAACATCATCACCATCAGATGCAATGTTCTCATTATCACTGTCATCTTCAATTTCCGCTTCATCTGAGGCATTATTTATAGCCTCAACAACAACAGTAGATCCATTCATCTTGTCTTATTTCTCCATTAATGCCTTTATAATCTGCTCCAACTTAGATTTCCTAACAGTGCTAGTCCTTATAATGTCATCTATCTCCCTGCAGGTTTCCTTTAAATGAGCAAGCATTCCTGCTTTGGAGATATCAAGATCATTTACCTGAGAAGATGTCCCAACAATGCCTTGGACATGATCTCCTCCAAACAACTTATAGTGTAGAGTCAAAGGAGATTCTCTTTTCTTCACACTATTAAAACTTGCTCGAAAATGTATTTACCAAAGTCAAATACTCTTTCGTTCCCAATTGAAAAAATAAATTTCCCAAGAGCAGTAAAAGTCGTGGAGGTATGGTTTGTTAGAACCCAGCTAATAGCAGCCACCCTGTGAAGAATGGCATACTTTACACTCAACTTGCCAGAGGAAAACTTTCCTTCTTTTGGCCAGTGCTTTATCTTACCACTAGTTATTTCCTTGCAAATTTCATTATCTGACACCTCCAATTCAGCTTGAGGATCTTCAGATCTCTCTAGAAATTTGTTGATCACAGTTGGAGAAAATGACACAATGTTTCCCCTAACATATACTTTCATGTAATCATCGTTCCCCTCAACATCACAATCATCCGGTACATTTGGAACAAACTCCTTGACAAGTCGTTCATAGCAGGAGCTAAACTTTGAGACAATTTTCATAAGACCTTCCCTCTTGATAAGTTTTACAACTTCCTTACATTTTTGGAAGTCCTTACCCAGTTCCCTTTCCAATGCCAATCTTCTTAACACAACAAATTTCCATTTTCAGCATTCTCTCTCGATTGAAAAATCACCTTGCCACCAGAAGTTTTGTGAGTATTTATACATCTCTTCTTGGACACAAACTTTTTGACAGATACGATGTCTTGGACATCTTCTTCAACATCAAAGCCAGGGTCACTTGTCATGATCACTTTCCTCTTCCTTATAGAAACAATCCCTTTACTCCATTTCTTAGGAGGACCGTATTGAGGCCTCCTTCTATACTCACCACTCTTTTCCTTAGCAGGTGAGTTCTCTACCACTACTTCATTTCCTTTTCTTTTCTAAAGCCTCTCAGTAATAACATGAGCCAAATTCTTGATAGTTGGTTCCTCATCAGATGTCAGTTCATCAACATTGATGACCACATCTTCTTTCTTCTTACTTCTTCTCTCACAGGCCATGTGCTCACACCCGGTATGCATAGACCTTCCTCCAGTTCCTCTGTTAGGGCTAACATCTTTTGGCAAAGTTGTTTGAGTATCAGCCCCAACTTCTTCCAACACGGTTGCAACAAAATCCCTAAGCTCTTTGTCAACAACATTCTTTCTAGTTTTAGGAATATTTTCATTCACAGTAGATGATACGAGAGGATTTATCTTCTCATTCTTGGTTAACCTAGGTTGTCAATCGGACTTTATGGGAGACACGAAAGACTTACCAGAAGTCTTGACATCCTTGGAGGCAAAAGTCTTTCCTTCATGTTGGGATGACGGAGGAACAGTGGACAAAGGCATAACGTCTAGCACGAGATCAGTAAGTTTGATCATTTGAAAGGAATTTTCAGCCCTAACATCTGGCGAAGACAATCGTTGCTCATCAGGGGATGCATGCATTTGAATGGAGGATGGACGTTGAAACATCTTTGACCTAGAGTTGATCTAATGAGATGTTAGAGCACCAAAGAACAGCCGAGACCGCAAACTTTTGAGAGCAATAGAGCCAAAGAGAATGTTGGAGCGAATGGTATTGGAGAGATGACGGGATTTAGTCACACTTTTACTTGAAAGGCTTGGGGAAGTGTGAGAATGGGGATTATAAGACTTAAGAATTTGCTTATACCATATAAATAGTAGTAATTTCTATGAATTCTCATAAATACCAATACCAAGCATATTTCCTAAACTCTTAAACTTTAAATCCCCCAAGTCCTTAGTTATTATATGCTTTGGGGGAAATTTTGGTTCTTGAGAAAACCATAGGTAACCATTGTTTTCTGAACTAGATCCTTTTATAACCACCTCATTCTTCTCATTTGTTACCAGACATTTAGATTTAGTAAAGTTGACTATGATGCCTTGGTCACATAGTTGACTTATACTAATCAAATTAGCAGTCAACCCCTTGACACATAGCACATCATCAAGACTGGATTGTCTTGTATATTCTAGATTTCCAACACCTCTTATGTCACTTTTTGATCCATCTCCAAAAGTGATATAAATAGTGGATGATGGTTTAATGTCCAGTAAGAATTTCTTGAAACTCCTCATGTGTCTAGAGCAGCCACTATCAAAGTAACAAATTTCTCTAGTAGAGGTTCTGACGGAGGTGTGTGATATGAGTCCTAAGATATCCTTCTTAGGTATCCACTCTGTGATACGGTGGGAGAACTGACTTGATGTTTTGCGTTTCGATCGCATTTGTGCGGATAGCAAGAGTCGCCACTGACTTTTCTTTTATCCAAAAGGAAAGGTAAAAAAGAACAGGAAAGACCTTTCGAGATTATTTCTCGGGTTCGGGGGGTAGATTATGAAAAGGGAAGTTATTAGCACCCTTTCCATCCATGGTTTTCCATGGGATCTTAGTTACTCATTTAGATCACTTGCTTTCAGTTGACAGTGTGCTTGTGGTGTGGGCTTTGAAAGTATTTTAAAAAATCTCTTTGTAATGGTTCTCGTCTCTATAAGAACGCGTACAAATTTTTGTTTCAAAAAGTGGTTCAAAGATGTGTTTGTGAATCGTGTTTCGGAAAGTGTTTTGAAAAGATGTTTTGCAATGGTTCTCGTCTCTATAAGAACGTATACAAAACGTTTTGTCTTTTTGAAAATGTTTTGAAATGAAAGTGTAGGTGTAAAAAGTTTTTTATCGTGAGCAAGCGAGTAACTAAGAGTGAATCTATCTACTCGAAAGGTCTTAAATTGTTCTTTTCTTCCTCCTTTTAATGGTGTTATCTTACCATTAATTTGGTAAGAAGCCCCACCGTTAGATGTGAAGGGACAGGCGCGGGTCAATTTTACAATCATCGAAAGCAACTTATGAGACGCTTTAGCAATTTTTGTAAGGGACGAGATCGTTTTATCGAAGGCAACATCGAGGGTCATCGAGGGACTACGATCTTTTTTATCGAAGGGTCATTGCTAAAGCGTCTCATATTCGAGGGAGATGATTGTATTTCCGAGACAACGAGCGAGGTTACCCTAGAGGTGCGAGTGTGAAAAAGTGTGTTGGTTTTAAGTTATTTTATTCTTTGATTAGGTCATCTAGCGATTGATTTTTGAATCTTACCATACACGCCTAGTTACTATACAGTATAAGGAAAACGGTAAATTGCGGGAATTTAAATTCTACGCTATTACAAAATATTCGGGAATGGGGGTACAATTTTTACAAATGGGGATGAATCAAATGTGATAGAAAGGTCCAAATAAAAATCAATACAACCAAATCGAATTTTGTGAGATTAATGAAAGCTATAATAATCTATGAAATAAACTCAAGAAACAAAATAAAAATCTAAGTATTTTTACTTGAAAAGAGAAAAGTAAAACCTATTCTAAAAAATAAAATTAAATAATTGATTAAATTATATTTATTTTTTGGTGTTTTATTAATTAAAATTAAATCTAAAACAAAGGTTTATTTAAAGAAAGAAAATGATAAAAATTATTCACAAAGCCTAAATCAAATTGATTATAAAAAAAGGTATATTTTAAGTTTTAATAGTATTTTGCATTAAAAAAAATTATAAGAAGAAAACAAATTAATAGTTAAATGGGCTTATGGAAGTGATTTGGGAGGAGGCCTAAAGAAAAGATTATTTTTTTGCTCTAACAGAAAACTAGCAAAAAGGGGGTGAATCCAGTAAAACGGAATGGGCTTAAGGATGATTTGGGGCGGAGGCCCAACGAAAATGATTGTTTACAAAAATCAAACAAAATAAGGGGAGGTGAGGCCAGCAAACAGATTGGGCTTAAGGGGAATAGGCGGTGGGTGATCCAACTCATGTTAGCAAAACAAAATCAATTTTCTAAACCCAACTTAACCACGGTTTTAAGGGATAACACAAAATTAGGGTTTGGAATGTTTGTAACTCACACGGCGCCGCTAGTTCATCTTTGTTCATCTCCTCCCTTTTGCTGGAACCTTCTACCCTTACTGACTAACCCATCCCTGTCTCATTTCGCGAACAAATCGCTCTTTCCAGTAACATGCCGCCTCTTTGCCTCACAACGATTCACAATTTTGAAACCCTAATTTTTGAATTTGGATTCAAACCCCAAAAGACACGAGACTGCCTCATCCTTGACCTTCCTAAAACTCTCTGTTACCAGAACGTAACCCTCTCGTCTCCCTAATCAAGCTTTATCGATTTTTGAAAAGGTAAGGTTTATATGTTATTTTAAAGCTTAACGATTTTGTTAATCATTCCATCTTTATTGTGTTTCCTGTTAACTAAAGCTTTGTTCTTTAAAAAATGCAGAAATTACATTTATAGATGTGTGAGAAAGAGGAAGGGCTCATACCTGTTGGAGCTTTACAATTTCTTGTGATTTTCTGTGAAATAGGAAAGGGAAGGTGAGACAGACGGTATTCCAGCGGTGGCAGAGGTTTTATGAGGACGAGAACATGGCTTCATTGGTTTGTCGGTAACCTTCCTCTATTTTCTTTAAATGATGATTATCAAGTTTTCTGGATTTTTGTGGTTTGTTACTGGTTTTTTTGAGTTTTGCTTTTGTAGTTGTTTAGGTATTGGCATGCATTTTTGGTAAAACCAGGTGTATGAATGTCATGACTGATGTCATAACATTCTAGTTTATTAGGTACAGATTTATTAGGTACCTTTGCAGAAAAATATTGTCATACAGGTACTGATGTTTATGAGTGTGTATCTGAGCATTTTGCAAAATGATCACATTTACCAAAATCAGTAAACAGGAATTCAGATGTCATAACAAATGTTAAGACATCCTGTTCTGAACTAACAGGTATGCAATTTGGTTAATTCTGAGTTTTTTTTCAGGAAAATGACTCAGTCTTTCCAGAACAGAATCCTGCGTTTTCTTTGGGTTAACCTAGCTCAACCCCAACCTGGTTGATCTAGTCCTGTGACCTAGTCTTAAGGTCAAATGGAATTAACCCTAGCTTTTTGTGGAAACCCTAACTGAAGATGCAGCTGCTATATATTCAATAGAGCTGCTGTCTTGGAATGCATCCCTTTTTTACAGAAGATCATTTAGAAGCTGTATAGTTTTAACTATTGTAATCCAAGCAATTATCATTGTGATAAGTGACTTGGAATAGGTTTTAATTGTAAGGGTTGTGTATCACTCAAAGCTTTGAAGCAAGAGTGTTTGTATGTCTCTTGACTAAAGCTGTGAAGCAAAGTCAAGTTAGGTTTATGTATCACTCAAAGCTGTGAAGCAAGAGTGTTTGTGTTGCTTGATTAAAAAGCTGTGAAGCATAATCAAGTGTATGTTTTGAAGAGTGTCTTCATCAATTCATTAGTCAAATTGTTTTATGTATCACTGCTGTGATTGAGGGGGAGTGAGTAGGAACTCAGATTTAAGTTGTACTTAGATTGAAGTTGCATTGGGTAGGTCTTAAGTGAAAGAGATAAACTGGTTGGTTTATTCCTGAATTAATATCTCTTATAGTGGATTTCCTCCCTGGCTTGGTAGCCCCCAGAGTAGGTGTTGTTGCACACTGAACTGGGTAAACAATTGACTGTGTTCTTTACTGTTTTTGTATTTACTGTTGTGATCGGTGGATCTGGAACTGACTGTTTAAAGCTGGTTCGCGAAATGTCGCGGAAGCAAGAGTCGCCACCGTCTTTTATTTTCTCCAATTGGAAAGGACAAAAGCACAGAAAAATTCCTTTAAAGAGATTGCTCTCGGTTCGGGAGGTAGGTTATAGAAAGGGAAGGTATTAGCACCCTTTCTATCCATGGTTATCCATGGGCTCTTAGATACTTGCTCAATGTGTTTTCAAAAATGGTTTGTTTGCTTTTCAACTGTGGGTTTTAAAAAAAGTTTCTTTGAAAATTTCAGTTCGACTCTTGTATCTGTCCTCAAGAGTGTTTGAAAAATTGCTTTCGAAAGCTTTTTGAAAAGTGTCGGTGTGAAAAGAAGTTTTGATTTGTTTTTTTTGAATAGAGCAAGTATTTAGAGTCGTCTACCTACCCTAAGGAATTCGTCTGTGTAGATGTCCTTTAAAGTAGTGCTATCCCACCATTGAGAGGTAGGTAGCACCACCGTTGGAGGTGTTCGGGTCAATTCGATTTTAGGGACATGGTGATCACCAGAGCAATGGGAAGACACCTTAGAAGCTACCCTCATGCCAGGTTCCCGGATCATGAGGACTTACCAAGACATCCTCTACTCGACGATCACCTTTCGAAAGGCAACAGTGAGGCGTACCCTAGGGGTGGTGTGTGCGAATCGTGTGTCATGTTTCAGTTATTGGTCTTGTCATGTTTGTTGTGATCTACGCTTGATTTTAATTAAGACATTCATTCTTGCATGCATATTTAACAGTTATAAAGTTTGCGGAAAAATAAATCTACAGCTATTACAAAGGCGCGGGTCCACATCGCCAAAATTAAACCGGACCCGATTTAGCGGAAAATAAATAAAGCGATAAAATAAAAGTGCAAGAAATTTAAATTACAATGCTTTGGGACAATTACATAATTATAATAAGTGATATAAAATAAATGCGCAAAATTAATAATTGAAACGACGGGCGTTTGACCCTTTTGCAAATAATTAAAAGTTAATGAGAATTAGAAATTAAATGATTAACTGCTTTTTTTTTTGGTATTTTGTATATTTTTTAATGCTTAATAAGGAAAAGGGGTTAATTGAAATTAAACTAAATATTAGACCTAATTCTATTATTTTTTTAAGTTTATTATGAAAAAGGTTGAATTTTTAACCTAATTTAATATCTAAGTTAATTTACACGCAATTTTTAATTTATGAAAATAAATAAATAATATTACTATTCTGAAAAAAAAAGGGAGAATAAAAAAGAAAATAAAAAGTTATTTAACCTAAATTCTATTTTTTGTGTTTTTTATTAAAAAGATTAAAACTATAACCTAATTAAACTAAATATTTACATATATTAATTTATTGATGAAAATAATTAAAATTAAAAATTATATTTTTTGTCTTTTCTGCATTTTTAATGTTTTTTATATTTTGTAAAAAAAGAAAATTAATTAATTAAAGCAATAAAAATAAATAACACAATAATTAAAATAATAAAAAGAAAAGAAAAGCAAACCAGGGGGGGTTCAGGCCCCAGATGGAGGTGTTGATTTGAAAAGCCTGGCCCAATTGAGTTTGATTCGTTGACTTCTCCAGATTCCATATGGTGCGTTTGACCAGGCGTAGGTGTTCTTCAGCTTCTAACCTTCAGATTGACCTCCAAGCGGACGTGGCATGTTGATGATGAGCGTGCATGGTACGCCTACGTTACTGAAGCGCATAGGAACTACTTTTGAAAAATAATATTGAGCGTTTGCCAGACCTGGGACTTGAACCCAGGTCTTTGAGGTTACATGTGTTGTCCCTGCCAACCGAGCCACTGAACATCAATTGATATATTATAAGGAATAAAAAACAAAAGGAAAAACCAAGCGCACTAATAATTGGGCGCGCGAAATTTAAAACACCCAATCATATCGTGCCAGCACGTCATCGTCTTCATCCCTTTTTTTATTTTTTCTGAAACATAAGCATACAGCAACGGTTTTAGAAACGTTGCATTAGGCCAGTTTACAAAAAATAGCGATTAGCTCGTTTCTCAACATAAATTAGGCGCGAGGGTCTAGATTGCTTCGTCCAGATGCGTTGATTGCAATGGCATAGGTTTGGAATCCTAATTTTACTTGGCTTGGGAAACCCCAATTTTGTAACCTGCAAACCCTAAGATTTCAAACATGGCATAATCTTGTATGATCAATGAAAACGCAATTAAACACCACAGTTAGCTTTAGAACATTAATATGAACATGAATCAACAAAGAAAAATGCAAAAAGATGATGGAATCATGCTGTGCGATTTCAAGAATTTCAAGGTACAGTTGGACTTAGGGGTACCAATTCAGGGCCTTTTGATTGATGTTAATGATTGAGAAACGTTCAAGGACGTCTCAGGATGCTAATAGGACAAGAATTGGGGTCTGAATCGAGCTTGAAACTGGTTTTCAGTGTTTGAGTTTTTAAGAGAAATTTCAATATGCAATGGCTTCTTGGGGCGCAGCTTGCAGTCTAAGATCATTAGGGTTATGTTTCTGAGTATGTATAGAGGCTTTTAGGTCAAGAAAGTTGTACAAAATCTCATGCCATAATGGATTTCAATATTTGATTTTACAAGATCTTTTCCAAATCTTTTCCATGTGCATTTTGGTTCAAATCTGATCAATTCTCATCAAAACTTGCTTAATTAAGAAGTGCACGAAATATTGACCTTGGAATGTGCATAAAAAGATTTTTTTAGGTTAGGTTTATATTTTTCATGTATTAAAATGATTTAAATGAATATAAATTAATATAAATTCAAATAAATAATTAAAAAATATGAAAATACTTCCCTTTGGGCCTAGTGGTCGTGCATAGGCTTGGCATGAAGAAACTTGGAAGAAAAATGGGCCCATTTGCATTTTTAGGTCATTTGAACCATTGTTGACTTTTCAAAATTCCCAAAACTTTCCCAACTTCCACAAGGCATAACTTGGTCAATTTTTAAGATTTTCACATGTTCTTGGACATTTTGGAAAGGTCTTTGAGTCCTTTAACCAATGCCTTTGGTCCCATGTCATTTTGATTTACCAATCTCAAGTTATGGCCTTTGACTTAAAGTCCCTTTTTGTTGACTTTTGAAAATGACCTATAATGTTGAAATTGATAGCTTTTTGTGAGAGCATTTCTTGGACTTGGAACATGAAGATGAATTGTGGGAAATGTCTTTCTCTTCAAAATGAGCTTTGGATGGAATTTTTCTGATAATCCATGTGAAAGTTATGCCCTGGTCAATTTCAGTTGACTTTTTCAGCTGTCCAAATATAGCAACTTTTGCATCTTGATGATTTTCTGAGCCAAATTTTGAGAATCATGATCAAGCATTGATCAAATGATGTTTGTGGCTTCAAAATGATATATTGACCAAAAATTTGAACTTTTGACTATCAAATGACCATTTTGCCCCTACAGTTGACTGTAGTGCAATCTAGGGTTTTGACTGTGCAATTTTGAGCTGAATGCCTTGAAACTTGACATGAGGATACTTGACCATCTTTGTAAGCATATGAGACTTGATTGCCCCTTTGAAAAGTTCATTTGCTTGACCAGAACTCAAACCCTAGTTTTGACTGTATAGGAGACAGTTGAGCTGCACAACCCTGGGGGAATTTTGTGACCTTGACTTGGCAATTTCTTGATGAATATGGGAGGGCAAATTTTGGGGTACAACAACTGTCTTATAGAAAGTCAGATACGGTGTCATAACATTGAACGTGACATTGAGTATCTGCAGCCAGAATTTCAATTGGTATCAGAGCAGGCACCCTGCCTGTATTACTGGGTGAGATCTAGGGATATCACTTTCTAGTACTATGGACAAAGAAGGAGTTTTTGGAAATAGACCACCCATTCTGGATGGAACAAATTATGACTACTGGAAACCTCGTATGATTGCCTTCTTAAAATCTCTGGACAAAAAGGCTTGGAGAGCTGCTGACAAAGGATGGATCCATCCCACCATAACTGAGAAAGATGGGACAATCAGTTTAAAGCCTGAGGAAGATTGGAGTAAAGAAGAAGATGAGTTAGCCCTGGGAAATTCCAAAGCTTTAAATGCCTTGTTCAATGGAATTGATAGAAACATTTTCAGACTAGTACATCAATATGAATTGGCCAAGGAAGTTTGGGACACTCTCAAAACTACTCATGAGGGCACTTCCAAAGTGAAAATGTCAAGGCTTCAGATGTTGACTACCAAGTTTGAGAATCTAAAAATGATGGAAGATGAAACCATTCATGAGTTTCACATGAACATCTTGGAGATTGCCAACACCTCAGGAGCACTGGGAGAAAAGATGTCAGAAGAAAAATTGGTGAGAAAGATTCTCAGATCCTTGCCTAAAAGATTTGCAATGAAGGTAACTGCCATAGAGGAAGCCCAAGACATCAGCAAGTTGAAAGTGGATGAACTAATTGGGTCTCTTCAGACTTTTGAGATGGGGATCACTGAAAATGGTGACAAGAAGAACAAGAGCATAGCACTTGTATCCAACACTGATGTTGAAAACAAGGAGGATGAAGAAGAAAATATTTCAGAAGCTATAGTCATGCTTGGAAGACAGTTCAACAAACTCATCAAAAGAATAGATCCAAAGTCAAGGTCTAATGTTCATAACATTCCCTCTGACATTGACAGTTCCAGCAGAAGACCAAGGTCAGAAGAGAAGGGAAATCAAGGCAGAGGAATTCAATGCCATGGCTGTGAAGGATATGGGCATATTCGAGCTGAATGTCCTACCTTTCTTAAGAAACAAAAGAAAGGAATGACTGTTACTTGGTCTGACTGTGATTCAGAAAGTAATTCTGAAGAAGAATCTGCCAAACTAGTTACTGCTCTAACTGGTGTTTGTACCTCTGAAAGTGACACTAGTGATGAATAAGTGACATTTGAAGAACTGGCTGATACCTACAAGAAATTGTGTATCAGAAGTGCTGAAGTCTGTGTGCAGAATGAGAAACAATCAAAACTCATCATAAAGCTGGAGGCTGAAAAAAGGGCAGATCTTGAAACTATAAGTCATCTAGAAGGGGAAGTTCAATTGTTGAACTCACAACTGATCCAAATGACCAAATCTGTCAAGATGCTGACTAATGGAACAGACAAATTGGAAGAGATCCTTCAGGTTGGACAAAATGTGGGAAATAAATCTGGACTAGGATTTATGGAAGCAAAGAAATCTGGTACAGATAAGAAGATCGGGCCTGATAAGCAAATGTCAAAACAGATGTCTCAACACAACTCTCAACATCAGGAACAGAGACATATGAAGAAAAGGTACCAAAGATGGAGATGTCATCATTGTGGGAGATATGGCCACATAAAGCCTTTCTGCTTCAGATTGCATGGATACCCTAATCAGAACTCAGGTGTCAAACCTAAGTCTAAAAAGGTACCACATGCTCCTAAATGGAAGAAAAAGGCTACTGCCCTGATAGCCCACACTTCCCTGAGGGTCTCTGTAAAGGAAGACTGGTACTTTGACAGTGGGTGTTCCAGACACATGACTGGAATCAAGAACCTCCTCAATAATGTTAAACCTCACACCACCAGTTTTGTGACCTTTGGAGATGGTGCTAAAGGTGAAATCAAAGGAGTTGGTAATTTGGACTGCCCTGGAGTTCCAAGTCTGAATGAAGTACTGCTGGTAAAAGGGCTGACTGCTAATCTCATTAGTATCAGTCAATTGTGTGATCTAGGATTCAAGGTCAATTTCTCAAAATATGAATGTCTTGTAATTAATGAAAAACAAGAAATTGTCATGAAAGGAGTCAGATCTAAAGACAACTGTTACTTGTGGGAGCCTGAGAACACTAATCTCTCCTCTGTGTGTTCCATTGCAAAAGAAGAAAAAGAGGTGAAACTGTGGCACCAAAAACTTGGCCATCTTCATCTAAGAGGTATGAAAAGGATTATCTCCATGGAGGCAGTCAGAGGGATTCCAAGATTGCAAATTGATGAAGGAAGAGTTTGTGGTGAATGTCAGGTTGGTAAGCAGACTAGGATGTCACATCCAAAGTCAAGACATCTGACCACCTCTAAGGTTCTAGAACTTCTTCATATGGATCTGATGGGACCAATGCAAGTGGAGAGTCTTGGTGGAAAAAGATATGCCTATGTGGTTGTAGATGATTTTTCCAGATTCACCTGGATTAACTTCATTAGGGAAAAATCTGATGTATTTGAAGTTTTTAAAGAATTGTGCAAAAGAATTGAAAGAGAAAAGGAAGGGTGTATTGTCAGAATCAGAAGTGATCATGGCAAGGAATTTGAAAACAACAAGTTTGATGATTTCTGTTCCTCAGAAGGAATTAGTCATGAATTTTCTTCTCCTATAACTCCTCAGCAAAATGGAGTTGTGGAAAGAAAAAACAGGACCATACAGGAATCTGCCAGAGCAATGATACATGCCAAAAGACTTCCTATGTATTTTTGGGCTGAAGCTATGAATACAGCCTGCTATGTCCATAACAGGGTCACCTTGAGAAAGGGAACCTCATCCACCATATATGAACTCTGGAAAGGAAGAAAACCAATTGTGAAGTACTTCCATGTGTTTGGCAGCAAATGCTATATTCTGGCAGATCGTGAACAAAGAAGAAAACTGGACCCTAAAAGTGATGAAGGCATATTTCTAGGATACTCCTCAAACAGCAGAGCTTATAGAGTATTCAATTCCAGGACCAAAGCCATGATGGAGTCAATAAATGTTATAATTGATGATTATCATGAAGAAATAGATGTCCCTTGTAATGTTGAGACATTCTTTGAGACTTCAACCCAACAGAATGATCTACCCAGCACCTCCACAACAGAATCTGAATCAAAGGAAGCTAGAAAGATCCCTTCCATCAGAATTCAGAAGGATCATTCAAAAGAGCTCATCATAGGAGATCTCAACAGTGGAGTCACTACAAGATCTAGAGAAATCATCTCAAACTCTTGTTTTGTGTCCAAAATGGAACCAAGAAATGTCAAAGAAGCTTTAACTGATGAATACTGGATTGGAGCAATGCAAGATGAACTGAACCAATTCAAGCAACATGAAGTTTGGGAACTGGTTCCTAGACCTGAAGGAACTAACATCATTGGCACAAAATGGATTTTCAAGAACAAATCAGATGCTGAAGGAGTTGTCACCAGGAATAAGGCAAGACTTGTTGCTCAAGGATACACTCAGGTTGAAGGGGTTGATTTTGATGAAACCTTTGCACCTGTAGCCAGGCTGGAATCAATTAGACTCCTATTGCCAATTGCTTGTCTTCTGAAGTTCAAGTTATTTCAGATGGATGTGAAAAGTGCCTTTCTAAATGGGTACTTGAATGAGGAAGCTTATGTGGAACAGCCTAAAGGCTTTGTGGATCCAAATCACCCTGATCATGTCTACAAATTGAGAAAAGCTCTATATGGCCTGAAACAAGCTCCTAGAGCATGGTATGACAGGTTAACAAAGTTTCTCTCAGACAAAGGATACAGAAAAGGAGGCTTGGACAAAACACTCTTTGTCAAAACTGAAGGAGGGAAGTTGATGGTTTCCCAAATATATGTTGATGACATAGTGTTTGGAGGAATGCCAGAACCTATGGTTAAACATTTTGCTGACCAGATGCAGGCTGAATTCGAAATGAGTCTCATGGGAGAACTAACTTATTTTCTTGGACTGCAAGTCTCACAGATGGAGGACTCAATCTTCTTATCTCAAAGCAAGTATGCTAAGAACATTGTAAAGAAGTTTGGTATGGAGAATGCCAGTCACAAAAGGACTCCTGCTCCTACTCATTTAAAGCTTTCCAAAGATTCAAGTGGGGTTAAGGTGGATCAAAGTCTGTACAGAAGCATGATAGGAAGCTTGTTGTACTTAACAGCCAGCAGACCTGATATTGCTTTTGCAGTTGGAGTTTGTGCAAGATACCAAGCTAATCCCAAAGTCAGTCATATCAATCAAGTGAAGAGAATTTTGAAGTATGTGAGTGGAACTTACAACTATGGGTTGCTATATTCTCATGGCTGTGAACCAACTCTGACTGGTTACTGTGATGCTGATTGGGCTGGTAGTGCTGATGATAGAAAAAGCACCTCTAGAGGATGTTTCTTCTTGGGAAATAATCTAGTTTCCTGGTTCAGCAAGAAACATAATTGTGTGTCTCTCTCTACTGCTGAAGCTGAATACATTGCAGCTGGTAGTAGCTGCTCTCTAATGATCTGGATGAAACAGATGCTTACTGAGTATAATGTCACACAAGATGTTATGACATTGTACTGTGACAATCTGAGTACAATCAACATTTCCAAGAATCCCATTCAGCATAGTAGGACCAAACATATTGACATAAGACATCACTTTATCAGAGACCTTGTAGAAGAGAAGACAATCAAATTGGAACATGTTGCCACTGAGCTACAGCTGGCTGACATTTTTACCAAGGCTCTTGATGCAAATCAATTTGAAAACTTGAGGGGTAAGTTGGGTATTTGCCAACATGAGGAATTGTAGCAATTAATTTTCCTTAAAATAAGGGTTAAAGGAGTTATGCTTGTTCTGATTGGGCTAAATTTATATTTTCCCATTTCCTTCAATTCTTTTAAGAAGTTGAATAGACACTCCTTTTCTTCCTTCCCCTCTCGTCTCCTCATCAAAACCCAGTCTCTCAATCAGAATTTTCTCTTCAGTTGCTATTGGTCCTCTAAGACTGTCAAAATGTCTCAAACACCATCATCATCCAATACGACTATTTCAACCTCTTCCTCTGATCAAGATTCTAGGACAATCTCTTCTTGTCTGGATTCTGAAGTCCTGGAGATCTCTTCTCTTAGAAAAGTGGAAACTAACCCCACCAAGGTCAAAGAGCTGAGAACAAGACATGCAGGAAGGTCCCAAGCTTCTGCCTCTGGTAACTCATCTCATCCTTCTTCTTCAGTTCCCCCTGAAATTGCAAATAGGGAAGGGTCAGCCTATGTTCGTCAAGCAATAGCTAAAATTGTTTCAAGAATTCTGAACGAGAACCACTTAGTTCCTGGCATTTCTGTTCCTTTAAATCAAGAAAGTTCAAATGCTGAAACAAATCCAGATGTCTCTAAGGATGTTGAGACATCAGACAAAGAGAAGAATGCTCACATTGCTCACAAGAAAAGGAAGAAGCCCGAATCCTCTGAGTCTGATGACAGTGCTTAAAGGTTGGTGGAGTTTCTGTTTGGTGGTGTTGCTGGTCCCTGGTGGAGTTTGCAAAGTGTGTTCAGTTATTTGTCTTGTTGTGTTACTTTTTCTGGATGACTGTATAATCTTTAAGAACATGTATCTTTGGCCCATTTGTGGCTAAAGAGGGGGAGATATATTTTGGTACTTTATTAGACATTCTATTTTTCTGCAGTCATATTTATTCTGCTGCTATCTATCTCTGATTGCTTAGGGGCTTTAGCCAAAAATCTGCCAAAGGGGGAGTTTGTAGTTGTTTAGGTATTGGCATGCATTTTTGGTAAAACCAGGTGTATGAATGTCATGACTGATGTCATAACATTCTAGTTTATTAGGTACAGATTTATTAGGTACCTTTGCAGAAAAATATTGTCATACAGGTACTGATGTTTATGAGTGTGTATCTGAGCATTTTGCAAAATGATCACATTTACCAAAATCAGTAAACAGGAATTCAGATGTCATAACAAATGTTAAGACATCCTGTTCTGAACTAACAGGTATGCAGTTTGGTTAATTCTGAGTTTTTTTTCAGGAAAATGACTCAGTCTTTCCAGAATAGAATCCTGCGTTTTCTTTGGGTTAACCTAGCTCAACCCCAACCTGGTTGATCTAGTCCTGTGACCTAGTCTTAAGGTCAAACGGAATTAACCCTAGCTTTTTGTGGAAACCCCAACTGAAGATGCAGCTGCTATATATTCAATAGAGCTGCTGTCTTGGAATGCATCCCTTTTTGACAGAAGATCATTTAGAAGCTGTATAGTTTTAACTATTGTAATCCAAGCAATTATCATTGTGATAAGTGACTTGGAATAGGTTTTAATTGTAAGGGTTGTATATCACTCAAAGCTTTGAAGCAAGAGTGTTTGTATGTCTCTTGACTAAAGCTGTGAAGCAAAGTCAAGTTAGGTTTATGTATCACTCAAAGCTGTGAAGCAAGAGTGTTTGTATTGCTTGATTAAAAAGCTGTGAAGCATAATCAAGTGTATGTTTTGAAGAGTGTCTTCATCAATTCATTAGTCAAATTGTTTTATGTATCACTGCTGTGATTGAGGGGGAGTGAGTAGGAACTCAGGTTTAAGTTGTACTTAGATTGAAGTTGCATTGGGTAGGTCTTAAGTGAAGGATATAAACCGATTGGTTTATTCCTGAATTAATATCTCTTATAGTGGATTTCCTCCCTGGCTTGGTAGCCCCCAGAGTAGGTGTTGTTGCACACTGAACTGGGTAAACAATTGACTGTGTTCTTTACTGTTTTTGTATTTACTGTCTTATAGAAAGTCAGATACGGTGTCATAACATTGAACGTGACATTGAGTATCTGCAGCCAGAATTTCAGCTTTGTTCACAGTTTTGGGACTTTGAGGCTTTGTTAACAGATTTTGAGTTTGTGATGCTTTGCTACTGTTTTTTGATTTTGGGGCTTGTTCACAGGTTTTGGGATGTGATGCTGGTTTTTTGTTCTTCTGGTTTTGGGATGTGATGCTGGTTTTTTTGTTCTTCTGGTTTTGGGGCTTGTTCACAGGTTTTGGGATGTGATGCTGGTTTTGGTTTTGTGAGTTTGAAGCTTGCTATTGTGTTTGGGATTTTTCGATGGATAACAGGTTTTTGGATTGAAGCTTGTTACTGTTTGATGAGTTTTCAGTGATGGTTGACAGGTTTTGGGTTTTTAGACTTGTTACTGTGTTTTTGTTCTTGATGATGGTTAAGGGTTTTTGTTCTCTTTGCTCTCTCCTCTTTTTGATTTCCCTGCTTCTGTTATATTGACTCTTCAAAATGTTGTGGCCTCTTGGCATTTGGTCTCTACAACAGGTTTTGCTTACAGCAGGTTTTGCTTATAGCAGGTTTTGTTTTTTTAGCAATTTTGATGATTCTTGGGTTTGCAGCAGCTCTTGCTTGGTTTTGTTTTTTAGCAGTTTTGATGATTCTTGGGTTTGCAGCAACTTTTCCTTTTGCAATAGAGCTTTTGCAGGATGTGCATTTTGGGAAATTCTATAGACTAGGTGACTTCTTTCCTCTCTTATCTCTCAATGACAATAAAAAAAGCAATTTGCTCTTTTGCCTTTTTTTACTAATTCTGAAAGGTTTGCAGTTGGAAAATGATGATTTCTTGAGCAAGTTTTGTTTGACTTAGCATCTAGCTATTTGTCATACTGCTGCCTCATTTTTGTTGATGTTGTTGGTTTGGACTGTTGTAATGCTGCTGTTTGTGATGCTATTTGTTGTTCGGACAGTTTGTAATGCTGTTTATTGTTTGGACAGTTTGTAATGCTGTTTGTTGTTTGGACAATTTGTAATGTTGTTTGTTGGTTGGACAGTTTGTAATGCTGTTTGTTGTTTGGACAGTTTGTAATGATGTTTGTTGTTTGGACAGTTTGTAATGTTGTTTGTTGTTTGGACAGTTTGTAGCATTTTGTTTTTGTAGCATGCTCGCGAATTTCTCTTCTTCTTTATTTTTGTGAACCAAGAAGGATAACCTTCTTGTGATTTGCAATTAGGGGATATAAATTATGATGAATTAAACAGCATTCTGATTCCATATTGCAAACCTTAATGATGAATGCCTTTTGGAAAAATTTCTTGTTCATGCCCATATAATTTTGTACTAATCATGTTTTCTTTTTCCTGTTTTCATGTGAGCAATATTGGAGATGACAAAGCAAAGAACGCAAGAAATCAGTGGCAAGCATGGAAGTCTTGGAGATAAGCAAAGGAATTTGATACGACTTCAATCTTCAAACAAACTTAGGCATAGATTAATTCTCCTAGACCAAACATTCATTTGGATTTTCTTTGTAACTTAGAAAGATTACTCTGGTATTTTGATGTATTATATCCAATAGTACCAATTCATCTTTAAATACAATAAGTTGTAAAACATAAAGTATTGAAAGAATAATTTGTTTTGTAACAATGTTTGAAATTGGAGAAAATCTTGAGTTGTAGCATGAAATATTATGGTGTCATTTTATAACTTGAAATCCTTTATCAACAACAACTTGTAATTTCTCTTCGCATCATAATTGATTTTTGAAATTCCCAATCGAGATATTTGAAATAAAAATGCTCCAACTGGTAACTTAAATTCCAAGTAATCTCAATAACTTTGTAACTGCATTTCAAACAAACACGCACTGCATATTCCATTTCCTAACCAAACAAATGTTTTAAGGACGCAAATCTTCTGGTCAACCTAGATCCCACAATCATGAGTGTCCTAAATGACAGTCTTAACCTCCATCTCTTGTCCCAAACAAATCATGCTCTGAGAACAAATATTATCCTTTCAGTAAACTGTGTTTAAGAAAATTCAAAAATCAATCAAATTCCTTGCGATGATTTGATAATTTTAAAGTTTTCTGAACTCAAATTTCTTCCGATTCTTTGTAGATAAACCCGTGAGCGACATCACGTATGACCATGAACAGGCATAATCGTCTCAAAATCTTGTAGCTTGAAGAAATCATAAATACAACCTTGAGGAAGCATGAAGACCTATGAAAGCCAATTGGATCTTTGAAAACTCATTTTCTTTTGAGAATTGCAAAAAAACCCTAATTGCTGGTTTACTGCCACATAAGAGAATCTGTCTGGTCGATTTCTGAGCCAACTTGAATATCCGGGAAACCCTAGGGTTGTGTATTCTATGAAAAATGGGAGGGAAAATTTTGGGGTACAACACACTCCTTCTTAGCTTTAACACATATTTGATTTCTTCTGGGTTGAACAATAGTGTGATACGGTGGCAGAACTGACTGTTTTTACTGGTTTGCGTTTTGCATTTTTTTTTATTCGCAAAATGTCACGGTAAGCAAGAGTCGCCATCGACTTTTATTTCATCCAACTGGAAAGGAAAAAAGTACAGAAAAAATCTTTTTTCGATATTTTGAGTACAGGGGTACATTATAGAAAGGGAAGGTGTTAGCACCCTTTCTATCCATGGGCTCTTAAGTACTTGCTCATTTTTAAATTGCTTCTGTTTGTGTGCTTGTTTTTGAAAAATGTTTTACTTCGTGATAACCCTTGTATCAGTCCTCAATGGTGTGATGAAGTTGTTTTAAACATTTGTTTGAAAAGTGTAAGTGTGAAAAGTTTTGATTTGAGCAAGTACCTACTAGCATCTACCCCCTCGAAAAAAGATCATTTATATTCTTGTTTCCTTTAGACAGCGCTATCCTACTATTGAGAAATGGGTAGCACCATCGTTGGAATTTGTAAGGGTCAATTCGAAAGGGACGTACGGTCACTAAAGCAATATTAGGATACCTTAGTAGTAACCCTAGAGTCTTAAGATCTTTTCGAGGCAACATTTCCGAGGCAACATTTGAACGGGGCAATTTGATCTCTTTAGACGGGAGGGCAACCACTAAGACACCCTATGCTTAATGATTGTTTACCGAAGGCAACCGAAGTGAGAGTATACCCTAAAAGTAAATATGTGCGAGTGATTTATTTTCAGTTTATTATCTTTGCACATTAGGGTTTTCTAACCATTTTAATTTTGTCATGCATTCTTGCCATACAATCCTAAACATACATCTAACAGTTAAGAGTTTTGCGGAAAGTAAAAGCGGAAAAAAATAACCTACGCTTATTACATGGATTTGACAGTTACATAATTGTCGTTGACAGTAAATAAAGTTGCGGAAATTTAAAAACCCAAATTAAAACTATTACATCCTCAAAATAGTTACAAAAATAATAAAAGAATTAAATGCGCGCGGTAAGTTAAATGCGAGGCGATTAGGGTTTTAACCCTTTGACTAATCCTACTTGCGATTGATTAAAGAAAAAAATGTTTTTTTGTCATGTTTTGTTATTTGAGAAAATAAAGGAGAATTAAATTAGAATAAAATCCTCAGTCCTAATTTATATTAATTTTTGAAAATAAATAAATTAATTCTAAACAACCTATTTTTGTATTTTTGTTTTATTTGAGAAAAAAAGAGAAAAAATAAATCAAGAGTTAACCTAATTTTCTAATTTAATTTTAATTGTGAAAAAAAAATTAAAGTTACCCTAATTTAAATATTAATCTAATTAATTAACAAAATTAAATTTAATAAGAAAACAACTAAATCTAATTTTTGAGGAGCATTGTGGTCTCTTTCTATCTGGGCGTTGGATTTGATCATCCTTCCATCCAATGGTCACAAGTTGCTAGCGCATGGTGGTCAACAAGAGGAACGTTGCGCTGAATCAATGAATAGAAAAGAAAATAAAGGAAATTGTCTGGACCTGGGATCGAACCCAGGTCCTTGTACTCTTTGCCAATGTTACACCGCCAGTTGCGCTACACAAGTTATTTGTTAATATAATACACACAAAATGTAATGTACGAAACAAAGATGGTCAGACCAAAAAAGCGTGAATTTCAAATAGCCCAGTGATAGCTGGACACATTGTCTTCTCCTTCCTCTGCCATCGTTTTAGAAAAAAGGACTTTTACCTACAGACATCCATTGTAGGTATAACCCTGCATATTTCAAAAATGTTGTACACGCAAGATAAATGAAAGGTAATGGTACCAATCAACTCGTCTCATCCTCACGAGCATCATGGTACCTGATTCAAGGCCCAATTATTCCTGTACAAAAAGACCCTAAAAATAACACAAAAACCCTAACAATGGCAACATCGTGTACAGGCTTCAAAAACGCAATTAAATGACATGGTTAGCTTGCAAACATGATGAAGATTACAAATATATGAGTTAAAGATGCTAATGATGCAGGAATTAGTGTAATCGTTTTCAAAGAATGATGCAAACCGTGGAAGTCCTAGCATGTGTTTCTGGGTGTTTGAGCACTTGCAAGTGATTAGGATAGGTTCTGGGAAGGTCCAGGAGTCGTTTGGTAATGCTAGAATGGCTTAACTTGGCCTCTAGAATGGAATTGAATCACCATTTTTTCTTGGAATTTTGAAGTTTGTTCTTGCAGTTTGCACGCCTCCACCCTTGTATTTTTGATCTAGAATTGTTCACTATATAACCTAGAGTGAATTAGGTTAACAAACTTGGACTAAATCTTTGCATTTATCCAAGATTTGATTTGATTTGCAAGCTATATGATATGTTACTATTTTGAGCCAAATCATTCCTTTCTTGTACCAATTGACCTTGATTTGATTTGATCTTTTTAACTCAGCATATCTTGATTGCCAATCTGTCAAAAAAACAAATCAAATCATATCTTTGTTAATCTTCATCATTTATTTGATTTAATTCACTTTTTAATTAATGAAAAATCAAAATAAATTGAAAAATGAAGCACATAATGTGTGAGTGAACATTTGAGTCGTGGACCACATTATAATTGAGGTGCAAGCATAAAAAGTTGGGCCCATTTAGTAAAAAATGCAAATTTGAGCATATTTGACTTTTGCCAATTTTGCAAAAATGGTCAACTTGGACAATGCATAACTCTCTCAATTTTGACCCTAGATATGTGTTCCATGACTTTTTAGAAAGATTAGGATGTCCTATAAACAACCCTTTTGGTCTCATCTCAATTGAGTCTTCCATGTTCATATATGAAGCTTTGACCCAAAAGGTGTTTTTGTTGACTTTTCAAAAGGACCTATAATGTCAAAATTCATATCTTTTTGTGAGTGAATATTATGGACTTGTGAGATGAAGATTAATTGTATGGAATTTCATCCTTTTCAAAATGAGCTTTGGATGGGTCATTTCTGATAAAGTATGAGAAAGTTATGCTTGGTTAAAGTTGAGTTGACTTTTCTTATAAAACCCTAATTTAGCAACTTTTGGGTTTTGATGAATTGTGAGCAATCCTTGAGGAATCATGATCAACCCTTGATCAAATGATGGATAATACTTCAAAATGAGGATGTTGACCAAAAATCTTGAAGTTTGACTGTATGTGGGCCGCAGTTGATTTTTGACCTAGTATGGTTGATTTTCAGGCGTTTGAGCAATTGACTGAGCAAACTTCTTCTGCAAGGCTTGAAACTTGACATGGATGATCTTGAGAACATATTAGGACAATGTTGAGCATTTGAGTCCTTTGTGGTTCACATATCTTGATGAAGATGGAAACCCTAATTTGAGGTATACCGCCTTAGGAGAGAGTTTGTCTGGTCAATTCTTGAACTTCCTTGAGCAATTTAGGGACCTTAGTTGCCATGTGTTGAGAAATATGGGAGGGAAAATTTTGGGGTACAACAGCTTCCCCTGTTTAATCTTCTTAAACCTGAAGATGTAGATTGGCTCGTCTGCCTTTCGTGATCTGAAGGTGGAAGATGATTGAACACTAGAGTGCCCAGAAATTTGCACTCGCGTGAAATGGTACCGATGGGAGCTATCGGGAATGGGCTTACAGACGCCATTTGGAAGTTGAATATTTTCAGGAACGGGCTTAAAGATGCCATCCGAAGAGGTGTCGATCGCATAAGAGATTCCTTTGCGAGAACCCGTATACCTGTTGTTGAGAAGGACTTCACTGGGGAATGCTGGTCTCTGTCTTGGGAGAAATAGAGTTTTAGGAGCTTCAGTTGTCCATTACTCTACTGGGGAATAACTCCGGTTTGGGGAAGCGGAAGTGAACTGCGTATTTGGTCGGGGTATATGCTGCACCGCGACTTATTGGAGAGATGCAAAACCAATCGTGTTTGATCGGGTCCCGGTCTTATAGTGTTGTGGACTGCTGTCTGGGGATAAGAGAGGAAGAACCCAGATAATAAGGTTATGAGAAGGAACCTGGATAGTAGGGTTACTTCGAGATGAAAGCCTGAATAGTAGGGCTTGAGAAGGAACCTGGATAGTAGGGTTACTTCGAGATGAAAGCCTAGATAGTAGGGTTGTGAGAAGGAATCTGGATAGTAGGGTTACTTCGAGATGAAAGCCTGGATAGTAGGGATACTTAGAGATGAAAGCCTGGATAGTAGGGCTTGAGAATGAACCTGGATAGTAGGGTTACTTCGACGTGAAATCCTGGATAGTAGGGCTGTGAGAAGGAACCTGGATAGTAGGGTTACTTCGAGATGAAAGCCTGGATAGTAGGGCTTGGGAAGGAACCTGGGTCTTAGGGTTACTTCGAGATGAAAGCCTGGATAGTAGGGCTTTGAGAAGGAACCTGGGTCGTAGGGTTACCTTGAGATGAAAGCCTGGATAGTAGGGTTTTGAGAAGGAACTTGGATAGTAGGGTTACTTCGAGATGAAAGCCTGGATAGTAGGGCTTTGAGAAGGAACTTGGATAGTAAGGTTACTTCGACATGAAAGCCTGGATAGTAGGGCTTTGAGAAGGAACCTGGGTCATAGGATTACCTTGAGATGAAAAGCCTGGATAGTAAGGCTTAAGAAGGAACCTGGATCGTAGGATTACCTTGAGATGAAAAGCCTGGATAGTAAGGCTTGAGAAGGAACCTGGATCGTAGGGTTACCTTGAGATGAAAGCCTGGATAGTAGGGCTTACATTGTGCTAGGTTTGTGTAGGACTTCTGTGAGGAACCTGCGTAAGGTTGCATTTGCCGCACCAATGATTACTCCATTTAGCTTCGAGTGTTGATCATGGACCTGCTGGAAATTGTTGATAATAACTGTCTTTCCTGAAAGAAATACAGGGCTAGTTATGTGCGATGCATGAGATCCATTGTGATGAGGTTCTCAAAATAACTAAGGTTATGTTATATGTAATGTATTCACATGTCATGATGTATGAACATGAAATGCTGACGTAATAATCTAAGTCCGGGAAAATAAATCCCTGACTGCTATTTGGGGAGTATGAGAAATGGTATTCTTGACTGTTGTAAAAAACCATAGTTCCTCTACTTCTGTTGGGGATGGTGAACAAAGATGACTAGCTGGGGATTCACATCCATTCGGATGGTGAATATTCTACTGGAAGAGACCCTGTCTGAGGATAACTCTGCGGGGAATAACTCTGTTGGAGAGGAGATGCTCTGTTGATAGATCTGCTGATTTGGAGAAATAAACTCATCTGGGGATG
Organism: Vicia faba; assembly: GCA_948472305.1. Lineage (NCBI taxonomy): Eukaryota > Viridiplantae > Streptophyta > Magnoliopsida > Fabales > Fabaceae > Vicia > Vicia faba. The sequence continues at coordinate 359,476,529 of OX451738.1, forward strand.
AATTTCCGTTGCTGGTGATAATGAATTTTGTTGGAGATTGAATTTCTGCTTGTGAGAGAAATAAACTTTGCTTGGGGAAAAATTTACTGACTCGCTCGCGATTGTGAACCTCAGCTGGGCAGAGTTATGTCCTGTTCGGGAAAGCCAACATCACTGTCTTTGAATACTTTTTACTCTGTGGGGAGTGTATGTACCACTACTCATGTTCTCCAGCTGGCTCTATCCCGGTACTTGATGGTCACAGTAACTATAAGGTTTGGGCACTTCTTGTTTTCCCTGTTTTTGGCATTACGAGTAATCGTCTTTTGCTTCTTGTGTAAATATTTATGAGCAGCTGTTGTACCCCAAAATTTGCCCTCCTTTTTCACAAAGAAATCACAACGTCGGGCTTTTCCTGATTTTTTAGATTGGCTCGAGAATCGGTGAAACAGACTTTTCTTATCAGTAAATCCCAAATTAGGGTTTGCGCACGCATTCTCAAAAGGAATTGAGTCCACAGTATTTCAACCGACTGTCACATTGTCTTGAAGCTTGTTCAAGATTTCTGTTTGTTTCTCAAAGTCTAAACATCTGGGATAGAAGCTGAGGCTTCTGATTGAAAGTTTGAAGCGTTGGTTTAATCAGTGAAGTGAAAGGTGTATGGATGTTTGTTTGATTAACTGTGCAATGCATTTGGTTATTTGGAATGCCGAGCTTATTGTTGGTTAATACAAGGCTGTGAGACTGCGACGTTTGTTGATTATTTATAATTTCTAAGTTAAAATAGTTGGGATGCATTTCCAATTATTATAATTCAAGAAATTTAAATGATTAAATAAACAAGTGCAGAAGAATTAAAGAACTATCTGACAAAAGATTTTATTTATTTTAATTATTGTTACAAGTGTTATTTGAATACAGTAAATTTATTTACAGTTTTTATAATGATGTTTATTACAATGGTTAAAAATAAAATAAATCTATGTTCTAAATCTCTTGAAGTATTCATCTTCTATTGCTGCTTCCCTTGCCCCAACTGGTATTTACCTGTAAATACAGAAAAGGAGAAGTCAATAACAGTTAAATTGGAAAAGCATTTTCAGACAGTTAGTCAAAAACTCATCATTAAAGGTTGTTGGCCGGAATCAGATTGTTTTGATTTTCATCATATTTTGCTCATCCTCTTTGCAAATCACAAGAAGATTCTCTTATTGGTTCACAAAGAGGAAAGTAAAATTATTTTGCAAACATACAAATCAATTAAACAAAATGCACAAAGCTGCATAAGTCCAAACTGAACAACAAATTGTCAACCAAACTAGGCAAACCAAACTGTCAAAGAAAGGCAAACCAAACTGTCAAAGAAAGGCAAACTAAGCTGTCAACAAATTGTCAACTAAGCTATCAAACAGAAAAGCTGCATACAAGTACACAAAAACCAATGCAAAAAATATGGAAGATAAGAAAATATGCAGAGGAAAACCAAGGTTCAAGCAAGCACTTTCATCATTTTCCAGGCCAACACCTTTTCAGAATAAAAAGACATATTAAGCAATAAAATATGCTTTTTAAATGGAGAGAGAAAGAGATAGAAGTAGGCTTTACAGTTTGGCAGGCTATGCAGAGCAGGAAAAAAGATATAGATAAATATAACAAGAACAGAACAGTTCAAAGGGGGGAGAACACAAAGAGCAAAAAACCTACAAACTGCTTGTAAAACACAAGCAAGCCTCCCTCAAAACAAACTGCATCAGCCTGCCTGTACCAGTTACCAAAGCAGAACACAAAGAAAAGGCCCAAAAAAACTGAGTTGCAAGCAAGCCTGCCTATACCAGTTACAAACCTGTTAAAACCTCCAAAACAACAAAAAATATGAACAAGCCTGTATCAGTAACCTGCTTCAAGCTTGCCTGCTAAAAACCAGTTACCAAACTTACAGAAACAAGCCTGTAACCAAACGAGCAAGCCTTGCAACCTGCTTCAAGCAAGCCTAAAAACCTGTTACAGAAACAAGCCTTTCAAGCCTGTACCCCAAACAAGCCTGTCAAAATGCCAGTTCCAAACAAACCTGCTTGCCTCAAAACTGCCTTCAAGCAAGCAAACTTTCAGGCCTGTACCATACAAACCTGTTAAAGCCTTCAACCTGCCTTCAATACCAAACAACCAAAAATCCAAGCAAAATCCACAATAGCAAACAAACAAATCTCAGAATCAAGGTTCATCATAGAATCAACATAGCTAAAGTCAAACATCACAACAATAACAACAAGCATCAGAACCACAAAGTTCATCAACATCAGAATCAAAGTCCAAGAGAGGAAGAGAGTCAGAAACGTATACTCTAGGGTTTTCAGATTATAGCATTATCATAAAACAAACAAAGCAAGAGATACGAAGTACCAGGAAGCCAGCAAGCATCGTCACGATCCCTCCGCCTTGGCCACCTGAGAAGCGCCACCATCCACTCCTCCGTCTCCTCTCCAAAACTAAACCCAAGGTATCATTTTCCCCTTCCTTTTTCTGCTTCACACCTCACACAAACACAAACATCCATGGTTAAAACATTGTGAAATAAAACATGCAAGATTGAAATCCAAAAAACCCTAAAAAATGTTCAGAAGGAAAAATCATTACCTTTTTTATCACTGCCTGAACGACCATGGAGAGAGGGAAGTGGAGGTGGCGCCTGGTAGCCTGAGGTGTGGATGGAGCATCATTGGATGGGTATTTGAGAAAGTATGAAGAGGCGAAGAAGACAAGAGAGGAGCGGCGCCGTTCGTCAAACAATGCAAACCTAGGTTCTGAATCAAACAAGTGAAACCCTAAAAACATTGTGAGCCGTTTTGGGCCTGCCCCATACACGAACCCTTAAGCCCAATACCCCTCTTTCAGCGTGTACACCCCCCTCTTGATATCTTTCAGTATTCATCTTGGGCCAAGCATATTCTTCAAAAGCCCACTTACCTTTTTTTTTATGTTTTGAAAACATTTCTTTTTATATTACTAATATTTTTCATAACCTATTTTTTGTTAAGTAAAAAATAATATACTAACTTTTTGTATAAAATTTTATTAATGTTTTCATTACCTTAAAAAACCAAAAATACATAAAAATAGATTTTATTAAGTTAATTGATTTTCTCTTTAAAACCTTTTTTTTGTTTATATAACACTAACAAAAACACAAAAATAATAATAAAATACTTAATTTGCATTAGGTTAACATTTTGATCATTTGTAAATAATCATATGCATGGCACAATACTTTTGATTCTCTTTGATTCTTATACCTTGCTATATTTTTACATTGAGAATGCGACGATTCGATTTGGTTGTAAATAATATTTGGACACTACTATTCTGATAAGACTCATCCCCATTTGTAAACATCTGTACCCCCATCCCCGGATACTTATTTATAATAGCTTAGATTGTAAATTCCTGCAATTTATCGCTTTCCATATACTGTATAGTAATTAGGGTTTGTATGCGAAGATTCAAAATCAACCGCTAGATAACCTAATACAAGATAAATGCATGAAAATCAATACACAATTCACACTTGCACCTCTAGGGTAACCTCGCTTGTTGCCTCAGAAAAATGCAATCATGTCCCTCGAGTATGAGACACTCTAGCAAATGTCCCTTTGATAAACAAAGATCGTTATTCCCTCGATGACCCTCGATGTTGCCTTCGATGAAACGATCTCGTCCCTTATAAAATTGCTAGAGCGTCTCACAAGTTGCCTTCAATGATTGTATACGATGACCCGCGCCCGTCCCGGTAACATCCTAACGCAAGGTTGTTCATCAAACACAATGGTGAAACAACACTGTTAAAAGGGTTAAAAAACATGAGAAAGATCTTTGAGTAAAATAGGGTAGATAGCTCTTAGTTACTTGATCAAACTTGCAAAACATCCTTGCCATTTTTCAAACACACAACTCCACAACACAAGTTCAAAACAACTTTCAAAACATTGAAATATCTTTTCAAAAAGACTCACACCTTTGTATATACTCAAACAAGAGTCATTATAAAGATTTCCCAGACAAGGTATCTTTTTCAAAACATTTTCAAAAACCACACACACAAAGCACCATTTCAAACAATTGAAAAGCAAAGGCAAGTGATCTAAAAATAAGTAACTAAGAGCCCATGGATAACCATGGATGAAAAGGGTGCTAGCACCTTCCCTTTTCATAATCTACCCCCCGAACCCACGAAAACATCTCAAAGGTCTTTCCTGTGCTTTTTGACCTTTCCTTAGGATAAAATAAAAAGTCGGTGGTGACTCTTGCTAAACCGAACAAGTGCGAACACAAACGCAAAATACCAAGTCAGTTCTCCCACCGTATCACAGAACTGGCGACTCTGCTGGGGAGAATTCTAAAAGTGGGGTTACCTTAGGGTTTTAGATCACCTATACATGCTTGCTTTGATTGCTTTACTTTTTGGGTCCTTGTTTGGGTTTGTTGTAAATCCTACACCCGGATTTGGGGACACCTTTTTAGGTAAACAGCAATAAACTATGAGGGAACTGTGCGGGGTATACCGACATGGTTGAAGCAGTATCTATGTTAGTGTGACATATTTGTGGGTACCGGTAGCCCTTGAGTAGTCAAGGAGAATACGGGGCCGCTGAGCGATGTCATGAAGCACTAACGAACTCTTAAAACCTTACTTGACCATCTTGGCCTTTTTAGGGGTAGTGAGATGACCGACTTTTGTGCAGTCCGAAGTTGGTAGATACTCGATACTACACTCATTTAGGGTTGTTTTCTTGGAATATTTTGGTCGCCAATTAAGTGGCTAAACCAAAAAAATGAACACATAAAACAATCCAATGATATTGAGCTCCTTAGAACCCGGTTTCTATTTTAGGATAGGATGAGCCAACTAATTCAAGAGGGTACTTACCTACGAACCCCATGCAAGCCTAAACCTAAGGACTTGTTTGCTCTGTGTAAATATGACTGTCTGTATATACACTTGCTTACTTTTGCATACATGTACATAACATCATAACATCATACCATAACATTTTTTCAATAACCATTTCAAGGATCTTGAGGGTCTTTTGATGCAGGGGCACGTTGAACTAGACGTCTACCAAAGGGTAAGAGGTTTCATTTTCCTCTACACAAACACCGTCAAAGATCAAGTGCAACAACTTGAATCAGGGGCTATGACCCACTTGACATGGTGAGCTTGATTCTTGTGGAAAGACATCCACCGATACGAAGTTCTCCAATCTAAGATGTTGATCAAAGTTCAATCTCTAACATTTTCTTGTGTTTATCCCGCGAGATCCTTGAAAACATGCATTCACATATCATGCATTGCATCATAACAGGTTTTCCTTTTCAGGTTTCCTTATTCTCCTACTGTTTATTTCAGTAGAGATGGCTCTGGAGCAGACTATCAAGGGCATCCAGGCTCAAAACGCTCAACTTCAAGAGATGTTCTTGAACCTATCCAAGGGACAAGAAGAGGTCAAGGCGCTCCTCACCAGGGGCATGATCGTGGGAAATCCTGGGGACGACAGAGATGACCAGTTGGAGCTACAAATTAAGATAGCCATATTGAAGGGGCAACTGGTGAGTCAGATGGATCTCATCCAGGACTTGGCTCAAAGACAAGAAGAGCTTAGGGTTCTCGTCAACAAACTGCTTCGAGATAACCAAGTGGGGCAGACAACTGGGGCTGAAGATCAAATCATCATTCAACCTCCTCTGAGACAAGAAGGCAAGGGAAAATCCCCTCAACTTGCTTCAGGGTCACAAGCCTAACAACATCTTACGCCTGCTCAACAAAGACAGGGGCATCAACGTAAGGAGGTCGCGCCTAAAAGATAATTCACTAAGATCAACATGTCGCGGTCTCAGGCTTTACAACACCTGTTGAGATTGAATCCGGTGACGTTAATAGACCCTCCTAAGAATCCCAACGTAGCCTCCCCAAGGTACAATCCTGATGCAAGGTGTGCATATCACTCCAACAGCCCGGGGCATGATACTAACAACTGTTGGGCGTTGAGCAACAAAATCCAAGACCTGATTGATGAAGCAGCATTGGAACTCGCACAAGACGGTCACAGTGAATTCTTCTACCAATCCCCTAAGGTTTTCCATTTGAAATGACAAAGCTTGAACTGAGAGACTTTTTGTTCCATTTGAATTTTCAAGTTGTAATTTCTTTTGTTATTCGAACAATTATCTGTTGGTCAAACTCTGTTTCATTAATGCATTGCATATGTTTGTCTTGAATTCATCCATTCGTTTTCACTATTCTTATGCTTTCTTTATGATACTTAACTCTTGATAAAAAGCTACAAGCCTTTAGAGGGAGGATGACGAAACAATGCCATTATATCATACAATATGCTTTTGAACAGACCTTGCTGATGATGTACAGGAATTTCTTTCAAATCCTAAACACCGGAGTTATAAGGAAGATAATCCCTAGTCAACCCCTTCGAGCCAAAGAAGTAGGAGCTTTTTGTTTTAAACACAAATTGAAACCCTTGATTTAAACCTGGGGCAGGGTAGTCTCTCAGTTAATTCAAAAAAAAAAAGATGCGCATTGAAGTCGTAAACTCTCAGTTCGTAATACAACGAACAACATCAAAAAACATTCCTTTGGAATCAAAAGACAGTGATGGTTCCTTATCTCATGGGCAGTCATTACCTCTCAAAATAGAAAAGCCCACCGAGCCAAAACCTATAAAGGAGGCTTAAGAATGCTGGGGCATCCCGCTGACTGTAATCTCGAAAACAAGAACAGTCAGGCAAAAGTTAGGGATAACAAATCAAAAGAACGAGGTCGCCACAAATCCTCAACAACATGAAAAATGTTGCAAAAATGACTGCCTTCCAACAAATTCAACTTGTGTGAACCATCACCAAAGTGTCGTTCCAAACTCGAATAGAGTTCGACGCGCAATTGGCTGAGTTTAGGATTAAAGAACATCACGAAGAGCGGGTGGGTACAAATATACTTTGAGCCTTTATCCTTTGTTTCTTAAACCGTGAACCAAGCCATGTTACAACCCTTCAAAAGTCCTAATTGAAGCATGGGTTAGTTCGAAAGCATACTGTTACAAAAGGTATCCTGACTCCTGTAAGGCTTTGCCCTAAATGTTGTGTTGAATTTGTCTTATAAAAAGTTTTCTGCTAAAAAATGCATTTTTCAAAACTTCGAGACAAGCATACACTTTGAATTATTTGAATATCGTTGTTTGCACATGGTTTATTTGTTTAAACAGCAAAGAAATTCATACAGTGAATGTTCGGAGGAACGAAAACTCTCTCGATAAATGAAATCACTTCAAGTGGGATGACACTTCCGTTACAAAAATCTCCTATCAACAAAAGGGGATTTTATATGGTATTGTCCAGTAAACCTGGGGCAGTCCAGTCAAGATTTCAACAAAACTTTCAAAATTCAGTTAACCTGGGGCAGTCCAGTCAAGATTTCAACAAATCTTTCAAAGTTCAGTTAACCTGGGGCAGTCCAGTAAAGATTTCAATAAATCTTTCAAAGTTCAGTTAACCTGGGGTGAGTCTCCCTCACCATCACTTGGGGCATTTAAACGTCAATCTCATCAAAGGGTTACGTGCAATCCAAGTGTCCTGGAAATATCACAAGCATCTAATACTAAAGGCAGTGATGAAACCTCTCCAAAATCTTTCTGAAAAGAAATTCAAGCGTCCTCGAGGAGTTCATCACCTCTCTAGCAGTCCTGCAGTCATGGGTTTATTTCCCCAACATTTGTCAAGGATTTATTCTCCAAAACAAATTACATTTCAAGTTGAAAGGTCGTTCAAAATTTCCTTCATCACCTGCTGGAAGTTACGATCATCATTAAAAATTCCTTCATCACCTGCTGGAATTCAAGGTCGTTCAAAATTTCCTTCATCACCTGCTGGAAGTTACGATCATCATCAAAAATTCCTTCATCACCTGCTGGAATTCAAGGTCGTTCAAAATTTCCTTCATCACCTACTGGAAGTTACGATCATCATCAAAAAATCCTTCATCACCTGCTGGAATTCAAGGTCGTTCAAAATTTCCTTCATCACCTGCTGGAAGTTATGATCATCATCAAAAATTCCTTCATCGCCTGCTGGAATTCAAGGTCGTTCAAAATTTCCTTCATCACCTGCTGGAAGTTACGATCATCATCAAATATTCCTTCATCACCTGCTGGAATTCAAGGTCGTTCAAAATTTCCTTCATCACCTGCTGGAAGTTACGATCATCATCAAAAATTCCTTCATCACCTGCTGGAATTCAAGGTCATTCAAAATTTCCTTCATCACCTACTGGAAGTTACGATCATCATCAAAAATTCCTTCATCACCTGCTGGAATTCAAGGTCGTTCAAAATTTCCTTCATCACCTGCTGGAAGTTACGATCATCATCAAAAATTCCTTCACCACCTGCTGGAATTCAAGGTCGTTCAAAATTTCCTTCATCACCTGCTGGAAGTTACGATCATCATCAAAAATTGCTTCATCACCTGCTGGAATTCAAGGTCATTCAAAATTTCCTTCATCACCTGCTGGAAGTTACGATCATCATCAAAAATTCCTTCATCACCTGCTGGAATTCAAGGTCGTTCAAAATTTCCTTCATCACATGCTGGAAGTTAGGATCATCATAAAAAATTCCTTTATCACCTGCTGGAATTCAAGGTCGTTCAAAATTTCCTTCATCACCTGCTGGAAGTTACGATCATCATCAAAAATTCCTTCATCACCTGCTGGAATTCAAGGTCGTTCAAAATTTCCTTCATCACCTGCTGGAAGTTACGATCATCATCAAAAATTCCTTCATCACCTGCTGGAAGTTACGATCATCATCAAAAATTCCTTCATCACCTGTTGGAAGCCACAGTCGTTAAAATTTTCCTTCATCGCCTGTTGGAAGTTACAGCCACCAATAGAATAACGGACAACTGAATCTCCTAAAAATCTGTTTTTCTCAAGAATGAAGACTCTCATCCTTGAAACCTCAGAAGATTGGTATACTCCCAATTTCTGACCCTTAACAGAATGAAGACTCTCATCCTTGAAACCTCAGAAGATTGGTATACTCCCAATTTCGGACCCTTAACATAATGAAGACTCTCATCCTTGAAACCTCAGAAGATTGGTATACTCCCAATTTCTGACCCTTAACATAATGAAGACTCTCATCCTTGAAACCTCAGAAGATTGGTATACTCCCAACTTCTGACCCTTAACAGAACGAAGACTCTCATCCTGGAAACCTCAGAAGATTGGTATACTCCCAATTTCTGACCCTTAACAGAATGAAGACCCTCAGCAAGACAGCTCATCAGCTTACATGCGCATTCACTACATTCATATATCAGAAACATTGATATAACATATATATTGCATCATACATTTCATGCAACATAAATTTGTGTTTCAACTAATATTTTACCCTTTTCAGGATGAAATTAATAAGCTTCGACTTCTGAAAACAGTTTACGGGTTCTCCAGATACGGATGTTAACCTATCGCTTGTTCAGACTCAACTTTTGAAAACAGTTTACGGACGCTTCCCAATCTGGGTGCTGATCTATTGCTTATTCAACTCCAAGACCTCTGAAAACAGTTTACGGATGCGTCCAAACACGGATATCAATCTATTGCTTATTCAGACCCCCAGCTCAGAGATGTTCCAAAACATGGACACCATTCTGATACTCATTTCTTTCACCTACAACATACATTCCAGATGGCATCTTTAAGCCCATCCCCGACAAGATTCTGTCACATCTCCAGATGGCATCTTTAAGCCCATCTCCAAATGGCATCTTTAAGCTCATTCCCTCTACCATCACATCACCGAGTGCAAATTTCTGGGTACTCTAGTGTTCAATCATCTTCCACCTTCAAGTCACAAATGGAAGATTCGCCAATCTAACTCTCCAGGTGTAAGAGGATTGAACAGGGGCAACTGTTGTACCCCAAAATTTGCCCTCCTTTTTCACAAAGAAATCATAACTTCGGGCTTTTCCTGATTTTTTAGATTGGCTCGAGAATCGGTCAAACAGACTTTTCTTATCAGTAAATCCCAAATTAGGGTTTGCGCATGCATTCTCAAAAGGAATTGAGTCCACAGTATTTCAACCGACTGTCACATTGTCTTGACGCTTGTTCAAGATTTCTGTTTGTTTCTCAAAGTCTAAACATCTGGGATAGAAGCTGAGGCTTCTGGTTGAAAGTTTGAAGCGTTGGTTTAATCAGTGAAGTGAAAGGCGTATGGACGTTTGTTTGATTAACTGTGCAATGCATTTGGTTATTTGGAATGCCGGGCTTATTGTTGGTTAATACAAGGCTGTGAGACTGCGACGTTTGTTGATTATTTATAATTTCTAAGTTAAAATAGTTGGGATGAATTTCCAATTATTATAATTCAAGAAATTTAAATGATTAAATAAACAAGTGCAGAAGAATTAAAGAACTATCTGACAAAAGATTTTATTTATTTTAATTATTGTTACAAGTGTTATTTGAATACAGTAAATTTATTTACAGTGTTTATAATGATGTTTATTACAATGGTTAAAAATAAAATAAATCTATGTTCTAAATCTCTTGAAGTCTTCATCTTCTACTGCTGCTTCCCTTGCCCCAACTGGTATTTACCTGCAAAGACAGAAAAGGAGAAGTCAATAACAGTTAAATTGGAAAAGCATTTTCAGACAGTTAGTCAAAAACTCATCATTAATGGTTGTTGGCCGGAATCAGATTGTTTTGATTTTCCACATATTTTGCTCATCCTCTTTGCAAATCACAAGAAGATTCTCTTCTTGGTTCACAAAGAGGAAAGTAAAATTATTTTGCAAACATACAAATCAATTAAACAAAATGCACAAAGCTGCATAAGTCCAAACTGAACAACAAATTGTCAACCAAACAAGGCAAACCAAACTGTCAAAGAAAGGCAAACTAAGTTATCAACAAATTTTCAACTAAGCTATCAAACAGAAAAGCTGCATAGAAGTACACAAAAGCCAATGCAGAAAATCTGGAAGATAAGAAAATATGCAGAGGAAAACCAAGTTGCAAGCAAGCACTTTCATCATTTTCCAGGCCAACACCTTTTTAGAATAAAAAGACATATTAAGCAATAAAATATGCTTTTTAAATGGAGAGAGAAAGAGATAGAAGTAGGCTTTACAGTTTGGCAGGCTATGCAGAGCAGGAAAAAAGATATAGATAAATATAACAAGAACAGAACAGTTCAAAGGGGGGAGAACACAAAGAGCAAAAAACCTACAAACTGCTTGTAAAACACAAGCAAGCCTCCCTCAAAACAAACTGCATCATCCTGCCTGTACCAGTTACCAAAGCAAAACACAAAGAAAAGGCCAAAAAAAACTGAGTTGCAAGCAAGCCTGCCTATACCAGTTACAAACCTGTTAAAACCTCCAAAACAACAAAAAATATGAACAAGCCTGTATCAGTAACTTGCTTCAAGCTTGCCTGGTAAAAACCAGTTACCAAACTTACAGAAACAAGCCTGTAACCAAACGAGCAAGCCTTGCAACCTACTTCAAGCAAGCCTAAAAACCTGTTATAGAAACAAGCCTTTCAAGCCTGTACCCCAAACAATCCTGTCAAACTGTCAGTTCCAAACAAACCTGCTTGCCTCAAAACTTCCTTCAAGCAAGCAAACTTTCAGGCCTGTACCATACAAACCTGTTAAAGCCTTCAACCTGCCTTCAATACCAAACAACCAAAAATCCAAGCAAAATCCACAATAGCAAACAAACAAATCTCAGAATCAAGGTTCATCATAGAATCAACATAGCTAAAGTCAAACATCACAGCAATAACAACAAGCATCAGAACCACAAAGTTCATCAACATCAGAATCAAAGTCCAAGAGAGGAAGAGAGTCAGAAACGTATACTCTAGGGTTTTCAGATTATAGCATCATCATAAAACAAACAAAGCAAGAGATATGAAGTACCAGGAAGCCAGCAAGCATCGTCACGATCCCTCCGCCTTGGCCACCTGAGAAGCGCCGCCGTCCACTCCTCCGTCTCCTCTCCAAAACTAAACCCAAGGTATCATTTTTCCCCTTCCTTTTTCTGCTTCACACCTCACACAAACACGAACATCCATGGTTAAAACATTGTGAAATAAAACATGCAAGATTGAAATCCAAAAAACCCTAAAAAATGTTCAGAAGGAAAAATCATTACCTTTTTTTTATCACTGCCTGACGACCATGGAGAGAGGGAAGTGGAGGTGGCGCCTGGTAGCCTGAGGTGTGGAAGGAGCATCATTGGCTGGGTATTTGAGAAAGTATGAAGAGGCAAAGAAGACAAGAGAGGAGTGGCGCCATTCGTCAAACAATGCAAACCTAGGTTCTGAATCAAACAAGTGAAACCCTAAAAACATTGTGAGCCGTTTTGGGCCTGCCCCATACATGAACCCTTAAGCCCAATACCCCTCTTTCAGCGTGTACACCCCCCTCTTGATATCTTTCAGTATTCATCTTGAGCCAAGAATATTCTTCAAAAGCCCACTTACCTTTTTTTTTATGTTTTGAAAACATTTCTTTTTATATTACTAATATTTTTCATAACCTATTTTTTGTTAAGTAAAAAATAATATACTAACTTTTTGTATAAAATTTTATTAATGTTTTCATTACCTTAAAAAACCAAAAGTACATAAAAATAGATTTTATTAAGTTAATTGATTTTCTCTTTAAAACCTTTTTTTGTTTATATAACACTAACAAAAACACAAAAATAATAATAAAATACTTAATTTGCATTAGGTTAACATTTTGATCATTTGTAAATAATCATATGCATGGCACAATACTTTTTATTCTCTTTGATTCTTATACCTTGCTATATTTTTACATTGAGAATGTAACGATTCGATTTGGTTGTAAATAATATTTGGACACTACTATTCTGATAAGACTCATCCCATTTGTAAACATTTGTACCCCCATCCCTGGATACTTATTTGTAATAGCTTAGATTTTAAATTCCCGCACTTTATCGCTTTCCATATATTGTATAGTAATTAGGGTTTGTATGCGAAGATTCAAAATCAACCGCTAGATAACCTAATACAAGATATATGCATGAAAATCAATACACAATTCACACTTGCACCTCTAGGGTAACCTCGCTTGTTGCCTCGGAAAAATGCAATCATGTCCCTCGAGTATGAGACACTCTAGCAAATGTCCCTTCAATAAACAAAGATCGTTAGTCCCTCGATGACCCTCGATGTTGCCTTCGATGAAATGATCTCGTCCCTTATAAAATTGCTAGAGCGTCTCACAAGTTGCCTTCAATGATTGTATACGATGACCCGCGCCCGTCCCGTTAACATCCTAACGCAAGGTTGTTCATCAAACACAATGGTGAAACAACACTGTTAAAAGGGTTAAAAAACATGAGAAAGATCTTTGAGTAAAATAGGGTAGATAGCTCTTAGTTACTTGATCAAACTTGCAAAACATCCTTGCCATTTTTCAAACACACAACTTCAAAACAACTTTCAAAACATTGAAATATCTTTTCAAAAAGACTAAAACGTTTGTATATACTCAAACAAGAGTCATTACTAAGGTTGCCTAGACAAGGCATCTTTTTCAAAACATTTTCAAAAATCACACACACAAAGCACCATTTCAAACAATTGAAAAGCAAAGGCAAGTGATCTAAAAACAAGTAACTAAGAGCCCATGGATAACCATGGATGAAAAGGGTGCTAGCACCTTCCCTTTTCATAATCTACCCCCAGAACCCACGAAAACATCTCAAAGGTCTTTCCTGTTCTTTTTGACCTTTCCTTAGGATAAAATAAAAAGTCGGTGGCGACTCTTGCTAAACCGAACAAGTGCGAACACAAACGTAAAATCCCAAGTCATTTCTCCCACCGTATCACAGCAGCCATTATTTTAAAATGCATATATCAAAAATGAATCATTGGACGTTCTTGCAAAACAAAAAAGGAAAAGAAAAACAAATTGAAATTTCTTGTGAAAATGAATTGTATTGATTTTTGCAATTGGCCCGTAATAGGCATTTTTGTACAACAAGACTGACGTCCTAGTAAGAGAACGCCGCCAAAAGAAATTAAAATTTGTAAAAAAAAACAAACAAAAAAAACAGTTATGTGAAACAATCCCATCGGGTTCCAACTCTGTTATTGCCTTTATATCTTCAAGCGTCTCATCACCTTGCTACTTGGCCGAAGGTTGATCAGATTGATTGGCGCTGTCTGAGCTTGATAGTTGATACCGAAGTCTGGTTGCGAGATGATCCAATGAGACATAGTGTTACGCTTCGATCCCTAATTTTTGCCTGGACCGCCCTTTCGGGTTTTCAGTCCACCGGGATACCCTTTTTTGCCCAAGTCCCCTTTTCAGGTTTTCGACTTGCCGGGTGTACAGTTTTTCATTTTCATCCCTTACTTTTGCCCAAACCCTTTTGGTTCGCCGGGAAGCCCTTATTTTTTCCTAGGCCAGTCAACCTAGCGGGTATTTGATTATGCATAGTATCTTTTAACTATGTCTGCATTGACGGGGTGAGGAAGGTTGTCACCATCCATGGTGGTTAGAATCATAGCTCCTCCCGAGAAAATGTTCTTAACCACAAATGGCCCTTCGTATATGGGGGTCCATTTGCCCCTGGGATCACCTTGCGGTAGTATGATGCATTTGATCACTAGATCCCCGACTTGATATTCTTGACGTCTGAATTTCTTGTTAAAAGCCTTGATCATTCGCTTTTGATACGTCTGACTATGACAGATAGCAGTAAGTCTCTTTTCATCGATTAGATTCAGCTAATCAAGTCGGGTTTGGATACAGTCGTCTTTGTTCAAACCCGCATCCTTCATAATCCTTAGAAAGGGTATCTGGACTTCGATGGGTAGGACTGCCTCCATGCCATACACCAAAGAGTAGGGTGTTTCCCCTGTCGACGTCCATGCTGAGGTACGGTACCCATGAAGAGCGAACGGTAACATCTCGTGCCAATCTTTGTATGTCACCATCATCTTCTGCACAATTTTTTTGATGTTCTTGTTAGCTGCCTCAACAGCCCCATTCATCTTCGGCCGGTAGGGAGAAGAGTTATGATGCTAAATCTTGAACTGTTTACAGAGCTCGGTGATCATTGTGTTATTGAGATTTGTACCATTGTCAATAATAATTCTCTCTGGGATACCATATCGATGGATCAGATTGTGTCGGATGAACCGCGCCACGACGTTCCTGGTTACTGTAGCAAAGGAAGCTTCTTCAACCCACTTCATAAAGTAATCAATGGCTACCAGAATGAAGTGATGCCCGTTAGACGCGGTAGGTCTGATTTTGCCGATCATATCAACACCCCACATCACAAAAGGCAAGGGAGCCATTAAAACATTCAGGGGAACCGGAGGTACATGCACCTTATCAGCATAGACTTGGCACTTATGACAGGTTCGAGAGTGCTGATAACAATCGGCTTCCATAGTGGACCAGTAATATCCTGCCCGTAGGATTTTCCTCGCCATGGTATGTCCACTGGAATGAGTTCCGAAGGTACCTTCATGTAATTCTGCCATGATCCTTTCTGCCTCGCTCTTGTCTACACACCGCAGTAAGGTTGAATCATGGTTACATTTATAGAGGATTCCATTATTGATGAAGAACTTCGCAGCGAACCTTCTCAGAAACTTCTTATCATTAACAGATGCTCCCCAGGGTATTCTTGAGCCTCAAGATACCTCTTTACCTCGTGAAACCAGGGTTTATCTGCTACCTCTTCAGTCTCAATGTCACAACAATGTGCGGGTTCGTCCAACCTCTCGATCGTGATCCGGGGAGCTTCATTGTCCCACCTGACTTTGAACATAGAATACATAGTAGCTAGCGCGTCCGCTAACTGATTCTCCTCTCTTGGGAAATGTTCAAAGGTTACCTCCTCAAAGTGTGGGAGCAATGTCAGTACATACTCTTTGTAAGGAATAAGATCCGGGTGCTTCGTATCCCACTCGCCTTTGATATGACTTATTACTAAAGCGGAATCTTCAAATACACTCAAGAACTTAATCCTCAGGTCAATAGCAGCTCGAAGACCCATGATACACGCTTCATACTCTGCCATATTGTTGGTGCAGTTAAAATATAATTGGGCGGTGAATGGAGTATGACAGCCCTCAGGAGATATAATTACAACGCCAATGCCATTACCCAATGCGTTCAAGGCTCCATCAAAATACATAGACCATTGGGATCCCTCCTCGGGTCCTTCGTCCGGTCCAGGTTCTTCATCGTCGGTTGCCAACATGATATTCTCATCCGGGAACTCGAAATTCATGGACTGGTAGTCATCCACGGCCTGATGCGCCAAATGATCTGCCAATACACTCCCCTTGATTGCTTTTTGGGTTGTGTATTGGATTTCGTACTCGGTTAAGATCACCTTCCATATTGCTATTCTTCTGGATAAGGCGGGCTTTTCGAAAATATATTTGATCGGATCCATCTTTGATATCAACAAGGTAGTGTGAGTCAGCATATACTGTCTCAGTCGGCGAGCAACCCATGCCAAAGCGCAACAAGTTTTCTCGAGAAATGAGTATCGGGTCTCACAGTCGGTAAACTTTTTGCTAAGGTAGTAAATTGCATGCTCTTTTCGACCAGACTCGTCATGCTGCCCCATCACACACCCCATTGAACTGTCTAGCACTGTCAGGTATAATATCAAAGGTCTTCCTTCAACTGGAGGCATCGGAATTGGTGGTTCTTGAAGGTATTCTTTGATTCTTTCAAAAGCAGTCTGGCATTCATCATTCCATTTTAACACTTGATCTTTCCTCAGTAGCTTGAAGATTGGATCACAAGTAGCAGTCAGATGTGAAATGAACCTGGCGATGTAATTCAGGCGTCCCAATAAACCTCTAACTTCTTTTTCTATGCAGGGATCCGGCATCTCTTGTATGGCTTTTACCTTTGCAGGGTCTACCTGAATACCTTTGTCACTGACAACGAAACCCAGAAGCTTACCAGACCTTACCCCGAAGGTACACTTGTTCGGATTCAACGTCAACCTGTACGTCTTCAACCTGTCAAACAGTTTCTGGAGATGATCAAGGCGCTCTTCCTCAGTTTGGGACCTGTCTATCATGTCATCAACATAAACCTCGATCTCGTGGTGAATCATATCATGGAACAAAGCGACCATGGCGCGCTGATAAGTTGACCCAACATTCTTCAACCCAAAAGGCATTACCTTGTAACAGAAGGTGCCCCACTGTGTAACGAAGGTTGTCTTCTCCATGTCCTCAGGATCCATCTTGATCTGGTTGTAGCCAGAAAAACCATCCATGAAGGAGAAGATCTTGTGATGTGCGGTGTTGTCGACTAGAACATCAATGTGAGGAAGTGGTAAGTCATCCTTGGGGCTTTCCCTGTTCAGATCTCTGTAGTCCACACACATCCGTACCTTACCGTCCTTTTTAGGTACCAGAACGATGTTGGCAACCCACTGTGGATAAGAAGTGACAGCTAAGAATCATGCGTCGAACTGTTTCATGACCTCTGCCTTGATTTTCTCTGACATTTCAGGGCGCATACGGCGGACCTTCTACTTTACCGGAGGCCAGTCTTCTTTAGTCGGCAGGCGATGTACCATAATATCAGTGTCTAAACCAGGAATGTCTTCATAGGACCAGGCGAAGATCTCAACATAGTCATGTAGCATCTGTATTAACCGTTATTTGACACTAGGCTCCAGATTCGCACCTATTTTAACCTTTTTCCTGTCTTCCTTTGTACCCATCATTGACTCAACTGGCTCTTCATGAGGTTGTATGGCCCTTTCTTCATGCTGTAATAGTCTATCAAGTTCTCCAGGCACCTCACAATCATCCTGACCTTCGTCCTCGGCTTGGTTGATCGGATTTTTAAAGTCATAATTGGAAGTAGCAGAGTTGTTATCAATGGGATCCAGAGTGGATATGGATCTGCAGTATGATACGTGAGTGTGTGTAAGAGAATAGTTGTTTTGATAAAGTGAGAGACAGAAAAGAAAAACAAGGAGCGCAAAATTTGTATGCAAGAAACGTCCAATGCTTTATTAATGATATATGAAATGACAAATAATAGCCCTCACAAGCAAAGCCAAGGTGCCTCGGGCAAGGCACCGGGCTGTAAAGTTTTAAATTGTTTATTATAAATCTTAAAACAAATAAGTCAATTACTGCGGAATAAAAGAAACAGGTATGTGTAGCGGTAGAAATGTTCAAGACTAAGCCATTGGATTGACTAGACTTTATACAAATCAAAATAAAAATTGCCACCGCGCTTTATTGTTTCCAAAGGAATGGGAAAAGAGCGAATAACCCAAAAAGAGGGGGAAAGATTCAAGGTAAGGGGGTTAGTTATGCAAAGGGAAGGTATTAGCACCCTAAACATCTATGGTACTCCACATGAACCTCTTTGAAAAATCTGTATATTTTGGCTATAAAAATGTGTTGTATATAAAATGGATGGTGGAGGTGAGAAAAGAAATATATTTTTTATGATTTTTACACCCGCCGCGGTTGTGAACCTTTAGTGCCTACGTACCACCTTTCGTGCATTAGGGGATTAGGGTACACGTAGTTCATCTTTTAAAAATTTGAAACACAAGTGTGTTGGTTGATTTTAAGAGATAAGACATCATCGTCATTGTCCGTGTGGAAAACATACTTACTACCCATAATCATGAGAAAGGATAATTTTCATCATCTCAAAGTGGAGGATAAGGCTTGGATCTTAAAGTCAATAATTCATCACTCAACACCCAAGTGGAAAATATCTCTCTTCACTACATATTGTAGAAGTATAGTTGTTTGCATCACTACAAGGATTGACAAGAGTCCAATCTTTTGAGAAAAGTTTAAAGATAAAAGCCAAAGTGGCAAAATGGTTTGAAATGAGATTGATTGACTTTTAGTCTTCTCACAAAAAATGTCAAGGTATTATTAAATTTATTGAAGTTTATTTATGAAAATGTTTTGAAAATGCATGGACATAAGTCCAAGTTTATTATGAAAATGTTTCAAGTTTCAAAACAAGAAGAGTTTTCAAAAGGAGGGAGAAGATTTTGAAATTAAAGAAGATGGGAGGAGAAGAAGAGACTATCCTAAAGCATAAAGTAAAAGCTAGGGATAAGAACCATCTAATCAACAAGAATCCAATACTTGACATTATGAGTCAATATAGAATTCCCATTCTTTGTATTGAAACCAAGCAAGCAAAGATACCAGACCTCTTGAGAGAATCAAACTTCAAGTGTATTAAGTCTTCACAAAAATGGGGCAGAGTAACGGTTGTATACGGGTGAATTCCATATTACAAAAAAAGTATGTAATCACAATAACCTACACACAAAACAAACAAACAACCCAATGTCTTGAGGTAAACCCCAAGAACTCCAGACAAAATAATCAGATAAAGTCACAAAGTCTCCAACATAAGCCAAGGTCTCTAATCCTAAGTCTAAGAAGTTTAATACTCCATAATGCCTATGATAGTAACCAAATAGTCCAAGTACCATTAATAATTTTTATGGTTCATGTTGATTATTAGGTGTCTTAAAAAGGAAAAGAAAGGCTCAAGTGAGCAAAATAAAAATGACATAAAAGTAAATGCTCAAGTGAGCGAAGATGAAAATAGCATGAAATGTAAAAATGCTAAAAGTAAATGGTACATAAAGCATAAAAATAAAAGCATAAAGTAAAGTCAATTGTTAGAAATTAGTTTTTAGTTGGATGACCATCTTGAAACTTGCATTTGGAACTCATTAGAGGATTGGTAGAACCAAATCCTCCACACAACAAGTTGCATTTGCTTTTTGTCAAGTATATCATCCATTTTGGAATCCTTAAAAGTAACATTTAATGATCAACGATGTTTAAGTGATCCGCATTGACCAAAGGTGTTGTAGATCCATTAGAGGATTGGTAGAACCAAAGCCTCCACATAATGAATCTCAAGGTTATTGGATCAAAGAGATCAAATTAACATACTTGGGTTTGCAATCATAAGTTTGGGCCACGAATGATCATTTATTTGAATCGGGATAAAATTTAGCGCTATGTTAAGCAATCGTAAGTGGACTTATGTAGAAGTCGCACCTATTTTGAGGTCGGTCAATAAAAATCTATGTAATTCATGTTTGGATAAATGATATAGAGATCACCATCCCTTAACATGTAGCACAACTAAAAAAGAAAGGGATAAGATGAAGAGGGAGGGGGAGGGGAATGATAAGCTAATTTGGATTACCACCTCAAAATTATTTCATCTTTAAATTCAACCACTCCTCTAGATGGATTAAAGCACTAAACATATAATTAATCCAAAGCACCAAAAATGAATTAAATAATTCACTCTTAGGTAGATTTGAATTGATGAACATTTATCCAACTTCATCTACATCACAAAATCCATTGAGTTTAAAGAGAAATTGAACATTTAAAATTGCAATCCAAACCAACAATCAAAAGGAGTGAGTAAAAAAAGCACTTTGGATCAAAGCTTCCCCAAAACAAGGCAAAAAATACATTATGTCCCTATGTAAATCGATTGCACTACCGTGTAAATCGATTTACACAGTACAATTTTCAAAAATCTGCGCGAAATTGCTTCTGTGCAATCGATTTCATTGTTACTGCAATCGATTGCACGCTGTTACAAACAACAAAATATCATTTTAAAAGGCCAAATTCTTGTTCAAACTTTCCATCAAATACCTTATGATCATGGATCCAATTGAGCACGAAAATTCCATCAAATTATGAGAAATTAAGACCATTGGAATCACAAAATAATGCTCAATGAATCAAACCCAAAGATCAACAAGAGATCACAATGTGAAAGATGAATTATCCAATTTACCAAAGATAGATCTAGAGAATTATCAAAACAACTTCAAGAATTTACTTCAATTCAACCACAAGAATCAATTGCCAAGCTTGGATGTAGAGAATTGATGAATAAAAAGTGTTTGGATGAAGGTTTAGTTCAAAGATTAGTAAGCTTCAATGCAAAGCTTACTAACTTTTTGAAAATGGAGCTTTGAGTGAATTTGGTAGATGGAGAGAATTGAGAGATTTTTTAGCAAGGTGGATTTGGCTATCAAAAGCTTGAGATTTGAATGAAATGAGGACTCTATTTATAGAGTTTAGGATTGGGATTAGTGGTAATTTGGTAATTGATTCTTGGAGCCAAAATTTGAATTAATGATAATTCTTTCAAAAATTAGAGCCAAAATTTGAATTAATGATAATTCTTCTTAAAAATGAAATATTGGCACTAAAATTTGAATTAATGATACATCTTTCAAAAATGAAGAAAAATTGGAGCCAAAATTTGACAAGTTTAAAATTGCTGATTTTTTTTCAAATTTTCACACTGTGCAATCGATTGCACTATAGTACAAATCAATTTGCACAGTGTATTTTTTCAAAAACGGCGCAAAATGCACTATGTGCAATCGATTGCACTCTAAGAGCAATCGATTGCATCAGTGAAAAAAATGAATTTTTGTTAATTTTCCTTTGCAAATAGAGATTTTAAGAGAATAATACCAGGAATCTTTATTTGTCAGGTGCTTCGACTTGGTACCTACAAAACACAAATATGCAAAGACAAAGACAAATATTTTTTGTATTTTGATTAGAAGTTAGTCAACAACACATATACAAAATACACAACTAAGGTGCTTGGAGATTCCTCAAGAGCAAACTTAAAGATAGGAGATAGAAAAAGAGGAAGAACAACCCCTAATGTGATCTTGTTATGATCGAGTTGATATGATATGACAGAGGAATCTTAGGGGTAAAAATTGGGGTACAACTGCTGCCCTTATTTAAGTGTCTTCTATCCGGAGATACGAAGGTTAAAAATCTTTGTGTCGACGCGATTGAAGATACTTAAATATAAAAAAAGCCCTATTTTTGTCCCTAAGATGCCATGCAATGCTTATGATTATGAATGCAGATGGAAAAATCTAAAGAGACGCAAGGTATCATTGGGGATGCCACAAAAATGAAGAAACAAAGGAGCAACCCCACTAGGAAAATAAATCACTAGTGGACCAAAAGAATTGAATCAGAGAGGAAGATAACAAGCATCTACGTTCACTGCCGATGGTCTACCAACGTTCACTGAAGGTAGAAAGAGAATATATCATATCATCGTTGTTCACTGACGATGAACTATCAACGTTCACTGATGATAGCAAAAAGATAACAAACACCGACATTCACTGTCGATGTACTACCAACATTCACTGAAGGTAGAAAGAGAAAATATCATATCATCATCGTTCACTGACGATGAACTATCAACATTCACTAAAGATAGCAAAAAGATAACAAACACCGACGTTCACTTCCGATGTACTACCAACGTTCACTGAAGGTAGAAAGAGAAAATATCATATCACCTCCGTTCACTGACGATGAACTATCAATGTTCACTGAAGATAGAAAAAAGATAACAAACACTGACGTTCACTGCCGATGTACTACCAACGTTCACTGAGGTAGAAAGAGAAAATATCATACCACCATCGTTCACTGACGATGAACTATCAACGTTCACTGAAGATGGCAAAAAGATAACAAACATCGACGTTCACTTCCGATGTACTACCAACGTTTACTGAAGGTAGAAAGAGAAAAATATATCATACCACCGCCGTTCACTGACGATGAACTATAAACATTCACTGAAGATAGCAAAAAGATAACAAACACCAATGTTCACTACCGATGTATTACCAACGTTCACTGAAGGTAGAAAGAGAAAAATATATCATACCACCGCCGTTAACTGACGATGAACTATCAACGTTCACTGAAGATAGCAAAAAGATAACAAACACTGACGTTCACTGCCGATGTATTACCAACATTCACTGAAGGTAGAAAAAAGATAACAAACACCAACGTTCACTATCGATGTATTACCAACGTTCACTGAAGATAGAGAGAAAATATCATATCACCGCCGTTCACTGACGATGAACTATCAACGTTCATTGAAGATAGCAAAAAGATAACAAATACCAACGTTCACTGCCGATGTACTACCAACATTCACTGAAGGTAGAAAGAAAATATATCAAGTTTTCCCCAAAATTCTTGTGTTTTGCCTAGAACGGGTCTCAACTTCTTCTTTAACCAAGACACTCTGCCTGGAAAGGGTAATATGTAAGCTTATCTCAAATAAAGAGACTTCCACTCACTGTCAAGGGGAATTGCAAAGAGAAATGACTTTCTGGGGATAGAAATATGACTTCCTGGGGAAAGAGATATCACTTCCTGGGGAAAGAGATATGACTTCCTGAGGAAACAAATATGACTTCCTGGGGAAAGAGATATGACTTCCTGGGGAAAGAGATATGACTTCCTGGGGAAATGCCACGATATTCCTACTGAGGAGATAAAGTCTTCTTGTGCAAAATAAATGCACAAACCAAAACTCAAATTTCTCAGAAATCCAAAGTAAATAATATTGTCATGCAACCACAAATCCAATTCAGAAATAAACTGGAGCAAGACAGCCAACGAAGATACATCCTTTAGGAAATAAACTCAAGAGGGGAAACCAAATCCACCTAAGCAAGGAGCGCTGAAGGAAGATTAGAACACAATGTCAATGAAAAATGATTTGTAGCAATGCATGATGCATGTATGAATGTATGAGTGATATCGTGCATATGCTGGTAAAAGGATACATAATCAGTACAAACAAACAAAACCGCCTCAGGTACCAACAACATTGGGCTAAACTTCAACCAGAAAGATCAATCCAAGAAAGGTAAAAGCAACTGCGGAAACCAAACCTATTGTCTGTCCTAACTTCACTGAGGAGAAACATAATCTGGATGTAGCCAAATCAAACAGATACCGGGATAAAACATCTTTCTTCTGGTTTCATCGGAGAAACCTGTTTTACAAAAGTAACACGCCTTCTGGAGATTGCAATACCAGCCTCAAATAAAGCAGACTGACGCCGACACAACCAAACCTCATTGGGGGATCCAAGTCTACCTCCCTGGATAAAAAACCGCGGATTGAAAATTTTCATCACGAACACCCATTCCAACAAGAGATGCCCTGGGATAACCTTCCCGGGAAATCAAGAAGTCAACACTAGTGCCAATATTGCAAAAAGAGCGACATCTTAGCACATCAAGGGAATAAAACCTTTCATCATATGAGGGAAGAATTCGCTGGGGAATCTGGGATGGAGGCTTCTGACCATGCAAACCCGAAATCAAAAGCGAACCAAGACTTGGTTGGGGATAATGGGACCAAAAACCCAATACCGTACCTTGCACCCACTGGTATCATCTTTAACTACCTGAGAAACATACAAAGATCATGCGCATACCAGCAAAATGACCCGAGAGAACCTTCATGAGGGAAATAAAACTTCTCAAAATAACCAGAGTTTGTTCATTCCTGGGATCACTATTTTTGTTGTCATTGTTTAATCACAAATCCCAAAGTAAATTAAATTGTAAAGATCTATTTTTTTGAAAAGTTAATTTTGCTTTTTAATCTTTTAGCTTTAACAGTTATTATCAGTAATAAATGGAGTCTTTGCGAGCTAAATAAAATAAGAACCAAAGAATTGGGTAAAATCTCGAATTTCATTAATAGAATGGTAGTCTGCGAATGGCGAGACTCCATGGATGATTACAAAATTTGGGAAATGGTAATACATAATGGAAAAGATACATCGAGATACAATGACCACTATCCCCCCTAACAGCTTTTGAAATCCTGAGCAGCAACTTTTGTTGAAGTATGGTGAGGACCCGAGAAGATTGTTGCTTCAACAATCAGGTCTTGTCTGACGTAGTTACTTTCCAAGAGAATCCCTAACTTTTTCCTAAGCTGCCCTTGCGGGTTTTCAACTTAGCGGGAAATTATTCTGTTTATGTCTCTAATTTTTGTCTAGACTGCCCTTTCGGGTTTTCAGCCTACCGAGACGCTCCTTTTTTCCTAAGCCGCCCTTTCGGGTTTTCAACTTAGCGAGCTGTTCTTTTATTTCTTTAGGTGAAGTATTTCTTGACTGCGCCAGCATTCATGGGACGTGGGAACTCCTCGCCATCCATAGTTTCAAGAATTAATGCACCACCAGAGAAGGCTTTCTTGACAACATATGGGCCTTCAAAATTGGGAGTCCACTTGCCCCTAGAATCAGTGTTGAAAGACATGATCTTCCTGAGCACGAGGTCTCCTTCTCTGAATTCACGAGGTTTGACCTTTTTATCAAATGCTTTCTTCATTCTTTTCTGATATAACTGCCCATGACATAAAGTTGTCATTCTCTTCTCTTAAATCAAATTCAATTGGTCAAACTTGTTCTGGACCCATTCAGCCTATGTCAACTTGGTTTCTATTATCACACGCAACGAGGGAATCTCTACCTCAACAGGGAGTACAGCTTCCATTCCATTAACTAGGGAGAACGGGGTCGCTTCTGTTGAAGTGCGAACAAATGTTTGATATCCATGCAGAGCAAAAGGGAGCATTTCATGCCAATCCTTATAAGTGACAACCATTTTCTGGATAATTCTCTTGATATTCTTATTAGCAGCTTCAACAGCCCCATTCATCTTTGGCCTGTACAGAGATGAATTATGATGAACAATCTTGAATTCTTCGCACAATCCAGTCATCATCTTGTTGTTCAAATTAGAGCCATTGTCAGTGATGATTCTACTTGGCACACCATACCGGCATATAAGATTGTTTTTGAGGAAACGCATAACCACCTGTTTGGTAACATTGGAATATGAAGAAGCCTCTACCCATTTGGTGAAGTAATCAATTGCTACCAACATAAAATGGTGTCCATTCGAAGCTTTGGGTTATATCATCCTGATCATGTCAATACCCCACATAGAGAAAGGCCATGGGAAGGAAATCACATTGAGAAGTGTCGGAGGCACATGGATCTTATCCGCATAAATCTGGCATTTATGGCACTTCTTTGCAAATTTGTAACAATCAGATTCCATTGTCAACCAATAATATCCTACCCTTAGCATCCTTTTAGCCATTGAATGTCCATTAGCATGAGTGTCGAATGAACCTTCATGAATCTCATGCATCAACATGTCTGCTTCGTGTCTATCCACGCATCTGAGCAAAACCATGTCATAATTTCTCTTGTATAACACATTTTCACTGAGGAAGAAACTGCCTGCCAATCTTCTCAGTGTCTTTCTATCTTTCTTTGACGCACCAAACGGGTATTCCTGAGTTTGAAGAAAATGCTTGATATGATAATACCAAGGTTTCTCATCTGCTACCTCCTCTGTCGCAAACACGTGAGCGGGCCTATCGAGCCGTCTAACTGTAATTCGGGGTATATCATTCCAAGTATTCACTTGGTACATGGAGGCCAGAGTTTCCAGAGCATCCGACATCTGATTTTCATCCCTAGGAATGTGATGGAATTCAACTTTATTGAAGAAGGGTAATAATCTTCTAGCATAATCTTTGTAAGGGATCAATCCAGGGTGACGAGTATCCCATTCTCCTTTAATCTGATTTATTACCAAGGCTGAATCGCCATATACATCTAGAATTTTTATTCTGAGATTAATAGCTTCTTCGAGACCCATGATGCAAGCCTCATATTATGCTATATTATTAGTGCAATCAAATGTTAACCTCGCAGTAAAAAGGAATGTGCGGTCCATGAGGAGTAACAATCACATCACCAATTCCTTTACTATAAGCATTCACAACTCCATCAAATACCATACTCCCACGAGATTCAGGGTCGGGGCCCTCCTCGGGCAATGGTTCGTCACAATCTTTCACTTTCAAGAACATCACATCTTCATCGGGGAATTCATATTCTGCAAACTGATGATCTTCCATCGGATGGTGAGCAAGGTAATCTGCCAACACACTACTTTTGATAGCTTTTTGAGTGCGGTACTCGATATCGTATTCAGACAATAACATATTCCAACGGGAAATTCTCCCAGTAAGAGCAGGCTTTTCAAAAATATACTATATTGGATCCATTTTGGAGATCAACCAAGTGGTATGATTCAACATATACTGCCGCAAACGCTTTGCCGCCCAGGCCAAAGCACAACATGTCTTTTCCAACGTGGAATACTGCGACTCACAATCAGTGAACTTCTTGCTGACATAATGAATGGTGAACTCTTTCTTTCCCGTTTTATCCTGTTGTCCCAGAATACAACCCATGGATTTATCCAACACTGTTAGATACATAATTAACGGTCTTCCTTCTACGGGAGGGAGCAAAATAGGAGGTTCAAGCAGATACTCTTTAATACTTTCAAATGCCTTTTGGCAATCATCCATCCACACACAACCTTGATCTTTCTTCAACAACTTAAAGATCGGTTCACACGTTGCAGTCATGTGGGAAATAAATCTGGAGATATAATTCAAATGCCCAAGGAAACCTCTGACTTGCTTTTTAGTTCTTGGTGCTGGAATTTCTTGAATTGCTTTGACTTTGTCAGGGTCAACCTCAATTCCTTTCTGGCTAACAATAAAACCCAATAATTTCCCCGATCTAACTCCGAATGTGCATTTATTTGGATTCAAGCGGAGACGATATTTCCTCAAACGCTGAAACAACTTCAACAAATATTCTATATGCCCTTCTTCAGTTTGGGATTTGGAAATCATATCATCAACATATACTTCGATTTCTTTGTGCATCAGATCATGGAATAGGGTTGTCATAGCCCTCTGGTACGTTGCACCAGCGTTCTTCAAACCAAAGGGCATCACTCTATAACAGAATGTTCCCCAGGGTGTGATAAACGTTGTTTTTTCCATGTCCTCTGGAGCCATTCTTATTTGATTATACCCGGAAAATCTGTCCATGAATGAGAATACCTTGAATTTTGCTGTGTTATCCACTAACATGTCAATGTGAGGCAATGGGAAATCATCTTTTGGACTAGCTTTATTTAGGTCTCTGTAATCTATGCACATGCGGACTTTTCTGTCTTTTTTCTATACTGGGACAATATTGGCAATCCATTGAGGATACACTGACGTCACAAGAAAACTAACATTTATCTGCTTTAGGACCTCCTCTTTGATCTTTACTGCCATATCCGGGTGAGTTCTTCTCAACTTTTGTTTAACTGGCGGACACTCTGGCTTCAACGGAAAACGATGCTCGACAATGTCTGTATCTAGACCAGGCATATCTTGATAAGACCAAGCAAAAATATCCACATACTCTTTCAACAGCTCAATGAACCCGCTCTTTACATCAGGATGCAATGATGCTCCAATCTTAACCTCCTTCAGATCTTCTTCTGAACCCAAATTAATCACTTCCAAAGGCTCCTTATATGGCTAAATGGTATTTTCCTCGTGCTCAAGCAACCGTGAGACCTCTTATGGAATCTCACCATAATCTTCTTCTTCAGCCCCAAACACAGGACAATCAAAGTTGGGAGAGGGTACAGGGTCATTGTATTCAACGGGTTTTTTAATTAATCTGCACATATGATTTATGATTGCTTTTAGAAACTGACACATATAACAAGTGATCATGCAGATTAATTTTCAGTTATTATTTATTTTGAAAGGGTTTTTTATTTGATTACCATTTCCCAAGAAAAAAGCAGAAAATAAAAGACATAATTTTGGAAGCAAAGACAACTTTTATTAATGATCTTAAAAGTTATAGCAAACAGATAAGCCCTGCAACATTAATACTTCCACCTTGGGCAGAGTGAAAGCTTTTCAAAAGAAAGAGATTAACAAAACAAATTACTTTGAAATATGTATGCAATAAGGAACATCAATGGTGACCCAGTTCTGAACTCGGACTCCATGCGTCACATAATTCGGTACTTTTTGCTCTGCTTCATCCTCTTCAACAACATTAATTCCAGAACCAATTGGATGGAGGTAGCCTCCACTGCGGAAAACATCATGATAACTGTTCACAGAAGACTTTGACTTCAAACTTTCGCCTTTGCCATTTCTCGAAGAGAAATCCAAACCAACTCTGTTTTTGTTTATGGGTGGATCCACAAGTCGTACCCAAACTGTATTATGACCATTGCGCACAACCTGCTGCGCGTCCTTCAGGGAAACCACATAATTCTTATTCCTTCTTATGTTGTCAATAGATAGGGCTTAGAACTGGGTTCCAACAGCAGCCTCGCCCGCTTCTACAATATTGAAAGAGGATAGATGGGATATCAACAACGCCTGCTCCCTATTTATGATCACTACCTTCCCTTCACACACAAATTTTAGATTCTGATGCAGAGTTGAAGTGACAGCCCCTACTTCGTGTATCCATGGTCATCCTAGCAAACAATTATACGCGGGAATAATGTCCATAACCTGGAAGGTTATCAAGAACAAATGTGGTCCTATATGGATGGGCAAGTCCACTTCACCGATGACGGATTTCCTCGACCCATCAAAAGCCTTCACAATGATGCCACTCGGGGTCATAGGTGTTCCCTGATACTTTAACTTCATGGGGGTACTTCTCGGTATAACATTCAACGCAGATTCGTTATCAATTACACATTGGACAACGAATCCTTCTTGCAGTTCATAGATATGTAGAGGGCCAGGTTGTGATTCCTCCTTTCATTTGGTAACTCATCATTGCAGAAACTCAAGTTGTTACATGATGTAATGTTTCCAATTACGCTGCTAAATTGATCTATTGGCATGTCACTCTCCACAAAAGCTTGGTCTAGTACTCTCATTAGTGATTCTCTATGAGTAGAGGAATTCATCAATAAAGCTAGGATAGATATCTTTGAAGGAGTCTGCAGTAGCTAATCTACAATTCTGTAGTCGCTCATCTTAATTATCTTCAAAATACCATCCACTTCTTTCTCTAATGTAGCTCCACTATTCTCTCCTGCAGCCTTCTTAGGCTCATCGTTCTCAGCTATTTTCTTTCCAGCAACAACATCTCTTTGAATAACCAGCACAAATACACGACCACTACGGGTCACCCTGCTATTTTCAGCTATATTTCCAACATCTGGCATTGGCTGGATGGGAACTTCCACCCCATCTTCCAAGATTGTAGCGTTGTATTTGTAAGGCACAGCCTTATCTGATTTATAGGGAACAGGACCTGGAAGACTAATTACCAATGGGGTAACAGCTGGTTTGCTATGGTACTCCACCTCAAGATGAGCGGGTGCACCAAAACAAGGTACAATGACATTTACCCCTTCCTTAACACAATCAGCCATTAAAAGGTCATTTCTGGCAAACAAATCTTCATCTGAAGAGAAATACTCATCCGCGGAGGCATACTCTTCCTCTGACTCTTCTTCCATCAAACAAACTTCAACCATATTAATCTCATGATAATCATCTCTCTGACCTGTGATCTTAATAGTCCCATTGTCTAATAGCAATTGAACACCTTCCCTCACAATAGAACATCCTCGGGGGTCTTGACAGCAAACTATGCAAGATCCATATTGGTGTTCTACCTGACCAGCAGTACGGAAGAAGGTAGCATGTAACTGCACGAGATCCTTATTCAAATGATCCACATCAAAAATTCTGAATTCACTCGGACATCCAGAAACCATATTCACTTCCTCTTCATATTCTTCCCTAGGCTTGATTATATGGATTAAACCTTCATCCATCATCTCCTATAAATCATCCTTTATCTTCTCGCAACCTTGTATGTTTGTACTACAAATAGCACAACCGGCATGGTCATGCGTATAATAACTGAACTCACAGAGGTCTGCGTGCATCTTCACCAAATCTCCTCTAACCAGATTAATGTCAAAAATCCAGAAGTCGCCTGGACAACCGGCCACCATATTCATAGCATTCACTCCCCGTACTTGGGTAGAGGATTGTCTTTCACATTAGGTCTCATGTCTTTGAAAGATAGAATTCCAGACTTCACCAACCTTTGCACTTCAATCCTCAAAGGATAACAATTTTCAACACTATGCCCTGGTGCTCCCTGATGAAAGGCATACATCTGGTCTGCTTTATAATACCAAGGCAATGGTGATGGTATGGCTGGAGGCGGTCGTGTCTAGACCAACTTCTTCTGAATCAATGTTGGTAGTAGCTCTGCATAGTTCATGGTAGTAGGGTCATAGTTCTCCCTTCTCTGATTGTTCCCTTGGTTTCCCTGCTGGGACTGTCTTTGATAAGCAACGGTAGTCAGAGCGGCACTCATTACAGGAGTAACTGAGGCAACTTGTTGGTGAGGCTGATAATTCCTTCTAGGAGAATTCACTCTCCTCTCTTGTATGACAGCATTGGCACCCCCCTCTTTATTTTTTCTAAACCCATAAGATGGCTTCTTTACACCTCCGGATCCTTCACTCTTCATCAAACGGCCTTCTCTTACTTCCTCTTCTAGGCGGACACCCATCCCTACCATCTCCGTAAAATCACTCGGGGCACTTGCTACCATTCTTTCGTAGTAGAAAGCACCTAGCGTCTTCAGAAAAATTTTAGTCATTTCCTTCTCCTCCATGGGAGGAATCACTTGTGCAACCACTTCGTGCCATCTCTGCGCATACTCTTTGAACGATTCTATATCTTTCTGAACCATGGCCCTAAGCTGGTCACGGTCGAGCGCCATGTCCACATTGTACTTGTATTGTTTAATGAATGCTTCTCCCAAATCATTAAAAGTATGGATATTAGCGCTGTCTAAACTCATGTACCATTTCAACGCTGCGCCGGTCAGACTATCCTGGAAAAAGTGAATCAGCTGACGCTGATCATCGATGTGGGTAGACATTCTCCTTACATACATCACCAAGTGAGCACGAGGGCAAGTGTTGCCCTTATACTTCTCAAATTCTGGGACCTTGAACTTAGCAGGTATCTTTACATTCTGGACCAAACACAGCTCATTCACATTTTGCCCAAATAGCTCTTTTACCCTAAGAGCCTTCATCTCTCTTTGCATTCTATCAAACTGCTCTTGGAAATTATCCATTCTGTCATAAAGACCCAAGTCTTCACTCGGCGGAGGGAAATGATGACACACATCTTCATTAACAAATGGAACCAAATTCACCGAAGGAGGTGTAGCAGGAACAATATGCACCATAGGAGGTGCTGGAGTAACAACATTTTGGACCACTGAAGCATCTTGGGGGCCCAAATTGAAACCTTCAGGTGCAAAATTCTATGGCATTCCCCATGGATAACCCTGAGGCATACGGTTTTGAGCAACAGCCGGAGTAGCGGATACAGGAACAGTTGGAACTTCAGCATTTTCCCTTGTTGGTTAAGGTTGAACACTCGGTGGCTGATTCTGAGCAGCCACCAGAGCTTCCATCAAAGTAGTCAAATTGGCCAAGCCAACCTTCAAAGTAGAAACTTTTTCGCGTAGCTCGCGATTCTCTTGTTCCAAGTTGTCCATCTTCTTTTTGAAGTTAGCCCGAGTGTTGTAGTGATGAGTCAGCTTGCTGAACGAAGTAAAGAAGCTGGGTAAGGCACCTAGATATGTGTGATGAATGCAAGAAATATGTGCAATATGATGCATGATATGCAATGCATATGATTATTTTTACTTCATCATCTATCATTTCAAGGGATTTAAGATTTATAGACATATTGCAAACATCAAAGTAATAAAGCTTTTGAAATACTGAAAAAAATTTATTATAATAACTTCAAAATGGATTACAAGTTTCAATGATCCCAAGTACAAGATGAAAATACAATCTAAAATCTTGAGAAAAGGAACTTATGGAGATCAATCTGTACGCTGGCGTTTCCCTGTGAGCCTGGCGATCTGAGCCCTCAACCTCTGGTTTTCTTCCACATGTCTAATGGCAACTTCCTTCCAATCATCTGGATCAAAAAGTGAGCAATCAACACCTGTTTGAGGCTTAGGGGAAAATAAATCCCATTGCCTCTCCATAGACTCCACTGCTCGACTCTCAAAGATCTTGATCAAGTCGTCCTTCTCCTTCAAGTCTGCTCTATAGGAACTCTCTAAAGTATGGAACTTGTTCTTCCAAGCATCTCTTTCCTATTGCATCCTAACCAAATCAAGTTGTAGCTCTTCTAGATCATCTAATAAGGGAGGAGTGGTCTTCACAAATAGATCAGGCATGGGTGTCTCCCTGGTATACGACATTTTCAACTGAATGGCTCTCGATCGGACCCACTGAAGATATGGCTCCAAAGAAACAGCATCCCTAGGTCCCAAATCCTTCCTACTCTTCTTATGAATTTGACGCCAGGCCTTCACAATCTGCTCCCTAGCTTCCTTGTGGTCTTCTCCCTCCTTCAGAAAGAAACTACTCAAATGAATAATATTCGGTTTATCCCTCATCGGATATCCAAGCTGTCGCCGTGCAAGAACAAGGTTATAGTTAATTCCTCCCTTTGTACCAAGAAGAGGTACATTGGAGAAACTACCACAACTGTCAACAATCTCTATATCATGATAATCTCGATCATATCAATCAATATCCGAGTGAGTAAGTGCCATGATCTTAGGAGCCCAACGGGGTTCCTTCTTGACATCCCAAAAAGCATCAGACTGAGGCATATGAGAGATGAACCACCGGTACAACAAAGGCGTGCAAAAAATAATCATTCCCCCATGATAGGAACTCCGAAGATGAACAGAGTAATAAGCATCACCGAGCAGTGTAGGAATCGGGTTTCCAATCATGAAAATCCTGATAGCGTTAATGTCGACAAATTTGTCCACATTAGGGAATAAGAATAATCCATAAGCAAGTAAAGCAAATATGGCCTCAAAAGCAACCGTGCTCTTCATTCTGGCAAAGTAACGAGCCTTCTCCAATAAGAACTGAGGTGGTAATCCTCTAATCCCTCCTTTAGTAGTCATATGGGCTTCCACCTTAGACTTCCCCAGATGAATCAAAGCAGCAATCTCACGTGGTTTTGGCTCACCCTCCAAACCAGTAAAAGGAACACGATTGGTAACAGGTAAATCCAATAGATAGGAATACTCCTCCAGTGTAGGCATCAACTGATAATCGGGAAAAGTAAAGCAGTGATACACTGGATCATAGAACTGGACCAAGGTCGAGAGAATACCCTCCTTCATCTTCAGCTTCATGAGAGGAATAATGGATCCATACTTCTTCCGAAATTCTACAGAACACTCGATCTCTGGAATTATACTGATCAACTCATATATCTTGGGATCCTTGAAACTGTATTTCCCGGTCTTTCTCTTTCCAGAATCCATGGTAAAAGGTACCTGAGATATTCACCAATAGTCAACCTTTAAATCCCTTGAAATATGGTTTTCTTCAAAAGATGCTTATGAGTGCATGGATTCATAATGCAACAATCACACACAAGATCACACATATAGGGTTCATAAGTTCAACGTCACGAGCATGAGGTCGAAGGTACTACCCGTAAGATGTTGGTCTAAAAATTTATCACCTGCCGAACAAGGTTCTAGAGGTTCCCAGAGTCTACATCATTCCGTCGAATATTACCAACTTCCCGATTAACTCGGTAATTAGAAATATTCTCAAGAATGACTCGTCCGAGTGTAGTATCGCGTGACAACTATTTCCGGATTACTCCTTCATAGCTTCCGCACTACACCTAAAAGGCCAAGATGGGTTTGGTATTCTACGGTCCTCAGTTTCAGCAGGCTCCCAGGTTGAAAGAAGTACGTCTTCCCGATTACTCGGTAAATGACACTACAGTCAAAGGGGCCTCCACTGAGTGGGGGATCTCATGCCTCCTTTTTAGAGATTACTCCCTCAAAGTTAACATGACTATAACGCCCGTCCTATCTTAAAGTTTTCCCAAGTCCGGGTATAGGACTTATAAGTAATCACCAAGCACCCTGAAAACCAGGAAAATCCAAACAAACATATATACAAAATATAACACATAAACAAAAATAGCACATATACAGATATAAACAAATATAGGTTTAACCCACTTAGGGATGGACCAGCAAGAGATCAATCTTTCCCCAGTGAAGTCGCCATTTTTTTTGTAGCGGTAGAAATGTTCAAGACTAAGCCATTGGATTGACTAGACTTTATACAAATCAAAATAAAAATCACCATCGCGCTTTATTGTTTCTAAAGGAATGGGAAAAGAGCGAATAACCCAAAAAGAGGGGGAAAGATTCAAGGTAAGGGGGTTGGTTATGCAAAGGGAAGGTATTAGCACCCTAAACATCTACGGTACTCCGCAGGAACCTCTTTGAAAAATCTATATATTTTGGCTATAAAAATGTGTTATATATAAAATGGATGGTGGTGGTGAGAAAAGAAATATATTTTTTATGATTTTTGCACCCGCCGCGGTTGCGAACCTTTAGTGCCTACGTACCACCTTTCATGCAATAAGGGATCAGGGTACACGTAGTTCATCTTTTAAAAATTTGAAACACAAGTGTGTTGGTTGATTTTAAGAGATAAGACATCATCGTCATTGTCCGTGTGGAAAACATACTTACTACCCACAATCATGAGAAAGGAGAATTTTCATCATCTCAAAGTGGAGGATATGGCTTGGATCTTAAAGTCAACAATGCCTCACTCAACACCCAAGTGGAAAATATCTCTCTTCACTACATATTGTAGAAGTATAGTTGTTTGCATCACTACAAGGATTGACAAGAGTCCAATCTTTTGAGAAAAGTTTAAAGATAAAAGCCAAAGTGGCAAAATGGTTTGAAATGAGATTGATTGACTTTTAGTCTTCTCACAAAAAATGTCAAGGTATTATTAAATTGATTGAAGTTTATTTATGAAAATGTTTTAAAAATACATGGACATAAGTCCAAGTTTATTATGAAAATGTTTCAAGTTTCAAACAAGAAGAGTTTTCAAAAGGAGGGAGAAGATTTTGAAATTAAAGAAGATGGGAGGAGAAGAAGAGACTATCCTAAAGCATAAAGTAAAAGCTAGGGATAAGAACCATCTAACCAACAAGAAGCCAATACTTTACATTATGAGTCAATATAGAATTCTCATTCTTCGGATTGAAACCAAACAAGCAAAGATACTAGACCTCTTGAGAGAACCAAACTTCAAGTGTATTAAGTCTTCGCAAAAATTGGGCAGAGTAACGGCTGTATACTGGTGAATTCCAGATTACAAACAAAGTATGTAATCACAATAACCTGCACACAAAACAAACAAACAACCCAATGTCTTGAGCTAAACCCCAAGAACTCCATACAAAATAATCAGATAAAGTCACAAAGTCTCCAACATAAGCCAAGGTCTCTAATCCTAAGTCCAAGAAGTTCAATACTCCATAATGCCTAGGATAGTGACCAAATAGTCCAAGTACCATTAAAGATTTTTATGGTTCGTGTTGATTATTAGGTGTCTTCAAAAGGAAAAGAAAGGAACAAGTGAGCAAAATAAAAATGACATAAAAGTAAATGCTCAAGTGAGCGAATATGAAAATAGCATGAAATGTAAAAATGCTAAAAGTAAATGGTACATAAAGAATAAAAATAAAATCATAAAGTAAAGTCAATTGTTAGAAATTAGTACTTAGTTGGATGACCATCTTGAAACTTGCATTTGGAACTCATTAGAGGATTGGTAGAACCAAAGACTCCACACAACAAGTTGCATTTGCTTTTTGTCAAGTATATCATCCATTTTAAAATCCTCAAAAGTAACATTTAATGATCAACAATGTTTAAGTGATCCGCGTTGACCAAAGGTGTTGTAGATCCATTAGAGGATTGGTAGAACCAAAGCCTCCACACAATGAATCTCAAGGTTATTGGATCAAAGAGATCAAATTAACATACTTGGGCTTGCAATCATAATTTTGGGCCACGAATGATCATTTATTCGAATCGGGACAAAATTTAGCGCTATGTTAAGCAATCGTAAGTGGACTTATGTAGAAGTCGCACCTATTTTGAGGTCGGTCAATAGCAATCTATTTACTTTATGTTTGGATAAATGATATAGAGATCACCATCCCTTAACATGTATCACAATTAAAAAAGAAAGGGATAAGATGAAGAGGGAGGGGAATGATAAGCTAATTTGGATTACCACCTCAAAATTCTTTCATCTTTAAATTTAACCACTCCTCTAGATGGATTAAAGCACTAAACATATTATTAATTCAAAGCACCAAAAATGAATTAAATAATTCACTCTTAGGTAGATTTGAATTGATGAACATTTATCCAACTTCATCTACATCACAAAGTCGATTGAGTTTAAAGAGAAATTGGACATTTAAAATTGCAATCCAAACCAACAATCAAAAGGAGTGAGTAGAAAAAGCATTTTGGATCAAAGCTGCCCCAAAACAAGGCAAAAAAAATGCATTTTGTCCCTGTGTAAATCGATTGCACTACTGTGTAAATCAATTTACACAGTATAATTTTCAAAAATCTGCGCGAAATTGCTTCTGTGCAATCGATTGCATTGTTACTGCAATTGATTGCACGCTGTTACAGACAGCAAAACAGCATTTTAAAAGGCCAAATTCTTGTTCAAACTTTCCATCAAATACCTTATGATCATGGATCCAATTGAGCACGAAAATTCCATCAAATTATGAGAAAATAACACCATTGGAATCACAAAATAATGCTCAATGAATCAAACCCAAAGATCAACAAGAGATCACATTGTGAAAGATAAATTATCCTACTTACCAAAGGTAGATCTAGAGAATTATCAAAACAACTTCAATAATTTACTTCAATTCAACCACAAGAATCAATTGTCAAGCTTGGATGTAGAGAATTGATGAAGAAAAAGTGTTTGGATGAAGGTTTAGCTCAAAGATTAGTAAGCTTCAATGCAATGCTTACTAACTTTTTGAAAATGGAGCTTTGAGTGAATTTGGTAGATGGAGAGAATTGAGAGATTTTTTAGCAAGGTGGATTTGGCTATCAAAAGCTTGAGATTTGAGGGCTCTATTTATAGAATTTAGGATTGGGATTAATGGTAATTTGGTAATTGATTCTTGGAGCCAAAATTTGAATTAATGATAATTCTTTCAAAAATTAGAGCCAAAATTTGAATTAATGATAATTCTTCTTAAAAATGAAAGATTGGCACTAAAATTTGAATTAATGATACATCTTTCAAAAATGAAGAAAAATTGAAGCCAAAATTTGACAAATTTAAAATTGCTGATTTTTTTTCAAATTTTCACGATGTGCAATCGATTGCACTATAGTGCAAATCGATTTGCACAGTGTATTTTTTCAAAAATGGCGCAAAACGCACTATGTGCAATCGATTGCACTCTAAGAGCAATCGATTGAATCAGTGAAAAAAATGATTTTTTGTTAATTTTCCTTTGCAAATAGAGATTTTAGGAGAATAATACCAGGAATCTTTATTTGTCAGATGCTTCGACTTGGTACCTACAAAACACAAATATGCAAAGACAAAGACAAATATTTTTTGTATTTTGATTAGAAGTTAGTCAACAACACATATATAAAATACACAACTAAGGTGCTTGGAGATTCCTCAAGAGCAAACTTAAAGATAGGAGATAGAAAAAGAGGAAGAACCAACCCTAATGTGATCTTGTTATGATCGAGTTGATATGATATGATAGAGGAATCTTAGGGGCAAAATTTGGGGTACAACAGTATGAAGTCCCTAGCCGTCCAGTTATTTGGTCCACCATTGGTTGTTGGGTAGATCCAGTTGTCGATGTCTAAATCCTCTTCATTATCTTCAATTGCATTAATTCCTCGATTGCTGATGTGTAGAGGTGGTCTTCCAGCCCGAGCACGCCCAACAGCCCTTTGAGCCCCTGTAGTAAAGCCCAAACCAAATTTGTCAATTTTGTGAGTGAAATCGAGGAGCTGACCCCAATTGGTACACTCACCTTCTTCAACCACAACCCTGGCGTCCTTGAGAGAAGCCATCTTCAACGGAGGTTTGTTGGTAGTAACTTCAGTTGACGCCAAGATCTGAGGGACCTCTTCGAAACTCTGACAAGGAGTTTCTATTAATTCCCCGTCGATCTCTATGTAGCGGAAGGAATTGAGGTGACTCACCATATATTCTTCTTCACCTTGCACTGTGACAATCTTTCCC
This sequence comes from Vicia faba, assembly GCA_948472305.1. NCBI lineage: Eukaryota > Viridiplantae > Streptophyta > Magnoliopsida > Fabales > Fabaceae > Vicia > Vicia faba. The sequence continues at coordinate 359,515,634 of OX451738.1, forward strand.
TTCACCGGATACTTCAGCATTTGATGGAGTGTGGAAGTAACTGTCCCAACCTCATAGATCCAAGGACGACCCAGCAAGCAAGAATACAACGGCTTAATATCCATTACGTAGAAGGTGGACCCAAAAGTATGAGAACCCACTTTGACAGGGATGTCCACCTCCCCGTGCACCATTCTCTTCGATCCATCAAAAGCCCTCACCACAATGTTACTAGGCTTTAGAGTCAAACCCTCACAATCCAAACGGTCCAATGCTTTCTTCGGAAGAACATTCAGTGAAGACCCGGTATCTACCAGCACATGAGCCATAGTGGTTCCCCTGCACTCAATCGAGACATGCAGAGCATCATTATGCTTCCTTCCTTTCGGTGTCAGATCCACATCTGAAAAACCCAGCCCATTGTCAGTAGTCAGGCTGGCCACACAATCTTTGAACTGATATGCTGAAGTTTCCAGCGGCACATGTGAAGTCTTGAGAAATGCAATCAAAGCCTTCGCATGGGCTTCAGAACACAACATCAGAGACAACATGGATATCTTTGATGGGGTCTGCCCCAGCTGCTCGACCATATTGTAGTCGCTCTTCTTAATGATTTTCAGTATTTCCTCTATTTCTTGTTTAGAGGGTTCCACGACGATTTTCTTAGGTGCCTCCGTCCGGGAAGGCTCACCTATAATTTCCTTGCCCCAAGTTCCAGATGGCTCAGCAGCATGGGTATTAACTGGAGTAGGAACAGGAGAAATATCAGGAGTGCTGGTTGGAGCAGCAGTTGGAATAACAGTAGGCTTGATGATCTTCAGAGCAATCTCAGGAGAGAAAACCCTTCCACTTCGGGTAACCTTACTAGTCCCAACAATATTACTGAGATTAGTATCATCTTCTTCATTCTTCAAATCTTGCTTAACGCTATGATAATACACATCAGCACCATAATGCCATGGGACAGCCTTGTCTTAGGTGTACGGGATGGGACCAGGAACAATGATTATCAGTGGAGAAATTCTTTAAACAGGTGTAATCCTAACAGGTCTTCTCGAGGAAACCTTGGAAGGATTGGCGAAAATGGTTATAATATCAACGTCTTCAGTGGGAACAACAGGGATCACAGTGTTCTCGAACAAAATCTCTTTATTATCCATCAGGCGCTGAACACATGACTTCAACAAATGGCAACCAGAAGGTAGAATCGAACACATGTGGAAACCTTCACCACAACCCGTAAATAAACCGGCCAATAGCAAATTCTTCTTAACAGTCATAAGAGGAGTAGAAATTTCTTCAACAGAGGTCACAAACAAATCAATGTCAACAGCATTAACTCCACGACCATGTTTGGGCATGGGAGCAGTTATAACATTCGGCTTTTCTGGAGCATCGAACTCTATCTCCCTGGCTTCAAGCAAGTCTTGTAATTTGTTTCTCAGAGCCCAGCAATCATTTGTATCGTGGCCAGGACTCTCAGAATGGTAGACGCACCGCGCGTTGGGATTGTATCTGGGAGAGGTAGTGTTTGGATTCTTGGGAGCCTCTTTCAAGGTTTCCAAGTTGGATTTTAATAAATGAGGTAGAACTTCAGCCAAAGTCATGTTGATGCGGGTAAACTGCCATTATGGTCTTTCCACCTTTGTTGATTGTTGCATTGTGGAACAACTGCGGGTCTTGGTATCGCTACAGCATTTACCGTTTGACGGTGTTCAAATCTGCTTTGGCCCCTCGGGCTATAGACCGCACTAGCTTCCTTCTTACCAGCGAAAGGCTTCTTTGATGAACTCGAGGAGGCATCCTTCTGTATTTTACCACTCCAAATTCCAGCTTCTACTCTTTCTCCAGTTAAAATCAGCTCGGTGAAACCAGATGACAAGCTGCCGATTAAGTGATTAAAAAATGGACCTGATAAGGTTCCTAGAAACATATCAACCAACTCCCTATCAGACAAAGGGGGTTGAACTCTCCCAGCCAAGTCTCTCCATTTTTGAGCATAATCTTTAAAACCTTCACCTGCACCCATGGACATACTCTGGAGTTGAGTACGAGTGGGAGCAAGGTCGGCATTATACTGATACTGCTTGTAGAAAGCAACAGCAAGATCTTCCCAGTTTCGGACACTGCCTCCCTCCAACTGGTAGAACCATTCAAGCTGAGTCCATGACAGAATCTCTTGAAAGAAGTGCACCCACAAATTTCTATCAGCGGTGTGGGGTTGGATTTTTCTGACATACGAGCGGAGATGGAGTTTTGGGTAGGACACCCCATCATACTTGGCAAAAACTGGAGCTTTGAACTTTTACGGGATGACCACTCCCGACACCAAACCCAATTCTTCAAAATCCAACCCAGGTATCCTCTGAACTTCCATGGCACTCAGAAGATCCTCTAACTGTTTGTATCTATCCTCAGCAGGAGGATATCGCTCATCGTTATAATCAGTATCATTGTCAGAGACTGCAGAACTAGGGTCATTTTCCCTTTCTTGTTTCTCCCCTTCCTTGGATGAAGAGGTCATATCAGTTTGTTGCTTCAACCTTTCTCCAAACCTTTTGCCTATATTCATAATACCAACAGCCATCTTCTTCTTCTTCTTCTCTTTCATAATGAAGGCTTTCAGATCCTCTTGCCCTTTTGCCAGACTGATGAACATTTGTTGGAACTGGGCGTTCTGTGCCTGAAGATCTTTGATGGCTTGATCGGAAGACATTTATGTGTGGGATAAACAGCGAAGAAGATGAGAAACCTGTAGTGGTACCTGTAATGATGTGTATGATAATGGGATGCACATGTAATGATTTCAAAGACTTCGGGAAATTTAAATTTGCAAACCAAAATAAACAAAAACTTTATTAGCTTAAATTTGAAGGTTCAAAATGCCTTTAAGGCGTTACAAAAAAGTAAATAAAACAAATCTAAAACTAGAAAAGAAAAATCAAAAGTCCCATGGACGCTTTCTCTTTGTGTTGATATAATCATTGAGCACTCTTTCTTCCTGGAGCTACCTGGTGAGCTTTAAAACCTTCCTCTCTTGATCATGGAACTATTCCCTGTAAGTATCCTTCTCATTCTTCAGCTGAATCTAAGACCTCTGTAACTCCCGAAGATCAGTGGTCATGTAAGGATAGAGAACTGTGTAAGGAATGCCTTCTTCAGTAGTGGGCTCCACAATCACTGGTAATACAGCGACATAAGGCATCATAAGCTTCTGGGCACGAGCTCGTACCCATTGGAGGTAAGGCTCCATAGGAATGGAAGTCTTTGGTCCCAAATCTTTGGCTTCAGATCTGCTTACCATGCCCCAAGCTCGTATGAACCTCCGGTGATACTCATTAACATCATCCTCAGAGTTGAATATAATGCCCTCAATAAGTAACTCATGGGGACCATCCCTTCGAGCATGACCAAATTATCGCAAAGCTAGACAAGGATTGTAAGTTATACCCCCTCTGATACCAAGTAATGGGACATTAGGTTACTCCCCACAGCGGTCAATAATAGCAATGTCTTCCATAGCTCGGGAACACCAAAGAATATCTGTATGAGCGAGTGACATTATCCTTTGCGACCAACCCAAACCTTCTTCGTTCTTCAGTACAGACTTAGGGAGGTGAGAAATAAACCACCTCGACAGAAATGGCATGCATCACATAAGAGTCCCTCTTCTCTTCATGGTACGAGTATGGAGAGTGTGTAAAATATCTCCAAGCAAGGTAGGCACAGGGTTGCGAGAAAGGAAAATATTGATAGCATTCACATCTACAAAGGAGTCCGGATTAGGGAAGATAACTAAACTATAGATAAGAAGATCCAAGACCTCCTCAAAAGCCTCAAAATCCATATCATCCCAAAATAGATGAGCCTTGTCTATCAGAAATTTGGCTAGAAAACCCTCGACTCCGCTTCGAGTTTCCCAATTGGATACCACGTCGGCCCGTTTCAAATGCAAAGCTGAGGCAATGACTTCTGGCTTAGGAACTTCTTCTATACCTGTGAAGGGTACCTGTTCAAGAATGGGTATGCCCAATAGCTGAGAGAATTCTTCCAAGGTGGGTACCAACTGATAATCTGGAAAGGTGAAGCAGTGATGCTTGGGATCGAAGAACTGAAAAAGTACGCTCATCATTTGTTCATCAAAGTTTGAAGTAACCAGGTTGAGAAGTTGACCATGTCTCTTAGTGAAAGTAGAATTTTCAGAAACTCTTGATACTAGCTCTTTGAGTTGGGAAGGTATCTTCACAAAGCTGATTCAGATAGTATTTCTCCGCACGGAAGCCATGATCTGCAAAACAGAACAACGATAAATCCCCTTGGTCTTTGAAATGGTTAGTGTAATGAAGCATGAATGCCCTGTTATGATGCATGATGTCATGATAAACCACAGGTATAGCAAACACAGGTATTGCAAACACAGTCAAATCACACAAAGCCCTTAGGTTTAAGGCTTGCATGAGGTCAAAGGTAATACCCTCTTAAAGTTAAGTTGGTTTCAAACTTGTCCTAGAAAAGTAACCGGGTTCTAAAGGATCTCAATATCACTGACCATCCTTTATCTATCATGGTTTCAGCTCACACAATCTTTTCTTGCAGCCGGAATATTCCGAAAGTATGATCTCAATGAGTGTAGCATCGAGTATCAAACAATCCTCAGCTCTACACCGAGGCTGGCTATCTCGCTACTTTCTAATGTCCAAGTTGTTCAACTAAGGTTCTAAGGTTCGTTAGTGCTTCACGACACCACGTAGCGGCCTTGTATTCTCCTTGTTTCACCACAAGGGATACCGGTACCAACCAAAGTTCCACACCAACGTAGCTACTGCTTCAACTGTATCAGTCTACGCCGTACAGTTCCCTCACAGTCTATTGCTACTTACCTAATGAGTGCCCCCAGATCCGGGTATAGGATCTATAGTAACCCCAAACAAAACCCTCAAAAATAAAGCAAACAAAGTAATCAAGAAAAGCAATTTTAATTACCTAGATCCTAAGGTATACCCTACTTATAAGTCCCCAGCAGAGTCGCCAGTTCTATGATACGGTGGCAGAACCGACTGTTTTTACTGGTTTGCGTTTTGCGTTTTTTTTATTCGTAAAATGTCATGGTAAGCAAGAGTCACCACCGACTTTTATTTCATCCAACCGGAAAGGAAAAAAGTACAGAAAAAAATCCTTTTTCGAGATTTTGAGTACGGGGGGTAGATTATAGAAAGGGAAGGTGTTAACACTCTTTCTATCCATGGTTTTCCATGGGCTCTTAGGTACTTGCTCATTTTTAAATTGCTTGTGTTTGTGTGCTTGTTTTTGAAAAATGTTTTACTTCGTGATAACCCTTGTATCAGTCCTCAAGGGTGTGATGAAGTTGTTTTGAACATTTGTTTGAAAAGTGTAAGTGTGAAAAGTTTTGATTTGAGCAAGTACCTACTAGCATCTACCCACTTGAAAAAAGATCATTTCTATTCTTGTTTCCTTTAGACAGTGCTATCCTACTATTGAGAAATAGGTAGCACCGTTGTTGGAATTTGTAAGGGTCAATTTGAAAGGGATGTACAGTCACTAAAGCAATATTAGGATACCTTAGTAGTAACCCTAGAGTCTTAAGATCTTTTCGAGGCAACATTTCTGAGGCATCATTTGAACGGGACAATTTGATCTCTTTAGACAGGAGGGCAACCACTAAAACACCCTATACTTAATGATCGTTTACCGAAGGCAACCGAAGTGAGAGTATACCCTAAGAGTGAATATGTGCGAGTGATTTATTTTCAGTTTATTATCTTTGCACATTAGGGTTTTATAACCATTTTAATTTTGTCATGTATTCTTGCCATACAATCCTAAACATACATCTAACAGTTAAGAGTTTTGCGGAAAGTAAAAGCCGAAAAAATAACCTACGCTTATTACATGGCTTTGACAGTTACATAATTTTCGTTGACAGTAAATAAAGTTGCGGAAATTTAAAAACCCTAATTAAAACTATTACATCCTTAAAACAGTTACAAAAATAATAAAAGAATTAAATGTGCGCGGTAAGTTAAATGCGGGGCGATTAGGGTTTTGACCCTTTGACTAATCCTACTTGCGATTGATTAAAGAAAAAAAAATGTTTTTTTGTCATGTTTTGTTATTTGAGAAAATAATGGAGAATTAAATTAGAAGAAAATCCTCAGTCCTAATTTATATTAATTTTTGAAAATTAATTAATTAATTCTAAACAACCTATTTTTGTATTTTTGTTTTATTTGAGAAAAAAAGAGAAAAATTAAATCAAGATTTAACCTAATTTTCTAATTTAATTTTAATTTTGAAAAACAAATTAAAGTTACCCTAATTTAAATATTAATCTAATTAATTAAAAAAATTAAAGTTAATAAGAAAACAACTAAATCAAATTTTTTATGACTTTTTTATTTTATTTTTATGATTTAATTAAAACAGATTTTAAAAATAAAATAATTAAACAAATTAAAAGATAAAATAAAAATAAAAAGAAGTTGAGAATTGGGCCTGTGTTGTTAGCTGGAGAGGGGGTATGAATCTGAATTCCTTGGCCCAAATGCTCCAAGCTAAGTCAATGCGTTGGATCAGGTGTGGGCGTTGACTTGAGGAGCATTGTGGTCTCTTGCTATCTGGGCGTTGGATTTGATCATCCTTCCATCCAATGGTCATAAGTTGCTAGCGCATGGTGGTCAACAAGAGGAACGCTGCGCTGAATCAATGAATAGAAAAGAAAATAAAGGAAATTGTCTGGACCTAGGATCGAACCCAGGTCCTTGTACTCTTTGCCAATGTTACACTGCCAGCTGCGCTACACAAGTTATTTGTTAATATAATACACACAAAATGTAATATACGAAACAAAGATGGTCAGACCAAAAACGCGCGAATTTCAAATAGCCCAGTGATAGTTGGACACGTTGTCTTCTCCTTCCTCTGCAGTCGTTTTAGAAAAAAGGACTTTTACCTACAGACATCCACTGTAGGTATAACCCTGCATATTTCAAAAATGTTGTACACACAAGATGAATGAAAGGTAATGGTACCAATCAACTCCTCTCATCCTCACGAGCATCATGGTACCTGATTCAAGGCCCAATTGTTCTTGTACAAAAAGACCCTAAAAATAACACAAAAACCCTAGCAATGGCAACATCGTGTACAGACTTCAAAAACTCAATTAAATGACATGGTTAGCTTTCAAACATGATGAAGATTACAAATATATGAGTTAAATATGCTAATGATGCAGGAATTAGTGTAATCATTTTCAAAGAATGATGCAAATTGTGGGAGTCCTTGCGTGCGTTTCTGGGTGTTTAAGCACCTCAAAGTGATTGGGATAGGTTCTGGGAAGGTCCAGGAGTCGTTTGGTAATGCTAGAATGGCTTGACTTGGCCTCTAGAATGGAATTGAATCACCACTTTTTCTTGGAATTTTGAAGTTTGTTCTTGCAGTTTGCACGCCTCCACCCTTGTATTTTTGACCTGGAATTGTTCACTATATAACCTAGAGTGAATTAGGTTAACAAACTTGGACTAAATCTTTGCATTTATCCAAGATTTGATTTGATTTGCAAGCTATATGACATGTTGTTATTTTGAGCCAAATCATGCCTTTCTTGTACCAATTGACCTTGATTCGATTTGATCTTGTTAACTCAGCATATCTTGATTGCCAATCTGTCAAAAAAACAAATCAAATCATATCTTTGTTAATTTTCATCATTTATTTGATTTAATTCACTTTTTAATTAATGATAAATCAAAATAAATTGAAAAATGAAGCACATAATGGGTGAGTGAACATTTGAGTCGTGGACCACATTATAATTGAGGTGCAAGCATAAAAAGTTGGGCCCATTTAGCAAAAAATGCAAATTTGAGCACATTTGACTTTTGGCAATTTTGCAAAAATGGTTAACTTTGCCAATGCATAACTCTCTCAATTTTGACCCTAGAGAGGTGTTCTTGGACTTTTTAGAAATATTAGGATGTCCTCTAAACAACCCTTTTGGTCTCATATCAATTTAGTCTTCCATATTCATGTATGAAGCTTTGACCCAAAAGGTGTTTTTGTTGTCTTTTCAAATGGACTTATAATGTCAAAATTAATATCTTTTTGTGAGTGCATATTATGGACTTGGGAGATGAATATGAATTGTAGGAAATTGCATAATATTAAAAATGAGCTTTAGATGGATCATTTCTGATAAAGTATGAGAAAGTTATGCTTGGTCAAAGTTGAGTTGACTTTTCCTATAAAACCCTAATTTAGCAACTTTTGGGTTTTGATGAATTGTGAGCAATCCTTGAGGAATCATGATCAACCCTTGATAAAATGATGGATAATACTTAAAAATGATTATGTTGACCAAAAATCTTGAAGTTTGACTGTATGTGGGCCACAGTTGACTTTTGACCTAGTACAGATGATTTTCAGGCATTTGAGCAATTGACTGAGCAAACTTCTTCTGCAAGGCTTGAAACTTGATATGTATGATCTTGAGAACATATTAGGACAATGGTGAGCATTTGAGTCCTTTGTGGTTCACACATCTTGATGAAGATGGAAACCCTAATTTGAGGTATACTGCCTTAGGAGAGGGTTTGTCTGGTCAATTCTTGAACTTCCTTGAGCAATTTGGGGACCTCACTTGCCATGTGTTGAGAAATATGGGAGGGAAAATTTTGGGGTACAACAAATAGGTTTAGGATAACCATATAACTTGTAACAGTAGGGTTTTATGTGACCAAACCTTCCACAGTAATGACATCTCCAACATTTTGTCTTGTTTCCTGGGTGATATTTATGTTGTTTATACTGATGTTGGAACATTTGATTTGACATCTTTTGTTTCTTATTCCCTTTTTCTCGGACAACCCTTACTTCAGGCTCTTTCCCTTTATTCTTCACAGTTTGATTATCATACCTATTACCTCTGACATTTCCAGCACTCTTCCTAGTTTGAAGAATTTCATCCAGCACATCAGTATTGTTGTTGAGAATTCTCACCGATTTAGTCATATTTTTAAGTTGAGACTTAAGTAATATAACCTCACCTTCCAAGCCATAGATGGTAGACAGATGCTCCACTTTTTCAGCCTGTAGTTGAGCTGTCGTTTTTCTTTTCTTTTCTCCTAATTGACATACCTCTTCACTTATGAGACACAAATCCTTGTAGGAAGCAACAAGTTATTCAAAAGTCAGTTCCTCACAATCTGAGTCTTCATCAAAGGCGCATGTTTTGGTCAATGCAGTGACATGTTTGACCACTTGTTCTTCAAGATCACATTCAGAGTCTTCCCCTGACCAAGATGCAGATAAATTCCTATTTTGATTCTTGATATAAGTTGAACATTCAGACCTTATGTGTCTAAAACATTCACACTCAAGACATTGAACTCCTCTTCCTTGATTGGATTTGTCATCAGTTCTGGACCTTCTTTCAACCTTCTGGTTTTTGTTTCTGTCGAAGGACTTGTCAACAGACTTATTCTTGACAGTTAATATTGATTTCCAGTCCTTATTATTTATCACTTTGTTGACATGTCTTCCAAGTAAGACAATGGAATTAGATATCCCTTCTTTCGTATCCAGGTCACACTCACCTTCTAGGTCATTAGTACTAGAGGTAAAGGTAATGCTCTTCTTTCTTTCATACTTTTCACAGATCCTTAGTTCAAAGGTCTGTAAAGATCCCATCATCTCATCAACCTTTATGTTGTTTATATCTTGAGCTTTTTCAATAGCTTCCACTTTCATGTCAAACTTCTTTGGAAGAGATCTAAGAATTTTTCTCACCAACTTAGCTTCTGACATATTTTCCCCTAGGGCACTTGAGGCATTGGCTATCTCAATAATATTCATGTGAAAGTTACAAATACTCTCATCCTCCTTCATTATTATATTCTCAAATTTGGTGGTAAGAATTTGGAGTTTAGACATCTTCAAGTTAGGAGTTCCTTCATGAGCAGTTCTTAAGATCTCCCAAGCTTCTTTAGCGATAGTACAATTCATGATCAGTCTAAAAATATTATTGTCCACTCCATTGAATAGTGCATTTAATGCTTTAGAGTTTTCCTGTGATGATTCTTCATCAGCATCAATCCAATCTTTCTCATCCTTCACAACATCAGTAACCTTCCCATCGTAAGCCATAACCAATGTTGGATCCCATCCCTTGACCATGACTTTCTAAGCCTCATTATCCATGGACTTAATGAAAGCCACCATACGAGCTTTCCAATAATCATAATTGCTTCCATCAAGAACAGGTGATCGGTTCAATAATCCTCCTTCCTTGTACGTTGTACCAAAAAGTAACTTCCTTGAATCTCACCCAGAGTCAGAGTAGGATGCTTGTTCTTATACCAATTAAAATTCTGGTATTCAGATCACAGATGTCCTAAGAGATGTTGAGACACCTATCTCTGAATTTGCACACAATGACAAGGTAAACAATAAACACACTACAGAAAAGAAAAGAATACCCAGAATTGTTAACCCAGTTCGGTGTATAATAACACCTACTATGGGGGCTACCAAGCCAGGGATCAAGTTAAATATATAGTATCAATTCGTATACCCACAACAAACTTTTAGCTAGTTTACATTCTACTCACATAATCACTACCCTTGATTAACTTCTACCTAAGAATCGCCTATATAAGAGACCCTTCTCAAATCCCTTGCAGTCACAGACAGTGACAATAACACATTTCAAACGAATTACTTAGAAAACATACTTCAAAGACATACAATCATTCACTGCTTAAAAGATTTGGATTGATTGACAAAACTTATAAGTCAATAGAGACAATCCAACTCATGTATCATACCAACACAAGAGTGGATCACAACTCATAATAATAAAACCCTAAAAGCTATATGAAAACACAATATGGTAACTACACTATTAGGGTTGAAGTCTTCCTTTTTATATCCCTTTGATGAACTGGATATGGGCTTTAGAAACACAACAAATATGTTAGCAGAAAATTAGTAGAAAACTTCAACATGAAAAAAAAGGCTCCAATAGTTTGTTTCCTAAAATGTCTCAACATTTAATGAAACAAATTAATCTTCTAAAAGCAAACGAAAATTTTAGCTTCTTTTGTCTTGGACAACGCATAAAATATTTTTATATTCCCATAATATTCAGAATTTGATAATACCATAATAATACCAAGCAAACAGTTGAAACAAACAAGATGTTAGATGAATTGTATAGCACATTGTGTCCAACATGTTCATACTGCAAGTTTAGAATATTTTGTTAATTATTTTTACCAAAATTACTGCCAATCATGAAACTAGAGAAATAACAATTATGATAAGTTTCTTTTGACGGGTAAGAAAAATTATATAGATCCTATCAGTTATTTTAACTCATTCTTAATATGAATAAGTTTCTTATGATAAATTCTATATATCATATCAATTTTATTTCAATTTATTCTTAATAAAAAATGTTTGTTTTATTATTATTTTCTTAAGTCGAGCATAAAAACATGTGAGTCTCTTTTCTACAGGCCATCATAGGACAATTTCTTGAAGCCATAAACCTTTCTTTTGAGACATTTTTTAAGCCCATTTAATGAGTCATTTTCAAGTCATGTTATCCAACCCAAGAATTAAGTACAAGTACAAGCCTTATTCAAGCCATCAAGCTGTGAGATGTTAGGAACACACCATTGTTACCTTAAAATTTCTTTAAGGCATTTATTGCATTGTTAGTATGGCAACCATGTAAACAGAAGGGAAAGTGCCTTCCAGGAGTAAGGGAATTTAAGAGTTAAAAGGGAGATCGACGAACAAAAGAGAGAGTAGTCGACAGAGACAATAACAAGCCAGACGATTTTAGTTCCATTGACAAGAATGGAATCCAAGACTTAGAAAATTTGGGTTATTTGTCTACGGAAATGGTTGATGTCGAAGCAAAACTTATAGGAGGGATAGAATTTGAAATTTGAATATCACAGCGGTTGCAAGAAGTTTCCTGATCAAGGCGCCAACTACGTGGCTAAATCTGAGGAAGCAGTTTTATTAAGCCACATACGTGTCATATTAGTATTATGTTGAAGTGCGTGTTTAGTTATTATGTTACTACTATAAATAAGATATTATAATATAGGATTTGGGGTGTTCATTTTGTACTAAAATCACTTGTAAAACTCCATATTTCCAAGCGTAAGGAAGCAAGAGTTCAAGAGTGTTAATGTACATGAATCACCACATTTATTTCAATGCAAACTTATTTCTTTTCAGTTGTACCCTTTAAATATTTTACTTGCATCTTATTTACTTTTGAACAATCTTTTTATATTGTCATTTATGTTATTGAATCTCATTCCATTATGATACTGGAATTCACTGAGAGTTCACTCGACATTTACTTCATTTAGGACAAGTCCTAGTCTTTTGTCGGTCATGAGTCACCTTCACTCGGTCATTCATAGAATATTTGTGGAAAACTTTTACTTGTTCCCTTATTTAGATAAAAACTGTTTCTCACAAAGTAAGGCGTTACGTCGATAGAGCAAGTCATATTTCATTCTATTAGCACATGTCTTAGGATTAACTAGTCGATCCTGCGAGTAACCCTTGGTTTTAGGCTTTGGGAGGACTAGCAGTTGTTTACTATTTTCCACAATAAACAAATTGGAACGCCCATTGGGACCAGTGCTAGTGGAATCTATCTAAAAACTTGAGTGTTTGTAAGTGTATAAGACTTAGAAGTGGAAATTTAATCAAAAAGTATATTAAGCCATAAGTTATGCAACGTACACTAGGATGACTAATCCTACCAACACTAATGCTGATATAGTACCACCACGAACAATAACCACCACAGATACAATAGTTTCTCAAGTTGTGTCTTTTTATACGTTTGTAAATACAACTACGTTTGTGTCGACTGCAGGCGTAGTCATTATCTCCCATGCTCCACCGACGAGTCCAGGGCCTGTGGTAACTATGAACGTAAGGCCTAATGTGCCTCATTTTGGTACTGCTGATCATATTTATGGAATGTCGTATTATTTAATGCCAGGATATCAGTTGACATCTAGCCCATCGTTATTTTCAGATAACACTTATAATGTGAATTCCCCGTTACAAGGGTCTGCACCAGGAGGAAATTCTCTAAATAGAAATAACTAAAGTAGAGTGGTGCCTCCTCATCCAGTGCCGCCTCTAACTAACACTTCAGTAGTGGTTTTAAGGAAGCAAATAAATGATAGTAACAATGGGTTAGTTAACATATTAACCAATCAAATGGGTACTATGTTTAACCCTATAGTTCAAGAATCAACTGAGACAAACAGACAGTCTGCTGAGATAAATAGGTAGGTAATTGCTCAAACATGCTTGTGTAATTTTCTGGGTACTCCTCCAGCGCCTATTTTATAGGCGCCACCTGTTGTTCAACCAGTCATCCTTGTTCAAACAGAATTGAGGGAAATAAATGATGAAACGGTTTACCAAGGGTAAGTAATAAGGCCCCAAGTACAGCAAAATCTTGTGGTCGACTCACCAAGGGTGATAAAACGCCCTCCAATGGTATTGGTTAACCGACAACAAGATGTTGATTAGATTGTTGATCAATATCGACAAGAAGATTTAGCAGTAGAAAATAACTTAACCAAAATTATTGAAAGAATTATGGCCAGGAATGGTATGAATACCATACTATAGAGGGCAACATATTCTTCCCCTTTGTTTGAATACATCTTGCAGACTGAATTACCTAGGGGATGTAAAATCCCTAAATACATAAAGTTTGAGGGTGAATCTGGTGAGTTGATAGTAGAACACATTGCTAGATATTTAACCGAGTCAGGGAATATGGCGAATAATGAAAATTTGTGGGTAAAATTTTTTCCTTCATCCCTTACTAAGGCATCCTTCACATGGTTTACTACCATGCCCCCAAATATAATTGATTCATGGACTAAGTTGGAAAAGCTTTTTCGTGAACAATTTTATGAGGGACATTTGAAAATTAGTTTGGTTGAATTATCAATTATAAAAAAAAAGGTTTGCATAGAGTATTGATGATTACTTAAATAGGTTTCGTTCGTTGAAAATAAGATGTTTCACTCAGGTGCCTGAACATGAACTTGTTCAAATAGATGCAGGAGGTTTAGATTACTCCATTAGGAAGAAAATAAATCCAAGCTATGTGAAAAGTATGCCGCAGCTAGCTGATAGAGTTCGACAGCTTGAGCGTCTGAGACTAAAGAAAGTGAGATATACAAAGGAAAAAAAAGAAAAAGTAGCCTTTGTAAATTTTGATGACACAAATCCTATTTATGAGGCTGATTATACCTCACTTACAGAGATAGAGGTCGACATGGTTGAGATGAATCCAGGGTCTTCATATGAATGTAAATTATTATTTCCTTCAAAAGGAAAAAACCCTGTTGAAAACAATCCAAAATTTACAACAAAGACTTATACTTTTGATGTCACTAATTGTGAAGAAATTTTTTATTTGCTAGTTAAAGATGGTCAGATTTTAATGTCTCTAGGTGCTAAATTACCACCATTGGAACAACGACATAAAAGAGGTTTTTTTAAATATCATAATTATCTTGGTCAGACAACCTCACAATATTTTCTTTTCAAGGATCTTGTGCAAAAATCACTTCAGGGAGGAAGGCTGAAATTTTCTAGTAGAAAGATGAAAATCAATGTCGACCCTCTTCAGCAAGAAGAAGCGTTGTTTGTCGACCCAATCACGATAAACATGGTGGAAATTACTGAGTTTGCTAATGCAGACATGGTAGAGGGAACTGATAAAAGTCCTGATGTGGAATTGGTTGACGTCTACCCTAAGCCTGAAGAGCATTTGTTAGACTTCTTGTATCGGTGCAAGAATAAGGGCTCACAAGCTTGTGTGTGCCCTGGATGTGGCGCTCTCACTGGAAAAATTGCTGCTGAATTTTTTTAGAGATTACAGCTGGAGAAAGCGAAAGGCAGGTTCTTAAATCAGAAGTTCCGCCCATGCAAAGAAGGAGCTCCAAGAAAGGCTATGGGAAATTGTCAGTCCAGGCCAAGGAGTTTCGTTCCGCCAGCCAATGTTCCTAAAGGCACCTGGATAAAGCCTCAGGGAAAGATGGAGACATCAAAGGGTGTTGCTACTGCCAGAGACAAGGTAAAGTCGACCATAAACTACCAACGAGAGTTCAAGTATGAGAAGAAAAGTAATGTTTTTGAGAATTATATGGGTAAAAACCCTATGACAAGGACCCAATGAAGGCGCTTTTAGCGTCGTAAGCAAGTTGAGAGGCAGGTTGTTGAAGGAAATATTGATAGAACTGCTGGAAGCAAAGATGGTTTTGGAAAGAAATATATGGTGAAAGTCGACACAGCTGTAAAAAAGCTAATAAAAGAATTTGTTCATCGACCAATCATAAAAATTTCTAAAGAAGCTATTGATGATTTCAAATCAAATTCAGAGGAGAGTTTGAATATTTTGGTGAACATGGTGTCGATTTTACCAAGTGAGTATGATTTCCCTAGTGAAGTTGATGATTTGGCAGATGCGGATGCTGAAGAAATGGCTTTATATAAGCCAACATGGTATTTTGTTATGAATAATGGTTCTGTAGAAAATAAAGATGCTTTTTTCCCCGAAAATCCAAGTGTGGCCATGAAGATCCATTTGAAGCCTGTCTTAATTAAAGAAAAAGTAGAGGGGATAGCTATCATAAAGTTTTGATAGATTGTGGCGCTATTGTGAACATAATGCCACAACACATATTGAAGAAAATTGGCACATATGATACTGACATATGGTCTCATAATGTGGTCTTGTTAGATTATGGGGGCAAGACGGGAAGCACCATGGGAGTGATCCAAGTGGAGATTATTGTCGGCACAATAACAAGGCCGACCATATTCATGGTTATTAATGTCAAGCCAAGTTATAATCTTTTAGTAGGAAGAGAATGGCTACATGGTGTGGGAGTTGTGCCATCTTCCATGCATCAACATTTGGTGACTTGGAGAGAAGATGGTATAGTAGAAAATATTGAGGATGATCAGGGATATTTCACGACTGACGTTAATAATGTTGGTAAGAAACAATATGAGATAAAGTTAGCCCATATTTCTTCTTGCTATCCTACTGAAGATGTCTACCAAAACTTGGATGAGGCATTTGTTTCCTTAAAGCTTCATGAGACCCATGGGTTTACTTGGGATGTTGAGCCTTTAGAAGAAACATTTTATAAAGGAATCTGACCGACAGGCTGGGGTGATATTTCTGATAATGATGCCTGAGCTAGAAGCTCTAAAAAGGATTTCAGCATACATAGCCGAAAGCAAGTTAAATTTGGCTTTAGAGGATGAAATAGAAAACATGGTTGTCGAAACCAATAATTCTCAAGTCCCTGGAGAAGGGACCATTTTGGTTATGGAACCAAAACCACCAGATAATCCATAAATGGATGGAGATAACATCGACAAGCAGCGTCTGGACTGCATCTACGATGATAAACCCCTAGGCTTCGAGAAGGATCACATGGCGCCAAAAAAGATGTAGCCATAAGACCCTTTAGGAGAAGTAAATCATGGCGAAGACGAAGATAAACGACCGATATATATTATCTCCAATATCGACAAGGAGCTAAAAGCTGAGGTAGTATCTTTACTTAAAGAATTTAAAGATTGTTTTGCTTGGGACTATAATGAAATGCAAGGTTTAAGCACGGATTTGGTAGAGTTGAAACTGCCAATAAAAGATGGGAAAAAGCCAGTGAAGCAAGCTCCTAGATGTTTCGCTCCAGCTATAATGTCAAAGATCAAAGAGGAGATAGAAAGACTCCTCAAAAGTAAGTTCATACGAACTGCAAGGTATGTTAACTGGATGGAAAATATAGTTCTGGTAATTAAGAAGAATGGAACTTTAAGAGTATGCATTGATTTCAGAGATATAAATGCTATTACCCCTAAATATGAATATGCCATGCTTGTGGCAGAAATGTTAGTCAACTCTATTGTTGGCTTTGAATATTTAAGTATGCTTTATGGTTATTCTAGATATACCCAAATTTTTATTGCAGACGAAGATGTGCTGAAAACAGTGTTTCGTTGCCCATGGGCCTTACGCACATATGAATAGATTGTTATGCCATTTTGTGTAAAGAATGCCAGAGCGTCATACCAAAGGGTAATGAATTAAATTTTTCATGACTTTATCGAAGATTTCATGCAAGTATATATTGATGATATTGTCATAAAGTCTAATAGTAGGACAAATCACTTGGAACATCTTCGGAAGTCCTTTGAAAGAATGAGAAAATATGGATTAAAAATGAATCCCTTAAAATGTGCTTTTTTATGTGCAGGCAGGTGAATTCCTTGGCTTTGTGGTACATAAAAAAGGAATTGAAGTGAATCATAGCAAGACCAAAGCCATTATGGATGTAAAGCCTCTGTCGACTAAAAAGGAGCTTCAACCTTTGCTGGGAAAAATAAATTTCTTAAGGAGATTTATATCCAATTTAAGTGGTAGAAGTAAAGTGTTTTCACCATTACTTCGACTGAAAAACAAAGATTTTGTCTGGCGAGAAGAACATTAAGACGCTTTTGACAAGATCAAGATTACTTGATGAAACCTCCAATATTAGCACCTCTTGTTAGAAATAGGCTAATGAGATTGTATATCCCAGCGTCATAATTGACTATATGGAGTATGTTAGTCCAAGAAGACGAAAAAGGTGTCGAAAGACCTGTGTATTACCTTAGTCGAGTACTTAATGACCCTGAAACTAGGTATAGTGATATAGAAAAACTATGCCTATGTTTGTATTTCTCTTATATTAAATTAAAGCAATGTATCAAGCCAATTGATGTGTATGTGTCTTCTCATTTTGATATCATTAAAGCACATGTTGTCTAAACCAATTTTGCATAGTCGAATTGGTAAATAGGCTTTCACATTAACTGAATATTCTAACTTATATGCCTTTGAAATAAATAAAGGGGCAAATAGTGGTTGACTTTCTTGTTGACCATTCAATGGTCAACATGCCCCAAAATCATGTGGACGTGGTACCATGGAAGTTATATTTTGACGGTTCTAGTCATAAAAATGGAGTTGGTATATGAGGAGTTATCATTTCTCCAAGTGGAATTCCAGCAGAGTTCAAGTACATAATTGAAGGTGTGTGTACAAATAATGAAGTAGAATATGAGTCTTTGATAACAGGACTTGAACTTTTGCTAAAATTTGGGGCAAGGAATGTCGAAATTATGGGAGATTTAGAGCTGGTGATTAAACAAGTGTCAAGGGAATATAGGTGTGTCAAGGAAAACTTAATAATTTACTTTGTGATTACTATTAGATTGCTTAGGCAATTTGAGCAAGTGAGCATTTGACACATACCCCGACGAGAGAATCAAGAAGCTAATGATTTAGCATAAGAAGCTTAAGGGTATAAAGTCTTGAAGGATCAAGATGAAGAACCAATCCAAACAAGGGAGAAGGTTTGGGTTACCTTATTGTCACCTTCAGATTCTTCGATTATAAAGTTAGGGGCTGTAGATGCTGAAAATTTTAAAATTTTGACCATTGATAATCTATCGAAAAATGACTGGCGAAAACCATTGGTCGATTATCTGCGACAACCTACAGGTTCGAATGATCATAAGGTCAAGTATCGTGCACTTATTTATGTCTTGATGGAAGATGAGTTGTTTAAAAAGAGAGCTAAAGGGGTGTTGCTAAAATGCCATGGAGAAACTGGGGCATATATAGTTGTGTCAAATGTGCATAGTGGAGCTTGCAGTTCACATCGGGCTGGACATTAAATGAAATGGCTTTTGGTGTGGATGAGTGTAACACGGTAGGAGAGCTGACTTGGGTGTTTTGCGTTTGGTCACAATTTTTGTGGATACCAAGAGTCGCCACCGACTTTTCTTTTATCCAATAAGGAAAGGTTGAAAAGAACAGGAAAGACCTTTCGAGATTATTTCTTGAGTTTGGGGGTAGGTTATGAAAAGGGAAGGTATTAGCACCCTTTCCATCCGTAGTTATCTACGGGCTCTTAGTTGTTTGCTAGATCACTTGCTTTTGTTTGAAAATGTGCTTGTAGTGTGGGTTTTGAAAGTATTTTGAAAATGTCTTTGTAATGGTTCTCGTTTCTATAAGAACGCGTACAAAGTGTTGTTTTGAAAATATTTCAAAGAGGTGTTTGTGGAATGTGTTTTTGAAAGTGATTTTGAAAAGTGTCTTTGTAATGGCTCTCATTTCTATAAGAACGCGTACAAAGTGTTTTGTCT
This sequence comes from Vicia faba, assembly GCA_948472305.1. Lineage (NCBI taxonomy): Eukaryota > Viridiplantae > Streptophyta > Magnoliopsida > Fabales > Fabaceae > Vicia > Vicia faba. The sequence goes on from OX451738.1 coordinate 359,534,909, forward strand.
TTTGAAAATGTTTCAAAATGAAAGTGTGGGTGTATAAAATGTTTTTGTTGTGAGCAAGCATGCAACTAGGAGCATTCTACATACTCAAAATGTATTAATGTTCTTTTCCTCATCCTTTAGATGTTACTATCTTACCATCGATTTGGTAAGAAGCCCCACCATTGGATGTGAAGGGATGGGTGTGGGACGTTTGTATAGTCAAAGAAGGCAACCTATGGGACATTTTAGCAATGTCGTATAGGGACTAGATCGTTTACCGAAGGAAACATTGAGGGTCATCGAGGGACTACAATCTTTTATTGAGGGTATTTGCTAAAACACCCATATTCGAGGGACATGACTATTTTCCGAGGCAACAAGTGAGATTACCCTAGAGGTGCATGTGTGAGTAGTGTGTTTGAGTGCATGCATTTTGTATTTGAATTTTTAGGTTGTCTACTTGTTGTTTTTATCTTATCATACATCCTAATTACTAGCATTTATACAAAAGTAATAAAAATGCAGAAAATAAATCCTACACTATTACAACCATATTGAATAGCATTAAAATGTAAAGGCAAAATAAAATAAAGGAAAGAAAAAGGGCTCTTTCGATTTAGGGAGAAGCATCCTTCGATTATGCTTCTCTGGCTCCCTTCGATTTGGCCTGGAAGTAGTAAAGGCGTGCCTTTCGATTGGGCTTAGCCTGAGGCATGAGATGCAGCCTTAGACTCTTCCTCTCTGCCTCCTTCGACTGGGGCCTGGAATCAGCATGGCCATCTTTCTGGTTGCCTCTTTCATTCAGCACGGAGTGCCCTCTTCACCTTGAGTCCCTTGATGCCTCATTCGATTAGGGCCCGGGAGTCAGTGTGGAAGCCTAAGGCTTCGTTTCATATCTCCTTCCTCCTGTTTCTTTCATTTGATATTTTGAATAGCAACATGGCCTAAGGCCATTCTAGCATTACCTTATGGCCAGGTTAGTTCTTAAAGCATATTTTAATAAACAAAGAACATAAGTCATAAGAGTATTAATGAAAACAAACTGAAAAGATGGAAATGAAAAGAAGAAAAATGTTATGTACATGTTTTGAAACGAAAGGGAAGATTATTCACATATTATGCTAGCAACGAAGGGTTCAAGGTTAAGAGTGACTTACCTTGCTTGAGGCTGGGGTGTGTGAGATGGACCTTTAGCTTCTGCCCCTGATACTCCTGTAATCGAAGGGAAGAAACGAAGGTGACGTTTCTAAGGCTGGATTCGAAGGATAAGAATAAGTGTGATGTTCTTTCTACTGGATTCGAAGGAAAATAAAGTGTGGGGACTTTTCAGATTCGAAAGAGGCAAGTGTTTAGATTCTGGGTTTATGTTTGAAAATGTGTTTAAGTGTTTGAGAGTTTTGAAGTTTTTTTCCCCACAGCCCTTGGATGTGTGTCCAGCCAAAAAGTCTCCTCTTGAGCTTGCAAATGCTTTTCTATTTATAGAGAAAAGAATGAAGGTGTTTGAAGTAACCAGGTTTGTATGATAACAAACCATGGTTTGGTTGAAAATGAAACAAGTCTTGTCCCTTTTCGTTGATCCCCAGTTTCTAGTACAAGTGGGGGCCTGCTGGCAGGAGATTTGACATATGCCTTTAGCACTGCTTTTCGTTCAGACACAAATTAGGTTGGGAGCTGATTTTGTGATAAAAGTACTCTTTATGAAAAAAAAGGGTACATAGCCTTTTGCTATTTTAACCAAGAATGGTATTATCCAGTAGACAAAGCTTCAAACCTTTGTGTAAGCCTCTGATCATGCAAAGATTTGGAAGCAACATAGCTTGACAAGTAGGGTAAGGCTATGAGATTGGCTCAAAGTTCTTTAAACAAAATTGCTTCAAAGGGTCCAGAGTTGGGTTCGAAAGATACTGATTCGAAGAGAATCAAAGTTCCAATCGAAGCCTTGTATGAAGGTGGTTTTTATCCAATCGAAGGCTTGCTTGCCAGAGGTCACATGGCCAAACGAAAGGGTGCATGCAGGAGGTCCTTGCTGTGGGGAACTAGCATAAAGGGGAAATTCTGCCTTGAGAGTTTGGCAAACATGCAAAACCAAAGGCTTCTGAGTCGAAGGAGAATTGCAAGAGGCCCTTGCTTTGTGACTTCAAACAAAACATGCAAGAGGCCTTTGCTCAAATGAAAGCTTGTCTGTCAAAGATCCATATGGCCAAATGAACTTGCATTTGAAGGAAACCATAAGCCCAAACGAAGAATATAAACCCAAGCTTGTCTTGAAGAAAGTCACACGCCCAAACGAAGAAAGCATTCAGGAAGCAAATTGTGCAATCAAAGGATTCCAAAAGGAGGCTTTTTGCCTTAGAAAAGAAGGAGGCTACATGAGGCTTTTTTCCTTGTGCATGCTAGCATGGTGGGAGCCTCTTGCGCGCAAGAAAGAATTTATGGCTCAATCTAAGGCTTGTATACAGCTAGTCATCAACTTGTGAATCAAAGCAAGCATGTGGGAGAATATTTGTCCAGTCAACACAGGCATGCAAGCATCAAACATCCAATTGAAGCAGACACATAGGTAGCCATTGCATTGTGAACCCTGTGAGGCCAAAGATGCAATCGAAGGTGGCATGTAGGAAGCTCATGCCTTGTGAATCAAAGCCAGCGTGCCAAAGGCCCATGGAAAATTAAAGGATGCAAGCCAAGCTTGCATCGAAAGATGCCAGAAGTCCAATCGAAAGATGTGAATCGAATGAAACTTTTTTTCCTTCAATTTTGTTAAAAAGATTATTTTTATCTTTTTTCCCATTTTTTAACAGTTTACTATTTAACTTGATACTGTAAAAATCCAATTGTACTTGTGTAAGCTTAAATCTTGAGAATCCTTGTGAGAAATGCCTTGAGGAATGAGAGGGCAAATTTTAGGGTACAACAATGGGTGTCTCTTGGCCTTTAATATTGAAAGATTGCATTAAATTTTCTAAAGCTTTCCAAGAATGCCAGTTTCATGGGGACATACAACATGTTCCTGCGAGTGAATTGCATGCAATTATAGAACCTTGGCCTTTGAGGGGATGCGCATTAGATATAATTGGAGAAATGAGGCCAGATTCATCAAAACAACAAAGATATATTCTAGTTGGAATTTATTATTTCAAAAAATGGGTTGAAGCAGTAGCATTAGTAAATGTCGACCAAGAAGTTGTCATAGATTTTATCCAAAAACATATTATGTGTAGGTTTGGAGTTCTAAAGACAATTACAACTGACCAAGGATCGGTTTTTACTGGTAAAAAATGCAAGATTTTGCAAATGAAGTTGGAATTAAGTTGCTAACTTCTACCCCTTACTATGCCTAGGAAAATGGCCAGGTCAAAACGGCCAATAAAGTTATAATTAGCCTGATCAAGAAGCATGTAGGAAAGAAACCAAAGAATTGGCACAAAACACTAGATCAAGCTCTATCGGCATGTAGAACTTCACCAAAAGAAGCAACATGGACTACTCCATTCCAACTCATATATGGAAATGATGCATTATTACCATTTGAGATTTATGTACAGTTAGTTAGGATTCAGAGGCAAAATGAATTACCATCTAAAGATTACTGGAACATGATGACAGATGAGCTTGTCGACTTGGACAAAGAAAGGATGTCAGCTTTAGATTCGTTAAGAAGACAAAAAGAGAGAGTTGCCAGAGCCTACAATAAGAAGGTAAAAGATGAAGTATTTTATGTTGATGATTTGGTTTGGAAAGTTATATTACCTATGGACATGAATGATAGAGTTTTGGGAAAATGGTCCCCAAATTGGGAAGGACCTTTTAAGATAGTATGAATTTTTTCCAACAATACATATTGTTGTACCCCAAAATTTTCCCTCTCATTTATCAAGATTTTCTCACAAGATCTCTTTGACTCAAGACTGGACTAGGGTTTGATCACCTCAAAACATCTCATCATGCACTGATAACCTAAAATTAGGGTTTGGGATTGCACAAGGATTTTTGGACTATCAACGCTTAATATGAATTTCATGTATCATCATGAACCCCTAAGATTACTCATGTCAAGTTTCAAGCCTTGAATCACATTTTTTATCAGTCAATTGGACAGTTGACCTAAAAATCAGTTGTATTAGGGAAAAAGTCAACCATGGCCAATTTACAGTCAAACTTCATAATTTTTTATCCACATAAACATTTTAGACTCATGTGTATCATTTGATCAAGTTTGGAACACAATTCCTCAAGAAATTTGATCAAATCATCAAAAGGGCAAAATGGTCAAAATTAGGGTTTTGACTGAGAAAGGGGAATTTCTTATTTTTGACCTAACAAATGACCAATTGGTTTAAAGCATGATTTCAAGGGTTCATTTGTATCATCTTGACCTAAAGTCATGGTTCAAAACATTACATTTTCATTGGATTGACAGATGAAATTTGCAGTCAACTGATCAAAAGTCAACTGTATACTAAAAAGTCAAACTTTGACTTTTGGGTCAAAATCAAGTGCCAAGGATCATAATTCATCAAAACATATCAAAATGTGAAACTTGTTCATCAATAAATCAAATATTGAAGATTTAGTTTTAAAATTTGAAATTTTCTTAACTTAGAAATTTTTCTAAGTATAAAAAATTTCTTATTTTTTCTCAACTTTAAGCCAAATTTCCACCATGATGCAAGATGATTCAAAGAAAGTTCCCAACATGAAAGTTTTAGACCTCCACTAAATCTACAACTTTTCTTCATAAATTTTTCCCTAAAGATGCTTGGATCTCAAGATATAATTTTGTGATTACATGCTCATGATCTAAAATAACTTAGTGAAAATTTGCCGTAATTTAGGCCGGGTTTTGACCTAACCTCATGGAAATTTTTCACCTAGTTCCAAGAGGTATCTTGAAATGCATTTCAAATATGAGTTATAGAGAAAATTTCAAGCTTTCCAAAATGTCCAAGAACTCCTTAAGATCATTTTTTAGTAGGGAGAATCGAAGAGATGAAGTTGGCAATTTCTCACTTTGAATTCAAGCCATTTCATGAAGAATAAAATTCAAATCAGAACCTATGCTTCCTAATCCTTGCTTTACAGGTCTCAAACTTGTTTCTCACTTCATAATTAATGCTTACACATATGATAAAGTCTTAATCCAAGCACAAGAGTCTTTGTCCAAGCTTTAATTCCATAAATGGCACAAAGTTGCCATTGCCATTTTGGAAAAGCATAACTTTTGCAACTTTTCATTTCTTGAGCATTGGACCTGTTTTCTCTGCACACACAAGTGTTATAAACCAAATATAAGTTGTCTAGGACTTGTACCAACTCCAAGCAGGCCAGTACAAGCATGTGGAGACTTGTCTCTTCACTTTGCTTCAAAAGCAAGAAAGTGTGCAAAAAGCCTACAAATGAAAAATTTGTTATAGAATTGACTTAAAACTTTATCTATACTAATACACAAACACATTGCAACAAATAACACGATTGCTCAAGGCCATAAATACTCCAAAACTCCCTATCACCAAAAACCTATCAAAAACTTGCAGTTTGTGGCCAAGCATAGCAATCCACAATTTGGCTTGTGCGTTTCAAGTTTTAATCACTCAAACATTTTACCTACCTCATATCTAAGTGTTCCAGACCATCATCCATGTACTATAACCCCTTCTTCTCCATCTGCCATTTTTGTTTTCCAAGCTTGCAGGTTAACTTGGATAGAGAGTTTCAGGCACTTCCAAAGCAAGGCATGGATTGGAACACACTCAGGGAGGTTCAAGCAAGCTAAAGGAACCTCCAGGCCTTCCTAAATCTCACTCAAACTCCATTCACGATCTCAGCTGAAAGAGGTAAGAATTCCAACTTTTATCTTTTCATACAGGCATCCATTGGCCACGATTTATAAAAGAAAAATGTAGATATTATAGTGTTGAAGCCAACCATGTGCATAGATTTCATTTCTATTCATTATGTGTAGAGAATTTTGGAGTTCAAATTTTTGTAAAAATTAGGTTTAAAATTAGGCCTTTCAATATTTGTTTTAATCTTTGATTGTTAGTTTCCATAAATTACATGTCTGAAATCGTGGGAAAGAGTACTATCATTTTCATGTTGGAAGTTTCCATTTTCATGGAGAGATGAGAAAAATATAGAGGTTCTGGCCAGCTTCAGGAAGAAGATGAAGTACAAGGCAAGGAAGCTTCTTATGTTATGTTTTTATTGTTTCATATAAACTAACGGATGTACAGCCACCCCAGTGGCAAGGTAGCGCGCTGGCAATGCATAGTTCATGGGTTCGAACCTTGGCGCTACCTTTTACATTTTTCTCATTTTTTTAGCTTTAGTTTTGGCATTTTTGGCAGCGTGGGCTTGGTTCTTGCGCCTTCTTTTTTTTTTCCTAACACACTACTCCCTGTTTGCTGGCAGCACCCCTGGCCCAATCTTTTTATTATTTATTTTATTTTCATATTTGTTTTATTAAAATGTTTTCTTTAACGCATAAAAATCATAAAAAATATAAATATGATAAATATTGCATTTTATTTTTATTTTACTTTATTTTCACATAAAAAAATATATTTTATTTTAGATATATACTAATTATCTTTCTTAAATAAACTTGTAAAAAAATAAAATAAACTTATATATATTTTTATCCTTTGTTTTTACATTTGTAAATATTTATTTTGACATATAAAAAGACTAAATATTTTCACCAAATATTATTTATTATTATCACACAAAAAATACACAAAAAACAATACTTAAAGAGCTTTATTCTCTTTTAAATTAGAAATTAGGGTTAACCATTTTTTTCAAGAATTAATTCCTTTTTTTCTTAAGATATTAGGATTAGGTCAAAATATTTTTGCATATAAAACAAAAATCTTTTTCTTGCATACATACCATTGCATATTTATATTGTATATTTATTTATTCAAATATTCGTACAAATTCGATTTGGTTGTAATAGCTTAATTAGATTTACATTATTGCAAATCCCCATTTATAATTTGTATTCCCCCCTCCCATGCAATGTTGTAATAGCGTAGTAATCTTTAAATTACGCAATTTACCGCTTTTATATACCATGCTAGTAATTAGGGTTTGAATGGCAAGATCGAAACAAATCAAATAGAAAACCCTAATTTAGGACAAAATCAAACATGAAAATAACACACTTGCACACAAGCATCCTTAGGGTTTCTCCACTTGGTTGCCTTGTACAAAAAATAGCCATATTACGCATGTGAAGTATCTTGGCAAAATAAACAAATATAAGATCATAGTCCCTCGATGACGCTATTCAAAGTTGCCTTATAAAATGATCTTGGTCCCTAAAAAAATGCTAAGATACTTTGCAACATTTCTAATCATGGTTATACGATGACCCACGCCCGTCCTGTTAACATCCAAAGATAGGGTTTCTTACCAAATCAATGGTAAGGCAACACTGTCAAAGGATTAAAAAATGTACAAGAAAGACATTTGATTAGGTAGATTACTTCTAGTTACTTTCTCCATTTCAAAACAATTATCCTTGTTATTTTCAAAACAAACACACACATTTCCAAACATCTTACAAACATTGAAAACATTTTCAAAAAGACAAACATCTTTGTATACATTCTTACAAACAAGAATCTTTACAAAGATTGCCTAAACAAAGGCCTCTTTTACAAAATACTTTCACAAACCACACAAAGCATAATTTCAAACAAAAGCAAGTGATCTAGCAAGTAACTAAGAGCCCATGGAAAACCATGGATGAAAAGGGTGCTAATACCTTCCCTTTTCATAATCCACCCCCCGAACTCAAGAAACAATCTCAAAGGTCTTTCTTGTGCTTTTTCACCTTTCCTTTTGGATAAAAGAAAAGTCGGTGGCGACTCTTGCTAACCGCAACATTTGCGATAAAACGCAAAACCCTCAAGTCAGTTCTCCCACCGTATCACAGAACTGGAAACTCTGTTGGGGATTTTTTTTAAAAGTGGGGTTACCTTAGGGCTAGATCACATTTATTTGCTTATATTGTTTGACTTGTTTTCTTTACATTATAGTTCTTTGTTTGGGTTTGAAATCCTCTACCCGGATTTGGGATACATTGTAGGTAAATAGCAATACATTGTGGAAACTGTGCAGGATATACCGACATGGTCTAAGCAATAGCTATGTTAGTGTGACATATTTGTGGGTACCGGTAGCCTTTGAGTTAATCAAAGAGAATACAGGGCCGCTGAGTGATGTCATAAAGCACTAATGAACTTCTAGAACCCTTTACTTGACCAACTTGGCCGTTAGGATGTAGTGAGATGACTGGCTTTAGTACAGTCCGAAGTTGGTAGATACTCAATACTACACTCATTGAGGTTTGGTTTCTTGGGATATTCTGGTCGCCATTAAAGAGGCTTGAGATGAAACAATGACCAAGGGAACAATCCAGTGATATTGAGCTCCTTAGAACCCGGTTACTATTAGTAGGACAGGTTTAAGCCAACTAAACTTCAAGAGGGTACTTACCTGTAAAACCTCATGCAGGCCTAAACTTAGAACTTGTTTTCTTTGCTTGTATATGCATACTTGTACATAACATCATGGACATCATGAAAATCACATGCATCCACTAACCATTTCAAGGATTTTGGAGATTCATCTTTGTTCTTGTTTTGTAGGATATGGATTCACTTTGCAGGAAAACTATCCAAGTAAACCTTGTAAGAATTCCTCCACAACTTAAGGAGCTAGTTTCAAGGATCTCTGAGTATTATCCGTTCACCGAGAGACATGGTCGTCTACTCAAATTGGTCACCTCCAACATAGATGAGGACATGATGAAGGTGCTCTTTCAGTTCTTTGATCCTTTGCACCATTGCTTCACATTTCCTGACTATCAGCTTGTGCCTACTTTGGAAGAATTCTCTCAACTCTTGAGAATTCCCATTCTTAATCAACTACCTTTCAACGGTACGGAAAGAGACCAAAAGCCATAAGAGATTTCTCAAGCTTTGCACTTGCACTCATTTGATGTCACAACTCATTGGGAAACTAGGAGTGGTGTCAAAGGCTTATTAGCAAAGTTCCTGTTTGAGAAAGCCCAAAGTTGTTGGAATTCCTTAGACTTGCAAGCCTTTGAGGAAATTGTGGCTCTTCTTATCTATGGGATGGTCTTGTTTCCCAATCCTGACCAACTCATAGATGTGAACACCGTCAAAATCTTCATGTCACGTAATCCAGTGCCCACATTGCTAGGGGATAGCCTACACTCTTTTCACACTCGTACAATGAGGAAAAGAGGTGTCCTTATGTGTTGCACTCCTCTCCGGGCAAGATGGTTTACTTATCATCTTCCCCAATCGGTCTTAAAGAATGAGCAAGGTTTGAGGTGGTCACAAAGGTTAATGACGCTCAAACATTCAGACATTCATTGGTGCTCCCGATTGAAAGAGAATGTTATCATTGTTAACCGTTGTGGAGAATTTCCTAATGTCCCTCTACTTGGAATTAGGGGAGGAATCACCTACAACCCATGCTTAGCTTTAAGACAGTTTGGTTATGCCCGAAGGGATGGCCCGCATGATATGGTGATTCAAGGTTTGGTATTCGACTACGACAACGACAATCAAGGTCTTTGCCAGAGATTCATCCGAGCTTGGAGGATGCTAAACAAGGTAGATAGCAAGACTTTGGGATACAATAATTCCATCACTCTTGAGCCTTACCTCAAATGAGTAGGAATCTGTGCTCAAAGTCTTATGATGCCTTATCCTTCCATCCTCCCGGTGATCATTGAGCCTGTTAAGGAGGGAGAAGTTCCATACACTATCCTACATCCTGACATGCCCACATCTCTTGAAGACCTACAAAGGGATTGGATACAGCTCAAAGGAGAGCGAGATACTTTCGAAGCCTAATTTTACGCAAGCGAGAAGATGGTTTTGGAACTCACTAGGCTACTTCATGAGGAGCGGACTCTAAATGCCTACATCGCACCAAAAAGGACGCACACTACTTTTTTATCTTAGAGTTTTGTATTATTTTGCCCAAGGGGAATTGATGTACTCAAACTTTATCTTATTAATATAACGTGTGTTTCTTTTTTGTCTAAAACGAACTTGAATCTTTGAAATCCTTGAAAACATTGCATATGCACATATCATTCATCATAACATAAACAGGTCTTTTGTAATAAGTTTCCTCATCTATCTGCTGTTTATTTCAGTAAGATGGATCTCGAACAAATAGTCAAAGACCTCCAAACTCAGAACACACAGTTTCAATAGTTGCTCACGACCCTGGAAAAGGGGCAAGAAGAATTGAAGACTCTGCTAGTTGAAGAGAAGAAAAAGAAAGCCAAGAAAGTAAATGGAGTCTTAAATATGGGAAGAAGATTTCATGAACAGACAAGAAAGACTTTGAATTTTATAATAACATCCGGTGAAGGAAAGGGGAAAGGAAAGGAAACAGCGGTCCCGTCAGAATCTGAAGAGGAGGAAGAAGAGGAAGACTACTCTGAGGAACAGTATCCTCCAGTTGATGACAAGTACAGACACCTCGAAGAGCGTTTGAACGCAATGGAAATACAAAGGGTACCGGGCTTAGATTTTGAAGACTTGGGACTAGTATCAGGGATTGTGATTCCCTCGAAGTTCAAAGTACCTTTGTTTGCAAAATATGATGGAGTGTCATGCCCTAAGATGCATCTCCGATCATATGTGAGAAAGATCCAACCACACTCCGCTGATAAAGACTTGTGGGTACACTTTTTTCAGGATAGTTTATCTGGAACACAACTCGACTGGTTTTACCAACTAGAAAGAGCCAACGTCTATAATTGGGAAGATCTTGCCGCAGCTTTCTATAAGAAATATCAATACAATGCCGATTTGGCCCATACTCAACTTCAGAGTATGGATATGGTTTCCAATGAGGGTTTCAAGGATTGCGCACAGAAGTGGAGAGATCTGGCTGGGAGATTCCAACCCCCTTTGTCTGAAAGGGAATTAGTGGATATGTTCTTGGGCACTTTGTCTGGCCCTTTCTTCAACCATTTAATTGGAAGCTCATCTGCAGGATTTACTGAGTTAATACTAACTGGAGAGAGGGTGGAAGCTGGCATAAGAAACTGAAAGATTCAGAAGGATTAATCTTCTTCTACAGCTGTGAGGAAGCCTTTTATTGGTAAGAAATAGGTATCTGTTGTTTATCCATAAAGAAACCAAGAAAGAGTCGAGCATCGACAAATGGTGGGGGCTGTTATGATTCTAAAGCCTACATCTGATCAACAAAGAAATAATCAACCAAGGGTGGAGAGGTCGGTCCAGCAATTCACCAGAATCAATATGACTCCATCCCAAGTATTACCGCATATTTTAATGTCCAATTTGGTAACCCTGAAGGAAGCTCCGAAAAACCCCAACACGACATCCCCTCATTATCACCCCAATGCTCGTTGCGCATATCACTCTGAAAGTCCTGGGCACGATACTAATAACTGTTGGGCCTTAAAAAACAAAATACAAGATATCATTGAAGAAAAAGAAATTAAGTTTAATGCGCCCGAGAAGCCAAATGTTATCTCTGCTCACATGCCCAGACATGGTCACAACACCAATGTTATTGAAAAAGATTTGTTTGTTACCATAGTTGATGAACTTATGACTGCACTTCCAATCATTAAGATAAATTTGTTGAAAGCCGGTGTGTTCCCGGGTTGTAATAAAGACTGCCACCTCTGCTTATCCTCACCAACTGATTGCCCTTTGTTGAAAGTAGGCATTCAACGCTTGATAGACAACAAAGAGATTCTGTTTGAAAGTGCTCCTGTTTCACCTGTCTCTGTTCAAGATGTTTCAATCATTACCATATCCGCCAATTCTTCCAAGGTTTCTAAAAAACCCGTTAGAATTACATCGGTTCCGAAAGCAACTCCTCTAATAATCACAATGCCTGGGCCAATCCCATATAAATCAGACAAAACTGTGTCGTGGAATTACGGTGGGGACACTTACTACCATGGCATCAAACAAGATGGACTAGCCTCCGAAGAGATAAACTCCGAAGAAGAAGATTCCGACATTAGCAATATTTCCGGAACCAGTAAGATTACCCGAAGCGGTAGAATCTTTTCTTCAGAGATTGCCCCCCCCCCCAAAGGTAGTTTTTGGACCCGTGGCTACTCCAAAGGTTACTTCCGTACCCATAATCATCTCTGCAAGTGCTCCTATTGATGAAGTCGTTATAACCCCTGATGTCATTCCTACCAACACTTCTGCTGCTGAAACTCGAGGAAAAGGTATTCAAGAAGAGCCTGTCCAGACGAAGGCTCAATCACTGACTATTCCCGAGGCTTCCAAGAAAGAAATGGAGGAGATCTTAAAAATTATAAAGAGGAGCGACTACGACGTAGTCGAACAGTTGAGGCAAACTCCCTCCAAAATCTCCATGTTAGCATTAATATTGTGTTCTGAGGCACATGCGAAAGCCTTGGTGAAGTTCCTTAAAACAACACATGTGCCTCAAGAGACCTCTGCTGACCAATTTCAAGATTGCGTGGCCAGTCTGACAGCGGATAACGGCCTAGGCTTCTCAGATGTTAATCTGACACCAAGGGGAAGAAAGCACAACGAGGCGTTACATGTCTCTGTGGAATGTAGGGGCACAACTCTGGACCATGTCTTGGTGGATACTGGCTCATCTTTGAATGTTTTGCCAAAGAAAGCTCTTGACAGACTTGACTGCGAAGAACTAACGTTAAAGCCAAGTAAAATAGTAGTAAGGGCATTTGATGGCTCGAAGAGGATGGTACACGGGGAGGTAGATATCCCCATAAAGGTTGGGACTCAAACTTTCAATTCAACCTTTTATGTAATGGACATCCGCCCCTCTTACTCCTGTCTGCTAGGACGGCCATGGATCCATAATTTTGGCGCTATCACCTCTACATTGCACCATATGTTGAAATATACGGCTCAAGGAAAGATTATAACTGTCCAAAGAGAGGAAGAATACATGATCATCCATCTCAACTCCTTTCGGTATGTGGAATTGGACAGTGAGTTCATTGAAACTCCTTTTCAACACTTCGAAGAGGTCCCACAAGAGATTGTAGTGACCAAGACTGTGTCCCAGATTCCCAAGATTACAAAACCTCTACTCCGGATGTCATCTCTGAAGGACGCCAAAGCAGTAGTAGAGGAAGGTGGATGCACCATCTGGGGGCAACTTCCGGAAATTCCGTATAAGTCTGACAAGTTTGGCTTAGGTTTCACTTCAAGTGCTCAAAAGGCTGTACGATGTACCCGTGCTGGAGGGCCACCCTTGAAGATTAGCAACCGAGAGGTCAACGCGGTAGAAGATGGTGAAGGGGATTGCAACTTGGAGGATTGGATCTTTCCAACTATCAATGGAAGACTTCGCAATTGGGAGGCCAGAAACTTTGTCCCGATAACTTTCATCCCTCAGTAATTTATCTTTTCTTTTTGTTGTTGGATCTGTAATATTCACAAACAATTCGCACTCCTAAAACCTTGTGTCTTGCCCGAGGCACAATGGTCCGTTTGTAAGGGTTATTATTTCATCTTCATATGACATTCAATGAATCATGGACGTTTTTTGCATACAAACTTTTGTGCTCATTTTTTTCTTTTACATTTTATTTTCTTTTAAAGATGGTTATACCCTTACACACACCCACACTCACAAATGCAGGTATCCGTCCACTCTGGATCCCATGGGTAACGATACTGCTATGGCCCTTTGTGACTCTGAGGATCTAATCTACCAAGCCGATGACGAAGGTGAGGAAGATTGTGAGGTACCAGAGGAACTTGCCAGACTACTACTACAAGAGGAAAGAGCCATTCAGCCTCACAAAGAACCTATGGATACAATCAACTTGGGTACCGAGGAGGATAAAAAAGAGGTCAAGGTGGGTGCCAATCTGGAACCCAGTGTCAAAGAGCTCCTGATTCAGCTGTTACATGACTATGTTGAGATCTTTGCCTGGTCATATGAAGACATGCCAGGACTTGATACAGACATCGTGGTACATCGTCTGCCTACAAGAGAAGACTGCCCGCCAGTAAAACAAAAGGTTCACCGCATGAGACCTGATATGTCAAAAAAGATTAAAGCGGAGGTCATGAAGCAATTCAATGCTGGATTCTTGGTTGTCACTTCCTATCCTCAATGGGTTGCCAACATTGTTCCCGTACCTAAAAAAGATGGCAAAGTACGAATGTGTGTAGATTATAGATATTTGAATAGGGCGAGCCCCAAAGATGATTTTCCACTCCCCCACATTGATATCCTGGTTGACAATACCGCACAGCACAAAGTGTTTTCCTTCATAGACGAATTCTCAGGTTATATCCAAATCAAAATGGCACCTGAGGACATGGAGAAAACTACATTTGTCACACAGTGGGGCACATTCTGCTACAAGGTGATGCCATTCGGATTGAAGAATGCTGGGGAAACCTATCAACACGCCATGGTAGCTTTATTTCACGACATGATACATCATGAAATAGAGGTCTACATAGACGATATGATAGCCAGATCGCAAACGGAAGAAGACCACCTTGATCACTTACAAAAGTTGTTTGAGAGACTGAAGAAGTATAAGTGAAGTTGAATCCAAACAAGTGCACATTTGGAGTATGGTCCGGTAAACTCTTAGGTTTTGTCATCAGTTACAAAGGTATTGAGGTCGATCCTGCCAAAGTTAAAGCAATACAAGAGATGCCTTCTCCTCGTACTGAGAAGGAAGTCAGAGGATTCTTGGGACGCTTGAACTATATTTCCAGATTCATTTCTCACTTAACAACTACTTGTGAGCCAATCTTCAAGCTACTGAAGAAAGATCAAGTAGTCAGATGGAATGATGAATGCCAAGTTTCTTTTGACAAAATAAAAGAATACTTACAAGAGCCTCATGTGTTGATACCACCAGTCGAGGGAAGACCATTGATCATGTATCTGACTATTTTAGAAAACTCAATGGGGTGTGTATTGGGGCAACAAGACGAGTCTGGCCGAAAAGAGCATGCTATTTATTACCTAAGAAAAAATTTTACCGACTGTGAAACCAGATATTCACTGCTCGAGAAAACTTGCTGCGCTCTGGCATGGGCTGCTCACTGGCTAAGACAGTATATGCTGACTCATACTACCTTATTGATATCTAAGATCGATCCGATAAAATACATTTCGAAAAACCTGCTCTTTCTGGGAGAATAGCTAGATGGCAGATGATTCTAACGGAGTACGACATATAGTATACTACCCAAAAGGCTATAAAGGGAAGTGTATTGGCTAATCATCTTGCTCACCAAGCTGTAGAAGACTATCAGTCCATGAAGTTTGAATTCTCGGATGAAGACATCATGACATTAGACAACTGTGAAGAAATCAGGCCATATGACAGACCTGAACAAGGATCCCGATGGACCATTTTCTTTGATGGGGCATCCAATGCACTTGGTAATGGTATCAGCGTCGTACTCATATCTCTAGAAGGGTGTCATACTCCCTTTATTGCCAGACTTTGCTTCAACTGTACAACCAACATGGCGGAGTACGAAGCATGCATCTTCGGTCTCAGAGCTGCCATAGACTTGAGAATCAAATCTTTAGATGTATTTAGAGATTCAGCTTTGGTCATCAGTCAGATCAAAGGGGAGTGGGACACTAAACACCCAAACCTTATCCCTTACAAAGAACATGTTTTGACATTGCTACCACATTTTGAGAAGATTACCTTCGAGCATGTCCCGTGAGAAGAAAATCAGCTAGCAGATGCTCTAGCCACAATGTCATCTATGTTTAAACTTAATTGGGATGATAAGGCTCCCCAGATCACCATCGAACGAATGGATGAACCAACACACTATCACGAGATTAATACTGAAGAAGTAGTGGACCAGCCTTGGTTTCATGAAGTCAAGAGGTATCTCGAGGATCAAGAATATCCAGAAGGAGCTTCAATCAATGATAAGAAGTTCTTAAGGAGATTCTCTGCTAAGTTCTTCCTTAGTAACGGCATCCTGTACAAACGCAATCATGACTCCATTTTGCTTCGGTGTGTGGATAAGGTTGAAGCTGAAAAGGTCATGGCTGAATTACATGAAGGTACTTTTGGCACTCACTCCAGTGGCCATACAATGGCGAAGAAAATCCTACGGGCAGGCTATTATTGGTCTACCATGGAGGCAGGTTGCTATCAACACTCTCGGACCTTCCATAAATGTCAAATTTATGCTGACAAGGTACATGTACCTCTGGTTCCTCTGAATGTCTTGACGTCTCCTTGGCCCTTTTCTATTTGGGGAATTGATATGATTGGAGAGATCAAGCCTACATCCTCCAATAGACACCACTTCATCCTAGTGGCCATTAACTATTTTACAAAATGGGTCGAAGCGGCTTCCTTTGCCTCTGTTACCAAGAATGTTGTTGCCCGCTTCATCAAGCAAAACCTTATTTACCGGTATGGTATTCCGGAAAGGATCACCACTGACAATGGTACAAATATCAATAACACTATGATCACCGCCTTGTGCAAGCAGTTCAAGATCCAGCATCATAATTTTTCTCCCTATCGGCCAAAGATGAATGGTGTTGTCGAAGCTGCAAATAAAAACATTAAGAAGATCATACAGAAAATGATAGTACATACAAAGACTGGCATGAGATGTTACCATTCGCTCTCCACGGGTACCGTACCACGGCTTACACATCAACCGGGGAAACACCCTATTCTTTGGTTTACGGCATGGAGGTTGTCTTGCCTATTGAGGTTCAGATCCCCTCTCTGAGGATTATGAAAGATGTAGGGTTGAATGAAGATCATTGGATCCAGACTCGACTTGATCAACTGAATTTAATTGATGAGAAGAGACTTACTGCTGTTTTCCATGGTCAGATGTATCAAAAGCGGATGATCAAGGCCTTCAAAAAGAAAGTCAGACGCCAAGTATATCAAGTTGGGGATTTAGTGATCAAACGTATCATCTTGCCGCAAAGTGATCCCAGGGGAAAATGGACTCCTACTTATGAAGGACCATTTGTGATCAAAAACATATTCTCCGATGGAGCAATGATCTTGACCACCATGGATGGTGACAACCTACCACACCCTGCGAACGCGGACATAGTCAAAAGATACTACGCATAAGAGACCCGCTAGGTTGACACACCTAGGTAAAACAAGGGCATCCCGACGAACCAAAAGGTTCGGACAGAAATTAGGGATAAAATATAAAAAAATCTGTATACCCGGCAAGTTGAAAACCTAAAAGGGCGACTTGGGGAAAAAAGGGTTTCCCGGTGGACTGAAAACCCGAAAGGGCAGTCCAGGCAAAAGTTAGGGAATAAAATCGTATGACTATGTCTCGTCGGATCATTTGACGGACAACCTTTGGCTTCCGCTGACAAACTCATAGTTTCTGATCAATTCAATCATCTTTGGACAAGGCAAATAGATAAGATACTTGGAGATACGAAGGCTATAGCGGAATGGGAACCCCATGGGATTATTACACATAGCTATCTTTCTTTGTATTAAAATTTTCTTATTTACGACGGCATTCTCTTACTAGAATGTTTGTCTCCTTTGTACAAAATATTTACTCAAAGTCAATACAAAGATGCCCCCTTTGAAAGTGCAAAAACTATTTGTCTTTTTCTTTACACTTGTGTTTTGTTTACAAAAACGTCCAATGATTCATTAATGAACATATGCATTTGAACATGATTACTGTTTACAAATAAACAAAATAAGAAAGAAAAGTACCAATAGGTTGAAAGAGTAGGGAAATGTATCTAGGCTATTCCATGAGAAATCCCCTGTGGCACGTCATTCAAATCCCCAAGCGAAACAAAGCTTCAGATTATTAATCCCCAGTAGAAGTCGTCAAAATTCTCAGGATTTCCTGAGCAGATCTTATAAATAGTACATGGCATTGCCTTCACAAGAGAACTTATTTATTTCAACAAAAGTTCATCAGTACTTCAACTTCAAGACATAAAAATTCAACATAACCTCAGCGGCATTCAGGGATTTATTTTCCTCAAGCAGACAGCAATACAACAAATCAGCTGACATGCGCATACATTGCATCCATATATCATAAACATTAATAAAGTCAATACATTTCATCATACATTTCACGCAACATGACTTTGTATTCTAGCTAACATTTTACCCTTTTCAGAATAAGATTAGCAGTTACTATTGATAAATATACTTTCAGATACGCTCCAGACACGGATGTCATTCTGATACTCATTCAAATTACAACTTACAGATACAGTTCAGATACGCTCCAGACACGGATGCCATTATGATGCTCATTCAGATTCAGCTTTCAGATACAGTACGGATACGCTCCAGATACGGACGCCATTCTGATACTCATTCAGATTTCAAATTCAAATACAGTACAGATAGGATCCAGACACGGATGCCATTCTGATACCCATTCAAACTCAGTACAGATACACTCCAAACACGGACGCCATTCTGATACTCATTCAGATACAACTTACAGATACAGTATATATACGCTCCTGACACAGACGCTATTTTGACACTCATTCTTTCGGCTTAAAACTTACAATTCAACAAACATTATTGGATGGCATCTACAAGCCCATCTCCAACCAGATTCTATCACTTCTCCAAATGGCATCTTTAAGCCCATTCCCTCAACCGCGCATCGTCAAGTGCAAATTTCTGGGCACTCTAGTGTCCAATCATTCTTTCACCTTCGAGTCACGGATGGCAAAACTCGCCAATCTAACTCTTCAGGTTTAAGAAGATTGAACAGGGGCAGCTGTTGTACCCTAAATTTTCCATCTCATTTATCAATATTTTCTCACAAGATCTCTTTGACTCAAGACTGGACTAGGGTTTGATCACCTCAAAACATCTCATCATGCACTAATAACCTAAAATTAGGGTTTGGGATTACACAAAGATTTTTGGACTATCAATGCTTCATATGACTTTCAAGTATCATCATGAACCCCTAAGATTACTCATGTCAGGTTTCAAGCCTTGAATCACATTTGTGATCAGTCAATTGGACAGTTGATCTAAAAATCAGTTGTATTAGGGAAAAAGTCAACCATGGCCAATTTATAGTCAAACTTCATAATTTTATATCCACATCAACATTTTAGACTCATATGTATCATTTGATCAAGTTTGGACCATAATTCCTCAAGAAATTTGATCAAATCATCAAAAGGGCAAAATGGTCAAAATTAGGGTTTTGACTGAGAAAGGGGAATTTATGATTTTTGACCTAACAAATGACCAATTGGTTTGAAGAATGATTTCAAGGGTTCATTTGTATCATCTTTACCTAAAGGCATGGTTCAAAACATTGCATTTTCATTGGATTGACAGATGAAATTTGCAATCAACTGTATACTGAAAAGTTAAACTTTGACTTTTTGGTCAAAATCAAGTGCCAAGGATCATAATTCATCAAAACATGTCAAAATGTGAAACTTGTTCATCAAGAAATAAAATATTGAAGATTTGGTTTTAAAATTTGAAATTTTCTTAACTTAGAAATTTTTCTAAGTATAGAAAATTTCTTATTTTTTCTCAACTTTAAGCCAAATTTCCACCATGATGCAAGATGATTCAAAGAAAGTTCCCAACATGAAAGTTGTGGACCTCCATGAAATCTATAACTTTGCTTCACACATTTTCCCTAAAGATGCTTGGATCTCAAGATATAATTTTGTGATTACATGCTCATGAACTAAAATAACTTGGTGAAAATTTGCCCTAATTTAGGCGGGTTTTTGACCTAACTTCATGGCAATTTTTCTCCTAGTTCCAAGAGGTATATTGAAATTAATTTCAAAGATGAGTTATATAGAACATTTCAAGCTTTCCAAAATGTCCAAGAAATCCTTAAGATCATTTTTGAGTAGGGAGAATCAAAGAGATGAAGTTGGCAATTTCTCACTTTGAATTCAAGCCATTTCATGAAGAACAAAATTCAAATCAGAACCTATGCTGCCTAATCCTTGCTTTACAGGTCTCAAACTTGTTTCTCACTTTATAATTTAATTTTTACACCGATGATAAAGCCTTAATCTAATCACAAGAGTCTTTGTCCAAGCTTTAATTCCATAAATGGCACAAAGTTGCCATTGCCATTTTGGAAAAGCATAACTTTTGCCACTTTTCATTTCTTGAGCATTGGACCTGTTTTCTCTGCACACACAAGTCCTATAAACCAAATATAAGTTGTCTAGGACTTGTACCAACTCCAAGAAGGCCAGTACAAGCATGTGGAAACTTGTCTCTTCACTTTGCTTCAAAAGCAAGAAAGTGTGCAAAAAGCCTACAACTGAAAAATCTGTTGTAGAGTTGACTTAAAACTTTCTCTATACTAATACGCAAACACATTACAACAAAGAACACAATTTCTCAAGGCCAAAAATACTCCAAAACTCCCTATCACCAAAAACCTGTCAAAATCTTGCAGTTTATGGCCAAGCATAACAATCCACAATTTGGCTCTTGTGTTTCAAGTTTTAATCACTCAAACACTTTACCTACCTCATATCTAAGTGTTCCAGACCATCATCCCTGTACTGTAACCCCTTCTTATCCATCTGCCATTTTTGTTTTCCAAGCTTGCAGGTTGACTTGGATAGAGAGTTTCAGGCACTTCCAAAGCAAGGCAAGGATTGGAACACACTCCGGGAGGTTCAAGCAAGCTAAAGGAACCTCCAGGCCTTCCTAAATCTCACTCAAACTCCATTCACGATCTCATTTGAAAGAGGTAAGAATTCTAACTTTTATCTTTTCATACAGGCATCCATTGGCCACAATTTGTGAAAGAAAAATGTAGATATTATAGTGTTGAAGCCAACCATGTGCATAGATTTCATTTTTGTTCATTATGCGTAGAGAATTTTGGAGTTCAAATTTCTGTAAAAATTAGGTTTAAAATTAGGGCTTTCAAAATTCATTTTAATCTTTGATTGTTAGTTTCCATAAGTTACATGTCTAAAATCTTGGGAAAGAGTACTATCATTTTCATGTTGGAAGTTTCCATTTTCATAGAGAGATGAGAAAGATACAGAGGTTTTGGCCAGCTTGAGGAAGAAGATGAAGTACAGGGCAAGGAAGCTTCTTATGTTATGTTTTTATTGTTTCATATAAACTAACGGATGTACAGCCACCCTAGTGGCAAGGTAGCACGCTGGCAATGCATAAGTCATGGGTTCGAACCTTGGCGCTACCTTTTACATTTTTCTCTTTTTTTCAGCTTCAGTTTTGGCATTTTTAGCAGTGTAACGCCCGTAATTTAATTAATTATTTAATTAAATTCTTTTTTTGAATATTTGTGAAGAAGTGTTATTAAATTGGATTTATTTTATTAAGTGGAGAAATAATAATATTAGAGGTATAATATTACTATTTGGTGAAATAATGTTAGAAGCTAATATTATTTCATGTGGGCCTATATTATGTGAGTGGAAGTAATAAGGGGCTGTAAGTTTGGAGCCCACTAAGGAATAATAGAATATTAGGTTATTTTATTATTTATTGTTGGAATAGAAGAAAGAAGTAGTAAGAAGAGAATAAGGATTTGGAAGAGAACGTGAAGCTGCTGGAAATAGAAGGAAACGACAAGAACAAGGATTCAACCCGGAAATTGTAGAGCGACCTTCAATCCAAGGTAAGGGTGGGGTTCTGACTTTATAATTGGGTTCATGACATTTTATATGTGGGGTTAGATGTAATTGTTGGTTGTTCTTGAATTGGATGTGTTATGAATGATGTATGGTGAATATTGATGAATTCTGGATGAATAATGACGTTATGATGTCGTTTAATCGATGTAGTGTTATAGGTTAATGATTAGGTGATGAATTAACATGCTTATGATGAGGTTTGTAGGACTATAATTGAATCCCCATACGAAAATACAGAAGCAAATCATGGAAGAATGCAGGAAGTAACAGGATGCATCGATTCATGGAAGCATGCGTCGATACATAGGCACTGTTAGACTCAGGATGAGTCGATACATGGAGGGCTTGCGTCGATGCATGATGAGTACAAGACTCATGATGAGTCGATACATGGAGGGCTTGCGTCGATGTATGATGAGTACAAGACTCAGGATGAGTCGATCGGAGAGGAGCATGCATCGATACATGTTGCGATTAGGACTAGGATGAGTCGATCCATGAGGAGGATGTCGCTTCGACCCCAAGGGTTTTGTGTCGACCCATACTGACTAATTTTGACAGAATCAGTTTTAAATTGTTGTAACTTGAGTTTTAGGATGCTGTTAGAGGTGTCGTTCGAAGCGTTGATTAGCTAACGCGATGAACTTTATTCTAGATGATTTAAATGATGAATAAGAAGTGTAATCCTAGTAACTAGTTTAGGATTTAGAATTAATTCCCGTGATTGAGAGTTATGCTGGATTTTGGACAGAATGATGAATATGAGATGTTAAAGACTGTTGTTAGAAATATGACAATAGGATTAGTGACAATAATGATGTACAGTAGAAGGATAACAATATGGATTACTGTACTATTGATATACAACTGAGTTATTAGTGAGATGTGGTTATTAAAGTTGTGTTTGATAATTATGATGAACCAATAACGTTTGATAAATAAATGATGTTTAATAAATTATTTTGAGATGTTTATGAGATGTCGTTGTTTTGAGATGTTTATGAGATGTTGTTGTTTTGAGATGTGGTTGTTTTGAGATGTTTATGAGATGTTGTTGTTTTGAGATGTTTATGAGATGTTGTTGTTTTGAGATGTTTATGAGATGTTGTGTTTTGAGATGATTGAGATGTTGATATTACATTCATGAAGAGTCACATACATTGCATTTTTGAGATGGAGCTTATGCTTGTTGAGATGGCCTGGATTAGCAAATTTTGAGATGAAGGCTATGCCTTGTTGATGCCTCTATTAATTGGCAGATTTTTGAGATGAGAGTTCTGCTCCAATGGTACCACATGCATTTGCATAGTTTTGAGTCGCATTATATGAATGAATAATGAAATGTATTTAATGTTAATGAATGAGTACATATGTTGTAATTGTAGTTGATTATGAGATGAGAAGTGGTGATATTATTGATCTAATTTAATATATTAATTATCATGCGCTTTATTATATTGTTAGATATCTCACTCCTTCTGTTTGAATGTTGCCCTTATGTTGGTAACGTGCAGGTAATCAAGAGTGAAGGTTGTATACCTTCAATAGTTCGAATCGGTGTCATTGCTCTGATATGTAACACTCAGGGGGATGAACGCTTGCTTATTTTTTATTGTTAATTTTCAGTTGTTGACTTTTAAATTGAATTATTATTAATTACGAGATGTTTCGAAGTTGCTGTTTCATTTAGAGATGTTATTGAAGAATTCCGCTGCGTAGTTGTTGAATTATTTAATGAAAGATGTTAAGTTGATGGTTCATCCGATGTTTTGAAAATGTGTTATATATCCATGATGAATGCAATGAACTTGTTAGAAGAATTTGTGACGTCCTGATTCATTCGTATGATTGAAATTTTATAACTCTGATTTATTTGCATAATTGCTTGGGGTAGAATTGGGGTGTTACAAAGTTGGTATCAGAGCAAAAGGTTGGTCTGACCTTGTCATTGAGTCGTAGTTGTCTAACAATCGAGTATTGTTATTTTGAGTTCTAATCGTTGTTTATGTTGAAGTGAGAAGTTGAGATGGCTGGAAGGAATGATGTTGCTCTTGCTGCTGCTCTAGAAGCAATGGCTCATGCGATGGAAAATAGCCGAATGCTGACGGGAATGCTGGATCTCAGAGCTTGGCGACTTTCCAGAGAGAGAATCCACCTATGCTCAAGGGAAAATATGATCCTGACGGAGCATTAGAATGGTTGAAAGAGATTGAGAGGATCTTTCGTGTGATGGATTGCACTCCAACACAGAAGGTTCGTTATGGGACTCATATGCTAGCAGTCGAGGCTGATGACTGGTGGCTAGAGACTTGCCAGAAGTTAGAAGATGCAGGTGAGAATGTCACTTGGGCTATGTTCCGTGGGGAGTTTTTGAGAAAGTATTTTCCTGAAGATGTCCGTGGGAAGGAGATTGAGTTCCTTGAGCTGAAGCAAGGAAGTATGTCTGTTGTTGAGTATGCTGCCAAGTTTGCTGAGTTGGCCAAGTTTTATCCGCATTACACTGAGGAAAATGCTGAGTTTTCAAAGTGTATTAAGTTTGAGAATGGGTTATGCCCGAAGATTAAGAAGGTAGTTGGATACCAGAAGATCCGTGTCTTCGCTGATTTGGTTGATAGCTGTAGGATTTTTGAGGAGGATAATAATCCTCATTACAAGATTATTAGTGAGAAGAGGGGTAAGCACCCGCAGAGTCGTGGTAAATCCTATGATGCCCCAGCTGGTAAGAGTAAGTAGAGAGTTGCTCATGGACAGAGGACTAGTGGGGGAGATGCTCCTGCTGGTGTGATTTGCTTTAAGTGTGGGAAACCTAGACACAAGAGTAACGTATGCACTACTGAAGTGAAGAGGTGTTTCCGTTGTGGCAAGAACAGACATGTTGTATCTGAGTGTGAGCACAAGAATGTGGTTTGTTTCAACTGTAAAGAAGAAGGGCACATTGGTAACCAGTGTCCGAAGCCGAAGAGGGCTCAGTCAAGTGGTAAAGTGTTTGCTTTGGTTGAGGATCAGACAGCTGCTGAGGACAGACTTATTAGAGGTACATGTTTCATTAATAGTACTCCTTTAATCACTATTATTGATACTGGTGCTATGCATTGTTTTATTGCTGCTGATTGTGTTGAAAGATTGGGTCTTGTGTTGTCTTCTTTGAATGGAGAAATGGTCATCGATACTCCAGCCAAGGGGTCGGTGACTACTTCTTTTGTGTGTGGTAAGTGTCCCTTGTCGATCTTCGACAAAGACTTTGTTGTTGATTTGATTTGTTTTCCGTTAAGAGGTTTGGATGTGATTTTGGGTATGAACTGGTTAGAGCAT
Organism: Vicia faba; assembly: GCA_948472305.1. Taxonomy (NCBI): domain Eukaryota; kingdom Viridiplantae; phylum Streptophyta; class Magnoliopsida; order Fabales; family Fabaceae; genus Vicia; species Vicia faba. The sequence goes on from OX451738.1 coordinate 359,559,917, forward strand.
AACTGTGTTCATATTAATTGTTATGACAAGTCGGTGAAGTTTTCTACTCCTGAAGAAGAAGATGGTCTGTTGTCTGCTAGAAAGTTGAGGAAGTTGATGCAAGAGGAAGCACAAATGTTCTCGTTTATGGCGTCTCTATCTGTAGAGACTCAAGCTATAATTGAGGAATTGCAGGTGGTGTGTGAATTTCCCGAAGTTTTCCCTGATGAGATTCTTGATGTACCGCCAGAGAGGGAAGTTGAATTTGCAATTGATCTTGTACCTGGTACCAGACCTGTGTCTATGGCACCATACAAGATGTCTGCGTCTGAGTTGTCAGAGTTAAAGAAGCAATTAGAAGAGTTACTTAAGAAGAGGTTTGTAAGACCAAGTGTATCACTGTGGGGAGCTCCAATGTTGTTAGTGAAGAAGAAAGATGGAAGTATGAGACTTTGTGTTGATTATAGACAGTTGAACAAGGTGACAATTAAGAATAAGTATCCGCTTCCAAGGATAGATGACTTGATGGACCAATTAGTGGATGCTCGTGTATTTAGTAAGATTGATCTGAGGTCGGGTTACCATCAGATTAAAGTGAAGGATGAAGATATTCAGAAGACGGCTTTCAGAATGCGTTATGGACATTATGAGTATTTGGTGATGCCTTTCGGTGTTACTAATGCGCCGGGAGTATTCATGGAATATATGAATCGTATCTTTCATACTTATTTGGATCGGTTTGTAGTAGTGTTCATCGATGATATTTTGATTTACTCTAAGTCAGAAGAAGAGCATGTTGAACATTTAAGAGTAGTATTGCAAGTTTTGAAAGAGAAGAAGTTCTATGCAAAGCTGTCCAAGTGTGAATTTTGGTTAAAAGAGGTTAGTTTTCTTGGTCATGTGATTTCAGGTAGTGGCATTGCTGTAGACCCATCGAAGGTTGATGCTGTGTTGCAATGGGAAACTCCAAAGTCAGCTACGGAGATTAGAAGCTTCTTGGGATTAGCTGGTTATTATAGAAGGTTTATTGAAGGGTTTTCTAAGTTGTCGCTTCCATTGACTAAGTTGACTTGTAAAGGTAGAGCTTTTGTTTAGGATGTTCAATGCGAAGAAAGTTTTACAGAATTGAAGAAGAGGTTGAAGTCGGCTCCAATTTTGACGTTGCCTAATCCAGGAGAGCCTTTTGTGGTGTATTGTGATGCTTCTAAGATGGGTTTAGGAGGTGTGCTTATGCAGAATGGTAAGGTAGTTGCTTATGCGTCGAGGTAGTTAAGGACTCATGAGAAGAACTATCCTACGCATGATTTAGAACTTGTTGCTGTTGTTTTTGTGTTGATGATTTGGAGGCATTATCTTTATGGTTCTAGATTTGAAGTGTTTAGTGACCATAAGAGTTTGAAGTATTTGTTTGATCAGAAGGAGCTGAATATGAGGCAACGAAGATGGTTATAATTGTTAAAGGATTATGATTTCAGTTTGAATTATCATCCAGGAAAAGCGAATGTGGTAGCTGATGCATTGAGTCGAAAGACTTTACATATGTCATCAATGATGATTAAAGAGCTGGAATTGATTGAGCAATTCAAAGATATGAGCTTAGTTTGCGAGGTTACTCCGCGAAGTGTTATGTTGGGTATGTTGAAGATTAATAATGAATTTTTAGACAGTATCAGAGAAGCTCAGAATTTGGATGTGAAACTGGTAGATTTGATGGTTGGGACTGATCAATCTGAGAGTAGTGATTTTAAGCTAGATGAGCAAGGTGTGTTGAGATTTCTTAGTCGGATTTGTATTCCTGATGATCCAGAGATGAAGAAAGTGATACTTTAAGAGAGTCATAGAAGTAAGTTGAGTATTCATCCAGGAGCTACGAAGATGTATCAAGATTTGAAAGGTCTGTTTTGGTGGCCTGGGATGAAAAGTGATGTGGCTCGTTTTGTGTATGCATATTTGACTTGTCAGAAGTCGAAAGTTGAACATCAGAAGCCTGCAGGATTGATGCAACCGTTTGAAGTTCCAGAATGGAAATGGGATAGCATTTCAATGGACTTTGTGACGGGGTTGCCTAGTACTTTAAGAGGACATGATTCGATTTGGGTGATTGTTGATAGGCTTACGAAGTCAGCTCATTTTATTCCTATTAACATCAGTTTTCCAGTGCTGAAGTTGGCTGAGATTTATACTAGAGTGATTGTGAAGTTGCATGGTGTTCCTTTGTGCATTGTGTCTGTTGTACCCCAAAATTTTCCCTCCCATATTCCTCAAGACTTGTCAAGAAGAAGCTTCAAGTTGCTCAAGGTAGCTCAAGAGTTGAACAGTCAAATCACCTCCTAAGGCAGTCAATTCAAAATTAGGGTTTTGTGTTGCATCAAGGTCCTTACATCCAAATGTCCTCAAATTCTCCCCAATGTCCTAATATGTTCTCAAGTTCATCCATGTCAAATTTCAAGCCTTGCAGAGAAAGTTTGGTCAGTCAATTGCTCAAGAGGTCCAAAAATCGACTATGCTAAGGCAAAAGTCAACTGTGACCTACAAGCAGTCAAACTTCAAAAAATTTTGTCAACATTCTCATTTTGAAGGATAATTCATCATTTGATCAAGGGTTGATCATGATTCATCAAGGATTGCTCAAGATTCATCAAGATTCAAAAGTTGCTAAATTAGGGTTTTGTAGGAAAAGTCAACTCAACTTTGACCAAGCATAACTTCCTCATACTTTATGAGAAATGACCCATCCAAAGCTAATTTTGAAGAGGATGAAATTTCCTACAATCCATCTTCACACCCCAAGATCAAGAAATGCTCTCACAAAAAGTTACAAATTTGGACATTATAGGTCCTTTTTGAAAGTCAACAAAAACACCTTTTTTTCCAAAGCTTTTAACTTGAGAATGGAACATCAAAATGCGATTAGACTAAAAGGGTTGATTAGAAGACATCACAAGGTTTCTAAAAAGTCCAAGAACACCTCCAAACGTTCAAAATTGAAGAAGTTATGCATTGTTGAAGTTGGGCATTTTTCCAAAATTGCCAAAAGTTAACTATCCTCAAAACTCCAATTTTTGACAAAATGGCCCACTTTTTTCCACTTGATATAGTCTTGTCATGCCACACACGTGTCCCATATTTAATTTCATGGCCATTCATTTATTTTTCTATTTTATTTTATTTTTATTGATTTAATTCATTCTAAATCAATATTAAATCAAATAAAATCTAAAATTGATGTAACAAGATTTGTTGTGGTCATTACAACTTGCAAGTATCATATAACACCTAGTCAATTCGTATCAAGGTCATTCAAGCATAAAAAATCATATTTGGCCTATTTTTGGAAGTTTTGTAATGGTGATCAAAACCAAATCATGAATCTTCAATGCACTTGATTTGAGACCAAAAGACCGACCCTAATTCACTCTATAACATTCACACAAGCAAGCCAAACCTAGAACACGCATAGAACACTGCTGAAACGGCCAGAGCAAATTGGTGAAAAAAGCTTGAAAAGTGAGAGATCAAAAACAACATTGGAGGCCAATTCAATCCCAAATCGCAACGTAGCTCTCTTGCCAGCAACCTCCTGAAGCTATAGCAACCAAAGACAAGGCCTGAAGCTATCCAAATCACGTTGTAAGTCATCACGAATACACCCCTGAACATGAAATCGAAAACATTCATTCTTGCATCTTTTTGATAAACTATTAACATAATCTTGATCCTCATCAAATTTCTAACAAATATGCATCATTTAATTCCGTTTTCATGTCCTATAATCGTATACCCGGACCTAGGGTTTTGTTGTGTTGTTTTTAGGCATTTTGTGTACAGGCAAAATCAAGGTGAATAGTGGTTACATGGATGACCAGGAGGAAGAGACGAGTACGTTGGTACTCTTGGATTTCATTTACATGGCCTGGAAAGGATTTTTGAGACATCCTACGAAACTTCCTGCGAATGAAAATCCGCAGGTAAATAACCAGGGACGCGTTGAGGAAGACGATAACGTGGCTAGCGTCTATTGGCTCATTTGAATTATAAGCGTGTTTTTATTTTTTGCAGGGAATAATTGATGGTTTTGTATGTAATATTTGTTTATTATTAGAATAACAAATGAAGCAGTTTGGTGGAGTGGTTAAGCGCGCAGGCAATGAGCATTGGGACCTGGGTTCGAATCCAAGGTCCCTCAAACATTTATTTGATTTTGTTCCTCAGGTACTCATGTGCAATGCTCCTAGCGTGGTTCACCAAATTCCTCTAGATCTCAATTGCCAAGTGGCCCACTAGACAGATCCAATGATCAAGATTGAAGGAGCACCATGGACTAAAGTCAACCAGCGCATATTGGAATGGGAAATTCAAATAGGCTGATTGAATATGGGCTAGAAATTGCAATTCATACTCCTTTTTCAAGCACAGCACCCCCTGAGTTTGTTTCTTTATTTTATTTTATTTTCACTATTTTTATTTTATTATCATTATTATCATAATTAATTAATTAACTAATTAACTTTTTCATAAAAACATCAGAAACAACAAAGAATAATATTTTTTTCACTATTTTATTATTTTTGTAAATAAATTTTAACCAATTAATTTAGTTTTAATTAGGTTCAATTTTAATATATTTTGCATTAAATTAAAATTAATATAGAATTAGGGTTTTTAACATTTTTTAATCATTCTCATTTTATTTCCTTAATTAAAATAAAAAACCAAAAATATTTTTTCATGTAATTAATTAATTCAATTATTAATTTAGACTTAAATTCTTAATTCAAAAATAACAAAAATTTGCTTTATTTAATAAAAAGGGTCAAAACCCTAAAAACGCTTCGATTTAATTTTCTCACGCGCGAATATTTCTTGATCCATATTTCAATGTTGTAACTGCTCCGGGAATGTAATAGTTTTAAATTAGGATTTATTTATCGCTTTTATTTACTTTTTGCAATTTAATTTTTAAGGGTTTGTTTTTGGCGATGTAAATACCCGACGCCTTGTAATAGCTTAGATTTATTTTCCGCCATTTAATTCCCGCAACTATTAACTGTTAGATGTTTGATAAATAGGCAATGCATGGCAAGATTAATCTTTAACCTAAAATCAACAGTAGCTCACCATAACATGTACAAAGATAAATAAACTGAAAAAACAATACACTCGCACATGCCAATCTTAGGGTACACCTCACTTGGTTGCCTCGAACGTGGTCATTGAGTATAGGAAGTTTTAGAGGTCGCCCTCTTGTCCAAAGATCAAAGCTGCCTCGAATCGGTTGCCTCGGAAAAATGATCTAAGATATTAGGGTTACCGCTAAGGCGTCCTAACATTGCTTTAGTGACCACACGTCCCTTAATCGAATTGACCCGAAAACTCCAACGACGATGCTTCCTACTCCTTAATAGTGGGGTAGCATTGTCTAAAGGACACTTGTACAGTTTAATTCCTTTTTGAGTAGGTAGATGTTCTTAAAGTACTTGCTTCTTTTAAAAAAAACAAAACAAAACTTTTCGTACTTACACCTCTTTTAAAACAAAAACTCTTTTCAAACCCACAAACACAAAGAAAAGCAAACTTTTGAAAACACAATGAGTAAGTACCTAAGAGCCCGTGGATAACCACGGATAGAAAGGGTGCTAACACCTTCCCTTTCTATAATCTACCTCTCGAACCCGAGAAACATCTCGAAAAGGAATTTTTATGTGCTTTTGTCCTTTCCTTGTTGGATAAAATAAAAGACGGTGGCGACTCTTGCTTACCGCGACATTTTGCAAAAAACAAACGCAAAACACGAACCAGCATTCCAAAACAGTCAGTTCTATTCCCACCGATCACAGAACTGACGACTCTGCTGGGGAAGAAAGAAGTGAGGTGTACCTTAGGATTAGATCACTATGTTTTCAATTGTATGCTTTGTATGCTTTAATTTTGTGGGCTTGTATCGGAGTTCTATAGATCCTAACCCGGATCTGGGGATACCCTTTAGGCAAGTAGCAATAAACTGTGAGGGATCTGTACGGCGTAGACCGATACGGATGAAGCAGTAGCTACGTTGGTGTGGCACCTTGGTCTATACCGATATCCCTTGTGTTGGAACGAGGAGAATATGGGTCTTCTAAGGAGTCATTAAGCACCAACTGACCTTAGAACCTTAAATTGACCAACTTGGCCATAGAACAATAGCAGTATGCTACACTCATTGAGACTAAACTCTCGCGATGATTCTGGCCGCAAGAAAAGGTTGCTAAACTGGAATTATGACCGATTGAGGGTAGTCAGTGATATTGAGATCCTCTAGAACCAGGTTACTATTTTTAGGACAGGTCTTAACTAACTGAACTAAAAGAGGGTAGTACCTAAACTCCATGCTAGCCTAAAATCTAAGGGCTCTCAGTGTGACTTGTGTGCCTTTACCATGTTTGCCTTTTGTGGATACTTGTGGTGTGCCTTTACCATGACATCATGACATCATAACATTGCATACATCTTGCATAAGGACTAACCTATTTCAAAGACAAGAGGGTTTCATCTTTGCTCTGTTTTGTAGGTCATCATGATGCCCATGCGTAGGAATACTATCCGGATCAACTTTGTCCAAGTACATACCCTGCTTAAAGATTTGGTTGTCAGGATTCCAGACACTACTTCCTTCATCAGAAGGCATGGTTCTCTTCTCAGTTTGGTCACTTCAAAATTGGATGAGCAAATGATGAGTGTTCTGGTCCAGTTTTATGATCCGCTATACCATTGTTTCACCTTTCAAGACTTCCAGCTAGTGCCTACCCTAGAAGAGTTCTCTGAGCTGCTTGGTATCTCTGTTTTGGAGAAAACTCCATTTACTGGTTGGGAAAAGACTCTTAAGCCCGAAGAAATTGCTGAAACCCTTCACTTGACCAAGGAGGAGGTAATGGCTAACTGGGAGACTAGAAGTGGAGCTAAGGGTTTTTTGGCTAAGTTTTTGGTTGACAAAGCTAATTACTTCTGGGAAAGCTTAGACTTCAAGGCGTACGAGGATATTCTGGCTCTCTTGATTTATGGTCTGGTATTGTTTCCGAATCCTGACACTTTTGTTGGTATTAATTCCATAAAGATTTTCATCTCTCAGAATCCGGTACCCACTCTCTTGGGTGACATGCTTCATCAGCTCTATGCTCGTACTGCCTGAAAGCGGGGAACTTTGATGTGTTGTGTTCCTTTATTGTCGAGGTGGTTTATTTCGCACCTCCCTAAGTCCGTGCTGAAAAACAAAGAAGGAATGGGCTGGGCTTATAGGGTGATGTCTCTTTCTAGTGATGACATTATCTGGACTCTCAAAGGTATGGATGAGGTGACTGTCATTGATCGCTGTGGAGAGTATCCTAATGTTCCATTGATCGGACTCCATGGAGGGATTTCTTACAACCCATGCTTAGCTCTCCGTCAGTTTGGAAGAGCCAGAAGAGAAGGGCCTCATGAGATGTTGATGCCTCATATCATCTTTGATTTTCAGGGAGATAGCAACGAGTTGCATCGTAAATTCATAAGGGCTTGGGACAGAGTTCACCAATCTGACCCACATGAGTTGGGACCTAAGACTTCTCTACCAATGGAGCCATATCTCAGATGGGTCCGCATCCGTGCCCAGAAGTTAGGTATGCCATATGAAGCTGTCAGGCCTGTTACTCTTGAAGTTGCTAATGAGGAGGGGGTTCCTCCAACTATCCTCCAACCTTATATGCCCACTGATATTGGGACACTGAAGAGGTCTTGGATGCAGTTGAGGGATGAATGGGATTCTTACAGAGAGAGGTTCAATGAATAGGAGCAGAAGATCCAGAAGCTGACTAGGCAACTGGAGAACGAGCGTGTTGTACCCCAATATTTGCCCTCCCATACTCTTCAGAAATTGCCAAGTCAAGCTTCAAAATCTCCCCAAAGGTTGCACAGTTTAAGGCCCTCCTAAGCAGTCAAAATTAGGGTTTTGGTTCTGATCAAGAAAATGAAGTTTCCAAGGGTCCAATCAAGTCCCACATGCCAATAAATATGGTCAAGCATCCTCATATCAAGTTTCAAGACTTTCAGCACAAAATTGCACAGTCAAAACCCTAATTGCACTACAGTCAACTATAGGGGCAAAATGGTCATTTGACAGTCAAAAGTCCAAATTTTTGGTCAACATCTCATTTTAAAGCCACAAACATCATTTGATCAATTCTTGATCATGATTCTCAAAGCTTGGCTCAAAAATCATCAAGATGCAAAAGTTTCCTTATTTGGACAGTTGAAAAAGTCAACTGTAAATTGACCAGGGCATAACTTTCACATGGATTATCAGAAAAATTCCATACAAATCTCATTTTAAAGAGAAAGACATTTCCTACAACTCATCTTCATACTTCAAGTCCAAGAAATGCTCTCACAAAAAGTTATCAATTTCAACATTATAGGTCATTTTCAAAAGTCAACAAAAAGGGACTTTAAGTCAAAGGCTATAACTTGAGATTGATAAATCAGAATGACATGGGACCAAAGACATTGGTTAGAGGACTCAAATACCTTTCCAAAATGTCCAAGAACATGAGCAAAGCTTAAAAATGGAGCAAGTTATGCCTTGTGGAAGTTGGGAAATTTTTGGATATTTTGAAAAGTCAACTTTGCTTCAAACGACCTAAAATTGCTAATGGGCCTATTTTTCTTCCACAATTCATCATCCAAGGCATGTGCACGACCATTTGGCCCAAAGGGAAGTTCTTATCATTTTTTATTTATTTATTTGGATTTTTATTATTAATAATTCATTTAAATTAAAATAAATACATGAAAAATACTAAACCTAGGTTTTAAATCTTTTTATGCATATTATATACTCAATATTTTGTGCATAGCTAGATTTGGAAAGAATTGAAGAGAATTTGCCATGATTTGTACAAAATAGCATGAAAAAAGATTGAAAAAGATCTTGAAAAATCAAATCTTACAAACCATGAATGCAAAGGTTTTGGATCAATTTTTTAACCCTAATCACTCTCCTATACATACACAAGCAAGACCTAATGCCTCAAAACTAGAAAGCTGCGCAGAAAACACCATTTTAAAACTTGAAATTTATCAAAAAAACTCAATTCTGAAAACCTAGTTCTAGGACGATTCAAGGCAAGATTTTCATCTCATTAGCTTCCTGAGGCTTCAAGGAGAGTTTTCCAATCGAAACCAATCATTCTAACGCCCTAAATTGGTAACACGACCTCACCCTGTACAGAAAATATTTGAAACTCTTGCATCTCAATTCATGCGCATTTGGCAATTTTTAATATATGATTTGTGTTCATTATAAGATTCTGATGCTAACCATGTAAATTAATTGTTTTTTTGAGCATTATACACGATTTCACCATTAACAATATTTAGGGTTTTGCAAGCTTCAATTTGGGCATTTCCAGACGCGGTAAAATTATACCACCATAGTACCATGAATGGATTCAGCACGATTGGACGATCAATAAGCAATCCTCGCGCCTAATTTATGAAGCCCCAAGGGCTATTCGCTATTTTTTAATATGGTGTCTACAGGGACGTTTAAAAACCGTTGCCTATGTTTTGTTATATTTTCAGGAAAAATAAGCCAAGGAAGAAGAAGGATGCGTGGCCATCAGTAATTGGCTGGTTCAAAAATTTGCGCTAAATTCCACTGACGATTTTGTTTTATTTGATATTAATTGTTTGTTGTATTACATACAAAACGCGTAACATGGCTCAGTGGCAGGCGTACACGCTGGTAATCCATAGGACCTGGGTTCGATCCCAGGTCCTCACCCCTTTCATATTTTTCTTCATTTAACATTCATATGCAGCGTCAACATAGTGGAGCACCATACGTCCATGAAATCTTGCCATCCACGTGCCCAATGGAGCGATCAGAAGGCCAAGAATTGAATAACATGATGCACTCTAGTCAACGGAGATCCATGCCAGCGCAAAAGTCAACCAGGCCAAAGAATAATTGGGCCCAGATTGCTAAAAGAAACACCTCCAAATTAGGGGCAGACCCCCTAGGTTTGCAATTTTTTTACTTTCTTTATTTTTTTCATTATTTATACTTTCTTTTAATTATTGTTTTATTAATTAATTTAATATTTTCATAATATATAAAAAACACATAAAAAAAATCAGAAAAGATGAAAAAATAATCAATATTTTTATTTTAGTATTTTTGTAAATAAATTGCATAATTAATTTTAGTTATTAAATTAGGTTTAATTGTAATATTTTCATAATAAAAATCTAAAATTGGTAGAATTAGGGTTTATAATCATTTTTATCTCTTTTTTTCTTTTCTTCCATAATAATTAAATATTAAATATATATTTTTATAATTAAATTGCATGTAAAATAATTAGGTTTAATTTTAGGTTTAATTTAATCTTTTCTTAATAAACTAAAAAAACTAGAATTAGGGTTAGAATTTTATTTTAATTAATTCTTTTTTCATTAAAATCATAAAATACCAAAAAATACCAAAAACAATTTCTTTTCTTTAATTAATTTCGTCATTTAATTTAATTTGGCAAAAAGGGTCCAACGCCCTCGTTTTTAATTCTTATTTAATTCGCATGTTTATTTTATTTCTTTTAATATTTATGTACCTCTCCCAAGGCCTTGTAAATTACTTTCTCGCACTTTATTTTTCATTATTTCTTTATTTTCTGTCAAATCGGGTTCAAGAAAATTTTGGCGATGTGGACCCGCGCCTTTTGTAATAGCTTAGGATCTTTTACTTTCCGCAATTTTTTTTAACTGTTAATCAAGGCATGCAAGAATGAATGGACAAAAATAAAAACAAGCGTAGACCACCAATAACATGACAAGATAAATACAAATGAAAACGACACACAAATCACACACCACCCCTAGGGTACGCCTCACTGTTGCCTTGCCTCGAAAGGTGATCGTCGAGTAGAGGATGTCTTAGTAAGTCCTCATGATCCGGGAACCTGGCATGAGGGTAGCTTCTAAGGTGTCTTCCCATTGCTCTGGTGATCACCATGTCCCGAACCTCGAATTGACCCGAACACCTCCAACGGTGGTGCTACCTACCTCTCAATGGTGGGATGGCACTACTTTAAAGGACATTTACACAGACGAATTCCTTAGGGTAGGTAGACGACTCGTGGATACTTGCTCTAATTCAAAACAAAACAAATCAAAAATACTTTTCACACCGACACCTTTTCAAAAAGCTTTCGAAAGCAATTTTTCAAACACTCTTGAGGACCGATACAAGAGTCGAACTGGAATTTTCAAAGAAACTTTTTAAAACCCACAGTTGAAAAGCAAACAAACCATTTTTGAAAACACAAATGAGCAAGTATCTAAGAGCCCATGGATAACCATGGATAGAAAGGGTGCTAACACCTTCCCTTTCTATAACCTACCTCCCGAACCGAGAGCAATCTCTTTAAGGAATTTTTCTGTGCTTTTGTCCTTTCCATTTGGAGAAAATAAAAGACAGTGGCGACTCTTGCTTCCGCGACATTTCGCGAACCAGCGTCAAACAGTCAGTTCCAGATCCACCGATCACAGAACTGGCGACTCTGCTGGGGAAGTATTGAACTTAAAGTGAGGTGTACCTTAGGGATAGTTCATAACTGTGTTTTCAATTGCTTTCTTTGCTTGCTTTAAATTGTGGGACTGTCTTGGGAGTTCTATAGATCCTAACCCGGATCTGGGGGATACCTTCTTAGAAAGTAGCAACAAGGCTGTGAGGGAACTGTGCGGGGTATACCGACATGGTTGAAACAGTCTGCTACGTTGATGTGGCACTTTGGTGTGTACCGGTAACCCTTGAGTTCAGTCAAGGAGAGTACGGGGCCTCCGTGTGGTGTCATGAAGCATCAACAGACCTTAGGAACCTTAATTGAACTATCTTGGCCTCTTTAGGGTAGTGAGATAACTGACTTTGGTGCAGTCCGAGGTTGGTTGATACTCGATACTACACTCAATTGAGGGTTGCTTTCCTGGAATATTTCGGTCGCCAGTTCAGTGGCTAAATCGAAACGATGAACAATGAAAGCAATCCCATGATATTGGGACCCTTAGAACCCGGTTACTTCCAATAGGACAGGTTGAACCCACCAACTTCAAGAGGGTAATACCCAGACCCCATGCTGGCCTAAACTCTAAGGGTTTCTCTTGTGTGACTTGTGTGCCTTCGTACTTGACAACTTGCATGCTTGTTATCTGACACATGAACTACTTGCAGGTTTGGTTTATAGTCCTTAATTGGGACTCATAACAGGGCTTACTAAGTTTCTTGCAGGTTTTGTTTATAGTCCTTAATTAGGACTCATAACGGAGTGTATTGAGTTTCTTGCAGGTTTTGTTTATAGTCCTTAATTAGGGCTTATAACAGAGTGTACTGAGTTTCTCGCAGACTAGTTTCTTGCAGGTTTTGGTTTGCAGTCCTTAATTGGGACTCATAACAGGGTTACTCACATTACCCCATGCATAACATAACATCATACCATTGCATACATCCTAACCCATTTCAAGGATCTCAAGGGCTTGTGATGCAGGTCATGGTGAATCAACTATCTAGCAAAGGGCAAAGAGGATTTATTTTCCTCTAGCCAAAGTTGTCAGAGGCTATGACCCACTGGATATGGTGAGCTTTGACACTTGAAGAAGGTTCCCCGAGCCAAGGTTGTCAGGGGCTATGACCCACTCGATATGGTGAGCCTTGACTCTTGAAGAAGGACTCCCAACAATATGCAGTTCCTTCAATCAAGCCACCGGATTCAAATTCTAACAAGCTTTTTTGTTTATCCCGCGAGGTCCTTGAAAACATTGCATGCATATCATACATATCATTGCATTACAGGTACCCTTGTTACAGGTCACTTACCTTCTCCGCTGTTTATTTCAGCAATGGCTTTCCAACAAGACAACCAGGACTTTCTTGCTCAAGAGACCCGGTTCGGGAAAATTCTCCTGAATCTATCCAAGGGGCAGGAAGAGCTAAGGACACTTCTCAGGGAGACCTTTGTCAGGAACAGTGCTGAGGATGAAAGGCTGAAACACCTACAAGCTGAGGTGGATGTATTGAAGGTCCAGATGCTGGGGCAGGTGACTGCCATTCAAGAGTTAGCTCAAAGACAAGATGAGCTCTGGTTTCTCGTCAACCAACTGCTTCAGGGTAACCAACTGGGGCAAAAGTCTAAGGGTAAAAAGTCAGTCATCGTTCAACCACCTTTGAGACAAGGAGGTAAGGGGAGAGCTCCTCAAATGGCTCCAGTATCACAAATTCAACATCACAACCAACAAAAGAGCGAGAGAAGGCAGTTCACTCGGCTCAGCATGACCTTATCCCAGATATTGCCACAGTTGTTGGAGACCAAGCTGGTAACTCTAAAAGAAGCTCCGAAGAACCAAAATACAACGTCACCGAAGTATAACCCCAACGCCCGCTGCGCTTATCACTCTGACAGCCCGGGGCATACTACAGATGATTGTTGGAGCTTGAAAAATAAGATCCAAGACATGATCGACGCTGGAGAGATTCAGTTCAAAGTACCCAAGACTCCCCACGTGATCACTGCTCCCTTGCCAAAACATGGCTAGGATTGAGAAATTTTTGTTTATTCGAATGTTCAAGTTGCAATTTTCTTTTGTTCAAACATTTACTCATGTTAAACATTGTTATTTCATTAATGCATCGCATATGTCTGTTCTAAAACAATATATTCGTATTCACTAAATGAAAATTATTTTCATATTTTCTCTGATGATCAACTCTTAAATAATAATTCTAGGCCTCTTGAGGGAGGATGACGAAAATGATACCATAATCTACAGTATGCTTTTGAACAGACCCCGCTGATGAGGTACAGGCATTGTTTCAATCCCTAAACACTGGAGTTATAAGGAAGATAATCCCTCGTCAACCCCTCTGAGCCAAAGAAGTAGGAGTTTTTATTTTTGAAAAAATTAAAACCCTTTATCATAACCTGGGGCAGGGTAGTTCTCTCAATTGATCCGAGTGCATAACAAATGGCACCAAAAAGATCCTTACAAAAAAAAAAGACAGTGATGATTCCGAATAATCATAAGGATAGGCAATCATTATACCTCAAAAATAAAAACCCATTAAGTCCAAATCCATGAAGGAGACTTACAAAACTGGGGCATCCCGCTGACTGTAATTCCAAAAAAGGAAACAGTTCAGGCAAAAAAGAAAGGGATAACAAAAAAAGAAAGAGGTCCTACAAACCCTCAACAAAAAAGGAGATGACTACCTATTCAAATAAACGTTCAATATCCGAATCATCACTAGTATATCAAAGCAAAGACTCAAACAAGGTCTAACGTATGATCAACTGAGTTTAGGTTTGGAGAACATCACGAAGAGTGGGTGGGTACAAATAATTTGAGCCTTTATCCTTCGTTTCTTAAACCGTGAACCAGGCCACGTTATAACCCTTAAAAGTCCTAGCTGAAGCATGGGTTAGTTCGAAAGCATATTGTTACGAAAGGTATCCTGACTCCTTAAGGCTTGCGGAAAATACGGAGTTGACATCACGTTTTACAAACATTCACTTGTTTTATGAAAAAGAATGCATTTTTAAAATCTTCAAGACAGACATGAGCTTTGCATTTTTAACATAACTTTGTTTGCATATGACTGTTTGTTTGAACAGCAGGGAAATTCGCACGAGGAATACCTAGTGAACAAAAGTACTTCCAATCAAGGGGCATGGCATGACTATTGTCTATTATCTGGGGCAATTCAGTCAAGATTCGGAGAATCTTTCAAAATGCCAAGATAACCAGGGGCAAATCTCCTCCTGAGTCACTTAGGGCACTCCAACGATGAATCTTGCCTGATCAAACATCTTCTGGTGGCGTGGCAAAATACTTCCAACAGGGGCAACTCCCCACATTCTGAGAACATGGACATAGCCGAAAAATACTACGCAAAATCAAAGACCCGCTAGGTTGACATACCTAGGCAAAAATAAAGGCTTCCCGACGAACCAAAAGGGTTCGGGCAAAATGAAGGGATGAAATGAAAAAAAATCTGTACACCCGGCAAGTCGAAAACCTGAAAAGGCGGCTTGGGCAAAAATGGGTATCCCGGTGGACTGAAAACCCGAAAAGGGCGGTCCAGGCAAAAGTTAGGGATCAAAGCGTACGACTAAGTCCGGTTAGCTCATCACTTGCCTACCAGAAGAAGATTGGTCAAATCGGCAGTCATCAAGCACCTCCACAGGTCTTCCTCTCCCACCTCAGAAACAGGGGCAATGTTGAGTTGTCCAAATGATCTAATTGTTCTGTCCTCCAAGGTACCAAGGTAGGTTCAGCTAAAGAACATAACCAGATATCTTAATTCCCCAGAGAGTGAGCCAGCAAGCAATACACTTTCTCCAAGCTACATCATCAAACCTTAAGGAAGTTGGGTATCCCCCGTGGATCTCAACATTCCCCAGCGGAGTATACAAACATTCTTAACAAGCATCCCCGACAGTCTTGGCCTAAAGATTGTTCCCCGACGGTATATCAATATTCAAAGGAATCACTTCCCCCGCAGTTCAAAACTTCCCCAAGAGAGTCCAATCCAGTTTCCCCAGGAAAGTTGGAGTCCATCCCCCCAAGCAGTAAGCTTATCCCTAGTAGATTCTGGAAGCTTATCCTCGCAGAGCACGGACGCGTCGCCCGGCTTTATTTAAAGAGTCATTTCCTTACCAGGATATAACTGGGTTATCCTCAGCCAAAAGCCACGGAAAAGTCATCGTCAACACAGTTCTTTCATATCCCCAGCGAAGTCTATTAACACTTCCAACACAGCAAGGGTATCCCCAGTAAGTTATTATCAACAGCTCAACAAAGTACCCATCTCCCCACAGAGTATTGCTTCCCAGCAAGATCGTCAGAGTACTTTCCTCCCCGCAGATTATTCCACTCGCCAAGTTTGTCCCCCAACGGAGTTATCTTCTCCTACCGGCATTCTTGCAGCTATCATCCCCGGCGGAAGCAATAAATCAATACTTCAACATCAGCCCAGGAGTGACTTCCCGGCACCCGTCAAGGATTTACTTTCCTAGACGAAAAATACATCCATAAACATCGCACTCCCATACATCATTATAGTATGCATATACGCATCATATCTTACAAATCTCACTTATGTTGAGAACATCATTGCTTGGTCCATATCATGCATTGCATATGACTAACCTTTACCTTTCAGGAAAGATTCAGCTAAATTCTCAATCATATTTCAGGACTCTAAGACCTTATCTGGTTCAGTTAAATCGACTCCAAAGATTTCTCTGGTTATTATCCAGTCAAAGGCCTTCTCTGGTCCAGTTAAATCGACCCCAAACAGATTTCTCTGATAAAGACCCAGTTGAAGACATTCCAAGACCTAGACCGGTTCAGTTAATCGACTCCAAAGATTTCTTATCCAGTCCAAGGCTTTCTCTAGTCCAGCTAAATCGACCCCAAACAGATTTTTCTGATGAAGACTCGGTAGAAGTTATCCAGGTTTTTCTCAATGATTGCTTTTGAGATTATAATTTCCTATGGTTCTCTCCCCAATGCTGCGGAGATGATAATTCCATTCCAGGTTTTTCTCAATGTTTGCTTTTGAGATTATAATTTCCTATGGTTCTCTCCCCAATGCTGCAGAGACGATAATTCCATCCAAGGTTTTTCTCAATGTTTGCTTTTGAGATTATAATTTCCTATGGTTCTCTCCCCGATCCTGCAGAGACGATAATTCCATCCCAGGTTTTTCTCAATGTTTGCTTTTGAGATTATAATTTCCTATGGTTCTCTCTCCAATGCTGCGGAGACGATAATTCCATCCCAGGTTTTTCTCAATGTTTGCTTTTGAGATTATAATTTCCTATGGTTCTCTCCCCGATGCTGCGGAGACGATAATTCCATCCCAGGTTTTTCTCAATGATTGCTTTTGAGATTATAATTTCCTATGGTTCTCTCCCCAATGCTGCAGAGACGATAATTCCATCCAAAGTTTTTCTCAATGTTTGCTTTTGAGATTATAATTTCCTATGGTTCTCTCCCCGATGCTGCGGAGACGATAATTCCATCCCAGGTTTTTCTCAATGTTTGCTTTTGAGATTATAATTTCCTATGGTTCTCTCCCCGATGCTGCGGAGACGATAATTCCATCCCAGGTTTTTCTCAATGTTTGCTTTTGAGATTATAATTTCCTATGGTTCTCTCCCCAATGCTGCGGAGACGATAATTCCATCCCAGATTTTTCTCAATGTTTGCTTTTGAGATTATAATTTCCTATGGTTCTCTCCCCGATGCTGCGGAGACGATAATTCCATCCCAGGTTTTTCTCAATGATTGCTTTTGAGATTATAATTTCCTATGGTTCTCTCCCCAATGTTGCGGAGACGATAATTCCATCCAAGGTTTTTCTCAATGATTGCTTTTGAGATTATAATTTCCTATGGTTCTCTCCCCAATGCTGCGGAGACGATAATTCCATCCAAGGTTTTTCTCAATGTTTGCTTTTGAGATTATAATTTCCTATGGTTCTCTCCCCGATCCTGCGGAGACGATAATTCCATTCCAGGTTTTTCTCAATGTTTGCTTTTGAGATTATAATTGCCTATGGTTCTCTCCCCGATCCTGCGGAGACGATAATTCCATCCAAGGTTTTTCTCAATGTTTGCTTTTGAGATTATAATTTCCTATGGTTCTCTCCCCGATGCTGCGGAGACGATAATTCCATTCCAGGTTTTTCTCAATGATTGCTTTTGAGATTATAATTGCCTATGGTTCTCTCCCCGATCCTGCGGAGACGATAATTCCATTCCAGGTTTTTCTCAATGTTTGCTTTTGAGATTATAATTGCCTATGGTTCTCTCCCCGATCCTGCGGAGACGATAATTCCATTCCAGGTTTTTCTCAATGTTTTCTTTTGAGATTATAATTGCCTATGGTTCTCTCCCCGATACTGCGGAGATGATAATTCCATTCCAGATTTTTCTCAATGATTGCTTTTGAGATTATAATTTCCTATGGTTCTCTCCCCGATACTGCGGAGACGATAATCCCATTCCAGGTTTTTCTCAATGATTGCTTTTGAGATTATAATTTCCTATGGTTCTCTCCCCAATGCTGCGGAGACGATAATTCCATTCCAGGTTTTTCTCAATGTTTGCTTTTAATTTCCTATGGTTCTCTCCCCGATACTGCGGAGATAGTGATTCCCACCAAGATTTTCTCAATGTTTGTTGTTGAAGTTAAAATCGTCCAAGGTTCTCTCACCGTTCCTGTTGAGGTAGTAACCACCCCTGGTTCATTCATCATCTTTTGAAGCTCCAGATTCAGCTCCTGTAACCAGTCAGGACACATCTATACCAAGCATCTGAAGACCAGCTCCTGCAACATGTCAGGTACTCATTTTTTCTTTTGCAGGTACGCAAGTTCTCGCTAAGGAATCTCTTACGCGATCAACATCCAGATGGCATCTATAAGCCCATCATCCTATTCATCAATCTCTGAATGGCATCTATAAGCCCATTTCCACCATCACTGCTACTATGTGAGCGCAAATTTCTGGGCACTCTAGTGTTCAATCATCTTCCACCTTCGGATTACGAAAGGCACGTCAGCCAATCTGCATCCTCAGGTCTAAGAAGATTGAACAGGGGCAACTGTTGTACCCCAATATTTTCCCTCCCATACTCTTCAGAAATTGCCAAGTCAAGCTTCAAAATCTCCCCAAAGGTTGCACAGTTTAAGGGCCTCCTAAGTAGTCAAAATTAGGGTTTTGGTTCTGATCAAGAAAATGAAGTTTCCAAGGGTCCAATCAAGTCCCACATGCCAATAAATATGGTCAAGCATCCTCATATCAAGTTTCAAGACTTTCAGCACAAAATTGCACAGTCAAAACCCTAATTGCACTACAGTCAACTGTAGGGGCAAAATGGTCATTTGACAGTCAAAAGTCCAAATTTTTGGTCAACATCTCATTTTAAAGCCACAAAAATCATTTGATCAATGCTTGATCATGATTCTCAAAGCTTGGCTCAAAAATCATCAAGATGCAAAAGTTTCCTTATTTGGACAGCTGAAAAAGTCAACTGTAAATTGACCAGGGCATAACTTTCACATGGATTATCAGAAAAATTCCATCCAAAGCTCATTTTAAATAGAAAGACATTTCCTACAACTCCTCTTCATACTTCAAGTCCAAGAAATGCTCTCACAAAAAGTTATCAATTTCAACATTATAGGTCATTTTCAAAAGTCAACAAAAAGGGACTTTAAGTCAAAGGCCATAACTTGAGATTGATAAATCCGAATGACATGGGACCAAAGACATTGGTTAGAGGACTCAAATACCTTTCCAAAATGTCCAAGAACATGAGCAAAGCTTAAAAATGGAGCAAGTTATGCCTTGTGGAAGTTGGGAAATTTTTGGATATTTTGAAAAGTCAACTTTGCTTCAAACGACCTAAAATTGCTAATGGGCCTATTTTTCTTCCACAATTCATCATCCAAGGCATGTGCACGACCATTTGGCCCAAAGGGAAGTTCTTATCATTTTTTATTTATTTATTTGGATTTTTATTATTAATAATTCATTTAAATTAAAATAAATACATGAAAAATACTAAACCTAGGTTTTAAATCTTTTTATGCATATTATATACTCAATATTTCGTGCATAGCTAGATTTGGAAAGAATTGAAGAGAATTGGCCATGATTTGTACAAAATAGCATGAAAAAAGATTGAAAAAGATCTTGAAAAATCAAATCTTACAAACCATGAATGCAAAGGTTTTGGATCAATTTTTTAACCC
Organism: Vicia faba; assembly: GCA_948472305.1. NCBI lineage: Eukaryota > Viridiplantae > Streptophyta > Magnoliopsida > Fabales > Fabaceae > Vicia > Vicia faba. Next base: position 359,579,720 of record OX451738.1, read on the forward strand.
TAATCACTCTCCTATACATACACAAGCAAGACCTAATGCCTCAAAACTAGAAAGCTGCGCAGAAAACACCATTTTAAAACTTGAAATTTATCAAAAAAACTCAATTCTGAAAACCTAGTTCTAGGACGATTCAAGGCAAGATTTTCATCTCATTAGCTTCCTGAGGCTTCAAGGAGAGTTTTCCAATCGAAACCAATCATTCTAACGCCTTAAATTGGTAACACGACCTCACCCTGTACAGAAAATATTTGAAACTCTTGCATCTCAATTCATGCGCATTTGGCAATTTTTAATATATGATTTGTGTTCATTATAAGATTCTGATGCTAACCATGTAAATTAATTGTTTTTTTGAGCATTATACACGATTTCACCATTAACAATATTTAGGGTTTTGCAAGCTTCAATTTGGGCATTTCCAGACGCGGTAAAATTAGACCACCATAGTACCATGAACGGATTCAGCACGATTGGACGATCAATAAGCAATCCTCGCGCCTAATTTATGAAGCCCCAAGGGCTATTCGCTATTTTTTAATATGGTGTCTACAGGGACGTTTAAAAACCGTTGCCTATGTTTTGTTATATTTTCAGGAAAAATAAGCCAAGGAAGAAGAAGGATGCGTGGCCATCAGTAATTGGCTGGTTCAAAAATTTGCGCTAAATTCCACTGACGATTTTGTTTTATTTGATATTAATTGTTTGTTGTATTACATACAAAACGCGTAACATGGCTCAGTGGCAGGCGTACACGCTGGTAATCCATAGGACCTGGGTTCGATCCCAGGTCCTCACCCCTTTCATATTTTTCTTCATTTAACATTCATATGCAGCGTCAACATAGTGGAGCACCATACGTCCATGAAATCTTGCCATCCACGTGCCCAATGGAGCGATCAGAAGGCCAAGAATTGAATAACATGATGCACTCTAGTCAACGGAGATCCATGCCAGCGCAAAAGTCAACCAGGCCAAAGAATAATTGGGCCCAGATTGCTAAAAGAAACACCTCCAAATTAGGGGCAGACCCCCTAGGTTTGCAATTTTTTTACTTTCTTTATTTTTTTCATTATTTATACTTTCTTTTAATTATTGTTTTATTAATTAATTTAATATTTTCATAATATATAAAAAACACATAAAAAAAATCAGAAAAGATGAAAAAATAATCAATATTTTTATTTTAGTATTTTTGTAAATAAATTGCATAATTAATTTTAGTTATTAAATTAGGTTTAATTGTAATATTTTCATAATAAAAATCTAAAATTGGTAGAATTAGGGTTTATAATCATTTTTATCTCTTTTTTTCTTTTCTTCCATAATAATTAAATATTAAATATATATTTTTATAATTAAATTGCATGTAAAATAATTAGGTTTAATTTTAGGTTTAATTTAATCTTTTCTTAATAAACTAAAAAAACTAGAATTAGGGTTAGAATTTTATTTTAATTAATTCTTTTTTCATTAAAATCATAAAATACCAAAAAATACCAAAAACAATTTCTTTTCTTTAATTAATTTCGTCATTTAATTTAATTTGGCAAAAAGGGTCCAACGCCCTCGTTTTTAATTCTTATTTAATTCGCATGTTTATTTTATTTCTTTTAATATTTATGTACCTCTCCCAAGGCCTTGTAAATTACTTTCTCGCACTTTATTTTTCATTATTTCTTTATTTTCTGTCAAATCGGGTTCAAGAAAATTTTGGCGATGTGGACCCGCGCCTTTTGTAATAGCTTAGGATCTTTTACTTTCCGCAATTTTTTTTAACTGTTAATCAAGGCATGCAAGAATGAATGGACAAAAATAAAAACAAGCGTAGACCACCAATAACATGACAAGATAAATACAAATGAAAACGACACACAAATCACACACCACCCCTAGGGTACGCCTCACTGTTGCCTTGCCTTGAAAGGTGATCGTCGAGTAGAGGATGTCTTAGTAAGTCCTCATGATCCGGGAACCTGGCATGAGGGTAGCTTCTAAGGTGTCTTCCCATTGCTCTGGTGATCACCATGTCCAGAACCTCGAATTGACCCGAACACCTCCAACGGTGGTGCTACCTACCTCTCAATGGTGGGATGGCACTACTTTAAAGGATATTTACACAGACGAATTCCTTAGGGTAGGTAGACGACTCGTGGATACTTGCTCTAATTCAAAACAAAACAAATCAACAATACTTTTCACACCGACACCTTTTCAAAAAGCTTTCGAAAGCAATTTTTCAAACACTCTTGAGGACCGATACAAGAGTCGAACTGGAATTTTCAAAGAAACTTTTTAAAACCCACAGTTGAAAAGCAAACAAACCATTTTTGAAAACACAAATGAGCAAGTATCTAAGAGCCCATGGATAACCATGGATAGAAAGGGTGCTAACACCTTCCCTTTCTATAACCTACCTCCCGAACCGAGAGCAATCTCTTTAAGGAATTTTTCTGTGCTTTTGTCCTTTCCATTTGGAGAAAATAAAAGACGGTGGCGACTCTTGCTTCCGCGACATTTCGCGAACCAGCGTCAAACAGTCAGTTCCTGATCCACCGATCACAGAGCGGATCCTGAATGATTATGTCTGCACTTAGAAGAAGAGGCCATGGGAGCATTGATGGACCGTTGAGGATTTCTTTTACAGTTTTCATTTACTTTTCAGTATTTCCATTCTTGTAACGCCTAAGGGCAGTTTGTTAAATAATTTAAATCTTGAAGTTTAAATCTAATAAAGTGTGTTTCCTTTCTTACAAATTTGAATCCCGATTGTCTTTGAAATCATAAATCATACGCATTTCATCCCATGCACTTCATAAACAGGTACCCTTTACAGGTCTCTTATCTTCTTCGTTGTTTATTTCAGCAATCATCATGTCTGCTGAACCTTCAACTGAGCAAGCTATCAAGGCCCTCCAGGCCCAGAATGCCCAGTTTCAAGAGTTGTTTATGAATCTAGCTAAAGGTCAGCAGGACCTGAAGACCTTGATTCTAAAAGAGAAGAAGAAGAAGAAGAAGAAGAAGAAGAAGAAGAGGACCATCCTATTCAACACTGGACGCAGGTTTGGAAACGGGTTGCAGAATGAAGTTGATCTGACCACCTCATCTGGAGGGAAAGATAGTCCACAAGAAAGGAGGGCTCCTAGCCCTATGGTCTCCGACAACGAGACAGACTATGATGAAGAACAGTATCCTCCTGCTGAGGATAAGTACAAACAGCTGGAAGACCGTTTGAGCGCTATGGAAATACAGAAGGTGCCCGGTCTGGACTTCGGAGATCTAGGTCTATCATCTGGGGTGGTGATTCCCCATAAATTCAAGGCACCTGCCTTTGCCAAGTATGACGGAGTTTCCTGTCCAAAGCTGCACCTCCGGTCATATGTAAGGAAGATCCAACCTTACACTGCTAATAAGAACTTGTGGATCCATTTATTTCAAGACAGTCTCTCAGGGACTCAGCTTGAGCGGTTCTATCAGTTGGATGGAGCCAGTATCCGCAGCTGGGAAGATTTGGCTACTGCATTCTACAGGCAGTATCAGTACAACTCCGACCTCGCTCCTACGCGTACCCAACTCCAGGGTATGTCAATAGGAACGGGTGAAGGATTTAAAGAGTATGCTCAGAAATGGAGAGACCTTCCCGAAAGGGTGCAACCATCGTTGGCTGATCGTGAGCTTGTTGACATGTTTTTGGGGACCCTGTCTAGTCCATTCTTTAACCATCTGATTGGAAGCTCTTCAGCTGGGTTTACAGATATTATTTTGACTGGTGAGAGGATTGAAGCTGGTATTAAAGCTGGGAAGATAAAGAAGAGTGCCTCCTCAAGCACCGATAAGAAACCGTTTAAGAAAGAGTCCATTGCTGTCTACAGTTCGAGAAGACAGAATATACCTGAACACCGCCAAGCTGTCAATGCGGTTGTTATTTCAAAACCTGCCGGTGCTCCTCAGCATCACAATCAACAAAAGGAAGAGAGACCTCGAAGGCAATTCACTCGTCTCAGCATGACTTTGTCTCAGATTCTTCCACAGTTGCTGAAGACCAATCTGGTGACCCTAAAAGAAGCTCCGAAGAATCCAAGTACCATGTCACCAAAGTACAACCCTAATGCCCGCTGCACTTTTCACTCTGATAGCCCGGGGCATAATACAGATGATTGTTGGGTTTTGAGGAACAGGGTGCAAGACTTAATTGATGCGAAGGAGATTGAGTTTGAGGCGCCCGAGAGGCCTAATGTTGTGACTGCTCCCATGCCCAAACATGGAGTAAATACTGTAGAGGAAGACTTGTTTATAGCTTTCGTGGATGATATTGTTACCCCTCTGATGACTGTCAAGAAGAACCTGTTGCTAGCCGGTTTATTTCCGGGATGTGGTGAAGGTTGCCATATGTGTTTTGTTTTACCTACTGGTTGCCCATTTCTGAAGTCAGGTATCCAAAGTCTGATGGATAATAAGGAGATCCTGTTTGAGAAGACTATTGTTCCATCCATTCCTACTGAAGAAGTTGCCATCATTACCATTTTCAACAATTCTTCCAAGGTTCCCTCGAGGAAGCCTGTTAGAATTACATCTATTCCGAAGATCGCGCTTGTAATCATCACTGTTCCGGGGCCCATCCCCTACACCTCTGACAAAGCTGTCCCTTGGCACTATGGGGCAGATGATTATGTTCTAGGAGTTAAGCAAGAGTTGGATGCTGATACCAGCGTCTGCAACATTACTGGGCCTGCTAAAGTCACCCGCAACGGTAGACTTTTCTCACCTGATATTGCTCCACCAACTGCCCGAAGACCTGTTGTCATTACACCTGCAAGTGTACCTACTGCCATTCTTGATCAAGTTCTTAATCCTATCCTTTTTTGTGAGTCATCTAACGCTCGGGGCAAAGGGATCACCACTGATGTGCCTGCCCAGACGGAGGCACCGAAGACTATTACTGTTGAAGCTTCCAAACAGGAGATGGAAGAGATTCTGAAGATTATTAAGAAGAGTGATTACAACGTGGTCGAGCAACTGGGGAAAACCCCATCCAAGATTTCTATGTTGTCACTGTTTTTGTGTTCAGAGGGCCATGTTAAGGCTCTGATTACCTTCCTGAAGTCTGCCCACGTGCCACAAGAGACATCAGCTGATCAGTTTATAGATTGTGTGGCCAATTTAACTGCTGATAATGGTTTGGGTTTCTCCGACGCCGATTTGACTTCCAAAGGGAAGAACCATAACGATGCCCTGCATGTCTCCATTGAATGCAGGGGCACTACTCTTGCACATGTATTGGTTGACACTGGTTCCTCATTGAACGTCTTGCCCAAGAAAGCTCTAGACCGGTTGGATTGCAAAGGGTTGGAGCTAAAGCCAAGTAACATCATTGTCAGGGCCTTTGACGGGTCTAAAAGGATGGTGCATGGTGAGGTTGATATTCCAATTAAAGTTGGTTCTCAGGTATTCAATTCTACATTCTACGTAATGGACATTCGGCCATCTTATTCTTGTTTGTTGGGTCGTCCATGGATCCACAAAGTCGGGGCCGTAACCTCAACGCTTCACCAGAAGCTAAAGTACCCTGTCATAGAGAAGATTGTGACAGTTCAAGGGGAGGAAGAGTACATGGTCAGCCACCTCAACTCGTTATGATACGTAGAGATGGATGAGGAGTTCATTAAGACCCCATTTCATCATTTTGAAGAGGTTCCTCAGACATTGGCATCAGCTGAGACTGTGGTGGAAGATTCTCCTATGAAGATGGCTTCCTTAAAGAATGCTCGGGCTGTTATTGAGAAGGGTGAGTGTGCAAATTGGGGCCGGCTTCCTGATTTCACTCAGAAGAGTAATAAGTTTGGTTTGGGTTTCACTGCAGAAGCTCAAAGGGCTGTTCGAAGTGCAAGAATTGGAAGACCTCATGTGTTCATCAGCAACTCGGGAGTAAATGCCATTGAAGATGATGTGGAGGAGTCTGAATTCGACAGCTGGATCTATCCTACGACCAACGGTGGACCAAGCAACTGGATAGCAAAGGACTTCATCCCTATTACTTTTGTTACCCAATAATGAACTCTTTGTTTTGAGCTTGTAACAGACAATGTTTTGAAACTTTATGGCCTGGTGTCTTACCCGTGGCACTGTGGCTTCATTTGTGAGGGCTTTTGTGTGCCATTTTCATATATCATTAGTAAAAGCATTGGACGTCTTTTGCATTTCAAATTTTGTGCTCCTTGTTTTTCTTTATTATATGTTGCAAAACAGCTATTTTACACACACTCACATATACAGGTCCACATCCACTCTGGATCTCACTGGTAACGACTCTACTACTGCCAGTTATGACTTCGAAAATCCGATCAACTTAGCCGAAGACGAAGGTGAAGATGATTGCAAAGTGTCGGGTGAACTTGCAATACTGTTACTCCAGGAAGAGAGGGTCATTCATCCGCATGAAGAGCCGGTGGAAACAGTGAATCTGGGTACTGAAACAGACAAGAAGGAAGTCAAGATCGGTGCAAATCTGGAGCTTAATGTGAAACAAAGGTTGATTCAGATGCTGCGTGACTACGTGGAGATCTTTGCCTGGTCTTATGAAGATATGCCTGGTTTGGATATGGACATTGTGGTTCATCGCCTGCTTACCAAGGAAGACTGCCCTCCGGTAAAACAGAAGGTTCGTCGTATGCGCCCAGAGATGTCCGAGAAAATCAAGGCCGAAGTTATGAAACAGTTTGACGTCGGTTTTCTAGCAGTGACTTCTTACCCTCAGTGGGTTGCCAATGTGGTTCCGGTACCGAAGAAGGATGGTAAGGTTCGAATGTGTGTTGACTACATGGATTTGAATAGGGCAAGCCCCAAGGATGACTTCCCTCTACCTCACATCGATGTTCTGGTTGACAATACTGCCCAGCATAAGGTATTCTCCTTTATGGATGGTTTCTCCGGTTATAATCAGATAAAGATGGCTCCCGAAGACATGGAGAAGACAACATTTGTTACTCAGTGGGGTACCTTTTGTTACAAGGTCATGCCTTTTGGGTTGAAGAATGCTGGGGCAACATATCAGCGTGCCATGGTTGCTTTGTTTCATGATATGATCCATCATGAGATTGAAGTATACGTCGACGACATGATTGCAAGGTCCCAGACTGAGGAGGAACACCTTGACCATCTGCAGAAGCTGTTTGATAGGTTGAAGTTGTACAAACTGAGATTGAACCCGAACAAGTGCACCTTTGGGGTAAGGTCTGGTAAGCTGCTGGGTTTCGTTGTGAGCGACAAAGGTATTCAAGTGGACCCTTCCAAAGTGAAAGCCATACAAGAGATGCCAGCTCCCAAGACAGAGAAAGAGGTCAGAGGCTTTTTAGGACGACTGAACTACATTGCCCGATTCATCTCTCACCTGACTGCTACTTGTGAGCCAATCTTCAAGCTGCTGAAGAAAGATCAAGTGGTACGTTGGAACGATGAATGTCAGGCTGCTTTCGAAAAGATCAAAGAGTATCTCCAGGAGCCACCTATTCTAATGCCACCAGTTGAAGGGAGACCTCTGATCTTATACTTGACAGTACTTGACAACTCAATGGGGTGTGTGCTGGGGCAGCATGACGAGTCTGGCCGAAAAGAGCATGTTATTTATTACCTTAGCAAAAAGTTTACCGACTGTGAGACTCGATACTCACTGCTTGAGAAAACTTGTTGCGCTTTGGCATGGGCTGCTCGCCGGCTAATACAGTATATGCTGACTCACACTACTCTATTGATTTCAAAGATGTATCCAATCAAGTATATCTTCGAAAAGCCCGCCTTGTCCAGAAGAATAGCAAGATGGCAGATGATATTGACTGAGTATGACATCCAGTACACAACTCAAAAAGCAATCAAGGGAAGTGTATTGGCAGACCATTTGGCACATCAGGCAGTAGATGATTACCAGTCTATGAACTTTGAATTTCCGGACGAGAATATCATGTTGATAACTGATTGTGAGACACCTGGACCAGATGAAGGACCTGAGGAAGGATCCCGATGGTCTATGTACTTTGATGGAGCTTCGAACGCTTTGGGCAATGGCATTGGCGCCGTCATCATATCTCCTAAAGGCTCTCATACTCCATTTACCGCCCGACTATGTTTCAACTGCACCAACAACATGGCGGAGTATGAAGCGTGCATCATGGGTCTTCGAGCTGCAATTGACCTAAGGATTAAGTTTCTAAGTGTCTTCGGAGATTCCGCTCTCGTGATCAGTAAGATCAAAGGCGAGTAGGATACGAAACACCCTAATCTTATTCCTTACAAGGAGTATATATTGACGTTGCTTCCCCATTTCGAGGATATAACCTTTGAACACTTCCCAAGAGAGGAGAATCAGTTAGAGGGCGCGCTATCTACGATGTCTTCTATGTTCAAAGTCAAATGGGACAATGAGGCTCCCCGGATCATTATTGAAAGATTGGACGAACCTGCACATTGCTTTGATCTCGAGACTGAAGAGGTAACAGAAAAGCCCTGGTATTATGAAGTGAAGAGGTATCTTTAAGCTCAGGAGTATCCCGAGGGTGCATCTGTTAATGACAAGAAGTTTCTGAGGAGGTTCGCAGCAAAGTTCTTCATCAACAATGGCATTCTTTACAAGTGTAACTATGATTCGACCTTACTGCGTTGTATGGATAAGAATGAAGCAGAAAGGATCATGACAGAGCTACATGAAGGTACCTTCGGAATTCATTCCAGTGGACACACCATGGCAAAGAAAATCCTTCGGGCAGGATATTATTGGTCCACAATAGAAGCTGACTGTTATCAGCATTCTCAGACATGTCACAAGTGCCAAGTCTATGCTGATAAGGTGCACATACCTCCAGTTCCTCTAAACGTCTTGACGGCACCTTGGCCTTTTGCAATGTGGGGCATTGATATGATCGGCGAGATCAGACCTACGATATCCAATGGGCATCGTTTCATCCTGGTAGCGATTGATTACTTTACAAAGTGGGTCGAAGCAGCTTCCTTTTCTACGGTAACCAAGAACGTCGTGGCACGAGTCATTCGGCATAACCTGGTCTATCGATACGGTGTACCAGAAAGGATCATTACGGAAAATGGTACCAATCTCAATAATAAGATGATCACTGAGCTCTGCGAGCAATTCAAGATACAACATCACAACTCTTCTCCCTACCGGCCGAAGATGAATGGGGCTGTCGAAGCGGAAAATAAGAACATTAAGAAGATTGTGCAGAAGATGACAGTGACCTACAAAGATTGGCACGAGATGTTACCATTTTCTCTTCATGGGTACCGTACCTCAGCATGGATGTCAACAGGGGCCACAACCTATTCCTTGGTTTATGGCATGGAGGCAGTCTTGCCCATCGAAGTTCAGATACCCTCTCTCCGGATCATGAAGGATGCAGGTTTGAGCGAAGATGACTGGATTCAGACCCGACTTGATCAACTGAATCTAATTAACGAAAAAAGACTTACTGTTGTTTGTCGTGGTCAGACGTACGAAAAATGGATGATCAAGGCATTTAACAAGAAAGTCAGACGATAAGAGTATCAAGTTGGGGACCTGGTAATCAAGCCCATTATCTTACCTCAAGGTGATCCTAGGGGAAAATAGACCCCTACTTACGAAGGGCCATTTGTGGTTAAGAATATTTTCTCAGGAGGAGCTATGATTCTAACCACCATGGATGGTGACGACCTTCCTCACCCCATCAATGCAGACATAGTAAAAAGATACTACGCATAAGCAAAGACCCGCTAGGTTGACCGACCTAGACAAAAATAAGGGCTTCCCGGCGAACCAAAAGGGTTCAGGCAAAAATAAGGGATGAAAATGAAAAAATATGTACACTCGGCAAGTCGAAAACCTGAAAGGGCGGCTTGGGCAAAAATGGGTATCCCGATGGACTGAAAACCCGAAAGGGCGGTCCAGGCAAAAGTTAGGGATCAAAGCGTAATACTATGTCTCATTGGATCATCTCGCATCCAGACTTCGGTATCAACTATCAGGCTCGGACGGCACCAATCAAACAGATTCATCTTCAACTAAGCAGCAAAGTAATGAGACGCTTGAAGATATAAAGGCAGTAGCAGAGTTGGAACCCAGTGGGATTATTCACATAGCTGTTTTGTTTCTTTTTCATAAATTGTATAAATTCTATTTGTTCGGCGGCGTTCTCTTACTAGGACGTCAGCCTCTTGTACAAAAACGCCTATTTACAGGCAAACTTCAAAATCAATACAAATTCATTTTCAGACAAATTTCAAATTGTTTTTCCTTTATCTATTTTGTTTTGCAAAGAACGTCCAATGTTCATTTTTGATATATGCATTTGACATTAACTGTTGATCATAAATACATACATGTGAAACGAAAGATGAATTATTGGTAATATCAGAAACAGGGGCAATAAGAATTGTCCGAGTTGTCTAGTTGCTCTGTCCACCAAGGTGCCAAGGTAGTTTCAGCTGAAGAATATGACCAGGATACCGTCACTCCCCGCAGAATAAAATAGTGTTGGTAGATCTCCCCGCTGAGACTTGCAACTATGTACAAATCAGTAATACTCTCCCCAAGAAGAGTTAATCTACCATCAGCCCTGAAAAGGTTGGGTATCCCCATAAGGTCTTAATATTCCTCAGTGGAGTATAAAGACATTCCCCAGCAAGTATAAGAGCATCCCCGGCAGTCTTAATATTCCCCGACGGAATATAAGAATGTTCCCCGGTGGAATACAAGATACCCCTAGTGGAGCCATTTCCCCAGCGCAGTCTAAAAAGGCTTCCCCACCAGAGGTGAATCATCTTCCCCAATAGATTCTGGAAGCTTATCCCCTGCAGAGTGCAAATAAATCTCCCCAACCAAATTCAGAAGGTTATCCTCACAAGAGTCTAACTGGGTTATCCTCAGCAAGTTGCAACTGAAAGATCATCCCCAGCAAAGTTCTTTCTATCCCCAGCGGAGTTCATCATTAAAATCCCCAACAGAGTTTATTAACAGAATCCCCAGCGGAGTTATCGTTAAAATCTTCAGCAGAACGTCTCTTCCCCACAGAGTAATTCCCCTCGGAGTAATCTCTTCATCAGTTTATTCCCCCAACGGATTTTTTCTCTCCTACAAGTTTATCATCTTCGTTCATCGACCCTGACGGAAACGTAGAACTCAACTCTATTCTACAGTAGCTCCGGGATTTATTTTCCCCAGCTAAAACATCACACTTCCATACATCATGATACATGCATATACGCATCATACCATGCAATCTCATTTATGTTGAGAACATCATTGCTTGATCCATCTCATGCATTGCATGTGACTGACCTTTTACCTTTCAGGAAAGATGCAGTTAAGTCCCCAACTATGTCGAAGACCTGACCGGTTCTTAAATCTCAATTGAATTATCCTCGGTTGAATTTCAGATAAGGTTCTCAATCTCGGCAGTTTCCCTACGTCATAGTGTGGACGAGTACTATAACCTCAACGGTATACTCCATTGAGCACGAGTCAGTTCCTAGATCTTGATGTTTTCCTCCGTCATAGTGTGGACAAGTTCTATAACCTCAACGGTATACTCCATTGAGCACGAGACAGTTCCTAGATCTTGATGAAGATGTTTCCCTACGTCATAGTATGGACGAGTACTATAACCTCAACGGTATACTCTATTGAGCACGAGTCAGTTCCTAGATCTTGATGTTTTCCTTCGTCATAGTGTGGACAAGTTCTATAACCTCAGTGGTATGCTCCATTGAGCACGAGACAGTTCCTAGATCTTGATGAAGATGTTTCCCTACATCATAGTGTGGACGAGTACTATAACCTCAACGGTATACTCCGTGGAGCACGAGTCAGTTCCTAGATCTTGATGTTTTCCTCCGTCATAGTATGGACAAGTACTATAACCTCAACGGTATACTCCTTTGAGCACGAGTCAGTTCCTATATCTTGATGTTTTCCTCCGTCATAGTGTGGACAAGTTCTATAACCTCAGCGGTATGCTCCATTGAGCACGAGACAGTTCCTAGATCTTGATGAAGATGTTTCCCTTTGTCATAGTATGGGCAAGTTCTATAACCTCAGCGGTATACTCCATTGAGCACGAGACAGTTCCTAGATCTTGATGAAGATGTTTCCCCCCAGTTGAATTATAGACAGGTTCTTAAGACTCAGCCGAGGCATTCTCTCAGTTGAAGTACAAGCAAGTTCCTAAATCTCAACAAAAGTTAGACTTCCCCAGCGGAATCTTCTACAACAACAAGTATGCAAGTTCTCGCTAAGGAATCTCTTATGCGATCGACACTCCTGCAGATGGCATCTGTAAGCCCATCCTCCTACCAGCAGTCTCCAAATGGCATTTGTAAGCCCATTCCCAACATCACAATGCTGATACTACACTATGTGAGTGCAAATTTCTGGGCACTCTAGTGTTCAATTATCTTCCACATTCGGATCACGAAAGGATCGAAAGCCAATCGATATCCTCAGGTTTAAGAAAATTGAACAGGGCCAACTGTTGTACCCCAAAATTTTCCCTCCCATATTCCTCAAGACTTGTCAAGAAGAAGCTTCAAGTTGCTCAAGGTAGCTCAAGAGTTGAACAGTCAAATCACCTTCTAAGGCAGTCAATTCAAAATTAGGGTTTTGTGTTGCATCAAGGTCCTTACATCCAAATGGCCTCAAATTCTCCCCAATGTCCTAATATGTTCTCAAGTTCATCCATGTCAAATTTCAAGCCTTGCAGAGAAAGTTTGGTCAGTCAATTGCTCAAGAGGTCCAAAAATCGACTGTGCTAGGGCAAAAGTCAACTGTGACCTACAAGCAGTCAAACTTCAAAATTTTTTGTCAACATTCTCATTTTTAAGGATAATTCATCATTTGATAAAGAGTTGATCATGATTCATCAAGGATTGCTCAAGATTCATCAAGATTCAAAAGTTGCTAAATTAGGGTTTTGTAGGAAAAGTCAACTCAACTTTGACCAAGCATAACTTCCTCATACTTTATGAGAAATGGCCCATCCAAAGCTCATTTTTAAGAGGATGAAATTTCCTACAATCCATATTCACACCCAAAGATCAAGAAATGCTCTCACAAAAAGTTACAAATTTGGACATTATAGGTCATTTTTGAAAGTCAACAAAAACACCTTTTTTTCCAAAGCTTATAACTTGAGCATTGAACATGAAAACGATATGAGACCAAACGAGTTGATTATAAGACATATCAAGGTTTCTAAAAAGTCCAAGAACACCTCCAAAAGTTCAAAATTGAAGAAGTTATGCATTGTTGAAGTTGGGCATTTTTCCAAAATTGCCAAAAGTCAACTATCCTCAAAACTCCAATTTTTGACAAAATGGCCCACTTTTTTCCACTTGATATAGTCTTTTCATGCCACACACGTGTCCCATATTTAATTTCATGGCCATTCATTAATTTTTCTATTTTATTTTATTTTTATTGATTTAATTCATTTTAAATCAATATTAAATCAAATAAAATCTAAAATTGATGTAACAAGATTTGTTGTGGTCATTACAGCTTGCAAGTATCATATAACACCTAGTCAATTCGTATCAAGGATCATTCAAGCATAAAAATTCAGATTTGGCCTATTTTTGGAAGTTTTGTAATGGTGATCAAAACCAAATCATGAATCTTCAATGCACTTGATTTGAGACCAAAAGACCAACCCTAATTCACTCTATAACATTCACACAAGCAAGCCAAACCTAGAACACGCATAGAACACTGCTGGAATGGCCATAGCAAATTGGTGAAAAAAGCTTGAAAAGTGAGAGATCAAAAACAACATTGGAGGCCAATTCAATCCCAAATCGCAACGTAGCTCTCTTGCCAATAACCTCCTGAAGCTATAGCAACCAAATCCAAGGCCTGAAGCTATCCAAATCGCACTGTAAGTCATCACGAATACACCCCTGAACATGAAATCGAAAACATTCATTCTTGCATCTTTTTTATAAACTATTAACATAATCTTGATCCTCATCAAATTTCTAAAAAATCTGCACCATTTAATTTCGTTTTCATGTCCTATAATCGTATACCCGAACCTAGGGTTTTGTTGTGTTGTTTTTAGTCATTTTGTGTACAGGCAAAATAAAGGTGAATAGTGGTTACAGGGATGACCAGGAGGAAGAGACGAGTACGTTGGTACTCTTGGATTTCATTTACATGGCCTGGAAAGGATTTTTGAGACATCCTACGAAACTTCCTGCGGATGAAAATCCGCAGGTAAATAACCAGAGACGCGTTGAGGAAGACGATAACGTGGCTAGCGTCTATTGGCTCATTTGAATTATTAGCGCGTTTTTATTTTTTGTAGGGAATAATTGATGGTTTTGTATATAATATTTGTTTCTTATTACAATAACAAATGAAGCAGTTTGGTGGAGTGGTTAAGCACGCAGGCAATGAGCATTGGGACATGGGTTTGAATCCCAGGTCCCCCAAACATTTATTTGACTTTGTTCCTCAGGTACTCATGTGTAATGCTCCTAGCGTGGTTCACCAAATGCCTCTAGATCTCAATTGCCAAGTGCCCCACCAGACAGATCCAATGATCAAGATTGAAGGAGCACCGTGGACTAAAGTCAACCAGCGCATATTGGAATGGGAAAGTCAAACAGGCTGATTGAATATGGGCTAGAAATTGCAATTCATACTCCCTTTTCAAGCCCGGCACCCCTTGAGGTTGTTTCTTTATTTTATTTTCTTTTCACTATTTTTATTTTATTATCATTATTATCATAATTAATTAATTAACTAATTAACTTTTTCATTAAAAAATCAGAAACAACAAAGAATAATATTTTTTTTCACTATTTTATTATTTTTGTAAATAAATTTTAACCAATTAATTTAGTTTTAATTAGGTTCAATTTTAATATATTTTTCATTAAATTAAAATTAATATAGAATTAGGGTTTTTAACATTTTTTAATCATTCTCATTTTATTTCCTTAATTAAAATTAAAAACCTAAAATATTTTTTCATGTAATTAATTAATTCAATTATTAATTTAGACTTAAATTCTTAA
The DNA here is from genome assembly GCA_948472305.1 of Vicia faba. Taxonomy (NCBI): domain Eukaryota; kingdom Viridiplantae; phylum Streptophyta; class Magnoliopsida; order Fabales; family Fabaceae; genus Vicia; species Vicia faba. Next base: position 359,594,774 of record OX451738.1, read on the forward strand.
TTCAAAAATAACAAAAATTTGCTTTATTTAATAAAAAGGGTCAAAACCCTAAAAACGCTTCGATTTAATTTTATCGCGCGCGAATATTTCTTGATCCATATTTCAATATTGTAACTGCTCCGAGAATGTAATAGTTTTAAATTAGGATTTATTTATCGCTTTTATTTACTTTTTGCAATTTAATTTTTAAGGGTTTGTTTTTGGCGATGTAAATACCCGACGCCTTGTAATAGCTTAGATTTATTTTCCGCCATTTAATTCCCGCAACTATTAACTGTTAGATGTTTGATAAATAGGCAATGCATGGCAAGATTAATCTTTAACCTAAAATCAACAGTAGCTCACCATAACATGTATAAAGATAAATAAACTGAAAAACAATACACTCGCACATGCCACTCTTAGGGTACACCTCACTTGGTTGCCTCGAACGTGGTCATCGAGTATAGGAAGTTTTAGAGGTCGCCCTCTTGTCCAAAGATCAAAGTTGCCTCGAATCGGTTGCCTCGGAAAAATGATCTAAGATATTAGGGTTACCGCTAAGGCGTCCTAACATTGCTTTAGTGACCAATCGTTAGAAGACTTGTTGAGGGCATGTGTTCTTGAGCATGGAGGTTTGTGGGATACTTATCTTCCGTTGATAGAGTTCACATATAACAACAGTTACCATTCTAGTATTGGGATGGCACCTTTTGAAGCGTTGTACGGTCGAAGATGTAGAACTCTGTTATGTTGGCATAAATCTGGTGAGAGTGTAGTACTTGGACCTGAACTTGTTCGTGAGACTACCGAGAAGGTGAAGTTGATTCGAGAAAAGATGAAAGCTTCTCAAAGTAGGCAGAAGAGTTATCATAACAAGTGAAGGAAAGATTTAGAGTTTCAAGCTGGTGATCATGTGTTTTTGAGAGTTACACCTGTGACTGGTGTTGGGCGAGCATTGAAGTCTAAGAAGCTCACTTCTCATTTTATTGGACCGTATCAGATTTTAGAGAGAGTGGGGAATGTTGCTTACAGAGTGGCTTTACCTCCTAATCTTTCAAATTTGAATGATGTGTTTCATGTATCGCAACTTCAGAAGTATATTTCAGATCCATCTCATGTGATTCATATGGACGTTGTGTAAGTACGGGATAATCTTATGGTGGAGACGATGCCTATACGGATCGCGGATCGTGAAATGAAGACTCTGAGGGGCAAAGAGATTGCTTTGATTAAAGTGGTTTGGCTAGGAGCTGCTGGTGAAAGCATGACTTGGGATTTGGAGAGCAAGATGCGAGACTCCTATCCTAAATTGTTTGATTGAGGTAAATTTTCTAGTACGAAAATATTCTAAGTGGGGGAGAGTTGTAACGTCCGTAATTTAATTAATTATTTAATTAAATTCTTTTTTTGAATATTTATGAAGAAGTGTTATTAAATTGGATTTATTTTATTAAGTGGAGAAATAATAATATTAGAGGTATAATATTACTATTTGGTGAAATAATGTTAGAAGCTAATATTATTTCATGTGGACCTATATTGTGTAAGTGAAAGTAATAAGAGGATGTAAGTTTGGAGCCCACTAAGGAATAATAGAATATTAGGTTATTTTATTATTTGTTGTTGGAATAGAAGAAAGAAGCAGTAAGAAGAGAATAAGGATTTGGAAGAGAACGTGAAGCTGCTGGAAATAGAAGGAAACAGCAAGAACAAGGATTCAACCCGGAAATTATAGAGCGACCTTCAATCCAAGGTAAGGGTGGGGTTCTGACTTTATAATTGGGTTCATGACATTTGATATGTGGGGTTAGATGTAATTGTTGTTTGTTCTTGAATTGGATGTGTTATGAATGATGTATGGTGAATATTGATGAATTATGGATGAATAATGACGTTATGATGTCGTTTAATCGATGTAGTATTATAGGTTAATGATTAGGTGATGAATTACCATGCTTATGATGAGTTTTGTAGGACTGTAATTGAATCCCCATAGAGAAAATATAGAAGCAAATTGTGGAAGTAACAGGATGCATCGATTCATGGAAGCATGTATCGATACATAGGCACTGTTAGACTCAGGATGAGTCGATCCATTGAGGGCTTGCGTCGATGCATGATGAGTACAAGACTCAGGATGAGTTGATCGGAGAGGAGCATGCATCGATACATGTTGTGATTAAGACCAGGATGAGTCGATCCATGAGGAGGATGTGTCGACTCATGTTGTGCAGGAGAAGCATTACGCGTCGACCCCAAGGGTTTTGTGTCGACCCATACTGACTAATTTTGACAGAATCAGTTTTAAATTGCTGTAACTTGAGTTTTAGGATGCTGTTAGAGATGTCGTTCGAAGCGTTGATTAGCTAACGCGATGAACTTTTTTCTAGATGATTTAAATGATGAATAAGAAGTGTAATCCTAGTAACTAGTTTAGGATTTAGGATTAATTCCCGTGATTAACAATTATGCTGGATTTTAGACAGAATGATGAATATGAGATGTTAAAGACTGCTGCTAGAAATATGACAATAGGATTAGTGACAATAATGATGTACAATAGCAGGATAACAGTATGGATTATTGTACTATTGATATACAACTGAGTTATTAGTGAGATGTGGTTATTAAAGTTGTGTTTGATAATTATGATGAACCAATAACGTTTGATAAATAAATTATGTTTAATAAATTATTTTGAGATGTTTATGAGATGTTGTTGTTTTGAGATGTTTATGAGATGTTGTTGTTTTGAGATGTTTATGAGATGTGGTTGTTTTGAGATGTTTATGAGATGTTGTTGTTTTGAGATGTTTATGAGATGTTATTGTTTTGAGATGTTTATGAGATGTTGTGTTTTAAGGTGATTGAGATGTTGATATTACATTCATGAAGAGTCGCATACATTGCATTTTTGAGATGGAGCTTATGCTCGTTGAGATGGCCTGGATTGTCAAATTTTGAGATGAAGGCTATGCCTTGTTGATGCCTCTATTAATTGGCATATTTTTGAGATGGGAGTTCTGCTCCAATGGTACCACATGCATTTGCATAGTTTTGAGTCGCATTATATGAATGAATAATGAAATGTATTTGATGTTGATGAATAAGTACATATGCTGTAATTGTTGTTGATTATGAGATGAGAAGTGGTGATATTATTGATCTAATTTAATATATTAATTATCATGCGATTTATTATATTGTTAGATATCTCATCCCTTCTGTTTGAATGTTGCCCTTATGTTGGTAACGTGCAAGTAATCGAGAGTGAAGGTTGTATACCTTCAATAGTTCGAATCGGTGTCATTGCTCTGATATGTAACACTCAGGGGGATGAACGCTTGCTGATTTTTGATTGTTGATTTTCAGTTGTTGACTTTTAAATTGAATTATTATTAATTACGAGATGTTTCGAAGTTGCTGTTTCATTTAGAGATGTTATTGAAGAATTCCGCTGCGTAGTTGTTGAATTATTTAATGAAAGATGTTAAGTTTATGGTTCATCTGATGTTTTGAAAACGTGTTATATATCCATGATGAATGCAATGAACTTGTTAGAAGAATTTGTGACGTCCCGATTCATTCGTATGATTGAAATTTTATAACTCTGATTTAATTGCATAATTGCTTGGGGTAGAATTGGGGTGTTACAGGCAGCGTGGGCTTGGTTCTTGGGCCTTCTTCTTTTTTTCTAACACACTACTCCCTATTTGATGGAAGCACCCCTGGCCCAATCTTTTTATTATTTATTTTATTTTCATATTTTTTTTATTAAAATGTTTCCTTTAACGCATTAAAATCATAAAAAATATAAATATGATAAATATTGCATTTTATTTTTATTTTACTTTATTTTCACATAAAAAATATATTTTATTTTAGATATATACTAATTATCTTTCTTAAATAAACTTGTAAAAAAATAAAATAAACTTAGATATATTTTTATCCTTTGTTTTTACATTTGTAAATATTTATTTTGACATATAAAAAGACTAAACATTTTCACCAAATATTATTTATTATTTTCACACAAAAAATACACAAAAAATAATACTTAAAGAGCTTTATTCTCTTTTAAATTAGAAATTAGGGTTAACCATTTTTTTCAAGAATTAATTCCTTTTTTTCTTAAGATATTAGGATTAGGTCAAAATTCTTTTGCATATAAAACAAAAATCTTTTTCTTGCATACATATTATTACATATTTATATTGTTTATTTATTTATTCAAATATTCGTACAAATTCGATTTGGTTGTAATAGCTTAATTAGATTTACATTATTACAAATCCCCATTTATAATTTGTATTCCCCCCCCCCCCCCCCCCCATGCAATGTTGTAATAGCGTAGTAATCTTTAAATTACGCAATTTACCGCTTTTATATACCATGCTAGTAATTAGGGTTTGAATGGCAAGATCAAAACAAATCAAATAGAAACCCTAATTCAAGACAAAATCAAACATGAAAATAACACACTTGCACACAAGCATCCTTAGGGTTTCTCCACTTGGTTTCCTTGTACAAAAAATAGCCATATTACACATGCGAAGTATCTTGGCAAAACAAACAAATATAAGATCATAGTCCATTGATGACGCTATTCAAAGTTGCCTTATAAAATGATCTTGGTCCCTCAAAAAAATGCTAAGATACTTTGCAACATTGCTAATCATGGTTATACGATGACCCACGCCCGTCCCGTTAACATCCAAAGATAGGGTTGCTTACCAAATCAATGGTAAGGCAACAATGTCAAAGGAATAGAAAATGAACAAGAAAGACATTTGAGTAGGTAGATTACTTCTAGTTACTTGCTCCATTTCAAAACAATTATCCTCGCTATTTTCAAAACAAACACACACATTTCCAAACATCTTACAAACATTGAAAACATTTTCAAAAAGACAAACATCTTTGTATACATTCTTACGAACGAGAATCATTACAAAGATTGCCTAAACAAAGGCCTCTTTTACAAAATACTTTCAAAAACCACACAAAGCACAATTTCAAACAAAAGCAAGTGATCTAGCAAGTAACTAAGAGCCCATGGAAAACCATGGATGAAAAGGGTGCTAATACCTTCCCTTTTCATAATCTACTCCATGAACGCAAGAAACAATCTCAAAGGTCTTTCCTGTGCTTTTTCACCTTTCCTTTTGGATAAAAGAAAAGTCGGTGGCGACTCTTGCTAACCGCAACATTTGCGATAAAATGCAAAACCCTCAAGTCAGTTCTCCCACCGTATCACACATATGAAATTGAAGAATTGGCCTTAGATCGACGAAATTTAATATTAAATGGAAAGTATTTGAAGAGGTATAGGCCTACTCTTTAAGAAGTCAAAATTTCGACAAAATAAGTAGTCATCGAGTTACTAAGTTGGAAAAAACTGTGAAACCAACTACAAGCAAATATAAGTGTGCGCAATGATTACAATACATTAAGAATTAATATATTAATCATTAAATGGAAAATACTTCACTTAAAGGTCGCCTAAGGACATTGTTCAAAAAGTACAAACCAGAAAATACAAATTACAAGCAATTAGAAATGTTTGTATAAATCTTGGAATACACACAGTTGGTCATTAAAGTGATGTGCTTGAGATTCGAAGTCTTCTGTTTGAATTTTGAGTTGGTTGATCTCAGTTTTGACAAAAGATATCTCTTAGCCTTTAGCTACAGCATCCAAGACGATTTTTTCGACCTTCTCTTGAATGGGATTAATGACCTTGTCGATTATTTCTTCTCCTTCTTCTGCAAGTGTTTCCAGTTCCTTATTCGAAGCAGCAATTTGAAGGTGTATTTCAGTGGCCCTTTTCTATTTGGGGATCGGGTCTTCCTTCTTCTTTTCAATCATTGACAGCATCTTAGTAGCCTCTTTGTTGGCTTTTACAACCTCCTCGAAACTCTTCTTCACAAAAGTTTCCTTAGACTCGGCCAATTGTTTATTCTTGTTGATATATTCATTGTTACAGAACATGGGAAAAAACAACTTCTCAAATTCCGTCATCATAGTTCGAGCAGTTTCAGAAATGTTGAGTTCTTTCAGCTGGGAAAGCGCATCCAAAATTTCATGACCAATGATAGGTTCATAAAGAAGCAAATGAGGCAAATCTGGATTCAGTGTGTAAGTACGAATTTTATTCGTTACCATCTTAATTTTAGTTTCCTCAGGGCCTGGTTTATCATTATGAATTTGAGACTGATTGGAGTCAGAGGAGGAAAGTTCATGAGAGCTTATCATGCTGCGTAATTTAGCCATTTCTTCTAAGGAAGAAGAAGGCTTTATAATCAGATTTCTTGACAATGTAGGCAAATCTATGTTCCCTCAATCAATAGATGTTTGAGGCACGCCTTCAGGATGAGGTATGGTTTCAGAGGTGGTTGCATTTCCTTTTTCCCCTGAGCCCTGATAGGAATCTGAAAAACTAGAGTCAGAACTAGTCTAACTAGAATCCCTATGTGTGGCAGGACTAATGATTGAGTCAGAATCATTATGAGTAGCCTGAGTAGCAAGATCAATGAACTCACCAGCATTATGGACAAGAGTTTCATCAGTGTGTGGAGAAGAAGCCTCTGATGCAGGGCTATATTCATGCATACTTTGGTCCTTTTGATGGTAAGTTTCAACCTGGTTAAAAGAAAAAAAAATAAAGGTTAGTTCAAAAAGATTGATAAAATAATTAAAATGGTAAAATAGATATTTACTTGTGCCAACAGATCAGGATTGATGTCGAGGTATTCTTCAACAGGGCCTACAACAGTGATTTCAGTTGGCTTTGATATACTAAGGATATTTTGATCAAGAGATGGATCGACATCTGCCGCCTTTACTACCACAACAGCAATGCCTTCCTGAGGAGTAGGCTCAACATCTTTTGCTGCAGACACCTTGGCCTTCTTCTTCTTCTTTTTGTCGTCGCTCTTAGTAGGGGAATCTTTCTTTCTCTTGTGACTTTTGGATTTGTGGGAATGTTGTGGATAATGAGCCTCAAGATATGGATGAATATGAAAAAGAAAGTATAAGTTGGTGCTTTAATTAAAAGTATATAAACCAACAAAAGTACCTTTTTTTTCCTTTGGTGGAATGGTGCTTATCGTTCTTGGATTTCTTGGATGTTTTGGAGGGAGCAGTCAAATCCGTCGAGCGTTTTTGACTATACAGAAATCCAAATTATTAGTAACAGTCCAAAATCAGAAAAGAAGTATGGAAGAAAAGCACACATACGAAAGAACTGGGTTTTTTAATAGCAGTCGAAATGGTTTCATCGTCAGGTGGAGTTTTGTCGGGCATGATCTGCAAAGTTTGAAAATTGGCTAAATTAAATATGCCAAACAAAGAATAAAAACAACAATATTCAAGTCTAAACCTCTTTTGTTGAAAGACCTGTTTGGTCGGCATGAGCATCCTCGTCTTGATCTATGGGAATGACTGTAAGAAAGAAGTAGAAGATCAAAATAGTGATAAAGTAGAAATGGTAAAAAAACTAACTTTCCAAAAACTATTACCAGTTTGTATGATAGAGAGTACTCTAACACACTGAGGATCAATATGCAGAGGACCTGAGTAGTTGTGTAGATAATTCTTTGTCAGTACCAATCTCTCGGCCTTTTTCTTATAAGTGTTTTCTATGTTTGACCAAGGGCAATACCACCAGTCTGGAATAGGTGGGCTAAAGGCCAAAGCCAATGGGCTAGATGGAAAAGGAGGAAAATTAATTTTCCCAAAATGAAGTGCGTAAAGATATTTATCTTTCACGTAACCAGTAATTTTAAGTGTTGGGATCCTGTCGGTTACCTTCTCCTTTAATTCTTTGGCTGCCTCGGCAATGGTCTGACGAAGATCATTAGGTCGATATAGAACTGCAAAATACTTCTGGAAAGCTTGAATTTGTTTGGCATTAGTAATCTTACTTTTTATGGACTTTGAATGCAAATGATCAAGAGTATTAGTAAGTTAAGCCATTTTAACTTCATGAGCACCAAAATATGCATAGACATATGACTGCCACCAAGTTTCAAATTCTTTTGTGCAATAAAAAGCAGTTTGATAAGGAATGGGAGCAAGTCTAGACCTTTTTGCCCAAAAGTTCTCAACATATTTTTTGAAGACAGAATAAGGTTGGTCGATGGTGATATTTAAAGCAACTCCAATGAAGGATATAAAGATTTAGGGGTAAGCTGACAAATCCCAAATTGTTGAGCCACCAAATTTGGTTGGTAAGCTACCAATCTTGGCGTGCTACCGGAAACAATAACAACAGACAAAAATTGGGGAGCTAAAAAACACCTCCAGATGCTTAGGGAGTTGTTCTTATTTCCATCGTTAAGAGGAGGGAAAGCTCTGGTGAACCACTCAGGCACGTGCAATTTAGAGCAAAAAGGCGCCATGGAAGACTCAAATTCGACACAGGTTAACATGATGTTGAAAAGGAGTCAAAACACCTCAATATTGGGAAAAGTTTTGTCATTAGGAGTCATTGGGATCATACGTTTCCAAACAATGTGGCACTCTATCAAAGGACAAGCCACTCTTCTCATCCCATAAAGCTTGATATCTTTGGAAAAAGTGGCATTAAGCCACAATTTCAGGAACCAAAAAGGGCCATGGGCAAAAACATTCTTTTTTCTAGAGTTAGTTGGGTCGAAGGTTTTTATTTGGGAAGCAACCTCCGTCAGAGATTCATACAGTGAAGCTAGTACTAATTAGCCTAGAGCAACTTCATGGCCATGATATAGCTGGGTGGCTAAGTATGAGTAGTGTTTAGCTATCTGTATGGATCTAGAGCAGAAGACAAAATGAGATAGCCATAGTGTCGGGAAGGCTACATGCTCTTTAGGAGTAATATGGCCTATTGTTTTAGCATGATGCTCCATAAAATTATTGTATGTCGGTTTTCTGGTTTCACCTACGTCAAATCTCAAAGGCATAGGGGCCAAATCCTCATAATTGAAAATGTGACCATCGGCTTCAAACCTGTGATAGCAGCAATGTCCAAAAGTGTTGGAGTTATCATGCCACATTTGGTCTTGAAGGTATTCGTTGATCCTTCCCAAAATTGTAATGCAGCAAGTAACATACCACATGAATAAGGAGGACCACAATGAGAGATTTGCAGAAGGGTATAGATACCTAATTCTTTCCATTGATCATCTTTCTCTACCTATAAATGTTCCACCCAAGCACGAAATTTAGGGTAGTTTTTTGGAGGAGCAGTTCTAAAATTTCTATCAACATAATGAAGTGATAAAGGTTGTTCAAGGGAGACTAAGGGTCTAGTAACGTTACTACACGGAAAAATGCATGTTTGTCTGTAGAGACTATTGTTTCACCTTATTCAGGAAGAGGACCTAAGAAAGCTAAAGGTTCATCAGCAAGGAAAAAGGGAATCAATACCTGAGATTTCCAGATTTTAGCCTTTTCTTTGGTGTAGGGAGGTTCAGGAACATACTCTCTTCCATCAATAATAAGTGGATGTTATAGTTTTGCAGAATGAGGAACACATTTGGATGAGCTCTCCATTAGATAGAAAGGAAATGTTGGATAAGATGAATATTGAAAGAAGAAATAGGGTTTCATCTTTGGAGAAGAATATTCGTTGAAGGTTTGGTTGCAGAAAAAGAGAAAAATGAGAGGGAAACCCTAAGTTAAAAAGAAAAAAAATGTTTGAGTTTCTTTTTTTTCAACTTCTCAAATTTGTTTGCCACATCTGAGGACACGTGGTGATGTAGGGTGGAAGATAGTGGGCCACGTCTTCCATTTAAAAGAAATAATAGGTGAGTTGATAGGCGCACGTCTCGAGGAAAATGTGAGATACATTATCATGATGGCATGACTTCATAAGGAAGGGAAAATAGTAGCGTCAACTAAGCAAGAGATGAAAATGAGTAAGTTTGATTGAAGGTGGTCGACATTTCAGAGATGCCATTACCTCATATTTGTCGAATTCAAAAATGGCATCTCTGGGGGGCATTTTGTTACCTTAAAATTTCTTTAAGGCATTTATTGCGTTGTTAGTAGCACAACCCTGTGAACTGAAGGGAAAGTGCCTTTCAGGAGTAAGGGACTTTACGAAGATTAGAGTCAAGAAAATGATAGTTGGAAAGTTCTTATAAAGAATTAAAGGGGAATCGACGAACAAAAGAGCGAGTAGTCGACAGACACAATAATAAGCCAGACGGTTTTAGTTCCGTCGACAAGAATGGAATCCAAGACTTAGAAAATTTGGGTTATTTTTCTACGACAATGGTTGATGTCGAAGCAAAACTTATAGGAGGGATAGATTTTGAAATTTGAATATTACAGTGGTTGCAATAAGTTTCCTGATCAAGGCGCCAACTACGTGGCTAAATCTGAGGAAGCGGTTTTATTAAGCCACATACGTGTCAAATTAGTATTACGTTGAAGTGCATGTTTAGTTATTATGTAACTACTATAAATAAGAGGGTCTAATATAGGATTCAAGGTGTTCACTTTGTACTAAAATCACTTGTAAAACTCCATATTTCCAAGCGTAAGGAAGAAAAAGTTCAAAAGTGTTGATGTACGTGAATCACCATATTTATTTCAATGCAGACTTCTTTCTTTTCAGTTGTGCCATTTAAATTTTTTACTTGCATCTTATTTACTTTTGAAAATATTTTTATATTGTCATTTACGTTATTAAATCTTATTCCATTACGATACTGGAACTCACTGAGAGTTCACTCGACATTTAATTCATTTAGGACAAGTCCTAGTCTTCTGTCGGTCACGAGTCACCTTCAGTTTGTCAATTCATAGCATATTTGTGGGAAAAAATTACGTGTTCCCTTATTTAGAGAAAAAACGGTTTCTCACAAAGTAAGGCATTGCGTCGACAGAACAAGTTCCATTTCATTCTATTAGCACATGTCTTAGGTTTAACTAGTCGATCCTACGAGTAACCCTTAGTTTTAGGCTTTGGGAGGACTAACGATTGTTTACCATTTTCCACAGTAAATGACAACCTACAAGATTCTTCCCATTTGAAAACATAAGCTCCCCACCAAAAATGTTTCATCAATTCCATTGGAACTGTAAGCAATACAACAACAACTCATAACCATGCATCAATTTGCAATTCAACCTCGATGTGTTTCAAAGCATTCAACACAACTTGCAGAATTCGATTCAACACCGACAATTCAGTAACAACAACTCTAAACCACACATCAATTTGCAATTCAGCAGTGATGCATCGACTTAGCACCAAGGTAAAGAAGGAAGAATCACGGTTTAGAACTTTTACCAAACACTTGGTGGGAATAGCGCGAAATAAAAAATTTGACATTAATTCTCCATCAATTCATCAACCACAACCTGCAACAACAATAAATAACAACACAACACAATAACAACATGTTTGGACGGTGATGGATCTTGTGATATAAGTGGTGGTGGTGGTGCATTTATTTGTGTTGCGATGGTGTTTGAGTGTGTTATCGATATTTTTAGAACAAAGAAGAATGGAGGTGTAGTGGTGGTCATATATCCGTGGGAATGAATGAAAAAGGTTCGGTTGTGGAAGAAGGTTGTGGGCGGAGCCTGAGCAGCTACCCTATCTGGCAAGGCGCTGGCTCTGCCACTGTTTCATGGTGTTGGACGAAGTTCCGTGTTTGGTGATCCTTAATCCCACTATGTGGATTGGGTACGATTAGTTAATTTCTATGGTGATCGATTAATGAAGCATTATTTTGTAACAATTTTGGATGGAGGTCCATTTGGAGAGCTTTGATCTAATTTGGGGATCAAAGTGGTGAACCTGAAAGTTCATAAATTGGTACCACATGCATTGAGTCAAGTTTATGAGTCTCATTGCATCACATTGGTGTTGTGTTATTATGTTGGTGGTGTGAGTGCATTGGTGTTACATTGAGGTGTTGGTGGTGTAGATATGTGTTGTTGGAATGTATATTGTGCTTGTAATAATTATTATTAACTTATTATTATGCATTCCTTTATATAATTATGATATCTCACCCCTTATGTTTGAATGCTTCCTCCACGTGGGTAACACACATGTGATCTGTAGTGAAGATGTGGATGTGAGTAAAAGAGAGTACTCTTCTTTATGCTTTTCTAGTATCAGCATCTGCTCTGATGTGTAACACTAGGGGATGAAATGTTTTGATGTTATTTATGTTTATGGGAGATTATTTGGAATCCCTTGAATTGTTATAGCTATTTTATTTCCTTTCAAAAATATAATTATGTTTTGAAATTATCAATTTGTGGTGTATTGATGTTTTCCGATGCTTAATTAAAAGTTAAAGTTTCAAAAATGTTTTACTGTTATAATCATGTGTAATAATTTTTGAAATAGCGAGTGTGACATATATGATTACATGACCAGGTTTTGTTGAATTGTGACATCCTAAATGATTATGTGTTAATTTTACTCTGATAATTATTATAAAATACGTGGGGAATATTTAGTGTGTTACACAATTCATTCGTGATAAAATCGCAAATTTTTGTTCATGACATTTAGCATTTTCCTTTTTTTATAGGGATTAAAGAAGAAGTCATCTATATGATAGGGGAAAAAAATAATATTAGCCCTAAAATAAACAAGAAACACAAATTTATCAGCTCTCACTAACAAATCCTCGATTTAAACTTGAGTGTACAAATGCTTTAGTAAGCTAGTTCTAGAGTAATAATGACGGGTCTTGTAACTCCATTTATAATCTTATTGAATATTGACAAAATTTGTGAGATATTGGATCTAACTCTATTGGGTTGAAGAGTAGCTTCTGGTTCTATATGATTTATGCATGCCGTTGAAGTATGTTCACACGCCGGTGTCGAAAACCTACATATTGTAGTCGAAGTGTGTTCTAGTATATGGGTGTCGAAATTCTAGAGTTGTTAATATTTCGCATTGGACCTGTTTTTCATGTCCAATTGTTTAAGTTATCTCGTAACCTAAGTTACCTTGTAATGGGTATTTGTGAAAAAGACCATTAGTTTAGTATGTTAGGTTTATTATAAATAACATATTAGTCTCTCATCATCGCATACTAAAAATCCTAATTTAGGGAGAGAGAGTTATTTGTTATTCTTGTGTACTTGTAATCTTAATTTAAGAGAAAGTAAAGAATAGCAGTTAATAACTGATCCTTGTTGTTCTTCTTGTTTTTCCATCTTTTTCCACCTTTGTGTGTTTCTTGATCATAAAGAAACAGTTCATACTTTGTTTCCAAGGTATGGTTTTCACAACAAATTGGTGCGGTGAGCATAGAGAAGATGCCTTCAACAAAGTATGAGATTGAAAAGTTCACCAGAGTGAATGATTTCGGTCTGTGGCGCTTGAAGATGAAATCCCTACTGGTTCAGCAGAGTTGTTTGGAAGAATTGAAGGAAGCGGAGGCCATGGATGATGCGTTAATGGAAAAGGAAAAGACGACCATGATAGAGAAAGCCCATAACAGAATCTTGTTGAGCCTTAGTTATAAGGTTCTTCGATATGTATCAAAGGAGACGAAGACGTCAGGGTTATGGGTGAAACTTGAAAGTTTGTACATGACCAAATCGCTGGTAAATCCACTCTACCTGAAGGAAGCTTTGTATTCATTCAATGTGATTAAAGACAAAGTGTTAGATGAGCAGTTGGATATGTTCAACAAGCTGATTCTTAATCTTGAAAATATTAATGTGAAGATCGATGATGAAGATCAAGCTTTGTTGCTATTATGCGCTTTTCCCAGAACACATGCTCACTTCAAAGAAACTCTCTTGTATGGAAGGGAGTCCCTGGCCTTTGAAGAACTTTAATCAGCCTTGTATTCTAAGGACTTGAACAAACGAAAGGAGCATAAACCTTCGATGGTTGGTGAAAGTTTAGCCATTAAGGTAAAATTCTTAAGAAAGGATGGTAAGTTCGACAAGAAGAAAGGTAAAAGTCAGCAGAAGTCTTATAAATGGGAAGCATCTGGTATTCGATGTTATCGTTGTAAAAAGGAGGTCACACAAGAAAGGTGTGTCCTGAACGCGTGAAAGATAATGGAGGTAAGAATAATGGCAATGCATCCATTATTCAAGATGATTTCGACTCATTTGATGTTCTTGTGGTTTCAAGCACAGACTCAAGAAAAGAGTGGATTAGGGATTCAGGTTGCACTTGGCATATGACTCCAAACAAAGACTTGTTCAAGTGATTATATGATTAATATGGTGGATCTGTATTGCTGGGAAATAACAAATCTTGCAAGATTGCAGGTGTTGGATGTAACACCCCAATTCTACCCCGGCAATTATATAAATAAATCAGAGTTATAAAATCATTCATGCAAACGAATCGGGATGCCACAAATTCTTCTTACTAAATTCATTGCATTCATCGTGGATATGTAACACTTTAAAACATCGGATGAACCATCAACATAACAACTTTAATTAAATAATTCAATAATTCAACATTTATGCAGCGGAATTCTTAATAACATCTTTATCATCATTACAGCAACTCCGAAACAATACAATTTAATAATAATAAACTTAAAGTTCAACAACTGAATAATCAACAATCAAAAGCAACAAGCGTTCATCCCCCCCGAGTGTTACATATCAGAGCAATGACACTGACTCGAACTATTGAAGGTATACAACCTTCACTCTCGATTACGTGCACGTTACTAACATAATGGCAACATTCAAACATAAGGGGTGAGATATCTAACAATATAATAAAGCGCATGATAATTAATATATTAAATTAGATCACATAACATCACCACTTCTCATCTCATAATCAACAATAATCACAACAATAATCCATATTAACCACATCAACACACACTTCTTTATGCAATCATATAATGCGACTCAATACTATGCAAATGCATGTGGTACCATTGGAGCAGAACTCCTATCTCAAAAAATTTCAATTAATAGAGGCATCAACAAGGCATAAGCCTTCATCTCAATATTCGCCAATACAGGTCATCTCAACGAACATAAGCTCCATCTCAAAATGCAATGTATGCGACATAATCATGAATGTAATAACAACACCATAATTGATAACATCTCAATACAACACCATCGTTGGCCAAATGCCTACATCTCAAAAGCATCTCAACATCTCTTCATCAACATCCCATATCATCATAATAATTTATCAAACATCATTTATTTGTCAAACATCATTTATTCATCATAAATTATCAAACACAACTGCATTAATAACATCTCATCAACAACTCAGTTGTACATTAATACGACAGTAACTCATCAATTTCACAACGTTGGCCATAGGCCTATACTAGATATTGCCTATAATTAGTTAATCAACTAAGGCTTACTTCTAAGTCACCAAACCTCTACATACTGCTATTCTGTAATCTTACATCGTTATTATTATTAGTCCTACTGTTACAAATCAAACAGCAACCTCTAAGCATCTCATTGTTGTACCCCAAAATTTTCCCTCTCACTTATCAAGAATTTTCTCACAAGATCTCTTTGACTCAAGACTGCATTAGGGTTTAATCAACTCAAGACACCTCCTCATGCACTGATGACCAAAATTAGGGTTTGAGTTTGCACAAGTATTTTTGGACTATCAATGCTTCATATGACTTTCAAGGATCATCATGGACCCCTAAGATTACTCATGTCAAGTTTCAAGCTTTGAATCACACTTTTGATCGGTCAATTGAACAGTTGACCTAAAAACCAGTTGTATTGGGGAAAACGTCAACCATGGCCAATTTACAATCAAACTTCATAATTTTTGATCCACGTCAACATCTTAGACTCATATGTATCATTTGATCAAGTTTGGATCACAACTCCTCAAGAAATTTGATCAAATCATCAAAAGGGCAAAATGGTCAAAATTAGGGTTTTGACTGAGAAGGGGCAATTTCTGATTTTTGACCTAACAAATGATCAATTGGTTGGAAGAATTATTTCAAGATTTCAATTGCATCATTTTGACCTAATTACATGATTCAAAACATTACAAATCCATTGGATTGACAGATGAATTTTCCAGTCAACTAATCAAAAGTCAAATGTATACTGAAAAGTCAAACTTTGACTTTTTGGTCAAAGTCAAGTGCCAAAGATCATAATTCATAAAAACATGTCAAAATATGAAACTTGTTCATCAAGAAATCAAGGATTTAAGATTTTGTTTTGAAAAGTTGAAATTTCTTAACTTAGAAATTTTTCTAAGTACAGAAAATTTCTTATTTTTTCTCAACTTTGAGCCAAATTTTCACCATGATGCAAGATGATTCAAAGGAAACTTCCAACATGAAAGTTGTAGATATCCATGAAATCTACAACTTTTATTCACACAATTTCTCCTAAAAATTCTTGGATCTCAAGATATAATTTTGTGAATACATGCTCATGAACTAAAAATAATAGTGAAATTTTGCCCTGGTTAGGCAGATTTTTGACCTAACTTCATGGAAATTTTTCACATGGTTCCAAGAGGAACTTTCAAAAGAAACTCAAATATTAGTTGTAGATCACATTTCAAGCTTTCCAAAATTTCCAAGAACTCCTTGAGATCATTCTTGAGTAGGGAGAATCGAAGAGATGAAGTTGGTGATTTGTCACTTAGATTTCAAGCCATTTTGTGAAGAACATTGGATCCAATCCTCAAGCATGCTGAACAAATACTACTTTGAAGGCTTCTAACTTGACTTTCACTCCATATTTAATTGTTTTCACAGTTGTTGGAAGCTTTAAGCCAAGCATTAAATGCATTATACAAGAATAATTCCATTTTTGGGAGAAAGGAAACATTGCCATTTTGGAAAAGCAAGCTTTATGCAAAGTCAGCTTGCATTGATCCTTGCACTTCTTTTTATGCACAAACACACTCCACTCAATCAGAACAAGTATGCTTAAAGGTCTTAGCCCCCTACAAAGCTTGGTACTACACCTTGGAACCATGCTTGCTAGCTTTGCTTCACAAACAAGAAACCAAGCAAACATGTGAGTTTTTGAAATCTGAGTTATTACAAGACTTGAGACCACTTGATTATAAGTAAACACATTATTTGCAAGTTGACACATGAATGCTAAGACTCCATAACACTCCCAAACACTTTGCAACTCAGAATCTGCCATAGCTTGGCAGTTTTGAACCTTACATAGCAATCTCCAAATCCACTCGTGCGTATTGAGTTTTAACCACCCAAACACTTAATATACATCATATATAAGTGATCCAGACCTTGTTCCCTCACTGTAACTCCTCCTCCACCATCCACCATTTTCAAATATCAAGCTTGCAGGTTAACTTAAGTAGAGAGATTCAGGGACTTTCAGGACAAAGTAAGGATTGGAATACACTCAGGGAGGTCCCGGCAAGCTAAACAGATCCTCAGGCCTTCTCAAAACTTGCTCAAACTCCATTCACGATTCCAGCTGCAAGAGGTAAAAACTCAAACTTCTATCTCTTCATACAAGCATCATTTGGTCCTGATTTGTGAAAACAAAATGTAGATATCCTTGCTCTAAAGCTAACCACGTTCATAGTTTTCATTTATATTAACTGTGTATAGAGAATTTTGGATTTGAAATTTCTGCAAAAATTAGGTTTCAAATTAGGGCCAGTAAAATTAGATTTTATCTTTGATTTTTAGTTTACATAAGTTATATGTTTGAATTCATGGGAAAAAACACCACAACTTTCATGTTTGAACTTTCCATTTTTATGGAGAAATGAGGAAGATACAGGTGCTCCGACCATGGCTCGAGGTTGAAGATGAAGTTTCCTTCAGAAGGCGTTTTCTAATATATATTTATGTTTGTGTTTATATAAACGAATGTACAGCCACCTGTTGGCTGAAGATTTTGATGATACAGTTCGAAACGAAGCAAGTTGGATGTTTCGTTGGAATAAAGTAAGATGTTATGGTTCGGAATGGTAGAAGCAGTTCTTCGAACGAACATGTCAAAGCTCGGAGCTTCGAATGACAGTTGTGAAGATATATTTAAAAGAAGCCTCGAAGTGGTAATGAGACTGTGTTTAAGAAATGAGTTCGAAACGAAGAGTGCCAAAACATTTGAAATTCAAAACGCAAGCGGGATGTTCGAAATTTAAAATATATGCGCTGGAGCGTTCGAAGACGCGTGGAAGCTAGAGAGGAGCAGTGCTCTGCATGTTCTGAACGTGGCAGAATCTTATAGGCAAGACCGTTATGGTCGAAGTAGTATAAATAGAAGTCTTAGCGTTAGGATTTTGTGTGTCATATTGTGATACGGTGGGAGAACTGACTTGAGTTTTGCGTTTGTTTTCGCACTTGTTCGGTTTAGCAAGAGTCGCCACCGACTTTTTATTTTATCCTAAAGGAAAGGTTAAAAAGCACAGGAAAAAACCTTTTGAGATGTTTCGTGGGTTCGGGGGGTAGATTATGAAAAGGGAAGGTATTAGCACCCTTTTCATCCATGGTTATCCATGGGCTCTTAGTTACTTGGTTTTTAGATCACTTGCCTTGATTTTTGATTGCTTGGAATGGTGTATGTGTGTGTGTTTTGAAAATGTTTTGAAATAGACGCCTTTGTTTCGGCAACCATTGTAACGACTCGTGTTTGAGTATATACGAAGGTGTGTGTCTTTTTCGAAAAGATGTTTCAAAATGTTTTTTGAAAGTTTGTTTTGAAAGTGTTTGTGGAGTGGGTTTTGAAAAGTAGGCAAGTGTTTTTGCAAGTTTGATCAAGTAACTAAGAGTTTGTCTACCCCTAATTTTACTCAAAGGTTTTTTTCTCATGTTTTAACCCTTTTAACAATTTTGTTCCACCATTGTATTTGGTGGACAATCTTGCGTTTAGTATGTTTAACGGGACAGGCGCGGGTCATCGTATGGACCATGAATGCAATGGTGCCAAGTTTCTTTGGCAATTTGCTTGAAGGTACTTGATCATTTTGATAGGCGACTTTCGAAAGCGTCATCGAGGGACTATGATCATTTTGATTTGTTTTGTTTTGCCAAAGAAACTCGACGTGCAGGCATGGCCCATTTTGGAAGGCAACAAGCGGGATTACCCTAGGGGTGCAAGTGTGATTGTGTGTTGATTTCATGCATTTGTTTTGTATTAGGTTATCTAGCGTTTGATTTTATATACATACAAACCCTAGGTCTAACCATGGTATAATTCGAAAGCGATAAATTGCGGGAATTTAAAGTCCTAAACTATTACAAATGAGTATTCGGGGATGGGGGTACAATTATTTAAAAATGGGGGATGAGACTTATAGGAGAGCAGTATCCAAATATTTACAACCAAATCGAATCAATCGCAATCTCAAATGTAATGTAATAGCAATGTAAAAAGGGGACAAGCAAATGTATCAATGTATAAAAAGATAAAATGCGTATTGTAAATGTGTATGTGATTTATTTACAAGTTGAGAAATGTGTATTTAAGTATTGTATTCTTGTATTGTATTTTGGTTAAATATGTACAAAGAAAAGAAAATTTAATAAAAGAAAATGTTTAAGTTAAAATCTATTTTTTTATGTATTTCTATGAATATTTTATACAAGGTTTTTTATAAAAAGGAAAAAAAGATGTTTTAAGAAAATTAATGCCTTATGTACAAGACAAAAGATTTAATCAAAGAAATGTTTTACGAAATCTATTTTATGTATATTAATTATACTAGCTTAAAAAAAAAATAAAGTAATTAAGAACATTTTATGTAAAAGAGTTAATGAAAATTGATATAAAAAATGGTATGTTAATTTATTAAAAAGGGAAATATGATATGATAAAAGATATTAGTTAAAAAAAATGAAAAAAAGATGAATGGGCCAAAGGGGAATTTGGAGGCCCAAACAAATAATCATAAGAAAAACAAAGGGGGGTGCGTGCTGGCTTTAATGGGCTTAGGCGCGTTGGACAGGGCAAGGCCCATATGATTGAGACAAACTTATTTAGGGTTACTGGAATTTGTTTTCATTTGGGAGCTAGGGTTTATGAGTTACACAGAGGCGCGCCGTTTATTCGTTTCTATCCTCTTCATCTTTTTCTCCATAGCTACTAAATGAGCTTCTTCGCCCATGGCCACCAGACTTCCATCTTTGTCCCCTCTTCCCTCCTTGATCCAACGAAGCGAGATTAAAAGGTGACGGTTTCTGCTTCCTTAATGCATTTAGAGTTTCGAATTTTAATGTTGTTGATTTCTCTTCCTTGCATGTTTAGTTTCGTGTTCTGATTTTGTTTATGTTGTTATTTGTTTTTCCATTTGAGGTGCGTGAAAAGGGAGAGAAATTATACCTAAGGGAGACTTTGGGGAGATGGAGGAGGGATGAATCGGAGATGCTTCAGGCGGCCAAGGCGGAGGCTTTGGTGATGATGTATGCTTTGCTTCCTGGTATCTTTATTCTTTTCCCTTTAGGTTTGGTGATGATATTCCTGAAAACCTAGTTTGACTTCTTTTTTTCTCTTCTGTCTCTTTGCCTCGTATGCTTGACCCTATTGGCTTCTGTATGTTGCTTTGTGTGCTTGCCCAATGATGAAATCTTTCTGAGGGTTTATGATTTTGAATATTATTATGGTTTTGAGTTGCCTCTGAGATGTTGTGATTGGAATATGCTGGATTGATTCTGGTTTTTGGAAAGGGCTTTGAAGGTTGAGCTTGTAATTCTGGTTTGGGGTTATAGGCTTTGTATGCTTGAAAACAAATTATAGGCGTGAGAACCTTGAGGCTTGATGCAGGTCTGGGCCCTTGCTTTGTTGTTTGTGTATTTGTTTGGATGTTTGAAACAGTTTAGCAGGTGAAAGCTTTCACAGGTTGAAAGGCTTCAGGCAGGTTTTTGCTTGAGGCTTTGGAGGCTTGATTGTTCTGTTTGGTTTTAGCAGGTTGAGTGTTTAAGGCATATGCAGGTTTAAGGTTTGTTGAGGTTTTGAGCTTAAGCTTCAAGCTTTTTGATATTTGATACAGTTTGTCTTAAGGTTTGATGGACTTGGAAGTTCTTAGGCTTTGTGTGGCTTCTGAGATCTGTTATGCAGGTTGATGGCTCTTGTCTATTATATTTTCAGGGTCTTGGCCATTTTGTCTTTTAAGGGCAGGAGGTGTTATATTCGTTCTTGGTCAAATCTTTGGACAGGTTTGCAAGGCTTGAGGTTTTCACTCTTTGTGATCACTTCTGCTGCATATGTTCTGCCTCTTTTCTCTATGTATTCTGATACATCATGTTTATATCTTTTGCTTAGACTCTAGCCTGCTGTACTGTAAGCTGCTTTCCTCTCTCTTTCTCTCTCCAAATTTAAAAAAAAAAACACTTTTATTGCTTAATTTTTGTCTTTTCTGAAAAAGCAAATGGCCTTGGAAAGTGATGACTTGAATATTGTTTGCAATATTGTTTTCCTCTGCATAATTCCATATTCCTTGCATACTTTGTGTACTTTATTGACAGCTTTTTGGATTTGTTGATATCTTGATATCCTTGGACAATTTTGACAGCTTTGGCTTAGTTTGAGATTGTAATTCAGTTTGCCTTTACTTGTACATGCTGTTTGGAAACTTGGTTGACAATTATTTTGGATTTACTCAGTATGCTTGAAAATTTGAATTTGTGCATTTCACATTTTTGCAAGACATTCTATCCCTCTTTGTGAACCGAGAGCAATCTCGTGATTTGCAGAGAGGGCAAACTGATTTCGGCCAGTTGCTTTTAATGATGAATTTTTAAATTAACTGTCTGTCTCTTTTATCTGCTTTTGACTTTTTTTCTTTTTCTTTGTTTTGCAGATGAAAAATAATTGAGCAAAGGAGCATTGGATAGAAGAATGAAGATTAGGAAATTTAGGACATAGTTTATTTCCATTTCAATTTATTTGTAATAGTATTAATGTAAATATCTGTAAATAAATTTACAGTATTTAAATAATATCTGTAACAAACAATTCAAAATAAATAAACATCCTTCTTTTTTAGTTAATTCTTCTTTCAATTCAATGTTCATTTAATTATTTGAATTTTTTAAATTAAAATAACTGGGAGTATCCAATTATTCTGACTTAGAAAAATAATTAATAAACATTGGCGCTCCAATTAAATAATGCACAGTTAATCAAACCAATATCCAGATATTTATCTTTTTACTGATCAAATCAGACACTGTAGATTCTCAATTTAAGTACCTCAGCTTTCATCTCATCTCAAATCAAATGCCTTAGCCTTTACTGATTAAACAAAATACTGCAAGTTCTTGATTCAAATGCATCAATCTAAATCTCAGAGTAAACTGAAAAGAACTGTAGGGTTAATTCTTTCTGCGCGCACAAAACCCAGATTCTTGTCTTAATTTTCACAGAAGCGCCTGCCTGATCAAATCCTGAGTCAAACTCAAACAAACCTTAGCAATCTGCCTGAACTGCTTTAAAATCAAAGAAAACCCTAAATTTGTCTGACTGATAAGAAAAAGTCCGTTTGACTGATTCTTACGCCAATCTGAAAAATCAGGAAACGCCCGAAGTTGTGATTTCTTGTGGAAAAAGAGGAGAGCAAATTTTGGGGTACAACAGTTGCCCCTGTTCAATCTTCTTGAACCTGAAGAGTTAGATTGGCAAGTTGGCCTTTCGCGACTCGAAGGTAAAAGGAGATTGGACACTAGAGTGCCCAAAGAATTTGCACTCGGTGATGTGATGGTAGAGGGAATGGGCTTACAGATGCCATTTGGTGATGGGCTTAAAGATGCCATCTGGAATGAGACAGAATCTTCTCGGGAATGGGATTATAGATGCCATCTGGAAATATTGAAATGTATATCATTGGTGAGTGGACGAGTATCAGAAAGGTATCCATGTTTTGGAACATCTCTGAGCTGGGGGTCTGAACAAGCGATAGATTGACATCCATGTTTGGAGAATCCGTAAACTGTTTTCAGGAGTTGAAGTTGAATAAGCGATAGACCAGCATCCATGTTGGGAGGCATCCGTAAACTGTTTTCAAAAGTTGAGAAGGAACCGGTGTAGGGTTTCCTGATGATGAGTCCGTGTAAAGCTGCATCTGGATGAATCTGGAATAAGTATCAGAGTGTCGTCGTGTCTAGGTCACATCTGAACTATTTCTGGATGAATCTCGGAAGATGATGATTTTTGTCTGTTGACTGATCTTTCCTGAAAAGGTGAAGAGTTAGTTGTATGCAATGTCATGATGCATGATACAATGTATGTTATCAATGTTTATGATATGAATGTGATGAATGCGCATGTAATCTGGTGAGCGGTCTTGCTGAGGATAGATGAATCCTGGATGGCTGAGAATAAAAGAATCTTGACTGCTGCCCAGGAAAATAATTCCTTGACTGCTACTGGGAGGGCAAGAATCTTTTGATCGTTGAAAATGAGAAGTCTCGGGACCACTGTTGGAGGATCAGGAGTTTGGATTGTATGCCAATCTACTGGGGATTCCTGTCTTGAGGAGATCTTCACTGGAGAATATTCGAATATTCGGTGAGGAACTGAGAATGAGTCTTCATTCTGCTAATGCTTAACTGTTATCTGGTCGATCTCCAGGCTTTCACAGAAGCTTGTATTGTCATCTGGTCGTAATCCAGGCTTCACAATAGCTTGCTAAGCTGCTATCCGGTCAAATCCGGGCTTCACGGCTTGTGTTAAAGATATACCACTATCTGGTCGACTCCAGGCTTCGTAGTATCCTTGACTGTTGTCTGGTCGTAATCCAGGCTTCATAGAAATTTGTATTGTCAACTGGTCATAATCCAGGCTTCGCAATAGCTTGCTAAGCTGCTATCCGATCAAATCTGGGCTTCACGGCTTGTGTTACAGATATACCACTATCTGGTCGACTCCAGGCTTCGTAGTATTCTTGACTGTTGTCTGGTCGTAATCCAGGCTTCACAGAAATTTGTATTGTCAACTGGTCGTAATCCAGGCTTCGCAATAGCTTGCTAAGCTGCTATCTGGTCAAATCCGGGCTTCACGGCTTGTGTTACAGATATACCACTATCTGGTCGACTCCAGGCTTCGTAGTATTCTTGACTGTTGTCTGGTCGTAATCCAAGCTTCACAGAAATTTGTATTGTCAACTGGTCATAATTCAGGCTTCGCAATAGCTTGCTAAGCTGCTATCCGGTCAAATTCGGGCTTCACGGCTTGTGTTACAGATATACCACTATCTGGTCGACTCCGGGCTTCGTAGTATTCTTGACTGTTGTCTGGTCGTAATCCAGGCTTCACAGAAATTTGTATTGTCAACTGGTCGTAATCCAGGCTTCGCAATAGCTTGCTAAGCTACTATCCGGTCAAATCCGGGCTTCACGGCTTGTGTTACAGATATACCACTATCTAGTCGACTCCAGGCTTCGTAGTATTCTTGACTGTTGTCTGGTCGTAATCCAGGCTTCACAGAAATTTGTATTGTCAACTGGTCGTAATCTAGGCTTCGTAATAGCTTGGTTAGGGATTAAACTATTATCCGGTCGAATCCGGACTTCATAGCTTGCCCTGAGGGGACATCACTATCTGGTCGTAATCCAGGCTTTCACAGAAGCTTGTATTGTCATCTAATCGTAATCCAGGCTTCACAATAGCTTGCTAAGCTGCTATCCGGTCAAATCCGGGCTTCGCAATATGCTATAGGGATTAAGATACTATCCGGTCAAATCCGGGCTTCGTAACTTGAATCTTGTGAGAATTTGATCCTTGACGACTGTAGCTTCCAACAGATGATGGAGGAGCTTTTGAACGACCGATCAACCTGAAATGTAATTTGTTCTGGAGAATAAATCCTTGACAAATGTTGGGGAAATAAACCCATAACCAAAGTTGGGGATAGCAGAACTCTGGGGCTACTGAGGATGAGAAATCCTTGTTCTCTGCTAACTGCTTGGGGAACAAGATCTTCACTCGTTGAGGGATCTTAGGACCACTGCTGGGGATTGGAACTCCTTGGTGACTTGCGGGGTGAGAGAATTCTGATGATCTCTGCTGGGGAGTTCAGAACCTGGTAGACTTATGCTGGAGAGGTATGACTAAGAATCTGCAGTCTGGTGGGAAGTATCTCTGTGGGGAGAATGTTCACTGGTCTGGTTCCAATGGGGATTGATAGTTGGAAGTTTTAGCTCCGCTGGGGATAGGATTTTCAGATTTTAGGGCTCCACTGGGGGTGCTGAAACTTATCTCTGGGGGGGACTAAGTTCTGGAAGGCTCTCTGGCTGGGGAGATCAGCTTTGAGAAAGCTCCTGTTCTGCTGAGGATCCTGGAGTTTAGCTCTGTTTTGGGAATTCTTCTGAAAGGGCATCGAGATATCTATTTGTACCTTCAACCTATCAGTAATCATCTTTTCCTGATTTGTAAGGAAACGACTATGTTCAAATGCATATGCCTACTTAACAAAACATTGAACGTTTCTCAAGTAAACATAAGTGTGAAAGAGAAAAAGGAAGACAAAGCAAATTTGTGTATTTGGAAAAGTATTTGTATTAACTTTCTATGAGCATCTTTGTACAAAGGAGACAGGCATCCTTGTAAGAGGATGTCGCCGTAAAAATTGAAAGTTTTATACAAAAGAAAGATGGCTATGTGAAATAACTCCATGGGATTTCATTCTGCTATAGCCTTCACAACTCTGAATATCTGTCCATTCAATGCTTCGCCTGTC
Organism: Vicia faba; assembly: GCA_948472305.1. Lineage (NCBI taxonomy): Eukaryota > Viridiplantae > Streptophyta > Magnoliopsida > Fabales > Fabaceae > Vicia > Vicia faba. Next base: position 359,620,392 of record OX451738.1, read on the forward strand.
GGTGACTAAATTGACCAGAAGCTTGGAGCTGGTTGATGAAGAGATTGTCCTTAAAGTGATCCGACGAGACATAGTCATACGCTTTAATTCCCTAACTTTTGCCTGAATCGCCCTTTCGGGTTTTCGATCCACCGGGAAACCCCTTTTTGCCCAAGCCGCCCTTTCGGGTTTTCGACTTGTCGGGTGTACAGGTTTTTTTTGTTTTATCCCTAATTTTTGCCTGAACCACCCTTTCGGGTTTTCGGTTCACCGGGATGCCCATTCTTGCCCAAGCCGCCCTTTCGGGTTTTCGACTTGTCGGGTTATTTTATGCGTAGTATCTTTTGACTATGTCTGCATTCGCGGGGTGCGGCAAATCATCGCCGTCCATGGTGGTCAGAATCATTGCACCACCATAAAATATGCTCTTGATCATAAATGGTCCTTCGTAAGTAGGAGTCCATTTGCCCCTGGGGTCACTTTGTGGTAAGATAATCCGCTTGATCACGAGATCTCCGACTTGATATACTTGACGTCTGACTTTCTTGTTGAAAGCCTTGATCATCCGTTTTTGGTACGTCTGACCGTGGCAAACAGCAGCGAGTCGCTTCTCGTCGATCAAATTGAGTTGATCAAGTCGGGTCTGAATCCAATCATCTTCATTCAAACCTGCGTCTTTCATAATCCTTAAGGAAGGAATCTGAACTTCCATGGGCAGGACAGCTTCCATGCCGTATACCAAAGAAAATGGGGTTGCCCCGGTTGAAGTACGTGTTATGGTACGGTATCCGTGCAGAGCAAACGGTAACATCTCATGCCAGTCCTTGTAAGTGACTGTCATTTTCTGAATGATCTTCTTAATGTTTTTGTTTGCAGCTTCAACAGAACCGTTCATCTTCGGCCGATAGGGAGATGAATTGTGATGATAAATCTTGAACTGTTCGCATAGAGCGGTGATCATAGTATTATTCAGATTGGTTCTATTGTCTGTGATGATCCTGTCGGGGACACCGTACCGGCATATGAGGTTTTGCTTGATGAAGCGGGCAACCACATTTTTTGTAACAGAGGCGAAGGAAGCCGCTTCGACCCATTTGGTGAAATAGTCAATGGCGACCAGGATGAAGCGATGTCCATTGGATGCCGTGGGCTTGATCTCTCCAATCATGTTAATGCCCCACATTGCAAATGGCCACGGAGCTGTCAGCACGTTGAGAGGAACCGGAGGAATGTGCACCTTATCAGCGTAGATTTGGCATTTATGGCAGGTACGGGAGTGTTGATAGCAATCAGCTTCCATGGTAGACCAGTAATAGCCTGCCCTTAGAATCTTCTTAGCCATCATGTGTCCGCTCAAGTGGGTGCCGAATGTACCGCTGTGTATCTCAGTCATGATCAACTCTGCCTCAGCTTTGTCCACACATCGGAGTAAAACACAGTCATGGCTGCGTTTATAGAGGATGCCATTGCTCAGGAAGAACTTGGCAACAAACTTCCTTAGGAACTTCTTGTCGTTTACTGAAGCTCCTTCGGGATATTCTCTAGTCTGGAGATACCTTTTGATTTCATGAAACCAGGGTTGTTCCACTGCTTCTTCGGTATTAATCTCGTGACAATGCACAGGCTCATCCATCCGCTCGATAGTGATTTGGGGAGCCTCGTTATCCCAATTGAGTTTAAACATGGAGGACATTGTAGCCAGAGCATCTGCTAGCTGATTCTATTCTCGCGGGAAATGCTCGAAGGTGATTTGCTCGAAGTGAGGCAACAATATCAAGACATGTTCTTTGTACGGGATAATATTAGGATGTTTGGTATCCCACTCTCCTTTGATTTGACTGACAACCAAAGCCGAGTACCCAAATACGTCAAAGATTTGATCCCCAAGTCTATAGCAGCCTTGAGACCAAAAATGCAAGCTTCATATTCAGCCATGTTGTTAGTACAGCTGAAGCAAAGTCGGGCCGTGAAAGGCGTGTGGCAACCTTCCGGGGAAATGAGTACTTCCCCGATACCGTTTCCAAGTGCATTTGAAGCACCATCAAAGTACAGGGTCCATCGGGATCCCTTTTCAGGTCCGTCATACGGTCTGTTACCTTCAATGTTGTCCAAATTCATGATGTCCTCGTCTGGGAAGTCAAATCTCATGGATTGATAATCTTCGATAGCTTGATGAGCCAGATGGTCAGCTAGTACACTCCCTTTTATAGCTTTTTGGGTGGTGTACTGGATGTCATACTCAGTTAGGATCATTTTCCATATAGCGATTCTTCCAGATAAAGCAGGCTTTTCGAAGATATACTTGATAGGATCCATTTTGGAAATCAACAGAGTGGTATGAGTCAACATATACTGTCTTAGTCGGCGAGCAGCCCATACCAAAGCGCAGCAAGTTTTCTCGAGCAGTGAGTAGCGAGTCTCACAGTCGGTAAACTTTTTGCTAAGGTAATAAATAGCACGCTCTTTTCGACCAGACTCATCATGCTGGACCAAAACACACCCCATTGAGTTATCCAAGACGGTCAGATACATGATCAATGGTCTTCCCTCGACGGGTGGCATCAGAATAGGAGGTTCTAGCAAATACTCCTTGATCTTATCAAAAGCAGCTTGGCAATCGTCGTTCCATTCGACTACCTGATCTTTCTTTAATAGTTTGAAAATTGGCTCACAAGTAGAAGTCAGATGAGAGATGAATCTGGCAATATAGTTTAAACGCCCCAAGAACCCTCTAACCTCCTTTTCAGTACGGGGAGCAGGCATCTCTTGTATTGCTTTCACTTTTGCTGGATCGACTTCAATGCCTTTGTTGCTGACAATAAACCCTAAAAGTTTACCAGACCTAACTCCAAAAGTGCACTTACTTGGATTCAGCCTGAGTTTGTATTCTTTCAACCTGGCAAACAGCTTTTCTAGATGTTCAAGGTGTTCCTCCTCTGTTTGTGATCGAGCTATCATATCGTCTATGTAGACTTCGATCTCATGATGTATCATATCATGAAATAAAGCTACCATGGCGCGTTGATAAGTTGCCCCTGCGTTCTTCAATCCGAACGGCATCACCTTGTAGCAGAAGGTACCCCATTGTGTAACAAAGGTTGTTTTCTCCATGTCCTCGGGGGCCATCTTAATTTGGTTGTAGCCCGAGAAGCCGTCCATGAAGGAAAACACTTTGTGCTGAGCTGTGTTGTCAATTAAAATATCGATATGGGGTAGAGGAAAATCATCTTTAGGGCTAGCCCTATTCAAATCCCGGTAGTCCATACACATTCTGACCTTGCCGTCTTTTTTAGGTACTGGCACGATGTTAGCAACCCATTGTGGATAGGATGTAACAGCCAGAAAGCCAGTGTTGAATTGCTTCATCACTTCTGCTTTGATCTTCTCAGACATGTCGGGCCTCATTCGGCGGACTTTTTGTTTGATCGGTGGACAATCTTCTCTTGTAGGGAGACGGTGAACCACGATGTTTGTGTCTAAACCCGGCATGTCTTCATAAGACCAGGCGAAGATTTCAACGTATTCATTTAACAGCTGTATCAAGCATTCCTTGACACTTGGCTCCAGATTGGCACCCACTTGTACTTCCTTCCGGTCTTCCTTTGTTCCTAAGTTGACCATTTCCAACAACTCTTCGTGAGGCAAGATGGCCCTTTCTTCTTGTTGTAGAAGTCTGGCTAGCTCTCCTGGTACTTCACAATCCTCGTCATCTTCACACTCAACCTGATTGACCAGATCTTCAGAGTTATTGAAGGACATAGCAGAATAGTCACCCATAGAATCCAGAGTGGATGGGTACCTGCATTTGTGAGTGTGGGTGTGTGTAAGGGATAGCCATCCTTAAACAAACAAAATGCAAAAAGGAAAGAAAATGAACACAACAGTTTATCAATGAAAAACGTCCGATGAATCATTAAACATGGCATATGGATATGAAGATAATCAAAACCCTTACAAATGGACCTACATGCCCCAGGCAAGGCATGAGGTGAAAAAGTAGTGTACAGATTGTTCAAGAGTAATTATTACAAACCAACAGGAAATATTTGACAGATAATTACTGATTAATAAAAGTAATAGGGACAAAGTCTTTTGCCTCCCAATTGCGTAGTCCTCCCTCGATGGTTGGGTAGATCCAATCTTCAATGTTGGCCTCTTTGTCTTCACCCTCCAAAGCGTTGATTCCATAAAGAGAAATCTTGATGGGCGTTCTTTCAACCTTTGAGCGGGGCATAGCTTTCTGTCCCGCAGCAGTGAAACCTAATCCAAACTTGTCTGTTTTGTGAGGAATATCAGGCAACTGACCCCATGTTGAGCTCTTCCCTTCCTTCATTGCAGCTTTCGCGTCTTTTAGAGATGCCATCCTGGCCATCTGCTTTGGTACCTCGGCTACCACTTTTGCCACTGCCACATCAGGAGAGACTTCCTCGAAGTGCTGAAATGGTGTCTCAATGAATTCTCCTTCCACCTCTACATACCGAAAGGAGTTCAAGTGGCTGATCATATATTCCTCTTCACCGTGCAGGGTTATGATCTTTCCTTTGACAGGGTACTTCAACATTTGGTGTAAGGAGGAGGTAACCGCCCCAGCGTTATGTATCCACGGCCTCCCCAGTAAGCAAGAGTATGACGGACGGATGTCCATCACATAGAAAGTTGAGGGGAACACTTTTGTGCCAACCTTAATGGGAATGTCTACCTCTCCGTGTACCATTATCTTTGACCCGTCAAATGCCATTACAATGATGTTACTTGGCCTTAACTCCAAGCCTTCACAGTCTAATCGGTCGAGAGCTTTCTTGGGCAGCACGTTCAGAGAAGAACCAGTGTCGACCAGAACATGGGCCAGAGTAGTTCCTTGGCATTCTACTGACACATGTAATACGTCGTTGTGTTTTCTTCCTTTTGAGGTCAGGTAAGCATCAGAGAAACCTAAACCGTTGTCTGCTGTAAGACTGGCTACACAGTCTTGGAATTGGTCGGCAGAGGTTTCCTGGGGTACATGGGCTGTCTTCAGGAATTTGATCAATGCTTTGGCGTGCGCCTCAGAACAAAGCAGTAATGCTAACATGGAGATCTTCGAGGGGGTTTGCCCCAGTTGCTCTACCACGTCATAATCACTTTTTAATTATCTTCAGGATCTCCTCCATCTCTTTCTTAGAGGTCTCCGGGATGACCAAAGGTTGAGCCCTCGTCCGGACGAGCTCATCTTGGGTCCCTTTACCTTTATCAGCAGAAGTAGGAGGGACAACAACGGGAATAACAGTTTCTTCAATTAACGGAGTTTCGGCGGAAAGTTTTATTGGTGCAGGATTAACTTTGGCAGCAGCTGAGGGTCCAAATATTGCCTTTGGGGGGGCAATCTCTGGAGAAAATATTCTCCCGCTTCGGGTGATCTTGCTTGTACTAGCAATGTTTCCAATACTGGCATCTTCTTCATCAGAGCTTCCTTTGGTTACTTTAACTTGTTTAACACCATGGTAGTAGATTTCTCCACTGTAATTCCATGGTATTGACTTGTCAGAACTGTAGGGGACAGGCCCAGGCATAGTTATTTTCAAGGGAACAACCTTTGTAGCTGATGTAATCTTAACAGGCTTTCTGACGGCCTTGGAAAGATTGGCGTGAATGGTGATTATTGAAACATATTCGGTGAGGGTTGGAATAGCAGGAACCTTTTCAAACAGAATTTATTGACTGTCCATCAGGCCTTGGATTCCTTTCTTCAGTAATGGGCAGTCAAATGGCAGAGAGTAACAACAGTAGCAGTCTTCTTTGCATCCCGGGAAAATTCCTGCTCTTAGCAGATTTAACTTGATGGTTAACAGTGGAGTCCTCAGGTCACTGACATCAGAAACATACAAATCTTCCTTGATAGCATGGACATTTTGACCATGCTTCGGCATCGGAGCAGATATCACGTTTGGCTTCTCTAGAGCATCGAACTCCACCTCTTTTGCATCTATCAAGTCTTGGATTTTATTCTTAAGCGCCCAACAATCGTTTGTGTCATGTCCGACGCTATCGGAATGGTAGGCGCATTTAGCATTGGGATGATAGTGCGGTGAAGTAGTATTCACAATCTTCGGTGCTTCCCTAATCTTGGTGAGATTCAAATTCAACAGATGTGGAAGAACCTGCGCATGTGTCATATTGATGCGGGTAAACTGCCGTGGTGGTCGTTCTCCCCATTGCTGTTTAGGTCTGGACTGGTTATTGCGAGGCTGATCGTTTGATGGATTTTGGATCATCACGGCCCCCACAGTCGGCCGGCGCTCATTTCTCCCTGCTCCTCTCTGAGAATACACAACAGCCGTTTCCTTCTTCACCGGAAATGATTTCTTAACAGTTGTAGATGCAGAGGCATCCTTCTGAATCTTCCCATTCTTGATACCGGCTTCTACCCGCTCGCCAGTCAGAATTAATTCGGTAAACCCTGCGGAAGAGCTATCGATCAGGTGGTTAAAGAATGGACCAGACAGGGTCCCCAGGAACATATCAACAAGCTCTCTATCAGAAAGAGGTGGCTGCACTCTTCCGGCCAGATCGCGCCACTTCTGGGCATATTCCTTGAATCCCTCACCTGAGGCCATCCCCATACTCTGTAGCTGAGTACGGGTTGGTGCCAGGTCAGAGTTATACTGATATTGGCGATAAAAAGTGGCTGCCAGATCCTCCCAACTATGCACCTCTGATCTCTCGAGATTGTAGAACCAATCCAGCTGTGTGCCAGACAGGCTATCCTAAAAGAAGTGTACCCAAAGGTTTCTGTCAGATGTGTGAGGTTGGATTCTTCGGACATACGGCCTTAGATGCATCTTCGGGCAAGACAGCCCATCATATCTTGCAAAAACTGGCACTTTAAACTTCGGGGGGATCACAATTCCGGCAATTAATCCCAAATCTTCTAAATCTAAGCCTGGAACTCTCTGCAGCTCCATAGCTGCTAACCTGTCCTCCAAACTCTTGTACTTGTCATCGGCCGGCGGGTATTGTTGTTTTGAGTAGTCTTCGTCTTCTTACGCCTCTTCCTCTTCAGCTTCGAATTCAGATGGTACCGCAACCCCTCATCCTCCACTCATCAGGAGATGTTGAAATTGTGAGTTCTGAGACTGTAGATCTTTGACTATCTGTTCGAGATCCATCTTACTGAAATAAACAGCAGAAAGATAAGGAAACCTGGTGTGGAGACCTGCCTATGCACATGATGAATGATATGTTTATTTATGCAATGCATTCAAGGATTTAGAAATTCACAATTGTTGCAGACAAAAAGAACACACGTCATATTAATAAGAAGAAATTTTGTTAGTACATAAATGCCCCATGGGCCAAATATTACAAAAACTTCTCATGGTAAAAAGACGTTGCGCATCCTCTTTGGCGTGATGTAGGTGTTGAGGGTCTCTTCCTCATGGAGTCGGCGGGTAAGCTCCAAAACCTTCTCCTCACTGGCGTAGAAGCTGGCTTCAAAAGTATCCCTTTTCTTCCCTGAGTTGGACCCAACTCTTCTGCATCTCCTCCCATGACGTTGGCATGTCAGGATATAAGATGGTGTAGGGAACCTCACCTTCCTTAACGGGCTCCTTAATCACAGGGAGAATATGAGGGTAAGGCATCATTAGATTCTGGTCTCGGGTTCGTACCCACTTGAGATAAGGCTCAAGAGGGATGGAATTCTTGTGCCCCAGTGTCTTGCTGTCTACCTTGTTAGGCATCCTCCAAGCTCTGATGAATCTTTGACGAAGTCCTTGCGCATCGTTGTCGAATTCAAAAACTAGGTCAGGAATCAACATGTCGTGAGGGCCATCCCTCCGTGCATATCCAAATTGTCTCAAAGCCAGACAAGGGTTGTAGGTAATGCCCCCTCTAATGCCAAGCAATGGAATATTAGGGAACTCTCCACAACAATCGACGATGATGACATTTTCTCTGGACCGAGAGCACCAATGTACATCAGAGTGAGTGAGAGTCATCAACCGTTGTGATCACCTTAGGCCTTAGTCGTTCTTCAAAACAGATTGTGGAAGGTGCGAAATAAACCACCTTGCAAGGAGAGGAGTACATCACATGAGAACACCTCTCTTTCTCATTGTTCGTGTGTAAAATGAGTGGAGGATGTCCCCAAGCAATGTTGGTATGGGATTCCTGGATAAGAAGATCTTGACGGCGTTGACATCTATAAGCTGGTCAGGATTTGGGAACAAGACCAACCCGTAAATGAGGAGTGCCACAATTTCTTCAAAGGCTTGTAGATCCAAGGAATTCCAACACTCTTGTGCCTTCTCAAACAAGAATTTTGCCAAGAATCCTTTGACACCGCTTCTAGTTTCCCAATTCCCCTTGATGTCAGATGGTTGCAAGTGTAGTGCTTGAGCAACATCTTCAGGCTTTGGTTCCTTTTCCGTACCGTTGAAAGGTAGTTGATTAAGAATAGGAATTCTCAGGAGTTGAGAAAATTCCTCCAAAGTGGGCACCAATTGGTAGTCGGGGAATGTGAAACAGTGGTGAAGGGGGTCAAAGAATTGGAACAAAACCTTCATCATGTCTTCTTCAATGCTGGTGTTGACTAGGCTGAGCAGTCTACCATGTCTTTCACTGAAGGGAGAGCTTTCGGGAATTCTGGATGTGAGCTCCTTGAGTTGAGGAGGGATCTTCACAAGGTTGACTTGGATAGTTTTCCTGCGAGGAATTTCCATGACCTACAAAACAAGAACAAAGGTGAAGATTCAAACCCTTGAAATGGTTAGCGGATGCATATGATGCTTTATGATGTTTATGATGTATGCACAAACACATGTACAAGCAATTCACACAAAACCCTAGTTTCAGGCTTGCATGGGGTTTCATAGGTAAGTACCCTCTTTAGTGTAGTTGGCTTAAAAACCTGTCCTATAAATAGTAACCGGGTTCTAAGGAGCTCAATATCATCGGATTGTTTTCCATGTTCATTGTTTTGGTTTATCCACTTAACTAGCGACCAAAATATTCCAAGAAAACAACCCTCAATGAGTGTAGTATCGAGTATCTACCAACTTCGGATTGCACCAAAGCCGGTCATCTCACTACCCCTAATAAAAGGCCAAGATGGTCAAGTAAGGTTCTAGGTCATTAATGCTTAGTGACATCACTCAGCGGCCCCGTACTCTCCTTGATTGAACTCAAGGGTTACCGGTACTCACAAATATGTCGCACTAATATAGCTATTGCTTCAACCGTGTCGGTATACCCCGCACAGTTTCCATAATGTATTGCTATCTATGAATGTTTCCCCAAATCCGGGTGTAGGATTTCAAGCCCCAAACAAGAGAACCACAAAGGTAAAGCAATCAAAGCAAACAATTAATCATGCAAGAGGGTGATCTAAAACCCTAAGGTAACCCCACTTTTAAAAATAACTCCCCAGCAGAGTCGCCAGTTCTGTGATACGGTGGGAGAACTGACTTGAGTTTTGCGTTTGTTTTCGCACTTGTTCGGTTTAGCAAGAGTCGCCACCGACTTTTTATTTTATCCTAAAGGAAAGGTTAAAAAGCACAGGAAAAAACCTTTTGAGATGTTTCGTGGGTTCGGGGGGTAGATTATGAAAAGGGAAGGTATTAGCACCCTTTTCATCCATGGTTATCCATGGGCTCTTAGTTACTTGGTTTTTAGATCACTTGCCTTGATTTTTGATTGCTTGGAATGGTGTGTGTGTGTGTGTTTTGAAAATGTTTTGAAATAGACGCCTTTGTTTCGTCAACCATTATAACGACTCGTGTTTGAGTATATACGAAGGTTTGTATCTTTTTCGAAAAGATGTTTCAAAATGTTTTTTGAAAGTTTGTTTTGAAAGTGTTTGTGGAGTGGGTTTTGAAAAGTAGGCAAGTGTTTTTGCAAGTTTGATCAAGTAACTAAGAGTTTGTCTACCCCTAATTTTACTCAAAGGTTTTTTTCTCATGTTTTAACCCTTTTAACAATTTTGTTCCACCATTGTATTTGGTGGACAATCTTGCGTTTAGGATGTTTAACGGGACAGGCGCGGGTCATTGTATGGACCATGAATGCAATGGTGCCAAGTGTCTTTGGCAATTTTCTTGAAGGGACTTGATCATTTTGATAGGCGACTTTCGAAAGCGTCATCGAGGGACTATGATCATTTTGATTTGTTTTGTTTTGCCAAAGAAACTCGACGTGCAGGCATGGCCCATTTTGGAAGGAAACAAGCGGGATTACCCTAGGGGTGCAAGTGTGATTGTGTGTTGATTTCATGCATTTGTTTTGTATTAGGTTATCTAGTGTTTGATTTTATGTACATACAAACCCTAGGTCTAACCATGGTATAATTCGAAAGCGATAAATTGCGGGAATTTAAAGTCCTAAACTATTACAAGTGAGTATCCGGGGATGGGGGTACAATTTTTTACAAATGGGGGATGAGACTTATAGGAGAGTAGTATCCAAATATTTACAACCAAATCGAATCAATCGCAATCTCAAATGTAAAGTAATAGCAATGTAAAAAGGGGACAAGCAAATGTATCAATGTATAAAAATATAAAATGTGTATTGTAAATGTGTACGTGATTTATTTACAAGTTGAGAAATGTGTATTTAAGTATTGTATTCTTGTATTGTATTTTGGTTAAATATGTACAAAGAAAAGAAAATTTAATAAAAGAAAATGTTTAAGTTAAAATCTATTTTTTTATGTATTTCTATGAATATTTTATACAAGGTTTTTTATAAAAAGGAAAAAAAGATGTTTTAAGAAAATTAATGCCTTATGTACAAGACAAAAGATTTAATCAAAGAAATGTTTTACGAAATCTATTTTATGTATATTAATTATACTAGCTTAAAAAAAATTAAAAAAAGTAATTAAGAACATTTTATGTAAAAGAGTTAATGAAAATTGATATAAAAAATGGTATGTTAATTTATTAAAAAGGGAAATATGATATGATAAAAGATATTAGTTAAAAAAATGAAAAAAAGATGAATGGGCCAAAGGGGAATTTGGAGGCCCAAACAAATAATCAGAAGAAAAACAAAGGGGGGTGTGTGCTGGCTTTAATGGGCTTAGGCGCGTTGGACAGGGCAAGGCCCATATGATTGAGACAAACTTGTTTAGGGTTACTGGAATTTGTTTTCATTTGGGAGCTAGGGTTTCTGAGTTACCCAGAGGCGCGCCGTTTATTCGTTTCTATCCTCTTTATCTTTTTCGCCATAGCTACTGAATGAGCTTCTTCGCCCATGGCCACCAGACTTCCATCTTTGTCCCCTCTTCCCTCCTTGATCCAGCGAAGCGAGATTAAAAGGTGACGATTTCTGCTTCCTTAACGCATTTAGAGTTTCGAATTTTAATGTTGTTGATTTCTCTTCCTTGCATGTTTAGTTTCGTGTTCTGATTTTGTTTATGTTGTTATTTGTTTTTCCATTTGAGGTGCGTGAAAAGGGAGAGAAATTATACCTAACGGAGACTTTGGGGAGATGGAGGAGGGGTGAATCGGAGATGCTTCAGGCGGCCAAGGCGGAGGCTTTGGTGATGATGTGCGCTTTGCTTCCTGGTATCTTTATTCTTTTCCCTTTAGGTTTGGTGATGATATTCCTGAAAACCTAGTTTGACTTCTTTTTTCTCTTCTGTCTCTTTGCCTCGTATGCTTGACCCTATTGGCTTCTGTATGTTGCTTTGTGTGCTTGCCCAATGATGAAATCTTTCTGAGGGTTTATGATTTTGAATATTATTATGGTTTTGAGTTGCCTCTGAGATGTTGTGATTGGAATATGCTGGATTGATTCTGGTTTTTGGAAAGGGCTTTGAAGGTTGAGCTTGTAATTCTGGTTTGGGGTTATAGGCTTTGTATGCTTGAAAACAAATTATAGGCGTGAGGGCCTTGAGGCTTGATGCAGGTCTGGGCCCTTGCTTTGCTGTTTGTGTATTTGTTTGGATGTTTGAAACAGTTTAGCAGGTGAAAGCTTTCACAGGTTGAAAGGCTTCAGGCAGGTTTTTGCTTGAGGCTTTGGAGGCTTGATGGTTCTGTTTGGTTTCAGCAGGTTGAGTGTTTAAGGCATATGCAGGTTTAAGGTTTGTTGAGGTTTTGAGCTTAAGCTTCAAGCTTGTTGATATTTGATACAGTTTGTCTTAAGCTTTAATGGACTTGGAAGTTCTTAGGCTTTGTGTGGCTTCTGAAATCTGTTATGCAGGTTGATGGCTCTTGTCTATTATATTTCCAGGGTCTTGGCCTTTTTGTCTTTTAAGGTCAGGAGGTGTTATATTCGTTCTTGGTCAAATCTTTGGACAGGTTTGCAAGGCTTGAGGTTTTCACTCTTTGTGATCACTTCTGCTGCATATGTTCTGCCTCTTTTCTCTATGTATTCTGATACATCCTGTTTATATCTTTTGCTTAGACTCTAGCCTGTTATACTGTGAGCTGCTTTCCTCTCTCTTTCTCTCTCCAGATTAAAAAAAAGCACTTTTATTGCTTAATTTTTGTCTTTTCTGAAAAAGCAAATGGCCTTGGAAAGTGATGACTTGAATATTGTTTGCAATATTGTTTTCCTCTGCATAATTCCATATTCCTTGCATACTTTGTGTACTTTATTGACAGCTTTTTGGATTTGTTGATATCTTGATATCCTTGGACAATTTTGACAGCTTTGGCTTAGTTTGAGATTGTAATTCAGTTTGCCTTTACTTGTACATGCTGTTTGGAAACTTGGTTGACAATTTTATTGGATTTACTCAGTATGCTTGAAAATTTGAATTTGTGCATTTCACATTTTTGCAAGACATTCTATCCCTCTTTGTGAACCGAGAGCAATCTCGTGATTTGCAGAGAGGGCAAACTGATTCCGGCCAGTTGCTTTTAATGATGAATTTTTAAATTAACTGTCTGTCTCTTTTATCTGCTTTTGACTTTTTTTCTTTTTCTTTGTTTTGCAGATGAAAAATAATTGAGCAAAGGAGCATTGGATAGAAGAATGAAGATTAGGAAATTTAGGACATAGTTTATTTCCATTTCAATTCATTTGTAATAGTATTAATGTAAATATCTGTAAATAAATTTACATTATTTAAATAATATCTGTAACAAACAATTCAAAATAAATAAACAACCTTCTTTTTTAGTTAATTCTTCTTTCAATTCAATGTTCATTTAATTATTTGAATTTATTAAATTAAAATAACTGGGAGTATCCAATTATTCTGACTTAGAAAAATAATTAATAAACACTGGCGCTCCAATTAAATAATGCACAGTTAATCAAACCAATATCCAGATATTTATCTTTTTACTAATCAAATTAGACACTGTAGATTCTCAATTTAAGTACCTCAGCTTTCATCTCATCTCAAATCAAATGCCTTAGCCTTTACTGATTAAACAAAATACTGCCAGTTCTTGATTCAAATGCCTCAATCCAAATCTCAGAGTAAACTGAAAAGAAATGTAGGGTTAATTCTTTCTGCACGCACAAAACCCTGATTCTTGTCTTAATTTTCACAGAAGCGCCTGCCTGATCAAATCCTGAGTCAAACTCAAACAAACCTTAGCAATCTGCCTGAACTGCTTTAAAATCAAACAAAACCCTAAATTTGTCTGACTGATAAGAAAAAGTCTGTTTGACTGATTCTTACGCCAATCTGAAAAATCAGGAAACGCCCGAAGCTGTGATTTCTTGTGGAAAAAGAGGAGAGCAAATTTTGGGGTACAACACATATCTATTGTACAAAATTCAGTAAACATTCAAAATACCACATGGCTAGGGAAATGAATGCTCGAACAATGTACGTTTGATAACACCAAATAGTTATGATTCAGTAAAACTCTTTATCATTTCCAGTTTATCTTTTATCTTCATGCTTTTGTCATTCGAATACCTTTACCTTCAAAGTCATTTACTGATTTCTTGCATTTAAACGTTTTCCTTCTATTTCAAATCCTTTACCTTTCAGAAATTCTTTTACATTTCATGCTTTTATCTTCATGCTTTTGTCATTTCGAATACCTTTACCTTCAAAGTCATTTACTGATTTCTTGCATTTAAACGTTTTCCTTCTATTTCAAATCCTTTACATTTCAGAAACTCTTTTACATTTCATGCTTTTATACTTCAAAGTTATTTACTTATTTCTTGCATTTTTATATTTCTTTACAATCGAATCTTTATTCATGCAATTTAGTTTCGCACGTCTTTGCTTGATCATGTCATTAGATCTTTTAATATGGTAATCGAAGTAAGTTGAACGTCTATAAAACATTCCAAACACAAATCCTAACTATGAATATCAGTTCTATAATTAGAGTTATCCAAACGACCAATACCCCATAGGATCAATCTAGTCGATCCTGCAAGTTACCAGAGAGATTAAATAACAGTCATTAAGATTATTTGATAGTTTGGAGGACTAGCGGTTGTTTACCAGAAATCACTGTAAACAAATTGGCACGCCCAGTGGGACCGTCATTGGTCGTTACGAAATTTAGAACAAAGTAAAAAATTGTTGAGACATAACCATTGTTAAAGTACTTTCTGAGTGATAAGTTCGTTGTTATATGAACCTTAGAAGTGGTAGAATAACCAATAGCAACCAACCCTTACCCAGAAGAAAACGTTTAAACAAGATGTCTAATCCAGACAATCAACAGGGGGAACAAAATATCCCACATGCAACAGGCACTAATATGTCCGCTTCGACGGGAACATCTAATATGATCCCTTCGAACGCACAGTCTGTTGCATCTTCTACCACTAGTATAGCCACGAATGGGACAAGTGGCATGTCGACTAACAGTTCGATCCTAGGAAATACAGGAACCATTGGTTATCCTGGGGGATTCGTCCCACCATCAGGGACACAAACCCATTTCGCCACCCCACTAACTAGACCACCCGGGTTCGATGCTAACAGACACAGAAATTCCTCTTATGGGATGCCAACATCTTTTATGGCGGGTCTGCACACTTCGACATCGAATACGTCACCATAATTAGGGTCTGGGTCTGGGGCAAATCAATTTATGACAAATAACCAAGGGTCAGTGGGTTATAGTGCAATGCCTATCTTAACCACAGAAAATCAGTTGGCCTTTAGGCAATTAATGGATGACAGTAACCATAATATGATAGGAGTATTAGCGCAAACTATGCAGGAGATCTTTGCCCCAATAGTATAAAATGTAACTGTGATAAACAGAGAAAACGCGGATAACATGAGTCGAATAGCAGATTTTTTCGCTCCCCCAGAAAGGCGTAGGCAGAATCAGGTGGGAGTTCGAGCAAACGTACCTATCATAGAACAAGTTGCTGATGACCCACCCTATAGACCAGCCAGAGAGAGGGTCAATTTGGGGGCAAGGGCACAAAGGTTAGAAGCCCCAATGATTCAAGGCCCACAAAGGGAAATTATAGAACCAGGGGAAAGGATCGAAAGGTTAGAAGTCCCATAGTTTCGAGAAGAACAACCTAGAGGAGTTGTCATGGTGGGTCGAAATCAAGATGCTGATGCAATCGTTCACAGAATTCGAAACAATAACATCTTGGCAGAAAATAATTTAACCACCATGATAGAGAGAATCATGGCCCAGAATGGCCTCAACACAGGAATTAGAAGGCCAAATTATGCCTCTCCTATATTAGATTACATAATGCACACTGATTTACCAAGGGGATATAAAGTCCCTAAGTTTACAAAGTTTGCTGGAGATACCAATGAATCAACAGTCGAACACATAGCCAAGTATCTAACCGAAGCAGGAGATATAGAAAATAATGAAGACCTTAGGATCAAATATTTCCCAAGGTCCCTAACTAAGAACGCTTTCACATGGTTCACCACTTTGCCTCCTGGGTCCATAGATACTTGGGCTCTGTTGGAGAGATTATTCCATGAACAGTTCTACATGGGACAATCTAAAATAAGTCTGAAGGAACTAGCCAGTGTCAAGAGGAAGTTTACTGAACCCATAGATGATTATCTGAATAGGTTCAGGCTCTTGAAATCTAGATGCTTTACAGTAGTTCCTGAACATGAGTTAGTCGAAATGGCTGCTGGCGGCCTGGATTACTCTATTCGAAAGAAATTAGATACACAATACTTGAGGGACATGGCTCAATTAGCCGATAGGGTTCGACAAGTCAAAAGGCTAAAGGCCGAAAAGGCCAGAGTTTTTAAAAATAACAAGAAAGAAAGGGTCTCCTATGTTGGAGCTGAGGAAGCAGAAGATTACCCTGAATTCGAAGACGTCGAAATTGATCTCGCTGCATTAAAACAGGCCTCACCTTACTCTTGCAAATTATTAGTTCCCACAAAAGGGAAAGAAATTGTTGAAAATGAGAAAAGTGACAAATTCCCAAAGAAGGTTTATACTTTCGATGTAACTAAGTGTGGCGAGATTTTTGATTTACTTGTCAAAGATGGCCAACTCATTGTGCCATCAAATGTCAAAATACCTCCTTTAGACCAAAGGAAGAAAAGAGGATTTTGTAAGTATCATAGTTTCCTAGGCCACAAAACCTCACAGTGTTTTCTTTTCAGGGATCTAGTTCAAAATGCAATTAAGGATGGCAGATTGAAATTCGCTGACAAACCAAAAATGAAAGTAGATGAAGATCCTTTGGATGTCGCAGACACCAATTACTCTGAGCCTGTATGCATTGGAGAAATCAATATGGTGGAAGTAGATCAAGATGACACTCCATTAGGAGAGAAAGGCACTGAGAATGAAAACTGTGTGTTAATCGAAGTCAACAAGGGGGTCCCTAAGGACGTCCACAAGCAACCAGAGGCTTCGATCGAAGCAGCACCTTTAGCTGTTGCAAAAGAAATCCAGGCTACTGAAGGCCAGGAAAACCAAAAGCAAGAGTTGACACAGGTTACTGAAGGCCTGAGGATAAAATTGGAGAAAGTCCAGATCACAAAGCCACCCTCCCCTCAGAAAGAAATATGGGATACTTTAGGAGAGCCCAGTGGAAAGTTTGACTACTTGGTGAAGTATTCTGCCCCAGAAAGTTCAAAAATCCAAATTGAAGATATAAAACCTACAGAATGGGGAGATGATGACATAAAGGGGGAGGATGTAGATGTAAACATGGTTAATATGGAGAGACCTCGTTCTGAAATGGAGGAGATGGAGAGATGCTTAGAAAAAGAAAAATATAAAATGGAGGATAATTATGCTGGGGATGCCAGTCTTAAAGATTACCTCATGTTGTGCCACAAAGGAGATGCGGAAATGATACTATGCCCTAGGTGCAGCATCATCTGCAACCAGAGAATTGCTGCAAATTTCGAGAGGATACAAAGGGCACGAACTGGCATCAACTGGCGCCAGGATAACCAGTTATTCAGGTGTTACCCTAAAGCTGGAGAAAGTTTGTTGGAGTTTTTGGTTCGCTGTTACAAAGGGGCAACCAAATGCCTGGTATGCCCAAGGTGTTCTACAGTGTACAATCAAAGTATGGCCAGAGCCTTCGAAACAATCCCTTTCTCCCCATGCTGGAACCACCAAGAGACTGGTCAGATGGGCCAACGTTTCGATAGCAAATACAATCAACGAAGGCCTGATAGTCCTCATCCTAAAGGCGCTCGAAGAGTGACATTTAAAATTCCTGCTGAAATACCAACAGACAAATGGCTGCAAGTCAGAACTGACAAGGGCAAAGACAAATGGAGAAACAATGAACGAAACGCACGCCACGCTATGACATATAGAAGGCAGTTCAACATGGTGAAGAGGGAAGAAGTGAGGTTAGAAAACTACAAAGGAAGAAACCCCATGTCAAGATCTCAATGGCGAAGGCAACAGAGAATTCGAAAGGCTGAAAGGGAAGCTATGGCAAATAAAGGAGCAACTTCGATAAAAAACCAAGGAGAATCAAGCACCAATAAACCCACACCAAATAATCAAACTAAGGACAAACCCCCATTTAGTAGGAGACTCTTCTCTGAAGCACAACCAAATGAATCTAAGAAATACACTCCATGTCCAGAAGAAGACGAGGATATGCTAACAGACAACTTCGAATCAGAGGGGGAGTCTTCACTCAATATCAATTGCAACATGGTATTTGTACTACCTTGTGAGTTTGGACAGGAAACTGAAATCGAAGAGTATGAGGAGGATGATACAATAGATCTGATGAAGCATAGGCATGTGTGTTACTACGTGATGGATAACGGAGCTGTCGAGGAGCAGAATGCTTTCTTCGAGCGCCCAGAACCAACTATGAAAAATCATCTGAAGCCATTATTCATTCGGGCAAAGGTTGGTGCCCATGGCGTAAATAAGGTTTTAGTGGATGGGGGTGCTGCAGTTAACTTAATACCCCATTTCATGCTGAAAAAGTTAGAAATACGCGAGGGTGACATCAAACCACACAACATGGTTTTATCCAATTATGAAGGGAAAGTAGGCCAAACATTGGGAGTAGTCCAACTGGACTTGACGATAGGATCAAGCTGTAGGCCCACCATGTTCATGGTGATCTAAGCCAAATCCAACTACAACTTGTTATTGGGAAGAGAGTGGATCCATGGCGTAGGAGCAGTTCCTTCGTCAATGCATCAGAGGTTGGTTTTATGGAGAGAAGATGGGATCGTGGAGAACATTGAAGCGGACCAGAGTTACTTCATGACAGCAGTCAACTTAGTTGACAAGAGGAATTATGACAAACATTTGGCCAAGATTGCTCCTTGTGTCCCTAATGATGAAATCAACGAAACCAGTAACGCACACTATTATATGACCCTCCACCATGATGGCATATATTGGGATAGAAGAATAGTCAGTGAAGATGAAGGAGTCGAAGGTGCTATGCAAAGACGGCCAGCAGGCTGGGAATTCGACAACCTTGCTCATGATTGAGTCCTCCTTCTTCGAAAGGATTTTGGCCTATATGGCTGAGAACGAATCGAAAGCGGCCTTAGAGGCTGAAATAAATAAATTGGCTGTAAAGGTGAACGAAATAAATGGGGATGGCTCGAAAGGCTCACCCTTTGAAGAACACGAAATAGATCAAAGGCTGGATGCCATCTATGATAAAGAACCCTTAGGCTTCGAGAAGGACCCCATAGACTCAGGTGCCAAAATGTTGGCACAGGATCCGCTCGAAGAAGTGAATCTGGGGGATGAGAACACGAAAAGAATAACTTATATAAGCGCAAAACTTAATCCAGGCCTCAAGCAGGAAGTGATCGAAGCCCTCAAGAGAAACAAAGATTGCTTCGTGTGGGACTATGATGAAATGCCTGGTTTGAAGAGGGAGTTAGTGGAGCATAGACTTCCAATCAAGGATGGCAAGAAGCCCATCAAGCAAACTCCTAGAAGATTCGCACCAGCGGTTCTCACAAAGATCAAAGCTGAGATCGAAAGGTTGTTGCGCTGCAGATTCATCAGAACCACAAGGTATGTCGAATGGTTAGCAAATATAGTGCCTGTTATTAAGAAAAATGGCTCTCTGAGAATTTGCATAGATTTTAGGGATTTAAATACTGCAACCCCTAAAGATGAGTACTCCATGCCTGTGGCAGAAATGTTAGTAGACTCTGTTGCGGGATTCGAATATTTAAGTATGTTAGATGGATACTCTGGGTACAATCAGATTTTTATTGATGAAGAAGATGTTGCCAAGATAGCATTTCGTTTCCCAGGAGCCTTAGGCACCTACAAATGGGTGGTGATGCCTTTTGGTTTAAAGAATGCTGGGGTAACTTATCAAAGGGCAATGAATTCGATTTTCTATGATTTCATTGAAACCTTTATGCAGGTGTATATTGATGATATAGTCATCAAATCTATATCTGCAGAAACCCATTTGCATCATTTGAGCCAATCATTCGAACAAATGAGAAAACATGGCTTGAAAATGAACCCCCTTAAATGTGCATTTTTTGTGCAGGCTGGAGATTTCCTTGGCTTTGTGGTTCATAAAAAAGGAATCGAGATCAACCAAAATAAGACCAAAGCCATAATGGAGACGAAAGCACCTACGTCAAAAAGGGAGCTGCAATATTTGCTAGGGAAGATTAACTTTCTCAGAAGGTTCATTTCGAATCTAAGTGGAAGAACCCAAGCTTTCTCTCTGTTGCTTCGTTTGAAGCAAGGCCAAGCCTTCGAGTGGAATGAAGCCCATCAGGAGGCATTTGACAAGATAAAAAGATATCTCTCTCAGCCTCCCATCTTGTCTCCACCTTCATGGGGAAAGTCCATGAGATTGTACATATCTGCCTCTGAAGTTAGTATAGGTAGTATGTTAGCACAAGAAGATAGCAATGGCATCTAAAGAGCCATATACTATTTAAATAGGGTATTGAATGATGCAGAGACTAGATATAGCAATATAGAAAAGCTATGTCTATGTTTGTACTTTTCTTGTATGAAACTTAAGTATTATATAAAACCTGTTGATGTTTATGTTTCATCTCATTTCGATGTTATTAAACACATGCTTTCAAAACCAATAATGCATAGCAGAGTTGGTAAATGGGCTTTATCCTTAACAGAATATTCTTTGACTTTCATGCCTTTAAGAGCTGTGAAAGGCCAAGTAATTTCTGATTTTATTGTGGACCATTCACTGGTTGAAAAGACTGTCATGGCTTATGTTGAAATGCAACCTTGGAAATTATACTTTGATGGTTCGACCCATAGGGATGGTAGTGGTGTTGGAGTTCTCATAATTTCTCCTGAAGGAATTCCAACAAAATTCAAGTATAAGTTAGATGGTCCTCGTTGCTCGAACAACGAAGCTGAGTACGAAGCGCTTATTGTTGGACTTGAAGCTTTGTTGGAATTGGGGGTAACTAGAGTCGAAATTAAAGGAGACTCAGAGTTAGTGGTCAAGCAAATAACAAAGGAGTATAAATGCATAAAGGAAAATCTGATGACATACTTCGTCATAGTTAACAGGCTACTTAGAAAATTCGAATACATGGATATTCAACATATACCAAGAATAGAAAACCAAGAAGCAAATGACTTAGCACAGTTGGCTTCAGGTTATAAAGTTTCTGCCAAAAACTTTGAGGATTTGGTTGAATTAAGAGGTAGAGTTATGGCTACTAGATTCATACCATCAGATCTAGAGAGTATAAAATTAGGTTATGCTGAGAAACAGGGATTCAAAGTACTAGCCATAGAAACCTTATCAGATGCAGATTGGCGAAGTCCACTTGTGAGTTATTTAACAAATCCAACATTGAATGTTGATAGGAAGATAAAATATAGAGCATTATCATATGTCCTCATGGGAAATGAATTGTTCAAAAAGATCCAAGAAGGCGTATTACTGAAATGCCTAGGAGAAAGTGAGGCATACTTAGCATTGTCAGAAGTCCACAATGGGGCATGTGGGGCACACCAAGCAGGTCATAAAATGAAATGGTTATTATTTCGATATGGCATGTATTGGCCCAACATGCTCAAAGATTGTATAGACTTTGCTAAAGGGTGTGAAGAATGCCAGAAACATGCAGGGATTCAACACGCTAGTGCCCACTTGCCAATTCGGCTGTGCAGGATGGGTTTCGACAACATGTACTTGAAAACATCAAAATGAGACGAAACATACACATCAACTGGCTTTATATATTGTTTGAGCTTTGTACAAGAGAAATAAAGACATAGACATAATTTTTCAACTTCGCTATATCTAGTTTCTGCATCGTTCAAAACTCTACTAAGATAGTAAATGGGTCTTTCGACTCCATTTTCATCTTCTTGGGCTAACATGCTTCCCAAAGTTTTGTCGGATGCAGCTATGTACAATCTCATACTCCTGTTGCTGCAAGGAGGCACCAAAATAGGTGGCTTTGTGAGATACCCTTTGATTTTGTCGAAGGCTTCTTGTTGCTCTTGCCCCCATTCGAATCTTTCTTTGTTCAATCGAAGTAAGGGTGAAAAGGCTTGAGCTTTCCCACTTAGGTTAGATATGAATCTCCTCAAGAAATTTATCTTGCCTAGCAGAGACTGCAGTTCCTTTTTGTTCGCTGGCGCTTTCGCTTCCAGAATTTCCCACCAGGTGTGCCAATTTGTTTACCGTGGAAATTGGTAAACAACCGCTGATCCTCCAAAAGGTTACTTATTTGGTGACTCGCAGGATCGATTAGATTGATCCTAAGACATGGTTGATTTTGATTCCTTTCTTATGGACGGCGAAGCCCAAGAAATCTCCAGCTTTTACACAGAATGCACACTTCAAAGGGTTCATTTTCAGACCATGTTCTCTCATTCTTTCGAATGATTGTCGAAGGTGGTCTATATGGTTCTTCCTGGAAACAGATTTTACAATAATGTCATCAATATATACTTGCATAAAAGTGTTAATAAAATCATGGAAGATAGAGTTCATCGCTCGCTGATATGTTGCCCCAGCGTTCTTTAGGCCAAAAGGCATCACTACCCATTCGTAAGTGCCTAAAGCCCCGGGGCATCGAAAAGCTGTTTTCGACACATCTTCTTCGGTAATGAATATTTGATTATATCCTGAATAACCATCGAGCATACTCAGGTACTCATAGCCAGCGGCAGAATCGACTAGTATTTCCGCCACAGGCATAGGATATTCATCTTTGGGTGTAGCAGTATTCAAATCTCTGAAATCTATGCACACCCTCAATGTACCATTTTTCTTAATCACTGGCACAATGTTTGCAATCCATTCGACATACCTCGTAGCTCGTATGAATTTGCACTTCAGCAGTCTTTCGACTTCTGTTTTGATCTTCGACAGTATCTCTGGAGCGAAGCGTCTTGGACTTTTCTTGACTGGCTTCTTCCCAGGTTTGATTGGCAACTGAAGTTCCACCAATCCTCTGTCGAGACCAGGCATCTCGTCGTAATCCCATGCAAAACAGTCCTTGAACTCCTTTAACAAATGGATTACTTCCAACCTGAGTTCTGGGTCTATTTTTGCGCTAATGTAAGTTGGATTTTTCTCTAACCCTTTGCCCAAGTTGATTTCTTCTAAAGGATCCTGCGCTAACATTTTGATGTTGTTCGCTAAGGGGTCCTTTTCGAATCCCAAATGCTCATCGTCGTAGATGGCGTCGAGCCTTTGTTCCTGCATTCCTTCTGGCATGATATCAGGAGGTTCTGGATCGAAATCCTTTCCAGGACCTGCAGAAGGTAACTCTTGATCATTGGCCAGTGTGGCCATATATTTTACTTCAGCTTCGAGAGACGTTATCATCCTTGTTTCGGCTACGTAAGCCGAAATTCACTGCAGTGATTGTGACTCAGTCATTGTCACTGAATTCACTTCCCTAACCAGTTGGCTGGATATCAGTTAGCCCACTAAAATCAATGTGGGACAAGTCTTCTCTGTCCCATTGAAAACCATGCTCAGGGTGCAGGTATAAGGAACAAAAAGCATTTGGCGCTGGCGCCAAGTCGAAGTCAGGTGCTGGGCATGGCCCAATGTGAGCCAGATTTTTGTCGAAGTCTGCCATCCCTAGGTGATTTACTTCGCCCAAGTAATAGCTTTGATCCGCTTCTATGTTTTCGACCATTCCATCAGGACGCCATAGAATCAACCTTTGGTGCATTGATGATGGTACAGCTCCAACACCATGTATCCATTCTCGGCCCAACAAAAGATTATAATTTGGTTTGGCCGATATGACCATAAACATAGTTGGTCGAAGGATGGATCCCACCTTGATGTCCAGTTGGATCACACCCATAGTGGTCCCTATCCCGCCTTCATAATTCGACAGGACCATGTTGTGAGGCTTGATGTTTTCATCGCTCTTGCCTATTTTTCTCAGCATAAAGTGAGGGATGATGTTGATGGTTGCCCCACAGTCTACCAAGATCTTATTTACTGTGGTTTCTTCGAGTTTAGCCCTTATAAATAAAGGCTTGAGGTGATTTTTCATCGCCTCTGTAGGAGGTTCGAAGAACCCATTTTGCTCTTCAGTAGCGCCATTATCCATGACGAAGTAGCACACTGGCCTATGCTTGGCCATTTCTTGTTCAATTTCCCAATCGCTTGTTTCGACCTCCACCTGGCAGTTGAACTCTCTTGGCAAAACTGAGACTATGTTCACCATGATATCTAGGGTGTCATCAGACTCAGAGCCATCTTCGTTATCACCTTCACCCTGGTTAGGCCAAACTAGCCTATTGGTCACTGGTTGTCTTTCCAGAGGCTTCCTCTGCTTTCTCTGAGGGACATTTGAACTTGATTCTGGCTTTGGTTCATTAGCAGCTTCCCTCTCAGCCTTTCGCCGCCTCTGGTATCTTCTCCATTGAGATCGAGACATGGGATTCTTTCCTTTGTAGTTGCTTGATACCTGGGTCACTTTAGGGGTAGCAACCTGAGGTTCTTTCTTATGTGTAAAAGATGAACCTCTTGGCACTTCGAAGGAGTGCCATCTTTCCTCGTTTGGCCTCTTTCGACCTGATGTTTTGTACCATGTATCAACTGGCACATTGGTTGGAGGCCTGAAAGTCAGTGGCCTCTTTTCTTGATTTGAACCCTTTTGGTAGGTTCTTCTGGGGTCATGTCGAATATCAACACTTTCCCTTTTTATGTTTGCTGCTCTTATACCTTGGATATGTTCAGCAGCTTTTTTGTCGAAAATCGAGCTGCATCGAGGACACAGCATCACTTCTGACTTCTTCTTCTGGCGTCTTTGCAGGAAATCTGCCAGATTTTCATTTTCCCGAGGGAAAGCAGTTTTGTTGGCTTGTTCTTGCCTAATGGCCTCCTCTGATGATTTTGGTTCAGAGACTTCGACCATGTTGAGATTCATGGTGTCTTTGGTGGTAAGAGTCAACTGCTTCATCTGAGTCTCCAAGTCCTCTGTCTGGCCTTGAACTGCAGCCAAGTAGGAACTGGGTTTTGTTCCAGATTTTTGGGCTCCAACTGTCTCCAGCTTTGGGCTTTCGACTGCCTTTTGGACCGCTTCAATTGTCTTTCTGAATAGATTCCCAGAAAAACTGCCAAAGATTGGCATGTTAACATGATCCTTGGTAACTTCGACCATGGTTATTCCTGGCCTCTTCGCCTGGCTTCTGGATGCCTCGATCACGTTCACCTCTGAAGGTTCAGCATAATGGGCTTCAGCCTGCAAAGGGTTAGAGTCCACAGTCATGGGGGTCTTGTCAGCAAACTTCAACCTCCCTTCTTCGATAGCGTCTTGCACGAGATTCCTGAAAAGAAAACATTGAGATGTTTTATGGCCCAGAAAATTATGATATTTACAAAAGCCTCTTTTCTTTCTTTGATCAAGAGGAGGCACTTTTACCCCTGTGGGTACTATCATTTGGCCATCTTTTACAAGTAAGTCAAAAATTTCATCACATTTTGTAATATCAAAACTGTAAGTCTTTTTGGGGAACCTATCGTTGGTCCTTTCTGGACCAGTGGGATTTTTTCTACTTGAGGGGACTAGCAGTTTGCAAGAGTATGGTGGCCCTTGTTTCAGTTCCGCTAAATCGACCTCGCTTTCTTCGACGGTTATAGTTTTGTCGAAGGTTTTTGGATCTTCATCATCCATTTCGACATACGCTATCCTCTCTCTTTTATGAGTTTTTGTCGCCTTGGCTTTTTCAGCCTTAAGGAGTTCTACCTGTCGAACTCTATCGGCCAATTGGGCCATGTCTCTCAGGTATTGAGTGTCTAATTTCTTCCTAATGGAATAATCTAAGCCCCCTGCGGCTATTTCGACTAACTCATGTTCTGGCACTTGCGTAAAGCATCTTGCTTTGAGCAACCTAAACCTATTTAGATATTCGTCTATAGGTTCAGTGAAACGCCTCTTTACACTGGCCAATTCTTTCAGGCTTATCTTGGTTTGTCCCATGTAGAATTGCTCATGGAACAATCTCTCCAACTGGGTCCAATGATGGATCGAATTGGGGGGGAGAGTTGTGAACCAAGTAAACGCGTTCTTTGTTAAAGAACTTGGGAAATACTTAATCCTCAGGTTTTCGTTGTTTGAAATATCTCCTGCTTCGATCAAGTATCTCGCCACATGTTCGACAGTAGATTCTGTCGTGTCCCCTGAAAATTTAGTGAACTTAGGGACTTTACATCTAGGAGGTAAGTCTGTTTGTAACACATATTCTGACAGTGGGGATGTGAAGTTGGGCCTACGAAAGCCCATATTCATCCCATTTTGCGTCATGATTCTTTCGATCATGGCTGCCAGGTTATTTTCCAAACCCATATTCTGGTATTGGATGTGTTGAACTACTTCGTCAGCATTTTGGTTTCTGTTGACTATCCTTACCTCTGGGGCTATGACCCTAGGTTCTTCGACCCCGGGTTGCTCCAATCGTGCCCTAAGGTTTTCTTCGACAGGCTGCTGGACTTGGTTAATAGTGGTTTCTTCCTCTAGAAGTATACCTTGGTTTCCCCTTATTTGCGCCCTTTGGGGCTGTCGAATAGGTTGGGGTACCCCAAAGAAATCAACCAGACGCGTCATTTGCGCTGTCATCTGCTGATTCGACTGGGTGGTGTTTTGTATTAGAGGATTCAGCACTGTACTTAAAGTTTGTGCCAACATTTGAACCATATCGTGGTTGCTTTCGTCCATTTGTTGCCTCAAGACTGCTGTCGAGGCATTCGTAAGGCCATGCGTTACTTGGGACGTTCCTCCTAAGAGTTGGGTCCTATTTATGTTCGCCATACCAACTCCAGAACCTTGGAGTGGCGAAGAGGCACTCACTAAAGGGTCTGAAAAAGTGGACGCAGCGTTTGTTAGGCTAGCCAATTCAGACGTTGTCATGCCATAGAGTGGTTCTCGATTTGGACCGCCTGTCATAAATCCTGGGGGAACATAAGGCCTAGTTCCTGGATTTCCCCTTGGTGGGGGAGTTCCCAAAGGCACTCTGGGGCCAGTGAACGGAGGTAATGGCCCCGTTTGTGTGACCGTTACTGCTGGTGTTGAACCAGCGGTTATCGCTTCACTTACGGTTGGGATAACCGTTGTTCCCACATTTGTTTGTGGGATTTCGTTATTGTTTGGCGGATTCGCCATCGCTTCTCTTCTTCTGGCAGTATTGGTATTGTTAGTGTATATTCTACCACTTCTCAATAACATGCAATACTTCTCGAAAAAGATGATATTCTGTATAAATACGTTTAACCTTCAAAATCAACACAAGGTCCCACCAGGTATGCCAATTTGTTTACCGTGGAAATTGGTAAACAACCGCTGATCCTCCAAAAGGTTACTTATTTGGTGACTCGCAGGATCGATCAGATTGATCCTAAGACATGGTTGATTTTTGGGGTTTTGACTAAGTTTAATGATGGTTAATGACAAGAAAATAAAGACGCTTTATGTAAATTGCATGAAGGAAAAACTTGGTAGAATAAAAGAAAGCTTTAAGTAAAGGCTTCGACTGGGAAAAGTAAATGAAAGGCAATAAAGTTCTGGAAAATAAATGACTTTGATTAATTTAAATGGTGTTTCACACATACATTCCCAACAATTCTTTCGCTCACACTGGGTACTTGAATCTAAATGAGTAACTTGTATATAATTGTGAACACACACGAAAAACTACGTGAACAACTAGTATTTATACTAAACACATCTAAAGTAACTGTCGGGCAGTTACGCTGCTTCGAGATGACTCCACTTGGCATGCTCACAGCATTCGACGCTCCTGATCTTGGCACGTTGCACTTGGTAACCGCTGGGAACCGTTTTCCCTCCAAACATTTGAATCTCAAATCGTTCCACTCTGAGCATCGAATACCTTTGTCGAGAAGCACCTTCGACGTTGAAGGCAACAAGATTCCTACTTAGAAGAAATTCTCCAAGTACCTTGCCATCTTCTGATGAGCATTTCGACAGAATCAACTGGTCGAAACCGTCCCTCATGATTAATGGTTTATATTAATAAAAACAAGGGTGTCGAGTTTAGGAGCCAACAGCAATTCAAAGCCTCTTTTTGATTCATACACCTTGCCTGAGTCTCCAGGAACCTTTTGCACTCAAGAACAAGCCCTAACACCATCAGAATCGTCCACACCAAGTCACTCGGTTTGCATTATTTTCCAAAATTGCATATCATAATTCATGCATTTATAATCCATTTTCTTGGTTGATTTATGTTAACAGGGACCTCCTGAAGCTTTTGGCATGGTTTAATTGCATTATCACGCGCTGAATCATGACTTGCCATTAACACGTTTTAGGGTTCTTAAGGTTTTGAATTGGGGTTTTTCACATACAGAAAAATTAGCCTTCATGACACCCATGGTTGAACTTAGAAGGACAAGATGAATTGAATGAGACCCTCGCGCTCAATTTATATGGCGCATGCTGCTAATCGCTATTTTCTGCATTTGTGGTTTGTGGGGGTTTAAAACCCTCGCTATCTTGTTCTTATTTTACAGGTGAAACGGAGAAGGAGATGGCGTGGCAACATGTGGTTGGAGGGTTTGAACTTTGCGCGCGTTTTACATTATAATGCTTGTTTTTTTTATATAATATTTATTATCCATTCATATTACAAACGCGCATCATGGTTCAGTTGGTTGGAGACGTGTCTTGCAAGTGCTGGGACCTGGGTTCAATTCCCAGGTCCCCCATATTATTGTTAATATTTTTCTTAACACATTCCAATGTAGCACTCATCAAAAGTCCCACAATAAGCCTCATACTCCAGCGTGCCATGTGTCCCCAGCTTCCATCCAGTGGCCAGGAGATGAAGACCATCATGTGCTCAGGTTAAAACAGGCATAGGCGATCATGAAAGTCAACAAGGCTCAAAGCATTATTGGGCCAGAACTTCTCAAAATAAACCTCCACATGGGCCATCTTACCCCCCCCCCCCCCTTGGTTTGCAATTTATTTTTCTTTTCTTTTAAATTTCTTTTAATTGTTATAATGATTATTATTAATTCACAACAAATTAATTTTCCATAATAAAAATCAGAAAATCAGAATTGTAAATATATTTTAATTATTTATTAATTTCATCATTAACTTATTTTTGTAAATAAATGCTAACAATTAACTTAGCTTAATTTAGTTTTAAATTTTAATCTTTTTCTTAATAAATAAAAATCATATAGAATTAGGTTTTTTGACAATTTTCATTCACATTTTCTTATTATCATCATTATTAGTTACTATTATTTTTGTAAATAACATGTAAATTAAGTAATTAGTTTAAATTAGCTTAACTTTAACATTTTTATTAATAATTAAAATAAACTTAGATAGAACTAGGGTTTTCTTTTGACTTTTAATTTATTTTATTTTCATTAAATACAAAAAAAACATAAAAAAACATCTTTCTTTAATTAATTAAATAATTAGGTTTAATTTCAATTAAAAGCAAAGGACAAAAACTCTTAATTTCTCAAAAGGGTCAAAAACCCTAAGGACGTCCAATTTAATTCATTCGCGTGTTATTTCTTATATTTTGATTATTATGTAACTGCTTCCAAGAATGTAATAGTAATTAGGTTTATCGCTTTCTTTACTTTCCGCACTTTATCAAAAACGGGTCTTTGTTTTTTTGGCGATGTATAGACCCGCGCCTTGTAATAGCGTAGC
Source organism: Vicia faba (assembly GCA_948472305.1). Classification (NCBI taxonomy): domain Eukaryota; kingdom Viridiplantae; phylum Streptophyta; class Magnoliopsida; order Fabales; family Fabaceae; genus Vicia; species Vicia faba. Next base: position 359,649,880 of record OX451738.1, read on the forward strand.
TTTTACCTTTCCGTATTTTATTTTCTGCACGCCTAACTACTAAATTGCATGAAAGAATGTATGATAATTAAAAAACAACTCGTAGCTCACAATTGCATGATCAAAGATAAATGTTAACATGAAAACAACACACAAAGCACATGCCACTTCTAGGGTACGCCTCACTCGTTTCCTCGAAAGTGGTCATCAAGTATAGGGTGTTTTAGAGGTCGCCCTCCTGTCTAAGATCCAGTTGCCTTGAAACGGTTGCCTCGGATAAAAAGGATCTAGGACATTAGGGTTACCGCTAAGGTGTCCTACTATTGCTTCGGTGACCATATTGTCCCTACAATCGAATTGACCCGAACACCTCCAACGGTGGTGCTACCTACCTCTCAATGGTGGGATGGCACTATCTTAAGGACTCTTACACAGCATAATTCCTTAGGGTAGGTAGATGACTCATGGGTACTTGCTCTCTTCAAAAAACAAACCAAACATCTTTTCACACTGACACTTTCAAAAGTTTTTCAAAACAAATTTTTCAAACACTCTTGAGGACAGATACAAGAGTCACTTAGAAATCTTTCAAAAACGAAACTTTTTTCAAAACCCACTCACATTTGAAAAGCAAACATTTTGAAAACATAAGAGCAAGTACCTAAGATCCCATGGATAACCATGGATAGAAAGGGTGCTAACACCTTCCCTTTCTATAAATCTACCTCCCGAACCGAGAGACATTCTCAATAAGGAATTTTGTTGTGCTTTTGTCCTTTCCATGTTGGAGAACATAAAAGACGGTGGCGACTCTTGCTTACCGCGACATACGCGATCCAGCTTTAAACAGTCATTTCTATTTCCACCGATCACAGAACTGGCGACTCTGCTGGGGATACTTAAAGTGAGGTGTACCTTAGGATAGATCATACTTATGTTTTCAATTGAATGTTTTGTTTGCTTTATTATTGTGGTCATTGTCTGGGAGTTTCATAGATCCTAACCCGGATCTGGGGATACCCTTTTAGGTAGCATAAGCTGTGAGGGACCTGTCCGGCGTAGACCGACACGGGTGAAGCAGTGGCTACGTTGGTGTGGCACCTTGGTCTGTACCGATATCCCTTGTGTTGCAACGAGGAAAATATGGGTCTTTTGAGGAGTCATTAAGCACCAACCGACCTTAGAACCCTAAATTGACCCAACTTGGCCATAGAACAGTAGCAGTATGCTACACCCATTGAGGCTAAACTCTCGCGATGGTTCTGGCCGCAAGAAAAGATTGCGACGCTGGAGTTATGACCGATTGAGGGTAGTCAGTGATATTGGGATCCTCTAGAACCCGGTTACTTCTGATAGGACAGGTCTGAACCAACGAAACTGAAAGAGGGTAGCACCTGAACTTCATGCTGGCCTAAACTCTAAGGGCTGTCTTGTGTGCCTTCAAACTTGACTATTTGCATGCTTGTTATTTGACACATGAGTTCCTTGCAGGTTTTGTTTACAGTCCTTAATCGGGACTCATTACAGGGCCTACTTATATCACTCCATGCATAGCATAACATCATACCATTGCATGCATCCTACATAAAGACTAATCCATTTCAAGGATCTCAAGGGTTTGTGATGCAGGTCATAATGAACCAACTATCTAGCAAGGGGAAAAGGGGATTTATTTTCCTCTAGCCAAGGTTGTCAGGGGCTATGACCCACTCGATATGGTGAGCCTTGACTCTTGAAGAAGGACTCTCAACTATATGAAGTGCCTTCAATCAAGCTACCAGACTCAAAATTCTAACAATTCTCTTGTTTACCCCGCGAGATTCTTGAAAACGCTGCATGCATACATACATATCATTGCATTACAGGTACCCTTTTACAGGTCGCTTACCTTCTTCGCTGTTTATTTCAGCAATCATCATGAATCCTGAATTATCCAATGAGTAAGCTATCAAGGCCCTCCAGGCCCAGAATGCCCAGTTCCAGGAGTTGGTTATGAGTCTAGCCCAGGGTCAACAGGATTTGAAGACGCTGCTCTTGAAGAAGAAGAAGAAGAAGAGGACAGTGATGTTCAACCCTAGACGCAAATCTGGGAATGGATCACGAAATGAGGCTGAGCTGAATACCCCATCTGTTGGAAAAGGCAGTCCCCATGAGAGAGAGGTTCCTAGTCCAGTGGTCTCCGACAATGAGACGGATTTCAATGATGAACAGTACCCTCCTGCTGAGGACAGGTACAAACAGCTCGAAGGCCAGTTAAGTGCTATGGAGATATAAAAAGTGCCCGGCCTGGACTTTGAAGATCTAGGTATGTCTTCTGGGGTTGTGATCCCGCACAAGTTCAAGGCACCTGCCTTTGCAAAATACGACGGGGCCTCCTGTCCTAAGCTGCATCTCAGGTCATACATAAGGAGGATCCAGCCCTACACGGCTGACAAGAATTTGTGGATTCACTTCTTTCAGGATAGTCTGTCAGGGACTCAACTCGAGTGGTTCTATCAACTGGATGGAGCCAACATCCGCAGCTGGGAGGACTTGGCCACTGCGTTCTACAAGCAGTACCAGTATAATGTCGACCTTGCTCCCACGCACACTCAGCTTCAGGGGATGTCTATGGGTGTAGGCGAAGGCTTTAAAGAATATGCTCAAAAATGGAGGGACCTTGCTGGAAGGGTGCAGCCACCTCTGACTGACCGTGAGCTCGTTGACATGTTCTTGGGGACCCTGTCTGGTCCATTCTTAAACCATCTGATTGGGAATTCTTCTGCTGGGTTTACAGATCTGATCTTGACTGGTGAGAGGATCAAAGCTGGTATCAAGTCTGGGAAGATACAGAATGGTGACTCCTCGAACGCTGAGAAGAAACCATCCAAGGGAGAATCTAGTGTTGTCTATGGTACAAGAGGGCAGAATAGGTCCGAACACCGCCAAGATGTCAACGCGGTAGTTATTGCAAAACCGGCCGGTGCTCCTCAGCGTCACAATCAACAAAGGTAAGAGAGACCTAAAAGGCAATTCACTCCCCTCGGCGTGACCTTGTCCCAGATATTGCCGCAGTTGCTGGAGACCAAGTTGGTAACTCTAAGGGACCCTCCAAAGAATCCCAATAGGACACCTTCAAGGTATAACCCCAATGTTCGCTGCGCTTATCATTCTGACAGCCCGGGGCATGCTACAGATGATTGTTGGACTTTGAGAAACAATGTTCAGGATCTGATCGACGCAAAGGAAGTCCAGTTCGACTCTCCAGAGGCTCCCAATGTGATCACTGCTCCCTTGCCAAAACATGGCTAGGAATGGAAATTCTTTGTTCATTCGAATGTTCAAGTTATATTTTTCTTTAATTGTTCAAACATTTTATGTCAAACGTTGTTATTTCATTAATGCATTACACATGTCTGTTTTGAAGTAATTATTTCGTATTCACTATATGCAAACTATTTTCATATTTTCTGTGATGATCAACTCTCGATTACTAATTCTAAGCCTCTTGAGGGAGGATGACGAAAACGATACCACGATCTTTACAGTATGCTTTTGAACAAACCCCGCTGATGAGGTACAGGCATTGTTTCAAATCCTAAACAGTGGAGTTATAAGAAGATAATCCCTCGTCAACCCTTTTGAGCCAAAGAAGTCGGAGTTTTTCTTTTCACAAAAATTAAAACCCTTAATTATAACCTGGGGCAGGGTAGTTTTCTCAGTTGATCCCGGTGCACAATAAATGGCGCCAAAGAGGCCTTACAAAACAAAAGACAGTGATGGTTTCGAATAATCATAACGACAGGCAGTCATTATCTCTCAGAAATAAAAGCCCAACAAGTCAAAACCTATGAAGGAGACTTACAAAAAAAAACTGGGGCATCCCGCTGACTGTAATTACAAAAGAAACAGTTCAGGCAAAAAACAGGGATAACGAAATCAAAAAGAAAGAGGTCCTACAAACCCTCAACCAAAAAAGAAATGACTGCCTATTCGAAATAAACTATCGGTATCCGAACCATCACTGGAATATCAAAGCAAGGATTCAAACAAGGTCTAACGCATGATCAACTGAGTTTAGGTTTGAAGAACATCACGAAGAGCGGGTGGGTACAAATAAATTTTGAGCCTTTATCCTTTGTTTCTTAAACCGTGAACTAGGCCACGTTACAACCCTCAAAAAGTCCTAGCTGAAGCATGGGTTAGTTCGAAAGCATACTGTTACGAAAAGTATCCTGACTCCTTAAGGCTTGCGGTAAAATAACGAGTTGACATCACAGTTTACAAAATTCACTTGTTTTTACTGAAAAAATGCATTTTTAAAATCTTTAAGACAGACATAAGCTTTGCATTTCTAAATAACATTGGTTGCACATGACTTTTTGTTCAAACAGCAAAGAAATTTGCACGAAGAATATCTGATGAACAAAAGCACTCCCAACCAAGGGGAAGACATGATCGTGGTCCATCATCTGGGGCAGTCCAGTCAAGATTCGGAGAATCTCTCAAAAGGTCAACCAGCTTGGGGCAAATATCCATCACTTGGGGCATTGGACGATCAAACGAAGATCTTCTGGTAGTATGGCAACACAGCACTAGTGACAGGGGCACCTCCCTACATCCCGAGAACATGGACATAGTCGAAAAAATACTACGCGTAATCAAAGACCCTCTAGGTTGACACACCTAGGCAAAAATAAGGGCTTCCCGGCGAACCAAAAGGGCTCGGGCAAAAATAAGGGATGAAATGAAAAAATTTGTACACCCGGCAAGTCGAAAACCTGAAAAGGCGGCTTGGGCAAAAATGGGTATCCCGGTGGACTGAAAACCCGAAAGGGCGGTCCAGGCAAAAGTTAGGGATCAAAAGCGTATGACTATGTTCCGTCATCTCGTCACTTGCCTACCAGAAGAAGATTTGTCAATCGGCAGTTATCAGCACCTCCACATGTACCTTCTCCCACAGAAACTGGGGCAATAAGAATTGTCTAAGCAGTCTGGTTGCTCTATCCACCAAGGTGCCAAGGTAAGCTCAGCTGAAGAATACGACCAAGATACCTTCACTCCCTGCAGAGTACGAATGCATCTTCCCGGCTTTATCCAAGGTTATTCCCCACCAGAGCTTATAACTGGGTTATCCTCAGCTAATTTACAACGGAAAGATCGTCCTCGGCGAAGTTCTTCCTATCCCCAGCGGAGTTCATCAACTCCAACCGAGCTTATCAACGGAATCCCCAGCGGAGTTATCATCAAAACCTCAGTGAAGTATCTCTTCTCCCACGGAGTATTCCCCGCAGAGTAATCTCTCCAACAAGTTTATTCCCAAACGGAGTCATCTTCTCCTACCGGCTTATTCTTGCAATCATCATCCCCAGCGGAAATGAAGAATTCTACTCTTCAACATCAGCCCAGGATTCCACTTTCTGGCATGCGTCAAGGATTTACTTTCCCAGACGAAGATACATTCATAAACATCACATTACAACATGATACATGCATATACGCATCATATCATATAATCTCATTTATGCTGAGAATATCATCGCTTGATCCATACCATGCATTGCATATGACTGACCTTTACCTTTCAGGAAGGATACAGTTAAACAAATTTAGTCAAAGTAGACAAATTCAGTCAAAAGAAGACAAGTCCAGTCAAAATTAATTCTACTCGTCGTTATAGACACTCGTCGTTATAGACACTCGTCGTTATAGACACTCGTCGTTATAGACACTCGTCATTATAGACACGCGTCGTTATAGACACTCGTCGTTATAGACACTCGTCGTTATAGACACTCGTCGTTATAGACACTCGTCGTTATAGACACTCGTCGTCATAGACACTCGTCGTCATAGACACTCGTCGTCATAGACACTCGTCGTTATAGACACTCGTCGTCATAGACACTCGTCATCATAGACACTCGTTGTCATAGACACTCGTTGTCATAGACACTCGTCGTCATAGACACTCGTCGTTATATACACTCGTCGTTATAGACACTCGTCGTTATAGACACTCGTCGTTATAGACACTCGTCGTTATAGACACTCGTCGTCATAGACACTCGTCGTCATAGACACTCGTCGTCATAGACACTCGTCGTCATAGACACTCGTCGTCATAGACACTCGTCGTCATAGACACTCGTCGTCATAGACACTCGTCGTCATAGACACTCGTCGTCATAGACACTCGTCGTCATAGACACTCGTCGTTATAGACACTCGTCGTTATAGACACTCGTCGTTATAGACACTCGTCGTCATAGACACTTGTCGTCATAGACACTCGTTGTTATAGATACTCGTCGTCATAGACACTCGTCGTCATAGACACTCGTCGTTATAGACACTCGTCGTTATAGACACTCGTCGTTATAGACACTCGTCGTTATAGACACTCGTCGTTATAGACACTCGTCGTTATAAACACTCGTCGTTATAGATACTTGTCGTTAAAAGATCACCCATCCATGAAGACAACCCGTCCTTGAAGAGACAACTCGTCAGAAAAGACAATACCTCCCTTGGTTCAGTTAAATCAATCCCTAAAGGTTTTTTGAGATAACCTGTCAGTAGAGACAACTCACCAACCTTTCTGAATTCCAGATTCGATTCCTGTATCCAGCCAGGGCACGTCTGAAGAGTTTGAAGATTCGATTCTTGTATCCAGCTAGGGCATATCTGTTGACGACTAATTCCAGATTCGATACTTGTATCTAGCCAGGGCATGTCTGAAGAGTTTGAAGATTCGATTCCTGTATCCAGCCAGGGCATATCTGCATAGAGAGTTTGAATATCAACCCCTGTAACAGGCCAGGTAATTATTTTTCTTTCTCAGGTACGCAAGTTCTCGCTAAGGAATCTCTTACGCGATCGACACCTAGATGGCATCTATAAGCCCATCCACATACCAACAGTCCCTAGATGGCATCTATAAGCCCATCCTCCTATTCGTCATCTCTCCAAATGGCATCTGTAAGCCCATTCCCGCCATCACGCTACTGACACTCTACTATGTGAGTGCAAATTTCTGGGCACTCTAGTGTTCAATCATCTTCCACCTTCGGATCACGAAAGGCACGCAAAGCCAATCTACATCCTCAGATCTAAGAAGATGGAACAGGGGCAACTGTTGTACCCCAAAATTTGCCCTCCCATATTCTTCAAGATTTGGCAAGATCAAGCTTCAAATGGATTAAGGATTGCACAGTGCAAACACCCTCCTAACACAGTCAAAATTAGGGTTTTGGTTCTTACAAGGAAGTTGAGGTTTCCAAGGGTCCAATCAAATCCCATATGCCTATATACATTGTCAAGCACATATATGTCAAACTTCAAGGCTCACAGCATCAAATTGCACAGTCAAAAGCCCTAAATACTTCACAGTCAACTGTAGGGGTAAAATGGTCATTTGACAGTCAAAAGTCAAAATTTTGGTCAACATCTTATTTTGAGTCCACAATCATCATTTGATCAAGTCTTGATCATGATTCCCCAAGCATGGCTCAAAAAGTCTCAAGATGCAAAAGTTGCTATTTTTGGACAGCTGAAAAGTCAACTGTAACTTGACCAAGGCATAACTTTTTCATGGTTCATCAGAAAAATCCCATCTAATTCTCATTTTGAAGGGGGTGACATTTTCTACAACTCATCTTCACATTCCAAGTCCAAGAAATGCTCTCATAAAAAGTTATCAATTTCTACATTACAGGTCATTTTCAAAAGTCAACAAAAAGGCACTTTAAGTCAAAGACCATAACTTGAGATTGGTGAATCAGAATGACATGGGACCAAATGCATTGGTTAGAGGACTTCAATACCTTTCCAAAATGTCCAAGAACATGTTCATAGATTCAAAATTGGGCAAGATATGCATTGGAGAAGTTGGGAAATTTTTGTGAATTTGCAAAAGTCAACTTTGCCTAAAACACTTCATTTTTGCTAATGGGCCTCAAATTCCTTCTTGAATCTTTACCCAAGGCTTATGAACGACCCATTGAGATTAAATTGAATTATTTTCTTATTTTTATTAATTATTTGGATTTTTAATTGATTATTAATCCATTTAATTAATTTAATTGTAGAAAAATATCAAAACATGGTTGTCAAATCTTTTTATGAAGCAAATACACTCCACACATGCTGAAGATCTCGTGCATCACTCAAGGGGACAAGATCTCCAAATTTGGAAAGGTTTTCCATTCAAAAATATTGAAAAAATATTTGATTGGAAATCAAAGATGCAAACTTGAATACAATGGATTATTGGGCCAGGATTTACCCTAATTCAGTTCTCCTATATGTACTAAACCTAAACCTAATCATGCACACGTGAAATTGCTGCTGAAACACCATAACCAAACTCTAAAAAATTCAAGAAAAGTGTGAAACTGAATTCTTATTTGCAGCGCAATTCAAAGCCTCTTTTTGATTCATACACCTTGCCTGAGTCTCCAGGAACCTATTGCACTCAAGAACAAGCCCTAACACCATCAGAATCGTCCACACCAAGTCACTCGGTTTGCATTATTTTCCAAAATTGCATATCATAATTCATGCGTTTATAATCCATTTTCTTGGTTGATTTATGTTAACAGGGACCTCCTGAAGCTTTTGGCATGGTTTAATTGCATTATCACACGCTGAATCATGACTTGCCATTAACACGTTTTAGGGTTCTTAAGGTTTTGAATTGGGGTTTTTCACATACAGAAAAATTAGCCTTCATGACACCCATGGTTGAACTTAGAAGGACAAGACGAATTGAATGAGACCCTCGCGCTCAATTTATATGGCGCATGCTGCTAATCGCTATTTTCTGCATTTGTGGTTTGTGGGGGTTTAAAACCCTCGCTATCTTGTTCTTATTTTACAGGTGAAACGGAGAAGGAGATGGCGTGGCAACATGTGGTTGGAGGGTTTGAACTTTGCGCGCGTTTTACATTATAATGCTTGTTTTTTTTATATAATATTTATTATCCATTCATATTACAAACGCGCATCATGGTTCAGTTGGTTGGAGACGTGTCTCGCAAGCGCTGGGACCTGGGTTCGATTCCCAGGTCCCCCATATTATTGTTAATATTTTTCTTAACACATTCCAATGTAGCACTCATCAAAAGTCCCACAATAAGCCTCATACTCCAGCGTGCCATGTGTCCCCAGCTTCCATCCAGTGGCCAGGAGATAAAGACCATCATGTGCTCAGGTTAAAGCAGGCATAGGCGATCATGAAAGTCAACAAGGCTCAAAGCATTGTTGGGCCAGAACTTCTCAAAATAAACCTCCACATGGGCCATCTTACCCCCCCCCCCCCCCCTTGGTTTGCAATTTATTTTCTTTTCTTTTAAATTTCTTTTAATTGTTATAATGATTATTATTAATTCACAACAAATTAATTTTCCATAATAAAAATCAGAAAATCAGAATTGTAAATATATTTTAATTATTTATTAATTTCATCATTAACTTATTTTTGTAAATAAATGCTAACAATTAACGTAGCTTAATTTAGTTTTAAATTTTAATCTTTTTCTTAATAAATAAAAATCATATAGAATTAGGTTTTTTGACAATTTTCATTCACATTTTCTTATTATCATCATTATTAGTTACTATTATTTTTGTAAATAACATGTAAATTAAGTAATTAGCTTAACTTTAACATTTTTATTAATAATTAAAATAAACTTAGATAGAACTAGGGTTTTCTTTTGACTTTTAATTTATTTTATTTTCATTAAATACAAAAAAAACATAAAAAAACATCTTTCTTTAATTAATTAAATAATTAGGTTTAATTTCAATTAAAAGCAAAGGACAAAAACTCTTAATTTCTCAAAAGGGTCAAAAACCCTAAGGACGTCCAATTTAATTCATTCGCGTGTTATTTCTTATATTTTGATTATTATGTAACTGCTTCCAAGAATGTAATAGTAATTAGGTTTATCGCTTTCTTTACTTTCCGCACTTTATCAAAAACGGGTCTTTGTTTTTTTGGCGATGTATAGACCCGCGCCTTGTAATAGCATAGCTTTTACCTTTCCGTATTTTATTTTCCGCACGCCTAACTACTAAATTGCATGAAAGAATGTATGATAATTAAAAAACAACTCGTAGCTCACAATTGCATGATCAAAGATAAATGTTAACATGAAAACAACACACAAAGCACATGCCACTTCTAGGGCACGCCTCACTCGTTGCCTCGAAAGTGGTCGTCAAGTATAGGGTGTTTTAGAGGTCGTCCTCCTGTCTAAGATCCAGTTGCCTCGAAACGGTTGCCTCGGATAAAATGGATCTAGGACATTAGGGTTACCGCTAAGGTGTCCTACTATTGCTTCGGTGACCACAATGTCCTTACAATCGAATTGACCCGAACACCTCCAACGGTGGTGCTACCTACCTCTCAATGGTGGGATGGCACTATCTTAAGGACTCTTACACAGCATAATTCCTTAGGGTAGGTAGATGACTCATGGGTACTTGCTCTCTTCAAAAAACAAACCAAACATCTTTTCACACTGACACTTTCAAAAGTTTTTCAAAACAAATTTTTCAAACACTCTTGAGGACAGATACAAGAGTCACTTAGAAATCTTTCAAAAACGAAACTTTTTTCAAAACCCACTCACATTTGAAAAGCAAACATTTTGAAAACATAAGAGCAAGTACCTAAGAGCCCATGGATAACCATGGATAGAAAGGGTGCTAACACCTTCCCTTTCTATAAATCTACCTCCCGAACCGAGAGACATTCTCAATAAGGAATTTTGTTGTGCTTTTGTCCTTTCCATGTTGGAGAACATAAAAGACGGTGGCGACTCTTGCTTACCGCGACATACGCGATCCAGCTTTAAACAGTCAGTTCTATTTCCACCGATCACACAAGGCTTGAACCCGTGACCTAAGGCATTTATGCGCGTTGCCTTGCCACTGGGGTGGCTGTACATCTGTTAGTTCAAATAAAAATACAAATACATAACACAAAACATTGCCTTGCCCTGTACTTCATCTTCAACCTCTAGCCAGCCGGACCCCCTGTAACTCTTTCATCTCTCAACAAAAATGGAAAGTAATAACATGAACATTATATCATTTTACTTTACGATTCTAACCATGTGCATAACTAAAACTTTAAGTCCAAGATCAGAGAGAACTTTGTTGGCCCTAATTCTTAACCTAATTTTTTCAGGAACTTCAAACTCAAAATTCTCTAAACTCAGGCCAAATAAATGCAAGCTATGGATATGTACAGATTCGTAGCAATGATGTCTACATCTTTTATTCACAAATGGAAAGCTAACTATGCCTATATTAAGATTTAGAAAAACAGAAAACACACCTTGAAAATGGAAATTGTGTTTTGGAAATGAGCTTGCTTTAGGATGCTGTGATGATCAGGTTAGATTCCTTGAACCTCTAGGAAGCTAATACAATGCTTAGCTTGTCTTGAGAGTGGCTGGAAAGGTCTGGAGAAGTCCGCCTGTGTTACTCTGTTTTTGAACTTCAACAATGGGGAAGATGGAGTTACAGTGATGTTTCAGGGTGTGGGATGGTTTACTTGTAAGGTAAGGAAGCTTAGGAAAGAAAAAGGCCTGAAAACGCACGAGTGAAATGGAAGATTTAGTTCACAAGTCAGAAATGGAAAGTTTGGAGGCTTGGTATGCAATTTCTGATTCTAGGGTGTTTCAAGGCTTGGGAATTCGTGGTTTTAGTTGCAAAATGATGGCTTTATATAGAGCAAAAGGTTGGATTACTTGTGCTTGCTCAGAAGCACAAGATCACATGTTTTGCTACACTTCTTGTTTTTTAAGCAAGTGTGAGAAATGACTTCTTAATGCATGATTCTGATCTTGTAGGGTGGTATGAAGCTTTAAACATGTTTTGTTCAGGTTTAGAGGCTTGGTTTGTGCAGAAAGAACAAGTCCAAGGCTCAAGAAATAGAAAAATGCAAAAAACATGCTTTTCCAAAATGGCAATGTTGCCTTTCTTCCAAAAATGGTTATTTTCTTGTACAATGCATTGAATGCTTGTCTTTAGGGAATGAAATCTTGTGCAATCCATTAATGGAGGAGTGACAAACGAGTTTGAGGCCTGAAAAGTGAATATTGTACAGCATGCTTGAGGATTTGAATTTTTGTTCTTCATGAAATGGCTTGAAATGAAAGTGAGAAATTGCCAACTTCATCTCTTCGATTCTCCCTACTCAAGAATGATCCCAAGGAGTCCTTAGACAATTTGGAAAGCTTGCAATGTGCTCTACAACTCATATTTGAATTGATTTCAAAGATTCCCCTTGTAACTATGTGAAAAATTGGCATGAAGTTAGGTCAAAAACCTGCCTAACTAGGGCAAAATTTCACTAAGTTATTTTAGTTCATAAGCATGTATTCACAAAATTATATCTTGAGATCCAAGAATATTTAGGAGAAATTGTGTGAAGAAAAGTTGTAGATTTCATGGAGTTCTACAACTTTCATGTTGGGAACTTCCTTTGAATCATCTTGTATCATGGTGAGAATTTGGCTTAAAGTTGAGAAAAAATAAGAAATTTTTTATACTTAGAAAAATTTTTAAGTTAAGAAATTTCAAATTTCAAAACAAAATCTTCAATCTTAGATTTCTTGATGGACAAGTTTCACATTTTGACATGTTTTGATGAATTATGATCCTTGGCACTTGAATTTGACCAAAAAGTCAAAGTTTGACTTTTCAGTATACAGTTGACTTTTGATCAGTTGACTGAAAAATTCATCTGTCAATCCAATGAATTTGTAATGTTTTGAATCATGTCATTAGGTCAAGATGATACAATTTAACTCTTGAAATCATGCTCCAAACCAATTGATCATTTGCTAGGTCAAAAATCAGAAATTTCCCTTTCTTAGTTAAACCCCTAATTTTGACCAGTTTGCCCTTTTGATGATTTGATCAAATTCCTTGGGGAATTATGGTCCAAACTTGATCAAATGATACATGTGAGTCTAAGATGTTTATGTGGATCAAAAATTATGAAGTTTGACTATAAATTGGCCATGGTTGACTTTTTTCCCAATACAGCTGATTTTTAGGTCAATTGTCCAATTGACTGATCAAAAATGTGATTCAAAGCTTGAAACTTGGCATGAATTATCTTGGGGGTCCATAATTGTCCTTTAAAGTCATATGAAGCATTGATGGTCCAAAAATCCTTGTTGTTGTACCCCAAAATTTTCCCTCCCCTTTTTTTCAGGAAACCATCTTGGATTTTCAAGGTCCCCCTGAAACAAATCCAAGTCCTGAGTTATCCCTTTGCCCAAGCAAGCCACTTACAAGAGCAAGATGATCTCACGAACTCCAAAAACAACGCTTTTATCTTGAGAAAAATCAAATTCTAAATACTTAGAATGTTTCTCTAAAATAAGTGTTTTTAGAAAAATCAGCGCTTCAGAACTTCTGGACCCATTCCAGATGAAAACGGTCAGAAGTTGCAAGCTTGGCTCAGCGTGGTCAGAAGTTGGCTCTTCAGCAGCTACATCAGTTCAATCAGAAGTTGTAAACGTGGTTCAGAATGTAAGCCTCAAACAGAACATACCCCTTCAGCAGTTACACAAGCTCAGTCATAATTTGCTAAAGGAATGCAAGAGAAGCAGGAAAGTCTGAAGGCTCCTTCAGAACAGGTTGAAATCAGAAGATGAAAGGTCAGAAGAATGGGCGTTACACTGATACAGAATCTCTAAGTCCAGTTTGTCCAGAAGCAAATCAAAGAAACGTACCAGAAAACCAGGAGAAGCTCCAGAGCTTACTAAGACAACAGGTAGCCAAGGCCAGAGCATGGTTTACGCTGCTGATTCAACGCTGGTTTCCATTACCAGAATGTTGGTATTGACAGGTCTCGTCACCATTTAATGCCCATTAATGCTTCCAACCACTCCTGAGCATTCACGTGTGGCTTGGAAAACACTTTTGCACAGATTCTGGCATGGGTCTTCACGCCACCGCCCACTTCAGAGGTCACTTCTCCCCAATCTACGCCTGCTGCTGCAACCTAGGCTGAAAGCTAGCTGTTATCACAACTTCCCAGGAATTTCTGTCAAAGAACAAATTCAAACTCTGTTGGCGCCTTAAATGTTCAAGGCATCCACAAGAACTTTGCCTATAAATAGAGAGACTTCACCACTGCAAAAAACGTTCAAGAAAAGAAACAGAAATTGCTAAGAGAGAAACAGCAACCCTTAGCAACATAACGTTCTGAAACTCTGCCAAAATCTCCAGCTTTGTTTCATAACTTTGAGTTTCTCACCTTCAACTTCATCAGATATCCAGTTCTTTTCTGTAAACCAAAAACACTCTTTCCAAACTTCTGACCCTACACACGTATACACCTTTACTTCCCCTTTTCCAAATCTGTCCAGAACACCACCAGAACCAGAACCAAAAGCTAAACTTTCACTCACCAACTTTTCCAAACAGTCAGGTAAGCACCTGCTGACCCTCATCACACTGTTAAGCATCATCAGTTGTGCATATTCAAGAAACATAATGTAAATATTCATGTTATTGCTGTTTATGTTCTGAGGATTTTCATACCTCAGAACGTTCTGAGCCAGTATAGGACTTGCCTGTGACCTTGGTGTTTCTGACCTCTGAAACATTTTTGTATTTGCTGGATCTGTTCCAAGTATGTTTCCTGTTTTGTCGAGTAACAACAGGATTGCAGATGTTCTGATTAGTACAGGAAAAAGCCAAGTGCTGACTTTGACGTTAGCACATATGAAGCCTGTTTTGCTGTCAATGATATCAGAACCTCTGAGAGTTATTGCCTTTTCAGCAGAATCAGAACTTCTGGTTTCTCCACTAACAAACTTCTGTCTTGCAGCGCAGGGAAATCAGAACTTCTGATTTCCCCACTAACAAGGTTCTGTTTTGCAGGTGCTAGAGTCAGAAGTTCTGACTCATCCAGTTTCACTAACAGGTTGATCATCTGGCAGCGGATCTGAGTCAGAACTTCTGATGGCCTCCCAGCAGCGCGCGGGCTCCCTCTCTCTCTCTCTATATCTTGTTTTTTGCTATTTTCTTTTTTTTCTATTTTTCTCGTTGAACCCCCCATGTACAAATGTGTATCCCCCTCCCCTAATTGTTGTAATAGCGTAGGATTTTACATTTCCGCTTCTTATTGCTAGTAATTAGGACGTGTATGGCAAGATAAAATCAATGAAATATAAAAACCTAATTCAAAGAAAAACTCTTGTATGCAATAAAACACACTTGCACACTAACACCCCTAGGGTTACATCCACTTGTTTCCTTTCAAAAATTGGGCCATATTGCATGCTAGGTCCCTTTGGGCAAAACAAATAACTCAAATGATCGTAGTCCCTCGATGATGCTTTTTTGCCTAAAATGATCAAAGTCCCTTAAAGAAAAATTGCCCAAGGATACTTGGCACCATTGCAATTATGGTCTAAACGACGACCCACGCCCGTCCCTTTCACATCCTAAATACAAGATTGTCCACCAAATACAATGGTGGAACAAAATTGTTAAAAGGGTTAAAAACATAGCAAAGATCTTTGAGAACTTTAGAGTAGATCGCTCTTAAGTACTTGTCAACTTGCAAAACAAAAACACTTGCCTGTTTTTTTTAAAACCACACCTCACAACACTTTCAAAACAACTTTCAAAAACAAATGAAAACCTTTTTAAAAGACATACACCTTTGTATACATCCCAACATGGATCATTACAAAGGTTGCCACCACATTGGCCTCTTTTCAAAACATTTTCAAAAACACACACACACAAAGCACCATTTCAAACAATTGGAAAAAGGCAAGCGATCTAAGCAAGTAACTAAGAGCCCATGGATAGCCATGGATAGAAAGGGTGCTAATACCTTCCCTTTCTATAATCTACTCCCCGAACCCAAGAAAAAAATCTCAAAGGTTTTTGCTGTGCTTTTAAACCTTTCCTTAGGATAAAATAAAAAGTCGGTGGCGACTCTTGCTCAACCGAAACATTTGCGAAAACAAATGCAAAACTCAAGTCAGTTCTCCCACCGTATCACAGAACTGGCGACTCTGCTGGGGATATATTTTAAAAGTGGAGTAACCTTAGGGCTTAGATCACCCTCTTGCATGACTAATTGTTTGATTTGATTGCTTTATATTTTTTGGCTCTCTTGTTTGGGTTTGCAATCCTACACCCAGATTCTGGGAAACATTCATAGATAGCAATACGTTGTGGAAACTGTGCGGGGTATACCGACACGGTCAAAGCAATAGCTATGTTAGTGCGACATATTTGTGAGTACCGGTAACCCTTGAGTTCAATCAAGGAGAGTACGGGGCCGCTGAGTGATGTCACTAAGCACTAATGACCTATAACCTTACTTGACCATCTTGGCCTTTTATTAGGGGTAGTGAGATGACCGGCTTTGGTGCAGTCCGAAGTTGGTAGATACTCGATACTACACTCTTTGAGGGTTGTTTTCTTGGAATATTTTGGTCGCTAGTTAAGTGGCTAAACCAAAAAAATGAACAATGAAAATAATCCAATGATATTGAGCTCCTTAGAACCCGGTTACTATTTATAGGACAGGTTTTTAAGCCAACTACACTCAAGAGGGTACTTACCTATGAAACCCCATGCAAGCCTGAAATTAGGGTTTGGTGTGATTTGCTTGTACATATGTTTTGTGCATACATCATAAACATCATGAAACATCATATGCATTCACTAACCATTTCAAGGGTTTTGGATCTTCATCTTTGTTCTTGTTTTGTAGGACATGGAAATTCCTCGCAGAAACACCATTCAAGTCAACCTTGTGAGAATCTCTCCTCAACTCAAGGAGCTCACCTCAAGAATTCCGGAAAATTCATCCTTCAGTAAAAGACATGGTAGACTGCTCAGCCTAGTCAACACCAACATTGAAGAAAACATGATGAAAGTGCTATTCCAATTCTTTGACCCTCTTCACCACTGTTTCACTTTCCCCGATTACCAGTTGGTGCCCACTTTGGAGGAGTTTTCTCAACTCCTGAGAATTCCTATCCTTAATCAACTACCCTTCAACGGTACGGAAAAGGAACCAAAGCCGGAAGATGTTGCTCGAGCATTACATCTACAACCATCCGACATCAAGGGGCATTGGGAAACCAGAAGCGGCGTCAAAGGATTCTTAGCAAAATTCTTGTTTGAGAAGGCACAAGAATGTTGGAACTCATTGGACCTACAAGCCTTTGAAGAAATTGTGGCACTCCTTATCTATGGGTTGGTCTTGTTCCCGAATCCCGACCAATTGGTAGATGTCAACACCGTCAAAATCTTCTTGTCCAGGAATCCAATACCAATATTGCTTGGGGACATCCTTCACTCATTTTACACACGAACAATGAGAAAGAGGGGTGTTCTCATGTGCTGTACTCCTCTCCTTGCAAGGTGGTTTATTTCGCATCTTCCACAATCTGTCTTGAAGAACGACCAAGGCTCAAGGTGGTCCCAACGGTTGATGACTCTTACTCACTCTGATGTACATTGGTGTTCTCGGTCCAGAGAAAATGTCATCATCGTCGATCGTTGCGGAGAATTTCCTAATGTTCCTTTACTTGGAATTAGAGGAGGTATCACCTACAACCCTTGCCTAGCTTTGAGACAGTTTGGATATGCACGGAGGGATGGTCCTCATGACATGTTGATTCCTGACCTAGTGTTTGACTTCGACAACGATGCGCAAGGACTTCGCCAAAGATTCATCAGAGCTTGGGGAAAACTCAACAAGGTTGACAGCAAGACTCTGGGACACAAGAACTCCATCCCTCTTGAGCCTTATCTCAAGTGGGTACGAGCCCGAGCCCAAAGTTTGATGATGCCTTATCCTCATATTCTCCATGTGATTAAAGAGCCCGTCAATGAAGGAGAGGTTCCCTACACCATCCTACATCCTGACATGCCTACATCGTGGGAGGAGATGCAGAAAAGTTGGATTCAGCTCAAGGAGGAACGGAATACTTTTGAAGCTAGCTTCTACGCCAGTGAGAAGAAGGTTCTAGAGCTTACCCGCCGACTCCATGAGCAAGAGGCCCTCAACACCTACATCGCACCAAAGAGGATGCGCAATGTCTTTTTACCTTGAGAAGTTATTTTGTAATTTTTGGCCCATGGGGCATTTATGTACTAACAAATTTCTTCTTATTAATATGACGTGCGTTCTTCCTTGTCTAAAACAATTTTGAATGTCCTAAATCCTTGAATGCATTGCATACATAAGCATACCATTCATCATGTGCATAAGCAGGTCTCACTCCAAGTTTCCTTATCTATCTGCTGTTCATGACAGCAGGATGGATCTCGAGCAAACAGTCAAAGACCTACAAGCTCAGAATGCACAGTTCCAGCAACTCCTGATGACCTTGGCTAAGGGTCAGGAGGATATCAAGACTCAATTGGGGAACAAAGACCCGGTGAAAAAGAAGAAAAAGAGAATCGGGGTGGCTACTTTGGGGAGAAGATTTGACGGAGAAGCTCGGAGAGTGCTTGAATTTCCTCTTATCTCTGATGAAGGAACCAGCAAAGGAGGTGGGGCTGCGGTACCTTCCGAGTCTGATGCGGAAGAGGAGGAGGTCGAAGAGGATGAAGATTATACCGATCAACAATACCCTCCAGTTGATGATAAATACAAAGGGCTAGAAGACAGGTTGGCCGCCATGGAGCTACAAAGAGTACCGGGTTTAGATTTTGAAGACTTGGGTTTGGTTGTCGGGATTGTGATTCCCCCAAAATTCAAAGTGCCAGTGTTTGTGAGGTATGATGGGTTGTCCTGTCCCAAAATGCATCTCAGGTCCTACGTGAGAAAGATTCAACCCTATACGGCAGATAAGAATCTTTGGATTCATTTCTTTCAAGAAAGCCTTTCGGGAGCTCAGTTGGAGTGGTTTTATCAGCTAGAAGGAACCAGTGTCAGAAATTGGGAGGATTTGGCCACCGCTTTTTACAAACAATACCAATACAATTCTGACCTTGCCCCTACTCGTACCCAACTTCAGGGTATGTCGCTAGGAACAAGCGAGGGATTCAAAGAGTACGCACAAAAATGGAGGGATTTGGCTGGCAGGGTGCAGCCTCCTTTAACCGATCATGAGCTTGTTGATATGTTTCTAGGGACCCTATCTGGGCCATTTTTCAATCATCTGATTGGTAACTCTTCCGCGGGGTTTACCGATTTGATCTTAACGGGCGAAAGAATAGAAGCTGGCATCAGGTCAGGAAAGATTCAGAAGGGTGTTGCTGCAAGTACTGAGAAGAGGCCTTTTAAGAAAGAAGCAAGTGCCGTCTATGGTCCTAAAAGACAAGTCAAGCCAGAAAGTCGCCAAGCCGTCAATGCTCTGGTCATTTCAAAACCTGTTGCTGCTCCTCAGCAATACAATCAACAAATAAGTGAAAGACCCAAGAGACAGTATACTCGGCTAAATATGACCTTATCGCAAATTTTACCCCAACTGTTATCAACCAACTTGGTGACCACCAAAGAAGCTCCTAAAGTCGTGAATACTGCATCTCCTAAGTATAACCCAAATGCCCGGTGTGCTTATCATTCTGATAGTCCCGGGCATACTACTGACGATTGCTGGGCCTTGAGAAATAAAGTGCAAGATCTTATTGATGCAAAGGAAATTCAGTTTGAAGCGCCTGAAAGACCGAATGTTGTAACTGCTCCTATGCCCCAGCATAGAGTAAATGCCATTGAAGAAGAGTTGTATGCTGTTTCAGTGAATGATGTTGCTACCCCTCTGTTGACTGTTAAGAGGGACTTGCTACTAGCCGGTTTATTTCCGGGTTGTAGTAAGGGTTGCCTCCTGTGTGCTGTTATCCCTACCGGTTGTCCACTGCTGAAATCAGGCATCCAAAGCCTGATGGATAGCAAAGAAATTTTGTTCAAAAAAACTGCTGTTCCGTTTGTTTCCGTTGAAGAAATATCTGTTGTCACAATTTACAATCCTGCTAAAGCTCCCATGATGAAACCAGTCCAAATTATGTCTATTGCACCCATTACTATTACTATTCCGGGACCTCTCCCCTACGAGTCTGATAAAGCGGTCCCATGGCACTACGGGGCCGATGTGTATGTGCTTGGGGTGAAGCAGGAGTTCAACACCAATACCAGTATCAGTAACATCACTGGTCCCTCCAAGATTACTCGCAGTGGCAGGCTCTTCTCGCCTGACATTGCACCGCCAGTTATCCGAAAACCTCTCACCATCACACCCGCAAGTGTGCATGTTCCAATTCAAGTTCCTGTGTCTACTACTGCCGCCGGGTCCTCTGATGCTCGGGGCAAAGAAGTTGCTACCGATTTGCCTGCCAGGACAGAGGCACCAAAAAAGACTGTTGTAGAAGCCTCCCAACAAGAAATGGAGGAAATTCTGAAAATCATCAAAAAGAGTGACTTTAACGTTGTTGAACAGTTGGGGCATACTCCCTCCAAAATCTCTATGCTATCATTGCTGCTATGCTCAGAGGCCCATGCAAAAGCCCTGATTTCATTTCTGAAAATGGCCCATGTGCCGCAAGAGACCTCCGCGAATCAATTCACGGACTGTGTGGCTAATTTGACAGCTGACAATGGCTTGGGGTTCTCGGATGCTGACCTCACCCCCAAAGGAAAAAATCACAATGATGCCCTGCATGTTTCCGTAGAATGCATGGGGCACTACTCTCGCACACGTGTTAGTAGATACCGGTTCTTCCCTGAATGTTTTGCCCAAGAAGGAATTGGATCGTCTGGATTGTGAGGGTTTAGAGCTGAAACCTAGTAGCATCATTGTTAGAGCCTTCGACGGTTCTAAGAGGATGGTGCACGGTGAAGTAAACATTCCCATTCGGGTGGGTTCCCAAGTCTTCGACTCAACGTTCTACGTAATGGATATTCGTCCATCTTACTCCTGCTTGTTAGGTCGGCCCTGGATTCACAAAGCTGGGGCAGTAACTTCCACTCTACACCAAAAGCTCAAATATCCTGTCAAAGGGAAGATTGTTACTGTGCGGGGTGAAGAGGAATACATGGTTAGTCACTTGAATTCATTTCGGTATGTCGAAATGGACGGGGAGTTTATTGAGACCCCCTTTCAACATTTTGAGGAGGTACCTCCAATTTTGGCATCAGCTGAAGCAGTAGTTGAAGAAGACTCTCCGTTGAAGATGGCATCCTTGAAGGATGCCCAGGCTGTAATTAAGAAAGGCAATTGTGCGAACTGGGGTCAGCTTCCTGACTTCACTCAAAAGAACGACAAGTTTGGGCTGGGCTTTACTACAGAGGCTCAGAGGGCTGTGTGCAAGGAAAAGATAAAAAAGACTCCAGTGTTTATCACCAGTCCAAGGGTGAATGCTATTGAGGAGGATGTAGAGGAAGCAGAGTTTGACAGTTGGATCTACCCGACTACCAGCAACGGACCAAGCAACTGGACGGTAAAGGATTTTACACCTATCACATTTGTCACGCAGTAATTATTTCTTTTGATTTTCAATTTGTAACAAACAATGTGTTAAAACTTTTATTGGCTCGGTGTCCTACCCGGGGCATCGTAGCTCCATTTGTGAGGGCTTTTTGTATGACATTTCCATATATCATCAATCAAAACATTGGACGTTTGTTGCATTTCAAATCTTGTGCTCTTTTTCTTTCTGTGTTATATATTGCAAAACAGCTATATTTACACACACTCACTTATACAGGTTTCAATCCACTAAGGATCTCACTGGTAACAGCTCTGCTACCGCCAGTTATGACTTCGAGAATCCGATCAACTTGGCCGAAGACGAAGGTGAAGATGATTGTGAAGTGCCCGGTGAACTCGCAAGACTGCTACTCCAGGAAGAGAGGGCTATTCAACCACATGAAGAGCCGGTGGAAACAATTAACCTGGGTACGGAGACAGATAGGAAAGAGGTCAAGATTGGGGCCAATCTAGAGCTCAGCGTGAAGCAACGATTGATCCCGATGCTACATGATTACATAGAGATTTTTGCTTGGTCATACGAAGATATGCCTGGTTTGGATGCCGACATTGTAGTTCATCACCTGCCAACTAAGGAAGACTGCCCTCCGGTAAAGCAAAAGGTTCGCCGCATGCGCCCAGAGATGTCTGAAAAGATCAAGGCCGAGGTTATAAAGCAATTCGATGCCGGATTTCTAGCAGTAACTTCTTACCCTCAATGGGTGGCCAATGTGGTACCGGTACCAAAGAAGGATGGTAAAGTCAGAATGTGTGGCGACTACATGGATTTGAACAGGGCCATCCCCAAGGATGATTTTCCTCTACCTCACATCGACGTTCTTATTGACAATACTGCCCAACACAAGGTTTTCTCCTTCATGGATGGTTTTTCAGGGTATAACCAGATCAAGATGGCTCCGGAGGATATGGAGAAGACTACCTTTGTGACTCAGTGGGGCACCTTCTGTTACAAAGTTATGCCATTCGGATTGAGAAACGCTGGGGCAACCTATCAACGTGCCATGGTTGCTTTATTTCATGATATGATCCATCACGAGATTGAGGTATACGTCGATGACATGATTGCAAGGTCTCAAACTGAGGAGGAGCACCTTGATCATCTGAGGAAGCTATTTGACCGACTGAAGTTATACAAGCTGAGGTTGAATCCCAACAAATGCACCTTTGGGGTGAGGTCCGGAAAATTGCTAGGTTTCATTATAAGTGATAAAGGTATTCAGGTGGACCCTGCCAAGGTAAAAGCCATACAAGAGATGCCAACTCCGAAGACAGATAAAGAAGTCAGAGGTTTCCTAGGACGACTGAATTACATTGCCCGATTCATCTCACATCTGACTGCTACTTGTGAGCCAATCTTCAAATTACTGAAGAAAGATCAAGTAGTACATTGGAACGATGAATGTCAGGCCGCCTTTGAAAAGATAAAGGAATATCTCCAAGAGCCACCCATTCTTATGCCACCAGTGGAAGGAAGACCTCTGATATTATATTTAACAGTACTTGACAATTCAATGGGGTGTGTGCTGGGACAGCATGACGAGTCCGGCCGAAAAGAGCACGCTATTTATTACTTGAGCAAAAAGTTTACCGACTGTGAGTCTCGTTACTCACTGCTTGAGAAAACTTGCTGCGCTCTAGTATGGGCTGCTCGCCGGCTGAGACAGTATATGCTGACTCACACCACTTTGTTGATTTCAAAGATGGATCCCATCAAGTACATATTTGAAAAGCCCGCTCTGTCCGGAAGAATAGCAAGATGGCAAATGATCTTAACAGAATATGATATCCAGTATACAACTCAGAAAGCAATTAAAGGAAGTGTACTGGCAGATCATTTGGCACACCAACCTGTGAATGATTACCAATCATTGAACTTTGATTTTCTGGACGAAGACATCATGGTGGTAACTGACTGTGAAGTACCTGGACCGGATAAAGGACCTGAGGAAGGATCCCGATGGTCTATGCATTTTGACGGAGCCTCCAATGCTTTGGGTAACAGCGTCGGCGCTGTAATCATATCTCCCAAGGGAACTCATACTCCACTCACCGCCCGATTATGCTTCAACTGCACCAACAACATGGCAGAATACGAGGCATGTATCATGGGTCTACAAGCTGCAATCGACTTAAGGATCAAATTTCTGAGTGTCTTCGGAGATTCCGCTCTCGTGATCAATCAGGTCAAAGGCGAGTGGGATACGAAACACCCAAATCTTATTCCTTACAAGGAGTATGTGTCAACCTTGCTTCCCCACTTTGAAGAGATAACTTTTGAGCATTTCCCAAGAGAGGAGAATCAGCTAGCGGATGCACTAGCTACGATGTCTTCAATGTTCAAAGTTAAATGGGACAATGAGGCTCCCCGGATCATTATCTGGAAGTTGGATGAACCGGCATACTACTGCGACCTCGAGGCCGAGAAGGCAACTGAAAAACCCTGGTATCATGAGGTAAAGAGGTACTTGGAAGCTCAGGAATACCCTGAAGGTGCATCTGTCAATGACAAGAAGTTCATGAGGAGGTTTGCGGCAAAATTCTTCCTCAGTAACGGCATCCTCTACAAACGGAATCATGATTCAACTCTACTACGTTGTGTGGATAAGGCTGAAGCAGAGAAGATCATGATAAAATTGCACGAAGGTACATTCGGGACACATTCCAGTGGACACACCATGGCTAAGAAAATCCTTCGGGAAGGATATTTCTGGTCCACAATGGAAGCCGATTGTTACCAACACTCTCAAACTTGTCACAAATGCCAGATCTATGCTGACAAGGTGCATATTCCCCCGGTCCCTCTGAATGTCTTGACTGCACCTTGGCCTTTTGCAATGTGGGGCATTGATATGATCGGTGAGATCCGACCGACGGCATCCAATGGGCATCGCTTCATCCTGGTGGCAATCGATTACTTCACGAAGTGGGTTGAGGCAGCTTCCTACGCAACGGTAACCAAGAGCGTTGTGGCACGTTTTATCCGGCATAATCTGATCTGTCGATACGGCGTCCCGGAAAAAATCATTACGGACAATGGTACCAATCTCAATAACAAAATGATCACCGAACTCTGCGAACAATTCAAGATACAACACCACAATTCTTCTCCCTACCGGCCGAAGATGAATGGGGCTGTGGAAGCAGCCAATAAAAATATCAAGAAAATTGTGCAGAAGATGACAGTGACCTATAAAGATTGGCACGAGATGTTACCGTTCGCTCTCCATGGGTACCGTACCTCAGCAAGGACATCAACCGGGGCAACTCCTTTCTCCTTGGTCTATGGCATGGAGGCAGTCTTGCCAATTGAAGTCCAGATACCCTCTCTCCGGATAATGAAGGATGCAGACTTGAGTGAAGATGACTGGATCCAGACTCGACTTAATCAATTAAACCTGATTGACGAAAAGAGGCTCACCGCTATCTGTCATGGTCAGACGTATCAAAAACGGATGATCAGGGCATTTAACAAGAAAGTCAGACCACAAGAGTATCAAGTTGGGGACCTGGTAATCAAACGCATCATCCTTCCTCAAAGTGATCCCCGGGGCAAATGGACCCCTACTTACGAAGGGCCATTTGTGGTTAAACATGTGTTCTCAGGAGGAGCCATGATCCTAACCACCATGGATGGTGACGACCTTCCTCACCCCGCCAATGCAGACATAGTGAAAAGATACTACGCATGAATAAAAGACCCGCTAGGTTGACATACCTAGGCAAAAATAAGGGCTTCCCGGCGAACCAAAAGGGTTCGGGCAAAAATAAGGGATGAAATGAAAAAATCTGTACACCCGGCAAGTCGAAAACCTGAAAAGGCGGCTTAGGAAAAAATGGGTATCCCGGTGGACTGAAAACCCGAAAGGGCGGTCCAGGCAAAAGTTAGGGATAAAGCGTAACATTATGTCTCATTAGATCACTTCGCATCCGGAATTCGGCATCAACTATCTGGCTCAGATTTCGGCATCGACCAATCAGTTTCATCTTCAACTAAGCAGCAAAGTGATGAGACGCTTGAAGACATAAAGGCAATAGCGGAGTTGGAACCCAGTGGGATTGTTCACATAGCTGTTTTGTTTCCTTTTCAAAAATTGTAAATTTTGTGATTATTCGGCGGCATCCTCTTACTAGGATATCAGCCTCTTGTACAAAAACGCCTTTTCACAGGCAAAATTCAAATCAATACAAATTCACTTGTCCATACAAGTTGCCATTGTTTTTTTCTTTTTTCTGTTTTGTCTTGCGAAGAACGTCCAATGTTCATTTTTGATATATGCATTTGACATTAAATTGCTAATTTATAAATGTTTGCAAAAGATCAATTACAGGTGACATCAGAAACAAGGGCAATGTAAGGTTGTCTGATGCAGTCTGGTTGCTTTGTCCGCCAAGGTACCAAGGTAGATTCGACTGAGGAATATGACCAAATCATCTCAACGCCCCGCAGAGTAAGACAAGATTCAGCAATACATTCCCCGGCAGGTCTTAAAGCTCATCCCCAGTAAATTCTGGAAGCTTGTTCCCTGCAGAATACGGACGTCTCTCCCGAGCTTTATTCAGAGTTATTACTCACAAGGGCTTATAACTGGGTTATCCTCAGCTATTTACCACGGAAGATCGCCCTTGGCAAAGTTCTTTCAATCCCCAGCGGAGTTTATCTTTGGTATCCCCAGCGGAGTTTATCTTTGGTATCCCCATCAGAGTTTATCATCATTATCCCCAGCGGAATCCGTCATAGAAGTCCTCAGCAGGCCTCTCAAAAAACTTCAGCAGAATATCTCTTCCACAAAACAAATTCCCCGGCTGATCGTCAAGGATTTATTTTCCTAAAACGAAGTCACATTCATAGACATTTCACACTTTCATACATCTTGCTTACATACATGATAAAGTACATACAACGCTGTCTCATGTTGAAACATCATGCATATCATACATCATGACATTGCATACAACTTATGTTTTGCCTTTTCAGGGAAAAATATAATCCCAAAGACAACTACCTACTACAACAATTCCAGATTCGATTCCTGTATCCATCCAGGGCATATCTGTTGACCACATTTCCAGACTCGATTCCTGTATCTAGCCAGGGCACGTCTGAAGAGTTCGAAGATTCGATTCCTGTATCCAGCCAGGGCACATCTATCAACTACAACATTTCCAGACTCGATTCATGTATCTAGCCAGGGCACATCTGAAGAGTTCGAAGATTCGATTCCTGTATCCAGCCAGGGCATATCTATCAACTGTCACAATTCCAGATTCGATTCCTCTATCCAGCCAGGGCATATCTGTTGACCATATTTCCAGACTCGATTCCTGTATCTAGCCAGGGCACATCTGAAGAGTTCGAAGATTCGATTCCTGTATCCAGCCAGGGCACATCTATCAACTACAACATTTCCATATTCGATTCCTGTATCCAGCCAGGGCATATCTATTGACGACCATTTCCAGATTCAACTCCTGTATCCAGCCAGGGCACATATGTGAGCAACCGATTGTAGATTCGATACCTGAATCCAGCCAGGGCATATCTGCATAAGGAGATTGAAGATCAAACACCTGTAACAAGCCAGGAAAACATCTGTCTTTCTCAAACACACAAGTTCTCGCTAAGGAATCTCTTATGCGATCAACACTTCCAAATGGCATCTATAAGCCCATTCCCGACAAGGTTCTGCCACATCTCCAGATGGCATCTATAAGCCCATCTCCCCATCCACCATCTCTCCAAATGGCATCTATAAGCCCATTCCCGCCATCACATTGCTGATACTCTACTATGCGAGTGAAAATTTCCGGGCACTCTAGTGTCCAATCTCCTTTTACCTTCGAGCCGCGAAAGGCAAACTTGCCAATCTAACTCTTCAGGTTCAAGAAGATTGAACAGGGGCAACTGTTGTACCCCAAAATTTGCCCTCCCCTTTTTTTCAGGAAACCATCTTGGATTTTCAAGGTCCCCCTGAAACAAATCCAAGTCCTGAGTTATCCCTTTGCCCAAGCAAGCCACTTACAAGAGCAAGATGATCTCACGAACTCCAAAAACAACGCTTTTATCTTGAGAAAAATCAAATTCTAAATACTTAGAATGTTTCTCTAAAATAAGTGTTTTTAGAAAAATCAGCGCTTCAGAACTTCTGGACCCATTCCAGATGAAAACGGTCAGAAGTTGCAAGCTTGGCTCAGCGTGGTCAGAAGTTGGCTCTTCAGCAGCTACATCAGTTCAATCAGAAGTTGTAAACGTGGTTCAGAATGTAAGCCTCAAACAGAACATACCCCTTCAGCAGTTACACAAGCTCAGTCAGAATTTGCTAAAGGAATGCAAGAGAAGCAGGAAAGTCTAAAGGCTCCTTCAGAACAGGTTGAAATCAGAAGATGAAAGGTCAGAAGAATGGGCGTTACACTGATACAGAATCTCTAAGTCCAGTTTGTCCAGAAGCAAATCCAAGAAACGTACCAGAAAACCAGGAGAAGCTCCAGAGCTTACTAAGACAACAGGTAGCCAAGGCCAGAGCATGGTTTACGCTGCTGATTCAACGCTGGTTTCCATTACCAGAATGTTGGTATTGACAGGTCTCGTCACCATTTAATGCCCATTAATGCTTCCAACCACTCCTGAGCATTCACGTGTGGCTTGGAAAACACTTTTGCACAGATTCTGGCATGGGTCTTCACGCCACCGCCCACTTCAGAGGTCACTTCTCCCCAATCTACGCATGCTGCTGCAACCTAGGCTGAAAGCTAGCTGTTATCATAACTTCCCAGGAATTTCTGTCAAAGAACAAATTCAAACTCTGTTGGCGCCTTAAATGTTCAAGGCATCCACAAGAACTTTGCCTATAAATAGAGAGGCTTCACCACTGCAAAAAACGTTCAAGAAAAGAAACAGAAATTGCTAAGAGAGAAACAGCAACCCTTAGCAACATAACGTTCTGAAACTCTGCCAAAATCTCCAGCTTTGTTTCATAACTTTGAGTTTCTCACCTTCAACTTCATCAGATATCCAGTTCTTTTCTGTAAACCAAAAACACTCTTTCCAAACTTCTGATCCTACACCCGTATACACCTTTACTTCCCCTTTTCCAAATCTGTCCAGAACATCACCAGAACCAGAACCAAAAGTTAAACTTTCACTCACCAACTTTTCCAAACAGTCAGGTAAGCACCTGTTGACCCTCATCACATTGTTAAGCATCATCAGCTGTGCATATTCAAGAAACATAATGTAAATATTCATGTTATTGCTGTTTATGTTCTGAGGATTTTCATACCTCAGAATGTTCTGAGCCAGTATAGGACTTGCCTGTGACCTTGGTGTTTCTGACCTCTGAAACATTTTTGTATTTGCTGGATCTGTTCCAAGTATGTTTCCTGTTTTGTGGAGTAACAACAGGATTGCAGATGTTCTGATTAGTACAGGAAAAAGCCAAGTGCTAACTTTGACGTTAGCACATCTGAAGCCTGTTTTGCTGTCAATGATATCAGAACCTCTGAGAGTTATTGCCTTTTCAGCAGAATCAGAACTTCTGGTTTCTCCACTAACAAACTTCTGTCTTGCAGCGCAGGGAAATCAGAACTTCTGATTGCCCCACTAACAAGGTTCTGTTTTGCAGGTGCTAGAGTCAGAAGTTCTGACTCATCCAGTTTCACTAACAGGTTGATCATCTGGCAGCGGATCTGAGTCAGAACTTCTGATGGCCTCCCAGCAGCGCGCGGGCTCCCTCTCTCTCTCTATATATATCTTGTTTTTTGCTATTTTCTTTTTTGTCTATTTTTCTCGTTGAACCCCCCATGTACAAATGTGTATCCCCCTCCCCTAATTGTTGTAATAGCGTAGGATTTTACATTTCCTCTTCTTATTGCTAGTAATTAGGACGTGTATGGCAAGATAAAATCAATGAAATAGAAAAACCTAATTCAAAGAAAAACTCTTGTATGCAATAAAACACACTTGCACACTAACACCCCTAGGGTTACATCCACTTGTTGCCTTTCAAAAATTGGGCCATATTGCATGCTAGGTCCCTTTGGGCAAAACAAATAACTCAAATGATCGTAGTCCCTCGATGACGCTTTTTTGCCTAAAATGATCAAAGTCCCTTAAAGAAAAATTGCCCAAGGATACTTGGCACCATTGCAATTATGGTCTAAACGATGACCCACGCCCGTCCCTTTCACATCCTAAACACAAGATTGTCCACCAAATACAATGGTGGAACAAAATTGTTAAAAGGGTTAAAAACATAGCAAAGATCTTTGAGAACTTTAGAGTAGATCGCTCTTAAGTACTTGTCAACTTGCAAAACAAAAACACTTGCCTGTTTTTTTTAAAACCACACCTCACAACACTTTCAAAACAACTTTCAAAAACAAATGAAAACCTTTTTAAAAGACATACACCTTTGTATACATCCCAACATGGATCATTACAAAGGTTGCCACCACATTGGCCTCTTTTCAAAACATTTTCAAAAACACACACACACAAAGCACCATTTCAAACAATTGGAAAAAGGCAAGCGATCTAAGCAAGTAACTAAGAGCCCATGGATAGCCATGGATAGAAAGGGTGCTAATACCTTCCCTTTCTATAATCTACTCCCCGAACCCAAGAAAAAAATCTCAAAGGTTTTTGCTGTGATTTTAAACCTTTCCTTAGGATAAAATAAAAAGTCGGTGGCGACTCTTGCTCAACCGAAACATTTGCGAAAACAAACACAAAACTCAAGTCAGTTCTCCCACCGTATCACACTTGTGCAATCTCAAACCCTAATTTTGGGTCATCAGTGCATGATGAGATGTCTTGAGCTAGTCAAACCCTAATTCAGTCTTGAGTCAAAGAGATCTTGTGAGAAAAATATTGATAAATGAGAGGGAAAAATTTGGGGTACAACAGCTTCCCCTGTTCAATCTTCTTAAACCTGAAGAGTTAGATTGGCGAGTTTTTCCATTCGTGACTCGAAGGTGGAAGATGATTGGACACTAGAGTGCCCAGAAATTTGCACTCGATGATGCATTGAGAGAATGGGCTTAAAGATTCCATTTGGAGCGATGATAGAATCTTGTTGGGGATGGGCTTGTAGATGTCATCCATAAGTGATTGCTGAATTGTAATTCGTAAGCTGAAAGAATGAGTATCAGAATGGCGTTCGTGTCTGGAGCGTATCTGAGTTGTATCTGGAAATGGATTTTGCCTGAGTATCAGAATGGCATCCGTGCCTGGAGTGTATCTGAACTGTATCTAAAAGTTGCATCTGAATGAGTATCAGAATGACGTCCATGTCTGTAGCGTATCTGAACTGTATCTGAAAGTTGAATCTTAATGAGTATCAGGATGGCATCCATGTCTGGAGCGTATATGTACTGTATCTAAATGTTGGGATCTGAATGAGTATCAGAATGGCGTCCGTGTCTATGTATCTGTATTGTATCTAAATGTTGGGATCTGAATGAGTATCAAAATAGACTCCGTGTCTGGAGCGTATCTGAACTGTATCATGAAGTTGAATCTGAATGAGTATCAGGATGGCATCCATATCTGGAGCGTATCTGAACTGTATCATGATTGCATATTGTTAACGGTAGTTGTTAATCTTATCCTAAAAAGGGTAAAATGTTAGCTAAAATACAAAGTTATGTTGCATGAAATGTATGATGCAATGTATTTGCTTTATCAATGTTTATGATATATGGATGCAATGTATGCGTATGTGAGCTGATTTTTTGTATTGTTGTCAGATTGAGGAAAATAAATCCCTGAATGTTGCTAAGGATATGTGAGTCTTCATGTCTTGAAGTTGAAGTACATATGAATTTTTGTTGAGAGAAGTAAATTCTGTTGTGAGGGTAATGCCATGTACTGCTTGTAAGATCTGTTGGGGAGTCCCGAGAAATTTGACGACGTTTGCTGGGGATTGATAACTGGGAACTTTGTTCCGCTGGGGATTTAAATGACGTACTGTAGGGGATTACTTATGGAATAGCCTAGAGACATTTTCATATTCTTTCAACCTATCAGTAATTGTATTTCTTATTTTTTTTATTTGTAAACAGTAATCATGTTCAAATGCATATGTTCAACAATGAATCATTGGACGTTTTTGTAAACAAAACACAAGCGTAAAGAAAAAGACAAATAGTTTTTGCACTTTCAAAGGGATATCTTTGTATTGACTTTGAGTAAATATTTTGTACAAAGGGGACAAACATTCTAGTAAGAGAATGTTGTCGTAAAACAAGAAAAATTTGATACAAAGAAAAGATAGTTATGTGTATAAAAATCCCATGGGGTTTCCATTCTGCTATAGCCTTCGTATCTCCGAGTATCTTGTCTATTTGTTGTCTTGTCTGAAGATGATTGAATTGATCAGAACCTCTGAGTTTGTCAGTGGAAGCCGAAGATTGTTTGTAAAGTGATCTGACGGGACATAGACGTACGCCTTAATTCCCTAACTTTCTCCTGGACTGCCCTTTCAGGTTTTCAGTCCATCGGGAAACCCTTTTTTGCCCAAGTCTCCCTTTTGGGTTTTCAACTTACCGGGTGTACAGATTTTTTTTGTTTTATCCCTAACTTTTGCTCGAACCCTATTGGTTCGTTGGGATGCCCTTGTTTTGCCTAGGTATGTCAACCTAGCGGGTCTCTTATGCGTAGTATCTTTTGACTATGTCTGCGTTTGCAGGGTGTGGCAGGTCATCGCCATCTATGGTGGTCAAGATCATTGCCCACCAGAGAAGATGTTTTTGATTACAAATGGTCCTTCATAGGTGGGAGTCCATTTTCCCCTGGGATCACTTTGTGGCAAGATGATATGTTTGATCACTAGATCCCCAACTTGATATACTCGGCGTCTGACTTTCTTGTTGAAAGCCTTGATCATCCGTTTTTGATACATTTGACCATGGAAAACAGCAGTAAGTCTCTTTTCATCAATCAAATTCAGTTGATCAAGTCGAGTCTGGATCCAATCATCTTTGTTCAACCCTGCATCCTTCATAATCCTCAGAGAGGGGGTCTGAACCTCAATAGGTAGGACAGCCTCCATGCCGCAAACCAAAGAATAGGGTGTTGCCCCGGTTGATGTGCGAGTCGTGGTATGATAACCATGGAGAGAGAATGGTAACATCTCATGCCAGTCTTTGTATGTGACTGTCATTTTCTGTACGATCTTTTTAATGTTCTTATTCGCGGCTTCGACAACACCATTCATTTTTGGCCGATAAGGAGAAGAATTATGATGTTGAATCTTGAATTGCTCGCACAATGCGGTGATCATAGTGTTGTTGAGATTTGTACAATTGCCAGTGATGATCCTTTTCGGGATACCGTACCGGCAAATAAGGTTTTACTTGATGAAGCGGGCCACAACATTCTTGGTAACGGAAGCGAAGGAAGCTGCCTCCACCCATTTTGTAAAATAGTCAATGGCCACTAGGATGAAGCAGTGTCCATTAGAGGATGTCGGCTTGATTTCCCAAATCATATCAATTCCCCACATAGCAAAGGGCCAAGGAGCCGTCAAGACATTCAGAGGAACTGGAGGTACGTGCACCTTGTCAGCATAAATTTGACACTTATGGCAGGTTCGAGAGTGTTGATAGCAATCTGCTTCCATGGTAGACCAATAATAGCCTGCCCGTAGGATTTTCTTCTCCATCGTATGCCCACTGGAATGGGTGCCAAAAGTACCTTCATGTAATTCTGCCATGATCCTTTCCGCTTCAACCTTATCCATGCACCGAAGCAAAATGGAGTCATGATTGCGTTTGTACAGGATCCCATTACTAAGGAAGAATTTAGCAGAGAATCTCCTTAAGAACTTCTTATCATTGATTGAAGCTCCTTCTGGGTATTCTTGAGCCTCGAGATACCTCTTGACTTCGTGAAACCAAGTTTGGTCCACTACTTCTTCGGTATTAATCTCGTGACCGCGTGCTGGTTCATCCATTCGTTCGATGGTGATCTGGGGAGCCTCGTTATCCCAATTAAGTTTAAACATAGATGACATTGTGGCTAGAGCGTCTGCTAGCTGATTTTCTTCTCGCGGGAAATGCTCAAAGGTAATCTTCTCAAAATGCGGTAGCAATGTCAAAGCATGTTCTTTATAAGGGATAAGGTTAGGGTGTTTAGTGTCCCAGTCCCCTTTGATCTGACTGATGACCAAGGCTGAGTATCTGAATACATCTAATGATTTGATCCCCAAGTCTATGGCAGCTTTGAGACCAAAGATGCACGCTTCGTATTCCGCCATGTTGTTCGTACAATTGAAGCAAAGTCTGGCAGTAAAGGGAGTATGACACCCTTCTGGAGATATGAGCACAGCATCAATACCATTGCCGAGTGCATTGGAGGCTCCATCAAAGAACAGGGTCCATCGGGATCCTTGTTCAGGTCCGTGATATGGCTTGACTTCTTCACAGTTGTCTAATGTCATGATGTCTTCATCCGGGAATTCAAACTTCATAGACCGGTAGTCTTCTACAGCTTGGTGAGCGAGGTGATCAACTAGTACACTGCCCTTTATAGCTTCTTGGGTAGTATACTGTATGCCGTACTCTATCAGGATCATCTGCCATCTTGCTATTCTCCCAGAGAGAGCAGGCTTCTCGAAGATGTATTTTATCATATCCATTTTAGATATCAACAAGGTAGTATGAGTCAGCATATACTGTCTTAACCAGTGAGCAGCCCATGCCAGAGCGCAGCAAGTTTTCTTGAGCAGTGAATATCTGGTTTCACAGTCGGTAAACTTTTTGCTCGGGTAGTAAATAGCGTGCTCTTTTCGGAAAGACTCGTCATGTTGCCCCAATACACACCCCATTGAGTTTTCTAAAACAGTCAAATACATGATCAACGGTCTTCCCTCGACTGGTGGCATCAACACAGGAGGCTCTTGTAAGTATTCTTTGATTTTGTCAAAAGCAACTTGGCATTCATCATTCCATTTGACTACTTGATCTTTCTTTAAGAGTTTGAAGATTGGCTCACAAGTAGCTGTCAGGTGAGAAATCAATCTGGCAATATAGTTCAAACGTCCCAAGAATCCTCTGACTTCCTTCTCAGTACAAGGAGCATGCATCTCTTGTATTGCTTTAACTTTGGCAGAATCGACCTCAATACCTTTGTTATTGACGACAAAGCCTAGGAGTTTACCGGATCGTACCCCAAATGTGCACTTGTTTGGATTCAACCCCAGCTTGTACTTCTTCAGTCTCTCAAACAGCTTTTGTAAGTGATCAAGATGCTCTCCTTCTGTTTGCGATTTGGCTATCATATCGTCTATGTAGACCTCTATTTCATGATGTATCATGTCATGAAATAAAGCTACCATGGCGCACTGATAGGTTGCCCCAGCATTCTTCAATCCAAATGGCATTACCTTGTAGCAGAATGTGCCCCACTGTGTGACAAATGTTGTTTTCTCCATGTCCTCGGGTGCCATTTTGATTTGGTTATAACCTGAGAATCTGTCCATGAAGGAAAACACTTTATGTTGTGCCGTATTGTCAACTAGGTTATCAATGTGGGGGAGTGGAAAATCATCTTTAGGGCTTGCCCTATTCAAATCTCTGTAGTCCACACACATTCGTACTTTGCCATCTTTTTTAGGTACGAGAAAAATTTTGGCAACCCATTGAGGGTAGGAGGTGACAGCCAAGAATCCAGCATTAAATTGCTTCATGACCTCCGCTTTAATCTTTTCTGACATATCAGGTCTCATGCGGATAACTTTTTGTTTTAATAGCGGACAATCTTCTCTTGTAGGCAGACGATGTACCACGATGCCTGTATCAAGTCATGGCATGTCTTCATATGACCAGGAAAAAACTTCAACATAATCGTGTAACAACTGAATCAGACTCTCCTTGACATCGGGTTCCATATTGGCACCCACCTTGACCTCTTTTTTATCCTCCTCGGTACCCAGGTTGATCGTATCCACAGGTTCCTCGTGTGGCTGAATGGTTCTTTCCTCTTGTTGTAGCAGTCTGCCAAGTTCCCCTGGTACTTCACAATCTTCCTCACCTTTGTATTCGGCTTGGTAGATTAGATCCTCAGAGTCACGAAAGGCCATAGCAGTATCGTTACCCATGGGATCCAGAATGGATGAATACCTGCATTGTGTGTATGGGTGTGTGTAAGGGTATAGCTATCTTTAAAAATAAAATGTAAAAGAAAAAAACAATGAGCACAAGAGTTTGTATGCGAAAAACGTCCATGATTCATTAATGTCATATGAAGATGAAATAATAACCCTTACAAATGGACCATTGTGCCTCGGGCAAGACACAAGGTTTTAAGAGTGCGAATTGTTTTTGAATATTATAGATCCAACAAAATGTAAAGATAAATTTCTGTGGGATAAAAGTGATTGGGATGAAGTCTCTAGCCTCCCAATTGTTGAGTCCTCCATTGACAGTCGGAAAGATCCAATCCTCCAGGTTGCAATCATCTTCACCATCTTCTACCGCGTTGACCTCACGGTTGCTAATCTTCAAGGGTGGCCCTCCAGCACGGGCACGGCGTACAATCTTTTGAGCATTTGAAGTGAAACCTAGGCCAAACTTGTCAGACTTATACGGGATATCTGGAAGTTGCCCCCAGATGGTGCATCCACCTTCCTCTACCACTGCTTTGGCGTCCTTTAGAGATGACATCCGGAGTGGAGGCCTTATAATCTTGGGAATTTGGGACACAGTCTTGGTTACCGCCACCTCTTAGGGGACCTCTTCGAAGTGTTGAAATGGAGTTTCAATGAATTCTCTGTCCAATTCCACATATCTGAAGGAATTGAGATGGCTGATCATGTATTCTTCCTGTCCATGGGCAGTGATAATCTTCCCTTGAACTGAATACTTCAGCATCTGGTGCAATGTAGAGGTGACAGCGCCAGCATTATGGATCCATGGTCGGCCTAGCAAGCAAGAGTACGAAGGGCGGATGTTCATTACATAAAAGGTTGAATTGAAAGTTTGTGTTCCAACCTTTATGGGGATGTCCACTTCCCCGTGTACCATCCTCTTCGAGCCATCAAATGCTATTACTACTATGTTGCTTGGCTTTAATGATAGCCCCTCGCAGTCAAGTCTGTCAAGAGCTTTTTTCGGCAAAACATTCAAAGATGAGCGAGTGTCCACCAAAACATGGGCCAGAGTTGTGCCCTTACATTCCACAGAGACATATAATGCCTCATTGTGCTTTCTTCCCCTCAATGTTAGATCAGCATCCGAGAAGCCTAGGTCGTTATCCATTGTCAAGCTGGCCACGTAGTCTTGGAATTGATCAGCATACGTCTCTTGAGGCACATGGGCTGTTTTTAGGAACTTCACCAAGGCTTTCGCATGTGCCTCAGAACACAGTAGTAATGCCAGCATGGAGATCTTAGAGGGAGTTTGCCCCAATTGTTCAACTACATCGTAGTCGCTCCTCTTTATAATTTTTAGGATCTCCTCCATTTCTTTCTTAGATGTCTCAGGGATAGTCAGTGACTGAGCCTTTGTTTGGACAGGCTCTACTTGAATACTTTTTCCTCGAGTTTCAGCAGCAGGAGTGTTGGTAGGAATGACAATAGGGGTTGTAACTTCTTTGTCAATAGGAGCACTTGCAGAGATGATTATGGGTACGGAAATAATCTTTGGAGCAGCCACGGGTCCAGAAACTGCCTTTGGGGGAGCAATTTCTGGAGAAAAGATCCTACCGCTTTGGGTAATTTTACTAGTTCCGGCAATATTGCTGATGTCGGAATCTTCTTCTTCGGAGTTTATCTCTTCGGCAGCCGGCCAGTCTTGTTTGATGCCATGGTAGTAAATGTCCCCTTGGTAATTCCATGGCACGGTCTTGTCTGATTCATATGGGACTGGCTTAAGCATTGTGATTATTAAAGGAGTTGCTTTCGGAACCGATGTAATTCTAACGGGTCTTTTGGTGGAGACCCTGGAAGAATTTCCGAAAATGGTAATGATTGAAACATCTTCAACAGGAAAAGGTGAAACAGGAGTACTTCCGAATAAAATCTCTTTGTTATCTATCAAACGTTGAATGCTTGTTTTCAATAAAGGGCAATCAGTTGGTGAGGACAAGCAGAGATGGCAAACTTCATTACAGCCAGGGAACACACTGGCTTTCAATAAGTTTATCTTAATGGTTGGAAGTGGAGTCATGAGTTCATTGACTATGGTAACAAACAAATCTTCTTCAATCGCATTGGCATTGTGACCATGTCTGGGCATAGGAGCAGAAATGACATTTGGCTTCTCGGGCGTATCAAACTCAATTTCTTTTGCTTTAATGAGGTCTTGTATTTTGTTCTTCAAGGCCCAACAGTTATTAGTATCGTGACCAGGACTTTCAGAGTGATATGTGCAACGGGCATTGGGGTGATAATGAGGGGATGTTGTATTGGGGTTTTTCAGAGCTTCTTTCAAGGTTGCCAAGTTGGATCTCAGAAGATGCGATAATACTTGAGACAGAGTCATGCTAATTCTGGAGAATTTCCTGACTGGCCTTTCCACCCTTGGTTGATTACTTCTTTGTTGATCAGACGTAGGCTTTGGAATCATAACAGCCCCCACCATTGGTCGGCGTTCGGCCCTATCTTGGTTCCTTTACGGATATACAGCAGCTACCTTTTTGTCCCGATGAAAGGCTTCCTTACAGCTGTAGAAGAAGATGAATCCTTCTGAATCTTTCCACTTTTTATGCCAGCTTTCACTCTCTCTCCGGTCAATATTAGTTCAGTGAAGCCTGCAGATGAACTTCTAATTATATGGTTGAAAAGGGGACCAAGAAAGGTGCTTAAGAACATGTCTACCAACTCCCTTTCAAACAGAGGGGGTTGAACTCTTCCAGCCAAATCTCTCCATTTTTGTGTGTAATCCTTGAAACCTTCATTGGAAGCCATGGCCATACTCTAGAGTTGAGTACAGTTAGGCGCCAAATCAGCATTGTATTGATATTGCTTGTAGAAAGTTGCGGCAAGATCTTCCCAATTATGGATGTTGGCTCTTTCTAGTTGGTAAAACCAGTCGAGTTGTGTTCCAGACAGACTGTCTTGGAAAAAGTGCACCCATAAGTCTTTATCAGCGGTATGGGGTTGGATTTTTCTCACATATGATCGGAGATGCATTTTAGGACATGACACTCCATCATATTTTGCAAACATAGGCACTTTGAATTTTGGAGGAATCACAATCCCCGACACTAGTCCCAATTCCTCAAAGTCTAACCCTGGCACCTTTTGTATTTCAATCGGGCTCAAACGCTCTTCGAGATGTCTGTACTTGTCATCAGTTGGAGGATATTGTTCCTCAGAGTAGTCTTCCTCTTCTTCCTCCTCTTCTTTCGATTCTGAAGGGACAACTTTTTCCTTGCCCTTCCCTTCTCCTTCACCGGATGTTATTGCAAAATTCAAAGTCCTTCTTGTCTGTCCCTGAAATCTTCTCCCCATGTTTAAGACTCCAGTTACCTTCTTTGTTTTCTTTTTCCTCTCTTCAGCCAGCAGAGTCTTCAATTCTTCTTTCCCCTTGGCTAGGGTCATGAGCAACTGTTGAAACTGCGTATTCTGGGCTTGGAGATCTTTCACTGTTTGCTCGAGATCCATCTTACTGAAATAAACAGTAGAGAGATGAGGAAACTTGTTGCAAAAAGACATGTTTATGTTATGATGAATGATATATGCATATGTAATGATTTCAACGAATCAAATTTGTTTTAGACAAAAAGAAAACACACATTATATTAATAAGATAAAGTTTGAGTACAACAATTCCCCTTGGACAAAAAATATAAAACACTAAGATAAAAAAAGCAGTGCGCATCCTCTTTGGTGCAATATAGGCATTCAGGGTCCGCTCCTCATGAAGTACCCTAGTGAGTTCCAAAACCTTCTTATCGCTTGCATAGAATTGGGCTTCGAAAGTATCTCGTTGTCCTTTAAGTTGTATCCAATCCCTTTGTAGGTCTTCAAGAGATGTGGGCATGTCAGGATGTAGGATAGTGTATGGAACATCTCCTTCCTTAACAGGCTCAATGATTACCGGGAGAATATAGGGGTAAGGCATCATAAGACTTTGAGCACGAGTTCATACCCATTTGAGGTAAGGCTCAAGAGGGATGGAATTCTTATGCCCTAAAGTCTTGCTATCTACCTTGTTTAACATCCTCCAAGCTCGGATAAATCTCTGGCGAAGACCTTGATCATCGTTGTCGTAGTCGAATACCAAACCTTGAATCAGCATCTCGTGCGGGCCATCCCTTCGGGCGTAACCAAACTATCTTAAGGTCGAGCATGGGTTGTAGGTGATGCCTCCCCTAATTCCAAGTAGAGGGACATTAGGAAATTCTCCATAACGGTCGACGATGATAACATTCTCTTTGGATCGAGAGCACCAATGAATGTCTGAATGTTTGAGCGTCATCAACCTTTGTGACCACCTTAATACTTGCTCATTATTTATGACTGATTGGGGAAGATGAGAAATAAACCATCTTACCAAGAGAGGAGTGTGTGATACGGTGGGAGAACTGACTTGAGGTTTTGCGTTTGTGTTCGCAAATGTTTCGGTTTAGCAAGAGTCGCCACCGACTTTTTATTTTATCCAAAGGAAAGGTCAAAAAGCACAGGAAAGACCTTTGAGATGTTTTCTTGGGTTCGGGGAGTAGATTATGAAAAGGGAAGGTTCAAGCACCCTTTTCATCCATGATTATCCATGGGATCTTAGTTACTTGTTTAGATCACTTGCTTTTGCTTTTCAATTGTTTGAAATGGTGCTTTGTGTGTGGTTTTGAAAGATGTTTTGAAAAGAGGCCATCGTTGTGGCAACCTTTGTAATGATTCTTGTTTGAATGTATACAAAGGTGTATTTGTCTTTTGAAAAGATGTTCAATGTTTTGAAAGTTTGATTTGGGAAATGTTTTAAAATTGTGTTGTGAGGTGTATTTGAAAATAGCAAGGATGTTTTACAAGTTTTGATCAAGTAACTAAGAGTTATCTACCCTATTTTACTCAAATATCTTTCCTACACATTTTTAACCCTTTTGACAGTGTTGTTTTACCATTGCATTTGGTAAACAACCTTGTATTAGGATGTTAAACGCGACAGGCGCGGGTCATCGTAGAGACCATGATAGCAATTGTGTTAAGTATTTTTTGGCAAATTTTTTCGAGGGACTAGATCATTTTGTTTAGGCAACCAAGATAGCATCATCGAGGGACTATGATCTTTTGTTTTGTTTTTGTTTTGCCAAAGTACTCAACATGCATAACATGGCCCATTTTTAAGGCAACAAGTGGATGTAACCCTAGGGGTGCAAGTGTGCATTGTGTATTGATTTTCATGCATTTTTGTCTTTGTATTAGTCAAGCTATTTGTTGATTTTGGATTTTTGCATACAAACCCTAATCTCTAATCATGGCATAATTGAAAGCATAAATGCATAAAATAAATCTACCACTATTACAACATGATTATGGGGATGGGGATACAATTTTTGAATGGAGAATATTTGACAGGAAATTAAAACTCTAATTTTACTATTACATCCAAATTGAATCAATTGCATAAATAATAAATGAGCAATATTTAAGTAAACAAATTAAATAAATATACAAAACAATATGAATATGCAAAAAAGGTTTTTGTTTATTTTTATGTATGTAAAAATATTTAATGTAAAAAAGAAAGAAATAAAAAAAAAAGATTATAATTTTTTATTAAGGGTAAACCCTAATTTTCTTTTAAGAATACAAATATAATAGATATACTATTTATATAATAAAATAAAATAATGTATATACAAAAAATAAAATATATTTAGAAAAAGTATTATTTAAGTATAAATAACAATAAAAATAAAAGTATAATATTTTTATGTTTTTATTCTCAAGTATCTATTAAATAAAATAAAAGTATGTATATATACATATTAATTAATTATGTAATAAAAATAAAATAAAATATATACAAAAAATAAAAATATATTTAGAACAATATTTTTTTAATGTAAATAAAATAAAGAATAAAAAGTATAATGTTATTATTTATTATTTTCAAATTTTCAATAAATAAAAGTATATACTAATTAAATTATTTTATATCTAAAAAAAAACAATAAAATAATAGAAATGAGTGTGAGAAATTATGAAAATATTTTTGGATATTTTTATGTTTGGAAAATATGAAATAAAAAATCAGAAATGATAAATAAATACAAAAATATAAAATATAAAGAAATTGGGCCAGGGGGTGCATTCAGTAAAAGGGGGGTGTCAATAGTGAGTCAGGACCAAGCCCAGCCCACCACACTTCATCTTCAACCTCTGTTCTTCAAAAACGCGCGCGCCTGGATTCAAACACGAACAACCTGTATGTGTGCTCTAATGCAAAAACACATAACATCAAAGTTGTAGAGCTTTCCAAGACGAATTCAACCATATAAAAAACTTGTCCTAACTCTCAAAGACCAGAGAGAATTTCTCTGGCCCTAAAATCTAACCTAATTTTTTCAGAAAATTCATGGATCAAATTCTCTTAGCATGCTTAACTAAAATGAAAACTAAGCATATGTACAGCTTCATGGCTATGAATACTACATTTCTTATTCACAAACCTAAGTCTAAATGTTCCTAAATAGAGAGATAGGAAGTTGATAAAAACTTGTTTCAGCTGACTTCGTGTATGGCAATGTGGAGCTTTTCAACAAGGCTTGAGATGTTTGGGAGCTTGCTTGAACTTCAC
This sequence comes from Vicia faba, assembly GCA_948472305.1. Lineage (NCBI taxonomy): Eukaryota > Viridiplantae > Streptophyta > Magnoliopsida > Fabales > Fabaceae > Vicia > Vicia faba. The sequence goes on from OX451738.1 coordinate 359,692,080, forward strand.
TTGACCTTCTCCAATGTCTAGCTTGCCTTGAATGTGCTTGAACAAGCCTACAGAACTCAACCTGCTCAAGCTGAAATCAAAAATGGAAAACCCTGTAAATGGAGTTACAGTCAGTGTTTAAGGGTTGGGATAGTTTGGATATGTTGTATGGAAGGTGTTTGAACCAATTTGAGACAAAACGCACGAGGGATTTGAGTTGTGGAAATCAAACTGCATGGAGTTCCCTGTTTTGCCAAATGAAGACGATTTTGTGCTATGGGAGGTTTGAGGGCTCAAAGGGTCGTGTTTCTGGTTCAAGGGGATGTGAGAAAGATGTTTCAAAAGCTTGCACAAGTTGGTTTTAGCTGATGTTCAAGTTCTCATGTATTTGGCATATTTCTTGTATATGAAGTAAAAATGAACCATGATGTAATATAAGCCTGTACAGGCTATCTATCAGCCTGCCTCTTCTGATCTTGGCCCCTCAAGTTGGTGGATATGCTTTTCTGCACAAGATTTGGCTCTATGCTCAAGGATTGTGGTTTTGACATAAAGCAAACTTTGGCAAAAATGGTAATGTACCTTTTACCATTTAGGGATTAATCTTGTATGCAATGCCCTAATGACCAAAACAATGCCTTAGACCAATGGATTTGCATTTAATTATTGAGTGTGGAATGTTTTTGAGGCCTATAATCTAGTGCAAAGCAAGCTGATTTGAATTTGCAACTTGTATCAATATGAACATGCCATGGATGAAAAGTGAGTTTTTGCCAATTTCAAGCCTTCGATTCTCCCTAACCATAAATGAGTTTGGAGAGTTCTTGGACATTTTGGAAATCTTGCAACATTCTCTACAATCCATCTTTGAAATTCAATTTGACATTCCAAGTGGAACTATGTGAAAAATTACCATGAAGATAGGTCAAAATCCTGCCTAAATTAGGGCAAAATTTCACTAAGTTAAAAGTTTCATGGACCCTTGTTCCAAAAATCATAACTTGAGATACAAGATTCTTTTGGGAAAACTTTGTGAATCAAAGTTGTAGAATTTGTGGAGGAATACAACTTTCATGTTGGAAGTTTTGTTAGAATCCAATTTCATCATGGTGAAAATGTTGGGCAAAGTTAGGAAAAATTAAGGAAATTTCCTAACTTAGAAAAATTCTAAGTTATGAAATTTTTCAACTTTAAACCCTAATTTGCAAAAATGGGTTTCTTGATGAACAAGTTTCATGTTTTGACACATCTTGATGAAAAATGACCCTTGGCACTTGATTTTGACCAAAAAGTCAAAGTTTGACTTTTCAGTGTATAGTCAAATTTTGATCAGTTGACTGAAAAATTCATCTATCAATCCAATGCAATTGAGATCTTTTGAGCTTTGTGAATATGTAAAAATGATGCCATTGAGTCCTTGAATCCATGCTTGAGCCCAATTTGCCATTGGCTAGGTCAAAAGTCAGAAATTGCCCTTATGCAGTCAAAACCCTAAAAATGACCATTTTGCCTTTTTGGTGATCTGATCAAATTTCTTGAGGAGTTATGGTCCAAACTTGATCAAATGGTTCATATGAGTTCATAATGTTGATGTGGGTCAAAATTTATGAGTTTTGACTGTAAATTGGCCACAGTTGACTTTTTACCCAATAGAGCTGATTTTTAGGTCAGCTGTCCAATTGATTGGGCAAAAATTTGATTCAAAGCTTGAAACTTAGTATGGACAAACTTATAAGTCCAACATGAAGTATGAAAGTCATTTTGAGCATTGTAAGTCAAAAAATCCCTGTGCAAACTCAAACCCTAATTTAGGTCAACAGTGCAAGGAGATGTCTTGAGCAGTGCAAACCCTAGCTTGGTCTTGAGTTCAGAGAGCCTTGTGATGAGAAATGTTGGTAGAATGAGAGGGAAAATTTTGGGGTACAACATCTGCCCCTGTTCAATCTTCTTGAACCTGAAGATTTAGATTGGTGAGTTCGCCTTTCGTGACACGAAGGTAAAAGAGGATTGGACACTAGAGTGCCCGTAAATTTGCACTCGTCAAAATGTAAATGAGGGAATGGGCTTAAAGATTCCATTTGGAGATGGTTGAGTCTTGTTGGAGATGGGCTTAAAGATGCCATTTAAGACTTGTTTATTGAGAATGAATGTTAGAATGGTATCCGTATCTGGAACGTATCTGAGTTGTATCTGGAGATTGGATTTGTACGAGCAAAGGAATGGCATCCATGTCTGGAGCGTATCCAAGCTGTAATTGTATTTGATTCTTGAATGAATATCGGAATGACTACCGTGTCTGAAGTGTATCTGTATTGTATCCGAAATCTGAAATCTGGATAGGCGACAGAAAGACATCCGTGTCTGAAGTATCTCTGGGCTGGGGAATAGGTTTGAATGAGTGACAGAATGGCAACTGTGTCTAGAGCGTATTTGGACTGTATCTGAAGTTGAGATCTGTATGAGTAGCAAAATGACTTTCGTGTCTAGAATATATTTGTACTGTAACTGGGATCTGGGCAAGTGACAGAATGACTTCCGTGTCTGGAATGCATCTGAACCTAAAGTTGATAGTTGAATCTGAATGAGAAATAGAATGGCTTACGTGTCTGGAGCGTATCTAGTCTGTATCGGATTGCTGAAGTCTGTATGAGTAGTAGAATGACCGTCGTGTCTGGGGTGTATCCATACCATATTTTGCCTTGAAATTCTGAATGAGTAATAGAATGACTGCCGTGTCTGGGGTGTATCCATATTGTATCTGAAATCTTTGAACATTTGTTAAAGATAGCTTTTGATCTTATCCTGAAAAGGGTAAAATGTTAGCTGAAAACACAAAATTATGTTGCATGAAATGTATGGTGCAATAAATGTGTTTAATCAATGTTTATGATATATGAATGTAATGTATGCGCATGTAAGCTGAGTAGTCGTCTTGCTGAGGAAAATAAATCCTTGATAGCGGGAGATAATGAAATCTTTGACTGTTGCTGGGGAAAATAAACCCTTGATTGCTGCTGGAGATTCAAAACCTTTGATTGCTGAGACTGAGAAATCCTTTGGACTACTACTGGGGATTGAAAATCCTTGGTGACTTGTGGGGATTAGCAAGAGCTTTGAAAACTTCTGCGGGGAATTGAGAATCCTTCATGACTTTCCTGGCGGATAAGGGAAACTCTGACGATCTCTACTGGGGGATTAAAACCTGGGAGGCTTCAACTGGAGAAAAGATAACAAAAATCTTTGTTCTGTTGGGAAATAACTCGGTGGGGAGAATGTTTATCCTTTTGGAGAGTTTTAAAAATCTTGGGTTGTATGCCAATCTTCTGGGGAAGCAAGAATGAGAATCTTCATTCAGGCGTTTGGGTCAGGAGGTTGGGTGTGTGCCAATCCTCTTGAGTTTTATCCTTGGTTGGGGATAAGAGTTAACTATTATCTGGTTGATTTCCAGGTTTTAAGATAACTTGCTGGGGGATTTGGAGAAACCGGATTATTTCCACTTTGGTTTAAAGGTTGAAGTTTTGGACTACGTTGGGGAAGAAAGTTTCATCTTCACTGGGGATTTGTAGTTCAAAGTCTTCTGGCTCCACTGGGGATTAGGAGTTTAGAAACTTTAGCTCTGATGGGAATTTTGAAACTTAACTCCACTGGGGATGTGCATTTCAAGGTTTTAGCTCTGTTGAGAATCTGGATGACATACTGCAGAGGATTTCCTCCGGAATAGCACAAAGACGTCTTCCTATACTTTCAACCTATCAGTAATTATCCTTTTTCATTCTGTTTTATTTGTAAGCAGTGATTATATTCAAATGCATATGCTCATTTAATAAATCATTGGACGTTTTCAAATAAAACACAAGTGTAAAAAAAAGAAAGAACAAAGAAATTTATGCACTTTGAAATATCTTTGTATTAACTTTGTGGAAGTATTTTGTACAAAGGAGACAGACATCCTAGTAAGAGAATGTTGTCATAAAAATGAGAAAAATTTATACATAGAAAGATGGCTATGCGTAACAATTCCATGGGGTTCCCATTCTGCTATAGCCTTCACAACTCTGAGTATCTTGTCCATTCGTTGCTTCGTCCGCAGATGATTGGATTGATCAGAAGTTTAGAGCTTGTTTGTGAAGAGATTGTCCTTAAATTGATCCGACGAGACATAGCCATACGCTTTAATTCCCTAACTTTTGCCTGGACCGCCCTTTCGGGTTTCCGATCCACCGGGAAACCCTTTTTTGCCCAAGTCTCCCTTTCGAGTTTTCAACTTGTCGGGTGTACATATTTTTTATATTTATCCCTAATTTTTGCCTGAACCGCCCTTTTGGATTTTCGATTCACCGGGATGCCCATTTTTGCCCAAGTCGCCCTTTCGGGTTTTCAACTTGTCGGGTCGTTTTATGCATAGTATCTTTTGACTATGTCTGCATTTGCAGGGTGCGGTGGGTCATTGCCGTCCATGGTGGTCAAGATCATTGCCCCACCAGAAAAGATGTTTTTGATCATAAATGGTCCTTCGTAAGTAGGAGTCCATTTACCCCTGGGATCGCTTTGCGGCAAAATGATTCGCTTGATTACAAGGTCCCCGACTTGATATACTTGTCTCTTGACTTTCTTGTTGAAGGCCTTGATCATACGTTTTTGATACGCCTGACCATGGCAAACAGCAGTAAGTCGCTTTTCGTCAATCAAGTTAAGTTGATCAAGCTGGGTCTGAATCCAATCGTCTTCACTCAAACCAGCATCCTTCATGATCCTCAAAGAAGGGATCTGAACTTCCACAGGTAAAACAGCTTCCATGCCCTAGACGTCAGATCAGCATCAGAAAAGCCAAGACCATTATCGGCTGTAAGGCTGGCCACACACTCTTGAAACTGATCCGCAGAAGTTTCTTGAGGCACGTGTGTCGTCTTTAGGAATTTGATCAAGGCTTTGGCATGAGCCTCGGAGCAGAGCAATAGATCCAGCATAGAGATTTTTGAAGGGGTTTGCCTCAGCTGCTCTACGACGTCATAGTCGCTTTTCTTAATTATCTTTAAAATCTCCTCCATCTCCTTTTGGGTGGTCTCGAGGATAACCAAAGTCTGAGCCCTCGTCCTGACGGGCGCTTCTTGGATCCCCTTACCTTTATCAGCGGTAACAGCAGAGGGTACAACTTCGGGAGTAACAATTTCTTCAATTACTGGACTTTGCACAGATATCTTGACAGGCACGGGAGCACTTGAGGGTCCAAAGACTGCCCGTGAAGGAGCAATCTCCGGAGAAAAGATTCTTCCGCTACTGGTGATCTTACTTGTCCCCGCAATATTCCCCACATCAGGAGTCTCTTCATCGGAATTTTCTTCAATTGATTCGATCTATTTCACACCGTGATAGAAGATCTCTCCTCCATAATTCTACGGTATTGTCTTGTTGGACTTATATGGGATAGGCCCCGGCATGCTAATCTTCAGTGGTACAAACTTTGGATCAGGTGTAATCTTAACAGGCCTTTTGCAGGTCTTTGAAAGATTGTCGGAAATGGTGATTATAGCAACATCATTGATTGGAGTAACAGGAGTAACATGAGTGATAGTAGTAACATGAGTTTTATGAAAGAGGATCTCTTGAGTATCCATCAAGTGTTGAATGCCTGACTTCAACAGCGGGCAGTCAGATTGCAAGGTTGAACAGAAATAACAATCTTTTTCACAGCCTGGGAAAATCTCGGCTTTCAACAGATTCATCTTGATCATTGGCAACGGAGTCAATAAGTCATCAACAGCGGTAACATGAAGATCTTCTACAATAGCATAGACATTATGACCGTGTTTTGGCATAGGAGTGGATATCACATTAGGTTTTTCGGGGGCATCAAACTCCACCTCCTTGGCATCTATAAAATCTTGGATATTTTTTTTAAGGGCCCAACAGTTGTTGGTGTCGTGCCCCACACTGTTCGAATGATATGCACATTTTGCATTTGAATGATAATAGGGAGAAGAGGTATTTGGGTTTTTCGGCGCTTCTTTCAAGTTGGTAAGGTTTAACTTTAATAGATGAGGGAGGACCTGAGCAGGTGTCATATTGATTCGGGTGAACTGCCATTGTGGCCTTTCTACCCTTTGCCGGTTAGCTCTGGGTTGACTGCTTCAAGGTTGATCGGTTGAGGAGTTCTGGATCATCACAGCCCCCACCGCTGGTCGGCGCTCCATTTTCCCTTGATTTTTCTAGGTGTGAACATCGGAAACTTCCTTCTTGGCTGGGAAGGTCTTCTTGATAGCAGTGGAAGCGGATGCATCCTTCTGGATTTTACCATTCTTAATGCCAGCTTCGACCCTTTCACCGGTCAGAATTAATTCGGTAAACCCTGCAGATTAGCTCCCGATCAAGTGATTGAAGAATGGACCTGACAAGGTCCCCAAAAACATGTCAACCAGCTCTCTATCCGATAATGGTGGCTGCACCCTTCCAGCCAAATCCTGCCACTTTTGGGCATACTCCTTAAATCCCTTATTAGAGGCCATTCCCATACTCTGCAGTTGAGTACGAGTAGGCGCTAAATTTGCGTTATATTGGTATTGTCGGTAGAAAGCAGCAGCTAAATCCTCCCAGTTATGAACATTAGATCTCTCAAGTTGATAGAACCAGTCCAATTGCGTACCCGACAAACTATCTTGAAAAAAGTGGACCCACAGATCCTTATCAGAAGAGTGAGGTTGGATCTTTCTGACGTAGGACCGCAGATGCATCTTCGGACAGGACAAACCGTCGTATTTAGCAAATATAGGCACTTTGAACTTGGGAGGAATGACGATCCCAGCAACCAGCCCTAGTTCTTCGAAATCTAACCCATGTACCCTTTGCACCTCCATGGCTGCCAGTCGGTCCTCTAGATTCTTATACTTATCGTCCGTCGAAGGGTACTGCTGTTTGGAGTAATCTTCATCCTCTTCCTCTTCTTCTTCTTCAGCTTTAGACTCGGAGGGCATTGCAACTCCCTTTCCTTTACCAACCCCTTCGTCAGACGTCGAGGGGAAATCCAGAACTCTCCTTGCCTGGTTCTTATACCTTCTTCCCATAGTGGCTACACCAATTCTTTTCTTTTTCTTCTTTTCCTTTTCCTTCTCTTTCTCTAACGATGCTTTAAGATCCTCTTGACCCTTTGTCAAGGTCATGAGGAGTTGTTGGAATTGCGAATTCTGTGCTTGCAGATCTTTGACCGTCTGCTTTATATCCATCTTGCTGAAATAAACAGCAGAAAGATAAGGAAACCTGGTGTGAAGACCTGTTTATGCATATGATGAATGATATGTTATTCATGTAATGCATTCAAGGATTCATAAATTCAAATTTGTTGCAAACAAAAAGAACACACGTCATATTAATAAGAAGAAATTTGTTAGTACATAAATGCCCCATGGGCAAAATATTACAAAACTCTTAATGTAAAAAGACATTGCGCATCCTCTTTGGTGCGATGTAAGTGTTGAGATTCTGCTCTTCATGGAATTGACGGGTAAGTTCCAAAACCTTCTTCTCACTGGCATAGAAGCTGGCTTCAAAAGTGTTCCATTCTTCCTTGAGTTGTATCCAACTCTTTTGCAAATTTTCCAATGATGTTGGCATGTCTGGATGTAGAAGGGTGTATGGAACCTCTCCTTCCATAACAGGCTCTTTGATCACGGGGAGAATGTGGGGGTAAGGCATCATAAGACTCTGGGCGCGGGTTCGTACCCACTTGAGATAAGGCTCAAGGGGGATGGAATTATTGTGCCCCAGTGTCTTACTATCCACTTTGTTGGGCATCCTCCAAGCTCGGATAAACCTTTATCGAAGTCCTTGAGCATCGTTGTCGAAGTCAAAAACCAAGTCAGGAATCAGCATATCATGAGGGCCATCACTCCGGGCATACCCAAATTGTCTCAAAGCTAAACAGGGGTTGTAGGTAATGCCTCCCCTAATGCCAAGTAGTGGGACATTATGGAATTCTCCGCAACAATCAATGATGATAACATTTTCTCTGGACTGAGAACACCAATGAACATCAGAATGTGTGAGGGTCATCAACCGTTGTGACCACCTTAAACCCTACTCATTCTTTAAAACTGATTGGGGAAGGTGAGAAATAAACCACCTTGCTAGAAGAGGAGTACAGCACATGAGAACACCTCTTTTCCTCATTGTTCGTGTGTGAAATGAGTGTAGGATGTCCCCAAGAAATATAGGCACAGGATTTCGAGATATAAAAATCTTGACAGCATTCACATCTATAAGCTGATCAGGGTTTGGGAACAAGACCAACCCATAGATAAGAAGTGCTACAATCTCCTCAAAAGCTTGCAGATCTAGAGAATTCCAGCAGTCTTGTGCCTTCTCAAACAGAAACTTTGCCAAGAAACCCTTGACACCACTTATGGTTTCCCAATGACCTTTGATATCAGATGGTTGTAAGTGTAAGGCTTGAGCAACATCTTCAGGCTTTGGTTCTCTTTCTGTACCGTTGTAGGGTAGTTGATGAAGAATAGGAATCCTCAGGAGTTAAAAAAATTCCTCCAAAGTAGGTACTAGTTGGTAATCAGGGAATGTGAAACAATAGTGTAGGGGGTCCAAGAACTAGAAGAGAACTTTTATCATGTCTTCTTCAATGTTGGAGTTAACCAAGTTGAGAAGTCTACCATGTCTTTCACTGAAGGGAGAATTCTCTGGAATCTTGGAAGTAAGCTCCTTGAGTTGAGGATGGATTCTCACAAAGTTGACTTGAATTGTTTTTCTGCGAAGAGATTCCATGACCTACAAAACAAGAACAAAGATGAAGATCCAAACCCTTGAAATGGTTAGTGGATGCATATGATGCTTTATGATGTTCATGATGTATGCACAAGTATATGTACAAACAAGTCACACAAGATCCTAGTTTCAGGCTTGTCTGGGGTTTCATAGGTAAGTACCCTCTTGAAGTTAGTTGGCTCAACTAGTCCTATAAATAGTAACCGGGTTCTAAGGAGCTCAATATCACCGGATTATTTTTTGTGTTCATTGTTTCAGTTTAGCCACTTAACTGGCGACCGAAATATTCCAAGAAAACAACCCTCAATGAGTGTAGTATCGAGTATCTACCAACTTCGGACTGCACCAAAGCCGGTCATCTCACTATCCCTAATAAGGCCAAGATGGTCAAGTAAAGGTTCTAGGAGTTCATTAGTGCTTCATGACATCACTCAGCGGCCCCATATTCTCTTTGATTGACTCAAAGGCTACCGGTACCCACAAATATGTCGCACTAATATAGCTATTACTTCAACTATGTCGGTATACCCCGTACAGTTTCCACAACGTATTGCTATATACCTATGAATGTTTCCCAAATATCCGGGTAGAGGATTCAAAACCAAACAAGAGAACCAAATGTAGAGCAATCAAAGCAAACAAGATAAGCATGCAAAGGTGATCTAAACCCTAAGGTTACTCCACTTTAAAAGAATCCCCAGCAGAGTCTCCAGTTCTGTGATACGGTGGGAGAACTGACTTGAGGTTTTGCGTTTGTGTTTGCAAATGTTTCGGTTTAGCAAGAGTCGCCACCAACTTTTTATTTTATCCAAAGGAAAGGTCAAAAAGCACAGAAAAGACCTTTGAGATGTTTTCTTGGGTTCGGGGAGTAGATTATGAAAAGGGAAGGTGCAAGCACCCTTTTCATCCATGGTTATCCATGGGATCTTATTTACTTGTTTAGATCACTTGCTTTTGTTTTTCAATTGTTTGAAATGGTGCTTTGTGTGTGGTTTTGAAAGATGTTTTGAAAAGAGGCCATCGTTGTGGAAACCTTTGTAATGATTCTTGTTTGAATGTATACAAATGTGTATTTGTCTTTTGAAAAGATGTTCAATGTTTTGAAAGTTTGATTTCGGAAATGTTTTGAAATTGTGTTGTGAGATGTATTTGAAAATAACAAGGATGTTTTGCAAGTTTTGATCAAGTAACTAAGAGTTATCTACCCTATTTTACTCAAAGATCTTTCTTACACATTTTTAACCCTTGTGACAATGTTGTTTTACCATTGCATTTGGTAAACAACCTTGTATTAGGATGTTAAACAGGACAGGCGCGGGTTATTGTATAGACCATGATAGCAATTGTGTTAAGTATTTTTGGAAAAAATTTCGAGGGACTAGATCATTTTGTTTAGGCAACCAAGATAGCGTCATCGAGGGACTATGATCTTTTGTTTTGTTTTTGTTTTGCCAAAGTACTCAACATGCATAACATGACCCATTTTTAAGGCAACAAGTGGATGTAACCCTAGGGATGAAAGTGTGCATTGTGTATTGATTTTCATGCATTTTTGTCTTTGTATTAGTCAAGCTATTTGTTGATTTATGATTTTTGCATTCAAACCCTAATCTCTAATCATGGCATAATTGAAAGCATAAATGCGTAAAATAAATCTACCACTATTACAACATGATTATGGGGATGGGGATACAATTTTTGAATGGGGAATATTTGACAGGAAATTAAAACCCTAATTTTACTATTACATCTAAATTGAATCAATTGCATAAATAATAAATGAACAATATTTAAGTAAACAAATTAAATAAATATACAAAATAATATGAATATGCAAAAAAGGTTTTTGTTTATTTTTATGTATGTAAAAATATTTAATGTAAAAAAGAAAGAAATAAAAAAAAGATTATTATTTTTTATTAAGGGTAAACCCTAATTTTCTTTTAAGAATACAAATATAATAGATATACTATTTATATAATAAAATAAAATAATGTATATACAAAAAATAAAATATATTTAGAAAAAGTATTATTTAAGTATAAATAACAATAAAAATAAAAGTATAATATTTTTATGTTTTTATTCTCAAGTATCTATTAAATAAAATAAAAGTATGTATATATACATATTAATTAATTATGTAATAAAAATAAAATAAAATATATACAAAAAATAAAAATATATTTAGAACAATATTTTTTAGTGTAAATAAAATAAAGAATAAAAAGTATAATGTTATTATTTATTATTTTCAATTTTTCAATAAATAAAAGTATACATTAATTAAATTATTTTATGTCTAAAAAAACAATAAAATAATATAAATAAGTGTGAGAAATTATGAAAATATTTTTGGATATTTTTATGTTTGGAAAATATGAAATAAAAAATCAGAAATGATAAATAAATACAAAAATATAAGATATAAAGAAATTGGGCCAGGGGGTGCATTCAGTAAAAGGGGGTGTCAATAGTGAGCCAGGACCAAGCCCAGCCTACCACACTTCATCTTCAACCTCTGTTCTTCAAAAACGCGCGCGCCTGGATTCAAACACGAACAACCTGTATACGTGCTCTAATGCAAAAACACATAACATCAAAGTTGTAGAGCTTTCCAAGACGAATTCAACCATATAAAAAACTTGTCCTAACTCTCAAAGACCAGAGAGAATTTCTCTGGCCCTAAAATCTAACCTAATTTTTTCAGGAAATTCATGGATCAAATTCTCTTAGCATGCTTAACTAAAATGAAAACTGAGCATATGTACAGCTTCATGGCTATGAATACTACGTTTCTTATTCACAAACCTAAGTCTAAATGTTCCTAAATAGAGAGATAGGAAGTTGATAAAAACCTGTTTCAGCTGACTTCGTGTATGGCAATGTGGAGCTTTTCAACAAGGCCTGAGATGTTTGGGAGCTTGCTTGAACTTCACTTGACCTTCTCCAATGTCTAGCTTGCCTTGAATGTGCTTGAACAAGCCTACAGAACTCAACCTGCTCAAGCTGAAATCAAAAATGGCAAACCCTGTAAATGGAGTTACAGTCAGTGTTTAAGGGTTGGGATAGTTTGGATATGTTGTATGGAAGGTGTTTGAACCAATTTGAGACAAAACGCACGAGGGATTTGAGTTGTGGAAATCAAACTGCATGGAGTGCCCTGTTTTGCCAAATGAATAGGATTTTGTGCTATGGGATGTTTGAGGGCTCAAAGGGTCGTGTTTCTGGTTCAAGCGGATGTGAGAAAGATGTTTCAAAAGCTTGCACAAGTTGGTTTTAGCTGATGTTCAAGTTCTCATGTATTTGGCATATTTCTTGTATATGAAGTAAAAATGAACCATGATGTAATACAAGCCTGGACAGACTATCTATCAACCTGCCTCTTCTGATCTTGGCCCCTCAAGTTGGTGGATATGCTTTGCTGCACAAGATTTGGCTCTATGCTCAAGGATTATGGTTTTTACATAAAGCAAACTTTGGCAAAAATGGTAATGTACCTTTTACCATTTAGGGATTAATCTTGTATGCAATGCCCTAATGACCAAAAAATGCCTTAGACCAATGGATTTGCATTTAATTATTGAGTGTGGAATGGTTTTGAGGCCTGTAATCTAGTGCAAAGCAAGCTGATTTGAATTTGTAACTTGTATCAATATGAACATGCCATGGATGAAAAGTGAGTTTTTGCCAACTTCAAGCCTTCGATTCTCCTTAACAATAAATGAGTTTGGAGAGTTCTTGGAAATTTTGAAAATCTTGCAACATGATCTACAATACATCTTTGAAATGCAATTTGATATTCCAAGTGGAACTATGTGAAAAATTACCATGAAGATAGGTCAAAATCCTGCCTAAATTAGGGCAAAATTTCACTAAGTTAAAAGTTTCATGGACCCTTGTTCCAAAAATCATAACTTGAGATCCAAGCTTATTTTGGGAAAACTTTATGAATAAAAGTTGTAGACTTTGTGGAGTACTACAACTTTCATGTTGTAAGTTTTGTTTTAATCCAATTGCATCATGGTGAAAATGTTGGGAAAAGTTAGGAAAAATTAAGGAAATTTCATAACTTAGAAAAATTCTAAGTTATGAAATTTTTCAACTTTAAACCCTAATTTGAAAAAATGGGTTTCTTGATGAAAAATTTTCATGTTTTGACACATCTTGATGAAAACTGACCCTTGCCACTTGATTTTGACCAAAAAGTCAAAGTTTGACTTTTCAGTGTACAGTCAAATTTTGATCAGTTGACTGAAAAATTAATCTGTCAATCCAATGCAATTGAGATCTTTTGAGCTTTGTGAATATGTAAAGATGATGTCATTGAGTCCTTGAATCCATACTTGAGCCTAATTTTCCATTGGCTAGGTCAAAAGTCAGAAATTGCCCTTGTGCAATCAAAACCCTAAAAATGACCATTTTGCCCTTTTGGTGATCTGAACAAATTTCTTGAGGAGTTGTGGTCCAAACTTGATAAAATGGTTCATATGAGTTCATAATGTTGATGTGGGTCAAAATTTATGAAGTTTGACTGTAAATTCTCCACAGTTGACTTTTTCCCCAATACAGTTGATTTTTAGGTCAATTGTCCAATTGACTGGGCAAAAATTTGATTCAAAGCTTGAAACTTGGTATGGACAAACTTACAAGTCCAACATGAAGTATGAAAGTCATTTTGAGCATTGTAAGTTAAAAAATCCCTGTGCAAACTCAAACCCTAATTTAGGTCAATAGTGCAAGGAGATGTCTTGAGCAGTGCAAACCCTAGTTTGGTCTTGAGTTCAAGGAGCCTTGTGATGAGAAATGTTGGTAGAATAAGAGGGCAAATTTTGGGGTACAACAGAGTGCAACACATAAGTACACCTCTTTTCCTCATTGTGCGAGTGTGAAAAGAGTGTAGGATATCCCCTAGCAGTGTAGGCACCGGGTTGCGTGACATGAAGATCTTGACGGTGTTCACATCTATGAGTTGGTCAGGATTTGAAAAAAAAACCATCCCATAGATGAGAAGAGCCACAATTTCCTCAAAGGGTTGCAAGTCTAAGGAATTCCAACAGCTTTGGGCTTTCTCAAACAGGAACTTTTCTAAGAAGCCTCTGACACCACTCCTAGTTTCCCAGTGAGTTATGACATCAGATGAGTGCAAGTGTAGAGCTTGAGAAATCTCTTCTGGCTTTGGTTATCTTTCCGTACCGTTGAAAGGTAGTTGATTGAGAATGGGAATCCTCAAGAGTTGAGAATTCTTCCAAAGTAGGCACAAGTTGATAGTCGGGGAATGTGAAGCAATGGTGCAAAGGATTAAAGAACTGAAAGAGCACCTTCAACATATCCTTATATGTGTTGGAGGTGACCGAGTTGAGTAGACGACCATGTCTCTCGGTGAATGGAGAGTTATCGGGGATCCTTGAAGCTAGCTCTTTAAGTTGTGGAGGAATTCTTACAAGGTTGACTTGAATAGTTTTCCTGCGAAGTGAATCCATATCCTACAAAACAAGAACAAAGATGAATCCCAAAATCCTTGAAATGGTTAGTGGATGTATATGATGTTCATGATGTCCATGATGTTATGTACAAGTATGCATATACAAACAAAGCAAACAAGTCCTTAGTTTAGGCTTGCATGGAGTTTTATAGGTAAGTACCCTCTTGAAGTTTAGTTGGCTTAAACCTGTCCTAGTAATAGTAACTGGGTTCTAAGGAGCTCAATATCACTGGATTGTTTCCTTGGTCATTGTTTCATCTCAAGCCTCTTTAATGGCAACCGAAATATCCCAAGAAACCAAACCTCAATGAGTGTAGTATCGAGTATCTACCAACTTCGGACTGCACCAAAGTCGGTCATCTCACTACATCCTAAAGGCCAAGTTGGTCAAGTAAAGGTTCTAGAAGTTCATTAGTGCTTCATGACATCACTCAGCAGCCTCGTATTCTCTTTTATTAACTCAAAGGCTACCGGTACCCACAAATATGTCGCACTAACGTAGCTATTTCTTAGACCATGTCGGTATACCCCACACAGTTTGCACAATGTATTGCTACTTACCTATAAGGTATCCCAAATCTGGGTAGAGGATTCAAACCCAAACAAAGAACTATAATGTAAAGAAAACAAGTCAAACAATGAAAGCAAGTAAATGTGATCTAAACCCTAAGGTAACCCCACTTTTAAAATTCTCCCCAGCGGAGTCGCCAGTTCTGTGATACGGTGGGAGAACTGACTTGAAGGTTTTGCATTTTATCGCAAATGTTGTGGTTAGCAAGAGTCGCCATCGACTTTTCTTTTATCCAAAAGGAAAGGTTAAAAAGCACAGAAAATACCTTTGAGATTGTTTCTTGAGTTCGGGGGGTAGATTATGAAAAGGGAAGGTATTAGCACCCTTTTCATCCATGGTTTTCCATGGGCTCTTAGTTACTTGCTAGATCACTTGCTTTTGTTTGAAATTGTGTTTTATGTGGTTTTTGAAAGTATTTTGTAAAGAGGCCATTGTTTAGGCAATCTTTGTAATGATTCTCGTTCGTAAGAATGTATACAAAGATGTTTGTCTTTTTGAAAATGTTTTCAATGTTTGTAAGATATTTGGAAATGTGTGCGGGTTTGTTTTAAAAATAGCAAGGATATTTGTTTGAAATGGAGCAAGTAACTAAAAGTAATCTACCTACTCAACTGTCTTTCTTGTTCATTTTCTTTTCCTTTGATATTGTTGTCTTACCATTGATTTGGTACACAACCCTATCTTTGGATGTAAATGGGACGGGCGTGGGTCATCGTATAACCATGATTAGCAATGTTGTAAAGTATCTTAGCATTTTTTGAGGGACTAAGATCATTTTGTAAGGCAACTTTGAATAGCGTCATCGAGGGACTATGATCTTGTATTTGTTTGTTTTTGCTAAGACACCTCACATGCGTAATATGGCCATTTTTGTATAAGGCAACCAAGTGGAG
The DNA here is from genome assembly GCA_948472305.1 of Vicia faba. NCBI lineage: Eukaryota > Viridiplantae > Streptophyta > Magnoliopsida > Fabales > Fabaceae > Vicia > Vicia faba. The sequence continues at coordinate 359,707,774 of OX451738.1, forward strand.
TAACCCTAGGGGATGCTTGTATGCAAGTGTATCATTTTCATGCTTGATTTTGTCTTGAATTAGGGTTTTCTATTTGATTGATTTTATCTTGCCATACAAACCCTAATTACTAATATATTATATAAAAAGCGATAAATTGCGAGATTTAAAGATCACTACGCTATTACAACACTTTGTGGGAGGGGTATACAAATTATGAATGGGGATTGAAATAATATAAACCTAATTAATCTATTACAACCAAATTAAATTTATACAAGTATTGGAATAAATAATGTACAAGGCAATTTAAATATGCAAAGATATATAAATGCAAAAGAAGATTTTTCCTTCGTTTTTTATGTGAAAAAGTTTTAACCTAAACCTAATAAATAAATCAAGATTAAAGTTAAATTAATTAAGAAAGGAAATTATTTTTTAGGAAAGATTTTGATTAAACCCTAATTCTAATTTATTAAAAAAAGGAAATAAATTTCTTTAAGTTTTTAAGTATTTTTGCATTTTTTGTCTTAAAAATAATAAATGGTATTTATGAAATATTTTAGTCTTTTTATATATTAAAATAAAATATTAATAAGTGTGAGAAAAAATATTTAACCTAATTTTATTTTAATTTACAAGTTTATTTGATAAAGAATAAATAATATATGACTAAATAAAATATTTTATGTGATAAAAATAAAATGAAATAAGTCAAAATCTAAATCTATCATTTTTTATATTTTTCATGATTTTTAATATTTAATAAAATAAAATGAAAGGGTAAAATAAATAAATAAAATTAATATGGGCCAGGGGTGCTGCAAGTAGATAGAAGGTGAGAGGTTAGCAAAAATCATAGGGCCCAATGCCCAGAAGCCCACGCTGCAAACAACAAAAAAAAGATGGAAAATGTGAAAAATTGCAAAAGGCAGCGCCAAGGCTCGAACCCGTGACCTAAGGCATTTCTGCGTGTTGCCTTGTCACTGGGGTGGCTGTACATCTGTTAGTTCAAATGAAAACAAAAATACATAACACAAAACGTTGTCTTTCCCTGTACTTCATCTTCAACCTCTAGCCAGTCGGACCCCCTGTAACTCTTTCATCTCTCAACAAAAATGGAAAGTGATAACATGAACATTATAGCATTTTACTTCACGATTCTAACCATGTGCATAACTAAAACTATAAGTCCAAGATCAGAGAGAATTTTGTTGGCCCTAATTCTTAACCTAATTTTTTCAGGAACTTCAATCTCAAAATTCTCTAAACTCAGGCCAAATAAATGGAAGCTATGGATATGTACAGCTTCGTAGCAATGATGTCTACATCTTTTATTCACAAATGGAAAGCTAACTATGCCTGTATTAAGAGTTAGAAATATAGAAAACTCACCTCGAAAATGGAAATCTTGTTTTGGAAATGAGCTTGCTTTAGGATGTTGTGATGATCAAGTTAGCTTCCTTGAACCTCTAGGAAGCTAATACAATGCTTAGCTTGTCTTGAGAGTGGCTGGAAAGGTCTGGAGAAGTCCACCTGTGTTACTCTATTTTTGAACTTCAACAATGGGGAAGATGGAGTTACAGTGATGTTTCAGGGTGTGGGATGGTTTACTTGTAAGGTAAGGAAGCTTAGGAAAGCAATAGGCCTGAAAACGCACGAGTGAAATGGAAGATTCAGTTCACAAGTCATAAATGACAAGTTTGGAGGCTTGGTATTCCATTTATGATTTTAGGGTGTTTCAAGGCTTGGGCATTTGTGGTTTTAGTTGCAAAATGATGGCTTTATATAGAGCAAAAGGTTGGAGGACTTATGCTTGCTCAGAAGTACAAGATCACATGTCTTGCTACATTTCTTGTTTTTGAAGCAAGTGTGAGAAATGAATTCTTAATGCATGATTCTGATCTTGTATGGTGGTATGAAGCTTTAAACATGTTTTGTTCAGGTTTAGAGGCTTGGTTTGTGCAGAAAGAACAAGTCCAAGGCTCAAGAAATGGAAAAATGTAAAAAGCATGCTTTTCCAAAATGGCAATGTTGTCTTTCTTCCAAAAATGGTTATTTTCTTGTACAATACGTTGAATGCTTGGATTTAGGGCATGAAATCTTATGCAATCCATTAATGGTGGAGTGACAAACGAGTTTGAGGCCTAAAAAGTGAAGATTGTATAGCATGCTTGAGGATTTGAATTTTTGTTCTTCATGAAATGGCTTGAAATCAAAGTGAGAAATTGCCAACTTCATATCTTCGATTCTCCCTACTCAAGAATGATCTCAAGGAGTTCTTGGACATTTTGGAATGCTTTAAATGTTCTCTACAACTCATCTTTGAATTGCTTTCAAAGATTCCCCTTGGAACTATGTGAAAAATAGGCATGAAGTTAGGTCAAAAACCTGCCTAACTAGGGCAAGATTTCACTAAGCTATTTTAGTTCATGAGCATGTATTCACAAAATTATATGTTGAGATCCAATCATCTTGGGGAGAAATTGTGTGAAAAAATTTTGTATATTTCATAGAGATCTACAACTTTCATGTTGGGAACTTCCTTTGAATCATCTTGTATCATGGTGAGAATTTGGCTTAAAGTTGAGAAAAAATAAGAAACTTTCTATACTTTGAAAAATTTCTAAGTTAAGAAATTTCAAATTTCAAAACAAAATCTTCAATCTTAGATTTCTTGATGGACAAGTTTCACATTTTGACATGTTTTGATGAATTATGATCCTTGGCACTTGAATTTGACCAAAAAGTCAAAGTTTGACTTTTCAGTATACAGTTGACTTTTGATCAGTTGACTGAAAAATTCATTTGTCAATCCAATGAATTTGTAATGTTTTGAATCATGTCATTAGGTCAAGATGATACAATTGAACTCTTGAAATCATGCTCCAAACCAATTGATCATTTGCTAGGTCAAAAATCAGAAATTGCCACTTCTTAGTCAAAACCCTAATTTTGACCATTTTGCCCTTTTGATGATTTGATCAAATTCCTTGGGGAATTATGGCCCAAATTTGATGAAATGATACATATGAGTCTAAGATGTTTATGTGGATCAAAAATTATGAAGTTTGACTTTAAATTGGCCATGGTTGACTTTTTTCCCAATACAGCTGATTTTTAGGTCAATTGTCCAATTAACTGATCAAAAATGCGATTCAAAGCTTGAAACTTGGCATGAATTATCTTGGGGGTCCATAATTATCCTTGAAAGTCATATGAAGCATTGATGGTCCAAAAATCCTTGTGCAATCTCAAACCCTAATTTTGGTTCATCAGTGCATGATGAGATGTCTTGAGCTGGTCAAACCCTAATCCAGTCTTGAGTCAAAGAGATCTTGTAAGAACAATCTTGATAAATGAGAAGGAAAATTTTGGGGTACAACAACTATGTCCCGTCAGATCACTTTACAGACAACCTTTGGCTTCCACTGACAAACTCAGAGGTTCTGATCAATTCAATCATCTTTGGGCGAGGCAACAAATAGATAAGATGCTCAGAGAAACGAAGGTTATAGCAGAATGGGAACCCCATGGAATTATTACACATAGCTATATTTCCTTTGTATCAAAATTTTCATTTTTTATGACAGCAATCTCTTATCATAATGTTTGTCTCCTTGTACAAAAATACTTATTCAAAGTCAATGCAAAGTTATCCCTTTGAAAGTGTAAAAACTATTTGTCTTTTCTTTACGCTTGTGTTTTGTTTACAAAAACGTCCAATGATTCATTGTTGAACATATGCATTTGAATATAATTATTGTTTACAAATAAACAAAATGAAAAAAGAGGCAATTACCGATAGGTTGAAAGGATAGGATAATATCTCTAGGTTATTCCATAAGTAATCCCCGGCAGTTCGTCATTTAAATCCCTAGCGGAACAAAGTTTCAAATTATTGATCCCCAGTAGAAGTCGTCAAATTTCTCAGGATTCCCCAATAGGATTCTACAAGCAGTACATGGCATTTCCCTTACAACAGGGTTTATTTCTCTTGGCAGAAATTCATCAAATAACTTCAACTTCAAAACGCGAAGACTTACATATCCTCAGCAGCAGTCATGGATTTATTTTCCCTAAATCCAACAGCAGTACAGTAAATTGGCTCACATACGCATACATCACATTCGTATATTAAAAACATTGATAAAACAAATGCATTATATCATACATTTCATACAACATGACTTTGCATTTTAGCTAACCTTTTTACCCTTTTCAGGATAAGATTAAAAGCTACCGTTAACAATATTCAAAGTTTTCAGATACTGTTCAGATATGCTCCAGACACGGACGTTATTCTGATACTCATTCAGCTTTCACATACAGTACAAATACGCTTCAGACATGGATCTCATTCTGATACTCATTCGGATTTCAACTTTTGATATAGTTTAGATACGCTCCAGATACGGATGCCATCCTGATAACTCATTTAGACTCAACCTGTTGATACAGTGCATATACGCTTCAGACATGGATGCCATTCTGATACTCATCCAGATCTAACTTTAAGATACAGTATAGATACGCTCCAAACGTGGATGCCATTGTGATACTCATTCAGCTTTCTGATACAATTCATATACGCTACAGACACAGATGTCGTTCTGACATTCATTCAATTTTCAGATACATTATAGATACGCTCTAGACACGGATGCCATTCTGATACTCATTCGGATTTCAACTTTTGATATGGTTTAGATATGCTCCAAACACGGATGCCATTCTGATACTCATTCGGATTTCAACTTTTGATACGGTTCAGATACGCTCCAAACACGGACGCCATTCTGATACTCATTCTTCCAGCTTACAGGTTACAATTCAACAATCACTTTCGGATGGCATCTTTAAGCCCATCTCCCACAGCTTTCTATCGCCTCTCTAAATGGCAGCTTTAAGCCCATTCCTTCTATCATCGCATCGCTTAGTGCAAATTTCTGGGCACTTTAGTGTCCAATCATCTTCCACCTTCAAGTCACGACTGGCAAAACTCGCCAGTCTAACTCTTCAGGTTTAAGAAGATTGAAAAGAGGCAGTTGTTGTACCCCAAAATTTTCCCTCTCACTTATCAAGAATTTTCTCACAAGATCTCTTTGACTCAAGACTGCATTAGGGTTTAATCAGCTCAAGACACCTCCTTATGCACTGATGACCAAAATTAGGGTTTGAGTTTCCACAAGGATTTTTGGACTGTCAATGCTTCATATTACTTTCAAGGATCATCATGGACCCCTAAGATTACTCATGTCAAGTTTCAAGCTTTGAATCACACTTTTGATCAGTTAATTGAACAGTTGACCTAAAAATCAGTTGTATTGGGGAAAAAGTCAACCATGGCCAATTTACAGTCAAAATTCATAATTTTTATCCACATCAACATCTTAGACTCATATGTATCATTTTATCAAGTTTGTACCATAACTCTTCAAGAAATTTGATCAAATCATCAAAAGGGCAAAATGGTCAAAATTAGGGTTTTGACTGAGAAAGGGCAATTTCTGATTTTTGACCTAACAAATGATCAATTGGTTGGAAGCATGATTTCAAGAGTTCAATTGCATCATTTTGACCTAATTACATGATTCAAAACATTACAAATCCAATAGATTGACAGATGAATTTTCCAGTCAACTGTATACTGAAAAGTCAAACTTTGACTTTTTGGTCAAAGTCAAGTGCCAAAGATCATAATTCATCAAAACATGTCAAAATATGAAACTTGTTCATCAAGAAATAAAGGATTTAAGATTTTGTTTTGAAAGGTTGAAATTTCTTAACTTAGAAATTTTTCTAAGTAGAAAATTTCTTTTTTTTTCTCAACTTTGAGCCAAATTTTCACCATGATGCAAGATGATTCAAAGGAAACTTCCAACATGAAAGTTGTAGATATCCATGAAATCTACAAATTTTCTTCACACAATTTCTCCTAAAAATTCTTGGATCTCAAGATATAATTTTGTGAATACATGCTCATGAACTAAAAATAACAGTGAAATTTTGCCCTAGTTAGGCAGATTTTTGACCTAACTTCATGGCAATTTTTCACATGGTTCCAAGAGGAATTTTCAAAATCAATTCAAAGATGAGTTGTAGAGCACATTTCAAGCTTTCCAAAATATCCAAGAAATCCTTGAGATCCTTCTTGTGTAGGGAGAATCGAAGAGATGAAGTTGGTGATTTGTCACTTAGATTTCAAGCCATATTGTGAAGAACATTGGATCCAATCCTCAAGCATGCTGAACAGATCCTACTTTGCAGGCTTCTAACTTGACTTTCACTCCATATTTAATTGTTTTCACTGTTGTTGTAAGCTTTAAGCCAAGCATTGAATGCATTGTACAAGAATAATTCCATTTTTGGGAGAAAGGCAACATTGCCATTTTGGAAAAGCAAGCTTTATGCAAAGTCAGCTTGCATTGAGCCTTGCACTTGTTTTTTCTGCACAAACACACTCCACTTAATCAGAACAAGTATGTTTAAAGGTCTCATCCCTCTACAAAGCTTGGTACTGCACCTTGGAACCATGCTTGCTAGCTTTGCTTCACAAACAAGAAACCAAGCAAACATGTGAGTTTTTGAAATCTGAGTTGTTACAAGACTTGAGACCACTTGCTTATAAGTAGACACACTATTTGCAAGTTGACACACTAATTCTAAGACTCCATATCACTCTCAAACACTTTGCAACTCAGAATCTGCCATAGCTTGACAGTTTTAAACTTTACATAGCAATCTCCAAATCCACTCGTGCGTACTGAGTTTTAACCACCCAAACACTTAATATACATATATATAAGTGATCCAGGCCCTTGTTCCCTCACTGTAAATCCTCCTTCACCATCCACCATTTTCAAATATCAAGCTTGCAGGTTGACTTGAGTAGAGAGATTCAGGGACTTTCAGGATAAAGTAAGGATTGGAATACACTCAGGGAGGTCCAGGCAAGCTAAATAGATCCTCAGGCCTTCTCAAAACTTGCTCAAACTCCATTCACGATTCCAGCTGCAAGAGGTAAAAACTCAAACTTTTATCTCTTAATACAAGCATCATTTGGTCCTGATTTGTGAAAACAAAATATAGATATCCTTTCTCTAAAGCTAACCATGTTCATAGTTTTCATTTATATTAACTGTGTATAGAGAATTTTGGATTTGAAATTTCTGCAAAAATAGGTTTCAAATTAGGGCCAGTAAAATTAGATTTTATCTTTGATTTTTAGTTTACATAAGTTATATGTTTGAATTCTTGGGGAAAACACCACAACTTTCATGTTTGAACTTTCCATTTTTATGGAGAAATGAGGAAGATACAGGTGGTCCGGCCATGGCTCAAGGTTGAAGATGAAGTTGCCTTCAGGAGGCGTTTTCTAATATATATTTATGTTTGTGTTTATATAAACAGATGTACAGCCACCCTAGTGGTAAGGCAGTGCACGTAAATGCTAGAGGTCACGGGTTCGAGCCTCAGCGCGCTGCCTTTTGCATTTTCTCACATTTTTTCCCCATTTTTTTGTCCCTTTACAGCGCTGGGCTTCTTGCTTCATGGGCCTATGTTTTTTTGCTAACATTCTGCACCCTGTTTACTTGTGACACCCCTGGCCCAATATCATTTTATTTATTTTATTTTCATTTTATTTTCTTAAATATATTTTTCTTAATATAAAAAAATCATAAAAAATATAAAAATGATAAATTTATATTTTGGATTATTTATTTTATTTTTCTCACAAAAATATTTTTTTATTTTGTTATATATTATCTATTTTTATTAAATAACCTTGTAAATTAAATTAGAGCTAGTTTAATATTTCTTTTTTCTTTATACCCATTAAACATATTATTTTAATATAAAAAAAGACCAAAAATATCTCATAATGCCATATATTATTTTCAAGACAAAAAAATATAAAAATATTTTTTCTTAAAAAAAACTTAGTTTCTTTTAATCAAATAGAATTAGGGTTTATTCAAAAATATTTTCCTAAATAATTTCTTATCTTAATTTATTTAAGTTAATCTTGATTTATTTATTAGGTTTAGGTTAAAACTTTTTTTCACATAAAAAACCAAACAAAAATCTTCTTTGCATTCACATATTCTTGCATATTTAATATTTCAATTCTTGTATAAATTCAATTTGGTTGTAATAGATTAATTAGGTTTATATTATTGCAATCCCCAGTCATAAAGTGTATACCCCCTCCCACAAGTGTTGTAATAGCGTAGTAATTTTTAAATTTCGCAATTTATCGCTTTTACATAATATGCTAGTAATTAGGGTTTGTATGGCAAGATAAAACCAATCAAATTGAAAACCCTAATTCAAGACAAAATCAAGCATGAAAATGACACACTTGCACACAAGAACCCCTAGGGTTACTCCACTAGGTTGCCTTACAAAATGGCCATATTACGCATGTAAGGTATCTTAGCAAAAACAAACAAATACAAGATCATAGTCCCTCGATGACGCTATTCAAAGTTGTCTTACAAAATGATCTTAGTCCCTCAAAAAAATGCTAAGATACCTTGCAACATTACTAATCATGGTTATATGATGACCTACACCCGTCCCGTTTACATCCAAAGATAGGGTTGCTTACCAAATCAATGGCAAGACAACAATATCAAAGGAAAAGAAAATGAACAAGAAAGACATTTGAGTAGGTAGATTGCTTTTAGTTACTTGCTCCATTTCAAAATAAACATCTTTGTTATTTTCAAAACAAACACACACATTTCCAAACATCTTACAAACATTGAAAACATTTTCAAAAAGATCAACATCTTTGTATACATTCTTACGAACGAGAATCATTACAAAGATTGCCTAAACAATAGCCTCTTTACAAAATACTTTCAAAAACCACACAAAGCATAATTTCAAACAAAAGCAAGTGATCTAGAAAGTAACTAAGAGCCCATGGAAAACCATGGATGAAAAGGGTGCTAATACCTTCCCTTTTCATAATCTACCCCCCGAACTCAAGAAACAATCTCAAAGGTCTTTCCTGTGCTTTTTCACCTTTCCTTTTGGATAAAATAAAAGTCGGTGGCGACTCTTGCTAACCGCAACATTTGCAATCAAACGCAAAACCTTCAAGTCAGTTCTCCCACCTATCACACTCATCTTCATCATTCTGCATAAAAATAAACGTAACAGTCAACGGATGAACTAACTCTAAATCCATAAATTAGCTACTAGGACTACACTTCCTATTCTTCATTTTAATCCTTAGGAATAAAGCTCATCGCGTTAGCTATTTAACGCTTTGAACGACACCTCAAACGGAGTCTAGAAACTCAAGTTACAACATTCTCAAACTGATTCTGCCAAAAACCAGACAACATGGGTCAACGCATAACTCCTTGGATCGACGCGTATTGCACTAGACTCATAACATGAGTCGACATATCCTTTCTTGGATCGACTCATACTGGGTCTTCTACACAGCATGTATCGACACATGCCCCTACGTATCGACTAATCCTGAGTCTAAAAGTCCTCATGTATTGATGCAAAACCTTTTGTGTCGACTCATCCTGAGTCTCTAAACCTTCTTGTATCGACACATCATGTTTGGGGTCGACGCATATTTCTCTATCCTGCATAATTTCTGTGATATCCTCTGCGTTTTCACTACGGGTTCCATAATTTAAGCCCTAAAAACTTAATCTAATCATGGATAATCATCACTTACAGTTATCCTATAATTCTACATCAATTAATCAACATTGGGGCATCATTATTCATCCAAAAATCATCGACTTTTCATCATACAATCTCATACACATTTAATTCATGAACAAGACAACAATCATCCCTAAACCCACATACCAATCATCATGAACCCAATTATAGAGTCAGAACCCCACCCTTACCTTGGATTGAAGGTCACTCTATAATCTTCCGGTCGAAACCTCGTTCTGCCGTCTTTCCTCTTTTTCCAGCAGCTTCACGTTCTTCTTCTCAATCCTTATTCTTCTACTGCCTCTTCTTTCTATTCCTTCTAACAATAATAAAATACATATTATTCTTTTAACTCCTTATTGGGCTTAAAACTAATACACCCCCTTATTACTTCTATTCCTTAAAAACAAGCCCATATCAAATAATATCATTCTTCTAATATTATTTCTCCACTTAATAAAATAAATTAGATCCAATAATAATTTAATTAAATAAATAATTAAATTACGGGCGTTACATTGGATCTGTGAGATTCAAGCTCCATAATGAGTCCATAAAGTTGTTGACTGAAGTCAGGTATATACCTGATTTAAAGAGAAATTTGATTTCTCTTAGTGAATTCGACAAGAAAGGATATGTTTTCCAAGGAGAGAAAAGTATCCTAAGAGTCATGAAGGGGTCGAAGGAAGTCTTGAGAGGCATGAAGAAATAAGGCTTGTATACCCTTGAGGCTAAAGTTGTAAGTGGTTCGACAAATGTTGCATCCATCAAATCATTATCGAAGACATAAATTTGGCACATGAGATTGGGCCATGTCAGTGAAAGGGCTCTGGTTGAATTGGGGAAACAAACATTGCTTGGAGGAGACAAAGTCAAAAAGTTGAAGTTTTGTGAACCATGTGTACTTGGAAAATCTTGCAAAGTGAAGTTCAACAAAGGCAAGCAAAGGACACATGGATCCCTTGATTACATACATGTTGATCTTTAGGGGCCTGCAAGTTGTCTATCACATTCAGGAGCAAGGTATTTACTATCCATAGTAGATGATAATTTCATAGAGTTATGGGTATTCATCCAAAAGACTAAGGATGAAACTTTTGAGAATTTCAAAAGTTGGAAGACTCTGGTCAAAAATCAAACTAGCAGAAAGGTCAAGAGATTGAGAATCGATAATAGCCTTAAATTTTGCAATGAGTCTTTCGACAACTTTTGTGTTGCCTCTGGAATGCAAGACATATAACTATTGCAAGTACTCCACAACAAAATGGTTTGGATGAAAGGTTTAATCGAACTATTTTGGAAAGAGTTAGATGCATGTTGACTAGTTCTAGGTTACATAAGGTGTTTTGGGCTAAGGCTGTTTCGACAACTACATATCTGATAAACAAATGTCCTCCGCCTACATTACATATGAAGACACCTGAAGAAGTTTGGTCGGGACATTTACCAGTTATTGACAAATTAGAGTATTTGGTTGTGTAGCATATGCTCACATTAGGAAAGACAAGGTCGAACCTAGAGCTCTGAGATGCATGTTCATGGGATATCCTAAAGGAGTCAAAGCTTATATGCTATAGTGTCTAGAGTCTGGTCATATGAGGAGTATCATCAATCGTGATGTAGTTTTCAATGAAGCTGAAATGGCTTTCAAGAAAACTAATGATGTTGGTCGAAGTGCATAAATATTTGACGAAGAGCTGGAACATGGAGAGATCTTGTTGAGGTGAAGCACGTTGATGTTGAATTGCGTATCCCAGATGAAGTCGAAGAAGAAGCCGAAAATGCTGAGGAAGTTGAGGAAACAGTCGATGACTACCTATTGGCAAAAGATATGACGAGAAGAGTCATCAAGCCACCTCATAGACTTGAGTGTGCAGATCTTATAACTTATGCCTTAATCTCTGCAAGTGAGGTTCTAGACGAAGAACCTAAAGACCATAAAGAAGTTATGAGGAGTCAAAATAAGACTAAATGGCTGAAGGCCATGGATAATGAGATGATATCTCTTCATGATGATAATACTTGGGAATTGATCAAGAAACCTGCTGGAGCCAGGTTAGTCAATTGTAAGTAGATTTTCAAAGTTAAAGAAGGAATTGAAAGAGTAGCATCGAAAAGATACAAAGCAAAGTTGGTTGTAAGGGGTTTCACTCATAAAGAAGATGTCGACTTCAATGATGTGTTTTCTCCTGTTATGAAGCACATGTCCATTCGAATGTTGCTTGCCATGGTGGCACAGTTCGACCTGGAACTGGAACAAATGGGTGTGAAGATTGCATTCTTCTATGGTGATCTGGATGAAACAATCTTGATGAGGCAACCTGAAGGTTATGTTGAAAAGGGAAAGAAAGATTATGTGTGCAAGTTGAATAGATTTTTATATGGGCTGAAACAATCTCCTCGGTAGTGGAATAGGAGATTCGACAAGTTCATGGCACACATAAGTTTCATTAGAAGTTACTTTGACCATTGTGTTTACTTTAGATTTCGTCCACGTAATTCATTTGCTATTTTGTTACTTTATGTTGATGATATTTTCATAGCAAACAACAATGTCGAAGATGTAATGAGGGTGAAGGTTGAACTCAATAAGGAGTTTGAAATGAAGGATTTAGGAGTTTCATCCAGGATTCTAGGGATTGACATTCAAAGAGATAGAAAGCAGTCAAAGTTATGCTTATCTCAAGAGGCATACCTACGGAAGATTCTCAATAAATTTGGTATGTCGAATTCAAAGCCTATTGTGACTCCAACAAACCCTCAATTCAAGCTGAGTATAGATTAGTGTCCCAATACTGAGATTGAAAGAGTTATATGAATAGCATCCAATATGCTAATATAGTGGGTTTTTTATGTATGTTATGGTCTGTACTAGACCCAAGATAGCATATGCAGTAAGTCTTGTAAGCAGGTACATGGCAAATCTTGGAAAGGCTCACTGGAAAGCATTGAAGTGGATTCTAAGGTACATAAATGGGTCTTTAAACAAAGTCTTAATTTATGGTGGAGCCTTGGGTGAAGATAGTAAACCAGTAATCAGAAGGTATGCTGACTTTGATTATGCAGGTTGTATGGATTCCAGAAAATCTATTTCTGAATATGTTTTCACTATGTTTGGCACAACAATTAGTTGGAAAGCGACACTTCAGAAGGATGTTGCTTTATCAACCAGTTAAGCAGATATATTACCCTCAATAAAATTGTGAAAGAAGCATTGTGGCTGGAAGGTTTTTCTAAGGAGATGAAACTTCAAGGTCGAGTTATCATTGTTAAATATGATAGTCAAAATGCAATTAACTTGTCGAAGAATTCAGCCTATCATGAGCGAACCAAGCACATTGATGTGAGGCTGCATTTTGTTAGAGGGGTAATCGAGCATAGAGAAGTCCAAGTGTTAAACATTTAAATAGATCATAATACTGCTGATATGATCATCAAGACATTTCCTAGTTGCAAGTTTTTCCACTGTATGCAGTTGACAAAGCTGCATGAAGAAAGCTAGTTTATTCTTTGATATTAGAGTTTGTTCCAAGGTGGAGATTTGTGAGATATTGGATCAAACTCTATTGGGTCGAAGAGTAGCTTCTAGTTCGAGAGGATTTATACATGTCGTTGAAGTATGTTCACATGATGGTGTCGAAGACCTACATACTGTAGTTGAAGTATATTCTAGTATGTGGATTTCGAAATTCTATGGTTGTTAGTATTTCAAATTGGACCTGTTTGTTATGTCAAATTGTTTAAGTTACCTTGTACCCTAAGTTAGCTTGTAATGGGTATTTATGAAGGAAAAAAACATTAGTTTAGTATATTAGGTTTATTATAAATAGCATACTAGTCTCTCATCACTGTATACTACAAATCCTAATTTAGGGTGAGAGGGTTATTTGTTATTCTTGTGTACTTGTAATCTTGATTTAAGAGAAAGTAAAGAATAACAGTTAATAACCAATCCTTGTTGTTCTTCTTGTTTTTCCATCTTTTCCACCCTTGTGTGTTTCTTGATCATAAAGAAACAGTTTATATTTTGTTTTCAAGGTATCATTTTCACAACATGATTAAATTGGTATTCACGCATAAGTCACATAAGGCACGTCTATAATATGTGTCTCTAATATAATAAAATTGATTGTAAAACTCCTCGGATCTTTTAGTTTGAGAGGTAATATTCTTTTCACCATTTGACTAAATTATCTTGTTAATGCAACAACCTCAAATTCTCCAACTCTATTTCTTTTTGTCAAAACATATTTCATGAATTTGGAATAATTTGATATTTTATATGATTGCTTTAATCAGGGATATGTTAACGTGCGAATGCCTTAAAATATCCATGAATTTTCTAAATTATTGGTCTTTCTTTGATGAACGGGATACAAAGGTGTTAAGGGGCACGTCTTTTTTTAAAAATAATTAGGTTAGGTGGAACGTCTCAAGACCTATATGATATGACTTATCCTTCTAGAGTTATTGATTTGATATATAAATTCTTTATGAAAATTTTTTATGGGTTATGAATATGTTCGATGTGTGACTTCCATTGACGCTTTAACATGCTCGTTATTCAAAGCTCCATGGTACATATTTCCTCTACTTGTTTTGACACTTTGCAATTATATAACCATCCAAGTCTCCTTGGTTTTGGTTCTCGAGTTAAGGTCGGTGTTTCAGTGGGACTAGATAGAGCCCCATTAGTTATTGAGCCGAGTGTGGTAATATTTTCCCCTGTTTGAGTCTCTAAGTTATTAATACTCATCCATTGGGATTTATTTTTTATCTTTGCTTAGTTAGCAAAATCTTTTGTCTCTTGCATAAATGCCTTAAGTATAACTTTCATATCTTTGTTTCTATTAGTTTCCACATTTTAATTTGGTATAAAGAAACAATATGGTACTTAAGGTGTTTAATGTTTCAATTGGTTTTAAGTGTTAGAACATGAATTTTTTTGGTGATTCCTCCATCCTGGATTATATGTATTGTTATTCGGGTTGTTGTTACCCATATAGTTTAAAAGAATAAGATTAATAGAGCAATCCTAAAATAAATGAGCACCCCCATAATAAACACAAGCCACTTCCTCTGCATTTGTTACAATGTTTACTTTCTAAAAAATTGACTCATCAAGTGGAATCATTGGGGATTTCATCATCTTATGAATTTGATCCACCTGAGTAGTAAGGGTGGTTGTTTATCTTACTTTATGAACTCCATCTAGCCCATTGTTAGTAGTAGCAGGTGTAGCTCTTGTCGTTGTCAATTTGTAGGTATTGGTTGTTATTATTTCAATCAATTCTAGACCCTCCATGTAAGAATTAGATAATAGTGCTACACCAGAGGATACATCAAATTCATTTATTGAAGATGATACTATACCATTGTATAATGTCACCAATTGTATGCAAATTGGAATACCATTACAAGGACATTGTCTAAATAACTCCTTAAATATTTTCCAAGCATCAAATAACATCTCATTATTCCCTTGTCAAAATAAAGTAATCTCATTCCTCATTTTGTCATTTTTTTATAGGGAAAATAATTTCCTCATAACTTCTCATCCGAATAATTCCATGTGGATATGGAATTAGACTCCATAGAACCATGCCAACTTTATCATAGAGATTTTTAAATTTCTTGTAGCTTCAAGGAATTTATCCAAATGCATACAGGGATCATCTATCGTGACACCTCAGAACTGTCCAATAACATGTAACATTTGGAACATCATACACTTAAAACAAGACAAAAATAATCTCTAGCTTAATTATACCAATGTTCGTGGCATTAGGATAAAAATTTGGGTTATCTATGGTGTTTCTTGCTCGATCATTGGGAATGCCAATGATGTCTTGATTTGCAATTACGACTTCTTCTTAAACCTCTTGGTCATCTAATTTCTCTGCTCAAGTTGATCTCCTTCAGAAAATGGGTACCTCATACAAATGACGAGCGTGTTGGAATTTCCTTAAGATTTTGAATGTACGATAAATGCATGCTATATATTTTGGTGGGATAAACATGCAAATGCATGTTATTTGATGCATCATGTCGTTTCAATAGAGGACATAAGTAAATCAAATGCTTAACTGAAATGTTTTTCTATATCAAATGAAAAATCAAAGATTAATGACATAATAACTTGATGGTTAGAATAGAGTGTATAGGTATACATATTCAAACTAGTAGAAAGTGATAAGTAAAGTATCGATACCACGGGGATTGTGATTAAACAACTAGATAAAACATTTCAAATAAATAAAATAAAATAAAATATAGGCAAAAATAAATACTTATATGTATCATGTAATAAGGTTGTAGGATATATAACATAAATGTAAAGTGAGTGTAAAATAAAGTATGAGAATATGCTAGACAATGATCCATTCCAAGGGTTCATGTAAGGTTCGCGAGTGATGAGCGGTGTCGTGTTAGGTGAGGTAAGTGTTAAACCTTGTGGTGCTTGTTAATAGCATGAAAATATGCAATAATTCAAGAAAATTATCTCATGTATAATCCCTTATTAGCACTGTGATCGGTGTGAATGAGAATTGACTGTTTTGGAATGCTGGTTTGCGTTTTGCGTTTGTATTCGCAAAATGTCGCGGTAAGCAAGAGTCGCCACCGTCTTTTATTTTATCCAACAAGGAAAGGACAAAAGCACAGAAAAATTCCTTTTTCGAGATGTTTCTCGGGTTCGGGAGGTAGATTATAGAAAGGGAAGGTGTTAGCACCCTTTATATTTGTGGTTATCCACGGGCTCTTAGGTACTTGCTAATTATGTTTTCAAAAGTTTGCTTTTCTTTGTATTTGTGGGTTTGAAAAGAGTTTTTTGTTTGAAAGGAGTGTAAGTGCGAAATGTTTTGTTTTGTTTTTAAAAGGAGCAAGTACTTAAGAACCATCTACCTACTCAAAAAGGAATTATATTGTGCAAGTGTCCTTTAGACAGTGTTATCCCACTATTGAGGAGTAGGTAGCACCGTCGTTGGAGTTTAAGGGTCAATTTGATTAAGGGACGTGTGGTCACTAAAGCAATTTTAGGACGCCTTAGTGGTAACCCTAATGTCTTAGATCATTTTATCCGAGGCAACCGTTTCGAGGCAATTTATGATCTTTGGACAAGAGGGCGACCTCTAAAACTTCCTATGCTTAATGACCACGTTCGTGGCAACCAAGTGAGGTGTACCCTAAGAGTGCGCATGTGCGAGTGTGTTGTTTTTCAGTTATTTATCTTTGTACATGTTAATGGTGAGCTACTGTCGATTTTAAATTAAAGATTAATCTTGTCATGCATTGCCTATTTATCAAACATCTAACAGTTAATGGTCGTGGAAATTAAATTGCGGAAAATAAATCTAAGCTATTACAAGGCGTCGGGTATTTACATCGCCAAAAACAAACCCTTTAAAATTAAATTGCGAAAAGTAAATAAAAGCGGTAAATAAATAAATAAAGTCCTAAGTTAAAAACTATTACATTCCCGAAGCAGTTACAATATTGAAATATGGATAAAAAATAATTCGCGCGCGAGAAAATTAAATCGAAGTGTCTTAGGGTTTTGACCCTTTTTATTAAATAAAGCATATTTTTTGTTATTTTTTGAATTAAAAATTAGTCTAAATTAATAATTGAATTAATTAATTAAATGAAAAGATTTTTGGGTTTTTATTTTAATTAAGGAAATAAAATAAGAATGGTTAAAAATATTAAAAACCTAATTCTAAATTAATTTTAATTTATTGCAAAATATGTTATTATTAAACCTATTTAAACTAAATTAATTAATTAATTGTTTATTTACAAAAATAAAATAATAAAATTAATGGAATTAATAAAAATATTATTTTTGTTGTTTCTGATTTTTTTTATGAAAAAGTTAATTGGTTAATTAATTAATTAAGATGATAATAATAATAAAAAAGAAATAGAAAAAATAATGAAAAGGAAATAAAATAAAAAAGAACAAACTCAGGGGGGGCCTGAAGAAGGTGTTTGAATGGCAATTCCCAGACCCAGAACGTCCAGTCTGTTTGACCTTGGAAATCCAGCGCGTGCTTGTTGACTCTAGTCCATGGTGAACCTCCAATCTGGATCACTGGATCTGCTTGGTGGGCCACTTGGCAACTGAGATCTAGAGGCATATGATGCACTACACCCTAAGCGTTGTACATGAATACCTGAAGAAAAAAATCAAATAAGGTTTTAGGGGACCTGGGATTCGAACCCAGGTCCCAATACTCAATGACACGCCTGCCTTGCCAACTCTACTGCGTTGTTTCTTTGTTAGTGGAATGTACAACAAATATTATATGATAAACAATTAATTATGCCTGGTAAAATAAAAATAAAAACGCGCAATTTGTTTAAATGGGCCAATCACGCTAAGCCACGTCTTCGTCTTCTTCAACAAAGACCGGTTCGTTTACCTGCGGATTTTAGTCCGCAACTAAATCCATGGCATCATCCTGTCAAGAGCTACAGGCCATATAAATGCCAATGGAAACCATCATTGCATTCGTCTCTCTCCCCTGATCATTCCTATACCCATCATTAGCATCAATTTATCCTACATCAAAAATACCTAAAAAGCAAGAACAAGAACCCTAGCTCTGGATACGGGGTTATAAGCCATGAAAATAAAATTAAATATTATAGAATCAATGGAAATTGAATGGCAAGTATGAATGTACAAGCAAATTGTCAAGAGGATGCAAGAAAATGATTTCACGATGCCATGTTCAGAGCTTGGTCTGTGATGACTTACAGTGCAATTTAGGCAATGAGAAGGCTTGGTTTTGATTGGTATCGCTTCAGGGGATGGCAGGGAAGAGAGTTACGTCAAGCTTTTGGTCTGAATCGAGCTCCAATGTGGATTTCAGAATTCAAGTTTCCAAGATTTTTTCCAAAGTTGTTATGGTCGTTTCAGCAGTATCCTGTGCGTATTCTTGCTTTGTGTGGCTTGTGTGAATATTATAGAATGAATTTAGGTCAACACTTGGGCCATAATCCATGTGCATTCAAAGTTTTGAGATTTGATATGATCACCATTATCAAGTTTCCAAATATAGGCTAAATCTGATTTTTTTTATGCATAACCAAGCTTGATACGAATTTGATTTGGTTCATGATGATAATTGAAAGTTGTACAAATCACAAAGATATTATTTCATCAATTTTTAGATTTTATTTGATTTAATATTGATTAAAAATGAATTAAATCAATAAAAATTAAATAAAATAGAAAAATAAATGAATGGCCATGAAATCAAATATGGGACACGTGTGTGGCCCGACAAGACCATATCAAGTGGAAAAAAGTGGGCCCTTTTGTCAAAAATTGGAGTTTTGAGGATAGTTGACTTTTGGCAAATTTGGAAAAATGCCCAACTTCAACAATGCATAACTTCTTCAATTTTGAACTTTTTGAAGTGTTCTTGGAATTTTTAGAAACCTTGAGATGTACTATAATCAACCCTTTTGGTCTCATCTCATTTTGATATTCCATGCTCAAGTTATAAGCTTTGGCAAAAAAGGTATTTTTGTTGACTTTCAAAAATGACCTATAATGTCCAAATTTGTAACTTTTTATGAGAGCGTTTCTTGATCTTGGGGTGTGAAGATGGATTGTAGTTAATTGCATCCTATTAAAAATTAGCTTTGGATGGGTCATTTCTCATAAAGTATGAGAAAGTTATGCTTGGTCAAAGTTGAGTTGACTTTTCCTAAAAAACCCTAATTTAGCAACTTTTGAATCTTGATGAATCTTGAGCAATCCTTGATGAATCATGATCAACCCTTGATCAAATGATGAATTATCCTTCAAAATGAGAATTTTGACAAAAAATCTTGAGGTTTGACTGTATTTGGGACACAGTTGACTTTTGACCTAGCACAGTCGATTTTTGGACCTTTTGAGCAATTGACTGACCAAACTTCCTCTGCAAGGCTTGAAATTTGACATGGATGAACTTAAGAACATATTAAGACATTGGGAAGCACTTGAGGTTATTTGGATGTAAGGACCTTGATGCAACACAAAACCCTAATTTTGAATTGACTGCCTTAAGAGGTGATTTGATTGTCCAATTCTTGAGCCAACTTGAGCAACTTGGAGATTCTTCTTGACATATCTTGAGGAATATGGGAGGGAAAATTTTGGGGTACAACAGTTGCCCCTGTTCAATTTTCTTAAACCTGAGGATATAGATTGGCTTTCGAGCCTTTCGTGATCCGAAGGTGGAAGATAATTGAACACTAGAGTGACAAGAAATTTGCACTCACATGGTGTAGTATCAACATTGTGATGTCGGGAATAGGCTTACGGATGCCATTTGGAGATTGTTGGTAGGAGGATGGGCTTACAGATTCCATCTGCAGGAATGTCGATCGCATAAGAGATTCCTTAGCGAGAACTTGCATACCTGTTGTTGTAAAAGATTCCCTTGGGGAAGTCTAACCTTTGTTAAGATTTAGGAACTTGCTTGTACTTCAACTGAGAGAATGCTTCGGCTGAGTTTTAAGAACCTGTTCATAATTCAATTGGGGGAAAACATCTTCATCAAGATCTAGGAACTGTCTCGTGCTCAATGTAGTATACCGCTGAGGTTATAAAACTTGTCCACACTATGACGGAGGAAAACATCAAGATCTAGGAACTGACTCGTGCTCAATGGAGTATACCGTTGAGGTTATAATACTCGTCCACACTATGATGTAGGGAAACATCTTCATCAAGATCTAGGAACTGTCTCGTGCTCAATGGAGTATACCGTTGAGGTTATAGAACTTGTCCATACTATGACGGAGGAAAACATCAAGATCTAGGAACTGACTCGTGCTCAATGGAGTATACCGTTGAGGTTATAGTACTCGTCCATACTATGACGTAGGGAAACATCTTCATCAAGATCTAGGAACTGACTCGTGCTCAATGGAGTATACCGTTGAGGTTATAGTACTCTTCCACACTATGACGGAGGAAAACATCAAGATCTAGGAACTGACTCGTGCTCAATGGAGTATACCGTTGAGGTTATAGTACTCGTCCACACTATGACGTAGGGAAACATCTTCATCAAGATCTAGGAACTGTCTCGTGCTCAATGGAGTATACCGTTGAGGTTATAGAACTTGTCCACACTATGACGTAGGGAAACATCTTCATCAATATCTAGGAACTATCTCGTGCTCAATGGAGTATACCGTTGAGGTTATAGAACTTGTCCACACTATGACGGAGGAAAACATCAAGATCTAGGAACTGACTCGTGCTCAATGGAGTATACCGTTGAGGTTATAGTACTCGTCCATACTATGACGTAGGGGAACATCTTCATCAAGATCTAGGAACTGACTCGTGCTCAATGGAGTATACCGTTGAGGTTATAGTACTCGTCCATACTATGACGGAGGAAAACATCAAGATCTAGGAACTGACTCGTGCTCAATGGAGTATACCATTGAGGTTATAGTACTCGTCCACACTACGACATAGGGAAACTGTCGAGATTGAGAACCTTATCTGAAATTCAACCGAGGATAATTCAATTGAGATTTAAGAACTGGTCAGGTCTTCGACTAAGCTGAGAACTTAACTACATCTTTCCTGAAAGGTACAAGGTCAGTCATATGCAATGCATGAGATGGATCAAGCAATGATGTTCTCAACATAAATGAGATTGTATGATATGATGCGTATATGCATGTATCATGGTGTATGAAAATGTAATGTTTTAGCTGGGGAAAATAAATCCTGGAGTTGTTGGAGAATAAAGTTGAGTTCTTCGTTTCCGCTGGGGATAATGAACGAAGATGATAAACCTGTAGGAGAGAAAAAACTTCGTTGGGGGAATAAACTGATGAAGAGATTACTCCGAGGGGAATTAATCTGTGGGGAAGAGACATTCTGCTTGAATATTTTAATGATAACTCCGCTGGGGATTCTGTTGATAAGCTCTATTGGGGATTTTAATGATGAACTCTGTTGGGGATTGAAAGAACTTCGCTGGGGATGATCTTTCAGTCGCAACTTGCTGAGGATAACCCAGTTAGACTCTTGTGAGGATAACCTTCTGAATTTGGCTAGGGGGATTTATTTGTGTTCTGCAGGGGTTAAGCTTCCAGAATCTACTGGGTAAGATGATTCAACCCTGACGGGGAAGCCTTTTTTAGACTGCGCTGGGGAAATGACTCTACTGGGGTATCTTGTATTCTGGGAAACATTCTTATATTCCGTTGGGGAATATTAAGACTGCCGGGGATGCTCTTACTTGTTGGGGAATATCTTTATACTCTGTTGGGGAAGATTAAGACCTTCTGTGTATACCACACCTTCTTGGGGCTGATGGTAGACTAACTCTACTTGGGGGAGAGTATTGTTGATTCGTCCATAGTTGCAAGTCTCAGTTGAGAGAGCTATCGTTACTGTCCTACTCCGCGGGGAGTGAAAGTATCTTAGCCATATTCTTCAGCTGAATATATACCTTAGTACCTGGTGGACAGAGCAACTCGTACAGTTCGGACAATTCTTATTTGCCCCTGTTTTTGCGGGAGAAGGTGCCTGCGGTGGTCCTGTGGATCGAGTATTATCCCCACCTATGAGGTTCTTGGTATCTTTCGGTCAAAATGACAAGTCTTCTTCTGGTAGGCCAGTGACGAGATGATGAGACATAGTCGTAGGCTTTGATCCCTAATTTTTTGCCTGGACCGCCCTTTCGGGTTTTCAGTTCACCGGGATACCCTTTTTTGCCCAAGCCGCCTTTTCAGGTTTTCGACTTGCCGGGTGTACAAATTTTTTTCATTTTCATCCCTTATTTTTGCCCGAACCCTTTTGGTTCGCCGGGAAGCCCTTATTTTTGCCTAGACCGGTCAACCTAGCGGGTCTTTGATTATGCGTAGTACTTTTTTTACTATGTCCATACTCTCAGGATGTAGGGAGGTGCCACTGTTGGTAGTGTTGTGTTACCATACTACCAGAAGATCTTCGTTTGATCGTGCAGGATTCGTTGCTGGAATTCACGTCCAATGCCCCAATTGATTCAGATGGAGATTTACCCCTGGCTATTTGGCATTTTGAGAGTTTCCTTGAATCTTGACTTAACTGCCCCAGATGATGGACAATGCTCATGTCGTGCCCCTGGATTGGAAGTGTTTTTTCCACTTGAGATGACCCTTTTTATTGAGAAGATTTTTGTTCACTAGATATTCGTCGCGCGAATTTCTCTGTTTGTTTGAACAAATAGTCTTATGCAAACAATGTTATTTTAAGAATGCAAAGCTTATGTCTGTCTTGAAATTTTTGAAAATGCATTTTTTTTGTAAAACATGCAATTTTTGTAAAATGTGATGTCAATTCAGGATTTACAGCAAGCCCTACAGGAGTCAGGATACCTTTGTAACAGTATGCTTTCAGACTGACCCATGCTTCAGCTAGGACTTTTTAAGGGTTATAACGTGGCCTGGTTCATGGTTTAAGAAACAAAGGATAAAGGCTCAAATTTTATTTGTACCCACCCGTTCTTCGTGATGTTCTTCGATCCTAAACTCAGCTAATCGTGCATTAGATCTTGTTTGAGTCTTTGCTTTAACATACCAGTGATGGTTCGGATACTGACAATTTAATTTGAACAGACAGTCATTTTGTTGAGAGTTTGCAGGACATCTTTCCTTTTGATTTTATTATCCCTGTCTTTTGCCTGAACTGTTTCTTTTTTAATTACAGTCAGCGGGATGCCCCAGTTTTTCTTAAGTCTCCTTCATAGGTTTTGACTTATTGGGCTTTTATTTTGAGAGATAATGACTGCTTGTCTTTACGATTATACGGAACCAACACCGTCTTTTGTTTCAGAAGGACTTCTTTGATGCCATTCATTGTGCACCTAGATCAACTGAGAAAACTACCCTGCCCCAGGTTATAATTAAGGGTTTTTAATTTGTGAAAAGAAAAAACTCCCACTTCTTTGGCTCAAAGGGGTTGACTAAGGATTATCTTCCTTATAACTCCACTGTTTAGGATTTGAAACAATGCATGTACCTCGTCAGCGGGGTCTGTTCAAAAGCATACTGTAGAGATTTTGATATCATTTTCGGCATCCTCCCTCAAAAGGCTTAGAATTTTTTAATCGAGAGTTGAACATCACAAAAAGGAAATATGAAGCAATTTAAGCATAGTGAAAACAATTAATTCAAAACAGACATGTGTAATGCATTATTAAAATAAAAAAGTTTGACATGATAATAATTGTTTGAATAAGCAAAGAAAAATACAACTTCGGAATTCAAATAAACAAAGGTCTCTTAGTTTGAACTAGTCATCTCAAGTGGAGAACCTTCAGCGGAAGATTTTCATCTCGCCATCCGGCATGAATTCCAGCACTCCTCCGTCAATCAAGTCTTAGATCTTGTTTTTCAAAGTCCAACAGTCGTCGGTGTCATGTCCAGGACTATGGGAGTGGTATACACAAAATGCGTCAGGACGGTAGCCAGGAGCAGAGGTATTGGGATTCCGGGAAGGATCCTTTAGAGTGATCAGATTGACCTCCAACAAGCGTTTCAGTATTAGAGATGATGGTATATCAGTCTCAGAGAAATGTCTTCCAGATGCATTTTCCTTGCGCCGATTACCCCATTGACGC
Organism: Vicia faba; assembly: GCA_948472305.1. Lineage (NCBI taxonomy): Eukaryota > Viridiplantae > Streptophyta > Magnoliopsida > Fabales > Fabaceae > Vicia > Vicia faba. Next base: position 359,732,085 of record OX451738.1, read on the forward strand.
TAGCGAGGTTGTTGCTGGGCTTGTGACCCCGAAGCAAGCTGGGGAGCTTTTGCTTTGTCTTCTTGTCTCAAAGGAGGTTGAATGATGATTTGATCTTCAACCCTAGTTGTTTTCCCCACTTGGTTATTTTGAAGCAGCTTATTGACGAGGACCCTGAGCTCTTCTTGTCTTTGAGCTAAGTCTTGAATGAGAGCCCTCTGGCCCACCAGCTGTCCCATCGTCTGGATCTTCATTGTTGCTAATTCGATTTGTAGCCCTTCCAACTGATCATTCCTGATGCCGCCTGGATTCCCTAGGACCAAGCCCCTTGTGAGGAGAGCTTTTATTTCTTCTTGCCCTTGGGATAGGTTCAAGAACATTTCTTTAAGTTGGGCGTTTTGATCCCGGAGATCTTGGTTGTCTTGTTGGAGAGCCATTGCTGAAATAAACAGCGAGAACATGAGAGACCTGTAAAGGGTACCTGTTTATGAAGTGCATGAGATGAAATGCGTATGATTATGATTTCAAAGACAAACGGGATTCAAATTTGTAAACAAGAAAGGAAACACACTTTATTAGATTTAAATTTCAAAATTCAAATTGTTCAACTGATGCCCTCAGGGCGTTACAAGAATGGAAATACTGAAAAGTGAATAAAAACTGGAAAGGAAATCATCAAAGGTCAGACAACGCTCTCATGGTCTCTTCTTCTCAGTGTGGACATAATCATTCAGGATCCGCTCGTTCTCCAGTTGCCTAGTCAGCTTCTGGATCTTTTGTTCTTGATCATTGAACCTCTCTCTGTAAGAATCCTGTTCATCCCGCAGTTGCATCCAAGATCTCTTCAGTGCCCCAATGTCAGTGGGCATATAAGGATGGAGAATAGTTGGAAGAACCCCTTCCTCATTAGCAACTTCAACAGTAACATGCCTGACAGCTTCATATGGCATACCTAGCTTCTGGGCACGGATGCAGACCCGTCTGAGATATGGCTCCATTGGCAGAGAAGTCTTTGGTCCCAACTCATGTGGGTCAGATTGGTGAACTCTGTCCCAAGCCCTTATGAATCTACGACGCAGCTCGTCGCTATCTCCCTGAAAATCAAAGATGATATGAGGCATCAACATCTCATGAGGCCCTTCTCTTCTGGCTCTTCCAAACTGACGGAGAGTTATGCATGGGTTGTAAGAAATCCCTCCATGGGTTCCGATCAAGGGAACATTAGGATACTCTCTACAGCGATCAATGACAGTCACCTTATCCATACCTTTGAGAGTCCAGATAATGTCATTATTAGAAAGAGACATCACCCTATAAGCCCAACCCATTCCTTCTTTGTTCTTTAGTACGGACTTAGGGAGGTGCGAAATAAACCACCTCGACAATAAAGGAGCACAGCACATCAAAGTTCCCCGCTTTCGGGCAGTACAAGCATAGAGCTGATGAAGGATATCACCCAAGAGAGTGGGTACCGGATTCTGAGAGATGAAGATCTTTATGGCATTAATATCAACAAAAGTGTCAGGATTCGGAAACAATACCAGACCATAAATCAAAAGAGCCAGAATGTCCTCGTACGCCTTGAAGTCTAAGTTGTCCCAGAAGTAATTAGCTTTGTCAACCAAAAACTTAGTCAGAAAACCCTTAGCTCCACTTCTAGTCTCCCAGTTAGCCATTACCTCCTCCTTGGTCAAGTGAAGGGCTGCAGCAATTTCTTCGGGCTTAAGAGTCTTTTCCCAACCAGTAAACGGAGTCTGTTCCAGGACGGAGATACCGAGTAGCTCAGAGAACTCTTCTAGGGTAGGAACCAGCTGATAGTCTTGAAAAGTGAAGCAATGGTACAGCGGATCATAAAACTGGACCAGGACACTCATCATTTGTTCATCCAATTTTGAGGTGACCAAACTGAGAAGAGAACCATGCCTTCTGATGAAGGAAGTAGTGTCTGGTATCCTGACAACCAACTCTTTAAGCAGGGTAGGTACTTGGAGAAAGTTAATCCGGATAGTATTCCTACGTATGGGCATCATGATGACCTACAAAACAGAGCAAAGATGAAACCCTCTTGTCTTTGAAATAGGTTAGTCCTTATGCAAAATTTATGCAATGTTATGATGTCATGATGTCATGATAAAGGCACACCACAAGTATCCACAAAAGGCAAACATGGTAAAGGCACACAAGTCACACAAAAGAGCCCTTAGATTTCAGGCTGGCATGGAGCTTAGGTACTACCCTCTTTCAGTTCAGTTGGTTTAAACCTGTCCTAAAAATAGTAACCGGGTTCTAGAGGATCTCAATATCACTGACTACCCTCAATCGGTCATAATTCCAGTTTAGCAATCTTTTCTTGCAGCCGGAATCATCGCGAGAGTTTAGTCTCAATTAGTGTAGCATACTGCTACTATTCTATGGCCAAGTTGGTCAATTTAAGGTTCTAAGGTCAGTTGGTGCTTAATGACTCCTTAGAAGACCCATATTCTCCTCGTTCCAACACAAGGGATATCAGTACAGACTAAGGTGCCACACCAATGCAGCTACTGCTTCATCCGTTTCGGTCTATGCCAGACAGATCCCTCACAGTTTATTGCTACTTACCTAAAAGGTATCCCCAGATCCGGGTTAAGATCTATAGAACTCCTATACAAGCCCACAAAATTAAACCGTACAAAACATACAATTGAAAACATAGTGATCTAATCCTAAGGTACACCTCACTTATATAATAGTCCCCAGCAGAGTCGCCAGTTCTGTGATCGGTGTGAATGAGAACTGACTGTTTTGGAATGCTGGTTTGCGTTTTGCATTTGTATTTGCAAAATGTCGTGGTAAGCAAGAGTCGCCACCGTCTTTTATTTTATCCAACAAGGAAAGGACAAAAGCACAGAAAAATTCCTTTTTTGAGATGTTTCTCGGGTTCGGGAGGTAGATTATAGAAAGGGAAGGTGTTAGCACCCTTTCTATCAGTGGTTATCCACGGGCTCTTAGGTACTTGCTCATTATGTTTTCAAAAGTTTGCTTTTCTTTGTATTTGTGGGTTTGAAAAGAGTTTTTTGTTTGAAAGGAGTGTAAGTGCGAAAAGTTTTGTTTTTTTTTTAAAAGGAGCAAGTACTTAAGAACCATCTACCTACTCAAAAAGGAATTATATTGTGCAAGTGTCCTTTAGACAGTGCTATCCCACTATTGAGGAGTAGGTAGCGCCGTCATTGGAGTTTAAGGGTCAATTCGATTAAGGGACGTGTGGTCACTAAAGCAATGTTAGGACGCCTTAGTGGTAACCCTAATGTCTTAGATCATTTTATCCGAGGCAACCGTTTCGAGGCAATTTATGATCTTTGGACAAGAGGTGTACCCTAAGAGTGCGCATGTGCGAGTGTGTTGTTTTTCAGTTATTTATCTTTGTACATGTTAATGGTGAGCTACTGTCGATTTTAAATTAAAGATTAATCTTGTCATGCATTGCCTATTTATCAAACATCTAACAGTTAATGGTCGCGGAAATTAAATTGCGGAAAATAAATCTAAGCTATTACAAGGCGTCGGGTATTTACATCGCCAAAAACAAACCCTTTAAAATTAAATTGCGAAAAGTAAATAAAAACGGTAAATAAATAAATAAAGTCCTAAGTTAAAAACTATTACATTCCCGAAGCAGTTACAATATTGAAATATGGATCAAAAATAATTCACGCGCGAGAAAATTAAATCGAAGTGTCTTAGGGTTTTGACCCTTTTTATTAAATAAAGCATATTTTTTGTTATTTTTTTAATTAAAAATTAGTCTAAATTAATAATTGAATTAATTAATTAAATGAAAAGATTTTTGGGTTTTTATTTTAATTAAGGAAATAAAATAAGAATGGTTAAAAATATTAAAAACCTAATTTTAAATTAATTTTAATTTATTGCAAAATATGTTATTATTAAACCTATTTAAACTAAATAAATTAATTAATTGTTTATTTACAAAAATAAAATAATAAAATTAATGGAATTAATAAAAATATTATTTTTGTTGTTTCTGATTTTTTTTTAATGAAAAAGTTAATTGGTTAATTAATTAATTAAGATAATAATAATAATAAAATAGAAATAGAAAAAATAATGAAAAGGAAATAAAATAAAAAAGAATAAACTCAGGGGGGTGTGGGCCTGAAGAAGGTGTTTGAATGGCAATTCCCAGGCCCAGAACGTCCAACCTGTTTGACCTTGGAAATCCAGCACGTGCTTGTTGACTCTAGTCCATGGTGAACCTCTAATCTCGATCACTGGATCTGCCTGGTGGGCCACTTGGCAGTTGAGATCTAGAGGCATGTGATGCACCACACCCTAAGCGTTGTACATGAATACCTGAAGAAAAAAATCAAATAAGGTTTTGGGGGACCTGGGATTCGAACCCAGGTCCCAATACTCAATGACACGCCTGCCTTGCCAACTCTACTGCATTGTTTCTTTGTTAGTGGAATGTACAACAAATATTATATGATAAATAATTAATTATGCCTGGTAAAATAAAAAAAACGCGCAATTTGTTTAAATGGGCCAATCACGCTAAGCCACGTCTTCGTCTTCTTCAACGAAGACTGGTTCGTTTACCTGCGGATTTTAGTCTGCAGCTAAATCCATGGCGTCATACTGTCAAGAGCTACAGGCCATATAAATGCCAATGGAAACCATCATTGCATTCGTCTCTCTCCCCTGATCATTCTTATACCCATCATTAGCATCAATTTATCCTGCATCAAAAATACCTAAAAAGAAAGAACAAGAACCCTAGCTCTGGATACGGGGTTATAAGCCATGAAAATAAAATTAAATATTACAGAATCAATGGAAATTGAATGGCAAGTATGAATGTACAAGCAAATTGGCAAGAGGATGCAAGAAAATGATTTCATGATGCCATGTTCAGAGCTTGGTTCGTGATGACTTACAGTGCAATTTAAGCAATGAGAAGGCTTGGTTTTGATTGGTATCACTTCAGGGGATGGCAGGGAAGAGAGCTACGTCAAGCTTTTGGTCTGAATCGAGCTCCAATGTGGATTTCAGAATTCAAGTTTCCAAGATTTTTTCCAAAGTTGTTATGGCCGTTTCAGCAGTATCATGTGTGTATTCTTGCTTTCTGTGGCTTGTGTGAATATTATAGAATGAATTTAGGTCAATACTTGGGTCATAATCCATGTGCATTCAAAGTTTTGAGATTTGATATGATCACCATTATCAAGTTTCCAAATATAGGCCAAATCTGATTTTTTTTTTGTGCATAACCAAGCTTGATACGAATTTGATTTGGTTCATGATGATAATTGAAAGTTGTACAAATCACAAAGATATTATTTCATCAATTTTTAGATTTTATTTGATTTAATATTGATTAAAAATGAATTAAATGAATAAAAATTAAATAAAATAGAAAAATAAATGAATGGCCATGAAATCAAATATGGGACACGTGTGTGGCATGACAAGACCATATCAAGTGGAAATAAGTGGGCCCTTTTGTCAAAAATTGGAGTTTTGAGGATAGTTGACTTTTGGCAAATTTGGAAACATTCCCAACTTCAACAATGCATAACTTCTTCAATTTTGAACTTTTGGAAGTGTTCTTGGACTTTTTAGAAACCTTGATATGTCCTTTAATCAACCCTTTTGGTCTCATCTCATTTTGATATTCCATTCTCAAGTTATAAGCTTTGGAAAAAAATGTGTTTTTGTTGACTTTCAAAAATGACCTATAATGTCCAAATTTGTAACTTTTTGTGAGAGCATTTCTTGATCTTGGGGTGTGAAGATGGATTGTAGGTAATTGCATAATATTCAAAATTATATTTGGATGGGTCATTTCTCATAAAGTATGAGAAAGTTATGCTTGGTCAAAGTTGAGTTGACTTTTCCTACAAAACCCTAATTTAGCAACTTTTGAATCTTGATGAATCTTGAGCAATCCTTGATGAATCATGATAAACCCTTGATCAAATGATGAATTATCCTTCAAAATGAGAATTTTGACAAAAAATCTTGAGGTTTGACTGTATTTGGGACATAATTGACTTTTGACCTAGCATAGTCGATTTTTGGACCTTTTGAGCAATTGACTGACCAAACTTCCTCTGCAAGGCTTGAAATTTAACATGGATGAACTTAAGAACATATTAAGTCATTGGGAAGCACTTTAGGTCATTTGGATGTGAGGACCTTGATGCAACACAAAACCCTAATTTTGAATTGCCTGCCTTAGGAGGTGATTTGACTGTCCAATTCTTGAGTCAACTTGAGCAACTTGGAGATTCTTATTGATATATCTTGAGGAATATGGGAGGGAAAATTTTGGGGTACAACAAGCACCATTACCCTTCAAGTAAAACTTGCCTTACTTACTCATATGATTTTAATCCTTTATGTTTAAAGTGATTAAGTAAGCAATGCACGTCTACTCAATGATTTAACATATTAGTTATTGAAATACATTTACAAGTAACTACCATAAATTTATAAACTTTTAGTTAACTCTAAGATTATCACACTCTAAATTAAATACACGGCAATGAAACACAAGAAATAAACAACACACAGATCAATATCATTCACATTCAAAGGAGTACTGAGTCGTGAAAACTCACATTATCCAACAAGATGGATTTATTTCATCATGAGAATATCTAATACAACTCATTGAGATGAAAGGTTACACACTTTTAAACAAATTGTGAATAAAAATATGAATCCTAAGGCCCGAAAATCCTCTACAATCTTCATACAACAGTTGATCTCGGTGTTGTGCTTTCAGTGTTAGATTTATATGAACTTGATATAGGTGAGAAATGGTATTTTTCTACTTTGGTTTGTCTCTAATTTCCTTATTTCTGCAGATCCTTGAACCTTCCAAGTGTATATGTCTATACCAACCTCTCTATTGTTGTATGGTTTCTTCCAATTTATATTATATATATTTTTTATCATTCTGATAACACCATTTTATCAAATAACATTGTATACATATTCTATTTCGAGCCAGTACTATTAAAATTTTGGCTATCAGATCCTGGATGTCGTAAGAGATGTCGAGACACCAGATCTGACTTCAACATGCAACGACAGGATATATAGAATAAAACAAACAGTGTTGAATGTAAATAAAACACATATATGTTTACCCATTTCTGAGCAACACTCCTACCCTGGGGGTTATCAAGCCAGTGACGAAATCAACTAGATAGTATCAATTTATAGATCACACAAGAAACATACCAGTTTACAATCTACACACTTAATCACTACCCTTTGATTAACTTCAACCTAAGACTCTCCTGGGTATGAGGTCCTCCTCAAATCCCTCTTCAATCACACTCAGCGATTAGAGAAACTCTAAAAACAGTAGAGAATAAAAACATAAAAGTCACTCTTCCAAGACACACAATCCTCAATGCTTAAAAGCTTATGAGAACTGACACACAAATCCTTAATGCTAGAAGCTTATGAGCATCTAACACACAAATAACCAATGCTTAAAAGCTTATGGATGCTTGACAGAACATACAACCCAAAACAATCATACTCTTCTATCAAGATGATATTAGAGAGGCTCATAAATAAGGATTCTAAAACCATAACAAAATACACACGTAAATTCTACCTAAAACTAGGCATACACCAGTCTATGTATAATATTATTCTAGACTGGATTGGGCTTTAAATCACAACAGTGAGGCAACACAAAGTCTGCACAAACTTCTCCACGAAAATAGGTCTTAAATCATTTATTTCCTAAAAGGTCTCCATATTTAGAAAATTTGAATATCTCCGAAAACCAACATATAATCTCTGATTTGTCAATTTTGGACTCCACATAAGCTAAGTAAATATTCCCTGAATATTCAGTAACTAACATATCAACTGAACTATAACAGTCAACTGATGCAGACACGGAGTTTTATCCTCCTGTTTGGGACATCTTATTCGACATGTTAAAAACTGCAAGTTGGAACATCTTGTTCAACATGTTGCTGTTAAGTTGGTTTTACCAAAATGTATGCTGATCATAATTTCATATAAATAGCCCCTGCACAAGAAAGCACAAAAAATGTTTGAAAATAAATCACACACCCATCAAAGGCACAATAGCGAAAAACACATTAGTAAGGTTAGCAGCAAACCATTAAAATAATTAGAGACATAGTTAGTAGTTAGCTGATCTACCAAAACAACTGCAACAAATAGAGAAACTAAGTTCTCAACACCATGATGTCAAGACATTTGTCTGACATATCTTTAGAGCAAGGACTACCCCTCAATAAGAGAATCATAAATTCTCCCCCTCGGTAGTAATACCAGTACCAGCACCCTTAATATCATACTAATCCTCATTTTTAACCATAAAGTGCCAAAGGTAAGTAGACAATATTAGCAAATTTAAGTACCTAAAGTTTTAGTGATAAGGAGCAAACATAAACTAAAAACATTATGGGCATGTAACCCTTACAAAATCATAAACTAAGATCAACAATATCATAAGGTATACTCAAACAAAATCACATGACCAAATGTCATGCATCAACAACTTCTTCTTCTCTAATAGTATTGGCAGAATGTTTATCAGGTGTGTGATACGGTGGGAGAACTGACTTGAGGTTTTGCGTTTGTGTTCGCAAATGTTCGGTTTAGCAAGAGTCGCCACTGACTTTTTATTCATCCTAAGGAAAGGTCAAAAAGCACAGGAAAGACCTTTGAGATGTTTTCGTGGGTTCGGGGGGTAGATTATGAAAAGGGAAGGTGCTAGCACCCTTTTCATCCATGGTTATCCATGGGCTCTTAGTTACTTTTTTTAGATCACTTGGCTTTGCTTTTCAATTGTTTGAAAGTGCTTTGTATGTGTGGTTTTGAAAATGTTTTGAAAAAGATACCTTGTCTAGGCAACCTTTGTAACAATTCTTGTTTGAATGTTTTACAAAGGTGTTTGTCTTTTTGAAAAGATGTTTCAATGTTTTTGAAAGTTTGTTTTTGAAATTATTTTTGAAGTTGTGTTGTGGAGTGTGTTTTGAAAAATGGCAAGGATGTTTTGCAAGTTTGATCAAGTAACTAAGATCTATCTACCATATTTTACTCAAAAGATCTTTCTTATGTTTTTAACCCTTTTAACAGTGTTATTTCACCATTGTATTTGGTGAACAACCTTGTGTTAGGATGTTTATGAGACAGGCGCGGGTCATCGTATAGACCATGATATCAATTGTGTCAAGTATCTTTGGCAATTTTCTGAGGGACTAGATCATTTTGTATAGGCAACCAAGATAGCGTCATCGAGGGACTATGATCTTTTGTTTTATTTTTGTTTTGCCAAAGTACCCAACATGCATACCATGGCCATTTGTTTAGGCAACCAAGTGGAGATACCCTAAGGGTGTAAGTGTGCAAAGTGTGTTTTATTGCATGCATTTTGTCTTTGATTTTTAGGTTGTCTACTTGTTGATTTTATCTTGCCATACACGCCTAATTACTAGCATTTGTACAAAGTAAATAAAATGCAGAAAGATAAAATCCTACGCTATTACAACCATATCGAAAGGCATAAAAAATATGAAAAAATAAGATAGAAGTAAGAAAAATGAGTGTCTTTCGACCCAGGCAGTAGCAGCCTTCGATTTGCATTCTGTTGGCCTCCTTCGATTAGGGCCAGCACCAGTGAGGTTCTGTCCTTCGACTGGCTTGGAAGTCAGTGTATGGAGAAGCCTTCTGGTTCTGCCTTGTTGTCTTCTTCGACTGGAGGTTGAAAGCAGTGAGGGAATGCCTTTCGACTGAGCCTGGAAGTCAGTGAAGGCATGCTTTTCGTTTGGGCCTAGAAGTCAACATGGTTTTCCTCCTGGTTGTCTCTTTCGTTTGACCTGGAGAAAAAAGGGTAGAAGCCAGAAGCTTCGTTTCCTATTTCCTGTTTCCTGTTTCTTTCATTTAAAGCATTAAATGGCAACATGGCCTGAGGCCATGCTAGTATTTGTCTTTCAAACAGTTTAATAGTTAAAGCTAGTTCAGGTAAACAGAAAGCAAAACGAAAGGATTAACTTTAAAAAACATGTTAAAAGGGTGGAAACGAAAGAAACAATGGTATATACATGCTTGAAACGAACGAAAAGATTATTTACATGTTATGCCATGAAATGAAAGGTTCAAGGGCAAGAGTGACTTACCTTGATGGAGGCTTTGAATGGGTGTGGGACCTTGAGTGGAGGCCCAGGGTTCTGGATTTGAAAGAGGGGGCCAACAGTTGTGCTTGGAATGCTGGATTCGAAGGAAGGAAAGAAACAAGTCTTATGTTTCTTTCCAAACTGGATTCGAAGGATACTGAAGAGTATTTGTTCTTCAGAATCGAAGGAAGTAAGTGTTTGGGATTCTGGGTTTTGATTTCTCAAGTGTTGATGAACTTGAGAGTTTTGTTGTGTTTGAGAAAATTTGGGAGATTCGTTCCTTTGGTCCAAAGATCCTCTCCTAGCTTTGCATAAATTCCTCTATTTATAGAGAAAGAATGGACATGTTGTCCAAAGCCAGCCTTGCAAATAAATGATAAAATAATGTAACGTGACAGTACATGTGGGGGGCCTCCTGGCAGTTGGGGTGCAGAAGATGTGACTTATGCTTCTGACATTGCTTGTGCTCAGACCAAATTCAGGTTGAAAGCTGCTTTTGTGATAAAGTACTCTCTATGAAAAGAAAGAGTATGTAGCCTTTAACCAAGAATAGTAGTATCTAAAAGACAAAGTTTAAAACCCTTGTACAAACTTCTGATTATGTAAAGATTTGGACGCAACATAGCCTGGCAAACGAGATTTGGTCTTGAGTCGAATGCAAGAGTGAGATCGAAACACACCTGTTTGAAGGAAGCCTTTGCCTCAGTCGAAGCTTGTGGTCGAAACAAGCTAACTCGAAGGAAGCTATTTCCCAATCGAAAGCTCGTGCTCGAAGGAAGCATATTGCTCAATCGAAGCCTGGGTCGAAGAAAACATATTTCCCAATCGAAAGTCCATGTTCGAAGGAAGCAATGTTGCCCAATCGAAGCATGTGGGTCGAAACAAACATAAAGGGAGTCATTGCCTTTTAGCGTGAGGGAGGTTCCTGGCTTCTGAGTCGAAGGTTATTCCCAAGTTGCATTTGAAGGAGGCTCCTGCTCAGAACGAAGGATGTAATCCAAGTTGCATTCGAAGGAGGCTCTTGCTCAACTGAAGTTTTCATCCAGGCACACAGAAGGTGAGTGCCCAAACGAAGACTTGCCTTGCAGGGGGTACATGTGACCAGTAGGTCATGGCCTTCGATTGCAATCATGCAGGCAGCAAAAGACACCAAAGAAACCTGCAACAAGAAGTCACATGCCCAGGCGAAAGAGGCACGCTAGCAGCCACTTTGAGAAATCGAAGGAGGCCACGAGTCAATCGAAGGATGTAGAATCGAAGGAGACCTGTTTTCCTCCAAATTTGTCTAAATGTTATTTTTATCTATTTTCTCCCTTTTTGAGAGTTTCCTTTTAATTTTGGTACTGGAAAATCCCAATGCACTTGTGCAAGCTAAAATCCTGAGAATCTTTATGAGAAAAGCCTTGAGAATTGAGAGGGCAAATTTTGGGGTACAACAGCTGCCCCTGTTCAATCTTCTTACACCTGAAGAGTTAGATTAGCGAATCTGCCATTTGTGACTTGAAGGTGGAAGATGATTTAACACTAGAGTGCCCAGAAATTTGCACTCGGTGATGTGATGGTAGAGGGAATGGACTTAAAGATGCCATTTGGAGAGGTAATGGATAGTTGTGGAGATGGGCTTAAAGATGCCATCTGGAGATGTGATAGAATCTTGTCGGGGATGGGCTTAAAGATGCCATCTGGAGTTGTGACAGAATCTTGTCGGGGATGGGCTTAAAGATGCCATCTGGAGATTGTAATGGATAGTTGTTGGAGATGGGCTTAAAGATGCCATCCAGAAATGATTGCTACTCCAAATAGATGATGAAGGAATCTTGGAAGATTACTATCTCAGCAGGATGATGAAGGAATCTTGGATGACTACAACCTCAGCAGGATGATGAAGGAATCTTGGATGACTACAACCTCAACAGGATGATGAAGGAATCTTGGATGACTACAACCTCAGCAGGATGATGAAGGAATCTTGGATGACTACAACCTCAGCAGGATGATGAAGGAATCTTGGATGACTACAACCTCAGCAGGATGATGAAGGAATCTTAGATGACTACAACCTCAGCAGGATGATGAAGGAATCTTGGATGACTACAACCTCAGCAGGATGATGAAGGAATCTTGGATGACTACAACCTCAGCAGGATGATGAAGGAATCTTGGATGACTACAACCTCAGCAGGATGATGAAGCAATCTTGGATGACTACAACCTCAGCAGGATGATGAAGCAATCTTGGATGACTACAATCTTAGCAGGATGATGAAGGAATCTTGGATGACTACAACCTCAGCAGGATGATGAAGGAATCTTGGATGACTACAACCTCAGCAGGATGATGAAGGAATCTTGGATGACTACAACCTCAGCAGGATGATGAAGGAATCTTGGATGACTACAACCTCAGCAGGATGATGAAGGAATCTTGGATGACTATAACCTCAGCAGGATGATGAAGGAATCTTGGATGACTACAACCTCAGTAGGATGATGAAGGAATCTTGGATGACTACAACCTCAGCAGGATGATGAAGGAATCTTGGATGACTACAACCTCAGCAGGATGATGAAGGAATCTTGGATGACTATAATCTCAGCAGGATGATGAAGGAATCTTGGATGACTACAACCTCAGCAGGATGATGAAGGAATCTTGGATGACTACAACCTCAGCAGGATGATGAAGGAATCTTGGATGACTATAACCTCAGCAGGATGATGAAGGAATCTTGGATGACTACAACCTCAGCAGGATGATGAAGGAATCTTGGATGACTACAACCTCAGCAGGATGATGAAGGAATCTTGGATGACTACAACCTCAGCAGGATGATGAAGGAATCTTGGATGACTATAACCTCAGCAGGATGATGAAGGAATCTTGGATGACTACAACCTCAGCAGGATGATGAAGGAATCTTGGATGATTACTACCTCAGCAGGATAACGAAGGAATCTTGGACGATTACTACCTCAAAAGGTAATGAAGGAATCTTTGACAACTGCTACTCCAAAAGGTAATGATAACTTTTATTTGTCGATTGATCTTTCCTGAAAAGGTAAAGAGTTAGTTGTATGCAATGTCATGATGCATGAAATGCATAATGTCATGATGTTCTCAAAAGTAAATGAGATTGTGTTGTATGCACTTATCATGTATGTAATAGGATGTATAAAATGTGAAATGTTAATGAATGTATTTTTGTCTGGGAAAATAAATCCTTGACAAGTGTTAGGGAGTTTATTAAATCCCGGATTATTGTTGAAGAGTAGGTGTGTCTTCAAACTTTGCTTAGAATATTTCCAATGTATTCCTGTTTTGTTGTTTGAGGAGAACTCCGCTGGGGGAAGTTGAAATCTTTGTGGGGAGTATGTTTCTTTCTGGTTGGGAAAAGAGTTTAGGAGTCTTAGTCGTCTGTTGCTCTAATGGGGAGTCAAAGTTAAACTGACATCTGGTCAGGTCCAGGTTTCACAGTAACTTGCTGGGGATTATAGAGTAGTCTACTGGGGAAGAGGAGTTGTGGTCCTTTAATTTGTAGTATTCGGAAAGGCAAACTCAAGCTGGGGAATCTGTAGTTTGTTGGGGAAATAAACCCTGTTGTCGGTCTGCTAGAGAGGTGATGAACTCGTTGGGGAAGTCCTCGAGGATTCTTGAAGTTTTCCCAACTGGGGGGGAGGTTTTCAGAGATTAAACTCTTGTTGGGGAATCATCCTATGAGAAGGACTTTGGGGAGACTTGTCATTGCCCCTAGTAGTGAATGTTTGTGGTATTGCCAAAAAGTTTGATTGTACGCAACCCTTTGTTGGGATTGACGCTCAATGTCCCAAGTGACGGAGATGGAGACCTGCCCCTGGTTACTCTGCACTTCTTTGAGAGATTTCCTGGAATCTTGACTAGACTGCCCCAGGTGTGCTGGAGAGTGACATGTCATATCCCCCTGTTGATAGGAGATTTGTCAATGGAAATGTCATCCTTCTTGAATTGATTTTGTTCACTGAGAGAGCTTTTGTTCACTGGATATTCATTGTGTGAATTTCTCCGTTGTTAAACAAATAGCCATATGCAAACAGTGATATTCAAGTAATGCAAAGTTTATGTTTGTCTTGAAGTTTTTTTGAAAATGCGTTTTTTAGCAGAAAACTTTTTATAAGACAAATTCAACACAAGATTTAGGGCAAAGCCTTACAGGAGTCAGGATACCTTTTGTAACAGTATGCTTTCGAACTAACACATGCTTCAGTTAGGACTTTTGAAGGGTTGTAATGTGGCTTGGTTCACGGTTTAAGAAACAAAGGATAAAGCCTCGAATGTATTTGTACCCACCTGCTCTTCGTGATGTTCTTCAATCCTAAACTCAGTTAATTGTGCATTTGAACTCCAAATAAGTCTGGAACGACGTTTTTGGTGATGGTTCACACAAGTTGAATTTGTTGGAAGGCAGTCATTTTTGCAACATTTTTCATGTTGTTGAGGATTTGTAGCGACCTTGTTCTTTTGATTTGTTATCCCTAACTTTTTCCTGACTGTTCCTGTTTTCGAGATTACGGTCAGCGGGATGCCCCAGCTTTCTTAAGCCTCCTTTATAGGTTTTGGCTCAGTGGGCTTTTCTCTTTTGAGAGATTGACTGCCTATGAGATAGGGAACCACCTACTGTCTTTTGATTCCAGAGGAATATTTTTGATGTCACTCGTTGTATTATGAACTGAGAGTTTGCGACTTAAAGCACATCTTTTTTGAACAAACTGAGAGACTACCTTGCCCCAGGTTTAAATTAAAGGTTTCAATTTGTGTTTAAAACAGAAAACTCCTACTTCTTTGGCTCGAAGGGGTTGAATAGGGATTATCTTCCTTATAACTCCAGTGTTTAGGATTTGAAAGAAACTCCTGTACATCGTCGGCAAGGTCTGTCCAAAAGCATACTGTATGAGATTATGGCATTGTTTCGTCATCCTCCCTCTAAAGGCTTGTAACTTTTAGCAAGAGTTGAATGTCATAAGGAGAGTAAAAAGCATAGTTTAAATGTAATGAAAATGAAAGGATGAATTCAAGACAAACATATGCAATACATTAATGAAACAGAGTTTGACATTAATAGATAATTGTTTGAATAACAAAAGAGAAATTACAACTTGAAAATTCAAAATGAACAGAAGTCTATTTGTCTGAACTTGTCACTTTAGGTGGTGAGCCTTTGGCAGAAGAATTCAGTCTGGCCATCTTGTGTGAACTCCAGCATTCCTTTGTCGATCAGGTTTTGAATCTTGTACTTCAACGCCCAACAACCGTTTGTATCATGTCCAGGACTATCAGAATGATAGGCACACCTGACATCTGGATTGTAGCTAGGAGAAGAAGTCTTAGGGTTAGGATGAGGGTTTATCACCGTAATCAGATTCATCTTCAACATGTGCTGCAATGCTTGTGACAATGGCATGTTGATTTGGGTGAATTGCCTTTGAAGTCTTTCCCCTTTTGGCTGATTATCCGGTTGATGTTGACGAAGTCGTTGTTGGGCTCGTGACGTGGAAGCAAAGTGAGAAGGTCTTCTCTCCCTTAAACCGGCTTCTTGTATCATGAGAGGCTGAATGATAACTTGATCCCCAATTCTAGATGTTTGCCCCGTTTGGTTACATCCATCTTGACGAAGCTTGTTGATGAGAACCCTCAGCTCCTCTTGTCTTTGAGCCAAGTCTTGAATGAGAGCCATCTGGCCCACCAGTTGTCCCATCATCTGGATCTTCATTGTTGCCAGCTCAATCTGCAGCTCTTCCAACTGATCATTCCTGACACTGCCTGAATTCCCTAGGACCATGCCCCTTGTGAGGAGAGCTTTCACTTCTTCTTGCCCCTGGGACAGGTTCAAGAACATTTCTTGAAGTTGAGCATTTTGAGCCTGGATGCCCTTGATAGTCTGCTCTAGAGCCATCTCTACTGAAATAAACAGTAGGAAGATAAGGAGACCTGTGTGGGAGAAACCTGTCATGATATGATGCATGATATGTGGATGCATGTTTTCAAGGATCTCGCGGGATAAACACAAGAAAAATGTTAGAGGTTGAATTTTGATCAACATCTTTGATTGGAGAACGTTGTATCGGTGGATGTCTTTCCACGAGAATCAAGCTCACCATGTCAAGTGGGTCATAGCCCCTGATTCAAGTTATTGCACTTGATCTTTGACGGCGTTTGTTTAGAGGAAAATGAAACCTCTTGCCCTTTGGTAGATGTCTGGTTCAACGTGTCCCTGTATCAAAAGACCCTCGAGATCCTTGAAATGGTTATTGAGAATGCCATGGTATGATGTTATGATGTTACGTACATGTATGCAAAAGTAAGCAAGTGTATATACAGACAGTCATATTCACACAAAGCAAACAAGTCCTTAGGTTTAGGCTTGCATGGGGTTTGTAGGTAAGTACCCCCTTGAAGTTAGTTGGCTCAACCTGTCCTAAAATAGAAATCGGGTTCTAAGGAGCTCAATATCACTGGATTATTTTCTGTGTTCATTGTTTTGGTTTAGCCACTTAACTGGCGACCAAAATATTCCAAGAAAACAATCCTCAATGAGTGTAGTATCGAGTATCTACCAACTTCAGACTGCACCAAAGTCGGTCATCTCACTACCCCTAAAAAAGGCCAAGATGGTCAAGTAAGGTTCTAAGAGTTCGTTAGTGCTTCATGACATCACTCAGTGGCCCCGTATTCTCCTTGACTACTCAAGGGCTACCGGTACCCACAAATATGTCACACTAACATAACTATTGCTTCAACCATGTCGGTATACCCCGCACAGTTCCCTCACAGTTTATTGCTATTTACCTAAAAAGGTGCCCCCAAATCCGGGTGTAGGATTAAACAAACCCAAACAAGGAACCCAAAAAGTAAAGCAATCAAAGCAATCAAAGTAAGCATGTAAAGGTGATCTAAAACCCTAAGGTAACCCCACTTCTAGAAATAATTCCCCAACAGAGTCGCCAGTTTTGTGATACGGTGGGAGAACTGACTTGAGGTTTTGCGTTTGTGTTTGCAAATGTTCGGTTTAGCAAGAGTCGCCACCGACTTTTTATTCATCCTAAGGAAAGGTCAAAAAGCACAGGAAAGACCTTTGAGATGTTTTCATGGGTTCGGGGGGTAGATTATGAAAAGGGAAGGTGCTAGCACCCTTTTCATCCATGGTTATCCATGGGCTCTTAGTTACTTGTTTTAGATCACTTGCCTTTGCTTTTCAATTGTTTGAAAGTGCTTTGTGTGTGTGGTTTTGAAAATGTTTTGAAAAAGATACCTTGTCTAGGAAACCTTTGTAACAATTCTTGTTTGAATGTTTTACAAAGGTGTTTGTCTTTTTGAAAAGATGTTTCAATGTTTTTGAAAGTTTGTTTTTGAAATTATTTTTGAAGTTGTGTTGTGGAGTGTGTTTTGAAAAATGGCAAGGATGTTTTGCAAGTTTGATCAAGTAACTAAGATCTATCTACCATATTTTACTCAAAAGATCTTTCTTATGTTTTTAACCCTTTTAACAGTGTTATTTCACCATTGTATTTGGTGAACAACCTTGTGTTAGGATGTTTATGAGACAGGCGCGGGTCATCGTATAGACCATGATAGCAATTGTGTCAAGTATCTTTGGCAATTTTCCGAGGGACTAGATCATTTTGTATAGGCAACCAAGATAGCGTCATCGAGGGACTATGATCTTTTGTTTTATTTTTGTTTTGCCAAAGTACCCAACATGCATACCATGGCCATTTGTTTAGGCAACCAAGTGGAGATACCCTAAGGGTGTAAGTGTGCAAAGTGTGTTTTATTGCATGCATTTTGTCTTTGATTTTTAGGTTGTCTACTTGTTGATTTTATCTTGCCATACACGCCTAATTACTAGCATTTGTACAAAGTAAATAAAATGCAGAAAGATAAAATCCTACGCTATTACAACCATATCGAAAGGCATAAAAAATATGAAAAAATAAGATAAAAGTAAGAAAAATGAGTGTCTTTCGACCCAGGAAGTAGCAGCCTTCGATTTGCATTCTGTTGGCCTCCTTCGATTGGGGCCAGCACCAGTGAGGTTCTATCCTTCGACTGGCTTGGAAGTCAGTGTATGGCGAAGCCTTCTGGTTCTGCCTTGTTGTCTTCTTCGACTGGAGGTTGAAAGCAGTGAGGGAATGCCTTTCGACTGAGCCTGGAAGTCAGTGAAGGCATGCTTTTCGTTTAGGCCTAGAAGTCAACATGGTTTTCCTCCTGGTTGTCTCTTTCGTTTGACCTGGAGAAAAAAGGGTAGAATCCAGAAGCTTCGTTTCCTATTTCCTGTTTCCTGTTTCTTTATTTGCATAAATTCCTCTATTTATAGAGAAAGAATGGACATGTTGTCTAAAGCCAGACTTGCAAATAAATGATAAAATAATGTAATGTGACAGTACATGTGGGGGGGCTCCTGGCAGTTGGGGTGCAGAAGATGTGACTTATGCTTCTGACATTGCTTGTGCTCAGACCAAATTCAGGTTGAAAGCTGCTTTTGTGATAAAGTACTCTCTATGAAAAGAAAGAGTATGTAGCCTTTAACCAAGAATAGTAGTATCTAAAAGACAAAGTTTAAAACCCTTGTACAAACTTCTGATTATGTAAAGATTTGGACGCAACATAGCCTGGCAAACGAGATTTGGTCTTGAGTCGAATGCAAGAGTGAGATCGAAACACACCTGTTTGAAGGAAGCCTTTGCCTCAGTCGAAGCTTGTGGTCGAAACAAGCTAACTCGAAGGAAGCTATTGCCCAATTGAAATCTCATGCTCGAAGGAAGCATATTGCCCAATCGAAGCCTGGGTCGAAGCAAACATATTTCCCAATCGAAAGTCCGTGTTCGAAGGAAGCAATGTTGCCCAATCAAAGCATGTGGATCGAAACAAACATAAAGGGAGTCATTGATTTTTAGCGTGAGGGAGGTTCCTGGCTTCTGAGTCGAAGGGTATTCCCAAGTTGCATTTGAAGAAGGCTCCTGCTCAAAATGAAGGATGTAATCCAAGTTGCATTCGAAGGAGGCTCTTGCTCAACTGAAGTTTTCATCCAGGCACACAGAAGGTGAGTGCCCAAACGAAGACTTGCCTTGCAAGGGGTACATGTGACCAGTAGGTCATGGCCTTCGATTGCAAGCATGCAGGAAGAAAAAGACACAAACAAAACCTGCAACAAGAAGTCACATGCCCAGGCGAAAGAGGCACGCTAGCAGCCACTTTGAGAAATCGAAGGAGGCCAAGAGTCAATCGAAGGATGTAGAATCGAAGGTGACCTGTTTTCCTCCAAATTTGTCAAAATGTTATTTTTATCTATTTTCTCCCCTTTTGATAGTTTCCTTTTAATTTTGGTACTGGAAAATCCCAATGCACTTGTGCAAGCTAAAATCCTGAGAATCTTTATGAGAAAAGCCTTGAGAATTGAGAGGGAAAATTTTGGGGTACAACAAGGTGCATCACCATCCTAAGCATCTTCAATCAACAGATGCATCACCAATAGTAGTTGCTATAATTCTTCATAGATACAGATCACAAGTATCCTCCTTACGTTCTCAAACTGAACAACATCAAGAGCTTTTGTAAAGATATCAGCAAGTTGATTCTCAATGCTAACATGCTCAAGAGTTGTGACTGTATCCTCCACAAGTTATCTAACGATGTCAATGTGCTTTGTCCTACTATGCTGAATATGATTTTTGGAAATATTAATAGCACATAAATTGTCACAAAATAATGTCATGACATATTGTGTGACATTATACTCATACAACATTTTCTTCATCCACACCAATTGAGAGCAGTTGTTTTCTGTTGCTATGTACTCAACTTTAGCAGTAGACAAAGAAACACAATTTTATTTCTTGTTGAACCATGAAATCAAATTGATTCCCATAAAGAAATATCCTTCAAAGGTACTTTTCCTATCATCAGCACTTCCAGCCAATCAACATCACAAAATGCCACCACTGAGGAATTTGTATCATGGGAATACAACATACCATAGTCACATGAACCATTCACATACTTCATAATCCTTTTCACTTAGTTGATGTGACGTACCTTAGGTTTTGCTTGATACCTTGTGCATACTCTAACAACAAAAGTGATGTATGGTCTACAAGCAGTAAGATATAGATGGCTTCCAATCATGCTTCTATACAAACTCTGATCAACACTAACTCCTTTTTCTTATTTAGATAACTTCAAGTGTGTAGGAGCAGGAGTTCCCTTATGGATGGCATTTTCCATTCCAAATTTCTTCACAATATTCCTTGCATATTTGCTCTGACAGATAAAAATGGAGTCTTCCATCTTCTTGACTTGCAATCCAATAAAATAAGTCAATTCACCTACCAAACTCATCTCAAACTTAGATTGCACATGTACGACAAAATTTTGGACCATTTCATCTGACATTCCTCCAAAAAATGTCATCTACGTAGATCTGAGCTATCAACAATTTTCCATATTCATCTTTGACAAAGAGTGTCTTGTCAATTCCATCCTTTCTATATCCATGATTGACTAGAAATTCAGTCAACCTCTCATACCAAGCTCTTAGAGCTTATTTCAAACCGTACAAGGCCTTCTTTAGTCTGAATACATGATTTGGAAAGGAAGGATCAAAAAATCCTTTTAGTTGTTCAACATAAAATTCTTCATTCAAGTACCCATTTAAGAAGGCACTATTGACATCCATTTGATACAACTTGAACCTTAAGTGACAAGCTACTCCAAGAAATAATATGATAGACTCCAATAAATACACAGGAGCAAATATTTCATCAAAGTCTACTTCTTTAATTTGAGTGTATCCTTGTGCAACAAGTCTGACTTTATTTCTAGTAACGCCACCTTGTTCATTCTTCTTGTTCTTGTACACCCATTTTTTACCAATAACATTCACCCCATCAGGTCTTGGCACCAAGTCCCATACTTCATTCCTCTTGAATTGACCAAGTTCATCTTGCATAGCATTTATCCATGACTCATCAGTCAAGGCTTCCTTCACATTCTTTAGTTCAAACTTAGATACAAAGCAAGCATTTGACACGGTTTCTCTTGATCTGATGAGTACTCCTTGTCTAGGATTTCCTATTATAAGTTCCTTAGGATGATCCTTTTGAATACAGAGGGATGGCCCTTTGTCATCTACCTAAGGTTCTTCAACTTCAGAATTGGCACTTGGGTCTGCAACATCTGTGTTGGATATTGAGACATTTTCTTCAGGAACCACGTCATCTGTCGGAATAGTTGTCTTAACTTCTTCTGGGACATCATCTTCTCTAGTTGAGTCATCAACAATCACATTTGACGACTCCATCATCACCTTGGTTCTGGAGTTGGATACTTTATATGCTTTACTGGTTGTAGAATATCCCAGGAAATTTCCTTCATCACTCTTAGCATCCAACTTCCTTCTTGGCTCACGATCTGCCAATATATAACACTTACTTCCAAAGACATGGAAATATTTAACAGTTGGCTTTCTTCCTCTCCACAATTCATACAGAGTAACAGACGTACTAGTTCTGATAGTCACTCTATTATGAATATAGCAAGCAGTGCCTATGGCTTCAGCCCAAAAGTAAAGGGGTAATTTCTTGGCATGAAGCATAACTCTGGCATATTCTTGAATAGCCCAGTTTTTTCGTTCCATCACACCATTTTGTTGAGGAGTGACGGGTGAAGAAAACTCATGACTAATCCCTTTAGATGCCCAAAGTTCCTCAAACTTTTTGTTCTCAAATTCCTTGCCATGGTCACTTCTGATTCTAACAACGCCACAGTTCTTTTCTCTTTGGATCTTGTGACACAATTCTTTGAAGACTTCAAACACTTCAGATTTCTCTTTGATGAACTTCACCCAAGTGAATCTTTAGTAGTCATTAACAATAACATAGGTATATATCTTTCCTCCAAGACTTTCAACCTGCATAGGTCCCATCAAGTCCATGTGAAGAAGCTCCAGAACTCTTGAGGTGGCCAGATGTTGGATCTTCTTATGGGACATCTTTGTCTGCTTCCAAATTTGACATTCATCACAAATTCTCCCTTCATCAATCATTGGCTTGGGAATATCTCTAATAGCTTCCTTCGACAGGTTCTTCTTCATACACTTAAGTTGTACATGACCAAGCTTTTGATGCCAAAAGTTTACTTTATCATCTTTTAACATTAAGCATATTGAGAGACATTCTAGAGAACTTCATGGGTAGTAGTTGTCTTTTGATCTGGTTCCCTTCATAACCACTTCATTCTTATCATTTATAATCAGACACTCAGATTGAGTAAAGTTAACTTTGAGACATTCATCACATATTTGACTGATACTTATCAGATTTGTTGTTAGCCCTTTTACAAATAACAAATTATCGAGGCTAGGTTGTCCAGCATAATCTACCTTTCCTACATATTTGATTTCACTCTTTGACCCATCTCCAAAATTGACATAGCTAGTAACACGTGGTTTAATGTCCACTAGGAATTTATTAACACCGGTCATGTGTCTAGAACAACCACTATCAAAATACTAATCCTCTCTAGTTGAGGCTTTGAGAGAAGTGTAAGCTATGAGTCCATACGAGTCATGGTGAGGAGCTCCTCTTGACTTTGCCTCGGTAGTAACATATTTTCTTCTATAAGGAGTCATATGGTTGGGATAGCCATACAGTTTGTAACAAGAGGACTTTAAATGACCAAACAACCCATAATAATGACATCTTTGTGGCTGATACATTAGACTATAATACCTTCTTTTATGTCTCGGCTGATGTCGGGACATGTGCCTTGACATATTCTACTCTTGTTTCATCTTTTGAGGAATAAACTCCACTACTTGCTTACTGTTCTTCACAACTTGGTTATTATAACCCAGACCCTTCATATTCCCAGTATTCTTCCCAGTTTGAAGAATCTCATTCAGTACAGTAGTGCCATTGTTTAGCATTCTTACAGATTTGATCATATTGTCAAGTTATGATTTTTGCAATATTACCTCCTCTTTAAGATTATAAATGATAGATAAATGCTCTTCTTTCTCAGCCTCTAGTTGAGAAATAAATAACTTTTGCTCTAATATTATTTGACATATTTTCTCATTCTTGAGGCACATCTCTGTGAACCTAGCAGCCATTTACTAACAGTGAATTCTCCAACATATGATTCATTATCGGACTCATAAGATTCTTTATCAGGCCCACAAATTCCAGTCAAGGCAGTCACTTGCTTGGCTAATTCTTCTTTGTGTTCACTTTCAGATTCTCCATCTGACTGTGATACATATAAGTTTTTCCTTTTCTTTTTGAGATAAGTGGCACATTCAGTTCTTATGTGTCCATATCCCTCACATTCATGGCACTAGACACCTTTCTCTTAGTTTGGCTTCTCTTCAAATCTTGACTTCCTTCCCAAGTTATGGTTTTTGTTGATGTCAAATGACATGTTCTTAGCATCTACATGGACTTCCTCAACACCCTGTTAAATTGTCTTCCCAGTAGCACAAGATCCTCAGATACTCCTTTTGAGTTCATATTTCCTCTATCCTCTGAGTCTTCAGTACTAGAAGCAAAAGCTATACTCTTCTTTTTTTCAGACCTTTCGTTGATAGCAGACTCAAAATTCTTAAGAGATCTTACAAGTTCATCCACTGTCATAATGCTTAAATCTTGGGATTCTTCAATAGCAATCACCTTCATGTCAAATCTCTTTGGAAGAGATCTGAGCATCTTCTTGATCAACTTATCTTTTGATATCTTTTCTCCCAGATCTTTTGAGTCATTTGTAATATCTAGAACAATCATGTGAAAGTACTGCATACTTTCATCCTCCTTCGTCTTCAAGTTCTTAAATTTGGTGGAGAGAAGTTGAAAATTTGTCAACTTTACCTTAGGATTCACTTCATGAACCTTCCTAAAGGTCTCCCAAGAAACTTTAGCATTTTTACAATTTTTTATCAGCTTGAACACATTCGTATCAACTATATTGAATATGACATTCAACGCTTTGGAGTTTCCTTGAGAAGATGACCCATCATCATCATCTCAATCTTCTTTTGGCTTCAGAACATCAGTAACATTTCCATTTGCACCCACAACCTTTGGTGGATCTCATCCTTTGTAGGGATGGCAACGGGGCGGGTCGGGGGCGGGTTTAAGCACACCCAAATCCGCACCCACCACCCAGACTCATACTCGCCCCCGCCCCCAAACCCGGTCAGAGCTAATATTTATCCCCCCGCCCCCGCCCCCAATAAGAAACGGGTTTCCCCGCACCCGCCCTACACCCGCCCGAATAAAATATTAATTTTTTAAAATTTATACTTTTTTCAATAAAAATAAAAATCAATAATTAAACTAAATAATTAATTACTTTAAAAGTATTTTTTATGTTTGATATTTTTATTTAAATTGTATTTTTTTTTTAAAATAAATAATAATTCTAATAAACATAATATTATAACATTAAAAAGTATAAATGAGTAATAAAACTATTAAAAATAAATTAAATAAATTAAATTTAGTTAGCGGGTGTAGGGCGGGTGCGGATGCAGGGCAGGTACTAGCATGACCCGCACCCGCACCCGTAAATGAAAACTGGATTTTCCCCGCACCCGCCCCAGGTTAAACTAGGTTTTCCCTGCTAATTTCGGGGCGGGGGCGGGTTTATTTGCCATGCCTAATCCTTTGATAACATTTTCCATGCCTTGTTGCCCAGGGGTTTTATGCACATTTCCATACGAAGTTTCCAACTGTTATAGTTGGTACCATCCAAAATTGGTATTTTAACCACAACTCCACTATCCTTGTCCATTTCACCATAAAGTAACTTCCCTGAATCTCACCCAAAGTTAGAGTAGGATGTATGCTCTGATACCAATTGAAATTATGGCTATCAGATTCCCTATGTCCTAAGAGATATCGAGACAACGGATTCGAATTCAACACGTAACAACATGATATATAGAACAAAACAGTCAGTGCTAAAGATAAATAATATATATATATATATATATATATATATATATATATATATATATATATATATATATATATATATATATATATATATATATATATATATATATATATATATATATATATATATATATATATATATATATATATATATATATATATATATATATATATATATATATATATATATATATATATATATATATATATATATGTATGTGTGTGTGTGTTAACCCAGTTCGGAGCAACACTCTTACTCTGGGGGCTACCAAGCCAGGGACGAAATTAATTAGATAATATCAATTTGTATACCACACAACAAACATACCAGTTTACAATCTAAGCACTTAATAATTACTCTTTGCTTAAATTCAACCTAAGACTTACCTAGGTATGAGGTCCTCCTTAAATCCCTCTTTAATCACACTCAACGATTGGAGCAACTCTAAACACAGTAGAGAACAAAAACACATAAGTCACTCTTCCAAGACATGCATTCCTCAATGTTTAAAAGCTTATGAGAACTGACATACAAATACTCAATACTTAGAAGCTTATGAGAATCTGACACACAAACAACCAATGCTTAAAAGCTTATGGATACTTGACAGAACTTACAACCTAAAACAGTCATACTCTTCTATCAAGATGATATTAGAGAGGCTCATAAATAAGGATTCTAAAATCCTAACAAAAAATACACACATAAGTTCTACCTAAAACTAGGTATACATTGTCATACCCTAAATTTTGACATAAGATCCCACCTCTCATCTGCATCGTTACATAGTAAGTGTTCACAAGCGATTCGACCTAATTTTGCCAAATCTCGAGTCAGATTTCAAAAATTCACAACTTCTTCAAATTTCAACATTTTTGAGCGATTCTTTTTGCATATGATCCTCCTTGTCGTCATCTACAACTTTTCTTTACAAATCAAAAGCTTATTATGCTTTGAAAAGTTACAAAAAATAGAAACGTTAGAAGTCATTTTGTGAATTCAGTGGAATTTGATTTCGAATGTGTTTTATTCATGATTCCCTATCCATTTAAAAAATCCAAAAAAATATGTAATTAACATCATTTTATTTTATTTGCAAGTTTCTCTTCTTTTAATTCAAAAATATTATAAAAATATATATAGTTTCATTTAGATTTATATCTTTGCACCACTTTATTTCAAAAAAATCTCAAAAAATTTGTTCATAGTCATTGTGGTTTTATTTTTCTTTATTTTTAACTTTGTTTTAAATTTTAATTTTTAATTCGATTTAAAATTACCTTTTAAGTTGAGTTATTATTAGACTAAAATCAATTTTAAATTCTTTTTTTTTTTTGCGTTTTTAGTTTTAATCCATTTTCGTTATTGTTTCTTATATTTTTATTTATTTTTGTTTATCATTATTATTACTATTATTATTATTATTATTATAATAGTTGTTATTATTAGTATTATTATTAGTATAGTTTGACTTATATCCAAATTAGAAAAGAAATAAAGAGAGCTTTTGATTGAGACACAATGTAGTCTATTATTTCTATCAATTTTGCTGCCTAAAACAAAACAAAAATCTGCATCATATACCAAAATAAACCTGCCAAAACCTGTACAAGAAAAGTGGAAAAAACAGGACACTCAAAAGAGAAAACTTAAGGGAGAAGGGTGTATTCAAAATCTCTCTCTCAAATGCCAACTCCATTCTATATATAACCGTGTTTTTCATCCCTTATCACACAATACGGGGGATCCGAATAACACAAAAGAAAAGTGTTAAGAAAAAAAACTCTACAAAAAAAATCCATTCACCAAATTGTTTCTCAAAAACCTTGTTTCTGCTTACTAACAATTTTTCAACCCTCTTTCATTTTCTTCTATCTAATTCACAAAACTCACACACATATTCACAACCAACAGAGTATACTTTTCTACACAAATTTCCAATATTCAAAACCTCATAATCATCACAAACATAAACCACAATTTCCAACAATATTTCAATCCACTTTCATCATCACTATTAGCCATCATTCCTAAGTCTTTAATCCAAACACCGTATCCAAGTTTCACTAAACAATAACATCCATCATAGACATCATTTCAAACTTCCATAAACAACCTGTAAAATAAATCCAAAACGATAACAACAATCAATCCCAACTCTAAGTTGTTGAAATATTAAATTAGATTTGTTAAAATATTAGATTAGATTTGATTTGATTAAATTTAATATTTAAATATAATTCAAGTTGTGTAGACTCAAGCCCAATTAGGGTTGTATATAAATAGTCTCAGTCTGTATCATTATTTGTACAATACAATAATATAAATCCTTATTTCCTTTATTATTCTCTCTCTCCTTACTAAAAGTGCCTCGCACACTAACAAATTGGTACCAGAGCTTCTAGTTATTGTTCTTGATCGAGTTTTCAAGAATTTCATGTCAGAGATCATGTTTCTAGGACAAGTGAATCAGCCGCTATGAAGATGGCTAGTGATAAGGGCATTCCGAATTATAATGCTTGACAACAAGAATTAGATCCGATGGAAAAACAGATGCAATCCTTGTTTGGCTTCCATGAAACCCTAGAAGTGGTTACCGGCGGCGTTCCTGCGTTGACTGTAAATGCAACCGACGAACAAAAAAAAACCACAACAAAGTCAAGAAGAAAGATTGCAAAGCTGCTTATTGCATTCAAACGGCTGTCAATGCTGCTAATTTTGACATAATCTGTCATGCTGAAACGGCGAAGGAGGCATGGGATATTTTGGTGAAGTATTACGAAGGAGGTGAGAAAGTCAAGGTTGTCATGTGTGATCGGTGGAAATAGAACTGACTGTTTTAAAGCTGGTTCGCGAAATGTCGCGGTAAGCAAGAGTCGCCACCGTCTTTTATGTTCTCCAACATGGAAAGGACAAAAGCACAGCAAAATTCCTTCTTTGAGATTTCTCTCGGTTCGGGAGGTAGATTTATAGAAAGGGAAGGTGTT
The DNA here is from genome assembly GCA_948472305.1 of Vicia faba. Lineage (NCBI taxonomy): Eukaryota > Viridiplantae > Streptophyta > Magnoliopsida > Fabales > Fabaceae > Vicia > Vicia faba. The sequence continues at coordinate 359,760,209 of OX451738.1, forward strand.
AGCACCCTTTCTATCCATGGTTATCCATGGGCTCTTAGGTACTTGCTCTTATGTTTTCAAAAAGATGTTTGCTTTTCAAGTGTGTGTGGGTTTTGAAAAAAGTTTCGTTTGAAAAATTTCTAAGTAACTCTTGTATCTGTCCTCAAGAGTGTATGAAAAATTTGTTTGAAAACTTTTGAAAGTGTCAGTGTGAAAAGTATTTTTGTTTGTTTTTAAAAAGAGCAAGTACCCACGAGAATCTACCTACTCTAAGGAATTAGGCTGTGTAAGAGTCCTTTAGATAGTGTTATCCCACCATTGAGAGGTAGGTAGCACCGTCGTTGGAGTTATTCGGGTCAATTCGATTATAAGGGACATGTGTGGTCACCAAAGCAATAGTAGGACACCTTAGAAGTAACCCTAATGTCCTAGATCCTTTTTATCTGAGGCAACCGTTTCGAGGCAACAGGATCTTTAGACAGGAGGGCGACCTCTAAGACACCCTATACTCAATGACCACGTTCGAGGCAACCAAGTGAGGCGTACCCTAGGAGTGGCATGTGCATGTGTGTTGTTTTCATGTTAAGTTATCTTTGATCATGCATTGGTGAGCTACGGATTAATTTTATTTGGCATACAGTCTTGCAGGCATAATTAACAGTTAAGAGTGCGGAAAATAAAGTGCGGAAAGGTAAAGCTACGCTATTACAAGGCGCGGGTCTATACATCGCCAAAAAACAAAAACCCGTTTTGGTAAATAAATGCAGAAAGTAAAGGAAAGCGGTAAATCCTAATTAACTATTACATTCCGGAAACAGTTACATAAATAATCAAGAATAATGATAATGCGCGAAAGAAATTAAATCAGGACGTCCTAGGGTTTTGGCCCTTTTGAGAAATAAAGAAAATAGTTTGTCCTTTTTTGTAATTAATGAAATGTTAAATCTAATAACTAATTAATTAAATAAAAAAAAAGAAAAGTGTTTTTTGTGTTTTTTAAGTTTTTAATGAAAATAAGATAAAGAAATTAAAAGTCAAAAGAAACCCTAATTCTAAGTTTATTTTATTAAAAAAAGAATCAAACTTGAACCTAATTTAAACTAATTAATTTGTTAGTATTTTATTTACAAGAAAAAGTCCTTTTTTATGTTTTATGTTTTTTTATGAAAATAAAAAGAAAAAGAATTAAAAAGTTAGTAAACAAAACCCTAATTCTAAACTAATTTATTTATTGTAAAAAAGAAATTAAAATTACCTAATTAAACTAATGAATTTGTTTACATTTTATTCACAAAAATAATAGTTAATAGTAAAATTAGTAATTAATAAAATATTATAAATATTATAAATATTTAAGTTTCTGAACTTAATTATGAAAAATAATTTGTTTATGAATTAATAATAATAATTATAATAACTAAAAAAGAAATTATAAGGAAAAGAAAATAAAAAAGTAACAAAACCATGGGGGGTGATGACCCATTAAGGAGGTGTTGGCTGGAAACTTTAGGCCCATTAAGAATTAAGCTTGTTTGACTTTTGCAATCAGCTGCGTGTGCATTGACCAGATAGCATGGTGTTCCCCTTCTTTTGGCCTTTGGATGGACGCTTGAGACACTTGGCATACTGATCTGTGAGGGTATATAGTGGAATCCTTGACAAGCGCTGCATATGAAGATGTTATGAAAAATAATATTGAGGTTTGGGTGGACCTAGGAATCGAACCCAGGTCCCATTGATTGCCAGACACGTCCCTTTCCACTGAGCCAAACGCTGCATCTTGTTAGTATAATACACAACAAATATATTATTAAAAAACAAATTAACATGTTGCATCAAACAAAATCACGCGCGTAAGTTTGAACTACCCAACCATATACGTACAGCTCATCATCTTCCTCGTTTCCCTGTAAAACAAAAACAAGATAGCGGGGGTTTTAAACCCCCACAAAGTGAAACTGTCAATAATAGCGAATAGAGTTGTATGCTATATAAATTAGGCGCGATAGTCTTGTTCAATTCGTCTTGTCCAGGTGGTTTCAACCATATGCGTGAGATAGTCCAATTTTATTGTATGTGGAAAGCCCTAATCTGAGAGCTCTGAAACCCTAGATTTCATTAATGGTGTTTTGCGTTTCAGGGCACCATAAGGCAATTAATCAATACCAAAAGCTTCAGAATGATGTTAGCAATGCAAAGCAATAATCAAAACATGTTAATGATGCATAAAACTTGAGTTTCGATTATGGTAAAGAATGCTAAACCGTGTGACTGAAGTGAGTGATTCTTTGAGTGTTAGAGCTCGTTCTTGATTGCAATGTGTTCCTGGGAATGTCAGCAATATGTTTGGATCACTCTAAGGCTTTGAATTGTGCTGGAAGGTTGATTTCAGTTTTCAACTTTTTCTTGATTTTTTGGAATTTGGTTATGGTGTTCTTGCAGCAGTCTCACGTTCACAGCACTAGGGTTGGCTTCAGTATTTATGTTGGAAGGGAATTAGGGTACAAACTAGGTCAAAGATCCATGGAATTATGTTTTCAATCTTTGATTTCCAATCAAATCTTTTTGCATATTTTTGATTGATAAAGCTTGCCAAACATGGAGTTTTTTGCCTCTTTGACGGATGCACAAAATTGCCAGCTTGCCCTGATCTTATTTGCTTCACAAAAGATTTAAAAATCATATCTTTTGAATTTTCCTACAATTAAATCAATTAAATGAATTATTAATCAATTAAAAATTCAAATAATTAATAAAAATAAGAAAATAATTCAATTTAAGTTCAATGGGTCGTGCATAGGCCTTGGACAATGTTTCAAGAAAGAATTTGAGGCCCATTAGCAAAAATGAGGTGTTTTAGGCAAACTTGACTTTTGCAAATTCCCAAAAATTTCCCAAATTCTCCAATGCATATCTTGCTCAATTTTGATCATATGAACATGTTCTTGGACATTTTGGAAAGGTCTTGAAGTCCTATAACCAATGCCTTTGGTCCCATGTCATTTTGATTTACCAATATCAAGTTATGGTCTTTGACTTAAAGTGCCTTTTTGTTGACTTTTGAAATTGACCTATAATGTAGAAATTGATAACTTTTTGTGAGAGCATTTCTTGGACTTGGAATGTGAAGATGAGTTGTAGGAAATGTCATCCCCTTCAAAATGAGCATTGGATGGGATTTTTCTGATGAACCATGAAAAAGTTATGCCTTGGTCAAGATACAGTTGACTTTTCACTTGTCCAAACATAGAAACTTTTGGCATCTTGATGATTTTTGAGCCATGCTTGTGGAATCATGATCAAGACTTGATAAAATGATGATTGTGGCTTCAAAATAAGATGTTGACCAAAAATTTTGACTTTTGACTGCCAAATGACCATTTTACCTCTATAGTTGACTGTGGAGCAATTAGGGCTTTTGACTGTGCAACTTGATGCTGTGAGTCTTGGAACTTGCCATGTAGATGCTTGAGGATATGTGTAGGCCTATGGGACTTGATTGGACCATTTAAAACCTCAAATTCATTGAAGGAACCAAAACCCTAGTTTTTGACTGGCTTAGGAGATGTTGGGACTGTGCAACCCTTGAGCAGACTTGAGCAAATTGAGATGATGCTTGTCAAAACTTTGAAGAATATGGGAGGGCAAATTTTGGGGTACAACAGTTGCCCCTGTTCAATCTTCTTAGACCTGAGGATGTAGATTGGCTTGTGTGCCTTTCGTGATCCGAAGGTGGAAGATGATTGAACACTAGAGTGCCCAGAAATTTGCACTCACATAGTGTAGTATTAGCATTGTGATATCAGGAATGTGATATCGGGAATGGGCTTACAGATGCCATTTGGAGATATGATGGATATGAGGATGGGCTTATAGATGCCATCTGGAGATGTGATGGTAGTCTTGTCGGGAATGGGCTTATAGATGCCATTTGGAAAGATGGTGGATAGGGGGATGGGCTTATAGATGCCATCTGGAGATGTGACAGAACCTTGTCGGGAATGGGCTTATATATTACATTTGGGATTATGATGGATAGTTGTGGAGATGGACTTATAGATGTCATCGGAAGGTGTCAATCGCGTAAGAGATTCCTTAGCGAGAACTTGCGTACTTTGAGAAAGAAAGATAATTTCCTGTCCTGTTACAGGTGTTGATCTTCAATCTCTTCATGCATATATGCCCTGGCTAGATGCAGGTATCGAATCTACAATAAATCGCTCACAGATATGCCCTGGCTAGATACAAGTATCGAATCTGGAACTTCAAAAGGTTGCTTACAGACGTGCCCTGGCTGGATACAGGAATCGAATCTCTAAACTCTTCATGCAGATGTGCCCTGGCTAGATACAGGAATCGAATCTACAAACTCTTCATGCAGACATGCCCTGGCTAGATACAGGTGTCGAATCTATAATCAGTTACTCTTAGATGTGCCCTGGCTGGATACAGGAATCGAATCTGGAATTAGTCGTCTACAGATATGCCCTGGCTGGATACAGGAGTCGAATCTCTAAACTCTTCATGTAGACATGCCTTGGCTGGATACAGGTATCGAATCTACAATCAGTTACTCACAGATGTGCCCTGGCTAGATACAGGAATCGAATCCGGAATTCTTCGTCTACAGATATGCCCTGGCTGGATACAGGAATCGAATCTCTAAACTCTTCATGCAGACATGCCCTGGCTAGATACAGGTATCAAATCTACAATCAGTTACTCACAGATATGCCCTGGCTGGATACAGGAATCGAATCTGGAATTCTTCGTCTACAGATATGCCCTGGCTGGATACAGGAATCGAATCTCTAAACTCTTCATGTAGACGTGCCCTAGCTGGATACAGGTATCGAATCTACAATCAGTTACTCACAGATGTGCCCTGGCTAGATACAGGAATCGAATCCGGAATTCTTCTTCTACAGATATGCCCTGGCTGGATACAGGAATCGAATCTCTAAACTCTTCATGCAGACATGCCCTGGCTAGATACAGGTATCGAATCTACAATCAGTTACTCACAGATATGCCCTGGCTAGATATAGGAATCGAATCTGGAATTCTTCGTCTACAGATATGCCCTGGCTGGATACATGAATCGAATCTCTAAACTCTTCATGTAGACGTGCCCTGGCTGGATACAGGTATCGAATCTACAATCAGTTACTCATAGATGTGCCCTGGCTAGATACAGGAATCGAATCTTGAATTGCGACAGTTGATAGTAATCATCTTTGAATTGACCTTTTTCTTGAAAAGGCAAAACATCACTTGTATGCAATGTCATGATGTATGGAATACATGATGTCATGATGTTCTCAAGAATAAATGAGATTGTGTGTTATGATGCGTATATGCATGCATCATGGATGTAAGCAGGATGTATGAAATGTGAAATGTCTATGAATGTATTTTCGTCTAGGAAGATAAATCCTTGACGAATGTCGGGAGCTTGTTGAATCCTGGGCTGATGTTTGAAGAGTAGAGTTCTTTGTTTCTGCTGGGGATGATGAACAAGGATGTTTGTAAGAATAAGCCGGTAGGAGAAGATGACTCCGTTGGGGAATAAACTTGCTGGAAAGATTACTCTGCGGGGAAATACTCTGTGGGAAGAGACACTTTGCTTAGGTTTTGTTGATAACTCCGTTGGGTATTCCGTTGATATGTTTTGTTGGGGAATTTGATGAACTCTGCTGGGGGATAGGAAGAGTTTCGTCGAGGACGATCTTTCCGTGGTAATTAGCTGAGGATAACCCAGTTATAAGCTCTGGTGGGGAATAACCTTTGAATAAAGCCGGGGAGAGCGTTCGTACTCTGCAGGGGATAAGCTTCCAGAATCTACTGGGGATAAGTTTCCTACTGGGGAGATTGATTCAACTCTCCTTGGGAGACTTTGAACTGCACTGGGGAATAGCTCCACTGGGGTGTCTGGATTCTGCCGGGGAACAATCTTAGATCAAGACTGCCGGGGATGCTTGCCTAGGAACATCTGTATACTCCGCTGGGAATATTGAGATTTTCTAGGGATACCCAACTTTCTTAAGGCTGACAGTAGATTAACTCTGTTTGGGGAGAGTATTGCTTACTTGCTGGAGATACTGTGCCTTTTCAGGGCTGATTGGGAGACCAATTCTGCTTGGGGAGAGTATTGCTGAGACTTGTCTTACTCTGCGGGGAGTGGAGGTAACTTGGTCATGTTCTTCATCCGAACCTACCTTGGTACCTTGGTGGACAGAGCAACTAGATTGCTTAGGCAACTCAATATTGCCCCTGCTTCTGATGTCACCTGTAATTAGTCCTTTGTTTCGCATGCAAATACTTATGAGTTAGCAATTAGTGTCAAATGCATATATCAAAAACGAACATTGGACGTTCTTCGCAAGGCAAAACAGAAAAAGGGAAAATAACTGGCAATTTGTCTAAAAAAGTGAATTTGTATTGATTTTTGGATTTACCTGTAAATAGGCGTTTTGTGTACAAGAGGCTGACGTCCTAGTAAGAGAACGCCGCCGGACAACAGAGTTTATACAATTTGTGAAAACAAAACAGCTATGTGAAAATAATCCCACTGGGTTCCAACTCTGCTATCGCCTTTATGTCTTCAAGCGTCTCCTCACTTTGCTGCGTAGTTGAAGATGAAGCTGATTGATCGATGCCGTCTGAACCTGATAGTTGATACTGGATTCTGGATGCGAGGTGATCCAATGAGACATAGTATTACGCTTTATCCCTAACTTTTTCCTGGACCGCCCTTTTGGGTTTTCAGTCCACCGGGATACCCATTTTTGCCCAAGCCGCCTTTTCAGGTTTTCGACTTGCCGGGTGTACAAATTTTTTTTCATTTCATCCCTTATTTTTGCCCGAACCCTTTTGGTTCGCCGGGAAGCCCTTATTTTTGCCTAGGTGTGTCAACCTAGCGGGTCTTTTATCATGCGTAGTATCTTTTTACTATGTCTGCATTGGCGGGGTGAGGAAGGTCGTCACCATCCATGGTGGTTAGAATCATAGCTCCTCCTGAGAAGATATGTTTAACCACAAATGGCCCTTCGTACGTAGGGGTCCATTTTCCCCTGGGATCACTCTGAGGAAGAATGATGCGCTTGATTACCAGGTCTCCGACTTGATACTCTTGTGGTCTGACTTTCTTGTTAAATGCCCTGATCATCCGTTTTTGGTACGTTTGACCATGACAAATAGCGGTGAGTCTCTTTTCGTCAATCAGGTTTAATTGATCAAGCCGAGTTTGGATCCAGTCATCTTCGTTCAAGCCTACATCCTTCATTATCCGGAGAGAGGGTATCTGGACTTCAATAGGCAAGACTGCCTCCATGCTATAGACCAAGGAAAAGGGTGTTGCCCCTGTTGACGTTCGTGCTGAGGTACGGTACCCATGAAGAGCGAACGGTAACATCTCGTACCAATCCTTGTAGGTCACTGTCATCTTCTGCACAATCTTCTTGATATTCTTATTTGCCGCTTCGACATCCCCATTCATCTTCGGCCGGTAGGGAGAAGAGTTATGGTGTTGTATCTTGAATTGCTCGCAGAGCTCAGTGATCATCTTGTTGTTAAGATTGGTACCATTGTCCGTAATGATCCTCTCCGAGACACCGTAGCGACAGATCAGGTTATGCCGAATGAACCGTGCTACGACGTTCTTGGTTACCGTAGCGTAGGAAGCTGCTTCAACCCACTTTGTGAAGTAATCAATCGCTACCAGGATGAAGCGATGCCCGTTGGATATCGTCGGTCTGATCTCGCCGATCATATCAATGCCCCACATTGCAAAAGGCCAAGGCGCTGTCAAGACATTCAGAGGAACTGGAGGAATGTGCACCTTATCAGCATAGATCTGGCATTTGTGACACGTCCGAGAATGTTGGTAACAGTCAGCCTCCATTGTGGACCAGAAATATCATGCCCGGAGGATTTTCTTTGCCATAGTATGTCCACTGGAATGCGTTCCGAAGGTACCTTCATGTAGCTCTGCCATGATCCTTTATGCTTCAGTCTTATCCACACAATACAGTAAGGTTGAATCATGGTTTCGCTTGTAGAGAATGCCATTGCTGAGGAAGAACTTTGCTGCGAACCTTCTCAGGAACTTCTTGTCGTTAACAGATGCACCCTCGAGGTATTCTTGAGCTTCCAAGTACCTCTTAACTTCATGATACCAAGGTTTTTCAGTTACCTCTTCAGCCTCAAGATCACAGCAATACGCAGGTTCATCCAGTTTCCAGATAATGATCCGGGGAGCCTCGTTGTCCCATTTGACTTTGAACATGGAAGACATCGTAGCCAGTGCGTCCGCCAACTGATTCTCCTCTCTTGGGAAGTGTTCAAAAGTTATCTCCGTGAAATGAGGGATCAATGTCAACACACACTCTTTGTAAGGAATAAGATTTGGGTGTTTCGTATCCCACTCGCCTTTGATCTGATTGATCACGAGGGCGGAATCTCCGAAGACACTCAGAAACTTGATCCTTAAGTCAATTGCAGCTTGAAGACCCATGATGCATGCCTCATACTCCGCCATGTTGTTGGTGCAGTTGAAACATAGTCGGGCGGTAAGTGGAGTATGAGTGCCTTTAGGGGATATGATCACGGTGCCAATACCGTTTCCCAAAGCGTTTGAGGCTCCGTCAAAGTGCATAGACCATCGGGATCCTTCCTCAGGTCCTTCATCCGGTCCAGGTACTTCACAATCAGTCACTACCATGATGTTCTCGTCTGGAAATTCAAAGTTCATAGATTGGTAGTCGTCCACTGCCTGGTGTGCCAAATGGTCTGCCAATACACTTCCTTTGATTGCTTTTTGAGTCGTGTACTGGATGTCATATTCCGTCAAGATCATCTGCCATCTTGTTATTCTTTCGGACAGAGCAGGCTTCTCGAAGATGTACTTGATTGGATCCATTTTTGAGATCAACCGAGTAGTGTGAGTCAACATATACTGTCTCAGCTGGCGAGCAGCCCATACCAAAGCGCAGCAAGTTTTCTCGAGCAGTGAGTATCGGGTCTCACAGTCGGTAAACTTTTTGCTAAGGTAATAAATAGCATGCTCTTTTCGGCCAGACTCGTCATGCTGCCCCAGCACACACCCCATTGAGTTGTCAAGTATTGTCAAGTATAATATTAGAGGTCTCCCTTCAACCGGCGGCATAAGAATGGGTGGTTCTTGGAGATACTCTTTGATTCTTTCGAAAGCGGCCTGACATTCATCGTTCCAACGTACTACTTGATCTTTCTTCAGTAGCTTGAAGATTGGTTCACATGTAGCAGTTAGATGCGAGATGAATCGGGCAATGTAGTTCAACCGTCCTAGAAAGCCTCTGACTTCTTTCTCTGTCTTGGGAGTTGGCATCTCTTGTATGGCTTTCACCTTGGCGGGGTCCACTTGAATACCTTTTTCGCTCACGACGAAACCTAGTAGTTTTCCAGATCTCACCCCAAAGGTGCACTTGTTTGGGTTCAACCTCAACTTGTACAACTTCAGACGGTCAAACAACTTCTGTAGATGGTTAAGGTGTTCCTCCTCAGTTTGGGACCTTGCAATCATATCGTCGACATATACTTCTATTTCATGATGGATCATGTTATGAAATAAAGCAACCATGGCCCGTTGGTAGGTTGCCCCAGCATTTTTCAACCCAAAAGGCATGACTTTGTAGCAAAAGGTGCCCCACTGAGTAACAAAAGTGGTCTTCTCCATGTCTTCAGGAGCCATCTTGATTTGATTATAACCTGAGAACCCATCCATGAAGGAGAACACCTTGTGCTGAGCAGTATTGTCAACCAATACGTCGATGTGAGGTAGAGGGAAGTCATCCTTGGGGCTTGCCCTATTCAAATCCCTGTAATCAACACACATTCTGACCTTACCATCCTTCTTCGGCACTGGAACCACATTAGCAACCCACTGAGGGTAAGAAGTCACTGCTAGAAACCCGGCATCAAATTGTTTCATAACCCCAGCCTTGATTTTCTCGGACATCTTCGGACGCATACGGCGGACCTTCTGTTTAACCGGAGGGCAGTCTTCCTTGGTAGGCAGGTGATGAACCACAATGTCGGTATCCAACCCAGGCATGTCTTCGTAAGACCAGGCAAAGATTTCCACATAATCATGCAACATCTGAATCAACCGTTGTTTCACACTGAGCTCTAGATTGGCACCAATCTTGACTTCCTTTCTGTCTGTCTCGGTACCCAGATTTACCGTTTCCACTGGCTCTTCATGTGGCTGAATGGCCCTCTCTTCCTGGAGTAACAGTCTTACGAGCTCACCAGGCACTTCACAATCATCTTCACCTTCGTCTTCGGCTAAGTTGATCGGATTTTTGAAGTCATAACTGGCAGTAGTAGAATCGTTACCAGTGAGATCCAGAGTGGATTGGAACCTGTATAAGTGAGTGTGTGTAAATATAGCTGTTTTGCAATATATAAAGAAAGAAAGGGAGCACAAGATTTGAAATGCGAAAAACGTTCAATGCTTTTATTCATGATATATGAAAATGACAAATAATAAGCCCTCACAAATGAAGCCACGGTGCCCCGGGTAAGACACCGAGCCAAAAAGTTTAAAATTATTGTTCGTTACAAATTTAAAACAAAGGAGTTCATTACTGAGTGACAAAAGTAATAGGTATGTAGTCTTTGGCAGTCCAGTTGTTCAATCCACCGTTGGTCGTTGGGTAGATCCAGCTGTCAAATTCAGATTCCTCCGCCTCGTCTTCAATAGCATTCACTCCCGGGTTAGCGATTAACACAGGAGGTCTTCCAATCCTTGCTTTACGAACAACCCTCTGAGCTTCTGCAGTGAAACCCAAACCAAACTTGTCAGTCTTCGGAGTAAAATCAGGAAGTCGGCCCCAGTTTGCACACTCACCCTTCTCAATCACAGCCCGGGCGTCCTTTAAGGAAGCCATCTTCAAAGGAGAACCCTCTTCAGTCACAGTTTCTGCTGATACCAGTGCCTGAGGCACCTCTTCAAAATGTTGAAAGGGGGTCTCAATGAACTCCCCATCCATCTCTATGTATTGGAATGAGTTAAGATGGCTGACCATATATTCTTCCTCCCCTTGCACTGTAACAATCTTCCCTCTGACCGGGTATTTAAGCTTCTGATGTAGAGTTGAGGTCACAGCTCCCACCTTATGGATCCAAGGACGACCCAGCAAACAAGAATAGGATGGTCGGATGTCCATCACATAGAAGGTAGAATCAAAAACTTGAGAGCCAACCCTGATTGGAATGTCAACTTCACCATGCACCATCCTTTTGGACCCGTCAAAGGCCCGGACAACAATGTTACTAGGCTTGAGCTCTAAACCCTTACAATCCCACCTGTCTAGAGCTTTCTTGGGTAACACGTTTAATGAAGAACCAGTGTCTACCAACACATGGGCAAAAGTAGTGCCCCTGCATTCAATAGAGACATGCAGGGCGTCATTATGGTTCTTTCCTTTAGCGGTCAGATCAGCATCAGAGAAACCCAATCCATTATCAGTAGTCAAGTTGGCCACACAATCAGTAAATTGATCAGCTGACGTCTCTTGTGGCACGTGGGCCGTCTTCAGGAAGGTAATCAGAGCCTTGGCATGGGCCTCTGAACACAACAACAGTGATAGCATAGAAATTTTAGAGGGGGTGTGCCCCAGCTGCTCAACTACATTGAAATCACTCTTCTTAATGATCTTGAGAATCTCTTCCATCTCTTGCTGGGAAGCTTCAACAGTGGTTGTCTTTGGTGCCTCCGTCCGGGCAGGCACATCAGTAGCAATCCCTTTGCCCCGAGCGTTAGATGACTCGGCAACAGGGGTAGAAACAGGAACTTGATCATGAAGGGAAACAGGCACACTGGCAGGTGTGATAACAAGAGGTTTCTGAATGGCTGGAGGTGCAATATTTGGTGAGAACAGCCTAGCACTTCGAGTGACTTTAGCAGGCCCGGTGATGTTGGTGACGTCGGTATTAGTATCAAACTCTTGTTTTACTCCGAGCACATAAACATCTGCCCCATAGTGCCACGGGACAGCTTTGTCAGACGTATAGGGGAGGGGCCCCGGAACAGTGATGATGATAGGAGCAATCTTCTGAGTAGACATGATTTGGACATGCTTCTTTAAGGGAGCCTTAGGAGAGTTGTTGAAGATAGTGACAATAGAAACTTCTTCAGTGGGGACAGCAGGAACAACAATCTTCTCGAACAAGATCTCTTTATTATCCATCAGGCTTTGGATACTTGACTTCAACAAAGGACAACCAGCAGGTGAAACAGAACATAGAAGGAAACCTTTACTACATCCCGGAAATAAACCGGCTAGCAACAGGTTTCTTTTGACGGTCAATAATGGAGTAACAATATCTTCCACAGAGGCCACATACAGGTCTTCCTCAACAGCATTTACTCCATGCTGGGGCATGGGAGCAGTCACAACGTTGGGCCTCTCGGGCGCCTCAAACTGTATTTCTTTAGCGTAAATAAGGTCCTGAACCTTATTCCTTAGAGCCCAACAATCATCCGTAGTATGCCCCGGGCTGTCAGAGTGATAAGCGCAGCGGGCATTGGGGTTGTATTTTGGAGAGGTTGTATTCACTACCTTCGGAGCTTCCTTGATAGTTACCAGATTGGTTGACAGTAGTTGCGGTAGGATCTGAGATAGGGTCATACTAAGCCGAGTGTACTCCCTTCTGGGTCTCTCACCCCTTGGTTAGTTATATTGCCGAGGAGCGGCAACAGACTTTGAAATTACCACCGCGTTGACAGCTTGGCGGCGTTCTGGCTTATTCTGTTTCCTCGACCCATAAACAGCACTAGCTTCCTTCTTGAACGGTTTCTTTTCAGAACTTGAGGATGCACTTTTCTGTATCTTCCCCGACTTAATACCAGCTTCTATCCTCTCACCAGTTAAGATCAAGTCTGTGAACCCAGCAGAAGAATTACCAATCAGGTGGTTAAAGAATGGACCAGACAGGGTCCCCAAGAACATGTCAACCAGCTCACGGTCAGACAACGGTGGCTGCACCCTGCCAGCCAGGTCTCTCCACTTTTGCGCGTACTCCTTAAAACCTTCTCCCGATCCTAGCGACATACCCTGGAGTTGGGTACGTGTAGGAGCGAGGTCGGCATTATACTGATACTGCTTATAAAAAGCAGTAGCCAAGTCCTCCCAGTTACGAATATTGGTTCCATCCAGCTGATAGAACCACTCGAGTTGAGCCCCTGAAAGGCTATCCTAGAAGAAATGGATCCATAAGTTCTTGTCTACAGTATATGGTTGGATCTTCTGCATATAGGATCTGAGATGCGGTTTAGGGCAGGAAGCCCCGTCATACTTCACAAAAGAAGGTGCCTTGAACTTGTGTGGGATCACCACCCCAGAAGATAAACCCAGATCTCCAAAATCCAACCCAGGCACTTGTTGAATCTCCATCGCACTCAGACGGTCCTCTAGTTGCTTGTACCTGTTTTCAGCGGGAGGGTACTGCTCATCATTGAAATCTGTCTCGTTGTCGGAGACCACAAGACTAGGAACTCTTCCCCCTTGGGGACTGTCTTTCCCTACAGAGGAAGTAGCTTGATCAGCCTCATTCTGCAGTGTATTTCCAAACCTCCGTCTCGTGTTGAACAGTACAGTTCTCTTCTTCTTCTTCTTCACCAGCAGAGCCTTCAATTCCTCTTGACCTTGGGCTAAGCTCATGACCAGCTCTTGAAACTGGGCATTCTGGGCCTGAAGGGCCTTGATAGCTTGTTCATTGGATGATTCAGGATTCATGATGACTGCTGAAATAAACAGCGAAGAAGATTAAGCAACCTGTAGAAAAAGAGTACCTGATATGCATATGATGCATGGAATGCGTATGACTTATGTTTTCAAAGACAATCGGGGTTCAACTTTGTAAACAAAAAGGAAACACACTTCATTAGATTTATCTTGGAATTGTTCAAGAAATTGCCCTTAGGCGTTACATAAATGAAAATACTGAAAAGGAAATAAAAGTTGTAAAAGAAATATCCAAGGCCCATCAGTGCTCCCATGGCCTCCTCTTCTCAGTACGGATATAGTCATTCAGGGTTCGTTCGTTCTCTAATTGCTTAGTCAGCTTCTGGATTTTCTGTTCCTGCTCGTTGAACTTTTCCCGATAAGAATCCTGTTCTTCCTGTAGTTGCACCCAAGACCTCTTTAGTGTATCAACATCAGTGGGTATCTGAGGAGGGAGTACAGTTGGAGGAACCCCATCTCTATCAGGAAATTCAAGAATGATAGGCCTGAAAGCTTCGTATGGCATACCTAACTTCTGAGCACGGATGCGGACCCATCTGTAGTAGGATTCCATAGGAAGAGAAGTCTTCGGTCCCAACTCATGTGGGTCAACTTTGTGAATTCTGTCCCAAGCCTTGATGAATCTACGACGTAGCTCGTCGCTGTCTACCTGAAACTCAAAACTGATGTGAGGTACCAACATCTCATGAGGCCCTGCTCTTCTGGCTCTTCCAAACTGACGGAGAGCTAAACATGGATTATAAGAGATTCCTCCCTGAGTACCGATCAAAGGAGCATTAGGATATTCTCCGCAACGATCAATAACAGCTACCTCATCCAAACCTCTGAGAGTCCAAATGATGTCATTATCAGTGAGAGACATTAACCTATGAGCCCAGCCCCTTCCTTCTTTGTTCTTCAGCACGAACTTAGGGAGGTTCGAAATAAACCACCTCACTAACAAAGGAGCACAACACCACAGAGTTCCCCGTCTTCGAGCAGTACGAGCATAGAGTTGTTGCAGGATATCACCCAAGAGAGTGGGCACATGGTTCCGAGACATGAATATCCTTATGGCATTGACGTTGACAAAGTTATCAGGATTTGGAAACAGAACCAGACCATAGATTAAGAGAGCCAGAATGTCTTCGTATGCCCTGAAGTCTAAGTCTTTCCAGAAATTGTTAGCTTTACCAATCAGAAACTTAGCCAAAAAGCCCTTGACTCCGCTTCTAGTCACCCAGTTATCCATTACCTCTTTGGTGGTCAAAGGAAGGGCTGCAGCAATCTCCTCAAGCCTAAGAGTCTTTTCCCAACCAGTGAAGGGAATCTGATCCAAGATAGGGATACCAAGCAAATCAGATAATTCTTCCAGGGTAGGGACCAGCTGGAAGTCTTGAAAGGTGAAGCAATGGTACAAGGGATCATAAAACTGGGTCAAGACACTCATCAGTTGTTGGTCCCACTTTGAAATGACTAAACCGATAAGAGAACCATGCCTCTGGATGAAGAAAGTAGTATTTGGAATTCTGTCAACCAATTCTTTGAGCAAATCAGGTGGGTGAACAAAGTTGAGCCGGATAGTATTCCTTCGCACAGGCATCATAATGTCCTACAAAACAGAGCAAAGATGAAGCCCTCTTGTCTTTGAAATGGGTCAGTCCTTATGCAGGATGCATGCAATGGTATGATGGTATGATGTTATGATAAAGCACACCACAAGTATTCACAAAAGGCAAACATGATAAGGCACACAAGTCACACAAAACAACCCTTAGAGTTTAGGCCAGCATGAAGTTCAGGTACTACCCTCTTTCAGTTTCGTTAGTTAAGACATGTCCTATCAAAAGTAACCGGGTTCTAGAGGATCCCAATATCACTGACTACCCTCAATCGGTCATAACTCCAGCGTCGCAATCTTTTCTTGCGGCCAGAACCATCGCGAGAGTTTAGCCTCAATGGGTGTAGCATACTGCTACTGTTCTATGGCCAAGTTGGGTCAATTTAGGGTTCTAAGGTCGGTTGGTGCTTAATGACTCCTCAGAAGACCCATATTCTCCTCGTTGCAACACAAGGGATATCAGTACAGACCAAGGTGCCACACCAACGTAGCCACTGCTTCACCCGTGTCGGTCTACGCCGGACAGGTCCCTCACAGCTTATGCTACCTAAAAGGGTATCCCCCAGATCCGGGTTAGGATCTATGAAACTCCAAGACAAGCCCATAAATATAAAACAAACAAATCAAGCAATTGAAAACAAGAGTGGTCTAATCCTAAGGTACACCTCACTTATTAATGTCCCTAGCAGAGTCGCCATTTCTGTGATCGGTGGAAATAGAACTGACTGTTTTAAAGATGGTTCGCGAAATGTCGCGGTAAGCAAGAGTCGCCACCGTCTTTTATGTTCTCCAACATGGAAAGGACAAAAGCACAGCAAAATTCCTTCTTTGAGATTTCTCTCGGTTCGGGAGGTAGATTTATAGAAAGGGAAGGTGTTAGCACCCTTTCTATCCATGGTTATCCATGGGCTCTTAGGTACTTTCTCTTATGTTTTCAAAAATATGTTTGCTTTTCAAGTGTGTGTGGGTTTTGAAAAAAGTTTCGTTTGAAAAATTTCTAAGTAACTCTTGTATCTGTCCTCAAGAGTGTATGAAAAATTTGTTTGAAAACTTTTGAAAGTGTCAGTGTGAAAAGTATTTTTGTTTGTTTTTGAAAAGAGCAAGTACCCACGAGAATCTACCTACTCTAAGGAATTAGGTTGTGTAAGAGTCCTTTAGATAGTGCTATCCCACCATTGAGAGGTAGGTAGCACCGTCGTTGGAGTTATTCGGGTCAATTTGATTATAAGGGACATGTGTGGTCACCAAAGCAATAGTAGGACACCTTAGAAGTAACCCTAATGTCCTAGATCCTTTTTATCCGAGGCAACCGTTTCGAGGCAACAAGATCTTTAGACAGGAGGGCGACCTCTAAGACACCCTATACTCAATGACCACGTTCGAGGCAACCAAGTGAGGCGTACCCTAGGAGTGGCATGTGCATGTGTGTTGTTTTCATGTTAAGTTATCTTTGATCATGCATTGGTGAGCTACTGATTAATTTTATTTGGCATACAGTCTTGCAGGCATAATTAACAGTTAAGAGTACGGAAAATAAAGTGCGGAAAGGTAAAGCTACGATATTACAAGGCGCGGGTCTATACATCGCCAAAAAACAAAAACCCGTTTTGGTAAATAAATGCAGAAAGTAAAGGAAAGCGGTAAATCCTAATTAACTATTACATTCCGGAAACAGTTACATAAATAATCAAGAATAATGATAATGCGCGAAAGAAATTAAATCAGAACGTCCTAGGGTTTTGGCCCTTTTGAGAAATAAAGAAAATAGTTTGTCCTTTTTTGTAATTAATGAAATGTTAAATCTAATAACTAATTAATTAAATAAAAAAAAAAGAAAAGTGTTTTTTTGTGTTTTTTAAGTTTTTAATGAAAATAAGATAAAGAAATTAAAAGTCAAAAGAAACCCTAATTCTAAGTTTATTTTATTAAAAAAAGAATCAAACTTGAACCTAATTTAAACTAATTAATTTGTTAGTATTTTATTTACAAGAAAAAGTCCTTTTTTATGTTTTATGTTTTTTTATGAAAATAAAAAGAAAAAGAATTAAAAAGTTAGCAAACAAAACCCTAATTCTAAACTAATTTATTTATTGTAAAAAAGAAATTAAAATTACCTAATTAAACTAATGAATTTGTTTACATTTTATTCACAAAAATAATAGTTAATAGTAAAATTAGTAATTAATAAAATATTATAAATATTATAAATATTTAAGTTTCTGAATTTAATTATGAAAAATAATTCGTTTATGAATTAATAATAATAATTATAATAACTAAAAAAGAAATTATAAGGAAAAGAAAATAAAAAAGTAACAAAACCATGGGGGGTGATGACCCATTAAGGAGGTGTTGGCTGGAAACTTTAGGCCCATTAAGAATTAAGCTTGTTTGACTTTTGCAATCAGCTGCGTGTGCATTGACCAGATAGCATGGTGTTCCCCTTCTTTTGGCCTTTGGATGGACGCTTGAGACACTTGGCATACTGATCTGTGAGGGTATATGGTGGAATCCTTGACAAGCGCTGCATATGAAGATATTATGAAAAATAATATTGAGGTTTGGGTGGACCTGGGAATCGAACCCAGGTCCCATTGATTGCCAGACACATCCCTTTCCACTGAGCCAAATGCTGCATCTTGTTAGTATAATACACAACAAATATATTATTAAAAAACAAATTAACATGTTGCATCAAACAAAATCACGCGCGTAAGTTTGAACTACCCAACCATATACGTACAGCTCATCATCTTCCTTGTTTCCCTGTAAAACAAAAACAACATAGCGGGGGTTTTAAACCCCCACAAAGTGAAACTGTCAATAATAGCGAATAGAGTTGTGTGCTATATAAATTAGGCGCGATAGTCTTGTTCAATTCGTCTTGTCCAGGCGGTTTCAACCATATGCGTGAGATAGTCCAATTTTATTGTATGTGGAAAGCCCTAATCTGAGAGCTCTGAAACCCTATATTTCATTAATGGTGTTTTGCGTTTCAGGGCACCATAAGGCAATTAATCGATACCAAAAGCTTCAGAATGATGTTAGCAATGCAAAGCAATAATCAAAACATGTTAATGATGCATAAAACTTGAGTTTCGATTATGGAAAAGAATGCTAAACCGTGTGACTGAAGTGAGTGATTCTTTGAGTGTTAGAGCTCTTTCTTGATTGCAATGTGTTCCTGGGAATGTCAGCAATATGTTTGGATCACTCTAAGGCTTTGAATTGTGCTGGAAGGTTGATTTCAGTTTTCAACTTTTTCTTGATTTTTTGGAATTTGGTTATGGTGTTCTTGCAGCAGTCTCACGTTCACAGCACTAGGGTTGGCTTCAGTATTTATGTTGGAAGGGAATTAGGGTACAAACTAGGTCAAAGATCCATGGAATTATGTTTTCAATCTTTGATTTCCAATCAAATCTTTTTGCATATTTTTGATTGATAAAGCTTGCCAAACATGGAGTTTTTTGCCTCTTTGATGGATGCACGAAATTTCCAGCTTGCCCTGATCTTATTTGCTTCACAAAAGATTTAAAAATCATATCTTTTGAATTTTCCTACAATTAAATCAATTAAATCAATTATTAATCAATTAAAAATTCAAATAATTAATAAAAATAAGAAAATAATTCAATTTAAGTTCAATGGGTCGTGCATAGGCCTTGGACAATGTTTCAAGAAAGAATTTGAGGCCCATTAGCAAAAATGAGGTGTTTTAGGCAAAGTTGACTTTTGCAAATTCCCAAAAATTTCCCAACTTCTCCAATGCATATCTTGCTTAATTTTGATCATATGAACATGTTCTTTGACATTTTGGAAAGGTATTGAAGTCCTCTAACCAATGCCTTTAGTCCCATGTCATTTTGATTTACCAATCTCAAGTTATGGTCTTTGACTTAAAGTGCCTTTTTGTTGACTTTTGAAATTGACCTATAATGTAGAAATTGATAACTTTTTGTGAGAGCATTTCTTGGACTTGGAATGTGAAGATGAGTTGTAGGAAATATCATCCCCTTCAAAATGAGCATTAGATGGGATTTTTCTGATGAACCATGAAAAAGTTATGCCTTGGTCAAGATACAGTTGACTTTTTAGTTGTCCAAAAATAGAAACTTTTGGCATCTTGATGATTTTTGAGCCATGCTTGTGGAATCATAATCAAGACTTGATCAAATGATGATTGTGGCTTCAAAATAAGATGTTGACCAAAAATTTTGAATTTTGACTGCCAAATGACCATTTTACCCCTACAGTTGACTGTGGAGCAATTAGGGCTTTTGACTGTGCAACTTGATGCTGTGAGTCTTGGAACTTGCCATGTAGATGCTTGAGGATATGTGTAGGCCTATGGGACTTGATTGGACCATTGAAAACCTCAAATTCACTGAAGGAACCAAAACCCTAGTTTTTGACTGGCTTAGGAGATGTTGGGACTGTGCAACCCTTGAGCAGACTTGAGCAAATTGAGATGATGCTTGTCAAAAGTTTGAAGAATATGGGAGGGAAAATTTTGGGGTACAACATCATGTTACAAACCTTGCATCGACAATATGAGTTGTTGTCGATGGGAGAAGATGAAAAAGTTGCAGAATATGTGTCTAAGGTTCAAAAACTCGTGCATCTCATGAAGGGTTATGGTGAAACCATAATTGATAAGATGATAGTTGAGAAGGTAATGAGAATGTTGACCTCTCACTTTGATCATGTTATCATAGCTATTCAAGAATCCAACAATATTGAAACCACTAAAGTGGAAGATTTGGTTGGTTTATTATAGGCGCATGAGATGAGGATTATCGAAAGGAAACGAGTGTGTTGTACCCCAAAATTTGCCCTTGCATTTTTTCCTCAAGAAATAACAACTTCAGGCTTTTCCTGATTTTTCAGACTGGCTCAAGAATCGGTCAAACAGACTTTTCTCGTCAGCCAAGCAAAATTAGGGTTTTACTGATTTTCATGGCTCTGGAATGTTTCAAACAGTTGGTTTAGGGTTTTTGTTGATTTTGGCTCAACTTTGATCAAGCGAATGTTCTTTGGTATTTAATCAAGAATTAGGGTTTTGTGGGCACGTTCTCAGAAGGATTTAAATTCTACAGCACTTTGCAAGTTATTCCGAGATTTGGGTTGAATTCGCATTGTTTGATTTAATCAGTAAAAGAAGGCATTTGGTTTGAATTCACATTTGTTTGTTTGAACCAGTCAAAGGATACATTCAGTTTGGATTTGCAGTGTTGGGTAAAAATCAGTGAAAAGGGAATGCGCCTGATCAGTTGTCTTGATTAACTGTTGCTTTGCTTTGGATGTTGGAAATGCCAGGTTTAACTGATCAAATTGCTAAAGCATTGTTTATTTAAATTATTTATTATTCTGAGATTAAGTGATTGGAATTTATTTTTCAATTATTTTAATTCAAAGAATTTTAAATAATAAATAAACAATAAAGGATAAAAAAGAATTAATTGGATAAAGACTTTTTATTTACTTTTAAATTATTCGTACAATTATTGTTTACAATTTATTTACAACAATGATTTTACAAAGTAATTTAAACCTAAATAAAACTATCCTAAACTTTTTTTTTTCTAATCTTCATTTCTTCATCTGCTATCCCTTGCTCCAGTGCTCCATTTTAATTTTTTTATCTGCAAATGAAAAAAAGGAAAATCAATAGCAGATAAATAAAATAAAGAGACTGATAAAATTACAGTTCATCATTAAGGGCCACTGATTGGGATCAGTTAGCCCTCTCTGCAAATCACGGGATTTCTCCCGGTTCACAAAGAGGGACGAATTTTTATTTGCTAAAAATGAATGCACAAAAGTCAAAATTGCACAATTCAAAAATTGTCCAAACTGCATAAGTTCGAACCTCAAAACTCCAAAGTGCAAATCAAACTACAAAGTCCAAACTGAAAAATTCAAACTTGCTGTCAAACTGTCACAAGGCTACCCAAGCTATCAAAGAAGAAGATTTGAAAAGATACAAAGTACAAGAAGCTGTCAAAAGAAGGGACAAATATGCAGAGGAAAATTGTTATGCAAGCAAACATACTCATTTTCATCATTTCCCAAAGAAGTGGCCTTTTCAGAAAGTACAAAGCATAAATAATATTTAATGCAAACTGTACTGAGAGAGAAGAAAAAGAGAGCAAAGAAAGCAGGTTTAGGCTTTAGGCAGGAAGAAAAAGATAAAAAGAAACAAACTGAACACAGTAGAGAGAGGAGATCAGAAAGATATCAAAGAGAGATAATCACAACTGTCAAAACCTTCCAGCCTAAGCATCCAAAAGGCAAAACCTGCTGAACAAAGGCCAAGCCTACTGAACAAAGGCCTAACCTGAAGCCTGAGCCTAAAAGCCTCACAACCTGTAAAACATAAATCTACAAGACCTGCATAAGCCTTATCCCTTTCCACAATCACATAACCATCAGTAATGTCATAACCTGCCTAAAGCCTCACAAAAACTAAAACCTGTGAAATCTCCAAGCAAAAAAACCTGTGAAACATCACAAGCCTAAAACCTGTCAAAAGCTCGTTACCAGCCATAACCATAAGAAAGCCCTCAACCTTACCTGGTGCAAACCAGAACCTGTACCATTCAACTCAAACACAAACAAATACCCAAGGCCATAACAAACCAGTTTCCATCAACCTTAAACCCTTTCAAAACCATAAGACCTGCTGTCCAGCCTAACATAAACCAAAAAAAAGCATAAACCATGGCCTAAAGAACCATAACCTGTTGAAACCTCAACCAACATGCCCAAAAACCAGTAGAACCATTACCATTTCAAAACCTCATGGCCAAACCAAAGAAACTTATCAAAGGCCAAGAGCCAGTTTAAAACATCCCAAGCCCTCAGAAAGCTCATCATTGGGCTAAGCAACATAAGCATGTAAACAAGGCAACAAGCGTTTCAAAGAATATCAAGCATGTTCAGCATACAGTGAAAGAGAAGAAGAAAGAAGTGAATATCAAAAAGGCTCAGTTCATCATCATCACCAAATAAAAGGGCAAAAGACAAAGAATACACAAACCAGGGTTCCGAGTCCATCATCACGCGTATTCCTCTCCCCGGCCTCCTAGCTCGCCCAACCTCCCTCCTCCGTCTCCAGGTAGCTTTTCCCCCTCTTGTTCTGTCATATGCCTCAAATCACAATAACAATTTGGAGTAAGAATCAAATAAACGAAAAAATCACAAACATGCAAAATCGTAACAAAACTCTTTTAAAATCCCTAACGAAATAGAAAATGAATTGTACCTTAGATCGATCGCCATAATGCTGTCGTTGGAGGGAAGAAGAAGTGGAGGTCGCTGGTGGCTGAGGCGAAAGGTTTAAGCTAGGCATTCAGAACGATCAGAGAAGACGAAGTGGAACTAGAAACGGCGCCGCTCAGCAATGTAACCCTAAGCTTATTCCAGAATGAAACAAAAACAACTAACCCTAAGCAAAAAAATCGTTCAAGAACTTGGGCCTTGCCCGTTTCAACCACGCCTAAAGCCCACTGTATTCCTAAATGACACCCCCCTGCTTCTGAATACTTTTGGGTTTGGGCCCATTCAAACCCTTTTCTTTAAAATTTAAAACCCTTTGTTATTTAACATAACCCTTTTTCTTACATTAAATTATTCTTTTTATAACCTTGAATATAACTTATCCTTTTAATTAAAACTCATTCTTTATTTAACTTAAAACATTTTTAGTTAATAATTTGTATACATTTTTTGATATACACAATATATTAAATATTAAAACATTTTCTTTTTTTAAAAAAAATCTTTCTTTTCTACATAATTGTATAATTTCTTCTTTAAAAGAATATTTTTATTTCTTTAAAATTAGAACTTTTGTTTTAAACATTAATACTTTAATACTTAAAAATACATTTTTTATATACATAATTTAATTAGAATTTTAAAACATTTAATCAAAACATTCTTTTTTTGTACATATTAAGAATATACAAGATTACAAAAGATTAATTAAACAAATATTTTAATTTCTTTCTTTAAGTTAACCATACCTTAATAATACATTTAAATTCACATTGTCGCACCTGTAAATAATTACATATACAAATATACATACACGTATACACGTACACTTACACGATATACTTACATTTGATACATTATACATTCACTTATTTTGTATATTCGTTACATTTACATTTGATCGCAAATTCGATTTGGTTGTAACTTATTGGACACTACATTCCTAAAGTCTCATCCCCATTTGTAAATTTGTACCCCCACTCCCGGATACTATTTGTAATAGCGTAGACTTTAAATTCTTGCAATTTACCGCTTTCAATTATACCATGGCTAGACCTAGGGTTTGCATGTACATAAAATCAAACGCTAGATAACCTAATACAAGACAAATACATGAAATCAATACACAATCACACTTGCACCCTCTAGGGTAATCCCACATGTTGCCTTCCAAAATGGGCCATGTTTGCACGTCGAGTATCTTTGGCAAAACAAATTCAAATGATCATAAGTCCCTCGATGACGCTTTCGAATGTTGCCTAAATGGAATGATCATAGTCCCTTCAAAGCAAATTGCCAAAGACACTTGGCACCATTGCATTCATGGTCCATACGATGACCCGCGCCCGTCCCGTTAAACATCCTAAACGCAAGATTGTCCATCAAATTCAACGATGGAACAAAATTGTTAAAAAAGGTTGAAAACATAGAGAAAACCTTTGAGTACAATAGGGTAGACAAAACTCTTAGTTACTTGAGATCAACTTGCAAAAACACTTGCCTTCTTTTCAAAAACCACATTCCACAAACACTTTCAAAACAAACTCTCAAAAACATTTGAAACATCTTTTCGAAAAGATACACACCTTTGTAAAACATTCGAGTAAAGAATTGTTACAAGGGTAGCCTAAGACAAGGCATCTTCTTCAAAAACATTTTCAAAACACACACACACACCACAATTTCAAGCAATCGAAAATCAAGGCAAGTGATCTAAAAAACCAAGTAACTAAGAGCCCATGGATAACCATGGATGAAAAGGGTGCTAATATCTTACCTTTTCATAATCTACCCCCCGGACCCACGAAATATCTCAAAAGGTTTTTGCTGTGCTTTTTTAACCTTTCCTTTAGGATAAAATAAAAAGTCGGTGGCGACTCTTGCTCAACCGAACAAGTGCGAATACAAACGCGAAACTCATAGTCAGTTCTCCCACCGTATCACAGAGTGCAAGACTCGATACAAGCTCTGCAAGCTCAGTCATAGAAAAAGGATGGCGATTCTAACAAGTTCAAAAGCAAGTTTGACAAGACTCAGGGCAAGAAGTCTTGGTCGAAATCTCATAAACATCAGGTCAAAGATAGAGCTTTTGAATCCTCGAAAGGAGGAGGAGGAAACTATTGAAAGGGAAAAGAAGATAAAAAAGGTGTGCAGTGCTATAACTGTGAAAAGTGGGGTCACGTAGCTAAGAATTGTTGGTACATAAAAGACAGGGGATCGATAAGTAAGGACGGAGGAGTGAACCTTGCACGCCAAGATTCAGATGATTCTGAAGATGGTATGGTGGTTATGGTTGTAGTTACAGAGAACCATGTTGAATCTAAAATTTGGTTTCTCGACTCAGGCTGCTCGAACCACATGACTGGTTAAAAGGAGTGGTTGGTAGATTTTGACGAGTCGAAGAAGAGTAAGGTAAAACTTGCTAATAATAGTTCTTTGCAAGTAGAAGGTACTGGAAATATAGTCTTTCAAATGAGTAATGGAGGGAAAGCTATAATCAAAGATGTGCTTTATATACCTAGAATAAAGTGCAACTTGCTAAGTGTTGGACAACTAGTCGAAAAAGGTTTCTCAGTTGTCATGAAAGATGGAGTTTTGAAATTGTTCGACACCAAGAACAATTTGGTCTTAAAATCTCCATTGTCGAAAAACAGGACATTTAAGACTATGATCAGTTCGACTGAAGTTCAATGTTTGAAAAATATTGTTGACCACAAAGATAGTTGGTTATGGAATTTGAGGTTTGGACATTTGAATTTTCGATCACTCAATCAACTGATTACTCAAGATATAGTTAATGGAATTCCAAGTCTTGAGATGCCTGAAAAACTTTGTGAAGGTTGTTTAGTAGGAAAGCAATCCAGAAATTCTTTCATTTCGACTATGCCAATGAGATTATCTTGCATACTCGAAGTGGTACATTCAGATGTACGTGGTCCATTCGAAGAACAAACAATTGGTGGAAACAAATATTTTGTTTCGTTTGTCGATGAGTTTAGTCGAAAGATGTGGATCTATGTGATCAAACGAAAGGACGAAGTATTCGAAATATTTAAGAGATTTAAGATACTTGTCGAAAACCAGAGTGAGAAGAAGATCAAAGTTCTGCGAACAGATGGAGGTGGCGAATACACATCCAAGATGTTTGAAGATTTATGTGCAAAATATGGTATTGATCATGAGGTAAATGCTCCTTATACACCTCAACATAATGGAATTGCTGAAAGAAGAAACATAGCCATATTAGATATGGCGAGATGCACGCTGAAGCAAAAGAATTTGCCAAGTTCTTTATGGGGAGAAGCTGTTTCGATTGTTGTCTATATTTTGAATAGGTGTCCTACCAAGATATTGAAGAAAAAAGTTTATGGAGAAGTATGGAGTGGAAAACAACCATCAATAAGTAATTTGAGTGTGTTTGGCTTTGTGTGTTACAAGCATATTCCTGATGCGAGAAGAAGAAAGCTTGATGACAAAAGTGAACCTATGATTCTGGTAGGATATCATAAAACTGGTGCATATAGTCTATTCAATTCAATTAATGAGAAAATTATGTTGAGTAGAGACATTGTGATTGATGAAAATTCTACCTGGGATTAGAATTCTAGTAATTCAATTAACAAGCCATTGATGAGTTTGATGTTGATGAAGAAACTGATGAAGTAGAAGTCGAAGGCATTATTGAGAATCCAGTCGAAGTTGAAGAAGAAGCAGTTGTTGACATTCCTGACACAGTCTAAGTTGAAGAGGTTGTGGCTGAAACAAGCCAAAGACCTCAAAGAAATAGAGTTCTTCTAACAAGACTTCATGATTATAAAGTGGTGGGTGATGATGAAGTCACACCAGATAGAGAATTAGTTCATTTTGCTTTACTTGTAGGTGTTGAACCAATTTACTATAGTGAAGCTTTAAAGACTAAATAGTGGAAGTTAGCTATGGTCAAAAAGTTACAGACAATCTAAAGAAACAACACAGGGGAGTTAGTCAAGTTGCCAGCACATACGAAAGCTGTTGAAGTAAAGTGGGTGTTCAAATTGAAACACAATGCACATGGGTCGATAGCAAGACATAAAGAAATACTAGTAGCTCAAGGGTTTCTTCAAAGAGAAGGACTCGACTACTCTGAAGTATTTTCTCCAGTAGCAAGATTGGAGACTGTTCGACTAGTGATAGCATTGGCATGCAACCAAGGTTGGTCGACATTTCATTTAGATATGAAATCAGCATTTCTAAATGGTCCTTTAGACGAAGAGGTCTATGTCACAAAACCTACAGGGTTTGTGATTCAGAAGGAAGCGAGTAAAGTATATAAATTGCACAAAGTGCTCTATGGCCTCAAGCATGCACCTAGGGCATGGAACAAGAAGATCAACTCATACTTAGTCGAATTGGGATTTGTCAAATGCAAATCTGAGTATGGTGTCTATGTTCAAGTTGTAGCACAAGATATAACAATCATATACTTATATGTCGATGACTTGCTAGTTACTTGAAATAGCTTGGAGAACTTGTCGAAGTTCAAAGAGCTGATGATGAAGGAATTTGAAATGTCTGATCTGGGAAAATTGTCTTATTTCTTAGGTATGGAATTTCAAATGTCGAAGCAAGGTATGGTGATACATCAAAGGAAGTATGTCAAAGAAATACTCAAGAGATTCAAAATAGATGATTTCAATCCTGCATCCTTACCTGTCGAACCAAATGTAAAATTGGAGAATAATGTAGAGGAAGACAAAGTCGACGTAACTTTGTTCAAGCAAATTGTGGGATCTTTAAGGTATGTGTGCAATAGTCGACCTGATATAGGTTTCGCGGTAGGATTAGTAAGCATATATATATGAGTGAACCAAGAGTGTCACATATGAAGGCTGCAAGAAGAATCCTGAGATATTTGAAGGGTTCGATAAACTGTGGAATACTATTTCAACGAGATTCTGAAGACAAAGAAGCAATAATTAATTTTTTTCCAGATGTTGATTGGTGTGGAGATAAGGAAGATCGAAGAGGCAAAACTAGATATTTCTTTCAAGTATTTGGTGCCCCAATATCATGGTATTCGAAGAAATAACCTGTGGTGGAATTATCATCTTGTGAAGCTGAATATATAGCAGGGTCCTATGTTGCATGTCAAGCAATTTGGATCAGATATGTACTTGAAGAAATGAAGGTCGAAGTGAAGAAACCTCTTGTATTACAAATCGACAACAAGTCAGCCATAAATTTAGCGAAGAATCCAATTCTGCATGGAAGAAGTAAACACATTGAAGCAAGGTTTCACTTCTTGAGGGAAAAGTTAAATCAAGGTGAACTTGAAGTAAGGCGTTGCTCGAGTGAAGCACAATTTGTCGACATTTTCACCAAAGGATTGAAGATTGACAAATTCTTGAATTTGAGAAAGAAATTAGAAATAGTTCAGATTGACTATTTTTGAGGATGTTCGACAACTTGGATTACGGGAGTGTGTTGAAATATTAAATTAGATTTGTTAAAATACTATATTAGATTTGATTGATTAGATTTAATATTTAAATATAATCTAAGTTGTATAGACCCAAACCCAATTAGAGTTGTATATAAATAGTCCTAGTCTGTATCATTATTTTTACAATTCAATAATATAAATCCTTATTTTCTTTATTATTCTCTCTTTCTCTCCTCACTAAAAGTGCCTCATGCACTAACACAAGCTACCACAAGTTCCTTCCAACAATCAGAAAGCAAAAGGAAGAGAAATCGAAATGAAAACACCGCCAAAAAATAGATCTGGAAATCATTGACGCCGACCACAAACACAAAAGCATCTCCATGTTGCGCCAACCGGAACACCCGTACGATGTTGTCTTCAACCTAACACGTAACCTCCACTGCAATGTCCTCAGTCCGGACCACTCGTCTCTGCCGTCACAAGTCGAACCACCAGCTTCTGCCGTCAAATCACAGCTACCTTCTGCGATTGACATCTCTTCCAGGTTCTATACCATTTTATATTATTTTTTTGTAGCTATGTGTTTAAAATGATATTGAGAAAAATCTTGTTTTGGTTTTATGTGGAGAAGTGAGAAACAAGAGAGAACAGAGTATGGTGTTGTGTTTTGTACATCTGATGCGTGTTACTGTTATAATGAGTTTTGCTTTTTATTTATTTATAAAATAACTGCCAAGTGTCTTTGTGCTATTGACTCTTTGTATAGATTGAAAAAATCAATATCCTAACTTGTTTATCTTATTGGTAAAAAAAATCTATCCCATGGGTCCATTATGGATTCAAATTATATGTTTATCAAAGCATTATTTATAAAGTTTGAATTCATTCTTCAATTTATTAACATTCAAATAGTTATAAATATAGACTAATAATAAACTCCAATTTTTAAGCATTGAATCATACTTATAATAAACCGTACATTCAATTCTCTAACTTCAAGTATATAAAATAACAGGAAAAGAAATATTTAAAAGATGAATAATAAAATTAACAGTCTATAGTCGGTATCTCATAGATACGTTCATATTTATATGTGAATCTATGCATGCAAGGACCTTCATTACGATGAACAATATATCACTGTTAAAATGAGAAATAAATAAAAAAACTCTTAGATTAATATACTTAACCAAGAGAGTATTAAATCTTTAATATTAATCGGATTATGTTAATAAGATTCTATAATTTAGTCAGAAATAAATCATGTAGTGAATTAATATAAAACTCTAGCAAAAGACATATTTAAAAGATGAACATTAAAATGAATTGTCTACGGCTGATATCTCATAGATACGTTCATATCGACTCGTAGATCTATGTCTGTAAGGACTTTCATTATGATGAATAATATACAACGGTTAAATTGAGAAATAAAATGAGAAATAAAAAGAACTCTTAGATTAATATATTTGAACAAGAGAGTATTAAGTTTTAATGTTAATCAGATTTTGTTAACAAGATTCTACAATTTAGTAAAATGAGCTCTATAGTGAATTAATATAAAACAACATCAAAAGAAAGATTTCAAAGATGAATAATAAAATGCATAGTTTATAGCTGGTATCTCATAGATATGTTTACATCTACCTGTAGATTTATGCCTGCAAGGACCTTTATTATGATGAACAATCTACGTCTGTTTAAATTTATAAATAAAATGAAAAATAAAAAGAAATCTTAGATTAATATATTTGACTAAAAATTTATTATTTTTAAAAGAAAAATATATTTTTAAAAGAAAAATAAAATTGTTTTACCATATCAGTACCTGCGTATTCGCACGGGTACTAATGTGGTATGTTAAGTTGCCGTCAGTTATTTATAAATTTGAAGAAATAAGGCATTGTGATGAAATATAGAAAAATTAAATAATTTATTAATTATTCTTAACCAAAATAGTTTATTATTTTTAAAAGAAATAATAAATCAGCTCTTATAATTTCTTACGTATATAAATACCTTAGCCACATATCATATCAGTATTCGTGTATTCGTACGAGTATTAGAGTATTACGCGCATTTGTTTTTAAAATATAATAAAAAATAAAAAAATAAAAACAAAATTGATTTACCAGAAGAGTTTGTAATTTTTAAAAGAAGTTATATATCATAAATATGATTTTTCCATATATAAAAAAATATTTGAATGAAAGATATATTTTCCTGTAATATTATTTTTGTTTTGATATTATTTATAAAAATATTTAAATAAAAAATTTTGTACCTTTTTAAAAAAATATTTAAGACTCACTCATTAATTTAAAGATAACATTTGCCATTAAAAACATATATTATTGATATATAACTCAACTTTTCATATATTATCTTAAAAAATATTCTATGTTAAATTAAAAATAATTTTAAAATAAAAAAATTAGTAACATAAATAATTAAAAAACAACACATTTCTCCCGTGTTTGAATTCATACTTTATTTTAAATATATTTATATTTATTTTCTGTAATTTTACAAAAAAATGTAATAATTCTTGCGTTCGCACAAATTCTACTCTGGATACATGTGTGTTCGCATGAAGACTGGTGTGTTACGCATATTTATTTTTCAAATGTAGTAAGAATAAAAAATAGAAAGACAAAATTATTGAATCAAGAGAGTTTATTATTTTAAAAAAATTATTTTTATTTATATTTGGAGTATAAATATAATTTTTTTCATATATATAAATATTTGAATCAATTCTATATTTTCCCGTATGTAAATATTATTTTTGTTTTGACATTAATTATAAAAATATTTATGCAATCATTTAGTTTTATAAATATCAACTAATAACATAGTATTTATAAATATTATTTTAATTGTATAAATAAATATTAGTAATACAAATAAACACATTTATCCGTGTTTAGATTTATAAATTATTTTAAACATATTTATTTTTTATTTACTTTTAACCGTATAAAATATGACTTTTCACTAAAAATAAATTGGTATAATTATCATTGAATTAATTAATTAATTTAAAAACTTATAAATGAGATAACAAATTAATTTAAACTACTATAAATAAAATGTAACAAAAAAACTTTCTATAAGTAAAAATGGAATAGAAGAGAAAGGAGTCGAACATATTATTTGTAAATGGCATGCTATAGCAATAGGCAATGTATGTACAATATTGGCATGTCAGTGCACTGATGCACTGCCTGCACAATCTATTTGTATCATTAGAGCTTTAAAAAACATAGCATTCCAAATGTACATCATCACTTGAAGGCTTTATTTTTCCTGTTCTTATAGTAAAGGAAATATTACATTCACAAATCACAATGCATATGTGATTAGCAACACACTGGTTACGACTTGCACTTAATCCTTCTCCACAGTGCATACTAACATTAATGCATCTCTATGCCATTAGGTGGTTGCCAATAATGGCATATTAAAATGCTCAAAGGTCTTAAAAATTATGAAGAAATTAGTTTCAGGTTGACTACTTTGTTTATTGCGAATAACTTGAACAGATCCAACCTGCAAACAAAAAATACAATTACTTCAATAATAAACACAATTACCTCAAACCACCACCAAACACCAACTAACCTCTTTAGGTCCACATGAATCTCAACAAACAATTTTTTGACAGTACATAGTAACAAATATTTGAAAAACTAGAAAAAAGAAAGTGAAGGTTCAAAGATCATACCCATGACTCTGCTAACAACACTGCAAACAGCACAATTGTTCCAGATAACTTGGCCTCAAATTTCCTCGACAATGGGTAAACCTATGGACTAAATCTGAGGCTTCTCAACTTCTTTTGAGTTTAAAGAATCATTTGAAACAACTTCTTTATGGGTGACATGTTAATTTATCTCTTTAATTATTAGTAATCCTTTGGCAATTTTGCAATACTCGTGACTTTTCACAATTATTGAAGGATTTTAATTAGTCATGTCTAATGACAAACTTTCATGTAGTAAAAATAGCAAAGATATAAAAAATAATTAAAACTTAATAAGTTAACCATATCATAAATTATATTCAATAATAGATATTGAAGAAAAAAATAAATTCTAACAATATAACCTCCAAGCAACTTAATCAACATCATAGATAAAGTCTCATATTGATAACATATATGTTAGAAACAAACGTCAAGAGTTAAAAAGAAGAGATAAAGAAGATGAGAGAATATTGTATATTATACTTTTAAGTGTGTCTTTTATATAACAATATTAGTCATATCTATAAGACATAAGTAGGTAAAGTGAAAGGTACATATCATAACTCTTAGTAATAAATATTCACATACTAAGTTAGACGGATAAGAATAAAGAAATACACACCTACAAATAACAATATTCAAAACATTCATTATATCATCAATGATCCTTAGTTAAAAATAATACAATATTAGTAAATTGTAACTTCTTTATTTCAATAAGTTTCACAAGCATCATTGCAAGCCTTGAAAACAACTCATCCATGACATTTTCACCAAAACTTGCTATTAAAACAGGTTCATAAACTGCTCTATGATACTTGGCTATAAACTCCCATGTCATTTTTCTATCAACAACACAATCAGTCGCATCATCTTGAAGGTTTGCATCCCATGCCATCTTAAAAGTCTTCACTTTTTGAAGGGTAAAAGATCCTTGCCCTGATCACTTGTCATACTTTCTCTTCGGTAGGATGGTATGTTGGAAAATCAAAAATGTCCAATTTCTCCTTTTCAACTAAACCCTGCAAATTATAGAAAGTGTTTAGCTCATGCTATATAATTCTTTAATTTATCAAATCTCATATTTACCTCTTAAACCATCTCATTCAGAACCATGTCAACTATCCCTTGAACATAAATAATTTTGTTATGTGATTCCCTATCAATGAATGTTAAGGCCATCATACCGTTCAATGCTACTTCTTTGAAGCGTAGCTTTAGAAAATACTGAAAATCTTTGCCAAACTGCTTAAAATATGCTTCATAAACTGATAGAGAGCTAGTTTTTGTGGCTAAAGAAAAAGATGCCATATTTGAAAGGTGTACTCGTCGTTGAAGGGTGAGAAAAACTTAGAAGGGAGGGTTGAATAAGTTTTTCCTTTTTCTCGCGCAATAATAATGAAAGGACACAGATAATTTTATCCTGGTTCGTTTGAAACTCAAACTACTTCAGTCCACCCGCCAAGGTGATTTCGCCTCTCTCAACGAGGACTTAATCCATTATAATCAAAACTAATTACAAATGCACAACCAAACTGTTGTGATTAACAATACAATGCACAAGCCAACTGCAAGTGACTAACACCTCTAAGACTCAACTAGTCCTAACCCTCTTGAGAAATCTAACCCGACTGGTCTCTCAAAGAATAATTACAATGCACAACCAAATTGTTGTGATTAACAATACAATGCACAAGCCAACTGCAAGTGACTAACACCTCTAAGACTCAACTAGTCCTAGCCCTCTTGAGAAATCTGACCCAACTGGTCTCTCAAGGAACAATTACAAAGATTATCTCTTAACAGTAGTGAATTAGAATGCTTCTAATAAGTTATATCATAAATTGTGATTTATCACTAAGATTTTAGCCCAGCACTTAAGAATTACCCACTATATACAAAGAGTTTACAAGAAAGAAAATAATGAGCTTCAGTATATTTTGCGTGGATCAGTAACCTTGCTTTGAAACAAATGGTCTTCTATATATAGCTTTAAATTTTGACTGTTACTGCCTTGAAGAGAGAGTATGCATTAATGATGGTGTTAGCTTGACCTTTATGTTTCCAATGCTCTCGTGCGTAGTACCACTTGAGTGCGTTAGCCGTCTTAGCATTAAATGATCAACGATACTGTCAGAGCTTGTCTCTGGAAGTTTAAGAGTTTGCTTGCAGCGTTGCAACATCAGAGTTTGCTTTAACTTTTCTTCTATCAGAGTTTGCTATATCACTTCTTCTGTCAGAGTTTTCTTTATTTTATGTTCATCAGAGTTTGCTTCAGCTTGCATTATCAGATATTGCTTTCGGCGTGCTTCTTTCAAATCTTTGCTTCAGCTAGCTTTATCATAGGTTGCTTAAGATTACTTTTTATCAGAGTTTGCCTTGAAGTGCTTCCTTCAGAGTTTGCTTCAGACTTGTGTTTACATAAAATTTCTTAGGAACTTCTTTATCCTTTTTCTGCTCAGCGTAGAATGGTGTTTCACTTTTGAGAATGCTTGAGTCAGAACATCATCTGAATTAGAAAACACGCACATCAGAGTATAAAATATATTATACAAAATTTATTTCATCGTTATCATCAAAACTTTAAGATATGATTAGAACTAAACTTTATTCTAACAATCTCCCCATTTTTTATGATGACAAAACAATTCAGATTTTAATTTTTTTAAAATTTTGTACAAGAGTGAGAATCTCCCCCTGAGATTGATAATCTCCCCTGAGATAAATATTTCTTCTTCTGAAATAAATAATAAAAGAACTTAAATGCATAAGAGAAACTTTCTGAGATTGTTCATTAGAGCTTTGGGGCATTTTTCTTTCAGAGTTTCTTTAAGAGCTCCTGATCTTTTCTTCAGAGTTTCTTTAGCAGATCTTTATCAGATGATGTTTAGATCTTAGTCTTTCAGAGTCTTAAGGCACCTGCATATCTCTTAAACAGGAACAAACTTTGTATTTTGTTAGGAATGTTTGAGATTTAGTCCCATAACTGCTATCATGGATCAGATCAAAATCACATTTTCTCCCCCTTTTTGTCATAATCAAAAAGTAAAAAACATTAAAGAGATTCAAAATATTTTCATATAGAAGATGTCAAAGGACAGAAGTACAAAAAATGGGGAAAAAATAAAACTAAGATTGACGAGAGACAAGAGAGAAGAAGATTCTTGATTTCTGTTGAGGATTCCTCTTGTTTCATAATCCAAGTTCTGATTTCTTTGTTGGTTTTATCCTATTTGGATTCCTCTTGAGAGAGAGAGAGAGAGAGAGAGAGAGAGAGAGAGAGAGAGAGAGAGAGAGAGAGAGAGAGAGAGAGAGAGAGAGAGAGAGAGATAGAGAGAGAGTAAAAAGTAAAAAAGGAATTTTGCAAAGTATTTATAGCTTATGAAAAAGAATTTTAAGGTAATAAAACAGTTAAAGAATTTAGAACAATTGGAAAAAAAATTAATCATTACAAGCAATTAATGAGTTTTGACACTGAGGGGATGCGTGAGATTTGATCAAATCTAAATAGTTACCTAGGAACGGCGTCTCAATAGCAGTGCACGCATGCGTGACCTTTCAGAGTTGAAACACGCGTTCAACTTCTGAGGATAGCGTGTGACATCTTTTTTAATGTAATGAACTTCTTAACCATTTTTGTAATGAAATGTTAGACACATTTCAGAACATTATAGATGATTTCTGAAGTAACTCCTCTTCTAACTTCTGAAGAGTTGTTAATCAGAACATTCATTTCAGAACATTCTGAAAACATATATAAAAAAAAATTCATTCAGGACAAAGTTCCATACTGATGTTTTTTAGAATGAATTTAAATTTATCTTCAGAAAGAGGTTTAGTAAAAATATCAGCCCATTGAATTTATGGTTTGTGTCTACGAAGTTTAAACTTAAAATTCCTTTCTGAATATAGTCCCTTATGAAATGATGTTTAATTTCTATATGTTTTGCCTTAGAATGTAAGATAGGATTTTTTGAAAGACAAATAGAAGAGGTATTATCATAGACGATATGAATCTTACTTTCGTAGAGATGATAATCTTCCAGCTGGCTCTTCATCCAGATCATCTGAGTGCTACATCCAACAACAGATATATATTCTACTTCAGTTGTTGATAGTGCAATAGTAGTTTGCTTCTTGTTGTACCATGAGATAAGGTTATCACCTAGAAACTGACAGCTTCCATAGGTGTTTTTTCATTCTATTCTATCTCCAGCAAAGTCAGCATCATAATAACCTACTAGTTTAAACTCTTTGGATCTTCTGTAACACAGTCCAAGGTTAGTAGTACCTTTCAAATACCTCAGAATTCTCTTAACAGCGGTTAAGTGAGATTCTCTAGGATCTTATTGGAATCTTGCACATAAACATACACTGAATAATATATCTGGTCTAGATGCATTCAGATAGAGAAGATATCCAATCATACCTCTGTAGAGTTTCTGATCTACTTTCTCACTTACCTCATCTTTTCCTAAAATGCATGTAGGATGCATTGGTGTATTTTCTTCTTTACTTTCTGATAGCTGGAATTTCTTCAGGAGTTCTTTAACATACTTTGTTTGATGTATGTAAGTACCTTCTAGAGTCTGATTTATTTGAATTCTCAGAAAGAATTTTAGTTCTCCCATCATGCTCATCTCAAATTCAGCCTGCATAGACTCAGTAAATTCTCTTCCAAGAGAGACATTAGAAGTTTCAAAAATAATATCATCTACATATATTTGACAAATTAAAATGTCATTTTTAAGTGTTTTTCTGAATAAGGTAGTGCCCACTTTGTCTCTCGTAAAATTCTTTTCTAAAAGAAAGTTACTTAGATGTTCATACCAAACTCTGGGAGCTTGTTTCAGACCATACAAAGACTTTTTCAGTTTAAAAACATGTTCTGGATATTTTGAGACATCAAAACCCGGAGGTTGATAGGCATAAACTTCTTCTTCTATGTAACCATTTAAAAATGCATTTTTAATGTCCATTTGATATAATGAGATATTATGTTGAACAACAAAAGAAATTAATAATCTAATTGATTCTAACCTGGCGAATGGGGCAAAAGTTTTGTTATAATCAATTCCTTCTTATTGACTATAACCTTGTGCAACCAGTCGTGCCTTGTTTCTGACAACCTCTCCTTGCTCATTTAACTTGTTTATGAATACCCATTCTGTTCCTATGATATTGAATCCTTTAGGTTTTGGAACTAGATCCCACACATCATTTTTGGAAAATTGATTTAGTTCTTCTTGCATAGCTAGGATCTAATCATTGTCTTACATAGCTTCCTCTATTGAGGTTGGCTCAATTAGAGAGACCAATCCAAATAATGATTCTTCATTGTTTTTCAGGAAGGATCTTGTTCTGATGGGATCTTCTTTTTTTCCAATAATCACATTTTCTGGATGTGCTGATGTGATTCTGGGGAATCTTTTCTATGAGGTTTGTTCAGAAATTCTTAGATTGTCTAGAGCATTTGCAATAGAAGGATCTTTTGAGTTGTCCTTTGCTTCTGACTCTTTAGAGTTTGTAAGATGATCTTCTGTACCTACAGGATTTTCATTCTCCTTTGGCTTTTCATGGCCAAGCTTATCATAAAATATGACTTTGATTGATTCTTCAACAATCAGAGTTTCTGTGTTGTATACCCTATAGCCTTTTGAGCGTTCAGAATATCCAAGCAGAAAACACTTTTGTGCCTTAGAATCAAACTTGTCCAGATTATCTTTAGTATTCAGAATATAGCAAGTACATCCAAAAGGATGAAAATATGAAATGTTGGGTTTTCTGTTTTTCCACAATTCATAAGGAGTCTTTTCAAGAATAGGTCTTATAGAGACTCTATTTTGAATATAACATGTTGTGTTCACTGCTTCTTCCCAAAAGTGTTTAGCCATATTGGTTTCATTAATCATGGTTCTGGCTATTTCTTGCAAAGTTCTATTCTTTCGTTCTACAACTCTATTTTGTTGGGGAGTTCTAGGACAAGAGAAATCATGAGAAATGTCATTTTCTTTAAAAAAAACTTTTCAAAATAATGGTTTT
This sequence comes from Vicia faba, assembly GCA_948472305.1. NCBI lineage: Eukaryota > Viridiplantae > Streptophyta > Magnoliopsida > Fabales > Fabaceae > Vicia > Vicia faba. The sequence goes on from OX451738.1 coordinate 359,798,071, forward strand.
CAAATTCTCCTCCATGATCACTTCTAACTTTTATGATTCTAAACTCTTTTTCATTTTGTGCTTGGTTGCAGAAGTCGAAGAACACAGAATGTGACTCATCCTTGTGTTTTAAAAACTTACCCCATGTCCATCTGTTGTAGTCATCAACAATGACCAATCCATACTTCTTGCCTCTGATGGATGCAGTTTTAACTGGTCCAAACAGATCAATGTGAAGAAGTTCCAACGGCCTAGAGGAAGAAACAACATTTTTTAACTTAAAAGAAGGTTTTGAAAATTTTCCTTTCTGACATGCTTCACACAGAGCTTCTGAGTTGAACTTCAGATTGGGAAGACCCCTGACCAGATTGAGTTTGTTAATTTGAGATGTTCTTCTCATGCTAACATGTCCCAATCTTTTGTGCTAGACCAATTGCTTATCGCTAACAGACATAAGGTATTTTACATTCTGAGTTATAAGGTCAGAAAGATCAATTTTATAGATGTTGTTATTTCTCTTGCCAGTAAAAAGGATTGTTCCATCTTTTTGACTAACAGCTCTACAAGATTTTTGATTAAAGATTATGTCATAACCGTTGTCACTTAATCGACTTATGGATAGAAAGTTATGTGCTAATCCTTCTACCAACAAAACATTAGTTATAGAAGGAAGGTTACCATTTCCAATGGATCCAGAACCAATAACCTTTCCTTTCTGATTTCCTCCAAATTTGACATCTCCTCTAGATTTAAGTTCTAGACTTTGGAACATAGACTTTCTTCCCGTTATATGTCGTGAGCATCCAGAGTCCAGGTACCATGACTGGTGTTTCAACTGTGCTGTTAAGGACATCTGCAACATATATTATTTTCTCCTTGGTACCCATATCCTTTTGGGTCTTTTTGGTTAGAGTTTCTAAAGTTTTGTTTGAACTTTGATTTAGTATAAAAAATTTCAAAGTGAGATGTTTATTTGATATCATGTGTGTGCCCAAAAATAAATTGTTTGTGCAGTGGTTTATATGTGATAACATTTCCTCAACAGGTTTAGGTTTATATGTTTCTTTCCCTTTGGGAGATTCATATCCAATTCCTCTTTTGTTATTTCCATTAACACCATAGATCATTGAAGCCATTTTGCTTTTATCTATGCTTTTAGCAAGAAATGTTTGAAAACTATAGTCATATTCTTTAAGAATATCTTTTGAACTTGAAGCAGAATCTGAAATAGAAATCTTTTGAACTTTTTGAACTTCCTCTTTGAGTTTAAAATTGTTTTATTTAAGTTCAGAGTTTTCTGTTTCAAGTTTCTCAAAATCAGATGCAAGATTCTTTTTGAGTTTCTTGTATTTGATTTTGAGTTGACTATAGTTTTCAAGAAGTTCTAATAATATTTCTACAAGTTTGGCTCTGGAGAATTCAGAGAATACCTCTTTCAGTTCTGAATCAAAGTTTAAGTCATCGTCATCTGCTGTTGTAGCCATAAACGCTATGTTAGCGTGCTCATCTTCGGAGTCAGATTCAGCTTCAGAAGATTCTGAATCATCCTAGGTGGCCATCACGCCTTTCTTTCTTCCAAACCTTTTCTTTGGTTTTTCTCTTTGTAGCTTAGGACAATCACTTCTGTAGTGTCCTGGTTCTTTACATTCATAGCAGACTATATCTCTTCTGCTTGACTTCTTATGTCCAAAAGATTCTGGTTTATCTTCTGACCTCTTGTAGTTTCTGAACTTCTTTTGTCTGTGCTTCTACATCTGGTTGATCCTTCTAGAGAGCAGAGATAACTCATCTTCTTCTGATGCAGAGTCTTCAGAGTTTCCTTCTTCTGCCTGAAAAGCGTTAGTTTCATATTTTTTAATAGATTTAAGGGCGACAGACTTACCTTTCTTCTGAGGCTCATGTTCACCATGTTCTATCTCGTGACTTCTTAATGCACTGATAAGTTCTTCAAGAGATACATCATTCAGATCTTTTGATACTTTGAATGCAGTAACCGTAGGTGCCCATCTTTTGGGTAAACTTCTGATGATTTTCTTAACATGGCCTGCCTTGGTGTATCCTTTGTTCAGAACTTCCAGGCCAGCAGACAAAGTTTGGAATCTTGAGAACATAGCTTCAATGGACTCATTTTCTTCCATTTTGAAGGCTTCATACTTCTGGATGAGAGCCGAAGCTTTTGTCTCTTTTACTTGAGCATTTCCTTCATGAGTCATTTTGAGAGACTCAAACATGTCATGTGTTGTATCTCTGTTGGTGATTTTCTCATATTCTGTTTTAGAGATAGCGTTCAGAAAGATATTTCTGGCTCTGTGGTGATTTTTGAAATCTAATTTATGTTGTTTATCTATGTTCTTTCTGTCAATCTTGTTTCCGTCTTTGTCTTCTGGATGTGTGTAACCATCTAGGATCATATCCCATAAAACAACATCATGACCTAGAAAGAAACTTCCTATTTTATCCTTCCAGTATTCAAAGTCTTCTCCATCAAACACATGAGGTTTGGTGCAGTTGTTGTTGTTTTGTTCAGTTGTCATAGTGTTTTCCTTCTGGATCTTTTTCTGACACTGTTAGGTGTTTGCACCCAGAACTAGAGCTCTGGTGCCAATTGAAGGGTGAGAAAACACTTAGAAGGGGGGGGGGGTGTGAATAAGTTTTTCCTTTTTCTCGCGCAATAATAATGGAAGGACACAAGTAATTTTATCCTGGTTCGTTTGAAACTCAAACTACTCCAGTTCACCCGCCAAGGTGATTTCGCCTCTCTCAACGAGGACTTAATCCACTATAATCAAAACTATTTACAAATACACAACCAAACTGTTGTGACTAACAATACAATGCACAAGCCAACTGCAAGTGACTAACACCTCTAATACTCAACTAGTCCTAGCCCTCTTGAGAAATCTGACCCAACTGGTCTCTCAAGGAACAATTACAATGCACAACCAAACTGTTGTGACTAACAATACAATGCACAAGCCAACTGCAAGTGACTAACACCTTTAAGACTCAACTAGTCCTAGCCCTCTTGAGAAATCTGACCCAACTGGTCTCTCAAGGAACAATTACAAAGATTATCTCTTAACAGTAGTGAATCAGAATGCTTCTAATAAGCTATATCATAAATTGTGATTTATCACTAAGATTTTAGCACATCACTTAAGAATTACCCACTATATACAAAGAGTTTACAAGAAATAAAATAGTGAGCTTCAGTATATTTTGCGTGGATCAGTAACCTTGCTTTGAAACAAATGATCTTCTATATATAACTTCAAATTTTGACCGTTACTGCCTTGAAGAGAGAGTATACATTAATGATGCGTGTTAGCTTGACCTTTATGTTTCCAATGCTCTCGTGCGTAGTACCACTTGAGTGCGTTAGCCGTCTTAGCATTAAATGATCAACGGTACTGTCAGAGCTTGTCTTTGGAAGTTTAAGAGTTTGCTTGTAGCGTTGCAACATCAGAGTTTGCTTTAACTTTTCTTCTATCAGAGTTTGCTATATCACTTCTTCTGTCAGAGTTTTCTTCATTATTGTTCATCAGAGTTTGCTTCAGCTTGCATTATCAGATATTGCTTTCGGCGTGCTTCTTTCAAATCTTTGCTTCAGCTAGCTTTATCAAAGGTTGCTTAAGATTACTTTTTATCAGAGTTTGCCTTGAAGTGCTTCCTTCAGAGTTTGCTTCAGACTTGCGTTTACATAAAATTTCTTAGGAACTTCTTTATCCTTTTTCTGCTCAGCGTAGAATGATGTTTCACTTTTGAGAATGCTTGAGTCAAAATATCATCTGAATTAAAAAACATGCACATCAGAGTATAAAATATATTATACAAAATTTATTTCATTGTTATCATCAAAACTCTAAGATATGATTGAAACCAAACTTTATTCTAACAATCGTGTGCTTAAAAAACGAAATAAAGATGCTAAGTTGATTTATAGGCAGAAAAAGTTGAACTATTAAATAAATCGATATTAATAAGCAAGAGCTTGGGGACGTGGAAAGAGAAAGAAAAAAGGAGATGCTAAAGAGTGATATTAGTGGTTTTTCATTCCTTAAAAAAATTTAAATGAAAGTGTTAGTTTCAAAGTAGCTTTTCAATTTTCTAAGAGATGCTTTTCATTTAACCAAATAAGTATAAATCTAATATAAATGTAATTCAAAATTATATTAAAAATCTAATAGCATGACACATAAACTATATTAAAAGTCAAATGAACGTGGTTGTAGTAAGATTTCAAATAGTAATTTTAAATCTTAAAATCAAATTTTTTTTAACACGAATTCAAAAGAGTATACTTAATTTTTCCAAATACTTTAAATTTTATATATTTATAATAAATTATTTTTACTAATAGATAGTAAGTTACAGGGGCAGCACCCACTTTCTTGTTGTTTCAATTTGTTTTATTATTATTATTATTATTATTATTATTATTATTATTATTATTATTATTATTATTATTATTATTATTATTATTATTATTATTATTATTATTATTATTATTATTATTATTATTATAGTATTATTAGTATATTATTATTATTATTATTATTATTATTATTATTATTATTATTGTTGTTATTATTATTATTATTATTATTATGATTATTATTATTATTATTATTATTGTTATTATTGTTATTATTATTATTATTATTATTATTATTATTATTGTTTTTATTATTATTATTATTATTATTATTATTATTATTATTATTATTATAATAATAATAATAATATTATTATTATTGTTATTATTGTTATTATTATAGTAATATTATTATTATTATTATTATTATTATTGTTATTATTATTATTATTATTATTATTATTGTTAATATTATTATTATTATTATTGTTATTATTATTATTATTGTTATTATTGTTAATATTATTATTATTATTATTATTATTGTTATTATTATTATTATTGTTATTATTGTTAATATTATTATTATTATTGTTGTTATTATTGTTATTATTGTTATTATTGTTATTATTATTATTGTTGTTGTTATTATTATTATTGTTGTTATTATTATTATTTTTATTATTATTGTTTTTTTTTTTATCATTATTTTTGTTGTTATTATTATTATTATTGTTATTATTATTATTATTATTATTATTATTATTATTATTATTATTATTATTATTATAATTATTATTATTATTATTATTGTTATTATTATTATTATTATTATTATTGTTGTTGTTGTGATTATTATTATTTATATTATTATATTTTTTATTATTACTATTATTATTATTATTTTTGTTATTATTATTATTATTATTATTATTATTATTATTATTTATTTTTATTTAAATAAGTTTTGTTTAGTGAGAATTTATTTAATTGGATTATTAATCATCACTACCATTTTTTTTTTACTTTTTTTTTGCATACCCCAGTTCGAGTTAAGTTTTTTTTTTTGTTATGTAAATTATATAATTAATCTTTTTTGTTTAGATATTGCAATTTGTTTATTTAATTTGTTTGTCTGAATAATATATTTATTTTGTTAAAAAAATACAAAAAGAATAAAAATTTGAAAATAACAAAAACATGTTTTTTTAGTTAGGTTATTTATACTTTCTTAGATTTATTTTAGATAATTAACTTGTACACAATTCTTAGTTCTCTCGATTAATTTCCAACATTAATTGCACACTAAATCACTAACTTTATACATAAATCAAATATTTTCCACACTCATTTTGCAAACAATTATTTTAACCACAACACAAATATTTCAAGAGGTTCCTGTTGAGTACCGCATATGTATTGGATGTTAACACATTTCCTTTGCACAACCAAACCATGTACTCTTTAATCTCTTTATTGCATTGCTTCTAGCTTTCTTACTTTTTTGCATTGCATATTTATTTATGGGTTTTTTTTCCGCTCTTTTCTCTTTTCCTTTAAAAATAATAAAGCGCAATGGCGACTCTTGTTTTTTTACGAGTTAAGTTAATTAATAGTTTGATCTCCGATTTTCACCGCTACATACACAAGTTTATATATAATATTATTCTGGACTGAATTGAGCTTCAAATCCTAGCAGTGAGGTTGCACAAAGTCTGCATAAATTTCTCCAAAAAAATAGGTCTTCAATCATTTGTTTCCTAAATGTCTCCATATTTATAAACTTTGAATGTCTTTGAAACCAACATAGAATCTCTGATTTGTCAATCTTAGACGCCATATAAGCTAACTAAATATTCAGTAACTAATATATCAACCGAATTATATTTGTCAGCTGCTGCAGACACGATGTCCTATCCTCTTATTTGGAATATCTTATTCGACATGTTGAAAACTGCAAGTTAGAACATCTTATTCAACATGTTGCTGCCAAGTTGATTTTACCAAAATGTATGTCAATCATAATTTCAGAGAAATAACAATTATGATAGTACGTCACACACACCATCTCTTAGTCACTTTGCATGTTTTCATGTGTATCCATATTTGACAACTCAACATTCTATTTTAACTTCTAAAGATATTCTCCAATTCATATCTGCTTTTGATGTCATGAAATCAACCAACATCTTCTGATACTTAAGTATGTTAGGAATTAACAATCGAATATTGTCCTAAGGTCCCTCATCATATAAGCTAATATTGCACAAAAAATATCAACTAAAATCCAAAAACAGATAACATATTATGCCCATTTACAAAAAAAATATTACTAATTAACTAAAAACATATAAAAGTAACATAATACACCTAAGAATTTAGTGATAAATTCAACTATTTAAGACTTAAATATGTCATATAAAGGAAGTTATCACACCCCTAAACTTGAACATTTATCTGTCTTGAAGTGATAACACAAAGGTTGTATGAAAATTTCTAATTTACTAAATGCATTCTAATGAAACAAAATATCTCATAAAATATTTTTTTAAAGTTCAAACTGTATTAAATAATTGGCACAAATTTGCAATGAACATATGACATCATTATATGTGTGTATGCGTGTTACACGTGACACCTAATGTTAGATAAGTAGGCTTATTTGAAGTTACTTAACATGCTTTTTAGTTTGTTTAGCTTTTTTTCCTATGGTCAAATATTTGGTTCTAAGTTTTAGTTAGAGGAGAGAAATATTTCACTTGAAACTTAAGCTTAGATTTCATTTTGCACATATATTCTATTTGAATTTCTTATTCTTTTTACTATGCATTCTACCTTTACACTTGACATTATTCTTTATAAAGCACTCGTTGTTTCTCTAATTTTGGTCACAAGAACTTTATTCAATGTTATTATAGTCAATAAAAGTGATGGGAATATGGACATTCCCTCCTTAGACTCCTACAAATGACCTTTCCACAAATGTCAAAAAATCCAGGAAGAGGTTGAGTCAATAGATGAAAATGTTGAATGAATAAATGATTTAATTATATATGCTTAGATAAGGTAAAAAAAAAAATATTATATATAATATATGAAAATGATAAAAACTAATTTTAAATTAAATAATTAAATATTAAAAAAAGATTTTTAAATGTTTTAATTTCAATATATTTTAATTGTTAATTATTAGTTATATATATATATATATATATATATATATATATATATATATATATATATATATATATATATATATATATATATATATATATATATATATATATATATATATATATATATATATATATATATATATATATATATATATATATATATATATACATACGTCGTCGTCCATCATTTTCCTTCCTCTCATCTATAATTTAAACAACCATACAAATCATATAAAGAGACGAGGGGTGATGCAACATTTTCATATCACACCACCTTCCAACTCCATGTAAGAGATTTGAGTATGATAATCCTGGATAACTTCGAAGAATCGTGTTTGTACACTTTCCGAACAAAGTATTTCGACCCTATTCTTGCCTGGGTTCACAAAATCTTTGTGGAGATAATTCTCGAAGAACAATCTGTTTCTGGCAAAAGAAACTGATTACAAATATAGAGAGAAAGTGTCGTTTTCCGTATTTGAAACAGAGGCCAAATGACTTCTTATATAGGAGATCAATAACTGAAACCGAAAAGACATACCTGTTGGTTGGGGAAAAGGATTCAAAATTTTCGAGCGGGACCCCAGCCAGGGGCTCCGCCCCTTGGACCCCAACGGGGCGCTGCCCCGCACCCCGCCAGGGGCTTCGCCCCTTGGAATCCCAACGGGACGCTGCCCCGTACCCCGCTAGGGGCTTCGCCCCTTGTAACCCCGTTTCAATTATTCATATTCAATTATACATTGGCTCGACGAGCATGCACTCCGCACTTCCCTAACTCGTTTACAAGCTTAACGCATAATTGCATCGGCCTTTAGTAAATCACATTACTACTAAAATACATTGGTGATACTAAAATCACCAACACTCCACACCTTAATTGTTGAATCCTTCATAGTTATTTTTCACCATGACCATCAAAGTTTGGTTTCTACTCACATTAGAGGTTCAACCACGACTCTCACGTGATGTCAAATATGTAGTTTGATATGAGTTTTTTCCAACGGTTACATTGTTGGATATATGGTGGATCTTTATAAATTTGTGGTGCTTTATTAGACATTTTTTAATTGTGTTTGCTAAATTGTTCATCGATTCACATCTTGTTTTATTGAAGTCCAGCAAACACCTTAGTTGTTGATTTGGTGTTGATTTTCTGAGATAAGTTGATAATTTATCATAGTTTCTTCGTCAGCTTCAAATTTGATGCCTCGGTCTGTTTGGCCCAAAATGGTTTCATTCCTCGTTGCATCTCATCAGCGGGTTATTGGTCAATGATTTTTTTTTACCATTTTGGTGATTGAGTTCATTCACCATTTAATAATTTGGGTTTGAGGGTCTTCAACTCACACATCACCTTTTTCTTTTGCAATTCATTTTCATGTCCCTACGCAAGTTCGTTGGATTATGAACGTGATGCGCAAGTGCTTGTCTTTGTCTTTGGATTTATTTTGTGGTTTTGATTTATTTACCCATTGAGATTACATTTGCAACATATTACTCATTCGATTGTTTTGTTTATTAATTTGTATTGGGCTCTAGATGTTGAAATCCATTTAATTGCATAAGGTCATTATGATACTATTAAATAAGTAAATACATCATCTAATCAACAATAAGCAAAATCCATGATATTCCTTTGTCGCCATCTTCAGAGGACCTCAAGAATTAATATCTTAATACAACTGACCCACATGTTACGTGGAACAATTTAAAAGAAAGATATGATCATCAAAAAATATTTATTCTACCAAAAGCTCATTATGATTGAATGCATTTACGTTTGTAAAATTTTAAAATTGTAAGTGATTATAATTTTCCATTATTTAGGATGACTTCTAAGATAATATTTTGTGGAGAAAAAACATCTGATGAAGATATGTTAGAAAAAATATTTTCCACTTTTCATGCATCTAATGTGCTCCCACAGCAGCAATATCAAGAAAAAGGATTGACTAAACATTCTAACTTGATATCGTGTCTTCTTGTGACTGAACAACATAACGAGCTATTTATGAAAAATCATGAGGCCTGTCCCACTAGTACCGCTCTATTCCAGAAGTGAATGTAGCAAGATAAAATCACTATGTAAAAACTGTGGTCGTGGTCATAATTATGATTGTGGTCTTGGTTTTGATCATAATCATAGTGCTAATAATAAGAACACATTTTTGTTGAAATATTAGATTAGATTTAATATTTAAATATAATTTAAGTTGTGTAAGCCCAAACCCAGTTAAGGTGATATATAAATAGTCATAGCGTGTATCCTTATTTTGTACAATACAATTCAAGTGAATAATAGAATCTTTATTTCTTTTGTTATTCTTTCTCTCCTCACTAAAAATGTCTCACACACTTACAATCTTTTCACAAGAAATAGAAAAATATTGAAAAGAATGGTCATAATAGCAAAAATAATGAAAATATTTGCTATCTTGTGGAGGAAAAGGTCATTGAAGTATATTGTTTCCACTTGCTCTTGGATTCTGAAAAACATTCTCAAACAGAGAAATGTTACGCAAACAATGCAAGAATGACATAATATTATGATGACAAAAAAGTTCAACTTGAAAAAGTTTTATTATGTGCTCTTGGATCAACAACAACAGATGCAATGAAGAAGACTTTTTTATGACAATAGTGCAAGACATAAAGCTTTGTTTATCATGTGACTTCCTTGTCAAGATAAGTTGACAATGAAGGAGAGGCTTCATAAATTTGGAATGTCGAGTAATATACGACACCCCTGCAATGTAGACGAGATTAAGTTTATCCTTGTAAATTATTTTTTTGGATTCTTCATTTAAAATGTTAAGATTATGTGTCTTTTGTTCCTTAGTCTACAAATTACCCTCGGTGTGAGCGAGTTTTGATTTATTCTTCTAGATTTAGTATTCAAATCGTATGTTTAGAGGCAAAACAAAAAAATATTTACATTACACATGTGTAATCCAAATAAATATATTACAAAAGTAAAACGAAACTCGTTTACTTTACGGGAGATATCGTATATTTAAGCCTTTTATATCAAAATCAATTTTCAGAAAATCAAATAAAAAATATTTACAAAGATCAAAATTCAAACAAACAAAAATAAATTTAAAAAGTGATGAATTTCTCCAAGCAATTATATATTTAAACAAAAGTAATTATAAATTTATGTATAAGAGCAATTACATATTTAAACAAAAGATTATAAAATTCCAAGTCTTATATATTTTTGGTCTGTAAAATTTATATTACTCTACTGTCTTAAAAAGAACTTCTAGGTGCCTCAACAAAGAAAAAAAAAGAGAAGAATTTCTAGGGTCTGCTATTAGCGTTCGCGACGAGCACACACCGTGTTTAAAGCCAATTCCATTCTTCCTCAATCGGATCCCGTCACTCCGATCTTCAAATCCCTCACAAAAATGGTCAGAGGTTCGCTCAACAAACTCCTCTCCCGCTCTCTCTCCGTCGCCGGCAAATGGCAGAATCAACAGCTCCGCCGCCTCAACATCCACGAGTATCAGGTTTCTCTCGATTCATTTCTTGCCATAATAAATCGCGTGTTTGTTGATGATGATGAATCTGTAGTTCCTTTCCTTGAATTTGTAGTTTACGAAGTCGTCGATGTCTATTTAACGCGATCGAGGTTCGCTTAACCGCACCGATTTATTTACTTACTTTATTTCCCATGAAATTAGGGTGCTGAATTGATGAGCAAATACGGAGTTAACGTTCCCAGAGGTGTCGCTGTTTCTTCTGTTGAAGAAACCAGAAAAGCCATCAAGGATGCATTCCCCAATCAAAGCGAGGTAATCCATGCAACTTGAAATTGTAGACTGCAATTTTGTTTTTATCATTTTCTTGTTTTAACCAATTGAGGAAGGAGTTATACAATTTGCGACTTCGGAAATTTATTACAAAATTTTTTGGTTAGTGGATGTTAAAGGTGTAACTGTGATTATTGTGCAGTTGGTGGTGAAGAGTCAAATTTTAGCCGGTGGACGTGGCTTGGGAACTTTTAAAAGTGGCCTTAAGGGAGGAGTACACATCGTTAAGACTGAACAGGTTGAAGACATTGCTGGTAATGCATGATACCTCTGTTATTCCTCAAATTCAAAATTTCCATGTTCTCATTTCATGTTCATCCATGACTTTCAATGTATGAGGTCTCTCCATTCATATTATTAATTTAGTTGATTTGAATTTAGAGAGGTTAGAAGATATCATACTTGATGATCTAAGTTTTTCGGTGAATATTTTTTTTTGGCTTGGGCCTGTAGTTGTTTCATTGTTGTGATTTTCTTTGTTATTTTTTCAGGGAAGATGCTTGGGCAGATACTAGTTACAAAACAGACAGGTCCTCAGGGAAAAATCGTTAGCAAGGTGTGAAATTATTCAATATTGTAGTTGTAAATATGTTAGCATTTTCAATATCCTTCTTTCTGCCAAGCAATTTTCTTATCTAGAAGTTGAAATTCTGGCAAGCAATTGTAACCTTATCAATTTTCACAGATAAATTATGTTTGAGTTGTTATGTTTGTTTTCTTTGTGAAATTTACACCCTTTGGAGCCCACTATAGGTCTTTTTTCCTTACATGCATTATGTCTGTTGGAGGTTAAATCGCTCTTGCAAAACAGTACTTCAAACTTTAGTCATGGGAAGCTCATACACTTCAGCCTGTTGGACCGGGTAAACTGGCTACTAACCAATCTGGTTTATTGTGGATTGATTTCAGCTCATACACTATTAGTCCAGCAGCTGAAACTGGTAAACCAGTATGATTTGAGTTGTTGGACGGGTCAACTGGATATTTGTTATCCAACTTACATAGGCACTTTTTGTGGTAATTTGGTAGGCTAGCCAATTGTTATATGGATTCTATGTGATTAATACATCGAACATGGAAGTACATTTCATGTCAATTGGATATCAGAAGTACTGCACACACAACGACAACTGCTACTTTTTATTTATTTTGATTGTCATTTTATTTTTTAAAATAGAATATATATGAAAGGGGGGGACATATTGCTGCTGCATCGATTGTTTGACATCTAATTGTCTATAACTTTTACAGGTTTACTTGTGTGAAAAGCTGTCACTTGTGAATGAGATGTACTTTGCTATAACTCTGGATCGTAAGACTGCTGGCCCAGTAAGTTTTCTATTCCATTATATTAGCTTCGATCTACTTTAAGTGATAAGATAAAAACTTTTACGTACAATGGACAACTTGTTTAATTTTCTTTCCTTTAAATTTGGCCAATAACAAACAGCAACATTCTTACCTTAAAATTGGACCAATAATAAACAGCAAAGTTCTTTCCTTTAAATTGGATCAATAATAAACAGCTATTCCCTCTGTTCCTTATTTTAAGCAAAACAATATCAACTTCTCTTGCTCTAATATAAGCAAATATTAACTACCTTTACACTTTTTGATATTATTCTTCCCATAATACCTTTAATTAAATTACTGTTTGAATTTCCGATATCACCATTTAGTTAAGACAATTTTCTATGCCACAAACTGATTAGTTCTAGAGAGAGCACAGGTTACTATTAGTAGTTGACTAGTGGAAAGATCACCAAAATTATGCACGAGTGGTTGCTTTATTTTTTTACTTCCTCGTATTCTTCCCTTCCCACCATATGCTATTAGCAATTGAAGGAGGGGCTGCGAAGAAGATAAACATGTAAATGTGTAGCCTGTAGGCAGCCATTAATAAAGAGGTGGCACACACGATGCTAGTTGTAAAATTTATTCACGAAGGGTGTTTTTGTTAAATAAAAACAATTGACTTGAACTGATTTCCTTAATGTGTGAAATTGGTTAAATTTGCTTATAACAAAGAACAGGAGGAGTATTTTGCTTATTACAGTTTTTTTGTTATACTTTTGCAGCTTATTATTGCTTGTAGAAAGGGAGGAACGAGCATTGAAGACCTTGCAGAGAAATTTCCAGACATGATCATAAAGGTTTGTGATTCTCGACATTTCTCTGAGCAGTATTCTTTGCCAGATATGCCTGATCCATTCCTTCTTTCTAGTAGGTACCTGTTGATGTTTTTGAAGGAATTACTGATGAAGATGCTGCCAAGGTTGTTGATGGTTTGGCTCCCAAAGTGGCTGATAGAAATCAATCAATTGAACAAGTGAAGAATTTGTATAAGCTTTTTGTTGATTCTGACTGCACCCTTTTAGAAGTAAGCATGTCCATGTTTCAGTCGTCTGCACTCTACATATCTATTGCTTTTAAAGAATTTCTATAATGACAGTTCATTTTCTTTACAGATCAATCCCATGGCAGAGACAGCTGATAACCAACTAGTAGCTGCTGATGCTAAACTGAATTTTGATGATAATGCTGCGTATCGCCAGAAAGAAATATTCACTCTCCGTGATACAACACAAGAGGATCCCCGAGAGGTTTACTTACATGCTCTTATGTTTGTGTTTTACATTACATGGGAATTGAACATATGATCCCTTAACCCACCCCACCATTACAACTCAAGGCCAGGGATTTTCTACCCATCCCTGGTGTATTTTTGGGTTGGGTTTAAGACACATTTTGGGCAAGCTCAATTTAGCACTAGTTGACCAAATATTGTAGAACATCTTTTGTAACAATTAGGGAAATAATTAATTTTTTAATCAATGATATCTACTTATCATGATAATATACTTATATTGACGTATTAAAGATTAATTACGACTGTACATGCAATACTCATAATGTTCAAATTTCTTTGTTTAATTCAAATATTGGGTTTGCCCAGTTAATATCTGAATCCAAAACTGTCCTTACTAAAATTTTGGATTTGGCTCATTTTGATATTATGTGAAGCCTATCTCTTCCTGTCTCATATACACCCCTATACATAGATCCCAGCTTAATTAGCTACTTACATTTATTGCAGTGTACTGCGAGGCTTTTGATATGTACATGTATCTCATGCTTATGATACAATTATGTAGTGATGTGATGTTCTACACGGCAGTATCAAGATTTCACATGATATGTTTGTGCCTGATTATTGAAATTTTAGTTTATACATCCTTTTGTCTCTTTTCACCAGGAAAATGACTAATGCAACATTATTTTTGCCTTTTATCTTTTAATCAGGTGGCTGCTGCAAAGGCAGATTTAAATTATATTGGGTTAGATGGAGAAATTGGCTGCATGGTGAATGGAGCAGGGTTAGCAATGGCCACAATGGATATAATTAAGTTGCATGGAGGTACTCCTGCCAATTTTCTGGATGTAGGTGGCAATGCTTCTGAAGGCCAGGTAATGCTTTACCAACAAGATTGTTCTCATTTTGGTATTAGTATTGGTCCTAGTTAGATTATTAAGATAGAGATGATTGTTCTTATTTCTTCCTATATCACATCATTTTGTTGACAGCTGGTGCATTAACCTGAAATTCAGAAAGATTTTATTAGAAAAACATCATTTAGTAGTCGCTAGCTACTCACTAGATACCACCTTCAATGATCTGATCTCTTCCTTAAGATGTTTTTGTTCATATATACTGTAATTATGTAATCAGGTGGTTGAAGCCTTTAAGATATTGACTGCTGACGATAAAGTCAAGGCGATTTTGGTTAACATCTTTGGTGGTATAATGAAGTGTGATGTTATAGCAAGTGGAATAGTGAATGCTGCAAAACAGGTTAGTAATGTTACGCCGCTATCAAAACAAAAGTGACGCCTTTTAAAAACAGAGTGTTTCTTCGTGCAACCTTATTATTAATTTTATCCTTATTAGCAGTTTTAATTATGGTTTTGTTTGGACCTATTTGATATTGAAAGGATTACATGATGTCAAGAAAACATAAATTACTTATAATTGATGCCTTGTAAGATTTAATTTTGATCTACAACGTGAGTGTGGATTCTTAATATTTTCAGTTTTTAAAATAAATTTAGAGCTCATGTTATTGTTTTCATCATCTAATTTTCCCCTTGAAATATATATTGGTCGAACACGACATCCATATGACCCGATCTTATAGTAGCATTAACTTCTCTTGCCGTTATTTTTTAGGTTGCACTGAAAGTACCAGTAATTGTTCGTCTCGAAGGCACTAATGTTGACCAAGGGAAAAGAATTTTGAAGGTAAATTTTAGGTTTATTAATATAAATAAACTATCTGTTTTGAGAAGGAATTGATAATATTTCAATTGTTTGGTCTAAAGTAAAGAATGTTTCAAAGGCTTATTATGTCAACAACCAATGTTTCAACAGGAAAGTGGCATGGCATTAATAACAGCTGAAGATTTGGATGATGCAGCTCAAAAAGCAGTGAAAGCATACAAATGAAGGGTTAATCTTGTTTAAATTTTAAAATCGGTTTAGTTACTATACTATTTTTTGAGTAAAGTTATTGACTAGAAGGGAATAGATGCAAGAAATCTTCCCATTGAAGCCGCAGTGGCTATTAAAACATTTCCAATAAGTAACTACCACATTATTGTTCAATTGGGGTGATGCATTCGATTGCTCGGCTTCTCTTACAATTCAACTTACCAGTCCCAGTCCCTTTCTGATTATTCTCTGTTGACTTCTGTTTAGTCCTAATGCAATGCTAATGCTTGTCTCTTTGATAGACATGGTGGTTCATTAATTTGACAAAACGTCTGCTTTTAAGAGATTTTCAATTGTTTTTTTGGTAGACGATTTTCAAATTTGAATGTTTGATTGATAATCTAATATAAAGTTTTTATATTACATTGTAACTTATTTTTCTCGCTGTTTAGTAGGTGCTATTTTTTTTGAGATTGGACTTCATGATAAATTAAGTTAGGGGTTCTCTATAAATTAAGTTAGGGATTACATAAAGTAGCTATAATTGTTGCATTACATAAAGTGTCAGGAAGGGATTAACATGACAAAAAAAATATTTTATACAAATTTTGATGGTTTAACACAACTAACACGTTGTTAGTAACTAGTTAATTATTTAAGGTATTAAAAGATATACGATTTTTAGGTGTTTAAGTATTTAGCTATAATTAGTGATGGTTAATGGCATTTTAAAGTATAGTTTAACTGGGATAAATTTATAGTTAGTGATATGTGATATTTATTAATTATTCACTAAAAATAGTTAATTGTATATTTTAAATTTGTTAATCATGTAATTAATTGTTGAAAATTGTTGTCTTATTTTATGTCAAAACTAGTTAAAAATCCGTATATTTATGCATTGTGTCCTGAGTCGCGTAATGAAATATTTAAATCACATTTATAATATTAGAGACAATTACAAATGAGTGATAGACTAATCCCTATTGATAGATTTTCTCTCCTTGATCTTGCAAACTGCGAGTTTCTGTGTGGGAGCTTTGCTATTTGTTTCGTTCTATGTCCAATTATGTCCAATTTGGGAATCTGGTTTTCAATTGAATCTTGTTGCACGGTTGGATAATTTTGGGTTTCGGGACTTTCTCGATTGTGTTTATTTTGGGGACAATTTTGGGAATCAGGAAATTTTCAATTGGGTTTATTTTGGAAATCCAAGTGTTCTTTTTGGAAAATTTGTCAATAATGCGGTTATTGACTTTGTTAAGTGGGCAGATCTTGAAGTAAGTATGATTTGGCTTTGGTATCAAGTTAATCAAGACGGTAGTATCTTCCTCGCTTCTGCAACAAGTGGAGAAATCGCTTTTATCCTTATACATCATTGTATTGAAACAGTTCTAGGGGAATGGCTTTTAACAATTGTCTGGGAGAGAGTTCTCAGGTGCAAAAATCAGGGCCGCAATCTTGGGCGTAATAATGCATAGGGATTGAAGGAATCAGATCATTCCGATTTGGCATAAACCATGTTTTCAAAAAGGGATTTTGTCATAATTCCTTCTACTTGTTTATTTGCTGGGACCTGGCTTATACTTTATGGCGGATTCTCGGATTATCATATCTTTATCAATCATCTCTTCCTGATGATGGACATATCAAATATTCCTTTATTTGACTATCAGTTGAATTCTCTTTCTAGAAACATAAGTTAGTTGAATTCTCTTTCTGGAAACATAAATTGACAGTTGATGTTGATGGAGGGAGAACAAAAAATCCTAAGGATTCTTCTATCGTGTCAATAATTTGTGATTATGGATCAAATCATGTCAATAATATAATAGGTTGTCAGAAGAAAGCTTTGATTCCCATAATCATTCCAAAAAACTTCATCAATAACAATAATACTGATAGGTTCTGATGTCCTGTCTTCTAGAATTCTGTTTAAATATTAAGGAGTCCCGATTCATGTTTCATCAACTCATGTTTCTTGTCACCAGAAAAATTATTGTTTTTGCGAATTGTCTTTTGCTCGGTTTTCTTACTATGGATTGATCAAACGCTGCTGATTATGGAGTCGATGATCAAATCAATATTGATCCGGCTATGTTAGCAGAAGGAGAGCTACTCGAATTATGCTTGATTGGTTCGTTGCTTACTAACAAATCATTCATGTTTAGTGCATTGAAAGACATGCTTGCCAAATTATGGCAACCTGGGCAAAGCGTGGGAGTCACAAAGCTAGATGATAACAAATTCCTCTTCCAATTTTACCACGTGTGGGATATGGAAAGAGTTATTCAAGGCGGTCGTTGGCTGTTTGATGGTTTCATGCTGGTGCTACGGAAACTTCACATTGGAGAGGATCTGTTATCAGTTCCACTTAATGAAGTTGATATGTGGATCCAAGTACACCAACTCCTGTTCGGCTTCATGGATACTCATTGGAAACCATATCAGAAAGTTTATTAAGTATGACGAGCACAACAACTATGCCTCGTGGAGAAAGTTCATGAGAATTAGGGTGTTTGTCAACATATTGTTGCCTCTGAAGAAGAATTGATCTTTTGATCGAATGACAGGTGACAAGGCCCAGGTTGTATTTAAATATGAAAAACGTGGGACTTTTTTCTTCTAATGTGGTCTCATTGGTATAAAAGTAACATTGAAAAAGGTATTCACTGATTATCTTGGGATCAGCTGTCTGTTCCAAAATCTAAAGGAGGAATGAGTTTCAAGAATATCACTGCGTTTAATTATGCTATGCTTAGCAAACAAGCTTGGAGGCTCTTGAGTAATACTACTAACCTAGTTTCTGGCATGTACAAAACAAGGTATTTTTCCAAATTGTGATTTCTTAGATTCAGTTATTAGTCACAATCCGAGCTATGTTTGACGGAGTATTTGGAGCTCTAAGTTTGTTGTGCAAGGTGGTAATAGATGGAGCATAAGATCAAGAGATAATATTTTGGTTTGGAATCATCCGCGGGTTTCGATAACACTGTCTTGGTAAACCCGTGGCCAACGAACGAGGTAGTTGTTTCTCTAAAAGTTTCAGATCTTATGACTCCCAATAGAAAACAGTGGAATCCTGTGGTGATCCAGTCCTTAGTTAGGGACGATGTTGCACAAAATATTCTTCAAACCCCTTTGTCCAATGTGGTACAGGATGACAAATTAATTTGGAAGCTTGAGAATGATGAGATTTTTTCTGTTCGTAGTGCTTATAAGTATTGTATCAATGAGGCTATTGACATATCTCACCTAAGAGTTAGTGGTAATTGGAATCTTATTTAGAATGTTAAAGGCCCTCAAAGAGTCAAGAATTTTTTGTGGTGTTCGTGTAGGAATTGTATCCCTACCAGAAGTCGCCTCTTAGACAAAGGAGTTGGTTGTCCCTCAATCTGTATTAGCTGCACGGAAGGCGAAGGAAATAGTTATCATTTGTTCTTCCAATGTTCAAAGAGTATTGAATGCTGGAAAATAGTGGGTTTATGGTGTACCTTGCATCCGTTAATTCTTAACGGAGGTGAATTTACCTCGATTATTCTTTCCTTCTTACAAGCGAATAATCAAGATCATCAGGAAATTTTCTACTACCATGTAGAGTGTTTGGAAGGACATGAATAATCATATTTGGAATCAAACAACTGACTCCGCGGTTGATATCTGTCATAGAGCTATGCAATGTTTGACAGGATGGAGAGAAACACAACAGGTACGAGGCAATAATATTATCTCAATTAGTAGGAACTCTATTCCTAAGTGGGGGAAACCCTCAACGAATTGTCTTAAATGTAACATTGATGCTTCCTTTTCCCAGGATAAGGTAGGTGTAGGTGCTTGCACAAGAGACACTAAAGGGTGTTTTGTCACTGCTAGAACTGAATGATTTTTTACAACCACTGGTTTTGATATTGGAGAGGCTCTAGGTCTCTTAATAACTATTAAGTGGGTGTACAATCTTGGTCTTGATAACATGGATTTCGAGTTAGATGCTAAATGTGTGGGGGATAGTGTGAACAACTCGAAACCCAATGATTTAGAGTTTGGTGTGACTACTTGAGAATGTAATCACTTGTTGATTCTTCTTTTTACGAACTCTATAGTCAAGTTTACTAGGAGACAGGCTAATAAAGTCGCTCATGCTTTGTCTCAGGTGGCTCCATCCTTTGCTAGTTTTCATATTTTTACAGATATCCCACTTGTATTCAAAATATTATTATAAATGATATGAGTAGTAGAAATTCATCAAAATCTATGATGAATTTCTATCAATCTTGATGAAAAAGATTGTTATCACTACACAATAACAATGGAAAAAATATGAAAGAAAAAAAGACATTAATTTTCTACAGAGTTTCTCTCTGCCCACAAATTATGAAAAACTTTCTTATTCACTGGCAACTACAAATTTTGTGAATACAATTTGATTGATTACAAAAATAGGGGTTACTTTTTCTATTTATAGATTTAGGTTAGCTTGCTCTCTAAGACAAAGCCCAAAACTATAAAAGCCCAAAATACCTATTTTAGAACTAAATCAAATCTATCTATTTTAAACCTAAATCAAATCTTATCTAGATCTAAAACAAATATGGTGTAACAAACTGTTTCCACACTTCGACACTTTGACACCCATATAGTTTCGACACAAAAGAATTACAATTTAACACATCATCTAATTTATTGTGTCTAAACTATCTATATTCATCATGGCTCTTAGTCTTCAGAATATTTCGACCTGCACGTCCTTCGTCATGATATATACAATATGATTCTCAATTCTGCAGTGTTTCAAGTTCATCTTCCCATATACTACTTGCTCTCGAATATAATGGAATCTCATTTCGACGTACTTGCTTCGACCATGTGCTATCGGGTTCTTTGCCAGGTTGATAGCTGACATGCTGTCGATCTTCACGGTAATTGCTCCATGATCTTTCCCTGTTATTTCTTCGACCAAATTATCCACCCATGTTGATTTACATGCACAAAGAGAAGCAACTATGTACTATGCTTCTCACAATTATAATTTTATTAATGGTTCTTTTCTCGAACTCCAACCAACTAGTGCACCACCTAACATAAACACATATCCTGTTATAGATTTTCGATCCTCAGCATCACTACACTAACTTGAATCAGTGTACCCTATTAATTTGCATTATTTTCCTTTATCAGTTGTAGGAAACAAAATACCATAGTCAAGAGTTCCTTTGAGATACCTTAGTATCCTCTTCACCGCTGCTAGATGTTATACCTTTGGCTTCTGCATGAATCTACTTACCATACCTACACTGCATGCTAAGTCATGCCTCGTGTGACAAACATATCTTAATGACCCAATAAGTCTTCTGTATTGGGTTGGGTCGACATCATCTTCTTCTGAATCTTTCGACAGTTGCAGTCTTGGTTCTGCAGGTGTCGAAGTCGAGTTGCATTCTTCCATCTCAAATTTCTTGAGAATTTCTCCTGCATATCTTCTTTGATGCATCATTAAACCTCTACTGCTCTTGTAGAATTCGATGCCAAGGAAATATGAAATGTCACCCAGATCAAAAATTTAGAATTTCTTGCTGAGATCACCTCTGAAGTCTTCGGTATCACTTTTGCAGCTACCTGTTATCAATAAATCATCGATATAGAGACATAGTATAAGCAATTTACTATTGATTCTTCTTACATATACTCCATGTTCAGTTGTGCACTTCACAAATTCCTTCTCCCTCAGGAAACTATTAATCTTCTTATTCCAAGCTCTTGGAGTTTGTTTCAATCCATACAGGGCTTTATGCAGCATGTGCACCTTTCTTTCTTCGTCATGTTTCAAAAATCCAACTGGTTGTTTAACATAAACTTCTTCGTCTAAGAGTCCATTTAAGAATGCACACTTCACGTCCATCTGACATATGTGTCAACTGTTTATTTCTGCTAAACCAACAACCAACTTGATTGTTTCGATTCTAGCCACAGGTGTAAAAACTTCATCAAAGTCTATTCCTTCTATCTGGAGAAATCCTTTCGCCACAAGCCTTGCTTTTTGTAGAGTTGCTTCACCTTTGGGATTCATTTTCACTTTACCCACTTGACATCAATCGCCTTCTTGCCTTGAGGAAATTCTACAAATGGCCAAGTGTTATTATCTTCGATGGACTTCACTTCTTCGTTCATTGCTTTCACCCACTTCGAATCCTTCAATGCTCCAGCTACATTGACAGGTTCGACATCTGCATAGAAATTATAATGTACCAGTTCACCTTCGTTATCAATCATATTATCTGATGTAATTATACAATCTTGCAACCTTGTAGGCATGTGTCTTGTTCTTTGAGGTCTTCTTGTACTCGGTTGATCTCTAACTTCCTCTTGTCTAACTTCCTCTTGTTGAACTTCCTCTTGTCGAACTTCTCTTTTGACTTGAGTTTCTAGTTCTTCAAGTAGGATTCTCAGTGAATATTTTTTGACATTTTCACTCCAATCTCATTCCTTAAGCTCATCTATGATCACGTCTCCATTAATCACAATCTGCTTGTTCACTGGGTCGAACAACTAGTAACCTCCCGTCAAATGATATCCTACTAGGATCATTTGACTCGACTTGTCATCAAGTTTTCTTCTCAACTGATCTGGCACATGTCTATGTGCTACCGATCCAATCACTTTCAGATGACTCAAGCTAGTCTTCACACCATACCAACATTCTTCTAGGGTAATTCCTTCTAGATTATTCATTGGACATCTATTCAAAATATATGTTGCAGTTGACACAACTTCACCCCAAAACACTTTAGGTAAATTATTGCCTTTCAACATACTTCTCACCATATTCATGATGGTTCGATTCTTTCTCTCTATTCTTCCATTCTGCTGTGGAGTGTAGGATGACACCACCTCATGCACAATCCCTTCTTTTTTACATAATTTGTCGAAGTCTTTCGAAACATATTCTCCACCACCATCAATTCTCAAAACTTTGAGCTTTCAACCACTTTGCCTTTCGACCATAGATTTAAACTTGGTAAATACCTCAATCACTTTACTTTTCTTCTTGATCAGGTAAGTCCATAATTTTCGACTGGAATCATCTATGAATGTGACAGACTATTTTTTACCTCCATTCGAATCCACCTAGATTGGTCTACATACATCAGAGTATATGAATTCAAGAATAGCCTTCGACCTGCTTCTTGCATCTTTGCTGAAACTATTCTTGTGTTGTTTCGCCTACACTCATTCCTCACACACCTCGTTTGGAATGTCAATTTATAGCAATCCAGAAACTATATTTCTTTTCTTCAAATCTATGATATCTCTGAAGTTGAGACGGCCTATCCAATAGTGCCGTATCCATTCGTCTCTGCCAGCTGCAGTCGAAAGGCACTTGTGCTCCATCACATTAAGTTCAATCTTGAAAGTCATCTTTTGAGACATGGGAGCCTTCAAGATTAATCTTTCATTTGCGTTGACAACACATTAGAAATTACTGAATTTTTGCCATCTTTCTTTATAATCATAATATCACCAATACCTCCAGCTGCTAGGGTATTGTTATTTGCAAATTCACCATGTTCTTCTTTGAGGGTTTTATGTTGACAAACCAATCTTTCCTTCCAGACATATGTGATGAGCATCCTGAATTCAAGTACCATTGATCCTTGAATTTTTCTCCACCTCTTGTTGTGACCATCATCAACATCTCTTCTTCTTTATACTTTGTGAACTTTGCATCACTTTCTTGATTATTTCGCTTTTCTGGACAATCACTAGAATAGTGACCATACTTCTGACAATTATAACATTGAATATGACTCTTGTCAGGTTTTCGACCACCACCTCTTCCTCTAACTCCAACACCACCTATTTGGTTGCCTTGGTATTATTTTCTCGGATTTGACATGTTTTCTTTGTGTTGGTTTTCTCTACAAGTCGAATTATTGTAGCTACCTCTTCCTTTATTGTTGAATCACTTTCCTTTACCTTTCTTATCTTTTGCTCATTGAGCCTGTAGAGCCACATCACTCTTCGACTTGTCTGTAGCTCTTTCAGCCATTCTTTGTTCATGAGATTCTAGCGTCCTTGAAGTTCTTCCTTCGACAAAGTTGACATGTCTTTCGAATCTTCTACGGAAACTAACACATGATCGAATTTCGGAGTCAAAGATCTCAAGATCTTCGAAACAACAGCTCTTGTTGTTAATGTCTCTCCACAAATCATGATTTGATTCACTAGTTTTGTAACCCTAACGAAGAAATCATATATGCTTTCACTATCTTCCATCTGAAGCAATTCATACGTTCTTTTATGAGTTTGTAACCTCACCTCTTTCACCTTCTCAGCGCCTCCAAATGATTTCTTCAGGATTTCCCAAGCTTCTTTTACAGATTCAACATCACTAATCTTTTTGAAATTGTCTGGGATGACACATTGATGAATTATAAAGAGAGCTTTATAATTCTTCTTCTTCTACAATTCTTTATATTCCGCCTCTTCCTTTTCTGAAGCGTCTTTATCAAGTGGTTCTAATCCATATTTCAAAAGATCCCAAATACATTGAAAACAGAATATAACCTTCATCTGTTTGCACCAACTCTCGTAGTTATCACCTTTAAGAATCAGGAGATTTGATGGAAATTTTCCACTTGCATCATTCATCACCATTGGTTTTCTTCTTCTTTTCTTGATCGCTCAACCAGAGCTCTTGATACCAGATGTTGGAAATCCACCAAAATCTATGATGAATTTCTATCAATCTTGATGAACAAGATTGTTATCACCACACAATAACGATGAATAAATATGAAAGAAAAACAAAGATTTTCTGCAAAGTTTCTCTCTGTCCACAAACTGTGGAAAACTTTCTTATCACTTGCAACTGCAAATTCTGTGAATACAATTTGATTGATTACAAAAATAGGGGTTACTCTCTCTATTTATAGATTTAGGTTAGCTTGCTCTCTAAGCCAAAACCCAAAACTATAAAAGCCTAAAATACCTATTTTAGAAATAAATCAAATCTATATATTTTAGACCTAAATCAAATCTTATCTAGATCTAAAACAAATCAGTGTGTAACAAACTGTTTCCACATTTCGACACTTCAAACACTTTGACACACATAATTTCGACATAAAAGAATTATAATTTAACGAGTTGATCTTCTTACTGTAAAAAAAAAAAACCTATTAATTATTCGACAAATTAGACAAATTATTTTGACCGTGAGAATCAATCGATTTTTTAATCATATAATTATGAAAAGAATGGAATACATATACATGATTTCTTACTTGAAACTAACTAATTGTGCAAACATTCAGCTACTATATTACTTGTCTAATTCCAATTCGCCACCCTTTAAAACCACTACAAAAACATCCTAATTTCATGTAATATATTAAGTTATTTTTCAGAAACAAATCTTAACAACTAATTATAGTATCAAACTAAGCATCAAAACATCAGGTACCTGAAGAAATCTCTATCTTTTAATAATGGCCACACAGTTTTCAATCAAAGATAAACTATAGTGTGCTTGTAAAATATATATAAATTATGCAGAACGAATTGTGTTCTTTCTGTATTTTGAAATAATTTGAAGTCATTAGGAATATGTTTCATGCTTCTAACAACAATACATGATACTTGTGTGTAGACTAATCCAATTTCAAAGTTATCCTTCCCAACATTGCAATGACTTAATCTCAAATTACAATTGTCGCTGAAAAATCAAATAGTCGGGTTGTGATTTAAATCAACAGCAGTGGTAAAACCAACATGATCATACAGATATTGAACTTCAATCTACATAAAATAAAATACACAATCATCAAAACTATAAAAGTATAAAATGTTATGAGTTTTTTCCAATATCAAATCCAATCTCATATGCCAAACAGTCCTCTGTACCTTTGCCAGATTTGTAATCAAAGTGACATGCATTGGCTTCTAATATCAATCAATTGGCATACAATCAAGTCCATGTGATAAATTTTTTTATAATATTAATGGTTGTTAATGACAACCATAAAATAATTAATATACTCAAGTAGTAGATCAAATAAGTGATTCTTAGTAGAAATGTTGGTTTTAAGTAAATATGTTTGTTATCATCCCTTTGCAAAAATACTACAAATAGTCGATTTGAAAAAGAGTTGATGATACTTTACCCGAAAATTTATAATTTTTTTATTTGTTATGTATTTTGATTTTCAAAATAGTTGATTTTTAAATGAATTCTTTCGCACATGTCATTTATTCTCTTTAGTTACGTTAGTAAAAGAAAAGTTTGATGACACTTTTGATTTTCACATTTTGACAAATTTATGAAATTAGTCCTTCAATTTTCAAATTGAATAAAGCAGTCTCTATACTAATTTGTTGGTTGCAATTTTAGTTCTAATCCCATTTTCCCTTCAAAATCGCTGATGTGACAAATGAACTCATCCATTAAGCATTTACATGTCATCAAAATCATAATATTTTATTTAAAAAATACAAAAATCACATTTCAAAAATTAAAACAAAGAAGGTTAAAAGAAAAATTGATATTTAATTGAAATGAATACATAATCCCTAAATCCCAAACACTTTTCCCAATCCATTCAATTTCTTCCTCGTTTTCGCCCAGCTCCTTCTCTTTTCTCCCATTTCTTCTTCAGTTTTCTTCTTCTTCAACATACGAAATCGAAAATGTCAAAATCATACGCCGTGTCCAATAACAATTGTGCATCACGAAGAAGACAAGTTCGTTGCTTCTGTGACCTTGATTCACCGCTCACTATTTCATGGACAAAGAAAAATTCTGGATGCAGGTTTAATGGTCGTGAGTTATACAAGGTAAAACCTAGATTCTATCAAATGAATGTATCACCATTAGTTTGAACCCAAAATTTGAAAAATGTGTTATTTATTTGTGAATGTAGTTGCATGTACGAAAGAGATGTAATTTCTTCAATTGATACGATAAACAAATATATGCAAAGGAGGTGATTTTGTCACTAATGAAGATAATTGATGAAGTTAAGAAGAATGATAATTTGAAGATGATACAAGATGATGAATTGAAAAAGAAAATTAAGTTTTCTCAAGGATTTGCTAGACATAGAATTAGGGTTTAATATTCACAATAAATATATGTTCTTAAAGCGATTGAATTGTTTAATAGATTGAGAAATCATCGATTAAACAATCTGGTTGAAATATCAAACAATCGTGTAGACATATGTGTTGTTGTTAGTGGTATGTAAAGATAAGACTGAATATCAAGTTTATGCAAAAGTAATCGGTAAATTACATGCATATGCAGTAAAGGAAATCCAATCCCGTCAAACTTTCTTATCTGTAAAACTTTATCTACTCATTATTGTTTACTTTACATTTCATTGCTACTTTAATTAAACTATTATGTGATACTTAAAACTTGAAACAATATCAATTGTCGAAACGTTTGTAATATTGCACCAGTCTACGTGGATACAATAAACAAATACTTACTTTTGATTTACTGAACATCAATAATTAAGGCCCGAAAGAAAAGTGAAGAAGGTGTGAAAATCCAAAGTGGAAGTCCAAAACCTCATAGCTCATACATCACTCAGACTGTCCTCCAGAGAAGATTGATACTTTGATTTACTATTGAACATATATTTGATTGACTATTGAACTCACACTTTATTGAACTTCTACTCATTTTCACATGGTAACTTTTCTTCTTTTCTTTAAAATATGTTAATTGAGTC
The DNA here is from genome assembly GCA_948472305.1 of Vicia faba. Taxonomy (NCBI): domain Eukaryota; kingdom Viridiplantae; phylum Streptophyta; class Magnoliopsida; order Fabales; family Fabaceae; genus Vicia; species Vicia faba. The sequence continues at coordinate 359,825,637 of OX451738.1, forward strand.
GGGATAGAATTAAAGCCTGATTTAGTTTGTATAAAACCTGGTACATCGGAGAAACATTGATCCATTTCCACCTCATTCTCCACTTTGTTCTTCTCCGTGTAATTTGCTACCACCTCATCAATCTTCTCCTAGTCTTCTATGTTCATCTCTAGATGTGCAGGCTGAGCAATTATCTTAATAAGATGCATCCAGGAACATATTGTATTAGTGATCCTTGTCAATCGGAGACAACATAATACTCCCTTTGTTCCAAAATATTTGTCATATTTGACACTTTCACACATATTACAAAAATATGATAAATGAAAGAAAGAGAATAACAATTTTATCAAATTATCTTGGTTGATTATTGATGTATTCAAATTATTATTAATGCAAGGTAAGAAAAATAGTAAATTAGGAGTATAAATTAAAGGATATAGTTGAAAGATAAAATTAAAATTGCATTAGAAACTATATAAGCGACACTTTTTATTTATAAATGCGACACTTATTATGGAATGGAAGAAATAATAACTAAGTTAAAATTTTAGATAAATATCTTGAACTCAACAGAAAATATGCATATATTACTATGGAGAATGGACCATTTCATTAAAAAAATATTTTACTCATAATGTACAAAACTAAGGTTTACTTTCATAAATGTTTAAATTTTAAAATTTTAACTTCTAAGTTCAAAGCCACAACAAGTTCATTAGTTTGAGATACTTCAAAACATTAACATCGAAAAGAATAACACCAAAAAATGAAAAATAAAGAGCAACCATGATAAAAACCCAAAATTTACTCAAATTATTAGATTTCATATAAATTAGCACTACTAAATTCATCAAAACATTAGCCAGAATATAAATGATATAGTCACTTCGTGAGCAGACGAGACTCTAATCACCATAATTCCATATGTCTCAAAATTAGCAAGTTTAAATTGATAAAAATCCCAAAAGCACAAAGAATCAACCATCCCACACCAATTAAAATGATGACATACGAAATTCAAACATCAAACAGAAGAATGGTAACCAAAGTCAACCTTTACACTGATATCACATAAAACCCTAAAACTACATGAGACTCATAAAGAGAACATATAATTAATAAAGTAATAGACAATTATAAGCTAAACGAACAACTTTTAATTAACCAAATGAACATACAAACCCTAAAAATTATGAAACAAAAAAGAAAATAAGAGAAAATTGTGAACTTGAAACATCACTTAAGAAGATAAAATAATACTTAACAATGCAGAGGTAAGTGATGGATGTCATTTGAGCGATGCCAACTCAGATTAAATTAATAGCCATTATAGATATAAGACAAGATTGAGAATGGAAACTAAGAGGATTGTCTATTGTTGAAATTATAAATTTGATTTGGGCCTAATTATTATTAGGTTATTTGTGCTTAGTTATGTTGGGTTTAAGTAATTTTGGGTATTGTTTCTAGAGAATTATTGTAATGTTTAGAGTGTCTAAATATTTCTTATGATTGTAATATTTTCTAGAATACTTTTTAGATCTCTAGAGTTGACAACTCTCTAGAATTAGTGTGTCTAGAATTCTCCTTAGAGTAGTATAAATAGAGGTGTAATCTCACATACTTGCATCAAGCAAAATACAAAGTTCTCTCCTCCATAAAGAACTCTCATATCTATCAAGTTTTTATTCAAGTCTCTAATATTCCCACACACTTTTCCTAAACATAAAATGTCTTATTTCCAACAAAGTGGTACCAAAGCTTCAAGATCCTCAAAAGATGGCGAACATAGGTTTCTCTTTTCAAATGTGAATGCTCACAAAGAACAACTATGATAATTGGAGTATTAAGATGAAGACGCTAGTAAGAGCTCAAGATGTGTGGGATATCATTGAGAAAAGTTTCAAGGAGCAAGATGAGTCCTTGCTAAGCCAAGGTGTAAGGGAGACGTTGAAGGAGTCTAGAAAGAGAGACAAGAAAACTCTTTTTCTCATTTATCAATCAATGGATGAAGATACGTTTGAGAAGATATCCAACGCAACGTCTGACAAAGAAGCATGGGACAAGATTCAAACTTGCAACAAAGGAGTTGAGCAGGTAAAAAAGATTTGTCTTCAAACTCTTAGGGGTGACTTTGAACGTTTATTTATGGAGGAGTCTGAGATAATTTCAGATTATTTTTCTCGAGTATTAGTCGTTGTCAATCAACTTAAAAGAAATGGTAAAGATATTGATGAGGTGAAAGTCATGGAGAAAATACTTCGCACTTTAAATCCAAGTTTTGACTTCATTATCACCAACATTGAAGAAAACAAGGATTTAGAGACCATGACTATTGAGCAACTCATGGGTTCTTTACAAGCATACAAAGAAAAACAAAAGAGAAAAATTAAACAAAAAGAGACTATGGAGCAACTACTACAAGTCAATGCAAAGGAAGTAAACTATGCGAATTACAAGAGCCAAAGAGGACGAGGTCGTGCCCAAGATCGTGGACATGGACGAGGACATGGAGGAGAAAGAAGAGGCGGATACAACAAATACTCCAACAACTTCGAAAATGTAGAAAAAAGTTGGAATCCACAAGCAACAAGAGGTCATAGAAGAGGGACTTCATGGTTGAGGAGCGATAAATCACAAATCAAGTGCTTCAACTGCAATAAGATCGGTCACTATGCATCCGAGTGTAGATTCTCAAAAAAGGTGGAAGAGAAAGCTAACTTTGTAGAAGAAAAAGGTGGAAAAGAAGAAACTTCGCTACTCGCGTGCCAAAATCAAGCTTAAGAGAAAATAAACAAGTGATACGTAGACATCCGTGCAAGAAACCATATGTGCGGCGATTGAAGCATATTCGTAGAGATCAATGAAGCAACAACTGGTGATGTCTCATTTAGAGATGACTCGAAGATACCGGTCAAAGGCAAAGAGAAAGGCTATGACATCCACTTGAAAGAACATAGTCTTTTATGAAGAGATTGTAGGCATAACTTGATTGCTAAGGTGCCTATGTCAAAGAATAGAATGTTCCTATTGAACATTCAAAATAATGTGGCAAAGTTCTCAAGGCTTTCTATATTGATTCTTCGTGGCTATGACATCTACGATTCGGGAACCTTAACTTTGATGGTCTAAAACATTTGACGAATAAGGAGATGGTGAGAGGCTTTCCTAGCATCAACCATCTAGACCAACTCTGCGAATGATGTCAAATTGGGAAGAAATTCCAAAAAAGTTTTCCAAAAGAATCAACATCAAGAGCGACAAAGCCGCTAGAACTCATACACACCGATATTTATGGACCAATCAAACCCAGCTCTTTTGGTAATAATTAATACTTTCTACTCTTTATTGATAATTATTCCATAACAACATGGGTTTATTTCTTGAAGAAGAAGTTAGAAGTGTTTGAAAACTTTAATAAGTTCAAAGCCCTTATGGAGAAAGAAAATGGTATTTCCATTAAAGCAATGAGATCTGACCGAAGAGGAGAGTCCACTTCAAATAAGTTCAACAAATATTATGAAGATCATGAAATTTGTTGCCCACTGATAGTACCAAGATCACCACAACAAAATGGAGTAGCAAAGATAAAGAATCGGACCATACTTAAGATGGTGTGAAGCATGCTCAAGAGCAAGAAGATGCCGAAGGAATTTTGGGCCGAAGCAATGGCTTGTGCAGATTATCAGACAAATTATTCCCCAACAAGAAGCGTGCATGAGAAGACACCACAAGAAGAATGGAGTGGAAGGAAGCCCAGGATATCTCACCTCAGGGTGTTTGGAAGCATTTCCTATACCCATGTTCCAGACGAAAGGAGAATAAAACTCGATGATAAAAGTGAGAAGTACGTATTTATGGGTTACGACTCAAGTTCCAAAGGATACAGGCTCTATAATCCAAATAGTGGAAAGATCATCATAAGTCGTGACATGGAGTTCGACAAAGAATATTGTTGGGATTAGAGTGTTCAAGAAGATATGTATGATTTTCTTCCTTACTTTGAAGAAGAAGAAGACGAAATTGAACAACCAATAATAGAGGAACATGTTACACCACCTGCCTCACTCACACCAAGGTTGGATGAAACAAACTCGAGTGAGAGGACACAACGACTAAGGAAAATTGAAGAGCTTTATGAGGTAACCGAAAACCAAAACGACATTAACTTTTTTTGTCTTTTTAGTGATTGTGAGCCTCTAAACTATCAAGAAGCGGTAGAAAATATAAAGTGGAGAGACATCATGGACAAAGAAATCAAGTCAATCACGGAGAATGATACGTGGGAACTTAGTACACTCCCACAAGGACACACAGAAATTGGAGTAAGGTGGGTGTACATGGCAAAGAAGAAAGCAAAAGGAGACATAGAAAGATACAAAGTGAGATTGGTGGGGAAAAGATATAGTCAAAGACAAGGAATTGACTATGATGAGGTATTTGATCCCGTTGAAAAAAGTAAGCATATTGGCACCCGTTATCACTTCATAAGAGAATGCATCAAGAAGAAGAAGATGAAGTTGAAGTATGTGATGTCTCAAGATCAAGTTGTCGATATTTTCACCAAGCCACTCAAGTTGGAAACTTTCGCGAAGCTAAGAAGTATGCTTGGAGTCACAAATCAAGTTTAAGGGGGATGTTGAAATTATAAACTTGATTTGGGCCTAATTATTATTTGGTTATTTGGGCTTAGTTATGTTGGGCTTAAGTAATTTTGGGTATTGTTTCTAGAGAATTTTTGTAGTGTTTAGAGAGTCTAGATATTTCTTATGATTATAATATTTTCTAGAATACTCTTTGGATCTCTAGAGTTGAGAACTCTCTAGAATTAGTGTGTCTAGAGTTCTCCTTAGAGTAGTATAAATAGAGATGTAATCCCACACATTTGAATCAAGCAAAAATACAAAGTTTTCTCCTCCATAAAGAATTCTCATATCTATCAAATTTTTATTCAAACCTCTAATATTCTCACACACTTTTTCTAAACATAAAAAGTCTTATTTCCAACATCTATAACTTAATACTTAATGAGATTCAGAAGAGAATAAAGAGAATCTTTAATTTCAATCGAAAAAAGCGGTGGCGTTAGAAAGCAAGGTAGGAAGTGGAGGGTTCATCGGAATTAGGAAGATAATTTTCTTTATCTTAATTTCTTCTTTTTATAGATAATGAAAGATGATTTTTTTAAGAGAGAAAATAATCTAAAATAATTAAAAATAAATTTAAAGTTGAATACATATACTATTATAAGAAGTGTGTAATATAATTAATCACCAATGAGACATATCAAGTGACACATTATTATTCTTGACCCTGTTTTATGTGTATAATTTATTGTATATTAATTTCGAATTACATTTACAAGTGTAATTTTATTTATATAAAATAATAATAATAATAATATTTGATATATGAATTATTTAACGGATCAGGTTTGTCTCCCGTTAAATTATCATCGGAGAAAGTTCCCTGAAAATCCTAACCATTCAATTATTTTTTAAATGGATTTAATTTCAACTTTTAGAAAAAGAGGGGCTGAGATTTCATTGAAATTTAACTTAATGGAAGAGGATCCACCCCCATTATCTAACTTACTTGCATTCTAGTTATTTTCCTTCCAAGAAATTAGGAAAAGTCAAGACCAAAGTATCTATTTTCTCCATTCATGTGAACTTATTAATCCTAGAAACAATCTGTTAAAGATTACCTAAATTTATCAATCTTGAAAAAAGATTACATATTTACATGTCTTTCATATTGTCACACCTAAAATTCCGATCAACTAATGGTTTTAATTAACTATGAAAAATCAACAGATAGATTTAACAATTTCCATCAAGTCAATACATTTTGTTTGTTAGATTCATCCATTTTCTCACCATTGCCACCTTCATGACACATTTGTCAAAAACTGTCTTCAATTTTTTAACCATTATTATTCTCTCTTCCAAATAACAAAAGAAACACAACCTCCTAACAAGTAACAAAAAAAAAAAAGTCATCTATTATGGGTTCTCTCTTGATCATTTCTTCAATTCTTAGATACAAGTTTACAATTGATTGTTGACCTGAGCACAAAATCAATGTTGGGTTTTCATCTTGAATATTTTTTGTAAATCTTGAATATTATTTGTCAAGAGAGAAAAACTCAAACTTTGAGCATGTCCAATAAGAAGGTGAAGGGCCTTCTTAAAGGCCTTAGATATATATCTCAAATATTTGGTAATTAAACATCTATCTCTTTCATGCAATTAATTTATTATTGCATTTCTAAAATCTTATTTCTCAAATATTTATGTTATGTTAATTAAATAACATGTTATTTACATGCAGAAAATGAAAAAGAACAAGAAATACAAATTGGATGTCCTACAGATGTAAAGCATGTGGCCCATATAGGATGGGATGGACCCTCTGTAAATTCCCCTAGCTGGGTAAAATTAATAACTAATCAATTTATTTTTTTTATTAATAAGTTGTTTTTTCTTCACAAAAAAAAAAAATATTTGGTGATTTTTTTTTCTTCTTCTAGATGAATGAATTTAAAACCACTCAAGGATTTGCATCAGCACCAATGACTCTTACAGGAGATGCACAAAATAAAGCACAAGATAATCCAGTTAAATGGACTTCAGAAGGTATATTCATCATTACATTTTTTTTTCTTTAGTGTTGCAATTTTTTATTTTTGTATAATCTTTATGATATATAAAAGTATTTAAAACTTCCATTAGAAAAATATTTAATTTTTTTCAAGTAAGAATGTGATTTGATTGGTTGATTTTCAAATAGATTCAAAGAGACAAAGTTCAAGGAGTGTGAATTCTCAAACTCAAGGGAGAGATTTGCCTGAATTGCCAAAAGCATCAAGAAAACAAACAAATGGTAACACAATAGATTCTCCAACAAGAGAAAGGCCAAGACAAAGAAAAACATCATCCAACAAACCCTCAAACCTCAAAGAATCTTCAGATGGATCCAAACAAATCCAACAACAACAACAACTCGTCTCTAATGATTCAGAAATCCAACAATTAGACGGGTCAGAGGCTCATAATCTTCAAGAAATTCCGAAAAAGACTCGCCGAAAGAAGTCCAAAGATAAAGAAAATTTAAGTGGTGGATCATCTAAATTGAGAGTGAAAGCTCAAAAATCATCGGATTCGAATTTGGATTATGGATCTCCATCTTCAAAGCCTAGGAACATACCAAGTTCCTTTGAAGAAAATGAGAATTATGAAAGAGGAATGACTACGGTATCTTGAGGAATTGTTGTTGTATTTTCATGCTATTAGTTAGAGTGTTTCATAGATATAATTCTTTAAATTTCAACGTGATATTTTTATTTGAATACTATTCTCTTTTTTTTTTTATTATGATTAGAGAATCTTATTTTATTTGCAGATGGTTGATACTCGATATGTAATTATTAATTACTAATTACTAATTACTACAATTTATTCACTTTAGTTTTCATTGATTTGTATAAGATAAATTTAAAAAAGAAAAAAAGATCTTTCAAACTCGCGTGACTGCATTGATATATTTATACATCTATTAATTGAATATTCCTAAGATACTTAAGATACGAGATTTTTAAAACAATAAAATTTTAATTATTTTTCAGCCAATCAATAACTTGATCGCAATAGTATTTAAATGCATGATATTGATTAAATTTTACTATTGTCTCTCTAAGTTTCAAGTTAACTATTTTGAATCAATATTTTTATGTTTGTGGTTGGAATATTTCTTGCTTAAATAAATCTATATTAGCGAAAGATTAGAATTGTTTTAAAATTTTAAATTAAGAGTAAATCAATCTAAATTTGAAAATTAAAATGAGTATATAAATGAATAAAATTGTAAATATAAAATAAAATAAAATTGAAATAAAAAAAACTAATACTATAAAGACTTCAATTTTTTTATAGGTAAAAGTAATCTTCTGAAGTTGGATTTCACTCTTTATAGTAAAAAATTGGAAATATTTTTTTTTGTAATAATCAGATATTAAAAAAAAATCACAAATAACCATGTTTCGGAGAAAATTACGCAAATAATCATGTTTCAGAAAATCCTACAATGGATGAGCCAACCCAGTTGGCGCATGCACCTTATTTTAAAGGGGAGACGCCATCTCACTTGGTGCCTATGTGTGAAAGGCTTGCCCTAAGCCAAATGAGATGGCGCCTTAGTGCAATTGGGAGACAGTTTTTTGCGTTTTTTATTTTAAATGCGGTACGTTACGTAAATGATATAGGATCATGAAAATTGACTTTTTATTTACACAATATGATTACACACATAACGATTACATAAAAAATACAGATTAATCAGTGGTCCCCCGGAACCCGGTAATGACCCCCGGTTCCGCATCTCCGTCCTCGCCTTTCCCGTGCTGGGTTTTGTCGCATTTCCTGTTGTGGCAGGATCGATGGCCCATCGAAGTTAATGCGTTCCGGATCCATGAAATCAATCAGATCTCCATATCTAGAAGATTCGCTTTGGTACATTCGGTTACCCATACCCTCAAAGTTTAGTCGTGTTGGTGGTGGGTGGGGTTTTATGGTTGGTCTATAGCACTGGTCGTCTGAGTGCGGGGGGTAAAAAGGAAATGGATATTGGGGTGTTTGGTATTGGGAATGTTGGGTGCTTTGGTGATGTGGTGGTTGATGGTAAGTTGGATCGGTTGGTTCATAATCTTCAGAAAATCTCAGATCAGGGCTAAGGTTAAATGTTGATGGGCCCATATTGGGATATGTAGAAGACTGGAATTGTGTGTGGGGCATGCGGGTGTATTGGTATTGTGATTGAAATTGTGGTTGGGTGTGAGGCATATGAGGGTATTGGTATTGAGGTGGTGATTGTGGTTGGTTGTGGGGCATGTGGGTGTAATCGTATTGTGGTGGTGATTGTGGTTGGATGTTTGTGGTTCTGTTTCGTCGGGGAGGTTGGTGGGAGGTTGATGTGTGTTGAGTTTGTTGTTGGGGAAATGAGGGTTGTGCCCATTGTGTTTGTGGGCTAACCAAATACCTTAGATGAGATATGTGCATTTCTAGGGTACTAACCGATCTATACCAAGCTAAATATTGATCTGTGTGTCGCATATTACCATGGTGGAGGAAAACTGGGAATTGCAAGACATGTCGGTGACGCCTCTGCCACATCTTACACCATTCTGGAGCAAAATCTTTCCAGTTGATAAGACCCCATTGGGCGTCGATCCTTTTGAGATGCCACGGGGACAAACAAGTTAGATCACATGGTATCTCTTGATGCATTCCAAACTGCATCTTGACACGGTCGTTGTGACGCATCTCCACAATATTGAACCGTATGATTGCTGTCTTTGCGCTCCAAATTGTTGCATCCTCGGAGTTTGGTTCATGGTTCAAACCCAAATATGATCTCCAGACAAACTGCAGATAAAATTAAATTAGCTTAATGAAAATGTAATAAATAAATAATTTAAAAGTAGAAAAGTTGAAAGGTATAACATACATCATCCGGGCCAAGGTGATCCAATAGATTGCGATATAGAGCGACATTGAATCTTGGATTCTTGCCGTAATCCATACCCCTCACGCAGTACCTAAAGGAATTGAAAAATATTTTATTTTTATCATATATTTGGTAAAGAGATGAATAATAATAAATTATATAAGTTAATGACTTACTTTGTTGCGTATGGGAAAACGAATGTGTTGTTGTTGACGGGGTTTAGGAACTCCATTCTCCACCAACCTCAGGCTTGAAGTAAAAAAGTGCATCCATAAAATGTACATTTTTCCTTGATTGCATTTTTACACAAGGAACTGTATAGATGGGCTAAAACTGCAGAACCCCGACTATACTTTCTAGTTTTTTCAAAGTCTCTAAGTAAATTTAAATACATAAAATTTACACTATTTTCCGTACTTTTGGGAAATAAAAAGGTTCCAAATAGTATCATTATATAATTTCTAGCTTTTATTACCTTAGCTAGCTCGGAGGAATTTTCGTTCAATTCCAGAGTCGCGTAATGATTTTTGAGCTTAGTAAGTAGTATACCCTGACCTCTCGCACCACCACCTTCAACCATATCCCTGCCCAATAATTCTTCACACAGAGAATTAGGCTGTTGAACCGACTCGTTAACCTCCTTACAGTCGACAGGGAGACCTAATAACATGTACACGTCCTCTAGTGTGACGGTACATTCACCTATTGGTAGATGAAATGTATGGGTCTCTGGTATCCACCTTTCCAACATTGCAAGTATGAACTTTGAATCAATCGTGTAGTTGAAGATCTTTATAACGTTTCCGAAACCTGGGCATTTGAGATAGGGAATGATCAACGGGTCGGGAGCAAGGTAGTTGTGTGACCGAATTCTGAATCTTTTTAGTATCTTAAGTTTAGAATGTAAAAATTGTAAGAGTCCATAAGATGAATAAAGCTTTAATAGAAGTATGAAAAATGTATAAGTATACAAGAAACTTATAAACGCTGCAATGTTGTCTCATGTGCCTCTGTGAGAATCGCCCATTGTGACAAGAGCCATTGCTGAAATTATCTGAGATTATGAAAGAGTTTAAAATTGTCTGAGATTATGAAAGAGATTGTAGTAGAGAGTGAGACGATTGTGGATGCAATAGAAGTATGTGAGGCTCTATATTTATAAGAAATTTTTTATCACAGAGTAAGTGAGGTGGCTGGTGGGTGCATGCATGCATGATAAGTGTCACTCTTGTAGTGTAGGTGTAGGCTAGGTGGCAGCCATGGGGAAGGCATCTCTGCATGCATATAATACGATTGGACGTGTAGGGAGGCTCCATTGGACTTGGCGAATGAGTACAAAAATGAAAGGTATCGCCATCTCTGTTGGTTAATTAGAGGTGGCATGGGTTGTAGTGTAGGTGCAGGCTAGGTGGCAGCCTTGGGGAAGGCATCTCTACATGCATGTAATATGATTGGATGTATAGGGAGGCGCCATTGGACTTGGCAAATGAGTACAAAAATGAAAGGTGTCGCCATCCCTGTTGGCGAATTAGAGGTGGCATGAGTTGCAGTGTAGGTGCAGGCTAGATGGCAGCCTTGGGGAAGACATCTCTGCATGCATATAATACGATTGAACGTGTAGGGAGGCGCCATTGGACTTGGCGAATGAGTACAAAAATGAAAGGTGTCGCCATCCCTGTTGGCGAATTAGAGGTGGCATGGGTTGCAGTGTAGGTGCAGGCTAGGTGGAAGCCTTGGGGAATGCATCTCTGCATGCATGTAATATGATTGGACGTGTAGGGAGGCGCCATTGGACTTGGTGAATAAGTGCAAAAATGAAAGGCGTCGCCATCCCTGTTGGCGAATTAGAGGTGGCATGGGTTGCAGTGTAGGTGCATGTTAAGTGGCAGCCTTGGGGAAGGCATCTCTGCATGCATGTAATACGATTGGACGTGTAGGGAGGCTCCAATGGACTTGGCGAATGAGTACAAAAATGAAAGGTGTCGCCATCCCTGTTGGCGAATTAGAGGTGGCATGGGTTACAGTGTGGGGGCATGCTAGGTGGCAGCCTTGGGGAAGGCATATCTGCATGCATGTAATACGATTGGACGTGTAGGGAGGCGAATTAGAAGTTGCTTACTGTTGTTTTATTCAAATTCAGTACAACCTATTTAATCTTACATTTATCAAAACACTTCTACACTTAATCACTCAAACACTAGAACATTCAAAAATTCAAACAATTAAGTCAAAGACTCAAACAATCAAACACTTTAACCTTCAAACCTTCAAACAGTCATACACAATGGCCTATGCACCCCAATATGTGATCAGTGCACATTTCAACAGTGAGACATACATTTGTCCCACCTATGGATTTTTGTTTAGAGACACTGAGAACATCCAATTTTGTTTAAACAAGAAAGCCAATTTCTTATATTTCAAAAAACGATTAGAGGCCAAACTTGGACGAGGTCCCATGACACAAATCTTTTATCAGAATCCGATTTTTTTTGTAACAACCAAATAATATTTTATAAGGTTGAGGTTCAAGATGACGAGGACCTTCAAAATATATTTTCCAGTCATGAGTATTATGGGTACGACTCTATTGAGTTGTACATTATGCTGCGAGAGCCTCAGCTGTCACAAGTGGTTGATCCTCTGGAGAGCGAACAAGCAGAAGTATATATCGTTGACGACGAAGAAGATGGAGAGTTAGAGTTTGACGACATGGTCAACAATGATTACAAAGACGATGGGATACCTGGTATACCTTCAAACGAGATTTACACACCACCTCCGCACATGACAAACTTCAACATGGGCGGAGATGAACCGTCATCTGATTTATTTTTCAATCAGTATATGGAGTCAGATGAAAACTTAAAAGAGAAAGAAAAATTTTGTAATAGAGAAGAATGTATCCGAGCCATTAAAAAATTTCACATGCTCAACTCGGTCGATTTTAAGGTAGATCGTGTAAATCCAGAAAGGTACAAGATCAAGTGTATCCACCCAGATTGTATGTTCAAGCTCACTGCATCATACAAATTAAGAAGTGATTTTTGTGTCATAGGTTCTATGTCCACCCACACATGTGTCAGTTCTACTCAATCACAGGATCATCAGAAACGAAATTATGATCTCATATGTCAAGAAATCCTACCCATCGTCAGCAACGATCCATCATTGAAGGTGAAAACCATAATCTCTCACATCACTACGGTATTTAACTATACTCCGTCATACTGAAAGGCGTGGTTAGCAAAGACCAAGGCGATTGAAAAGGTATATGGAAAATGGGAGGAGTCATACAAAGAACTTCCTCGCTACCTGAATGCACTTCAGACTTATTCTCCGGGTACTGTTTACATTCTGGAAACACTGCCAGCATACGCCCCAGATGGTAGTCAACTCACTGAAAATGGAATATTCAGTCGAGTGTTCTAGGCTTTTCAACCTTGCATCACAGGGCTTGCATCATGAAAACCAATTATTCAAATTGATGGGACTTGGTTGTATGGGAAATACAAAGGCACGCTACTGATGGCAGTTGCACAAGATGGCAACAACAAAATTTTTCCAATTGCCTTTGCCCTAGTCGAGGGAGAGACTGGTGGTGTTTGAAGCTTCTTTCTCAAGAATCTCCGAACACACGTGGCTCCTCAACCAGATCTCTGTTTGATCTCTGATAGACATGCATATATTGAGAGTGCATACAACAATCCTGCAAACGGTTGGCATGACCCTCCTTCTACGCATGTCTATTGCATTAGACATATCGTCCAAAATTTCACGAGGGAGATCAAAGACAAAGCTCTTAGGAAAGAGGTTATGAATGCAGGATATGCATTGACACAACCTACGTTTAAATATTATCGCAACGAGATCCGATTGTCAAATCCGGACGCCGGTAGGTGGATCGATAACATTCTAGTAGAAAAATGGACTAGGTCATACGACAATAGACAATGATGGGGCCACATGACAAAAAATCTAATTGAATCCATGAACGGGGTATTCAAAGGCATACGAAACCTCCCAGTAACTGCTTTGGTTAAATCAATATATTTTAGGATGACTTCGTTGTTTGCCAAAAGAGGTGAAATATGGAATGCTGTATTGCAATCTGGATAACTATGGAGTGAAAGTTGCATGAAGTACATTAAGGAAGAAAGTGTCAAAGCCAACACCCATCTGGTTATACGGTTCGACCGACACAACCACAACTTCATTGTCAAAGAGACTATCGAACACAACGGGGGGCTGCCAAGACAAGAGTATATGGTTATACTACCTTCTCGTTGGTGCGATTGTGGCAAGTTTCAAGCCTTTCGTATGTCTTGCTCTCATGTCATTGTTGCGTGTGCCTATACTCATCAAGACGCATTATAACTTCTGTCTCCCATTTACAAATCTGAAACCTTGCTCAACGTATACAACAACAGCTTCCCTTTGGTAGCAAAACCTGATTATTGGCCTGCATACAACGGCGAAATAGTATGGCACGATGACCAAATGCGAAAGAATAAAAAGGGTCGTCCTAAAAGTAAACGCATCACAACTGAAATGGACTCCCTTGACAAGCTGGAAAGAAAGTGTGGTCTATGTCGTCAGGTCGGACACAATCGTAAAAATTGTCCGACTCGGGCTACTAGCTCAAGCACATAAAAATTGTATTACAAAACATCTTTACTTTTTTAAGTTGTAAACATTGCGGTTTTTTATTAACAACATTTGTTACAATAAACCTTGCGCGAACAACAAATAAAACAAAATAAACCGTCTACGGAATTACACCTATTAAAACAATTTCATCTGACCCATGCATCATCAATATTACGTCGCTGTCTGTTTTGACTTCCTCCAACCAATAATTAGGTATTCCTCTCACAAGTGAGGTGGTTGTTCTTCTTCGCTGAATCCTTCTAATTTTTCCCCATCCCCGATGTCTCCCTCTAGCCATCGTATCAACTCTCTCTTCAGACGCTCCATGGAGTGAATGTGCCAGAATTTCATCTTCACCGAATGTTTTGTGACCGAGAAAATAACGTAACCATCTATGGTAAAAATCATGGGCGATATCATGACGCAAATAACAGAGAAAAAAATAAGAGGACAGTGCGAGAAAGTGTGAAGAATGACGGAAAAAACGGACAAATTATTTATAAAAAATACTTTTTGTCCTAGGAGCCAAGTGAGATAGCGCCTCCATTCACTTTAAAAGTGCATGCGCCATCTCACTTGACTAAAATATAGTGCATGCGCCAAGTGAGATGACGCCTAGGGCAAAATCCTAGGTGCACGCGCCAACTGGGTTGGCTCCTCTCTTGTGAGATTTTTTGAAACATGATTATTTGCGTAATTTTCTCTGAAACATGGTTATTTGTGAGAAAAAAAATTTAATACCTAATTATTACAAAAAAAAATTCCAAATATTGCTACCGAAGAATTGATGATTATTTTAGGATACTCTTTAAAGACTTATAATAGCAAAATTTTACATATTAATTTAATTTAACGGTTCAAATTAAATATATTTTCAAGAGGATCAATATTTTCATGCTCTTTATTTTCCCCGGATTTACTTCCTAAAATAAATTATATCAAGAATTTTCAATATTTTATTTTGGTTTATATTATTTAACACAAATTTTAAATTAAGTTCTATTATATTACATTGCAAATTACAGTTATATCCTAAAAAATGTTTTTTTTATATATTTTTATTTATAAGTGTAATAAAATCTTTCAATTTCAATCGTATATTATATTTTTTATCACCATACTAATTTCATATTTTACCCATCGATCCTTTTGCATTCACTAGAATTTCATTTAAATTTACCAAAATTGTAATTTTATATAATTTTTGAAATTTAACTTCAATGACAATAATTATTTAATTAAATCAGACAAAATTGTAATTATACAATTTCAATAACAATTACCATTTTTAATTATGATCATTTTTTTCTTATTTTTAAATTAATATTTTAATAAAAATAGTTTACAAATTTATAATTTAAAAATAAAATGCACTCACATTATAAATTAAATTTAAACACAATAAAATGTGATTGTAATTAAAAATTAGAAATGTTAACAAATAATTATAGAACTGAAATTTTGTTTGATTTAATTAAATATTATTGCCACTAAAGTTGAATTTTCATCTATAGATTTTGTTGGTGATTTTAGTATCACCAATGTATTTTAGTAGTAATGTGATTTACTAAAGGCCGATGCAATTATGCGTTAAGCTTGGAAACGAGTTAGGGAAGTGTGGAGTGCACACTCGTCGAGCCAATGTATAATTGAAACGGGGTTCCAAGGGACGAAGCCCCTGGCGGGGTACGGGGCAGCGCCCCGTTGGGGTTCCAAGGGGCGAAGCCCCTGGCGGGGTGCGGGGCAGCGCCCCGTTGGGATCCAAGGGGCGGAGCCCCTGGCTGGGGGGGGGGGGGGGGTGATGTTCAAGGATAGTACACCAACACTAAAGTCACTATGTGAAGGAGAAGAGTGAATTGAAATTGAAATTGAAACATAGGATATGGATTGGCGCCTTCTCTATATATAGTAGATAGGGAATAGCACACTTGCTATTTGTAAGTGTGGATTGCGGAGAATCGTTGGATGCATCGAAAGTTTAGATCCTTTGTGATCACCAGTATGATAGTCTTCGCGTGCTAAGAAGACTCTAGAACCGACATAACCGTTTTTCCGAACAGGTGTGTCTTTTCGGTTTCAGTTATTGATCTCCTATATAAGGAGTCATTTGGCCTCGGTTTCAAATACGAAAAACCGACACTTTCTCTCTACATTTGTAATCAGTTTCTTTTGCCAGAAACAGATTGTTCTTCGAGAATTATCCCCACAAAGATTTCGTGAACCCGGGCAAGAATAAGATCAAAATACTTTGTTCGGAAAGTGTACGAACACGATTCTTCGAAGTTATCCAGGATTATCATACCCAAATATCTAACAGATTTAATAAAATTATGATTTTGATAAAATTTAAATTAAGCTTCTCGAATATGCAAGAGGATGGATAAAAAATGAAATTGTGATTGTGATAAAAAAATATATAATATATAATTAAAATTGAAACCATGTGTTAAAATTATACATAAAAATCTAAAAAGAATATTTTTTTGTGAGATAACTGTAATTCACAATGTAATATAATATAATTAATTTAAATTTGTTTCAATCATTAGAAAAAAAATCCAACAAAAGCTTTTTTATATAAAAGTAATAAAAGAATAAAAATTCTTGGTACAATCTATTTTAGGAAGTGAATTTCACAAAAATAAAATAAAATAAAATATCAATACACTTGAGTATATATTTAATAAGAATCGGTATATTAAATTAATATTAAGGAATAAAAAATTATGTTCACCAACCTCTTGGTTTTGAAAATCATAAAAATTCAGGTTTTGTTTATAAACTGAAAAAAAAATTTATATGGTCTGAAATAGACTCCGAGAGCATGATATGAAAGACCAATCATTTTTCTTTTGAAAAATAATTTTAAAAGAAGGAAGGATGACACAACTTTGTGTTTCACATAATAAAAAAGACATATAAAGAAAAAAGAGAAATTAATAAATTTTAAAATTAATAAAAATGTATAGGAACTTTTTTCACATACAAAAAGAATATTTATGTAATGAAATAATTGTTACATTTATAAATAAAAGAATTGTATTTAAATTATATTATGATTTGGTTAGTTATTATGTAAATGGTCATGTATAGGAATTTGGACATGTAAATGGGCGACCCAACAACACGACATGTAGAAACTTGACATGTAAAGGCTGCTGCTGTGTTGTGCATTGTTTTGAAAAATAACAGGAAAAAAAATTGGAGATGCAGGGGATCGAACCCTGTACCTCTCGCATGCAAAGCGAGCGCTCTACCATTTGAGCTACATCCCCATTTGATGATAGAAGCAAACGCGTTTCTTTGATAAACAAAGTAACTGAAAACGTTGCTTGTTTCCAAATATTTGTTGGTGAATGAAATCGTTTGCAGATTGATTGATGGATGCTCAAACATGGGAATGGGATATTTCAACTCAGTTATTAAATGAATTATTCATTCTTGTGTATGAGCAGCCTATAACCCCCTATACTGTTCCTAGATAGCTTACCCATCTTTCTAACCCAACCAAATCTTCATGTATTCCTCTTGTCACTATCACTACCAAATCATATTCAAACCTATTTTTCAATAACTTTTAAAATTCATATTCTAATAAAACTGTGTTTTTATATATAAAGACATGCCAATTGCTCTGGTGGCCTACCAATTTTTTTTCTTCTTCTTCTTGTTTTGTTTTAAATTAAACATTCTATTGTTTAAAATATTTTTGATAAAATAATAGTTATCAAAATTAATTACTAAACAATTTTTTAATTATATAAATTAATATATTTTCTACTACCGAATGACAATTTTTTTTATAAATATAAAACTGCAATTACACTTAGTGATACCCTTGATCCTCTTATTATAGGTCTATTTGACATGCTTATGTGTTCAATTGTATATAAATTGTAGTCTCTTAGCAAACATTTATACACACTTTTTTCTTTCTTATTTTGATAATTTTTTCTTTTATATTTTTTCTAACATTACTTTTGTATTTTTTCCAGAGAAATATGTATCCATCGAGGACTTACTTGGAGGTGGATTGAAATTTTCTGCAGTTGGAGGCATGTCTAAATTTTTAGTTAAGATAATAAGGGCTAAAAATGTAAGAATAATAGATCCTCGTACCACATACATATTATCAATTACGAATGATAAGTTAGATTTATAATATGAATGAGAGCGTGTTGAAAATGATTTAGATCTCTCGTGTATGGACTAGAAATGAACATAATTGTGGTTTTATACCGAGTTAACCAAGAATTTAGGAGATTTTATATCAGACTTATCTCCAACCTAAATAAGCTTTTAACATCAGGCTAAACCTGAATCAAATGAAAACTTTTAAACGGATTGATTATTTTCACCGAACCGTGAACTTAGTTTTCAGATATAATTCATATTTAATTTCATTTGCATTTCATTTGGTTTTACGTTTGAGCTTCATTTCACTTGGGTGTTAGTATATAAATCCAATGTGAGTTTAATTTGTAACAGAATTCACAATTTCAAATTTGAGATAGTAATTAGTTAGAAAGTTAGTTACATAATTTTCTCTCTCTTTTATCTTCTTCCATCTTCATCTTTAATCTTGTGCACCAACAATTGGCATCTAGAGCTCCAGTTAGATTCACAGGAAAACACAAGTGTATGTGATGTGTGTGATTGATTTATGCTTATACAATTCACAATAAATTGAAGATCATAATCATATTTCTTGATTTTGAGGGATTGAGAAACATGATTGTTGGTGAGATCTGAGTGAATTTGTATAAGAACGAAGATGAAAGGAGGAAAATATAGCTTGAACATAAAGCTTTAAGTATTTGATGGAAAGAACTGGAATCAATGGATGATTCAGATGTGTGTGTTGCTTTACGCTTAAGATGTTCTTGATCTCGTCAATGACAGTTACACGTTGGTTCCAACAGATGCAAATGAAGCGCAAAGAAGTGGACAAAGAGAAACGAGGAAGAAGGATCAAAAGTCATTGTTCTATATCTATAAAATGTGACATTTTGGCTCGAAGTATATTCCAAAAATATCGAGAAATGAGAGAGTTGTGGTATTTGGACCAAGTGACATGCCATACACTATTTTAGGTCAACCAAACATGTATCAAATTATGATTTTTGCTATTTTCTTACATCCAAAGGCCCAATGATGAATAATTGAATACCACTTGAAGGAATCTTGATTGTACCTTGAATAATCTTGATAATTGCTTGAGAATTGGATGAAGATGGCATGAAAATAAATACATGAGTCATACTTGAATCAACTTTGAAAACATGCACCAAATCTGAACTTCCCTTTATCAAATGATGTTGAATGAAGCTTAATATGGATATGACCTAAGATTATAGGTCATGTATTAAAGTAAGAGCTCTTGTGGACCAAAACTTTGACCTTGGGAACCAAAACCCTAATTTTGAAACCAAACTTGATCCTTTGATTCCAAGTTCGTACCTTGTACAATAAGAAAATAAGGTTAAGAAGATGCAATGCTTGTGATCTTGGGGTTAGATGTAAATTATATGATAGATGGAATCTTATGGGTAAAAATTAGGGTATGACAGTTGGATTCTCTAAAACTCTATGCATTTTGCACAGTGCACTAATTAAGCATGGGAAGTAGAGCATTTTGTTCTTCTTTTTAGCACATGATATATCTCATGGCATATGATTTTTGCAATGTTGATAGGTGTGCATGCGGTGACACAATGGACGAATACTAACCTTACCTTATTGAGAGTCTCATTTTGTGTAGTTGGCATTAGAGAATGCTTCAGAAATTGGCACCACACTATTTGGTATAGGCCCTTAATCCATTTGTAACATAATATTTTATGGAGATTTGGCAGTTTCTATCCATGTGGTCCCTAGGAGACACACACATTCTCTGATCACTTCCAAGCCTTCATCATTAATATTTTCGAAGAGGGATTTGTAGAAGTCTTAAACTTCTTTCACCCCTAACACCATGTTAAGTGTCTTTTTTGATTATTGAACCATTTTTCTCTCACCAGCACTTCTAGCTTCTTTTGAGAGGTGTTGATCAACTTGGAGTAGAACTCCTTAAAAATTTGAGTATTGTAGGGGAGAGGATACTTACAAAATCTTTTCCATTTATGACCAATTATGATGCACCCGATATCATTAGTAAGAACAATGTCCTCATCTTCTAAATCAAAGAAGGGTCCTCTTTTAGAAAGCACACTCATGGAAGCAAAGAATTTAATGAATCTCTTTTACCCGTCACTATTGATGAAGGTTCCAACATTAGAATAGTGTGAGTCTGAATACACCATATAAGGTTTGGCATTTTTGCAGGCACATGTCTTAATTCTTTTTTCTTTTGATTTGGATTCCATGGTTGAGTGTTTGAAATGATAGGGAGAGAGGTTAGTGACAATTTGAATATTAAGGGTGGTTTTTTTTTCCATAAGAGAAAAAAATTAGGGTAGTTACTTTTTTGAAATGGAAAAATGATGAGAGTGGTGAGTAGGTGTAGGGTTAAATAGTGGTACATGAGAGGGAGAGTAAAAACTTTAAATTTGAAATTGGAGAGGAAATAACCATTGTATAATTATTGTAGTGTTAACTTGTGAGAATGGTTATAAATTCCTAGTGTTATGATGGGGACAAAGCCATCATTACAGAGTCCTTGTATGGTGCATCAGAGTAAATGTGTGGCTCCTTAGGTTTTGTATGATAGTGGTTATTCTCTATCATCCTTTGAGCTTCCTTTTTCTTGTATTTTAATTAGCCCTTTTTGACCCATTCCATGTGGTTTTTCTCCCTTTCTTTTCTGATTTTTCCTTACTACCTTGACAAGTCACAATCATGACATAAGACTTCAAATGTTTTAAGCAACTCTAAAATTTTCGAGAGCAAATTTCTGGGCACTTTAGTGTCCAATCATCTTTCACCTTCAAGTCATGAATGGCGGATCCGCCAATCTAACTTTTCAGGTTTAATAAGATTGAATAGGGGCAGCTATTGTACCCCAAAATTTTCCCTCTCATTTATCAAATATTTTCTCACAAGATCTCTTTGGGTTCAAGACTGCACAAGGATTGATCGGCTCAAGACACCTCCTTAAGCACTAATGATTTGAAATTAGGGTTTAAGATTTCACAAGTATAATTGAACTTTCAATTCCTCATATGACTTTCATGGACCATTATGGACCCCCAAGATTACTCATGTCAAGTTTCAAGCCTTGGATCACATTTTTGCTCAATCAATTGAGCAGTTGACCTAAAATTCAGTTGTATTGGGGAAAAAGTCAACTATGGCCAATTTACAGTCAAACTTCATAATTTTTTATCCACATAAACATTATAAACTCATATGTATCATTTGATCAAGTTTGGACCATAGTTCCTCAAGAAATTTGATCAAATCATCAAAAGGGCAAAATGGTCAAAATTAGGGTATTGACTGAGAAAGGGAATTTTTTTTATTTTTGACCTAGAAAATGGTTAATTTGTTTGAGGCATGATCTCAAGAGTTCAAATGCATCATTTTTATCTAATGGCATGACTCAAAACATTGCTCAAGATCAATTGGATTGATAGTTGATTTTCAGTCAACTGTACACTGAAAAGTCTAACTTTGACTTTTTGGTCAAAATCAAGTGTCAAAAATCACAATTCATCAAAACATGTCAAAATATGAAACTTGTTCATCAAGAAATAAAAAAGTAAATATTTTATTTTGAAAAGTCAAACTTTTCAAACTTAGAAATTTTTCTAAGTGTTGAAAACTTCATGTTTTTCACAACTTTGAGCCAATTTTTCACCTTGATGCAAGATGATTCAAGAGAAACTTTCAACATGAAAGTTGTAGATCTACATGATATCTACAACATTGATTTGCATAACTTATCTAGAAATTCTTGGATCTCAAGTTATTAATCCATGAAGTCATGGTCATGAAACTAAACACTTAGTGAAATTTTGCCCTAGTTTAGGCAGGATTTTGACCTAACTTCATGGTATTTTTTCATATAGTTTCAAGAGAAAATTTTGAAAATTGATTCAAAGAGGGGTTGTGGAGCACATTAAAATCATGACAACGCATTTTGTGTATACCACTCCTATAGCCCTGTATATGACACCGACGACTGTTGGGCTTTGAAAAACAAAATCCAAGATTTGATTGACAGAAGAGTGCTGAAATTCATGCCGGATGGCGAGATGAAGATCTTCCACTGAGGGTTCTCCACCTGAAATGACAAGTTCGAACTAAGAGACTTTTGTTTCATTTAAATTTTCAAGTTGTAATTTCTTTTGTTACTCAAACAATTATTTGTTGATGTCAAACTCTGTTTCATTAATGCATTGCATATGTTTGTCTTGAATTCATCCATTCGTTTTCACTATTCTTGAATTATGCTTCCTAATTTCTTTATGATATTTAACTCTTGATAAAAGTTACAAGTCTTTAGAGGGAGGATGACGAAAACAATGCCATAATCTCATACAGTATGCTTTTGGACAGACCTTGCTGACAATGTACAGGCGTTTCTTTCAAATCCTAAACACTGGAGTTATAAGGAAGATAATCCCTAGTCAACCCCTTCGAGCCAAAGAAGATAGAAGTTTCCTGTTTTCAACACAAAACTGAAACCTTTAATCAAAACCTGGGGCAGGGTAGTCTCTCAGTTAATTCAAAATGTGCGCTTAGTCGCAAACTCTCAGTTTGTAATACAATGAACGACATCAAAAACATTCCTTTGGAACCAAAAGACAAGTGATGGTTCCTTATCTCATAGGCAGTCATTATCTCTCAAAAAGAAAAAAACCCAATGAGTCAAAACCTACAAAGGAGACTTAAGAAAGCTGGGGCATCCCGCTGATTGTAAATCTCAAAAATAAGAACAGTCAGGCAAAAATTAGGGATAGTGAATCAAAAGGACGAGGCCACTACAAATCCTCAACAACATGAAAAATGTTGCAAAAAATGATAATGACTGCCTTCCAACGAATTCAACTTGTGTGAACCATCACCAAAAAACGTTGTTCCAGACCCATTTGGAGTTCAAACGCACGATTAACTGAGTTTAGGATTGAAGAACATCACGAAGAGCGGGTGGGTACAAATATACTTTGAGCCTTTATCCTTTGTTTCTTAAACCGTGAACCAAGCCACGTTACAACCCTTCAAAAGTCCTAATTGAAGCATGGGTTAGTTCGAAAGCATACTGTTACAAAAGGTATCCTGACTCCTGTAAGGCTTTGCTCTAAATCTTGAGCTGAATTTTTCATATAAAAAGTTTTCTGCTAAAAAACTTATTTTTCAAAATTTCAATACAAGCATGAACTTTGCATTATTTGAATATCGTTATTTGCACAGGGTTATTTGTTTGACAGCGAAGAAATTCACACAGTGAATGTTCGGATGAATGAAAGCTCTCTCAGTGAATAAAATCACTTCAAGTGGGATGACACTCCCGTTGCAAAAATCTCTTATCAACAAAGGGACTTGGTATTGTCCAGTTAACCTGGGGCAGTCCAGTCCAGATTTCAACAAATCTTTCAAAGTCCAGTAAACCTGGGGCAGTCCAGTCAAGATTTCAAGAAATCTCTCAATTGCAGATTAACCTGGGGCAAGTTTCCATCACCATCACTTGGGGCATTAAACGTCGATCTCATCAAAGGGTTACATACATTCCAAATTTCCTGGCAGTGTCACAAACATTTGATACTAGGGGCAGTGACGAATCTCTCCAAAATCTTTCTTAAAGGAAATTCAAGCATCCTCGAGAAGTTCATCACCTCTCTAGCAGACCAACAATCATGGGTTTATTTCCCCAACACTTGTCAAGGATTTATTCTCCAAAACAAAATTACATTTCAACAACATTCATAACATACGCAGATTGATCGACAGGTAAAGATTCCTTCATCACCTGTTGGAAGTTACGGTCGTCGAAGATTCCTTCATAACCTGTTGGAAGTAACGGTCATCAAAGATTCCTCCATCATCCGGTTGAGTCAAAGTTAATCCAAGACCCTCACTGTTTTGGTCAGAACGACACTAAGACCTCCTTGATTCTTATTCCAGTGGAAGATATTCCGGGTTTTTGCTGTTTCAGATAAATCTCTCAGCGATTTATTCTGATCTTTTCACTATCAGAGATGAAGAATCCGACTCTTTTATCCTTCATCAGTTCGGGATTTATTTTCCCCAGCAAAAGGTCGTCTTGAAAAACGTTACACCTCCGTGCATCAGGACATCATGCAACGCAATCTCATTTATTTTGAGAACATCATTGTTTGATATATGCCACTAACCTCTAACTTTCAGGAAAGGTACAATCAAATTCAAGTGACAAAGCTTTTCTTCAGTCGAATTACGGACAGGTTCCTAAATCTCGACAAAGTTTTTACTTCAGTTGAATTACAGACAAGTTCCTAAATCTCAGCAGAAACAACCCACCAGCAGAATGACGGACAAATGAAGCTCCTGGAATTATTTTTCTCTGAAGAATGAAGATTCTCATCCTTGAAACCTCAGAAGATTGGTATACTCCCAAGCTCCTGATACCATTAACAGAATGAAGATTCTCATTCTTGCTTCCCCAGTAGATTGGCATACACCCAACCTTCTGACCCAAATGCCTGAATGAAGATTCTCATTCTTGCTTCCCCAGTAGATTGGCATACACCTAACCTCCTGATATTCCCGACAGAATGAAGATTCTCATTCTCAAAGTGGTATACAACCTGAGTTCCTGATATTCCCGACAGAATGAAGATTCTCATTCTCAAAGTGGCATATTACCTGGATTCCTGATATTCCCGACATAATGAAGATTCTCGTTCTCAAAGTGGCATATTACTTGGATTCCTGATATTCCCGATGGGATGAAGATTCTCATTCTCAAAGTGGTATACAACCTGAGTCCCTGATATTCCCGACAAAATGAAGATTCTCATTCTCAAAGTGGCATATTACCTGGATTCCTGATATTCCCGACAAAATGAAGATTCTCATTCTCAAAGTGGCATATTACCTGGATTACTGATATTCCCGATAGAATGAAGATTCTCATTCTCAAAGTGGCATATAACTTAAACTCCTGATACTCCCGACAGAATAAAGATTCTCATTCTCAAAGTGGCTTACGACTTAACTTCTGAACTTCTTCCAAACATGAATAAACTTTTCCCAGGATCCCGAGCTTATTCTTCAGCAGGATAGCTACTCTCCAGCAGTATAACTATTCCCCACAGAGTTCTTACTCCCCAACAAAATCAAGATTCTCATCCTTGATTCTCTAGAGCTTTCTTTACTCTCAGCAAGTTTGTTAGAGTTTTTAATCCCCTGCAGATAGAAGATTCTCGTTCTTGACTCCTCAGCACAAATTCCCCTAGCAGAATGAAAATTCTCATTCTCAAATACTCACAGAGTTTTCAAATATCCCCCAGCGGAGTTCTCCTCAAACAACAGAACATGAATCCCCAGTAGATTGGCATACAACCCAAACTCCTGATTTTCCCAGCAGTATAACTTCTCCCCACAGAGGTTGTCAAAAAGCTTGAAGACACGCATACTCTTCAACAGTGGTCCCGGGACCTCTCATTCTTAAACGATCAAAGATTTTTCAATCCCCAGCAGCAGTCAAGGATTTATTTTCCCCGGCAGCGGTCAAAGATTTTATTATCTCCAACTATCCAGGATTTATCTTCCTCAGCAAGACAGCTCATCGGCTCACATGCGCATACATTGCATTCATATATCATAAACATTGATATAACACATACATTGCATCATACATTTCATGCAACATAACTTTGTGTTTCAGCTAATATTTTACCCTTTTCAGGATAAGATTAGCAAGCTTTGAATTCAAAGACTTTTGAAAACAGTTTACGGATGCTTCCCAACATGGATGTTAATCTATCGCTTGTTCAGATTCAACTTTTGAAAACAGTTTACGGATGCACCAAACGTGGATGCAAATCTATTGATTATTCAACCTCAACTTCTGAAAACAGTTTACAGATACTTCCCAACATGGATGTTAATCTATAGCTTGTTCAAATTCAACTTCTAAAAATAGTTTACAGATGCTTCCAAACACAGATGCTAATCTATTACTTGTTCAGGACCCCAACTCAGAGACGTTCCAAACATGGATACCTTTCTGATACTCATTATTTCAATAAACATTCTTGGATGGCATCTTTAAGCCCATCTCTGACAAATTCTGTCAACATCTCCAAATGGCATCTTTAAGCCCATTCCCTCAATTATGCTTTGACGAGTGCAAATTTATAGGCACTCTAGTGTCCAATCCTCTTTTACCTTCGAGTCACGAAAGGAAAACTTGCCAATCTAACTCTTCAGGTTCAAGAAGATTGAACAGGGGCAACTGTTGTACCCCAAAATTTGGCCTCCCTTTTCCACAAGAAATCACAACCCCAGGGTTTCCTCTGATTTTTAAGAATTGGCTCAAGAATCGATCAAACAGACTTTTCTTTAGCAGTCAATCCAGAATTAGGGTTTTCTCTCACATTTCTCAGAAGAATTTGAATCCTCAGAAATTCAATTAACTGTTACATGTTTTCATGATTGTTCAAATTTACCGTTTGTTCTCAAAGCCTGATTATCTGGGATAAGAGCTAAGACTTTTGTTTGGAACATTAAGGCATCTTCTTGTTAGTGGAGTGAAAGGTTTGCCGTTTAATAGAATGCTTGTTTGTTTAACTGTACAATGCGTATGTTAATTGGAATGTTGTTGCGAGGTTACGAGACTGCAAAGTTTTTGATTATTTATTTTATTTGGGTTAGAATTGCTGAGATACAGTTTCAATTATTTTTGATTTGAGAGTCTTAAATAATTAAATAAACATGCAAGGAAGTAGGGCAAGATATTTGACAGTAGAAATTTCTTTTGGATAAAGACTTTTTATTCATTTCAAATGTTGTTACAAAATTATTTGAATATTGTAAGTTTACAACTTACAGTATTTAAAATATAATTGTTTACAATAATTGGAAAATAAATCTAAGCCTAATCTCCTAAGCTTCAAGGTATTTGGTTCCTATTGCTTTGTCGTTGTCCAAGTTGCATTTACCTGAAAAAGAAGAAGAAAAAGAAATTAGTACAAGAATTTTCAAATGAAAAGAAAGAAAAAAAATCATCATTAAAGTTCGCCGGCCGGAATCAGAATGCTATTTGTTCATCATGTTTTTATTATTCTCTCTGCAAATCACAAGAAGATCGCTCTTCTTGGTTCACAAAGAGAAAAGTAAAAGATAAAAAATGCAAGCATACAATTGGTTCAAATGCAGTAATGCAAAACTGTCAAACATAGGCATTGTAAAGGCAAACCAAGGCGCCAAGATTCAAAATTGTCAAACATAAGCAAACTGAGTTACAAACCAACTAGATGCAAACTGTCAAGGCAAAGTACACAATGCAGAAAATATGCAATCAAAAGTACACAATGCAGTAGGTAGTACAATGCAGAGGAAAACCAAATTACAAGCCAAAGAGGCTTGTAATAGCCATCATCATTTTCCAGCCTAGACAAACTTTTCAGAAAAATATAATAAACAAAGCAAAAGTGCTTATTGGAGAGAAAGAGAAAGAGAGGACCTTTGGTGAAAAGTTTACAGTTTGGCTAAGGCAAGCTGGCATAAACAAGTCAAATAACAAAAAGATATAAAAAAAAGAGACTGCATAACAGTCTGGGAGGAGAAGAAAATACTTGGCCACAAAAAAACCTGTACCACTTACAAACTCAACAAGCCTGCAGTTCAAACTAAAAACACCCCAAGCTGCAAAACAACCAGGCCAAGCCCTTCAAAGTTGCAAGCTTGCACAAACCTGTCAAACAAAAAACTGTGAAACCACAACCTAGCTTGCTCAAAACCTTCAAACCAAAACCTGTTTGGCAAAACTGCAAACAAACCACAAGCCAAGCCAACCTGTCATTAAAACAACAAACACTCCCAAAAACCCACAAACAAACTCAAGAAAACCTGTCAAAGTAACCTACCAAACCTGCCTAAACAACTTGTAAACAGGCCAAAATAAAACCACAACAGTTTTCACCACCAACCACCAAACTGTTATCAAATTTGCAAAACTGCAAGCTACACAAACTGTAACAAAGTTACAACAAAAACCTAAACAAGCTCATCAAATGGCCAAAATCTGCCAAGCCTAGTAAAACTGGCAAACCTGTTAATAAAAACCATAAACCTTCAAGCCTGCTTGTCAAACTAACCAACAAATCATCAAGTTTTGCCAAAACAAGCAAACAAGTTTCAGATTGTGTTCATCATCAACGAAAATCAAAACAAAACAGTTTTCAGAATCATCATCATCAAAACATCAGTAGCCAAGAGAAGAGGAAGAGAAAATCAGAAGCAAAACATTGTTTCAGAAACACATTCATCATCAACATCAAAACAAAGAGAAAGGAAGAGGTTCAGAGGTAATAAAAAGAACCAACAAGAGTTTCAGATTTTTATTCATCATCAACAACAATAAAGTCTCAGAAGTTCATCATCAATATACAACAAAAAAGATACCAGAAGCCAGAAGCGTGTTCATCTCCTCTTCCACCCCCTAGCCTCCAAGGAGCGCCTTCAACTCCCATCTCTCTCCCTCCATCTTTTTTTTCAGAAAAAAAAACTCAAGGTAAGCTTTTTTTCCTTAAGCTCTCGCTGCATCTCACACATAAACATCAAAGGATTAAAACGAAATAAATTATGAAGCAAACAATCAAACCATGAAACTGTAAAAACCCTAAAAAGAAAATCGTACCGTTTAGTCAAACGTAGGATCGTTGCAAGGAGAGTGAGAGAGTGAGGTGGCGCTCTAGTAGCTAGGCTCATGGAAGGAACATCAGAGTGTCGTTGCTTGAGAAAGATGAAGAAGAAGAACGAGAGAAGAAGAACGGCGCCGCTGTGAACCCTTTCACACTAACCCTAATCCGTTCCAACCCTAACAAAAACTGTGCAAATTCATATTGGGCCTGACTCGCCCCAAACAAAATGCTATAGCCCACAACGTTCTTCTGCCTGCACCCCCCTCCTTTCTATTCTTTCTTTTGGGCTTTAACACACTTTGCAAATCCTTGGCCCATCTTTTTTTGTTTTAATTTAATTTAATTTCTTTTTTTATTTAACAAATACTAACTTTTTTTATTTATTATTTCATTTTAGGTTAATTTGTTTTACATTGTTAATAATAAAAACAAATAATAAATTAAGTTTTATTTTTGATTTTCTCAATATAGTTTTCTTTTTTAATAATTGTTACATTTAATACAAATACAAAAAAAAAATAGAAGCTTCAATTTAAATAATTTTTCTTTCTTTAAAACTTTTCCTTTTCATAATTCCTAAAACACAAAAAAAATAATAATAATACTTAATCTTTATTAGGTTAAAATTTTATTTGTTTATTTGTAAATAAATACATGCATCTCATAATATTTTTTTATTCTCTTTATTTTTACATTTTGTTATAGCTTTATATTTGAATTGCGACGATTCGATTTGGTTGTAACACATAATATTTGGGACATTATTATTCTTGAGAGACTCATCCCCATTTGTAAATAATTGTACCCCCATCCCCGTATACTTTTTTGTAATAACTTAGACTTTAAATTCCCGCAATTTATTGCTTTCAATATACTGTATAATAATTAGGGTTTGTATGCGAAGATCTAAAATCAATCGCTAGATAACCTAATACAAGACAAAAAAGGCATGAAAATGACAAACACAATTCACACTTGCACCCCTAGGGTAACCTCGCTTATTGCTTCAGAAAATGCAATCATGTCCCTCGAGTATGAGACACTCTAGCAAATGCCCCTTCGATAAACAAAGATTGTAGTCCCTCGATGACCCTCAATGTTGCCTTCGATAAAACGATCTCGTCCCTTACAAAATTGCTAAAGCGTCTCACAAGTTGCTTTCAATGATTCTATACGATGACCCGCGCCTGTCCCGTTTAACATCCTAACACAAGGTTGTTCACCAAATACAATGGTGAAACAACACTGTCAAAAGGGTTAAAAACATAAGAAATATCTTTTGAGTAAAATAGGGTAGACAACTCTTAGTTACTTGATCAAAAGCTTGCAAAACATCGTTGCCATTTTCAAACACACATCACAACACAATTTCAAAACAAACTTTCAAAAACATTGAAATATCTTTTCAAAAAGACACACACCTTTGTATATATTCAAACAATAATCATTACAAAGGTTTCCTATACAAAGCCTTTTTTTTTTCCAAAGAATTTTCAAAACCACACACACAAAGCACCATTTCAAACAATTGAAAAGCAAAGGCAAGTGATCTAAAACAAGTAACTAAGAGCCCATGGAAAACCATGGATGAAAAGGGTGCTAGCACCTTCCCTTTTCATAATCTACCCCCCGAACCCAAGAAAACATCTCAAAGGTCTTTCCTGTGCTTTTTGACCTTTCCTTTGGATAAAATAAAAAGTCGGTGGCGACCCTTACTAAACCGCACAATTGCGAACACAAACGCAAAACACTCAAGTCAGTTCTCCCACCGTATCACAGAACTGGCGACTCTGCTGGGGATTTAACAAGAAGTGGAGTAACATTAGGGTTTAGATCACCTTTGCATGCTTATCTTGTTTGCTTTGATTTCTTTACATTTGGTTCCCTTGTTTGGGTTTGAATCCTCCACCCGAATTTTTGGGAAACATTCATAGGTAAATAGCAATACGTTGTGGAAACTGTGCGAGGTATACCGACATGGTTGAAGCAATAGCTATATTAGTGCGACATATTTGTGGGTACCGGTAGCCTTTGAGTCAATCAAAGAGAATACGGGGCTGCTGAGTAATGTCATGAAGCACTAATGAACTCTTAGAACCTTACTTGACCATCTTGGCCTTTTTAGGGGTAGTGAGATGACCGACTTTGGTGCAGTTCGAAGTTGGTAGATACTCGATACTACACTCATTGAGGATTGTTTTCTTGGAATATTTCGGTCGCCAGTAAAGTGGCTAAACTGAAACAATGAACACAGAAAATAATCCAGTGATATTGAGCTCCTTAGAACCCGGTTACTATTTATAGGACAGGTTGATCCAACTAACTTCAAGAGGGTACTTACCTACTCCATGCAAGCCTAAACCTAAGGACTTGTCTGCTTTGTGTGAATGTGATTACCTATATATACACTTGCTTACTTTTGCATACCTGTACATAACATCATAACATCATACCATAGCATTTTCAATAACCATTTCAAGGATCTCGAGGGTATTTGATGCAGGGTCACATTGAACCAGACGTCTACCAAAGGGCAAGAGGATTCATCTTCCTCTAAACAAATGCTATTAAAAGATCAAGTACAACAACTTGAATCTAGGGCTATGACCCACTCGACATGGTGAACTCGATTCTCGGGGAAAGACATCCACCAATACAAAGATCTCCAGTCAAAGATGTTGGTCAAAGTTCAACCTCTAACATTTTCTTGTGTTTACCCCGCGAGATTCTTGAAAACATGCATCCACATATCATGCATTATACCAAAACAGGTTTTCTCTTTCAGGTTTCCTTATTCTGCTACTGTTTATTTCAATAGAGATGGCTCTAGAGAGGACTGTCAAAGATATCCAGAATCAAAACGCTCAACTTCAAGAAATATTCTTGAACCTATCCCAGGGGCAAGAAGAAGTGAAATCTCTCCTCACAAGGGGAATGGTTCTAGGAAATCCAGGAGGCATCAAGAATGATCAGTTGGAAGAGCTACAGATTGAGCTGGCAACAATGAAAATCCAGATGATGGGACAACTGGTGGGCCAGATGGCTCTCATTCAAAACCTGGCTCAAAGACAAGAGGAGCTCAGGGTCCTCATCAACAAACTGCTTCAAGATAACCAAGTGGGGAAAACAACTAGGTTTGAAGATCAAGTCATCATTCAACCTCATTTGGGACAAGAAGACAAGGGGAAGGATCCCCAACTTGATTCAGGGTCACAAGCCCAGCAACAACCTCGCCAGCGTCAACGGGGTAATCGGCGTAAGCAAAATACATCTGGAAGACATTTCACTGAGACTGACATACCATTATCTCTAATACTGGAACGCTTGTTGGAGGTCAATCTGACAGCTTTAAAGGATCCTCTTCGGAATCCCAATACCTCTGCTCCTGGCTATCACCCCAACGCATTTTGTGTATACCACTCCTATAGCCCTGGACATGACACCGACGACTGTTGGGCTTTGAAAAACAAAATCCAAGATTTGATTGACAGAGGAGTGCTGAAATTCATGCCGGATGGCGAGATGAAGATCTTCCGCAGAGGGTTCACCACCTGAAATGACAAGTTCGAACTAAGAGACTTTTGTTTCATTTAAATTTTCAAGTTGTAATTTCTTTTGTTACTCAAACAATTATCTGTTGATGTCAAACTCTGTTTCATTAATGCATTGCATATGTTTGTCTTGAATTCATCCATTCATTTTCACTATTCTTGAATTATGCTTTCTACTTTCTTTATGATATTTAACTCTTGATAAAAGCTACAAGTCTTTAGAGGGAGGATGACGAAAACAATGCCATAAACTCATACAATATGCTTTTGGACAGACCTTGCTGACAATGTACATGCGTTTCTTTCAAATCCTAAACACTGGAGTTATAAGGAAGATAATCCCTAGTCAACCCCTTCGAGCCAAAGAAGTTAGAAGTTTCCTATTTTCAACACAAAACTGAAACCTTTAATCAAAACCTGGGGCAGGGTAGTCTCTCAGTTAATTCAAAATGCACGCTTAGTCGCAAACTCTCAGTTTATAATACAACGAACGGCATCAAAAACATTCCTTTGGAACCAAAAGATAAGTGATGGTTCCTTATCTCATAGGCAGTCATTACCTCTCAAAAAGAAAAAAACCCACTAAGTCAAAACCTACAAAGGAGACTTAAGATAGCTGGGGCATCCCGCTGATTGTAAATATAAAAAATAAGAACAGTCAGGCAAAAATTAGGGATAGTGAATCAAAAGGACGAGGCCACTACAAATCCTCAACAACATGAAAAATGTTGCAAAAAATGATAATGACTGCCTTCCAACAAATTCAACTTGTGTGAACCATCACCAAAAAACGTCATTCCAGACCCATTTGGAGTTCAAACGCACGATTAACTGAGTTTAGGATTGAAGAACATCACGAAGAGCGGGTGGGTACAAATATACTTTGAGCCTTTATCCTTTGTTTCTTAAACCGTGAACCAAGTCACGTTACAACCCTTCAAAAGTCCTAATTGAAGCATGGGTTAGTTCGAAAGCGTACTGTTACAAAAGGTATCCTGACTCCTGTAAGGCTTTGCTCTAAATCTTTAGCTGAATTTTTCATATAAAAAGTTTTATGCTAAAAAACTTATTTTTCAAAATTTCAAGACAAGCATGAACTTTGCATTATTTGAATATCGTTGTTTGCACAGGGTTATTTGTTTGACAGTGAAGAAATTCACACAGTGAATGTTCGGATGAATGAAAGCTCTCTCAGTGAATAAAATCACTTCAAGTGGGATGACACTCCCGTTGCAAAAATCTCCTATCAACAAAGGGGGATTTGGTATTGTCCAGTTAACCTGGGGCAGTCCAGTCCAGATTTCAACAAATCTTTCAAAGTCCAGTAAACCTAGGGCAGTCCAGTCAAGATTTCAAGAAATCTCTCAATTGCAGATTAACCTGGGGCAAGTTTCCATCACCATCACTTGGGGCATTAAACGTCGATCTCATCAAAGGGTTACATACATTCCAAATTTCCTGGCAGTGTTACAAACATTTGATACTAGGGGCAGTGACGAATCTCTCCAAAATATTTCTGAAAGGAAATTCAAGCATCCTTGAGAAGTTCATCACCTCTCTAGCAGACCAACAATCATGGGTTTATTTCCCCAACACTTGTCAAGGATTTATTCTCCAAAACAAAATTACATTTCAACAACATTCATAACATACGCAGATTGATCGGAAGGTAAAGATTCCTTTATCACCTGTTGGAAGTTACGGTCGTCGAAGATTCCTTCATCACCTGTTAGAAGTAACGGTCATCAAAGTTTCCTCCATCATTCGGTTGAGTCAAAGTTAATCCAAGACCCTCTCTGTTTTGGTCAGAACGACACTAAGACCTCCTTGATTCTTATTCCAGTTGAAGATATTCCGGGTTTTTGCTGTTTCAGATAAATCTCTCAGCGATTTATTCTGATCTTTTCACTATCAGAGATGAAGAATCTGATTCTTTTCTCCTTCATCAGTTCGGGATTTATTTTCCCCAGCGAAAGGTCGTCTTGAAAAACGTTACACCTCCGTGCATCAGGACATCATGCAACACAATCTCATTTATTTTGAGAACATCATTGTTTGATATATGCCACTAACCTCTACCTTTCAGGAAAGGTACAATCAAATTCAAGTGACAAAGCTTTTCTTCAGTCGAATTACGGACAAGTTCCTAAATCTCGACAAAGTTTTTACTTCAGTTGAATTACGGACAAGTTCCTAAATCTCAGCAGAAACAACCCACCAGCAGAATGACGGACAAATGAAGCTCCTGAAATTATTTTTCTCTGAAGAATGAAGATTCTCATCCTTGAAACCTCAGAATATTGGTATACTCTCAAGCTCCTGATACCATTAACAGAATGAATATTCTCATTCTTGCTTCCCCAGTAGATTGGCATACACCCAACCTTCTGACCCAAACGCCTGAATGAAGATTCTCATTCTTGCTTCCCCAGTAGATTGGCATACACCTAACCTCCTGATATTCCCGACAGAATGAAGATTCTCATTCTTAAAGTGGTATACAACCTGAGTTCCTGATATTCCCGACAGAATGAAGATTCTCATTCTCAAAGTGGCATATTACCTGGATTCCTGATATTCCCGACAGAATGAAGATTCTCATTCTCAATGTGGTATATTACTTGGATTCCTGATATTCCCGACAGAATCAAGATTCTCATTCTCAAAGTGGTATACAACCTGAGTCCCTGATATTCCCGATAGAATGAAGATTCTCATTCTAAAAGTGGCATATTACCTGGATTCCTGATATTCCCGACAGAATGAAGATTCTCATTCTCAAAGTGGCATATTACCTGGATTACTGATATTCCTGATAGAATGAAGATTCTCATTCTCAAAGTGGCATATAACTTAAACTCCTGATACTCCCGATAGAATAAAGATTCTCATTCTCAAAGTGGCTTACGACTTAACTTCTGAACTTCTTCCAAACAGGAATAAACTTTTCCCATGATCCCGAGCTTATTCTTCAGCAGGATAGCTACTCTCCAGCAGTATAGCTATTCCCCCACAAAGTTCTTACTCCCCAACAAAATCAAGATTCTCATCCTTGATTCTCCAGAGCTTTCTTTACTCTCAACAAGTTTGTCAGAGTTTTTAATCCCCTGTAGATCGAAGATTCTCGTTCTTGACTCCTCAGCACAAATTCCCCTAGCAGAATGAAAACTCTCATTCTCAAATCCTCACAGAGTTTTCAAATATCCCCTCAGCGGAGTTCTCCTCAAACAACATAACAGGAATCCCCAGTAGATTGGCATACAACCCAAACTCCTGATTTTCCCAGCAGTATAACTTCTCCCTACAGAGGTTGTCAAAAAGCTTGAAGACACGCATACTCTTCAACATTGGTCCCGAGACCTCTCATTCTTAAACGATCAAAGATTTTTCAATCCCCAGCAGCAGTCAAGGATTTATTTTCCCCGGAAGCGGTCAAAGATTTTATTATCTCCAGCTATCCAGGATTTATCTTCCTCAGCAAGACAGCTCATCAACTCACATGCGCATACATTGCATTTATATATCATAAACATTGATATAACACATACATTGCATCATACATTTCATGCAACATAACTTTGTGTTTCAGCTAATATTTTACCCTTTTCAGGATAAGATTAGCAAGCTTTGAATTCAAAGACTTTAGAAAACAGTTTACGGATGCTTCCCAACATGGATGTTAATCTATCGCTTGTTCAGATTCAACTTTTGAAAACAGTTTACGGATGCACCAAACATGGATGCAAATCTATTGCTTATTCAACCTCAACTTCTGAAAACAGTTCACGGATACTTCCCAACATGGATGTTAATCTATCGCTTGTTCAGATTCAACTTCTGAAAACAGTTTACGGATGCTTCCAAACACATATGCTAATTTATTACTTGTTCAGGCCCCCAACTCAGAGACGTTCCAAACATGGATACCTTTCTGATACTCATTCTTTCAATAAACATTCTTGGATGGCATCTTTAAGCCCATCTCTGACAAATTCTGTCAACATCTCCAAATGGCATCTTTAAGCCCATTCCCTCAACTATGCTTTGACGAGTGCAAATTTATAGGCACTCTAGTGTCCAATCCTCTTTTACCTTCGAGTCACGAAAGGCAAACTTGCCAATCTAACTCTTTAGGTTCAAGAAGATTGAACAGGGGCAACTGTTGTACCCCAAAATTTGGCCTCCCTTTTCCACAAGAAATCACAACCCCAGGGTTTCCTCTGATTTTTAAGAATTGGCTCAAGAATCGAAACAGACTTTTCTTTAGCAGTCAATCCAGAATTAGGGTTTTCTCTCACATTTCTCAGAAGAATTTGAATCCTCAAAAATTCAGTTAACTGTTACATGTTTTCATGATTTTTCAAATTTATCGTTTATTCTCAAAGCCTGATTATCTGGGATAAGAGCTGAGACTTTTGTTTGGAACATTAAGGCATCTGCTTGTTAGTGGAGTGAAAGGTTTGCCGTTTAATGGAATGTGTGATACGATGGGAGAGAACTGACTGTTTTGGAATGCTGGTTCGTGTTTTGCGTTTGTTTTCGCAAAATGTCGCAGTACGCAAGAGTCACCACTGTCTTTTATTTTATCCAACAAGGAAAGGAAAAAAGCACAGAAAAATTCCTTTTTCGAGATGTTTCTCGGGTCCGGGGGGTAGATTATAGAAAGGGAAGGTGTTAGCACCCTTTCTATCCATGGTTATCCATGGGCTCTTAGGTACTTGCTCAAAGTGTTTTCAAAATTTGCTTTTCTTTGCGTTTGTGGGTTTGAAAGAAGTTTTTGTTTGAAAGGTGTAAGTGCGAAAAGTTTTGTTTTTTGTTTTGAAAGAGAAAGTACTTAAGAACCATCTACCTACTCGAAAAAGGAATCAATCTGTACTAATATCCTTTAGACAATGCTATCCCACTACTGATAAGTAGGTAGCATCGTCGTTGGAGTTTAAGGGTCAATTCGATTAAGGGACGTGTGGTCACTAAAGCAATGTTAGGACGCCTTAGTGGTAACCCTAATGTCTTAGATCATTTTTCCGAGGCAACCGTTTCGAGGAAACTATGATCTTTGGACAAGAGGGCGACCTATAAAACTTCCTATACTCAATGACCACGTTCGAAGGCAACCAAGTGAGGTGTACCCTAAGAGTGCGCATGTGCGAGTGTGTTCTTTCGGTTAATTTTATCTTTGTACATGTCAATGGTTATCTATGTTGATTTTAGGTTTTGAACGATTAATCTTATCATGCATTCCCTATTACCAAACATCTAACAGTTTATAAGTTGCTGTTGTACCCCAAAATTTTCCCTCTCATTTCATCAACATTTTTCATCACAAGACTCTTGGAACTCAAGATCAAGCTAGGGTTTGCTCTGCTCAAGACACCTCCTTGCACTGTTGGCCTAAATTAGGGTTTGAGTTTGCACAGTGATGTTTTGATCAACAATGCCTAAAATGACTTTCATACTTCATGTTGGACTCACAAGTTTGTCCATACTAAGTTTCAAGCCTTGATTCAAATTTTTGCCCAGTCAATTGGACAGTTGACCTAGAAATCAACTATATTGGGGAAAAAGTCAACTGTGGCCAATTGACAGTAAAACCTCATGAAATTTGACCCACATCAACATTATGAACTCATATGAACCATTTGATCAAGTTTGGATCACAACTCCACAAGAAATTTGATCAGATCACCAAAAGGGCAAAATGGTCATTTTTAGGGTTTTGACTGCACAAAGGAAATTTTTGACTGTTTGACCTAACCAATGGCAAATAAAGCTCAACCATGGACTCAAGGACTCAATAACATTATCTTGATCCTTTCAACAAGTTCAAAAGATTTCAAATGCATAGGATTGACAGATGAATTTTTCAGTCAACTTATCAAAATTTGACTGTATACTGAAAAGTCAAACTTTGACTTTTTAGTCAAAATCAAGTGCCAAGGGTCATTTTTCATCAAGACATGTCAAATTATGAAACTTGTTCATCAAGAAATCCAAAAATGCAAATTAGGGTTTAAAATGAAAATTTTTCTAATTTAGAATTTTTCTAAGTTATAAAATTTTCTTATTTTTTCCTAACTTTGTCCCATTTTTTCACCAAGATGCAATTGGATTCAAACAAAACTTTCAATATGAAAGTTGTAGTCCATCATAAAGTACACAACTTTGATTCACAAAGTTTTCTCAAAAGAAGCTTGTATCTCAAGTTATGATATTTGGAACAAGGGTACTTAAAACTTTTAACTTAGGGAAATTTTGCCCTAGTTTAGGCAGGATTTTGACCCATCTTCTTGGCCATTTTTCACATAGTTCCACTTGGAGTTTCAAGTTGCATTTCAAATATGGATTATAGTACATGTTGCAAGATTTCCAAATTGTCCAATAACTCCTCAAACACCTTTGTGGTTAGGGAGAATCGAATGCTTAAAGTTGGCAAAAACTCATATTGATCCATGGCCAATACAAGTTCATACCAAGTTGCAAATCTGACCAAGATAGCTTAGTACATGATTACAGGCCTCTAAACCAATTTACACTCCAAAATTGAATGCAAATACATTGGATATTGGCATTGTTCTGATCAAGAGAGCTTTATACAATGAACATTGCCATTTTAAGCATAAAGGCCACACTTCCGTTTTCATAAAGGGCACTTTATGTCAAATTGCTTTTTCTTGAGCCTTGGACTTTCTTCCTTTGCAGCAAACAAGCTCCACAATCTCAGGCATAGTACAAGAAGTTGGTGCATGCTTGGAGATAGCCTGTTGTTGTACCCCAAAATTTGCCCTCCCATATTCTTCAAGAAATTGCCAAGCCAAGTCACAAAATTCCCCAAGGGTTGCACAGTGCAAAAGTCTCCTACACAGTCAAAACTAGGGTTTGGGTTCTGATCAAGAAAATGAAGTTTTCAAAGGCCCAATCAAGTCTCATATGCTTACAAAGATGGTAAAGCATCCTCATATCAAGTTTCAAGGCATTCAGCTCAAAATTGCACAGTCAAAACCCTAAATTGCACTACAGTCAACTGTAGGGGTAAAATGGTCATTTGACAGTCAAAAGTTCAAATTTTTGGTCAACATATCATTTTAAAGCCACAAACATCATTTGATCAATGCTTGATCATGATTCTCAAAATTTGGCTCAGAAAATCATCAAGATGCAAAAGTTACTATATTTGGATAGTTGAAAAAGTCAACTGAAATTGACCAGGGCATAACTTTCACATGGATTATCATAAAAATTCCATCCAAAGCTCATTTTGAATAGAAAGACATTTCCTACAACTCATCTTCATACTTCAAGTCCAAGAAATGCTCTCACAAAAAGTTATCAATTTCAACATTATAGGTCATTTTCAAAAGTCAACAAAAAGGGACTTTAAGTCAAAGGCCATAACTTGAGATTGGTAAATCAAAATGACATGGGACCAAAGGCATTGGTTAAAGGACTCAAAGACCTTTCCAAAATGTCCAAGAACATGAGAAAAGATTAAAAATTGAGCAAGTTATTCCTTGTGGAAGTTGGGAAATTTTTGGATATTTTGAAAAGTCAACTTTGATCCAAATGACCTAAAATGCTAATGGGCCCATTTTTCTTCCATGATTCATCATTCCAAGCATATGCACGACCATTTGGCCCAAAGGGAAGTATTCTCTCATTTTTTATTTATTTATTTGAGTTTTTATTTATATTAATTCAATTAAATCAATTAAATATGTGAAAAAATATTTAACCTAACAAAACCAATCTTTTTATACATGTTTTGGCTTCTATAATTCGTGCATATGCAAATGTGGAAAGTTTTGGTTTGATTTGAGCTAATTGACACAAAATACACATGGAAAAGATATGAAAAGATCTTGGAAAATCAATTTGCAAAAACCATTGAATGAAAGAGATTTGATTGATTTTTTTTAACCTAATTGCTACACTACATAATCAGAAGCATAAACCTAATGCCAGGAGACTGCAAGCTGCGCAAAAAGAGCCATTGAAAACTTGGAAAAACTCCTTGAAAACACAAAACTGAAATCATTGATAGAGGGCGATTCAAAGCTTAATTCCTTTTCCAATAGCTTCCTCAAGGTTCCCAGAAGCGATTCCAATCCCTAACATCAACTCAAACGCAAGGAATTGGTAACGAGACCTTCGACTGTACAGCAAAAAACTCATAAACGCATATCATGTTCTAGGCATTTTTTATGAAATTTAATTGTTGATTCTTATTCCTCATTTGATTGTGAAGCTAACCATTGCATTCAATTTGATTTTTATGCCGTATACGCGATTGTACCATGCTTGAAATCTAGGGTTTTCAGAGGTTGGATTTGGGGCTTTCAAAACGAAGTAAAATTAGGACTCAAGGCCACTACCATTGCAATCAGCAGATTTGGACGATCATGAACATATACTCGCGCCTAATTTATGTTTAGAGATGAGCTAATCGCTATTTTCTCAAAACGCCCTTAAAACCACGCTTAAGAAATCGTTGCCATATGTGTTTCTTTTCAGGAACGCGTGGAGAAGATGGAGTCGTGGCAGCGTATGATACGCTAATTTGAATCTCGCGCGCTTTTAACCCACTAACATCATGTTTTATTTATTATATTTGAATGTTGTTATATGTTAAAGGTACAAGCAATAGTTCAGTGGCAAGCGCATTGTTTGGAACGGTACATGACCTGGGTTCGAGCCCCAGGTCTTACAAGTTTCCATATTATTTTTCAAAAGCAATTCCCATGTGCTTCAAAGTTGCAGACACATCCTATTCCCTCACCATCCATCCATACACGCGTCCTGTGAGATCAGATCAAGGGCATGGATTCAAAGAGCACGCTACGCCTTAGTCAATGCACAACACGCTAGTGGCGAAAGTCAATGGATCTGAGTGCTATTGGGCCTGAATTGCTGAGCCCATACCTCCTAAATTGGGACTTCCACCCCCCCTGGTTTGCTTTCTCTATATTTTTCTTATTTTATTTTTTTATTGTGATTTTATTTTATTCAATTGTTTTAATTTAATTAATTATATTTTACAAATTATAAAATATACAAAAAAATCAGAAAAAGACAAAATGTAATAAATAATTTTTATTTTCATAAATAAATTGTATAATTGAATTTAGTATAATTAGGGTTTTTGCAATTTTAATTCTTTTTAATAAATAAAAAAAAACATAGAATTAGGTAATTGATAATTTTTCCTTTTAATCTTTTTTCCTTTTTTTACCATAATATTATTTACTTATTTGATTTTCATAATTAAATTGTACATAAAAGAATTTAGGTTTAATTTAGGTTAAAAACTTCAATATTTTCTTAATAACTTAAAAAATAATTAGAACTAGGTTTAACGTTCAATTTTAGTTTTAATTAATTTTTTCCATTAAATCTTAAAAAAACATAAAAATACATAAAACATTTTTATTTGATCTTAATTTTAATTATTAATTAATTTAATTTGCAAAAGGGTCCAACGCCCTCGTTTCAATAATTCTTATTTAATTGCGCATATTTATTCTATTCTGTTTAAATAATTATGTATCTCTCCCAAAGCCATGTAACTCGGACAATTTAACTTCTCGCACTTTTCAATTTCGTTATTTACTTTCTGTCAAATCGGGTCCGGTTTAATTTTGGCAATGTGGACCCGCGCCATTTGTAATAGCTTTAGAATTTACTTTCCCGCAAATATTTTAACTGTTAAACAAAACATGCAAGAATGAATGACTTAAAAGTAAAATCAAGCGTAGATCACTTTAACATGACAAGACAAAAATCAATGAACATGACACACGAATCGCACACACTACCCCTAGGGTACGCCTCACTGTTGCCTTGCCTCGAAAGGTGATCGTCGAGTAGAGGACGTCTTAGTAAGTCCTCATGATCCGGGAACCTGGCATGAGGGTAGCTTCTAAGGTGTCTTCCTATTGCTCTGGTGATCACCATGTCCCGAACCTCGAATTGACCCGAACACCTCCAACGGTGGTGCTACCTACCTCTTAATGGTGGGATGGCACTACTTTAAAGGACATTTACACAGACGAATTCCTTAGGGTAGGTAGGTTCTCGTAGATACTTGCTCTCTTCTAATTTCAAACAAAAATTCTTTTCACACCAACACTTTTCAAAAGCTTTCAAAGCAAATTTTTCAAACACTCTGACGTACGAGTCGAACTGAAATTTTTCAAAGAAACTTTTTTAAAACCCACAGTTGAAAAGCAAACAAACCATTTTTGAAAACACATTGAGCAAGTATCTAAGAGCCCATGGATAACCATGGATAGAAAGGGTGCTAACACCTTCCCTTTCTATAATCTACCTCCCGAACCGAGAGCGATCTCTTTAAGGAATTTTTCTGTGCTTTTGTCCTTTCCATTTGGAGAAAATAAAAGACGGTGGCGACTCTTGCTTACCGCGACATTTCGCGAACCAGCTTTAAACAGTCAGTTACAGATCCACCGATCACAGAACTGGCGACTCTGCTGGGGACAATCTTAAAGTGGGGTGTACCTTAGGACTAAGATCACTGT
The DNA here is from genome assembly GCA_948472305.1 of Vicia faba. Lineage (NCBI taxonomy): Eukaryota > Viridiplantae > Streptophyta > Magnoliopsida > Fabales > Fabaceae > Vicia > Vicia faba. The sequence goes on from OX451738.1 coordinate 359,868,645, forward strand.
GTTTTCAATTGCTTTCCTTGTGTGCTTTAAAATTGTGGGTTGCTTGGGAGTTCTATAGATCCTAACCCGGATCTGGGGGATACCTTTCTTAGAAAGTAGCAACAAGGCTGTGAGGGAACTGTGCGGGGTATACTGACATGGTTGAAACAGTCTGCTACGTTGATGTGGCACTTTGGTGTGTACCGGTAACCCTTGAGTTCAGTCAAGGAGAGTACGGGGCCTCCGCGTGGTGTCATGAAGCATCAACAGACCTTAGGAACCTTAATTGAACTATCTTGGCCTCTTTAGGGTAGTGAGATAACTGACTTTGGTGCAGTCCGATGTTGGTTGATACTCGATACTACACTCAATTGAGGGTTGCTTTCCTGGAATATTTCGGTCGCCAGTTCAGTGGCTAAATCGAAACGATGAACAATGAAAGCAACCCCGTGATATTGGGAACCTTAGAACCCGATTACTTTGATTAGGACAGGTTAAACCCACCAACTTCAAGAGGGTACTACCCAGACCCCATGCTGGCCTAAACCCTAAGGGTTTCTCTTGTGTGACTTGTGTGCCTTTGTACTTGCCTACTTGCATGCTTGTTAGCTGACACATGAACTACTTGCAGGTTTTGTTTATAGTCCTTAACTGGGACTCATAATAGGGTTTGCCAATTTTCTTGCAGGTTTTGTTTATAGTCCTTAACTGGGACTCATAACAGGGTTTACTAGATCTCTTGCAGGTTTTGTTTATAGTCCTTAATTGGGACTCATAACAAAGTATACTGAATTTCTTGCAGGGTTTGTTTATAGTCCTTAATTGGGACTCATAACATGGTTTACCTACATCACCCCATGCATAGCATGACATCATACCATTGCATACATCCTAACCCATTTCGAGGATCTCAAGGGCTTGTGATGCAGGTCATGGTGAATCAACTATCCCAACCAGGGGCAGAGAGGATTTATTTTCCTCTAGCCAAGGTTGTCAGGGGCTATGACCCACTGGATATGGTGAGCCTTTGACCCTTGAAGAAGGGCTCGCTACAACAGGAAGTTCCTTCAATCAAGTTGCCAGTTTCCAACTCTAACAAGTTTCTCTGTTTACCCTGCGAGGTCCTTGAAATCATTGCATGCATGTCATACATCTCATTGCATTGCAGGTGTCCCTTTGACAGGTTGCTTACCCTTCTTCGCTGTTTATTTCAGCCGATCGTCATGAATCCTGAATCATCAGCTGAACAGTCCATCAAGGCCCTCCAGGCTCAGAACGCCCAGTTCCAAGGGTTGATCATGAACTTGACCCAGGGGCAACAAGATCTGAAGGCTCTGCTCTTGAAGAAAGAAAAGAAGAAGAGGAGGACTGTTTTGTTCAGCCCTAGACGCAGATCTGGGAATGCACCGCAGATTGAAACTGAGAGGACAACTCCATCTGTGAGGTAAGGTAGTCATCAGGGGGAAAGGGTTCCCAGTCCAGTGGTCTCCGACAACGAGACAGATTTTGATGAAGAACAGTACCCTCCTGCAGACGACAAATATAAACAGTTGGAGGATAGGCTGAATGCTATGGAGATCCAACAGGTACCTGGGCTGGATCTCGGAGATCTGGGTTTGTCAACTGGTGTGGTTATTCCTCGGAAGTTCAAAGCACCATCCTTTACCAAGTATCACGGGGCGTCCTGTCCCAAGCTACATCTCAGGTCCTATGTTCGGAAGATTCAACCATATACGGTGGACAAGAATTTGTGGATCCACTTCTTCCAGGAGAGTCTTTCAGGGACTCATCTCGAATGGTTCTATCAGCTGGATGGGACCAATGTTCGTAACTGGGAGGAGTTGGCTACTGCTTTCTACAAGCAATATCAATATAATGCCGACCTTGCTCCTACGCGTACCCAACTCCAGGGTATGTCGTTAGGATCAAGTGAAGGTTTTAAAGAATATGCGCAGAAATGGAGGGACCTTGTTGGAAGGGTACAACCACCTCTGACTGATCGGGAACTTGTCGATATGTTCTTGGGGACCCTGTCAGGTCCGTTCTACAACCACCTAATTGGGAATTCGTCTGCTGGATTCACAGATCTTATCTTGACTGGAGAGCGAATAAAAGCTGGCATCCGGTCTGGGAAAATTCAAGAGGCTGCACCTTCTGATAAAAAGCCTCATCATGGAAAGAAAGAATCCAATGCTGTGCACGGTAAAAAGAGCCGTCATGAGGTAGGGGCAATCCAGATCTCCAATCCTGGACCTGCTCAACAAGGACAGGGGCAGCAGCGCAAGGAGAAACGACAGTACACCAAAATCAACATGTCGCTGGATCAAGCACTGCAACAAATGTTGAAGGCAGGGCTGATCACCTTAAGGGCTCCTCTTCGGAATCCGAACACTTCTGCTCCCAACTATCATCCCAATGATAGGTGCGCATATCATTCTGATAGCCCGGGGCATACTACGGACAACTGCTGGCCTCTCAAGAACAAGATCCAAGATATGATCGACGCCGGGGAGATTCAGTTTGAAGTGCCCGAGACTCCGAACATAATCACTGCTCCGTTACCCAATCGTTGAAGCTTTTGTTTATTTGAATTTCTAAGTTGTGTTTTTCTTTGCTTATATAAACAATTAATGTCATAGCAAACTCTTTTATTCTATTAATGCATCGCATGTGTCTGTTTTGGGAATTAATACAATTGTTTCATTATATTCAAAATTCTTTTCATATTTTTTCTGATGATCAACTTTCGGTTAATAATTCTGAGCCTCTTGAGGGAGGATGACGAAAACGATACCATAATCTACAGTATGCTTTTGAACAGACCCCGCTGATGAGGTACAGGCATTGTTTCAATCCCTAAACACTGGAGTTATAAGGATGATAATCCCTCGTCAACCCATCTGAGCCAAAGAAGTAGGAGTTTTCTTTTCGAAATTTAAAACCCTTAATCATAACCTGGGGCAGGGTAATTCTCTCAGTTGATCCAAGTGCATAACGAATGGCACCAAGGAGGTCCTTGCAAAACAAAAAAAAAAGACAGTGATGGTTCAGAACAATCATAAAGACAGGCAGTCGTTATCAAGAATCATAAATGAAAAGCCCAAGAAGTCTAAACCTATAAAAGGGACTTACGAAACTGGGGCATCCCGCTGACTGTAATTCCAAAAAAGGAAACAGTTCAGGCAAAAAACAGGGATAACAAAATCAGAAAAAAGAAAGAGGTCCTACAAACCCTCAACAAAAAGGAGATGACTGCCTATTCAAATAAACGAATCATCACTAGTAAATCAGAGCAAAGACTCAAACAAGGTCTAACGTATGATCAACCGAGTTTAGGTTTGGAGAACATCACGAAGAGCGGGTGGGTACAAATAATTTGAGCCTTTATCCTTTGTTTCTTAAACCGTGAACCAGGCCACGTTATAACCCTCAAAAGTCCTAGCTGAAGCATGGGTTAGCTCGAAAGCATACTGTCACGAAAGGTATCCTGACTCCTTAAGGCCTACGGTAAATGCAGAGTTGACATCATATTTTACAAACATTCACATGTTTTATGAAAAAGAATACATTTTCAAAATCTTCAAGACAGACATAGGCTTTGCATTTTTAACATAACTTTGTTTGCATATGACTTTTTGTTTGAACAGTATAGAAGTTCGCACGACGAATATCTAATGAACAGAAGCACTTCCAATCAAGGGGCAGACATGACCATGGTCTATTATCTGGGGCAATCCAATCAAGGTTCGGAGAATCTCTCAAAGGCCAAATAGCCTGGGGCAAATCTCCGCCCGAGTCACTTGGGGCATTCCAACGACGAATCTTGCCGGATCAAACATCTTCTGGTGACAAAACACTTCTAAACAGGGGCAACTCCCTAGCATTCTGAGAATGGACATAGTCGAAAAAATACTACGCAAAATCAAAGACCCGCTAGGTTGACATACCTAGGCAAAAATAAGGGCTTCCCGGCGAACCAAAAGGGTTCGGGCAAAAATAAGGGATGAAATGAAAAATCTGTACACCCGGCAAGTCGAAAACCTGAAAAGGCAGCTTGGGCAAAAATGGGTATCCCGGTGGACTGAAAACCCGAAAGGGCGGTCCAGGCAAAAGTTAGGGATCAAAGCGTACGACTATGTCCCGTCTTCTTGTCACCTGCCTACTAGAAGAAGGTTTGTCCATCAACAACTATCAGCACCCCACAAGTGCCTCCCCCACAGAAACAGGGGCAATAAAGGGTGGTTTAAGCAATCTGATTGTTCTATCCTCCAAGGTATCAGGGTAGGTTCCATTGAAGAGCATAACCAATAGAGTGCAATACTTCCCCAGAAGAGTCCAATCCAGCTTCCCCAGGAAAGTTGGGATTCATATCCCCAAGCCATAAGCATATCCCCAGTAAATTTTGGAAGCTTATCCTCGCAGAGCACGAACGCGTCGCCCGACTTTATTTAAAGAGTTATTTCCTTAACAGGATATAACTGGGTTATCCTCAGCCAAAAACCACGGAAAGGTCGTCGTCAGCATAGTCCTTTCCTATCCCCAGTGAAGTCCATCAACACTTCCAACAACAAAGATATCCTCAGCAAGTCATCATCAACAGTTCAGCAAGGCATCTCTATCCCCACAGAGTATTGCTTCCCAGCATGGTCACTAGAGTATCTTTTCTCCCCGCAGAATCCGTCATTTGCCAAGTTTATTCCCCAACGGAGTTATCTTCTCCTACCGGTATTCTTGCAGTTATTATCCCCAGCGGAAGCAAAAGCTATTCTTCATCATCAGCCCAGGATATGACTTCCCGGCACCCGTCAAAGATCTACTTTCCTAGATGAGAACATACATTCATAAAACATCACATACATACATCATCATAGCATGCATAACGCATCATACAAATCTCATTTATGTTGAGAACATCATTGCTTGATCCATATCATGCATTGCATATGACTGACCCTTACCTTTCAGGAAAGACGCAGTTAAAACGCTCAAACATATTTCAAAGCCTTCTCTAGTCCAGCTAAATCGACTCCCAACAGATTTTTCTGATAAAGACTCGGCAGAACTTATGGTCCCCTCTCCGACAAGTGCGTGAGGTGGTAATTCCTTCTTCAGATGTTTCCCTCTCCGACGATGAGTGTGAGGTGATAGTCTCCTATGGTCCCCTCTCCGACAAGTGCGTGAGGTGGTAATTCCTTCTTCAGATGTTTCCCTCTCCGACGATGAGTGTGAGGTGATAGTCTCTTATGGTCCCCTCTCCGGCAAGTGCGTGAGGTGGTAATTCCTTTTTCAGATGTTTCCCTCTCCGACGATGAGTGTGAGGTGATAGTCTCTTATGGTCCCCTCTCCGGCAAGTGCGTGAGGTGGTAATTCCCTTTTCAGATGTTTCCCTCTCCGACGATGAGTGTGAGGTGATAGTCTCTTATGGTCCCCTCTCCGACGGTGTGTGAGGTGGTAAGTCCTTTTCAGATGTTTCCCTCTCCGGCGATGAGTGTGAGGTGGTAGTCTCCTATGGTTCCCTCTCCGACGGTGTGTGAGGTGGTAAGTCCTTTTCAGATGTTTCCCTCTCCGACGATGAGTGTGAGGTGATAGTCTCCTATGGTTCCCTCTCCGACGGTGTGTGAGGTGGTAAGTCCTTTTCAGATGTTTCCCTCTCCGACGATGAGTGTGAGGTGATAGTCTCCTATGGTTCCCTCTCCGACGGTGTGTGAGGTGGTAAGTCCTTTTCAGATGTTTCCCTCTCCGACGATGAGTGTGAGGTGATAGTCTCCTATGGTTCCCTCTCCGACGGTGTGTGAGGTGGTAAGTCCTTTTCAGATGTTTCCCTCTCCGACGATGAGTGTGAGGTGATAGTCTCCTATGGTTCCCTCTCCGACGGTGTGTGAGGTGGTAAGTCCTTTTCAGATGTTTCCCTCTCCGACGATGAGTGTGAGGTGATAGTCTCTTATGGTTCCCTCTCCGACGGTGTGTGAGGTGACAATTCCTTTTCTTATGGTCTCCTCTCCGACGGTGAGTGTGAGGTGATCATTCCTTTCAGATTATAATTGCCTATGGTTCTCTGCCCAATACTGCGAAGATAATAATTCCCATCAAGATTTTCTCAACGAGCGTTGTTGAAGTTAAAATCACCCAAGGTTCTCTTACCATTCATGCTAAGACAGTAACCATCCCTGGTTCATTCATCATCGTTTGAAGCTCCAGACTCAGCTCCTGTAACCAGTCAGGACATATCTATACCAAGCACCGGAAATCAACTCCTGCAACGTGTCAGGTACTTATTTTCTGTTTTGCAGGTATGCAGGTTCTCGCTAAGAAATCTCTTACGCGATCAACATCCAGATGGCATCTATAAGCCCATCATCCTATCCAGCAATCTCCAAATGGCATCTATAAGCCCATTCCTACCACACCGCTACTATGTGAGCGCAAATTTCTGGGCACTCTAGTGTCCAATCATCTTCTACCCTCGGATTACGAAAGGCACGTCAGCCAATCTGCATCCTCAGGTCTAAGAAGATTGAACAGGGGCAACTGTTGTACCCCAAAATTTGCCCTCCCATATTCTTCAAGAAATTGCCAAGCCAAGTCACAAAATTCCCCAAGGGTTGCACAGTGCAAAAGTCTCCTACACAGTCAAAACTAGGGTTTGGGTTCTGATCAAGAAAATGAAGTTTTCAAAGGCCCAATCAAGTCTCATATGCTTACAAAGATGGTCAAGCATCCTCATATCAAGTTTCAAGGCATTCAGCTCAAAATTGCACAGTCAAAACCCTAAATTGCACTACAGTCAACTGTAGGGGTAAAATGGTCATTTGACAGTCAAAAGTTCAAATTTTTGGTCAACATATCATTTTAAAGCCACAAACATCATTTGATCAATGCTTGATCATGATTCTCAAAATTTGGCTCAGAAAATCATCAAGATGCAAAAGTTACTATATTTGGACAGTTGAAAAAGTCAACTGAAATTGACCAGGGCATAACTTTCACATGGATTATCAGAAAAATTCCATCCAAAGCTCATTTTTAATAGAAAGACATTTCCTACAACTCATCTTCATACTTCAAGTCCAAGAAATGCTCTCACAAAAAGTTATCAATTTCAACATTATAGGTCATTTTCAAAAGTCAACAAAAAGGGACTTTAAGTCAAAGGCAATAACTTGAGATTGGTAAATCCTAATGACATGGGACCAAAGGCATTGGTTAAAGGACTCAAATACCTTTCCAAAATGTCCAAGAACATGAGAAAAGATTAAAAATTGAGCAAGTTATGCCTTGTGGAAGTTGGGAAATTTTTGGATATTTTGAAAAGTCAACTTTGATCCAAATGACCTAAAATGCTAATGGGCCCATTTTTCTTCCATGATTCATCATTCCAAGCATATGCACGACCATTTGGCCCAAAGGGAAGTATTCTCTCATTTTTTATTTATTTATTTGAGTTTTTATTTATATTAATTCAATTAAATCAATTAAATATGTGAAAAAATATTTAACCTAACAAAACCAATCTTTTTATACATGTTTTGGCTTCTATAATTCGTGCATATGCAAATGTGGAAAGTTTTGGTTTGATTTGAGCTAATTGACACAAAATACACATGGAAAAGATATGAAAAGATCTTGGAAAATCAATTTGCAAAAACCATTGAATGAAAGAGATTTGATTGATTTTTTTTAAACTAATTGCTACACTACATAATCAGAAGCATAAACCTAATGCCAGGAGACTGCAAGCTGCGCAAAAAGAGCCATTGAAAACTTGGAAAAACTCCTTGAAAACACAAAACTGAAATCATTGATAGAGGGCGATTCAAAGCTTAATTCCTTTTCCAATAGCTTCCTCAAGGTTCCCAGAAGCGATTCCAATCCCTAACATCAACTCAAACGCAAGGAATTGGTAACGAGACCTTCGACTGTACAGCAAAAAACTCATAAACGCATATCATGTTCTAGGCATTTTTTATGAAATTTAATTGTTGATTCTTATTCCTCATTTGATTGTGAAGCTAACCATTGCATTCAATTTGATTTTTATGCCGTATACGCGATTGTACCATGCTTGAAATCTAGGGTTTTCAGAGGTTGGATTTGGGGCTTTCAAAACGAAGTAAAATTAGGACTCAAGGCCACTACCATTGCAATCAGCAGATTTGGACGATCATGAACATATACTCGCGCCTAATTTATGTTTAGAGATGAGCTAATCGCTATTTTCTCAAAACGCCCTTAAAACCACGCTTAAGAAACCGTTGCCATATGTGTTTGTTTTCAGGAACGCGTGGAGAAGATGGAGTCGTGGCAGCGTATGATACGCTAATTTGAATCTCACGCGCTTTTAACCCACTAACATCATGTTTTATTTATTATATTTGAATGTTGTTATATGTTAAAGGTACAAGCAATAGTTCAGTGGCAAGCGCGTTGTTTGGAACGGTACATGACCTGGGTTCGAGCCCCAGGTCTTACAAGTTTCCATATTATTTTTCAAAAGCAATTCCCATGTGCTTCAAAGTTGCAGACGCATCCTATTCCCTCACCATCCATCCATACACGCGTCCTGTGAGATCAGATCAAGGGCATGGATTCAAAGAGCACGCTACGCCTTAGTCAATGCACAACACGCTAGTGGCGAAAGTCAATGGATCTGAGTGCTATTGGGCCTGAATTGCTGAGCCCATACCTCCTAAATTGGGACTTCCACCCCCCCTGGTTTGCTTTCTCTATATTTTTCTTATTTTATTTTTTTATTGTTATTTTATTTTATTCAATTGTTTTAATTTAATTAATTATATTTTACAAATTATAAAATATACAAAAAAATCAGAAAAAGACAAAATGTAATAAAGAATTTTTATTTTCATAAATAAATTGTATAATTGAATTTAGTATAATTAGGGTTTTTGCAATTTTAATTCTTTTTAATAAAAAAAAAAAACATAGAATTAGGTAATTGATAATTTTTCCTTTTAATCTTTTTTCCTTTTTTTACCATAATATTATTTACTTATTTGATTTTCATAATTAAATTGTACATAAAAGAATTTAGGTTTAATTTAGGTTAAAAACTTCAATATTTTCTTAATAACTTAAAAAATAATTAGAACTAGGTTTAACGTTCAATTTTAGTTTTAATTAATTTTTTCCATTAAATCTTAAAAAAACATAAAAATACATAAAACATTTTTATTTGATCTTAATTTTAATTATTAATTAATTTAATTTGCAAAAGGGTCCAACGCCCTCGTTTCAATAATTCTTATTTAATTGCGCATATTTATTCTATTCTGTTTAAATAATTATGTATCTCTCCCAAAGCCATGTAACTCGGACAATTTAACTTCTCGCACTTTTCAATTTCGTTATTTACTTTCTGTCAAATCGGGTCCGGTTTAATTTTGGCGATGTGGACCCGCGCCATTTGTAATAGCTTTAGAATTTACTTTCCCGCAAATATTTTAACTGTTAAACAAAACATGCAAGAATGAATGACTTAAAAGTAAAATCAAGCGTAGATCACTTTAACATGACAAGACAAAAATCAATGAACATGACACACGAATCGCACACACCACCCCTAGGGTACGCCTCACTGTTGCCTTGCCTCGAAAGGTGATCGTCGAGTAGAGGACGTCTTAGTAAGTCCTCATGATCCGGGAACCTGGCATGAGGGTAGCTTCTAAGGTGTCTTCCTATTGCTCTGGTGATCACCATGTCCCGAACCTCGAATTGACCCGAACACCTCCAACGGTGGTGCTACCTACCTCTCAATGGTGGGATGGCACTACTTTAAAGGACATTTACACAGACAAATTCCTTAGGGTAGGTAGGTTCTCGTAGATACTTGCTCTCTTCTAATTTCAAACAAAAATTCTTTTCACACCAACACTTTTCAAAAGCTTTCAAAGCAAACTTTTCAAACACTCTGACGTACGAGTCGAACTGGAATTTTTCAAAGAAACTTTTTTAAAACCCACAGTTGAAAAGCAAACAAACCATTTTTGAAAACACATTGAGCAAGTATCTAAGAGCCCATGGATAACCATGGATAGAAAGGGTGCTAACACCTTCCCTTTCTATAATCTACCTCCCGAACCGAGAGCGATCTCTTTAAGGAATTTTTCTGTGCTTTTGTCCTTTCCATTTGGAGAAAATAAAAGACGGTGGCGACTCTTGCTTACCGCGACATTTCGCGAACCAGCTTTAAACAGTCAGTTCCAGATCCACCGATCACACCTGTACAGGCCTATCTCACTTCACTTCCAACTTTGCTTTCAAAACAAGTCAAAGGGCCAAAAGCTTGTATCTCTCATATCTGATAAAAACAACAAGAACCAAGTTGTCAAACAAGTTTTGCATATCCTCACAAGTCAGAAGCACGAGCCTTTGACCCCTAAAGCACCCTCATACTCCAAAACCCAATTTTTCAGCAAAACAGGGCAAGCCCTGCAGAATCACCTCCATCTCCACTTTCCCTCGTGCATTTTGCCTCAAATTTGTTCCAATACCTTCCATTCAACTCACCTAAACTATTCCAGACCTCCATTGCTAGCTGTAACACCATTAACACACATTGCCATTTTTGTTTCAAAGCTCTGCAGGCTGAGTTCTGTAGCACGATTCAGGCTACTTCAAAACAAGCCAAGTATTGGGAAAGCTTCATTGGACCTCAGGAAAGCTCAAAAGAACCTCAAGCACTCTTGGAAGTTGCTGCATTGTCCAGCTCGAAGTTAACTGAAACAGGTATTTCATGAACTTCTATCTCTCTATTTAGGAATAGTTAGACTTAGGTTTGTGAATGAAAGATGTTGTATTCATAGCCCTGAAACCATACATGTGCTTAATTTTCATTTATATTAATCGTGCTAGGAGAATTTTGTTCATGAACTTTCTGAAAAAACTAGGTTAAGAATTAGGGCCAGAGAAATTCTCTCTGGTCTTTGAGAGTTAGCTTAAGTTTTTTATATGGTTAGATTCGTTGTTTGATGCTCTACAAGTTTCATGTTATGAGTTTTGTCAAAAAAGCAGGGAATCAGGAGATAGCATTTGATGTATAGAACGCGCGTTTTGGTTTGAAATGAGGAAGAAGATGAAGTTGATTGGGCTGGGCCTGATGGCTTTTACTTCTCACACATGCATTTTCAGTTCACACCCCCTGGCCCATTTCTTTGTATATTTGTCATTTTTGTATTTTTTATTTTTATTCTGACTTTATTATGTTATGTCCAAAAATTAATATATTAAATACTTTATATTTTCTTTTGTTTAAATGTAAAAATAATATAAAAAATACTTTTATTATTTTTATACATATTTGAAAATATTTTCTTGAAATATACACATTTTGTAAATAATTTATTTTATTTTTCTACACACTTAGTATATTTAATAGATTTAATACATATACATATATATTTTATTAAATAGTTAAGACAAAAAATACAAAAATAATACATTTTTATTTTTATTAATATTTTATACTAAAAATACCCCTTTTTTTAATATACTTATATTTTTGTACAAATTAATACATTATTGTATATAAATAATAAATAATACTATTTATTTAATAAATTAGGGTTTTTTTTTTGCCCTAAAAGACAAAATGATTGAAATTGACTTTTTATTTATTTACATTTCACATTAAAAATACTTTTTACATACATAAAAATCTTTTTGCATAAATGCATTTTATTTAATATTTATTTATTGTATTTATTTAAATATTGTATATTTAATATTATGCCTTACCCATTCAATATGGTTGTAATAATTTAGGATTTAATTTCTTGCAAAATAGTCCCCAATTCAAATTTGTACCCCCTCCCTATATCATGTTGTAATAATGTAGAATTTAAATTCTCGCACCTTTAAATGCTTTCAATTATGCCATGATTAGACCTAGGGTTTGTATGCAAAATAAAATCAACAATTAGTTTGACCTAATCCAAGATAACAATGCATGAAAACAAACACAATGCACACTTGCATCCCTAGGGTTTCAATCCACTTGTTGCCTTCAAAAATGGGCCATGGTTGCATGTCAAGTACTTTGGCAAAACAAAAACAAAACAAAAGATCATAGTCCCTCGATGACGCTATCTGAGTTGCCTAACCAAAATGATCAAGTCCCTCAAGAAAATTGCCAAAAATACTTGACACAATTGTTATCATGGTCTATACGAAGACCCGCGCCTGTCCCGTTAACATCCTAACACAAGGTTGTTCACCAAATACAATGGTGAAGCAACACTGTTAAAAAGGTTAAAAACATAAGAAATATATTTGAGTAAAATAGGGTAGACAACTCTTAGTTACTTGATCAAAGCTTGCAAAAAACATCCTTGCTATCTTCAAAACACACTTCACAACACAATTTCAAAACCCTACTTTCAAACATTGAAAACTTTTCAAAAGACAAAAACACCTTTGTATACATTCAAACAAGAATCATTACAAAGGTTGCCACAACGATGGCCTCTTTTCAAAACATCTTTTAAAACCACACACAAAGCACCATTTCAAACAATTGAAAAGCAAAGCAAGTGATCTAAGCAAGTAACTAAGAGCCCATGGATAACCATGGATAGAAAGGGTGCTAATACCTTCCTTTTCTATAATCTACTCCCCGAACCCAAGAAAACATCTTGAAGGCCTTTCCTGTGCTTTTTGACCTTTCCTTAGGATAAAATAAAAAGTCGGTGGCGACTCTTGCTAAACCGAAACATTTGCGAACACAAACGCAAAATCCCAAGTCAGTTCTCCCACCGTATCACAGAATTGGTGACTCTGCTGGGGAAAACTTTAAAAGTGGAGTAACCTTAGGGCTTAGATCACCCTTTGCATGATTATTGTTTGCTTTGATTGCTTTACATTTGGCTCTCTTGTTTGGGTTTGAAATCCTCCACCCCGATTTGGGAAACATTCATAGGTAAATAGCAATACGTTGTGGAAGTTGTGCGGGGTATACCGACATGGTTGAAGCAATAACTATATTAGTGTGACATATTTGTGAGTACCGGTAGCCTTTGAGTCAATCAAAGAGAATACAGGGTCGCTGAGTGATGTCATGAAACACTAATGAACTCTTAGAACCTTACTTGACCATCTTGGCCTTTTATTAGGGGTAGTGAGAGGACCGACTTTGGTGTAGTCCGAAGTTGGTAGATACTCGATACTACACTCATTGAGGGTTGTTTTCTTGGAATATTTTGGTCGCTAGTTAAGTGGCTAAACCAAAACAATGAACATAGAAAACAATCCAGTGATATTGAGCTCCTTAGAACCCGGTTACTAATTACAGGACAGGTTTGAGCCAACTAAACTCAAGAGGGTATTTACCTATGAAACCTCATGCAAGCCTGAAACTAGGGTTTTGTGTGACTTGCTTGTACATGTGCTTGTGCATACATCATGAACATCATAAAGCATCATATGCATCCACTAACCATTTCAAGGGTTTGGATCTTCATCTTTGTTCTTGTTTTGTAAGTCATGGAATCTCTTCGCAGGAAAACAATTCAAGTCAACCTTGTGAGGATCCATCCTCAACTCAAGGAGCTTACTTCTAGGATTCCAGAGAATTCTCTCTTCAGTGAAAGACATGGTAGACTCCTCAACTTGGTCAACACCAACATTGAAGAAGACATGGTGAAAGTTCTCTTTCAGTTCTTTGACCCCCTACACCATTGTTTCACATTTCCTGATTACCAACTAGTACCTACTTTGGAGGAATTTTCTCAACTCTTGAGAATTCCTATTCTTAATTAACTACCCTACAACGGTACGGAAAAAGAACCAAAGCCTGAATATGTTGCTCAAGCATTACACTTGCAACCATCTGACATCAAGGGACATTGGGAAACCAGAAGTGGTGTCAAGGGTTTCTTGGCAAAGTTTCTGTTTGAGAAGGCACAAGACTGCTGGAATTCTCTTGATCTACAAGCCTTTGAAGAGATTGTGGCACTCCTCATCTATGGGTTGGTCTTGTTCCCAAACCCTGATCAGCTTATAGATGTTATAGCTGTCAAGATTTTCATATCCAGGAATCCTATACCCACATTGCTTGGGGACATCCTACACTCATTTTACACACGAACAATGAGGAAAAGAGGTGTTCTCATGTGTTGTACTCCTCTCCTAGCAAGGTGGTTTATTTCTCACCTTCCACAATCCATTTTGAAGAATGAGCAGGGTTTAAGGTGGTCACAACGATTGATGACCCTCACACATTCTGATGTACATTGGTGTTCTCGGTCCAGAGAAAATGTCATCATCATTGATCGTTGTGGGAAATTTCCTAATGTCCCACTACTTGGCACTAGGGGAGGCATCACCTATAACCCCTGTCTAGCTTTGAGACAATTTGGATATGCTCGGAGGGATGGCCCTCATGACATGTTGATTCCTGACCTATTTTTTGACTTCGACAACGATGCACAAGGACTACGACAAAGGTTCATCAGAACTTGGAGGATGCCCAACAAGGTGGATAGTAAGACACTGGGGCACAAGAATTCCATCCCCCTTGAGCCTTATCTCAAGTGGGTACGAACCCGCGCCCAGAATCTTATGATGCCATATCCTCACATTCTCCCCTTGATCAAAGAGCCTGTTATGGAAGGAGAGGTTCCATACACCATCCTGCATCCTGACATGCCAACATCATGGGAAGAAATACAAAAGAGTTGGATCCAACTCAAGGAAGAACGAAATACTTTTGAAGCCATCTTCTATGCTAGTGAGAAGAAGGTTTTGGAGCTTACCCGCCAACTTCATGAGGAGGAAACTCTCAACACCTACATCGCACCAAAGAGGATGCGCAATGTCTTTTTACATTAAGAATTTTGTAATATTTTGCCCATGGGGCACTTATGTACTAACAATTTCTTCTTAATATGACGTGCGTTCTTTTTTGTTTGCAACAAATTTGAATTTCTGAATCCTTGAATGCATTACATGAATAACATACCATTCATCATATGCATAAACAGGTCTTCACACCAGGTTTCCTTATCTTTCTGCTGTTTATTTCAGCAAGATGGATTTGGAGCAGACGGTAAAGGATCTGCAGGCACAAAATTCACAATTCCAGCAACTCCTCATGACCTTGGCAAAGGGTCAAGAGGACCTCAAAGCTCTGTTGGAGAAGAATAGAGAGAAAAAGAAAAAGAGACCCGGAGTAGCCACTTTTGGAAGAAGGTTTGAAAGCAATGCTAGGAAGGTTCTTGAGTTCCCCTCAACGTCTGACAAAGGGGCTGGTAAAGGGAAAGGGATTGTTGTACCTTCTGAATCTGAGGTTGAAGAGGAGGAAGAGGAAGAAGACGAAGACTACTCCGAACAACAGTATCCGCCAGCGGATGATAAATATAAGAATCTTGAAGATAGATTGGCAGCCATGGAGTTACAGAGGGTCCCTGGCTTGGATTTTGAAGAACTAGGGCTGGTAGCTGGGATTGTTATCCCTCCCAAGTTCAAGGTGCAAACATTCTCCAAGTACGACGGACTGTCTTGCCCAAAGATGCACCTGAGATCGTATGTCAGAAAAATCAAACCCCACTCATCTGATAAAGACCTTTGGGTACACTTTTTCCAAGACAGTTTGTCTGGCACACAGTTGGATTGGTTTTATCAGCTCGAGAGATTAGAGGTTCACAATTGGGAAGACTTAGCAGCTGCTTTTTATCGTCAATATCAATACAACGCTGATTTGGCGCCCACTCGTACTCAGTTACAAAGTATGGGGATGGCTTCCAATGAGGGGTTTAAAGAATATGCCCAGAAGTGGCGTGATCTGGCTGGAAGGGTGCAGCTGCCGTTGTCAGATAGGGAGTTAGTTGACATGTTTCTGAGGACCCTGTCTGGCCCCTTCTTCAATCATCTAATTGAGAGTTCTTCCGCGGGATTTACTGAACTAATTTTGGCCGGCGAGAGGGTCGAGGCCGGTATTAAAAGTGGAAAGATTCAAAAGGATGCTTCTGCATCCACAGCTGTTAAGAAACCTTTCCCGGCTAAGAAGGAAGCCTCTGCTGTGTATTCTCAGAAGGGTCAGGGAAGAACCGAGCGCCGGCCGACTGTAGGGGCTGTGATGATTCAAAATTCTTCAAATGATCAACCTCGAAACAATCAGTCGAGACCTAATCAACAACGGGTAGAAAGGCCACAACGACAATTCACCCGCATCAACATGACGCCAACTCAAGTACTCCCCCACTTGTTGAAATTGAATCTTACCAGTTTAAAGGAAGCGCCAAAGAATCCTAACACCTCCTCTCCATACTACCACTCCAATGCCAAATGTGCTTACCATTATGACAGTGTTGGGCACGATACCAATAATTGTTGGGCGCTTAAGAACAAAATCCAGGACCTGATTGATGCCAAAGAAGTAAAATTTGATGCTCCTGAGAAGCCCAATGTGATTTCTGCTCCGATGCCCAAGCACGGCCATAATGCTCATGCTGTTATGGAGGACCTTCATGTTACTGATGTGGTTGACCTGTTGACGCCGTTACTTATGATTAAGGAAAATTTGATGAGAGCCGGGATCTTTCCTGGTTGTGGTAAAGACTGCTATTTTTGTTTGAACATACAAGGTGATTGCCCAATGTTGAAGTCAGGTGTCCAATGCCTGATGGATACCCAAGAGATACTTTTCCAGAAAACCCCTGTTGATACCTTCAATCCTGTTACTCCTGCTACTTTTGCTACTTCAACCAACGATATTGCGATCATAACCGTTTCCGACAATCCTCCCAAGGCTTGTAAAAGGCCTGTCAGGATTACACCCAACTCTAAATGTGTACCATTAAAGATCACCATGCCGGGACCTGTCCCGTACCAATCAAGCAAAACAATACCATGGAACTATGGAGGAGAAATCTTCTATCATGGTATCAAACAAATTGAGGCAGTCCAAGAGATTTTTGAAGAAGAAGACCCTGATATAGGGAACATTGCGGGTACAAGCAAGATAACCCGCAGCAGACGGATCTTTTCTCCGGAGATTGTTCCCCCTCGAGCAATTTTCGGACCCTTGAAAGCTTTTGTACCTGTTGGACCATCTGTGCAAGGCCCAATGATTGAAGAATTGGATACTCCTGAAGTAAGACCATCTGCTGATACTACCGATAAGGGTAAGGGGATACTAGAAATGCCTGTCAGGACGAAGGCTCATGTTGTGGTTATCTTCGAAACCACTCAGAAAGAAATTGATGAAATCTTGAAAATAATCAGAAAAAGTGACTACGACGTTGTGGAACAGTTAGGGCAGACCCCTTCTAAAATTTCAATGTTGGCTCTTCTACTCTGCTCTGAGGCCCATGCTAAGGCCCTGATCAAGTTCTTAAAGGCGACACATGTACCCCAAGAGACTTCGGCTGACCAGTTTAAGGAATGTGTGGCCAGTCTTACTGCTGATAATGGCCTTGGCTTTTCCGACACTGACTTAACTCCCAAAGGAAGGAAACACAACGACGCGCTACATGTCTCAGTTGAATGTCGGGGAATCACTCTCGCCCATGTCTTAGTTGATACTGGTTCTTCCTTGAATATGCTGCCGAAGAAAGCCTTAGACCGTTTGGACTGCGAAGGATTGACCCTCAAACCTAGTAACACCGTTGTTAGGGCTTTTGATGGGTCCAAAAGAATGGTTCATGGAGAGGTTAATATTCCTATCAAAGTAGGCACATAAGTTTTCAACTCCACCTTTTACGTGATGGACATCCGTCCGTCATATTCTTGTTTGCTAGGGAGACCGTGGATCCATTATGCCGGGGCAGTTACCTCCTCTTTGCACCAAATGCTGAAATATCCTGTTAAGGGTAAGACTATAACAGTACACGGCGAGGAAGAGTACATGATAAGTCATCTCAATTCCTTCCGCTATGTGGAGTTGGATGGCGAGTTCATCGAAACTCCTTTCCAACATTTTGAGGAAGTATCTCCTGAGGTAGCAGTTGCGAAGACAATGGTTGAGGTGCCTGTCGTTCCCAAGCATGTATCTAGGATGGCATCTCTCGAAGACGCAGAGGCTGTAATTAAAGAAGGGAAGAGCACAGTATGGGGACAATTGCCTAACTTTCCCCATAAGACGGACAAATTTGGACTAGGGTTTACAGCCGCAGGACAGAAGGCTATACGCTGTTCCAAGACTGGAGGGCCACCTGTAAGGATCACTCATCACGGAATTAATGTTGTTGAAGATGAAGATGAAGAGAACAACTTCGAAGATTGGATCTTTCCAACCGTCGAAGGGGGTCTAAGCAACTGGGAAGCAAAGTATTTTATTCCCATCACCTTTATCAACCAATAATTTTACCTTTGAACAATTTCCTATTTTCGGTCTGTAATAGCTAAAACAATTCGTACACTATTTTCACCTCATGCCCTGCCCGGGGCATGTAGGTCCATTTGTAAGGGATTGATCTTCTCCATTATCATATGCCATGTTTTAATGAATCATTGGACGTTTTTCATCTATAAACTGCTATGTTCATTTTCTTTCCTTTTGCATTTTGTTTGTTTAAGGATGGCTATCCCTTACACACACCCACACTCACAAATGCAGGTACCCATCCACTCCGGATTCCATGGGTGACTATTCTATTTTAGCCTTCGATAACTCTGAAGACTTGGTCAATCATGCTGAGTACGAAGTTGACGAAGATTATGAAGTACCGGGAGAGTTAGCCAGACTTTTACAACAAGAAGAGAGGGCTATTCTGCCTCACGAAGAGCTGCTAGAAACCATCAACTTGGGGACAGAGGAAGACAGGAAAGAAGTAAAAGTGGGTGCCAACCTGGAACCAAGTGTCAAAGAACTCTTAGTGCAATTGTTGAACGAATATGTTGAAATCTTCGCCTGGTCTTATGAAGACATGCCAGGGCTAGACACAGATATCGTGGTTCACCGTCTCCCTACAAGAGAAGACTGTTCACCGGTCAAGCAAAAGGTCCGCCGAATGAGGCCCTACATGTCTGAGAAGATCAAGGCTGAAGTAATGAAGCAATTCAACGCTGGCTTCCTGGCTGTTACTTCCTATCCACAATGGGTTGCTAACATTGTGCCCGTGCCTAAAAAGGACGGAAAAGTCAGAATGTGTGTGGACTATCGGGATTTAAACAGGGCTAGCCCTAAAGACGATTTTCCACTACCACATATCGACATCTTGGTTGACAACACAACTCAGCACAAGGTATTTTCCTTCATGGATGGATTCTCGGGATATAACCAGATCAAAATGGCCCCCGAGGACATGGAGAAAACTACTTTTGTCACGCAATGGGGTACCTTCTGCTACAAAGTGATGCCATTCGGACTGAAGAATGCAGGGGAAACCTATCAACGTGCCATGGTAGCTTTATTTCATGATATGATACATCATGAGATCGAAGTTTACGTAGACGACATGATAGCTCGATCACAGACAGAAGAAGAACACCTTGGTCATTTGCAAAAGCTGTTTTCCAGGTTGAAGGAGTATAAGCTCAAACTAAACCCAAGCAAGTGCACTTCCGGGGTCAGGTCTGGTAAACTTTTGGGATTTATTGTCAGCAACAAAGGTATTGAGGTTGTCCGAGCTAAAGTAAAGGCTATACAAGAAATGTCTGCCCCAGTACTGAAAAGGAGGTTAGAGGATTCTTGGGACGCTTAAACTATATTGCGAGGTTCATCTCTCACCTGACGTCTACCTGTGAGCCAATCTTCAAGCTGCTGAAGAAAGATCAGGTAGTCGAATGGAACAATGATTGTCAAGTTGCTTTTGATAAGATCAAGGAGTACTTACTAGTACCTCCTATTCTGATGCCACCCGTCGAAGGAAGGCCGTTAATCATGTATCTGACTGTTTTGGATAATTCAATGGGGTGTGTGCTGGGCCAACATGACGAGTCTGTCCAAAAAGAGCATGCCATTTATTACCTTAGCAAAAAGTTTACCGACTGTGAGACTCGCTACTCACTGCTCGAGAAAACTTGCTGCGCTTTGGTATGGGCTGCTCACCGACTAAGATAGTATATGTTGACTCATACCACTTTGCTGATTTCCAAGATGGATCCGATTAAGTATATCTTCGAAAAGCCTGCTTTATCTGGAAGAATCGCTAGCTGGCAAATGATCCTGACAGAGTATGATATCCAGTATACTACCCAAAAAGCTATAAAGGGGAGTGTACTAGCTGACCATCTAGCTCATCAAGCCGTCGAAGATTACCAATCTATGAGATTCGACTTCCCTGATGAGGACATCATGACATTGGACAACATCGAAGGTAACGGACCGTATGACGGACCTGAACAAGGATCCCGATGGACCCTGTACTTTGATGGTGCTTCAAATGCACTTGGCAACGGTATCGGTGCGGTACTCATTTCTCCGGAAGGTTGCCATACACCCTTCACTGCCCGACTTTGTTTCAGCTGTACCAACAACATGGCCGAATATGAAGCTTGCATCTTTGGTCTCAAGGCTGCTATAGACTTGGGAATCAAATCTTTGGTCGTATTTGGGGACTCGACTTTGGTTATCAGTCAAATCAAAGGAGAGTGGGACACTAGACATCCTAATCTTATCCCATACAGAGAACATGTCGTGACGTTGTTGCCTCATTTCGAGCAGATCACCTTCGAGCATTTCCCGCGAGAAGAAAATCAGCTAGCAGATGCTCTGGCTACAATGTCTTCCATGTTTAAACTCAACTGGGATAATGAAGCTCCCTAAATTACCATCGAGCGAATGGACGAACCTGCACACTGTCATGAGATTAATACCGAAGAAGTAGTGGAACAACCCTGGTTTCATGAAATCAAAAGGTATCTCTAGACTAGAGAATACCCTGAAGGAGCTTCCTTCAATGACAAAAAGTTCTTAAGGAGATTTGCTGCCAAGTTCTTCCTAAGAAATGGAATCCTTTATAAGCGCAACCATGATTGTGTTTTACTTCGTTGTGTGGACAAAGCTGAAGCAGAGTTGATCATGACCGAGATACACAGTGGCACATTTGGCACCCACTTGAGCAGACATACGATGGCCAAAAAGATTCTAAGGGCAGGCTACTACTGGTCTACCATGGAAGCTGATTGTCATCAACATTCCCGTACCTGCCACAAATGCCAAGTCTACACCGACAAGGTGCATATTCCTCCTGTTCCTCTCAATGTTCTGACAACTTCTTGGCCATTCGCAATGTGGGGCATTGACATGATTGGAGAGATCAAGCCTACGACATCCAATGGACATTGCTTCATCTTGGTCGCTATTGATTATTTCACCAAGTGGGTCGAAGCAGCTTCCTTTGCCTCTGTTACAAAGAATGTGGTTGCCCGCTTCATCAAGCAGAACCTCATATGCCGGTATGGTGTCCCCAACAGGATCATCCCAGACAACAATACAAATTTGAACAATATTATGATCACCGCTCTATGCGAACAATTCAAGATTTATCATCACAATTCATCTCCCTATCGGCCGAAGATGAACGGTGTTATTGAAGCCGCGAACAAAAACATCAAGAAGATCATTCAAAAGATGATAGTCACCTACAAGGACTAGCATGAGATGTTACCGTTTGCTCTGCATGGATATCGTACCACGACACGTACGTCAACAGGGGCAACCCCTTTCTCTTTGGTATACGGCATGGAAGCTGTTCTACCCATGGAAGTTCAGATTCCTTCCTTAAGGATTATGAAGGACGCTGGTTTGAGTGAAGACGATTGGATTCAGACCCGGCTTGATCAACTTAATTTGATCTACGAGAAGCGACTTACTGCTGTTTGTCATGGTCAGACGTATCAAAAATGGATGATCAAGGCTTTCAAAAAGAAAGTCAGGCGTCAGGTATATCAAGTCGGAGATCTTGTAATCAAGCGGATCATCTTACCGCAAAGTGATCCCAGGGGCAAGTGGACTCCTACTTACGAAGGACCATTTATGATCAAGAGCATCTTTTCTGGTGGGGCAATGATTCTGACCACCATGGACAGCGACGACTTGCCGCACCCTGCGAACGCAGACATAGTCAAAAGATACTACGCATAAAATAACCCGACAAGTTGAAAACCCGAAAGGGCGACTTGGGCAAAAATGGGCATCCCGGTGAATCAAAAACCCGAAAGGGCGGTTCAGGCAAAAATTAGGGATAAGACAATAAAATCTGTACACCCGGCAAGTTAAAAACCCGAAAGGGTGACTTGGGCAAAAAGGGGTTTCCCGGTGGATCGAAAACCCGAAAGGGCGGTCCGGGCAAAAGTTAGGGAATTAAAGCGTATGACTATGTCTCGTCGGATCACTTTAAAGAACAATCTCTTCACTAACAAGCTCCAAGCTTCTGATCAATCCAGTCATCGGCGAACGAAGCCGTGAGCGGACAAAATATTCAGAGTTGTGAAGGCTATAGCAGAATGGGAATCCCATGGAATTGTTACACATAGCCATCTTTCTTTTGTATAAAAATTTTCAATTTTTACGACAACATTCTCTTACTAGGATGTCTGTCTCCTTTGTACAAAGATACTCACAAAAGTTAAATACAAATATACTTCAAAGTGCAGAAATTTGTTTGCCTTTCTTTTCTTTTTACACTTATTTTTTATTTGAAAACGTCCAATGTTTTGTTAATTAGGCATATGCATTTGAATATAATCACTGTTTACAAATAAAACGAAATTGATAAAGGATAATTACTGATAGGTTGAAGGTGTAGGAAGATATCTGTATGCCATTCCAGAAGAAGTCCCATGTAATACATCATCCAGATTCTCAACAAAGCAAAAGTTTGGAGTATATTTCCCCAGCGGAGTTGAGCTTCAAGATCCTTAGCTGAGCTAGTGCATTCCAAAACTTGATTCCCCAGCTGAGTTAAGTTTCAAAGTTCCCATCAGAGTTCAGACTCTCGATCCCCAGCGGAGCCCGAAAACCCTGAAAACTTATCCCCAGCAGAGCCAGAATATTCTAAACCTTCTTCCCCAGAGAAGTAGAATTTCCAACTATCAACCCCCGGTGGGAACTGTTCAACTTCCCCAACTTCCCCAGCAGTTTGTCATATAACCCAAAACACTTGATCCCACCGACTGAGTATACATTCTCCCCACAGAGTTATCTCCCAGAAAGATCGAAGATTCTCGGTCTCATTTCTCCAAGCAGAAGCCTTCTAGGTTTTAACTCCCCAGTAGAGATTTTCAGAGTTTTCCCTGCATCCCAGGAAAATCGTGAAGGATCCTCATCCTCTGCAGAAGTTGTCAGAACCCTTGTGAATCCCCATAAGTCACTAAGGATTTTCAATCCCCAACATTAGTCCCAGGATTTCTCATTTCTCAAACAATCAGAGATTCTTTAACCACCAAGCAGTCAGCAAGAGTTCCTTATCTTCAACAAAGATTTTTGAGTCCTCAGCATCAGTCGGGACTTACTTTCCCCAGCAGCAGCCTAAGGATTTTCAATCCTCGACAGCAGTCAAGGATTTATTTTCCTCAGCAAGACAGCCACTCAGCTTACATGTATATACATTACATTCATATATCATAAACATTGAAGAAACACAGTTCATTGCATCGTACATATCATGCAACATAACTTTGTGTTTTAGCTAACATTTTACCCTTTTCAGGATAAAATTAAAAGGCTATCATTAACAATTATTCAGATATAGTATGGATACATCACAGGCACGACGGTCATTCCATTACTCATTCAGAACTCCAAGTCAAAATACAGTACGGATACACCCCAGACACGGCGGTCATTCTACTACTCATTCAGACTTCAGCGATTCGATACAGACTAGATATGCTCCAGACACGGCGGCCATTCTATCTCTCATTCAGATTCAACTATCAACTTCAAGTTCAGATACGCTCCAAATACGAATGCCCCTCTGGCCTTTACATCAGCAGTTTGCTTCTCTCTAGTGCAGTCGCCACGGAAGTCATTCTGTCACTTATTCAGATCCCAGTTACAGTCTCAGATACACTCCAGACACGGAAGTCATTCTGCTACACATACAGATCTCAACTTCAGATACAGTCCATATACGCTCCAGACACGGTTGTCATTCTGTCACTCATTCGGAAGTTATCCCCAGCCCAAAGATGCTCCATACACAGATGTTTCTCTGTCGCACATTCAGAATTCAGATACAATACAGATACACTCCAGACACGGCAGTCATTCTGATATTCATTCAAAGTTCAAATACAGTTACAGCTCAGATACGCTCCAGACACAGATGCCATTCTTTCGCTCATGCGTACCCAGTCTCCAGATATAGTTCAAATGCATTCCAGACATGGATACCATTTTAATGCTCATTCTTCTGACATACCACATTGCAATTCAACAAACATTCTTGGATGACATCTTTAAGCCCATCTCCAGCAAGATTCTACCATCTCCAAATGGCATGTTTAATCCCATTCCCGCATCAATGTTTTGACGAGTGCAAATTTACGGGCACTCTAATGTCCAATCTTCTTTTACCTTCAAGTCGCGAAAGGCAAACCTGCCACTCTAACTCTTCAGGTTCAAGAAGATTGAACAGGGGTAACTGTTGTACCACAAAATTTGCCCTCACATTTCATCAACATTTTTCATCACAAGACTCTTGGAACTCAAGATCAAGCTAGGGTTTGCTCTGCTCAAGACACCTCCTTGCACTGTTGGCCTAAATTAGGGTTTGAGTTTGCACAGTGATGTTTTGACCAACAATGCCCAAAATTACTTTCATGCTTCATGTTGGACTCACAAGTTTGTCCATACTAAGTTTCAAGCCTTGATTCAAATTTTTGCCCAGTCAATTGGACAGTTGACCTAAAAATCAGTTGTATTGGGAAAAAAGTCAACTGTGGCCAATTGACAGTCAAACCTCATGAAATTTGACCCACATCAACATTATGAACTCATATGAACCATTTGATCAAGTTTGGATCACAACTCCACAAGAAATTTGATCAGATCACCAAAAGGGCAAAATGGTCATTTTAGGGTTTTGACTGCACAAAGACAATTTTTTACTGTTTGACCTAACCAATGGCAAATCAAGCTCAACTATGGACTCAAGGACTCAATAACATTATCTTGATCCTTTCAACAAGTTCAAAAGATTTCAAATGCATAGGATTGATAGATGACTTTTTCAGTCAACTTATCAAAATTTGACTGTATACTGAAAAGTCAAACTTTGACTTTTTGGTCAAAATCAAGTGCCAAGGGTCATTTTTCATCAAGACATGTCAAATTATGAAACTTGTTCATCAAGAAATCCAAAAATGCAAATTAGGGTTTAAAATGAAAAAATTTCATAACTTAGAATTTTTCTAAGTTATAAAATTTTCTTATTTTTTCCTAACTTTGTCCCATTTTTTCACCAAGATGCAATTGGATTCAAACCAAACTTGCAATATGAATGTTGTAGTCCATCACAAAGTCCACAAATTGTATTCACAAAGTTTTCTCAAAAGAAGCTTGTATCTCAAGTTATGATTTTTGGAACAAGGGTACCTAAAACTTTTAACTTAGGGAAATTTTGCCCTAGTTTAGGCAGGATTTTGACCCATCTTCTTGGCCATTTTTCACATAGTTCCACTTGTAGTTTCAAGTTTCATTTCAAATATGGATTATAGTACATGTCGCAAGCTTTCCAAATTGTCCAAGAACTCCTCAAACATCTTTGTGGTTAGGGAGAATCAAATGCTTGAAGTTGGCAAAAACTCACTTTGATCCATGGCCAATACATGTTCATACCAAGTTGCAAATCTGACCAAGATATCTTAGTACATGATTACAGGCCTCTAAACCAATTTACACTCCAAAATTGAATGAAAATACATTGGATATTCGCATTGTTCTGATTAAGAGAGCTTTGTACAATGAACATTGCCATTTTAAGCATAAAGGCCACACTTCCGTTTTCATAAAGGGCACTTTATGTCAAATTGCTTTTTCTTGAGCCTTGGACTTTCTTCCTTTGAAGCAAACAAGCTCCACAATCTCAGGCATAGTACAAGAAGTTGGTGCATGCTTGGAGATAGCCTGTACAGGCCTATCTCACTTCACTTCCAACTTTGCTTTCAAAACAAGTCAAAGGGCCAAAAGCTTGTATCTCTCATATCTGATAAAAACAACAAGAACCAAGTTGTCAAACAAGTTTTGCATATCCTCACAAGTCAGAAGCACGAGCCTTTGACCCCTAAAGCACCCTCATACTCCAAAACCCAATTTTTCAGCAAAACAGAGCAAGCCCTGCAGAATCACCTCCATCTCCACTTTCCCTCGTGCATTTTGCCTCAAATTTGTTCCAATACCTTCCATTCAACTCACCTAAACTATTCCAGACCTCCATTGCTAGCTGTAACACCATTAACACACATTGCCATTTTTGTTTCAAAGCTCTGCAGGCTGAGTTCTGTAGCACGATTCAGGCTACTTCAAAACAAGCCAAGTATTGGGAAAGCTTCATTGGACCTCAGGAAAGCTCAAAAGAACCTCAAGCACTCTTGGAAGTTGCTGCATTGTCCAGCTCGAAGTTAACTGAAACAGGTATTTCATGAACTTCTATCTCTCTATTTAGGAATAGTTAGACTTAGGTTTGTGAATGAAAGATGTTGTATTCATAGCCCTGAAACCATACATGTGCTTAATTTTCATTTATATTAATCGTGCTAGGAGAATTTTGTTCATGAACTTTCTGAAAAAACTAGGTTAAGAATTAGGGCCAGAGAAATTCTCTCTGGTCTTTGAGAGTTAGCTTAAGTTTTTTATATGGTTAGATTCGTTGTTTGATGCTCTACAAGTTTCATGTTATGAGTTTTGTCAAAAAAGCAGGGAATAAGGAGATAGCATTTGATGTATAGAACGCGCGTTTTGGTTTGAACTGAGGAAGAAGATGAAGTTGATTGGGCTGGGCCTGATGGATTTTACTTCTCACACATGCATTTTCAGTTCACACCCCCTGGCCCATTTCTTTGTATATTTGTCATTTTTGCATTTTTTATTTTTATTCTGACTTTATTATTTTATGTCCAAAAATTAATATATTAAATACTTTATATTTACTTTTGTTTAAATGTAAAAATAATATAAAAAATACTTTTATTATTTTTATACATATTTGAAAATATTTTCTTGAAATATACACATTTTGTAAATAATTTATTTTATTTTTCTACACACTTAGTATATTTAATAGATTTAATACATATACATATATATTTTATTAAATAGTTAAGACAAAAAATACAAAAATAATACATTTTTATTTTTATTAATATTTTATACTAAAAATACCCCTTTTTTTAATATACTTATATTTTTGTACAAATTAATACATTATTGTATATAAATAATAAATAATACTATTTATTTAATAAATTAGGGTTTTTTTTTGCCCTAAAAGACAAAATGATTGAAATTGACTTTTTATTTATTTACATTTCACATTAAAAATACTTTTTACATACATAAAAATCTTTTTGCATAAATGCATTTTATTTAATATTTATTTATTGTATTTATTTAAATATTGTATATTTAATATTATGCCTTACCCATTCAATATGGTTGTAATAATTTAGGATTTAATTTCTTGCAAAATAGTCCCCAATTCAAATTTGTACCCCCTCCCTATATCATGTTGTAATAATGTAGAATTTAAATTCTCGCACCTTTAAATGCTTTCAATTATGCCATGATTAGACCTAGGGTTTGTATGCAAAATAAAATCAACAATTAGTTTGACCTAATCCAAGATAACAATGCATGAAAACAAACACAATGCACACTTGCATCCCTAGGGTTTCAATCCACTTGTTGCCTTCAAAAATGGGCCATGGTTGCATGTCAAGTACTTTGGCAAAACAAAAATAAAACAAAAGATCATAGTCCCTCGATGACGCTATCTGAGTTGCCTAACCAAAATGATCAAGTCCCTCAAGAAAATTGCCAAAAATACTTGACACAATTGTTATCATGGTCTATACGAAGACCCGCGCCTGTCCCGTTAACATCCTAACACAAGGTTGTTCACCAAATACAATGGTGAAGCAACACTGTTAAAAAGGTTAAAAACATAAGAAATATATTTGAGTAAAATAGGGTAGACAACTCTTAGTTACTTGATCAAAGCTTGCAAAAAACATCCTTGCTATCTTCAAAACACACTTCACAACACAATTTCAAAACCCTACTTTCAAACATTGAAAACTTTTCAAAAGACAAAAACACCTTTGTATACATTCAAACAAGAATCATTACAAAGGTTGCCACAACGATGGCCTCTTTTCAAAACATCTTTTAAAACCACACACAAAGCACCATTTCAAACAATTGAAAAGCAAAGCAAGTGATCTAAGCAAGTAACTAAGAGCCCATGGATAACCATGGATAGAAAGGGTGCTAATACCTTCCTTTTCTATAATCTACTCCCCGAACCCAAGAAAACATCTTGAAGGCCTTTCCTGTGCTTTTTGACCTTTCCTTAGGATAAAATAAAAAGTCGGTGGCGACTCTTGCTAAACCGAAACATTTGCGAACTCAAACGCAAAATCCCAAGTCAGTTCTCCCACCGTATCACAGAATTGGTGACTCTGCTGGGGAAAACTTTAAAAGTGGAGTAACCTTAGGGCTTAGATCACCCTTTGCATGATTATTGTTTGCTTTGATTGCTTTACATTTGGCTCTCTTGTTTGGGTTTGAAATCCTCCACCCCGATTTGGGAAACATTCATAGGTAAATAGCAATACGTTGTGGAAACTGTGCGGGGTATACCGACATGGTTGAAGCAATAACTATATTAGTGCGACATATTTGTGAGTACCGGTAGCCTTTGAGTCAATCAAAGAGAATACAGGGCCGCTGAGTGATGTTATGAAGCACTAATGAACTCTTAGAACCTTACTTGACCATCTTGGCCTTTTATTAGGGGTAGTGAGATGAACGGCTTTGGTGCAGTCTGAAGTTGGTAGATACTCGATACTACACTCATTGAGGGTTGTTTTATTGGAATATTTTGGTCGCTAGTTAAGTGGCTAAACCAAAACAATGAACATAGAAAACAATCCAGTGATATTGAGCTCCTTAGAACCCGGTTACTATTTATAGGACAAGTTTGAGCCAACTAAACTCAAGAAGGTATTTACCTATGAAACCTCATGCAAGCCTGAAACTAGGGTTTTGTGTGACTTACTTGTACATGTGCTTGTGCATACATCATGAACATTATAAAGCATCATATGCATCCACTAACCATTTCAAGGGTTTGGATCTTCATCTTTGTTCTTGTTTTGTAGGTCATGGAATCTCTTCGCAGGAAAACAATTCAAGTCAACCTTGTGAGGATCCATCCTCAACTCAAGGAGCTTACTTCTAGGATTCCAGAGAATTCTCTCTTCAGTGAAAGACATGGTAGACTCCTCAACTTGGTCAACACCAACATTGAAGAAGACATGGTGAAAGCTCTCTTTCAGTTCTTTGACCCCCTACACCACTGTTTCACATTTCCTGATTACCAACTAGTACCTACTTTGGAGGAATTTTCTCAACTCTTGAGAATTCCTATTCTTAATCAACTACCCTAAAACGGTACGGAAAAAGAACCAAAGCCTGAAGATGTTGCTCAAGCATTACACTTGCAACCATCTGACATCAAGGGACATTGGGAAACCAGAAGTGGTGTCAAGGGTTTCTTGGCAAAGTTTCTGTTTGAGAAGGTACAAGACTGCTGGAATTCTCTTGATCTACAAGCCTTTGAAGAGATTGTGGCACTCCTCATCTATGGGTTTGTCTTGTTCCCAAACCCTGATCAGCTTATAGATGTGAATGCTGTCAAGATTTTCATATCCAGGAATCCTATACCCATATTGCTTGGGGACATCCTACACTCATTTTACACACGAATGATGAGGAAAAGAGGTGTTCTCATGTGTTGTACTCCTCTCCTGGCAAGGTGGTGTATTTCTCACCTTCCATAATCAGTTTTGAAGAATGAGCAGGGTTTAAGGTGGTCACAACGATTGATGACCCTCACACATTCTGATGTACATTGGTGTTCTCGGTCCAGAGAAAATGTCATCATCATTGATCGTTGTGGGAAATTTCCTAATGTCCCACTACTTGGCATTAGGGGAGGCATCACCTACAACCCCTGTCTAGCTTTGAGACAGTTTAGATATGCTCAGAGGGATGGCCCTCATGACATGTTGATTCCTGACCTAGTTTTTGACTTCGACAATGATGCGCAAGGACTTCGACAAAGGTTTATCAGAGCTTGGAGGATGCCCAACAAGGTGGATAGTAAGACACTGGGGCACAAGAATTCCATCCCCCTTGAGCCTTATCTCAAGTGGGTACGAACCCGCACCCAGAATCTTATGATGCCATGTCCTCACATTCTCCCATTGATCAAAGAGCCTGTTATGGAAGGAGAGGTTCCATACACCATCCTGCATCCTGACATGCCAACATCATGGGAAGAAATGCAAAAGAGTTGGATCCAACTCAAGGAAGAACGAAATACTTTTGAAGCCAGCTTCCATGCCAGTGAGAAGAAGGTTTTGGAGCTTACCTGCCGACTTCATGAGGAGGAAACTCTCAACACTTACATCGCACCAAAGAGGATGCGCAATGTCTTTTTACATTAAGAATTTTGTAATATTTTGCCCATGGGGCACTTATGTACTAACAATTTCTTCTTAATATGACGTGCGTTCTTTTTTGTTTGCAACAAATTTGAATTTCTGAATCCTTGAATGCATTACATGAATAACATACCATTCATCATATGCATAAACAAGTCTTTACACCAGGTTTCCTTATCTTTCTGCTGTTTATTTCAGCAAGATGGATTTGGAGCAGACGGTAAAGGATCTGCAGGCACAAAATTCACAATTCCAGCAACTCCTCATGACCTTGGCAAAGGGTCAAGAGGCCCACTCGTACTCAGTTACAAAGTATGGGGATGGCTTCCAATGAGGGGTTTAAAGAATATGCCCAGAAGTGGCGTGATCTGGCTGGAAGGGTGCAGCCGCCGTTGTCAGATAGGGAGTTAGTTGACATGTTTCTGGGGACCCTGTCTGGCCTGTGCTTTTTGACCTTTCCTTAGGATAAAATAAAAAGTCGGTGGCGACTCTTGCTAAACCGAAACATTTGCGAACACAAACGCAAAATCCCAAGTCAGTTCTCCCACCGTATCATAGTTGCGAAAATTAAATTGCGGAAATTAAACTAACTATTACAAGGCGTCAGATATTTACATCGCCAAAAACAACCCTTGAAATTAAAATGCGGAAAATAAATAAAGCGATAAAATAAATTAAAGTCCTATTAAACTATTACATTCCGGGAAACAGATACAATATTGAAATCAAATGGATCGCGTGCGAGAAATTAAATCGGGCAAGTTTTTTAGGGTTTTGACCCTTTTTTGAAAGAAATTGATTTTTTTTGTTATTTTGAATTAAAAAGAAATTAGACCTAAGTTAATTATTAAATTAAATAAGCTAATTAATGAAAATAATATTTTTGGATTTTTTTTATATTTAAAGAAATAAAAATAAATCAATCAATGTTAGTAAAACCTAATTATCTAAATTAATTTTAATTATTACAAAAATATTAAAGTTTTTTCTAATTAAACTAAATTAATTAAGTTAATATTTATTTACAAAAATAAAGTGCTGAATTTAATTTTAATAAATAAAATATATTTTTTGGTTTTTGATTTCATGAGGAAAAAGATTTTAATTGGTTAGTTAGTAAATAAATAATTAATAAAACAAATAAATAAATAAGATGAAAAGAAAGAAATATGAATACTCAAGGGGGGTTTTGGGCCTGATCAGGGGGTGAGAGTGGCAATTTTCAAGGCCCAATGGTGCAAGCCTGCCTTGACTTCTCTGGATCCCATGTACACCCATTGACTTGAGAGTATGATGGACCTCCAATATGCACCACCAGATATGGCCTGGGGCCATCTGGAAAGCATTGGAATGAGGGAGTATCATGCACTGCGCGCTTGGAAAGACATTGGATAACCTGAAAGAAAATAATAGCAAATATGCGGGGAACCTGGGATTCGAACCCAGGTCCTATTGGATCTTGCACTAACGCCCTTGCCACTGCACCACCATGCTTCATTCGCTATAATATTAGAAACTAATAATAATAAAACAAAAGCGAATTAATGGACCAGAAAAAAAACAAAAAGCGCGCTATATTCAAACAAGCGAATCAGAACACGCCACGCCATCGTCCTTATCGTTGGGACCGTGGCTAAAAACTAAAACAACTATACCAACAGACAAGGGTCCGTCGCTATAGGCCATGCCATCTCCAAAATCTACTACGAGCCACAAAAATGCAATCTAAAGGCATAGTCTTACTCGCCTCTTCATCCCGGTTTCAATCATGGTCTTTTTATTGGCCAATTTTTCATGTAATAAAACCCCCTAAAAAAACCCTAGAAAAACCTACAATGGTGTTTTACGATACACAACATAATAATGAAATTGGTTATTGCAGAAAGTTCACAGATGGTGTGAGGAATCAAAATATGCAATCGTTTTTTAGAATGGATGCAAGAATAAAGATTTGTGAATCCATGAACATGGCAGATCCGAGGGACGCTTACAGTGCTTTTGGAGGCTGGGGAATGCGTGATCTTGATTGGTTCTGCTTCTGGGAACTGCCAGGGAGCGATTGGGATGCTTATTAGGTCCTGAAAGTGCCTTTAATCTTGATTTCAGTTTCAAGCTTTTGGACAATTTTTCCAAGTTTGGTTCTTGTGATTTTGCAGCCTCTAACCTCTCAAACTCGTGCCTTTCACTTGTATATGTATAAAGCAATGCATTAGGTCAAGTTTTGTGGACTGAATCTTTGTGCATTATGGCTAGGAGATTTGATTTGATCCTCCATTAAAAAGCTTCCAATTTTGTCCAAAATCAAATCTTTTTGCACTTGTAATGCATGATACGAATTTGATCCACTTTATGATGATGATTAGGTCCTGAAATAGCCAAAAGGAGATCCAATAATCAATGTTTGGATTTTATATGATTTAAATTGATTTAAAATGCAATAGTTCATTAAAAACTCAAATTAAATAATAAAATTGATAAATGGTAATGAGGCTGAAGCTAGGACACGTGTGTAGTGTGACAAGATCAAATCAGGTGAAAAAGAATGGGCCCATTTGACAAAATTTGAAGTTTTAGAGATAGTTGACTTTTGGCAATTTTGCAAAAATGCCCAACTTCAACAATGCATAACTTCAATTTTGAACTTTTGGAAGTGTTCTTGGACTTTTTGGAAAGCTTGAGATGTTCGCTAACCAACCCTCTTGGTCTCATCTCATTTTGATATTCCATTCTCAAGTTATAAGCTTTGGAAAAAAAGGTGTTTTTGTTGACTTTCAAAAATGACCTATAATGTCCAAATTTGTAACTTTTTGTGAGTGCATTTCTTGATCTTGGGGTATGAAGATGGATTGTATTAAATTTCATCCTCTTAAAAATGAGATTTGGATGGGTCATTTCTCATAAAGTATGAGAAAGTTATGCTTGGTCAAAGTTGAGTTGATTTTTCCCGCAAAACCCTAATTTAGCAACTTTTGAATCTTGATGAATTTTGAGCAATCCTTGATGAATCATGATCAAACCTTGATCAAATGATGAAATATACTTCAAAATGAGAATTTTAACAAAAAATATTGAAGTTTGACAGTTCATAGGTCACAGTTGACTTATACCCCAACATAATCGATTTTTTGGACCTTTTGAGCAATTGACTGACCAAACTTCCTCTGCAAGGCTTGAAATTTGACATGGATGACCTTGAGAACATATTAGTACATTGGTGGAGAACTTGAGGTCATTTGGATGCAAGGACCTTGATGCAACACAAAACCCTAATTTGAGGTTGACTGCCTTAGGAGATAGCTTGACTGTCCAACTCTTGAGCAATCTTGAGCCATTTGGAGATTATTCTTGAAATGTTTTGGGAAATATGAGAGGGAAAATTTTGGGGTACAACAGCTGCCCCTGTTCAATTTTATTAAACCTGAGGATGTAGATTGGCTTTCGGGCCTTTCGTGATCCGAAGGTGGAAGATGATTGAATACTAGAGTGCCCAGAAATTTGCACTCGCATGAAGTGATGTTAGCATTGTGATGTCGGGAATGGGCTTATAGATGCCATTCGGAGACTGTTGATTGGGTGGTCTGAACTTCGACTGGAATACGAATCAGGGAGATCTTATCGGCGATCTGACTGAACTAGAGGAGGTCTTGGATTAACTTTGACTGGATCGACATCAGAAAAATCTTTAGGAATCGATTTAACTGGACCAGACAAGGTCTTGGATTAACTTTGACTGGATCGGCATCAAAAAAATCTTTAGGAATCGATTTAACTGGACCATACAAGGTCTTGGATTAACTTTGACTGGATCGACATCAGAAAAATCTTTAGGAATCGATTTAACTGGACCAGACAAAAATCTTGGAATAACTTCAACTGGAATACGAATCAGGGAGATCGTATCGGAGATCTGACTGAACTAGAGGAGGTCTTGGATTAACTTTGACTGGATCGGCATCAGAAAAATCTTTAGGAATCAATTTAACTCGACCAGACAAGGTCTTGGATTAACTTTGACTGGATCGGCATCAAAAAAATCTTTAGGAATCGATTTAACTGGACCAGACAAGAGTCTTGGATTAACTTTGACTGGATCAGCATCAGAAAAATCTTTAGGAATCAATTTAACTGGACCAGACAAAAATCTTGGAATAACTTCAACTGGAATACGAATCAGGGAGATCTTATCAGCGATCTGACTGAACCAGAGGAGGTTTTGGATTAACTTTGATTGGATTGGCATCAGAAAAATCTTTAGGAATCAATTTAACTGGACCAGACAAGGTCTTGGAATAACTTCAACTGGAATACGAATCAGGGAGATCTTCGCGGTGATCTGACTGAACCAGAGGAGGTCTTTGACATAGCTGAGAACTTAACCGCATCTTTCCTGAAAGGTAAAGGTCAGTTATATGCAATGCATGATATGGATCAAGCAATGATGTTCTCAAAATGAATGAGATTGTGTGGTATTATGCGTATATGCATGTATCATGATATATGGAAATGTGATGCTTTAGTTGGGGAAAATAAATCCCGGATTGTTGCTGTAGAATAGAGATGAACTCTTCGTTTCCGCTGAGGATGATGAACGAATGTGATTGCGAGAATAAACCTGCGGGAGAAGATAACTCCGTTGGGGAATAAATTGATGAGGAGATTACTCTGTGGGGCAGAGATGTTCTGCTGAAGATTCCACTGATAAACTCTATTGGGGATGAATTACCGTTGCTGGTGATATTGAATCTATTGAGGATTGAATTCCTGTTTGAGAAAGGAAAGAACTCCACTGGGGATAAGCTTTCAGTTGCGACTTGCTAGAGATAACCCTGTTAGACTTTTGCAGGGATAATCCTCTGAATTCTGCTGGGAATGATCCTTTGAACTTGGCTAGGGAGAGTTATTTTGTGCTCCGCCGGGGATAAACTTCCAGAGTCTACTGGGGATAATTCCACTTGGGAAGCTTTTTAGACCGTGCTGGGGAAATATTGAATCCACTGGGGGTATCTTGTATTCTACGAGAATAGGGTATTGGAATTTGTTAAGTTTGCTGTTGAACACGTCAAAGACTCCAGTCAAATGAAATGTCCTTGCTTGGGTTGTTTGTATGTGGGTCGGGTTGACGTAGATGGATTGAAATTGCATTTACTGATGCATGGGATTGATCAAAGTTATAAATGTTGGATATATCATGGTGAGAAAATTAATGAGAATGTTGAATCGGGGGAGAAAAGTAATACGATGACCTATGCTCTAGACGACAATGACACAGATACATACGATTGTGATCGAGTCGAAGAGATTGTAGAAGCACTTGAAGAAGATCTTAAGGATTGTCCCAAAATGTTTGAGAGGTTGGTAAGCGATGCAGGAAAACCATTGTATAAAGGTTGCACTAAATTCACAAGACTGTCCGCGGTATTAAAGTTGTACAAGTTAAAGGCGGGCAATGGATGGTCGGATAAAAGTTTCACAGAGTTATTAGCCCTTATGAGAGATATGCTTCCGGAGGATAATGTTCTTCCTAATCGAACATATAAGGCCAAAACAATGTTGTGCTCTATTGGCATGAGCTATGATAAGATACATGCTTGTCCAAATGATTGTGTTTTGTTTCAAAACGAATATGCATCATTAAATGAGTGCCCTAAATGCGGTTTATCTCGATATAAGAAAAAATTATCTCTAGCAAAAGTATTATGGTATTTTCCTATAATTCTGAGATTTAGGCGCATGTTTCATAGTGAAATCGATGCAAGACACTTGACTTGGCATGAAGATGAATGAATTCTTGATGGAAAGTATCGACACCCGGCAGATTCACCATAGTGGTTGAAAATTGATGATGATTATCCTGATTTTGGAGAAGAAGCAAGTAACCTTCGCTTGGCATTATCTACTGACGGAATGAACCCACATGGTCTTCAAAGTATCTCACATACCACATGGCATGTGATTCTTATGATTTATAACCTACCTCCATGGCTATGTATGAAGCGTAAGTACATGATGTTATCTATGTTAATTTCTGGGCCTAAACAACCAGGGAATGACATAGACGTATACTTGACACCTTTGATCTAAGATTTAAAGATTTTGTAGGAGAAAGGTGTGGAGGTTTATGATGGATATAGGAAAGAAAGTTTCAATTTAAGGGCGATGTTGTTTGGCACAATTAAGGATTTTCCAGCATAATGGAATTTATCTAGGTATAACATTAAAGGTCAACGTGCATGTCCTATTTGTGAAGATGGAACCGATACGACGCAATTGGAACTTTGTCAGAAGAATGTGTTTCTCGGACATCGTAGATTCTTACATTCTAAACATCACTACCGTGGGTGGATAAAAGCATTCAATGGAGACATCGAACAACGTAAAGCTCCACCTGCATTGTCAGGTGACCAAATTTTTGAAAAGGTGAAAGATGTGTGTACTCAGTTTGGCAAGCCTTTTGCACATAAGGTTGTCAAAGATGGGTGGAAGAAGAGGTCGATTTTTTTTTAATTTCCATATTGGAAGTCTTTGTATGTGAGACATTTTCTCGATGTTATGTATATTGAAAAAAATGTATTCGAAAGTGTTATTGGTACGTTACTCAATATAAAAGAAAAGTATAAGGATGGATTTAAAGAAAGGGAGGACATGTTAAATATGGGAATAAGAACTAAATTAGGACCCGTGAAGAAAGGAAGACAAACATATCTACTACCTGCTGCTTTTACTCTATCTAGAAAGGAGAAAAAAATATTATGCAAGTTTCTAAGTGAAGTTAAAGTTCCAGAAGGATACTCTTCATATATTAGAAGACTTGTGTCTATGAAAGACCTCAAGTTGAAGAGTTTAAAGACACATTATTGTCATGTTATAATGGAGCATTTTCTACCAATAGGCATACATTTTATTTTTCCAGAAAAGTAAGAAGCGCCATAACTAAATTGTGTTTTTTTCTTTAGGTCAATTTGTAGTAAGGTGATCGATCTTGAGGTCTTACCAACACTGCAAAAAGAAATAGTTATTATCTTGTGTGAGCTTGAGATGTATTTTCCTCCCTCTTTTTTGACATAATTGTACATCTAGTTGTTCATCTTGTGAAAGAGACACAGTTGTGTGGAACATCTTATATGAGATGGATGTACCCTACTGAACGTTATATGAAAATATTAAAAGGGTACATGAAAAACCGAACTCGCCCAGAGGGTTGTATTGTTGAACGATGCATTGTTGAAGAAGAGGTTGAGTTTTATACTGAATATTTGTCCAATGTTCAATCTGTTGGGCTCCCCAAAACTTATATTTTTGAAAAAAAGGAAGGTAAAAAATTAATTGGAAATAAAATTGAGACAATATCAAGGGATGAACAGGAGCAAGTGCATTTGTATGTTCTGCAGAATGACAGTGAGGTTGAGCCATATGTTGAAATGCACAAGGCTGTACTCCGAGGGTTAAATCATAATAGGAATAAAAATTGGATAGTACGAGAGCATAATCAAAGTTTTATATAATGGTTTAAGGATCATATTTATTTAAAGCGCTCTTCAGATCCCGCTTCAATAACAGAAACGTTGATATGTTTAGCATATGGTCCAAGTTTGCATGTGTTTTCTCATAGCACATACGCAATAAATGGATACACATTTTATACAAAAGAACAACATGATAAAAGTACTATGCAAAATAGTGGTGTCACCGTGCTAGCTGAAGCAATGCACATATCAAGTATGATAGACTTAAACCCCAAATACGCAAATTTGTCATATTTTGGGGTTATTGAGCATATTTGGGTGTTTGATTACAAGAAGTTTCAGATTCCTATCTTTGGTTGCAAGTGGGTAAATAGTAGTGGCATACGAAAGGATATGTTAGGATTTCTACAAGTTGATCTTAATAAGGTGGGGTACAAAGACGAGTGTAACACGGTGGGAGAACTGACTTGGTTGTTTTGCGTTTGATCGCAAATGTTGCAGTTTAGCAAGAGTCACCACCTAATTTTTTTTATCCAAAAGGAAAGGCTGAAAAGAACAGGAAAGACCTTTAGAGATGTTTTCTTGAGTTCGGGGGGTAGATTATGAAAAGGGAAGGTATTAGCACCCTTTTCATCTATAGTTATCTATGGGATCTTAGTTGCTTGCTAGATCACTTGCTTTTGTTTGAAAATATGCTTTGTGTGGTTTTTGAAACTATTTTGAAAAAGGCGCCATCGTTTAGGCAAACTTTGTAATAATTCTCGTTCGTAAGAATGTATACAAAGTGTTGATCTTTTGAAAATGTTTTCAAGTTTGAAAGATGTTTTTGAAAGTGTTGGTGTTTGTTTTGAAGATAACAATGATGTTTTGGTTTTAAAATGAGCAAGAAACTAGGAACAATCTACCTACTCAAAAGTCTTTCATGTTTATTTCCTCTTTCCTTTGACATTGTTATCTTACCATTGATTTGGTAAGTAACCCTATCTTTGGATGTAAAAGGGACGGGCAAGGATCATCATATAGACATGATTAGCAATGTTGTAAGATATCTTAGCATTTTCTTTAAGGGACTAAGATCATCTTTGAAAGGCAACTTTGATAGCGTCATCGAGAGACTATGATCTTGTATTTTTTGATTGTTTTTGCTAAGATACCTCACATGCATAATATGGCCATTTTG
This sequence comes from Vicia faba, assembly GCA_948472305.1. Lineage (NCBI taxonomy): Eukaryota > Viridiplantae > Streptophyta > Magnoliopsida > Fabales > Fabaceae > Vicia > Vicia faba. The sequence goes on from OX451738.1 coordinate 359,907,894, forward strand.
TAAGGCAACAAAGTGGATTTACCCTAAGGGTGTATGTGTGCAAGTGTATTGGTTTACATGCTTGATTTGTCTTGATTAGGGTTTGCTAATTGTTGGTTTTAATCTTTCCATACAAACCCTAATTACTAGCATTTGTATATAAAGCATTAAATTGCAGAAAATAAAAATAATAAGCTATTACATCATTTAGGGGAGGGGTGTACAAATTTACAAATGGAGAAATTGCAAGAAAATTAAATCTAACTAATTATTACAACCATATTGAATATTGTACAAAAAATGAATAAATAAAAATGCAAGAATGTAAATGTAAAAAGAAATGTGATTTTTGTTTGGTTTTCATGAAAAGGTTTTTTTTGGACCTAGTTTAACTAAAATAAAATAATTAACTAAAAATAAGAAAATTAAGATTAAGTTAGTAAAATAAATTAATTTAAAGAGAACAAAATTTTTAGGGTTTTTTTTGTGAATTTGATTAAATAAAATTAATTAAATAAAAGTCCTAAGTTCTAAATTGATTTTAATTTACAAGAAAATAATATATAATAATTAAGACTAATTATCTAAGTATTTTAAAAAAGGGAAATTAATTTATTAAAGAAAAATGTTTTTGTTCTTTTTAGTTTCATAAAAAAAAACTAAATAAATATAAAAAATAAAAAATAAAATATTTTTTGGGTTTTTATTAATGAAAATAATAATAATAATAATAATGATAATAATAATAATAATAATAATGGAAAGAGAATAAAAATAAAAATATAAAATTAAAGTCAGGGGGTTAAAAAATGGAAATGGGGGTTAACAACAGTAAAAAGGGGCGCTAGGCCCAAATGTGTTTTTTTGTAATCAGAGGAAAATAAAAAAAATGCATGAATTAGCCTGCATTAGAAAGTAAAATGGGGGTGAGAGTCAGCAATTCAGACTGGGCCCAAAGCAATAACCCAGTGCCTGTTTAGATCAAGTGTGGCTGCCCTCCTGAGGTATACCATGTGCTTGCATTGGAGTGTGTTGGATTTATCTTTACAATTATCTGATGGTGGTGATTGAAGAGTGTACCATACGCGCGTTGGCTGATTTGCATGGGATCTGTAAAAAAAACAAGAAAAATATAGGGGTACCACTGGGGCTCGAACCCAGGTTCCTATAGTCACAGGCGCGTGCTTCTACCACTGGGGTGGCTATACATCAGTTTATTAATACAAAACCAAGAATATATATTTGAAACACATTCCTAGGCCTGTATCGTCTTCAACCTCGCGCCAGACCAATCAACATGATTTTTTTGAAATTGCTAACTCTTTCATTTCTCAACCATTTGCAAAAGTATAAACATGAAACTTGCTCCAAATTTCATCATGAGTTCAGTCATATAAATAACTAAAACTATAAATAAAAAATGAGCATGAATTTTGAATGGTACCAAATTTGACCTAATTTTTCAGAGAATTCAACTCTAAAATTCCCACTATTCGGGCAACATAGATGAATTCTAAGGACATGGTTAGTTTCAAGACTATGATGTCTATATTTTATCTTCACAAATGGAAACCAAATGATGCTTATATGAAGATTTCAAAAGTCAGAAAACTCACCTTGCAAGAGGGTATCATGTTTTGAGTTTGAGCAGCTTTTGATGAGTTCCAGTGATTGGGTTAACTTCCTCAAGTTCCCAGGAAGCTAATGTGATGCTTGGCTTGAGCTGAAAGTGGCTGAGGAGTTCTGGAGAAGTCAACTTGCAGACCCCTATTTTTGAAAATGGAATTTGATGATGGAGGTGTTACAGTTATGAAACAGGGCCAAGGATGAGTTGTATTTGATGTTTAGAAGCTTTGTGATTGATTAGGAAGGAAAACGCACGAGGGAAATGAGAGATGTAAGTTTAAGGTCAGAACTGTGCATCAATAGAGTTTTTTGTGCAAATTCTGGCTTGAGGGAGTTTTGGTGTGTTTCAGGGTGCTTAAGCTCGTCCTCTAGCTTACAAATAGTGCCTCTATTTATAAGCAACAAGTTTGGAAGCTTGTTGTTGATCAGAATTCAAAATCACAAGTTTAAGCATAACATGTGATTTTTGAGAAATCCAAGTTTCAAAGTCTTGTGTACTTGCCAAGATAGAGTGGTTATGCTTTAAACACACTTGCTTCTGTCTTTGTGGATGGAGTGTACTTAAAGAGAACAAGTTATGAGCTCAAGAAGTTGACTTTGTGCATAAAGCTTGCTTTACAAGAATGGAAATGATGACTTTCTCCCTAAAATGGCAAAATGTTTTGGACAATGCTTGAATCAATTGGACAATTGATCAATAAGTCGTGTAAACATTAAATTAAGGAGTGACAAACAAGTTTTAGGCCTAAAAAGTGAAGATTATGCAACATGGCTATGGATTTGGTTCATGTTGCATCACAAATTTTGCCTTGCAAAATAACTTGAAACCCTAACTTCTGGCCTTCGATTCTCCTTGATCACAAATGATCTCAAGGAGTTCTTGGACATTTTGGAAAGCTTGTAATATGATATACAATCCCTCTTTGAATAATTTTTCAAAATCCAAATGGAACTATATGAAACTTGTCCCAGAAGTTAGGTCAAAATCCTGACCAAAAATGCTCAAAATTTCACTAAGTTTTTTGGTTTCATGACCATGACTTTATGGATTAATAACTTGAGATCCAAGCATTTCTAGGAGAAGTTGTGTAAAGAAATATTTTAGATATCATGGAGATCTACAACTTTCATGTTGAAAGGTTCTTTTGAATCATCTTGCATCATGGTGAAAAGTTGGCTCAAAGTTGTGAAAAAATATGAAGTTTTCAACACTTAGAAAAATTTCTAAGTTTGGAAACTTTGACTTTTCAAAATGAAATCTTGAATTTTTGATTTCTTGATGAACAAGTTTCATATTTTGACATATTTTGATGAATTGTGATCTTTGACACTTGATTTTGACCAAAAAGTTAAAGTTTGACTTTTCAGTGTACAGTTGACTTTTGATCAGTTGACTGAAAATCAACTATCAATCAAATAACCTTGAGCAATGTTTTGAGTCATGCCATTATGTAAAAACTATGAAATTGAAACCTTGAGATCATGTCTCAAAACAAGTAACCATTTGCTAGGTAAAAAATCAGAAATTGCCCTTTCCCAGTCAAAACCCTAATTTTGACCATTTGGCCATTTGATTATCTGATCAAATTTCTTGAGGAATTATGGTCCAAACTTAATAAAATGACATATATGAGTTCATAATGTTGATATGGATAAAAAATTATGAAGTTTGACTGTAAATTAGCCATAGTTGACTTTTCCCCTAATACAGCTGATTTTAGGTCAACTGCTCAATTGACTGAGCAAAAATGTGATCCAAGACTTTAAACTTGACAGGAGCAATCTTGGGGGTCCATAATGATATATGAAAGTCATATGAGGCATTAAAAGTTCAATTGTACTTTTGCAATCTCAAACCCTAATTTCAGTCATCAGAGCTTAAGGAGGTGTCTTGAGCTGATCAACCCTTGTGCAGTCTTGAACCAAGGGAGATCTTGTGAGAAAATACTTGATAAATGAGAGGGAAAATTTTGGGGTACAACAACTAGCCTTTTATTCTAGCATCTCAAGCTAAGCAAGTGTTCCATGTCATTGACCCGACGAGTACGAAATGGTCTATAATGCTTTTATCTAACAAAGTGATTGATGATACCGGTGTAGATCAAGGTGATATTGATGTTGAGAATCAGTCATGTATTAGATGGAATGATCAAGATAAGAATATTATAGCAGATGAATCATATATTAGAAACGATCATAAGGAGGGAATTTGGATCAATTCTGACGTCCGCATTGCTAAGAAACAAGTCATTTATATTCCAACCAAGAAAAGAAAGATATGCTAGTGAAAGAGGTAATATAGTAAAATGTTATATATTATGTCATTTTCAATAAATTTATATGCTCTTCTTTATTTGTCATTTGTTATATATTCAATTTATTAGGGATTTTTATATTGGGTTTATGTTTTTCTTTATTACAGGTTAGATGGCTAGTAACGAGGATCACCCACATGATGATGCTATTGATGATGGAGATCATGAGACTGTTATTGATCAGGAAGAAGAAATTATACGGGGAATAACAGTTATGAAGAAAGTAATTTGTGATAGAGACCGGGGCATAAAATTAGATGCGCATTGGAGCCAAAGTGGCCAACTAATTGAGCCTAACGGTTCAACAGTGACAAGTTTTATTGGTGCACTTGTAAGGAATGAAGTTCCAATTACTTGTGATGATTGGAGAAAACGAGAGTTGAAAGAAGCTAAAGAAATTTTTTAGAGTGACATACAGGTACCATATTTAATGAAGTTCCAATTTGTTTTTAATGATGATTATGTCTTTAAATTACTTGTACTAACGCACTCTGTGTATGTTTTTCGTAGAGGTCTTTCAACAACATTGATGATACTAGAAGAACTTTTTGTCTCTGATTGGCCAGAAAACTACTAAGAGGGTTTAAGACTTTTTTAAATATTAAGTTTCTTAAGGGTGCGGATAAATGTTTTGTTGATGCAGAGCTTCCATCTAAATATGCTAGTTTGGTTTCACCTAAAGAATGGGAAACATTTAAAGCCAAACGAAAAACCCAAGAATTTCAGAGTGTAAGTGAAACAAATATGCAAAGAGCATCAAATCCCGCGTATCCATACAGAAAAGGGCGTATTGGACATGGACGCTTAGAACAGTCTATCGTAAGTATCTATAAATTGCAATGATATACTTGTTCATCATGAATTATATTTGATCATATTATTTGGCTTAATGTGTAGTTAACCAAGGAGAATAGTTCTGAAACATCGCTTTCGGCATATGTTTTGTGGAAGGAAGCCCGTGTGGGTAAGTATGGAGTTGTCAAAGAAGATGTTCAAAAAGTTTTTGAGAAATGTGTAAGTATAGCATTATTTCTTTAATTAAATCAAAAGTTTAGTAACATATAATTAAGATAAATTTTCAATATTCATATGAATTTCAGGAGATTCTATCACAGTCTATATGTCCAGATGAAGACAATGATGGCAGGAGCATACTTAGTCGAGCATTAGATGTTTGTGAGTATTCTGGTCGGGTAAGGGGTAAGAGATTTGGAATCACTCCAAAATCCTTGAAGATGAAAACACAAAAGACTCCTAGCAATAAAGAACTGCAGGAAACCTTGGAAGCACTACAAGCTGAAGCCCGTGAATTGAGAAGGGAAAATGAATTAAGAGAGAAAGCTTTAGGTTTTAAATCTACTAGTGACAAAGGTAGTATCGGTTGTAATTTTCAACCGAATCTTCCAGAGGTAATTATATATATCATTATGAAATTAAAGTAGCTTAATTATTTAATTTAAATATATACACAATAACAATTTGAAATTTATTACTGGTTTTAGGGCATTTCACGTTGTCAACTCTACTTATCGTCACCGACTTATCAGATGGTTGGAAAGGGAAAAGTGCATAACACTTTGGGAGAATTACTTCACACTAAACAGCTCCCTACTGGCTGTTTGAAAGTATTGGTTGACATTGCTTTGGAGAAGGATGCGTTATTACCACATCCTGACGATGTTTTGGATGCCACACTGGTGGGAGATGCAATAGGTTCGTTTGTTGCATGGCCGTCAAGCCTCATTAGTGTAGATGATGAGGTATGCTTAAAACCCTATATATGAACCTTTGAGTATTCAAAGTTTTTACGCCCATTTTACGTACATTTGTTTTTACATGGTTATGTTAATTAGACTCCAACAAAATCCAAAGCAAAAGACAGGGGATTTCGCGGCAAACTCAGTCAGTTGCATCAATAAAAGAGGTACATCACAATTATATGATATTTATGCATGAAAAATGTTAATTCGTGATCTTATACTTCACATAACTAATTATATGATCTTTAGATTCATGCTAAAGAGAATGAAGATGTCGGTAGGGGTAAGAATTCTGAAATTAGCAACATTTCCATACAAAAAAGGTTGTTTCTAAGAAGACCGCGGCTAAAAAAACTACTTCTAAGTTTAGGTCGTGCCTTGGGACATTTTTAGAAATGTATGATATTCCAGAAGGAAATACTCATTTTCTACCTATGGAGTTTGGTATTTTTGGTTTTAAATATTCCGAAACAATTGGTATGGAGGATTTTGATCAAGTTTTACAACATATGCAATTAGGCCTCGGTGTTGTTAATACATATATAAGGTATATTCGATCTACTTTGTCTAATTAATTGATCGATTCACTTACTCATTCCAAATGTTAATGAGGTCTTTTATTTAAGGTTTTTGTATGAAAAATTGATGCGCCCGAGTGGATTGGAGCAAAGATTCGCTTTCTTATCTCCTTTCAGTACCAACTTAGGGTTAATCACGTATAAACCAGATGAAGTTATGGCGTATGTACTCGAGCGCTTTATGGCCGACAAAGAAACTGAGAAGTTATTCTTTTTACCGCTTAATATCGGCAACGGGTTAGATTTTCACTCTAAATTCCTCTATTATAATCTTTCATATTTTGACGTTGTGTAGAAATTTTTCATATCACATTTGTTTAATATTACAATGGACATTGGTTTTTGGTCGCGATTAATCCTATCAGAGAAGTTGCATATTATCTGGATTCTTTATGCAATGATCCAAGTACATACCAAGATATGAAGAATATGATTGATACGTAAGTGAGATTGTTCTAAATATTTGTGTGTATATTTATTTATTTATGTGAATTTTTCTAAATATGCGTTTTATGTTTTATTAGCATTATACAAGTTTTTCGAGCAAAAAGAGGTGTTCAAGTACCAAAGAGTAAAGCCAACAACATTACATCGATTATAGTGGAGGTATATTAATTAATTATCACAATTTTGATTATATTAATAGTGATTATACATGATAAAACTTATGCCTTATCTATATTTTATTTTCATGTGTAGTGTCCTCGGTGTTGTACCCCAATTTTTGCCCCTAAGATCCCTTCATCATACCATATTGATTCAACCACAACAAGATCACATTAGGGCTTTTGGTTCTCCTCCCTATCTTTAGCTTTGCTCTTTGAGGAATCACCAAGCAGCTTGACTTATTTTTCTTTTGTGATCATGCATGTTTTGTTTTGACTTTCCTTTTAATTAATAAAATGCAATGTTGGTTTGTCTTACTTGTTAATAATGTAGATAAAGGCAATATGGCTTAGCAAGTTGATCCATGGGTTCATGAGTTTATTTCCATGCCCTAGTCAATAAAGCTTGAGAAATTCAAACCTCACCATTGAATTTGTTTTGGAAGAAATGGCATGTCAAGGTTCATTTTGGTTCACCACATTTCAAAGTTATCAAGATTGATTCAAAAGTACAAGAGGTTGATTGAATAAGTTGTCATGGTTGGACAAGGCCTTGTTCCCATTGGTCACAAGTGCATATTTCTCTCAATTCTCAAGATATGGAAGTGGTTTTGGTTTCTATGAGTTCTCATTATCATCCTCAACAACTTCTATCTACAAAACAAAAGTGTTGGTACAAGAAGGTTGTTTAAAATTGTCAAAGTTCCTCAAAGCATTTTCTTGATCTAGGAGCTAGGGTTTTAACCTTCAAAGAAGTATATCTTGCTCATCTTTTGGTATTTTTGAGTGATTCCAAAAACATCCTCCTCTTAAAAGGGTTATTAAAAAATCACTTCAAAAGTTTCAAGGATTTTTCATGTGGAATAAACTTGATGATGAAGAAAGATTACAAGTCCTCCAGATGAAACCCCAACTTCCCATGTGTGACTTCAAATAATCACAACTTGGTCAATTTTTATCACCTTGAGTCCACTCTTTTTCCATAATGATATCGAGGATATGAAATTTGTTCCTTATTTTATGTGCAAAGTAAGAAAATGGATAGATGATACCTTAAGGATACAAAAGATTATAGGTCATTTCATGATTTTTTGTCAACTTCAATAATTCATAACTCTCTCAATTTTTGGAGATTTTGAATGGTTCAAGTTTGAAAATGTCATTCAAGAGGTCTATTTCATTCCATCTTTTTTGGTCAAGAGAAAATTCCAAGAGGAAGGCCAGGTTTAAATGCAAAACATTATAGGTCACTTTTGAAGAAAAACTTGAAATATTTCTAAGTATGGAAAGTCAACCTCTTTTTCTCAACTTTGACTCATTGCAACTTTCAGCTCAAACATCCATTTGATTCTATTCTTTTTCCATTGCAAAGCTTGTAATCTCATCTTTCTAAAACATCAAGAACCATGCCTTAAGACCCCTTGATCTGAGAATGCCATTGTTTCAAAAGTGGTAACTTGGAATTGAAGTTTCATCGCAAGTCAGAATTTGAATTTCATGTTACAACTTCTAACCCTCAAATTAGCACGTGTTTTGGGTCTAAACATGATTAGCCAGCTTTCCCAAGTGGTTTAGTGCATCAAAACACGCATTTTGGATGAGTTTTGACAAAAGAGAAGTCACACTTTCTTTATGATGCAGACCCACATGAATTCCCTCCAAATTGCATCATTCACCCTTCCTTTTGATCTCATTTGCTTCTCCTATAAATACATGATCTATCCCATTCGTTTTCTCAAGCTTGAACAACCAAAATCACCCTGCCAAACTCGCTCCATAATTCACTTTTCTGCAACTTCAAAATCATTGTTCAAGCCGTTTTCAATCTATTTTTTCTATCAATTCACCTTCCTTGATCTTTCCAGAAGCTAACAGAAGAAGAATTGAGCCTTGAAACCTTCTAAATTGATCTGACCAAGTCCATTTACAGAGCTCTGCAACTGAACTTCAATAGGTAGATTTCTCCATCAATTCTTCCAAACTTTGATATCATTATGAAGCTCTCATTGCCCTGGTTCTAGTCGCAACACTTTCTTTTAACTGAAAACACGTTTTGGCCATGAATTTTCAAATTCCTTTTCAAAACTTTCCTTCCAATTTGCTTGAGCTACAATTTATATAAATTTTTCGCAAAGGTGTGATTGTCTTCGTCTTGATGAGATGAAGCGAATGGTACTTGTCTCGTGCTCTAATTTTATAGTTTGAGCAAGCTCGATTTGAGACTGGCTGGAGGTTGAAGATGACCAACGTGTCATCCTTCAACCAATGAAACAACGCCATTTGGATTTTTTGAATATCTGATTTAATTAATGATCATGTGTGTTATTCACTAATGACCATGATATGCACAGCGCGTCTGATCTATTGGATTAGTTACTAACGTGTTTTGACTCTCATACATTGGTCCACATTTTTTTGAATTTATTTTATTTTCTGATTTTTATATTTAAATTGTTTTAAACTTCAAAAAATCATAGAAAATTCATTTTAAGTCCAAAAAATCTGAAAAATATTATGAAAAATATTTTTTATTTTTCTCTTTCTGATTTATAATTTTTTACAATTTTATTTTGTGATTTGATATTTTTTTATAAATTTTCACTTTATTTGAATTGTTTTAAATATTTAAAAAAAACTTTTATGCATTTTTAAATTCTAAAAAAAATATGGAATGATCCAATGATATTGTGACAAATATTGTTGACCTCATTTATTTTTTGTTTATGACTTTTTAATTTTTTTTATCATTTTTGGTTTATTTTACTCATTTCTTTTAATTTTAAAAATAGTTTCTGACTTTAAAAAATTACCAAAATTTTTATAAAAAGATTTGAGTTCATTTATGACTTTTCTATGGTCTTACTTAGTCTTTCTTGATTAATTTGAATATGGCTGATATTTTTCTCTCTTATTTCTATTTTAAAACATTTTAAAACCCTTTTTAATATATATATATTAAATGTAATATTATTTTGTGATTATTTTCTTGCTGATCTTGGGTTGAATTTTTTATCATGAACTTTGTTAACACCATTGGATCCATGGTGTTGAGTCTAAATCCATAAAAATGGATGAATGATTTTAATAATAGTTTGATTAAATTTTAATTCAAATGTGGTTTATATATTCTTTCCCACCCTTCTTCATCTCATTCCTTTCTTATTGCACTAAGTGTTATTGGAGCATGATCTCTATATCATGTCTCAAAACAAATGGTGCATAGATTGCTATTGACCGATCTCAAAATAGGTGTGACTTCTACATAAGTCCACTTATGATTGCTTAACATAGCGCTAAATTTTATTCCGATTCGAATAAATGATCATTCATGGCCCAAACCTATGTTTGCAAGCCCAAGTATGTTAATTTGATCTCTTTGATCCAATAACCTTGAGATTCATTGTATGGAGGCTTTGGTTCTACATATTCTCTAATGGATCTTCATCAATTTTGATCAACGCGAATCACTTAAACATCGTTGATCATTAAATGTTACTTTTGAGAATTCTTAAATGGGTGATATACTTGACAAAAAGCAAATGCAACTTGTTGTGTGGAGGCTTTGGTTCTACCAATCCTCTAATGAGTTCCAAATGCAAGTTTCAAGATGGTCATCCAACCAATCACTAATTTCTAACAATTGACTTTATTTTTGTGTTTTTATTTTATGCTCTTTTACTTTATGCACCATTTACTTTAGCATTTACATTTCATGCTATTTTTCATCTTTTCTCACTTGAGCATTTACTTTCTTGTCATTTTTATTTTGCTCACTTGAGCTTTTCTTTTTTTTAAGACACCTAATAATCAACATGAACCATAAAACACTTTAATGATACTTGGACTATTTGGTTACTATCCTTGGCATTATGGAGTATTGGACTTCTTGGACTTAGGATTAGAGACCTTGGCCTATGTTGGAGACCTTGTGACCTTAATTGATATTTTGTCTGGAGTTCTTGAGGTTTACCTCAAGACATTAGGTTGTTTATTTGTTTTGTGTGCAGGTTATTGTGATTACATACTTTGTTTGTAATCTGGAATTCACCTGTATACAACTGTTACTCTGCCCAATTTTTGTGAAGACTTAATACACTTGAAGTTTGATTCTCTCAAGAGGTCTAGTATCTTTGCTTGCTTGGTTTCAATCCAAAGAATGAGAATTCTATCTTGACTCATAATGTCAAGTATTGGCTTCTAGTTGGTTAGATGGTTCTTCTCCCTAACTTTTACCTCATTCTTTAGGATAAGTCTCTTCTTCTCCTCCCATTTCTTTAATTTCAAAAATCTCCTCCCTCCTTTTGAAAACTCTTCTTGTTTTTAAAACTTGAATCACTTCCATAATAAACTTGGACCTAGGTCCATGTGTTTTCAAAACCTTTTCATAAATAAACTTCAATCAATTTAATAATACCTTGACATTTTTTTGTGAGAAGACTAAAAGTCAATCAATCTCATTTCAAACCATTTTGCCACTTTGGATTTTTACTTTAAAACTTTTCTCAAAAGATTGGACTCTTGTCAATCCTTGTAGTGATGCAAACGACTATACTTGTACAATATATAGTGAAATGAGAAATTTTACACTTGGGTGTTGAGTGAGGCATTGTTGATTTTAAAATCCAAGCCATATCCTCCACTTTGAGATGATGCAAATTCTCCTTTCTCAGGATTGTGGGTAGTAAGTATGTTTTTCAGACGGACAATGACAATGATGTCTTATCTCACAAAATTAACTAACACACTTGTGTTTTAAAATTTTCAAAAGGTGAACACGTGTACCCTGATGCCCTATTGCACAGAAGGTGGTACGTAGGCACTAAAGGTTCACAACCGCGGCGAGTGCAAAAATCATAAAAAATACTTCTCTTCTCACCTCCACCATGTATTTCTATACAACATATTTTATAGCCAAAATATACAGATTTTCAAAGAGGTTCCTACAGAGTACCGTAGATGTTTAGGGTGCTAATACATGCCCTTTGCATAACCAACCCCCTTACCTAGAATCTTTCCCCATTTTTTTTGGGTTACTCGCTCTTTTCCCATTCCTTTGGAAACAATAAAGTGCGGTGGCGATTTTTATTTTTGATCTGTATAAGTCTAGTCAATCCAATGGCTTAATCTTAAACATTTCTACTGCTACAGAGAAAAAAATGGTGACTTCACTGGGGAAAGATTGACCTCTTGCTGGTCCATCCCTAAGTGGGTTAAACCTATCTTTCTTTATATTTTCATATTTGCTATTTTTGTTTATGTGTTATATGTTATATATTTGTTTGTTTGGATTTTTACTGGTTTTCAGGGGCTTGGTGATTACTTATAAGTCCTATACCCGAACTTGGGAAAAATTTAAGATATGAAGGGCGTTATAGTCATGTTAAATTTGAGGGAGTAATCCCAAAAAAGGAGGCATGAGATCCCCCACTCAGTGGAGGCCCCTTTGATTGTAGTATCGTTTACCGAGTAATCAGGAAGACGTGTTGCTTTCGAACTGGGAGCCTGCTGAAGCTGAGGATCGTAGAATACCTAACCTATCTTGGCCTTTTAGGTGTAGTGCAGAAGCTATGACGGAGTAATCCGGAAATAGTTGTCACGCGATACTATGCTCGGACGAGTTTTTCTTGAGAATATTACTAATTACCGTGTTAATCGGGAAGTTGGTGATATCTGAAGGTAGGATGTAGACTCTGGGAACCTCTAGAACCTTGTTCGTAAGGTGATAACTTTTAGACCATACCTTATGGGTAGTACCTTCGACCTCATGCTCATGACGTTGAACCTATGAACCTTATGTGTGTGATCTTGTGTGTGATTGTTGCATCATGCATCCATGCACTCATAAGCATCTTTTGAAGAAATTTTATTTCGAGGGACTTGAAAGTTGACCATTTGCGAATATCTCAGGTACCTTTTGACCATGGATTCTGGAAAAAGAAAGACCGGAAAATACAGTTTCGAAGATCCCAAGATAGATGAGTTGATCAGTCTAATTCCCGAGATTGAGTGTTCTGCAGATTTTTGGAGCAAGTATGGATCCATCATTCCTCTCATGAAGCTTAGGATGAAGGAGGGTATTCTCTAGACCTTGGTCCAGTTCTATGATCTGATGTATCATTTCTTTACTTTCCCTGACTATCAGTTGATGCCAACACTAGAGGGGTATTCTTATTTGTTGGATTTACCTATTACCAGTCGTGTTCCTTTTACTGGTTTGGAGGGTGAGCCAAAACCACACAAGATTGCTGCTTTGATCCATCTGGGGAAGTCTGAGGTTAAAGCCCATATGACTACTAAAGTAGGGATTAGAGGATTACCAGCTCAGTTCTTATTGGAGAAAGCTCGTTACTTTGCCAGGATGAAGAGTACAGTCGCTTTTGAGGCCATTTTTGCTTTACTTGCTTATTGGTTGTTTTTATTCCCTAATGTGGATAAGTTTGTTGACATTAATGCTATCAGGATCTTCATGATTGGAAACCTAGTTCCTACATTATTGGGTGATGCTTATTACTCTATTCATCTTCAGAATTCTTATCATGGGGGGATGATTATCTGTTGCACGCCTCTGTTGTACCAGTGGTTTATTTCTCATATGCCTCAGTCTGATGCTTTCTGGGATGTCAGGAAGGAACCCCGTTGGGCTCCTAAGATCATGGCACTTATTCACTCAGATATTGTTTGGTATCATCATGCTTACCATGATGTAGATATTATCGACAGTTGTGGTAGTTTCCCCAATGTACCTCTTCTTGGTACAAAGGGGGGAATTAACTATAACCTTATTCTTGCACGACGACAACTTGGTTATCCGATGAGGGATAAACCAAATAGTATTCATTTGAGTGGTTTCTTCTTGAAGGAGGGAGAAGACCATATGGAATCTAGGGAGCAGATTGTGAAGGCCTGGAGTCACATACATAGGAAGAGTAGGAAAGACTTGGGACCTATGGGAGCTGTTTCTTTGGAGCCTTATCTTCAGTGGGTCCAAACGAGAGCTATTCAGTTGAAGATTTCGTATTCCCGGGAAGCACCTATGCCTGATTTGTTTGTGAAGACCACTCCTCCCTTATTAGATGATGTGGAAGATCTACAACTTGCTTTGGTCAGGATGCAGCAGGAAAAGGATGCTTGGAAGAATAAGTGCTAAACTTTATAGATTTCCTATAGAGCAGATTTGAAAGAGAGAGACGACTTGATTAAGATTCTTGAGAGTCGGGCTGTAGAGACCATGGAGAGGCAAGGGGATTTATTTTCTCCTAAGCCTCAATCAGATACTAGTTTCTCACTTCATGATTCAGGTGGTTGGAAGGAGGTTGCCACCAGATATGCGGAAGAAAACCAGAGGTTGAAGGCTCAGATTGCCAGGCTTACAGGGAAGCGGTAACGTATAGAGTGATCTCCATCAACTTTAATTCTTAGGGTTTTAGACTTTATTTTCATCTTGTACTCGGGATTATTGAAACTTGTAATCCATTTTGAAGTTATTATAATAAAAAATTTCAGTATTTCAAATGTGTTATTACTTTGATATTTGCAATGTGTCTATAAATCTTTGAGTCCCTTGAAATATTAATAAAATAAATCATGTGCATTGCATATCATCCATCATATTTCACATATTTATTGCATTTATTATGCATATCCAGGTGTCTTACCAAGCTTCTTTACTTTGTTCAGCAAGCTGTCTTACCACTACAATACTCAAGCTAATTTCAGAAGGAAGATGGACAACTTAGAACAAGAGAATCGCGAGCTGCGCGAGGAAGTTTCTGCTCTGAAGGTCGGCATGGCCAATCTCACTGCTCTGATGGAATCTCTGATGGCTGCTCAGAATCAGCCACTGAGTGTTCAACCTCAACAGACAAAGGTTACTACTGAAGCTCCGACTGTTCTTGTGTCTGCCATTCCAGCTGTTGTTCAAAATCGCATGCCTCAAGGTTGTCCATGGGGAATGCTAGAGAACTTTGTGCCTGAAGGTTTCAATCTTGGTCCTCAGGTTACTCCAGTTGATCAGACTATTGTTACTCCTGCACCTCATGTGGTGCATGCTACTCCTGCTACACCTCCTTCGGTGAATATGGTCCCATTTGCTAATCATGATATGTATCGTCCTTTTCCTCCACCAAGTGAAGGCTTGGGTCTCTATGATAGAATAGATGATTTTCAAGATCAGTTTGACAAGATGCAGAGGGAGATGAAGGCCCTCAAGGGAAAGGAACTATTCGGGTAGAATGTGAATGATTTATGCTTGGTCCCGAATGTCAAGATACCTGCGAAGTTTAAAGTCCTGGAATTCGAGAAGTACAAGGGCAACACTTATCCTCGTGCTTATCTTGTGATTTATATAAGAAGAATGTCTACCCACACTGATGATCAACGTCTGTTGATTCACTTTTTCCAGGATAGTTTGACTGGTGTTGCGTTGAAGTGGTATATGAGTTTGGAGAGTGTCAATATCCATACTTTCAATGACTTGGGAGAATAATTTATCAGACAGTACAAATACAACATGGACATGGCGCATGACCGTGATTAACTCAGGGCCATGGTCCAGAAGGACAGGGAATTATTCAAAGAATATGCACAAAGATGGCGTGAGATAGCCGCCCAAGTGATTCCTCCCATGGAAGAAAAAGAGATGAGTAAGTTTTTCCTGAAGACTCTGGGTGCTTTCTACTATGAGAGGATGGTAGCGAGTGCGCCAAGTGACTTTACTGAAATGGTGGGCATGAGTATCCATTTGGAAGAGGCTGTAAGAGAGGGCCTATTAACAAAAAGTGAAAGTTCCAGAAGTACGAAGAATCCATCCTATGGGTTTTCCAAAAATAAGGAAGGAGATACAAATGTTGTTATGCAAGAAAGGAAGGTTAATCCTCCTAGAAGAAATTATCAGCGTCATCAACAAGTCGCCTCAGTAACTCCAGTTGTTGGTGTAGCTCCAACCACCGTTGCTTATCAGAGACCATTCCATCAGGGGAATCAAGGGTTTAATCAGAGAAGGGAGAATTATGACCCTATCCCTATGAGCTATACGGAGTTACTCCCATCGTTAATTCAAAAGAAGTTGGTTCAGACCCGACCACCTCCTGCTATACCATCACCATTGCCTTGGTATTACAAGGCAGACCAAACATGTGCTTTTCATCAGGGAGCACTAGGGCACAATGTTGAGAACTGCTATCCTTTGAAAATTGAAGTACAAAAATTGGTGAGGACTGGTATCTTATCCTTCAAAGATGTTGGCCCTAATGTGAAAGATAATACTTTGCCAAATCATGGAGGAGCAAATGTTGTAAACATGGTTTCTGGTTGTCCAGACGACTTCTGGATTTTTGATATTAAATTGGTTAGAGGGGATTTGGTTAAAATGCATGCAGATCTCTGAATTTAGCTACTATACGCATGACCATGCCGGTTGTGTTATTTGCAGCATGGATATACATGGTTGTAACAAGATAAAGGCTGGTTTATAGGAGATGGTGGATGAGGGCCTCATCCACATAATCAGACCTAGGGCAGAGTATGAAGAGGAAGTAAACATGGTTTCTGGATGTTTTGGAGAGTTCAGAATCTTTGATGTGGAATATATGAATGAGGATCTTGTACAATTGCATGCTACTTTCTACCACATGGCTGGTCAGGTGGAACATCAGTATGGATCTTGCCGAATTTACTATCGGGACTCCCGAGGATGTTCAATTGTAAGGAAAGGTATTTAGTTGTTATTAGATAATGGAACTATCAAGGTTACAAGCCAAAAGGATGATTACCATGAAGTTGATGAGGTTGAGGTTTATTTGGCTGAAGGAGAGTCAGATGATGAGTATGCCTCTGCGGATGAGTTCTTCTCCTTAGATGAAGACATGTTTTCCAGAGATGACTCTGTAATGACTGAATGTGTTGAAGAGGGAGTGTGATACGGTGGGAGAATTGACTTGGGGTTTTGCGTTTGTGTTTGCAAATGTTTCGGTTTAGCAAGAGTCGCCACCGACTTTTTATTTTATCCTAAGGAAAGGTCAAAAAGCACAGGAAAGACCTTTGAGATGTTTTCTTGGGTTCGGGGAGTAGATTATAGAAAGGGAAGGTATTAGCACCCTTTCTATCCATGGTTATCCATGGGATCTTAGTTACTTGCTTAGATCACTTGCTTTGCTTTTCAATTGTTTAAAATGGTGCTCTTCAATTGTTTGAAATGGTGCTTTGTGTGTGGTTTTGAAAGATGTTTTGAAAATAAGCCATCGTTGTGGCAACCTTTGTAATGATTCTTGTTTGAATGTATACAAAGGTGTTTTTGTCTTTTGAAAAGTTTTCAATGTTTGAAAGTAGGGTTTTGAAATTGTGTTGGTGAAGTGTGTTTTGAAGATAGCAAGGATGTTTTTTTGCAAGCTTTGATCAAGTAACTAAGAGTTGTCTACCCTATTTTACTCAAAGGTCTTTCCTATGTCTTCAACCCTTTTAACAATGTTGTTTCACCATTGTATTTGGTGAACAACCTTGTGTTAGGATGTTAACGGGACAGGCGTGGGTCATCGTATAGACCATGATAACAATAGTGTCAAGTATTTTCGGCAATTTTCTTGAGGGACTTGATCATTTTGTTTAGGCAACTCAGATAGCGTCATCGAGGGACTATGATCTTTTGTTTTGTTTTTATTTTTCCAAAGTACTTGACATGCAACCATGGCCCATTTTTGAAGGCAACAAATGGATTGTAATCCTAGGGGTGCAAGTGTGTATTGTGTTTGTTCTCATGCATTGTTATCTTGGATTAGGTCAAACTAATTGTTGATTTTATTTTGCATACAAACCCTAGGTTTAATCATGGCATAATTGAAAGCATCTAAAGGTGCGAGAATTTAAATTCTACACTGTGATACAGTGGGAGAACTGACTTGAGGTTTTGCGTTTGTTTTCGCACTTGTTCGGTTTAGCAAGAGTCGCCACCGACTTTTTATTTATCCTAAGGAAAGGTCCAAAAGCACAGGAAAGACCTATGAGATGTTTTCGTGGGTTCGGGGGGTAGATTATGAAAAGGGAAGGTGCTAGCACCCTTTTCATCCATGGTTATCCATGGGCTCTTAGTTACTTGTTTTAGATCACTTGCCTTTTCTTTTCAATTGTTTGAAATGGTGTTTAGTGTATGTGGTTTTGAAAATGTTTTGAAAAAGATGCCTTGTCTAGGCAACCATTGTAACAATTCTTTACTCGAATGTTTTACAAAGGTGTTTGTCTTTTTGAAAAGATGTTTCAATGTTTTTTGGAAGTTTGTTTTGAAATTGTGTGGAGATGTGTGTTTGTGAAGTGTGTTTGAAAATGGCAAGTGTGTTTTGCAAATTTGATTAAGTAACTAAGAGCTATCTACCCTAATTTACTCAAAGATCTTTCTCATGTTTTAACCCTTTTAACAGTGTTGTTTCACCATTGTATTTGGTGAACAACCTTGCGTTAGGATGTTAACGGGACGGGCGCGGGTCATCGTTTAGACCATAGAGGCAATAGTGTCAAGTATCTTTGGCAATTTTCTTGAGGGACTATGATCATTTTTGTTTAGGCAACAAGATAGCGTCATCGAGGGACTATGATCATTTGATTTGTTTTTGTTTTGCCAAAGACACTTAACATGCAACCATGGCCCATTTTTGAAGGCAACAAGTGGATGTAACCCTAGGGGTGCAAGTGTGCATTGTTTGTTTTTCATGCATTTGTCTTGTATTAGGTCAAGCTATTTATTAATTGATTTTGCATACAAACCCTAATTACTATACAGTATATAGAAAGCGATAAATTGCGGGAATTTAAAGTCTAAGCTATTACAAATAAGTATCCGGGGATGGGGGTACAAAGGTTTACAAATGGGGATGAGTCTTATCAGGATAGTAGTGTCCAAATATTATTTATAACCCAATCGAATCATCGCATTCTCAATGTAAAAATATAGCAAGGTATAAGAATAAAAGAGAAACAAAAGTATTGTGACATGCATATGATTATTTACAAATGAGTAAAAATGTTAACCTAATGTATTTATTAAGTATTTATTTATTTTTGTGTTTTTGTTAATGTTATATAAATAAAAAGGGTTTTAAAGAGAAAAGTATTTAATTCAAAACAAACTAATTATTTATGTACTTTTTAAAATGTAATGAACATTAAGAAAATTTTGTGCAAAAAGTTAATGTATTATTTTTATTTAACAAAAATATTAGTTTAAGTTATATATAAAAAAGGAAAAAAAGTAAATTGATAGAAAGAAAAAAATAGTATTGATTTATAAACCTAAGGAAAATAAAAAAAGGAAACTAAATGGGCTTAGGCATTAGTATGAGGGGCAGGCCCAAATAAAAGAACAAATGCTGATTAAAACAAAGGGGGGTGCAGCGCCAGAATTGTTGGGCCTAAGGGGTTTGTCCAAGGGGGCAGGCCCAAACGCGTTACAAAGTTTTTGTTTAGGGTTTCAAATGGTTTGGCTCAGAATAGGGTTACACAGTTTTGGAACGACACTGCTCTCCATCTTCTTCTTCATCTTTCTTGTTCTCAACCATGGTTTCTGATGCTCCTCAAGCCTTAGGCCACCAGACGCGATGCCTCCACCTCCTCCTCTTCATGGTTGCTCAGGCGGTGATAAAAGAGGTAATGATTTCGTTCTATCGCGTTTTTTTAGGGTTTTCAGATTCCTGTCTCTTGAATGATTAAACCTTTACATGTTCTGATCTTTTTATATGTTTTGAACTTCTGTATTATTTGTTTATGTGAGGTATATAAAGAAAGAAGGAGGAATTACTACCTCGGGGTTTGTTGTTGGAGAGGAGAATGAGAGTTGGACGGCGACGCTTCTCAGGTGGCCGAACGAAGGGGGATGTGATGGTGATGCTAGCTTCCTGGTAACCTCGTATCTTTCTTCTCTTGAATGGTTTTATGATGATATGCTATAATCTGAAAACCCTGTTCCACCAACTTCTGAATCTCTTCCTCTCTGAATACTTGCTTTTGTGATGCTTTTGATGATTATTCTGTGATGAACTTTGCTTTGGAGTTTCCCTCTCTTTGGACTTGATTTGCTTTCAATGATGAATTTGATTCTGAGATACTTGTGCTTCTGAGTTGCTTTCTTCTGAGTTGCTTTTCCTCTCTTGGGCTTTTGATGATTCTGTGATGAACCTAGTTCTGAGAATCTTTGTTATCGTTACTGATTTGGACAGGCTTGTTGGATTTTGGATTTGAAAAAACTTTGGGGTTTATTATGCAGGCAGGTTTTTTTGTTTGCTGTTTGAACTGGTTTGATGTTATAGGCAGGCTTTTTGAACAGGCAGGCTTATTTCTGGTTGCAGATGGGTGCAGTTTTTGAACTTGTTAGTTTGTTGTGTAGGCTGTATGTTTTGTGTAGTTTTTGACAGGGCTAAAGGCAGGCTTGCAAGTTTGCTTGCTTTTAGGTTTGTTTCTGGTTTGAGGCAGTTTGAAACAGGCTTGAGGCAAGTAGGTTTCTGGATACTGAGTTTGTTCGGGTTTTGGGCAGGCTGGAGCTTATGCAGGCTTGGAGGAAAACATGCCTCAAGGCTTGCTTTTTGGTTACAGGCCTGGAAGTTTGCTTGCTTGGTAAGGCTTTTAGGCTTTGGCTTGAAGCAGTTTCTGTAACAGGTTTGAGGCAGGCTGCAAGGCTTGAGGCAAGCTTTGGTTTGCTTGCTTCTGTAACAGGTTTTGAGGGCTTGTGTTATGGTTACAGCTTTGTGTTATATTTTTCTATGTGTTCTGCCCCCCTTTACAGTGTTGGATATCTTGTTATATTTATTTATGTCTTAAGCCTGCCCAAAAACTGTAAGCCTGCTTTTTGCTCTCTTTCTCTCTCTTCAGAAAAGCATATTATATTGCTTTAGAAGTACTTTTCTGAAAAGGTTGTGGCCTGGAAAATGATGAAAATGTTTTGAATATTGCTTGCATCTTTGGCTTTCCTCTGCATATCTTCCAGATTTTCTGCCTTTGCTTTTTGTGTACTTGCATGCAGCTTTATTGACAGCTCTTGGACAGTTTTGTTGACAGCTCTTTTTGACAGTTTTGATAGCTTCTTTGGACAGTTTTGAATTTGTGATTTAGTTTGCTTAGTTTGAAACTGTAACTTG
The DNA here is from genome assembly GCA_948472305.1 of Vicia faba. Lineage (NCBI taxonomy): Eukaryota > Viridiplantae > Streptophyta > Magnoliopsida > Fabales > Fabaceae > Vicia > Vicia faba. The sequence continues at coordinate 359,928,871 of OX451738.1, forward strand.
GCTGTTTGGTTTGAAGGCAGTTTTGCTCTTGTGCAGCTTTGTTTGGCATTTCAGTTTGCACTTTGCAATTTGTGAATTTCTTATGCAGCCTTGTATTTAATTAATTCCATGCTTGCAAACAATTTTTATTTCCCTCTTTGTGAACCAAGAAGAGACATCTTCTTGCGATTTGCAGAGAGGACGAACAAACTGATTCCGGCCAACAACCTTTAATGATGAGTTTTTGATTAACTGTCCGAAAATGCTTTTCCAATTCATCTGTGTTTGACTTCTCTTTTTCTGGCTTTGCAGGTGAATATTAATTGGGGCAAGGGAAGCATCAGTAGAAGATGAAGACTTCAAGCAACTTAGGATATATATTTAATTTATTTTTAATCATTGTAATAAACGTCATTGTAACACTGTAAATAAATTTACTGTATCAAATAAACATTTGTAACAACAATTGAAAATGAATAAAAATCTTTTTTTGTCAGATATCTCTTTTAATTCTTCTGCACTTGTTTATTTAATTACTTAAATTTCTTGAATTATAATAATTGGAAGTTATCCCAATAATTTTAACATAGAAATTATAAATAATCAACAAACGTCTGGCGTTCCAAATAACCAAAAGCATTGCACAGTTAAACAAACAAACGTCCATACGCCTTTCACCTCACTGATTAAACCAACACTTCAAACTCTCAATCAGAAGCCTCAGCTTCTATCCCAGATGTTTAGACTTTGAGAAACAAACAGGAATCTTGAACAAGCGTCAAAGCAGTCTGACAGTCAATTTAGACACGGTGGATTCAAATTCTTCTGAGAATGCGCGTGCAAACCCTAATTCTGGATTTATTGTCAAAGAAGCGTCCGCTTGATCAAAACCCTGAGCCAAACTCAACCAAATTAATAAAAACCCTAATAATCTGCTTGGACTGATTCAAAAGTTAATGGAAACCCTAATTTTGTCTGACTGATAAGAAAAGTCTGTTTGACCGATTCTTAAGCCAATCTGAAAAATCAGGAAAAACCCGAAGCTGTGATTTTTTGTGAAAAAGAGGAGGGCAAATTTTGGGGTACAACATACACTATTACAACATGATATAGGGAGGGGGGGTACAAATTTGAATTGGGGACTATTTTGCAAGAAATTAAATCCTAAATTATTACAACCATATTGAATGGGTAAGGCATAATATTAAATATACAATATTTAAATAAATACAATAAATAAATATTAAATAAAATGCATTTATGCAAAAAGATTTTTATGTATGTAAAAAGTATTTTTAATGTGAAATGTAAATAAATAAAAAGCCAATTTCAATCATTTTGTCTTTTAGGGCAAAAACCCTAATTTATTAAATAAATAGTATTATTTATTATTTATATACAATAATGTATTAATTTGCACAAAAATATAAATATATTAAAAAAATGGTATTTTTAGTATAAAATATTAATAAAAATAAAAATGTATTATTTTTGTATTTTTTGTCCTAATTATTTAATAAAATATGTATGTATATGTATTAAATATATTAAATATACTAAGTGTGTATAAAAATAAAATAAATTACTTACAAAATGTATACATTTCAAGAAAATATTTTCAAATGTGAATAAAAATAATAAATGAAAATAAAACATATTTTTGCATTATTTTACATTTAAACAAAGATAAATATAAAGTATTTAATGTATTAATACAAGAAATAATTAAAATAAATATCAAATAAATATAAAAATTTATGAAAATATTTTTAGTATTTTTTTATATTAGAAAATAAAATATTAAAATCAGAAATGAAATAAAAATGCAAAAATGACAAATATACAAGAAATGGGCCAGGGGGGTGTAAAAAGAAAAGAGGGGGGGGGGGGGGGGGGGGGCAAAAGCAAGCCTGTACAGGCCCAGCCCAAAGACAACTTCATCTTCTTCCTTTGAACAAGAACACACGCGCTTCTATACACAAAATGCTATCTCCTGATTCCTTGCTTTTTTGACAAAACTCATAACATGAAACTTGTAGAGCATCAAACAACGAAACTAACCATATAAAAAACTTAAGCTAACTCTCAAAGACCAGAGATAATTTCTCTGGCCCTAATTCTTAACCTAGTTTTTTCAGAAAGTTCATGAACAAAATTCTCCTAGCACAATTAATATAAATGAAAACTAAGGACATGTATGGTTTCAGGGCTATGAATACAACATCTTTCATTCACAAACCTAAGTCTAACTATTTCTAAATAGAGAGATAGAAGTTCATGAAATACCTGTTCCAGTTGACTTTGAACTGGACAATGCAGCAACTTCCAAGAGTGCTTGAGGTTCTTTTGAGCTTGCCTGAGGTCCAATGAAGCTTTCCCAATACTTGGCTTGTTTTGAAGTAGCATGAATCGTGCTACAGAACTCAACCTGCAAAGCTTTGAAGAAAAAATGGCAATGTGTGTTAATGGTGTTACAGCTAGCAATGGAGGTCTGGGATAGTTCAGGTGAGTTGAGTGGAAGATATTGGAACAAGTTTGAGGCCAAACGCACGAGGCAAAGTGGAGATGAAGGTGGTTCTGCAGGGCTTGCCCTGTTTTGCAGAAAAACAGTGATTTTGTGTACAAGAAGGTTTAAGGGGTCAAGGGCTCGTGTTTTTGACTTGTGAGGATATGCAAAAACTCTTTGACAACTTTGTTCTTGTTGGTTTTATCAGATATGAGAGATACAAGCTTTTGGCCCTTTGACTTGTTTTGAAAGCAAAGTTGGAAGTGAAGTGTGATAGGCCTGTACAGGCTATCTCTAAGCATGCACCAACTTATTGTACTATGACTGAGATTGTGTAGCTTTTTTGCTGCAAAGGAAGAAAGTCCAAGGCTCAAGAAAAATCAATTTGACATAAAGTGCCCTTTATGCAAATGGAAGTGTGGCCTTTATGCTTAAAATGGCAATGTTCATTGTACAAAGCTCTCTTGATCAGAACAATGCTAATATCCAATGTATTTGCATTCAATTTTGGAGTGTAAATTGGTTTAGAGGCCTGTAATCATGTACTAAGCTATCTTGGTCAGATTTGCAACTTGGTATGAACATGTATTGGCCATGGATCAAAGTGAGTTTTTGCCAACTTCAAGCATTCGATTCTCCCTAACCACAAAGGTGTTTGAGGAGTTCTTGGACAATTTGGAAATCTTGCAAAATGTACTATAATCCATCTTTGAAATGCAACTTGAAACTCTAAGTGGAACTATGTGAAAAATGGCCAAGAAGATGGGTCAAAATACTGCCTAAACTAGGGCAAAATTTTCCTAAGTTAAAAGTTTTAGGTACCCTTGTTCCAAAAATCATAACTTGAGATACAAGCTTCTTTTGAGAAAACTTTGTGAATCAAAGTTGTAGAATTTGTGATGGACTACAACTTTCATGTTTCAAGTTTTGTTTTAATACAATTGCATCTTGGTGAAAAATTGGGACAAAGTTAGGAAAAAATAAGAAAATTTTATAACTTAGAAAAATTCTAAGTTATGAATTTTTTTTTCATTTTAAACCCTAATTTGCATTTTTGGATTTCTTGATGAAACGTTTTCATAATTTGACATGTCTTGATGAAAAATGACCCTTGGCACTTGATTTTGACCAAAAAGTCAAAGTTTGACTTTTCAGTGTACAGTCAAATTTTGATCAATTGACTGAAAAAATTCACCTGTCAATCATGTGCATTTGAGATCTTTTGAACTTGTTGAATGGATCAAGATAGTGTCATTGAGTTCTTGAGTCCATGATTGAGCTTGATTTGCCATTGGTTAGGTCAAACAGTCAAAAATTGCCTTTGTACACTCAAAACCCTAAAAATGACCATTTTGCCCTTTTGATGATCTGATCAAATTTCTTGTGGAATTGTGATCCAAACTTGGTCAAATGGTTCATGTAAGTTCATAATGTTGATGTGGGTAAAAATTCATGAGGTTTGACTGTCAATTGGCCACAGTTGACTTTTTCCTCAATACAGCTGATTTCTAGGTCAATTGTCTAATTGACTGGGCAAAAATTTGAATCAACGCTTGAAACTTGGTATGGACAAACTTGCGAGTCCAACATGAAGTATGAAAGTCAATTTGGGCACTGTAGGTCAAAACATCACTGTGCAACTCAAACCCTAATTTAGGTCAACGGTACAAGGGGGTATCTTGAGCAGAGCAAACCCTAGCTTGATCTTGAGTTCCAAGAGTCTTGTTGTGATACACTGGGAGAACTGACTTGAGGTTTTGCGTTTGTTTTCGCACTTGTTCAGTTTAGCAAGATTCGTCACCGACTTTTTATTTTATCCTAAAGGAAAGGTTAAAAAGCACAGGAAAAACCTTTGAGATGTTTTCGTGGGTTCGGGGGGTAGATTATGAAAAGGGAAGGTGCTAGCACCCTTTTCATCCATGGTTATTCATGGGATCTTAGTTACTTGTTTTAGATCGATTGCCTTTGCTTTTCAATTGTTTGAAATGGTGCTTTGTGTGTGTGGTTTTGAAAATGTTTTGAAAAAGATGCCTTGTCTAGGCAACCATTGTAACAATTCTTTACTCGAATGTTTTACAAAGGTGTTTTTCTTTTTGAAAAGATGTTTCAATGTTTTTGAAAGTTGTTTTTTTTGAAAGTTGTGTTGTGGAGTGTGTTTTGAAAGTAGGCAAGTGTGTTTTGCAAGTTTGGTCAAGTAACCAAGAGCTATCTACCCTAAATTTCTCAAAGATCTTTCCTATGTTTTAACCATTTTAACAGTATTGTTCCACCATTGTATTTGGTGGACAATCTTGTGTTAGGATGTTAACGGGACGGGCGCAGGTCATCGTATAGACCACAAATGCAATGGTGCCAAGTATCTTTGGCAATTTGCTTGAAGGGACTTGATCATTTTTTAGGCAACTTGAGAAAGCGTCATCGAGGGACTATGATCATTTGATTTGTTTTTGTTTTGCCAAAGACACTCAACATGCAACATGGCCCATTTTTGAAGGCAACAAGTGGAGTAACCTTAGGGGTGCAAGTGTGATTGGTGTTGTCCATTTTCATGCTTTTTTGTCTTTGTATTAGTCAAGCTATTTGTTGGTTTTATTTACATACAAACCTTAGGTCTATCATGGCATAATTTGAAAGCTTTTAAATGCGGAAGTTTAAAGTCCTAAATTATTACAACATGATTATAGGGATGGGGATACAAATATTTACAAATGGAGATGAGTCTTATCAGGATAGTAGTGTCCAAATAATATTTACAACCAAATCGAATCGCATTCTCAATATAAAATATAGCGAAGTATAAGAATCAAAGAGAAATAAAAGTATTTGTGAAAGTGTATGTGATTATTTACAAATGAGAAAAATATGTTAACCTAATTTAATATTAAGTATTTTATTTATTTTTGTGTCTTTGTTAATGTTATATAAACAAAAGTTTTAAAGAAAAGAAAAGAAAAATATTTAAGTTAAAGAAAATTAATGTTTATGTATTTTAGTGTTTTTAGAAATTTATATAAAAAGATTTGTTTAAACAAAAAAAGTTTTAAGACAAAAAATCTATTAACCTAATAAATCTAATATTTACATATTTTAAGTGTAATAAAAGTATTGTTAAAAATAAATTTAATATGAAAAATTAATATATTATTTATTTAACAAGAAAAGAAAAAAAAAGAGAATTAAGTTATATAAAAAGAAAATAAAGTGATAATATGAAAAATTGATTTGTAATCATAAGAAAAGAAAATGCAAGAGTTAAATGGGCCTTAGGATTGTATGCATGGCCCAAACAAAAGAAAACAAGCAGATTCAAAGAAAGGGGTGTACGCGCTGAAAGAGGGGTCAGGCGCTAGAAATTGAGATTGGGCTTAGTGCGTGCAAGGGACTGGCCCAGAATGCATTTGACAAACTTTTGTTTAGGGTTCATTTGGTTTTGTCCAGAACTTAGGGTTACAGAGGCTTAGAACGGCGCCGCTTCCATCTTCTTCTTCATTGTCCTCTTGATCCTTTCTTAAACCAGCCACTGATATTCTCCTTCCACGCCTGGCTACTGGACGCCAACTCCATTTCCCCTCTCTCCATGGCTTGCTCAAGGCGATGATTCAAAAGGTAACAAATTCTTTTTATCGCGTTTTAAGGTTCTGGATTCATGTATGTTGTTAACCTTGGACACGTTTTTGATTTTCTGTGTTCATTGTTTATGTTTGTGTGAGGTGTAGAGAAAAGGGAGGAGTTACTACCTTTAGGGTTTTTGGAGAAGAGGTAGAGAAGTGGACAGGAGGCTCCTTATGCAGCCAAGGAGTGGAATGATGATGCTGATGAGGCTTGCTGACTTCCCTGGTACTTTGTATCTTGCTTTAGTTTAATGATGATAGCTTTGCTTCTGAAAACGCTTGTGTAGCTTCTTTTCCTCTTCTGATTGCTTGCTTTATTTCCAATGCTATGATGATTTTGATTCTGAGTATGATGATGTTATTGTTGCCTTACTCTGAGATGCTTGTTTTTTCCTCTTGGGCTTTGATTCTGAGATGCACCTAGTTCTGAGAATGTTTATGTTGGCCCTATGATGAATTTGTTCTGAGGGCTTTTTGGCTTTGCTTGCTTCTGATTTTTGTTGATCTTTCAATGATGAGTTGTTTGAATCTGAGAAGCTTGGATTTCTGTATGTTTTGATATTTAGACTGGAGGCAAGCCTATGTTTGAACAAAGGTTTGTTTGAGTTTGGTTTAGGATGATGGTTGATGATTCTGAGGGTGGTTGTTGGTTTGGTAGTGAAACAAGTTTTGACAGGCTTGCCTTTTACTGGTTTTTAGACAGGTTTGGAGTTTTAGCAGGCTTGAAGCAGTTTTGACAGGTTTATGGTAGTTTGAAACAGGCTGGAGGTTTATCAGTTTGCTTGCTTGTTTTTGTTATGTGTTCTAGGCAGGATGTTACAGTTTAGAGACAAGCTTAAGCAGGCTTGAAGGGCTTGTGTTATGCAGGTTTGAAAGGCTTTCAGGCTTTGGCTTGCAGCAGTTTCTGCCACAGGTTTTTGAGGTTTGCAAGGCTTGAGGTTACAAGCTTATTGGCTTGTGTTCTGTTTACAGTTTGTAGCCTATATTTTTCTATGTGTTTCTGCCTCCCTTGACAAATTTGGTTTGTTGTTATATTTATCTATGTCTTCATCCTGCAAACTGTAAGCCTCTCTACTTCTCTCTCTCTTTCTCTCTCCACAGAAAAAAGAATTGTTTATTGCTTAACTGTCCTTTTTCTGAAAATGTGCTTGGCTGGGAAATGATGACAATTTTTGAATATGTTGCTTGCATTGTTAGCTTTGCTCTGCCTCTTGTACTTTCTTCTGCATCTTTCCAGATTTCCTGCATTGCTTTGATATCCTCTTTGACAGTTTCTTGAAGTTGTGACTTAGTTGGCCATTTTGACAATTTGGTTTGCCTTTTCAGTTTGCAACTTGGCATTTGTTGACAGCTTTGCTTGTTTGTTCAATTTGAACTTTGCAACTTGTTTTGGAATTATGCAGCCTTGTACATATTCATATGCTTGCAACATTATTTCCTTTCCCTCTTTGTGAACCAAGAGTCTTCTTGAGATTTGCAGAGAGGGCGAACGAACTGATTCCGGCCAACACTTTTAATGATGAGTTTTTATTAACTGTCTGAGAATGTTTTTTCCAAATTCATCTGTACTGACTTCTTTCTTTTCTTTTTGCAGGTAAATATCAGTTGGGCAAAGGGAGCAGCAGTAGAAGATGAAGATTTCAAGACCTTTAGGATATAGTTTTATTTCATTTTAATTATTGTAATAATATTAATGTAAACAACTGTAAATAAATTTACAGTATTCAAATAATATTTGTAACAAACAATTAAAAATAAATAAAAGTCTTTTTGTCAGATAATTCTTTTAATTCTTCTGCATTTATTTATTTAATTACTTAAATTTCTTGAATTATAATAATTGGAAATTATCCAATAATTCTAACTTAGAAATTATAAATAATCAATAAACGTCTGGCGTTCCGAATAACCAAAAGCATTGTACAATTAATCTCTTTTAATCCACTATCTATTTAATTATTTAATTTTCTTGAATTAAAATAACTGGAAGTACATCCCAATTATTCTAACTTAGATAAAATAAATAATTAATAAACACAGTAGTCTTGCAACTTCGCATTAGCCAATAATAAACCCGGCTTTCCAATTAACCATAAGCATTGCACAATTAATCAAACAAACGTCCACATGCCTTTCTCTTCACTGATTAGACCAACACTTCAAACTCTCAATCAGAAGCCTCAGCCCACATCCCAGATGTTCAGACCTTTGAGAAACAAACAAAAATCTTGAGCAAACGTCAGAGCAGTGTAATAACCAATTAAAACACTGTGGATTCCAATTCTTCTGAAAAATGCGCGTGCAAACCCTGATTCTTGATTTATTGTCAAAGAAGCGTCTACCTGATCAAACCCTGAGCCAAACTCAACCAAATCACTAAAAACCCTAATAATCTGCTTGACTGATTCAAAAGTTAATGGAAACCCTAATTTTGTTTGACTGATAGGAAAAGTCTGTTTGACCGATTCTTGAGCCAATCTGGAAAACCAGGAAAAGCCCGAAGCTGTGATTTCTTGTGGAAAAGAGAGAGGGCAAATTTTGGGGTACAACAATTGCCCCTGTTCAATCTTCTTGAACCTGAAGAGTTAGATTGGCAAGTTTTCCGTTCGCGACTCGAAGGTAAAAGGAGATTGGACACTAGAGTGCCCAAAAAATTTGCACTCGTCAAAGTGTAGTTTGAGGGAATGGGCTTAAAGATGCCATTTGGTGATGGGCTTAAAGATGCCATCTGGAGATGTGACAGGGGGATGGGCTTAGAGATGCCACCTGGAAATGTTTGTTGAACTGTATGTCGTTGGTGAATGGGTGAGTATCAGAAAGGTATCCATGTTTTGGAACATCTCTGAACTGGGGGTCTGAACAAGCAATAGATTGTCATCCATGTTTGGAATCATCCGTAAACTGTTTTCAGTAGTGGAGGAGTTGAATAAGCAATAGATCAGCATCCATGTTGGGAAGCGTCCGTGAACTGTTTTCAAAAGTTGAGTCTGAACAAGCGATAGATTAACATCCGTATTTGGAGAATCTGTAAACTGTTTTCAGAGGTCTTGGAATCTGGAATAAGTATCAGAATGTCGCCATGTCTGGGTCACATCTGAACTATATCTGGAAGGAATCTCGGAAGATGATGATCTTTGTCTGTTGATTGATCTTTCCTGAAAAGGTAAAGAGTTAGTTGTATGCAATGTCATGATGTAATGAATTGTACTTCATCAATGTTTATGATATGAATGTGATGGATGTGCATGTAAGCTGAGTAGCCGTCTTGCTGAGGAAGACGAATCCTGGATAATGAAATCTTTGACTGCTGCTGGGGAAAGTGAATCCTTGACTGCTGCAGGGGATTGTAAGAATCTTTTGATTGTTGAAAATGAGAAGTCCTGGGACCACTGTTGGGGAATCAGGAGGTTGGGTTGTATGCCAATCTACTGGGGATTCCTGTCTTGAGGAGATCTTCACTGGAGAATATTTGAATACTCTGTGAGGAACTGAGAATGAGAGTCTTCATTCTGCTTGGGGATTGATAGTTGGAAGTTCTAGCTCCGCTGGGGATTGTAAGAATCTTTTGATTGCTGCAGGTATTGATCTGGGATAAGTATCGGAATGTCACTAAATCTGGGTCACATCTGAACTATCTCTAGAAGGAAATCTGGAATAAGTATCGGAATGTCGCCAAATCTGGGTCACATCTGAACTATCTCTATATGTAAGTTTGGAATAAGTATCGAAATGTCGCCAAATCTGGGTTACATATGAACTATCTCTAGAAGGAAATCTGGAATAAATATCGGAATATCGCCAAATCTGGGTCACATCTGAACTATCTCTAGAAGGAAATCTGGAATAAGTATCGGAATGTCGCCATGTCTGGGTCACATCTGAACTATCTCTAGAAGGAAATCTGGAATAAGTATCGGAATGTCGCCAAATCTGGGTCACATCTGAACTATCTCTAGAAGGTAATCTGGAATAAGTATCGGAATGTCGCCAAATCTGGGTCACATCTGAACTATCTCTAGAAGGAAATCTGGAATAAGTTTCGGAATGTCGCCAAATCTGGGTCACATCTGAACTATCTCTAGAAGGAAATCTGGAATAAGTATCGGAATGTCGCCAAATCTGGGTCACATCTGAACTATCTCTAGAAGGAAATCTCTGAAGGTGATGATCTTGATTTTGTTAAGGGTCAGAAATTGGGAGTATACCAATCTTCTGAGGTGATGAGAATCTTCATTCTGTTAACAGTCAGAAACTGGGAGTATACCAATCTTCTGAGGTTTTAAGGATGAGAGTCTTCATTCTTGAGGGTCAGATTTTTAGGAGCTTCAATTGTCCGTTATTCTGTTGGTGGTTGCAACTTCCAGCAGGTGATGATGGAAATTTTGAATGCTCTTGAGATTGAAATTCGAATGCCCCAAGTGATGGTGAGGGAGACTTGCCCCAGGTTAATCTGTAATTGAGATATTTGTTGAAATCTTGACTGGACTGCCCCAGGTTAACTGAACTTTGAAAGATCTGTTGAAACCTTGACTGGACTGCCCCAGGTTAATTGGATAGTGACATGTCATGCCCCCTTGTTGATAGGAGATTTGTCAATGGAAGTGTCATCCTTTTTGAATTGATTTGGTTCACTGAGAGAGCTTTCGTTCATCGGATATTCGTTGTGTGAATTTCTCCGCTGTCAAACAAATAGCCAAATGCAAACAATGATATTCAGGTAATGCAAAATTTATGTCTGTCTCGAAGTTTTGAAAAATGCGTTTTTTAGCAGAAAACTTTTTGTAAGACAAATTCAACACAAGATTTTAGGGCAAAGCCTTACAGGAGTCAGGATACCTTTTGTAACAGTATGCTTTCGAACTAACCCATGCTTCAATTAGGACTTTTGAAGGGTTGTAACGTGGCTTGGTTCACGGTTTAAGAAACAAAGGATAAAGGCTCAAAGTATATTTGTACCCACCCGCTCTTCGTGATGTCCTTCAATCCTAGACTCAGTTAATTGTGCGTCGAACTCTATTCGAATTTGGAACGACTTTTTTTGGTGATGGTTCACGCAAGTCGAATTTAGAGGGAAGTCATCATCTCCTTTTTTCTTTTGCAACATTTTTCATGTTGTTGAGGATTTGTAATGACCTCTTTCTTGATTGTTATCCCTAACTTTTGCCTGACTGTTTCTGTTTTCGAGATTACAGTCAGCGGGATGCCCCAGCTTTCTTAAGCCTCCTTTATAGGTTTTGGCTCAATGGGCTTTTTCTTTTTTGAGAGATAATGACTGCCTATGAGATAAGGAACCATCACTGTCTTTTGATTCCAGAGGAATGCTTTTCTCTTCTTTTTTTTGATGTCGTTCGTTGTATTAGGAACTGAGAGTTTGCGACTTTAATGCACACCTTTTTTGAATTAACTGAGAGATTATCCTGCCCCAGGTTTAAATCAAAGGTTTCAATTTGTTTAGAACAAAAAAACTCCTACTTCTTTGGCTCGAAGGGGTTGACTAGGGATTATCTTCCTTATAACTCCAGTGTTTGGGAATTGAAAGAAATGCATGTACATCATCAGCAAGGTCTGTTCAAAAGCATACTGTATGAGATTATGGTATTGTTTCGTCATCCTCCCTCTAAAGGCTTGCAGCTTTTTATCAAGAGTTAAATATCATAAAGAAAGCATAAGTGAAAACGAATGGATGAATTCAAGACAAACATATGCAATGCATTAATGAAACAAAGTTTGACATTAACAGATAATTGTTTGAATAACAAAGAGATTACAACTTGAAAGTTCGAATGAAACAAAGATGCTCTCAATGATTCGTCAAAGGAGCAGTGATTATGCTAGAGTCTCCGGAGGGTCAAACTTGATCTCCTCGGCATCAATCAAGTCTTGAATCTTGTTCTTCAAAGTCCAACAGCTGTCGGTGTCATGTCCAGGACTGTTAGAATGGTAGGCACATCTCACCCTCGGGTTATACTTGGAAGAGGAAGTATCAGGATTTTGAGGAGGATCCTTTAGCGTGATTAGCTTCAACCTCAGCAAGTGTTGTAATGCTTGAGACAAAGGCATGTTGATGTCAGTATATTGCCTTTCTTGACATCTTACCCTATGCCTCTTGCCCTGTCTTTGCTGAACAAGCGTGGGATCAGAGATTAGGATTGCCCCTGCATGTTGATCATGACGACTCTTTTGACTAGTCACTGCATTGGACTCTTTCTTCCCATTGTGGGGAATTTTTTGAGCATCGGAGGGTGTAGCTCCTTGGATCTTTCCACTCTTGATGCCAGCTTCGACCCTTTCGCCGGTCAGTATTAGCTCGGTGAACCCAGCTGAGGAGCTTCCAATTAAGTGATTGAAGAAAGGCCCTGTCAAAGTTCCCATGAAGATGTCAATCAACTCTCTGTCAGTTAAAGGGGGTTGCACCCTACCAGCCAGATCTCTCCACTTTTGAGCGTATCCTTTGAAGCTCTCGTTGGAACCCATGGTCATGTTCTACAATTGCACACGAGTTGGTGCAAGATCAACATTGTACTAATACTGTTTGTAAAAAGCCATAGCTAAATCCTCCCAGGTGTGGATGCGAGAACTCTCCAATTGATAGAACCACTCGAGTTGAGCCCCTACCAGGCTTTCTTGGAAGAAATGGATCCAAAGCTTTGGATCATTTGTGTATGGTTGAATCTTGCGGACATAAGATTTTAGATGCATCTTAGGGCAAGAGACTCCATCATACAGGGCCAAGGTAGGGACTTTGAACTTTGGAGGGATGACCAATCCAGAAACCAAACCCATGTCTCCTAAATCCAAGCCAGGTATTTGTTGAATCTCCATAGCATTGAGGCGATCCTCCAACTGTTTGTACTTGTCATCAGCGGGAGGATATTGTTCTTCGGAGTAGTCAGCTTCCAAATTGTGGTCTTCTTCAAGACTGACTCCTATGCTGGGTGGAGTTGAAAGGTCCAAGGTTTTAGGTCTTCTTCTCAGGATGCCCGTTGCCTTCTTGGACTTCTTCTTCTTGTCTTTGAGAAGGAGAGCTTTCAGATCCTCTTGCCCTTTACCCATAGCCAGAAGCATTTGTTGGAATTGAGTGTTTTGAGCTTAGAGATCTTTCACCGTTTGTTCCATATCCATCTTACTGAAATAAACAGTAGGAAGATAAGGAGACCTGTATGGGAGAAACCTGTTATGCAATGATATGTATGATATATGTATGCAATGTTTTCAAGGATCTCTTGGGGTAAACACAAGAGAATGTTGGAGGTTGAACTTCGATCTTTGATTGGAGAACTTTGCAATGGTGGATGTCTTTCCACGAGAATCAAGCTCACCATGTCAAGTGGGTCATAGCCCCTGATTCAAGTTGTTGCACTTGATCTTTGATGGCATTTGTTTAGAGGAAAACCTATTGCCCCTTGGTAGACGTCTGGTTCAACGTGACCCTGCATCAAAAGACCCTCGAGATCCTTGAAATGGTTATTGAAAATGCTATGATATGATGTTATGATGTTATGTACATGTATGCGAAAGCAAGTAAGTGTATATACAGGTAAACATATTCACACAAAGCAAACAAGTCCTTAGGTTTAGGCTTGCATGGGGTTTGTAGGTAAGTACCCTCTTGAAGTTAGTTGGCTCATCCTGTCCTAAAATAGAAACCGGGTTCTAAGGAGCTCAATATCACTGGATTATTTTCTGTGTTCATTGTTTTGGTTTAGCCACTTAACTGGCGACCAAATTATTCCAAGAAAATAACCCTCAATGAGTGTAGTATCGAGTATCTACCAACTTCGGACTGCACCAAAGTCGGTCATCTCACTACCCCTAAGAAGGCTAAGATGGTCAATTAAGGTTCTAAGAGTTCGTTAGTGCTTCATGACATCACTCAGCAGCCCCGTACTCTCCTTGATTGAACTCAAGGGTTACCGGTACTCACAAATATGTCACACTAACATAGCTACTGCTTCAACCATGTCGGTATACCCCGCACAGTTCCCTCACAGTTTATTGCTATTTACCTAAAAAGGTGCCCCCAAATCCGGGTGTAGGATTTATAACAAACCCAAACAAGGACCCAAAAAGTAAAGCAACCAAAGAAATCAAAGCAAGTATGTATGGGTGATCTAAAACCCTAAGGTAACCCCACTTTCTTACAATCCCCAGCAGAGTCGCCAGTTCTGTGATACGGTGGGAGAACTGACTTGAGGTTTTGCGTTTGTTTTCGCACTTGTTCGGTTTAGCAAGAGTCGCCACCGGCTTTTTATTTTATCCTAAAGGAAAGGTTAAAAAGCACAGGAAAAACCTTTGAGATGTTTTCGTGGGTTCGGGGGGTAGATTATGAAAAGGGAAGGTGCTAGCACCCTTTTCATCCATGGTTATCCATGGGCTCTTAGTTACTTGTTTTAGATCACTTGCCTTTGCTTTTCAATTGTTTGAAATGGTACTTTGTGTGTGTGGTTTTGAAAATGTTTTGAAAAAGATGCCTTGTCTAGGCAACCATTGTAACAATTCTTTACTCGAATGTTTTACAAAGGTGTTTGTCTTTTTGAAAAGATGTTTCAATGTTTTTGAAAGTTGTTTTTTTGAAAGTTGTGTTGTGGAGTGTGTTTTGAAAGTAGGCAAGTGTGTTTTGCAAGTTTGGTCAAGTAACCAAGAGCTATCTACCCTAAATTTCTCAAAGATCTTTCCTATGTTTTAACCCTTTTAACAGTATTGTTCCACCATTGTATTTGGTGGACAATCTTGTGTTAGGATGTTAACGGGACGGGCGCGGGTCATCTTATAGACCACGAATGCAATGGTGCCAAGTATCTTTAGCAATTTGCTTGAAGGGACTTGATCATTTTTTAGGCAACTTGAGAAAGCGTCATCGAGGGACTATGATCATTTGATTTGTTTTTGTTTTGCCAAAGACACTCAACATGCAACATGGCCCATTTTTGAAGGCAACAAGTGGAGTAACCTTAGGGGTGCAAGTGTGATTAGTGTTGTCCATTTTCATGCTTTTTTGTCTTTGTATTAGTCAAGCTATTTGTTGGTTTTATTTACATACAAACCCTAGGTCTATCATGGCATAATTTGAAAGCTTTTAAATACGGAAATTTAAAGTCCTAAATTATTACAACATGATTATGGGGATGGGGATACAAATATTTACAAATGGGGATGAGTCTTATCAGGATAGTAGTGTCCAAATAATATTTACAACCAAATCGAATCGCATTCTCAATATAAAATATAGCGAAGTATAAGAATCAAAGAGAAATAAAAGTATTTGTGAAAGTGTATGTGATTATTTACAAATGAGAAAAATATGTTAACCTAATGCAATATTAAGTATTTTATTTATTTTTGTGTTTTTGTTAATGTTATATAAACAAAAGTTTAAAAGAAAAGAAAAGAAAAATATTTAAGTTAAAGAAAATTAATGTTTATGTATTTTAGTGTTTTTAGAAATTTATATAAAAAGATTTGTTTAAACAAAAAAAGTTTTAAGACAAAAAATCTATTAACCTAATAAATCTAATATTTACATATTTTAAGTGTAATAAAAGTATTGTTAAAAATAAATTTAATATGAAAAATTAATATATTATTTATTTAACAAGAAAAGAAAAAAAAAGAGAATTAAGTTATATAAAAAGAAAATAAAGTGATAATATGAAAAATTGATTTGTAATCATAAGAAAAGAAAATGCAAGAGTTAAATGGGCCTTAGGATTGTATGCATGGCCCAAATAAAAGAAAACAAGCAGATTCAAAGAAAGGGGTGTACGCGCTGAAAGAGCGGTCAGGCGCTAGAAATTGAGATTGGGCTTAGTGCGCGCAAGGGACAGGCCCAGAATGCATTTGACAAACTTTTGTTTAGGGTTCATTTGGTTTTGTCCAGAACTTAGGGTTACAGAGGCTTAGAACGGCGCCGCTTCCATCTTCTTCTTCATTGTCCTCTTCATCCTTTCTTAAACCAGCCACTGATATTCTCCTTCCACGCCTGGCTACTGGACGCCAACTCCATTTCCCCTCTCTCCATGGCTTGCTCAAGGCGATGATTCAAAAGGTAACAAATTCGTTTTATCGCGTTTTAAGGTTCTGGATTCATGTATGTTGTTAACCTTGGACACGTTTTTGATTTTCTGTGTTCATTGTTTATGTTTGTGTGAGGTGTAGAGAAAAGGGAGGAGTTACTACCTTTAGGGTTTTTGGAGAAGAGGTGGAGAAGTGGACAGGAGGCTCCTTAGGCGGCCAAGGCGTGGAATGATGATGCTGATGAGGCTTGCTGACTTCCCTGGTACTTTGTATCTTGCTTTAGTTTAATGATGATAGCTTTGCTTCTGTAAATGCTTGTGTAGCTTCTTTTCCTTTTCTGATTGCTTGCTTTATTTCCAATGCTATGATGATTTTGATTCTGAGTATGATGATGTTATTGTTGCCTTACTCTGAGATGCTTGCTTTTTCCTCTTGGGCTTTGATTCTGAGATGCACCTAGTTCTGAGAATGTTTATGTTGGCCCTATGATGAATTCGTTCTGAGGACTTTTTGGCTTTGCTTGCTTCTGATTTTTGTTGATCTTTCAATGATGAGTTGTTTGAATCTGAGATGCTTGGATTTCTGTATGTTTTGATATTTGGACTGGAGGCAAGCCTATATTTGAACAAAGGTTTGTTTGAGTTTGGTTTAGGATGATGGTTGATGATTCTGAGGGTGGTTGTTGGTTTGGTAGTGAAACAAGTTTTGACAGGCTTGCCTTTTACTGGTTTTTAGACAAGTTTGGAGTTTTAGCAGGCTTGAAGCAGTTTTGACAGGTTTATAGTAGTTTGAAATAGGCTGGAGGTTTATCAGTTTGCTTGCTTGTTTTTGTTATGTGTTCTAGGCAGGATGTTATAGTTTGGAGACAAGCTTAAGCAGGCTTGAAGGGCTTGTGTTATGCAGGTTTGAAAGGCTTTCAGGCTTTGGCTTGCAGCAGTTTCTGTCACAGGTTTTTGAGGTTTGCAAGGCTTGAGGTTACAAGCTTATTGGCTTGTGTTCTGTTTACAGTTTGTAGCCTATATTTTTCTATGTGTTTCTGCCTCCCTTGACAACTTTGGTTTGTTGTTATATTTATCTATGTCTTCAGCCTGCAAACTGTAAGCCTCTCTACTTCCCTCTCTCTTTCTCTCTCCATAGAAAAAAGCATTGTTTATTGCTTAACTGTCCTTTTTCTGAAAAAGTGCTTGGCTGGGAAATGATGACAATTTTTGAATATGTTGCTTGCATTGTTAGCTTTGCTCTGCCTCTTGTACTTTCTTCTGCATCTTTCCAGATTTCCTGCATTGCTTTGATATCCTTGTTGACAGTTTCTTGAAGTTGTGACTTAGTTGGCCATTTTGACAATTTGGTTTGCCTTTTCAGTTTGCAACTTGGCATTTGTTGACAGCTTTGCTTGTTTGTTCAATTTGAACTTTGCAACTTGTTTTGGAATTATGCAGCCTTGTACATATTCATATGCTTGCAACATTATTTCCTTTCCCTCTTTGTGAACCAAGAGTCTTCTTGTGATTTGCAGAGAGGGCAAACGAATTGATTCCGGCCAACACTTTTAATGATGAGTTTTGATTAACTGTCTGAGAATGTTTTTTCCAAATTCATCTGTACTGACTTCTTTCTTTTCTTTTTGCAGGTAAATATCAGTTGGGCAAAGGGAGCAGCAGTAGAAGATGAAGATTTCAAGACCTTTAGGATATAGTTTTATTTCATTTTAATTATTGTAATAATATTAATGTAAACAACTGTAAATAAATTTACAGTGTTCAAATAATATTTGTAACAAACAATTAAAAATAAATAAAAGTCTTTTTGTCAGATAATTCTTTTAATTCTTCTGCATTTATTTATTTAATTACTTAAATTTCTTGAATTATAATAATTGGAAATTATCCAATAATTCTAACTTAGAAATTATAAATAATCAATAAACGTTCGGCGTTCCGAATAACCAAAAGCATTGTACAGTTAATCTCTTTTAATCCACTGTCTATTTAATTATTTAAGTTTCTTGAATTAAAATAACTGGAATTACATCCCAATTATTCTAACTTAGATAAAATAAATAATTAATAAACACCGTAGTCTTGCAACTTCGCATTAGCCAATAATAAACCCGACTTTCCAATTAACCATAAGCATTGCACAGTTAATCAAACAAACGTCCACATGCCTTTCTCTTCACTGATTAGACCAACACTTCAAACTCTCAATCAGAAGCCTCAGCCCACATCCCAGATGTTCAGACCTTTGAGAAACAAACAAAAATCTTGAGCAAACGTCAGAGCAGTGTAACAGCCAATTAAAACACTGTGGATTCAAATTCTTCTGAAAAATGCGCGTGCAAACCCTGATTCTTGATTTATTGTCAAAGAAGCGTCTACCTGATCAAACCCTGAGCCAAACTCAACCAAATCACTAAAAACCCTAATAATCTGCTTGACTGATTCAAAAGTTAATGGAAACCCTAATTTTGTTTGACTGATTGGAAAAGTCTGTTTGACCGATTCTTGAGCCAATATGGAAAACCAGGAAAAGCCCGAAGCTGTGATTTCTTGTGGAAAAGAGAGAGGGCAAATTTTGGGGTACAACACTTGTGATGAAAAATGTTGATGAAATGAGAGGGCAAATTTTGGGGTACAATAGTTGCCCCTGTTCAATCTTCTTGAACCTGAAGAGTTAGATTGGCAAGTTTGCATTTCGTGACTCGAAGGTAAAAGAGGATTGGACACTAGAGTGCCCGTAAATTTGCACTCGTCAGAATATAGCTGAGGAAATGGGCTTAAAGATGCCATTTAGAGATGGTAGAATCTTGTTGGAGATGGGCTTAAAGATGCCATCTAAGAATGTTTGTTGAATTGAAATGTGGTAGGTCAGAAGAATGAGTATTAAAATGGTATCCGTGCATGGAATGCATTTGAACTGTATCTTGAAGACTGGGTCTGTATGGGCAAAAGAATGGCGTCCGTGTCTGGAGCGTATCTGAGCGGTAACGGTATTTGAACTTCGAATGAATATCAGAATGAATGACGTGTCTGGAGTGTATCTGTATGGTATCTGAATTCTGAATGAGCGACAGAGAAATATCTGTGTATAGAACATCTCCGGGCTGGGGGTAACTTCTGAATGAGTGAAAGAATGGAAACCGTGTCTGGAGCGTATCTGGATTGTATCTGAAGTCGAGATTTATATGAGTAGCAGAATGACTTTCGTGTTTGAAGTGTATCTGAGACTGTAACTGGGATCTGAATAGGTGACATAATAACTTCCGCGATGATTGCACTGGGGAGAATCAAACTGCTGGTGTAAGGGTTAGAATGGCATCCGTGTCTGGAGCGTATCTGAACTTGTGGTTGATAGTTGAATCTTAATGAGAGATAGAATAGCCGTCGTGTCTGGAGCGTATCTAGTCTGTATCGGATTGTTGAAGTCTGAATGAGTAGTAGAATGACCGCCGTGTTTGGGGTGTATCTGTACTGTATTTTGACTTGAAATTATGAATGAGTAATAGAATGACAGCCGTGTCTGGGGTGTATCCATACTGTATCTGAATAATTGTTATCAACAGCCTTTTAATCTTATCCTGAAAAGGGTAAAATATTAGCTAAAATACAAAAGTTATGTTGCATGATATGTATGATGCAATGAACCGTATTTCATCAATGTTTATTATATAGGAATGTAATGGATGTGCATGTAAGCTGAGTAGCTGTCTTGCTGGGGAAAATAAATCCTTGACAACTGGAGATAATGAAATCCTTGACTGTTGTCGGGGAAAGTAAATCCTCGACCGATGCTGGGGATTCCAAAAATCTTTGATTATTGAAGATGAGAAAGCCTTGCTGACTGCTGACTACTTGGGGATTAAAGATCTCTGATTGCTGAGAAGGAGAAATCCTGGGACCACTGCTAGAGATTGAAAATCCTCGGCGATTTATGGGGATTAACAAGGCCTTTGACAACTTCTGCAGGGAATGAGAATCCTTCATGACTTTTCTGGGAAATAGGGAAAACTCTGAAAAATCCCTACTGGGGAGTTAAAACCTAAGAGGCTTCTTCTTGGAGAAATGAGATCGAGAATCTTCGATCTTGCTGGGAGATAACTCTGTGGGGAAAATGTTCACTATTCTGGCTCCGCTAGGGATAGAATTTTCAGGGTTTTCGGGCTCCACTGGGGGATCTTGAAGCTTAACTCTGATGGGAATTTCGAAACTTAACTCAGCTGGGGAATCAAGTTTTGGAATGCACTGGCTCAGCTGAGGATTTTGAAGCTTAACTCCGCTGGGGAAATATACTCCAAATTTTAGCTTTGTTGAGAATCTGAATGACGTGTCGTAGGGGATTTCTTATGAAATGGCATAAAGACAACTTCCTACACCTTCAATCTATCAGTAATTATCCCTTTTCAATTTCGTTTTATTTGTAGGAAGTGATTATATTCAAATGCATATGCCTATTTATCAAAACATTGGACGCTTTTCAAATAAAACATAAGTGTAAAAAAGAAAAGAAAGGCAAGCAAATTTCTGCACTTTGAAGTATCTTTGTATTTAACTTTCGTGAGTATCTTTGTACAATGGAGACAGACATCCTAGTAAGAGAATATTGTCGTAAGAAATTGAAAAAATTTTATACAAAAGAAAGATGGCTATGTATAACAATTCCATGGGATTCCCATTCTGCTATAGCCTTCACAACTCTGAATATCTTGTCTATTCGCTGCTTTGTCCGCCGATGACTGGATTAATCAGAAGCTTGGAGCTTGTTGGTGAAGAGATTGTTCTTAAAGTGATCCGACGAGACATAGGCATACACTTTAATTCCCTAACGTTTGCATGGACCGCCCTTTCGGGTTTTCGATCCACCGGGAAACCCTTTTTTGCCCAAGTCGCCCTTTCGGGTTTTCAACTTGCCCGGTGTACAGATTTTTTTGTTTTATCCCTAATTTTTACCTGAACCGCCCTTTCGGGTTTTTGATTCACCGGGATGCCCATTTCTGCTCAAGTCGCCCTTTCGGGTTATCAACTTGCCGGGTCGTTTTATGCGTAGTATCTTTTGACTATGTCTGCATTCGCAGGGTGCGGCAAGTCGTCGCCGTCCATGGTGGTCAGAATCATTGCCCCACCAGAAAAGATGCTCTTGATCACAAATGGTCCTTCATAAGTAGGAGTCCACTTGCCCCTGGGATCACTTTGCGGTAAGATGATCTGCTTGATTACGAGATCTCCGACTTGATATACCTGACACCTGACTTTCTTGTTGAAGGCCTTGATCATCCGTTTTTGATACGTCTGACCATGACAAACAGTAGTAAGTCGCTTCTCGTCGATCAAATTAAGTTGGTCAAGCCGGGTCTGAATCCAATCGTCTTCACTCAAACCGGCATCCTTCATAATCCTTAAGGAAGGAATCTGAACTTCCATGGGTAGAACAGCTTCCATGCCATACACAAAGAAAATGGGTTTACCCTGTTGAAGTACGTGCCGTGGTACGATATCCATGCAGAGAAAACGGTAACATCTCATGCCAGTCCTTGTAGGTGACTGTCATCTTTTGAATGATCTTCTTGATATTTTTGTTCGCGGCTTCAACAGCACTGTTCATCTTCGGCCGATAGGGAGATGAATTGTGATGATAAATCTTGAATTGTTCGCATAGAGCGGTGATCATGGTGTTGTTCAAATTTGTACCATTGTCTGTGATGATCCTGTCGGGGACACCATACCGGCATATGAGGTTCTGCTTGATGAAGCGGGCAACCACATTCTTTGTAACTGAGGCATAGGAAGCTGCTTCGACCCACTTGGTGAAGTAGTCAATAGCGACCAGGATGAAGCGATGTGCATTGGATACCGGGAGCTTGATCTCTCCAATCATGTCAATGCCCCACATCGCGAATGGCCAAGGAGCTGTCAGAATGTTGAGAGGAACAGGAGGAATATGTACCTTGTCGGCGTAGACTTGGCATTTGTGGCAGGTACGAGAATGTTGGTGACAATCAGCTTCCATGGTAGACCAGTAGTAGCCTGCCCTTAGAATCTTCTTAGCCATCGTATGTCCGCTCAAGTGGGTGCCAAATGTGTCGTTGTGTATTTCAGTCATGATCAAGTATGCTTCAACCTTATCCACATAACGAAGTAGAACACAATCATGGTTGCTCTTATAAAGAATTCCATTGCTTAGGAAGAACTTGGCAGCAAATCTCCTTAAGAAATTTTTGTCATTGACGGAAGCTCCTTCAGGGTATTCCCTAGTTTGCAGATACCTTTTGATTTCATGAAACCAGGGTTGTTCCACTACTTCTTCGGTATTAATCTCATGACAGTATGCAGGTTCGTCCATTCGCTCGATGGTGATTTGGGAAGCCTCGTTATCCCAGTTGAGTTTAAACATAGAAGACATTGTAGCCAGAGCATCGGCTAACTGATTTTCTTCTCGCGGGAAATGCTCGAAGGTAATTTGCTCGAAATGAGGCAACAATGTTAAGACATGTTCTTTGTATGGGATAAGATTAGGATGTTTGGTGTCCCATTCTCCTTTGACTTGACTGATAACCAAAGCCGAGTCCCCAAATACGACCAAAGATTTGATTCCCAAGTCTATAGCAGCCTTGAGACCAAAGATGCAAGCTTCATATTCAGCCATGTTGTTGGTACAGCTGAAGCAAAGTCGGGAAGTGAAGGGTGTATGGCAACCTTCCGGAGAAATGAGTACCGCACCGATACTGTTGCCAAGTGCATTTGAAGCACCATCAAAGTACAGGGTCCATCGGGATCCTTGTTCAGGTCCGTCATACGGTCCGTTATCTTCAATGTTGTCCAATGTCATAATGTCCTTGTCAGGGAAGTCGAATCTCATAGATTGGTAATCTTCAACAGCTTGGTGAGCTAGATGGTCAGCTAGTACACTCCCCTTTATAGCTTTTTGGGTAGTATACTGTATGTCATACTCAGTCAGAATCATTTTCTATCTAGCGATTCTTCCAGATAAAGCAGGCTTCTCAAAGATATACTTGATTGGATCCATTTTGGAAATCAGCAGAGTGGTATGAGTCAACATATACTGCCTTAGCCGGCGAGCAGCCCATACCAAAGTGTAACAAGTTTTCTCGAGCAGTGAGTAGCGAGTCTCGTAGTCAGTAAACTTTTTGCTAAGGTAATAAATGGCATGCTCTTTTCGGCCAGACTCGTCATGTTGGCCCAGTACGCACCCCATTGAGTTATCCAAAACAGTCAGGTACATGATTAACGGTCTTCCTTCGACGGGTGGCATCAGAATAGGAGGTTCTAGTAAATACTCCTTGATCTTATCAAAAGAAACTTGACAATCATTGTTCCATTCAACCACCTGATCTTTCTTCAACAGTTTGAAAATTGGCTCACAGGTAGATATCAGGTGAGAGATGAACCTCGCGATATAGTTTAAGCGTCCCAAGAATCCTCTAACCTCCTTTTTAGTACGGGGGGCTGACATTTCTTGTATAGCCTTTACTTTAGCTGGATCAACCTCAATGCCTTTGTTGCTGACAATAAATTCCAAAAGTTTACCAGACCTAACTCCAAAAGTACACTTGCTTGGGTTTAGTCTGAGCTTATACTCCTTCAACCTGGCAAACAGCTTTTGCAAATGCTCAAGGTGTTCTTCTTATGTCCGTGATCGAGCTATCATCTCATCTATGTAAACTTCGATTTCATGATGTATCATATCATGAAACAAAGCTACCATGTCGCGTTGATAGGTTGCCCATGCGTTCTTCAGTCCGATGGAATCACTTTGTAGCAGAAGGTACCCCATTGCGTGACAAAAGTAGTTTTCTCCATGTCCTCGGGGGCCATTTTGATCTGGTTGTATCCCGAGAATCCATCCATGAAGGAAAATACTTTGTGCTGAGTTGTGTTGTCAACCAAGATGTCAATGTGTGGTAGTGGAAAGTCGTCTTTAGGGTTAGCCCTGTTCAAACCCCGATAGTCCACACACATTCTGACTTTGCCGTCCTTCTTAGGTACTGGCACAATGTTAGCAACCCACTGTGGATAGGAAGTAACAGCCAGAAAGCCAGCGTTGAATTGCTTCATTACCTCAGCCTTGATCTTCTCAGACATGTCAGGTCTCATCCGGCGGACTTTTTGCTTGATCGGTGGACAGTCTTCTCTTGTAGGGAGACGGTGAACCACGATATTTGTGTCTAGTCCCGGCATGTCTTCATAAGACCAGGCTAAGATTTCAACATATTCGTTCAACAACTGCACTAAGCGCTCCTTAACACTTGGTTCCAGGTTGGCACCCACTTTTACTTCTTTCCTGTCTTCCTCCGTCCCCAAGTTGACGGTTTCTAGCAACTCTTCATGAGGCAGAATAGCCCTCTCTTCTTGTTACAGAAGTCTGGCTAACTCTCCCGGCACTTCACAATCTTCGTCAACTTCGTACTCAGCGTGATTGACCAAATCTTCAGAGTTATCGAAGGCTGAAGCAGAATAGTCACCCATGAAATCCGGAGTGGATGGGTACGTGCATTTGTGTGTGTGTGTGTGTGTGTGTGAGGGATAGCCATCCCTAAACAAACAAAATGCAAAAGAAAATGAACACAACAGTTTATAGATGAAAAACGTCCAATGGTTCATTAAAACATGGCATATGATAATGAAGAAAATTAAGCCCTTACAAATGGACCTACATGCCCTGGGCAAGGCATGAGGTGAAAATAGTGTACGAATTGTTTTAGTTATTACAGACCGAAAATAGGAAATTGTTCAAAGGTAAAATTACTGGTTGATAAAGGTGATGGGAATAAAATCCTTTGCTTCCCAGTTGCTTAGACCCCCCTCGACGGTTGGAAAGATCCAATCTTCGAAGTTGTTCTCTTCATCTTCATCTTCAACAACATTAATTCTGTGATGAGAGATCCTTACAGGTGGCCCTCCAGTCTTGGAACGGCGCATAGCCTTCTGTCCTGCGGCTGTAAACCCTAGTCCAAATTTGTCCGTCTTATGGGGAAAGTTAGGCAATTATCCCCATACTGTGCTCTTCCCTTCTTTAATTACAGCCTCTGCGTCTTTGAGAGATGCCATCCTAGATACATGCTTGGGAACGACAGGCACCTCAACCATTGTATTCGCAACTGCTACCTCAGGAGATACTTCCTCAAAATGTTGGAAAGGCGTTTCGACGAACTCGCCATCCAACTCCACATAGAGGAAGGAATTGAGATGACTTATCATGTACTATTCCTCGCCGTGTACTGTTATAATCTTACCCTTAACAGGATATTTCAGCATTTGGTGCAAAGAGGAGGTAACTTCCCCGACATAATGGATCCACGGTCTCCCTAGCAAACAAGAATATGACGGACGGATGTCCATCACGTAAAAGGTGGAGTTGAAAACTTCTGTGCCTACTTTGATAGGAATATCAACCTCTCCATGAACCATTCTTTTGGACCCATAAAAAGCCCTAACAACGATGTTACTAGGTTTGAGGGTCAATCCTTTGCAGTCCAAACGGTCTAAGGCTTTCTTCGGCAGCACATTCAAGGAAGAACCAGTATCAACTAAGACATGGGAGAGAGTGGTTCCCCGACATTCAACTGAGACATGTAGCGCGACGTTGTGTTTCCTTCCTTTGGGAGTTAAGTCAGCATCGGAAAAGCCAAGGCCATTATGAGCAGTAAGACTGGCCACACATTCCTGAAACTGGTCAGCCGAAGTCTCTTGGGGTACATGTGCCGCCTTCAAGAACTTGATCAGGGCCTTAGCATGGGCCTCAGAGCAGAGTAGAAGAGCCAACATTGAAATTTTAGAAGGGGTCTGCCCTAACTGTTCCACAACGTCGTAGTCACTTTTTCTCATTATTTTCAAGATTTCATCCATTTCTTTCTGAGTGGTTTCGGGGATAACCACATCATGAGCCTTCTTCCTGACAGGCATTTCTAGTATCCCCTTACCCTTATCGGTAGTATCAGCAGATGGTCTTACTTCAGGAGTATCCAATTCTTCAATCATTGGGCCTTGCACAGATGGTCCAACAGGTACAGAAGCTTTCAAGGGTCCGAAAACTGCTCGAGGGGGAGCAATCTCGAGAGAAAAGATCCGGCCGCTGTGGGTTATCTTGCTTGTACCCGCAATGTTTCCTATATCAGGGTCCCCTTCTTCAGAAATCTCTTGGACTGCCTCAATTTGTTTGATACCATGATAGAAGATTTCTCCTCCATAGTTCCATGGTATCATTTTGCTTGATTGGTACGGGACAGGTCCCGACATGGTGATCTTTAATGGTACACATTTAGAGTTGGGTGTAATCCTGACAGGCCTTTTGCAATCCTTGGGAGGATTGTCGGAAATGGTTATGATCGCAATATCGTTGGTTGAAGTAGCAAAAGTAGTAGGAGTAACAGGATTGAAGGTATCAACAGGGGTTTTCTGGAAAAGTATCTCTTGGGTATCCATCATGCGTTGGACACCTGACTTCAACATTGGGCAATCACCTCGTATGTTCAAACAAAAATAGCAGTCTTTACCACAACCAGGAAAGATCCCGACTCTCATCAAATTTTCCTTAATCAGAAGTAACAGCGTCAACAGGTCAACAACACCAGTAACATGAAGGTCCTCCATAACAACATGAGTATTATGGCCGTGTGTTGTACCCCAAAATTTTCCCTCCCATATTTCTCAATACATGGCCAGAATCATCTCTAAGTTGTTCAAGATGGCTCAAGAGTTAGACAGTCAAATCACCTCCTAAGGCAGTCAATTCAAAATTAGGGTTTTGTGTTGCATCAAGGTACTTACATCCAAATGGTCTCAAATTCTCCCCAATGTCCTAATATGTTCTCAAGTTCATCCATGTCAAATTTCAAGCCTTGCAGAGAAAGTTTGGTCAGTCAATTGCTCAAGAAGTCCAAAAATCGACTGTGCTAGGGTAAAAGTCAACTATGACATACAAATAGTCAAACCTCAAGATTTTTTGTCAAAATTATCATTTTTAAGGATAATTCATCATTTGATCAATGGTTGATCATGATTCATCAAGGATTACTCAAGATTCATCAAGATTCAAAAGTTGCTAAATTAGGGTTTTGTAGGAAAAGTCAACTCAACTTTGACCAAGCATAACTTTCTCATACTTTATGAAAAATGACCCATACAAATATAATTTTTAAGAGGATCCAATTTCCTACAATCCATCTTCACACCCCCAATATCAAGAAATTATCTCACAAAAAGTTACAAATTGGGACATTATAGGTCATTTTTGAAAGTCAACAAAAACACATTTTTTCCAAAGCTTATAAATTGAGCATAGAATATCAAAATGAGATGAGACAAAAAGGGTTGGTTAGAGGACATCTCAAGGTTTCTAAAAAGTCCAAAAACACTTCCAAAAGTTCAAAATTGAAGAAGTTATGTATTGTTGGAGTTGGGCATTTTTCCAAAAGTGCCAAAAGTCAACTATCCTCAAAACTCCAATTTTTGACAAAAGGCCCCACTTTTTTCCACTTGATTTAATCTTGTAATACCACACACGTGTTCTATCTTCAATTTCATGACCATTCATTTATTTTTCTATTTTATTTAATTTTTATTGGATTAATTCATTTTAAATCAATATTAATTCATATAAAATCCAAAAATTGATGGAATAAGATTTTTTTGATCATTACAGGTTTTAAATATCATGATGTACAAGATCAAATCCGAATCATGCCTTATTGTGCACGAAATATTTGATTTGAGCCATTTTTGGAAGTTTGTTAATGGAAGATAATATCATATCTCAATTCTTCAATGCACAAGGATTGGAGGCCCAAGATTTAACCTAATTGCTTGCTTGATACATATACAACATATACATATCAAGAACACGACCGGAAGCTGCCCAAAAATGGCCAGACCAGAATTGAAAAAGCTTGCAAAAGTGTGAGATCAAAACCTTGGTTAGAGCACGATTCAATCCAAGATCTCAACGTAGCTTCCTTGCCTGATATCCAGTGGAGCTAAAGCAATCAAAACCAGGCCTTGAGACCTCCTGAATTGGGCTGTAAGTGCCCACAGACATAGATCTGAACATGGAATCGTGAATCCATGTTCTTGCATTTTTTGCCAAATCGTTTGTACATTCATGCTTGCCATTCAATTTCTAAGCATTCTGTATTATTTAATTTTGTTTTCATGGCTTATAACCCTGGATCCGAAGCTAGGGTTCGTGTTCTTGTTTTTTTAGGCATTTTTGATACAGGCAAAATTAGGACAAATAATTGGTACAAGGATGGTCAGGGAAGAGAGACGAACACGATGATGATCTCAACTTGCGTTTACATGGCCTGGAAATTATTTTAGAATGATCCCACGGATCTTCCTGCGGATAAAAATCCGCAGGTAAGAAAACCAGGTTTTTGGTGAAGAAGGCGATTAGGTGTCTTCCTCTCATTGGCCTGTTCAAATCAATTTCGCGCATTTTTTATTTTTCAGTATATTGCTTGCGTTTCTTTTATAATATTATTTGTCCATTATGTTAACAATAAGGCAGCATGGCTCAGTTGGTGGAAGCGTGAGTGGAAAACCCCTTGGGACCTGGGTTCGAATCCCAGGTCCCCCAAAACATTTATTTGATTTTTCTCCAGGTGATTCTATGTGATATCCAAAGGGTGATCCACCATACGCTTGCAATCTCAACCTGCCAGATGGCCCCCAGGCCAGATCTGGTGGATAGGAATGAGGGTCTACCATATACTCAAGTCAACAAGCATGCATTGGATGAGAAAAGTCAAACAAGGCTGACAACTATTGGGCCTGGAGAATTGCAAATCACACCTTCAAATTAGGCCCAAACCCCCCTGAGTTTGTTTCTTTTTTATTTCTTTCATTATTTTTCTTATTTTCATTTATTGTTATTTATTTGTTATTTTTAATTACTAACCAAATAATTAATATTTTTCTTAATAAAATCAGAAAACATAAAAAATATTTTTTTATTTATTAAATTTAATTTCATCACTTTATTTTTGTAAATCAACATTAATCAATTAATTTAATTTTTAATTAGGGACAATTTTAATATTTTTGCAATAAATTAAAATTAAAGAAGAATTAGGTTTTTAACTTTTAACCATTTTATTTTATTTCCTTAAATATAAAAAATCCAAAAAAAACATTTTTTTATTTAATTAATTAAGTAACTTAGGTTTAATTTAATCTAATTCAAAAATAACAAAAAAAATCCTTTCTTTAATAAAAAGGGTCAAAACCCTAAAAAATGCGCCGTTTCAATTTCTCGCACGCGTATCATTTTTATCCAATATTGTAATTGCTTCCAGTATGTAATAGCTTTTAATTAGGAATTTTATTTTATCGCTTTATTTTTACTTCCCGCAATTTAAATTAAAGGGTTTGTCTTTGGCGATGTAAATACCCGACTCCTTGTAATAGTTTAGATTTAATTTCCGCAATTTAAATTCCGCAACTATAAATTGTTAGATGTTTGATAATAGGGAATGCATGACAAGATCAAATGTATGAACTTAAAATCAACATAGCTCACCCATGACATGTACAAAGATAATATAATCGAAATAACACACTCGCACATGCGCCCTCTTAGGGTACACCTCACTTGGTTGCCTCCAACGTGGTCATTGAGTATAGGAAGTTTTAGAGGTCGCCCTCTTGTCCAAAGATCATAGTTTCCTCGAAACGGTTGCCTCAGATAAAATGATCTAAGACATTAGGGTTACCGCTAAGGCGTCCTAACATTGCTTTAGTTACCATACGTCCCTTAATCGAATTGACCAGAAAACTCCAACGACGGTGCTACCTACTCCTCAATAGTGGGATATCATTGTCTAAAGGACATTTGTATAGACTAATTCCTTTTTCGAGTAGGTAGATGGTTCTTAAGTACTTGCTCCTTTTAAAACAAAACAAAACTTTTCGCACTTACACCCCTTTCAGAACAAAAACTTATTTCAAACCCACAAACACAAAGAAAAGCAAACTTTTGAAAACACAATGAGCAAGTACCTAAGAGCCCGTGGATAACCACGGATAGAAAGGGTGCTAACACCTTCCCTTTCGATAATCTACCTCCTGAACCCGAGAAATATCTCAAAAAGGAATTTTTCTGTGCTTTTGTCCTTTCCTTGTTGGATAAAATAAAAGACGGTGGCGACTCTTGCTTACCGCGACATTTTTTGCAAAAACAAACGCAAACGCGAACCAGGATTCCAAAACAATCAGTTCTCACTCCCACCGATCACAGAACTGGCGACTCTGTTGGGGAAATATTGGCTAATAAGTGAGGTGTACCTTAGGATTAGATCATTGTGTTTTCAATTGTTTGCTTTGTATGATTTATATTTGTGGGCTTGTGTCGGAGTTCTATAGATCCTAACCCGGATCTGGGGATACCCTTTAGGTAAGTAGAAATAAATTGTGAGGGAAATGTACAGCGTAGACCGATACGGTTGAAGTAGTAGCTACGTTGGTGTGGCACTTTAGATTATACCGATATACCTTGTGTTGGAACGAGGAGAATATGGGTCATCTAAGGGGTCATTAAGCACCAACTGACCTTAGAACCTTTAAATTAACCAACTTGGCCATAGAACAGTAGCAGTATGCTACACTCATTGAGACTAAACTCTCACGATGATTTCAGCCGCAAGAAAAGGTTGCTAAACTGGAATTATGACCGATTGAGGGTAGTCAGTGATATTGAGATCCTCTAGAACTCGGTTACTATTTTTAGGACAGGTTTGAACCAACTAAACTGAAAGAGGGTAATACCTAAACTCCATGCCAGCCTAAACTTAAGGCTGTTTGTGTGACTTGTGTGTCTTCAAATTAAACTACTTGCACATTCTTGTTATCTGACAACATGAGTTCCTTGCAGGTTTTGTTTACAGTCCTTATCCAATAATTTGGATTTATTGCAGGGTTTACTTACAACACCTCACACTTTTGCTTAAACGCATATCATATACATCATAACATCATGCCTTAACATTTCCTTAACCATTTCAAGGATCTCAAGGGTCTGTGATGCAGGTTATGGTAAATCAGACGTCAAGCAAGGGGCAAAGAGGATTTATTTTCCTCTAGCCAATGTCATCTATGAATCAAAACACGATGACTTGAGTCAGGGGCTATGACCCACTCGATATGGTGAGCTTGA
Organism: Vicia faba; assembly: GCA_948472305.1. NCBI lineage: Eukaryota > Viridiplantae > Streptophyta > Magnoliopsida > Fabales > Fabaceae > Vicia > Vicia faba. The sequence continues at coordinate 359,960,143 of OX451738.1, forward strand.
CTCTTGAAGAAGGACTCTTAACAATACGAAGCTTCTTCAATCAATCTGCAAACAAATTCTAACAGTTTCTTGTTTACCCCGCGAGATCCTTGAAAACATTGTATACATATATCATACATATCATTGCATAACAGGTCTTCCAATACCGGTCTCTCATGTCCTCGCTGTTTATTTCAGCAATGGCTCTCAAACAAGACAACAGAGATCTTCAAACTCAAGAAGCTCAGTTCAGGGACGTATTCCTAAACCTGTCCAAGGGGCAGGAAGAGTTGAAAACACTCCTCATCGGGAACTTGGTCAAGAAAAGTCCTGAAGACAATAAGGACAAACGGCTGGAACAACTGCAAGCTGAGTTAGGTGCCATGAAAACCCAGATGCTGGGGCAGATGGCTCTTATCCAAGGCTTAGCTCGGGAACAAGAAGAGCTGAGAACCATTATCAACCAGCTTCATTAAGACAGATACAATAACATGAAGCAAACAGTCAAGGCCGAGGACCAAGTCATTAATTAACTTCTGAGAAGTCAAAGGTTTGATTTGACGAAGAATAGACCTCTCCAAGTTGTTACTACCTCACAGGTCCAACAACGACCTTGCCAAGAACAATGGTTTGGTCAGAGTAAGCCAAATATGCCCAAGAGGCAATTTACCAAGCTCAACATGTCGCTGTCTCGGGCTTTACAACACCTGTTGAGATTGAATCTGGTGACGTTAAGGGACTCTCCTAAGAATCCCAACACAGCCTCCCCAAAGTAATATCCTGATGCAAGATGTACATATCACTCCAATAGCCCGGAGCATGATACTAACATCTGTTGGGCGTTGAGCGACAAAATTCAAGACCTAATTCATGAAGGAGCATTGGAACTCACACAAGACGGTCAGATTGAATTTTATTGCCATCCCCCCAAGGTTCACCATTTGAAGTGACAAGTACTGAGACAAGAAGACTTTTTGTTCATTAGAATTTTTAAGTTGTAATTTTCTTTTAACTGTTCGAACATTTATTCATGTCAAACTTTATTGCTTTATCAATGCATTGCATATGTATGTTTTGAATCAATCCATTCGTATTTCACTATATTCAAATTGCTTTCATTTTTTTTGTGATGATCAACTCCCGATTAAAAAAATTCTAAGCCTTTAGAGGGAGGATGACGAAAATGATATCAAAATCTCTACAATATGCTTTTGAACAGACCCCGCTGACGAGGTACATGTATTGTTTCAAATCCTAAACAGTGGAGTTATAAGGAAGATAATCCCTAGTCAACCCCTTTGAGCCAAAGAAGTTGGAGTTTTCTTTTCACAAATTAAAACCCTTAATTATAACCTGGGGCAGGGTAGTTTTCTCAGTTGATCCAGGTGCACAATGAATGGAATCAAAGGAGTCCTTCCGAAACAAAAGACGGTGTTGGTTCCATATAATCGTAAGGACATACAATCATTATCTCTCAAATAAAAAGCCCAATAAGTCAAAACCTGTGAAGGAGACTTAAGAAAAACTGGGGCATCCCGCTGACTGTAATCGCAAAAAGAAACAGTTCAGGCAAAAAACAGGGATAATAAAAACCAAAAAGAAAGAGATCCTACAAACTCTCAACAAAAATGACTGCTTGTTCAAAATAAACTGTCAGTATCCAAACCATCACTGGAATATCAGAGCAAAGACTCAAACGGGATCTAAATGCATGATTAGCTGAGTTTAGGATCGAAGAACATCACGAAGAGTGAGTGGGTAGAAATAATTGAGCCTTTTCCTTTGTTTCTTAAACCATGAACCAGGCCACGTTATAACCCTTAAAAAGTCCTAGCTGAAGCATGGGTTAGTCCGAAAGCATATTGTTACAAAGGTATCTTGACTCCTGTAGGGCTTGCTGTAAATCCTGAGTTGACATCACATTTTACAAAAAAATTGCCTGTTTTACTGGAAAAATGCATTTTCAAAAATTTCAAAACAGACATAAGCTTTGCATTCTTAAAATAATATTGTTTGCATATGACTATTTGTTCAACAACAGAGAAATTCGCACGACGAATATCTAGTGAACAAAAAAACCTTCTTAATAAAAAGGATCACCTCAAGTGGAAAAACACTTCCAATCAAGGGGCACGGCATGATCATTGTCCATCATCTGGGGCAGTCAAGTCAAGATTCAAGGAATCTCTCAAAATTCCAAATAGCCAGGGGCAAATCTCCATCTGAATCAATTGGGGCATTGGACATGAATTCCAGCAACGAATCTTGCATGACCAAACGAAGATCTTCTGGTAGTATGGCAACACAACACTATTGACAGTGACACCTCCCTACATCCTGAGAGCATGGACATAATAAGAAAATACTACACATAATCAAAGACCCGCTAGGTCGACTGGCCTAGGCAAAAATAAGGGCTTCCCGACGAACCAAAAGGGTTCGGGCAAAAATTAAGGATAAAAATGGAAAAAATCTGTACACCCGGCAAGTCAAAAACCTGAAAAGGCGGCTTGGGCAAAAAAGGGTATCCCGATGGATTGAAAATCCGAAAGGGCGGTCCAGGCAAAAATTAGGGATCAAAGCGTACGATTATGTCCTGTCATCTCGTCACTTGCCTACCAGAAGAAGACTTGTCATTTCAATCGAAAGATACCAAGCACCTCATAGGTTGGGATAATACTCGATCCACAAGGCCTTCGCAGGCACCTTCTCCCGCAGAAACAGGGGCAATAAAATTGTCCAAACTGTACAGCTGCTCTGCTCACCAGGTACAAAGGTAGATTCAACTGAAGAATATGGCTAAGATACCTTCACTCCTTGCAGAGTAAGACAATAATGATAGCTCTCCCCCAGCTGAGATTTGCAACGAATCAACAATACTCTCCCCAAGCAGAGTTGATCCACCATCAGCGCTAAAAAGTTTTGGTATCTGTGATCGATGGATCTGGAACTGACTGTTTAACGCTGGTTCGCGAAATGTCGCGGAAGCAAGAGTCGCCACCGTCTTTTATTTTCTCCAACATGGACAGGACAAAAGCACAACAAAATTCCTTATGAGATAGTTTCTCGGTTCGGGAGGTAGATTTATAGAAAGGGAAGGTATTAGCACCCTTTCTATCCATGGTTATCCATGGGCTCTTAGATACTTGCTCATTTGTGTTTTCAAAATGTTTGTTTGCTTTTTAATCGTGAGTGGGTTTGAAAAAGTTTCGTTTAAAGTTTCAGATCGACTCTTGTATCAGTCCTCAAGAGTGTTTGAAAAAATTGTTTTTGAAAGCTTTTTGAAAAGTGTCGGTGTGAAAAGAGGTTTTTTTGATTTGTTTTGAATTAGAGCAAGTATCTACGAGTCATCTACCTACCCTAAGGAATTAGGCTGTGTAAATGTCCTTAAGGTAGTGCCATCCCACCATTGAGAGGTAGGTAACACCACCGTTAGAGGTGTTCGGGTCAATTCGTTTGTAGGAACAATGTAGTCACCAGAGCAGCAGTAGGACACCTTAGAATCTACCCTTATGCCATTGATCTTTTTATTCCGAGGCAACCGTTTCGAAGCAACTATTCCGAGGCAACTTGATCAATGGACATAAGGACTTACTAGACGTCCTGTACTCGACGACCACGTTTCGAGAGGCAAGGCAACAGTGTGGTCACCAGAGCAACAGTAGGACACCTTAGAAGCTACCCTTATGCCATGTTCATGGACATAAGGACTTACTAAAACGTCCTGTACTCGACGACCACGTTTCGAGGGGCAAGGCAACAGTGAGGCGTACCCTAAGAGTGGTGTGTGAATTTGTGTATTGTTTTCAGTTATGTTTTATCTTGTCATGCTTTTGGTGATCTACGCTTTGATTTTATTTGGGCCATTCATTCTTTCATGTGATTAGCAGTTTAAGGGTGCGGAAATTAAAATGCGGAAAATAAAGTCCTACGCTATTACAAGGCGCGGGTCTATACATCACCAAATTACAAAGACCCGTTTTATAAAATGCGGAAAGTAAATAAATGTCCTAATTACTATTACAAGGCTTTGGGCAATTACATGATATTAAAAATGAAAAATAGAAACAAACGCGCGAAAAGAAATTAAAATCGAAAGTTCGAGGGCGTTGGACCCTTTAAAGAAATTAAATTGAAATTACAAATTAATTAATGATTAAATAAAGAAAAGAAATTATTTTTTATGTTTTTTTGTATTTAATGGAAATGAAGAGAATTAATTAAAAGAAACACTAATTCTAAATATTTTTTAATTGTTAAAGAAAGAATTAAAGTCTTAACCTAATTTATACTAATTATTTAATGTCATGTTTATTTACAAAATAATTAATAATTAATAATGATAATGAGAAGAAGAAATTATTTATTAAGAAAAAGATAAAAAAATGCTAAACCTAATTTCTACATATTTTAGTTTATTTAAGAAAAAGATTAAAATAAAAAACCTAATTTAACTAAATTGATTATTAAAAGATTTATTTACAAAATATTAATGACTTTAAATATTAAATAAAACATATTTTTTAATTTTAGATTTTTTTGTATTTTTTGTATTATGAAAATTAATTTTGTGAATTAAATAAAACAAAAGAGAAAAAAAAAGCAATTAAAATAAAAGGAAGAAAAGAAAAAGAAATTAAGAAATATAATGCAAACCATGGGGTGTCTGACCCAATTTAGAGGTGCATTTGAGAAATTTGGCCCAAGAAATCTGGGCCCCTTTGGACTTTCTGGAATTTCATATGCATCAGTTGACCAGCGTACATGGTGGACTGCTTTTGTGACCATTGGATTGATCAATCAGATTACGTGGCCAACGAGTGCTTGAGGATGTATGATGAGCCCTGGGGACTTACACTACATGGAAGTATGTGAAACAAAACAATAGAAATTATTTGAGGGGACCTGGGATTCGAACCCAGGTCCCAGTGATTACAAGACACGCTAGCCACCACTGAAGCACTTTGACACATTTGTTAATAACGTACAAAACAAATATTATATGAAAAGAAAGCTAATAATTCTGAAACACAAAAAATTGCGCGCGTGGATTCGAACACACCAATGCCTGCTTGCCACGTCCATCGTCTTCTTCCTTTTCTGCAAAACAACAAACATATAGCGGGGGTTTTAAACCCCCCCAAAACACAGTAAAAATAAAAATAGCGAACAACTCATGCTTGCACATAAATTGAGCGCGAGGGTGTGATTTTGTTCGTCATGTCGCAACGATCCTGTTCATACTGATTTTAAGGTCTAATTTTTCCATAGGCCTAAAGCCCCAATTTGAAGTTTCAGAAAACCTAGTTTTCGTCCATGGTGGATTCTGGTTCAGGCGCCTATAATCCAATTGGATGGTACCAATAGCTTCAGAGAGTCCTCATTAGTGCAAATCAAACAAGAAAAATCATTAAAAGTGCATGAATCATGTTATGTATTTCTGGAAAATATGACAAACCGTATGGCTTCGTGTGAATGGTTCTTTGCACGTTTGGGCTTGATTTTGATTGCTAGAGCTTCCTTGGGATATCAGGAATGTGTTTGGATTGGAATGGAGGCTTGAGAGGCACTGCAACTGGGTTTTCAGATTTCAAGTTTGTGTGACAATTTTGCAATTTTGTATGGCCGTTTTTGGAGCTCTTAGGTCGTGTCCTCGCTTGTGTTAGCTTGTATACATGTTATGTAATGTGTCTTGATAAGAATTATGGCCAATAATGCAATGCATTCATGCTTAAGATTTTGCTATGAACTCCATTAAAACACTTTCCATTTTTAAGTCAAAATTTGAATTCTTGCTTCTTTTAAGCCCTTGCACGAAATTGGTATGTCAATGATGGTGATTCAAAGCTAGTCAAAGCAAAATATGTCCCTTAATTAACTTCTTTGATTTTATTTGATTTTAAATGATTTAAAATGAATTAAATCAAATAAAATTAAATAAAAATAAAAAAATTAATTTTAAATTTTGAAATAATTTGTGGGACACGTGGGAAGCATGGCCAAGCTGAATCAAGTGGAAAAAGTGGGCCCCTTTTGTCAAAAATGAAATTTCAAGGATAAATGATTTTGGCCATTTCACAAAAATTTCCCAACTTCTCCAATGCATATCTTGCTCAATTTTTAAGCTTTGATCATGTTCTTGGACATTTTGGAAAGGTCTTGAAGTCCTCTAACCAATGTCTTTGGTCCCATGTCATTTTGATTTACCAATCTCAAGTTATGGTCTTTGACTTAAAGTCCCTTTTTGTTGACTTTTGAAAATGACCTATAATGTTGAAATTGATAACTTTTTGTGAGAGCATTTCTTAGATTTGGAATGTGAATATGAGTTGTAGGAAATGTCTTCCCCTTCAAGATGAGCATTGGATGGGATTTTTCTGATAAACCATGTGGAAGTTATGCCCTGGTCAACTTCCAGTTGACTTTTTCAACTGTCGAAAAATAGAAACTTTTGCATCTTGAGACTTTTTGAGCCATGCTTTGAGAATCATGATCAAGAATTGATCAAATGATGTTTGTGGCTTCAAAATAATATGTTTGACCAAAAATTTTGACTTTTGACTTCCAAATGACCATTTTGCCCCTACAGTTGACTGTGGAGCAATTAGGGTTTTTGACTGTGCAACTTGACCTTGTGAGCCTTGAAACTTGACATGTAGGTGCTTGACAATGTGTATGAGCATAGGAGACTTGATTGAGCCTTTGAAAACCTCAACTTCCTTGCAAGAACCAAAACCCTAATTTGACTGGCTTAGGAGGATGGTTGACTGTGTAGCCCTTGAGTAGACTTTGAACTATTTGAGGTGATGCTTGTCAAAACTTTGAAGATTTTGGGAGGGCAAATTTTGGGGTACAACAGTTGCCCCTGTTCAATCTTCTTAGACCTGAGGATGTAGATTGGCGTGCGTGCCTTTCGTGATCCGAAGGTGGAAGATGATTGAACACTAGAGTGCCCAGAAATTTGCACTCACATAGTTGAGTATCAGCAGCGTGACAGCGGGAATGGGCTTACAGATGCCATTTGGAGAGATGGTGGATGGGAGGATGGGCTTATAGATGCCATCGGGAGGTGTCGATCGCGTAAGAGATTCCTTAGCGAGAACTTGCGTACCAGAGAAAGAAAGATAATTACCTGGCCTGTTACAGGGGTTGATCTTCAAACTCTTTATGTAGACGTGCCCTGGATGGATACAGGTATCAAATCTTTAAACTCTTCAGACGTGCCCTGGCAGGATACAGGAATCGAGTCTGGTAATGTAGTCGTCAACAGATACACCTGGCAAGATACAGGAATCAGATCTTCGAACTCTTCAGACGTGCCCTGGCAGGATACAGGAATCGAGTCTGGTAATGTAGTCGTCAACAGATACACCCTGGCAAGATACAGGAATCAGATCTTCGAACTCTTCAAACGTGCCCTGGAAGGATACAGGAATCGAGTCTGGTAATGTAGTCGTCAACAGATACACCCTGGCAAGATACAGGAATCGGATCTTCGAACTCTTCAGACGTGCCCTGGCAGGATACAGGAATCGAGTCTGGTAATGTAGTCGTCAACAGATACACCCTGGCAAGATACAGGAATCAGATCTTCGAACTCTTCAGACATGCCCTGGCAGGATACAGGAAGCGAGTCTGGTAATGTAGTCGTCAACAGATACACCCTGGCAGGATACAGGAATCGGATCTTCGAACTCTTCAGACGTGCCCTGGCAAGATACAGGAATCGAGTCTGGTAATGTAGTCGTCAACAGATACACCCTGGCAAGATACAGGAATCGGATCTTCGAACTCTTCAGACGTGCCCTGGCAGGATATAGGAATCGAGTCTGGTAATGTAGTCATCAGCAGATACACCCTGGCAAGATACAAGAATCAGATCTTCGAACTCTTCAGACGTGCCCTGGCAAGATACAGGAATCGAGTCTGGTAATGTAGTCGTCAACAGATACACCCTGGCAAGATACAGGAATCGGATCTTCGAACTCTTCAGACGTGCCCTGGAAGGATAGAGGAATCGAGTCTGGCAATGTAGTCGTCAACAGATACACCCTGGCAAGATACAGGAATCGGATCTTCGAACTCTTCAGACGTGCCCTGGCAAGATACAGGAGTCGAGTCTGGAATTAGTCATCAACAGATACACCCTGGCAAGATACAGGAATCGGATCTTTAGTTGCGGCCGTTGATAGTAATTATCTTTGTATTAACCTTTGTCCGGAAAAGACAAAATGTTAGTTGTGCGTAATGTCATGATGTATGACATGCGAGATGAGATTGTATATTCATGATGCGTTTGTATGCTGTAATGTATGAAAATGTGATGTTTATGAAGGTATGTTTTCGTCTAGGAAAGTAAATCCTTGACGGGTGCCGGGAAAATAAATCCTGGGCCTGATGTGGAATAGAGGTTCGCTGTTTCCGCTGGGGATGATGATTGCAAGAATACCGGTAGGAGAAGATGACTCCGTTGGGGAATAAACTTGGCGAATAGATTACTCTGCGGGGAGAAGTTACTCTAGCGACCTTGCTGGGGAACAATACTCTGTGGGAAGAGAGGTACTCTGTTGAGATGTTGATGGTAACTTCGCTGGGGGTACCATTGTTATGTTGGAAGTTTTAATAGACTCCGCTGGGGATAAGAAGACTTCGCCGAGGATGATCTTTCCGTGGCTTTTGGCTGAGGATAACCCAGTTATACCCTGGTAGGGAAATAACCTTTGAATAAGGCCGGGGGACGCGTTCGTGCTCTGCAGGGGGGAAGCTTCTAGAATCTACTGGGGATGAGCTTCCTGCTGGGAAGATGATTCAGCGTTCCTGGGGAAATCTTCAGACTGGACTCTCCTGGGGAAATCTTTGAGATATATTGGGGAAGTGGCTCTGCTGAATGTCTGGTATACCGCCGGGGAACAATCTTAGATCAAGACTGCCGGGGATGCTTGTTAAGAATGTTTGTATATTGCGCTGGGGAATGTTGAGATCTGCTGGGGATACCCAATTTCCTTAAGGCTGATAGTATAGCTTTGCTTGGGGAGAGTGTATTGACTTGATGGCTCACTCTCTGGGGATTTAAGGCATCTTGGTTATGCTCTTCAGCTGAATTTACCTTGGTACCTTAGTGGACAGAGCAATTGGATCGCTTGGACAACTCATTATTGCCCCTGTTTCTAATGTCACCTGTAATTAATCCTTTGTTTTGCATGCAAATATTTATGAGTTAGCAATTAGTGTCAAATGCATATATCAAAAATTGAACATTGGACGTTCTTCGCAAAACAAAACAGAAAAAGAAAAAACAATTGGCAATTGGTTTGAACTGTGAATTTGTATTGATATTTGAATTTTCCTGTGAATAGGCGTTTATGTACAAGAGGCTGACGTCCTAGTAAGAGAACGCCGACGAACAAAAGAGTTTATACAATTTTGTACAAAGGGAAAACAAAACAGCTATGTGAAAAGAACAATCCCACTGGGTTTCAACTCTGCTATCGCCTTTATATCTTCGAGCGTCTCATCACTTTGCTGCTCGGTTGAAGATGAAGCTGATCGATCGATGCCGTCTGAACTTGATAGTTGATACCGGATTCTGGATGCAAGGTGATCCAATGAGACATAGTATTACGCTTTAATCCCTAACTTTTTCCTGGACCTCCCTTTCGGGTTTTCAGTCCACCGGGATACCCATTTTTGCCCAAGCCGCCTTTTCAGGTTTTCGACTTGCCGGGTGTACAGATTTTTTTCATTTCATCCCTCATTTTTCCCGAACCCTTTTGGTTCGCCGGGAAGCCCTAATTTTTGCCTAGGTATGTCAACCTAGCGGGTCTTTTATCATGCGTAGTATCTTTTTACTATGTCTGCATTGGCGGGGTGAGGAAGGTCGTCACCGTCCATGGTGGTCAGAATCATGGCTCCCCCTGAGAACACATGTTTAACCACAAATGGCCCTTCGTACGTAGGGGTCCATTTGCCCCTGGGATCACTCTGAGGAAGGATGATGCGCTTGATTACCAGATCCCCAACTTGATATTCTTGTGGTCTGACCTTCTTGTTAAATGCCCTGATCATCCGTTTTTGATACGTTTGACCATGACAAATAGCAGTGAGTCTCTTTTCGTCAATTAGATTTAGCTGATCAAGTCGTGTCTGGATCCAATCATCTTCACTCAGATCTGCATCCTTCATTATCCGGAGAGAGGGTATCTGCACCTCAATCGGTAAGACTGCCTCCATGCCGTAGACCAAGGAAAAAGGAGTTGCCCCGATTGACGTTCTTGCTGAGGTACGGTACCCATGAAGAGCGAACGGTAACATCTCGTGCCAATCTTTGTAAGTCACTGTCATCTTCTGAATAATTTTCTTGATATTCTTATTAGCTGCTTCGACAGCCCCGTTCATCTTCGGCCGGTAAGGAGAAGAGTTGTGGTGCTGTATCTTGAATTACTCGTAGAGCTCAGTGATCATCTTGTTATTAAGATTGGTACCGTTGTCCGTAATGATCCTTTCCGGGACGCCGTATCGACAGATCAGGTTATGCCGGATGAACCGTGCCACGACGTTCTTGGTTACCGTAGCATAGGAAGCTGCTTCAACCCATTTTGTAAAGTAATCAATCGCCACTAGGATGAAGCGATGCCCATTGGATGCCGTAGGTCTGATCTCGCCGATCATATCAATGCCCCACATTGCAAAAGGCCAAGGTGCTGTCAAGACATTCAGAGGTACTGGAGGAACGTGCACCTTATCCGCATATATCTGGCACTTGTGACATGTCCGAGAATGTTGGTAACAGTCGGCTTCCATTATGGACCAGAAATACCTTGCCCGAAGGATTTTCTTTGCCATAGTATGTCCACTGGAATGCGTTCCGAAGGTGCCTTCGTGTAGCTCTGCCATGATCTTTTCTGCTTCAATCTTATCCACACAACGCAGCAAGGTTGAATCATGGTTTTGCTTGTACAGAATGTCGTTGCTGAGGAAGAACTTTGCTGCGAACCTTCTCAGAAACTTCTTGTCGCTGACAGATGCACCTTCCGGATACTCTTGAGCTTCCAAGTATCTCTTCACCTCATGGTACCAGGGTTTTTCAGTCATTGTTTCAGCCTCAAGATCACAACAGTATGCCGATTCGTCCAGTTTCCAGATAATGACCCGGGGAGCCTCATTGTCCCATTTGACTTTAAACATGGAAGACATCGTAGCCAACGCGTCTGCCAACTGATTCTCCTCTCTTGGGAAATGTTCAAAAGTCATCTCTGTGAAATGGGGGGATCAATGTCAACACACATTCTTTGTAAGGAATAAGATTCGGATGTTTCGTATCCCACTCGCCTTTGATCTGATTGATCACGAGAGAGGAATCTCCTAAGATACTCAGAAACTTGATCCTTAAGTCGATCGCAGCTTGAAGACCCATGATGCATGCCTCATAATCCGCCATGTTGTTGGTGCAGTTGAAACATAGCCGGGCAGTGAGTGGAGTATGAGTGCCTTGAGGGGATATGATTACAGCGCCGATGCCGTTATCCAAAGCGTTGGAGGCTCCGTCAAAGTGCATACACCATCGGGATCCTTCCTCAGGTCCTTCATCCGGTCCAGGTACTTCACAATCAGTCACAATCATGATGCTCTCGTCCGGAAACTCGAAGTTCATTGACTGATAGTCGTCTACTGCCTGGTGTGCCAAGTGATCTGCCAATACACTTCCTTTGATAGCTTTCTGAGTCGTGTACTGGATGTCGTATTCTGTCAAGATCATTTGCCATCTTGCTATTCTCCCAGACAGAGCAGGATTTTCAAATATGTACTTTATTGGATCCATCTTTGAAATCAACAAGGTAGTGTGAGTCAGCATATACTGTCTCAGCCGGCGAGCAGCCCATACCAAAGCGCATCAAGTTTTCTCGAGCAGTGAGTATCGGGTCTCACAGTCGGTAAACTTTTTGCTAAGGTAATAAATGGCGTGCTCTTTTCGGCCAGACTCGTCATGCTGCCCCAGCATACACCCCATTGAGCTGTCAAGTACTGTCAGGTATAGTATCAGAGGTCTCCCTTCAACCGGTGGCATAAGGATGGGTGGTTCTTGGAGATACTCTTTGATTCTGTCAAAAGCGGCCTGACATTCATCGTTCCAACGTACTACCTGATCTTTCTTCAGCAGCTTGAAGATTGGTTCACAGGTAGCAGTTAGGTGTGAGATGAATCGGGCAATGTAATTCAGGCGTCCTAGAAAGCCTCTGACCTCTTTCTCTGTCTTAGGGACTGGCATCTCTTGAATGGCTTTAACCTTGGCAGGGTCCACTTGAATACCCTTATCACTTACAACAAAGCCTAGCAACTTTCCAGATCTTACCCCGAAGGTGCACTTGTTCGGGTTCAACCTCAGCTTGTATAGTTTCAAACGGTCAAACAGTTTCTGCAGATGGTCAAGGTGTTCCTCCTCAGTTTGGGACCTTGCAATCATATCGTCGACATACACTTCTATCTCATGATGGATCATGTCATGAAATAAAGCAACCATGGCACGTTGGTAGGTTGCCCCAGCATTTTTCAGTCCAAAAGGCATGACCTTGTAGCACAAGGTGCCCCACTGAGTAACAAAGGTAGTCTTTTCCATGTCTTCAGGAGCCATCTTGATCTGATTATAACCTGAAAAGCCATCCATGAAGGAGAACACCTTGTGTTGAGCAGTATTGTCAACCAGAACATCAATGTGAGGTAGAGGGAAGTCATCCTTGGGGCTGGCCCTGTTCAGATCCCTGTAATCAACGCACATTCTGACCTTACCATCTTTCTTCGGCACCGGCACCACATTGGCAACCCACTGAGGGTAAGAAGTCACTGCAAGAAACCCGGCATCGAATTGCTTCATAACCTCAACTTTGATCTTCTCAGACATCTTTGGACACATACGGCGGACCTTTTGCTTAACCGGAGGGCAGTCTTCCTTGGTAGGCAAATGATGGACCACAATGTCGGTATCCAACCCAGGCATGTCTTCGTAGGACCAGGCAAAGATCTCCACATAATCATGTAACATCTGAATCAACCGTTGTTTCACGATGAGCTCTAGATTGGCACCAATCTTGACTTCCTTTCTGTCTGCCTCAGTACCCAGATTTACCGTTTCCACTGGCTCTTCATATGGTTGAATGGCCCTCTCTTCCTGGAGTAACAGTCTTGCAAGCTCACCAGGCACTTCACAATCATCTTCACCTTCGTCTTCGGCTAAGTTGATCGGATTTTCGAAGTCATAACTGGCAGTAGCAAAGTCGTTACCAGTGAGAACCAGAGTGGATTGAAACCTGTATGAGTGAGTGTGTGTAAATACAGCTATTTTGCAATATATAAAGAAAGAAGGAAAGGGAGCGCAATATTTGAAATGTGAAAAACGTCCAATGCTTTTATTCATGATATATGAAAGTGACAAACAAAAGCCCTCACAAATAAAACCACGGTGCTTCGGGTAAGACACCGGGCCATAAAGTTTCAAATTATTGTTTATTACAAATCCAAAACAAAGAAGTTCATTACTGGGTGACAAAAGTAATGGGTGTAAAGTCTTTTGCAGTCTAGTTGCTAGGTCCACCGTTAGTCGTCGGGTAGACCCAGCTGTCAAACTCGGATTCTTCCACTTCGTCTTCATCCCCAATAGCATTCACTCCTGGATTGGTGATGAGCACAGGAGGTCTTCCAATCCTTGCCTTGCGCACAGCCTTCTGAGCCTCTGCAGTGAAACCCAACCCAAACTTGTTAGTCTTAGGAGTAAAATCAGGGAGCCTGCCCCAATTTGCACATTCACCTCTTTCAATCACAACCCGGGCGTCCTTCAAGGAGGCCATCTTCAAGGGAGAACCCTCTTCAATCACTGCTTCTGCTGCTGCCAATGTTTGTGGCACCTCTTCAAAATGTTGAAAAGGAGTCTCAATGAACTCCCCATCCATTTCCACGTACCTGAAGGAGTTGAGGGGCTGACCATGTATTCCTCTTCCCCTTGCACTATTACAATCTTCCCCCTGACCGGGTACTTGAGCTTCTGATGCAACGTGGAGGTCACAGCTCCAGCCTTGTGGATCCACGGGCGACCCAGCAAACAAGAATAGGATGGACGGATGTCCATCACATAGAATTTTGAATCGAAGACCTGTGACCCAACCCTGATTGGGATGTCAACCTCACCATGTACCATTCTTTTGGACCCGTCAAAGGCCCGGACAACAATGTTACTTGGTTTGAGCTCTAAACCCTCACAGTCCAGCCTGTCTAGAGCTTTCTTGGGTAGCACATTTAGTGAAGATCCAGTGTCAACCAGCACATGAGCAAGAGTAGTGCCCCTGCATTCAATGGAGACATGCAGGGCATCATTATGGTTCTTCCCCTTGGCCGTCAGATCAGCATCAGAGAAACCCAGACCATTATCAGCAGTTAGGTTGGCCACACAGTCGGTGAATTGATCAGCAAACGTTTCTTGGGGTACGTGAGCCGTCTTTAAGAAAGTAATCAGGGCCTTGGCATGGGCCTCTGAACACAGCAGCAGTGATAGCATGGAGATTTTGGAGGGGGTGTGCCCCAACTGTTCAACGACGTTGAAATCACTTTTCTTTATAATCTTGAGGATCTCTTCCATCTCTTGCTTGGAAGCCTCAACAATGGTCTTTGGTGCCTCCGTCCGGGCAGGCATATCAGCAGCAATCCCCTTGCCCCGAGCGTCAGATGACTCGGCAGCAGGGGTGGAAACTTGATTAGGGGGGAAAACAGGCACACTGGCAGGTGTGATGATAAGAGGCCTTTGAATTGCTGGAGGAGCGATGTCTGGTGAGAACAGTCTTCCACTACGAGTGACCTTAGCAGGCCCAGTGATGTTGGTGACACTGGTACCAGCGTTAAACTCTTGCTTCACTCCCAGAACATAAACATCTACCCCATAGTGCCACGGGACAGCTTTATCAGACTTGTAGGGGATGGGCCCCGGAACAGTAATGGTGATGGGAGCAATCTTGTGAACAGGCAAAATTTGGACAGGCTTCTTTGAAGGAGCCTTGGAAGGGTTATTGAAAATGGTAACAATTGAAACTTCTTCGATAGGGGCAGCAGGAACGGCAGTCTTTTTGAACAAGATCTCTTTACTATCCATCAGGTTTTGGACGCCTGATTTCAGCAAAGAACAACCAGCAGAGGACTCAGCACATAAAGGGCAACCTTTGCTACATCCCGGAAATAAACCGGCTAGCAACAGGTTCCTCTTGACGGTCAGCAGCGGAGTAGCAACATCATCCACAGAAGCTACATACAAATCCTCCTCAACAGCATTCACTCCATGCTGGGGCATGGGAGCGGTCACAACATTTGGCCTCTCGGGCGCCTCAAACTGTATCTCCTTGGCATCAATAAGGTCCTGGACCTTATTCCTCAGGGCCCAACAATCATCAGTAGAATGTCCCGGGCTATCAGAGTGATATGCGCAACGGGCGTTGGGGTTGTATTTCAGAGATGTTGTGTTTACCATCTTCGGAGCCTCTTTGACAGTTACCAGGCTTGTTGACAGCAGTTGCGGCAGGATCTGAGAGAGAGTCATGCTGAGCCGAGTATACTGCCATTTGGGCCTCTCAGCTCTGGGTTGGTTGTACTGTTGTGGAGCAGCAGCAGGCTTAGAAATAACTACCGCGTTGACAGCTTGGCGGCGTTCAGGTTTGTCCTGCCTTCTTGGACCATACACAACACTTGCCTCCTTCTTGAAGGGCTTCTTTTCAGCATTTGAGGAGGCAACCTTCTGTATCTTCCCCGATTTTATACCAGCCTCAATCCTCTCACCAGTCAGGATCAGATCAGTAAACCCAACAGAGGAATTACCAATGAGATGATTGAAAAATGGACCAGATAGGGTCCCCAAGAACATATCCACCAGCTCCCGGTCCGTCAAAGCAAAAGCTCAACGCTACTCCCTTCACTGACATTCAGTGAAGCAATACCAATCAAAACCAAACATTTTCATTGCCTAAAACTCATTGTAAGTCATCACGAACAGACCTCTGAACATGGATTCCAAATCTCCAATTCTTGCATCTTTTCTTTAAAATATTGGCATATTTGTGATTGTTATTTGATTTAGAATGTTTTGGCATTATCCAATTTGATTTTCATGGCCTGTATACGATGCCCGAATCTAGGGTTCATATGTGTTGTTTTTAGGCGTTTGTGTTACAGGGAAAATTGGATCAAACAATGGTTACAGGGATGACCAGGAGGAAGAGACGAGTGCATTGGTACTCTTAGGTCTCATTTATATGGCCTAGAGAGGGTTTTTGAGATGCCCTACGAAACTTCCTGCGGATAAAAATCCGCAGCTAAATAACCAGGGTTGTGTTGAGGAAGATGATAACTTGGCTTAGCGTGATGGGCCCGTTTAAATAATTAGCGCGTTTTTTTATCTTTGCCAGGCATAATTAGTTGTTTACCATATAATATTTGTTATATATTCGACTAACAAGTTAACAACATAGCTCAGCTGGCAAGGCGTTAGTGCGTGATACCATTGGGACCTGGGTTCGAATCCCAAGTCCCCCAAAACTTGATTGAATTTTGTTTTCAGGTAATCACACGCAGCGCTCAATGATTTGGTCCACCATACGCCTCAAGGATCCACCTGCTAGATGGCTTGCGAGGAAAATCCAATGATCCAGATTGGAGGTTCACTAAGGACCCTAGTCAATGCACGCCTAGCAAATTGGAAAAGTCAAACGAGGCTGGGACATTTTGGGCCTGGAGATTTACTCTTTGCACCACCAAATTGGGCCCAAACCCCCTGGGTTTATTTCTTTTCTCTCTTTCATATTTCTTTTTTTAGTTAATTGTTTATTAATTATTTTTATTATTACTAACTAATTTATTTTTCCTAATAAAATCATAAAACAAAAAATTAATATTTTATTAATTCCATTAATTTTATTATTTATTTTTGTAAATAAACATTAATTAATTTATTTAGTTTAATTAGGTACAACTTTAACCCTTTTTGCATTAAATTAAAATTAACATAGAATTAGGGTTTTAATATCTTTTAACCATTTTTTATTTTATTTCCTTAAATAATAAAAAACCAAAAATATTTTCTTTTCATTAATTAATTCAATTATTAATTTAGACTAATTTTTAATTCAAAAACAACAAAAATATGCTTTATTTAATAAAAAGGGTCAAAACCCTAAAAACACTTCGATTTAATTTTTCTCGCGCGCGAATTACTTTTGATCCATATTTCAATATTGTAACTGCTTCGGGAATGTAATAGTTTTAATTAGGATTTTATTTATCGCTTTTATTTACTTTTCGCAATTTAATTTTAAGGGTTTGTCTTTGGCGATGTAAATACCCGACGCCTTGTAATAGCTTAGATTTATTTTCCGCAATTTAATTTCCGCAACCATTAACTGTTAGATGTTTGAATAATAGGCAATGCATGACAAGATTAACCTTTAACCTAAAATCAACAGTAGCTCACCATAACATGTACAAAGATAAAATTAACCGAAATAAACACACTCGCACATGCGCACTCTTAGGGTACACCTCACTTGGTTGCCTTCGAACGTGGTCATTGAGTATAAGAAGTTTTAGAGGTCACCCTCTTGTCCAAAGATCATAAGTTGCCTCAAAACGGTTGCCTCGAAAAAATGATCTAAGATATTAAGGTTACTGCTAAGGCATCCTAACATTGCTTTAGTGACCACACGTCCCTTAATCGAATTGACCCTAAAACTCCAACGATGATGCTACCTACTCCTCAATAGTGGGATATCATTGTCTAAAGGATATTTGTACATATTAATTCCTTTTTCGAGTAGGTAGATGGTTCTTAAGTACTTGCTCATTCTAAAAACAAAACAAAACTTTTCTCACTTACACTCTCTTCAAAACAAAAACTCTGTCAAACCCACAAACACAAAGAAAAGCAAATTTTGAAAACACAATGAGCAAGTACCTAAGAGCCCATGGATAACCACGGATAGAAAGGGTGCTAACACCTTCCCTTTCTATAATCTACCTCCCGAACCAGAGAAACATCTCGAAAAAGGAATTTTTCTGTGCTTTTGTCCTTTCCTTGTTGGATAAAATAAAAGACGGTGGCGACTCTTGCTCACCGCGACATTTTGCAAAAACAAATGCAAAATGCGAACCAGCATTCAAAAACAGTCAGTTATATTCCCACCGATCACAAGCATTGTATTGATATTGACGATAAAAAAAAGCTGCTAAGTCTTCCCAATTGTGAACCTCTGATCTCTCGAGCTGATAAAACCAATCCAACTGTATCCTAGACAAACTGTCTTGGAAAAAGTGTACCCAGAGGTCTTTATCAGATGAGTGGGGTTGGATTTTTCTGACATACGATCTCAGGTGCATCTTTGGGCAAGACAGACCGTCGTACTTGGCGAATGTTGGCACCTTGAACTTGGGAGGGATAACAATCCCAGCCACCAGCCATAGTTCTTCAAAATCTAAACCAGGTACTCTCTGCAACTCCATGGCTGCCAGTCTATCCTCAAGATTCTTATATTTATCATCCGCTGGCGGATACTGTTGTTCAGAGTAGTCTTCGTATTCTTCCTCCTCTTCCTCTTCAGCCTCAGATTCAGAAGGTACAGCAGCCCCTTTCCCTTTACCGGCCCCTTCGTCGGACATTGAGGGGAACTCAAGAACCTTCCTAGCATTGCTTTTGAACCTTCTTCCAAAAGTGGCTACCCCAGGTCTCTTTTTCTTTTTCTCTTTATTCTTCTCCAACAGAGCTTTGAGGTCCTCTTGACCCTTTGCCAAGGTCATGAGGAGTTGCTGGAATTGTGAATTTTGTGCCTGCAGATCCTTTATCGTCTGCTCCAAATCCATCTTTCTGAAATAAACAGCAAAAAGATAAGGAAACCTGGTGTGAAGACCTGTTTCTGCATATGATGAATGGTATGTTATTCATGTAATGCATTCAAGGATTCAGAAATTCATATTTGTTGCAAACAAAAAGAACGCACGTCATATTTAAGAAGAAATTGTTAGTACATAAGTGCCCCATGGGTAAAATATTACAAAATTCTTAATGTAAAAAGACATTGTGCATCCTTTTTGGTGCGATGTAAGTGTTGAGAGTTTCCTCCTCATGAAGTCGGCGGGTAAGCTCTGTTGTACCCCAAAATTTGCCCTCCCATATTCTTCAAGATTTGGCAAGATCAAGCTTCAAATAGATTAAGGATTGCACAGTCCAATTGCCTCCTAACACAATTAAAATTAGGGTTTTGGTTCTTGCAAATAAATTGAGTTTTCCAAGGGTCCAATCAAGTCCCATATGCCTATATACATTGTCAAGCATCCATATGTCAAGTTTCAAGACTCACAGCATCAAGTTGCACAGTCAAAGGCCCTAATTGCTTCACAGTCAACTGCAGGGGTAAAATGGTCATTTGACAGTCAAAAGTCAAAATTTTTGTTCAACATCTTATTTTGAAGCCACAATCATCATTTGATCAATTCTTGATCATGATTCCACAAGCATGGCTCACAAAGTCTCAAGATGTCAAAAGTTTCTATTTTTGGACAGTTGAAAAGTCAACTGCAAATTGACCAAGGCATAACTTTTTCATGGTTTATCAAAAAAATCCCATCCAATGCTCATTTTGAAGGGGATGAAATTTCCTACAACTCATCTTCACACTCCAAGTCCAAGAAATGCTCTCACAAAAAGTTATCAATTTCAACATTATAGGTCATTTTCAAAAGTCAACAAAAAGGCACTTTAAGTCAAAGACCATAACTTGAGACTGGTAAATCAAAATGACATGGGACCAAATGCATTGGTTAGAGGACTTCAAGACCTTTCCAAAATGTCCAAGAACATGTTCATAGCTTCAAAATTGAGCAAGATATGCATTGGAGAAGTTGGGAAAATTTTGGGAATTTTCAAAAGTCAACTTTGCCTAAAACACTTCATTTTTGCTAATGGGCCTCAAATTGTTTCTTGAATCCTTACCCAAAGCCTATGCACGACCCATTGAACTTAAAATGATTTATTTTCTTATTTTTAATTAATTAATTGAATTTATATTAATATTAATTCATTTAATTGGTTTTAATTATAGGAAAATCAAAAAGATATGGTTTTTGGATCTTTTGTGAAGCAAATCAGATCAGGGCAAGCTGGCAAACTCGTTTCTCAATCAAAAAAGGAAAATCATCCATAATTGGAAAGGTTTTCATTGAAAAAGATTGGAAATTATATGATTGAATATCAAAGATTGCAAACTTAATTTCATGGACTTTTGGGCCAAAGTTTTAACCTAATTCTCATCACATACATATGCTGAGGCCAACCCTAAAGCTAGACACGAAAAATTGCTGCTGAAACCACATAGCCAATTTGCAAAAATTCAAGAAATATTGGAAAACTGAAATCAATACTCGAAGCAAATTCAAACCCTTTTCTTGTTTCCAACACCTTGCTGGGAGTTTTCTGAACGTATTGCAATCAAGAACGAGTCCTAACACTCAAGAAATTACCCAGAACAGATCCACGGTTCAGTTTTATTTTCCATAATCGAAATTCATATTTCCTGAGCATTTAACATGTTTTATTGGTTGTTTTGCGTTGCTTGAACATACAGGAAACTTTTGGCATGGTTTAATTGCATTATAACGCGCTTAATCATAACTTGCCATTAACACGTTCCTGGGTTCTTGAGGTTCCGAATTGGGGTTTCTCACCTACAGAAAAATTGGCCTTCATGACACCCATGGTTGAATAGAAAGGGACAAGACGAATCGAATGAGACCCTCGCGCTCTTTTTATATCATCCATGCTGCTAATCGCTATTTTCTGCACTTTTGGTTTGTGGGGGTTTAAAACCCCCGCTATCTTGTTTTCTTTTTACAGGGCAAACGAGGAAGACAATAGGTGGCAAGGCGCGACTGGAGGATTCAAACATGGCACACGCTTTTTGTATTCCCAGCCTGGCCATTATTCTTCTTATATAATAATTGTTGTCCATTCATATAACAAACGCGCTGGATAGCTCAGTTGGCAAAGGCATAATGGCAAGAGGTACTGGGACCTGGGTTCGATTCCTAGGTCCCCCATATAATTCTTTCTATTTTTTCACAAAGTATTCACATGCAGTACACGCCTAGAATTCCATCTTGCACCCTCACGCCTAAGCCTGCCAAGTGGCCATGAGATCCATCCAGTGGCCAGAAGGTGAAGTCCATGGTATACCCCAGTCAAACAGCATGCACATGATTCCTGAAAGTCAACGAGGCTTGTGTTCTTGGGCCTGAATTGCTTCAATCTCACCTCCACTTTGGGTCATCTAACCCCCTTGGTTTGCATAATTTTATTTTCTTTTCTTTTTAATTCTTTAATTGTTTTAATTATTTTTATTAATTCACTATAAATTAATTTTTCACAATGAAATCAGAAAATCAAAAATTGTGAATATGTTTTAATTATTTATTAATTTCACCATTAACCTATTTTTTGTAAATAAATACTAATAATCAAATTAGTTTAATTTAGGTTTAACTTCAATTTTTTTTTCTTAATAAATAAAAATTATATAGAATTAGGTTTTGACATTTTTTTAATTTTCTTATTAATCATCATTATTAATTATTATTAATTTTGTAAATAAACATGTAAATTAATTAATTAGTTTAAATTAGGTCAACTTCGACATTTTCATTAATAATTAAAATAAACATAGAACTAGGGTTTTCTTTAATTCTTTTTCTTATTTTCATTAAATACAAAAAACACAAAAAATATCTTTCTTGTAAATAATTAATTAAATAATTAGATTTTAATTTCATACAAAAGACACAAAAAACTCATAATTGCTCAAAAGGGTCAAAACCCTCGGACGTTCCAATTTAATTTATTCGCGCATTATTTCTATTTGATTATTATGTAACTGCTTTCCGGATGTAATAGTAATTAGGTTTATTGCTTTTTTTTTACTTTCCGCATCTTTATCAAAAACGGGTCTTTGTTTTTTGGCGATGTATAGACCCGCGCCTTGTAATAGCGTAGCTTTTACCTTTCCGTATTTTATTTTCCGCACTCCTAACTGCTAAAATTGCATGAAAGAATGTATGATAATTAAAAATAACTCGTAGCTTACAATTGCATGATCCAAGATAAATGTTAACATGAAAACAACACACAAACGCACACACCACTTCTAGGGTACGTCTCACTCATTGCCTTCGAAAGTGGTCGTCAAGTATAAGACGTTTTAACGGTCGCTCTCATGTCTAAGATCCAGTCGCCTCGAAACAGTTGCCTCGGATTAAAAAGGATCTAGGACATTAGGGTTACTTCTAAGGTGTCCTACTATTGCTTCGGTGACCACACTGTCCCTACAATCGAATTGACCCGAACACCTCCAACGGTGGTGCTACCTACCTCTCAATGGTGGGATGGCACTACCTTAAGGACTTTTACACAGCCTAATTCCTTAGGGTAGGTAGATGACTCATGGGTACTTGCTCTCTTCAAAAATAAATCAAAAATCTTTTCACACTGACACTTTCAAAGGCTTTCAAAACAAATTTTTCAAACACTCTTGAGGATAGATACAAGAGTCACTCAGAAATCTTTCAATGAAACTCTTTCAAACCCACTCACATTTGAAAAGCAAACATCATTTTGAAAACATAAGAGCAAGTACCTAAGAGCCCATGGATAACCATGGATAGAAAGGGTGCTAACACCTTCCCTTTCTATAAATCTACCTCCCGAACCGAGAGACATTCTCAATAAGGAATTTTGCTGTGCTTTTTTCCTTTCCATGTTGGAGAACATAAAAGACGGTGGCGACTCTTGCTTACCGCGACATACGCGATCCAGCTTTAAACAGTCATTTCTATTTCCACCGATCACAGAACTGGAGACTCTGCTGGGGATACCTAAAGTG
The DNA here is from genome assembly GCA_948472305.1 of Vicia faba. NCBI lineage: Eukaryota > Viridiplantae > Streptophyta > Magnoliopsida > Fabales > Fabaceae > Vicia > Vicia faba. The sequence continues at coordinate 359,983,065 of OX451738.1, forward strand.
AGGTGTACCTTCGGATTAGATCATACTTATGTTTTCAATTGAATGTTTTATTTGCTTTATTATTATGGGCTTTGTCTTGGAGTTTCATAGATCCTAACCCGGATCTGGGGAATACCCTTTTAGGTAGCATAAGCTGTGAGGGACCTGTCCGGCGTAGACCGACACGGGTGAAGCAGTGGCTACGTTGGTGTGGCACCTTGGTATGTACCGATATCTCTTGTGTCGCAACGAGGAGAATATGGGTCTTCTGAGGAGTCATTAAGCACCAACCGACCTTAGAACCCTAATTTGACCCAACTTGGCCATAGAACAGTAGCAGTATGCTACACCCATCGAGGCTAAACTCTTGCGATGGTTCTGGCCGCAAGAAAAGATTGCGACGCTGGAGTTATGACCGATTGAGGGTAGTCAGTGATATTGGGATCCTCTAGAACCCAGTTACTTTTGATAGGACAGGTCTTAACCAACAAACTGAAAGAGGGTAGTACCTGAACTTCATGCTGGCCTAAACTTTAAGGGCTATCTTGTGTGACTTGTGTGCCTTATCATGTTTGCCTTTGTGAATACTTGTGGTGTGCTTTATCATGACATCATACCATCATAGACATTGCATGCATCCTGCATAAGAACTGACCCATTTCAAAGACAAGAGGGTTTCATCTTTGCTCTGTTTTGTAGGACATCATGATGCCTATGCGAAGGAACACTATTCGGTTCAACTTTGTTCACCCACCTGAGTTGCTTGAAGAGTTGGTTAGAAAAATTCCAAACACTACCTCCTTCATCCAGAGGCATGGTTCTCTTCTCGGTTTAGTCACTGCAAAGTGGGACCAACAACTGATGAGTGTCTTGACCCAGTTTTATGATCCCTTGTATAATTGCTTCACCTTTCAAGACTTCCAGCTGGTCCCTACCCTGGAAGAGTTCTCTTATTTGCTTGGCATCCCTATCTTGGATCAGACTCCCTTCACTGGTTGGGAAAAGGCTCTTAGACCTGAGGAGATTGCAGCAGCCCTTCCTTTGACCAACAAGGAGGTAAAAAACAAGTGGGTGACTAGAAGCAGAGTTAAGGGTTTCTTGGCCAAGTTTCTGATTGGTAAAGCTAACAGTTTCTGGAATGACTTAGACTTCAGGGCGTATGAAGACATTTTGGCTCTCTTAATCTATGGTCTAGTTTTGTTTCCTAATCCTGATAACTTCATTAACGTCACTGCCATAAGGATCTTCATGTCTCGGAACCCTGTGCCCACTCTCTTGGGTGATATCCTGCAACAACTCTATGCTCGTACTGCCCGAAGACGAGGAACTCTGTGGTGTTGTACTCCTTTGTTAGTGAGGTGGTTTACTTCTCACCTCCCTAAGTTCGTGCTGAAGAACAAAGAAGGAAGAGGTTGGGCTCATAGGTTAATGTCTCTCACTGATAATGACATCATTTGGACTCTCAGAGGTTTGGACGAGGTAGCTGTTATTGATCGTTGCGGAGAATATCCTAATGTTCCTTTGATTGGTACCCAAGGAGGAATCTCTTATAATCCATGTCTAGCTCTCCGTCAGTTTGGAAGAGCCAGAAGAGCAGGGCCTCATGAGATGTTGGTGCCTCACATCAGTTTTGAGTTTCAGGTAGATAGTGACGAGCTGCGTCGTAGATTCATCAAGGCTTGGGACAGAATTCACAAAGATGACCCACATGAGTTGGGACCAAAGACTTCTCTACCTATGGAATCCTACTACAAATGGGTCCGCATCCGTGCTCAGAAGTTAGGTATGCCCTACGAAGCTGTCAGACCCATCATTCTTGAATATCCTGATAGAGACGGGATTCCTCCAACTGTTCTCCCTCCTCAGATACCTACTGATGTTGATACACTAAAGAGGTCTTGGGTGCAACTACAAGAAGAACGGGATTCTTATCGGGAAAAGTTCAACGAGCAGGAACAAAAGATCCGGAAGCTGACTAAGCAATTGGAGAACGAGCACCTTGAATGACTACATCCGTACTGAGAAGAAGAGACCCTGGGATCACTGATGAGCTTTGGATGTCCTTTTACAGTTTTTATTTCCCTTTTCAGTCTTTCCATTTTATGTAACGCCTAAGGGAAATCTGTTAAACAATTTAAATTTAGTTGAATCTAATGAAGTGTGTTTCCTTTTTGTTTACAAAGTTGAATCCCGATTGTCTTTGAAAACATAAATCATACGCATTCCATTCATCATGTGCATCACAGGTACTCTTCTTTTCAGGTTGCTTAATGTTCTTCGATGTTTATTTCAGCAGTCATCATGAATCCTGAATCATCTACTGAGCAATCCATCAAGGCCCTCCAGGCTCAGAACGCCCAGTTCTAAGAATTGATCATGAGTTTAGCCCAAGGTCAAGAGGAATTGAAGGCTCTGCTGGTCAAGAAGAAGAAGAAGAGGACTGTACTATTCAACACTGGCCGGAGGTTTGGCAATACACTGCAGAATGAGGCTGACCAAGCTGGTTCTTCGGTAGGGAAAGGCAGTCCCCAAGGGGGAAGGGTTCCTAGTCCTGTGGTCTCTGACAACGAGACAGATTTCCATGAAGAGCAGTACCCTCTGTTGTACCCCAAAATTTTCCCTCCCATATTCTTCAAAAATTGCCAAGTCAAAGCTTCAAAATCTCCCCAAGGGTTGCACAGTTCAAGGGCCTCCTAACAGTCAAAAAATAGGGTTTTGGTTCTGACAAAGAAAATGAAGTTTCCAAGGGCCCAATCAAGTCCCACATGCTTATAAACATGGTCAAGCATCCTCATACCAAGTTTCAAGACTTACAGCACAAAATTGCACAGTCAAAAACCCTAATTGCACTACAGTCAACTGCAGGGGCAAAATGGTCATTTGACAGTCAAAAGTTCAAATTTTTGGTCAACATCTCATTTTGAAGCCATAAACATCATTTGATCAATGCTTGATCATGATTCTCAAAGCTTGGCTCAAAAAGTCTCAAGATGCAAAAGTTTCCATATTTGGACAGTTGAAAAAGTCAACTGTAACTTGACCAGGGCATAACTTCCACATGGATTATCAGAAAAATTCCATCCAAAGCTCATTTTGAAGATAATTACATTTCCTACAACTCCTCTTCACACTTCAAGTCCAAGAAATGCTCTCACAAAAAGTTATCAATTTCAACATTATAGGTCATTTTCAAAAGTCAACAAAAAGAGACTTTAAGTCAAAGGCCATAACTTGAGATTGGTAAATCAAAATGACATGGGACCAAAGGCATTGGTTAGAGGACTTCAAGACCTTTCCAAAATGTCCAAGAACATGAGCAAATCTTAAAAATTGAGCAAGATATGCCTTGTGGAAGTTGGGAAATTTTGGATATTTTGAAAAGTCCACATTGCTTCAAATGTCTTAAAAATGCTAATGGGCCTCTTTTTCTTCCAAGATTCATCATCCAAGGCATGTGCACGACCATTTGGCCCAAAGGGAAGTTTTTCATCATTTTTATTTATTTATTTGAATTTTTAATTGCTAATAATTCATTTAATTAATTAAAATATATGAAAAATACCAAACCTAAGTTTTTAAATCTTTTTATGCATAAAATACACTCAATATTTTGTACATGATCAGATTTGGAAAGAATCAAGGCAATTGGATATGATTGGCATCAAAAACATGTGAAAAAGATTGAAAAATATTTGCCATGAAAATCAAAGATCTCTTCATCAATGCACAGGGTTTTTTGATCCAATTTTGAACCCTAATCGTTCCAATACATATACTCATGCAAACCCTAGTCCAAGACACATGAAAGCTGCGCCAGAAACCAAGAGAAAAGTTTGAGTTTTTGCCTAAAATTTTCAAAACTGAAAACAGGGTTCCAAGAGGTTTCAAGGCGAAATAATCATTCTATCACCTTCTTGAGACATCAAGAAACGTGTCTGAATAGTTTTCCACGCGCATAGCACCCTGAATTGGTATACAGAACTCAGAATTTTTCATATAATATGCATATTCATGTTTCGATTTTTAAGCATTCTCATTGCATTTTATTTATGGATTTATACTAATTGGACCTTTTTGAAGCTAACCAGATGATTTAATTGAGTTTTTATGCATTGTATGAAGAATCACCATGAACGATTATTAGGGTTCTTCAAGTTTTAAATTGGGCGTTTATGAATGCTGTAAAATTAGAACACCTCGATACCATGGTCAAAATCAGGGCACTCAGACGAATTCAATGAGGGGGTCGCACCCAATTTATATTCCAAGATGAGCTATTTGCTATTCTTGGGAAAGGCCTGTTTTGGGGGGGTTTAAAACCCCCGCTAACCTTTTTTATATTTCAGGCAAAAGCGCAGCAAGGAAGAAGATGATGATGTGTAGGCTAATGATTGGTTTATTTGAATTTTCGCGCTAAAAGTTCCACTAACCATTGTTTTATCTTATATCATTTGTTTCCTATTATATAATCAAAACGCGCGTTTGGTTCAAGTGGCAGGCAAGTGCATTGGTAATCCCTGGGACCTGGGTTCGAACCCCAGGTCCCCCTCCCTTTCCATAATATTTTTTCTAATGTTATCCTGTGCAGTTTACCTCCTGAGGCTCATCCTACGCCCAATGATCCAAACGTACCACACGTCCAACAACCTCCATCCAATGGCCAGGATCTGAGGCCCATGAAACGCTGCAGTCAACGCACCTACACGCTAGCCAAAAAGTCAATAAGGCCAAGGCTTAATGGGCCAGAATTGTTAGGACTTTACCTCCAATTGGGGACAGAATCCCCCAAGGTATTGTATTTCTTTTCTTTTCTTTATTTTATTTGTTTCAATTATTTCTTTTTAATTAATTCCTTTAATTTAGTTTATTTTCATAGAATATAAAAAATAATATAAAAATCAGAAAAGACAAAAAAAAATTAAATATATTTTATTTAACTAATATTTTTGTAAATAAAGTCTTGTATCAATTAATTAGTTTTTATTCTAGGGTTAATTTTAATATCTTTTCTTAATAAATTAAAAACTTGTAGAATTAGGTTTAATTAGTTTAATTACTTTTTTCTTTTATTTTCTCATCACTAATAATTATTTATTTATTTTTATAAATCAAATTGCATTAATTAATTAGATTTAATTTTAGGTAATTTTCATATTTTCTTAATAAATTAAAAAATAGCTAGAATTAGGGTTAATTAATATTTTAATTCCATTTAATTTTCATTAAAATCATAAATACCAAAATATCAAAAATAATTTCTTTTTTCATTTTAATTTCATTAATTTAATAATAATAATTTAATTCCTTTAAAAAGGGTCCAACGCCCTCGCTTTCAATTTGAATTCGATTCGCGCATTTTATTTTATTTCGTATAATATTGATGTAATTCTCCCAAAGCCATGTAACTCAGACAGTTTATATTTCTCGCACATTACTTCTTTATTTTCTGTCAAATCGGGTCCTGGATTAAATTTGGCGATGTGGACCCGCGCCTTTGTAATAGTTTAGAACTTTTAATTTTCGCATCTTTTTAACTGTTAATAAATGCATGCAAGAATGAATGATAAAATAAAAACAAACGCGTAGATCACCCATGACATGACAAAAGACAAAAATAAATGAACATGACACACAAATCACACACCACCCCTAGGGTACGCCTCACTGTTGCCTTGCCTCGAAAGGTGATCGTCGAGTAGAGGATGTTTTAGTAAGTCCTCATGATCCGGGAACCTGGCATGAGGGTAGCTTCTAAGGTATCTTCCCATTGCTCCGGTGATCACCATGTCCCGAACCTCGAATTGACCCGAACACCTCCAACGGTGGTGCTACCTACCTCTCAATGATGGGATGGCACTACTTTAAAGGACATTTACACAGACGAATTCCTTAGGGTAGGTAGACGACTCTAGATACTTGCTCTAATTTCAAAACAAATTCAAAATACTTTTCACACCGACACCTTTTCAAAAAGCTTTCGAAAGCAATTTTTCAAACACTCTTGAGGACCGATACAAGAGTCGAACTGGAATTTTCAAAGAGACTTTTTAAAACCCACAGTTGAAAAGCAAACAAACCATTTTTGAAAACACAATGAGCAAGTATCTAAGAGCCCATGGATAACCATGGATAGAAAGGGTGCTAACACCTTCCCTTTCTATAAATCTACCTCCCGAACGAGAGCAATCTCTTTAAGGAATTTTTCTGTGCTTTTGTCCTTTCCATTTGGAGAAAATAAAAGACGGTGGCGACTCTTGCTTCCGCGACATTTCGCGAACCAGCGTTAAACAGTCAGTTCCAGATCCATCGATCACAGAACTGGCGACTCTGCTGGGGATCTTATAAAGTGAGGTGTACCTTAGGGCTTAGTTCATAACTGTGTTTTCAATTGTATTGATTTGCTTGCTTTAAATTGTGGGACTGTCTTGGGAGTTCTATAGATTCTAACCCGGATCTGGGGGATACCTTCTTAGAAAGTAGCAACAAGGCTGTGAGGGAACTGTGCGGGGTATACCGACATGGTTGAAATAGTCTGCTACATTGATGTGGCACTTTGGTGTGTACCGGTAACCCTTGAGTTCAGTCAAGGAGAGTACGGGGCCTCCGCGGGGTGTCATGAAGCATCAACAGACCTTAGGAACCTTAATTGAACTATCTTGGCCTCTTTAGGGTAGTGAGATAACTGACTTTGGTGCAGTCCGAGGTTGGTTAATACTCGATACTACACTCAATTGAGGGTTGCTTTCCTGGAATATTTCGGTCGCCAGTTCAGTGGCTAAATCGAAACGATGAACAATGAAAGCAATCCCGTGATATTGGGATCCTTAGAACCCGGTTACTTCTAATAGGACAGGTTGAGCCCACCAACTTCAAGAGGGTAATACCTAGACCCCATGCTGGCCTAAACTCTAAGGGTTTCTCTTGTGTGACTTGTGTGCCTTCCAACTTGACTATTTGCATGCTTGTTGTCTGACATTTGAGTTCCCTGCAGGCTTTGTTTATAGTCCTTAATTAAGACTCCTAACAAGGTTTACTAAGTTTCTTGCAGGTTTTGTTCATAGTCCTTAATTAGGACTCATAACAGGGTTACTGAGTACTCGCAGGTTTTGTTTATAGTCCTTAATAGGGACTCATAACAAAGTTACCCACATGACTCCATGCATATCATAACATCATACCATTGCATACACCCTAACCCATTTCAAGGATCTCAAGGGCTTGTGATGCAGGTCATGACGAACCAACTGTCCAACAAGGGGCAAAGGGGATTTATTTTCCTCTAGCCAAGATTGTCAAGGGCTATGACCCACTTGATATGGTGAGCTCTGACTCTTGAAGAAGGTTCCCTTAACCAAGGTTGTTTGGAAATCAAAACCAGACATGATGACTAAAGTCAGGGGCTATGACCCACTGGATATGGTGAGCCTTTGACCCTTTGAAGAAGGACTCTCAATAACATGAAGTTCCTTCAATCAAGCCACCGGATTCAAGCTCTAACAAATTTCTTGTTTACCCCGCGAGATCCTTGAAAAAATTGCATATATATATATACATACATATCATTGCATTATAGGTACCCTTTTAACAGGTCTCTTACCTTCTTCGCTGTTTATTTCAACCAATCGTCATGAATCCTGAATCATCAACTGAGTAGTCCATCAAGGCCCTCCAGGCTCAGAATGCCCAGTTCCAAGAGCTGATCATGAATTTGGCCCAGGGGCAACAAGATCTGAAGACCTTGCTCTTGAAAAAGAAGAAGAAGAGGACTGTTTTGTTCAGCCCTAGACGCAGATCTAGGAACACACTGCAGGATGAAGCTGAGAGGACAACTCCATCTGTGGGGAAAGGCAGTCCTCAGGGGGAAAGGGTTCCCAGTCCAGTGGTCTCCGACAACGAGACAGATTTCAACGACGAACAATACCCTCCTGCTGAAGACAAGTACAAGCAGTTGGAAGACCGTCTGAATGCAATGGAAATTCAACAAGTACCTGGTTTGGATTTCGGAGATTTGGGTCTAACTTCTGGTGTGGTGATCCCACACAAATTCAAAGCACCCTCTTTTGCTAAGTACGATGGGGCATCCTGTCCCAGGCTGCATCTCAGGTCTTATGTGCGGAAGATTCAACCGTATACTGTGGACAAGAACTTGTGGATCCACTTCCTCCAGGAAAGTCTTTCAGGGACTCATCTCGAATGGTTCTATCAGCTGGATGGAACCAAAGTTCGTAACTGGGAGGAGTTGGCTACTGCTTTTTACAAGCAGTATCAATACAATGCCGACCTCGCTCCTACGCGTACCCAACTCCAGGGTATGTCACTAGGATCGGGAGAAGGTTTTAAAGAGTATGCGCAGAAATGGAGAGACCTGGACGGTAGGGTACAACCACCGCTGACTGACCGTGAACTTGTGGACATGTTCTTGGGGACCCTGTCTGGTCCATTCTACAACCACCTGATTGGGAATTCGTCTGCTGGATTCACAGATCTTATCTTGACTGGGGAGAGAATAGAAGCTGGCATCAGGTCTGGAAAGATTCAAGAGGCTGCACCTTCTGATAAAAAGCCTCATCATGGAAAGAAAGAGTCCAATGCTGTGCACGGTAAGAAGAGCCATCATGAGGTAGGGGCAACCCAGATCTCCAATCCTAGACCTGCTCAACAGGGACAGGGGCAGCAGCGCAAGGAGGTCGCACCCAAACGACAGTTCACCAAGATCAACATGTCGCTGGATCAAGCACTACAACAAATTTTGAAGGCAGGGCTAATCACCTTAAGGGCTCCTCTCCGGAATCCAAACACTTTTGCTCCTAACTATCATCCCAACGATAGATGCGCATACCATTATGATAGCCCGGGGCATACTACGGACAACTGCTGGCCTCTCAAGAACAAGATTCAAGACATGATCGACACTGGAGAGATTCAGTTTGAAGTACCTGAGACTCCGAATATAATCACTGCTCCGTTGCCCAATCATTGAAGACCTTTTGTTTATTTGAATTTCCGAGTTACATTTTTCTTTGCTCATACAAACAATTAATGTCATAGCAAACTCTTTTATTCTATTAAAGCATCGCATATGTCTGTTTTGGGAATTAATACAATTGTTTTCACTATATTCAAAATTGCTTTCATTTTTCTGTGATGATCAACTCTCGGTTAATAATTTCTAAGCCTCTTGAGGGAGGATGACGAAAACGATACCACGACACTTACAGTATGCTTTTGAACGAACCCTGTTGATGAGGTACATGCATTATTTCAATCCCTAAACACTGGAGTTATAAGGATGATAATCCCTCGTCAACCCCTCTGAGCCAAAGAAGTAGGAGTTTTTTCTTTTCGAAATTTAAAACCCTTAATCATAACCTGGGGCAGGGTAGTCTCTCAGTTGATCCAAGTGCATAACGAATGGCACCAAAGAGGTCCTTACAAAAAAAAAAGAAGACAGTGATGGTTCCGAATAATCATAAAAGATAGGCAGTCATTATATCTCCCAAAATTATAAAAAAAAACCCCAAAAAAGTCAAAACCTATAAAGGGGACTTACGAAACTGGGGCATCCCGCTGACTGTAATTCCAAAAAAGGAAACAGCTCAGGCAAAAAACAGGGATAGCAAAATCAAAAAGAAAGAGGTCTTATAAACCCTCAACAAAAAGGAAATGGCTGCCTATTCCAAATAAATCATCAATATCTGAATTATCACCGGAAAATCAGAGCAAAGACTCAAATAGGGTCTAATGCACGATCAACTGAGTTTAGGTTTGAAGAACATCACGAAGAGCGGGTGGGTACAAATACATTTTGAGCCTTATCCTTTGTTTCTTAAACCGTGAACCAGGCCACGTTATAACCCTTAAAAGTCCTAGCTGAAGCATGGTTTAGTTCGAAAGCATACTGTTACGAAAGGTATCCTGACTCCTTAAAGCTTGCGGTAAAATAACGAGTTGACATCACAGTTTACAAAAAGGTTTCATTTGTGTTATAAAAAATGCATTCTCAAAACTTCAAGACAGACATAGGCTTTTGCATTCTTAAAGTAATATTGTTTGCATATGATCATTTGTTTGAACAGCAAAGGAATTCGCACGACGAATATCTGATGAACAAAGGTCTTCTCAACAAAAGAGTCACCTCAAGTGGAAAGAGCACTTCCAATCAAGGGGCACGGCATGAGCATTGTCCATTATCTGGGGCATGACAAAACACTGCTAACAGGGGCAACTCCCTACATCCTGAGAGCGTGGACATAGTCGAAGAAAAATACTACGCGTAATCAAAGACCCGCTAGGTTGACATACCTAGGCAAAAATAAGGGCTTCCCGACGAACCAAAAGGGTTCGGGCAAAATGAAGGGATGAAATGAAGAAAATCTGTACACCCGGCAAGTCGAAAACCTGAAAAGGCGGCTTGGGCAAAAATGGGTATCCCGGTGGACTGAAAACCCGAAAGTGCGGTCCAGGAAAAAGTTAGGGATCAGAGCGTACGACTATGTCCTGTCATCTCGTCACTTGCCTACCAGAAGAAGATTGGTCAAATCGGCAGTCATCAGGCACCTCTATAGGTATCTTCCTCTCCCACATCAGAAACAGGGGCAATAAAGAGTTGTCTAAGCAATCTGATTGTTCGGTCCTCCAAGGTATCAAGGTAGGTTCCGTTGAAGAACATAACCAATACAGTTCAATACTTCCCTAGGAGAGTCCAATCCAGTTTCCCCAAGAAAGTTGGAATCCATCTCCCCAAGCAGTAAGCTTATCCCCAGTAGATTCTGGAAGCTTACCCTCGCAGAGCACGAACGCGTCCCCCGGCCTTTATTCAAAGAGTTATTTCCCTACCAAGATATAACTGGGTTATCCTCAGCCAATAGCCATGAGAAGATCGTCCTCGGCAAAGTCTTCTTACCCCCAGCGGAGTCTATTAAAACTTCCAACTCAACAATGGTATCCCCAGCGGAGTTATCATCAACATCTCAGCGAAGTACCTCTCTTCCCACAGAGTATTTTCCTCAGCAAGATCGCTAGAGTAATCTCCCCCGCAGAGTAATCTCCAAGCATATTCCCCAACGGAGTCATCTTCTCCTACCAGTTCATTCTTGCAAAGCGAAGAACTCTTTCTTCAACATTAGCCCAGGAGTTAACCTCCCGGCACCTGTCAAAGATTTAATTTCCTAGACAAAAATACATTCATGAACGTTACATCTTCATACATTATAGCATGCATATGCATCATACTACACGAATCTCATCAATTTTGAGGACATCCTGAAATCATGCAGTTCATGCATCATGATCTTGCATACAACTGATGCTTTACCTTTTCAGGAAAGGTCAATACAAAGATGATTACTATCAACTATCGCAACTCCTTCTAGATATAGTTCAGATGTGACCCAGATATGGCGATGTTCTGATACTTCTTCCAGATTTCATTCTAGAGATAGTTCGGATGTGAACCAGGCATGGCGACGTTCTGATACTTCTTCCAGATTTCCTTCCAGAGATAGCTTAGAAATGCTCCCGATATGGATGCTGTTCTGTTGCTTATTCAACACTCCTTCTAGATATAGTTCAGATGTGAACCAGATATGGCGACGTTCTGATACTTCTTCCAGATTTCCTCCTAGATATAGTTCAGATGTGAACCAGATATGGCGACGTTCTGATACTTCTTCCAGATTTCCTTCTAGATATAGTTCAGATGTGAACCAGATATGGCGACGTTATGATACTTCTTCCAGATTTCCTTCTAGATATAGTTCAGATGTGAACCAGATATGGCGACGTTCTGATACTTCTTCCAGATTTCCTTCTAGATATAGTTCAGATGTGAACCAGATATGGCGACGTTCTGATACTTCTTCCAGATTTCCTTCCAGATATGGTTCGGATGTGACCCAGGCATGGCGACGTTCTGACACTTATTCCAGACCCCCCCTCAGATAACTTAGAGATGCTCCGGACATGGAGGTTGTTCTATTGTTTATTCAGAGATCACCTTTCTAGAGATGGTGCAGATGTGACCTGGATATGGCTACCTTCTGATACTTATTCCAGATTCGTTCAGATATAGCTTGGAAATTCTCCAGATATGGATGTTGTTCTTCGGCTTATTCCAGTTTCTTCTCAAAGATGGCTCAGATATGCTCTAGAACCGGATGATATTCTATCGCTTATTCATAGTTTCTTCTCAAACAACTTAGGGATGCTCCAGACCCAGAGACTATTCTATTGTTTAGTCCATATTCATTCGAAAGACTATTCCAGATTTGATTCCTGCATCCATTCAAAGGCCTTCTCTGGTTCAGTCAGATCGACCCTAAGATCTCCCTGTTTCTTATCCAGTTGAAGATTTCAAGACCTAGACCGGTTCAGTTAAATCGATCCTAAGATTTTTCTGTTTCTCATCCAGTCAAAGGCCTTCTCTGGTTCAGTCAGATAGACCCTAAGATCTCCCTGTTTCTTATCCAGTTGAAGATTTCAAGACCTAGACCGGTTCAGTTAAATCGACCCTAAGATTTTTCTGTTTCTCATCCAGTCAAAGGCCTTCTCTGGTTCAGTCAGATCGACCCTAAGATCTCCCTGTTTCTTATCCAGTTGAAGATTTCAAGACCTAGACCGGTTCAGTTAAATCGACCCTAAGATTTTTCTGTTTCTTATCCAGTCCAAGGCCTTCTCTAGTCCAGCTAAATCGACCCCTAACAGATTTTCCTGATGAAGACTCAGTAGAAGATATCCAAGATTCTCTCAGCGTTACTGTTGAGGTTGTAGTCGCCTATGGTTCTCTCCCCGTTACTGCGGAGGTAGTAATCGTCCCCAGATTCTCTCAACGATTACTGTTGAGGTTGAAGTCGTCCAAGATTCTCTCAATGATTACTGTTGAGGTTGAAGTCGCCCAAGATTCTCTCAATGATTACTGTTGAGGTTGAAGTCGCCCAAGATTCTCTCAATGATTACTGTTGAGGTTGAAGTCGCCCAAGATTCTCTCAATGATTACTGTTGAGGTTGAAGTCGCCTAAGGTTCTCTCACCGTTCCTGTTGAGGTAGTAACCACCCCTGGTTCATTCATCACCTTTTAAAGATCCAGATTCAGCTCCTGTAACAAGTCAGGGTACACATTCATACAGAGAGTTTGAAGACCGACTCCTGTAACAGGTCAGGTAATCATTTTCTTTTGCAGGTACGCAAGTTCTCGCTAAGGAATCTCTTATGCGATCAACATCCAGATGGCATCTATAAGCCCATCCACCTATCCATCACCTCTTAGCATGGCATCTATAAGCCCATCCACCTATTCATCAATCTCCAAATGGCATCTATAAGCCCATTCCCCACATCACACTGCTACTATGTGAGCGCAAATTTCTGGGTACCCTAGTGTTCAATCATCTTCCACCTTCGGATTACGAAAGGCACGTCAGCCAATCTGCATCCTCAGGTCTAAGAAGATTGAACAGGGGCAACTGTTGTACCCCAAAATTTTCCCTCCCATATTCTTCAAAAATTGCCAAGTCAAAGCTTCAAAATCTCCCCAAGGGTTGCACAGTTCAAGGGCCTCCTAACAGTCAAAAAATAGGGTTTTGGTTCTGACAAAGAAAATGAAGTTTCCAAGGGCCCAATCAAGTCCCACATGCTTATAAACATGGTCAAGCATCCTCATACCAAGTTTCAAGACTTACATCACAAAATTGCACAGTCAAAAACCCTAATTGCACTACAGTCAACTGTAGGGGCAAAATGGTCATTTGACAGTCAAAAGTTCAAATTTTTGGTCAACATCTCATTTTGAAGCCATAAACATCATTTGATTAATACTTGATCATGATTCTCAAAGCTTGGCTCAAAAAGTCTCAAGATGCAAAAGTTTCCATATTTGGATAGTTGAAAAAGTCAACTGTAACTTGACCAGGGCATAACTTCCACATGGATTATCAGAAAAATTCCATCCAAAGCTCGTTTTGAAGATAATGACATTTCCTACAACTCCTCTTCACACTTCAAGTCCAAGAAATGCTCTCACAAAAAGTTATCAATTTCAACATTATAGGTCATTTTCAAAAGTCAACAAAAAGAGACTTTAAGTCAAAGGCCATAACTTGAGATTGGTAAATCAAAATAACATGGGACCAACGGAATTGGTTAGAGGACTTCAAGACCTTTCCAAAATGTCTAAGAACATGAGCAAAGCTTAAAAATTGAGCAAGATATGCCTTGTGGAAGTTGGGAAATTTTGGATATTTTGAAAAGTCAACATTGCTTCAAATGTCTTAAAAATGCTAATGGGCCTCTTTTTCTTCCAAGATTCATCATCCAGGGCATGTGCACGACCATTTGGCCCAAAGGGAAGTTTTTCATCATTTTTATTTATTTATTTGAATTTTTAATTGCTAATAATTCATTTAATTAATTAAAATATATGAAAAATACCAAACCTAAGTTTTTAAATCTTTTTATGCATAAAATACACTCAATATTTCGTGCATGATCAGATTTGGAAAGAATCAAGGCAATTGGATATGATTGGCATCAAAAACATGTGAAAAAGATTGAAAAATATTTGCCATGAAAATCAAAGATCTCTTCATCAATGCACAGGGTTTTTTGATCCAATTTTGAACCCTAACCGTTCCAATACATATACTCATGCAAACCCTAGTCCAAGACACATGAAAGCTGCGCCAGAAACCAAGAGAAAAGTTTGAGTTTTTGCCTAAAATTTTCAAAACTGAAAACAGGGTTCCAAGAGGTTTCAAGGCGAAATAATCATTCTATCACCTTCCTGAGACATCAAGAAATGTGTCTGAATAGTTTTCCACGCGCATAGCACCCTGAATTGGTATACAGAACTCAAAATTTTTCATATAATATGCATATTCATGTTTCAATTTTTAAGCATTCTCATTGCATTTTATTTATGGATTTATACTAATTGGACCTTTCTGAAGCTAACCAGATGATTTAATTGAGTTTTTATGCATTGTATGAAGAATCACCATGAACGATTATTAGGGTTCTTCAAGTTTTAAATTGGGCGTTTATGAATACTGTAAAATTAGAACACCTCGATACCATGGTCAAAATCAGGGCACTCAGACGAATTCAATGAGGGGGTCGCGCCCAATTTATATTCCAAGATGAGCTATTCGCTATTCTTGGGAAAGGCCTGTTTTGGGGGGGTTTAAAACCCCCGCTAACCTTTTTTATATTTCAGGCAAAAGCACAGCAAGGAAGAAGATGATGATGTGTAGGCTAATGATTGGTTTATTTGAATTTTCGCGCTAAAAGTTCCACTAACCATTGTTTTATCTTATATCATTTGTTTCCTATTATATAATCAAAACCCGCGTTTGGTTCAAGTGGCAGGCAAGTGCATTGGTAATCCCTGGGACCTGGGTTCGAACCCCAGGTCCCCCTCCCTTTCCATAATATTTTTTCTAACGTTATCCTGTGCAGTTTACCTCCTGAGGCTCATCCTACGCCCAATGATCCAAACGTACCACACGTCCAACAACCTCCATCCAATGGCCAGGATCTGAGGCCCATGAAACGCTGCAGTCAACGCACCTACACGCTAGCCAAAAAGTCAATAAGGCCAAGGCTTAATGGGCCAGAATTGTTAGGACTTTACCTCCAATTGGGGACAGAACCCCCCAAGGTATTGTATTTCTTTTCTTTTCTTTATTTTATTTGTTTCAATTATTTCTTTTTAATTAATTCCTTTAATTTAGTTTATTTTCATAGAATATAAAAAATAATATAAAAAACAGAAAAGACAAAAAAAATTAAACATATTTTATTTAACTAATATTTTTGTAAATAAAGTCTTGTATCAATTAATTAGTTTTTATTCTAGGGTTAATTTTAATATCTTTTCTTAATAAATTAAAAACTTGTAGAATTAGGTTTAATTAGTTTAATTACTTTTTTCTTTTATTTTCTCATCACTAATAATTAATTATTTATTTTTATAAATCAAATTGCATTAATTAATTAGATTTAATTTTAGGTAATTTTCATATTTTCTTAATAAATTAAAAAATAGCTAGAATTAGGGTTAATTAATATTTTAATTCCATTTAATTCTCATTAAAATCATAAATACCAAAATCTCAAAAATAATTTCTTTTTTCATTTTAATTTCATTAATTTAATAATAATAATAATTTAATTCCTTTAAAAAGGGTCCAACGCCCTCGCTTTCAATTTGAATTCGATTCGCGCATTTTATTTTATTTCGTATAATATTGATGTAATTCTCCCAAAGCCATGTAACTCAGACAGTTTATATTTCTCGCACATTACTTCTTTATTTTCTGTCAAATCGGGTCCTGGATTAAATTTGGCGATGTGGACCCGCGCCTTTGTAATAGTTTAGAACTTTTAATTTTCGCATCTTTTTAACTGTTAATAAATGCATGCAAGAATGAATGATAAAATAAAAACAAACGCGTAGATCACCCATGACATGACAAAAGACAAAAATAAATGAACATGACACACAAATCACACACCACCCCTAGGGTACGCCTCACTGTTGCCTTGCCTCGAAAGGTGATCGTCGAGTAGAGGATGTTTTAGTAAGTCCTCATGATCCGGGAACCTGGCATGAGGGTAGCTTCTAAGGTATCTTCCCATTGCTCCGGTGATCACCATGTCCCGAACCTCGAATTGACCCGAACACCTCCAACGGTGGTGCTACCTACCTCTCAATGGTGGGATGGCACTACTTTAAAGGACATTTACACAGACGAATTCCTTAGGGTAGGTAGACGACTCTAGATACTTGCTCTAATTTCAAAACAAATTCAAAATACTTTTCACACCGACACCTTTTCAAAAAGCTTTCGAAAGCAATTTTTCAAACACTCTTGAGGACCGATACAAGAGTCGAACTGGAATTTTCAAAGAGACTTTTTAAAACCCACAGTTGAAAAGCAAACAAACCATTTTTGAAAACACAATGAGCAAGTATCTAAGAGCCCATGGATAACCATGGATAGAAAGGGTGCTAACACCTTCCCTTTCTATAAATCTACCTCCCGAACCGAGAGCAATCTCTTTAAGGAATTTTTCTGTGCTTTTGTCCTTTCCATTTGGAGAAAATAAAAGACGGTGGCGACTCTTGCTTCCGCGACATTTCGCGAACCAGCGTTAAACAGTCAGTTCCAGATCCACCGATCACACCCTCCCTCTGAAGACAAGTACAAGCAGTTAGAGGATCGTCTGAGTGCCATGGAAATTCAATAAGTGTCTGGGTTGGATTTTGGAGATCTGGGTTTATCTTCTGGGGTGGTAATCCCACATAAGTTCAAGGCACCATCTTTTGCAAAGTATGACGGGGTGTCCTGCCCTAAGCTACATCTCAGATCTTATGTGCGGAAGATCCAACCATATACTGTGGATAAGAACTTATGGATCCATTTCTTCCAGGAGAGTCTTTCAGGGACTCATCTCGAATGGTTCTATCAGCTGGATGGAACCAACATTCGTAACTGGGAGGACTTGGCTACTGCTTTTTATAAGCAATATCAGTACAATGCCGACCTCGCTCCTACACGTACCCAACTACAGGGTATGTCGCTAGGACCGGGAGAAGGTTTTAAAGAGTACGCGCAGAAGTGGAGGGACCTGGCTGGCAGGGTGCAACCACCATTGACCGACCGTGAACTCGTGGACATGTTCTTGGGGACCATATCTGGTTCATTTTTCAACCATCTCATTGGTAATTCTTCTGCAGGGTTCACAGACCTCATTCTGACTGGTGAAAGGATATAAGCTGGTATGAAATCGGGGAAGATACATAAAGGTGCATCCTCAAGTTCTGAAAAGAAGCCTTTCAAGAAGGAAGCCAATGTTGTGTATGGTCCCAGAAGACAAAATAAACCGGAACGCCGCCAAGCTGTCAACACGGTGGTATTTGCAAAGCCTGTTGCCGCTCCTCGGTAACCTAACCAACCAAGGGGTGAGAGACCCAGAAGAGAATACACTCGGCTTAGTATGACCTTGTCGCAGATCTTACCGCAACTGCTATCAACCAACTTGGTAACCGTCAGAGAAGCTCCGAAGGTGGTAAACACAACCTCTCCGAAGTATAATCCCAACGCCCGCTGTGCTTATCACTCTGATAGCCCGGGGCATTCTACTGATGATTGTTGGGCCCTGAGGAATAAGGTTCAAGACCTTATTGATGCTAAAGAGGTTCAGTTCGAGGCGCCCGAGAAGCCTAATGTGGTGACAGCTCCCATGCCCAATCATGGGGTGAATGCTATCAGGGATGCTGATGAAGTGGAAGAATCCGAATTTGACAGCTGGATCTACCCGGCAACCAAAGGTAGACCTAGCAACTGGACTACCAAGGACTCCTTACCTGTTACTTTTGTTACTCAGTAATGAACTCCTTTGTTTTTAAATTTGTAACGAACAATAATTTGAAACTTTATGGCCCGGTGTCTTACCCGGGGCACCGTGGCTTCATTTGTGAGGGCTTATTACTTGTCATTTTCATATATCATGAATAAAAACATTGGACGTTTTTCGCATTTCAAATCTTGTGCTCCCTTTCTTTCTTTCTTTCTTTATATATTGCAAAACAGCTATATTTACACACACTCACCTATACAGGTTTCAATCAACTCTGGATCTCACTAGTAACGACTCTGCTACTGCCAGTTATGACTTCAAAAATCCGATCAACTTAGCCGAAGACGAAGGTGAAGATGATTGCGAAGTGCCTGGTGAGCTTGCAAGACTGTTACTCCAGGAAGAGAGGGCCATTCAGCCACATGAAGAGCCAGTGGAAACGGTAAATCTGGGTACTGAGACAGACAGAAAGGAAGTCAAGATTGGTGCCAACCTAGAGCTCAGCGTGAAACAACGGTTGATTCAGATGTTGCATGATTATGTGGAAATCTTCACCTGGTCTTACGAAGACATGCCTGGGTTGGATACTGACATTGTGGTCCATCACCTGCCTACCAAGGAAGAATGCCCTCCGGTTAAACAAAAGGTCCGCCGCATGCGTCCAGAGATGTCCGAGAAAATCAAAGTTGAGGTTATGAAGCAATTTGATGCCGGGTTTCTAGCAGTGACTTCTTACCCTCAGTGGGTTGCCAATGTGGTTCCAGTGCCGAAGAAAGATGGTAAGGTCCGAATGTGTGTTGACTATAGGGATTTGAATAGGGCCAGCCCTAAAGATGATTTCCCCCTGCCTCACATCGACGTTCTGGTTGACAATACTGCTCAGCATAAGGTGTTTTCTTTCATGGATGGTTTTTCAGGATATAATCAGATCAAGATGGCTCCTGAAGATATGGAAAAGACTACCTTTGTTACTCAGTGGGGCACCTTCTGCTACAAGGTCATGCCATTCGGGTTGAAAAATGCTGGGGCAACCTACCAACGTGTCATGGTTGCTTTATTTCATGACATGATCCATCATGAGATAGAAGTATACGTCGACGATATGATTGCAAGGTCCCAAACTGAGGAGAAACACCTTGACCACCTACAAAAGTTGTTTGACCGTCTGAAGTTGTACAAGCTGAGGTTGAACCCGAACAAATGCACCTTTGGGGTAAGATCTGGAAAATTGCTAGGTTTCGTCGTAAGCGACAAAGGTATTCAAGTGGACCCTGCCAAGGTAAAAGCCATACAAGAAATGCTGGCTCCCAAGACAGAGAAAGAAGTCAGAGGCTTTCTAGGACGTCTGAATTACATTGCCCGATTCATCTCGCATCTAACTGCTACCTGTGAACCAATCTTCAAGCTGCTGAAGAAAGATCAGGTAGTACGTTGGAACGATGAATGTCAGGCCGCTTTTGACAGAATCAAAGAGTATCTCCAAGAACCACCTATTCTTATGCCACCGGTTGAAGGGAGACCTCTGATACTATACTTGACAGTACTTGACAGCTCAATGGGGTGTGTGCTGGGGCAACATGACGAGTCTGGCCGAAAAGAGCATGCTATTTATTACCTTAGCAAAAAGTTTACCGACTGTGAGACCCGATACTCATTGCTCGAGAAAACTTGCTACGCTTTGGTATGGGCTGCTCGCCGGCTGAGACAGTATATGTTGACTCACACTACTCTCTTGATTTCAAAAATGGATCCAATAAAGTACATATTCGAAAAGCCTGCTCTGTCCGGAAGAATAGCAAGATGGCAAATGATCTTGACGGAATATGACATCCAGTACACGACTCAGAAAGCTATCAAAGGAAGTGTATTGGCAGACCATTTGGCACATCATGCAGTAGACAACTACCAGTCAATGAACTTTGAATTTCCTGACGAGAACATCATGGTAGTGACTGATTGTGAAGTACCTGGACTGGATGAAGGACCTGAAGAAGGATCCCGATGGTCTATGCACTTTGACGGAGCCTCCAACGCTTTGGGTAACGGTATCGGCGCTGTGATCATATCCCCAAAAGGCACTCATACTCCACTCACTGCCCGAGTATGTTTCAACTGCACCAACAACATGGCGGAGTATGAGGCATGCATCATGGGTCTTCAAGCTGCGATTGACTTAAGGATCAAGTTTCTGAGTGTCTTCGGAGATTCCGCTCTCGTGATCAATCAGATCAAAGGCGAGTGGGATACGAAACACCCAAACCTTGTTCCTTACAAAGAGTGTGTGTTGACATTGATCCCCCATTTCACGGAGATAACTTTTGAACACTTCCCAAGAGAGGAGAATCAGCTGGCAGACGCGTTGGCTACAATGTCTTCCATGTTCAAAGTCAAATGGGACAACGAGGCTCCCCGGATCATTATCTGGAAGTTGGATGAACCTGCATATTGTTGTGATCTTGAGACCGAAGAGGTAACTGAAAAACCCTGGTATCACGAAGTGAAGAGGTATCTGGAAGCTCAAGAATACCCCGAGGGTGCATCTGTCAACGACAAGAAGTTTCTGAGAAGGTTCGCAGCAAAGTTCTTCCTCAGCAACGGCATTCTATACAAGCGAAACCATGATTCAACCTTACTGCGTTGTGTGGATAAGACTGAAGCAGAAAAGATCATGGCAGAACTACATGAAGGTACCTTCGGAACACATTCCAGTGGACACACCATGGCAAAGAAAATCCTTCGGGCAGGATATTTCTGGTCCACAATGGAAGCCGACTGTTACCAACATTCTCGGACATGTCATAAGTGCCAGATTTATGCAGATAAGGTGCACGTTCCTCCAGTTCCTCTGAATGTCTTGACTACACCTTGGCCTTTTGCAATGTGGGGCATTGATATGATCGGCGAGATCAAAGCTACGGCATCCAACGGGCATCGCTTCATCCTGGTGGCGATTGATTACTTTACAAAGTGGGTTGAAGCAGCTTCCTACGCTACCGTAACCAAGAACGTCGTGGCACGGTTCATTCGACACAACTTGATATGTCGATACGGCGTCCCGGAAAGGATCATTACGGACAATGGTACCAATCTCAACAACAAGATGATCACTGAGCTCTGCAAGCAATTCAAGATACAACACCACAACTCTTCTCCTTATCGGCCGAAGATGAATGGGGCTGTAGAAGCAGCAAATAAGAATATCAAGAAGATTGTGCAGAAGATGACGGTGACCTACAAAGATTGGCACGAGATGTTACCGTTTGCTCTTCATGGGTACCGTACCTCAGCAAGAACGTCAACCGGGGCAACACCCTTTTCCTTGGTCTATGGCATGGAGGCAGTCTTGCCAATTGAAGTCCAGATACCCTCTCTCCAGATAATGAAGGATGCAGGTTTGAGCGAAGATGACTGGATCCAGACTCGACTTGATCAATTAAACCTAATTGACGAAAAGAGACTCACTGCTATTTGTCATGGTCAAACGTATCAAAAACGGATGATCAGGGCATTTAACAAGAAAGTCAGACCACAAGAGTATCAAGTTGGGGACCTGGTAATCAAGCGCATCATTCTTCCTCAAAGTGATCCCAGGGGCAAATGGACCCCCACGTACGAAGGGCCATTTGTGGTTAAACATGTCTTCTCAAGAGGAGCCATGATTCTAACCACCATGGATGGTGACGACCTTCCTCACCCCGCCAATGCATACATAGTAAAAAGATACTACGCATGAATAAAAGACCCGCTAGGTTGACACACCTAGGCAAAAATAAGGGCTTCCCGGCGAACCAAAAGGGTTCGGGCAAAAATAAGGGATGAAATGAAAAAAATCTGTACACCTGGCAAGGCGAAAACCTGAAAAGGCGGCTTGGGCAAAAATGGGTATCCCGGTGGACTGAAAACCCAAAAGGGCGGTCCAGGAAAAAGTTAGGGATTAAAGCGTAATACTATGTCTCATTGGATCACCTTGCATCCAGAATCCGGTATCAAACATCAGGTTCAGACGGCATCGATCAATCAGCTTCATCTTTAACTGAGCAGCAAAGTGATGAGACGCTCGAGGATATAAAGGCGATAGCAGAGTTGGAACCCAGTGGGATTATTCTTTTCACATAGCTGTTTTGTTTCCTTTTCACAAAATTGTATAAACTCTGTTGTTCGGCGGCGTTCTCTTACTAGGACGTCAGCCTCTTGTACATAAACGCCTATTTACAGGAAAATTCCAAAATCAATACAAATTCACTTTTCAGACCAATTGCCAATTGTTTTTTCCTTTTTCTGTTTTGTTTTGTAAAGAACGTCCAATGTTCAATTGTGATATATGCATTTGACACTAATTGCTAACTCATAAATATTTGCATGTGAAACAAAGGATTAATTACAGGTGACATCAGAAACAGGGGCAATAATGAGTTGTCTAAGCGATCTAATTGCTTTGTCCACCAAGGTACCAAGGTAAGTTCGGCTGAAGAATGTAACCTAGGATACCTTCACTCCCCGCCGAGTAAGACAAGATTCAACAATACTCTCCCAAGCAGTTGGTCTCCCAGCAGCCCCTAAAAGGCACAGTACCCCTAGCAAGTCAGCAACACTCTCCCCGAGCAGAGTTAGTCTACTATCAGCCTCAAGGAAGTTGGATTATCCCCCAGAAGATCTCAATATTCCCCAGCGGAGTATACAGACATTCCTAACAAGCATCCCCGACAGTCTTGATCTAGGATTATTCCCCGGCGGAATACAGACACCCCAGTGGAGCCACTTCCCCAGTACAGTTCAAAAGTCTCCCCAGGAGAGTTGAATCTATCTCCCCAGTAAGAAGCTTATCCCCAGTAGATTCTGGAAGCTTATTCTCTGCAGAGCACGAGCGCGTCTCCCCGGCTTTATTCAAAGGTTATTTCCCCACCAGGATATAACTGGGTTATCCTCAGCTGAAAACCACGGAAAGATCGTCCTCGATGAAGTTCTTCCTATTCCCCAGCGGAGTTCATCGATTCCAACAGAACCTATCAACGGAATCCCCAGCGGAGTTATCATCAACAAAGTACCTCTTTCCCCACAGAGTAATTCCCCGCAGAGTAATCTCTCCAACAAAATTTATTCCTCAACGGAGTCATCTTCTCCCACGGGTTTATTCTTTGTTCATCATCCCCAGCGAAAGCGAAGAACTCTACTCTTCACCATCAGCCCAGGATTCAACAAACTCCCGGCATTCATCAAGGATTTACTTTCCTAGACAAAAATACATTCATAAACATCACATCTTCATACATTATAGCATGCACGTACGCATCATGAACATACAATCTCATTTATTTTGAGAACATCACGCATCGCATACATCATGACATTGCATACAACTAACATTTTGTCTTTTCAGGACAAAAGTCAATACAAAGATGATTACTATCAACTGTCGCAATTCCAGATTCGATACATGTATCTAGACAGGGCACATCTGTGAGCGATTACTTATGGATTCGACGCCTGTATCTAGCCAGGGCATATCTGCATGAAGAAATTCCAGACTCGATTCCTGTATCCTGCCAGGGCACGTCTGAAGAGTTTGAAGATTCGATTCCTGTATCCGGCCGGGGCATATCTGTTGACGACTAATTCCGGACTCGATTCATGTATCCTGCCAGGGCCCGTCTGAAGAGTTTGAAGATTCGATTCCTGTATCCGGCCAGGGCATATCTGTTGACGACTATTTCCAGACTCGATCCCTGTATCCTACCAGGGCACGTCTGAAGAGTTTGAAGATTCGATTCTTGTATCCGACCAGGGCATATCTGTTGACGACTATTTCCAGACTCGGTTCCTGTATCCTGCCAGGACACGTCTGAAGAGTTTGAAGATTCGATTCCTGTATCCGGCCAGGGCATATCTGTTGACGACTAATTCCGGACTCGATTCATGTATCCTGCCAGGGCACGTCTGAAGAGTTTGAAGATTCGATTCCTGTATCCGGCTAGGGCATATCTGTTGACGACTAATTCCATACTCGATTCTTGTATCCTGCCAGGGCACGTCTGAAGAGTTTGAAGATCAACCCCTGTAACAGGCCAGGTAATTATCTTTCTTTCTCAGGTACGCAAGTTCTTGCTAAGGAATCTCTTACGCGATCGACACCTAGATGGCATCTATAAGCCCATCCACATACCAATAGTCTCCAAATGGCATCTATAAGCCCATTCCCGACAAGATTCTGTTACAGCTTCAGATGGCATCTATAAGCCCATCCTCCTATCCATCATCTCTCCAAATGGCATCTGTAAGCCCATTCCCGCCATCATGCTGCTGATACTCTACTATGTGAGTGCAAATTTCTGGGCACTTTAGTGTTCAATCATCTTCCACCTTCGGATTACGAAAGGCACGCCAGCCAATCTACATCCTCAGGTCTAAGAAGATTGAACAGGGGCAACTGTTGTACCCCAAAATTTGCCCTCCCATATTCTTCAAGATTTGGCAAGATCAAGCTTCAAATAGATTAAGGATTGCACAATCCAATTGCCTCCTAACACAGTTAAAATTAGGGTTTTGGTTCTTGCAAAGAAATTGAGGTTTCCAAGGGTCTAATCAAGTCCCATATGCCTATATACATTGCCAATCATCCATATGTCAAGTTTCAAGACTCACAGCATCAAGTTGCACAGTCAAAGGCCCTAATTGCTTCACAGTCAACTGCAGGGGTAAAATGGTCATTTGACAGTCAAAAGTCAAAATTTTTGGTCAACATCTTATTTTGAAGCCACAATCATCATTTGATCAATTCTTGATCATGATTCCACAAGCATGGCTCACAAAGTCTCAAGATGTCAAAAGTTTCTATTTTTGGACAGCTGAAAAGTCAACTGCAAATTGACCAAGGCATAACTTTTTCATGATTTATCAGAAAAATCCCATCCAATGCTCATTTTGAAGGGGATGACATTTCCTACAACTCATCTTCACACTCCAAGTCCAAGAAATGCTCTCACAAAAAGTTATCAATTTCAACATTATAGGTCATTTTCAAAAGTCAACAAAAAGGCACTTTAAGTCAAAGACCATAACTTGATATTGGTAAATAAAAATGATATGGGACCAAAGGCATTGGTTAGAGGACTTAAAGACCTTTCCAAAATGTCCAAGAACATGTTCATAGCTTCAAAATTGAGCAAGATATGCATTGGAGAAGTTGGGAAATTTTTGGGAATTTTCAAAAGTCAACTTTGCCTAAAACACTTCATTTTTGCTAATGGGCCTAAAATTCTTTCTTGAATCCTTACCCAAAGCCTATGAACGATCCATTGAACTTAAAATGATTTATTTTCTTATTTTTAATTAATTAATTGAATTTATATTAATATTAATTCATTTAATTGGTTTTAATTATAGGAAAATAAAAAAGATATGGTTTTTGGATTTTTGTGAAGCAAATCAGATCAGGGCAAGCTGGCAAACTCGTTTCTCAATCAAAAAAGGAAAATCATCCATAATTGGCAAGGTTTTCATTGAAAAAGATTGGAAATTATATGATTGAAAATCAAAGATTGCAAACTTAATTTCATGGACTTTTGGGCCAAAGTTTTAACCTAATTCTCATCACATACATATGCTGAGGCCAACCCTAAAGCTAGACACGAAAAATTGCTGCTGAAACCATATAGCCAATTTGAAAAAATTCAAGAAATATTGGAAAACTGAAATCAATACTCGAAGCAAATTCAAAACCTTTTCTTGTTTCCAACACCTTGCTGGGAGTTTTCTGAATGTATTGCAATCAAGAACGAGTCCTAACACTCAAGAAATTTCTCAGAACAGATCCACGGTTCAGTTTTATTTTCCATAATCGAAATTCATATTTCCTGAGCATTTAACATGTTTTATTGGTTGTTTTGCGTTGCTTGAACATACAGGAAACTTTTGGCATGGTTTAATTGCATTATAACGCGCTTAATCATAACTTGCCATTAACACGTTCTAGGGTTCTTGAGGTTCCGAATTGGGGTTTCTCACCTACAGAAAATTGGCCTTCATGACACCCATGGTTGAATTGAGAGGGACAAGACGAATCGAATGAGACCCTCGCGCTCTTTTTATATTATCCATGCTGCTAATCGCTATTTTCTGCACTTTTGGTTTGTGGGGGTTTAAAACCCCCGTTATCTTGTTTTCTTTTTACAGGGCAAACGAGGAAGACAATAGGTGGCAAGGCGCGACTGGAGGATTCAAACATGGCGCGCGCTTTTTGTATTTCCAGCCTGGCCATTATTCTTCTTATATAATAATTGTTGTCCATTCATATAACAAACACGCTGGATAGCTCAGTTGGCAAAGGCATAATGGCAAGAGGTACTGGGACCTGGGTTCGATTCCCAAGTCCCCCATATAATTCTTTCTATTTTTTCACAAAGTATTCACATGCAGTACACGCCCAGAATTCCATCTTGCACCCTCACGCCTAAGCCTGCCAAGTGGCCATGAGATCCATCCAGTGGCCAGAAGGTGAAGTCCATGGTGTACCCCAGTCAAACAGCATGCGCATGATTCCTGAAAGTCAACGAGGCTTGTGTTCTTGGGCCTGAATTGCTTCAATCTCACCTCCACTTTGGGCCATCTAACCCCCTTGGTTTGCATAATTTTATTTTCTTTTCTTTTTAATTCTTTAATTGTTTTAATTATTTTTATTACTTCACTATAAATTAATTTTTCACAATAAAATCAGAAAATCAAAAATTGTGAATATGTTTTAATTATTTATTAATTTCACCATTAACCTATTTTTTGTAAATAAATACTAATAATCAAATTAGTTTAATTTAGGTTTAACTTCAATTTTTTTTCTTAATAAATAAAAATTATATAGAATTAGGTTTTGACAGTTTTTTAATTTTCTTATTAATCATCATTATTAATTATTATTAATTTTGTAAATAAACATGTAAATTAATTAATTAGTTTAAATTAGGTCAACTTCGACATTTTCATTAATAATTAAAATAAACATAGAACTAGGGTTTTCTTTAATTCTTTTTCTTATTTTCATTAAATACAAAAAACACAAAAAATATCTTTCTTGTAAATAATTAATTAAATAATTAGATTTTAATTTCATACAAAAGACACAAAAAACTCATAATTGCTCAAAAGGGTCAAAACCCTCGGACGTTCCAATTTAATTTATTCGCGCGTTATTTCTATTTGATTATTATGTAACTGCTTTCCGGATGTAATAGTAATTAGGTTTATTGCTTTTTTTTACTTTCCGCATCTTTATCAAAAACGGGTCTTTGTTTTTTGGCGATGTATAGACCCGCGCCTTGTAATAGCGTAGCTTTTACCTTTCCGTATTTTATTTTCCCCGCACTCCTAACTGCTAAAATTGCATGAAAGAATGTATGATAATTAAAAACAACTCGTAGCTCACAATTGCATGATCCAAGATAAATGTTAACATGATGTGATCGGTGGAAATAGAACTGACTGTTTTTTAGTTGGTTTCGCGAAATGTCGCGGAAGCAAGAGTCGCCACCGTCTTTTATGTTCTCCAACATGGAAAGGACAAAAGCACAGCAAAATTCCTTATGAGAATGTTTCTCGGTTCGGGAGGTAGATTTATAGAAAGGGAAGGTGTTAGCACCCTTTCTATCCGTGGTTATCCACGGGCTCTTAGGTACTTTCTCTTATGTTTTCAAAATTTGTTTGCTTTTCAAGTGTGTGTGGGTTTTGAAAAAAAAAGTTTGTTTGGAAAAACTTCTAAGTAACTCTTGTATCAGTCCTCAAGAGTGTATGAAGTGTTTTGTTTGAAAACCTTTGAAAGTGTGAGGCATGAAAAGTATTTTGTTTTTTTTTGAAAAGAGCAAGTACCCATGAGTCATTTACCTACCCTAAGGAATTAAGCTGTGTAAGAGTCCTTTAGATAGTGCTATCCCACCATTGAGAGGTAGGTAGCACCATCGTTGGAGTTGTTCGGGTCAATTCAATTATCGGGACAGTGTGGTCACCAAAGCAATGGTAGGACACCTTAGAAGTAACCCTGATGTCCTAGATACTTTTATCTGAGGCAACCGTTTCGAGGCAACTGGATCTTTAGACAAAGGGTGACCTCTAAAACGTCCTATACTTGATGACCACGTTTCGAGGCAACGAGTGAAGTGTACCCTAGGAGTGGCATGTGCTTTGTGTGTTGTTTTTCAGTTAATGTTTTTGTACATGTTATTTGTGAGCTACGGATTAATTTTATTTACATACATTCTTTCATGCATTTAACAGTTAGGAATACGGAAAATAAATTGCAGAAAGATAAATTCTACGCTATTACAAGGCGCGGGTCTATACATCGCCAAAAAACAAAGACCCGTTTTGTAAAATAAAGTGCGAGAAAATTAAAAAAAAGCAATAAAATCCTAATTACTATTACATCCTCTGTACAGATACAAAAATATAATCAAAAGAAATGAAAATGCGCGACTGGAAATTTAATCGGGAACGTCCTAAGGATTTTGACTCTTTTTAGAAAAAGAATTGAATTTTTTTTGTTGTCTTTTTTGTGTAATTAATGAAATTAAAACTAATAACTAACTAATTAATTTAATTAAAAGAAAAAATATTTTTTGTGTTTTTATGTTTTTAATGAAAATAAAATAAAGGAATTAAAATTAAAAGTTAATAAAAACCTAATTCTAAATTTATTTTAATTATTAAGAAAAAAAGGTTAAAGTTGCCTAATTAAAACTAATTCAATTTATTAGTATTTATTTACAAAATATAACATGAAATTAATAATAATAATAATAATATTAGTGTTTTTTTTTTTTATGAAAAATATTAATTATGTTAATAGTTAATAAAAAAGAATAAGAAATAAAATAAGGCAAATAAAAATGCAATGACAAAATAAAAATGCAAACCCAAGGGGGTTTTGGGCCAGAATTGGGGGTGTGTTCAGAAATTCCAGCCCATTAAGCTTCCAGGCCTGTTGACTTCCTTGCTTGCCTATGCACAAGGTTGACCAGGGTACATGGTGGGGATCAGCTCCTGGCCTTTGGATGCATGCTTGAGGACACATGGCGTGTTTGGGTGTGAGGTGTATGATGCACCTTTCTTGTGAACATGCACATAAGTATGTAAAGAAAAAAAATACATGGAAATTATGGGGGACCTGGGATGTTGATGGAGTGCTTGGAAGTAGTTGAATCTGGCTAGATCAGGTCTTTCGAGCTTGACAACTTCAAGGAAATTTTTGCAATTTTGGGGCGTTCTCTAGGCTGTGTGTATTTGTCTGTAATGCTTTCTTATGGCTTCTATTTATAGAGGAGATGGAGGGGACAAAGAAATAAGGCAAGAATCCAAGCCATAAAGCCATGTTTTCAAACCAAAATCCAACAAATTAAAAAGCTTCCAAAATTTGCAAAACTTTCCCTTTCCATGCTTACATGTATCTGGACATCTTGGCACAAATTCAAAATTTTGTGTACAAAAAATAGCTTGCACGAATTTGGCAGCTAGTAAATGGCATATAAAGGTCATTCAAACCACAAAGATCCCCTTTAATTAATTTTTTTGATTTTATTTGAATTTTATGGATTTAAAATGGATTAAATCAATAAAAATTAAATAAAATAGAAAAATTAATGTTTAATCTTGAAATTAATCATGGGACACGTGGGTGGCATGAAAAGGCTGAATCAAGGGGAAAAAAGTGGGCCCTTTTGTCAAAAATTGAAGTTTCAAGGATAGTTGACTTTTGTCATTTCACAAAAATTTCCCAACTTCTCCAATGCATATCTTGCTCAATTTTGATCATATGGACATGTTCTTGGACATTTTGGAAAGGTCTTGAAGTCCTCTAACCAATGCCTTTGGTCCCATGTCATTTTGATTTACCAATAGAAAGTTATGGTCTTTGACTTAAAATGCCTTTTTGTTGACTTTTAAAAATGGCCTATAATGTTGAAATTGATAACTTTTTGTGAGAGCATTTATTGGACTTGGAATGTGAAGATGAGTTGTAGGAAATGTAATCCCCTTCAAAATGCGCATTGGATGGGATTTTTCTGATGAACCATGAAAAAGTTATGCCTTGGTCAAGTTACAGTTGACTTTTCAGCTGTCCAAAAATGGAAACTTTTGCATCTTGATGATTTTTGAGCCATTCTTGTGGAATCATGATAAAGTTTTGATCCAATGCTGATTGTGGCTTCAAAATAAGATGTTGACCAAAAATTTTGACTTTTGACTGCCAAATGACCATTTTGCCCCTGCAGTTGATTGTGAGGCCATTAGGGTTTTTGACTGTGCAACTTGACCTTGTGAGCCTTGAAACTTGACATGTAGGTGCTTGACAATGTATATGAGCATATGGGACTTGATTGAGCCCTTGAAAACCTCAACTTCCTTGCAGGAACCAAAACCCTAATTTTGACTGGCTTAGGAGGATGGTTTGACTGTGCAACCCTTGAGTAGACTTGAGCAAATTGAGATGATGCTTGTCAAAACTTTGAAGAATATGGGAGGGAAAATTTTGGGGTACAACAGTTGCCCCTGTTCAATCTTCTTAGACCTGAGGATGTATATTGGCTTGTGTGCCTTTCGTGATCCGAGGGTGGAAGATGATTGAACACTAGAGTGCCCAGAAATTTGCACTCACATAGTAGAGTATCAGTAGTGTGATGTCGGGAATGGGCTTACAGATGCCATTTGGAGAGATGGTGGATAGGAGGATGGGCTTATAGATTCCATCTGGAGATATGACAGAATCTGGTCGGGAATGGGCTTATAGATGCTGTGATCGGTGGATCTGGAACTGACTGTTTAACGCTGGTTCGCGAAATGTCGCGGAAGCAAGAGTCGCCACCGTCTTTTATTTTCTCCAAATGGAAAGGACAAAAGCACAGAAAAATTCCTTAAAGAGATTGCTCTCGGTTCGGGAGGTAGATTATGGAAAGGGAAAGTGTTAGCACCCTTTCTATCCATGGTTATCCATGGGCTCTTAGATACTTGCTCATTGTGTTTTCAAAAATGGTTTGTTTGCTTTTCAACTGTGGGTTTTAAAAAAAGTTTCTTTGAAAATTCCAGTTCGACTCTTGTATCAGTCCTCAAGAGTGTTTGAAAAATTTGCTTTCGAAAGCTTTTTGAAAAGGTGTTGGTGTGAAAAGTATTTTTGAATTTGTTTTGAAATTAGAGCAAGTATCTAGAGTCGTCTACCTACCCTAAGGAATTCGTCTGTGTAAATGTCCTTTAAAGTAGTGCCATCCCACCATTGAGAGGTAGGTAGCACCACCGTTGGAGGTGTTCGGGTCAATTCGAAGGTTCGGGACATGGTGATCACCAGAGCAATGGGAAGACACCTTAGAAGCTACCCTCATGCCAGGTTCTCGGATCATGAGGACTTACTAAGACATCCTCTACTCGACGATCACCTTTCGAGGCAAGGCAACAATGAGGCGTACCCTAGGGGTGGTGTGTGCGATTTGTGTGTCGTTTTCATTTGTTTTTGTCTTTTGTCATGTCATTGGTGATCTAGCATTTGTTTTTTATTTTTGTCCATACATTCTTTCATGCTTTTGTTAACAGTTAAAATATTTGCGGGAAAAGTAAATTCTAAGCTATTACAAAAGGCGCGGGTCCACATCGCCAAAATTAAACCGAACCCGATTTGACAGAAAAATAAAGAAAGTAAAGAATTAAAAGTGCGGGCAATTATTTACATGGCTTCGGGAGAGATACATCAATATTTAAACGGAATAAAATAATATGCGAATTAATAACTAAATCGAAACGAGGGCGTTGGACCCTTTTTGCAAAGTTAAAATAATGAGGAATTAATTAAAATTAAAAGAAAGAAAGAACTTGTTTTTTTGGTATTTTTTAATGTTCTAGGATTTAATATATAAAAAAAAAGAATTAACTAAAATTAAAATAAGATGTAAACCCTAATTCTAGTGGCTTTTAATTTATTAAAAAATATTGAAGTTTTTAACCTAAAATTAATCCTAATTTTTACATGCAATTTAATTATAAAAATAAATAAAATAAATAATATTAGATATTTGATTATCGTGAAAGAAAAATAAAAAGATGAAACTTAATTAAACCTAATTCTACATTTTTTAGATTTTTATTAAAAGTATTAAAATTAAAACCTAGTTTACACTAAGTTTAATTACATGCAAATTTATTTAAGAAAATACTAAAAGATAAAAATTATTTATTGTTTTAACTCTTTTCTGATTTTTTATGATATTTTATATTTTGTGAAAATAATTAATTAACTAAACAAATAATAGTTAAAAGAAAAATAGAATTAATAAATAAATAAATAAACATAGCAAACCTAGGGGGTTCAGACCCCAAATAGGAGGTGATTCTTTAGAAATTCAGGCCCATTAAGACATTGGTCCGTTTGACTTTGGCATTAGCATGTGATGCATTGACTGGGACTTATCGTATACTTCAATCCATGGCCTTTGATCTGATGCAGCTGGACGCGTGGACGTTGGATTTGGAAGGAGTATGATGGTCCTTGGTATTGAATCTGCATGGGATTGTAAATTGAAAAATAATATTGAAACAATGAAGACCTGGGGCTCGAACCCAGGTCTTGGACGTTAACACACACATGCCTTGCCAGTTGTTCTAGACGCGCTTTCTGTAATTTAAACAACAAACAAATAATATAAAATAACAATGGTCAGTGGGCTCTAGCACGCGCGAAGATTTGAATCTTCCAATCACCGCTCCCCACGTTATCGTCTTCCTCGCGTGGTTTTTATTTTCCTGAAACAAAAGAAACATAGGCAACGGTTTTCACGCGTTGCCTAAGATAACATATCAAAAAATAGCGATTAGCCCTAGGGGCTCTATAAATTAGGCGCGAGGGTAAGTTTGAGATCGTCCAGATGCACTGAAGTGAATGGTCTAATTCATATGCTCCAATTTTTCCTTGTTTCAAAATCCCCAATTTAAGGTCCTGTAAACCCTAAAATTCAATAATGGTGAAATCACCTATAGCATGTAATAATCCAATTAAACGCATGGGTTAGCTTTAGAATCATACCAGGAACATGAATCAATAATTAAAATGCCATGAAAATGCATAGATTTTAAAACACGATTATGAATTTTTCATGAGATATTTCAAGTTCTGTATACCAATTCCTGAGGTTTTGATGAATGTTCTTGATTGGGAAACGTTCAATGGACCTTCAGCAAGCTAATGAAACAAAAATTATGTCTTGAATCGCCCTGGAAGTGAGTTTTCAGAATTGAGTTTCTTAACAAAATTTCAAGCTTTTGTTTTCAAGTTTCTGAGCAGCTGCGTGTGTCAAAACATTAGGGTTGTGATCCTTGCATATGTAGTAATGAATTAGGTTAAGAAAAATAGAACAAATCAATTGCATTCATGGTTTTTTGGAAATTTGATTTTTAAGGATCTTTTTCAATCTTTTTCCATGTGTTTTTTGTTCTCAATCATACCAATCAATCCAAATCTTTCCATATTGGTACATGCACGAGTTATTGAGGATAAAACATGTACAAAAAGATTGGAAAACTTAGGTTAGCATTTTTCATATATTTATTTTAATTTAAATGAATTATTATTAATAAAAATCCAAATAAATAAATAAAAAATGAATAAAAACTTCCCTTTGGGCCAAGTGGTCGTGCACATGCTATGGATGATGAATTGTGGAAGAAAAATGGGCCCATTAGCAATTTTAGGTCATTTGAATCAATGTTGACTTTTCAAAATACCCAAAAATATCCCAACTTCCACAAGGCATAACTTGCTCAATTTTTAAGATATTCTCATGTTCTTGGACATTTTGGAAAGGTCTTTGAGTCCACTAACCAATGCCTTTGGTCCCATGTCATTTTGATTTACCAATCTCAAGTTATGGCCTTTGACTTAAAGTCCCTTTTTGTTGACTTTTGAAAATGACCTATAATGTTGAAATTGATAACTTTTTGTGAGAGCATTTCTTGGACTTGAAGTATGAAGATGAGTTGTAGGAAATGTCTTTCTCTTCAAAATGAGCTTTGTATGGAATTTTTCTGATAATCCATGTGAAAGTTATGCCCTGGTCAATTTACAGTTGACTTTTTCAACTGTCCAAATAAGGAAACTTTTGCATTTTGATGATTTTTGAGCCAAGCTTTGAGAATCATGATCAAGCATTGATCAAATTATGTTTGTGGCTTCAAAATGATATGTTGACCAAAAATTTGAACTTTTGACTGTCAAATGACCATTTTGCCCCTACATTTGACTGTAGTGCAATTAGGGTTTTGACTGTGCAATTTTGAGCTGAATGTCTTGAAACTTGGTATGAGGATGCTTGACCATATTTGTAGGCATATGAGACTTGATTGGACCTTTGAAAACTTCATTTTCTTGACCAGAACACAAACCCTAATCTTGACTACTTAGTAGGCTCTTGCACTGTGCAACCCTTGGGGAACTTTGAAGCTTGACTTGGCATTTTCTTGAAGAATATGGGAGGGAAAATTTTGGGGTACAACAGTTGCCCCTGTTCAATCTTCTTAGACCTGAGGATGCAGATTGGCTGACGTGCCTTTCGTAATCCGAGGGTAGAAGATGATTGAACACTAGAGTGCCCAGAAATTTGCGCTCACATAGTAGCAGTGTGATGATGGAATGGTCTTATAGATGCCATTTAGAGATTGATGAATAGGATGATGGGCTTATAGATGCCATCTGGATGTTGATCGCGTAAGAGATTCCTTAGCGAGAACCTGCATACCTGCAAAAGAAAAGATGAGTACCTGACATGTTGCAGGAGCTGGTTTTCAGATGCTTTTGTGTAGATATGTCCTGACTGGTTACAGGAATCAGATCCTCGAACTCTTCAGACACACCCTGACAAGATACAGGAATCGAGTCCGGAATACAGTAAGGTTGGTGAGTTTGTCTCTACTGACAGGTTATCCTCATGGACGAGTGGTCTTTAACGACGGGTGTCTGTAACGACGAGTGTCTATAACGACGAGTGTCTATAACGAAGAGTGTCTATAACGACGAGTGTCTATAACGACGAGTGTTTATCACGATGAGTGTCTATCACGACGAGTGTCTATCACGACGAGTGTCTATCACGACGAGTGTCTATCACGACGAGTGTCTATAACGACGAGTGTCTATAACGACGAGTGTCTATCACGACGAGTGTCTATCACGACGAGTGTCTATCACGACGAGTGTCTATAACGACGAGTGTCTATCACGACGAGTGTCTATAACGACGAGTGTCTATCACGACGAGTGTCTATCACGACGAGTGTCTATCACGACGAGTGTCTATAACGACGAGTGTCTATCACGACGAGTGTCTATCACGACGAGTGTCTATCACGACGAGTGTCTATCACGACGAGTGTCTATAACGACGAGTGTCTATCACGACGAGTGTCTATCACGACGAGTGTCTATCACGACGTGTGTCTATCACGACGAGTGTCTATCACGACGAGTGTCTATCACGACGAGTGTCTATCACGACGAGTGTCTATAACGACGAGTGTCTATAACGACGAGTGTCTATCACGACGAGTGTCTATAACGACGAGTGTCTATCACGACGAGTGTCTATCACGACGAGTGTCTATCACGACGAGTGTCTATCACGACGAGTGTCTATCACGACGAGTGTCTATAACGACGAGTGTCTATCACGACGAGTGTCTATAACGACGAGTGTCTATCACGACGAGTGTCTATAACGACGGGTGTCTATAACGACGAGTGTCTATACTGACGAGACGTCTTCAATGACGGGTGTCTATACTGACGAGATGTCTTCAATGACAGGTGTTTTCTTTGACTTTAGGAAGTAATTTAACTGGACATGTCTTCTTTGACTGGATGAGCATCGGAAAAACCTTTGGGATTTAACTAGGCTTGTCTTCTTTGACTGGATTTGTCTACTTTGACTGAATTGGTCTCTTTTGGCTATATTTGTCTACCCTGACATAGCTGATCATTTGACTGTATCCTTCCTGAAAGGTAAAGGTCAATCATATGCAGTGCAGGATATGGATCAAGTAACGACATAAATGAGATTGTATGACATGACGCACATATGCACGTATCATGATGTATGAAAATGTGATGTTTATGAATGTATTTTTGTCTAGGAAAGTAAGTCCTTGACGGGTGCCGAGAAGTCATTCCTGGGCTGATGTTGAAGAATAGATTTTGCTTCCGCTGGGGATAATAACTGCAAGAATACCGGTAGGAGAAGATGACTCCGTTGAGGAATAAACTTGGCAAATGGAAGATTCTGCGGGGAGAAAAATACTCTAGCGACCATGCTGGGAAGTGATACTCTGTGGGGAGAGAGGTACTTTGCTGAGTTATTGATAATAATTTGCATGGGGATACCATTGT
Source organism: Vicia faba (assembly GCA_948472305.1). Lineage (NCBI taxonomy): Eukaryota > Viridiplantae > Streptophyta > Magnoliopsida > Fabales > Fabaceae > Vicia > Vicia faba. Next base: position 360,019,795 of record OX451738.1, read on the forward strand.
TGTGTTGGAAGCGCTAATAGACTTTGCTGGGGATAAGAAGACTTCACCGAGGACGATCTCTCCGTGGCTTTTGGCTGAGGATAACCCAGTTATATCCTGGTAAGGAAATAACTCTTTGAATAAAGTCGGGAGACGCGTTCGTGCTTTGCAGGGGTAAGCTTCCAGAATCTACTGGGGATAAGCTTACTGCTTGGGGAGATGGATTCCAACTTTCCTAGGGAAACTGGATTGGACTCTCTTGGGGAAGTTTTGAATTGCGGGGGAAGTGATTCCTTTGAATGTTGATATGCCGCTGGGGAATGTTGAGATCTGCTGGAGGATACCCAACTTCCTTAAGTTTGATAATATAGCTTGGAGAAAGTGTATTGACTGCTTACTCTCTGGGGAATTGAGATATGCCGGTTACGTTCTTTAGCTGAACCTATCTTGATACCTTGGTGGACAGAGCGATTAGATTGTTTGGACAACTCATCATTGCCCCTGTTTCTGAGGTGGAGAAGAAGACCTGGGAGGTGCTGATAGCTTGCTGATGGACAGACCTACTTCTGGTAGGCAGGTGATAAGATGACAGGACACAGTCGTACGCTTTGATCCCTAACTTTTGCCTGAACCGCCCTTTCGGGTTTTCAGTCCATCGGGATACCCATTTTTGCCCAAGCCGCCTTTTCAGGTTTTCGACTTGCCGGGTGTACAGATATTTTCATTTCATCCCTTATTTTTTCCCGAACCCTTTTGGTTCGCCGGGAAGCCCTGATTTTTGCCTAGGTATGTCAACCTAGCGGGTCTTTGATTTTGCGTAGTATCTTTTCGACTATGTCCACGCTCTTGGAATGCAGGGAGTTGCCCCTGTTAGAAGTGCTTTGTCGTGCCACCAGAAGATGTTTAATCAGGCAAGATTCATTGTTGGAATGCCCCAAGTGATTCAGGCAGAGATTTGCCCCAAGCTATTTGGCCTTTTGAGAGATTCTCCGAATCTTGATTGGATTGCCCCAGATAATGGACACTGGCCATGCTATGCCCCTTGTTTGGGAGTGCTTTTGTTCATCCGATATTCGTCGTGCGAGCTTCTATGCTGTTCAAACAAATAGTCGTATGCAAACAAAGTTATGTTAAAAATGCAAAGCTTATGTCTGTTTCGAAGTTTTTGGAAATGCAGTTTTTTAATAAAGCAAGTGAGTTCTTTTGTAAACTGTGATGTCAAACTCGTATTTACCGTAAGCCTTAAGGAGTCAGGATACCTTTCGTAACAGTATGCTTTCGAACTAACCCATGCTTCAGCTAGGATTATTGAGGGTTATAACGTGGCCTGGTTCACGGTTTAAGAAACAAAGGATAAAGGCTCAAATTTTATTTGTACCCACCCGCTCTTCGTGATGTTCTCCAAACCTAAACTCAGTTGATCATACGTTAGACCTTGTTTGAGTCTTTGCTCTGATTTTCCGGTGATGATTCAGATATTGATGATTTATTCTGAATAGGCGGTCATTTTTTGTTTTTGTTGAGGGTTTGTATGACCTCTTTCTTTTTGATTTCGCTATCCCTAAATTTTGCCTGAACTATTTCTTTTGTGATTACAGTCAGCGGGATGCCCCAGTTTTGTAGGTCTCCTTCATAGGTTTTGACTTAATGGGTTTTTCATTTTTTGAGATAATGACTGCCTTTCTTTATTGATTATTTGGAACCATCACTGTTTTTCTTTGTTTTGTAAGGATCTTTTGGTGACATTCGTTATGCACTTGGATCAACTGAGAGAACTACCCTGCCCCAGGTTATGATGAAGGGTTTTGAATTTCGAAAAGAAAAACTCCTACTTCTTTGGCTCAGAGGGGTTGACGAGGGATTATCATCCTTATAACTCCAGTGTTTAGGGATTGAAACAATGCCTGTACCTCATCAGCGGGGTCTGTTCAAAAGCATACTGTAATGATCGCGGTATCGTTTTCGTCATCCTCCCTCAAGAGGCTTAGAATTATTAATCGAGAGTTGACATCAGAAAAAAAATATGAAAATAATTTGCACATAGTGAATACGAAATAATTACTTCGAAACAGACATGTGTAGTGCATTAATGAAATAACAATGTTTGACATGAAACAAAATGTTTGAACCATTGAAAGAAGATTACAAATTGAACGTTCGAATGAACAAAAGAAATCCAATCCTAGCCATGTCTTGGCAAGGGAGCAGTTGTCACATTGGGAGCCTCTGGAGAGTTAAGTTGGACTTCCTTTGCATCAATCAGATCTTGAACCCTATTCCTCAAAGTCCAACAGTCATCTGTAGCATGCCCCGGGCTGTCAGAATGGTAGGCGCAACGAACATTGGGATTGTACCTTGAAGGTGTCCTGTTAGGATTCTTCGGGGGATCCATGAGAGTTACCAACTTGGTTTCCAGCAGCTGTGGCAATATCTGTGACAAGGTCATGCCGAGGGGAGTAAATTGCCTCTTAGGTCTTTCTTCCCTTTGTTGGTGGTGACGCTGAGGAGCACCGGACGGCTTTGCAATAGTTACTGCGTTGACAACACTAGATTCCCTCTTGGATGGTTTCTTCTCAGTATTCGAGGAGTCACCATTCTGTATTTTCCCTGACTTGATGCCAGCTTCTATTCTTTCCCCGGTCAAGATTAGATCTGTAAACCCAGCGGCGGAATTCCCAATCAGGTGGTTGAATAATGGACCAGACAGGGTCCCCAAGAACATGTCGACGAGCTCGCGGTCAGTTAGAGGTGGTTGTACCCTTCCAGCAAGGTCCCTCCATTTTTGGGCATATTCTTTGAAACCCTCACCTGCACCCATAGACATCCCCTGAAGCTGAGTGCGCGTGAGAGCAAGGTCGGCATTATACTGGTACTGCTTGTAGAATGCAGTGGCTAAGTCTTCCCAGGTACGGATGTTGGCTCCATTCAGTTGATAGAACCAGTCAAGCTGAGTCCCTGAAAGGCTCTCCTGGAAAAAGTGGATCCATAAGTTCCTGTCGGCCGTGTAGGGCTGGATCCTCCTCATGTATGACCTGAGATGCAGCTTTGGGCAGGATGCCCCGTCGTACTTTGTAAAGGCAGGTGCCTTGAATTTGTGCGGGATCACTACCCCAGAAGACAGACCTAGATCCTCGAAGTCCAGGCCAGGCACTTTTTGTATCTCCATAGCACTTAGCCGGTCTTCCAACTGTTTGTACCTATCCTCCGCCGGAGGGTACTGTTCGTTGTTGAAATCTGTCTCATTGTCGGAGACCACTGGGCTGGGAATCCTTTCCTCTTGATGACTGCCTTTCCCCACAGATGGAGTTGTCCTCTCAGCTTCATCCTGCAGGGTATTCCCAGATCTGCGTCTAGGGCTGAACAAAACAGTCCTCTTCTTCTTCTTTTCCTTCTTCAAGAGCAGAGCCTTCAGATCTTGTTGCCCCTGGGTCAAATTCATGATCAGCCCTTGGAACTGGGCGTTCTGGGCCTGGAGGGCCTTGATAGTGTGCTCGGTTGAGGATTCAGGATTCATGACGAGACTGCTGAAATAAACAGCGAAGAAGGTAAGCAACCCACAGGGAAAGGGTACCTGTTATGCAATGATATGTATGATATGCATGCAATGATTTCAAGGACCTCGAGGGGTAAACAAGAAAATTGTTAGCATTGGAAGTTATAGCTTGATTGAAGGGACACCCATGTTGTTGAGAATTCTTCTTCAAGGGTCAAAGGCTCACCATATCCAGTGGGTCATAGCCCCTGACAACCTTGGCTAGAGGAAAATAAATCCTCTTTGCCCCTTGCTAGATGTTTGGTTCATCATGACCTGCATCACAAGCCCTTGAGATCCTTGAAATGGGTTAGGATGTATGCAATGGTATGATGTTATGGTATGCATGGGGTAATGTGAATAACCCTGTTATGAGTCCTGATTAAGGACTGCAAGCCAAAACCTGCAAGAAACTCAAGTAAAACCTGTTATGAGTCCTAATTAAGGACTATAAACGAAACCTGTAAGAAACTTAGCAAACCCTGTTATGAGTCCTAATTAAGGACTACAAACTAAAACCTGCAAGAAACAAGTGTCCGGTAACAAGCATGCAGATAGTCAAGTACGAAGGCACACAAGTCACACAAAAGAGCCCTTAGAGTTTAGGCCAGCATGAAGCTTAGGTACTACCATCTTTCAGTTTGTTGGTTCATACCTGTCCTATCAAAGTAATCGGGTTCTTAGAGGATCCCATTATCATTGACTACCCTCAATCGGTCATAACTCTAGCATCGCAATCTTTTCTTGCAGCCAGAACCATCACGAGAGTTTAGCCTCAATGGGCGTAGCATACTGCTACTGTTCTAATGGCCAAGTTGTGTCATTTAAGGTTCTAAGGTCTGTTGGTGCTTAATGACTCCTTGGAAGACCCATATTCTCCCCGTTTCAACACGAGGGATATCGGTACAGACCAAGGGGCCACACCAACGTAGCCACTGCTTCACCCATGTCGGTATACGCCGGACAGGTCCCTCACAGCTTATGCTACCTAAACAAGGTATCCCCAGATCCGGGTTAGGATCTATGTAACTCCCATGCAACCCACAAATTTAAAGCAAGCAAGTCAATACAATTGAAAACACAGTTATGAACTAGCCCTAAGGTACACCTCACTTTAAGTTTTATCCCCAGCAGAGTCGCCAGTTCTGTGATCGGTGGATCTGGAACTGACTGTTTAACGCTGGTTCGCGAAATTTCGCGGAAGCAAGAGTCGCCACCGTCTTTTATTTTCTCCAAATGGAAAGGACAAAAGCACAGAAAAATTCCTTAAAGAGATTGCTCTCGGTTCGGGAGGTAGATTATGGAAAGGGAAGGTGTTAGCACCCTTTCTATCCATGGTTATCCATGGGCTCTTAGATACTTGCTCATTGTGTTTTCAAAAATGGTTTGTTTGCTTTTCAACTGTGGGTTTTAAAAAAAGTTTCTTTGAAAATTCCAGTTCGACTCTTGTATCAGTCCTCAAGAGTGTTTGAAAAATTTGCTTTCGAAAGCTTTTTGAAAAGGTGTTGGTGTGAAAAGTATTTTTGAATTTGTTTTGAAATTAGAGCAAGTATCTAGAGTCGTCTACCTACCCTAAGGAATTCGTCTGTGTAAATGTCCTTTAAAGTAGTGCCATCCCACCATTGAGAGGTAGGTAGCACCACCGTTGGAGGTGTTCGGGTCAATTCGAAGGTTCGGGACATGGTGATCACCAGAGCAATGGGAAGACACCTTAGAAGCTACCCTCATGCCAGGTTCCCGGATCATGAGGACTTACTAAGACATCCTCTACTCGACGATCACCTTTCGAGGCAAGGCAACAATGAGGCGTACCCTAGGGGTGGTGTGTGCGATTTGTGTGTCGTTTTCATTTGTTTTTGTCTTTTGTCATGTCATTGGTGATCTAGCGTTTGTTTTTTATTTTTGTCCATACATTCTTTCATGCTTTTGTTAACAGTTAAAATATTTGCGGGAAAAGTAAATTCTAAGCTATTACAAAAGGCGCGGGTCCACATCGCCAAAATTAAACCGAACCCGATTTGACAGAAAAATAAAGAAAGTAAAGAATTAAAAGTGCGGGCAATTATTTACATGGCTTCGGGAGAGATACATCAATATTTAAACGGAATAAAATAATATGCGAATTAATAACTAAATCGAAACGAGGGCGTTGGACCCTTTTTGCAAAGTTAAAATAATGAGGAATTAATTAAAATTAAAAGAAAGAAAGAACTTGTTTTTTTTTGTATTTTTTAATGTTCTAGGATTTAATATATAAAAAAAAAGAATTTACTAAAATTAAAATAAGATGTAAACCCTAATTCTAGTGGCTTTTAATTTATTAAAAAATATTGAAGTTTTTAACCTAAAATTAATCCTAATTTTTACATGCAATTTAATTATAAAAATAAATAAAATAAATAATATTAGATATTTGATTATCGTGAAAGAAAAATAAAAAGATGAAACTTAATTAAACCTAATTCTACATTTTTTAGATTTTTATTAAAAGTATTAAAATTAAAACCTAGTTTACACTAAGTTTAATTACATGCAAATTTATTTAAGAAAATACTAAAAGATAAAAATTATTTATTGTTTTAACTCTTTTCTGATTTTTTATGATATTTTATATTTTGTGAAAATAATTAATTAACTAAACAAATAATAGTTAAAAGAAAAATAGAATTAATAAATAAATAAATAAACATAGCAAACCTAGGGGGTTCAGACCCCAAATAGGAGGTGATTCTTTAGAAATTCAGGCCCATTAAGACATTGGTCCGTTTGACTTTGGCATTAGCATGTGATGCATTGACTGGGACTTATCGTATACTTCAATCCATGGCCTTTGATCTGATGCAGCTGGACGCGTGGACGTTGGATTTGGAAGGAGTATGATGGTCCTTGGTATTGAATCTGCATGGGATTGTAAATTGAAAAATAATATTGAAACAATGAAGACCTGGGGCTCGAACCCAGGTCTTGGACGTTAACACACACATGCCTTGCCAGTTGTTCTAGACGCGCTTTCTGTAATTTAAACAACAAACAAATAATATAAAATAACAATGGTCAGTGGGCTCTAGCACGCGCGAAGATTTGAATCTTCCAATCACCGCTCCCCACGTTATCGTCTTCCTCGCGTGGTTTTTATTTTCCTGAAACAAAAGAAACATAGGCAACGGTTTTCACGCGTTGCCTAAGATAACATATCAAAAAATAGCGATTAGCCCTAGGGGCTCTATAAATTAGGCGCGAGGGTAAGTTTGAGATCGTCCAGATGCACTGAAGTGAATGGTCTAATTCATATGCTCCAATTTTTCCTTGTTTCAAAATCCCCAATTTAAGGTCCTGTAAACCCTAAAATTCAATAATGGTGAAATCACCTATAGCATGTAATAATCCAATTAAACGCATGGGTTAGCTTTAGAATCATACCAGGAACATGAATCAATAATTAAAATGCCATGAAAATGCATAGATTTTAAAACACGATTATGAATTTTTCATGAGATATTTCAAGTTTTGTATACCAATTCCTGAGGTTTTGATGAATGTTCTTGATTGGGAAACGTTCAATGGACCTTCAGCAAGCTAATGAAACAAAAATTATGTCTTGAATCGCCCTGGAAGTGAGTTTTCAGAATTGAGTTTCTTAACAAAATTTCAAGCTTTTGTTTTCAAGTTTCTGAGCAGCTGCGTGTGTCAAAACATTAGGGTTGTGATCCTTGCATATGTAGTAATGAATTAGGTTAAGAAAAATAGAACAAATCAATTGCATTCATGGTTTTTTGGAAATTTGATTTTTAAGGATCTTTTTCAATCTTTTTCCATGTGTTTTTTGTTCTCAATCATACCAATCAATCCAAATCTTTCCATATTGGTACATGCACGAGTTATTGAGGATAAAACATGTACAAAAAGATTGGAAAACTTAGGTTAGCATTTTTCATATATTTATTTTAATTTAAATGAATTATTATTAATAAAAATCCAAATAAATAAATAAAAAATGAATAAAAACTTCCCTTTGGGCCAAGTGGTCGTGCACATGCTATGGATGATGAATTGTGGAAGAAAAATGGGCCCATTAGCAATTTTAGGTCATTTGAATCAATGTTGACTTTTCAAAATACCCAAAAATATCCCAACTTCCACAAGGCATAACTTGCTCAATTTTTAAGATATTCTCATGTTCTTGGACATTTTGGAAAGGTCTTTGAGTCCTCTAACCTATGCCTTTGGTCCCATGTCATTTTGATTTACCAATCTCAAGTTATGGCCTTTGACTTAAAGTCCCTTTTTGTTGACTTTTGAAAATGACCTATAATGTTGAAATTGATAACTTTTTGTGAGAGCATTTCTTGGACTTGAAGTATGAAGATGAGTTGTAGGAAATGTCTTTCTCTTCAAAATGAGCTTTGGATGGAATTTTTCTGATAATCCATGTGAAAGTTATGCCCTGGTCAATTTACAGTTGACTTTTTCAACTGTCCAAATAAGGAAACTTTTGCATTTTGATGATTTTTGAGCCAAGCTTTGAGAATCATGATCAAGCATTAATCAAATGATGTTTGTGGCTTCAAAATGATATGTTGACCAAAAATTTGAACTTTTGACTGTCAAATGACCATTTTGCCCCTACATTTGACTGTAGTGCAATTAGGGTTTTGACTGTGCAATTTTGAGCTGAATGTCTTGAAACTTGGTATGAGGATGCTTGACCATATTTGTAGGCATATGAGACTTGATTGGACCTTTGAAAACTTCATTTTCTTGACCAGAACACAAACCCTAATCTTGACTACTTAGTAGGCTCTTGCACTGTGCAACCCTTGGGGAACTTTGAAGCTTGACTTGGCATTTTCTTGAAGAATATGGGAGGGCAAATTTTGGGGTACAACAGATGCCATTTGGAGACTGTTGGTATGTGGACGGGCTTATAGATGCCATCTAGGTGTCGATCGCGTAAGAGATTCCTTAGTGAGAACTTGCGTACCTGAGAAAGATAATTTCCTGGCCTGTTACAGGTGTTGATCCTCACTCAGTCGCTCACAGACATGCCCTGGCTAGATACAGGTATCGAATCTGGAACTTCAAAAGGTTGATGGGTTGTCTCTACTGACAGATTATCTCAGAAAAATCTTTAGGATTTAACTGAACCAGAGGAGGTTTTGTCTTTCTTGACGAGTTGTCTCTTTGGACGGGTTGTCTTCATGGACGAGTTGTCTTCAATGACGAGTTGTCTTCAATGACGGGTTGTCTTCAATGACGGGATGTCTTCAATGACGAGTTGTCTTCAATGATGAGTTGTCTTCAATGACGGGATGTCTTCAATGACGGGTGTCTATACTGACGGGATGTCTTCAATGACGGGTGTCTATACTGACGGGATGTCTTCAATGACGGGTTTTCTTCAATGACGGGTGTCTATACTGACGAGATGTCTTCAATGACGGGTTGTCTTCAATGACGGGTGTCTATACTGACGGGTTGTCTTCAATGACGAGTTGTCTTCAATGACGAGATGTCTTCAATGACGAGTTGTCTTCAATGACGAGTTGTCTTTAATGACGAGTTGTCTTCAATGACGAGTTGTCTTCAATGACGAGTTGTCTTAAATTACGAGTTGTCTTCAATGACGAGTTGTCTTCAATGACGAGTTGTCTTAAATGATGAGTTGTCTTCAATGACGGGTTGTCTTCAATGACGGGTTGTCTTAAATGACGAGTGTCTATGACGACGGGTGTCTATAATGACGGGTTGTATTCAATGACGGGTTGTCTTAAATGACGAGTTGTCTTCAATGACGAGTTGTCTTAAATGACGGGTGTCTATAAAGACGGGTGTCTATAACGATGAGTGTCTATAATGACGGGTTGTCTTCTTTGACTTTAGGAAGTAATTTAACTGGGCCGGTCTTCTTTGACTGGATGAGCATCAGAAAAACCTTTGGGATTTAACTGGACTTGTCTTCTTTGACTGGATTTGTCTTCTTTGACTGGATTTGTCTTTTTTGACTGGATTAGTCTCTTTTGACTGTATTTGTCTACTTTGACATAGCTGATTATTTAACTGTATCCTTCCTGAAAGGTAAAGGTCAGTCGTATGCAATGCATGATATGGATCAAGCAATGATGTTCTTGACATAAATGAGATTGTATGACATGATGCGCATATGCATGATGTGATGTTTATGAATGTATCTTCGTCTGGGAAAGTAAATCCTTGACGCATGCCGGGAAGTTGAATCCTGGGCTGATGTTGAAGAACAGAGTTCTTCGTTTCCGCTGGGGATGATGATTACAAGAATAAACCGGTAGGAGAAGACGACTCCGTTGGGGAATAAACTTGTTGAAGAGATTACTCTGCAGGGAATTACTCTGTGAGAAGAGATACTTCACTGAGATTTGGTGATAACTTCGTTGGGGATTCCATTGAGAAGTTATGTTGAGGAATTTGATGAACTCCGCTAGGGATAGGAAGAACTTCGTCGAGGACGATCTTTCCGTGGTAATTAGATGAGGATAACCCAGTTATAGGCTCTGGTGGAGAATGGCCTTTGAATAAAGCCGGGGAAAAGCGTTCGTACTCTGCAGGGGATTAGCTTCCAGAATCTACTGGGGATAAGCTTCCAGAATCTACTGGGAAGATTGATTCAACTTTCCTGGGGAGACTTTTGGACTGTACTGGGGAATGGCCCCACTGGATGTCTGTATTCCACCGGGGAACAATCTTATATTAAGACTGTCGGGGATGCTTGCTGAGGAATAATCTGTATACTCCGCTGGGGAATATTGAGATTTTCTGGAGATACCCAACTTCCTTAAGGCTGACTGTAGGCTAACTCTGCTTGGGGAGAGTGTTGCTGACTTGCTGGAGATGTTGTGCCTTTTCAGGGTTGATGGGAGACCAACTCTGCTCGGGGGAGAGTTGTTGAATCTTGTCTTACTTAACGGGGAGTGAAGGTATCCTGGTTACGTTCTTCAACCGAACCTACCTTGGTACCTTGGTGGACAGAGCAACTAGATCACTTAGACAACTCATTACTGCCCCTGTTTCTGTGGAAGAAGATACCTGTGGAGGCGCTTGATGACTGCCGGTTGACAAATCTTCTTCTGGTAGGCAAGTGACGAGATGACGGAACATAGTCGTACGCTTTTGATCCCTAACTTTTTCCTGGACCGCCCTTTCGGGTTTTCAGTCCACCGGGATACCCATTTTTGCCCAAGCCGCCTTTTCAGGTTTTCGACTTGCCGGGTGTACAGATTTTTTTTCATTTCATCCCTTATTTTTGCCTAGGTGTGTCAACCTAGCGGGTCTTTGCTTATGCGTAGTGTTTTTTTTCTGACTATGTCCGTGCTCTCAGGATGCCGGGAGTTGTCACTGTCAGTAGTGCAGTGTTACCATGCCACCAGAAGATCTTCGTTTGATCGTCCAATGCCCCAAGTGATCCAGACGGAGATTTTCCCCTAGCTGGTTGGCCTTTTGAGAGATTCTCAGAATCTTGACTTAACTTCCCCAGATGATGGACAATGATCATGCCCTGCCCCCTGGTTGGGAGTGCTTTTGTTCACTAGATATTCTTCGTGCGAATTTCTCTGCTGTTGAACAAATAGTCATATGCAAACAATATTATTTTAAGAATGCAAAGCGTATGTCTGTCTCGAAGTTTTTGAAAATGCATTTTCAGTAAAACAAGCAAATTTTGTAAAATGTGATGTCAACTCGTTATTTTACCGCAAGCCTTAAGGAGTCAGGATACCTTTCGTAACAGTATGCTTTCGAACTAACCCATGTTTCAGCTAGGACTTTTAAGGGTTGTAACGTGGCCTGGTTCACGGTTTTAAGAAACAAAGGAAAAGACTCAAATTATATTTGTACCCACCCGCTCTTCATGATGTTCTTCAAACCTAAACTCAGTTGATCGTGCGTTAGACCTTGTTTGAGTCTTTGCTCGGATATTCCAGTGATGGTTCGGATATTGACAGTTTATTGGGAATAGGCAGTCATTCCTTTTTTGGTTGAGGGTTTGTAGGACCTCTTTCTTTTTTGATTTCGTTATCCCTGTTTTTTGCCTGAACTGTTTCTTTCATGATCACAGTCAGCGGGATGCCCCAGTTTTGTAAGTCTTCTTCATAGGTTTTGACTTAATGGGCTTTTATTCTTGGGAGATAATGACTTCCCGTCCTTATGATTATTGGAACCATCACTGTCTTTTGTTTTGTAAGGACTTTTTTGGTGCCATTCGTTGGGCACTTGGATCAACTGAGAGAACTACCCTGCCCCAGGTTATGATTAAGGGTTTAATTTTTTTGTGAAAAGAAAACTCCTACTTCTTTGGCTCAACAAAGGGGGTAACGAGGGATTATCTTCCTTATAACTCCAGTGTTTAGGATTTGAAACAATGCCTGTACCTCATCAGCGGGGTCTGTTCAAAAGCATACGGTAAATTGTGGTATCGTTTTCGTCATCCTCCCTCAAGAGGCTTAGAATTTTTCAATCAAGAGTTGATCATCACAAAAATATGAAAACAGTTTGCGTATAGTGAATACGAAATAATTACTTCAAAACAGACATGTGTAATGCATTAATGAAATAACAACGTTTGACATGAATACAATGTTTGAACAATCAAAGAAAAAATACAACTTGAACATTCGAATGAACAAAAAATTTCTAATCCTAGCCACGTTTTGGCAAGGGAGCAGTGATCACATTGGGAGTCTCTGGAGAGTCGAACTGGACTTCCTTTGCGTCGATCAGATCCTGAACCTTGTTTCTCAAAGTCCAACAATCATCTGTAGCATGCCCCGGGCTGTCAGAATGATAAGCGCAGCGAACGTTGGGGTTATACCTTGAAGGTGTCCTGTTGGGATTTTTAGGAGGGTCCCTTAGAGTTACCAACTTGGTCTCCAGTAGCTGTGGCAATATCTGGGACAAAGTCATGCCGAGGGGAGTGAATTGCCTTTTAGGTCTCTCTTCCCTTTGTTGGTTGCGATGTTGAGGAGCACCGGCCGGTTTTGAGATAACTACTGCGTTGACAGCACTAGATTCTTTCTTGGACGATTTCTTCTCAGTGTTCGAGGAATCACTATTCTGTATCTTCCCCGACTTGATACCGGCTTCAATTCTTTCCCCGGTGAAGATCAAATCTGTAAACCCAACAGAAGAATTCCCAATCAGATGGTTGAAGAAGGGACCAGACAGGGTCCCCAAGAACATGTCAACGAGCTCACGGTCAGTCAAAGGCGGCTGCACCCTTCCAGCCAGATCTCTCCACCTTTGCGCATACTCCTTAAAACCTTCACTCGTCCCCAGTGACATACCCTGGAGTTGGGTACGCGTAGGAGCGAGGTCGGCATTATACTGATACTGCTTATAAAAAGCAGTAGCCAAGTCCTCCCAGTTACGAATAGTGGTTCCATCCAGCTGATAGAACCATTCGAGTTGAGTCCCTGAAAGACTCTCCTGGAAGAAATGGATCCATAGATTCTTGTCTGCCGTGTAGGGCTGGATCTTCCTTGCGTAGGAACGGAAGTGCAACCTAGGACAGGAAGCCCCGTCGTACTTCACAAAGACAGGTGCCTTGAACTTGTGTGGGATTACCACCCCAGAAGATAACCCTAAGTCTCCGAAATCCAACCCAGGCACACGTTGAATCTCCATAGCATTTAGCCTGTCCTCCAGCTGTTTCTACCTGTCCTCAGCAGGAGGGTACTGTTCATCATTGAAATCTGTCTCGGTGTCAGAGACTACGGGACTAGGAACCCTTCCCTCTTGGTGACTGCCTTCCCCACCAGATGGAGTAGTCCGCTCAGCTTCATTCTGCAGTGTATTCCCAGATCTGCGTCTAGGGTTGAACAAAACAGTCCTCTTCTTCTTTTTCTTCAAAAGCAGAGTCTTCAATTCCTGTTGTCCTTGGGCTAAGCTCATGACCAGCTCCTGGAACTGGGCGTTCTGGGCCTGGAGGGCCTTGATAGATTGTTCATTGGATGATTCAGGATTCATGATGATGGCTGAAATAAACAACGAAGAAGATTAAGCAACCTGTAGAACAGAGTACCTGTAATGCAATGATATGTATGTATGCATGCGATGTTTTCAAGGATCTCGCGGGGTAAACAGAGAAACTTGTTAGAATTTGAAGTTGGGTAGCTTGATTTAAGGAACTTCATGTTGCTGAGAGTCCTTCTTCAAGAGTCAAGGCTCACCATATCGAGTGGGTCATAGCCCCTGACAACCTCGGCTAGAGGAAAATAAATCCCCTTTTGCCCTTTTCTAGACACCGGTTCATCATGATCTGCATCACAAGCCCTTGAGATCCTTGAAATGGATTAGTCCTTATGCAGGATGTATGCAATGGTATGATGTTATGCTATGCATGGATGTAAGTAGGCCCTGTAATGAGTCCCGATTAAGGACTGTAAACAAACCCTGCAAGAAACTCGTGTGTCAGATAACAAGTATACAAGTAGTCAAGTTTGAAGGCACACAAGTCACACAAAAGAGCCCTTAGAGTTCAGGCCAGCATGAAGTTTAGGTACTACCCTCTTTCAGTTTCGTTGGTTAAGACCTGTCCTATCAAAAGTAACCGGGTTCTAGAGGATCCCAATATCACTGACTACCCTCAATGGATCATAACTCCAGCGTCGAAATCTTTTCTTGCGGCCAGAACCATCGCGAGAGTTTAGCCTCAATGGGTGTAGCATATTGCTACTGTTCTATGGCCAAGTTGGGTCACATTAGGGTTCTAAGGTCGGTTGGTGCTTAATGACTCCTCAGAAGACCCATATTCTCCTCGTTGCAACACAAGGGATATCGGTACAGACCAAGGTGCCACACCAACGTAGCCACTGCTTCACCTGTGTCGGTCTACATCGGACAGGTCCCTCACAGCTTATGCTACCTAAAAAGGGTATCCCCAGATCCGGGTTAGGATCTATGAAACTCTGATGCAAAGCCCACCAATATAAAGCAATCAAAGCAAAGCAATTGAAAACATAAGTATGATCTAATCCTAAGGTACACCTCACTTTTAAATTTATCCCCAGCAGAGTCGCCAGTTCTGTGATCGGGGGAAATAGAACTGACTGTTTTTTAGCTGGTTTCGCGAAATGTCGCGGAAGCAAGAGTCGCCACCGTCTTTTATGTTCTCCAACATGGAAAGGACAAAAGCACAGCAAAATTCCTTATGAGAATGTTTCTCGGTTCGGGAGGTAGATTTATAGAAAGGGAAGGTGTTAGCACCCTTTCAATCCGTGGTTATCCACGGGCTCTTAGGTACTTGCTCTTATGTTTTCAAAATTTGTTTGCTTTTCAAGTGTGTGTGGGTTTTGAAAAAAAAAGTTTGTTTGGAAAAACTTCTAAGTAACTCTTGTATCAGTCCTCAAGAGTGTATGAAGTGTTTTGTTTGAAAACTTTTGAAAGTGTGAGGCGTGAAAAGAATTTTGTTTGTTTTTTAAAAGAGCAAGTACCCATGAGTCATTTACCTACCCTAAGGAATTAAGTTGTGTAAGAGTCCTTTAGATAGTGCTATCCCACCATTGAGAGGTAGGTAGCACCATCGTTGGAGTTGTTCGGGTCAATTCGATTATCGGGACAGTGTGGTCACCAAAGCAATGGTAGGACACCTTAGAAGTAACCCTGATGTCCTAGATCCTTTTATCCGAGGCAACCGTTTCGAGGCAACTGGATCTTTAGACAAAGGGTGACCTCTAAGACGTCCTATACTTGATGACCATGTTTCGAGGCAACGAGTGAAACGTACCCTAGGAGTGGCATGTGCTTTGTGTGTTATTTTTCAGTTAATATTTTTGTACATGTTATTTGTGAGCTACGGATTAATTTTATTTACATACATTCTTTCATGCATTTAACAGTTAGGAATGCGGAAAATAAATTGCAGAAAGATAAATTCTACGCTATTACAAGGCGCGGGTCTATACATCGCCAAAAAACAAAGACCCGTTTTGTAAAATAAAGTGCGAGAAAATTAAAAAAAAAGCAATAAAATCCTAATTACTATTACATCCTCTGTACAGATACAAAAATATAATCAAAAGAAATGAAAATGCGCGACTGGAAATTTAATCGGGAACATCCTAAGGATTTTGACTCTTTTTAGAAAAAGAATTGAATTTTTTTTTGGTCTTTTTTGTGTAATTAATGAAATTAAAACTAATAACTAACTAATTAATTTAATTTAAAAAAAATATTTTTTGTGTTTTTATGTTTTTAATGAAAATAAAATAAAGGAATTAAAATTAAAAGTTAATAAAAACCTAATTCTAAATTTATTTTAATTATTAAGAAAAAAAGGTTAAAGTTGCCTAATTAAAACTAATTCAATTTATTAGTATTTATTTACAAAATATAACATGAAATTAATAATAATAATAATATTAGTGTTTTTTTTTTATTTTTTATGAAAAATATTAATTATGTTAATAGTTAATAAAAAAGAATAAGAAATAAAATAAGGCAAATAAAAATGCAATGACAAAATAAAAATGCAAACCCAAGGGGGTTTTGGGCCAGAATTGGGTGTGTGTTCAGAAATTCTAGCCCATTAAGCTTCCAGGCCTGTTGACTTCCTTGCTTGCCTATGCACAAGGTTGACCAGGGTACATGGTGGGGATCAACTCCTGGCCTTTGGATGCATGCTTGAGGATACATGGCGTGTTTGGGTGTGAGGTGTATGATGCACCTTTCTTGTGAACCTGCACATAAGTATGTAAAGAAAAAAAATACATGGAAATTATGGGGGATCTGGGATGTTGATGGAGTGCTTGGAAGTAGTTGAATCTGGCTAGATCAGGTCTTTCGAGCTTGACAACTTCAAGGAAATTTTTGCAATTTGGGGCGTTCTCTAGGTTGTGTGTATTTGTCTGTAATGCTTTCTCATGGCTTGTATTTATAGAGGAGATGGAGGGGACAAAGAAATAAGGCAAGAATCCAAGCCATAAAGCCATGCTTTCAAACCAAAATCCAACAAATTAAAAAGCTTCCAAAATTTGCAAAACTTTCCCTTTCCATGCTTACATGTATCTGGACATCTTGACACAAATTCAAAATTTTGTGTACAAAAAATAGCTTGCACGAATTTGGCAGCTAGTAAATGGCATATAAAGGTCATTCAAACCACAAAGATCCCCTTTAATTAATTTTTTTGATTTTATTTGAATTTTATGGATTTAAAATGGATTAAATTAATAGAAATTAAATAAAATAGAAAAATTAATGTTTAATCTTGAAATTAATCATGGGACACGTGGGTGGCATGACAAGGCTGAATCAAGTGGAAAAAAGTGGGGCCTTTTGTCAAAAATTGAAGTTTCAAGGATAGTTGACTTTTGCCATTTCACAAAAATTTCCCAACTTCTCCAATGCATATCTTGCTCAATTTTGATCATATAAACATGTTCTTGGACATTTTGGAAAGGTCTTGAAGTCCTATAACCAATGCCTTTGGTCCCATGTCATTTTGATTTACCAATATCAAGTTATGGTCTTTGACTTAAAATGCCTTTTTGTTGACTTTTAAAAATGACCTATAATGTTGAAATTGATAACTTTTTGTAAGAGCATTTCTTGGACTTGGAATGTGAAGATGAGTTGTAGGAAATGTCATCCCCTTCAAAATGAGCATTGGATGGGATTTTTCTGATGAACCATGAAAACGTTATGCCTTGGTCAAGTTACAGTTGACTTTTCAACTGTCCAAAAATGGAAACTTTTGCATCTTGATGATTTTTGAGCCATTCTTGTGGAATCATGATCAAGATTTGATCCAATGATGATTGTGGCTTCAAAATAAGATGTTGACCAAATTTTTTGACTTTTGACTGCCAAATGACCATTTTGCCCCTGCAGTTGATTGTGAGGCAATTAGGGTTTTTGACTGTGCAACTTGACCTTGTGAGCCTTGAAACTTGACATGTAGGTGCTTGACAATGTATATGAGCATATGGGACTTGATTGAGCCCTTGAAAACCTCAACTTCCTTGCAGGAACCAAAACCCTAATTTTGACTGGCTTAGGAGGATGGTTTGACTGTGCAACCCTTGAGTAGACTTGAGCAAATTGAGATGATGCTTGTCAAAACTTTGAAGAATATGGGAGGGCAAATTTTGGGGTACAATACATGAAAACAACACACAAACGCACACACCACTTCTAGGGTACGCCTCACTCGTTGCCTTCGAAAGTGGTCGTCAAGTATAGGACATTTTAGCGGTCGCTCTCATGTCTAAGATCCAGTCGCCTCGAAACGGTTGCCTCAGATTAAAAAGGATCTAGGACATTAGGGTTACTTCTAAGGTGTCCTACTATTGCTTCGGTGACCACACTTTCCCTACAATCGAATTGACCCGAACACCTCTAACGGTGGTGCTACCTACCTCTCAATGGTGGGATGGCACTACCTTAAGGACTTTTACACAGCCTAATTCCTTAGGGTAGGTAGATGACTCATGGGTACTTGCTCTCTTCAAAAAAAAAATCAAAAATCTTTTCACACTGACACTTTCAAAGGCTTTCAAAACAAATTTTTCAAACACTCTTGAGGACAGATACAAGAGTCACTCAGAAATCTTTCAATGAAACTCTTTCAAACCCACTCACATTTGAAAAGCAAACATCATTTTGAAAACATAAGAGCAAGTACCTAAGAGCCCATGGATAACCATGGATAGAAAGGGTGTTAACACCTTCCCTTTCTATAAATCTACCTCCCGAACCGAGAGATATTCTCAATAAGGAATTTTGCTGTGCTTTTGTCCTTTCCATGTTGGAGAACATAAAAGACGGTGGCGACTCTTGCTTACCGCGACATACGCGATCCAGCTTTAAACAGTCAGTTCTATTTCCACCGATCACAAGCTCCAAAACCTTCTTCTCACTGGCATAGAAGCTGGCTTCAAAAGTATTCCGTTCTTCCTTGAGTTGGATCCAACTCTTTTGAATTTATTCCCATGATGTTGGCATGTCAAGATGTAGGATGGTGTATGGAACCTCTCCTTCCATAACAGGCTCTTTGATCACGGGGAGAATGTGAGGGTATGGCATCATAAGATTCTGGGCGCGGGTTCGTACCCACTTGAGATAAGGCTCAAGGGGGATGGAATTCTTGTGGCCCGGTGTCTTACTGTCCACTTTGTTGGGCATCCTCCAAGCTCTGATGAATCTTTGTCGAAGTCCTTGTGCATCGTTGTCGAAGTCAAAAACTAGGTCAGGAATCAACATGTCATGAGGGCCATCCCTCCGAGCATATCCAAACTGTCTTAGAGCTAAACAAGGGTTGTAGGTAATGCCTCCCCTAATGCCAAGTAGTGGGGCATTAGGGAATTCCCCACAACGATCAATGATGATGACATTTTCTCTGGACAGAGAACACCAATGTACATCAGAATGTGTGAGGGTCATCAATCATTGTGACCACCTTAAACCCTGCTCATTCTTCAAAACTGATTGTGGAAGGTGAGAAATAAACCACCTTGCTAGGAGAGGATTACAACACATGATAACACCTCTTTTCCTCATTGTTCGTGTGTAAAATGAGTGTAGGATGTCCCCAAGCAATGTAGGTATAGGATTCCTGGATATGAAAATCTTGACCGCATTCACATCTATAAGCTGATCAGGGTTTGGGAACAAGACCAACCCATGGATGAGGAGTGCCACAATTTCTTCAAAGGCTTGTAAATCAAGAGAATTCCAGCAGTCTTGTGCCTTCTCAAACAGAAACTTTTCCAAGAAACCCTTGACACCACTTCTGGTTTCCCAATGCCCCTTGATATCAGATGGTTGCAAGTGTAATGCTTGAGCAACATCTTCAGGCTTTGGTTCTTTTTTCGTACTGTTGTAGGGTAGTTGATGAAGAATATGAATTCTCAGGAGTTGAGAAAATTCCTCCAAAGTAGGCACCAATTGGTAATCAGGGAATGTGAAACAATGGTGTAGGGGGTCAAAGAACTGGAAGAGAACTTTCACCATGTCTTATTTAATATTGGTGTTGACTAAGTTGAGGAGTCTACCATGTCTTTCACTGAAGAGAGAATTCTCTGGAATCCTGGAAGTAAGCTCCTTGAGTTGAGGAGGGATTCTCACAAGGTTGACTTGAATTGTTTTCCTGCGAAGAGATTCCATGACCTACAAAACAAGAACAAAGATGAAGATCCAAACCCTTGAAATGGTTAGTGGATGCATATGATGCTTTATGATGTTCATGATGTATGCCTAAGCACATGTACAAGAAAGTCACACAAAACCCTAGTTTCAGGCTTGCATGAGGTTTCATAGGTAAATACCCTCTTGAGTTTAGTTGGCTCAAACCTGTCCTATAAATAGCAACCGGGTTCTAAGGAGCTCAATATCACTGGATTATTTTCTATGTTCATTGTTTTGGTTTAGCCACTTAACTAGCGACCAAAATATTCCAAGAAAACAACCCTCAATGAGTGTAGTATCGAGTATCTACCAACTTCGGACTGCACCAAAGCCGGTCATCTCACTACCCCTAATAAAAGGCCAAGATGGTCAAGTAAGGTTCTAAGAGTTCATTAGTGCTTCATGACATCACTCAGCGGCCTCGTATTCTCTTTGATTGACTCAAAGGCTATCGGTACTCACAAATATGTCACACTAATATAGCTATTGCTTTAACCATGTTGGTATACCCCGCATAGTTTCCATAACATATTGCTATTTACCTATGAATGTTTCCCAAATTCGGGTGGAGGATTTCAAACCCAAACAAGAGAGCCAAATGTAAAGCAATCAAAGAAAACAATTAATCATGCAAAGGGTGATCTAATCCCTAAGGTTACTCCACTTTTAAAAATCCCCAGCAGAGTCTCCAGTTCTATGATACGGTGGGAGAACTGACTTGGGGTTTTGCGTTTGCATTCGCAAATGTTTCGGTTTAGCAAGAGTCGCCACCAACTTTTTATTTTATCCTAAGGAAAGGTCAAAAAGCACAGGAAAGAACTTTGAGATGTTTTCTTGGGTTCGGGGAGTAGATTATAGAAAGGGAAGGTATTAGCACCCTTTCTATCCATGGTTATCCATGGGCTCTTAGTTACTTGCTTAGATCACTTGCTTTGCTTTTCAATTGTTTGAAATGGTGCTCTTCAATTGTTTGAAATGGTGCTTTGTGTGTGGTTTTGAAATATGTTTTGAAAAGAAGCCATCGTTGTGGCAACCTTTGTAATGATTCTTGTTTGAATGTATACAAATGTGTTTTTGTCTTTTGAAAAGTTTTCAATGTTTGAAAGTAGGGTTTTGAAATTGTGTTGGTGAAGTGTGTTTTGAAGATAGCAAGGATGTTTTTTGTAAGCTTTGATCAAGTAACTAAGAGTTGTCTACCCTATTTTACTCAAAGGTCTTTCCTATGTCTTTAACCCTTTTAACAGTGTTGTTTCACCATTGTATTTGGTGAACAACCTTGTGTTAGGATTTTAACGGGACAGGCGCGGGTCATCGTATAGACCATGATAACAATAGTGTCAAGTATTTTTGGCAATTTTCTTGAGGGACTTGATCATTTTGTTTAGGCAACTCAGATAGCGTCATCGAGGGACTATGATCTTTTGTTTTGTTTTTGTTTTGCCAAAGTACTTGACATGCAACCATGGCCCATTTTTGAAGGCAACAAATGCATTGTAACCCTAGGGGTGCAAGTGTGTATTGTGTTTGTTCTCATGCATTGTTATCTTGGATTAGGTCAAACTAATTGCTGATTTTATTTTGCATACAAACCCTAGGTCTAATCATGGCATAATTGAAAGCATCTAAAGGTGCGAGAATTTAAATTCTACACTATTACAACATGATATAGGGAGGGGGGTACAAATTTGAATTGGGGACTATTTTGCAAAAAATTAAATCCTAAATTATTACAACCATATTGAATGGGTAAGGCATAATATTAAATATACAATATTTAAATAAATACAATAAATAAATATTAAATAAAATGCATTTATGCAAAAAGATTTTTATGTATGTAAAAAGTACTTTTAATGTGAAATGTAAATAAATAAAGAGTCAATTTCAATCATTTTGTCCTTTAGGGCAAAAACCCCAATTTATTAAATAAATAGTATTATTTATTTATTTATATACAATAATGTATTAATTTGCACAAAAATATAAGTATATTAAAAAAATGGTATTTTTAGTATAAAATATTAATAAAAATAAAAATATATTATTTTTTTATTTTTTGTCCTAATTATTTAATAAAATATGTATGTATATGTATTAAATATATTAAATATACTAAGTGTGTATAAAAATAAAATAAATTATTTACAAAATGTATACATTTCAAGAAAATATTTTCAAATGTGAATAAAAATAATAAATGAAAATAAAACATATTTTTTCATTATTTTACATTTAAACAAAGATAAATATAAAGTATTTAATGTATTAATACAAGAAATAATTAAAATAAATACCAAATAAATATAAAAAATTATGAAAATATTTTTAGTATTTTTTTTATATTAGAAAATAAAATATCAAAATCAGAAATGAAATAAAAATGCAAAAATGACAAATATACAAGAAATGGGCCAGGGGGTGTAAAAAGAAAAGGGGGGGGGGGGGCAAAAGCAAGCCTGTACAGGCCCAGCCCAAAGACAACTTCATCTTCTTCCTTTGAACAAGAACACGCGCGCTTCTGTACACAAAATGCTATCTCCTGATTCCTTGCTTTTTTGACAAAACTCATAACATGAAACTTGTAGAGCATCAAACAACGAATCTAACCATATAAAAAACTTAAGCTAACTCTCAAAGACCAGAGAGAATTTCTCTGGCCCTAATTCTTAACCTAGTTTTTTCAGAAAGTTCATGAACAAAATTCTCCTAGCACGATTAATATAAATGAAAACTAAGGACATGTATGGTTTCAGGGCTATGAATACAACATCTTTCATTCACAAACCTAAGTCTAACTATTCCTAAATAGAGAGATAAAAGTTCATGAAATACCTATTTCAGTTGACTTCGAACTGGACAATGCAGCAACTTCTAAGAGTGCTTGAGGTTCTTTTGAGCTTGCCTGAGGTCCAGTGAAGCTTTCCCAATACTTGGCTAGTTTTGAAGTAGCCTGAATCGTGCTATAGAACTCAACCTGCAAAGATTTGAAACAAAAATGGCAATGTTTGTTAATGGTGTTACAACTAGCAATGGAGGTTTGGGATAGTTCAGTTGAGTGGAAGATATTGGAACAAGTTTGAGGCTAAACACACGAGGCAAAGTGGAGATGGAGGTGGTTCTGCAGGGCTTGCCGTGTTTTACAGAAAAACAGTGATTTTGTGTACAAGGAGGTTTAAGGGGTCAAGGGCTCGTGTTTTTGACTTGTGAGGATATGCAAAAACTCTTTGACAACTTTGTTCTTGTTGGTTTTATCAGATATGAGAGATACAAGCTTTTAGCCCTTTGACTTGTTTTGAAAGCAAAGTTGGAAGTGAAGTGTGATAGGCCTGTACAGGCTATCTCCAAGCATGCACCAACTTCTTGTACTATGCCTGAGATTGTGGAGCTTTTTTGCTGCAAAGGAAGAAAGTCCAAGGCTCAAGAAAAAGCAATTTGACATAAAGTGCCCTTTATGCAAATGGAAGTGTGGCCTTTATGCTTAAAATGGAAATGTTCATTATACAAAGCTCTCTTGATCAGAACAATGTCAATATCCAATGTATTTGCATTCAATTTTGGAGTGTAAATTGGTTTAGAGGCCTGTAATCATGTACTAAGCTATCTTGGTCAGATTTGCAACTTGGTATGAACATGTATTGGCCATGGATCAAAGTGAGTTTTTGCCAACTTCAAGCATTCGATTCTCCCTAACCACAAAGGTGTTTGAGGAGTTATTAGACAATTTGGAAAGCTTGCAACATGTACTATAATCCATCTTTGAAATTCAACTTGAAACTCCAAGTGGAACTATGTGAAAAATGGCCAAGAAGATGGGCCAAAATCCTGCCTAAATTAGGGCAAAATTTTCCTAAGTTAAAATTTTTAGGTACCCTTGTTTCAAAAATCATAACTTGAGATACAAGCTTCTTATGAGAAAACTTTGTGAATCAAAGTTGTAGACTTTGTGATGGACTACAATTTTCATGTTTCAAGTTTTGTTTGAATCCAATTGCATCTTGGTGAAAAAATGGGACAAAGTTAGGAAAAAATAAGAAAATTTTATAACTTAGAAAAATTCTAAGTTATGATTTTTTTTTTCATTTTAAACCCTAATTTGCATTTTTGGATTTCTTGATGAACAAGTTTCATAATTTGACATGTCTTGATGAAAAATGACCCTTGGCACTTGATTTTGACCAAAAAGTCAAAGTTTGACTTTTCAGTGTACAGTCAAATTTTGATCAATTGACTGAAAAAATTCATATTTCAATCTTGTGCATTTGAGATCTTTTGAACTTGTTGAATGGATCAAGATAGTGTCATTGAGTTCTTGAGTCCATGATTGTGCTTTATTTGCCATTGGTTAGGTCAAACAGTCAAAAATTGCCTTTGTACAGTCAAAACCCTAAAAATGACCATTTTGCCCTTTTGATGATCTGATCAAATTTCTTATGGAATTGTGATCCAAACTTGGTCAAATGGTTCATATAAGTTCATAATGTTGATGTGGGTCAAAATTCATGAGGTTTGACTTTCAATTGGCCACAATTGACTTTTTCCCTAATACAGTTGATTTCTAGGTCAACTGTCCAATTGACTGGGCAAAAATTTGAATCAAGGCTTGAAACTTGGTATGGACAAACTTGCGAGTCCAACATGAAGTATGAAAGTCAATTTGGGCATTGTAGGTCAAAACATCATTGTGCAAACTCAAACCCTAATTTAGGTCAACAGTACAAGGGGGTGTCTTGAGCAGAGCAAACCCTAGCTTGATCTTGAGTTCCAAGAGTCTTGTGATGAAAAATGTTGATGAAATGAGAGGGAAAATTTTGGGGTACAACAGGGAGTAAATGTTATTGTGCCTTGTTTTGGTGCACCCACCCCTTTTGAAGTTGGATATCATAGCAAGCCAGTTATTACTCCACTGGTGATTAGCTTACCGGGTCCTGTCCCCTACAAGTCAGACAAGGTTGTACCCTACAAATATAATGCTTCAATTTTAGAGGATGGTGTGGAAGTTCCCATCCAGCCAATGCCTAATGTTATAAATATTGTTGATACTAGCAGAGTGACCTACAGTGGTCGTGTATTTTCACCAATTGTTTGTGGAAATGATAATGCTGGAAAGAAAATTGTTGAAGATGTTGAACCCAAGAAAGCTGCAGGTGAACCTAGTGGAGCTACGCTAGAAATAGAGGTGGATGATATTTTGAAGATCTCAACATAGTCGTGCAACATCTGTATCAACCTCTGTTTGACGCTAAGCTCCAGATTTGCACCTATTTTAACCTCTTTTCTATCTTCCTCAGTACCTAAGTTCACTGTCTCAACCGACTCTTCATGAGGCTGTATGGCCCTTTCTTCCTCCTGTAATAGTCTAGCAAGTTCTCCAGGCACCTCACAATCATCCTCACCTTCGTCTTCGGCTTGGTTGATCGGATTTTCGAAGTCATAACTGGCAATAGCAGAGCTGTTATCAACGGGATCTAGAGTGGATATGGATTTGCAGTATGATACGTGAGTGTGTGTAAGAGAATAGCTGTTTTGATAAAGTAAAAACAGAAAATAAAAGAAAAAACAGAGAGCGTAAAATTTGTATGCAAGAAACGTCTAATGCTTTATTAATGATATATGAAATGACAAATAATAGCCCCTCACAAGCAAAGCCAATGTGCCTCGGGCAAGGCACAAGGCCGTAAAGTTTTAATTTGTTTATTACAAATCTCAAAACAAGTAATACAATTACTGCGGAATAAAAGAAACTGGTATAAAGTACCTAGTTGTCCAGTTACTCGGTCCACCGTTGGTAGTTGGGTAGATCCAGCTGTCGATGTCTGAGTCTTCCTTGTTGTCTTCAATGGCATTAACCCCACGATTACTAATGCGTAGGGGAGGTCCTCCAGCCCGACCGCGTCGAACAACTCTTTGAGCCCTTGTAGTAAAGCCCAAACCAAATTTGTCAGTTTTGTGAGTGAAATTAGGGAGCTGACCCCAATTGGTACACCCACCTTCTTTAACCACGACCATGGCATCCTTGAGAGAAGCCATCTTTAAAGGAGGTTTGTTGCTGGTAGTAGTTTCAGTCGATGTCAAGATCTAAGGGACCTCTTCGAAGTTCTGACATGAAGTCTCTATGAATTCCCCGTCCATATCTATGTAACGGAAGGAATTGAGGTGGCTCACCATATACTCCTCTTCGCCCCGCACAGTGACAATCTTCCCTTTTACCGAATACTTCAGCATTTGGTGTAGTGTGGAAGTAACTGCCCTAGCCTCATGGATCCAGGGACGACCCAACAAACAAGAATACGACAGCCTGATGTTCATCATATAGAAGGTGGACCCAAAAATCTGAGAACCCACTTTGACAGGGATGTCCACCTCCCCGTGCATCATTTTCTTCGACCCATCAAAAGCCATTACCATAATGTTACTATGCTTTAACGTCAAACCCTCGCAATCCAACCGGTCCAACACCTTCTTCGGCAGAACATTCAGTGAAGATCCAGTATCTACCAACACATAAGCCATAGTGGTGCCCCTGCATTCAATCGAGACATGCAGAGCATCATTATGCTTCCTTCCCTTCGGTGTCAAGTCCGCATCTGAAAAACCCAGCCCATTGTCAGCAGTCAGGCTGGCCACACAATCTTTAAATTGATCAGCTGAAGTCTCTTGCGGCACATGCACAATTTTGAGGAATGCAATCAAAGCCTACACATGGGCCTCAGAGCACAAGAACAAGGATAACATGGATATCTTTGAGGGGGTCTGCCCAAGCTGCTCGACCATATTGTAGTCGCTCTTCTTAATTATTTTCAGTATTTCCTCTATCTCTTGCTTAGAGGCTTCCATAAAAAAATTTCTAGGCGCCTCCGTCTGGGCAGGCTCACCTATAACTTCTTTGTCGTGGGTATCAGACGATTCACCAACAGGGGTAATAATTGGAGTAAGAACAGGAGTCGTAGTTGATGTACCAGCAGGAACAACAGATGGAGTGACAATAGGCTTGTTAACAGTCTTAGGGGAAATCTCGGGAGAGAATACCCTTCCATTTCGGGTAACTTTGATGGTTCCGACAATGTTACCAATATCAGGATCAACCTCTTCATTTTTCAAATCTTGTTTGATGCCATGATATTACACATCGGCACCATAATGCCAAGGGACAGCTTTGTCCGAGACATATGGGACTGGACCAGGAACAATGATTATCAGCGGAGCGATTCTTGGAGCAGATGTAATCCTAACAGGTCTTATCGAGGAGACCTTGGAAGGATTGGCGGAAATGGTTATAATGGCAATGTCTTCAGATGGAACAACGGGAACCAAAGTTTTCTCAAACAAAATTTCTTTGTTGTCCATCAGGCGTTGAACACCTGACTTCAGCAAATGGCAACCAGAAGGCAGAAATGAACACATGTGGCAACCTTCATCACAACCCGGAAATAAACCGACAAACAACAAATTCTTCTTTACAGTCACGAGAGGAGTAGAAACTTCATCCACCAAGGTCACAAACAAGTCAGTATCAACAACATTAACTCCACGACCGTGCTTAGGCATGGGAGCAGTTATGACATTGGGCTTCTCTGGAGCATCGAACTCAATTTCCTTGGCTTTAATCATATCTTGTACCTTATTTCTTAGAGCCCAGTAGTCATTGGTATCGTGGCCAGGACTCTCAGAATGATAGGCACACCGAGCATTTGGATTATATCAGGGAGATGTGGTATTTGGATTCTTGGGAGCCTCTTTCAAGGTTGCCAAGTTGGATCTCAGCAGATGAGGTAGAACTTCATCCAATGTCATATTGATACGGGTAAACTGTCGTTATGGTCTTTCCACCCTTTGTTGATTGATGCATTGTGGAGCAACGGCTGGCCTAGGTATCATTACGACACTTACTGTCTGACGATGTTCAGCCCTGTTTTGGCCCCTCGGGCTATAGATGGCACTGGCTTCCTTCTTACCAGCAAAAAGCTTCTTTACCAAACTCGAAGAGGCATCCTTCTATATCTTACTGCTCCGAATCCCGACTTCTACTCTCTCTTCAGTTAGAATCAACTCGGTGAAACCAACCGACGAGCTGCCGATCAAATGATTGAAGAATGGACCAAATAACGTCCCAAGAAACATATCAACCAACTCCCTATCAGACAACGAGGGTTGAACTCTTCCAGCCAAGTCTCTCCATTTTTGTGCATAGACTTTGAAGCCTTCACTTTCACCCGTGAACATACTCTAGAGTTGATTACGAGTAGGAGCAAGGTCGGTGTTGTATTGATACTTCTTATAGAAAGCAGCAGCCAGATCTTCCCAATTTCGGACATTGGCTCCCTCCAGTTGGTAGAACCATTCAAGCTGAGTCCCTGACAGACTATCTTGAAAGAAATAAACCCACAAATTTATATCAGCGGTGTGGGGATGGATATTTCTGACATAAGAGCATAGATGGAGTTTAAGGCAGGACACCCCATCATACTTAGCAAAAATTGGAGCTTTGAACTTCTGCGGGATGACCACTCCCGACACCAATCCCAATTCTTCAAAATCCAGCCTAGGTATCCTCTAGACTTCAATGGCACTTAAACGATCTTCCAATTGCTTCTATCTATCCTCAACAGGAGGATACTGCTCATCATTGTAATCGGTATCATTGTCAGAAACTGCAGGACTGGGATCCTTCTCCCTTGTCTCTTCTTCTTGATTCTCCCCTTCTTTGGATGAAGAGATCAGATTGACTTGTCGCTTCAACGACCCTCCAAACCTTCTTCCCATATTTAGAATACCAGTAGCCTTCTTCTTTTTCTTCTTCTCTTTCAGGATGAGGGCTTTCAGATCCTCCTGCCCTTTCGCCAGATTAATGAACATTTGCTGGAACTGGGCGTTTTGTGCCTGAAGGTCCTTGATGCTTTGCTCGGAAGACATTTCTGCTGAAATAAACAGCGAAGAAGATGAGAAACTTGTAATGGTACATGTACATGCAATGCTATGAATGGGATGCGCATGCAATGATTTCAAAGACTTTGGGAAATTTAAATTTGCGAACCAAAATAAAACAAAGATTTTATTAGCTGAATTCAAGGTTCAAATGACTTTTAGGCGTTACAATTAAAAACAAATCTAAAACTAGAAAAAATCAAAATTCCCATGGATACTTCCTCTTCGTGCCGAGATAGACATTGAGTCCTTTTTCCTCATGGAGCTACTTTATAAGCTCTAAAACCTTCCTCTCCTGGGCATATAAATGATCCTTGTAAGTATCCTGCTCCTTCTTCAACTAAATCCAAGACCTCTGTAATTCTCCAAGATCAATGGGCATATCAGGATAGAGAACCATGTAAAGAATACCCCCTTAAGTAGTGGGTTCCACAATCACTAATAAAACTGCCATATAGGGCATCATAAGTTTCTGGGCGCGAGCTCATACCCATTGGAGGTAAGGTTCCATAGGAATGGAAGCCTTTAGCCTCAAAGCCCTGGCGCCAGATCTATTTACCATGCCCTAAGCTCGTATGAACCTCCGGAGATACTCGTGAACATCATCCTCATAGTTGAATGAAATGCCCTCGATAAGTAACTCATGAGGACCATCTCTTCGAGCGTAACCAAATTGTCGTAGAGATAAACAAGGATCGTAGGTTATACCCCCTTTGATATTGTGATCGGTGGGAGTAGAACTAACTGTTTTTAGAATGTTGGTTCACGTTTTGCGTTTGTATTCACAAAATATCGCGGTAAGCAAGAGTCGCCACCATCTTTTATTTTATCCAACAAGGAAAGGACAAAAGCACAGAAAAATTCCTTTTTGAGATGTTTCTCGGGTTCGGGAGGTAGATTATAGAAAGGGAAGGTGTTAGCACCCTTTCTATCTGTGGTTATCCACGGGCTCTTAGGTACTTGCTCATTGTGTTTTCAAAAATTTGCTTTTCTTTGTGTTTATGGGTTTGAAAAGAGTTTTTGTTTGAATGGAGTGTAAGTGCGAAAAGTTTTTGTTTTGTTTTAAAAAGAGCAAGTACTTAAGAACCATCTACCTACTCAAAAAGGAATTAAACTGTGCAAATGTCCTTTAGACAATGTTATCTCACTATTGAGGAGTAGGTAGCACCGTCGTTGGAGTTTTCGGGTCAATTCGATTAAGGGACGTGTGGTCACTAAAGCAATGTTAGGACGCCTTAGCAATAACCCTAATATCCTAGATCATTTTTCCGAGGCAACCGTTTCAAGGAAACTATGATCTTTGGACAAGAGGGCGACCTCTAAAACTTCCTATACTCAATGACCATGTTCGAGGCAACCAAGTGAGGCGTACCCTAAGAGTGGCATGTGCGAGTGTGTTAGTTCGGTTAATTTTATCTGTACATGTCATGGGTGAGCTATTGGTGATTTTAAGTTAAAGATTAATCTTGTCATGCATTGCCTATTTATCAAACATCTAACAGTTAATATTGTGCGGAAATTAAAATGCGGGAAATTAAATCTAAGCTATTACAAGGCGTCAGGTATTTACATCGCCAAAGACAAACCCTTTAATTTAAATTGCGGAAAAATAAAAGAAAGCGATAAATAAATAAAGTCCTAATTTAAGCTATTACATTCCCGAAGCAATTACATTATTGGATAAAAATAATACGCGTGCGAGAAAATTAAATCGGAGCATTTTTAGGGTTTTGACCCTTTTTATTACGGAAAGCATATTTTTGGTTATTTTTGAATTAAATGAAAAATTAAATCTAAGTTAATTAATGAAAATATATTTTTTGGATTTTTATATTTAAGGAAATAAAAATAAAATGATTAAAATTGTTAAAACCTAATATTCTAATTAATTTTAATTTATTGCAAAAAAAAAGTTAAAATTATACCTAATTAAAAAAACTAAATTGATTAAATTATTTATTTACAAAAATAAAGTGAAATTAGTTTTAATAAATAAAATATTATATATTTTTTTGTTTGTTTTCTGATTTTATTAGGAAAATTAATTATTAGTTAATTAACAAATAAAATAAATAATTAGAACAAAATAAATAAATGAAAATATGAAGAGTAAAAGAAATAACCCAGGGGGTGTGGGCTTAATTTGATGGTGGAATCAGCAATTTCCAGGCCCAATTTCAATCAGCCTGCTTTGACTTTTTGAATTACCCACGCGTATGTTAACCTGGACGTATGTGTAGCGATAAAAAATGTAGCAGGGAAATCAGAGATCGAACTATTAATTAATTCGTCTCACAAAATCAAGAGTCGCCACCGCGCTTTATTATTTCCAAGGGAAAAGGGAAAAGAGCGAAATAAAACCCTAAAATATGCAATGTAAAATAAGACTTTAAAAGTAATGAAAATACAAGGCGTTTTTGAAAAGAGGTCTAGAGTTCGGGGGTTGGTTATACAATGGGAAGGTATTAGCACCCAATGTATCTATAGTATTCTATAGGAACCTTTTGAAATATCTGTTTTTGATTAAAATTGTTTCTTTGATTAAAATGGTTCATTTGGCTAAAAAATAGGTGTGGGCGAGAGTTCGAAGATACGACGACCTAACGTCGAAGTTTTGACTTAAAAGGTGTGAGTTTTGAAAAATTGAATATTTGGGAAAATTATCTTAAGTTTTTAACGAAATAATAAACTGAGGATGAATGAGGGTATTCGCACGATGTTTTTTTTTTGATAACATGAAGTCGACAAAAATTAAACAATTCCCTTGGATTTTGCAAGCAACGTGAAGATTAAAACTAAAAGTATAAACACTCCAAGATTTTAAAAGAAAACCAAGAGAGAGGCCATGGAATTAAATCGAAATTATCACAAACTCAACCAACATGTATCATGGGAGGAACATCATAAGGGGCAATAAATTCAAAGAGATAACTTACAAACTTATCAATAAAAGACTAGTTAAAAAAACTAACAAAATTAACTAAAATGTTGACCAAACTAAAAATGAAATATCAAGATTTAAATAAATTATAAAACTAAACTATTTAATTGGGTTATAAACTGAAAACGAAATAAAGGTCCAGCATGGGATTGAAATCGAAATCGAACAACGCTTCTTTCGAACTCTCTTTTTTTCTCTCTTTCGAACTCTCTTTTTTTCTCTCTTTCGAACTCTTTTTTTCTCTCTTCGATCTCTCTCTCGAGCTCTCTCTTCGAACTCTCTTTTTTAAATCGAAATCGAACACCCTGCTCCCTCTTTCGAACTCTTACTCTTCTAAATCAAAATCGAACACCCTGCTCCCTCTTTCGAACTCTTTCTCCCTCTAAATCGAAATCGAACAATCTGCTCCCTCTTTCGAACTCTTACTCTTCTAAATCGAAATCGAACACTCTGCTCCCCCCTTTCGAACTCTTACTCTTCTAAATCGAAATCGAACACTCTGCTCCCCCTTTCGAACTCTTACTCTTCTAAATCAAAATCGAACAACAACACTGCTTCTGGTTTTTCATGCAGTTAAACATCAAATCAACAAGGAGACAAATATTCATGATAAGAGAAACAACAATAACAATCCCAGGGGTTCTGGTTTATTGAAACATCAACAACAAAAAGTGCAGCAACGACAACTAATTCACAACATACATCATTATAACAAGCATAGCAACAGATTTTGAGAAAAAGTAGGGAGACTTACAAGATCGGAGCAAGTCTGATGGTTTCTATTTTTTGATGATGAAATAATAAAGAAATCCAGAGATGAGGTAATATACTCTTTTAATTCCTTCTGCTTCCAGAAACTGACTCGAAAATGTTGGTGTTGTTGAGGCGATTAGTTCTTACGGATGGTTGTGCTTGGTTCAAAATGGTGCAGGTTAGAAGGTTTGCTTCTGAGGTAGTGAATGAAGTTGAATGTTGTATGGAATGAAGGTTTGAGCTTGTGGTGTGAGGGCTTTAGTTTATGCAAATTTGTGCTTCTGCAAGTTCGAAACAGGCTTTGAGTTATGCTTGAAGGCAGGTTACAGGTTATGCTTGTGTTTTGATTTGGCTATGTTGTTGTGTTTTCGAGC
Source organism: Vicia faba (assembly GCA_948472305.1). Lineage (NCBI taxonomy): Eukaryota > Viridiplantae > Streptophyta > Magnoliopsida > Fabales > Fabaceae > Vicia > Vicia faba. Next base: position 360,052,448 of record OX451738.1, read on the forward strand.
AGTTTGCAGGTTTGACAAACTTGCGGGTTTTTGCTTGCAGTTTTACAGTTTGTGGTTGTGCAAGTTTGAGACTTGCATGTTTTTGCTGGTTTTAGGCAGGTGGATGCAGTTCGGGATTTGTTGTTTGGAGGAGGCAGGCTTTGGCAAGTTGATAACTTGCAGCTTTGAAACAGGTTTGGAGTTATGCAGGCTATCCCGCTTGCAGGTTTGTGTTTTTTTTCTCTTTGTGAACTACCTTCTTTTTCTCGCCCACCCCCTTTTCGATTGTATATTCTGCCTGTTTTATAGTGAATAAGAATGAGGTTTTGGGAGGGAAAGTTTGGTGAGTTTGAACATATGGAATACCCTGTTTTCGACACTTTTTGATGCAGTTTCTTGACCTCCTATTTTGGTGTAATGTTTGTCTTGATATAGTGCAGATTTTGGACTGGTAATTGGGCAGCAGAGATTGTGTGACCGTTTTCTTGGCATTACTTGCAGGGGCCATGCAGCATACGGACAGATTTCGTACAGCATGAGGACAGATTTATATGGACATCATAATAATTATAATACTAATAATAATAGTAATGACAATAATAATAAAATAAACTGTTAGTAAAAACTAAACTGAAAAACACAAAAGTGAAATAAAAGAGATATTAAAATTGGTTCTAAAATTTATTAATAATTCAACTTCAAAAAATTTCAAATGGAATTATAATCAAAATTTAAACCAAAATTAATCATAAAAGAAACAAAAATAAATGAAAAATCAAACCATATATTTTCAAATTTTTGAATTGCAACTAAAGAAACACAAAGTAGACTTACATACTCAAAAAATGTAAAAAGCAAAAGAACTTATATGTATTTTGATTTTTTTTTTGAATTATCAATAAAAATATAAAATTAAATGAAACTAACAAAACTAAACACATTTTTTATATTTTGGATAAAGTAAAAACTGATATGAACTAAATATATTTTGGGTATTTTCTTTTTTTATGAAAATAAGAATAAAATAAAAATGATAAAAATGAAAAAAAAAACATGATTTAGTAAAGTCGGACAAAAACCAGTTAAATTTCACTAAATTCACAACAATTTCTAACGTTTCTATTTTTTGGTGGATTTTCAAAGCATAATCATCTCTCGACTTGTAAAGAAAAGTTGTATTTGTTGCAAAGGAGAATCATATGTAAAAGAACCACTAAAAAATTGTCGAGATTTGAAGAAGTTATGAATTTTTGAAATCTGACTCGAGAATTGGCAAAAATAGGTCGAATCGCTTGTGAACGCTTGCTATGTAATAATGCAGATGGGAGGTGGTATCTTAGGTCAAAATTTGGGGTATGACAGCTGCCCCTATTTAAGTTTCTTCTATCCGGAGATATGAAGATTAAAATCTTCGTCTCGACGAGATTGAAAGTACTTAAATACATAATACGCAATTTTTGCCCTAAGATACCGCCATTATGTTTGTGATATGAATGTAGTATTTAAATTCACAGAGAATGATATTGTATGAGACAAGATAATGCTGGAGAAACCAAACACCAACAAACCACAGGAACATAGATTATACCCTACTAGGGAAATGAGCCACCGACCTCAAATGATAGACTCTTGACGGCGAATAAAAATTTGAGAGAATACGACCTATGACCCTAACAAAGAAGGCATCTTGCATAGGCCACAAAAACAGATTATTGACCCAAAATAACGGTGAGTTCACAACTCAAGGTCAAAGATAGACAAAAGATGTACCAAATTTGCTGATAATGGAATACCGACTTCTGAAGGTAAAGATTCATAACAAACTTCTCTGCGAGATTTCCAGAGAGATACCAATTAATGCTGAAATAATAATATGGTTGTAGATACACAAGCTGCTCAAATAAAGAAGCTGCCACTTGCTGTCTTCCAAAAATACTATGACATACAAGCTGCTCAAATAAAGAAGCTGCCACTTGCTGTCTTCCAAAAATACTATGACATACAAGCTGCTCAAATAAAGAAGCTGCCACTTGCTGTCTTCCAAAAAATACTATGACATACAAGCTGCTCAAATAAAGAAGCTGCCACTTGCTGTCTTCCAAAAAATACCCAATAACATACAAGCTTCTCAAATAAAGAAGCCGCCACTTGCTGTCTTCCAAAAAAATAATAACGTACAAGTTGCTCATGAAGAGACTGCCGCTTTCCGTTTTCTGCAAAGAATAATAACGTACAAGCTGCTCATGAAGAGACCGCCACTTGCCGTTTTCCGAAGAATAATAACGTACAAGCTGCTCATGAAGAGACCGCCACTTGCCGTTTTCCGAAGAATAATAACGTACAAGCTGCTCCTGAAGAGACCGCCACTTGCCGTTTTCCGAAGAAAAATAACGTACAAGCTGCTCATGAAGAGACTACCACTTGCCGTTTTCCGAAGAAAAATAACGTACAAGCTGCTCATGAAGAGACCGCCACTTGCCGTTTTCCGAAGAAAAATAACGTACAAGCTGCTCATGAAGAGACCGCCACTTGCCGTTTTCCGAAGAATAATAACGTACAAGTTGCTCGTGAAGAGACCGCCGCTTGCCGTTTTCCAAAAGATAATTCATAAGAAAATTGCGATAACACTGCCAGATAATAAAATCTTCGTCAAAGGGAACCAAGAATAGATCTTTCCCGAGGAGATCAAATACTTAAATATGCAAAATAAATGCACCATTCGTCTAGGTTGCCTAGCTTGGAGAAAATCACGAGATAGCCTATGCAAGAGACAACAACTCCCTCCAGGAATAAACCAGAGAGAAAACAATCAAACAAGACTCCACCCAATGAGAAAATAACTTGATTGGGGATTCATCCTATCCAGAAATGGACAAGGAAGACTAAATCAAAAAATCATCCACGAGGATTAGCTCAGTTGGGGAATTTAGAAAGGAAGCACATTTTCTTCCTAAGCTAACATTCTACTTGGAAAGAACATGTACATTGTCTTAATAAGCATAAACAAGGTATACGACCCAAAATCAACGACAAATGTGAATATGCATGCATGATATAAGTGTAAATGAATGAATGAATGTTATGCTGATGAAACAGACAGACGGAATATCTTGAAGATGATAAGATATCACAAAATAATAGATACTCGGCCAATCTTAAAGAGACGGAAAATAACTGGAACTGGAACTACAAAGAAACGTCAGAGCGTATCACGCTACAAGGCTCAAATCTTCTGGGGAGAAAAGTATCGAATCCAATCTTCTAACGCCAATGGACTACCGGCATGAGACAAAGCGTACCACACTTCAGAAATATGCTCAAATAAAGATAACCAAAACAACGCTTAACTGGAAATGTTGGGGAGTCCCCAAACTTAGTACCACTAGAAACAAAAGTTTACACAACCAACACCTCGTGACGATTTTGAAAGAAAACATGTTCATCATGCAAGGATAAATTACTGTATTGTTTTGCATTTCGTGGCTTGACCATCCTCGGAACAGCTGTTAATATTCCTTTCATTATTCACGACACATTTTTAAAATAAGAATACTTTAAATAACTTTGTTTCAAATATTGCCGTAAAAATTAAAATTTTGCCCACAAAAGGTAAATGCTCAAATTTCATTAATAAGATGGTAGTTCTCTAACCACGCGATTCCAACGGTTTACAAAAGTTTGGGAAATAGTACATGAAAGAAAGGGTTACACAAAAACAATGATCAATATTCTCCCTAACAACTTCGAATTCCGAAATGTGTTCAAATGCCACAGCCGGTCTGACCAAAAGCCCGCCTAAGCCGCCCCTTCGGGTTTTCAACTTAGCGAACTGTCAACTCAAACCTAGGAGAAATACTTCTTGACTGCGTCGGCGTTCACGGAGCGCGGGAGCTCTTCACCGTCCATATTTGTGAGAATCATGGCACCTCCAGAGAAAACTTTCTTAACGACATACGGTCCTTCATAATTCGGAGCCCACTTGCCCCTAGAATCAGGTTGGAAAGATAATATCTTCTTGAGCACAAGGTCACCTTCTCTGAACTCGCGTGGTCGAACCTTCTTATCAAAATCCTTCTTCATTCTCTGCTGATATAATTGACCGTGACACAACGCTGTCAATCTCTTTTCTTCAATTAAATTCAACTGATCATATCTGCTTTGACACCATTCAGCCTCAGAAAGTTTAGCTTCCATCAACACTCTCATAGACGGAATCTCAACCTCCACGGGGAGTACTGCTTCCATACCATAAACTAGGGAAAATGGGGTTGCACCTGTTGAAGTTCGAACTAAAGTACGGTATCCATGTAAAGCAAACGAAAGCATTTCATGCCAATCTCTATAAGTTACCACCATCTTCTGGACAATCTTTTTGATGTTCTTGTTAGCAGCTTCAACTGCCCCATTCATCTTCGGCCTGTAAGGAGAAGAATTATGATGTTCAATCTTGAACTCTTCACAAAGCTCTTTCATCATCTTGTTATTCAAATTCGAACCATTATCAGTGATGATCTTGCTCGGGATGCCGTATCGACAAATGATCTGATTCTTGATAAATCTGACTACCACCTATCTGGTTACATTAGCATAAGATGCTGCTTCCACCCATTTAGTAAAATAATCGATCGCTACCAAGATGAAACGATGACCATTTGAAGCTTTGGGTTCAATCATTCCAATCATATCAATGCCCCACATAGAGAAAGGCCAAGGTGAAGAGATAACATTGAGGAGGGTCGGTGGCACATGTATCTTGTCCGCATAAATCTGGTGTTTATGACATTTCTTCACATATTTGCAGCAATCAGATTCCATTGTCATCCAATAGTAACCAGCTCTCAACATCTTTTTAGCCATTGCATGTCCGTTGGCATGAGTGCCAAAGGATCCTTCATGTACTTCCTGCATTAGCATGTCTGCTTCATGTCTGTCTACGCATCTGAGTAAGACCATGTCGTAATTCCTCTTATATAACACTTCTCCATTAAGGAAGAAACTGCTTCCTAATCTCCTCAACGTCTTCCTATCTTTATTGGATGCCCCAGGCGGGTACTCTTGAGTTTGAAGAACATGTTTAATGTCATAGAACCATGGTTTATCGTCGGTGACCTCTTCTACTGAGAACACATGAGCAGGTCTATCGAGGCGCATAACTTGATTGTAGGCACATCATTCCAACCATTCACTTGAAACATTGAAGACAAAGTAGCTAAAGCATCAGCTATTTGGTTTTCATCTCTAGGGATATGATGTAACTCCACTTTGTTGAAGAAGGTTAACAATCTTCTAGCATAATCTCTGTAAGGGATCAAACCAGGATGACGAGTCTCTCATTCTCCTTTGATTTGATTAATTACCAATGCCGAGTCTCCGTAAATATCAATAATCTTAATCCTTAGATCCACTGCTTCTTCGAGACCCATAATACATGCCTCATATTCAGCCATGTTGTTCGTACAGTCGAACTTCAATCTCGCCGTGAACGAGATATGAGTACCTCGGGGAGTGACGATGATTGCCCCAATTCCATTTCCATAAGAATTCACAGCTCCGTCAAATATCAAACCCCAATGGGATTCGGGATCAGGTCCTTCTTCAGGTAACGGCTCTTCACAATCTTTAGCTTTCAAGTACATAACATCTTCATCTGGGAAGTCAAACTTGATGGATTGATAATCTTCAATTGGTTGGTGAGCCAAATGATCGGCTAAAATACTCCCTTTGATAGCTTTCTGAGTATGATACTCAATGTTATATTCAGATAACAACATCTGCCAATGGGCTATTCTTCCAAATAAGGCGGGCTTCTCAAAGATATACTTGATCGGATCCATTTTGGATATCAACCAAGTGGTATGGTTAATCATATACTGGCGCAGACGGCGAGCAGCCCAAGCTAAAGCACAACAGGTTTTCTCAAGCATTGAGTATCGAGACTCACAGTCTGTGAATTTCTTACTCAGATAATATATGGCATGTTCCTTTCTTCCAGTCTCATCTTGTTGACCAAGCACACATCCCATGGAATCTTCCAATATAGTCAGGTACATAATCAAAGGTCTTCCTTCCACTGGAGGAATCAATATGGGAGGTTCCAGTAAATATTCTTTGATGTTATCAAAAGCTTTCTGACAATCCTCTGTCCATACACATCCTTGGTTCTTTCGGAGAAGCTTGAAAATCGGCCCACAGGTAGCAGTCATATGAGATATAAATCTAGAAATATAGTTCAGTCTCCCAAGGAATCCTCTTACTTGTTTTTCCATCTTGGGTGCGGGCATTTCACGAATAGCTTTAACTTTATCAGGATCTACCTCAATACCTTTCTGACTGACAATGAAACCCAGAAGTCTTCCAGAACGAACACCAAAAGTGCACTTGTTGGGATTCAGACGGAGTTTATACTTTCTCAAACGCTGGAATAACTTCAATAAATGTTCCAAATGATCTTCTTCAGTTTGAAATTTGGCAATCATGTCATCTACATACACTTCTATCTCTTTATGCATCATATCATGGAACAAAGCAGTCATGGCCCTTTGGTATCTTGCACCAGCATTCTTCAAACCAAACCGCATTACCCGATAACAAAATGTTCCCCAAGGTGTAATGAAAGTTGTCTTCTCCATATCTTCTGGCGCCATCTTGATTTGATTATAACCGGAGAAACCATCCATGAAAGAAAAGACTTTGAACTTTGCGGTACTGTCGACCAATACATCAATGTGTGGTAATGGAAAATCATCCTTTGGGCTAGCTCTATTCAGATCTCTGTAGTCTACACACATCCGAACTTTGCCATCTTTCTTAGCAACAGGCACTATATTGGCTAACCATTGAGGATAGACCGATGTAACAAGGAAACCTGCATTAATTTGCTTTTGAACTTCTTCTTTGATCTTGTCAGCCATATCGGGACGAGTCCTTCTCAACTTCTGCTTAATCGGCGGACATTCAGGTCTCAACGGCAAACGATGCTCCACAATATTGTTATCCAAACCTGGCATATCTTGGTAGGACCAAGCAAACACGTCAATATACTCTCTGAGAAGCTCCAACATTTTCTCTTTGACCTCTGGGATAAGCAATGCTCCGACCTTAACTTCCTTTTTATCTTCTTCATTACCCAAATTGATCATCTCTATAGGCTCTTCAAACGGCTGAATAGTCTTTTCGTCATGCTCAAGTAAACGAGAAATTTCATCAGGAATCTCTTCACTATCTTCTTCCTCGGCTCCGAACACAGGGAATTCAAAGTTGGGAGGGGGCATAAGATCATTGTTTTCAATGGTTAAGTCATGGATTAATCTGCACATATGATTATGCTTTATTTTAGATATCGATTAATATGAATGTTGTACAAATGAAACAAAAGATTATTATATTTTCCTATTACTACCAATTAATTTTCATTACTATTTCCCAGAAAAAGTGAAAAATAAAACAGTAGTGGACAAAATAACGTTTTTATTTATGATTACCAATACTTGAAACAAAGGGCCAAGACATTTTCTATTTTGCCTTGGGCAGAGCAAAAGGATTTATTTTCAACATAGCCCGACACAAATACTCTTCGCCTTGGGCAGAGCGAAATTTTTTTTCAAAAACAAAACATTACTCAGAAATGTGCATCACAACAGGAACATCAACAGCAATCCAGTTCTGGCAAACCACTCCATGCGTTACAAAATCGGGTAAATCCTCTTCAGAATTGTCTCCTATTATAGCATCAACTTCAGGAGGTTTCGGATGGATAAAACCTGCGCTTCGGAAAACCTCTTGTATCAGACGGATAACTATTTCCATCTTCCTCTGACGGTTGGCTCGGGTATCGTATCGATGAGACAGCTTGTCAATCTACCGGAGTGGAAAAAGAAACAAGGATAAGACTCTAGAAAACATGTGAAGTGGAATGTTGGATGATGCATGATATGCGATGCAAATGATCGTTCATTTTGATAGTTTTTCAAGGAACTTCGATAATTTTGCACACATCAATGGTAAAGGAATTTGGAACAACAAAAACTCATTCATTAATCAAAAGCGGTAAATTACAACTTACAACTTTGGAAAAACAAAACAATAAATTACAACCTTGGGACGACAACCCAATAATAAAAGCAGTAAATTACAACTTTGGAACATGAAGCCCATAATAAAGCAGTAAATTACAACTTTGGAACATGAATCCCTTTTATAGAGTTTTACAAAATAACATCAGTAAAATAAAACTAAGAACCAAAGATCACTCAGAATCATCAGATGAAGGACCAAAATCCAACTGTAACTGGAGCTTCCTGATCTTCTCTTCATAAAAGTCTTCCATCCTTTTCTTCTCAGCTACTAGTCGATCAATGATTTCCTTTTGTGGATTAGGAACGAGAGCAACGCTTACCGACTCTTCCTTCTTTCTCTTCCTTTCACTAGCATATTTCTTCAGTAAATCATCCTTTTGACGAAGCTTCTCATCATGATCAATGAACTAGCCGTCTTAAATAAATAGCAAATCCTCCTTTGCCTTTAGCTGTCGAGTCAGGACCCGATTCTCATATTCCGACATATTATACTTTTCTTTCCAAGTGTCTCTCTCGGACTTCATCCTAGCCAGATTTCCTTGGTATTCTCCCATGTTCTCGATAGGAACATCAACAGATGACGATGCAACAGTAGGGAATAAAGGTTTCTCAGGTTTTTAGGGCATCTTGAGAGCACAAGCCCTAGCACGGACCCATTGTAGGTAAGGCTCCAAAGAAACGGCACCTCTCTGTCCTAACATGTCTCTCCCTTTCCTATGGATGTGGCGCCAAGCTCCTTTGATCTCCCTCTTAGCTGCCTGGTGATCTTGTCCTTCTTGTAGAAAGAAACCACTCACATGAATATTGTTCGGCTTGTCCCTCATCGAGTATCCAAACTGACGGCGCGCGAGAACAGGATTATAGTTAATTCCTCCTTTCGTACCAAGAAGAGGCACATTAGGAAAAGCACCACAGCTATCGATGATCTTCACGTCATAATAAACTCGATTATACCAATCAATGTCGAAATGAGTGAGAGCCATAATTTTTGGCGCCCATCGCGGCTCCTTCTCGAGATCCCAGAAAACATCAGACCTAGGTAGATGAGAAACATATAACTGATACAACAACGGTGCACAACAGATAATCATCCCTCCTTGATAAGAGTTTCGAAGATGGATGGAGTAGTAGGTATCTCCTAGCAGCGTAGGGACCGGATTTCCAATCAAGAAAATTCTGATGGCATTGATATCCACAAACTTATCAACATTAGGAAACAAGAAAAGGCCATAAGTGAGTAAAGCAAAAACATCTTCAAAGGCAATAGTATCTTTTATCTCAGCGAAATAACGAGCTTTCTTCAACAAAAACTGCGCAGATAAGCCTCGGATTCCCCCTTTGGTAGTCATGTTCTCCTCTATCTCCGACTTCTTCAAGTGGGTGATGGTCGCTATCTCGTGAGATTTGGGTTCCTCTTCTAAGCCAAAAAAAGGAACACAGTCGGTGATCGGTAAACCAAGTATGTAGGAGTACTCTTCTAAGGTAGGCATTAACTAGTAATTCGGAAAGGTGAAGCATCGATACAAAGGATCGTAGAATTGGACCAACGTATTAAGGATGCCTTCCTTCATCTTGGCCTTCATGAGAGGTATAAGGGACCCATATTTCTTCTGAAATTCTGTCGGGTTCTCGATCTTAGGAATCAAACTCTTCAGTTCTTCAATCTCGGGCTCCTTAAAACTAAAACTTCGAGTGTTTCTTCTTCCAAACTCCATAATAACAGTACCTAAGATGTCTGCAAAAATCATTATTAAGTTCCTTGAAAAACAAGTTTTTTACAAAAAATGTTGATGGATGCATGGATGAATGATAATGCAACAGTTACACACAAGTTCACAAACATGGGGTTCAAAGGTTCAACGTTTCGTGCATGGAGTCAAAGGTAAAGCCCACCCCAAGGTATGTACTAACGGTTTAATCGCACCTGTAAGACAAGGTTCTAAGAGTTCCCGGAGTCTACATTCCTCCTTCGGATATTACCAACGTCTTGATTACTCAATAATTAGCAATATTCTCAAGAGAAACTCGTCCAAGCGTAGCATCGCGTAACGACTACTTCGGATTACTCCGTTATAATCTTCGCGCTACACCTAAAAGGCCAAGATGGGTTAGGGTTCTACGGTTCTCAGCTTCTCTGGCTCCCAGGTCGAAAATAATAATTTCTTCCCGATTACTCGGTAAACAAATATTACGTTCAAAAGGGCCTTCCACTGAGTGGGGGATCTCATGCCTCCTTCTTCGGGATTACTCCCTCAAAGTTAACATGACTATACCGCCCGTCGTATTCTTAAGTGTAACTTAATTCGGGTATAGGATTCGTCAATGAAAAAAAAAACCAAACAACCCCAATATAAACATATAATCAAACAAATCAAATAATAATAAAACAGATAAACAAACTAGGCTTAACCCACTTAGGGATGGACCAGCAAGAGGTCAATCTTTCCCCAGCAGAGTCGCCATTTCTGTAGCGATAAAAAATGTAGCGGGGTAAATCGGAGATCGAACTATTAATTAATTCGTCTCACAAAAGCAAGAGTCGCCACCGCGCTTTATTATTTCCAAGGGAAAAGGGAAAAGAGCGAAATAAAACCCTAAAATATGCAATGTAAAATAATACTTTAAAAGTAATGAAAATACAAGGCGTTTTTGAAAAGAGGTCTAGAGTTCGGGGGTTGGTTATACAATGGGAAGGTATTAGCACCCAATGTATCTATAGTATTCTATAGGAACCTTTTGAAATATTTGTTTTTGATTAAAATTGTTTGTTTGATTAAAATGGTTCATTTGGCTAAAAAATAGGTGTGGGCGAGAGTTCGAAGATATGACGACCTAACGTCTAAGTTTTGACTTAAAAGGTGTGAGTTTTGAAAAATTGAATATTTGGGAAAATTATCTTAAGTTTTTAAAGAAATAATAAACGGAGGATGAATGAGGGTATTCGCACGATGTTTTTTTTTTTATGACATGAAGTCGACAAAAATTAAACAATTCCCTTGGATTTTGCAAGCAACATGAAGATTAAAACTAAAAGTATAAACACTCCAAGATTTTAAAAGAAAACCAAGAGAGTGACCATGGAATTAAATCGAAATTATCACAAACTCAACCAACATGTATCATGGGAGGAACATCATAAGGGGCAATAAATTCAAAGAGATAACTTACAAACTTATCAATAAAAGACTAGTTAAAAAAACTAACAAAATTAACTAAAATGTTGACCAAACTAAAAATGAAATATCAAGATTTAAATAAATTATAAAACTAAACTATTTAATTGGGTTATAAACTGAAAACGAAATAAAGGTCCAGCATGGGATTGAAATCGAAATCGAACAACGCTTCTTTCGAACTCTCTTTTTTTCTCTCTTTCGAACTCTCTTTTTTCTCTCTTTTTTCTCTCTTTCGAACTCTTTTTTTCTCTCTTCGATCTCTCTCTCGAACTCTCTCTTCGAACTCTCTTTTTTAAATCAAAATCGAACATCCTGCTCCCTCTTTCGAACTCTTACTCTTCTAAATCAAAATCGAACACCCTGCTCCCTCTTTCGAACTCTTTCTCCCTCTAAATCGAAATCGAACAATCTGCTCCCTCTTTCGAACTCTTACTCTGCTAAATTGAAATCGAACACTCTGCTCCCCCCTTTCAAACTCTTACTCTTCTAAATCGAAATCGAACACTCTGCTCCCCCTTTTGAACTCTTACTCTTCTAAATCAAAATCGAACAACAACACTGCTTCTGGTTTTTCATGCAGTTAAACATCAAATCAACAAGGCAACAAATATTCATGATAAGAGAAACAACAATAAAAATCTAAGGGGTTCTGGTTTATTGAAACATCAACAACAAAAAGTGCAGCAATGACAACTAGTTCACAGCATACATCATTATAACAAGCATAGCAACAGATTTTGAGAAAAAGTAGGGAGACTTACAAGATCATAGCAAGTCTGATGGTTTTGATTTTTTGACGATGAAATAATAAAGAAATCCAGAGATGAGGTAATATACTCTTTTAATTCCTTCTGCTTCTAGAAACTGACTCGAAAATGTTGGTGTTGTTGAGGCGATGAGTTCTTGCGGATGGTTGTGCTTGGTTCAAAATGGTGCAGGTTAGAAGGTTTGCTTCTGAGGTAGTGAATGAAGTTGAATGTTGTATGGAATGAAGGTTTGAGCTTGTGGTGTGAGGGCTTTAGTTTATGCAGATTTGTGCTTCTGCAAGTTCGAAACAAGCTTTGAGTTATGCTTGAAGGCAGGTTACAGGTTATGCTTGTGTTTTGATTTGGCTATGTTGTTGTGTTTTCGAGCAATTTGCAGGTTTGACAAACTTGCGGGTTTTTGCTTGCAGTTTTACAGTTTGTGTTTGTGCAAGTTTGAGACTTGCAGGTTTTTGCTGGTTTTAGGCAGGTGGATGCAGTTCGGGATTTGTTGTTTGGAGGAGGCAGGCTTTGACAAGTTGATAACTTGCAGCTTTGAAACAGGTTTGGAGTTATGCAGGCTATCCCGCTTGCAGGTTTGTGTTTTTTTTCTCTTTGTGAACTACCTTCTTTTTCTTGGTCACCCCCTTTTCGATTGTATATTCTGCCTGTTTTATAGTGAATAAGAATGAGGTTTTGGGAGGGAAAGTTTGGTGAGTTTGAACATATGGAATACCCTGTTTTCGACACTTTTTGATGCAGTTTCTTGCCCTCCTATTTTGGTGTAATGTTTGTCTTGACATAGTGCAGATTTTGGACTGGTAATTGGGCAGTAGAGATTGTGTGACCGTTTTCTTGGCATTACTTGCAGGGGCCGTGCAGCATAAGGACAGATTTCGTACAGCATGAGGAGAGATTTATATGGACAGCATAATAATTATAATACTAATAATAATAGTAATGACAATAATAATAAAATAAACTGTTAGTAAAAACTAAACTGAAAAACACAAAAGTGAAATAAAAGAGATATTAAAATTGGTTCTAAAATCTATTAATAATTCAACTTAAAAAAATTTCAAATGGAATTATAATCAAAATTTAAACCAAAATTAATCATAAAAGAAATAAAAATAAATGAAAAATCAAACCATATATTTTCAAATTTTTGAATTGCAACTAAAGAAACACAAAGTAGACTTACATACTCAAAAAATGTAAAAAGCAAAAAAACTTATATGTATTTTGAAATTATTTTGAATTATCAATAAAAATATAAAATTAAATGAAACTAACAAAACTAAACACATTTTTTTATATTTTGGATAAAGTAAAAACTGATATGAACTAAATATATTTTGGGGATTTTCTTTTTTTTTTTGAAAATAAGAATAAAAGAAAAATGATAAAAATGAAAAAAAAACATGATTTAGTAAAGTCGGACAAAAACCAGTTAAATTTCACTAAATTCACAACAATTTCTAACCTTTCTATTTTTTGGTGGATTTTCAAAGCATAATCATCTCTTGACTTGTAAAGAGAATTTGTAGTTGTTGCAAAGGAGAATCATATGTAAAAGAGCCACTAAAAAATTGTTGAGATTTGAAGAAGTTATGAATTTTGAAATCTGACTCGAGAATTGGCAAAAATAGGTCGAATCGCTTGTGAACGCTTGCTATGTAATAATGCAGATGGGAGGTGGTATCTTAGGTCAAAATTTGGGGTATGACAGTATGGTGAGTACTCAATTCTGGCCTTTGGATCTAGCCTGAAGCCACTTGGCACGTTGATCTTTGCAAGCGCATGGTGGATCACGCTTGATGAAGCACGCCTGAATACCTTGCACAAAATAATAATAAGCAATTTGGGGGACCTGGGATTCGAACCCAGGTCCCAAGGGGTTTTCCAATAGCGCCTCAACCAACTGAGCTGCGTGTTCTTTTGATTAATAGAATACAAAATAAATAATATATTGCAAATAACTAATATGCTTGGGAATAAAAAAAACGTGCTAAACATATTTGAACTGGCCAATGAAGCCAAGCCACGTTATCATCTTCTCCAAATATCCCTGGTTATTTACATGCGAATTTTTATGCGCAGGAAGATTCGTAGCTTGCATCCAAAATTCACCCTAAGCCATGGAAACGAAATCTAAGAGCATCAACGTGATCTTCTTCTCCCATTGAGTCCATTTATGCCCATGATTAGTCTTAATTTTACCTGAAAACAAAACGCCTAAAAACGAAGAACCAAAACCCTAGCTTCGGGCATGGCTGTACAGGCTACAAAAATGCAATTCAATTATGCCAAAAGTTTCAGAATGCAACACAAAGCATGAATATGCAATTATTTGGGCAAAAAGATGCAAGAATCAGAGGGTTAGATTTCATGTTCAGGGTCGAGTTTAGGACGACTTACAGTGAGTTTTAGGCTATCTCAGGGCTTGGTTTTGATTGATATAGCTTCAGGGGATTGCAAGCAAGAGAGCTATGTGGAGATTTGGCCTTGAATCGTGCTCTAAGGTTGATTTCAGATTCCAAGTTTTTCAAGCTTTTTTCAAACTTTGTCTGGTCGTTTCTTGCAGTTTCCAGGCGCGTTCTTGATCTGCCTCACTTGTGTGTGTGTATAAGGGAATGAGTTTAGGTTAAAATTTGGGCTTGAATCCATAAGAATTAATGAATGGAGATTTGATTTGATCACCATTATCAAGTTTCCATATTTTCCTCAAATCCAAGATTTTATGCATGTTTTGATTTGGCACGAGTTTGATTGAGTATCTCATGATATTTGCAAGCTGTAATGATCACAAGAATCTCATTCCATTAATTTTTGGATTTTATTTGAATTAATATTGATTTAAAATGAATTAAATCAATAAAAATTAAATAAAATAGAAAAATAAATGATTGTTCATGAAATTAAAGATGGGACACGTGTGTGGTGTGATAAGACCAAATCAAGTGGAAAAAAGTGGGCCCTTTTGTCAAAAATTGGAGTTTTGAGGATAGTTGTCTTTTGGCAATTTTGGAAAAATGTCCAACTTCAACAATGCATAACTTCTTCAATTTTGAACTTTTGGAGGTGTTCTTGGACTTTTTAGAAATCTTGAGATGTCCTCTAACCAAACCTTTTGGTCTAATATCATTTTGATATTCCATGCTCACGTTATAAGCTTTGGAAAAAAAGGTATTTTTGTTGACTTTCAAAAATGACCTATAATGTCCAAATTTGTAACTTCTTGTGAGAGCATTTCTTGATCTTGGGGTGTGAAGATGGATTGTAGGAAATTTCATCCTCTTCAAAATGAGCTTTGGATGGGTCATTTCTCATAAAGTATGAGAAAGTTATGCTTGGTCAAAATTGAGTTGACTTTTCCTACAAAACCCTAATTTAGCAACTTTTGAATCTTGATGAATCTTGAGCAATCCTTGATGAATCATGATCAACCCTTGATCAAATGATGAATTATCCTTAAAAATGAGAATGTTGACAAAAAAGCTTGAGATTTGACTATTTGTAGGTCACAGTTGACTTTTGCCCTAGCACAATCGATTTTTGGGTCTCTTGAGCAATTGATTGACTAAACTTCCTCTGCAAGGCTTGAATTTTGACATGGATGAACTTAAGAACATATTATGACATTGGGTAGCACTTGAGGTAATTTGGATTTAAGGACCTTGATGCAACACAAAACCCTAATTTTGAATTGACTGCCTTAGGAGATGATTTGACTGTCCAACTCATGAGCCATCTTGAACAACTTGGAGATGATTCTTGATATGTCTTGAGGAATATGGGAGGGAAAATTTTGGGGTACAACAGATACCATGTAATGGGACATTAGGGTATTCCTCGCAGCGGTCAATAACAACAGTGTTTTCCATAGCTCGAGAACGCTAGAGAATATCCATGTGAGCGAGTGACATTATCCTTTGTGACCAACCCAAACCTTCTTCATTCTTCAGTACGGACCGAGGGAGGTGAGAAATAAACCACCTCGATAGCAATGGCATGCAATACATAAGAACCCCTCTTCTCTTCATGGTACGAGTATAGAGAGTGTGCAAAATATCTTCGAGCAAGGTAGGCACAGGGTTGCGAGAGAGGAAGATCTTGATAGCATGCACATCTATGAATGAGTCTGGATTAGGGAATAGGACTAACCCATAGATTAGAAGAGCCAAGACCTCCTCAAAATCCTGAAAATCCATATCATCCCAAAACAGATGGGCCTTGTCTATCAGAAACTTGGATAGAAAACTCTTGACTCTGCTTCTTGTTTCCCAATTAGATACCACGCCGGCCCGTTTCAGATGCAAAGCTGAGGCAATGACTTATGGCTTAGGAACTTCTTCCAGACCTGTGAAGGGCAACTGTTCAAGAATGGGTATATCCAACAGCTGAGAGAATTCTTCCATGGTAGGCACCAACTGATAGTCTGGAAAGGTGAAGCAGTGGTGCTTAGGATCAAAGAACTTAAAGAGTACACTCATCATCTTTTCATCAAAGTTTGAAGTAACCAGGTTGAGAAGTCGACCATGTCTCTTTGTGAACGCAGAAGTTTCAGAAACCTTTGATACTAGCTCTTTGAGTTGGGAAGGTATCTTCACAAAGCTGATTCGGATAGTGTTTCTACGAATGGAAGCCATTATCTGCAAAACAGAACAAAGATAAATTCCTTTGGTCTTTGAAATGGTTAGTTCAATAAGAATGGATGCTATGTTATGATGCATGATGTCATGATAAACCACACGTATAGCAAACACAGATAAATCACACCAAGTTCTTAGGTTTAAGGCTTGAATGAGGTTAAAGGTCATACCCTCTTGAAGTTTAGTTGGTTTCAAACCTGTCTTAAAAAGTAATCGGGTTCTAAGGGATCTCAATATCACTGACCATCCTTTATCGGGCATTGTCTCGGCTCAAGCAATATTTTCTTGCGGAAGAAATATCCCGAAAGTCTGATCTCAATGAGTGTAGCATCGAGTATCAACCAATCCTTAGCTTTATACCGAGGCCAGCTATCTCACTACTTTCTAATGGCCAAGTTTGTTTAACTAAGGTTCTAAGGTCCGTTAGTGCTTCGCGACACCACGCGGCGGCCCCGTATTCTCCCCGTTTCCCCATGAAGGATACCGATACAAACCAAAGTTCCACACCAACACAACCATCGCTTAAACCATATCGGTCTACGCCGTACAGTCTCCACGATCTATTGTTGTTTACCTAATAAGTTCCCCCAGATCTGGGTGTAGGATCTATAGTAACCCAAGTAAAACCCTTTAAGAATAAAGCAAGCATACAAGAAAGCAATTTAGAAATGACCTAGATCCTAAGGTAAACCCCACTTTATTTAATTCCCTAGTAGAGTATCTAGTTCTGTGATACAGTGGCAGAACCGACAGTTATACTGGTTTGCATTTTGCGTTTTTTGTTCGCAAAATGTCGCGGTAAGCAAGAGTCACCACCGACTTTTATTTTATCCAATCAGGAAAAGGAAAAAGAATAGAAAAAACCTTTTTCGAGAATATTTCTGAGTACGAGGGGTAGATTATAGAAAGGGAAGGTGTTAGCACCCTTTCTATCCATGGTTTTCCATGGGATCTTAGGTACTTGCTCATTTTTTAAAATTGCTTATGTGTGTGCTTGTTTTGAAAAAAATTTACTTAGTGATAACCCTTGTATCAATCCTCAAGGATGTGACGAAGTTGTTTTGAAAATTGTTTTGAAAAGTGTTTGTGTGAAAAGTTTTGTTTGATTGATTGAGAAAGTACTTAAGAGTTTTCTACCTACTCGAAAAAAAGACTATTCGTTTTCCTTTAGACAACGATATCCCGTTATTAAGGAATAGGTAGCACCGTCGTTGGAGTTTTAAGGGACGTTCAAAGGGACAGATTCGGTCACAAAAGCAATGTTAGGAGGTGTTAGTAATCATCCTAAAGCCTTAAAGATCGTTTTCCGAGGCAACATCTGAATGGGCCATTTGAGATCTTTCGGGGCTAGAGGACGACCACTAATAAACCCTATACTTCATGACCATTTAACCGAAGGCAACCAAAGTGGAGTAAACCCTAGGAGTGAGAATGTGCGAGTGAATTTTTTTAGTTAATTTGTCTTTGCATATTTAGGTTATCTACCGTTTTAATTTTCAAGCATTCTTCCTATACAATCCTATTAGCATAGATCTAACAGTTAATGATTGTGGAAATTTAAAGCGCGAAAATAGAAATCCTAACTATTACATGGCTTTCGCAGATACAAAATTATTTTGACTGAAAATAAAATGAGGAATTAAAACCTAATTAAATCTATTACAACCTCGAAGTAGATACAAAAATAATTGTAAAAAATTAATTAAAATACGTGCCACGAATTAAATGCGAGGACGACTAGAAAACCTAAAAAATCTAATTTGAGAAAAAATATTTAAGTTATTTTTGAAGGAAAAATTAATTATATGCAAAAATTAAACCCTAATTTCTAATTGATTTTTAATTTACAAAAAATAAGATTTAATTGCCCTAATTTTGAGTTAAATTAATTAATTAAAGAAAATAATATTTTATAAAAAAACTTGATTTTTGGTGTCTTTGTGGTTTTTTTGGTTTTTTTGTAGTTAATTAAAAAAAGATTAATTTGTGAAAACAAATAATTAAACAAATAAAATAAATAAAAGAAATAACAAAAATTAAATTGGGCCTGCTTAAGCAATTGAAGGGAGTGTCTTGTTGAAATTATTCCAGGCCCACCAAGCTGAAGCCCAGTCATCACCTGATCCAGTGGTGCTCCCTCCTGATGGTACACCATGGTCCTTCAGTAATAGGCGTTGGATCTGCTTGATCATGAATCATGTGGCTGGTTGTTGATGGCGCATGGTGAGCGTTGGAGATGGCGATGTACATGATCCTGCAAAGAAGAATTAAAACAAGGAAAATTGTTGGGACCTGAGATCGAACCCAAGTCCTTCCCCTCATTGCAATGCACGCTTGCCATTTACGCTACATGTCTTGTTTGGAATCTTGACACACCTTCATCCTCCTCCCTGTTTCATCGTTTTAGACTACGACCTTTTACCCACAATAATTTCTGTCACTATAGGCTTTAGTGACGGTTTTTGTGCGTCGCTATAGACCTGCAATATCTCAAAACGCAAAGCAAGCAATATTAATCATAGTTAAGAACATAGATCCACTAAGAATCTTGTCCTGGGTTTATTGGTATCATTAATCAGTCCTAATTTTGCCTCTACGAGGAATCCCTAATTTGAAGCTTTCAAACCCTAAAATGGCGTAAGCTTGTTCCTGCACTAGAAATCAAATTCAGGCTATCCAAAAGGTCACAAACATGATTATGAATACATTTATGCAAGCAAATCGAATCAAAAATGCGTAAAACCCTGAAATCGAATTTGAGTTACAAGGGTGCAAACCGTGATCTGTATCTTTCAGTTTGGGACATTTTGTGGCTTGAGAATGATTGGAATCACTTCAGAGTATGTCCAGGAAAAAACTAATTTCTTTGGAATTGCTTGAATCAGACTTCAAATGAAAATCCGACCTACACTTTTCTTTGGAAATTTTGGAATTTGTTCTTATGTTTTCTCTAATGCCAACCCCTATTTTCGTGTCTGCTCTTGCTCTCTATATATCCTTGAACGAATTATGGTTATAAAAACCACTTGTATCTTGAAGTTTTTAAAGATTTGATTTGATTTTCATCTTGTAGGATATCTTTCCAAATTAGGCCTAATCATGCCATTCTTGTGCCAATCAACCTTAATTCGATTTGATTCTTATATGCCAGCATAATTAGCTTGTGATCGTGTCTAAAAATCAGATCAAAACAAATCTTTGCTATTATTTGTCATTTATTTGATTTAGTCCAATTTTTAATTAATAAAAAATCAAAATTAAATGAAAAATGAAGCAAATAATGTGTGGGTGAATATTTGGGTCGTGGACCATGTTATGAGTGAGGTGCAAGCATAAAAAGTTAGGCCCATTTGGCAAAAAATGCAATTTTGAGCATTTTTTTACTTTTGGAAATTTTGCAAAAATGGTCAACTTTGACAAGGCATATCTCTTCCAATTTTAACCCTAGAGAGGTGTTCTTGGACTTTTTTGAAAGCTTAGGATGTCCCATAAACAAAACTTTTGATTTCATCTCAATTGGGTCTTCCATGTTCATGTAAGAAGCTTTGACCCAAAAAGTGTTTTTGTTGACTTTTCAAAAGGACCTATAATGTGGAAATTCATATCTTTTTGTGAGTGCATATTTTTAACTTGAGGGATGAAGATGAATTGTAGTTAATTTAATCCTATTCAAAATGAGCCTTGGATGGAAAATTTATTATAAAGTATGAGGAAGTTATGCTTAGTCAAAGTTTGATTGACTTTTCCTGAGAAACCCTAATTTAGAAACTTTTTGGGTTTTGATGAATTTGGGGAATTCCTTGAGGAATCATGATAAAACCTTGATAAAATGATGGATATAACTTCAAAATATTGATGTTGACCAAAAATATTGAAGTTTGACTGTATGTGGGCCACATTTGACTTTTGACCTAATACAATCAATTCTCAAGCATTTGAGCAGTTGACTGAGCAAACTTCTTGTGCAAGGCTTGAAATTTGACATGGAGGGTCTTGAGAACATATTAGGACCATGGAAAACATATTATGTCTTTGGAGTTCACCCATCTTGATGAAAATGGAAACCCTAGTTTGAGGTACATTGCCTTAGGAAAGAGTTTGTCTGGTCAACTCTTGGGCATCCTTGGGCAAGTTAAGGACCTCAATGGGTATGTGTTGAGTAAAATGAGAGGGAAAATTTTGGGTTACAACAACTGCCAAGGGGCATTTGAAAGCATTAAAGAATATCTGCTTGAACCTCTTATCTTGCTCCCTCCTGTTGAAGGAAGACCATTAATTATGTATCTAACAGTGTTAGATAATTCCATAGGTTGTATTCTGGGACAACGAGATAAAATAGGGAAGAAAGAGGACATTATTTATCATCCCAATAAAATTTTTACTGATTATGATTTGCGGTATTCCATGCTAGAAAAGACATGTTGTGCTTTGGCCTGGGCGGAAAAACGTTTGCGGCAGTATATGTTGAATCACACTACTTGGTTGATCTCCAAAATGGATCTAATCAAGTACATTTTTGAAAAGCTTTCTATTACTGGGAGAATTTCTCATTGGTAGATGATGTTATCTGAATATGACATCAAATACCGCACCCAAAAAGCTATTAAAAGCAGCATGTTGGCAGATTATATTGCTCACCAACCAGTTGATAATTATCAGTCTGTGATGTATGATTTCCCCGATGAGGATGTGATGTTTCTGAAAGTGAAAGATTGTGATGAACCATTGCCTGAGGAAGGTCCTGACCCTGAGTCTCGCTGGAGCATGATATTTGATGGAGCTGTGAATGCTTATGGTAAAGGAATTGGTGTTGTGATTGATACTCCACATGGATCACACATTCCTTTTACTGCAAGGTTGACATTTAATTATACTAATAATATGGAGGAGTATGAGGCTTGCATCATGGGTCTCGAGGAAGCTATTAATCTCAGAATTAAAATTCTAGATGTGTATGGCGATTCAGCTTTGGTAATAAATCAAATTAAAGAAGTGTGGGATACTCGTCACCCCGACTTGATCCCTTACAAAGATTATGCTAGAAGATTGTTACCCTTCTTTAATAAAGTTGAATTCCATCACATCCCCAGAGACGAAAATCAAATGGAAGATGCTCTGGCAACTCTGGCTTCTATGTATCAAGTGAATACTTGGAATGATATACCACGAATTATAGTTCGGTTGCTGGATAGGCCCGCTCATGTGTTTACAACGGAAGAGGTAGTAGATGAGAAACCTTGGTATTATGATATCAAGCATTTTCTCCAGACTTAGGAATACCCGATTGGTGCATCGAATAAAGATAGGAAGACATTGAGAAGATTGGTTGGCAGCGTCTTCCTCAGTGAGAATGTGTTGTACAAGAGAAATTATGACATGGTCTTGCTCAGATGCGTGGATAGACACGAAGCAGACATCTTGATGCATGAGATTCATGAAGGTTCATTTGGCACTCATGCCAATGGACATTCGATGGCTAAAAAGATGCTAAGGGTAGGTTACTATTGGCTGACAATGGAATCTGACTGTTATAGATTTGCAAAGAAGTGCCATAAATTCCAGATTTATGCAGACAAAATTCATGTGCCTCCGACACTTCTCAATATTATTTCTTCCCCGTGGCCCTTCTCTATGTGGGGTATTGACATGATTGGAATGATAGAACCCAAAGCATCGAATGGACACTGTTTTATCTTGGTAGCAATTGATTACTTCACCAAATGGGTGGAAGCTGCTTCATATGCTAATGTTACTAAGCAGGTGGTAGTGTGCTTCATTAAGAATAATCTTATATATCGGTATGGTGTACCGAGCAGAATTATCACCGACAATGGCTCGAATCTAAACAACAAGATGATGACAGAACTTTGTGAAGAATTCAAGATTGTCCATCACAATTCCTCTCCATACAGGCCGAAGATGAATAGGGTTGTTGAATTTGCTAATAAGAATATTAAGAAGATCATCTAGAAGATGGTTGTTACTTATAAAGATTGGCATGAAATTCTCCCTTTTGCTTTACATGGATATCAGACATTTGTCCGCACTTCAATAGGAGCAACACCGTTCTCCCTTGTGTATGGAATGGAAGCGGTGCTCCTAATCGAGGTTGAGATTCCGTCTTTGCGTGTGATAATAGAAACCAAGTTGTCAGAGGCTGAATGGGTCCAGAACAGGTTTGACCAATTGAATTTGATCGAAGAGAAGAGAATGACGGCTTTGTGTCATAGGCAGTTATATCAGAAGAGAATGAAGAAAGCTTTTGATAAGAAGGTCAAACCTCGTGAATTCAGAGAAGGCGACCTCGTGCTCAGGAAGATCATGTCTTTTAACATTGATTCTAGGGGAAAGTGGACTCTCAATTTTGAAGGCCCATATGTTGTCAAGAAATCCTTCTCTGGCGGTGCATTGATTCTTGAAACTATGGATGGCAAGGAGTTCCCACATCCCATGAATGCTGATGCAGTCAAGAAATACTTCGCCTAAAGAAATAAAAGAACAACTCGCTAAGTTGAAAACCCGAAAGGGCGGCTTAGGCAAAAAAGAGCGTCTCGGTAGGCCGAAAACCTAAAAGGGCGGTCTAGGCAAAAATTAGAGACATAAACAGAATAAAATTTCCCGCTAAGTTGAAAACCCACAAGGGAAGCTTAGGCAAAAGTTATGGACTTTCTTAGCAAGTAACTACATCAGACAAGACTTGATCATTGAAGCAACAATCTTCTTGGATCCTCACCATACTTCAACGGAAGCTGCTGCTCAGAATTTCAAAGTTCTTAGAGGGAATAATGGTCATCGTATCTCAATGTATCTTTTCCATTATATATTACCATTTTCGAACTTTGTAATCATCCGTGGAGTCTCGCCATTCGCAGACTACCATTCTATAAATAAAATTTGAGCTTTTACCTAATTCTTTGTAATTCTTATTTTATTCAGCTTACAAAAACTCCATTTATTATTGATAATAATTTTCAAAGAAAAAATACTAAATAACAAAATTATTTTTCAAAAAGAATTTACAAGTTACCTTTACTTTAGATTTTGTGATTCAAGAGGAAAACAAAAGTGGTGATCTCTGGAATGGACGAACTCCAGTAATTTTAGGAAGTTTTGTTTTCCCCCGGGAAGGTTTTCTCAGGTCGTTTTCGCTTGTATGCATGTAATTTTTGTATATTGAAGACGATACCAATTGGCGTAAGGTGCATTATTGGGTTTGTGATCCCATTGTCCCCGGTCAAGTCTTGGTTCATTTTTTTTATTTTGGGTGTGTATGGTCTAAGGCCTCTATCCCAGATTCCCCAATGAAGTCTTTCCTCATATGACGAAAGGTCTTTTTCCCTTAGTGTGCTGAGATAGAACTGTTTGCAAGATGTCACTCTTTCTGCAGTATTGACATTATTGTTGGTATTTATTTCCCAGGCAACTAGACCAAGGCAATATATTTTCTAAGAAGTGTTGAGACAGTTATCAACCCTTTGGGTTTTCACCCGCCAAGTGTTGGGTTTGATTTAAAATCCCCATGAGTTTGACCTCTTTCTATAATGTTGACTTTTGGATTCCCCAGGAAGGCTATCCCAGGGCATCTTTTATTGGAATAAGTTTGCATGATATGAAGACTCAATCCAAGATTCCCTAGTGAAGGCTTCACTATTTGATAGAAGTCTTTTCTCCCCGTGCATGCTGAGTTGGACTCATTTGCAAAGTATCTCCCTGTGATACGGTGGCAGAACCGACTGTTTAATACTGGTTTGAATTTTATGTTTTATGTTCGCAAAATGTCGCGGTAAGCAAGAGTCGCCACCGACTTTTATTTCATCCAATCGGAAAGGAAAAAAGTACATAAAAAAATCCTTTTTCGAGATTTTGAGTACGGGGGGTAGATTATAGAAAGGGGAGGTGTTAGCACCCTTTCTATCCATGGTTTTCCATGGGCTCTTAGGTACTTGCTCATCTTTTTTAAATTGCTTGTGTGTGTGCTTTGTTTTTGAAAATGTTTTACTTCATGATAACCCTTGTATCAGTCCTCAAAGGTGTGGCGAAGTTACTTTGAAAATTGTTTTGCAATGTGTAAGTGTGAAAAGGTTTTGATTTGAGCAAGTACCTACTAGCATCTACTTACTCGAAAAAAGATCATTTCTATTCTTGTTTCCTTTAGACAGCGCTATCCCATTATTGAGAAATAGGTAGCACCGTTGTTGGAGTTTGTAAGGGTCAATTCGAAAGGGACGTACGATCACTAAAACAATGTTATGATACCTTAGTAATAACCCTAGAGTCTTAAGATCTTTCCGAGGCAACATTTCCGAGGCAACATTCGAACGGGACATTAAATCTTTTTAGACAGGAGGGCAATCACTAAAGCATCCTATACTTAATGATTGTTTACCGAAGGCAACCAAAGTGAGAGTATACCCTAAGAGTGATATGTGCGAGTGATCTGTTTTCAATTATTTAATCTTTGCACATTAGGGTTTTCTAACTGTATTAATTTGTCATGCATTCTTGGCATACAATGCTATTAGCATACATCTAAACAGTTAAATATTTGCGGGAATTAAAAAGGAGAGAAAATAAATCTACGCTATTACAAGGCTTCGGGGTGGGGGATTAATTACATAGCTAAAAAACCGGGAATTTAAACAATAAATAAACCCTAAATTAAACTATTACAGGCCATGAACAGTTACAGCAATATTATCGAAATAAATAATAAACGTGCGATGAGTCAGATACGAGGACGAGTAGGGTTTTGACCCTCGATTAAACCTATTTGCGACTGATTTAATTTTTTTTTATTTAATAAAATAATGAAGTAGTTAAATTAAAAGGAAAATCCTAAGATCTAATTAATTTTAAATCAAGAAAAATAAATTAATTCAATCTAAAACCTGTTTTTGTATTTTATTTATTTGAGAAAAACTAAAAGAATTAAATCAAGAATTTTAACCTAATTTCTATTTGATTTTATTTGTGAAAATAAATTACAATTTCCCTAAGTTAAAACTAAACTAAATTAATTTTGATAATATATAAAAAAAACTAATTCTAATCTTTTTTATGAATTTTGATTTTATGATTTTAATGAAAAATGATTAATTTGTTAATTGAAATGATTAAATAAATATTAAAATAATCAATCAAAATAAAGAAAAGAAATAAGAAAATAAAAAAATGGGCCTGGTTGCAATGCTGAAATAGGGGGTGGAAACTGAATTTCTGGGCCCAACAAGGCTAAGGCCTGTTTGACTTTGCCTGATCCAATGCATACATTGACCTGGGGTGTATGGTGATCCTCCTGCTACCGGAGCGTTGGATCCAACTGGTTAATGGATCTGATGGTGCTACACAAGGGTGTATGGTAGGCGTACGCTATTGTATTGCATGGGATTCACCTGAAATAATCAAGAAAATGATAAAATGCACACGCCTGGGATCGAACCCAGGACGTGTGCATCAAAGGCTTTCTCCCCAACCATCTGAGCTAGCTTGTTAACTTGTAAATAAAATAAAAACAGAACATAATATGCAAAACAAGCTAGTGGAGCCAATCCAGTGCGCGAAATTTAAATGAGCGAATCACACGTTGCCACGGTAGCTTCTTCTTCCTCTCTCTGTCGCTTTAGCAAATCAGGCTTTTACCTACAGAAGTTTGCTATAGGTATAACCTTGTCCATCTCCAAAATTGCATAGGTTCAAGATAAATGACCATGACTGGTACCAATCGACTCGTATCATCCTCACGAGCATCATGGTACCAGAATTAACGCCCAATTTTGCCTGCATTAAAAAACCCTAAAACAAACCAAGAAACCCTAACAATGGCGTATCATTATTCTTGTACTGAAAACGCAATTAAGTGATACCAATAGCTTGAAAACTCAATGATGAACAAGAATATATAACTCAAACATGCTAATGATGCATAAATCAATGAAATCAAAATCAAAATTTTGGGACAAACCGTGGCCTCTATACTTACGATTCCAGGCGTGAAAAGGCTTGCAATTGATTGAGATCCCTTCTGGAGATGTCCAGGAGTCTGTTGGTATTGTTGGAATGGCTTGGATCGGTCTCTAGGATGGAAATTGAATCACCACTTTTCTTGAATTTTTTCAATTTTGTTCTTGGCTCTGCACGACCTCTAACCTCCTCCTCTTGCCTTTGCTTTGTTCTGTATATGTAATGAAACACATTAGGTCAACAAAAACGAGCTGAATCTTGGTCCATTATGAAGATTTGATTTGGTCTTTATCTTTGTATGATATCTTTCTATATCAAGCCAAATCATGCCAATTTTGGTTCAATTTGTTTTGCACGTTTTGGATATGATTTGCCAGCATAATTGGATTTGATTCCACCCAAAATCTGATCACAAAACAAATCTTTGATATTTTTTGCTATTTATTTGATTTAATTTGACTTTTAAATGATAAAAATCAAAATAAAATAAATAAATAAAGCAAAAGGTGTGTGGGTGCTTATTTGGATCGTGGACCATGTCATAAGCAAGATTCAATCATGAAAAACTAGGCCCATTTGACAAAAAATGCAAATTTGAACACATTTGTCTTTTGGCAATTTTGCAAAAATGGTCAACTTGACCAATGCATAACTCTCTCAATTTTGATCCTAGAGAGGTGTTCTTGGACTTTTTAGAAAGCTTAGGATGTCCCTTAAGCAACCCTTTTGGTTTCATCTCAATTTAGTCTTCCATGTTCGTGTATGATGCTTTGACCCAAAAGGTGTTTTTGTTGACTTTTCAAAATGACCTATAATGTCAAAATTCATATCTTTTTATGAGTGCATATTTTGAACTTGGGAGATGAATATGAATTGTAGGGAATTTCATCCTCTTAAAAATGAGCTTTGGATGGGTCATTTCTTATGAAGTATGAGAAAGTTATGTTTGGTCAAAGTTGAGTTGACTTTTCCTACAAAACCCTAATTTAGCAACTTTTGGGTTTTGATGAATTATGAACAACCCTTGAGGAATCATGATCAAACCTTGATCAATTTATGAATAATACTTAAAAATGAGGATTTTTACCAAAAATCTTGAAGTTTGACTGTATGTGAGCCATAGTTGACTTTTGACCTAGCACAGTCGATTTTCAGGCCTTTGAGCAATTGACTGAGCAAACTTCTTCTGTAAGGCTTGAAACTTGACATGGATGATCTTGAGAACATATTAGGACAATGGTGATAATTTGAATCCTTTGTGGTTCATATATCCTGATGAAAAATGAAACCCTAATTTGAGGTAGACTGCCTTAGGAGAGAGTTTGTCTGGTCAACTCTTGACTTTTCTTGAACAATTTGGGGATCTCACTTGCCATGTGTTGAGAAATATGGGAGGGAAAATTTTGGGGTAAAACAACTTCCCCTGTTCAATCTTCTTAAACCTGAGGATGTAGATTGGCTCGTCCGCCTTTCGTGATCTGAAGGTAGAAGATGATTGAACACTAGAGTGCCCAGAAATTTGCACTCGCATGAAGTGATATTTGATTTGTGATATCGGGAATGGGCTTATAGATGCCATTTGGTAGCTGCTAAAGATTTGTAGGATATGGGCTTAAAGATGCCATCCGAAGAGATGTCGATCGCATAAGAGATTCCTTTGCGAGAACCTGTATACCTGTTGTTGAGGAGGACTTCACTGGGGAATGTTGGTCTCTGTCTTGGGAGAAATAGGGTTTTAGGAGCTTCAGTTAGCCGTTACTCTACTGGGGAAATAACTCCTGCTTGAGGAAGCGGAAGTGAACTGCATATTTGGTCAGGGTACAAGCTACACCGCGACTTACTGGGGAAATGCGAAACTAATCGTGTTTGATCGGGTCTCGGTCTTACAGTGTTATGGACTACTGTCTGGAGGTAAGAGAAAAGAAACCTGGATGGTAAGGTTGTGAGAAGGAACCTGGATAGTAGGGTTACTTCGATATGAAAGCCTGGATAGTAGGGTTGTGAGAAGGAACCTGGATAGTAAGGTTACTTCGATATGAAAGCCTGGATAGTAGGGTTGTGAGAAGGAACCTGGATAGTAGGGTTACTTCGATATGAAAGCCTGGATAGTAAGATTGTGAGAAGGAACCTAGATAGTAGGATTACTTTGATATGAAAGCCTGGATAGTAGGGTTGTGAGAAGGAACCTGGATAGTAGGGTTACTTCGATATGAAAGCCTGGATAGTAGGGCTGTAAGAAGGAACCTGGATAGTAGGGTTACTTCGATATGAAAACCTGGACAGTAGGGCCGCTTTTTCGTGCTGATGATTACTCTGTTTAGCTTCGAGTGTTGATCAGGTACCTGCTGGAAATTGTTAACAATAACTGTCTTTCCTGAAAGAAATACAGGGTTAGTTATGTGCAATACATGAGATGCATTGTATGATGACGTTCTCAAAATAAATGAGATTATGTTATGTGTAATGTATGCACATGTCGTGATGCATGAACATGAAATGCTGATGTAATGATCTGAGTCCAGGAAAATAAATCCCTGACTGCTGTTCGGATGGTATTCTTGACTGCTATAAAAAACCATAGGTCCTCCACTTTTGTTGGGGATGATGAACAAAGATGACTATGCTAGGGATTTGCCATTCGGCTGGCGAATATTCTGTCGGAGGAGACCCTGTCTGAGGATGACTCTGCGGAGAATAACTCTGTTGGATAGGAGATACTCTATTGATAGATCTGCTGACTCAACTGGGGATGAGTTTCCGTTGCTGGTGATAATGAATTATGCGGGAGATTGAACTTCTGCTTGTTAGAGAAATAAACTCTGCTTGGAGAATAATTTTCTGACTCACTCGCGATTGTGAACCTCAGCTGGGGAGAGTTATGTCCTGCTCGGGGAAGTTGACATCACTGTCTTTGGATATTTTTTTACTCTGTGGGGATTGTATGTACCACTACTCATGTTCTCAACCTGGCTCTACCCCGGTACCTGATGGGCAGAGTAACTGTAAGGTTTGGGCACTTCTTGTTTTTCCTGTTCCTGGAATTACGAGTAATTGTCTTTGTTTCTCATATAAATATTTATGAGTAGCCACTATTGTCATACGCATATATCAAAAATGAATCATTGGATGTTATTTGCAAAACAAAACAGAAAAACAAATTGAAACTTCTTATGAAAATGAATTGTATTGATTTTTGAAATTGGCCTGTAATAGGCGTTTTGTACAAAGAGGTTGACGTCCTAGTAAGGGAACACCGCTGAAAGATAGTATTTACAATTTATGTTAAAGAAAGAAAAACAGTTATGTGGAATGATCCCATTGAGTTTCAACTCCGCTATTGTCTTTATATCTTCAAGCATCTCATCATTTTGTTGCTTTGTTCGAAGGTAGGTCAGATTGATTGGAGTCGTCCGAGCTTGATAGCCGCTACCGAAGTCTGGTTACAAGATGATCCAATGAGACATAGTGTTACACTTTGATCCCTAACTTTTGCCTGGACCGCCCTTTCAGGTTTTCAGTCCACCGGGATACCCTTTTTTTCCCAAGTCGCCTTTTCAGGTTTTCGACTTGTCGGGTGTACAATTTTTTCTATTTACATCCCTTACTTTTGCCCGAACCCTTTTGGTTCACCGGGAAGCCCTTATTTTTGCCTAGGCCAGTCAACCTAGAGGGTCTTTGATTATGTGTAGTATCTTTTCACTATGTCTGCATTGACGGGGTGAGGAAGGTCGTCACCATCCATGGTGGTTAGAATCATAGCTCCTCCTGAGAAAATGTTCTTAACCACAAATGGCTCTTCGTATGTGGGGGTCCATTTGCCCCTGGGATCACCTTGCAGTAGTATGATGCGCTTGATTACTAGATCCCCGACTCGATATTCTTGACATCTGACTTTCTTGTTAAAAGCCTTGATCCTCCGCTTTTGATACGTCTGACCATGACAGATAGCAGTAAGTCTCTTTTCATTGATTAGATTCAGTTGATCAAGTCGGGTTTGGATCCAGTCGTCTTTGTTCAAACCCGCATCCTTCATAATCTTGAGAGTGGGTATCTGGACTTCGATAGGTAGGACTTCATCAATGCCATACACCAAAGAGTAGGATGTTGCCCCTGTTGACATCCGTGCTGAGGTACAGTACCCATGAAGAGCGAATGGTAACATCTCGTTCCAGTCTTTGTATGTCACTGTCATCTTTTGCACAATCTTTTTAATGTTCTTGTTAGCCGCCTCAACAGCCTCATTCATCTTCGGCCGGTAGGGAGAAGAGTTATGACGCCGAATCTTGAATTGTTTGCAGAGCTCGGTGATCATTGTGTTATTGAGATTTGTACCATTGTGAGTAATAATTCTCTCTGGTACACCATATCGACAGATCAGATTGTGTCGAATAAACCACGCCACGACGTTCTTGGTTATTGTAGCAAAGGAAGTTGCCTCAACCCACTTGGTGAAATAATCAATTTCTACCAGAATGAAATGATGCCCGTTAGACGCAGTAGGTATGATCTCGCCGATCATGTCGATGCCCCACATTGCAAAGGGCCAGGGAGCTGTCAAAACATTCAGGGGAACTGGAGGCGCATGCACCTTATCAGCATAAACTTGACACTTATGACAGGTTCGAGAGTGCTGATAACAATCGGCTTCCATAGTGGACCAATAATATCCTGCCCGTAGGATTTTCTTCGCCATGGTGTGTCCACTGGAATGAGTTCCGAAAATACCTTCATGTAACTCTGTCATGATCCTTTCTGCCTCGCTCTTGTCTATGCACCCCAGTAAGGTTGAATCATGGTTATGCTTATAGAGGATACCATTACTGATGAAGAACTTCGCAATGAACCTTCTCAGAAACCTCTTATCATTAACAGATGCCCCCTCGGGGTATTCTTGAGCCTCGAGATACCTCTTTACCTCATGGAACCAGGTTTTATCTGCCACCTCTTCAGTCTCAATGTCACAGCAATGTGCGGGTTCATCGAACCTCTCAATGGTAATCTGGGGAGCTTCATTGTCCCACCTAACTTTGAACATAGAAGACATGGTGGCTAGCGCGTCCACCAACTGGTTCTCTTCTCTTGGGAAATGTTCGAAGGTTATCTCCTCAAAGTGTGGGTGCAATCTCAGTACATATTCTTTGTAAGGAATAAGATTCGGGTGCTTCGTATCCCACTCGCCTTTGATCTGACTTATCACCAGGGCAGAATCTCCGAATACGCTCAAGAACTTAATCCTTAGGTGAATAGCATCTCAGAGCCCCATGATACACGCTTCATACTCCGCCATATTGTTGGTGCAGTTAAAACATAATCGGGCGGTAAACGGAGTATGACAGCCCTCAGGAGATATAATTACAGCGCCAATACCGTTACCCAATGCGTTCGAGGCTCCATCAAAATACATACACCATCAGGATCCCTCCTCGGGTCCTTCATCCCGTCCAAGTTCTTCGCAGTCGGTCACCAACGTGATATTCTCATCCAGGAACTCGAAATTCATGGACTGGTAGCCATCCACGGCCTGATGCGCCAAATGATCTGCCAATACACTCCCCTTGATTGCTTTTTGGGTTGTGTATTGGATGTCGTACTCGGTTAAGATCATCTGCCATCTTGTTATCCTTCCGGAGAGAGCGGGCTTATCGAAAATATACTTGATCGGATCCATCTTTGATATCAACAAGGTAGTGTGAGTCAGTATATACTGTCTAAGTCGGCGAGCAGCCCATGCCAAAGCGTAACAAGTTTTCTCGAGCAATGAGTATCGGGTCTCACAGTCGGTAAACTTTTTTCTAAGGTAATAAATGGTGTGCTCTTTTTGACCAGACTCGTCATACTGCCCCAACACGCATCTCATTGAATTATCTAGCACTGTCAAGTATAATATCAAAGGTCTTCCTTCAACTGGAGGTATCAAAATTGGTGGTTCTTGAAGGTATTCCTTGATTCTTTCGAAAGCGGTCTGGCATTCATCATTCCACTTTACCACTTGATCTTTCTTCAGCAGCTTGAAGATTGGCTCACAAGTAGCAGTCAGATGTGAAATGAACCTGGCGATGTAATTCAGACGTCCCAAGAAACCTCTAACTTCTTTTTCTGTGCGAGGAGCCAGCATCTCTTGTATGGCTTTTACCTTTGCAGGGTCCACTTGAATACCTTTATCACTGACGACAAAACCCAGAAGCTTACCAGACCTTACCCCGAAGGTACACTTGTTCGGATTCAACCTCAGCTTGTACGTCTTCAACCTGTCAAACAATTTTTGGAGATAATCAAGATGCTCTTCTTCAGTCTGGGACCTGGCGATCATGTCATCAACATAAACCTCAATCTCGTGGTGAATCATATCGTGGAACAAAGCGACCATGGCACGCTGATAAGTTGCCCCAGCATTCTTCAACCCAAAAGGCATTACCTTGTAACAGAAGGTGCCCCACTGCATAACGAAGGTTGTCTTCTCCATGTCTTCAGGAGCCATCTTGATCTGGTTGTAGCCATAAAAACCATCCATAAAGGAGAAGATCTTGTGATGCACGGTGTTGTCGACAAGAACATCGATATGAGGAAGTGGGAAGTCATCCTTGGGGCTTGCCCTGTTCAGATCTCTATAGTCCACACACATATGTACCTTACCGTCCTTCTTAGGTACCGGAACAACGTTGGCAACCCACAGTGGATAAGAAGTGACAGCTAAGAATCCTGCGTCGAATTGTTTCATGACCTCTGCCTTGATTTTCTCTGACATTTCAGGGCGCATTCAGCAGACCTTCTGCTTTACCGGAGGGCAGTCTTCTTTAGTTGGTAGGCGATGTACCACAATATCAGTATCCAACCCGAGCATGTCTTCATAGGACCAGGCAAAGATCTCAACATAGCCTTTTAGCATCTGTATAACTGTTGTTTGACAATAGGCTCCAGGTTCGCACCTATTTTGACCTTTTTCCTGTCTTCCTATGTACCCAAATTCACTGACTCAATTGGCTCTTCATGAGGCTGTATGGCCCTTTCTTCCTGCCGTAGTAGTCTAGAAAGCTCTCCAGGTACCTCACAATCATCCTCACCTTCGTCCTCATATTGGTTTATCAGATTTTCGAAGTCATAACTGGCAGTAGCAGAGCTGATATCAATGGGATCCAGAGTGGATATGGATCTGCAGTATGATACGTGAGTGTATGTAAGAGAATAGCTGTTTTGATAAAGTGAGAGACAGAAAAGAAGAAAACAAGGAGCGCAAAATTTGTAATGCAAGAAACGTCCAATGCTTTATTAATGATATATAAAAAGGCAAATAGTCAGCCCTCACAAGCAAAGTCAAGGTGCCTCTAGCAAGGCACCGGGCCGTAAAGTTTCAAACTATTTATTATAAATCTTAAAACAAAAGTCAATTACTGTGGAATAAAAGAAACATGTATGAAGTCTATGATACGGTGGGAGAACTGACTTGAGGTTTTGCGTTTGTGTTCGCAATTGTGCGGTTTAGCAAGAGTCGCCACCGACTTTTTACTTTATCCAAAGGAAAGGTCAAAAAGCACAGGAAAGACCTTTGAGATGTTTTCTTGGGTTTGGGGGGTAGATTATGAAAAGGGAAGGTGCTAGCACCCTTTTCATCCATGGTTTTCCATGGGCTCTTAGTTACTTGTTTAGATCACTTGCTTTTTCTTTTCAATTGTTTGAAATGGTGCTTTGTGTGTGGTTTTTGAAAATGCTTTGAAAAAGAGGCCTTGTCTAGGCAACCTTTGTAATGATTCTTGTTTGAATATATACAAAGGTGTTTGTCTTTTGAAAAGATATTTTAATGTTCGAAAGTTTGATTTGGGAAATGTTTTGAAATTGTGTTGTGAGGTGTGTTTGAAAATAGCAAGGATGTTTTTGCAAGTTTTGATCAAGTAACTAAGAGTTGTCTACCCTATTTTACTCAAAGATCTTTCCTATATGTTTTTAACCCTTTTGACAGTGTTGTTTTACTATTGTATTCGGTAAACAACCTTGTATTTGGATGTTAAACGGGACAGGCGCGGGTCATCGCATACAATCATTGAAAGCAACTTGTGAGACACTCTAGCAATTTTGTAAGGGACGAGATCGTTTTATCGAAGGCAACATCGAGGGTCATCAGGGGACTACGATCTTTGTTTATCGATGGGTCATTTGCTAGAGTGTCTCATATTCAAGGGACATGATTGTGTTTCCGAGGCAACAAGCGAGGTTACCCTAGAGGTGCACGTGTGAGAAGTGTATTGATTTCAAGTTTATTTATTCTTGGATTAGGTCATCTAGCGATTGATTTTTGAATCTTGCCATACACGCCTAATTACTATACAGTATATAGAAAGCAATAAATTGCGGAAATTGAAAATCTAAGCTATTACAAAAGTATTCGGGGATGGGGGTACAATTATTACAAATGGGGATGAATCTCATAAGAATAGCAAAGTCCAAATATTACAACCAAATCGAATTGTTGTGATTCAATACAAAGTTATAACAAATTATGAAATAAAGAAAATCAATAAATCATGGAATGCATGTATTTATTAAAAAAAGATAAATAAACTCTATTCTAAAAGATTAAAAATTATTATTATTCTTTTTTGTATTTTTATTATGTTTGGAAAAATATTTTAAAGAAAGAAAAATTAATTAAACAAAATCTCCATTATTTTGTACTTTTATTAATCAATAAAAAGAGTTTAAAGAAAGCAAAATTAATTAAATCAAATTAAATGTTTTTTTGGTATTTTATCAAATGAAACAAGATTAATTAATAAAAGAAGAAAATAAAACTAATTTAAGAAAATCAAAGTTTTAATTATTATTAGTGTTATTATTAACTAAGAGAAAAGAAAACAAATTAAAAAAAGATGGGCTTTAGGGTTTATGGAGATTAAGCCCAAAACAAAAAAAAAACAAAAAAAAGAAAAAGGTCAGAATGGAGGGGGGTGCGCCATTTGTATGGACTTCTGGGCTTGGATTTAGATGGCCCAATGCATTTGTTATTTCGTTTAGGGTTTGTGGAACAATTAGGGTTTGTGATTCTTGCTTCACAGCGGTGCTGTTTGTCTTCGTTTTCTCTTCATCTTTCTCTCATTCAAACGCTCTGATCCTATCCTCCGCTTCTGTTGCCGATGCCTCTCACTCTCTAATCCTTTAATCATTCTTCAAAGTTCCTTTTTTATGAAAAGGTATGGTTCGTGCTAGCTTAACAGTTTTGTTGCGTTTTTTAGCGTTTCGTTCATGTTTAGTTTGTTTAACCATTTTATTGCTTATTGAGGTGCAGAAGCGGGTTTGAAAGCAAACATACTGTTGGAGTTTTGCGAGCTGAAAAAGGATAGTGAGATGTGAGCTGGGCGTTCCTTGGCGACTGGACACGGAGGGGAGGAAATGATGATAACGGTAATGCCTCTGATTTTTGTTGATGATTTGGCTTTTGAAACTTTGATGATGATTTCACTTCTGAAACCTTTAATTTTGTTGGTAGTTGTTTTTGTTGATGATTTCACTTCTGAAACTTTTAATATTTATTTTCCTCTCTCTTGAACTATGATGATGCTAGTGTTGATGCTTCTGAAACTCTTTCCTCTCTCTTGAACTATGATGATGCTAGTGTATTCTGAAACTTTTGATTGTTGGTATGGATTTGTTGATGATGATTGTAGTTCTGAAACTTCTGATTTCGTAAGTTGTTTTTGT
The DNA here is from genome assembly GCA_948472305.1 of Vicia faba. NCBI lineage: Eukaryota > Viridiplantae > Streptophyta > Magnoliopsida > Fabales > Fabaceae > Vicia > Vicia faba. Next base: position 360,088,726 of record OX451738.1, read on the forward strand.
TGGAGATTTGTTTGAAAACTGATTTCTGAAACTTGATTATGTTGGTATTTGATGATGATTGTTGTTCTGAAACGTTGTTATGATTTCACTTCTGAAACTTTGTTGGGTAATGGTTTGTTGTTTTTGAAACTTGGTTTTGTTTGGGGATCCTTGACAGTTTGGCCAAATACTCTGAGTTTTGTGGTGGCTACAGTTGTAGGTTTGAAGGTTTTTGCAGGTTTGGTGGTTGTTTTAGCCCTGTTTGAAAACTGATAACAGGTGTTGGTGAGTTGTGCAGTTTAGGTTGTGTGTTTGAACTGCTCACAGGCTTTGGAGTTTTTGTGAATGTTTATGTTGTTGGCCTGTTTATTTGGTTTGGGAACTGTTAGGCAGGCTTTTGCAGGTTTGGTGGTTGTTTGAACTGCTATACAGTTTTTGGGATTTTCTATTTAATTGGTAACAGGTTTTCAGTTTGGCAAGCTTGTTTCTGTTTAAGAACTGCAGATTTACAGTTTTGATAATGTTTGAAACTTGCAGTTTTGCTTTTTCAGGCTTGTGTTTGAACTACTCACAGGTTTTAGATTGTTGAGGGTTTGAACTGAGTTCTGCAGTTTGGACTATTAACAGGTTTGGACAATGGTTATGCAGGTTGTGTGATTTTTGTTTTGTGAGTTAGTTCACAAGGTTTGGGAATTTTTGTACAGGTTTTGGTTGCTTGATAACAGGTTGGGAGTTTTTGTTTTATAACAGGTTTTCTTACCTTTGGTTAGCAGGCTGGGACTTGTAGTTTTTGCTTGAAACTGTTAGGCCTTTTTCTTCTTGCTGTTTTATGGTATTATATCTTGTGACAAATTTTCTTAGCCAACTGTACAATCTCAAAAAGGTGATATTTCTCCTCTCTCTTTCTCTCTCAATGATAAAGCTGAAGGAAAATTGCGATCAAAAGCGCAGCGAAATTTAAATTTTTCCTTTAGCGATCCTTACGAATGGACATGGTCAGTGATAGAAATATTTACCTCTTGTGGCGATTCAGCCTTTGATGTTGTGATCACGAGCATTGATGAAGAACAACGCCTCTACTCAGTCCACACGAACAGATCGCTTCCGGTCACAGTGCTAGCTGATCACGAACGGAAACCTTGAGTGTGAGAGAGAATCAAAAACGAAATTGCATCAAGTGAAATTGCTTCATCACAAGGGATCTATTTATAGAGTCACTCGTGTGGGCTACAAGCTAAAAGCCCAATTAAGGCTATAAGCTAAAAGCCCAATTAAGCTTATGGACATCATACCTTATGATGTACCTGTTGTACCCCAAAATTTGCCCTCCCATTTCCTCAACATTTTCTCATCACAAAACCCTTGGAGCTCAAGATCCAATTAGGGTTTCCTCTGCTCAAGACTTCTCCTTGCACTGTTGACCCAAATTAGGGTTTGTGTTTGCACAAAGATGTTTTGACCAAAATTGCCTAAGATGACTTTCATGCTTCATATTGGACTCCCAAGTTTATCCATACCAAGTTTCAAGTCTTGATTCCAAATTTTGCCCAGTCAATTGGACAGTTGACCTAGAAATCAGTTGTATTCGGGAAAAGGTCAACTGTGGCCAATTGACAGTCAAATCTCATGAAAATTGACCCACATCAACATTATGAACTCACATGGACCATTTGATCAAGTTTGGATCACAATTCCATAAGAAATTTGATCAGATCACCAAAAGGGCAAAATGGTCATTTTTAGGGTTTTGACTGCACAAAGGTAATTTTTGACTGTTTAACCTAGCCAATGGCAAACCAAGCTCACATATGGACTCAAGGACCCCATGGAATTGTCTTGACATGCTCAACAAGTTCAAAAGATCCCAAGTACACAAAATTGACAGTTGAATTTCCCAGTCAATTGATCAATTTTGACTGTATACTGAAAAGTCAAACTTTGACTTTTTGGTCAAAGTCAAGTGTCAAGATTCATTTTTCATCAAAACATGCCAAATCATGAAACTTGTTCATCAAGAAATCAAGAATTGCAAATTAGGGTTTGAAATGAAGATTTTTCATAACTTAGAATTTTTCTAAGTTATGAAAAACCCTAATTTTTTCCTAACTTTGCCCCACTTTCTCACCAAGATTCATTTGGATTCAAGAAAAAGCCAAAACATGAAAGTTGTAGCCTATTGAAAAATCTACAACTTTGATTCACAAAGTTTTCCCAAAAGAAGCTTGTAGCTCAGGTTACAATTTTTGGAACAAGGGTACCAAACCATTCTTAACTTAGAGAAAATTTGACCTATTTTAGGCAGGATTTTTTCCTAACTTCAAGACCATTTTTCACATACTTCCACTTGGAATTTCAATTTGCATTTCAAAGATGGATTGTAGTACACATTCCAAGATTTCCAAAATGTCCAAGAACTCATCAAACAACCTCATGGTTAGGGAGAATCGAATTTGACAATATGGGAAAAACTCACTTTTGATTTGGCCAAGTTACATGTTCATACATTTGTGCCATTTTGAATTCAGCATGCTTTCCTTGATTACAGGTCTTTTATCTCAATTACACTCCATAATTTAATTCTAACTCATTGTTCCAAGGCCTTGTTTTATGAGTTTAAGCATTACATGTTGAACTAAGCCACTTATAGAAAAAGCAAATTAGCCATTCTTGAAAAGTTGCACTTTATGTCTAAAGCAAATCCAAGCAAGTACAGTTAAGATATCTTTGGCACAAGTTTATGAGTTAATTACACTGATCAAGACTAAGTGGTGCAGCATAGAATGGGGGCCTGTACAGGCTAGAAACACCAAGTTGCCTTTTGTTGCTTAAAGTGTAAGAAACATAACATATCATCCAACAACTATCATTCCTGTAAACCAAGCCTTAAGAAAACTTGTCAAGCATATTCTAAACATCCATTCTGAGATAGAACACGAGTGAACCATCTCCAATACCTCCCCACTCATAGAATCACCATTGAACTGCCTAAAACAGGGCATCCCTGCAGTTTGAGTTCCATAGCTCAAACCTTCCATGCATTCTTGCTAAAAACACTCCAAACACATCCCACAATATCCCTTGAAGCTATTTCAAACCTCAAACACGACCTGTAACACTCCCATACAACATCACCATTTTCATTTTCTTGTTTTGCAGTTGAAGTTCCATAGCACGATTCAAAAGGTTTCAAGACAAAGTAAAGCTTGGAATAGCATCCCTGGACATCAAGGAAGCTGTACCAATCATCACCTTGCACTGAAAGTACCTCAATCACCAGATACAACTTCAACTGAACAGGTAAGTTCATGAACTCGTATCTCTCTATCCAGGCATTGTTAGCTTTAGGTTTGTGAAGAAAACATGTCACATTCATAGCCTTGAACATGCCCATGTAATTAGATTTCATTTATATTACGTGTGCTTAGAGAATTTTAAGTCTGAACATGGAACAAAAACTAGGTCAGGAATTGGGGGAGAAGAAATTCTCTCTCATCTTAGAGAGTTAAGTCAAGTTCTTTGTATCCCTGAATTCGTCTCTTAATGCTCTACATTTTTCATGTTGTGAGTTTTGCTTGAAAGTCCAGGAATTGAGAGATGAAAAACGTGCGTGGATTGTGTTCAAACATGTTCTGAGGTTGAAGATGAAGTCTTCTTGGGCTGGGCCTGAGTTGACTTTCTTTTTGCACCCTTTTGTTACTTTTACACCCCCGGAGCCCATTTTGCTTATTTTAATGATTTTTTGACTTTTCTTTTTTTATTCTGACTTATTTATTTTTGCTAATAATATTAAAAATATAAAAAATATTTTTCACACCATTTTTGAATGTATAGGCATTTATTTGTTTAGAATAGTTTTTTTTGTATATAAATAAATAAATAAACACTTTTATTTAAAAAATACCAAAAATAATGCAAACTTATTTTATTTCTGATTTTCATTTTATTTCTCTCTTGAAAATATTTTATATAAAATATACCTTTTTTTTATAAATATTAAATATTATTATTTTGTATATATAATACATATTTAGTAAATAATACAAATGTTTATATATATATATTAGTATATTTAGGTTAAAAATGCAAAATATATACATTTTTATTTTTATTAATATTTGACATTAAAAATACCTTTTTATAAATATACTTCATTTTTATTTTATTTTTTGTACATGATTATTAAATATTGTACATATTAAATAATTAATGCATTTACTTAATAAAATTAGGGTTTTGCCCTAAACATAAAAAACTCCAAAAAATAATACTTTTTATTTTTGTTTATTTGACATAAAAATACTTTTTTTTCACATATAAAAAGCCTTTTTGCATCTTGCATATTTATTTTATTTCTATTTAATTTGTGCAATTAAATATCTTGTAAATTCCCAAATTGATGTAATAGTCTAGATTTAAATTCCTTGTCAAAAACCCCCATTTGAACATTTGTACCCCCCTTCCCATATATTGTGTTGTAATAGCTTAGTAACTTTATTTTTCGCACTTTATTGCTTTCTAAATATACCATGTTAGAATTAGGGTTTGTATGCGAATCAAAAACAACAAAAATAGTTTGACCTAATTTCAAGATAAACAAGCATGAAAATGGACAACACTAATCACACTTGCACCCCTAGGGTATTCCACTTGTTGCCTTCAATAAATGGGCCATATTGCATGTTAGGTCTCTTTGGGCAAAACAAAACAATTCAAATGATCATAGTCCCTCGATGACGCTTTCAAAAGTTTCCTAAAATGATCAAGTCCCTTTCAATGAAAAATTGCCCAAAGATACTTGGCACCATTGCAATTATGGTCTAAACGATGACCCGCGCCTGTCCCTTTCACATCCTAACACAAGATTGTCCACCAAATGCAATGGTGGAACAAACTTGTTAAAAGGGTTAAAAGCATAGGAGAAATCTTTGAGAAACTTATGAGTAGATAACCTCTTAGTTACTTGAATCAAACTTGCAAAACCAAAACACTTGCCTATTTTCTAAACCACACATCACTACACTTTCAAAACAACTTTCAAAAACAAATGAAAACCTTTTCAAAAGACATACACCTTTGTATACATCCCAACATGGATCATTACAAAGGTTGCCACCACATTGGCCTCTTTTCAAAACATTTTCAAATCCACACACACAAAGCACCATTTCAAACAATTGAAAATTAAGGCAAGTTGATCTAAGCAAGTAACTAAGAGCCCATGGATAACCATGGATAGAAAGGGTGCTAATACCTTCCCTTTCTATAATCTACTCCCCGAACCCAAGAAAACATCTCAAAGGTTTTTGCTGTGCTTTTTAAACCTTTCCTTAGGATAAAATAAAAAGTCGGTGGCGACTCTTGCTCAACCGAAACATTTGCGAAAACAAACGCAAAACCATAGTTAGTTCTCCCACCGTATCACAGAACTGGCAACTCTGCTGGGGAGAAAATTAAAAGTGGAGTAACCTTAGAGCTTAGATCACCTTTGTTTTCAATTGTTTGCTTTTATATTTGTGGGCTTTGCATCGGAGTTTCATAGATCCTAACCCGGATCTGGGGAATACCCTTTTTAGGTAGCATAATCTATGAGGGACCTGTCCGGCGTAGACCGACATGGGTGAAGCAGTGGCTACGTTGGTGTGGCACCTTAGTCTGTACCGATATCCCTTGTGTTGCAACATGGAGAATATGGGTCTTCTAAGGAGTCATTAAACACCAACCAACCTTAGAACCCTAAATTGACCAAACTTGGCCATTAGAACAGTAGCAGTATGCTACACTCATTGAGGCTAAACTCTCGCGATGGTTCTGGCCGCAAGAAAAGATTGCGATGCTGGAGTTATGACCGATTGAGGGTAGCCAATGATTTAAGATCCTCTAGAACCCGATTACTTTTGATAGGACAGGTTTTAACCAACGAAACCAAAAGAGGGTAATACCTAAACTTCATGCTGGCCTGAAACCTAAGGGTTGTCTTGTGTGACTTGTGTGCCTTATCATGCTTGCCTTTGTGAACATTTGTGGTGTATTTCATCATAGCATCATACCATCATACCATTACATGCATCCTGTATAAGGACTAACCCATTTCAAAGACAAAAAAGTTTCATCTTTGCTCTGTTTTATAGGACATCATGATGCCCGTGCGTAGGAATACTATCCGGCTCAACTTTGTTCAACCACCAACTTTGCTCAAAGATTTGGTTGGTAGGATTCCAAACACTACTTCCTTCATCAAAAGGCATGGTTCTCTCCTTGGCTTGATCACTTCAAAGTGGGACCAACAACTGATAAGTGTCCTGACCCAGTTTTATGACCCCCTGTATCATTGCTTTACCTTTCAAGACTTCCAGCTGGTCCCTACCCTGGAAGAATTCTCTGATTTGCTCGGTATCCCTGTTTTGGAGAAAACTCCATTCACTGGTTGGGAAAAGACTCCTAGGCCTGAAGAGGTTGCTGCAGTTCTCCCCTTGACCAAAGAAGAGGTATTGGCTAACTGGGAAACTAGAAGTGGAGTTAAGGGCTTTTTGGTCAAATTTCTGGTTGGCAAAGCTAATGATTTCTGGAATGACTTAGACTTCAAGGCGTACGAAGACATTCTGTCTCTTTTAATCTATGGTCTGGTATTGTTCCCAAATCCTGACACCTTTATCAGTATCTATGCCATAAGGATCTTCATGTCTCGGAATCCTGTACCCACTCTTTTGGGTGATATCCTGCAACAACTTTATGCTCGTACTGCCCGAAAATGGGGAACTCCGTGGTGTTGTGCTCCTTTGCTAGTGAGGTGTTTTATTTCGCACCTTCCTAAGTTCGTGCTGAAGAATGAAGAAGGAAAGGGTTTGGCTCATAGGTTAATGTCTCTCACTGATAATGACATCACTTGGACTCTCAGAGGTTTGGAGGAGGTAGCTGTTGTTGATCGTTGCGGAGAATACCCTAATGTCCCATTGATTGGTATCCAAGGAGGAATCTCTTATAATCCATGCTTAGCTCTCCGCCAGTTTGGAAGAGCCAGAAGAGTAAGGCCTCATGAAATGTTGGTTCCTCACTTCCATTTTGAATTTCAGGCAGACAGTGACAAACTACGCCATGGATTCATTAAGGCTTGGGACAGAATTCACAAAGCTGACCCACATGAGTTGGGACCAAAGACCTCTCTACCAATGGAACCCTATTGTAGATGGGTCCGCATCCGTGCTCAGAAATTAGGTATGCCGTACGAAGCTGTCAGACCTATCATCCTTGAATCTCCTGATGAAGATGGGGTTCCTCCAACTATCCTCCCTCCTCAGATACCCACTGATTTTGACACATCGAAGAGATCTTGGGCGCAGCTAAAAGAAGAACGGGATTTTTATCGGGAAAAGTTCAACGAACAAGAACGGAAGATCCAGAGGCTGACTAAGCAATTGGAGGAGGAGCGGGTCCTGAATAACTACATCCACACTGAGAAGAGGAGGCCATGGGAGCACTGATGGGCTTTGGATATTTCCTCTTACAGCTTTTATTTCCTTTTCAGTATTTTTCATTCCTGTAATGCCTAAGGGCAAGTTGTTGAACAATTTAAAATTTGAATCTAATGAAGTGTGTTTCCCTTTTTGTCTACAAAGTTGAATCTCGTTTGTCTTTGAAAACATAAAACATATGCATCTCATTGCACCATATGCATAACAGGTACCCTTTTTCACAGGTTTCTTAATCTTCTTCGCTGTTTATTGGAACAGTCATCATGAATCCAGACTCATCCAGTGAGCAAGCAATCAAGGCCCTTCAGGCCCAAAGTGCCCAGTTTCAAGAAATGGTCCTGAGCCTGGCCCAAGGTCAGCAAGAGTTGAAGGCTCTACTCCTGAAGAAGAAGAAGAAAAAGAGGACTGCATTATTCAACACCGGACGCAGGTTTGGGAACACACTCCATAATGAGGCTGATCCAACTACTTCCTCTGCAGAGAAAGACAGTCCCCAAGAGGGAGGAGCTCTTAGTCCTGCAGTCTCTGACAACGAGACGGACTACAATGACGAACAATACCCTCCCGCTGCTGACAGATACAAGCAATTAGAGGACCATTTGAGCGCCATGGAGATTCAGAATGTGCCGGGGCTGGATTTCGGAGATTTGGGGTTATCTTCTGGGGTAGTAATCCCACACAAGTTTAAGGCGCCTGCCTTTTCCAAATATGACGGGGCCTCCTGTCCAAAGCTGCATCTAAGGTCGTACATAAGGAAAATCCAACCTTACACGGCAGATAAGAACCTTTGGATCCACTTCTTCCAAGATAGCCTTTTGGGGTCACAGCTTGAGTGGTTCTATCAACTAGATGGAACTAGTATCCTACATTGGGAAGATTTGGCAACCGCATTTTATAGACAATATCAATACAATTCTGACCTCGCTCCTACGCGTACCCAACTTCAGGGTATGTCTCTAGGAACGGGCGAAGGGTTCAAAGAATATGCACAAAAATGGAGAGATTTGGCTGGCAGGGTGCAGCCTCCATTGACTGATCGTGAGCTGGTTGATATGTTTCTAGGGACCTTGTCTGGTCCATTTTTCAATCATTTGGTTGGTAACTCCTCCGCTGGGTTTACGGATTTGATTCTGACGGGAGAAAGGATAGAAGCTGGCATCAGGTCAGGAAAGATACAAAAAGCTGCCTCCACAAGTGTTGAGAAGAGGCCTTTCAAGAAAGAAGCAAGTGAAGTCTATGGTCCTAGAAGACAAGTCAAGCCAGAAAGTCGCCAAGCCGTCAATGCCTTGGTCATTTCAAAACCTGTTGCTGCTCCTCAGCAGTACAATCAGCAAAGAGGTGAAAGGCCCAAGAGGCAGTATACTCGGCTGAGTATGACCTTGTCACAAATTTTACCGCAACTGTTATCAACCAACTTGGTGACCATCAAAGAGGCTCCGAAGGTCGTGAATACTGCATCTCCTAAGTATAACCCAAATGCCCGTTGTGCTTATCATTCCGATAGCCCCGGGCATACTACTGATGATTGCTGGGCCTTGAGAAATAAAGTGCAAGACCTTATTGACGCGAAGGAAATTCAGTTTGAGGCGCCTGAGAGGCCAAATGTTGTAACTGCTCCTATGCCCCAGCATAGAGTAAATGCCATTGAGGAAGATTTGTATGCTGTTTCGGTGAATGATGTTGCTACCCCTCTTTTGACTGTTAAGAGGAACTTACTACTAGCCGGTTTATTTCCGGGCTGTAGCAAGGGTTGCCTCTTGTGTGCTGTTATCCCTACCGGTTGTCCGCTGCTGAAATCAGGCATCCAAAGCCTGATGGATAGCAAAGAAATTCTGTTCAAGAAAACTGCTGTTCCGTTTGTTTCCGCTGAAGAAGTATCTGTCGTCACGATTTACAATCCTACCAAGGCTCCCCCGAGAAAGCCAGTCCAAATTATGTCTGTTGCACCTATTACCATTACTGTTCCGGGGCCTCTCCCCTATGAATCTAACAAGGTTGTCCCATGGCACTATGGGGCAGACGTGTATGTGCTTGGAGTGAAGCAGGAGTTCAACACCGGTACCAGTATCAGTAACATCACTGGTCCCGCCAAGATTACTCGCAGTGGCAGGCTCTTCTCGTCTGACATTGCACCACCAGTTATCTGAAAAACTCTCATCATCACACCCGCAAGTGTGCATGTTCCAAATCAAGTTCTTGTGTCTACTACTGCCGCCGAGTCCTCTGATGCTCGGGGCAAAGAAGTTACTACCGACTTGCCTGCCCGGACGGAGGCACCAAAAAAGACTGTTGTTGAAGCCTCCCAACAAGAAATGGAGGAAATCCTTAAAATCATTAAAAAGAGTGACTTCAATGTTGTTGAACAGCTGGGGCATACCCCCTCCAAAATCTCTATGCTATCATTGCTGCTATGCTCAGAGGCCCATGCAAAGGCCCTGATTTCATTTCTGAAAACGGCCCATGTGCCGCAAGAGACCTCTGCAGATCAATTCACTGACTGTGTGGCTAATTTGACAGTTGACAATGGTTTGGGGTTCTCGGATGCTGACCTCACCGCCAAAGGGAAAAATCACAATGATGCCCTGCACGTCTCTATAGAGTGCAGGGGCACTACTCTCGCACACGTATTGGTGGATACCGGTTCTTCCCTGAATGTTTTGCCCAAGAAGGCATTGGATCGCTTGGATTGTGAGGGTCTGGAGCTGAAACCTAGTAACATCATTGTTAGAGCCTTCGACGGTTCTAAGAGGATGGTGCACGGTGAGGTAGACATTCCTATTCGTGTGGGTTCCCAAGTCTTCGACTCAACGTTCTATGTAATGGACATTCGTCCATTTTATTCCTGCTTGTTGGGTCGACCCTGGATTCACAAGGCTGGGGCAGTAACATCCACTCTACACCAGAAGCTCAAATACCCTGTCAAAGGGAAGATTGTTACTGTGCCGGGTGAGGAGGAATACATGGTAAGTCACTTGAATTCATTCCGGTATATCGAGATGGACGGGGAGTTTATTGAAACCCCCTTTCAGCATTTTGAGGAGGTACCTCCAACATTGGCATCAGCTGAAACAGTGGTTGAAGAAGACTTTCCGTTGAAGATGGCGTCCTTGAAGGATGCCCGGGCTGTAATCGAGAAAGGAAAATGCGCAAACTGGGGTCAGCTTCCTGACTTCACTCAAAAGAACGACAAGTTTGGCTGGGCTTTACTGCAGAGGCTCAGAGGGCTGTGCGCAAAGAAAAGATCAGAAAGGCTCCGGTGTTTATCACCAACCCAAGGGTGAATGCTATCGAGGAGGACGTAGAGGAAGCAGAGTTTGACAGTTGGATCTATCCAACCACCAGCAACGGACCAAGCAACTGGACGACAAAGGATTTTACACCAATTACATTTGTCACGCAGTAATTAACTCTTTTGATTTTCAATTTGTAACAAACAATATGTTGAAACTTTTATTGGCTCGGTGTCCTACCCGGGGCATCGTAGCTCCATTTGTGAGGGCTTTTTGTATGACATTTCCATATATCATTAATCAAAACATTGGACGTTTGTTGCATTTCAAATCTTGCGCTCTTTTTCTTTCTGTGTTATATATTGCAAAACAGCTATATTTACACACACTCACTTATACAGGTTTCAATCCACTCTGGATCTCACTGGTAACAGCTCTGCTACCACCAGTTATGACTTCGAGAATCCGATCAGCTTGGCCGAAGACGAAGGTGAAGATGATTGCGAAGTGCCTGGTGAACTCGCAAGACTGCTACTCCAGGAAGAGAGGGCCATTCAGCTGCATGAAGAGCCGGTGGAAACAGTGAACCTGGGTACTGAGACAAATAAAAAAGAAGTCAAGATTGGGGCCAATCTAGAGCTCAGCGTGAAGCAACGATTGATCCAGATGCTACATGATTACATGGAGATCTTTGCTTGGTCATACGAAGACATGCCTGGTTTGGATGCCGACATTGTAGTTCATCACCTGCCTACCAAGGAAGACTGCCCTCCGGTAAAGCAAAAGGTCTGTCGTATGCGCCCAGAGATGTCCGAAAAGATCAAGGCTGAGGTTATGAAGCAATTCGATGCCGGGTTTCTAGCAGTAACTTCTTACCCTCAGTGGGTGGCCAATGTGGTGCCAGTGCCGAAGAAGGACGGTAAAGTCAGAATGTGTGTCGACTACAGGGATTTGAACAGGGCAAGCCCCAAGGATGACTTCCCCCTACCCCACATCGACGTTCTCGTTGACAATACTGCTCAACACAAGGTGTTCTCCTTCATGGATGGTTTTTCAGGGTATAATCAGATCAAGATGGCTCCGGAAGATATGGAAAAGACTACCTTTGTGACTCAGTGGGGCACCTTCTGCTACAAGGTCATGCCATTCGGGTTGAAAAATGTTGGGGAAACCTACCAACGCGCCATGGTTGCTTTATTTCATGATATGATCCATCATGAGATTGAAGTATACGTTGACGACATGATTGCAAGGTCCCAAACTGAGGAGGAACACCTTGACCATCTGCGGAAGCTGTTTGACCGACTGAAGTTATACAAGCTGAGGTTGAACCCAAACAAATGCACCTTTGGGGTGAGGTCCGGAAAATTGCTAGGCTTCATTGTAAGCGATAAAGGTATTCAGGTGGACCCGGCCAAGGTAAAAGCCATACAAGAGATGCCGACTCCCAAGACAGAGAAAGAAGTCAGAGGCTTTCTGGGACGACTGAATTACATTGCCCGATTCATCTCGCATCTAACTGCTACCTGTGAGCCAATCTTTAAATTGCTGAAGAAAGATCAAGTAGTACGTTGGAACGATGAATCTCCAAGAGCCACCCATTCTTATGCCACCAGTGGAAGGGAGACCTCTGATACTATACTTGACAGTACTTGACAACTCAATGGGGTGTGTGCTGGGGCAGCATGACGAGTCTGGCCGAAAAGAGCACGCTATTTATTACCTGAGCAAAAAGTTTACCGACTGTGAGTCTCGTTACTCACTGCTCGAGAAAACTTGCTGCGCTCTGGTATGGGCTGCTCGCCGGCTGAGACAGTATATGCTGACTCACACCACTTTGTTGATTTCAAAGATGGATCCCATCAAGTATATATTCGAAAAGCCTGCTCTGTCTGGAAGAATAGCGAGATGGCAAATGATCTTGACAGAATATGATATCCAGTACACAACTCAGAAAGCAATCAAGGGAAGTGTATTGGCAGATCATTTGGCACACCAACCTGTGGACGATTACCAATCATTGAACTTTGAATTTCCGGACGAAAACATCATGGTGGTAACTGACTGTGAAGTACCTGGACCGGATGAAGGACCTGAGGAAGGATCCCGATGGTCTATGCATTTTGACGGAGCCTCGAATGCTTTAGGTAATGGCGCCGGCGCTGTAATCATATCCCCCAAAGGAACTCATACTCCACTCACCGCCCGATTGTGTTTCAGCTGCACCAACAACATGGCAGAATATGAGGCATGTATCATGGGTCTTCAAGCTGCAATCGACTTAAGGATCAAGTTTCTGAGTGTCTTCGGAGATTCCGCTCTCGTGATCAATCAGATCAAAGGCGAGTGGGATACGAAACACCCAAATCTTATTCCTTACAAGGAGTATGTGTTGACTTTGCTTCCCCACTTTGAAGAGATAACTTTCTAACACTTCCCAAGAGAGGAGAATCAGCTAGCGGACGCACTAGCTACGATGTCTTCAATGTTCAAAGTCAAATGGGACAATGAGGCTCCCCGGATCATCATCTGGAAATTGGACGAACCGGCATACTGCTGCGATCTTGAGGCCGAAAAAGTGACTGAAAAACCCTGGTATCATGAGGTGAAGAGATACTTGGAAGCCCAGGAATACCCTGAAGGTGCATCTGTCAATGACAAGAAGTTCATGAGAAGGTTTGCGGCAAAATTCTTCCTCAGCAACGGCATTCTCTACAAACGGAATCATGATTCAACTCTACTGCGTTGTGTGGATAAGGCTGAAGCAGAGAAGATCATGATAGAGCTACATGAAGGTACATTCGGAACATATTCCAGTGGACACACCATGGCGAAGAAAATCCTTAGGGCAGGATATTTCTGGTCCACAATGGAAGCCGACTGTTACCAACATTCTCGAACTTGTCACAAATGCCAGATCTATGCTAATAAGGTGCACATCCCTCCGGTTCCTATGAACGTCCTGACGGCACCTTGGCCTTTTGCAATGTGGGGCATCGATATGATCGGTGAGATCCGACCAACGGCATCCAACGGGCATCGCTTCATCTTGGTAGCAATTGATTACTTCACGAAGTGGGTTGAGGTAGCCTCCTACACCACCGTAACCAAGAGTGTCGTTGCACGTTTCATTCGGCATAACCTGATCTGTCGGTACGGCGTCCCGGAAAGGATCATTACGGACAATGGTACCAATCTCAATAACAAGATGATCACTGAGCTCTGCGAACAATTTAAGATACAACACCACAACTCTTCTCATTACCGGCCGAAGATGAATGGGGCTGTAGAAGCAGCCAATAAGAATATCAAGAAAATTGTGCAGAAGATGACAGTGACCTATAAAGATTGGCACGAGATGTTACCGTTCGCTCTTCATGGGTACCGTACCTCAGCAAGAACGTCAACCGGGGCAACACCCTTTTCCTTGGTCTATGGCATGGAGGCAGTCTTGCCAATTGAAGTCCAGATACCCTCTCTCCGGATAATGAAGGATGCAGACTTGAGTGAAGATGACTGGATCCAGACTCGACTTGATCAATTAAACCTGATTGACGAAAAAAGACTCACCGCTATCTGTCATGGTCAGACGTACCAAAAACGGATGATCAGGGCATTTAACAAGAAAGTCAGACCACAAGAGTATCAAGTTGGGGACCTGGTAATCAAACGCATCATCCTTCCTCAAAGTGATCCCCGGGGCAAATGGACCCCTACGTACGAAGGGCCATTTGTGGTTAAACATGTGTTCTCAGGAGGAGCCATGATTCTGACCACCATGGATGGTGACGACCTTCCTCACCCCGCCAATGCAGACATAGTAAAAAGATACTACGCATGAATAAAAGACCCGCTAGGTTGACATACCTAGGAAAAAATAAGGGCTTCCCGGCGAATCAAAAGGGTTCGAGCAAAAATAAGGGATGAAATGAAAAAAATCTGTACACCCGGCAAGTCGAAAACCTGAAAAGGCGGCTTGGGCAAAAATGGGTATCCCGGTGGACTGAAAACCCGAAAGGGCGGTCCAGGCAAAAGTTAGGGATAAAGCGTAACACTATGTCTCATTGGATCACCTTGCATCCAGAATTCAGCATCAACTATCTGGCTCAGACTTCGACATCGACCAATCAGCTTCATCTTCAACTAAACAACAAAGTGATGAGACGCTTGAAGACATAAAGGCGATAGCAGAGTTGGAACCCAGTGGGAATATTGTGCACATAGCTGTTTTGTTTCCTTTTCAAAATTGTATAAACTCTATGTTATTCGGCGGCATTCTCTTACTAGGATGTCAGCCTCTTGTACAAAAACGCCTATTCACAGGCAAATTTCAAAATCAATACAAGTTCACTTTTCCAAACAAATTGCCCATTGTTTTTCCTTTTTCTGTTTTGTCTTGCGAAGAACGTCCAATGTTCATTTTTGATATATGCATTTGACATTAAATTCTTGATTCATAAATATTTGCATATGAAACAAAAGACTAATTACAGGTGACATCAGAAATAGGGGCAATGTAAAGTTGTCTGATGCAGTCTGGTTGCTTTGTCCGCCAAGGTACCAAGGTAGATCTAACTGAAGGATGTGATCAAGTTCTCTCAACTCCCCACAGAGTAAGACAAGATAGCAACATTCCCCAGTGGAGTATAGGCATTCATTAGCAAGCATCCTCGGCAGTCTTGACCTAAGATGGTTCCCCGGCGGAATATCAATACCCCAGTGTAATTCCAAACGTTTCCCCGGGAAAGTGGAATTCTTATCCCCAACAGGTTTTGAAGCTTATCCCCAGTAGATTCTGGAAGCTTATCCCCCGCAGACTAATTGCCACAGAAGATCGCCCTCGGAAAAGTTCTTCCTATCCCCAGCGGAGTTCATCAAAGTTCCCCAACATAACTTATCAACACAATCCCCAGCGGAGTTTATATTTGGTATCCCCAGCGGAGTTTATCATCATTATCCCCAGCGGAATCCATCATTTAAATCCTCAGTGAAGCTCTCGTCAAACTTCAGCAAAGTATCTCTTCCACAGAGCAATTCCTCGCAGAGTAATCTCTCCAACAAGTTTATTCCTCAACGGAGTCATCTTCTCCTACCGGTGTATTCTTGCAACCGTCATCCACAGCGGAAACGAAGAGCTCTACTCTTCAATGTCAGCCCAGGATTTAATTCCCCGGCCGGTCGTCAAGGATTTATTTTCCTAGACGAAAATACATTCATAAACATTTCACATTTCATACATCTTGCTTACATGCATGATAAAGTGCATACAACACTATCTCATGTTGAACATCATGACATCATGCATTTCATACATCATGACATTGCATACAACTGATGTTTTTGCCTTTTCAGAAAAAAGACAACTACCTACAACTGTCACAGTTTCCAGATTCGATTCCTGTATCTGGCCAGGGCACATCTGTGAGTGATCAGTTTCCAGACTCGATTCCTGTATCTAGCCAGGGCACGTCTGAAGAGTTTGAAGATTCGATTCCTGTATCCAGCCAGGGCATATCTATCAACTATCGCATTTCCAGACTCGATTCCTGTATCTAGCCAGGGCACGTCTGAAGAATTTGAAGATTCGATTCCTGTATCCAGCTAGGGCACATCTATCAACTATCACAATTCCGGACTCGATTCCTGTATCTAGCCAGGGCACGTCTGAAGAGTTTGAAGATTCAATTCCTGTATCTAGCCATGGCATATCTGTTGACGACTATTTCTGGATTCGATTCCTGTATCCAGCCAGGGCACATCTGTGAGCAACCGATTGTAGATTCGACACCTGTATCTAGCCAGGGCATATCTGCATGAGGAGATTGAAGATCAAACACCTGTAACAAGCCAGGAAAACATCTGTCTTTCTCAAATACACAAGTTCTCGCTAAGGAATCTCTTATGCGATCAACACTTCCAAATGGCATCTATAAGCCCATTCCCGACAAGGTTCTGTCACATCTCCAGATGGCATCTATAAGCCCATCTCCCTATCCACCATCTCTTCAAATGGCATCTATAAGCCCATTCCCGACATCACATTGCTGATACTCCAACATGCGAGTGCAAATTTCCGGGCACTCTAGTGTCCAATCTCCTTTTACCCTCGAGTCACGAAAGACAAACTTGCCAATCTAACTCTTCAGGATCAAGAAGATTGAACAGGGGCAGCTGTTGTACCCCAAAATTTTCCCTCCCATTTCCTCAACATTTTCTCATCACAAAACCCTTGGAGCTCAAGATCCAATTAGGGTTTCCTCTGCTCAAGACTTCTCCTTGCACTGTTGACCCAAATTAGGGTTTGTGTTTGCACAAAGATGTTTTGACCAAAATTGCCTAAGATGACTTTCATGCTTCATATTGGACTCCCAAGTTTATCCATACCAAGTTTCAAGTCTTGATTCCAAATTTTGCCCAGTCAATTGGACAGTTGACCTAGAAATCAGCTGTATTGGGGAAAAAGTCAACTGTGGCCAATTGACAGACAAATCTCATGAAAATTGACCCACATCAACATTATGAACTCACATGGACCATTTGATCAAGTTTGGATCACAATTCCATAAGAAATTTGATCAGATCACCAAAAGGGCAAAATGGTCATTTTTAGGGTTTTGACTGCACAAAGGCAATTTTTGACTGTTTGACCTAGCCAATGGCAAACCAAGCTCACATATGGACTCAAGGACCCCATGGAATTGTATTGACATGCTCAACAAGTTCAAAAGATCCCAAGTACACAAAATTGACAGTTGAATTTCCCAGTCAATTGATCAATTTTGACTGTATACTGAAAAGTCAAACTTTGACTTTTTGGTCAAAGTCAAGTGTCAAGATTCATTTTTCATCAAAACATGCCAAATCATGAAACTTGTTCATCAAGAAATCAAGAATTGCAAATTAGGGTTTGAAATGAAGATTTTTCATAACTTAGAATTTTTCTAAGTTATGAAAAACCCTAATTTTTTCCTAACTTTGCCCCACTTTCTCACCAAGATTCATTTGGATTCAAGCAAAAGCCAAAACATTAAAGTTGTAGCCTATTGAAAAATCTACAACTTTGATTCACAAAGTTATCCCAAAAGAAGCTTGTAGCTCAGGTTACAATTTTTGGAACAAGGGTACCAAACCATTCTTAACTTAGAGAAAATTTGACCTATTTTAGGCAGGATTTTTGCCTAACTTCAACACCATTTTTCACATACTTCCACTTGGAATTTCAATTTGCATTTCAAAGATGGATTGTAGTACACATTCCAAGCTTTCCAAAATGTCCAAGAACTCATCAAACAACCTCATGGTTAGGGAGAATCGAATTTTACAATATGGGAAAAACTCACTTTTGATTTGGCCAAGTTACATGTTCATACATTTGTGCCATTTTGAATTCAGCATTCTTTCCTTGATTACAGGTCTTTTATCTCAATTACACTCCATAATTTAATGCTAACTCATTGTGCCAAGGCCTTGTTTTATGAGTTTAAGCATTACATGTTGAACTAAGCCACTTATAGAAAAAGCAAATTAGCCATTCTTGAAAAGTTGCACTTTATGTCTAAAGCAAATCCAAGCAAGTACAGTTAAGATCTCTTTAGCACAAGTTTATGAGTTAATTACACTGATCAAGACTAAGTGGTGCAGCATAGAATGGGGGCCTGTACAGGCTAGAAACACCAAGTTGCCTTTTGTTGCTTAAAGTGTAAGAAACATAGCATATCATCCAACAACTATCATTCCTGTAAACCAAGCCTTAAGAAAACTTGTCAAGCATATTCTAAACATCCATTCTGAGCTAGAACACGAGTGAACCATCTCCAATACCTCCCCACTCACAGAATCACCATTGAACTGCCTAAAACAGGGCATCCCTGCAGTTTGAGTTCCATAGCTCAAACCTTCCATGCATTCTTGCTAAAAACACTCCAAACACATCCCACAATATCCCTTGAAGCTATTCCAAACCTCAAATACGACCTGTAACACTCCCATACAACATCACCATTTTCATTTTCTTGTTTTGCAGTTGAAGTTCCATAGCACGATTCAAAAGGTTTCAAGACAAAGTAAAGCTTGGAATAGCATCCCTGGACATCAAGGAAGCTGTACCAATCATCACCTTGCACTGAAAGTACCTCAATCACCAGATACAACTTCAACTGAACAGGTAAGTTCATGAACTCGTATCTCTCTATCCAGGCATTGTTAGCTTTAGGTTTGTGAAGAAAACATGTCACATTCATAGCCCTGAACATGCCCATGTAATTAGATTTCATTTATATTACGTGTGCTTAGAGAATTTTAAGTCTGAACATGGAACAAAAACTAGGTCAGGAATTGGGGGAGAAGAAATTCTCTCTCATCTTAGAGAGTTAAGTCAAGTTCTTTGTATCCCTGAATTCGTCTCTTAATGCTCTACATTTTTCATGTTGTGAGTTTTGCTTGAAAGTCCAGGAATTGAGAGATGAAAAACGCGCGTGGATTGTGTTCAAACATGTTCTGAGGTTGAAGATGAAGTCTTCTTGGGCTGGGCCTGAGTTGACTTTCTTTTTGCACCCTTTTGTTACTTTTACACCCCCTGAGCCCATTTTGCTTATTTTAATGATTTTTTGACTTTTCTTTTTTTATTCTGACTTATTTATTTTTGCTAATAATATTAAAAATATAAAAAATATTTTTCACACCATTTTTGAATGTATAGGCATTTATTTGTTTAGAATAGTTTTTTTGTATATAAATAAATAAATAAACACTTTTATTTAAAAAATACCAAAAATAATGCAAACTTATTTTATTTCTGATTTTCATTTTATTTCTCTCTTGAAAATATTTTATATAAAATATACCTATTTTTTTATAAATATTAAATATTATTATTTTGTATATATAATACATATTTAGTAAATAATACAAATGTTTATATATATATATTAGTATATTTAGGTTAAAAATGCAAAATATATACATTTTTATTTTTATTAATATTTGACATTAAAAATACCTTTTTATAAATATACTTCATTTTTATTTTATTTTTTGTACATAATTATTAAATGTTGTACATATTAAATAATTAATGCATTTACTTAATAAAATTAGGGTTTTGCCCTAAACATAAAAAACTCCAAAAAATAATACTTTTTATTTTGGTTTATTTGACATAAAAATAATTTTTTTTCATACATATAAAAAGCCTTTTTGCATCTTGCATATTTATTTTATTTCTATTTAATTTGTGCAATTAAATATCTTGTAAATTCCCAAATTGATGTAATAGTCTAGATTTAAATTCCTTGTCAAAAACCCCCATTTGAACATTTGTACCCCCCTTCCCATATATTGTGTTGTAATAGCTTAGTAACTTTATTTTTCGCACTTTATTGCTTTCTAAATATACCATGTTAGAATTAGGGTTTGTATGCGAATCAAAAACAACAAAAATAGTTTGACCTAATTTCAAGATAAACAAGCATGAAAATGGACAACACTAATCACACTTGCACCCCTAGGGTATTCCACTTGTTGCCTTCAATAAATGGGCCATATTGCATGTTAGGTCTCTTTGGGCAAAACAAAACAATTCAAATGATCATAGTCCCTCGATGACGCTTTCAAAAGTTGCCTAAAATGATCAAGTCCCTTTCAAGGAAAAATTGCCCAAAGATACTTGGCACCATTGCAATTATGGTCTAAACGATGACCCGCGCCCGTCCCTTTCACATCCTAACACAAGATTGTCCACCAAATGCAATGGTGGAACAAACTTGTTAAAAGGGTTAAAAGCATAGGAGAAATCTTTGAGAAAATTATGAGTAGATAACCTCTTAGTTACTTGAATCAAACTTGCAAAACCAAAACACTTGCCTATTTTCTAAACCACACATCACTACACTTTCAAAACAACTTTCAAAAACAAATGAAAACCTTTTCAAAAGACATACACCTTTGTATACATCCCAACATGGATCATTACAAAGGTTGCCACCACATTGGCCTCTTTTCAAAACATTTTCAAATCCACACACACAAAGCACCATTTCAAACAATTGAAAATTAAGGCAAGTTGATCTAAGCAAGTAACTAAGAGCCCATGGGTAACCATGGATAGAAAGGGTGCTAATACCTTCCCTTTCTATAATCTACTCCCCGAACCCAAGAAAACATCTCAAAGGTTTTTGCTGTGCTTTTTAAACCTTTCCTTAGGATAAAATAAAAAGTCGGTGGCGACTCTTGCTCAACCGAAACATTTGCGAAAACAAACGCAAAACCATAGTTAGTTCTCCCACCGTATCACAGAACTGGCGACTCTGCTGGGGAGAAAATTAAAAGTGGAGTAACCTTAGGGCTTAGATCACCTTTGTTTTCAATTGTTTGCTTTGTTTGCTTTTATATTTGTGGGCTTTGCATCGGATTTTCATAAATCCTAACCCGGATCTGGGGAATACCCTTTTTAGGTAGCATAATCTGTGAGGGACCTGTCCGGCGTAGACCGACATGGGTGAAGCAGTGGCTACATTGGTGTGGCACCTTAGTCTGTACCGATATCCCTTGTGTTGCAACGAGGAGAATATGGGTCTTCTAAGGAGTCATTAAACACCAACCAACCTTAGAACCCTAAATTGACCAAACTTGGCCATTAGAACAGTAGCAGTATGCTACACTCATTGAGGCTAAACTCTCGCGATGGTTCTGGCCGCAAGAAAAGATTGCGATGCTGGAGTTATGACCGATTGAGGGTAGCCAATGATTTAAGATCCTCTAGAACCCGATTACTTTTGATAGGACAGGTTTTAACCAACGAAACCAAAAGAGGGTAATACCTAAACTTCATGCTGGCCTGAAACCTAAGGGTTGTCTTGTGTGACTTGTGTGCCTTATCATGCTTGCCTTTGTGAACATTTGTGGTGTATTTCATCATAGCATCATACCATTATACCATTACATGCATCCTGTATAAGGACTAACCCATTTCAAAGACAAAAAAGTTTCATCTTTGCTCTGTTTGATAGGACATCATGATGCCCGTGCGTAGGAATACTATCCGGCTCAACTTTGTTCAACCACCAACTTTGCTCAAAGATTTGGTTGGTAGGATTCCAAACACTACTTCCTTCATCAAAAGGCATGGTTCTCTCCTTGGCTTGATCACTTCAAAGTGGGACCAACAACTGATAAGTGTCCTGACCCAGTTTTATGACCCCCTGTATCATTGCTTTACCTTTCAAGACTTCCAGCTGGTCCCTACCCTGGAAGAATTCTCTGATTTGCTCGGTATCCCTGTTTTGGAGCAAACTCCATTCACTGGTTGGGAAAAGACTCCTAGGCCTGAAGAGGTTGCTGCAGTTCTCCCCTTGACCAAAGAAGAGGTATTGGCTAACTGGGAAACTAGAAGTGGAGTTAAGGGCTTTTTGGTCAAATTTCTGGTTGGCAAAGCTAATGATTTCTGGAATGACTTAGACTTCAAGACGTACGAAGACATTCTGTCTCTTTTAATCTATGGTCTGGTATTGTTCCCAAATCCTGACACCTTTATCAGTATCTATGCCATAAGGATCTTCATGTCTCGGAATCCTGTACCCACTCTTTTGGGTGATATCCTGCAACAACTCTATGCTCGTACTGCCCGAAAATGGGGAACTCCGTGGTGTTGTGCTCCTTTGCTAGTGAGGTGTTTTATTTCGCACCTTCCTAAGTTCGTGCTGAAGAATGAAGAAGGAAAGGGTTTGGCTCATAGGTTAATGTCTCTCACTGATAATGACATCACTTGGACTCTCAGAGGTTTGGAGGAGGTAGCTGTTATTGATCGTTGCGGAGAATACCCTAATGTCCCATTGATTGTTATCCAAGGAGGAATCTCTTATAATCCATGCTTAGCTCTCCGCCAGTTTGGAAGAGCCAGAAGAGTAGGGCCTCATGAAATGTTGGTTCCTCACTTCCATTTTGAATTTCAGGCAGACAGTGACAAACTACGCCATGGATTCATTAAGGCTTGGGACAGAATTCACAAAGCTGACCCACATGAGTTGGGACCAAAGACCTCTCTACCAATGGAACCCTATTGCAGATGGGTCCGCATCCGTGCTCAGAAATTAGGTATGCCGTACGAAGCTGTCAGACCTATCATCCTTGAATCTCCTGATGAAGATGGGGTTCCTCCAACTGTCCTCCCTCCTCAGATACCCACTGATTTTGACACATTGAAGAGATCTTGGGCGCAGCTAAAAGAAGAACGGGATTTTTATCGGGAAAAGTTCAACGAACAGGAACGGAAGATCCAGAGGCTGACTAAGCAATTGGAGGAGGAGCGGGTCCTGAATAACTACATCCACACTGAGAAGAGGAGGCCATGGGAGCACTGATGGGCTTTGGATATTTCCTCTTACAGCTTTTATTTCCTTTTCAGTATTTTTCATTCCTGTAATGCCTAAGGGCAAGTTGTTGAACAATTTAAAATTTGAATCTAATGAAGTGTGTTTCCCTTTTTGTCTACAAAGTTGAATCTCGTTTGTCTTTGAAAACATAAAACATATGCATCTCATTGCACCATATGCATAACAGGTACCCTTTTTCACAGGTTGCTTAATCTTCTTCGCTGTTTATTGGAACAGTCATCATGAATCCAGACTCATCCAGTGAGCAAGCAATCAAGGCCCTTCAGGCCCAAAGTGCCCAGTTTCAAGAAATGGTCCTGAGCCTGGCCCAAGGTCAGCAAGAGTTGAAGGCTCTACTCCTGAAGAAGAAGAAGAAAAAGAGGACTGTGTTATTCAACACCGGACGCAGGTTTGGGAACACACTCCATAATGAGGCTGATCCAACTACTTCCTCTGCAGAGAAAGACAGTCCCCAAGAGGGAGGAGCTCTTAGTCCTGCAGTCTCTGACAACGAGACGGACTACAATGACGAACAATACCCTCCCGCTGCTGACAGATACAAGCAATTAGAGGACCATTTGAGCGCCATGGAGATTCGGAATGTGCCGGGGCTGGATTTCGGAGATTTGGGGTTATCTTCTGGGGTAGTAATCCCACACAAGTTTAAGGCGCCTGCCTTTTCCAAATATGACGGGGCCTCCTGTCCAAAGCTGCATCTAAGGTCGTACGTAAGGAAAATCCAACCTTACACGGCAGATAAGAACCTTTGGATCCACTTCTTCCAAGATAGCCTTTTGGGGTCACAGCTTGAGTGGTTCTATCAACTAGATGGAACTAGTATCCGACATTGGGAAGATTTGGCAACCGCATTTTATAGACAATATCAATACAATTCTGACCTCGCTCCTACGCGTACCCAACTTCAGGGTATGTCTCTAGGAACGGGCGAAGGGTTCAAAGAATATGCACAAAAATGGAGAGATTTGGCTGGCAGGGTGCAGCCTCCATTGACTGATCGTGAGCTGGTTGATATGTTTCTAGGGACCTTGTCTGGTCCATTTTTCAATCATTTGGTTGGTAACTCCTCCGCTGGGTTTACAGATTTGATTCTGACGGGAGAAAGGATAGAAGCTGGCATCAGGTCAGGAAAGATACAAAAAGCTGCCTCCACAAGTGTTGAGAAGAGGCCTTTCAAGAAAGAAGCAAGTGCAGTCTATGGTCCTAGAAGACAAGTCAAGCCAGAAAGTCGCCAAGCCGTCAATGCCTTGGTCATTTCAAAACCTGATGCTGCTCCTCAGCAGTACAATCAGCAAAGAGGTGAAAGGCCCAAGAGGCAGTATACTCGGCTGAGTATGACCTTGTCACAAATTTTACCGCAACTGTTATCAACCAACTTGGTGACCATCAAAGAGGATCCGAAGGTCGTGAATACTGCATCTCCTAAGTATAACCCAAATGCCCGTTGTGCTTATCATTCCGATAGCCCCGGGCATACTACTGATGATTGCTGGGCCTTGAGAAATAAAGTGCAAGACCTTATCAACGCGAAGGAAATTCAGTTTGAGGCGCCTGAGAGGCCAAATGTTGTAACTGCTCCTATGCCCCAGCATAGAGTAAATGCCATTGAGGAAGATTTGTATGCTGTTTCGGTGAATGATGTTGCTACCCCTCTTTTGACTGTTAAGAGGAACTTACTACTAGCCGGTTTATTTCCGGGCTGTAGCAAGGGTTGCCTCTTGTGTGCTGTTATCCCTACCAGTTGTCCGCTGCTGAAATCAGGCATCCAAAGCCTGATGGATAGCAAAGAAATTATGTTCAAGAAAACTGCTGTTCCGTTTGTTTCCGCTGAAGAAGTATCCGTCGTCACGATTTACAATCCTACCAAGGCTCCCCCGAGAAAGCCAGTCCAAATTATGTCTGTTGCACCTATTACCATTACTGTTCCGGGGCCTCTCCCCTATGAATCTAACAAGGCTGTCCCATGGCACTATGGGGCAGACGTGTATGTGCTTGGAGTGAAGCAGGAGTTCAACACCGGTACCAGTATCAGTAACATCACTGGTCCCGCCAAGATTACTCGCAGTGGCAGGCTCTTCTCGCCTGACATTGCACCACCAGTTATCCGAAAACCTCTCATCATCACACCCGCAAGTGTGCATGTTCCAAATCAAGTTCCTGTGTCTACTACTGTCGCCGAGTCCTCTGATGCTCGGGGCAAAGAAGTTGCTACCGACTTGCCTGCCTGGACGGAGGCACCAAAAAAGACTGTTGTTGAAGCCTCCCAACAAGAAATGGAGGAAATCCTTAAAATCATTAAAAAGAGTGACTTCAATGTTGTTGAACAGCTGGGGCATACCCCCTCCAAAATCTCTATGCTATCATTGCTGCTATGCTCAGAGGCCCATGCAAAGGCCCTGATTTCATTTCTGAAAACGGCCCATGTGCCGCAAGAGACCTCTGCAGATCAATTCACTGACTGTGTGGCTAATTTGACAGTTGACAATGGTTTGGGGTTCTCGGATGCTGACCTCACCGCCAAAGGGAAAAATCACAATGATGCCCTGCACGTCTCTATAGAGTGCAGGGGCACTACTCTCGCACACGTATTGGTGGATACCGGTTCTTCCCTGAATGTTTTGCCCAAGAAGGCATTGGATCGCTTGGATTGTGAGGGTCTGGAGCTGAAACCTAGTAAAATCATTGTTAGAGCCTTCGACGGTTCTAAGAGGATGGTGCACGGTGAGGTAGACATTCCTATTCGTGTGGGTTCCCAAGTCTTCGACTCAATGTTCTATGTAATGGACATTCTTCCATCTTATTCCTGCTTGTTGGGTCGACCCTGGATTCATAAGGCTGGGGCAGTAACATCCACTCTACACCAGAAGCTCAAATACCCTGTCAAAGGGAAGATTGTTACTGTGCCGGGTGAGGAGGAATACATGGTAAGTCACTTGAATTCATTCCGGTATATCGAGATGGACGGGGAGTTTATTGAAACCCCCTTTCAGCATTTTGAGGAGGTACCTCCAACGTTGGCATCAGCTGAAACAGTGGTTGAAGAAGACTTTCCGTTGAAGATGGCGTCCTTGAAGGATGCCCGGGCTGTAATCGAGAAAGGAAAATGCGCAAACTGGGGTCAGCTTCCTGACTTCACTCAAAAGAACGACAAGTTTGGCTGGGCTTTACTGCAGAGGCTCAGAGGGTTGTGCGCAAAGAAAAGATCAGAAAGGCTCCGGTGTTTATCACCAACCCAAGGGTGAATGCTATCGAGGAGGACGTAGAGGAAGCAGAGTTTGACAGTTGGATCTATCAAACCACCAGCAACGGACCAAGCAACTGGACGGCAAAGGATTTTACACCAATTACATTTGTCACGCAGTAATTAACTCTTTTGATTTTCAATTTGTAACAAACAATATGTTGAAACTTTTATTGGCTCGGTGTCCTACCCGGGGCATCGTAGCTCCATTTGTGAGGGCTTTTTGTATGACATTTCCATATATCATTAATCAAAACATTGGACGTTTGTTGCATTTCAAATCTTGCGCTCTTTTTCTTTCTGTGTTATATATTGCAAAACAGCTATATTTACACACACTCACTTATACAGGTTTCAATCCACTCTGGATCTCACTGGTAACAGCTCTGCTACCACCAGTTATGACTTCGAGAATCCGATCAGCTTGGCCGAAGACGAAGGTGAAGATGATTGCGAAGTGCCTGGTGAACTCGCAAGACTGCTACTCCAGGAAGAGAGGGCCATTCAGCCGCATGAAGAGCCGGTGGAAACAGTGAACCTGGGTACTGAGACAAATAGAAAAGAAGTCAAGATTGGGGCCAATCTAGAGCTCAGCGTGAAGCAACGATTGATCCAGATGCTACATGATTACATGGAGATCTTTGCTTGGTCATACGAAGACATGCCTGGTTTGGATGCCGACATTGTAGTTCATCACCTGCCTACCAAGGAAGACTGCCCTCCGGTAAAGCAAAAGGTCCACCGTATGCGCCCAGAGATGTCCGAAAAGATCAAGGCTGAGGTTATGAAGCAATTCGATGCCGGGTTTCTAGCAGTAACTTCTTACCCTCAGTGGGTGGCCAATGTGGTGCCAGTGCCGAAGAAGGACGGTAAAGTCAGAATGTGTGTCGACTACAGGGATTTGAACAGGGCAAGCCCCAAGGATGACTTCCCCCTACCTCACATCGACGTTCTTGTTGACAATACTGCTCAACACAAGGTGTTCTCCTTCATGGATGGTTTTTCAGGGTATAATTAGATCAAGATGGCTCCGGAAGGTATGGAAAAGACTACCTTTGTGACTCAGTGGGGCACCTTCTGCTACAAGGTCATGCCATTCGGGTTGAAAAATGCTGGGGCAACCTACCAACGCGCCATGGTTGCTTTATTTCATGATATGATCCATCATGAGATTGAAGTATACGTTGACGCCATGATTGCAAGGTCCCAAACTGAGGAGGAACACCTTGACCATCTGCGGAAGCTGTTTGACCGACTGAAGTTATACAAGCTGAGGTTGAACCCAAACAAATGCGCCTTTGGGGTGAGGTCCGGAAAATTGCTAGGCTTCATTGTAAGCGATAAAGGTATTCAGGTGGACCCGGCCAAGGTAAAAGCCATACAAGAGATGCCGACTCCCAAGACAGAGAAAGAAGTCAGAGGCTTTCTGGGACGACTGAATTACATTGCCCGATTCATCTCGCATCTAACTGCTACCTGTGAGCCAATCTTTAAATTGCTGAAGAAAGATCAAGTAGTACGTTGGAACGATGAATGTCAGGCTGCTTTCGAAAAGATAAAGGAGTATCTCCAAGAGCCACCCATTCTTATGCCACCAGTGGAAGGGAGACCTCTGATACTATACTTGACAGTACTTGACAACTCAATGGGGTGTGTGCTGGGGCAGCATGACGAGTCTGGCCGAAAAGAGCACGCTATTTATTACCTGAGCAAAAAGTTTACCGACTGTGAGTCTCATTACTCACTGCTCGAGAAAACTTGCTGCGCTCTGGTATGGGCTGCTCGCCGGCTGAGACAGTATATGCTGACTCACACCACTTTGTTGATTTCAAAGATGGATCCCATCAAGTATATATTCGAAAAGCCTGCTCTGTTGGGAAGAATAGCGAGATGGCAAATGATCTTGACAGAATATGATATCCAGTACACAACTCAGAAAGCAATCAAGGGAAGTGTATTGGCAGATCATTTGGCACACCAACCTGTGGACGATTACCAATCATTGAACTTTGAATTTCCGGACGAAGACATCATGGTGGTAACTGACTGTGAAGTACCTGGACCGGATGAAGGACCTGAGGAAGGATCCCGATGGTCTATGCATTTTGACGGAGCCTCAAATGCTTTAGGTAATGGCGTCGACGCTGTAATCATATCCCCCAAAGGAACTCATACTCCACTCACCGCCCGATTGTGTTTCAGCTGCACCAACAACATGGCAGAATATGAGGCATGTATCATGGGTCTTCAAGCTGCAATCGACTTAAGGATCAAGTTTCTGAGTGTCTTCGGAGATTCCGCTCTCGTGATCAATCATATCAAAGGAGAGTGGGATACGAAACACCCAAATCTTATTCCTTACAAGGAGTATGTGTTGACTTTGCTTCCCCACTTTGAAGAGATAACTTTCGAACACTTCCCAAGAGAGGAGAATCAGCTAGCAGACGCACTAGCTACGATGTCTTCAATGTTCAAAGTCAAATGGGACAATGAGGCTCCCCGGATCATCATCTGGAAATTGGACGAACCGGCATACTGCTGCGATCTTGAGGCCGAAAAAGTGACTGAAAAACCCTGGTATCATGAGGTGAAGAGATACTTGGAAGCCCAGGAATACCCTGAAGGTGCATCTGTCAATGACAAGAAGTTCATGAGAAGGTTTGCGGAAAAATTCTTCCTCAGCAACGGCATTCTCTACAAACGGAATCATGATTCAACTCTACTGCGTTGTGTGGATAAGGCTGAAGCAGAGAAGATCATGATAGAGCTACATGAAGGTACATTCGGAACACATTCCAGTGGACACACCATGGCGAAGAAAATCCTTAGGGCAGGATATTTATGGTCCACAATGGAAGCCGACTGTTACCAACATTCTCGAACTTGTCACAAATGCCAGATCTATGCTGATAAGGTGCACATCCCTCCGGTTCCTCTGAACGTCCTGACGGCACCTTGGCCTTTTGCAATGTGGGGCATCGATATGATCGGTGAGATCCGACCAACAGCATCCAACGGGCATCGCTTCATCTTGGTAGCAATTGATTACTTCACGAAGTGGGTTGAGGCAGCCTCCTACGCCACCGTAACCAAGAGTTTTGTTGCACGTTTCATTCGGCATAACCTGATCTGTCGGTACGACGTCCCGAAAAGGATCATTACGGACAATGGTACCAATCTCAATAACAAGATGATCACTGAGCTCTGCGAACAATTTAAGATACAACACCACAACTCTTCTCCTTACCGGCCGAAGATGAATGGGGCTGTAAAAGCAGCCAATAAGAATATCAAGAAAATTGTGCAGAAGATGACAATGACCTATAAAGATTGGCACGAGATGTTACCGTTCGCTCTTCATGGGTACCGTACCTCAGCAAGAACGTCAATCGAGGCAACACCCTTTTCCTTGGTCTATGGCATGGAGGCAGTCTTGCCAATTGAAGTCCAGATACCCTCTCTCCGGATAATGAAGGATGCAGACTTGAGTGAAGATGACTGGACCCAGACTCGACTTGATCAATTAAACCTGATTGACGAAAAAAGACTCACCGCTATCTGTCATGGTCAGACGTACCAAAAACGGATGATCAGGGCATTTAACAAGAAAGTCAGACCACAAGAGTATCAAGTTGGGGACCTGGTCATAAAACGCATCATCCTTCCTCAAAGTGATCCCCGGGGCAAATGGACCCCTACGTACGAAGGGCCATTTGTGGTTAAACATGTGTTCTCAGGAGGAGCCATGATTCTGACCACCATGGATGGTGACGACCTTCCTCACCCCGCCAATGCAGACATAGTAAAAAGATACTACGCATGAATAAAAGACCCGCTAGGTTGACATACCTAGGCAAAAATAAGGGCTTCCCGGCGAACCAAAAGGGTTCGAGCAAAAATAAGGGATGAAATGAAAAAAATCTATACACCCGGCAAGTCGAAAATCTGAAAAGGAGGCTTGGGTAAAAATGGGTATCCCGGTGGACTGAAAACCCGAAAGGGCGGTCCAGGCAAAAGTTAGGGATAAAGCGTAACACTATGTCTCATTGGATCACCTTGCATCCAGAATTCAGCATCAACTATCTGGCTCAGACTTCGGCATCGACCAATCAGCTTCATCTTCAACTAAACAGCAAAGTGATGAGACGCTTGAAGACATAAAGGCGATAGCAGAGTTGGAACCCAGTGGGAATATTGTGCACATAGCTGTTTTGTTTCCTTTTCAAAATTGTATAAACTCTATGTTATTCGGCGGCATTCTCTTACTAGGATGTCAGCCTCTTGTACAAAAACGCCTATTCACAGGCAAATTTCAAAATCAATACAAGTTCACTTTTCCAAACAAATTGCCCATTGTTTTTCCTTTTTCTGTTTTGTCTTGCGAAGAACGTCCAATGTTCATTTTTTATATATGCATTTGACATTAAATTGCTGATTCATAAATATTTGCATATGAAACAAAACACTAATTACAGGTGACATCAAAAACAGGGGCAATGTAAAGTTGTCTGATGCAGTCTGGTTGCTTTGTCCGCCAAGGTACCAAGGTAGATCTAACTGAAGGATGTGATCAAGTTCTCTCAACTCCCCACAGAGTAAGACAAGATAGCAACATTCCCCAGTGGAGTATAGGCATTCATTAGCAAGCATCCCCGACAGTCTTGACCTAAGATGGTTCCCCGGCGGAATATCAATACCCCAGTGTAATTCCAAAAGTTTCCCCAGGAAAGTGGAATTCTTATCCCCAGCAGGTTTTGAAGCTTATCCCCAGTAGATTCTGGAAGCTTATCCCCCGCAGACTAATTGCCACGGAAGATCGCCCTCGGCAAAGTTCTTCCTATCCCCAGCGGAGTTCATCAAAGTTCCCTAACATAACTTATCAACACAATCCCCAGCGGAGTTTATCTTTGGTATCCCCAACGGAGTTTATCATCATTGTCCCCAGCGGAATCCATCATTGAAATCCTCAGTGAAGCTCTCGTCAAACTTCAGCAAAGTATCTCTTCCACAGAGCAATTCCTCGCAGAGTAATCTCTCCAACAAGTTTATTCCTCAACGGAGTCATCTTCTCCTACCGGTGTATTCTTGCAACCGTCATCCACAGCGGAAACGAAGAGCTCTACTCTTCAATGTCATCCCAGGATTTAATTCCCCGGCCGGTCGTCAAGGATTTATTTTCCTAGACGAAAATACATTCATAAACATTTCACATTTCATACATCTTGCTTACATGCATGATAAAGTGCATACAACACTATCTCATGTTGAACATCATGACATCATGCATTTCATACATCATGACATTGCATACAACTGATGTTTTTGCCTTTTCATAAAAAAGACAACTACCTACAACTGTCACAGTTTCCAGATTCGATTCCTGTATCTGGCCAGGGCACATCTGTGAGTGATCAGTTTCCAGACTCGATTCCTGTATCTAGCCAGGGCACGTCTAAAGAGTTTGAAGATTTGATTCCTGTATCCAGCCAGGGCATATCTATCAACTGTCGCATTTCCAGACTCGATTCCTGTATCTAGCCAGGGCACGTCTGAAGAATTTGAAGATTCGATTCCTGTATCCAACTAGGGCACATCTATCAACTATCACAATTTCGGACTCCATTCCTGTATCTAGCCAGGGCACGTCTGAAGAGTTTGAAGATTCAATTCCTGTATCCAGCCAGGGCATATCTGTTGACGACTATTTCCGGATTCGATTCCTGTATCCAGCCAGGGCACATCTGTGAGCAACCGATTGTAGATTCGACACCTGTATCTAGCCAGGGGATATCTGCATGAGGAGATTGAAGATCAAACACCTGTAACAAGCCAGGAAAACATCTGTCTTTCTCAAATACACAAGTTCTCGCTAAGGAATCTCTTATGCGATCAACACTTCCAAATGGCATCTATAAGCCCATTCCCGACAAGGTTCTGTCACATCTCCAGGTGGCATCTATAAGCCCATCTCCCTATTCACCATCTCTTCAAATGGCATCTATAAGCCCATTCCCGACATCACATTGCTGATACTCCAACATGCGAGTGCAAATTTCCGGGCACTCTAGTGTCCAATCTCCTTTTACCCTCGAGTCACGAAAGGCAAACTTGCCAATCTAACTCTTCAGGTTCAAGAAGATTGAACAGGGGCAACTGTTGTACCCCAAAATTTTCCCTCCCATTTCCTCAACATTTTCTCATCACAAAACCCTTGGAGCTCAAGATCCAATTAGGGTTTCCTCTGCTCAAGACTTCTCCTTGCATTGTTGACCCAAATTAGGGTTTGTGTTTGCACAAAGATGTTTTGACCAAAATTTCCTAAGATGACTTTCATGCTTCATATTGGACTCCCAAGTTTATCCATACCAAGTTTCAAGTCTTGATTCCAAATTTTGCCCAGTCAATTGGACAGTTGACCTAGAAATCAGCTGTATTGGGGAAAAAGTCAACTGTGGCCAATTGACAGTCAAATCTCATGAAAATTGACCCACATCAACATTATGAACTCACATGGACCATTTGATCAAGTTTGGATCACAATTCCATAAGAAATTTGATCAGATCACCAAAAGGGCAAAATGGTCATTTTTAGGGTTTTGACTGCACAAAGACAATTTTTGACTGTTTGACCTAGCCAATGGCAAACCAAGCTCACATATGGACTCAAGGACCCCATGGAATTTTCTTGACATGCTCAACAAGTTCAAAAGATCCCAAGTACACAAAATTGACAGTTGGATTTCCCAGTCAATTGATCAATTTTGACTGTATACTGAAAAGTCAAACTTTGACTTTTTGGTCAAAGTCAAGTGTCAAGATTCATTTTTCATCAAAACATGCCAAATCATGAAACTTGTTCATCAAGAAATCAAGAATTGCAAATTAGGGTTTGAAATGAAGATTTTTCATAACTTAGAATTTTTCTAAGTTATGAAAAACCCTAATTTTTTCCTAACTTTGCCCCACTTTCTCACTAAGATTCATTTGGATTCAAGCAAAAGCCAAAACATTAAAGTTGTAGCCTATTGAAAAATCTACAACTTTGATTCATAAAGTTTTCCCAAAAGAAGCTTGTAGCTCAGGTTACAATTTTTGGAACAAGGGTACCAAACCATTCTTAACTTAGAGAAAATTTGACCTATTTTAGGCAGGATTTTTGCCTAACTTCAAGACCATTTTTCACATACTTCCACTTGGAATTTCAATTTGCATTTCAAAGATGGATTGTAGTACACATTCCAAGCTTTCCAAAATGTCCAAGAACTCATCAAACAACCTCATGGTTAGGGAGAATCGAATTTGACAATATGGGAAAAACTCACTTTTGATTTGGCCAAGTTACATGTTCATACATTTGTGCCATTTTGAATTCAGCATTCTTTCCTTGATTACAGGTCTTTTATCTCAATTACACTCCATAATTTAATGCTAACTAATTGTGCCAAGGCCTTGTTTTATGAGTTTAAGCATTACATGTTGAACTAAGCCATTTATAGAAAAAGCAAATTAGCCATTCTTGAAAAGTTGCACTTTATGTCTAAAGCAAATCCAAGCAAGTACAGTTAAGATCTCTTTGGCACAAGTTTATGAGTTAATTACACTGATCAAGACTAAGTGGTGCAGCATAGAATGGGGGCCTGTACAGGCTAGAAACACCAAGTTGCCTTTTGTTGCTTAAAGTGTAAGAAACATAGCATATCATCCAACAACTATCATTCCTGTAAACCAAGCCTTAAGAAAACTTGTCAAGCATATTCTAAACATCCATTCTGAGCTAGAACACGAGTGAACCATCTCCAATACCTCCCCACTCACAGAATCACCATTGAACTGCCTAAAACAGGGCATCCCTGCAGTTTGAGTTCCATAGCTCAAACCTTCCATGCATTCTTGCTAAAAACACTCCAAACACATCCCACAATATCCCTTGAAGCTATTCCAAACCTCAAACACGACCTGTAACACTCCCATACAACATCACCATTTTCATTTTCTTGTTTTGCATTTGAAGTTCCATAGCACGATTCAAAAGGTTTCAAGACAAAGTAAAGCTTGGAATAGCATCCCTGGACATCAAGGAAGCTGTACCAATGATCACCTTGCACTGAAAGTACCTCAATCACCAGATACAACTTCAACTGAACAGGTAAGTTCATGAACTCGTATCTCTCTATCCAGGCATTGTTAGCTTTAGGTTTGTGAAGAAAACATGTCACATTCATAGCCCTGAACATGCCCATGTAATTAGATTTCATTTATATTACGTGTGCTTAGAGAATTTTAAGTCTGAACATGGAACAAAAACTAGGTCAGGAATTGGGGGAGAAGAAATCCTCTCTCATCTTAGAGAGTTAAGTCAAGTTCTTTGTATCCCTGAATTCGTCTCTTAATGCTCTACATTTTTCATGTTGTGAGTTTTGCTTGAAAGTCCAGGAATTGAGAGATGAAAAACGCGCGTGGATTGTGTTCAAACATGTTCTGAGGTTGAAGATGAAGTCTTCTTGGGCTGGGCCTGAGTTGACTTTCTTTTTGCACCCTTTTGTTACTTTTACACCCCCTGAGCCCATTTTGCTTATTTTAATGATTTTTTGACTTTTCTTTTTTTATTCTGACTTATTTATTTTTGCTAATAATATTAAAAATATAAAAAATATTTTTCACACCATTTTTGAATTTATAGGCATTTATTTGTTTAGAATAGTTTTTTTGTATATAAATAAATAAATAAACACTTTTATTTAAAAAATACCAAAAATAATGCAAACTTATTTTATTTCTGATTTTCATTTTATTTCTCTCTTGAAAATATTTTATATAAAATATACCTTTTTTTATAAATATTAAATATTATTATTTTGTATATATAATACATATTTAGTAAATAATACAAATGTTTATATATATATTAGTATATTTAGGTTAAAAATGCAAAATATATACATTTTTATTTTTATTAATATTTGACATTAAAAATACCTTTTTATAAATATACTTCATTTTTATTTTAGTTTTTGTACATAATTATTAAATATTGTACATATTAAATAATTAATGCATTTACTTAATAAAATTAGGGTTTTGCCCTAAACATAAAAAACTCCAAAAAATAATACTTTTTATTTTTGTTTATTTGACATAAAAATACTTTTTTTTCATACATATAAAAAGCCTTTTTGCATCTTGCATATTTATTTTATTTCTATTTAATTTGTGCAATTAAATATCTTGTAAATTCCCAAATTGATGTAATAGTCTAGATTTAAATTCCTTGTCAAAAACCCCCATTTGAACATTTGTACCCCCCTTCCCATATATTGTGTTGTAATAGCTTAGTAACTTTATTTTTCGCACTTTATTGCTTTCTAAATATACCATGTTAGAATTAGGGTTTGTATGCGAATCAAAAACAACAAAAATAGTTTGACCTAATTTCAAGATAAACAAGCATGAAAATGGACAACACTAATCACACTTGCACCCCTAGGGTATTTCACTTGTTGCCTTCAATAAATGGGCCATATTGCATGTTAGGTCTCTTTGGGCAAAACAAAACAATTCAAAAGATCATAGTCCCTCGATGACGCTTTCAAAAGTTGCCTAAAATGATCAAGTCCCTTTCAAGGAAAAATTGCCCAAAGATACTTGGCACCATTGCAATTATGGTCTAAACGATGACCCGCGCCCGTCCCTTTCACATCCTAACACAAGATTGTCCACCAAATGCAATGGTGGAACAAACTTGTTAAAAGGGTTAAAAGCATAGGAGAAATCTTTGAGAAACTTATGAGTAGATAACCTCTTAGTTACTTGAATCAAACTTGCAAAACCAAAACACTTGCCTATTTTCTAAACCACACATCACTACACTTTCAAAAACAAATGAAAACCTTTTCAAAAGACATACACCTTTGTATACATCCCAACATGGATCATTACAAAGGTTGCCACCACATTGGCCTCTTTTCAAAACATTTTCAAATCCACACACACAAAGCACCATTTCAAACAATTGAAAATTAAGGCAAGTTGATCTAAGCAAGTAACTAAGAGCCCATGGATAACCATGGATAGAAAGGGTGCTAATACCTTCCCTTTCTATAATCTACTCCCTGAACCCAAGAAAACATCTCAAAGGTTTTTGCTGTGCTTTTTAAACCTTTCCTTAGGATAAAATAAAAAGTCGGTGGCGACTCTTGCTCAACCGAAACATTTGCGAAAACAAACGCAAAACCATAGTCAGTTCTTCCACCGTATCACAGTACCATATATCACTTATCCACGTGGTACCTTACCACTTTCCGTATTACACTTAAGTGCACCGTATCTTACGGTGTTCCTTATTTATTCTATCTCTCATCAACCTGTCCTTATGTGTGTGACCCTGTAGGTTTTCGCGACGTTGGCAATTATATTAAATCACACATTTAATATAATAAACAGTGAGCGGTATCTAGCAACACATCACTGTTACCCAAGTCACGAAAATGTCATGTGATCTGACCAAACCTTTTCCGTGATAATATTTGTGTTGTACAATTACCCTTTTGCCCTCATGTCTATATTGAACACAAGGCATACACTGAGTCACCCTTGTCTAGTTCAATATTGGGCCCTTAGACATTTATCCTGTTATGCACGATGAGCAAATTCCATTTAGGTCACTCATGTCCCTTAGCATGCTTTGTGAAGTACCCATCAACCGTCTTTATAGTCATCCAGTTACGGATGACGTTTGATCAGCAATAAATTACTTGACTCTACATCTAGGGTCCATAGTGGTTTCAGGTCGAAGGGTGGTATACACCATTATCATCATGAGAATAACTTATGACACTTTGCATAACATTCTATGTAGTATTCTCATAGCGGGTCAATCCAGTATAAATATTACTCCTAATATTCATACCTATGTCAAGACTTGATAACTCCTTATCTATGATCCATGAGATGTGATCATCAATCTATCTTCATAATAATCTTAATGCTTTAATGTTATCCCACTTCACATTAAAGCTTGACTACGGATACTTTAAGAATAGTGTCTTATGTTTAATGGGATCTCATGATTAAGTCACACTTAACATTTCATTAAACAAATAAACCATTCTAGGGACTTTATTATTTTAGAAAGCAAACATAATAAAGAAATGCCTTTTATTATTAATAAATAATTCGATACAAGTACCAAAAGTATTGGCCTCTAGGGCTTACACCAACAAAAGCAGTTTTGCTTTTCCACTTTTCTAAAAAGTTTGCCCATTTTTCTGGAAAATGATGATAGGCTATGACAAGCCTTTTGCTTGTTATATGGTTTACCTCCTGCTGCATTGTACTTTCTGCTGCATTGTACTTTCGTGCTGCATTGCTTGTGCTGCCTTGGTTCAGTTTGCATCCAGTTGACCTTATTTGCATTTGAAAAAATTTGTTTTGCTTGCAATGCTGAGTTTGATGCAATTTTAGTTTGCCATGCTGTTTGGTTTGTTGCAATACTTGCATCCATTTTGCCTTTGTATGCTGTTTGGTTTGCCATGCTGTTTGGTTTAGTTGCTTGACAATTTGGCCTTGTTATGTTTTCATCTGAACCATTTGCCTTGCATTCTTTAGCTTGCATTTTTCATTTTTCTCTTTGTGAACCAAGAAGAGCAATCTTCTTGTGATTTGCAAAGAGAAAAAAATAAAAACACAATGAAATGAAAATAGCTCCTCTGATTCCAAACGGCAAACTTTAATGATGAATATTTTCTTTCTTTTTTTGTTTGAAAATTCTATTTAATTAACTGTACTAATCCTATTTTCTTTGTCTTTCTTTCATGTGAGTACAAATTGGGTGATGACAAAGCAGAGGAAGCAAGAAATTCTTTGTGGAGAGCATGGGAGCAATGGAAGCTTAGGCTTAGACTTGTAACTTAGAGAGATTTTTCATTAATTGTAATAATTTATTTTCCAAGTACTATAAGCAGTAAAACTTAAAGCATACGAATAATAAATTATTTTTTAGTAACAACATTTGAAATAAATGAAGAAAGCTTTGTGAGGAAATCTGATATCCAAAAAAATCTTCCACTGTCAGTATCTTGCAATTCTCTCCTCAAGTCTTCACTGACTCTTTAAGATTCCTGATTAAAATAACTGAAACTGCATTCCAATATTTCCAATACAGATAACTTAAATTCCAAGTAATCCAAAAAACTCTGTAATGTCATAACCTTGCAACAGCTTTCCAATCAAAATACACACTGCGTATTCCAATAAACAAGCAAACGTTTCATTCCATTAACGAAGAAAATGTCTTAACAGACGCACATTATTTGGATAACCTGGATCAGACAAAACCTGAATATTCCAAATGACCATCTCAGCTCCTATCTCCTATCCTAGATAAACAAGTCTTGAGAACAACCAGTAAACTTTCAGTAAACTTGAAAAAGTGTGAAAACATGTGACAATTAATTTGAATTTCTGAGAATTCAGTTTCTTCTTGAGAAATGCGAGAAAAACCTAATTCTTGATCTATTGCCAAAGAAAAATCTGTCTAATCGATTCCTGAGCCAAATCTTAAAAATCTGAGAAAACCCTAGGGTTGTGATTTCTTGTGAAAAAGGGAGGGCAAATTTTGGGGTACAACAAAGTCCTTCTCCGTCCAGTTATTAAGTCCAATGTTGTTTGTTGGGTAGATCCAGCTGTCAATGTCTGAATCTTCTTCACTGTCCTCAATTGCATTTACTCCCCGATTGCAGATGTGTAGAGGAGGTCTTCTAATCCGCGCGCGCCTAACAGCCTTTTGAGCCCCTGTAGTAAAGCCCAAACCAAATTTGTCAGTTTTGTGAGTGAAATCAGGGAGCTGACCCCAATTGGCACACCCACCTTCTTCAACTACAGCCCTGGCGTCTTTGAGAGAAGCCATCTTCAGCGGAGGTTTGTTGGTAGTAACTTCAGTTGATGCCAAAGTCTGAGGGACCTCTTCGAAGTTTTGACAAGGAGTTTCTATGAAATCCCCATCCATCTCTACATAACGGAAGGAATTGAGATGACTTACCATATACTCCTCTTCACCTCGCACCATGACAATTTCACTGGATACTTCAGCATTTGATGGAGTGTAGAAGTAACTGCCCCAGCCCTATGGATCCACAGATGACCCAACAAGCAAGAATACGATGGCCTGATATCCATTACGTAGAAGGTGGGCCCAAAGGTCTGAGAACCCACTTTGACAGAGATGTCCACCTTCCCGTGCATCATTCTCTTTGATCCTTCAAAAGCCCTTACCACAATATTACTCGGCTTTAAAGTCAAACCCTCACAATCTAAAGGGTCCAACGCTTTCTTCGGCAGAACATTCAGCAAAGACCCGGTGTCTACCAGTACATGAGCCATAGTGGTGCCCCTGCACTCAATTGAGACATACAGAGCATCATTATGATTCTTCCCCTTAGTGGTCAGATCCGCATTTGAAAATCCTAGCCCATTGTTAGCAGTCAAGCTAGCCACACAATCCTTGAACTGGTCTGCTGAAGTTTCCTGCGGCTCATGCGCAGTCTTGAGAAATGCAATCAAAGCCTTCGCATGGGCTTCAGAACAAAACAGAAGAGACAACATGAAGATCTTTGACGGGGTCTGCCCCAACTGTTCGAC
Organism: Vicia faba; assembly: GCA_948472305.1. Lineage (NCBI taxonomy): Eukaryota > Viridiplantae > Streptophyta > Magnoliopsida > Fabales > Fabaceae > Vicia > Vicia faba. The sequence goes on from OX451738.1 coordinate 360,128,666, forward strand.
CATATTATAGTCGCTTTTCTTGATAATTTTCAGTATTTCCTCTATTTCCTGTTTAGAGGCTTCCACAATAATTTTTCTAGGTGCCTCCGTCCGGGCAGGCTCGCCTATAATTTATTTACCCCGAGTCCCAGATGGCTCGGCGATAGGGGTGATAACTGGAGTAAGAACTGGAACAATAGTTGATGTACTAGCAGGAACGGCAGATGGAATAACAATAGGTTTGTTGACACTCGGAGGGGAAATCTCGGGAGAGAACAACTTTCCACTTCTGGTAACCTTACTAGCCCCAACAATATTACTGACATCAGTGTCAGCTTCTTTGTTCTTCAAATCTTGCTTAATGCCATGATAATACACATCAGCACCATAGTGCCATGGGACATCCTTGTCTGAAGTGTATGGGATGGGACCAGGAACAATGATTATTAGCAGAGTAATTCTTTGAATAGGTGTAATCCTAACAGGTCTTCTCGAGGAAACCTTGGAAGGATTGGCGGAAATGGTTATGATGGAAACATCTTCATTTGGAACAACAGGAATCATAGTCTTTTCGAACAGAATCTCTTTATTATCCATCAAGCACTAAACACCTGACTTCAACAAGTAGCAACCAGAAGGTAGAATCGAGCACATGTGACAACCTTCATCACAACCCGGAAATAAACCGGCCAATAGCAAATTCCTCTTGACAGTCATGAGAGGAGTAGAAATTTCTTCAACAGAGGTCACAAACAAATCAGTATCGACAACATTGACTCCACGACCATGTTTGGGCATAGGAGCAGTTATTACATTCGGATTTTCCGGAGCATCGAACTCTATCTCCTTAGCTTCCGGAAAGTCTTGTACTTTGTTTCTCAGAGCCCATCAATCATTGGTATCGTGGCAAGGATTCTCAGAATGGTAGGCGCACCGTGCGTTGGGATTGTATCTGGGAGAGGTAGTGTTTGGATTTTTGGGAGCCTCCCTCAATGTGGTCAAGTTGGATCTCAGCAGGTGAGGTAACACTTCAGCCAATGTCATGCTAATGCGGGTAAACTGTCGTTGTGGTCTTTCCACCCTTTGTTGATTATTGCATTGTGAAGCAACTGAGGGTCTTGGTATCACTACAGCATTTACCGTTGGACGGTGTTCAGATCTGTTTTGGCCCCTTGGGCTATAAACTGCACTGGCTTCCTTCTTACCAGTAAAAGGTTTCTTTACCAAACTCGAAGAGGCATCCTTATGTATTTTTCCACTTCGAATTCCAGCCTTTACTCTTTCTCCAGTTAGAATGAACTCGATGAAACCAGACGACGAGTTGCCAATCAAGTGGTTGAAAAATGGACCAGACAGCATCCCCAGAAACATATCAACCAACTCCCTATCAGACAAAGGGGGTTGAACTCTGCCAGCCAAATCTCTCCATTTTTTAGCGTAATCTTTGAAACCTTTACCTGCACCCATGGACATACTCTGGAGTTGAGTACGAGTGGGAGCAAGATCGGCATTGTACTGATACTGCTTGTAGAAAGAAGCAGCAAGATCTTCCCAGTTTCGGACATTGGCCCCTTCCAACTGGTAGAACCATTCAAGCTGAGTTCCTGATAGACTATCTTGGAAGAAATGCACCCACAAATTTCTATCAGCAGTGTGGGTTTGAATTTTCCTGACATAAGAGCGGAGATTGAGCTTTGGGCAGGATACTCCATCATACTTAGCAAAAACTGGAGCCTTGAACTTCTGAGGGATGACCACCCCCGATACCAGTCCCAGTTCTCTGAAATCCAAACCAGGTATCTTCTGAACTTCCATGGTGCTCAGACAGTCTTCTTGCTACTTGTATCTATCCTCGACAGGAGGATATTGCTCATCATCATAATCAGTATCATTGTCCGAGACTGCAGGACTAGGGTCCTTTTCCTCTTCTTGGTTCTCCCCGTCTTTGGATGAGGAGATCAGATCAGTTTGATGCTTCAACATTTCTCCAAACCTTATGCCTATATTCAGAATACCAACTTTCTTCTTCTTCTTCTCTTTCAGAATGAGGGTTTTCAGATCCTCTTTCCCCTTTTCCAGACTGATGAACATCTGTTAGAACTGGGCGTTTTGTGCTTGAAGATACTTGATGACTTGCTCTGAAGACATTTATGCTGAAATAAACAGCGAAGAAGATGAGAAACCTGTAATGGTACCTGTAATGATGTGTATGATAATGGGATGCACATGTAATGATTTCAAAGACCTTAGGAGATTTAAATTTGCGAACCAAAATAAACAAAACTTTATTAGCTCAAATTTGAAAGGTTCAACATGCCTTTAAGGCATTATAAATAAGCAAATAAAACAAATCTAAAACTAGAAAAGCAAAATCAAAAGTCCCATGAATGCTTTCTCCTTGTGCTGATGTAATCATTGAGCACTCTTTCTTCCTCGATCTGCCTGGTGAGTGTTATACCCCAAAATTTGCCCTCCCATATTCTTCAAGAAATTGCCAAGCCAAGTCACAAAATTCCCCAAGGGTTGTGCAGTGCAACAGTCTCCCATACAGTCAAAACTAGGGTTTGTGGTCTGATCAAGAAAATGAAGTTTTCAAAGGCCCAATCAAGTCTCACATGCCTACAAACATGGTCAAGCATCCTCATATCAAGTTTCAAGGCATTCAGCTCAAAATTGCACAGTCAAAATCCTAAATTGCACTACAGTCAACTGTAGGGGCAAAATGGTCATTTGGCAGTCAAAAGTTCAAATTTTTGGTCAACATATCATTTTGAAGCCACAAACATCATTTGATCAATGCTTGATCATGATTCTCAAAACTTGGCTCAGAAATCATCAAAGATGCAAAAGTTGCTATATTTGGACAGCTGAAAAAGTCAACTGAAATTGACCAGGGCATAACTTTCACATGGATTATCAGAAAAATTCCATCCAAAGCTCATTTTGAAGAGAAAGACATTTCCTACAACTCATCTTCATACTTCAAGTCCAATAAATGCTCTCACAAAAAGTTATCAATTTCAACATTATAGGTCATTTTCAAAAGTCAACAAAAAGGGACTTTAAGTAAAAGGCCATAACTTGAGATTGGTAAATCAAAATGACATGGGACCAAAGGCATTGGTTAAAGGACTCAAAGACCTTTCCAAAATGTCCAAGAATATGTGAAAAGCTTAAAAATTGAGCAAGTTATGCCTTGTAGAAGTTGGGAAATTTTTGTGAAATGGCAAAAGTCAACTATCCTTGAAAATCCAATTTTTGACAAAAGGGCCCCATTTTTTCCACTTGGTCCATCCTTGTCATGCCACACACGTGTCCCATGATTAATTTCAAGACCAAATATTGATTTTTTTATTTTATTTAATTTTTGATAATTTAATTCATTTTAAATCTTTGAAAATTCAAATAAAATTTAAAAACCAATGGAATAGTGTCATGTGAACTTGGACAATTTCTATGTATCATGGGCCAACTCAAAAACTCAGGCTAGGGTTAAGTTTCACACTAGGTCTAGGTCTTGGCTAAAAAGAAGGAAAAATGGTCAATGGTAAAAACCCTAAGACTTGTTCATTCATGAGCTTGAATCTAGGTCAAATAACTAGCCAATTCCATTCCATGATCATCACTGAGTCAAACCCTAACCAGAGTACAGCAAAAGGCTCGCTCAAAAGTGGATTGGAACTTTGAAAAATTAGCCATATAATGCAAAACTGAAAACCAGTTTAAAAAAAGATTCAAGCCTCAATTCTTTTCCTAACAGCATCCTGGACAAATTCTGAACGCATCTCAATCACTAACATCAACAAAAACACCCTGAAACGGTAGCTACAAGTCAAACTGTGAAGCAAAAAAATTCAAATCGCATATCATCATTTACGCATCTTTGTGCAATTTTATTCATGAATTCTTATTCAATGTGAAGTTTGCAAGCTGACCATAACTTTTAATTGAATTTTCGTGCACTTTTGGCCAAGTTACCATGCTTGTTTCTTTAGGGTTTTCAGAAGGAAAATTTAGGGGTTTCATAATAAAGCAAAATTGGCCCTCAAGACCATGACTGTTACATTCAGCAAGCCTGGACGAGTCTAAAACACTATTCGCGATCAATTTATATAGGCCATGGCGCTATTCGCTATTTCTCCATAGCCTGCCTAACACCACAGTTGCAAAACCGTTGCTCATTTGTTTTGTTTTACAGGGGACGTGAAGAAGAAGGCATCGTGGCAAGGCGTGATTCGTCCATTTGAATTGCGCGCGTTTTAATGGCTATGCGTTGGTTTTGTTTTTTTATTATTTGTTTACTATAATATGTTAACTAACATTCAATAGCTCAGCTGGCAGGGACATACGCTGTTGACCTTCATGACCTGGGTTCAAAACCCAGGTCTCACACATTTCTCATATTATTTTTCAACTTGAGTTCACATGCAGCGCTAACATTGATGCCTACCATACACTTCAAAATCAGCTCATCCACGTGTCCCTGAGTACCCACATCAAAGGCAAGGATTGAAGAATATGCTATGCTTCAGTCAAATGCATCACACCTGATCAAAAAAGTCAATGGACTTCAAGCAAATGGGCCAGAATTTCCAGGCCTGCACCTCACAATTCTGGGGCTACACCCCACCCTGGTTTGCCAAATTTATTTATTTTTTTTATATTCTTCATTTATTTTAATTGTTATGTTTATTTAATTAATTAATTTTTAATCAAAATATAAAAACATCATAAAATCAAAAAATGCCAAAAATACAATTTTTATTTTATTATTTCCATAAATAAATTGTATGTAAATTATTTAGTTTAATTAGGGTACAATTTTAATCTCTTTTTAATAAAAATCCAAAAAAACTAGAATTTAGGTTTAATGACTTTTATTTTCTTTTTTTATTTTTTCCCTTTTTTCAGAATAATAATGTTATTTATTTATTTTCATAAACTAAAAAATGTACATAAATTAATTTAGAATTAAACGAAGAGAAACCGGGGGCGGCCGCCAAAAATTTCGGTACCGCCGGAAAACTCCTCTCCTCCCCTTCTGACGCCGGAATCAAGACCCCAAGCTGAGATAGAAACTGAGACAAATACGGATTTGCAAGAAGATGTAGCAAGCGCTGCAGTCACTACACCAGAAATGAACCCTGAAACCCCTACTCGAAAACTATGGGTTGATGTTTTATCAGGAAATAGGAACAAAGCCAAAGGTCTGGAAATGAAGTATATTCCTCCAACAGTAATTGATGGAAGAATAGAAATCGAAATTGATGAGGAAGATGCAAACCATGAGGCTCAATACTGGGAAAACTCGCTTATAATGTACGTTTTGGGAGACGATCTTAGTATGCACTCGGTAAAAAACTTCATGTCAAAATCCTGGAATTTTGTTCAGTTACCAAATATCCTCTACCATGAAGAGGGGTATTTCATACTCCGGTTTAATACCAAAAATGCGATGGAAGCTGTTCTCATGAAAGGTCCTTACACTTATAGAGGGATGCCAATGGTCCTGAAAGAGTGGAGAAAGGGTTTCAACATAAAGAAAGATTTGCTGAGAACAATTCCAATTTGGGTGAAATTCCCCCTGCTGCCTCTTCACCTCTGGGGTAAGTCAAACTTGAGCAAACTGGCAAGTGCTATAGGTGTACCTTTGGTTACTGATGAGTGTACTGCTAGTAAACTGCGTGTGTCATATGCTAGAGTCTTGATTGAGGTCGACATTACCCAGAAACTGTTAGAGGAAATTAGTTTAAAGGAAAAGGAGGGCACTACGTTTATACAGAAGATAGAGTATGAATGGAGGCCCAAATTCTGTGAAAAATGCCAAAAAGTGGGGCACAATTGTGAACTAAGAGCCAGGAATAATGAGTGGAGACCAAAGAAGAGACAACCAAAAGTTATAGTTCAAGAGGAGATAATCACTGTGAACCAGGCCCTGCAAACTCCTGAGGCAAAAGTGCCTACTGCAGATGTATCTACTCCCATAGGAGACTTATCAGTAAGCAGGAATCAGGAAGGAAATCAAAGCTATAAAGGGGAAGGAAGCTGGACAGCTCAAAACAAACAGGGGAAAAGTAGATCTCTATTGAAAGATTATATTGAAGAACCAAAAGGAATACCTTGTGAGAATGGATATGGGGTATTAGGGGAGTTGAATGTACCTCTAATACTAGATAGAGGGCCATGTTAGTCTCATGGAATGTTAGGGGGCTCAATAAAGTGGGGAAGATTAAAGAGATCAGCTCCCTTCTCTTTCAACATCACCCAACCATAAGCATTCTGCTGGAAACTAGAGTGAAAGAAGCAAAGGCAAAGAATATCAGAGATAAGATTAATAAGAACTTGTCCTTCATAGATAACTACTCTGCCCATCCAAATGGTCGAATTTGGATCCTTTGGGATGATACTAAAGTAGATCTGAAGATTTGCAGTATGTCTAGTCAGTACATTCATTGTGGTATCTACACTATTACTGGTGATTTTCTTTACTGGCTCACTGCTATCTATGCCCATAATCAGTCGGATTTGAGAAGAATTCTTTGGAATAAGTTGGAAACCATCCACAGTAATCAAGTGGGACCTTGGTGTGCTATTGGAGACTTCAACAATGTTTTGACAGCAAGGGACAGAATTGGAGGTAAAATGGTGAGTGAATATGAATACCATGACATTGCTAGCATGATGAGGAAAACAAATCTGTTTGAAATGGATAGTGTGGGGGACCATTTCACTTGGTCAAACAAACATATTTTAGGGACCATATACTCCAGAATTGACAGGGCAATCTGTAATTCTGAGTGGTTCCATCATTTCCCTGATCATGTGTTGAGCATCATGCCCCCTAATGTCTCAGACCACTCCCTGCTATCCATCAGTGGGCCTGCTGAGGTCAAAAGAGGGAATCACTTCATTTTTAATAATTATCTCTTAGACATCATTGGCTTCAAAGAGTTGGTTAAAAATTCCTGGGATCTTCCTGTCAGTGGGCAACCAATGCAGGTGCTTTGGAACAAGCTGCATAGGCTTAAGGATGATATCAAGATTTTCAGTAAGCAAACAGGGAATCTTCAGAAGAGATTGATGAATGCCAGGGAGAAGCTTCAGAATGCTCAGAACCAGCTCAAAAATAATAGGCATGATGGCAACCTGATTGAGCAGATCAAGACTTATACAGAAGAAATCATCAACCTCCATGAACATGAAGAGAATAGGCTGAGTCAACGGGCAAAAATTGATTGGATAAAAAAGGGTGATGGAAATAATAATTTCTACTTCGCGTACACTAAAGCCAGGCAGAAAAGAAACTACATCAAATTCCTGGAGCAAGACAATGGGGAAGTCATAACTGGGCAGGATAACATTGAGAAAGAGGTCGTGCATTTTTATGACCTTCTGCTGGGAAAGACCCCTAATTATACCAAGCATATTGATATTGAAGCAATGAGATTGGGAAGGCAGGTCCAGGACACCCATAAAAGGAACCTTGTCAAAGTCGTGACTGCTAAGGAGATTGAAGATGCCTTGAAGAGTATTGGCGACAATAAGTCCCCTGGCCCTGATGGGTTTACAGCCAAGTTCTTCAAATTTTGCTGGGATATTCTGCATAAGGATATTTGTTCTGCTGTAGAGGAATTCTTCAGAACAGGTAAAATATTCAGGAAGTTTAACAGAACCTTGGTTACTCTAATCCCAAAAGGCGATAGAGCTATAGGGATTAAGGACTATAGGCCCATCTCTGGTTGCAATGTTTTCATCAAAATTCTGTCAAAGATTCTGACTTCTAGAATTAAAGTGGTTCTGCCTTCAATTATAAACCAGAATCAGGCAGCATTCGTTTCTGGGCAAGACATCCATAACCACATTCACCTTGCTTCTGAACTTATCAAGGGCTATGACAGGAAGCATGGGACTCCTCGCTGCATGATTCAGGTTGACTTGCAGAAGGCTTATGATATGGTGGATTGGGGGGCTCTAGACAGAATCATGAGGGAATTGGGCTTTCCATCCAGTTTTGTCCAATGGACTCTAACTCTTATCTCCACTGTCTCGTATACTTTCAAGATAAATGGTAACCTTTCACATTTTCTGCAGGCAAAGAGAGGGATCAGACAGGGTGACCCTATATCCCCGCTTCTCTTCGTGATTATGATCGAGTACCTTGATAGATGCTTGGTGAAGATGCAGAGAAATCCTGATTTTAATCACCACTCCAAATGTGAGCAGTTGGCTCTGACAAACCTCGCATTTGCAGACGACATTCTTCTCTTCTGCAGAGGCGATGCCGTTTCTGTGGATATTATCATGACTGTGTTCAGGAATTTTTCCCTCTCCACTGGCCTAATTTGTAACCCAAGGAAGTGTAACATCTTCTTCGGTAGTGTGGGGCAGAACGAGAGAATCGGTATCAGTACAACAGTTGGGTTTGCTGAAGGGAAATTCCCTATTCGCTACCTAGGGGTTCCTCTTAGCAGCAAAAAGCTTAGTGTTCAAAACTACCTTCCTCTCATTGAGAAAATCACGGGGCGAATCCGTCACTGGGCTACGAAATTGTTAAGTTATGCTGGTCGGATTCAACTAGTAAACAGCATCATCAGCTCTATATCCCAGTACTGGATGCTTAACTTTCCCCTCCCAAAAAGTGTGCTCAGGAAGATTGATACTATCTGCAGAACTTTCATTTGGACAGGTAGGAATGAAGCAAGTAATAAAAGCTTTGTTGCGTGGAAGAATATGTGTAAGCCTAGAAAGCAAGGTGGTCTGGGTATCAAGAACCTTATTGTGTGGAACCAAACTGCTTTACTAAAATGTCTTTGGAATATTAGCAATAAAAGTGATAGCCTTTGGGTCAAATGGATTCATAAGTTTTATATGAAAAATATAGACGTTATGGAAGCTACTGTGGGGCATAGTTGGACTTGGACCACTAGGAACATCATGCACCTGAGAAGTAAAGTTACTCAAATTCAACATCAATGGGACCATATGCTTTATCATCGTAAGTTTTCCATGAAAGATGTTTACTCCTTACTTATTGATGATAATAGTAGATGTACCTGGAGTAATTTATTCCTGCATAACCACGCAAGGCCAAAAGCTAAGTTTACCACCTGGATGCTTTGTCACGGAAAGCTCCCTACTAAAGATAGATTGTTGCGGTTTGGCATTGTTCAGGATAACATTTGTAGGATGTGCGGTGTGGACACAGAAAATGCCAACCATCTATTCTTTAGTTGCCCTAGGACCACTACTATTTGGATGGAAATTCTTACTTGGTTGGAGGTTAATCATAAACCCTTAAATTGGGATAATGCTTTGAAGTGGGTTCTGGATAGAACCAAAGGCAAGGGATGGCGGGCAACTGTTCTTAAAACGGCATTCACGGAAGCTATTCATGAAACTTGGCTTCGTAGAAATGCTACTACTTTTGATACTACCTATAATTATAATCCAGTACATAGAATTATTGATTGTATAGTGTATAGGTGTTGGGGTAATAGGAAAATTAGGCCCAATATTGCTAGATTAATGATTTAGTGATTTTTGTATCTTAGATGGCTGAATCTGTTGAGATTGCCTTGGGTTTCCTTGCCTTTTGAATTAATATAATTTTTGGTTCAAAAAAAAAAAAAAAAAAAAAGTTAAAATTTTCATAATAAACTAAAAAAAAATAGAATTAGGTCTAATATTTAATTCAATTTCAATTAATTTTTCTTTTTTTTCTTTTAAATCTAAAAAACACAAAAATACCACTTTTCATTTAATTTTAATTTTAGATAACTTAATTATTTTAATTCCTTTAAAGGGTTCAACGCCCTCGCATTTGATTATTTTCTTTTTCGCGCGTTTCATTTATTTCTTTTGTGAATATAATGTACTTGTACCAAAGCCATGTAATAGCTATTAGGCATTTCTTTTCTGCAATTTATTTTAAATCGGGTCTGGATTAATTTGGCGTTGTAGACCCGCGCCCTTTGTAATAGCGTAGGACTTTTATCTTTTCCGCACTTTAAATTCCCGCACTTTTAACTGTTAAACAATAACATGAAAGAATGAATGCCCAAAAATAAAATCGAATCGTTAGATCACCAATGCATGACAAGACAAACAATAAACTGAAAATGACACACAATTCACACACCACCCCTAGGGCACGCCTCACTGTTGCCTTGCCTCGAGAGGTGATCGTCGAGTAGAGGATGTCTTAGTAAGTCCTCATGATCCGGGAACCTGGCATGAGGGTAGCTTCTAAGGTGTCTTCCCATTGCTCTGGTGATCACCATGTCCCTACAAACTCGCATTGACCCGAACACCTCCAACGGTGGTGCTACCTACCTCTCAATGGTGGGATGGCACTACTTTAAAGGACATTTACACAGACGAATTCCTTAGGGTAGGTAGACAACTCATGGATACTTGCTCTCTTCAAAACAAACTGAAATCTTTTCACACCAACACTTTTCAAAAGCTTTCAAGGCAAATTTTTCAAACACTCTGACGTATGAGTCGAACTGAAATTTTTCAAAGAAACTTTTTAAACCCACAATTGAAAAGCAAGCAAACATTTTTGAAAACACATTGAGCAAGTACCTAAGAGCCCATGGATAACCATGGATAGAAAGGGTGCTAACACCTTCCCTTTCTATAACCTACCTCCCGAACCGAGAGCGATCTCTATAAAGGAATTTTTCTGTGCTTTTGTCCTTTCCATTTGGAGAAAATAAAAGACGGTGGCGACTCTTGCTTCCGCGACATTTCGCGAACCAGCTTTAAAACAGTCAGTTCCAGATCCACCGATCACAGTGAGCTTTAAAACCTTCCTCTCTTGCTCATGGAACTGCTCTTGGTAAGTATCCCGCTCATTCTTCAGCTGAATCCAAGACCTCTGTAACTCTCCAAGATCAGTGGGCATGTAAGGATAGAGAACCGTGTAAGGGATGTCGTCTTCAGTAGTGGGTTCCACAATCACTGGTAACATTGCCGCATAAGGCATCATAAGCTTCTGGGCACGAGCTCGGACCCATTGGAGGAAGGGCTGCATAGGAAGGGAAATCTTTTGTCCTAACTCATGGGGGTCAGATCTATTTACCATGCCCCAAGCTCGTATGAACCTCCGGCGATGCCCCTTAACATCATCCTCATAGTCGAATACAATATCCTCGAGAAGTAACCTATGGGGACCGTCTCTTCGAGCACGACCAAATTGTCGCAAAGCTAGACAAGGATTGTAAGTTATACCCCCTCTGATACCAAGTAATGGGACATTAGGGTACCCCCCACAGCAGTCAATAACGACAACGTCTTCCATATCTCAGGAACACCAAAGAATATTCGTATGAGCGAGTGGCATTATTCTGTGCGACCAACCCAAACCTTCTTCGTTTTTCAGTATAGGTCTAGAGAGGTGAGAAATAAACCACCTCGACAACAACGACATGCAGCACATAAGAGTCCATCTTCTCCTCGTGGTACGAGTATAGAGGGCGTGCAAAATATCTCCAAGCAAGGCAGGCACAGGGTTGCGAGAAAGGAAAATCTTGATAGCATTCACATCTACGAAAGAGTCCGGATTAGGGAAGAGAACTAAACCGTAGATAAGAAGAGCCAGGACATCCTCAAAAGCCTGAAAATCCATATCATCCCAAAATAGTTGAGCCTGGTCTATCAAAAATTTGGCTAGAAAACCCTCGACTCCGCTTCGAGTTTCCAAATTGGATACCACATTGGCCCATTTCAAATGCAAAGCTGAGGCAATGACTTCTGGCTTAGGAACTTCTTCCATACCTGTGAAGGGTACCTGTTAAAGAATGGATATGCCCAATAGATGAGAGAATTCTTCCAAGGTGGGTACCAACTGATAATCTAGAAAGGTGAAATAGTGATGCTCGGGATCGAAGAACTGAAAAAGTACGCTCATCATCTGTTCATCAGGGTTTGAAGTAACCAGGCTGAGAAGTTGACCATGTCTCTTAATGAACATAGAAGTTTCAGAAATTCTTGACACTAGCTCTTTGAGTTGGGATGATATCTCTACAAAGTTGATTCGGATGGTCTTTCTATGCACGGCAGCCATGATCTGCAAAACAGAACAAAGATAAATTCCATTGGTCTTTGAAATGGTTAGTGTAATGAAGCATGGATGCTATGTATGATACGGTGGGAGAACTGACTTGAGGTTTTGCGTTTGTATTTGCAAATGTTTCGGTTTAGCAAGAGTCGCCACCGACTTTTTATTTTATCCTAAGGAAGGGTCAAAAAGCACAGGAAAGACCTTTGAGATGTTTTCTTGGGTTCGGGGGGTAGATTATGAAAAGGGAAGGTGCTAGCACCCTTTTCATCCATGGTTTTCCATGGGCTCTTAGTTACTTGTTTAGATCACTTTCTTTTGCTTTTCAATTGTTTGAAATGGTGCTTTGTGTGTGGTTTTTGAAAATGCTTTGAAAAAGAGGCCTTGTCTAGGCAAACCTTTGTAATGATTCTTGTTTGAATATATACAAAGGTGTTTGTCTTTTGAAAAGATATTTCAATGTTTGAAAGTTTGTTTTGGGAAATTGTGTTGTGAAGTGTGTTTGAAAATAACAAGGATGTTTTGCAAGCTTTTGATCAAGTAACTAAGAGTTGTCTACCCTATTTTACTCAAAGATCTTTCCTATGTTTTTACCCATTTTGACAATATTGTTTCACCATTGCATTTGGTGAACAACCTTGTATTAGGATGTTAAACGGGACAGGCGCGGGTCATCGCATACAATCATTGAAGGCAACTTGTGAGACGCTCTAGCAATTTTGTAAGGGACGAGATCGTTTTATCGAAGGCAACATCGAGGGACTATGATCTTTTTTATCGAAGGGGCATTTGCTAGAGTGTCTCATATTCGAGGGACATGATTGCATTTCTGAGGCAACAAGCGAGGTTACCCTAGAGGTGCACGTGTGAATTGTGTTTGTCATTTTCATGCATTTAGGTCTTGTATTAGGTTATCTAGCGATTGATTTCGGATTTTTGCATACAAACCCTAATCTCTAATCGTGGCATATTTGAAAGCATAAAGTGCGAGAATTAAAATTCTAAGCTATTACAAAAGTATCCGGGGATGGGGGTACAATTATTACAAATGGGGATGAGTCTCACAAGAATAATAATGTCCAAATATCAAGTATTACAACCAAATCGAATCGTCGCAATTCAATATAAAGCCATAACAAATTAAGAAATCAATAATATTATGAGATGCATGTATTTATTTGAAAATAAAATCTATTCTAACAAAGAAAGATTAAATATTATTATTACTATTATTCTTTTTGTATTTTATTAATTATGAAAGGAAAAGTTTAAATAAAAATTAATTAAACAAAATCCCTATTATTTTTGGTGTTTTCATTATGTGTAAAAAGGATAATAAAAAGAAAATAATTAAAATAAAACTTTTTGAGAAAGTCAAATTTATTTTTACAAAATGAAGTTCTAATATATTACTAGTATATCTTTAATTAAAATAAAAAAAGGATAAATTAAGAAAAAGAAAATTAACTAAACTATTTTTTTGGTATTTTCTTAACTGTAACAAATTAATAAAGATAAACTAAAAAAGAAAATTAATTAAAGTGATTAATTTAATTTGATAAAAAAACAGTATGGAATTTTATGAATTTGTTTTAGAAGAGGAATAAATTAGAATAAGGTAAAAAAGAGAATGGGCTTTAGGGTTTATATGGTGTTTGAAGCCCAATTGAGATGGAAGAAAACAAAAAAAAATCAGAGTGGAGGGGTGCTAGTAGTAATTCAAGTGGGGTCAAGGATTTGGGGGTGGCCCAATGTTTGTAACATTTGTTTTGGGGTCTCAGACTTTTAGGGTTTGAACAATTTAGGGTTCATTGTGTTCTCCTTGTGGTTACAGCGGCGTCGCTCCTCATCTTCTCTTCTTCATCTCTCTCAATCAAACGCTTCTGATCTCCCTCCTCTCAAGCCCTAGCCGCCGGAGAAAACGTCCTTCACTCTCTCATATCCTCACCATGATCCATGGCTCTGTTTGTAAACGGTATGGTTCATTTCTTGATTAGCATTTTACAGTTTGTTGTTTATGTTTGTTCTATTTTACAGTTGTTTAACCTATGGTGTTTACATGCCTGAGATGCAGCAAAGAGGGTTTGAGAAAAACTATACCTTGGGGATTTTCGAGAACAAATGGAGGGAAGGTGAGACGGAGCTCCCTGGTGGCTAGAGGCGGAGGAGGGAAGAAATGATGGACGCGCGGCTTTTGGTGATTTCTTTCCTTTGCTATTATTGTTTTCTTTCGTTGATGATGATTGTGATCGGTGGATCTGGAACTGACTGTTTAACGCTGGTTCGCGAAATGTCGCGGAAGCAAGAGTCGCCACCGTCTTTTATTTTCTCCAAATGGAAAGGACAAAAGCACAGAAAAATTCCTTAAAGAGATTGCTCTCGGTTCGGGAGGTAGATTATAGAAAGGGAAGGTGTTAGCACCCTTTCTATCCATGGTTATCCATGGGCTCTTAGATACTTGCTCACTTGTGTTTTCAAAAATGGTTTGTTTGCTTTTCAACTGTGGGTTTTAAAAAAGTTTCTTTGAAAATTCCAGTTCGACTCTTGTATCGGTCCTCAAGAGTGTTTGAAAAATTGCTTTTGAAAGCTTTTTGAAAAGGTGTCGGTGTGAAAAGTATTTTTGATTTGTTTTGAAATTTAGAGCAAGTATCTAGAGTCGTCTACCTACCCTAAGGAATTCGTCTGTGTAAATGTCCTTTAAAGTAGTGCCATCCCACCATTGAGAGGTAGGTAGCACCACCGTTGGAGGTGTTCGGGTCAATTCGAGGTTCGGGACATGGTGATCACCAGAGCAATAGGAAGACACCTTAGAAGCTACCCTCATGCCAGGTTCCCGGATCATGAGGACTTACTAAGACATCCTCTACTCGACGATCACCTTTCGAAAGGCAAGGCAACAGTGAGGCGTACCCTATGGGTGGTGTGTGATTTGTGTGTCATGTTCATTTATTTTGTCTTTTGTCATGTATGGTGATCTACGCGTTTATTTTTATTTGTTGTCATTCATTCTTGCATGCATTTATTTAATAGCTAAAAAGTGCGGAAAGGTAAAGTTCTAAACTATTACAAAAGGCGCGGGTCCACATCGCCAAAATTTCCAGGACCCGATTTGACAGAAAAATAAAGAAAGTAAAGTGCGAAAGATTAAAATGTCCGAGTTTACAAAGCTTTGGGAGAGGTACATAAATATTAAGAGGAAAAGAAATAAATACGCGAATTGAAATTTAAATTAGAAACGAGGGCGTTGGACCCTTTTAACGAAATTAAATTAAATGATTAAATTAATGAAAATTAAAATGAAAGGGAATTATTTTTGGTATTTTTGTATTTTATGATTTTATTGAAATTGAATTAAATTGAGAAATTAACCCTAATTCTAATTTTTATTTATTAAGAAAGAATATTAAAGTCAAACATAAATTAACTTAATTAATTACATGGTGATTTAATTATAAAAATAAATAATATTTAATAATTAATTATTATGAAAGAAAAGAAAAAGGATAAAAATTATTACAAACCCTAATTCTACCAAATTTTAAATTGATTGAGAAAAATATTAAAATTTAATCCTAAGTTTAAAACTAAAATTAATAAAGATTTTATTTACAAAATATTAGAATATTAAATAAAATACTTATTTTTATCTTTTTTCTGATTTTTTTATTGTTTTTATGTTTTTTATGAAAATATTAAATTAAAAGAATTAATTAAAAAAAGACAATAATTGAAAATAATACCAAAATAATGAAAAGAAATAATGCAAACCTAGGGGGGTTCTGCCCCTGATTTGGAGGTGTACTTGTAGCATTCAGGCCCAATTATCCCTGGCCCTATTGACCTTTTCAGGACGCGTGTGGGATCTTTGACCAGGGTCTATGATGTTCTTCCAATCAGCGCCTTTGGATTGATCCTGGTAGGCACGTGGATGGTTTGATCTTGATGATGTATGATACACCCTAGCGTTGAACCTGCACAGAATGATAATTGGAAAAATAATATTGGAAAGGGTGGGGGACCTGGGGCTCGAACCCAGGTCCCAGGGGTTACCACTAAGCTTGCTTGCCAACTGCTCCACACGCATTTTCGTTTATATAATACCTAACAAATAATATGAAATAAAATAAGAGTTAGTGGGAGTCTGGCGCGAAAATTCAAACCCACCACTCACTGCCTGCCACCGAGTCATCGTCTTCCTCGCTTGTTTATTTCCTGAAACACAAAAAACATTGGCAACGGTTTTGAACCGTTCCAAAAGGCACTATTCCAGAAAATAGCGAATAGGCCATATGGCCTCATAAATTAGGCGCGAGGGTTGGGTCTAGATCGTCCAAGCACGCTTGTTTCAATGGTGGTACTCAGGAGTCTCAATTTTGCAGTATGTGAAAGTTCCCAAATTGAAACCTGAAGAACCCTAAAAATCATTCATGGTGATTCTTCATATAGTGCATAAAAATTCAATTAAATCATATGGTTAGTTCCAGAATCGTCCAATTAGTATGAATCCATGGAAAAAATGCAATAGAAATGCTTGAATATCAAAATACGATTATGGAAAAAATGTGAAAAAGCTTGAATCCCCTATACCGATTCTGGGCGTTAGGAATGTGGAAACCTATTCAGACACGTTGCTTGATGTCTTATGAAGGTGATGAGATGGTTCTTTTGGCTTGAAACCTCTTGGAACCTTGTTTTCAGCTTCAAAAATTTTAGGCAAAAGTGAAAGCTTTTTTCTTTGTCTATGGCGCAGCTGACCGTCCTTGATCACTAGGGTTGCGTTCTATACTTATGTGTGAATGATTAGGTCAAAGAATTTGGTCAAAAAGATCCAGGAATTGATGAATCAATATTTGATTTTTATGGCATTAGTTTTCCAAATCTTTTCCATGCTTTTTTGGCTTCAATCACATCCAATCACCTTCAATTCTTTCCTAATCTGATTTGCACGAAATATTGAGTATTTATCATGCATAAAAAGATTGAAAAACCTAGGTTTAGCATTTTTTATATATTTTAATTAATTAAATGAATTTCTAGCATTTAAAAATTCAAATAAATAAAATAAAAATGATAAAAACTTCCCTTTGGGCCAAATGGTCGTGCACATGCCTTGGATGATGAATTGTGGAAGAAAAAGAGGCCCATTAGCAATTTTAGGTCATTTGAAGCAATGTTGACTTTTCAAAATATCCAAAAATTTCCCAACTTCCACAAGGCATAACTTGCTCAATTTTTAAGCTTTGCTCATGTTCTTGGACATTTTGGAAAGGTCTTTGAGTCCTCTAACCAATGCCTTTGGTCCCATGTCATTTTGATTTACCAATCTCAGGTTATGGCCTTTGACTTAAAGTCCCTTTTTGTTGACTTTTGAAAATGACCTATAATGTTGAAATTGATAACTTTTTGTGAGAGCATTTCTTGGACTTGAAGTGTGAAGAGGAGTTGTAGGAAATGTCTTTCTCTTCAAAATGAGCTTTGGATGGAATTTTTTTGATAATCCATGTGAAAGTTATGCCCTGGTCAATTTACAGTTGACTTTTTCAGCTGTCCAAATATGGAAACTTTTGCATCTTGATGATTTTTGAACCAAGCTTTGAGAATCATGATCAAGCATTGATCAAATGATGTTTGTGGCTTCAAAATGAGATGTTGACCAAAAATTTGAACTTTTGACTGCCAAATGACCATTTTGCCCTTACAGTTGACTGTAGTGCAATTAGGGTTTTTGACTGTGCAATTTTGTACTGTAAGTCTTGAAACTTGGTATGAGGATACTTGACCATGTTCATAGGCATGTGGGACTTGATTGGACCCTTGGAAACTTCAATTTCTTTGTCAGAACCAAAACCCTAATTTTGACTGTTTAGGAGGCCCTTGAACTGTGCAACCCTTGGAGAATTTTGAAGCATGCCTCTGACAAATCTTGAAGAATATGGGAGGGAAAATTTTGGGGTACAACAGTTGCCCCTGTTCAATTTTCTTAGACCTGAGGATGCAGATTGGCTGACGTGCCTTTCGTAATCCGAAGGTAGAAGATGATTGAACACTAGAGTGCACAGAAATTTGCGCTCACATAGTAGCAGTGTGATGGTGGAATGGGCTTATAGATGCCATTTGGAGATTGATGGATAGGATGATGGGCTTATAGATGCCATGCTAAGAGATGATGGAAGGTGGATGGGCTTATAGATGCCATCTGGATGTTGACCGCGTAAGAGTTTCCTTAGCGAGAACTTGCATACCTGCAAAAAAGAAAAATGATTACCTGACCTGTTACGGGAGCTGGTCTTCAAATTCTTTGTGTAGATGTGTCCTGACTGGTTACAGGAGCTGAATCTGGAGCTTCAAATGGTGATGAATGAACTAGGGATGGTTACTACCTCAACAGGAACGGTGAGAGAACCTTGGACGACTTTAACCTCAACAGCAATCATTGAGAAAATCTTGGATAATTTCAACCTCAACAGCAATCGTTGAGCGAAATCTGGGATTACCAACTCTGCAGAATCGGGGAGAGAACCATAGGCGACTACAACCTCAATAGCAATCATTGAGAGAATCTTGGATAATTTCAACTTCAACAGCAATTATTGAGCGAAATCTGGGATTACCACCTCCGCAGGATCGGGGAGAGAACCATAGATAACTTCTACTGAGTCTTTATCAGGAAAATCTGTTTGGGGTCGATTTAACTAGACTAGAGAAGGCCTTGGACTGGATAAGAAACAGAGAATCTTAGGGTCGATTAACTGAACCGGTCTAGGTCTTGAATGCCTTCAACTGGATAAGAAACAGGGAGATCTTTGGAGTCGATCTGACTGAGCCAGAGAAGGCCTTTGACTGGATAAGAAACAGAGAAATCTTTGGAGTCGATTTAACTGAACCAGTCTAGGTCTTGAATGTCTTCAACTGGATAAGAAACATGGAGATCTTTGGAGTCGATCTGACTGAACCAGAGAAGGCCTTTGACTGGATAAGAAACAGAGAAATCTTTGGAGTCGATTTAACTGAACCGGTCTAGGTCTTGAATGTCTTCAACTGGATAAGAAACAGGGAGATCTTTGGAGTCGATCTGACTGAACCAGAGAAGGCCTTTGACTGGATAAGAAACAGAGAAATCTTTGGAGTCGATTTAACTAAACCGGTCTAGGTCTTGAATGTCTTCAACTGGATAAGAAACAGGGAGATCTTTGGAGTCGATCTGACTGAACCAGAGAAGGCCTTTGACTGGATAAGAAACAGAGAAATCTTTGGAGTCGATTTAACTGAACCGGTCTAGGTCTTGAATGTCTTCAACTGGATAAGAAACAGGGAGATCTTTGGAGTCGATCTGACTGACCCAGAGAAGGCCTTTGACTGGATAAGAAACAGAGAAATCTTTGGAGTCGATTTAACTGAACCGGTCTAGGTCTTGAATGTCTTCAATTGGATAAGAAACAGGGAGATCTTTGGAGTCGATCTGACTGAACCAGAGAAGGCCTTTGACTGGATAAGAAACAGAGAAATCTTTGGAGTCGATTTAACTGAACCGGTCTAGGTCTTGAATGTCTTCAACTGGATAAGAAACAGGGAGATCTTTGGAGTCGATCTGACTGAACCAGAGAAGGCCTTTGACTGGATAAGAAACAGAGAAATCTTTGGAGTCGATTTAACTGAACCGGTCTAGGTCTTGAAATAGCTGAGAACTTAACTGAATCTTTTCCTGAAAGGTAAAGGTCAGTCATATGCAATGCATGATATGGGTCAAGCAATGATGTTCTCAACATCAATGAGATTTGTAAGATATGATGCGTACATGCATGCTATAATGATGTATGCGATGTTTACAAATGTATGTTTTTCGTCTAGGAAAGTAAATCCTTGACGGGTGCCGGGAAGTCACTCCTGGGCTGATGTTGGAGAATAGATTTTTGCTTCCGCTGGGGATGATAGTTGCAAGAATACCGGTAGGAGAAGATAACTCCGTTTGGGGAATAAACTTGGCGAATGATTACTCTGCAGGGAGAAAAGTACCCTAGCGATCTTGCTGGGGAGCAATACTGTGGGGAGAGAGATACTTTGTTGAGTTGTTGATAACAACTTGTTGGGGATACCCTTGTTGAGTTGTTGATGGTAACTTCGCTGGGGATAAGAAGACTTCGCCGAGAACGATCTTTCCGTGGCTTTTGGCTGAGGATAACCCAGTTATATCCTGGTAAGGACATAACTCTTTAAATAAAGCCGGACGACGCGTTCGTGCTCTGTGAGGATAAGCTTCCAGAATCTACTGGGGATAAGCTTACTGCTTGAGGGAGATGGATTCCACTTTCCTGGGGACACTGGGTTGGACTCCTGGGGAAGTTTTGAATTGTACCGGGGAAGTGACTCCATTGAATGTTTGGTATACCGCCGGGGAACAATCTTTAGACCAAGATTGCCGGGGATGCTTGTTAAGACTGTATGCTGCTGGGGAAGGTTGAGATCTGTGGGAGTATACCCAACTTCCTTATAGCTTGCTGGCTCACTCTCTGGGGAATTAGGATATCTGGTTATGTTCTTCGGCTGAACCTACCTTGATACCTTGGAGGACAGAACAACCAGATTGCTTAGACAACTCTTCATTGCCCCTGTTTCTATGGGGGAGGCACATGTGGGGTGCTGATAATTGTTGAGGGTCAAACCTTCTTCAGGTAGGCAGGTGACAAGATGACAGGACATAGTCGTACGCTTTGATCCCTAACTTTTTCCTGGACCGCCCTTTCGGGTTTTCAGTCCACCGGGATACCCATTTTTGCCCAAGCCTCCTTTTCAGGTTTTCGACTTGCCGGGTGTACAGATTTTTTCATTTCATCCCTTCATTTTGCCCGAACCCTTTTGGTTCGCCGGGAAGCCCTAATTTTTTCCTAGGTATGTCAACCTAGCGGGTCTTTGATTATGCGTAGTATTTTTTCGACTATGTCCCCGTTCAGGGAATGTGGGGAGTTGCCCCTGTTGGAAGTATTTTGCCACGCCACCAGAAGATGTTTGATCAGGCAAGATTCATTGTTGGGGTGCCCTAAGTGACTCAGGCGGAGATTTGCCCCTGGTTATCTTGGCATTTTGAAAGATTCTCATAATCTTGACTGAATTGCCCCAGATAATAGACAATAGTCATGCCATGCCCCTTGATTGGAAGTACTTCTGTTCATTAGGCATTCGTCGTGCGAATTTCTATGTTGTTCAAACAAAAAGTCATATGCAAACAAAGTTATGTTAAAAATGCAAAGCTCATGTCTGTCTTGAAGATTTTGAAAATGCATTCTTTTTTTCATAAAACAAATGAATGTTTGTAAAACGTGATGTCGACTCCGTTTTTACTGTAGGCCTTAAGGAGTCAGGATACCTTTCGTAACAGTATGCTTTCGAACTAACCCATGCTTCAGCTAGGACTTTTAAGGGTTGTAGCGCGGCCTGGTTCACGGTTTAAGAAACAAAGGATAAAGGCTCAAATTATTTGTACCCACCCGCTCTTCGTGATGTTCTCCAAACCTAAACTCAGCTGATCGTGCGTTAGACCTTGTTTGAGTCTTTGCTCTGATTTTTCGGTGATGATTCGGATGTTGATAACTTATTTTGAATAGGCAGTCATTCCTTTTTGTTGAGGGTTTGTAAGACCTCTTTCTTGTCTGATTTTTGTTATCCCTTTCCTTTTTTTGCCTGAACTGTTTCCTTTTTTGGAATTACAGTCAGCGGGATGCCCCAGTTTTGTAAGTCTCCTTCATGGGTTTTGACTTAATGGGTTTTTATTTTTGAGATATAAGGACTGCCTTTCTTCATTGATTATTCGGAACCATCACTGTCTTCTTTTTTTTGTAAGGACCTCTTTGGTGCCATTTGTTATGCACTTGGATCAACTGAGAGAACTACCCTTCCCCAGGTTATGATAAAGGGTTTTAATTTTCGAAAAGAAAAACTCCTACTTCTTTGGCTCAGCGGGGTTGACGAGGGATTATCATCCTTATAACTCCAGTGTTTAGGGATTGAAACAATGCCTGTACCTCATCAGCAGGGTCTTTTCAAAAGCATACTGTAGTGATCGCGGTATCGTTTTCGTCATCCTCCCTCAAGAGGCTTAGAATTATTGAGAGTTGATCATCAGAAAAATATGAAAATAATTTGCATATAGTGAATACGAATATATTACTTCAAAACAGACATGTGCGATGCATTAATGGAATAACAATGTTTAACATGAGTAAATGTTTGAACGATCAAAAGAAAATTACAACTTGAAATTTCTAATGAACAAAAGCTTCTTAATTTGAACTAGTCATCTCAGATGGAAGATTCTTAGCAAAAGATTTTTATTTGGCCACCCGGCATGAACTCCAGCACCCTTCCGTCGATCAAGTCCTGGATCTTGTTCTTCAAGCTCCAACAGTTGTCGGTGTCATGTCCAGGACTGTCAGAATGGTAGGTGCATCTTTCATCAGGGTTGTAAGTAGGAGCAGAGGTGTCGGGTTTCTGGGGAGGACCCTTTAAAGTAATCAGATTGACCTCCAACAAGCGTTTCAGCATTAGAGATGATGGTATACCAATCTCAGAGAAATGTCTTCCAGGTGTATATCGCTTACGCCGATTACCCCGTTGATGCTGGGTTTGTGAAGTAGTAACAACTTGGGGAGGTCCATTCTTCACCATACCAGACTGTTGTCCTCTTGGTAGCTGATCAAAGACTTGGTCCCTGACTCGGACTGGTAGCTTCATGTTGGATTTGCCTTGGTGGAGTTGACTGATCATGGTCCTCAACTCTACTTGCTCCTGAGCTAAACCTTGGATGAGAGCCCTTTGCCCCAGCATTTAGGTTTTCAATGTATCTACCTCAGCTTGTAGGCGTTTCAGTCGTTCGTCCTTGTCGTCTTCGGGACCTTTCTTGGCCAGATTCCCCATGAGGAGTGTCCTCAACTCTTCCTGCCCCTTGGATAGGCCTAGGAAGATTTCCCTGAACTGAGTCTCCTGAGCGTGAAGGTCCTGGTTATCTTGTTGTGAAGCCATTGCTGAAATAAACAGCAAGAAAGGTAAGTGACCTGCAACAAGGATACCTGTTATGCAATGATGAGTATGACATGCATGTAATGTTTTCAAGGACCTCGCGGGGTAAACAAGAACATTTGTTAGCATTTGGATTCGGTAGCTTGATTGAAAGAACTTCATATTTGTTGAGAGTCTTTCTTCCAAGGGTCAAAGGCTCACCATATCCAGTGGGTCATAGCCCCTAACAACCTTGGCTAGGACAACTTTCTTCAAGTGTCAAAGCTCCCCATATCCAGTGGGTCATAGCCTCTGACAACCTTGGCTAGAGGAAAATAAATCCTCTTTGCCCCTTGCTAGATGTTTGATTCCATGACCTGCATCACAAGCCCTTGAGATCCTTGAAATGGGTTAGGATGTATGCAATGGTATGATGTCATGATGCATGGGGTAATATGAATAAACCCTGTTATGAGCCCTTATTAAGGACTATAAACAGAAACCTGCAAGAAACTCAAGTAAAACCTGTCATGAGTCCCAGTTAAGGACTATAAACAAACCCTGCAAGAAACTCGGTAAACCTTATTATGAGTCCTAATTAAGGACTACAAGCAAAACCTGCAAGAAGCTCAAGTGTCAGACAACAAGCATGCAAATAGTCAAGTACGAAGGCACACACGTCACACAAGAGAGCCCTTAGAGTTTAGGCCAGCATGAGGTCTGGGTAGTACCCTCTTGAAGTTGGTGGGTTCAACCTGTCCTATCAAAGTAATCGGGTTCTTAGAGGATCCCAATATCATTGACTACCCTCAATCGGTCATAACTCCAGCATCACAATCTTTTCTTGCGGCCAGAACCATCACGAGAGTTTAGCCTCAATGGGCGTAGCATACTGCTACTGTTCTAATGGCCAAGTTGTGTCATTTAAGGTTCTAAGGTTGTTGGTGCTTAATGACTCCTCAGAAGACCCATATTCTCCTCGTTGCAACATAAGGGATATCGGTACAGACCAAGGTGCCAAACCAACGTAGCCACTGTTTCACCCGTGTCGGTCTACGCCGGACAGGTCCCTCACAGCTTATGCTACCTAAACAGGGTATCCCCAGATCCGGGTTAGGATCTATGTAACTCCCATGCAACCCACAAATTTAAAGCAGACAAGTCAATACAATTGAAAACACAGTTATGAACTAACCCTAAGGTACACCTCACTATAAGTTTAAGTCCCCAGCAGAGTCGCCAGTTCTGTGATCGGTGGATCTGGAACTGACTGTTTAACACTGGTTCGCAAAATGTCGCGGAAGCAAGAGTCGCCACCGTCTTTTATTTTCTCCAAATGGAAAGGACAAAAGCACAGAAAAATTCCTTAAAGAGATTGCTCTCGGTTCGGGAGGTAGATTATAGAAAGGGAAGTTGTTAGCACCCTTTCTATCCATGGTTATCCATGGGCTCTTAGATACTTGCTCACTTGTGTTTTCAAAAATGGTTTGTTTGCTTTTCAACTGTGGGTTTTAAAAAAGTTTCTTTGAAAATTCTAGTTCGACTCTTGTATCGGTCCTCAAGAGTGTTTGAAAAATTGCTTTCGAAAGCTTTTTGAAAAGGTGTCGGTGTGAAAAGTATTTTTGATTTGTTTTGAAATTTAGAGCAAGTATCTAGAGTCGTCTACCTACCCTAAGGAATTCGTCTGTGTAAATGTCCTTTAAAGTAGTGCCATCCCACCATTGAGAGGTAGGTAGCACCACCGTTGGAGGTGTTCGGGTCAATTCGAGGTTCGGGACATGGTGATCACCAGAGCAATAGGAAGACACCTTAGAAGCTACCCTCATGCCAGGTTCCCGGATCATGAGGACTTACTAAGACATCCTCTACTCGACGATCACCTTTCGAAAGGCAAGACAACAGTGAGGCGTACCCTAGGGGTGGTGTGTGATTTGTGTGTCATGTTCATTTATTTTGTCTTTTGTCGTGTATGGTGATCTACGCGTTTATTTTTATTTGTTGTCATTCATTCTTGCATGCATTTATTTAATAGCTAAAAAGTGCGGAAAGGTAAAGTTCTAAACTATTACAAAAGGCGCGGGTCCACATCGCCAAAATTTCCAGGACCCGATTTGACAGAAAAATAAAGAAAGTAAAGTGCGAAAGATTAAAATGTCCGAGTTTACAAAGCTTTGGGAGAGGTACATAAATATTAAGAGGAAAAGAAATAAATACGCGAATTGAAATTTAAATTAGAAACGAGGGCGTTGGACCCTTTTAACGAAATTAAATTAAATGATTAAATTAATGAAAATTAAAATGAAAGGGAATTATTTTTGGTATTTTTGTATTTTATGATTTTATTGAAATTGAATTAAATTAAGAAATTAACCCTAATTCTAATTTTTATTTATTAAGAAAGAATATTAAAGTCAAACCTAAATTAACTTAATTAATTACATGGTGATTTAATTATAAAAATAAATAATATTTAATAATTAATTATTATGAAAGAAAAGAAAAAGGATAAAAATTATTACAAACCCTAATTCTACTAAATTTTAAATTGATTGAGAAAAATATTAAAATTTAATCCTAAGTTTAAAACTAAAATTAATAAAGATTTTATTTACAAAATATTAGAATATTAAATAAAATACTTATTTTTATCTTTTTTCTGATTTTTTTTATTGTTTTTATGTTTTTTATGAAAATATTAAATTAAAAGAATTAATGAAAAAAGGACAATAATTGAAAATAATACCAAAATAATGAAAAGAAATAATGCAAACCTAGGGGGGTTCTGCCCCTGATTTGGAGGTGTACTTGTAGCATTCAGGCCCAATTATCCCTGGCCCTATTGACCTTTTCAGGACGCGTGTGGGATCTTTAACCAGGGTCTATGATGTTCTTCCAATCAGCGCCTTTGGATTGATCCTGGTAGGCACGTGGATGGTTTGATTTTGATGATGTATGATACACCCTAGCGTTGAACCTACACAGAATGACAATTGGAAAAATAATATTGGAAAGGGTGGGGGACCTGGGGCTCGAACCCAGGTCCCAGGGGTTACCACTAAGCTTGCTTGCCAACTGCTCCACACACGTTTTCGTTTATATAATACCTAACAAATAATATGAAATAAAATAAGAGTTAGTGGGAGTCTGGCGCGAAAATTCAAACCCACCACTCACTGCCTGCCACCGAGTCATCGTCTTCCTCGCTTGTTTATTTCCTGAAACACAAAAAACATTGGCAACGGTTTTGAACCGTTCCAAAAGGCACTATTCCAGAAAATAGCGAATAGGCCATATGGCCTCATAAATTAGGCGCGAGGGTTGGGTCTAGATCGTCCAAGCACGCTTGTTTCAATGGTGGTACTCAGGAGTCTCAATTTTGCAGTATGTGAAAGTTCCCAAATTGAAACCTGAAGAACCCTAAAAATCATTCATGGTGATTCTTCATATAGTGCATAAAAATTCAATTAAATCATATGGTTAGTTCCAGAATCGTCCAATTAGTATGAATCCATGGAAAAAATGCAATATAAATGCTTGAATATCAAAATACGATTATGGAAAAAATGTGAAAAAGCTTGAATCCCCTATACCGATTCTGGGCGTTAGGAATGTGGAAACCTATTCAGACACGTTGCTTGATGTCTTATGAAGGTGATGAGATGGTTCTTTTGGCTTTAAACCTCTTGGAACCTTGTTTTCAGTTTCAAAAATTTTAGGCAAAAGTGCAAGCTTTTTTCTTTGTCTATGGCGCAGCTGACCGTCCTTGATCACTAGGGTTGCGTTCTATACTTATGTGTGAATGATTAGGTCAAAGAATTTGGTCAAAAAGATCCAGGAATTGATGAATCAATATTTGATTTTTATGGCATTAGTTTTCCAAATCTTTTCCATGCTTTTTTGGCTTCAATCACATCCAATCACCTTCAATTCTTTCCTAATCTGATTTGCACGAAATATTGAGTATTTATCATGCATAAAAAGATTGAAAAACCTAGGTTTAGCATTTTTTATATATTTTAATTAATTAAATGAATTTCTAGCATTTAAAAATTCAAATAAATAAAATAAAAATGATAAAAACTTCCCTTTGGGCCAAATGGTCGTGCACATGCCTTGGATGATTAATTGTGGAAGAAAAAGAGGCCCATTAGCAATTTTAGGTCATTTGAAGCAATGTTGACTTTTCAAAATATCCAAAAATTTCCCAACTTCCAAAAGGCATAACTTGCTCAATTGTTAAGATTTTCTCATGTTCTTGGACATTTTGGAAAGGTCTTTGAGTCCTCTAACCAATGCCTTTTGTCCCATGTCATTTTGATTTACCAATCTCAAGTTATGGCCTTTGACTTAAAGTCCCTTTTTGTTGACTTTTGAAAATGACCTATAATGTTGAAATTGATAACTTTTTGTGAGAGCATTTCTTGGACTTGAAGTGTGAAGAGGAGTTGTAGGAAATGTCTTTCTCTTCAAAATGAGCTTTGGATGGAATTTTTCTGATAATCCATGTGAAAGTTATGCCCTGGTCAATTTACAGTTGACTTTTTCAACTGTCCAAATATGGAAACTTTTGCATCTTGATGATTTTTGAACCAAGCTTTGAGAATCATGATCAAGCATTGATCAAATGATTTTTGTGGCTTCAAAATGAGATGTTGACCAAAAATTTGAACTTTTGACTGCCAAATGACCATTTTGCCCTTACAGTTGACTGTAGTGCAATTAGGGTTTTTGACTGTGCAATTTTGTACTGTAAGTCTTGAAACTTGGTATGAGGATACTTGACCATGTTCATAGGCATGTGGGACTTGATTGGACCCTTGGAAACTTCAATTTCTTTGTCATAACCAAAACCCTAATTTTGACTGTTTAGGAGGCCCTTGAACTGTGCAACCCTTGGAGAATTTTGAAGCATGCCTCTGACAAATCTTGAAGAATATGGGAGGGAAAATTTTGGGGTACAACAATGATTATCTGAAACTTGATTGTTGGTATGATTTATTCTGAAACTTTATTTCTTTCTTGGAGTTTGAATGTTGATGATGATGTTCTGAAACTGATTTTTGTTTGTAGTTGCTTCTGAATTCTTTTCCTCTCTCTTGGAGTTTGAATGTTGATGATGATGTTCTGAAACTTGTTGTTGGTATTTTTATTGATGATGAGTATAGTTCTGAAACTCTTTTGTTGCTTCTGAAACTCTTTCCTCTCTCTTGACTTTGAATGTTAATGATGATTTATTCTGAAGTTGTGTTTTGAAACTTTTGGTTGCTCTTGATTGTTTTGTGACTTGGTAGTTTGGTTGTGCCTGCAAGTTTGTAGTTTGTGCAATGGTGGTTTGGTTGTGCCTGCAAGTTTGTAGTTTGTGCAATGGTGGTTTGGTTGTGCCTGAAAGTTTGTAGTTGTTTGAAACTGTTAACACAAGTTTTGTTCTGTGTTGATCCACAAAGTTTTTATGATTTGTAAGTTTTTGTTGTTCTCAAACTATTGCAGTTAGGCAAGCTTTTGCAGGTTTGTTTTGGCTATTGGCTTGATAGCAGGGTTTGGATTCTTGTGAAACTATTGGGCAGTTTCTTTGGTACTGCAGTTTTTGGTCTTGTTTGCAGTTTGGCTTGTTTGTTACAATTTGTTAACAGGTTTGAAGTTTAGCAAGCTTGTTACAGTTTTGGCTATGCAGGTTTACAGTTTGTATGGTTGTGTTGCTGTTGTGTGAAACTGTTACAGTTTGGTTGTGAAATTTGTGAGATTTTGTTTTAGAACTGTTTGAACAGGTTTGCAAGTTTTGTGTTTTGCAGGCTTGGCTCAATGTTCTCCCCCTCACTTTGTGCTATTTTATAGTCCTTATATCCTTTTGCTACTTATGACAGCCTTTTTTAGCCAAACTGTAAACTCTCACCAAAGGTGATATCTTTCTCTCTTTCTCTCTCCATGAAAAAGCATTTTTTGCCTTTTTTATTATTCTGAAAAGTTTGCCTATTTTTATGGAAAATGATGAAAAAGCTATGACAAGCTTTTGGCTTGTGAATTGGTTTATCTTCTACATTTTCCTGCTGTTTACTTTTGGCCTGTTGTACTTTCTGCATTGCATACTTTTTTCCTTCAGTTTGCTTACTTGACAGTTTGCATTTGGTTTAGTTTGCTTACAATGTTGTTTGCTGCACTACTTGGTTTGCTGACTTTGCAATGTTTAGACAGTTTGGCGCCTGTTTGGTTTAGTTGCAATGTTGTTTGCTGACTTTCTTTTGTAATGTATCTTGCCTTTGTATTCTTTCTTTGTACCTTTGTATGCTTTCTTTGTACAACATGTCTTGCATCCAGCTTGCCTTGTTTTGCAGTTTTGGCGCCTTGCTATGTTTTTGAATAATTTGCTTTTGCATTCTTCAATTTGCACTTTTATTTTTCTCTTTGTGAACCAAGAAGAGCAATCTTCTTGTGATTTGCAAAGAGAAAAATAAAACATGATGAAAAATAACACTCTGATTCCGGACAGCAAACTTTAATGATGAATTTTTCCTTTCTTTTTCTGTTTGAAAGTTTAACTGTACTAATCCTCTTTTCCTTTGTATTTTTCATGTGAGTGCAACTTGGACGGTGACAAAGCAGTAGAAGCCGGGGACTTTGAGCATGGGAGCAATGGAGCTTAGGCTTAGACTTAGATTTTCCATTTATTGTAATCATTTATTTTTTAAATACTATAAGTTGTAAAACATACAGTATTCAAATAATAAATTACTTTTGTATCAACATCTGAAAAATCTTTGTGAGGCAATCTGACATTCAATAAAATCTTTTATTGTCCAATATCTTGCAATTCTTCTTTCAAGTCTTCACTGATTATTTAAGATTCCTGATTAAAATAACTGAAACTGCATTCCAATATTTCAATACAGCTAACTTAAATTCCAAGTAATCCAAAAACTTTGTAGCCTCGTAACCTTGCAACAACATTCCAATCAAAATACGCACTGTGTATTCCAATAAACAAGCAAGCATTTCATTCCATTAACCAGCAAACGTTTCATTCCATTAACAAGCAGATGTCTTAACTGACGCACTTTATCTGGTTAACCTGGATCAGACAGTCTCAGCTCCTATCTCTTATCCCAGATAATCAGGCCTTGAGAACAACCAACAACCTTTCAGCAAACTTGAAAAAGTGTGAAAACATGTGACAGTTAATTGAATTTCTGAGAATTCAGTTTCTTCTGAGAAATGCGAGAGAAACCCTAATTCTTGATCTGTTGCCAAAGAAAAGTATGTTTGATCGATTCCTGAGCCAATCTTGAAAATCTGAGAAAACCCTAGGGTTGTGATTTCTTGTGAAAAAGGGAGGGCAAATTTTGGGGTACAACACTATGTTATGATGCATGATGACATGATAAACCACAGATATAGTAAACACAAGTATTTGCAAAGACAAACAAACCACACAAAGCCCTTAGGTTTAAGGCTTGCAGGAGGTCAAAGGTAATACCCTCTTGAATTTAAGTTGGTTTCAACCTGTCCTAGAAAAGTAACCGGGTTCTAGAGGATCTCAATATCACTGACCATCCTCCATCGGTCATGGTTTCATCTCACGCAATCTTTTCTTGCGGCCGAAATTATTCCGAGAGTATGGTCTCAATGAGTGTAGCATCGAGTATCAACCAGTTCTCAGCTTTATACTGAGGTCGGCTATCTCACTACTTTCTAATGGCCAAGTTGGGCGATTAAAGGTTCTAAGGTCAGTTGATGTTTAACGATACCACGCGGCGGCCCCGTATTCTCCTCGTTTCTCCATAAGGGATACTGGTACCAACCAAAGTGCCACAGCAACGTAGCTACTGCTTCAACCGTAGTGGTCTACGTTGTACAGTTCCCTCACAGTCTATTGCTACTTACCTAAAAGGTATTCCCCAGATCCGGGTTAGGATCTATAGTAACTCCAAACAAACCCTTCAAAGTAAAGCAAACAAAGCAATCAAGAGAAGCAATTTATGATGAACTACATCCTAAGGTATATCCCACTTATAAATCCCCAGCAGAGTCGCCAGTTCTGTGATACGGTGGCAGAACCGACTGTTTAATACTGGTTTGCGTTTTGCGTTTTGTGTTTGCAAAATGTCGCGGTAAGCAAGAGTCGCCACTGACTTTTATTTCATCCAATCGAAAAGCAAAAAAGTATAGAAAAAAATCATTTTTCGAGATTTTGAGTATGGGGGTAGATTATAGAAAGGGAAGGTGTTAGCACCCTTTCTATCCATGGTTTTCCATGGGCTCTTAGGTACTTGCTCATCTTTTTTAAATTGCTTGTGTGTGTGTGTGTGTGCTTTATTTTTGAAAATGTTTTACTTCGTGATATCCCTTGTATCAGTCCTAAAAGGTGTGACAAAGTTACTTTGAAAATTGTTTTGCAATGTGTAAGTGTGAAAAGGTTTTGATTTGAGCAAGTACCTACTAGCATCTGCTTACTCGAAAAAAGATCATTTCTATTCTTGTTTCCTTTAGACAGTGCTATCCCATTATTGAGAAATAGGTAGCACCGTCGTTGGAGTTTGTAAGGGTCAATTCGAAAGGGACGTACGATCACTAAAGCAATATTAGGATACCTTAGTAATAACCCTAGAGTCTTAAGATCTTTTCGAGGCAACATTCGAACGGGACATTAGATCTTTTTAGACAGGAGGGAAACCACTAAAGCATCCTATACTTAATGATTGTTTACCGAAGGCAACCGAAGTGAGAGTATACCCTAAGAGTGATATGTGCGAGTGATCTGTTTTCAGTTATTTAATCTTTGCACATTAGGGTTTTCTAACCGTATTAATTTGTCATGCATTCTTGGCATACAATCCTATTAGCATACATCTAAACAGTTAAATATTTGCGGGAATTAAAAAGGCGAGAAAATAAATCTACGCTATTACAAGGCTTCGGGATGGGGGATTAATTACATAGCCAAAAAATTGGGAATTTAAACTATAAATAAACCCTAAATTAAACTATTACAGGCCATGAACAGTTACAACAATATTGTCGAAATAAATAATAAACGTGCGATGAGTCAGATACGAGGACGAGTAGGGTTTTGACCCTCGATTAAACCTATTTGCGACTGATTAAAAAAAGTTTTTGTTATTTAAGAAAATAATGAAATAGTTAAATTAAAAGGAAAATCCTAAGATCTAATTAATTTTAAATCAAGAAAAATAAATTAATTCAATCTAAAACCTGTTTTTGTATTTTATTTATTTGAGAAAAACTAAAAGAATTAAATCAAGAATTTTAACCTAATTTCTATTTGATTTTATTTGTGAAAATAAATTACAATTTCCCTAAGTTAAAACTAAATTAAATTAATTTTGATAATATATAAAAAAACTAATTTTAATCTTTTTTACGATTTTTTGATTTTTTGATTTTTATGAAAAATGATTAATTTGTTAATTTAAATGATTAAAGAAATATTAAAAGAATTAATCAAAATAAAGAAAAGAAATAAGAAAAGAAAAAAATGGGCCTGGTTGCAATGCTGAAAGAGGGGGTGGAAACTGAATTTCTGGGCCCAACAAGGCTAAGGCCTGTTTGACTTTGCTTGATCTAATGCATACGTTGACCTGGGGTGTATGGTGATCCTCCTGCTACCTGAGCGTTGAATCCAACTGGCTGATGGATTTGATGGTGGAACACAAGAGTGTATGGTAGGCGTACGCTATTGTATTGCATGGGATTCACCTGAAATAATCAAGAAAATGATAAAATGCACAGGCCTGGGATCGAACTCAAGACGTGTGCATCAAAGGATTTCTCCCCAACCATCTGAGCTAGCATGTTAACTTGTAAATAAAATAAAAACAGAACATAATATGTAAAACAAGCTAGTGGAGCCAATCCAGCGCGCGAAATTCAAATGAGCGAATCACACGTTGCCACGCCAGCTTCTTCTTCCTCTCTTCGTCGCTTTAGCAAATCAGGCTTTTACCTACAGACGTTTGCTGTAGGTGTAACCTTGTCCATCTCCAAAATTGCATAGGTTCAAGATAAATGACCATGGCTGGTACTAATCGACTCGTAACATCCTCACAAGCATTATGGTACCAGAATTAACACCCAATTTTGCCTGCATTAAAAAACCCTAAAATAAACCAAGAAACCCTAACAATGGCGTATCATGATTCCTATACTGAAAACGCAATAAAACGATACCAATAGCTTGAAAACTCAATGATAAACAAGAATATATAACTCAAACATGCTAATGATGCATAAATCAATGAAATCGAAATCAAAATTTTGGGACAAACTGTGGCCTCTGTACTTGCGATTCCAGGCATGAAAAGGCTTGCAATTGATTGAGATCCCTTCTGGAGATGTCCAGGAGTCTGTTGGTATTGTTGGAATGGCTTGGATCGGTCTCTAGGATGGAAATTTAATCACGACTTTTCTTGAATTTTTTCAATTTTGTTCTTAGCTCTGCACGACCTCTAACCTCCTCCTCTTGCCTTGGCTATGTTCTGTATATGTAATGCAACACATTAGGTCAATAAAAACGAGCTGAATCTTGGTCCATTATGAAGATTTGATTTTGTCTTTATCTTTGTATGATAGCTTTCTATATCAAGCCAAATCATGCCAATTTTGGTTCAATTTGTTTTGCATGTTTTGGATATGATTTTCCAGCATAATTGGATTTGATTCCACCCAAAATCTGATCACAAAACAAATCTTTGATATTTTTAGCTATTTATTTGATTTAATTTGACTTTTAAATGATAAAAATCAAAATAAAATAAATAAATAAAGCAAAAGGAGTGTGGGTGCTGATTTGGATCGTGGACCATGTCATAAGCAAGATTCAATCCTGAAAAACTAGGCCCATTTGACAAAAAAATGCAAATTTGAGCACATTTGTCTTTTGGCAATTTTGCAAAAATGGTCAACTTGGCCAATGCATAACTCTCTCAATTTTTACCCTAGAGAGGTGTTATTGGATTTTTTAGAAAGAGTAGGATATCCCCTAAGCAACCCTTTTGGTTTCATCTCAATTGAGTCTTCCATGTTCATGTATGATGCTTTGACCCAAAAGGTGTTTTTGTTGACTTTTCAAAATGACCTATAATTCAAAATTCATATCTTTTTGTGAGTGCACATTTTGAACTTGGGAGATGAAGATGAATTGTAGGGAATTCCATCCTCTTCAAAATGAGATTTGGATGGGTCATTTATGATGAAGTATGAGAAAGTTATGCTTGGTCAAAGTTGTGTTGACTTTTCCTACAAAACCCTAATTTAGTAAGTTTTGGGTTTTGATGAATTATGAACAATATTTGAGGAATCATGATCAACCCTTGATCAAATGATGAATAATAATTCAAAATGAGGATTTTGACCAAAAATCTTGAAGTTTGACTGTATGTGAGCCACAGTTGACTTTTGACCTAACACAGTTGATTTTTAGGCCTTTGAGCAATTAACTGAGCAAACTTCTTCTGCAAGGCTTGAAACTTGACATGGATGATCTTGAGAACATATTAGGACAATGGTGAGCATTTGAGTCCTTTATGGTTCATATATCCTGATGAAAAATGAAACCCTAATTTGAGGTAGACTGCCTTAGGAGAGAGTTTGTCTGGTCAACTCTTGACTTTTCTTGAACAATTTGAGGATCTCACTTGCCATGTGTTGAGAAATATGGGAGGGGAAATTTTGGAGTACAACACTCCCTTTCGGCAGTACTTGCATCTTGTTTGATTACCCGATAGTCAGGCAAGAGCAATGTTTCATTTAAGAAGTGTTGAAATGGTTATCAACTTTTTGGGTTTTCTCCTGCCAGGTGTTGGGTTTGATTTAAAATCCCCATAATTTTGATTTCTTGTTGTTATTTCTGACTTCTTAAATCTCCAAGTTGTTATTCCCGTGAGGTTTCATACTTTCTCCCCAGAGAAGTCGACACAAAACTCATGCTCAATATTGAAGAACGCATCTCGATTTCCCCTCGACGATGTGGTGTTGTCCTCCACCATTGAAGGTAACACGAGGTCTCCAGTTGGTATCTCGATGATGAGGCACTATATCCCCTAGTGAAGTCTGTATGATATTTCCCCAATGAAGTCAGCACGAGATCCTCAGTTGATGTTTTGATGATTTGGTTACCTTCTGCCTTATTTGAAGTCAGTATTGCAATCCCCAGTAGGAGTATGGACCATGAAACATTTGTTTTCCAATTGAATTCTGAGTGTTATTCCCTGGTGAAGCCTGGAGAAGGATGTTATATCCCTGTATTTGTACTGTTTTATCGTTATGATTTGATTACTTCTAGATTATGTTCCTTCCCAATGAAGTTAAGCCGTGAAATAGGAATCTGTATCCTCAGTTGGTGCTTACTTTCTTATGGAATTTTCATCTTGGATTTGATATAGCCGAGTGTTGATTGTGCCCGAGTTGGTTTTTCCTGGTTACTCCCAATGTTATATGTTTGTTTTGTCAGAATATACATGATAACACTCATACATTCATACATACATCATGCATAGTTAAATTTATCAAATCATTGCTCATTCACATTCGTTAATATTTTATTGACATATTACCCTGTTTTGAAGAGTTATGTTGTCCTGTCTCCAATAGGGTGTCGGCCTTAAGCAGAAAGTGTATATTCTTTCAATTTCCCCACTGAGTTATCCCTCGTGGAAGACTTTTGCTTTAGCCTTCTTGTACAGATTTTTTTCTGGATAGATTGGGTTTCCCTCTTGAGTTTATTTCTCAAAGGATATATTTTGGTTGATTTTTTCACTCCATTTTATTTCTGGTTTGAATCTTTGTTTCCCAGCAATATTATTACTTTGGATTTCTGCGAGCTCCAAGCATTGGTTTGAGAATGTGCATTTATTTTGGCACGAGAAAACTTTTATCTCCTCAGCAGGAATATGTTGGCATTTCCCCAGGAAGTTGTATTCCATTCCCCAGGAAGTCATGATTCATTCCCCAGGAAGTCATATTTCTTCCCCAGGAAGCCATATTGCTTTCCCCAAGAAGTCATATTTCTTTCCCCAGGAAGCCATATTGCTTTCCCCGGAAAGTCGTTTTTACAATCCTTCTTATAACAGCAAGTGGTAGGCTCTTTATTTGAGACAACTTATATATTACCCTTTCCAGGCGGAATGCCTTGGTTAAAGAAGAAGTTGAGACCCGTTCTATGTGAAACACCATGATTTTGGGGAAACTTGTTATCTTTTTGCTACCTTCAGTGAATGTTGGTAGTTCACCATTAGTGAACGTCGGTGCTATGATATTTTCTCTCTACCTTCAGTGAAAGTTGGTAGTTCACCATCGGTGAACGTTGGTGATTGTTATCTTTTTGCTACCTTCATTAAACATTGGTAGTTCACCGTCAATGAACGTCGGTGCTATGGTATTTATTTTCGCTCTACCTTCAGTGAAATTTGGTAGTTCACCATCAGTGAACCTTGGTGATTGTTATATTTTTTCTACCTTCAGTGACTGTTGGTAGTTCACCGTCAGTAAACGTTGGTGCTATGATATTTCTTTTCTCTCTACCTTCAGTGAAAGTTGGTAGTTCACCGTCAAATGAACGTTGTGTTAGAACATAGTTTGATTCTACAACCCTTGATTAGAGTTTTGATGATAACAAAATAAAAAGAATAAATAAATCCAAAGATATATACAAAGAATAAATATTCTACTTAAAATTATGTCTTGTATATGCAGAAGTTCTGATGGGATCAGCATCAGAAGATATGTGTGATCGGTGGATCTGGAACTGACTGTTTAACGCTGGTTCGCGAAATGTCGCGGAAGCAAGAGTCGCCACCATCTTTTATTTTCTCCAAATGGAAAGGACAAAAGCACAGAAAAATTCCTTAAAGAGATTGCTCTCGGTTCGGGAGGTAGATTATAGAAAGGGAAGGTGTTAGCACCCTTTCTATCCATGGTTATCCATGGGCTCTTAGATACTTGCTCATTTGTGTTTTCAAAAATGGTTTGTTTGCTTTTCAACTGTGGGTTTTAAAAAGTTTCTTTGAAAATTCCAGTTCGACTCTTGTATCGGTCCTCAAGAGTGTTTGAAAAATTGCTTTCGAAAGCTTTTTGAAAAGGTGTCGGTGTGAAAAGTATTTTTTGATTTGTTTTTGGAATTAGAGCAAGTATCTAGAGTCGTCTACCTACCCTAAGGAATTCGTCTGTGTAAATGTCCTTTAAAGTAGTGCTATCCCACCATTGAGAGGTAGGTAGCACCACCGTTGGAGGTGTTCGGGTCAATTCGAGGTTCGGGACATGGTGATCACCGGAGCAATAGGAAGACACCTTAGAAGCTACCCTCATGCCAGGTTCCCGGATCATGAGGACTTACTAAGACATCCTCTACTCGACGATCACCTTTCGAGGCAAGGCAACAATGAGGCGTACCCTAGGGGTGGTGTGTGCGAATTGTGTGTCGTTTTTCGTTTGTATTTGTCTTGTCATATTATTGGTGTTCTACGCTTGTTTTTATTTAAGGCCATTCATTCTTGCATGCTTTGTTTAACAGTTAAAAGTTGCGAGGAAAAGTAAATCTAAAGCTATTACAAATGGCGCGGGTCCACATCGCCAAAATTAACCAGGACCCGATTTGACAGAAAATAAATAAAGTAAAAGAATTAAAAGATGCGAGAAGTAATTACAAGGCTTCGGGAGAGGTACATAATTATTTGAGCAAAAATAAAATAAATATGCGAAATTAAACAATTAAGAACGTGGGCGTTGGACCCTTTTGCAAAAATTAAAATTACATGAATTAATTAATTAATTAAAGTTAAAAGAAAGACTTGTTTTTGGTATTTTTTAGTGTTATAAGATTTAATAGAAAAAGAATTGATTAATTAAAATTAGCTACCAACCCTAATTCTATTTATTTTTAATTTATTAAGAAATATGTTGAATTTTAACCTAATCTAAACCTAAGTTATTTTCATGCCAATTTAATTACAAAAATAAATAAAATAAATAAGTATTATTATAAGAAATAAAAATTAAAAAGGAATAAAAACATTAATTAAACCTAATTCTATGTTTTTTTTATATTTTATTATGAAAAGAATTAAAATTGCAACCTAATTTAAAACTAAATTTATTTACATGCAAATTAATTACAAAAAAAACATATTAACACAAAATATTTATTATATTTTTCTTTTCTGATTTTTAGGTATTTTTATATTTTGTAGAAACAATTAATTAAATCAAAACAATAAAGAGAATAAACTAATAATTGAAAAAAAATAAAATATAAGGAAAATTGCAAACCAGGGGGGTGGCAGTCCCAAATTAGGAGGTATGGATTTAGTAATCTGGCCCACTTAAGCATGGCCTGGTGGACTTTTTTGAGTATCGTGTTGCGCGTTGACTGGGATCCACTATGTTCCTCAATTCTCAGCCTTGTGATTGTTGGAGCTGGGCACGTGGACGCTCTGATCTGGAGGATGTATGGTGCGCTCCACCTTTGAAACTGCATAGGAATACGCTTTGCAAAATAATATGGAAATTAATGTAGACCTGGGGCTCGAACCCAGGTCATGTACCTTTACCACCAATCCTGCTTGCCAGCTGAGCTAAGTGCGTATTCTGATTAATATACAAACAACAAATGTTATAAAAGAAAACTATCAATGCTAGTGGGTCTGCACGCGAATTTCAAATAGACCAACCAATTCACGCCACGATATCATCTTCTTCATGGTGTTGGATTTTCCTGAAATACAAAAGCAATATGCAACGGTTTTTTACGCGTGGTTTTAGGTGGCTTTAAAGAAAATAGCGATTAGCTCTCAAGCGTTCATAAATTGAGCGCGAGGGTTCCCTTATGATCGTCAGAGCATCCTGAGTTGAATGGTCATGGTTTTGTGGGCTAATTTTTCCCCATTACAAAAGCCCTATTTTGAAGCTCTATAAACCCTAAATATCAACAATGGTGAAATTGCCTACAGCTTGCAAAAACTCAATTAAGTTACATGATTAGCATTAGAACAAGTCAGTGAATATAAATGCATAACAAAAACGCAATGAAAATGCCTAAAACATGCAATACGATTATGCAATTTTTCTGAAACAGTTTGAGTCCTGTATACCGATTCTTGGAGTTTGAGTGAATGTTTTTGATTGGATTGTGTTCAGTAATCTCCAAGGAAGCCAATGGAATGAAAATTAGGTCTTGAATTCACCTGCAAATCAGTTTTCAGTATTGAATTTTTTGAGAATTTTTCAAGTTTGTGAAGAGCTTTTTCTGAGCTGCTGCGCCTCTAGCATGATTAGGTTTATGTTTATGCTTATGTAGTGAACAAATTAGGTTAACAAAATTGATCAAAATCTCTTTCATTCATGATTTGAAGATTTGATTTTTTCACCATGATTTCCATATCTTTTTCCATGTGCTTTTGTGTCAATTAGGATCCAATCAAGCCAAATCTTTCCACATTTGCATATGCACGAAATATTGAGTCTAAAACATGTATAAAAAGATTGGTTAGGTTAAGATAAATATTTTTCATATATTTAAATGATTTAAATGAATTAATATAAATAAAAATTCAAATAAATAAATAAAAAATGAGAAAATACTTCCCTTTGGGCCAAGTGGTCGTGCATATGTCATGGATGATGAATCATGGAAGAAAAATGGGCCCATTAGCAATTTTAGGTCTTTTGAAGTAATGTTGACTTTTCAAAATATCCAAAAATTTCCCAACTTCCACAAGGCATAACTTGCTCAATTTTTAAGCTTTTCTCATGTTCTTGGACATTTTGGAAAGGTCTTTGAGTCCTCTAACCAATGTCTTTGGTCCCATGTCATTTTGATTTACCAATCTCAAGTTATGGCCTTTGACTTAAAGTCCCTTTTTGTTGACTTTTGAAAATGACCTATAATGTTGAAATTGATAACTTTTTGTGAGAGCATTTCTTGGACTTGAAGTATGAAGATGAGTTGTAGGAAATGTCTCTATCTTAAAAATGAGCTTTGGATGGAATTATTCTGATAATCCATGTGAAAGTTATGCCCTGGTCAATTTCAGTTGACTTTTTTAGCTGTCCAAATAAGGAAACTTTAGCATTTTGATGATTTCTGAGCCAAATTTTGAGAATCATGATCAAGCATTGATCAAATGATGTTTGTGGCTTCAAAATGATATGTTGACCAAAAATTTGAACTTTTGACTGCCAAATGACCATTTTGCCCCTACAGTTGACTGTAGTGCAATTAGGGTTTTCGACTGTGCAATTTTGTGCTGAATGCCTTGAAACTTGATATGAGGATACTTGACCATATTTGTAGGCATATGAGACTTGATTGGGCCTTTGAAAACTTCATTTTCTTGATCAGAACACAAACCCTAGTTTTGACTGTATAGGAGACCTTTGCACTGTGCAACCCTTGGGGAATTTTGCAGCTTGACTTGGCAATTTCTTGGAGAATATGGGAGGGAAAATTTTGGGGTACAACAATATGCAATAAAGTATTCACGCTGAAAGTAAAACAGGCTTTACGCTAAAGTTGGATGACCAGAATCTGCGCCCAAACAAATACACTCTGACTCTGAACAAAGACATCTCAACTAAGTCATCAACACTCTGAAGCATTATCAGCAGTTAAAGAAAAGAAGACTCTGAAGCGTTATTAATTATTCAAAACAGAATTAAATGCTAACGGCTTTCTTCAGACAAGATCTTCTCCAAAAGGAAAGTGTGTTATTAGAATTAAAGTTATTTTATAGACAATGTTCTTCGGCTTGCCTATATAAACAAGTCTGCTTGTGAAAGAAGCACGTACGTATGCACACAACAATTTGCCAAGCTTTCCAAACCACGCATATTCAAGCTCTAGCAAATTCATTTTATTCCAAGCTTAATCTGTGTAATTATCACAGTTGTGATATAATGTTTTGTTAGAAAACAACAACACATTCTTGTTCAAATATTTGTAATAGATTTACTTGAGATTAACCGGCTTGTGGTTGTACTCAAGAAGACTTTAACAGTTGTTAAAGTAGCTATTGTAATCCTTTGAGAATAGTGGATTAAGACCTTGTTGGAGAGAGGCGAAATCACCTTGACGGGTGGACTGGAGTAGTTTGAGATCAAACGAACCAGGATAAAAATACTGTGTCATTAAGTTGTTTTTATTTGATCCAAGTTTTTAAATTCAACCCCCCCTTCTTATGTTTTTCACATCTTCAATTGGAATCAGAGCGCCTGCTTCTGAGCTTAAACACTTAACCATGTCAGTACAAGATCCAGCGTCAGAAAAACATAATGGCAGGACCAAGTCAAAACATCAGCAATGACAACAATGAAGAAAGGGACAGATTCAGTGGCAAACCTCCAGTCTTTGATGGAGGGAACTTTGACTACTAGAAAGACAGAATTGAGAGTTTATTTATGGCCCATGATGCTGATCTGTGGGACATGGTGACTGATGGATACACGCACCTAGTGGATGGACGTGGTCAGAAGATTGACAAGAAAATGATGTCTGATCAGCAAAAGCGTGAGTTCAGAAATCATCACAAAGCCAGAACAATTCTTCTCAGCGCCATATCATATTCAGAATATGAGAAAATATCAAACAGAGAAACTACCAAGAATATGTTTGATTCTCTGAGAATGACGCATGAAGGCAACATTCAAGTCAAAGAAACCAAAGCCATTACGCTCATTCAGAAGTATGAGGCATTCAAGATGGAATATAGTAAATCAATAGAAACTATGTTTTCAAGATTCCAAATTCTTGTTGCTGGTCTAAAAGTTCTTGACAAAGGATATTCCACTGCTGATCATGTTAAGAAGATCATCAGAAGCTTGCCAAAACAGTGGAGGCCAATGGTCACAGCGCTTAAGCTAGCCAAGGATCTCAACAAAATCTCTCTGGAGGAACTTGTCAGCTCCCTCAGAAGTCACGAGATAGAACTAGAAGCAGATGAATCTCAAAAGCAAGGTAAGCCATTAGCTTTAAAATCTAACAGAAAATCTGACTCCAAAGTTTTGCAGGCTGTGGAAGAAACCTCTGATGGATCCTCATCAGAAGAAGATGAACTGTCTCTCCTCTCTAGAAGGGTGAACCAACTGTGGAAGCAGAGGCAAAGGAAGTTCAGGAATCCCAGAAG
This sequence comes from Vicia faba, assembly GCA_948472305.1. NCBI lineage: Eukaryota > Viridiplantae > Streptophyta > Magnoliopsida > Fabales > Fabaceae > Vicia > Vicia faba. The sequence goes on from OX451738.1 coordinate 360,170,822, forward strand.
ATCTGAAAATCAGAATGAATCTTCCTCCAGATACAGAAGGTCAGAATCCTTCTTTGGACACAGAAGATCTGAAGGTTCTTCAGGATACAGAAAGCCAAACAACAAAGACGTCATATGCTATGAATGTAACGAGCAAGGGCACTACAAAAGTGATTGCCCAAAGCTTCAGAAGGAGAAGCCCAAGAATAAGTTTATCAAAGAAAAGAAGAAAAGTGTCATGGCTACATGGGATGATTCTGACACATCTGAAGCTGACTCAGAATCAGATGATGAAAGAGCAAACATAGCTCTCATGGCAAACGTATCTGAAGACAGTGAAGCTTCTGGTTCAGACTCAGAATCAGATACAGAAGAGGTATTCCCTGACTTTACTATAAACTTTACTAAGGCTGAACTAGCTGAAAGCCTTAATGAAATTCTGGAAAGGTATCAGCAGATCAGAGTCAAATTCAGAAACCTGAAAAGGAATCTTGCTTCTGACTCTGATAAAACTGAGAGTCTCAGATTCGAGAATTCTGAGTTAAAAGATAAAATTTCAAAATTAGAAAACCAATTGCAAAACTCTCAGAAAGAAACAATCCCTAAAACTCTCAGCAATGCTGATGAGATCATCAAAGAGTTTAATCACAGCTTTCAGAAGTTTCTAGCTAAAAACATAGACAGAAGTAAAATGGATTCAATGATCTATGGAGTTAGCAGAAATGGCAGAAAAGGGATAGGATATCAAGGTAAGGTTCCTACACCAAAAAATGCCATGGATTTAGTTATAAAACATACTCCACTTGATTCACACTTTATATATGGGCACACACATGACATAAAATATACAAGTAGTGATTACTCTGTCAAACCAAAATTCAACCAGAGTTTTGGTAAAACTAACAAATCAGGACGCAAGAAAATGTGGGTACCTAAGGATAAAATAATACATGTGGCAGATATCTTTAGCAGCAAAGCAAAGACACCAATCATGGTACCTGGACTCTGGCTGCTCACGACACATGACGGGAAGAAGGCATATGTTCCAAAGCCTGGAACTTAAGCCTGGAGGCCATGTAGGCTTTGGAGACAATCAGAGAGGAAAGGTCATTGGCTCTGGAACAGTAGGTAATGGAAATCTCCCCTCTATAAGTAATGTTTTATTAGTTGATGGATTAATGCATAACCTGTTATCCATAATTCAATTAAGTGATAACGGTTATGATATAATCTTCAATCAAAATTCATGCAAAGCTGTTAGTCAGAAAGATGGGACTATCCTATTTAATGGAAAGAGGAAAAATCACATTTATAAAATCAAACTTTTTGAACTGAAAAGTCAGAATGTAAAATGTGTTCTGTCTGTTAACAACGATCAATGGATCTGGCACAGAAGATTAGGACATGTTAGTATGAGAAGAATATCTCAGATTAATAAACTCAATCTGGTCAGAGGACTTCCTAACTTGAAGTTCAATTCAGATGCTCTGTGTGAAGCATGTCAGAAAGGCAAGTTTGCAAAACCTGCTTTCAAATCCAAAAATGTTGTTTCCACCTCTAAGCCATTAGAACTTCTGCACATTGACTTATTTGGACCAGTAAAAACTGCTTCAGTCAGTTGCAAGAAGTATGGGTTAGTAATCGTAGATGACTATAGCAGATGGACATGGGTAAAGTTCTTAAGGCACAAGGACGAGTCACACTCTGTGTTTGTTACCTTCTACAACCAAGTTCAGAATGAAAAGGATCTTAGAATCGTCAAAGTCATAAGTGATCATGGTGGAGAATTTGAAAATAAAGATTTTGAATTATTTTTTAATGAAAAAGGCATTATGCATGACTTCTCTTGTCCTAGAACTCCCTAGTAAAATAGAGTTGTAGAACGAAAGAACAGAACATTGCAAGAAATGGCCAGAACCATGATCAACGAGACTAACGTTGCTAAGATCTTCTGGGCAGAGGCAATAAACACAACGTGTTACATTCAGAATAAAATCTCCATAAGACCTATTCTGGAAAAGACTCCATATGAATTATGGAAGAACAGAAAGCCCAACATTTCTTATTTCCACCCATTTGGATGTACATGTTTTATTTTGAATACAAATAATTATTTGAACAAGTTTGACTCTAAATCACAAAAGTGTATTATGTTAGGATACTCTGAACGCTCAAGAGGGTACAGAGTATACAATACAGAAACATAAATTGTTGAAGAGTCAATCAGTGTTCGGTTTGATGATAAGCTTGACTCTAAAAAGTCAAAGCATAATGAATTCCTTGTAGGTATGGAAGTTGAACTCACAGGTACTGAAGACAACTCATCAGAGGCTCTCAACAGAGACACTCCCTAACAATCAGAAAGAGTCACAACAAGCAACCCAACACCTTCTGTTGATCAACTCCAGAAAAGACCATCCAGAAGCAGCATTGATCACCCAGAAGAAACAATTTTAGGAAGGAAGGAAGATCCAATCAGAACAAGATCTACTTTCAGAAATTCTGAAGAGTCTCTCATGGGACTGGTTTCTCTGATTGAACCAACAACAATTGATGAAGCACTTTTGGATAATGACTGGATTCTGGCAATGCAAGAGGAGCTAAATCAATTCACAAGAAATGACGTATGGGATCTGGTTCCCAAACCAAAAGGATTCGCCGTCATTGGTACAAAATGGGTGTTCAAAAACAAACTGAACGAACAAGGTGAAGTCATCAGAAACAAAGAACGACTGGTAGCACAAGGTTATAGTCATCAAGAGGGGATAGACTACACAGAAACCTTTGCTCCAGTCGCCAGGTTAGAATCTATCAGACTTTTAATATCATTTGTTGTTAATAAAGGCATCACTCGGTATCAGATGGATGTCAAGAGTGCATTCTTAAATGGATATATAGAAGAAGAGGTATATGTGCACCAACCCCCTGGTTTTGAAAATTCCAAAAATCTAGAATATGTTTTCAAACTAAAGAAGTCACTCTATGGTCTGAAACAAGCTCCCAGAGCTTGGTATGAAAGACTAAGTAACTTCGTGTTGGAAAAGGAATTCACCAGAGGGAAAGTGGACACAACCTTGTTCTGTAAGACAATTAAGAATGACATCTTAGTATGTCAGATTTATGTTGATGACATCATATTTGGATCCACTAAACCCTCTCTGGGAAGAGAGTTTGCTAAATGTATGCAGGCAGAGTTTGAGATGAGCCTAATGGGGGAACTAAAATTCTTTCTGGGCATTCAGATTAATTAAACTCCTGAAGGAACTTACATTCATCAGAGCAAATATGTCAGAGAACTTCTGAAGAAATTTGATCTCTCAGAATGTAAGCCATCAAGGATTCCAATGCATCCCACGTGCATTCTGGAAAAAGAAGAGGTAAGTAAAAAGGTAGAACAGAAGGTCTACATAGGTATGATTGGTTCTCTTCTCTATCTGACAGCTTCAAGGCCTGACATTCTATTTAGTGTTTGCATTTGTGCTAGATTCCAATCAGATCCTAGAGAATCTCACTTAACAGCAGTTAAGCGAATTTTCAAATATCTGAAAGGTACTGCTAATCTGGGTTTGTTTCATAGAAAATTAAGTGATTACAGCTTAATAGGATACTGTGATGCTGATTTTGCTGGAGACAGAGTAGAACGTAAAAGCACTTCTGGAAGCTTCCAATTTCTAGGAGAAAATATGATCTCATGGTCCAGTAAAAGACAATCCACAATAGCTTTATCAACAACAGAAGTTGAATACATAGCAGCAGCTGGATGTAGCACGCAAATGCTCTGGATGAAAAGTCAACTTGAGGACTTCAATATATTTGAGAGTAACATCCTTATCCTTTGTGATAATAATTCTGCTATTTGTCTCAGTAAAAATCCTATCTTGCATTCTAGGGCTAAGCATATAGAAATAAAACATCATTTTATTAGGGACTATATTCAGAAAGGGATTCTCAATTTAAAATTCATTGACACAGACCATCAATGGGCTGATGTCTTTACAAAACCTCTTTCTGAAGATAGGTTTAACTTCATTCTGAAACATCTCAGCATGAAGCTTTGCCCAGAATAAACTATTTTATTTACATATCTTAACCTTCATAATTTTTGTTATTTTCTGTGAACTGTTGATCAACCTACCTTCAGAATTTTAAAAATACAGATTGTATCAGAATCTATCCATGAAGATCTGAGCGTTTCATTTCAAGGATAGAAGTGTGTTGTTCACGTAAGCAAACAGTTGTCATCCATTCATCAGCTACCTTCTGAGGCTGAACACACGTTCACTTTTCTGAAAGGTCAAAAGCGCTGATTGGGTGCATTGAGACATATGTCATGGGTAACCGTTCCAAATATCTTTCTAAATCCCCTAAAATCAGCTGTCATTAATGCTTATAATCATTACAATTTATTTCTCTCTCTTGTAGTTTATGTTTTCAAAATCTATTTAAACGCACTTTTCACTCTTTACACTCTTTCACTTTCACCTTCTCTACAATCTAATTATTTTCTGCTTGTACTTTCAAAACCCCTTCATTTTCTTCTCAAATTTTTCTGTGTGAACATGGCTTCCTCAAGCATCCTAAATACCAGTACTCAGAGAACAAAATCCATGGAACAATATGAAGAACCATTCAGAACTCTTCTCACGCCCATTGACAACCTAGAGGTGCTTTCAGAACTGATCGTGGATTTTGAAAGTCTTCAAGAAAATGGATTCAATCTTTCTGAAGAGGTAAAAGCTCAAGGATGGAACATGTATTTTGACCGTCTTCTAGGTCCAACGTTTCCAATCCATGTGAAGGAATTTTTGATTCATGCTTCATCCTCCAACCATCAAGTCACTTCGTATGTAATGGGGAAGAAGATAGTAATTACTGAAGACCTAATTGCAAGACTGATAGGTTACATTGGTGGTGGCGTAAGGTGTATAGACATGGCTGAAAGATGTGCTGATGTGGCTTCAATTGCAAGGGAAATTTTCACCCTAGGTCTTCCCTCCAGCAAGATAAGGGATCTGAAGGATCATCACAAAATATGGGCCAAGATAATTCTGGGATACATATACCACAGGAGGCCAACCAGCTCTCCTGACTACATAAACATTAATCAACAATTTTTGATCTACTTTATCTCCCAGAAGACTAAGGTGAATCTGGCTCACTTACTATTCAATCATCTGAGGACCAGTGTTAAGGAGACTAGAGAAGATGAGCGCACCAAAAGGGACTGGATACCCCTTGGAAGGCTCATATCAGATATTCTGATAGAGAATAGGCGGATAGAGCATCTAACAGAAGCACAAGAAATCAGCTCTCTAGAGGCAACTGCTGGGAAGCCTTTGAATGCGAAGAATCTGAAAAAGATGAAAATTATTGAGAACATCAGAAAGGAACCAAATGTTACATCCTTTGCAACCATTACTTCCAGAAGAATCCCTCTGGATGATTTCCCTATGTTCTCAGAAATTGATTCCAAGCCTGAGATTATCGTCAGATACTTGGATGCATGCAAAGCAGATGACACTGCACCAGGGTTAAACATCCAGGACTTACAACAGGCGGCTCCAGAAGTTGTGCTGAAGAAGAACAAGAAAAGGAAGGCAGCAACGGAAGGATCATCCCAGCGGACTCCCAAAGCTGCTAAAAAGAAAGGTAATCCTTCTTCTATAACTGTTTTAGAATCAATTACTTTATCAACATCTGGACCCTTACCTACCCATTCAGAAATTCCTACCCCTCAAACGTTTGATGATTTTGACATAGGTTTTGACCCCTCAGAAACTCTAAGTCTTAGAGAAACTCACTCCCTACCTATCAATCCAAATACTGAAACAACTCAACCAGAACTTGCAAAAGTTCTGTCAGATATTGAAACTTTTGACCAAAATATTTCTGCTTCCATACCAGAAAATCCAAACTCTGAAACCACTTCAGAAGCACCACAACCAGATATTCCCCTCTCTCCACAACCAGAAATACAACTACCTCCATCTCCTCAACCAGAAATTCATCCACCTTCTCCACAACCTAAACAATCACAACCAGAAGTTCAAACTTCTGAGGTCCAACCTTCTGAATCCTGTGAACCAGAACCTCATAACGTTCAATCCAACCAATCTGAAGATTCTGATACCATTCCCATTTCTGGAATCACTGAACCTCTGGCCATCCGTATGCCCCTGACCATTCTGGATATTCCCCAAATTCCCTCTTCACTAGAATCAACTCCACCAAATTCCCCAACTAGTCCAATAATTATACCAGACTCTCCCACTCCCTCACCAAAGAGAAATCCAGATGACAACGCCAAAGCTGTCATTGATCTAACTGTTTTTGAATGTCTTACTGCCATAACTCACAAAACGACCATTCCAAAACCAAAACCATATGAACCCTCACCAGATGTTGGTACTAGTTTATTGATGTTTGAAACAGAACTGCAAAAATGGATAACCTCCCTGAAGCAAGCTAGTCTTGAGATGATTAGTCCTGCTGCTTCATATTATCTTTGGACAAGTTTCAGAAAATGGATAAGTTCTGAAACTCACAAGATACAAGAACATGGCTACGGACAAGTTCAACAAAATTTCAGTAATCTGCTAAAGGTAATTGAAGACCAAGTTCTGAGCCAACTGCTCAAGGAAGAAATTCTCCCTCTGAACAATGCTCCCTGGTCAGAACATCATCCAGCAGACAAAGTTCAACCAGAGTCAGAAGGTCTCATTCTGACTGCTGCTCCAGAGAAGATGATTCCTGCAGAGGAACTGGTTCAAAAAGATCACGTTGCAGAATGCTCCGAGAAGCATCCAGTTACTGAAGATTCTCCAAGTTCCTCTTCTGATAAGCAAACTCTGGAAGAACTGAAGAGAGCGGATATTGTTATTCAGGAAAGGTTGGATAAACAGGATGATTCAATCAAGGAAATCAAGAGCATGTTAAGCAAACAAGAGGAAACCAACACCCAGATCAAGGGCTTGTTGGAAGCTTTGTTCACGCGCCTTCCTCCTCCATCTTAGATTTTCCTTTGTTTTTAAAATCTGTTTATCTGTAATATTTGTTCTACATTGGTGTTGTTCTGAACTTCTTATCACTGCTTCTTATGTTTAATATAAATCCTTTTTAGCTCTGATTAATGTTCTTTTTGATAGCTGACAAAAAGGGGGAGAAAGAATGAGATATTTTCAATAACGGATTACTGAGACATAAGTCTCAAACATTCTGATCTACTTAATTTGTTTCTTCTGAAAAGCTTGACAGGTACAAAACTCTGATGAAAGACGTAGTCAAATTCTGATGCTCAAGGACTCAAAGAATTTAAGGTAAGTAATCAACTCAGGGGGAGTTTTTCTTCTTAAATTCTATTCTTTTTATTCTTTATTTTTAATTGAAAAATCTGGTTTTTGTCATCATCAAAAAGGGGGAGATTGTTAGAACATAGTTTGATTCTACAACCCTTGATTAGAGTTTTAATGATAACAAAATACAAAGAATAAATAAATCCAAAGATATATACAAAGAACAAATATGCTACTTAAAATTATGTCTTGTATATGCAGAAGTTCTAATGGGATCAACATCAGAAGATAGGCAATAAAGTATTCACGCTGAAAGTAAAACAGGCTTTACGCTGAAGTTGGATGACTAGAATCTGCGCCTAAACAAATACACTCTGACTCTGAACAAAGACATCTCAACCAAGTCATCAACACTCTGAAGCATTATCAGCAGTTAAAGCAAAGAAGACTCTGAAGTGTTATTAATTATTCAAAACAGAATTAAATGCTAACAGCTTTCTTTAGACAAGATCTTCTCCAAAAGGAAAGTGTGTTATTATCATTAAAATTGCTTTATGGACAACGTTCTTCGCCTTGCCTATATAAACAAGTCTGCTTGTGAAAGAAGCACGTACGTATGCACACAACAATTTGCCAAGCTTTCCAAACCACGCATATTCAAGCTCTAGCAAATTCACTTTATTCCAAGCTTAATCTGTGTAATTATCACAGTTGTGATATACTGTTTTGTTAGAAAACAACAACACATTCTTGTTCAAATATTTGTAATAGATTTCCTTGAGATTAACCGGCTTGTGGTTGTACTCAAGAAGACTTTAACAGTTGTTAAAGTAGCTGTTGTAATCCTTTGAGAATAGTGGATTAAGACCTCGTTGGAGAGAGGCGAAATCACCTTGATGGGTGGACTGGAGTAGTTTGAGATCAAACGAACCATGATAAAAATACTGTGTCATTAAGTTGTTTTTATTTGATCCAAGTTTTTCAATTTAACCCCCCTTCTTATGTTTTTCACATATTCACATTGGTGATTGTTATCTTTTTGCTACCTTCAGTGAACGTTGGTAGTTCACCGTCAGTGAACGTCGGTGCTATGATATTTTTTTTCTCTCTACCTTCAGTGAAAGTTGGTAGTTCACCATCAGTGAATATTGGTGATTTTTATCTTTTTTCTACCTTCATTGAATGTTGGTAGTTCACCGTCAGTGAACGTCGGTGCTATGATATTTATTTTCTATTTACCTTCAGTGAAAGTTGGTAGTTCACCATCAGTGAACGTTGGTGATTATTATCTTTATTCTACCTTCAGTTAACGTTGGTAGTTCACCGCCAATGAACGTCGGTGCTATGATATTTCTTTTCTCTCTACCTTCAGTGAAAGTTGGTAGTTCACCATCAGTGAACATTGGTGATTGTTATCTTTTTGCTACCTTTAGTGAATGTTGGTAGTTCACCGTCAGTGAACTTCGGTGCTATGATATTTATTTTCTCTCTACCTTAAGTGAAAGTTGGTAGTTCACCATTGTTGTACCCCAAAATTTGCCCTCCCATATTCTTCAAGAATTTTCCAAGTCAAAGCTTCAAATCTCCCCAAGGGTTGCATAGTTCAAGGGCCTCCTAAACAGTCAAATTAGGGTTTTGGTTCTGATCAAGAAAATGAAGTTTCCAAGGGTCCAATCAAGTCCCACATGCTTATAAAAATGGTCAAGCATCCTCATATAAAGTTTCAAGACTTTCAGCACAAAATTGCACAGTCAAAACCCTAATTGCACTACAGTCAACTGTAGGGGCAAAATGGTCATTTGGCAGTCAAAAGTTCAAATTTTTGGTCAACATCTCATTTTGAAGCCACAAACATCATTTGATCAATGCTTGATCATGATTCTCAAAGCTTGGCTCAAAAATCATCAAGATGCAAAAGTTTCCTTATTTGGACAACTGAAAAAGTCAACTGTAAATTGACCAGGGCATAACTTTCACATGGTTCATCATAAAAATCCCATCCAATGCTCATTTTGAAGATAAAGACATTTCCTACAACTCCTCTTCATACTTCAAGTCCAATAAATGCTCTCACAAAAAGTTATCAATTTCAACATTATAGGTCATTTTCAAAAGTCAACAAAAAGGGACTTTAAGTCAAAGACCATAACTTGAGATTGGTAAATCAAAATGACATGGGACCAAGGACATTGTTTAGAGGACTTCAAGACCTTTCTAAAATGTCCAAGAACATGATCAAAGCTTAAAAATTGAGCAAGATATGCATTGGAGAAGTTGGGAAATTTTTGTGAAATGGCCAAAATCATTTATCCTTGAAATTTCATTTTTTGACAAAAGGGGCCCACTTTTTCCACTTGAATTGACTTGGCCATGCTTCCCACGTGTCCCACCTTTTATTTCATATTTTTTAATTAATTCTTTCATTTTTAATTGATTTTATTGGATTTAATTAATTTTAAATCTTTTAAAATCAAAAGAAAATCCAAAAGCTTAATTAAAAGGAATATTTGGCCTTAACTAACCTTGACTTATCATTATGCAACTTACCAAATTCGTGCAAAAGGCTAATTGAAGCAAGAATTCAAAAAATGAGTCAAAAAAGGAAGCTTGGTTATGGAGGTTTATGGAGGATCTTGAAATTGAAAGCTTTGCATTAAGAGGCCATAATTCCTCTTGATTCACATTACCTAATGCCTATAGAAATGAGACAAAACGAAATTGAGAGAGGCTGCACCAGAACATAAGAAAATCACAACCTAAAAAGTCCCCAAAAACGAAAAAACACATTTGAACTTTTCAAGAAAAAAAGCAGAACTGTAAACCTACTTGCAGCACGTTTTAAGCCTCTATTCCAATCAAAAACACATTCCTTGCATTGCCAGGAATCTCCAACAATCAAAATCAAGCCCAAACGCGCAAAGAAGCATCCCCACGACACCCCACGGTTTGTCCAAAATTTGAAAATCAAAACTCCATTTCCATGCCTTTTTAATTCATTTTAAATATTGCTATGCATTGCTGGTGTTATTACCAAGCTTCATGTATGCTTTAATTTGACTGTAAGGCCACAAAATGCAAATCACCATGGGAGACATCTAGGTTTTCCGAAGCTTTCAATTTGGGGTTTCTCACATACGCAAAAATTGGAACCTCAAACTGCCATGGTTGAATTGAGGAAGATGAGACGAATCCAATGGACCCCTCGCGCCTAATTTATGTCTAACGAGGAGCTAATCGCTATTATTTGCAGGCTTGTATTTGGGGAGGGGGGGTTTAAAACCCCCGCTACATGTTTGTTATTTTGCAGAAAAGGTAGAAGACGATGGCGTGGCAACCGGGCATTAGACCATTCAAAATTTCGCGCGCGTTTTTTTAATTCCCAGGATTTATTTGCTTATCAATATAATATTAAGTGTTTATTGTTATGTCAATTGAAACAGCTGACTCAGATGGCAACGCGTTAGTGGATATTCCCAGAAGGCACGAGTTCGAGTCCTGGTTCAGGCATTTTTTTCACCTTTTTCATAATTAACATGTTTCCTTTGTTTTTCACTTTTTTTTATATTTTTAATCCTAATTTAATTTATATTCAAATAATTTTCTCATGCATTTAAAAACTCACAAAAAATATTTTCCTTTTGCATTTTAATCAGAAAAATGTTTATTTAATTTTTGACATTAAAAATAATATTTTTGCATGCATATTTAATTAATTGTTAAATAATCATTAATTTGACTTTTATTTGCTTTTAGTTATCAAAATTGATCCAAAAAAACACCAAAAAATAATTACTCTATCATTAAATTAATTTAACTAACATTTTCATAAAAACCCAAAAAAAAAATATAATTAACACTTTTATTATTATTATCTTTATTTTGTAAATAAACCATAATTGAATTAGTTTTTAATTAGGTCATTTTAACATTCTTTTTAATAATTAAAATAAATTTAGACTTAGGCTTTTCTTTTGACATTTTAATTTCTTTTTCTATTTTATTTCATAAAAAAACATAAAAAAACAAAAACATAAAAAAAATAAAAAATAAAATAACTTCTTTTCTTTAATCATTAATTAATTTAATAATTTCAATTCAATTCCTTAAAGGGTCCAACGCCCTCGCACTCGATTCTTATTTCTTTTCGCACATTTATTTTTATTTCTTTTGTGGATATAATATATTTGCCCCAAAGCCTTGTAATAGATAATTAGGATATTTACCTTCCGCATTTTACTTATTCAAATCGGGTCTTTATTTAATTTGGCGATGTAGACCCGCGCCTTGTAATAGCGTAGGACTTTTATTTTCCGCACTTTAAATTCCCGCACATTTAACTGTTAAACAATAACATGAAAGAATGAATGCCCAAAAATGAAATCAAAACGTAGATCACCAATGCATGACAAGACAAACAATAAACTGAAAATGACACACAATTCACACACCACCCCTAGGGTACGCTTCACTGTTGCCTTGCCCCTCGAAAGGTGATCGTCGAGTAGAGGATGTCTTAGTAAGTCCTCATGATCCGGGAACCTGGCATGAGGGTAGCTTCTAAGGTGTCTTCCCATTGCTCTGGTGATCATCATGTCCCGAACCTCGAATTGACCCGAACACCTCCAACGGTGGTGCTACCTACCTCTCAATGGTGGGATGGCACTACTTTAAAGGACATCTACACAGACGAATTCCTTAGGGTGGGTAGATTCTCATAGATACTTGCTCTTTTCAAAAACAAACAAAATACTTTTCACACCTACACTTTCAAAAAGTTTTCAAACAATACTTCATACACTCTTGAGGACTGATACAAGAGTTACCTAGAAGTTTTCAAAACGAACTTTTTTCAAAACCCACTCACACTTGAAAAGCAAACAAACCATTTTGAAAACACAAATGAGAAAGTATCTAAGAGCCCATGGATAACCATGGATAGAAAGGGTGCTAACACCTTCCCTTTCTATAATCTACCTCCCGAACCAAGAACTAATCTCATAAGGAATTTTTCTGTGCTTTTGTCCTTTCCTTGTTGGAGAAAATAAAAGACGGTGGCGACTCTTGCTTACCGCGACATTTCGCGAAACCAGCTTTAAACAGTCAGTTCCAGATCCACCGATCACAGAACTGGCGACTCTGCTGGGGATACTTATAAAGTGAGGTGTACCTTAGGACTAAGATCACTGTGTTTTCAATTGCTTTGATTTGTTTGCTTTAAATTGTGGGACTGTCTTGGGAGTTCTATAGATCCTAACCCGGATCTGGGGATACCTTCTTAGAAAGTAGCAACAAGGCTGTGAGGGAACTGTGCGGGGTATACCGACATGGTTGAAGCAGTCTGCTACATTGATGTGGCACTTTGGTGTGTACCGGTAACCCTTGAGTCAATCAAGGAGAGTACGGGGCCTCCGCGTGGTGTCGTGAAGCATCAACAGACCTTAGGAACCTTAATTGAACCATCTTGGCCTCTTTAGGGTAGTGAGATAACTACTTTGGTGTACTCCGAAGTCAGTTGATACTCGATACTACACTCAATTGAGGGTTGTTTTCTTGGGATATTTTGATCGCCAGTCAGTGGCTAAATCGAAACGATGAACAATGAAAGCAATCCAATGATATTGAGATCCTTAGAACCCGGTTACTTCTAATAGGACAGGTTGAGCCCACCAACTTCAAGAGGGTAATACCCAGACCCCATGCTGGCCTGAACTCTAAGGGTTTCCCTTGTGTGACTTGTGTGCCTTCCAACTTGACTACTTGCATGCTTGTTATCTGACATTTGAGTTTCTTGCAGGTTTTGTTTATAGTCCTTAATTAGGACTCATAACAGGGTTTACTAAGTTTCTCGCAAGTTTTGTTTACAGTCCTTAAATGGGACTCATAACAGGGTTTACCTACATTACCCCACGCATAGCATAACATCATGACATCATGCCATTGCATGCATCCTACATAAGGACTAATCCATTTCAAGGATCTCAAGGGTCTGTGGTGCAGGTCACGATGGACCAAACTGCCTAGCCAGGGGCAAAGGGGATTTATTTTCCTCTAAGCCAAGGTTGTCAGAGGCTATGACCCACTGGATATGGCGAGCCTTTAACCCTTGAAGAAGGACTCTCAACGACATGCAGTTCCTTCAACCAAGCTACGAAATTCAACTCTAACAATTTTTCTTGTCTACCCCGCGAGATCCTTGAAAACATCGCATGCATATCATACATATCATTTCATTACATGTACACTTGTTGCAGGTCACTTACCTTCTTCGCTGTTTATTACAGCCGTCATCATGAATCCTGAATCATCCGATGGACAAGCTATCAAGGCCCTCCAGGCCCAGAATACCCAGTTCCAGGAGTTGATTATGAGCCTAGCCCAGGGTCAAAAGGAATTGAAGACTCTGATTCAGAAGAAGAAGAAGAGGACTGTTTTGTTCAACCCTAGACGCAGATCTGGGAACACACTGCAGAATGAAGCTGAGAGGACTACTCCATCTGTGGGGGAAGGCAGTCACCAAGGGAGAGAGGTTCCTAGCCCTATGGTCTCCGACACCGAGACAGACTTCAATGATGAACAGTACCCCCCTGCTGAGGACCGGTACAAGCAACTAGAGGATCGTCTGAATGCCATGGAAATTCAACAAGTGCCTGGGTTGGATTTCGGGGACCTGGGTCTATCTTCTGGTGTGGTGATCCCATACAAATTCAAGGTTCCTTCTTTTGCTAAGTATGATGGGGCATCCTGTCCCAGGCTGCATCTCAGATCTTATGTGCGGAAGATTCAACCATACACTGTAGACAAGAACTTGTGGATCCACTTCTTCCAGGAGAGTCTTTCAGGGACTCACCTCGAATGGTTCTATCAGCTGGATGGGACCAAGGTTCGTAACTGGGAGGAGTTGGCTACTGCTTTTTACAAGCAGTATCAGTATAATGCCGACCTCGCTCCTACACGTACCCAACTCCAGGGTATGTCGTTAGGATCGGGAGAAGGTTTCAAAGAATATGCGCAGAGATGGAGGGACCTTGCTGGGAGGGTACAACCACCTTTGACCGACCGGGAACTCGTTGTTATGTTCTTAGGGACCCTATCCGGGCCGTTCTTCAATTATCTCATTGGTAATTCATCTGCAGGGTTTACCGACCTCATTCTGACTGGGGAAAGAATCGAAGCTGGTATCAAGAGTGGGAAGATTCAGGAGGCCACACCTTCGGATACTCACCAAAAGCCTTACATGGGCAAGAAAGAGTCTAATGCTGCATACGGTCAAAAGAGTCGTCGTGACCAACAGGCAGGGGCAGTCATGATCTCTGGTTCTGCACCACGCCGCCAACCACAAAAGGGAAATCAACGAAGGCCGGACGAGCCTAAAAGACAATTCACCAACATCAACATGCCATGGTCACAAGCATTACAGCACATGTTGAAAATGAACCTGATTGCGGTGATCAACCCTCCTGCAAATCCCAAGACCTCCTCTCCAAACTACAGTCCAGAAGCGAGGTGTGCTTATCATTCTGATAGCCCGGGGCACGATACTGAGGACTGTTGGGCGCTGAAGTATAAGATCCAGAATATGATCGACGCTAAGGAGATCGAGTTCGAGCCTGCTGAGACTCCCGTTGTGACCACTGCTCCTTTGCCAAAACATGGCTAGGATTGAGAGATTTTTGTTCATTTGAATTCAAGTTGTATTTTTCTTTTCTTGTTCAAACAAACAATTATCATGTTAAACTCTTTTATTTCATGAATGCATTACACATGTCTGTCTTGAATTAATTATGTTTACTGTACTTAAAACTGCTTTCCTATTTTTGTGATGATCAACTCTTGACTGAAAATTCTAAGCCTCTTGAGGGAGGATGACGAAAACGATACCACGATCTTTACAGTATGCTTTTGAACAGACCCCGCTGATGAGGTACAGGCATTGTTTCAATCCCTAAACACTGGAGTTATAAGGAAGATAATCCCTCGTCGACCCCTTTGAGCCAAAGAAGTAGGAGTTTTTCTTTTCGAAAATTAAAACCCTTAATCATAACCTGGGGCAGGGTAGTTCTCTCAGCTGATCCAAGTGCACAACGAATGGCATCAAAAGAAGTCCTTCTGAAACAAAAGACAGTGATGGTTCTAAATAACCATAAAGATAGGAAGTCATTATATCTCAAAAATAAAAAACCAATAAGTCAAAACCTATGAAGGAGACTTACAAAACTGGGGCATCCCGCTGACTGTAATCACAAAAGAAACAGTTCAGGCAAAATTTAGGGATAGCAAAATCAAAAAGAAAGAGGTCGCACAAACCCTCAACAAAAACAAAATAAAAGACTGCCTATTCAGAATGAATCATCAATATCTGAATCATCATTGGAACATCAAGGCAAAGACTCAAACAAAGTCTAGCGCACGATCGACTGAGTTTAGGATTGAAGAACATCACGAAGAGCGGGTGGGTACAAATAATTTGAGCCTTTATCCTTTGTTTCTTGAACCATGAACCAGGCCACGTTATAACCCTTAAAAGTCCTAGCTGAAGCATGGGTTAGTTCGAAAACATACTGTTACGAAAAGTATCCTGACTCCTTAAGGCTTGCGGTAAAATAACGAGTTGACATCACATTTTACAAAATTTGCTGTTTTTACTGAAAAAATGCATTTTTCAAAAAAAACTTCAAGACAGACATAAGCCTTTGCATTCTTAAAATAACCTTGTTTGCATATGACTATTTGTTTGAACAGCAGAGAAATTCGCACGACGAACATCTAATGAACAAAAGTCCTCTCAACAAAGAGATCACCTCAAGTGGAAGAAACACTTCCAATCAAGGGGCATGGCATGATCAGTGTCTATCATCTGGGGCAGTCCAGTCAAGATTCGAGGAATCTCTCAAGGCCAACTAGCTTGGGGCAAACCTCCGCCCGAGTCACTGGTGGCATTCCAGCAACGAATCTTGCACGATCGGACATCTTCTGGTAGCAGGGCAACACAACACTATCAACAGGGGCACCCCCTTACACCCTGAGAGCATGGACATAGTCGAAAAAGAATACTACACGTAATCAAAGACCCGCTAGGTTGACACACCTAGGCAAAAATAAGGGCTTCCCGGCGAACCAAAAGGGTTCGGGCAAAATAAGGGATGAAAAAGAAAAATTTGTACACCCGGCAAGTCGAAAACCTGAAAAGGCGGCTTGGGCAAAAATGGGTATCCCGGTGGACTGAAAACCCGAAAGGGCGGTCCAGGCAAAAGTTAGGGATCAAAGCGTACGACTATGTCCCGACATCTCGTCACTTGCCTACCAAAAGGAAGATTTATCAATCGGCAGTCATCCAGCACCTCCACAAGATATCTTTTCTCCTCACCTCAGAAACAGGGGCAATAATGAGTCGTCCAGGCGATCCAGTTGCTCTGTCAACCAAAGTACCAAGGAAAGGTTAATACAAAGATGATTACCATCTACCTTTACAAATTCCAGATCAAGGGTTAACATCCGAAACCAAACAGGACAATCATCCACTTGATCATCATCAGGCAACCCTACACCGGTTCCTTCTCAACTTTCAGACAAAGTCTTACACGGACTCATCCACAAGTAACCCTACACCGGTTCCTTTTCTTTCAGAAAAAGTCTTACACAGACTTATCATCAAAGTAACCCTACACCGGTTCCTTCTCAACTTTCAGACAAAGTCTTACACGGACTCATCCACAAGTAACCCTACATCGGTTCCTTTTCTTTCAAAAAAGTCTTACACGGACTTATCATCAAAGTAACCCTACACCAGTTCCTTCTCAATTTTCAGACGAAGTCTCACACGGACTCATCTTAAGATAACCTTACCCCGGTTCATCACGAAGTCTTACACGGACTCACCCTCCACAAGTAACCTTACCCCGGTTTCCTCCAGAAGTCTTACACGGACTTACCTCAAAGATAACCTTACCCCGGTTCATCCGGAAGTCTTACACGGACTTACCTTAAAGATAACCTTACCCCGGTTCATCCGGAAGTCTTACACGGACTTACCTCAAAGATAACCTTACCCCGGTTCATCAAGAAGTTTTATACGGACTTATCCTGAAATAACCCTACACAGGTTATCTCTTTCCAGACGTAGTTTTACACAGACTCGTCATCAGTAAACCCTACACAGGTTTCCTTCTCAAAACTCCAGATGTAGTTTTACACAGACTCGTCACCCAGAAACCCTACACAGGTTCTCTATTTTTAAGGATGCAGTTTTACACGGACTCGTCATCAGTAAACCCTACACAGGTTTCCTTCTCAGCTCTAGATACAGTCTTATACGGACTCATTGTCAGTAAACCCTACACAGGTTTCCTCCCTCCAAAGATGCAGTTTTACACGAACTCGCCATCAAGAAACCCTACACAGGTCCTCTCTTTCAAAAGATGAAGTTTTACACGAACTCGTCATCAAGAAACCCTACACAGGTTTCCTCCCTCCAAAGATGCAGTTTTACACGAACTCGCCATCAAGAAACCCTACACAGGTTTCCTCCCTCCAAAGATGCAGTTTTACACGAACTCGCCATCAAGAAACCCTACACAGGTCCTCTCTTTCCAAAGATGAAGTTTTACACGAACTCGTCATCAAGAAACCCTACACAGGTTTCCTTCAACTCCAAATGCAGCTTCACGCGAGCCCAACCTCAAAGTAACCCTACATAGGTTCCCTCTTTCAACTTACAAAAAATACATCTAAAAAATTTCCCCAGTAGATTCTGGAAGCTTCTTCCCCGCAGAGCACGAACACGTCTCCCGGCTTTCTTCAAAGGTTATTTCCCTACCAGGATATAACTGGGTTATCCTCAGCCAAAAGCCACAGAAAGATTGTCCTCGGCGAAGTCTCCCCATCCCCAGCGAAGTTACCATCAATATCCGAGCAAAGTACGTCTCTCCCCACAGAGTATTGCTTCCCAGCAAGGTCGCTAGAGTACTTTTCTCCCCGCAGAGTTATCCATTCGCCAAGTTTATTCCCCAACGGAGTTATCTTCTCCTACCGATATTCTTGCAGCTATCATCCCCAGCGGAAGTGAAATTTATTCTTCAACATCAGCCCAGGATATGACTTCCCGGCACCCGTCAAGGATTTATTTTCCTAAGACGAAAACATACATTCCTAAACATCACATACATCATCATAGCATGCATAGACGCATCATATCTTACAAATCTCATTTATGTCGAGAACATCATTGCTTGATCCATACCATGCATTGCGCATGACTGACCTTTACCTTTCAGGAAAGATTCAGTTAAATTCTCAATCTGATTTCAAGACCTAGACCGGTTCAGTTAATCGACTCCGAAGATTTCTTATCCAGTCCAAGGCCTTCTCTAGTCCAGCTAAATTGACCCCAAACAGATTTTTCTGATGAAGACTCAGTAGAAGTTATCAAAGGTTTTTCTCAAACGTCCGCTTTTGAGATTATAATTTTCTATGGTTCTCTCCCCAATCCTGCGGAGACGATAATTCCAACCCAGGTTTTTCTCAAACGTCCGCTTTTGAGATTATAATTTCCTATGGTTCTCTCCCCAATGCTGCGGAGACGTTAATTCCCACCCAGGTTTTTCTCAGACGTCCGCTTTTGAGATTATAATTTCCTATGGTTCTCTCCCCAATGTTGCGGAGATGATAATTCCATTCCAGGTTTTTCTCAAACGTCCGCTTTTGAGATTATAATTTCCTATGGTTCTCTTCTCGATCCTGCGGAGGTAGTAATCCCAAGACTTTCTCAATATTTGCTGTTGAGGATAAGGTCATCCAAGGTTCTCTCACCGTTCCTGTTGAGGTAGTAACCATCCCTGGTTCATTCATCATCTTTTGAAGCTCCAGATCCAGCTCCTGTAACCAGTCAGGACACATCTATACCAAGCATCTGAAGACCAGCTCCTGCAACATGTCAGGTACTCATTTTTTCTTTTGCAGGTACGCAAGTTCTCGCTAAGGAATCTCTTATGCGATCGACATCCAGATGGCATCTATAAGCCCATCCACCTTCCAGCATCTCTCAGCATGGCATCTGTAAGCCCATTCCAATCATCACACTGCTACTATGTGAGCGCAAATTTCTGGGCACTCTAGTGTTCAATCATCTTCCACCCTCGGATTACGAAAGGCACGTCAGCCAATCTGCATCCTCAGGTCTAAGAAGATTGAACAGGGGCAACTGTTGTACCCCAAAATTTGCCCTCCCATATTCTTCAAGAATTTTCCAAGTCAAAGCTTCAAATCTCCCCAAGGGTTGCACAGTTCAAGGGCCTCCTAAACAGTCAAATTAGGGTTTTGGTTCTGATCAAGAAAATGAAGTTTCCAAGGGTCCAATAAAGTCCCACATGCTTATAAAAATGGTCAAGCATCCTCATATAAAGTTTCAAGACTTTCAGCACAAAATTGCACAGTCAAAACCCTAATTGCACTACAGTCAACTGTAGGGGCAAAATGGTCATTTGGCAGTCAAAAGTTCAAATTTTTGGTCAACATCTCATTTTGAAGCCACAAACATCATTTGATCAATTCTTGATCATGATTCTCAAAGCTTGGCTCAAAAATCATCAAGATGCAAAAGTTTCCTTATTTGGACAACTGAAAAAGTCAACTGTAAATTGACCAGGGAATAACTTTCACATGGTTCATCAGAAAAATCCCATCCAATGCTCATTTTGAAGATAAAGACATTTCCTACAACTCCTCTTTATACTTCAAGTCCAATAAATGCTCTCACAAAAAGTTATCAATTTCAACATTATAGGTCATTTTCAAAAGTCAACAAAAAGGGACTTTAAGTCAAAGACCATAACTTGAGATTGGTAAATCAAAATGACATGGGACCAAGGACATTGTTTAGAGGACTTCAAGACCTTTCTAAAATGTCCAAGAACATGATCAAAGCTTAAAAACTGAGCAAGATATGCATTGGAGAAGTTGGGAAATTTTTGTGAAATGGCCAAAATCATTTATCCTTGAAATTTCATTTTTTGACAAAAGGGGCCCACTTTTTCCACTTGAATTGACTTGGCCATGCTTCCCACGTGTCCCACCTTTTATTTCATATTTTTTAATTAATTTTTTCATTTTTAATTGATTTTATTGGATTTAATTAATTTTAAATCTTTTAAAATCAAAAGAAAATCCAAAAGCTTAATTAAAAGGAATATTTGGCCTTAACTAACCTTGACTTATCATTATGCAACTTACCAAATTCGTGCAAAAGGCTAATTGAAGCAAGAATTCAAAAAATGAGTCAAAAAAGGAAGCTTGGTTATGGAGGTTTATGGAGGATCTTGAAATTGAAAGCTTTGCATTAAGAGGCCATAATTCCTCTTGATTCACATTACCTAATGCCTATAGAAATGAGACAAAACGAAATTGAGAGAGGCTGCACCAGAACACAAGAAAATCACAACCTAAAAAGTCCCCAAAAACGAAAAAACACATTTGAACTTTTCAAGAAAAAAAGCAGAACTGTAAACCTACTTGCAGCACGTTTTAAGCCTCTATTCCAATCAAAAATACATTCCTTGCATTGCCAGGAATCTCCAGCAATCAAAATCAAGCCCAAACGCGCAAAGAAGCATCCCCACGACACCCCACGGTTTGTCCAAAATTTGAAAATCAAAACTCCATTTCCATGCCTTTTTAATTCATTTTAAATATTGCTATGCATTGCTGGTGTTATTACCAAGCTTCATGTATGCTTTAATTTGACTGTAAGGCCACAAAATGCAAATCACCATGGGAGACATCTAGGTTTTCCGAAGCTTTCAATTTGGGGTTTCTCACATACGCAAAAATTGGAACCTCAAACTGCCATGGTTGAATTGAGGAAGATGAGACGAATCCAATGGACCCCTCGCGCCTAATTTATGTCTAACGAGGAGCTAATCGCTATTATTTGCAGGCTTGTATTTGGGGGGGGGGGGGTTTAAAACCCCCGCTACATGTTTGTTATTTTGCAGAAAAGGTAGAAGACGATGGCGTGGCAACCGGGCATTAGACCATTCAAAATTCCGCGCGCGTTTTTTTAATTCCCAGGATTTATTTGCTTATCAATATAATATTAAGTGTTTATTGTTATGTCAATTGAAACAGCTGGCTCAGATGGCAACGCGTTAGTGGATATTCCCATAAGGCACGAGTTCGAGTCCTGGTTCAGGCATTTTTTTCACCTTTTTCATAATTAACATGTTTCCTTTGTTTTTCACTTTTTTTTATATTTTTAATCCTAATTTAATTTATATTCAAATAATTTTCTCATGCATTTAAAAACTCACAAAAAATATTTTCCTTTTGCATTTTAATCAGAAAAATGTTTATTTAATTTTTGACATTAAAAATAATATTTTTGCATGCATATTTAATTAATTGTTAAATAATCATTAATTTGACTTTTATTTGCTTTTAGTTATCAAAATTGATCCAAAAAAACACCAAAAAATAATTACTCTATCATTAAATTAATTTAACTAACATTTTCATAAAAACCCAAAAAAAAAATATAATTAACACTTTTATTATTATTATCTTTATTTTGTAAATAAACCATAATTGAATTAGTTTTTAATTAGGTCATTTTAACATTCTTTTTAATAATTAAAATAAATTTACACTTAGGCTTTTCTTTTGACATTTTAATTTCTTTTTCTATTTTATTTCATAAAAAAACATAAAAAAACAAAAACATCAAAAAAATAAAAAATAAAATAACTTCTTTTCTTTAATCATTAATTAATTTAATAATTTCAATTCAATTCCTTAAAGGGTCCAACGCTCTCGCACTCGATTCTTATTTCTTTTCGCACATTTATTTTTATTTCTTTTGTGGATATAATGTATTTGCCCCAAAGCCTTGTAATAGATAATTAGGATATTTACCTTCCGCATTTTACTTATTCAAATCGGGTCTTTATTTAATTTGGCGATGTAGACCCGCGCCTTGTAATAGCGTAGGACTTTTATTTTCCGCACTTTAAATTCCCGCACCTTTAACTGTTAAACAATAACATGAAAGAATGAATGCCCAAAAATGAAATCAAAACGTAGATCACCAATGCATGACAAGACAAACAATAAACTGAAAATGACACACAATTCACACACCACCCCTAGGGTACGCTTCACTGTTGCCTTGCCCCTCGAAAGGTGATCGTCGAGTAGAGGATGTCTTAGTAAGTCCTCATGATCCGAGAACCTGGCATGAGGGTAGCTTCTAAGGTGTCTTCCCATTGCTCTGGTGATCACCATGTCCCGAACCTCGAATTGACCCGAACACCTCCAACGGTGGTGCTACCTACCTCT
The DNA here is from genome assembly GCA_948472305.1 of Vicia faba. NCBI lineage: Eukaryota > Viridiplantae > Streptophyta > Magnoliopsida > Fabales > Fabaceae > Vicia > Vicia faba. The sequence continues at coordinate 360,193,417 of OX451738.1, forward strand.
CAATGGTGGGATGGCACTACTTAAAAGGACATCTACACAGACGAATTCCTTAGGGTGGGTAGATTCTCATAGATACTTGCTCTTTTCAAAAACAAACAAAATACTTTTCACACCTACACTTTCAAAAAGTTTTCAAACAATACTTCATACACTCTTGAGGACTGATACAAGAGTTACCTAGAAGTTTTCAAAACGAACTTTTTTCAAAACCCACTCACACTTGAAAAGCAAACAAACCATTTTGAAAACACAAATGAGCAAGTATCTAAGAGCCCATGGATAACCATGGATAGAAAGGGTGCTAACACCTTCCCTTTCTATAATCTACCTCCCGAACCAAGAACTAATCTCATAAGGAATTTTTCTGTGCTTTTGTCCTTTCCTTGTTGGAGAAAATAAAAGACGGTGGCGACTCTTGCTTACCGCGACATTTCGCGAAACCAGCTTTAAACAGTCAGTTCCAGATCCACCGATCACAACCATCAGTGAACGTTGGTGATTATTATCTTTTTGCTATCTTCAGTGAACGTTGGTAGTTCACCGTCAGCGAACGTCGGTGTTATGATATTTATTTTCTCTCTACCTTCAGTGAATGTTGGTAGTTTATCGTCAGTGAACGTCGATGTTTGTCTCTCTACCTTCAATGAACTTTGGTAGCTCACCGTCAGTAAACGTCAGTGTTATTATTCTTTTCTCCTTCTACCTTCAGGGAACGTTTGTAGTTTTCGTCTTCAGTAAAAGTTGGTGTATCCTATGGTCTTTTACCATCCTCTATGAGTCATTATATTTTTTATTTTCTACCTCTGACTATTGAGTTTGGTAGTTCACAGTTGGTTGTCAACCACTTTTATCTTGTACTATCTCCTCTTTAGTTGAGTTGATGCTACCTTATCTCTTCTTTGGGTGTTACACAAATAGAGTCGGGTCTTTTTTATTCACCAGTGATTTATTTTCCTGGTCTGGTTTCTCTTTTGATCCTTGTTTCCTTTGCTACATCCCCAATGGTGTTTTGCATACCTTATAATTTGTTCATATGCATTCATATTCATAAGCATTGCATGGAATCTTAGAGCCAAAAATAGGGTTTGTTTTATATTTAAGTATCTTCGATCACGTCTACACGAAGATTTTTAACCTTCATATCTCCGGATAGAAGAAACTTAAATAAGGACAGCTGTTATACCCCAATTTTTGCCCCTAAGATCCCTTCATCGTACCATATTGATTCAATCACAACAAGATCACATTAGGGCTTTTGGTTTTCCTGCCTATCTTTAACTTTACTCTTTGAGGAATCACCAAGCACCTTGACTTATTTTTCTTTTGTGATCATGCATGTTTTGTTTTGACTTTCCTTTTAATTAATAAAATGCAATGTTGGTTTGTCTTACTTGTTAATAATGTAGGTAAAGGCAATGTGGCTTAGCAAGTTGATCCATGGGTTCATGAGTTTATTTCCACGCCCTAGTCAATAAAGCTTGATAAATTCAAACCTCAGCATTGAAGTTGTTTTGGAAGAAATGGCATGGCGAGGTTTATTTTGGTTCACCATATTTCAAATTTATCAAGATTGATTCAAAAGTACAAGGGGTTGATTGAAGAAGTTGTCATGGTTGGACAAGGCCTTGTTCCCATTGGTCACAAGTGCATATTTCTATCAATTCTCAAGATATGAAAGTGGTTTTTGTTGCTATTATTTCTCATTATCATCCTCAATAACTTATATCTACAAAGCAAAAGTGTTGGTACAAGAAGGTTGTTTAAAATTGTCAAAGTTCCTCAAAGCATTTTCTTGATCTAGGAGCTAGGGTTTTCAACTTCAAAGAAGTATATCTTGATCATATTTTGGTATTTTTGAGTGATTCCAAAATCATCCTCATCTTCAAAGGGTTACTAACAAATCACTTCAAAAGTTTCAAGGATTTTTCATGTGGAAGAACTTGATGATGAAGAAAGATTACAAGTCCTCCAAATGAACCCCCAACTTCCCATGTGTGACTTCAAATGATCATAACTTGGTCAATTTTTATCACCTTGAGCCCAATATTTTTCCACAATGATCTTGAGGATGTGAACTTTATTCCTTCTTTTATGTGCAAAGTGAGAAAATGGATGGAGGATACTTAAGGATACAAAAGATTATAGGACATTTCATGATTTTTTGTCAACTTCAACAATTCATAACTCTCTCAATTTTTGGATATTTTGAATGGTTCAAGTTTCAAAATGTCATTCAAGAGGTCTATTTCATGCCATATTTTTTGGTCAATAGAAAATTCCAAGAGGAAGGCCATGTTTGGATGCAAAAAATTATAGGTCACTTTTGAAGAAAAAATTGAAATATTTCTAAGTATGGAAAGTCAACCTCTTTTTCCCAACTTTAACTCATTGCAACTTTCAGCTCAAACATCCATTTGATTCTATTCTTTTTCCATTGCAAAGCTCGTAATCTCATCTTTCTAAAGCATCAAGAACCATGCCTTAAGACCCCTTGAGCTGAGAATGCCATTGTTTCAAAAGTGGTAACTTGGAATTGAAGTTTCATCGTAAGTCAGAATTTGAATTTCATGTTACAACTTCTAACCCTCAAATTAGCACGTGTTTTGGGTCTAAACATGATTAGAAAACTTTCCCAAGTGGTTTAGTGCATCAAAACGTGCGTTTTGGATGAGCTTTGACAAAAGAGAAGTCATATTTTCTTCATGATGCAGACCCACACGAATTCCCTCCAAATTGCACCATTCACCCTTCCTTTTGATCCCTTTGCTTCTCCTATAAATATATGAGCTATCCCATTTGTTTTTTCAAGCTTGAACAGCCAAAATCACCCTGCCAAACTCGCTCTATAACTCACTTTTCTGCAACTTCAAAATCATTGTTCAACCCTTTTTCTATCAATTCATCTTCCTTGATCTTCCTTGAAGCTAACAGAAGAAGAATTGATCCTTGAAACCTTCTGAATTGATCTGACCAAGTCCATTTACAGAGCTCCGCAACTGAACTTCAATAGGTAGATTTCTCCATCAATTCTTCCAAACTTTGGTATCATTGTGAAGCTCTCATTTCCCTGGTTCTAGTCGCAACACTTTCTTTTAACTGGAAACACCTTTTGGCCATGAATTTTCAAATTCCTTTTCAAAACTTTCCTTCCAAATTGCTTGAGCTACAGTTTATATAAATTTTTCGTGAAGGTGTGGTTGTCTTCGTCTTGATGAGACAAAGTGAATGGTACCGGTCTCGTGCTCTAATTTTACAGTTTGAGCAAGCTCGATTTGAGACTGGCTGGAGGTTGAAGATGACCAACGTGTCATCCTTCAACCAATGAAACAACGCTATTTGGATTTTTTAAATATCTGATTTAATTAATGATCATGTGTGTTATTCACTAATGAACATAATATGCACAACGCGTCTGATCCATTGGATTAGCTTACTAACGTGTTTTGACTCTCATCCATTGGTCCATATTTTTTTACTTTATTTTATTTTCTGATTTTTATATTTAAATTGTTTTAAACTTCAAGAAATCATAGAAAATTCATTTTAAGTCCAAAAAATCTGAAAAAATTATGAAAAATATTTTTGATTTTTCTCTTTCTGATTTTTATTTTTTTACAATTTTATTTTGTGTTTTGATATTTTTTTATAAATTTTCACTTTATTTGAATTGTTTTAAATGTTTAAAAATACTTTTATGCATTTTTAAATTCTAAAAAAATATGAAACGATCCAATGATATTGTGACAAATATTGATGACCTCATTTATTTTTTATTTTTGACTTTGTTATTTTTTAAAATCATTTTTGGTTTATTTTACTCATTTCTTTAGTTTCTGACTTTAAAAATTTACCAAAAATTTTATAAAAAAATTTGAATTCATTTCCGACTTTTCTATGGTCTTACTTAATATTTCTTGATTAATTTGAACATAGTTGATATTTTTCTCTCTTATTTCTATTTTAAAACATTTTAAAACCCTTTTTAATGTATATATTAAATGTAATATTATTTTGTGATTATTTTCTGGGTGATCTTGGATTGAATTTTTGATCATGAACTTTGTTAACATCATTAGATCCATGGTGTTGAGTCTAACTCCATAAAAATGGATGCATGATTTTAATAATAGTTTGATTAAATTTTAATTCAAATGTGGTTTATATATTCTTTCCCACCCTTCTTCATCTCATACCTTTCTTATTGCACTAAATGTTATTGGAGCATGATCTCTATATCATGTCTCAAAACAAATGGTGCATAGATTGCTATTGACCGGCCTCAAAATAGGTGTGACTTCTACATAAGTCCACTTACGATCGCTTAACATAGTGCTAAATTTTGTCCCAATTCGAATAAATGATCATTCGTGGCACAAACCTATGTTTGCAAGCTAGTATGTTAATTTGATCTCTTTGATCCAATAACCTTGAGATCTATTGTGTGAAGGCTTTGGTTCTACCAATCCTCTAATGAATCTTCGTCAAATTTGGTCAACGCGGATCACTTAAACATCGTTGATCATTAAATTTTACTTTTGAGAATTCTTAAATGGATGATATACTTGACAAAAAGCAAATGCAACTTGTTGTGTGGAGGCTTTGGTTCTACAAATCCTCTAATGAGTTCCAAATGTAAGTTTCAATATGGTCATCTAACTAATCACTAATTTCTAACAATTGACTTTATTTTTGTGTTTTTGTTTTATGCTCTTTTACTTTATGCACCATTTACTTTAACATTTACATTTCATGCTATTTTTCATGTTTGCTCACTTGAGCATTTACTTTCTTGTCATTTTTATTTTGCTCACTTGAACTTTTCTTTTTTTTAAGACACCTAATAATCAACATGAACCATAAAACACTTTAATGATACTTGGACTATTTGGTTACTATCCTTGGCATTATGGAGTATTGGACTTCTTGGACTTAGGATTAGAGACTTTGTCCTATGTTGGAGACCTTGTGACCTTAATTGATATTTTGTCTGGAGTTCTTGAGATTTACCTCAAGACATTGGGTTGTTTGTTTGTTTTGTGTGCAGGTTATTGTGATTACACACTTTGTTTGTAATCTGGAATTCACCCGTATACAGTCGTTACTCTGCCCAATTTTTGTGAAGACTTAATACACTTAAAGTTTAGTTCTCTCAATAGGTCTAGTATCTTTGCTTGCTTGGTTTCAATCCAAAGAATAAGAATTCTATCTTGACTCATAATGTCAAGTATTGGCTTCTTGTTGGTTAGATGGTTCTTCTCCCTAGCTTTTACTTCATGCTATAGGATAAGTCTCTTCTTCTCCTCCCATCTTTTTTAATTTCAATTATATCCTCCCTCCTTTTGAAAACTCTTCTTGTTTTTTAAACTTGAATCACTTTCATAATAAACTTGGACCTAGGTCCATGTATTTTCAAAACCTTTTCATAAATAAATTTCAATCAATTTAATAATACCATGACATTTTTTGTGAGAAGACTAAAAGTCAATCAATCTCATTTCAAACCATTTTGCCACTTTGGCTTTTTACTTTAAAACTTTTCTCAAAAGATTGGACTCTTGTCAATCCTTGTAGTGATGCAAACGAATATACTTTACAATATGTAGTGAAGTGAGATATTTTCCACTTGGGTGTTGAGTGAGACATTGTTGATTTTAAAACCCAAGCCATATCCTCCACTTTGAGATGATGCAAATTCTCCTTTCTCGGGATTGTGGATAGTAAGTATGTTTTTCACACGGACAATGACAATGATGTCTTATCTCATAAAATTAACCAACACACTTGTGTTTTAAAATTTTCAAAAGGTGAACTACGTGTACCCTGATCCCCTATTGCACGGAAGGTGGTACGTAGGCACTAAAGGTTCGCAACCGCGACGGGTGAAAAAATCATAAAAAATACTTCTCTTCTCACCTCCACCATCTATTTCTATACAACATATTTTATAGCCAAAATATACAGATTTTCAAAGAGGTTCCTGTGGAGTACCATAGATGTTTAGGGTGCTAATACTTTCCTTTTGTATAACCAACCCCCTTACCTATAATCTTTCCCCCTTTTTTTGGGTTATTTTCTCTTTTCCCATTCCTTTGGAAACAATAAAGCGCGGTAGTGATTTTTATTTTTGATATGTATAAGTCTAGTCAATCTAATGGCTTAGTCTTAAACATTTCTACCGCTACACTCGGCAGCATAATGAAGTAGATTGCAATTTTTACATGTTGATGTTTATGAGAGAAATCCTTCTTTTGGATCAAATAGAGATTCTATCTAAGGTATGGATTTCTAACTTAGGAGTTATTTTAATATTTAACACATATTTCTCATATAATTAAATAGTTTTAACTTAAACATACTATGTTATATTATTATGTAGTACTTTGATGAATTCAAGTGTACTTATTACTCAAGTTCTCAGTTGGATGAACTTAAGGAGGATTGATGTCAATACATTATTGAGACGAAAGTTATATAAGGTATATTCTAATCTTACTTTAATTGATGAGAATTTGGAGTATATTCAAGTGTTGCAATTTTGTTATTGTTTTTAATGTGGTAAATTATATATATATATATATATATATATATATATATATATATATATATATATATATATATATATATATATATATATATATATATATATATATATATATATATATATATATATATATATATATATATATATATATATATATATATATATATATATATATATATATATATATATATATATATATATATATATATATATATATATATATATATATATATATATATATATATATATATATATATATTTGTTTGTATCATAGTATGAATTACGATATTTTGGTGTTATTTCAGGTTATATGTGCATATGTAGAAGATAAAGATGAATGGATTTTGTAATGGTATATAATGGTGTTGTTTTGGTGTTTTTTTTTTGTAAAAGTATATATGTACAAGAGTAATAATATATATAATTACATTGGTGTAAATGTATAGCATCTTTTGGTATTATTTTTTATTGGATTGAAGCTCCAATATTAGTGAAACTCTAGTGAAATTTGTAATGGTATATACATGTGCAAAATATGGTGAAAACCTGGTGCAAATATGATTAAAATCTGTGCATATAAACTTGTATATATCAAACAACACTTTTTTTTCAAAAAGGTTATATAAAAAATTTCGTGGATATTAGACAGCGCTTTAAAAAATGTTGTCTAAAGCCCCCTTTAGACATCCCTTTTACTGTAAAAGCGTTGCCTAAAGGGGCTCTTTTTTTATTAAAAAAATTGTTTCAAAAAAAGCGCTTCCTAAAGGGGGCTTTAGACAGCGCTTTAACATTAAAAGTACTGCCTAAATGGGCTTTTTATTTTTAATTTTTTTTTTGTTTCAGAAAAAGCGCTGGCTAAATGGGGCCTTTAGCAGCGCTTTAAAAGTAAAAGCGATGGCTAAAGGGGGCCTTTAGCAGCGCTTTAAAAGTAAAAGCGCTGGTGTTGTGCCCTAAAATTTCCCCTCCCTTTTTACTCAACACATTCCCATTGAGGTCCCCAACTTGCCCGAGGATGACCAAGAATTGACCAGACAAATTCTCCTCCTAAGGCAATGAACCTCTGACTAGGGTTTCAATTTTCATCAAGATATGAGAGCTTCAATGGTCTCAAATTTTTTCTATGGTCCTAATTTGCCTTCAAGTTTGTCCATGACAAATTTCATGTCTTGCACTACAAGTTTGCTCAGTCAATTACTCAAATGCCTGAAAATTAACTATATTAGGTCAAAAGTCAACTATGGCCTATATATAGTCAAACTTCAAGATTTTTGGTCAACATCAACATTTTGAAGTAATATCCATCATTTGATCAAGGGTTGATCATGATTCCTCAATAAATGCTCCTTATTCATCAAAAGTCAAGAATTGCTAATTAAGGTTTCTATAGGAAAAGTCAACCAAACTTTGACTAAGTATAACTTTCACATACTTCATCCATTTTCCCCAACCAAAGCACATTTTGAAGATAATCCAATTCCTTACAACTTCTATTCATCCCTCAAGTCCAATAAATGCACCATTTTAAATATACAAGCTCAGACATTACAGGTCATTTTCAAAAAATCAACAAAAGCCACTTTTTTCCAAGACCTTTTACATCAAGACAACATCTTCAAATGCAAAATAAATAAAAAGAGGGATTTAAATAGACATCTTGGGATTTCCAAAAAGTCAAAGATCATCATCAAGAGATAAAAATTGAGCAAGTTATGACTTGCCCAAGTTGAGAAAATTTTGGAAATTTCAAGAATGGTGCATTGAGCAAATTTGAAATTTTGAGTCAATGGCCTAACTTTTTAAGGCTCAAATATTTTCCTAAGTTTATAGAGGACCTCTAATCTTATTTTTGCATTGTATTGCATTTTCTACCTATTTTTTACATATTTATTTTAATTTATTTCAAATAAAATAAATTGTACAAAATGTTTGGAGATGGGCCTTGACCTTTAGGCTATTGATTTGGTCTGCCTAGAAGCCCATAATTTTGTGCCAAAGTGTCCAGGTACATTCAAGCATGGAAAGGGCAAGATTTTCAAGTTTTGGAAACTATTAAATTTGTTTGATTTTGACATAAAAGCATGGCATTATGGTGAAGATTCTTGCCATGAAAGCTTGTCTCTTCCCTCTCTACTATAAGTACAAGCTATTTCCAAACTAAACATACACAAAAAAATTTCTTGAGAAGAAGCACACAAAAATTGCCAAAATTCTCAAAGTTGTGAAATTCAAAACTGAATTTCCAGACATCATCCATCCAAACCAAGTGTACTATCTTCTTCCTGAAGATCCCAGGACTCATTTCCAGCCCTCATTCAAGCCATCACACGCCCAGAAGAGGCCAAACCACAATCTCCAATTTGGTAAAACTTCTTGCATCTGAAATTTTATATTCATACATTGTTTACTAATGTTTTGTGGCTAGATGTGATCAGAGTGATGTTTAGGACTGAAATGAGTCTTTACATGTAAGCTCAGATGTACGTATGGTTGTTTTACATTTTTAATCGTGCAATTTTCATTTTTATCGTAACTCTCTTTCCATTAGTTTCCAGCCAGTTTTGACCCTGGATTCGGACTCAGGGTGAAATTTCATGCAGGATAGGGCCTTTTCTTTTTCAATTTAACACCTTTTTACAGGTTTGACGTTGAAGGCCGCCGGAGAAGATGATGGTTTCTACCATCTCCATTTGTTTTTATTTTTATTCTTTTAATTATGTTTATTTTATTTAATCAGTAAGTTTTTTTAAATCAAATAAGAAAATCAACAAAACTTAGGATTAGTTTTTCTTTTTAGAATAATTAATTTCTGAAATTAATTAATTAATTAACTTTAACATTTTTAATTAAAATAAGTTAGAACTTAGGGTTTAATTTGTGTTTAAATTATTTTCTCAAAGAAAAATACAAAAATATTAGCATTAGGCTTTAAATTCATTTAGCAATTATGTTTTTAAATTAAAATTAGATTTAAGTCAATTTAATTATTTTCTTAAAATAAACAAAAAAAAATTATTTTACTTAGCTAAATTCTTAGGTTTTCTTAGACGTTTCTTTATTTCACACGCGTTATTTTGTTTTCGCATTTTTACATTATTGATGTAACTGTTATTTGGGTTGTAATAGTTATAAATAGGACTTTTTATCGCTTTCTTTATTTTTCTTCCCACAATTGTTTGTACATTGTAAATACCCCCTCCACAAAAGCCATGTAATAGTCTAGATTTACGCTTTCCGCACTTTATTTTTTGTACATATTAACTGTTAGTAACTAGGCGTGTATGGAAAGACTAATAATCAAATATTAGCAAACTTAATAAAACAAGATAAATAATTGAACTTAACACACATGCACATTTGCACCTCTAGGGTATCACCGCTTTGGTTGCCTTCGGAAAAACAGTCATGTCCCTCGAAACGGGGACACTTTAGCAAAGACTCGTAAATCAAAAAGATCATAGTCCCTCGATGACCCTACAGTTGCCTTTTGGTAAATGATCTAGTCCCTAAACAAAATTGTTAAAGTGTCTCTACATGTTGCCTTTATGAGTGTAAACGTCCATTCGGTTGTCCCTCAAACATCCAACGATGGGGCTATCTACTCACTAATAGTAGAATAACACTGTCTAAAGGATAAGAGGAAAAGAACAAACCTTTTTCGAGTATAAAAGTAGATAGCTGTTAGAAGTTTGCTCAAAACAACTTTTTGCACCTACACAAAAACATTTCAAAAAAACAATTTTCAAAATATTTGCTTTGTTAACACTCTTGAGGACTGATACAAGAGTTAAACACAAAGAAAATTGCTGCACTAAGGCATTTTCAAAAAAATTTCAAACACACAAAGCACAAAGGTATTTTAAAATGAGCAAACCTCTAAGAGCCCGTAGAAAACTACAGATGGAAAGGGTGCTAACACCTTCCCTTTCCATAATCTACCCCCCTTACTCAGAAAACTCTCGAAAAAGGTATTTTTCTGTTCTTTTCACCCTTTCCTTTGTTGGATAAAAGAAAAGTCGGTGGCGACTCTTGCTTATCACATATTTGTGAATACAAAATGCAAACCAGTATAACAGACGGTTCTGCCACCGTATCACAAAAGTGACGACTCTGTTGGGGATATAAAAAGTGGGGTTACCTTAGAGTTTTAGTTCATCAGCTTAAATGCTTTATTATGTGTTTGCTTGCTTTATCTTTAAGGGTTTGTTGGGTTATTCTTATAAATATCCTACACCTGAATCTGCGACACCTTTTAGGTAAGTAGCAATAAATCATGGAGGTTGTACAACATAGACCGATACAGACAAAGTAGTGGCTACGTTAGTGCAATACTCTGGATTATACTAATGTTCCTTGAGTAATTCAAGGATAACATTATGCTTCCTCATAGTGTCATTAAGTTCTAATTGACCTTTAGAACCTTTAATCAACTCATCCTAGCCATTAGGAAGTAATGATATAACCAGCTTTGGTTCCGACCGATGATTGGTTGATACTCGATGCTACACTCATTGAGACTGGACTTTCAGGATTTTTTGGACGCAATACTTTGGTGTGTGATCTGAAACAATTCCTGGTGGAAAGGCGTAACACGGTGGGAGAACTGAATTGGGTGTTTTGTGTTTGATCGCAAATGTTGCGGTTTAGAAAGAGTCGCCATTGACTTTTCTTTTATCCAAAAGGAAAGGCTGAAAAGAACAGGAAAGACCTTTGAGATGTTTTCTTGAGTTCGAGGGGTAGATTATGAAAAGGGAAGGTATTAGCACCCTTTTCATCCATAGTTTTCCATGGGCTCTTAGTTGCTTGCTAGATCACTTGCTTTTTGTTTGAAAACGTGATTTGTGTGGTTTTTGAAAGTATTTTGAAAAGGCACCATCGTTTAGGCAAACTTTGTAATGATTATCGTTTGCAAGAATGTATACAAAGTGTTGATCTTTTGAAAATATTTTCAAATTTGAAAGTTGTTTTTGAAAGTGTTGGTGTTTGTTTTGAAAATAGCAAGGATGTTTTTGGTTTTGAAATTGAGCAAGCAACTAAGAACAATCTACCTACTCAAAAGTCTTTCATGTTTATTTCCTCTTTCCTTTGACATTGTTATCTTACCATTGATTTGGTAAATAACCCTATCTTTGGATGTAAAAGGGACAGGCGTGGGTCATTGTATAGCCATGATTAGCAATGTTGTAAGATATCTTAGCATTTTCTTTAAGGGACTAAGATCATTTTTGAAAGGCAACTTTGATAGCGTCATCGAGGGACTATGATCTTGTATTTTTTATTGTTTTTGCTAAGATACCTCACATGCATAATATGGCCATTTTTGTAAGGCAACAAAGTGGATTTACCCTAGGGGTGTATGTGTGCAAGTGTATTGGTTTATATGCTTGATTTGTCTTGATTAGGGTTTGCTATTTGTTGGTTTTAATCTTTCTATACGAGCCTTAATTTACTAGCAATTGTATATAAAGTGATAAATTGCGGAAATTAAAATTACTATGCTATTACATCATTTGAGGAGGGAGTGTACAAATTTACAAATGGGGAAATTGCAAGAAAATTAAATCTAAATATTATTACAACCATATTGAATATTGTACAAAAAATGAATAAATAAAAATGCAAGAATGTAAATGTAAAAAAGAAATGTGATTTTTGTTTGGTTTTCATGAAAAGGTTTTTTGACTAAAATAAAATAATTAACTAAAAATAAGAAAATTAAGATTAAGTTAGTAAAATAAATTAATTTAAAGAGAACAAATTTTTTAGGGTTTTTTTGTGAACTTGATTAAATAAAATTAATTAAATAAAAGTCCTAAGTTCTAAATTGATTTTAATTTACAAGAAAACAATATATAATAATTAAGACTAATTATCTAAGTTTAAAAAAAAGGAAATTAATTTATTAAAGAAAATGTTTTTTTTATTCTTTTGTTTTATGAAGAAAAATAAACTAAATAAATATAAATAATAAAATAAGATTATTTTTTGGACTTTTATTAATGAAAATAATAATATTAATAATAATAATAATAAAAGATGAAATAAAAATAAAATAAAAATAAAATAAAAATAATAAAGTTAGGGAGGTTAAAGTTGAATTTGAGAGGTTTGTTAGAAAAAACAATTTTGAAATTGGCCCATTATTGTTTTTGTCAACAGAAAAATAAAAATAAAAATTAAAAAAAAGAGATGGGTTGTGTGTTATAAGAAAACAGGGGGTGATGTTAAAAAAAAGTCAGACCCATGGGGTGGAGGCCCAAGCGCTACCTGAAACAAAAAAGGAAAAATGACAAAAATGTGAAAAAAATGCAAAAGGCAGCGTTGAGGTTCGAACCCACGACCTCTACCAATAACGCGCGCTTCCTTACCACTAGGGTGGCTGTACATCCGTTAACTTAAATTAAAGAATAGATACATAATGTAAAATGTCTCCATGACATGTACTTCGTCTTCAACCTTCAGCCAACCAGACCACCTGTATCTCATTCATTTCTCAACAAAAATGGAAAATGCAAACATGAAAGTTGTGCTATTTTTCCACACGAATCTAACCATGTAAAGAACTAAAGTTATATATCAAAGATGAATGAGAATTTCTCTGACACTAATTTGAACCCTAATTTTTTCAAAAACTTCAAACTTAAAATTCTCTAAGCTCAAGCCATGTAAATGAAAACTATGGATATGTACAGCTTCAGGGTAATGATATCTATATTTTTGCTTCAGAATACATGCACAAAAGATGCTTGTATCAAGATTTTGAAGTTTGAAAACTTACCTCTTGCAGTTGGAGTCAAGTATGGAGTTTCAGCAACTTTTAAGTTGTCATGATGATTTGTTTAGCTTGCCAGGACCTCCTTGAGTGTATTCCAACCCTTACTTCGCTTTGAAAGTCCTTGAATCCCTCTAACCAAGTCGACATGCAAGCTCAGTTTTTTGAAAATGGTGGATTATGAAAATGGAGTTACAGTCCAGCAACAAAGGCCTGGATCACTCTTATGTTATGTATAGAAGGAGTTTGGATGGTTGAAACTCAATACGCACGAGTGGATTTGGAGATGGCTATGTGAAGTTCAAAACTGTCAAGTTATGGCAAATTCTGAGTTGTAGAGTGCTTAGGAGTGTTTTGGAATGCTTGAGCTCCTTCCTAGGTTGCATAAGAGTGCCTTAGCATATAGGAAAAGGTTTGGATACTTGAGGTGGTCAGAAACACCAAATCACAAGTTATGGGATTTTGACTTGTTTTTTGAAGCAAGCTTGACAAGTATGGTTTCAAGGCAAGGTACAAAGCTATCTAGAGTGGTTAACAACTTTAAACATGCTTATTTGACTTTATATAGGAAGCTTGTGCAGAAGGAACAAGTGCAAAGCTCAATGCAAGTTGACTTTGCATAAAGCTTGCTTTATGTAAATGGCAATGGTGCCTTTGTGCCATTAATGGAAAATTATCTTGGATAAAGCTTGAATCAAATGTATAATAGCTCAAAAGCAAGTGTAATCTTCTTATTAGGGAGAGATTTTGAGGTTTAGAGGCCTACAAAGCAAGATTGTGCAGCATAGGCTTGAGATTTGAATTCTTGTTCATCACAAATTTTGCCTTGCAAAACAACTTGAAACCCCAACTTCTGGCCTTTGATTCTCCTTGCTCACAAATTATCTCAAGGAGTTCTTGGACATTTTGGAAAGATTTTAATGTGCTCTACAACCCCTCTTTAAATCAATTTTGCAAAATCCAAATGGAACTATGTGAAACTTGGGTCAAAAGTTAGGTCAAAATCCTGACCAAAAATGCTCAAAATTTCACTAAGTGTTTTAATTTCAAGACCATGACTTCATCGATTAATAACTTGAGATCTAAGAATTCTAGGAGAATATATGTAAATCAATGTTTTAGATATCATGGAGATCTACAAATTTCATGTTGAAAGTTTCTCTTTAATCATCTTGCGTCATGGTGAAAAATTGGCTTAAAGTTGTGAAAAAATATGAAGTTTTCAACACTTAGAAAAATTTCTAAGTTTGGAAACTTTGACTTTTCAAAATGAAATCTTGAATTTTTTATTTCTTGATGAAAAAGTTTCATATTTTGACATGTTTTGATGAATTGTGATCTTTGACACTAGATTTTGACCAAAAAGTCAAAGTTTGACTTTTCAGTGTACAATTGACTTTTGATCAGTTGACTAAAAATCAACTATCAATCAATTGATCTTGAAGGATGTTTTGAGTCATTCCATTAGGTAAAAATGATGCAATTGAACTCTTGAGATCATATCTCAAACCAATTAACCATTTGCTAGGTCAAAAATCAGAAATTGCCCTTTCTCAATCAAAACCTTAATTTTGACCATTTTGCCCTTTTGATGATCTGATCTAATTTCTTGAAGAATTATGGTCCAAACTTGATCAAATGACATATAGGAGTTCACAGTGTTGATATGGATCAAAAATTATGAAGTTTGACTGTAAATTGGCCATAGTTGACTTTTTCTCTAATACAACTGATTTTTAGGTCAATTGATCAATTGACTGAGCAAAAATGTGATCCAAGACTTGAAACTTGACATGAGAAATCTTGAGGGCCCATAATGATCTATGAAAGTCATATGAGGCATTAAAAGTTCAATTATCATTGTGGAATCTCAAACCCTAATTTCAGTCATTAATGCTTAAGGAGGTGTCTTGAGCTGATCAACCCTTGTGCAGTCTTGAACCAAAGGAGATCTTGTGAGAAAATATTTGATAAATGAGAGGGAAAATTTTGGAGTACAAAATCTGCCCCTGTTCAATCTTTTTAAACCTGAAGAGTTAGATTGGCGGATCCGCCATTCGTGACTTGAAGGTGGAAGATGATTGAACACTAGTGTGCCCAAAAATTTGCACTCGAAGATGAAATGGGAATGGGCTTATAAATGCCATTTGGAGGAGTGATGGAGATTTTCCGGAGATAGGCTTGTAGATGCCATCCAAAGGTTACTGTCGACAGAAAGTGGACTAAGTCTGATCTTGATTTTAACTAGAAAAGAATCAGAACAAATCTTTGGAGCGGTTTATCTGAACCAGGAGGAGTCTTATATGTTGCTTGACAGGGAAGAGTCATAATAAATCTTGGAGCAATTTATCTGAACCATAAATATTCATTTGGAAAGCATCAGGATAAACCGTTGAGAGATTTAAAACTGAACTAAAAGAGGTCTTGAATATTCTTTAACTAGAGAGAATCAGAGTAGATCTTTGAGTGATTTATCTGAAGCAGAGAAATCGTCTGTGGGAAAGAATCAGAATAAATCATTGAGAGATTTATCTGAACCCGAAGTGTTCCTTTAGAAAGTATAAGGATAAACTGTTTAGGGGTTTAAATTGTACCAAAAGAGATCTTGAATATTCTTTGACTGGAAATAATTAGAGTAAATCTTTGAGCAATTTATCTGAACCAGAGAAAGTGTCTGCAGAAAAAACCAGAATAAATTGTTGAGAGGTCTAAACTGAACCAGCAGGGGTCTGAATATTATTCAATTTATGATGGGCCTGTGTAGGGATGCTTCCTAATGAGTTCGTGTAAAACTGCATCTGGAATTTTCTGAGAAGGGACCTGGGTAGGATTATTTCATGACGAGTTCGTGTAAAACTGCATCTGGATATAGGAGGAACCTGTGTAGGGTTGCTTCATGACGAATCCGTGTAAAACTTGATCTTGGAAATAGGAGGAACCAGTGTAGGGCTTCTTCATGATAAGTCCGTGTAAAACTTCATCTTGGAAATAAGAGGAACCTGTGTAGGGTTGCTTCATGACGAGTCCGTGTAAAACTTCATCTTAGAAATATGAGGAACCTGTGTAGGTTTGTTTCATGAAGATTCCGTGTAAAACTTCATCTTGGAAATAGGAGGAACCTCTATGATTATCGGGAGAATGGAGGGATAAGGCATCATAAGACTTTGAGCGCGAGCTCATACCCATTTGAGGTAAGGTTCAAGAGGGATAGAGTTCTTATGCCCCAATGTCTTGCTATCTACCTTGTTCAACATCCTCCAAGCTCATATAAATCTTTGGCAATGACCTTGATCGTCGTTCTCGTAGTCAAATACCAAACCTTGAATGAGTATTGTTGTACCCCAAAATTTGCCCTCCCATATTCTCCAAGACTTGTCAAGTCAAGGTCACAAAATTCCCCAAGGGTTGTGCAGCTCAACTGTCTCCTATACAGTCAAAACTAGGGTTTGAGTCCTGATCAAGAATTGGAAGTTTTCAAAGGCCCAATCAAGTCTCATATGCCTACAAATGTGGTCAAGCATTCTCATATCAGGTTTCAAGGCATTCAGCTCAAAATTGCACAGTCAAAACCCTAAATTGCACTACAGTCAACTGTAGGGGCAAAATGGTCATTTGACAGTCAAAAGTCCAAATTTTTGGTCAACATATCATTTTGAAGCCACAAACATCATTTGATCAATGCTTGATCATGATTCTCAAAATTTGGCTCAGAAATCATCAAAGATGCAAAAGTTGCTATATTTGGACAGCTGAAAAAGTCAACTGAAATTGACCAGGGCATAACTTTCACATGGATTATCAGAAAAATTCCATCCAAAGCTCATTTTGAAGAGAAAGACATTTCCTACAATTCATTTTCATGTTCCAAGTCCAAGAAATGCTCTCACAAAAAGTTATCAATTTCTACATTATAGGTCATTTTCAAAAGTCAACAAAAAGGGACTTTAAGTCAAAGGCCATAACTTGAGATTGGTAAATCAAAATGACATGGGACCAAAGGCATTGGTTAAAGGACTCAAAGACCTTTCCAAAATGTCCAAGAACATGTGAAAAGCTTAAAAATTGAGCAAGTTATGCCTTGTGGAAGTTGGGAAATTTTTGGGAATTTTGAAAAGTCAACAATGGTTCAAATGACCTAAAAATGCAAATGGGCCCATTTTTCTTCCAAGTTTCTTCATGCCAAGCCTATGCACGACCATTAGGCCCAAAGGGAAGTATTTTCATATTTTTTAATTATTTATTTGAATTTATATTAATATTAATTCATTTAAATTATTTTAATACATGAAAAATATAAACCTAACCTAAAAAAATCTTTTTATGCATGATTTGGCTTCTATAATTCGTGCACATGTTAATAGGGAAAGATTTGGTGCTAATTGATCAGATTTGACACAAAAACCATGAAAAAAGATTCAAAAAGATATTAAGGAAATCAAATGTTGAAAACAATGAATGCCTTGGATTTGGATCAATTTTTCCAACCTAATTGCTTCCTTACATATACAGGAATGTAAACCTAATGCAAAAGGACGGCAAGCTGCGCCCCAAGGACCTTTGGCAAACTGAAATTTTTCCATAAAACACAAACACTGAAAACCAGTTTCAAGGTCGATTCAAGCTTTGATTTTCATTCCATTAGCATCCTGAGACATCATTGAACGATTCTCAATCACTAACATCAACCAAGACGCCCTGAATTGGTATCCATAAGTCAAACTGTGAAGCAAAAATCTTGAAATCGCATATCATAATTTACGCATCCTTGTGCATTTTTATTCATGAATTCTTGTTCAACATGAAGTTTCCAAGCTAACTATTGCATTCAATTGTGTTTTTACTGACTATACGCGATATTACCATGTTCGTTCTTTAGGGTTTTCAGAAGGAAAAATTAGGGCTTTTTCAATACAGTAAAATTGGCCTTTGAGACCACCATGGTTGAACTCAGCGCCTAGAGACGAAGAAGAAGCATATCTCGCGATGAATTTATATATGCTATAGCGCTAGTCGCTATTTTTCCATAGCCTGCCTAACACCATGGTTGCAAAACCGTTGCCAATATGTTTCATGTTTCAGGAAGACGAAGAAGAAGAAGCCG
The DNA here is from genome assembly GCA_948472305.1 of Vicia faba. Taxonomy (NCBI): domain Eukaryota; kingdom Viridiplantae; phylum Streptophyta; class Magnoliopsida; order Fabales; family Fabaceae; genus Vicia; species Vicia faba. The sequence continues at coordinate 360,211,828 of OX451738.1, forward strand.
TGTCAGAACGTGATTGATCCATTCAAATTTCGCGCGAATTTCCAAAGGCACTAATGTTTTCTTCTTATATTATTTATTGTTTATTATTTGTTAAATGAAATACAAGTGGCTCAGTGGACAAGGATGCGTGCATGTGACTCTCATGACCTGGGTTCAAGTCCCAGGTCTGGCCAATTTCCATGTTATTTTTCAACGTAAAATTCCATGCTTTGCTAACGTCCAGGTGCACCATGTTCCATCCTCATCCAACCTCCACGCGTCCAAAGGGCATCAGATCCATGGCCAGGACTCAAGGTGCATCATACATCAGGTCAAACGCATCATACACGATCCAGAAAGTCAACGAACTCACAAATAATTGGGCCAGAATTCCCAGGCCTGTACCTCACAATCTGGGTCTACACCCCACCCTGGTTTGCCTTCCCTAATCTTTTTGTTTATTTTTATTCTTGTTTTAATAATTACTTTTATTGGATTATGTTTATTTAATTAATTATTTTTAACAAAATACAAAAACACACAAAAATCAGAAAATATAAAAAATATAATATTTATTTTATTATGATTATTCTCAAACAAACATGTAAATAATTTAGTAAATTAGGTTATAAGTTTAATTCTTTTTTAACAAAAAATGTAAAAAAATATAGAATTAGGTTAATAAACACTTTTTCTTCCTTTTTAATTTTTTCCATTTTTTTTTTTCCACAGTAATAATTATTTATTTATTTATTTTTTTTATAATTAAATTGCACATAAATAAATTAGGGTTTAATGTAGATTATATTTTAATTATTTCATAATAAATAAAAAATATTAGAATTAGGGTTTGCCTTTTAATTTAATTTCAATTAACTCCTTTTTCTCATTAAATCTTAAAATATACAAAAATACCAAAAACATTTAATTTTTTTTATTTTTTATTCCTTATTAGAGTTAATCTTTTTGCAAAAAGGGTCCAACGCCCATTGTTCTTAATTATTTAATTTGCGCATTTATTTTATGTCATTTATTATAATTTTGTATCTCTCCCAAAGCATTGTAATTTAAATTTCTCGCACCTTTATTTATCGCTTTATTTATTTTCCGCTAAATCGGGTCCGGTTTAATTTTGGCGATGTGGACCCGCGCCACTTGTAATAGCCTTAGATTTATTTTTCCGCAACTTTATAACTGTTAAATATGCATGCAAGAATGAATGGCCCTAACTAAAATCAAGCGTAGATCACAACAAACATGACAAGACAAATAACTGAAACATGACACACAATTCGCACACACCACCCCTAGGGTACGCCTCACTGTTGCCTTTCGAAAGGTGATCATCGAGTAGAGGACGTCTTAGTAAGTCCTCATGATCTGGGAACCTGGCATGAGGGTAGCTTCTAAGGTGTCTTCCCATTGCTCTGGTGATCACCATGTCCCTACAAACTCGAATTGACCCGAACACCTCCAACGGTGATGCTACCTACCTCTCAATGGTGGGATGGCATTACTTTAAAGGACTCTTACACAGACGAATTCCTTAGGGTAGGTAAGTTCTCAAGGATACTTGCTCTAATCTCAAAACAAAACAAAATCTTTTCACACCAACACATTTTCAAAAGCTTTCAAAGCAAATTTTTCAAACACTCTGACGTACGAGTCGAACTGAAATTTTTCAAAGAAACTTTTAAACCCACATTGAAAAGCAAACAAACAATTTTGAAAACACATTGAGCAAGTATCTAAGAGCCCATGGATAACCATGGATAGAAAGGGTGCTAACACCTTCCCTTTCTATAACCTACCTCCCGAACCGAGAGCAATCTCTATAAGGAATTTTTCTGTGCTTTTGTCCTTTCCATTTGGAGAAAATAAAAGACGGTGGCGACTCTTGCTTACCGCGACATTTCGCGAACCAGCGTTAAACAGTCAGTTCCAGATCCACCGATCACAGAACTGGCGACTCTGCTGGGGAATCTTTATAAAGTGAGGTGTACCTTAGGGTTAGTTCCTAACTGTGTTTTCAATTGTCTTCTTTGCTTGCTTTACTATTGTGGGTTGTATCGGAGTTACATAGATCCTAACCCGGATCTGGGGATACCCTGTTTAGGTAGCATAAGCTGTGAGGGACCTGTCCGGCGTAGACCGACACAGGTGAAGCAGTGGCTACGTTGGTGTGGCACCTTAGTCTGTACCGATATCCCTTGTGTCGCAACGAGGAGAATATGGGTCTTCTAAGGAGTCATTAAGCACCAACAACCTTAGAATCTTAATTGACACAACTTGGCCTTTAGAATTGTAGCAGTATGCTACGCCCATTGAGGCTAAACTCTCGTGATGGTTCTGGCCGCAAGAAAAGATTGCGATGCTGGAGTTATGACCGATTGAGGGTAGTCAATGATATTGGGATCCTCTAAGAACCCGGTTACTTTTGATTAGGACAGGTATGAACCAACAAACTGAAAGAGGGTAGTACCTAGACCTCATGCTGGCCTTAAACCCTAAGGACTTGTCTTGTGTGACTTGTGTGCCTTCCAACTTGACTATTTGCATGCTTGTTATCTGACACTTGAGTTTCTTGCAGGTTTTGTTTATAGTCCTTAATTAGGACTCATAACAGGGTATACTAGGTTTCTTACAGGTTTGGTTTGCAGTCCTTAATTAGGACTCATAACAGGGTTTACCGAGTTTCTTGCAGGTTTTGTTTTTTAGTCCTTAACTGGGACTCATGACAGGTTGTACTTAAGTTTCTTACAGGTTTCTGTTTATAGTCCTTAATAAGGGCTCATAACAGGGTTTATTCGTATTACCCCATGCATCATGACATCATACCATTGCATACATCCTAACCCATTTCAAGGATCTCAAGGGCTTGTGATGCAGGTCATGATGAATCAAACATCTAGCAAGGGGCAAAGAGGATTTATTTTCCTCTAGCTAAGGTTGTCAGGGGCTATGACCCACTGGATATGGTGAGCCTTTGACCCTTGACGAAGGACTCTCAACAAAAATGAAGTTCTTACAATCAAGCTACCGGTTCCAAATGCTAACAAAGTTTCTCTGTTTACCCCGCGAGGTCCTTGAAAACATTACATGCATGTCATACATCACATTGCATTGCAGGTATCCCTTTGACAGGTTGCTTACCCTCCTTCGCTGTTTATTTCAGCCGATCATCATGAATCCTGAATCATCAGCCGAGCAGACTATCAAGGACCTCCAGGCTCAGAACGCCCAGTTCCAAGAGCTGATCATGAATTTGACCCAGGGGCAACAAGACCTGAAGGCTCTGCTTTTGAAGAAGGACAAGAAAAAGAAGAGGACTGTTTTGTTCAGCCCTAGACGCAGATCTGGGAATACACCGCAAATTGAAACTGAGAGGACAACCCCATCTGTGGGAAAAAGCAGTCATCAAGAGGAAAGGGTGCCCAGTCCAGAGGTCTCTGACAATGAAAAAGATTTCGACGACGAACAGTACCCTCCTGCTGAGGACAAGTACAAACAGTTGGAGGATAGGCTGAATGCTATGGAGATCAAACAGGTCCATGGGCTGGATTTTGGAGATCTGGGTTTGTCTACTGGTGTGATCATCCCGCATAAGTTCAAAGCACCATCCTTCTCCAAATATGACGGGGCGTCTTGTCCCAAGCTGCATTTAAGGTCCTATGTTCGGAAAATTCAGCCGTACTCTGCGGACAAGAATTTGTGGATCCACTTCTTCCAGGAGAGTCTTTCAGGGACTCATCTCGAATGGTTCTATCAGCTAGATGGGACCAAGGTTCGTAACTGGGAGGAGTTGGCTACTGCTTTCTACAAGCAGTATCAGTATAATGCCGACCTTGCTCCTACGCGTGCCCAACTCCAGGGTATGTCGTTAGGATCAAGTGAAGGTTTCAAAGAATATGCGCAGAAGTGGAGGGATCTTGCTGGAAGGGTACAGCCACCTCTGACTGATCGGGAACTTGTCGATATGTTCTTGGGGACTCTGTCTGGTCCGTTCTACAACCACCTAATTGGGAATTCGTCTGCTGGGTTCACAGATCTTATCTTGACTGGGGAGAGAATTGAAGCCGGCATCCGGTCTGGGAAAATTCAAGAGGCTGCACCTGCTGATAAAAAGCCTCATCATGGAAAGAAAGAATCCAATGCCGTGCACGGTAAAAAGAGCCGTCACGAGGCAGGGGCAATCCAAATCTCCAATCCCGGACCTGCTCAACAAGGACAGGGGCAGCAGCGCAAGGAGAAACGACAGTATACCAAACTCAACATGTCGCTGGATCAAGCACTACAACAAATGTTGAAGGCAGGGCTGATCACCTTAAGGGCTCCTCTCCGGAATCCGAACACTTCTGCACCCAACTATCATCCCAACGATAGGTGCGCATATCATTCAGATAGCCCGGGGCATACTACAGACAACTGCTGGCCTCTCAAGAACAAGATCCAAGATATGATCGACGCTGGAGAGATTCAGTTTGAAGTGCCAGAGACTCCGAACGTAATCACTGCTCCGTTGCCCAATCATTGAAGCCTTTTGTTTATTTGAATTTTTGAGTTGTACTTTTCTTTGCTTATACAAACAATTAATGTCATAGCAAACTCTTTTATTCTATTAATGCATTGCATATGTCTGTTTTGGAAATTAATACAATTATTTTCATTATGTTCAAAAATATTTTCATATTTTTTCTGATGATCAATTCTTGGTTAATAATTCTGAGCCTCTTGAGGGAGGATGACGAAAACGATACTGCAATCATTACAGTATGCTTTTGAACGGACCCCGCTTATGAGGTACAGGCATTGTTTCAAATCCTAAACACTGGAGTTATAAGGATGATAATCCCTCGTCAACCCCTCTGAGCCAAAGAAGTAGGAGTTTTTTATTTTCGAAAATTAAACCCTTAATCATAAACCGGGGCAGGGTAGTCTTCTCAGTTGATCCAAGTGCGTGACGAATGGCACCGAAGAGATCTTTACAAAACGAACAAAGACAGTGATTGGTTCAGAACAATCAAAAGGACAGGCAGTCATCATCAAAATTCATAAGCAAAAAGCCCAAAAAGTCAAAACCAATAAAGAAGACTTACCAAACTGGGGCATCCCGCTGACTGTAATTCCGAAAAGGAAACAGTTCAGGCAAAAAAAGAAAGGGATAACAAAATCAAGAAAGAGGTCTCATAAACCCTCAACCAAAGCAAAAATGACTGCCTATTCAAAACAAGTTATCAGCATCTGAACCGTCGCCGGAAAATCAGAACAAAGACTCAAACAAGGTCTAACGTATGATCAACTGAGTTTAGGTTTGGAGGACATCACGAAGAGCGGGTGGGTACAAATAATTTGAGCCTTTATCCTTTGTTTCTTAAACCGTGAACCAGGCCACGATATAACCCTCAAAAGTCCTAGCTGAAGCACGGGTTAGTTCGAAAGCATACTGTTACGAAAGGTATCCTGACTCCTAAAGGCCTACGGTAAATACGGAGTTGACATCATGTTTTACAAACATTCACTTGTTCTATGAAAAAAGAATGCATTTTCGAAATCTTCAAGACAGACATAAGCTTTGCATTTTTAACATAATTCTGTTTGCATATGACTTTTTGTTTGAACAGCATAGAAATTCGCATGATGAAAATCTAATGAACAGAAGTACCTCCAATCAAGGGGCACGGCATGACTATTGTCCATCATCTGGGGCAGTCCAATCAAGATTCGGAGAATCTCTCAAAAGGCCAACCAGCCTGGGGCAAATCTCCACCTGAGTCACTTGGGGCATTTCAACAACAAATCTCGCCTGATCAAACATCTTCTGGTGACAAAACACTTCTAAACAGGGGAAACTCCCTACTTTCTGAGAACGGACATAGTCGGAAAAATACTATGCAAAGTCAAAGACCCACTAGGTTGACATACCTAGGCAAAAATAAGGGCTTCCCGGCGAACTAAGAGGGTTCGGGCAAAATGAAGGGATGAAACGAAAAATCTGTACACCCGGCAAGTCGAAAACCTGAAAAGGCGGCTTGGGCAAAAATGGGTATCCCGGTGGACTGAAAACCCGAAAGGGCAGTCCAGGCAAAAGTTAGGGATTAAAGCGTACGACTATGTCCTGTCATCTTGTCATCTGCCTACCAGAAGAAGGTTGACCCTCAACAACTATCAGCACCCCACAAGTGCCTCCCCCATAGAAACAGGGGCAATAAAGAGCGTTCTAAGCAATCTGATTGTTATCCTCCAAGGTATCAGGGTAGGTTCCGTGGAAGAACATAACCAATGCAGTTCAAAACTCCCCCAGGAGAATCCAATCCAGTCCCCCAGGAAAGTCGGAATTCATATCCCCAAGCAATAAGCGTACCCCCAGTAAATTCTGGAAGCTTCTCCCCTCGCAAGGCACGAACGCGTCGTCCGGCTTGATTTAAAGAGTTATTTCCTTAACAGGATATAACTGGGTTATCCTCAGCCAAAAGCCACGGAAAGATCGTCGTCGACGCAATTTTCTTACCCCCAGCGAAGTCTATTCATACTTCCAATACAGCAAGGTATCCTCAGCGAGTCATCCTCAACAATTCAGCAAAAGCATCTCCTCACAGAGTATTTCTTCCCAACATGGTCGCTAGAATATCTTTTCCTCCCCGCAGAATCCTCCATTCGCCAAGTTTATTCCCCAACGGAGTTATCTTCGTCTATTGGAATTCTTGCAACTATTCTGCAACATCAGCCCAGGATACGGCTTCCCGGCACCCGTCAAAAATTTATTTTCTTAGACAAACATACATTCATAAAACGTCACATATATCATTATAGCATGCACATGCATCATACTACACGAATCTCATTGATCTTGAAGACATACAGTTCATGCATCATGATTTTGCATCCAATTATGTCTCGCTTTTTCAGGAAAAAGATCAATACAAAAATGACTACTATCAACTAACCGCAATTCATTCTTGATATAGTTTCAGATGTAAACCCAGCGATGGTGACGTTCTGATACTGCTTCCAGAATTCCTTCTAGATATAGTTTCAGATGTAAACCCAGCGATGGTGACGTTCTGATACTGCTTCCAGAATTCCTTCTAGATATAGTTTCAGATGTAAACCCAGCGATGGTGACGTTCTGATACTGCTTCCAGAATTCCTTCTAGATATAGTTTCAGATGTAAACCCAGCGATGGTGACGTTCTGATACTGCTTCCAGAATTCCTTCTAGATATAGTTTCAGATGTAAACCCAGCGATGGTGACGTTCTGATACTGCTTCCAGAATTCCTTCTAGATATAGTTTCAGATGTAAACCCAGCGATGGTGACGTTCTGATACTGCTTCCAGAATTCCTTCTAGATATAGTTTCAGATGTAAACCCAGCGATGGTGACGTTCTGATACTGCTTCCAGAATTCCTTCTAGATATAGTTTCAGATGTAAACCCAGCGATGGTGACGTTCTGATACTGCTTCCAGAATTCCTTCTAGATATAGTTTCAGATGTAAACCCAGCGATGGTGACGTTCTGATACTGCTTCCAGAATTCCTTCTAGATATAGTTTCAGATGTAAACCCAGCGATGGTGACGTTCTGATACTGCTTCCAGAATTCCTTCTAGATATAGTTTCAGATGTAAACCCAGCGATGGTGACGTTCTGATACTGCTTCCAGAATTCCTTCTAGATATAGTTTCAGATGTAAACCCAGCGATGGTGACGTTCTGATACTGCTTCCAGATTTCCTTCTCGATATAGTTTCAGATGTAAACCCAGCGATGGTGACGTTCTGATACTGCTTCCAGACTTCCTTCCAGATATAGTTTCGGATATGACCCAGAGATGGTGACGTTCTGATACTGCTTCCAGGTATCCTTCAGATATAGTTTCAGATATGATCCAGATATGGTGACGTTCTGATGCTGCTTCCAGATCTCCTTCCAGACATAGTCCAGATGTAAACCAGATATGGTAACATTCTGTCACTTATTCTAGTTGAAGATATTTCAAGACCTCCTCTAGTCCAGCTAAATCGATGCCCAACAGATTTTTCTGATAAAGACTCAGCAGTCCCCTATGGTTCCCTCTCCAGCGGTGTGTGAGGTAGTAATCCCTTTTTAGATGTTTCCCTCTCCGACGATGAGTGTGAGGTGATATTCTCCCTATGGTTCCCTCTCCAGCGGTGTGAGGTAGTAATCCCTTTTTCAGATGATTCCCTCTCCGATGTTGAGTGAGGTGATCATTCCTTTCAGATTATAATAGCCTATGGTTTGCTTCCCGATGTTGCAAAGATGGTAATCCCCACCAAAATTTTCTCAACGAGCGTTGTTGAGATTAAAGTCACCCAAGGTTCTCTTATCATTCATGCTAAGGCAGTAACCATACCTGGTTCATTCATCGGCGTTTGAAGCTCCAGATTCAACTCCTGTAACCAGTCAGGACATATCTATACCAAGCATCTAAAATCAACTCCTGCAACGTGTCAGGTACTCATTTGTTCTTTTGCAGGTATACAGGTTCTAGCGAAGGAATCTCTTACGCAATCAACATCCAGATGGCATCTATAAGCCCATCATCCTATCCAGCAATCTCCAAATGGCATCTATAAGCCCATTCCCCCATCACTGTTACTATGTGAGCGCAAATTTCTGGGCACTCTAGTGTCCAATCATCTTTTACCCTCGGATTACGAAAGGCACGTCTGCCAATCTGCATCCTCAGGTCTAAGAAGATTGAACAGGGGCAACTGCTGTACCCCAAAATTTGCCCTCCCATATTCTCCAAGACTTGTCAAGTCAAGGTCACAAAATTCCCCAAGGGTTGTGCAGCTCAACTGTCTCCTATACAGTCAAAACTAGGGTTTGAGTCCTGATCAAGAATTGGAAGTTTTCAAAGGCCCAATCAAGTCTCATATGCCTACAAATGTGGTCAAGCATTCTCATATCAGGTTTCAAGGCATTCAGCTCAAAATTGCACAGTCAAAACCCTAAATTGCACTACAGTCAACTGTAGGGGCAAAATGGTCATTTGACAGTCAAAAGTCCAAATTTTTGGTCAACATATCATTTTGAAGCCAAAAACATCATTTGATCAATGCTTGATCATGATTCTCAAAATTTGGCTCAGAAATCATCAAAGATGCAAAAGTTGCTATATTTGGACAGCTGAAAAAGTCAACTGAAATTGACCAGGGCATAACTTTCACATGGATTATCAGAAAAATTCCATCCAAAGCTAATTTTGAAGAGAAAGACATTTCCTACAATTCATTTTCATGTTCCAAGTCCAAGAAATGCTCTCACAAAAAGTTATCAATTTCTACATTATAGGTCATTTTCAAAAGTCAACAAAAAGGGACTTTAAGTCAAAGGCCATAACTTGAGATTGGTAAATCAAAATGACATGGGACCAAAGGCATTGGTTAAAGGACTCAAAGACCTTTCCAAAATGTCCAAGAACATGTGAAAAGCTTAAAAATTGAGCAAGTTATGCCTTGTGGAAGTTGGGAAATTTTTGGGAATTTTGAAAAGTCAACAATGGTTCAAATGACCTAAAAATGCAAATGGGCCCATTTTTCTTCCAAGTTTCTTCATGCCAAGCCTATGCACGACCATTAGGCCCAAAGGGAAGTATTTTCATATTTTTTAATTATTTATTTGAATTTATATTAATATTAATTCATTTAAATTATTTTAATACATGAAAAATATAAACCTAACCTAAAAAAATCTTTTTATGCATGATTTGGCTTCTATAATTCGTGCACATGTTAATAGGGAAAGATTTGGTGCTAATTGATCAGATTTGACACAAAAACCATGAAAAAAGATTCAAAAAGATATTAAGGAAATCAAATGTTGAAAACAATGAATGCCTTGGATTTGGATCAATTTTTCCAACCTAATTGCTTCCTTACATATACAGGAATGTAAACCTAATGCAAAAGGACGGCAAGCTGCGCCCCAAGGACCTTTGGCAAACTGAAATTTTTCCATAAAACACAAACACTGAAAACCAGTTTCAAGGTCGATTCAAGCTTTGATTTTCATTCCATTAGCATCCTGAGACATCATTGAACGATTCTCAATCACTAACATCAACCAAGACGCCCTGAATTGGTATCCATAAGTCAAACTGTGAAGCAAAAATCTTGAAATCGCATATCATAATTTACGCATCCTTGTGCATTTTTATTCATGAATTCTTGTTCAACATGAAGTTTCCAAGCTAACTATTGCATTCAATTGTGTTTTTACTGACTATACGCGATATTACCATGTTCGTTCTTTAGGGTTTTCAGAAGGAAAAATTAGGGCTTTTTCAATACAGTAAAATTGGCCTTTGAGACCACCATGGTTAAACTCAGCGCCTAGAGACGAAGAAGAAGCATATCTCGCGATGAATTTATATATGCTATAGCGCTAGTCGCTATTTTTCCATAGCCTGCCTAACACCATGGTTGCAAAACCGTTGCCAATATGTTTCATGTTTCAGGAAGACGAAGAAGAAGAAGCCGTGTCAGAACGTGATTGATCCATTCAAATTTCGCGCGAATTTCCAAAGGCACTAATGTTTTCTTCTTATATTATTTATTGTTTATTATTTGTTAAATGAAATACAAGTGGCTCAGTGGACAAGGATGCGTGCATGTGACTCTCATGACCTGGGTTCAAGTCCCAGGTCTGGCCAATTTCCATGTTATTTTTCAACGTAAAATTCCATGCTTTGCTAACGTCCAGGTGCACCATGTTCCATCCTCATCCAACCTCCACGCGTCCAAAGGGCATCAGATCCATGGCCAGGACTCAAGGTGCATCATACATCAGGTCAAACGCATCATACACGATCCAGAAAGTCAACGAACTCACAAATAATTGGGCCAGAATTCCCAGGCCTGTACCTCACAATCTGGGTCTACACCCCACCCTGGTTTGCCTTCCCTAATCTTTTTGTTTATTTTTATTCTTGTTTTAATAATTACTTTTATTGGATTATGTTTATTTAATTAATTATTTTTAACAAAATACAAAAACACACAAAAATCAGAAAATATAAAAAATATAATATTTATTTTATTATGATTATTTTCAAATAAACATGTAAATAATTTAGTAAATTAGGTTATAAGTTTAATTCTTTTTTAACAAAAAATGTAAAAAAATATAGAATTAGGTTAATAAACACTTTTTCTTCCTTTTTAATTTTTTCCCTTTTTTTTTTTTTCCACAGTAATAATTATTTATTTATTTATTTTTTTTATAATTAAATTGCACATAAATAAATTAGGGTTTAATGTAGATTATATTTTAATTATTTCATAATAAATAAAAAATATTAGAATTAGGGTTTGCCTTTTAATTTAATTTCAATTAACTCCTTTTTCTCATTAAATCTTAAAATATACAAAAATACCAAAAACATTTAATTTTTTTTATTTTTTATTCCTTATTAGAGTTAATCTTTTTGCAAAAAGGGTCCAACGCCCATTGTTCTTAATTATTTAATTTGCGCATTTATTTTATGTCATTTATTATAATTTTGTATCTCTCCCAAAGCATTGTAATTTAAATTTCTCGCACCTTTATTTATCGCTTTATTTATTTTCCGCTAAATCGGGTCCGGTTTAATTTTGGCGATGTGGACCCGCACCACTTGTAATAGCCTTAGATTTATTTTTCCGCAACTTTATAACTGTTAAATATGCATGCAAGAATGAATGGCCCTAACTAAAATCAAGCGTAGATCACAACAAACATGACAAGACAAATAACTGAAACATGACACACAATTCGCACACACCACCCCTAGGGTACGCCTCACTGTTGCCTTTCGAAAGGTGATCGTCGAGTAGAGGACGTCTTAGTAAGTCCTCATGATCCGGGAACCTGGCATGAGGGTAGCTTCTAAGGTGTCTTCCCATTGCTCTGGTGATCACCATGTCCCTACAAACTCGAATTGACCCGAACACCTCCAACGGTGATGCTACCTACCTCTCAATGGTGGGATGGCATTACTTTAAAGGACTCTTACACAGACGAATTCCTTAGGGTAGGTAAGTTCTCAAGGATACTTGCTCTAATCTCAAAACAAAACAAAATCTTTTCACACCAACACATTTTCAAAAGCTTTCAAAGCAAATTTTTCAAACACTCTGACGTACGAGTCGAACTGAAATTTTTCAAAGAAACTTTTAAACCCACATTGAAAAGCAAACAAACAATTTTGAAAACACATTGAGCAAGTATCTAAGAGCCCATGGATAACCATGGATAGAAAGGGTGCTAACACCTTCCCTTACTATAACCTACCTCCCGAACCGAGAGCAATCTCTATAAGGAATTTTTCTGTGCTTTTGTCCTTTCCATTTGGAGAAAATAAAAGACGGTGGCGACTCTTGCTTACCGCGACATTTTGCGAACCAGCGTTAAACAGTCAGTTCCAGATCCACCGATCACAAGTATCTCATGTGGGCCATCCCTTCGGGCGTAACCAAACTGTCTTAAGGCTAAGCAGGGGTTGTAGGTGATACCTCCCTTAATTCCCAATAAAGGGGAATTATGGAATTCTCCATAACGGTTGACGATAATAACATTCTCTATAGATCGGGACCACCAATGGATGTCTGAATGTTTGAGCGTCATCAACCTTTGTGACCACCTTAAACCTTGCTCGTTCTTCAATACAGATTGGGGAAGATGTGAAATAAACCATCTTGCCAAAAGAGGAGTACAACACATAAGGGTACCTCTTTTCCTCATAGTGCAAGTGCGAAAGGAATGTAGGATGTCCCCTAGCAAAGTATGCATCGGGTTGCGGGACATGAAGATTTTAATGGTGTTCACATCTATGAGTTGGTCAAAATTTGAAAACAAAACCATCCCATAGATGAGGAGAGCTACAATTTCTTCAAAAGCTTGCAAGTCCAAGGAGTTCCAACGGTTATGGGCTTTCTCAAACAAGAACTTGGCTAAGAAACCTTTGACACCACTCCTTGTTTCCCAATTGGTTATGATATCAGATGGTTGCAAGTGTAGAGCATGAGCAATCTCTTCTGGATTCAGATCTCTTTCCGTACCGTTGAAAGGTAGTTGATTGAGAATGGGAATCCTCAAGAGTTGGGAGAATTCTTCCAAAGTTGGCACAAGTTGAAAATCCGGAAATGTGAAGCAATGGTGTAGAGGATTAAAGAATTGGAAGAGCACCTTCATCATATCTTCACCATTTTTGGAAGTAACCAAGTTTAGGAGACGACCATGTCTTTCGGTGAATGGAGTATTCTCAGGAATTCTTGATGCTAACTCTTTGAGTTGAGGAGGAATCCTTACGAGATTGACTTGAATGGTTTTCCTGTGAATAGAATCCACGTCCTACAAAACAGAAACAAAGATAAATCCCAGAAATCCTTGAAATGGTTAGTGAGTATGAGTATGATGTTATGATGTTCATGATTCTATGTACAAGTAAATATACACAAACAAAGCAAACAAGTCCTTAGGTTTATGCTTGCATGGAGTTTTATAGGTAAGTACCCTCTTGAAGTTTAGTTGGCTTAAAACCTGTCCTAGTAATAGTAATCAGGTTCTAAGGAGCTCAATATCACTGGTTTGTTTTCTTGGGCATTGTTTCAGCGCAAGCCTCTTTAATGGAGACTGAAATATCCCAAAAAACCAAACCTCAATGAGTGTAGTATTGAGTATCTACCAACTTCGGACTGCACCAAAGTCGGTCATCTCACTATGTCCTAATGGCCAAGTCAGTCAAGTAAAGGTTCTAAAAGTTTATTAGTGCTTCATGACATCACTCAGCGGCTCCGTATTCTCCTTGACTACTCAAGGGCTACCGGTACCCACAAATATGTCACACTAACATAGCTATTGCTTAGACCATGTCGGTATACCCCGCACAGTTTCCATAACGTATTGCTACTTACCTATAAGGTATCCCAAATCCGGGTAGAGGATTCAAACCCAAACAAAGAACCATAATGTAAAGCATACAAATCAAACAATGAAGGCAAGTAAATGTGATCTAGCCCTAAGGTAACTCCACTTTAAGAATTCCCCAGCAGAGTTGCTAATTCTGTGATACGGTGGGAGAACTGACTTGAGTGTTTTGCATTTGATTGCAAATGTTGCGGTTAGCAAGAGTCGCCACCGACTTTTCTTTTATCCAAAAGGAAATGTGAAAAAGCACAGGAAAGACCTTTAAGATTGTTTCTTGAGTTCGGGGGGTGGATTATGAAAAGGGAAGGTATTAGCACCCTTTTCATCCATGGTTTTCTATGGGCTCTTAGTTAGTTGCTAGATCACTTACTTTTGTTTGAAATTATGCTTTGTGTGGTTTTTGAATGTATTTTGTAAAGGGGCCATTGTTTAGGAAAACTTTGTAATGATTCTCGTTCGTAAGAATGTATACAAAGTGTTTTATCTTTTGAAAATATTTTCAAGTTTGAAATATATTTTTGAAAGTGTTGGTGTTTGTTTTGAAAGTAGCAAGGATGTTTTTGGTTTTAAAATTGAGCAAGCAACTAGGAACAATCTACCTACTCAAAAGTCTTTCATGTTTATTTCCTCTTTCCTTTGACATTGTTATCTTACCATTGATTTGGTAAATAACCCTATCTTTGGATGTAAAAGGGATGGGCGTGGGTCATCCTATAGCCATGATTAGCAATGTTGTAAGATATCTTAGCATTTTCTTTAAGGGACTAAGATCATTTTTGAAAGGCAACTTTGATAGTGTCATCGAGGGACTATGATCTTGTATTTTTTTATTGTTTTTGCTAAGATACCTCACTTGCATAATATGGCCATTTTTGTAAGGCAAAAAAGTGGATTTACCCTAGGGGTGTATGTGTGCAAGTGTATTGGTTTACATGCTTGATTTGTCTTGATTAGGGTTTGTTATTTGTTGGTTTTAATCTTTCCATACAAGCCCTAATTTACTAGCAATGGTATATAAAGCGATAAATTCCGGAAATTAAAATTACTATGCTATTACATCATTTGAGGAGGGGGTGTATAAATTTACAAATGGGGAAATTGCAAGAAAATTAAATCTAAATAATTATTACAACCATATTGAATATTATACAAAAAATGAATAAATAAAAATGCAAGAATGTAAATGTAAAAAAGAAATGTGATTTTTGTTTGGTTTTCATGAAAAGGTTTTTTGACTAAAATAAAATAATTAACTAAAAATAAGAAAATTAAGATTAAGTTAGTAAAATAAATTAATTTAAATAGAACAAAGTTTTTAGGGTTTTTTTGTGAACTTGATTAAATAAAATTAATTAAATAAAAGTCCTAAGTTCTAAATTGATTTTAATTTACAAGAAAATAATATATAATAATTAAGACTAATTATCTAAGTTTTTTAAAAAAAGGAAATTAATTTATTAAAGAAAATGTTTTTTCTATTCTTTTGTTTTATGAAGAAAAATAAACTAAATAAATATAAATAATAAAATAAAAATATTTTTTGAACTTTTATTAATGAAAATAATAATGATATTAATAATAATAATAAAATATGAAATAAAAATAAAATTAAAAAAATAAAGTCATGGAGGTTAAAGTTGAATTTGGGAGGTTTGTTAGAAAAAACAGTTTTGAAATTGGCCCATTATTGTTTTTGTCAACAGAAAAATAAAAAATAAAATAATTAAAAAAAAGAGATGGGTTGTGTATTATAAGCAAACAGGGGGTGATGTTAAAAAAAAAGTCAGGCCCATGGGGTGGAGGCCCAAGCGCTACCTGAAACAAAAAAGGAAAAATGACAAAAATGTGAAAAAAATGCAAAAGGCAGCGCTGAGGTTCGAACCCACGACCTCTACCAATAACGCGTGCTTCCTTACCACTGGGGTGGCTGTACATCCGTTAACTTAAATGAAAGAATAGATACATAATGTAAAATGTATCCATGACATGTACTTCGTCTTCAACCTTCAGCCAGCTAGACCACATGTATCTCATTCATTTCTCAACAAAAATGGAAAATGCAAACATGAAAGTTGTGTTATTTTTCCTCACGAATATAACCATGTAAAGAACTAAAGTTATATATCAAAGATGAATGAGAATTTATCTGACCCTAATTTGAACCCTAATTTTTCAGAACCCTAATTTGTCTTTTAGGTGCGACCTCCTTACGTTGATGCCCCTGTCTTTGTTGAGCAGGCGTAGGATTAGAGATCAAGATTGCTCCTATGTGTTGGTCATGACGACTCTTTTGACTGTTCGCAGCATTGGACTCTTTCTTTCCATTGTAGGGAATTTTCTGAGTATCAGAGGGTGTAGCTCCTTGGATCTTTCCACTTTTGATGCCAGCTTCGACCCTTTCGCCAGTCAGTATTAGCTCGGTGAACCCGACTGAGGAGCTTCCAATTAAGTGATTGAAGAAAGGCCCTGTCAAAGTTCCCATGAAGATGTCAATCAGCTCTCTGCCAGTTAAAGGGGGTTGCACCCTACCAGCCAGATCTCTCCACTTTTGAGCGTATCCTTTGAAGCTCTCGTCGGAACCCATGGTCATGTTTTGCAATTGCACACGAGTTGGTGCAAGATCAGCATTGTATTGATATTGTTTGTAAAAAGCCATAGCTAAATCTTCCCAAGTGTGGATGTGATAATTCTCCAATTGATAGAACCACTCGAGTTGATCCCCTACCAGGCTTTCTTGGAAGAAATGGATCCAAAGCTTTGGATCAGTTGTGTATGGTTGAATCTTGCGGACATAAGACTTTAGATGCATCTTAGAGCAAGAGACTCCATCATACATGGCCAAGGTAGGGACTTTGAACTTTGGAGGGATGACCAATCCAGAAACCAAACCCATGTCTCCTAAATCCAAGCCAGGTATTTGTTGAACCTCCATGGCATTGAGGCGATCCTCCAACTGTTTGTACTTCTCATCAGCGGGAGGATATTGTTCTTCGGAGTAGTCAGCTTCATCAATCTCCAAATTGTGGTCTTCTTCAAGACTGGCCCCTATGCTGGGTGGAGTTGAAAGATCTAGGGTTTTAGGTCTTCTCTTCAGGATGCCCGTTGCCTTCTTGGACTTCTTCTTCTTGTCTTTGAGAAGGAGAGCTTTCAGATCCTCTTGCCCTTTACCCATAGCCAGAAGCATTTGTTGGAACTGAGCGTTTTGAGCTTGGAGGTCTTTCACCGTTTGTTCCATATCCATCTTACTGAAATAAATAGTAGGAAGATAAGGAGACATGTATGGGAGAAACCTATTATGCAATGATATGTATGATATATGTATGAAATTTTTTCAAGGATCTCTTGGGGTAAACACAAGAGAATGTTAGATGTTGAACTTCGATCTTTGATTGGAGAACTTTGCACCGGTGGATGTCTTTCCACGAGAATCAAGCTCACCATGTCGAGTGGGTCATAGCCCCTGATTCAAGTTGTTGCACTTGATCTTTGACGGTGTTTGATTAGGGGAGAAACCTCTTGCCCCTTGGTAGACGTCTGGTTCAATGTGACCCTGCATCAAAAGACCCTTGAGATCCTTGAAATGGTTATTGAAAATGCTATGGTATGATGTTATGATGTTATGTACATGTATGCAAAAGTAAGCAAGTGTATATACATGCAATCATATTCACACAAAGCAAACAAGTCCTTAGGTTTAGGATTGCATGGGGTTTGTAGGTAAGTACCCTCTTGAAGTTAGTTGGCTCATCCTGTCCTAAAATAGAATTTGGGTTCTAAGGAGCTCAATATCATTGGACTATTTTCTGTGTTCATTGTTCTGGTTTAGCCACTTAACTGACGACCAAAATATTCCAAGAAAACAATCCTCAATGAGTGTAGTATCGAGTATCTACCAACTTCGGACTGCACCAAAGTCGGTCATCTCACTACCCCTAAAAAGGCTAAGATGGTCAAGTAAGGTTCTAAGAGTTCGTTAGTGCTTCATGACATCACTCAGCGGCCCCGTATTCTCCTTGACTACTCAAGGGCTAACGGTACTCACAAATATGTCACACTAACATAGCTACTACTTCCATCATGTCGGTATACCCCGCACAGTTCCCTCACAGTTTATTGCTATTTACTTAAGAAGGTGCCCCAAATCCGGGTGTAGGATTTAAACAAACCCAAACAAGGAACCCAAAAAGTAAAGCAATCAAAGCAAACAAAGCAAGTATGTAAATGTGATCTAAAAACCCTAAGGTAACCCCACTTTTAGAATAGTCCCCAGCAGAGTCGCCAGTTCTGTGATACAGTGGGAGAACTGACTTGAGGTTTTGCATTTGTATTCGCACTTGTTCGGTTTAGCAAGAGTCGCCACCGACTTTTTATTTTATCCTAAAGGAAAGGTTAAAAAGCACAGGAAAAACCTTTGAGATGTTTTCATGGGTTCGGGGGGGTAGATTATGAAAAGGGAAGGTGCTAGCACCCTTTTCATCCATGGTTATCCATGGGCTCTTAGTTACTTGTTTTAGATCACTTGCTTTTGCTTTTCAATTGTGTGAAATGGTGCTTTGTGTGTGTGGTTTTTGAAAATGTTTTGAAAAAGATGCCTTGTCTAGGCAACCATTGTAACAATTCTTTACTCGAATGTTTTACAAAGGTGTTTGTCTTTTTGAAAAGATGTTTCAATGTTTTTGAAAGTTGTTTTCGAAAGTAGTGTTGTGGAATGTGTTTTGAAAGTAGGCAAGTGTGTTTTGCAAGTTTGATCAAGTAACTAAGAGTTGTCTACCCCTAAATTTACTCAAAGATCTTTCCTTATGTTTTTAACCCTTTTAATAGCGTTGTTTCACCATTGTATTTGGTGAACAACCTTGTGTTAGGATGTTAACGGGACAGGCGCGGGTCATCGTATAGACCATGAAAGCAATAGTGTCAAGTATCTTTGGCAATTTGCTTGAGGGACTATGATCATTTTGCTTAGGCAACAAGATAGCGTCATCGAGGGACTATGATCATTTGATTTGTTTTTGTTTTGCCAAAGTACTTGACATGCAAACATGGCCCATTTTGGAAGGCAACAAGCGGGATTACCCTAGGGGTGCAAGTGTGAATTGTGTATTTGATTTTCATGCATTTGTCTTTGTATTAGGTTATCTAGCGATTAATTTTGAATCTTCGCATACAAACCCTAATTACTATACAGTATATAGAAAGCAATAAATTGCGGGAATTTAAAGTCTAAGCTATTACAAATAAGTATCCAGGGATGGGGGTACAAATGTTTACAAATGGGGATGAGTCTTGTCAGGATAGTAGTGTCCAAATATTATTTACAACCAAATCGAATCATTGTATTCTCAATGTAAAAATATAGCAAGGTGTAAGAGTCAAAGATAAACAAAAGTATTGTGTCATGCATATAATTATTTACAAATGATGCAAGTTAAGTATTATTATTTATTTTTGTGTTTTTGTTAATTATATAAACAAAAAAAGTTTTAAAGAAAAGAAATATTTAACCTTAAAGATTCTATTTTTTTATGTATTTTTTACTAATGTTCTATATACATGGTTTAAATTAAACAAAAAAAGTTTTTAATAAAAAAATTGCTTAAACTTAATAATCCTAAGATTTATGTATTTTTAAGTATAATAAAATAAAAAGAAGCATCCAAGAAAATTTTGTATAAAAAAGTTAATATAATAGGTTATGAAGAAAAAGAAATAAAGTGATAAAATAAAAAAGGGATATTAGTTTGTATAAAGAAAATAAATGGGCTGTAAGGAAAAGGGTTGGCCCAAAACAAAATTGAAGGAGAATCAGAGGGGGGGGTGGAACGCCAGAAATTTATGGGCTTAAGGGTTTTTGTGAGGGAGCAGGCCCAAATGCATGTGTTTGACAATTTGTTTTAGGGTTCGTTTTGTTTGTTTCAGAATAGGGTTTACACAGTTTTGATGAGCGGCGCCGTTCCCTTTCTTCTTCATCTCTTCCTCGCTCTCGAACACGAGCTTCTGACGCCTCTCTTCGCCTCAGCTGCCAGACGCCACCGTCTATCTTCCCTTCCCGCGTTCATACAAGCAGTGATAAAGAAAAGGTAGCATTTTCTTCTTCTAACCCTTTTTTTGGGGTTTTCGAATTTGCATGATTTAAACTTTTACATATTATGATCTTTGCATTATTATTTGTGTTGGTGTGAGGTGTTAGAAAAAAAAGGAAAGAGGGACAATACCTTTGTTGGCTTTTGGAGAAGAGGCAGAGAAGTGGACAGGAGGCGTCTCCGGTGGCCAAGGCGAGGGAGTATGTGACGCTGAGAGCTTGCTAGCTTTCTTGGTACTCGTATCTTTAACTTTGCTTGGTTTAGTGATGAGTGTTGCAATCTGAAAACCCTAGGATAACTTCTTTTCCTCTTCTGATTGCTTGCCTCTGTATGTTTATTTGATGATGTTCTTTGATGAACTTTGCTTATGAGTTTCCCTCCCTTTGGCTTGCTTCTCGATGATGAGCTTTTGCTCTGAGAGTATGTTTGGATATGTTTGATTCTGACTTTCTCTTCTCTTGATGCTTGTTGACTTCCAATGATGGTTATTTCTGAGGGTTGTTATTGTTTCTGAGTTTGATATTTGGACTTGCTGGTTGGAGTTTGTTTGAATAAAGGCTTGAGGTTACAGGCTTTTAGCAGGCAAGTTTATGCGGGCTATTGAGTTTGAACACAGGTTTGTGTTTGTGTTTTGATGCAGGCTTGTTGTCGTATGTAAGTTTGAAAATTTGTTCCTGGTATAGGCTTGATGCTTGAAGCAGGTTATTGAGTTTGTTTAGGACAATTTTTTCTGGTTCAAGCTTGAAGGCTTGCAGCTTTGTTTGTGTTTTCTGATACAGGCTTAAAGCTTGATGTTTGAAGCAGGTTATTGAGTTTACAGGCTTGGAGAAAAAATGGGCTTGAAGGCTGAGTTTGGGTGCAGTTTGTAACTTATGCAGGTTGATATGTTTGAGTTGTGTTTGACAGGCTTGAGGCAGGTTAAGGCTGTGCTTGCTTCTTCAAGGCTTGTGTTCTGTTTACAGTTTGTAGCCTATATTTTTTCTATGTGTTGTTCTGCCCCCCCTTTACAGTGTTCTGATTTGTTATATTTATCTCTAAGCCTGCCTGTAAGCCTCTACTTCTCTCTCTTTCTCTCTCCACAGCAAAGTATATTTAATTACTTAGACTGTCCTTTTCTGAAAAGGTTTTTGGCTGGGAAATGATGAAACATCTTTTACAAGTTGGCTTTCATTTTGTCTTTCCTCTGCATATTTTCTTACCTCCAGATTTTCTGCATTGCTTTTGTGTACTTGTTGACAGCTTTATGACAGTTCTTTTGGGCAGTTCTGCACTTGTGACTTAGTTTGCCTCTTTGACAATTTGGTTTGCTTCTTTGGACAGTTTTGACAGTTTAGTTGACATTTTGGACGTGGGCAACTTGTTTTTTAGTTTGAACTTTGTAATTGTTTGGCATATTCAGTTTGTCCATGCAATTCAGTTTGGATTTATGCAGTTTGTTTGGCATTTCAGTTTGCACTTTGCAATTTGAATTTATGCAGCTTTGTACATTTTGCAAAATAATTCATATGCTTGTAAAACATTTAATTTCCCTCTTTGTGAACCAAGAAGAGACATCTTCTTGCGATTTGCAGAGAGGACGAACAAACTGATTCCGACCAAAACTTTTAATGATGAGTTTTAATTATCTGTCTGAGAATGTCCTTTTAATTCATCTGTACTGACTTCTTTCTTCTCTTTTTGCAGGTAAATATCAGTTGAGCAAAGGGTGCAACAGTAGAAGATAAAGATTTCAAGCAATTTAGAATGTAGATTTAATTTATTTTTAATCATTGTAATAAATGTCATTGTAACACTGTAAATAAATTTACTGTATCAAATAAACATTTGTAACAACAATTGAAAATGAATAAAAAATCCTTTGTCAGTTAATTCTTTAACTCTTCTGCATTTATTTATTTAATTACTTAAATTTCTTGAATTATAATAATTGGAAATTATCCAATAATTTTAACTTAGAAATTATAAATAATCAATAAACGTCCGGCGTTCCGAATAACCAAAAGAATTGCACAGTTAAACAAACAAACGTCCATATGTCCTTTATCTCACTGATCAAACTTAAACTTCAAATTTTCAATCAGAAGCCTCAACCCATGTCCCAGAGTCAATTGAAAAGAACTGCAGAATCAATTCCTTCTGAGAATGCACGCGCAAACCCTAATTCTTGATTTATTGTCAAAGAAACGTCCGCCTGATCAAACCCTGAGCCAAACTCAACCAAACCCTAACAATCTGCTTGAACTGATTCAAAATCAATGGAAACCCTCATTTTGTCTGACTGATGAGAAAAGTCTGTTTGACCGATTCTTAAGCCAATCTGAAAAAATCAGGAAAAGCCCGAAGCTGTGATTTCTTGTAAAAAGAGGAGGGCAAATTTTGGGGTACAACAGTTGCCCCTGTCCAATCTTCTTGAACCTGAAGAGTTAGATTGGCAAGTTTGCCGTTCGCGACTCGAAGGTAAAAGGAGATTGGACACTAGAGTGCCCAAAAAATTTGCACTCGGTGATGTGATTGAGGGAATGGGCTTAAAGATGCCATTTGGAGATGGGCTTAAAGATGCCACCTGGAAATTGTTGGTAGGAGGATGGGCTTAGAGATGCCATCTGAAGGTGATTGTATCTTGTTGGATATGGGCTTGTAGATGCCATCCAAGAATGTTTGTTGTAGGTGAAAGAAATGAGTATCAGAAAGGTGTCCCTGTTTTGGAACATCTCTGAACTGGGGATCTGAATAAGCAATGAATTGACATCCATGTTTGGAATCATCCGTAAACTGTTTTCAGTAGTTGAATCTGAACAAGCGATAGACTAACATCCGTGTTAGGAGAATCCATAAACTGTTTTCAGAAGTCTTGGGATTGAGCAAGGAACCAATGTATGGTTGCCTAATGATGAGTCCATGTAAAACTGCATCTTGGAAAGAAGGAACCGGTGTAGGGTTGCCTCATGATGGTCAAGTAGATAATTGTCCTGTCTGGTTTCAGGTATTGATCTCTGACCTGAGAAAGAAAGATAGTTTTCCTGGCTTGTTACAGGTATTGATCTTCAATCTCTACAGGTATTGTGATGTCGGGAATGGGCTTACAGATGCCATTGAGAAATGATTGTTGAATTGCTTTTGGATGAGTGACAGAATTACATCCGAATCAGGATCGTATCCGGACTGTATTTGAATGAATCGGTAATAAGTATCAGAATGTCGCCATATCTGGGTCACATCTGAACTGTCTCTGGAAGGAATCTGGAATAAGTATCAGAATGTCGCCATGTCTGGGTCACATCTGAACTGTCTCTGGAAGGAATCTGGAAGATGATGGTATTTGTCTGTTTATTGATCTTTCCTGAAAAGGTAAAGAGTTAGTTGTATGCAATGTCATGATGTAATGAATTGTACTTCATCAATGTTTATGATACGAATGGATGCGCATGTAAGCTGAGTAGCTGTCTTGCTGAGGAAGACGAATCCTGGGTAATGAAATCTTTGACTGCTGCTGGGGAAAGTAAATCTTTGACTGCTGCAGGGGATTGTTGGAAATGAGAAGTCCTGGAACCACTGTTGGGGGATCAGGAGCTTGGGTTGTATGCCAATCTATTGGGGATTCCTGTCTTGAGGAGATCTTCACTGGGGAATATCTGAATATCCTGTGAGGAACTGAGAATGAGAGTCTTCATTCTGCTTGGGGAATTAAGAATTCTGTGGGGAATAAGTATCAGAATGTCGCCATATCTGGGTCACATCTGAACTGTCTCTAGAAGGAAATCTGGAATAAGTATCGGAATGTCGCCAAATCTGGGTCACATCTGAACTATCTCTAGAAGGAAATCTGGAATAAGTATCGGAATGTCGCCAAATCTGGGTCACATCTGAACTATCTCTAGAAGGAAATCTGGAATAAGTATCGGAATGTCGCCAATTCTGGGTCACATCTGAACTATCTCTAGAAGGAAATCTGGAATAAGTATCAGAATGTCGCCAAATCTGGGTCACATCTGAACTATCTCTAGAAGGAAATCTGGAATAAGTATCGGAATGTCGCCAAATCTGGGTCACATCTGAACTATCTCTAGAAGGAAATATGGAATAAGTATCGGAATGTCGCCAAATCTGGGTCACATCTTAACTATCTCTAGAAGGAAATCTGGAATAAGTATCGGAATGTTGCCAAACCTGGGTCACATCTGAACTATCTCTAGAAGGAAATCTGGAATAAGTATCGGAATGTCGCCAAATCTGGGTCACATCTGAACTATCTCTAGAAGGAAATCTGGAATAAGTATCGGAATGTCGCCAAATCTGGGTCACATCTGAACTATCTCTAGAAGGAAATTTGGAATAAGTATCAGAATGTCACCATGTCTGGGTCACATCTGAACTATCTCTAGAAGGAAATCTGGAATAAGTATTGGAATGTCGCCATGTCTGGGTCACATCTGAACTATCTCTAGAAGGAAATCTGGAATAAGTATCGGAATGTCGCCAAGTCTGGGTCACATCTGAACTATCTCTAGAAGGAAATCTGGAATAAGTATCGGAATGTCGCCAAATCTGGGTCACATCTGAACTATCTCTAGAAGGAAATATGGAATAGTGATGATCTTTGCCCCTAGTATAAGATGCTTGTGATATTGTCAGGACACTTGGACCGCACGTAACCCTTTGATGAGATTGACGTTTAAATGCCCCAAGTGATGGTGAGGGAGACTTGCCCCAGGTTATCCTGCAATTGAGAGATTTGTTGAAATCTTGACTGGACTGCCCCAGGTTAAATGGACTTTGAAAGATTTATTGAAATCTTGACTGGACTGCCCCAGGTGTGCTGGATAGTGACATGTCATGCCCCCTTGTTGATAGGAGATTTGTCAATGGAAGTGTCATCCCACTTGAAGTGATTTTACTCACTGAGAGAGTTTTCGTTCCTCCGAACATTCACTGTATGAATTTCTTTGCTGTCAAACAAATAACCATGTGCAAACAACGATATTCAAATAATGCAAAGTTTATGCTTGTCTCAAAGTTTTGAAAAAATGCATTTTTAGCAAAAAACTTTTTATAAGACAAATTCAACACAAGATTTAGAGCAAAGCCTTACAGGAGTCAGGATACCTTTTGTAACAGTATGCTTTCGAACTAACTCATGCTTCAATTAGGACTTTTGCAGGGTTGTAACGTGGCTTGGTTCACGGTTTAAGAAACAAAGGATAAAGGCTCAAAGTATATTTGTACCCACCCGCTCTTCGTGATGTTCTTCAATCCTAAACTCAGTTAATTGTGCGTCAAACTCTATTCGAATTTGGAACGACTTTTTTGGTGATGGTTCACACAAGTTGAATTTTATGGAAGGCAGTCATCCTCTTTTTTTGCAACACTTTTCATGTTGTTTGAGGATTTGTAATGACCTCTTTCTTTTGATTTGTTATCCCTAACTTTTTCCTGACTGTTCCTGTTTTCGAGATCACAGTCAACGGGATGCCCCGGCTTTCTTAAGCCTCCTTTGTAGGTTTTGACTTAATGGGCTTTTCTCTTTTGAGAGATTGACTGCCTATGAGATAAAGAACCATCACTGTCTTTTGGTTCCAAAGGAATGTTTTTGATGTCATTCGTTGTATTACGAACTGAGAGTTTGCGACTTCAATGCGCTTTTTTTTTAATTAACTGAGAGACTACCCTGCCCCAGGTTTAAATCAAAGGTTTCAAATTGTTTAGAACAGAAAACTCCTACTTCTTTGTCTCGAAGGGGTTGACTAGGGATTATCTTCCTTATAACTCCAGTGTTTGGGAATTGAAAGAAATGCCTGTACATCATCAGCAAGGTCAGTTCAAAAGCATACTGTATGAGATTATGGTATTGTTTCGTCATCCTCCCTCTAAAGGCTTATAGCTTTTTATCAAGAGTTAAATATCATAAAGAAAGCATAAGAATAGTGAAAACGAATGGATGAATTCAAGACAAACATATGCAATGCATTAATGAAATAGAGTTTGACATCAACAGATAAATGTTTGAATAACAAAAGAAATTACAACTTGAAAATTCAAATGAAACAAAGACATTCTCAATGATTTGGCATATGAGCAGTGATTATGCTAGAGTCTCCGGAGGGTCAAACTCGATCTCCTTGGCATCGATCATGTCTTGGATCTTGTTCTTCAGAGGCCAACAGTTGTTTGTGTCATGTCCCGGACTGTCAGAGTGGTATGCACACCTTTCATTGGGATGATAGGTAGGAGCAGAAGTATTTGGGTTCCGGAGGGGAGCCCTCAATGTAATCAGCTCTACCTGCAACATGCGTTGTAGCGCTTGACCCAGTGACATGTTGATCTTGGTGAATTGTCTTTTAGGTGCGACCTCCTTACGCTGATGCCCCTGTCTTTGTTGAGCAGGCGTAGGATTAGAGATCAAGATTGCTCCTACGTGTTGGTCATGACGACTCTTTTAACTGTTCGCAGCATTGGACTCTTTCTTTCCATTGTAGGGAATTTTCTGAGTATCAGAGGGTGTAGCTCCTTGGATCTTTCCACTTTTGATGCCAGCTTCGACCCTTTCTCCAGTCAGTATTAGCTCGGTGAACCCGGCTAAGGAGCTTCCAATTAAGTGATTGAAGAAAGGCCCTGTCAAAGTTCCCATGAAGATGTCAATCAGCTCTCTGTCAGTTAAAGGGGGTTGCACCCTACCAGCCAGATCTCTCCACTTTTGAGCGTATCATTTGAAGCTCTCGTTGGAACCCATGGTCATGTTTTGCAATTGCACACGAGTTGGTGCAAGATCAGCAATGTATTGATACTGTTTGTAAAAAGCCATAGCTAAATCTTCCCAGGTGTGGATGTGAGAATTCTCCAATTGATAGAACCACTCGAGTTGATCCCCTACCAGGCTTTCTTGGAAGAAATGGATCCAAAGCTTTGGATCAGTTGTGTATGGTTGAATCTTGCGGACATAAGACTTTAGATGCATCTTAGGGCAAGAGACTCCATCATACATGGCCAAGGTAGGGACTTTGAACTTTGGAGGGATGACCAATCCAGAAACCAAACCCATGTCTCCTAAATCCAAGCCAGGTATTTGTTGAACCTCCATAGCATTGAGGCGATCCTCCAACTGTTTGTACTTGTCATCAGCGGGAGGATATTGTTCTTCGGAGTAGTCAGCTTCATCAATCTCCAAATTGTGGTCTTCTTCAAGACTGGCCCTTATGATGGGTGGAGTTGAAAGATCTAGGGTTTTAGGTCTTCTCTTCAGGATTCCTGTTGCCTTCTTGGACTTCTTCTTCTTGTCTTTGAGAAGGAGAGATTTCATATCCTCTTGCCCTTTACCCATAGCCATAAGCATTTGTTGGAACTGAGTGTTTTGACCTTGGAGGTCTTTCACTGTTTGTTCCATATCCATCTTACTGAAATAAACAGTAGGAAGATAAGGAGACCTGTATGGGAGAAACCTGTTATGCAATGATATGTATGATATATGTATACAATGTTTTCAAGGATCTCTTGGGGTAAACACAAGAGAATGTTAGAGGTTGAACTTCGATCTTTGATTGGATAACTTTGCACCGGTGGATGTCTTTCCACGAGAATCAAGCTCACCATGTCGAGTGGGTCATAGCCCTTGATTCAAGTTGTTGCACTTGATCTTTGACGGCGTTTGATTAGAGGAGAAACCTCTTGCCCCTTGGTAGACGTCTGGTTCAACGTGACCATGCATCAAAAGACCCTCGAGATCCTTGAAATGGTTATTGAAAATGCTATGGTATGATGTTATGATGTTATGTACATGTATGCAAAAGTAAGCAAGTGTATATACAGGCAATCATATTCACACAAATCAAACAAGTCCTTAGGTTTAGGCTTGCATGGGGTTTGTAGGTAAGTACCCTCTTGAAGTTAGTTGGCTCATCCTGTCCTAAAATAGAAACTGGGTTCTAAGGAGCTCAATATCATTGGACTATTTTCTGTGTTCATTGTTTTGGTTTAGCCACTTAACTGACGACCAAAATATTCCAAGAAAACAATCCTCAATGAGTGTAGTATTGAGTATCTACCAACTTCGGACTGCACCAAAGTCGGTCATCTCACTACCCCTAAAAAGGCTAAGATGGTCAAGTAAGGTTCTAAGAGTTCGTTAGTGCTTCATGACATCACTCAGCGGCCCCGTATTCTCCTTGACTACTCAAGGGCTACCGGTACTCACAAATATGTCACACTAACATAGCTACTGCTTCCACCATGTCGGTATACCCCGCACAGTTCCCTCACAGTTTATTGCTATTTACCTAAGAAGGTGCCCCAAATTCGGGTGTAGGATTTAAACAAACCCAAATAAGGAACCCAAAAAGTAAAGCAATCAAAGCAAACAAAGCATGTATGTAAATGTGATCTAAAAACCCTAAGGTAACCTCACTTTTAGAATAATCCCCAGCAGAGTTGCCAGTTCTGTGATACGGTGGGAGAACTGACTTGAGGTTTTGCGTTTGTATTCGCACTTGTTCGGTTTAGCAAGAGTCGCCACCGACTTTTTATTTTATCCTAAAGGAAAGGTTAAAAAGCACAGGAAAAACCTTTGAGATGTTTTCGTGGGTTCGGGGGGGGGTAGATTATGAAAAGGGAAGGTGCTAGCACCCTTTTCATCCATGGTTATCCATGGGCTCTTAGTTACTTGTTTTAGATCACTTGCTTTTGCTTTTCAATTGTGTGAAATGGTGCTTTGTGTGTGTGGTTTTTGAAAATGTTTTGAAAAAGATGCCTTGTCTAGGCAACCATTGTAACAATTCTTTACTCGAATGTTTTACAAAGGTGTTTGTCTTTTTGAAAAGATGTTTCAATGTTTTTGAAAGTTGTTTTTGAAAGTAGTGTTGTGGAGTGTGTTTTGAAAGTAGGCAAGTGTGTTTTGCAAGTTTGATCAAGTAACTAAGAGTTGTCTACCCCTAAATTTACTCAAAGATCTTTCCTTATGTTTTTAACCCTTTTAACAGTGTTGTTTCACCATTGTATTTGGTGAACAACCTTGTGTTAGGATGTTAACGGGATGGGCGCGGGTCATCGTATAGACCATGAAAGCAATAGTGTCAAGTATCTTTGGCAATTTTCTTGAGGGACTATGATCATTTTTCTTAGGCAACAAGATAGCGTCATCGAGGGACTATGATCATTTGATTTGTTTTTGTTTTGCCAAAGTACTTGACATGCAAACATGGCCCATTTTGGAAGGCAACAAGCGGGATTACCCTAAGGGTGCAAGTGTGAATTGTGTATTTGATTTTCATGCATTTGTCTTTGTATTAGGTTATCTAGTGATTGATTTTGAATCTTCGCATACAAACCCTAATTACTATATAGTATATAGAAAGCAATAAATTGCGGGAATTTAAAGTCTAAGCTATTACAAATAAGTACCCGGGGATGGGGGTATAAATGTTTACAAATGGGGATGAGTCTTGTCAGGATAGTAGTGTCCAAATATTATTTACAACCAAATCGAATCATTGTATTCTCAATGTAAAAATATAGCAAGGTGTAAGAGTCAAAGATAAACAAAAGTATTGTGTCATGCATATAATTATTTACAAATGATGCAAGTTAAGTATTATTATTTATTTTTGTGTTTTTGTTAATTATATAAACAAAAAAAGTTTTAAAGAAAAGAAATATTTAACTTTAAGATTCTATTTTTTGATGTATTTTTTACTAATGTTTTATATACATGGTTTAAATTAAACAAAAAAAGGTTTTAATAAAAAAATTGCTTAAACTTAATAATCCTAAGATTTATGTATTTTTAAGTATAATAAAATAAAAAGAAGCATCCAAGAAAATTTTGTATAAAAAAATTAATATAATAGGTTATGAAGAAAAAGAAATAAAGTGATAAAATAAAAAATGGATATTAGTTTGTATAAAGAAAATAAATGGGCTGTAAGGAAAAGGGTTGGCCCAAAACAAAATTGAAGGAGAATCAGAGGGGGGGGTGAAACGCCAGAAATTTACGGGCTTAAGGGTTTTTGTGAGGGAGCAGGCCCAAATGCATGCGTTTGACAATTTGTTTTAGGGTTCGTTTTGTTTGTTTCAGAATAGGGTTTACACAGTTTTGATGAGCAGCGCCGTTCCCTTTCTTCTTCATCTCTTCCTCGCTCTCGAACACGAGCTTCTGACGCCTCTCTTCGCCTCAGCTTCCAGACGCCACCGTCTACCTTCCCTTCCCGCGTTCATACAAGCAGTGATAAAGAAAAGGTAGCATTTTCTTCTTCTAACCCTTTTTTTGGGGTTTTCGGATTTGCATGATTTAAACTTTTACATATTATGATCTTTGCATTATTATTTGTGTTGGTGTGAGGTGTTAGAAAAAAAAGGAAAGAGGGACAATACCTTTGTTGGCTTTTGGAGAAGAGGCGGAGAAGTGGACAGGAGGCGTCTCCGGTGGCCAAGGCGAGGGAGTATGTGACGCTGAGAGCTTGCTAGCTTTCTTGGTACTCGTATCTTTAACTTTGCTTGGTTTAGTGATGAGCGTTGCAATCCGAAAACCCTAGGATAACTTCTTTTCCTCTTCTGATTGCTTGCCTCTGTATGTTTATTTGATGATGTTCTTTGATGAACTTTGCTTATGAGTTTCCCTCCCTTTGGCTTGCTTCTCGATGATGAGCTTTTGCTCCGAGAGTATGTTTGGATATGTTTGATTCTGACTTTCTCTTCTCTTGATGCTTGTTGACTTCCAATGATGGTTATTTCTGAGGGTTGTTATTGTTTCTGAGTTTGATATTTGGACTTGCTGGTTGGAGTTTGTTTGAATAAAGGCTTGAGGTTACAGGCTTTTAGCAGGCAAGTTTATGCGGGCTATTGAGTTTGAACACATGTTTGTGTTTGTGTTTTGATGCAGGCTTGTTGTCGTATGTAAGTTTGAAAATTTGTTCCTGGTATAGGCTTGATGCTTGAAGCAGGTTATTGTGTTTGTTTAGGACAGTTTTTTCTGGTTCAAGCTTGAAGGCTTGCAGCTTTGTTTGTGTTTTCTGATACAGGCTTAAAGCTTGATGTTTGAAGCAGGTTATTGAGTTTATAGGCTTGGAGAAAAAATGGGCTTGAAGGCTGAGTTTGGGTGCAGTTTGTAACTTATGCAGGTTGATATGTTTGAGTTGTGTTTGACAGGCTTGAGGCAGGTTAAGGCTGTGCTTGCTTCTTCAAGGCTTGTGTTCTGTTTACAGTTTGTAGCCTATATTTTTTTCTATGTGTTGTTCTGCCCCCCCTTTACAGTGTTCTGATTTGTTATATTTATCTCTAAGCCTGCCTGTAAGCCTCTACTTCTCTCTCTTTCTCTCTCCACAGCAAAGTATATTTAATTACTTAGACTGTCCTTTTCTGAAAAGGTTTTTGGCTGGGAAATGATGAAACATCTTTTACAAGTTGGCTTGCATTTTGTCTTTCCTCTGCATATCTTACCTCTAGATTTTCTGCATTGCTTTTGTGTACTTGTTGACAGCTTTATGACAGTTCTTTTGGGCAGTTCTTCACTTGTGACTTAGTTTGCCTCTTTGACAATTTGGTTTGCTTCTTTGGACAATTTTGACAGTTTAGTTGACATTTTGGACGTGGGCAACTTGTTTTTTAGTTTGAACTTTGTAATTGTTTGGCATATTCAGTTTGTCCATGCAATTCAGTTTGGATTTATGCAGTTTGTTTGGCATTTCAGTTTGCACTTTGCAATTTGAATTTATGCAGCTTTGTGTGTGATTGGTGGATCTGGAACTGACTGTTTAACGCTGGTTCGCGAAATGTCGCGGAAGCAAGAGTCGCCACCGTCTTTTATTTTCTCCAAATGGAAAGGACAAAAGCACAGAAAAATTCCTTATTGAGATTAGTTCTCGGTTCGGGAGGTAGATTTATAGAAAGGGAAGGTGTTATCACCCTTTCTATCCATGGTTATCCATGGGCTCTTAGATACTTGCTCATTTGTGTTTTCAAAATGTTTATTTGCTTTTCAGGGTGAGTGGGTTTGAAAAAGTTTCTTTGAAAATTTCAGTTCGACTCTTGTATCAGTCCTCAAGAGTGTTTGAGAAGTTATTTTTGAAAGCTTTTTGCAAAGTGTCGGTGTGAAAAGAAGTTTTTGATTTGTTTCGAATTCAGAGCAAGTATCTACGAGTCATCTACCTACCCTAGGGAATTAGTCTGTGTAAATTTCCTTAAAGTAGTGCCATCCCACCATTGAGAGGTAGGTAGCACCACCGTTGGAGGTGTTCGGGTCAATTCGAGGGTTCGGGACAGTGTGGTCACCAGAGCAATAGGAAGACACCTTAGAAGCTACCCCCATGCCATGTTCATGGACATGAGGACTTACTAAAACATCCTCTACTCGACGACCACGTTTCGAGGGGCAAGGCAACAGTGAGGCGTACCCTAGGGGTGGTGTGTGAATTGTGTGTCATTTTCAATTATGTTTATCTTGTCATGCATTGGTGATCTACGCTTTGTTTTTATTTTTGGCATTCATTCTTTCATGTGGTTATTAATAGTTAAAAGGTGCGGGAAGATAAAAGTCCTACGCTATTACAAAGGCGCGGGTCTACATCGCCAAATTAAACCAAGACCCGATTTGAAATAAATAAAATGCGGAAAGTAAATATCCTAATTATCTATTACAAAGCTTTGGGGCAAGTACATAAATTTCACAAAGAAAAATAGAATAAACGCGCGAAGAGAAAATTATATTCGAAGGTGCGAGGGCGTTGGACCCTTTGAGGAAATTAAATTGAAATTCTAAATTAATTAAATTAAATAAAAGAAAGAAACTTTTTTTTTGGGTTTTTGTATTTATGGAATTAAGGAGAATTAAATTGGAATTAAAAGTTAATTAAAACCCTAGTTCTAAATCGTTTTTAATTTATTGAAAAAATGTTTAAGTTGTAACCTAATTTAACCCTAATTAATTAAATGGCATATTTATTTACAAAAATAATTAATAATTAAATATGGTGAAAAAAGGAAAAAGAATAAAAGTATAAAAACCCTAATTTCTACCTTTTTTAGTTTATTAAAAAAATATTAAAATTAAAGCTAAAATTAAACTAATTAGTTATTAGAATTTTATTTACAAAATATTGATTAAAAAATAAATGAACATATTTTTATTTTTTGTAGTTTCTGATTTTTTTGTATTTTTATGTTATAAAAAATTAATTTGAAGAATTAAAAGCAAATAATTAAAACAAAATAAAAAGGAAAAGAATAAAGGAAAGAAATACAAACAAAGGGGGTTTGTTGACCCTTTTGGAGGTTTATTTGCAAGCAATCTGGCCCATGAGATGCAAGCCCACGTTGACTTTCCTGACTTGTGTGTGGAGGTGTTGACCGGTGTGTATCCTGGACTTCATACCATGACCTTTAGATTCATCTCCTGGAACATGTGGCGCGCCAGGATATTGGATGCATGATGGACCCTAGGCCAGGAATTGTACCTGAACGCATTATGAACAAAAATATTGAAGAATATGGGGGACCTGGGAATCGAACCCAGGTCCCAGTGCTTGAAGGACAACGCATCAACCAACCAGCCAAGCGAGTTTGTTTGTAAGATTAATGGAACGTGATTAATATGAGAGAGAATAAGCGCTATTGGTAAACATAGAAAAAAATGCGCGAACGTTTGAATGGCCCAGTCTGGTTGAGACACCTCAGCATCT
The DNA here is from genome assembly GCA_948472305.1 of Vicia faba. Lineage (NCBI taxonomy): Eukaryota > Viridiplantae > Streptophyta > Magnoliopsida > Fabales > Fabaceae > Vicia > Vicia faba. The sequence continues at coordinate 360,245,475 of OX451738.1, forward strand.
TCTTCATGGCCTCTTTGTTTTTCCTGAAAATACATGCTAGATAGCGGGGGTTTTAAACCCCCACAATCTGAAACAACAAAAATAGCGAATAGAAATTGGTCAATGATAAATTGAGCGCGATGGGTGTTTTAGAATCGTTGGAATGTCACGAATGCAATGGTGTAGGTCTTGCTGTCTAATTTTTCCATAGGCAAAAGTCCCCAATTACAAACTTCTGCAACCCTAACGAGCTCCCATGGTGGATTCTCATACAGGCCTTAAAAACTCAATTGAATGGCACTGTTAGCTTCAGAATGATTAAATTAGTACAAATCAAGTATTAGAAATCAAAAATACTGCATGAATCATGAGACACGAATATGCAAAAAGTTTGAGAAAGTTTGACTTTATTCTACCACTTCTTGATGCGTGGGGACTGGAAAAGAATTGAGTTATGTTCAGGAAGGCCTCAGCAAGCTTTTGGAATCGTTTGTAGGCTTTGAATCACCCTGCAGTACAGTTTTCAGTTTTGAAAAATTTGGTGAAAAATGCAAAATTTGTTTTTGATTCTGAGCGCAGCTTTTCAGTTCTGTGCATTAGGGTTGTGTTCTGGCTTATATGAGGAATGATTTAGGTTTACAAAACAAGTCCAAAAACCTTTGCAATCAATGTTTCAATATTTGATTTTTCATGAATCTTTTTCAATCTTTTTCCTTCCTTTTTGATGCCAATCATTGCCAATTCTTGCCTTTTTAGTGATGCACGAAATCTTGAAGTTATGATGAGTAGAAATGCTGCATAAAAAGATTTGAAAGGTGGCATTGAGTATTTTTTCATATTTAATTTGAATTAAATGAATTAATAGATTTAAAAAATTCAATTAATAAATTAAAAATAAGAAAATAACTCCCCTTTGGGCCAATGGGTCGTGCATAGCTTTTGGATGATGATTCTTGGGAGAAATTGTGGCCCATTAGCAATTTTGAGGCATTTGAAGCAAAGTTGACTTTTCAAAAATCCCAAAAATTTCCCAACTTCCACAAGGCATATCTTGCTCAATTTTTAAGCTTTGATCATGTTATTGGACATTTTGGAAAGGTATTGAAGTCCTCTAACCAATGCCTTTGGTCCCATGTCATTTTGATTTACCAATCTCAAGTTATGGTCTTTGACTTAAAGTGCCTTTTTGTTGACTTTTGAAAATGACCTATAATGTTGAGATTGATAACTTTTTGTGAGAGCATTTCTTGGACTTGAAGTGTGAAGAGGAGTTGTAGGAAATGTCATTCTCTTCAAAATGAGCTTTGGATGGAATTTTTCTGATAAACCATGTGGAAGTTATGCCTTGGTCAAGTTACAGTTGACTTTTTCAACTGTCCAAATATGGAAACTTTTGCATCTTGAGACTTTTTGAGCCATGCCTTGAGAATCATGATCAAGCATTGATCAGATGGTGTTTGTGGCTTCAAAATAAGATGTTGACCAAAAATTTGGACTTTTGACTGTCAAATGACCATTTTGCCCCTGCAGTTGACTGTTGAGCAATTAGGGTTTTTGACTGTGCAATTTTGTGCTGTAAGTCTTGAAACTTGGCATATGGATGCTTGAACATGTTTGTAGGCATGTGGGACTTGGTTGGAACCTTGGAAACCTCAATTTCTTTGCCAGAACCAAAACCCTAGTTTTTGACTGTTAGGAGGCCATTGAACTGTGCAACTCTTGAGAGATGGTGAAGCATGCTCTTTGCAAATCTTGAAGAATATGGGAGGGCAAATTTTGGGGTACAACAGTTGCCCCTGTTCAATCTTCTTAGACCTGAGGATGCAGATTGGCTGACGTGCCTTTCGTAATCCGAAGGTGGAAGATGATTGAACACTAGAGTGCCCAGAAATTTGCGCTCACATAATAATGTGATGGTGGGAATGGGCTTATAGATGCCATTTGGAGATTATTGGATAGGAAGATGGGCTTATAGATGCCATGTTGAGAGGTGATGGATAGGTGGATGGGCTTATAGATGCCATCTGGGTGTCGATCGCGTACGAGATTCCTTAGCGAGAACTTACGTACCTGAAAAAGAAAATGATTACCTGGCCTGTTGCGGGAGCTGGTCTTCAAACTCTTTGTGTAGATGTGCCCTGACTGGTTACAGGAATTGAATCTGGAGCTTCAAACGGTGATGAATGAATTAGGGATGGTTACTACCTCAACGGGACGGTGAGAGAACCTTGGACGATTACTACCTCAACAGGAACGCTGAGAGAACCTTGGACGATTACTACCTCAACAGGAACGCTGAGAGAACCTTGGGAGATTACTACCTCAACAGGAATGCTGAGAGAATCTTAGGCGATTACTACCTCAACAGGAACGCTGAGAGAATCTTGGATGTCTTCTACTGGGATAAGAATCAGGGAGATCCTAGGGTCGATCTGACTGAACCAGAGAAGGCCTTTGACTGGATAAGAATCAGGAAAATCTTAGGGTCGATTTAACTGAACCGGGCAAGGTCTTGGAATATCTTCAACTGGATAAGAATCAGAGAGATCTTAGGGTCGATCTGACTGAACCAGAGAAGGCCTTTGACTGGATAAGAATCAGGAAAATCTTAGGGTCGATTTAACTGAACCGGGCAAGGTCTTGGAATATCTTCAACTGGATAAGAATCAGGGAGATCTTAGGGTCGATCTGACTGAACCAGAGAAGGCCTTTGACTGGATAAGAATCAGGAAAATCTTAGGGTCGATTTAACTGAACCGGACAAGGTCTTGGAATATCTTCAACTGGATAAGAATCGGGGAGATCTTAGGGTCGATCTGACTGAACCAGAGAAGGCCTTTGACTGGATAAGAATCAGGAAAATCTTAGGGTCGATTTAACTGAACCAGACTAAAGTCTTGGAATATCTTCAACTGGATAAGAATCAGGGAGATCTTAGGGTCGATCTGACTGAACCAGAGAAGGCCTTTGACTGGATAAGAATCAGGAAAATCTTAGGGTCGATTTAACTGAACCAGACTAAAGTCTTGGAATATCTTCAACTGGATAAGAATCAGGGAGATATTAGGGTCGATCTGACTGAACCAGAGAAGGCCTTTGACTGGATAAGAATCAGGAAAATCTTATGGTCGATTTAACTGAACAAGACTAAAGTCTTGGAATATCTTCAACTGGATAAGAATCAGGGAGATCTTAGGGTCGATCTGACTGAACCAGAGAAGGCCTTTGACTGGATAAGAATCAGGAAAATCTTAGGGTCGATTTAACTGAACCAGACTAAAGTCTTGGAATATAGCTGAGAACTTAACTGGATCTTTCCTGAAAGGTAAAGGTCAGTCATATGCAATGCATGATATGGATCAAGCGATGATGTTCTCAACATAAGTGAGATTGTATGTTTATGATGCTTATATGCATGCTATAATGTATGGAAATGCGATGTTTATGAATGTATGTTTTTCGTCTAGGAAAGTAAATCCTTGACGGGTGCCGGGAAGTCACATCCTGGGTTGATGTTGGATAATAGTGCTTTGTTGTTTCCGCTGGGGATGATAGTTGCAAGAATACCGGTAGGAGAGGATAACTCCGTTGGGGAATAAACTTGGCAAATGGATTACTCTGCGGGGAGAAAATTACTCTAGCGATCTTGCTGGGGAACAATACTCTGTGGGGAGAGAGGTATTTTACTAGGATATTGATGGTAACTTCGCTGGGGATACCATTAATATGTTGGAAGTGTTAATAGACTCCGCTGGGGATAGGAAGACTTCGTCGGGGACAATCTTTCCGTGGCTTTTGGCTGAGGATAACCCAGTTATATCCTGGTAGGGAAATAACCTTTGAATAAAGTCGGGGGACGCGTTCGTGCTCTGCGAGGGATAAGCTTCCAGAATCTACTGGGGATAAGCTTACTGCTTGGGGAGATGGATTCCAACTTTCCTGGGGAAACTGGATTGGACTCTCCTGGGGAAATTTTGAACTATATTGGGGAAGTGACTCCATTGAATGTTTGATATACCGCCGGGGAACAATCTTTAGGTCAAGACTGCCGGGGATGCTTGTTTAAGAATATCTGTATATCGTGCTGGGGAATGTTGAGATCTGCGGGGGTACCCAATTTCCTTAAGGCTGATAATAGCTTTGCTTGGGGAGAATGCACTGACTTGCTGGCTCACTCTCTGGGGATTTAAGATATACTGGTTATGTTCTTCAGTTGAACTTACCTTGATACCTTGGTGGACAGAGCAATTAGATTGCTTAGACAACCCTTTATTGTCCCTGTTTCTAATGTTACCTGTAATTGATCCTTTGTTTCGTATGCAAATATTTATGAGTTAGCAATTATTGTCAAATGCATATATCACAAATTGAACCTTGGATGTTCTTCGCAAAACAAAACAGAAAAGGAAAAAACAAAAGGCAATTTATAGCTGAAAATTGAATTTGTTATTGATTTTGAGTTTGCCTGTAAATAGGCGTTTATATACAAGAGGCTGACGGCCTAGTAAGAGAACGTCGCCGAACAAAAGAGTTTAATAAAAATTTGTACAAAGGAATATAAAACAGCTTTGTGAATAGAATAATCCCACTGGGTTCCAACTCTGCTATCGCCTTTATATCTTCGAGCGTCTCATCACTTGATTACCTAGCTGAAGATGAAGCTGATTGATCGATGCCGTCTGAACTTGATGTTGATACCGGATTCTGGATGCAAAGTGATCCAATGAGACATAGTATTACGCTTTATCCCTAACTTTTGCCTGGACCGCCCTTTCGGGTTTTCAGTCCACCGGGATACGCATTCTTGCCCAAGCCGCCTTTTCATGTTTTCGACTTGCCGGGTGTACAAATTTTTTTTATTTCATCCCTTCATTTTGCCCGAACCCTTTTGGTTCGCCGGGAAGCCCTAATTTTTGCCTAGGTATGTCAACCTAGCAGGTCTTTTTTCATGCGTAGTATCTTTTTACTATGTCTGCATTGGCGGGGTGAGGAAGGTCGTCACCATCCATGTTGGTTAGAATCATGGCTCCTCCTGAGAACACATGTTTAACCACAAATGGCCCTTCGTACGTAGGGGTCCATTTGCCCCTTGGATCACTCTGAGGAAGGATGATGCGTTTGATTACCAGATCCCCAACTTGATATTCTTGTGGTCTGACCTTTTTGTTAAATGCCCTGATCATCCGTTTCTGGTATGTCTGACCATGACAAATAGCAGCAAGTCTCTTTTCATCGATTAAATTTAACTGATCAAGTCGTGTCTGGATCCAATCATCTTCATTCAGATCTGCATCCTTCATTATCCGGAGAGAGGGTATCTGCACTTCGATCGGTAAGACTGCCTCCATACCGTAGACCAAGGAGAAAGGAGTTGCCCCGGTTGATGTCCTTGCTGAGGTACGGTACCCATGAAGAGCGAACGGTAACATCTCGTGCCAATCTTTATAAGTCACTGTCATCTTCTGCACAATTTTCTTGATATTCTTATTTGCTGCTTCTACAGCCCCATTCATCTTCGGCCGGTAAGGAGAAGAGTTGTGGTGCTGTATCTTAAACTGTTCGCAGAGCTCAGTGATCATCTTGTTATTGAGATTGGTACCGTTGTCTATAATGATTCTTTCAGGGACGCCGTATCGACAGATCAGATTGTGTCGAATGAACCGTGCCACAACATTCTTGGTTACCGTGGCGTAGGAAGCTGCTTCAACCCACTTCGTGAAGTAATCAATCGCTACCAGGATGAAGCGATGCCCGTTGGATGCTGTAGGTTTAATCTCGCCGATCATATCTATGCCCCACATTGCAAACGGCCAAGGTGTTGTCAAGACATTCAGAGGAACTGGAGGAACATGCACCTTGTCTGCATAAATCTGGCATTTGTGACATGTCCGAGAATGTTGGTAGCAGTCGGCTTCCATTGTGGACCAGAAATACCCTGCCCGAAGGATCTTCTTTTCCATAGTGTGTCCACTGGAATATGTTCCGAAGGTACCCTCATGCAGTTCTGCCATGATCCTTTCTGCTTCAGTCTTATCCACACAATGCAGTAAGGTCGGATCATGGTTTCGCTTGTACAGGATGCCGTTGCTAAGGAAGAACTTCGCTGCGAACCTTCTCAGAAACTTCTTATCATTGACAGATGCACCTTCCGGATATTCTTGAGCTTCCAAGTACCTCTTCACCTCATGGTACCAAGGTTTCTCAGTTACTACCTCAGCCTCAAGATCACAACAGTATGCCGGTTCATCCAGTTTCCAGATGATGATCCGGGGAGCCTCATTGTCCCATTTGACTTTGAACATGGAAGACATCGTAGCTAACGCGTCCGCTAACTGATTCTCCTCTCTTGGGAAATGTTCAAAGGTTATCTCTGTGAAGTGGGGGATCAATGTCAATACACATTCTCTGTAAGGAATAAGATTCGGATGTTTCGTATCCAACTCCCCTTTGATCTGATTGATCACGAGAGCGGAATCTCCGAAGACACTCAGAAACTTGATCCTTAAGTCGATCGCAGCTTGAAGACCCATGATGCATGCCTCATTCTCCGCCATGTTGTTGGTGCAGTTGAAACATAGCCGGGCAGTAAGTGGAGTATGAGTGCCTTGAGGGGATATGATCACAGCGTCGATGCCGTTACCCAAAGCATTGGAGGCTCCGTCAAAGTGCATAGACCATCAGGATCCTTCCTTAGGTCCTTCATCCGGTCCAGGTACTTCACAATCAGTCACAATCATGATGCTCTCGTCCGGAAACTCGAAGTTCATTGACTGATAGTCGTCTACTGCCTGATGCGCCAAGTGGTCTGCCAATATACTTCCTTTGATGGCTTTCTTGGTCGTGTACTGGATGTCGTATTCCGTCAAGATCATTTGCCATCTTGCTATTCTCCCAGACAGAGCAGGCTTTTCAAATATGTATTTTATAGGATCCATCTTTGAGATCAACAAGGTAGTGTGAGTCAGCATATACTGTCTCAGCCGGCGAGCAGCCCATACCAAAGCGCAGCAAGTTTTCTCGAGCAGTGAGTATCGAGTCTCACAGTCGGTAAACTTTTTGCTAAGGTAATAAATGGCGTGCTCTTTTCGGCCAGACTCGTCATGCTGCCCCAGCACACACCCCATTGAGTTATCAAGTACTGTCAGGTATAATATCAGAGGTATCCCTTCAACCGGTGGCATAAGAATGGGTGGTTCTTGGAGATACTCTTTGATTCTGTCAAAAGCGGCCTGACATTCATCATTCCAACGTACTACCTGATCTTTCTTCAGCAGCTTGAAGATTGGTTCACAGGTGGCAGTTAGGTGTGAGATGAATCGAGCAATGTAATTCAGGCGTCCTAAAAAGCCTCTGACTTCTTTCTCTGTCTTAGGAACTGGCATCTCTTGAATGGCTTTAACCTTAGCAGGGTCCACTTGAATACCCTTATCACTTACAACGAAGCCTAGCAACTTTCCAGATCTTACCCCGAAGGTGCACTTGTTCGGGTTCAACCTCAGCTTGTACAGTTTCAAACGGTCAAACAATTTCTGCAGATGATCAAGGTGTTCTTCCTCGGTTTGGGACCTTGCAATCATGTCGTCAACATACACTTCTATCTCATGATGGATCATATCATGAAATAAAGCAACCATGGCACGTTGGTAGGTTGCCCCAGCATTTTTCAACCCGAATGGCATGACCTTGTAGAAGAAGGTGCCCCATTGAGTAACAAAGGTAGTCTTTTCCATGTCTTCAGGAGCCATCTTGATCTGATTATAACCTGAAAAACCATCCATGAAAGAGAACACCTTGTGCTGAGCAGTATTATCAACCAGGACGTCAATGTGAGGTAGGGGAAAGTCATCCTTGGGGCTGGCCCTGTCCAGATCCCTGTAGTCAACACACATTCTGACCTTACCATCTTTCTTTGGTACCAGCACCACATTAGCAACCCATTGAGGGTAAGAAGTCACTGCAAGAAACTCGGCATCAAACTGCTTCATAACCTCAGCTTTGATCTTCTCAGACATCTCCGGACGCATACGGCAGACCTTTTGCTTAACCGGAGGGCAGTCTTCCTTGGTAGGCAAATGATGGACCACAATGTCGGTATCTAACCCAGGCATGTCTTCGTAGGACCAGGCGAAGATCTCCATATAATCATGTAACATCTGAGTCAACCGTTGCTTCACGCTGAGCTCTAGGTTGGCACCAATCTTTACTTCCTTCCTATTTGCCTCAGTACCCAGATTTATCGTTTCCACTGGCTCTTCATGTGGTTGAATTGCCCTCTCTTCCTGGAGTAACAGTCTTGCAAGCTCGCCAGGCACTTCGCAATCATCTTCACCTTCGTCTTCGGCTAAGTTGATCGGATTTTCGAAGTCATAATTGGCAGTAGCAGAGTCGTTACCAGTGAGATCCAGAGTGGATTGAAACCTGTATGGGTGAGTGTGTGTAAATACAGCTGTTTTGCAATATATAAAGAAAGGAAAGAAAGAAAAGGAGCACAAGATTTGAAATACGAGAAAACGTCCAAGGTCTTTATTCATGATATATGAAATGACAATTAATATGCCCTCACAAATGAAGCAACGGTGCCCCGGGTAAGACACCGGGCCATATAGTTTTAATTCATTGTTTATTACAAATAACAAAACCAAAGGAGTTTATTACTGCGTAACAAAAGTAACAGGAGTATGATCTTTAGCAGTCCAATTGGTCAATCCACCATTAGTCGTCGGGTAGATCCAGATATCAAACTCTGACTCTTCCACTTCATCTTCATCCCCAATGGCATTCACTCCTGGATTAGTGATGAGCACAGAAGGTCTTCTGGTTCTAGCTTTGCGCACAGCCTTCTGAGCCTCTGCAGTAAAACCCAGTCCAAACTTGTCAGTTTTAGGTGTAAAATCAGGGAGCCTGCCCCAGTTAGCACATTCACCTTTCTTGATTACAGCCCGGGCGTCCTTCAAGGAAGCCATCTTCAAGGGAAAGTCCTCTTCAACCACTGTTTCTGCTGCTGCCAATGTTGGAGGTACCTCTTCGAAATGCTGAAAGGGGGTTTCAATAAACTCCCCGTCCATCTCAATATATCGGAAGGAATTCAAGTGACTAACCATATACTCCTCCTCTCCCTGCACAGTGACAATCTTCCCTCTGACAGGGTACTTGAGCTTCTGGTGTAGGGTAGAAGTCACTGCCCTAGCTTTGTGAATCCAAGGTCGACCCAGTAAACAGGAATAAGACGGGCGGATATCCATCACATAGAAAGTTGAGTCGAATACTTGAGAACCCACACGAATAGGAATCTCTACCTCTTCGAGAACCATCCTTTTAGAACCGTCAAAGGCTCTGACAATGATGTTGCTAGGTTTCAGCTCCAGGCCCTCACAATCCAACCGATCTAAGGCCTTTTTGGGTAGCACATTCAGGGAAGAGCCGGTGTCCACCAGCACATGCGCAAGAGTAGTGCCCCTGCATTCTATAGAGACATGCAGGGCGTCGTTGTGGTTCTTTCACTTAGCAGTAAGGTCAGCATCCGAGAAACCCAAACCATTGTCAGCTGTCAAATTGGCTGCGCAATCAGTAAACTGGACTGCAGATGTCTCCTGTGGCACATGAGCCGTCTTGAGAAATGAAATCAAGGCCTTAGCATGGGCCTCTGAGCACAGCAACAAGGAGAGCATAGAGATCTTGGAGGGGGTATGCCCCAGCTGCTCAACAACATTAAAATCGCTCTTCTTGATTATTTTGAGAATTTCCTCCATTTCTTGCTGGGAGGCTTCAACATTCACAGACTTTGGTGCCTCCATCCGGGCAGGCTCATCTTCAATCCCTTTGCCCCGAGCATTAGATGACTCGGCAGCAGGGGAAGCAACTTGATCAGAAATGGGAACAGGTGCACTTGCAGGTGTTATAACGAGAGGTCTTCGAATAGATGGTGGTGCAATGTCAGGCGAGAAGAGCCTGCCACTGCGGGTAACTTTGGCTGGACCAGTGATATTGCTGATGTTGGTGCCAGTGTTGAACTCTTGCTTTATACCGTGTACATATACATCTGCCCCATAGTGCCATGGGACAGCCTTATCAGATTCATAGGGGAGAGGCCCCGGAACAGTAATCACAATGGGTGCGACAGTCATGATTTTAACCGGCTTCCTCGGGAGAGCCTTGATCGGATTATTGAAAATGGTAACAACAGATACTTCTTCCACCGGAATAAATGGAACAGCGGTCTTCTTGAACAGAATCTCTTTGTTGTCCATCAGGCTTTGGATGCCCAACTTCAGCAAAGGACAACCAGAAAGGGAAACAGCACAGAAAAGGCAACCTTCTCTACAACCCGGAAATAAATCGGCCAGCAGTAGGTTCCTCTTAACAGTCATCAGAGGAGTAGTTAAATCATTCACAGAAACGGCATACACATCTTCATCAATGGCATTCACTCCATGCTGGGGCATAGGAGCAGTCACCACATTTGGCCTCTCAGGCGCCTCAAATTGTATTTCCTTCGCGTCAATAAGGTCCTGCACCTTATTCCGTAAGGCCCAGCAGTCATCAGTAGAATGCCCCGGGCTATCGGAGTGATAAGCACAGCGGGCATTTGGATTGTACTTGGGAGAGGCAGTATTCACAACCTTTGGGGCCTCTCTGACCATCACCAAGTTGGTGGACAGCAACTGCGGCAAGATTTGCGACAAGGTCATACTCAGTCGGGTAAACTCTCTTCTAGGTCTTTCAGCCCTGGGTGGATTGGTTTGCCGAGGGGCGGCAGCAGGTTTAGCAATAACCACCGTGTTGACAGATTGGCGGCGCTCTGGTTTATCATGTCTTCTAGGCCCATATACAGCACTGGCCTCCTTTTTAAAGGGTTTCTTCTCAGCACTTGAAGACGCACCTTTCTGAATTTTACCGGACTTCATTCCAGCCTCTATTCTCTCCCCAGTCAGAATAAGATCAGTGAACCCTGCAGACGAATTCCCGATAAGATGATTGAAAAATGGCCCAGATAGGGTCCCCAAGAACATATCCACCAGCTCACGGTCTGTTAACAGAGGCTGCACCCTGCCTGCCAGATCCCTCCACTTATGTGCATACTCTTTAAAACCTTCGCTTGATCCTAGCGACATACCCTGGAGTTGGGTACGTGTAGGAGCAAGGTCGGCATTATATTGATACTGCTTATAAAAAGCAGTAGCCAACTCCTCCCAGTTACGAACCTTGGTCCCATCCAGCTGATAGAACCATTCGAGATGAGTCCCTGAAAGACTCTCCTGGAAGAAGTGGATCCACAAATTCTTATCCACAGTGTACGGCTGAATCTTCCGCACATAAGATCTAAGGTGTAGCTTGGGACAAGACGCTCCGTCATACTTGGTGAAAGATGGTGCCTTAAACTTGTGAGGAATGATCACACCAGTAGATAAGCCCAAGTCTCCGAAATCCAGCCCAGGCACTTGTTGGATCTCCATGGCATTCAGTCTGTCTTCCAGCTGCTTGTACCGGTCTTCAGCAGGAGGATACTGTTCCTCATTAAAGTCAGTCTCGTTGTCAGAGACTACTGGACTTGAAGCCTTTCCCCCCTGGGGACCGCCTTTGCCTACAGAAGAACCAGCTTCTTCATTCTGCAGAGTGTTACCAAACCTCCGGCCCGAGTTGAAAAGAACAGTTCTCTTCTTCTTCTTCTCCTTCTTCAGGAGTAAAGCCTTCAGCTCTTCTTGGCCTTGAGCCAAACCCATGATCAGCTCCTGAAATTGCGCGTTCTGCGCCTGAAGGGCCTTGATAGACATTTCGGTTGATGATGAGTCAGGGTTCATGATGCTGAAATAAACAGCGAAGAACAGTAAGCAACCTGAAAAGAAGAATACCTGCTATGCACATGATGAATGGAATGCGTATGATTTATGTTTTCAAAGACAATCGGGAATCAACTTTGTAAACAAAAAGGAACACACTTCATTAGATTCAACTTTGAAACTTAAATTGTTCAACAGGTTGCCCTTAGGCGTTACATAAAAGGGAAATACTGAAAAGGGAAATAAGACTGTAAAAGAACATCCAGAGCTCCTTATTGATCCCAGGGTCTCCTCTTCTCAGTATGGATGTAGTCATTCAGAGCTCGCTCATTCTCCAATTGCTTTGTCAGCTTCTGGATCTTCAATTCCTGCTCGTTGAACTTTTCACGATAATAATCCCGTTCTTCTCGCAGTTGCGACCAAGACCTCTTTAAGGTCTCATAATCAGTGGGTATCTGAGGAGGGAGAACAGTTGGGGGAATCCCATCTTTGTCCGGATACTCAAGAATGACGGGTCTGACAGCTTCGTATGGCATACCTAACTTCTGAGCACGGATGCGAACCCATTTGCAGTAGGCTTCCATAGGTAGAGAAGTCTTTGGCCCCAACTATTGTGGGTCAGCTTTATGAATTATGTCCCAAGCCTTGATGAACCTACGACGCAGCTCGTCACTATCCACCTGAAACTCAAAACTGATGTGAGGCACCAACATCTCGTGAGGCCATGCTCTTCTGGCTCTTCCAAACTGACGGAGCGCTAGACATGGATTGTAAGAGATTCCTCCTTGAGTACCAATCTGTAGTTGTTTAGGTATTGGCATGCATTTTTGGTAAAACCAGGTGTGTGAATGTCATGACTGATGTCATAACATTCTAGTTTAGTTTGTACTGATTCATTAGGTACCTTTGCAGAAAAATATTGTCATACAGGTACTGATGTTTATAAGTGTGTATCTGAGCATTTTGCAAAATGATCACATTTTCCTAAATCAGTAGACAGGTTTTCAGATGTCATAACAGATGTTAAGACATCCTGTTCTGAACTAACAGGTATGCAGTTTGGTTAATTCTGAGTTTTTTCAGGAAAATGACTCAGTCTTTCCAGAACAGAATCCTGCGTTTTCTTTGGGTTAACCTAGCTCAACCCCAACCTGGTTGATAAAGTTCTGTGACCTAGTCTTAAGGTCAAATGGAATTAACCCTAGCTTTTTGTGGAAACCCTAACTGAAGTTGCAGCTGCTATATATTCAACAGGGCTGCTGTTTTGATTGCAATCCCTTTTTGACAGAAGATCATTTAGAAGCTGTATAGTTTTAACTATTGTAATCCAAGCAATTATCATTGTGATAAGTGACTTGGAATAGGTTTTTAATTGTAAGGGTTGTGTAGCACTCAAAGCTTTGAAGCAAGAGTGTTTGTATGTCTCTTGACTAAAGCTGTGAAGCAGAGTCAAGTTAGGTGTGTGTATCACTCAAAGCTGTGAAGCAAGAGTGGTTGTGTTGCTTGATTAAAAAGCTGTGAAGCTTAATCAAGTGTATGTTTTTGAAGAGTGTCTTCATCAATTCATTAGTCAAATTATTTTATGTATCACTGCTGTGATTGAGGGGGAGTGAGTAGGAACTCAGGTTTAAGTTGTACTTAGATTGAAATTGCATTGGGTAGGTCTTAAGTGAAGGAGATAAACTGGTTGGTTTATTCCTGAATTAACATCTCTTATAGTGGATTTCCTCCCTGGCTTGGTAGCCCCCAGAGTAGGTGTTGTTGCACACTGAACTGGGTAAACAATTGACTGTGTTCTTTACTGTTTTTGTATTTACTGTCTTATAGAAAGTCAGATACGGTGTCACAACATTGAACGTGACATTGAGTATCTGCAGCCAGAATTTCAATTGGTATCAGAGCAGGCACCCTGCCTGTATTACTGGGTGAGATCTAGGGATATCACTTTCTGGCACTATGGACAAAGAAGGAGTTTTTGGAAATAGACCACCCATTCTGGATGGAACTAATTATGACTACTGGAAACCTCGTATGATTGCCTTCTTAAAATCTCTGGACAAAAAGGCTTGGAGAGCTGCTGACAAAGGATGGAACCATCCCACCATAACTGAGAAAGATGGGACAATCAGTCTGAAGCCTGAGGAAGATTGGATTAAAGAAGAAGATGAGTTAGCCCTGGGAAATTCCAAAGCTTTAAATGCCTTGTTCAATGGAATTGATAGAAACATTTTCAGACTAGTACATCAATATGAACTGGCCAAGGAAGTTTGGGACACTCTCAAAACTACTCATGAGGGCACTTCCAAATTAAAAATGTCAAGGCTTCAGATGTTGACTACCAAGTTTGAGAATCTAAAAATGATGGAAGATGAAACCATTCATGAGTTTCACATGAACATCTTGGAGATTGCCAACACCTCAGGAGCACTGGGAGAAAAGATGTCAGAAGAAAAACTGGTGAGAAAGATTCTCAGATCCTTGCCTAAAAGATTTGCAATGAAGGTAACTGCCATAGAGGAAGCCCAGGACATCAACAAGTTGAAAGTGGATGAACTTATTGGGTCTCTTCAGACTTTTGAGATGGGGATCACTGATAATGGTGACAAGAAGAACAAGAGCATATCACTTGTATCCAACACTGATGTTGAAAACAAGGAGGATGAAGAAGAAAATATTTCAGAAGCTATAGCCATGCTTGGAAGACAGTTCAACAAACTCATCAAAAGAATAGATCCAAAGTCAAGGTCTAATGTTCATAACATTCCCTCTGACATTGACAGTTCCAGCAGAAGACCAAGGTCAGAAGAGAAGGGAAACCAAGGGAGAGGAATTCAATGCCATGGCTGTGAAGGATATGGGCATATTCGAGCTGAATGTCCAACCTTTCTTAAGAAACAAAAGAAAGGAATGACTGCTACTTGGTCTGACTGTGATTCAGAAAGTAATTCTGAAGAAGAATCTGCCAAACTAGTTACTGCTCTAACTGGTGTTTGTACATCTGAAAGTGACACCAGTGATGAAGAAGTGACATTTGAAGAACTGGCTGATACCTACAAGAAATTGTGTATCAGAAGTGCTGAAGTCTGTGTGCAGAATGAGAAACAATCAAAACTCATTATAAAGCTAGAGGTTGAAAAAAGGGCAGATCTTGAAACTATAAGTCATCTAGAAGGGGAAGTTCAATTGCTGAACTCACAATTGAACCAAATGACCAAATCTGTTAAGATGCTGACCAATGGAACAGATAAATTGGAAGAGATTCTTCAAGTTGGACAAAATGTGGGAAACAAATCTGGACTAGGATTTGTGGAAGCTAAGAAATCTGGTGCAGACAAGAAGATCAGGCCTGTTAAACAATTGTCAAAGCAGATGTCTCAACATAACTCTCAACATCAGAAACAGAAATATATGAAGAAAAAATACCAAAGATGGAGATGTCATCATTGTGGGAGGTATGGACACATAACGCCCTTCTGCTTCAAATTGCATGGATACCCTAATCAAAACTCAGGTGTTAAACCTAAGTCAAAAAGGGTACCACATACTCCTCACTGGAAGAAAAAGGCTACTGCCCTGATAGCCCACACTTCCCTGAGAGTGTCTGCAAAGGAAGGCTGGTACTTTGATAGTGGGTGTTCTAAACACATGACTGGAATAAAGAACATTCTCAATCATGTTAAACCTCACAACACTAGTTATGTGACCTTTGGAGATGGTGCTAAAGGTGAAATCAAAGGAGTTGGTAATTTGGACTGCCTTGAAGTTCCAAGTCTGAGTGAAGTACTGCTGGTAAAAGGGCTGACTGCTAATCTCATTAGTATCAGTCAATTGTGTGATCTAGGATTCAAGGTCAACTTCTCAAAATCTGAATGTCTAGTAATTAATGAAAAACTAGAAGTTGTAATGAAAGGAATCAGATCCAAAGATAACTGTTACTTGTGGCAGCCTGAGAACACTAATAACTCCACTATGTGTCCAATTACCAAAGAAGAAGAAGAGATGAAACTGTGGCACCATAAGCTTGGTCATCTTCATCTAAGAAGAATGAAAAGAGCTATCTCTATGGAAGCAGTCAGAAGGACTCCAAAACTACAGATTGATAAAAGAAGGGTTTGTGGTGAACTTAAAATTGAAAGGCTTGGTAAAAAGAAACATGTCTATGATGTGGTGAATAAACTTGAAGAAGGATGTGTTGTCAGAACCAGAAGTAATCATGACAAGGATGTTGAAAACAACAAGTCTAATAAATTCTGTTTCCCTGAAGAAATGAGTCGTGAAGTCTCTTCTCCTATAACTCTCCATCAAAATGGAGTGGACAAAAAGAAAAATAAGATCATTCAAGAATCAACCAGAACTATGATTCATGTCAAAAGAATGCCTTCCCAACTCTGTGCTGAAATGGTTGCAGCTAGGAGTAACTGTTCTCAAAATATCTGGACAAAACAGATGCTCACTGAGTATAATGTCTCACAAGATGTTGTGACATTATATTGTGACAATCTGAATACAATCAATATTTCCATGAACCTTATTCAGCATAGCAGGACCAAGCACATTGACTTTGTAGAGAAGAAGTCAATTAAACTGGAACATGGTATCATTAAGCTTCAGCTGGCTGATTCTTCTACCAAGGCTCTTGTTGGAAATAAACTTGAAAACTTGAGGGGCAGGTTGGGTATTTGCCAACATGAGAAATTATAGCAATTAATTTTGCTTAAAACAAGGGTTGAAGGAGTTAATTTTGTTAAGTCTATTTTTAGTGGGTTAGTCATATGTTTTCCAAATTCTTTCAAAATACTTAAGAAGTTGAAAAGACTCTCTTTTGCCTCCTACCTCTCTCGACTTTGCAACCTGTTCCCTTCTCTCAATCGAAATTTTCTCTCAAATTGCTACTGGTGCTCTAAGTCAATCAAAATGTCTCAGACATCATCTTCAACCAAGGCGACTTCATCATCCTCATCATCTTCATCATCTGACCAAGACTCTAGAGCAATCACCACATGCATAGAATCTGAAGTTCTTGAGGTCACTCCTCTCAGAGAGATGGCAACTGACCCCGCCAAAGTCAAAAAGCTGAGAACTAGACATGCAGGAAGAGCTCAAGCTGCAGCCTCTGGTAATCCTTCTCATCCTTCTTCTTCTGTACCAAATAGAGAAGGATCAGTTCAAGTTCATCAAGCTATTGCTAGGATTGTTACTAGTATACTAAGCGGAAACCAACCTGTACCGGGGATTTCTGTCCCTTTAAATCAATCAGGAAGCCCAAATGTGGACGTCTCTGAGAATGTAGATGTCTCTGAGAATGTTGTGACACAAAATGATAACATTTAGAACCCTTCAGAAAAGACTGCTGATCCACCTATCATTGATGTGGATGAGGATTACTCAGATAATGATCTGATTGTCAATGTAAACCCTAGCATAGCTAGGAGATTGATGAAAAGAAAGGGTAATCAGAATGATGCAAAATGTGTGTCCAAAGATAAACCTGCTGTTAAGAAATCCAAGGCTGAAGGCAAGGCTGGGGTAGAATCTGTGAAAACTGGTCAGTCCAAAGGAAAGGTGAAAGCCCAGATGTATGCTGGTAGACAACCAATTACAAAGAAGAGAAAAGATCCTGAATATTCTGATTCTGATGAGGAATCAGAGTTTGAGATTGATGCTGAAGAAATTCCCATCAGAAGGAAACTGCCCTCCAGCAAAATTGCTAGAGTTCCTGAAGTCCCAACAGACAACATCTCTTTCCACCACCCTGACAATGCAAATAGATGGAAGTATGTTTGCTTGAAGAGAATAGCTTTAGAAAGAGAACTCAACAATGATGCCATGGAGTGCAAAGACATCATGGACCTGATCAAGAATGCTGGACTGATGAAGACAGTGATAAAATTTAACAAGTGTTATGAAAATCTGGTCAAGGAGTTCATAGTTAACTTGTCTAATGATTGTGCTGATGGAAGGTCAGCTGACTTTGAAAGTGTTTTTGTTAGAGGAAGAAGGGTTAATTTCTCTCCATCAGAAATTAACAAATTTCTTGGAAGAACAAATGAGGATTGTCTTGATCTGGAAGTCACTGACAATGAAGTTTGTCAAACCATCACAGCAAGGCAAGTGAAGTGCTGGCCCTTGAAAGGCAAGCTGAATGCCAGCAAACTTAGCATGAAATTTGCCATCCTGCACAAGATTGGTGCAGCCAACTGGGTGCCTACAAACCATAAATCAACTATCTCCACAGGATTGGGGAGATTTATTTATGCTGTGTGTGATCAGTGGATCTGGAACTGACTGTTTAACGCTGGTTCGCGAAATGTCGCGGAAGCAAGAGTCGCCACCGTCTTTTATTTTCTCCAAATGGAAAGTACAAAAGCACAGAAAAATTCCTTTATAGAGATTGCTCTCGGTTCGGGAGGTAGGTTATAGAAAGGGAAGGTGTTAGCACCCTTTCTATCCATGGTTATCCATGGGCTCTTAGATACTTGCTCACTTGTGTTTTCAAAATGGTCTGTTTGCTTTTCAACTGTGGGTTTTAAAAAAGTTTCTTTGAAAATTCCAGTTCGACTCTTGTATCGGTCATCAAGAGTGTTTGAAAAATTGCTTTCGAAAGCTTTTTGAAAAGGTGTCGGTGTGAAAAGTATTTTTTTGAATTTGTTTTGAAATTAGAGCAAGTATCTAGAGTCGTCTACCTACCCTAAGGAATTCGTCTGTGTAAATGTCCTTTAAAGTAGTGCCATCCCACCATTGAGAGGTAGGTAGCACCACCGTTGGAGGTGTTCGGGTCAATTCGAGGTTCGGGACATGGTGATCACCAGAGCAATGGGAAGACACCTTAGAAGCTACCCTCATGCCAGGTTCCCGGATCATGAGGACTTACTAAGACATCCTCTACTCGACGATCACCTTTCGAGGCAAGGCAACAGTGAGGCGTACCCTAGGGGTGGTGTGTGATTTGTGTGTCAAATTCATTTATTTTTGTCTTGTCATGCCAAAGTGATCTATGCGTTTGTTTTTTTTTTATCTTAGGCCATTCATTCTTGCATGCATTTATTTAACAGTTAAAAAGATGCGGAAAAAGTTCTAAACTATTATAAAGGCGCGGGTCCACATCGCCAAATTAAAATCCAGGACCCGATTTGACAGAAAGTAAATAAAGTGCGAGAAATAAAATGTCCGAGTTTACAAGGCTTTGGGAGAATTACATTAATATTTACAAGAAATAAATAAAATGCGCGAATATGAATTGAAATTGAAAGCGAGGGCGTTGGACCCTTTTTAATGAAATTAAATTATTATTAAATTAATGAAATTAAAATGAAAAAAAGAAATTATTTTGAGATTTTTTGGAGTTGTGAATTTTTAATAAGAGAATTAAATGAAATCGAGAAATTAACCCTAATTCTAATTTTTATTTATTAAGAAAAACATATTAAAATTAAGCCTAAAATTAATCTAATTATTTACATACAATTTGATTTATAAAAATAAATAATATTTAATTATTAATAAAAAAGAATAAAAGTAATTAAACTAATTAAACCTAATTCTACAAGTTTTTAATTTATTAAGAAAAGATATTAAAATTGACCCTAAATTTAAATCTAATTAATTAGTGAGATTTATTTACAAAAAAAACATTAGTTAAATAAAATATATTTAAATTTTTGTCTTTTTTGATTTTTCTATTGTTTTTATATTTTTATGAAAATAAATTGGTTTAAAGAATTTAAAAGAAGTTAATAAAATCAAATAATAAAAAAAATGGGAAATATAAAAGAAATAGCAAACCTTGGGGGGTCTGTCCCCAAATTGGAGGGTTTTGTCCAGCAATCAGGCCCATTAAGCCTTTGGCCTTGTTGACTTTTTGGCTAGCGTGTGGCATGTTTTACCAACGAGTATGGTGCTCCTCTGATCAGGGCCAATGGATTAATCTCAGTGGGCGCGTGGCATAGTTGGACCAAGGGGTGTATGATGGCCTTCAGGGAAGAGCGCTGCATAGGATGATGTTAGAAAAAATTTTATTGAAAGGGAGGGGGACCTGGGATTCGAACCCAGGTCCTAAAGATTACCAATGCCAAGCCTGACCAGTGGAGCTAGTGATGCGCGTTTGTACATAAAATAACACATAAATAATATAAGAGAAAATAAGGGTTAGTGGAATTTCCGCGCGCGAATTTCAAACCAACCAACCACAGCTTGCCACAGGGTCTTCTTCTTCGTTGAACCCTGAAATATAAAAAGGTTAGCGGGGGTTCTGAACCCCCCCAAAATATGCAATTCTCAAAAATAGCGACTAGGCCATGGGACTATATAAATTAGGCGCGAGGTATCTGTTCAGATCGTCCAAGCATGCTGAGTTCGGTCATGGTATTGAGGTGTTCCAATTTCACAGCATTTAGAAACGCCCAAATTAAAACTTGAAGAACCCTAATAATCGTTCATGGTAATTCTTCATAAAATGCATAAAAACTCAATTCAATCACATGGTTAGTTTCAGAATCGTCCAATTAACACAAATCAAGAATAAAAATGCATGGATATGGCCTAAATAACAAAGCACGATGATGCAAAAAGAGTGATACAGTTTGACTTTGAATTACCAATTCTTGATGTTAGGGATATGGAAAACTATTCAGTTAGCTTCAGTAACACTTTTGCAAGCTATTGGGATTAATCTTGGCCTCTGAATCGTCCTCTAAGACCACTTTCAGTTTTCAAATTTTTACAAAAAAACTCAAGTTTGGTTATGGATTTCTGGCGCAACTGGGAGGTTATTGGCATTAGGGTTGGCTTCATGCTTATGTATGGGATGATTAGGGTAAAAAATCTGAGCCAAAGGATCCATGAATTGATGAGAAAATATTTGATTTTCCATGCCATAATTTTCAAATATTTCCATGCATATTTGCTACCAAATCATGTTCAATCACATGGATTCTTTCCCTATCTAATAATGCACGAAAATCTGAAGTTATCCTATGCACAAAAAGATTTGATTGACTTGCTTTGGTATTTTTCACATATTTATTTTAATTAAATGAATTATTAATAATTAAAAATCCAAATAAATAAATAAAAATGATAGAAAACTTCCCTTTGGGCCAAATGGTCGTGCACATGTCTTGGATAATGATTCTTGGAAGAAAAAGAGGCCCATTAGCATTTTTAAGACATTTGAAGCAATGTTGACTTTTCAAAATATCCAAATATTTCCCAACTTCCACAAGGCATAACTTGCTCAATTTTTACGCTTTGCTCATGTTCTTGGACATTTTGGAAAGGTCTTTGAGTCCTCTAACCAATGTCTTTGGTCCCATGTCATTTTGATTTACCAATCTCAAGTTATGGCCTTTGACTTAAAGTCCCTTTTTGTTGACTTTTGAAAATGACCTATAATGTTGAGATTGATAACATTTTGTGAGAGCATTTCTTGGACTTGAAGTATGAATAGGAGTTGTGGGAAATGTCATTCTCTTCAAAATGAGCTTTGGATGGGATTTTTCTGATAATCCATGTGGAAGTTATGCCCTGGTCAAGTTACAGTTGACTTTTTCAACTGTCCAAATATGGAAACTTTTGCATCTTGAGACTTTTTGAGCCAAGCTTTGAGAATCATGATCAAGCATTGATCAAATGGTGTTTGTGGCTTCAAAATGAGATGTTGACCAAAAATTTGAACTTTTGACTGTCAAATGACCATTTTGCCCCTACAGTTGACTGTGGTGCAATTAGGGTTTTTGACTGTGCAATTTTATGCTGTAAGTCTTGAAACTTGGTATGAGGATGCTTGACCATATTTTTAGGCATGTGGGACTTGATTTGACCCTTGGAAACTTCATTTTCTTTGTCAGAACCAAAACCCTAATTTTGACTGTTAGGAGACCCTTGAACTGTGCAACCCTTGGGGAGATTTTGGAGCTTGACTTGGCAAATCTTGAAGAATATGGGAGGGCAAATTTTGGGGTACAACACTGTGGGAACCAAGACTGCTTTTGACTATGGCAGGTATATTTTTGAACAAACTTTAAAACATGTTGGTAGTTATGCTGTCAAAGGACCAATTGCCTTTCCCTCCCTCCTTTGTGGAATTATCCTTGCACAATACCCTGATATCCTAGTGGCAAGAGATACTGCTTGCAAAAGAGCTCCTGCCCTTGGGTTGCACTACAAACTGTTTCAGGGATCTCATGCTCCTGATATTGTCATAACATCAGCTGAGACATCGTCTGTGAAGACCCAGTCCAAGACATCTGATGTCATAGCTGTATTAAAAGAGACCTGCAAAGAACTGGAAGCTAGGAAAAAGACCCTAGAAATCCTAATTGCCAGGTTAGAAAAGGAGGAAGCTGAAGGAAACAGAAGGGAATAGGGTGTAGAAGCTGAAGGTCATCTCAATACTGAAGAAACTAGCTCCTCTGAGTCTGATGACAATGCTTAAAGGTTGGTTGCTGTTTGGTGGAGTTGATGCTGGTCCCTGGTGGAGTTTGGAAGTGTGTTCAGTTTTTAGTTGCTGCTCTTATTACCTTTTCTGGATGACTGTATAATTTTTATGAACATGTATCTTTGGCCCATTTGTGGCTAAAGAGGGGGAGATATATTGTGATACTTTATTTGACATTCCATTTTTCTGCAGTCATTTTTATTCTGCTGCTATCTATCTCTGATTGCTTAGGGGCTTTAGCCAAAAATCTGCCAAAGGGGGAGTTTGTAGTTGTTTAGGTATTGGCATGCATTTTTGGTAAAACCAGGTGTGTGAATGTCATGACTGATGTCATAACATTCTAGTTTAGTTTGTACTGATTCATTAGGTACCTTTGCAGAAAAATATTGTCATACAGGTACTGATGTTTATAAGTGTGTATCTGAGCATTTTGCAAAATGATCACATTTTCCTAAATCAGTAGACAGGTTTTCAGATGTCATAACATATGTTAAGATATCCTGTTCTGAACTAACAGGTATGTAGTTTGGTTAATTCTGAGTTTTTTCAGGAAAATGACTCAGTCTTTCCAGAACAGAATCCTGCATTTTCTTTGGGTTAACCTAGCTCAACCCCAACCTGGTTGATAAAGTCCTGTGACCTAGTCTTAAGGTCAAACGGAATTAACCCTAGCTTTTTGTGGAAACCCTAACTGAAGTTGCAGCTGCTATATATTCAACAGGGCTGCTGTTTTGAATGCAATCCCTTTTTGACAGAAGATCATTTAGAAGCTGTATAGTTTTAACTATTGTAATCCAAGCAATTATCATTGTGATAAGTGACTTGGAATAGGTTTTTAATTGTAAGGGTTGTGTAGCACTCAAAGCTTTGAAGCAAGAGTGTTTGTATGTCTCTTGACTAAAGCTGTGAAGCAGAGTCAAGTTAGGTGTGTGTATCACTCAAAGCTGTGAAGCAAGAGTGGTTGTGTTGCTTGATTAAAAAGTTGTGAAGCTTAATCAAGTGTATGTTTTTGAAGAGTGTCTTCATCAATTCATTAGTCAAATTGTTTTATGTATCACTGCTGTGATTGAGGGGGAGTGAGTAGGAACTCAGGTTTAAGTTGTACTTAGATTGAAATTGCATTGGGTAGGTCTTAAGTGAAGGAGATAAACTGGTTGGTTTATTCCTGAATTAACATCTCTTATAGTGGATTTCCTCCCTGGCTTGGTAGCCCCCAGAGTAGGTGTTGTTGCACACTGAACTGGGTAAACAATTGACTGTGTTCTTTACTGTTTTTGTATTTACTGTCTTATAGAAAGTCAGATACGGTGTCACAACATTGAACGTGACATTGAGTATCTGCAGCCAGGATTTCACAATCAAAGGAACATTAGGGTATTCTCCGCAACGATCAATAACAGCTATCTCATCCAAACCTCTGAAAGTCCAAATGATGTCTTTATCGGTGAGAGACATTAACCTATGAGCCCAACCTCTTCCTTCTTGGTTCTTCACTACGAACTTAGGGAGGTGCGAAATAAACCACCTCACCAACAAAGGGATACAACACCATAGAGTTTCTCGTCTTCGGGCAGTACGAGCATAAAGTTGTTGCAGGATGTCACCCAAGAGAGTGGGCACAGGGTTCTGAGACATAAAGATCCTTATGCCAGTGACATTGATGAAGTTGTCAGGATTAGGAAACAAGACTAGCCCATAGATTAAGAGAGCCAAGATGTCTTCATATGCCCTAAAGTCCAAGTCATTCCAGAAACTGTTAGCTTTACCAACCAGAAACTTGGCCAAGAAACCCTTAACCTCGCTTCTAGTCACCCAGTTGTCCATTACTTCTTGATGGGTCAAAGGAAGAGCTACAACAACCTCCTCAAGCCTGAGGGTCTTTTCCCAACCAGTGTAAGGAGTCTGATCCAAGATAGGGATGCCAAGCAAATCAGAGAACTCTTCCAGGGTAGGGACCAGCTGGAAGTCTTGAAAGGTGAAACACTGGTACAGAGGGTCATAGAATTGGGTCAGGACACTCATCAACTGTTGATCCCGCTTTGCAGTGACTAAACTGAGAAGAGAACCATGCCTCCGGATGAAGGAAGTGGTGTTTGGAATTCTGCTAACCAACTCCTCAAGCAACTCAGGTGGGTGAACAAAGTTGAACCGGATAGTATTCCTTCGCATAGGCATCATGATATCCTACAAAACAGAGCAAAGGTGAAACCCTCTTGTCTTTGAAATGGTCAGTCCTTATGCAGGATGCATGCAATGCTCATGATGTTATGATGTTATGATAAAGCACACCACAAATATTTACAAAGGCAAACATGATAAGGCACACAAGTCACACAAGACAAGCCCTTAAAGTTTAGGTCAGCATGAGGTCTAGGTATTACCCTCTTTCAGTTTGTTGGTTCATACCTGTCCTATCAAAAGTAACCGGGTTCTTAGAGGATCCCAATATCATTGACTACCCTCAATCGGTCATAACTCCAGCATCGCAATCTTTTCTTGTGGCCAGAACCATCACGAGAGTTTAGCCTCAATGGGCGTAGCATACTGCTACTGTTCTAATGACCAAGTTGGGTCATTTAAGGTTCTAAGGTCTGTTGGTGCTTAATGACTCCTCAGAAGACCCATATTCTCCTCGTTGCAACACAAGGGATATCGGTACAGACCAAGGTGCCACACCAATGTAGCCACTGCTTCACCCATGTCGGTCTACGCCGGACAGGTCCCTCACAGCTTATGCTACCTAAACAGGGTATCCCCAGATCCGGGTTAGGATCTATGTAACTCCCATGCAACCCACAATTTAAAGCAAACAAGTCAAAACAATTGAAAACACAGTTATGAACTATCCTAAGGTACACCTCACTTTATAAAGTATTCCCCAGCAGAGTCGCCAGTTCTGTGATCGGTGGATCTGGAACTGACTGTTTAATGCTGGTTCACGAAATGTCACAGAAGCAAGAGTCGCCACCGTCTTTTATTTTCTCCAAATGGAAAGGACAAAAGCACAGAAAAATTCCTTATTGAGATTAGTTCTCGGTTCGGGAGGTAGATTTATAGAAAGGGAAGGTGTTAGCACCCTTTCTATCCATGGTTATCCATGGGCTCTTAGATACTTGCTCATTTGTGTTTTCAAAATGTTTATTTGCTTTTCAGGGTGAGTGGGTTTGAAAAAGTTTCTTTGAAAATTTCAGTTCGACTCTTGTATCAGTCCTCAAGAGTGTTTGAGAAGTTGTTTTTGAAAGCTTTTTGCAAAGTGTCGGTGTGAAAAGAAGTTTTTGATTTGTTTCGAATTCAGAGCAAGTATCTACGAGTCATCTACCTACCCTAAGGAATTAGTCTGTGTAAATGTCCTTAAAGTAGTGCCATCCCACCATTGAGAGGTAGGTAGCACCACCGTTGGAGGTGTTCGGGTCAATTCGAGGGTTCGGGACAGTGTGGTCACCGGAGCAATAGGAAGACACCTTAGAAGCTACCCCCATGCCATGTTCATGGACATGAGGACTTACTAAAACATCCTCTACTCGACGACCACGTTTCGAGGGGCAAGGCAACAGTGAGGCGTACCCTAGGGGTGGTGTGTGAATTGTGTGTCATTTTCAATTATGTTTATCTTGTCATGCATTGGTGATCTACGCTTTGTTTTTATTTTTGGCATTCATTCTTTCATGTTGTTATTAACAGTTAAAAGGTGCGGGAAGATAAAAGTCCTACACTATTACAAAGGCGCGGGTCTACATCGCCAAATTAAACCAAGACCCGATTTGAAATAAATAAAATGCGGAAAGTAAATATCCTAATTATCTATTACAAAGCTTTGGGGCAAGTACATAAATTTCACAAAGAAAAATAGAATAAACGCGCGAAGAGAAAATTATATTCGAAGGTGCGAGGGCGTTGGACCCTTTGAGGAAATTAAATTGAAATTCTAAATTAATTAAATTAAATAAAAGAAAGAAACTTTTTTTTTTGGGTTTTTGTATTTATGGAATTAAGGAGAATTAAATTGGAATTAAAAGTTAATTAAAACCCTAGTTCTAAATCGTTTTTAATTTATTGAAAAAATGTTTAAGTTGTAACCTAATTTAACCCTAATTAATTAAATGGCATATTTATTTACAAAAATAATTAATAATTAAATATGGTGAAAAAAGGAAAAAGAATAAAAGTATAAAAACCCTAATTTCTACCTTTTTTAGTTTATTAAAAAAATATTAAAATTAAAGCTAAAATTAAACTAATTAGTTATTAGAATTTTATTTACAAAATATTGATTAAAAAATAAATGAACATATTTTTATTTTTTGTAGTTTCTGATTTTTTTGTATTTTTATGTTATAAAAAATTAATTTGAAGAATTAAAAGCAAATAATTAAAACAAAATAAAAAGGAAAGAAATACAAACAAAGGGGGTTTGTTGACCCTTTTGGAGGTTTATTTGCAAGCAATCTGGCCCATGAGATGCAAGCCCATGTTGACTTTCCTGACTTGTGTGTGGAGGTGTTGACCGGTGTGTATCCTGGACTTCATACCATGACCTTTAGATTCATCTCCTGGAACATGTGGCGCGCCAGGATATTGGATGCATGATGGACCCTAGGCCAGGAATTGTACCTGAACGCATTATGAACAAAAATATTGAAGAATATGGGGGGCCTGGGAATCGAACCCAGGTCCCAGTGCTTGAAGGACAACGCATCAACCAACCAGCCAAGCGCGTTTATTTGTAAGATTAATGGAACGTGATTAATATGAGTGAGAATAAGCGCTATTGGTAAACATAGAAAAAAATGCACGAACGTTTGAATGGCCCAGTCTGGTTGAGACACCTCAGCATCTTCTTCATGGCCTCTTTGTTTTTCCTGAAAATGCATGCTAGATAGCGGGGGTTTTAAACCCCCACAATCTGAAACAACAAAAATAGCGAATAGAAATTGGTCAATGATAAATTGAGCGCGATGGGTGTTTTAGAATCGTTGGAATGTCACGAATGCAATGGTGTAGGTCTTGCTGTCTAATTTTTCCATAGGCAAAAGTCCCCAATTACAAACTTCTGCAACCCTAACGAGCTCCCATGGTGGATTCTCATACAGGCCTTAAAAACTCAATTGAATGGCACTGTTAGCTTCAGAATGATTAAATTAGTACAAATCAAGTATTAGAAATCAAAAATACTGCATGAATCATGAGACACGAATATGCAAAAAGTTTGAGAAAGTTTGACTTTATTCTACCACTTCTTGATGCGTGGGGACTGGAAAAGAATTGAGTTATGTTCAGGAAGGCCTCAGCAAGCTTTTGGAATCGTTTGTAGGCTTTGAATCACCCTGCAGTACAGTTTTCAGTTTTGAAAATTTTGGTGAAAAATGCAAAATTTGTTTTTGATTCTGAGCGCAGCTTCTCAGTTCTGTGCATTAGGGTTGTGTTCTGGCTTATATGAGGAATGATTTAGGTTTACAAAACAAGTCCAAAAACCTTTGCAATCAATGTTTCAATATTTTATTTTTCATGAATCTTTTTCAATCTTTTTCCTTCCTTTTTGATGCCAATCATTGCCAATTCTTGCCTTTTTAGTGATGCACGAAATCTTGAAGTTATGATGAGTAGAAATGCTGCATAAAAAGATTTGAAAGGTGGCATTGAGTATTTTTTCATATTTAATTTGAATTAAATGAATTAATAGATTTAAAAAATTCAATTAATAAATTAAAAATAAGAAAATAACTCCCCTTTGGGCCAATGGGTCGTGCATAGCTTTTGGATGATGATTCTTGGGAGAAATTGTGGCCCATTAGCAATTTTGAGGCATTTGAAGCAAAGTTGACTTTTCAAAAATCCCAAAATTTTCCCAACTTCCACAAGGCATATCTTGCTCAATTTTTAAGCTTTGATCATGTTGTTGGACATTTTGGAGAGGTCTTGAAGTCCTCTAACCAATGCCTTTGGTCCCATGTCATTTTGATTTACCAATCTCAAGTTATGGTCTTTGACTTAAAGTGCCTTTTTGTTGACTTTTGAAAATGACCTATAATGTTGAGATTGATAACTTTTTGTGAGAGCATTTCTTGGACTTTAAGTGTGAAGAGGAGTTGTAGGAAATGTCATTCTCTTCAAAATGAGCTTTGGATGGAATTTTTCTGATAAACCATGTGGAAGTTATGCCTTGGTCAAGTTACAGTTGACTTTTTCAACTGTCCAAATATGGAAACTTTTTCATCTTGAGACTTTTTGAGCCATGCCTTGAGAATCATGATCAAGCATTGATCAGATGGTTTTTGTGGCTTCAAAATAAGATGTTGACCAAAAATTTGGACTTTTGACTGTCAAATGACCATTTTGCCCCTGCAGTTGACTGTTGAGCAATTAGGGTTTTTGACTGTGCAATTTTGTGCTGTAAGTCTTGAAACTTGGCATATGGATGCTTGACCATGTTTGTAGGCATGTGGGACTTGGTTGGACCCTTGGAAACCTCAATTTCTTTGCCAGAACCAAAACCCTAGTTTTTGACTGTTAGGAGGCCATTGAACTGTGCAACTCTTGAGAGATGGTGAAGCATGCTCTTTGCAAATCTTGAAGAATATGGGAGGGAAAATTTTTGGGTACAACATTGTGCATTTTGAAAAATAATTCATATGCTTGTAAAACATTTAATTTCCCTTATTGTGAACCAAGAAGAGACATCTTCTTGCGATTTGCAGAGAGGACGAACAAACTGATTCCGGCTAAAACTTTTAATGATGAGTTTTAATTATATGTCTGAGAATGTCCTTTTAATTCATCTGTACTGACTTCTTTCTTCTCTTTTTGCAGGTAAATATCAGTTGAGCAAAGGGTGCAACAGTAGAAGATGAAGATTTCAAGCAATTTAGAATGTAGATTTAATTTATTTTTAATCATTGTAATAAATGTCATTGTAACACTGTAAATAAATTTACTGTATCAAATAAACATTTGTAACAACAATTGAAAATGAATAAAAAATCCTTTGTCAGTTAATTCTTTAATTCTTCTGCATTTATTTATTTAATTACTTAAATTTCTTGAATTATAACAATTGGAAATTATCCAATAATTTTAACTTAGAAATTATAAATAATCAATAAACGTCCAGCGTTCCGAATAACCAAAAGCATTGCACAGTTAAACAAACAAACTTCCATATGTCCTTTATCTCACTGATCAAACTTAAACTTCAAATTTTCAATCAAAAGCCTCAACCCATGTCCCATAGTCAATTGAAAAGAACTGCAAAATCAATTCCTTCTGAGAATGCGCGCGCAAACCCTAATTCTTGATTTATTGTCAAAGAAACGTCCGCCTGATCAAACCCTGAGCCAAACTCAACCAAACCCTAACAATCTGCTTGAACTGATTCAAAATCAATGGAAACCCTCATTTTGTCTAACTGATGAGAAAAGTCTGTTTGACCGATTCTTAAGTCAATCTGAAAAAATCAGGAAAAGCCCGAAGCTGTGATTTCTTGTAAAAATAGGAGGGCAAATTTTGGGGTACAACAGTTGCCCCTGTTTAATCTTCTTGAACCTGAAGAGTTAGATTGGCAAGTTTGCCGTTCGCGACTCGAAGGTAAAAGGAGATTGGACACTAGAGTGCCCAAAAAATTTGCACTCGGTGATGTGATTGAGGGAATGGGCTTAAAGATGCCATTTGGAGATGGGCTTAAAGATGCCACCTGGAAATTGTTGGTAGGAGGATGGGCTTAGAGATGCCATCTGAAGGTGATTGTATCTTGTTGGAGATGGGCTTGTAGATGTCATCCAAGAATGTTTGTTGTAGGTGAAAGAAATGCATATCAGAAAGGTGTCCCTGTTTTGGAACATCTCTGAACTGGGGATCTGAATAAGCAATGAATTGACATCCATGTTTGGAATCATCCGTAAACTGTTTTCAGTAGTTGAATCTGAACAAGCGATAGATTAACATCCGTGTTAGGAGAATCCGTAAACTGTTTTCAGAAGTCTTGGGATTGAGCAAGGAACCGGTATAGGGTTGCCTAATGATGAGTCCGTGTAAAACTGCATCTTGGAAAGAAGGAACCGGTGTAGGGTTGCCTCATGATGGTCAAGTAGATAATTGTCCTGTCTGGTTTCAGGTATTGATCTCTGACCTGAGAAAGAAAGATAGTTTTCCTGGCTTGTTACAGGTATTGATCTTCAATCTCTATAGGTATTGTGATGTCGGGAATGGGCTTACAAATTCCATTGAGAAATGATTGTTGAATTGCTTTTGGATGAGTGACAGAATTACATCCGAATCTGGATCGTATCCGGAGTGTATTTGAATGAATCTGGAATAAGTATCAGAATGTCGCCATATCTGGGTCACATCTGAACTGTCTCTGGAAGGAATCTGGAATAAGTATCAGAATGTCGCCATGTCTGGGTCACATCTGAACTGTCTCTGGAAGGAATCTAGAAGATGATGATCTTTGTCTGTTGATTGATCTTTCCTGAAAAGGTAAAGAGTTAGTTGTATGCAATGTCATGATGTAATGAATTGTACTTCATCAATGTTTATGATATGAATGGATGCGCATGTAAGCTGAGTAGCTATCTTGCTGAGGAAGACGAATCCTGGGTAATGAAATCTTTGACTGCTGCTGGGGAAAGTAAATCCTTGACTGCTGCAGGGGATTGTTGGAAATGAGAAGTCCTGGAACCACTGTTGGGGGATCAGGAGCTTGGGTTGTATGCCAATCTACTAGGGATTCCTGTCTTGAGGAGATCTTCACTGGGGAATATCTGAATATCCTGTGAGGAACTGAGAACGAGAGTCTTCATTCTGCTTGGGGAATTAAGAATTCTGTGGGGAATAAGTATCAGAATGTCGCCATATCTGGGTCACATCTGAACTGTCTCTAGAAGGAAATCTGGAATAAGTATCGGAATATCGCCAAATATAGGTCACATCTGAACTATCTCTAGAAGGAAATCTGGAATAAGTATCGGAATGTCGCCAAATCTGGGTCACATCTGAACTATCTCTAGAAGGAAATCTGGAATAAGTATCGGAATGTCGCCAAATCTGGGTCACATCTGAACTATCTCTAGAAGGAAATCTGGAATAAGTATCGGAATATCGCCAAATCTGGGTCACATCTGAACTATCTCTAGAAGGAAATCTGGAATAAGTATCGGAATATCGCCATATCTGGGTCACATCTGAACTGTCTCTAGAAGGAAATCTGGAATAAGTATCGGAATATCGCCAAATCTAGGTCACATCTGAACTATCTCTAGAAGGAAATCTGAAATAAGTATCGGAATGTCGCCAAATCTGGGTCACATCTGAACTATCTCTAGAAGGAAATCTGGAATAAGTATCGGAATGTCGCCAAATCTGGGTCACATCTGAACTATCTCTAGAAGGAAATCTGGAATAAGTATCGGAATGTCGCCAAATCTGGGTCACATCTGAACTATCTCTAGAAGGAAATCTGGAATAAGTATCGGAATATCGCCAAATCTGGGTCACATCTGAACTATCTCTAGAAGGAAATCTGGAATAAGTATCGGAATGTCGCCAAATCTGGGTCACATCTGAACTATCTCTAGAAGGAAATCTGGAATAAGTATCGGAATGTCGCCAAATCTGGGTCACATCTGAAATATCTCTAGAAGGAAATATGGAATAAGTATCGGAATGTCGCCAAATCTGGGTCACATCTGAACTATCTCTAGAAGGAAATCTGGAATAAGTATCGGAATGTCGCCATGTCTGGGTCACATCTGAACTATCTCTAGAAGGAAATCTGGAATAAGTATCGGAATGTCGCCATGTCTGGGTCACATCTGAACTATCTCTAGAAGGAAATCTGGAATAAGTATCGGAATGTCGCCAAGTCTGGGTCACATCTGAACTATCTCTAGAAGGAAATCTGGAATAAGCATAGGAATGTCGCCAAATCTGGGTCACATCTGAACTATCTCTAGAAGGAAATCTGGAATAGTGATGATCTTTGCCCCTAGTATAAGATGCTTGTGATATTATCCGGACACTTGGACCGCACGTAACCCTTTGATGAGATTGACGTTTAAATGCCCCAAGTGATGGTGAGGGAGACTTGCCCCAGGTTATCCTGCAATTGAGAGATTTGTTGAAATCTTGACTGGACTGCCCCAGGTTAAATGGACTTTGAAATATTTATTGAAATCTTGACTGGACTGCCCCAGGTGTGCTGGATAGTGACATGTCATGCCCCCTTGTTGATAGGAGATTTGTCAATGGAAGTGTCATCCCACTTGAAGTGATTTTACTCACTGAGCGAGTTTTCGTTCCTCCGAACATTCACTGTATGAATTTCTTCGTTGTCAAACAAATAACCATGTGCAAACAACGATATTCAAATAATGCAAAGTTTATGCTTGTCTCGAAGTTTTGAAAAAATGCATTTTTAGCAAAAAACTTTTTATAAGACAAATTCAACACAAGATTTAGAGCAAAGCTTTACAGGAGTCAGGATACCTTTTGTAACAGTATGCTTTCGAACTAACCCATGCTTCAATTAGAACTTTTGCAGGGTTGTAACGTGGCTTGGTTCACGGTTTAAGAAACAAAGGATAAAGGCTCAAAGTATATTTGTACCCACCCGCTCTTCGTGATGTTCTTCAATCCTAAACTCAGTTAATTGTGCGTCAAACTCTATTCGAATTTGGAACGACTTTTTTGGTGATGGTTCACACAAGTTGAATTTTATGGAAGGCAGTCTTCCTATTTTTTTGCAACACTTTTCATGTTGTTTGAGGATTTGTAATTACCTCTTTCTTTTGATTTGTTATCCCTAACTTTTGCCCGATTGTTCCTGTTTTCGAGATCATAGTCAACGGGATGCCCCGACTTTCTTAAGCCTCCTTTGTAGGTTTTGACTTAATGGGCTTTTCTCTTTTGAGAGATTGACTGCCTATGAGATAAAGAACCATCACTGTCTTTTGGTTCCAAAGGAATGTTTTTGATGTCATTCGTTGTATTACGAACTGAGAGTTTGCGACTTCAATGCGCTTTTTTTTTAATTAACTGAGAGACTACCCTGCCCCAGGTTTAAATCAAAGGTTTCAAATTGTTTAGAACAGAAAACTCCTACTTCTTTGTCTCGAAGGGGTTGACTAGGGATTATCTTCCTTATAACTCCAGTGTTTGGGAATTGAAAGAAATGCCTG
Source organism: Vicia faba (assembly GCA_948472305.1). Classification (NCBI taxonomy): domain Eukaryota; kingdom Viridiplantae; phylum Streptophyta; class Magnoliopsida; order Fabales; family Fabaceae; genus Vicia; species Vicia faba. The sequence goes on from OX451738.1 coordinate 360,278,837, forward strand.
TACATCATCAGCAAGGTCTGTTCAAAAGCATATTATATGAGATTATGGTATTGTTTCGTCATCCTCCCTCTAAAGGCTTGTAGCTTTTTATCGAGAGTTAAATATCATAAAGTAATCATAAGAATAGTGAAAACGAATGGATGAATTCAAGACAAACATATGCAATGCATTAATGAAACAGAGTTTGACATCAACAGATAAATGTTTGAATAACAAAAGAAATTACAACTTGAAAATTCAAATGAAACAAAGACATTCTCAATGATTTGGCATTGGAGCAGTGATTATGCTAGAGTCTCTGGAGGGTCAAACTCGATCTCCTTGGCATCGATCATGTCTTGGATCTTGTTCTTCAGAGGCCAACAGTTGTTTGTGTCATGTCCCGGACTGTCAGAGTGGTATGCACACCTTTCATTGGAATGATAGGTAGGAGCAGAAGTATTTGGGTTCAGGAGGGGAGCCCTCAATGTAATCAGCTCTGCCTACAACATGCGTTGTAGCGCTTGACCCAGTGACATGTTGATCTTGGTAAATTGTCTTTTAGGTGCGACCTTCTTACGCTGATGCCCCTGTCTTTGTTGAGCAGGCGTAGGATTAGAGATCAAGATTGCTCCTACGTCTTGGTCATGACGACTCTTTTGACTGTTCGCAGCATTGGACTCTTTCTTTCCATTGTAGGGAATTTTCTGAGTATCAGAGGGTGTAGCTCCTTGGATCTTTCCACTTTTGATGCCAGCTTCGACCCTTTCGCCAGTCAGTATTAGCTCGGTGAACCCGGCTGAGGAGCTTCCAATTAAGTGATTGAAGAAAGGCCCTGTCAAAGTTCCCATGAAGATGTCAATCAGCTCTCTGCCAGTTAAAGGGGGTTGCACCCTACCAGCCAGATCTCTCCACTTTTGAGCGTATCCTTTGAAGCTCTCGTCGGAACCCATGGTCATGTTCTGCAATTGCATACGAGTTGGTGCAAGATCAGCATTGTATTGATATTGTTTGTAAAAAGCCATAGCTAAATCTTCCCAGGTGTGGATGTGAGAATTCTCCAATTGATAGAACCACTCGAGTTGATCCCCTACCAGGCTTTCTTGGAAGAAATGGATCCAAAGCTTTGGATCAGTTGTGTATGGTTGAATCTTGCGGACATAAGACTTTAGATGCATCTTAGGGCAAGAGACTTCATCATACAGGGCCAAGGTAGGGACTTTGAACTTTGGAGGGATGACCAATCCAGAAACCAAACCCATGTCTCCTAAATCCAAGCCAGGTATTTGTTGAACCTCCATAGCATTGAGGCAATCCTCCAACTGTTTGTACTTGTCATCAGCGGGAGGATATTGTTCTTCGGAGTAGTCAGCTTCATCAATCTCCAAATTGTGGTCATCTTCAAGACTGGCCCCTATGCTGGGTGGAGTTGAAAGATCTAGGGTTTTAGGTCTTCTCTTCAGGATGCTCGTTGCCTTCTTGGACTTCTTCTTCTTGTCTTTGAGAAGGAGAGCTTTCAGATCCTCTTGCCCTTTACCCATAGCCAGAAGCATTTATTGGAACTGAGCGTTTTGAGCTTGGAGGTCTTTCACCGTTTGTTCCATATCCATCTTACTGAAATAAACAGTAGGAAGATAAGGAGACCTGTATGGGAGAAACCTGTTATGCAATGATATGTATGATATATGTATGCAATGTTTTCAAGGATCTCTTGGGGTAAACACAAGAGAATGTTAGAGGTTGAACTTCGATCTTTGATTGGAGAACTTTGCACCGGTGGATGTCTTTCCACGAGAATCAAGCTCACCATGTCGAGTGGGTCATAACCCCTGATTCAAGTTGTTGCACTTGATCTTTGACGGCGTTTGATTAGAGGAGAAACCTCTTGCCCCTTGGTAGACGTCTGGTTCAATGTGACCCTGCATCAAAAGACCCTCGAGATCCTTGAAATGGTTATTGAAAATGCTATGGTATGATGTTATGATGTTATGTACATGTATGCAAAAGTAAGCAAGTGTATATACAGGCAATCATATTCACACAAAGCAAACAAGTCCTTAGGTTTAGGCTTGCATGGGGTTTGTAGGTAAGTACCCTCTTGAAGTTAGTTGGCTCATCCTGTCCTAAAATAGAAACTGGGTTCTAAGGAGCTCAATATCATTGGACTATTTTCTGTGTTCATTATTTTGGTTTAGCCACTTAATTGACGACCAAAATATTCCAAGAAAACAATCCTCAATGAGTGTAGTATCGAGTATCTACCAACTTCGGACTGCACCAAAGTCGGTCATCTCACTACCCCTAAAAAGGCTAAGATGGTCAAGTAAGGTTCTAAGAGTTCGTTAGTGCTTCATGACATCACTCAGCGGCCCCGTATTCTCCTTGACTACTCAAGGGCTACCGGTACTCACAAATATGTCACACTAACATAGCTACTGCTTCCACCATGTCGGGATACCCTACACAGTTCCCTCACAGTTTATTGCTATTTACCTAAGAAGGTGCCCCAAATCCGGGTGTAGGATTTAAACAAACACAAATAAGGAACGCAAAAAGTAAAGCAATCAAAGCAAACAAAGCAAGTATGTAAATGTGATCTAAAAACCCTAAGGTAACCCCACTTTTAGAATAGTCCCCAGCAGAGTCGCCAGTTCTGTGATACGGTGGGAGAACTGACTTGAGGTTTTGCGTTTGTATTCGCACTTGTTCGGTTTAGCAAGAGTCGCCACCGACTTTTTATTTTATCCTAAAGGAAAGGTTAAAAAGCACAGGAAAAACCTTTGAGATGTTTTCGTGGGTTCAGGGGGGGGGGTAGATTATGAAAAGGGAAGGTGCTAGCACCCTTTTCATCCATGGTTATCCATGGGCTCTTAGTTACTTATTTTAGATCACTTGCTTTTGCTTTTCAATTGTGTGAAATGGTGCTTTGTGTGTGTGGTTTTTGAAAATGTTTTGAAAAAGATGCCTTGTCTAGGCAACCATTGTAACAATTCTTTACTCGAATGTTTTACAAAGGTGTTTGTCTTTTTGAAAAGATGTTTCAATGTTTTTGAAACTTGTTTTTGAAAGTAGTGTTGTGGAGTGTGTTTTGAAAGTAGGCAAGTGTGTTTTACAAGTTTGATCAAGTAACTAAGAGTTGTCTACCCCTAAATTTACTCAAAGATCTTTCCTTATGTTTTAAACCTTTTTAACAGTGTTGTTTCACCATTGTATTTGGTGAACAACCTTGTGTTAGGATGTTAACAGGACGGGCGCGGGTCATCGTATAGACCATGAAAGCAATAGTGTCAAGTATCTTTGGCAATTTGCTTGAGGGACTATGATCATTTTGCTTAGGCAACAAGATAGCGTCATCGAGGGACTATGATCATTTGATTTGTTTTTGTTTTGCCAAAGTACTTGACATGCAAACATGGCCCATTTTGGAAGGCAACAAGCGGGATTACCCTAGGGGTGCAAGTGTGAATTGTGTATTTGATTTTCATGCATTTGTCTTTGTATTAGGTTATCTAGCGATTGATTTTGAATCTTCGCATACAAACCCTAATTACTATACAGTATATAGAAAGTAATAAATTGCGGGAATTTAAAGTCTAAGCTATTACAAATATGTATCCGGGGATGGGGGTACAAATGGGGATGAGTCTTGTCAGGATAGTAGTGTCCAAATATTATTTACAACCAAATCGAATCATTGTATTCTCAATGTAAAAATATAGCAAGGTGTAAGAGTCAAAGATAAACAAAAGTATTGTGTCATGCATATAATTATTTACAAATGATGCAAGTTAAGTATTATTATTTATTTTTGTGTTTTTGTTAATTATATAAACAAAAAAAGTTTTAAAGAAAATAAATATTTAACCTTAAAGATTCTATTTTTTGATGTATTTTTTACTAATGTTTTATATACATGGTTTAAATTAAACAAAAAAAAGGTTTTAATAAAAAAATTGCTTAAACTTAATAATCCTAAGATTTATGTATTTTTAAGTATAATAAAATAAAAAGAAGCATCCAAGAAAATTTTGTATAAAAAAGTTAATATAATAGGTTATGAAGAAAAAGAAATAAAGTGATAAAATAAAAAAGGGATATTAGTTTGTATAAAGAAAATAAATGGGCTGTAAGGAAAAGGGTTGGCCCAAAACAAAATTGAAGGAGAATCAGAGGGGGGGGGGGGGGGTGCAACGCCAGAAATTTATGGGCTTAAGGGTTTTTGTGAGGGAGCAGGCCCAAATGCATGCGTTTGACAATTTGTTTTAGGGTTCGTTTTGTTTGTTTCAGAATAGGGTTTACACAGTTTTGATGAGCAGCGCCGTTCCCTTTCTTCTTCATCTCTTCCTCGCTCTCGAACACGAGCTTCTGACGCCTCTCTTCGCCTCAGCTGCCAGACGCCACCGTCTATCTTCCCTTCCCGCATTTATACAAGCAGTGATAAAGAAAAGGTAGCATTTTCTTCTTCTAACCCTTTTTTTGGGGTTTTCAGATTTTCATGATTTAAACTTTTACATATTCTGATCTTTGCATTATTATTTGTGTTGGTGTGAGGTGTTAGAAAAAAAAGGAAAGAGGGACAATACCTTTGTTGGCTTTTGGAGAAGAGGCGGAGAAGTGGATAGGAGGCGTCTCCGGTGGCCAAGGTGGGGGAGTATGTGACGCTGAGAGCTTGCTAGCTTTCCTGGTACTCGTATCTTTAACTTTGCTTGGTTTAGTGATGAGTGTTGCAATCTGAAAACCCTAGGATAGCTTCTTTTCCTCTTCTGATTGCTTGCCTCTGTATGTTTATTTGATGATGTTCTTTGATGAACTTTGCTTATGAGTTTCCCTCCCTTTGGCTTGCTTCTCGATGATGAGCTTTTGCTCTGAGAGTATGTTTGGATATGTTTGATTCTGACTTTCTCTTCTCTTGATGCTTGTTGACTTCCAATGATGGTTATTTCTGAGGGTTATTATTGTTTCTGAGTTTGATATTTGGACTTGCTGGTTGGAGTTTGTTTGAATAAAGGCTTGAGGTTACAGGCTTTTAGCAGGCAAGTTTATGCGGGCTATTGAGTTTGAACACAGGTTTGTGTTTGTGTTTTGATGCAGGCTTGTTGTCATATGTAAGTTTGAAAATTTGTTCCTGGTATAGGCTTGATGCTTGAAGCAGGTTATTGAGTTTGTTTAGGACAATTTTTTCTGGTTCAAGCTTGAAGGCTTATAGCTTTGTTTGTGTTTTCTGATACAGGCTTAAAGCTTGATGTTTGAAGCAGGTTATTGAGTTTACAGGCTTGGAGAAAAAACGGGCTTGAAGGCTGAGTTTGGGTGCAGTTTGTAACTTATGCAGGTTGATATGTTTGAGTTGTGTTTGACAGGCTTGAGGCAGGTTAAGGTTGTGCTTGCTTCTTCAAGGCTTGTGTTCTGTTTATAGTTTGTAGCCTATATTTTTTTCTATGTGTTGTTTTGCCCCCCTTTACAGTGTTCTGATTTGTTATATTTATCTCTAAGCCTGCCTGTAAGCCTCTACTTCTCTCTCTTTCTCTCTCCACAGCAAAGTATATTTAATTACATAGACTGTCCTTTTCTGAAAAGGTTTTTGGTTGGGAAATGATGAAACATCTTTTACAAGTTGGCTTGCATTTTGCCTTTCCTCTGCATATCTTCTTACCTCTAGATTTTCTGCATTGCTTTTGTGTACTTGTTGACAGCTTTATGACAGTTCTTTTGGGCAGTTCTTCACTTGTGACTTAGTTTGCCTCTTTGACAATTTGGTTTGCTTCTTTGGACAGTTTTGACAGTTTAGTTGACATTTTGGACATGGGCAACTTGTTTTTTAGTTTGAACTTTGTAATTGTTTGGCATATTCAGTTTGTCCATGCAATTCAGTTTGGATTTATGCAGTTTGTTTGGCATTTCAGTTTGCACTTTGCAATTTGAATTTATGCAGCTTTGTGCATTTTGCAAAATAATTCATATGCTTGTAAAACATTTAATTTCCCTCTTTGTGAACCAAGAAGAGACATCTTCTTGCGATTTGCAGAGAGGACGAACAAACTGATTCCGGCCAAAACTTTTAATGATGAGTTTTAATTATCTGTCTGAGAATGTCCTTTTAATTCATCTGTACTGACGTCTTTCTTCTCTTTTTGCAGGTAAATATCAGTTGAGCAAAGGGTGCAACAGTAGAAGATGAAGATTTCAAGCAATTTAGAATGTAGATTTAATTTATTTTTAATCATTGTAATAAATGTCATTATAACACTGTAAATAAATTTACTGTATCAAATAAACATTTGTAACAACAATTGAAAATGAATAAAAAATCCTTTGTCAGTTAATTCTTTAATTCTTCTGCATTTATTTATTTAATTACTTAAATTTCTTGAATTATAATAATTGGAAATTATCCAATAATTTTAACTTAGAAATTATAAATAATCAATAAACGTTCGACGTTCCGAATAACCAAAAGCATTGCACAGTTAAACAAACAAACGTCCATATGTCCTTTATCTCACTGATCAAACTTAAACTTCAAATTTTCAATCAGAAGCCTCAACCCATGTCCCAGAGTCAATTGAAAAGAACTGCAGAATCAATTCCTTCTGAGAATGCGCGCGCAAACCCTAATTCTTGATTTATTGTCAAAGAAACGTCTGCCTGATCAAACCCTGAGCCAAACTCAACCAAACCCTAACAATCTGCTTGAACTGATTCAAAATCAATGGAAACCCTCATTTTGTTTGACTGATGAGAAAAGTCTGTTTGACCGATTCTTAAGCCAATCTGAAAAAATCAGGAAAAGCCCGAAGCTGTGATTTCTTGTAAAAAGAGGAGGGCAAATTTTGGGGTACAACAATATGGATAAAAAATTATGAAGTTTGACTGAAAATTGGCCATAGTTGACTTTTTTCCCAATACAACTGTTTTTTAGGTCAACTGATCAATTGACTGAGCAAAAATGTGATCCAAGACTTGAAACTTGACATGAGAAATATTGAGGGCCCATAATGATCTATGAAAGTCATATGAGGCATTAAAAGTTCAATTATCCTTGTGGAATCTCAAACCCTAATTTCAGTCATTGATGCTTAAGGAGATGTCTTGAGTTGATCAACCCTTGTGCAGTCTTGAACCAAAGGAGATCTTGTGAGAAAATATTTGATAAATGAGAGGGAAAATTTTGGAGTACAAAAGCTGCCCCTGTTCAATCTTCTTAAACCTGAAGAGTTAGATTGGCGGATCCGCCATTCGTGACTTGAAGGTGGAAGATGATTGAACACTAGTGTGCCCAAAAATTTGCACTCGAAGATGAAACGGGAATGGGCTTATAGAAGCCATTTGGAGGAGTGATGGAGATTTTCCGGAGATGGGCTTGTAGATTCCATCCAATGGTTACTGTCGACAGAAAGTGGACTAAGTCTCATCTTGATTTCAACTAGAAAAGAATCAGAACAAATCTTTGGAGCGATTTATCTGAACCAGGAGGAGTCTTGTATGTTGCTTGACTGGGAAGAGTCAGAATAAATCTTGGAGCGATTTATCTGAACCATAAATGTTCATTTGGAAAGCATCAGGATAAACCGTTGAGATATTTAAAACTGAACTAAAAGAGGTCTTGAATATTCTTTAAATGGAGAGAATCAGAGTAGATCTTTGAGTGATTTATCTGAACCAGAGAAAGAGTTTGTGGGACAGAATCAGAATAATTCGTTGAGAGATTTATCTGAACCCGAAGTGTTCCTTTGGAAAGTATCAAGATAAACTGTTGAGGGGTTTAAATTGTACCAAAAGAGATCTTGAATATTCTTTGACTGGAAATAATCAGAGTAATTCTTTGAGCGATTTATCTGAACCAAAGATAGTGTCTGCAGAAAGAATTAAAATAAATCATTGAGAGGTCTAAATTGAACCAGCAGGGGTCTGAATATTCTTCAATTTATAATGGGCCTGTGTAGGTCTGCTTCCTAATGAGTCAATGTAAAACTGCATCTGGAATTTTCTGAGAAGGAACCTGAGTAGGATTATTTCATGATGAGTCCATGTAAAACTGCATCTGGATATAGGAGGAATCTGTGTAGGGTTGCTTCATGACGAGTCCGTATAAAACTTCATCTTGGAAATAGGAGGAACCAGTGTAGGGTTGCTTCATGACGAGTCCGTGTAAAACTTCATCTTGGAAATAAGAGGAACCTGTGTAGGGTTGCTTCATGACGAGTCCGTGTAAAACTTCATCTTGGAAATATGAGGAACCTGTGTAGGGTTGCTTCATGACGAGTCTGTTTAATACTTCATCTTGGAAATAGGAGGAACCTCTATGATTACGGGGAGAATGGAGGGATAAGGCATCATAAGACTTTGAGCACAAGCTCGTACCTATTTGAGGTAAGGTTCAAGAGGGATAGAGTTCTTATGCCCCAATGTCTTGCTATCTACTTTGTTCAACATCCTCCAAGCTCGGATAAATCTCTGGCGATGACCTTGATCGTCGTTCTCGTAGTAAAATACCAAACCTTGAATGAGCATCTCATGTAGGCCATCCCTTCGGGTATAACCAAACTGTCTTAAGGCTAAGCAGGGGTTGTAGGTGATACCTCCCCTAATTCCCAGTAAAGGTACATTAGGGAATTCTCCACAATGGTCGACGATGATAACATCCTCTATAGATCGGGAACACCAATGGATGTCTGAATGTTTGAGCGTTATCAACCTTTGTGACCACCTTGAACCTTGCTCGTTCTTCAATACAAATTGGGGAAGATGCAAAATAAACCATCTTGCCAAAAGAGGAGTACAACACATAAGGGTACCTCTTTTCCTCATAGTGCAAGTGTGAAAGGAATGTAGGATGTCCCCTAGCAAACTAGGAATCGGGTTGCGGGACATGAAGATTTTGATGGTGTTCACATCTATGAGTTGGTCAAGATTTGGAAACAAAACCATCCCATAGATGAGGAGAGCTACAATTTCTTCAAAAGTTTGCAAGTCCAAGGAGTTCCAACAGTTCTTGCCTTTCTCGAACAAGAACTTGGCTAAGAAATCTTTGACACCATTCCTTGTTTCCCAATTGATTGTGATATCAGATGGTTGCAAGTGTAGAGCTTGAGCAATCTCTTCTGGATTTGGATCTCTTTCTGTACCGTTGAAAGGTAGTTGATTGAGAATGGGAATCCTCAAGAGTTGGGAGAATTCTTCCAAAGTTGGCACTAGTTGATAATCGGGAAATGTGAAGCAATGGTGTAGAGGATCAAAGAATTGGAAGAGCACCTTCATCATATCTTCATCATTTTTGAAAGTAACCAAGTTTAGGAGACGACCATGTCTTTCGGTGAATGGAGTATTCTCAGGAATCCTTGATGCTAACTCTTTGAGTTGAGGAGGAACCCTTACGAGATTGACTTGAATGGTTTTCCTGTGAATAGAATCCATGTCCTACAAAACAGAAACAAAGATAAATCCCAGAAATCCTTGAAATGGTTAGTGAGTATGAGTATGATGTTATGATGTTCATGATGCTATGTACAAGTAAATATACACAAACAAAGCAAACAAGTCCTTAGGTTTAGGTTTGCATGGAGTTTTATAGGTAAGTACCCTCTTGAAGTTTAGTTGGCTTAAAACCTGTCCTAGTAATAGTAATCGGGTTCTAAGGAGCTCAATATCACTGGTTTGTTTTCTTGGGTATTGTTTTAGCACAAGCCTCTTTAATGGAGACCGAAATATCCCAAAAAACCAAACATCAATGAGTGTAGTATCGAGTATCTACCAACTTCGGATTGCACCAAAGTCGGTCATATCACTACGTCCTAATGGCCAAGTTGGTCAAGTAAAGATTCTAAAAGTTCATTAGTGCTTCATGACATCACTCAGCGGCCCCGTATTCTCCTTGACTACTCAAGGGCTATCGGTACCCACAAATATATCACACTAATATAGTTATTGCTTAGACCATTTCGGTATACCCCGCACAGTTTCCACAATGTATTACTACTTACCTATAAGGTATCCCAAATCCGGGTAGAGGATTCAAACCCAAACAAAGAACCATAATGTAAAGCATACTAGTCAAACAATGGAGGCAAGTAAATGTGATATAGCCCTAAGGTAACCCCACTTTAAGAATTCCCAAGCAGAGTCGCCAATTCTGTGATACGGTGGGAGAACATACTTGAGTGTTTTGCGTTTGATCGCAAATGTTGCGGTTAGCAAGAGTCACCACCGACTTTTCTTTTATCCAAAAGGAAAGGTGAAAAAGCACAGGAAAGACCTTTGAGATTGTTTCTTGAGTTCGGGAGGTATATTATGAAAAGGGAAGGTATTAGCACCCTTTTCATCCATGGTTTTTCATGGGCTCTTAGTTAGTTGCTAGATCACTTGCTTTTGTTTGAAATTGTGCTTTGTGTGGTTTTTGAAAGTATTTTGTAAATGGGCCATTATTTAGGCAAACTTTGTAATGATTCTCGTTCGTAAGAATGTATACAAAGTGTTTGATCTTTTGAAAATATTTTCAAGTTTGAAAGATGTTTTTGAAAGTGTTGGTGTTTGTTTTGAAAGTAGCAAGGATGTTTTGTTTTGAAATGGAGCAAGTAATTAGGAGTATTCTACCTACTCAAAAGTCTTTCTTATTCATTTCCTTTCCCTTTGACATTGTTATTGTTGTACCCCAAAATTTGCCCTCTCATCTCATCAACATTTTCTCATCACAAGACTCTTGGAGCTCAAGATCAAGTTAGGGTTGCCCTGCTCAAGGCCCCTCCTTGCACTGTTGACCCAAACTAGGGTTTGAGTTTGCACAAGGATGTTTTGACCTAAAATTCCCAAAGTTACTTTCATGCTTCATGTTGGACTCACAAGTTTATCCATACCAAGTTTCAAGCCTTGATTCCAATCTTTGCCCAGTCAATTAGACAATTGACCTAGAAATCAGTTGTATTGGGGAAAAAGTCAACTATGGCCAATTGACAGTCAAACCTCATGATTTTTGACCCACATCAACATAATGAACTCATATGAACCATTTGGTCAAGTTTGGATCATAATTCCACAAGAAATTTGATCAGATCACCAAAAGGGAAAAATGGTCATTTTTAGGGTTTTGACTGCACAAAAGCAATTTTTGACTGTTTGACCTAACCAATGGCAAACCAAGCTCACATATGGACTCAAGGACTAAATGGCATTGTCTTGACACATTCAACAAGTTCAAAAGATCTCAAATGCACAGGATTGGCAGATGAATTTTCCAGTCAACTGATCAAAATTTGACTGTATACTGAAAAGTCAAACTTTGACTTTTTGGTCAAAATCAAGTGTCAAGATTCATTTTTCATCAAGACATGTCAAATTATGAAACTTGTTCATCAAGAAACTCAAAATTGCAAATTAGGGTTTAAAATGAAAAAATTTCATAACTTAGAAATTTTCTAAGTTATGAAATTTCCTTATTTTTTCCTAACTTTGTCCCATTTTTTCACCAAGATGAAAATGGATTCAAACAAAACTCAAAACATGAAAGTTGTAGTAAATTTCAAAATCTACAACTTTGATTCACAAAGTTTTCTCAAAGGAAGCTTGTATCTCAAGTTATGAATTTTGGAATAAGGGTGCAAAACATTCTTAACTTAGAGAAATTTTGACCTATTCTAGGCAGGATTTTTGTCCAACTTCTTGGCCATTTTTCACATGCTTCCACTTGGAGTTTCAATTTGCATTACAAAGATGGATTGTAGTACACATTCCAAACTTTCCAAATTGTCCAAGAACTTCACAAACACCCTTGTGGATAGAGAGAATCGAATTTGCAAAGTTGGCCAAAACTCATTCTTGTCCATGGCCAAAGCTTGCTCATCACAACTTGCACTTTCAATTCAGCTTGTACAAAGCTAGCTTGCAGGCCTCAAAACCAGTTTTACACACCTTAATTAAATGTCAAACCATTGTATTATTGCATTATTTCATCCATTTGGACATTACATGCTAAACTAATCCATAATTAGAAAAAGCAACTTTGCCATTTTTGAAAAGTAATGCTTTATGTCAAGTTCATGATCTTTGAAGTACAAGCCAAATCTTTGAGGCAAAGTTGGGTAGGCAAATCCCACTGATCAAGAGCAAAGTGTGCAGCATGCTTGAGGACATGGGACAGGCCTATATCACAAGTTGACATTTCCTTGCTTATAAAGGAAGAAAGCTTGCAAAAACTCTCCAACTCTCATTCCTGTCAACACAAGCAAACACAAACTTTGCAAACATCTTTCATACATCCAAGCAAGCCTAAAGCACGACTAAACCACCCTTCATCCCTCCTCATACAGAAAATCACAGTTTTTCTGCAAAACAGGGCATCTGTTGCAGTTTGACTTCCACAATCCATTCCACTCGTGCACTTTGGCTAAAACCAGTTCAAATACATTCCATATCATCCATACAAACTATCCCAAGCCCTAAATACAAACTGTAACATCCCTAACCTCTGTTGCCATTTTCACTTTTCAGTTTTGCAGGTCAACTTCCATAGCACGATTCAGAGAGTTTCAAAGCAAGCTAGGTACTTGGGAGACATCCTTGGACTTCAGGCAAGCTGTACAAAAGCTCAAACTCCATTGAGTTGGCCACATTGTTGTACACGACTCAAGCTGAAACAGGTAAAACCATGGACTTCTATCTCTCTATCCAGACATGATTAGGCTTAGGTTTGTGAATGAAACATGTTCTGCTCATAGCCCTGAAGCCATCCATGTATTTACTTTTCATTTATATTGAGTATGCTGTGAGAATTTTGGCCATGAACATTGAAGAAAAATTAGGTCAGAAATTGGGGATGAAGAAATTCTCCCTCGTTTCTTAGAGTTAGGTCAAGTATTTTATATGTCTGAATTCGTCTCTTGATGCTCTACATTATTGGTGTTATGAGTTTTGCATGAAAGTCCAGGAATCAGGAGTTAAGAAACGCGCGTTTTTGCTTGTTCAAACAATGCTGAAGGTTGAAGATGTCTGGCTTGGGCTGGGCCTGGGTCAGTCTTGCTCTTTGCACCCCCTTTTCCAATTTACACCCCCTGGCCCATTGTGTGAAATATTTATCATTTTTGACTTTTTCTTTTTGATTCTGACTTATTATTTTTTGCTCAAATATAAAAAATATCAAGAATATTTTTCCATACATTTTTGCATTTATTTGGCATTTATTTGTTTTATTTAGCATATATATGTAAATAAATATAAAAACCCTTTTATTTAAAAACCCTAGGAAATAATACAAAAATATTTATTTTTTAGTTATTATTTTTTTTTTATATTTTGAAAACATTTTCTAAAATATACTTTTTTTGTAAATAATTAATATCTTATTTTTTGTATATATTTAGTATATTTAATATATAATATAAATACTTCTATATTTTATTAGATATTTAGGACAAAAATATAGAAATAATACATTTTTATTTTTATTAATATATGACACTAAAAAATACTCTTTTTTTTAATATATATTTCTTTTTTTATTTTTGTATAAATTAATATATAAATATTGTATATAATTAATAAATAAATACTATTTATTTAAAAACTAAGGTTTTGCCCTAAATGACAAAAATATTCAAATTTGACCCTTTTTATTTTTTTTATTTCACATGAAAAAATACTTTCACATATATAAAAAAATCATTTTTGTGCATAATACATTTTTGCATATTTATTGAATTTACTTTACATTGTACAATTAAATATTTGTATATTCAATATGGATGTAATAGTTTAGATTTAATTTCTTGTCAAATATCTCCCATTCAAACATTTGTACCCCCATCCCCATAATCATGTTGTAATAATTTAGGACTTTAAATTTCCGCATTTAAAAGCTTTCAAAATTATGCCATGCTTAGACCTAGGGTTTGTATGCAAATCAAATAAAAAATAGCTTGACTAATACAAAGACAAAAAAGCATGAAAATGGACAACACAATGCACACTTGCACCCCTAGGGTTACTCCACTTGTTGCCTTAAAAAATGGGCCATGTTTGCATGTTGAGTTCTTTGGCAAAACAAAACAAATCAAATGATCATAGTCCCTCGATGACGCTTTCTCAAGTTGCCTAAAAATGATCAAGTCCCTTAAAGAAAAAATTGCCAAAGGACATTTGACACTATTGCATTCATGGTCTAAACGATGACCCGCGCCCGTCCCGTTAACATCCTAACACAAGATTGTCCACCAAATACAATGGTGGAACAATACTGTTAAAAGGGTTAAAACATAGGAATGATCTTTGAGAAATTTAGGGGTAGACAACTCTTAGTTACTTGATCAAACTTACAAAACACACTTGCCTACTTTCAAAACACACTCCACAAACACAACTTCCAAAACAACTTTCAAAAACATTGAAACATCTTTTCAAAAAGACAAACACCTTTGTAAAACATTCGAGTAAAGAATTGTTACAACGGTTGCCTAGACAAGGCATCTTTTTCAAAACATTTTCAAAAACCACACACACACAAAACACCATTTCAAGCAATTGAAAATCAAGGCAAGTGATCTAAAATAAGTAACTAAGAGCCCATGGATAACTATGGATAAAAAGGGTGCTAGCACCTTCCCTTTTCATAATCTACCCCCCGAACCCACGAAAACATCTCAAAGGTTTTTCCTGTGCTTTTTAACCTTTCCTTTAGGATAAAATAAAAATTCGGTGGTGACTCTTGCTAAACCGAACAAGTGCGAACACAAACGCAAAACCTCAAGTCAGTTCTCCCACCGTATCACAGTTATCTTACCATTTGATTTTGTAAGCAACCCAATCTTTGGATGTAAATGGGACGGACGTGGGTCATCGTATAACCATGATTAGCAATGTTGCAAGGTATCTTAGCATTCTCTTTTAGGGACTAAGATCATTTGAAAGGCAACCTAGATAGCGTCATCGAGGGACTAAGATCTTATATTTTACTTGTTTTTGCTAAGATACCTCATATGCATAATATGGCCATTTTGTAAGGCAACCAAGTGGATTTTACCCTAAGGGTGCTTGTGTACAAGTGTATTGTTTTTCATGCTTGATTTTGTCTTTGATTAGGGTTTTCTAATTGATTGGTTTTAGTCTTTCCATACAAACCTTAATTACTAGCATTTGTATATAAATCGATAAATTTTGGAATTTAAAGTTACTACGCTATTACAATACTTGTGGGAGGGGGTGTATAAATTACAAATGGGGATTGCTAGAAAATAAACCTAATTATCTATTACAACCATATTGAATTTGGATAAATAATGTACAAAAATGAATAAATATACAATAATGTAAAATGGAAAGAAAATGGACTTTTATTTGGATTTTTTTAGGGAAAAGGGGTTTTGTTTTAACCTGATTAACTAAAAGAAAAAATAATTAATTAAATTAGTAAAAAGTAAAACCTAAATTTACTAGGAAAAGAATTTAAATAAAACCCTAACTATTAATTGATTAAAAAATAAATTAAGTTTATAAGAAGAATATTTTTGGTTTTTTTTGTCTTAAAAATTATTTATAGTATTATGAAATATTTTTGGTCTTTTTATATTTTAAAATAATATATTTAAATTGTGTAAAAGAAAATAACTTAAAAAAACCTAGTTTCTAATTAAATTTACAAATCAATTAGTGAAATAAATAAAGTATGATTAAATAAAATAAATTTTGTGTAAAAAAATAAATAAACTATATCAAAATATAAATCTAATATTTTTATAATTTTTCTGATTTTTTTAGTATTAGATAAAATATTTAAGAAAACAAATAAATAAAATGAGAAAAAAGAAAAATAAAATGGATCAGGGTGTGAATAGCCAGCAAGGGGGTTGTGATACGGTGGGAGAACTGACTTGGGTTTTTCGTTTGTTTTCGCAAATATTTCGGTTGAGCAAGAGTCGCCACCGACTTTTTATTTTATCCTAAGGAAAGGTTAAAAAGCACAGCAAAAACCTTTGAGATGTTTTCTTGGGTTAGGGGAGTAGATTATAGAAAGGGGAGGTATTAGCACCCTTTCTATCCATGGTTATCCATGGGCTCTTAGTTACTCGCTTAGATCACTTGCCTTGTGTTTTCAATTGTTTGAAATGGTGCTTTGTGTGTGGGTTTGAAAATGTTTTGAAAAGAGGCCATTTGTTGTGGCAACCTTTGTAATGATCCATGTTTGAATGTATACAAAGGTGTACTTATCTTTTGAAAAGTTTTCAATGTTTTTGAAAGTTGTTTTGAAAGTGTGTTGTGATGTGTGGTTTTGAAAAGTAGGAAAGTGTGTTTTGCAAGTTGATTCAAGTAACTAAGAGTTGTCTACCCCTAAATTTACTCAAAGGTTTTTCCTATGTTTTAACCCTTTTAACAATTTTGTTCCACCATTGTATTTGGTGGACAATCTTGTGTTAGGATGTTAACGGGACAGGCGCGGGTCATCGTTTAGACCATGATTGCAATAGTGCCAAGTGTCTTTGGCAATTTTTCCTTTAAGGGACTTGATCATTTTTAGGCAACTTTCGAAAGCGTCATCGAGGGACTATGATCATTTGAATTGTTTTGTTTTGCCAAAGACACCTAACATGCAACATGGCCCATTATTGAGGGCAACAAGTGGAGTAACCCTAGGGGTGCAAGTGTGATTGGTGTTGTCCATTTTCATGCTTTGTTATCTTTGAATTAGGTCAAGCTATTTGTCATTTGATTTTTGCATACAAAACCCTAAGTCTATCATGGCATATTTAGAAAGCTTTAAAGTGCGAAAAATAAAATCCTAAATTATTACAACATAATTATGAGATGGGGGGTACAAATGTTCAAATGGGGATATTTAGCAAGAAATTAAAATCTAAGCTATTACATCCAAATTGAATATACAAGTATTAGAATTGTACAATAATTAAATAAAAAAAATATGCAAAAATGTATTTATGCACAAAAATGGTTTTTATATGTATGGGAAAGTATTTTTTTTATGTGAAATGTAAACAAAAAATAAAAGAATCAATTTTTTGGATATTTTGTGTTTTTAGGGCAAAACCCTATTTTGCTAAATAAAAGAGTATTTATTATTTAATATATACAATATTTATTAATTATACACAAAAAATAAGTAAAAAGGAAGTGTATTGTAAAAAAGTGATTTTTGAGGTTAAATATTAATAAAAATAAAAATGTATTATTTTTTTGTATTTATCCTAAATATTTAATAAAAGATAGATAAATATTTATATTATTTACTAAATATATTAAATATATACAACAATAGAATATTTATTATTTATAAAAAAAGTATATTTTAAGAAAATGTTTTCAAAAGATAAAATAAAATAAAATCAGAAAATAAAATGTATTTGTATTATTTTTTAGTATTTTTAAATAAAAGGTATTGTGTTTATTTATATGTATAACTAAATGAAACAAATAAATATCAAATAAAATGCAAAAAATGTGAGAAAAATATTTTTAGTGTTTTTTCATGTTTGAAGAAAAATATAAAATCAGAATCAAAAAGAAAAAATCAAAAATGATTAAAAAATCACACAATGGGCCAAGGGGGTGTATGTTGAAAAAAAGGGTGCAAAAAGTAGGACTGACTCAGGCCCAGCCCAAGCCAGTCATCTTCAACCTCCAGACTTGTTTGAACAAACAACAATGCGCATTTCCTAACTCCTGATTCCTGGACTTTCAAGCAAAACTCATAACATCAAAAATGTAGAGCATCAAGAGACGAATCCAGACATATAAAGAACTTGACTTAACTCTAAGAAACAAAGGAGAATTTCTTCATCCCTAATTCCTAACCTAAGTTTTTTCTAATGTTCAGGTTCCAAATTCTCTCAGTACACACAACATAAATGCAAAGTAATTATATGTGTAGCTTCAGGGCCATGAGTAGAGCATTTTTCATTCATAAACCTAAGCCTAACTCTTCCTAGATTGAGAGATAGAAGTCCATGTTTTTACCTGTTCAGCTTGAATCGTGTACAACAATGGAGGCACTTTCAATGCAGTGTGAGGACTTGTACATCTTGCTTGAAGTTCAAGGATGCTTTTCCAACCTCTAGCTTGCTTTAAAACTAACTGAAATAAGCTATGTAACTCAACCTGCACAACTGAAAAAATGAAAATGGTGAACTTGGTTAGAGGTGTTACAGTCTGTAGCTAGGGCTTGGGATAGCTTGTATGGATGTTATGGAGTGTGTATGAACCAGCTTTGGCCAAAATGCACGAGCAAACTGAGTTGTGCAACTCAATCTGCAGGGATGCCCTGTTTTGTGCAGCAAAATGGTGTTTCTGTGTTTTGGGAGGTACTGAAGGTGGTTGGCTCGTGTTTCAGGTCAGTTGGATCAAGTGGAAAGTGTTTACAAGGTTTGCTTGAGTTAGTTCTTGCAGCAATGAGAGATGTGTTTCAATATGCAAAGTTTCTTCTATCATAAGCAAAGTTTGTCAAGTTGAGTTATACGCTCATACAGGCCCCTCAAGCATGCTGCACAAATCACTCTTGATCAGTGGAATTGGTTCCTGAACTTGTGCCCAAAAGATCTGCCTTGGTACTTCTTAGATTTGTGTTTGACATAAAGTTGATCTTTAGAAGAATAGATAAGTTACTTTTTCTAATTATGGATTAAACTTCCATGTAATGACCAAATGAGCAAAATAATGCTAGAACACAATGGATTGGCATTTAATTATTGAGTGTAAGAAGGATTAGAGGCCTGTAACCTATCTTGCACAAGCTGATTTCAAAAATGCCTAAGTTATGAACATGTGTTTGGCCATGAATCAAAGTGACTTTTGCCCATATTGACAAATTCGATTCTCCCTAACCACAAGGGTGTTTGAGAAGTTCTTGGACAATTTGGAAAGCTTGGAATGTGTACTACAATCCATCTTTGTAATGCAAGTTGAAATTCCAAGTGGAAGCATGTGAAAAGTGGCCATGAAGTTAGGCAAAAATCCTGCCTAAAATAGATCAAAAAAATTCTAAGTTAAGAATGTTTTGCACCCTTGTTCCAAAAATCATAACTTGAGCCACAAGCTTCTTTTGAGGAAACTTTGTGAATCAAAGTTGTAGATTTTGCAATGGACTATAACTTTCATGTTTTGAGTTTTGCTTGAATCCAAATGCATCTTGATGAAAAGATGGGACAAAGTTAGGAAAAAATTAGGAAATTTCATAACTTAGAAATTTTCTAAGTTATGAAATTTCTTCATTTCAAATCCTAATTTGTGATTTTTGATTTCTTGATGAAAAAGTTTCATAATTTGACATGTCTTGATTAAAATGAATCTTGACACTTGATTTTGACCAAAAAGTCAAAGTTTGACTTTTCAGTATACAGTCAAATTTTGCTCAGTTGACTGGAAAATTCATCTGTCAATCTTGTGCATTTGGGATCTTTTGAACTTGTTGAATATGTCAAGACAATGCCATTGGGTCCTTGAGTCCATATGTGAGCTTGAATTGCCATTGGTTAGGTCAAACAGTCAAAAATTGCCTTTGTGTAGTCAAAACCCTAAAAATGACCATTTTGCCCTTTTGGTGATCTGATCAAATTTCTTGTGGAATTGTGATCCAAACTTGATCAAATGGTCCATATGAGTTCATTATGTTGATGTGGGTCAAAAATCATGAGGTTTGACTGTCAATTGACCACAGTTGACTTTTTCCCCAATACAGCTGATTTTTAGGTCAACTGTTCAATTGACTGGGCAAAGATTGGAATCAAGGCTTGAAACTTGGTGTGGATAAACTTGTGAGTCCAACATGAAGCATGAAAGTAATTTTGGGCCTTTTAGGTCAAAACATCTTTGTGCAAACTCAAACCCTAATTTGTGTCAACAGTGCAAGGAGGGGTCTTGAGCAGAGCAAACCCTAACTTGATCTTGAGCTCCAAGGGTCTTGTGGTGAGAAAATGTTGAGGAAATGGGAGGGCAAATTTTGGGGTACAACAGGGGTCATAAGTAAAAAAATATAAGGCCCAAGGGGATGAGGCCCAGCGCTGCAAACAAATAACAAAAATAGGAAAAAAAATGTGAGAAAACAAGTAAAAGGGTACCACTGGGGCTCGAACCCAGGTCCCTATAGTCACAGACGCGCACTTCTACCACTGGGGTGGCTATACATCTGTTTATTAATATGAAACCATAAATATATATGGTAAACACGTTCCTGAAGACAACTTCATCTTCAACCCCACACCCAGCCTGAACCTCTGTATCTCATTCAATTCTCAACCAAAATGAAAAATGTAAACAGGAAACTTGTGGCAAATTTCCTCACGATTTCAGAAATGCAAAGTAATAAAAATATAGATCAAAGACAACCATGAATTTTAATGGCCCTAATATGAACCCTAAAAAATTCAGAAACTTCAATCTTAAAATTCTCTAAGCTCAAGCAACATAAATGAAAACTATGGACATGGTTAGCTTCAGGACAACAATACCTACATTTCTTATTCACAAATAAACCATTAATGATGCTTGTTTGAAGAGTTCAAAAGTCAGAAAACTCACCTTGAAAGAGGATATCATGTTTTGAGTTTGAGTAACTTTTAGTGAGTTCCAATGATTGAATTAGCTTCCTCAAGTTCCCAGGAAGCTAATATGATGCTTAGCTTGAGCTGAAAGTGCCTGAGCAGTTCTGGAGAAGTCAAGGTGCAAGGTGCTGTTTTTGAAAATAGTGGATGATGATGGAGGTGCTATAGTGTTTTTGCAGGTGTTGGAATTGTTTATGTATGTTATTTAGAAGCTTTTGAAAGTAAAAGGTCAAGAAACGCACGAGCAAATTTGGAGATTGGATTCAAAACTCATAAATGACAAGTTTTGAGGTGTTTTTGGTGATTTTGTGTTCTTGGTATTTTCAGGGCTCAAGCATGCGTGGGATTTGTGGCAAATAACTTGTGTACGTATAAGCCAAAGTTCTTAGTGCTTGAGAGAGTCAGAAGTACAAGTTATAGGATGATTTCTATGTTACTTGATTTTGAAGAAAAGTGGGAAAACAAGTTTCAATGTGTAGTACAAGCATAGGCTGGGTGATTGTAAGTGTTGAGATCAACTTCTCTTGAGTTATAAGACATGTATGATCAGAAGAGAACAAGTGCAAGGCTCAAGAATAAGTTTTGAGCAAAAAGCTACTTTATCAAAATGGCATTGTGCACTTTCTTCCCAAAATGGATATAAAGCATGGCCTTGCATTGAATGCTTGAATTGAGACCTCTAACAGATGTGCAAGAAATTAATTATGGAGTGCCTAACAAGTTTGAGTCCTGTAAAGTAGAGATTATGCAACATAGGTTTGAAATTTGAATCTTGTTCATCACAAAATGACTTGTAATTTAAGTGTGAAAACCCTAACTTCATCTCTTCGATTCTCCCTACTCAAAATTGATCTCGAAGAGTTATTGGAAATTTTTGAAAGCTTGTAATATGATCTAAAAACCCTCTTTGAATCACTTTTGAAAATTCCCCTTGGAACTATATGAAAAAGTGCCATGAAGTTAGGTCAAAAATCCTGACCAAATTAGGGCAAAATTTCACTAAGTGTTTTGTTTCATGACCATGTGTTCTTAAAATTATAACTTGAGATCAAAGCACTTTTGGAAGGAGTTGTGTAAAGCAATGTTGTATATTTCGTTGAGATCTACAACTTTCATGTTTAAAGTTTCTTTTGAATCATCTTTCATCATGGTGAAAATTTTGCTCAAAGTTGTGAAAAATAAGAAATTTCCAACACTTAGAAAAATTTCTAAGTTTCGAAATTTTAACTTTTCAAAATGAAATCTTGAATTTTTGATTTCTTGATGAATAAGTTTCATATTTTTACATGCTTTAATGAATTGTGATCTTTGACATTTGATTTTGACCAAAAAGTCAAAGTTTGACTTTTCAATATACAATTGACTTTTGATCAGTTAACTGAAAATTCATATGTCAATCCATTGAACTTGAGCAATGTTTTGAGCTATGTCATTAGGACAAAATGATACAATTGGGATCTTGAGATCATGCCTTAAACCAATTGATCATTTTCTAGGTCAAAAATCAGAAATTGCCCTTTCCCAATCAAAACACTAATTTTGACCATCTTGCCCTTTTGAAGATTTGATCAAATTTCTTGAGGAATTATGGTCCAAAATTGATCAAATGATACATATGAGTTTAAAATGTTGATGTGGATAAAAAATTATGAAGTTTGACTGTAAATTGGCCACAGTTGACTTTTCCCCCAATACAGTTGATTTTTAGGTCAACTGTTCAATTGACTAAGCAAAAGTGTGACCCAAAGCTTGAAACTTGACATGAGTAATCTTGAGGGTCCATAATGATATATGAAATTCATATTGGGCATTGGAAGTTCAAATATCCTTGTGAAATCTCAAACCCTAATTTTGGTCATCAGTGCTTAAGGAGGTGTCTTGAGCTGATCAACCCTAGTGCAGTCTTGAGCCAAAGGAGATTTTATGAGCAAATTCTTGATAAATGAGAGAGAAAATTTTGGGGTACAACAGCTGCTCTTGTTCAATCTTCTTAAGCCTGAAGAGTTAGATTGGCGAGTTTTGCCATTCGTGACTCGAAGGTGGAAGATGATTGGACATTAGAGTGCCCAGAAATTTGCACTCGATAATGTGATGGTTGATTGTATAGGAAATGGGCTTAAAAGATGCCATTTGGAGAGGATATGAAAAGTTGTTGGGGATGGGCTTGTAGATACCATCCAAAATGATTGTTGGTAGGAATAGAAGAAGTGTCAGAATAAATCTTTGGTTGATTTATGCTGGAATAGTGGATGTGTTGGATTGAGTATCAGAATAATATCCATAAATGAATTGTATCTAACTCGTATGTGAGAGCTGAATATGAATGAGTATCAGGATGGCATCCGTGTCTGGAGCGTATCTGAACTGTATCTGAAAGCTGAATCGGAATGAGTATCAGGGTGGCATCCGTGTCTGGAGCGTATCTGAACTGTATCTGAAAGCTGAATCTGGATGAGTATCAGGATGGGATCCGTGTCTGGAGCGTATCTGAAATGTATCTGAAAGCTGAATCTGAAGAACCTGTGCTGGATTGCTTAAGTTGGTCGTGTAGATAATTGTCCTAGCTTGTCTTAGGTATCAATCTCTGACCTTTGTAATTTGTTGATGATAGCTGTGATACGGTGGGAGAACTGACTTATGTTTTGCGTTTGTTTTCGCAAATGTTTCGGTTGAGCAAGAGTCGCCACCGACTTTTTATTTTATCCTAAGGAAAGGTTTAAAAAGCACAGCAAAAACCTTTGAGATTTTTCTTGGGTTCGGGGAGTAGATTATAGAAGGGGAAGGTATTAGCACCCCTTCTATCCATGGTTATCCATGGGCTCTTAGGTACTTGCTTAGATCAACTTGCCTTGGTTTTCAATTGTTTGAAATGGTGCTTTGTGTGTGGTTTTGAAAATGTTTTGAAAAGATGCCTTGTATTAGGCTAACCTTGTAACAATTCTTTACTCGAATGTTTTACAAAAGGTATTTTATCTTTTTAAAAAAGATGTTTCAAGGGTTTTGAAAAGTTGATTTTTGAAAGTGTTTGTGAAGTGGGTTTTGAAATTAGGCAAGTGTTTTCTTGGAAAGTTTAGCAAGTACTTAAGAGTTTATCTACCCTAAAAATTTCCTCAAAGATTTTTATTATGTTTTAAACCTTTTGACAATTTTGTTCCACCATTGCATTTGGTGGACAATCTTGTCTTAGGAGATGAAGAGGGACAGGCGCGGGTCATCGTTTGGACCATAATTGCAACGGCGTTAAATATCTTTGGGCAATTCTCTTTAAGGGACTTTGATCATTTGTTTTTGTTTGTTTTGAAAAGTTTTATCAAGGGACTATGATCATTCAAATTATTTGCTTTGCCCAAAGAAATTCAACATACAACATGGCCCAATTATTTGAAGGCAACAAAGTGGAATACCCTAGAGGTGTAAGTGTGAGAAGTGTTGTTTATTTTCATGCTCATTTATCTTGTATTAGGTCAAACTATTTTTTATCGTTTTTTCGCATGCAAACCCTAATTCTAACATGGCATAATTAGAAAGCGTATAAAGTGCAAAATTTAAATTCCTACGCTATTACAACATAATAATATAGGGAGGGGGGTACAAATTTACAAATGGGGGATATTAGACAAGAATTTAAATCTAAATTATTACATCATTTTTGAATATTTGCAAGGTAAGTAAATTGCACAATTAAATAGAAATTAAATAAATATGCAAAACGCAAAAAGAAAGTTTTTATATGTATGAAAAAATATTATTTATGTAAAGATAAAAATAAGAAAATAAAAAGATATTATTTTTGAGTATTTTCATATTTAGGGCAAAACCCTAGTTTTAATCAAAATGTATATTAATTAATTAATCCACATAATATTTATTATTTATATATAAGAATAAAATAAAATATGGTATATTTGAAAAAAGGTCATTTTTTTGTATTAAATATTAAAAATAAAATATATACATTTTTTGGCGTTTTTATTCTAAGTATAATAATATATATATATATGTATATTTATATTATAAATATGTATTATATACAAAATAAGTATTTACTTAATATTTTAATAAAATAAATAAAAAAGTATTTTTTATGTGAAATATTTTCAGAAGGTAAATAAAAATAAAAATGCAAATAGAAGTATTTTTACATATTTTCTATTTATCTTAAATAACAATATATATCTATTTATATACAAATCAAAAAGAAAATCAAATAAAAACCAAATAAAATCAAAAAATGATGAGAAAAATATTTTCAAAATTTTAATATGTTGAGAAAAAATAAACAAGTCAAACAAAAAAAGAAAAAGTCAAAAATGTTAAAAAATGAAGCAAATGGGCTGAGGGGTGTGAAACAGAAAAAATGGTGTGGATAGCAAAAATAACACAGGCCCAGCCCAATCCACTTCTTCTTCAACCTCTGAACAGATTTTGTTCAAAAACGCGTGCCAACAAGCTCCCTTTAAATGTCCTGATTCTTTGATCCTTTGAACAAACTTCCAACACAAAACATGTAAAGCATAATCTCACGATTTCATACATATAAAGAACATGAACTATCTCTCTAAGATGAGGGAGAATTTCTCTCCCCCTCTTTTCTGACCTAACTTTTCTACCATTTTCAGAGCTCAAATTCTCTCTACTCAGACAAAAGAAATGAAAAGTAAAGCTATGTACATGTTCAGGGCTATGAGTAGGACCTTGTTTCTTCACAAACTTAAGACTAAATATGCATGATAAGAGAGATACGAATTCAAACTTTTACCTATTCAGTTGGACTTCTATCTGGAGAATGAGGAACTTTCAGTGCAAGGTGATGATTGGAAAAGCTTCCTTGAGGTCCAGGGATGCTTTTTCAATGCTTACTTTGTCTTGAAACTCCTTGTATCGAGCTGTGGAACTTCAACTGCAAAAGGAAAAATTAAAAATGGTGGAAACTGTTAGAGTGATTACAGGTCAGGTTTTAGGCCATGGTTAGTTTGCATATGTTATATGGAAGGTGTATGAATTGATTTTGGTGAGAATGCTCGAGGGAAATGGGAGTTTGCACTCAAACTGCAGAGGCAACCCTGTTTTTGCAGTTTGAGGATGATTATGGCAATGAGAGTGTTTGAAAGGTCAAGGATTCGTGCAAAAGCTTGGTTGGGATGTACTGAGTGTGTTTGATATCTTTTGTGTTGTGTTTGTAAGCTGAGGTTCAAGTTGTCACAAGTTATGGACCTTTCTTCTTTTCTAAGCAACAAAATGCCACTTGATGTTCTAGGCATGTAGGGGGCCTCCTAATGGGCTGCATAATCTTCTCTTGATCAGAGCAATTTGTCCATAATCTTGTGCCATTCAGATTTAGCTTGTACTTGTTGGATTTCTAATTTGACATAAAGTGAACTTTTGCAAAAATGGATAGTTTACTTTTTCCAAATTGGGATTAATCCTCTAGACAAAGCTTGAACTCAAAGAACTTGGTCTTGGTACAAAGAATATGCATTAAATTTATGAGTGTAACTTGGTTTAGGGACCTGTAATCAAGGGCATGCTGGTTTTGAGAAGTTGCATAATCTTATGAACATGAAAAATGGCCAATTCACAAGTGAGTTTTTGCTATATTGTGAAATTCGATTCTCCCTAACCATGAAGTTGTTTGAGAAGTTCTTGGACATTTTGGAAAGCTTGGAATGTGTACTACAATCCATCTTTGAAATGCAAATTGAAATTCCAAGTGGAAGGGTATAAAAAATGGCCTTGAAGTGGGGTAGAAAACCTTGTCAAAATAGGTTAAAATTCTACTAAGTTAAAAATGGTTTAGTGCCCTTATTCAAAAAATTATAACTTGAGATACAAGCTTCAAATGAGAAAACTTTGTGAATAAAAGTTGTAGATTATGCAACAATATACAACTTTCATGTTTTGACTTTTGTTTGAATCAAAATGGATCATGGTGAAAAGATGGGGCAAAGTTGGGAAAAAATTAGGTTTTTTCATAACTTAGAAAAATTCTAAGTTATGAAAAATTCCATTTTCAAACCCTAATTTGCAATTTGTGATTTCTTGGTGAACAAGTTTCATGATTTGGCATATTTTGATGAAAAATGAATCTTGACTCTTGATTTTGACCAAAAAGTCAAAGTTTGACTTTTCAGTATACAGTCAAAATTGATCAATTGACTGGGAAATTCAACTGTCAATCTTGTGTACTTGGGATCTTTTGAGTTTGATGAACATGTCAAGATAATTCCATGGGGTCCTTGAGTCCATATATGAGCTTGGTTTGCCATTGGCTAGGTCAAACAGTCAAAAATTGCCTTTGTACAGTCAAAACCCTAAAAATGACCATTTTGCCCTTTTGGTGATCTGATCAAATTTCTTGTGGAATTGTGATCCAAACTTGATCAAATGGTTCATATGAGTTCATAATGTTGATGTGGATCAAATTTCATGAGATTTGACTGTCAATTGGCCACAGTTGACTTTTTCCCCAATACAGTTGATTTCTAGGTCAACTGTCCAATTGACTGGGCAAAACTTGGAATCAAGACTTGAAACTTGGTATGGATAATCTTGGGAGTCCAATATGAAGCATGAAAGTCATATTGGGCACTTTGGGTCAAAACAACTTTGTGCAAACACAAACCCTAATTCTGAGTCCACAGTGCAAGGGGAGGTCTTGAGCAGATGAAACCCTAACTGAGTCTTGAGCTTCAAGAGCTTTGTGAGGAGAGATCAATGAGAAATGGGAGGGCAAATTTTGGGGTACAACAGTTGCCCCTGTTCAATCTTCTTGAATCCGAAGAGTTAGATTGGCAGGCTTGCCTTTCGCGACTCGAGGGTAAAAGGAGATTGGACACTAGAGTGCCCGGAAATTTGCATTCGTCAAAGCACTGGATGCGGGAATGGGCTTAGAGATGCCATTTGGAGATGGGCTTAACGATGCCATCTGAGAGAGTGACAGAAACTTGTCGGGGATGGGCTTAAAGATGCCATCTGGAAGGGAATATTAGGAAAGTGTCCAAGCTTTGGACCATTTCTGAATTGGGGGTCCGAACAAGCAATAGGTTGACATCCGTTGTTGGAAGGAACCTGTAAGCTGTTTTCAGAAAGTTGCATCTGAACAAATTGATAGATTAACATCCGTTGTTGGGAAGAATCCATAAACCGTTTTCAGAAGTCTTGGGGCTGAATCAGTAATAGAGCCGCATCCGTTGTTGGGAAGCGTCCGGGAACTAATTTCAAAGGTTGCATCTGAACAAATTGATAGATTAACATCCGTTACTTGGGAAGAATCCATAAACTGTTTTCAGAAAGTCTTGAGAAGAATCTGAACAAGTGATAGGTTAACATCCGTTTACTTGGAGAACCCGTGAACTGTTTTCAGAAGTCTTGAAGCTGAATTAGCAATAGAGCAGCATCCGTTGTTGGGAAGCGTCCGTAAACTAAATTCAAAGGTTGCATCTGAACAAGTTGATAGATTAACATCCGTTACTTGGGAAGAATCCATAAACTGTTTTCAGAAGTCTTGAGAAGAATATGAACAAGTGATAGGTTAACATCCGTTTACTTGGAGAACCCGTGAACTGTTTTCAGAACTCTTGAGATTTGAATGATATTAGTCTGTCGACTGACCTTTCCTGAAAAGGCAAAGAGTTAGCTGTATGCAATGCTATGATGCATGATACAATGTATATTCATGTGTTAGGAATGTAAATGGATGTGCATGTAAGCTGGAGAGCTGTCTTGCACAAGATAGATGAATCCGGGGTAGCGGAGGATAGAAGTATCCTGACTGCTGCCGGGGAAAAATAAATCCTGGATTGTTGCTGGGGAACCGGGAATTTGGGTTGTATACCAATCTTCTGGGGAATTCCTGAAGTCTTCTACTGGGGGGGTACCAAACTAGTAGACTTAAAGCTGGGGAGGCCAGATTGAGAATCTTCAGCTTGGTGAGAAGTACCCCGGAGATTTTACTGGGGAACTCAAGATTTTTCTTCCAAAAAAAAAAAAAACTCTGTGGGGAGATAGTTTAAGAGTCTGACTCCGCTGGGGATGGTCCATTTGAAGCTCTTGATCTGCTGGGGATACTGAAGCTTAAATTCTGAGGGAAAATGATTTCCAAAAGATTCTCTGGTTGGGGATTTGCAAAGATAAGCTCCTCCGGGGGTTGTATTTGATAAATTATTGTTGGGGGAATTTTGAGGAACTCCGCTGGGGATGGGAAGAACTTCGGCGAGCGCGATTTTCCGTGGTGGTTAGCTGAGGATAACCCAGTTATAAGCCTTTGTGGGGAATAACCTTGAATAAAACTCGGAAGGGACGTCCGTACTCTGCGGGGAATACCTTTCAGAACCTTACTGGGGATAAACTCCGAGGGTCTGCTGGAGATAAACCTCAGGGTTTGCCAGGGACGGAGATTACAGATCTTGAGGGATTTCCTTTGAAAGGGTGTCAAAATGTCCGTCTGTAATTTCATCCTATCAGTAATCCTTTTCTTAGGTTTTAATTAGGAATTGATCATGTTTCAAATGCATATGCCTATTTAACAAAACATTGGACGTTTCTCAAAATAAAGCGAATAGTGCAAGAGAAAAAGAAAAAGGGAAATGACACAAATTTTGGGAAGAGTATTTGTATTGATTTTCTTTGAGTATATTTGTACAAAGGAAACAATCATCCTAGTAAGAGGATCTTGCCATAAATATTTGAAAAATTTATACAAAATAAAGATGGCTATGTGAAATAATTCCATGGGATTCCGTTCTGCTGTAGCTTTCACAACTCTGAACCTCTGTCCATTCCATGCTTCGTTTGACGATGGCTGGATTGATCAGACCTGGAACCGGTTGATGAAGAGACTGTCTTTGAAGTGATCCGACGAGACATAGTCATACGCTTTAATTCCCTAACTTTTCCCTGAATCGCCCTTTCGGGTTTTCGATCCACCGGGAAACCCCTTTTTGCCCAAGCCGCCCTTTCGGGTTTTCGACTTGCCGGGTGTACAGATTTTTTTTGTTTTTATCCCTAACTTTTGCCTGAACCGCCCTTTCGGGTTTTCGGTTCACCGGGATGCCCATTTTTGCCCAAGCCGCCCTTTCGGGTTTTCGACTTGTCGGGTTACTTTATGCGTAGTATCTTTTGACTATGTCTGCGTTCGCAGGGTGCGGCAAATCGTCACCGTCCATGGTGGTCAGAATCATTGCACCACCAGAAAATATACTCTTGATCACAAATGGTCCTTCATATGTAGGAGTCCATTTGCCCCTGGGATCACTTTGCGGTAAGATAATCCGTTTGACTACTAGATCTCCGACTTGATACACTTGACGCCTAACTTTCTTGTTGAAAGCCTTGATCATCCGTTTTTGATACGTTTGACCATGGCATATAGCAGCAAGTCGCTTTTCGTCGATCAGATTGAGTTGATCAAGTCGGGTCTGCATCCAATCATCTTCATTCAAACCTGCATCTTTCATGATCCTTAGAGAAGGGATCTGAACTTCCATAGGCAAAACAGCCTCCATGCCATAAACCAGAGAAAATGGGGTTGCCCCAGTTGAAGTACGTGCCGTCGTGCGGTATCCATGCAGAGCAAATGGCAACATCTCATGCCAGTCTTTGTAAGTGACTGTCATTTTCTGAATGATCTTTTTAATGTTTTTGTTCGCAGCTTCAACAGCACCGTTCATCTTCGGCCGATAGGGAGATGAATTGTGATGATAAATCTTGAACTGTTCGCATAATGCAGTGATCATTGTATTATTCAGATTTGTACCGTTGTCTGTGATGATCCTGTCGGGAACACCATACCGACATATGAGGTTATGTTTGATAAAGCGGGCAACCACATTTTTGGTGACAGAGGCGAAGGAAGCTGCTTCGACCCATTTAGTGAAGTAGTCAATGGCAACCAGGATGAAGCGATGTCCGTTGGAAGCCGTGGGCTTGATCTCTCCAATCATATCAATGCCCCACATTGCAAAGGGCCACGGAGCAGTCAGGACGTTGAGGGGAACCGGAGGGATATGAACTTTGTCAGCATAGACTTGACACTTGTGACAAGTACGGGAATGCTGATGGCAGTCAGCCTCCATGGTAGACCAGTAATAGTCTGCCCTTAGGATCTTCTTAGCCATTGTATGCCCGCTCAAGTGAGTGCCAAATGGTCCGCTGTGTATGTCGGTCATAATCAACTCTGCTTCAGCTTTATCCACACACCGGAGTAATACGCAATCATGGCTTCGTTTGTAAAGGATGCCGTTGCTCAGGAAGAACTTAGCAGCGAATTTCCTTAAGAACTTCTTGTCATTCACGGAAGCTCCTTCAGGATAATCTTGGGTCTCGAGATACCTTTTGATTTCATGGAACCAAGGTTGTTCCACTACTTCTTCGATATTAATCTCGTGACAATGCGCGGGTTCATCCATTCGCTCGATGGTGACTTGGGGAGCCTCGTTATCCCAGTTGAGTTTAAACATGGAGGACATTGTGGCTAGAGCATCTGCTAGCTGATTCTCTTCTCGCGGGAAGTGCTCGAAGGTAATTTGCTCGAAGTGAGGCAACAATGTCAGAACATGTTCTTTGTATGGAATAAGATTGGGATGTTTGGTATCCCAATCTCCTTTGATCTGGCTGATGACCAAAGCCGAATCCCCGAATACGACCAAAGATTTGATCCCCAAGTCTATAGCAGCCTTGAGACCAAAGATGCAGGCTTCATACTCAGCCATGTTGTTTGTGCAGCTGAAGCAAAGTCGGGCTGTGAAAGGAGTGTGGCATCCTTCCGGAGAAATGAGTACCGCGCCAATACCATTTCCAAGTGCATTTGAAGCACCATCAAAGTACAGGGTCCATCGGGATCCCTTTTCGGGTCCGTCATACGGTCCGTCACTTTCAATGTTGTCCAAATTCATGATGTCCTCGTCTGGGAAGTCAAATCTCATGGGTTGATAGTCTTCAATGGCCTGATGAGCCAGATGGTCAGCTAATACACTCCCTTTTATAGCTTTTTGAGTGGTGTACTGGATGTCATACTCAGTTAAGATCATTTGCCATCTAGCTATCCTTCCAGATAAAGCGGGCTTTTCGAAGATATATTTGATAGGATCCATTTTGGATATCAACAAGGTAGTATGAGTCAGCATATACTGTCTTAGTCGGCGAGCAGCCCATACCAAAGCGCAGCAAGTTTTCTCGAGCAGTGAGTAGCGAGTCTCACAGTCGGTAAACTTTTTGCTAAGGTAATAAATAGCATGCTCTTTTCGACCAGACTCGTCATGCTGGCCCAGAACACACCCCATTGAATTATCCAAGACGGTCAAATACATGATCAAAGGTCTTCCTTCGACGGGTGGCATCAGAATAGGAGGTTCTAGCAAATATTCCTTGATTCTATCAAAAGCAGCTTGACAATCGTCGTTCCATTCCACTACCTGATCTTTCTTCAAGAGTTTGAAAATTGGCTCACAGGTAGAGGTCAGATGTGAGATGAACCTGGCAATATAGTTTATGCGCCCCAAGAAACCTCTAACTTCCTTTTCAGTACGGGGAGCAGACATCTCTTGTATTGCTTTTACTTTTGCCGGGTCGACTTCAATGCCTTTGTTGCTTACAATGAATCCCAGGAGTTTACCGGACCTAACTCCAAAAGTGCATTTGCTTGGATTCAGCCTTAATTTGTATTCTTTCAATCTGGCAAACAGCTTTTCCAGATGTTCAAGGTGCTCTTCCTCTGTTTGCGACCGAGCTATCATATCGTCTACGTAAACTTCAATCTCATGATGTATCATGTCATGAAATAAAGCTACCATGGCGCGTTGATAAGTTGCCCCGGCGTTCTTCAGCCCGAACGGCATCACTTTGTAACAGAAAGTGCCCCATTGTGTGACAAAAGTTGTTTTCTCCATATCCTCGGGGGCCATTTTGATTTGATTATAGCCCGAGAACCCGTCCATGAAGGAAAACACCTTATGCTGAGCTGTATTATCGATCAAGATGTCAATATGAGGTAGCGGGAAATCATCCTTAGGGCTGGCCCTATTCAAATCCCGGTAGTCCACACACATTCTGACTTTGCCATCCTTTTTAGGCACTGGCACAATGTTAGCGACCCATTGAGGATAGGATGTAACAGCCAAAAAGCCAGCATTGAACTGCTTCATTACTTCTGCTTTGATCTTTTCGGACATGTCAGGCCTCATTCGGCGAACCTTTTGCTTGATCGGTGGACAGTCCTCTCTTGTGGGGAGACGGTGAACCACGATGTCTGTGTCCAAACCCGGCATGTCTTCATAGGACCAAGCGAAGATTTCAACATACTCATTCAGTAACTGTACCAAGCGTTCCTTAACTTCTGGTTCCAGGTTGGCACCCACTTGCACCTCCTTCCGATTCTCCTCGGTTCCCAAGTTGACAGTTTCCAATGGCTCCTCATGCGGTAAGATGGCTCTTTCCTCTTGTTGCAGAAGTCTGGCTAGTTCCCCTGGTACTTCACAACCTTCGTCATCTTCATACTCGGCTAGATTGACCAGGTCTTCAGAGTTATTGAAAGATACAGCAGAATAGTCACCCATGGAATCCGGAGTGGATGGGTACCTGCATTGGTGAGTGGTGGGTGCGTGTAAGGGATAGCCATCCTTAAACAAAAATGCAAAAGGAAAGGAAATGAACATAAGCAGTTTATCAAATGAAAAACTTCCAATGAATCATTAAACATGGCATATGAATATGAAAAATAGTCAAAACCCTTACAAGTGGACCTACATGCCCCGGGCAAGGCAGGAGGTGAAAAAGATAGTGTACGGATTGTTTGAAAGTAAAATATTACAGACCAAAATAGGAAATGTTCGATAGATAAATTACTGAGGAATAAAAGTGATGGGGACAAAATCTTTTGCCTCCCAATTGCTCAACCCTCCTCTGACAGTTGGATAAATCCAATCTTCAATGTTGTTGTCCTTGTCTTCATCTTCCAAGGCGTTGATTCTGTAAGGAGAAATTTTGACTGGCGCCCTCTCAATCTTTGACCGGCGCATAGCCTTCTGACCGGCAGCTGTGAAACCTAATCCAGACTTGTCAGCTTTATGCGGAAAATCGGGTAGCTGCCCCCACGCTGAGTTCTTCCCTTCTTTAACTGCAGCCCTTGCATCTTCCAGAGATGCCATCCTGGCCATCTGCCTTGGTGTCTCAGCTGTCAATTTCGCCACTGCTATCTCAGGAAACACTTCTTCGAAATGTTGAAACGGTGTCTCAATAAACTCCCCTTCAACTTCCACATACCGGAAAGAATTTAAATGGCTAATCATGTACTCTTCTTCGCCGTGGACAGTAATGATCTTTCCCTTGACAGGGTACTTCAGCATCTGATGCAGGGATGAGGTGACTGCCCCAGCATGGTGTATCCAAGGTCTACCCAGCAGGCAGGAGTATGATGGGCAGATGTCCATTACGTAGAAAGTGGATTTAAACACCTCAGTACCTATCTTGATAGGAATTTCAACTTCTCCATGGACCATTCTCTTCGACCCATCAAAAGCTCTAACGACAATATCACTCGGCTTCAATTCTAACCCTTCGCAATCTAGCCGGTCCAAGGCCTTTTTAGGCAAAACATTCAGCGACGACCCGGTATCAACCAAAACATGTGCAAGGGTAGTTCCGCGACACTCGATTGAAATATGCAACGCATCATTGTGGTTTCGGCCTTTAGGGGTCAGGTCGGCATCAGAAAAACCTAATCCATTGTCTGCAGTCAGACTAGCCACGCAATTCTGAAATTGATCCGCAAAGGTTTCCTGGGGCACATGAGCTGCCTTCAGAAACTTAATCAAAGCTTGAGCGTGCGCTTCTGAGCAAAGCAATAGTGCCAGCATGGAGATCTTGGAGGGGGTTTGCCCCAACTGTTCCACCACATCGTAGTCACTTCTCTTGATTATTCTCAAAATCTCGTCCATTTCTTTCTTGGAAGCTTCTGGAATTGTCAAGGGTTGGGCCCTCGTCCTGACGGGCTCATCTTGTATTCCTTTTCCTTTATCGGCAATGGCAGGAGAGACAGCACTAGGAACGAAAATTTCTTCAATCAAAGGAGTTCTAGCGGAGAGCTTTACTGGTGCAGGGATGACATCTTTAGCTAATGAGGGTCCAAAGACTGCTTTTGGAGGAGCAATCTCTGGAGAAAATATCCTCCCACTCCTGGTGATTTCGCTGGTGCCCGCAATGTTACTAATGCTGGCTTCTTCATCATCTGAATCTTCTTCAACTGTTTCAACTTGCTTGATACCATGGTAGTAGATGTCACCACCATAGTTCCAAGGTATCGACTTCTCGGAGACATAGGGAACGGGCCCTGGCATTGTTATCTTCAAAGGTATAGACTTTGCAGCTGGCGTAATCTTAACTGGCTTTTTGACGGCCTCGGAAAGATTGGCGTGAATGGTTATGATTGAGACATTTTCAACATGAACTGGAACGGCAGGAACTTTCTCGAACAAAATTTGTCGGCTATCCATGAGGCCTTGGATGCCTTTCTTCAATAGCGGACAATCAAACGGCAGAGAGTGGCAACAGTAACAGTCTTCCTTACACCCCGGGAAGATCCCGGCCCTCAACAAATTCAACTTAACGGTTAACAGTGGAGTAGTCAGATCATTAACGTCAGCAACATACAGATCCTCTTCAATGGCATTAACATTCCGACCGTGCTTCGGCATAGGTGCAGATATCACATTGGGTTTTTCTGGAGCGTCAAACTCTACTTCCTTAGCCTCTATCAGGTCCTGAATCTTATGCTTGAGTGCCCAACAATCATTGGTGTCGTGTCCAACACTGTCTGAATGATAGGCGCACTTAGCATTGGCATGATAATGCGGGGAAGACGTATTCACATTCTTTGGCGCTTCCTTGATAGTGGCAAGATTTAATTTCAACAGATGGGGAAGCACCTGTGCTGGAGTCATATTAATACGGGTGAATTGCCGGTGTGGCCTTTCTACCCGTTGCTGATTTGGTCTGGTCTGGTTATAGCGAGGCTGCTCACTTGGAGTGTTTTGAATCATTACGGCCCCCA
Organism: Vicia faba; assembly: GCA_948472305.1. Taxonomy (NCBI): domain Eukaryota; kingdom Viridiplantae; phylum Streptophyta; class Magnoliopsida; order Fabales; family Fabaceae; genus Vicia; species Vicia faba. Next base: position 360,314,384 of record OX451738.1, read on the forward strand.
CAGTCGGCCGACGCTCCACCTTCCCTGCTCTTTTTTGAGAATATACCATAGCTGTCTCCTTCTTAAACGGCTTCTTCTCAACACTTGCAGTGACACCCTTTTGAATCTTTCCTGACTTGATGCCAGCCTCAATTCTCTCGCCTGTTAAGATCAAATCAGTAAACCCCGCGGAAGAGTTACCAATTAAATGATTGAAAAATGGCCCAGATAGGGTCCCAAGAAACATATCAACGAGCTCACGATCGGTCAAAGGAGGCTGCACCCTGCCAGCCAAATCCCTCCATTTTTGTGCATATTCCTTGAATCCCTCACTTGTTCCTAGTGACATACCCTGAAGTTGGGTACGAGTAGGAGCAAGATCGGAATTATACTGGTATTGTTTGTAAAAAGCGGTGGCCAAATCTTCCCAACTTCTGACACTGGTTCCTTCTAACTGATAAAACCATTCCAACTGAGCCCCCGACAGGCTGTCTTGAAAGAAGTGAATCCAGAGGTTTTTATCTGCCGTATAGGGTTGAATTTTTCTCACATAAGACCTGAGATGCATCTTGGGACAGGATAGCCCGTCGTACCTCACAAACACTGGTACTTTGAATTTTGGGGGAATCACAATTCCGGCGACCAAGCCCATGTCTTCAAAATCCAAACCCGGTACCCTTTGCAATTCCATGGCAGCCAATCTGTCTTCTAAACCTTTGTATTTGTCATCAGCTGGAGGATACTGCTGGTCGGAATAATCTTCCTCCTCTTCAATTTCTTCCTCTTCCGCATCAGACTCGGAAGGCACCACAACTTGATCTCTTTTACTAGTCCCTTCATCAGAAGTGGGAGGAAAATCGAGCACTCTCCGATCTTCTCCGTTGAATCTTCTCCCCAAAGTGGCCACTCCAACCCTCTTCTTCTTCTTCTTCACTGGGTCCTTATTCTCCAGTTGAGTCTTGATATCCTCTTGACTCTTGACCAAGGTCATCAAGAGTTGCTGGAACTGTGCGTTCTGAGCCTGTAGGTCTTTGACTGTTTGCTCGAGATCCATCCTACTGAAATAAACAGCAGATAGATAAGGAACCCTGGAGTGAGACCTGCTTATGCACATGATGAATGGTATGCTTATGTATGCAATGCATTCAAGGGTTTAGAACATTCAAAATTGTTTCAGACAAAGAAGAACGCACGTCATATTAATAAGAAGAAACTTGTTAGTACATAAATGCCCCATGGGCCAAATATTACAAAATAAACTTCTCAAGGCAGAAAGACATTGCGCATCCTCTTTGGTGCGATGTAGGTATTGAGGGCCTCTTGCTCGTGGAGTCGGCGGGTAAGCTCTAGAACCTTCTTTTCACTGGCGTAATAGCTAGTTTCAAAAGTGTTCCGTTCCTCCTTGAGCTGAATCCAACTTTTCTGCATTTCCTCCCACGATGTAGGCATGTCGGGATGTAGGATGGTGTAGGGAACCTCTCCTTCCTTAACAGGCTCTTTAATCACCGGGAGAACATGAGGATAAGGCATCATAAGACTTTGGGCTCGGGCTCGTACCCACTTGAGATAGGGCTCAAGAGGGATGGAGTTCTTGTGTCCCAGAGTCTTACTATCAACCTTGTTGAGTTTTCCCCAAGATCTGATGAATCTTTGACGAAGTCCTTGCGCATCGTTGTCGAAGTCAAAAACTAAGCTAGGAATCAACATGTCATGAGGGCCATCCCTCCGTGCGTATCCAAATTGTCTCAAAGCTAGGCAAGGGTTGTAGGTGATACCTCCTCTAATTCCAAGTAAAGGAACATTAGGAAATTCTCCGCAGCGATCGATGATGATGACATTTTCTCTGGACCGAGAACACCAATGCACATCAGAATGAGTGAGAGTCATCAATCGTTGGGACCACCTTATACCTTGATCATTCTTCAAGACAGATTGTGGAAGGTGCGAAATAAACCACCTTGCGAGGATAGGAGTACAGCACATGAGAACACCCCTCTTTCTCATTGTTCGTGTGTAAAATGAGTGAAGAATGTCCCCAAGCAATGTTGGTATCGGGTTTCTGGACAAGAAGATTTTGACGGCGTTGGCATCTATCAATTGGTCAGAGTTTAGAAACAGAACCAACCCATAGATCAGGAGTGCCACAATTTCTTCAAAGGCTTGAAGATCCAATGAGTTCCAACATTCTTGTGCCTTTTCAAACAAGAATTTTGCTAAGAATCCTTTGACGCCGCTTCTGGTTTCCCAATGCCCCCTGATTTCAGATGGTTGTAGATGTAGTGCTCGAGCAACATCTTCAGGCTTTGGTTCCTTCTCCGTACCGTTGAAGGGTAGTTGATTAAGGATAGGGATTCTTAGGAGTTGAGAAAACTCCTCCAAAGTGGGGACCAATTGATAATCAGGGAAAGTGAAGCAATGGTGAAGAGGGTCAAAGAACTGGAATAGCACTTTCATCATGTCTTCTTCAATGTTGGTGTTGACTAAGCTGAGCAGTCTACCATGTCTTTCACTGAAGGATGAATTTTCCGGAATTCTTGAAGTGATCTCCTTGAGTTGAGGAGAGATTCTCACAAGGTTGACTTGAATGGTATTTCTGCGAGATATTTCCATGACCTACAAAACAGGAACAATGATGAAGATCCAAACCCCTGAAATGGTTAGTAAATGCATATGATGTTTCATGATGTTTATGATGTATGCACAAAACATATGTACAGGCAAATCACACCAAACCCTAGTTTCAGGCTTGCATGGGGTTCCATAGGTAAGTACCCTCTTGAGTGTAGTTGGCTTAAAAACCTGTCCTATAAATAGTAACCGGGTTCTAAGGAGCTCAATATCACTGGATTGTTTTCATTGTTCATTGTTTTGGTTTAGCCACTTAACTAGCGACCAAAATATTCCAAGAAAACAACCCTCAATGAGTGTAGTATCGAGTATCTACCAACTTCGGACTGCACCAAAGCCGGTCATCTCACTACCCCTAATAGAAGGCCAAGATGGTCAAGTAAGGTTCTAGGTCATTAGTGCTTAGTGACATCACTCAGCGGCCTCGTACTCTCCTTGATTGAACTCAAGGGTTACCGGTACTCACAAATATGTCGCACTAATATAGCTATTGCTTAGACCGTGTCGGTATACCCCGCACAGTTTCCACAACGTATTGCTATCTATGAATGTTTCCCAAAACCCGGGTGGAGGATTGTAAACCCAAACAATGGAGCCAAAGTATAAAGCAAACAAATCAAACAATTAGTCATGCAAGAGGGTGATCTAAGCCCTAAGGTTACTCCACTTTAAAGAATTCCCCAGCAGAGTCGCCAGTTCTGTGATACGGTGGGAGAACTGACTTATGTTTTGCGTTTGTTTTCGCAAATGTTTCGGTTGAGCAAGAGTCGCCACCGACTTTTTATTTTATCCTAAGGAAAGGTTTAAAAAGCACAGCAAAAACCTTTGAGATTTTTCTTGGGTTCGGGGAGTAGATTATAGAAGGGGAAGGTATTAGCACCCCTTCTATCCATGGTTATCCATGGGCTCTTAGGTACTTTCTTAGATCAACTTGCCTTGGTTTTCAATTGTTTGAAATGGTGCTTTGTGTGTGGTTTTGAAAATGTTTTGAAAAGATGCCTTGTATTAGGCTAACCTTGTAACAATTCTTTACTCGAATGTTTTACAAAAGGTATTTTATCTTTTTAAAAAAGATGTTTCAAGGGTTTTGAAAAGTTGATTTTTGAAAGTGTTTGTGAAGTGGGTTTTGAAATTAGGCAAGTGTTTTCTTGGAAAGTTTAGCAAGTACTTAAGAGTTTATCTACCCTAAAAATTTCCTCAAAGATTTTTATTATGTTTTAAACCTTTTGACAATTTTGTTCCACCATTGCATTTGGTGGACAATCTTGTCTTAGGAGATGAAGAGGGACAGGCGCGGGTCATCGTTTGGACCATAATTGCAACGGCGTTAAATATCTTTGGGCAATTCTCTTTAAGGGACTTTGATCATTTGTTTTTGTTTGTTTTGAAAAGTTTTATCGAGGGACTATGATCATTCAAATTATTTGCTTTGCCCAAAGAAATTCAACATACAACATGGCCCAATTATTTGAAGGCAACAAAGTGGAATACCCTAGGGGTGTAAGTGTGAGAAGTGTTGTTTATTTTCATGCTCATTTATCTTGTATTAGGTCAAACTATTTTTTATCGTTTTTTCGCATGCAAACCCTAATTCTAACATGGCATAATTAGAAAGCGTATAAAGTGCAAAATTTAAATTCCTACGCTATTACAACATAATAATATAGGGAGGGGGGTACAAATTTACAAATGGGGGATATTAGACAAGAATTTAAATCTAAATTATTACATCATTTTTGAATATTTGCAAGGTAAGTAAATTGCACAATTAAATAGAAATTAAATAAATATGCAAAATGCAAAAAGAAAGTTTTTATATGTATGAAAAAATATTATTTATGTAAAGATAAAAATAAGAAAATAAAAAGATATTATTTTTGAGTATTTTCATATTTAGGGCAAAACCCTAGTTTTAATCAAAATGTATATTAATTAATTAATCCACATAATATTTATTATTTACATATAAGAATAAAATAAAATATGGTATATTTGAAAAAAGGTCATTTTTTTGTATTAAATATTAAAAATAAAATATATACATTTTTTGGCGTTTTTATTCTAAGTATAATAATATATATATATATATATATATATATGTATATTTATATTATAAATATGTATTATATACAAAATAAGTATTTACTTAATATTTTAATAAAATAAATAAAAAAGTATTTTTTATGTGAAATATTTTCAGAAGGTAAATAAAAATAAAAATGCAAATAGAAGTATTTTTTACATATTTTCTATTTATCTTAAATAACAATATATATCTATTTATATACAAATCAAAAAGAAAATCAAATAAAAACCAAATAAAATCAAAAAATGATGAGAAAAATATTTTCAAAATTTTAATATGTTGAGAAAAAATAAACAAGTCAAACAAAAAAAGAAAAAGTCAAAAATGTTAAAAAATGAAGCAAATGGGCTGAGGGGTGTGAAACAGAAAAAATGGTGTGGATAGCAAAAATAACACAGGCCCAGCCCAATCCACTTCTTCTTCAACCTCTGAACAGATTTTGTTCAAAAACGCGCGCCAACAAGCTCCCTTTGAATGTCCTGATTCTTTGATCCTTTGAACAAACTTCCAACACAAAACATGTAAAGCATAATCTCACGATTTCATACATATAAAGAACATGAACTATCTCTCTAAGATGAGGGAGAATTTCTCTCCCCCTCTTTTCTGACCTAACTTTTCTACCATTTTCAGAGCTCAAATTCTCTCTACTCAGACAAAAGAAATGAAAAGTAAAGCTATGTACATGTTCAGGGCTATGAGTAGGACCTTGTTTCTTCACAAACTTAAGACTAAATATGCATGATAAGAGAGATACGAATTCAAACTTTTACCTATTCAGTTGGACTTCTATCTGGAGAATGAGGAACTTTCAGTGCAAGGTGATGATTGGAAAAGCTTCCTTGAGGTCCAGGGATGCTTTTTCAATGCTTACTTTGTCTTGAAACTCCTTGTATCGAGCTGTGGAACTTCAACTGCAAAAGGAAAAATTAAAAATGGTGGAAACTGTTAGAGTGATTACAGGTCAGGTTTTAGGCCATGGTTAGTTTGCATATGTTGTATGGAAGGTGTATGAATTGATTTTGGTGAGAATGCTCGAGGGAAATGGGAGTTTGCACTCAAACTGCAGAGGCAACCCTGTTTTTGCAGTTTGAGGATGATTATGGCAATGGGAGTGTTTGAAAGGTCAAGGATTCGTGCAAAAGCTTGGTTGGGATGTACTGAGTGTGTTTGATATCTTTTGTGTTGTGTTTGTAAGCTGAGGTTCAAGTTGTCACAAGTTATGGACCTTTCTTCTTTTCTAAGCAACAAAATGCCACTTGATGTTCTAGGCATGTAGGGGGCCTCCTAATGGGCTGCATAATCTTCTCTTGATCAGAGCAATTTGTCCATAATCTTGTGCCATTCAGATTTAGCTTGTACTTGTTGGATTTCTAATTTGACATAAAGTGAACTTTTGCAAAAATGGATAGTTTACTTTTTCCAAATTGGGATTAATCCTCTAGACAAAGCTTGAACTCAAAGAACTTGGTCTTGGTACAAAGAATATGCATTAAATTTATGAGTGTAACTTGGTTTAGGGACCTGTAATCAAGGGCATGCTGGTTTTGAGAAGTTGCATAATCTTATGAACATGAAAAATGGCCAATTCACAAGTGAGTTTTTGCTATATTGTGAAATTCGATTCTCCCTAACCATGAAGTTGTTTGAGAAGTTCTTGGACATTTTGGAAAGCTTGGAATGTGTACTACAATCCATCTTTGAAATGCAAATTGAAATTCCAAGTGGAAGGGTATGAAAAATGGCCTTGAAGTGGGGTAGAAAACCTTGTCAAAATAGGTTAAAATTCTACTAAGTTAAAAATGGTTTAGTGCCCTTATTCAAAAAATTATAACTTGAGATACAAGCTTCAAATGAGAAAACTTTGTGAATCAAAGTTGTATATTATGCAACAATCTACAACTTTCATGTTTTGACTTTTGTTTGAATCAAAATGGATCATGGTGAAAAGATGGGGCAAAGTTGGGAAAAAATTAGGTTTTTTCATAACTTAGAAAAATTCTAAGTTATGAAAAATTCCATTTTCAAACCCTAATTTGCAATTTGTGATTTCTTGGTGAACAAGTTTCATGATTTGGCATATTTTGATGAAAAATGAATCTTGACTCTTGATTTTGACCAAAAAGTCAAAGTTTGACTTTTCAGTATACAGTCAAAATTGATCAATTGACTGGGAAATTCAACTGTCAATCTTGTGTACTTGGGATCTTTTGAGTTTGATGAACATGTCAAGATAATTCCATGGGGTCCTTGAGTCCATATATGAGCTTGGTTTGCCATTGGCTAGGTCAAACAATCAAAAATTGCCTTTGTACAGTCAAAACCCTAAAAATGACCATTTTGCCCTTTTGGTGATCTGATCAAATTTCTTGTGGAATTGTGATCCAAACTTGATCAAATGGTTCATATGAGTTCATAATGTTGATGTGGATCAAATTTCATGAGATTTGACTGTCAATTGGCCACAGTTGACTTTTTCCCCAATACAGTTGATTTCTAGGTCAACTGTCCAATTGACTGGGCAAAACTTGGAATCAAGACTTGAAACTTGGTATGGATAATCTTGGGAGTCCAATATGAAGCATGAAAGTCATATTGGGCACTTTGGGTCAAAACAACTTTGTGCAAACACAAACCCTAATTCTGAGTCCACAGTGCAAGGGGAGGTCTTGAGCAGATGAAACCCTAACTGAGTCTTGAGCTTCAAGAGCTTTGTGAGGAGAGATCAATGAGAAATGGGAGGGCAAATTTTGGGGTACAACAATAGCCATTATTTAATCTTATCCTGAAAAGGGTAAAACATTAACTGTATGCATTGTCATGATGTATGAAATGCATGGTACAATGAGATTGTGATATATGCATTCGTGTTATCAATGTTTATGATATATGGATGTGATGTATGTGAGCTAATCTGTTGCACTGCTGTTGGATTGGGGAAAATAAATCCCTGACTACTGCTGAGGATATGGAGTGTAAGTCTTCATGTTGTGAAGTTGAAGTGTTGATAAATTTCCGCTTAGAGAAATAAAATCTGTTTTAAGGGAAACGCCGTGTACTGCTTGTGAAATCCCATTGGGGAATCCTGAGAAATTTGGCGACTTCTACCGGGGAGTGATAGCTGGAAGTTTTATTCTGCTGGGGATTAAACTGCACACTGTGGGGGATTTTATGGAATAGTTTAAAGATATTACCCTATTTCTTAAATCCGTCAGTGATTGTCTTTTTATTTTGTTCATTTGTAAACATTAGTTACGTTCAAATGCATATGTTCAAAAATAAATCATTGGACGTTTTTGTAAACAAAACACAAAAATAAAGAAAAACAGATAGTTTTGCACTTTCAAAGGGATATCTTTGTATTGACTTTAGTAAGTATTATTGTACAATGAGACAAACATTCTAGTAAGAGAATTTCGTCGTAAAAAATGAAAATTTGATACAAAGAAAAAAATATCTATGTGAAATAATCCCATGGGGTTCCCATTCTGCTAAAGCCTTCGTGTCTCTGAGCATCTCATCTATTTGTTGCCTTGTCCGAAGCTGATTGAATTGATCAGAACCGCTGATTTTGTCAGTTGAAGCCAAAGGTTGTCCGTAAGGTGATTCAACAGGACATAGTCATACGCTTTAATTCCCTAACTTTTTCCTGGACCGCCCTTTCGGGTTTTCAGTCCACCGGATACCCTTTTTTGCCCAAGCTGCTCTTTCGGGTTTTCAGCTTGCCGGGTGCACAGATTTTTTTATTTTATCCATAATTTTTTCCCGAACCATTTTGGTTCGCCGGGATGCCCTTGTTTTTCCTAGGTGTGTCAACCTAGCGAGTCTCTTATACATAGTATCTTTTGACTATGTCCGCGTTCACGGGGTGCGGCAGGTCGTCGCCATCCATAGTGGTTAAGATCATTGCTCCACTAGAGAATATGTGTTGTACCCCAAAATTTGCCCTCCCATATTCTTCAAAGATTTGCAAAGTCAAGCTTCAAAACCCCCCAAGGGTTGCACAGTTCAAGGGCCTCCTAAGCAGTCAAAACTAGGGTTTGTGTTCTGATCAAGAAAATGAAGTTTTCAAAGGTCTAATCAAGTCTCACATGCCTACAAATATGGTCAAGTATCCTCATATCAAGTTTCAAGACATTCAGCTCAAAATTGCACAGTCAAAACCCTAAATTGCACTACAGTCAACTGTAGGGGCAAAATGGTCATTTGACAGTCAAAAGTTCAAATTTTTTGTCAACATATCATTTTGAAGCCACAAACATCATTTGATCAATGCTTGATCATGATTCTCAAAATTTGGCTCAAAAATCATCAAGATGCAAAAGTTTCCTTATTTGGACAGCTGAAAAAGTCAACTGAAATTGACCAGGGCATAACTTTCACATGGATTATCAGAAAAATTCCATCCAAAGCTCATTTTGAAGATAAAGACATTTCCTACAACTCCTCTTCATACTTAAAGTCCAAGAAATGCTCTCACAAAAAGTTATCAATTTCAACATTATAGGTCATTTTCAAAAGTCAACAAAAAGGGACTTTAAGTCAAAGACCATAACTTGAGATTGGTAAATCAAAATGACATGGGACCAAAGGCATTGGTTAGAGGACTCAAAGACCTTTCCAAAATGTCCAAGAAAATGAGAAAAGCTTAAAAATTGAGCAATTTATGCCTTGTGGAAGTTGGGAAAGTTTTGGATATTTTGAAAAGTCAACATTACTTCAAATGACCTAAAGTTGCTAATGGGCCCATGTTTCTTCCACAATTCATCATTCCAAACATGTGCACGACCACTTGGCCCAAAGGGAAGTATTTTTTCACTTTTTATTTATTTATTTGAATTTTTATTTATAATAATTCACTTAAATCAATTAAATATGTGAAAAATATTTAACTTAACCTAACAAATCTTTTTGTACATGTTTTAGTCTCAATAATTCGTGCATATCCCAATATAGAAGGATTTGGAGAGATTGGAGCTGATTTGTATCAAAAAGCACATGGAAAAAGATTGAGAAAATCTTATAAAATCAAATTTCCAAAATCATGAATGCAAGATATTTGGATCCATATTCTTAACCTAATGCATTCAGTACAAAAGCCTAAACACAACCCTAATGTTCATACACACGCAGCTGCCCAAAAAACCAGAAAATCAAATTTGGAATTTTGTCTAAAAAACTCAAATCTGAAAACACCCTTAGAAGGCGATTCAAGTCTCAGAACCTATTCCATTGGCTTCTTGGAGGATTATAGGACATAACTGAATCATTCCCCAAGCCCCATACTCAAGGAAACGCAAGGTTACCATTGAAGTTGGTAAAGGAAATTCCAAAACTGTTTTCCATTATCCATGCATCTTTATCATATTTTGTTGTTATGTTTATGTTTATGATGAAGTTTGCAAGCTAATCATATGATTTAATTGAAGTTTCATGCACTCTATGCCAAGATACCATGTTCGTGTTCTAGGGTTTACAGGATTGGAAATTAGGGGTTTTTGAATGAGGAAAAATTAGAACCCCTGAGTACCACCATTGACACGAGCAAGACTGGACGAAGAAGAAGCCACCATCGCGCCTAATTTATGGAGCCCCTGGGGCTATTCGCTATTTTTTTGTATCATACCTGTGGCAACGCGTGAAAACCGTTGCCTATGTTTCTTTTGTTTCAGAAAAATAAAGCACGAAGAAGAAGATGATACCGTGGCGAATGGTGATAGGCCAGTTCAAAAATTCGCGCGCTGAAGGCATTAAGGAATTGTTTTATATTATAATGTTTGTTTATTATAGGATATACAAGAAACACGCGTGGATCAACTGGCAAGGCTTACTATTGGTAACGTTCAGGACCTGGGTTCGAGCCCCAGGTCCTCACTTCCCTTCATATTATTTTCCATTTGATATTCTCATGCAATTTCAGCCTAGAGGAACACCATACACTTCCAAGATCCAGTCGTCCACGCGTTGGTTACATCAATCTAAAGGCTCAGATTCAAGGCATAGGGTAGGCCCTGGTCAAAGGTGCCACATAGTGTCTGGAAAAGTCAACGAACTTGAAGGTCAGTGGGCTCAAATTCATGGGCTATACCTCCTATTTGGGGTCTGAACCCCCCAGGTTTGCAAAATTTTTAATTGCTCTTTATTTTTTTCCTTTATATTTTTTACTTTCAATTATTATATTTATTTAATCCTGTCAATTTAATTAATTATTTTCACAAAAATATAAAATATCATAAAAAATCAGAAAAAAGGTTAAAACAATAAATAATTTTTATTTTAGTATTTTCTTAAATAAATTTGCATGTAAATAAAATTAGTCTTAAATTAGGTTTGTAATTTTAATTCTTTTAATAAAAAATATAAAAAACATAGAATTAGGTTTAATTAATGTTTTTATTCCTTTTTAATTTTTCTTTTTTTTATATAATAATATTATTTATTTTATTTATTTTATAATTAAATTTGTATATAAAAATTAGGTTTAATTTAGGTTAAATTCTAATGTCTTCTTAAAAAATTAAAATAAAATAGAATTAGGGTTAGCGTTTAATTGCAATTAATGTTTTCTATTAACTCCTAAAATACTAAAAATACCAAAAAAATAATTCCTTTTCATTTTTATTAATTAATGCCATGTAATTTTAATTTCGCAAAAAGGGTCCAACGCCCTCGTTCCGTTTAATTCTCATTAATACGCGTATTTATTTTATTTCATTATAATACTTATGTATCTCTCCCGAAGCCATGTAATTATTTGTCGCACTTCTTAATTCTTTATTTTCTTTTATTTCTTTATTTTTCTGTCAAATCGGGTCCTGGTTAATTTTGGCGATGTGGACCCGCGCCGGTTGTAATAACTTAGAATTTATGTTCCCGCAAATATTTTAACTGTTAATCAAATGACATGAAAGAATGTATGGACAAAATAAAAACAAGCGTAGAACACCAATAATATGACAAGATAAATACAAATGAAAACGACACACGAATCGCACACACCACCCCTAGGGTACGCCTCACTGTTGCCTTGCCTCGAAAGGTGATCGTCGAGTAGAGGATGTCTTAGTAAGTCCTCATGATCCGGGAACCTGGCATGAGGGTAGCTTCTAAGGTGTCTTCCCATTGCTCTGGTGATCACCATGTCCCGAACTTCGAATTGACCCGAACACCTCCAACGGTGGTGCTACCTACCTCTCAATGGTGGGATGGCACTACCTTAAAGGACATTTACACAGACGAATTCCTTAGGGTAGGTAGGTTCTCGTAGATACTTGCTCTAAATTTCAAAACAAAACAAAATACTTTTCACACCAACACATTTTCAAAAAAGCTTTCGAAAGCAACTTTTCAAACACTCTTGAGGACCGATACAAGAGTCGAACTGGAATTTTCAAAGAAACTTTTTAAAACCCACAGTTGAAAAGCAAACAAACCATTTTGAAAACACAAGTGAGCAAGTATCTAAGAGCCCATGGATAACCATGGATAGAAAGGGTGCTAACACCTTCCCTTTCTATAATCTACCTCCCGAACCGAGAGCAATCTCTTTAAGGAATTTTTCTGTGCTTTTGTCCTTTCCATTTGGAGAAAATAAAAGACGGTGGCGACTCTTGATTCCGCGACATTTCGCGAACCAGCGTTAAACAGTCAGTTCAAGATCCACCGATCACAGAACTGGCGACTCTGCTGGGGACACAAACTTAAAGTGAGGTGTACCTTAGGGCTAGTTCATAACTGTGTTTTCACTTGTATTGATTTGCTTGCTTTACTATTGTGGGTTGCATCGGAGTTACATAGATCCTAACCCGGATCTGGGGATACCCTGTTTAGGTAGCATAAGCTGTGAGGGACCTGTCCGGCGTAGACCGACACAGGTGAAACAGTGGCTACGTTGGTGTGGCACCTTGGTCTGTACCGATATCCCTTGTGTCGTAACGAGGAGAATATGGGTCTTCTAAGGAGTCATTAAGCACCAACAACCTTAGAACCTTAATTGACACAACTTGGCCTTTAGAATTGTAGCAGTATGCTACGCCCATTGAGGATAAACTCTCGTGATGGTTCTGGCCGCAAGAAAAGATTGCGATGCTGGAGTTATGACCGATTGAGGGTAGTCAATGATATTGGGATCCTCTAAGAACCCGGTTACTTTTGATTAGGACAGGTATGAACCAACAAACTGAAAGAGGGTAGTACCTAGACCTCATGCTGGCCTAAACTTTAGGGGCTTGTCTTGTGTGACTTGTGTGCCTTACCATGATTGCCTTTGTATCTATATTTGGTGTGCTTTATCATAACATCATAGCATCATGAGCATTGCACGCATCCTGCATAAGGACTGACCATTTCAAAGACAAGAGGGTTTCACCTTTGCTTTGTTTTGTAGGACATTATGATGCCTGTGCGAAGGAATACTATCCGGTTCAACTTTGTTCGTTCACCTGAGTTGCTTGATGAGTTGGTTAGCAGAATTCCAAATACCACTTCCTTCATCCAGAGGCATGGTTCCCTTCTCAGTTTAGTCACTGCAAAACGGGATCAACAGTTGATGAGTGTTCTGACCCAGTTCTATGACCCTCTGTACCAGTGCTTCACCTTTCAAGACTTCCAGCTGGTCCCTCCCCTGGAAGAGTTCTCTGATTTGCTTGGTATCCCTATCTTGGATCAGACTCCCTTTACTGGTTGGGAAAAGACCCTCAGGCTTGAGGATGTTGCTGCAGCTCTTCCTTTGACCCATCAAGAGGTAACAGACAATTGGGTAACTAGAAGCGGAGTTAAGGGTTTCTTGGCCAAGTTTCTAATTGGTAAAGCTAACAGTCTCTGGAATGACCTGGACTTTAGGGCATATGAGGACATCTTGGCTCTCCTAATCTATGGGTTAGTCCTGTTTCCTAATCCTGACAACTTCATCAATGTCACGGCCATAAGGATCTTTATGTCTCAGAATCCTGTGCCCACTCTCTTGGGTGACATCTTGCAACAACTTCATGCCCGTACTACCCGAAGACGAGGAACCCTATGGTGTTGTATCCCTTTGTTGGTGAGGTGGTTTATTTCGCACCTCCCTAAGTTCGTACTGAAGAATCAAGAAGGAAGAGGTTGGGCTCATAGGTTAATGTCTCTCACCGATAAAGACATCATTTGGACTTGCAGAGGTTTGGATGAGATAGCTATTATTGATCGATGCGGGGAATACCCTAATGTTCCTCTGATTGGTACCCAAGGAGGGATCTCCTACAATCCATGTCTAGCACTCCGTCAGTTTGGAAGAGCAAGAAGAGCATGTCCCCGTGAGATGTTGGTGCCTCACATCAGTTTTGAGTTTCAGGTGGATAGTGACGAGCTGCGTCGTAGGTTCATCAAGGCTTGGGACAAAGTTCATAAAGCTGACCCACAAGAGTTAGGGCCAAAGACTTCTTTACCTATGGAAGCCTACTACAAATGGGTTCGCATCCGCGCTCAGAAGTTAGGTATGTCGTATGAAGCTGTCAGACCCGTCATTCTTGAGTGTCCTGACAAAGATGGTGTTACTCCAACTGTCCTCCCTCCTCAGATACCTACTGATTATGAGACATTGAAGAGATCTTGGTCGCAACTGCGAGAAGAGCGGGATTCTTACCGGGAAAAGTTCAACGAGCAGGAATCAAAGATCCAGAAGCTGACCAAGCAGTTGGAGAATGAGAGAGCTCTGAATGCCTACATCCGTACTGAGAAGAGGAGACCATGGGATCAATAAGGAGCCCCAGATGTGCTTTTACAGTTTTATTTTCCTTTTCAGTATTTCTTCTCATGTAACGCCTAAGGGCAACCTGTTGAATAATTTCAGTTTCAAAGTTAAATCTAATGAAGTGTGTTCCTTTTTGTTTACAAAGTTGGTTCCCGATTGTCTTTGAAAACATAAATCATACGCATTTCATACATCATGTGCATAGCAAGTTTTTCCTCTTTTCAGGTTGCTTACAGTTCTTCGCTGTTTATTTCAGCATCATGAATCCTGACTCTTCATCAACTGAGACATCCATTAAGGCTCTTCAGGCGCAGAATGCGCAGTTTCAGGAATTAATCAAGGGTTTGGCTCAAGGCCAGGAGGAGCTGAAGGCTATGCTCCTGAAGAAGGAGAAGAAGAAGAAGAGAAGAATTGTTCTGTTCAACTCGGGCCGAAGGTTTGGCAACACTCTACAGCAGGAAGAGGCTGGTTCTTCTGTTGGCAAGAGTAGTCCTCAGGCAGAAGCAAGGGTTCCTAGTCCGGTAGTCTCCGACAACGAGACTGATTTTGATGAAGAGCAGTACCCTCCTGCAGAAGACAGATACAAGCAACTGGAGGATAGGTTGAAAGCTATGGAGGTTCAACAGGTACCTGGGCTGGATTTCGGAGATCTGGGTTTGTCTACTGGTGTGATTATCCCTCACAAGTTCAAAGCACCATCCTTTTCTAAGTATGACGGGGCATCTTGTCCCAAGCTGCATCTAAGGTCCTATGTTCGGAAAATTCAACCGTACTCTGCGGATAAGAATTTGTGGATCCACTTCTTCCAGGAGAGTCTTTCAGGGACTCATCTCGAATGGTTCTATCAGCTGGATGGGACCAAGGTTCGTAACTGGGAGGAGTTGGCTACTGCTTTCTACAAGCAGTATCAATATAATGCCGACCTTGCCCCCACACGTACCCAACTCCAGGGCATGTCGTTAGGTGCAAGTGAAGGTTTTAAAGAGTACGCTCAGAAGTGGAGAGACCTGGCTGGCAGGGTGCAGCCTCCGTTGACTGATCGGGAGTTGGTAGACATGTTCTTGGGGACCTTATCTGGGCCGTTTTTCAACCATCTTATCGGGAATTCATCTGCAGGGTTCACTGATCTGATTCTAACAGGAGAAAGAATTGAGGCTGGGTTGAAGTCTGGAAAGATTGCGAAGGGTGCGTCATCTAGTTCGGAGAAGAAACCCTTCAAGAAGGAGGCTAGTGCCGTGTATGGTTCCAAGAGATCAGAGAGACCTGAGCGCCGCCAATCTGTCAGTGCGGTAATGATTGCTAAGCCTGCTGCCGCTCCTCGGCCGACCAATCCTCAAAGGGCTGAAAGACCCCGGAGAGAGTTTACCCGGTTAAGCATGACCCTATCGCAGATCCTGCCACAGTTGCTATCCACCAATTTGGTAACTGTCAGGGAGGCTCCGAAGTTCCCCAATACTGCATCTCCTAAGTACAACCCGAATGCTCGTTGTGCTTACCATTCAGATAGCCCGGGGCACTCTACCGATGACTGTTGGACGTTAAAGAGTAAGGTGCAAGACCTTATCGACGCGAAGGAGATACAGTTCGAAGCGCCTGAGAGACCGAATGTAGTTACTGCCCCTATGCCTCAACATGGGGTAAATGCTGTTGACGAAGACGTTTATGCTGTTTCTGTGGATGATCTGGCCACTCCTCTAAAGACTGTCAAGAAGAACCTGCTGCTGGCCGGTTTATTTCCGGGTTGCAGCGAGGGTTGCCTGTTCTGTGCTGTGTCCCTATCTGGTTGTCCCTTGCTGAAGTTAGGCATCCAAAGCCTAATGGATAGCAAGGAGATTCTGTTTAAGAAGTCTGCTGTTCAGTTGGTTCCGATGGAAGAAGTTTCTGTGGTGACTATCTTCAATAATCCAATCCCGGCTCTCCCGAAGAAGCCCGTTCAAATCATGACCGTTGCACCTGTGATTATCACTGTTCCGGGGCCCCTGCCCTATGTATCTGATAAAGCTATCCCCTGGCATTATGGGGCAGATGTGTATGTGAATGGGATTAAACAAGAGTTCGACGCTGGTGCCAGCATCTGTGACATCACTGGCCCAGCCAAGGTTACCCGCAGTGGCAGGCTCTTCTCGCCTGACATTGCACCTCCTGCTGCTCGAAGACCGCTTCTCATAACTCCTACAAGTGTACCTATTCTTGCTGCTGATCCAATTGTTTCTCCTGCTGCCGAGTCATCCAATGCTCGGGGCAAAGGAGTTGAAGTTGAGCCTGCCCAGATGGAGGCACCTATACCTGTAACTGCTGAGGCCTCCCAACAAGAGATGGAGGAGATTCTGAAAATTATAAAGAAAAGTGACTTCAATGTTGTGGAACAGCTGGGGCACACGCCCTCCAAAATCTCCATGCTCTCTTTATTGTTGTGCTCCGAGGCCCATGCTAAGGCCTTAATCTCTTTCCTCAAGACGGCTCATGTGCCACATGAGACGTCTGCAGTCCAGTTCACTGATTGCGTAGCAAATCTGACAGCAGACAATGGCTTGGGTTTCTCAGATGCTGACTTGACCGCGAAGGGAAGAGACCATAATGATGCCCTGCATGTCTCTATTGAATGCAGGGGCACTACTCTGGCACATGTGTTGGTAGATACTGGTTCATCTTTGAATGTGCTACCGAAGAAGGCTTTAGATCGTTTGGACTGCGAAGTCTTGGAACTGAAACCCAGCAACATCATCGTCAGAGCCTTTGACGGTTCCAAGAGGATGGTTCATGGAGAGGTCGACATTCCGATTCGTGTGGGCTCTCAGGTGTTTGACTCTACATTTTATGTGATGGATATCCGTCCATCGTACTCTTGTTTACTGGGTCGACCTTGGATACATAAGGCTGGGGCAGTGACCTCTACCTTGCACCAGAAGCTGAAGTACCCCGTCAGAGGGAAGATCGTCACTGTGCAGGGAGAGGAGGAGTATATGGTAAGCCACCTAAATTCCTTCAGATACATTGAGATGGATGGGGAGTTTATTGAAACCCCCTTTCAGCATTTCGAGGAGGTGCTTCCAATCACAGCAGCAGCAGGAACAGCAGCGGAAGAAAGTGTTCCTTTGAAGATGGCCTCCCTGAAGGATGCTCGGGTTGTGGTTCAGAAGGGTGAAAGTGCTAACTGGGGCAGACTTCCAGACTTCACACAGAAGACTGATAAATTTGGGCTGGGTTTTACCGAAGAGGGTCAGAAAGCTATGCGGTAGGCGAAGATCAGAAGACCTCCTGTATTCATTACAAATCCAGGGGTAAATGCTGTGGGGGAAGACAATGAATTGGACGAAGCTGAATTCAATAGCTGGATCTATCCGACGACCGAAGGCGGATTGAACAATTGGATTGCTAAGGACCATACTCCTGTTACCTTTGTGACGCAGTAATAAATTTCTTTGTTTTGTTATTTTGTAATAAACAATAATAAACTCTTTGGCCCGGTGTCTTACCCGAGGCACCGTGGTATCATTTGTGAGGGCATATAAATTGTCATTTCATATATCATGAATGAAAATCTTGGACGTATTTTCGCATTGCAAATTTTATGCTCCTTTTCTGTCTTTATTTCCTTTACATATATTTCAAAACAGCTGTATTTACACACACACTCACTCATACAGGTTTCAATCCACTCTGGATCTCACTGATAACAACTCTGCTACTACCAATTATGACTTCGAAAATCTGATCAACTTAGCCGAAGACGAAGGTGAAGATGACTGCGAAGTGCCTGGCGAGCTTGCAAGACTGTTGCTTCAGGAAGAGAGGGCAATTCAACCCCATGAAGAGCCAGTGGAAACAATAAACTTGGGTACTGAAGCAGACAGGAGAGAGGTGAAGATTGGTGCCAACCTAGAGCTCAGCGTGAAGCAACGGTTGACTCAGATGTTGCATGATTATATGGAGATCTTTGCCTGGTCCTACGAAGACATGCCCGGGTTGGATACCGATATTGTGGTCCATCACTTGCCAACTAAGGAAGACTGCCCTCTGGTTAAGCAGAAGGTCTGTCAGATGCGTCCAGAGATGTCTGAGAAGATTAAAGCCGAGGTCATGAAACAGTTTGATGTTGGGTTCCTTGCAGTGACTTCTTACCCTCAGTGGGTTGCTAATGTGGTGCCGGTACCTAAGAAGGACGGTAAGGTCAGAATGTGTGTCGATTACAGGGATCTGAACAGGGCCAGCCCCAAAGATGACTTCCCCTTACCTCACATTGACGTCCTTGTTGATAATACGGCTCAGCACAAGGTATTCTCTTTCATGGATGGCTTTTCAGGTTACAATCAAATAAAGATGGCACCTGAAGACATGGAAAAGACTACATTTGTTACTCAGTGGGGCACCTTCTGTTACAAGGTCATGCCATTTGGATTAAAGAATGCTGGGGCAACCTACCAACGTGCCATGGTTGCTTTATTTCATGACATGATCCATCACGAGATAGAAGTGTATGTGGACGACATGATCGCAAGGTCTCAGACTGAGGAAGAACACCTAGATCATCTGCAGAAATTGTTTGACCGGTTGAAAAAGTACAAACTGAGATTGAACCCGAACAAGTGCACCTTCGGGGTAAGATCGGGAAAGTTGCTAGGCTTCGTGGTCAGTGATAAAGGTATTCAAGTGGAACCTGCCAAGGTCAAAGCTATTCAAGAGATGCCAGTCCTAAGACAGAAAAGGAAGTCAGAGGCTTTTTAGGACGCCTGAATTACATTGCTCGCTTCATCTCACATCTGACTGCTACTTGTGAGCCAATCTTCAAGCTGCTGAAGAAAGATCAGGTAGTACGTTGGAACGATGAATGTCAGGCTGCCTTCGACAGAATCAAAGAGTATCTCCAAGAACCACCTATCCTTATGCCACCGGTTGAAGGGAGACCTCTGATACTATACCTAACAGTGCTGGACAACTCAATGGGGTGTGTGCTGGGGCAGCATGACGAGTCTGGCCGAAAAGAGCATGCCATTTATTACCTTAGCAAAAAGTTTACCGACTGTGAGACCCGATACTCACTGCTCGAGAAAACTTGCTGCGCTTTGGTATGGGCTGCTCGCCGGCTGAGACAGTATATGCTGACTCACACTACCTTATTGATCTCAAAAATGGATCCTATAAAGTACATATTCGAAAAGCCTGCTCCGTCTGGGAGAATTGCAAGATGGCAAATGATCTTGACGGAATACGACATTCAGTACACAACCCAGAAAGCCATCAAGGGGAGTGTATTGGCAGACCACTTGGCACATCAGGCCGTAGATGATTATCAATCAATGAACTTCGAGTTTCCAGACGAAAGCATCATGATTGTGACTGATTGTGAAGTACCTGGACCGGATGAAGGACCTGAACCAGGATCCCGATGGTCTATGCACTTCGATGGAGCCTCCAATGCTTTGGGTAACGGTATCAGCGCCATAATCATATCACCTCAAAGTACTCATACTCCACTCACTGCCCGGCTATGTTTCAACTGTACCAACAACATGGCAGAGTATGAGGCGTGCATCATGGGTCTTCAAGCTGCGATCGACCTAAGGATTAAGTTTCTGAGTGTTTTCGGAGATTCCGCTCTTGTGATCAATCAGATCAAAGGAGAGTGGGATATGAAACATCCAAACCTGATTCCTTACAGAGAATGTGTGTTGACCTTGATCCCCCACTTCACAGAGATAACCTTTGAACACTTCCCGAGAGAAGAGAATCAGCTGGCGGACGCGTTAGCTACAATGGCTTCTATGTTCAAGGTTAAATGGGATAATGAGGCTCCCCGGATCATCATCTGGAAACTGGACGAACCGGCATACTGTTGTGATCTCGAGACTGAATTGGTGACTGAGAAGCCTTGGTACCATGAGGTGAAGAGATATTTGGAAGCTCAGGAATACCCTGAAGGTGGCTCTATCAATGATAAGAAGTTCCTGAGAAGGTTCGCAGCCAAGTTCTTCCTTAGCAACGGCATCTTGTATAAACGAAACCATGATTCAACCTTACTGCGTTGTGTGGATAAGACGGAAGCAGAAAGGATCATGGAAGAGCTACATGAAGGGACCTTTGGTATACATTCCAGTGGGCACACTATGGCTAAGAAAATCCTACGGGCAGGATATTACTGGTCCACGATGGAAGCTGATTGCTACCAACATTCCAGGACATGCCATAAGTGTCAGATTTACGCAGATAAGGTGCATGTTCCTCCAGTTCCCCTGAATGTTCTGACTGCGCCCTGGCCGTTTGCAAAGTGGGGCATAGACATGATCGGTGAGATTAAACCTACGGCGTCTAATGGGCATCGCTTCATCCTAGTGGCGATTGATTACTTCACGAAGTGGGTCGAGGCAGCATCCTATGCTACGGTAACCAAGACTGTTGTGGCACGGTTCATTCGGCACAACCTGATCTGTCGGTACGGCATCCCAGAGAGAATTATTACAGACAACGGTACCAATCTAAACAATAAGATGATCGCTGAGCTCTGCAAGCAGTTCAAGATACAGCACCACAATTCTTCTCCTTACAGACCGAAGATGAATGGGGCTGTAGAAGCAGCAAATAAGAACATCAAGAAAATTGTGCAGAAGATGACAATGACCTATAAAGATTGGCACGAGATGTTACCGTTTGCTCTACATGGGTACCGTACCTCAGCTAGGACGTCAACCGGGGCAACTCCTTTCTCTCTGGTTTATGGTATGGAGGCAGTCTTGCCGATCGAAGTGCAAATACCCTCTCTCCGGATAATGAAGGATGCAAATCTGAACGAAGATGATTGGATCCAGACACGACTTGATCAGCTCAACCTCATTGATGAAAAGAGACTCGCTGCTATCTGCCATGGTCAGACGTATCAGAAACGAATGATCAGGGCATTTAACAAAAAGGTCAGACCACAGGAATATCAAGTTGGGGATCTGGTAATCAAACGAATCATCCTTCCTCAGAGTGATCCAAGGGGAAAATGGACCCCTACGTACGAAGGGCCATTTGTGGTTAAGCATGTGTTCTCAGGAGGAGCAATGATATTGACCAACATGGATGGTGACGACCTTCCTCACCCCGCCAATGCAGACATAGTAAAAAAATACTACGCATGAAAAAAGACCCGCTAGGCTGACATGCCTAGGCAAAAATTAGGGCTTCCCGTCGAACCAAAAGGGTTCGGGCAAAATGAAGGGATGAAAATGAAAAAAATCTGTACACCCGGCAAGTCGAAAACCTGAAAAGGCGGCTTGGGCAAAAATGGGTATCCCGGTGGACTGAAAACCCAAAAGGGCGGTCCAGGCAAAAATTAGGGATAAAGCGTAATACTATGTCTCATTGATCACTTTGCATCCAGAATCCGGTATCTACATCAAGTTCAGACGGCATCGATCAGTCAGCTTCACCTTTAACCAAGGTCATCAAGTGATGAGACGCTCGGAGTTATAAAGGCAATAGCAGAGTTGAAACCCAGTGAGATCATTCATTTCACACAGCTGTTTTATTTTCTTTTGTACAAAATTTGTATAAACTCTCTTGTTCGGCGGCGTTCCTCTTACTAGGACGTCAGCCTCTTGTACATAAAACGCCTATTTACAGGCCATTCAAAATCAATACAAATATGCTTTTCAGTTAAACGTGCCAATTGTTTTTCTTTTTCTGTTTTGTTTTGCGAAGAACGTCCAAGGTTCAATTTGTGATATATGCACTGACAATAATTTTCTAACTCATAAATATTTGCATACGAAACAAAGGATTAATTACAGGTAACATTAGAAACAGGGGCAATAAGAAGTTGTCTAAAGCAATCTGATTGTTCTATCATCCAAAGGTACCAAGGTAGGTTCAGCTAAAGAACATAACTAGGCATCTTAATTCCCCAGAGAGTAATTCAGCAGTCAGCGCATTCTTCTCCAAGCAGAGTTGTCAAATCTCAAGGAAGTTGGGTATCCTCCAGCAGATCTCAACATTCCCCAGCAACATACAGGCATTCTTAACAAGCATCCCCGGCAGTCTTGACCTAAAGATTGTTCCCCGGTGGCATATCAACATTCAAAGGAATCACTTCCCCAGCATATCAAAACTTCCCCAGGAAAGTCCAATCTAGTTCCCCAGGAAAGTTGGAATTCATACCCCCAAGCAGAAAGCTTATCCCCAGTAAATTCTGGAAGCTTATCCCTCGCAGAGCACGAACGTGTCACCCGGCTTTATTTAAAAGAGTTATTTCCTTAACAGGATATAACTGGGTTATCCTCAGCCAAAAGCCACGGAAAGAGCGTCCTCGACGAAGTATCCTTATCCCCAGCGAAGTCTATCAGCACTTCCAACGCAACAAGACATCCTCAGCAAAATTATTATTATTATCAACAAGGCATCCCTCTTCCCACAGAGTATTGCTTCCCAGCATGGTCGCTAGAGTATCTTTTCTCCCCGCAGAATCTTCCATTTGCCAAGTTTATTCCGCAACGGGGTCATCTTCTCCTACCGGTATTCTTGCAGTTATCATCCCCAGCGGAAGCAAAATCTATTCTTTAACATCAGCCCAGGATATGACTTCCCGGCACCCGTCAAGGATTTAATTTCCTAGACGAAAACATACATTCATAGAACATCACGTACATCATTATAGCATGCATAGACGCATTATATCATACAAATCTCATTTATGTTGAGAACATCATTGCTTGATCCATATCATGCATTGCATATGACTGACCTTTACCTTTCAGGAAAGATGCAGTTGAAATTCTCAATCATATTTCAAGACCTAGACCGGTTCAGTTAATCGACTCCAAAGATTTCTTATCCAGTCCCAGGCCTTCTCTAGTCCAGCTAAATCGACTCCCAACAGATTTTTCTGATAAAGACTCAGTAGAAGTTATCCCAGATTATTATTTCCGATGGTTCCCTCTCCGACGGTGAGTGAGGTGATAATTTCTTTTCAGATGGTTCCCTCTCCGACGGTGAGTGAGGTGATAATTCCTTTTCCTATGGTTCCCTCTCCGACGGTGAGTGAGGTGATAATTCCTTTTCAGATGGTTCCCTCTCCGACGGCGAGTGAGGTGATAATTCCTTTTCAGATGGTTCCCTCTCCGACGGTGAGTGAGGTGATAATTCCTTTTCCTATGGTTCCCTCTCCGACGGTGAGTGAGGTGATAATTCTTTTTCAGATGGTTCCCTCTCCGACGGTGAGTGGGGTGATAATTCCTTTTCAGATGGTTCCCTCTCTGACGGTGAGTGAGGTGATAATTCCTTTTCCTATGGTTCCCTCTCCGACGGTGAGTGAGGTGATAATTCCTTTTCCTATGGTTCCCTCTCCGACGGTGAGTGAGGTGATAATTCCTTTCAGATTATAATTTCCTAGGGTTCCCTCTCCGACGGTGAGTGAGGTGATAATTCCCTTTCAGATTATAATTTCCTTTGGTTCTCTTCCCGATACTGCGAAGATGGTAATTCCCACCAAGATTTTCTCAACGAGCGTTGTTGAAGTTAAAGTCACCCAAGGTTCTCTTACCGTTCATGCTAAGGTAGTAACCATCCCTGGTTCATTCATCATCTTGTGAAGCTCCAGACTCAGCTCCTGTAACCAGTTAGGACACCTCTATACCAAGCATCTGAAAATCAACTCCTGCAACGTGTCAGGTACTCATGTTTCTTTTGCAGGTATGCAGGTTCTCGCTAAGGAATCTCTTACGCGATCAACGTCCAGATGGCATCTATAAGCCCATCATTCCCCATCAACCTCCAAATGGCATCTATAAGCCCATTTCCATCACACTTCTACTATGTGAGCGCAAATTTCTGGGCACTCTAGTGTTCAATCATCTTCTACCCTCGGATTACGAAAGTCACGTCAGCCAATCTGCATCCTCAGGTCTAAGAAGATTGAACAGGGGCAACTGTTGTACCCCAAAATTTTCCCTCCCATATTCTTCAAAGATTTGCAAAGTCAAGCTTCAAAACCCCCCAAGGGTTGCACAGTTCAAGGGCCTCCTAAGCAGTCAAAACTAGGGTTTGTGTTCTGATCAAGAAAATGAAGTTTTCAAAGGTCTAATCAAGTCTCACATGCCTACAAATATGGTCAAGTATCCTCATATCAAGTTTCAAGACATTCAGCTCAAAATTGCACAGTCAAAACCCTAAATTGCACTACAGTCAACTGTAGGGGCAAAATGGTCATTTGACAGTCAAAAGTTCAAATTTTTTGTCAACATATCATTTTTAAGCCACAAACATCATTTGATCAATGCTTGATCATGATTCTCAAAATTTGGCTCAAAAATCATCAAGATGCAAAAGTTTCCTTATTTGGACAGTTGAAAAAGTCAACTGAAATTGACCAGGGCATAACTTTCACATGGATTATCAGAAAAATTCAATCCAAAGCTCATTTTGAAGAGAAAGACATTTCCTACAACTCCTCTTCATACTTCAAGTCCAAGAAATGCTCTCACAAAAAGTTATCAATTTCAACATTATAGGTCATTTTCAAAAGTCAACAAAAAGGGACTTTAAGTCAAAGACCATAACTTGAGATTGGTAAATCAAAATGATATGGGACCAAAGGCATTGGTTAGAGGACTCAAAGACCTTTCCAAAATGTCCAAGAACATGAGAAAAGCTTAAAAATTGAGCAAGTTATGCCTTGTGGAAGTTGGGAAATTTTTGGATATTTTGAAAAGTCAACATTACTTCAAATGACCTAAAGTTGCTAATGGGCCCATGTTTCTTCCACAATTCATCATTCCAAACATGTGCACGACCACTTGGCCCAAAGGGAAGTATTTTTTCACTTTTTATTTATTTATTTGAATTTTTATTTATAATAATTCACTTAAATCAATTAAATATGTGAAAAATATTTAACTTAACCTAACAAATCTTTTTGTACATGTTTTAGTCTCAATAATTCGTGCATATCCCAATATAGAAGGATTTGGAGAGATTGGAGCTGATTTGTATCAAAAAGCACATGGAAAAAGATTGAGAAAATCTTAGAAAATCAAATTTCCAAAATCATGAATGCAAGATATTTGGATCCATATTCTTAACCTAATGCATTCAGTACAAAAGCCTAAACACAACCCTAATGTTCATACACACGCAGCTTCCCAAAAAACCAGAAAATCAAATTTGGAATTTTGTCTAAAAAACTCAAATCTGAAAACACCCTTAGAAGGCGATTCAAGTCTCAGAACCTATTCCATTGGCTTCTTGGAGGATTATAGGACATAACTGAATCATTCCCCAAGCCCCATACTCAAGGAAACGCAAGGTTACCATTGAAGTTGGTAAAGGAAATTCCAAAACTGTTTTCCATTATCCATGCATCTTTATCATATTTTGTTGTTATGTTTATGTTTATGATGAAGTTTGCAAGCTAATCATATGATTTAATTGAAGTTTCATGCACTCTATGCCAAGATACCATGTTCGTGTTCTAGGGTTTACAGGATTGGAAATTAGGGGTTTTTGAATGAGGAAAAATTAGAACCCCTGAGTACCACCATTGACACGAGCAAGACTGGACGAAGAAGAAGCCACCATCGCGCCTAATTTATGGAGCCCCTGGGGCTATTCGCTATTTTTTTGTATCATACCTGTGGCAACGCGTGAAAACCGTTGCCTATGTTTCTTTTGTTTCAGAAAAATAAAGCACGAAGAAGATGATACCGTGGCGAATGGTGATAGGCCAGTTCAAAAATTCGCGCGCTGAAGGCATTAAGGAATTGTTTTATATTATAATGTTTGTTTATTATAGGATATACAAGAAACACGCGTGGATCAACTGGCAAGGCTTACTATTGGTAACGTTCAGGACCTGGGTTCGAGCCCCAGGTCCTCACTTCCCTTCATATTATTTTCCATTTGATATTCTCATGCAATTTCAGCCTAGAGGAACACCATACACTTCCAAGATCCAGTCGTCCACGCGTTGGTTACATCAATCTAAAGGCTCAGATTCAAGGCATAGGGTAGGCCCTGGTCAAAGGTGCCACATAGTGTCTGGAAAAGTCAACGAACTTGAAGGTCAGTGGGCTCAAATTCATGGGCTATACCTCCTATTTGGGGTCTGAACCCCCCAGGTTTGCAAAATTTTTAATTGCTCTTTATTTTTTTCCTTTATATTTTTTACTTTCAATTATTATATTTATTTAATCCTGTCAATTTAATTAATTATTTTCACAAAAATATAAAATATCATAAAAAATCAGAAAAAAGGTTAAAACAATAAATAATTTTTATTTTAGTATTTTCTTAAATAAATTTGCATGTAAATAAAATTAGTCTTAAATTAGGTTTGTAATTTTAATTCTTTTAATAAAAAATATAAAAAACATAGAATTAGGTTTAATTAATGTTTTTATTCCTTTTTAATTTTTCTTTTTTTTATATAATAATATTATTTATTTTATTTATTTTATAATTAAATTTGTATATAAAAATTAGGTTTAATTTAGGTTAAATTCTAATGTCTTCTTAAAAAATTAAAATAAAATAGAATTAGGGTTAGCGTTTAATTGCAATTAATGTTTTCTATTAACTCCTAAAATACTAAAAATACCAAAAAAATAATTCCTTTTCATTTTTATTAATTAATGCCATGTAATTTTAATTTCGCAAAAAGGGTCCAACGCCCTCGTTCCGTTTAATTCTCATTAATTCGCGTATTTATTTTATTTCATTATAATACTTATGTATCTCTCCCGAAGCCATGTAATTATTTGTCGCACTTCTTAATTCTTTATTTTCTTTTATTTCTTTATTTTTCTGTCAAATCGGGTCCTGGTTAATTTTGGCGATGTGGACCCGCGCCGGTTGTAATAGCTTAGAATTTACGTTCCCGCAAATATTTTAACTGTTAATCAAATGACATGAAAGAATGTATGGACAAAATAAAAACAAGTGTAGAACACCAATAATATGACAAGATAAATACAAATGAAAACGACACACGAATCGCACACACCACCCCTAGGGTACGCCTCACTGTTGCCTTGCCTCGAAAGGTGATCGTCGAGTAGAGGATGTCTTAGTAAGTCCTCATGATCCGGGAACCTGGCATGAGGGTAGCTTCTAAGGTGTCTTCCAATTGCTCCGGTGATCACCATGTCCCGAACTTCGAATTGACCCGAACACCTCCAACGGTGGTGCTACCTACCTCTCAATGGTGGGATGGCACTACCTTAAAGGACATTTACACAGACGAATTCCTTAGGGTAGGTAGGTTCTCGTAGATACTTGCTCTAAATTTCAAAACAAAACAAAATACTTTTCACACCAACACATTTTCAAAAAAGCTTTCGAAAGCAACTTTTCAAACACTCTTGAGGACCGATACAAGAGTCGAACTGGAATTTTCAAAGAAACTTTTTAAAACCCACAGTTGAAAAGCAAACAAACCATTTTGAAAACACAAGTGAGCAAGTATCTAAGAGCCCATGGATAACCATGGATAGAAAGGGTGCTAACACCTTCCCTTTCTATAATCTACCTCCCGAACCGAGAGCAATCTCTTTAAGGAATTTTTTTGTGCTTTTGTCCTTTCCATTTGGAGAAAATAAAAGACGGTGGCGACTCTTGCTTTCGCGACATTTCGCGAACCAGCGTTAAACAGTCAGTTCCAGATCCACCGATCACAGAACTGGCGACTCTGCTGGGGACACAAACTTAAAGTGAGGTGTACCTTAGGGCTAGTTCATAACTGTGTTTTCACTTGTATTGATTTGCTTGCTTTACTATTGTGGGTTGCATCGGAGTTACATAGATCCTAATCCGGATCTGGGGATACCCTGTTTAGGTAGCATAAGCTGTGAGGGACCTGTCCGGCGTAGACCGACACAGGTGAAACAGTGGCTACGTTGGTGTGGCACCTTGGTCTGTACCGATATCCCTTGTGTCGCAACAAGGAGAATATGGGTCTTCTAAGGAGTCATTAAGCACCAACAACCTTAGAACCTTAATTGACACAACTTGGCCTTTAGAATTGTAGCAGTATGCTACGCCCATTGAGGCTAAACTCTCGTGATGGTTCTGGCCGCAAGAAAAGATTGCGATGCTGGAGTTATGACCGATTGAGGGTAGTCAATGATATTGGGATCCTCTAAGAACCCGGTTACTTTTGATTAGGATAGGTATGAACCAACAAACTGAAAGAGGGTAGTACCTAGACCTCATGCTGGCCTAAACTTTAGGGGCTTGTCTTGTGTGACTTGTGTGCCTTACCATGTTTGCCTTTGTATCTATATGTGGTGTGCTTTATCATAACATCATAGCATCATGAGCATTGCACGCATCCTGCATAAGGACTGACCATTTCAAAGACAAGAGGGTTTCACCTTTGCTCTGTTTTGTAGGACATTATGATGCCTGTGCGAAGGAATACTATCCGGTTCAACTTTGTTCGTTCACCTGAGTTGCTTGATGAGTTGGTTAGCAGAATTCCAAATACCACTTCCTTCATCCAGAGGCATGGTTCCCTTCTCAGTTTAGTCACTGCAAAACGGGATCAACAGTTGATGAGTGTTCTGACCCAGTTCTATGACCCTCTGTACCAGTGCTTCACCTTTCAAGACTTCCAGCTGGTCCCTACCCTGGAAGAGTTCTCTGATTTGCTTGGTATCCCTATCTTGGATCAGACTCCCTTTACTGGTTGGGAAAAGACCCTCAGGCTTGAGGATGTTGCTGCAGCTCTTCCTTTGACCCATCAAGAGGTAACAGACAATTGGGTAACTAGAAGCGGAGTTAAGGGTTTCTTGGCCAAGTTTCTAATTGGTAAAGCTAACAGTCTCTGGAATGACCTGGACTTTAGGGCATATGAGGACATCTTGGATCTCCTAATCTATGGGTTAGTCCTGTTTCCTAATCCTGACAACTTCATCAATGTCACGGCCATAAGGATCTTTATGTCTCAGAATCCTGTGCCCACTCTCTTGGGTGACATCTTGCAACAACTTCATGCCCGTACTACCCGAAGACGAGGAACCCTATGGTGTTGTATCCCTTTGTTGGTGAGGTGGTTTATTTTGCACCTCCCTAAGTTCGTACTGAAGAATCAAGAAGGAAGAGGTTGGGCTCATAGGTTAATGTCTCTCACCGATAAAGACATCATTTGGACTTGCAGAGGTTTGGATGAGATAGCTATTATTGATCGATGCGGGGAATACCCTAATGTTCCTCTGATTGGTACCCAAGGAGGGATCTCCTACAATCCATGTCTAGCACTCCGTCAGTTTGGAAGAGCAAGAAGAGCAGGTCCCCATGAGATGTTGGTGCCTCACATCAGTTTTGAGTTTCAGGTGGATAGTGACGAGCTGCGTCGTAGGTTCATCAAGGCTTGGGACAAAGTTCATAAAGCTGACCCACAAGAGTTAGGGCCAAAGACTTCTTTACCTATGGAAGCCTACTACAAATGGGTTCGCATCCGCGCTCAGAAGTTAGGTATGTCGTATGAAGCTGTTAGACCCGTCATTCTTGAGTGTCCTGACAAAGATGGTGTTACTCCAACTGTCCTCCCTCCTCAGATACCTACTGATTATGAGACATTGAAGAGATCTTGGTCGCAACTGCGAGAAGAGCGGGATTCTTACCGGGAAAAGTTCAACGAGCAGGAATCAAAGATCCAGAAGCTGACCAAGCAGTTGGAGAATGAGAGAGCTCTGAATGCCTACATCCGTACTGAGAAGAGGAGACCATGGGATCAATAAGGAGCCCCAGATGTGCTTTTACAGTTTTATTTTCCTTTTCAGTATTTCTTCTCATGTAACGCCTAAGGGCAACCTGTTGAATAATTTCAGTTTCAAAGTTAAATCTAATGAAGTGTGTTCCTTTTTGTTTACAAAGTTGGTTCCCGATTGTCTTTGAAAACATAAATCATACGCATTTCATACATCATGTGCATAGCAGGTTTTTCCTCTTTTCAGGTTGCTTACAGTTCTTCGCTGTTTATTTCAGCATCATGAATCCTGACTCTTCATCAACTGAGACATCCATTAAGGCTCTTCAAGCGCAGAATGCGCAGTTTCAGGAATTAATCAAGGGTTTGGCTCAAGGCCAGGAGGAGCTGAAGGCTATGCTCCTGAAGAAGGAGAAGAAGAAGAAGAGAAGAACTGTTCTGTTCAACTCGGGCCGAAGGTTTGGCAACACTCTACAGCAGGAAGAGGCTGGTTCTTCTGTTGGCAAGAGTAGTCCTCAGGCAGAAGCAAGGGTTCCTAGTCCGGTAGTCTCCGACAACGAGACTGATTTTGATGAAGAGCAGTACCCTCCTGCAGAAGACAGATACAAGCAACTGGAGGATAGGTTGAAAGCTATGGAGGTTCAACAGGTACCTGGGCTGGATTTCGGAGATCTGGGTTTGTCTACTGGTGTGATTATCCCTCACAAGTTCAAAGCACCATCCTTTTCTAAGTATGACGGGGCGTCTTGTCCCAAGCTGCATCTAAGGTCCTATGTTTGGAAAATTCAACCGTACTCTGCGGATAAGAATTTGTGGATCCACTTCTTCCAGGAGAGTCTTTCAGGGACTCATCTCGAATGGTTCTATCAGCTGGATGGGACCAAGGTTCGTAACTGGGAGGAGTTGGCTACTGCTTTCTACAAGCAGTATCAATATAATGCCGACCTTGCCCCCACACGTACCCAACTCCAGGGTATGTCGTTAGGTGCAAGTGAAGGTTTTAAAGAGTACGCTCAGAAGTGGAGAGACCTGGCTGGCAGGGTGCAGCCTCCGTTGACTGATCGGGAGTTGGTAGACATGTTCTTGGGGACCTTATCTGGGCCGTTTTTCAACCATCTTATCGGGAATTCATCTGCAGGGTTCACTGATCTGATTCTAACAGGAGAAAGAATTGAGGCTGGGTTGAAGTCTGGAAAGATTGCGAAGGGTGCGTCATCTAGTTCGGAGAAGAAACCCTTCAAGAAGGAGGCTAGTGTCGTGTATGGTTCCAAGAGATCAGAGAGACCTGAGCGCCGCCAATCTGTCAGTGCGGTAATGATTGCTAAGCCTGCTGCCGCTCCTCGGCCGACCAATCCTCAAAGGGCTGAAAGACCCCGGAGAGAGTTTACCCGGTTAAGCATGACCCTATCGCAGATCCTGCCACAGTTGTTATCCACCAATTTGGTAACTGTCAGGGAGGCTCCGAAGTTCCCCAATACTGCATCTCCTAAGTACAACCCGAATGCTCGTTGTGCTTACCATTCAGATAGCCCGGGGCACTCTACCGATGACTGTTGGACGTTAAAGAGTAAGGTGCAAGACCTTATCGACGCGAAGGAGATACAGTTCGAAGCGCCTGAGAGACCGAATGTAGTTACTGCCCCTATGCCTCAACATGGGGTAAATGCTGTTGACGAAGACGTTTATGCTGTTTCTGTGGATGATCTGGCCACTCCTCTAAAGACTGTCAAGAAGAACCTGCTGCTGGCCGGTTTATTTCCGGGTTGCAGCGAGGGTTGCCTGTTCTGTGTTGTGTCCCTATCTGGTTGTCCCTTGCTGAAGTTAGGCATCCAAAGCCTAATGGATAGCAAGGAGATTCTGTTTAAGAAGTCTGCTGTTCAGTTGGTTCCGATGGAAGAAGTTTCTGTGGTGACTATCTTCAATAATCCAATCCCGGCTCTCCCGAAGAAGCCCGTTCAAATCATGACCGTTGCACCTGTGATTATCACTGTTCCGGGGCCCCTGCCCTATGTATCTGATAAAGCTATCCCCTGGCATTATGGGGCAGATGTGTATGTGAATGGGATTAAACAAGAGTTCGACGCTGGTGCCAGCATCTGTGACATCACTGGCCCAGCCAAGGTTACCCGCAGTGGCAGGCTCTTCTCGCCTGACATTGCACCTCCTGCTGCTCGAAGACCGCTTCTCATAACTCCTACAAGTGTACCTATTCCTGCTGTTGATCCAATTGTTTCTCCTGCTGCCGAGTCATCCAATGCTCGGGGCAAAGGAGTTGAAGTTGAGCCTGCCCAGATGGAGGCACCTATACCTGTAACTGCTGAGGCCTCCCAACAAGAGATGGAGGAGATTCTGAAAATTATAAAGAAAAGTGACTTCAATGTTGTGGAACAGCTGGGGCACACGCCCTCCAAAATCTCCATGCTCTCTTTATTGTTGTGCTCCGAGGCCCATGCTAAGGCCTTAATCTCTTTCCTCAAGACGGCCCATGTGCCACATGAGACGTCTGCAGTCCAGTTCACTGATTGCGTAGCAAATCTGACAGCAGACAATGGCTTGGGTTTCTCAGATGCTGACTTGACCGCGAAGGGAAGAGACCATAATGATGCCCTGCATGTCTCTATTGAATGCAGGGGCACTACTCTGGCACATGTGTTGGTAGATACTGGTTCATCTTTGAATGTGCTACCGAAGAAGGCTTTAGATCGTTTGGACTGCGAAGGCCTGGAACTGAAACCCAGCAGCATCATCGTCAGAGCCTTTGACGGTTCCAAGAGGATGGTTCATGGCGGATCCGCCATTCATGACTTGAAGGTGAAAGATGATTGGACACTAAAGTGCCCAGAAATTTGCTCTCGAAAATTTTAGAGTTGCTTAAAACATTTGAAGTCTTATGTCATGATTGTGACTTGTCAAGGTAGTAAGGAAAAATCAGAAAAGAAAGGGAGAAAAACCACATGGAATGGGTCAAAAAGGGCTAATTAAAATACAAGAAAAAGGAAGCTCAAAGGATGATAGAGAATAACCACTATCATACAAAACCTAAGGAGCCACACATTTACTCTGATGCACCATACAAGGACTCTGTAATGATGGCTTTGTCCCCATCATAACACTAGGAATTTATAACCATTCTCACAAGTTAACACTACAATAATTATACAATGGTTATTTCCTCTCCAATTTCAAATTTAAAGTTTTTACTCTCCCTCTCATGTACCACTATTTAACCCTACACCTACTCACCACTCTCATCATTTTTCCATTTCAAAAAAGTAACTACCCTAATTTTTTTTTTCTCTTATGGAAAAAAAAACCACCCTTAATATTCAAATTGTCACTAACCTCTCTCCCTATCATTTCAAACACTCAACCATGGAATCCAAATCAAAAGAAAAAAGAATTAAGACATGTGCCTGCAAAAATGCCAAACCTTATATGGTGTATTCAGACTCACACTATTCTAATGTTGGAACCTTCATCAATAGTGACGGGTAAAAGAGATTCATTAAATTCTTTGCTTCCATGAGTGTGCTTTCTAAAAGAGGACCCTTCTTTGATTTAGAAGATGAGGACATTGTTCTTACTAATGATATCGGGTGCATCATAATTGGTCATAAATGGAAAAGATTTTGTAAGTATCCTCTCCCCTACAATACTCAAATTTTTAAGGAGTTCTACTCCAAGTTGATCAACACCTCTCAAAAGAAGCTAGAAGTGCTGGTGAGAGAAAAATGGTTCAATAATCAAAAAAGACACTTAACATGGTGTTAGGGGTGAAAGAAGTTTAAGACTTCTACAAATCCCTCTTCGAAAATATTAATGATGAAGGCTTGGAAGTGATCAGAGAATATGTGTGTCTCCTAGGGACCACATGGATAGAAACTGCCAAATCTCCATAAAATATTATGTTACAAATGGATTAAGGGCCTATACCAAATAGTGTGGTGCCAATTTCTGAAGCATTCTCTAATGCCAACTACACAAAATGAGACTCTCAATAAGGTAAGGTTAGTATTCGTCCATTGTGTCACCGCATGCACACCTATCAACATTGCAAAAATCATATGACATGAGATATATCATGTGCTAAAAAGAAGAACAAAATGCTCTACTTCCCATGCTTAATTAGTGCACTGTGCAAAATGCATAGAGTTTTAGAGAATCCAACTGTCATACCCTAATTTTTACCCATAAGATTCCATCTATCATATAATTTACATCTAACCCCAAGATCACAAGCATTGCATCTTCTTAACCTTATTTTCTTATTGTACAAGGTACGAACTTGGAATCAAAGGATCAAGTTTGGTTTCAAAATTAGGGTTTTGGTTCCCAAGGTCAAAGTTTTGGTCCACAAGAGCTCTTACTTTAATACATGACCTATAATCTTAGGTCATATCCATATTAAGCTTCATTCAACATCATTTGATAAAGGGAAGTTCAGATTTGGTGCATGTTTTCAAAGTTGATTCAAGTATGACTCATGTATTTATTTTCATGCCATCTTCATCCAATTCTCAAGCAATTATCAAGATTATTCAAGGTACAATCAAGATTCCTTCAAGTGGTATTCAATTATTCATCATTGGGCCTTTGGATGTAAGAAAATAGCAAAAATCATAATTTGATACATGTTTGGTTGACCTAAAATAGTGTATGGCATGTCACTTGGTCCAAATACCACAACTCTCTCATTTCTCGATATTTTTGGAATATACTTCGAGCCAAAATGTCACATTTTATAGATATAGAACAATGACTTTTGATCCTTCTTCCTCGTTTCTCTTTGTCCACTTCTTTGCGCTTCATTTGCATCTGTTGGAACCAACGTGTAACTGTCATTGACGAGATCAAGAACATCTTAAGCGTAAAGCAACACACACATCTGAATCATCCATTGATTCCAGTTCTTTCCATCAAATACTTAAAGCTTTATGTTCAAGCTATATTTTCCTCCTTTCATCTTCGTTCTTATACAAATTCACTCAGATCTCACCAACAATCATGTTTCTCAATCCCTCAAAATCAAGAAATATGATTATGATCTTCAATTTATTGTGAATTGTATAAGCATAAATCAATCACACACATCACATACACTTGTGTTTTCCTGTGAATCTAACTGGAGCTCTAGATGCCAATTGTTGGTGCACAAGATTAAAGATGAAGATGGAAGAAGATAAAAGAGAGAGAAAATTATGTAACTAACTTTCTAACTAATTACTATCTCAAATTTGAAATTGTGAATTCTGTTACAAATTAAACTCACATTGGATTTATATACTAACACCCAAGTGAAATGAAGCTCAAACGTAAAACCAAATGAAATGCAAATGAAATTAAATATGAATTATATCTGAAAACTAAGTTCACGGTTCGGTGAAAATAATCAATCCGTTTAAAAGTTTTCATTTGATTCAGGTTTAGCCTGATGTTAAAAGCTTATTTAGGTTGGAGATAAGTCTGATATAAAATCTCCTAAATTCTTGGTTAACTCGGTATAAAACCACAATTATGTTCATTTCTAGTCCATACACGAGAGATCTAAATCATTTTCAACACGCTCTCATTCATATTATAAATCTAACTTATCATTCGTAATTGATAATATGTATGTGGTACGAGGATCTATTATTCTTACATTTTTAGCCCTTATTATCTTAACTAAAAATTTAGACATGCCTCCAACTGCAGAAAATTTCAATCCACCTCCAAGTAAGTCCTCGATGGATACATATTTCTCTGGAAAAAATACAAAAGTAATGTTAGAAAAAATATAAAAGAAAAAATTATCAAAATAAGAAAGAAAAAAGTGTGTATAAATGTTTGCTAAGAGACTACAATTTATATACAATTGAACACATAAGCATGTCAAATAGACCTATAATAAGAGGATCAAGGGTATCACTAAGTGTAATTGCAGTTTTATATTTATAAAAAAAATTGTCATTCGGTAGTAGAAAATATATTAATTTATATAATTAAAAAATTGTTTAGTAATTAATTTTGATAACTATTATTTTATCAAAAATATTTTAAACAATAGAATGTTTAATTTAAAACAAAACAAGAAGAAGAAGAAAAAAAATTGGTAGGCCACCAGAGCAATTGGCATGTCTTTATATATAAAAACACAGTTTTATTAGAATATGAATTTTAAAAGTTATTGAAAAATAGGTTTGAATATGATTTGGTAGTGATAGTGACAAGAGGAATACATGAAGATTTGGTTGGGTTAGAAAGATGGGTAAGCTATCTAGGAACAGTATAGGGGGTTATAGGCTGCTCATACACAAGAATGAATAATTCATTTAATAACTGAGTTGAAATATCCCATTCCCATGTTTGAGCATCCATCAATCAATCTGCAAACGATTTCATTCACCAACAAATATTTGGAAACAAGCAACGTTTTCAGTTACTTTGTTTATCAAAGAAACGCGTTTGCTTCTATCATCAAATGGGGATGTAGCTCAAATGGTAGAGCGCTCGCTTTGCATGCGAGAGGTACAGGGTTCGATCCCCTGCATCTCCAATTTTTTTTCCTGTTATTTTTCAAAACAATGCACAACACAGCAGCAGCCTTTACATGTCAAGTTTCTACATGTCGTGTTGTTGGGTCGCCCATTTACATGTCCAAATTCCTATACATGACCATTTACATAATAACTAACCAAATCATAATATAATTTAAATACAATTCTTTTATTTATAAATGTAACAATTATTTCATTACATAAATATTCTTTTTGTATGTGAAAAAAGTTCCTATACATTTTTATTAATTTTAAAATTTATTAATTTCTCTTTTTTCTTTATATGTCTTTTTTATTATGTGAAACACAAAGTTGTGTCATCCTTCCTTCTTTTAAAATTATTTTTCAAAAGAAAAATGATTGGTCTTTCATATCATGCTCTCGGAGTCTATTTCAGACCATATAAATTTTTTTTTCAGTTTATAAACAAAACCTGAATTTTTATGATTTTCAAAACCAAGAGGTTGGTGAACATAAATTTTTTCTATAATGTAACCATTCAAAAATACACTCTTAACATCTATTTGATATAAAATGATATTATGATTTACTGCAAAAGAAATCAGAAGACAAATATATTCTAACATGGCCACTGGTGCAAAGGTTTTAGTATAGCCAATTCCTTCTTGTTGATTATATAGTCTTGTGCAACCAGTCTGATTTTGTTTCTTACCACTTCTTCTTACTCATTAAGCTTGTTTCTAAACACCCACTTGGTTCCAATAACATGCTTTCCTTTTGGTCTTGGTACCAAATCACGTATATCATTTTTGGAGAATTAATTCATATCTTCTTGCATGGACATAATACACTCAGAGTTTAGAAGAGCTTCATTAATGGATGTTGGTTCTACGATAGACACCATACCCAAATGAGTTTATCCATCTTGTCTATGGATGTTGTTCTACGATAGACACCAGATCCAAAAGAGTTTCTTCATCTTGTCTGAATGAAGATCCGGTTCTGACAGGTTCCACTTTATCACCCTAAATCAATTCATCAGGATGTGAGAATTGTTGTTTATGCTTTTTAGAGGTGTTGAGGTGTCAACAACTCCAGGTTGATTATGTACAAAGTATTTAGTCTTAGAATCCTTGTTTTCAGAGTCTGAATATGTGATCTCTAGATCTGCAAACTTTTCAACTAGCTTTGACTTTTCAGGGTCAATCTTATTATTAAACTTAACATGAGCTGACTCTTCAATAATCTGTGTCCCAGTGTTATACACTTTGTAGCCTTTTGAGCATTCATAGTATCCTAACATGATAATTCCTTCCAAGGTTTTCTCAATGATTGCTATTGAGGTTGTGATCGCCTATGGTTCTCTCCCCGATACTGCGGAGATGGTAATTCCCACCAAGATTCTCTCAATGATTGCTATTGAGGTTGTAGTCGCCTATGGTTCTCTCCCCGATCCTGCGGAGGTGGTAATCCCAGGCTTTGCTCAACGATTGCCGTTGAAGTTGAAGTTATCCAAGGTTCTCTCAATGTTTGCTGTTGAGGTGGTAATCGCCTATGGTTCTCTCCCCGATACTGCGGAGGTGGTAATCCCAAGGTTATCTCAATGATTGCTGTTGAGGTTAAAGTCATCTGAGGTTCTCTCACCGTTCCTGTTGAGGTAGTAACCATCCCTAGTTCATTCATCATCGTTTGAAGCTCCAGATTCAGCTCCTGTAACCAGTCAGGACACATCCATACAAAGAATTTGAAGACCAGCTCCCGTAACAGGTCAGGTAATCATTTTTCTTTTTTTGCAGGTATGCAAGTTCTCGCTAAGGAATCTCTTATGCGATTGACATCCAGATGGCATCTATAAGCCCATCCACCTTCCATCATCTCTCAGCATGGCATCTATAAGCCCATCATCTTATCCATCAATCTCTAAATGGCATCTATAAGCCCATTCCCATCACACTGCTACTATGTGAGCGCAAATTTCTGGGCACTCTAGTGTTCAATCATCTTCCACCTTCGGATTACGAAAGGCACGTCAGCCAATCTGCATCCTCAGGTCTAAGAAGATTGAACAGGGGCAACTGTTGTACCCCAAAATTTGCCCTCCCATATTCTCCAAAGTTTGCCAAGTCAAGCTTCAAAATCTCCCCAAGGGTTGCACAGCTCAAGGGCCTCCTAACAGTCAAAGATTAGGGTTTTGGTTCTGACAAAGAAAATGAATTTTCCAAGGGTCCAATCAAGTCCCACATGCCTATAAACATGGTCAAGCATCCTCATATCAAGTTTCAAGACTTTCAGCACAAAATTGCACAGTCAAAAACCCTAATTGCACTACAGTCAACTGTAGGGGCAAAATGGTCATTTGACAGTCAAAAGTTCAAATTTTTGGTCAATATCTCATTTTGAAGCCACAAACATCATTTGATCAATGCTTGATCATGATTCTCAAAGATTGGCTCAAAAAATCTCAAGATGCAAAAGTTTCCTTATTTGGACAGTTGGAAAAGTCAACTGTAAATTGACTAGGGCATAACTTTCACATGGATTATCAGAAAAATTCCATCCAAAGCTCATTTTGAAGAGAAAGACATTTCCTACAACTCATCTTCATACTTCAAGTCCAAGAAATGCTCTCACAAAAAGTTATCAATTTCAACATTATAGGTCATTTTCAAAAGTCAACAAAAAGGGACTTTAAGTCAAAGGCCATAACTTGAGATTGGTAAATAAAACTGACATGGGACCAAAGGCATTGGTTAGAGGACTCAAAGACCTTTCCAAAATGTCCAAGAACATGAGAAAAGCTCAAAAATTGAGCAAGTTATGGCTTGTGGAAGTTGGGAAATTTTTGGATATTTTGAAAAGTCAACATTGCTTCAAATGACCTAAAATTGCTAATGGGCCTCTTTTTCTTCCACAATTCATTATCCAAGGCATGTGCACGACCATTTGGCCCAAAGGGAAGTTTTTCTTCATTTTTTATTTATTTATTTGGATTTTTATTATTAATAATTCATTTAAATTAATTAAAATACATGAAAAATGTTAAACCTAATGTTTCAAATCTTTTTGTGCATAAAACATCTCCAAGATTTCGTGCAAATCAGATTAGGAAAGAATCAAAGGCAATTGGATGTGATTGGCATCAAAAACATGTGAAAAAGATTGCAAAATAATGGCTTGAAAATCAAATATCTTTTTCATCAATTCATGGATGTTTTGATCAATTTTTTTGACCTAAATCATTCTCACATAAATACCAAGTGCAACCCTAATGCTAAGAAGGTCCAAGCTGCGCAGAAAAGCCATATGCAAACTTGAATTTTTGTCAAGAAAATTCCAATACTGAAAACTGAGTTTTAGGACGATTCGAGGCCAAATAGTTGTTCCATTAGCTTCCTGAGGCTTCAAGGAAAGTTTTCCAATCAAAATCAATCATCCTAACGCCCTGAATTGGTAACACGATCGCAACCTGTACAGAAAATATTTCATATTCGTGCATCTCAATTCATGCATCCTTTGCAATTTTTAACATTTGATTTATGTTCATTATTCAATTCTGAAGCTAACTGTGTGGTTTAATTTTTTTTTCATGCACCATGGAAGGATTCACCATTGTTATCATCTAGGGTTTTCCAAGTTTTAAATTGGGCGTTTCTCATCCCTGTAAAATTAAGACATGCCAATACCATGAATAAAACCAGCAGGCTTGGACGATCAGACTAGCACCCTCGCGCCTAATTTATACTCAAAGAGGGCCTATTCTCTATTATTGGCCATGGCATACTTTGGGGGGGTTCAAAACCCCCGCTAACTCTTTTTCTATTTCAGGGAAAAACAAAGCAACGAAGAAGACGACCCTGTGGCATCAGCTGATTGGCTAATTTGAATTGCGCGCTAAAATTCTCCACTAACATTCGTTTTATATTATATTGTTTATTGGCCATAGGATAATCAAGACGCGCGTTTGGTACGATTGGCAAGGCATTGTAGTGGTGACCCCTGGGACCTGGGTTCGAGCCCCAGGTCCCCCACCCCTTTCATGTTATTTTTCAATTAATATTTCTATGCAGTTTCAGTATTGAAGACCACCGTACGTTCACCAAATCAAGCCATCCACGTGCCCAATGGAATGATCAGAAGGCTATGAGCTGAAGGATATGGTAGACATCAGTCAACAGACACCCATGCCAGCGCAAAAGTCAAACAGGCCAAGGTCTAAATGGGCCCAAAAATGCTAATCAAAACCTCCACTTGGGGTCAGAACCCCCCAAAGTTAGTTTTTTTATTCTTTTTATATTTTTTCTTTTCTTTATTTTAATTAAGTTCTTTTAATTCTTTAATTTAAATATTTTCATAAAAAACATAAAAAACAATAAAAAATCAGAAAAGAGACAAAAATTAATATTTTTATTTAATGTTATATTTTTTGTAAATAAAACCTTTATTAATTAATTAGTTTTAATTTAGGAGTAAATCTTAATATTTTCTTAATTAATTTAAAATTGGTAGAATTAGGGTTTGTAATAATTTTTATCCTTTTTTCTTTTCTTTCATAATAATTAATTATTAAAATATTATTAATTTTATAAATCAAAATTCCATGTAATTAATTAGGTTAATTTAGGTTTAACTTTAATATTTTGTTAATAAACTAAAAAACAATTAGAATTAGGGTTAGCATTTTATTTTCAATTAATCTCATTAAATTCTCATAAATACAAAAAGCCAAAAAAACAATTTCTTTTCTCATTTTAATTTAATTAGTTTAATAATTCAATTTAATTTCATTAAAAAAGGGTCCAACGCCCTCGTTTCCAGTTTAATTCAAATCGCACATTTATCTCGTTTCTTTTAATTATTTATGTACCTCTCCCAAAGCCGTGTAACATATTTCTCGCACTTTACTTTTCTTTAATTCTTTATCTTTCTGTCAAATCGGGTCCTGGAAATTTTGGCGATGTGGACCCGCGCCTTTTGTAATAGTTTAGAATTTTACCTTTCCGCAAATTTTTTAACCGTTAAATAAATGCATGCAAGAATGAATGGCCTTAAATAAAAACAAACGCATAGATCACCCATAACCTGACAAGACAAAAATAAATGAATCTGACACACAAATCACACACCACCCCTAGGGTACGCCTCACTGTTGCCTTGCCTCGAAAGGTGATCGTCGAGTAGAGGATGTCTTAGTAAGTCCTCGTGATCCGGGAACCTGGCATGAGGGTAGCTTCTAAGGTATCTTCCCATTGCTCCGGTGATCACCATGTCCCGAACCTCGAATTGACCCGAACACCTCCAACGGTGGTGCTACCTACCTCTCAATGGTGGGATGGCACTACTTTAAAGGACATTTACACAGACGAATTCCTTAGGGTAGGTAGACAACTCTAAGATACTTGCTCTAACTTCAAAACAAATTCAAAATACTTTTCACACCGACACCTTTCAAAAAGCTTTCGAAAGCAATTTTTCAAACACTCTTGAGGACCGATACAAGAGTCGAACTGGAATTTCCAAAGAAACTTTTTTAAAACCCACAGTTGAAAAGCAAGCAAACCATTTTTGAAAACACAATGAGCAAGTATCTAAGAGCCCATGGATAACCATGGATAGAAAGGGTGCTAACACCTTCCATTTCTATAATCTACCTCCCGAACCGAGAGCAATCTCTATAAGGAATTTTTCTGTGCTTTTGTCCTTTCCATTTGGAGAAAATAAAAGACGGTGGCGACTCTTGCTTCCGCGACATTTCGCGAACCAGCGTTAAACAGTCAGTTCCAGATCCACCGATCACACACACCACATATCAACCTAAAACCTTAGGGTGATAGGTGTGTGGATTCTCTCACTTATAAAGTGCTTAATCTTCCTTTTTCTAATTAATGTGAGACTTCTTTCTCACATTTAATTCTAAACACT
This sequence comes from Vicia faba, assembly GCA_948472305.1. Lineage (NCBI taxonomy): Eukaryota > Viridiplantae > Streptophyta > Magnoliopsida > Fabales > Fabaceae > Vicia > Vicia faba. The sequence continues at coordinate 360,356,899 of OX451738.1, forward strand.
CCTTCTCAAGTGTGAGTCTATACGCAATGCTCCCCTCTTAAGTGGAAGATTTCTCTCACACATACACTTGTACTGCCGTTGACACTCTTCAACAGAACACTTTCTACCTACTAACCACAGGAAGTGTTTTTGATACAAGTGAGCATATCCCTTTACTCGAAACTAGGCTCTGATACCACTATTGTAGGAAATTCAGGGGGGTCAACGAGGGAGCATTTTACTCCTAGGACACACGTTTGTAAGAGACACACCACATATCCACCTAAAAATTTAAGGTGATAGGTGTGTGAGTTCTCTCACTTATAAAGTGCTTAATCTTCCCTTTTCTAATTAATGCGAGACTTCTTCCTCACACTTGATTCTCAACATATTCAAATACGATAAATTAGATATACCTACTTTGTCAAAGTGGGAGGTGATTAATGAAAGATTTACCGAGGATAATTATAATATGAATTTTAACAACAAAGAGCAGATGTGAAAGATAGCCTATATAAGAACCACAAATATGATACCACCAATGGAAAACAAAATAACTATAAAAATAAGGATAAACCAACTCCTAATGGTAAACAAATATGATACCAGACCCAAATGAGTTTCTTCATCTTGTCTATGGATGTTGGTTCTATGATAGACACCAGACCCAAAAGAGTTTCTTCATCTTGTCTGAATGAAGATCTGGTTATGACAGGTTCAACTTTATCACCCTAAATCAATTCATCGGGATGTGAGAATTGTTAAATATGCTTTTTTAGAGGTGCTGAGGTGTCAACAACTCCAGGTTGATCATGTACAGAGTATTTAGTCTTAGAATCCTTGTTTTCAGAGTCTGAATATGTGATCTCTAGATCTGAAAACTTTTCAACTAGCTTTAACTTTTCAGGGTCAAGCTTATTATTAAAATTAACATGAGCCGACTCTTCAATAATCTGCGTCACAATGTTATACACTTTGTAACCTTTTGAGCATTCATATTATCCTAACATGATACATTTTTGTGCTTTAGAATCAACCTTGTTAAGAGTATCCTTTGCATTAAACATAAAACAGAAACAACCAAATGGATGAAAATAAGAAATGTTGGACTTTTTATTCTTCCATAATTCATAGAGAGACTTATTCAGAATAGGTCTTATTGATATCTTGTTATGAATGTGACATGTTGTGTTAACTGCTTCTACTCAGAATTGCTTTGTAATGTTAGTCTCATTGATCATGGTTCTTGAAATTTCTAGCAAAGTATGATTTTTCCTTTCTAAAACTTCATTCTGTTGAGGAGTTCTAGGACAAGAATATTCATGATAAATGCCATTTTCATCAAAAAGTTTTTCAAAGTTTTTATTTTCAAATTCTCCACCATGATCGCTTCTGAATCTGACAATTTTAAAATCTTTTTAATTTTCACTTGGGAGCAGAAGGTAGAAAACACTGAATGTGACTCACCCTCATATTTTAAGAATTTTACCCATGTCCATCTGTTGTAGTCATCAACGATAGCTAGTCCATACTTCTTGCCATTGACAAAGGCAATTTCACTGGCCCAAACATGTTAACATGTAAGAGCTCCAGAGGCTTGGAGGTAGAAATAACATTTCTAGCTTTGAAAGAAGTTTTTGAAAACTCTCCTTTCTTACATGCCCCACAAAGAGAATCTGAAGTAAATTTCAAATTTAGAAGGCCTATGACAAGGTTCAACTTGTTTAGCTTTAAGATTAGGCAAACGGAATTCTGAGTCAGGATCCCGATGGACTATGGTTTTCGACGGAGATTCTAATGCTCTTCGAAACGGAGTTGGTGTTGTAATTTTATCTCCTCAAGGTTTCCATACACCCTTCACTTCCAGACTTTGCTTTGACTGCACCAACAATATGGTTGAGTATGAAGCGTGCATCATGGGTATTAAAGCTGCTATCAATATGAGAATCAAGTTCTTGAGAGTATATGGGGATTCAACTCTGATAATCAGTAAGGTTAAGGGAGAATGGGATAGGAAGCACCCAAATATCATTCCATACCGAGAGCATGTGCTGACCTTAATTCCATACTTCGAGGATATCACTCTTGAGCATGTACCAAGAGAAGATAATCTGTTGGTAGACACATTAGCTACCATGTCATCCATATTCAAGGTTAGATCGGACAATAAGGCTCTCAAAATTACCATCGAAAGATTAGGCGAACTGGCACACTATTATGAAATTGACACTAACAAAGTAGAAATAAAGCCTTGGTTTCATGAAGTGAAAAGATACATTGAGGCTCAAGATTAACCTGAAAGGGGCATCTATCATTGAAAAGAAATTCCTGCGGAGGTTATCCGCTAAGTTCTTCCCGAGCAACGTAGTTTTATACAAACTCAATAATGATTTGACTCTGCTTCGTTGTGTGGACAAGAAAGAAGTAGAAAATATTATGAAAGATATATGTTGTACCCTAAAATTTGCCCTCTCATTTCATCAACATTTTCTCTTCACAAGACTCTTGGAACTCAAGATCAAGTTAGGGTTTGCTCTGCTCAAGACCCCTCCTCGCACTGTTGACCCAAATTAGGGTTTGAGTTTGCACAGGGATGTTTTGAACTAAAATGCCCAAAGTGACTTTCATGCTTCATGTTGGACTTACAATTTTATCCATACCAAGTTTCAAGCCTTGATTCTAATCTTTGCCCAATCAATTGGACAGTTGACATAGAAATCAGCTGTATTGGGGAAAAAGTCAACTGTGGCCAATTGACAGTTAAACCTCATGATTTTTGACCCACATCAACATTATGAACTCATATAAACCATTTGGTCAAGTTTGGATCACAATTCCACAAGAAATTTGATCAGATCACCAAAAGGGGCAAAATGGTCATTTTTAGGGTTTGGACTGCACAAAGTTAATTCTTGACTGTTTGACCTAACCAATGGAAAACCAAGCTCACCTATGGACTCAAGGACTCAATGGCATTGTCTTGACCCATTCAACAAGTTCAAAAGATCTCAAATGCATAGGATTGACATATGAATTTTTCAGTCAACTGATCAAAATTTGACTGTATACTGAAAAGTCAAACTTTGACTTTTTGGCCAAAATTAAGTGCCAAGATTCATTTTTCATCAAGACATGTCAAATTATGAAACTTGTTCATCAAGAAACCCAAAATTGCAAATTAGGGTTTAAAATGAAAAAATTTCATAACTTAGAAATTTTCTAAGTTATGAAATTTTCTTATTTTTTCCTAACTTTGTCCCATTTTTTTCACCAAGATGCAAATGGATTCAAACAAAACTTGAAACATGAAAGTTGTAGTACATTGCAAAATCTAAAACTTTGATTCACAAAGTTTTCTCAAAGGAAGCTTGTATCTCAAGTTGTGATTTTTGGAACAAGGGTACAAAACATTTTTAACTTAGAGAAATTTTGCCCTATTCTAGGCAGGATTTTTGTCCAACTTCTTGACCATTTTTCACATGGTTCCACTTGGAGTTTCAATTTGCATTATAAATATGGATTGTAGTACACATTCCAAGATTTCCAAATTTTCCAATAACTTCTCAAACACCCTTGTGGTTAGAGAGAATCGAATTTGCAAAGTTGGCCAAAACTCACTTTTGTTCATGGCCAAAGCATGTTCGTAACAATTGCATTTTTCAAATCAGCATGGTTTATGCTAGCTTGCAGGACTCTAAACCTCTTCACACTCAATAATTAAATGCCTAACCATTGTGTTAAGGTGTTATTTCATCCCTTTGGGCATTGCACATAAAATTAACCTTTAATTGGAAAAAGCAAAATTGCCATTTTGATAAAGTGATACTTTATGTCAAAACATGATCTTTGGGCATAGGGGGGCCATATCTCTGAAGCAAAATCAAATCTATATTGCAAGTCTCAAGGGCAAGATATGCAGCATACATTAGGGATGGTACAGGCCTGCATTGTAACTTCCACTTTCTTGCTTATAGTTGAAGAAACATTACAAAACAACTCCAACTTTCATTTCCAGTGAGCACAAGTCAGAACTAACTTTGTGAACATTTTCCATACACAAAAACATACCTAAGGCACGATTCATTGATCCCTTATACCTCCTAATACCACAAAACACTGTTTTGCTGCAAAAACAGGGCAACCCTGCAGATTGAGTTGCATAGCACTATCCACTCGTGCGTTTTTGCCCAAGCCTGTTCAAATACCTTCCACACTGTTGTACCCCAAAATTTGCCCTCCCCTTTTCACAATAAAATCACAGCTTCAGGCTTTTCCTGATTTTTCAAATTGGCTCAGGAATCAATCAAACAGACTTTTCTTATCAGTCAGACAAAATTAGGGTTTCCATTAACTTTTGAATCAGTCCAAGCAGATTATTAGGATTTCTATTGATTTGGTTGAGTTTGGCTCAGGGTTTGGTCAAGCAGACGCTTCTTTGATGATAAATCAAGAATTAGGGTTTGCACGTGCATTTTCAGAAGAATTTGAATCCACAGTGTCTTAATTGGTTGTCACACTGCTTTGACGCCTGTTCAAAATTTCAGTTTGTTTCTCAAAACCTGAACCTATGGGATAGCAGCTGAGGCTTCTGATTGAAAATTTGCAGTTTTAGTTTAATCAAGTGAAGTGAAAGGCATGTGGACGTTTGTTTGATTAACTGTGCAATGCTTATGGTTAATTGGAATGCCGGGTGTACTGTTGATTAATGCAAAGTTGCAAGACTACGGTATTTATTAATTATTTATTTTATCTAAGTTAGAATAATTGGGATGTACTTCCAGTTATTTTAATTCAAGAAAACTTAAATAATTAAATAGACAATGAAATAAAGAATTATCTGACAAAAGATTTTTTATTCACTTTTAATTGTTGTTACAAAGTGTTATTTGAATACAGTAAATTTATTTACAGTATTTATAATAATGTTTATTACAAACAATTGAAAGAGAAAATAAATCTATCCTAAGTCTTCATCTTCTACTGCTGTTCCCCTTTGCTCAACTGATATTTATCTGCAAAGACAAAAAAGGAAGAAGTCAATACAATTAAAATTAAAAAAGGGCATTTTCAGACAGTTAATCATAAAAACTCATCATTAAAAGTGTTGGCCGGAATCAGTTTGTTCGTCCTCTCTGAAAATCGCAAGAAGACTCTCTTCTTGGTTCACAAAGAGGGAAAGAAAATATGTTTGCAAGCATATGAATTAAATACAAGGCAGCATGTTAAACAAAATGCACAAAAATGCATAAATTCAAACAAGGCAAACTGAACAGCCAAGTAAAAAATTCAAACAAGCTGCACATGTACAAACTGAATATGCCAAAGTTCAAACTGAACAAACAAGTTGCACAAGTTCAAAATGTCAACCAAGCTTTCAAACTGTCAAAGAAGCCATCAAACTGTCAATGCAGAAGAAAGTACACAAAAGGCAGAAAATCTGGAAGTAAGAAGATATGCAGAGAAAAGCCAAAATACAAGCAAAACTTTCATCATTTCCCAACCAACACCTTTTCAGAAAAAAGGGACTCTAAGCAATATAATATGCTTTTTCTGTGGAGAGAGAAAGAGAGAGAGAAGTAGAGGCTTACAGTTTTTCAGGCAGGCTAAGAAGAATAGATAAATATAACAAATCAGAACAATTCAAAGGGGAGCAGAACACACATAGAAAAAGATAACACAAAAGTTGTAAACAGATCCTGCATCAAAGCCTCTCAAAAAAACAAATAAGCTTCCAACTGCCTCAAGCTTTAAACCTGTTACAGAAACCCAAGCCTGCTTCAAGCAAGCCTGTAACAAACAAAAATAAAAAACACCATAAGCTTACAAACTGCTTCAAGCCTGCATAAAACATAAACCCCAGCCTGCTTGAACAAGAAAGCCTAAAAGCTTGTTCATTTTCAAGCCTGCTCAAAACTGTACCATTCAAACTACCATAAGCCTTTCAAGCCTGTCAAAGCCTAAACCTCAACAAAACCTGTCAAGTTGCTCAAGCCTGCTTCAAGCCAAAGCCCTGAAGCCTGAATAAACACAAGCCTGCTCTAAACTACCTTAAGCCTGCATAAAACTAGAAGCCTGCCTGTACAACAAGCAATCAAAAGCAAGCCTGTCAAAGCAAACTCCAACAAGCCTGTTAAAAACATGTATCCCAAACAGATATCATAACAACACAGCCAAAACCAAACATCCAAACCACCAACAAAACGCCTCAGAACATGTTCATCATAGGCTAAACAAATCCAAACATCTCAGATGTAAAATCATCATTGAGAAACAAAGTCCAAGAGAGAGGAAGTAAGTCAGAAGTGAAACTATAGCCAACAAACAATCTCAGAAAGTCTTCATAATCAACTTAATCATTTCAAAGTCAGAACAACAAGCAAGTTCTATATTTGACAAACATTAAGAAGCAAAAGCAACTCAGAATCATAGGATCTTCATCAAAAGCAAGAATCCAGAAAGAAAAAAGAGGAAGATTATAAAAGTTCATCAACATCATCAACAATCAAATATCCAAACAACGACAACAGTGCTTTCAAAATCATTTTCATCATAAAACGGTTTAAGCAAAAGATACAAGTACCAAGAAGCAAGCCAGCAAGCACATCACCAGTCCCACGCCTTGGCCGCCTAAGGAGCCTCCTGTCCAAACTCTCCTCCTCCTCTCCAACAACAAACCCTAAAGGTATTGTCCTCCTTCCTTTTTACACCTCACAGAAACAAATAATACAAAAGATCAGAATATGTAAAAACATGCATGAATCCAGAACCCTAAAACGTGATAAAACGAAATCGTTACCTTTTTTGAATCATCGCCTTGAGCAAGCCGTGAAGAGAGGAGAGGTTGGAGGTGGCGTCTAGTAGCCAGGCATGGAAGGAGTTAGTCAGAAGCTCACGTTTGGTTGAGAACGAAGAGGACGATGAAGAAGGAAAGGAGCAGCGTCGTTCAATACAAACCCTAACTCTGAAGCAAACAAATGTGAACCCTAACAACAAAAGCATTGTAACCCGTTGGGCCTGTCCCTTGCACAAAACTGTTAAGCCCAAGATTCTGGCGCATACCCCCCCCCCCTTTACTTGAATCTGTTTGTTTTTGTTGCTTGGGCCTGCCCTCACGAACCCTAAGCCCAACCTCCATTCTGGCGCCTTACCCCCTTTTTTTTCTTACCTTACTTCTTATTTTGTTTTCTTGGGCCAAGAACACCTTTTGAGGCCCATCTACCTTTTTTCTATATTTTGAAAACATTTTATTTTTATAATTTCATAACCCTTTTTGTTAAATAAAAATAATAGGTTAAACTCTTTGTACAAAATTATTTTCAAATAGCTTTTTTTTATATATTTATTATATTTGAAAGCATGTAAGTAATATATTTTTGTGTTAAAACCTTTTTTTTGTTTAATTAAACCTTTTATATAAAAAATTAAAAAAGGTACATAAATAATTAGTTTGTTTTGAATTAAAAACTTTTCTCTTTAAAAACCTCTTTTTTATATATAATTAACAAAAAAAACACAAAAAATAATAAAATACTTAATTTTGCATTAGGTTAATATTTTGATCACTTGTAAATAATCATGTGCATCTTACATTGCTTTTGATTCCTTTTTTCTTATATTTTTACATTGAGAATGCGATGATTCGATTTGGTTGTAAATAATATTTGGACACTATTATCTTGATAAGACTCATCCCCATTTGTAAACATTTGTACCCCCATCCCCGGATACTTATTTGTAATAGCTTAGACTTTAAATTCCCGCAATTTATCGCTTTCTATATACTGTATAGTAATTAGGGTTTGTATGCGAAGATTCAAAATCAACCGCTAGATAACCTAACACAAGACAAATGCATGAAAATCAATACACAATTCACACTTGCACCTCTAGGGTAACCTCGCCTGTTGCCTCGGAAAAATGCAATCATGTCCCTCGAGTATGAGACACTCTAGCAAACGTCCCTTCGATAAACAAAGATCGTAGTCCCTCGATGACCCTCGACGTTGCCTTCGATAAAACGATCTCGTCCCTTATAAAATTGCTAGAGCGTCTCACAAGTTGCCTTCAATGATTGTATACGATGACCCATGTTGTCCTGTTTAACATCCTAACACAAGGTTGTTCACCAAATACAATGGTGAAACAACACTATTAAAAGGGTTAAAACATAAGAAAGATCTTTGAGAAATTTAGGGTAGACAAACTCTTAGTTACTTGATCAAACTTACAAAACACACTTGCCATTTTTCAAAACACACATCCACACAATTTCAAAACAAACTTTCAAAACATTTTGAAACATCTTTTCAAAAAGACAAACACCTTTGTAAAACATTCGAGTAAAGAATTGTTACAATGGTTGCCTAGACAAGGCATCTTTTTCAAAACATTTTCAAAACCACACACACAAGCCCCATTTCAAGCAATTGAAAAACAAAGGCAAGTGATCTAAAACAAGTAACTAAGAGCCCATGGATAACCATGGATGAAAAGGGTGCTAGCACCTTCCCTTTTCGTAATCTACCCCCCGAACCCACGAAAACATCTCAAAGGTCTTTCATGTGCTTTTTGACCTTTCCTTAGGATAAAATAAAAAGTCGGTGGCGACTCTTGCTAAACCGAACAAGTGCGAATACAAACGCAAAACCTCAAGTCAGTTCTCCCACCGTATCACAGAACTGGCGACTCTGCTGGGGATTAATTTCTAAAAGTGGGGTTACCTTAGGTTTTTAGATCACCTTTACATGCTTGCTTTGATTGCTTTGATTGCTTTACTTTTTGGGTTCCTTGTTTGGGTTTGTTTAATCCTACACCCGGATTTGGGGGCACCTTTTTAGGTAAATAGCAATAAACTGTGAGGGAACTGTGCGGGGTATACCGACATGGTTGAAGCAGTAGCTATGTTAGTGTGACATATTTGTGAGTACCGGTAGCCCTTGAGTAGTCAAGGAGAATACGGGGCCGCTGAGTGATGTCATGAAGCACTAACGAACTCTTAGAACCTTACTTGACCATCTTGGCCTTTTTAGGGGTAGTGAGATGACCGACTTTGGTGCAGTCCGAAGTTGGTAGATACTCGATACTACACTCATTGAGGGTTGTTTTCTTGGAATATTTTGGTCGCCAGTTAAGTGGCTAAACCAAAACAATGAACATAGAAAATAATCCAATGATATTGAGCTCCTTAGAACCCGGTTTCTATTCTAGGACAGGATGAGCCAACTAACTTCAAAAGGGTACTTACCTACAAACCCCATGCAAGCCTAAACCTAAGGACTTGTTTGCTTTGTGTGAATATGATTGCCTGTATATACACTTGCTTACTTTTGCATACATGTACATAACATCATAACATCATACCATAGCATTTTCAATAACCATTTCAAGGATCTCGAGGGTCTTTTGATGCAGGGTCACGTTGAACCAGACGTCTACCAAGGGGCAAGAGGTGTTCTCCTCTAAACAAACACCGTCAAAGATCAAGTGCAACAACTTGAATCAGGGGCTATGACCCACTTGACATGGTGAGCTTGATTCTCGTGGAAAGACATCCACCATTACAAGGTTCTCCAATCAAAGATGTTGATCGAAGTTCAACCTCTAACATTCTCTTGTGTTTACTCCAAGAGATCCTTGAAAACATTATATACATATATCATACATATCATTGCATAACAGGTTTCTCCTACAGGTCTCCTTATCTTCCTACTGTTTATTTCAGTAAGATGGATATGGACTAAACGGTGAAAGATCTCCAAGCTCAAAACGCTCAATTCCAACAAATGCTTCTGGCTATGGGTAAAGGGCAAGAAGATCTGAAAGCTATCCTTCTCAAAGACAAGAAGAAAAGGTCCAAGAAAGCAGCGGGTATCCTGAACTTGAGCAGAAGACCTAAAACCCTAGATCTTTCAACTCCACCCAGCATAGGGGCCAGTCTTGAAGAAGACCATAATTTGGAGATTGATGAAGCTGACTACTCCGAGGAATAATATCCTCCCGCTGATGACAAGTACAAACAGTTGAAGGATCGCCTCAGTGCTATGGAGATTCAACAGATACTTGGCTTGGATTTAGGAGACATGGGTTTAGTTTCTGGATTGGTCATCCCGCCAAAGTTCAAGGTCCTTACCTTTGCCATGTACGATGGAGTCTCTTGCCCTAAGATGCACCTGAAGTCTTATGCCCGCAAGATTCAACCATACACAACTGATCCAAAGCTTTGGATCCATTTCTTCCAAGAAAGCCTGGTAGGGACTCAACTCGAGTGGTTTTATCAATTGGAGAGTTCTCGCATCCACACATGGGAGGACTTAGCTGCTGCTTTTTACAAACAGTATCAGTACAATGCTGATCTTGCACCAACTCGTGTGCAATTGCAGAACATGACCATGGGTTCTGACGAGAACTTCAAAGGATATGCTCAAAAGTGGAGAGATCTGGCTGGTAGGGTGCAACCCCCTTTAATTGACAGAGAGCTGATTGACATCTTCATGGGAACTTTGACAGGGCCTCTCTTCAATCACTTAATTGGAAGCTCCTCGGCCGGGTTCACCGAGCTAATACTGACCGGAGAAAGGGTCGAAGCTGGCATCAAAAGTGGAAAGATCCAAGGAGCTACACCCTCTGATGCTCAGAAAATTTCCTACAATGGAAAGAAAGAATCTAATGCTGCGAACAGTCAAAAGAGTCACCGTGACCAACACATAGGAGCAATCTTGATCTCTAATCCCGCTCAACAAAGACAGGGGCACCAGCGTAAGGAGGTAGCACCTAAAAGACAATTCACCAAGATCAACATGTCATTGGGTCAAGCGCTACAATGCATGTTGCAGGCAGAGCTGATTACATTGAGGGCTCCCCTCCGGAACCCAAATACTTCTGCTCCTACCTATCATCCCAATGAAAGGTGTGCATACCACTCTGACAGTCCGGGACATGACACAAACAACTGTTGGGCTCTGAAGAACAAGGTCCAAGACATGATTGATGCCAAGGAGATCGAGTTTGACCCTCCGGAGACTCTAGCATAATCACTGCTCCTATGCCAAATCATTGAGAATGTCTTTGTTTCATTTGAATTTTCAAGTTGTAATCTCTTTGTTATTCAAACAATTATCTATTAATGTCAAACTTTGTTTCATTAATGCATTGCATATGTTTGTCTTGATTTGATCCATTCATTTTCATTACACTTGAACTATGCTTTCTACTTTCTTTATGACATTTAACTCTTGTTAAAAGTTGCAATCCATTAGAAGAAGGATGACGAAACAGTACCATAATCTCATACAATATGCTTTTGAACAGACCTTGCTGATGATGTACAGGCGTTTCTTTCAAATCCCAAACACTGGAGTTATAAGGAAGATAATCCCTAGTCAACCCCTTCGAGCCAAAGAAGTAGGAGTTTTCTGTTTTTAACACAAATTGAAACCTTTGATTTAAACCCGGGGCAGGGTAGTCTCTCGGTTAATTCAAAAAGAAAAAGATGTGCATTGAAGTCGCAAACTCTCAGTTTGTAATACAACGAACGATATCAAAAGCGTTCCTTTGGAATCAAAAGACAGTGATGGTTCCTCATCTCATAGGCAGTCAATCTCTCAAAAGAGAAAAGCCCACTAAGCCAAAACCTACAAAGGAGGCTTAAGAAAGCTGGGGCATCCCGCTGACTATAATCTTGAAAAAAGGAACAGTCATGCAAAAGTTAGGGATAACAAATCAAAAAACGAGGTCATTACAAATCCTCAACAACATGAAAAATGTTGCAAAAATGATTGCCTTCCAAAATTCAACTGGTGTGAGCCATCACCAAAAAGTCGTTCCAAACTCGAATAGAGTGCGACGCACAATTAGCTAAGTTTAGGATTGAAGAACATCACGGAGAGCGGGTGGGTACAAATACACTTTGAGCCTTTATCCTTTGTTTCTTAAACCGTGAACCAAGCCACGTTACAACCCTTCAAAAGTCTTAATTGAAGCATGGGTTAGTTCGAAAGCATACTGTTACAAAAGGTATCCTGACTCCTGTAAGGCCTTGCTCTAAATCTTGTGTTGAATTTGTCTTATAAAAAGTTTTCTGCTAAAAACACATTTTTTTTCAAAAAAACTTCGAGACAAGCATAAACGTTGCATTACTTGAATATCATTGTTTGCATATAGCTATTTGTTTGACAGCGGAGAAATTCACACAATGAATATTCAGTGAACAAAAGCCCTCTCAGTGAACAAAATCACTTCAAAAAGGATGACACTTCCATTGACAAATCTCCTATCAACAAAAGGGGATTTTATATGGTATTGTCCAGTTAACCTGGGGCATTCCAGTCAAGATTTCAATAAAACTATCCTATCCAGTTAACCTGGGGCAGTCCAGTCAAGATTTCAACAAATCTATCCTATCCAGTTAACCTGGGGCAGTCCAGTCAAGATTTCAACAAATCTTTCAAAGTTCAGTTAACCTGGGGCAGTCCAGTCAAGATTTCAACAAATCTCTCAATTACAGATTAACCTGGGGCAAGTCTTCGTCACCATCACTTGGGGCATTTAAACGTCAATCTCATCAAAGGGTTACGTGCAGTCCAAGTGTCCTGACAATATCACAAACATTTTATTCTAGAGATAATTCAGATGTGACCCAGACATGGCGACATTCTGATACTTATTCCAGATTTCCTTCTAGAGACAGTTCAGATGCGACCCAGACATGGCGACATTCTAATACTTATTCCAGATTTCCTTCTAGAGACAGTTCAGATGTGACCCAGACATGGCGACATTCTGATACTTATTCCAGATTTCCTTCTAGAGACGGTTCAGATGTGACCCAGATATGGTGACATTCTGATACTTATTCCAGATTTCCTTCTAGAGACAGTTCATATGTGACCCAGACATGGCGACATTCTGATACTTATTCCAGATTTCCTTCTAGAGACAGTTCAGATGTGACCCAGACATGGCGACATTCTGATACTTATTCCAGATTTCCTTCTAGAGACAGTTCAGATGTGACCCATATATTGCGACATTCTGATACTTATTCCAGATTTCCTTCTAGAGACGGTTCAGATGTGACCCAGATATGGCGACATTCTGATACTTATTCCATATTTCCTTCTAAAGACAGTTCAGATGTGACCCAGATATGGCGACATTCTGATACTTATTCCAGATTTCCTTCCAATTACAGTTTCAGATACACTCCAGACACGGAAGTCATGCTGCTACTTATACAGATCTCATCTCCATCAACTATCCATCATATCTCCAAATGGCATCTGTAAGCCCATTCCCGACATCACAATACCTGTAACAAGCCAGGAAAACTATCTTTCTTTCTCAGGTCAGAGATTAATACCTGAAACTAGCCAGGACAACTATCTCACCGACCAACCTTTGCAAGATTCCAGATCAATACCTGCAGCAATCAAAAGATTCTTGCAATCCCCTGCAGCAGTCAAGGATTTACTTTCCCCGGCAGCAGTCAAGATCCTTTTATCTCCAGTTATCCAGGATTCGTCTTCCTCAGCAAGACAGCTACTCAGCTTACATGCGCATCCATCACATTCATATCATAAACATTGATAAAGTACAATTCATTGCATCATACAACATAACTTTGTGTTTAGCTAACATTTTATCCTTTTCAGGATAAGAATAAAAGGCTATCATTAACAATTCCAAGGTACAGTCCAGATATGCTCCAAACACAGTTGCCATTCTGTCGCTTATTCAGATCCCAGTTATAGTTTCAGATACACTCCAAACACGGAAGTCATCCTGCTACTCATACAGATCTCAATTCAGATGCAGTTTTACACGGGCCCATCATCAGGAAACCCTACATCGGTTCCTTCTCAATTCCAAATTCAACTTCTGAAAACAGTTTACGGATGATTCCAAACATGGATGTCAATTCATTGCTTATTCGGATCCCCAGTTCAGAGATGTTCCAAACATGGATACCTTTCTGATACTCATTTCACTCACCAATGACATACAGTTCAACGAACATTCTCAGATGGCATCTATAAGCCCATCCTCCTACCAACAATTTCCAGATGGCATCTCTAAGCCCATCCCCCGACAAGATTCTGTCACATCTCCAGATGGCATCTTTAAGCCCATCTCCAAATGGCATCTTTAAGCCCATTCCCTCAACTACGCTTTGGCGAGTGCAAATTTTTTGGGCACTCTAGTGTCCAATCTCCTTTTACCTTCGAGTCGCTAATGGCAAACTTGCCAATCTAACTCTTCAGGTTCAAGAAGATTGAACATGGGCAACTGTTGTACCCCAAAATTTGCCCTCCCTTTTTCACAAGAAATCACAGCTTCGGGCTTTTCCTGATTTTTCAAATTGGCTCAGGAATCAATCAAACAGACTTTTCTTATCAGTCAGACAAAATTAGGGTTTCCATTAACTTTTGAATCAGTCCAAGCAGATTATTAGGGTTTCTATTGATTTGGTTGAGTTTGGCTCAGGGTTTGGTCAAGCAGATGCTTCTTTGACGATAAATCAAGAATTAGGGTTTGCACGCGCATTTTCAGAAGAATTTGAATCCACAGTGTCTTAATTGGCTGTCACACCGCTTTGACGCCTGATCAAAATTTCAGTTTGTTTCTCAAAACCTGAACCTATGGGATAGCAGTTGAGGCTTCTGATTGAAAATTTGCAGTTTTAGTTTAATCAAGTGAAGTGAAAGGCATGTGGACGTTTGTTTGATTAACTGTGCAATGCTTATGGTTAATTGGAATGCCGAGTGTACTGTTGATTAATGCGAAGTTGCAAGACTATGATGTTTATTAATTATTTATTTTATCTAAGTTAGAATAATTGGGATGTACTTCTAGTTATTTTAATTCAATAAAACTTAAATAATTAAATAGACAATGAAATAAAGAATTATCTGACAAAAGATTTTTTATTCACTTTTAATTGTTGTTACAAAGTGTTATTTGAATACAGTAAATTTATTTACAGTATTTATAATAATGTTTATTACAAACAATTGAAAGAGAAAATAAATATATCCTAAGTCTTCATCTTATACTGTTGTTCCCCTTTGCTCAACTGATATTTATCTGCAAAGACAAAAAAGGAAGAAGTCAATACAGTTAAAATTAAAAAAGGGCATTTTCAGACAGTTAACCATAAAAACTCATCATTAAAAGTGTTGGCCGGAATCAGTTTGTTCGTCCTCTCTGCAAATCGCAAGAAGACTCTCTTCTTGGTTCACAAAGAGGGAAAGAAAATGTGTTTGCAAGCATATGAATTAAATACAAGGCATCATGTTAAACAAAATGCACAAAAATGCATAAATTCAAACAAGGCAAACTGAACAGCCAAGTAAAAAATTCAAACAAGCTGCACATGTACAAACTGAATATGCCAAAGTTCAAACTGAACAAACAAGTTGCACAAGTTAAAAATGTCAACCAAGCTGTCAAACTGTCAAAGAAGCCATCAAACTGTCAATGCAGAAGAAAGTACACAAAAGGCAGAAAATCTGGAAGTAAGAAGATATGCAGAGAAAAGACAAAATGCAAGCAAAACTTTCATCATTTCCCAACCAACACCTTTTCAGAAAAAAGGGACTCTAAGCAATATAATATGCTTTTTCTGTGGAGAGAGAAAGAGAGAGAGAGAGAAGTAGAGGCTTACAGTTTTTCAGGCAGGCTAAGAAGAATAGATAAATATAACAAATCAGAACAGTTCAAAGGGGGGACAGAACACACATAGAAAAAGATAACACAAAAGTTGTAAACAGATCCTGCATCAAAGCCTCTCAAAAAAACAAATAAGCTTCCAACTGCCTCAAGCTTTAAACCTGTTACAGAAACCCAAGCCTGCTTCAAGCAAGCCTGTAACAAACAAAAATCAAAAACACCATAAGCTTACAAACTGCTTCAAGCCTGCATAAAACATAAACCCCAGCCTGCTTGAACAAGAAAGCCTAAAAGCTTGTTCATTTTCAAGCCTGCTCAAAACTGTACCATTCAAACTACCATAAGCCTTTCAAGCCTGTCAAAGCCTAAACCTTAACAAAACCTATCAAGTTGCTCAAGCCTGCTTCAAGCCAAAGCCCTGAAGCCTGAATAAACACAAGCCTGCTCTAAACTACCTTAAGCCTGCATAAAACTAGAAGCCTGCCTGTACAACAAGCAATCAAAAGCAAGCCTGTCAAAGCAAACTCCAACAAGCCTGTCAAAAACCTGTATCCCAAACAGATATCATAACAACACAGCCAAAACCAAACATCCAAACCACCAACAAAACGCCTCAGAACATGTTCATCATAGGCTAAACAAATCCAAACATCTCAGATGTAAAATCATCATTAAGAAACAAAGCCCAAGAGAGAGGAAGTAAGTCAGAAGTGAAACTATAGCCAACAAACAATCTCAAAAAGTCTTCATAATCAACTTAATCATTTCAAAGTCAGAATAACAAGCAAGTTCTATATTTGACAAACATTAAGAAGCAAAAGCAACTCAGAATCATAGGATCTTCATCAAAAGCAAGCATCCAGAAGAAAAAAAAGAGGAAGATTGTAAAAGTTCATCAACAATCAAATATCCAAACAACGACAATAGTGCTTTCAGAATCATTTTCATCTTAAAACGGTTTAAGCAAAAGATACAAGTACCAAGAAGCAAGCCAGCAAGCACATCACCAGTCCCACGCCTTGGCCGCCTAAGGAGCCTCCTGTCCAAACTCTCCTCCTCCTCTCCAACAACAAACCCTAAAGGTATTGTCCTCCTTCCTTTTTACACCTCACATAAACAAATAATACAAAAGATCAGAATATGTAAAAACATGCATGAATCCAGAACCCTAAAACGCGATAAAACAAAATCGTTACCTTTTTTGAATCATCGCCTTGAGCAAGCCGTGAAGAGAGGAGAGGTTGGAGGTGGCTTCTAGTAGCCAGGCATGGAAGGAGTTAGTCGGAAGCTCACGTTTGGTTGAGAACAAAGAGGACGATGAAGAAGGAAGGGAGCGGCGCCGTTCAATACAAACCCTAACTCTGAAGCAAACAAATGTGAACCCTAACAACAAAAGCGTTGTAACCCGTTGGGCCTGTCCCTTGCACAAAACTGTTAAGCCCAAGATTCTGGCGCATACCCCTCCCCCTTTACTTGAATCTGTTTGTTTTTGTTGCTTGGGCCTACCCTCACGAACCCTAAGCCCAGCCTCCATTCTGGCGCCTTACCCCCTTTTTTTTCTTACCTTACTTCTTATTTTGTTTTCTTGGGCCAAGAACACCTTTTGAGGCCCATCTACCTTTTTTCTATATTTTGAAAACATTTTATTTTTATAATTTCATAACCCTTTTTGTTAAATAAAAATAATAGGTTAAACTCTTTGTACAAAATTATTTTCAAATAGCTTTTTTTATATATTTATTATATTTGAAAGCATGTAAGTAATATATTTTTGTGTTAAAACCTTTTTTTGTTTAATTAAACCTTTTATATAAAACATTAAAAAAGGTACATAAATAATTAGTTTGTTTTGAATTAAAAACTTTTCTCTTTAAAAACCTCTTTTTTATATATAATTAACAAAAAAAACACAAAAAATAATAAAATACTTAATTTTGCATTAGGTTAATATTTTGATCACTTGTAAATAATCATGTGCGTCTTACATTGATTTTGATTCCTTTTTTCTTATATTTTTACATTGAGAATGCGATGATTCGATTTGGTTGTAAATAATATTTGGACACTATTATCCTGATAAGACTCATCCCCATTTGTAAACATTTGTACCCCCATCCCCGGATACTTATTTGGAATAGCTTAGACTTTAAATTCCCGCAATTTATCGCTTTCTATATACTGTATAGTAATTAGGGTTTGTATGCGAAGATTCAAAATCAACCGCTAGATAACCTAACACAAGACAAATGCATGAAAATCAATACACAATTCACACTTGTACCTCTAGGGTAACCTCGCCTGTTGCCTCGGAAAAATGCAATCATGTCCCTCGAGTATGAGACACTCTAGCAAACGTACCTTCGATAAACAAAGATCGTAGTCCCTCGATGACCCTCGACGTTGCCTTCGATAAAACGGTCTTGTCCCTTACAAAATTGCTAGAGCGTCTCACAAGCCTTCAATGATTGTATATGATGACCCACGTTGTCCCGTTTAACATCCTAACACAAGGTTGTTCACCAAATACAATGGTGAAACAACACTGTTAAAAGGGTTAAAACATAAGAAAGATCTTTGAGAAATTTAGGGTAGACAAACTCTTAGTTACTTGATCAAACTTGCAAAACACATTTGCCATTTTTCAAAACACACATCCACACAATTTCAAAACAAACTTTCAAAACATTTTGAAACATCTTTTCAAAAAGACAAACACCTTTGTAAAACATTCGAGTAAAGAATTGTTACAATGGTTGCCTAGACAAGGCATCTTTTTCAAAACATTTTCAAAACCACACACACAAGCACCATTTCAAGCAATTGAAAAACAAAGGCAAGTGATCTAAAACAAGTAACTAAGAGCTCATGGATAACCATGGATGAAAAGGGTGCTAGCACCTTCCCTTTTCGTAATCTACCCCCCGAACCCACGAAAACATCTCAAAGGTCTTTCCTGTGCTTTTTGACCTTTCCTTAGGATAAAATAAAAAGTCGGTGGCGACTCTTGCTAAACCGAACAAGTGCGAATACAAACGCAAAACCTCAAGTCAGTTCTCCCACCGTATCACACACATCATCCACCTAAACTATTCCAAGCCCTAAACACCAGCTGTAACACCCCTAACCTCACTTGCCATTTTCATTTCTCAGCTTTGCAGGTGGACTTCTATAGCACGATACATGGTGTTTCAAAGCAAGCCAAGTATAGGAGAAGCATCCTTGGACCTCAGGCAATCTATACAGAAGCTCAAACTCCATTGAAGGTGGCCACATTGCTCTACTCGATTCAAGCTGAAATAGGTAATCCTTAGACTTCTATCTCTCTATCTAGGAAGAGTTAAGCTTAGGTTTGTGAATGAAACATGTCCTACTCATAGCCCTGAAGCCATACATGTGATCATTTTTCATTTATGTTAAGCATGTTGTGAGAATTTTAGCCTTGAACATGTGAAAAAAATTAGGTTAAAAATTAGGGCCAGAGAAATTCTCTCTGGTCCTTGAGAGTTAATCCAAGTTTTTACATGTTTGAATTCGTGATTTGATGCTCTACAATGTTTGTGTTATGAGTTTTGCAAAAAAATCAAAGAATCAGGAGTTGGTGTTTGATCAAAGAGGCGCGCGTTTTCTGTTTCAAACAAGAGGCTGAAGGTTGAAGATGATGGTTTGGGCTGGGCCTGAGTCATCCTTACTTTTTGCACCCCTTTTTTAGTTTTGCACCCCCATGCCCAAATGTTGAATACTTGTCATTTTTTGTGTTTTTATTTTTATTTCTGACTTTATATTTTTTGCTCAAACATAAAAAACACCAAAAATATTTTTTCACATTTTTTTCATATTTACTTGATATTTATTTGCTTTATTAGGTATAGGTATGTAAATAATACAAATCTTTTCTTTATTAAAAACCCTAAAAAATAATATAAAAAATATATTTATTTCTTAGTTATTATTTTTATTTACACCCTTGAAAATATTTTCTTAAATATATATTTTTTTATATACATAAATAATTAATTCTATCTTTTATATTTAATAGGTTTAGTAAATATATATATATATATATATATATATATATATATATATATATATATATATATATGGAAATAATGCTATTTTATTTTTAT
Source organism: Vicia faba (assembly GCA_948472305.1). NCBI lineage: Eukaryota > Viridiplantae > Streptophyta > Magnoliopsida > Fabales > Fabaceae > Vicia > Vicia faba. The sequence continues at coordinate 360,376,668 of OX451738.1, forward strand.
TTAATATTTGACACTAAAATACTTTTTTTTAACCATACACTTTTTATTTGTGCATAAATTGATATACCTTGTATATAATTAATAAATAAATACTATTTACTTGAAAATTAGGGTTTTGCCCTAAACAACAAAAATAACCAAAAATTGACTTTTTTTATTTTGTTTATATTTCAAACATGAAAACCTTTTTTACATACATAAAAAATTCTTTTTTGCATAATACATTGCATTTTGATATTTATTTAAATTGTATTTATTTAAATGTTAAATATTTGTATATTCGATATGGTTGTAATAATTTAGATTTTATTTTCTTGTCAAATATCCCCCAAATTCAAACTTGTATCCCCATCCCCATAATCATGTTGTAATAATTTAGGACTTTAAATTCTCGCACATTTAAAAGTTTCCAAATTATGCCATGATAGACTTAGGGCTTGTATGCAAAATCAATCAACAAATAGCTTGACCTAATTCAAGATAAACATGCATGAAAAATGAACACAATGCACACTTACACCCTTAGGGTTACTCCACTTGTTGCCTTCAAAAATGGGCCATGGTTGCATGTTAAGTGTCTTTGGCAAAACAAAAACAAATCAAATGATCATAGTCCCTCGATGACGCTATCAAGTTGCCTAAAATGATCAAGTCCCTTAAGAAAATTGCCAAAGATACTTGGCACTATTGCCTCTATGGTCTAAACGATGACTCGCGCCCGTCCCGTTAACATCCTAACACAAGGTTGTTCACCAAATACAATGGTGAAACAACACTGTTAAAAGGGTTAAAACATAAGAAAGATCTTTGAGAAATTTAGGGTAGATAGCTCTTGGTTACTAGATCAATCTTGCAAAACAATCCTTGCCATTTTTCAAAACACACATCACAACACAACTTCAAAACAAACTTTCAAAAAAACATTGAAACATCTTTTCAAAAAGACAAACACCTTTGTAAAACATTCGAGTAAAGAATTGTTACAATGGTTGCCTAGACAAGGCATCTTTTTCAAAACATTTTTCAAAACCACACACAAAGCACCATTTCAAACAATTGAAAAGCAAAGGCAAGTGATCTAAGCAAGTAACTAAGAGCCCATGGATAACCATGGATAGAAAGGGTGTTAATACCTTCCCTTTCTATAATCTACTCCCTGAACCCAAGAAAACATATCAAAGGTCTTTTCTGTGCTTTTTGACCTTTCCTTAGGATAAAATAAAAAGTCGGTGGCGACTCTTGCTAAATTGAAACATTTGCGAAAACAAACGCAAAACCTCAAGTCAGTTCTCCCACCGTATCACAATATGCACGAAGGTATCTTCGGTACTCATTCCAGTGGACATACTATGGCTAAGAAAAATCTTGAGAGCGGGTTACTATTGGTCGACCATGGAAACTGATTGCCATCGCCACTCCAGAACGTGTCACAAATGCCAAATCTAGGCTGATAAAGTACATGTGCCTCTAGTACCTCTGAACATTTTGACTGCTCCTTGACCGTTTGAAATGCATAATTAGAGAGATCAAACCCACTGCCTCTAACGAACATCTCTTTATCCTCGTCGCCATCGATTACTTTATAAATTGGGTTGAAGCATCCTGTTCGCCTTTGTTACAAAGAATGTCGTGGCCCAATTCATCAGGAATAACCTTATCTGTCGGTATGACATCCCTGAGAGAATCATTACAAACAATGGTACTAATCTCAACAATACTATGATCACTAAAATCTGCATGCATTTCAAGATCAAGCACCACAACTCTTCTTTGTATCGACCAAAGATGAATGGCGCAGTTGAAGCCACCAACAAGAATATTAAGAAGATTATACAGAATATGGTTGTGACCTACAAAGACTGGCACGAGATGTTACTGTTTGCTCTTTATGGATATCGCACTTCAGCACGAACTTCAATGGGGGCAACCCCGTTCTCTCTGGTCTATGGTATGGAAGTTGTTCTACCCATCGAAAGTCATATTCCTTCTTTGAGAATCATGAAGGATGCAGATTTGGACGAAGACGAGTGGATTCAAACTAGGCTGGCTCGGTTAAATTTGATTGACGAGAAAAGGCTTGCGGCTGTTTGTCACGGTCAGATGTATTAGAGGCGTATGATCAAAGCCTTCAATAAGAAGATCAAGCATCAAGTATATCAGGCTGGTGACTTGGTAATAAAGCGCATCATTCTACCACAAGGTGATCCCAGGGGAAAATGGACTCCCACCTACGAAGGGTCATTTGTAATTAAGAAGATATTTTCGAGTGGCGCTATGATACTTACTGTGATACGGTGGGAGAACTGACTATGGTTTTTGCGTTTGTTTTCGCAAATGTTTCGGTTGAGCAAGAGTGGCCACCGACTTTTTATTTTATCCTAAGGAAAGGTTTAAAAAGCACAGCAAAAACCTTTGAGATATTTTTCTTGGGTTCGGGGAGTAGATTATAGAAAGGGAAGGTATTAGCACCCTTTCTATCCATGGTTATCCATGGGCTCTTAGGTACTTGCTTAGATCAACTTGCCTTGGTTTTCAATTGTTTGAAATGGTGCTTTGTGTGTGGTTTTGAAAATGTTTTGAAAAAGATGCCTTGTATAGGCTACCCTTGTAACAATTCTTTACTCGAATGTTTTACAAAAGGTGTTTGTCTTTTTGAAAAGATGTTTCAAGGTTTTTTGAAAGTTTGTTTTGAAAGTGTTTGTGAAGTGTGGTTTGAAAAATAGGCAAGTGTTTTTGTTTTGCAAGTTGACAAGTACTTAAGATCTATCTACCCTAAAGTTCTCAAAGATTTTTGCTATGTTTTAACCCTTTTAACAATTTTGTTCCACCATTGCATTTGGTGGACAATCTTGTGTTAGGATGTTAACGGGACGGGCGCGGGTCATCGTTTAGACCACAATTGCAACGGTGCCAAGTGTCTTTGGGCAATTTTTCCTTGAAAGGGACTTGATCATTTTAGGCAACTTTTCGAAAGCGTCATCGAGGGACTATGATCATTTGAATTGTGTTTGTTTTGTTTTTGCCCAAAGAAACCTAACATACAATATGGCCCATTTATTGAAGGCAACAAGTGGAATACCCTAGGGGTGCAAGTGTGATTAGTGTTGTCCATTTTCATGCTTGATTATCTTGAAATTAGGTCAAACTATTTTGTTGTTTTTATTTGCATACAAACCCTAATTCTAACATGGTATATTTAGAAAGCAATAAAGTGCGAAATTTAAAGTTCCTAAGCTATTACAACACAATATGGGAAGGGGGGTACAAATGTTCAAATGGGGGGTATTTGACAAGGAATTTAAACCTAGCTATTACATCAATTTGGAATTATTTACAAGATAATTGATTGCACAAATTAAATGGAAATAAAATAAATATGCAAAATGCAAAAAGGTTTTTTATATGTATGAAAAAAAGTATTTTTATATGTCAAAATAAAACAAAATAAAAAAAGTATTTTTATATGTCAAAATAAAACAAAATAAAAAAAGTATTATTTTTTGGAGTTTTTGTGTTTTAAGGGCAAAACCCTAATTTATTAAGTAAATATATTAATTGTTTAATATGTACAAATATTTATCAATTATATACTAAATAAAATAAAAATGAAGTATGTTTGTCAAAAATGAATTTTTACTATCAAATATTAATAAAAATAAAAAATGTATATATTTTGTATTATTTACTAAATATTCTAATAAGTATATATATATATATATATATATATATATATATATATATATATATATATATATATATATATATATATATATATATATATATATATATATATATATATATATATATATATATATATATATATATATATATATATATATATATATATATATATATATATATATATATATATATATATATATATATATATATATATATATATATATATATATATATATATATATATGTGTGTGTGTGTGTGTTAATTTCTAAATATGTATTATATATATAAAAATAATAATATTTAATATTTGTAAAAAAAAAGTATATTTTATATCAAATATTTTCAGAAGATAAAATAAAATAAAAATAAAAAATGAATGTGTTTACATTATTTTTCTAGTTATTCTAAATAATAATATTATGTATTTATTTACATACAAATATCAATATAAACAAATAAATGCCTAAAAAATATAAAAATGGTGTAAAAAAAGTTTTTTATGTTTTTAATATTATTAGGAAAAATAAATAAGTCAGGAATAAAAAACAAAAATCAAAAAATCATAAAAATAAGTCAAATGGGCCTAGGGGGTGTCAAAGTAACAAAAGGGTGTAAAAAGAAATGAGAAACAAAGCCCAGCCCACGTGGAGCTTCTTCAACCTCCAGACTTCTGTTTGAACAAAAACACGCGCCTCTTTTCTTCCATTGCAAGGTCCTGATTCTTTGAGTTTTAGCAAAAACTTACAACACCAAAAATGTTAAGCATCTTCTCACGAATTCACACATATAAAGAACATGATTTAACTCTCAGAAATGAGAGAGAATTTCTTCTCCCCCAATTCTTAACCTAATATTTATTCCAAGTTCAGACATCAAATTCTCTAAGCATACATAATATAAATGAAAAGTAAAGGTATGTACAGTTTCAGGGGCATGAGTAGAACACTTCTTATTCACAAACTTAGAGCTAATGATGCCTACATTGAGAGATAGAAGTTCAAGAATATACCTGTTAAGTTGAAGTTGTATCTGATGATGGAGGTACTTTCAGAGCAAGGTGATGATTGGTACAGCTTCCTTGATGTCCAGGGATGCTATTCCAAGCTTTACTTTATCTTGAAACCTTTTGAATCGAGCTATGGAACTTCAACTGCAAAACAAGAAAATGAAAATGGTGATGTTTCCTGGGAGTGTTACAGGTCGTGTTTGAGGTTTTGATTAGCTTCAAGGGATGTTATGGGATGTGTTTGATGTGATTTTAGCAAGAATGCATGAAAGGGATGAGAGTTGGAACTCAAACTGCAGTAGGTGCTCTGTTTGGGCAGTTTGAGGGTGGTTCTGTGAGTGAGAGTGTTTGGGACTTGGTTAGCTCGTGTTCTAGCTTAGGATGGATGTTTAGAAAGTGTACAAAGTATTTGCTTAAGCTTTTTTGTCCTGAGATGAAAGTTCTGTTGTGTTATGCTAGCTTTCTTCACACTTAAGCAAGCAAATGTCCACTTGAGTTTTAGACAGCTAGAGGCCCCCCTAATGTGCTACAAACCTTGGCATTGATCAGTGTGATTAGTCCTAAACTTGTGCCAAAGATATTTTCAATGTACTTGCTGATTTGCAACTTTGACATAAAGTTTAACTTTTCAAAAATGGATATTATGCTTTATCTAAAAATGGCTTAATCTTGCAAATAATGTTTGGACACACAAAATAAGGCTTTGGCACAATGAGTATGCATTAAATTATTGAGTGCAAATGGGATTAGAGGCCTGTAATGTAGCATAAACCAAGCTGACTTGAAAATGGCAATGTGTATGAACATGTCTTGGTCAAGAACAAAAGTGACTTTTGCCCAACTTGCCAAATTCGGTTCTCCCTAACCATGAGGTTGTTTGATGAGTTCTTGGACATTTTGGAAATCTTGGAATGTGTACTACAATCCATCTTTGAAATGCAAATTGAAATTCCAAGTGGAAGTATGTGAAAAATGGTCTTGAAGTTAGGTAAAAACCTTGCCTAAAATAGGTCAAATTTTCACTAAGTTAAGAATGGTTTGGTACCCTTGTTCCAAATATTGTAACTTGAGATACAAGCTTCTTTTGGGAAAACTTTGTGAATCAAATTTGTAGATTATGCAATAGGATACAACTTTCATGTTTTGACTTTTTCTTGAATCCAAATGAATCTTGGTGAGAAAGTGGGGCAAAGTTAGGAAAAAATTAGGGTTTTTCATAACTTAGAAAAATTCTAAGTTATGAAAAATCTTCATTTCAAACCCTAATTTGCAATTTTGGATTTCTTGATGAACGAGTTTCATGATTTGGCATGTTTTAATGAAAAATGAATCTTGACACTTGATTTTGACCAAAAAGTCAAAGTTTGACTTTTCAGTATACAGTCAAAATTGATCAATTGATTGAGAAATTCAACTGTCAATCTTGTGTATTTGGGATCTTTTGAACTTGTTGAGCATGTCAAGATAATTCCATGGGGTCCTTGAGTCCATATGCGAGCTTGGTTTGCTATTGGCTAGGTCAAACAGTCAAAATTTGCCTTTGTGCAGTCAAAACTCTAAAAATGACCATTTTGCCCTTTTGGTGATCTGATCAAATTTCTTGTGGAATTGTGATCCAAACTTGATCAAATGGTCCATGTGAGTTTATAATGTTGATGTGGGTCAATTTTCATGAGATTTGACTGTCAATTGGCCACAGTTGACTTTTTCCCCAATACAGTTGATTTTTAGGTCAACTGTCCAATTGACTGGGCAAAATTTAGAATCAAGGCTTGAAACTTGATGTGGATAAACTTGGGAGTCCAATATGAAGCATGAAAGTCATCTTAGGCAATTTAGGTCAAAACATCTTTGTGCAAACACAAACCCTAATTTGGGTCATTAGTGCAAGGAGAAGTCTTGAGCAGATGAAACCCTAACTGGATCTTGAGCTTCAAGGGCTTTGTGATGAGAAATCATATGAGAAAAAGGGAGGGCAAATTTTGGGGTACAACAGTTGCCCCTGTTCAATCTTCTTGAATCCGAAGAGTTAGATTGGCAAGTTTTCCTTTCGTGACTCGAGGGTAAAAGGAGATTGGACACTAGAGTGCCCGGAAATTTGCACTCGTCAAAGCAATGGATGCGGGAATGGGCTTAGAGATGCCATTTGGAGATGGGCTTAACGATTCCATCTGGAAGAGTGACAGAAACTTGTCGGGGATGGGCTTAAAGATGCCATCTGGAATGAGTATCAGAAAGGTGTCCATGTTTAGGAACATCTTTGAACTGGGGTCTGAATAAGCAATAGATTGACATTCGTATCTGGAGGCATTCGTAAACTGTTTTCAGAGGTCGAGAAGAGTCTGAACAAGCGATAGGTTAACATCCGTTACTTGGAGAACCCGTGAACTGTTTTCAGAAGTCTTGAAGTTGAATAAGCAATAGAGCAGCATCCTTTATTGGGAAGCGTCCGTAAACTGTTTTCAAAAGTTGCATCTGAACAAGCGATAGATTAACATCCGTTGTTGGGAAGAATCCATAAACTGTTTTCAGAAGTCTTGAGAAGAAACTGAACAAGCGATAGGTTAACATCCGTTACTTGGAGAACCCGTGAATTGTTTTCAGAAATCTTGAAGTTGAATAAGCAATAGAGCAGCATCCGTTGTTGGAAGCGTCCGTAAACTGTTTTCAAAAATTGCATCTGAACAAGCGATAGATTAACATCCGTTGTTGGGAAGAATCCATAAACTGTTTTCAGAAGTTTTGAGAAGAAACTGAACAAGCGATAGGTTAACATCCGTTACTTGGAGAACCCGTGAACTGTTTTCAGAAATCTTGAAGTTGAATAAGCAATAGAGCAGCATCCATTGTTGGGAAGCGTCCGTAAACTGTTTTCAAAAATTGCATCTGAACAAGCGATAGATTAACATCCGTTGTTGGGAAGAATCCATAAACTGTTTTCAGAAGTGTCTCGGAGGATAATGATTTTTTTGTCTGTCGACTGATCTTACCTGCAAAGGCAAAGAGTTAGTTATATGCAATGTCATGATGCATGATACAATGTATGTTATATGATATGAATGTAAATGGATGCGCATGTAAGCTGGAGAACTCTCTTGCAAAGGATAGATGAATCTGAGATGGTTGAAGATAAAAGTATCTTGACTGCTGCCGGGAAGAATAATTCCTGGTTGTTGCTGGAGAATAAAGAGCTTGGGTTGTATGCCAATCTTCTGGGGAATTCCTGTCTCGAGGAGATCTTCACTGGAGAAATCAATGAGGAACTGAAAACTGAAAGTCTTCAAATTTGCTTGGGGAATACCAGTCCTTCAAACATCGAGGGGCCTTAGAACCATCTGCGGGGACTTGGAATCTCCTTGGTGACTTGCAGGGTAAAAGAATTTCTGATGATTTCTACTGGGGATTTTAGAACCTGGTAGACTTAAGCTGGGGAGATAAGACAGAGAATCTCTAGTCTAGTGAGAAGCATTTCTGTGGGGATAAGGTTCACTAGTATGGCTCTGCTGGGGATTGATAGTTTGAAGCTTTAGCTCTGCTGAGGGGAATTGAGTTCTGGAAGATTCTCTGGCTGGGGATAACAAAGATAAACTCCTCTGGGGATTGTATTGATAAGTTATGTTGGGGAACTTTGATGAACTCCGCTGGGGACAGGAAGGGATTTTGCCGAGTGCGATCTTCCGTGGCAATAAGCTGAGGATAAACCAGTTATAAGCCCTTGTGAGGAATAACTTTGAATAAAGCTCGGGAGAGACGTCCGTACACTGCAGGGGATAAGCTTCCAGAATCTACTGGGGATAAGCTTCAAGACTTGCTGGGGATATGGATTCCAAATCTCCTGGGGACTTCCTTTGAAAGGGTATCAAGATATCCAACTGCACCTTTAACCTATCAGTAATCCTCTTTCTGGATTTATAAGGAAATGATTATGTTCAAATGCATATGCCTATTTAACAAAACATTGGACGTTTCTCAAAATAAAACAATTAGTGCAAGAGAAAAAGAAAAAGGAAATGACACAAATTTCTGGGAAAAGTATTTGTATTAACTTTCTCTGAGTATATTTGTACAAAGGAGACAATCATCCTAGTAAGAGGATTTTGTCGTAAATATTGAAAGATTTATACAAAATAAACATGGCTATGTGAAATAATTCCATGGGATTCCATTCCGCTATGGCCTTCACAACTCTGAATATTTGTCCATTCAATGCTTCGTTCGCCGATGACTGGATTGATCAGAAACCTGGAACTGGTTGATGAAGAGATTGTCTTCGAAGTGATCCGACGAGACATAGTCATACGCTTTAATTCCCTAACTTTTGCCTGAATCGCCCTTTCGGGTTTTCGATCCACCGGGAAACCCCTTTTTGCCTAAGCCGCCCTTTTGGGTTTTCAACTTGCCGGGTGTACAGATTTTTTTGCTTTTATCCCTAATTTTTGCCTGAACCGCCCTTTCGGGTTTTTGGTTCACCGGGATGCCCATTTTTGCCCAAGCCGCCCTTTCGAGTTTTCGACTTGTCGGGTTATTTTATGTGTAGTATCTTTTGACTATGTCTGCGTTCGCAGGGTGCGGCAAATTGTCGCCGTCCATGGTGGTTAGAATCATCGCACCACCAGAAAATATGCTCTTGATCACAAATGGTCCTTCATATGTAGGAGTCCATTTGCCCCTGGGATCACTTTGCGGCAAGATAATCTGCTTGACTACGAGATCTCCGACTTGATACACCTGACATTTGACTTTCTTATTGAAGGCCTTGATCATCCGTTTTTGATACGTCTGACCATGGCATATAGCAGCGAGTCGCTTTTCGTCGATCAAATTGAGTTGATCAAGTCGGGTCTGCATCCAATCATCTTCATTCAAACTTGTGTCCTTCATAATCCTTAGAGAAGGAATCTGAACCTCCATAGGCAGGACAGCTTCCATGCCATATACCAAAGAAAATGGGGTTGCCCCAGTTGAAGTGCGTGTCGTCGTACGGTATCCATGTAGAGCAAACTGTTGTACCCCAAAATTTGCCCTCCCATAATCTTCAAAGTTATGACAAGCAAATGGTCCAAAGTCTACTCAAGGGCTACATAGTCAACCATCCTCCTAAGCCAGTCAAACTAGGGTTTTGGTTCTTGCAAGGAAGTTGAAGTTTTCAAGAGCTCAATCAAGTCTCCTATGCCTATAAACATTGTCAAGCACCTCCATGTCAAGTTTCAAGGCTCACAAGGTCAAGTTGCACAGTCAAAAACCCTAATTGCTCAACAGTCAACTGTAGGGGCAAAATGGTCATTTGGCAGTCAAAAGTCAAAATTTTTGGTCAACATCTTATTTTGAAGCCACAAACATCATTTGATCAATGCTTGATCATGATTCTCAAAAGTATGGCTCAAAAAGTCTCAAGATGCAAAAGTTTCTATTTTTGGACAGCTGAAAAGTCAACTGTAACTTGACCAAGGCATAACTTTTTCATGGTTCATTAGAAAAATTCCATCCAATGCTCATCTTGAAAGGGAAGACATTTCCTACAACTCATCTTCACACTCCAAGTCCAAGAAATGCTCTCACAAAAGTTATCAATTTCAACATTATAGGTCATTTTCAAAAGTCAACAAAAAGGGACTTTAAGTCAAAGACCATAACTTGAGATTGGTAAATCAAAATTACATGGGACCAAAGACATTGGTTAGTGGACTTCAAGACCTTTCCAAAATGTCCAAGAACATGACCAAAGCTTAAAAATTGAGCAAGATATGCATTGGAGTAGTTGGGAAATTTTTGTGAAATGGCCAAAATCATTTATCCTTGAAACTTCATTTTTGACAAAAGGGGCCCACTTTTTCCACTTGAATTAGCTTGGACATGCTTCCCACGTGTCCCACCTTTTATTTCAAATTTTTAAATTAATTTTTTCATTTTTAATTGATTTTATTGGATTTAATTAATTTTAAATCTTTTAAAATCAAAGGAAAATCAAAAAGTTTAATTAAGGAGGATATCTGACTTTGATGAACCTTGAATCACCATTATACATGTTCCAAATTCGTGCAAGAGGCCAAATGAAGCAATAATTCAAAATTTGGTTCAAAAATGGAAGGTTGTTAATGGAGGTTTATGGAGAATCTTGAACATGAAGGCAAGGCATTATGAGGCTATAACTTTGATCAAAACATGTTACATAAGACCTATGCAAGTGATCACACGAGGGAACTAGACCTAAGCTGTGCCCCAACACTCAGAACAAACTTACATTTTTGCCAAGAATTTTCAAAATTGAAAACGGCCTTAGAGCATTTGTTGAGCCCCCATTCTGATCCAAACACCTTCCTGAGGTCCCAAGGAAACTCTAGCAATCGAAACCACGTTCAAACGTGCAAGGAACCAGTCCCACGAAGCTACACGGTTTGTTCTTTTTTTCAGAAATGCATAGCACGATTCATCCATTTTCATTGATTTTTATTGCTTGATTTGTACTAATAAGGGTTCTCTGAAGCTTTTGGTGCCATCCAATTGAGTTATAGGCATCTGAATCCGAATCTACCATGAACAAAAGCTAGGGTTCCTGAAACTTTAAATTGGGGCTTTAGGTATATGGTAAAATTGGACTCTAAAACCAGTAGGAACAGGATCGTGGCAACATGAGGATTCCAAATCAATGGTCGCGCCCAATTTATGTTTGAACATGGCATATTCGCTATTTTCAAAAAGCTTGTGTTTTGGGGGGGTTCAAAACCCCCGCTATCCCTTTTTTACAGGTCCATTCGGAGAAGACGATTGCGTGGCATGGCGTGAGTGGCTGGTTTGAATCCAGCGCCTTTTTTTTATATTTTATAACACTAATGTTCATTTTATTTTATATTATTTATTTCTTATCTTATATACAAAGCGCGTTGATAGTTCAATTGGTTAAGGCATTGGCTGGTAAACACTGGGACCTGGGTTCGAATCCCAGGTCCCCTCACATTACTTCTATTATTTTGTTTAACTCGTTCCCATGCAGTTTCCATCCTAATGACCACCATACATCCAACGTCTCTGCTTGCCATGTGTCCCTGATGATCCATCCAGTGGCCAAGAACCAAGAGTCCATGGAATACTCCAGTCAACGCGTAGGCATGTGATTCAAAAAGTCAGAGAAAGGCCTCATTCAAATGGGCTTGATTCATCAAAACCACCTCCTCAATTGGGGTCTACACCCCCCACAGTTTGCATTTTTATTTTATTTCTTTTCACTCTTTTTTTATTTTGTTTTTATTACTCCTAATTAATTCATCAAAACAATTTTCATAAAACACAAAAATCAGAAAATCATAAAAAATAAAAATATGTTTTATTTTAATTTAATTCATCAACATTTCATTTTTTGTAAATAAATTCAATCATTAATTTAGTTTTAATCTTAAGTTGTTAACTTTAATGTTTTTCTTCTCAATAACTAAAAAATATAAAAAATAGGTCTTTAGCACATTTTTATCCTTTTTAAATAAATATTTATATTTTCATATTATAATTATTATTAACCATTAATTAATTTTGTAAATACTTGTAATTAACCAATTAGGTTTAAATTAGGTTTAACTTAGACAATTTTCTTTAATAAATTAAAAAACAATTAGAACTAGAATTATTTGATTTTTAATTCCAATTTAATTTTCTTTAATTCCATAAATCCAAAAACATCAAAAATAAATTCTTGCTTTATTTAATAATTAAATTAATTTTCAATTCCTTTAAAGGGTCCAACGCCCTCGCTTTCGCTTCTATTTTCTTTTTCGCGCGTTTATTTTATTTCTTTTGTAAATATAATGTATTTGCTCCAAAGCCCTGTAATAGTTAATTAGACATTTACTTCCTGTACTTTATTTTAAATCGGGTCTGGATTAATTTGGCGATGTAGACCCGCGCCTTTATAATAGCGTAGGACCTTTATCTTTTCCGCACTTTAAATTCCCGCACCTTTTAACTGTTAACAATCACATGAAAGAATGAATGCCCAAAAATAAAATCAAAACGTAGATCACCAATGCATGACAAGACAAATAATAACTGAAAATGACACACAATTCACACACCACTCTTAGGGTACACCTCACTGTTGCCTTGCCCCTCGAAACGTGGTCGTCGAGTACAGGACGTCTTAGTGAGTCCTTATGTTCCATTGATCTAGTTGCCTCGAAACGGTTGCCTCGAAACAAGTTGCCTCGAAATGGTTGCCTCGGAATAAAAAGATCAATGGCATAAGGGTAGCTTCTAAGGTATCTTACTATTGCTTGGTGACCACACTGTCCCTAACCCTCGAATTGACCCGAACACCTCCAACGGTGGTGCTACCTACCTCTCAATGGTGGGATGGCACTACCTTAAGGACATTTACACAGCCTAATTCCTTAGGGTATATAACTCGTAGATACTTGCTCTAATTCAAAACAAATCAAAAACTTCTTTTCACACCGACACTTTGCAAAAAACTTTCAAAAACAACTTTTCAAACACTCTTGAGGACTGATACAAGAGTCGAACTGAAACTTTCAAAGAAACTTTTTCAAACCCACTCACCTTGAAAAGCAAACAAACATTTTGAAAACACAAATGAGCAAGTATCTAAGAGCCCATGGATAACCATGGATAGAAAGGGTGCTAACACCTTCCCTTTCTATAAATCTACCTCCCGAACCGAGAACTAATCTCAATAAGGAATTTTTCTGTGCTTTTGTCCTTTCCATTTGGAGAAAATAAAAGACGGTGGCGACTCTTGCTTCCGCGACATTTCGCGAAACCAGCTTTAAACAGTCAGTTCTAAATCCACCGATCACATAAACGGTAACATCTCATGCCAGTCTTTGTAAGTGACTGTCATTTTCTGAATGATCTTCTTAATGTTTTTGTTCGCAGCTTCAACAGCACCGTTCATCTTCGGCCGATAGGGAGATGAATTGTGATGATAAATCTTGAACTGTTCGCACAATGCGGTGATCATCGTGTTATTCAGATTTGTACCGTTGTCTGTGATGATCCTGTTTAGAACACCATACCGGCATATGAGATTTTGCTTGATGAAGCGGGCAACCACATTTTTAGTAACAGAGGCGAAGGAAGCTGCTTCGACCCATTTGGTGAAATAGTCAATGGCAACTAGGATGAAACGATGTCTGTTGGAAGCCGTGGGCTTGATCTATCCAATCATGTCAATGCACCACATTGCAAATGGCCAAGGAGCAGTCAGAACGTTGAGAGGAACCGGAGGGATATGAACTTTGTCAGCGTAGACTTGACATTTGTGGCAAGTACGGGAATGTTGATGGCAGTCAGCTTCCATGGTAGACCAGTAATAGCCTGCCCTTAGGATCTTCTTAGCCATTGTATGCCCGCTCAAGTGAGTGCCAAATGTGCCGCTGTGTATCTCAGTCATGATCAACTCTACTTCAGCTTTGTCCACGCATCGGAGTAATACACAATCATGGCTTCGTTTGTAAAGGATGTCGTTGCTCAGGAAGAATTTGGCAGCAAATTTCCTTAAGAACTTCTTGTCATTTACGGAAGCTCCTTCGGGATAATCTCTAGTCTCGAGATACCTTTTGATTTCATGGAACCAGGGTTGTTCCACTACTTCTTCGGTATTAATCTCGTGACAATGTGCAGGTCCATCCATTCGCTCGATGGTGATTTGGGGAGCCTCGTCATCCCAGTTGAGTTTAAACATGGAGGACATTGTAGCTAGAGCATCTGCTAGCTGATTTTCTTCTCGCGGGAAATGCTCGAAGGTAATTTGCTCGAAATGAGGCAACAATGTCAGGACATGTTCTTTGTACGGGATAAGATTAGGATGCTTGGTATCCCACTCTCCTTTGATTTGACTGATAACCAAAGCCGAGTCCCCAAATACGATCAAAGATTTGATCCCCAAGTCTATAGCAGCCTTGAGACCAAAGATGCAGGCTTCATACTCAGCCATGTTGTTTGTGCAGCTGAAGCAAAGTCGGTCCGTGAAAGGTGTGTGACACCCTTCCGGAGAAATGAGTACCGCGCCGATACCGTTTCCAAGTGCATTTGAAGCACCATCAAAGTACAGGGTCCATCGGGATCCCTTTTCGGGTCCTTCATACGGTCCGTTACCTTCAATGTTGTCCAAATTCATGATGTCCTCGTCTGGGAAGTCAAATCTCATGGGTTGATAATCTTCGATAGCTTGATGAGCCAGATGGTCAGCTAGTACACTCCCTTTTATAGCTTTTTGGGTGGTGTACTGAATGTCATACTCAGTTAGGATCATTTGCCATCTAGCTATTCTTCCAGATAAAGCAGGTTTCTCGAAGATATACTTGATAGGATCCATTTTGGAAATCAACAAGGTAGTATGAGTCAACATATACTGCCTTAGTCGGCGAGCAGCCCATACCAAAGCGCAGCAAGTTTTCTCGAGCAGTGAGTAGCGAGTCTCACAGTCGGTAAACTTTTTGCTAAGGTAATAAATAGCATGCTCTTTTCGACCAGACTCGTCATGCTGACCCAAAACACACCCCATTGAGTTATCCAAGACGGTCAGATACATGATCAATGGTCTTCCTTCGACGGGTGGCATCAGAATAGGAGGTTCTAGCAAATACTCCTTGATTTTATCGAAAGCAGCTTGGCAATCGTCGTTCCATTCGACTACCTGATCTTTCTTCAAGAGTTTGAAAATTGGCTCACAGGTAGAAGTCAGATGAGAGATGAATCTGGAAATATAGTTCAAGCGCCCCAAGAACCCTCTAACCTCCTTTTCAGTACGGGGAGCAGGCATCTCTTGTATCACTTTCACTTTTGCTGGATCGACTTTAATGCCTTTGTTGCTTACAATGAATCCTAGAAGTTTACCAGACCTAACTCCAAAAGTGCATTTACTTGGATTCAGCCTGAGTTTGTATTCTTTCAACCTGGAAAACAGCTTTTCTAGATGTTCAAGGCGCTCTTCCTCTGTTTGTGACCGAGCTATCATATCGTCTACGTAAACTTCAATCTCGTGATGTATCATATCATGAAACAAAGCTACCATGGCGCGTTGATAAGTTACCCCTGCATTCTTTAGCCCGAACGGCATCACCTTGTAACAGAAAGTGCCCCATTGTGTGACAAAAGTTGTTTTCTCCATATCCTCGGGGGCCATTTTGATTTGATTATAGCCCGAGAATCCATCCATGAAGGAAAACACTTTATGCTGAGCTGTATTGTTGATCAAAATGTCAATGTGTGGAAGTGGGAAATCATCTTTGGGGCTGGCCCTATTCAAATCCCGATAGTCCACACACATCCTGACTTTGCCATCTTTCTTAGGTACTGGTACGATGTTAGCGACCCATTGAGGATAGGACGTAATAGCCAGAAAACCAGCGTCGAATTGCTTCATCACTTCTGCTTTGATTTTTTCAGACATGTCAGGCCTCATTCGGTGGACTTTTTGCTTGATCGGTGGACAATCCTCTCTTGTGGGGAGACGGTGAACCACGATATCTGTGTCTAAACCCGGCATGTCTTCATAAGACCAAGCGAAGATTTCAACATACTCATTCAACAATTGTATCAGGCGTTCCTTGACACTTGGTTCCAGATTGGCACCCACTTGCACCTCCTTCCGGTCTTCCTCGGTCCCTAAGTTGACAGTTTCCAATGACTCTTCGTGCGGTAAGATGGCCCTTTCCTCTTGCTGTAGAAGTCTGGCTAGTTCCCCTGGTACTTCACAACCTTCGTCATCTTCATACTCGGCTTGATTGACCAGATCTTCAAAGTTATTGAAGGATATAGCAGAATCGTCACCCATGGAATCCTGAGCGGATGGGTACCTGCATTTGTGAGTGTGGGTGTGTGTAAGGGATATCCATCCTTAAATAAAAATGCAAAAGGAAAGAAAATGAACACAAGCAGTTTATCAAATGAAAAACGTCCAATGAATCATTAAACATGGCATATGGATATGAAAAATAATTAAAACCCTTACAAATGGACCTACATGCCCCGGGCAAGGCATGAGGTGAAAAAGATAGTGTACGGATTGTTTGAAAATAAATATTACAGACCGAATAGGAAATGTTTGACAGATAAATTACTGATGAATAAAAGTGATGGGGACAAAGTCTTTTGCCTCCCAGTTGCACAATCCTCCTTTGATAGTTGGGTAAATCCACTCTTCGATGTTGCTCTTTTTGTCCTCATCCTCCAAAGCGTTGATTCCGTAGGGAGAAATCTTGATCGGCGCTCTCTCAATCTTTGAACGGCGCATAGCTTTCTGGCCTGCAGTAGTGAACCCTAATCCAAATCTGTCGGTCTTATGCGGAATATCAGGCAACTGCCCCCATGCTGAATTCTTCCCCTCCTTTATTGCGGCCCTTGCGTCCTCCAGAGATGCCATCCTGGCCATCTGCCTCGGTACTTCAGCTGCCAACTTTGCTACTGTTATTTCAGGAAGGACTTCTTCGAAATGCTGGAAAGGCGTCTCAATGAACTCCCCTTCTACCTCCACATACCGGAAGGAGTTCAAGTGACTGATCATGTACTCCTCTTCGCCATGGACGGTTATAATCTTTCCCTTGACAGGATACTTCAACATCTGATGTAAGGAGGAGGTGACTGCCCCAGCATGGTTTATCCAAGGCCTACCCAACAAGCAAGAGTATGATGGACGGATGTCCATCACATAGAAAGTAGATTTGAACACCTCAGTGCCTATCTTGATGGGAATCTCAACCTCCCCATGGACCATTCTCTTCGAACCATCGAAAGCTCTGACAACAATATCACTCGGCTTCAACTCCAACCCTTCACAATCTAGTCGGTCCAAGGCCTTCTTAGGCAGTACATTCAGTGACGAACCAGTGTCGACCAAGACATGTGCGAGAGTAGTTCCTCGGCACTCGACTGAAATGTGCAAAGCATCATTGTGGTTTCTACCTTTAGGAGTTAGGTCGGCATCAGAGAAACCTAATCCATTGTCCACAGTAAGGCTAGCCACGCAATTTTGAAATTGATCTACAGAGGTTTCCTGGGGCACATGGGCTGCCTTCAGGAATTTTATCAAAGCTTTAGCGTGCGCTTCCGAGCAAAGTAGTAGTGCCAGCATGTAGATCTTTGAGGGGGTTTGCCCCAGCTGTTCTACCACATCGTAATCACTCCTTTTGATTATCTTCCAGATCTCATCCATTTCCTTCTTGGAGGTTTTCGGGATGACCAAGGGTTGAGCCCTCGTCCTGACGAGCTCATCTTGGATTCCCTTACCTTTATCAGCAGCGGTAGGAGGGACAATACTGGGAACAACAACATCTTCAATCAATGGGGTTCTGGCGGAGAGTTTTATTGGTGCAGGGATGACCTTGTCGGCAGATGAGGGTCCAAAGATTGCTCTTGGAGGGGCAATCTCTGGAGAAAATATTCTCCCGCTCTGAGTGATTTTGCTCGTGCCTGCAATGTTACCAATGCTGGCTTCTTCATCATCCGAACTTTCTTCAGTTATTTCGATTTGTTTAATACCATGGTAGTAGACGTCACCGCCATAGTTCCATGGTATTGACTTCTCAGAAACATAGGGGACAGGCCCTGGCATTGTTATCTTCAAGGGAACAGATTTCGTAGCTGGTATAATCTTAACAGGATTTTTGACGGCCTTGGAAAGATTAGCGCGAATGGTTATGATTGAGACATCTTCAGTATGGGTTGGAACAACAGAAACTTTTTCAAACAAAATTTGTCGACTATCCATTAGGCCTTGGATGCCTTTCTTCAGTAACGGACAATCAAACGGCAGAGAGTAACAACAATAGCAGTCTTCTTTACATCCCGGGAAAATCCCGGCCTTTAACAGATTCAACTTGATGGTTAACAAAGGGGTTATCAGATCATTGACATCAGCAACATACAAATCTCCTTCAATGGCATTGACATTTCGGCCGTGCTTCGGCATGGGAGCAGATATCACATTAGGCTTCTCCGGAGCGTCAAACTCCACCTCCTTCGCCTCTATCAGGTCTTGGATTTTATGCTTGAGTGCCCAACAATCGTTGGTGTCGTGCCCAACACTGTCAGAATGGTAGGCACATTTAGCATTAGGATGATAATGCGGAGAGGACGTATTCACATTTTTTGGTGCCTCCTTGATAGTGGCGAGATTCAACTTCAACAGATGGGGAAGCACTTGCGCTGGAGTCATATTAATGCGGGTGAACTGTCGTTGCGGCCGTTCCACCCATTGCTGATTTGGTCTGGACTGGTTATAGCGAGGCTGCTCACTTGAAGGGTTTTGAATCATTACGGCCCCCACAGTCGGCCGTCGCTCAGTCTTCCCTGCTCTTCTCTGGGAGTATACCACAGTTGTTTCCTTCTTAAAAGGCTTCTTCTCAACACTTGCAGCAACACCCTTCTGAATTTTTCCTGACTTGATGCCAGCTTCTATTCTTTCGCCTGTTAAGATCAAATCGGTAAACCCCGCGGAAGAGTTACCAATCAGATGATTGAAAAATGGCCCAGATAGGGTCCCTAGAAACATATCAACAAGTTCACGGTCGGTTAAAGGAGGCTGCACCCTGCCAGCCAAATCCCTCCATTTTTATGCATATTCTTTGAATCCTTCTCATGTTCCCAATGACATACCCTGAAGTTGGGTACGAGTAGGAGCAAGGTCAGAATTGTACTGATATTGTTTGTAGAAGGCGGTGGCCAAGTCTTCCCAATTTCGGACGCTGGTTCCCTCTAGCTGATAAAACCACTCCAATTGAGCTCCAGAAAGGCTGTCTTGAAAGAAATGGATCCAAAGGTTTTTATCTGCCGTATAGGGTTGGATCTTTCTCACGTAGGACCTGAGATGCATTTTTGGACAGGACAGCCCATCATACCTCACAAACACTGGCACTTTGAACTTTGGGGGAATCACAATCCCGGCAACCAAACCCAAGTCTTCAAAATCCAAACCCGGTACTCTCTGTAGTTCCATGGCGGCCAACCTGTCTTCTAAACCTTTGTATTTATCATCAGCTGGAGGGTATTGTTCATCAGAGTAATCTTCATCCTCTTCGACCTCTTCTTCTTCCATATTGGACTCGGAAGGTACCGCAGCCCCACCTCCTTTACTGGTCCCTTCATCAGAAGTAGGAGGAAATTCAAGCACTCTCCTAGCCTCTCCGTCAAATCTTCTCCCTAAAGTAGCCACCCCGAGCCTCTTTTTCTTCTTCTTCACTGGGTCTTTATTCCCCAGCAAGGTCTTGAGATCCTCCTGACCCTTAGCCAAGGTCGTCAGGAGTTGCTGGAACTGTGCATTTTGAGCTTGCAGGTCCTTGACTGTTTGCTCGAGATCCATCCTACTGAAATAAACAGCAGACAGATAAGGAAACCTGGAGTGAGACCTGCTTATGCACATGATGAATGGTATGCTTATGTATGCAATGCATTCAAGGATTTAGAACATTCAAAATTGTTGCAGACAAAAAAGAACGCACGTCATATTAATAAGAAGAAATTTGTTAGTACATAAATGCCCCATGGGCCAAATATTACAAAAACAACTTCTCAAGGTAAAAAGACATTGCGCATCCTCTTTGGCGCAATGTAGGTGTTGAGGGCCTCTTGCTCATGGAGTCGGCGGGTGAGCTCTAAAACCTTCTTCTCACTGGCGTAGAAGCTGGCTTCAAAAGTGTTTTGTTCCTCCTTGAGCTGAATCCAACTTTTCTGCATCTCCTCCCACGATGTAGGCATGTCAGGATGTAGGACGGTGTAGGGAACCTCTCCTTCCTTGACGGGCTCTTTAATCACAGGGAGAACATGAGGATAAGGCATCATTAGACTCTAGGCTCGAGCTCGTACCCACTTGAGGTAAGGCTCAAGAGGGATGGAGTTCTTGTGTCCCAGTGTCTTGCTATCAACCTTGTTGGGCCTCCCCCAAGCTCTGATGAATCTTTGGCGAAGTCCTTGCGCATCGTTGTCGAAGTCAAAAACTAGGTCAGGAATCAACATGTCGTGAGGGCCATCCCTCCGTGCATATCCAAATTGCCTCACGGCTAGGCAAGGGTTGTAGGTGATACCTCCTCTGATTCCAAGTAAAAGAACATTAGGAAACTCTCCACAACGATCAACGATGATGACATTTTCTCTGGACCGAGAACACCAATGTACATCAGAGTGAGTAAGAGTCATCAACCGTTGGGACCACCTTGAGCATTGGTCATTCTTCAAGACAGATTGTGGAAGGTGCGAAATAAACCACCTTGCAAGGAGAGGAGTACAGCACATGAGAACACCCCTCTTTCTCATTGTTCGTGTGTAAAATGAGTGAAGAATGTCCCCAAGCAATGTTGGTATTAGATTTCTGGACAAGAAGATTTTGACGGCGTTGACGTCTACCAATTGGTCAGAATTTGGGAACAAGACCAACCCATAAATAAGGAGTGCCACAATTTCTTCAAAGGCTTGTAGGTCCAATGAATTCCAACATTCTTGTGCCTTCTCAAACAAGAATTTTGCTAAGAATCCTTTGACGCCGCTTCTGGTTTCCCAATGCCCCTTGATGTCGGATGGTTGTAGATGTAATGCTCGAGCAACATCTTCCGGCTTTGGTTCCTTTTCCGTACCGTTGAAGGGTAGTTGATTAAGGATAGGGATTCTTAGGAGTTGAGAAAACTCCTCCAAAGTGGGCACCAACTGGTAATCAGGGAAAATGAAACAGTGGTGAAGAGGGTCAAAGAACTGGAATAGCACTTTCATCATGTCTTCTTCAATGTTGGTGTTGACTAAGCTGAGCAGTCTACCATGTCTTTCACTGAAGGATGAGCTTTCCGGAATTCTTGAGGTGAGCTCCTTGAGTTGAGGAGAGATTCTCACAAGGTTGACTTGGATGGTTTTTCTGCGAGGAATTTCCATGACCTACAAAACAAGAACAAAGATGAAGATCTAAACCCTTGAAATGGTTAGCGAATGCATATGATACTTTATGATGTTTATGATGTATGCACAAAACATATGTACAAGCAATTCACACCAAACCCTAGTTTCAGGCTTGCATGGGGTTTCATAGGTAAGTACCCTCTTGAGTGTAGTTGGCTTAAAAACCTGTCCTATAAATAGTAACCGGGTTCTAAGGAGCTCAATATCACTGGATTGTTTTCATTGTTCATTGTTTTGGTTTAGCCACTTAACTAGCGACCAAAATATTCCAAGAAAACAACCCTCAATGAGTGTAGTATTGAGTATCTACCAACTTCGGACTGCACCAAAGCCGGTCATCTCACTACCCCTAATAAAAGGCCAAGATGGTCAAGTAAGGTTCTAGGTCATTAGTGCTTAGTGACATCACTCAGCGGCCCCGTACTCACCTTGATTGAACTCAAGGGTTACCGGTGCTCACAAATATGTCGCACTAATATAGCTATTGCTTCGACCGTGTCGGTATACCCCGCACAGTTTCCACAACGTATTGCTATCTATGAATGTTTCCCAAAATCCGGGTGTAGGATTGCAAACCCAAACAAAAGAGCCAAGATGTAAAGCAATCAATTCAAACAATTAGTCATGCAAGAGGGTGATCTAAGCCCTAAGGTTACTCCACTTTTAAAATTGTCCCCAGCAGAGTCGCCAGTTCTGGTGATACGGTGGGAGAACTGACTATGGTTTTTGCGTTTGTTTTCGCAAATGTTTCGGTTGAGCAAGAGTGGCCACCGACTTTTTATTTTATCCTAAGGAAAGGTTTAAAAAGCACAGCAAAAATCTTTGAGATATTTTTCTTGGGTTCGGGGAGTAGATTATAGAAAGGGAAGGTATTAGCACCCTTTCTATCCATGGTTATCCATGGGCTCTTAGGTACTTGCTTAGATCAACTTGCCTTGGTTTTCAATTGTTTGAAATGGTGCTTTGTGTGTGGTTTTGAAAATGTTTTGAAAAAGATGCCTTGTATAGGCTACCCTTGTAACAATTCTTTACTCGAATGTTTTACAAAAGGTGTTTGTCTTTTTGAAAATATGTTTCAAGGTTTTTTGAAAGTTTGTTTTGAAAGTGTTTGTGAAGTGTGGTTTGAAAAATAGGCAAGTGTTTTTGTTTTGCAAGTTGACAAGTACTTAAGAGCTATCTACCCTAAAGTTCTCAAAGATTTTTGCTATGTTTTAACCCTTTTAACAATTTTGTTCCACCATTGCATTTGGTGGACAATCTTGTGTTAGTATGTTAACAGGACGGGCGCGGGTCATCGTTTAGACCACAATTGCAACGGTGCCAAGTGTCTTTGGGCAATTTTTCCTTGAAATGGACTTGATCATTTTAAGCAACTTTTCGAAAGCGTCATCGAGGGACTATGATCATTTGAATTGTGTTTGTTTTGTTTTTGCCCAAAGAAACCTAACATACAATATGGCCCATTTATTGAAGGCAACAAGTGGAATACCCTAGGGGTGCAAGTGTGATTAGTGTTGTCCATTCTCATGCTTGATTATCTTGAAATTAGGTCAAACTATTTTGTTGTTTTTATTTGCATACAAACCCTAATTCTAACATGGTATATTTAGAAAGCAATAAAGTGCGAAATTTAAAGTTCCTAAGCTATTACAACATAATATGGGAAGGGGGGTACAAATGTTCAAATGGGGGGTATTTGACAAGGAATTTAAACCTAGCTATTACATCAATTTGGAATTATTTACAAGATAATTGATTGCACAAATTAAATGGAAATAAAATAAATATGCAAAATGCAAAAAGGTTTTTTATATGTATGAAAAAAAGTATTTTTATATGTCAAAATAAAACAAAATAAAAAAAGTATTATTTTTTGGAGTTTTTGTGTTTTAAGGGCAAAACCCTAATTTATTAAGTAAATATATTAATTGTTTAATATGTACAAATATTTATCAATTATATACTAAATAAAATAAAAATGAAGTATGTTTGTCAAAAATGAATTTTTACTATCAAATATTAATAAAAATAAAAAATGTATATATTTTGTATTATTTACTAAATATTCTAATAAGTATATATATATATATATATATATATATATATATATATATATATATATATATATATATATATATATATATATATATATATATATATATATATATATATATATATATATATATATATATATATATATATATATATATATATATATATGTGTGTGTTAATTTCTAAATATGTATTATATATATATAAATAATAATATTTAATATTTGTAAAAAAAAAGTATATTTTATATCAAATATTTTCAGAAGATAAAATAAAATAAAAATAAAAAATGAATGTGTTTACATTATTTTTCTAGTTATTCTAAATAATAATATTATGTATTTATTTACATACAAATATCAATATAAACAAATAAATGCCTAAAAAATATAAAAATGGTGTAAAAAAAGTTTTTTATGTTTTTAATATTATTAGGAAAAATAAATAAGTCAGGAATAAAAAACAAAAATCAAAAAATCATAAAAATAAGTCAAATGGGCCTAGGGGGTGTCAAAGTAACAAAAGGGTGTAAAAAGAAATGAGAAACAAAGCCCAGCCCACGTGGAGCTTCTTCAACCTCCAGACTTCTGTTTGAACAAAAACACGCGCCTCTTTTCTTCCATTGCAAGGTCCTGATTCTTTGAGTTTTAGCAAAAACTTACAACACCAAAAATGTTAAGCATCTTCTCACGAATTCACACATATAAAGAACATGATTTAACTCTCAGAAATGAGAGAGAATTTCTTCTCCCCCAATTCTTAACCTAATATTTATTCCAAGTTCAGACATCAAATTCTCTAAGCATACATAATATAAATGAAAAGTAAAGGTATGTACAGTTTCAGGGGCATGAGTAGAACACTTCTTATTCACAAACTTAGAGCTAATGATGCCTACATTGAGAGATAGAAGTTCAAGAATATACCTGTTCAGTTGAAGTTGTATCTGATGATGGAGGTACTTTCAGAGCAAGGTGATGATTGGTACAGCTTCCTTGATGTCCAGGGATGCTATTCCAAGCTTTACTTTATCTTGAAACCTTTTGAATCGAGCTATGGAACTTCAACTGCAAAACAAGAAAATGAAAATGGTGATGTTGCCTGGGAGTGTTACAGGTCGTGTTTGAGGTTTTGATTAGCTTCAAGGGATGTTATGGGATGTGTTTGATGTGATTTTAGCAAGAATGCATGAAAGGGATGAGAGTTGGAACTCAAACTGTAGTAGGTGCTCTGTTTGGGCAGTTTGAGGGTGGTTCTGTGAGTGAGAGTGTTTGGGACTTAGTTAGCTCGTGTTCTAGCTTAGGATGGATGTTTAGAAAGTGTACAAAGTATTTGCTTAAGCTTTTTTGTCCTGAGATGAAAGTTCTGTTGTGTTATGCTAGCTTTCTTCACACTTAAGCAAGCAAATGTCCACTTGAGTTTTAGACAGCTAGAGGCCCCCCTAATGTGCTGCAAACCTTGGCATTGAACAGTGTGATTAGTCCTAAACTTGTGCCAAAGAGATTTCCAATGTACTTGCTGATTTGCAACTTTGACATAAAGTTTAACTTTTCAAAAATGGATATTATGCTTTATCTAAAAATGGCTTAATCTTGCAAATAATGTTTGGACACACAAAATAAGGCTTTGGCACAATGAGTATGCATTAAATTATTGAGTGCAAATGGGATTAGAGGCCTGTAATGTAGCATAAACCAAGCTGACTTGAAAATGGCAATGTGTATGAACATGTCTTGGTCAAGAACAAAAGTGACTTTTGCCCAACTTGCCAAATTCGATTCTCCCTAACCATGAGGTTGTTTGATGAGTTCTTGGACATTTTGGAAATGTTGGAATGTGTACTACAATCCATCTTTGAAATGAAAATTGAAATTCCAAGTGGAAGTATGTGAAAAATGGTCTTGAAGTTAGGTAAAAACCTTGCCTAAAATAGGTCAAATTTTCACTAAGTTAAGAATGGTTTGGTACCCTTATTCCAAAAATTGTAACTTGAGATAAAAGCTTCTTTTGGGAAAACTTTGTGAATCAAAGTTATAGATTATGCAATAGGCTAAAACTTTCATGTTTTGACTTTTTCTTGAATCCAAATGAATCTTGGTGAGAAAGTGGGGCAAAGTTAGGAAAAAATTAGGGTTTTTCATAACTTAGAAAAATTCTAAGTTATGAAAAATCTTCATTTCAAACCCTAATTTGCAATTTTGGATTTCTTGATGAACAAGTTTCATAATTTGGCATGTTTTAATGAAAAATGAATCTTGACACTTGATTTTGACCAAAAAGTAAAAGTTTGACTTTTCAGTATACAGTCAAAATTGATCAATTGACTGGGAAATTCAACTGTCAATCTTGTGTGTTTGGGATCTTTTGAACTTGTTGAGCATGTCAAGACAATTCCATGGGGTCCTTGAGTCCATATGTTAGCTTGGTTTGCTATTGGCTAGGTCAAACAGTCAAAATTTGCCTTTGTGCAGTCAAAACTCTAAAAATGACCATTTTGCCCTTTTGGTGATCTGATCAAATTTCTTGTGGAATTGTGATCCAAACTTGATCAAATGGTCCATGTGAGTTTCTAATGTTGATGTGGGTCAATTTTCATGAGATTTGACTGTCAATTGGCCACAGTTGACTTTTTCCCCAATACAGTTGATTTCTAGGTCAATTGTCCAATTGACTGGGCAAAATTTGGAATCAAGGCTTGAAACTTGATGTGGATAAACTTGGGAGTCCAATATGAAGCATTAAAGTCATCTTAGGCAATTTAGGTCAAAACATCTTTGTGCAAACACAAACCCTAATTTGGGTCATCAGTGCAAGGAGAAGTCTTGAGCAGATGAAACCCTAACTGGATCTTGAGCTTCAAGGGCTTTGTGATGAGAAATCATATGAGAAAAAGGGAGGTCAAATTTTGGGGTACAACACTTACCACCATGGATGATGAAGACTTTCCACATCTTGTAAACGCAGACATAGTCAAAAGATACTACGCCTAAAAACGACCCGCTAGGTTGACTGGCCTAGCCAAAAATAAGGGCATCCCGGCGAACAAAAAGGGTTCGGGAAAAATTTATATATATATATATATATATATATATATATATATATATATATATATATATATATATATATATATATATATATATATATATATATATATATAATTATACACCCGACAAGTCGAAAACCTGAAAAGGTGGCTTGGGCAAAAAAGGGTATCCTAATGGACTGAAAACCTGAAAAGGCGGTCTAGGAAAAAATTAGGGATTAAAGCGTACGACTATGTCCCGTTGGAACACTCACAGCCAACTTTATTATCAATGTCAAGTTCGAATGGTGCAGATCAATTTAGTTAACCTCTTCCGACAGCAAGGGACGAGATGCTTGAAGACATAGGGGAAATAGCAGAGTTGGAACCCGATGAGATTATTTCCACATAACTATTATTTTGTTTTCACTTTGTACTCTCTTTATTTCACGACAATTTTCTCTTACTAGGATTTATGTTTCTTTGTACAAAACCGTCTGTTTATGGGCAAACTATCAATAGAAATGAAAATTTAAAAATTCAAACTTTTTGTTTTACCTTTCCTGTTTTGTTTGCAAAAAAAAACATCCAATGAATAAAGTTAAATGAACATATGTATATGAATATGATTAACTGTTAAACAAATATGTGTGTAAAAACAGGAATAAGTATTTACTCAAGACTCTAGAAGTCGAGATATTGTTCAAGTCATCCACGTATCCCCGTAGAAAGCCCCTCACAGGATTATCCCCACAGAGTCATCTTCATAAACTCATTTTCAACAAAGATACATTCCTGGAAAGGCTGAATTAACCTAATCATGCTCGCCAGCAAATCACCCTAGCGGATAAAGGAATATGATCTTTTTCCCAGCAATATCGCCAACCTAACGGAATTCCAGTCTCCATCGGAGATTATGGCATTAATACAGTTTATGGAAATTCTCTTCCACAATTGAGTTTATTCCTCTAAAACTGTAAAAACCCTGCAGATTTCTTTATCCGAATATTAATCAGTTTGAAAAAATTCACAGTGCTCTTGTTCCAAGTCTTTCCCGAACTGCTCCGGTTGAAAAGTGGGTAAGCTTCCCTGAAATGGGCCATCTCATAGACGATGCATACGACAGGGTGGTAATCAATTTGACGAGATATGGGTTTTCAGAGACATTTTTCCTACTTTGGAGTCGCCTACCTCAAGATCCATCAGGGCGTATCATTTGTGTTGGGTACCTTAGATCGCGCCATTTTGTTCAGGTTTATTTGAAACTGGGGTGTCCTATTTCGGATACATTAGTTCAATGGACATAACATTCCTTACCAAAGGAGGAATCTTGGTCGGATCACTTTTTGAAACAGATGGTAGAGTTTACCAAATTGATGGAGCATGAGAGCGTCACAAATTGGAAAAGTGTGCCCCTAGGCATGCTTCATGTCCTGACCGGCATAAACTCAGGATGTGTGCCCCACATCACAACACACATGACGCTCGGCACGATCCATATAACAGTTACGAACCTTTCTCCGTTTGATGCACTAAACGCATAATCACCTGGATTTTCTCCACGCTTCAAGAACGAGAATTATGGGACGTTTCTTATTTTCTCTCACCATTTAGAATGTATAAAAGGGAATCAGTTACCAACATGAAATATCTCGACACCTGCTACCATTTTCATTACTTTTGTATACTGCAAGTTTACTTTATTATTTTTTTCAGTTCATAGTTTTTGCAATTACTTTTCCAGTTTTAGAATTATGTAAGCATTAGAAAAACCCCACCATCAAAGCAGTATTTTTCCACATCGGAGGAATACTGCAACACTAGTTTTCTTTCCATACTTTCAGAATTCGTTTAGGATTATTTTCATTTCTACAACGCCTTTTATTATTTCAAGTCAATCCTGCCAGCTTTTGGAGGATACACACTGATCAGATTTATTGCTTCAATATTTAATTTCAGGTTCCTATTTTAAAGTATAACTTATTTGTTCTTACCATGCATGCGATATTAAATTTATGTTTTAATTTTATGTTGTCCTGCAATAGAATTATTCATGGCTAAATCCCTTGATACCGGTATGTAAATTTTAATGAAGAGATTCGGTAATTAATTAGCATTAATATTTTTTACAAAGAAAAACACTTTCTGGTTTTAATTTCCAATTTGGATATTTAATTGTTTTTGTACAAGAGTAAAAGACAGTCTAAGGTTAAAATCAACAGAGCGAGAGTTTGAGGTTTTAACTAGATCATGGTTATTAAACATTAATTTTAAAAACAGCGAGAGCGCTTTAAAATTAATTGGACTCTAATTGTTTTCAAAATATACTTTTGAATTTTAAAATGAAACAGCGAGAGCGCTCATTTTAAGTTTAATAATATGACCTGACTCGATAGAACGAAAGTGTGAGACGAGGGTTTTTAAATAAATAGTTTCCACTGAAACAATGTTTTAATACTGAAAACAAATGCCAATGACTTATTGAATCCCTGAAGTTGACAAGTACATATCGGTATCCCGTTATTAATTACTAGATTTTAGTTAATTCCCGATTAAACCCAAACACCCAAATTTATTATTTAGCCTTAGCTTTACACAGTAACCCTAAGATAACAGTAGTTTGACCACCAGTTCTTGTGGGTTCTATATCTTTTAAAACTACGCGATAAGACTATGCACTTGCAGTCACTACCCCTGATAGACTCATAAAGTCGCGATCATGTTTTTGGCGCCGTTTCCAGGGAACTGGTTTAGTCAATATTGTGAATCCCTTGTTACACATATAGACTAAGGCAACCAATTCTATTTTTATTTTAACCGTTAATTATATGCTAAGCACTCGCTCTCAAGGCGAAGAATTAGAGCAACCAATCGACGAGGTAGAACATTTTGTTAGTATAAGACGCCGAATTATAGAATACCAAATCAAGTACGACCTTCCCGAATTCAATCTTCCTAACTTTTCTCTTCGTGACCCGAGAATGGCTGAAGGACCCCAAAATCTCCCTCTGAAGGATTATGCTGCCCCATCACAAGAGGAACCCCACAACTGTATTGCTTCTCCCGCTATCACACAGAATGATTTTGAGTTAAAGTCTTCGCTTTTGCAAGTTGTCCAACAAAACCAATTTTCAGGATGTCCTACGGACGACCCAAATCTTCATCTATCAGTGTTTGCGTAGTACGCAGACACAGTGAAAGCAAATGGTGTCAGCCCTGAAGCAATAAGACTTCATCTTTTTCCTTTCTCATTAAGATATAGAGCTAGAGCATGGCTCCAGTCTCTACCATCCAACTCCGTTACAACATGGAAAAAATTGAAGAAAGTTTTCCTAGCGCGGAATTTTCCACCGAGTAAGACGGTTATGCTAAGATCCAATATCAACGGTTTTAAACAAAAGGAAAGTGAATCTCTTTTCGAAGCATGGGAAAGATACAAAGACATGTTGCGACTCTATTCGCATCACGGTCTAGAAGAATGGTTGGTCATCCACACCTTTTACAATGGTCTCTTGTACAACACAAGACTAATGATTAACGCAGCTGCTGCTGGTGCACCGATGGATAAATCATACCATGATGCCTATCAACTTATCGAAAGTATGGCTCAAAAATCATTATTAGTGGGGAAGCGATAGAACCATGATGGAGAAATCTCAAATGAAATGTGGTATGCACAAAGTTAGTAGCTTAGATCAAGTTAATGCTAAGGTAGAAGCCCTTGCCCAAAAGATAGAAAGCTTGACCACAACTCCCGTAGCCACCGTAGCTGCAGTAACTCCAACATGTGATTTATGCCGACTTCACGCGCATAATGCACCTGAATGTCCACTTTTAACAGGAGTACCAGTTGATGAAGTAAATTATGCTCAAGGAAACCCCTATGGGAATAACTATAACCCTTCTTAGAAGAACCATCCAAACTTCTCATACAAAAGAAACAACACTTTGTACGCACCAAGGCAAGCTCCTACTACACCCCCGCGATTTCAGAAAGCCATCCAAAATGTCTCAACTATTCCGAATATCCCTTGGAAGTCCAACATTAAAATAATGATAGAAAACTTTGTAGCCACCCAAGCTCAAACTAACAAAGATTTCATGAATCAAAATATTCACACCAACGAGAAAATTAAGCAACTGATGAATAAGATTGATGCTCTCGCTACACACAACAAAATGTTAGAAACACAAATTTCCCAAGTGGCTCAACAGCAAGCATCTATAGCTGCTCCAGCTGGAAATTTTCTTGGACAACCCAAACCAAATCCAAAGGGATATGCTAATGCATAACACTTTGAAGTGGGACAAAACTAGGCGGACCAACTGAACCTAGAATCGAGAACCCGACCATGTATAAAAAACATGGAAAAGGAACTGAGAAACAAGTTAAACCAAAGGAAGTAGAAAAAGAAGGTGATGAAGAGGCCGTAGAAAAAGAAGAACCTTATGTTCCTCTGCCACCCTATAAGCCACCTATTACATATCCTTAAAGACTTGTTAAGTCTAAAAACATAGAACAATTCAAGAAATTCGTTGAACTTCTGAAACAACTTAACATTACCATACCTTTTACAGAAGCTATCACACAAATGCCCTCATATGCCAAATTTCTTAAAGAAATCTTATCCAATAAGAAAAATCTTGAGGATAATGAAACTGTATTGCTCACTGTTGAGTGCAGTGCTATAATCCAAAACAACATGCCTCCTAAACTCAAACACCCAGGTAGTTTTTCTATACCTTGCGTAATCGGAAAATTTGTCATAGACAAAGCACTATGCGATTTAGGGGCCAGTATTAGTCTAATGCCCTTATCAATTTTGCAAGAAACTCAACATGGGAGAACTAAGACCAATGAGAATGTCCGTACAATTAGCAGATCGATCAGTGAAATATCCTTTAGGTATGTTAGAAAATGTTCCTGCACGTATAGGATAATTCTATATCCCTACTGATTTCATAATCATGGACATTAAAGAAGACTCCAATATTCATATTATATTAGGTAGACCATTCCTAGCCACTCCAGGAGCCATAATAGATGTTAAAAATGGAAAGCTGACTTTCAAAATCAGAGAAGAAAAAGTTGAATTCATCTTGTCTAAATTCTTTAAGGCACAAGCCATCGATGATTCATGCTGTTTCCTAGATGAAATCGATAAATGCGTAAAAGAATTGGAGAAACAACAAACCACCTATTCGGAGGTATTGAAGATTCCTATACTTCTGATTCTCGAAGATGAAAATTGGCGCCCTGAATATCAAGATGAAAATCTGAGCGAGTGTCTAGCTCTAACTCCTGATCCTATACCCTGTCCAAAGAAGTCGGCCATAAAACTCAAAACACTACCAAAAGACCTAAGATATGAATTCCTAGATACAGAACTTGAACGACCAGTCATAGTTAATGCAGACCTAGGACAAATAGAAACTGAAAAATTATTACATGTCCTAAGAAAATACCCGACTGCTTTAGGATATAAAATCTCAGATCTAAAAGGAATAAGCCCTTATATCTGCATGCACCGTATTATGCTGGAGGAAGACTGTAAAACCTCTAGAGAACATCAAAGGAGAATCAATCCCATTCTGAGCGATGTAGTAAAAAAGGAAGTAGAAAAGCTACTAGAATCAGGAACCATATACCCAATATCCGACAGTGAATGGGTTAGCCCAGTACATGTCGTACCTAAGAAAGGAGGTGTTACGGTTGTCAGCAACACCAAAGGAGAATTTGTAGCACAACAAATTCACATCGGGTGAAGGATGTGCATCGACTATAGAAAGTTAAACAAAGACACTCGTAAAGATCACTTTCCTTTACCTTTCATTGATCAAATGCTTGAACGACTAGCTAAGCACTCTCACTTCTACTATTTAGACAGTTATTCCGGATTTTTCCAAATTCCTATCCATCCTGACGACCAAGAAAAGACGACTTTCACTTGTCCCTATGGTACGTTTGCTTATCGACGAATGCCATTCGGATTATGTAATTCCCCTACAACATTCCAGAGATGTATGATGTCCATCTTCTCTGACTTTCTAGATGGAATGATGAAATTTTTTATGGATGACTTCTCCGTCTGTGGAGAAAGTTTTGAAGGATGTTTATCGAACCTTAAAATGGTACTAAAAAGATGCGTAAGTGTCAATCTCGTGCTAAACTGGGAAAAATGCCACTTCATAGTCCGACAAGGAATTGTCTTAGGGCACATGATATCCGATTGGGGAATTGAAGTAGATAAAGTGAAGATCGAAGTAATAGAAAATCTTCAACCACCCAAAATTGTTAGAGTAATAAGAAGTTTTCTAGGACACGCTGGTTTTTATCGATGTTTCATTAAAGACTTCTCTAAAATAACCAAACCTCTAACTGAACTCCTAATGAAGGATTCTGAGTTCATTTTCACTAATAAATGCTTGGACATGTTTACAACACTAAAAAAGGCATTAATTTCAGCACTTGTTATGCAACCTCCTGATTGGAACGAACCATTTGAGATAATGTGCGATGCTAGTGACTATGTCGTAGGCGCAGTCCTAGGACAAAGAAAGGATAAAAAGCTTCATGCAATCTACTACGCGAGTAGAACCCTAGATCCTGCGCCGAAAAATTATGCCACAACTGAAAAGGAATTGTTAGTTGTTATGTCTGCCTTAGATAAATTTTGTTCTTACTTAGTAGGAGCACGAATAATTATCTATATCGATCACGCTGCAATTCGGTACCTCTTGAGTAAGAAAGACGCCAAACCAAGATTACTAAGGTGGATCTTACTTCTACAAGAATTCGATTTGGAAATCAAAGACAAGAGAGGAACGGAGAATGTAGTAGCTAACCATCTATCCAGATTAGAAGGCATCAAACCAGATCATGTACTCATTGATGATGATTTTCCTTATGAACGCCTTGTAGCCCAATTAGAATTATAAAGTATTACAACTGAGTACCCTATGACTTATGAAGACACGAACACAAACTAAATCTTGGAAGCAGTCTGCACTAAAACCATACTGCCATGGTATGCTGATTTTGTCAACTACTTGGCTGCTGGAGTGCTTCCACTTGATATGTCGTATCAACAAAAGAAGAAATTCTTCCATGACCTTAAACACTATTATTGGGACAAGCCTTTTCTTTTCAAAAGAGGAGCCGATGGAATTTTCCGTTGATGTGTTCCCGAAAACAAAATTAAAAACATAATTTTCCACTGTCATGTCGCTCCCTATGGAGGACATGCAAGTACATCAAAGACATGCGCTAAGATTTACAAGCTGGACTTTATTGGCCTAATCTTTGGAAAGTCGTCATATCGCGGTTAAAAATTGTGACCAATTCCAATGCACTGGAAACATTTCTAGACGCGATGATATGCCTCAAAAGGGCATTCTAGAAGTTGAAGTCTTTGACGTATGGGGCATTGATTTCATGGGACCCTTCCCGTCTTCCTTTGGAAATCACTACATACTAGTTGTTGTCGACTATGTTTCAAAATGGATCGAGGTTGTAGCATCTCCAACAAATGACGCACGAGTAGTAGTCATGCTTTTCAAGAACGTAATCTTTCTAAAATTCGGTGTTTCGAGACTCGTCATCAGTGACAGTGGCTCCCATTTCATTTCCAAAATCTTAGAAAATCTATTAGCGAAGTATGGAGTCTGAAATTGAGTTGGAACACCTTATCATCCATAAACAAGTGGGCAAGTAGAGGTCTCCAACAGAGAGATTAAGCAAATCTTAGAAAAAATTGTAGCAACCTCTAGGAAAGATTGGTCATCTAAGTTACACGAAGCTCTATGGGCATATAGGACGGCATACAAAACTCTGATTGGAACTACGCCATTTAAATTAGTCTATGGGAAATCATGTCATATTCCGGTATAAATAGAACATAAAGCTTATTGGGCCACTAAAATCATTAATTTGAATTACACCGCAGCGGGTGAGAAAAGAATCTTAAATATCCACGAACTAGAAGAACTTAGACTAGACGCTTACGAAAACGCTCAGATTTATAAGGAGAGAACTAAAAATGCCATGATAAACGGATATCTAGAAAAGAATTCAATGAAGGCGATATAGTTCTCCTATTTAATTCTAGACTTAAATTATTCCCAGGAAAACTTCGCTCTAGATGGTCTGGTCCATTCAAAGTCACTAAGGTCTTTCAAAATGGAGCAATAGAAATCAAAAGGAATGAGTAGTGAACCTTTCATCGTAAATGGACAGCGTCTAAAACATTATCATAGCATCGATAATAAAGAATAATATGAAACCTTTAGGCTAGATGTGTTTCCACCCCATTCATTAGACTAATCACCATGTTATGTCAAGCTTATGACGTAAAACATAGCACTTATTGGGAGACAACCCACTTTTTAATCTTTTCTTTTTGCTTTGCTTAATTTTCGTTTTTATTTTCTTACTTTTATTATTGCTTATTTATATTCTGATAAAATCATACCGTATTGCTTCTCTAATATTCTCTCTACTAACTTAATGCTAACTATCAATCTACTTCAGGATAACTTTCCTATTAGTTAATTACACTAACCACGATGAATTCGGTTGATACTTTGGGCATTGTGTTTAGAGGAAGAAATCAACAGAAGAGGTTTGAGTATTTATCTGATAGGGAGATAGGATTGAGTACCTACCCTGATGGACCAGCTATGATAACATTGGGAATCTGAGACAGTGTTTTATTCTTATTAAGCCAAATAGGTTGGGACACATCTGCTTTGAGAAGAAAGTTTAGCTATTACCGTAGATTAACCTTAGAGTTTTTAAGCTCCCTTGTCTACAAACCTAACCATGATCTGGGGTTCAATAGAGATCTAATTAGGTTTAAGCTATTTGGTATTGAGTACACTTACACCCATAGGGAGATGGCAGAACTGCTAGGATTTCCACACGGCCTAGATGCATTCACGGCAATCCAAGAAGAACTTTTTAATATAGGTGAACTAGACTATTTCTGGGGGGGATATTACAGGTATAAGTAACCCTGAGCCTGAGGACATGCATTCAGAAAACATTCATAACCAAGTCTTGAGATATTTTCATAAGATCCCAGCACACACCCTCTTTGGTAAACCTGAAAATATAACCATTGTATCTAGAGCCGAGCTTTTCATTATGTTCTGCACTTCGTAAAACCGTCCCATAAATGGAGCTACATTTATGATAGAAAACTTTCACCGTCTTGCGAGAGCTGTCCATGAACCCATCCTGATAGGAGGCTTAGTAACTATGATAGAAAATGCTACCAGCTTAAGACAACCACTGCTGAACCTTGTCCCTCTTGGTAGATTTCAACCTATGAATATCAATTTTTGTTTCAATAGGGGAATAATTGGAAACCTAGGCCCATGTAACTTTGAACCGCTCATTAACAATCAGTTAATGCCCCTTTTACCCTACCTGACCCTAGGACTAGCGTGCATGAGAGGAATAACTTATTATATGATTGGGGCGCACCACACATTTCACCACCACCCACTCCTGAGACACCCATGATTTATGATCACCTTGATTCTTTCATGTCTGATGAGGATACTGACCTGAAACCCCTCCATTTTACCATCAATTCCCATCTCCCGATCAGGTTGGCTCAAACACCTCCGCTGCTCCAGTTGCTCCTCCGCCTCCCGTATTTCATCAAGTTCCCTCTTTAAATGCCATTCAATCATAGCTTGATTTGTTAAGGGATGAGCTTGTTATTCTGAGGATCGACTTCCATTTTTGCATGGATATGGTAGTCGAACAGCTGGACTATATTTATCAGCATCTCTACTCCGCTTCTCTTGATCGACGTGGCTGATATTTCAGACTTATTGCATTTTTTTTTCTTTACACATTTAAACATTGCGAACAATGTTTTGTTAAAGGGTGTAGAGAAGTCTTATGAGATTAGATTTTTCAATTTTTTCTATTTTATTCGTAAGTACAATTTTTATTTATTTTCAGTTCAGTTTTTTTTTCATTCGTTTATTTGTGAAGTTTACATTACTTTTTATTTAATGCATTACTATCATGTTCACACACACGCACACACACACACACACACACACACACACGCACGCACACGCACACGCACACGCGCGCGCGCACTTGC
This sequence comes from Vicia faba, assembly GCA_948472305.1. Lineage (NCBI taxonomy): Eukaryota > Viridiplantae > Streptophyta > Magnoliopsida > Fabales > Fabaceae > Vicia > Vicia faba. Next base: position 360,413,441 of record OX451738.1, read on the forward strand.
ACACACACACACACACACACACACACACATATATATATATATATATATATATATATATATATATATGCTTTACTGTTTCCAATTTTTATATTTATATATATTTATGTACAAGTACTAAAAATACATAATGCGTTCAGAACTGCAACATTTTAAAATTTATTATGTTTCTCAAATGTGTGTCGTTCGCCACACAAGCGTGATGCCGTCACGCCTCACAAACACTAGTCCTGGTGGACACATATGCATGCCCCTCGGCACGAAGTTAGAAACAGAAGCATTTCTGTATTATCACAGAAACCCTCGTCGAACCCTTCTTCTTCACATTTTGTTTAAACATATGCCTTAACTACATGGAACCTGTGCCTATTTCACTTCCTCCATTATCATTGTCATAAAAATCCACTAAACCCCACTTATTACCCTTATTATATTTCTCTACATAAATCATCTCCAAACCCATTCCATTCCAAAAACCCCCAATTTCTCACACAAACTCCTACCCATATTCCATCTTTTCATCAACAATGGCACGAAGAGGTTCACGACCAGAGCCAGATCTTTCCGAAATTACTTTTCAAAATGGAAAAGCCGGAGAGCACCAAAGAGCGCAATACCTCAAATTCTATCAACGGTTCTTAGTCCATACACAATATGTTGATACTGAGTACTTGCGAAAATTAGGATTGCTCGATAGTGTATAGTGGTTACTCCATAACTCTGACTTAGCATTCATCTGCACACAGAATCTTCTAACATACGAGTCGTTGAATGTTCAACGATGAATATTCTATTAGTCAATCTACTCTGAGTGTTTTCTTTTGTTTCGCTCGCGAAGGAGTGGTACACCACTGTACTCCTGAAGACCTAGATTGGGCATCTATAGCTTTCAAGCTTTGGAAAGCTCTTACTGATAAGGAACCGAATAGCTGGGAGGGACTTTATGCTTCACCCATTCATAATCCTGCAATCAGGTATTTCTATTGTGTTATCTCCAACACCATTTTTGGGAGGTTTAACAATAACAAGGTTAACTCTAAAGAATTGTTCCTCCTCCATTGTACCTTCACTCCCAACCAAAGGGTCAATGCAAGCACGTTCCTTCTATCACATATCCAATCTTTGGGTGCAAGAGGGTATACGTCTTTCTGCATTGGAGGGTTAGTCACCTCTATAGCACTTGGCCTTCGCCTCGAAGACAAACTTGCAAATTTGCCACCACTACCGCCCATTTTCATTGACATCGACAACTGTCGGTATGGCCACTTGATTAAGGTCAGAAGAGATGGTAGGTACAACCTTATGGTGCACAACAAGGTAGTTCCTAGTGTCATTTTTCCGAACTTTGCACTTACTAATATTACAGACTTGTCTAAGTGGCTTTATGACCTTGATGCTCCTGCACCTAGAGATAATGTGCAAAGCAACCAGGGGAATGTCCAAGCTGATGAAATGGAGCAAGAAATGGAATAAGGAGACACTTAACAACAAGCTCCTCCTGAAAACGTTGTAAGCACGTCCATAAGGCCCATAAGAATACGAGAGAGAGTACCGGCCTCGAATGATGACATTATGGCTGCCATAATGGAACAGGATGAGAGAGTGTAGGATATGCAAAACAACAAAAATGAAATGATGCAACCTATGCTGGCCATGCAAACTCAGCAGCAAGAATATGACGAAAGAAACGAGCGATGGGCTACAAGATTAATTGAGGAAATGACGACCTTAACTGTACACATGAATGGTTTTCAAGATTATGTATACCATATGGCCATGCCCCATCCTCCGGGTGCACGAGGACGAGGAAGAGGACGCAATAATGAACAAGAATAGATTGATTTTTTGCTTCTCTTCCTGTTTCCTTTTTGTTTTTAAGCATTGGGACACTGCTTGTTTCAAGCTTAGGGGAGTTAGTTAGTTTATAAACTCTTTGTTTCTTTCTAAGTAGAATCTTTCATTCCCATTTGTATTTCTTGTAATCAAAAACATCTTTGTATTTTCGAGTTCGTTTATGCAATTTTTCCGCTGTTATCTAATTTCCCACTTTCTTGAGCCATAACAATTTTTTTTCTATTACTTGCATAATCTGACGCATTTGAAGAATATATAGGTTGCTCACATTTTAAAAGATATATGAGAAACTTTGAGTGAAACAGAAGTACGATGGATATTGTCGTAACACTCTAAATCTCCAGATTGCACTAGATCGATTTCAGTATCCTTTATGCCGAAACCTTAAACTTTAGCTTTAAAGTAGTCCCGAGTAGTTTATCTAACAGTCATCACCATCTTAAACATAAACTACGTAGGGAGTCAATGAATATAAGGGAATGATCCACTGTATTTGAAAGATACGTGCCTTACTGTAAGAAAATAGGGAATGCACCAATTAAGTTAGGCGACCCTCACACGATCACTTAATCCAACGGATGTAGTACCTACATGATACACCATAGTAACCCATTGTCGGTTGGTTCAGAGGTGTCTGGTACTGAACTTGGTAGGGGGACTACGGTCTGATCCCCTGCAACTTGAAATTGGGTAAATTAAAGGAGGTTACCGTATTTATGTTCCAGAACCTCATACTTAAAAGGATCATAGTCACTAACCGACTACTCTACTATGTTCTTGTAAAGATAAATGACCTAATGTGATTGCGCTAGAATGAAAACGGGTAAAATTTAGCGAAAAGAATTAGGTTGAGCTATAATGGCATGACTGGAATTGGTCTGCACAATGAGGGATGTTTAGTGTTATTACCGTATCTTTTGTGTTATGTTGAGCTTATGTTTCCGCAAAAACATTGGCAACCTCTTATGATTTGAATCGCATCATGAAAATGCATTTAACTTGTGCCTTATTGGTTTTTATACTAACTTTATTGCTTGAGGACAAGCAAAGGTTCAAGCTTAGGGGAGTTTGATAACGCGAAAAGATATAGCATTTTCCGCCCGATTTACATAGATTAAATTTCCGATTCTTCAATTATTATGTCACATTTTGTCCCTGTTTGTAGTATTTGCAGCTTTTGTAAGGCATAAATGAGAAAATGAAGAAAAATAATGGAAAAATAAGAAGAAATGGCCAATTAGCAGCAAAATGCAACATTCTGTAATCAAAAGCGTGCCGCCCGCCACAGCTCGCGCCGACCGTCACAAATTGGAAAAGCGTGCCCCTCGGGACGCTTCATGTCTTGACCGACATAGACTCAGGATGCATGCCCCACGTAACAACACACATGACGCTCACCACGATCCATATAACAATTACGAACCTTTCTCCATTTGACGCACTAAACGCATAATCACTTGGATTTTCTCCATGCTTCAAGAACGGGAATTATGGGACGTTTCCTATTTTCTCTCACTATTTGGAATGTATAAAAGGGAATCAGTTACCAACATGAAATCTCTCGACACCTGCTACCATTTTACTTTATTATTATTTTCAGTTCATAGTTTTTGCAATTACTTTTCCAGTTTTAGAATTTCGTAAGCATTAGAAAAAAACCCACCATCAAAGCAGTATTTTTCCACATCGGATGAATACTGCAACACTAGTTTTCTTTCCATACTTCCAGAATTCGTTTAGGATTATTTTCATTTCTGCAACGCCTTTTATTATTTCAAGTCAATCATGCCGGCTTGTAGAAAATACACACTGATCAGATTTATTGCTTCAATATTTAATTAGAGGTTCCTATTTTAAAGTATAATTTATTTGTTCTTACCATGCATGCGATATTAATTTATGTTTTAATTTTATGTTGTCCTGCAATAAAATTATATCTGGCTAAATACTCTGATACCGGTATGTAAATATTAACGAATGGATTCGATAATTAATTGACATTAATATTTTTTACAAAGAAAAACACTTTCTGATTTTAATTTCCAATTTGGATATTTAATTGTTTTTGCACGAGAGTAAAAGACAGTCTAAGGTTAAAATCAACAGAGCGAAAGTTTGAGGTTTTAACCGGATAGTGGTTATTAAACATTAAATTTTTAAAAACAGAGAGCGCTTTAAAATTAATTGGACTCTAATTGTTTAAAAAAAATACTTTTGAGCTTTAAAATAAAACAGCGAGAGCGTTCATTTTGAGTTTAATAATATGACCTAACTCGATAGAACTAAAGTGTGAGACGAAGGTTTTTAAATAAATAGTTTCCACTAAAACAATGTTTTAATACTGAAAACAAATGTCAATTTATTGAAGCCCTGAAGTTGACAAGTACATATCGGTGTCCCGTTATTAACTACTAGATTTTAGTTAATTTCTTATTAAATTCAAACACCCAAATTTATTATTTAGCCTTAACTTTATATATAAACCCTAAGATAACAGTAGTTTGACCATCAATCCTTGTGGATTCTATATCTTTTAAAATTACGCGATAAGACTGTGCACTTATAATTACTATTTCCGATAGACTCATAAAATCCCTATTAAATATCTGAATTAAATTGATAAAAAATAAACGTTCTTTCTACATATCTTAAACATAGAGACATTTAAAAAAATTTGTTGAGGTTCCTAAAAATATATAAGGGTGCACAAAGATATTCCCTAAAGAATATGGATACACAAACATGAAATGGGATATTGCATGAATTGTTCATTCTTGTGTGCTATAAGATATGACTATGAGGAGCCTATAGCTCTATATTTTACTGTCCCGTCCATAGCATGCTTAACCATTTATCTACCCCCAATGCAATCTGCATGGTTACCATTACAATATTGCTAATGCTCTTGTCATTGTCACATAACAAAATATATCGCTACTACATTGTTCAGAATTAGTTACTACTACTCACTAGAATTACTAATTACTCCAACGGATTTTGTCTCCTTCTCACTGCAATAATTTAAGTTGGCAAAAAAAAAAAAAACATTAACCCATGAATAAAATAGTAGCACAAATAAATAACTTCAAAGTAATTATGAGTAAAAGAATAAGTTTTGCTTTCAAGTTTCACCATACATACTCTAAATAAACAATTCTTCACTACTACACCACCATCACTATCATTTCCATTTACACTTGTCGAATTCAAAACTCTTTTCCTAATTAGAGTAAACAGATAAGAGTATTTCCTTACTAGTCAAAAAAGACAAAAACATCTTCACCCATCCCATGTGAAGCTTAACAACCACCCCACCAAAACCAAAACCAACATAAGAGGATCAAAATGCAGCAAAGAATCCCCATTGAAAAGGACATCATCATGATCAGGAAGAATATCACTTATTTTGTAGGGATTAAGTTGACCCAAACTTTCACCATTTTGAGAAGAACAGCTTGCATTGTTTCCCAAACACAGCCCTATATTTCCTGCCAACTTTAACTTCTGTTCTACTCTACTTGGCAAAGAGATCCTACCACTCAAATTGTTGTTCTCCAAATTGATCTCATTAGCAAACTCCAAAAGCCCAAATTCTTGAGGAACAGAGCCATCAAGTTTGTTGTTATCAAGGCCAAGATAAGAGAGATTTTTCAAATAAGTCCCCATTGAAACTGGGATTTTACCTACTAAGCCCATTTTAGAAAATCCAATCTTTTCAACACCACCAAGGTTTTCCCATATTTCTGGAATTTGACCAGAAAGTAGATTCCCACTTAAATAAACTTCCTTTAAAGTTGAAATTTCTCCTAAGAACAAAGGGACGCCAAAATTACCAAAAAGGTTGAAACTTAGATCCAAAAACATCATATTTTGCAAGTGGGTAAAACTCTCTGGGATCTTACAACCAAATCCATTGTAGCTTAAATCGAGCTTCAAAAGCGAAGTGAGATTCCCAATCTCTTGGGGAACACACCCTTTGAAGTCGTTCTGACTGAGGTCGAGAATCTTGAGCTTCTTCAGCATTCCGAAACTCGGTGGAATCATGCCGGAGAGATTGTTTGTAGAAAGAGTTAACTCTTCGAGGTTTGTATAATCGCCGATATTTAAGGGAAGTTCACCTTGGAAGGCGTTTCCGATCAAGACAAGTCTCCTGAGAGAGGTGAGGTTGCGGAGAAAAAGGTGGAGCGGGGAAACGAAAGAAGGGTTTTGAATGAAGACTAGCTCTTGGAGAGATGGAGGGAGAGAAGGAAGTGGGTTTTGTGTGTTGTTGAAGCATTTGTAGAAGAAGAGTTTCTGAAGGTAGGGGAAAGAGGTGAAGAGAAGAGGGTTAAGTGTGGCGTTAGGGGAGCAAGGTGGGTTAGGTGTTTCATCGGAAACGTAGCCGAAGTTGAGTTCAACAATGTGTGCTTTTTGTTGCTGGTTTTGAACATTGTGATCATCGGAATCAGAAGGGTAGTAGTCGCAAACGACGCCGTGTGGGGCGGAGAGACAGAGGTCATCGGGGTAGTCAGTGGTCCATGGAATGGCTGGGTTGAGGGAGTTGAGGACATCGTATAAAGCTTTCTGTTCGAGTGGGTCAATGGGAGGTTGACCTTGAGAGAGGGAAAGAGAGATGAAGAAAAAGAAGAAGAATGTTGAAAAGAGAACCATCCTAGAAGAAAAGAAAAGTGGAATGTGGATTGGTTTGTTATGCTGAGGATTGTGTGTTGGTAATAATACTATGTAGAGTCAATTGAGATGGGACAGAGTTTGTTGAGAATTGTGTCCTAAGTTGTCAATATTGAAAAGACTAAAATAACCTTGGGTGGTTGTAGTAAATGTAAGTGGTGGAAGGTGAAAAAGAAATACACAAGAAAAAGACAAGATATAATGATTATTGTAGTGAGTGGGATGGACAGAAAAGTGCAAAAGAAGGTAGACAGATATGCGCCGCATTCGCCGATAAACAGTGTCGCCTACAATACTGGCTACAGAGCGACATGTAATGTAACAAAACTAACCACATCACGTGATCAACTCTCTCTCACTCTCTCTCTCTTCAATCAAACAACTATCTACTCCTGTTCTACTTATAGCCACACTGGCTATTGCCTTTACTTGTTTTCTTCTTTCACACTCTATATTCTCTGGTGTTGGAGTTAATTTTTATTCTTTCATAGCACTTCATTCATTTTTTCATCTTTACCATTTTAATGTGTTATAGATCATTTTTTAAATTTGTAAGGTGTTACATCCCGCATAATTTATGGGGCCGGATCTATATTCAATTTTAAAATAGTCCGTCTTTCGATTTAATTGACAAAGCATTTAAGGCAGATTAAAAACAATAAAAAATCATTAATGATCAATTTAGACAACGAAATAAAGGATATGAATACATTTAATCTTCTTGCTGAGACAAGGAGACAAACACCTTAATTGTCAATATACTGCTAATTAAGAATGAAGAAGAAGGAGATCTTATATAAACAAGTCACACTCACATAAAAATAATCTACAATTTTACATAAAACACACAAACACTCAAATATTCCACAGAAAATCTTTATTAACCATTGTCAATAGAGTTAAGAATGCGACCTCTCTCACCAACATCATATAAGTTTTTTAATTTTCAATGTTGTGTTAATATTGTCAATTTTATAAATGTGGATTAAAAAAAATAAGTTATGGTTCTTTTTATTAGATTTAAAAAGTTAACGGTTTTTAGTATTTTTTTTAGAAGTTCAAATTTAACAATTTTTTTTAGACAATCAACCAATAGAAAGTTACAATTTACTATGTCATTAAAAAAGTTTTAAAATAAAAATAAGGTATAATTCATTACATAGTTGTGATTGGTTGACGGTGTAAAACTATTTCACTATTAATGCATCACTTGTTTTCTCTTAATCAGAATAATTTGTATACATTTTCATTGTAAATTTTTTTACATAATCAATCGAAAATTAACAATTTACTATTTCATTAAAAAAGTTTTAAAATAAAAATGGGATATAATTAGATACATGTTGTTATTGATTGAAAGTGTAAAATTATTTTACATTGTCAGTGAATCACTTGTTTACTTTTAATGAGAATAATTTATATACATTGTCAATGTAATTTTTTTTACACAATCAACTAATAAAAAATTAACAATTTACTATGTCATTAAAAAAGTTTTAAAATAAAAGTAGGATATAATTGAATATATAGTTGTGATTGATTGATGGTGTAAAACCATTTTATACGGTGAGTGTATAATTTGTTTTCTCTTAAAAAGAATAATTTATATACACTATCAGTATAAATATTTTTACACAATCAACCAATAGAAAATTAATAATTTATTATTTTATTAAAACAAATTTAAAATAAAAATGAGATATAATTAAATATATAACTGTGATTGGTTAACACTATTTTATTATGCTAATCCTTTGTTTTTTCTTAATTTATTAGTATTTGTGACTGTAATTTTTTTTTGGTAATGACAAGTACTATTGCATATACTTACTTGAATGAGTTTGTTGGAATGTTGAAAAAGAAAAAAGAAAGAGTTATTTATTGAGGACATTGTTAACGGACTCTTTTTATTAACCCACATTTCTTTTTAGTTATTGTTTTCTTACGGTTATGGTCGAGTCTTAAGTGTCTCTTTAGAAACAAAATGTACTTTATACAAACATTTATTTTACGGTGGTTCAGGTAAAAACTAAGTCGTCCCTCATTTTTTTCAAAGATAAAAAGTTGTTTTTTTTCTTCGTTTGACTTTATGTAAAGTGGAATTTTTATAAGGGTAAAATTGATTTTGATGGTTTTATTTATAAAAAATACTTCCTCTCTCAAATTCATTTTACTAAAAATATTTATTTCAACTTATAAGTCATTTTGAGTTTACAATCTATCATTGATGTTTTTTTTTAATATATTTTTTATTATTTATTTCTCTTTTTTCTTTCTATTTTTTAAATTTTGATTTTCAATATAATTATGGAAGAACACTTTTATAAAGTCATAACATTATTAAATAATAATTGTATTTCTTAATTCGTGTGAAAGTGTAAAAATGTCATATAATTTAGAATCGAAGGAATAATAATTATGACCTCCGAAATTAATTCTAGATTCAATTAAAATTTGTAACTTTTAAGTATAAATGTAAAATTTATATTTAACTTACTTTTATATAATTAACTCAATAATTCTCCTTCATGCATAATCGGTTGGTGAACAAAAGTTGAAGATAAATAATAAATATGGAAGAAGAGAGAGGAAGAAAGACGGTTGTACTACAACAACAATTTGTTAAAAAAGGAATTTTATATTATATTTTTATTAAAATCTTAATTACATAATTGCTTATATACACAAAATAAATTGTCACGTAGGTCAGAATAAAAGTAAACTGAGTTAACAAGCAAACTAGGACTCCATAAGCTCATCTATATTATATCTATATGTTTATGACCTGACATCATTAAGATATGGCATTTAGAGTTCCCTCGTAATGATGGGACCTTAACTCCCGTTGTCGCCATTATGAAGTGTAACACCTCATTTAACGTCCCTGAAACTCTTTCATATTTATGTAACCGTCGAGCCGGTATAGCACCCCGATTATCCGAATTGGCATGTCACGAACTTCACCGATTTATACATCGCCAACTTGTACATCCTCGAATAAGGATACTTCTAGCATAATCCAACTTTATATCATTCACCCGTAATACACATCAATCTTCTTACTATTATCTCGACCTTAGATGTTCGAGCTAAGAATCAACATACATATTTTTAATATGTGCAGTCTTACAATAAAATTGTCTATTTTTATAAGTTTAATTTTAACAAAGTGATAAAAGCTATTTTTGGAAATCTAAATCAACCATCATTTGAATGACGGCCAAAAATTGCATGATGTATGCTTTTGATTTGATTTTGGTATGTCCTTCTCATACGAAGCTGTTCAACCTATTTTCTTTCAAGTTTCACACAAAATCTTGATACAATATGAATAGAAACATATATGTATATGTCATCCTAATAAACAATATCATAATCCAACTTTTCAATGTATATTCAAGATGATGATAAAAATTAAATAAAGAACATATGCATAATTCTTTCTTTCTTTTTTCCACCTAATCAAAAGAAAATATTATTTTTACATTTCCACGTCTTTAATTTCCTTGCCCAGTTGAAAAGAAAAAGAAAAACTAAATAACAAATTATAAATGAATCTAGATAAAAAAGTTCTATCAAGCAAATAAAAACAACTAATATAGATGTTTGGATCCAGATCTACTATAAGTCATAAGTCATACTACATGGACGAGTTCAACCTGTCTCTTAGAATTTAGGAAAAATAGAAAGACTATCTTAACTTGTGTCTGGTTCGTTTCAAAGATGAAGTGTCTCAAATATAAAAGAAATTTTTTATTTTATTCTATATTTTTCTTATGCATCATGCAAAATTTCATAAATGTTTCTAAAAAATAAAAATATATTTCTGATGCATATTAAATTCTGATAAACTATATATTAGAATCAAAATTTAATTTCCGGTTTTGATATAAAGAAATAATTCCGATTTTATACTACACAAACCAAAAAATCATCATTGAATTACACCAATATAACAAACTCAAAATACAATGAATAACATAAACATATGAATACATTAATGATTTTAACACAAATCGAACATTACAAATCAACGTCCACATGGACGTTGCAACATCATGATAATATCATCGACCAATCTTGAAATAGTAGCATCTAGCTCGATCAGAACTTTCTCCTCAAAACTGATAAAAGTATTCCACATAGCTCGAATATCAGCGTTGCCCTTCAGCTCACGGTTGTTGAACACAAGCTTCTCATCTTTGTCAAGAGATGGCGAGCGGTACTCCATCTTCACAATTTTGCGATTGTTCGCCATAAGATAGCAGGTCCTGCAATATGTCTTGCAGATCTTCAAGGGACGTATACTTGGTGAACTTAAATTCGCGTGATGGTGTAGCATCGGTAAAGTGGACGACTCCAACATGTCATTTGATGTTCATTTCTAGTTTTTGGTGTTGTGGTATGAAACAATATAACAAGTGAGATTATTTATAATAGTTGGAGACAAACATGAATTATACAAATCATATCCCTGTGTCAGAGTTAAAATCGGAATTGCACTTCCGATTTTATATAAATTGGAACTTGAAATATATTTCCGGTTAGTCTCTTGGGAGTGAAAAACCAGAAACAGAACAAAAATATCTCTACCGGTGCATTCATGCATCCATGATTTTCTCCACAATAACACCCGCCTTGACCAATTTTCCATCTTCCCTTGCAACCTGTTTTGTCCCCACCGCAGGTTTAACCCGACTTCTCATATTTTTTGTAATATGGTACCTACAAAGTAATGCATAAGAAGTGGAAAATATCGTTGCAACCGAATTCATTAATGTTGTATCTCGGTCGGTAACAATGACTTTCGACACATCTTCTTGATCCTTCAACATTGACCTACAAACCTCTAAAGCCCATATAAAGTTGTCCTCTTTTTCGCACTCTAGAAATGCAAAACCAACATAATACGTCTTCTCAGTCGATGTAACATCGACAATTTCCAACAATGAAAGTCTGTACTTATCGATCTTATACGTTGAATGAATTATGAAAACAGAGGGAAACATATTGAATAATTTACTGGAGTCGGGATAAGTCCAATAAATATCTCTTACTGTTACCCCATCATCACCTCGCCAATGCCTACAAACATAATTGTTTTCATCTAGAAGTTTCAAGAGGTGTTGCATCTCAGTCCGATCCCCCTAATCGCTAATTTGAATTGATAGCACCTATTATAAACTTGTTTGATATTTTATGTATTCCCGGGTCTTGCGCTTCAAGGTTGCAAGTGTTTTTGGGCGGTACCAAGTTCAAAGTCATGTTAGAAGCACATGTATTCTCATCCAGAAGAACCCGACATACAATTGGATAACTGACTAACTTTTGACTTAAATCATGGTTGTGTAAACCCATATCACATTAAATATCCATTTGTTATTTGCCAAAAGATAACCACACAACCTAAATGGACATTCACATTTTTCTTGAACCGGTGTCGTAGCATTTCAATTTTTGGATATGACGCATATAATTCCCACTTCTTTCGCATATCATAGCCACAAATGCATTTCTTCTATCTGTACCATTATAGGAATTTCCAATCACAATACCAAATCTTAGTTTTGTAGCCTCTATACGAATTCACTGCAACATGTCTTCACTTAATTCAAACTCTTCTCCATTTTCAAAATGCTCACGAATATCTACCACCTTAGTTGCAACAAGAGATACGAGAGGTGAGACAATTTGAGACACATTAGATTTGAGAATATTATCGGGATGCACAATACTTAATATTATAAAAAACATAAAACATATTAACACTTACATAGAACATGGAAGAAGTTGTTGTCAATTAAACACAGACAGAAACCGGAAATGCATTTTCGGTTACGTTCAACTACAAACCAGAAATATACATCTGGTTTCTCATAACCTTTTTCCACAATAAAAAACAGATTAATGTAAGTGTTGTAACCTAAAATGTTCCCTCTCATTTATCAAGTATTTTCTCACAAGATCTCCTTTGGTTCAAGACTGCACAAGGGTTGATCAGCTCAAGACACCTCCTTAAGCACTGATGACTAAAATTAGGATTTGAGATTGCACAAGGATAATTGAACTTTTAATGCCTCATATGAATTTCATATATCATTATGGACCCTCAAGATTTCTCATGTCAAGTTTCAAGTTTTGGATCACATTTTTGTTTAGTCAATTGATCAGTTGACCTAAACATCAACTGTATTGGAGAAAAAGTCAACTGTGGCCAATTTACAGTAAAAATTCATAATTTTTTATCCATATAAACATTGTGAACTCATATATGTCATTAGATCAAGTTTGGACCACAATTCCTCAAGAAATTTGATCAGATCATCAAAAGGGCAAAATGGTCCCAATTAGGATTTTGATTGAGAAAAGGCAATTTTTGATTTTTTGACCTAGCAAATGGTTGATTGGCTGAAAAAATGATCTCAAGGATTCAATTGTATCATTTTGACCTAATGGCATGACTCAAAACATTGCTCAAGGTCATTTGATTGATAATTGATTTTCAGTCAACTGATCAAAAGTCAATTGCACACTAAAAAGTTAAACTTTGACTTTTTGGTCAAAATCAAGTGTCAAAGATCACAATTCATCAAAGCATGTAAAAATATGAAACTTGTTCATCAAGAAATCAAAAAGTCAAGATTTCATTTTGAAAAGTCAAAGTTTCCAAACTTGGAAATTTTTGTTGAAAACTTTATATTTTTTCACAACTTTGAGCCAATTTTTCACCATGATGCAAGATGATTCAAAGGAAACTTTCAACATGAAAGTTGTATATCTCAATGAGATCTAAAACATTTATTTACACAACTCCTCCTAGAAATGCTTGTATTTCAAGTTATTAATCCATGAAATCATGGTCATGAAACTAAAACACTTAGTGAAAATTTTGAGCATTTTGGTAAGGATTTGACCTAACTTCTGAGCCAAGTTTCACATAGTTCCATTTGGATTTTGCAAAAGTAGTTAAAATAGGGGTTGTATAGCACATTACAAGCTTTCTAAAATATCCAAGAACTCTTTGAGATCACTTATGAGCAAGGAGAATCGAAGGCCAGAAGTTAGAGTTTCAAGTTGTTTTGCAAGGCAAAATTTCTGATGCGCAATGAACCAAATCTATAGCCATGCTGCATAATCTTCACTTTGCAGGCCTCAAACTTGCAATTCACTCCTTAATTAAATGTTTACACAACATATGGAGCCATTTTCCAAGCATTTGAATCATTATCCAAGTTGCATTTCTATTTTTGGAAGAAAGGCACCATTGTTATTCTTGAAAAGTGACTTTAATCACAAAGTCAACTTGTATGGAGCTTTGCACTTGTTATTTCTGCACAAGCATACTCTATAAACTCAGAACAAACATGTTTAAAGTTTCTAGCCACCCTACAAGACATGTACCTTGCATTGAAACCATGTTTGTCAAGATAACTTCAAAAGCAAGTCAAGAACTCATAACATGTGATTCTTTGTTTCTGATCATTTCAAACCTCAAAACCTTTCCTATATAAATAGAGATACTATTTTAAAGAGAACCCACACATGCTTAAGCCCTTAAACTCACACAAACTCACACAAACTCAGATTGCACACAAAACTCCATTTTTGTGCAGAAACTGACCTTACACTCCCATCTCTCAAACTACCCGTGCGTTTCCTCTTCAAACCATTCCAAAAGTTCCTAAACATCATCCACAATTCATCCCAATACCTGTTACAGTTCTGTAACTCCATTTCCACCATTGTCCAAACTCAAAAACAGAACACTGCAAGCGGACTTCTCCAGAACTTTTCAGCCATTTCCAGCTCAAGCCAAGCTTCATATTAGCTTCTTGGGAACTTGTGTAACGCCCTTAATTTAATTAATTATTTAATTAAATTATTTTTGGAATAATTGTGAAGAAGTGTTATTAAATTGGATTTATTTTATTAAATGGAGAAATAATAATATATTTGAGGTATTATATTATTATGTGGTGAAATAATGTTAGAAGCTAATATTATTTAATGTGGGTCTATATGGTGTGAGTGGAAGTAATAAGGGGGTGTAGGTTTTGAGCCCAATAAGCAATAATATAATAATATTAGGTTATTTTATTATTTATTGTTAGAATAGAAGGAAGAAGCAGTAAGAAGAGAAATAAGGAGTTGAGAGAACGTGAAGCTGCTGGATTTTGAAGGAAACGACAAGAACAAAGATTCAACCCGGAAATTGTAGAGCGGCCTTCGATCCAAGGTAAGGGTGGGGTTCTGACTTTATAAGTGAGTTAATGATATTTGATATGTGAGGTTAGATGTAATTGCTGTTTGTTCTTGAATTAGATGTGTTATGAATGATGTATGATGAATATTGATGAATTCTGGATGAACAATAATGTTATTACATTGTGTAATAGAGGTTAATGATAGGTGATGAATTACCATGATGATAATGAAGTTTGTAGGACTGTAATTATGATTCCTGTAGTGAATTACAGTAGAAAACGCAGAAAATTATGCAGAAAATCGCAGGATGCGTCGACCTCAAACTGGATGAGTCGATGCAAGGAGGATGTAAGACTCAGAATGAGTTGATGCATGCAGAGCTTGAGTCAATGCATGTTAATTATAAGACTCGGGATGAGTCGACACGAAGAGCAGATGTGTCAATGCATGATGAGTACAAGACTCAGGATGAGTCGACACGAAGAGTATGTGTCGATACATGCTGTGATTTGAAGCAGAATGAGTCGATCCATAAGGAGGATGCGTCGACTCATAGTGAGCAAATGAAGCAGGATGTGTCAATCCAAGGAGTTTTGTGTCGACCCATACTGAATAATTTTGGCAGAATCAATTTTAAGTTGCTGTAACTTGAGTTTTAGGATGCTATTTGAGATGTCGTTCGAAATGTGGTTTAGCTAACGCAACAAATACTATTCTAGATGATTTAAATGATGATTAAGAGGTGTAATTCCAATAACCAATTTAGGATTTAGAATTAATTCCCGTAGATGACCATTATGCTGGATTTTGGACAAAATGATGAACTTGAGATGTTAGAGGCTGCTATTAGAATTATGACAGTAGGATTTAGTGATAATAATGATGTGCAGTAGCAGAATAACAGTATGGATTACTGTATTATTGATATACATCTGAGTTATTAGTAAGATGTGGTTAATCAAATGATGTTTGATAAATAAACGATGTTTAATAAATTATTTTGAGATGTTTATGAGATGCTGTAATTGAGATGTTTTTGAGATGATTGAGATGTTGTTCCGAGATGATTGAGATGTTGTTGTTTGAGATGACTGAAATGTTGTCGTTTTGAGATGATTGAGATGTTGTTGTTTTGAGATGTGTTTTGAGATGTTGTTAACTGAGTGTGTTATTACATTCATGGCATACATTGCATTTTTGAGATGGCCTGAATTGACAAATTTTGAGATGAAGGCTATGCCTTGTTGATGCCTCAATTAATTAGCAGATTAGATTTTTGAGATGGGAGTTCTGCTCCAATGGTATCACATGTATTTGCATAGTTTTGAGTCGCATTATATGATTCAATAATGAAGTGTATTTGAAGTTGATGAATGAGTATATATGCTGTAATTATTGTTGATTATGAGATGAGAAGTGGTGATATTATTGATCTAATTTAATATATTAATTATCATGTGCTTTATTATATTAGATATATCACCCCTTCTGTTTGAATGTTGCCCCTATGTTGGTAACGTGCAGGTAATCGAGAGTGAACACCATATACCTTCAATAGATCGAGTCAGTGTCATTGCTCTGAAATGTAACACTCAGGAGGATGAACGCTTGCTGATTTTTTATTGCTGATTTTTAGTCGTTGAACTTTAAATTGTTTATTTACTAAATATGAGATGTTTCGAAGTTGCTGTTTTAATTAAAGATGTTATTGAAGAATTCCGCTGCGTAGTTATTGAATTATTTTATTAAAGATGCTATATTGATGGTTCATCCGATGTTTTATTAAAAGTGTTATATATCCATGATGAATGCAATGAATTTGTTAGAAGAATTTGTGACGTCCCGATTCATTTGTATGAATGAAATTCTATAACTCTGATTTATTTTGCATAATTTGCTTGGGGTAGAATTGAGGTGTTACAACTTGAGGAAGTTAACCCAATCACTAGAACTCATTGAAAGCTGCTCAAACTCAAAACATGATACCCTCTTGCAAGGTGAGTTTTCTGACTTTTAAACTATTTATATATGCATTGTAAGGCTTGCATTTGTGAAGATATAATATAGATATCATTGCCTTGAAACCATACATGTCCATAGATTTCATTTATGTTGCCTGAGCATGGAGAATATTGAGTTTAAACTTGCTGAAACATTTAGGTCAGAATTTGACACTTTCATAAATTCATCTTTATCTTTGAATGTTAGCTTAAATTAGTTACATGGTTGGATTCGTGGTGAAAAAATACACAAGTTTCATGTTTATATTTTTGAAAATGGTTGAGGAATGAGCAAGTTTGAAATCTTTTGGCTGGAGGTTGAAGATGAAGTACAGTCAGGGCAAAATATGTGTTATGTATTTATTGTTGTGCCAATGTAAACGGATGTATAGCCACCCCAGTGGTAAGGCAGCGCGCTGGTAACCAAGAGGGTGTGGGTTCAATACCTAGCGCGCTATCCTTTTTCTCATTTCTCATATTTTCTCTCTTTTTTTGTCATACAGCAGCGTCTGGGCCTCCAATTGATTGGGCCTTGCTTTTTGCTTCTACTAATCCCTGCTTTCATTTTCACACACCTAGCCCAAACATTTTTATCATTCTCAATTTATTTTATTTTCTTATTTTGTTTTATTTTCTTTTATTATTATTATCATTATCATTATTATTAATATTTTTTTTATTGTTATTAATAAAAATCCAAAAACTATTTTATTTATTATTTTTACACTTATTTAGTTTATTTGTTTCATAAAACTAAAAGAACAAAAATATTTTTTTAATAAATTAATTTCTTTTTTATTAATTAATATTTAGATTTAGGTTTAACTATTATATTATTTTCTTGCAATTAAAGTTAATTTAGAACTTAAGTTTCTTTTAATTAATTAATATTCATATTATTTTTATTAATTTAAAATCTTTTCATAAATAAAATCCTAAAAAAAAAATTTAGTTAATTTCTTTTCTTATTAGTTTAAGTTAATTTTATTTAATTTTTATTAATCATTTTTTTTAATTAGGTTAAGACTAAACCTTTTCATAAAAAACAAACAAAATCATTTCTTTTTTTCATTTATATTCTTTCATTTTTATTTTCAATTTTGTACAATATTCAATATGGTTGTAATAATTATTTAGATTTAATTTTCTTGCAGTTTCCCCATTTGTAAATTTGTACACCCCTCCCCTATTGATGTAATAACTTAGTATTTTTATTTTTTGCAATTTAATGCTTTATATATAAATGCTAGTAAATTAGGGTTTGTATGAAAAGATAAAATCAATACTTAGAAAACCCTAATTCAAAGACAAAACAACGCATGTAAATCAATACACTTGCACACTTACACCCTTAGAGTAAATCCACTTTGTTGCCTTATGAAAATGACCATATTATGCATGTGAGGTATCTTAGCAAAATCAATCAAAAAATACAAGATCATAGTCCCTCGATGACGCTATCAAAATTGCCTTTCAAAAATGATCTTAGTCCCTTAAAGAAAATGCTAAGATATCTTACAATGTTGCTAATTATGGCTATACGATGACCCATGCTCGTCCCTTTTACATCCAAAGATAGAGTTTCTTACCAAATCAATGGTAAGATAACAATGTCAAAGAAAAGAGGAAATAAATATGAAAGACTTTTGAGTAGGTAGAATGTTCCTAGTTGTTTGCTCATTTTCAAACCAAAACATCCTTGCTATTTTCAAAACAAACACCAACACTTTCAAAATATCTTTCAAACTTGAAACATTTGCAAAAGATCAACACTTTGTATATTACGAACGAGAATCATTACAAAGTTTGCCTAAACGATGACGCCTTTTCAAAATACTTTCAAAAATCACACAAAGCACATTTTCAAACAAAAGCAAGTGATCTAGCAAGCAATTAAGAGCCCGTAGATAACTACGGATGAAAAGGGTGCTAATACCTTCCTTTTTCATAATCTACCTCCCGAACTCAAAAAAACATCTCAAAGGTTTTTCCTGTTCTTTTCAATCTTTCTTTTTGGATAAAAGAAAAGTCGGTGGCGACTCTTGCTAACCGCAACATTTGCGATTAAACGCAAAACAACCAAGTCAGTTCTCCCACCACGTTACAGTAAGAAATGAGGATTGAAATGAATAAACTTTACCTAAAATTCCACTTCCTTGAGATTCTTTTGATATGATGAACCACAAAAATGAAGATTTAGAGTAGAAAATAGATGAGAATGAAAGGATTTTTGAGAAATTTTGTGAAAAGAAGAAGAAATGGTTTGATCAAAGTTGACAATGTTGATTATTGTTTTAAGCATTATGAATTTTCCATAATACCAGAAGTATACTTCTGGTTATATACGAAGTGACAAGGTAGCAGAAAAAATCAATCTTTCCGCTCTAAAAACCGAAAACATAATACCGGTACAGAACCAAAAGCATATCTCCGATTTTATTTTTACATTTTGAAGAATAAAACCATATTTGACATATTTTTGTAAAATATGATGCGAACCAGAAATGCATTTCCAATTTTCGAGGGACATTTTCAGAATTACAAAGGGTACTTCTTTTATACATGAGGTGGAATAAAAAATCCCCTATATAAAATCATAATCCAATTGTGGTGTTACATGTGCTGGTGGCAGGTCTCAAATCAATACCGTTTTCTAATTCACCAACACATGAATCTTCTGAGATGTTGAACGAGTTCAAAAAAAGGAAGGAGGATGGATACATATTCATGGAAAAGATAGTTTTAGCAAAAAGAAAGGACTAAAAAGATCTGCTCACAATGATTGGGACTGAGGTGAGGGAATGAACATAAAGGATATAAGGAGATAGTACTTCTTCAACTACACTCCCCTCTTGATGGGAAAAACCCAGAATAATCTTTTGAGATGTATATGACTCCAACTTAATCAACTTAAGTCACAAAAGTGAATCACAACCTGAAGTCGACAAGATAGCATACTCCAAACGTCACAAAATATCATTTCATTAATTATTATCAAGGATTAAAAATCCAAATAGAAAAGCTGATCCAAGAAGAACATTTGCGTATGTATGTGACAAAAAAGCTTTGATGATAATTACCACACTCTTAAAAATCACTCGACAACCTGAGGCAATAGTCGTGATCGATTGGTAATGCCTGTAGTATGGATTTATGTAGGATAAATACCACACCTTAGAAATTGAAGCCATGCAAGGATAGGATCATTGGTGTCTTCCCTAGCTACCACTTCTTGAGTAGCAAACAAAACATACTTGACAATTTTGTAACCATTAAATGTTGCCTTATGGAAGAAAACAAAAATCATTTCCTACATTACAACGTATATGAAGGTTTACATTATACAAGCCAATATGATAAATAAAAGTTTCCTCCTTCTAACAATCTCAAAAAATGAATCGAAGAGTTTATATCTAATAAAACTGTTGTTTTCTGGTTCTCTATATCTAATGGCATCCATATTGAAGAGTTCAAAGAACTAGAATCATCATGTGAACCTGCTGGCAATCGCTAAGAAAAAAAACAAAATAAAGAAACCAAAATGGACTGTCAGGAACAACTGAAACCTGAGAAGAACATGCAACCACAGCTGCCATCATATAGTTACAGAAAATCTAATGTTGTTCTGTCATGCCTTCTTGGTGGTCTGCATGAGTAAAAACAGACACTTAAAACTGTTCTCAAATCAAACTGGCACCAAACAAGTAAAACATTAAAGTACGGTAATAATGAAGTAAACTTACCTTGAGCAGGTATCTTTTCTGAAGTTTCAATGCTTCGTCACATGCCTTTTTAGCATCAAGACTTGAGGTTATGTCGCCCAAGATCTGAAGAGATAGTTTCACGTGAGATAGATGCAGAAACACATGAAAGAACTTGACATTTATGCATACATATATAGTAGTGGGTGGAAAGAAAGAGAGAGGACCTTGACAACGTCATCCACACCCTTGGCCTCAGTTAAAATTCGCTTATTCTTGGTCTCAAGAACACTAGCAACAAGAAAAACAGCCAGTGCACTATTTTCCTCTGTATGCCCGGCCTTTAAATATTTTCTCTCAAATTTTCCGTATTGCTTCAGAACTTTGTCGTTTGCTGCAGGTGTCACGCCTTTTGTTTTAGCACGCTCTGGGTCCTCGTATCTAGCGAATATGTTCGGGTTGTATTCCATGCCCCACATCAGCTGGAAACAATCTATATTATGTCTTAAAATGAGCTATTAATTTGAAATACTCTCTATCTCATCAAAGGAATCAGAAAAAAAGTTGCTCCTCAAAGTATTATGCTGTCGTAGGATTTGATCCTTACCTCCCAAAGATACAAAGTGTCTGCAAAAGAAAATTCTCTTCGGAAAAGAACCATCAGCATGCGAAATGCAAAGAGATATTCTCCGCCATCTAAATCCTCTGCAAAATAACAAAAGATAAGGGTCGGTTTCCTCCTCACACATTTATACATAAGAAAAATTCTTCATTGTGAGACAAATTTGAAACACGGTTTTTGTGTGTGTGGGCGTGTGTTTGTGTGTCATTTTTCTATTATCAAAAGCAACCTTGCAACATGAATAAGTGATTGTCAAAAGAGAGAAATATTTTTCCGTAAACTTCCACCACATGGAAGCATTTGACTCCGATTGAAAATAAAGAATAGAAGAATTTGAACCATGAAACTATTACTCGTGACATATTAAAAATATCCAAATCAAGCTTTACCTACCAAGGTGATGATGAAGCTTGGGATCAACTGTTTTTATTATCTGTGAGAGTGTACCCAACTGAGATTGCACCCCCATTGAACTTGCAGTGCACCTGAAGTTCTCTCTCTGTTATGAGACATGGTCAGGAATGTAAAAACCACAGAAAAAAATTCAAGGGTATATTTGGTCTGAGAATATGTTCTCCCTTTTACTTCAAATTACAAAGCACCACCTTTTTTTACTTTGTTTTCTTTTTTTAGATATTTGCATAAAAAACAATGAAAAAGAAATTTTTTTTTTTTAAGTTGTTTGGTGTTTCCTATACAAAACTTCAATAACAAGACATTAAGGGAGAACACAAAGAACAGAACAGGAAAAATTTCTCCTGCATGATATGTCTATCGTACCATTCTTCGCATCGCACGGTCAAAGCACCAATAGCAATCTGCCTCATTCTCAATAAGAATAACCAAAGGTGAGCAAATATCATTCATTCCTGCAAAGGAAATAATCCATTAAGAAACTTCTTGAAGCTCTTTCTGTTTGACATTAAAAAATTGAAAGGTATAGTAATCCACCTTGTACATAACCAATATCATTGTCCAACCAAGCATAAATTGATAGAACATCCCAAAGTTTGGCTTGATTACCTTCATCTTCGTAAAAGACAAGCGATCGGTCTGTTCGAACAACATCCAGGCCTACAATGCAAAATAATCAATTGCCATCATGGATACTTATTAAACCAAACATAAAAAATAATAAAAAACAGAGTATTTATGCAGCAGCATATACTTACCAATCTGATGTAATAACATTAACCACTGCGCAACTTTCTTATCTGGATTCGTGACGGTTACCAAAGAAGGATCTGTTGGTTGGCCATCCTCATTGAGGAGAGGTGTTGTAACAAATTTTCCACTACCAAGGACTGGGGCTATCTTTTGACATTCAGCTTTCCACATATCATACTGCCCCCTGAATAATTTACAAAAAAGGTTTCATGCTTCGTTTGTTATCAACCAAAATAAAGGTGGAAAAAAGTATGAAAAAACTTGGGATTAACACCCTGAAAGTTTTTGTCCCACTAGATGCCTATTAGAAAAACCTACACGAGACTCTAGGAGGAAGTATGGGAAGCCACCCAATCTTGTGTTAATACTTAATATTCTATGGTAGATCAAGTAATTAGAAGATATAAAACTTTCTTGATTAGTTTCTTATCTTAAGATTAGTTTCCATATTTCTTTGCTATTATCATAATTTGTTTTTCTATTTATCCGATCAGTCTCCTAGAACCCATACTAATCACATTCCCTGAAAAAGATTTACATGAATTCAGAGGACCTAAGAATATCATAGTATTATTGATGTGCTTAACTTCTTTTAATCCTTGGTCTCATTTTCTAATCCTACAAAAACACATTTAATTGAAAATATACCTCCGGCGTTGCTTGAGTTCATTCCGTTCGTCAAATGTACTGTTAGGATCATAACAACCTAATAAGAACTCCATTACCACCCCTTTGATTGAAGGATGAACACCCTACATAATATATGGAAATAAACACAGCAATAAGCACAAATCAGAAGGAACAAAAAGATAGAATAATATATGACAATATTTGATTGTAACTTTAATAGACATGTGTTGTCATAAAAATAGACATGATGTCGAATGATTATGAAAAATCACATTATATACTGTCTCTTTCACATAGAAAAATGTCCGACTACAGTTATCAACCTATTGTGATAGAGTCGCCATACAATTTAACAGTAGTTAGCAGAGTGATTATAAACACCACAAACATACAGAGAAACACGCAAACAGACCAGCAATGCAAGGGTAAAGAATAAAAGTTACCCCTCGCTGTATTCGTCTCAGCACTTTTGCGATATCCAAACGACCTTCTTCATCAAATGATGCTTGCCATCTTCTTTCACTTAAAGTCTTGCCATACTGTGGAAATCAGCATAAAGAAAATCACCAACTCACTCAAGTATATATAATAACAATATTTGTGGAATCGAATATAACTAAGGGATCCATGAGTTCGTACAGAGTTGCACCATTAGACTTAAAAGCTGATAAGTATTCTTAAATCGAATGTGGCAAAATAGGCCTATCAAAAAGAGTTAAAACCATTGGATAATGTCTCAGGCAGTATTGTCAAATAGTAGCTATATTGGCGTTATGGTGCAACAAAACTTGAACACATTGACATTGTTCTGCTAAGTGATATTTGGTACAAAGTGTTATCAAATAGTAGCAATAGTGGCACTATAATTCGAATAAATCGATATTCCTCGCGATCAGCAACTGACACCACTTATGTTAGCATAAACTTTCAATCTTACAATAGTTTTAGGGCATTGCTAACATTCAATCAAAAAAGAAAAGCAATAATGGAGAATGTAAAGCTGACCCTTGGTTTAAAACGAGTTGTTGGAACATCAGCTTGGCATTCTGGTCGAATGGGGTAGAAATCACTCAACTCCCTAGTTCCAGACCTCTTCATAAGAACACTCCACAACCCCCCCACAACCAATCATCCACTACACCGAAACCTTTCAATGTCAACTCGGCTGCTACGTATTAGAGACCCATCACGATCAACTGCTGATATTTGAAGAAACACACAAAAAAAAATATATATTATTTTTTACATAATGAAAACAAAAACAAAATCAAACACAACGGGGTAAAATTGATTGTTTTTGGGATTACCGATAATAAGATAATCTGATTGTGAATCTGTAAGCAGCTTTGTGAAAATAAGCCGGTTGCGGAAACGCGATTATTAGGGCAAATGGCGATTTGGGAAATGGTGAGATTGAATTGAGAGAGAGAGAGAGAGAGAGAATGGAATGAGTGTTGAATAGAAGAATCCGCAAAATGGAACAATGATTGATGTTAGAAAGGGACAAAGACAAAATACTATCGGCTATATATATGTGTCATTTTTCTTAACGGTCGTTTGCATTGCATTTTCTTAAATTTTTTTTTTTTTTTTTTACAATCATTGCAAATATCATTTTCAATCATTTATTTAATTGAATATATAATTGTGATAGATTATTTTAATGTGTACCGCGTCAAAACACAAACTTATTTTATATTTTATTTTTATTTTAATTTAAAAAAATTTATAATATATATTAATATATATTAATATAACATAATATATAAAAATATAAAATAAAAACCAATTAAATGAAATAAGAACCTCTCTCTCTGTCACTCTCTCTCCCTAATTGATGTTATTTCAACCAATTTCTAGAAAAGTATTATCTTTCATACAATAAATATGGAGTACTAAGATGAATTTATTAAAAAAATATATATCCGACTCTTGTACTCCATTATTGATGAAATCTAATGTTTTTTTCAATTCTGAATATTACAAACCAAACTCATAGTTATGAGTAATTAACAGAAAGATTGCATTTTATCTTTATGACGTGGATAGATCTGAAATTAGGTTGACATAGAATAGTGAAAGAGTATCAGAACATATACTTGAGAAATGGTAGAGAGAGAAATGCAAAGGAGGAAGGTGTTTGAATCTGTTGATGACAATTCTTGTGATTTGTTGTTAACTGTGCAGGGTTCTTAGTGCCGAGCCAAAACAGAGTCATTATTCCACCCTCTGTCAAATAACTTGTCCAGTTTTTGTTTGTTCTGTCTATTATGGTTTAGCCATTGTGAAAGGATTGTGGCTAAAGTGATTTTTTCTACCCTGATATAAAACCAAAAGAAAACTACAATGAATGATACATAAAAAGTTTTAATGTCTCAGAGACTTCATCGTGTGATGATTTTACAATTATTGTATTTGGTGTTTTATTATAGTTATTTAAGATCGGTAGTTTTAGTTTTCAGCAGTTATAACTTTTAAGGGTAATATTGGAAGAAAAATAAGTCAACCTAAAAAATGTGTATCTTCTTTATAAATAAATAATTATAGATTTAATATTTAGGATTCTCTTGGTTTTTGTGTGACTATAAGGAGTGAACCGAGATCATTGATACTATTATTTATTAAAACAAAGAATATTTTCTATTTTCAAATTCGAAAGCTCAAAACAAAAAAGGAAGGTGTTTTATCATCTAATGAGTCAACGGTTGAAAATAAAGATGAAATTAATATTCCTTCTTCGAGTGTTTCAACTAAAAAATGTTAAGTGTTTCAAGTGTTAAGGACAAGGATACATTGCATCTTAATGTTCAACAAAGATAAATATGCTTATGAAGGAAAATGGAGTAAATGTTGAAAAGGAGGGTGAGAATTATGATGGGGAGTTGCAAGAGGACAAAGAACAAATACCTAGTGGAGAATAACTTATGGTGAGGAGAATTTTGGGAAGGCAAATCAAGAAGGAGGATACAAGTCAAAGATAAAACATTTTTCACATGAGATGTTTAGTTCAATGAAAGATATGTTAGATGACGGCGATTTATCTAGAGGGGGTGAATAGATACTCAAGTAAAATTACCTTTTTAAAAATAGGTAATTAAAGTTTTATTTTGAAAGACAATATTGCGCGAAAGATTTTTAGCCTAGATCAAAAATGTCGTCTAAACGAACCTTGTTAGTGGAAACTCAGATATGTGAAGTCGTATGGAATTAATCAATGATAAAAATAACTAACATAATTGTTTCATAATTAATCGCTTATAACAAATCACTACAACCACTTATTTCTAATGCAATTGTATTAAAAAACATAACTTGACAATTTATCAAACACTAGGCACGCAATCAATTTTTCAGATTTTTCTTTTGAGTTTTATTGATTTGAAAACAACACTTACAATCAAAGTGATTATAAGTTGATCAACACAATAATTTAAGCTTTAACAATCAAAGAAAAATTATATACGAATTGATCAATCAAACACCAAGTTCAATAAATTGCATATAGAAAGTAAATGAGAGAGAGAGAGGGAGAGAGAGAGAGAGAGAGAGAGAGAGAGAGAGAGAGAGAGAGAGAGAGAGAGAGAGAGAGAGAGAGAGAGAGAGAGAGAGAGAGAGAGAAAACGACACAAGGATTTGTTTAAAAAGTTCACCAACCATCCTCGCTATGGCTACGTCTTTCCTCAATTCCGTTTTAGAATTGAGATAAATTTCTTACTTTGTAAAAAGCTGATTACAAGAGAAGTGTTCCAAACGCAACCTTAATAACCCTAATCGTTTGATGTTGATTCAACCCCTTCACTTCTTTTGATCTTGTGCAATACCAAGACACAATAGATCCAAATGATTCACTGTCTCATGCTACTCATTTGTGAGATCAACAATCTCCAAAGCTTTCACTCAATCAAATTCAATTGTGAATTATTGACCACATGAACTTCCAATAAGATCCACCGTCTCACGCTACTCCTTTTCAAGATCTCCAATCTTTAAAGCTTTCACTCGGTCGAGTCCAATATTGCGAAGTCTTGAACAAAACCCCCAAATCTACCAAAGATCTTGGAGGATAAACCCTAGGTTTTTTCGGATGAAACCCCTCATAATTCTCTATCCAATATTCTTGGTTACATAAACATAATTGGACGTTATCAAACCTCATCTAGATGGCACCCCAACAAAAATTATTATGTGTAGTTTGTTAGTGTGTATTCATAGGTTGGAGGTTGAAGATGAAGAACAATGGTGGTAAGTGTAATACCCTTCTAACCCACATACATTTCGCATATAATTTTTTGAAAAAACAAATCAAATAAAGACCACAGAATGGCATCACATCTTCATAGAACATCAAATAACAATTAAATCTTGATCCGTAACACGGGTTGCAAATAAATCTATAATCTCTAGAAACCATAAACAATTCACTTCAAACTTCACAACGGAATTAATGAGTCATATCTTCTACATAAAATAATCTCAAATACCATGAAAGGTAGTTCAAATGTCATTAACATCATCACACTTCATGTTTATAACGTCATAGCCTAAAACATGGTAAAAGTCATTATAGAAATACAAAATCTCAAAATAACTAAATATGCAAAGTTCGCAAATAATCGATCCCAACCCCGATGTTAAATGTCAGAACAAGACTCCCTTTATTCAACAAAAGCAAATAAGCACACTTAGAAGCTATCCTTTAATGCTTTTACGGACTAATCTCGATTACCCGCGTGTTATCCACGTGGAGGCAATATTCAAACAGAAAGGGTGAGTAAATCATAATCATTATAAAAGAAATAAGAGATAAATATAGTAGACATGCACATAGGTAAGGCACCAAACTTCATAAGAACTTCATGTTATACTCACACCTTTACGAACGTCATTAATTCACAACAACATATTATCAAAATACCATTTATCAACAAATACCATTTAATCACATTATTATGCAACGTCACATAAAATTAGGGGTGGCAAAATGAACGGCCCGCCCCGTTTAGTCCTGCCCCGTTTGAGCCCGTACAAAAGCGGGGCGGGGCGGGACGGGAAAATACGGCTAGGGTTTCAAGACCGAATTTTTATCAAGTAAAATGCTTCAGCACAAGGGTTTTATTTATAGAACCACTTATGTGGGCTGCAAGCTAAAAGCCCAATTAAGGCTGTAGCTAAAAGCCCAATTAAGCATATGGGTATCATACCTTATGATATACCGCATATCACTTAAGCGCGTGGTACCTTATCATATTCCATATTTTACTTAAGTGCACGGTACCTTACAATGTTCCTTATTTACTCTATATCTCATCAACATGTCCTTATGTGTGTGACCCTGTAGGTTTTTATGATGTTGGCAATTATATTAAATCACACATTTAACATAATAAACAATGAGCAGTATCTAGCAACACATCACTGCTACTCAAGTCACGAAAATGTCATATGATTTGACAAAACCTTTCCGTGATAATATTTGTGTGTATAATTACCCTTTTGTCTTTATGTCTATATTGAACACAAGGCATAAACGGTGTCACCCTTGTCCGGTTCAATATTGGGCCCTTAGACATTTATCCCATTATGCAAGATGGGCAAATTTCATCTAGGTCACTCATGTCCCTCAACATGCTTTGTGAAGTACCCATCAACTGTCTTTATGGTCATTCAGTTACGGATATTGTTTGATCAGCAATAAAATACTTAACTTTATATCTAGGGTCCATAGTGGTTTCATGTCGAAGGGTGGTATACACCATTATCACCATGAGAATAACTTATGACACCTTGCATAATATTCTATGTAGTATTCTCATAGCGGATCAATCCAGTATAAATATTACTCATAATATTCATACATATGTCAAGACTTGATAAGTCCTTATCCATGACCCATGAGGTGTGATCATCAGTCTATCTTCATGATAATCTTTATGTTTTAATGTTATCCCACTTTGCAATAAAGCTCGACTACATATACTTTAATAATAGTATTCTTATGTTTAATGGGATCTCATGATTAAGTCACACTTAATATTTCATTAAACAGACGAACTATTCTAAAGACTTTATTATTTTAGAAAAGAAAACATAATAAAGAAATGTCTTTTATTATTAATAATTAATTTGATAAAGGTATCCAAAATATTGGCTTCTAGGACTTACACCAACACCTATAACTAGTGTCAACCAACATTTGACGATGAAGGCTTCATAGTTATCAAGAAGGGCCCACATTCCAAGGTACTTAAAGATAGAAGCATGTTTTTTATGTGAGAATCCAACTTCTAGAAGCAAAGGGCAGTGGTTAGACTTATAGAGTTGAGACATTCATGATTCTACTATCAGTTAGCCACATCTGGTTACGAAAAACCCAAATAAGTCTTCTCTCCACCAGACCACCTCCATACCTACCATTTAATGAAGTGTAAGAGATCCGTTTATAGGGATGTCCATCAGATTATTGTTGTCAGACCAGCTCAAAAATCCCTCCATGTGTAATTTGTTGGAAGCATGAGATACTCTATGTTCATGAAAACCACCAATAACATTGAAGTCACTGATAAATTACACAAATCATATTTATTAATTCTATTAAAAATTTAGATAATTAATTACAATAGGATTTTTTTATAAAATAAAAAAGAAGAAATAATAGTTCAAGTATTATTATTACTCCCTCCTTATAAGTCACTTGGCTAAAAATATTTGTCCTAAATTATAAGTCATTTTATCATCTAAATACATCATTAATGATTTTTTGTCTAATATACCATTTAGTACTATTTATTCTCTTTCTTATTTGTATTCTTTTAATTCGTTTTCCAATATAATTATTGAAGAACATTTTTGTAAAGTCATACATCATTTCATTTTCTCATAAAATAATAATTATATTTCTTAATTCGTGTAAAATTGGTGAAACATCTTATAATTTGAAACGAATGGAGTATTAAATTTAAGTGTAGCCAAGTATTTTTGAAGTGTTATTAGGGCTGACAATGAACCGAATCAACTCGAAAATAATTTGAAATTCGGTATGAGGATTAAATCGTTGAACTAGGTTCATGAACTAAATGAGCTGAATATGATCTAAAAACTAAGTTCGTTAATTAAATGAGATGAACTTGAACTATACATAGTTCGACTCGTTAGGTTCATGAGTCAACTCGATTATATATGAGATGAATTATATTGTCTTTAAGAGTAGGTTTAAATATTTGCTTCAAATTTTAGTCCTATATTTTCTTTTAATCTAATAATTTTAATTGATAATTTATATTCTCGCGTGAGAAATATATTTTTAAAACTAATTATACAAATAAAATAAACATCGTATAAATTACAATCTTATAACTTTTATTTTATTTTTATATTTTTATTTAAAAAATATTAATTTAAAATGTCAAATATATAAAAAAATATATACTTTAAAAAAATGACTTTTAAGTCTGTGAAACAAGTTAGTTGAACCTAACGAGATAAATCTAACGAATTGAACTGAGTTGTTCGTGAACTTCTAACGAGTCGAGTTTGAATTGAAAAATAAATTCGTGACAAACTCGAACCGATATTTAAGCTGAACTAAATTTTAACGAGTCAAGTCAAACTGATGCGAGTTCGACTCGACTCGAGTCATTTTCGACCCTAAGTGCTATAAAAAAAAGAATTAAAAAATATTATTATATTCATTACAAAATTTTAGAATTAATTTAAAAAGCCTTAAATAAATGTGACTAAAGCTAAAATAGTTACAATTAACACAAAAATAAAAACATATACAATCATAAGTATCACGCACTCCCATAGAACAAGAGAGTTTGTTGAATTGGGGTTACAACTTACAATAGAGTGTGAAGAGTTGTCATTCCAATTGCAACATTGTTGTAATTTGAAGAACACAACCAATACGATGTTGAAAATCTTCTCCAAAAAACCAAAGCCAAAAGGTTCATCATCATTAATTTGATCGTGTCTTGTCTTTTTCTACGATCATTCATTCAATTTCGCTTAACTTTGATTATAACAAACCCTTCTTCTTCGATCATGCAGAGGTTCTTCGAGAGAGTAAACGAGAAATGGCCAACGCCACTAGAGGTTATCTTCTCGCTTTTCACTTCATCACATTATTCAATCACATTTACAGTTCCACTTATAATCCCTCATATCATATTATTATTTTCACATATATATGTCTATATCTATGTATTCCACAGGTATAGAGAAGGAAATTAGAGGATTACAACTTGAGGTATCACTTACTTTACTATTATCCAGTGTAGCACTGATACCTCTAGAAAACTGTGTCTGCGTCAGTGTCATTGCGATCATATTTAATTTATTAATTTTTTCAAATTATTACTAATATCTGTGTTGTGTTTTTGGTGTCCGTGCTTCATATGTAAGACATACCTTAACTGAGAAATGTCGATATCGTTAGGTTGGACTCTTTGTCCTAGGTTTGAATCTGGTACCTCATACTGATTTACTCATTTATGATGTATTGTGATTTTATGATTAGGAGAAGAAGCTAGTTGCTGAGATAAAGAGAACTGCTAAGACGGGTAATGAGGTATCAACATCCATCTATCTTGCTCTAGTTGTTTTCTTCTTGTAGGATGAGACTAATTTAAGACCAAAATTGATAAGCTATGACGATTATTTAGTTGATATTTTCCTTGCTTATCAGTTTTCATGCATCTTTTGCAGGATGCGACTAAAATTCTAGCGCGCCAGTTAGTCCGGCTTAGGCAACAAATTTCTAATCTTCAAAGTAGTCGAGCTCAAATGAGAGGCATGGCAACTCACACACAGGTACCTTGCTCGAATAGTGGTTCTTATGATTCTAATTTTGGTACTTGGTTATGACATGGTGGGTGGCTTTTGCTCTTACCATATGCAGGCACAGTTTGCTCAATCTTCTGTTTCTGTTGGTTTGAAAGGTGCTAGTAAGGCAATGGAAGCGATGAATAAGGTAGCATCGTTTGAATTAGTATTTTACTTCCGCGGCTCCACGCGTGATGCATTGCTTCAGTTGGTTTTGGTATTGGACATGCTATAATAGCAAGATATTATTAGGAAAAAAAATAGAAAAAAAAGCTTTTGCTTTGATGAAGGTTTTATGATATTTGACATGTTATCGTGCCCATTTGCAGCAAATGGCACCTGGAAAGCAAGCCAAAGTTATTCACGAGTTCCAGAAACAATCAGCTCAATTGGATATAACTGTAAGATGTTGTAAATTTCAAAGCGGGTGTAATGACACTGATATTAGTGGTCCTGACTCTGTAATTTATGCAGACTGAAATGATGTCCGATGCCATAGATGATGTCTTGGATGATGATGAAGCTGAAGAGGAGACGGAAGTTCTCACAAATCAGGTATTAGGGACTTCTTAACATTGCAGTGTTGTATTGTCTTTATTTTTTAAGCAAATCAAATGCACCTTAAAATTCTTTAAAAATTCTGGATGGCTTATATAGCTAAATTTATAAGGGAAGAAGTTAAGATATGATTATATGGAGGTAACATTTCTTTTTAAATTACATAAAAGAATTGATGGAAATTTCATTTTACTTTTTTATTTTTGGCAGGTGCTCGATGAAATTGGTGTGGATCTTGCTTCAC
Organism: Vicia faba; assembly: GCA_948472305.1. Taxonomy (NCBI): domain Eukaryota; kingdom Viridiplantae; phylum Streptophyta; class Magnoliopsida; order Fabales; family Fabaceae; genus Vicia; species Vicia faba. The sequence goes on from OX451738.1 coordinate 360,445,910, forward strand.
AGGTTGGAATTAGTTGTTATTAATCTCTGCAGTTCTATAATCTGTCTTAAAACATTGTGTTTTGTGCTCCTGTTAATTTCTGTTTTATTTGAACTACTGGCAGTTATCAGCAGCTCCAAAAGGGAGACTCAAAACAAAGAATACCGAAAATGTCAGCAGGTATATAATCATATTACAATTCTATGCCTCTCATTTTTCCTCCATAATTAATCTTTGAAAAAGTTCAGATGAAGATACAAAATACAGAAAAATGTTAGTAGGTTTCTACCACCCAACAGTAATTTATTCTTCTGTGAAACTTCTTTAGTTGTTGCTTATTCTGTCAGTTTGTTTGACCTTTGAATTTGATGCCATTGCAGCTCAGAAATTGCTGACATTGAGAAGCGTTTGGCAGCTCTTAGAAATCCATAACTTTTGTCTAGGATTTTTGTTTTCAAACTCAGTTGTCCTGTGTTTTGTTGGGATTTCAGAAATTCAATGTGCATATCCTTCTTAAAGTTGTTGATTTATTTCAGTTTAAATTTCCATGCGCTCGGCTAGGGAAATCTAGTGGTGTGGTTTCGAAATCGAAATTGGGGATGAAAAAAACACTGCACTACTAATAGAATGATTTCAAAGAATAACCTAGTTTGATGCTAAACATACCTTATAATCAGTTCAAGACTTCAAGGGCTTGTTTTCACAACTTTTTTTAATTCATCTATTGTTATGAAAATGATATCCCAAGTTTTCTTATCCTACATCACCATATCATTCAGCACATTAGCCTAGTTAAATTTGATTCATGGTAAAAAAACAGTAACATTGTTACCACAAAACTTCCATCCAGTACAATACTTATTTATAATAAAAGAACTTCTCTTTGAATTATATCTTCGACATGTTATAAGAACAAATTACAGTTGCTGAGATAAATCTTCTGAAGCAATCTGGGGGGATCCAGAAATGATATCAAGAGGTCATGCGATTGTGACCTCATAGGTAATTCAGTATTATCCATGACCTCATAAGGCTTCTTGAAATCTCAGGTGAAATTTAGAAACGACAACAAAATGAGACCCTTGAGATTACTTCCTGATAGCGAGGAGTTCAAAGTTCCTCAGAGGATCATCACGGTGGCCTCTCAAAGATCCGTTGCGTGCAAAAGCTGCTTGTCTGGTCTCGTAAACAGGTTGAACTCTATGTGCGGCAGATGGACGGCCCCCACCACCTGAGGCCATCCTGTTAGTATGGTCGCCTGAGGAATTCGTCCTGTTTGATGATGTTACCATTGCTCTTTTCGAATTGCTGCCATATCGAGTTGAATTGTGTTGGGCATAGTGCTGTTAATACAAGATAATGTTACACATAAGAATAATATTGTGTTCACTTTTTTGTAATTATTAGTAACAAAAATGAAATGGAAGTAGAAAACGTCTTCTTGTTTAACCAATTATGAAGCAATCAATATTCTCATTCGATAACATCTTATGATGATTTATATATTCTTATTGTTGAAAAAACAATATTACCATTTCCTTGTGCATTGCTGTCTCCTCATAAGTTCTATGTCTGACATGTTCACCGTGATGATGATGAGGAGTAGAACTTGGGCGGTTCCTATGGGAGAATGCTTCAACAGCACCGGATAACTTCTCTCGAAACTCTCTCCCAACTGAAACAAATTGCACAAGCAAATGTTATACAACACAGAATTTGAGAGCAGTATACTAGTTTTGTTATTGACGAGTGATGCTTAATATGACTTCAGTTGAACATTACTATTTAGCTGAAAGAAAACAGACCTGGGACCTTTTCTGGTCTGTGTGCAGGTGTAGCTGCTTGCATAGCTGCCTTGCCACTGGCATGCTGCTGTTGCAACGACTACAGTAAGCAACCAACAATAAATGGAAAAGTCCAAACAAGAAATGTATAAAATACTAACCCGCCCTCTTGAGCTGCTACCAATTTGTGGATATTTCAATACAGTCCAGTCAAAAACATAGTCAAATTGATAGCCTGCATGAACAATGTCCACATCAGTTCACAACTACTAAAACACAATAAGTTTCCAGTAAAAATAAACTGAATACATTTTCCATATTACATATTTAGGGCAACAACTTACCTTCTCGAATAAATAGATCTCTGAAAAGTCTCTTTAAATATGAATAATCTGGCTTGTCCTCAAACCTCAATGATCGGCAATAGTGGAAGTATGATACAAACTCAGAGGGATATGATTTACAGAGCACCTGTTTTTATAAAAGCACATAATTCAAGAAAATCAATAAAATTAAGATTCTATCGGAGACAAGACAGAAGAGAAAACGAAGACGAAATCATAATTACCTCTATCGGAGTTGACACTTTTGTCTCGCTTATTTTATCATATTTTTGTTTTTTGTTTCCAGCCTTCAGTCCCTGCCATGGAAGACTGAAGCAAGAAAATGTAAGAAAGAATTATCACACTGAATAAAGTTGTAATAACATTAAACCTTTTTACTTATCAATTAACTAACCTTCCTCTTAAGAAATACATGAGCACATAACCAAGAGATTCCAGATCATCCCTTCTGCTTTGTTCTGCCGGCAGCACAATCACACACTATTAGTATGTAGAAAACACATTTGATTCTAGTAGTGTAATAATAACTCGTCTGGAACTAAATGTTCCTAAGTAAGAAAGGAATAAACCAGCATAAAATATTACTAACCGATTCCAAGATGAGTGTTGACACTTGCATAGCGTGCTGTGCCTGTAAGGTTCTTGTTTTCCCTATGCAAATACGAAAAAAAACATCACTTACAAAAATATATTGAGAACAATGAGAGTTGTTGGGGCTAAGTTTAATATTGTTACTGTTAAAATTTGCACCCTCCTGAAATAACGAGGACAACCAACCTGTATGGTATGTGCCTGTGAGTCTGAAGATCCCTATATTTTTTCGCAAGGCCGTAGTCAATGGCGTACACCTGAAATGAGATGACGAGTATGATGTATCAGTCAATTATATTTAGTTTTAGACAGAAGAATACAAATTCATTAAAATAAATAAAAAATTAAAGTAAAAGATGGGCAAACAACCGTATTCCTGTAGCATCTGTAAAGTAAAATAAAGATGAAAAGAGTATTAAGTATTAACTCAACGTGCTTTCCAAACTTATCCACTACAACATTCTCGTACCATATGCTCTAGTCGGAACTTTATGTCCTTCAAGCTTGAGAGGTACCTTTCAATCACAGATAACAGCTTAAACTTTTCTCCGTTACTTATCTCTCTCTATTTCATAGTTACTTTGTATGATAGATACAAGATACCAAATTGTGCAACTTGTTGTGGCATAATATGTTCTCCAAAAGTGACCTCTAAGAAAATGCCAAAGTTATCTTGCTAAACTTGCATTCAATGTTCTTAACATTTGGGTTGAACCTAATTCAACCCTACAAAATCGGTTTGTAAGGTGAGAGTCATACACCACTTATAAACGTTGTTCCACGTCATACAACACCCAATGCAGGGTTCAACAAATGTACTCCAAGATTTACTTTTATTTTATCGTAACTTGACTATTTAGATTCTTTTACTATGACTATATAATCTACAAAAGAAAATTTTATGAAAGTACTGGTTCTTGGTTATGTTGGTAAGGACATTGACATTCAAAAGCAAAGTAAAAGACAACCGCTCAAAATGGGCCTACCATGTGTTCACTAGTTATTTGTCTTTAGATACCCTCTCATAATTCTTTTGTAGGTCAATAATATTCATATGTGGATCACTTAGGATTCCCTCATACCACTCAATCAAACTTTGAGTAAGGCAAGGCATATTGCTTCCAAAATAGACGAGGGAATAATTAAAAAACAAGAAAGAAAACTTCAATAAGAACATACTTGATTTGCTTTACGTCCGAGGCCCATCAGAAAATTGTCTGGCTTTATGTCACGGTGAAGAAAGCCTCGTGAATGCATGTATTCAACTCTATTAATCTGAAAAAACAAACAAAAGTACAATCAAATAAACCATTAGTATCACTATTTGAAAAAACTTTATTTCATAATAATAGTTGCCAATTTGAAAACAAACTTACTAATTGATCGGCGAGCATCAACACTGACTTCAATGTAAATTTCCGGTTACAATAATTGAATAAATCCTCTAGACTTGGTCCAAGAAGATCAATAACCATGACATTGTACTCTCCCTCAACTCCAAACCATTTGAGGTGGGGAATCCCCGCTTCATAAAAGAAAAACCATATTTACTCGTTAGGATTAGGAAACATATACGTAGTTAAATAACATCTTTCATTTTACATTTTTGCTTCGAGGGCATTGGTTTGAGACTAATGGTCATGATTTCAGTATCTAAAGAAGATCCATTGCATCAGTCCCGTTTTACTCCGGGATCAAGAAAACAAAGACAAACATGCATATTTTTTAATGATTCAGAAACAACATTTTCCGTGTGAATCTTCTAGCACAATACAAAGAAAGAGGAATGCAAACTTACTTCCTCCTTGAAGAAGCATATACAATTTTGACTCATAGTGAAGCTGTGGATGCCTCGTCTTCACAGATTCCTGGATTATTTTGGCAGAACACCACCAAGACAATTAGAAACTGGAAAACATATTGTATCACTGGAAGTACAACTAACTTGTAATAACAAAAAAAACTTCTCACGAAACCAGCAAAACACGATCAATAACGCAACATAAAATATATCGTATAACTATGAACCAAAATGAGCATCCAGAAGCTGCAAAACAGACTCCTGACGATAAACATAATGTGCCATTTCATTTCACATATCACTTCAATCCATAAAGATAAATTATTTATTTCTTCTACACCTCGAGAACTAATCATCCACCTATTCTCCAAAAAATGTAACATTAAATTTATATGTCATGACATTTCTTTTTCTATTCGCTTGGGCGATAAACTATATCATACCCAATTTCATGCATCAGTATTAACCTAAATAGTTAAAATAATAGTATCCTACAAATACATCTAGAGAGAAAAACTCAACAAAACTCAACAAAATCATGAAGGAATTAAACAATAAAAAGGAGAGAAAATCTTGAAGAGAACTTCACATACCAGCTTAACAGCAACCTCCTCTCCAGTTTGTATATTAACAGCTAACAGAAGAAGAAGAAAAAATAACATATTAATAGTAACAAGAAAACAAAACAACACATTTACAATATAATGTAGCCAACAATAAAAAGGAACAAAGATTGACAAACCTAAATAGAGCTCTCCAAAAGAGCCACTCCCAATTTTCCTTCCTAGTTTAAACTTCCCACCAATCACATGATCCATGATATAAAACCAATCACCTTCAAATTTAAGCACAATTCACCACTTGATTGTGGAAAAATCCAAACAAAGGAAGGAACAAGGACCAAATAGATTCTCCACAACAAGGTTTCACAATCTAGGTTAAATTTAAATAAAAAAATTGGGGGTGATAAATAATAAGAATGAATCAAATTTTTTATAAAATTTGAAACAACCTCATGAATGAGGATTTATTTATTCAAAAGAATCACCTTCTCCAACTACATTCCTTCACCCCAAAAAACCCAAATCAATCATGGTAGAATACTTAAGGCCAAAAATCACAAAGGGCATAAAAAAAGGAAATATTTTTGGAGGAGGAATAAGTTTCACAAATCACAATGTTTCGAGATGAATGGAGGAAGTGGGTCTGGTTTGTTTGGTATCAAGAGAGAGAAACAAGAGAGAGAAAGAGGAGAGAGAAACTCAATGACAAAAATGACTAACAGAAATGGTGCTTCTGTCTTTAGGAACTTGTTTTTTTTTTTGCTTTTTTATTTTATAATTCAATTATTATATTATTATTTGTTTAATTTTCCTTTTTTTTTTACTCTTTATTTTCTTTTTCATATTTAGACAATGGGAATTGAAGGTTACCCGTCTCCTTCTCCACATTTTTGCTGTCAATAGTAGCCAAAAAGTTGTTTTCCTAATTTTTATTTTTTTTAAATATTTTTTTTATATCTACTTTTTTGTGTATTTGTTTCTCTAGTCAATTTGTTTTTTATTTTATTTTATATTTTTAATAAAAAATTATAGTCAAAGCATTTGGTGGTCATGACTTTTTTTATGTAAGGTAGATAAAGTCATGAGAATTGCTTTCTTCTTTTTCTCTTTTTTGGTAAAAAAAAAAATTCTTTTGTTTTGTCTTTTATATTAAGTAAATTTGTTTTTTTTTTCATTTCAAATGATAAAAACTGGTCAATGAGTCTGCCTTTTTAATACAGAATGATGTTTAATACTATAAAGTTTTTATATGGATGTAAAAAACTGTTTTGATTCGACATTCTTAGGAATCTATGTCTAAGATTTTTTAACCACAAAAATTTAAATAAGATTGTTGAAACTCAAATCAATTTTAATTAAATTTGTAAATTATTGTTAAATTAGATTAAATAGTAGTCGTGCAAGACCTCTTAATTATTCATCTTAAAGAAGTGAAATTCTAACACTAATTATTGTTAACTTGAATGATATATTTATATTTTATTTTGTAAATGCCTTACCAAACAACATACATACTTTGTAAAAAAAATTATATTGGTATTGATGGGGTCCTCCTTAGATGGAAAGGGAATGAAAGAATAGAAAATAAAATAAAATACGGAAGAATTATAGAAACTCATAAAATAAAAAAATCTTCTTATATTTTAACCATCTATTTCTTGCATGCATTGCTATAAAATTCATTCTCATTTTCCATATCAAATCATCACCTTCATAACAACACTTCTAATAACAACATTACACTGAAAGCCTTTTGAAAGAAAAATCAAGAGTGTTTAACCATCATTTGTATTGATAAAAATTGTAATAATAATTTTTTATTTTCTCATTCATTCACAAATAAGATATTTTAATTGTTTCATTTTTATTATTGTTATTTATAGTGTGGGAAAAGTATGATCACTAGAGAATCATTTGTTGACATTTTATTAGGTGTTAATTTATATCTTTTCCAACAAGCTTCGGCTCACCATATTTTAACTTTTATTATTTATAATGGACAGGTCAACATCGACGACATCAACCACAATGATTAAGTTAACCTCTTTAAACTACTCAACTTAGAAGCCTAGAACGAAAAACATACTTTATTACAAAGATTTGTATCAACCTTTGTAAAATAAAAGAACGAAGCCAACCAGCAAGTCTGATATGATTGAAATTTGATGAACATGAAAATTGTTGGACAAACTCGACAATGGATAGACTAAAGTGTCTTTCATCATGTTGCGCAAGAAATAGTTGCGTACATGTTATGGACAGAACTTGAAAATGACGCAGTCGAAAGCCCTAGAAAATAGCAAGCGCTAAGCCTAGAAAAGGAAAACAGGGTTGCAAACACAAAACCTGTCAAAGATAAACTGGAATCCACCACCAGAACAAAAAAAAGTTCAAATTTTATTATATAAAAGATAACCCTTATGGTCATGCCAAAGATTTTTAAATACATAAAACAAAATAACTTTAATGGGCCTTCAATCTAAAACCTAATTAAATAAAACATAATTAAATAAAACAAATAAAATAAAATTGCTTAAATATTAAAATAATATTGTTTAAATATTAAAATGCTTTTTGATGCGCGATATCTTCTTCGATACGCCTAGGACGGTCCTCCTACATCAGAAACCTTTTATGAGAGAAAGACAAACCATAATAAAATATTTATAATTCACCGATTGGTGAACCTTAAGTATAGAAAAACCCATAGTGTTTCAGAACACTTGAGTGATTTTTAAAGATTGATAAATTCACTCACCAATATGAAGACGGTGCTTGAAGATAAATTGCAAGCATTGTTATTACTAAGTTCCTTGCCAGACAATTGGGACACACTAGTGGTTTCATTGAGTAACTCGGTACCACAATATATTCTAACATTAGACATTGTAAAAGATAGCATATTTAATGAAGAATCAAGAAGAAAGGAATAAATAATATCTCCAGAGTTTGAGGCGCTCATCACATGGTCATGAAAGAAGTATCCACAAGAAATTCAATACTAGAGACATGTCAAGGGGTAAGTCTAGAGATAATTTTAGGGGAAAGCTGTGGACGAGAAAAGATATAGAATGTTACTATTGTTACGAGAAAGATAATATGAAGAGAGCATGTAGGAAACTCAAAAGAGAGCAACAAGAAAATGGTGATGTGAGTAACATAACAGTTGCCATTTTTCAAGGCAATGAGGCAATCTTTGTTTGCAATGATGGTCATTTTAATTTTACATCACAAGATACATGTTGGGTTGGGAATTGTAGTGCACCATTCCATGTAACATCACTGAGGGGTTTCTATTCCTCCTATATAAGTACTGATTTGGTCATGTAAAAATGGGGAATGATAATACATCCAAAATGATGGGAAAAGGTGATATTTGTATAGAAACAAACACTAATTATGGCCTAACATTAAAAGATGTGAGACATGTCTTTAACATGTGTCTCAATCTAATATTCACCGAACTACAAGATGAAGAAGGTTATATTAGTGTTTTTAGGGATGTAAAATGGAAGCTAATAAATAGTTCCTTGGTAATAGCTCAAGCCAAGAAAGTTAGAATTCTTTATGTGATAGGTGTCAAAGTCAATAATGGATGCATTAATGCTCTCGGAGAAGACTCCTCGATTGATCTATGGCATAAACGGCTCAGGCATATGAGTGAGAAAAGACTAAATTCTAGCCAAAATAGGTGCTTTATAAGGTATGAAAGGATTGAAAATATCTCTTAAGCCATGCACACATTGTTTGACTAGAAAACAACATAGAGCTTCATTTCAATATAAGGCCCCACATAGAAGACCACACATTTTAGATTTGGTGCATTCTGATATTTGTGGTGCAATGACCACTGGTACTCTTTGAGGTGTAAGGTATTTTGTTAGCTTTATTGATGACCACTCTAGAAAATTTTGGTAGCATGCTCTTAAAAAAATACTAGGTGTTTTTAGTATTCAAAAAGTTTCATGTTAGCATTGAGCAAGTGTTTATCCTGGAATTTGGTAAATAATTACTGATCCTCTAAATCCTTTAAAAGATTCAGTTACTCACGAGATCGACCAGATTGATCTCAAGACTATTGTGTTTAATTATTCAGAAAGCATGGTTTGATCATAATCTCTTTAAACAAAAGGAATCACTTTGCATTTCGAAGTAAAACTTCTTTATAAAAGTAATGAAATATAAACTAGTCTAGACTGGTAATTGTAAAGAACGTAAATAGCGTAAAGAAACTTCATTGAATGTAAATGAAATTGAATATAAAATATGGTGCATCATATGTACATTCTCGTTAATTCTTTTCTCAAACGCTGGCACTTTGAGTATTTTGAGTATTTTGTACAAAGATGTTGTAATACTGGGGAGAACTGACTTGGTTGTTTTGCGTTTGATCGCAATTGTTGCGGATAGCAAGAGTCACCACCGACTTTTCTTTTATCCAATAAAGAAAGGGTGAAAAGAACAGGAAAGACCTTTGAGATTTTTTCTTGAGTTTGGGGGGTAGATTATGAAAAGGGAAGGTGTCAGCACCCTTTTCATCTATAGTTGTCTATGGGCTCTTAGTTGCTTGTTATATCACTTTTGAAATTGCTTGGTTTGAAATGTGTTTGTGGTGGGTTTTGAAAGTATTTTTGAAAAGCGTTTTTTAGACAAACTTTGTAATGATTCCCGTCTCTATAAGAATGCATACAACGTGTTGGACTTTTTGAAAATATTTCATGTTTTGAAAGTATTTGGTGTGTTTGAAAAGATGTTTGTTTTTGAAGATGGATTGTGAGCAAGCAACTAAGAATGTTCTACCTACTCAAAAGTCTTTTGTTCATTTCTTCCTTTGACATTGCTATCTTACCATTGATTGGTAAGAAGCCTTATCTTTGGATGTAAAGGGACGGGCGTGGATCATCGTATAGTCATAAATAGCAATGTTGTGAGATATCTTAGCATTTCTCTTGAGGGACTAAGATCATTTATAAGGCAACATTTTGAAGCGTCATCGAGGGACTATAATCTTGTATTTTTTATTGTGTTTGCTAAGACGTCTCACATGCATAACATGACCATTTTTCATAAGGCAACAAGTGGAGTTAACCCTAGAGGTGCAAGTGTGCAAGTGTTTGTATTTCATGCTTGATTTATCTTGAATTATGGTTTTCTAAGTATTGGTTTTATCTTTCTATACAAACCCTAATTTACTAGCATTAATATGAAAGCGATAAATTGCGGAAAGTAAATTTAATACGCTATTACATCATTTGGGGATGGGGTGTACAAATTTACAAATGGAGATTGCAAGAAATTAAATCCTAATTATCTATTATAACCATATTGAACTTGAATAATGTACAAGAAATGAAATATATAATGTACAAGGAATATAAAAAGAAATGGATTTTGCTTTGGATTTTTGTTAGGAAAATTGTTTTGGTCTAATTAACCTAAAGGGATGTGATTAATAAAAAATAGGAAATTTAATCTTAAGTTAAAAGGAAATCAAATTAATCAATAAATCACGTTTTAGGGATTTTTTATGGAAGACTTTTGGTTAATTAAAATAAATATGAAAATAAAATATTTGTTTATGATATTTCTATATATTCATAAAATAGACATTGTAAATAAATAATATGCAAAAAATCAACTCAAAAGGAGTTGTTTTGATTGGTTTGAAAAAAATGTTGAAGTTTGTTAAAAAAAATGAAAACAAACAAGTGATAAAAATTTGTTTTGGTCCTGCCAAGGTTTGAACCCAGGTTATGCACACCTTCCATTTAAAATAGCCAACACTCTAATGTTATAAACCTTCATGTTAGTTTGGAAAAAATAACAAAATAAATACAAAAGGCATCGCTGGAGCTTGAACCCATGACCTTATACATGACAAGGTTTTAGCGTGCGTTGTTTGTACCATTGGGGTGGTCTATTTCATTTGTTAGTTATACAACTTGAACTAAATATAAAATGAACTCATTTCTGAAAATTTGAACATGGCTTCATCTTCTTCCTTCGCGCGCACAGGCATGCATAACTCCAATGTTAAGCTTCGTAAAAACTTCATTTCTTAGCCAAATTAAAAGATGTAAATTTCAAACCTGCCTAAATTTGAATATGAATCTAACCACATGATTTTCAAAAGTTATGAGTCGAAGGTTAGCATGAATCTTGTTCAGTACTAAAACTGAAACCTAATTGATCAGAGAAGAAATTCTCAATGTACAAGCAAAGATAATCAAAACTATGGACATGGTTAGCTTCCTAGACATGATATCTACATCTTTTCTTTTATTTGTATGTACTGAAAATGCTTATATCAAGATATCACAATTAAGAAATCTTACCTCTTGAAGTGCAATTTGAATGACCTCTGTATGACTTCCAGAAATGGTTCGGTGATGGATTAAGCTTGTCTGGACTTCCCTGAAGCTAGTGGGATCACTACTTTTCTTTGAAAGTCATAAGGATTTTGGAGTTGGCTCTTCAAAGTAAGAAATGGCAAGCAATGTGTCTTTCGATGCAGATTTTGAGTTCTAGGAGTTTTGAGAAGTTTTGGGAGTGTTCTAAGGCTCAGTGAATCGAAAGGCAAAAAAAACGCACGGAGAGATTTGAGATTTTTTGTGTAAAGTTAGAATGTGCCAAGTTTTATGCTTGTGTACAGGTTCTGAGGTTTTTGAGAGTTTGGGAGTGTTTGAGGTTTTTTTTCTCAACACAACAAGAATCTGGCCCTTTTAGCTTGCAAATGGCCTCTCTATTTATAGAGAAAAGGTTTGGGAAGTTGGAGTAACCATATTTGTAAGATAACAAATTATGGTTTGGTTGGAATACAAATATCAAGTTATGTCAAGTTTTCCATGATCCCAAGATGAAGTACTAAAATTACTGGTTTAGAGGGGTTGTTTCTATGATTTATGGTGGGGCAAAAATCAGAAGCAAACAAAGTATGAGCTCAAGACAAACTTGTACTAAAAAAATTTCTTTCCAAGAATAACAATGATAACTTTATGCCATAAATGTAAATATCTTTTGGACAAAGGCTTAAACACTTGGGTAATAGCTCAAAAGTGGGTGTAAGCATTAAATTGTGATGGGATTTGCAAGCAAGGAGGCCTACAACACAAGGTTATGCAGCATAGCATAAGGATTTTGTTATGTTCTTCAAAATTTTGTCTTCAACTTGATTCCTTCTATAAAGATCTTTAATCTCTGTAGAACTTTGATCTTTTTCTTTACTCTGGTCGATTACTCTATCATTTCATTTTGATCACATAGATCCACAACTTTCGATCAAACTCATCAACAGACAAAACAATATTTGTTTCCACCAATTGTGTGTTCTTCGAATGGACCACTTACAACCTTCGACCAAACTCATCAACAGATAAAACAATATTTGTTTCCACCGATTGTGTGTTCTTCAAATGAATCACTTACATCTAAATGCACCACTTTGAGTATGCAAGATGGTCTCATTGGCATAGTAAAAATGAAAGAATCGATGGATTGCTTTCCTACCAGTAACCATCAGTTGATTAAGTGGTCGAAAGTTCAAAAGTCCAAACCTCAAATTGTAATTCATAGTGTAGAAACTATGTGTGTCGAAGGGTTTAAAGGTGGATCAAAGCAAGTTGCTCGAAGGAAGCCATTGCCTAGTTGAAGCTTGGGGATCAAAGCAAACTTGAAGATAGACTTGTAATCCATAGTGTCGAAACTATGTGTGCTGAAGGGTTTAGAGGTGGATCGAAGCAAGTTGCTCGAAGGAAGCCATTTCCGAGTCGAAGCTTGGGGATCAAAGCAAACTTGAAGATAGACTTGTAATCCATAGTATTGAAACTATGTATGTCGAAGGGTTTAGTATGTGGATCGAATAAGGTTTAGAGGTGGATCAAAGCAAGTTGCTTGAAGGAAACTATAATATGGTGGGAGAACTGACTTGGGATGATTTTCATTTGATCACAAAAGTTGCGGTTAGCAAGAGTCGTCACTGACTTTTCTTTTATCCAAAAGGAAAGGTTGAAAAGAACAGGAAAGACCTTTGAGATTATTTCTTGAGTTTGGGGGGGTAGATTGTGAAAAGGGAAGGTGTTAGCACCCTTTTCATCCATAGTTATATATGGGCTCTTAGTTGCTTGCTAGATCACTTGCTTTTGTTTGAAAATGTGTTTTGTGGTGGTTTTTGAAATTATTTTTGAAAAGGCGCCTTCATTTAGGCAAACTTTGTAATGGTTCTCATTTCATAAGAACGTATATAAAGTGTTGGACTTTTGAAAAATATTTCATGTTTTGAAAGTGTTTGTTATGTGTTTGTTTTGAGAGTGTTTTTGAAAAGGGATGGTGATCAAGCAAGAAACTAGGAGAAATCTACCTACTCAAAAGTCTTTGTTCATTTCTTCCTTCCTTTGGTATTGCTATCTCACCATTGATTGGTAAGAAGCCTTATCTTTGGATGTAAAGGGACGGGCATGGATCATGGTATAGTCATGATAGCAATGTTGTGAGATATTTTAGCATTTCTCTTGAGGGACTAAGATCATTTGAAAGGAAATATTTAAAGCGTCATCGAGGGACTATGATCTTGTATTTTTTATTGTTTTTGCTAAGACATCCCATATGCATAACATGACCATTTTTATAAGGCGACAAGTGGAATTACCCTAAGGGTGCATGTGTGAATAGTGTGTTTGATTTGCATGCATTTAATATTTGATTAGGGTTATCTACTTGTTGAATTTTATCTTTCCAAACAAACCCTAATTACTAGCATTTATATGAAAGCGATAAATTATGGAAAGTAAATTTACTATTGTGATCGGTGGATCTGGAACTGACTGTTTAACGCTGGTTCGCGAAATGTCGCGGAAGCAAGAGTCGCCACCGTCTTTTATTTTCTCCAAATGGAAAGGACAAAAGCACAGAAAAATTCCTTAAAGAGATTGCTCTCGGTTCGGGAGGTAGGTTATAGAAAGGGAAGGTGTTAGCACCCTTTCTATCCATGGTTATCCATGGGCTCTTAGATACTTGCTCATTTGTGTTTTCAAAATTGGTTTGTTTGCTTTTCAACTGTGGGTTTTAAAAAGTTTCTTTGAAAATTCCAGTTCGACTCTTGTATCAGTCCTCAAGAGTGTTTGAAAAATTGCTTTCGAAAGCTTTTTGAAAAGGTTTCAGTGTGAAAAGTCTTTTTGAATTTGTTTTGAGTTTAATTAGAGCAAGTATCTACGAGAACCTACCTACCCTAAGGAATTCGTCTGTGTAAATGTCCTTTAAAGTAGTGCCATCCCACCATTGAGAGGTAGGTAGCACCACCGTTGGAGGTGTTCGGGTCAATTCGAGGTTCGGGACATGGTGATCACCAGAGCAATAGGAAGACACCTTAGAAGCTACCCTCATGCCAGGTTCCCGGATCATGAGGACTTACTAAGACATCCTCTACTCGACGATCACCTTTTGAGGCAAGGCAACAGTGAGGCGTACCCTAGGGGTGGTGTGTGCGATTTGTGTGTCGTTTTCATTTGTATTTATCTTGTCATGTGATTGGTGTTCTACGCTTGATTTTATTTAAGGTCATACATTCTTTCATGCCATTTATTTAACAGTTAAAAGTTCTGAGGAAAGTAAATTCTAAACTATTACAAACGGCGCGGGTCCATATCGCCAAAATTAACCAGGACCCGATTTGACAGAAAAATAAATAAATTGAAAGTGCGAGAAGTAATTACAAGGCTTCGGGAGAGGTACATAATTATTTAAGCGAAATAAAATAAATATGCGAACGAATAAGAAATGAGGGCGTTGGACCCTTTGGCAAAAATTAAAATTAATGAGGAATTAAAATTAAAGGAATGCAAGAATTTGTTTTTTGGTGTTTTTATGTATTTTAAGATTTAATAGAAAAAGAATTAATCGAAGCACGACGCAAACCCTAATTCTAGTTATTTTTAATTTATTAAGAAATATGTTGAATTTTAACCTAATTTAAACCTAAGTTATTTTCATGCCAATTTAATTACAAAAATAAATAAAATAAATAAGTATTATTATAAGAAAGAAAAATTAAAAAAGGAATAAAAACATTAATTCTACCTAATTCTACTTCTTTTTTATATTTTTATTATGAAAAGAATTAAAATTGCAACCTAATTTAAAACTAAATTTATTTACATACATTTATTTACAAGAAAATATAAAAATAAAATATTTATTATGTTTTTTATCTTTTTTGATTTTTAGGCATTTTTTTGTATTTTGTAGAAATAATTAATTAATTTAAACAAGTAAAGAAAATAAAATAACAATTGAAAATAAAATATAAGAAAAATATAGAAAATTGCAAACCAGGGGGGTGGTAGTCCCCAAATGGGAGGTTTGATTGTGAAATTCTGGCCCAATAACCCAATGATCCGTTTGACTTTCCAGGTAGCCTGCTGGCATATTGACCAAAGTTTAGGGTGTACCTTCAATCTCAGCCTCTGGTTTGATCTTGAGAGGGACGTGTCACACTTGATTTGGAAGTGCATCATAGTCCTCAGTAAGTGGAACGGCATGTGAACCTGGATTGAAAAATAATATGAAGAATAATGCAGACCTGGGGCTCGAACCCAGGTCTTGGATGTCAACACAATCAGCGCTTGCCAGCTGAGCCACTTCAACTATTTGTTATATAATAAACAGCAAATAATAAAAGATGAAACTACGCGTTAGTGGGATAAAACGCGCGAATTTCAAATCAACCAACCAATTCATGCCACGGACTCATCTTCTTCATCGTGTTATATTTTCCTGAAATACAAAAGCAATAGACAACGGTTTTTGAACCGTTCTGTAATGTACCATTAGAAAAAATAACGAATAGGCCATAAGGCCATATAAATTAAGCGCGACTGTTGTATCTTCTTCGTCCAGATGCACTGATTCTAATGGTAATGGTCTTGAGGGCCAATTTTTCCTCTTTTAAGAATCCCTAATTTGAAGCTTTGTGAACCCTAGAAAACAGTCATGGCGAAATCGTATATACAGCACAAAAACGCGATTAAATGCATTGGTTAGTTTCAGGACAAGATGATAATCATGAATCAATGAATAAAAGTTACAAAAGATGCTTAAATCATGATGCACGATTGTCAATTTTTCTCTGCACAGTTCATGTTCGTTTTACCAATTCTTGGCGTTTTGATGGATGTCTTTGATTGGAATGTGTTCAGGGAACCTTGAGGAAGCTGATGGAATAGTTTTTGTGCTTTGAATCGCCTTGTAAGGGTGTTTTCAGAATTTGAGTTTCTTGAGAAAAATTCAAGTTTTTTCAATGGCCTTTGAGCGCAGCTTTGTGTCTATCCTGATTAGGGTTATCTTTCTTGTATATGTAGGAACAATTAGGTTAAGAAAAACTCAATCAAATCTCTTGTAATCATGGTTTTGAATATTTGATTTCTTAAGATTTTTCCATATCTTCTTCATGCTATTTTTGCACAAATCATATCCAATTGCTCCAAATCTTTCCTTATTGACTTAGGCACGAAATCTTGAGGCTAAAATATGTACAAAAAGATTGGTTAGGGTGAATTAAATATTTTTCATATATTTAAATGATTTAAATGAATTAATATAAATAAAAATTCAAATAAATAAATAAATAATGAGAAAATACTTCCCTTTGGGCCAAGTGGTCGTGCACATGTCATGGGTGATGAATTATGGAAGAAAAATGGGCCCATTAGCATTTTTAGGTCATTTGAACCAATGTTGACTTTTCAAAATATCCAAAAATTTCCCAACTTCCACAAGGCATAACTTGCTCAATTTTTAAGATTTTCTCATGTTCTTGGACATTTTGGAAAGGTCTTTGAGTCCTCTAACCAATGCCTTTGGTCCCATGTCATTTTGATTTACCAATCTCAAGTTATGGCCTTTGACTTAAAGTCCCTTTTTGTTGACTTTTGAAAATGACCTATAATGTTGAAATTGATAACTTTTTGTGAGAGCATTTCTTGGACTTGAAGTATGAAGATGAGTTGTAGGAAATGTCTTTCTCTTCAAAATGAGCTTTGGATGGGATTTTTCTGATAATCCATGTGAAAGTTATGCCCTGGTCAATTTCAGTTGACTTTTTCAGCTGTCCAAATAAGGAAACTTTTGCATCTTGATGATTTTCTGAGCCAAATTTTGAGAATCATGATCAAGCATTGATCAAATGATGTTTGTGGCTTCAAAATGACATGTTGACCAAAAATTTGAACTTTTGACTGTCAAATGACCATTTTGCCCCTACAGTTGACTGTAGTGCAATTAGGGTTTTTGACTGTGCAATTTTGAGCTGAATGTCTTGAAACTTGATATGAGGATGCTTGACCATATTTGTAGGCATATGATACTTTATTGGACCTTTGAAAACTTCATTTTCTTGATCAGAACACAAACCCTAATTTTGACTGTATAGGAGATCTTTGACTGTGCAGCCCTTGGGGAATTTTGGCAGCTTGACTTGGCAAATCTTTGAAGAATATGGGAGGGCAAATTTTGGGGTACAACAGTTGCCCCTGTTCAATCTTCTTAGACCTGAGGATGCAGATTGGCTGACGTGCCTTTCGTAATCCGAGGGTAGAAGATGATTGAACACTAGAGTGCCCAGAAATTTGCGCTCACATAGTAGCAGTGTGGTGGAATGGGCTTATAGATGCCATTTAGAGATTGAGGAACAGGATGATGGGCTTATAGATGCCATCTGGATGTTGACCGCGTAAGAGATTCCTTGGCGAGAACCTGCATACCTGCAAAAGAAAAATGAGTACCTGACACGTTGCAGGAGCTAATTTCAGATGCTTGGCGTAGATATGTCCTGACTGGTTACAGGAGCTGGGTCTGGAGCTTCAAAAGATGATGAATGAGCCAGGGATGGTTACTACCTTAGCATGAATGGTAAGAGAGTCTTGGGTGATTTTAACTTCAACAACGCTCGTTGAGAAAATCTTGATGGGAAATACCATCTTCGCAGGATCGGGAAGAGAACCATAGGTCATTATAATCTGAAAGGGAGTCACCTCACTCACCGTCGGAGAGGGAACTATATTATAATCTGAAAGGAATTGTCACCTCACTCACCGTCAGAGAGGGAACTATCTGGAAAAGAATTATCACCTCACTCACCGTCGGAGAGGGAAACATCTGAAAAGGAATTATCACCTCACTCACCGTCGGAGAGGGGACCATAGGAGACTATCACCTCACACTCACCGTCGGAGAGGGAAACATCTGAAAAGGAATTACCACCTCACTCACCGTCGGAGAGGGGACCATAGGAGACTATCACCTCACACTCACCGTCGGAGAGGGAAACATCTGAAAAGGAATTACCACCTCACTCACCGTCGGAGAGGGGACCATAGGAGACTATCACCTCACACTCACCGTCGGAGAGGGAAACATCTGTACGGGGGTATGGTGCAGCAAAAATACAAGGTCCAGTGAGGAATGTCCCAGGGCGCTGGTTGTGGCAAAAAAAAAGAAAAAAAATGCTAAAAAATATAATAAAAGGCGGTGCTGGGACTTGAACTCATGACCTTGACCATAAACGCGCGCTGCCTTTATCACTGAGGTGGATGTACATCCGTTAACTTAACTGAAACCATAAATATATAATACAAAACAAGTTCTAGAAATGAACTTCATCTTTAACTTCCAGCCAGGGTCCCTGTAACTCACTCATTTCTCATTCATTCACAAAACTTCCAACATCAAACTTGTTAGAAATTTCACCAAAATTCTGAATATGTAAATAATTTAAACTAATTCTCAAAGATGAACAATAATTTTTAAAAGTACCAAATCCTGACCTAACTTTTTTCATAGATTTAAACCTAAAATTCTCTAAGCTCAGGTCATATAAATGAAAACTATGAATATGTACAGCTTCATGGCAATGATATCTATATTTTATCTTCACAAATGAAAGCCTAACAATGCCTAAATGAAGAGATGGAAGTTCAAAAAAAATACCTCAAAAACTGGAAATCATGAAATGAGTTTGAGCTGCTTTCAAAGAGTTGTGATGATCAAGTTAGCTTTCTCAAGTTCCCAGGAAACTAATGCAATGCCTAGCTTGAGCTATGGATGGCTGGAATGGTATGGAGAAGTCAACTTGCAGACTCTATTTTTTGGTTATGGGGGTTGATGAAGATGGTGTTACAGTTCCAAAACAAGGACAAAGATGGACTATATTTGAGGGATAGAAGCTTTGCAAATGAATTTGAGGGAAAACGCACGAGGGAAATGAGAGATACGAGTTCAAGGTCAGAACTGTGTATCAATGGTGTTTTTGAGCAATTTCTGGTTTATGAGTATTTGAGAGAGTTTCAGGGTCTTAGCATTCGTGTCTTAGCTTGCAAATAGTGTCTCTATTTATAAGCAAAAGGTTTTGTGTGCTACAATAAGTCAGAATTTGAATTTACATGTTTAAGCTCAACATGTGATTTTCTTGACAAAACAAGTTTCCATGCCTTGTACCATGCTATTGT
Source organism: Vicia faba (assembly GCA_948472305.1). Lineage (NCBI taxonomy): Eukaryota > Viridiplantae > Streptophyta > Magnoliopsida > Fabales > Fabaceae > Vicia > Vicia faba. The sequence goes on from OX451738.1 coordinate 360,465,467, forward strand.
AGAGTGGTTGGACTTTAAACAAGTTTTCTTCTAACTTTGTGGATGGAGTGTACTTAAAGAAAACAAGTTAGGAGCTCAAGAATCTGACTTTGTGCATAAAGCTTGCTTTACTAGAATGGAAATGGTGACTTTCTCCCTAGAATGGCAAAATGCTTTGGACAATGCTTGAATCAATTGGACAATTGATCAACCAGTTGTGTAAACATTAAATTAAGGAGTGACAAACAAGTTTGAGGCCTGCAAAGTGAAGATTATGCAGCATGGCTATGGATTTGGTCAAGTGTTCATCACAAAATTGACTTGTAATTCAAGTTTATCATGCCAACTTCAAGTCTTCGAATCTCCTAGCTCAAAAATGATCTCTTCAAGTTCTTGGATATTTTGGAAATCTTTTAACATCCTCTACAACCTTCAGGTTGGACATTTTTGAAGATTCAATTTGGAACTAGGTGAAAAGTTGCCATGAAGTTAGGTCAAAATCCTGCCTAACTATGGCAAAATTTCACTAAGCCTTTTTAGTTTCATGGACATGTCATCACAAATTCATAATTTGAAATCCAAGCATTTATAGGAAAAATTCTGCCCTACAATGTTTTAGATCTTATTGAGATATACAAATTTCATGTTGGAAGTTTCCCTTGAATCATCTTGCATCATGGTGGAAATTTGACACAAAGTTGTGAAAAAAAGTTAATTTTCCAACACTTAGAAAAATTTCTAAGTCTTAGAATTTTGACTTTTCAAAAATGAATTTTGACTTTTCAATTTCTTGATGAACAAGTTTCATATTTTTCCATGTCTTGATGAATTGTAATCTTTGAAACTTGATTTTGATCAAAAAGTCAAAGTTTGACTTTTCAGTGTACAGTTGACTTTCATCAGTTGAGTGAGATTCATTTGTCAATCAATTGATCTTGAGAAATGTTTTGAGCCATGCCATTAGGTCAAAATGATAAATTTGAATCCTTGAGATCATAACTTAAACCAATAAGTCATTTGTGGGGTCAAAAGTCAAAAATTGAACCTCCTCGGTCAAAACCCTAATTTTGACCATTTTGCCCTTTTGATGATTTGATCAAATTTCTTGAGGAATTATGATCCAAACTTGATCAAATGACATATATGAGTTCATAATGTTGATATGGACCAAAAATTATGAAGTTTGACTGTAAATTGACCACAATTGACTTTTTATCCAATACAGTTGATTTTAGGTCATCTGATCAAATGACTGAGCAAAAATGTGATCCAAGACTTGAAACTTGACATGAGCAATCTTTAGGGTTCCTAATGATCCATTAAATTCATATGGGGCATTAAAATTCCAATTTCCCTTGTGAAAACTCAAACCCTAATTTTCAGTTGTCAGTGTTTAGGAAGTGTTTTGAGCTGATCAAACCTTGTGTAGTCTTGAACCAAAGGAGATCTTATGGGAGATTTCTTGAGAAATGAGAAGGAAAATTTTGGGGTAAAATAGAAACCAATTCCCAATCGAAGCTTGTGGATCGAAGCAAGATTTATCTTCTTCGACTTGTCAAAATCTGCCCACCACTCCTTTTTAATCAGTCATGTGATTCGAACAGCCTGAACCAGATTTTGAATTCGAACTGTTATCTGCAGATGCACACCTTTCGATCTGCTTTGCCCTTTCGACAGTTTCCTCTTCCTCCTTTCTTCAACCTGATGCTTGAGAGCCTAATATGATCCATGGAAATTATATGGGGCATTAAAAGTCCAATTGTACTTGTGCAAACTCAAACCCTAGTTTTGAGTCATCAGTGTTTGAGGAGGTATCTTGAGCTGATCAAACCTTGTGCAGTCTTGAATCAATGGAGATCTAGTGAGAGAATCTTTGAGAAATTGATGAGGGCAAATTTTGGGGTACAACTGATATGAACACACTAAATCGAAACACAAAAGCTATAATTTATAGAACTTCGACCCTAACGGTCTTCTAACAAACTAATGCCACGTTTCTGCTGGCATGTCTTTGACAATCCAAGAGATTCCACGCGTCCTTCTGGATAAGAACGAATATTTGAATTCAAACCCTCCGCTATCTGTCTTGAGCGTTAAAACCAATAAAATCTGATAACGGTCGAAGTATAAAATCTTAAACCATATTACGAATAATAACTTTATTTCACAATTGGAATTATAAACTATCCATCAATCTCTTAACAAATTTTGAATTTGAATCTTCATGGCTTTTAATAAACAAAATAGCCAAACAATTCTCTAAGTATATTCAGACCATTGACTCAGCTCAATTTCTCCTTAGTCGAAATTTCCAGCCAATGAATTTCCCCCAAGAAATATTCATTCCGAAACCAGAAATGCATATTTTTTGTATTCTCCTCAAATTTCAACCTTCTGAACAACTCATCAATCGCTTCAACTATTATGACGTCATTATCATAATGACTTTTGATTCCCAAACGTCTAATCGCAGTATGGGTATCTATAAATCTCATCATTAGCTATGATGAATAGTCTTAACTTTGAAACTTACAAAAATCGTTCATCAAGCAAAGGATCACCTTACACGTGTCCCACTACTCAAAAAGTTTAACTTCCCTCTTTCCATCAAAAACGGTTCAATTCCCCTTCCGATTTGGGAAGCTTTCCTGATCCTTAGACTTCTCGTTACTAGAATTATGCCCAAGAAAACTCAGAATATTTTACTTACTTACCAACCCAATTTTGTCGCAAGATAATTTGGACTCTGCCAAATCCTTCTTGAACCATTGTACCGCCACAAAAGTGACATATGTCATAGAGGAATGAATTTCACAACTGTCGAAGCAAAGAAAATTATAAGCAAGTTCACAGGCTTTCTCCACCTCAATCTGGACCCATTCAAACCTTCGACTTTCTATACTCAAGACTTTGAAAGCTGGTGGCAAAAACATTATGTCTCCAATATGTTTGGTGTCACTGACTTCAATAATCATATAACCAAAGCTTTTGCCTATGTGCAGGACAAGATGAAGAAAGGTACACATTGACACATCAAGGAGATCCAGGCATTCCAAAAGTACTTTGAAACTATCTATAAGCCTACTGATCTTGGTCAAATCATTTGAGATGCATCTTTGATTTTAAAGGAAAAGTTTACAGAAAAACTCCCACGTTTGAGTATACCTTCGTGTGTCAAACCTAAGGATCGGTATAACTTGGCTTTTCAATTAGAGCCTTCAAGATTCCCCAGATTTCCTACAGTTGACTTTACTTTGGCTTGGTATCCACCTTATCCTAAATGGTTAAGCGTGAATGGGGGTTTCAAAGTCACGAAACAAGATGCTCGAAAAACGAGTGGTTGCGACCAAGCACAACTTATACAATTTCAAAGGTTTCCTTCACTTGGATTTAAAACATGTCAGAATGGACACTCCAGAAAGTGAAGGTGTGGAAACCAAGGTCTCCTTGGCTACTCCTAATACATTTTTATCTTCTCGAAATAATTCTATGATACGGTGGCCAGAACCGGGACGTGGTTTCCCTTATTTCGTTAAGGAAATTTTGTTGGTTTGTGTTTTGTGTTTGTATTCACAAAATGTCGCGGTAAGCAAGAGTCTCCACCAACTTTTATTTTATCCAACAAGGAAAGGAAAAAAAGCACAGAAAAATTCATTTTTTGAGATATTTCTGAGTACGGGGGGTAGATTATAGAAAGGGAAGGTATTAGCACTCTTTCTATCCGTAGTTATCTACGGGCTCTTAGGTACTTACTCATCATTTTCAAAAAAAAATTCTTTGTGTTTGTGAGTTTTGAAAAGTTTTTATTTTAACTTCGATTTAACTCTTGCTTCTGTCTTCAAGAGTGTAATGAAGTGTTTTTGAAAACTTTGTTTGTAAAGGAGTGCATGTGTAAAAATTTTGTTTAGAATGAGCAAGTACTTAAGAACTAATCTACCTACTCAAAAAAAGAATTGTTCTATGCTTGTTTCCTTTAGACAATGCTATCCCACTATTAGTGAGTAGGTAGCACCGTCGTTGGAGTTTTGAGGGTCAATTCGAAAGGGACGTACGGTCACTAAAGCAATGTTAGAATGTCTTAGTAGTAACCCTAATGTCTTAGATCATTTATCCGAGGCAATAATATCTGAGACAACCTCTCCGAGGCAACTTGATCTTTGGACAAAAGGACGACCATTAAAACATCCTATACTCAATGACCGTTTACCGAAGGCAACCAAGTGGGAGTATACCCTAGGAGTGCGCATGTGCGGGTGTTTCAATTTCAGATTATTTTATCTTTGCATATTTAGGGTGATCTAACCGTTTTAAATTCAGTCATACATTCTTGTCATGCAATCCCTAATTATTCATACATCTAACAGTTAATAATTTGTGGAATTTAAAATGCAGAAATTAAAACTACGCTATTACAAGGCTTCGGGTATTTACATAGCCAAAAACAAACCCTTTAAAAATAAAAGCGATAAATGTAAAAGTCCTAATTAAAACTATTACAAACCGTGAGCAGATACAATAATTGGATAAAGAATAGTAAAGTGCGCGATGAAGATTAGATCGAATGCGAAACTAGGATTTTGACCCTTCTAACCTAATTAAAATAAAAATTGTTTTTTTTTTGTTGTTTTCAATATTTTTTAAGAAAAAAAGATTAGGTTTTTGAATTTAAATGCAAAATTAATTAGTGATTAAATTAATAAATAAAAATAAATACAAGATCTATTTTTGGTTTTTTTGTTATTTTAGGAAAGAAATAAAATAATTAAGTTAGTAATAAAAACCTATTTATTCTAATTAATTTTAATTATGTAAAAAAGAAATTAAAGTTTTCTAATTTAATCAAACCTAATTAATTAATTAATTGATGAAAAATAAAATTCTAATTTTAATTGGACATAAAAATATTTTTGGGATTTTTTTAATAAAAGAAAAATAATTTTTAGTTAGTAAAATAAAATAAAATAACTAAATGAAATAAAATAAAATATAAAAAGATAGAGATTGGGCATGAGAAAATGGGGGTGCCAATAGTCAGAATTCTGGGCTCAAATAGAGGTCCACGTTGACCTTTGAAAATCCAATGTATAGCGTTTGACTGGGCTCATGATGTGCCTTCAATGGTGGCCATCAGATTTGGCCATCTGGCCATCTGGCATGTTTGATGATGAGGGCGTACCATAGTTCTGGGTATTGCATATGCACTGGATAACCTGAAATAAATCAAGAAAAATCACAAATGTTGGAGGCAAGGGTCGAACCCCTGACCTCGTGCACTCCAACGCCTTAAGCGCTTTCATGGTTACCACTAGGCCAATTGTCTTTGTTGTTATAATATTACAAAACAATGATAATATATAAAACAAATAAAATAATGAGAAATTCCGTGTGAAATTCAAATGAGCGAATGATGGCTGGCCACGTATTTGTCTTCCTCCCTGCACCATGGCTAAAAGCTTGAGGACCTATACCTACGGACAAACGTCCGTTGCTACAGACCTGTGCTTTCTCAAAATCTTCCACATGCCATGGAAATAATATCTAATGCCATGGTTGGACTTGTCTTGTCCTCCTGAACCCAAAGGTACCATTCATGAAGGCCAATTGCCCCTGTAATCAAAAACCCTAAAACAAAGCTCTGAAACCTAGCAATGGTGATTTACAATATATGCCATATAAATGAAATTGAATGATGCAGAAACTTTGCAAACATGATGGTGATCAAGAATGTTCAGTTATTTAACGCTATAAGTGCAAGAATAAGGCTAATCGAATTCAAGAGCATGGCAATACCCTGACGGACTTAAAGTGCAATTTGGGGCTTGAAAACGCTTGGTTTTGATGGCTTTAGCTTGCTGAGAGTCCTAGGAGTCGATTGGGATCGTTCAAAGGTCCTGAGGATGCCTCTAAGTGCAAATTTGATCTCACACTTTTCTTTCTTTTTTCCAAATCTGGTTCTTGATCTTGCGCATGTTTCTAGCTTTCTTTTAGGTCTAGCCTCGTTCTATATGTATGAGTGAATGCATTAGGATTGATAACTGCATCCAAATCTTTCTCCTTCAATGACTTTTGATTTGATTTGATTCACCTTTAAAATCTTTCCAAACATGGCCTAAATCAATCTTTTTGTTCACACTATGCATTTACACGAGTTTGAATGATTTGTATCTGTAATTTAAGACCTGAAACAATCACCAAATCTTTAGTTTTCAATATTTTTTATTTTATATGATTTGTTTTGATTTAAATTGAATTAATTCAAATAAAAATCAAAATAAATAATAAAAATAAGATATGGACAAGTGGAAAAGACTAGAGCTCGTGGGCTATGTTGCCAACTCAAAACAAGTTAAAAAGATTGGGCCCATTTGGCAAATTTGAAGTTTTAGGGATAGTTGACTTTTGGCAATTTTGCAAAAAGGGTCAACTTCACCAATGCATAACTTTCTCAATTTTGACTCTTTGGAGGTGTTCTTGGACTTTTTATAAAGCTTGAGGTGTCCTCTAATCAAACCTTTTGGTCTCATCTCAATTTGATATTCCATGCTCATGTATGAAGCTTTGATAAAAAAGGTGTTTTTGTTGACTTTTCAAAATGACCTATAATGTCCAAATTCATAACTTCTTGTGTGTGCATATTTTGAACTTGGGAGATGAATATGGATTGTAGGGAATTTCATCCTATTCAAAATGAGCTTTGGATGGGTCATTTCTCATAAAGTATGAGAAAGTTATGCTTGGTCAAAGTTGAGTTGACTTTTCCTACAAAACCCTAATTTAGCAACTTTTGAGTCTCGATGAATTATGAGCAACCCTTGATGAATCATGATCAACCCTTTATCAAATGATGAAATATACTTCAAAATGAGGATGTTTACCAAAAATCTTGAAATTTGACTGTATGTGGGCCACAGTTGACTTTTGTCGTAGCATAGTCGATTTCCAGGCCTTTGAGCAATTGACTGAGCAAACTTTCTCTGTAGGGATTGAAACTTGACATGGATGATCTTGATAACATATTAGGACATTGGTGATCATTTGGGATCACTTGTACTCAAGTATCTTGATGCAACATGAAACCCTAATTTGAAGTAGACTGCCTTAGGAGAGAGCTTGTCTGGCCAACCCTTGGACTACCTTGAGCAACTTAAGTATCATTCTTGAAGTATTTTGAGAAATATGGGAGGGAAAATTTTGGGGTACAACAGCTTCCCCTGTTCAATCTTCTTAAACCTGAGGATATAGATTGGCTTTCGTGCCTTTCGTGATCCGAAGGTGGAAGAGGATTGAACACTAGAGTGCCCAGAAATTTGCACTCACATGAAGTGGTAATTGTCTTGTGATGTCGGGAATGGGCTTACGGATGTCATTTGGAAATTGCTGACGAGAGGATGGGCTTAAAGATGCCATCTGAAGGAGTGTCGATCGTGTAAGAGATTCCTTAGTGAGAGCTTGCATACCTGTTGTTCAGGAAGATTCCGCTGGGGAAGGTTGATCTCTGTCTTGAGAGAAATAGAATTTTAGGAGCTTCGTCGTCCGTTATTCTGTTGAGGAACTGTCTCTTAGTCGAGGAGGTGAACGTGAACTGTTATCTGGTCGTAGTCCAGGCTTCGTAGTAATCAGACCGATTGCTATCTGGTCGTAATCCAGGCTTTATCATAATAAGACTGATTGTTATCTGGTTGTAATCCAGGCTTTACAGACTTACTGGGGAGATGAGATTAAACTTGCTATCCGGTTGTAATCCAGGTTTTGACATTTCTCGATTCTTATATGGTCGTAATCCAGGTTTTAGAAGGAATTCAAATGTTATCTGGTCGCATCCGGGCTTTAACTCGAATTTAGGGCACACTGATATCCGGTCGACCCTGGTCTTCTTAGTAACTGTCCAGGTAAACTGCTATTTAGTCGACATCCAAACTTTGCAGGGTCTTGTACTATTATCTGGTCGTAATCCAGGCTTCAATCCTTTTATCATTATCCGATCGTAATCCAGGCTTCATGGTGTTCCGTACTGCTGTCTGGTCGTAATCCAGGCTTCACAATACTTTACTTCTTATCTGGTCGTAATCCAGTCTTTAGAAGAGATCAAATGGCTATCCGGTCGTAATCCGAGCTTCCATTTGGCTTTGGGCCTACTAACATCCGATCATAATCCGAGCTTCATAGTATCTGGCCAGGTGAACTACTGTTTGGTCGTAATCCAAGCTGCACAATATCCTTTATTTGTTATCTGATCAAAATCCAGTCTTCACAATACTTTACTTCTTGTCTGGTTGTAATCCAGTCTTTAGAAGAGATCAAATGGCTATCCGGTCGTAATCCGAGATTCCATTTGGATTTGGGCCTACTAACACCCGGTCGTAATCCGAGGTTCATAGTATCTGGCCGGGTGGACTGCTGTTTGGTCGTAATCCAAGCTGCACAGTATCCTTTATCTGTTATTTGGTCGAAATCCAGTCTTCATAATACTTTACTTCTTGTTTGGTCGTAATCCAGTCTTCAGAAGAGATCAAATGGCTATCCGGTTGTGATCTGAGCATCCATTTGGCTTTGGGCCTACTAACACCCGGTCGTAATCCGAGCTTCATAGTATCTGGCCGGGTGAACTGTTGTTTGGTCGTAATCCAAGCTGCACAGTATCCCTTATCTGTTATCTGGTCGAAATCCAGCTTTCACAGTGTCTTTAACTGCTATCTGGTCATAATCCAGGTTTCACATGAACTTGTATTGTTGTCTGGTCGTAATCCAAGCTTCATAATAACTCGCTGAGCTGTTATCCAGTCGTAATTCGGGTTTTACGGCTTAAATTTTGTGAGTATCTTTCCTGAAAGGTAAAGGTTAGCTGTATGTAATGCATGATATGTATCAAGCGATGATGTTCTCAAAATAAATGAGATTGTGTTGTATGATGCGTATATGCATGTGTCATGATGTATGGAGATGTGGTGTTTTTAGCTGGGGAAAATAAATCCTGGATTGTTGTCGGAGCAAAGAGTTGAATTCTTCGTTTCTGTTGGGGATATTGGATGAAGATGTTTGTGAGAATAAACATGCAGGAGAGGATAACTCCGTTGGGGAATAAGTTGACGAGAGAATGACTTTGTGGGGAGGAGATGCTCTGCTGAGGATTCCGTTGATAAATTCAGCTGGGGATGAATTACAGTTGCTGGTGATAATGAAACCTGTTGGGGGGTGAATTTATGTTTGTGAAAGGAATGAACTCCGTTGGGGATGATTTTCCAGTTGCGAGTTCACGGGGAATAACCTTTTAGACTTTACCGGGGACAAACTTCCAGAGTCTACTGGGGATAATTCTTCAAACTCCACTGGGGATGATTTTTCAAACTCCACTGGGGATATTTTTTATACTCTACTGGGGATAACTTTCTTTCAGTGCTGATGGTAGATAAACTCTGCTTGGGGAGAATATTACCGATTCATTCACAGTTGCGAGTCTCAGCTGGGGAGAGCTAACACCACTATCTTTCTCTTTACTCTGCGGGGAATGAATGTACTTTCAATCGTTTTCTCCAACTAGGTCTATCCCTATACCTAGTGGATAGAGCAATCGTACAGTTTGGACATTTCTCGTTTGCACCATGTTTCTGATATTACAAGTAATCGTCTTTTGTTTTGCATGTAAATATTCATGAGCAGCAATTAATGTCAAATGCATATATCAAAAATGAACATTGGACGTTCTCGCAAAACAGTTTGAAATTTCTTTTTGTAAAAATGACTTGTATTGATTTTGAAGTTAGCTCGTAAATAGGAGTTTTTGTACAAGAGGCTGACGTCCTAGTAACGTCCTAGTAAGAGAACGCCGTCGTACGATAAAGTTTATACAATTTGCGAAAAACAATGAAAAACAGTTATGTGAACAATCCCACTGGGCTCCAACTCTACTATTGCCTTTATGCCCTCGAGCATCTCATCACTTTGCTACTTGGTTAAAGGTGAATCAGATTGTTTGGTTCCGTCCGAGCTTGATAGTCGATACCGAAGTCTGGTTGCAAGGTGATCCAATGAGACATAATGTTACGCCTTAATCCCTATTTTTTGCCTGGACCGCCCTTTCGGGTTTTCAGTCCACCGGAATACCCTTTTTTTCCCAAGCCGCCTTTTCAGGTTTTCGACTTGCTGGGTGTACAGTTTTTTTCATTTTCATCCCTTATTTTTGCCCGAACCCTTTTGGTTCACCGGGAAGCCCTTATTTTTGCCTAGGCCAGTCGACCTAGCAGGTCTTTGGTTATGCGTAGTATCTTTTTACTATGTCTGCATTGACAGGGTGAGGAAGGTCGTCACCATCCATGGTGGTTAGAATCATAGCTCCTCCTGAGAAAATGTTCTTAACCATAAATGTCCCTTCGTACGTAGGGGTCCATTTTCCCCTGGGATCACCTTGTGGCAGTATGATGTGCTTGATTACCAGATCCCCGGCTTGATATTCTTGTCATTTAACTTTCTTGTTAAATTCCTTGATCATCCGCTTTTGATACGTCTGACCATGACAAATAGCAGTAAGTCTCTTCTCGTCGATTAAGTTCAGCTGATCAAGCCGAGTCTGAATTCAGTCATCTTCGCTCAAACCTGCATCCTTCATAACCCGAAGAGAGGGTATCTGAACTTCAATGGGCAAGACTGCCTCCATACCATATACCAAGGAATATGGTGTTGCCCCTGTTGACGTCCGCGATGAGGTACGGTACCCATGAAGAGTGAATGGTAACATCTTGTGCCAATCTTTGTATGTCACCGTCATCTTCTGCACAATCTTCTTACTATTCTTATTAGCCGCTTCAACAACCCCATTCATCTTTGGCCGGTAAGGAGAAGAGTTATGATACTGTATTTTGAACTGCTTGCAGAGCTCGGTGATCATCTTATTGTTGAGATTTGTACCATTGTCCATAATGATCCTCTCTGGTACACCATATCGACGGATCAGATTGTGCTGAATAAATCGTGCTACGACGTTCTTAGTCACTGTAGCAAAAGAATCTGCTTAAACCCATTTGGTAAAGTAATCAATAGCTACCAGAATGAAATGATGCCCGTTAGATGCCGTAGGTCTGATCTCACCAATCATAACAATGCCCCACATTACGAAAGGCCAAGGAGTTGTCAAGACGTTCAGAGGGACTGGAGGTATGTGCACCTTATCAGCATAGACTTGGCACTTATGACAGGTCCGAGAATGCTGATAACAGTCGGCTTCCATGGTGGACCAATAATATCATGCCCGTAGGATTTTCTTTGCCATGGTGTGTCCACTGGAATGAGTTCCGAAAGTACCTTCATGCAACTCTGCCATAATCCTTTCTGCTTTGTTCTTATCTACACAATGCAGCAAGGTTGAGTCATTGTTACGCTTGTAGAGGATACTGTTGCTGATGAAGAACTTTGCCGCGAACCTCCTCAAAAACTTCTTATCATTAACAGATGCACCCTCGGGGTATTCTTGAGCCTCAAGATACCTCTTTACCTCGTGGAACCAGGGTTTTTCTATTACCTATTCAATCTCAATGTCACAATAATGTGCAGGTTCGTCAAACCTCTCAATGGTAATCTGGGGAGCTTCATTGTACCATATGACCTTGAACATAGAAGACATCGTGGCTAACGCGTCTGCCTACTGATTCTCATCTCTAGGGAAGTGTTCAATGGTTATTTCTTCGAAGTGTGGAAGTAAAGTCAATACATACTCCTTGTAAGGAATAAGATTTAGGTGTTTCGTATCCCACTCGCCTTTGATCTGACTGATCACAAGAGCGGAATATCTGAATACACTTAAGAACTTAATCCTTAGGTCAATTGCTACTCGAAGACCCATGATGCACGCTTCATACTCCGCCATGTTGTTGGTGCAGTTGAAACATAGTCGGGCGGTGAACAGAGTATGACAGCCTTCAGGAGATATGATCATGACGCCAATGCCATTACCCAAAGCGTTTGAAGCTCCATCAAAGTACATAGGCCATCGGGATCCCTCCTCAGGTCCTTCATCCGGTCCAGGCGTTTCACAGTCAGTCACCAACATGATGTTCTCATCCGGGAATTCAAAGTTCATAGACTGGTAATCATCCACGTCCTGATGCGCCAAATGATCGGCCAACACACTTCCCTTGATTGCTTTTTGGGTTGCGTATTGGATGTCGTATTCAGTCAAGATCATATGCCATCTTGTTATTCTTCCGGATAAGGCAGGCTTTTCGAAGATATACTTGATTGGATCCATCTTTGATATCAACAGAGTAGTGTGAGTCAGCATATACTGTCTTAGCCGACGAGCAGCCCATGCCAAAGCGCAACAAGTTTTCTCAAGCAGTGAGTATCAGGTCTCACAGTCGGTAAACTTTTTGCTAAGGTAATAAATAACATGCTCTTTTCGGCCAGACTCGTCATGCTGCCCCAACACGCACCCCATTGAATTATCGAGTACTGTCAAGTATAAGATCAGAGGTCTCCCTTCAACTGGAGGCATCAAAATAGGAGGCTCTTGGAGATATTCCTTGATCCTTTCGAAAGTGGCCTGACATTCATCGTTCCACTTTACCACTTGATCTTTCTTCAGTAACTTGAAGATTGGCTCACAAGTAGCAGTCAGGTGCGAGATGAACCAGGCAATATAGTTCAGACGTCCCAGAAAGCCTCTGACTTCTTTTTCAGTTTATGGAGCTGACATTTCCTGTATAGCCTTCACCTTTGCAGGATCCACTTGAATACCTTTATCACTAACGACGAAACCCATCAGCTTACCAGACCTCACCCCGAAGGTGCACTTGTTCGGGTTTAACCTCAGCTTGTACAATTTCAACCCGTCAAATAGCTTCTGAAGATGGTCAAGATGTTCTTCCTCAGTCTGGGACCTTACAATCATATCGTCAACATATACCTCAATCTCATGATGAATCATGTCGTGGAACAGAGCGACCATGGCGCGCTGATACGTTGCCCCAACATTCTTCAATCCAAAAGGCATGACTTTGTAGCAAAAGGTACCCCACTGTGTAACGAAGGTGGTCTTTTCCATATCCTCGGGAGCCATTTTAATCTGATTGCAATAGGAGAAACCATCCATAAAGGAGAAGACCTTATGCTGCACGGTGTTGTCAACCAGAACATTGATATGAGGTAGAGGGAAATCATCCTTGGGGCTTGCCCTGTTCAGATCCCTATAGTCAACACACATTCAAACCTTACCATCCTTCTTCGGTACAGGAACCACGTTGGCCACCCACTGTGAGTAAGAAGTAACTGCTAGAAAACCGACATCAAACTGTTTCATAACTTCGGCCTTGATTTTCTCAAACATCTTTGGGCGCATTCGGCGAACTTTCTATTTCATTGGAGGACAGTCTTCCTTGGTGGGCAAGTGGTGAACCACAATATCAGTATCCAACCCAGGCATATCTTCATAAGACCAGGAAAAGATCTCAACATAGTCACGCAGCATCTGAATCAACCGTTGCTTAACACTAGTGTGATCGATGGGAATGAGAACTGACTGTTTTTGGAATGTTGGTTCGCGTTTGCGTTTGTTTTAGCAAAATGTCGCGGTAAGCAAGAGTCGCCACCGTCTTTTATTTTATCCAAAAAGGAAAGGACAAAAGCACAGAAAAATTCCTTTTTGAGATATTTCTCGGGTTTGGGAGGTAGATTATAGAAAGGGAAGGTGTTAGCACCCTTTCTATCCGTGGTTATCCACGGGCTCTTAGGTACTTGCTCATTGTGTTTTCAAAAAATTTGCTTTTCTTTGTGTTTGTGGATTTGAGAAGAGTTTTTGTTTTGAAAGGGGTGTAAGTGCGAAAAGTTTTGTTTTTGTTTTAAAAGGAGCAAGTACTTAAGAACATCTACCTACTCAAAAAGGAATTAGACTGTGCAAATGTCCTTTAGACAGTGTTATCCCACTATTGAGGAGTAGGTAGCACTGTCGTTAGAGTTTTCGGGTCAATTCGATTAAGGGACGTGTGGTCACTAAATCAATGTTAGGATGCCTTAGCGGTAACCCTAATGTCTTAGATCATTTTATCCGAGGCAACCGTTTCGAGGCAACTTTGATCTTTGGACAAGAGGGCGACCTCTAAAACTTCCTATATTCAATGACCACGTTCGAGGCAACCAAGTGAGGTGTACCCTAAGAGTGCGCATGTGCAAGTGTATTGTTTTTCAGTTATTTATCTTTGTACATGTTAATGGTGAGCTACTGTTGATTTTAGGTTAAAGATTTGATCTTGTCATGCATTCCTTATTATCAAACATCTAACAGTTTATATTAAGCGGAAATTAAATTGCGGAAAGTTAAATCTAAACTATTACAAGGCGTCGGGTATTTACATCGCCAAAGACAAACCCTTTAAAATTAAATTGCGAAAAGTAAATAAAAAGCGATAAATAAATAAATAAAGTCCTAAGTTAAAAAACTATTACATTCTCGAAGCAGTTACAATATTGAAATATGGATCAAAAATAATACGCGCGCGAGAAAATTAAATCGGAGTGTCTTAGGATTTTGACCCTTTTTATTAAATAGAGCATATTTTTGTTATTTTTTAGTTAAAAATTAGTCTAAGTTAATAATTGAATTAATTAATTAAATGAAAATATTTTTGGGTTTTTATTATTTAAGGAAATAAAATAAGAATGGTTAAAAATATTAAACCTAATTCTAAATTAATTTTAATTTATTGCAAAAAAATATTAATGTTAAACCTATTTAAACTAAATAAATTAATTAATTGTTATTTACAAAAAATAAATAATAAAATTAATGGAATTAATAAAAATATTATTTTTGTTGTTTCTGCTTTTTTTTGTTATTGAGAAAATAAATAATTTGTTAGTGAATAAATAATAATTAACTAAATAATTAAATAAAAGAAATATAGAGAGAAAAAGAAATAAACCAAAATGGGGGGTATGGGCTTAATTTGATGGTGGAATCAGCAATATCCAGGCCCAAATTCAATCAGCCTGCTTTGACTTTCCCATTCCAATACGCGCTGGTTGACTTTAGTCCATGGTGGATCTGCAACTCTGTCCTTTGGATCTTGGCCTGAAGCCACTTGGCATTTGATGGGGTGAGAAACATGATGGTCCACGCTTTGGGCGCTGCACATGAATACCTGAAGAAAAATCAAATAAAGTGTTTTGGGGGACCTGGGATTCGAACCCAGGTCCCAAGGGGTTTTGCAATAGCACACTCACCAATCCAACCAGCTTGTTCAATTGTTATTGGAATAGAACACAAATATTATATTCAAAACAACTAATTATGCCCTGCAAAAAAATAAAAACGCGCTAATAATTCAAACAAGATAATGGACACAATCCACGTTATCATCTTCTTCAAATAACCCTGGTTATTTACCTGCGGATTTTTATCCGCAGGAAGATTCGTAGGGCATCTCAAAGATCTTCTCCAGACCATGTAAACGAAACCTAAGAGTATCAATGCGTTCGTCTCTTCCTCCTGGTTATCCCTATACCCATCATTAGCATTGATTTTTCCTGTATCAAAAAGGCCTAAAAAACAAGAACAAGAACCCTAGGATCGGGCATCACAGTACAGGTCATGAAAATCAAATTAAATGATGCAGACATGCTGGAAATTATACAAGGATCAAGATTATGTCAATAGTTTATCAAAAGGATGCAAGAATGAATGGTTTCGATTTCATGTTCAGAGCCGTTTTCAAGAACACTTACAGCGCTTTTCAGATAGCTTCAGGCATTGGCTTTGGTTGCTATAGCTTCAGGAGATTGCAAGCAAGAACACCACGTTGTGATTTTGGATTGAATTGGCCTCCAATGTTGATTTCGATCTTCACTTTTTCAAGCTTTTTCTCAAACTTCTTCTGGCCATTTCAGCAGTGCTTTGTGCGTGTTCTTGCTTTGTGTGGCTTGTGTGAGTGTTATAGAATGAATTAGGTTTGATCTTTTGGTCTGAAATCAAGTGCATTGAAGATTCATGATTTGATTTTGATCACCATTATCAAACTTCCAAAAATAGGCCAAATCTGATTTTTTATGCTTGAATGAGCCTTGATACGAATTGATTTGATGAATCATGCCAATTGAAAGTTGTACCAATCACAAAGATATGATTTCATCAATTTTTAGATTTTATTTGATTTAATATTGATTAAAAATGAATTAAATTAATAAAAATTAAATAAAATAGAAAAATAAATGAATGGTCATGAAATCAAATATGGGACACGTGTGTGGCATGACAAGACCATATCAAGTGGAAAAAAGTGGGCCCTTTTGTCAAAAATTGGAGTTTTAAGGATAGTTGACTTTTGGCAAATTTGGAAAATTGTCCAACTTCAACAATGCATAACTTCCTAAATTTTGAACTTTTGGAGGTGTTCTTGGACTTTTTAGAAACCTTGAGATGTCCTCTAATTTACCCTTTTGGTATCATCTCATTTTGATCTTCCATTCTCAAGTTATAAGCTTTGGCAAAAAATATGTTTTTGTTGACTTTCAAAAATGACCTATAATGTCCAAATTTGTAACTTTTTGTGAGTGCATTTCTTGATCTTGGGGTGTGAAGATGGATTGTATTAAATTGCATCCTCTTCAAAATGAGCTTTGGATGGGTCATTTCTCATAAAGTATGAGAAAGTTATGCTTGGTCAAAGTTGAGTTGACTTTTCCTACAAAATCCTAATTTAGCAACTTTTGAGTCTTGATGAATTTTGAGCAATCCTTGATGAATCATGATCAACCCTTGATCAAATGATGAATTATCCTTCAAAATGAGAATGTTGACAAAAAATCTTGAGGTTTGACTGTCTGTAGGTCATAGTTGACTTTTGCCCTAGCATAGTCGATTTTTGGACCTCTTGAGCAATTGACTGACCAAACTTCCTCTGCAAGGCTTGAAATTTGACATGGATGAACTTGAGAACATATTAGGACATTGGGGAGTACTTGAGGTCATTTGGATGCAAGGACCTTGATGCAACACAAAACCTTAATTTTGAGGTTGACTGCCTTAGGAGGTGATTTGACTGTCCAACCCGTGAGCCAATCTTGAGCAACTTGGAGGTTATTCTTGACATGTCTTGAGAAATATGGGAGGGAAAATTTTGGGGTACAACAGTTGCCCCTGTTCAATTTTCTTAAACCTGAGGATATAGATTAGCTTTCGAGCCTTTCGTGATCCGAAGGTGGAAGATAATTGAACACTAGAGTGCCCAGAAATTTGCACTCGCTTGGTGTAGTATCAGCATTGTGATGTCGGGAATGGGCTTACAAATGCCATTTGGAGATTGTTGGTAGGAGGATGGGCTTACAGATGCCATCTGCAGGAATGTCGATCGCATAAGAGATTCCTTAGCGAGAACTTGCATACCTGTGGTTGTAAAAGATTCCACTGAGGAAGTCTAAACTTTGTTGAGATTTAGGAATCTGGCATGTACTTCAACTGAGAGAATGCCTCGACTGAGTCTTAAGAACCTGTCCATAATTCAATTGGGGGGAAACATCTTCATCAAGATCTAGGAACTGTCTCGTGCTCAACGTAGTATACCGTTGAGGTTATAGCACTTGTCCATACTATGACGGAGGAAAACATCAAGATCTAGGAACTGACTCGTGCTCAATGGAGTATACCGTTGAGGTTATAGTACTCGTCCATACTATGACGTAGGGAAACATCAAGATCTAGGAACTGACTCGTGCTCAATGGAGTATACCGTTGAGGTTATAGTACTCGTCCACACTATGACGTAGGGAAACATCTTCATCAAGATCTAGGAACTGACTCGTGCTCAATGGAGTATACCGTTGAGGTTATAGTACTCGTCCACACTATGACGTAGGGAAACATCTTCATCAAGATCTAGGAACTGTCTCGTGCTCAACGTAGTATACCGTTGAGGTTATAGCACTTGTCCACACCATGACATAGGAAAACATCAAGATCTAGGAACTGACTCGTGCTCAATGGAGTATACTGTTGAGGTTATAGTACTCGTCCACACTATGACGTAGGGAAACATCTTCATCAAGATCTAGGAACTGACTCGTGCTCAATGGAGTATACCGTTGAGGTTATAGTACTCGTCCATACTATGACGTAGGGAAACATCTTCATCAAGATCTAGGAACTGTCTCGTGCTCAACGTAGTATACCGTTGAGGTTATAACACTTGTCCACACTATGACGGAGGAAAACATCAAGATCTAGGAACTGACTCGTGCTCAATGGAGTATATCGTTGAGGTTATAGTACTCGTCCACACTATGACGTAGGGAAATTGTCTAGATTGAGGACCTTATCTGAAATTCAACCGAGGATAATTCAATTGAGATTTAAGAACTGGTCAGGTCTTTGACTAAGCTGAGAACTTTAACTGTATCTTTCCTGAAAGGTAAAGGTCAGTCATATGCAATGCATGATATGGATCAGGCAATGATGTTCTCAAAATAAATGAGTTTGTATTTGTATGATGCGTATATGCATGTATCATGATGTATGGGGATATAATGTTTTAGCTGGGGAAAATAAATCCCGGAGCTGCTGGAGAATAGAGTTGAGTTCTTCATTTCCGTTGGGGATGATGAACGAAGATGATAAACCTGTAGGAGAGAAAAACTCCGTTGGGGGAATAAACTGATGAAGAGATTACTCCCAGGGGAATTACTCTGTGGGGAAGAGACGTTCTGCTGAAGATTTTAATGATAACTCCGCTGGGGATTCCGTTGATAAGCTCTGTTGGGGATTTTAATGATGAACTCCGCTGGGGATAGAAAGAACTTCGCTGGGGATGATCTTTCAGTTGCAACTTGCTGAGGATAACCCAGTTAGACTCTTGTGAGGATAACCTTCTGAATTTGGTTGGGGAGATTTATTTGTGCTCTACAGGGGATAAGCTTCCAGAATCTACTGGGTAAGATGATTCAACTCTGGCAGGGAAGCCTTTTTTAGACTGCGCTGAGGAAATGACTCCACTGGGGTATCTTGTATTCCGCCGGAGAACATTCTTATACTCCGTTGAGGAATGTTAAGACTGCCGGGGGTATTCTTATACTTGCTGGGGAATGTCTTTATACTCTGCTGAGGAATATTAAGACCTTCTAGGGATACCAAACCTTTTCAGGGCTGATGGTAGATTAACTCTTCTTGGGGAGAGTGTTACTGATTCGTCCATAGTTGCAAGTCTCAGTGGGGAGAGCTACCATTACTATTTTACTCCGTGGGGAGTGACGGTATCTTGGTCATATTCTTCAGCTGAACCTCCCTTGGTACCTTGGTGGACAGAGCAACTAGACAGCTCGAACAATTCTTATTGCCCCTGTTTCTGATATTACCAGTAATTTGCCTTCTGTTTCGCGTGTAAATATTTATGAGCAACAATTAATGTCAAATGCATATATCAAAAATGAACATTGGACGTTCTTTGCAAAACAAAACAGATAAAGGAAAAACAATTTGAAATTTGTCTGAAAATGAATTTGTATTGATTTTGAAGTTTGGCCTGTAAATAGGCATTTTTGTACAAGAGGCTGACGTCCTAGTAAGAGGACGCCGCCGAACAAATAGAATTTATACAATTTGTGAAAAGAAAATAAAACAGCTATGTGAATAGTCCCAATGGGTTCCAACTCTGTTGTTGCCTTTATATCTTCAAGCATCTCATCACTTTGCTATTTAGTTGAAGATGAATCTGATTGATTAGTGTCGTCCGAGCTTGATAGTCGATACCGAAGTCTGGATGCGAGGTGATCCAATGAGACATAGTGTTATGCTTTAATCCCTAACTTTTTCCTGGACTGCCCTTTCGGGTTTTCAGTCCACCGGGATACCCTTTTTTGCCCAAGCCTCCTTTTTAGGTTTTCGACTTGCCGGGTGTACAAATTTTTTCATTTTCATCCCTTATTTTTGCCCGAACCCTTTTGGTTCGTCGGGAAGCCCTCATTTTTGCCTAGGCCAGTCAACCTAGCGGGTCTTTGATCATGCGTAGTATCTTTTCATTATGTCTGCATTGACGGGGTGAGGAAGGTCGTCACCATCCACGGTGGTTAGAATCATAGCTCCTCCTAAGAAGATGTTCTTAACCACAAATGTCCCTTCGTAAGTAGGGGTCCATTTGCCCCTGGATCACCTTGAGGTAAGATAATGCGCTTGATTACCAGGTCCCCAACTTGATACTCTTGTCGTCTGACTTTCTTGTTAAATGCCTTGATCATACGTTTTTGGTACGTCTGACCGTGACAAATAGCAATAAGTCTCTTCTCGTCAATTAGGTTTAGCTGATTAAGCCGGGTCTACATCCAGTCATATTCACTCAAACCTGCATCCTTCATTATCCGAAGAGAGGGTATCTGAACTTCAATATGCAAGACTGCTTCCATACCATATACCAAGGAATAGGGTGTTGCCCTGTTGACGTCCGTGTTGAGGTACGGTACCCATAAAGAGCAAACGGTAACATCTCGTGCCAGTCTTTGTATGTCACTGTCATCTTCTGCATAATCTTCTTAATGTTTTTATTAGCTGCTTCTACAGCCCCATTCATCTTCGGCCGGTAGAGAGAAGAGTTATGATGCTGTATCTTGAATTGCTCGCAGAGCTCAGTGATCATCTTGTTGTTGAGATTGGTACCATTGTCCATAATGATCCTATCTGGTACACCATACCGACAGATCATATTATGCCGAATGAACCGTGCCACGGCGTTCTTGGTTACGGTAGCAAAGGAAGCTGCTTCAACCCACTTTGTAAAGTAATCAATCGCTACCAGGATGAAACGATACCCGTTGGATGCCGTAGGTCTGATCTCACTGATCATATCAATGCCCCATATTGCAAAAGGCCAAGGCGCTGTCAAAACATTCAGAGGAACTGGAGGTATGTGCACCTTATCAGCATAGACCTGGAACTTGTGACATGTTCGAGAATGCTGATAACAGTCGGATTCCATTGTGGACCAGTAATATCCTGCCCGGAGGATTTTCTTTGCCATGGTATGTCCACTGGAATGAGTTCTGAAAGTACCTTCATGCAGTTCTGCCATGATCCTTTTTGCTTCAATCTTATCCACACAACGCAATAAGGTCGAATCATGGTTACGCTTGTAAAGAATGCCATTGCTGATGAAGAACTTCGCCGCGAACCTCCTCAGAAACTTCTTATCATTAACAGATGCACCCTCGGGGTATTCTTGAGCCTCAAGGTACCTTTTTACTTCGTGATACCAGGGCTTTTCTGTTACCTCTTCAGTCTCAAGATCACAGCAATGTGCAGGTTCGTCCAATCTTTCAATAATGATCCGGGGAGCCTCGTTGTCCCAGTTGACTTTGAACGTAGAAGACATTCTAGCTAGCGCGTCCGCCAACTGATTCTCCTCTCTAGGGAAGTGTTCAAAGGTTATCTTCTCAAAATGGGGAAGCAATGTCAATACATACTCCTTGTAAGGGATAAGATTTGGGTGTTTCGTATCCCACTCGCCTTTGATCTGACTGATCACGAGAGCGAAATCTCCGAAGACACTCAAGAACTTAATCCTTAGGTCAATTGTTGCTCGAAGACCCATGATGCACGCTTCATACTCCGCCATGTTGTTGGTGCAGTTAAAACATAGTCGGGCGGTAAACGGAGTATGAGAGCCTTTAGGAGATATGATCATAGCGCCAATGCCATTACCCAAAGCGTTCGAAGCTCTATCAAAGTACATAGACCATCGGGGATCCTTCCTCAAGTCCTTCATCCGGTCCAGGTGTCTTATAATCAGTTATCAATATGATATTCTCGTCCAGGAATTCAAAGTTCATAGACTGGTAATCATCCACTGCCTGGTGCGCCAAATGGTCTGCCAATACACTTCCCTTGATTGCTTTTTGAGTCGTGTACTGGATGTCATACTCAGTCAGGATCATCTGCCATCTTGCTATTCTTCTGGACAAGGCAGGCTTTTCGAAGATATACTTGATTGGATCCATCTTTGAAATCAACAGAGTAGTGTGAGTCAGCATATACTGTCTCAGCCGGCGAGCAGCCCATGCCAAAGCGCAGCAATTTTTCTCAAGCAGTGAGTATCGGGTCTCACAGTCGGTAAACTTTTTGCTAAGGTAATAAATAGCATGCTCTTTTCGGCCAGACTCGTCATGCTGCCCCAGGATGGGTGGCTCTTGGAGATACTCTTTGATTCTTTCGAAAGCGGCCTGACATTCATCATTCCAACGTACCACTTGATCCTTCTTCAGTAACTTGAAGATTGGCTCACAAGTAGCAGTTAGGTGCGAGATGAATCAGTCAATGTAGTTCAGACGTCCTAGAAAGGCTCTGACCTCTTTCTCTGTCTTGGGAGCTGGCATCTCTTGTATGGCTTTCAACTTGGCAGGGTCCACTTGAATACCTTTGTCGCTTACAACGAAACCTAGCAGCTTACCAGACCTTACCCCGAAGGTGCACTTGTTCGGGTTCAATCTCAGCTTGTACAACTTCAATCTGTCAAACAGCTTCTGCAGATGGTCAAGGTGCTCTTCCTCAGTCTGGGACCTCACAATCATATCGTCGACGTATACTTCAATTCATGATGGATCATGTCATGAAACAAAGCAACCATGGCACGCTGATATGTTGCCCCAACATTCTTCAATCCAAAAGGCATGACCTTGTAACAAAAGGTGCCCCACTGAGTAAAAAAGGTGGTCTTATCCATGTCTTCGGGAGCCATTTTTATCTGATTATAACCGGAGAAACTGTCCATAAAGGAGAAGACCTTGTGCTGAGCAGTGTTGTCAACCAGAACGTCAATATGAGGTAGAGGGAAGTCATCCTTGGGACTGGCCCTGTTCAGATCCCTGTAGTCAACACACATTTAGACCTTACCATCCTTCTTTGGTACTGGAACCACATTGGCCACCCACTGAGGGTAAGAAGTCACTGCTAGAAAACCGGCGTCAAACTGTTTCATAACCTCAGCCTTAATTTTCTCAGACATCTCTGAGCGCATACGGCGAACCTTCTGTTTTACGGGAGGGCAGTCTTCCTTGGTAGGTAGGCGATGAACCACAATGTCAGTATCCAACCCAGGCATATCTTTGTAAGACCAGGAAAAGATCTCAACATAGTTATGCAGCATCTGAATCAACCGCTGCTTCACACTAAGCTCCAGATTTGCACCGATCTTGACTTCCCTCTTGTCTGTTTCAGTACCCAGATTCACCGTTTCCACCGGCTCTTCATGTGGCTGAATGACCCTCTCTTCCTGGAGTAGCAGTCTTGCAAGTTCGCCCGGCACTTCGCAATCATCTTCACCTTCGTCTTCAGCTAAGTTGATCGGATTTTCGAAGTCATAACTGGCAGTAGCAGATTCGTTACCAGTGAGATCCAGAGTGGATGTGGACCTGTATATGTGAGTGTGTGTAAATAGCTGTTTTGCAATATATAATAAAGAAAAACAAAGAGCGCAAAATTTGAAATGCAAGAACGTCCAATGTTTTTATTAATGATATATGAAAGTGACACACCAAAGCCCTCACAAAAGGAGCCACGATGCCCCGGGTGAGACACCGGGCCATAAAGTTTCAAAACATTGTCTGTTACAAATTTAAAACAAAAGTTTCATTACTGGGTAACAAAAGTAATAGGGATGAAGTCCTTTGCTGTCCAGTTGTTTGGTCCACCGTCGGCCGTAGGATAGATCCAGTTGTCGAATTCAGACTCCTCTACATCATCTTCAATGGCATTTACTCCCGAGTTGCTGATGAACACAGGAGGTCTTCCAATCCTTGCACTTCGAACAACCCTTTGAGCTTCTGCAGTGAAACCCAAACCAAACTTGTTAGTCTTCTGTGTAAAATCAGGAAGTCATCCCCAATTTGCACACTCACCCTTCTCAATAACACCTCGGGCATCCTTTAAGGAAGCCATCTTCATAGGAGAATCTTCAACCACAGTCTCAGATGATGCCAGTGTCTGAGGAACCTCTTCAAAATGCTGAAATGGGGTCTCAATGAACTCCCCATCCATCTCTACATATTCGAATGAGTTGAGGTGGCTGACCATATACTCTTCCTCCCCTTGTACTGTCACAATCTTCCCTCTGACCGGGTACTTCAGCTTCTGGTGGAGCGTTGAGGTTACAGCTCCAGCTTTGTGGATCCATGGACGACCCAACAAACAAGAATAGGATGGCCGAATGTCCATCACGTAGAATATAGAATTGAAGACCTGAGAACCAACTTTAATTGGAATATCAACTTCACCATGCACCATCCTTTTAGACCCGTCAAAGGCCCTGACAATGATGTTACTTGGCTTTAGCTCCAACCCTTCGCAATCCAACCGGTCTAGAGCTTTCTTGGGCAAGACGTTCAACGAGGAACCAGTGTCAACCAATACATGTGCAAGAGTAGTGCCCCTGCATTCAATGGAGACATGCAGGGCATCATTGTGGTTCTTCCCTTTAGCAGTCAAATCAGCGTCGGAGAAACCCAAACCATTATCAGTAGTTAAATTAGCCACACAATCTGTAAACTGATCAGCTGATGTCTCTTGCGGCACGTGGGCAGTCTTCAGGAAGGTAATCAGAGCCTTAGCATGGGCCTCTGAACACAACAACAGTGACAACATAGAAATCTTGGATGGGGTTTTCCCCAGCTGCTCAACTACGTTATAATCACTCTTCTTAATAATCTTCAAAATCTCTTCCATCTCCTGTTTGGAAGCTTCAACAGTAATAGTCTTCGGTGCCTCCGTCTGGGCAGGCATATCAGTGGTGATCCCTTTACCCCGAGCGTTAGATGACTCGGCGACAGGGGTATGGATAGGAACTTGATCAGGAATCGTGATAGGTACACTTGCAGGTGTAATGACAACAGGTCTTCAGACAATTGGTAGAGCAATATCAGGTGAGAAAAGTCTACCGCTGCGGGTGACTTTAGCAGGCCCAGTAATGTTGCTGACGCCGGTATCAGCATCCAACTCTTGCTTAACTCTTAGAACATAAACATCTGCCCCATAGTGCCAAGGGACAACTTTGTCAGAGGTGTAGGGGATGGGCCCCGAAATAGTGATGATTACGGGTGCGATCTTCGGAGTAGATGTAATTCTAACAGGCTTTCTCGAGGGAGCCTTGAAGAATTGTTGAAAATGGTAATGATGGCAACTTCTTCAGTAGGAATGGAAGGAACAACAATCTTCTCAAACAGGATCTCCTTATTATCCATCAGGTTTTGGATACCTGTCTTCAGAAATAGGCAACCAGTAGGTAAAACAGAACACGTATGGCAACCTTCGCCATAACCCGGAAATAAACCGGCTAGCAACAGGTTCTTCTTGACAGTCATCAGAGGGGTAACAATATCATCCACGGAAACTACAAACAAGTCTTCCTCTACAACATTTACTCCATGTTTGGGCATGGGAGCAGTCACAACATTAGGCCTCTCGGGCGCCTCAAACTCAATCTCCTTTGCATCAATTAGGTCTTGCACCCTGTTCCTCAAAACCCAACAATCATCTGTATTATGCCCCGAGCTATCAGAGTGAAAAGCGCAGTGGGCATTAGGGTTGTACTTTGGTGATGTGGTACTTGGATTCTTCGGAGCTTCTTTTAGAGTCACCAGATTGGTCTTCAGCAACTGTGGCAGAATCTGAGACAAAGTCATGCTGAGACGAGTGAATTGCCTTCGAGGTCTCTCGTCCTTTTGTTGATTGTGATGCTGAGGAGCACCAGCATGTTTTGAAATAACAACCGCATTGACAGCTTGGCTATGTTCAAGTCTATTCTGTCTCCTTGAACTGTAGACAACACTGGACTCTTTCTTAAACGGCTTTTTCTCGGTGCTCAATGAGGCACCCTTCTGTATCTTCCCAGCCTTAATTCCAGCTTCAATCCTCTCACCAGTCAAAATAAGATCTGTAAACCCAGCTGAAGAGCTTCCAATTAGATGGTTAAAGAATGGACCAGACAGGGTCCCCAAAAACATGTCAACAAGTTTACGATCAGCCAAAGGTGGTTGCACCCTTCCGGCAAGGCCTCTCCATTTCTGAGGATACTCTTTAAATCCTTCACCCGTTCCTATTGACATACCCTGGAGTTGGGTACGCGTAGGAGCGAGGTCGGAGTTGTACTGATACTGCCTATAGAACGCAGTAGCCAAATCTTCACAGCTACGGATACTGGCTCCGTCCAACTGATAGAACCACTCGAGCTGAGTCCCTGAGATACTGTCTTGAAAGAAATGGATCCATAAGTTCTTATCAGCAGTGTAAGGTTGGATCTTCCTCACATATGATCGGAGGTGCAGCTTTAGACAGGAAACTCCATCATACATGGCAAAGGCAGGTGCCTTGAACTTATGGGGAATCACCACCCCAGATGATAGACCCAGATCTCTGAAGTCTAGACCGGGCACCTTCTGAATTTCCATAGCGCTCAAACGGTCTTCCAGCTGTTTGTACTTATCCTCAGCAGGTGGATACTATTCTTCATCGTAGTCCATCTCGTTGTCGGAGACCATAGGGCTAGGAGCCCTCCTTTCTTGTGGACTATCTTTCCCTCCAGATGAGGTGGTCAGATCAACTTCATTCTGCAACCCTTTTCCAAACCTGCATCCAGTATTGAACATGATGGTCCTCTTCTTCTTCTTCTTCTTCTTCTCTTTCAGAATCAAGGTCTTCAGGTCCTGCTGACCCTTAGCTAGATTCATGAACAACTCTTGAAATTGGGCATTCTAGGCCTGGAGGGCCTTGATAGCTTGCTCAGTTGAAGGTTCAACAAACATGATAATTGCTGAAATAAACAGCAAAGAAGATAAGAGACCTGTAAAAAGGGTACCTGTTTATGAAGTGCATGGGATGAAATGCGTATGATTATGATTTCAAAGACAATCGGGATTCAAATTTGTAAACAAGAAAGGAAACACACTTTATTAGATTTAAACTTTGAAATTTAAATTGTTCAACAAATTGCCCTTAGGCGTTACAAGAATGGAAATACTAAAAAGTAAACAAAAATTGTAAAAGAAATCATCAAAGGTCCATCAATGCTCCCATGGTCTCTTCTTCTCAGTGCAGACATAATCATTCAGGATTCGCTCGTTCTCCAGTTGCCTAGTTAGCTTCTGGATCTTCTGCTCCTGTTCATTGAACCTCTCTCGATAGGAATCTCGTTCATCCCTCAACTGCATCCAAGACCTCTTCAGTTTCCCAATATCAGTGGGCATATACGGGTGGAGAATAGTTGGAAGAACCCCCTCCTCATTAGCAACTTCAAGAGTAACAGGCCTGACAGCTTCATATGGCATACCTAGTTTCTGGGCACAGATGCAGACCCATCTGAGATATGGCTCCATTGGCAGAGAAGTCTTTGGACCCAATTCATGTGGATCAGATTGGTGAACTCTGTCCCAAGCCCTTATGAATCTACGACGCAACTCGTCGCTATCTCCCTGAAAATCAAAGATGATATGATGCATCAACATCTCATGAGGCCCTTCTCTTCTGGCTCTTCCAAACTAACGGAGAGCTAAGCATGGGTCGTAAGAAACCCCTCCATGGGTTCCGATCAATGGAACATTAGGATACTCTCCACATCGATCAATGACAGTCACCTCATCCATACCTTTGAGAGTCCGGATAATGTCATTATTAGAAAGAGACATCACCGTATAAGCCCAGCCCATTCCTTCTTTGTTCTTCAGTACGGACTTAGGGAGGTGCAAAATAAACCACCTCGACAATAAAGGAGCGCAACACATCAAAGTTCCCCGCTTTCGAGCAGTACGAGCATAAAGCTGATGAAGGATGTCACCCAAGAGAGTGGGTACAGGGTTCTGAGAGATGAAGATCTTTATGGCATTAATATCAACAAAAGTGTCAGGATTCGGAAACAATACCAAGCCATAAATCAAGAGAGCCAAAACATCCTCGAAAGCCTTAAAGTCTAGGCTATCCCAAAAGTAATTAGCCTTGTCAACCAAAAACTTAGTCAGAAAACCCTTCTAGTCTCCCAGTTAGCCATTACCTCTTCTTTGGTCAAGTGAAGGGCTGCAGCAATTTCTTCAGGCTTAAGAGTCTTCTCCCATCCAGTAAACGGGGTCTGCTCCAAAACAGAGATACGAGCAGCTCAGAGAACTCTTCTAGGGTAGGAACCAGCTGATAGTCTTGAAAAGTGAAGCAATGGTACAACGGATCATAAAACTGGACCAGGACACTCATCATTTGTTCGTCCAACTTTGAGGTGACCAAACTGAGAAAAGAACCATGCCTTCTGATGAAGGAAGTAGTGTCTGGTATCCTGACAACCAACTCTTTAAGCAGGGTAGGTACTTGGACAAAGTTGATCCGGATAGTATTCTTACGCATGGGCATCATAATGACCTACAAAACAGAGCAAAAATGAAACCCTCTTGTCTTTGAAATAGGTTAGTCCTTATGCAAGATGTATGCAATGTTATGATGTTATGATGTCATGGTAAAGGCACACCACAAGTATCTACAAAAGGGAAACATGGTAAAGACACACAAGTCACACAAAAGATCCCTTAGATTTCAGGCTGGCATGGAGCTTAGGTACTACCCTCTTTCAGTTCAATTGGTTAAGACATGTCCTAAAAAATAGTAACCGGGTTCTAGAGGATCTCAATATCACTGACTACCCTCAATCGGTCATAATTCCAGTTTAGTAACCTTTTCTTGCGGTCGGAATCATCACGAGAATTTAGTCTCAATGAGTGTAGCATACTGCTACTGTTCTATGGCCAAGTTGGTCAATTTAAGGTTCTAAGGTCAGTTGGTGCTTAATGACTCCTTAGAAGACCCATATTCTCCTCGTTTCAACACAAGGGATATCATTACAGACCAAGGTGCCACACCAACGTAGCTACTGCTTCATCCGTATCGGTCTATGTCATACAGATCCCTCGCAGTTTATTGTTACTTACCTAAAGGGTATCCCCAGATCCGGGTTAGGATCTATAGAACTTCGATACAAGCCCACAAGATTAAAGCATACAAAGCATACAATTGAAAACATAGTGATCTAATCCTAAGGTACACCTCACTTATAAGAAAATTCCCCAACAGAGTCGTCAGTTCTGTGATCGGTGGGAATGAGAACTGACTGTTTTTGGAATGCTGGTTCGCGTTTTTGTTTGTTTTTTCAAAATGTCGCGGTAAGCAAGAGTCGCCATCGTCTTTTATTTTATCCAACAAGGAAAGGACAAAAGCACAGAAAAATTCCTTTTTGAGATATTTCTCAGGTTCGGGAGGTAGATTATAGAAAGGGAAGGTGTTAGCACCCTTTCTATCCGTGGTTATCCACAGGCTCTTAGGTACTTGCTCATTGTGTTTTCAAAAAAATTTCTTTTCTTTGTGTTTGTGGATTTGAGAAGAGTTTTTGTTTTGAAAGGGGTGTAAGTGCGAAAAGTTTTGTTTTTGTTTTAAAAGGAGCAAGTACTTAAGAACATATACCTACTCAAAAAGGATTTAGACTGTGCAAATGTCCTTTAGACAGTACTATCTCACTATTGAGGAGTAGGTAGCACCGTCGTTGGAGTTTTCGGGTCAATTCGATTAAGGGACGTGTGGTCACTAAAGCAATGTTAGGATGCCTTAGCGGTAACCCTAATGTCTTAGATCATTTTATCCGAGGCAACCGTTTCGAGGCAACTTTGATCTTTGGACAAAAGGGCGACCTCTAAAACTTACTATACTCAATGACCACGTTCGAGGCAACCAAGTGAGGTGTACCCTAAGAGTGCGCATGTGCGAGTGTATTGTTTTTCAGTTATTTATCTTTGTACATGTTAATGGTGAGCTACTATTGATTTTAGGTTAAAGATTTGATCTTGTCATGCATTCCCTATTATCAAACATCTAACAGTTTATATTAAGCGGAAATTAAATTGTGGAAAGTTAATTCTAAACTATTACAAGGCGTCGGGTATTTACATCGCCAAAGACAAACCCTTTAAAATTAAATTGCGAAAAGTAAATAAAAAGTGATAAATAAATAAATAAAGTCCTAAGTTAAAAAACTATTACATTCTTGAAGCAATTACAATATTGAAATATGGATAAAAAATAATACGCGCGTGAGAAAATTAAATCGGAGTGTCTTAGGGTTTTGACCCTTTTTATTAAATAGAGCATATTTTTGTTATTTTTGAGTTTAAAATTAGTCTAAGTTAATAATTGAATTAATTAATTAAATGAAAATATTTTTGGGTTTTTATTATTTAAGGAAATAAAATAAGAATGGTTAAAAATAATAAACCTAATTCTAAATTAATTTTAATTTATTGCAAAAAAATATTAATGTTAAACCTATTTAAACTAAATAAATTAATTAATTGTTATTTACAAAAAATAAATAATAAAATTAATGGAATTAATAAAAATATTATTTTTGTTATTTCTGATTTTTTTTGTTATTGAGAGAATAAATAATTTGTTAGTGAAATAAATAATAATTAACTAAATAATTAAATAAAAGAAATATAGAGAGAAAAAGAAATAAACCAAAATGGGGGGTGTGGGCTTAATTTGATGGTGGAATCAGCAATATCCAGGCCCAAATTCAATTAGCCTGCTTTGACTTTCCCATTCCAATACGTGCTGGTTGACTTTAGTCCATGGTGGATCTGCAACTCTGGCCTTTGGATCTTGGCCTGAAGCCACTTGGCATTTGATGGGGTGAGAAACATGATGGTCCACGCTTTGGGCGCTGCACATGAATACCTGAAGAAAAATCAAATAAAGTGTTTTGGGGGACCTGGGATTCGAACCCAGGTCCCAAGGGGTTTTGCAATAGCACACTCACCAATCCAACCAACTTGTTCAATTGTTATTGGAATAGAACACAAATATTATATTCAAAACCACTAATTATGCCCTGCAAAAAAAATAAAAACGCGCTAATAATTTAAACAAGCCAATGGACACAAGCCACGTTATCATCTTCTTCAAATATTTACCTGCGGATTTTTATCCGCAGGAAGATTCGTAGGGCATCTCAAAGATCTTCTCCAGGCCATGTAAACGAAACCTAAGAGTACCAATGCGTTCGTCTCTTACTCCTGGTTATCCCTATACCCATCATTAGCATTGATTTTGCCTGTATCAAAAAGGCCTAAAAAACAAGAACAAGAACCCTAGGATCGGGCATCACAGTACAGGTCATGAAAATCAAATTAAATGATGCAGACATGCTGGAAATTATACAAGGATCAAGATTATGTCAATAGTTTATCAAAAGGATGCAAGAATGAATGGTTTCGATTTCATGTTCAGAGCCGTTTTCAAGAACACTTATAACACTTTTCAGATAGCTTCGGGCCTTGGCTTTGGTTGCTATAGCTTCAAGAGATTGCAATCAAGAACACCATGTTGTGATTTTGGATTGAATTGGCCTCCAATGTTGATTTCGATCTTCACTTTTTCAAGCTTTTTCTCAAACTTCTTCTGGCCGTTTCAGTAGTGCTTTGTGCGTGTTCTTGCTTTGTGTGGCTTGTGTGAGTGTTATAGAATGAATTAGGTTTGATCTTTTGGTCTGAAATCAAGTGCATTAAAGATTCATGATTTGATTTTGATCACCATTATCAAACTTCCAAAAATAGGCCAAATCTGATTTTTTATGCTTGAATGAGCCTTGATACGAATTGATTTGATGAATCATGCTGTGATCGGTGGAAATAGAACTGACTGTTTTGGAATGCTGGTTCACGAAATGTCGCGGTAAGCAAGAGTCGCCACCGTCTTTTATATTCTCCAACAAGGAAAGGACAAAAGCACAGTAAAATTCCTTTTCGAGAATGTTTTTCGGTTTGGGAGGTAGATTTATAGAAAGGGAAGGTGTTAGCATCCTTTCTATCCATGGTTATCCGTGGGCTCTTAGGTACTTGCTCACTATGTTTTCAAAAATTTGTTTGCTTTTCAAGTGTGTGTGGGTTTTTGAAAAAGTTTAGTTTGAAAAACTTCTAGGTAACTCTTGTATCAGTCCTCAAGAGTGTATGAAGTATTTGTTTGGAAACTTTTTGAAAGTGTAGGTGCGAAAAGTTGTTTTTGTTTTTTGAAAGAGCAAGTACCCAGGAGAAATCTACCTACTCTAAGGAATTGAGCTGTGTAAGAGTCCTTTAGACAGTACTATCCCACTATTGAGAAGTAGGAAGCACCGTCGTTGGAGTTATTCAGGTCAATTCGATGATTAGGGACATGTGTGGTCACCGAAGTAATAGTAGGACACCTTAGCGGTAACCCTAATGTCCTAGATCCTTTTTATCCGAGGCAACCGTTTCGAGGCAACTGGATCTTTAGACAGGAGGGCGACCTCTAAAACACCCTATACTTGACGACCACGTTCGAGGCAACCAGTGAGGCGTACCCTAGGAGTGGCATGTGCATGTGTGTTGTTTCAGTTTATATTTATCTTTGAACATGCATTTGTGAGCTACGAGTCGATTTTAATTTGTCATACAAATCTTTCATGCATTTTTAACAGTTAAGAGTGCGGAAAATAAAGTGCGGAAATATGAATCTACGCTATTACAAGGCGCGGGTCTATACATCGCCAAAAACAAAAACCCGTTTTGGAAAATAAATGCGGAAAAGTAAATAAAGCAGTAAAATCCTAATTAACTGTTACATCCTTTGAGCAGATACATAAATAATCAAAAATAGATAATAATGCGCGAATAGAAATTTAATCAGGACGTCCTTAGGGTTTTGACCCTTTTTGAGAAAAGAATTTAAGTTTTGTCCCTTTTTTGCAATTTAATGAAAATATTAAACCTAATTTACTAATTAATTAATTAATTAAAGAAAAAAAAGTTTTTGTGTTTTTAATGAAAATAAAAATAAGAAATTAAAAGTCAAAAGCTAGTAAAAACCTAAGTTTAATTTATTTTACTTATTATAAAAAAAAAAGATTAAAGTTAGCCTAATTTAACTAAATTCATTAATTTACATTTATTTACAAAAATAAAAGTGATGAAGTTAATTTTAATAAATAAAATATTTTTTTGCGTTTTTGATTTTATTAGGAAAAAATGTTAATTGGTTAGTGATTAATAAAAATAATAACGATTAATTAATTAAAGTAACATAATACAAATACAGAGAGAGTTCAGGAGTATACAGGCCTGATTGGAGGGGTGAAACAGCTGTTGGCATCATGTGTAAACTGTTTTGTTTTGGCCATTTGGCTTTTGGCCATTTGTGTTTTGGCTTTTGGCCATTTGTGTTTTGGCCTCCACGTTCCTTGACCTTCTCAGGATATCTGTCTCGTCATGTATTGGTGTCATGTGTAAGCTGTTCTGTTTTGGCCATTTGGCTTTTGCCTTTTGTGTTCTGGCCTCAACGTTCCTTAATGAACCTGCATAGGATCCTGTCTAAAATCTGCAGTGTTGAATCTCATGAACACATTAAATAAAATCATAAAATGCAAATAAAGCCAATATATGAAGAAATTTAATGTTCAGGCACAATATGTCATGTATGAATGATTATACCCTTTTGATCATGGAGATCAAATCAATCTTACCCTTACTGGAAAATTAGTGACATGAATGCTTTTATTCCCTTTTGATCATGGAGATCAAGCCAGCCTTACCCCTACTGAAGAAGTAGTGAGATGTTGGTTTGTAACTGAGATGGTTTGTTTGTAGCGAGATGTTAGTTTGTAACTAGGATGACTTGTTTGTAGTGAGAGAGGGATTTGTAATAAGGATTTCAAGGTTTTAGGGTTCTTGAAAGAATTTGATATTCTGATAGCGTTGTGGCAAAGTTTTTTTCTCTTTTTTCTCCTCTCTGGTTTGTGTGAAAAGAATGTGATTATATAATAGAAATTAGGGTAAAGAAAATGGGCTTTGAATGTGCAATTGGGCCTCCAATGTTCACTTGAGTTCGTCACTTTCCAGGCTAAATCGCAGGGACTTAAGTGCAATTTTTGAAGTTGAAATGTGAAAACAAAATTTAGCCTATATCGAGAACTAACTCTTGTCCGAAAATCGGCTCAATCAGATAAACGGTGAATTAGTTATGAATTTTTGAAGTTTCAGCTTAGACAAACTTATTTTGGGCTCAAGTGTCGATTTTGACACGTTCTTCAATAAAAAACTGGTATTGATCGGAGCATAATCCGGTCTCGACTTTTGAAGCAAAGTTGTAGATCTATGAGTCAGTGACCTTGTGTAAAAATATGAGCCCAATCCGATAAAAATTGACCGAGTTATGAATTTTCGAAGTTTCGGCCCAGATGAAATAATATTCAGCATTCAGGATTTTCAGCGTGTCACGCATTCTGAGCAAAAAACAAAGGCCTTTTGAATACCGTTTGAACTCAATACCTTATGTGATAATATATCCAACTCAATTTGTGAAATTATGGCGCTGGAACAAGCTCGATACGATGAAAATCGACCAAGTTATGATTTTCTGAACATGACGCAAATAAACTTCTGTAAAAAATTTTCTGTATGAAAATACTTGATAAATCCACATTTTTGAAGACCTTCTGATCGAAATTGGCTTCCAGCCGTGAGAGATGAAAACGTAGATAATGTCAAGATGGAATTTTGGCCACTGGAACGGGTTCAAAACGAGCCACGATCTTCAAGTTATGAATTTTTTAGCACATAAAAACTGCACTTTCAGCACACTTTTTCACCATATTTCTTCAAGAAAACTCACACATTCGGATACCTTCCTTAAAGAATTGACTCTTGAGCCGAACCTGAATTTGAGAATATGTTATCAGAGATATCTTGGCGAAAGAACACCTGAATATGACGCGTCGGGTTGGACTTGTGAATTTTTCTTGAAATGTTTTGAGAAATATGGGAGGGCAAATTTTGGGGTACAACAGTTGCCCCTGTTCAATCTTCTTAGACATGAGGATGTAGATTGGCTTGTGTGCCTTTCGTGATCCGAAGGTGGAAGATGATTGAACACTAGAGTACCCAGAAATTTGCACTCACATAGTATGGTATCAGCATTGTGATACCGGGAATGGGCTTACAGATGCCATTTGGAAATGTGACAGAATCTTGTCGGGAATGGGCTTATAGATGCCATTTGGAAGTGTAATGGATAGTTGAATCTGAATAAGAAATAAAATAGCTTTCGTGTATGGAGCATATCTAGTCTATATCTGATTGCCGACGTCTGAAAAAATAGTAGAATGACCATCGGGTCTGGATCGTATCTGGACTGTCTCTTGAAGGAATCTGGACTAAACAATAGAATAGCCTCCGGGTCTGGAGCGTCTCTAAGTTGTCTTTAGAAGTTTGAATCTGAATAAGCAGTAGAATAACATCCGGGTCAGGAGCATCTCTAAGCTATATTTGGAAGGAACTCTGGAATACGTATCGGAATGTCGCCAAATCTGGGTCGCATCTGAACTATCTCTGAATAAGCAATAGAATAGCATCCGGATCTGGAGCATCTCTAGGCCATCTCTGGAGAGAAATATGAATAAGCAGTAGAATAACATCCGGGTTTGGAGCATCTCTAAGCTATATCTGAAAAGAAACTCTTGAATAAGCAAAATAATAGCATCCATATCTGGAGTATTTCTAAGCTATCTCTGAAGAGAAAATCTGAATAAGCAAAAGAACAGCATCCACATCTGGAGCATCTCTAAGCTATCTCTGAAATGGAATCTGGAATAAGTATCAGAATGTAGCCATATCTGGGTCGCATCTGAACCATCTCTAGAAGGGAATCTGGAATAAGTATCAGAATGTAGCCATGTCTGGGTCGCATCTGAACTATATCTAGAAGGAATCTCTGAATAAACAATAGAATAGCATTTGTGGTTGGAGCATCTCTAAGTTATCTCCGAAAAGAAACTCTTGAATAAGCAGAAGAATAACGTCCATGCCCGGAACATCTCTAAGCTATCTCTGAAGAGAAAATCTGAATAAGCAAAAGAACAGCATCCATATCTGGAGCATATCTGAACTATCTCTGAGAAGAACCTCTGAATAAGCAAAAGAATAACATCCACATCTGGAGCATTTCCAAGCTATCTCCGAAAGGAAACTCTGAATAAGCAATAGAATAACATCCGCATCTGGAGCATCTCTAAGCTATCTCTGAAAGGAAATCTGAATAAGTATCAGAATAGCATCCGGTTTGGAGCATTTCCCAGCTATATCTGAAGGGAACCTCTGAATAAGCGATAGAATAACATCCGTGTTTGGAGCATTTCCAAGCTATCTCTGAAATCTCTTTAATGTAGATATGCCCTGGCTAGATACAGGTATCGAATCCACAATCAATCACTCACAGATATGCCCTGGCTAGATACAGGTATCGAATATGGAATTGCGACAGTTGATAGTAATCATCTTTGGATTGACCTTTTTCTTGAAAAGGCAAAACATCAGTTGTATGCAATGTCATGATGTATGAAATGCATGATGTCATGATGTTCAGAGAATAAATGAGATTGTATGATATGATGCGTGTATGCATGCATTATGTATGTAAATGTTTATGAATTGTATTTTCGTCCCGGAAAATAAATCCTTGACGAATGTCGGGAAGTTAAATCCTGGGCTGATATTAAAGAGTAGAGTTCTTCGTTTCCGCTGGGGATGATGAGTGCAAGAATAAACCGTTAGGAGAAGATGACTTCGTTGGTGAATAAACTTGTTGGAGAGATTAATCTACGGGGAATTACTCTGGGAACAGATACTTCGCTGAGATTTTGATGATAACTCCGCTGGGGATAGAAAGAACTTCGCCGAGGACGATCTTTCCGTGGTAATTAGCTGAGGATAACCCAGTTATAGGCTCTGGTGGGGATAACCTTTGAACATGGTCGGGGAGATGAGTTCGTACTCTACAGGTGATAAGCTTCTAGAATCTACTGGGGAGATTGATTCAACTCTCCTGGGGAGACTTTTGGAATGTACTGGGGAATGGCTCCACTGGGGTGTCTGGTATTCCGCCGGGGAACAATCTTAGATTAAGACTGTCGGGGATGCTTGTAGAGGAATATCTGTATACTCCGCTGGGGAATATTGAGATCTTATGGGAATACCCAACTTCCATAAGACTGACAGTAGGCTAACTCTGCTCGGGGGAGAGTATTGTTGACTTGCTAGGGAATGTTGTGCCTTTTTAGGGCTGATTGGAGACCAACTCTGCTTGGGGAGAGTATGGATGAATCTTGTCTTACTCTGCGGGGAGTGAAGGTATCTTGGTCATATTCTACCTTTGTACATGGTGAGCAAAGCAGCTTGTACAGTTCAGACAATTCTTATTGCCCCAGCTTCTATGAGAGAAGGTACCTATGGAGGTCTCGATAACTGCCGATTGACAAATCTTCTTCGAGATGCCGGGACATAGTCGTACGCTTTGATCCCTAATTTTTGCCTGGACCCCCCTTTCAGGTTTTCAGTCCACCGGGATACCCATTTTTGCCCAAGCCGCCTTTTCAGGTTTTCGACTTGCCGGGTGTACAGATTTTTTCATATTCATCCCTTATTTTGCCCGAACCCTTTTGGTTCGCCGGGAAGCCCTTATTTTTGCCTAGGTGTGTCAACCTAGCGGGTCTTTGATTGCGCGTAGTATTTTTTCGACTATGTCCGTGCTCTTAGAATACAGGAAGTTGTCACTGTCAGTAGTGCAGTGTTATCATATCACTAGAAGATCTTCGTTTGATCGTCCAATGCCCCAAGTGATTCAGGCGGAGATTTGCCCCAGGCTGGTTGGCCTTTTGAGAGATTCTCCGAATCTTGACTTAACTGCCCCAGATGATGGACAATGATCATGCCATGCCCCTTGATTGGAGGTGCTTTTGTTCATTAGACATTCGTCGTGCGAACTTCTATGCTGTTCAAACAAATAGTCATATGCAAGCAATGTTATATTAAAAATGCAAAGCTTATGTCTGTTTCGAAGTTTTTTGAAAATGCATTTTTTCATAAAAACAAGTGAATTTTTTGTAAACTGTGATGTCAACTCGTTATTTTACCGCAAGCCTTAAGGAGTCAGGATACCTTTCGTAACAGTATGCTTTCGAACTAACCCATGCTTCAGCTAGGACTTTGGAGGGTTATAACGTAGCCTGGTTCACGGTTTAATAAACAAAGGATAATGGCTCAAATTTTATTTGTACCCACCCGTTCTTCGTGACGTTCTTCAAACCTAAACTCAGTTGATCGTGCGTTAGACCTTGTTTGAGTCTTTGTCCTGATATTCCAATGATGGTTCAGATATTGACAGTTTATTTTGAATAGGCAGTCATTCTTTTTGGTTGAGGGTTTGTAGGACCTCTTTCTTTTTTGATTTTGTTATCCCTGTTTTTTTTTCCTGAACTGTTTCTTTCGTGATTACAGTCAGCGGGATGCCCCAGTTTTGTAAGTCTCCTTCATAGGTTTTGACTTGTTGGGCTTTAGTTTTTTTTTGGTAATGACTGCCTGTCCTTACGATTATTCGGAACCATCACTGTCTCTTGTTTTGGAAGGACCTCTTTGGTGCCATTAGTTGTGCACTTGGATCAACTGAGAGAACTACCCTGCCCCAGGTTATGATTAAGGGTTTTAATTTTCGAAAAGAAAAACTCCTACTTCTTTGGCTCAAAGGGGTTGACGAGGGATTATCTTCCTTATAACTCCAGTGTTTAGGAATTGAAACAATTCCTGTACCTCATCAGCGGGGTCTGTTCAAAAGCATACTGTAGATTGTGGTATCGTTTTCGTCATCCTCCCTCAAGAGGCTTAGAACTATTAATCGAACGTTGAACATCACAAAAATGAAAGCAGTTTAAATATAGCGAATGCGAATATATTGATTCAAAACAGACATATGCGATGCATTGATAAAGTAAAAGAGTTTGACATGAACAAATGTTTGAACAAGCAAAGAAAAATACAACTTGAAACTTCCAATGAACAAAAGGTCTTCTCGTCTAGGGATAGTAGAAGAACTCGACCTGACCATCTGGGGTGAATTTCACTACTCCTCCATCAATCAGGTCCTGGATCTTGTTCTTCAGAGTCCAACAGTCGTCGGTGTCGTGTCCAGGACTGCCAGAATGGTAGGCACATCTCACGCTCGGGTTATACCTGGAAGAGGAAGTGCTGGGATTCTTGGGAGGGTCCCTTAATGTGATCAGATTCAATCTCAACAGGCGTTGTAAGGCTTGAAACAGCGACATGTTGAGCTGGGTGAATTGCCTCTTAGGCTTGCCTGGCTTGCTATGATCAACTCGTTGTTCTTGGCGAGGTCGTTGTTGGACCTGTGAAGTAGTAGCAGCTTGGAGAGGTCTATTCATTGAACCAAACCTTTGACCTCTTGGAGGCTGATTACCGGTTTGGTCCCCAGCCCTGACTACTTGCTTCATACTGTCTTGCTGAAGCTGGTGAGGTTGATGCTGAATTTGTGACCCTGAAGCAAGTTGAGGAGCTTTTCCCTTGTCTTCTTGTCTCAAAGGGAATTTAATGATGACTGGCTCTTCAACCTTAGATGTTTGCCCCAGTTGGTTATTCTGAAGCAATTGGTTGACGAGAACCCTGAGCTCTTCTTGTCTTTGAGCTAAGTCTTGAATGAGAGTCATCTACCCCAGCATTTGGGCTCTCATTGTATCCATCTCAGCTTGCAGACGTTTCAGCCGTTCGTCTTTATTGTCCTCAGAACTATTCCTGACCAAAGTCCCCATAAGGAGTGTCCTCAACTCTTCCTGCCCCTTGGATAGGTTCAGGAGGATTTCCTTGAACCGAGTCTCTTGAGCCTGAAGATCCTGGTTGTCTTGTTGGGAAGCCATTGCTGAAATAAACAGCGAAGAAGGTAAGTGACCTGTAACAAGGGGTACCTGTAATGCAATGATATGTATGTATGCATGCATTGTTTTCAAGGATCTCGCGGGGTAAACAAGAGAATTGTTAGAATCTGGTAGCTTGATTGAAGGAACTTCAAGTTATTGAGAGTCCTTCTTCAAGAGTCAAGGCTCGCCATATCGAGTGGGTCATAGCCCCTGACCCAAGCTGTCATGTTTTGATCTCTGAACAACCTTGGCTAGAGGAAAATAAGTCCTCTTTGCCCCTTGCTAGACATTTTGATTCATCATGACCTGCATCACAAGCCCTTGAGATCCTTGAAATGGGTTAGTCCTTATGCAGGATGTATGCAATGGTATGATGTTATGCTATGCATGGAGTGATGTAAGTAGGCCCTGTAATGAGTCCCAATTAAGGACTGTAAACAAAACCTGCAAGGAACTCGTGTTGTTAGATAACAAGCATGCAAGTAGTCAAGTTTGAAGGCACACAAGTCACACAAAAGAGCCCTTAGATTTTAGGCCAGCATGAAGTTTGGGTACTACCCTCTTTCAGTTCAGTTGGTTAAGACATGTCCTATCAAAAGTAACCGGGTTCTAGAGGATCTCAATATCACTGACTACCCTCAATCGGTCATAACTCCAGCATCGCAATCTTTTCTTGCAGCCAGAACCATCGCGAGAGTTTAGCCTCAATGAGTGTAGCATACTGCTACTGTTCTATGGCCAAGTTGGGTCAATTTAGGGTTCTAAGGTCGGTTGGTGCTTAATGACTCCTCAGAAGACCCATATTCTCCTCGTTGCAACACAAGGGATATCGGTACAGACCAAGGTGTCACACCAACGTAGCCACTGCTTCACCCGTGTCGGTCTACGCCGGACAGGTCCCTCACAGCTTATGCTACCTAAAAGGGTATTCCCCAAATCCGGGTTAGGATCTATGAAACTCCGATGCAAAGCCCACAATTATAAATCAAACAAAGCATGCAATTGAAAACATAGGGTGATCTAATCCTAAGGTACACCTCACTTTATAAGGTCCCCAGCAGAGTCGCCAGTTCTGTGATCTGTGGAAATAGAACTGACTGTTTTGGAATGCTGGTTCGCGAAATGTCGCGGTAAGCAAGAGTCGCCACCGTCTTTTATGTTCTCCAACAAGGAAAGGACAAAAGCACAGCAAAATTCCTTTTCGAGAATGTTTCTCGGTTCGGGAGGTAGATTTATAGAAAGGGAAGGTGTTAGCACCCTTTCTATCCATGGTTATCCATGGGCTCTTAGGTACTTGCTCACTATGTTTTCAAAAATTTGTTTGCTTTTCAAGTGTGTGTGGGTTTTTGAAAAAGTTTAGTTTGAAAAACTTCCAGGTAACTCTTGTATCAGTCCTCAAGAGTGTATGAAGTATTTGTTTGGAAACTTTTTGAAAGTGTAGGTGCGAAAAGTTGTTTTTGTTTTTTGAAAGAGCAAGTACCCAGGAGAAATCTACCTACTCTAAGGAATTAAGCTGTGTAAGAGTCCTTTAGACAGTACTATCCCACTATTGAGAAGTAGGAAGCACCGTCGTTGGAGTTATTCGGGTCAATTCGATGATTAGGGACATGTGTGGTCACCGAAGCAATAGTAGGACACCTTAGCGGTAACCCTAATGTCCTAGATCTTTTTTATCCGAGGCAACCGTTTCGAGGCAACTGGATCTTTAGACAGGAGGGCGACCTCTAAAACACCCTATACTTGACGACCACGTTCGAGGCAACCAGTGAGGCGTACCCTAGGAGTGGCATGTGCATGTGTGTTGTTTCAGTTTATATTTATCTTTGAACATGCATTTG
Organism: Vicia faba; assembly: GCA_948472305.1. Classification (NCBI taxonomy): domain Eukaryota; kingdom Viridiplantae; phylum Streptophyta; class Magnoliopsida; order Fabales; family Fabaceae; genus Vicia; species Vicia faba. Next base: position 360,507,027 of record OX451738.1, read on the forward strand.
TGAGCTACGAGTCGATTTTAATTTGTCATACAAATCTTTCATGCATTTTTAACAGTTAAGAGTGCGGAAAATAAAGTGCGGAAATATGAATCTACGCTATTACAAGGCGCGAGTCTATACATCGCCAAAAACAAAAACCCGTTTTGGAAAATAAATGCGGAAAAGTAAATAAAGCAGTAAAATCCTAATTAACTGTTACATCCTTTGAGCAGATACATAAATAATCAAAAATAGATAATAATGCGCGAATAGAAATTTAATCAGGATGTCCTTAGGGTTTTGACCCTTTTTGAGAAAAGAATTTAAGTTTTGTCCCTTTTTTGCAATTTAATGAAAATATTAAACCTAATTTACTAATTAATTAATTAATTAATTAATTAAAGAAAAAAAAGTTTTTGTGTTTTTAATGAAAATAAAAATAAGAAATTAAAAGTCAAAAGCTAGTAAAAACCTAAGTCTAATTTATTTTACTTATTATAAAAAAAAAGATTAAAGTTAGCCTAATTTAACTAAATTAATTAATTTACATTTATTTACAAAAATAAAAGTGATGAAGTTGATTTTAATAAATAAAATATTTTTTTGCGTTTTTGATTTTATTAGGAAAAAATGTTAATTGGTTAGTGATTAATAAAAATAATAACGATTAATTAATTAAAGGAACATAATACAAATAGAGAGAGAGTTCAGGAGTATACAGGCCTGATTGGAGGGGTGAAACAGCTGTTGTTGGCATCATGTGTAAACTGTTTTGTTTTGGCCATTTGGCTTTTGGCCATTTGTGTTTTGGCTTTTGGCCATTTGTGTTCTGGCCTCCATGTTCCTTGACCTTCTCAGGATATCTGTCTCGCCATGTATTGGTGTCATGTGTAAGCTGTTATGTTTTAGCCATTTGGCTTTTGGCTTTTGTGTTCTGGCCTCAACGTTCCTTAATGAACCTGCATGGGATTCTGTCTAAAATCTGCAGTGTTGAATCTCATGAACACATTAAATAAAATCATAAAATGCAAATAAAGCCAATATATGAAGAAATTTAATGTTCAGGCACAATATGGCATGTATGAATGATTATACCCTTTTGATCATGGAGATCAAATCAATCTTACCCTTACTGGAAAATTAGTGACATGAATGCTTTTATGCCCTTTTGATCATGGAGATCAAGCCACCCTTACCCTTACTGAAGAAGTAGTGAGATGTTGGTTTGTAACTGAGATGGTTTGTTTGTAGTGAGATGTTGGTTTGTAACTAGGATGGCTTGTTTGTAGTGAGAGAGGGATTTGTAATAAGGATTTCAAGGTTTTAGAGTTCTTGAAAGAATTTGATATTCTGATAGCGTTGTGGCAAAGTTTTTTTCTCTTTTTTCTCCTCTCTGGTTTGTGTGAAAAGAATGTGATTATATAATGGAAATTAGGGTAAAGAAAATGGGCTTTGAATGTGCAATTGGGCCTCTAATGTTCACTTGAGTTCGTCACTTTCCAGGCTAAATCGCAGGGACTTAAGTGCAATTTTTGAAGTTGAAATGTGAAAACAAAATTTAGCCTATATCGAGAGCTAACTCCTGTCCGAAAATCGGCTCAATCAGATAAACGGTGAATTAGTTATGAATTTTTGAAGTTTCAGCTTAGACAAACTTATTTTGGGCTCCAGTGTCGACTCTGACACGTTCTTCAATAAAAAACTGGTATTGATCGGAGCATAATCCGGTCTCGACTTTTGAAGCAAAGTTGTAGATCTATGAGTCAGTGACCTTGTGTAAAAATATGAGCCAAATCCGATAAAAATTGACCGAGTTATGAATTTTCGAAGTTTCGGCCCAGATGAAATAATATTCAGCATTCAGGATTTTCAGCGTGTCACGCATTCTGAGCAAAAAACGAAGGCCTTTTGAATACCGTTTTAACTCAATACCTTCTGTGAAAATATAGCCAACTCAATTTGTGAAATTTTGGCGCTGGAACCAGCTCGATACGATGAAAATCGACCAAGTTATGATTTTCTGAACATGACGCAAATAAACTTCTGTCAAAAATTTTCTGTATGAAAATACTTGATAAATCCACATTTTTGAAGACCTTATGATCGAAATTGGCTTCCAACCGTGAGAGATGAAAACGTAGATAATGTCAAGACGGAATTTTGGCCACCAGAACGGGTTCAAAACGAGCCACGATCTTCAAGTTATGAATTTTTTAGCACGTAAAAACTGCACTTTCAGCACACTTTTTCACCATATTTCTTCAAGAAAACTCACACATTCGGATACCTTCCTTAAAGAATTGACTCTTGAGCCGAACCTGAATTTGAGAATATGTTATCAGAGATATCTTGGCGAAAGAACACCTGAATATGACGCGCCGGGTTGGACTTGTGAATTTTTCTTGAAATGTTTTGAGAAATATGGGAGGGCAAATTTTGGGGTACAACACATGCCAATTGAAAGTTGTACCAATCACAAAGATATGATTTCATCAATTTTTAGATTTTATTTAATTTAATATTGATTAAAAATGAATTAAATCAATAAAAATTAAATAAAATAGAAAATAAATGAATGGCCATGAAATCAAATATGGGACACGTTTATGGCATGACAAGACCATATCAAGTGGAAAAAAGTAGTCCCTTTTGTCAAAAATTGGAGTTTTGAGGCTAGTTGACTTTTGGCAAATTTGGAAAAATGCCCAACTTCAACAATGCATAACTTCCCCAATTTTGAACTTTTGGAGGTGTTCTTGGACTTTTTAGAAACCTTGAGATGTCCTCTAATTAACCATTTTGGTATAATCTCATTTTGATCTTCCATGCTCAAGTTATAAGCTTTGGAAAAAAAAGTGTTTTTGTTGACTTTCAAAAATGACCTATAATGTCCAAATTTGTAACTTTTTGTGAGTGCATTTCTTGATCTTGGGGTGTGAAGATGGATTGTTGGAAATTGCATCCTATTCAAAATGAGATTTGTATGGGTCATTTCTCATAAAGTATGAGAAAGTTATGCTTGGTCAAAGTTGAGTTGACTTTTCCTACAAAACCCTAATTTAGCAACTTTTGAATCTTGATGAATTTTGAGCAATCCTTGATGAATCATGATCAAACCTTGATCAAATGATGAATTATCCTTCAAAATGAGAATGTTGACAAAAAATCTTGAGGTTTGACTGTCTGTAGGTCATAGTTGACTTTTGCCCAAGCACAGTCGATTTTTGGACCTCTTGAGCAATTGACTGACCAAACTTCCTCTGCAAGGCTTGAAATTTGACATGGATGAACTTTAGAACATATTAGGACATTATGGAGTACTTGAGTTCATTTGGATGCAAGGACCTTGTTGCAACATGTGATCGGTGGAAATAGAACTGACTGTTTTGGAATGCTGGTCCGCGTTTGCGTTTCGCAAAATGTCGCGGTAAGCAAGAGTTGCCACCGTATTTTATTTTCTCCAACAAGGAAAGGACAAAAGCATAGCAAAATTCCTTTTAGAGATGTTTCTCGGATTCGGGAGGTAGATTATAGAAAGGGAAGGTATTAACACCCTTCCTATCTGTGGTTATCCACGGGCTCTTAGGTACTTGCTCACTATGTTTTCAAAAAGTTTTGCTTTTCTTGTGTTTGTGGGTTTTGAAAAAGTTTTATTTGAAAACTTCGATTTAACTCTTGTATCTGTCCTCAAGAGTGTATGAAGTGTTGTTTGAAAACTTTGTTCGGAAAAGTGTAAGTGCGAAAAGTATTTTTGTTTTGAAAGAGCAAGTACCTGAGAACCTCTACCTACTCAAAAGAAATTAAGCTGTGTAAATGTCATTTAGACAGTACTATCCCACTATTGAGAAGTAGATAACACTGTCGTTGGAGTTTTTGGGTCAATTCGATTAAGGGACATGTGGTCACTAAAGCAATGGTAGGACGCCTTAGCGGTAGCCCTAATGTCTTAGATCATTTTTTATCGAGGCAACCGTTTCGAGGAAACTTTGATCTTTAGACAGGAGGACGACCTCTAAAACACCCTATACTCAATGACCACGTCGAGGCAACCAAGTGAGGCGTACCCTAAGAGTGGCATGTGCGAGTGTATCAGGTTTCAGTTATGTTATCTTTGTAGATGTTATGGTGCGTTACGATTGATTTTAATTTAAGAGAGATCTTGTCATGCATAGCCTATTTAGCACACATCTAGCAGTTAATAGTTGCGGAAAATAAAACAAAACTATTACAAGGCGTCGGGTATTTACATTGCCAAAAACAAACCCTTGAAAAGTAAATTGCGGGAAATTAAATAAAAGCGATAAAAAGGTCCTAATTAAAGCTATTACATCCTCGGAGCAAATACAATTATACAGATAAAAATATGAATAAAGTAATAATCACACGCGCGAGAAAAATTGAATCGGGAGTTTTTAGGGTTTTGACCCTTTTATTTAGGAAAGAAAGAGGTTTTTTGTTATTTTGCATTTAATTAGATTAAACCTAAATTAATTAATTAATGAAAAGAAATATTTTTGGTTTTTTTTTGAAGGTTTAAGGAAATAAAAATAAAATGATTAAAATTTATTAAAAAAACATAATTCTACATTAATTTTAAATTATTGCAAAAAAAAGTTAAAATTATCCTAATTAAAACTAAACAAATTATATTAATATTTATTTACAAAAATAACTAATTAAATTTAATAAATAAAAATATTATATTTTTTTATGTTTTCTGAATTTTATTATGAAAATATTAATTTGGTTAATTAAGTAATGATAATAATAATTAATAATAGTAAAAAAAACAATTTAAATAAAAATATAAAAGAAGAAAAAGAAATAAACCCAGGGGGGGTGTTGGGCCCAAGAGGAGGTGATTCTGGAAATTTGTGGCCCAACGATGCTCAAGCCTGCTTTGACTGTGGCCATCCCATGCATGTGCATTGACTGGAGACTATGGTGAGGGCTCCATTCTGGCCATTGGATTTGAGTGTGGAGACACCTGGCGCATTGATTTTTGAGATGTATGGTGGACTACCTTTGGAAATCTGCATGTGAACATATAAAGAAAAATAGAATAAATGTTTTGGGGGACCTGGGATTCGAACCCAGGTCCCAATACTTCCAGGCCAGCGTCCCTGCCACTACACCATCATGCTTCAATTGATATTATAATGATAAGCAATTAATATATATGAAAACAATCACAATGTAGTAAATAAAAATTAAAACGCGCGCTTCTTTCAAATTGGCCAACCAGATGATAACACATCATCGTCTTCAACCTTTTTCCTGTATAATTAGAATCAGATAGCGGGGGTTTTTAATCCCCACTACTTCCTGCAAGGAAAAATAGCGATTAGGCACACAGCAATCATAAATGTTTCGCGAGGTGTGGGTTGGAATCGTCTTGGCCTCACGATTTCAACCATGTATCCTATTAGTCCCAATTTTTCCTGGATTGAAAAGCCCCATTTAAAAGCTCAAGAACCCTAGAAATTCAGTCATGGTATCTTTCGATTCAGGGCGTTACAGTTCAATTCAATCATGCCATTAGCTTTGTATGGTCTCTAGCAATGCAAAACAATCACAAACACATGTTAAATGCGCATGAATTAGGAGATATAATTCTGAATAAGAAGTGCAAACCGTGGGACTGTATGTGACGATTCTTTGAGCTTTGATGCCTGATTTTGATTGCAAATCAATCCTGGGACCTCCTGCAAAGTGTTTGGATGGACAAATCGCCTTGAATTGGCCTAGAATGCAAGAACAGGTTTTTAAGTTTCTTGGAATTTTTTTGAAATTGACAGGGTTGTTTCTGCAGCTTTCAATCGTGTACTAGGTCATGGTTTACTTGCATACATATAGGAGAAACAAATTAGGTTAAAGTTTTGGATCCAATCCATGTGCATTGAAGATTAAATCCTTGATTGAAAATCAAATATTCTTGATTTTCATGATTGAACAAAGTTGCCAATTTTGGATTTTTTTGTATCTTTTGATTATGCACGAATTGGTCAGCATATCTTGATCATATTTGCTTCACAAATTGATTTAAAAAACAAATCTTCTATTTTCTTATAATTTAAATTAATTAAATGAATTAATATATATTAAAAATCCATTTAATCAATAAATATAAGAAAATAAATCCAATTCATCTTGGTGGGTCGTGCATAAGTCATGGGTGAAGTTTCAAGAAGAGATTTGAGGCCCATTAGCAAAAGGAAGGTGTTTTGAGCAAAGTTGACTTTTGCAAATTCATGAAAATTTCCCAACTTCTCCAATGCACAACTTGCTCAATTTTGATCATATGACCATGTTCTTGGACATTTTGGAAAGCTCTTGAAGTCCTCTAACCAATGCCTTTGGTCCCATGTCATTTGGATTTACCAATCTCAAGTTATGACCTTTGACTCAAAGTGTACTTTTGTTGACTTTTGAATTTGACCTATAATGTAAAAATTGGTAACTTCTTGTGAGAGCATTTTATGATCTTGGAGTGTGAAGATGGATTGTAGGAAATTACATCCTCCTCAAAATGAGCTTTGGATGGAATTTTTCTGACAAACCATGAAAGAGTTATGCCCTTGTCAAAGTATAGTTGACTTTTCTACTGTCCAAAAATAGTAACTTTTGCATCTTGATGATTTTTGAGCTATTCTTGTGGAATCATGATCAAGGCTTGATCAAATGATGATTGTGAATTAAAAATGAGATGTTGACCAAAAATTCTGACTTTTGACAGCAAAATGACCATTTTGCCCTTGTAGTTGACTGTAGATCAAATGGAGCTTTTGACTGTGTGAATTGGCACTGTGAGTCTTGAAACTTGGCATGTAGGTGCTTGAGAATGTATATGGGCCTATGAGTCTTGATTGAACCATTGAAAACCCAAAATTCCTTGAAAGAACCAAAACCCTAATTTTGAATTGACTGCCTAAGGAGGTGTTTTGACTGTACAACCTTTGAGCAATCTTGAACCATTTGGAGATGATTCTTGACATATCTTGAGGAATATGGGAGGGAAAATTTTGGGGTACAACACCTGTATTTTTGCCTGAACTGTTTCTTTTGTGATTACAGTCAGCGGGATGTCCCAGTTTTGTAAGTCTCCTTCATAGGTTTTGACTTATTGGGTTTTTATTTTGAGAGATAATGACTTCCTGTCCTTACAATTATACAGAACCAACACCGTCTTTTGTTTCAGAAGGACTTCTTTGATGCCATTCATTATGCACCTGGATCAACTGAGAAAACTACCCTGCCCCAGGTTATAATTAAGGGTTTTAATTTGTGAAAAGAAAAAAACTCCAACTTCTTTGGCTCAAAGGGGTTGACTAGGGATTATCTTCCTTATAAATCCACTGTTTAGGATTTGAAACAATGCCCGTACCTCGTCAGTGGGGTTTGTTCAAAGGCATATTGTAAAGATAATGGTATCGTTTTCGTCATTCTCCCTCAAAAGGCTTAGAATTTTTAATCGAGAGTTGAACATCACAAAAAATGAAAGCAATTTGAATATAGTGAAATACGAATGGATTGATTCAAAACAGACATATGCAATGCATTAATGAAATAAAAGAGTTCGACATGATAATAATTGTTTGAATAAGCAAAGAAAAATACATTTCAGAATTCAAATGAACAAAAGTCTCTTAGTTTGAACTAGTCATCTCAGATGGAGAATTCTCAGCGGAAGATTTTCATCTCGCCATCCGGCATGAACTCCAACACCCTTCTGTCAATCAAGTCTTGGATCTTGTTCTTCAGAGTCCAACAGTCGTCGGTGTCATGTCCAAGACTATGGGAGTGGTATACACAAAATGCATCGGGACGATAGCCAGGAGCAGAGGTGTTGGGACTCCGGGGAGGATCCTTTAAAGTAATCAGATTGACCTACAACAAGCATTTCAGTATTAGAGATGATGGTATATCAATCTCAGAGAAATGTCTTCCAGGCATATTTCGCTTACGCCGATTACCCCGTTGATGCTGGAGAGGTTGATGCTGGGCTTGTGACCCTGAAGCAAGCTGAGGAGCTTTTCCCTTTTCTTCTTGCCCCAGAGGTGGATGAATGATGGCTTGATCTTAAACCCTAGTTGTTTTCCCCACTTGGTTATTTTGAAGCAGTTTGTTGACGAGGACCCTGAGCTCTTCTTGTCTTTGATCCAGGTCTTGAATGAGAGCCATCTGGCCCACCAGCTGTCCCATCATCTGGATCTTCATTGTTGCCAACTCAATTTGTAGCCCTTCCAACTGATCATTCCTGATGCCGCCTGGATTCCCTAGGACTACGCCCCTTGTGAGGAGAGCTTTTAATTCTTCATGCCCCTGGGATAGGTTCAGGAACATTTCTTGAAGTTGAGCGTTTTGAGCCTGGAGATCTTGGTTGTCTTGTGGGAGAGCCATTGCTGAAATAAACAGCGGAAACATGAGAGACCTGTATTGGATGACCTGTTATACAATGATATGTATGATACATGTATGCAATGTTTTCAAGGATCTCGTGGGGTAAACAAGAAACTGTTAGAATTTGAATCTGGTAGCTTGATTGAAGGAACTTCATGTTGTCGAGAGTCCTTCTTCAAGAGTCAAGCTCACCATATCGAGTGGGTCATAGCCCTTGACTCAAGTTATCGTGCTTGGATTCCTAGACAACCTTGGCTAGAGGAAAATAAATCCCCTTTGCCCCTTGCTAGACTTTTGATTTACCATAACCTGCATCACAGACCCTTGAGATCCTTAAGATGGTTAAGGAAATGTTAAGGTATGATGTTATGATGTGTATGCTATGCGTTTAAGCAAAAGTGTGAGGTGATGTAAGTAAACCCTGCAATAAGTCCAAATTATTGGATAAGGACTGTAAACAAAACCTGCAAGGAACTCATGTTGTCAGATAACAAGAATGTGCAAGTAGTTCAAGTTTGAAGGCACACAAGTCACACATATAGCCTTAAGTTTAGGCTGGCATGGAGTTTAGGTATTACCCTCTTGAGTTTAGTTGGCTCAAAACCTGTCCTATAAATAGTAACCGGGTTCTAAGGAGCTCAATATCATTGGATTGTTTTCTATGTTCATCGTTTTGGTTTAACCACTTAACTAGCGACCAAAATATTCCAAGAAAACAATCCTCAATGAGTGTAGTATCGAGTATCTACCAACTTCGGACTGCACCAAAGTCGATCATCTCACTACCCCTAAAAAAGGCCAAGATGGTCAAGTAAGGTTCTAGTTCATTAATGCTTAGTGACATCACTCAGCGGCCCTGTATTCTCTTTGATTGACTCAAAGGCTACCGGTACTCACAAATATGCCGCACTAATATAGCTATTGCTTCAACCGTGTCGGTATACCCCGCACAGTTTCCACAACGTATTGCTATCTATGAATGTTTCCCAAATCCGGGTGGAGGATTTCAAACCCAAACAATAGAACCAAGTGTAAAGCAAACAAAGCAATCAAGGTAAGCAAGTAAAGGTGATTTAAACCCTAAGGTAACCCCACTTTTAAAGATTATCCCCAACAGAGTCGCCAGTTCTGTGATCGGTGGGAATGAGAACTGACTGTTTTGGAATGTTGGTTCGCGTTTGTGTTTGTTTTTGCAAAATGTCGCGGTAAACAAGAGTCGCCACCGTCTTTTATTTTATCCAACAAGGAAAGGACAAAAGCACAGAAAAATTCCTTTTCGAGATGTTTCTCGGGTTCGGGAGGTAGATTATAGAAAGGGAAGGTGTTAGCACCCTTTCTATCCATGGTTATCCACGGGCTCTTAGGTACTTGCTCACTATGTTTTCAAAAGTTTGCTTTTCTTTGTGTTTGTGGGTTTTGAAAAGAGTTTTGTTTTTGAAGAGAGTGTAAGTGCGAAAAGTTTTATTTTTGTTTTCAAAAGAGCAAGTACTTAAGAACCTCTACCTAATCAAAAAGGAATTAATCTGTACAAGTATCCTTTAGACAATGCTATCCCACTATTGAGGAGCAGGTAGCACCGTCGTTGGAGTTTTCTGGTCAATTCGATTTAAGGGACGTGTGGTCACTAAAGCAATGTTAGAACGCCTTAGCGGTAACCCTAATGTCTTAGATCATTTTTTCCGAGGCAACTGTTTCGAGGCAACTTATGATCTTTGGACAAAAGGGCGACCTCTAAGACTTCCTATACTCAATGACCACGTTCGAGGCAACCAAGTGAGGTGTACCCTAAGAGTGGCATGTGCGAGTGTATTGTTTTTCAGTTACATTATCTTTGTATATTTAGGTGTTCTACCGTTTATTTTCAGATCTTGTCATGCAATCCTAGTTAGCATACATCTAAACAGTTAATATATGTACATGAATTTAAAGTGCGGGAATTGTAAATCCTACGCTATTACAAGGCTTCGGGGAGGGGGATTATTTACATGTCCAAAATTGGGGGAATAAAGCAGTAAAGTGTAAAAGTCTTAGTTAAACTATCACAAACCAGTAGGCAATTACAATAAAATAAACGCGCGCGAATCTAAAAATAACCTCTAAAAATCCTAAGAATAAAATATTTTTGTTGTTTTATTCTATTTTGGGAAAATGATCTAAATCTTCTTAATTTTAGTTTTGAGAAAATGTTAAGATAATTAAATGATTAATTAACAAAGTTAATTTAATAGAAAAAACTAGCATAATGTTTTTGTGGTTTTTTTTTAATTGATTTTATGTTGATTAAAAAAAAGAAATAAAATAGTCAAAACAAAGATGAAATCGAAGGAACAGGCAGTAAATCAAGAAAGGTATAATTCTGGAGGCATGGATCGAAAGAGGTGTGGGTTGTCTTTCGATCCAGTGAAGAGGCTTGATCGAAGGTGCACGAGGGGCTGCACTTTAAGGATGTTCGATCTAGATATGTCATCCTTCGATCTGGGAACCCTGGATCCAGTTCGAAGCTAAGCTGCTAAGCTTCGAAGCTCTGAACAAGATTCTGAGAAGATATTTCCTGCAAAATGAGACAAATGTTAAAGATCCATGGGGGATTTTACCCCCTGATTCGAATCTCCTCCCAATTCGAATCCTTCCTCAATTTGAATCTGCTGAATCTGGGTCTGGGTTTGTTTTATCCTGAGATTCAAAGGAGAAACTTAGATCGTGCCCCAGCAATGGCACGATCTCATCTTTGCGCTTTAGCTTACATGCAACACAATCAGTAATAACAAGAATACATATGCAATGTGTATTTAAATGTCATGAAGGTGCAATTTTGGTTTTGCAAACCCTTACCAATTAAAGATGTATGATTTGTGGCTCTGGGTGTGGAGATGTTCCCTGAGTGGCTGCTTTGGCTTGGATTACTTATGAAAATGTTGATAACCTTTGGTGGGTTTGTGGGCAGCGTATCTCCAGATCCTGGTCTCTTTCTTTTTCTCCTTTTTCCGTCTTTTCCTTTTTGTTCCCCCTGGCACTGTATGCTGGCCCTTGTATTTATAGGAGTGTGATGGTCTAGTAACTGCAAGAGACAACCAATTAAACAGGCATTTAAAGCCATGAGACAAGAATCAGACATATTAAAAGATTTCCTTTTTTGAAATATTCATGTCTCTTTGGAATCTTGAATGAACCTGGACACCTTTGATTTTCGAATGCCTCCAGGCCATGCTCTTCGATTGGTCTTGAGTTGCCTCCTTCGAATGCACTTCTTATGTGCCCTTCGAATGGGCCTTCTGAATGCTTCTTTAAATGGACCTTTTGAATGTTCTTCGAATGACCCTTTGAATGCTTCTCTTTGATAGCTTCAAAGTCCCAAATTGAATTACTCCAGCTTCAATTGCATAGCCCCTTCGATTGAGCCTCCCTCTGCTTCGATTGCTTGATTCGAAAAGGATCACCCTGGTCGAATCATCTCTTGTAGGGTTGGGAGCAAACAAGGCAAGAATCTGGCCTTTAATTCAAATAATTGAGTCCACAATCAGCATTTAATTATTTCTATATTTGCAAGGGACACATGCCATTATGAACTTTGGGTGAACCTGGACAGGTTAGGATATGTGTTTTTGCTTAGTCATGCCAGCCCACTTCATTCCTTCGAATCTGCCTTCTTTGCCAGTTTCAAAGTCCAATTGGAATCTATTTAGAACATTCCCTATTAGACAACTTCGACCAGCCCTTGGCCTTGTGATGAGTCTAAGTTCTGATTCGAAGTGTCTAGAACTTCCTTCATCAGAGCATCTTAGATTAAGAGAAACTCTGCACTGAAATGCCATTCGAAGGTCATTTCATTCTAATGTTCTGATTGAGGTAAAGTATGAAGTTCCAGTCGAAGGACCCTCTGAAGTACTAGTCGAAGCATTGTGAAATTGACTTGATTGAAGGGGTCCAGCGCTCAATCAAAGACTTGCACACCAAAGCTTGATCGAAGGGTTCCAAACACCTAATCGAAGCTTACTAATCAAAGCCTGATCGAAGAGTGCCAAATGCCCAATCGAAGACTGGTGAGTCAAGCCTGTATCGAAGGATTTTGGATACCCAATCGAAGACTTTTCCCAGATGCCAATCGAAAGACACTTTGTTCATCTTCAAAAAACTTTATTTTCCTTAGGCAAGGGTTTGTGACCCACCACATAAGGGAAGACCTTTGAAAACATGAGAGGGCAAATTTTGGGGTACAACACTAACACTTCACTTCGCAGGATCAATAACTTCAAGTTACTGAATCTCCAATTCACTATGATGTACTTTATAGCAGCAACACTCCATCAATCCATCCTTCCTCAGCGAAGGCTTCCAAAAAGGGTTCTACTACTGACGCTTACATGCAAGATCTTAAGAAAGAAGTCCCAACTTCACCTCATTCCTCCTAAAAGTAGAAGTCAAAGGAGTTTGATGATGACCAGGCGGAGACTGCTATCCAAGAAGAACCTAATAACGCAAGCTCAGAACAAAATCATTATGTTGATTCTTCCCCAAAAGCAAATAGAGAGGTCACTGATGAAGATGAGGATTCGATAAGCGAAGCCAACATAACTTTTTCTGAGAAGGAAGATCCACCAAAAGATGATACAACAATGCAAGGCAATGATAACAACAATGATCAACCCCAAAAAATTCCACATCAAATCAAAAATCCTGAAGTGGACCAGGCTCAAATGTCCATTCCTATGGTTACTGAAGATACACTTCCTTCACTCGAAGAAATGGAGCTTCTAAAAAAGATAAGCCTCTGGAGTACATCAAACTTTTCAAAGCTCGAAAATAGTCACTTGCACAAAGTATTTGCCCCAGTCCAACCACTACTTCAAGTGGCACTTCGTCTGGTGAAACAAATGAAGCACTTCTCCAAAAGATTAAGGAAAAAGTCTTTGGGGTCGACTTGTTCGCACTTGCGAAGGTGAATGGTACTGCTGGCGTCTCTTTGCGGAAGCTTATTAACAGTATTGATCTAGTTAATTATCCCCCTGCAACATCTGAGTTTTTGATCGACATGACCACTCTCATCAACAATTTGGAAGCGGATTTTCTCAAGGATAGGGTTGTTGATTCGAAGATCACAGAAAAACAAACTCTTCAAGAGACTAAGTGGTCCAAGGCCTTCGAGTTATCATAGAAATCTGAAAAACGCAAAGAAACTCTCAAGCTTGCTCAAGAGGAACATGATAAGAATGCTAAATCCATCATGCTCTGGAAGCAACAAATCAAAGAGTTGCAGAAACAAATTTCTCAAGCAGAGGATCATCAGAAAGTTCTTGAAGCCATGAACAACAACGAGGCCAATGAAGAGCTGACTCAAAATGTTCAACTTATTGATGAAGCTATAGGCTTAGAAGATGAGATCACCGCTCTTCGCACAACCAATGCTTCGATTGACTGCAGGCTAGGATTCTTGAAGGCGAAGTATAACAAGATGAAGGATAACTTGCCTTTCTGGAATTTGCAATTTTAATGTTTTTCTCCATTATGCATTAGCTTTTTCATAAAGCCCTTTTGTAATATTTTGACAGAGCCATTTTGGCATCCTTTTAATTTATACCATGTTGGCTTTGTTATTTTACTACTTTACTACTCTGTCGTAATTTTTAAATATTTAAGAAAAGGTTTATATTTTTTCAAATACTTACCTTAATTTTCAAGACTCTTCGATCTTCTGCCAGTTCTTCAATTTTGTAGGCGCTGTTAGTGAATGTTTAAATGATTTGAAAGGCGCCTTCTCAATGTGAGGACCATTTTCCTAATAACTTATTCTTTCGATCCATTGGAAAAATCACCTTCCAAACCAAATCATCATTTGAGAAGACTTTTCCCTTAACTCTCTTATTATATGCTCTGGCTACTCTTTCTTTTTGTCTTCTTAGAACTTCCAAAGCATGTAACCTTTCTTCATCCAAATCCACCAATTCGTTCATCATCATCTCCCAATAGAGATTTGTGGAAATTTCGTTTTGCCTTTGGATTTTGACTGACTGTAAGTAAATCTCCACTGGAAAAATTGCATCATGTCCAAATGTTAGACGAAATAGAGTTGTGTTCATTGCCTCTTTGGGGGATGTTCGACAAGCCCATAAGACTTGATATAAGGTTTTGTGCCAATTCTGCTTTCTGCTCACATGTCTATTGATTAGCCTAATGATTACCTTATTAGCTGCTTTGACTTGTCCATTTGCTTGTGCATAATAAGGCGTGGATGTTAGTAATTTTAAACCCATATCTTTAGCGAACTCTTGCATCTTTCGACCATTAAATACTGATCCTTGATTTGTTGTAATGGTTTTTAGGATTCTAAATCTATAAATAATATGCCTCTGGATGAATTCGATGATGCTTTCTTGATCAACATTCACCAAAGGTATTACTTCTATCCATTTTGTGAAATAATTTATTCCCACTAAAATGTATTTCTGATTCTTTGAAGATGATGGCCTAATTTCGCCAATCAAATCCAATGCCCAACCTCTAAAGGGCCATGGCTTGATAATTGAATGTAGTTCACTTGCAGGAGTGTGCTGAATTCCTGCATGAATCTGGTACTCTTGGCATCCTTTGGAAAAATCTATACAATCTTTTAAAATTGTAGGCCAATACATGCCATATCGAAACAAAATCCACTTCATCTTGTGACCTGTTTGATGTGCTCCACATGACCCACTATGCATGTTTGCTAGTGCTAAATAAACTTCACTTTCTCCTAAGCATTTCAACAAGACTCCTTCTGGAGTTTTCTTAAATAATTCATTGCCTACTAGCATATAACTTAAGGCACAATATTTTACCTTTATTTTAGTATTTGTTGTTGGATCTTTAAAATAATTTATTATTGGACTTCTCCAATTTGTATCTGTTAAGCTATCTATGGCTAATATTTTGAAATTTACTTTGTTTGTATAACTTAGACTTGAATTTTTTAAATCTATTGGAGAAGTTTAGTAGCTAGTACCTTGCCACGTACTTCGATCAAATCTTCCAATCTTTCTTTTGATACTTTATATCCTGAAGCGATCTGAGCCAAATCATTTGCTTCTTGATTCTTCGACCTGGGGATGTGCTTGATATCTACATACTCAAACTTTCAAAGCAACCTGTTTGCTATCACGAAGTAAAATATCAAGTTTTCTTTTATGCACTTGTACTCTTTAGTAATTTGGTTGATTACTAATTCATAGTCACCCATTATTTTGACTCTTGTTGCCCCCAATTCCAATAAAGCTTCAAGTCCTGCTATCAATGCTTCATATTCTGCCTCATTTTTCGAACAAGGGGGTCCTTCTATTTTTTACTTAAGCTTTATTGGAATTTTATCTTGAGAAATAATCAGAATTCCAATTCCAATTCCTTCCTTATGTGTAGAACCATCAAAGAACAACTTCCAAGGTTCTAACTCCACAAGATTCTGGGATGCTTCTACCAATGCATGGTCGACAATGGAATCAGATACTACTTGTCCCTTCATTGCTTTTAAAGGCAAGAAAGTCAAAGAGTACTCTGTTAGAGCCAATGCCCATTGTTGTACCCCAAAATTTTCCCTCCCATATTCTTCAAAGATTTGCCAAATCAAAGCTCCAAAGTTCCCCAAGGGTTGCACAGTGCAAAGGTCTCCTATACAGTCAAAACTAGGGTTTGTATTCTGGTCAAGAAAATGAAGTTTCCAAAGGTCCAATCAAGTCTCACATGCCTATAAACATGGTCAAGCATCCTCATATCAAGTTTCAAGACATTCAGCTCAAAATTGCACAGTCAAAACCCTAAATTGCACTACAGTCAACTGTAGGGGCAAAATGGTCATTTGGCAGTCAAAAGTTCAAATTTTTGATCAACATCTCATTTTGAAGCCTCAAACATCATTTGATCAATGCTTGATCATGATTCTCAAAGCTTGGCTCAAAAATCATCAAAATGCAAAAGTTTCCTTATTTGGACAGCTGAAAAAGTCAACTGTAAATTGACCAGGGCATAACTTTCACATGGATTATCAGAAAAATTCCATCCAAAGCTCATTTTGAAGAGAAAGACATTTCCTACAACTCATCTTCATACTTCAAGTCCAAGAAATGCTCTCACAAAAAGTTATCAATTTCAACATTATAGGTCATTTTCAAAAGTCAACAAAAAGGGACTTTAAGTCAAAGGCCATAACTTGAGATTGGTAAATCAAAATTACATGGGACCAAAGGCATTGGTTAGGGGACTCAAAGACCTTTCCAAAATGTCCAAGAAAATGAGAAAAGCTTAAAAATTGAGCAAGTTATGCCTTGTAGAAGTTGGGAAATTTTTGGATATTTTGAAAAGTCAACATTGATTCAAATGACCTAAAATTGCTAATGGGCCCATTTTTCTTCCACAATTCATCATTCCAAGCATGTGCACGACCACTTGGTCCAAAGGGAAGTATTTTTTCATTTTTTATTTATTTATTTGAATTTTTATTTATAATAATTCACTTAAATCAATTAAATATGTGAAAAATATTTAACTTAACCTAACAAATCTTTTTGTACATGTTTTATTCTCAATAATTTGTGCATATCCCAATATAGAAAGATTTGGAGAGATTGGAGTTGATTTGTATCAAAAAGCACATGGAAAGATTGAAAAAATAATGATGGAAAATCAAATCTCAAAATCCATGAATGAAAGAGATTTTGATCAATTTTGTTAACCTAATTTGTTCACTACATAAGCTAGAATGAAACCCTAATGCAAAAACACACGCAGCTGCTCAGAAAACTCCATTCACCAATTGGAATTTTTTGCAAAAAACTCATAATTGAAAACATCTTTGCAGTTTGATTCAAGGCACGATTTTTATCTCATTAGCTTCCTCAAGCATCACTGAACGTTTCCCAATCAAGAACATTCTTCAAAGCTTAAGGAATTGGTATACAAAACTTGAAATATCTCATGAAAAATTCATAATCGTGTTTTCAAATCTATGCATTTTCATGACATTTTAATTATTGATTCATGTTCCTGGTATGATTCTAAAGCTAACCCATGCGTTTAATTGAGTTTTTGCAAGCTGTAGACGATTTCACCATTGCCAAATTCTAGGGTTTTCAGAGTTGGGAATTGGGCGTTTTCAAATAGCGTAAAATTAGAGAACCATAGTGCCATGAATGTATTCAGCAAGCTTGGACGAAGAAGAACCCATACTCGCGCTCAATTTATGAACACCATAGGCCTAATCGCTATTTTTCCAAAACCGGCCTAAGAGAACGCCATTAAAACCGTTGCTCATTCTATTTGTGTTTCAGGAACATGAAGAATATGATACCGTGGCGAATGGTGATAGGCTGATTCAAATTTTCGCGCGCAGACCCACTAACATTTTTGTTTTCTTTTATAATATTTATTAGTTGTTTATATATCAAACGTGCAAATTAGCTCAGCTGGCAAGCGTTGTTGTTGTTAATCCTCATGACCTGGTGTTGCACCCCAAAATTTGCCCTCCCATATTCTTCAAGAAATTGTCAAGTCAAGGTCACAAAATTCCCCAAGGGTTATGCAGTTCAACTGTCTCCTATACAGTCAAAACTAGGGTTTGTGTTCTGATCAAAGAAAGGAAGTTTTCAAGGACCCAATCAAGTCTCATATGCTTACAAAGATGGTCAAGTATCCTCATATCAAGTTTCAAGGCATTCAGCTCAAAATTGCACAGTCAAAACCCTAGATTGCACTACAGTCAACTGTAGGGGCAAAATGGTCATTTGACAGTCAAAAGTTCAAATTTTTGGTCAACATATCATTTTGAAGCCACAAACATCATTTGATCAATGCTTGATCATGATTCTCAAAATTTGGCTCAGAAATCATCAAAGATGCAAAAGTTGCTATATTTGGACAGCTGAAAAAGTCAACTGAAATTGACCAGGGCATAACTTTCACATGGATTATCAGAAAAATTCCATCCAAAGCTCATTTTGAAGAGAAAGACATTTCCTACAACTCATCTTCATATTCCAAGTCCAAGAAATGCTCTCACAAAAAGTTATCAATTTCAACATTATAGGTCATTTTCAAAAGTCAACAAAAAGGGACTTTAAGTCAAAGGCCATAACTTGAGATTGGTAAATAAAAATGACATGGGACCAAAGGCATTGGTTAAAGGACTCAAAGATCTTTCCAAAATGTCCAAGAACATGTGAAAAGCTTAAAAATTGAGCAAGTTATGCCTTGTGGAAGTTGGGAAATTTTTGGGAATTTTGAAAAGTCAACATTGATGCAAATGATCCAAAAATGCAAATGGGCCCATTTTTCTTCCAAGTTTCTTCATGCCAAGCCTATGCACGACCACTAGGCCCAAAGGGAAGTATTTTCTCATTTTTTAATTATTTATTTGAATTTATATTAATATTAATTCATTTAAATTATTTAAATATATGAAAAATATAAAGCTTGACCTAAAAAATCTTTTTGTACACATTCTAGGCTCAAGATTTCGTGTACAATTAAATATGGCAAGATTTGGTGTGATTGGAGCATGATTGAACCAAATAACATGAAAAAAGATTCAAAAAAGATTTTACAAAATCAATTAGCAAAAACCATTATGGCATGAGATTTTGTTCAATTTTGTTGACCTAAAAGTTTCACTATATGATCAGAATCACAACCCTAAAAGAAAGGGACTGCAAGCTGCGCCCCAAGAACCATTTTGCACATTGAAATTTTTCATAAAAACTCAAGAACTGAAAAGTGCCTTAGAGGTCGATTCAAGCATCAACTTTCATTCCATTAGCATCCTGAAGCACCACTGGACGTTTCTCAATCATTAACATCAACCAAAACACCCTGAATTGGTACCCCTAAGTCAAACCGTACCTCAAAATTCTTGAAATCGCATAGCATAAATTAAGCATCCTTTTGCATTTTTCTTTGTGGATTCTTGCTTATAATGATGTTCCTAAGCTAACCAACATGTTCAATTATGTTTTTGTGCCATATATGCGTTTTCGCCATTGTCAAATATTAGGGTTGCAGGTTTTCTGAATTGGGGATTTTGCATAAAGGAAAAATTAGAGCTCATGAGTACCATGGTTGGATTCAGTACCTCAAGACGAAGATATCTTGACCCTCGCGCCTAATTTCTGATCACCATAGCGCTATTCGCTATTTCTTCGAAGGTTGCCTAACACCACGGTTGCAAAACCGTCGCCTATTTGTTTTATTTTACAGGGTGGGGAAGAAGACGACCTCGTGTCCAATGGTCATTGGCTCTTTTGAAATTCGCGCGTTTTTAATCCATTAGCATTATGTTTTACTTATCATATTTACGTGTTATTATATGTTAACTAAAAAGCGTTTGGTTCAGTGGTAACACGTTATGCATATGACATCAAAGACCTGGGTTCAAGTCCCAGGTCTTGCATATTTCGTTATTATTTTTCAAACCAATTTCCTATGCAGCGTCAGCAGTGATGTACACCGTGTGTCCACAAGATCCAAGCGCACAGGTGTCCAGGAGATGCAGATCAAGGGCTCAGATCCCAGGCCTATGGTAAACGTTGGTCAATGCACTAGCACACGATCCAGGAAAGTCAGCAAATGGCAAACTCAATTGGGCCAGGCTTTTCAAATCCATACCTCCTAAATTGGGGCTGCCCCCCCCTGGTTTGCCTTCCTTTTTATTATTTTTTTTATATTATTTTGTGTTCTTGATTGCTTAATTTAATTTCACAAAAACATAAAAACATTATAAAAATCAGAAAAGACCAAAAAATAATAAATATGTATATTATAATTATTTTTAAACAAAATGCTTGTAAATATTTAGTTTAATTAGGTTATAGTTTTAATCTTTTTAATAAAAATCCAAAAAATAGAATTTAGGTTTAATAACTTTTCTTTTTTTAATTTTCCCCTTTTTCAGAATAGTAATATTATTTATTTATTTTCATAAATTAAAAATTGCATGTAAATTAACTTAGATATTAAATTAGGTTAAAAATTCAACCTTTTTCATAATAAATAAAAAACATTAGAATTAGGGTTTGCCTTTTAATTTAATTTCAATTAACTCCTTTTTTCTTTTAAATCTTAAAAAACACAAAAATACCAAAACATTTAATTTTTAATTTTTTTATTTTAATTCATTAATTTAATTATTTTTGCAAAAGGGTCCAACGCCCGTCGCTTTTAATTATTAATTTTGCGCATTTATTTTATGTCACTTATTATAATTATGTAATTGTCCCTAAGCCTTGTAACTTTACTTTTCGCACCTTATTTTTCCGCTTTATTTATTTTCCGCTAAATCGGGTCCGGTTTAATTTTGGCGATGTGGACCCGCGCCATTTGTAATAACCTTAGATTTATTTTCCCGCAAAACTTTTTAACTGTTAATAAATGCATGCAAGAATGAATGGACAAATTAAAATCAAGCGTAGAACACGACAAACATGACAAGACAAATAACTGAAACATGACACACAATTCGCACACACCACCCCTAGGGTACGCCTCACTGTTGCCTTTCGAAAGGTGATCGTCAAGTAGAGGACGTCTTAGTAAGTCCTCATGATCCGGGAACCTGGCATGAGGGTAGCTTCTAAGGTGTCTTCCCATTGCTCCGGTGATCACCACGTCCCTAAAACTCGAATTGACCCGAACACCTCCAACGGTGGTGCTACCTACCTCTCAATGGTGGGATGGCACTACTTTTAAGGACATTTACACAGACGAATTCCTTAGGGTAGGTAGGTTCTCCAGGATACTTGCTCTAACTTCAAAAACAAATCAAAACATCTTTTCACACTGACACATTTTCAAAAGCTTTCCTAGCAAACTTTTCAAACACTCTGACGTACGAGTCGATCTGAATTTTTTCAAAGAAACTTTTAAACCCACATTGAAAAGCAAGCAAACAATTTTGAAAACACATTGAGCAAGTACCTAAGAGCCCATGGATAACCATGGATAGAAAGGGTGCTAACACCTTCCCTTTCTATAACCTACCTCCCGAACCGAGAGCAATCTCTTTAAGGAATTTTTCTGTGCTTTTGTCCTTTCCATTTGGAGAAAATAAAAGACGGTGGCGACTCTTGCTTCCGCGACATTTCGCGAACCAGCGTTAAACAGTCAGTTCCAGATCCACCGATCACAGAACTGGCGACTCTGCTGGGGAAATCTTTTAAAGTGAGGTGTACCTTAGGGCTAGCTTATAACTATGTTTTCAATTGTTTTCCTTTTGTGCTTTAAATTGTGGGTTGCTTGGGAGTTCTATAGATCCTAACCCGGATCTGGGGGATACCTTTCTTAGAAAGTAGCAACAAGGCTGTGAGGAAACTGTGCGGGGTATACCGACATGGTTGAAACAGTCTGCTACGTTGATGTGGCACTTTGGTGTGTACCGGTAACCCTTGAGTTCAGTCAAGGAGAGTACGGGGCCTCCGCGTGGTGTCGTGAAGCATCAACAGACCTTAGGAACCTTAATTGAACTATCTTGGCCTCTTTAGGGTAGTGAGATAACTGACTTTGGTGCAGTCCGAGGTTGGTTGATACTCGATACTACACTCAATTGAGGGTTGCTTTCCTGGAATATTTCGGTCGCCAGTTCAGTGGCTAAATCGAAACGATGAACAATGAAAGCAATCCCGTGATATTGGGAACCTTAGAACCCGGTTACTTTGATTAGGACAGGTTGAGCCCACCAACTTCAAGAGGGTACTACCCAGACCCCATGCTGGCCTAAACCCTAAGGGCTCTTTTGTGTGACTTGTGTGCCTTCGTACTTGACTACTTGCATGCTTGTTATCTGACCCTTGATGTCTTGCAGGTTTTGTTCATAGTCCTTAATTGGGACTTATAACAGGGTGTACTAATCACTTGCAGGTTCTGTTTATAGTCCTTAATTGGGACTCATGACAGGTTTCACTTAGGTTTCTTGCAGGTTCTGTTTATAGTCCTTAATTGGGACTCATAACAGAGTATACTAGATTTCTTGCAGGTCTTGTTTATAGTCCTTAATTGGGATTCATAACAGGGTACTAAATTTCTTGCAGGGTTGTTTATAGTCCTTAAGTGGGACTCATAACAGGGTGGCTCACATTACCCCATGCATAGCATGACATCACATCATTGCATACCATTGCATACATCCTAACCCATTTCAAGGATCTCAAGGGCTTGTGATGCAGGTCATGATGAACCAACTGCCTAGCCAGGGGCAAAGAGGATTTATTTTCCTCTAGCCAAGGGTGTCAGGGGCTATGACCCACTGGATATGGTGAGCCTTTGACCCTTGAAGAAGGACTCTCAACAATATGCAGTGCCTTCAGTCAAGCTACCGGTTCCAAATGCTAACAAAGTTTCTCTGTTTACCCCGCGAGGTCCTTGAAAACATTACATGCATGTCATACATCTCATTGCATTGCAGGTATCCCTTTGACAGGTTGCTTACCTTTCCTCGCTGTTTATTTCAGCCGATCGTCATGAATCCTGAATCATCAGCCGAGCAGACTATCAAGGACCTTCAGGCTCAGAATGCCCAGTTCCAAGAGCTGATCCTGAATTTAACCCAGGGGCAACAAGACCTGAAGGCTCTGCTTTTGAAGAAGGAAAAGAAAAAGAAGAGGACTATTTTGTTCGGCCCTAGACGCAGATCTGGGAATACACCGCAAATTGAAACTGAAAGGACAACCCCATCTGTGGGAAAAAGCAGTCATCTAGAGGAAAGGGTGCCCAGTCCAGAGGTCTCTGACAATGAAACAGATTTCGACGACGAACAGTACCCTCCGGCCGAGGACAAGTACAAACAGTTGGAGGATAGGCTGAATGCTATGGAGAGCCAACAGGTACCTGGGCTGGATCTTGGAGATTTGGGTTTGTCAACTGGTGTGGTTATTCCTCGGAAGTTCAAAGCATAATCCTTTACTAAGTATGACGGGGCGTCTTGCCCCAAGCTGCATCTAAGGTCCTATGTTCGGAAGATTCAGCCATATACGGTGGACAAGAATCTATGGATCCACTTCTTCCAGGAGAGTCTTTCAGGGACTCATCTCGAATGGTTCTATCAGCTGGATGGGACCAAAGTTTGTAACTGGGAGGAGTTGGCTACTGCTTTCTATAAGCAGTATCAATATAATGCCGACCTTGCCCCTACGCGTACCCAACTCCAGGGTATGTCGTTAGGATCAAGTGAAGGTTTTAAAGAATATGCGCAGAAATGGAGGGATCTTGCTGGAAGGGTACAACCACCTCTTACTGATCGGGAACTTGTGGACATGTTCTTGGGGACCTTGTCTGGTCCATTTTATAACCATCTCATCGGGAATTCTTCTGCTGGGTTCACAGATCTTATCTTGACTGGGGAGAGAATTGAAGCTGGCATCCGGTCTGGGAAAATTCAAGAGGCTGCACCTTCGGACAAGAAGCCTCATCATGGAAAGAAAGAATCCAATGCTGTGCACGGTAAAAAAGGCTGTCATGAGGCAGGGGCAATCCAGATCTCCAACCCCGGACCTGCTCAACAAGGACAGGGGCAACAGCGAAAGGAGAAACGCAGTACACCAAACTCAACATGTCGTTGGATCAAGCACTGCAACAAATGTTGAAGGCCGGGCTTATCACATTAAGGGCTCCTCTTCGGAATCCGAACACTTCTGCACCCAACTATCATCCCAACGATAGGTGCGCATATCATTCAGATAGCCCGGGGCATACTACAGACAATTGCTGGCCTCTCAAGAATAAGATTCAAGATATGATCGACGCTGGAGAGATTCAGTTTGAAGTGCCAGAGACTCCGAACATAATCACTGCTCCATTGCCCAATCATTGAAGCCTTTTGTTTATTTGAATTTCGAGTTGTATTTTTCTTTGCTTATACAAACAATTAATGTCATAGCAAACTCTTTTATTCTATTAATGCATCGCATACGTCTGTTTTGGGAATTAATACAATTGTTTTCATTATATTCAAAATTCTTTTCATATTTTTTTCTGATGATCAACTCTTGGTTAATAATTCTGAGCCTCTTGAGGGAGGATGACGAAAACGATACCACGATCTCTACAGTATGCTTTTGAACGGACCCCGCTGATGAAGTACAGGCATTGTTTCAACCCCTAAACACTGGAGTTATAAGGATGATAATCACTCGTCAACCCATCAGAGCCAAAGAAGTAGGAGTTGTTATTTTCGAAAATCAAAACCCTTAATCACAACCTGGGGCAGGGTAGTCTTCTCAGTTGATCCAAGTGCATGACGAATGGCACCGAAGAGATCTTTACAAAATGAACAAAGACAGTGATGGTTCAGAACAATCAAAAAGACAGGCAGTCATCAAATTCATAAATGAAAAGCCCAAAAAGTCTAAACCTACAAAGGGGACTTACAAAACTGGGGCATCCCGCTGACTGTAATTCCAAAAAAGGAAACAGTTCAGGCAAAAAAAGAAAGGGATAACAAAACCAAGAAAGAGGTCATACAAACCCTCAACAAAAGAAATGACTGCCCATTCAAAATAAATCATCAATATCCGAACCATTATTGGAACATCAAAGCAAAGACTCAAGCAAGGTCTAACGCACGATCAACTGAGTTTAGGTTTGGAGAACATCACGAAGAGCGGGTGGGTACAAATAATTTGAGCCTTTATCCTTTGTTTCTTAAACCGTGAACCAGGCCACGTTATAACCCTCAAAAGTCCTAGCTGAAGCATGGGTTAGTTCGAAAGCATACTGTTACGAAGGTATCCTGACTCCTGAAGGCTTACGGTAAAATAACGAGTTGACATCACGTTTTACAAACATTCATCTGTTTTATGAAAAAGAATGCATTTTCAAAATCTTCAAGACAGATATAGGCGTTGCATTTTTAACATAACTTTGTTTGCATATGACTTTTTGTTTGAACAGCAGGGAAATTCGCACGAGAAATACCCGGTGAATAAAAGCACTTCCAATCAAGGGGCACGGCATGACTATTGTCTACTACCTGGGGCAATCCAGTCAAGATTCGGAGAATCTCTCAAAAAGCCAACCAGCCTGGGGCAAATCTCTGCCTGAATCACTTGGGGGACTCCAGCAACGAATCTGGCCCGATCAGACACCTTCTGGTAATATGGCAACACAAACAGCCAGGGGCACCTCCCTGCATTCTAAGAACATGGACATAGTCGGAAAATACTACGCAGAATCAAAGACCCGCTAGGTTGACATACCTAGGCAAAAATAAGGGCTTCCCGGCGAACCAAAAGGGTTCGGGCAAAATGAAGGGATGAAACGAAAAATCTGTACACCCGGCAAGTCGAAAACCTGAAAAGGCGGCTTGGGCAAAAATGGGTATCCCGTTGGACTGAAAACCCAAAAGGGCGGTCAGGCAAAAGTTAGGGATTAAAGCGTACGACTATGTCCTGCCATCTGTCTACCAGAAGAAGGTTTGTCCATCAACGACTATTAGCACCCCACAAGAAACAGGGGCAATGAAGGTTGGTCTAAGCAGTCTGATTGTCCTATCCTCCAAGGTATCAGGGTAAGTTCCGTTGAAGAACAAGATCAATACAGTTAAATACTTCCCCAGGAGAGTCTAATCTAGTTCCCCAGGAAAGTTGGAATCATCTCCCCAAACAGTAAGCGTATCCCCAGTTGATTCTGGAAGCTTATCCCCTAGCAGGGCACGAACGCGTCGTCCGACTTGATTTAAAGAGTTATTTCCTCAATAGGATATAACTGGGTTATCCTCAGCCAAAAGCCACGGAAAGAGCGTCGTCGACAGAGTCTTCTTATCCCCAACGAAGTCCATCAATACTTCCAGTACAGCAAGGTATCCTCAGCGAGTCATCCTCAACAATTCAGCAAAAGCATCTCCCCACAGAGTATTTCTTCCCAGCATGGTCGTTAGAATATCTTTTTCTCCCTGCAGAATCCTCCATTCGCCAAGTTTATTCCCCAACGGAGTTATCTTCGTCTATGGGAATTCTTGCAACTATTCTTCAACATCAGCCCAGGATACGACTTCCCGGCACCCGTCAAGGATTTATTTTCTTAGACAAACATACATTCATAAAACGTCACATACATCATTATAGCATGCATATGCATCATACTACACGAATCTCATTAATTTTGAAGACATACAGTTCATGCATCATGATTTCGCATACAATTATGTCTTGCCTTTTCAGGAAAAAGATCAATACAAATGACTACTACCAAACTATCGCAATTCTGTCTAGATATAGTTTCGGATATGATCCAGCGATGGTGACGTTCTGATACTGCTTCCAGATTTCCTTCTAGATATAGTTTCAGATGTAAACCCAGCGATGGTGACGTTCTGATACTGCTTCCAGAATTCCTTCTAGATATAGTTTCAGATGTAAACCCAGCGATGGTGACGTTCTGATACTGCTTCCAGATTTCCTTCTAGATATAGTTTCAGATGTAAACCCAGCGATGGTGACGTTCTGATACTGCTTCCAGATTTCCTTCTAGATATAGTTTCAGATGTAAACCCAGCGATGGTGACGTTCTGATACTGCTTCCAGATTTCCTTCTAGATATAGTTTCAGATGTAAACCCAGCGATGGTGACATTCTGATACTGCTTCCAGATTTCCTTCTAGATATAGTTTCAGATGTAAACCCAGCGATGGTGACGTTCTGATACTGCTTCCAGATTTCCTTCTAGATATAGTTTCAGATGTAAACCCAGCGATGGTGACGTTCTGATACTGCTTCCAGATTTCCTTCTAGATATAGTTTCAGATGTAAACCCAGCGATGGTGACGTTCTGATACTGCTTCCAGATTTCCTTCTAGATATAGTTTCAGATGTAAACCCAGCGATGGTGACGTTCTGATACTGCTTCCAGATTTCCTTCTAGATATAGTTTCAGATGTAAACCCAGCGATGGTGACGTTCTGATACTGCTTCCAGAATTCCTTCTAGATATAGTTTCAGATGTAAACCCAGCGATGGTGACGTTCTGATACTGCTTCCAGATTTCCTTCTAGATATAGTTTCAGATGTAAACCCAGCGATGGTGACGTTCTGATACTGCTTCCAGAATTCCTTCTAGATATAGTTTCAGATGTAAACCCAGCGATGGTGACGTTCTGATACTGCTTCCAGATTTCCTTCCAGATATAGTTTCAGATGTAAACCCAGCGATGGTGACGTTCTGATACTGCTTCCAGATTTCCTTCCAGATATAGTTTCAGATGTAAACCAGATATGGTGACGTTCTGATACTGCTTCCAGAAGTCCTTTTTAAGATGTTTCCCTCTCCGACGATGAGTGTGAGGTGATATTCTCCCTATGGTTCCCTCTCCAGCGGTGTGTGAGGTAGTAATCCTTTTTTTAGATGTTTCCCTCTCCGACGATGAGTGTGAGGTGATATTCTCCCTATGGTTCCCTCTCCAGCGGTGTGTGGGGTAGTAATCCTTTTTTTAGATGTTTCCCTCTCCGACGATGAGTGTGAGGTGATATTCTCCCTATGGTTCCCTCTCCAGCGGTGTGTGAGGTAGTAATCACTTTTTCAGATGTTTCCCTCTCCGACGATGAGTGTGAGGTGATCATTCCTTTCAGATTATAATAGCCTATGGTTCTCTGCCCAATACTGCGAAGATAATAATTCCCATCAAGATTTTTCTCAACGAGCGTTGTTGAGATTAAAGTCACCCAAGGTTCTCTTACCATTCATGCTAAGGCAGTAACCATCCCTGGTTCATTCATCAGCGTTTGAAGCTCCAGACTCAGCTCCTGTAACCAGTCAGGACATATCTATACCAAGTGTCTAAAATCAGCTCCTGCAACGTGTCAGGTACTCATTTTTCTTTTGCAGGTATGCAGGTTCTCGCTAAGGAATCTCCTACGCAATCAACATCCAGATGGAATCTATAAGCCCATCATCCTATCCAGCAATCTCCAAATGGCATCTATAAGCCCATTCCACCACACTGCTATCATGTGAGTGCAAATTTCTGGGCACTTTAGTGTTCAATCATCTTCTACCCTCGGATTACGAAAGGCACGTCAGCCAATCTGCATCCTCAGGTCTAAGAAGATTGAACAGGGGCAACTGTTGCACCCCAAAATTTGCCCTCCCATATTCTTCAAGAAATTGTCAAGTCAAGGTCACAAAATTCCCCAAGGGTTATGCAGTTCAACTGTCTCCTATACAGTCAAAACTAGGGTTTGTGTTCTGATCAAAGAAAGGAAGTTTTCAAGGACCCAATCAAGTCTCATATGCTTACAAAGATGGTCAAGTATCCTCATATCAAGTTTCAAGGCATTCAGCTCAAAATTGCACAGTCAAAACCCTAGATTGCACTACAGTCAACTGTAGGGGCAAAATGGTCATTTGACAGTCAAAAGTTCAAATTTTTGGTCAACATATCATTTTGAAGCCACAAACATCATTTGATCAATGCTTGATCATGATTCTCAAAATTTGGCTCAGAAATCATCAAAGATGCAAAAGTTGCTATATTTGGACAGCTGAAAAAGTCAACTGAAATTGACCAGGGCATAACTTTCACATGGATTATCAGAAAAATTCCATCCAAAGCTCATTTTGAAGATAAAGACATTTCCTACAACTCATCTTCATATTCCAAGTCCAAGAAATTCTCTCACAAAAAGTTATCAATTTCAACATTATAGGTCATTTTCAAAAGTCAACAAAAAGGGACTTTAAGTCAAAGGCCATAACTTGAGATTGGTAAATAAAAATGACATGGGACCAAAGGCATTGGTTAAAGGACTCAAAGATCTTTCCAAAATGTCCAAGAACATGTGAAAAGCTTAAAAATTGAGCAAGTTATGCCTTATGGAAGTTGGGAAATTTTTGGGAATTTTGAAAAGTCAACATTGATGCAAATGATCCAAAAATGCAAATGGGCCCATTTTTCTTCCAAGTTTCTTCATGCCAAGCCTATGCACGACCACTAGGCCCAAAGGGAAGTATTTTCTCATTTTTTAATTATTTATTTGAATTTATATTAATATTAATTCATTTAAATTATTTAAATATATGAAAAATATAAAGCTTGACCTAAAAAATCTTTTTGTACACATTCTAGGCTCAAGATTTCGTGTACAATTAAATATGGCAAGATTTGGTGTGATTGGAGCATGATTGAACCAAATAACATGAAAAAAGATTCAAAAAAGATTTTACAAAATCAATTAGCAAAAACCATTATGGCATGAGATTTTGTTCAATTTTGTTGACCTAAAAGTTTCACTATATGATCAGAATCACAACCCTAAAAGAAAGGGACTGCAAGCTGCGCCCCAAGAACCATTTTGCACATTGAAATTTTTCATAAAAACTCAAGAACTGAAAAGTGCCTTAGAGGTCGATTCAAGCATCAACTTTCATTCCATTAGCATCCTGAAGCACCACTGGACGTTTCTCAATCATTAACATCAACCAAAACACCCTGAATTGGTACCCCTAAGTCAAACCGTACCTCAAAATTCTTGAAATCGCATAGCATAAATTAAGCATCCTTTTGCATTTTTCTTTGTGGATTCTTGCTTATAATGATGTTCCTAAGCTAACCAACATGTTCAATTATGTTTTTGTGCCATATATGCGTTTTCGCCATTGTCAAATATTAGGGTTGCAGGTTTTCTGAATTGGGGATTTTGCATAAAGGAAAAATTAGAGCTCATGAGTACCATGGTTGGATTCAGTACCTCAAGACGAAGATATCTTGACCCTCGCGCCTAATTTCTGATCACCATAGCGCTATTCGCTATTTCTTCGAAGGTTGCCTAACACCACGGTTGCAAAACCGTCGCCTATTTGTTTTATTTTACAGGGTGGGGAAGAAGACGACCTCGTGTCCAATGGTCATTGGCTCTTTTGAAATTCGCGCGTTTTTAATCCATTAGCATTATGTTTTACTTATCATATTTACGTGTTATTATATGTTAACTAAAAAGCGTTTGGTTCAGTGGTAACACGTTATGCATATGACATCAAAGACCTGGGTTCAAGTCCCAGGTCTTGCATATTTCGTTATTATTTTTCAAACCAATTTCCTATGCAGCGTCAGCAGTGATGTACACCGTGTGTCCACAAGATCCAAGCGCACAGGTGTCCAGGAGATGCAGATCAAGGGCTCAGATCCCAGGCCTATGGTAAACGTTGGTCAATGCACTAGCACACGATCCAGGAAAGTCAGCAAATGGCAAACTCAATTGGGCCAGGCTTTTCAAATCCATACCTCCTAAATTGGGGCTGCCCCCCCTGGTTTGCCTTCCTTTTTATTATTTTTTTTATATTATTTTGTGTTCTTGATTGCTTAATTTAATTTCACAAAAACATAAAAACATTATAAAAATCAGAAAAGACCAAAAAATAATAAATATGTATATTATAATTATTTTAAAACAAAATGCTTGTAAATATTTAGTTTAATTAGGTTATAGTTTTAATCTTTTTAATAAAAATCCAAAAAATAGAATTTAGGTTTAATAACTTTTCTTTTTTTAATTTTCCCCTTTTTCAGAATAGTAATATTATTTATTTATTTTCATAAATTAAAAATTGCATGTAAATTAACTTAGATATTAAATTAGGTTAAAAATTCAACCTTTTTCATAATAAATAAAAAAACATTAGAATTAGGGTTTGCCTTTTAATTTAATTTCAATTAACTCCTTTTTTCTTTTAAATCTTAAAAAACACAAAAATACCAAAACATTTAATTTTTAATTTTTTTATTTTAATTCATTAATTTAATTATTTTTGCAAAAGGGTCCAACGCCCGTCGCTTTTAATTATTAATTTTGCGCATTTATTTTATGTCACTTATTATAATTATGTAATTGTCCCTAAGCCTTGTAACTTTACTTTTCGCACCTTATTTTTCCGCTTTATTTATTTTCCGCTAAATCGGGTCCGGTTTAATTTTGGCGATGTGGACCCGCGCCATTTGTAATAACCTTAGATTTATTTTCCCGCAAAACTTTTTAACTGTTAATAAATGCATGCAAGAATGAATGGACAAATTAAAATCAAGCGTAGAACACGACAAACATGACAAGACAAATAACTGAAACATGACACACAATTCGCACACACCACCCCTAGGGTACGCCTCACTGTTGCCTTTCGAAAGGTGATCGTCAAGTAGAGGACGTCTTAGTAAGTCCTCATGATCCGGGAACCTGGCATGAGGGTAGCTTCTAAGGTGTCTTCCCATTGCTCCGGTGATCACCACGTCCCTAAAACTCGAATTGACCCGAACACCTCCAACGGTGGTGCTACCTACCTCTCAATGGTGGGATGGCACTACTTTTAAGGACATTTACACAGACGAATTCCTTAGGGTAGGTAGGTTCTCCAGGATACTTGCTCTAACTTCAAAAATAAATCAAAACATCTTTTCACACTGACACATTTTCAAAAGCTTTCCAAGCAAACTTTTCAAACACTCTGACGTACGAGTCGATCTGAATTTTTTCAAAGAAACTTTTAAACCCACATTGAAAAGCAAGCAAACAATTTTGAAAACACATTGAGCAAGTACCTAAGAGCCCATGGATAACCATGGATAGAAAGGGTGCTAACACCTTCCCTTTCTATAACCTACCTCCCGAACCGAGAGCAATCTCTTTAAGGAATTTTTCTGTGCTTTTGTCCTTTCCATTTGGAGAAAATAAAAGACGGTGGCGACTCTTGCTTCCGCGACATTTCGCGAACCAGCGTTAAACAGTCAGTTCCAGATCCACCGGTCACACCTGGGTTCGAGTCCCAGGTCTTCAACATTCTCAATATTATTTTGCAATTTACAATCCCATGCAGTGCCAACATCAAGACGCACCATACACCCTCCAGATCAAATCGTCCATGTGCATATTGGAATCAAATCAAAGGCTCAGAATTGAGGAACACCATAAACTCTGGTCAACGCGCCAGCATATTCCCTGAAAAGTCAAAAGGGCCAACAAGGTTAATGGGCCAGATTATCACAATTTCACCTCCATGTTGGGGACTGACACCCCCCTAGGTTTGCTTTGTTTAAATATTTTCTTTTACATTATCTCTATTTTTATTTTAATTCTTGTATTTAATTAATTTATTATTTTCACAAAATATCAAAAAAACACCTAAAAATCAAAAAAATCAGAAAAGAGAAAAATAATCATTATTTTTATTTTTAGTATTTTCCTAAATAAATTATATTAATGCATAAATTGATTAGTTTTAAATTAGGTCTTCAATTTTAATTCTTTTGATAAAAAATCTAAAAAAACATAGAAATAGGGTTTTATTAATAATTTTTCATCCTTTTTATTTTCTTTCTTAAATAATTAAATATTTATCTTTATAATTAAATTTGCATGTAAATAACTTAGGGTTAATATTAGGTTTTAATTTTCTTTTCTTAATAAATTAAAAATAAAATAGAATTAGGGTTAGCATTTAATGTCAATTAGTTCCTTTTTCTATTAAATCCTAAAATACTAAAAATACCAAAAAAACAATTCCTTTTCTTTTTTTATTAATTAATACCATGTGATTTTAATTTTGCAAAAGGGTCCAACGCCCTCGTTTCGATTTAATTCTTAATTCGCATATTTCTTTTATTTTCGCTTAAATATTTATGTATCTCTCCCAAGGCCTTGTAACATTTTAATTACTTCTCGCACTTTTAATTTCTTTATTTTCTGTCAAATCGGGTCCTGGTTAATTTTGGCGATGTGGACCCGCGCCATTTGTAATAGCTTAGAATTTACTTTTCCCGCAATATTTTTAACTGTTGAATCAAAGCATGAAAGAATGTATGAACAAAATAAAAGCAAGCGTAGAACACCGATAACATGACAAGATAAATGCAAATGAAAACGACACACAAATCGCACACACCACCCCTAGGGTACGCCTCACTGTTGCCTTGCCTCGAAAGGTGATCGTCGAGTAGAGGATGTCTTAGTAAGTCCTCATGATCCGGGAACCTGGCATGAGGGTAGCTTCTAAGGTGTCTTCCCATTGCTCTGGTGATCACCACGTCCCGAACCCTCGAATTGACCCGAACATCTCCAACGGTGGTGCTACCTACCTCTCAATGGTGGGATGGCACTACTTTAAAGGACATTTACACAGACGAATTCCTTAGGGTAGGTAGACGACTCTAGATACTTGCTCTAAATTTCAAAACAAAACAAAATACTTTTCACACCGACACCTTTTCAAAAAGCTTTCGAAAGCAACTTTTCAAACACTCTTGAGGACCAATACAAGAGTCGAATTGGAATTTTCAAAGAAACTTTTTTAAAACCCACATTGAAAAGCAAACAAACCATTTTTGAAAACACAAGTGAGCAAGTATCTAAGAGCCCATGGATAACCATGGATAGAAAGGGTGCTAACACCTTCCCTTTCTATAACCTACCTCCCGAACCGAGAGCAATCTCTTTAAGGAATTTTTCTGTGCTTTTGTCCTTTCCATTTGGAGAAAATAAAAGACGGTGGCGAATCTTGCTTCTGCGACATTTCGTGAACCAGCGTTAAACAGTCAGTTCCAGATCCACCGATCACAGAACTGGCGACTCTGCTGGGGATATAACTTAAAGTGAGGTGTACCTTAGGGTTAGTTCATAACTGTGTTTTCAATTGCTTTCCTTGTTTGCTTTAAATTGTGGGACTGTCTTGGGAGTTCTATAGATCCTAACCCGGATCTGGGGATACCTTCTTAGAAAGTAGCAACAAGGCTGTGAGGGAACTGTGCGGGGTATACCGACATGGTTGAAACAGTCTGCTACGTTGATGTGGCACTTTGGTGTGTACCGGTAACCCTTGAGTTCAGTCAAGGAGAGTACGGGGCCTCCGCGTGGTGTCGTGAAGCATCAACAGACCTTAGGAACCTTAATTGAACTATCTTGGCCTCTTTAGGGTAGTGAGATAACTGACTTTGGTGCAGTCCGAGGTTGGTTGATACTCGATACTACACTCAATTGAGGGTTGCTTTCCTGGAATATTTCGGTCGCCAGTTCAGTGGCTAAATCGAAACGATGAACAATGAAAGCAATCCCGTGATATTGGGACCCTTAGAACCCGGTTACTTCTAATAGGACAGGTTGAACCCACCAACTTCAAGAGGGTAATACCCAGACCTCATGCTGGCCTTAAACTCTAAGGGCTTCTCTTGTGTGACTTGTGTGCCTTCGTACTTGACTATTTGCATGCTTGTTATCTAACACAGGAATTACTTGCAGGGTTTGCTTATAGTCCTTAATGGGGACTCATAGCAGGGTTTGCTAAGTTTTTGCAGGTTTTGTCCATAGTCCTTAACTAGGACTCATAACAGGGTCTACTGAATTTCCTACAGGTTTTTGTTTTAGTCCTTAACCAGGACTCATAACAAGGTTTACCAAGTTTCTTGCAGGGTTTGTTTTAGTCCTTAATTGGGACTCATGACAGGTTTACTAAGTGCCTTGCAGGTTTTGGTTTGCAGTCCTTAATAGGGACTCATAACAGGGTTACCTACATTACCCCATGCATCATGACATCATACCATTGCATACATCCTAACCCATTTCAAGGATCTCAAGGGCTTGTGATGCAGGTCACGGTGAATCAACTATCCCAGCAAGGGGCAAAGAGGATTTATTTTCCTCTAGCCAAGGTAGTCAGGGGCTATGACCCACTGGATATGGTGAGCCTTTGACCCTTGAAGAAGGACTCTCAACAACATGAAGTTCCTTCAATCAAGCTACCGGATTCAAATTCTAACAATTTTTTCTTGTCTACCCCGCGAGGTCCTTGAAATCATTGCATGCATATCATACATATCATTGCATAACAGGTACCCTTTCTCTGCAGTTTACTTACCGTCTTCGCTGTTTATTTCAGCAGTCTCGTCATGAATCCTGAATCCTCAACCGAGCACACTATCAAGGCCCTCCAGGCTCAAAACGCCCAGTTCCAAGGGCTGATCATGAATTTGACCCAGGGGCAACAAGATCTGAAAGCTTTGCTTTTGAAGAAGGAAAAGAAGAAGAGGAGGATTGTTTTGTTTAGCCCTAGACGCAGATCTGGGAACACCCTGCAGGATGAAGCTGAGAGGACAACTCCATCTGTGAGGAAAGGCAGTCATCAAGAGGAAAGGGTTCCCAGTCCAGTGGTCTCCGACAATGAGACAGATTTCAACGACGAACAGTACCCTCCGGCTGAGGATAGGTACAAACAGTTGGAAGACCGGCTAAGTGCTATGGAGATACAAAAAGTGCCTGGCCTGGACTTCGAGGATCTAGGTCTGTCTTCTGGGGTAGTGATCCCGCACAAGTTTAAGGCACCTGCCTTTGCTAAATACGACGGGGCATCCTGTCCTAAATTGCATCTCAGGGCTTACACAAGGAGGATCCAGCCCTATACAGCTGACAAAAACTTATGGATCCATTTCTTCCAAGAGAGTCTTTCAGGGACTCAGCTCGAGTGGTTCTATCAATTGAATGGAGCCAACATCCATACCTGGGAAGACCTAGCCACTGCTTTCTACAAGCATTACCAGTACAATGCCGACCTTGCTCCTACACGTACCCAACTCCAGGGTATGTCGCTAGGGTCAAGTGAAGGTTTCAAGGAATACGCGCAGAGATGGAGAGACCTTGCTGGAAGGGTGCAGCCTCCATTAACTGACCGGGAACTTGTTGATATGTTCTTGGGGACCCTATCCGGGCCATTCTTCAATCATCTCATTGGTAATTCATCTGCAGGATTTATCGACCTCATCCTGACTGGCGAAAGAATTGAAGCTGGTATCAAGAGTGGGAAAATCCAAGAGGCCACACCTTCTGACACTCACAAAAAGCCTTACACGGGAAAGAAAGAATCTAATGCTGCATACAGCCAAAAGAGTCGTCGTGACCAACATGCAGGGGCAGTCATGATCTCTGGTTCTGCACCACGCCGCCAACCACAAAAGGGAAACCAGCGAAGGCCGGACGAGCCTAAAAGACAATTCACCAACATTAACATGCCATGGTCACAAGCATTGCAGCACATGTTGAAAATGAACCTGATTGCGGTGATTAACCCTCCTGCAAATTCCAAGACCTCCTCTCCAAGCTATAACCCAGAAGCGAGGTGTGCTTATCATTCTGATAGCCCGGGGCACGATACTGAGGACTGTTGGGCACTGAAGTATAAGATTTAGAACCTGATCGATGCCAAAGAGATCGAGTTCGAGCCTGCCGAGACTCCCAACGTGATCACTGCCCCATTGCCAAAACATGGCTAGAGTCGAGAGATTTTCGTTCATTTGAATTCAAGTTGTATTTTTTCTTTTCTTGTTCAGATAAACAATTATCATGTTAAACTCTTTTATTTCATGAATGCATTACACATGTCTACCTTGATTTAATTATGTTTACTATGCTTAAAACTGATTTCATATTTTTGTGATGGTCAACTCTTAATTGAAAATTCTAAGCCTCTTGAGGGAGGATGACGAAAACGATACCACGATCTTTACAGTATGCTTTTGAACAGACCCCGCTGATGAGGTACAGGCATTGTTTCAATCCCTAAACACTGGAGTTATAAGGATGATAATCCCTCGTCAACCCCTCTGAGCCAAAGAAGTAGGAGTTTTTTCTTTTCGAAATTTAAAACCCTTTAATCATAACCTGGGGCAGGGTAGTTCTCTCAGTTGATCCAAGTGCATAACAAATGGCACCAAAAAGATCTTTACAAAAGAAAAAGAAGGCAATGATGATTCCGAGTAATCATAAAGAAAGGCAGTCATTATCTCAAAAAAAAAAAAAAAAAAAAAAAGAGCCCAAGAAGTCAGAACCTATAAAAGGGACTTACGAAACTGGGGCATCCCGCTGACTGTAATTCCAAAAAAGGGAAACAGTTCAGGCAAAAAAGAAAGGGATAACAAAAATCAGACAAGAAAGAGGTCCTACAAAACCTCAACAAAAAAGGGAGATGACTGCCTATTCAAAATAAATTGTCAACATCCGAACCATCACCGGAAAATCAGAGCAAAGACTCAAACAAGGTCTAACGCATGATTAGCTGAGTTTAGGTTTGAAGAACATCATGAAGAGCGGGTGGGTACAAATAATTTGAGCCTTTATCCTTTGTTTCTTAAACCATGAACCAGGCCACGTTATAACCCTTAAAAGTCCTAGCTGAAGCATGGGTTAGTTCGAAAGCATACTGTTACGAAGGTATCCTGACTCCTGAAGGTTTGCTGTAAAATCTTGAGTTGACACCGCACTATATTACAAAAAATGCATTTTCAAAATTCAAGACAGACATAGGCTTTTGCATTCTTAAAATAACCTTGTTTGCATATGACTATTTGTTTGAACAGCAGGGAAATTCGCACGATGAACACCTTGTGAACAGAAGTACCTCCAATCAAGGGGCACAGTAGGAGCATTGCCCATTATCTGGGGCATGGCAAAATACTTCCAACAGGGGCAACTCCCTACATTCTGAGAACATGGACATAGTCGAAAAAATACTGCGCATCATCAAAGACCCGCTAGGCTGACATGCCTAGGCAAAAATAAGGGCTTCCCGGCGAACCAAAAGGGTTCGGGCAAAATGAAGGGATGAAATGAAAAAAACATGTACACCCGGCAAGTCGAAAACCTGAAAGGGCGGCTTGGGCAAAAATGGGTATCCCGGTGGACTGAAAACCCAAAAGGGCGGTCCAGGCAAAAGTTAGGGATCAAAGCGTACGACTATGTTCCGGTATCTCATCACTGGTCTACCCAAAGATTTGTCAAATTATCCCCACAGGTATCCTCTTCCCTCACCTCCGAAGCAGGGGCAATAACGAGTTATCCAG
Organism: Vicia faba; assembly: GCA_948472305.1. Classification (NCBI taxonomy): domain Eukaryota; kingdom Viridiplantae; phylum Streptophyta; class Magnoliopsida; order Fabales; family Fabaceae; genus Vicia; species Vicia faba. Next base: position 360,545,209 of record OX451738.1, read on the forward strand.
GCGATCCAATTGCTCTGTCAACCAAAGTACAAAGGAAAGATCAACATAAGGATGATTACCATCTACCTTTACAAATTCCAGATCGTGGGTTAACATCCGAAACCGAACTGGACAATCATCCACTTAATCAAAATCATGCAACCCTACACAGGTTCCTTCTCAATTTTCAGAATAAGTTTTACACGAACTTATCCCACAAGTAACCTAACCCCGGTTCCTCCAGAAGTCTCACATGGACCTATCTCAAGATGACCTAACCCCGGTTCATCAAGAAGTTTTTACACAAACTTATCCAAGTAACCTAACCCCGGTTCCTCCAGAAGTCTCACATGGACCTATCTCAAGATGACCTAACCTCGGTTCATCAAGAAGTTTTTACACGAACTTATCCAAGTAACCTAACCCCGGTTCCTCCAGAAGTCTCACATGGACCTATCTCAAGATGACCTAACCCCGGTTCATCAAGAAGTTTTTACACGAACTTATCCAAGTAACCTAACCCCGGTTCCTCCAGAAGTCTTACATGGACTTATCTCAAGATGACCTAACCCCGGTTCATCAAGAAGTTTTTACACGAACTTATCCAAGTAACCTAACCATGGTTCCTCCAGAAGTCTTACATGACTTATCTCAAGATGACCTAACCCCGGTTCGTCAAGAAGTTTTACACGAACTTATCCTGCGGCAACCCAACCCCGGTTCCCCCCAGAAGTCTTACATGGATTTAGCTCAAGATAACCTCACCCCGGTTCATCAAGAAGTTTTACATGAACTTACCTCACCAAGCAACCCTACACCGGTTCCCTCTCTTCAAGATGCAGTTTTACATGGACTCGTCACCCAGAAACCCTACACAGGTTCTCCCTTTCCAAGAACGAAGTTTTACACGAACTCGACATCAAGCAACCCTACACCGGTTCCCTCTCTTCAAGATGCAGTTTTACATGGACTCGTCACCCAAAAACCCTACACAGGTTCTCCCTTTCCAAGAACGAAGTTTTACACGAACTCGACATCAAGCAACCCTACACCGGTTCCCTCTCTTCAAGATGCAGTTTTACATGGACTCGTCACCCAGAAACCCTACACAGGTTCTCCCTTTCCAAGAACGAAGTTTCACACAAACTCATCCTCAAAGTAACCCTACACAGGTTCCTTCTCCATTTCAGATGCGGTTTTACATGAGCTCATCAGCAGGCAACCCTACATAGGTTCCCTCTTTCAACTTACAAAATTACAGTTCAAAACCTCCCCAGGAGAGTCCAATCCAGTTCCCCAGGAAAATTGGAGTCCATCTCCCCAAGCAGTAAGCTTATCCCCAGTAAATTCTGGAAGCTTATCCTCACAGAGCACGAACGCGTCGTTCGGCTTTATTCAAAGAGTTATTTCCTTAACAAGATATAACTGGGTTATCCTCAGCCAAAAGCCACGGAAAGGTCATCGTCAACGTAGTTCTTTCTTATCCCCAGCGAAGTCTATTCACACTTCCAATACAACAAAGATATCCTCAGCAAGTTATTACTAACAATTCAGCAAAAGCATCTCTCTCCCCCACAGAGTAATGTTCCCCAGCATGGTCGCTAGAGTATTTTTCTCCCCGCAAAATCTTCCATTTGCCAAGTTTATTCCTCAACGGAGTCATCTTCTCCTACCGGTATTTTTTGCAGTTATCATCCCCAGCGGAAGCGAAATCTATTCTTCAACATCAGCCCAGGAGTGACTTCCCGGCACCCGTCAAGGATCTACTTTCCTAGACGAAAACATACATACATAAACATCACATACATCGTTATAGCATGCATAGACGCATCATATCATACAAATCTCATTTATGTTGAGAGCATCATTGTCTGATCCATATCATACATTGCATATGACTGACCTTTACCTTTCAGGAAAGATTCAACTAAATTCTCAGTCATATTTCAAGACCTAGACCGGTTCAGTTAATCGACTCCAAAGATTTCTTATCCAGTCCAAGGCCTTCTCTAGTCCAGCTAAATCGACTCCCAACAGATTTTTCTGATGAAGACTCAGTAGAAGTTATTTAGGTTATAATTTCCTATTGGTTCTCTCTCCGACGATGCATGAGATTTCCATTTTAGGTTTTTCTTTGAGATTATAATTTCCTATTGGTTCTCTCTCCGACGGTGCATGAGATTTCCATTTTAGGTTTTTCTTTGAGATTATAATTTCCTATTGGTTCTCTCTCCGACGGTGCATGAGATTTCCATTTTAGGTTTTTCTTTGAGATTATAACGTCCTATTGGTTCTCTCTCCGACGGTGCATGAGATTTCCATTTTAGGTTTTTCTTTGAGATTATAATGTCCTATTGGTTCTCTCTCTGACGGTGCATGAGATTTCCATTTTAGGTTTTTCTTTGAGATTATAATGTCCTATTGGTTCTCTCTCCGACGGTGCATGAGATTTCCATTTTAGGTTTTCCTTTGAGATTATAATGTCCTATTGGTTCTCTCTCCGACGGTGCATGAGATTTCCATTTTAGTTTTTTTTTCTTTGAGATTATAATTTCCTATTGGATCTCTCTCCGGCGGTGCATGAGATTTCCATTTTAGGTTTTTCTTTGAGATTATAATTTCCTATTGGTTCCCTCCCCGATACCGCGGAGGTGGTAATCCCAAGATTCGCTCAATGATACTGTTGAAGTCGAAGTCGCCCAAAGATTCTCTCAATGATTGCTGTTGAGGTTGTAGTCGCCTGTGGTTCTCTCCCCGATCCTGCGGAGGTAGTAATCATCCCAAGATTTTCTCAACGATTGCTGTTGAGGTTAAAGTCATCCAAGGTTCTCTCACCGTTCCTGTTGAGGTAGTAACCATCCCTGGTTCATTCATCACCGTTTAAAGCTCCAGATTCAGCTCCTGTAACCAGTCAGGACACATCTATATAAAGCATCTGAAGACCAACTCCTGCAACACGTCAGGTACTCATCTTTCTTTTGCAGGTACGCAAGTTCTCGCTAAGGAGTCTCTTATGCGATCAACATCCAGATGGCATCTATAAGCCCATCCACCTTCCATCATCTCTTAGCATGGCATCTATAAGCCCATCATCCTATCCATCAATCTCCAAATGGCATCTATAAGCCCATTCCCCACATCACACTGCTACTATGTGAGCGCAAATTTCTGGGCACTCTAGTGTTCAATCATCTTCTACCCTCGGATTACGAAAGGCACGTCAGCCAATCTGCATCTTCAGGTCTAAGAAGATTGAACAGGGGAAACTGTTGTACCCCAAAATTTGCCCTCCCATATTCTTCAAAGATTTGCCAAATCAAAGCTCCAAAGTTCCCCAAGGGTTGCACAGTGCAAAGGTCTCCTATACAGTCAAAACTAGGGTTTGTATTCTGGTCAAGAAAATGAAGTTTCCAAAGGTCCAATCAAGTCTCACATGCCTATAAACATGGTCAAGCATCCTCATATCAAGTTTCAAGACATTCAGCTCAAAATTGCACAGTCAAAACCCTAAATTGCACTACAGTCAAATGTAGGGGCAAAATGGATATTTGGCAGTCAAAAGTTCAAATTTTTTATCAACATCTCATTTTGAAGCCTCAAACATCATTTGATCAATGCTTGATCATGATTCTCAAAGCTTGGCTCAAAAATCATCAAAATGCAAAAGTTTCCTTATTTGGACAGCTGAAAAAGTCAACTGTAAATTGACCAGGGCATAACTTTCACATGGATTATCAGAAAAATTCCATCCAAAGCTCATTTTGAAGAGAAAGACATTTCCTACAACTCATCTTCATACTTCAAGTCCAAGAAATGCTCTCACAAAAAGTTATCAATTTCAACATTATAGGTCATTTTCAAAAGTCAACAAAAAGGGACTTTAAGTCAAAGGCCATAACTTGATATTGGTAAATCAAAATGACATGGGACCAAAGGAATTGGTTAGAGGACTCAAATACCTTTCCAAAATGTCCAAGAAAATGAGAAAAGCTTAAAAATTGAGCAAGTTATGCCTTGTAGAAGTTGGGAAATTTTTGGATATTTTGAAAAGTCAACATTGATTCAAATGACCTAAAATTGCTAATGGGCCCATTTTTCTTCCACAATTAATCATTCCAAGCATGTGCACGACCACTTGGCCCAAAGGGAAGTATTTTTTCATTTTTTATTTATTTATTTGAATTTTTATTTATAATAATTCACTTAAATCAATTAAATATGTGAAAAATATTTAACTTAACCTAACAAATCTTTTTGTACATGTTTTATTCTCAATAATTCGTGCATATCCCAATATAGAAAGATTTGGAGAGATTGGAGTTGATTTGTATCAAAAAGCACATGGAAAGATTGAAAAAATAATGATGGAAAATCAAATCTCAAAATCCATGAATGAAAGAGATTTTGATCAATTTTGTTAACCTAATTTGTTCACTACATAAGCTAGAATGAAACCCTAATGCAAAAACACACGCAGCTGCTCAGAAAACTCCATTCACCAATTGGAATTTTTTGCAAAAAACTCATAATTGAAAACATCTTTGCAGGTTGATTCAAGGCACGATTTTTATCTCATTAGCTTCCTCAAGCATCACTGAACGTTTCCCAATCAAGAACATTCTTCAAAGCTTAAGGAATTGGTATACAAAACTTGAAATATCTCATGAAAAATTCATAATCGTGTTTTCAAATCTATGCATTTTCATGACATTTTAATTATTGATTCATGTTCCTGGTATGATTCTAAAGCTAACCCATGCGTTTAATTGAGTTTTTGCAAGCTGTAGACGATTTCACCATTGCCAAATTCTAGGGTTTTCAGAGTTGGGAATTGGGCGTTTTCAAATAGCGTAAAATTAGAGAACCATAGTGCCATGAATGTATTCAGCAAGCTTGGACGAAGAAGAACCCATACTCGCGCTCAATTTATGAACACCATAGGCCTAATCGCTATTTTTCCAAAACCGGCCTAAGAGAACGCCATTAAAACCGTTGCTCATTCTATTTGTGTTTCAGGAACATGAAGAAGATGATACCGTGGCGAATGGTGATAGGCTGATTCAAATTTTCGCGCGCAGACCCACTAACATTTTTGTTTTCTTTTATAATATTTATTAGTTGTTTATATATCAAACGTGCAAATTAGCTCAGTTGGCAAGCGTTGTTGTTGTTAATCCTCATGACCTGGGTTCGAGTCCCAGGTCTTCAACATTCTCAATATTATTTTGCAATTTACAATCCCATGCAGTGCCAACATCAAGACGCACCATACACCCTCCAGATCAAATCGTCCACGTGCATATTGGAATCAAATCAAAGGCTCAGAATTGAGGAACACCATAAACTCTGGTCAACGCGCCAGCATATTCCCTGAAAAGTCAAAAGGGCCAGCAAGGTTAATGGGCCAGATTATCACAATTTCACCTCCATGTTGGGGACTGACACCCCCCTAGGTTTGCTTTGTTTAAATATTTTCTTTTACATTATCTCTATTTTTATTTTAATTCTTGTATTTAATTAATTTATTATTTTCACAAAATATAAAAAAAACACCTAAAAATCAAAAAAATCAGAAAAGAGAAAAATAATCATTATTTTTATTTTTAGTATTTTCCTAAATAAATTATATTAATGCATAAATTGATTAGTTTTAAATTAGGTCTTCAATTTTAATTCTTTTGATAAAAAATCTAAAAAAACATAGAAATAGGGTTTTATTAATAATTTTTCATCCTTTTTATTTTCTTTCTTAAATAATTAAATAATTAAATATTTATCTTTATAATTAAATTTGCATGTAAATAACTTAGGGTTAATATTAGGTTTTAATTTTCTTTTCTTAATAAATTAAAAATAAAATAGAATTAGGGTTAGCATTTAATGTCAATTAGTTCCTTTTTCTATTAAATCCTAAAATACTAAAAATACCAAAAAAACAATTCCTTTTCTTTTTTTATTAATTAATACCATGTGATTTTAATTTTGCAAAAGGGTCCAACGCCCTCGTTTCGATTTAATTCTTAATTCGCATATTTCTTTTATTTTCGCTTAAATATTTATGTATCTCTCCCAAGGCCTTGTAACATTTTAATTACTTCTCGCACTTTTAATTTCTTTATTTTCTGTCAAATCGGGTCCTGGTTAATTTTGGCGATGTGGACCCGCGCCATTTGTAATAGCTTAGAATTTACTTTTCCCGCAATATTTTTAACTGTTGAATCAAAGCATGAAAGAATGTATGAACAAAATAAAAGCAAGCGTAGAACACCGATAACATGACAAGATAAATGCAAATGAAAACGACACACAAATCGCACACACCACCCCTAGGGTACGCCTCACTGTTGCCTTGCCTCGAAAGGTGATCGTCGAGTAGAGGATGTCTTAGTAAGTCCTCATGATCCGGGAACCTGGCATGAGGGTAGCTTCTAAGGTGTCTTCCCATTGCTCTGGTGATCACCACGTCCCGAACCCTCGAATTGACCCGAACATCTCCAACGGTGGTGCTACCTACCTCTCAATGGTGGGATGGCACTACTTTAAAGGACATTTACACAGACGAATTCCTTAGGGTAGGTAGACGACTCTAGATACTTGCTCTAAATTTCAAAACAAAACAAAATACTTTTCACACCGACACCTTTTCAAAAAGCTTTCGAAAGCAACTTTTCAAACACTCTTGAGGACCGATACAAGAGTCGAATTGGAATTTTCAAAGAAACTTTTTTAAAACCCACATTGAAAAGCAAACAAACCATTTTTGAAAACACAAGTGAGCAAGTATCTAAGAGCCCATGGATAACCATGGATAGAAAGGGTGCTAACACCTTCCCTTTCTATAACCTACCTCCCGAACCGAGAGCAATCTCTTTAAGGAATTTTTCTGTGCTTTTGTCCCTTCCATTTGGAGAAAATAAAAGACGGTGGCGACTCTTGCTTCTGCGACATTTCGCGAACCAGCGTTAAACAGTCAGTTCCAGATCCACCGATCACACCCATTTACCAATTCGACTATGTAAAATTGGTTTAGACAACATATGCTTAATAACATCAAAATATGAGGAAACATAAACATCGACTGGTTTTATATAATATTTCAATTTGGTACATGAGAAGTATAAGCAAAGACATAGTTTTTCTATTGTACTATATCTAGTTTCTGTGTCATTCAGTACTCTACTTAAGTAGTAAATGGCCCTTTCGACGCCATTTTCATAGCTAGCATGCTTCCTGTAGTTTTATCTGACACAGATATGTATAACCTCATACACTTGTCTCTTCGAGGAGGCGACATAATAGGTGGATGCACCAAGTACTATTTGATTTTCTCAAACGCCTCTTGATGTTCTTTGTTCCATACGAAGTCTCCTTGCTTCAGTCACGAGAGTGGAGAGAAGGCTTGAGTTTGACCACTTAGGTTTGATATAAATCTTCGCAATAAGTTTATCTTTCCCAACAGTGATTGCAACTCTTTCTTCGTTGATGACACTTTTGCTTCCATTATTGCCTTCGTTTTATTTTGGTTGATTTTTATGCCTTTATTATAGACCACAAAGCCAAGAAAGTCACCAGTCTGCACAAAGAATGCACATTTAAGGGGATTCATTTTCAGGCCATGTTTTCTCATTCTTTCGAATGACTGGCGAAGGTGATCCAGATTACTAGATCCTGATATAGATTTTACTACTATATCATCAATATACACCTACATGAAAGTCTCAATGAAATCATGGAATATAGAGTTCGTTGCTCTTTTATAAGTTGCCCCAACATTTTTTAAACCAAATGGCATAACCACCCATTCATAGGTTCCTATTGCCCCAGGGCATCGAAATGTTGTCTTTGGCACATCTTCTTCTGTGATAAAAATCTGATTGTATCCTGAATATCCATCAAGCATACTAAGATATTCGAAACCAGCAGCAAAATCTACTAACATTTCAGCCACGGACATTGGATATTCATCTTTAGGAGTTGTAGAATTTAAATCACGAAAGTCTATGCATACTCTAAGAGATCCATTTTTCTTAATTACAAGTACTATATTTGCAATCTATTCGACGTACCTTGTGGTCCGGAAGAACTTGCAGCGCATAAGTCTTTCAACTTCTTCCTTTATCTTCTAGAGAATCTCTGGTGCAAATATTCTCGGCGTCTGCTTGATGGGCTTCTTGCCATCCTTTATGGGCAACTTCAATTCGACCATGTCCCTGTTTAAACCAGACATTTTGTCGTAATCCCAGGAAAAACAATCTTTGTACTCCTTAAGCAACTAAATCACTTATGCTTTTACTCCTGGACTAAGCTTCGAACTGACATACGTGGGTATTTTTACAGTCCCATCTCCTAGATCCACTTCTTCAAGAGGGTCATGTGCTTGGATCTTCGCGTTCGACGCCACAAGATCCTTCTCAAATCCCAAAGGCCCATTATCGTATATAGCGTCCAGCCTTTGGTATTTTTCTTCGACGAAATTCTCTTTGTCGGGGGTTTTGGCTTGAAGAACACCCCATTTCCTTTTGTATGATTTGTTTCTTCATTGGCATCCATAGCCATAATCTTCACTTCGGCTTCCAAAGCCGATTTTAATTTATTTTCAGCCAAATAGGCCAAAATCATTTTGAAGAAGTAGGACTCAAACATGATCACTGTCTTCTCCATCCCAGCTGCTGTACCCCAAAATTTTCCCTCCCATTTTTCATTCAGGATGCTATCCTAGGGTTTCTCAAATACCTAATTTGGCTCAGAAGTTGATCAGACAGATTCTCTTCCTAGGCAATAAGTCAGCAATTAGGGTTTTGCATTTCTCAAAGGAAATTGAGTCTTCAAGGTTTCAAATGGTCTTCATAAGTCATCATGTCTCCTCAAGGTTGTTTAAGTCAGTTTTCAAACCTCGCATTGCAAGTTTTCTCAATCAATGGCCCGGATAATTGAAAATGACTACATTGAATTGAAAATCGCCCTTTTGCGAGAACAAACTCAAACGATCGTAACTTCTTTATTATTCAATATTTTTGAGCGGTTTTCCTTGCGTCTGATTATTCTTGATGCCACCTCAAATTTCTCTTCACATGTCAAGAGATGATTACGTGCAGAAGATCACCAAAATTCGAATGCGTTAGAAGTCGCATCATGAATTTTGACCTAATTTCAAACAACTGTCGTCTGATGTCTAAGAATTGTGATTTTTTCAAATTACAAGTCCTTGAGGCATTTATTTCTGGTCATGGTCATATGTGATGCCGTTCATGGGTTTATCTTCAAAGAATTGAAGGAAAATTGGGCTTGGAAGATTTTAAAACTATTGAATCATTGCAAGGCATTTGTTGATTTTGATTTTTTCTTAACCACAATTTACTGAGGATTGATGAATTTTCTTAAGAGCGTGTTTGTTTGGATAAGATGTGAAGATTAAGACTATCATTTAAAACAGTCATGATTTTGGATTCAAGTTTACCAATAGAATTACATTCTTAAAACATTTGTTTTGTTTAGGAATTGTAGTACAAGGTGCAAGTTTGTTTGAAATACAGTTATAAAGTCAATTGTGATTATTTGGAATTCAAGTTACCAGATTGAAGTATTTTATTTCAAATATTCTGGTCGAGAATTTCAAAAATACAAAATTTGTATAAGATCCTATCATGCCAAAGTTGTTAAACTCTTTGTATTATTACACTGCAAGAGAAATTACAAATTTTGTTGTTTACAAAAATCACAAATTTCTTAGTTACAAAGAAAAATTACAAATGTTGTCGTTTACAAAAAATTCAAGTTTACAAAGAGAAGCTTCCTTTTCAAGTTTTCATCTTCATCTTCAAATAAGCCATTCAATCTTTATTTACATCCAAGCCTCGCTTTCCGTTCATGAAACAAGAAAAGGAAAGTTAGTGAGATTCAAGTGAAATAATATGCGAAAAAGAATAATTCATCATTAGGGTTTGAAGTAACTGCTAGAAAACCGACATCAAACTGCTTCATAACCTCAGCCTTGATTTTCTCAGACATCTCCGGGCGCATTCGGCGAACTTTCTGTTTCACTAGAGGACAGTCTTCCTTGGTTGGCAAGCGATGAACCACAATATCGGTATCCAACTCAGGCATATCTTCATAAGACCAGGAAAAGATCTCAACATAGTCATGTAGCATCTGTATCAATCGTTGCTTAACACTAGGCTCCAGATTTGCACCAATCTTGACCTCTTTCTTGTCTTCCTCCGTACCCAGATTTACTGTTTCCACTGGCTCTTCATGGGGCTGTATGGCCCTCTCTTCCTGAAGTAACATTCTAGCAAGTTCACCAGGCATCTCGCAATCATCCTCACCTTCATCCTCGGCTTGGTTGATCGTACTTTCGAAGTCATAATTGGCAGTAGTAGAGTTGTTATCAGTAGGACCCAGAGTGGATGTAGACCTGTATATGTGAGTGTGTGTAAGACAAATAGCTATTTTGCAAGATAGAAAAGAAAAACAAGGAGCGAAAAATTTGTAATGCAAGAAAACTTCCAATGCTTTTATTGATGATATATGGAAATGACACATAATAAGCCCTCAAACAAAGCCACGGTGTCTCGGGCAAGGCACCGGGCTGTAAAGTTTTAAATTGTCTGTTACAAAACCCAAAACAAAAGTCTTATTACTGTGTAATAAGAGAAATGGGAACGAAGTCCTTCGTCGTCCAATTGCTTAAGCCATCGTCGGTGGTCGGATAAATCCAGCTGTCAAACTCAGACTCTTTATCATCATCTTCAATCGCATTCACTTCCTGATTAGTGATACACAGGGGAGGTGTTCCAATTTGCGCATGCCGAACAACCCTTTGAGCTTCTGCAGTAAAACCCAAACCAAACTTGTCAATCTTGTGCGCAAAGTCAGGGAGTTGGCCCCAATTCGCACACCCACCTTTTTCAATAATATCCCGGGCATCCTTGAGGGAAGCCATCTTCAATGGAGGATTCTTAGAAGCAATTTCAGTCGACGCTAGAGTCTGGGGGACTTCTTCAAAGTTTTGGCACGACGTTTCAATGAACTCCCCATCCATCTCCACATACTGAAAAGAGTTAAGGTGGCTCACCATGTACTCCTCTTCTCCTCGTACTGTAACAATTTTCCCTTTCATCGGGTATTTTAGCATCTGATGGAGCGTAAAAGTTACTGCCCCAGCTTTATGGATCCACGGGCGACCCAACAAGCAAGAATAAGATGGTTGAATGTCCATCACATGGAACGTAGACACGAAATTCTGAGAACCAACCTTAACTGGAACATCCACCTCTCCATGTACCATCCTTTTGGACCCGTCAAAGGCCCTAACCACAATATTACTTGGCTTCAGAACCAAACCTTCACAGTCCAACCAATCTAATGCTTTCTTGGGTAAAACATTTAACGAGGAACCAGTATCCACCAGCACGTGGGCCAAAGTAGTGCCCCTGCACTCGATTGAAACATGCAGAGCATCATTGTGATTCTTTCCTTTGGCAGTCAAATCTGCGTCAGAGAAACCTAACCCATTATCAGCAGTCAAACTAGCCACACAGTCTTTGAATTGGTCGGCTGATGTCTCTTGTGGCACATGCGTAGTTTTCAGGAAAGCAATCAGAGCCTTAGCATGGGCTTCTGAGCACAACAATAAAGACAACATATAGATCTTCGACGGTGTGATACGGTGGGAAAGAACTGACTGATTTTTGGAATGTTGGTTTGCGTTTTGCGTTTGTTTTTGCAAAATGTCGTGGTAAGAAAGAGTCACCACCGATTTTTATTTTATCCAACAAGGAAAGGAAAAAAGCACAGAAAAATTCCTTTTTTGAGATATTTCTCGGGTTCGGGGGGTAGATTATAGGAAGGGAAGGTGTTAGCACCCTTTCTATCTGTAGTTATCCACGGGCTCTTAGGTACTTGCTCATATTGTTTTCAAAATTTTGCTTTCTTTGTGTTTGTGGGTTTGAAAAAGTCTTTGTTTGAAAAGGAGTGTAAGTGTGAAAAAGATTTTTTTTTTTGAAAGAGCAAGTACTTAAGAACCATCTACCTACTCGAAAAAGGAATCGTTCTATGCTATCTTCCTTTAGACAATGCTATCCCACTATTGATGAGTAGGTAGCACCATCGTTGGAGTTTGAGGGTCAATTCGAATGCGGGACTTACGGTCACTAAAGCAATGTTAGGATGCCTTAGCGGTAACCCTAATGTCTTAGATCATTTGTTTTGAGGCAACAATATTCGAGGCAACCATTTCGAGGCAACTATGATCTTTGGACAAGAGGGCGACATCTAAAGTCACCTATACTCAATGATCGTGTACAAAGGCAACCAAGTAGGGTGTATCCTAAGAGTGCGCATGTGCGGGTGTGTTGTTTTCAGTTAATTTTTTCTTTGTACATGTTAATGGTGATCTATGTTGATTTTAGGTTAAAACATTCAATCTTGTCATGCATACCTATTATCAAACATCTAACAGTTATATTTTGCGAAAAATAAATTGCGGAAATTAAATTACAAGGCGTCGGGTATTTACATCGCCAAAAGCAACCCTTTGAAATTTAAATGCGGAAAAATAAATAAAGCGATAAAAATAGTCATAATTATCTATTACATTCCGGGAACAAATACAATATGATAAATAGATCGCGTATGGAGAATTAAATCGAATGTGAATTCTAGGGTTTTGACCCTTTGTTATTAAAGAAAAGATTTTTTGTTTGTTTTTGAATTAAGAAAGAAATTAATCTAAGTTAATTATTAAATTAATAAATAAATAAATTAATTAATGAAAATAAATATTTTTGGGTTTTTTTGTGTTATTTAAAGAAAGAAAATAAAATTGATCAATGTTAATAAAAACCTAATTATGTCTAAGTTAATTTTAATTATTGAAAAATATATTAAAGTTGTTCCTAATTAATGACCTAAATTAATTAATTGATTTGTTAATAAAAAGAAAATACTAAAATTTAATTTAATAAAGAAAATATTTTTTGGTTTTAATTTTATTAAGAAAAAGATTTGATTGGTTAGAAAATAATGAAAATAATAACAATAAATAATTAAAACAAAAATATAAAATAGAGAGAGAGAGAGAGAGAGAGAGAGAGAGAGAGAGAGAGAGAGAGATAGGAGGTATGGGCCTGAAAAAGGGGGTCAGAATGGAAAATTCAAGGCCTATTAGGTGCTGGCCTGGCTGACTTTCTGGATTCCCTATGCGCCTTTTGACTTGGTCCCATGATAGACTCTCATCCTGGATCACCAGATCTAGCCTTGGGGCCATTTGGCGCTTTGATTTGTGAAGGCATATGGTAAGGGCAAGCATTGATTTATACCTGATTACCTTAAGAAAAAATATAACAAAGCATATGAGGGACCTGGGATTCGAACCCAGGTCCTGTACATGACTGCCAACTTGCTTTACCACCAGGGTGTTGTGCTTCATTTGTCAATATATTAAACAATAATAATAATAAGAGTAAACGCGTTATATGCCCAAAAAATAAAAAAAAAGTGCGCGAAAGTTTGAAAACGCCAATCATAGGGAGACACGTTGTCGTCCCTGTCCTCAGGCCTGTGAAGAAATTACCTACGGATTTGAATCCGCAGCTAAATGCCTAGGTCGTCCCAAAAACTCATCTCAGACCATATAAACTCCTCCCAAGACCATGGTTGCATTCGTCTTCCTCTCCCGGTCACGTCCATGGCCATTAATGGGGCTAATTTTACCTGTAATGAAAAACCCTAATCCAAGAGGAAAAACCCTAGCAATGGGGTTTTTTACCACATAACAGATAAACGAAATCAAGTAATATGGAAAGCTTGGAAATTATCTGGTGGTTACAAATATACCATTGATTTCTTGTAATGATGCATGGATTTTGAAATACGAAATCAAATTCAGAGGGGGACCGTGTGACACTTACAGTGTGTTTGAGCGTGTATGGAGGCTTGCTAGGGATTGGTTCTGACTCAGGGAACCTCCAACAATCGATTGGTATTGAGTTTTGCTTCTGAAAACGCATCGAAGTGTGATTTTGGTTTTACACTTTTCACCACTTTTTTCAAGTTTTGTTTGGTTGATTCTTGCAGCCTCTAGCCTCCTTATGTAATGTGGAAGGCATTAGGTTAACAAATATGCCTTGAATCTTGCCCATCAATGCATAAGATATTTGATTTGATTCAGTTTTGAAAGCTTGCCTAATTTGTCAAAAATCCATTTTTTGTTCATGATATGGTGAGATACGAATTTGATGTTGACCATGATGATGATTAAGTCTTGAAAATAGCAAAAGATCTCATGTAATCAAGTTTTGGGATTTGATTTGATTTAATTTGATTTAAAATGAAATAATTCAATAAAAAATAAAATAAAATAATAAAATTGATAAATGGACACAAGGATGAAGCTAGGACACGTGTGCAATGTGGCAAGTTCAAATCAAGTGGAAAAGAATGGGCCCATTTGACAAAATTTGAAGTTTTGGGGATAGTTGACTTTTGGCAATTTTGCAAAAATGCCCAACTTTAACAATGCATAACTTCTTCAATTTTGAACTTTTGGAAGTGTTATTGGAGTTTTTAGAAAGCTTGAGATATCCTATAACCAACCCTTTTGGTCTCATCTCATTTTTATGTTCCATGCTCAAGTTATAAGCTTTGGCAAAAAAGGTGTTTTTGTTAACTTTCAAAAATGACCTATAATGTCCAAATTTATAATTTCTTGTGAGTTCATTTTCTTATCTTGGGGTATGAATATGGATTATAGGAAATTGCATCCTCTTCAAAATGAGCTTTGGATGGGTCATTTCTCATAAAGTATGAGAAAGTTAAGCTTGGTCAAAGTTGAGTTGACTTTTCCTACAAAACCCTAATTTAGCAACTTTTGAATCTTGATGAATTTTGATCAATCCTTGATGAATCATGATCAACCCTTGATCAAATGATGAAATATCCTTCAAAATGAGAATGTTGACAAAAAATCTTGAAGTTTGACTATTTATAGGTCACGGTTGACTTTTGCCCTAGCACAATCGATTTTGGGAATCTTTGAGCAATTGACTGAGCAAACTTCCTCTGCAAGGCTTGAAATTTGACATGGATGATCTTGAGAACATATTAGGACAATGGGGAGCACTTGAGGTCATTTGGACTCAATGATCTTGATGCAACACAAAACCCTAATTTGGGGTTGACTGCCTTAGGAGATAGCTTGACTGTCCAACTCTTGAGCAAACTTGAGCAACTTGGAGATTTTTCTTGCAATGTCTTGAGAAATATGAGAAGGAAAATTTCAGGGTACAACAGCTGCCCCTGTTCAATCTTCTTAAACCTGAGGATGTAGATTGGCTTTCGTGCCTTTCGTGATCCGAAGGTGGAAGATGATTGAACACTAGAGTGCCCAGAAATTTGCACTCGCATGAAGTGGTATCAGCCTTGTGATGTCGGGAATGGGCTTACAGATGCCATTTGGAGATTGTTGGTAGGAGGATGGGCTTACAGATGCCATCTGCAGGAGTGTCGACCGCATAAGAGATTCCTTAGCGAGAACTTGCATACCTGTTGTTTGTAGAAGATTCCGCTAGGGAAGTCTGGTTTTTGTTGAGATTTAGGAACTGTCTGGTCTTCAACATAGTATACTGTTGAGATTATAGAACTCGTCCACACTATGACGGAGGAAAACATCAAGATATAGGAACTGCCTAGTATTCAATGTAGTATACCGTTGAGATTGTAGAACTCGTCCACACTATGACGGAGGAAAACATCAAGATCTAGGAACTGTCTAGTATTCAACGTAGTATACTGTTGAGATTATAGAACTCGTCCACACTATGACATAGGGAAACATCTTCATCAAGATCTAGGAACTGTCTAGTATTCAACGTAGTATATCGTTGAGATTGTAGAACTCGTCCACACTATGACGGAGGAAAACATCAAGATCTAGGAATTGTCTAGTATTAACGTAGTATACCGTTGAGATTATAGAACTCGTCCACACTATGACATGGGGAAACATCTTCATCAAGATCTAGGAATTGTCTAGTATTCAACATAGTATACCGTTGAGATTATAGAACTCGTCCACACTATGACGTGGGGAAACATCTTCATCAAGATCTAGGAACTGTCTAGTATTCAACATAGTATACCGTTGAGATTATAGAACTCATCCACACTATGACGGAGGAAAAACATCAAGATCTAGGAACTGTCTAGTATTCAACATAGTATACCGTTGAGATTATAGAACTCGTCCACACTATGACGGAGGAAAACATCAAGATCTAGGAACTGTCTAGTATTCAACGTAGTATACCGTTGAGATTATAGAACTCATCCACACTATGACGTAGGGAAACATCTTCATCAAGATCTAGGAACTGTCTAGTATTCAACGTAGTATACCGTTGAGATTGTAGAACTCGTCCACACTATGACGGAGGAAAACATCAAGATCTAGGAACTGTCTAGTATTCAACATAGTATACCGTTGAGATTATAGAACTCGTCCACACTATGACGTAGGGAAACACTTCATCAAGATCTAGGAACTGTCTGGTCTTCAACATAGTATATCGTTGAGATTCTAGAACTCGTCCACACTATGAAGGAGGAAGATTGTCGAGATTGAGAACCTTATCTGAAATTCAACCGAGGATAATTCAATTGAGATTTAAGAACCGGTCAGATCTTTGACGCAACTAGGAATTTTAACTGTATCTTTCCTGAAAGGTAAAGGTCAGTCGTATGCAATGCATGATATATATCAAGCAATGATGTTCTCAAAATAAATGAGATTATTTTGTATGATGTATATATATGCATGTATCATGATGTATGGAAATGTAATGTTTTAGATGGGGAAAATAAATCCCGGATAGCTGCTGGAGAATAGAGTTAGATTCTTCGTTTCTGCTGGGGATGGCGAACGAAGATGATCGATGAGAATAAACCTGCAGGAGAGTATAACTCCATTGGAGGATAAAATGATGAGGAGATTAATTTGTGGGGAATAGATGTTCATCTGAGGATTCAACCAATAAGTTCCGCTGGGGATGAATTATCGTTGCTGGTGATACTGAATCCTGTTGGGGTTTTGAATTCTGTTTGTGAAAGGAAAGAACACCGTTAGGGATGATCTTTCAGTTGTGACTTCACTGGGGATAACCTGTTAAACTCTTGTGGGGATAATCCTTTGAGCTTTGCTGGGGACAATCTTCCTTTGAACTCGGCTGGGGATATTTATTTTTATACTCCGCCGGGGACGAACTTCCAGAGTCTACTGGGGATGATCCTTAAACTTCACTGGGAAAGCTTCTTCAGACTGCGCTGGGAAAATTTTAACTCCACTGGGGATATCTTGTATTCTGCCAGGGAATATTCTTATACTCCGTTGGGGAATATTAAGACAGCCGGGGATATTGAGCCGTTTCAGTGTTGATGGTAGATAAACTCTGCTTGGGGAGAATATTACCGACTCATTCATTGTTGCGAGTCTCAGCTGGGGAGAGCTATCATTGTTGTCCTTTCTTATTCTGCGGGGAGTGAAAGTACCTTAACCATGTTCTTAAGCTGAATTTACCTTGTACCTGGTGGACAGAGCAACTATATAGCTTGGACAATTCTCTTTTGTCCCTGTTTCTGATATTACCAGTAATCATCTTTTAGTTTCGCATGCAAATATTTATGAGCGGCAATTAATGTCAAGTGCATACATCAAAAATGAACATTGGACGTTCTTTGCAAAACAAAATAGATAAAGGAAAAATAGCTTGAAATTTCTTTAAAAATGAATTGTATTAATTTTGAAGTTTGGCCTGTAAATAGGCGTTTTTGTACCAGAGGCTGACGTCCTAGTAGGAGAACGCTGCCGAACAAATAGAATTTATACAATTTGTGAAAAGAAAACAAAACAGCTATGTGAATAATCCCACTGGGTTCTAACTCTGCTATTGCCTTTATGTCCTCGAGCATCTCATCACTTTGTTGTTGGTTGAAGGTAGATCAGATTGATTAGTGTCGTCCGAGCTTGATAGTCGATACTGAAGTCTGGATGCAAGGTGATCCAATGAGACATAGTGTTACACTTTGATCCCTAATTTTTGCCTGGACCGCCCTTTCGGGTTTTTAGTCCATCGGGATACCCTTTTTTTGCCCAAGCCGCCTTTTCAGGTTTTCGACTTGCCGGGTGTACAGATTTTTTCATTTCATCCCTTATTTTTGCCTGAACCCTTTTGGTTTGTCGGGAAGCCCTTATTTTTGGCTAGGCCAGTCAACCTAGCGGGTCTTTGATTATGCGTAGTATCTTTTCACTATGTCTGCATTGACAGGGTGAGGAAGGTCGTCACCATCCATGGTGGTTAGAGTCATAGCTCCGCCTGAGAAAATGTTCTTAACCATAAATGGCCCTTCATAAGTAGGGGTCCATTTACCCCTGGGATCACTTTGAGGTAGGATAATGCGATTGATCACCAGATCCCCAACTTGATACTCTTGTCGTCTAACTTTCTTGTTAAATGCCTTGATCATCCGTTTTTGATACGTCTGACCATGACAAATAGCAGTAAGTCTCTTTTCGTCAATTAGGTTCAGCTGATCAAGCCGAGTCTAAATCCAGTCATCTTCGCTCAAACCTGCATCCTTCATAATCCGAAGAGAGGGTGTCTGAACTTTAATGGGCAAGACTGCCTCCATGCCATAAACCAAGGAATATGGTGTTGCTCCTGTTGACGTCCGCGCTGAGGTACGGTACCCATGAAGAGCAAATGGTAACATCTCGTGCCAATATTTGTATGTCACTGACATCTTCTGCACAATCTTCTTAATATTCTTATTAGCTGCTTCAACAACCCCATTCATCTTCGGCCGGTAGGGAGAAGAGTTGTGATGTTGTATCTTGAATTGCTTGCAGAGCTCAGTGATCATCTTATTATTGAGATTGGTACCATTGTCCGTAATGATCCTCTCTGGTACACCGTATCGACAAATCAGATTGTGCCGAATGAACCGTGCCACGACGTTCTTGGTTACAGTAGCAAAGGAAGCTGCTTCAACCCACTTTGTAAAGTAATCGATTGCTACCAAGATGAAACAATGCCCATTGGACGTTGTAGGTATGATCTCGCCGATCATGTCAATGCCCCACATTGCAAAAGGCCAAGGTGCCTTCAAGACATTCAGAGGAACTGGAGGTATGTGCACCTTATCAGCATATACTTGGCACTTGTGACAGGTCCGAGAATGCTGATAACAGTCGGCTTCCATGGTGGACCAAAAAATCCTGCCTGAAGGATTTTCTTTGCCATGGTGTGTCCACTGGAATGGGTTCCGAAAATACCTTCATGTAACTCTGCCATGATCCTTTCTGCTTCATTATTATCCACACAATGCAGTAAGGTTGAATCATGGTTACGCTTGTAAAGAATACCATTGTTGATGAAGAACTTCGCCGCGAACCTCCTCAGAAACTTCTTGTCATTAACAAATGCACCCTCGGGGTACTCTTGAGCCTCAAGGTACCTCTTCACCTCATGAAACCAGGGTTTATCTGCTACCTCTTCAGTCTCAATGTCACAGGAATGTGCAGGTCCGTCCAGTCTTTCAATGATAATTCGGGGAGCTTCGTTGTCCCAATTGACTTTGAACATAGAAGACATCGTAGCCAGCGCGTCCGCTAACTGATTCTCCTCTCTCGGGAAGTGTTCAAAGGTTATCTCCTCAAAGTGCGGAAGCAATGTCAATACATACTCCTTGTAAGGAATAAGGTTTGGGTGTTTCGTATCCCCCTCGCCTTTGATCTGACTGATCACGAGAGCGGAATCTACGAAGACACTTAGAAACTTAATCCTTAGGTCAATTGTTGCTCGAACACCCATGATGCATGCTTCATACTCCGCCATATTGTTGCTGCAGTTGAAACATAGTCGGGCGGTAAACGGAGTATGAGAGCTTTTAGGAGATATGATTACGGCGCCAATACCGTTACCCAAAGCATTTGAAGCTCCATCAAAGTACATAGACCATCAGGATCCTTCCTCGGGTCCTTCATTCGGTCCAGGTGTCTCACAGTCAGTTACTATCATGATATTCTCATCCAGGAATTCAAAGTTCATAGACTGGTAATCATCCACTGCCTGATGTGCCAAATGGTCTACCAACACACTTCCCTTAATTGCCTTTTGGGTCGTATACTGGATGTCATATTCAGTCAAGATCATCTACCATCTTGCTATTCATCCAGACAAGGCAGGCTTTTCGAAGATATACTTGATTGGATCTATCTTTGATATCAATAAAGTAGTGTGAGTCAACATATACTGTCTCAACCGGTGAGCAGCCCATGCCAAAGCGCAACAAGTTTTCTTGAGCAACGAGTAGCGGGTCTCGCAGTCGGTAAACTTTTTGCTAAGGTAATAAATAGCATGCTCTTTTCGGCCAGACTCATCATGCTTCCCCAGCACACACCCCATTGAGTTGTCGAGTACTGTCAAGTATAAGATCAAAGGTCTCCCTTCAACTGGAGGCATCAGAATGGATGGCTCTTGGAGATACCCTTTGATCCTTTCGAAAGCGGCCTGACATTCATCGTTCCATCGTACCACTTGATCTTTCTTCAGTAACTTGAAGATTGGCTCACAAGTAGCAGTCACGTGCGAGATGAATCGGGCAATGTAGTTCAGACGTCCCAGAAAGCCTATGACTTCTTTCTCTGTTCGGGGAGCTGGCATTTCCTGTATAGCCTTCACTTTTGCAGGATCCACCTGAATACCTTTATCGCTTACAATGAAACCCAATAGTTTACCGGATTTCACTCTGAAGGTGCACTTGTTCGGGTTTAACCTCAGTTTGTACAACTTTAACCTGTCAAATAGCTTCTGAAGGTGGTCAAGGTGTTCTTCCTCAGTCTGGGACCTTGCAATCATATCGTCGACGTATACCTCAATCTCATGATGGATCATGCCATGGAACAAAGCTACCATGGCTCGCTGATACGTTGCCCCAGCATTCTTCAATCCAAAAGGCATGACCTTGTAGCAAAAGGTACCCCATTGAGTAACACAGGTTGTCTTCTTCATGTCTTCGAGAGCCATTTTAATCTGATTATAACCGGAGAAACCATCCAAAAATGAGAATACCTTATGCTGTGTGGTGTTGTCAACCAGAACGTCAATATGAGGCAGAGGGAAATCATCTTTGGGGCTTGCCCTGTTCAGATCCCTATAGTCAACACACATTTGAACTTTACCATCCTTCTTCGGCACGGGGACCACATTGGCCACCCACTGTGGGTAAGAAGTAACTGCTAGAAAGCCGGCGTCGAACTGTTTCATAACCTCAGCCTTGATTTTCTCAGACATATCTGGGCGCATTCGGCAGACCTTCTGTTTCATTGGAGGACAGTCTTCCTTGATGGGCAGGCGGTGAACCACAATATCGGTATCCAACCCAGGCATATCTTCATAAGACCATGCAAAGATCTCAACATAGTCTTGCAGCATATGAATCAGCCGTTGTTTCACGCTAAGCTCCAGATTTTCCCCGATCTTGACCTCTTTCTTGTCTATATCTGTACCCATATTTACTGATTCCACGGACTCTTCATGCCGCTGTATAGCCCTCTCTTCTTGGAGTAGCAGTCTTGCAAGTTTACCAGGCACTTCACAATCATCTTCACCTTCGTCTTCGGCTAAGTTGATCAGACTTTCGAAGTCATAATTGGCAGTAGCAGAATCGTTACCAGTGAGATCCAGAGTGGATGTAGACCTGTATAGGTGAGTGTGTGTAAAATAGCTGTTTTGCAATATGTAATAAAAGAAAAACAAGGAGCGCAAAATTTGAAATGCAATAAAACTTAAAATGCTTTTATTAATGATATATGAAAATGACACACATAAAGCCCTCACAAACGAAGCCACAATGCCCTGGGTAAGACACCGGGCATAGAGTTTAAAACATTGTCTGTTACAAATTCAAAACAAAAGTCTCATTACTGGGTAACAAAAGAAATTGGGATGAAGTCCTTTGTTGCCCAGTTGCTTAGTCCTCCATCAGTAGTAGGATAGATCCAATTTTCGAACTTAGACTCTTCAACGTCGTCTTCAATGGCATTCACTCCTGAATTTCTGATGAACAAGGGAGGTCTTTCGATCCGTGCATTCCGAACAGCCTTCTGAGCTTCTGCAGTGAAACCCAAACCAAACTTATTAGTCTTCTGTGCAAAATCAGGGAGTTGTCCCTAATTTACACACCCACCTTTCTCAACAACAGCCCGGGCATCCTTGAAGGAAGCCATCTTCATAGGAGGATCTTCAACAACAGTCTCAGTTGACGCCAGTGTCTGGGGAACCTCTTCAAAATGCTGAAATGGGGTCTCAATGAACTCCCCATCCATTTCTACATATCGGAAAGAGTTGAGGTGGCTCACCATGTACCTCTCTTTTCCTTGCACTGTCACAGTTTTCCCTTTGACCGGGTACTTTAACTTCTGGTGGAGCGTAGACGTCACTGCCCCAGCTTTGTGGATCCATGGGCGACCTAGCAAAAATGAATAAGATGGCCTAATGTCCATCATATAGAAAGTAGACGCAAAGACCTGAGAACCAACTTTAATCAGAATATCCACTTCTCTGTGTACCATTCTCTTGGACCCATCAAAGGCCCTGACAAAAATGTTACTTGGCTTCAACTCTAAACCTTCACAGTCCAACCGGTCTAGAGCTTTCTTAGGCAAAACGTTCAATGAGGAACCAGTATCCACTAATACATGAGCAAGAGTGGTGCCCCTATATTCAATGGAGACATGCAGGGCATCATTATGATTCTTCCCCTTTACAGTCAAATCGGCGTCAAAGAAACCCAACCCATTATCAGCAGTCAGACTAGCCACACAATCTTTAAACTGATCAATTGATGTTTCTTGAGGTACGTGTGCAGTATTCAGGAATGCAATTAGAGTCTTGACATGGGCCTTTGAGCATAGCAACAGTGATAACATAGAGATTTTGGATGGGGTTTTCCCCAGCTGCTCGACTACATTGTAGTCGCTCTTTTTGATGATCTTCAAAATCTCCTCCATCTCTTGTCTAGAGGCTTCAACAGTAATTTTCTTTGGTGCCTCCGTCCGGGCAGGCTCATCAGAGGTCCCTTTGCCCCGAGTGTCGGACGACTCGGCAGCAGGGGTAAAAATGGGAACTTGAACAGGAATAGTAGCAGGTACACTTGTAGGTGTAATAACAACAGGTTTCCAGGAAGTTGGTGGAGAGATATCAGGGGAGAAAAGTCTTCCGCTGCGGGTGACTTTGGCAGGCCCAACAATATTTCTGACGTCAGTATCAACATCCAAATCTTGCTTAACTCCGTGATAGTAGACATCAGCCCCGTAATGCCAAGGGACAGCTTTATCAGATGTATAGGGGATAGGCCCTGGAACAGTGATGATCAACGACGCGATTCTTGGAATAGATGTAATTCTAATAGGCTTCCTCGAGGGAGCCTTGGAAGAATTGTCTAAAATGGTGATAATGGCAACTTCTTCAGTAGGGATCAAAGGAACAAAAGTCTTCTCAAACAGAATTTCTTTATTGTCCATCAGGCGTTGGACACCTGACTTCAAAAGATGGCAACCGGTAGGTAGGACAGAACACATACGACAACCTTCATCGCAGCCCGGAAATAAACCGGCTAACAAAAGGTTCTTCTTCACAGTCATCAAAGGATTAACAATGTCATTCACAGAAACCACAAATAAGTCTTCATCTATAGCATTTACTCCATGCTTGGGCATAGGGGCAGTCACAACATTAGGTCTTTTAGGCGCCTCGAACTCAATTTCCTTAGCATCAATCAAGTCTTGTACTTTGTTCTTCAAAACCCAACAATCATCTGTATCATGCCCCGGGCTATTAGAGTGAAAAGCACAACGGGCATTAGGGTTATACTTTGGTGATGTAGTGTTGGGATTCTTCGGGGCCTCCCTTGGAATCACTTGATTGGTTTTCAATAACTGTGGCAGAATCTGAGATAAAGTCATGTTGAGCTGAGTGAATTGCCTTCGCGGTCTCTCGGCCTCTGGCTGATTGTAATGCTGAGGAGCACCAACAAGTCTTGATATAACAACCGCATTAATAGCTTGGCGGTGTTCAGGTCTATTCTGACTTTTCGAACCATAAACAACACTGGACTCCTTCTTAAAAGGCTTCTTCTCGGTGCCTGATGAAGCACCCTTCTGTATTTTACCAGACTTAATACCAGCCTCAATCCTTTCCCCTGTCATAATCAGCTCCGTAAACCCGAACGAAGAACTTCCAATCAGATGGTTGAAATACGGACCAGACAAAGTCCCCAGAAACATATCCACAAGCTCCCAATCAGCCAAGGGTGGTTGCACTCTTCCAGCGAGGTCCCTCCACTTCTGAGCATAATCTTTGAAACCTTCGCCCGCACCCATTGACATACCCTGGAGTTGGGTACGCGTGGGAGCGAGGTCGGCATTGTATTGGTACTGCCTGTAGAAAGCAGCAGCCAAGTCTTCCCAATTACGGATGCTAGTTCCTTCTAACTGGTAAAACCATTCAAGCTGAGTCCCTGAGAGACTGTCTTGAAAGAAGTGGATCCATAGGTTCTTGTCAGCGGTGTACGGCTGAATCTTTCTAACATACGACTGGAGGTGCAGTTTCGGGCAAGAAACTCCGTCCTATTTAGCAAAAGCTGGTGCTTTGAATTTGTGGGGAATCACCACCCCAGATGACAGACCCAAATCACCAAAATCTAGACCAGGCACTTTCTGAACTTCCATCGCACTCAACCGGTCTTCCAGTTGCTTGTATCTATCCTCAACCGAAGGATACTGGTCTTCGTCGAAGTCTGTCTCTTTGTCTGAAACCACAGGGCTAGGAGCCCTCCTTTCTTCCTGACTATCCTTCCCTCCAGATGAGGTGGTCAAATCAACTTCATCTCGTAGCCTGTTTCCAAACCTATGACCTGTGTTAAACAAGACTGTCCTCTTCTTCTTCTTATTATTCTCTTTCAGAATAAGGGTCTTCAGATCTTGCTGACCCTTAGCTAGATTCATGAACAACTCTTGTAATTGGGCATTTTGAGCCTGCAGAGCCTTGATTGCTTGTTCAGTCGATGGTTCAGAAGACATGATGCTGAAATAAACAACGAAGAAGATGAGAAAACCTGTAAGGGTACCTGTTATGAGGTGCATGGAATGAAATGCGTATGATATTATTTCAAAGACATCGAGAGATTCAAATTCGTAAACAAGAAATGAAACACACTTTTATTAGATAAACTTGAAATTCAAATTGTTCACAAATGCCCTTAAGGCGTTACAAGAAAGGAAATACTGAAAAGTAAATAAAAATTGGAAGCAATCAAAGGACATCAATGCTCCCATGGTCGTTTGCCTTTAGTGCTGACATAGTCATTGATGATCTGCTCCCTTTCCAACTGCCTAGTCAACTTCTGAATCTTCTGCTCTTGCTCGTGATACTTTTCTCGGTAAGTATCCCACTCTTCTCTCAGTTGCATCCAGGACCTCTTCAATGCCCCAATGTCAGTAGGCATGTAAGGGTGTAAGATAGTAGGAGGAACCCCTTCCTCATTAGCAACTTCAACAATGATAGGCAAGACGGCTTCGTAGGGCATTCCCAGCTTTTGGGCACGGATACGAACCCATCGGAGATATGGCTCCATTGGTAGAGAAGTCTTTGCACCCAGCTCGTGCGGATCAGACTTGTGTACTCTATCCCACGCTCTTATGAATCTGCGACGTTGCTCGTCACTATCCCCTTGGAAATCAAAGATTATACTAGGCATTAGCAGCTCATGAGGTCCTTCCCTTATGGATCGCCCAAACTGACGTAAGGCCAAACATGGATTATAAGTAATTCCTCCATTGGTTCCTATCAGTGGAACATTTGGGTATTCCCCACAGTGATCAATAACGGCCACCTCGTCCATACCCTTAATAGTCCAAATGATGTCATTATGAGAGAGAGACATAACCCTATAAGCCCATCCCATGCCTTCTTTGTTCTTCAGAACTGATTTGGGAAGGTGAGAAATAAACCACCTTGCCAACAATGGAGCACAGCACATCAAGGTTCCCCGCTTCCAAGCAGTACGTGCATAGAGCTGATGAAGAATGTCACCCAAGAGAGTGGGTACAAGATTACCAGAGATGAAGATTTTTACCGCATTCACATCCACAAAGGAGTCAGAGTTAGGAAACAATACCAAGCCATATATTAGAAGAGCCAGAATATCTTCGAATGCCTTGAAGTCTAGACTATCCCATAAATGATTAGCCTTACCAACCAAGAACTTAGTCAGAAAGCCCTTTGCTCCACTTCTAGTCTCCCAATTAGCCATTACCTCATCCTTTGTCATATGAAGGGTTGAAGCAATCTCTTCTGGCCTAAGGATCTTCTCCCAACCTGTGAACGGGGTCTGCTCTAGAATAGAGTTACCAAGCAGATCAGAGAACTCTTCTAAGGTGGGGACCAACTGGTAGTCCTGAAAAGTAAAGCAATGGTACAGTGGATCATAGAACTGGACTAGGACACTCATCATCTGCTCGTCCAATTTGGAAGTGACCAAACCAAGAAGATACCCATGTCTTCTGATGAAGGAGGTAGTATCCGACATCTTTGCAACCAAATCTTTAAGCACAGTGGGAATCTAGACAAAGTTGATCTGGATGGTGTTCCTACGCATAGGTGCCATGACCTACAAAACAGAACAAAGATGAATCCCTCCTGTCTTTGAAATAGGTTAGTACAATGCAAGATGTATGCAATGTTATGATGTCATGATGTCATGATAGAAAGCACACCACAAGTATCCACAAATAGTAAACATGGTAAAGGCACACAAGTCACACAGAGAACCCTTAGATTTCAGGCTGGCAAGGAGTCTAGGTACTACCCTCTTTCAGTTCAGTTGGTTTAAACCTGTCCTAAAAATAGTAATCGGGTTCTATAGGATCTTAATATCACTGATTACCCTCGATTGGTCATAATTCCAGTTTAGCAACCTTTTCTTGCGGCCAGAATCATCGCGAGAGTTTAGTCTCAATGAGTGTAGCATACTGCTACTGTTCTATGGTCAAGTTGGTCAATTTAAAGGTTCTAAGGTCAGTTGGTGCTTAATGACCCCTTAGAAGACCCATATTCTCCTATTTCCAACACAAGGGATATCGGTACAAACTAAAGTTTCACACCAACGTAGCTACTGCTTCAACCGTATCGGTCTACGCCGTACAGTTCCCTCACAGTTTATTGCTACTTACCTAAAGGGTGTCCCCTAGATCCGGGTTAGGATCTATAGTAACTCTAATTCAAGCCCATAAAGATAAATCATACAAGTCAAGCAATTGAAAACACAATGATCTAATCCTAAGGTACACCCCACTTATTAAGCACCCCCAGCAGAGTCGCCAGTTCTGTGATACGGTGGGAAAGAACTGACTGTTTTTTGGAATGCTGGTTTACGTTTTGCGTTTGTTTTTGCAAAATGTAGTGGTAAGCAAGAGTCGCCACCAACTTTTATTTTATCCAACAAGGAAAGGAAAAAAGCACAAAAAAATTCCCTTTTCGAGATATTTCACGGGTTCGGGGGGTAGATTATAGGAAGGGAAGGTGTTAGCACCCTTTCTATCGTGGTTATCCACGGGCTCTTAGGTACTTGCTCATATTGTTTTCAAAAATTTTATTTCTTTGTGTTTGTAGGTTTGAAAAAGTCTTTGTTTGAAAAGGAGTGTAAGTGTGAAAAAGATTTTTTTTTGTTTTGAAAGAGCAAGTACTTAAGAACCATCTACCTACTCGAAAAAGGAATCGTTCTATGCTATCTTCCTTTAGACAATGCTATCCCACTATTGATGAGTAGGTAGCACCGTCGTTGGAGTTTGAGGGTCAATTCGAATGCGGGACTTACAGTCACTAAAGAAATGTTAGGATGCCTTAGCGGTAACCCTAATGTCTTAGATCATTTGTTTTGAGGCAACAATATCTGAGGCAACCGTTTCGAGGCAACTATGATCTTTGGACAAGAGGGCGACATCTAAAGTGATCTATACTCAATGACCGTGTACGAAGGCAACCAAGTGGGGTGTACCCTAAGAATGCGCATGTGCGGGTGTGTTGTTTTCAATTAATTTTATCTTTGTACATGTTAATGGTGATCTATGTTGATTTTAGGTTAAAACATTCAATCTTGTCATGCATACCTATTATCAAACATCTAACAGTTATATTTTGGGGAAAATAAATTGCGGAAATTAAATTACAAGGCGTCGGGTATTTACATCGCCAAAAGCAACCCTTTGAAATTTAAATGCGGAAAAATAAATAAAGCGATAAAAATAGTCATAATTATCTATTACATTCCGGGAACAAATACAATATGATAAATAGATCGCGTGCGGAGAATTAAATCGAATGTGAATTCTAGGGTTTTGACCCTTTGTTATTAAAGAAAAGATTTTTTGTTTGTTTTTGAATTAAGAAAGAAATTAATCTAAGTTAATTATTAAATTAATAAATTAATTAATTAATAAAAATAAATATTTTTGGGTTTTTTGTGTTATTTAAAGAAAGAAAATAAAATTGATCAATGTTAATAAAAACCTAATTATGTCTAAGTTAATTTTAATTATTGAAAAATATATTAAAGTTGTTCCTAATTAATGACCTAAATTAATTAATTGATTTGTTAATAAAAATAAAATACTAAAATTTAATTTAATAAAGAAAATATTTTTTGGTTTTAATTTTATTAAGAAAAAGATTTGATTGGTTAGAAAATAATGAAAATAATAACTGTTGATATTTGTATGTAGAATAGTCCCACATCGATTATATAGTGTAATTAGTTGTAATCTCTCTATATATAATAAAGTCTCCGTAGTGCTTTCATAACACGCGGTTTAACCTAAATGTCTCTTAGTCTCTCCTAATTCAATATGGTATCTAGAGCCTTCTAAGAGGCAATTCTTCGCCGTGTTTTACCCGGTTGACCCACTGTCTTCCGGTAAGAAATTTTCTTCTGCAAACCGTGTCATCATTCCGGTTTGCCTCACCTTTTTTTTTCCAGCGACCTCTGCCAAGCACAGTCCACGAAAAAAAAAATTTTTTTTTGGAGGACTATTGTTCACCGTCGCCGCTACTGTTCACAAAAAAAAAAAAAATTTTTTTTTTTCTTTGGAAAATCGCCTTCCTCCTCCGGTTCCAGATCCGCCCTAGGCTTTCGTTTTCGACTCACAGAAAGTCGTACACTATGCAGACTTCACCTTTTCTTCAGAACCCTACGCCAAGCTACGAGGATTTTCTCAGGTGGTGTCAGACTAACCAGACCTCTGGTTCCACGGCTTCGTTTGCACACACTGGTAATTCATCTGTTTGCGTCTCTCAATCATCTCCTCTTGGTCCTTGGGTCCTCGACTCTGGTGCGTCTGATCATGTTACCGGTAATAAAAATCTTTTCTCTTCCCTTTCTACCTCTGGTTTCTTACCGAGTATAACTGCCGCAAATGGTTCTCAAACCCGATCCCAAGGGATCGGTACTGTTCAAATTCTACCATCTCTCTTTGTTACTTCTGTCCTATATGTACCCAATTGCCCATTTAATCTACTGTCAGTCAGTCGTTTAACTCGTTCCCTTAATTGTTCTATCACTTTTACTAACAGTGATGTTATTCTGCAGGAACGAAGTTCGGGACAGACGATTGGCGTCGGATGTGAGTCTCAAGGCCTTTACTACTTCTCTACGTCATCTACCACATGCTCCACCACAAATTCTCCACTCATTATACATGCGCAGTTAGGTCATCCAAGTCTTCCCAAACTACAAAAGTTGGTGCCCAGTTTATCTAAATTATCCACTTTACAGTGTGAGTCTTGTCAATTAGGGAAACATACTCGTAGTCACTTTCCTGATCGAGTCAATAAACGGGCTGCGTCTCCTTTTGCTTTAGTTCACTCCGATGTTTGGGGTCCATCGCGTATTGTGTCTACTTTTGAGTCTAGGTATTTTGTAACATTTATTGATGATTTTTCACGTTGCACGTGGCTATTTTTAATGAAAAACTGATCTGAATTATTTTCTATTTTTGAACAATTTTATCGAGAAATAAGAACCCAATTTGGTTTGTCCATTCGTACCTTAAGAAGTGACAATGCTCGTGAATATTTATCCCAACAATTTCAAACTTTTATGTCATCCAATGGTATTCTACACCAAACATCTTGTCCTCATACACCTCAACAAAACGGGATAGCCGAACGCAAAAACCGGCATCTCGTAGAAACCACTCGGACTCTACTTCTCCATGGTAATGTCCCTCTCATATTTTGGGGGGATGCTGTGCTCACAGCGTGTTATCTCATAAATCGCATGCCCTCATCTGTCCTTAATAATAAAATCCCTCATTCAATCTTGTTTCCAAACTCTCCTCTTCATCCAATTCCTCCTCGAGTCTTCGGGTCTACATGTTTTGTGCATAATCTCTCCCCTGGTCTTGATAAACTATCAGCTCGATCACTAAAGTGTGTCTTTCTTGGTTATCATCGATCCAAAAAGGGTTATCGTTGCTACTCACACACTCTGCAACGATACCTGATATCGGCCGATGTTACCTTCTTCGAGTCTGTGCCATATTTTGCGTCCACCCAAGTCACTCCGGAACCCCTTCAGGAAAGTACTCCCACACCTCTTCCGGACGTCCCATTTCCCATTATTCCCCATCATTCTAGGGAACCTGTCCCACGAGAAACCCCTACGGTTGACCCCCCCACTTCTCGTCCACTTCAAACATATCAGCATCGTAAACCAACGTCTGTCATACCTGTCCCTAAGGTCGTACATGTCCCTGAGGTCGTACATGTCCCTGAGGTCATTGCAGACTCTCCTCCGACGCTATCGCCATCACCGGATTCGATCCTGCAACCTGAGTCTGATCTTCCGATTGCCCTTCGCAAAGGTATACGTCAAACACGAAATCCTTCTCCACATTATATTGATTTATGCTATCATCGTCTTTCCCCTTTGCAGTATACTTGTTTGTCCTCTTTGTCTTCTGTTTCTATTCCTAAATCTCCAGGTGAAGCATTATCTCACCTTGAGTGGAGGCAAGCAATGATTGATGAAATGTGTGCTCTTCAAAGCAGTGGTACCTGGGAACTGGTTCCTCTACCCACTGGAAAATCTTTAGTAGGTTGTCGTTGGCTTTATACAGTGAAGGTTGGTCCAGATGGTAAGATTGATCGTTTTAAAGCTCGCTTGGTAGCCAAGGGATACACTCAGATTTTTGGGTTGGATTATAGTGATACCTTCTCGCCTGTAGCCAAGATGGCATCTGTTAGACTTCTTCTAGCCATTGCAGCCATTCGACACTGGCCTCTTCATCAACTTGACATCAAAAATGCATTTTTACATGGTGATCTTGAAGAGGAAGTATATATGGAGCAACCACCTGGGTTTGTTGCTCAGGGGGAGTCATCGAATATGGTTTGTAGGCTACACAGGTCTCTTTACGGTCTTAAGCAATCTCCGAGAGCTTGGTTTGGCAGATTCAGCACTGTAGTACAACAATTTAGTATGGTCCGTAGTGAAGCTGATCATTCTGTCTTTTATCGTCACTCAGTACAAGGGTGTATTTATCTTATTGTGTATGTAGATGATATTGTCATAACTGGTAGTGATGAGTCGGGAATACTCCAGTTGAAACAACATCTTTCAAATCAATTTCAAACAAAGGATCTTGGTAAACTCCGGTATTTCTTGGGTATTGAGGTAGCCCAATCTAAAGATGGTTTGGTGATTTCTCAGCGGAAATATGCTATGGATATTTTGGAAGAAACAGGTTTGTTGAACGCTAAACCAGTTGACACTCCTATGGATCCAAGTGTCAAACTACTACCCAATCAGGGGAAGCCTCTATCAGACTCGGGAAGGTATAGGAGATTGGTTGGAAAGTTGAATTATCTCACAGTCACTCGTCCAGACATTTCTTTTGCAGTCAGTGTGGTAAGTCAGTTCTTAAATTCCCCTTGTCAGGAACACATGGATGCTGTTATCCGGATTCTAAGATACATCAAATGTGCTCCAGGAAAAGGTTTAGTGTATGAAGATAAAGGACATACTCAGATAGTTGGATACTCTGATGCTGATTGGGCAGGGTCACCAATTGATAGACGATCCACCTCTAGGTACTGTGTACTTGTTGGAGGAAATCTTATATCCTGGAAAAGTAAGAAACAAAATGTAGTTGCAAGATCAAGCGCCGAGGCAGAGTATAGGGCCATGGCAATGGCAACATGTGAACTCATTTGGTTAAAACAGTTGCTCAAAGAACTTAAAATTGAAGAAGCAAGACCAATGACACTTGTATGTGATAATCAAGCTGCATTGCACATTGCTTCAAATCCAGTCTTCCATGAGAGGACCAAACATATTGAGATAGACTGTCACTTTGTCAGAGAGAAGATCGAATCCGGCGTCATCGTCACAAGCTTTGTCAACTCTAATGATCAATTGGCAGATGTGTTTACAAAATCTCTGCGAAGCCCCAGAACTAATTATATATGTGGCAAGCTTGGTGCATTTGACTTATATGCTCCAGCTTGAGGGGGAGTGTTGATATTTGTATGTAGAATAGTCCCACATCGATTATATAGTGTAATTAGTTGTAATCTCTCTATATATAATAAAGTCTCCGTAGTGCTTTCATAACACGCGGTTTAACCTAAATGTCTCTTAGTCTCTCCTAATTCAATAATAACAATAAATAATTAAAACAAAAATATAAAATAGAGAGAGATAGGAGGTATGGGCCTGAAAAAGGGGGTCAGAATGGAAAATTCAAGGCCCATTAGGTGCTGGCCTGACTGACTTTCTGGATTCCCTATGCGCCTTTTGACTTGGTCCCAGGATAGACTCTCATCCTGGATCACCAGATCTGGCCTTGGGGCCATTTGGCGCTTTCATTTGTGAAGGCATATGGTAAGGGCAAGCATTGATTTATACCTGATTACCTTAAGAAAAAATATAACAAAGCATATGGGGGACCTGGGATTCGAACCCAGGTCCTGTACATGACTGCCAGCTTGCTTTACCACCAGGGCGTTGTGCTTCATTTGTCAATATATTAAACAATAATAATAATAAGAGTAAATGCGTTATATGCCCAAAAAATAAAATAAAAGTGCGCGAAAGTTTGAAAACGCCAATCATAGGGAGACACGTTGTCGTCCCTGTCCTCAGGCCTGTGAAGAAATTACCTACGGATTTGAATCCGCAGCTAAATGCCTAGGTCGTCCCAAAAACTCATCTCAGACCATATAAACTCCTCCCAAGACCATGGTTGCATTCGTCTTCCTCTCCCGGTCACGTCCATGGCCATTAATGGGGCTAATTTTACCTGTAATGAAAAACCCTAATCCAAGAGGAAAAACCCTAGCAATGGCGTTTTTTACCACAAAACAGATAAACGAAATCAAGTAATATGGAAAGCTTGGAAATTATCTGGTGGTTACAAATATACCATTGATTTCTTGTAATGATGCATGGATTTTGAAATACGAAATCAAATTCAGAGGGGGTCGTGTGACACTTACAGTGTGTTTGAGCGTGTATGGAGGCTTGCTAGGGATTGGTTCTGACTCAGGGAACCTCCAGCAATCGATTGGTATTGAGTTTTGCTTCTGAAAACGCCTCGAAGTGTGATTTTGGTTTTACACTTTTCACCACTTTTTTCAAGTTTTGTTTGGTCGATTCTTGCAGGCTCTAGCCTTGTTTTCGTTCCCTCTAGCCTCCTTATGTAATGTGGAAGGCATTAGGTTAACAAATATGCCTTGAATCTTGCCCATCAATGCATAAGATATTTGATTTGATTCACTTTTGAAAGCTTGCCTAATTTGTAAAAATCTATTTTTTGTTCATGATATGGTGAGATACGAATTTGATGCTGACCATGATGATGATTAAGTCCTGAAAATAGCAAAAGATCTCATGTAATCAAGTTTTGGGATTTTATTTGATTTAAAATGAAATAATTCAATAAAAAATCAAATAAAATAATAAAATTGATAAATGGACACAAGGCTTAAGCTAGGACACGTGTGCAATGTGGCAAGTTCAAATCAAGTGGAAAAGAATGGGCCCATTTGACAAAATTTGAAGTTTTGGGGATAGTTAACTTTTGGCAATTTTGCAAAAATGCCCAACTTTAACAATGCATAACTTCTTCAATTTTGAACTTTTGGAAGTGTTATTGGACTTTTTAGAAAGCTTGAGATATCCTCTAACCAACCCTTTTTGTATCATCTCATTTTGACGTTCCATGATCAACTTATAAGCTTTGGCAAAAAAGGTGTTTTTGTTGACTTTCAAAAATGACTTATAATGTCCAAATTTATAATTTCTTGTGAGTGCATTTTCTGATCTTGGGGTATGAAGATGGATTGTAGGAAATTGCATCCTATTCAAAATGAGCTTTGGATGGGTCATTTATCATAAAGTATGAGAAAGTTAAGCTTGGTCAAAGTTGAGTTGACTTTTCCTACAAAACCCTAATTTAGCAACTTTTGAATCTTGATGAATTTTGATCAATCCTTGATGAATCATGATCAACCCTTGATCAAATGATGAAATATCCTTCAAAATGATAATTTTGACAAAAAATCTTGAAGTTTGACTATTCGTAGGTCACTGTTGACTTTTGCCCTAGCATAATCGATTTTGGGACCCTTTGAGCAATTGACTGAGCAAACTTCCTCTGCAAGGCTTGAAATTTGACATGGATGATCTTGAGAACATATTAGGAAAATGGGGAGCACTTGAGGTCATTTGGACTCAAGGATCTTGATGCAACACAAAACCCTAATTTGGGGTTGACTGCCTTAAGAGATAGCTTGACTGTCCAACTCTTGAGCAAACTTGAGCAACTTGGAGATTTTTATTGCAATGTCTTGAGAAATATGAGAGGGAAAATTTTGGGGTACAACAGACGTGGTTTTCCCTAGATGTTCGACTATGTTGTAGTCGCTTTTCTTGATGATCTTCAAAATCTCCTCTATCTCCTGTCTAGAGGCTTCAACAGTAATCTTCTTCGGCGCCTCCGTCTGGGCAGGCCCACCGGTGATCTCTTTGCCCCGAGTGTCAGATGACTCGGTGAAAGGGGTAATGATTGGAACACGAACAGGGACAATAGCAGATGTACTGGCAGGTGAAATAGTAATAGGCTTCCGAACAATTGGTGGGGATATCTCAGGAGAGAAAATTCTTCTGCTTCGGGTGACTTTGCTAGACCCAACAATATTGCTGACATAAGTATCAGCCTCTTCAACCCTCAAGTCTTGTTTAATGCCATGATAATACACATCGGCCCCATAGTGCCACGGGACAACCTTATCCAATGTGTAAGGGATAGGTCCAGGAATAGTAATGATCAAAGGAGCAACTCTCGGAACAAATGTAATTCTAATAGGATTTCTCGAGGAAACCTTGGAAGAATTGGCGGAATTGGTGATTATGGAAACATCTTCAACGGGAATCAATGGAACCAAAGTTTTCTCGAACAAGATTTCTTTGTTATCCATCAGGCGTTGGACACATGACTTCAATAGATGACAACCAGTAGGCAGGATGGAACACAGGTGGCAACCTTCACCACAGCCCAGAAATAAACCGGCCAATAATAAGTTCTTCTTCACTGTCATCAATGGAGTAGAAATGTCTCCCACAGAGGTTACAAATGTATCATCATCCACAACATTTACTCCATGCTTGGGCATAGGAGTAGTCACGACATTAGGATTTTCCGGCGCTTCAAATTCAATCTCTTTAGCTTCAATCAAATCTTGTACCTTATTCTTCAAGGCCCAGCAGTTATTCGTATCATGCCTTGGGCCATCGGAGTGAAAAGCACAGCGGGCGTTCGTATTATACAACGGTGATGTAGTAATGGGATTCTTCGGAGCCTCCCTTAGAGTCACCAAATTGGTCTTCAACAATTGCGGCAAAATTTGAGATAGAGTCATACTGAGCCGAGTAAACTGTCTATGAGGCCTCTCTGCTCTTTGTTGAGTGTTGCGTTATGGGGCAGCAATTGGTCTTGATATTACTACCGCATAAACCGCTTGGCGATGCACAAGTTGGTTTTGGCTCCTCGAGCTGTAAACTGCACTAGATTCCTTCTTAAAGGGCTTCTTTTATGTACTTGACGAAGCACCCTTCTATATCTTGCCGCTCTTGATACCGGCCTCAACTCTCTCCCCGGTCATAATCAATTCAGTAAACCCGGACGATGAACTACCGATCAAATGATTAAAATACGGACCAAACAAAGTCCCAAGAAACATATCCACCAACTCCCTATCAGCCAGAGGGGGTTGTACTCTCCCAGCGAGATCTCTCCATTTCTGAGCGTAGTCCTTAAAACCTTCGCTCGCACCCATAGACATACCCTGAAGTTGGATATGCATGGGAGCAAGGTCGGCATTATACTGGTATTGCTTGTAAAAAGCAGCAGCAAGGTCCTCCCATTTGTGGACATTAGCTCCTTCCAGTTGATAGAACCATTCAAGTTAAGTCTGTGATAGACTATCTTGAAGGAAATGAACCTAGAGGTTCCTATCATCAGCATATGGTTGAATCTTTCTGACATACGAGCGGAGGTGTAACTTTGGGCAGAAGACCCCGTCATACTTAGCAAATACAGGAGCTTTAAACTTGTATGGGATCACCACCCCAGATGCCAAACTCAAATCTTCGAAGTCCAACCCAGGTATCTTCTGGATCTCCATTGCACTTAGCTGGTCTTCAAGTTGTTTATACCTATCCTCGGCAGGAGGATACTGGTCTTCATCAAAGTTTGTGTCATTGTCAGAAACCACAAGGCTAGAACCCTTCCTATCTTCTTGATTCTCTCCTCCTCCAGATAAGTGAGACAAATCAACTTCCTCTCGCAACCTATTCCCAAATTTGTTACCCATATTCAAGAGGACCGTCCTCTTCTTCTTCTTCTTCTTCTTCTTCTTCTTCTTCTTGTCCTTCAAGATAAGAGTCTTCAAATCTTTCTGCCCCTTGGCCAGGTTCAATAACATTTCCTGGAACTAAGCATTCTGAGCTTGAAGAGCCTTAATAGCTTGATCAATAGGTGTTTCAGAAGACATGATTGCTGAAATAAACAGTGAAGAAGATGAGAAACCTGTAAGGGTACCTGTGATGAGGTGCATGGGAATGGAATGCGTATGAAATGATTTCAAAGACTTAGGGAGATTTAAATTTGTAAACCAAAATGAAACACACTTTTATTAGATTAAAACTTGAAACAATGTTTAAGAAATGCCTTTAAGGCGTTACAAAGAAATACTGAAAAGCAAATCTAAACTAGAAATAGTAAAAGACATCAGAATTCCCGTGGTCGTTTTCCTTTCATGCTGACATAATCGTTGATTGTCCTCTCAGTCTCCAGCTGCCTTGTAAGCTTCAGGATCTTCTGTTCCTGCTCATGATACTTCTCTCTGTAGGTATCCCGTTCCTCCCTTAACTGGATCCAAGACCTCTTCAATGCCCCAATATAAGTAGGCATGTATGGATGGAGGACCGTATAAGGAACCCCTTCTTCATCAGTATGCTCTACAATCACCGGCAAAACGGCTTCATATGGCATTCCTAGCTTTTGAGCATGGGCTCGAACCCACCGGAGGTATGGTTGCATCAGGAGAGAAGTCTTCATTCCTATCTCATGTGGATCAGACCTGTTCACCCTATCCCAGGCTCGTATAAACCTGCGACGATGTCCCTCAACATCCCCCATGAAGTCAAAGACAATGCCTGTAAGCAGCAACTCATAAGGACCGTCCCTTCGAGCTCGTCCAAACTGTCGTAAGGCCAAACAAGGATTATAGGTTATCCCTCCCCTAATTCCAAGCAATGTAACATTGGGGTATTCCCCACACCGATCAATGATAGCTACCTCTTCCATATCTTTAGTGTTCCAAAGGATGTCCGTATGAGCAAGGGACATGATTATGTAAGCCCAACCCATACCTTCCTCATTCTTCAATACAGATTTGGGGAGGTGAGAAATAACCCACCTCGCCAGCAGCGGTGCACAACACATAAGGGTTCCCCTTCTCCGAGTAGTACATGCATAAAGAGCATGTAGAATATCACCTAAGAGAGTGGGCACTGGATTACGGGACATGAAAATCTTGACTGCGTTCACATCAACGAAAGAATCTGAATTAGGGAACAGAACCAAGCCATAGATGAGGAGTGTCAGGATGTCTTCAAATGCTTGAAAGTCCAAACTGTCCCAGAACTGTTGAGCTTGATCAATCAAGAACTTATCCAGAAAGCCTTTAACCCCACTCTGAATGTCTCAGTTAGATACTACATTAGCCTTTGTTAGATGGAGGGCTGAAGCAATATCCTCTGGCCTAGAAGCTATCTCCAAACCTGTAAAGGGTGTCTGCTCTAGAATAGATATACCAAGTAAATCAGAGAACTCCTCCAAAGTAGGGACCAACTGATAGTCCGGGAAGGTGAAACAGTGATGTAACGGGTCAAAGAACTGGAACAAGACGCTCATCATTTGCTCATCTAACTTGGAAGTGACCAGGCTGAGGAGATGACCATGTCTTCTAACAAAGGAAGAAGTGTCAGGAATCTTTGAAACCAACTCTCTAAGCTGAGCAGGTATTTGTATGAAGCTGATCCAAATGGTATTTCTGCGCATAGATGCCATGATCTGCAAAACAGAACAGAGATGAATCCCCTCGGTCTTTGAAATGGTCAGTCTGATGAAATATGCATGCGATGTCATGATGCATTATGTCATGATAAAAACACACCACAGGTATCACAGATAGCAAACATGATAAGGGCACACAAGTCACACAATAGCCCTTAAATTTCAGGCTGGCATGGAGTTTATGTATTACCCTCTTTCAGTTTAGTTGGTTCAACCTGTCCTAGTAATAGTAACCGGTTTCTAGAGGTTCTCAATATCACTGACAATCCTCGATCAGTCATGATTCCAGTTTAGCAACCTTTTCTTGCAGCGGAATCATCACGAGAGTATGGTCTTAATGAGTGTAGCATACTGCTACTTTTCTATGGCCAAGTTGGTCAATTATAGGTTCTAAGGTCAGTTGATGCTTAATGACCCATTAGCAGCCACATACTCTCCTTGTTCCTCCATAAGGGATATCGGTACCAACTAATGTGTCACACCAACATAGCTACTGCTTCAACTGTATCGGTCTACGCTGTACAATTCCCTCACAGTCTATTGCTACTTACCTAAAAGGTATCCCCAGATCCGGGTTAGGATCTATAGTAACTCTGATACAAAGCCCACAAAGATAAAGCAAACAGATCAAACAATTGAAAACAATATAATGAACTATTCCTAAGGTACACCCCACTTATTAATGTCCCCAGCAGAGTCGTCAGTTATGTGATATGGTGGCAAGAACCGGGACGTGTTTCCCTATTTCGTTAAGGAATTTGCTGGTTTGCATTTTGCATTTGTTTTCGCAAAATGTCGCGGTAAGCAAGAGTCGTCACCGACTTTTATTTTATCCAACAAGGAAAGGAAAAAAGCACAAAAAAATTCCTTTTTCGAGATATTTCTGAGTACGGGGGGTAGATTATAGAAAGGGAAGGTATTAGCACCCTTTCTACCCTTAGTTATCTACGGGCTCTTAGGTACTTGCTCATCATTTTTAAAATTGTTTTCTCTGTGTTTATGGGCTTTGAAAAGTTTGTTTTGACTTCGATTTAACTCTTGCTTTTGTCTTCAAGAATGTAATGAAGTGTTTTTTGAAAACTTGTTTGTAAAGGAGTGTAAGTGTGAAAAGGTTTGTTTTGATTGAGCAAGTACTTAAGAACTAATCTACCTACTCGAAAAAAGAATCGTTCCATGCTTGTTTCATTTAGACAATGCTATCCCACTATTAGTGAGTAGGTAGCACCGTCGTTGGAGTTTTGAGGGTCAATTCGAAAGGGACGTACGGTCACTAAAGCAATGTTAGGACGTCTTAGTAGTAACCCTAATGTCTTAGATCATTTATCCGAGGCAACAATATCTGAGGTAACCTATCCTAGGAAACTTTGATCTTTGGACAAAAGGACGACCACTAAAACATCCTATACTCAATGACCGTTTACCGAAGGCAACCAAGTGGGAGTGTACCCTAGGAGTGCGCATGTGCGAATGATTCAATTTCAGTTTATTTATCTTTGCACATTTAGGGTGATCTAACTGTTTTAAAGTTAACATACATTCTTGTCATGCAAACCCTAATTATTCATACATCTAACAGTTGATAATTTGCGGAATTTAAAATGCGGAAATTAAACTACGTTATTACAAGGCTTCGGGTATTTACATAGCCAAAAACAAACCCTTTGAAAATAAAGCGATAAATGAAAAGTAAAAGTCCTAATTAAACTATTACAAACTGTGAGCAAATACAATAATAGGGTAAAAATAATAAGGCACGCGATGAAAATTAGATCGACGAGAAACTAGGGTTTTGACCCTCCTAATCGAAAGAAAAATGTTTTTGTTGTTTTCAATATTTTAAAGAAAAGAATTAAGTTTTTTTTCTAAATTAAATATGCAATTAATTAGTAATTAGATTAATTAGTAAAAACAATTAAATGACCTATTTTTGGTTTTTTTGGTTATTTTAGGAAAAAATAAAATATAATCAAGTTAGTAATAAAACCTATTTATTCTAATTATTTTTAAGTTATTTACAAAATAATTAAGGTTTTCTAAATTAATCAAACCTAATTGAATTAATTAATTTTTTACTAAAAATAAATATCTTAAATTTAATTGGTGAAAAATAATATTTTTTTGGTGATTTTTGATAAAAAGAAAATTAATTTTTGGTTAGTAGATAAATTAAATAAAATAAATATAAGAATAATTAAAAAAATAAAGAAAGAAAAAAATTGGGCCTGGATAGCAATTTGGAGGGGGTGCAAAAAGCAGAATCTGGGCCCATTTGAGTGAGGTCCATGTTGACCTTTGAGATCCAGTGTGATGCGTTTGACTTGGCTTTTGGTGTTCCTCCCTGGATGGGCATCAGATTTGTCCATCTGGCCACTTGGCGTGCCAGATCTGGAGGGAGTATGATGGTCTTTATGCTTGCAAGCGCACCTGATTACTGAAAATAAAATAATATCAAAGGAATGGGGGACCTGGGATTCGAACCCAGGTCCTGAAGGCAATTTCCAACGCTTGTAACCATCTGAGCCAACTATTCTTTTTGTACATGGAATGAATAACAATAATAATATATAAAAACAAAAATTAGTGGCAAATAAAAAGAAAATGCGCGTCAGGTTTGAATAGGCCAATGGGACAGTGACAACACATCGTCTTCTTCCTCTCTCTGTGGCTAAAAGTTTGGGAACCTATACCTACAGACAACGTCCGTCGCTACAGCCCTGCCAATTCTCAAAATCACATACACGTGATATAAATGACCACCAAGGCCATGGTTAGATTCGTCTCATCCTTCTGAACACGATGGTACCTTTTATCAAGGCCAATTTCACCTGCAAGCAAAAACCCTAAAACGGAGCTACGAACCCTAGCCATGGTGAATTTTAGTACAAGCCATATAAATACAATTAATCAATGCAGGAAGCTTGCAAATGTCTCATAGATCAACAATATATGATTAATTCATCCTAATAATGCCTAAATCATGCTATTCAAATTCAAGATTTCATGAGTTTCGTGATGGACTTACAGAGCTTTTTGGGACTGGAACAGCTTGGTTCTTGATTGCTTTAGCTTGCTGACACTCCCAGGAATCGATTGGGATAGCTGGAAGGCCTTGAGGATGCTTGGAAGTAGGAATTCGATCTTACACTTTTCTTGATTTTTTTTCCAAATGTTTCTTTGCTTGCTGCGCCTGTTTCTAATCTCTCTTTTAGGTATGGCCTCGTTCTATATGTATTAGTGAAGGGATTAGGGTTGATAAATGCTCTCAATCTTCCTCCATCAATGATTTGGATATTTGATTTGATTCACTTTGAAAACTTTCCAAAATTGGCCTATTTCAATCTTTTTGTTCATACCATGCCTTGATACGATTTTGAATGTTTGCTAGCTGTATAATAAAACCTGAAACAAGCATAAAATCTTTTGTTTTCAATATTTTGGATTTTATATGATTTGTTTTGATTTAAATTGAATTAATTCAAATAAAAATCAAAATAAATAATAAAAATAAGATATGGACAAGTGGCAAAGGCTAGAGCTCGTGGACTATGTTGCCAACTCAAAACAAGTGAAAAAGATTGGGCCCATTTGGCAAAATTTGAAGTTTTAGGGATAGTTGACTTTTGGCAATTTTGCAAAAAGGGTCAATTTCCCCAATGCATAACTTCCTCAATTTTGACTCTTTGGAGGTTTTCTTGGACTTTTTAGAAATCTTGAGATGTACTCTAATAAACCCTTTTGGTATCATCTCAATTTGTTATTCCATGCTCATGTATGAAGCTTTTACAAAAAAGGTGTTTTTGTTGACTTTTCAAAATGACATATAATGTCCAAATTCATAACTTCTTGTGAGTGCATATTTTGAACTTGG
The DNA here is from genome assembly GCA_948472305.1 of Vicia faba. Classification (NCBI taxonomy): domain Eukaryota; kingdom Viridiplantae; phylum Streptophyta; class Magnoliopsida; order Fabales; family Fabaceae; genus Vicia; species Vicia faba. Next base: position 360,587,808 of record OX451738.1, read on the forward strand.
GAGATGAAAATGGATTGTAGGAAATTTCATCCTCTTTAAAATGAGCTTTGGATGGGTTATTTCTCATAAAGTATGAGAAAGTTATGCTTGGTCAAAGTTGAGTTGACTTTTCCTACAAAACCCTAATTTACCAACTTTTGAGTCTTGATGAATTATGAGCAATCCTTGATGAATCATGATCAACCCTTGATAAAATGATGAAATAAACTTCAAAATGAGGATGTTGACCAAAAATCTTGAAGTTTGACTGTATGTGGACCACAGTTGACTTTTGCCCTAACACAGTCGATTTTCAGGCCTTTGAGCAATTGATTGAGAAAATTTCCTCTTCAAGGCTTGAAACTTGACATGGATGATCTTGAGAACATATTAGGAAAATTTTGAGAATTTGGGATCCCTTGGACTCAAGTATCTTGATGCAACATGAAACCCTAATTTGGGGTAGACTGCCTTAGGAGAGAGCTTGTCTGGCCAACCCTTGGACTACCTTGAGCAACTTGAGGATCTTTCTTGAAATATTTTGAGAAACATGGGAGGGAAAATTTTGGGGTACAACAACTGCCTTTGTTCAATCTTCTTAAACCTGAGGATGTAGATTGGCTTTTGTGCCTTTCGTGATCTGAAGGTGGAAGATGATTGAACACTAGAGTGCCCAAAAATTTGCACTCGCATGAAGTAGTACCCGTCTTGCAATGTCGAGAATGGGCTTAAAGATGCCATATGAAGGAGTGTCGATCACATAAGAGATTCCTTAGCGAGAGCTTATATACCTGTCATTGAGTAAGATTCCGCTGGGGGAGGCTGATCTTTGTCTTGGGAGAAATAGAATTTTAGGAACTTCGGTCATCCGTTATTCTATTGGGGAATCATCTCTGTTGAATTTTAGGAACTTCAGTCATCCGTTATTCTACTGAGGAACTGTCTCTTAGTCGAGGAGGTGAAAATGAACTGTTATCTGGTCGTGGTCCAGGCTTCATAGTAATAAGACTGATCGCTATTTGGTCGCAATCCAGGCTTTACAGACTTACTGGGGAGATGAGATTAAACTTGCTATCCGGTTGTAACCCAGGTTTCGCAAATTCTTAATTCTTATCTGGTCGTAATCCAGGTTTCAGAAGGAATTCAAATGTTATCTGGTCGTATCCGGGCTTTAACTTGAATTTATGGCACACTAATATCTGGTCGACTTTGGGCTTCTTAGTAACTGTCTAGGTAAACTGCTATTCGTTCGAAATCCAAACTTCACAGGGTCTTGTACTGCTATCTGGTCGCAATCCAGGTTTTAGTCCTTTTATCGTTATTCGATCGTAATCCAGGCTTCATGGTGTTTCGTACTGCTGTCTGGTCGTAATCCAGGCTTCACAATACTTTACTTCTTATATTGTCGTAATCCAGTTTTCAGAACACTTTACTTCTTATCTGGTCGTAATCCAATCTTCAGAACACTTTACTTCTTATTTGGTCGTAATCCAATCTTCAGAAGAGATCAAATGGCTATCCGGTTGTAATCCGGGCTTCCCTTTGGCTTTGGGCCAACTAACTTCCGGTCGTAACCCGAGCTTCATAGTATCTGGCTGGGTGAACTGCTATTTAGTCGTAATCCAAGCTGCACAGTATCCCTTACTGTTATCTGGTCGAAATCCAGCCTTCACAGTGTCTTTAACTGCTATCTGGTCGTAATCCAGGTTTCATAGGAACTTGTATTGTTGTCTTGTCGTAATCCAGGCTTCACAATAACTTGCTGAGTTGTCATCTAGTCGTAATCCGGGCTTCATGGCTTGCTGAGGATTTAAACTATTATCCGGTCGAATCCGGGCTTCATAGCTTACTTTTGTGAGGATTTGATTGTATCTTTCCTGAAAGGTAAAGGTTAGCTACATGTAATGCATGATATGTATCAGGCAATGATGTTCTTAAAATAAATGAGATTGTGCTGTATGATGCGTATATGCATGTGTCATGATGTATGGAAATGTGATGTTTTTAGTTAGGGAAAATAAGTCCCGCATTGCTGCTGGAGAAAAGAGTTGAATTCTTCGTTTCCGCTGGGGATAATGAATGAAGATGATTGTGAGAATAAACTTGCAGGAGAGGATAACTCCGCTGGGGAATAAACTGATGAGGAAATGGCTCTGTGGGGAGGACATGCTCTGCTGAGGATTCCACTGATAAATTCAGTTGGGGATGAATTACCGTTGCAGGTGGTAATGAACCCTATTGGGAATTGAGTTTCTGTTTGTGAAAGGAATGAACTCCGCTAGGGATGATCCTTTAGTTGCAACTTCATTGGGAATAATCTTTTAGACTCTACTGGGGACAATCTTCCAGAGTCTACTGGGGATAATTCTCCATACCCCACTGGGGACAATTTTTCATACTCCGCTGGGGATAATTTTCAATGCTGATGGTAGGTAAACTATGCTTGGGGAGAATATCACTGACTCATTCGCAGCTGTGAGCCTCAGCTGGGGAGAGTTAACACCACTGCTTTCTCCTTACTCTGCGGGGAGTGAATGTTCTTTTGATCGTTTTCTCCTACTAGGTCTATCCCTATACCTGGTGGATAAAGCAACTGTACGGTTCAGACATTTCTTATTTTCCCCTGTTTCTGATATTACGAGTAATAGTCTTTTGTTTCGCATGTAAATATTCATGAGCAGCAATTAATGTCAAATGCATATATCAAAAATGAACATTGGATGTTCTTGCAAAACAAAACAGAAAAAGAAAAATTTATTTGTGAAAATGAATTGTATTGACTTTGAAGTTTGGCCTGTAAATAGGCGTCTTTTGTACAAGAGGCTGACGTCCTAGTAAGAGAATGCCGCCAAACAATAGAGTTTATACAATTTGTGAAAAACAAAGAAAAACAGCTATGTGAATAATCCCACCGGGTTCCAAGTCTACTATTGCCTTTATATCCTCGAGCGTCTTATCACTTCGCTACTTGGTTGAAGGTAGATCAGATTGATTAGTGTCGTCTGAGCTTGATAGTTGATACTGAAGTCTGGTTGTAAGGTGATCCAATGAGACATAATGTTACGCTTTAATCTCTAATTTTTTCCTGGACCGCCCTTTCGGGTTTTCAGTCCGCCGGGATACCCATTTTTGCTCAAGCCGCCTTTTCAGGTTTTCGACTTGCCGAGTGTACAGATTTTTTCATTTTCATCCCTTATTTTTTCCCGAACCCTTTTGGTTCGCTGAGAAGCCCTTATTTTTGCCTAGGCCAGTCGACCTAGCGGGTCTTTGATTATGTGTAGTATCTTTTCACTATGTCTGCATTGACGGGGTGAGGAAGGTCGTCACCATCCATGGTGGTTAGGATCATAGCTCCCCCCGAGAAAATGTTCTTAACCAAAAACGACCCTTCGTACGTAGGGGTCCATTTGCCCCTGGGATCACCTTGAGGTAATATGATGCGCTTGATCACCAGATCCCCAACTTGATACTCTTGTCGTCTAACTTTCTTGTTAAATTCCTTGATCATCCGTTTTTGATAAGTTTGACCATGACAAATAGCAGTAAGTCTCTTTTCATCGATTAAGTTCAGCTGATCAAGCCGGGTCTGGATCTAGTCGTCCTCACTCAAACCTGCGTCCTTCATAATCCGAAGAGAGGGTATCTGAACTTCAATGGGTAGGACTGCTTCCATGCCATACACTAAAGAGTGGGGTGTTGCCCTTGTTGAAGTTCGTGTCGAGGTTCGGTACCCATGAAGAGCGAATGGTAACATCTCATGCCAGTCTTTGTATGTCACCATCATCTTCTGCACAATCATCTTGATATTCTTATTAGCCGCTTCTACAACCCCATTCATCTTCGGCCGGTAAGGAGAAGAGTTGTGATGCTGTATCTTGAACTACTTACAGAGATCGGTGGTCATCGTATTGTTGAGATTTGTACCATTGTCCATAATGATCCTCTCAGGTACACCGTATCGACAGATCAGATTGTGCCGAATAAACCGTGCCACAACGTTCTTGGTTACTGTAGCAAAGGAAGCTGCCTCAACCCACTTCGTAAAGTAATCAATTGCTACTAGGATGAAATGATGCCCGTTGGACGCAATAGGTATGATCTTACCAATCATATCGATGCCCCACATTGCAAAAGGCCAAGGAGTTGTCAAGACGTTCAGAGGTACTGGAGGTATGTGCACCTTATCAGCATAAACTTGGCACTTATGACAAGTCCGAGAATGCTGATAACAGTCAACTTCCATGGTGGACCAATAATATCCTGCCCGAAGGATTTTCTTTGCCATGGTGTGTCCACTGTAATGAATTCCAAAAGTACCTTCATGTAACTCCGCCATGATCCTTTCTGCTTCGTTCTTATCCACACATCGCAGCAAGGTTGAATCATGATTACGTTTGTAAAGGATACCATTACTGATGAAGAATTTCACCGCGAACCTCCTCAGAAACATCTTATCATTAACAGATGCACCCTCAGGGAATTCTTGAGCCTCAAGATACCTCTTTACCTCGTGAAACCAGGGTTTATCTGTTACTTCCTCAGTCTCAATGTCACAGCAATGTACGGGTTCGTCCAACCTCTTAATGGTAATCTGGGGAGCCTCGTTGTTCCACCTGACCTTGAACATAGAAGACATTGTAGCTAGCGCATCTGCTAACTGATTCTCCTCTCTTGGGAAGTGTTCAAAGGTTATCTCCTTGAAGTGCGGAAGCAACATCAATACATACTCCTTGTAAGGAATAAGATTTGGGTGCTTCATATCCCACTCGCCTTTGATCTGACTGATCACGAGAGCGGAATCTCCGAACACACTCAGAAACTTTATCCTTAGGTCAATGGCTGCTCAAAGACCCATAATGCACGCTTCATACTCCGCCATGTTGTTGGTGCAGTTGAAACATAGTCGGGCGGTGAACGGAGTATGACAGCCTTTAGGAGATATGATCATGGCGCCAATGCCATTACCCAAAGCGTTTGAAGCTCCATCAAAGTACATAGACCATCGGGATCCCTCCTCAGGTCCTTCATCCAGTCCAGGTGTTTCACAGTCAGTTACCAACATGATGTTCTCATCCGGAAACTCGAAGTTCATAGATTGGTAATCATCCACTGCCTGATGTGCCAAATGATCTGCCAACACACTTCCCTTAATTGCCTTTTGGGTTGTGTATTAGATGCCATACTCAGTCAAGATCATCTGCCATCTCGCTATTCTTTCGGACAAGGCAGGCTTCTCGAAGATATACTTGATTAGATCCATCTTTGATATCAATAGAGTAGTGTGGGTCAGCATATACCGTCTCAGTCGGCGAGCAGCCCATGCCAAAGCGCAACAAGTTTTCTCAAGCAACGAGTATCGGGTCTCGCAGTCGGTAAACTTTTTGCTAAGGTAGTAAATAGCATGCTCTTTTCGGCCAGACTCGTCATGCTTCCCCAGCACGCACCCCATCGAATTATCGAGTACTGTCAAGCATAAGATCAAAGGTCTCCCTTCAACTGGAGGCATCAGAATAGGTGGCTCTTGGAGGTATTCTTTGATCCTTTCGAAAGCGGCCTGACATTCATCGTTCCATCTTACCACTTGATCTTTCTTCAGTAGCTTGAAGATTGGATCACAAGTAGCAGTCAGGTGTGAGATGAATCGGGCAATGTAATTCAGACGTCCCAAAAAGCCTCTGACTTCTTTTTTTGTTCGGGGAGCTAGAATTTCCCGTATAGCCTTCACCTTTGCAGGATCCACTTGAATACCTTTATCGCTAACGACGAAACCCAGCAACTTACCAGACCTCACCCCGATGGTGCACTTGTTCGGGTTTAACCTCAGCTTGTACAACTTCAACCTGTCAAATAGCTTCTGAAGATGGTCAAGATGTTCTTCCTCAGTTTGGGACCTTGCAATCATATCGTCTACGTATACCTCAATCTCATGATGAATCATGTCGTGGAACAGAGCGACCATGGCGCGCTGATACGTTTCCCCAACATTCTTTAATCCGAAAGGCATGACTTTGTAGCAAAAGGTACCCCATTGAGTAACAAAGGTTGTCTTCTCCATGTCTTTGGGAGCCATCTTAATCTGATTGTAACCAGAGAAACCATCCATAAAGGATAAGACCTTATGATGTGCGGTGTTGTCAACCAGAACGTCGATATGAGGCAGAGGGAAATCATCTTTGGGGCTCGCCCTGTTCAGATCCCTATAGTCCACACACATACGAACCTTACCATCCTTCTTCGGCACCGAGACCACGTTGGCAACCCACTGTAGGTAAGAAGTAACTGCTAGAAAACCGGCATCAAACTGCTTTATAACCTCAGCCTTGATTTTCTCAGACATCTCCGGGCGCATTCGGTGAACTTTCTGTTTCACTGGAGGACAGTCTTCCTTGGTTGGCAAGCGATGAACCACAATATCGGTATCCAACCCAAGCATATCTTCATAAGACCAGGAAAAGATCTCAACATAGTCATGCAGCATCTGTATCAACCATTGCTTAACACTAGGCTCCAGATTTGCACCGATCTTGACCTCTTTCTTGTCTTCCTCCGTACCCAGATTTACTGTTTCCACTGGCTCTTCATGGGGTTGTATGGCCCTCTCTTCCTGAAGTAACAGTCTAGCAAGTTCACCAGGCATCTCGCAATCATCCTCACCTTCGTCCTCGGCTTGGTTGATCGGACTTTCGAAGTCAAAACTGGCAGTAGCAGAGTCGTTATCCGTGGGATCCAGAGTGGATGTAGACCTGTATATGTGAGTGTGTGTAAGGCAAATAGCTGTTTTGCAAGATAGAAAAGAAAAACAAGGAGCGGAAAATTTGTAATGCAAGAAAACGTCCAATGCTTTTATTGATGATATATGGAAATGACACATAATAAGCCCTCAAACAAAGCCATGGTGTCTCGGGCAAGGCATCGGGCCGTAAAGTTTTAAATTGTCTGTTACAAAACCCAAAACAAAAGTCTTATTACTGTGTAATAAAATAAATGGGCACGAAGTCCTTCACCGTCCAATTGCTTAATCCATCGTCGGTAGTCGGGTAAATCCAGTTGTCAAACTCAGACTCTTCATCATCATCTTCAATCGCATTCACTTCTGGATTAGTGATACGCATGGGAGGTCTTCCAATTCGCACATGTTGAACAGCCCTTTGAGCTTCTGCAGTAAAACCCAAACCAAACTTGTCAGTCTTGTGCGCAAAGTCAGGGAGTTGGCCCCAATTCGCACACCCACCTTTTTCAATAACATCCCAGGCATCCTTGAGGGAAGCCATCTTCAATAGAGGATCCTTAGCAGCAATTTCAGTCGACGTTAGAGTCTGGGGGACTTCTTCAAAGTTTTGGCACGGGGTTTCAATGAACTCCCCATCCATATCCACATACCGGAAAGAGTTAAGGTGGCTCACCATGTACTCCTCTTCTCCTCGTACTGTAACAATTTTCCCTTTCACCGGGTATTTTAGCATCTGATGGAGCGTAGAAGTTACTGCCCCAGCTTTATGGATCCATGGGCGACCCAACAAGCAAGAATAAGATGGTCGAATGTCCATCACATAGAACGTAGACGCGAAATTCTGAGAACCAACCTTAACTGGAACATCCACCTCTCCATGTACCATCCTTTTGGACCCGTCAAAGGCCCTAACCACAATATTACTTGGCTTCAGAACCAACCCTTCACAGTCCAACCGATCTAATGCTTTCTTGGGTAAAACATTTAACGAGGAACCAGTATCCACCAGCACGTGGGCCAAAGTAGTGCCCCTGCACTCAATTGAAACATATAGAGCGTCATTGTGATTCTTTCCTTTGGCAGTCAAATCTGCATCGGAGAAACCCAACCCATTATCAGCAGTCAAACTAGCCACACAGTCTTTGAATTGGTCGGCTGATGTCTGTTGCGGCACATGCGCAATTTTTAGGAAAACAATCAGAGCATTAGCATGGGCTTCTGAGCACAGTAATAAACACAACATAGATATCTTCGACGGGGTTTACCTCAACTGTTCGACTATGTTGTAGTCGCTTTTCTTGATGATCTTCAAAATCTCCTTTATCTCTTGTCTAGAGGCTTCAACAGTAATCTTCTTCGGTGCCTCCGTTTGGGCAGGCCCACCGGTGATCCCTTTTCCCCGAGTGTCAGATGACTCGGCGATAGGGGTAATGATTGGAACATGAACAAGGACAGTAGCAGATGTACTGGTAGGTGAAATAGTAATAGGCTTCCTAACAATTGGTGGGGAGATCTCAGGAGAGAAAAGTCTTCCGCTTCGGGTGACTTTGCTAGACCCAACAATATTGCTGACATCAGTATCAGCCTCTTCAACCCTCAAGTATTGTTTAATCCCATGATAATACACATCGGCCCCATAGTGCCACGGGACAGCCTTATCTGACGTGTAAGGGATAGGTCCAGGAATAGTAATGAGGAAAGGAGCAACTCTCGGAACAAATATAATTCTAACAGGCTTTCTCGAGGAAACCTTGGAAGAATTGGCGGAAATGGTGATTATGGAAACATCTTCAACAGGAATCAATGGAACCTGTTGTACCCCAAAATTTTCCCTCCCATATTTCTCAAAACATTTCAAGAAATATCTCCAAGTTGCTCAAGGTAGTCCAAGGGTTGGCCAGACAAGCTCTCTCCTAAGGCAGTCTACCCCAAATTAGGGTTTCATGTTGCATCAAGATACTTGAGTCCAAGTGGTACCAAATTCTCACCAATGTCATAATATGTTCTCAAGATCATCCATGTCAAGTTTCAAGCCTTGCAGAGGAATTTTGCTCAGTCAATTGCTCAAAGGTCCAAAAATCGACTTTGCTAGGGCAAAAGTCAACTGTGACCTATATACAGTCAAACTTCAAGATTTTTTGTCAACATCCTCATTTTGAAGTTTATTTCATCATTTGATCAAGTGTTGATCATGATTCATCAAGGATTGCCCATAATTCATCAAGACTCAAAAGTTGTTAAATTAGGGTTTTGCAGGAAAAAGTCAACCCAACTTTGACCAAGCATAACTTTCTCATACTTTATGAGAAATGACCCATCCAAAACTCATTTTGAAGAGGATTCAATTCCCTACAATCATATTCATCTCCCAAGATCAAAATATGCACTCACAAGAAGTTATGAATTTGGACATTATAGGTCATTTTGAAAAGTCAACAAAAACACATTTTTTGTAAAAGCTTCATACATGAGCATGGAATATCAACTTGAGATGAGACAAAAATAGTTGGTTAGAGGACATCTCAAGCTTTCTAAAAAGTCTAATAACACCTCCAAAGGTTCAAAATTGAGGAAGTTATGCAGTGTTGAAGTTGGACTTTTTTGCAAAATTGCCAAAAGTCAACTATGCCCAAAACCTCAAATTTTACCAAATGGGCCCATTCTTTTTCACTTGTTTTGAGTTGGCATCATAGCCCACGTGCTCTAACCTTGGCCATTTTTCCATATTTTATTTTTATTATTTATTTTGGTTTTTATTTGAATTATTTCAAATTAAATCAAAACAAATCAAATTAAATCAAAAATATTGAAAACCAAAGATCTTTTGATGATTTCAGGCTTCATTGGACAGCTAGCACCATTCCAAACTCGTATCAAGGCAATTGTGTACAAAAAGATTCAAAATAAGCCAGTTTTGGAAAGCTTTAAAGAAGGATCAAATCAAATATCAAAATCATTGAAAGAGGAAGATTTGGGCAAGGTAATCATCCCTAATGCATTGTACAATACATAAGGAGGCGAGGCATATCAAAAACAGGGTTAGAGATCAAGCATCGGGCCAGAACAGAATTTGCAAAAAAGAGGCAAAAGTGTGAGATCGAAACTGAGGTTAGAGGTGTCCTCAAGGCTTGATACTTGTCTCAATCCCTTCCTGGCAATCTCAGGAACCTAAAGCAAGCAAAGCCACACGTTTTCAAGCCCTCCAGTGCATTGTAAGGCCGTCACGGTATCATTTTTTTCTTGAATTCGAAAAGCTTCATTCTTGCATCCATTGTGTAAAATATTGGCATATTCTTGATCACCATATCATTTGCAAGCTTTTGACAATATCCAATTTCATTTATATGACCTATATCACGGATCACCATTGCTAGGGTTTTGTATTTGGTTTTAGGGCTTTTTGTTTCAGGAATAATTAGCCTTCATAATGGGCATGGTTGCAATCAGTAGGATGAGATGACCTCAACCATGGTGTTGTACCCCAAAATTTTCCCTCCCATATTCTTCAAGATTTGGCAAGATCAATCTCCGGATGATTCAAAATCCCTCAAGGGTTGCACAGTCCAATTGCCTCCTAACACAGTCAAAATTAGGGTTTTGGTTCTTGCAAAGAAATTGAGGTTTCCAAGGGTCCAATCAAGTCCTATATGCCCATATACATTGTAAAACATCCATATGTCAAGGTTCAAGACTCACAACATCAAATTGCACAGTCAAAAACCCTAAATGCTTCACAGTCAACTGCAGGGGCAAAATGGTCATTTGACAGTCAAAAGTCAAAATTTTTGGTCAACATCTTATTTTGAAGCCACAATCATCATTTGATCAATTCTTGATCATGATTCTCAAAGCATGGCTCAAAAAGTCTCAAGATGCAAAAGTTTCTATTTTTGGACAGTTGAAAAGTCAACTGCAAATTGACCAGGGCATAACTTCTTCATGGTTTATCAGAAAAATTCCATACAAAGCTCATTTTGAAGAGGATGACATTTCCTAAAACTCATCTTCACACTTCAAGTCCAAGAAATGCTCTCACAAAAAGTTATCATTTTCAACATTATAGGTCATTTTCAAAAGTCAACAAAAAGGCACTTTAAGTCAAAGACCATAACTTGAGATTGGTAAATCAAAATTACATGGGACCAAAGGCATTGGTTAGAGGACTTCAAGACCTTTCCAAAATGTCCAAGAACATGATCATAGCTTCAAAATTGAGCAAGATATGCATTGGAGAAGTTGGGAATTTTTTGGGAATTTTCAAAAGTCAACTTTGCCTAAAACACTTCAAAATTGCTAATGGGCCTCAATTTCTTTCTTGAATCATTACCCAAAGCCTATGCACGACCCATTGAGCTCAAAAGGATTTATTTTCTTATTTTTAATTAATTAATTGAATTTTTATTCTTATTAATTCATTTAATTAATTTTAATTGTAAAAAAATATCAAATAATGCTTTTCAAATCTTTTTGTGCAGCAAATCAAACTAGGGCAAGCTGGCCAAGTCGTTTCACATCCAAAAAAGGAAAATCATCCATGATTGGCAAAGGTTTCAATGAAAAAAGATTGAAAAATATATGATGAAAATCAAAGATATGAAACATCAATTCATGGACTTATGGGCTTGTTTCTTGACCTAAATTCGTTCACATACAAAGGCTGAGTGAAACCCTACTCATAGAGACACGAAACAGCTGCTAAAAGCTCATACTCACTTTGCAAAAATTCTCATAAAAAGCTTGAAACTGATTTCATAGTTAGAGGACAATTCAAGGCCTAAAAACGATTCTAACACATTGCTAGACCTTCCAGGAATCTAGTAGCATCAAGAACCAGTCCAAACGCGCGAGGAATCGAAGAACATAAGCTATACGGTTTGCCATATTTTCCAGAAACTCATATCATAATTCATGCGCATTTGATGCATATTGTTGGTTGTTTTATATTCACAGGAACATTTTGAAGCTAATGATACGGTTTAATTGCATTATAGCATCCGGTATCAAAATCTGCCATGAGAGATACCTAGGGTTTCAGAACTTCAAAATTGGGGGTTTTCATATGTGGTAAAATTAGACCACCAAACCTGTATGGACACATTCGTGGCAACAAGACGAATCGTTTGAAACAATCGCGCCTTTTTTATATTAACTCCTCTTCTATTCGCTATTTTTCGTGGCTATGGTTAGTGGGGGTTTAAAACCCCCGCTACTTGTTTCATATTTGCTGGAATAACAAGGAAGAAGATGGACGTGGCATTACAGGACTGGGGCGTTCAAACTTTGGCGCGCTTTTTATCTTATACCACTAACCAATGTTTTTTGTATATTATATTTTCTATCTATTATATTTACAAACAAATGCAAATGGCCTGGTGGTTGGAGGACGTGTCTTGCAAGTATAGGGACCTGGGTTCGATTCCCAGGTCCCCCACATAATTCTTAATTTTTGTTTCAATGTATTCTAGTGCAGCACTCATTCCATGGCCTACCATGAGTCCCACGCCTATGCTTGCCAAGTGGCCAGGAGGTCCCATCCAATGGTCAGAAGGTGAATTCCATGATACACTGCAGTCAACCAACGTGCACACAAGCATGGAAAGTCAAACCAAGGCTTTGTTAATGGACCAAGATTCTTCCAGTCACACCTCCACATGGGCCAGACACCCCCCCTGTTTGTATATTTAAATTAATTTCTTTTTCTTTTTAATTCTTTTATTTGCTTTAGTTATTTTTATTTAAATCACCATAAAATAATTTTCCATAAAAAATTCAGAAACAAAAAAATACAAATATATTTAATTATATTTAATTTCACTATTAAAATATTTTTGTAAATAAATTTCAATAACTAACTTAGTTAATTTAGGTTTTAATTTTAATCTTTTTTCTTAATAAATAAAAAATATGTAGAATTAGGTTTTGATATTTTTACCTTTTTTCTTAATTAACTATTTTCCTCATTATTTATTATTATTATTAATTATTATTTTTGTAAATAAATATGTAAATTAACTAATTAGTCTAAATTAGGTCAACTTTGACGCTTCATTAATAATAAAAAATAATTTAGAATTAGGGTTTCCATTTAATCTCAATTTTCTTTATTTTCATAAATATAAAAACATAAAAAATACTTTCTTTTCTTTAATCAAATAATAATTTAGCTTTAATTTAATTTAATTTCAAGCAAAGGGTCAAAACCCTCGGACGTCCAATTTAATTCTTTCGCGCATTATTTTCTTTTGAATATTATGTAACTGCTCAAGGATTGTAATAGTAATTAGGTTTATCGCTTTTCTTTTTACTTTCCGCATTTTTATCAAACGGGTCTTTGTATTTTGGCGATGTATAGACCCGCGCCTTGTAATAGCGTAGCTTTCATCTTTCCGCTTTTTTTACTTTCCGCATTCTTAAATTATAACTTTGTATGAAAGAATGTATGCTAATTAAAAACAAGCGTAGCTCACAATGTCATGATCAAAGATAACTGTTAAACTGAAAGTAACACACAAATACACACAACTCTTAGGGTACGCCTCACTTGTTGCCTTCGGAACGTGGTTGTCAAGTATAGGACGTTTTAGTAAGTCCTTATGTCCATGATCCAGTTGCATCGAAACAGTTGCCTCAAAACAGTTGCCTCGAAATAGTTGCCTCGAAACGGTTTCCTCGGATTAAAAAAAGGATCAAGGACATAAGGGTAGCTTCTAAGGTGTCCTGCTGTTGCTTCGGTGACCACACTGTCCCTAAACTCGAATTGACCCGAATGCCTCCAACGGTGGTGCTACCTACCCCTCAATGGTGGGATGACACTACCTTAAGGACATTTACACAGCCTAATTCCTTAGGGTAGGTAGATGACTCGTAGATACTTGCTCTTTTCAAAAACAAACAAAAATCTTTTCACACCGACACTTTCAAAAACTTTCAAAACAATTTTTCAAACACTCTTGAGGACATATACAAGAGTTATTCAGAAATCTTTCAACGAAACTTTTGAAAAATCCACTCACAATTGAAAAGCAAACATTTTGAAAACATAAAAGAGCAAGTATCTAAGAGCCCATGGATAACCATGGATAGAAAGGGTGCTAACACCTTCCCTTTCTATAAATCTACCTCCCGAACCGAGAGACATTCTCAATAAGGAACTTTGTTGTGCTTTTGTCCTTTCCATGTTGGAGAACATAAAAGACGGTGGCGACTCTTGCTTCCGCGACATTTCGCGAACCAGCGTTAAACAGTCAGTTCTAAATCCACCGATCACAGAACTGGCGACTCTGCTGGGGATACTTAAAAGTGAGGTGTACCTTAGGATAGCTCATACTTGTGTTTTCAATTGTCTGAATTGTTTGCTTTATTATTATGGGTACTGTCTTGGGAGTTCTATAGATCCTAACCCGGATCTGGGGGATACCTTCTTAGAAAGTAGCAACAAGGCTGTGAGGGAACTGTGCGGGGTATACCGACACGGTTGAAGCAGTCTGCTACGTTAATGTGGCACTTTGGTGAGTACCGGTAACCCTTGAGTCAAGTCAAGGAGAGTACGGGGCCGCCGCGTGGTGTCGTGAAGCATCAACTGACCTTAGGAACCTTAATTGAACCATCTTGGCCTCTTTAGGGTAGTGTGATAACTGACTTTGGTGCAGTCCGAGGTTGGTTGATACTCGATACTACACTCAGTTGAGGGTTGTTTTCTTGGAATATTTCGGTCGCCAGTTCAGTGGCTAAATTGAAACGATGAACACAGAAAGCAATCCAATGATATTGAGACCCTTAGAACTCGGTTACTTCTGATAGGACAGGTTTTGAGCCCACCAACTTCAAGAGGGTAGTACCCCAGACCCCATGCTGGCCTAAACTCTAAGGGTTGTCTTGTGTGACTTGTATGCCTTACCATGTTTTCCTCTTGTGAATACTTGTGGTGTGCTTTATCATAGCATCATAACATCATACAGCATCATATGCATTGACTAACCATTTCAGGGGTTCGAATCTTCATCTTTGTTCTTGTTTTGTAGGACATGGAAACTATCCGCAGAAAGACAATTCAGATAAACCTTGTAAGGGTCCCTCCTCAGCTTAAGGAACTCACATCCAGGATTCCCGAGAGCTCTTCTTTCAGTGAGAAACATGGAAGACTCATCAGTTTGGTCAACACCAACATTGAGGAAGACATGATAAAGGTCCTCTTCCAGTTCTTTGACCCTCTGCACCACTGCTTTACTTTCCTGGATTATCAATTGGTGCCTACCTTGGAAGAGTTCTCCCGGCTTCTGAAGATCCCTATCCTTAGTCAACTACCCTACAACGGTATGGAAAAGGAACCCAAACTTGAATAGATTGCTAAAGCATTACGCCTACAACCATCTGACATCAAGGGACATTGGGAAGTTAGAAGTGGTATCAAAGGGTTCTTGGCCAGGTTTCTGTTTGAGAAAGCACAAGAATGTTGGAATTCCCTCGACCTACAAGCCTTTGAAGAGGTTGTGGCCCTCCTTGTCTATGGATTGGTTTTGTTCCCGAATCCCGATCAGCTTATAGATATCAATGCTGTCAAGATCTTCATGTCCAGGAATCCTATACCTACATTGCTTGGGGACATCCTTCACTCATGTTACACTCGAACCATGAGAAAAAGAGGTGTTCTTATGTGCTGCACTCCTCTCCTGGGAAGGTGGTTTATTTCGCACCTTCCACAATCAGTTTTGAAGAACGAGCGGGGTTTGAGATGGTCACAACGATTGATGACTCTTACACATGCAGATATACATTGGTGTTCTCGGTCCAGAGAAGACGTCACTATCATTGATCGTTGCGGGGAGTTTCCTAATGTTCCTTTACTTGGAATCAGAGGAGGTATTACTTACAACCCGTGTCTGGCTTGGAGACAGTTTGGTTATGCTCGGAGGGACGACCCTCATGACATGTTAATTCCTGACATAGTTTTTGACTTCGACGACGATGCACAAGGACTTCGCCAAAGATTTATCAGAGCTTGGCGGATGCCCAACAAGGTAGACAGCAAGACACTGGGGCACAAGAACTCCATCCCGTTGGAACCTTATCTCAAGTAGGTACGAGCCCGCTCCCAGAAGTTAGTAATGCCATATCCTCATGTTCTCCCTGTGATCAAAGAGCCAGTGTCGGAAGGAGAGGTCTCGTACACCATTCAACATCCTGACATGCCTACATCCTGGGAAGAAATGCAGAAGAGCTGGATCCAGCTTAAGGAAGAACGGAATTCTCTTGAGTCCAGTCTACATGCTAGTGAGAGGAAGGTCTTGGAACTCACCCGCCTACTGCATGAGGAAAAGACTCTCAACACTTACATAGCTCCAAAGAGGATGCGCAGTGTCTTTTGGAATTGATTTACTTTTTAATTTTTGCCCATGAGGCTTTGATGTACTGAACAATTATTTCTTAATAATAACGTGTGTTCCTTTTTGTCTGCAACAAATTTGAACTTTCGAACCCTTGAATGCATTGCATAAACACATATCATGCATCATTTGCATAGCAGGTACTCTTTTTACAGGTGGTTTAATCTTCTTCGCTATTTATTTCAGCTCGCCATCATGAATCCTGAATCATCTACTGAGCAATCCATCAAGGCCCTCCAGGCTCAGAACGCCCAGTTCCAAGAGCTGATCATGAGTTTAGCCCAAGGTCAGGAGGAATTGAAGGCTCTGCTGGTCAAGAAGAAGAAGAAGAGAAATGTACTGTTCAACACTGGCCGGAGGTTTGGCAACACACTGCAGAATGAGGTTGATCAAGATGGTTCTTCTGTAGGGAAAGGCAGTCCCCAAGGGGGAAGGGTTCCTAGTCTGGTGGTCTCTGACAACGAGACTGATTTCAATGAGGAGCAGTATCCTCCAACTGAAGACAAGTACAAGAAGTTAGAGGATCGTCTGAATGCCATGGAAATTCAACAAGTGCCTGGTTTGGATTTCGGAGACTTGGGTTTATCTTCTGGGGTGGTAATCCCACATAAGTTCAAAGCACCATCTTTCGCAAAGTATGACGGGGCGTCCTGCCCTAAGCTACATCTCAGATCTTATGTGCGGAAGATCCAACCATACACTATGGATAAGAACTTATGAATCCATTTCTTCCAGGAGAGTCTTTCAGGGACTCATCTTGAATGGTTCTATCAGTTGGATGGAACCAAGGTTCGTAACTGGGAGGAATTGGCTACTGCTTTTTACAAGCAGTATCAGTATAATGCCGACTTCGCTCCTACACGTACCCAACTCCAGGGTATGTCGCTAGGATCGGGAGAAGGTTTTAAAGAGTATGTGCAGAAGTGGAGGGACCTGGATGGCAGGGTGCAGCCACCATTAACCGACCGTGAACTTGTAGACATGTTCTTGGGGACCCTATCCGGGCCATTCTTTAACCATCTCATTGGCAATTCGTCTGCAGGGTTTACAGACCTCATTCTGACCGGGGAAAGGATAGAAGCTGGCATGAAATCAAGGAAGATACAGAAAGGTGCGTCCTCAAGTTCTGAGAAAAAGCCTTTCAAGAAGGAAGCCAGTGTTGTGTATGGGCCTAGAAGGCAAAACAAACCGGAACATCGCCAAGCTGTCAATGCGGTGGTAATTGCAAAGCCTGCTGCCGCTCCTCGGCAACCTAACCAACCAAGGGGTGAGAGACCCAGAAGAGAATATACTCGGCTTAGTATGACCTTGTCACAGATCTTGCCGCAACTGCTATCGACCAACTTGGTAACCGTCAGAGAAGCTCCGAAGGTGGTAAACACAACCTCTCCGAAGTACAATCCCAATGCCTGCTGTGCTTATCACTCTGATAGCCCGGGGCATTCTACTGATGATTGCTGGGCCCTAAGGAATAAGGTGCAGGACCTTATCGATGCCAAAGAAATACAGTTTGAGGCACCTGAAAGGCCCAACGTTGTGACTGCTCCTATGCCCCAGCATGGAGTAAATGCTATTGAGGAAGACTTGTATGCAGTTTCTGTGGATGATGTTGCTACCCCTTTATTGACTGTCAAGAGGAACCTGTTGCTGGCCGGTTTATTTCCGGGTTGTAGCAAGGGTTGCCTTCTGTGTGCCGTTTCCCCTGCTGGTTGTCCGTTGCTGAAGTCAGGCATCCAAAGCCTGATGGATAGCAAAGAAATCTTGTTCAAGAATACCGTTGTTCCTATTGTTCCGGTTGAAGAAGTATCTGTCGTCACAATTTTCAACAATCCTACCAAGGCTCCCCCGAGGAAGCCAGTCAAAATCATGTCTGTTGCACCTATTATCATTACTGTTCCGGGGCCCCTCCCCTATAAATCTGACAAGGCTGTCCCATGGCACTATGGGGAAGATGTGTATGTACTTGGAGTAAAGCAGAAGTTCAACACTAATACCGGTATCAGTAACATCACCGGTCCCGCTAAAGTTACTCGCAGTGGCAGGCTCTTCTCGCCTAACATTGCGCCACCAGTTATCCGAAGACCTCTTATCATTACGCCTACGAGTGCGCCTGTTTCCCCTTCTGATCAAGTTTCTGCCCCTGCTGCCGAGTCATCTTACACTCGGGGCAAAGGGATTGCTGATGTGCCTGCCCAGATGGAGGCACCAAAGACTGTTAATGTTGAATCCTCCCAGCAAGAGATGGAGGAAATCCTCAAGATTATTAAGAAGAGTGACTTCAACGTCGTTGAACAGCTGGGGCATACCCCCTCCAAGATCTCTATGCTATCATTGTTGTTGTGCTCAGAGGCCCATGCCAAGGCCCTGATTTCATTTCTGAAGACGGCTCATGTGCCACAAGAGACATCTGCAGACCAATTTACTGATTATGTGGCCAACTTGACCGCTGACAATGGTTTGGGTTTCTCGGATGCTGATCTTACCACTAAGGGAAAGAACCACAATGATGCCCTGCATGTCTCCATAGAATGCATGGGCACTACTCTTGCACACGTGTTGGTAGACACCGGTTCGTTACTGAATGTATTGCCCAAGAAGGCCTTAGACAGGTTGGATTGTGAGGGTCTGGAGTTGAAGCCTAGTAACATCGTGGTCCGAGCCTTTGACGGGTCGAAGAGAATGGTACATGGTGAAGTGGATATTCCGATTCGTGTTGGTTCTCAAGTCTTTGACTCAACGTTCTATGTGATGGACATTCGTCCATCCTATTCTTGTTTGATGGGTCGTCCTTGGATCCACAAGGCTGGGGCTGTGACCTCCACTCTACACCAGAAGCTCAAGTACCTTGTCAGAGGGAAGATTGTTACAGTGCAGGGGGAGGAAGAATACATGGTTAGTCATCTGAACTCGTTCCAGTATATAGAGATGGACGGGGAGTTTATTGAAACCCCCTTTCAACATTTTGAAGAGGTGCCTCCAACATTGGCGTCAGCTGAGACGGTAATTGAAGAAGACTTTCCTTTGAAGATGGCTTCCTTGAAGGACGCCCGGGCTGTAATTGAAAAAGGTGAATGTGCAAACTGGGGCAGGCTCCCTGATTTTACTCCAAAAACTGACAAGTTTGGGCTGGGTTTCACTGTAGAGGCTCAGAGGGCTGTACGCAAAGCAAGGATTGGAAGACCTCCCGTGTTCATCACCAACCCGAGAGTGAATGCTATTGAAGGCGATGCGGAGGAACCAGAGTTCGATAGTTGGATCTACCCGACGATCGACGGTGGACTGAATAATTGGAGTGCAAAAGACTACATACCTGTTACTTTTGTTACGCAGTAATGAATTCCTTTGTTTTTTAATTTGTAATGAACAATAAATTGAAACTTTATGGCCCGGTGTCTTACCCGGGGCACCGTTGGCTCCATTTGTGAGGGCTTATTACTTGTCATTTCCATATATCATGAATAAAGACATTGGACGTTTTTCGCATTTCAAATCTTGTGCTCCCTTTCTTGCTTTCTTTATATATTGCAAAACAGCTGTATTTACACACACTCATACAAGTTTCAATCCACTCTGGATCTCACTGGTAACGACTCTGCTACTGCCAGTTATGACTTCGAAAATCCGATCAACTTAGCCGAAGACGAAGGTGAAGATGATTGCGAAGTGCCTGGCGAGCTTGCAAGACTGTTACTTCAAGAAGAGAGGGCCATTCAACCACATGAAGAGCCAGTGGAAACGATAAATCTGGGTACTGAGACAGACAAAAGGGAAGTCAAGATTGGTACTAATCTAGAGCTCAATGTGAAACAACGGTTGATCCAGATGCTGCATGACTATGTGGAAGTCTTTGCCTGGTCCTACAAAGACATGCCCGAGTTAGATACTGACATTGTGGTGCATCACCTGCCTACCAAGGAAGACTGTCCTCCGGTTAAACAAAAGGTCCGCCGTATGCGTCCAGAGATGTCTGAGAAGATCAAGGCTGAGGTTATGAAACAATTCGATGTCGGGTTTCTAGCAGTGACTTCTTACCCTCAGTGGGTTGCCAACGTGGTTCTGGTACCGAAGAAAGATGGTAAGGTCAGAATGTGTGTTGACTACAGGGATCTGAATAGGGCCAACCCTAAGGATGACTTCCCTCTACCTCACATCGACGTTCTGGTTGACAATACTACTCAGCACAAGGTGTTCTCCTTCATGGATGGTTTTTCAGGTTATAATCAGATCAAGATGGCTCCTGAAGATATGGAAAAGACTACCTTTGTTACTCAGTGGGGCACCTTCTGCTACAAGGTCATGCCATTCGGGTTGAAAAATGCTGGGGCAACCTACCAACGTGCCATGGTTGCTTTATTTCATGACATGATCCACCATGAGATTGAAGTGTACGTCGACGACATGATTGCAAGGTCCCAAACTGAGGAGGAACACCTTGATCATCTGCAGAAATTGTTTGACCGTCTGAAATTGTACAAGTTGAGGTTGAACCCAAACAAGTGCACCTTTGGGGTAAGATCTGGAAAGTTGTTGGGCTTCGTCGTGTGCGACAAAGGTATCCAAGTGGACCCTGCCAAGGTTAAGGCCATACAAGAGATGCCAGTTCCCAAGACAGAGAAAGAAGTCAGAGGCTTTCTAGGACGTTTGAATTATATCGCCCGATTCATCTCGCACCTAACTGCTACCTGTGAACCAATCTTCAAGCTGCTGAAGAAAGATCAGGTAGTACGTTGGAATGATGAATGTCAGACCGCTTTTGACAGAATCAAGGAGTATCTCCAAGAACCACCCATTCTTATGCCACCGGTTGAAGGGAGACCTCTAATACTATACTTGACAGTACTTGACAGCTCAATGGGGTGTGTGTTGGGGCAGCATGACGAGTCTGGCCGAAAAGAGCACGCCATTTATTACCTTAGCAAAAAGTTTACCGACTGTGAGACCCGATACTCACTGCTCGAGAAAACTTGCTGCGCTTTGGTATGGGCTGCTCGCCGGCTGAGACAGTATATGCTGACTCACACTACTCTGTTGATATCAAAAATGGATCCAATAAAGTACATATTCGAAAAGCCTGCTCTGTCTGGAAGAATAGCAAGATGGCAGATAATCTTGACAGAGTACGACATCCAGTATACTACTCAGAAAGCTATCAAGGGGAGTGTATTGGCAGACCATTTGGCACACCAGGTAGTGGATGACTACCAGTCAATAAACTTTGAGTTTCCGGACGAAAGCATCATGGTAGTGACTGATTGTGAAGTACCTGGACCGGATGAAGGACCTGAGGAAGGATCCCAATGGTCTATGCACTTTGACGGAGCCTCAAATGCTTTAGGTAACGGTATCGGCGCTGTAATCATATCCCCTCAAGGCACTCATACTCCACTCACTACCCGGCTATGTTTCAACTGCACCAACAACATGGCGGAGTATGAGGCATACATCATGGGTCTTCAAGCTGCAATTGACTTAAGGATCAAGTTTCTGAGTGTCTTCGGAGATTCCGCTCTCGTGATCAATCAGATCAAAGGCGAGTGGGATACGAAACACCCAAACCTTATTCCTTACAAAGAATGTGTGTTGACATTGATCCCCCATTTCACAGAGATAACTTTTGAACACTTCCCAAGAGAGGAGAATCAGTTGGTGGACGCGTTAGCTACGATGTCTTCCATGTTCAAAGTCAAATGGGATAATGAGGCTCCCCGGATCATCATCTGGAAACTGGACGAACCTGCATATTGTTGTGATCTTGAGGCTGAGATAGTAACTGAAAAACCTTGGTATCATGAGGTGAAGAGGTATTTGGAAGCTCAAGAATACCCTGAAGGTGCATCTGTCAACAACAAAAAGTTTCTGAGAAGGTTCACAGCGAAGTTCTTCCTCAGCAATGGCATTCTATACAAGCGAAACCATGATTCGACTTTATTGCGTTGTGTGGATAAGACTGAAGCAGAAAAGATTATGGCAGAGCTGCATGAAGGTACCTTCGAAACACATTCCAGTGGACACACCATGGCAAAGAAAATCCTTCGGGCAGGATATTTCTGGTCCACAATGGAAGCCGACTGTTACCAACATTCCCGGACATGTCATAAATGCCAGATTTATGTAGATAAGGTGCACGTTCCTCCAGTTCCTCTGAATGTTTTGACTGCACCTTGGCCTTTTGCAATGTGGGGCATTGATATGATCGGCGAGATTAAACCTACGGCATCCAACGGGCACCGCTTCATCCTAGTGGCGATCGATTACTTTACAAAGTGGGTTGAAGCAGCTTCCTACGCCACTGTAACCAAGAATGTCGTGGCACGGTTCATTCGGCATAACCTGATTTGTCGATACGGTGTACCAGAGAGGATCATTACGGATAATGGTACCAATCTTAACAACAAGATGATCACTGAGCTCTGCGAGCAATTCAAGATACAACACCACAACTCTTCTCCTTACCGGCCGAAGAAGAATGGGGCTGTAGAAGCAGCGAATAAGAATATCAAGAAGATTGTGCAGAAGATGACAGTGACCTATAAAGATTGGTACGAGATGTTACCGTTTGCTCTTCATGGGTACCGTACCTCAGCAAGAACGTCACCGGGGCAACACCCTTTTCTTTGGTCTATGGCATGGAGGCAGTCTTGCCGATTGAAGTCCAGATACCCTCTCTCCGGATAATGAAGGATACAGATATGAGCGAAGATGACTGGATCCAGACTCGACTTGATCAATTAAACCTAATTGACGAAAAGAGACTCACTGCTATTTGTCATGGTCAAACGTATCAAAAACAGATGATCAGGGCATTTAACAAGAAAGTCAGACCACAAGAGTATCAAGTTGGGGATCTGGTAATCAAGCGCATCATTCTTCCTCAAAGTGATCCCAGGGGCAAATGGACCCCCACGTACGAAGGGCCATTTGTGGTTAAACATGTCTTCTCAGGAGGAGCCATGATTCTAACCACCATGGATGGTGACGACCTTCCTCACCCCGCCAATGCAGACATAGTAAAAAGATACTACGCATGATAAAAGACCCGCTAGGTTGACATACCTAGGCAAAAATTAGGGCTTCCCGGCGAACCAAAAGGGTTCGGGCAAAAATAAGGGATGAAATGAAAAAAATCTGTACACCCGGCAAGCCGAAAACCTGAAAAAGGCGACTTGGGCAAAAATGGGTATCCCGGTGGACTGAAAACCCGAAAGGGCGGTCCAGGCAAAAGTTAGGGATTAAAGCGTAATACTATGTCTCATTGGATCACCTTGCATCCAGAATCCGGTGTCAACATCAAGTTCAGACGGCATCGATCAATCAACTTCATCTTCAACTGAGCAGCCAAGTGATGAGACGCTCGAAGATATAAAGGCGATAGCAGAGTTGGAACCCAGTGGGATTATTCTTTTCACATAGCTGTTGTGTTTTTCCTTTCACAAAATTGTATAAACTCTGTTGTTCGGCGGCGTCCTCTTACTAGGACATCAACCTCTTGTACATAAACGCCTATTTACAGGCAAATTCAAAAATCAATACAAATTCACTTTTCAGACAAATTGCCAATTATTTTTCCTTTTTTTTGTTTTGTTTTGCGAAGAACGTCCAATGTTCAATTTTGATATATGCATTTGACATTAATTGCTAACTCATAAATATTTGCATGCGAAACAAAGGATTAATTACAGGTAACATCAGAAACAGGGGCAATAATGAGTTGTCTAAGCAATCTAATTGCTCTGTCCATCAAGGTACCAAGGTAAGTTCGGCTGAAGAATGTAACTCGGATACCTTCACTCCCCGCCGAGTAAGACAAGATTCAACAATTCTCCCCAAGCAGTTAGTCTCCCATCAGCCCTAACAAGGCACCGTATTCTCCAGTAAGTCAGCAATACTCTCCCCGAGCAGATTTAATATACAGTCAGCCTTAAGGAAGTTGGATATCCCCAGCAGATCTCAACATTCCTCAACGGAGTCTACAAACATTCCTAACAAGCATCCCTGGCAATCTTGATCTAAGATTGTTCCCCGGCGGTATACTGGACGTCCAGTGGAGTCACTTCCCCAGTCCAATCTAAAAAGTCTCCCAGGAGAGTTGAATCCATCTCCCCAGCAGGAAGCTTATCCCCAGTAGATTCTGGAAGCTTGTCACCCGCATAGTACGAACACTCCCCCCGGCTTTATTCAGAAGGTTATTCCCCACCAGGATATAACTGGGTTATCCTCAGCCAATTACAACGGAAAGATCGTCCCCGGCGAAGTTCTTCCTACCCCCAGCAGAGTTCATCAAATTCCTCAACAAAGCTCAACAGCGGTATCCCCAACGGAGTTATCATCAAACCTCAGCGAAGTGCCTCTCTTTCCCCACAGAGTATCTCCCCGCAGAGTAATCTATTCGCCAAGTTTATTCTTCAACGGAGTCATCTTCTCCTACCGGTTTATTCTCGCAACCGTCATCCCCAGCGGAAACAAAAATTCTATTCCTCAAAACATCAACCCAGGATTCAACTTCCCGGCACTCGTCAAGGATTTATTTTCCAGGACAAAAAAAAATGCATTCATAAACATCGCATCTTCATACATTATAGCATGCACATACGCATCATGAACATACAATCTCATTTATTTTGAGAACATCATACATGTCACACATCATGACATCGCATACAACTAACATTTTGTCTTTTCAGGACAAAGATCAATACAAAGATAATTACTATCAACTGTCGCAATTCCAGATTTGATACCTGTAGCTAGCCAGGGCACATCTGTGAGCGATAATTCCAGACTCGATTCCTGTATCTCGCCAGGGCACGTCTGAAGAGTTTGAAGATCTGATTCCAGTATCTTGCCAGGGTGTATCTGTTGACGACTAATTCCAGACTCGATTCATGTATCCTGCCAGGGCACGTCTGAAGAGTTTGAAGATCCGATTCCTGTATCTTGCCAGGGTGTATCTATTGACGACTATACCAGACTCGATTCCTGTATCTCGCCAGGGCACGTCTGAAGAGTTCGAAGATCCGATTCCTGTATCTTGCCAGGGTGTATCTGTTGACGACTGTATTCCAGACTCGATTCCTGTATCTTGCCAGGGCACGTCTGAAGAGTTCGAAGATCCGATTCCTGTATCTTGCCAGGGTGTATCTGTTGACGACTAATTCCAGACTCGATTCCTGTATCTCGCCAGGGCACGTCTGAAGAGTTCGAAGATCTGATTCCTGTATCTTGCCAGGGTGTATCTGTTGACGACTATATTCCAGACTCGATTCATGTATCCTTCCAGGGCACGTCTGAAGAGTTTGAAGATCCGATTCCTATATCTTGCCAGGGTGTATCTGTTGACGACTGTATTCCATACTCGATTCCTGTATCTTGCCAGGGCACGTCTGAAGAGTTCGAAGATCCGATTCCTGTATCTTGCCAGGGTGTATCTGTTGACGACTAATTCCAGACTCGATTCCTGTATCTTGTCAGGGCACGTCTGAAGAGTTTGAAGATCCGATTCCTGTATCTTGCCAGGGTGTATCTGTTGACCACTAATTCCAGACTCGATTCCTGTATCTTGCCAGGGCACGTCTGAAGAGTTTGAAGATCCGATTCCTGTATCTTGCCAGGGTGTATCTGTTGACGACTGTATTCCAGACTCGATTCCTGTATCTCGCCAGGGCACGTCTGAAGAGTTTGAAGATCTGATTCCTGTATCTTGCCAGGGTGTATCTGTTGACGACTATATTCCGGACTCGATTCCTGTATCTTGCCAGGGCACGTCTGAAGAGTTTGAAGATCCGATTCCTGTATCTTGCCAGGGTGTATCTGTTGACGACTATTCTCCGGACTCGATTCCTGTATCTTGCCAGGGCACGTTTGAAGAGTTTGAAGATCCGAATCCTGTATCTTTCCAGGGTGTATCTGTTGTCGACTATTCTCCGGACTCGATTCCTGTATCTTGCCAGGGCACGTCTGAAGAGTTTGAAGATTCGATTCCTGTATCCAGCCAGGACGCATCTACACGAAGAGTTTGAAGATCAACCCCTGTAACAGGCCAGGTAATTATTTCCTTTCTCAGGTACGCAAGCTCTCGCTAAGGAATCTCTTATGCGATCGACAACATTCAGATGGCATCTATAAGCCCATCCACATACCAACAGTCTCCAAATGGCGTCTATAAGCCCATTCCCGACAAAGTTCTGTCACACTTCCAGATGGCATCTATAAGCACATCCTCTTATCCGTCATCTCTCCAAATGGCATCTGTAAGCCCATTCTCGCTATCACACTGCTGATACTCTACTATGTGAGTGCAAATTTCTGGGCACTCTAGTGTTCAATCATCTTCCACCTTCGGATTATGAAAGGCACGCCAACCAATCTACATCCTCAGGTCTAAGAAGATTGAACAGGGGCAACTGTTGTACCCCAAAATTTTCCCTCCCATATTCTTCAAGATTTGGCAAGATCAATCTCCGGATGATTCAAAATCCCTCAAGGGTTGCACAGTCCAATTGCCTCCTAACACAGTCAAAATTAGGGTTTTGGTTCTTGCAAAGAAATTGAGGTTTCCAAGGGTCCAATCAAGTCCTATATGCCCATATACATTGTCAAACATCCATATGTCAAGGTTCAAGACTCACAGCATCAAATTGCACAGTCAAAAACCCTAAATGCTTCACAGTCAACTGCAGGGGCAAAATGGTCATTTGACAGTCAAAAGTCAAAAATTTTGGTCAACATCTTATTTTGAAGCCACAATCATCATTTGGTCAATTCTTGATCATGATTCTCAAAGCATGGCTCAAAAAGTCTCAAGATGCAAAAGTTTCTATTTTTGGACAGCTAAAAAGTCAACTGCAAATTGACCAGGGCATAACTTCTTCATGGTTTATCAGAAAAATTCCATCCAAAGCTTGAAGAGGATGAAATTTCCTACAACTCATCTTCACACTTCATGTCCAATAAATGCTCTCACAAAAAGTTATAAATTTCAACATTATAGGTCATTTTCGAAAGTCAACAAAAAGGAACTTTAAGTCAAAGACCATAACTTGAGATTGGTAAATCAAAATGACATGGGACCAAAGGAATTGGTTTGAGGACTTCAATACCTTTCCAAAATGTCCAAGAACATGATCATAGCTTCAAAATTGAGCAAGATATGCATTGGAGAAGTTGGGAAATTTTTGGGAATTTTCAAAAGTCAACTTTGCCTAAAACACTTCAAAATTGCTAATGGGCCTCAATTTCTTTCTTGAATCATTACCCAAAGCCTATGCACGACCCATTGAGCTCAAAAGGATTTATTTTCTTATTTTTAATTAATTAATTGAATTTTTATTCTTATTAATTCATTTAATTAGTTTTAATTGTAAAAAAATATCAAATAATGCTTTTCAAATCTTTTTGTGCAGCAAATCAAACTAGGGCAAGCTGGCCAAGTCGTTTCACATCCAAAAAAGGAAAATCATCCATGATTGGCAAAGGTTTCAATGAAAAAAGATTGAAAAATATATGATGAAAATCAAAGATATGAAACATCAATTCATGGACTTATGGGCTTGTTTCTTGACCTAAATTCGTTCACATACAAAGGCTGAGTGAAACCCTACTCATAGAGACACGAAACGGCTGCTAAAAGCTCATACTCACTTTGCAAAAATTATCATAAAAAGCTTGAAACTGATTTCATAGTTAGAGGACAATTCAAGGCCTAAAAACGATTCTAACACATTGCTAGACGTTCCAGGAATCTAGTAGCATCAAGAACCAGTCCAAACGCGCGAGGAATCGAAGAACATAAGCTATACGGTTTGCCATATTTTCCAGAAACTCATATCATAATTCATGCGCATTTGATGCATATTGTTGGTTGTTTTATATTCACAGGAACATTCTGAAGCTAATGATACGGTTTAATTGCATTATAGCATCCGGTATCAAAATCTGCCATGAGAGATACCTAGGGTTTCAGAACTTCAAAATTGGGGGTTTTCATATGTGGTAAAATTAGACCACCAAACCTGTATGGACACATTCGTGGCAACAAGACAAATCGTTTGAAACAATCGCGCCTTTTTTATATTAACTCCTCTTCTATTCGCTATTTTTCGTGGCTATGGTTAGTGGGGGTTTAAAACCCCCGCTACTTGTTTCATATTTGCAGGAATAACAAGGAAGAAGATGGACGTGGCATTACAGGACTGGGGCGTTCAAACTTTGGCGCGCTTTTTGTCTTATACCACTAACCAATGTTTTTTGTATATTATATTTTTCTATCTATTATATTTACAAACAAACGCAAATGGCCTGGTGGTTGGAGGACGTGTCTTGCAGGTATAGGGACCTGGGTTTGATTCCCAGGTCCCCCACATAATTCTTAATTTTTGTTTCAATGTATTCTAGTGCGGCACTCATTCCATGGCCTACCATGAGTCCCATGCCTATGCTTGCCAAGTGGCCAGGAGGTCCCATCCAATGGTCAGAAGGTGAATTCCATGATACACTGCAGTCAACCAACGTGCACACAAACATGGAAAGTCAAACCAAGGCTTTGTTAATGGACCAAGATTCTTCCAGTCACACCTCCACATGGGCCAGACACCCCCCCTGTTTGTATATTTAAATTAATTTCTTTTTCTTTTTAATTCTTTTATTTGCTTTAGTTATTTTTATTTAAATCACCATAAAATAATTTTCCATAAAAAATTCAGAAACAAAAAAATACAAATATGTTTAATTATATTTAATTTCACTATTAAAATATTTTTGTAAATAAATTTCAATAACTAACTTAGTTAATTTAGGTTTTAATTTTAATCTTTTTTCTTAATAAATAAAAAATATGTAGAATTAGGTTTTGATATTTTTACCTTTTTTCTTAATTAACTATTTTCCTCATTATTTATTATTATTATTAATTATTATTTTTGTAAATAAATATGTAAATGAACTAATTAGTCTAAATTAGGTCAACTTTGACGCTTCATTAATAATCAAAAATAATTTAGAATTAGGGTTTCCATTTAATCTCAATTTTCTTTATTTTCATAAATACAAAAACATAAAAAATACTTTCTTTTCTTTAATCAAATAATAATTTAGCTTTAATTTAATTTAATTTCAAGCAAAGGGTCAAAACCCTCGGACGTCCAATTTAATTCTTTCGCGCATTATTTTCTTTTGAATATTATGTAACTGCTTTTCTTTTTACTTTCCGCATTTTTATCAAACGGGTCTTTGTATTTTGGCGATGTATAGACCCGCGCCTTGTAATAGCGTAGCTTTTATCTTTCCGCTTTTTTTACTTTCCGCACTCTTAAATTATAACTTTGTATGAAAGAATGTATGCTAATTAAAAACAAGCGTAGCTCACAATGTCATGATCAAAGATAACTGTTAAACTGAAAGTAACACACAAATACACACACCACTCTTAGGGTACGCCTCACCTGTTGCCTTCGAAACGTGGTTGTCAAGTATAGGACGTTTTAGTAAGTCCTTATGTCCATGATCCAGTTGCCTCGAAACAGTTGCCTCGAAACAGTTGTCTCGAAATAGTTGCCTCGAAACGGTTGCCTCGGATTAAAAAAGGATCAAGGACATAAGGGTAGCTTCTAAGGTGTCCTGTTGTTGCTTCGGTGACCACACTGTCCCTAAACTCGAATTGACCCGAACGCCTCCAACGGTGGTGCTACCTACCCCTCAATGGTGGGATGGCACTACCTTAAGGACATTTACACAGCCTAATTCCTTAGGGTAGGTAGATGACTCGTAGATACTTGCTCTTTTCAAAAACAAACAAAAATCTTTTCACACCGACACTTTCAAAAACTTTCAAAACAATTTTTCAAACACTCTTGAGGACAGATACAAGAGTTATTCAGAAATCTTTCAACGAAACTTTTGCAAAACCCACTCACAATTGAAAAGCAAACATTTTGAAAACATAAAGAGCAAGTATCTAAGAGCCCATGGATAACCATGGATAGAAAGGGTGCTAACACCTTCCCTTTCTATAAATTTACCTCCCGAACCGAGAGACATTCTCGATAAAGAATTTTGCTGTGCTTTTGTCCTTTCCATGTTGGAGAACATAAAAGACGGTGACGACTCTTGCTTCCGCGACATTTCGCGAACCAGCGTTAAACAGTCAGTTCTAAATCCACCGATCACACATGGTCTTAGAAATCATTTCCATGGCCTGTACGAGATTTTGAGAATAGACGGGTTTGTAGCGACGAACATTTGTCCGTAGGTATAAATATTTGAACTTTTAGCAACGGTGCCATGACAGGGATGAAGACGTGGCCAGATCCCGTTGGTTGGTTTGAATAATCGCACGTTTTTTTTGTTTCTAACCACTAACTTTTGTTTTTTATATTATTATAACTCTGTATTTTATTAACAATAAGAACCACATGGCCTAGTGGTTGCCACGCGTGATTTCAGGGCAACAGAGGCTGGAGGTCAGGGGTTCGATCCCTGCCTCCAGCATTTGTTATTTTTCCAATTTATTTCAGGTGATTCAGTGTGCGCTCAAGCCAAGCATCCATCATGGACATTCACCATCCAGCATGCCAGATGGCCAGATGGCCAGATCTGGTGGCCATCATTGAAGGTGCACCAAAAGGCCAAGTCAATGCACACGCAGAGGATCAGAAAAGTCAATATGGACTTCACAAATGGGCCAGAAAAATTGTTATTGACACTCTCAAAAATCAGGCCCATCTCACTCCTTTTTATATTTTGTTTATTTTATTTAATTGTTTTATTTTGTTTAAATTTAATTACTAACCAATAAATTAATTTCTTTTTTATCAAAAAAATCACAAAAATATTTTTTACCCAATTAAATTTCAGAATTTTATTTTTCATTAATAAATATTAATTAAATTAATTAGGATATTAATTTTAGATAACTTTCATTTATCTTATAAATATTTAAAATCAATTAGAATAATTAGGTTTTAACATTAGTTTAATTATTTTATCTTCTTTCCTAAAAATAACAAAAACTCCAAAAATATGTCATTAATTATTTTTCATTTATTAATTTAATAATTAATTTAGCATTTAATTTTAGGATTTAATTTCTTTTCTTAAAAATAAAAACAAGAAAAAATATCTTCTTTTAATTAAAAGGGTCAAAACCCTAATTTCACATCCGATTTAATTCTGCGTCGCGCGCTTTATTTTTTATTTAATTATTGTACCTGCTCCCGGATTGTAATAATTAATTAGGACATTTACTTTTACCGCTCTTATTTTAAATTTAAAAGGGTTTCTTTTTGGCTATGTAAATACCTGAAGCCTTGTAATAGCTTAGTTTAAATTCCGCATTTAACTTCTGTAAATATTCAACTGCTAGATGTTTGATAATAGGGTTTGTATGACAAGAATGTATGATTAATTTTAAAACAGTTAGATCACCCTAAATGTGCAAAGATAAATAAACTGAAATTGAATCACTCGCACATGCACACTCCTAGGGTACACTTCCACTTGGTTGCCTTCGGTAAACGGTCATTGAGTATAGGATATTTTAGTGGTCGTCCTTTTGTCCAAAGATCATAGTTTCCTCGGAATGGTTGCCTCAGATATTATTGCCTCGGATAAATGATCTAAGACATTAGGGTTATTACAAAGACGTCCTAACATTGCTTTAGTGACCGTACGTCCCTTTCGAATTAACCCTCAAAACTCCAACAACGGTGCTACCTACTCACTAATAGTGGGATAGCATTATCTAAAGGAAATAAACATATAACGATTCTTTTTTCGAGTAGGTAGATTAGTTCTTAAGTACTTGCTCAATCCAAAAACAAATTTTTTACACTTACACTCCTTTACAAACAAGTTTTCAAAAACACTTCATTACACTCTTGAAGATAGAAGCAAGAGTTAAATCGAAGTTAAAACAAAAACTTTTCAAAGCATACAAACACAAAGAAAACAATTTTGAAAATGATGAGCAAGTACTTAAGAGCCCGTAGATAACTACGGATAGAAAGTGTTGTACCCCAAAATTTGCCCTCGCATTTTACCACAAGAAATCTCAGCTTCAGGCATTTCCTGATTTTTCGGATTGGCTCAAGAATCGGACAAACGGACTTTTCTCGTCAGTCAGACAAAAAATTAGGGTTTTATTGATTTTTCAGGGCTCTGGATTATTTCACACAGTTGTCTTAGGGTTTTGGTTGATTCTGGCTCAATTTTGATCAGGCGAATGCTCTTTGGCATTTAATAAGGAATTAGGGTTTGTGCGCGCATTCTCAGAAGGATTTAAATTCCACAACACTTTGCAAGTTATTCCGAGATTCAGATTGAATTCGCATTGTTTTGATTTAATCAGTAAAAAAAGGCAGTTGGTTTGAATTCACCAGTCAAAAGATATACGCGGTTTGGATTTACAGTGCTTGGTAAGAAATCAGTAAGAAAGGAATGCGTCTGATCAGTTATTGCGTTTGACTGTGCGTTGCTTTAGATGATGGAGGCGCCAAGTTCATTTATTTTGATCAACGAAGAATCAATGTTTAGTTGATTATTTATTATTTCTAAGGATTAAATATCTGAAATTTAATTTTCATTTATTTTAATTTAAGGAACTATAAATAACAAGTAAATGATTGAAAAAGGGATAAAAAGAATTAAATGGATCAATAGAATTTTTTATTTCATATTTAAACATTTGTTACAATTATTATTTAGATACAAGTATTTATTTACGAAGTATTTAAAATAATAGTAGTTACAAGAATTAAATTGAAAATAAAACTATCCTATTTTTCTAAATATTTTCTAAGTCCCTAATTCTTCATTCTTCACTTTGCTCCTCTCCATCCAAATATTCATCTGCAAAAAGAAAAGGAGAAAAGTCAGTGACTGATAAATAAATAAAGACAGATAAAAGAAATTCATCACTAAGGGCCACTGATTGGGATCAGTTAACCCTCTCTGCAAATCACTGGATTTCTCCCGGTTCACAAAGAGGGAAGAATTTTATTCATTTAATCATGAATGCAAAGTTGAGAAAAAAATGCAAAATGTTAAAATGCATAAGTTCAAAATCTCAAACTGCACAGTTCAAACCCAACTAAAATCAAATTACAACTTGCTGTCATAACCCAAAAAGTGCAATTTACTGTCAAAATGCCAAGAAGTCTACTCAAAGCTGTCAAGAAGAGGATTTGGCAAAGATATCAAAGAAGATAAAAGTACAAAAGTTGTCAAAGAAAAGATAAAGAATGCAGAGGAAATCCATTATGCAAGCAAACCTATTCATATCATCATTTCCCATAAGGGTGGCCCTTTCAGAAAGTACAGCAAAAAACATATTTTAACATTTTTTAGCTGTACTGAGAAAGAAGAAAAGAGATAAGTAAGCAGGGTTCAGGCTTTAGGCAAGGGGCATAAGAAAATATACAAAAAGAACTGAACACAGAACCAAAGAGAGAGGATAAAAACTGTTAAGCCTCATCCTGTCTAAGGAGACAAGCAAAGATACAAAACCTTCCATCTGCTAAAAACCAGCATAACATCCAAAACCAATAACCTGCCTAATCCCCAAACTCAAACCATACAAACCTGTCAAAAATTAAACATGGCCTAAACTCAAACCATACAAGCCTGTCAAGCATTAAAGCAGAACCAACCAACCTGTATACCCGGTGTTCACATAAACTATCAAGCTAAAATATCCAGCCTAACCAACTCTAAGCCCTCAGAACACTCATCATTGGGCAATAAATAAAACATTCCAAAGGCAAATCGTTCAGAAGCATACAAAAGCTCTAGGCAACAAGTCAGAAGAAGAAAGATAACCAAACCCAAAAGCCCCTCAGTGAAAGAACATCATTGAGCAAAAGCGTTGAATTCAAAACCAACATTCAGAAGCACGTATACAAGACCCTCAGAACCCTAGGTTCATCCTTGGGCAAGGAAGTAGCAAGAGAAGCAAGCAGAATAAGGCAACACAAAGGCAACAAAAACCCTCAGTGAACACATCATTGGGCAAAGGCAACTATCAAGCTCAACAATTTCAAAGGCAACCAAGGCAACCCAGAGAAGCATCAAAGACAACAAGCATACAGTGGCAAAGAAGAAGAAGAAAGAGGCGAATTCAAAAAAAGGGGTTTTCAGTTCGTCACAAATCATCATGAAACCCTAGGCAAAAGAGGTAGTACAGAAATACCAGGAAGCTCAAAGCGTAAGCATCAGCACCCTCCGCTCGTTAAGCCTCCTGAGCACTTCCATTTTCTTCCTCCCCTCCGTCAAGGTAGTTTTCGTTTTCTCTTTTCCTTTCATACCTCACACAAGACAAACCAAATGCATTAATCAATAGAACATAGAATCGGATTCAACAAATCAAAGAATTTTAACATGCAAAAATCTAAAATGTTTAATAAGTTTGAGACATGCTGTTACCTTGTTTCACCGCTGCCTGAACGAACGCGAGGGGGAGGACGAGGTAGTGCTGGTGGCTAGACGGAAGAATGGGTTCAGAAGGGCGTGAACGAGGAAGACGAAGAAGACCTCCATGAACGGCGCGCTGCTCACAAACCCTAAAGCCTTGTCTCCAATTGAAAACACAAGCAAACCCTAAAACTTTCTGAGTCCAAACGTGGGCCTTGCCCATTCTGAATACAAAGCCCAACGCATCTGCTTTCTTTTTTGTTCCTTTGCCTAACCTAATTTTCTTTTTATTCTCTCTTTAATAAACTTAAATAAACACTCTTTTTCTTTACAATAATTTTTATTACTAATACCTTTGTTTAATACATTAATTGAAAATACATTTTTTTTCTTAAACATTTAATTAAGATACTTTTTTTTTACATCATATAATTAAAATTGAAAATACCTTTTTATTCTTTTAATTAAAATATATTTTGTACATAATAAGTAAACATATATTTTTGCATAATTTAATATCTTAAAATATTCTTGTACATAACAAATGAAAAATACTTTTTGTATACATAATTAAAACTTAGAAATATTTTCTTTTCTTAAAACATCATTTTTATACATAATATAATCCAATTAGAACTTAAAACATTCAATTAAAACATTTTCTCATTAATTAAATTAAATAGACATTTAATTTTTCTTTAGGTCAAAACAAATACCTAACAATACTTTCTTAAATTCATATTGTCTCGCCTGTAAATAATCACATACGCATATACTTGTACACTTACACAACACATTTATATTGCTCCTATACCCATTTGTTTATCTTATACATTGATATTCGTCATTTACATTTGATCACAAATTCGATTTGGTTGTAACTTATTGGATATTATAAGTCTCATCCCCATTCATATACATGTACCCCCACTCCCGGATACTTATTTTGTAATAGCGTAGACTTTACATTTCCGCAATTTACAGTTTTCCAATTATACCATGGTTAGACCTAGGGTTTGCATGTACATAAAATCAAACGCTAGATAACCTAATACAAGACAAATACATGAAATCAATACACAATCACACTTGCACCCCCTAGGGTAATCCCACATGTTGCCTTCCAAAATGGGCCATGCTTGCACGTCGAGTACCTTTGACAAAACAAATTCAAATGATCATAAGTCCCTCGATGACGCTTTCAAATGTTGCCTAAACGGAATGATCATAGTCCCTTCAAAGCAAATTGTCAAAGACACTTGGCACCATTGCATTCATGGTCCATACGATGACCCGCGCCCGTCCCGAATAAACTTCCTAAACGCAAGATTGTCCACCAAATTCAATGGTGGAACAAAATTGTTAAAAAAGGGTTGAAAACATAGAGAAAACCTTTGAGTACAATAGGGTAGATAAAACTCTTAGTTACTTGAGATCAACTTGCAAAAACACTTGCCTTCTTTTCAAAAACCACAATCCACAACACTTTCAAACAAACTCTCAAAACATTTTGAAACATCTTTTCGAAAAGATACACGCCTTTGTAAAATATTAGAGTAAAGAATTGTTACAAGGTTAGCCTAAGACAAGGCATCTTCTTCCAAAACATTTTCAAAAACACTCACACATACATCATTTTCAAGCAATCGAAAATCAAGGCAAGTGATCTAAAAAACCAAGTAACTAAGAGCCCATGGATAACCATGGATGAAAAGGGTGCTAATACCTTCCCTTTTCATAATCTACCCCCCGGACCCACGAAATATCTCAAAAGGTTTTTGCTGTGCTTTTTTAACCTTTCCTTTAGGATAAAATAAAAAGTCGGTGGCGACTCTTGCACAACCGCACAAGTGCGAATACGAACGCAAAACCACAGTCAGTTCTCCCACCGTACCACAGAACTGGCGACTCTGCTGGGGAGAATTTTAAAAGTGGGGTTACCTTAGGGTTTAGATCACTTTAACTTTCTTGCTTTGATTGACTTGATTGCTTTATCTTTTGGGTTCTTGCTTGTGTTTGTTGTAAATCCTACACCCGGATTTGGGGCACCTTTTTAGGTAAATAGCGAAAAACTGCGAGGGAACTGTGCGGGGTATACCGACATGGTTGAAGCAGTAAGCTATGTTAGTGTGACATATTTGTGAGTACCGGTAACCCTTGAGTAGTCAAGGAGAGTACGGGGCCGCTGTGTGATGTCATGAAGCACTAACGAACTCTTAGAACCTTAATCGACCATCTTAGCCTTTTTAGGGGTAGTGAGATGACCGACTTTGGTGCAGTCCGAAGTTGGTAGATCCTCGATACTACACTCTTTTGAGGATTGTTTTCTTGGAATATTTTGGTCGCCAGTAAGTGGCTAAACCGAAACAATGAACACAGAAAATAATCCAATGATATTGAGCTCCTTAGAACCCGGTTTCCATTTTAGGACAGGATGAGCCAACTAACTTCAAGAGGGTAGTACCTGAACCTCATGCAAGCCTAAACCTAAGGACTGGTTTGCTTTGTGTGAATATGTTTGTCTGTATATACACTCACTTGCTTTTCGCATACATGTACATAACATCATGACATCATACCATAGCATTTTCAATAACCATTTCAAGGATCTCGAGGGTTCTTTGGATGTAGGGTTACGTTGAACCAGACATCTACCAAGGGGCAAGGGGTTTCTCCTCTAAACAAAGTTCTCCAGTCAAAGTTCAAGTACAACAACTGGAATCAGTGGCTATGACCCACTAGATATGGTGAGCTTGATTCTCGTGGAAAGACATCCATCGATACAAAGTTCTCCAGTCAAAGATCAAGTACAACAACTTGAATCAGTGGCTATGACCCACTCGACATGGTGAGCTTGATTCTCGTGGAAGGATATCCACCGATACAAAGCTCTCCAATCAAGGATCAAGTGCAACAACTTGAATCAGTGGCTATGACCCACTTGACATGGTGAGCTTGATTCCCGTGGAAAGACGTCCACCGGTGCGGAGATCTCCAATCCAAGAGCAAAGTTCAACCTCTAACATTTTCTTGTGTTTACCCCAAGATATCCTTGAAAGCATGCATCCACATATCATGCATTGCATTTTGACAACCTTTCTTATTTCAGGTTTCCTTACTCTCCTGCTGTTTATTTCAGCAAGAGATGGCTCTAGAAAGGTCTGTCAAAGACATCCAAGACCAGACTGCTCAGCTGCAGGAGATGTTCCTGAACTTGTCTCTGGGGCAAGAAGAGATGAAAGCTCTCCTCACAAAGGGCTTGGAGAATTCCAACAATGCCAGGAGTGACCAGCTTGCGGAGCTGCAGTTTGATCTGACAACCTTGAGGACCCAAATGATGGGACAGTTGGTGGGCCAGATGGCTCTCATCCAAGACCTATCTCAAAGACAAGAGGAACTCAGAGTTCTTGTCCGCCAACTGCTACCAAACAACCAACTGGGGCAAACATCTGAGGTTGAAGAGCAAGTCACCGCTCAACCTCCATCCACTCAAGAAGACAAGGGGAAAGCTCCTTTGCTTGCTTCAGGGTCACAAGCCCATCAACAACCTCGCCAGCGTCAACGGGGTAATCGGCGTAAGCAAGAAACGTCGGGAAGACAGTTCACGGAGACTGAAATACCATCATTTTTCATACTGAAGCGCCTGTTGGAGGTCAACTTGCTTACCGTAAAGGATCCTCCTCGGAAGCTCAATACCTCCTCTCCTAACTATCATCCCGACGCATTTTGTGTTTACCATTCCTACAGCCCGGGACACGACACCAACGACTGTTGGGCCTTGAAGAACAAGATTCAAGATCTGATCGACATTGGGGTGCTGGAATTCATGCCAGACGGCGAGATGAAAATCTTCCGTTAAAGGTTTCTCCACTTAAAGTGACGAAGCTCAAGCTGAAAGACTTTTGCTTCTTTTTGAATTTTCAAAGTTGTAATTTCTTTTGCTGTCAAACAATTATCTGTTGATGTTAAACTCTGTTTTCGTTAATGCATTGCATATGTTTGTCTTGAATTCATCCATTCGTTTCACTACTCTTATGATTTTCTTTATGATATTCGACTCTTGATAAAAAGCTGCAAGCCTTTAGAGGGAGGATGACGAAATAATACCATGATCTTATACAGTATGCTTTTGAACAGACCTCGCTGATGATGTACATGCATTTCTTTCAATCCCCAAACACTGGAGTTATAAGGAAGTTAATCCCTAGTCAACCCCTTCGAGCCAAAGAAGTAGGAGTTTTCTGTTCTAAACAATCAAAACCTTTGATATAGACCTGGGGCAGGGTAGTATCTCAGTTAATCCAAAAGAAAATGCGCATTGAAGTCGCAAACTCTCAATTCGTAACACAACGAACGACGTCGAAAAAGAAAGCATTCCTTTGGAATCAAAAGACAAGGGTGGTTCCCTATCACATAGACAGTAAATCTATCAAAAGAGAAAAGCCCACCAAGCCAAAACCTATAAAGGAGGCTTAAGAAAGTTGGGGCATCCCGCTGACAGTAATCCCGGAAAACGGGAACAGTCAGGCAAAAGTTAGGGATAACAAATCAAAATCAAAATAGTGAGGTCATTACAAAATCCTCAACAACATGAAAAATGTTGAAAAAGAAAAAGGAAAGGATGACTGTCTCCCCAAATTCAACTGGTGAACCATCGCCCAAAAGTCGTTCAAAACACAAATCAGAGTGCGACGCACAATTAACTGAACTTAGGTTGAAGGACATCACGAAGAGCGGGTGGGTACAAATATACTTTGAGCCTTTATCCTTTGTTTCTTAAACCGTGAACCAAGCCACGTTACAACCCTTAAAAAGTCCTAATTGAAGCGTGGGTTAGTTCGAAAGCATACTGTTACAAAAGGTATCCTGACTCCTGTAAGGCTTTACTCTAAATCTTGTGTTGACTAGTCTTATGAAAAGTTTTCTGCTAAAAACGCATTTTTGAAAACTTCGAGACAAACATAAACTTTGCATTGCTTGAATATCACTGTCTGCATTTGGCTTTTTGTTTAACAGCGAAGAAATTCATACAGCGAATGTTCGGAGGAACGAAAACTCTCTCAGTGAGCAAAATCACTTCAAAGGGACGACACTTCCATCAAATATCCTATCAACAAGGGGCATGACATAGCACAATTCAATTAACCTGGGGCAGTCCAGTCAAGGTCCAACAGATCTTTCAAAGTTCAGTTAACCTGGGGCAGTCCAGTCAAGATTTCAAGAAATCTCTCAATATGCAGAGTAATCTGATTCAAGACTCCTTCTCCACCACTTGGGGCATTCGAATGTCAAAAGTATTCAACAAATCAACTACAACATTTCCATACTCGATTCCTGTATCTAGCCAGGGCACGTCTGAAGAGTTTGAAGATTCGATTCCTGTATCCAGCCAGGGCACATCTATCAACTACAACATTTCCAGACTCGATTCCTATATCTAGCCAGGGCACGTCTGAAGAGTTTGAGGATTCGATTCCTGTATCCGGCCAGGGCATATCTATCAACTATCACCTTTCCAGATTCGACTCCTGTATCTAGCCATGGCATATCTGTTGACCATATTTCCAGACTCGATTCCTGTATCTAGCCAGGGCACGTCTGAAGAGTTTGAGGATTCGATTCCTGTATCCAGCCAGGGCACATCTATCAACTACAACATTTCCAGACTCGATTCCTGTATCTAGCCAGGGCACGTCTGAAGAGTTTGAGGATTCGATTCCTGTATCCGGCCAGGGCATATCTATCAACTATCACCTTTCCAGATTCGACTCCTGTATCCAGCCAGGGCATATCTGTTGACCATATTTCCAGACTCGATTCCTGTATCTAGCCAGGGCACGTCTGAAGAGTTTGAGGATTCGATTCCTGTATCTAGCCAGGGCACGTCTGAAGAGTTTGAAGATTCGATTCCTGTATCCAGCCAGGGCATATCTGTTGACGACTATTTCCAGACTCGACTCCTGTATCCAGCCAGGGCACGTCTGAAGAATTCCAGATCAACACCTGTAACAAGCCAGGAAACATCTGTGGACGACCGATTGTAGACCAACACCTGTAACAAGCCAGGAATTTATCTACGTCACCACTTGGGGCATTCGAATGTCAAAAGTGTTCAAAAACCCGATGCAGTTTTACACGGACTCATCGTCAGGATATCCTACACAGATCTCCTCAAAACAGGAAGACCCCAGTAGTTTGGCATACAACCCAAGCTTCTGATTCTCCCAACAGTGGTCCCAAGACCTCTCATTTTCAACAATTGAAGACTCTTGCCCTCCACAGCAGCAGCCAAGGATTTATTTTCCCCGGCAGTAATCAAGATTCTTTTATCTTTCAGCCGTCCAGAATTCATCTATCCTCCGCAAGATAGCTCATCAGCTTACTTGCGCATTCATCACATTCATGTCATAAACATTGATGTCACATACATTGCATCATGCATCATAACATTGCATACAACTAACCCTTTACCTTTTCAGGTAAGATCAGTCGGCAGACAAAGATCATCTTCCAAGTTCACTCAGA
This sequence comes from Vicia faba, assembly GCA_948472305.1. Taxonomy (NCBI): domain Eukaryota; kingdom Viridiplantae; phylum Streptophyta; class Magnoliopsida; order Fabales; family Fabaceae; genus Vicia; species Vicia faba. The sequence continues at coordinate 360,628,824 of OX451738.1, forward strand.
TGTGACCCAGACACGGCGACATTCTGATACTTCTTCAAATTCCTCCAAATGCAGTTTTACACAGGCTCGTCATCAAGAAACCCTACACCGGTTCCTCCTCAACTTTAAGACTTCTGAAAACAGTTTATGGATTCTTCCCAACAACGGATGTTGATCTACCAACTTGTTCAGATGCGACTTTTGAAAACAGTTTACGGACGCTTCCCAACAACGGAGGCTGCTCTATTGCTTATTCAACTTCAAGACTTCTGAAAACAGTTTATGGATTCTTCCCAACAACGGATGTTAATCTATCAACTTGTTCAGACGCAACTTTTTGAAAACAGTTTACGGACGCTTCCCAACAACGGATGCTGCTCTATTGCTTATTCAACTTCAAGACTTCTGAAAACAGTTTACGGATTCTTCCCAACAACGGATGTTAATCTACCAACTTGTTCAGATTCTTCTCAAGACTTCTGAAAACAGTTTACGGATTCTTCCCAACAACGGATGTTAATCTACCAACTTGTTCAGATTCTTCTCAAGACTTCTGAAAACAGTTTACGGATTCTTCCCAAACAACGGATGTTAATCTACCAACTTGTTCAGACTCTTCTCAACTTCTGAAAACAGTTTACGGATTCTTCCCAACAACGGATGTTAATATACCAACTTGTTCAGACTCTTCTCAAACTTTTGAAAATAGTTTAAAGACGCCTCCCGACAACGGATGTTGCTCTATTGCTTATTCAATCTCAACTCCTGAAAATAGTTTACGGATTCTCCAGACATGGATGTCAATCTATTGCTTATTCGGACCACCGATTCAGAGATGTTCCAAAACATGGGTGGCTTTCTGATACTTGTCCACTCACCATTTGACATACAGTTCAACATAACCAGATGGCATCTATAAGCCCATCCTCCTACCAGCAGTCACCAGATGGCATCTTTAAGCCCATTCCCCGACAAGATTCTATCGCACCCGATGGCATCTTTAAGCCCATCACCAAATGGCATCTTTAAGCCCATTCACCTCTACCATCAAATCAACGAGTGCAAATTTTCTGGGTACTTTAGTGTCCAATCTTCTTTTACCTTCAAGTCGCGAAAGGCAAACTTGCCAATCTAACTCTTCAGGTTCAAGAAGATTGAACAGGGGCAACTGTTGTACCCCAAAATTTGCCCTCGCATTTTACCACAAGAAATCTCAGCTTCAGGCATTTCCTGATTTTTCAGATTGGCTCAAGAATCGGACAAACGGACTTTTCTCGTCAGTCAGACAAAAAATTAGGGTTTTATTGATTTTTCAGGGCTCTGGATTGTTTCACACAGTTGGCTTAGGGTTTTGGTTGATTCTGGCTCAATTTTGATCAGGCGAATGCTCTTTGGCATTTAATCAGGAATTAGGGTTTATACGTGCATTCTCAGAAGGATTTAAATTCCACAACACTTTGCAAGTTATTCCGAGATTCAGATTGAATTCGCATTGTTTTGATTTAATCAGTAAAAAAAGGCAGTTGGTTTGAATTCACCAGTCAAAAGATATACGCAGTTTGGATTTACAGTGCTTGGTAAGAAATCAGTAAGAAAGGAATGCGTCTGATCAGTTATTGCGTTTGACTGTGCGTTGCTTTAGATGATGGAGGCGCCAAGTTCATTTATTTTGATCAACGAAGAATCAATGTTTAGTTGATTATTTATTATTTCTAAGGATTAAATATCTGAAATTTAATTTTAATTTTTTTTAATTTGAGGAACTATAAATAACAAGTAAATGATTGAAAAAGGGATAAAAAGAATTAAATGGATCAATAGAATTTTTTATTTCATATTTAAACATTTGTTACAATTATTATTTAGATACAAGTATTTATTTACGAAGTATTTAAAATAATAGTAGTTACAAGAATTAAATTGAAAATAAAACTATCCTATTTTTCTAAATATTTTCTAAGTCCCTAATTCTTCATTCTTCACTTTGCTCCTCTCCATCCAAATATTCATCTGCAAAAAGAAAAGGAGAAAAGTCAGTGACTGATAAATAAATAAAGACAGATAAAAGAAATTCATCACTAAGGGCCACTGATTGGGATCAGTTAACCCTCTCTGCAAATCACGGGATTTCTCCCGGTTCACAAAGAGGGAAGAATTTTATTCATTTAATCATGAATGCAAAGTTGAGAAAAAAATGCAAAATGTCAAAATGCATAAGTTCAAAATCTCAAACTGCACAGTTCAAACCCAACTAAAATCAAATTACAACTTGTTGTCATAACCCAAAAAGTGCAATTTACTGTCAAAATGCCAAGAAGTCTACTCAAAGCTGTCAAGAAGAGGATTTGGCAAAGATATCAAAGAAGATAAAAGTACAAAAGCTGTCAAAGAAAAGATAAAGAATGCAGAGGAAATCCATTATGCAAGCAAACCTATTCATATCATCATTTCCCATAAGGGTGGCCCTTTCAGAAAGTACAGCAAAAAACATATTTTAACATTTTTTAGCTGTACTGAGAAAGAAGAAAAGAGATAAGTAAGCAGGGTTCAGGCTTTAGGCAAGGGGCATAAGAAAATATACAAAAAGAACTGAACACAGAACCAAAGAGAGAGGATAAAAATTGTTAAGCCTCATCCTGTCTAAGGAGACAAGCAAAGATACAAAACCTTCCATCTGCTAAAAACCAGCATAACATCCAAAACCAATAACCTGCCTAATCCCCAAACTCAAACCATACAAACCTGTCAAAAATTAAACATGGCCTAAACTCAAACCATACAAGCCTGTCAAGCATTAAAGCAGAACCAACCAACCTGTATACCCGGTGTTCACATAAACTATCAAGCTAAAATATCCAGCCTAACCAACTCTAAGCCCTCAGAACACTCATCATTGGGCAATAAATAAAACATTCCAAAGGCAAATCGTTCAGGAGCATACAAAAGCTCTAGGCAACAAGTCAGAAGAAGAAAGATAACCAAACCCAAAAGCCCCTCAGTGAAAGAACATCATTGAGCAAAAGCGTTGAATTCAAAACCAACATTCAGAAGCACGTATACAAGACCCTCAGAACCCTAGGTTCATCCTTGGGCAAGGAAGTAGCAAGAGAAGCAAGCAGAATAAGGCAACACAAAGGCAACAAAAACCCTCAGTGAACACATCATTGGGAAAAGGCAACTATCAAGCTCAACAATTTCAAAGGCAACCAAGGCAATCCAGAGAAGCATCAAAGACAACAAGCATACAGTGGCAAAGAAGAAGAAGAAATAGGCGAATTCAAAAAAAGGGGTTTTCAGTTCGTCACAAATCATCATGAAACCCTAGGCAAAAGAGGTAGTACAGAAATACCAGGAAGCTCAAAGCGTAAGCATCAGCACCCTCCGCTCGTCAAGCCTCCTGAGCACTTCCATTTTCTTCCTCCCCTCGGTCAAGGTAGTTTTCGTTTTCTCTTTTCCTTTCATACCTCACACAAGACAAACCAAATGCATTAATCAATAGAACATAGAATCGGATTCAACAAATCAAAGAATTTTAACATGCAAAAATCTAAAATGTTTAATAAGTTTGAGACATGCTGTTACCTTGTTTCACCGCTGCCTGAACGAACGCGAGGGGGAGGACGAGGTAGTGCTGGTGGCTAGACGGAAGAGTGGGTTCAGAAGGGTGTGAACGAGGAAGACGAAGAAGACCTCCATGAACGGCGCGCTACTCACAAACCCTAAAGCCTTGTCTCCAATTGAAAACACAAGCAAACCCTAAAACTTTCTGAGTCCAAACGTGGGCCTTGCCCATTCTGAATACAAAGCCCAACACATCTGCTTTCTTTTTTGTTCATTTGCCTAACCTAATTTTCTTTTTATTCTCTCTTTAATAAACTTAAATAAACACTCTTTTTCTTTACAATAATTTTTATTACTAATACCTTTGTTTAATACATTAATTGAAAATACATTTTTTTTCTTAAACATTTAATTAAGATACATTTTTTTTACATCATATAATTAAAATTGAAAATACCTTTTTATTCTTTTAATTAAAATATATTTTGTACATAATAAGTAAACATACATTTTTGCATAATTTAATATCTTAAAATATTCTTGTACATAACAAATGAAAAATACTTTTTGTATACATAATTAAAACTTAGAAATATTTTCTTTTCTTAAAACATCATTTTTATACATAATATAATCCAATTAGAACTTAAAACATTCAATTAAAACATTTTCTCATTAATTAAATTAAATAGACATTTAATTTTTCTTTAGGTCAAAACAAATACCTAACAATACTTTCTTAAATTCATATTGTCGCGCCTGTAAATAATCACATACGCATATACTTGTACACTTACATAACACATTTATATTGCTCCTATACCCATTTGTTTATCTTATACATTGATATTCGTCATTTACATTTGATCACAAATTCGATTTGGTTGTAACTTATTGGATATTATAAGTCTCATCCCCATTCATATACATGTACCCCCACTCCCGGATACTTATTTTGTAATAGCGTAGACTTTACATTTCCACAATTTACAGTTTTCCAATTATACCATGGTTAGACCTAGGGTTTGCATGTACATAAAATCAAACGCTAGATAACCTAATACAAGACAAATACATGAAATCAATACACAATCACACTTGCACCCCCTAGGGTAATCCCACATGTTGCCTTCCAAAATGGGCCATGCTTGCACGTCGAGTACCTTTGACAAAACAAATTCAAATGATCATAAGTCCCTCGATGACGCTTTCAAATGTTGCCTAAATGGAATGATCATAGTCCCTTCAAAGCAAATTGTCAAAGACACTTGGCACCATTGCATTCATGGTCCATACGATGACCCGCGCCCGTCCCGAATAAACTTCCTAAACGCAAGATTGTCCACCAAATTCAATGGTGGAACAAAATTGTTAAAAAAGGGTTGAAAACATAGAGAAAACCTTTGAGTACAATAGGGTAGATAAAACTCTTAGTTACTTGAGATCAACTTGCAAAAACACTTGCCTTCTTTTCAAAAACCACAATCCACAACACTTTCAAACAAACTCTCAAAACATTTTGAAACATCTTTTCGAAAAGATACACGCCTTTGTAAAATATTCGAGTAAAGAATTGTTACAAGGTTAGCCTAAGACAAGGCATCTTCTTCCAAAACATTTTCAAAAACACTCACACATACATCATTTTCAAGCAATCGAAAATCAAGGCAAGTGAACTAAAAAACCAAGTAACTAAGAGCCCATGGATAACCATGGATGAAAAGGGTGCTAATACCTTCCCTTTTCATAATCTACCCCCCGGACCCACGAAATATCTCAAAAGGTTTTTGCTGTGCTTTTTTAACCTTTCCTTTAGGATAAAATAAAAAGTCGGTGACGACTCTTGCTCAACCGCACAAGTGCGAATACGAACGCAAAACCACAGTCAGTTCTCCCACCGTACCACAGAAAGGATGCTAATACCTTCCCTTTCTATAATCTACCCCCCGTACTCAAATATCTCGAAAAATGAGTTTTTCCGTGCTTTTTTCCTTTCCTTGTTGGATAAAATAAAAGACGATGGCGACTCTTGCTTACCGCGACATATTGCAAACACAAACGCAAAACGCAAACCAGCAAATTTCCTTAACGAAATAGGGAAACCACGTCCCGGTTCTGACCATCGTATCACATAACTGGCGACTCTGCTACACTCATTGAGACCAAACTCTCGCGATGATTCTGGCCGCAAGAAAAGGTTGCTAAACTGGAATTATGACCGATCGAGGGTGGTCAGTGATATTGAGATCCTCTAGAACCCGGTTACTATTACTAGGACAGGTTGAACCAACTAAACTGAAAGATGGTAGTACCTAAACTCCATGCCAGCCTGAAATCTAAGGGCTACTGTGTGACTTGTTTGCCCTTACCATATTTGCTATATGTGAATACTTGTGGTGTGTTTCTATCATAACATCATGCATCATGACATTGCATGCATCTTGCATCAGACTAACCCATTTCAAAGATCGAGGGGATTCATCTTTGTTCTATTTTATAGGTCATGGCCTCTATGCGTAGAAACACTATTCGGATCAGCTTTGTACAGATTCCTACTCAGCTTAGAGATTTGGTTTCCAAGGTTCCTGACACTTCCTCTTTTGTCAGAAGACTTGGCCACCTCCTTGGTTTGGTCACTTCTAAGATGGATGAGTAGATGATGAGTGTCTTGTTCCAGTTCTTCAACCTGTTGCACCACTGCTTCACCTTCCCGGACTATCTGTTGGTCCCTACTTTGGAGGAGTTCTCTGATTTGCTTGGTATTTCTATTCTGGAGCAAACGCCATTTACAGGTTGGGAGATAGCTCTTAGGCCAAAGGATGTTGCTATAGCCCTACATATGACAAAGGCTGATGTAATGTCTAACTGAGAGACTCGGAGTGGGGTTAAAGGCTTCCTGGCTAAGTTTTTGGTTGATCAGGCTAATCAGTTTTGGGACAGTTTGGACTTTCAAGCATTCGAAGATATCCTGGCCCTTCTCATATATGGCCTGGTTCTGTTCCCTAATTCAGATTCTTTTGTCGATGTGAACACAGTGAAGATCTTCATGTCCTGTAATCCAGTGCCTACTCTCTTAGGTGACATTCTGCATGCTCTTTATGCCCGTACTGCTCGGAAACGGGGAACCCTTATGTGATGTGCACCATTGCTGGCGAGGTGGTTTATTTCTCACCTCCCCAAATCTATTTTGAAGAACAAGGAAGGTATGGGTTGGGCCTATAGGATTATGTCCCTTGCTCATACGGACATCATCTGGAGCACTAAAGACATTGAAGAAGTAGCTATTATTGACCGGTGCAGAGAATACCCCAATGTTCCATTGTTGGGAATTAGAGGAGGGATCACCTATAATCCTTGTCTGGCCTTACGACAGTTTGGGCGAGCTAGAAAGGACAGTCCTCATGAGTTGCTAATTCCGAGCATTGTCTTTGACTTCCAAGGGGATAGTGAGGTACATCGTCGCAGATTTATACGAGCTTGGAATAGGGTTAACAGGTCTGATCCGCATGAGCTAGGAGCGAAGACTTCTCTTCCAATGGAACCGTATCTCCGGTGGGTTCGGGCCCGTGCCCAAAAGCTAGGGATGCCGTACGAAGCTGTCTTACCGATAATTGTTGAGAGTACTGATGAAGAAGGGGTTCCTCATATTGTCCTCCATCCGTACATGCCTACTGACATTGGGGCATTAAAGAGGTCGTGGGTTCAGTTGAGAGAAGAACGGGATACTTACAGATAAAAGTATCACGAGCAGGAGCGGAAGATCCTAAAGCTTACAAGGCAGTTGGAGAATGAGAAGGCCCTCAATGACTATGTCAGCACCAACGGAAACGACCATGGGAGCGCTGATGTCTTTTGTTATTTCTAGTTTAATTTTCACTTTTTCTCTTTGTAACGCCTTAAAGGCATTTGTCAAACAATGTTTCAAGTTCTTAATCTAATAAAAGTGTGTTTCCTTTTAGTTTATGAATTTGAATCTCCCAAAGTCTACGAAATCATAGCATATGCATTCCATTTCCATACACCTCATCACAGGTACCCTTACAGGTCTCTTATCTTCTTCGCTATTTATTTCAGCATCATGTCTGCTGAAACATCCACTGATCAAGCTATTAAGGCTCTACAAGCTCAAAACGCTCAGTTCCAGGAAATGTTCATGAACCTGACCAAGGGGCAGAAAGATCTGAAGACTATTATCTTGAAGGATAAGAAGAAGAAGAAGAAGAAGACAATACTCCTGAACATGGGTCATAGGTTTGGAAACAGGTTGCGAGACGAAGTTGATCTGTCCCACTCATCTAGAGGGGGGAGAACCAAGAAGAAAGGAGGGCTCCTAGCCCTGTGGTTTCAGACAACGAGACTGACTTTGACGAAGACCAGTATCCTCCTGCTGAGGACATGTATAAAAAGCTTAAAGACTGGTTAAGTGCGATGGAGGTCCAGAAGATACCTGGATTGGACTTTGGTGATTTGGGTCTAGCATCTGGGGTGGTGATTCCCCATAAATTTAAAGCACCAGTCTTTGCTAAATACGACGGGGTCTCCTGCCCAAAGCTACACCTCCGTTCGTATGTTAGAAAGATTCAGCCATATACCGCTGACAGGAACCTCTGGATCCATTTCTTTCAAGATAGTCTTTCAGGGACTCAACTTGAGTGGTTCTATCAGCTAGAAGGAGCTAGTGCCTATAATTGGGAGGACCTTGCTGCTGATTTTTACAAGTAGTACCAATATAATGTCGACCTCGCTCCTATGCGTACCCAACTTCAGGGTATGTCTATGGGTGCGAGCGAAGGTTTTAAAGATTACGCTCAGAAGTGGAGAGATCTTTCTGGTATAGTCCAACCCCCTCTGGCTGACAGGGAGTTGGTGGATATGTTTTTGGGGACCTTGTCTGGTCCGTATTTCAACCATTTGATCGGAAGTTCATCGTCAGGTTTTATTGAGTTAATTATGACTGGGGAAAGGGTTGAAGCTGGTATCAAGAGCGGCAAGTTACATAAATGTGCTTCATCAAGTATCGAGAAGAAGCCCTTCAAGAAGGAGTCTATTGCAGTTTACAGCTCTGGGAGCCAAAGTCAACCCGAGCACCGCCAAACAGTTAATACGGTAGTTATTTCAAGACCAACTGTTGCCCCATAACGCAACAATCAGCCAAGGGCAGAGAGGCCTCAAAGACAGTTTACTCGACTCAACATGACTTTATCTCAAATTCTGCCGCAGTTGTTGAAGACTAACTTGGTGATTCCGAGGGAAGCTCCGAAGAATCCCAACACCACCTCACCGATGTACAATCCAAACGCCTGCTGTGCTTATCACTCTGATAGCCCGGGGCATGATACCAATAATTGCTGGGCCTTAAAGAATAAGGTACAAGATCTGATTGACGCTAAGGAGATTGAGTTCGAAGGGCCAGAAAAACCTAATGTTATGACTGCTCCTATGCCAAATCATGGAGTGAATGCTATTGGGGATGATGATGAAGAGTTTGATATTGACAGCTGGATTTACCCGACTACTGATGGTGGCTTGAGCAATTGGACGGCAACGGATTCCATGTATGTTTCTTTTATCACACAGTAATAGACTTTTGTTTTGAATTTGTAACAGACAATTTTAAATTTTACGGCCCGGTGCCTTACCCGAGACACCGTGGCTTTGTTTGAGGGCTTATTATGTGTGATTTCCATATATCATTAATAAAAGCATTGGACGTTTTTCTTGCATTACAAATTTTGCGCTCCTTGTTTTTCTTTTCTATCTTGCAAAATAGCTATTTTACACACACTCACATATACAGGTCTACATCCACTCTCGATCCCACTAACAACGACTCTTCTACTGCCAATTATGACTTCGAAAGTCCGATCAACCAAGCTGAGAACGAAGGTGAGGATGATTGCAAAGTGCCTGATGAACTTGCTAGATTGTTACTTCAGGAAAAGAGGGCCATACAGCCGTATGAAGAGCCAGTGGAAACGGTAAATCTGGGTACAGAGGAAGACAAGAAAGAGGTCAAGATCGGTGCAAATCTGGAATCTAGTGTTAAGCAACGGTTGATTCAGATGTTGTGTGACTATGTTGAGATATTTGCCTGGTCTTATAAAGATATGTCTGGGTTGGATACTGATATCGTGGTTCACCGATTGCCTACCAAGGAAGACTGTCCTCCAGTAAAACAGAAAGTCCGCCGAATGCACCCGGAGATGTTTGAGAAAATCAAGGCTGAAGTTATGAAATAGTTTGATGCCGGTTTTCTAGCAGTTACTTCTTACCCGCAGTGGGTGGCCAACGTGGTTCCGGTGCCGAAGAAAGATGGTAAGTGTGATCGGTGGAAATAGAACTGACTATTTAAAGCTGGATCGCGTATGTCGCGGTAAACAAGAGTCGCCACCGTCTTTTATGTTCTCCAACATGGAAAGGACAAAAGCACAACAAAATTCCTTATTCGAGATGTCTCTCGGTTCGGGAGGTAGATTTATAGAAAAGGGAAGGTGTTAGCACCCTTTCTATCCATGGTTATCCATGGGCTCTTAGGTACTTGCTCTTATGTTTTCAAAAGATGTTTTCTTTTCAAGTGTGTGTGGGTTTTTTAAAAAAGTTTTGTTTGAAAGATTTCTAAATGACTCTTGTATCTGTCCTCAAGAGTGTTTGAAAAATTTGTTTTGAAAACTTTTGAAAGTGTCAGTGTGAAAAGATGTTTTGTTTGTTTTTTTGAAGAGAGCAAGTAGCCATGAGTCATCTACCTACCCTAAGGAATTAGGCTGTGTAAGAGTCCTTAAGATAGTGCCATCCCACCATTGAGAGGTAAGTAGCACCACCGTTGGAGGTGTTCGGGTCAATTCGATTATAGGGACAGTGTGGTCACCGAAGCAATAGTAGGACACCTTAGAAGTAACCCTAATGTCCTAGATCCTTTTTATCCGAGGCAACCGTTTCGAGGCGACTGGATCTCTAGACAGGAGGGCGACCTCTAAGACACCCTATACTTGATGACCACGTTCGAGGCAACGAGTGAGGCGTACCCTAGAAGTGGCATGTGCTTGTGTGTTCAATTCAGTTTATGTTAATCTTTGATCATGCAATTGTGAGCTACGAGTTGTTTTTAATTTGTCATTCAGTCTTTCATGCTTATTAACAGTTAGGAGTGCGGAAAATTAAAGTGCGGGAATGTAAAGCTACGCTATTACAAGGCGCGGGTCTATACATCGCCAAAAAACAAAGACCCGTTTTGATAAAGTGCGGAAAGTAAAGAAAGCGGTAAATCTAATTACTATTACATTCTGGAAGCAGTTTACATAATAATCAAATAAAATATAACGCGCAAAATAGAAAGTAAATCAGGACGTCCTAGGGTTTTTGACCCTTGAGAAAATTATGAGTTTTTTGTCCTTTTGTATTAAATTAAAATTAAACCTAAATCTAATTATTTAATTATTTACAAGAAAGATGTTTTTTATGTTTTTTTAATATTTTAATAAAAAATAAAAATAAAGAAGCTAATAAGTCAAAAGAAAACCTAGTTCTAAGTTTATTTTAATTATTAATAAAAAATGTCAAAGTTAACCTAATTAACTAAATTAATTAATTTACATTTTTATTTACAAAAATAATAGTAATTAATAAATAATAATAATGATAATTAAGAAAATATGAATGAAAATTGTCAAACTCTAATTCTACATGATTTTTATTTATTGAGAAAAAGATTAAAATTAAGCCTAAATTAAACTAAATTAATGGTTAGTATTTATTTACAAAAATAATTATTAGTGAATTTAATAAATAATAAAATATATTTACAATTTTTGATTTCTGGATTTATCATGAAAAATTAATTTGGTTATGAATTAATAATAATAATTAAATAATTAAAAGAATTAGAAGAAAAGAAAACAAAACAAAAAATAGCAAACCAAGGGGGTATGTTAACCCATATGGAGGTGAATTTGTGAAATTCTGGCCCAAGAACACCAAGCCCCTTGTTGACTTTCATGATCAGGCGCTTACTGGTTGACTGGGGTGCATGATAGTCCTCCTTTCTTGGCCTTCAGATTGTTGATCATGGCCACTTGGCATGTGGAGCGCTGAGGTTTATGGTGGACTATTGGACATGCGCTGCATTGGAACGTGTTAGGAAAAATATTAACAATGATATGGGGGACCTGGGAATCGAACCCATGTCCCACGATTGCAAGCCACGTCTCCAGCCACTCCACCATCACGCTGCGTTTGTAAACATAATGAGTAACAAATATAATATATGCAAAATAATAACCATGCTGGAAACAATGAAAAACGCGCATAGATTTGAATCCACCAACCACACGTCAACACGCCATCTCCTTCTTCATTTCACATGCAGAAATATCAAACAAATAGCGGGGGTTTTAAACCCCCACAAACTGGAAAAGAGAAAAAATAGCGATTAGCGTTGCAGGTTATATAAAAAGGGCGCGATGATTGGGTTGAATTCGTCTGGCCTTGACGAATTCGACCATGCACGTTTCAAGGTCCAATTTTTCAGTATGTAAAAAACCCCAAAATCCAAGCTTTGAAACCCTAAGGTTCTTCAATGGTGGTTTTCGATTCAGAATGCTACAATCAAATTGGATTATACCAATCGCTTCAGGAGGTTCCTATTAACACAAATCAACCCAAAAAATAGATTAAAAGCGCATGAATAATGATATGAAATTTTGGAAAATAAGCCAAACCGTGGGACTTGTTGTGAGCGATTCCTGGAGTGTTAGGGCTTGTTCTTGATGGCAACAGGTTCCTGGCAATGTCAGTAACGTGATGGAAACAAGAAAAGGGCTTGAATTATGCTGCAAGTGAGAATTCAGTTTCACACTTTTTCTTGATTTTTTGGAATTTGATTCTATTGTTTCACAGCAGCTTGCACGTTCTTAGGAATAGGGTTTGCTTCAGCATTTGTATGTGAAGAGAATTAGGTCATCTTTAGGCCCATAAATCCATTGTATTCAAGTTTCATTATGTGATTGCCAATCAAATCTTTTTCAATCTTTTTCTTTGATAAAACCTTGCCAATTATGGAGATTTTGATGTCTTTGAGGTGCACACGAATTGCCAGCTTGCCCTAGTCTTATTTGCATCACAAAAGATTTAAAAATCATATCTTTTGAATTTTCCTACAATTAAAATTAATTAAATGAATTAATATTAATAAAAATTCAATTAATTAATTAAAAATGAGAAAATAAATCAAATTAATCTTAATGGGTCGTGCATAAGCCTTGGGTAAATATTCAAGAAGGAATTTGAGGCCCATTAGCAAAAATGAAGTGTTTTAGGCAAAGTTGACTTTTGAAAGTTCCCAAAAATTTCCCAACTTCTCCAATTCATATGTTGCTCAATTTTGAAGCTATGAACATGTTCTTGGACATTTTGGAAAGGTCTTGAAGTCATCTAAACAATGCCTTTGGTACCATGTCATTTTGATTTACCAATCTCAAGTTATGGTCTTTGACTTAAAGTGCCTTTTTGTTGACTTTTGAAAATGACCTATAATGTAGAAATTGATAACTTTTTGTGAGAGCATTTCTTGGAGTTGGAGTGTGAAGATGAGTTGTAGGAAATGTCATCCCCTTCAAAATGAGAATTGGATGGGATTTTTATGATGAACCATGAAAAAGTTATGCCTTGGTCAAGTTACAGTTGACTTTTTCAACTGTCCAAAAATAGAAACTTTTGCATCTTGATGATTTTTGAGCCATGCTTGTGGAATCATGATCAAGACTTGATCAAATGATGATTGTGGACTCAAAATAAGATGTTGACCAAAATTTTTGACTTTTGACTGTCAAATGACCATTTTACCCCTGCAGTTGATTGTGAAGCAATTAGGGCTTTTGCCTATGCAATTTGATGCTGTGAGCCTTGAAATTTGACATGTAGATTCTTGACAATGTATATAGGCATATGGGACTTGATTGGACCCTTGAAAACCTCAACTTCCTTACAAGAACAAAAACCATAATTTTGACTGTGTCAGGAGGCAATTGGACTGTGCAACCCTTGAGAGATTTTGAACCATTTGGAGGTTGATCTTGACAAATCTTGAAGAATATGGGAGGGCAAATTTTGGGGTGCAACAGTTGCCCCTATTCAATCTTCTTAGACCTGAGGATGTAGATTGGCTTGCGTGCCTTTCGTGATCCGAAGGTGGAAGATGATTGAACACTAAAGTGCCCAGAAATTTGCACTCACATAGTGGAGTATCAGCAGCGTGATGGAGGGAATGGGCTTACAGATGCCATTTGGAGAGATGATGGATAGGAGGATGAGCTTATAGATGCCATCTGGAGGTGTGACAGAACCTTGTCGGGAATGGGCTTATAGATGCCATTTAGAGACTGTTAGGGGTGGTTGACTCTGAGTAAGAAATAGAATAGCTTCCGTGTCTGGAGCATATCTAGTCTATATCTAATTGCTGACGTCTGAATGAGTAGTAGAATGACCGCCGTGTCTGGGGTGTATCCATACTGCATCTGACTGGGTGACATAATGTCATCTAAGTCTGGATCATATATGGAATGTCTTTTGAATGAATCTGGACTAAACAATAGAATAGCATCCGGGTCTGGAGCATCTCTAAGCTATATCTGAAAGGAACTCTGGAATAAGTATCAGAAAGTCGCCATGCTTGGGTCGCAACTGAACTATCTCTAGAAAGAATCTCTGAATAAGCAATAGAATAGCATCCGAATCTGGAGCATCTCTAGGCCATCTCTGGAGAGAAATATGAATAAGCAGTAAAATAACATCCGGGTTAGGGGTATCTCTAAGCCATCTCTGAAAGGAAACTTTGAATAAGCAATAGAATATCATCCGCGTCGGGAGCATCTCTAAGCTATATCTGAAAGGGAATCTGGAATAAGTATCAGAAAGTAGCCATATCGGGGTCGCATCTGAACCATCTCTAGAAGGACAATCGAATAAGCAATAGAATAGCATCCATGTCTGGAGCATCTCCAAGCTATTTCTGGAAGTAAACTCTGAATAAGCAAAAGAATAGCATCCATATCTGGAGCATCTCTAAGCCATCTCTGAGAAGCGACTCTGAATAAGCAACATAATAACATCCGGTTTGGAGCATATCTGGACTATCTCTGAGAAGAAATTTTGAATAAGCAAAAGAATAGCATCCACACCAGGAGAATTTCCAAGCTATCTCTGAAAGGAAATCTGAATAAGCAATAGAATATCATCCACGTCGGGAGCATTTCCAAGCTATCTCTGAAATCTCTTTAATGTAGATATGCCCTGGCTAGATACAGGAATCGAATCTTCAAACTCTTCAGACGTGCCCTGGCTAGATACAGGAATCGAATCTGGAATTAGTCGTCAACAGATATGCCCTAGCTGGATACAGGAATCGAATCTTTAAACTCTTCAGACGTGCCCTGGCTAGATACAGGAATCGAATCTGGAATTAGTCGTCAACAGATATGCTCTGGCTGGATACAGGAATCGAATCTTTAAACTCTTCAGACGTGCCCTGGCTAGATACAGGAATCGAATCTGGAATTGCGACGGTTGATAGTAATCATCTTTGTATTGACCTTTTTCCTGAAAAGGCAAAACATTAGTTGTATGCAATGTCATGATGTATGAAATGCATGATGTCATGATGTTCTCAAAAATAAATGAGATCGTGTCGTATGCACTTTATCATGTATGTAAGCAGGATGTATAAAATGTGAAATGTTTATGAATGTATTTTTCGTCTTGGAAAATAAATCCTTGACGAATGTCGGGAGCTTGTTGAATCCTGGGCTGATGTTGAAGATTAGAGTTCTTCGTTTCCGCTGGGGATGATGGTTGCAAGAATAAACCGGTAGGAGAAGATAACTCCGCTGGGGAATAAACTTGATGAAGAGATTGCTCTGCGGGGAATTACTCTGTGGGGAGAGATACTTCGCTGAGATTTTGATGATAACTCCGCTGGGGATTCCGTTGATAAGCTCTGTTGGAAGATTTGATGAACTCCGCTGAGGAATAGGAAGAACTTCGTCGGGGACGATCTTTCTGTTGTAATTAGCCGAGGATAACCCAGTTATAAGCTCTGGTGAGGAATAACCTTCTGAATAAAGCCGGGGAGAGGCGTTCGTACCCTGCAGGTGATAAGCTTCCAGAATCTACTGGGGATAAGCTTCCTACTGGGGAGATTGATTCAACTTTCCTGGGGAAACTTTTGAACTGTACTGGGGAATGGCTCCACTGTGGTGTCTGTATTCCGCCGGGGAACAATCTTATATTTCCGTCGAGGAATATTAAGACTGACGGGGATGCTTGCTTAGGAATATTTGTATACTCTGCTAGGGAATATTGAGATCTTCTGGGGGTATCCAACTTCCTTAGGGCTGACAGTAGACTAACTCTGCTCGGGGAGAGTGTTGCTGACTTGCTGGAGAATACTGTGCCTTTTTGGGGCTGATGGGAGACCTACTCTGCTCGGGGAGAGTATTGCTGATTTGTCTTACTCTGTGGGGAGTGAAGGTATCGTGGTTACATTCTTCAACCGAACTTACCTTGGTACCTTGGTGGACAAAGCAACCAGATCGCTTAGACAATTCTTATTGCCCCAGTTTCTGCGAGAGAAGAAGGCCTATGAGGTCTTGATAACTGCCGATTTGACAAATATTCTTCTGGTAGGCGAGATGACGGGATATAGTCGTACGCTTTTGATCCCTAACTTTCCTGGACTGCCCTTTCGGGTTTTCAGTCCACCGGGATACCCATTTTTGCCCAAGCCGCCTTTTCAGGTTTTCGACTTGCCGGGTGTACAGATTTTTTCATTTTCATCCCTTATTTTTGCCCGAACCCTTTTGGTTCGCCGGGAAGCCCTTATTTTTGCCTAGGTGTGTCAACCTAGCGGGTCTCTGATTATGCGCAATATTTTTTCGAATATGTCCACTGAAATTCTGGCTGCAGATACTCAATGTCACGTTCAATGTTATGACACCGTATCTGACTTACTATATGACAGTAAATACAAAAGCAATAAAGAACACAGTCAATTGTTTACCCAGTTCAGTGTGCAACAACACCTACTCTGGGGGCTACCAAGCCAGGGAGGAAATCCACTATAAGAGATTTTAATTCAGGAATAAACCAACCAGTTTATCTCCTTCACTTAAGACCTACCCAATGCAATTCCAATCTAAGTACAACTTAAACCTGAGTTCCTACTCACTCCCCCTCAATCACAGCAGTGATACATAAACCAATTTGACTTAAGAATTGAAGAAGACACTCTTCATAAACAAACACTTGATTAAGCTTCACAGCTTTTTAATCAAGCAACACAATCACTCGTGATTCACAGCTTTGAGTGATGCACACAACTAACTTGACTCTGCTTCACAGCTTTAGTCAAGGAACATTCAAACACTCTTGCTTCAAAACTTTGAGTGCTACACAACCCTTACAATTAGAAACCTATTCCAAGGCACTTATCACAATGATAATTGCTTGGAGTACAATAATCAAATCTATTCAGATTACAAAATGATCTTCTGATCAATCAAGAGGGATCCTTGAAAAACAGCAGCTCTGTTGAATATATAGCAGCTGCAACTTCAGTTAGGGTTTCCACAAAAACCTAGGGTTCATTCCGTTTGACCTAAAGACCAGGTCACAGGACTTTATTAACCAGGTTAGGGTTGAGCTAGGTTACCCCTCAGAAAACGCAGGATTCTGTTCAGGAAAGACTGAGTTATTTCCTGAAAAAACTCAGACTTATCCATCCTGCAAACCTGTTAGTTCAGAACAGGATGTCATAACATCTGTTATGACATCTGAGAAAACCTGTCTACTGATTTAGCAAAATGTGATCATTTTGCAAAATGCTCAGATACACACTTATAAACATCAGTACTTGAAATACAATATTTTTCTGCAAAGGTACCTAATGAGTTAGTACAAACTGAACTAGAATGTTATGACATCAGTCATGACATTCACACATACACTTGGGATTTACCAAAAATGCAAGCCAATACCTAAACACCTACAAACTCCCCCTTTGGCAGATTTTTGGCTAAAGACCCTAAGCAATCAGAGATAGATAGCAGCAGAAATAAGTGACAGCAGAAAAATAGAATGTCAAGTACTAATTAAGTAAGTACCAAAATGTTCTCCCCATCTTTAGCCACAAATGGGCCAAAGATACATGTTCATAAAATTATACAATTATCCAAAACAAAATAATAAGAGCAGCAGCAGAAAACAACTTCCAAACTCCACCAGATATCAGCACCAACCAGCAACACCACCAAACAGCAATCAACCTTCAAGCACTGTCATCAGACTCAGAGGAGCTAGTTTCTTCAATGTTGAGATGTCCTTCAGCTTCTACACCTTCTTCCCTTCTGTTTTCTTTAGCTTCCTCCTTTTCTAGCCTGGCAATTAGAATTTCTAGGGTCCTTTTTCTAGCATCTAGCTCTTTGCAAGTTTCTTTTAAAACAGCTATGACATCTGATGTCTTGGACTGGGTCTTCACAGACGATGTCTCAGCTGATGTTATGACAATGTCTGGAGCATGAGATCCCTGAAATAGTTTGTAGTGCAGGCCAAGGGCAGGAGCTCTTTTGCAGACTGTATCTCTTGCCACAAGGATATCAGGGTATTGTGCAAGGATGATTCCACAAAGGAGGGAGGGAAAGGCAATTGGTCCTTTGACAGCATAACTGCCAGCATGCTTTAAAGTTTGTTCAAAGATGTACCTCCCATAGTCAAAAGCAGTCTTGGTTCCCACAGCATAGATAAATCTCCCCAATCCTGTGGAGATAGTTGATTTGTGATTTGTAGGCACCCAGTTGGCTGCACCTATTTTATGCAAGATGGCAAATTTCATGCTGAGTTTACTAGCATTCAGCTTCCCTTTCAAGGGCCAGCACTTTACTTGCCTGGCTGTGATGGTTAGACAAACTTCATTGTCAGTTGCCTCTAGATCAGGACAGTCCTCATTTGTTCTTCCAAGAAACTTGTTGATTTCTGATGGAGAGAACTTGACCCTTCTTCCTCTAACAAAAACACTTTCAAAGTCAGCTGACCTTCCATCAACACAATCATTAGACAAGTTCACTACAAACTCCTTGACCAGATTTTCATAACATTTGTCAAACTTTATCACTGTCTTCATTAGTCCAACATTCTTGATCAGGTCCATGATGTCTTTGCACTCCAAGGCATCATTGTTGAGTTCTCTCTCTAAGGCTATTCTCTTTAAGCAAACATACTTCCATCTGTTTGCATTGTCAGGATGATGAAAAGAGATGTTGTCTGTTGGCACTTCAGGCACTCTAGCAATTTTGCTGGAGGGGAGCTTCCTTCTGATGGGAGTTTCTTCAATATCAATCTCAAATTCTGATTCCTCATCAGAATCAGAAGATTCAGGTTCTTTACTCTTCTTAGAGATTGGTTGTCTAGCAGTATGCACCTAGGCCTTCTTCCCTTTTGTCTGAATACTTTTCTCAGCCATGCCTTCAGCCTTGGATTTCTTAGCATTAGGTTTATCATTCTGACTACTCTTTCTTTTCATCAATCTCCTAGCTATGCTAGGGTTCACATTAGCAATCAGATCATTATCTGAGTAATCCTCATCCACATCAATGATAGGTGGATCAGCAGCCTTTTCTGAGGGGTTCTGAATGTTGTCTTTTTGTGTCACAACATTCTCAGTGACATCTACATTTTAAGAAGCATCCACATTTGGACTTTCTGATTGATTTAAAGGGACAGAAATCCCCGGTACAGATTGGTTGCCACTCAGTATACTGGTAACCAGCCTAGCAATAGCTTGGTGAACTTGAACTGATCCTTCTCTATTAGGTACAGAAGGATGAGAAGAATTACCAGAGGCTGTAGCTTGAGCTCTTCCTGCATGTCTGGTTCTGAGCTTTTTGACTTTGGCTGGGTCAGTTGCCATCTTTCTGAGAGGAGTGACCTCAAGAACTTCAGATTCTATGCATGTGGTGATTGCCCTAGAATCTTGGTCAGATGAAGACGATGATGAGGATGACGAAGTTGCCATGGTTGAAGGCGATGTCTGAGACATTTTGATTGACTTTGAGTAATGGTAGCAGTTTGAGAAAGGTCTTTGATTGAGAGGAGAAAACAGGTTGCAAGGACGAGAGAGGTAGAGGGTAAAAGTGAGTCTTTTCAACTTCTTAAAGATTTTGAAAGAGTTGTGAAAGTATAAGATTAACCCACTAATGATAGACTTAATAAAGTTAATTCCTTCAACCTTTGTTTTAAGCAAAATTAATTGCTATAATTTCTTATGTTGGTGAATACCCAACCTGCCCCTCAAATTTTCAAGTTTATTTCCAACAAGAGCCTTGGTAGAAGAATCAGTCAGCTGAAGCTTAGAGAAACTATGCTCCAGTTTAAATGACTTCTTCTCTTCAAAGTCAATAGGGTTCAAGGAAATGTTGATTGTTTTCAGATTGTCATAACACAATGTCACAACATCTTGTGTAACATTGTACTCAGGGAGCATCTGTTTTGACCAGATGTTTTGAGAACAGAATTTATTAGACTTGTTATTTCCAACATCCTTGTCAAGATGACTTAAGGTTCTGACAACACATCCTTCTTCAAGTTTATTTGCCACATCACAAATATTATCACCCTGTAGTTTTGGAGTTCTTCTGACAGCTTCCATAGTAATAGCTCTCTTCATTCTTCTTAGATGAAGGGGACCAAGCTTATGCTGCCACAGTTTCATCTCTTTTTCTTCTTTGATTATTTGACACATAGTGGAGATATCAGTGTTCTCAGGTTGCCACACGTAACAGTTATCTTTGGATCTGATTCCTCTCATTACAACTTCTAGTTTTTCATTAATTACTAGACATTCAGATCTTGAGAAGTTGACCCTGAATCCTAGATCACATAATTTACTGATACTAATGAGATTAGCAGTCATCCCTTTTACCAACAGTACTTTATTCAGACTTGGAACTCCAGGGCAGTCCAAATTACCAACTCCTTTAACTTCACCTTTAGCACCATCTCCAAAGGTCACAAAACTGGTGGTGTGAGGCATAACATTATTGAGGAGATTTTTGAATCCAGTCATGTGTCTGGAACATCCACTGTCAAAGTACCAATCTTCCTTTGTAGAGGCCCTCAGGGAAGTGTGAGCTATCAGTGCAGTAGCCTTTTTCTTCCATTTAGGAGCATGTGGTACCTTTTTAGACTTAGGTTTGACACCTGAGTTCTGATTAGGATATCCATGTAGTCTGAAGCAGAAGGGCTTTATGTGACCATATCTCCCACAATGATGACATTTCCATCTTTGGTACCTTTTCTTCATATGTCTCTGTTCCTGATGTTGAGAGTTGTGTTGAGACATCTGTTTTGACATTTGCTTACCAGTACCAGATTTGTTTGCTTCCATAAATCCTAGTCCAGATTTATTTCCCACATTTTGTCCAACCTGAAGGATCTCTTCCAATTTGTCTGTTCCATTTGTCAACATCTTGACAGATTTGGTCATTTGATTCAGTTGTGAGTTCAGCAATTGAACTTCTCCTTCTAGATGACTTATAGTTTCAAGATTTGCCCTTTTTTCAGCCTCCAGCTTTATAATGAGTTTTGATTGTTTCTCATTTTGCACACAGACTTCAGCACTTCTGATACACAATTTCTTGTAGGTATCAGCCAGTTCTTCAAATGTCACTTCTTCATCACTAGTGTCACTTTCAGAAGTACAAACACTAGTTAGGGCAGTAACTAGTTTGGCAGATTCTTCTTCAGAATTACTTTCTGAATCATAGTCAGACCAAGTAACAGTCATTCCTTTCTTTTGTTTCTTAAGAAAGGTAGGACATTCAGCTCGAATATGTCCATATCCTTCACATCCATGGCATTGAATACCTCTGCCTTGGTTTCCCTTATCTTCTGACCTTGGTCTTCTGCTGGAACTGTCAATGTCAGAGGGAATGTTATGAACATTAGACCTTGACTTTGGATCCATTCTTTTGATGAGCTTGTTGAACTGTCTTCCAAGCATGGCAATAGCTTCTGATATGTTTTCTTCTTCATCCTCCTTGTATTCAACATCAGTGTTGGATACAAGTGCTATGCTTTTGTTCTTCTTGTCACCATTATCAGTGATCCCCATCTCAAAAGTCTGAAGAGACCCAATAAGTTCATCCACTTTCAACTTGCTAATGTCCTGGGCTTCCTCTATGGCAGTTACCTTCATTGCAAATCTTTTAGGCAAGGATCTGAGAATCTTCCTCACCAGTTTTTCTTCTGACATCTTTTCTCCCAGTGCCCCTGAGGTGTTGGCAATCTCCAAGATGTTCATGTGAAACTCATGAATGGTTTCATCTTCCATCATTTTTAGATTCTCAAATTTGGTAGTCAACATCTGAAGCCTTGACATTTTTACTTTGGAAGTGCCCTCATGAGTAGTTTTGAGAGTGTCCCAAACTTCCTTGGCCAGTTCATATTGATGTACTAGTCTGAAAATGTTTCTATCAATTCCATTGAACAAGGCATTTAAAGCTTTTGAATTTCCCAGAGCTAACTCATCTTCTTCTTTACTCCAATCTTCCTCAGGCTTCAGACTGATTGTCCCATCTATCTCAGTTATGGTGGGATGAATCCATCCTTTGTCAGTAGCTCTCCAAGCCTTTTTGTCCAGAGATTTTAGGAAGGCAATCATACGAGGTTTCCAGTAGTCATAATTAGTTCCATCCAGAATGGGTGGTCTATTTCCAAAAACTCCTTCTTTGTCCATAGTGCCAGAAAGTGATATCCCTAGATCTCACCCAGTAATACAGGCAGGGTGCCTGCTTTGATACCAATTGAAATTCTGGCTGCAGATACTCAATGTCACGTTCAATGTTATGACACCGTATCTGACTTACTATATGATAGTAAATACAAAAGCAATAAAGAACACAGTCAATTGTTTACCCAGTTCAGTGTGCAACAACACCTACTCTGGGGGCTACCAAGCCAGGGAGGAAATCCACTATAAGAGATTTTAATTCAGGAATAAACCAACCAGTTTATCTCCTTCACTTAAGACCTACCCAATGCAATTCCAATCTAAGTACAACTTAAACCTGAGTTCCTACTCACTCCCCCTCAATCACAGCAGTGATACATAAACCAATTTGACTTAAGAATTGATGAAGACACTCTTCATAAACAAACACTTGATTAAGCTTCACAGCTTTTTAATCAAGCAACACAATCACTCGCGCTTCACAGCTTTGAGTGATGCACACAACTAACTTGACTATGCTTCACAGCTTTAGTCAAGGAACATTCAAACACTCTTGCTTCAAAGCTTTGAGTGCTACACAACCCTTACAATTAGAAACCTATTCCAAGGCACTTATCACAATGATAATTGCTTGGAGTACAATAATCAAATCTATTCAGATTACAAAATGATCTTCTGATCAATCAAGAGGGATCCTTGAAAAACAACAACTCTGTTGAATATATAGCAGCTGCAACTTCAGTTAGGGTTTCCACAAAAACCTAGGGTTCATTCCGTTTGACCTAAAGACCAGGTCACAGGACTTTATTAACCAGGTTAGGGTTGAGCTAGGTTACCCCTCAGAAAACGCAGGATTCTGTTCAGGAAAGACTGAGTTATTTCCTGAAAAAACTCAGACTTATCCATCCTGCAAACCTGTTAGTTCAGAACAGGATGTCATAACATCTGTTATGACATCTGAGAAAACCTGTCTACTGATTTAGCAAAATGTGATCATTTTGCAAAATGCTCAGATACACACTTATAAACATCAGTACTTGAAATACAATATTTTTCTGCAAAGGTACCTAATGAGTTAGTACAAACTGAACTAGAATGTTATGACATCAGTCATGACATTCACACATACACTTGGGATTTACCAAAAATGCAAGCCAATACCTAAACACCTACATCCACGCTCTCAGAATGTAGGGAGTTGCCCCTGCTGGTAGTGTTGTGTTACCGTATTACCAGAAGATCTTCGTTTGATCGTGCAAGATTCGTGGCTGGAATTCCTGTTCAATGCCCCAAGTGACTCAGGCGGAGACTTGCCCCTGTCTGGTTGACCTTTTGAGAGATTCTCCGAATCTTGACTTAACTGCCCCAGATGATGGACAATGATCATGCAGTGCCCCTTGATTGGAAGTGTTTTTCCATTTGAGGTGACCTTCTTGCTGAGAAGATTCTTGTTCACAAGATATTCATCGTGCGAATTTCTCTGTTGTTCGAACAAATAATCATATGCAAACGATGTTATATTAAAAATGCAAAGCTTATGTCTGTCTTGAAGTTTTTGAAAATGCATTTTTTTTCATAAAAACAAGTGAATTTTTTGTAAACTGTGATGTCAACTCGTTATTTTACCGCAAGCCTTAAGGAGTCAGGATACCTTTCGTAACAGTATGCTTTCGAACTAACCCATGCTTCAGCTATGACTTTTAAGGGTTATAACGTGGCCTGGTTCACGGTTTAAGAAACAAAGGATAAAGGCTCAAATTTTATTTGTACCCACCCGCTCTTCGTGATGTTCTTCAAACCTAAACTCAGCTAATCGTGCGTTAGACCTTGTTTGGAGTCTTTGCTCTGATATTCCGGCGATGGTTCGGATGTTGACAATTTATTTTGCGTAGGCAGTCATCTCTTTCCGTTGAGAGTTTGTAAGACCTCTTTCTTTTTGATTTCGTTATCCCTGTTTTTTGCCTGAACTGTTTCTTTTGTGATTACAGTCAGCGGGATGCCCCGGTTTTATAAGTCTCCTTCATAGGTTTTGACTTAGTGGGCTTTTGTTTTTGAAAGATAACGACTGCCGGTCTTGATGATTATTCGGAACCATCACTGTCTCTTGCTTTGAAAGGACTCCTTTGATGCCGTTTATTGTGCACCGGGATCAACTGAGAGAACTACCCTGCCCCAGGTTATGATTAAGGGTTTTAATTTTTTGCAAAGAAAAACTCCAACTTCTTTGGCTCAGAGGGGTTGACGAGGGATTATCTTCCTTATAACTCCAGTGTTTAGGAATTGAAACAATGCATGTACCTCATCAGTGGGGTCTGTTCAAAAGTATACTGTAAATATCGTGGTATCTTTTTCGTTATCCTCCCTCAAGAGGCTTAGCATTATTAATCGAGCGTTGATCATCACAAAAATATGAAAGCAATTTGAATATGGTGAATATAATTGGATTAATTCAAAACAGACATATGCGATGCATTAATGGAATAAAATAGTTTGCTATGACATTAATTGTTTGTGTAAGCAAAGAAAAATACAACTCGGAAATTCAAATAAAACAAAAGCCTTCAGTGATTTGGCAAAGGAGCAGTGATTATGTTTGGAGTCTCTGGTGCTTCAAACTGGATTTCCTTGGCGTCAATCATGTCTTGGACCTTGTTCTTCAGAGCCCAATAGTTGTCCGTAGTATGCCCCGGGCTATCAAAATGGTATGCGCACCTATCGTTAGGATGATAGTTAGGAGCAGAAGTGTTTGGATTCCGGAGAGGAGCCCTTAAGGTAATCAGCCCTGCCTTCAACATTTGCTGTAACGCTTGATCCATCGACATGTTGATCTTAGTGAACTGTCGTTTGGGTGCGACCTCCTTACGTTGCTGCCCCTGTCTTTGCTGAGCAGGCATAGGATTAGAGATCTGGGTTGCCCCCACATGTCGATCATGACGACCTTTTTTACCATGCACATCGTTGGACTCTTTCTTCCCGTGGTAAGGCTTTTTATGAGCATCAGAAGGCGTAGCTTCCTGAATCTTCCCGCTTTTAATGCCAGCTTCAATTCTTTCCCCAGTCAAGATCAGATCTGTAAACCCAGCAGAAGAATTCCCAATCAGGTGGTTGAAGAATGGACCAGACAGGGTCCCCAGAAACATGTCCACGAGCTCACGGTCGGTCAAAGGTGGCTGCACCCTTCCAGCCAGGTCTCTCCACTTTTGCGCATATTCTTTGAATCCTTCACCCGTCCCTAGTGACATACCCTGGAGTTGGGTACGCGTAGGAGCGAGGTCGGAATTATATTGATACTGCTTATAGAACGCAGTAGCCAAGTCTTCCCAGGTACGGATACTGGCTCCATCCAGTTGATAGAACCACTCGAGTTGAGTCCCTGCCAGACTATCCTGAAAGAAGTGAATCCACAATTTCTTGTCGGCCGTGTAGGGCTGGATCTTCCTTATGTATGAACAGAGGTGCAACTTAGGACAGGAGGCTCCGTCGTACTTTGCAAAGGCAGGTGCCTTGAACTTGTGTGGGATCACCACCCCGGAGGATAGACCTAGATCTTCAAAGTCTAGGCCGGGCACTTTCTGTATCTCCATAGCACTTAGCCGGTCTTCTAGCTGTTTATACCTGTCCTCAGCTGGAGGGTAGTGTTCATCATTGTAATCGGTCTCGTTGTCGGAGACCACTGGACTAGGAACCTCTCCCTCTTGGGGACTGTCTTTCCCAACAGACGGGGTAGTCAGCTCAACTTCATTTTGTGATCCATTCCCAGATTTGCGTCTAGGGTTGAACAACACAGTCCTCCTCTTCTTCTTCTTCATAAGCAGAGTCTTCAATTCCTGTTGACCCTGGGCTAGGCTCATGACCATCTCTTGGAACTGGGCATTCTGGGCCTGGAGGGCCTTGATAGCTTGTTCATTGGATGATTCATGATTCATGATGATTGCTGAAATAAACAACGAAGAAGGTAAGTGACCTGTAAAAAGGGTACATGTAATGCAATGATATGTATGTATGCATGCAATGTTTTCAAGGATCTCGCGGGGTAAACAAGAAGATTGTTAGAATTTGAATCCGGTAGCTTGATTGAAGGAACTTCATGTTGTTGAGAGTCCTTCTTCAAGAGTCAAGGCTCACCATATCGAGTGGGTCATAGCCCCTGACAACCTTGGCTAGAGGAAAATAAATCCCCTTTGCCCCTTGCTAGATAGTTGGTTCATTATGACCTGCACCACAGACCCTTGAGATCCTTGAAATGGATTAGTCCTTATGCAGGATGTATGCAATGGTATGATGGTACGATGTTATGCTATGTGTGGAGTAGGTAAACCCTGTTATGAGTCCAGATTAAAGACTG
Organism: Vicia faba; assembly: GCA_948472305.1. Lineage (NCBI taxonomy): Eukaryota > Viridiplantae > Streptophyta > Magnoliopsida > Fabales > Fabaceae > Vicia > Vicia faba. Next base: position 360,655,481 of record OX451738.1, read on the forward strand.
TAAACAAAACCTGCAAGAAGCTCAAATGTCAGATAACAAGCATGCAAGTAGTCAAGTTTTAAGACACACAAGTCACACCAGATAGCCCTTAGAGTTTAGGCCAGCATGAAGTTTAGGTACTACCCTCTTGAAGTTGGTGGGCTCAAAAACCTGTCCTATCAAAAGTAACCGGGTTCTAAGGATCTCAATATCATTGGGTTGTTTTCTATGTTCATTGTTTTGATTTAGCCACTGAACTGGCGATCAAAATATTCCAAGAAAACAACCCTCAATGAGTGTAGTATCAAGTATCAACCAACTTCGGACTGCACCAAAGTCGGTCATCTCACTACCCTAAAGAGGCTAGGATGGTCAAGTAAGGTTCCTAAGGTCAGTTGATGCTTCACGACACCATGCAGCGGCCCCGTACTCTCCTTGACTTGACTCAAGGGTTACCGGTACTCACCAAAGCGCCACATCAACATAGCAACTGCTTCAACCGTGTCGGTATACCCCGCATAGTTCCCTCACAGTTTGTTGCTACCTAAAAGGTATCCCCCAGATCCGGGTTAGGATCTATAGAACTCCCAAAACAGACCCACAATATTAAAGCAATCAAAACAGGCAATTGAAAACATAAGTATGATCTATCCTAAGGTACACCTCACTTTAAGTATCCCCAACAGAGTCGCCAGTTCTGTGATCGGTGGAAATAGAACTGACTGTTTAAAGCTGGATCGCGTATGTCGCGGTAAGCAAGAGTCGCCAACGTCTTTTATGTTCTCCAACATGGAAAGGACAAAAGCACAGCAAAATTCCTTATTCGAGATGTCTCTCGGTTCGGGAGGTAGATTTATAGAAAGGGAAGGTGTTAGCACCCTTTCTATCCATGGTTATCCATGGGCTCTTAGGTACTTGCTCTTATGTTTTCAAAAGATGTTTGTGTTGTACCCCAAAATTTGCCCTCCCATATTCTTCAAGATTTGCCAAGATCAAGGTTCAAAATCTCTCAAGGATTGCACAGTCCAATTGCCTCCTAACACAGTCAAAATTAGGGTTTTGGTTCTGGCAAAGAAACTGAGGTTTTCAAGGGTCCAATCAAGTCCCACATGCCCACATACATTGTCAAGCATCCATATGTCAAGTTTCAAGACTCACAGCATCAAATTGCACAGTTAAAAACCCTAATTGCTTCACAATCAACTGCAGGGGTAAAATGGTCATTTGACAGTCAAAAGTCAAAATTTTTGGTCAACATATTATTTTGAAGCCACGATCATCATTTTATCAATTCTTGATCATGATTCTCAAAGCATAGCTCAAAAAGTCTCAAGATGCAAAAGTTTCTATTTTGGGACAGTTGAAAAGTCAACTGCAAATTGACCAAGGCATAACTTCTTCATGGTTTATCATAAAAATTCCATCCAAATCTCATTTTGAAGGGGATGACATTTCCTACAACTCATCTTCACACTTCAAGTCCAAGAAATGCTCTCACAAAAAGTTATCAATTTCAAAATTATAGGTCATTTTCAAAAGTCAACAAAAAGGCACTTTAAGTCAAAGACCATAACTTGAGATTGGTAAATCAAAATGACATGGGACTAAAGGCATTGGTTAGAGGACTTTAAGACCTTTCCAAAATGTCCAAGAACATGATCATAGCTTCAAAATTGAGCAAGATATGCATTGGAGAAGTTGGGAAATTTTTGGGAATTTTGAAAAGTCAACTTTGCTTCAAAAATGCTAATGGGCCTCAAATTCTTCCTTGAATCATTACCCAAAGCATATGCACGACCCATTGAGCTAAAAATAATTTATTTTCTTATTTTTAATTAATTAATTGAATTTTTATTCTTATTAATTCATTTAATTAGATTTAATTATGAGAAAGTATCAAATCATGCTTTTTAAATCTTTTTTGTGTAGCAAATCAAACTAGGGCAATGTAGCAGGTCGTTTCACACTCCAAAAGGGAAGATTTTCCATGATTGGCAAGAGTTTCAATGGAAAAAGATTGAAATTGATATGTTGAAAATCAAATCTTCAAATCATCAATTCATGGACCTTGGGCTTGTTTTTTTGACCTAATCACGTTCAGATACAAAGGCATAGTGAAACCCTATTAAAAGATACACGAAAAAGCTGCTGAAAGCACATATTCACTTTGCAAATTTTTCATAAAAACTCAAAAACTGTTTTCTGATTTACAGTCCAATTCAGGGAAGATCGTTGATTCCAAACCCTTGCTGAGACTTCTTTGAACGTGTTGCAACCATTTTCCAGTCCCCATACTCAAGGAAACGGTAAAATATGGTTATGGTTTGAACGACTATGTTGATAATCGAAACATGATTTCCATGCATTATTCATGTGTTTTATTTGTTGATTTACACTAATAATGATGTTCTGAAGCGATTGGTAACATTTAATTGGACTAACACTGCCTGTAGCCAAATCCACCATTGATGGAACCTAGGGTTTCAGAACTTCAAAATTGGGGCTTTCCTCATACAGTAAAATTAGACCACCTAACCTATATGGGCAAAATCGTGGCAACAAGACGAAGTGATTGAACTATTCGCGCTCAATTTATATAATGCCTAGTGCTATTCGCTATTATTCACTATTCCTTTTAGTGGGGGTTTAAAACCCCCGCTACTTGTTTTATGTAATTGCAGGAAAACGAAGAAGAAGCATACGTGGCTCTGTGTGGTTGGGAGGTTTGAATCTGCGCACATTTTCCAGCGTAGTGGTTACTTTTCATACATTATTTTTATTTGCTATTATGTTTACAAAAGCGCTTGAATGGTTTAGTGGTTGGACATACGCTTGGTGAGTGCTGGGACCTGGGTTCGATTCCCAGGTCCCCATATAATTGTTGTTATTTTTCTTAATTCGTTCCCATGCAGCAATGACTCAACGTCCCACCATACGTCCTAGCGCGTTGGCTTGCCAGGTGGCCTGGATGAACAATCTGAAGGCCATAACGTGAATTCCAAGGTGCACCTCAGTCAACCATCCCACACGTGATACCAAAGGTCAAACAGGCTTTGTGTACATGGGCCAAATTTGCTTCAAACAAACCTCCCTTTGGGGCCTGATACCCCTGGTTTGCATTTTTTTTATAATTTTATTTCCTTTTCAATTTTAATTCTTTTAATTGTTTTTTAATTGTTTCTTTAATTCCATAAAATAATTTTTTCCATAATAAAAACAGAAAAATACAAAATATATTTAATTCACCATTAATTTATTTTGTAAATAAATTTTAATAATTAATTTAGTTTAATTTAGGGTTTAAACTTTAATCTTTTCTTAATAAATAAAAAATATCTAGACTTAGGGTTTTTGACATTTTTCATCCTTTTCTTAATTAATTATTTTTCTCATTTATTATTATAATTACTATTTATTTTTGTAAATAAACATGTACATTAATTAATTAGTAAATTAGAATAACTTTAATATTTCTTTTATTAATAATTAAAATACTTAGAACTAGGGTTTCCTTCTAATTTTAATTTTCCTTATTTTCATAAATACCAAAAACATAAAAAACAATTTCTTTTTTTTAATTAAATAATAACTAGCTTTTAATTTCAATTTAATTTCTCAAAAGGGTCAAAACCCTCGGACGTTCCATTTTTATTCTTTTCGCGCATTTATTTTCTTTTCGAATATTATGTAACTGCTCAAGGCTTGTAATAGTAATTAGGTTTACCGCGTTTATTTACTTTCCGCATTTTTATCAAACGGGTCTTTGTAATTTGGCGATGTATAGACCCGCGCCTTATAATAGCGTAGGATTTATCTTTCCGCATTTAAATTTCCGCACTCTTGAATTCTAAACTTTGCATGAAAGAATGTATGGCTAATTAAAAACAAGCGTAGCTCACAATGCCATGATCAAAGATAAATTTAACATGAAAATAACACACAAATTCACACACCACTTCTAGGGTACGCCTCACCTGTTGCCTTCGAAACGTGGTCGTCAAGTATAGGACGTTTTAGTAAGTCCTTATGTCCATGATCCGGTTGCCTCGAAACAGTTGCCTCGGAATAGTTGCCTCGAAACAGTTGCCTCGAATGAAAAGGATCAAGGACATAAGGGTAGCTTCTAAGGTGTCCTAACTGTTGCTTCGGTGACCACACTGTCCCTACACTCGAATTGACCCGAACACCTCCAACGGTGGTGCTACCTATCTCTCAATGGTGGGATGGCACTACCTTAAGGACATTTACACAGCCTAATTCCTTAGGGTAGGTAGATGACTCATAGATACTTGCTCTCTTCAAAAACAAATCAAAACTCTTTTCACACCGACACTTTCAAAAAGCTTTCAAAACAATTTTTCAAACACTCTTGAGGACTGATACAAGAGTTATTCCGAAATCTTTCAAAGAAACTTTTTCAAACTCACTCTCAATTGAAAAGCAAACATTTTGAAAACACAATGAGCAAGTATCTAAGAGCCCATGGATAACCATGGATAGAAAGGGTGCTAACACCTTCCCTTTCTATAAATCTACCTCCCGAACCGAGAAATTATCTCATAAGGAATTTTGTTGTGCTTTTGTCCTGTCCATGTTGGAGAAAATAAAAGACGGTGGCGACTCTTGCTTCCGCGACATTTCGCGAACCAGCGTTAAACAGTCAGTTCTAAATCCACCGATCACAGAACTGGCGACTCTGCTAGGGATACTTTAAAGTGAGGTGTACCTTAGGACCAAGATCACTTGTGTTTTCAATTGTCTGAATTGCTTGCTTTATTATTGTGGGTCCTGTCTTGGGAGTTCTATAGATCCTAACCCGGATCTGGGGGATACCTTCTTAGAAAGTAGCAACAAGACTGTGAGGGAACTGTGCGGGGTATACCGACACGGTTGAAGCAGTCTGCTACGTTGATGTGGCACTTTGGTGAGTACCGGTAACCCTTGAGTTCAGTCAAGGAGAGTACGGGGCCGCCGCGTGGTGTCGTGAAGCATCAAGTGACCTTAGGAACCTTAATTGAACCATCTTGGCCTCTTGAGGGTAGTGAGATAACTGACTTTGGTGCAGTCCGAGGTTGGTTGATACTCGATACTACACTCAATTGAGGGTTGTTTTCTTGGAATATTTCGGTCGCCAGTTCAGTGGCTAAATCGAAACGATGAACAATGAAAGCAATCCAATGATATTGGGACCCTTAGAACCCGGTTACTTCTGATAAGACAGGTTTTGAGCCCCCCAACTTCAAGAGGGTAATACCTAGACCCCATGCTGGCCTAAACTCTAAGGGTTGTGGTGTGACTTGTGTGCTTTACCATGTTTGCTTTTGTGAATACTTGTGGTGTGTTTAATCATAGCATCATAACATCATACAGCATCATATGCATTGACTAACCATTTCAGGGGTTCGAATCTTCATCTTTGTTCTTTATTTGTAGGATATGGAAACTATCCGCAGAAAGACAATTCAGATCAGCCTTGTAAGGATCCCTCCTCAGCTTAAAGAGCTTATCTCCAGGATTCCTGAGAGCTCTTCTTTCAGTGAGAGGCATGGAAGACTCATCAGCTTGGTTAACACCAACATTGAGGAAGATATGATAAAGGTCCTCTTCCAGTTCTTTGACCCTCTGCATCACTGCTTTACTTTCCTGGATTATCAACTGGTGCCTACATTGGAAGAGTTCTCCCGGATTCTGAAGATCCCTGTCCTTAGTCAGCTACCCTACAACGGTACGGAAAAGGAACCCAAACTTGAAGAGATTGCTAAAGCATTACGCCTACAACCATCTGACATCAAGGGACATTGGGAAGTTAGAAGTGGTATCAAAGGGTTCTTGGCCAGGTTTCTGTTTGAGAAGGCCCAAGAATGTTGGAATTCCCTTGACTTACAAGCTTTTGAAGAAGTTGTGGCTCTCCTTGTCTATGGATTGGTGTTATTCCCGAATCCAGACCAGCTTATAGATATCAATGCTGTCAAGATCTTCATGTCCAGGAATCCTATACCTACGTTGCTTGGGGACATCCTTCACTCATGTTACACTCGAACCATGAGAAAAAGAGGTGTTCTTATGTGCTGCACTCCTCTCCTGGGAAGGTGGTTTATTTCGCACCTTCCACAATCAGTTTTGAAGAACGAGCGGGGTTTGAGATGGTCACAACGATTAATGACTCTTACGCATGCTGATATACATTGGTGTTCTCGGTCCAGAGAAGACGTCACTATCATTGATTGTTGCGGGGAGTTTCCTAATGTTCCTTTACTTGGAATCAGAGGAGGTATTACTTACAACCCGTGTCTGGCTTGGAGACAGTTTGGTTATGCTCGGAGGGACGGCCCTCATGACATGTTAATTCCTGACATAGTTTTTGACTTCGACAATGATGCACAAGGACTTCGCCAGAGATTTATCAGAGCTTGGAGGATGCCCAACAAGGTAGACAGCAAGACACTGGGGCACATGAACTCCATCCCGTTGGATCCTTATCTCAAATGGGTACGAGCCCGCTCCCAGAAGTTAGTGATGCATTATCCTCATGTTCTCCCTGTGATCAAAGAGCCAGTATTGGAAGGAGAGGTGTCCTACACCATTCAACACCTTGACATGCCTATATCCTGGGAAGAAATGCAGAAGAGCTGGATCCAGCTTAAGGAAGAACGAAATTCTCTTGAGTCCAGTCTACATGCTAGTGAGAAGAAGGTCTTGGAGCTCACCCGCTTACTGCATGAGGAAAAGAATCTCAACACTTACATAGCTCCAAAGAGGATGCGCAATGTCTTTTGGGATTGATTTACTTTGTAATGTTTGCCCATGAGGCCTTGATGTACTGAACAATTATTTCCTAATGATAACGTGTGTTCCTTTTTGTCCACAACAAACTTGAACTTTCGAACCCTTGAATGCATTGCATAAACACATATCATGCATCATGTGCATAGCAGGTACTCTTCTTTTCAGGTTGCTTAATGATCTTCGCTGTTTATTTCAGCATCATGAACCCTGAATCATCTACTGAGCAGTCCATCAAGGCCCTTCAGGCTCAGAACGTCCAGTTCCAAGAGCTGATCATGAGTTTAGCTCAAGGACAGGAGGAATTGAAGGCTCTGTTGGTCAAGAAGAAGAAGAAGAGAACTGTACTATTCAACACTAGCCGGAGGTTTGGTAACACACTGCAGAATGAGGTTGATCAAGCTGGTTCTTCTATAGGAAAAGGCAGTCCCCAAGGGGGAAGAGTTCCTAGTCCGGTGGTCTCTGACAACGAGACTGATTTTAATGAGGAGCAGTATCCTCTAGCTGAAGACAAGTACAGGCAGTTACAGGATCGTCTGAATGCCATGGAAATTCAACAAGTGCTTGGTTTAGATTTCGGGGACTTGGGTCTATCTTCTGGTGTGGTGATCCCACACAAGTTCAAAGCACCATCTTTCGCAAAGTATAACGGGGCGTCCTGCCCTAAGCTACATCTCAGATCTTATGTGCGGAAGATCCAGCCGTATACTGTGGACAAGAACTTGTGGATCCATTTCTTCCAGGAGAGTCTTTCAGGGACTCATCTCGAATGGTTCTATCAGCTGGATGGAACCAAGGTTCGTAACTGGGAGGAGTTGGCTACTGCTTTTTACAAGCAGTATCAGTATAATGCCGACCTCGCTCCTACACGTACCCAACTCCAGGGTATGTCGCTAGGATCGGGAGAAGGTTTTAAAGAGTATGCGCAGAAGTGGAGGGATCTGGCTGGTAGGGTGCAGCCACCATTAACCGACCGTGAACTTGTGGACATGTTTTTGGGGACCCTATCCGGGCCATTCTTCAATCATCTCATTGGCAATTTGTCTGTAGGGTTCACAGACCTCATTCTGACTGGGGAAAGAATAGAAGCTGGCATGAAATCAGGGAAGATACAGAAAGGTGCGTCCTCAAGCTCTGAGAAAAAGCCTTTCAAGAAGGAAGCCAATGCTGTGTATGGGCCTAGGAGGCAAAACAAACCAGAACGCCGCCAAGCTGTCAACGCGGTGGTAATTGCAAAGCCTGCTGCCGCACCTCGGCAACCTAACCAACCAAGGGCTGAGAGACCCAGAAGAGAATATACTCGGCTTAGTATGACCTTGTCGCAGATCTTGCCGCAACTGCTATCGACCAACTTGGTAACCGTCAGAGAGGCTCCGAAGGTGGTAAACACTACATCTCCGAAGTACAATCCCAATGCCCGTTGTGCTTATCACTCTGATAGCCCGGGGCATTCTACTGATGATTGTTGGACCCTAAGAAATAAGGTTCAGGACCTTATCGATGCGAAGGAAATACAGTTTGAGGCGCCCGAAAGGCCAAATGTTGTGACTGCTCCTATGCCCCAGCATGGAGTAAATGCTATTGAGGAAGAATTGTATGCAGTTTCTGTGGATGATGTTGCTACCCCTCTATTGACTGTTAAGAGGAACCTGTTGCTAGCCGGTTTATTTCTGGGTTGTAGCAAGGGTTGCCTTCTGTGTGTTGTTTCCCCTACTGGTTGTCCATTGCTGAAGTCAGGCATCCAAAGCCTGATGGATAGCAAAGAAATCTTGTTCAAGAAGACCGTTGTTCCTATCGTTCCTATTGAAGAAGTATCTGTTGTCACCATTTTTAACAATCCTACCAAGGCTCCCCCGAGGAAGCCAGTCAAAATCATGTCTGTTGCACCCATTATCATTACTGTTCCGGGGCCCCTCCCCTATGAATCTGACAAGGCTGTCCCATGGCACTATGGGGCAGATGTGTATGTACTTGGAGTGAAGCAGGAGTTCAACACTAGTGCCGGTATCAGTAACATCACCGGTCCCGCTAAGGTTACCCGCAGTGGCAGGCTCTTCTCGCCTGACATTGCGCCACCAGTCATCCGAAGACCTCTTATCATCACGCCTACAAGGGCGCCTGTTCCCCCTCCTGATCAAATTTCTACCCCTGCTGCCGAGTCATCTGCCACTCGGGGCAAAGGGATTGATGATGTGCCTGCCCGGATGGAGGCACCAAAGACTGTCAATGTTGAAGCCTCCCAGCAAGAGATGGAGGAAATCCTTAAGATCATTAAGAAGAGCGATTTCAACATCGTTGAACAACTGGGGCATACCCCCTCCAAGATCTCTATGCTATCATTACTGCTATGCTCAGAGGCCCATGCCAAGGCCCTGATTTCATTTCTGAAGACGACCCATGTGCCACAAGAGACATCTGCAGATCAATTCACTGATTGTGTGGCCAACTTGACCGCTGACAATGGGTTGGGTTTCTCGGATGCTGATCTTACCGCCAAGGGAAAGAACCACAATGATGCCCTGCATGTCTCCATTGAATGCAGGGGCACTACTCTTGCTCACGTGTTGGTGGACACTGGTTCTTCGCTGAATGTATTGCCCAAGAAGGCCTTGGATAGGTTGGATTGTGAGGGCCTGGAGTTGAAGCCTAGCAACATCATTTTCCGAGCCTTTGACGGGTCGAAGAGGATGGTACATGGTGAAGTGGATATCCCGATTCGTGTTGGTTCCCAATTCTTTGATTCAACGTTCTATGTGATGGATATTCGTCCATCTTATTCCTGTTTGCTGGGTCGACCTTGGATTCACAAGGCTGGGTCTGTGACCTCCACTCTACACCAGAAGCTCAAATACCCTGTCAGAGGGAAGATTGTTACAGTGCAGGGGGAGGAAGAATACATGGTTAGTCATCTGAACTCGTTCCGGTATATAGAGATGGACGGGGAGTTTATTGAAACCCCCTTTCAACATTTTGAAGAGGTACCTCCAACATTGGCGTCAGCTGAGACAGTAATTGAAGAAACTTTCCTTTGAAGATGGATTCCTTGAAGGACGCTCGGGCTGTGATTGAGAAAGGTGAATGTGCTAACTGGGGCAGGCTCCCTGATTTTACTCCTAAGATTGACAAGTTTGGGCTGGGTTTTACTGCAGAGGCTCAGAGGGCTGTACGCAAAGCAAGGATCTGAAGACCTCCCGTGTTCATCACCAACCCGGGAGTGAATGCTATTGAAGGCGATGCGGAGGAATCAGAGTTTGATAGCTGGATCTACCCGACGACTGACGGTGGACTGAACAATTGGACTGCAAAAGACCACATACCTGTTACTTTTGTTACGCAGTAATGAATTCCTTTGTTTCTTTAATTTTGTAATGAACAATAAATTGAAACTTTATGGCCCGATGTCTTACCCGGGGCACTGTGGCTTCATTTGTGAGGGCTTATTACTTGTCATTTCCATATATCATGAATAAAGACATTGGACATTTTTCGCATTTCAAATCTTGTGCTCCCTTTCTTTCTTTCTTTATATATTGCACAACAGCTATATTTACACACACTCACTCATACAGGTTTCAATCCACTCTGGATCTCACTGGTAACGACTCTGCTACTGCCAGTTATGACTTCGAAAATCCGATCAACTTAACCGAAGACGAAGGTGAAGATGATTGCGAAGTGCCTGGTGAGCTTGCAAGACTGTTACTCCAGGAAGAGAGGGCCATTCAGCCACATGAAGAGCCAGTGGAAACGGTGAATCTGGGTACTGAGACAGATAGAAAGGAAGTCAAGATTGGTGCCAATTTGGAGGCTAGTGTAAAACAACGGTTGATTCAGATGCTGCATGACTACATGGAAATCTTCGCCTGGTATTACGAAGACATGCCTGGATTGGATACCGACATTGTGGTTCATCACCTGCCTACCAAGGAAGACTGCCCTCCGGTAAAACAGAAGGTCTGCTGTATGCGTCCAGAGATGTCCGAGAAAATCAAAGCTGAGGTTATGAAACAATTTGATGCCGGGTTTCTAGCAGTGACTTCTTACCCTCAGTGGGTTGCCAACGTGGTTCCAGTGCCGAAGAAGGATGGTAAGGTCCGAATGTGTGTCGACTACAGGGATTTGAACAGGGCCAGCCCCAAGGATGACTTCCCTCTACCTCACATCGACGTTCTGGTTGACAATACTGCTCAACATAAGATGTTCTCCTTCATGGATGGTTTTCCAGGTTATAATCAAATCAAGATGGCTCCTGAAGACATGGAAAAGACTACCTTTGTTACTCAGTGGGGCACCTTCTGCTACAAGGTCATGCCATTTGGACTGAAAAATGCTGGGGCAACCTACCAACGTGCCATGGTTGCTTTATTTCATGACATGATCCACCATGAGATTGAAGTGTATGTCGATGATATGATTGCAAGGTCCCAAACTAAGGAGGAACACCTTGACCATCTGCAAAAGCTGTTTGACCGACTGAAGTTATACAAGCTGAGGCTGAATCCAAATAAGTGCACATTTGGGGTAAGATCTGGAAAGTTGCTAGGCTTCGTCGTGAGCGACAAAGGTATTCAAGTGGACCCTGCCAAGGTTAAAGCCATACAAGAGATGCTAGTTCCCAAGACAGAGAAAGAAGTCAGAGGCTTTCTAGGACGTCTGAATTACATTGCTCGATTCATCTCACACCTAACTGCTACCTGTGAACCAATCTTCAAGCTGCTGAAGAAAGATCAGGTAGTACATTGGAATGATGAATGTCAGGCCGCTTTCGACAGAATCAAAGAGTATCTCCAAGAACCACCCATTCTTATGCCACTAGTTGAAGGGAGACCCCTAATACTATACTTGACGGTACTTGACAGCTCAATGGGGTGTGTGCTGGGGCAGCATGACGAGTCTGGCCGAAAAGAGCATGCCATTTATTACCTTAGCAAAAAGTTTACCGACTGTGAGACCCGATACTCACTGCTCGAGAAAACTTGCTGCGCTTTGGTATGGGCTGCTCGCCGACTGAGACAGTATATGTTGACTCACACTACTCTATTGATTTCAAAAATGGATCCAATAAAGTACATATTCGAAAAGCCTGCTCTGTCTGGGAGAATAGCAAGATGGCAAATGATCTTGACATAATACGACATCCAGTACACGACTCAGAAAGCTATCAAAGGAAGTGTATTGGCAGACCACTTGGCACACTAGGCAGTAGATGACTACCAGTCAATGAACTTCGAGTTTCCTGACGAGAGCATCATGGTAGTAACTGATTGTGAAGTACCTGGACCGGATGAAGGACCTAAGGAAGGATCCCGATGGTCTATGCACTTTGACGGAGCCTCCAACGCTTTGGGTAACGGTATTGGCACTGTGATCATATCCCCTCAAGGCACTCATACTCCACTCACTGTCCGACTATGTTTCAACTGCACCAACAACATGGCGGAGTATGAGGCATGCATCATGGGTCTTCAAGCTGCGATTGACTTAAGGATCAAGTTTCTGAGTGTCTTCGGAGATTCCGCTCTCGTGATCAATCAGATCAAAGGCGAGTGGGATACAAAACATCCGAATCTTATTCCTTACAGAGAATGTGTGTTGACATTTATCCCCCATTTCACAGAGATCACTTTTGAACACTTCCCAAGAGAGGAGAATCAGTTGGCGGACGCGTTGGCTACGATGTCTTCTATGTTCAAAGTCAAGTGGGACAATGAGGTTCCCCGGATCATTATCTGGAAATTGGACGAACCTGCATATTGTTGTGATCTTGAGGCTGAGGTAGTAACTGAAAAACCCTGGTATCATGAAGTGAAGAGGTACTTGGAAGCTCAAGAATACCCGGAAGGCACATCCGTCAATGACAAGAAGTTTCTGAGAAGGTTCGCAGCAAAGTTCTTCCTCAGCAATGGCATTCTCTACAAGCGAAACCATGATCCAACTTTACTGCGTTGTGTGGATAAGACTGAAGCAGAAAATATCATGGCAGAGCTACATGAAGGTACCTTCGGAACACATTCCAGTGGACATACCATGGCAAAGAAAATCCTCCGGGCAGGATATTTCTGGTCCACAATGGAAGCTGATTGTTACCAACATTCTCGGACATGTCATAAGTGCCAGATATATGCAGATAAGGTGCACGTTCCTCTAGTTCCTCTGAATGTCTTGACAGCACCTTGGCCTTTCGCAATGTGGGGCATTGATATGATCGGTGAGATTAAACCTACGGCATCTAACGGGCATCACTTCATCCTGGTGGCGATCGATTACTTTACAAAATGGGTTGAAGCAGCTTCTTATGCCACTGTAACCAAGAACGTCGTGGCACGGTTCATTCGGCATAACCTGATCTGTCGATACGGCGTCTCAGAAAGGATCATTACAGACAACGGTACAAATCTTAACAACAAGATGATCACTGAGCTCTGCGAGCAATTCAAGATACAACACCACGACTCTTCCCCTTACCGGCCGAAGATGAATGGGGTTGTAGAAGCAGCAAATAAGAATATCAAGAAGATTGTGCAGAAGATGACAGTGACCTACAAAGATTGGCACGAGATGTTACCGTTCGCTCTTCATGGGTACCGTACCTCAGCAAGAACGTCAACCGGGGCAACTCCCTTTTCCTTGGTCTACGGCATGGAGGCAGTCTTGCCGATTGAAGTCCAGATACCCTCTCTCCGGATAATAAAGGATGCAGATCTGAGCGAAGATGACTGGATCCAGACTCGACTTGATCAATTAAACCTAATCGACGAAAAGAGACTCACTGCTATTTGTCATGGTCAAACGTACCAAAAACGGATGATCAGGGCATTTAACAAGAAAGTCAAACCACAAGAGTATCAAGTTAGGGACCTGGTAATCAAACGCATCATTCTTCCTCAAAGTGATCCAAGGGGCAAATGGACCCCTACGTACGAAGGGCCATTTGTGGTTAAACATATATTCTCAGGAGGAGCCATGATCCTAACCACCATGGATGGTGACGACCTTCCTCACCCCGCCAATGCAGACATAGTAAAAAGATACTACGCATGATAAAAGACCCGCTAGGTTGACATACCTAGGCAAAAATTAGGGCTTCCTGGCGAACCAAAAGGGTTCGGGAAAAATGAGGGATGAAATGAAAAAAATCTGTACACCCGGCAAGTCGAAAACCTGAAAAGGCAGCTTGGGCAAAAATGGGTATCCCGGTGGACTGAAAACCCGAAAGGGCGGTCCAGGAAAAAGTTAGGGATTAAAGCGTAATACTATGTCTCATTGGATCACCTTGCATCCAGAATCCGGTATCAACTGTCAAGTTCAGACGGCATCGATCAGTCAGCTTCATCTTCAACTGAGCAGCCAAGTGATGAGACGCTCGAAGATATAAAGGCAATAGCAGAGTCGGAACCTAGTGGGATTATTCTTTTCACATAGCTGTTTTGTTTTCCCTTTTCACAAAATTGTATAAACTCTGTTGTTCGGCGGCGTTCTCTTACTAGGACGTCAGCCTCTTGTACATAAACGCCTATTTACAGGAAAATTCAAAAATCAATACAAATTCACTTTTCAGACCAATTGCCAATTGTTTTTTCCTTTTTTGTTTTGTTTTGCAAAGAACGTCCAATGTTCAATTGTGATATATGCATTTGACACTAATTGCTAACTCATAAATATTTGCATGCGAAACAAAGGATTAATTACAGGTAACATTAGAAACAGGGGCAATAATGAGTTGTCTAAGCGATCTAATTGCTCTATCCACCAAGGTACCAAGGTAAGTTCAGCTGAAGAACATAACCAAGATGCCTTAATTCCCCAGAGAGTGAGCCAGCAAGTCAACGATACTCTCCCCAAGCAGAGTTAGTCCACTGTCAGCCTTAAGGAAATTGGGCATCCCCAGCAGATCTCAACATTCCTTAGTGGAGTATACAAACATTCTTAACAAGCATCCCCGACAGTCTTGATCTAAGATTGTTCCCCGGCGGTATACCAGACGTTCAATGGAGCCATTCCCCAGTCCAATCTGAAAAGTTTCCCCAGGAAAGTGGAATCCATCTCCCCAACAGGAAGCTTATCCCCAGTAGATTCTGGAAGCTTGCCACTCGCATAGTACGAACGCTCCCCCGACTTTGTTCAAAGGTTATTTCCCCACCAGGATATAACTGGGTTATCCTCAGCCAATTGTCACGGAAAGATCGTCCCCAACGAAGCCTTCTTTTCCCCAGCGGAGTTCATCAAAACTTCCAACAGAGCAAATCAATCATCCCCAGCGGAGTTATCATCAACCTCAGCAAAGTACCTCTCTTTCCCCACAGAGTTCACTCCCGCAGAGTAATCTATCCGCCAAGTTTATTCCCCAACGGAGTCATCTTCTCCTACCGGTTTATTCTTGCAACCATCATCCCCAGCGGAAACAAAGAACTATCCTTCAACATCAAGCCCAGGATTTAACTTCCCAGCACCCGTCAAGGATTTACTTTCCTAGACAAAAACACATTTCATAAACATCACATCTTCATACATTATAGCATACACATACGCATCATGAACATACAATCTCATTCATTCTGAGAACATCATGCATGCCATACATCATGACATCGCATGCAACTAACATTTTGTCTTTTCAGAACAAAAGTCAGTACAAAGATAATTACTATCAACGGTCGTGATTCCAGATCCGATTCCTGTATCTCGCCAGGGTGTATCTGTTGACGACTAATTCCAGACTCGATTCCTGTATCTTGCCAAGGCACGTCTGAAGAGTTCGAAGATCCGATTCCTGTATCTTGCCAGGGTGTATCTGTTGACGACTATAATTCCAGACTCGATTCTTGTATCCTGCCAGGGCACGTCTAAAGAGTTCAAAGATCCGATTCCTGTATCTTGCCAGGGTGTATCTGTTGAAAACTAATTCCAGACTCGATTCCTACAACCTGCCAGGGCACGTCTGAAGAGTTCGAAGATCCGATTCCTGTATCTTGCCAGGGTGTATCTGTTGACAACTAATTCCAGACTCGATTCCTGTATCCTTCCAGGGCACGTCTGAAGAGTTCGAAGATCCGATTCCTGTATCTTGCCAGGGTGTATCTGTTGACGACTAATTCCAGACTTGATTCTTGTATCTTGCCAGGGCACGTCTGAAGAGTTCGAAGATCCGATTCCTGTATCTTGCCAGGGTGTATCTGTTGACGACTATAATTCCAGACTCGATTCATGTATCCTGCCAGGGCACGTATGAAGAGTTCGAAGATCCGATTCCTGTATCCTGCCAGGGTGTATCTGTTGACGACTATATTCTAGACTCGATTCATGTATCCTGCCAGGGCACGTCTGAAGAGTTCGAAGATCCGATTCCTGTATCTCACCAGGGTGTATCTGTTGACGACTAATTCCAGACTTGATTCTTGTATCCTGCCAGGGCATGTCTGAAGAGTTCGAAGATCTGATTCCTGTATCCTGCCAGGGTGTATCTGTTGACGACTATATTCCAGACTCGATTCCTGTATCCGGCCAGGGCACGTCTGAAGAGTTCGAAGATCCGATTCCTGTATCCTGCCAGGGTGTATCTGTTGACGACTATTCTCCGGACTCGATTCCTGTATCTTTCCAGGGCACGTCTGAAGAGTTTAAAGATTCGGTTCCTGTATCCAGCCAGGGCACATCTACATAAAGAGTTCGAAGATCAACCCCTGTAACAGGCCAGGTAATTATTTTTCTTTCTCAGGTACGCAAGTTCTCGCTAAGGAATCTCTTACGCGATCAACACCTAGATGGCATCTGTAAGCCCATCCACATACCAACAGTCTCCAAATGGCATCTATAAGCCCATTCCCGACAAAGTTCTGTCACATTTCCAGATGGCATCTATAAGCCCATCTCCCTATCCACCATCTCTCTAAATGGCATTTGTAAGCCCATTCCCACCATCATACTGCTGACATTCTACTATGTGAGTGCAAATTTCTGGGCACTCTAGTGTTCAATCATCTTCCACCTTCGGACTACGAAAGACACGCCAGCCAATCTACATCCTCAGGTCTAAGAAGATTGAACAGGGGCAACTGTTGTACCCCAAAATTTTCCCTCCCATATTCTTCAAGATTTGCCAAGATCAAGGTTCAAAATCTCTCAAGGATTGCATAGTCCAATTGCCTCCTAACACAGTCAAAATTAGGGTTTTGGTTCTGGCAAAGAAACTGAGGTTTTAAAGGGTCCAATCAAGTCCCACATTCCCACATACATTGTCAAGCATCCATATGTCAAGTTTCAAGACTCACAGCATCAAATTGCACAGTTAAAAACCCTAATTGCTTCACAATCAACTGCAGGGGTAAAATGGTCATTTGACAGTCAAAAGTCAAAATTTTTGGTCAACATCTTATTTTGAAGCCACAATCATCATTTGATCAATTCTTGATCATGATTCTCAAAGCATGGCTCAAAAAGTCTCAAGATGCAAAAGTTTCTATTTTGGGACAGTTGAAAAGTCAACTGCAAATTGACCAAGGCATAACTTCTTCATGGTTTATCAGAAAAATTCCATCCAAAGCTCATTTTGAAGGGGATGACATTTCCTACAACTCATCTTCACACTTCAAGTCCAGGAAATGCTCTCACAAAAAGTTATCAATTTCAACATTATAGGTCATTTTCAAAAGTCAACAAAAAGGCACTTTAAGTCAAAGACCATAACTTGAGATTGGTAAATCAAAATGACATGGGACCAAAGGCATTGGTTAGAGGACTTCAAGACCTTTCCAAAATGTCCAAGAACATGATCATAGCTTCAAAATTGAGCAAGATATGCATTGGAGAAGTTGGGAAATTTTTGGGAATTTTGAAAAGTCAACTTTGCTTCAAAAGCTTCAAAAATGCTAATGGGCCTCAAATTCTTCCTTGAATCATTACCCAAAGCATATGCACGACCCATTGAGCTAAAAATGATTTATTTTCTTATTTTTAATTAATTAATTGAATTTTTATTCTTATTAATTCATTTAATTAGATTTAATTATGAGAAAATATCAAATCATGCTTTTTAAATCTTTTTTGTGCAGCAAATCAAACTAGGGCAAGGTGGCAGGTCGTTTCACACTCAAAAAGGGAAGATTTTCCATGATTGGCAAGAGTTTCAATGGAAAAAGATTGAAATTGATATGTTGAAAATCAAATCTTCAAATCATCAATTCATGGACCTTGGGCTTGTTTTTTTGACCTAATCACGTTCAAATACAAAGGCATAGTGAAACCCTATTAAAACATACACGAAAAAGCTGCTGAAAGCACATATTCACTTTGCAAATTTTTCATAAAAACTCAAAAACTGTTTTCTGATTTACAGTCCAATTCAGGGAAGATCGTTGATTCCAAACCCTTGCTGAGACTTCTTTGAACGTGTTGCAACCATTTTCCAGTCCCCATACTCAAGGAAACGGTAAAATATGGTTATGGTTTGAACGACTATGTTGATAATCGAAACATGATTTCCATGCATTATTCATGTGTTTTATTTGTTGATTTACACTAATAATGATGTTCTGAAGCGATTGGTAACATTTAATTGGACTAACACTGCCTGTAGCCAAATCCACCATTGATGAAACCTAGGGTTTCAGAACTTCAAAATTGGGGCTTTCCTCATACAGTAAAATTAGACCACCTAACCTATATGGGCAAAATCGTGGCAACAAGACGAAGTGATTGAACTATTCGCGCTCAATTTATATAATGCTTAGTGCTATTCGCTATTATTCACTATTCCATTTAGTGGGGGTTTAAAACCCCCGCTACTTGTTTTATGTAATTGCAGGAAAACGAAGAAGAAGCATATGTGGCTCTGTGTGGTTGGGAGGTTTGAATCTGCGCGCGTTTTCCAGCGTAGTGGTTACTTTTCATACATTATTTTTATTTGTTATTATTTTACAAAAGCGCTTGAATGGTTTAGTGGTTGGACATACGCTTGGTGAGTGCTGGGACCTGGGTTCGATTCCCAGGTCCCCATATAATTGTTGTTATTTTTCTTAATCCGTTCTCATGCAGCAATGACTCAACGTCCCACCATACGTCCTAGCGCGTTGGCTTGCCAGGTGGCCTGGATGAACAATCTGAAGGCCATAACGTGAATTCCAGGGTGCACCTCAGTCAACCATCCCACACGTGATACCAAAGGTCAAACATGCTTTGTGTACATGGGCCAAATTTGCTTCAAACAAACCTCCCTTTGGGGCCTGATACCCCTGGTTTGCATTTTTTTTTAATAATTTTATTTCCTTTTCAATTTTAATTCTTTTAATTGTTTTTTAATTGTTTCTTTAATTCCATAAAATAATTTTTTCCATAATAAAAACAGAAAAATACAAAATATGTTTAATTAATATTTAATTCACCATTAATTTATTTTGTAAATAAATTTTAATAATTAATTTAGTTTAATTTAGGGTTTAAACTTTAATCTTTTCTTAATAAATAAAAAATATCTAGACTTAGGGTTTTTGACATTTTTCATCCTTTTCTTAATTAATTATTTTTCTCATTTATTATTATAATTACTATTTATTTTTGTAAATAAACATGTACATTAATTAATTAGTAAATTAGAATAACTTTAATATTTCTTTTATTAATAATTAAAATACTTAGAACTAGGGTTTCCTTCTAATTTTAATTTTCCTTATTTTCATAAATACCAAAAACATAAAAAACAATTTCTTTTCTTTAATTAAATAATAACTAGCTTTTAATTTCAATTTAATTTCTCAAAAGGGTCAAAACCCTCGGACGTTCCATTTTTATTCTTTTCGCGCATTTATTTTCTTTTCAAATATTATGTAACTGCTCAAGGCTTATAATAGTAATTAGGTTTACCGCGTTTATTTACTTTCTGCATTTTTATCAAACGGGTCTTTGTAATTTGGCGATGTATAGACCCGCGCCTTGTAATAGCGTAGGATTTATCTTTCCGCATTTAAATTTCCGCACTCTTGAATTCTAAACTTTGCATGAAAGAATGTATGGCTAATTAAAAACAAGCGTAGCTCACAATGCCATGATCAAAGATAAATTTAACATGAAAATAACACACAAATTCACACACCACTTCTAGGGTACGCCTCACCTGTTGCCTTCGAAACGTGGTCGTCAAGTATAGGACGTTTTAGTAAGTCCTTATGTCCATGATCCGGTTGCCTCAAAACAGTTGCCTCGGAATAGTTGCCTCGAAACAGTTGCCTCGAATGAAAAGGATCAAGGACATAAGGGTAGCTTCTAAGGTGTCCTAACTGTTGCTTCGGTGACCACACTGTCCCTACGCTCGAATTGACCCGAACACCTCCAACGGTGGTGCTACCTATCTCTCAATGGTGGGATGGCACTACCTTAAGGACATTTACACAGCCTAATTCCTTAGGGTAGGTAGATGACTCATAGATACTTGCTCTCTTCAAAAACAAATCAAAACTCTTTTCACACCGACACTTTCAAAAAGCTTTCAAAACAATTTTTCAAACACTCTTGAGGACTGATACAAGAGTTATTCCGAAATCTTTCAAAGAAACTTTTTCAAACTCACTCACAATTGAAAAGCAAACATTTTGAAAACACAATGAGCAAGTATCTAAGAGCCCATGGATAACCATGGATAGAAAGGGTGCTAACACCTTCCCTTTCTATAAATCTACCTCCCGAACTGAGAAATTATCTCATAAGGAATTTTGATGTGCTTTTGTCTTGTCCATGTTGGAGAAAATAAAAGACGGTGGCGACTCTTGCTTCCGCGACATTTCGCGAACCAGCGTTAAACAGTCAGTTCTAAATCCACCGATCACAGTTTGCTTTTCAAGTGTGTGTGGGTTTTTTAAAAAAGTTTCGTTTGAAAGATTTCTAAATGACTCTTGTATCTGTCCTCAAGAGTGTTTGAAAAATTTGTTTTGAAAACTTTTGAAAGTGTCAGTGTGAAAAGATGTTTTGTTTGTTTTTTTGAAGAGAGCAAGTACCCATGAGTCATCTACCTACCCTAAGGAATTAGGCTGTGTAAGAGTCCTTAAGATAGTGTCATCCCACCATTGAGAGGTAAGTAGCACCACCGTTGGAGGTGTTCGGGTCAATTCGATTATAAGGACAATATGGTCACCGAAGCAATAGTAGGACACCTTAGAAGTAACCCTAATGTCCTAGATCCTTTTTATCCGAGGCAACCGTTTCGAGGCAACTGGATCTCTAGACAGGAGGGCGACCTCTAAGACACCCTATACTTGATGACCACGTTCGAGGCAACGAGTGAGGCGTACCCTAGAAGTGGCATGTGCTTGTGTGTTCAATTTAGTTTATGTTTATCTTTGATCATGCAATTGTGAGCTACGAGTTGTTTTTAATTTGTCATTCAGTCTTTCATGCTTATTAACAGTTAGGAGTGCGAAAAATTAAAGTGCGGGAATGTAAAGCTACGCTATTACAAGGCGCGGGTCTATACATCACCAAAAAACAAAGACCCGTTTTGATAAAGTGCGGAAAGTAAAGAAAGCGGTAAATCTAATTACTATTACATTCTAGAAGCAGTTTACATAATAATCAAATAAAATATAACGCGCGAAATAGAAAGTAAATCAGGACGTCCTAGGGTTTTTGACCCTTGAGAAAATTATGAGTTTTTTGTCCTTTTGTATTAAATTAAAATTAAACCTAAATCTAATTATTTAATTATTTACAAGAAAAATGTTTTTTATGTTTTTTTAATATTTTAATAAAAAATAAAAATAAAGAAGCTAATAAGTCAAAAGAAAACCTAGTTCTAAGTTTATTTTAATTATTAATAAAAAATGTCAAAGTTAACCTAATTAACTAAATTAATTAATTTACATTTTTATTTACAAAAATAATAGTAATTAATAAATAATAATAATGATAATTAAGAAAATATGAATGAAAATTGTCAAACCCTAATTCTACATGATTTTTATTTATTGAGAAAAAGATTAAAATTAAGCCTAAATTAAACTAAATTAATGGTTAGTATTTATTTACAAAAATAATTATTAGTGAATTTAATAAATAATAAAATATATTTACAATTTTTGATTTATGGATTTATCATGAAAAATTAATTTGGTTATGAATTAATAATAATAATTAAATAATTAAAAGAATTAGAAGAAAAGAAAATAAAACAAAAAATAGCAAACCAAGGGGGTATGTTGATCCATATGGAGGTGAATTTGTGAAATTCTGGCCCAAGAACACCAAGCCCCTTGTTGACTTTCATGATCAGGCACTTACTGGTTGACTGGGGTGCATGATAGTCCTCCTTTCTTGGCCTTCAGATTGTTGATCATGGCCACTTGGCATGTGGAGCGCTGAGGTTTATGGTGGACTATTGGACATGCGCTGCATTGGAACGTGTTAGGAAAAATATTAACAATGATATGGGGGACCTGGGAATCGAACCCAGGTCCCAACGATTGCAAGCCACGTCTCCAGCCACTCCACCATCACGTTGCGTTTGTAAACATAATGAGTAACAAATATAATATATGCAAAATAATAACCATGCTGGAAACAATGAAAAACGCGCGTAGATTTGAATCCACCAACCACACGTCAACACGCCATCTCCTTCTTCGTTTCACCTGTAGAAATATCAAACAAATAGCGGGGGTTTTAAACCCCCACAAACTGGAAAAGAGAAAAAATAGCGATTAGCGTTGCAGGTTATATAAAAAGGGCGCGATGATTGGGTTGAATTCGTCTGGCCTTGACGAATTCGACCATGCACGTTTCAAGGTCCAATTTTTCAGTATGTAAAAAACCCCAAAATCCAAGCTTCGAAACCCTAAGGTTCTTCAATGGTGGTTTTCGATTCAAAATGCTACAATCAAATTGGATTATACCAATCGCTTCAGGAGGTTCCTATTAACACAAATCAACCCAAAAAATAGATTAAAAGCGCATGAATAATGATATGCAATTTTGGAAAATAAGCCAAACCGTGGGACTTGTTGTGAGCGATTCCTGGAGTGTTAGGGCTTGTTCTTGATGGCAACAGGTTCCTGGCAATGTTAGTAACGTGATGGAAACAAGAAAAGGGCTTAAATTATGCTGCAAGTGAGAATTCAGTTTCACACTTTTTCTTGATTTTTTGGAATTTGATTCTATTGTTTCACAGCAGCTTGCACGTTCTTAGGAATAGGGTTTGCTTCAGCATTTGTATGTGAAGAGAATTAGGTCATCTTTAGGCCCATAAATCCATTGTATTCAAGTTTCATTATGTGATTGTCAATCAAATCTTTTTCAATCTTTTTCTTTGATAAAACCTTTCCAATCATGGAGATTTTGATGTCTTTGAGGTGCACACGAATTGCCAGCTTGCCCTAGTCTTATTTGCATCACAAAAGATTTAAAAATCATATCTTTTGAATTTTCCTACAATTAAAATTAATTAAATGAATTAATATTAATAAAAATTCAATTAATTAATTAAAAATGAGAAAATAAATCAAATTAATCTTAATGGGTCGTGCATAAGCCTTGGGTAAATATTCAAGAAGGAATTTGAGGCTCATTAGCAAAAATGAAGTGTTTTAGGCAAAGTTGACTTTTGAAAGTTCCCAAAAATTTCCCAACTTCTCCAATGCATATCTTGCTCAATTTTGAAGCTATGAACATGTTCTTGGACATTTTGGAAAGGTCTTGAAGTCCTCTAACCAATTCCTTTGGTCCCATGTCATTTTGATTTACCAATCTCAAGTTATGGTCTTTGACTTAAAGTGCCTTTTTGTTGACTTTTGAAAATGACCTATAATGTAGAAATTGATAACTTTTTGTGAGAGCATTTCTTGGACTTGGAGTGTGAAGATTAGTTGTAGGAAATGTCATCCCCTTCAAAATGAGCATTGGATGGGATTTTTCTGATGAACCACGAAAACGTTATGCCTTGGTCAAGTTACAGTTGACTTTTTCAGTTGTCCAAAAATAGAAACTTTTGCATCTTGATGATTTTTGAGCCATGCTTGTGGAATCATGATCAAGACTTGATCAAATGATGATTGTGGACTCAAAATAAGATGTTGACCAAATTTTTTGACTTTTGACTGTCAAATGACCATTTTACCCCTACAGTTGATTGTGAAGCAATTAGGGCTTTTTCCTATGCAATTTGATGATGTGAGCCTTGAAATTTGACATGTAGATGCTTGACAATGTATATAGGCATATGGGACTTGATTGGACCCTTGAAAACCTCAACTTCCTTGCAAGAACAAAAACCCTAATTTTGACTGTGTCAGAAGGCAATTGGACTGTGCAACCCTTGAGAGATTTTGAACCATTTGGAGGTTGATCTTGACAAATCTTGAAGAATATGGGAGGGAAAATTTTGGGGTGCAACAGTAACGTCCGAATGTGTGTTGACTATAGGGATCTGAACCGGGCAAGCCCCAAGGATGATTTCCCTCTGCCTCATATCGACGTTCTGGTTGACAACACCGCACAACATAAGGTCTTCTCCTTTATAGATGGATTCTCCAGTTATAATCAGATTAAAATGGCTCCCGAGGATATGGAGAAGACAACCTTTGTTACTCAATTGGGTACCTTTTGCTACAAAGTCATGCCTTTCGGATTGAAGAATGTTGGGGCAACGTATCAGCGCGCCATGGTCACTTTGTTCCACGACATGATTCATCATGAGATTGAGGTATACGTTGATGACATGATTGCAAGGTCCCAGACTGAGGAAGAACACCTTGACCATCTTCAGAAGTTATTTGACAGGTTAAAGTTGTACAGACTAAGGTTAAACCCGAACAAGTGCACCTTCGGGGTGAGATCTGGTAAGCTGTTGGGTTTCGTTGTAAGTGACAAAGGTATTCAAGTGGATCCTGCAAAGGTGAAGGCTATACAGGAAATGCCAGCTCCCCGAATAGAAAAATAAGTCAGAGGCTTTCTGGGACGTCTGAACTATATTGCCCGGTTCATCTCACACCTAACTGCTACTTGTGAGCCAATCTTCAAGTTACTGAAGAAAGATCAAGTGGTAAGATGGAACAATGAATGTCAGGTCACTTTCGAAAGGATCAAAGAATATCTCCAAGAGCCACCTATTCTGATGCCTCCAGTTGAAGGGAGACCTTTAATCTTATACTTGACAATACTCGATAATTCAATAGGGTGTGTGTTGGGGCAGCATGACGAGTCTGGACGAAAAGAGCATGCTATTTACTACCTTAGCAAAAAGTCTACCGACTGCGAGACTCGATACTCGTTGCTTGAGAAAACTTGTTGCGCTTTGGCATGGGCTACTCACCGGCTGAGATAGTATATGCTGACTCACACTACTCTATTGATATCAAAGATGGATCCAATCAAGTATATCTTCGAAAAGCCTGCCTTGTCCGGAAGAATAGCGAGATGGCAGATGATCTTGACTGAGTATGACATTCAATACATGACCCAGAAAGCAATCAAGGGAAGTGTGTTGGCATATCATTTGGCACATCAAGCAGTGGACGATTACCAGTCTATGAACTTTGAATTTCCGGGTGAGAACATTATGTTGGTGACTGACTGTGAAACACCTGGACCGGATGAAGGACCTGAGGAGGGATCCCGATGGTCTATGTACTTTGATGGAGCTTCAAACGCTTTGGGTAATGGCATTGGTGCCATGATCATATCTCCTGAAGGCTCTCATACTCCGTTCACCGCCCGACTATGTTTCAACTGCACCAACAATATGGCGGAGTATGAAGCGTGCACTATGGGTCTTCGAGCAGCTATTGACCTAAGGATTAAGTTCTTAAGTGTTTTCGGAGATTCTGCTCTCGTGATCAGTCAGATCAAAGGCGAGTGAGATATGAAACACCCTAATCTTATTCCTTACAAGGAGTATGTGTTAACTTTGCTGCCACACTTCGAAGAGATAACCTTTGAACACTTCCCTAGAGAGGAGAATCAGTTGGCGGATGCGCTAGCTACGATGTCTTCTATGTTCAAGGTCAGATGGGACAACGAGGCTCCCCAGATTACCATTGAGAGATTAGACGAACCTGCGCATTGCTGTGACATTGAGACTGAAGAGGTAACAGATAAACCCTGGTTTCATGAGGTGAAGAGGTATCTTGAAGCTCAGGAGTACCCCGAGGGTGCATCTGTTAATGATAAGAAGTTTCTGAGGAGGTTCGCGGCGAAGTTCTTCATTAGTAACGACATCCTTTACAAGCGTAACCACGATTCAACCTTGCTGCGTTGTGTGGATAAGAACGAATCATAAAGGATTATGGTAGAGTTACATGAAGGCACTTTCGAGACTCATTCCAGTGGACACACCATGGCAAAGAAAATCCTTCGGGCAAGATATTATTGGTCCATAATGGAATCCGATTGTTATCAGCATTCTCGGACCTGTCATAAGTGCCAAGTCTATGCTGGTAAGGTGCACATACCTCCGGTACCTATGAGCGTCTTGACAGGTCCTTTGCCTTTTGCAATGTGGGGCATCGATATGATAGGCAAGATCAGACCTACGACATCCAACGGGCATCGTTTCATCCTGGTAGCTATTGATTACTTTACGAAGTGGGTTGAAGCAGCTTCCTTTGCTACCGTAACCAAGAACGTCGTGGCACGTTTTATTCTGCACAATCTGATCTGTTGATACGGTGTACCAGAGAGTATCATTATGGACAATGGTACAAATCTCAACAATAAGATGATCACCGAGCTCTGCAAAGAGTTCAAGATACAGCATCACAACTCTTCTCCTTACCGGCCGAATATGAATGGGGCTGTAGAAGCAGCTAATAAGAACATTAAGAAGATCGTGCAGAAGATGATGGTGACATACAAAGACTGGCACTAGATGTTACCATTTGCTCTTCATGGGTACCGTACCTCAGCGCAGACGTCAACAGGGGAAACACTCTATTCCTTTGTATATGGCATGGAGGCTGTCTTACCCATTGAAGTTCTGATACCCTTTCTTCGGATTATGAAGGACGGAGTTTGAGCAAAGATGACTGGATTCAGACCCGGCTTGATCAGCTGAATTTAATCGACAAAAAGAGACTTACTGCCATTTGTCATGGTCAAACGTACCAAAAGCGGATGATCAAGGCATTTAACAAGAAAGTCAGACGACAAGAGTATCAAGTTGGAGACTTGGTTATCAAACGCATCATACTGCCTCAAGGTGATCCCAGGGGCAAATGGACCCCTACTTACGAAGGGCCATTTGTGGTTAAGAACATTTTCTCAGGAGGAGCTATGATTCTAACCACCATGGATGGTGACGACCTTCCTCACCCCGTCAATGCAGACATAGTGAAAAGATATTACGCATGAACAAAGACCCGCTAGGTTGACTGGCCTAGGCAAAAATAAGGGATTCCCGGTGAACCAAAAGGGTTCGGGAAAAAATAAGGGATGAAAATGAAGAAAAAAAATTTGTACACCCGACAAGTCGAAAACCTGAAAAGGCGGCTTGGGCAAAAAAGGGTATCCCGGTGGATTGAAAACACGAAAGGGCGGTCCAGGCAAAAGTTAGGGATTAAAGCGTAATACTATGTCTCATTGGATCACCTTGCAACCAGACTTTGGTATCGACTATCTAGCTCGAATGACGCTAATCAATCTGATCCACCTTCAACCAAGTAGCAAAGTGATGAGATGCTCGAAGACATAAAAGTAATAGCAGAGTTAGAACCCAGTGGGATTATTCACATAGATGTTTTTCTTTGTTTTTCACAAATTGTATAAATTCTATTTGTTCGACGGTGTTCTCTTACTAGGACGTCAACCTCTTGTACAAAAAACGCCTATTTACAGGCTAACTTCAAAATCAATACAAGTCATCTTACAAAGAAATTTCTAACTGTTTTCCTTTTTCTGTTTTGTTTTGCGAGAACGTCCAATGTTCATTTTTGATATATGCATTTGACATTGATTGCTGCTCATAAAAATTTACATGCGAAACAAAAGACGATTACTTGTAATATCAGAAACAGGGGCAAACGATAAATGTCCAAGCCGTACAGTTTCTCTGTCCACCAGGTATAGGGATAGACCTAGTTGGAGGAAACTATTGAAGGTACATTCATTCCCCGTAGAGTAAGAGAAAGATAATGGTGTTAGCTCTCCCCAGCTGAGACTCGTAACTGTGAATGAATCGGTAATATTCTCCCCAAGCAGAGTTTATCTACCATCAGCACTAAAAAGTCTTATCATCCCCAGCGGAGTATAAAAATATCCCCAGTGGAGTTTGAAGAATCATCCCCAGTAGCCTCTGGAAGATTGTCCCCAGTAAAGTCTAAAAGGGCTATCCCCAGTAAGGTCACTATTGGAGAATCATCCCCAGTGGAGTTCTTTCCTTTCACAAAATAGGAATTCAATCCCCAACAGGTTTCATCATCACCAGCAGCGGTAATTCATCCCCAACCGAGGTTATTGCTCCAAATCAGTGGATCCTCAGCAGAGCATGTCTTCCCCACAGAGTCATTCTCTCATCAGTTTATTCCCCAACGGAGTTATCCTCTCCTGCGGGTTTATTCTCACAAATATCTTCATTCACTATCTATGGCAGAAATGAAGAATTCAATCCTTTTCTCCAACAGCAATCCGGGATTTATTTTCCTCAGCTAAAAACATTACATTTTCATACATCATGACATGCATACACATCATACGACACAATCTCATTTATTTTGAGAACATCATTGCTTGATACATATCATGCATTACATACAGCTAACCTTTACCTTTTAGGAAAGATTCTCGTAAAATTCAAGCTATGAAGCTTTTACCTCAGTTGAATTATGGACGAGTTCCTAAATCTCGATAGATGTTTCTCAAGTTGAATTACGGACAAGCTCCTAAATCTCAACAAAGTAGTTGAATTACGAACAGGTTCCTAAATCTCAGCAAAGTAGTTGAATTACAGACAAGTTCCTAAATCTCAGTGAAATTATTTCCTTAGTCGAATTACGGACGAGTTCCTAAATCTCGACAAATATTTCATCAGTTAAATTATGGACAAGCTCCTAAATCTCGACAGATATTTCATCATTTGAATTACGGACAAGTTCCTAAATCTCAACAGATATTACCCCAGTTAAATTACGGACGAGTTCCTAAATCTCAACAAAGCTTTTACTCCAGTTGAATTACAGACGATTTTCCTAAATCTCAGCGAAGTTGTTGAATTACGGACGAGCTCCTAAATCTCAGCAGATATTTCTTCAGTTGAATTACAGACGAGTTCCTAAATCTCAGTAGAGATGGTTTCTTAGTTGAATTACAGACAAGCTCCTAAATCTCAGCGAAGATGTTTCTTTAGACGAATTATGGACAAGTTCCTAAATCTCGACAAAAGTATTTCCTCGGTTGAATTACGGACGAGTTCCTAAATCTCAGCAGAGATGGTTTCTTAGTTGAATTACGAACAAGCTCCTAAATCTCAGCGAAGATGTTTCTTCAGTCGAATTACGGACAAGTTCCTAAATCTCGACAAAAGTATTTCCTTAGTTGAATTACGGAGAAGCTCCTAAATCTCAGTGAAGATGTTGCTTCAGTTGAATTACGGACAAGCTCCTAAATCTCAGCAAAGTAGTTGAATTACGGACAAGCTTCTAAATCTCAGAAAAGTAGTTGAATTACGGATGAGCTCCTAAATCTCAACAAAGTAGTTGAATTACGGACGAGTTCCTAAATCTCAACAAAGTTATTTCCTCAGTTGAATTACGGACGATGTTCCTAAATCTCAGCAGAGACGTTTTCATCAATCGAATTACGGACGAGTTCCTAAATCTCGACAAAAAATGACTCCTCAGTTGAGTACGGACGATCGAAGCTCCTAAATATCAACAGAGATGATTCCCCAGTTGAGTACGGAAGATCGAAGTTCCTAAATATCAACAAAGACGACTCACCAGCAGAATGACAAACGACCAAAGCTCCTAAAATTCTACTTCTCTCAATAAAGATCAGACTTCCCCAGCGGAATCTTCCTCAACAACAGGTATACAAACTCTCGCTAAGGAATCTCTTATGCAATCGACACTCTTCCAAATGGCATCTGTAAGCCCATTCCCGGCATCACGAGACAATTACCACTTCATGCGAGTGCAAATTTCTGGGCACTCTAGTGTTCAATCCACTTCCACCTTCGGATTGCGAAAGGCACGAAAGCCAACCTACATCCTCAGGGTTAAGAAGATTGAACAGGGGCAGCTGTTGTACCCCAAAATTTTCCCTCCTATACTTCTCAAAACATTTCAAGAAAGATCTCCAAGTTGCTCAAGGTAGTCCAAGGGTTGGCCAGACAAGCTCTCTCCTAAAGCAGTCTACCCCAAATTAGGGTTTCATGTTGCATCAATATCCTTGAGTCCAAGTGGTCCCAAATGCTCACCAATGTCTTAATATGTTCTCAAGATCATCCATGTCAAGTTTCAAGCCTTGCAGAGGAATTTTGCTCAGTCAATTGCTCAAAGGTCCAAAAATCAATTGTGCTAGGGCAAAAGTCAACTGTGACCTACATACAGTCAAACTTCAAGATTTTTTGTCAACATCCTAATTTTGAAGTATATTTCATCATTTGATAAAGGTTTGATCATGATTCATCAAGGATTGCCCACAATTCATTAAAACTCAAAAGTTGCTAAATTAGGGTTTTGTAGGAAAAAGTCAACCCAACTTTGACCAAGTATAACTTTCTCATACTTTATGAGAAATGACCCATCCAAATCTCATTTTGAAGAGGATGCAATTCCCTACAATCAATCTTCAGCTTCCAAGATCAAAATATGCACTCACAAGAAGTTATGAATTTAGACATTATAGGTCATTTTGAAAAGTCAACAAAAATACCTTTTTTTGTCAAAGCTTCATACATGAGCATGGAATATCAAATTGAGATGAGACCAAAAGAGTTGGTTAGAGGATATCTCAATCTTTCTAAAAAAGTCCAAGAACACCTACAAAGGTTCAAAATTGAGGAAGTTATGCATTGTTGAAGTTGGACTTTTTTGCAAAATTGCCAAAATGCAATTATGCCCAAACCTCAAATTTTGCCAAATGGGCCCATTCTTTTTCACTTGTTTTGAGTTGGCATCATAGCCCACGTGCTCTAACCTTGGCCATTTGTCCATATTTTATTTTTATTATTTATTTTTGTTTCTATTTGAATTATTTCAAATTAAATCAAAACAAATCAAATAAAATCAAAAATATTGAAAACCAAATATCTTTTGATGATTTCAGGCTTCATTGGACAGCTAGCACCATTCCAAAATCGTATCAAGGCAATTGTGTACAAAAAGATTCAAAATAAGCCAGTTTTGGAAAGCTTTAAAGAAGGATCAAATCAAATATCAAAATCATTGAAAGAGGAAGATTTGGGCAAGGTAATCAACCCTAATGCATTGTACAATACATAAGGAGGCGAGGCATATCAAAAACAGGGTTAGAGATCAAGCATAGGGCCATAACAGAATTTGCAAAAAAGAGGCAAAAGTGTGAGATCGAAACTGAGGTTAGAGGTGTCCTCAAGGCTTGGTACTTGTCTCAATATCTTCCTGGCAATCTCAGGAACCTAAAGCAAGCAAAGCCACACGTTTTCAAGCCCTCTAGTGCACTGTAAGGCCGTCACGGTATCATCTTTTTCTTGAATTCGAAAAGCTTCATTCTTGCATCCATTGGGTAAAATATTGGCATATTCTTGATCACCATATCATTTACAAGCTTTTGACAATAGCCAATTTCATTTATATGACCTATATCACGAATCACCATTGCTAGGGTTTTGTATTTGGTTTTAGGGATTTTTGTTTCATGAATAATTAGCCTTCATAATGGGTATGGTTGCAATCAGGAGGATGAGACGACCTCAACCATGGTCTTAGAAACCATTTCCATGGTCTGTACGAGATTTTGAGAATGGACGGGTTTGTAGCGACGAACATTTGTCTGTAGGTATAGATATTTGAACTTTTAGCAACGGTGCCATGACATGGATGAAGACGTGGCCAGATCCCGTTGGTTGGTTTGAATAAGCGCACTTTTTTTTTTGTTTCTGACCACTAACTTTTGTTTTTTTATATTATTATTACTCTGTATTTTATTAACAATAAGAACCACATGGCCTAGTGGTTGCCACACATGATTTTAGGGCATCAGAGGCTGGAGGTCAGGGGTTCGATCCCTGCCTCCAGCATTTTTTATTTTTCCAATTTATTTCAGGTGATTCAGTGTGCGCTCAAGCCAAGCATCCATCATGGACATTCACCATCCAGCATGCCAGATGGCCAGATAGCCAGATCTGGTGGCCATCATTGAAGGTGCACCAAAAGGCCAAGTCAATGCACACGCAGAAGATTAGAAAGGTCAATATGGACTTCACAAATGGGCCAGAAAAATTGCTATTGACACTCTCAAAAATCAGGCCCATCTCACTCCTTTTTTATATTTGTTTATTTTATTTAATTGTTTTATTTTGTTTAAATTTAATTACTAACCAATAAATTAATTTCTTTTTTATCAAAAAAATCACAAAAATATTTTTTACCCAATTAAATTTCAGAATTTTATTTTTCATTAATAAATATTAATTAGGATATTAATTTTAGATAACTTTCATTTATCTTATAAATATTTAAAATCAATTAGAATAATTAGGTTTTAACATTAGTTTAATTATTTTATCTTCTTTCCTAAAAATAACAAAAACTCCAAAAATATGTCATTAATTATTTTTCATTTATTAATGTAATAATTAATTTAACATTTAATTTTAGGATTTAATTTCTTTTCTTAAAAATAAAAACAACAAAAAATATCTTCTTTTAACTAAAAGGGTCAAAACCCTAATTTCACATCCGATTTAATTCTGCGTCGCGCGCTTTATTTTTTATTTAATTATTGTACCTGCTCCCGGATTGTAATAATTAATTAGGACATTTACTTTTACCTCTCTTATTTTAAATTTCAAAGGGTTTGTTTTTGGCTATGTAAATACCCGAAGCCTTGTAATAGCTTAGTTTAAATTCTGCATTTAACTTTTGTAAATATTCAACTGCTAGATGTTTGATAATAGGGTTTGCATGACAAGAATGTATGATTAATTTTAAAACAGTTAGATCACCTTAAATGTGCAAAGATAAATAAACTGAAATTGAATCACTCGCACATGCGCACTCCTAGGGTACACTCCCACTTGGTTGCCTTCGGTAAACGGTCATTGAGTATAGGATATTTTAGTGGTCGTCCTTTTGTCCAAAGATCATAGTTGCCTCGGAATGGTTGCCTCGGATATTGTTGCCTCAGATAAATGATCTAAGACATTAGGGTTATTACTAAGACGTCCTAACATTGCTTTAGTGACCGTACGTCCCTTTCGAATTGACCCTCAAAACTCCAACGACGGTGCTACCTACTCACTAATAGTGGGATAGCATTGTCTAAAGGAAACAAACATAGAACGATTCTTTTTTCGAGTAGGTAGATTAGTTCTTAAGTAATTGCTCAATCTAAAAACAAATTTTTACACTTACACTCCTTTACAAACAAGTTTTCAAAAACACTTCATTACACTCTTGAAGATAGAAGCAAGAGTTAAATCGAAGTTAAAACAAAAACTTTTCAAAGCACACAAACACAAAGAAAACAATTTTGAAAATGATGAGCAAGTACTTAAGAGCCCGTAGATAACTATAAATAGAAAGGATGTTAATACCTTCCCTTTCTATAATCTACCCCCCGTACTCAGAAATATCTCGAAAAAGGAATTTTTCTGTGCTTTTTTCCTTTCCTTGTTGGATAAAATAAAAGACGGTGGCGACTCTTGCTTACCGCGACATTTTGCAAACACAGACGAAAAACGCAAACCAGCAAATTTCCTTAAAGAAATAGGGAAACCACGTCCCGGTTCTGGCCACCGTATCATAGAACCAAAGTTTTCTCGAACAAGATTTCTTTGTTATCCATAATGCATTGGACACTTGAATTCAATAGATAACAACCAGTAGGCAGGATGGAACACAGGTGGCAACCTTCGCCACAGCCCGGAAATAAACCGGCCAATAATAAGTTCTTCTTCACTATCATCAACAGAGTAGAAATGTCTCCCACAGAGGTTACAAACGAATCATCATCCATAACATTTACTCCATGCTTGGGCATAGGAGCAGTCACGACATTAGGATTTTTCGGCGCTTCAAATTTAATCTCTTTAGCTTCAATCAAATCTTGTACCTTATTCTTCAAGGCCCAACAGTTATTCGTATCATGCCCCGGGCTATCGGAGTGAAAAGCACAACGGGCGTTCGGATTATACAACGGTGATGTAGTAATGGGATTCTTCGGAGCCTCCCTTAGAGTCACAAAATTGGTCTTCAACAACTGCGGCAGAATTTGAGATAGAGTCATACTGAGCCGAGTAAACTGTCTATGAGGCCTCTCTGCTCTTTGTTGAGTGTTGCGTTATGGGGCAACAGTTGGTCTTGATATTACTACCGCATTAACCGCTTGGCTGCGCTCAGGTTGGTTTTGGCTCCTCGAGCTGTAAACTGCATTAGATTCCTTCTTGAAGGGCTTCTTTTCTGTACTTGACGAAGCACCCTTCTGTATCTTTCCGCTCTTGATACCGACCTCAACTCTCTCTCTAGTAATAATCAATTCAGTAAACCCGGACGATGAACTACCAATCAAATGATTAAGATACTGACCAAACAAAGTCCCAAGAAACATATCCACCAACTGCCTATCATCCAGAGGGAGTTGTACTCTCCTAGCAAGATCTCTCCATTTCTGAGCGTAGTCCTTAAAACCTTCGCTCGCACCCATAGACATACCCTGAAGTTTGGTACGCGTGGGAGCAAGGTCGGAATTATACTGATATTGTTGTAAAAATAAGCAACAAGGTTCTCCCAGTTGCGGACATTAGCTCCTTCCAGTTGATAGAACCTTTCAAGTTGAGTCCGTGACAGACTATCTTGAAAGAAATGAACCCAGAGGTTCCTATCAGCAGTACATGGTTGAATCTTTCTGACATACGAGCGGAGGTGTAACTTTGGGCAGGAGACTTCATCATACTTAGCAAAGATAGGAGCTTTAAACTTGTATGGGATCACCACCCCAGATGCCAAACCCAAATCTTCGAAGTCCAACCCAGGTATCTTCTGGATCTCCATTGCACTTAGCCGGTCTTCAAGTTGTTTATACCTATCCTCGGGAAGAGGATACTGGTATTCATCAAAGTCTGTGTCATTGTCAGAAACCACATGGCTAGGACCCTTCCTCTCTTCTTGATTCTCTCCTCCTCCAGATGAGTGAGACAAATCAACTTCCTCTCGCAACCTGTTCCCAAATCTGTGACCCATATTCAGGAGGACCGTCTTCTTCTTCTTCTTCTTCTTCTTCTTCTTGTCCTTCAAGATAAGAGTCTTCAAATCTTTCTGCCCTTAGGCCAGGTTCAAGAACATTTCCTGGAACTAAGCATTCTGAGCTTGAAGAGCCTTAATAGCTTGATCAGTAGGTGTTTCAGAAGACATGATTGCTTAAATAAATAGCGAAGAAGATGAGAAACCTGTAAGGGTACCTGTGATGAGGTGCATGGGAATGGAATGCGTATGAAATGATTTCAAAGAATTAGGGAGATTCAAATTTGTAAACCAAAATGAAACACACTTTTATTAGATTAAAACTTGAAACAATGTTTAACAAATGCCTTTAAGGCGTTACAAAATAAATACTGAAAAGAAAATCTAAACTAGAAATAGTAAAAGACATCAGAATTCCCATGGTCGTTTTCCTTTCATGCTGACATAATCGTTGATTGTCCTCTCAGTCTCCAGCTGCCTTGTAAGCTTCGGGATCTTCCGTTCCTGCTCATGATACTTCTCTTTGTAGGTATCCCATTCCTCCATTAACTGGATCCAAGACCTCTTCAATGCCCCAATATCAGTAGGCATGTATGGATGGAGGACCGTATAAGGAACCCCTTCTTCATCAATATCAGTAGGCATGTATGAATGGTATTTCTGCGCATAGATGCCATGATCTGCAAAATAGAACAAAGATGAATCCCCTCGGTCTTTGAAATGGTCAGTCTGATGAAATATGCATGCGATGTCATGATGCATGATGTTATGATAAAAACACACCACAGGTATCAAAGATAGAAAACATGGTAAGGGTACAAAAGTCACACAATATCCCTTAAATTTCAGGCTGGCATGAAGTTTAGGTATTACCCACTTTCAGTTTAGTTGGTTCAACCTGTCCTAGTAATAGTAACTGGGTTCTAAAGGTTCTCAATATCACTGACCATCCTCGATCGGTCATAATTCCAGTTCAACAACCTTTTCTTGCATCCGGAATCATTGCGAGAGTATGGTCTCAATGAGTGTAGCATACTGCTACTTTTCTATGGCCAAGTTGGTCAATTATAGGTTCTAAGGTCAGTTGATGCTTAATGACCCATTAGCAGCCCCATACTCTCCTTGTTCCTCCACAAGGGATATCGATACCAACTAATGTGTCACACCAACATAGCTACTGCTTCAACCGTATCGGTCTACGCCGTACAGTTCCCTCACAGTCTATTGCTACTTACCTAAAAGGTATCCCCAGATATGGGTTAGGATCTATAGTAACTCCGATACAAAGCCCACAAAGATAAAGCAAACGGATCAAACAATTGAAAACAATATAATGAACTATTCCTAAGGTACACCCCACTTATTAATGTCCCCAGCAGAGTCGTCAGTTCTATGATACGGTGGCAAGAATCGGGACGTGTTTCCCTATTTCGTTAAGGAATTTACTGGTTTGCGTTTTGCGTTTGTTTTCGCAAAATGTCGCGGTAAGCAAGAGTCGCCACCGACTTTTATTTTATCCAACAAGGAAAGGAAAAAAGCACAGGAAAATTCCTTTTTCGAGATATTTCTGAGTACGGGGGGTAGATTATAGAAAGGGAAGGTATTAGAACCATTTCTATCTGTAGTTATCTACGGGCTCTTAGGTACTTGCTCATCATTTTCAAAATTGTTTTCTTTGTGTTTATGGGCTTTGAAAAGTTTGTTTTGACTTCGATTTAACTCTTGCTTTTGTCTTCAAGAGTGTAATGCAGTGTTTTTTGAAAACTTATTTGTAAAGGAGTGTAAGTGTGAAAAAGTTTATTTTGATTGAGCAAGTACTTAAGAACTAATCTACCTACTCGAAAAAATAATCGTTCTATGCTTGTTTCCTTTAGGCAATGCTATCCCACTATTAGTGAGTAGGTAGCACCGTCGTTGGAGTTTTTAGGGTCAATTCGAAAGGGACGTACGGTCACTTAAGCAATGTTAGGACGTTTTAGTAGTAACCCTAATGTCTTAGATCATTTATCTGAGGTGTTGTACCCCAAAATTTGCCCTCGTATTTTTCCACAAGAAATCACAGCTTCGGGCTTTTCCTGATTTTTCAGACTGGTTCAAGAATCGGTCAAACAGACTTTTCTCGTCAGTCAGACAAAATTAGGGTTTTCATGGCTCTAGAATAGTTCAAACAGATTGCTTAGGGTTTGGTTGAGTTGGCTCAGGTTTTGATCAGGCGGACGCTTCTCTGACAATTAAAACAAAACTAGGGTTTTTATGCGCGCATTCTCATAAAGAATTAATTTTACAGTTCTTTTCAGTTTACTCTGAGATTTGGACTGAAGCATTTGGATTGAGTTTGCAGTGTTTGATTAAATCAGTGAAAAGAGGACATGTGGACGTTTGTTGTTTGACTGTGCATTGTTATGTTTAAATTCGGAACGTCGGACGTTTATTAATTATTTCTTTTTCTAAGTCATAATAATTGGGTTTTGTTGTACCCCAAAATTTGCCCTCCCATATTCTTCAAGATTTGCAAAGAGCATGCTTCAAAATCTCCCCAAAGGTTGCACAGTTCAAGGACCTCCTAACAGTCAAAAATTAGGGTTTTGGTTCTGGCAAAGAAAATGAAGTTTCCAAGGGTCCAAACAAGTCCCACATGCCTATAAACATGGTCAAGCATCCTCATACCAAGTTTCAAGACTTACAGCACAAAATTGCACAGTCAAAAACCCTAATTGCTCAACAGTCAACTGCAGGGGCAAAATGGTCATTTGACAGTCAAAAGTTCAAATTTTTGGTCAACGTCTTATTTTGAAGCCACAAACATCATTTGATCAATTCTTGATCATGATTCTCAAAGCATGGCTCGAAAAGTCTCAAGATGCAAAAGTTTCCATATTTGGACAGTTGAAAAAGTCAACTGTAAATTGACCAAGGCATAACTTCCACATGGTTTATCAGAAAAATTCCATCCAAAGCTCATTTTGAAGAGAATCACATTTCCTACAACTCCTCTTCACACTTCAAGTCCAAGAAATTCTCTCACAAAAAGTTATCAATTTCAACATTATAGGTCATTTTCAAAAGTCAACAAAAAGGCACTTTAAGTCAAAGAGCATAACTTGAGATTGGTAAATCAAAATGACATGGGACAAAAGGCATTGGTTAGAGGACTACAAGACCTTTCCAAAATGTCCAAGAACATGATCAAAGCTTAAAAATTGAGCAAGATATGCCTTGTGGAAGTTGGGAAATTTTTGGGAATTTTGAAAAGTCAACTTTACTTCAAATGCCTCAAAATTGCTAATGGGCCACATTTTCTTCCAAGATTCATCATCCAAAGGATATGCACGACCATTTGGCCCAAAAGGGATTTATTTCATCATTTTTTATTATTTATTTGAATTTTTAATCACCATTAATTCATTTAATAAAATAAAATATGAAAAAAATACTAAAACAAATGTATGTGAATCTTTTTATGCAGCATTTGCTCTCATTGGTTACTGAAGATTCGTGCACATCAAAAAAAGGAAGGATTTGGCCATGATTGGTATCAAAACACATGGAAAAGATTTGAAAAAATATGCCATTAAAATCAAATATTTCTTTCATCAATGCAAAGGGTTTTTGGACTTGATTCTTACCCTAATCCATTGGCATACATATACAGATGCAAAACCTAATGCTAAAAGATCTCCAAGTTGCGCCTAAAACCATAGACAAACTTTGCACTTTTTCAAGAAAATTTCAAAACTGCTTTCCTAGTTTCAGCGTGTTTCAAAGCAAAACAACAATTCCATTGCACTCCTGGTACATCCAGGAATCTGCCCCAATCGAAATCAGACCCCTGCACCTCAAGAAACGGTAGAACACAGTTACCCTGTACATGAATTTTTCCTTAATCGTATTCGAATCTACACGACATATCAATGAATTTTCATTATTGTTTTATGCTAATGTGTTGATTCTGAAGCTAATAGTATAATTTAATTGAAGAATGCTTGCATATATGGAGAGTTGCCATGAACAATGCCTAGGGTTTCAGGAACCTTGATTTGGGGCTTCCTTATTCTGGAAAAATTGAGACATGAGACCTACACCATTGAACTCAGCGCACTTAGACGATTCAGAATCACTAGTCGCGCCGTTTTTATATTTGAGTATGGCTTAATCGCTATTTTCCTATGCAGTGGTTAGTGGGGGTTCAAAACCCCCGCTATTTGATGTATATTTTTCAGGTGAAACAAGGAATCAACGAAGAAGAAGGCGTGTTGTCAACCGGTGATTGGACAATTCAAGTTTTAGCGCGTTTTTTGAATTAACATCATTAGCGTTGGTTTGTTTTATATATTATTTATTTTCTATCATAATAACAAAGAAAGCAAATGGCACAAGTGGTAGCTGCGTTGTCACATAAGCATTGGGACCTGGGTTCGATTCCCAGGTCCCCCATATTTTTCAATGAATTTTGTTTTCACTTGATCTCATGCAGTGTACGCCCAGAAGTTCATCATACATCCACCATCCAAGCTTGCCACATGGCCACTGAGATGAGTCCAATGGCCTTGATCTGGAGACCACCATGTGCATAAGTCAGACGTGTCACACACAAGCCAATAAAGTCAAACAAGGCCTTAAAATATTGGGCCTGATTGCTACCATAATACCTCCAAATTGGGGTCAACACCCCCCAAGTGTTTGTATTTCTTTTCTTTTTCCTATCTTTCTATTATTTGTTTTAATTTAATTATTTCCTTTTAATTCATAAATTAATATTTTCATAACATAAAAAAATAATTAAAAAAAAATCAGAAAAGACAAAAAATATAAAAATATTTTATTTAAATGTTTTCTTTGTAAATAAATTGTATTAATTAATTTAGTTAATTCTAGGTTTGAATTTTAATATTTTTGTAATAAACTAAAAAAATGTAGAATTAGGGTTTTATACTTTTATCCTTTTTTTTTCACCATATTTAATTATTAATTATTATTTTGTAAATAAAATTTACCATGTAAATAATTAATTAAAATTAGGTCAAACTAAAAATATTTCTTAATAAATAAAAAATAGTTAGAACTAGGGTTAATTAACTTTTCTTTTTAATTCCAATTTAATTTTCTTACTAAAAATCCATAAATGCAAAAAACCCAAAAAAATAATTTCCTTTTCTCATTTAACTTAATTAATTTGTTAATTATAATTTAATTTCCTTAAAAGGGTCCAACGCCCTCGCATTCGATCATAATTCTAATTCACGCGCTTATTTTATTTCCTTTTTTATGTAATTCTCCCAAAGCCATGTAATAGATTAATTAGGATATTTATTTTTCGCACTTTATTTTATTTCAAATCGGGTCTTGGACTAATTTGGCGATGTAGACCCGCGCCTTTGTAATAGCGTAGGACTTTTAATTCCACACCTTTTAACTGTTAATTAATTCGCATGAAAGAATGAATGTCAAAATAAAAGCAACGCGTAGATCACCAATGCATGAACAAGATAAATATAAATGAACATGACACACAAATCACACACCACCCCTAGGGTACGTCTCACTGTTGCCTTGCCCCTCGAAAGGTGGTCGTCGAGTAGAGGATGTTTTAGTAAGTCCTCATGTCCATGAACATGGCATGAGGGTAGCTTCTAAGGTGTCTTCCTATTGCTCCGGTGATCACCATGTCCCGAACCCTCGAATTGACCCGAACACCTCCAACAGTAGTGCTACCTACCTCTCAATGGTGGGATGGCACTACTTTAAGGACATTTACACTGACGAATTCCTTAGGGTAGGTAGAGAACTCGTAGATACTTGCTCTAATTTCAAAACAAATCAAAAATACTTTTCACACCGACACTTTTCGAAAAGCTTTCAAAAGCAACTTTTCAAACACTCTTGAGGACTGATACAAGAGTCGAACTGAAATTTTCAAAGAAACTTTTTTAAAACCCACAGTTGAAAAGAAAACAAACCATTTTGAAAACACAAGTGAGCAAGTATCTAAGAGCCCATGGATAACCATGGATAGAAAGGGTGCTAACACCTTCCCTTTCTATAATCTACCTCCCGAACCGAGAACAATCTCTATAAGGAATTTTTCTGTGCTTTTGTCCTTTCCATTTGGAGAAAATAAAAGACGGTGGCGACTCTTGCTTACCGCGACATTTCGCGAACCAGCGTTAAACAGTCAGTTCCAGATCCACCGATCACAGAACTGGCGACTCTGCTGGGGAGACTTAAAGTGAGGTGTACCTTAAGATAGTTCATAACTGTGTTTTCAATTGTATTGACTTGTTTGCTTTAAATTGTGGGTTGCATGGGAGTTACATAGATCCTAACCCGGATCTGGGGATACCCTGTTTAGGTAGCATAAGCTGTGAGGGACCTGTCCGGCATAGACCGACACGGGTGAAACAGTGGCTACGTTGGTGTGGCACCTTGGTCTGTACCGATATCCCTTGTGTCGCAACGAGGAGAATATGGGTCTTCCAAGGAGTCATTAAGCACCAACAGACCTTAGAACCTTAAATGACACAACTTGGCCATTAGAACAGTAGCAGTATGCTACGCCCATTGAGGCTAAACTCTCGTGATGGTTCTGGCCACAAGAAAAGATTGCGATGCTGGAGTTATGACCGATTGAGGGTAGTCAATGATATTGGGATCCTCTAAGAACCCGGTTACTTTTGATAGGACAGGTATAAACCAACAAACTGAAAGAGGGTAATACCTAGACCTCATGCTGGCCTAAACTTTAAGGGCTTGCCTTGTGTGACTTGTGTGCCTTACATGTGTGCCTTTGTAACTATTTGTGGTGTGCTTTATCATAACATCATAACATCATGAGCATTGCATGTATCCTGCATAAGGACTGACCATTTCAAAGACAAGAGGGTTTCACCTTTGCTCTGTTTTGTAGGACATCATGATGCCTGTACGAAGGAATACTATCCGGTTCAACTTTGTTCACCCACCTGAGTTGCTTGAAGAGTTGGTTAGCAGAATTCCAAACACCACTTCCTTCATCCAGAGGCATGGTTCTCTTCTCAGTTTAGTCACTGCAAAGCGGGATCAACAGTTGATGAGTGTCCTGACCCAGTTCTATGACCCTCTGTACCAGTGCTTCACCTTTCAAGACTTCCAGCTGGTCCCTACCCTGGAAGAGTTCTCTGATTTGCTTGGTATCCCTATCTTGGATCAGACTCCTTACATTGGTTGGGAAAAGACCCTCCGGCTTGAGGAGGTTGCTGCAGCTCTTCCTTTGACCCATCAAGAAGTAATGGACAACTGGGTGACTAGAAGCAGAGTTAAGGGTTTCTTGGCCAAGTTTCTGATTGGTAAAGCTAACAGTTTCTGGAATGACCTGGACTTTAGGGCATATGAAGACATCCTAGCTCTCTTAATCTATGGGCTAGTCTTGTTTCCTAATCCTGACAACTTCATCAATGTCACTGTCGTAAGGATCTTTATGTCTCAGAATCCCGTGCCCACTCTCTTGGGTGATATCCTGCAACAACTTCATGCTCGTACTGCCCGAAGACGAGGAACTCTATGGTGTTGTATCCCTTTGTTGGTGAGGTGGTTTATTTCGCACCTCCCTAAGTACGTGCTGAAGAACCAAGAAGGAAGAGGTTGGGCTCATAGGTTAATGTCTCTCACTGATAAGGACATCATTTGGACTTTCAGAGGTTTGGATGAGATAGCTGTTATTGATCGTTGCGGAGAATACCCTAATGTTCCTTTGATTGGTACTCAAGGAGGAATCTCTTACAATCCGTGTCTAGCGCTCCATCAGTTTGGAAGAGCCAGAAGAGCAGGGCCTCATGAGATGTTGGTGCCTCACATCAGTTTCGAGTTTCAGGTGGATAGTGACGAGCTGCGTCGTAGGTTCATCAAGGCTTGGGACAAAGTTCAT
Organism: Vicia faba; assembly: GCA_948472305.1. Classification (NCBI taxonomy): domain Eukaryota; kingdom Viridiplantae; phylum Streptophyta; class Magnoliopsida; order Fabales; family Fabaceae; genus Vicia; species Vicia faba. The sequence goes on from OX451738.1 coordinate 360,698,492, forward strand.
AAAGCTGACCCACAAGAGTTAGGGCCAAAGACTTCTCTACCTATGGAAGCCTACTACAAATGGGTCCGCGTCCATGCTCAGAAGTTAGGTATGCCATACGAAGCTGTCAGACCCATCATTCTTGAGTATCCTGACAAAGATGGGGTTCCTCCAACTGTCCTCCCTCCTCAGATACCTACTGATTATGAGACATTAAAGAGGTCTTGGTCGCAACTGCGAGAAGAACGGGATTCGTATTGGGAAAAGTTCAACGAGCCGGAGTTGAAAATCCAGAAGCTGACAAAGTAGTTGGATAATGAGCGAGCTCTGAATGATTACATCCGTACTGAGAAGAGGAGACCATGGGATCTATAAGGAGCTCTGGATGTTTTTTTATAGTTTTATTTCCCTTTTCAGTATTTCCCTTTTATGTAATGCCTAAGGGCAATCTGTTGAACAGGTTAAGTTTCAAAGTTGAATCTAATGAAGTGTGTTCCTTTTTGTTTACAAAGTTGATTCCCGATTGTCTTTGAAAACATAAATCATACGCATTCCATTCATCATGTGCATAGCAGGTTTTCTTCTTTTCAGGTTGCTTACTGTTCTTCGCTGTTTATTTCAGCATCATGAACCCTGACTCATCATCAACCGAGATGTCTATCAAGGCTCTTCAGGCGCAGAACGCGCAATTTCAGGAACTGATCATAGGTTTGGCTCAGGGCCAAGAAGAGCTGAAGGCTTTGCTCCTGAAGAAGGAAAAGAAGAAGAAGAAGAGAACTGTTCTTTTCAACTCGGGCCGAAGGTTTGGCAACACTCTGCAGAATGAAGAGGCTGGTTCTTCTATAGGCAAGAGCAGTCCCCAAGGGGGAAAAGGTCCTAGTCCGGTAGTCTCTGACAACGAGACTGACTTCAATGAGGAACAATATCCTCCTGCTGAAGACCGGTATAAGCAGTTGGAGGACAGACTGAATGCTATGGAGATCCAACAAGTGCCCGGGCTGGATTTTGGAGACTTGGGCTTATCTACTGGTGTGATTATTCCTCACAAGTTTAAGGCACCATCTTTCACCAAGTATGACGGGGCGTCTTGTCCCAAGCTACACCTCAGATCTTATGTGTGGAAGATTTAACCGTACTCAGTGGACAAGAATTTGTGGATCCACTTCTTCCAGGAGAGTCTTTCAGGGACTCATCTCGAATGGTTCTATCAGCTGGATGGGACCAAGGTTCGTAACTGGGAGGAGTTGGCTACTGCTTTTTACAAGCAGTATCAATATAATGCCGACCTTGCCCCTACACGTACCCAACTCCAGGGTATGTCGCTAGGGTCAAGCGAAGGTTTCAAAGAGTATGCACAGAAGTGGAGGGATCTGGCTGGAAGGGTGCAGCCTCCGTTAACTGACCGGGAGTTGGTAGACATGTTCTTGGGGACCCTATCTGGGCCGTTTTTCAATCATCTTATCGGTAACTCATCTGCAGGGTTTACTGATCTTATTCTGACTGGAGAGAGAATAGAGGCTGGGATGAAGTCTGGTAAAATTCAGAAGGGTGCATCTGCAAGTTCTGAGAAGAAGCCCTTTAAGAAGGAGGCCAGTGTTGTATATGGGTCTAGAAGACAAGAGAAACCTGAGCGCCGCCAGTCTGTCAATGCGGTGATGATTGCTAAACCTGCTGCCGCTCCTCGGCAAACCAATCTACAAAGGGCTGAAAGACCCAGAAGAGAGTTTACCCGTCTGAGTATGACTCTATCACAAATCTTGCCGCAGTTGTTGTCCACCAACTTAGTGACTGTCAGGGAGGCCCTGAAGGTTGTGAATACTGCCTCTCCCAAATACAATCCAAATTCCCACTGTGCTTATCACTCTGATAGCCCAGGGCATTCCACTGATGACTGCTGGGCCTTAAGGAATAAAGTGCAGGATCTTATTGACGCCAAGGAGGTACAGTTTGAGGCACCTGAGAAGCCCAATGTGGTGACTGCTCCCATGCCTAACCATGGAGTAAATGCTATCAGGGAGGATGATGAAGTGGATGAAGCTGAGTTCGACAGCTGGATTTACCCGGCAACCGACAGTGAACCTAGCAATTGGATTGCAAAGGACAACCTACTTGTTTCTCTTGTTACTGAGTAATGAATTCTTTTGTTTTTGTTATTTGTAATAAACAATGAATTAAAACTCTATGGCCCGGTGTCTTACCCGGGGCACCGTGGCTTCATTTGTGAGGGCATATTGATTGTCATTTCATATATCATGAATAAAGACCTTGGACATTTTCTCGCATTTCAAATCTTATGCTCCTTTTCTTTCTTTCCTTCCCTTATATATTGCAAAACAGCTGTATTTACACACACTCACCCATACAGGTTTCAATCCACTCTGGATCTCACTGGTAACGACTCTGCTACTGCCAGTTATGACTTTGAAAATCCGATCAACTTAGCCGAAGACGAAGGTGAAGATGATTGCGAAGTGCCTAGCGAGCTTGCAAGACAGTTACTCCAGGAAGAGAGGGCAATTCAACCACATGAAGAGCCGGTGGAAACAATAAATCTGGGTACTGATACGGACAGGAAGGAAGTCAAGATTGGTGCCAACCTAGAGCTCAGCGTGAAGCAACGGTTGACTCAGATGCTACATGATTATGTGGAGATATTTGCCTAGTCCTACGAAGACATGCCCGGGTTGGATACCGACATTGTGGTCCATCATTTGCCTACCAAGGAAGACTGCCCTCCGGTTAAGCAAAAGGTCCGCCGTATGCGTCCAGAGATGTCTGAGAAGATCAAAGCCGAGGTTATGAAACAGTTTGATGTCGGGTTCCTTGCAGTGACTTCTTACCCTCAGTGGGTTGCTAATTTGGTGCCGGTACCTAAGAAAGATGGAAAGGTCAGAATGTGTGTCGACTACAGGGATCTGAACAGGGCCAGCCCCAAGGATGACTTCCCCTACCTCACATTAATGTCCTTGTTGATAATACTGCTCAGCACAAAGTGTTCTCTTTCATGGATGGTTTTTCAGGTTACAATCAGATCAAGATGGCTCCTGAAGACATGGAAAAGACTACCTTCATTACTCAGTGGGGCACCTTCTGCTACAAGGTCATGCCATTCGGACTGAAGAATGCTGGGGCAACCTACGAACGTGCCATGGTTGCTTTATTTCATGACATGATCCATCATGAGATAGAAGTGTATGTTGACGATATGATCGCAAAGTCCCAAACTAAGGAAGAACACCTTGATCATCTGCAGAAACTGTTTGACCGTCTGAAACTATACAAGCTGAGGTTGAACCCGAACAAGTGCACCTTCGGGGTTAGATCTGGAAAGCTTCTAGGCTTCGTTGTAAGTGATATGGGTATTCAAGTGGACCCTGCCAAGGTTAAAGCTATTCAAGAGATGCCAGTTCCTAAGACAGAGAAAGAAGTCAGAGGCTTTTTAGGACGTCTGAATTACATTGCTCGGTTCATCTCACACTTAACTGCTACCTGTGAACCAATCTTCAAGCTGCTGAAGAAAGATCAGGTAGTATGTTGGAATGATGAATGTCAGGCTGCTTTTGACAAAATCAAAGAGTATCTCCAAGAACCACCCATTCTTATGCCACCGGTTTAAGGGAGACCTCTGATACTATACCTGACAGTACTTGACAACTCAATGGGGTGTGTGCTGGGGCAGCATGACGAGTCTGGCCGAAAAGAGCATGCCATTTAGTACCTTAGCAAAAAGTTTACCGACTGTGAGACTCGATACTCACTGCTTGAGAAAACTTGCTGCGCTTTGGTATGGGCTGCTCGCCGGCTGAGACAGTATATGCTGACTCACACTACCTTGTTGATCTCAAAGATGGATCCTATAAAGTACATATTTGAAAAGCCTGCTCTGTCTGGGAGAATAGCAAGATGGCAAATGATCTTGACAGAATACGATATCCAGTACACAACTCAGAAATCCATCAAAGGAAGTGTATTGGCAGACCACTTGGCACATCAGGCAATAGACGACTATCAGTCAATGAACTTTGAGTTTCCAGACGAGAGTATCATGATTGTGACTGATTGTGAAGTACCTGGACCGGATGAAGGACCTGAGGAAGGATCCCGATGGTCTATGCAGTTTGACGGAGCCTCCAACGCTTTGGGTAACGGCATCGGCGCTGTGATCATATCCCCTCAAGGCACTCATACTCCACTTACTGCTCGGCTGTGTTTCAACTGCACAAACAACATGGCGGAGTATGAGGCATGCATCATGGGTCTCCAAGCTACGATCGACTTAAGGATCAAGTTTCTGAGTGTCTTCGGAGATTCCTCTCTCGTGATCAATCAGATCAAAGGCGAGTGGGATACGAAACATCCGAATCTTATTCCTTACAGAGAATATGTGTTGACCTTGATCCCTCACTTCACATAGATAACCTTTGAACATTTCCCAAGAGAGGAGAATCAGCTGGCGGACGCGTTAGCTACGATGTCTTCCATGTTCAAAGTCAAATGGGACAATGAGGCTCCCCGGATCATCATCTAGAAACTGGATGAACCGGCATACTGTTGTGATCTTGAGACTGAATTGGTGACTGAGAAGCCTTGGTACCATGAGGTGAAGAGATATTTGGAAGCTCGGGAATACCCTGAAGGTGCATCTGTCAACGATAAGAAGTTTCTGAGAAGGTTCGCAGCGAAGTTCTTCCTTAGCAACGACATCCTGTATAAGCGAAACCATGATTCGACCTTACTGCGTTGTGTGGATAAGACTGAAGCAGAAAGGATCATGGAAGAGCTACATGAAGGGACCTTCGGAACACATTCCAGTGGACACACTATGGCAAAGAAGATCCTTCGGGCAGGGTATTTCTGGTCCACAATGGAAGCCGACTGCTACCAACATTCTCGGACATGTCACAAATGCCAGATATATGCAGACAAGGTGCATGTTCCTCCAGTTCCTCTGAATGTCCTGACTGCACCTTGGCCTTTTGTGATGTGGGGCATAGATATGATCGGTGAGATTAAACCTACGGCATCCAACGGGCATCGCTTCATCCTGGTAGCGATTGATTACTTCACAAAGTGGGTTGAAGCAGCATCCTACGCTACGGTAACCAAGACTTTTGTGGCACGGTTCATTCGGCATAATCTGATCTGTCGGTACGGCGTCCCTGAAAGAATCATTACAGACAACGGTACCAATCTCAATAACAAGATGATCACTGAGCTCTGCGAGCAATTCAAGATACAACACCACAACTCTTCTCCCTACCGGCCGAAGATGAATGGGGCTGTAGAAGCAGCAAATAAAAATATCAAGAAAATCGTGCAGAAGATGACGGTGACTTATAAAGATTGGTACGAGATGCTACCGTTCGCTCTACATGGGTACCGTACCTCATCCAGGACGTCAACCGGGGCAACTCCTTTCTCCTTGGTCTACGGTATGGAGGCAGTCTTACCGATCGAAGTGCAAATACCCTCTCTCCGGATAATGAAGGATGCAGATCTGAGTGAAGATGATTGGATCCAGACACGACTTGATCAGCTAAACCTTATCGACGAAAAGAGACTTGCTGCTATTTGTCATGGTCAGACGTATCAAAAGCGGATGATCAGAGCATTTAACAAAAAGGTCAGACCACAAGAATATCAAGTTGGGGATCTGGTAATCAAATGTATCATCCTTCCTCAGAGTGATCCAAGGGGCAAATGGACCCCTACGTACAAAGGGTCATTTGTGGTTAAGCATGTGTTCTCGGGAGGAGCCATGATTCTGACCACCATGGATGGTGACGTCCTTCCTCACCCCGCCAATGCAGACATAGTAAAAAGATACTACGCATGAATAAAGACCCGCTAGGTTGACATACCTAGGCAAAAATTAGGGCTTCCCGGCGAACCAAAAGGGTTCGGGCAAAATGAAGGGATGAAATGAAAAAATCTGTACACCCGGCAAGTCGAAAACCTGAAAAGGCGGCTTGGGCAAAAATGGGTATCCCGGTGGACTGAAAACCCGAAAGGGCGGTCCAGGCAAAAGTTAGGGATAAAGCGTAATACTATGTCTCGTTGGATCACTGTGCATCCAGAATCCGGTATCTACATCAAGTTCAGACGGCACCGATCAGTCAGCTTCATCTTTAACTATGGTCATCAAGTGATGAGACGCTCGGAGATATAAGGGCGATAGCAGAGTTGGAACCCAGTGGGATCATTCATTTCACACAGCTGTTTTATTTTCCTTTGTACAAATTTGTATAAACTCTTTTGTTTGGCGGCATCCTCTTACTAGGACGTCAGCCTCTTGTACATAAAACGCCTATTCTCAGGCAAATTCAAAAATCAATATAAATACACTTTTTAGACAAATTGCCTTTTTGTTTTTTCCTTTTTCTGTTTTGTTTTGCGAAGAACGTCCAAGGTTCAATTTGTGATATATGCATTGACAATAGTTTGCTAACTCACGAATATTTGCATACGAAACAAAGGATTAATTACAGGTAACATTAGAAGCAGGGGCAGTAATGAGTTGTCTAAGCAATCTAATTGTTCTGTCCACCAAGGTAGCAAGGTAGATTCAGCTGAAGAACATAACCAATACATCTTAATTCCCCAGAGAGTGAGTCAGCAAATCAATGCACTCTCCCCAAGCAAAGTTATACAATCAACCTTAAGGAAATTGGGTATCCTCCAGCAGATCTCAGCATTCCCCAGCAATGTACAAACATTCTCAACAAGCATCCCCGACAGTCTTGATCTAAGATTGTTCCTCGGCAGTATATCAAACATTCAATGGAGTCACTTCCCCAATACAGTTTAAAACTTCCCCAGGAGAGTCCAATCCGGTTTCCCCAGGAAAGTTGGGATCCATCTCCCCAAGCAGGAAGCTTATCCCCAGTAGATTCTGGAAGCTTCTCCCTCGCAGAGCACGAACGCATATCCCGGCTTTATTCAAAGAGTTATTTCCCTACCAGGATATAACTGGGTTATCCTCAGCCAAAAGCCATGAGAAGATCGTCCTCGGCAAAGTCTTCTTATCCCCAGCAAAGTCTATTAACACTTCCAACATAACAATGGTATCCCCAGCGAAGTTACCATCAACCTTCCAGCAAAGTACCTCTCTCCCCACAGAGTATTGTTTCCCAGCAAGATCGTTAGAGTACTTTTCTCCTTGCAGAGTAATCCATTCGCCAAGTTTATTCCCCAACAGAGTTATCTTCTCCTACCGGTATTCTTGCAACTATCATCCCCAGCGGAAGCAAAAATCTATTCTTCAACATCAGCCCAGGATGTGACTTCCCGGCACCCGTCAAGGATTTACTTTCCTAGACAAAAAGATACATTTCCATACATTATAGCATGCATATACGCATCATATCTTACAAATCTCATTTATGTTGAGAACATCATTGCTTGATCCATGCCATGCATTGCATATGACTGGCCTTTACCTTTCAGGAAAGATCCAGTCAAGTTCTCAGCTATATTTCAAGACTTTAGTCTGGTTCAGTTAAATCGACCCTAAGATTTTCCTGATTCTTATCCAGTTAAAGGCCTTCTCTGGTTCAGTTAAATCGACCCTAAGATCTCCCTGATTCTTATCCAGTTAAAGATTCTAAGACCTTGTCCGGTTCAGTTAAATCGACCCTAAGATTTTCCTGATTCTTATCCAGTCAAAGGCCTTCTCTGGTTCAGTCAGATCGATCCTAAGATCTCCCTGATTCTTATCCAGTTGAAGATTCTAAGACCTTGTCCGGTTCAGTTAAATCGACCCTAAGATTTTCCTGATTCTTATCCAGTCAAAGGCCTTCTCCGGTTCAGTCAGATCGACCCTAAGATCTCTCTGATTCTTATCCCAGTAGAAGACATCCAAGATTCTCTCAGCGTTCCTGTTGAGGTAGTAATCGCCCCAGATTCTCTCAGCGTTCCTGTTGAGGTAGTAATCACCCAAGATTCTCTCAGCGTTCCTGTTGAGGTAGTAATCGCCCCAAGATTCTCCCAGCGTTCCTGTTGAGGTAGTAATCGCCCCAGATTCTCTCAGCGTTACTGTGGAGGTAGTAATCACCCCAAGATTCTCTCAGCGTTCCTGTTGAGGTAGTAATCGACCAAAGTTCTCTCACCGTCCCGTTGAGGTAGTAACCACCCTTGGTTCATTCATCACCATTTGAAGCTCCAAATTCACTTCCTGTAACCAGTCATGGCGCATCTATACAAAGAGTCTGAAGACCAGCTCCTGTAACAGGCCAGGTACTTATTTCCTTTTTCAGGTACGCAAGTTCTCGCTAAGGAATCTCTTACGCGATCGACACCCGGATGGCATCTATAAGCCCATCCACATATCCATCATCTCTTAGCATGGCATCTATAATCCCATCATCCTATCCATCAATCTCCAAATGGCATCTGTAAGCCCACTCCCCACATCACACTACTATGTGAGCGCAAATTTCTGGGCACTCTAGTGTTCAATCATATTCCACCCTCGGATTACGAAAGGCACGTCAGCCAATCTGCATCCTCAGGTTTAAGAAGATTGAACAGGGGCAACTGTTGTACCCCAAAATTTGCCCTCCCATATTCTTCAAGATTTGCAAAGAGCATGCTTCAAAATCTCCCCAAAGGTTGCACAGTTCAAGGACCTCCTAACAGTCAAAAATTAGGGTTTTGGTTATGGCAAAGAAAATGAAGTTTCCAAGGGTCCAAACAAGTCCCACATGCCTATAAACATGGTCAAGCATCCTCATACCAAGTTTCAAGACTTACAGCACAAAATTGCACAGTCAAAAACCCTAATTGCTCAATAGTCAACTGCAGGGGCAAAATGGTCATTTGACAGTCAAAAGTTCAAATTTTTGGTCAACATCTTATTTTGAAGCCACAAACATCATTTGATCAATTCTTGATCATGATTCTCAAAGCATGGCTCGAAAAGTCTCAAGATGCAAAAGTTTCCATATTTGGACAGTTGAAAAAGTCAACTGTAAATTGACCAAGGCATAACTTCCACATGGTTTATCAGAAAAATTCCATCCAAAGATTATTTTGAAGAGAATCACATTTCCTACAACTCCTCTTCACACTTCAAGTCCAATAAATGCTCTCACAAAAAGTTATCAATTTCAACATTATAGGTCATTTTCAAAAGTCAACAAAAAGGCACTTTAAGTCAAAGACCATAACTTGAGATTGGTAAATCAAAATGACATGGGACCAAAGGCATTGGTTAGAGGACTTCAAGACCTTTCCAAAATGTCCAAGAACATGATCAAAGCTTAAAAATTGAGCAAGATATGCCTTGTGGAAGTTGGGAAAGTTTTGGGAATTTTGAAAAGTCAACTTTACTTCAAATGCCTCAAAATTGCTAATGGGCCACATTTTCTTCCAAGATTCATCATCCAAAGGCTATGCACGACCATTTGGCCCAAAAGGGATTTATTTCATCATTTTTTATTATTTATTTGAATTTTTAATCACCATTAATTCATTTAATAAAATAAAATATGAAAAAATACTAAAACAAATGTATGTGAATCTTTTTATGCAGCATTTTCTCTCATTGGTTACTGAAGATTCGTGCACATCAAAAAAAGGAAGGATTTGGCCATGATTGGTATCAAAACACATGGAAAAGATTTGAAAAAATATGCCATTAAAATCAAATATTTCTTTTATCAATGCAAAGGGTTTTTGGACTTGATTCTTACCCTAATCCATTGGCATACATATACAGATGCAAAACCTAATGCCAAAAGATCTCCAAGCTGCGCCTAAAACCATAGACAAACTTTGCACTTTTTCAAGAAAATTTCAAAACTGCTTTCCTAGTTTCAGCGTGTTTCAAAGCAAAACAACAATTCCATTGCACTCCTGGTACATCCAGGAATCTGCCCCAATCGAAATCAGACCCCTGCACCTCAAGAAACGGTAGAACACAGTTACCCTGTACATGAATTTTTCCTTAATCGTATTCGAATCTACACGACATATCAATGCATTTTCATTATTGTTTTATGCTAATGTGTTGATTCTGAAGCTAATAGTATAATTTAATTGAAGAATGCTTGCATATATGGAGAGTTGCCATGAACAATGCCTAGGGTTTCAGGAACCTTGATTTGGGGCTTCCTTATTCTGGAAAAATTGAGACATGAGACCTACACCATTGAACTCAGCGCACTTAGACGATTCAGAATCACTAGTCGCGCCGTTTTTATATTTGAGTATGGCTTAATCGTTATTTTCCTATGCAGTGGTTAGTGGGGGTTCAAAACCCCCGCTATTTGATGTATATTTTTCAGGTGAAACAAGGAATCAACGAAGAAGAAGGCGTGTTGTCAATCGGTGATTGGACAATTCAAGTTTTAGCGCGTTTTTTGAATTAACATCATTAGCGTTGGTTTGTTTTATATATTATTTATTTTCTATCATAATAACAAAGAAAGCAAATGGCACAAGTGGTAGCTGCATTGTCACATAAGCATTGGGACCTGGGTTCGATTCCCAGGTCCCCCATATTTTTCAATGAATTTTGTTTTCACTTGATCTCATGCAGTGTACGCCCAGGAGTTCATCATACATCCACCATCCAAGCTTGCCACATGGCCATTGAGATGAGTCCAATGGCCTTGATCTGGAGACCACCATGTGCATAAGTCAGACGTGTCACACACAAGCCAATAAAGTCAAACAAGGCCTTAAAACATTGGGCCTGATTGCTACCATAATACCTCCAAATTGGGGTCAACACCCCCCAAGTGTTTGTATTTCTTTTCTTTTTCCTATCTTTCTATTATTTGTTTTAATTTAATTATTTCCTTTTAATTCATAAATTAATATTTTCATAACATAAAAAAATATTTAAAAAAATCAGAAAAGACAAAAAATATAAAAATATTTTATTTAAATGTTTTCTTTGTAAATAAATTGTATTAATTAATTTAGTTAATTCTAGGTTTGAATTTTAATATTTTTGTAATAAACTAAAAAAATGTAGAATTAGGGTTTTATACTTTTATCCTTTTTTTTTCACCATATTTAATTATTAATTATTATTTTGTAAATAAAGTTTACCATGTAAATAATTAATTAAAATTAGGTCAAACTAAAAATATTTCTTAATAAATAAAAAATAGTTAGAACTAGGGTTAATTAACTTTTCTTTTTAATTCCAATTTAATTTTCTTACTAAAAATCCATAAATGCAAAAAACCCCAAAAAAATAATTTCCTTTTCTCATTTAACTTAATTAATTTGTTAATTATAATTTAATTTCCTTAAAAGGGTCCAACGCCCTCGCATTCGATCATAATTCTAATTCGCGCGCTTATTTTATTTCCTTTTTTATGTAATTCTCCCAAAGCCATGTAATAGATTAATTAGGATATTTATTTTCCGCACTTTATTTTATTTCAAATCGGGTCTTGGACTAATTTGGCGATGTAGACCCGCGCCTTTGTAATAGCGTAGGACTTTTAATTCCGCACCTTTTAACTGTTAATTAATTCGCATGAAAGAATGAATGCCAAAATAAAAGCAACACGTAGATCACCAATGCATGAACAAGATAAATATAAATGAACATGACACACAAATCACACACCACCCCTAGGGTACGTCTCACTATTGCCTTGCCCCTCGAAAGGTGGTCGTCGAGTAGAGGATGTTTTAGTAAGTCCTCATGTCCATGAACATGGCATGAGGGTAGCTTCTAAGGTGTCTTCCTATTGCTCCGGTGATCACCATGTCCCGAACCCTCGAATTGACCCGAACACCTCCAACAGTAGTGCTACCTACCTCTCAATGGTGGGATGACACTACTTTAAGGACATTTACACAGACGGATTCCTTATGGTAGGTAGAGAACTCGTAGATACTTGCTCTAATTTCAAAACAAATCAAAAATACTTTTCACACCGACACTTTTCGAAAAGCTTTCGAAAGCAACTTTTCAAACACTCTTGAGGACTGATACAAGAGTCGAACTGAAATTTTCAAAGAAACTTTTTTAAAACCCACAGTTGAAAAGCAAACAAACCATTTTGAAAACACAAGTGAGCAAGTATCTAAGAGCCCATGGATAACCATGGATAGAAAGGGTGCTAACACCTTCCCTTTCTATAATCTACCTCCCGAACCGAGAACAATCTCTATAAGGAATTTTTCTGTGCTTTTGTCCTTTCCATTTGGAGAAAATAAAAGACGATGGCGACTCTTGCTTACCGCGACATTTCGCGAACCAGCGTTAAACAGTCAGTTCCAGATCCACCGATCACAGGTTTATTTCCAATTGTTTTAATTTAAGAAACTCAAATAATTAAAATAAACAGTTGAAAAGATAAAAGGAATTAACTGATCAAAAGAGGATTTTTTATTCATCTTTAATGGTTTGTTACAATTTATTATTTGAACAACTGTAAATTTATTTACATCCTTGTTTATAATAATAATGTTACAAATAATTGAAATGAAATAAGATACTTCCTAAATTTCCTAAGTCTTCATCTTCTATCCAATGCTCCTTTGCTCAATTATCTTTACCTGCAAAAACAAAGAAAAGAAAAGTCAAATGCAGATAAAATAATTAAAGAGCAGACAGATAAAAATTGGATTCATCATTAAAGGCAATTGGCCGGAATCAGTTTGCCCTCTCTGCAAATCACAAGATTTCTCTTGGTTCACAAAGAGGGATGAAAGTTTGCTTGCAATTAAAGTATGAAATGCACAAGTATACAAAATGCACAAATTCAAATTTTCAAACATACTGCATTGTCAACAAGCTGCATAATCAAAAAGGCAAACTGAACTAGGCCTAACCAAATCAAAAAGGCAAGCCGAAAGTCACAATTTCAAACTATCCAAGATATCCAAAAGTTGTCCAAAAGGATATGGAAAGATATCAAAGTACAAAATGCTGTCAACAAAGTATGTAGAGTAAACCAACAATGCAAGCAAACTCTTCCAATCACATCATTTTCCAGCAGCTACCTTTTCAGAAAAGACAAATTTAAACAATATAAAATTATTGTTTAATCTGTCAAGAGAGAGAGAGAGAGAGAAGAGAAAAAGAAAGGGCTTACAGGCTTTAGGCTTGAGGAATATAAAACAAACTGTCATCAACACAGTAGAAGAGAAAAAGAACACAAAGAAAACAAACAAAAACCAAACTGTAACATTGAAAAGCCAAAGCCTCTAAACCTGCATCAAGTCAAAAAGCCTCTAAACCTGCATCAAGTCAAAAAGCCTCAAACTGAAGCTTAAACAGGTTTCAACACAAGCCTAAACATCAACCTGCATATGCCTTAAAGCCTGAAATGCCTCCAAACAGTATCAAAAAACAACCTGCTATACAAGCTTACAAACACAAACCAGAAGCATCAAGCTTCCAGCCTTACCTGTTGCAAACCCAACCTGTCAAAACAAGCCTAAAACCTCAATGGCCTGTAACCATTCAAAGCACCTAAACTGTCCAAGCTCATACTAGAAGCCTTAAACTTGCTCCAAGCAAGCCTGAAAGCCAAAAGGCCATCAACCTGTCAAAAACATGAAGCCATAGCCTTAAACATACAAGCTGTATCAACAAATAACCAAACAGAACCATCAAACCTCAAGCCTTTTAAAAAAACCTGATTCAAAACCAAATTCCAAGCTTATAAGCCAGAAGCTCAAACCAGAGCATCCAGCCAAAGCCTTCATCTGCCAGTAAACCATATCAAACCAGAAAGAGCCCTCGAACACTAAGCATTCATACCATCAATCCAAACCATCCCAGAGTCAGCGAAATAGCCAAAACCCTCAGAAAGCTTTCATCATAGGGTTAGAACAACAACACATCAAAATCAACACACAAACATTCTAAGCATCTCAGCAAGCTCATAGTGGAAGAGGAAATGAAGCATATCGGAGGGGCAAAGCATACGAAGCATACGAAGCATACAAGCATACAGAGGCAAACATCCAAGCAGACAAGAAGAGGAAAGGAAGTGATTGTACAAAGGTTTTCAGTTTGTTCATCATTAAACCTAAAAAGCTAAAGCAAGATACTAGACAAACCGGAGCAAGCCTTGTCATCACCAAGCCTCCGCCTTCAGCCGTCCTAGAGCGCCTCCGATCCTCTCCTCCTCCGTCTCCAAGGTCAAAGGTAGTATTCTTATACACTTTTCATGCATTTCAAATAGCAAACAATAACATATAAAATCAGAATACGAAATCAAAACAATACAAAGGGAATTAATGAAAACCTTAGGACATAGAAACGAGAAATCAGACCTTGTAAACACTGCCTGAATGGTCCACGGAGGGAGAAGGAGGGATGACGGCGCCTGGTGGCCTTGCACGAAGGATTTTTGCTCAGAATCCATAGCTTGAGAAGAAGAAGAAGAGAATAAAGAAGCGATGAAGGAACGGCGCCGCGCTAAGCTCTGAAACCCTAATCCAAATGAAACAAACAAAAGCAACCCTAAACAAATTGTTGTGTCAAACCTGGGCCTTGCCCTGTAAAATGCCTGAAGCCCATTGATTCCAAGCGTGCACCCCCCCCCCCCCCATTTCCTCTTATTTTCTTTCAATTGTTTGTTTGGGCCAGCATAAATTCTAAAGGCCCATTTTTTTTTTATCCATTTTTATTTATTTCAAACTAACATTCTTTTTTTTATCATTTTATTTTTCCCTCTATAACTTAAACTAATATGTTTTGTATTTGCAAATAAAACAATACACTAAACCCTTTTTATATATAAACTTTTCTTAAATTACCTTTTTGTTAATAATTAAAAACGCATATTAATAAATACATAAAAAAAGTATAGATTTTCTTTTATTTCTTTTTTGACTAAACATTTGCTTATATATAAACATATAAAACATTAATTTTTCTTAAAAAACATTTCTTTTTCAACTTTTGTATATAAAATACTAATACATAAAAAATATTAATTTTCTCTAAATATTTTTCTTTCCTTAAAATATCTTGTTTTGTACATATTAACAAAAATACAAATATCCAAAACAAAATAAATAGACAATACTTAATTATTGCATTAAGTTAACATTTCTCACCTTGTAAATAAATTACGTGCACTTACACATTTACAATACACAAATACGTTGATACATTTACTTTGCTCCATTGACACATTTACATTGCTTTATTCCTATACATTGATACATATTACATTTGAGATTGCAATTCGATTTGGTTGTAATTATTTGGGCATTACTCTCCTATTTAAGTCTCATCCCCATTTGTAATTATTTGTACCCCCACTCCCGGATACTTATTTGTAATAGCGTAGACTTTAAATTCCCGCAATTTATCGCTTTCAAATATACCATGGTTAGACCTAGGGTTTGTATGTACATAAAAATCAAACGCTAGATAACCTAATACAAAGACAAATACATGAAATCAATACACCAATCACACTTGCACCCCTAGGGTAATCCCGCTTGTTTCCTTCCAAAAGGGGCCATGCTTGCACGTCGAGTTTCTTTAGCAAAACAAAACAAATCAAATGATCATAGTCCCTCGATGATGCTTTCGAAAGTTGCCTAATCAAAATGATCATAGTCCCTTCAAGCAAATTGCCAAAGACACTTGACACCATTGCATTCATGGTCCATACAATGACCCGCGTCTGTCCCGTTAAACATCCTAACGCAAGATTGTCCACCAAATACAATGGTGGAACAAAATTGTTAAAAAGGGTTAAAACATGAGAAAAACCTTTGAGTAAATTTAGGGGTAGACAACTCTTAGTTACTTGACAAACTTGCAAAACACGCTTGCCTACTTTTCAAAACCACACTCCATAAACACTTTCAAAAACAAACTTCCAAAAACATTTGAAACATCTTTTCGAAAAGATACACACCTTTGTAAAACACTCAAACACGAGTCATTACAACGGTTGCCTAGACAAGACGTATTTTTCAAAACATTTTCAAAACACACACACACACACACACCATTTCAAGCAAATCAAAGGCACGTGATCTAAACAAGTAACTAAGAGCCCATGGATAACCATGGATGAAAAGGGTGCTAATACCTTCCCTTTTCATAATCTACCCCCCGAACCCATGAAACATCTCAAAAGGTTTTTCCTGTGCTTTTTAACCTTTCCTTTAGGATAAAATAAAAAGTCGGTGGCGACTCTTGCTAAACCGAACAAGTGCAAATACAAACGCAAAACCTCAAGTCAGTTCTCCCACCGTATCACAGAACTGGCGACTCTGCTGGGGATAATTCTTAAAAGTGGGGTTACCTTAGGGTTTAGATCACCTTTACATTCTTGCTTTGATTGCCTTGATTGTTTTACTTTTTGGGTCCTTGTTTGGGTTTGTTGTAAATCCTACACCCGGATTTGAGGCACCTTTTTAGGTAAATAGCAATAAAACTGTGAGGGAACTGTGCGGGGTATACCGACATGGTTGAAGCAGTAAGCTATGTTAGTGTGACATATTTGTTAGTACCGGTAACCCTTGAGTTCAATCAAGGAGAGTACGGGGCCGCTGAGTGATGTCGTGAAGCACTAACGAACTATTAGAACCTTAATTGACCATCCTAGCCTTTTTAGGGGTAGTGAGATGACCGACTTTGGTGCAGTCCGAAGTTGGTAGATACTCGATACTACACTCATTGAGGGTTGTTTTCTTGGAATATTTTGGTCGCCAGTTAAGTGGCTAAACCAAAACAATGAACACAGAAAACAATCCAATGATATTGAGCTCCTTAGAACCCGGTTTCTATTTTAGGACAGGATGAGCCAACTAACTTCAAGAGGGTACTTACCTACAAACCCCATGCAAGCCTAAACCTAAGGACTTGTTTGCTTTGTGTGAATATGATTACCTGTATATACAATCACTTGCTTTTGCATACATGTACATAACATCATAACATCATACCATAGCATTTTCAATAACCATTTCAAGGATCTCGAGGGTTCTTTTGATGCAGGGTTACGTTGAACCAGACGTCTACCAAAGGGCAAGAGGTTTTCTCCTCTAACAAATGCCATCCAAGATCAAGTGCAACAACTTGAATCAAGGGCTATGACCCACTCGACATGGTGAGCTTGATTCTCATGGAAAGACATCCACCGATGCAAAGTTCTCCAATCAAAGATCAAGTGCAACAACTTGAATCAGGGGCTATGACCCACTTGACATGGTGAGCTTGATTCTAGTGGAAAGACATCCACCGGTGCAAAGTTCTCCAATCAAAGATCGAAGTTCAACCTCTAACATTCTCTTGTGTTTACCCCAAGAGATCCTTGAAAGCATGCATCCACATATCATGCATTGCATCTTGACGATCTTTCCTTTTTCAGGTTTCCTTACTCTCCTACTGTTTATTTCAGTAAGAGATGGCTCTAGAAAGGACTGTCAAGGATATCTAGGACCAGACTGCTTAGCTGCAGGAAATGTTCTTGAACCTGTCCCTGGGGCAAGAAGAAATGAAAGCTCTCCTCACAAAGGGCTTGGTCTAGGAGACTTCAAACAATGCCAGGAGTGATCAGTTGGAAGCACCGCAGTCTGAGCTGACAACAATGAGGATCCAAATGACGGGGCAACTGGTGTGCCAAATGTCTCTCATCCAAGACATGTCTCAAAGACAAGAGGAACTCAGAGTTCTCTTCAGCCAACTGCTTCGGGAAAACCAAGTGGGGCAGACCTCTGAGGTTTAAGAGCAAGTCACCACTAAACCCCCATCCAGACAAGAAGACAAAGGGAAGGCTCCTCTGCTTGATTCAGGGTCACAACCCCATCAACAACCTCGCCAGCGTCAACGCGGTAATCGGCGTAAGCAAAATACATCGGGAAGACAGTTCACGGAGACTGACATACCGTCATCTCTGATTCTGGAGCGCTTGTTGGAGGTCAACCTGACTGCTTTGAGGGATCCTATTCGGAAGCCCAATACCTCCGCTCCTAACTATCATCCCGACGCATTTTGTGTGTACCACTCCTACAGCCCGGGGCATGACACCGACGACTGTTGGGCCTTGAAGAACAAGATTCAAGATCTAATTGACATTGGAGTGCTGAGGTTCATGCCAGACGACGAGATGAAAATCTTCCGTTAAGGAGTTCTCCACCTGGAGTGACAAAGCTCAAACTGAAAGACTTTTGCTTCATTTGAATTTTCAAAGTTGTAATTTCTTTTGTTATTCAAACAATTATCTGTTGATGTTAAACTCTGTTTCATTAATGCATTGCATATGTTTGTCTTGAATTCATCCATTCGTTTTCACTACTCTTATGCTTTCTTTATGATATTTAACTCTTGATAAAAAGCTGCAAGCCTTTAGAGGGAGGATGACGAAACAATACTGTGATCGGTGGAAATAGAACTGACTGTTTTAAAGCTGGTTCACGAAATGTCGTGGTAAGCAAGAGTCGCCACCGTCTTTTATTTTCTCCAACATGGACAGGACAAAAGCACAACAAAATTCCTTATGAGATAGTTTCTCGGTTCGGGAGGTAGATTTATAGAAAGCGAAGGTGTTAGCACCCTTTATATCCATGGTTATCCATGGGCTCTTAGATACTTGCTCTTATGTTTTCAAAATGTTTGCTTTTCAAAGTGTGAGTGAGTTTGAAAAAGTTTCGTTTAAAGATTTCTGAATAACTCTTGTATCAGTCCTCAAGAGTGTTTGAAAAATTGTTTTGAAAGCTTTTTGAAAGTGTCAGTGTGAAAAAGGTTTTTTTTTTATTTGTTTTTGAATAGAGCAAGTATCTATGAGTCATCTACCTACCCTAAGGAATTAAGTTGTGTAGAAGTCCTTAAGGTAGTGCCATCCCACCATTGAGAGGTAGGTAGCACCACCGTTGGAGGTGTTCAGGTCAATTCGATTTTAGGGACAGTGTGGTCACCGAAGCAATAGTAGGACACCTTAGAAGCTACCCTTATGTCCTTGATCCTTAAATCCGAGGCAACCGTTTCGAGGCAACTATTCCGAGGCAACTGTTTCGAGGCAACTGTTTTGAGGAAACTGTTTCGAGGCAACTGGATCATGGACATAAGGACTTACTAAAACGTCCTATACTTGACGACCACGTTTCGAAGGCAACAGGTGAGGCGTACCCTAGAAGTGGTGTGTGTATTTGTGTGTTGTTTTCAGTTTAACAGTTATCTTTGATCATGGCATCGTGAGCTATGCTTGTTTTTAATTAACCATACATTCTTTCATACAATTTAGAATTTAAGAGTGCGGAAATTTAAATGCGGAAAGATAAAAGCTACGCTATTACAAGGCGCGGGTCTATACATCGCCAAAGTACAAAGACCCGTTTGATAAAAGATGCGGAAAGTAAAAAGACCTAATTACTATTACAATCCTTGAGCAGTTACATAATATTCAAAAGAAAATAAAGCGCGAAAGAAATAAATTGGACGTTCGAGGGTTTTGACCCTTTGCTTGAAATTAAATTAAATTAAAGTCTAATTATTATTCAAAGAAAGAAAAGGAATGTTTTTTTTATGTTTTTGTATTTATGAAAATAAGGAAATTTAAAATCAAGAGAAACCCTAATTCTAAGTTATTTTAATTATTTAAGAAAATACTAAAGTTAACATAATTTACTAATTGATTAATGTACATGTTTATTTACAAAAATAAATAGTAATTATAATAATAAATAATGAGAAAAATAATTAAGAAAGAGATGAAAATGTAAAAAAAAACCTAATTCTAGATATTTTTTATTTGTTAAGAAAAAGATTAAAGTAAAACCTAAATTAACTAAATTACTTATTAACATTTATTTACAAAAATAAATTAATGAGTAAATTAATAAATAAATATTTTTTTGGTTTTTTTGATTTATTTATTATGAAAAGAAAATTATTTTAGGTGAATTAAATAAGAATAATTAAGGCAATTAAAAGAATTAAAAAAAAAGAAAATGAAATTAAATATACAAACAAGGGGGGGTGTCTGGCCCATTATGGAGGTAAGATTGAAGAATTCTGGCCCATTGAAACATAGAACTCGTTTGAATTTCCAAATCGTGTGTACGCTGGTTGACTAGGGTGTATCCTGGAATTCTCCTTCTGGCCTTCAGATTGATCTTGAAGCCACTTGGCAGGCTAGCGTATGAGCGTATATGGTGAACCTTTGAGTGAGCGCTGCATGGAAACGCGTTAAGACAAAAATTATGCAATATATGGGGGGACCTGGGAATCGAACCCAGGTCCTAGTGGTTACAAGGCGTGTCATCCACCATCTGAACCAAGCAGCGCGTTTGTAATGTTAGTGGAAAACAATGATTATATAAAAAGAAACAACGTTAGTGGTATAAAACAAAAAGCGCGCTGGATATTTGAACTGTCCAACCATAAGATGACACGCCTACCTTCGTCTTTGTTTTCTCTGCAAACATAAAGCAAGTAGCGGGGGTTTTAAATCCCCACAAACTGAAACCTGTAAAAATAGCGATTAGAAGAGGGGTTAATATAAAAAGGGCGCGATTGTTTCAAACGATTCGTCTTGTTGCCACGAATATGTCCATACAGGTTTGGTGGTCTAATTTTACCATATATGAGAAGCCCCAATTTTGAAGTTCTGAAACCCTAGGTTTCATCAATGGTGGATTTCGATTCAAGCATTTTTAGAACAATTAAACTATGCCAAAAGTTTCAGGGAGATGTTAGTAGCATGAATCAATGATCAAAACACATGAATGATGCATAGAAATTGAAATTCGATTATGGACATATTTATGAAAAAGGTGATTCTGTTCTACCGATTCTTGGAGTATGGGGACTTGTTCTTGATGCCAACAGCCTCCTAGCAATGTCAGTAACGTAATGGAAAAGGTTTTAAGCCTTGAATCGCCCTACAAATATGAAATCAGTTTCAAGCTTTTTGTGGAAATTTTGCAATTTGGTTATCAGTTTGTGAGCAGCTTTTTCGTGTCTTTTTCAATTAGGTTAGGTCTTGCATAAGTATATGAACGATTCTAGGTCAAAAAACAAGCCCATAAGTCCATGAATTAATGTTTTGAATCTTTGATTTTCATCATATCTTTTTCAATCTTTTTTCATGGAAACCCTTGCTAATCATGGAAAATCTTCCCTTTTTGAATGTGAAACGACTTGCCAGCTTTCCCTAGTATGATTTGCTGCACAAAAAGATTTGAAAAGCATTATTTGATATTTTTCTACAATTAAAACTAATTAAATGAATTAATAAGAATAAAAATTCAATTAATTAATTAAAAATAAGAAAATAAATCATTTTTAGCTCAATGGGTCGTGCATAGGCTTTGGGTAATGATTCAAGGAAGAATTTGTGGCCCATTAGCAAATTTGAAGTGTTTTAGGCAAAGTTGACTTTTCAAAATTCCCAAAAATTTCCCAACTTCTCCAATGCATATCTTGCTCAATTTTGAAGCTATGAACATGTTCTTGGACATTTTGGAAAGATCTTGAAGTCCTCTAACCAATGCCTTTGGTCCCATGTCATTTTGATTTACCAAACTCAAGTTATGGTCTTTGACTTAAAGTGCCTTTTTGTTGACCTTTGAAAATGACCTATAATGTTGAAATTGATAACTTTTTGTGAGAGCATTTCTTGGACTTGGAGTGTGAAGATGAGTTGTAGGAAATGTCATCCCCTTCAAAACGAGCTTTGGATGGGATTTTTATGATAAACCATGAGGAAGTTATGCCCTGGTTAACTTGCAGTTAACTTTTCAACTATTCAAAAATAGAAACTTTTGCATCTTGAGACTTTTTGAGCCATGCTTTAAGAATCATGATCAAGAATTGATCAAATGATGATTGTGGCTTCAAAATAAGATGTTGACCAAAATTTTTGACTTTTGACTGTCAAATGACCATTTTGCCCCTGCAGTTGACTGTGAAGTATTTAGGGTTTTTGACTGTGCAATTTGATGCTGTGAGTCTTGAAACTTGACATATGGATGCTTGACCATGTATGTAGGCATGTGGGACTTGATTGGACCCTTGAAAACCTCAATTTCTTTGCAAGAACCAAAACCCTAATTTTGACTGTATTAGGAGGCAATTGGACTGTGCAACCCTTGAGAGATTTTGAACCATGATCTTGGCAAATCTTGAAGAATATGAGAGGGCAAATTTTGGGGTACAACAATTGCCCCTGTTCAATCTTCTTAGACCTGAGGATGTAGATTGGTTGGCGTGCCTTTCGTGATCCGAAGGTGGAAGATGATTGAACACTAAAGTGCCCAGAAATTTGCGCTCACATGTTAGCAGTATGATGGCGGGAATGGGCTTACAGATGCCATTTGGAGAGATGATGGATAGGGGTATGGGCTTATAGATGTCATCTGGAAGTGTGACAGAACTTTGTCGGGAATGGGCTTATAGATGCCATTTGGAGACTGTTGTTATGTGGATGGGCTTATAGATGCCATCTAGGTGTCGATCGCGTAAGAGATTCCTTAGCGAGAACTTGCGTACCTGAGAAAGAAAGATAATTACCTGGCCTGTTACAGGAGTTGATCTTCAAAATCTTTATGTAGATGTGCCCTGGCTGGATACAGGAATCGAATATGGAGAATAGTCGTCAACAGATACACCCTGGCAAGATACAGGAATCGGATCTTCTAACTCTTCAGACGTGCCCTGGCAAGATACAGGAATCGAGTCTGGAATACAGTCGTCAACAGATACACCCTGGCAAGATACAGGAATCGGATCTTCGAACTCTTCAGACGTGCCCTGGCAAGATACAGGAATCGAGTCTGGAATTAGTCGTCAACAGATACACCCTGGCAAGATACAGGAATCGGATCTTCAAACTCTTCAGACGTGCCCTGGCAGGATACAGGAATCGAGTCTGGAATCAGTCGTCAACAGATACACCCTGGCAAGATACAAGAATCAGATCTTCAAACTCTTCAGACGTGCCCTGGCAGGATACATGAATCGAGTCTGGTATAGTCGTCAACAGATACACCCTGGAAAGATACAGGAATCGGATCTGGAATCACGACAGTTGATAGCAATTATCTTTGTATTGACCTTTGTCCTGAAAAGACAAAACGTTAGTTGTATGCAATGTCATGATGTATGAGATGCGTGATGTTCTCAAAATAAATGAGATTGTATGTTCATGATGCGTATGTGCATGCTATAATGTATGAAGATGTGATGTTTATGAGCGTATTTTTGTCTAGGAAAATAAATCCTTGACGGGTGCTGGGAAGTTGAGTCCTGGGCTGATGTGGAAGAGTAGAGCTTTTTGTTTCCGCTGGGGATGATAGTTGCAAGAATACCGGTAGGAGAAGATGACTCCATTGGAGAATAAACTTGGCGAATAGATTGCTCTGCGGGGAATTACTCTGTGGGGAAAGAGAGGTACTTTGCTGAGGTTGATGATAACTCCGCTGGGGATAGGAAGACTTCGCCGGGGACGGTCTTTCTATGGTTTTTTTGGCTGAGGATAACCCAGTTATATCCTGGTGGGGAAATAACCTTTGAATAAAGTCGGGGGAGCGTTCGTGCTCTGCAGGGGATAAGCTTTCCAGAATCTACTGGGGATAAGCTTTAAGACCTGCTGGGGATATGGATTCCACTCTCCTGGGGCGACTTTTGAATTGGACTAGGGAAATGGCTCCACTGGATATCCGGTATTCCGCCGGGGAACAATCTTAGATCAAGATTGTCGGGGATGCTTGTTAGGAATGTCTGTATGCTCCGTTGAGGAATGTTGAGATCTGCTGGGGATAATCCAACTTCCTTAAGGCTGACAGTAGACTAACTCTGTCCGGGGAGAGTGTTGCCGACTTGTTGGAGATATTGTGCCTTCTCTGCTCGGGGAGAGAATTGTTGAATCTTGTTCTTACCTGGCGGGGAGTATGGCTGAACCTTGGCTCACTCTCTGTGGAATTAAGGCATCTTGGTTGCATTCTTCAGCCGAATTTACCTTGGTACCTTGGTGGACAGAGTAATTAGATTGCTTAGACAACTCATTATTGCCCCTGTTTCTGATGTTACCTGTAATTAATCCTTTGTTTCGTATGCAAATATTTATGAGTTAGCAATTAATGTCAAATGCATATATCAAAAATTGAACATTGGACGTTCTTCACAAGACAAAACAGAAAAAGAAAGGTAATTGGCGATTGGTCTGAAAAGTGATTTTGTATTGATTTTTGAATTTTCCTGTAAATAGGCGTTTTATGTACAAGAGGCTGACGTCCTAGTAAGAGAACGCCGCCGAACAACAGAGTTTATACAATTTTGTGAAAAAGGAAAACAAAACAGCTATGTGAAGGAAGATAATCCCACTAGGTTTCAACTCTGCTATCGCCTTTATATCTTTGAGTGTCTCATCACTTGGCTGCTCGATTGAAGATGAAGCTGATTGATCGATGCCGTCTGAACCTGATGTTGATACCGGATTCCGGATGCAAGGTAATCCAATGAGACATAGTATTACGCTTTAATCCCTAACTTTTGCTTGGACCGCCCTTTCGGGTTTTCAGTCCACCGGGATACCCATTTTTGCCCAAGCCGCCTTTTCAGGTTTTCGACTTGCCGGGTGTACAGATTTTTCCATTTCATCCCTTATTTTTGCCCGAACCCTTTTGGTTCGCCGGGAAGCCCTAATTTTTGCCTAGGTATGTCAACCTAGCGGGTCTTTAATCATGCATAATATCTTTTTACTATGTCTGCATTGGCGGGGTGAGGAAGGTCGTCACCATCCATGGTGGTTAGAATCATGGCTCCTCCTGAGAACACATGTTTAACCACAAATGGCCCTTCGTACGTAGGGGTCCATTTGCCCCTGGGATCACTTTGAGGAAGAATGATGTGCTTGATTACCAGGTCCCTAACTTGATACTCTTGTGGTCTGACTTTCTTGTTAAATACCCTGATCATCTGTTTTTGATACGTTTGACCATGACAAATAGTAGTGAGTCTCTTTTCGTCAATTAGGTTTAATTGGTCAAGTCGAGTCTGGATCTAGTCATCTTTGCTCAAATCTGCATCCTTCATTATCCGGAGAGAGGGTATCTGGACTTCAATCGGCAAGACTGCCTCCATGCCATAGACCAAGGAAAAGGGAGTTGCCCCGGTTGACGTTCTTGCTGAGGTACGGTACCCATGAAGAGCAAACGGTAACATCTCGTGCCAATCTTTATAGGTCACTGTCATCTTCTGCACAATCTTTTTGATATTCTTATTAGCTGCTTCTACAGCCCCATTCATCTTCGGCCGGTAAGGAGAAGAGTTGTGGTGCTGTATCTTGAATTGCTCATAGAGCTCAGTGATCATCTTGTTATTAAGATTGGTACCATTGTCCATAATGATTCTTTCCGGGACGCCGTATCGACAGATCAGATTATGCCAAATGAACCGTGCCACAACGTTCTTGGTTATCGTGGCGTAGGAAGCCGCTTCAACCCACTTCGTAAAGTAATCAATCGCTACCAGGATGAAGCGATGCCCGTTGGATGCTGTAGGTTTAATCTCGCCGATCATATCAATGCCCCACATTGCGAAAGGCCAAGGTGCAGTCAAGACATTCAGAGGAACTGGAGGAACGTGCACCTTATCTGCATAAATCTGGCACTTGTGACATGTCCGAGAATGTTGGTAACAATCAGCTTCCATTGTGGACCAG
This sequence comes from Vicia faba, assembly GCA_948472305.1. Lineage (NCBI taxonomy): Eukaryota > Viridiplantae > Streptophyta > Magnoliopsida > Fabales > Fabaceae > Vicia > Vicia faba. The sequence continues at coordinate 360,724,081 of OX451738.1, forward strand.
AAATATCCTTCCCGAAGGATTTTCTTTGCCATGGTGTGTCCACTGGAATGTGTTCCAAAGGTACCTTCATGCAGTTCTGCCATGATCTTTTCTGCTTCCGTCTTATCCACACAACGCAGTAAGGTCGGATCATGGTTTCGCTTGTAGAGAATGTCGTTGCTGAGGAAGAACTTTGCAGCGAACCTTCTCAGGAACTTCTTTTCATTGATGGATGCACCATCGGGGTATTCTTGAGCTTCCAGATACCTCTTCACCTCATGATACCAAGGTTTTTCAGTTACCACCTCAGTCTCAAGATCACAACAATATGCAGGTTCGTCCAGTTTCCAGATAATGATCCGGGGAGCCTCGTTATCCCATTTGACCTTGAACATAGAAGACATCATAGCCAACGCGTCCGCCAACTGATTCTCCTCTCTTGGGAAATGTTCAAAAGTTATCTCTGTGAAATGGGGGATCAATGTCAACACACACTCTTTGTAAGGAATAAGGTTTGGGTGTTTCGTATCCCACTCGCCTTTGATCTGATTGATCACGAGATCGGAATCTCCGAAGACACTCAGAAACTTGATCCTTAAGTCAATCGCAGCTTGAAGACCCATGATGCACGCCTCATACTCCGCCATGTTGTTGGTGCAGTTGAAACATAGTCGGGCAGTAAGTGGAGTATGAGTGCCTTAAGGGGATATGATCACAGCGCCAATACCGTTACCCAAAGCGTTGGAGGCTCCGTCAAAGTGCATAGACCATCGGGATCCTTCCTCAGGTCCTTCATCCGGTCCAGGTACTTCACAATCAGTCACTACCATGATGTTCTCGTCGGGAAATTCGAAGTTCATTGACTGGTAGTCATCCACTGCCTACTGTGCCAAATGGTCTGCCAATACACTTCCTTTGATAGCTTTCTGAGTCGTGTACTGGATGTCGTATTCTGTCAAGATCATCTGCCATCTTGCTATTCTTCCGGACAGGGCAGGCTTTTCGAATATGTACTTTATTGGATCCATCTTTGAAATCAACAGAGTAGTGTGAGTCAGCATATACTGTCTCAGCTGGCGAGCATCCCATACCAAAGCGCAGCAAGTTTTCTCGAGCAGTGAGTATCGGGTCTCACAGTCGGTAAACTTTTTGCTAAGGTAATAAATGGCGTGCTCTTTTCGGCCAGACTCGTCATGCTGCCCCAGCACACACCCCATTGAGCTGTCAAGTACTGTCAGGTATAGTATTAGAGGTCTCCCTTCAACCGGAGGCATAAGAATGGGTGGTTCTTGGAGATACTCTTTGATTCTGTCAAAAGCGGCCTGACATTCATCATTCCAACGTACTACTTGATCTTTCTTCAGCAGCTTGAAGATTGGTTCACAAGTAGCAGTTAGGTGTGAGATGAACCGGGCAATGTAATTCAGACGCCCTAGAAAGCCTCTGACTTCTTTCTCTGTCTTAGGAACTGGCATCTCTTGTATAGCTTTAACCTTGGCAGGGTCCACTTGAATACCTTTGTCGCTCACGACGAAGCCTAGCAACTTTCCAGATCTTACCCCAAAGGTGCACTTGTTTGGGTTCAACCTCAGCTTGTACAATTTCAGACGGTCAAACAACTTCTGTAGATGGTCAAGGTGTTCCTCCTCAGTTTGGGACCTTGCAATCATATCATCGACATATACTTCAATCTCATGATGGATCATGTCATGAAATAAAGCAACCATGGCACGTTGGTAGGTTGCCCCAGCATTTTTCAGTCCAAAAGGCATGACCTTGTAGCAGAAGGTGCCCCACTGAGTAACAAAGGTAGTCTTTTCCATATCTTCAGGGGCCATTTTGATCTGATTATAACCTGAAAAACCATCCATGAAGGAGAACACCTTGTGCTGAGCAGTATTGTCAACCAGAACATCGATGTGAGGTAGAGGGAAGTCATCCTTGGGGCTCGCCCTATTCAGATCCCTGTAATCAACACACATTCTGACCTTACCATCTTTCTTTGGTACCGGAACCACGTTGGCAACCCACTGAGGGTAAGAAGTCACTGCTAGAAACCCTACATCAAATTGCTTCATAACCTCAACTTTGATCTTTTCGGACATCTCTGGACGCATACGGCAGGTCTTTTGTTTAACTGGAGGGCAATTTTCCTTGGTAGGCAGGTGGTGGACCACAATGTCGGTATCCAACCCAGGCATGTCTTCGTAAGACCAGGCAAAGATTTCCACATAATCATGCAACATCTGAACCAACCGTTGTTTCACACTGAGCTCTAGATTAGCACCAATCTTAACTTCCTTTCTGTCTGTCTCAGTACCCAGATTTACCGTTTCCACTGGCTCTTCATGCGGCTGAATGGCCCTCTCTTCCTGGAGTAACAGTCTTGCAAGCTCACCAGGCACTTCGCAATCGTCTTCACCTTCGTCTTCGGCTAAGTTGATCGGATTTTCGAAGTCATAACTGGCAGTAGCAGAGTCGTTACTAGTGAGATCCAGAGTGGATTGAAACCTGTATGAGTGAGTGTGTGTAAATATAGCTGTTTTGCAATATATAAAGAAAGAAAGAAAGAAAGGGAGCACAAGATTTGAAATGCGAAAAACGTCCAATGTCTTTATTCATGATATATGGAAATGACAAGTAATAAGCCCTCACAAATGAAGCCACGGTGCCCCGGGTAAAACACCGGGCCAGAAAGTTTCAATTTATTGTTCATTACAAATAAAAAACAAAGGAATTCATTACTGCGTAACAAAAGTAACAGGTATGTAGTCTTTTGCAGTCCAATTGTTCAGTCCACCGTCAGTCGTCGGGTATATCCAGCTATCAAACTCAGATTCCTCCGCATCGCCTTCAATAGCATTCACTCCCGGGTTGGTGATGAACACAGGAGGTCTTCCGATCCTTGCTTTGCGTACAGCCCTCTGAGCCTCTGCAGTAAAACCCAACCCAAACTTGTCGGTCTTAGGAGTAAAATCAGGGAGCCTGTCCCAGTTAGCACATTCACCTTTCTCAATTACAGCCCGGGCATCCTTCAAGGAAGCCATCTTCAAAGGAAAGTCTTCTTCAATTACTGTCTCAGCTGACGCCAATGTTGGAGGTACCTCTTCAAAATGTTGAAAGGGGGTTTCAATAAACTCCCCGTCCATCTCTATATACCGGAATGAATTCAGATGACTAACCATGTATTCTTCCTCCCCCTGCACTGTAACAATCTTCCCTCTGACAGGGTACTTGAGCTTCTGGTGTAGAGTGGAGGTCACAGCCCCAGCCTTGTGGATCCAGGGACGACCCAGCAAACAGGAATAAGATGGGCGAATGTCCATCACATAGAACGTTGACTCAAAGACTTGAGAACCAACACGAATCGGAATATCCACTTCACCATGTACCATCCTCTTCGACCCGTCAAAGGCTCGGACAATGATGTTACTAGGCTTCAACTCCAGACCCTCACAATCCAACCTGTCTAAGGCCTTCTTGGGCAATACATTCAGCGAAGAACTGGTGTCCACCAACACGTGTGCGAGGGTAGTGCCCCTGCATTCTATGGAGACATGCAAGGCATCATTGTGGTTCTTTCCCTTAGCGGTAAGATCAGCATCCGAGAAACCCAAACCATTGTCAGCGGTCAAATTGGCCACACAGTCAGTAAATTGGTCCGCAGATATCTCTTGTGGCACATGAGCCGTCTTCAGAAATGAAATCAGGGCCTTGGCATGGGCCTCTGAGCATAACAATAATGATAGCATGGAGATCTTAGAGGGGGTATGCCCCAGCTGTTCAACGACGTTGAAGTCGCTCTTCTTGATGATTTTAAGGATTTCCTCCATCTCTTGCTGGGAGGCTTCAACATTAACAGTCTTCGGTGTCTCCATCTGGGCAGGCACATCATCAATCCCTTTGCCCCGAGTGTCAGATGACTCGGCAGCAGGGGTAGAAACTTGATCAGAAGGGGAAACATGCGCACGTGTAGGCGTGATGATAAGAGGTCTTCGGATAACTGGTGGCGCAATGTCAGGCGAGAAGAGCCTGCCACTGCGAGTAACTTTAGCGGGACCAGTGATATTACTGATACCGGTACTGGTGTTGAATTCCTGCTTCACTCCAAGTACATACACATCTGCCCCATAGTGCCATGGGACAGCCTTGTCAGATTTATAGGGGAGGGGCCCCGGAACAGTAATGATAATAGGTGCAACAAACATGATTTTGACTGGCTTCTCGGGGGAGCCTTGGTAGGATTGTTGAAGATGGTGACAACGGATACTTCTGCAGTAGGAACAAAAGGAACAACGGTCTTCTTGAACAAGATTTCTTTGCTATCCATCAGGCTTTGGATGCCTGACTTCAGCAACGGACAACCAGTAGAGGAAACAGCACACAGAAGGCAACCTTTGCTACAACCCGGAAATAAACCGGCCAGCAACAGGTTCCTCTTAACAGTCAATAAAGGGGTAGCAACATCATCCACAGAAACTGCATACAGGTCTTCTTCAATAGCATTTACTCCATGCTGGGGCATAGGAGCAGTCACCACGTTGGGCCTTTCAGGTGCCTTAAACTGTATTTCCTTCGCATCGATAAGGTCCTGAACCTTATTTCTTAGGGCCCAGCAATCATCAGTAGAATGCCCCGGGCTATCAGAATGATAAGCACAGTGGGAATTTGGATTATACTTCGGAGAGGTCGTGTTCACCACCTTTGGAGCCTCTCTGACGGTTACCAAGTTGGTCGATAACAGTTGCGGCAAGATCTGTGACAAAGTCATACTAAGCCGAGTATATTCTCTTCTGGGTCTCTCACCCCTTGGTTGGTTAGATTGCCGAGGGGCGGCAGCAGGCTTTGCAATCACCACCGCGTTGACAGCTTGGCGGCGTTCTGGTTTGTTTTGCCTTCTAGGCCCATACACAGTACTGGCTTCCTTTTTGAAAGGCTTTTTCTCAGAACTTGAGGACGCACCTTTCTGAATTTTCCCTGATTTCATACCAGCCTCTATTCTTTCCCCAGTCAGAATGAGATCTGTAAACCCTGCAGACGAATTGCCAATGAGATGATTGAAGAACGGCCCGGATAGGGTCCCCAAGAACATGTCCACGAGCTCACAGTCGGTTAATGATGGCTGCATCCTGCCAGCCAGGTCCCTTCATTTCTGCGCATACTCTTTAAAACCTTCTCCCGATCCTAGCGACATACCCTGGAGTTAGGTACGTGTAGGAGCGAGGTCGGCATTATACTGATACTGCTTGTAAAAAGCAGTAGCCAATTCCTCCCAGTTATGAACCTTGGTTCCATCCAGCTGATAGAACCATTCGAGATGAGTCCCTGAAAGACTCTCCTGGAAGAAATGGATCCATAAGTTCTTGTCCACAATGTATGGTTGGATCTTCCGCACATAAGATCTGAGATGTAGCTTAGGGCAGGACGCCCCGTCATACTTTGCGAAAGATGGTGCTTTGAACTTGTGTGGGATCACCACACCAGAAGATAGACCCAAGTCTCTGAAATCCAAACCAGGCACTTGTTGAATTTCCATGGCATTCAGGCGATCCTCTAACTGCTTGTATTTGTCTTCAGCTAGAGGATACTGCTCCTCATTGAAATCAGTCTCGTTGTCAGAGACCACTGGACTAGGGACCCTTCCCCCCTGGGGACTGCCTTTCCCTACAGAAGAACCAGCTTGATCAACCTCATTCTGCAGTGTGTTACCAAACCTCCGGCCCGTGTTGAATAGTACAGTTCTCTTCTTTTTCTTCTTAACCAGCAGAGCCTACAATTCCTCCTGTCCTTGGGCTAAACTCATGATCAGCTCTTGGAATTGGGCGTTCTGAGCCTGAAGGGCCTTGATGGATTTCTCGGTAGATGATTCAGGATTCATGATGGTGAGCTGAAATAAACAGCGAAGAAGATTAAACCACCTGTAAAAAAGAGTACCTGTTATGCACATGATGCATGATATGTGTTTATGCAATGCATTCAAGGGTTCGAAAGTTCAAATTTGTTGTAGACAAAAAGGAATACACGTTATCATTAAGAAATAATTGTTCAGTACATCAAGGCCTCATGGGAAAACATTACAAAGTAAATCAATCCCAGAAGACACTACGCGTCCTCTTTGGAGCTATGTAAGTGTTGAGAGTCTTTTCCTCGTGCAGTAGGCGGGTGAGCTCCAAGACCTTCTTCTCACTAGCATGTAGACTGGACTCAAGAGAATTCCGCTCTTCCTTAAGCTGGATCCAGCTTTTCTGCATTTCTTCCCAAGATGTAGGCATGTCAGGATGTTGAATGGTGTAGGACACCTCTCCTTCCAAAATTGGCTCTTTGATCACAGGGAGAACATGAGGATATGGCATTACTAACTTCTGGGAGCGGGCTCGTACCCACTTGAGATAAGGCTCCAACGAGATGGAGTTCCTGTGCCCCAGTGTCTTGTTGTCTACCTTATTGGGCATCCTCCAAGCTCTGATAAGTCTCTGGCGAAGTCCTTGTGCATCGTTGTCGAAGTCAAAAACTATGTCAGGAATTAACATGTCATGAGGGTCATCCCTCCGAGCATAACCAAACTGTCTCCAAGCTAGACACGGGTTGTAAGTAATACCTCCTCTGATTCCATGTAAAGGAACATTAGGAAACTCCCCGCAACGATCAATGATAGTGACGTCTTCTCTGGACCGAGAACACCAATGTATATCTGCATGCGTAAGAGTCATCAATCGTTGTGCCCATCTCAAACCCCGCTCGTTCTTCAAAACTGATTGTGGAAGGTGCGAAATAAACCACCTTCCCAGGAGAGGAGTGCAGCACATAAGAACACCTCTTTTTCTCATGGTTCGAGTGTAATATGAGTGAAGGATGTCCCCAAGCAACGTAGGTATAGGATTTCTGGACATGAAGATTTTGACAGCATTGATATCTATAAGCTGGTCGGGATTCGGGAACAACACCAATCCATAGACAAGGAGAACCATAACTTCTTCAAAGGCTTGTAGGTCAAGGGAATTCCAACATTCTTGGGCCTTCTCAAACAGAAACCTGGCCAAGAACCCTTTGATACCACTTCTAACTTCCCAATGTCCCTTGATGTCAGATGGTTGTAGGCGTAATGCTTTAGCAATCTCTTCAAGTTGGGGTTCCTTTTCCGTACCGTTGTAGGGTAGTTGACTAAGGATAGGGATCTTCAGAAGCCGGGAGAACTCTTCCAATGTAGGCACCAGTTGATAATCCAGGAAAGTAAAGCAGTGGTGCAGAGGGTCAAAGAACTGGAAGAGGACCTTTATCATATCTTCCTCAATGTTGGTGTTAACCAAGCTGATGAGTCTTCCATGTTTCTCACTGAAAGAAGAGCTCTCGGGAATCCTGGATATAAGTTCCTTAAGCTGAGGAGGGATCCTTACAAGGCTGATCTGAATTGTCTTTTTGCGGATAGTTTCCATGTCCTATAAAACAAGAACAAAGATGAAGATTCGAACCCCTGAAAATGTTAGTCAATATGTTGTATGATGTTATGATGCTATGATAAGGACACACCACAAATATTCACAAAAGCAAACATGGTAAAGCACACAAGTCACACAAGACAGCCCTTAGAGTTTAGGCCAGCATGGGGTCTGGGTATTACCCTCTTGAGGTTGGTGGGCTCAAACCTGTCCTATCAGAAGTAACCGGGTTCTAAGGGTCCCAATATCATTGGATTGCTTTCTGTGTTCATCGTTTTGATTTAGCCACTGAATTGGCGACCAAAATATTCCAAGAAAACAACCCTCAATTGAGTGTAGTATCGAGTATCAACCAACCTCGGACTGCACCAAAGTCAGTTATCTCACTACCCTAAAGAGGCCAAGATGGTTCAATTAAGGTTCCTAAGGTCAGTTGATGCTTCACGACACCACGCGGCGGCCCCGTACTCTCCTTGACTGGACTCAAGGGTTACCGGTACTCACCAAAGTGCCACATTAACGTAGCAGACTGCTTCAACCATATCGGTATACCCCGCACAGTTCCCTCACAGTCTTGTTGCTACTTTCTAAGAAGGTATCCCCCAGATCCGGGTTAGGATTTATAGAAATCCCAAGACAGTACCCACAATAATAAAGCAAACAATTCATACAATCGAAAACACAAGTGATCTTAATCCTAAGGTACACCTCACTTTAAGTTATCCCCAGCAGAGTCGCCAGTTCTGTGATCAGTGGAAATAGAACTGACTGTTTTAAAGCTGGTTCGCGAAATTTCGCGGTAAGCAAGAGTCGCCACCGTCTTTTATTTTCTCCAACATGGACAGGACAAAAGCACATCAAAATTCCTTATGAGATAGTTTCTCGGTTCGGGAGGTAGATTTATAGAAAGGGAAGGTGTTAGCACCCTTTCTATCCATGGTTATCCATGGGCTCTTAGATACTTGCTCTTATGTTTTCAAAATGTTTGCTTTTCAAAGTGTGAGTGGGTTTGAAAAAGTTTCGTTTAAAGATTTCTGAATAACTCTTGTATCAGTCCTCAAGAGTGTTTGAAAAATTGTTTTGAAAGCTTTTTGAAAGTGTCAGTGTGAAAAGGTTTTTTTTTATTTGTTTTTGAATAGAGAAAGTATCTATGAGTCATCTACCTACCCTAAGGAATTAAGCTGTGTAGAAGTCCTTAAGGTAGTGCCATCCCACCATTGAGAGGTAGGTAGCACCACCGTTGGAGGTGTTCGGGTCAATTCGATTTTAGGGACAGTGTGGTCACTGAAGCAATAGTAGGACACCTTAGAAGCTACCCTTATGTCCTTGATCCTTAAATCCGAGGCAACCGTTTCGAGGCAACTATTCCGAGGCAACTGTTTCGAGGCAACTGTTTCGAGGCAACTGTTTCGAGGCAACTGGATCATGGACATAAGGACTTACTAAAACGTCCTATACTTGACGACCACGTTTCGAAGGCAACAGGTGAGGCGTACCCTAGAAGTGGTGTGTGTATTTGTGTGTTGTTTTCAGTTTAACAGTTATCTTTGATCATGGCATCGTGAGCTATGCTTGTTTTTAATTAACCATACATTCTTTCATACAATTTAGAATTTAAGAGTGCGGAAATTTAAATGCGGAAAGATAAAAGCTACGCTATTACAAGGCGCGGGTCTATACATCGCCAAAGTACAAAGACCCGTTTGATAAAAGATGCGGAAAGTAAAAAGACCTAATTACTATTACAATCCTTGAGCAGTTACATAATATTCAAAAGAAAATAAAGCGCGAAAGAAATAAATTGGACGTTCGAGGGTTTTGACCCTTTGCTTGAAATTAAATTAAATTAAAGTCTAATTATTATTCAAAGAAAGAAAAGGAATGTTTTTTTTATGTTTTTGTATTTATGAAAATAAGGAAAATTAAAATCAAGAGAAACCCTAATTCTAAGTTATTTTAATTATTTAAGAAAATACTAAAGTTAACATAATTTACTAATTGATTAATGTACATGTTTATTTACAAAAATAAATAGTAATTATAATAATAAATAATGAGAAAAATAATTAAGAAAGAGATGAAAATGTCAAAAAAAACCTAATTCTAGATATTTTTTATTTGTTAAGAAAAAGATTAAAGTAAAACCTAAATTAACTAAATTAATTATTAACATTTATTTACAAAAATAAATTAATGAGTAAATTAATAAATAAATATTTTTTTGGTTTTTTTGATTTATTTATTATGAAAAGAAAATTATTTTAGGTGAATTAAATAAGAATAATTAAGGCAATTAAAAGAATTAAAAAAAAAGTAAATGAAATTAAATATACAAACAAGGGGGGGTGTCTGGCCCATTATGGAGGTAAGATTGAAGAATTCTGGCCCATTGAAACATAGAACCCGTTTGACTTTCCAAATCGTATGTACGCTGGTTGACTAGGGTGTATCCTGGAATTCTCCTTCTGGCCTTCAGATTGATCTTGAAGCCACTTGGCAGGCTAGCGTATGAGCATATATGGTGAACCTTTGAGTGAGCGTTGCATGGAAACGCGTTAAGACAAAAATTATGCAATATGTGGGGGGACCTGGGAATCGAACCCAGGTCCTAGTGGTTACAAGGCGTGTCATCCACCATCTGAACCAAGCAACGCGTTTATAATGTTAGTGGAAAACAATGATTATATAAAAAGAAACAACGTTAGTGGTATAAAACAAAAAGTGCGCTGGATATTTGAACTGTCCAACCATAAGATGACATGCCTGCCTTCGTCTTCGTTTTCTCTGCAAACATAAAGCAAGTAGCGGGGGTTTTAAACCCCCACAAACTGAAACCTGTAAAAATAGCGATTAGAAGAGGGGTTAATATAAAAAGGGCGCGATTGTTTCAAACGATTCGTCTTGTTGCCACGAATATGTCCATACAGGTTTGGTGGTCTAATTTTACCATATATGAGAAGCCCCAATTTTGAAGTTCTGAAACCCTAGGTTTCATCAATGGTGGATTTCGATTCAAGCATTTTTAGAACAATTAAACTATGCCAAAAGTTTCAGGGAGATGTTAGTAGCATGAATCAATGATCAAAACACATGAATGATGCATAGAAATTGAAATTCGATTATGGACATATTTATGAAAAAGGTGATTATGTTCTACCGATTCTTGGAGTATGGGGACTTGTTCTTGATGCCAACAGCTTCCTAGCAATGTCAGTAACGTAATGGAAAAGGTTTTAAGCCTTGAATCGCCCTGCAAATATGAAATCAGTTTCAAGCTTTTTGTGGAAATTTTGCAATTTTTTTTATCAGTTTGTGAGCAGCTTTTTCGTGTCTTTTTCAATTAGGTTAGGTCTTGCATAAGTATATGAACGATTCTAGGTCAAAAAACAAGCCCATAAGTCCATGAATTAATGTTTTGAATCTTTGATTTTCATCATATCTTTTTCAATCTTTTTTCATGGAAACCCTTGCCAATCATGGAAAATCTTCCCTTTTTGAATGTGAAACGACTTGCCAGCTTGCCCTAGTATGATTTGCTGCACAAAAAAATTTGAAAAGCATTATTTGATATTTTTCTACAATTAAAACTAATTAAATGAATTAATAAGAATAAAAATTCAATTAATTAATTAAAAATAAGAAAATAAATCATTTTTAGCTCAATGGGTCGTGCATAGGCTTTGGGTAATGATTCAAGGAAGAATTTGAGGCCCATTAGCAAATTTGAAGTGTTTTAGGCAAAGTTGACTTTTCAAAATTCCCAAAAATTTCCCAACTTCTCCAATGCATATCTTGCTCAATTTTGAAGATATGAACATGTTCTTGGACATTTTGGAAAGGTCTTGAAGTCCTCTAACCAATGACTTTGGTCCCATGTCATTTTGATTTACCAAACTCAAGTTATGGTCTTTGACTTAAAGTGCCTTTTTGCTGACCTTTGAAAATGACCTATAATGTTGAAATTGATAACTTTTTGTGAGAGCATTTCTTGGACTTGGAGTGTGAAGATGAGTTGTAGTAAATGTCATCCCCTTCAAAATGAGCTTTGGATGGGATTTTTCTGATAAACCATGAGGAAGTTATGCCCTGGTCAACTTGCAGTTGACTTTTCAACTATTCAAAAATAGAAACTTTTGCATCTTGAGACTTTTTGAGCCATGCTTTGATAATCATGATCAAGAATTGATCAAATGATTATTGTGGCTTCAAAATAAGATGTTGACCAAAAATTTTGACTTTTGACTGTCAAATGACCATTTTGCCCCTGCAGTTGACTGTGAAGCATTTAGGGTTTTTGACTGTGCAATTTGATGTTGTGAGTCTTGAAACTTGACATATGGATGCTTGACCATGTATGTAGGCATGTGGAACTTTATTGGACCCTTGAAAACCTCAATTTCTTTGCAAGAACCAAAACCCTAATTTTGACTGTATTAGGAGGCAATTGGACTGTGCAACCCTTGAGAGATTTTGAACCATGATCTTGGCAAATCTTGAAGAATATGGGAGGGCAAATTTTGGGGTACAACAAATACCATAATCTTATACACTATGCTTTTGAACAGACCTTGTTGATGATGTACATGCATTTCTTTCAATTCCCAAACACTGGAGTTATAAGGAAGATGATCCCTAGTCAACCCCTTCGAGCCAAAGAAGTAGGAGTTTTCTGTTCTAAACAATCAAAATCTTTGATATAAACCTGGGGCAGGGTAGTCTCTCAGTTAATTCAAAAAAGTGCGCATTGAAGTCGCAAAATTCTCAGTTCGTAACGCAACGAACGACATCAAAAAGAGAAAAGCATTCCTTTGGAATCAAAAGACAATGATGGTTCCCTATCACATAGGCAGTCAATTTCTCAAAAAGAAAGAGCCCACTAAGTCAAAACCTATAAAGGAGGCTTAAGAAACCTGGGGCATCCTGCTGACTGTGATCTCGAAAACAGAGACAGTCAGGCAAAAGTTAGGGATAACAAATCAAAATCAAAATAGAGAGGTCATTACAAATCCTCAACAACATGAGAAATGTTGCAAAAGAAAAAAAGGAGGTGATGACTGCCTCCCAAATTCAACTGGTGAACCATCACCCAAAAGTCATTCCAAATTCAAATAGAGTGCGACGCACAATTAACTGAGCTTAGGATGGAAGAACATCACGAAGAGCGGGTGGGTACAAATACACTTTGAGCCTTTATCCTTTGTTTCTTAAACCGTGAACCAAGCCACGTTACAACCCTTCAAAAGTCCTAATTGAAGCATGGGTTAGTTCGAAAGTGTGATACGGTGGGAGAACTGACTTGGGTTTTGCGTTTGTTTTTGCAAATGTTTTGGTTGAGCAAGAGTCGCCACCGACTTTTTATTTTATCCTAAGGAAAGGTTAAAAAGCACAGCAAAAACCTTTGAGATGTTTTCTTGGGTTCGGGGAGTAGATTATAGAAAGAGAAGGTATTAGCACCCTTTCTATCCATGGTTATCCATGGGATCTTAGTTACTTGCTTAGATCACTTGCCTTGCATTTTCAATTGTTTGAAATGGTGCTTTCAATTGTTTGAAATGGTGCTTAGTGTGTGGGTTTGAAAATGTTTTTGAAAAGAGGCCATTGTGGTGGCAACCTTTGTAATGATTCATGTTTGAATGTATACAGAGGTGTTCTTGTCTTTTGAAAAGTTTTCAATGTTTTTGAAAGGTGTTTTGAAAGTGTGTTGTGATGTGTGGTTTTTTGAAAAAATAGGCAAGTGTGTTTGCAAGATTTGATCAAGTAACTAAGAGTTTTGGCTACCCCTAAATTTCTCAAAGATTCTTTCTATGTTTTAACCTTTTAACAATTTTGTTCCACCATTGTATTTGGTGGACAATCTTGTGTTAGGATGTGAACGGGACGGGCGCGGGTCATCGTTTAGACCATGATTGCAATAATGCCAAGTGTCTTTGGCAATTTTTCCTTTAAGGGACTTGATCATTTTTAGGCAACTTTCGAAAGCGTCATCGAGGGACTATGATCATTTGATTTGTTTTGTTTTTGCCAAAAAAACTCAACATGCAACATAGCCCATTGTTGAAGGCAACAAGTGGAGTAACCCTAGGGGTGCAAGTGTGATTGGTGTTGTCCATTTTCATGCTTTTTTGTCTTTAAATTAGGTCGAACTATTTGTCATTTGATTTTTGCATACAAACCCTAAGTCTATCATGGCATATTTAGAAAGATTTAAAATGCAGAATTAAAAGTCCTAAATTACTACACAATAATCATGGGGATGGGGGTACAAATGTTCAAATGGGGGTGAGGCTTAATAGGAGGATAGTGTCCAATATTTACAACCAAATCGAATCAATCGCAAATGTGAAATGTATCTAATGTACAAGAATAAGTAAATGTATATGTGTAAATGTATTTGTGTAAGTGTATGATTTATTTACAAGTGAAATAAAAATAAATAAAAAAGGGGGTAAATTTGGATATTTTCATGTTTAGGGCAAAAACCCTAATTTTGTAAATAAAAAAAGTATTTAATATGTATTATATACAATATTTATTAATTATATACAAAAATAAATAAAAGAGAAGTATATTTGTAAAAAGTAATTTTTGAGGTCAAATATTAATAAAAATAAAAATGTATTATTTTTGTATTTTTATCCTAAATATTCTAATAAATATATAAGTATTTATATTATTTATTAAATATATTAAATATACACAAAAATAAAAATATTTATTATTTATAAAAAAAGTATATTTTTTAGAAAATGTTTTCAGAAAATGCAAATAAAAATAATAACTAAAAGTATATATTTTCACATTATTTCTAAGGTTTTAAATAGAAGCATTATATTTATTTATATGTACAAATGTAAACAAAGCAAATAAATTCAAAATAAATGCAAAAATGTATGGAAAAATATTTTTAATATTTTTTATGTTTTGACAAAAAATAAACAAGTCAAAAACAAAAAGAAAAAATCAAAAATGATAAAAATAAAGCACAATGGGCCAAGGGGGTGTATGTGTGAAAAGGTGGTGTGAACAGAAAAACAAAACTCAGACCCAGCCCAAGGAGGCTTCTTCAACCTCCAGCCACTTCTGTTTCAAAAAACGCGCGTTTCCTTGCTTGATTCAAACATCCTGATTCTTTGATTTTTAACAAAAACTCACAACACAAAAAATGTAAAGCATCAAACCACGAATCCATACATATAAAGAACTTGATCTAACTCTCAGAAATGAGAGAGAATTTCTTCTCCCCCAATTCCTGACCTAAGTTTTGTTCAACATTCAGGTCCCAAATTCTCTCACTACACACAACATAAATGAAAAGTAATGATATGGGTGGATTCAGGGTCATGAGTAGGACATAACTTCTTCACAAACCTAAGCCTAGATATTCCTGGATAGAGAGATAGAAGTTCAAAATCTTACCTGTTCAGCTTGAATCGTGTGCAACAATGGAGGTACTTTCAGTGCAGTATGAGGACTTGTACAGCTTGCTTGAGGTCCAAGGATGCTTCCTCTATGCTTGGCTTGCTCTGAATCCTTCTAAATCAAGATACAGAAGTCAACCTGCACAGATGAAAAATGAAAATGGCACACTTGGCTATGGCTGTTACAGTTCCAGTTCAATGCTTGGAATAACTTCAATGGATGATAGGGAGTGTGTTTGAAGAGGTTTCAGCCAAAACGCACGATAGGAATGGACTGTGGGATTCAAACTGCAGCCTATGCCCTGTTTTGCCATAAAACTGTGTTTTTCTGTATATGGAGGTTTGAGAGATGGTTTGGTCGTGTTTTAGACTTGGTTTGATGTTTAGAAAATTCTCATGAAGTTTGTTTAGGCTTGTCTTGACAGGAATGTGAGTTGTGGTCAGTTATGCAAGTTTTCTTCTTTCTTAAGTCAAAAATGCCAAGTCTTGTTACAGGCTCATCTAGGCCCCTCAAATATGCTGCAAAGTTTGCTCTTGATCAGTGGGATATGTCCACACACTTGTGCCTCAGAGATTTGCTTTGTACTTCATAGATTGTAAACTTGACATAAAGTTGATCTTTACAAGAATAGATAAAATGCTTTTTCTAATTATGGCTTAATTCTTCATGTAATGACCAAATGAGCAAAATAATGCTAGAACACAATGGATTGACATTTAATTATTGAGTGTAAGAAGGATTAGAGGCCTGTAATCTAGCTTGTACAAGCTGATTTCAAAAATGCCTAAGTTATGAACATGCATTTGGTCAAGAACAAAAGTGACTTTTGCCCAACTTTGCCAATTCGATTCTCCCTAACCACAAGGGTGTTTGAGAAGTTCTTGGACAATTTGGAAAGCTTGGAATGTGTACTACAATCCATCTTTGTAATGCAAGTTGAAATTCCAAGTGGAAGCATGTGAAAAGTGGCCATGAAGTTAGGCAAAAATTCTGCCTAGAATAGGTCAAAAAATTTCTAAGTTAAGAATGTTTTGCACCCCTATTCCAAAAATCATAACTTGAGCTACAAGCTTCTTTTGAGGAAACTTTGTGAATAAAAGTTTGATATTTTGCAAAGGACTATAACTTTCATGTTTTGAGTTTTGCTTGAATCCAAATGTATCTTGATGAAAAGATGGGACAAAGTTAGGAAAAAATTAGGAAATTTCATAACTTAGAAAATTTCTAAGTTATGAAATTTCTTCATTTCAAACCCTAATTTGTAATTCTTGATTTCTTGATGAACAAGTTTCATAATTTGACATGTTTTGATGAAAAATGAATCTTGACACTTGATTTTGACCAAAAAGTCAAAGTTTGACTTTTTAGTATACAGTCAAATTTTGATCAGTTGACTGGAAAATTCATCTGTCAATCTTGTGCATTTGGGATCTTTTGAATTTGTTGAACATGTCAAGACAATGTAAATGAGCCTTTGAGTCCATATGTGAGCTTGGTTTGCCATTGGCTAAGTCAAACAGTCAAAAATTGCCTTTGTGCAGTCAAAACCCTAAAAATGACCATTTTGCCCTTTTGGTGATCTGATTAAATTTCTTGTGGAATTGTGATCCAAACTTGACCAAATGGTTCATATGAGTTCATAATGTTGATGTGGGTCAAAAATCATGAGGTTTGACTGTCAATTGACCACAATTGACTTTTTCCCCAATACAGCTGATTTCTAGGTCAACTGTCCAACTGACTGGGCAAAGATTAGAATCAAGACTTGAAACTTGGTATGGATAAACTTGTGAGTCCAACATGAATCATGAAAGTCAATTTGGGCCTTTTAGGTCAAAACATCTTTGTGCAAACTCAAACCCTAATTTGGGTCAACAGTGCAAGGAGGAGCCTTGAGTAGAGTAAACCCTAACTGGATCTTGAGCTCCAAAGGTCTTGTGGTGAGAAAGAGTTGAGGAAATGGGAGGGTAAATTTTGGGGTACAACAGCTGCCCCTGTTCAATCTTCTTAGACCTGAGGATGTAGATTGGCTTGCGTGCCTTTCGTGATCCGAAGGTGGAAGATGATTGAACACTAAAGTGCCCAGAAATTTGCACTCGCATAGTGGAGTATCAGCAATGTGATATCAGGAATGGGCTTATAGATGCCATTTGTAGAGATGGTGGATAGGAGGATGGGCTTATAGATGCCATCTGGAAGTATGACAGAACCTTGTCGGGAATGGGCTTATAGATGCCATTTGGAAGTGTTGATCGCGTAAGAGATTCCTTAGCGAGAACTTGCATACCTGAGAAAGAAAGATGGTTTCCTGGCTTGCTACAGGTGTTGATCTTCAGTCTCTTCATGCAGATATACCCTGGCTAGATACAGGTATCGAATCTACAATCAAACGCTCACAGATATGCCCTGGCTAGATACAGGAATCGAATCCGGAACTTCAAAAGGTTGCTTACAGACGTGCCCTGGCTGGATACAGGTATCGAATCTCTAAACTATTCATGCAGATGTGCCCTGGCTAGATACAGGTGTCGAATTTGGAAATTTTCGTCTACAGATGTGCCCTGGCTGGATACAGGAATCAAATCTCTAAACTCTTCATGCAGATATGCCCTGGCTGGATACAAGTATCGAATCTACAATTAATCACTCACAGATATGCCCTGGCTAGATACAGGTGTCGAATCTGGAAATTGTCGTCTACAGATGTGCCCTGGCTGGATACAGGTGTCGAATCTAGAATTTGTCGTCTACAGATATGCTCTGGCTGGATGCAGGTGTTAAATCTGGAATCAAACGCTCACAGATATGCCTTGGCTAGATACAGGTATCGAACCTGGAATCAAACGCTCACAGATATGCCCTGGCTAGATACAGGTATCGAATCTGGAATTGCGATAGTTGATAGTAATCATCTTTGGATTGACCTTTTCCTGAAAAGGCAAAACATTAGTTGTATGCAATGTCATGATGTATGAAATGCATGATGTCATAATGTTTTTTTTTTCTCGAGGATAAATGAGATTGTGTGATATGATGCGTATATGCACGCGTCATGGTGTATGATAATGTGATGAATGTATTTTTGTCTAGGAAAATAAATCCTTGACGACTGCCGGGAGTTTGTGGAATCCTGGGCTGATGTTGAAGAGTGGAGTTCTTCGTTTCCGCTGGGGATGACAGTTGCAAGAATAAACCGGTAGGAGAAGATGGCTTCGTTGGGGAATAAACTTGTTGGAGAGATTACTATGTGGGAAGAGATACTTCATTGAGGTTTTGATGAGAACTCCGCTGGGGATTCCGTTGATAAGTTATGTTGGGGAATTTGATGAACTCCGCTGGGGATAAGAAGAACTTCGCCGAGGACGATCTTTCTCTGGTAATTAGCTGAGGATAACCCAGTTATACCCTGGTGGGGAAATAACCTTTGAATAAAGTCGGAGAGAGACGCATGTACTCTGCACGGGATAAGCTTCCAGAATCTACTGGGGATAAGCTTCCAGAATCTACTGGGGACATGGATTCCACTCTCCCGGGGAAACTTTTGAACTGTACTGGGAAATGGTTCCACTGGGGTGTCTGTATTCCGCCGAGGAACAATCTTATATTAAGACTGCCGGGGATGCTTGCTGAAGAATATCTATACTCCGCTGGGGAATGTTGAGGTCTTCTGGGGATACCCAACTTCCTTAAGGCTGACAGTAGACTAACTCGGCTTGGGGAAGACGGTCGCTGACTTGCTAGGGGAACATTGTACCTTTTCGGGGCTGACGGGAGACCAGCTCTGCTTGGGGAGAGTATTGCTGAATCTGGTCTTACTTTGTGGGGAGTTGAGGTAACTTGGTTACATTCTTCAGCCGAACCTACCCTGGTACCTCGGTGGACAGAGCAACTAGATCGCTTAGACAATTCTTTATTGCCCCTGTTTCTGATGCCATATGTAATTAGTCCTTTGTTTCGCATGCAAATATTCATGATTAGCAATTAATGTCAAATGCATATACCAAAAATGAACATTGGACGTTCTTTGTAAAAGAAAAACAGAAAAAGGAAAAACGATGGGTAATTTGTCTGAAAAATTGAACTTGTATTGATTTTGAAATTTGCCTGTAAATAGGCGTTTTATGTACAGGAGGCTGACATCCTAGTAAGAGAACGCTGCCGAGCAACATAGAGTTTATACAATTTTGTGAAAAGGAAACAAAACAGCTATGTGAAAAATAATCCCACTGGGTTCCAACTCTGTTATCGCCTTTATGTCTTCAAGCGTCTCATCACTTTGCTGTTTAATTGAGGATGAAGCTGATTGATTGGCGTCGTCTGAGCCCGATAGTAGATGCCGAATTCTGGATACAAGGTGATCCAATGAGACATAGTATTACGCTTTATCCCTAATGTTGTACCCCAAAATTTGCCCTCCCAGATTTGCAAAGAGCATGCTTCAAAATCTCCCCAAGGGTTGTACAGTTCAAAGGCCTCCTAACAGTCAAAAACTAGGGTTTTGGGTCTGGCAAAGAAATTGAAGTTTTTAAGGGTCCAATCAAGTCCCACATGCCTACAAACATGGTCAAGCATCCACATACCAAGTTTCAAGACTTACAGCACAAAATTGCACAGTCAAAAACCCTAATTGCTCAACAGTCAACTGCAGGGGCAAAATGGTCATTTGACAGTCAAAAGTTCAAAATTTTGGTCAACATCTTATTTTGAAGCCACAAACATCATTTGATCAATTCTTGATCATGATTTTCAAGGCATGGCTCAAAAAGTCTCAAGATGCAAAAGTTTCCATATTTGGACAGTTGAAAAAGTCAACTGTAACTTGACCAAGGCATAACTTCCACATGGTTTATCAGAAAAATTCCATCCAAAGCTCATTTTGAAGAGAAAGACATTTCCTACAACTCATCTTCACACTTCAAGTCCAAGAGATGCTCTCACAAAAAGTTATCAATCTCAACATTATAGGTCATTTTCAAAAGTCAACAAAAAGGGACTTTAAGTCAAAGACCATAACTTGAGATTGGTAAATCAAAATGACATGGGACCAAAGGAATTGGTTATAAGACTTCAATACCTTTCCAAAATGTCCAAGAACATGATCAAAGCTTAAAAATTGAGCAAGATATGCCTTGTGGAAGTTGGGAAATTTTTGGGAATTTTGAAAAGTCAACTTTGCTTCAAATGCCTCAAAATTGCTAATGGGCCACATTTTCTTCCAAGAATCATTATCCAAAGGCTATGCACGACCCATTGACCCAAAGGGGAGTTATTTCATCATTTTTTATTATTGATTTGAATTTTTAATCACCATTAATTCATTTAATTAAATAAAATATGAAAAAAATACTCATCCATGCTTTTCAAATCTTTTTGTGCATAGAATACCTTCAAGATTTCGTGCACTATTCAATAAGGAAAGAATCAAGGTGATTGGCAATGATTGGCATGTTCTTCACATGAAAAAGATTGGAAAAAGATACCATGAAAATCAAATCTCAAAAGCATTGATTACAAAGGTTTTGGACATGTTTTGCAAACCAAAATCACTCACATACATATACAGATCACAACCCTAATGCTAACAACCTGGAAGCTGCGCCTAAGAACAAAAACAAAACTTGCATTTTTCCATAAATTTTTTGAAACTGTTTTCATAGTTGCAGGTCGTTTCAAAGCAAAAGAGTTCTTCCATTGCATTCTTGACACATTCAGGAAGCTACCCCAATCAAAATTAACTCTCCAAGCGCAAAGAATTGGTAGATAGGAGTCCCACTTTTCTGTAAAATATTCATAATCGCATCCTGAATTCCATGCATTTTTCATGTGTTTTTGATATTGATTTATACTAATCTAGTCATTCTAAAGCTAATGGTGTATTTCAATTAAGTTTTCATAGCCTATATGCAAAGTTGCCATTGGAGCTCGTTAGGGTTTCAAAGCTGTAAAATTAGGGCTTTCCTCTTCAGGAAAAATTGAGACCCAAGACCTGTACCATTAAAACTAGAAGCTCATGACGAATCAATTCCATACCTCGCGATCAATTTATGATAAACGGTGGCCTAATCGCTATTTTCTTATACTGTAGTTAGTGGGGGTTCAAAACCCCCGCTATTTGATATGTTTTTTCAGGCAAAAGCAAAGGCGTGGTGGAGAAGATGCTGAGGTGTCTCAATCATACAGGGCCATTCAAATATTCGCGCATTTTTTATGTTTACCAAATAACACTTGTTCTCTCTCATATGAATCAGGTTCCATTAATATTACAAACGAACGCGCTTGGCTGGTTGGTAAGTGAGGTGTCATGCAATCAATGGGACCTGGGTTCGATTCCCAGGTCCCCTTCCTTTCTCAATATATTTTGTTTTAATGTGATTCCATGCAGTTCCTACCCCAGGGCCTACCATGCATCTTCATGTTTGTGCTTGCCACGCGCCCCATAAGATCAATCCAGTGGTCAGAAGCTGCAGACCACCATGTGCGTAGGTCAACGCCTTCATACCCAAGCCAAGAAAGTCCACGTGGGCTAGCGTTTAATGGGCCAAAATTGCTGGACAATACCTCCAAAATTGGGGTCAACACCCCCCATTGGTTTGCCTTTTTATTTTCTTTCTTTTCATTTTTCTATCTATTTGTTTTATTTATTTTTCATCAAAATTAATTTCTATAAAAAAAATAACAAAAAAATCAGAAAGACAAAAATATAAATATATTTTATTTAAATGTTTTTGTAAATAAATTTTATTAACTAATTTAGTTTTTAATTCTAGGTTTAATTTTAAGGTTTTCTTTAATAAATTAAAAAATGTAGAATTAGGGTTTTAAATATTTTTATTCTTTTTCTTTTCTTTTACCATTATTAAATATTAATTATTTTTATAAATAAATTGCCATTAAATAATTAGGTTAAAACTAGGTTAAATTTAGACATTTTATAAATTAAAAATAGTTTAGAATTAGGGTTTTAATTTCATTTAATTTTCTTACTAATTCCATAAATACAAAAACTCAAAAATAATTTCCTTTTCTCATTTAACTTAATTAATTTATTAATTGTAATTTAATTTCCTTAAAAGGGTCCAACGCCCTCGCATTCCCGACTTTACTTCTTCTCGCATTTTACTTTTATTTCTTTTTGTGAATATAATGTATTTATCCCAAAGCCGTGTAATAGATTAATTAGACATTTATCTTTCCGCATTTTATTTTATTTCAAATCGGGTCTTGGATTAATTTGGCGATGTAGACCCGCGCCTTTGTAATAGCGTAGGACTTTTACCTTTTCGCATCTTTTAACTGTTAATGACTTGCATGAAAGAATGAATGCCAAAATAAAAGCAACGCGTAGATCACCGATGCATGAACAAGATAAACATAAATGAACATGACACACAAATCACACACCACCCCTAGGGTACGCCTCACCGTTGCCTTGCCCCTCGAAAAGTGGTCGTCGAGTAGAGGACGTTTTTAGTAAGTCCTCATGTCCATGAACATGGCATGAGGGTAGCTTCTAAGGTGTCTTCCTATTGCTCTGGTGACCACAATGTCCCGAACCCTCGAATTGACCCGAACACCTCCAACGGTGGTGCTACCTACCTCTCAATGGTGGGATGGCACTACTTTAAGGACATTTACACAGACGAATTCCTTAGGGTAGGTAGACGACTGATAGATACTTGCTCTAATTTCAAAACAAAAATCAAAAAATACTTTTCACCCCGACACCTTTCAAAAAGCTTTCAAAAAGCAATTTTTCAAGCACTCTTGAGGAATGATACAAGAGTCGAACTGAAATTTTCAAAGAAACTTTTTTAAAACCCACAGTTGAAAAGCAAACAAACAATTTTGAAAACACAAATGAGCAAGTATCTAAGAGCCCATGGATAACCATGGATAGAAAGGATGCTAACACCTTCCCTTTCTATAAATCTACCTCCCGAACCGAGAGCAATCTCTATAAGGAATTTTTCTGTGCTTTTGTCCTTTCCATTTGGAGAAAATAAAAGACGGTGGCGGCTCTTGCTTCCGCGACATTTCGCGAACCAGCGTTAAACAGTCAGTTCCAGATCCACCGATCACAGAACTGGCGACTCTGCTGGGGACACTATACTTAAAATGAGGTGTACCTTAGGATTAATATCACTTGTGTTTTCAATTGTTGTGCTTTGTTTGCTTTATTATTATGGGCTGCATCGGAGTTACATAGATCCTAACCCGGATCTGGGGATACCCTGTTAGGTAGCATAAGCTATGAGGGACCTGTCCGGCGTAGACCGACATGGGTGAAGCAGTGGCTACGTTGGTGTGGCACCTTGGTCTATACCGATATCCCTTGTGTCGCAACGAGGAGAATATGGGTCTTCTGAGGAGTCATTAAGCACCAACCGACCTTAGAACCCTAATTTGACCCAACTTGGCCAATAGAACAGTAGCAGTATGCTACACCCATTGAGGCTAAACTCTCGCGATGGTTCTGGCTGCAAGAAAAGATTGCGATGTTGGAGTTATGACCGATTGAGGGTAGTCAATGATATTGGGATCCTCTAAGAACCCGGTTACTTTGATAGGACAGGTATGAACCAACAAACTGAAAGAGGGTAATACCTAGACCTCATGCTGGCCTAAACTCTAAGGGCTCTCTTGTGTGACTTGTGTGACTTGTGTGCCTTCCAACTTGACTATCTGCATGCTTGTTATCTGACACTTGAGTTTCTTGCAGGTTTTGTTTACAGTCCCTAATGGGGACTCATAACAGGGTTTACCTATATCATTCCATGCATAGCATGACATCATACCATTGCATACATCCTGCATAAGGACTAACCCATTTCAAGGATCTCAAAGGTTTGTGATGCAGGTCATGATGAATCAGAATGTCTAGCAAGGGGCAAAGGGGATTTATTTTCCTCTAGCCAGGTTAATGATCTGAGTCAGGGGCTATGACCTACTGGATATGGTGAGCCTTTGACCCTTGAAGAAGGACTCTCTACAACACGAAATTACTTCAATCAAGATACCAGATTCTAATTTTAACAAATTTTCTTGTTTACCCCGCGAGATCCTTGAAAACATTGCATGCATATCATACATATCATTGCATTACAGGTACACTTGTTGCATGTCACTTACCTTCTTCGCTGTTTATTTCAGTGTGTCATCATGAATCCTGAATCATCCAATGGACAAGCTATCAAGGCCCTCCAGGCCCAGAATGCCCAGTTCCAGGAGTTGATTGTGAGCCTAGCCCAGGGTCAAAAGGAATTGAAGACTCTGATTTAGAAGAAGAAGAAGAAGAGGACTGTTTTGTTCAACCCTAGACGCAGATCTGGGAACACACTGCAGAATGAAGCTGAGAGAACTACTCCATCTGTGGGGGAAGGCAGTCACCAAGGGAGGGAGGTTCCTAGCCCTGTGGTCTCTGACACCGAGACAGACTTCAATGATGAACAGTACCCCCCTGCTGAGGACCGGTACAAGCAACTAGAGGATCGTCTGAATGCCATGGAAATCCAACAAGTGCCTGGGTTGGATTTCGGAGACCTGGGTCTATCTTCTGGTGTGGTGATCCCACACAAATTCAAGGCTCATTCTTTTGCTAATTATGATGGGGCATCTTGTCCCAGGCTACATCTCAGATCTTATGTGCGGAAGATTCAACCATACACTGTGGATAAGAACTTGTGGATCCACTTCTTCCAGGAGAGTCTTTCAGGGACTCATCTCGAATGGTTCTATCAGCTGGATGGGACCAAGGTTCGTAACTGGGAGGAGTTGGCTACTGCTTTTTACAAGCAGTATCAGTATAATGCCGACCTCGCTCCTACACGTACCCAACTCCAGGGTATGTCGTTAGGGTCGGGAGAAGGTTTTAAAGAATATGCGCAGAGATGGAGAGACCTTGCTGGGAGGGTACAACCACCTTTGACTGACCGGGAACTCGTTGATATGTTCTTGGGGACCCTATCCGGGCCGTTCTTCAATCATCTCATTGGTAATTCATCTGCAGGGTTTACCGACCTCATTCTGACTGGGGAAAGAATTGAAGCTGGTATCAAGGCCGGGAAGATTCAAGAGGCCACACCTTCTGATACCCACAAAAAGCCTTACATGGGAAAGAAGGAATCTAATGCTGCATACAGTAGACAGAATCGTCATGACCAACATGCAGGGGCAGTTATGATATCTGGTTCTGCACCACGCCGACAACCACAAAAGGGAAATCAGCGAAGGCCGGACGAGCCTAAAAGACAATTCACCAACATCAACATGCCATGGTCACAAGCATTGCAACACATGTTGAAAATGAACTTGATTGCGGTGATCAACCCTCCTACAAATCCCAAGACCTCCTCTCCAAACTACAATCCAGAGGCGAGGTGTGCATATCATTCTGATAGCCCGGGGCACGATACTGAGGACTGTTGGGCGCTGAAGTATAAGATCCAGAACATGATCGACGCTAAGGAGATCGAATTCGAGCCTGCTGAGACTCCCATTGTGACCACTGCTCCTTTGCCAAAACATGGCTAGGATTGAGAGATTTTTGTTCATTTGAATTCAAGTTGTATTTTTCTTTTCTTGTTCAAATAAACAATTGTCATGTTAAACTCTTTTATTTCATGAATGCATTACACATGTCTGTCTTGAATTAATTATGTTTACTATACTGCAAACTGTTTTCATATTTTTGTGATGATCAATTCTTGATTAATAATTCTAAGCCTCTTGAGGGAGGATGACGAAAACGATACCACAATTTACAGTATGCTTTTGAACAGACTCTGCTGATGAGGTACAGGCATTGTTTCAATTCTTAAAACACTGGAGTTATAAGGAAGATAATCCCTCGTCAACCCCTCTGAGCCAAAGAAGTAGGAGTTTTTCTTTTCGAAATTTAAAACCCTTAATCATAACCTGGGTCAGGGTAGTCTCTCAGTTGATCCAAGTGCATAACGAATGGCACCAAAGAGGTCCTTACAAAACAAAAGACAGTGATGGTTCCGAACAATCATACAGACAGGCAGTCATTACTTCTCAAAATAAAAACCCATTAAGTCAAAACCTATGAAGGAGACTTACAAAACTGGGGCATCCCGCTGACTGTAATTCTAAAAAGAAATAGTTCAGGCAAAAAACAGGGATAATGAAAGAAAAAGAAAGAGGTCTTACAAACCCTAAACCAAACATAAATGACTGCCTATTCAAATAAACGTTCAACATCCGAACCATCACTGGAATTTCAGAGCAAAGACTCAAACAAGGTCTAACGCACGATCAGCTGAGTTTAGGTTTGAAGAACATCACGAAGAGCGGGTGGGTACAAATAATTTGAGCCTTTATCCTTTGTTTCTTAAACCGTGAACCAGACCACGCTACAACCCTTAAAAGTCCTAGCTGAAGCATGGGTTAGTTCGAAAGCATACTGTTACCAAAGGTATCCTGACTCCTGAAGGCTTGCTGTAAAATCTTGAGTTGACATCACATTGTTTTACTGAAAAAATGCATTTTCAAAAACATCAAGACAGACATAAGCCTTTGCATTCTTAAAATAACCTTGTTTGCATATGACTATTTATTTGAACAGCAGAGAAATTCGCACGACGAATATCTAAGGAACAAAAGTCCTCTCAACAAAGAGGTCACCTCAAGTGGAAGAAACACTTCCAATCAAGGGGCATGGCATGATCGAAGTCCTTCAGCTAGGGCAGTTAAGTCAAGATTCGGAGATGCCAAATACCAGGGGCAAGTCTCCATCTGGATCACTTGGGGCATTAGACATGAATTCCAGCAACGAGTCTTGCATGATCAGACATCTTCTGGTGGTATGGCAACACAACACTACTGATAGTGACTACTCCCTATATCCTGAGAGCATGGACATAGGCGGAAAAACGCTACGCAGAATCAAAGACCCGCTAGGTTGACACACCTAGGCAAAAATAAGGGCTTCCCGGCGAACCAAAAGGGTTCGGGCAAAAATAAGGGATGAAAATGAAAAAATCTGTACACCCGGCAAGTCGAAAACCTGAAAAGGCGGCTTGGGCAAAAATGGGTATCCCGGTGGACTGAAAATCCGAAAGGGAAGTCCAGGAAAAAGTTAGGGATCAAGAGCGTACGACTATGTCCCGGCATCTCGTCACTTGCCTACCAAAGGGAAGATTTGTCAATCGGCAGTCATCCAGCACCTCCACAAGGTATCTTTTCCCCTCACCTCAGAAACAGGGGCAATAATGAGTCGTCCAGGCGATCCAGTTGCTCTGTCAACCAAAGTACCAAGCAAAGGTTAATACAAAGATGATTACCATCTACCTTTACAAATTCCAGATTGTGGGTTAACATCCGAAACCAAACAGGACAATCATCCACTTGATTATCATCAAAGTAACCCTACACCGGTTCCTTCTCAACTTTCAGACAAAGTCTTACACGGACTCATCCACAGGCAACCCTACACCGGTTCCTTTTCTTTCAGAAAAAGTCTTACACGGACTTATCTCAAAGATAACCTTACCCCGGTTCCTCCAAAAGTCTTGCACGGACTTATCTCAAAGATAACCTTACCCTGGTTCCTCCAGAAGTCTTACACGGACTCATCCCGAAGTAACCTTACCCCGGTTCCTCCAGAAGTCTTAAACGGACTTACCTCAAAGATAACCTTACCCCGGTTCATCCAGAAGTTTTACACGAACTTATCCTGCAGTAACCTTACCCCGGTTCCTCCAGAAGTCTTACACGGACTTATCCCGAAGTAACCTTACCCCGGTTCCTCCAGAATTTTACACGAACTTATCCCGAAGTAACCCTACACAGGTTATCTCTTTCCAGACGTAGTTTTACACGGACTCGTCACCCAGAAACCCTACACAGGTTCTCTATTTTCAAGGATGCAGTTTTACACGGACTCGTCATCAGTAAACCCTACACAGGTTTCCTTCTCAGCTCTAGATACAGCCTTATACGGACTCATTGTCAGTAACCCTACACAGGTGTCCTTCTTTCCAAGATGCGGTTTTACACGAGCTCATCATCAGGCAACCCTACATAGGTTCCCTCTTTCAACTTACAAAAATTACATTCCTAATAAGCATCCCCGGCAGTCTTGATCTAATATTTTTCCCCGACGGTATATCAGACATTCAGTGGAGCCACCTCCCCAATATATCTCAAAAATTTCTCCAGGAGAGTCCAATCCAGTTTCCCCAGGAAAGTTGGAATCCATCTCCCCAAGCAGTAAGCTCATCCCCAGTAGATTCTGGAAGCTTATCCCTCGCAGAGTACGAACGCGTCCCCCGGTTTTTATTCAAAGGTTATTTCCCTACCAGGATATAACTGGGTTATCCTCAGCCAAAAGCCACGGAAAGATCGTCCACGACGAAGTCTTCCTATCCCCAGCGAAGTCTATTAAAACTTCCATCATAACATATCAATGGTATCCCCAGCGGAGTTATCATCAAACCTCAGCGAAGTGCCTCTCTTTCCCCACAGAGTTCACTCCCCACAGAGTAATTTATTCGCCAAGTTTATTCCCCAACGGAGTCATCTTCTCCTACCGGTATTCTTGCAACATCAGCCCAGGATTCAACAAGCTCCCGGCATCCGTCAAGGATTTACTTTCCTAAACGAGAATACATTAAAAAACATCACATACCTCATGATACATGCATAAACGCATCATATCTTACAATTCCATTTATGTTGAGAACATCATTGCTTGATCCATATCATGCATTGCATATGACTGACCTTTACCTTTCAGAAAAGATCCAGTTAAGTTCTCAGCTATATTTCAAGACTTTAGTCTGGTTCAGTTAAATCGACCCTAAGATTTTCCTGATTCTTATCCAGTCAAAGGCCTTCTCTGGTTCAGTTAGATCGACCCTAAGATCTCCCTGATTCTTATCCAGTTGAAGATTCCAAGACCTTGTCCGGTTCAGTTAAATCGACCCTAAGATTTTCCTGATTCTTATCCAGTCAAAGGCCTTCTCTGGTTCAGTCAGATCGACCCTAAGATCTCCCTGATTCTTATCCAGTTGAAGATTCCAAGACCTTGTCCGGTTCAGTTAAATCGACCCTAAGATTTTCCTGATTCTTATCCAGTCAAAGGCCTTCTCCGGTTCAGTCAGATCGACCCTAAGATCTCCCTGATTCTTATCCCAGTAGAAGACATCCAAGATTCTCTCAGCGTTCCTGTTGAGGTAGTAATCGCCCCCAGATTCTCTCAGCGTTCCTGTTGAAGTAGTAATCGCCCAAGGTTCTCTCACCGTCCCGTTGAGGTAGTAACCATCCCTGGTTCATTCATAACCTTGTGAAGCTCCAGACCCAATTCCTGTAACCAGTCAGGGCACATCTACACAAAGAGTTTGAAGACCAGCTCCTGTAACAGGTCAGGTAATCATCTTTCTTTTTCTGGTACGCAAGTTCTCGCTAAGGAATCTCTTACGCGATCGACACCCATATGGCATCTATAAGCCCATCCACCTTCCATCATCTCTTAGCATGGCATCTATAAGCCTACCATCCTATCCATCAATCTCCAAATGGCGTCTATAAGCCCATTCCCACCATCACACTATTATGTGAGCGCAAATTTCTGGGCACTCTAGTGTTCAATCATCTTCCACCTTCGGATTACGAAAGGCACGTCAGCCAATCTGCATCCTCAGGTCTAAGAATATTGAACAGGGGCAACTGTTGTACCCCAAAATTTACCCTCCCAGATTTGCAAAGAGCATGCTTCAAAATCTCCCCAAGGGTTGCACAGTTCAAAGGCCTCCTAACAGTCAAAAACTAGGGTTTTGGGTCTGACAAAGAAATTGAAGTTTTCAAGGGTCCAATCAAGTCCCACATGCCTACAAACATGGTCAAGCATCCACATGCCAAGTTTCAAGACTTACAGCACAAAATTGCACAGTCAAAAACCTTAATTGCTCAGCAGTCAACTGCAGGGGCAAAATGGTCATTTGACAGTCAAAAGTTCAAAATTTTGGTCAACATCTTATTTTGAAGCCACAAACATCATTTGATCAATTCTTGATCATGATTTTCAAGGCATGGCTCAAAAAGTCTCAAGATGCAAAAGTTTCCATATTTGGACAGTTGAAAAAGTCAACTGTAACTTGACCAAGGCATAACTTCCACATGGTT
This sequence comes from Vicia faba, assembly GCA_948472305.1. Lineage (NCBI taxonomy): Eukaryota > Viridiplantae > Streptophyta > Magnoliopsida > Fabales > Fabaceae > Vicia > Vicia faba. Next base: position 360,754,059 of record OX451738.1, read on the forward strand.
TATCAGAAAAATTCCATCCAAAGCTCATTTTGAAGAGAAAGACATTTCCAACAACTCATCTTCACACTTCAAGTCCAAGAGATGCTCTCACAAAAAGTTATCAATCTCAACATTATAGGTCATTTTCAAAAGTCAACAAAAAGGGACTTTAAGTCAAAGACCATAACTTGAGATTGGTAAATAAAAATGACATGGGACCAAAGGCATTGGTTAGAAGACTTCAAGACCTTTCCAAAATGTCCAAGAACATGATCAAAGCTTAAAAATTGAGCAAGATATGCCTTGTGGAAGTTGGGAAAGTTTTGGGAATTTTGAAAAGTCAACTTTGCTTCAAATGCCTCAAAATTGCTAATGGGCCACATTTTCTTCCAAGAATCATTATCCAAAGGCTATGCACGACCCATTGACTCAAAGGGGAGTTATTTCATCATTTTTTATTATTGATTTGAATTTTTAATCACCATTAATTCATTTAATTAAATAAAATATGAAAAAAATACTCATCCATGCTTTTCAAATCTTTTTGTGCATAGAATACCTTCAAGATTTCGTGCACTATTCAATAAGGAAAGAATCAAGGTGATTGGCAATGATTGGCATGTTCTTCACATGAAAAAGATTGGAAAAAGATACCATGAAAATCAAATCTCAAAAGCATTGATTACAAAGGTTTTGGACATGTTTTGCAAACCTAAATCACTCACATACATATACAGATCACAACCCTAATGCTAACAACCTGGAAGCTACGCCTAAGAAAAAAAACAAAACTTGCATTTTTCCATAAATTTTTTGAAACTGTTTTCATAGTTGCAGGTCGTTTCAAAGCAAAAGAGTTGTTCCATTGCATTCTTGACACATTCAGGAAGCTACCCCAATCAAAATCAACTCTCCAAGCGCAAAGAATTGGTAGATAGGAGTCCCACTTTTCTGTAAAATATTCATAATCGCATCCTGAATTCCATGCATTTTTCATGTGTTTTTGATATTGATTTATACTAATCTAGTCATTCTAAAGCTAATGGTGTATTTCAATTAAGTTTTCATAGCCTATATGCAAAGTTGCCATTGGAGCTCGTTAGGGTTTCAAAGCTGTAAAATTAGGGCTTTCCTCTTCAGGAAAAATTGAGACCCAAGACTTGTACCATTAAAACCAGAAGCTCATGACGAATCAATTCCATACCTCACGATCAATTTATGATAAACGGTGGCCTAATCGCTATTTTCTTATACTGTAGTTAGTGGGGGTTCAAAACCCCCGCTATTTGATATGTTTTTTCAGGCAAAAGCAAAGGCGTGGTGGAGAAGATGCTGAGGTGTCTCAATCATACAGGGCCATTCAAATATTCGCGCATTTTTTATGTTTACCAAATAACACTTGTTCTCTCTCATATGAATCAGGTTCCATTAATATTACAAACGAACGCGCTTGGCTGGTTGGTAAGTGAGGTGTCATGCAATCAATGGGACCTGGGTTCGATTCCCAGGTCCCCTTCCTTTCTCAATATATTTTATTTTAATGTGATTCCATGCAGTTCCTACCCCAGGGCCTACCATGCATCTTCATGTTTGTGCTTGCCACGCGCCCCATAAGATCAATCCAGTGGTCAGAAGCTGCAGACCACCATGTGCGTAGGTCAACGCCTTCATACCCAAGCCAAGAAAGTCCACGTGGGCTAGCGTTTAATGGGCCAAAATTGCTGGACAATACCTCCAAAATTGGGGTCAACACCCCCCATTGGTTTGCCTTTTTATTTTCTTTCTTTTCATTTTTCTATCTATTTGTTTTATTTATTTTTCATCAAAATTAATTTCTATAAAAAAAATAACAAAAAAATCAGAAAGACAAAAATATAAATATATTTTATTTAAATGTTTTTGTAAATAAATTTTATTAACTAATTTAGTTTTTAATTCTAGGTTTAATTTTAAGGTTTTCTTTAATAAATTAAAAAATGTAGAATTAGGGTTTTAAATATTTTTATTCTTTTTCTTTTCTTTTACCATTATTAAATATTAATTATTTTTATAAATAAATTTGCCATTAAATAATTAGGTTAAAACTAGGTTAAATTTAGACATTTTATAAATTAAAAATAGTTTAGAATTAGGGTTTTAATTTCATTTAATTTTCTTACTAATTCCATAAATACAAAAACTCAAAAATAATTTCCTTTTCTCATTTAACTTAATTAATTTATTAATTGTAATTTAATTTCCTTAAAAGGGTCCAACGCCCTCGCATTCCCGACTTTACTTCTTCTCGCATTTTACTTTTATTTCTTTTTGTGAATATAATGTATTTATCCCAAAGCCGTGTAATAGATTAATTAGACATTTATCTTTCCGCATTTTATTTTATTTCAAATCGGGTCTTGGATTAATTTGGCGATGTAGACCCGCGCCTTTGTAATAGCGTAGGACTTTTACCTTTTCGCATCTTTTAACTGTTAATGACTTGCATGAAAGAATGAATGCCAAAATAAAAGCAACGCGTAGATCACCGATGCATGAACAAGATAAACATAAATGAACATGACACACAAATCACACACCACCCCTAGGGTACGCCTCACTGTTGCCTTGCCCCTCGAAAAGTGGTCGTCGAGTAGAGGACGTTTTTAGTAAGTCCTCATGTTCATGAACATGGCATGAGGGTAGCTTCTAAGGTGTCTTCCTATTGCTCTGGTGACCACAATGTCCCGAACCCTCGAATTGACCCGAACACCTCCAACGGTGGTGCTACCTACCTCTCAATGGTGGGATGGCACTACTTTAAGGACATTTACACAGACGAATTCCTTAGGGTAGGTAGACGACTCATAGATACTTGCTCTAATTTCAAAACAAAAATCAAAAAATACTTTTCACACCGACACCTTTCAAAAAGCTTTCAAAAAGCAATTTTTCAAACACTCTTGAGGAATGATACAAGAGTCGAACTGAAATTTTCAAAGAAACTTTTTTAAAACCCACAGTTGAAAAGCAAACAAACAATTTTGAAAACACAAATGAGCAAGTATCTAAGAGCCCATGGATAACCATGGATAGAAAGGGTGCTAACACCTTCCCTTTCTATAAATCTACCTCCTGAACCGAGAGCAATCTCTATAAGGAATTTTTCTGTGCTTTTGTCCTTTCCATTTGGAGAAAATAAAAGACGGTGGCGGCTCTTGCTTCCGCGACATTTCGCGAACCAGCGTTAAACAGTCAGTTCCAGATCCACCGATCACAGAACTGGCGACTCTGCTGGGGACACTATACTTCAAATGAGGTGTACCTTAGGATTAATATCACTTGTGTTTTCAATTGTTGTGCTTTGTTTGCTTTATTATTATGGGCTGCATCGGAGTTACATAGATCCTAACCCGGATCTGGGGATACCCTGTTAGGTAGCATAAGCTATAAGGGACCTGTCCGGCGTAGACCGACATGGGTGAAGCAGTGGCTACGTTGGTGTGGCACCTTGGTCTATACCGATATCCCTTGTGTCGCAACGAGGAGAATATGGGTCTTCTGAGGAGTCATTAAGCACCAACCGACCTTAGAACCCTAATTTGACCCAACTTGGCCAATAGAACAGTAGCAGTATGCTACACCCATTGAGGCTAAACTCTCGCGATGGTTCTGGCTGCAAGAAAAGATTGCGATGTTGGAGTTATGACCGATTGAGGGTAGTCAATGATATTGGGATCCTCTAAGAACCCGGTTACTTTGATAGGACAGGTATGAACCAACAAACTGAAAGAGGGTAATACCTAGACCTCATGCTGGCCTAAACTCTAAGGGCTCTCTTGTGTGACTTGTGTGACTTGTGTGCCTTCCAACTTGACTATCTGCATGCTTGTTATCTGACACTTGAGTTTCTTGCAGGTTTTGTTTACAGTCCCTAATGGGGACTCATAACAGGGTTTACCTATATCATTCCATGCATAGCATGACATCATACCATTGCATACATCCTGCATAAGGACTAACCCATTTCAAGGATCTCAAAGGTTTGTGATGCAGGTCATGATGAATCAGAATGTCTAGCAAGGGGAAAAGGGGATTTATTTTCCTCTAGCCAGGTTAATGATCTGAGTCAGGGGCTATGACCCACTGGATATGGTGAGCCTTTGACCCTTGAAGAAGGACTCTCTACAACACGAAATTACTTCAATCAAGATACCAGATTCTAATTTTAACAAATTTTCTTGTTTACCCCGCGAGATCCTTGAAAACATTGCATGCATATCATACATATCATTGCATTACAGGTACACTTGTTGCATGTCACTTACCTTCTTCGCTGTTTATTTCAGTGTGTCATCATGAATCCTGAATCATCCAATGGACAAGCTATCAAGGCCCTCCAGGCCCAGAATTCCCAGTTCCAGGAGTTGATTGTGAGCCTAGCCCAGGGTCAAAAGGAATTGAAGACTCTGATTCAGAAGAAGAAGAAGAAGAGGACTGTTTTGTTCAACCCTAGACGCAGATCTGGGAACACACTGCAGAATGAAGCTGAGAGAACTACTCCATCTGTGGGGGAAGGCAGTCACCAAGGGAGGGAGGTTCCTAGCCCTGTGGTCTCTGACACCGAGACAGACTTCAATGATGAACAGTACCCCCCTGCTGAGGACCGGTACAAGCAACTAGAGGATCGTCTGAATGCCATGGAAATCCAACAAGTGCCTGGGTTGGATTTCGGAGACCTAGGTCTATCTTCTGGTGTGGTGATCCCACACAAATTCAAGGCTCCTTCTTTTGCTAATTATGATGGGGCATCTTGTCCCAGGCTACATCTCAGATCTTATGTGCGGAAGATTCAACCATACACTGTGGATAAGAACTTGTGGATCCACTTCTTCCAGGAGAGTCTTTCAGGGACTCATCTCGAATGGTTCTATCAGCTGGATGGGACCAAGGTTCGTAACTGGGAGGAGTTGGCTACTGCTTTTTACAAGCAGTATCAGTATAATGTCGACCTCGCTCCTACACGTACCCAACTCCAGGGTATGTCGTTAGGATCGGGAGAAGGTTTTAAAGAATATGCGCAGAGATGGAGAGACCTTGCTGGGAGGGTACAACCACCTTTGACTGACCGGGAACTCGTTGATATGTTCTTGGGGACCCTATCCGGGCCGTTCTTCAATCATCTCATTGGTAATTCATCTGCAGGGTTTACCGACCTCATTCTGACTGGGGAAAGAATTGAAGCTGGTATCAAGGCCGGGAAGATTCAAGAGGCCACACCTTCTGATACCCACAAAAAGCCTTACATGGGAAAGAAGGAATCTAATGCTGCATACAGTAGACAGAATCGTCATGACCAACATGCAGGGGCAGTTATGATATCTGGTTCTGCACCACGCCGACAACCACAAAAGGGAAATCAGCGAAGGCCGGACGAGCCTAAAAGACAATTCACCAACATCAACATGCCATGGTCACAAGCATTGCAACACATGTTGAAAATGAACTTGATTGCGGTGATCAACCCTCCTACAAATCCCAAGACCTCCTCTCCAAACTACAATCCAGAGGCGATGTGTGCATATCATTCTGATAGCCCGGGGCACGATACTGAGGACTGTTGGGCGCTGAAGTATAAGATCCAGAACATGATCGACGCTAAGGAGATCGAATTCGAGCCTGCTGAGACTCCCATTGTGACCACTGCTCCTTTGCCAAAACATGGCTAGGATTGAGAGATTTTTGTTCATTTGAATTCAAGTTGTATTTTTCTTTTCTTGTTCAAATATAAATATAAATCAGAAAGACAAAAATATAAATATATTTTATTTAAATGTTTTTGTAAATAAATTTTATTTCTATAAAAAAAATAACAAAAAATATAAATATAAATAACAAAAATAAATTAAAAAATGTAGAATTAGGTTTTAAATATTTTTATTCTTTTTCTTTTCTTTTACCATTATTAAATATTAATTATTTTTATAAATAAATTTTCCATTAAATAATTAGGTTAAAACTAGGTTAAATTTAGACATTTTATAAATTAAAAATAGTTTAGAATTAGGGTTTTAATTTCATTTAATTTTCTTACTAATTCCATAAATACAAAAACTCAAAAATAATTTCCTTTTCTCATTTAACTTAATTAATTTATTAATTGTAATTTAATTTCCTTAAAAGGGTCCAACGCCCTCGCATTCCCGACTTTACTTCTTCTCGCATTTTACTTTTATTTCTTTTTGTGAATATAATGTATTTATCCCAAAGCCGTGTAATAGATTAATTAGACATTTATCTTTCCGCATTTTATTTTATTTCAAATCGGGTCTTGGATTAATTTGGCGATGTAGACCCGCGCCTTTGTAATAGCGTAGGACTTTTACCTTTTCGCATCTTTTAACTGTTAATGACTTGCATGAAAGAATGAATGCCAAAATAAAAGTAACGCGTAGATCACCGATGCATGAACAAGATAAACATAAATGAACATGACACACAAATCACACACCACCCCTAGGGTACACGTCACTATTGCCTTGCCCCTCGAAAAGTGGTCGTCGAGTAGAGGACGTTTTTAGTAAGTCCTCATGTCCGTGAACATGGCATGAGGGTAGCTTCTAAGGTGTCTTCCTATTGCTCTGGTGACCACAATGTCCCGAACCCTCGAATTGACCCGAACACCTCCAACGGTGGTGCTACCTACCTCTCAATGGTGGGATGGCACTACTTTAAGGACATTTACACAGACGAATTCCTTAGGGTAGGTAGACGACTCATAGATACTTGCTCTAATTTCAAAACAAAAATAAAAAAATACTTTTCACACCGACACCTTTCAAAAAGCAATTTTTCAAACACTCTTGAGGAATGATACAAGAGTCGAACTGAAATTTTCAAAGAAACTTTTTTAAAACCCACAGTTGAAAAGCAAACAAACAATTTTGAAAACACAAATGAGCAAGTATCTAAGAGCCCATGGATAACCATGGATAGAAAGGGTGTTAACACCTTCCCTTTCTATAAATCTAGCTCCCGAACCGAGAGCAATCTCTATAAGGAATTTTTCTGTGCTTTTGTCCTTTCCATTTGGAGAAAATAAAAGACGGTGGCGGCTCTTGCTTCCGCGACATTTCGCGAACCAGCGTTAAACAGTCAGTTCCAGATCCACCGATCACACCTAACTTTTGCCTGGACCGCCCTTTCGGGTTTTCAGTCCACCGGGATACCCATTTTTGCCCAAGCCGCCTTTTCAGGTTTTCGACTTGTCGGGTGTACATATTTTTTCATTTCATCCCTTATTTTTGCCCGAACTCTTTTGGTTCGTCGGGAAGCCCTTATTTTTGCCTAGGTGTGTCAACCTAGAGGGTCTTTAGTTCATGCGTAGTATCTTTTTACTATGTCTGCATTGGCAGGGTGAGGAAGGTCGTCACCATCCATGGTGGTTAGAATCATTGTTCCTCCTGAGAAGATATGTTTAACCACAAATGGCCCTTCGTACGTAGGGGTCCATTTGCCCCTGGGATCACCTTGAGGTAGAATAATGCGCTTGATTACCAGGTCCCCAACTTGATACTCTTGTCGTCTGACCTTCTTGTTAAATGCCCTGATCATCCGTTTTTGGTACGTTTGACCATGACAAATAGCGGTGAGTCTCTTTTCGTCAATTAGGTTTAATTGATCAAGCCGAGTCTGGATCCAGTCATCTTCGCTCAAACCGGCATCCTTCATTATCCGGAGAGAGGGTATCTGGACTTCAATAGGCAAGACTGCCTCCATGCCATAGACCAAGGAAAAGGGAGTTGCCCCTGTTGACGTCCGTGCTGAGGTACGGTACCCATGAAGAGCAAATGGTAACATTTCGTGCCAATCTTTGTAGGTCACTGTCATCTTTTGCACAATCTTCTTGATGTTCTTATTCGCTGCTTCTACAGCCCCATTCATCTTCGGCCGGTAGGAAGAAGAGTTGTGGTGTTGTATCTTGAATTGTTCGCAGAGCTCAGTGATCATCTTGTTGTTAAGATTGGTACCATTATCCGTAATGATCCTTTCAGGTACACCATATCGACAGATCAGGTTGTGCCGAATGAACCGTGCCACGACGTTCTTGGTTACGGTAGCATAGGAAGCCGCTTCAACCCACTTTGTGAAGTAATCAATCGCTACCAAGATGAAGCGATGCCCATTGGATGTCGTAGGTCTGATTTTGCCGATCATATCAATGCCCCACATTGCAAAAGGCCAAGGTGTTGTCAAGACGTTCAGGGGAACCGGAGGAATATGCACCTTATCAGCATAAATCTGGCATTTATGACAAGTTCGAGAATGCTGATAACAGTCGGCTTCCATTGTGGACCAGAAATATCATGCCCGAAGGATTTTCTTTGCCATAGTATGTCCACTGGAATATGTTCCGAAGGTACCTTCATGTAGTTCTGCCATGATCCTTTCTGCTTCAGTCTTATCCATACAACGCAGCAAGGTTGAATCATGGTTTCGTTTGTAGAGAATGCCATTGCTGAGGAAGAACTTTGCCGCAAACCTTCTCAGGAACTTCTTGTTATTAACAGATGCGCCTTCGGGGTATTCTTGAGCTTCAAGGTACCTTTTCACTTCATGATACCAGGGTTTTTCTGTTACCTCTTCGGTCTCGAGATCGCAGCAATGTGCAGGTTCATCCAATTTCCAGATAATGATCTGGGGCGCCTCGTTGTCCCATTTGACTTTGAACATAGAAGACATCGTAGCCAACGCGTTCGCTAACTGATTCTCCTCTCTTGGGAAGTGTTCAAAGGTTATTTCTTCGAAGTGGGGAAGCAATGTCAGCACATACTCTTTGTAAGGAATAAGATTTGGGTGTTTCGTATCCCACTCGCCTTTGATCTGATTGATCACAAGAGCGGAATCTCCGAAGACACTCAGAAACTTAATCCTTAAGTCAATTGCAGCTTGAAGATCCATGATACATGCCTCATACTCTGCCATATTGTTGGTGCAGTTGAAACATAGCCGGGCGGTGAGTGGAGTATGAGTGCCTTTAGGGGATATGATCACAGCGCCGATACCATTACCCAAAGCGTTCGAGGCTCCGTCAAAGTGCATAGACCATCGGGATCCTTCCTCAGGTCCTTCATCCGGTCCAGGTACTTCACAATCAGTCACTACCATGATATCCTCGTCTGGAAATTCAAAGTTCATCGACTGGTAATCATCCACTGCCTGGTGTGCCAAATGGTCTGCCAATACACTTCCCTTGATTGCTTTTTGAGTCGTGTACTGGATGTCATATTCCGTCAAGATCATTTGCCATCTTGCTATTCTTCCAGACAGAGCAGGCTTTTCGAATATGTACTTGATTGGATCCATTTTTGAAATCAAAAGAGTAGTGTGAGTCAACATATACTGTCTCAACCGGCGAGCAGCCCATACCAAAGCGCAGCAAGTTTTCTCGAGTAGTGAGTATCGGGTCTCACAGTCGGTAAACTTTTTTCTAAGGTAATAAATGGCGTGTTCTTTTCGGCCAGACTCGTCATGATGCCCCAGCACACACCCCATTGAGTTGTCCAGTACTGTCAAGTATAAGATTAGAGGTCTCCCTTCAACCAGCGGCATAAGAATGGGTGGTTCTTGGAGATACTCTTTGATTCTTTCGAAAGCGGCCTGACATTCATCGTTCTAACGTATTACTTGATCTTTCTTCAACAGCTTGAAGATTGGTTCACAGGTAGCAGTTAGATGCGAGATGAATCAGGCAATGTAGTTCAACCGTCCTAGAAAGCCTCTGACTTCTTTCTCTGTCTTGGGAGTTGGCATCTCTTGTATGGCTTTCACTTTGGCAGGGTCCACCTGAATGCCTTTGTCTCTTACGATGAAGCCTAGCAATTTTCCAGATCTTACCCCAAAGGTGCACTTGTTTGGGTTTAACCTCAGCTTGTACAACTTCAGACGGTCAAATAGCTTCCGTAGTTGGTCAAGGTGTTCCTCCTCAGTTTGAGACCTTGCAATCATATCGTCGACGTATACTTCTATTTCGTGATGGATCATGTCATGAAATAAAGCAACCATGGCACGTTGGTAGGTTGCCCCAGCATTTTTCAACCCGAATGGCATGACCTTGTAGCAAAAGGTGCCCCACTGAGTAACAAAAGTGGTCTTCTCCATGTCTTTAGGAGCCATCTTGATCTGATTATAACCGGAGAAGCCGTCCATGAAGGAGAATACTTTATGCTGAGCAGTGTTGTCAACCAGAACGTCGATATGAGGCAGAGGGAAATCATCCTTGGGGCTGGCCCTGTTCAAATCCCTATAATCAACACACATTCGGACCTTACCATCCTTTTTCGGCACTGGAACCACGTTGGCAACCCACTGAGGGTAAGAAGTCACTGATAGAAACTCGGCATCAAATTGTTTCATAACCTCAGCTTTGATTTTCTCGGACATCTCTGGACGCATACGGCGGACCTTTTGCTTTACCGGAGGGCATTCTTTCTTAGTAGGCAGGTGATGAACCACAATGTCGGTATCCAACCCAGGCATGTCTTCGTAAGACCAGGCAAAGATTTCCACATAGTCATGCAGCATCTGAATCAACCGTTGTTTCACACTGAGCTCTAGATTGGCATCAATCTTGACTTCCTTTCTGTCTGTCTCAGTACCCAAATTTACCGTTTCCACTGGCTCTTCATGTGGCTGAATGGCCCTCTCTTCTTGGAGTAGCAGTCTTGCAAGCTCACCAGGCACTTCGCAATCATCTTCACCTTCGTCTTCGGCTAAGTTGATCGGATTTTCGAAGTCAGAACTGGCAGTAGCAGAGTCGTTACCAGTGAGATCCAGAGTGGATTGGAACCTGTATAGGTGAGTGTGTGTAAATATAGCTGTTTTGCAATATATAATAAAGAAAGAAAAGGAGCGCAAGATTTTGAAATGCAACAAACGTCCAATGTTTTTATTGATGATATATGAAAATGACACACAAAAGCCCTCACAAATGAAGCCACGGTGCCCCGGGTAAGACACCGAGCCATAAAAGTTTCAAAACATTGTCTGTTACAAATTCAAAACAAAAGAGTTCATTATTGAGTGACAAAAGTAATAGGTGTGAAGTCTTTGGCAGTCCAGTTGCTTGGTCCATCGTCGGTTGTTGGGTAGATCCAGCTGTCGAATTCAGATTCCTCCATGTCGTCTTCAATAGCATTTACTCTCGGGTTGGTGATGAACACAGGAGGTCTTCCAATCCTTGCCTTACGAACAACCCTCTGAGCTTCTGCAGTGAAGCCCAAACCAAACTTGTCAGTCTTTGGAGTGAAATCAGGAAGTCGGCCCCAGTTTGCACACTCACCCTTCTCAATCACAGCCCGGGCATCCTTTAAGGAAGCCATCTTCAAAGGAGGGTCTTCAATCACAGTTTCAGCTGATGCCAGTGTCTGAGGCACCTCTTCAAAGTGCTGAAAGGGGGTTTCAATGAACTCCCCATCCATCTCGATGTACCGGAACGAGTTGAGGTGGCTGACCATATACTCTTCCTCCCCCTGAACTGTAACAATCTTCCCCCTAACCGGGTACTTAAGCTTCTGATGTAGTGTGGAGGTCACAGCCCCAGCCTTGTGGATCCATGGACGACCCAGCAAACAAGAATAGGATGGTCGGATGTCCATCACATAGAAAGTAGAATAAAAAACTTGAGAACCAACCCTGATTGGAATGTCAACTTCCCCATGTACCATCCTTTTCGAACCGTCAAAGGCTCGGACAACAATGTTACTAGGCTTGAGCTCCAAACCCTCACAATCCAACATGTCTAGGGCCTTCTTGGGTAATACGTTCAATGAAAAACCGGTGTCTACCAACACATGGGTAAGAGTAGTGCCCCTGCATTCAATGGAGACATGCAGGGCGTCATTATGGTTCTTTCCTTTGGCAGTCAGATCGACGTCAGAAAAGCCCAAACCATTATCAGCGGTCAAGTTGGCCACACAGTCGGTAAATTGATCAGCAGATGTTTCTTGTGGCACATGGGCCGTCTTCAGGAAGGAAATCAGGGCCTTGGCGTGGGCCTCTGAACACAACAACAGTTATAGCATAGAAATCTTAGAGGGGGTGTGCCCCAACTGCTCAACGACATTGAAATCACTCTTCTTAATGATCTTGAGAATCTCTTCCATTTCTTGCTGGGAAGCTTCAACAATGGTTGTCTTTGGTGCCTCCGTCAGGGCAGGCAAATCAGTAGCAATCCCTTTGCCCCGAGCGTCAGATGACTCGGCAGCGGGGGTAGAAACAGGAACTTGATCAGGAAGGGGAGCAGGCACACTTGCGGGTGTGATGATAAGAGGTCTCTGAATAGCAGGTGGTGCAATATCTGGTGAGAACAGCCTACCACTGCGAGTAACTTTTGCAGGCCCGGTGATGTTACTGACATCGGTACTAGTATCAAACTCTTGCTTAACTCCAAGCACATAAACATCTGCCCCATAGTGCCATGGGACAGCTTTGTCGGATGTATAAGGGAGAGGCCCCGGAACAGTGATGATGATAGGAGCAATCTTCTGAGTGGACATGATTTTGACAGGATTCTTTGAGAGATCCTTAGGAGGTTTGTTGAAAATAGTAACAATGGAAACTTCTTCAGTAGGGACAGCAGGAACAACAATCTTTTCGAACAAGATTTCTTTGCTATCCATCAGGCTTTGGATACCTGACTTCAGCAAAGGACAACCAATAGGTGAAACAGCACACAAAAGGCAACCTTTACCATATCCCGAAAATAAACCGGCTAGCAACAGGTTCCTTTTGACGGTCAATAACGGAGTAACAAACTCTTCCAGGCTACATACCGGTCTTCTTCCACAGCATTCACTCCATGTTGGGGCATGGGAGCAATCACAACATTGGGCCTTTCGGGCGCCTCAAACTGTATTTCTTTAGCATCAATAAGGTCCTGGACCTTATTCCTCAGAGCCCAACAATCATCCGTAGTATGCCCCGGGCTATCAGAGTGATAAGCGCAACGGGCGTTGGGGTTGTACTTTGGAGAAGCTGTGTTCACTACCTTCGGAGCTTCTTTGACAGTTACCAGATTGGTTGATAGCAGTTGCGGCAATATCTGAGACAGGGTCATGCTGAGCCGAGTGTACTTCCTTTTGGGTCTCTCACCCCTTGGTTGGTTGTATTGCTGAGGAGCAGCAGCAGGCTTTGAAATTACCAATGCATTGACAGCTTGGTGGCGTTCCGGTTTATTCTGTTTCCTTGGACCATAAACAGCACTAGCTTCCTTCTTGAAGGGCTTCTTTTCAGTACTCGAGGAGGCACCTTTCTGTATCTTCCCCGACTTGATACCAGCTTCTATCCTCTCACCGGTTAAGATCAGGTCTGTGAACCCAGCAGAAGAATTACCAATCAGATGGTTAAAGAATGGACCGGACAGGGTCCCCAAAAACATGTCGACAAGCTCACGGTCCGTCAGCGGTGGCTGCACCCTGCCACCCAGGTCTCTCCACTTTTGCGCATACTCCTTGAATCCTTCGCCCGTCCCCAGTGACATACCCCGAAGTTGGGTACGCGTGGGAGCAAGGTCAGAATTGTACTGATACTATTTATAAAATGCGGTAGCCAAGTCCTCCCAGTTTCGAATACTGGCTCCATCCAGCTGATAGAACCATTCGAGTTGAGCCCCTGAAAGGCTATCCTGAAAGAAATGGATCCATAGGTTCTTGTCTGCAGTGTAAGGTTGGATCTTCCTTACATATGATCTGAGGTGCAATTTAGGGTAGGAAGCCCTGTCGTACTTCGCAAAGGCAGGCGCCTTGAACTTGTGTGGGATCACCACCCCAGAAGATAAACCTAGATCTCCAAAATCCAGCCCCGACACATTTTGAATCTCCATGGCACTTAAACGGTCCTCTAGTTGCTTGTACCTGTCTTCAGCAGGAGGGTACTGTTCATCATTGTAATCCGTCTCGTTGTCGGAGACCATAGGACTAGGAGCCCTTCCCCCTTAGGGACTATCTTTCTCTGCAGAGGAAGTAGCCTGATCAGCCTCATTATGTAGTGTATTCCCAAACCTCCGTCCAGTGTTAAACAGCACAATCCTCTTCTTCTTCTTCTTCAAGAGCAAAGTCTTCAACTCCTGTTGACCCTAGGCTAAGCTCATGACCAGCTCCTGAAACTGGGCGTTCTGGGCCTAGAGGGCCTTGATAGCTTGTTCGGTAGTAGGCTCGGAAGACATAATGACTGAGTGCTGAAATAAACAACGAAGAAGATTAAGCAACATGTAGAAGAAGGGTACCTGTTATGCATATGATGCAATGAGATGCTTATGATTTATGTTTTCAAAGACAATTGGGATTCAACTTTGTAGACAAAAAGGAAACACACTTCATTAGATTCAAACTTTAAATTATTCAACAATTTTCCCTTAGGCATTACAAGAATGAAAATACTGAAAGGGAAATAAAAGCTATAAAAGAAACATCCAAAGCCCATCAGTGCTCCCATGGCCTCCTCTTCTCAGTACGGATATAGTCATTCAGGATCCGCTCTTCCTCCAATTGCTTAGTCAGCTTCTGGATCTTTTGTTCCTGTTCGTTGAACTTTTCCCGATAAAAATCCCGTTCTTCCTGTAGCTGCGCCCAAGATCTCTTTAGTGTATCAACATCGGTGGGTATCTGAGGAGGGAGGACAGTTGGAGGAACCCCGTCTTCATCAGGAAATTCAAGAATGATAGGCCTGACAGCTTCGTATGGCATTCCTAACTTCTGAGCACGGATGCGGACCCATCTGCAGTAGGGTTCCATTGGTAGAGAAGTCTTCGATCCTAACTCATGTGGGTCAGCTTTGTGAATTTTGTTCTAAGCCTTGATGAATCTTCGGTGCAGCTCGTCACTGTCTACCTAAAACTCAAAACTGATGTGAGGTACCAACATCTCATGAGGCCCTGCTCTTCTGGCTCTTCCAAACTGACGGAGAGCTAAACATGGATTATAAGAGATTCCTCCCTGGGTACCGATCAATGGAACATTAGGATATTCTCCGTAGCGATCAATAACGGCTACCTCATCCAAACCTCTGAGAGTCCAAATGATGTCCTTATCAGTGAGAGACATTAACCTATGAGCCCAGCCCTTTCCTTCTTCATTCTTCAACACGAACTTAGGGAGGTGCGAAATAAACCACCTTACTAACAAAGGAGCACAACACCACAGAGTTCCCCGTCTTCGGGCAGTACGAGCATAGAGTTGCTGCAGGATATCACCCAAGAGAGGGGGTACAGGGTTCCGAGACATGAAGATCCTTATGACATTGACATTAATAAAGGTATCAGGATTTGGAAACAATACCAGACCATAGATTAAAATAGCCAGAATGTCTTCGTATGCCTTGAAGTCTAAGTCATTCTAGAAACTATTAGCTTTGCCAACCAGAAACTTAACCAAAAAGCCCTTAACTCCACTTCTAGTTTCCCAGTTAGCTATTACCTCTTCTTTGGTCAAGGGAAGGGCTGCAGAAATCTCTTCATGCCTAAGAGTCTTCTCCCAACCAGTGAATGGAGTTTGCTTCAAAACAGGGATACCAAGCAAATCAGAGAATTCTTCCAGGGTAGGGACCAGCTGGAAGTCTTGAAAGGTGAAGCAATGATACAGGGGATCATAAAACTGGGTCAGGACACTCATCAGTTGTTGGTCCCACTTTGAAGTGACCAACCCAAGGAGAGAACCATGCCTCTTGATGAAGGAAGTAGTGTTTGGAATCCTATCAACCAATTCCTTGAGCAAAGTAGGTGTTTGAACAAAGTTGAGCCGGATAGTATTCCTACGCACGAGCATCATGATGTCCTACAAAACAGAGCAAAGATGAAACCCTTTTATCTTTGAAATGGGTCAGTCCTTATGTAGGATGCATGCAATGGTATGATGGTATGATGTTTATGATAAAGCACACCACAAGTATTCACAAAGGCA
This sequence comes from Vicia faba, assembly GCA_948472305.1. NCBI lineage: Eukaryota > Viridiplantae > Streptophyta > Magnoliopsida > Fabales > Fabaceae > Vicia > Vicia faba. Next base: position 360,769,970 of record OX451738.1, read on the forward strand.
AGCATGATAAGGCACACAAATCACACAAGACAACCCTTAGGGTTTAGGCCAGCATGAAGTTTTGGTGTTACCCTCTTTCAGTTTCGTTGGTTAAGACCTGTCCTATCAAAAAGTAACCGGGTTCTAGAGGATCTCAATATCACTGACTACCCTCAATCGGTCATAACTCCAGCATCGCAATCTTTTCTTGCGGCCAGAACCATCGCGAGAGTTTAGCCTTAATGAGTGTAGCATGCTGCTACTATTCTATGCCCAAGTTTGGTCAATTTAGGGTTCTAAGGTCGGTTGGTGTTTAATGACTCCTTAGAAGACCCATATTCCCCTCGTTGCAACACAAGGGATATCGGTACAGACCAAGGTCTCACACCAACTTAGCCACTGTTTCACCCATGTCGGTCTACGCCGGACAGGTCCCTCACAGCTTATGCTACCTAAAAGGGTATTCCCCAGATCCGGGTTAGGATCTATGAAACTCCGATGCAAAGCCCACAAATATAAAAGCAAACAAAGCAAACAATTGAAAACAAGAGTGGTCTAATCCTAAGGTAACCCCACTTTTAAGTTTGTCCCCAGTAGAGTCGCCAGTTCTGTGATACGGTGGGAGAACTGACTTGGGTTTTGCGTTTGTTTTCGCAAATGTTTCGGTTGAGCAAGAGTCGCCACCGACTTTTTATTTTATCCTAAGGAAAGGTTAAAAAGCACAGCAAAAACCTTTGAGATGTTTTCTTGGGTTCGGGGAGTAGATTATAGAAAGGGAAGGTATTAGCACCCTTTCTATCCATGGTTATCCATGGGCTCTTAGTTACTTGCTTAGATCACTTGCCTTGCATTTTCAATTGTTTGAAATGGTGCTTTCAATTGTTTGAAATGGTGCTTAGTGTGTGGGTTTGAAAATGTTTTTGAAAAGAGGTCATTGTGGTGACAACCTTTGTAATGATTCATGTTTGAATGTATACAGAGGTGTTCTTATCTTTTGAAAAGTTTTCAATGTTTTTGAAAGGTGTTTTGAAAGTGTGTTGTGATGTGTGGTTTTTTGAAAAAATAGGCAAGTGTGTTTGCAAGATTTGATCAAGTAACTAAGAGTTTTGGCTACCCCTAAATTTCTCAAAGATTCTTTCTATGTTTTAACCCTTTTAACAATTTTGTTCCACCATTGTATTTGGTGGACAATCTTGTGTTAGGATGTGAACGGGACGGGCGCGGGTCATCGTTTAGACCATGATTGCAATAATGCCAAGTGTCTTTGGCAATTTTTCCTTTAAGGGACTTGATCATTTTTAGGCAACTTTCGAAAGCGTCATCGAGGGACTATGATCATTTAATTTGTTTTGTTTTTTCCAAAAAAACTCAACATGCAACATGGCCCATTATTGAAGGCAACAAGTGGAGTAACCCTAGGGGTGCAAGTGTGATTGGTGTTGTCCATTTTCATGCTTTTTTGTCTTTGAATTAGGTCAAACTATTTGTTATTTGATTTTTGCATACAAATCTTAAGTCTATCATGGCATATTTAGAAAGCTTTAAAATGCGGAATTAAAAGTCCTAAATTATTACACAATAATCATGGGGATGGGGGTACAAATGTTCAAATGGGGATGAGGCTTAATAGGAGGATATTGTCCAATATTTACAACCAAATCGAATCAATCGCAAATGTGAAATGTATCAAATGTACAAGAATAAGTAAATGTATATGTGTAAATGTATTTGTGTAAGTGTATGATTTATTTACAAGTGAAATAAAAATAAATAAAAAAGGGGGTAAATTTGGATATTTTCATTTTTAGGGCAAAAACCCTAATTTTGTAAATAAAAAAAGTATTTAATATGTATTATATACAATATTTATTAATTATATACAAAAATAAATAAAAGAGAAGTATATTTGTAAAAAGTAATTTTTGAGGTCAAATATTAATAAAAATAAAAATGTATTATTTTTGTATTTTTATCCTAAATATTCTAATAAATATATAAGTATTTATATTATTTATTAAATATATTAAATATACACAAAAATAAAAATATTTATTATTTATAAAAAAAGTATATTTTTTAGAAAATGTTTTCAGAAAATGCAAATAAAAATAATAACTAAAAGTATATATTTTCACATTATTTCTAAGGTTTTAAATAGAAGCATTATATTTATTTATATGTACAAATGTAAACAAAGCAAATAAATTCAAAATAAATGCAAAAATGTATGGAAAAATATTTTTAATATTTTTTATGTTTTGACAAAAAATAAACAAGTCAGAAACAAAAAGAAAAAATCAAAAATGATGAAAATAAAGCACAATGGGCCAAGGGGGTGTATGTGTGAAAAGGTGGTGTGAACAGAAAAACAAAACTCAGGCCCAGCCCAAGGAGGCTTCTTCAATCTCCAGCCACTTCTGTTTCAAAAAACGCGCGTTTCCTTGCTTGATTCAAACATCCTGATTCTTTGATTTTTAACAAAAACTCACAACACAAAAAATGTAAAGCATCAAACCACAAATCCATACATATAAAGAACTTGATCTAACTCTCAGAAATGAGAGAGAATTTCTTCTCCCCCAATTCCTGACCTAAGTTTTGTTCAACATTCAGGTCCAAAATTCTCTCAGTACACACAACATAAATGAAAAGTAATGATATGGGTGGATTCAGGGCCATGAGTAGGACATAAATTCTTCACAAACCTAAGCCTAGATATGCCTGGATAGAGAGATAGAAGTTCAAAATCTTACCTGTTCAGCTTGAATCGTGTGCAACAATGGAGGTACTTTCAATGCAGTGTGAGGACTTGTACAGCTTGCTTGAGGTCCAAGGATGCTTCCTCTATGCTTGGCTTGCTCTGAATCCTTCTGAATCAAGCTACAGAAGTCAACCTGCACAGATGAAAAATGAAAATGGCACACTTGGCTATGGCTGTTACAGTTCCAGTTCAATGCTTGGAATAGCTTCAATGTATGATAGGGAGTGTGTTTGAAGAGGTTTCAGCCAAAACGCACGATAGGAATGGACTGTGGGATTCAAACTGCAGCCTATGCCCTGTTTTGCCACAAAACTGTGTTTTTCTATATATGGAGGTTTGAGAGATGGTTTGGTCGTGTTTTAGACTTGGTTTGATGTTTGGAAAATGCTCATGAAGTTTGTTTAGGCTTGTCTTGACAGGAATGTGAGTTGTGGTCAATTATGCAAGTTTTCTTCTTTCTTAAGTCAAAAATGCCAAGTCTTGTTACAGGCTCATCTAGGCCCCTCAAATATGCTGCAAAGTTTGCTATTGATCAGTGGGATATGTCCACACACTTGTGCCTCAGAGATTTGCTTTGTACTTCATAGATTGTAAACTTGACATAAAGTTGATCTTTACAAGAATAGATAAAATGCTTTTTCTAATTATGGCTTAATTCTTCATGTAATGACCAAATGGGCAAAATAATGCTAGAACACAATGGATTGACATTTAATTATTGAGTGTAATAAGGATTAGAGGCCTGTAATCTAGCTTGTACAAGCTGATTTCAAAAATGCCTAAGTTATGAACATGCATTTGGTCAAGAACAAAAGTGACTTTTGCCCAACTTTGCCAATTCGATTCTCCCTAACCACAAGGGTGTTTGAGAAGTTCTTGGACAATTTGGAAAGCTTGGAATGTGTACTACAATCCATCTTTGTAATGCAAGTTGAAATTCCAAGTGGAAGCATGTGAAAATTGGCCATGAAGTTAGGCAAAAATCCTGCCTAAAATAGGTCAAAAAATTTCTAAGTTAAGAATGTTTTGCACCCCTATTCCAAAAATCATAACTTGAGCTACAAGCTTCTTTTGAGGAAACTTTGTGAATAAAAGTTGTAGATTTTGCAAAGTACTATAACTTTCATGTTTTGAGTTTTGCTTGAATCCAAATGTATCTTGATGAAAAGATGGGACAAAGTTAGGAAAAAATTAGGAAATTTCATAACTTAGAAAATTTCTAAGTTATGAAATTTCTTCATTTCAAACCCTAATTTGTAATTCTTGATTTCTTGATGAACAAGTTTCATAATTTGACATGTTTTGATGAAAAATGAATCTTGACACTTTATTTTGACCAAAAAGTCAAAGTTTGACTTTTCAGTATACAGTCAAATTTTGATCAGTTGACTGGAAAATTCATTTGTCAATCTTGTGCATTTGGGATCTTTTGAATTTGTTGAACATGTCAAGACAATGTAAATGAGCCTTTGAGTCCATATGTGAGCTTGGTTTGCCATTGGCTAAGTCAAACAGTCAAAAATTGCCTTTGTGCAGTCAAAACCCTAAAAATGACCATTTTGCCCTTTTGGTGATCTGATCAAATTTCTTGTGGAATTGTGATCCAAACTTGACCAAATGGTTCATATGAGTTCATAATGTTGATGTGGGTCAAAAATCATGAGGTTTGACTGTCAATTGACCACAATTGACTTTTTCCTCAATACAGCTGATTTCTAGGTCAACTGTCCAACTGACAGGGCAAAGATTGGAATCAAGACTTGAAACTTGGTATGGATAAACTTGTGAGTCCAACATGAAGCATGAAAGTCAATTTGGGCCTTTTAGGTCAAAACATCTTTGTGCAAACTCAAACCCTAATTTGGGTCAACAGTGCAAGGAGGAGCCTTGAGCAGAGTAAACCCTAACTGGATCTTGAGCTCCAAAGGTCTTGTGGTGAGAAAGAGTTGAGGAAATGGGAGGGCAAATTTTGGGGTACAACAGAAAGCATAATGTTACAAAAGGTATCCTGACTCTTGTAAGGCTTTGCTCTAAATCTTGTGTTGATTTGTCTTATAAAAAGTTTTCTGCTGAAAAACACATTTTTCAAAACTTCGAGACAAACATAAACTTTGCATTGCTTGAATATCACTGTTTGCATTTGACTATTTGTTTGACAGCGAAGAAATTCATACATCAAATGTTCGGAGGAACGAAAACTCTCTCAGTGGACAAAATCACTTCAAAAAGGATGACACTTCCAACGACGAGTCTCCTATCAACAGGGGGTATGACATGTCACCATCCAATTAACCTGGGGCAGTCCAGTCAAGGTTTCAACAGATCTTTCAAAGGTCAGTTAACCTGGGGGAGTCCAGTCAAGGTTTCAACAGATCTTTCAAAGTTCAGTTAACCTGGGGCAGTCCAGTCAAGATTTCAACAAATCTCTCAAAAGTTCAGTGAACTTGGGGCAAGTCTCCTTCATCACCACTTGGGGAATTCGAATGTCAAAAGTGTTCAACAATTCCTTCGTCACCTGCTGGAAATTACAACCACCAACAGAATGACGACCGATTCCAGATTCGATTCTTGTATCTAGCCAGGGCATATATGTGAGTAACTGATTGTAGATTCGATACCTGTATCCAGCCAGGGCATGTCTGCATGAAGAGTTTAGAGATTCGATACCTGTATCCAGCCAGGGCACGTCTGTAAGCAACCTTTTAAAGTTCCGGATTCGATTCCTGTATCTAGCTAGGGCATATCTGTGAGCAATCCATTGTAGGTTCGATACCTGTATCCATCCAGGGCATATCTACATGAAGAGATTGAAGATCAACACCTGTAACAAGCCAGGAAATCGTCTTTCTTTCTCAGGTCAGAGATCAACACCTGAAACAAGCCAGGACAGTATCTCCTCGACCAACATTTCTTAAGTTCCATATCAACACCTGTAACAAGCCAGGAAAATATTTGTGGACGACTGCTTGTGGATTAACACCTGTAACAAGCCAGGAAATCATGTACATGAAGAGATTGAAGATCAACACCTGTAACAAGCCAGTGAACCATCTTTCTTTCTCAGGTCAGAGATCAACACCTGAAACAAGCCAGGACAGTATCTCCTTGACCAACCAGATCAATACCTGCAACGATCAAAAGATTCTCGACTTCCCCAGCCAAAGAGCCTTCCAGAAGCTAACTCCCCTCAGAGTCAAGTTTCAAAATCCCCAGCGGAGCTAAAACTTCCAACTATCAATCCCCAAGCATATTGAAGGCTCATTCTCAGTTCCTCACAGAATATTCGAATATTCTCCAGTGAAGATCTCCTCAAGACAGGAATCCCCAGTAAATTGGCATACAACCCAAGCTCCGGATCCCCCAACAGCGGCTCCAGGATTTCTCACTTTCAACAATCAAAAGATTCTTGCCCTCCCCTGCAGCAGTCAAGGATTCACTTTCCCTGACAGCAGTCAAGATTCTTTTATCCCCAGCAGAGTTCATCAAATTCCCCAACATAACTTACCAGTGGAATCCCCAGAGGCGCTCTCATCAAAACCTCAGCGAAGTATCTCTTCCCACAGAGTAATTCCCCGCAGAGTAATCTCTCCAACAAGTTTATTCCCTGACGGAGTCATCTTCTCCTACCGGTTTATTCTTGCAAACATCATCCCCAGCGGAAACGAAGAACTCTACTCTTCAAAACATTAGCCCAGGATTCCACAAGTTCCCGACACTCGTCAAGGATTTATTTTCCTAGACAAAAATACATTCATAGACATTTCACATTTCATACATCCCACTTACATACATGATAAAGTGCATACAACACTATCTCATTTTGAGTATCATGACATCATGCATTTCATACATCATGGCATTGCATACAACTGATGTTCTGCCTTTTCAGGAAAAGGTCAATCCAAAGATGATTACTATCAACTATCGCATTTCCAGATTTGATACCTGTATCCAGCCAGGGCATATCTGTAGACGAAAATTTCCAGATTCGATACCTGTATCCAGCCAGGGCATATCTGTAGACGACAATTCCAGATTCGACACCTGTATCCAGCCAGGGCATATCTGTAGACGACAAATTCCATATTCGATACCTGTATCCAGCCAGGGCATATATGTAGACGACAAATTCCAGATTCGATACCTGTATCCAGCCAGGGCATATCTGTAGACGACAAATTCCAGATTCGATACCTGTATCCAGCCAGGACATATCTGTAGACGACCAATTCCAGATTCGACACCTGTATCCAGCCAAGGCATATCTGTAGACGACCAATTCCAAATTCGATTCCTGTATCCAGCTAGGGCATATCTGTGAGTATTTGATTGTGGATTCGACACCTGTATCTAGCCAGGGCATATCTGCATGAAGAGTTTAGAGATTCGACACCTGTATCCAGCCAGGGCATATCTGTAGACGACATTCTAGATTCGACACCTGTATCTAGCCAGGGCATATCTGTAGACGACAAATTCCAGATTTGATACCTGTATCTATCCAGGGCATATCTGTAGACGACAAATTCCAGATTCGACACCTGTATCCAGCCAGGGCATATCTGTAGACGACAATTTCCAGATTCGATACCTGTATCCAGCCAGGGCATATCTGTAGACGACAATTCCAGATTCGACACCTGTATCCAGCCAGGGCATATCTGTAGACGACAAATTCCAGATTCGATACCTGTATCCAGCCAAGGCATATATGTAGACGATAAATTCCAGATTCGATACCTGTATCCAGCCAGGGTATATCTGTAGACAACAAATTCCATATTCGATACCTGTATCCAGCCAGGACATATCTGTAGACGACCAATTCCATATTCGACACCTGTATCCAGCCAGGGCATATCTATAGACGACCAATTCCAGATTTGATTCATGTATCCAGCCAGGGCATATCTGTGAGTATTTGATTATGGATTCGACACCTGTATCTAGCCAAGGCATATCTGCATGAAGAGTTTAGAGATTCGACACCTGTATCCAGCCAGGGCATATCTGTAGACGACAATTCCAGATTCGACACCTGTATCCAGCCAGGGCATATCTGTAGACGACAAATTCCATATTCGATACCTGTATCCAGCCAGGGCATATCTGTAGACGACAAATTCCAGATTCGATACCTGTATCCAGCCAGGGCATATCTGTAGACGACAAATTCCAGATTCGATACATGTATCCAGCCAGGGCATATCTGTAGACGACAAATTCCAGATTCGATACCTGTATCCATCCAGGGAATATCTGTAGACGACAAATTCCAGATTCGATACCTGTATCCATCCAGGACATATCTGTAGACGACAAATTCCAGATTCGATTCCTATATCCAGCCAGGGCATATCTGTGAGTGTTCGACCGTAGATTCGACACCTGTATCTAGCTAGGGCATATCTGCATGAATAATTTAGAGATTCGATACCTGTATCCAGCCAGGGCACGTCTGTAAGCAAACTTTTGAAGTTCCGGATTCGATTCCTGTATCTAGCCAGGGCACATCTGTGAGCAACTAATTGTAGATTCGATACCTGTACCTAGCCAGGGCATATCTGCATGAAGAGTTTGAAGATCAATCCCTGTAACAGGCCAGGAAATTATCTTTCTTTCTCAGGTACGCAAGTTCTCGCTAAGGAATCTCTTACGCGATCGACACCTCCCGATGGCATCTTTAAGCCCATCTCCACAACTATTCATCACACTTCCAAATGGCATCTATAAGCCCATTCCCTACAAGGTTCTGTCACATCTCCAGATGGCATCTTTAAGCCCATCACCAAATGGCATCTTTAAGCCCATTCCCTCCACCATCACATCACCGAGTGCAAATTTTCGGGCACTCTAGTGTCCATTCTCCTTTTACACTCGAGTCGCGAAAGGCAAACTTGCCAATCTAACTCTTCAGGTTCAAGAAGATTGAACAGGGGCAACTGTTGTACCCCAAAATTTGCCCTCGTATTTTTCCACAAGAAATCACAGCTTCGGGCTTTTCCTGATTTTTCAGACTGGTTCAAGAATCGGTCAAACAGACTTTTCTCGTCAGTCAGACAAAATTAGGGTTTTCATGGCTCTGGAACAGTTCAAACAGATTGCTTAGGGTTTGGTTGAGTTGGCTCAGGTTTTGATCAGGCGGACGCTTCTCTGACAATTAAAACAAAACTAGGGTTTTTATGCGCGCATTCTCAGAAATAATTAATTTTACAGTTCTTTTCAGTTTACTCTGAGATTTGGACTGAAGCATTTGGATTGAGGTTGCAGTGTTTGATTAAATCAGTGAAAAGAGGACATGTGGACGTTTGTTGTTTGACTGTGCATTGTTATGTTTAAATTCGGAACGTCGGACGTTTATTAATTATTTCTTTTTCTAAGTCAGAATAATTGGGTTTATTTCCAATTGTTTTAATTTAAGAAACTCAAATAATTAAAATAAACAGTTGAAAAGATAAAAGGAATTAACTGATCAAAAGAGGATTTTTTATTCATCTTTAATGGTTTGTTACAATTTATTATTTGAACAACTGTAAATTTATTTACATCCTTGTTTATAATAATAATGTTACAAATAATTGAAATGAAATAAGATACTTCCTAAATTTCCTAAGTCTTCATCTTCTATCCAATGCTCCTTTGCTCAATTATCTTTACCTGCAAAAACAAAGAAAAGAAAAGTCAAATGCAGATAAAATAATTAAAGAGCAGACAGATAAAAATTGGATTCATCATTAAAGGCAATTGGCCGGAATCAGTTTGCCCTCTCTGCAAATCACAAGATTTCTCTTGGTTCACAAAGAGGGATGAAAGTTTGCTTGCAATTAAAGTATGAAATGCACAAGTATACAAAATGCACAAATTCAAATTTTCAAACATACTGCATTGTCAACAAGCTGCATAATCAAAAAGGCAAACTGAACTAGGCCTAACCAAATCAAAAAGGAAAGCCGAAAGTCACAATTTCAAACTATCTAAGATATCCAAAAGTTGTCCAAAAGGATATGGAAAGATATCAAAGTACAAAATGCTGTCAACAAAGTATGTAGAGTAAACCAACAATGCAAGCAAACTCTTCCAATCACATCATTTTCCAGCAGCTACCTTTTCAGAAAAGACAAATTTAAACAATATAAAATTGTTGTTTAATCTGTCAAGAGAGAGAGAGAGAGAGAGAGAAGAGAAAAAGAAAGGGCTTACAGGCTTTAGGCTTGAGGAATATAAAACAAACGGTCATCAACACAGTAGAAGAGAAAAAGAACACAAAGAAAACAAACAAAAACCAAACTGTAACATTGAAAAGCCAAAGCCTCTAAACCTGCATCAAGTCAAAAAGCCTCTAAACCTGCATCAAGTCAAAAAGCCTCTAAACCTGCATCAAGTCAAAAAGCCTCAAACTGAAGCTTAAACAGGTTTCAACACAAGCCTAAACATCAACCTGCATATGCCTTAAAGCCTGAACTGCCTCCAGACAGTATCAAAAAACAACCTGCTATACAAGCTTACAAACACAAACCAGAAGCATCAAGCTTTCAGCCTTAACTGTTGCAAACCCAACCTGTCAAAACAAGCCTAAAACCTCAATGGCCTGTAACCATTCAAAGCACCTAAACTGTCCAAGCTCATACTAGAAGCCTTAAACTTGCTCCAAGCAAGCCTGAAAGCCAAAAGGCCATCAACCTATCAAAAACATGAAACCATAGCCTTAAACATACAAGCTGTATCAACAAACAACCAAACAGAACCATCAAACCTCAAGCCTTTTAAAAAAACCTGATTCAAAACCAAATTCCAAGCTTATAAGCCAGAAGCTCAAACCAGAGCATCCAGCCAAAGCCTTCATCTGCCAGTAAACCATATCAAACCAGAAAGAGCCCTCGAACACTAAGCATTCATACCATCAATCCAAACCATCTCAGAGTCAGCGAAATAGCCAAAACCCTCAGAAAGCTTTCATCATAGGGTTAGAACAATAACACATCAAAATTAGCACACAAACATTCTAAGCATCTCAGCAAGCTCATAGTGGAAGAGGAAAAGAAGCATATCAGAGGGGCAAAGCATACGAAGCATACAAGCATACAGAGGCAAACATCCAAGCAGACAAGAAGAGGAAAGGAAGTGATTGTACAAAGGTTTTCAGTTTGTTCATCATTAAACCTAAAAAGCTAAAGCAAGATACTAGACAAACCGGAGCAAGCCTTGTCATCACCAAGCCTCCGCCTTCAGCCGTCCTAGAGCGCCTCCGATCCTCTCCTCCTCCGTCTCCAAGGTCAAAGGTAGTATTCTTATACACTTTTCATGCATTTCAAATAGAAAACAATAACATATAAAATCAGAATACGAAATCAAAACCATACAAAGGGAATTAATGAAAATCTTAGGACATAGAAACGAGAAATCAGACCTTGTAAACACTGCCTGAATGGTCCACGGAGGGAGAAGGAGGGATGATGGCGCCTGGTGGCCTTGCACGAAGGATTTTTGCTCAGAATCCATAGCTTGAGAAGAAGAAGAAGAGAATAAAGAAGCGATGAAGGAACGGCGCCGCGCTAAGCTCTGAAACCCTAATCCAAATGAAACAAACAAAAGCAACCCTAAACAAATTGTTGTGTCAAACCTGGGCCTTGCCCTGTAAAATGCCTGAAGCCCATTGATTCCAAGCGTGCACCCCCCCCCCCCCATTTCCTCTTATTTTCTTTCAATTGTTTGTTTGGGCCAGCATAAATTCTAAAGGCCCTTTTTTTTTATCCATTTTTATTTATTTCAAACTAACATTCTTTTTTTTATCATTTTATTTTTCCCTCTATAACTTAAACTAATATGTTTTGTATTTGCAAATAAAACAATACATTAAACCCTTTTCATATATAAACTTTTCTTAAATTACCTTTTTGTTAATAATTAAAAGCGCATATTAATAAATACATAAAAAAAGTATAGATTTTCTTTTATTTCTTTTTTGACTAAACATTTGCTTATATATAAACATATAAAACATTAATTTTTCTTAAAAAACATTTCTTTTTCAACTTTTGTATATAAAATACTAATACATAAAAAATATTAATTTTCTCTAAATATTTTTCTTTCCTTAAAATATCTTGTTTTGTACATATTAACAAAAATACAAATATCCAAAACAAAATAAATAGACAATACTTGATTATTGAATTAAGTTAACATTTCTCACCTTGTAAATAAATCACGTGCACTTACACATTTACAATACACAAATACGTTAATACATTTACTTTGCTCCATTGGCACATTTACATTGCTTTATTCCTATACATTGATACATATTACATTTGAGATCGCAATTCGATTTGGTTGTAATTATTTGGGCATTACTCTCCTATTTAAGTCTCATCCCCATTTGTAATTATTTGTACCCCCCACTCCCGGATACTTATTTGTAATAGTGTAGACTTTAAATTCCTGCAATTTATCGCTTTCAAATATACCATGGTTAGACCTAGGGTTTGTATGTACATAAAAATCAAACGCTAGATAACCTAATACAAAGACAAATACATGAAATCAATACACCAATCACACTTGCACCCCTAGGGTAATCCCGCTTGTTGCCTTCCAAAAGGGGCCATGCTTGCACGTCGAGTTTCTTTGGCAAAACAAAACAAATCAAATGATCATAGTCCCTCGATGACGCTTTCGAAATTTGCCTAATCAAAATGATCATAGTCCCTTCAAGAAAATTGCCAAAGACACTTGGCACCATTGCATTCATGGTCCATACAATGACCCGCGCCTGTCCCGTTAAACATCCTAACGCAAGATTGTCCACCAAATACAATGGTGGAACAAAATTGTTAAAAAGGGTTAAAACATGAGAAAAACCTTTGAGTAAATTTAGGGGTAGACAACTCTTAGTTACTTGACAAACTTGCAAAACACGCTTGCCTACTTTTCAAAACCACACTCCACAAACACTTTCAAAAACAAACTTCCAAAAACATTTGAAACATCTTTTCAAAAAGATACACACCTTTGTAAAACACTCAAACATGAGTCATTACAACAGTTGCCTAGACAAGGCGTCTTTTTCAAAACATTTTTAAAACACACACACACACACACCATTTCAAGCAAATCAAAGGCAAGTGATCTAAACAAGTAACTAAGAGCCCATGGATAACCATGGATGAAAAGGGTGTTAATACCTTCCCTTTTCATAATCTACCCCCCGAACCCACGAAACATCTCAAAAGGTTTTTCCTGTGCTTTTTAACCTTTCCTTTAGGATAAAATAAAAAGTCGGTGGCGACTCTTGCTAAACCGAACAAGTGCGAATACAAACGCAAAACCTCAAGTCAGTTCTCCCACCGTATCACACAAGGCAACAATATCCAAGGCAACCTTTCCGAGGCAACTTTGATCTTTGGAAAAAAGGACGACCACTAAAACATCCTATACTCAATGACCGTTTACCGAAGGCAACCAAGTGGGAGTGTACCTAGGAGTACGCATGTGCGAATGATTCAATTTCAGTTTATTTATCTTTGCATATTTAGGGTGATCTAACTGTTTTAAAGTTAACATACATTCTTGTCATGCAAACCCTAATTATTCATACATCTAACAGTTGATAATTTACAGAATTTAAAATGCGAAAATTAAACTACGCTATTACAAGGCTTCGGGTATTTACATAGCCAAAAACAAACCCTTTGAAAATAAAGCGATAAATGAAAAGTAAAAGTCCTAATTAAAACTATTACAAACTGTGAGCAGATACAATAATAGGGTAAAAATAATAAGGCGCACGATGAAAATTAGATCGACGAGAAACTAGGGTTTTGACACTCCTAATCGAAAGAAAAATGTTTTTGTTGTTTTCAATATTTTAAAGAAAAGAATTAAGTTTTTTTTCTAAATTAAATATGAAATTAATTAGTAATTAAATTAATTAGTAAAAATAATTAAATGACCTATTTTTGGTTTTTTTGGTTATTTTAGGAAAAAATAAAATATAATCAAGTTAGTAATAAAACCTATTTATTCTAATTATTTTTAAGTTATTTACAAAATAATTAAGGTTTTCTAAATTAATCAAACCTAATTGAATTAATTAATTTTTTACTAAAAATAAAAATCTTAAATTTAATTGGTGAAAAATAATATTTTTTTCAGTGAGTTTTGATAAAAAGAAAATTAATTTTTGGTTAGTAAATAAATTAAATAAGTTAAATAAAATAAATATAAGAATAATAAAAAAAATAGAGAAAGAAAAAAATTGGGCCTGGATAGCAATTTGGAGGGGTGCAAAAAGCAGAATCTGGGCCCATTTGAGTGAGGTCCACGTTGACCTTTGAGATCCAGTGTGATGCGTTTGACTTGGCTTTTGGTGTTCCTCCCTGGATGGCCATCAGATTTGGCCATCTGGCCACTTGGCGTGCCAGATCTGGAGGGAGTATGATGGTCTTTATGCTTGCAAGTGCACCTGATTACTGAAAAGAAAATAACATTAAAGGAATGGGAGCCTGGGATTTGAACCCAGGTCCTGAAGGAAATTTCCATCGCTTGTAACCATTTGAGCCAACTATTCTTTTTGTACATGGAATGAATAACAATATTAATATATAAAAACAAAAATTAGTGGCAAACAAAAAGAAAATGCGCGCCAGGTTTTAATAGGCCAATAGGACAGTGACAACTCATCGTCTTCTTCCTCTCTCTGTGGCTAAAAGTTTGGGAACCTATACCTACGGACAACGTCTACCGCTACAGCCCTGCCAATTCTCAAAATCACATACACGTGATATAAATGACCACCAAGGCCATGGTTAGGTTCGTCTCATCCTTCTGAACACGATGGTACCTTTTATCAAGGCCAATTTCACCTGCAAGCAAAAACCCTAAAATGGAGCTACGAACTCTAGCCATGGTGAATTTTAGTACAGACCATATAAATGCAATTAATCAATGCAGGAAGCTTGCAAATGTCTCATAGATCAACAATATATGATTAATTCATCCTAACAATGCCTAAATCATGCTATTCAAATTCAAGATTTCATGAGTTTCGTGATGGACTTACAGAGTTTTTTGGGACTGGAACGACTTGGTTCTTGATTGCTTTAGCTTGCTGACACTCCCAAGAATTGATTGGGATAACTGGAAGGCCTTGAGGATGCCTGGAAGTAGGAATTCGATCTTACACTTTTCTTGATTTTTTTTTCAAATGTTGATTTGCTTGTTGCGCCTGTTTCTAACCTCTCTTTTAGGTCTGGCCTTGTTCTATATGTATTAGTGAAGGGATTAGGGTTGATAACTGCTCTCAATCTTCCTCCATCAATGATTTGGATCTTTGATTTGATTCACTTTGAAAACTTTCCAAAATTAGCCTATTTCAATCTTTTTATTCATACCATGCCTTGATACGATTTTGAATGTTTGCTAGCTGTATAATAAAACCTGAAACAAGCATAAAATCTTTTGTTTTCAATATTTTGGATTTTATATGATTTGTTTTGATTTAAATTGAATTAATTCAAATAAAAATCAAAATAAATAATAAAAATAAGATATGGACAAGTGGAAAAGGCTAGAGCTCATGGACTATGTTTCCAACTCAAAACAAGTGAAAAAGATTGGGCCCATTTGGCAAAATTTGAAGTTTTAGGGATAGTTGACTTTTGACAATTTTGCAAAAAGGGTCAACTTCACCAATGCATAACTTCCTCAATTTTGACTCTTTGGAGGTGTTCTTGGACTTTTTAGAAAGCTTGAGATGTCCTATAATCAACCCTTTTGGTCTCATATCAATTTGATATTCAATGCTCATGTATGAAGCTTTGACAAAAAAGGTGTTTTTATTGACTTTTCAAAATGACCTACAATGTCCAAATTCATAACTTATTGTGAGTGCATATTTTGAACTTTGGAGCTGAAGATGGATTGTAGGAAAATTCATCCTCTTCAAAATGAGATTTGGATGGGTCATTTCTCATAAAGTATGAGAATGTTATGCTTGGTCAAAGTTGAGTTGACTTTTCCTACAAAACCCTAATTTAGCAACTTTTGAGTCTTGATGAATTATGAGCAATCCTTGATGAATCATGATCAACCTTTGATAAAATGATGAAATAAACTTCAAAATGAGGATGTTGACCAAAAATCTTGAAGTTTGACTGTATGTGGGCCATAGTTGACTTTTGCCCTAGCACAGTCGATTTTCAGGCCTTTGAGCAATTGACTGAGAAAATTTCCTCTACAAGGCTTGAAACTTGACATGGATGATCTTGAGAACATATTAGGACAATGTTGAGAATTTGGGATCCCTTGGACTCAAGTATGTTGTTGCAACATGAAACCCTAATTTGGGGTAGACTGCCTTAGGAGAGAACTTGTCTGGCCAACCCTTGGACTACCTTGAGCAACTTGAGGATCTTTCTTGAAATATTTTGAGAAATATGGGAGGGCAAATTTTGGGGTACAACACAAAGAATCCCACAGTGCACGGAGAAGTTAATATCCCCGTAAAAGTTGGAACTCAGACTTTTCATTCAACTTTGTATGTAATAGACATCCGCCCGTCTTAGTCCTGTTTACTGGGTCGACCCTAGATCCATGGTGCTGGTGCCGTCACTTCTACCCTGAACCAAATGCTAAAATATCCGATCAGAGGAAAAATTGTCACAGTTCACGGGGAAGAGGAATACATGGTTAGCCACCTGAACTCTTTCAGGTATGTTGAAATGGATGGTGAATTCATTAAAACTTTGTGTCAGAACTTTGAGGAAGTTCCAGAAACAGTCGCCGCAACCAATTCTACTCCTAAAGTCCCGAAGATTACCAGAACTCCACTGAAGATGGCCTCTTTGAAAGATGCTCGAGCAGTAATTGAAGAAGGTGGGTGTACCATCTGGGGTCAGCTTCCAGATATTCCATACAAGTCCGATAAATTTGGTTTGGGATTCACTACAGGAGCCCAAAGAGCTGTTCGAAGTTCTCGTGCCGGGGGACCACCTTTTCGTATCATCAATCAGGGAGTCAATGTAGTAGAAGACAGTGATGGCAGCAGTGATATGGACGAGTGGATTTTTCCAACCATCAGCGGAGGGCTCAACAATTGGTAGGCCAAATATTTCATTCCTATTACTTTTATTCAAGAGTAATTATCTTTTAATGTTTTCAGGCTTGTAATATCTAAACAATCCAGACTTTTTAAACCTTGTGTATTACCCCAGACACAACGGTCCATTTGTGAGGGTTGTCACTTCATTCTCATATGTCATTAATGAATCATGGACGTTTTTGCATACAAATGTTATGCTCTCTATTTTTTTCTTTCTTACATTTTATTTATTTCAAAAGTAGTTATGCTCTTACACACACTCACATATTAAAATGCAGATCCACATCCACTCAGGATCCCATGAGTAACGGTTCTGCTACGGCCTTTTGTGACTTTGAAAATCCGATCTACCAAGCCGACGAAGAAAGTGAGGAAGATTGTGAGGTGCCAGGGGAATTGGCCAGGTTGTTGCAACAGGAAGAAAGGACCATTCAGCCTCACGAAGAGTCGGTCGAAGCAGTTAACTTAGGTACTGAGGAGGACAAAAAGGAGGTCAAGGTGGGTGCCAATCTGGAACCCAGTGTCAAGGAGTGTCTGATTCAGTTGCTGCATGATTATGTTGAGGTGTTTTCTTGGTCGTACGAAGACATGTCGGGACTTGATACAGACATTGTAGTACATCGTCTTCCTACAAGAGAAGATTTTCCTCCTGTAAAGCAAAAGGTTTGCCGCATGAGGCCTGATATGTCAGAAAAGATTAAAGCATAAGTCATGAAGAAATTCAATGTTGGATTCTTAGTTGTCACCTCTTATCCCCAATGGGTTGCCAATGTTGTTCCCGTACCCAAGAAAGACGGTAAAGTGCGAATGTGTGTGGACTACAGAGATTTGAATAGGGCAAGCCACAAAGATGATTTCCCTCTCCCCCACATTGATATTCTGGTTGACAATACGGCACCACACAAAGTGTTTTCCTTCATGGACGGTTTCTCAAGCTACAACCAAATCAAAATGGTGTCTGAGGATATGGAGAAAACAGCCTTTGTTACACAGTGGGGCACATTCTACTATAAGGTCATGACACTCATACTGAAGAATATTGGGGCAACCTATCAGCATGCCATGGTAGCTCTATTTCACGACATGATACATCACGAAATAGAGGTCTACATGGACGATATGATAGCCAGATCTCAAACAGAAGAAGAGCATCTCGATCATCTACAGAAGATGTTTGAGAGGATGAAGAAATACAAGCTGAGGTTGAACCCAAATAAATGCACGTTCGGGGTACGGTCTAGTAAACTCCTAGGTTTTGTCGTCAGCAACAAAGGTATCAAGGTTGATCCCGCCAAGGTTAAATCAATACAAGAGATGCCTTCCCCTCGTACTGAGAAGGAAGTCGGAGGATTTTTAGGACGTTTAAATTACATTGCGAGGTACATTTCTCACCTGACAACTACTTATGAACCGATCTTCAAATTTTTGAAGAAAGATCAAGTAGTCAAATTGAATGACAAATGCCAAGTTGCTTTTGACAAAATCAAAGAATACTTACAAGAACCTCTTGGGTTGTTGCCACCCGTTGAGGGAAGGCCATTGATCTTGTATTTGACTGTTTTAGAAAACTCAATGGGGTGTGTGTTGGGGCAGCATGACGAGTCTGACTGAAAAGAGCATGCTATTTATTACCTGAGCAAAAGTTTACCGACTGTGTAACAAGATATTCACTGCTCGAGAAAACTTGTTGTGCTCTGGCATGGGCTGCTCGCCGGCTAAGACAGTATATGCTGACCCATACTACCTTGTTGATATCTAAAATGGATCCAATAAAATACATCTTCGAGAAGCCTGCTCTCTCTGGGAGAATAGCAAGATGGAAGATGATCCTGACGGAATATGACATACAATATACTACGCAAAAAGCAATAAAGGGTAGTGCACTGGCGGATCACCTTGCCCATCAAGCTGTAGAAGACTACCAATCCATGAAGTTCGAATTCCCGGATTAGGACATCATGACAGTAGACAATTGTGAAGAGATCAGACCATATGACGGACCTGAACAAGGATCCCAATGGATCCTGTTTTTCGACGGGGCATCCAACGCACTTGGAAATGGTATTGGTGTTGTACTCGTATCTCCAGAAGGTTTTCATACTCCCTTTACCGCAAGACTCTGCTTCGATTGTACAAACAACATGGCAGAATATGAAGCGTGTATCTTTGGTCTCATAGCTGCCATAAATTTGGGGATCAAATCTTTGGTTATGTTTGGAGATTCCGCTTTGGTCATCAGTCAGATCAAAGGGGAATGGGACACCAAACACCCTAACCTTATCCCTTACAAAGAACATGTTTTGACATTACTTCCATATTTTGAGGAGATTACCTTCGAGCATTTTCCGCGAGAAGAAAATCAACTAGAAGACGCACTAGCTACAATGTCATCTATGTTTAAACTTAATTGGGATAACGAGGCTCCTCAGATCACTATTGAGCGGATGGATGAACCAGCCTACTGTCACGAGATCGATACTGAAGAAGTAGTGGACCAACCTTGGTTCCATGAAGTTAAGAGGTATCTCGAGTCTCAAGAATATCCAGAAGGAGCTTCAGTTAATGACAAGAAATTCTTAAGAAGATTCTCGGCTATGTTCTTCCTTAGTAACGACATTTTGTACAAACGCAATCATGACTCTGTATTACTTCGGTGTGTAGATAAGATTAAAGCTAAAAGAATCATGGCTGAATTACATGAAGGCACTTTTGGCACCCATTCCAGTGGGCATACAATGGCAAAGAAAATCCTGCGGGCATACTATTATTGGTCTACTATGGAGGCAGATTTCTATCAACACTCTCGGACTTGCCATAAGTGTCAGATTTATGCTGACAAAGTGCATGTACCTCCGGTTCCTCTGAATGTCTTGACGGCTCCTTGGCCCTTCACTATGTGGGGAATCGATATGATTGGGGAAATCAAGTCGACAGCCTCTAATGGACACCATTTCATCTTAGTGGCTATCGACTATTTTACAAAGTGGGTTGAGGCAGCTTCCTTCGCTTCGGTTACTAAGAATGTTGTCGCCCGGTTCATCAAACTGAATCTCATCTGTCGGTACGGTATCCTAGATAGAATCCTCACCGATAATGGTATGTATCTAAACAACACTATGATCACTGACTTGTACTAGAAATTCAAGATCCAGCATCACAATTCTTCCCCTTACCGGCCAAAGATGAATGGCGTTGTAGAAGCTGCTAACAAAAACATTAAGAAGATCATACAGAAAATGATAGTCACATACAAAGACTGGCATGAGATGCTACCATTCGCTCTCCATGGGTATCGTACCACAGCTCGCACATCAACTGGGCCAACACCTTATTCTCTGTTATACGTCATGGAGGTTGTCTTACCTATTGAGGTCCAGATTCCCTCTCTGAGAATCATGAAGGATGCTGGGTTGAACGAAGAATATTGGGTCCAGACTCGACTTAACCAGTTGAACTTGATCGATGAGAAGAGACTTGTAGCTATCTGTCATGGTCAGATGTACCAAAACACATGATCAAAGCTTTTAACAAAAAGGTCAAACGTCAGGTATATCGGGTCGGTGACTTGGTAATCAAGCGTATCATTTTGCCACAAGGTGATCCCAGGGGAAAATAGACTCCTACATATGAAGGACCGTTTGTAATCAAAAGTATATTCTCTGACGGAGCAATGACCTTGACCACTATGGATGGCGACGACCTCCCACACCCTGTAAATACGGACATAGTTAAAAGATACTACGCATGAACAAGGACCTGCTAGGTCGACTTACCTGGGCAAAAATTAGGGTATCCTGGCGAACCAAAGGTTCAGGCAAAAATTAGGGATAAAATACAAAAAAAAATCTGTACACCTGGCAAGCTGAAAACCTGAAAGGGCGGCTTGTGCAAAAAAGGGTATCCCGGTGGATCGAAAACCCGAAAGGGCGGTCCAGGCAAAAGTTAGGGAGTTAAGGCGTATGACTATGTCCCATTGGATCATCTTATAGACAATCTTCAACAACGACCAATCAGCTCAAACGGTTCTAATCAATCCAATCAGCTTCGCCGAAGCGACAAGTAGACAAGACACTCATGGACGCAAAGGCTATAGCAGAATGGATACCCCATGGGATTACTTCACATAGTTGTCTTTTCCTTTTTTTTTCCGACGACATTCTATTACTAGAATGCTCGTCTCGTTGTACAAAAAAAAGACTTATTCAAGTTAATACAAAGATTTCCCTTTTGAAAGTGCAAAACTATTTGTTTTTCTTTATTTCTGTTGTTTTGTTTACAAAAACGTCCAATGATTTATTTTTGAACATATGCATTTGAATGTGATTACTATTTACAAATAAGCAGAAAATAGAAAGACAATCACTAATGGCTTTAAGGAACATGATAATATCTTTAGGCTATTCCATAAAATCCTCGCAGTTATTTTTTCCCAGCAAGAACGGAAACAAAGACGTCCTACTACAAGACCACTAACGTACTCCCAACATGCAGCCTAATGGTATCCGGTGCTCTCGCATCCCCGACAGAGTTAAAACTTCCAGTTACCGCTCCAAAGGTTCCCCAGTGAAAGTCACCTAGCTTCCCAGGATTCCCCAGCAGGATTTCATGAAGTCCACAAGCAATGCACGGCATTCTCCTTCCACAGCAGAGTTTATTTCTCTAAAAGATATGGAAATACATCCACCAACACATCAACTTCAAATATGGAGACTTACACTCCACATTCCCAGCAAAACTCAAGGATTCATTTTCTCCGACTCCAGCAACACTACGGCACGAACAATTAATATGTCCATACATTACATTCATACGTCATGACATTGACAACACAAGTACATACAGTGCAATCTCATTTATTTTGAGAAAATAATATCATACCATGCATTACATACATCGAAGCATTGCATACAATTAACTCTTCATCTTTCCAAGAAAGAATAAATCGACAGGAAATTATCATCAACAAATTTCTGACAGACAAATATTTTCAACAAGTCAAATACATATGAGTTCCCGAGAAAAGGCTAATTTTTACTAGGTTCAGATAAATCTCTCAATGATTTATTCTGATTTGTTTCCAAATTCTTACTGGTTCAGATAAATCTCTCAACGGTTTATTCTGATTCGTTTCCAGATTCTTACTAGTTCAGATAAATCTCTCAACGATTTATTCTAATTCTTGTCCAGATGCTTACTAGTTCAGATAAATCTCTCAACAATTTGTTCTGATTCGCTTCCAGATTCTTACTGGTTCAGATATATCTCTTAACGATTTATTCTGATTCTTCTCCAGATGCTTACTGGTTCAGATAGATCTCTCAATGATTTGTTCTGATTCGTTTCCAGATTCTTACTGGTTCAGATAAATCTCTCAATAATTTATTCTGATTCTTTTCCAGATTTTTACTGGTTCAGATAAATCTCTCGATGATTTATTCTGATTCTTACCCAAATTTTTACTGGTTCATATAAATCTCTCAATGATTTATTCTGATTCTTCTCTAGATTTTTACTGGTTTAGATAAATCTCTCAATGATTTATCCTGATTCTTATCTAGATTTTTGCTGGTTCAGATAAATCTCTCAATGATTTGTTCTGATTCTTCTTCGGACTTCTACTGTTTCAGTTTAAACCTCTCAACGGTTTATTCTGATTCTTCCCCACCGACAATTTTCTCTGGTTCAGATAAATTGCACCAAGATTTATTCTGATGCTTCCCCATCAAATTTAATCCAATACCTCTATTGGTTCAGTTTAAATCACCCCAAGATTTATTCTGATTTCTTTCCAATCAAACAACATTCAAGATTCCATCTAGTTCCAGTTTAAATCGACCAAAGGTTTATTCTGATTTCTTTTCTGTTAAAGTCAAGTTTAGACTTCGTCTACTTCTGTCAACAATCACCTTTGGATGGAATCTATAAGCCCATCTCCAATAACTCTCCACCATCTCTCCAAATAGCATCTTTAAGCCCATTCCCTACACAATCAACCAGCACATCATCAAGTGCAAATTTCTGGGCACTCTAGTGTTCAATCATCTTCCACTTTCAAGCTACGAACGACGAACGTGTCGATATTACTTTTCAAGTTTAAGAAGATTGAACAGGGGCAGCTGTTGTACCCCAAAATTTTCCCTCCCATTTTTCATTCAGGGTGCTATCCTAGGGTTTCTCAAATACCTAATTTGGCTCAGAAGTTGATCAGACAAATTCTCTTCCTAGGCAATAAGTCAGCAATTAGGGTTTTGCATTTCTCAAAAGAAATTGAGTCTTCAAGGTTTCAAATGGTCTTCATAGGTCATCATGTATCCTCAAGGTTGTTTAAGTCAGTTTTCAAACCTTGCATTGAAAGTTTGCTCAATCAATGACCCAGATAACTGAAAATGACTACATTGAATTGAAAATCGCCCTTTTGCGAGAACAAACTCAAACGATCGTAACTTCTTTATTATTCAATATTTTTGAGCGGTTTTCCTTGCGTCTGATTCTTCTTGATGCCACCTCAAATTTCTCTTCACATGTCAAGAGATGATTACGTGCAGAAGATCACCAAAATTCGAATGCGTTAGAAGTCGCATCATGAATTTTGACCTAATTTCAAACAACAGTCGTCTGATTTCTAAGAATTGTGATTTTTTCAAATTACAAGACCTTGAGGCGTTTATTTCTGGTCATGGTCATATGTGATGTCGTTCATGGGTTTATCTTCAAATAATTGAAGTAAAATTGGGCTTGGAAAATTTTAAAACTATTGAATCATTGCAAGGCATTTGTTGATTTTGATTTTTTCTTAACCACAATTTACTGAGGATTGATGATTATTCTTAAGAGCGTGTTTGTTTGGATAAGATGTGAAGATTAAGACTATCATTTAAAACAATCATGATTTTGGATTCAAGTTTACCAATTGAATTACATTCTTAAAACATTTGTTTTGTTTAGGAATTGGAGTACAAGGTGCAAGTTTGTTTAAAATACAATTATAAAGTCAATTGTGATTATTTGGAATTCAAGTTACCAGATTGAAGTATTTTATTTCAAATATTATGATCGAGACTTTCAAAAATACAAAATTTGTATAAGATCCTATCATGCCAAAGTTGTTCAACTCTTTGTATTATTACACTGCAAGAGAAATTACAAATTTTGTTGTTTACAAAAATCACAAATTTCTTAGTTACAAAGAAAAATTACAAATGTTGTCGTTTACAAAAAATTCAAGTTTACAAAGAGAAGCTTCCTTTTCAAGTCTTCATCTTCATCTTCAAATAAGCCATCCAATCTTTATTTACATCCAAGCCTCGCTTGCCATTCATGAAACAAGAAAAGGAAAGTTAGTGAGATTCATGTAAAATAATATGCAAAAAAGAATAATTCATCATTAGGGTTTGCGGCTTGGAATCAGAATGTTTTGTTTGTTTCATCACATTCCATTTACCCCCAATTGCAAATCACAAGAAAGTTGTCTTTCTTGGTTCACAAAAAGGGAAAAAGGAGAAATTTACAAGTAAGTTCAAAGCACATAACAAGCAAGTTCAAATGCACAAAATTGCAGCAGTTCAAAACTGCCCAAGGCAGCTAACAGCAGGCCAGCAACAGTCAAGCTGCCTAGAGAGTGAAAACAAAATTACAGCAGGTCAGCATGCAAACAAGCTGCCCACACAAGCCTACATTAGATACAACAAAATATGCAAACAAAACAAAACCAGCAGGCCAGCAGCAGTCAAGCTGCCTAAAGCATGCAAACAAAATTACAACAAGTCAGCATGTAAACAAGCTGCCCAAACAAGCTCACAGCAAATGAACAAAGCAACAAGATATCTACAATACAAGCTATCAAGATATGATGTCATCATTTTCCTAAGCTAAGCAAACCCTTCAGAATTTTTGAAGTAAAGCAAAAAGCAATATGGATTTGTATCATTGAAATATGAAGAGGGAAAGAGAAAGATATCACCTAGGCCACTAGCAATCCCAAAATTACCAAGTCAGCTGCTATCATAAAACAGACAGCCCTGCTGTTTCTTCTACAAGCTTTGCATAACTGTCCAAAAACTGTTCAAATTCTTCCCAAGACTTGTACAGAAATGGTAAAAACCAAAAACTGCAACAAAGAACATCAGCACGGTATACCACAAGTTTCAAATGACTGTTATTTCTCCCCCCATTTTCTTTTCAAATTTTACTGTCAATATAGAGGGAGAGAGGTCAAAAGGAAAAGGGATGAGAAAATCACTAAGAGAGAGTTACTTCCATAAAACCCATTTCATTCTTTTACAACACAAAAAATCACTGAAAATACCATCACAAAAAAAGCCATATCTCTTTCACAGCAAGACACAAAAATAGCCAGCAAGTATACAACACCAAATACCATCACCAAATACCATCACCAAAAAGGCATATCTCTTTCACAGTAAGATACAAAACAACACCAAAAAACCAGCAAGAATAGCCAACACCTAAAAAAAAGGGCAAAAAAATTCACAGTGAACCAATAACTCAGAAAAATAACAAAAAGCCAAAGTTTTATTCATCATTTTCCCTCCTCAGAATCCATTCAAAGCTACATACAAAGAATCCCACAAAAACATAGCAAGATATCAAGAAAGCCAAACCCTAATCATCATTGTTGTTCTATTCATAAATCCCTTCAACATGATCTAAAAAAAACATAGGTTCAGAAGAAGAGAGAAAGCTTAGATAAACACCAGAAAGACAAACTTCAAAAAGGTTGGAAGCTCACGGACCTAAAGAGCACAACCTCCATTTTTCTTTTTCTTTGCGTTTTTTTGCTTTCCATTTTGCATCTTTCATCATAAATCATTGATTTTTAGTCACTTCTTTGACTTAGGGTTCCACTCACCCCTCTTTAGATCTAGGGTTATAGGTTAAGAATCTGCAAAAAATAACTTCATATTAATAGTTAGAGAGAAGAGACAGTTATATTCATGTAAGAAAAGTGAGGATCAGAGTCACGTTACCTCCGTCACCGCCGTAAGGCGATTTCTGGCGCAGCCAATATGCCTTCTCCGGTGAAGGATTCCAACAAGAGAGAAGAGAGAGTATCGTGTGAAGAGAGAGAAAGAGAAGTGAGTTATGAGCTTTTCTATTTCACTTAATTAGTTTTTGTTTTTGTTAATTACATCTTGATGCCTAATCCAGTGGTGACACTTATCACCACCCCTTTAATCATCCTGAGAAATCATGCGCTTGTATTCCCATGTTAATAGTTTGTGCACCCTCATCATCCCTCTGTCTGATTCATATCATCATCAATCAATATTATTTAGCGCACTACAGGAGCACGCCCATGGTGCACCTCCAGGAGACTGCTGCACCTGATCAGCCAGGAGCTTTAAGCTTTTCCCTTTATTTGGGCCAACCAGATTTATTTTTGCACCCCCCACATTTGCTCCAATACATGCCCATTTCTAAACTTTTCCCTTATATCTTTTATTTTTAATTATTTGATTTTTGTTTTATATTTGAGCATATATTTAAAATTTCAAATAGGTTAATATTTGTTTTAAATAATTATTGACTTTAAAATAATTTTTGTTTGATATTATTAATTAAATTATTAATTAATTTTATCAAATGAAAAGAGTTTTAACTTAAATAATTATTTAATGGTTTGGACTTGTATTGCGTGATTTAAATGTTTATTTCTTATTATCACCCCCATTCATTAATTTGTACCCCCATTCCCGAAGCTTTGTAATAGCGTAGATTTTCAATTTCCGCACTTTACTGTTTTACTTATTACTGTATAGTAATTAGGCGTGCATGGCAAGATTCAAAATCAATCGCTAGATAACCTAATTTCAAAAAGACAAAATAACTTGAATCAAGCACACTTTTTTACACGCGCACCTCTAGGGTAAGCTCGCTCGTTGCCTCGAAAATGGGACGCTTTAGCAAAGCCCTTTTGATAAAAAAAGATCGTAGTCCCTCGGTGTCCCTCGATGTTGCCTTCGGTAAAAACGATCTAGTCCCTTACGAAAATTTCTAAAGCATCTCACAAGTTGCCTTTTATGACTGTACGGTTGACCCGCGCCTGTCCCTTCACATCCAACGATGGAGATTCTTACCAAATCAAGGGTAAGATAGCGACATCTAAAGGAGGAAGAAAAGAACATTTAAGGCCTTTCGAGTAGTTAGATTCCCTCCTAGTTACTCGCTTGCTCACGACAAAAAAAACCTTTTTACACCGACACTTTCATCTCAAAACATTTTTAAAAGGACAAAACATTTTGTATACGTTCTTATAGAGACGAGAACCATTGCAAAAAACATCTTTTCAAAACCACTTTCAAAAAACACATTCCACAAACACATCTTTGAACTATTTTTCAAAATAAAACTTTGTACGCGTTCTTATAGAAACTAGAACTATTACAAATACATTTTCAAAATACTTTCAAAGCCCACATCACAAGCACATTGTCAAAGCAAAAGTAAGTGATCTAGCAAGTAACTAAGAGCCCGTAGATAACTACGGATGAAAAGGGTGCTAACACCTTCCTTTTTCATAATCTACCCCCCGAACCCGAGAAATAATCTCGAAAGGTCTTTCCTGTGCTTTTTTACCTTTCCTTTTGGATAAAAGAAAAGTCGGTGACGACTCTTGCTATCCGCACAAATGCAATCAAAACACAAAACTTCAAGTCAATTCTCCCACCGTATCACACCAGCCCGTAGGCTGTATTCCTGGGAGTTCAGGTGCATCATCTTCTTGCCCCAGAGTCTCCCTATCCCAGCAAAATCCATGCCTTTGATGTAGGGTCAGAAAATACATAGCATTGTTGTTTGGCGCATATGCGCCATCTGCAGCACTGCAAGGCCCTATGTTGGCCAGATTTCAATCAAAGTTTCTTCGATCAACTTGATTCACCTCCGTCATATAATAGCTTTGGTCAGCTTCAATGTTTTCTACAATTCCAGCTTCTCTCCAAATTGCCACACGCTGGTGCATTGAGGAGGGAATTGCGCCTATTCCATGAATCCACTCACGGCCCAAGAGTAAGTTATAATTTGTCTTGGCCGCTATGACCATGAACATAGTTGGTATTATAATGGTTTCTACACTGAGATCGACTTAAACTATGTCGAGAGTATGACCAATCTTCCCTTCGTAGTTAGATAATACCATAGCATGGGGTTTTATATCTGTATCATACATACCTATCCTCTTCAGCAAGAACTAAGGCATTAGGTTGACAGTAGCACCCCCATCTACCATCACTTTATTGATCCCCGCTTGTTTGATATTTCCTCTAATAAATAGAGGCTTCAAGTGATTCTTCATACCTTGGTCTGGTCTTTCAAAAAACGCATTTTGTTCTTCGACTGATCCGTTATTCATAACATAATAGCACACAGGCTTGTGCGTTGCCATTTATAATTCATTTTCTTCTTCAGAATCTTCTACCTCTGTCACTTGGTCGTATTCATGTGGTAGTACAAAAAATACATTGCAGTTGATATTCAAAGAGGACTCTCCATCTGAGTCGAAGTTGTCAGTAAGTTTGTCCTCATCATTGGTTGGTTCTTCGTTAGTTGGTTCCTCTATAATCCTTTCGACAGACACCTTCTTATTTTTGGGGGGAAAAGCCTCCTTTGTGCTGGGGACTTCTCTTCGACAGGTGCAGCAGACGAAGTCTGATTCGTACTTGATCCCCCTACTTTGTTGCTTGTGACTTCTCTTTGAGCTCTCTTGGTCCTCTGGTATCTTCTCTATTTGGACCTTGTCATTGGGTTTTTCCTCTTATAGTTCCCAGACACATAGGCTTGTTGCTTCATTGACTGGAACTTCCTTCAATATGCCCACGCTGATCTACCACCTTCCTCGAAACTCTTCCATTTCCCTTTGCCTTTCCCTCCCCTCTTGCTTTGACTAAACTTCAACCACTTATCTGTTGGGATGTTGGCTGGTGACTTGAAGGTGACTTGTCGATTCACTTTGGGGTGTGGGCTATCTTCCCTTTTTGGAATTCCTTTTGCATTGGTTATATACCTCTCCCTGCTACTCCTTCGATTGTTCCATCATTGAGCATACAAAATTCTCTCAAATGCTTCAGCTGCCTTTCTATCATAAATAACGCTACACCATGGGCATGTTAAGACTTCTGATCCTATCTTATAATAGCGAACCAGAAAATCCATCAAGTTTTCTCCCATTTTTGGGTATGGCAACAACTCTTTATCACTCCTCTAGTTGTTTCCAGCCCTCTCTTGGTACACTTTCTAGTATGTTGCCGCAACGCCTCGATCATTCATAATGCTGCACCTAGGACACACTAGTCATTCAGGATTATTCGTATGGCAATGAAAAATATACTCGACCAGGCTTACTTTTTGGTGCCCAGTTCGCATCCTATCATTCTCCATCTTCAAACATCTTTCGATCTCCACCATTTCCGGGGATAGATGGTTCAGATCCACCATGTTTACCTCAAACTTGGGACCTTCAGCAATCTCAAGCTCTTCTAATATGACTCTAAGACCCTAAGTAGTCTTGGACTTGCAGCAACTTTGGCATTGCCATCAGTAGCATTGCCTTCTTCCTGGCCCATGAGACCCTCAGTAGTCTCTAGCCCCTGAGTATCCTCAGATACCTTGTCTGCATCGATTTGACCTTCTTCGATTTCGACAGCATCAACCATGTTGATATCTACAGGCTCTGCAAAGTTTGTCTCAGCAATCTGAAGAGGATTTGTGTTGACCTTCATCAGGTTCTTGGGCTTCTCTCTGAACTTTAGCCTTCCTTCCTTGATAGCACTCTGTATCAAGTCCCTGAAAAGATAGCATTGTGAGGTTTTAGGGCCTAAGAAATTATGATATTTACAAAATCCCTTTTTCTTTCGTTGTTCTAACGGAGGAATTTTAGCACCGGGGGGAACTATCATCTGGCCATCTTTTACTAACAAATCAAAGATTTCATCACACTTGGTGATGTCGAAAGTATAGGTTTTCTTTGGGAATTTGTCATTCCTTTCTAGTTCGACGAGATTTTTCTTGTTCGTAGGCGTTAGTACTTTTCAAGGATATGGTGGTCCTTGCTTTAACTCTGCAAGATCTATCCTGTGTTCTTCAACCTCTGGAAAATCATCTTCGACATCTCTTTCGTCTGAGCAGGCTTTGATATAAGCCACTCTTTCTTTCCTGTGGCTTTTGTTAGCCCTTGCTTTTTCGATCTTCAAACATTCCACCTGTCGAACCCTATCAGCCAGTTGTGCCATATCTCTCAGATACTGGGGATCTAACTTATTCTTGATAAAAAAGTCCAATCCTCTTGCTGCCATTTCGACCAACTCGTGTTCAGGCACTTGTGTGAAACACCTTGCCTTCAACAAATGGAACCTGTTAAGATAATCGTCTATAGGCTCGCTGAATTTGCGCTTAACATTTGCCAATTCGCTCAGGCTAATTTTGGTTTGACCTACATAAAATTGTTCATGAAATAATCTCTCTAAGCGAGTCCAACCATGGATGGAGTTTGCTGTAAGATTAGTAAACCAAGTAAAAGCATTTTTGGTTAGTGAACTAGGGAAATACTTAATCCTTAGATTCTCATTGTTTTCTATATCCCCTGCTTCTGTAAGATATCTAGCAACATGTTCTATGGTTGACTCATTGGTGTCACCAGAAAACTTTGTAAATTTTGGCACTTTCCATCCCCTGGGAAACTCAGTTTGCTGAATGTATTCAGACAAAGGGGATGTACAATTTGGCCTTCGCATGCCAATATTTACTCCATTTCTTGCCATGATTCTTTCGACTATTGCTGCTAGATTATTATTTCCTACCAAATTATCTTACCGACATCCTTGGAGAACTTCGTCATCATATTGGTTTCGATTCACCATGACTACCCTTCTTCGTGGTTCCTCCTTGGGAATAACTTGTTGAAATCTGGGTTGTTCTTCCCTTCGAATTGGTTGTTGAATTTCAACTTCTGGGTGTATCACTAGTTGGGCCTGGTCAATGGTTGGTTATTCTTAAAACACAATGCCTTAATTCTCCCTTATCCATGTAGTTTGTGGTTGTCGAGTTGGTTTTATGGATGCACCAAAGAAATCTACAAGGCGCCTAATTTGTGCTGCCATTTGTTGGTTTGCTTGGGCATTCTGCAAGTTCGTCCGTGTGGTGCTTTGGATTAAAGGGTTAAAAATTGTAATAATTTGTTGGGCGAGTACTCCCACCATTTCATAGTTACTATCATCCATCTGTTGCCTCAAGACTTCCTGCATATTTGTGGTAATAGGAGGCAATTGAGCAACATATCCTGGCTGTAAATTATTTCGTGCCATATGGTTTACCCTTGAACCTGATCCTTGTAATGGCGAAAAGGTAGATGTTCAAGGACATGTATATGTCGAAGTGTTATTTTGAAGTCCTACCATGAACGAAGTTGGTATGCCATATATTGGATCTGATGTTGGTATTGTGAACCCTGGTGCATATGTTCTAGAGACACTACCTACTGAAGGTCTGGGGGTTACAGGTGGAATTTTACCAGCCACATACATTATAATAGGTTCATTTTGTGTGTTTGATAATATGGCTGAAGCATTTGTATTTAGGGGTATGTCTGTAGCATTTGTAGTCGAGGGGATAATCGCAGTCCCTTGACTTGTTTCCATGACTTTGGTTGTATTCGAAGTGCTCGTATTCCCTCCCGTGGGAGGAGGAACTTGTTGTGCATCGCTAACGGGTGGGTTAGCCATTTTCCAGTGTTACCTTTTTGGTCTAGGATCTGTGGTATTGGTTAATTTTCCACTTCTTAATCTCATGCAACAAAACAAGTTAGGAAACACAAATTATCAGGAAAAAAACTAAATACTAGACACAGGGTCCCACCGGGTGTGCCAATTTATTTATCCTGGAATTTGGTAAACAACTGCTGATCCTCTAAATCCTTTAACAAATTCAGTTACTCACGAGATCGATCAGATTGATCTCAGGGCTATTGTTTATAATTATTAAGAAAGCATGTTTTGATGATAATCTCTTTAAACAAAAGAATCACTTCGCATGTCGAAGTGATACTTCTTTATAAAAGTAATGAAATATAAACTAGTCTAGACTGGGAATTGTAAAGAACGTAAATAACGTAAAGAAACTTCATTGAATGTAAATGACATTGAATATAAAATATGGTGCATCATACGTACATTCTCGTTAACTCTTTTCTCGAACACTGGTACTTTGAGTATTTTGAGTATTTTGTACAAAGATGTGAACACACTAAATTGAAACACAAAAGCTACAATTTATAGAACTTCGACCCTAACGGTCTCCTAACAAACTAATGCCCTATTTCTGCTGGCATGTCTTCAACAATCTAAGAGATTCCACACGTCCTTTTGGATAAGAATGAATATTCGAATTCAAACCCTTCGCTATCCGTCTTGAGCGCCAAAACTAATAAAATCTGATAACGGTCGAAGTATAAATTCTTAAACCATGTTTCGAATAATAACTTTATTTCACAATTCAAATTATAAACTATCCATCAATATCTTAACGAATTTCGAATTCGACTCTTCATGGCTTTTAACAAACAAAATAGCCAAACAGTTCTTTAAGTATATTCTGACCATTGACTCAGCTCAATTTCTCCTTAGTCAAAATTTCCAGCCAACAACAAGAAATTGGAAAAAGTTCAAATGTTTTCACACTAACAATGGAGGAGAATTTATTGGAGCTTTCAGACATTATCGTATGTGTAATAAAATTATGTATGAAATATTTGTTCCCAAGACACCTCAGCATATAGAGTGGTTTTGAGAATGGACGGGTTTGTAGCGACGGACATTTGTCCGTAGGTATAAATATTTAAACTTTTAGCAACGGTGCCATGACAGGGATGAAGACGTGGCCAGATCCCGTTGGTTGGTTTGAATAAGCGCACGTTTTTTTTTTGTTTCTGACCACTAACTTTTTTTTTATATTATTATTACTCTGTATTTTATTAACAATAAGAACCACATGGCCTAGTGGTTGCCACGCGTGATTTCAGGGCATCAGAGGCTGGAGGTCAGGGGTTTGATCCCTACCTCCAGCATTTGTTATTTTTCCAATTTATTTCAGGTGATTCAGTGTGCGCTCAAGCCAAGCATCCATCATGGACATTCACCATCCAGCATGCCAGATGGCCAGATGGTCAGATCTGGTGGCCATCATTGAAGGTGCACCAAAAGGCCAAGTCAATGCACACGCAGAGGATCAGAAAAGTCAATATAGACTTCACAAATGGGCCAGAAAAATTGCTATTGACACTCTCAAAAATCAGGCCCATCTCACTCCTTTTTATATTTTGTTTATTTTATTTAATTGTTTTATTTTGTTTAAATTTAATTACTAACCAATAAATTAATTTCTTTTTTATCAAAAAAATCACAAAAATATTTTTTACCCAATTAAATTTCAGAATTTTATTTTTCATTAATAAATATTAATTAAATTAATTAGGATATTAATTTTAGATAACTTTCATTTATCTTATAAATATTTAAAATCAATTAGAATAATTAGGTTTTAACATTAGTTTAATTATTTTATCTTCTTTCCTAAAAATAACAAAAACTCCAAAAATATGTCATTAATTATTTTTCATTTATTAATTTAATAATTAATTTAGCATTTAATTTTAGGATTTAATTTCTTTTCTTAAAAATAAAAACAACAAAAAATATCTTCTTTTAACTAAAAGGGTCAAAACCCTAATTTCACATTCGATTTAATTCCGCGTCGTGCGCTTTATTTTTTATTTAATTATTGTACCTGCTCCCGGATTGTAATAATTAATTAGGACATTTACTTTTACCACTCTTATTTTAAATTTCAAAGGGTTTGTTTTTGGCTATGTAAATACCCAAAGCCTTGTAATAGCTTAGTTTAAATTCTGCATTTAACTTCTGTAAATATTCAACTGCTAGATGTTTGATAATAGGGTTTGCATGACAAGAATGTATGATTAATTTTAAAACAATTAGATCACCCTAAATGTGCAAAGATTAATAAACTGAAATTGAATCACTCGCACATGCGCACTCCTATGGTACACTCCCACTTGGTTGCCTTTGGTAAACGGTCATTGAGTATAGGATATTTTAGTGGTTGTCCTTTTGTCCAAAGATCATAGTTGCCTCGGAATGGTTGCCTCGGATATTGTTGCCTCGGATAAATGATCTAAGACATTAGGGTTATTACTAAGACGTCCTAACATTGCTTTAGTGACCGTACGTCCCTTTCGAATTGACCCTCAAAACTCCAACGACGGTGCTACCTACTCACTAATAGTGGGATAGCATTGTCTAAAGGAAACAAACATAGAACGGTTCTTTTTTCGAGTAGGTAGATTAGTTCTTAAGTACTTGCTCAATCCAAAAACAATTTTTTTACACTTACACTCCTTTACAAACAAGTTTTCAAAAACACTTCATTACACTCTTGAAGACAGAAGCAAGAGTAAAATCGAAGTTAAAGCAAAAACTTTTCAAAGCACACAAACACAAAGAAAACAATTTTAAAAATGATGAGCAAGTACTTAAGAGCCCGTAGATAACTACGGATAAAAAGGATGCTAATACCTTCCCTTTCTATAATCTACCCCCCGTACTCAGAAATATCTCGAAAAAGGAATTTTTATATGCTTTTTTCCTTTCCTTGTTGGATAAAATAAAAGACGGTGGCGACTCTTGCTTACCGCGACATTTTGCAAACACAGACGAAAAACGCAAACCAGCAAATTTCCTTAAAGAAATAGGGAAACCACGTCCCAGTTCTGGCCACTGTATCACAGAACTGGCGACTCTGCTGGGGAGATTTTAAGTGGGGTGTACCTTAGGAATAGTTCATCATAATGTTTTCAATTGCTTGATTTGTATGCTTTATATTTGTGGGTTTGAATCAGAGTTACTATAGATCCTAACCCGGATTTGGGGATACCTTTTAGGTAAGTAGCAATAGACTGTGAGGGAACTGTACGGTGTAGACCGATACGGTTGAAGCAGTAGCTACGTTGGTGTGGCACTTTAGTTTGTATCGATATCCCTTGTGGTGGAACAAGGAGAATATGGGTCAACTAAGGGGTCATTAAGCACCAACTGACCTTAGAACCTATAATTGACCAACTTGGCCATAGAAAAGTAGCAGTATGCTACACTCATTGAGACCAAACTCTCGCGATGATTCTGGCCGCAAGAAAAGGTTGCTAAACTGGAATTATGACCGATCGAGGGTGGTCAGTGATATTGAGATCCTCTAGAACCCGGTTACTATTACTAGGAAAGGTTGAACCAACTAAACTGAAAGATGGTAGTACCTAAACTCCATGCCAGCCTGAAATCTAAGGGCTATTGTGTGACTTGTTTGCCCTTACCATGTTTGCTATATGTGAATACTTGTGGTGTGTTTCTATCATAACATCATGCATCATGACATTGCATGCATCTTGCATCAGACTAACCCATTTCAAAGACCGAGGGGATTCATCTTTGTTCTGTTTTGTAGGTCATGGCCTCTATGCGTAGAAACACTATTCGGATCAGCTTTGTACAGATTCCTACTCAGCTTAGAGATTTGGTTTCCAAGGTTCC
Source organism: Vicia faba (assembly GCA_948472305.1). NCBI lineage: Eukaryota > Viridiplantae > Streptophyta > Magnoliopsida > Fabales > Fabaceae > Vicia > Vicia faba. The sequence goes on from OX451738.1 coordinate 360,805,422, forward strand.
TAACACTTCCTCTTTTGTCAGAAGACATGGCCACCTCCTTGGTTTGGTCACTTCTAAGATGGATGAGCAGATGATGAGTGTCTTGTTCCAGTTCTTCAACCTGTTGCACCACTGCTTCACCTTCCCGGACTATCTGTTGGTCCCTACTTTGGAGGAGTTCTCTGATTTGCTTGGTATTTCTATTCTAGAGCAAACGCCATTTACAGGTTGGGAGATAGCTCTTAGGCCAAAGGATGTTGCTACAGCCCTATATCTGACAAAGGCTGATGTAATGTCTAACTGGGAGACTCTGAGTGGGGTTAAAGGCTTCCTGGCTAAGTTCTTGGTTGATCAGGCTAATCAGTTTTGGGACAGTTTGGACTTTCAAGCATTGAAAGATATCCTGGCCCTTCTCATATATGGCCTGGTTCTGTTCCCTAATTCAGATTCTTTTGTCGATGTGAACACAATGAAGATCTTCATGTCCCGTAATCCAGTGCCTACTCTCTTAGGTGACATTCTGCATGCTTTTTATGCCCGTACTGCTCAGAAACGGGGAACCCTTATGTGATGTGCACCATTGCTGGCGAGGTGGTTTATTTCTCACCTCCCCAAATCTATTTTGAAGAACAAGGAAGGTATGGGTTGGGCCTACAGGATTATGTCCCTTGCTCATACGGACATCATCTGGAGCACTAAAGACATGGAAGAAGTAGCTATTATTGACCGGTGCAGAGAATACCCCAATGTTCCATTGTTGGGAATTAGAGGAGGGATCACCTATAATCCTTGTCTGGCCTTACGACAGTTTGGGCGAGCTAGAAAGGACAATCCTCATGAGTTGCTAATTCCGAGCATTGTCTTTGACTTCCAAAGGGATAGTGAGGGACATCGTCGCAGATTTATACGAGCTTGGAATAGGGTTAACAGGTCTGATCCGCATGAGCTAGGAGCGAAGACTTCTCTTCCAATGGAACCGTATCTCCGGTGGGTTCGGGCCCGTGCCCAAAAGCTAGGGATGCCGTACGAAGTTGTCTTACCGATAATTGTTGAGAGTACTGATGAAGAAGGGGTTCCTCATACTGCCCTCCACCCGTACATGCCTACTGACATTGGGGCATAAAAGAGGTCGTGGATCCAGTTGAGAGAAGAACGGGATACTTACAGAGAAAAGTATCACGAGCAGGAGCGGAAGATCCTAAAGCTTACAAGGCAGTTGGAGAATGAGAAGGCCCTCAATGACTATGTCAGCACCAACGGAAACGACCATGGGAGCGCTGATGTCTTTTGTTATTTCTAGTTTACTTTTCAGTTTTTCTCTTTGTAACGCCTTAAAGGCATTTGTCAAATAATGTTTCAAGTTCTTAATCTAATAAAAGTGTGTTTCCTTTTGTTTTACGAATTTGAATCTCCCAAAGTCTACGAAATCATATCATATGCATTCCATTTCCATGCACCTCATCACAGGTACCCTTACAGGTCTCTTATCTTCTTCGCTATTTATTTCAGCATCATGTCTGCTGAAACATCCACTAATCAAGCTATTAAGGCTCTACAAGCTCAAAACGCTCAGTTCCAGGAAATGTTCATGAACCTGGCCAAGGGGCAGAAAGATCTGAAGACTCTTATCTTGAAGGATAAGAAGAAGAAGAAGAAGACAATCCTCCTGAACATGAGTCATAGGTTTGGAAACAGGTTGCGAGACGAAGTTGATCTGTCCCACTCATCTGGAGGGGGGAGAACCAAGAAGAAAGGAGGGCTCCTAGCCCTGTGGTTTCAGACAACGAGACTGACTTTGACGAAGACCAGTATCCTCCTGCTGAGGACAGGTATAAACAGCTTAAAGATCGGTTAAGTGCGATGGAGGTCCAAAAGATACCTGGATTGGACTTTGGTGATTTGGGTCTAGCATCTGGGGTGGTGATTCCCCACAAATTTAAAGCGCCAGTCTTTGCTAAATACGACGGGGTCTCCTGCCCAAAGCTACACCTCCGTTCGTATGTTAGAAAGATTCATCCATATACCGCTGACAGGAACCTCTAGATCCATTTCTTTCAAGATAGTCTTTCAGGGACTCAACTTGAGTGGTTCTATCAGCTAGAAGGAGACGGTGTCCGTAATTGGGAGGACCTTGCTGCTGCTTTTTACAAGTAGTACCAATATAATGTCGACTGTAATACCCCAAATTTGTCCTGCCCCTTTTACTTTTATCTAGTTTATGCATTTTCGCGCTTTTCTCATGTACATATTTCCATTAGATCATTTAACATTGCATACATTCGCTAACAACATAATTTGACATGGAATCAGTGATATGATGGAATTAGGGTTTCTATGGCTTTGATGGTCCTCATCTTCACTCAGGCTTGAATCAGTTGGTTTCCCAGTAACTGGTTTATGGAACTAGGGTTTAGATTCTTGATCAAGGTACAAGGTTGTCACCATCAGCTAAGGATCTTATTAAGTTGATGTTTTGGTTCTGGCTAATATCTCAAGAGGTTCCTTCAACTTCGGGTCTGACTCCCCAAGTGAATTCAGAAAATCTAGAATCGTCTTTTGACTCAGCACGCGCAAGTGCATCCTCAGTGGAGTTAATCAAGAGCATCCCCAGTATAGCTAAACCGGGGCATTCGCATAGCTGAACCGGGGCATTCGCAGAGCTAAACCGGGGCATTCGCAGAGTTCAACCGGGGCACTCGTAGGTATCCATTCCCATCTCTTATTCCCTAAGTGATTCAAGAAACAATTCCCCAGTGTGCGTAAACTTGGAGCATGTATTCGAAGGGATCCACATGGTGTTCAGTATCCATTCTTTGGCATATTCAGTTCTATCATCCTCTCAACGGTTTAGGATGTTTGGAAGTCTGGCCAGGTTATCTCTTCCCAACGGTATGATTCAGAATCCAGCATCGTACTTGAAGACTCGTTTCGTCGGCAACTTAATCTCCAGCAGAGTCATCAACAATCTTTGGTATCAGGGGCTCCCCAGGGCAAATTCTTATCAGTATCCCCAGCAATCTTTGGTATTGCAGACTTCCAGCGTCGATATATACTGACATCCCCAGTGATGAGCAGCGGTCTCCAATAGGCCTCTTTTTATCCCCATGAAGTTTATTTCTTCGCATTACATATAATTATCATTACATAACATTGCATCCTCAAAAGCGCGTAGCTGATCCATCAGAGTGGATCTTTGCGTCAAAAGAAATTCAAACATGCATACGAAGCATAAGCCAGATAAGATACCTTACACGAAAGACCTGAATTATTCAAGGACAACAATACATCTCTACAAAAGGATATCATGCCCAAAGTCCCCAGTCGGTGACCTTCACCTTTTCAATGCCAAACAAAATCATTACACTTTGCCATTCTAAACCCAGTTCTTGTCTGGTAGTCAGTTCCCTAAACACTCGTCCGTGTCCATTCCTAAGCACTCGTATGTGTCAAGTTTCCTAAACACCCACCCGGGTCAGTTATTCAAACACTCGTCTGTGTTTACCCTTTTGATACTCACATGTATCTTCTTTCAATACTCGTCCGTATTGAATCAAACATTCGTCTGTGTTTAACCTTTGATACTCGTCCGTATCTTCTTTCAATACTCGTCCGTATTGATTCAAACACTCGTTCGTGTTTATACCTTGGATACTCGTCCGTATCTCCTTTCAATACCCGTCCGTATTGAATCAAACACTCGTCTGTGTTTAACCTTTGATACTCGTCCGTATCTCCTCTCAATACTCGTCCGTATTGATTCAAACACTCGTCCGTGTTTAACCTTTTGATACTCGTCCGTATCTTCTTTCAATACTCGTCCGTATTGAATCAAACACTCGTCCGTGTTTAACCTTTTGATACTTGCCTGTATCTTCTTTCAATACTCGTCCGTATTGAATCAAACACTCGTCTGTGTTTAACCTTTTGATACTTGCCTGTATCTTCTTTCAATACTCGTCCGTATTGAATCAAACACTCGTCCGTGTTTAACCTTTTGATACTTGCCTGTATCTTCTTTCAATACTCATCCGTATTGAATCAAACACTCGTTCGTGTTTAATTTTTGATACTCGCTTGTATCTTCTTTCAATACTCGTCCGTATTGATTCAAACACTCGTCCGTGTTTAACCTTTGATACTCGTTCGTATCTTCTTTCAATACTCGTCCGTATTGATTCAAACACTCGTCCGTGTTTAACTTTTGATACTCGTCCGTATCTTCTTTCAATACTCGTCCGTATTGATTCAAACACTCGTCCGTGTTTAAACTTTCTTGATGCTCGTCCGTGTCGCTTATCTAAATAATCATCATGTCGTAACCCATGTTTCCTTCTTAGAACCTGAGATCGCCCCTTGGCTAGGTTCTTCCCTCAAACCTTCGTCGAACCTGAGATTGCCTCTTGGCTAGGTTCTTCCCTCAAATCATCGTCGAACCTGAGATCGCCTCTTGGCTAGGTTCTTCCCTCAAACCTTCGTTGAACCTGAGATCGCCTCTTGGCTAGGTTCTTCCCTCAAATCATCGTCGAACCTGAGATCGCCTCTTGGCTAGGTTCTTCCCTCAAATCATCGTTGAACCTGAGATCGCCCCTTGGCTAGGTTCTTCCCTCAAATCAGCGTCGAACCTGAGATCGCCTCTTGGCTAGGTTCTTCCCTCAAATCACCATTGAACCTGAGATCGCCTCTTGGCTAGGTTCTTCCCTTAAATCATCGTCGAACCTGAGATCGCCTCTTGGCTATGTTCTTCCTTCAAATCATCGTCGAACCTGAGATCGCCTCTTGGCTAGGTTCTTCCCATAGATCATCGTCGAACCTGAGATCGACTCTTGGCTAGGTTCTTCCCTCAAATCATCGTCGAACCTGAGATCGCCTCTTGGCTAGGTTCTTCCCTCAAATCATCGTCAAACCTGAGATCGCCTCTCGGTTAGGTTCCTTCCATATACTTTGTCTTAGAACCTGAGATCGCCCTTTGGCTAGGTTCTCTGTCAAATCACTCTCATGTGTCACCTTAGGATCGTAGGTCACCCGTAGACCCCGTTCGCTGTCTTTTCATACCAACCATTTGTCTTGTATTGGAATCAAGCCACGTTACAAGTCCAGTCTCTGTCTCTTCATTGGAAGAAAAAAAAATTCTTTCCCCCAGCAGATATCAAAAAATAAATAAATAAAGAAAACACTTACTCTCTCTCTCTCTCTCAGGACAAATTTTTGGCATTGATATTTAATCATCTTCAACCTTGAACTTCCGAAAGGCATGTGCCAATCGTACTTTCAGGTTTAAGACGATTAAATAGGGGCAGCTGTAATACCCCAAATGTGTCCTACCCCTTTTACTTTTATCTAGTTTATGTATTGTCGCGCTTTTCTCATGTACATATTTCCATTAGGTCATTTAACATTGCATACATTCGCTAACAACATAATTTGACATGGAATCAGTGATATGATGGAATTAGGGTTTCTATGGCTTTGATGGTCCTCATCTTCACTCAGGCTTGAATCAGTTGGTTTCCCAGTAACTGGTTTATGGAACTAGGTTTAGATTCTTGATCAAGGTACAAGGTTGTCACCATCAGCTAAGGATCTTATTAAGTTGATGTTTTGATTCTGGCTAATATCTCAAGAGGTTCCTTCATTCAAAAGGCACCTAAGTCGAGAGGATTATGGTTTCTTATTCATGGAGTTTTGAGCTTGCAATACCCATCAATTGAGATTCATTGGATGTTCATGTCAAAGCTATCCTGGTCATGTATACTTCCATATTCATTCCTCGTTGGTTCTTTAAGGCATTGATATGGTATTAGTTGTCAAGTCAAGGGTTTGTGAACGGAATGGTAATTTGAAATTGGAAGTTAAGGTCTCAAGGTGATTTGAACTTTTCATGGAGATTTGGAGTTGCGGAGTTGTAAAGATGATCAAAGTTTTAAAGTACGGGTAATTCATTCCTGGTTTATCTTGAAATCAAAGAACAAGTCACAAGTTTCAATCCAAATTTTTAAGACATGACCATTCAAGAACATTCAAGGTTAATTCAAATTTCCACCAAGTATTAAAAGAGATTCAATAGTAATCAAGATTCAAGCAATTTCACCATACAAGCCAAGTATATCACCTATTCTAGCACAACATCACCATCTCAAAGTTTCCAAAAGTCATGACCATCTACACCATAAATCATTACATCATTTCAAGTATTTTCCAAGGTTACATTCCTGTCATATTTTAATACATCAAAAAAAATTTACAAGGAAGCATTAAGACATAAAGCCTAAATCTACCAAAACTCCATCCAAGTGTCATCAATCCTCATCTATAACCTCCTTTGACAAAACTCCATGAGATCCATATTTAAGCCCTTTTCAAGCTTCTAAATCATGACCATGATCAATTCTCCAGCTATGCCAAAACCTGCAGCCCTGTTTCAAATAAATAAAACTAGCTTAGGGAAAAATGCAAAACAATTAGCAAATGTTTAACAGTTTCATTCAGATTCCAGAATAACCAAAACAGATTCTAACAACCCTTAACTGTCAAAACCATATCATAACCAATTACAAAACAACCATTTAACAATTTCTGAACCTCCTAACTGTTTTCAAAAACTGAATCCCAATTCCAAAACAGCCCTGCTGTAACTATAACACATACACTACACTTCCAATTGTCAAAACCAATTCCATAACCCAAAAATAGAGACAGCCCTGTAACTAACTTAACAAACCCAAAACAGTTACAACAAACTAACTTAACTGTAACAAACTTCCAACTGTCAAAACCAATCCTAACAGAATTCATAAATCCTAACCAACCCCTAACCGAATAGAACTAACTGTCAAACAGAACTCAACAAACTTCAGAAGAGAAATTCACAAGAATTCAAAGAGGAAAAAACCAGAAAAACTCCCTTTATTCTCAACACGAGAATACGATTATTCACTTGACAAAAATTCACAAGAATTCAGGGAGGAGAAAACCAGAAAAACTCCCTTTATTCTCTACACCAGAATATGATTATTCAAAAAGAAACTCACCAGATAAACAACAGAAGCTCAGAGAGAGAAACACACCTCTAAATTATTCTCTGACAAATTCCTCTGCAACTCTCAAGAACGCACAATTCTTCAAGCCTCTTCATTTTTAATCTTCAAGCATCTTCGTCTTCAATCCTCAAGGTTCTCTTCAACCTTGATCATCAGCAAATCGCATCAGAATCCTCAATATCTATCATCATCACCTTTACACCACAAGCATACTTCCTCAACAACCTGCAACATCATAATCGCAAGAACTGCTTCATCACCAACATTCACCATCATCAACAAAATCCTTGCATACTCCTCCTCTCTACAACAACGAAGAACACCATCAATGTCGCACTTCTTTGTTTCTGAATCGGCAATAACCACATCATCATCGTTTGAACCAATAACAAAGTTCACGAACGCAAGAAAGGTAGAAGGAGAAGATCGAAATCGAAAGTTTCGTCACAATCGTACCTGGTTGACGTCTCAGCTCTAGTTTTCTACGTCATCATCAAGACCCAAGGGTCACCAGAACTACTCCGATCAGTAAGACGGTATGCTCATGCTTTTATGATTTATGTTCTTCTTCGTTTGAATCTTTGAACGTATTGGCGATACTGTGAATGTCTGAACCGAAGCGAGCTCTTGAATTGAAACTTCAAAGTGGAAGGTGAAGTCGAGCTTGATATCGCCGCATCAAAGTTGAATGACGATGTTGATGGAAAATGACATTGTGGTGATGTTAAGGTGATGATGCCGCGTCGAAGGTGATTAGCGGAATTGTGAAGGAGATCAAAGCTTTGAGGGCGGAGTGGATCGTGAAGGAGATCAGAACAAAAACGGACGAAGACAGTGGAAGTAGCGGCGCTGCAAGAAAAACTGAAACAACGTATTCTCTTGAACCCTATCCCACTCGCAAAACGCCAACGCTCTATTTCCATTTTTCTTTATTCTTTGAATTTTTTTTATTCATAAATAATCATAATAATAATAATTGAAATTAGATTAAAAAAATGTTTCTGGATCAATTTCATTGGGCCATTCCTACACCCCTAGAGGCCCACTGCCACATGTTTTTGACCACCTGAAGAGTTTGACTCCAAAAAAAAAACTGCTAATAGACTTTTTCTGATTAGGCCTAGCGCCCAGATTTCAACTACTTTACACCCCTGAATCCAGCTTAGCACCCCTGAACTCTTCACATTTATATATTATTTTTCTTTATCAATTTCCTTTTATTTGCTATTGTTAATTTTTATTGCATGAAAAATAACCTAAAAATAGTTAGAATATTTTAGGAAATATTTTAGAATTCCTAGATTTTCTCTTTAGAATTTTATAATATTTCTTTTCATGTTCGATAATCCTTTTTGTTGCCATTTTTAGCCTAGATTTTGTGATAGCATTGATATAACTCTTGCAATGTGGAATACTCGGGGTTAATTCTTCAATCACTTGCCCAAGGGAACTTTGATAGAATTTTCTTACCGCTTGCACAATTTTGAAGAGGCAACGGACCTTCTCCGTTCGGTATCGTCACAACTCTATTTTATTCTTTATTTCAGTACTTTATCGCAAACCATATGCGTGCTAACATTAGGTAGAATTCCCTCATTCATTCTAACTTTAGGGCTAACAATGCACGATAGCATCAGGTTTAGAAATAGGCTAATTCCCCTTTAACTCTTCTTCCCTTTTTGCATACGCATCTAAAACTAAAACTTTCTCTTTCTTTCAAAATTCAAAACACTTTAAAACTACCGATGAGAATCATACTTTTGCTTAGTACGGGAAACGATAAGCGGGTCTCTTCTCGATCTTATTGTTCTCCATCTCAAGCATAGGTGTGGTTCAACTCTCAAAGACTCCTTTCATGACTAAGTAGAAAAATGGCTAATACCTCTCTCTTGAGGTCAATCAGTCATCATCTACAACAAAATACAAACCAACTCAAACCATTTGTGCGCTCAAGAACCTTTCTAAAAAAAACCTTTTCAGGTAAGGACATGATTAATTTACTTTTGTGCCAACGCATAAGTCTCCAAAGGTCGAGCTGCGGCAGAAGGCGGAATTAACTTCGTCCACAAAAAAAACACAAACAAACAAAAACATATGAGCCGAACTACGGTAGCTCTGATTCCTCAAAAAGGATACGTAGGCATTGGGGTAGGGCCCAAGCGAGTATAATTTTATTTTCCCTACATTCTTTTTCCCTTTCTTTTGCATGCATTCTCCTTCAGTAGTATAATAAACAGTAAGCATAGATTGAACACACCCATAGGATATATAACAAGAGTGGATACCGTAGAGTACTACGGGCGTGTGGGGTGCTAATACCTTCCCCTCACGTAACAGACTCTCATATCCGATCTCTCGGTCGCAAGACCGTGACTTCTCCCTTCTCAGGTTTTCTCGATGTTTACCTTTCCCTACATGTGGGATAAAAGACGTTCTATGGCGACTTCATTGTTTTGATGATTTTCAGCCGGTTGTTTCAGCTGGCGACTTCACTGGGGAATAGGTCGACCAAATGCTGGTCCATCCCGGAGTCACTCCTAGCTCTTGCTTTCTTTTCTTTGGGTGTTTATTTTTATGCTTTCAGTTTACTCATTTATACATGTTATTGCTTTCCCTATTTGTCATCTATTATGTTGGACTCTGTTTTCCATGTTGGGTGGGGATGTTACTATTGAGGTAAAAAGGCCCAGTACCCAGGCCAGAGTACACTAGGACACTAGGAATAGAGTGGGGGGATGACGGCTATAGGACGTGGTCCGATTAGTGCAGTCATGTCATATACCATGCTCGGATGAGGTTCAAATGAATTACTATCGGCACCCACGTCTGTGGGCAAGCCCATAACACTTTCAGGCGAACCCAGGATTTTCGAGTTACCATTATCTTACCCTGACCTAGTTTTCACCTGTGAGTGGGGAGGGAATTTCTATCACAGGTACAGATGGTGACTATGTGCAGATGGTTACTCGTGTTCAGATGGTAACTATGCTCAGACAGTGGCTATTGGTTCTAATGGCTATGATCTGGATTTCTGTTCTGGCTTTATGCAGATGCTATATCCTGTTGGTGACCGTATGGTTCTCAGATTTATTTTCTGAGTTCCTGACTTGTTTACCTGGAGGTTCATTCAAGCCTTCAATCTTGGTATTCCCAGCATGTTCAGAAATTCTCAACAGTATCCGATGTTCCAGAAGCCTCGACCCCGTACAATGGGAGATCCACATGGTACTTGGTTCTTATATATGCATAAGCTATGTCGGACCTTTGATCTGATGATACTCACATGGTTCAGAACAGTGCAACAATCATATTCAGGAATGATGGAACCTTGATCCTCTTTAATCTCATGCCTTTGCATACATAACATGGCTAACCACGTGCTTAACATACATGTTCTGTTATTTCCAAGGAATCACATTCGCAAGCCTTGTGGTAAAACTCTCCCATCCCTTACTTGCGCAAAATCAAAATCAAAGCACGCAAATTCCTTGGAAATTACAGAACATGATATGGCACTCATTCATGCACCCCATGCATATTCATGCATTCATAACAGGTACCCAAAGATTGGGGATTATTATTCAGACTTGGGGTTCTCTTCAAAGGTTCAACCTGATTTCTCACCGCACATGCTCAGAGATCAGTTATGGAATGACTCTGAGTGGTACATGAAAGCTTTGGCTCGTAGTCAGAAGCTTCTTCAAGCAGGAAGATAATGGATTAAATACTCAGATGAGCCAGGTCATGGAAACTATGATGATGATGTCTAAGACATGATGTGCTTGATGATGCATATTATACTGGGGCACCTGGCCAATCGATTGAAGAAGGTATATCATCTGGAGACCAAGTCCAATACTGGATCAATTCAGAGACTGTCATGCTCACATCAAATTTGAAAGGGAATTTTATCGCCCACTCGAGCATCAAGACTACAGAAAGTCGTCAGAATCAGCAAGTCCATACGGAGTCAAGTCTCCTCAACAATGGCAATCATTGGTCTCTTTACTGCATTTTCATTTGCATTCTTACTTGTTTGTTTAAACATTGCTTGTATATGGAAACTTGTCTATTTTTGAACGAAAATCTCAATGCAATAAGTATGCTTGTCTTGAAATGTTCCTTCCATTTTTACTCATCCATTCGTTATCACTCTTTAAATGTTTTACTTGCATATTGATGCCAGATTTCCTAGTCTTATGCTTAGGTAAAGATTTAAAGGAGGATGACGACAATCTAAAAACGCAAAAATCTCTGGTTGGTACGCTTTTGAGTGAGACCCTACTGACGATGTACAGGCCTTGTTTCAATCCCCAAACACCGGAGATATAAGGGAGATAGACCCTCGTCAACCCCTCTGAGCCTTCGAAGTAGGAGTTTCTTTTCTATTCAGAAAAAACCCTCATTTTAACCTTGGGGCGAGTAGTGTTCAGCTAATCTGATCAAGCATTCAGAACTCATCAAGAGTGTGCATCCACGGATACAACAATGGTTATCCATCAAAAGGTTGAGAAAAGTCAAAACCATAATGGTTAACCCTCATCTAATAACAACGTGCGTCTATCTAACGATATCCCAATGGGTATCTCTCGCACACCAGGAGGTCGACATATGACAATACAACAATGGCTATCCCTCGTCTATCAAAGACTCAGGCAGTCACGATCACTTCCAACAGATCAAAGACAACGCAAAGATCAACGACTTGTTCAAAATGAAAAATATGAATAAGAAAGAAACAAAAATCCCCGCTAAGTCAAAACTTGAAAACAAGTCGCTTAGGCAAAAAATTGGGGCATCCCGCTGGACTTCCAAATTGAAATTCAAAAGAATTTGTCCAGGCAAAAATTAGGGAAAGCAAGAAAGAAATTGAAAAGCCTAAAAGGCGAGAAAAGGATTACCAATGAAAATCCTCATCAAAGAACAAAGTCGTTTGATCAGACACCAAAGGAAAAGAAGTTAGTGACTGTCGTGTCCAAGAAACCACAGTGGTTCCTCAACCATCGCAAACTCTTCTAGAGAGATGAATGCTTATATCGGGTCAACTGAACGTAGGAATGAAGAACATCATGGAGAATGGGTGGGCACCAAATAATTTTGAGCCTTAAATTCTTTTTCTAAACCCGTGAACCAGGCCACGTTACAACCCATAAAAGTCCTAACTGAAGCATGGGTCAATTTGAAAGCGTGCTACAACGAGATAGCGTTTAACTGACTCCTAAGAGGTATGTTTTGGCATCATATGCTTGCATTATCTTTCATAAAAAATAATTTGCAAATGTTTCTTTCCAGCTAGTGACTCGTTCACAACAGAGTTGTGACGTCATTTCATTCAAAGTTTTTTCAAACTTCAAGACTTACATATGTGTTGCATTAGAATTATCATTCTCATAATAAACATTCCTCTGCATACAAAAACGACTGATTAACATCAAGTAAGTCTACACAATGAACAATCGGTAAGGAGCTCAATCTTGTCAGAGAGGAGAGGCTTGAATACCCTGTTAAAGAAAGAGTCAGCTACCACAAGAGAAATGACTAATCCATAGGCATGTTAAACCAGAGATTTTGTCAAGAGAAATCATCTTGGTACTTCACAGTCTGAGTACAATTCAGGGATGAAGTTAGCAGAGCCTGCCAATCTGAGGCAATCAAGTCGAGGGTCGATCTCTCCAAGCTCAGCCAAATCTGGGGCATTCCCTCAAAGCTGTCAATCAGAGGCAATCAAGTCGAGGGTCGATCTCTCCAAGCTCAGCCAAATCTGGGGCATTCCCTCAAAGCCGTCAATCAGAGGCTATCACGTCGATAAATCTCTCCGAGCTCGATCAATCAAAGGCTATCACGCCAAGAAATCTATTCAGAATTCATTCAACCTGGAGCAGTTACGTCGAGATTCGACAAATCTCTCCAAGAAGGCTGTAATCAAGAGCAGTTTATTTCGTGACTCAAGACATTAGGGGCAGGCCACCTCATATCGTATTGAGGCACAAATATTCTGGTCTTCTATTCAACATAGATCTTCTCAGAGATCCTCCGGACAGGGACATTCCTCATATGTACTAGAAAAGTTGCTAAAACCAATTATGTTGCACAAGATTATAATCAGCTGAAAGCATCATAACGGTCACCCTGACCTAGCCAGCACGTGAAGCTGCCTCCATCTACTACAGACAACTTCGGGTCTGACTCCCCAAGTGAATTCAGAAAATCTAGAATCGTCTTTTGACTCAGCACGCGCAAGTGCATCCTCAGTAGAGTTAATCAAGAGCAACCCCAGTATAGCTAAACTGGGGCATTCGCATAGCTGAACCAGGGGCATTCGTAGATCTAAACCGGGGCATTCGCAAAGCTAAACCGGGGCATTCGCAGAGTTCAACCGGGGCACTCGTAGGTATCCATGCCCATCTCTTATTCCCTAAGTGATTCAAGAAACAATTCTCCAGTGTGCGTAAACTTGGAGCATGTATTCGAAGGGATCCACATGGTGTTCAGTATCCATTCTTCGGCATATTCAGTTCTATCATCCTCTCAACAGTTCAGGATGTTTGGAAGTCTGGCCAGGTTATCTCTTCCCAACGGTATGATTCATAATCCAGCATCGTACTTAAAGACTCGTTTCGTCGGCAACTTAATCTCCAGTAGAGTCATCAACAATCTTTGGTATCAGGGGCTCCCCAGGGCAAATTCTTATCAGTATCCCCAGCAATCTTTGGTATTGCAGACTTCCAGCGTCGATATATACTGACATCCCCAGTGATGAGCAGCGGTCTCCAATAGGCCTCTTTTTATCCCCCATGAAGTTTATTTCTTCGCATTACATATAATTATCATTACATAACATTGCATCCTCAAAAGCGCGTAGCTGATCCATCAGAGTGGATCTTTGCGTTAAAAGAAATTCAAACATGCATACGAAGCATAAGCCAGATAAGATACCTTACACGAAAGACCTGAATTATTCAAGGACAACAATACATCCCTACAAAAGGATATCATGCCCAAAGTCCCCAGTCGGTGACCTTCACCTTGTCAATGCCAAACAAAATCAATACACTTTGCCGTTCTAAACCCAGTTCTTGTCTGGTAGTCAGTTCCCTAAACACTAGTCCGTGTCCATTCCTAAGCACTCGTATGTGTCAAGTTTCCTAAACACCCACCCGGGTCAGTTATTCAAACACTCGTCTGTGTTTACCCTTTTGATACTCACATGTATCTTCTTTCAATACTTGTCCGTATTGAATCAAACATTCGTCCGTGTTTAAACTTTGATACTCGTCTGTATCTTCTTTCAATACTCGTCCGTATTGATTTAAACACTCGTTCGTGTTTATACCTTGGATACTCGTCCGTATCTCCTTTCAATACCCGTCCGTATTGAATCAAACACTCGCCCGTGTTTAACCTTTGATACTCGTCCGTATCTCCTCTCAATACTCGTCCGTATTGATTCAAACACTCGTCCGTGTTTAACCTTTTGATACTCGTCCGTGTCTTCTTTCAATACTCGTCCGTATTGAATCAAACACTCGTCCGTGTTTAACCTTTTGATACTTGCATGTATCTTCTTTCAATACTCGTCCGTATTGAATCAAACACTCGTCCGTGTTTAACCTTTTGATACTTGCCTGTATCTTCTTTCAATACTCGTCTGTATTGAATCAAACATTCGTCCGTGTTTAACCTTTTGATACTTGCTTGTATCTTCTTTCAATACTCGTCCGTATTGAATCAAACACTCGTCCGTGTTTAACCTTTTGATACTTGCATGTATCTTCTTTCAATACTCGTCCATATTAAATCAAACACTCGTTCGTGTTTAACCTTTTGATACTTGCCTGTATCTTTTTTCAATACTCGTCCGTATTGAATCAAACACTCGTCTGTGTTTCATTTTTGATACTCGCCTGTATCTTCTTTCAATACTCGTCCGTATTGATTCAAACACTCATCTGTGTTTAACCTTTGATACTCGTTCGTATCTTCTTTCAATACTCGTCCGTATTGATTCAAACACTCGTCCGTGTTTAACTTTTGATACTCGTCCGTATCTTCTTTCAATACTCATCTGTATTGATTCAAACACTCGTCCGTGTTTAAACTTTCTTGATGCTCGTCCGTGTCGCTTATCTAAACAATCATCGTGTCGTAACCCATGTTTCCTTCTTAGAACCTGAGATCGCCCCTTGGCTAGGTTCTTCCCTCAAACCTTCGTCGAACCTGAGATCGCCTCTTGGCTAGGTTCTTCCCTCAAATCATCGTCGAACCTGAGATCGCCTCTTGGCTAGGTTCTTCCCTCAAACCTTCGTCGAACCTGAGATCGCCTCTTGGCTAGGTTCTTCCCTCAAATCATCGTCGAACCTGAGACCGCCTCTTGGCTAGGTTCTTCCCTCAAATCATCGTTGAATCTGAGATCGCCCCTTGGCTAGGTTCTTCCCTCAAATCATCGTCGAACCTGAGATTGCCTCTTGGCTAGGTTCTTCCCTCAAATCACCGTCGAACCTGAGATCGCCTCTTGGCTAGGTTCTTCCCTCAAATCATCGTCGAACTTGAGATCGCCTCTTGGCTAGGTTCTTCCTTCAAATCATCGTCGAACCTGAGATCGCCTCTTGGCTAGGTTCTTCCCATAGATCATCGTCGAACCTGAGATCGCCTCTTGGCTAGGTTCTTCCCTCAAATCATCGTCGAACCTGAGATTGCCTCTTGGCTAGGTTCTTCCCTCAAATCATCGTCGAACCTGAGATCGCCTCTCGGTTAGGTTCCTTCCATATACTTTGTCTTAGAACCTGAGATCGCCCTTTGGCTAGGTTCTCTGTCAAATCACTCTCATGTGTCACCTTAGGATCGTAGGTCACCCGTAGACCCCGTTCGCTGTCTTTTCATACCAACCATTTGTCTTGTATTGGCATCAAGCCACGTTACAAGTCCAGTCTCTGTCTCTTCATTGGAAGAAAAAAAATTTCTTTCCCCCAGCAGATATCAAAAAATAAATAAATAAAGAAAACACTTACTCTCTCTCTCAGGACAAATTTTTGGCATTGATATTTAATCATCTTCAACCTTGAACTTCCGAAAGGCATGTGCCAATCGTACTTTCAGGTTTAAGACGATTAAATAGGGGCAGCTGTAATACCCCAAATTTGTCCTACCCCTTTTACTTTTATCTAGTTTATGCATTGTCGCGCTTTTCTCATGTACATATTTTCATTAGGTCATTTAACATTGCATACATTCGCTAACAACATAATTTGACATGGAATCAGTGATATGATGGAATTAGGGTTTCTATGGCTTTGATGGTCCTCATCTTCACTCAGGCTTGAATCAGTTGGTTTCCCAGTAACTGGTTTATGGAACTAGGGTTTAGATTCTTGATCAAGGTACAAGGTTGTCACCATCAGCTAAGGATCTTATTAAGTTGATGTTTTGGTTCTGGCTAATATCTCAAGAGGTTCCTTCATTCAAAAGGCACCCAAGTCGAGAGGATTATGGTTTCTTATTCATGGAGTTTTGAGCTTGCAATACCCATCAATTGAGATTCATTGGATGTTCATGTCAAAGTTATCCTGGTCATGTATACTTCCATATTCATTCCTCGTTGGTTCTTTAAGGCATTGATATGGTATTAGTTGTCAAGTCAAGGGTTTGTGAATGGAATGGTAATTTGAAATTGGAAGTTAAGGTCTCAAGGTGATTTGAACTTTTCATGGAGATTTGGAGTTGCGGAATTGTAAAGATGATCAAAGTTTTAAAGTACGGGTAATTCATTCCTGGTTTATCTTGAAATCAAAGAACAAGTCACAAGTTTCAATACAAATTTTTAAGACATGACCATTCAAGAACATTCAAGGTTAATTCAAATTTCCACCAAGTATTAAAAGAGATTCAATAGTAATCAAGATTCAAGCAATTTCACCATACAAGCCAAGTATATCACCTATTCTAGCACAACATCACCATCTCAAAGTTTCCAAAAGTCATGACCATCTACGCCATAAATCATTACATCATTTCAAGTATTTTCTAAGGTTACATTCCTGTCATATTTTAATACATCAAAAAAAATTTACAAGGAAGCATTAAGACATAAAGCCTAAATCTACCAAAACTCCATCCAAGTGTCATCAATCCTCATCTATAACCTCCTTTGACAAAACTCCATGAGATCCATATTTAAGCCCTTTTCAAGCTTCTAAATCATGACCATGATCAATTCTCCAGCTATGCCAAAACCTGCAGCCCTGTATCAAATAAATAAAACTAGCTTAGGGAAAAATGCAAAACAATTAGCAAATGTTTAACAGTTTCATTCAGATTCCAGAATAACCAAAATAGATTCTAACAACCCTTAACTGTCAAAACCATATCATAACCAATTACAAAACAACCATTTAACAATTTCTGAACCTCCTAACTGTTTTCAAAAACTGAATCCCAATTCCAAAACAGCCCTGCTGTAACTATAACACATACACTACACTTCCAATTGTCAAAACCAATTCCATAACCCAAAAATAGAGACAGCTCTGTAACTAACTTAACAAACCCAAAACAGTTACAACAAACTAACTTAACTGTAACAAACTTCCAACTGTCAAAACCAATCCTAACAGAATTCATAAATCCTAACCAACCCCTAACCGAATAGAACTAACTGTCAAACAGAACTCAACAAACTTCAGAAGAGAAATTCACAAGAATTCAGGGAGGAAAAAACCAGAAAAACTCCCTTTATTCTCAACACGAGAATACGATTATTCACTTGACAAAAATTCACAAGAATTCAGGGAGGAGAAAACCAGAAAAACTCCCTTTATTCTCTACACCAGAATACGATTATTCAAAAAGAAACTCACCAGATAAACAACAGAAGCTCAGAGAGAGAAACACACCTCTAAATTATTCTCTGACAAATTCCTCTGCAACTCTCAAGAACTCATAATTCTTCAAACCTCTTCATTTTTAATCTTCAAGCATCTTCGTCTTCAATCCTCAGGGTTCTCTTCAACCTTGATCTTCCGCAAATCGCATCAAAATCCTCAATATCTATCATCATCATCTTTACACCACAAGCATACTTCCTCAACAACCTGCAACATCATAATCGCAAGAACTGCTTCATCACCAACATTCACCATCATCAACAAAATCCTTGCATACTCCTCCTCTCTACAACAACGAACAACACCACCAACGTCGCACTTCTTTGTTTATGAATCAGAAATAACCACATCATCATCGTTTGAACCAATAAAAAAGTTCACGAACGCAAGAAAGGTAGAAGGAGAAGATCGAAATCGAAAGTTTCGTCACAATCGTACCTGGTTGACATCTCAGCTCTAGTTTTCTAGGTCATCATCAAGACTCAAGGGTCACCGGAACTACTCCGATCATTAAGACGGTATGCTCATGCTTTTATGATTTCTGTTCTTCTTCGTTTGAATCTTTGAACGTATTGGTGATACTGTGAATGTCCGAACCGAAGCGAGCTCTTGAATTGAAACTTCAAAGTGGAAGGTGAAGTCGAGCTTGATACCGCCGCATCAAAGTTGAATGACGATGTTGATGGAAAATGACATCGTGGAGATGTTGAGGTGATGATGCCGCATCGAAGGTGATTAGCGGAATTATGAAGGAGATCAAAGCTTTGAGGGCGGAGTGGATCGTGAAGGAGATCAGAACAAAAACGGACGAAGACGGTGGAAGTAGCGGCGCTGCAAGAAAAACTGAAACAACGTATTCTCTTGAACCCTATCCCACTCGCAAAACGCCAACGCTCTATTTCCATTTTTCTTTATTCTTTGAATTTTTTTTATTCATAAATAATCATAATAATAATAATTGAAATTAGATAAAAAAAATGTTTCTGGATCAATTTCATTGAGCCATTCCTACACCCCTAGAGGCCCACTGCCACATGTTTTTGACCACCTGAAGAGTTTGACTCCAAAAAAAAAACTGCTAATAGACTTTTTCTGATTAGGCCTAACGCCCAGATTTCAACTACTTTACACCCCTGAATCCAGCTTAGCACCCCTGAACTCTTCACATTTATATATTATTTTTCTTTATCAATTTCCTTTTATTTGCTATTGTTAATTTTTATTGCATGAAAAATAACCTAAAAATAGTTAGAATATTTTAGGAAATATTTTAGAATTCCTAGATTTTCTCTTTAGAATTTTATAATATTTCTTTTCATGTTCGATAATCCTTTTTGTTGCCATTTTTAGCCTAGATTTTGTGATAGCATTGATATAACTCTTGCAATGTGGAATACTCGGGGTTAATTCTTCAATCACTTGCCCAAGGGAACTTTGATAGAATTTTCTTACCGCTTGCACAATTTTGAAGAGGCAACGGACCTTCTCCGTTCGGTATCGTCACAACTCTATTTTATTCTTTATTTCAGTACTTTATCGCAAACCATATGCGTGCTAACATTAGGTAGAATTCCCTCATTCATTCTAACTTTAGGGCTAACAATGCACGATAGCATCAGGTTTAGAAATAGGCTAATTCCCCTTTAACTCTTCTTCCCTTTTTGCATACGCATCTAAAACTAAAACTTTCTCTTTCTTTCAAAATTCAAAACACTTTAAAACTACGGATGAGAATCATACTTTTGCTTAGTACGGGAAACGATAAGCGGGTCTCTTCTTGATCTTATTGTTCTCCATCTCAAGCATAGGTGTGGTTCAACTCTCAAAGACTCCTTTCATGACTAAGTAGAAAAATGGCTAATACCTCTCTCTTGAGGTCAATCAATCATCATCTACAACAAAATACAAACCAACTCAAACCATTTGCACGCTCAAGCACCTTTCTAAAAAAAACCTTTTCAGGTAAGGACATGATTAATTTACTTCTGTGCCAACGCATAAGTCTCCAAAGGTCGAGCTGCGGTAGAAGGCGGAATTAACTTCGTCCATAAAAAAAACACAAACAAACAAAAACATATGAGCCGAACTACGGTAGCTCTGATTCCTCAAAAAGGATACGTAGGCATTGGGGTAGGGCCCAAGCGAGCATAATTTTATTTTCCCTACATTCTTTTTCCCTTTCTTTTGCATGCATTCTCCTTCAGTAGTATAATAAACAGTAAGCATAGATTGAACACACCCATATGATAGATAACAAGAATGGATACCGTAGAGTACTACGGGCATGTGGGGTGCTAATACCTTCCCCTCACGTAACAGACTCCCTTACCCGATCTCTCGGTCGCAAGACCGTGACTTCTCCCTTCTCAGGTTTTCTCGATGTTTACCTTTCCCTACATGTGGGATAAAAGACGTTCGATGGCGACTTCATTGTTTTGATGATTTTCAGCCGGTTGTTTCACTGACCTCGCTCCTACGCGTACCCAACTTCAGGGTATGTCTATGGGTGTGAGCGAAGGTTTTAAAGATTACGCTCAGAAATGGAGAGATCTTGTCGGTATATTCCAACCCCCTCTGGCTGACAGGGAGTTGGTGGATATGTTTTTGGGGACCTTGTCTGGTCCGTATTTCAACCATTGGATCGGAAGTTCATTGTCAGGTTTTACTGAGTTAATTATGACTGGGGAAAGGGTTGAAGCTGGTATCAAGAGTGGCAAGTTACAGAAAGGTGCTTCGTCAAGTATCGAGAAGAAGCCCTTCAAGAAGGAGTCTAGAGCAGTTTATAGCTCGGGGAGCCAAAGTTGACCCGAGCGCCGCCAAACAGTTAATGCGGTAGTTATTTCAAGACCAATTGTTACCCCACAATACAACAATCAGCCAAGGGCAGAGAGGCCTCAAAGACAATTTACTCGGCTCAGCATGGCTTTATATCAAATTCTGTCGCAGTTGTTGAAGACTAACTTGGTGATTCCGAGGGAAGCTCTGAAGAATCCCAACACCACCTCACCGATGTACAATCCAAACGCCCGCTGTGCTTATCACTCTGATAGCCCGGGGCATGATACCAATAATTGTTGGGCCTTGAAGAATAAGGTACAAGATCTGATTGACACTAAGGAGATTGAGTTCGAAGCTCCAGAAAAACCTAATGTTATGACTGCTCCTATGCCAAATCATGTAGTGAATGCTATTGGGGATGATGATGAAGAGTTTGATATTGACAGCTGGATTTACCCGACTACTGATGGTGGCTTGAGCAATTGGACGGTAATGGATTACATGCCCGTTTCTTTTATCACACAGTAATAGACTTTTGTTTTGAATTTGTAACAGACAATTTTAAATTTTACGGCCCGGTGCCTTACCCGAGACACCGTGGCTTTGTTTGAGGGCTTATTATGTGTCATTTCCATATATCATTAATAAAAGCATTGGACGTCTTTCTTGCATTACAAATTGTGCGCTCCTTGTTTTTCTTTTCTATCTTGCAAAATAGCTATTTTGCACACACTCACATATACAGGTCTACATCCACTCTGGATCCCACTGACAACGACTCTTCTACTGCCAATTATGACTTCAAAAGTTCGATCAACCAAGCCGAGAACGAAGGTGAGGATGATTGCGAAGTTCCTGGTGAACTTACTAGATTGTTACTTCAGGAAAAGAGGGCCATACAGCCGCATGAAGAGCCAGTGGAAACGGTAAATCTGGGTACAGAGGAAGACAAGAAAGAGGTTAAGATCGGTGCAAATCTGGAATCTAGTGTTAAGCAATGGTTGATTCAGATGTTGTGTGACTATGTTGAGATATTTGCCTGGTCTTATGAAGATATGCCTAGGTTTGATACTGATATTGTGGTTCACCGATTGCCTACCAAGGAAGACTGTCCTCCAGTAAAACAAAAAGTCCGCCGAATGCGCCCGGAGATGTTTGAGAAAATCAAGGCTGAAGTTATGAAATAGTTTGATGCCGGTTTTATAGCAGTTATTTCTTACCCGCAGTGGGTGGCCAACGTGGTTCCGGTGACAAAGAAAGATGGTAAGGTCCGAATGTGTGTTAACTATAGGGATCTGAACCGGGGAAGCCCCAAGGATGATTTCCCTCTGCCTCATATCGACGTTCTGGTTGACAACACCGCACAGCATTAGGTCTTCTCCTTTATGGATGGATTATCCAGTTATAATCAGATTAAAATGGCTCCCGAGGATATGGAGAAGACAACCTTTGTTACTCAATGGGGTACCTTTTGCTACAAAGTCATGCCTTTCGGATTGAAGAATGTTGGGGCAACGTATCAGCGCGCCATGGTCGCTTTGTTCCACGACATGATTCATCATGAGATTGAGGTATACGTTGATGACATGATTGCAAGGTCCCAGACTGAGGAAGAACACCTTGACCATCTTCAGAAGTTATTTGACAGGTTGAAGTTGTACAGACTAAGGTTAAACCCGAACAAGTGCACCTTCGGGGTGAGATCTGGTAAGTTGTTGGGTTTCGTTGTAAGTGACAAAGGTATTCAAGTGGATCCTGCAAAGGTGAAGGCTATACAGGAAATGCCAGCTCCCCGAACAGAAAAATAAGTCAGAGGCTTTCTGGGACATCTGAACTATATTGCCCGGTTCATCTCACACCTAACTGCTACTTATGAGCCAATCTTCAAGTTACTGAAGAAAGATCAAGTGGTAAGATGGAACGATGAATGTCAAGTCACTTTCGAAAGGATCAAAGAATATCTCCAAGAGCCACCTATTCTGATGCCTCCAGTTGAAGGGAGACCTTTAATCTTATACTTGACAGTACTCGATAATTCAATAGGGTGTGTGTTGGGGCAGCATGACGAGTCTGACCGAAAAGAGCATGCTATTTACTACCTTAGCAAAAAGTTTACCGACTGCGAGACCCGATACTCGTTGCTTGAGAAAACTTGCTACGCTTTGGCATGGGCTGCTCACCGGCTGAGACAGTATATGCTAACTCACACTACTCTATTGATATCAAAGATGGATCCAATCAAGTATATCTTCGAAAAGCCTGCCTTATCCGGAAGAATAGCGAGATGGCAGATGATCTTGACTGAGTATGACATTCAATACACGATCCAGAAAGCAATCAAGGGAAGTGTGTTGGTAGATCATTTGGCACATCAAGCAGTGGACGATTACCAGTCTATGAACTTTGAATTCTCGGATGAGAACATTATGTTGGTGATTGACTGTGAAACACCTGGACCGGATGAAGGACCTGAGGAGGGATCTCGATGGTCTATGTACTTTGATGGAGCTTCAAACGCTTTGGGTAATGGCATTGGTGCCGTGATCATATCTCCTGAAGGCTCTCATACTCCGTTCACCGCCCGACTATGTTTCAACTGCACCAACAACATGGCGGAGTATGAAGCGTGCATTGTGGGTCTTCGAGCAGCTATTGACCTAAGGATTAAGTTCTTAAGTGTCTTTGGAGATTCCGCTCTCGTGATCAGTCAGATCAAAGGCGAGTGGGATATGAAACACCCTAATCTTATTCCTTACAAGGAGTATGTGTTGACTTTGCTGCTACACTTCGAAGAGATAACCTTTGAACACTTCCCTAGAGAGGAGAATCAGTTGGCGGATGCGCTAGCTATGATGTCTTCTATGTTCAAGGTCATATGGGACAACGAGGCTCCCCAGATTACCATTGAGAGATTGGATGAACCTGCACATTGCTGTGACATTGAGACTGAAGAGGTAACAGATAAACCCTGGTTTCATGAGGTGAAGAGGTATCTTGAAGCTCAGGAGTACCCCGAGGGTGCATATGTTAATGATAAGAAGTTTCTAAGGAGGTTCGCGGCGAAGTTCTTCATCAGTAACGACATCCTTTACAAGCGTAACCACGATTCAACCTTGTTGCGTTTTGTGGATAAGAACGAAGCATAAAGGATTATGGTAGAGTTACATGAAGGCACTTTCGGGACTCATTCCAGTGGACACACCGTGGCAAAGAAAATCCTTCGGGCAGGATATTATTGGTCCATAATGGAATCCGACTGTTATCAGCATTCCTGGACCTGTCATAAGTGCCAAGTCTATGATGATAAGGTGCACATACCTCCGGTACCTCTGAACGTATTGACAGCTCCTTGGCCTTTTGCAATATGGGGCATCAATATGATAGGCAAGATCATACCTATGGCATCCAACGGGCATCGTTTCATCCTGGTAGATATTGATTACTTTATGAAGTGGGTTGAAGCAGCTTCCTTTGCTACCGTAACCAATAACGTCATGGCACGTTTTATTCTGCACAATCTGATCTGTCGATACGGTGTACCAGAGAGGATCATTACGGACAATGGTACAAATATCAATAATAAGATTATCACCAAGCTCTACAAATAGTTCAAGATACAGCATCACAACTCTTCTCCTTACCGGCCGAATATGAATGGGGCTGTAGAAGCAACTAATAAGAACATTAAGAAGATCATGCAGAAGATGACGGTGATATACAAAGACTGGCATGAGATGTTACCATTTGCTCTTCATGGGTACCGTACCTCAGTGCGAACGTCAACAGGGGCAACACCCTATTCCTTTGTATATGGCATGGAGGCCGTCTTACCCATTGAAGTTCTGATACCCTCTCTTCCGATTATGAAGGACGGAGTTTGAGCGAAGATGACTGGATTCAGACCCGACTTGATCAGCTGAATTTAATCGATGAAAAGAGACTTACTGCCATTTGTCATGGTTAAACGTACCAAAAATGGATGATCAAGGCATTTAACAAGAAAGTCAGACGACAAGAGTATCAAGTTGGAGACCTGGTTATTAAGCACATCATACTGCCTCAAGGTGATCCCAGGGGCAAATGGACCCCTACTTAAGAAGGGCCATTTGTGGTTAAGAACATTTTCTCAGGAGGAGTTATGATTCTAACCACCATGGATGGTGACGACCTTCCTCACCCCGTCAATGCAGACATAGTGAAAAGATACTATGCATGAACAAAGACCCGCTAGGTTGACTGGCCTAGGAAAAAATAAGGGCTTACCGGCGAACCAAAAGGGTTCGGGCAAAAATAAGGGATGAAAATGAAAAAAAATCTGTACACCCGGCAAGTCGAAAACCTGAAAAGGCGGCTTGGGCAAAAAAGGGTATCCCGATGGATTGAAAACCCGAAAGGGCGGTCCAGGCAAAAGTTAGGGATTAAAGTATAATACTATGTCTTATTGGATCACCTTGCAACCAGACTTCCGTATCGACTATCTAGCTCGAACGACGCTAATCAATTTGATCCATCTTCAACCAAGTAGCAAAGTGATGAGATGCTCGAAGACATAAAAGTAATAGCAGAGTTGGAACCCAGTGGGATTATTCACATAGATGTTTTTCTTTGTTTTTCACAAATTGTATAAATTCTATTTGTTCGGCGGTGTTCTCTTACTAGGACGTCAGCCTCTTGTACAAAAAATGCCTATTTACAGGCTAACTTCAAAATCAATACAAGTCATCTTACAAAAAAATTTCAAACTGTTTTCCTTTTTCTGTTTTGTTTTGCGAGAACATCCAATGTTCATTTTTGATATATGCATTTGACATTGATTGCTTCTCATAAAAATTTACATGTGAAACAAAAGATGATTACTTGTAATATCAGAAACAGGGGCAAACGAGAAATGTCCAAGCCGTGCAGTTGCTCTATCCACCAGGTATAGGGATAGACCTAGCTGGAGGAAACTATTGAAGCTACATTCATTCCCCGCAGAGTAAGAGAAAGATAATGGTGTTAGCTCTCCCCAGCTGAGACTCGCAACTGTGAATGAATTGGTAATATTCTCCCCAAGCAGAGTTTATCTACCATCAGCACTAAAAAGTCTTATCATCCCCAGCGGAGTATAAAAATATCCCCAGTGGAGTTTGAAGAATCATCCCCAGTAGCCTCTGGAAGATTGTCCCCAGTAAAGTCTAAAAGGGCTATCCCCAGTAAGGTCGCTATTGGAGAATCATCCCCAGTGGAGTTCTTTCCTTTCACAAAACAGGAATTCAATCCCCAACAGGTTTCATTATCACCAGCAGCGGTAATTCATCCCCAACCGAGGTTATTGCTCCAAATCAGTGGATCCTCAGCAGAGCATGTCTTCCCCACAGAGTCATTCTCTCATCAGTTTATTCCCCAACAGAGTTATCCTCTCCTGCGGGTTTATTCTCACAAATATCTTCATTCACTATCTCTGGCAGAAACGAAGAATTCAATCCTTTTCTCCAACAACAATCCGGGATTTATTTTTCTCAGCTAAAAACATCACATTTTCATACATCATGACATGCATACACATCATACGACACAATCTCATTTATTTTGAGAACATCATTGCTTGATACATATCATGCATTACATACAGTTAACCTTTACCTTTTAGGAAAGATTCTCGTAAAATTCAAGCTATGAAGCTTTTACCTCAGTTGAATTACGGACGAGTTCCTAAATCTCGACAGATGTTTCTCAAGTTGAATTACGTACAAGCTCATAAATCTCAAAAAAGTAGTTGAATTACGAACAAGCTCCTAAATCTCAGCAAAGTAGTTGAATTACGGACAAGTTCCTAAATCTCAGCGAAACTATTTCCTTAGTCGAATTACGAACGATTTCCTAAATCTCGACAGATATTTCATCAGTTGAATTACGGACAAGATCCTAAATCTCGACAGATATTTCAACAGTTGAATTACAGACAAGATCCTAAATCTCAGCAGATATTACCCCAGTTGAATTATGAACGAGTTCCTAAATCTCAACAAAGCTTTTACTCCAGTTGAATTACGGACGATGTTCCTAAATCTCAGCGAAGTTGTTGAATTACGGACGAGCTCCTAAATCTCAACAGATATTTCCTCATTGAATTACGGGCGAGTTCCTAAATCTCAGCAGAGATGGTTTCTTAGTTGAATTACAGATAAGCTCCTAAATCTCAGCGAAGATATTTCTTCAGTCGAATTACGGACAAGTTCCTAAATCTCGACAAAAGTATTTCCTCAATTGAATTACGGACGAGTTCCTAAATCTCAGCAGAGATGGTTTCTTAGTTGAATTACGGACAAGCTCCTAAATCTCAGCGAAGATGTTTCTTCAGTCGAATTACGGACAAGTTCCTAAATCTCGACAAAAGTATTTCCTTAGTTGAATTATGGACAAGCTCATAAATCTCAGTGAAGATGTTGCTTCAGTTGAATTATGGACAAGCTCCTAAATCTCAGCAAAGTAGTTGAATTACGGACAAGCTCCTAAATCTCAGCAAAGTAGTTGAATTACGGATGAGCTCCTAAATCTCAGCAAAGTAGTTAAATTACGGACGAGTTCCTAAATCTCAGCAAAGTTATTTCCTCAGTTGAATTATGGACGATGTTCCTAAATCTCAGCAGAGACGTTTTCATCAGTCGAATTACGGATGAGTTCCTAAATCTCGACAAAAAATGACTCCTCAGTTGAGTACGGACGATCGAAGCTCCTAAATATCAACAGAGATGATTCCCCAGTTGAGTACGGACGATCGAAGTTCCTAAATATCAACAAAGACGACTCACCAGCAGAATGACGGACGACCAAAGCTCCTAAAATTCTACTTCTCTCAACAAAGATCAGACTTCCCCAGCGGAATCTTCCTCAACAACAGGTATACAAACTCTCGCTAAGGAATCTCTTATGCAATCGAAACTCTTCCAAATGGCATCTGTAAGCCCATTCCCGACATCACGAGACAATTACCACTTCATGCGAGTGCAAATTTCTGGGCACTCTAGTGTTCAATCCACTTCCATCTTCGGATTGCGAAAGGCACGAAAGCCAACCTACATCCTCAGGTTTAAGAAGATTGAACAGGGGCAGATGTTGTACCCCAAAATTTTCCCTCCCATACTTCTCAAATCATTTCAAGAAAGATCTCCAAGTTGCTCAAGGTAGTCCAAGGGTTGGCCAGACAAGCTCTCTCCTAAGGCAGTCTACCCTAAATTAGGGTTTCATGTTGCATCAATATCCTTGAGTCCAAGTGGTCCCAAATGCTCACCAATGTCTTAATATGTTCTCAAGATCATCCATGTCAAGTTTCAAGCCTTGCAGAGGAATTTTGCTCAGTCAATTGCTCAAAGGTCCAAAAATCAATTGTGTTAGGGCAAAAGTCAACTGTGACCTACATACAGTCAAAATTCAAGATTTTTTGTCAACATCCTAATTTTGAAGTATATTTCATCATTTGATCAGGGGTTGATCATGATTCATCAAGGATTGCACACAATTCATCAAGACTCAAAACTTGCTAAATTAGGGTTTTGCAGGAAAAAGTCAACCCAACTTTGACCAAGTATAACTTTCTCATACTTTATGATAAATGACTCATCCAAAGCTCATTTTTAATAGGATTCAATTCCCTACAATCCATCTTCAGCTCCCAAGATCAAAATATGCACTCACAAGAAGTTATGAATTTGGACATTATAGATCATTTTGAAAAGTCAACAAAAACACCTTTTTTTGTCAAAGCTTCATACATGAGCATGGAATATCAAATTGAGATGAGACAAAAAGGGTTGGTTAGAGGACATCTCAAGATTTCTAAAAAGTCCAGGAACACCTACAAAGGTTCAAAATTGAGGAAGTTATGCATTGTTGAAGTTGGACTTTTTTGCAAAATTGCCAAAATGCAACTATGCCCAAAACCTCAAATTTTGCCCAATGGGCCCATTCTTTTCACTTGTTTCGAGTTGGCATCATAGCCCACGTGCTATAACCTTGGCCATTTGTCCATATTTTATTTTTATTATTTATTTTGGTTTCTATTTGAATTATTTCAAATTAAATCAAAACAAATCAAATAAAATCAAAAATATTGAAAACCAAATATCTTTTGATGATTTCAGGCTTCACCGGGCAGCTAGCACCATTCCAAACTCGTATCAAGGCAATTGTGTACAAAAAGATTCAAAATAAGCCAATTTTGGAAAGCTTTAAAGAAGGATCAAATCAAATATCAAAATCATTGAAAGAGGAAGATTTGGGCAAGGTAATCAACCCTAATGCATTGTACAATATATAAGGAGGCGAGGCATATCAAAAACAGGGTTAGAGATCAAGCATAGGGCCAGAACAGAATTTGCAAAAAAGAGGAAAAAGTGTGAGATTAAAACTGAGGTTAGAGGTGTCCTTAAGGCTTGGTACTTTTCTCAATCTCTTCCTGGCAATCTCAGGAACCTAAAGCAAGCACAACCACACGTTTTTAAGCCCTCCAGTGCACTGTAAGGACGTCACGGTATCATTTTTTTCTTGAATTCGAAAAGCTTCATTCTTGCATCTATTGTGTAAAATATTGGCATATTCTTGATCACCATATCATTTGCAAGCTTTTGACAATAGCCAATTTCATTTATATGACCTATATCACGAATCACCATTGCTAGGGTTTTGTATTTGGTTTTAGGGCTTTTTGTTTCAGGAATAATTAGCCTTCATAATGGGTATGGTTGCAATCAGGAGGATGAGACGACCTCAACCATGGTCTTAGAAATCATTTCCATGGCTTGTACAAGATTTTGAGAATGGACGGGTTTGTAGCGACAAAAATTTGTCTGTAGGTATAGATATTTGAACTTTTAGCAACGGTGCCATGACAGGGATGAAGACGTGGCCAGATCCCGTTTGTTGGTTTGAATAAGCGCGCGTATTTTTTTGTTTCTGACCACTAACTTTTGTTTTTTTATATTATTATTACTCTGTATTTTATTGACAATAAGAACCACATGGCCTAGTGGTTGCCACACGTGATTTTAGGGCATCAGAGGCTGGAGGTCAGGGGTTCGATCCCTGCCTCCAGCATTTGTTATTTTTCCAATTTATTTCAGGTGATTCAGTGTGCGCTCAAGCCAAGCATCCATCATGGACATTCACCATCCAGCATGCCAGATGGCCAGATCTGGTGGCCATCATTGAAGGTGCACCAAAGGCTAAGTCAATGCACACGCAGAGGATCAGAAAAGTCAATATGGACTTCACAAATGGGCCAAAAAAATTGCTATTGACACTCTCAAAAATCAGGCCCATCTCACTCCTTTTTTATATTTTGTTTATTTTATTTAATTGTTTTATTTTGTTTAAATTTAATTACTAACCAATAAATTAATTTCTTTTTTATCAAAAAAATCACAAAAATATTTTTTACCCAATTAAATTTCAGAATTTTATTTTTCATTAATAAATATTAATTAAATTAATTAGGATATTAATTTTAGATAACTTTCATTTATCTTATAAATATTTAAAATCAATTAGAATAATTAGGTTTTAACATTAGTTTAATCATTTTATCTTCTTTCCTAAAAATAACAAAAACTCCAAAAATATGTCATTAATTATTTTTCATTTATTAATTTAATAATTAATTTAGCATTTAATTTTAGGATTTAATTTCTTTTCTTAAAAATAAAAACAACAAAAAAATCTTCTTTTAACTAAAAGGGTCAAAACCCTAATTTCACATCTGATTTAATTCCGCGTCGCGCACTTTATTTTTTATTTAATTATTGTACCTGCTCCCGGATTGTAATAATTAATTAGGACATTTACTTTTACCGCTCTTATTTTAAATTTCAAAGGGTTTGTTTTTGGCTATGTAAATACCCGAAGCCTTGTAATAGCTTAGTTTAAATTCCGCATTTAACTTCTGTAAATATTCAACTGCTAGATGTTTGATAATAGGGTTTGCATGACAATAATGTATGATTAATTTTAAAACAGTTAGATCACCCTAAATGTGCAAAGATAAATAAACTGAAATTGAATCACCTGCACATGCGCACTCCTAGGGTACACTCCCACTTGGTTGCCTTCGGTAAACGGTCATTGAGTATAGGATATTTTAGTGGTCGTCCTTTTGTCCAAAGATCATAGTTGCCTCGGAATGGTTGCCTCGGATATTGTTGCCTCGGATAAATGATCTAAGACATTAGGGTTATTACTAAGATGTTCTAACATTGCTTTAGTGACCGTACGTCCCTTTCGAATTGACCCTCAAAACTCCAACGACGGTGCTACCTACTCACTAATAGTGGGATAACATTGTCTAAAGGAAACAAACATAGAACGATTCTTTTTTCGAGTAGGTAGATTAGTTCTTAAGTACTTGCTCAATCCAAAAACAATTTTTTTACACTTACACTCCTTTACAAACAAGTTTTCAAAAACACTTCATTACACTCTTGAAGACAGAAGCAAGAGTTAAATCGAAGTTAAAACAAAAACTTTTCAAAGCACACAAACACAAAGAAAACAATTTTGAAAATGATGAGCAAGTACTTAAGAGCCCGTAGATAACTACGGATAGAAAGGATGCTAATACCTTCCCTTTCTATAATCTACCCCCCGTACTAAAAAATATCTCGAAAAAGAATTTTTCTGTGCTTTTTTCCTTTCCTTGTTGGATAAAATAAAAGATGGTGGCGACTCTTGCTTACCGCGACATTTTGCAAACACAGACGCAAAACACAAACCAGCAAATTTCCTTAAAGAAATAGGGAAACCACGTCCCGGTTCTGGCCACCGTATCATAGAACCAAAGTTGTCTCGAACAAGATTTCTTTGTTATCCATCAGGCGTTGGACACCTGAATTCAATAGATAACAACTAGTAGGCAGGATGGAACACATGTGGAAACCTTCACCACAACCCGGAAATAAACTGACCAATAATAAGTTCTTCTTCACTGTCATCAACGGAGTAGAAATGTCTCCTACAGAGGTTACAAACGGATCATCATCCACAGTATTTACTCCATGCTTGGGCATAGGAGCAGTCACGACATTAGGATTTTCCGGCGCTTCAAATTGAATCTCTTTAGCTTCAATCAAATCTTGTACCTTATTCTTCAAGGCCCAGCAGTTATTCGTATCATGCCCCGGGCTATCGGAGTGAAAAGCACAGCGGGCGTTCGGATTATACAACGGTGATGTAGTAATGGGATTCTTCGGAGCCACCCTTAGAGTCACCAAATTGGTCTTCAACAACTGCGTCAGAATTTGAGATAGAGTCATACTGAGCTGAGTAAACTGTCTATGAGGCCTCTCTGCTCTTTGCTGAGTGTTACGTTGTGGGGCAACAATTGGTCTTGATATTACTACCGCATTAACCGCTTGGCTGCGCTCAGGTTGGTTTTGGCTCCTCGAGCTATAAACTGCACTAGATTCCTTCTTGAAGGGCTTCTTTTCTGTACTTGACGAAGCACCCTTCTGTATCTTGCCGCTCTTGATACCGGCCTCAACTCTCTCCCTAGTCATAATCAATTCAGTAAAAACCCGAACGATGAACTACCGATCAAATGATTAAAATACGGACCAAACAAAGTCCTAAGAAACATATCCACCAACTCCCTATCATCCATAGGGGGTTGTACTCTCCCAACAAGATCTCTCCATTTCTGAGCGTAGTCCTTAAAACCTTCGCTCGCACCTATAGACATACCCTGAAGTTGGGTACGGATGGGAGCAAAGTCGGAATTATACTGATATTGCTTGTAAAAATCAGCAACAAGGTTCTCCCAATTGCGGACATTAACTCCTTCCAGTTGATAGAACCATTCAAGTTAAGTCTGTGACAGACTATCTTGAAAGAAATGAACCCAGAGGTTCCTATCAGCAGTACATGGTTGAATCTTTCTGACATACGAGCAGAGGTGTAACTTTGGGCAGGAGACCTCATCATACTTAGCAAAGACATGAGCTTTAAACTTGTATGGGATCACCACCCCAGATGCCAAACCCAAATCTTCGAAGTCCAACCCAGGTATCTTCTGGATCTCCATTGCACTTATCCGGTATTCAAGTTGTTTATACCTATCCTCGGCAGGAAGATACTGGTCTTCATCAAAGTCTATGTCATTGTCAGAAACCACAGGGCTAGGACCCTTCCTCTCTTCTTGATTCTCTCCTCCTCCAAATGAGTGAGACAAATCAACTTCCTCTCGCAACGTGTTCCCAAATCTGTGACCCATATTTAGGAGGACCGTCTTCTTCTTGTCCTACAAGATAAGAGTCTTCAAATCTTTCTGCCCTTAGACCAGGTTCAAGAACATTTCCTGGAACTAAGCATTCTGAGCTTGAAGAGCCTTAATAGCTTGATTAGTAGGTGTTTCAGAAGACATGATTGCTGAAATAAACAGCGAAGAAGATGAGAAACCTGTAAGGGTACCTGTGATGAGGTGCATGGGAATGGAATGCGTATGAAATGATTTCAAAGACTTAGGGAGATTCAAACTTGTAAACCAAAATGAAACACACTTTTATTAGATTAAAACTTGAAACAATGTTTAACAAATGCCTTTAAGGCGTTACAAAATAAATACTGAAAAGAAAATCTAAACTAGAAATAGTAAAAGACATCAGAATTCCCATGGTCGTTTTCCTTTCATGCTGACATAATCGTTGATTGTCCTCTCAGTCTCCAGCTGCCTTGTAAGCTTCAGGATATTCTGTTCCTGCTCATGATACTTCTCTCTGTAGGTATCCCGGTCCTCCCTTAACTGGATCCAAGACCTCTTCAATGCCCCAATATCAGTAGGCATGTATGGATGGAGGACCGTATAAGGAACCCCTTCTTCATCAGTATGCTCTACAATCACCGGCAAAACGGCTTCATATGGCATTCCTAGCTTTTGAGCACGGGCTCGAACCCACCGGAGGTATGGTTGCATCGGGAGAGAAGTCTTCATTCCTAGATCATGTGGATCAGACCTGTTCACCCTGTCCCAGGCTCGTATAAACCTGCGGCGATGTCCCTCAACATCCCCCATGAAGTCAAAGACAATGCCTGTAAGCAGCAGCTCATGAGAACCGTCCCTCCGAGCTCGTCCAAAATGTCGTAAGTCCAAACAAGGATTATAGGTTGTCCCTCCCCTAATTCCAAGCAATGGAACATTGGGGTATTCCCCACACCGATCAATGACAACTACCTCTTCCATATCTTTAAGGCTCCAAAGGATGTCCGTATGAGCAATGGACATGATTCTGTAAGCCCAACCCATACCTTCCTCATTCTTCAATACAGATTTGGGGAGGTGAGAAATAAACCACCTCGCCAGCAGCAATGCACAACACATAAGGGTTCCCCTTCTTCGAGCAGTACGGGCATAAAGAGCATGTAGAATATCACCTAAGAGAGTGGGCACTGGATTACGGGACATGAAAATCTTGACTGCGTTCACATCAATGAAAGAATCTGAATTAGGGAACAGAACCAAGCCATAGATGATGAGTTCCAGGATGTCTTCAAATGCTTGAAAGTCCAAACTGTCCCAGAACTGTTGAGCTTGATCAATCAAGAACTTAGCCAGGAAGCCTTTAACCCCACTCTGAATGTCCCAGTTAGATACTACATCAGCCTTTGTTAGATGGATGGTTGAAGCAATATCCTCTGGCCTAGGAGCTATCTCCAAACCTGTAAAGGGTGTCTTCTCTTGAATATATATACCAAGTAAATCAGAGAACTCCTCCAAAGTAGGGACCAACTGATAGTCCGGGAAGGTGAAACAGTGATGCAACGGGTCAAAGAACTGGAATAAGACGCTCATCATTTGCTCATCTAACTTGGAAGTGAACAGGCTGAGGAGATGACCATGTCTTCTAACAAAGGAAGAAGTGTCAGGAATATTTGAAACCAACTCTCTAAGCTGAGCAGGTATCTGTACGAAGCTGATCCGAATGGTATTTCTGCGTATATATGCCATGATCTGCAAAACAGAACAAAGATGAATCCCCTTGGTCTTTGAAATGGTCAGTCTGATGAAATATGCATGCGATGTCATGATGCATGATGTCATGATAAAAACACACCACAGGTATCACAGATAGCAAACATGGTAAGGGCACACAAGTCACACAATAGCCCTTAAATTTCAGGCTGGCATGGAGTTTAGGTATTACCCTCTTTCAGCTTAGTTGGTTCAACCTGTCCTAGTAATAGTAATCGGGTTCTAGAGGTTCTCAATATCACTGACCATCCTCGATCGGTCATGATTCCAGTTTAGCAACCTTTTCTTGCATCCGGAATCATCGCGAGAGTATGGTCTCAATGAGTGTAGCATACTGCTACTTTTCTATGGCCAAGTTGGTCAATTATAGGTTCTAAGGTCAGTTGATGCTTAATGACCCATTAGCAGCCCTATACTCTCCTTGTTCCTCCACAAGGGATATCGGTACCAATTAATGTGTCACACCAACATAGCTATTACTTCAACCGTATCGGTCTACGCTGTACAATTCCCTCACAGTCTATTGCTACTTACCTAAAAGGTATCCCCAGATCTAAGTTAGGATCTATAGTAACTCCGATACAAAGCCCACAAAGATAAAGCAAACAGATCAAACAATTGAAAACAATATAATGAACTATTCCTAAGGTACAACCCACTTATTAATGTCCCCAGCAGAGTCGCCAGTTCTGTGATAGGGTGGCCAGAACCGGGACGTGTTTCCCTATTTCGTTAAGGAATTTGCTGGTTTACGTTTTGCGTTTGTTTTTGCAAAATGTCGCGGTAAGCAAGAGTCGCCACCGACTTTTATTTTATCCAACAAGGAAAGGAAAAAAGCACAGAAAAAAATCCTTTTTCGAGATATTTCTGAGTACGGGGGGTAGATTATAGAAAGGGAATGTATTAGCACCCTTTCTATCCGTAGTTATCTACGGGCTCTTAGGTACTTGCTCATCATTTTCAAAATTATTTTCTTTGTGTTTGTGGGCTTTGAAAAGTATGTTTTGACTTCGATTTAACTCTTGCTTTTGTCTTCAAGAGTGTAATGCAGTGTTTTTTGAAAACTTGTTTGTAAAGGAGTGTAAGTGCGAAAAAGTTTGTTTTGATTGAGCAAGTACTTAAGAACTAATCTACCTACTCGAAAAAAGAATCGTTCCATGCTTGTTTCCTTTAGACAATGCTATCCCACTATTAGTGAGTAGGTAGCACCGTCGTTGGAGTTTTGAGGGTCAATTCGAAAGGGACGTACGATCACTAAAGCAATGTTAGGACATCTTAGTAGTAACCCTAATGTCTTAGATCTTTTATCCGAGGCAACAATATCCGAGACAACCTTTTCGAGGCAACTTTGATCTTTAGACAAAAGGACGACCACTAAAACATCCTATACTCAATGACCGTTTACCGAAGGCAACCAAGTGGGAGTGTACCCTAGGAGTACGCATGTGCGAATGATTCAATTTCAGTTTATTTATCTTTGCATATTTAGGGTGATCTAACTGTTTTAATGTTAACATACATTCTTGTCATGCATACCCTAATTATTCATACATCTAACAGTTGATAATTTGCGGAATTTAAAATGCGAAAATTAAACTACGCTATTACAAGGCTTCAGGTATTTACATAGCCAAAAACAAACCCTTTAAAAATAAAGCGATAAATGAAAAGTAAAAGTCCTAATTAAAACTATTACAAACTGTGAGCAGATACAATAATAGGGTAAAAATAATAAGGCGCACGATAAAAATTAGATCGACGAGAAACTAGGGTTTTGACCCTCCTAATCGAAAGAAAAATGTTTTTGTTGTTTTCAATATTTTAAAGAAAAGAATTAAGTTTTTTTTCTAAATTAAATATGCAATTAATTAGTAATTAAATTAATTAGTAAAAATAATTAAATGACCTATTTTTGGTTTTTTTGGTTATTTTAGGAAAAAATAAAATATAATCAAGTTAGTAATAAAACCTATTTATTCTAATTATTTTGAAGTTATTTACAAAATAATTAAGGTTTTCTAAATTAATCAAACCTAATTGAATTAATTAATTTTTTACTAAAAATAAAAATCTTAAATTTAGTTGGTGAAAAATAATATTTTTTTTGGTGAGTTTTGATAAAAAGAAAATTAATTTTTGGTTAGTAAATAAATTAAATAAGTTAAATAAAATAAATATAAGAATAATAAAAAAATAGAGAAAGAAAAAAATTGGGCCTGGATAGCAATTTGGAGGGGTGCAAAAAGCATAATCTGGGCCCATTAGAGTGAGGTCCACGTTGACCTTTGAGATCCAGTGTGATGCGTTTGACTTGGCTTTTGGTGTTCCTCCCTGGATGGCCATCAGATTTGGCCATCTGGCCACTTGGCGTGCCAGATCTGGAGGGAGTATGATGGTCTTTATGCTTGCAAGTGCATCTTATTACTGAAAAGAAAATAATATCAAAGGAATGGGGGACCTGGGATTTGAACTCAGGTCCTGAAGGCAATCTCCAACGCTTGTAACCATCTGAGCCAACTATTCTTTTTGTACATGGAATGAATAACAATAATAATATATAAAAACAAAAATTAGTGGCAAACAAAAAGAAAATGCGCGCCAGGTTTGAATAGGCCAATGGGACAGTGACAACTCATCGTCTTCTTCCTCTCTCCGTGGCTAAAAGTTTGGGAACGTATACCTATGGACAACGTCTGTCGCTACAACCCTGCCAATTCTCAAAATCACATACACGTGATATAAATGACCACCAAGGCCATGGTTAGGTTCGTCTCATACTTCTGAACACGACGGTACCTTTTATCAAGGCCAATTTCACCTGCAAGCAAAAACCCTAAAATGGAGCTACGAACCCTAGCCATGGTGAATTTTAGTACAGGCCATATAAATGCAATTAATCAATGCGGGAAGCTTGCAAATGTCTCATAAATCAACAATATATGATTAATTCATCCTAATAATGCCTAAATCATGCTATTTAAATTCAAGATTTCATGAGTTTCGTGATGGACTTACAGAGTTTTTTGGGACTGGAATGACTTGGTTCTTGATTGCTTTAGCTTGCTGACACTCCTAGGAATCGATTGGGATAACTGGAAGGCCTTGAGGATGCCTGGAAGTAGGAATTTGATCTTACACTTTTCTTGATTTTTTTTTCAAATGTTGATTTGCTTGTTGTGCCTGTTTCTAACCTCTCTTTTAGGTCTGGCCTTGTTCTATATGTATTAGTGAAAGGATTAGGGTTGATATCTGCTCTCAATATTCCTCCATCAATGATTTGGATCTTTGATTTGATTCACTTTGAAAACTTTCCAAAATTGGCCTATTTCAATCTTTTTGTTCATACCATACCTTGATACGATTTTGAATGTTTGCTAGCTGTATAATAAAACCTGAAACAAGCATAAAATCTTTTGTTTTCAATATTTTGGATTTTATATGGTTTGTTTTGATTTAAATTGAATTAATTCAAATAAAAATCAAAATAAATAATAAAAATAAGATATGGACAAGTGGAAAAGGCTAGAGCTCATGGACTATGTTGCCAACTCAAAACAAGTGAAAAAGATTGGGCCCATTTGGCAAAATTTGAAGTTTTAGGGATAGTTGACTTTTGGCAATTTTGCAAAAAGGGTCAACTTCACCAATGCATAACTTCCTCAATTTTGACTCTTTGGAGGTTGTTGTACCCCAAAATTTGCCCTCCCATATTCATCAAGAATTGCCAAATCAAGGTCACAAAATTCCCCAAGGACTATGCAGTTCAACTGTCTCCTATACAGTCAAAACTAGGGTTTGAGTTCTGGTCAAGCAAATGAACTTTTCAAAGGCCCAATCAAGTCTCACATGCCTACAAAGATGGTCAAGTATCCTCATATCAAGTTTCAAGGCATTCAGCTCAAAATTGCACAGTCAAAACCCTAGATTGCACTACAGTCAACTGTAGGGGCAAAATGGTCATTTGACAGTCAAAAGTTCAAATTTTTGGTCAATATATCATTTTGAAGCCACAAACATCATTTGATCAATGCTTGATCATGATTCTCAAAATTTGGCTCAGAAAATCATCAAGATGCAAAAGTTGCTATATTTGGACAGCTGAAAAAGTCAACTGAAATTGACCAGGGCATAACTTTCACATGGATTATCAGAAAAATTCCATCCAAAGCTCATTTTGAAGAGAAAGACATTTCCTACAATTCATCTTCATGTTCCAAGTCCAAGAAATGCTCTCACAAAAAGTTATCAATTTCAACATTATAGGTCATTTTCAAAAGTCAACAAAAAGGGACTTTAAGTCAAAGGCCATAACTTGAGATTGGTGAATCAAAATGACATGGGACCAAAGGCATTGGTTAAAGGACTCAAAGACCTTTCCAAAATGTCCAAGAACATGTGAAAAGCTTAAAAATTGACCAAGTTATGCCTTGTGGAAGTTGGGAAATTTTTGGGAATTTTTGAAAGTCAACAATGATGCAAAAGGCCTAAAAATGCAAATGGGCCCATTTTTCTTCCAAATTTCTTCATGCCAAGCCTATGCACGACCACTAGGCCCAAAGGGAAGTATTTTCATATTTTTTAATTATTTATTTGAATTAATATTAATTTATATTCATTTAAATCATTTTAATACATGAAAAATATAAATCTAACCTAAAAAAATCTTTTTATGCACATTCTAATCTCAATATTTCGTGCTTAATTGATTATGGCAAGTTTTGATAAGATTTGAGCTGATTGAACACAAAAACCATGAGAAAAGATTTGAAAAAGATCCATGAAATCAAATATCCAAAAATCATCAAAGCAATGGATTTTATTCAATCTTTTTAACCTAATTGCTTCCATACAAGTATGAGATCACAACCCTAAGCAAAGGAGACTGAAAGCTGCGCCCCACAACTCCATTGCATATTGGAATTTTTCATAAAAAACTCAAAACTGAAAAGTGCCTTAGAGGTCGATTCAAGCTTCAACCTTGATTCCATTCGCATCCTGAGACATTCTTGAACCTTTCTCAATCAATAACAACAACCAAAAGGCCTTGAATTGGTATCCATGAGTCCAACTGTACCAAGAAAATCTTGAAATCGCATAGCATGAATTAAGCATTATTTTGCATTTTTTTTCATGGATTCATGTTTATATTGATGTTTCTGAACTAACTGATACGTTTGATTTTATTTTTGAGCAATATACGTGAATCTGCCATGAACGGTCTTTAGGGTTTCAGGAACTCAAAAAGGGGGTTTCCCAATACAAGTAAAATTAGGCCATCTCAATACTATGGTTGAGTTCAGCGCACCAAGACGAAGAAGAATGCATACTCGCGAACAATTTATGATGCCCAGGGTTCTATTCGCTATTTTCTGGAATCACCTCTAAAGCAACGTTTCAAAAACCGTTGCTCTTTTGTTTTATGTTACAGGGGTGGTGAGGAAGAAGATGGCGTGTCAATCAGTGATACGTCCGTTTAAAGTTCGCGCGCTTTTGATCCATTAGCGTTATGTTTTATTTATCATATTTACGTATTATCATATGTTAACTAAACGCGCTTGGTTCAGTTGGTAACACGCTATGCTTGTGACTCTCAAGACCTGGGTTCAAATCCCAGGTCTTGCAAATCTCATTATTATTTTTCAAACCACTTTCCTATGCAGCGTCAGCAGTGATGTACACCGTGTGTCCACAAGATCCAGGCGCACAGGTGTCCCAGGGAATCAGATCAAAGGCTTAAATCTGAGGAGCATGCTACACTTGGTCAAATGCGTTACACTTAATTGGAAAGGTCAACGAATTCACAAATAAATGGGCCAGGCTTCTCAAATCAGCACCTCCTTATTTGGGGCAACACCCCACCAGGGTTTGCATTTTTATATTTTTTTTCTTCTCACTTTTATTTTTTGTTGTTTTATTTATTTTATTGTCTTAATTCAATTAATTTATTTTTCCTACAAAATATAAAAACACTAAAAAATCAGAAAATACAAAAAAATATAATATTATTTTATGTATTAATTATTTTTATAAATAAATTAGAATGTAAATTATGTAGTGTAATTAGGTTTTAATTTTAATTCCTTTTTAATAAAAAATCAAAAAAATGTAGAATTTAGGTTTTAATTGTTAATTCTTTTTTATTCCCCTTTTTTCCACAATGATAATTATTATTTATTTATTTATTTATTTTCCTATTTAAATTGTACATAAATGAATTAGGTTTAATTTAGGTCATATTTTAATTCTTTCACAATAAATAAAAAA
This sequence comes from Vicia faba, assembly GCA_948472305.1. Taxonomy (NCBI): domain Eukaryota; kingdom Viridiplantae; phylum Streptophyta; class Magnoliopsida; order Fabales; family Fabaceae; genus Vicia; species Vicia faba. Next base: position 360,846,356 of record OX451738.1, read on the forward strand.
TATTAGAATTAGGGTTTGCTTCTTAATTTAATTTCAATTAACTTTCTTTTCCTTATTGAATCTAAAAAACACCAAAATATCAAAAACATTTAATTCTTTTTTCATTTAATTTTAATTTTTAAATTCCTTATTAATTCTAATTATTTGCAAAAGGGTCCAACGCCCTAGTTTCGTTTTAATTATTTAATTTGCGCATGTATCTTATGTCGTTTAATTATAATTCTGTATCTCTCCCAAGGCCATGTACATTTATTTATCGCACTTTTACCGCTTTATTTATCTTTCGCTAAATCGGGTCCGGTTTAATTTTGGCGATGTGGACCCGCGCCATTTGTAATAGTCTAGCTTTATTTTTCGCAACTTTATAACTCTTAAATATGCATGCAAGAATGAATGGACAAATTAAAATCAAGCGTAGAACACGACAAACATGACAAGACAAATAACTGAAACATGACACACAATCCGCACACACCACCCCTAGGGTACGCCTCACTGTTGCCTTGCCTCGAAAGGTGATCGTCGAGTAGAGGATGTCTTAGTAAGTCCTCATGATCCGGGAACCTGGCATGAGGGTAGCTTCTAAGGTGTCTTCCCATTGCTCCGGTGATCACCATGTCCCTAAAATCGAATTGACCCGAACACCTCCAACGGTGGTGCTACCTACCTCTCAATGGTGGGATGGCACTACTTTTAAGGACTCTTACACAGACGAATTCCTTAGGGTAGGTAGGTTCTCAAAGATACTTGCTCTAAATTTCAAAACAAACTCAAAAGACTTTTCACACTGACACTTTCAAAAAGCTTTCAAAACAATTTTTCAAACACTCTTGAGGACTGATACAAGAGTCGATCTGAAATCTTTAAACGAAACTTTTTCAAACCCACTCACAATTGAAAAGCAAACACTTTTGAAAACACAAATGAGCAAGTATCTAAGAGCCCATGGATAACCATGGATAGAAAGGGTGCTAACACCTTCCCTTTCTATAACCTACCTCCCGAACCGAGAGTGATCTCTTTAAGGAATTTTTCTGTGCTTTTGTCCTTTCCATTTGGAGAAAATAAAAGACGGTGGCGACTCTTGCTTCCGCGACATTTCGCGAACCAGCGTTAAACAGTCAGTTCCAGATCCACCGATCACAGAACTGGCGACTCTGCTGGGGACCATTTTAAAGTGAGGTGTACCTTAGGGCTAGCTTACAACTATGTTTTCAATTGTATTGCTTTGTGTGCTTTAAATTGTGGGTTGCTTGGGAGTTCTATAGATCCTACACCCGGGTCTGGGGGATACCTTCTTAGAAAGTAGCAACAAGGCTGTGAGGGAACTGTGCGGGGTATACCGACATGGTTGAAACAGTCTGCTACGTTGATGTGGCACTTTGGTGTGTACCGGTAACCCTTGAGTTCAGTCAAGGAGAGTACGGGGCCTCCGCGTGGTGTCGTGAAGCATCAACAGACCTTAGGAACCTTAATTGAACTATCTTGGCCTCTTTAGGGTAGTGAGATAACTGACTTTGGTGTAGTCCGAGGTTGGTTGATACTCGATACTACACTCAATTGAGGGTTGCTTTCCTGGAATATTTCGGTCGCCAGTTCAGTGGCTAAATCGAAACGATGAACAATGAAAGCAATCCCGTGATATTGGGACCCTTAGAACCCGGTTACTTCTAATAGGACAGGTTGAACCCACCAACTTCAAGAGGGTAATACCTGGACCCCATGCTGGCCTAAACCCTAAGGGCTCCTCTTGTGTGACTTGTGTGCCTTCGTACTTGACTATTTGCATGCTTGTTGTCTGACACTTGAGCTTCTTGCAGGTTTTGTTTGTAGTCCTTAATTAGGACTCATAACGAGGTTTACTAAGTTTCTTGCAGGTCTGGTTTATAGTCCTTAATTGGGACTCATAACAGGGTACTAAATTTCTTGCAGGTTTTGTTTATAGTCCTTAACTAGGACTCATAACAGGGTGTACTAACTACTTGCAGGTTCTGTTTATAGTCCTTAACTAGGACTCATGACAGGGTTTACCAAATTTCTTGCAGGGTCTGTTTATAGTCCTTAATTGGGACTCACAACAGGGTTTACCTACATCACCCCATGCATAGCATGACATCATACCATTGCATACCATTGCATACATCCTAACCCATTTCAAGGATCTCAAGGGCTTGTGATGTAGGTCATGGTGAATCAATTATCCCAGCAAGGGGCAAAGAGGATTTATTTTCCTCTAGCCAAGGTTGTCAGGGGCTATGACCCACTTGATATGGTGAGCTTTGACACCTGAAGAATGATCCCCTAGCTAAGGTTATCAGGGGCTATGACCCACTGGATATGGTGAGCCTTTGACCCTTGAAGAAGGGCTCTCTACAACAGGAAGTTCCTTCAATCAAGTTGCCAGTTTCCAACTCTAACAAGTTTCTCTGTTTACCCTGCGAGGTCCTTGAAAACATTGCATGCATATCATACACATCATTGCATTACAGGTACCCCTTTGCAGGTCACTTACCTTTCTCGCTGTTTATTTCAGCAATGGCCTCACAACAAGATAACCAGGACCTTCACGCTCAAGAGTCTCAGTTCAGGGAAATCTTCCTAGGTCTATCCAAGGGGCAGGAAGAGTTGAGGGCACTCCTCACGGGGAATCTGATCAGAAAAAGTCCTGAAGATGACAAGGACGAACAGCTGAAACGTCTACAAGCTGAGGTAGACACATTGAAAACTCAGATGCTGGGGCAAAGGGCCCTCATTCAAGGTTTAGCTCAGGAGCAAGGAGAGATGAGAGCCATGGTCAGTCAGCTTCCTCAAGGCATGAAGCAACCAGCCCAAATCAGGGACCAGGTCATGGAACAGCTCCCAAGAGGGCAAAGGGCGGGTCCAGTGAATAGACCTCTCCGAGTTGCTACTACTTCACAAGTTCAACAACGACCTCGCCAGAAACAGCGGGTTGATCAGAACAGGTCGGACGAGCCTAAGAGACAATTCACCAATATCAACATGCCATGGTCACGAGCCTTGCAACACATGTTAAGGATGAACCTGATTGCGGTGATCAATCCTCCTACAAATCCAAAGACCTCCTCTCCAAGCTACAACCCAGAAGCAAGGTGCGCTTACCATTCTGGTAGCCCGGGGCACGATACTGAGTATTGTTGGGCGCTGAAGTACAAGATTCAAGGCATGATCGACGCTGGAGAGATTCAGTTTGAAGTACCCGAGACTCCCAACGTGATCACTGCTCCCATGCCAAAACATGGCTAGGATAGAAAGCACTTTTTGTTCATTCGAATTCAAATTGTGATTTTCTTTTGTTTAAACATTTATTCATGTTAAAACATTGTTATTCCATTAATGCATCGCTTATGTCTATTTTGAATCAATATATTCGCATTTACTATATGCAAATTGTTTCATATTTTTTCTGATGTCAACTCTCGTTAATTCTAAGCCTCTTGAGGGAGGATGACGAAAACGATACCGCGATCATTACAGTATGCTTTTGAACAGACCCCGCTGATGAGGTACAGGCATTGTTTCAATTCCTAAACACTGGAGTTATAAGGATGATAATCCCTCGTCAACCCATCAGAGCCAAAGAAGTAGGAGTTTTTCGTTTCAAAAATTAAAACCCTTAATCATAACCTGGGGCAGGGTAGTCTCTCAGTTGATCCAAGTGCATGACGAATGGCACCGAAGAGATCTTTACAAAACGAACAAAGACAGTGATGGTTCCGAACAATCATAAGGACAGGCAGTCATTATCAAAAAAAAAATCATAAATGAAAAGCCCAAAAAGTCAAAACCAATAAAGAAGACTTACCAAACTGGGGCATCCCGCTGACTGTAATTCCAAAAAGGGAAACAGTTCAGGCAAAAAAGAAAGGGATAACAAAAATCAAAAGAAAGAGGTCTCACAAACCCTCAACAAAAAAGGAAATGACTGCCTAATCAAAATAAACCGTCAATATCCGAACCATCGCTGGTATATCAGAGCAAAGACTCAAACAAGGCCTAACGTATGATCAACTGAGTTTAGGTTTGGAGAACATCACGAAGAGCGGGTGGGTACAAATAATTTGAGCCTTTATCCTTTGTTTCTTAAACCGTGAACCAAGCCACGTTATAACCCTTAAAAGTCCTAGCTGAAGCATGGGTTAGTTCGAAAGCATACTGTCACGAAAGGTATCCTGACTCCTGAAGGCCTACGGTAAATACGGAGTTGACATCACGTGTTACAAACATTCACTTGTTTTATGAAAAGATGCATTTTCAAAATCTTCGAGACAGACATAAGCTTTGCGTTTTTGACATAACTTTGTTTGCATATGACTTTTTGTTTGAACAGCCGGGAAATTCGCACGAGAAATACCTAGTGAACAAGAGCATCTCCAATCAAGGGGCACGACCTAATCATGGTCCGTCATCTGGGGCAATCCAGTCAAGATTCGGAGAATCTCTCAAAAGACAAATAGCCTGGGGCAAATCTCCGCATGAGTCACCTGGGGCATTTCAACAATAAATCTTGCCTGATCAAACACCTCTCTGGTGGCATGACAAAACACTTCTGACAGGGGCAACTCCCTACATTCTAAGAGCACGGACATAGTCGAAAAAATACTACGCAAAATCAAAGACCCGCTAGGTTGACACACCTAGGCAAAAACAAGGGCTTCCCGGCGAACCAAAAGGGTTCGGGCAAAAATAAGGGATGAAATGAAAAATTGTACACCCGACAAGTCGAAAACCTGAAAAGGCGGCTTGGGCAAAAATGGGTATCCCGGTGGACTGAAAACCCGAAAGGGCGGTCCAGGCAAAAGTTAGGGATCAAAAGCGTACGACTATGTCCCGGCGCCTCGTCACTTGCCTATCAGAAGAAGGTTTGTCAAAAGGCAGTTATCAAGACTCCACCAGTATCTTCTTCCACAAAAACAGGGGCAATAAAGTTGGTCTGAGCAGTCTGATTGTTCTATCCTCCAAGGCATCAGGGTAGGTTCAGCTAAAGAACACGGCCAAGTGTATCTTAATTCCCCAGAGAGTGGTTCAGTAAAACATTACATGTCTCTCCAAGCAAATCATCAAATATCAAGGAAATTGAGTGTCCTCCCGTAGATCTCAATACTTCCCCAGCAGCAATACACATATTCTTAACAAGCATCCCCGGCAGTCTTGGCCTAAAGATTGTTCCCCGGCGGTATCTCAACATTCAAAGGAATCACTTCCCTGCAATTCAAACCTCCCCCAGAAGAGTCCAATCCAGTTTCCCCAGGAAAGTTGGAATTCATATCTCCCCAAGCAGTAAGCTTATCCCCAGTAGATTCTGGAAGCTTACCCCTCGCAGAGCACGAACGCGTCGTCCCGGCTTGATTTAAAGAGTTATTTCCGTAACAGGATATAACTGGGTTATCCTCAGCCAAAAGCCACGGAAAGAGCGTCGTCCACAGAATCTTCTTATCCCCAGCGAAGTCCATTCAACACTTCCAGTACAACAAGGATATCCCCAGCGGAATTCATCAAATCTCCTAGCATAACTCATCAACGGTATCCCCAGCGGAGTTATCTTCATCAACTCAGCAAAGCATCGCCATCCCCACAGAGTAGCACTCCCCAGCATGATCGCTAGAGTATCTTTTCTCCCGCAAAATTATTTCATTTGCCAAGTTCATTCCTCAACGGAGTTATCTTCTCCTACCGGTATTCTTGCAACAATCATCCACAGCGGAAGCAAAATCTCTTCCTCAACATCAGCCCAGGATATGACTTCCCGGCACCCGTCAAGGATTTATTTTCCTAGACGAAAACATACATGAATCATCACATACATCATTATAGCATGCATGAACACATCATATCATATAAATCGTATCCGTGTTTGCTTGACCCATATCATGCATCGCATATAACTGACCTCTACCTTTCAGGAAGAGTGCAGTTGAAATTCTCAAACATATTTCAAGGACTTCTCTAGTCCAGTTAAATCGACTCCAAACAGATTTTTCTGATAAAGACTCAGTAGAAGTTCTCTTATGGTCCCCTCTCCAACGGCGTGTGAGGTGGTAATTCCTTCTTCAGATGTTCCCCTCTCCGGCATGAGCGTGAGGTGATATTCTCTTATGGTCCCCTCTCCAACGGCGCGTGAGGTGGTAATTCCTTCTTCAGATGTTCCCCTCTCCGGCATGAGCGTGAGGTGATATTCTCTTATGGTCCCCTCTCCAACGGCGTGTGAGGTGGTAATTCCTTCTTCAGATGTTTCCCTCTCCGACATGAGCGTGAGGTGATATTCTCTTATGGTCCCCTCTCCAACGGCGTGTGAGGTGGTAATTCCTTCTTCAGATGTTCCCCTCTCCGGCATGAGCGTGAGGTGATATTCTCTTATGGTCCCCTATCCAACGGCGTGTGAGGTGGTAATTCCTTCTTCAAATGTTCCCCTCTCCGGCATGAGCGTGAGGTGATATTCTCTTATGGTCCCCTCTCCAACGGCGTGTGAGGTGGTAATTCCTTCTTCAGATGTTCCCCTCTCCGGCATGAGCGTGAGGTGATATTCTCTTATGGTCCCCTCTCCAACGGCGTGTGAGGTGGTAATTCCTTCTTCAGATGTTCCCCTCTCCGGCATGAGCGTGAGGTGATATTCTCTTATGGTCCCCTCTCCAACGGCGAGTGAGGTGATATTTCCTTTCAGATTATAATTTCCTATAGTTCCCTCTCCAGCGGTGAGTAAGGTGACTCCCTTTGAGATTATAATGTCCTTTGGTTCTCTTCCTGACACTACGAAGATGGTAATCCTCACCAAGATTTCTCAACGAGCATTGTTGAGGTTAAAATCATTCAAGATTCTCTTACCATCCATGCTAAGGCAGTAACCATCCCTGGTTCATTCATCAGCGTTTGAAGCTCCAGACTCAGCTCCTGTAACCAATCAGGACATATCTATATCAAGCATCTAAAATCAGCTCCTGCGACGTGTCAGGTACTCATTTTTCTGTTTTGCAGGTATGCAGGTTCTCGCTAAGGAATCTCCTACGCGATCAACGTCCAGATGGCATCTATAAGCCCATCATCCTATCCAAGCAACATCCAAATGGCATCTATAAGCCCATTCCCTCATCACCATTGCTACTATGTGAGCGCAAATTTCTGGGCACTTTAGTGTTCAATCATCTTCTACCTTCGGATTACGAAAGGCACGTCAGCCAATCTGCATCCTCAGGTCTAAGAAGATTGAACAGGGGCAACTGTTGTACCCCAAAATTTGCCCTCCCATATTCATCAAGAATTGCCAAATCAAGGTCACAAAATTCCCCAAGGACTATGCAGTTCAACTGTCTCCTATACAGTCAAAACTAGGGTTTGAGTTCTGGTCAAGCAAATGAACTTTTCAAAGGCCCAATCAAGTCTCACATGCCTACAAAGATGGTCAAGTATCCTCATATCAAGTTTCAAGGCATTCAGCTCAAAATTGCACAGTCAAAACCCTAGATTGCACTACAGTCAACTGTAGGGGCAAAATGGTCATTTGACAGTCAAAAGTTCAAATTTTTGGTCAATATATCATTTTGAAGCCACAAACATCATTTGATCAATGCTTGATCATGATTCTCAAAATTTGGCTCAGAAAATCATCAAGATGCAAAAGTTGCTATATTTGGACAGCTGAAAAAGTCAACTGAAATTGACCAGGGCATAACTTTCACATGGATTATCAGAAAAATTCCATCCAAAGCTCATTTTGAAGAGAAAGACATTTCCTACAATTCATCTTCATGTTCCAAGTCCAAGAAATGCTCTCACAAAAAGTTATCAATTTCAACATTATAGGTCATTTTCAAAAGTCAACAAAAAGGGACTTTAAGTCAAAGGCCATAACTTGAGATTGGTGAATCAAAATGACATGGGACCAAAGGCATTGGTTAAAGGACTCAAAGACCTTTCCAAAATGTCCAAGAACATGTGAAAAGCTTAAAAATTGACCAAGTTATGCCTTGTGGAAGTTGGGAAATTTTTGGGAATTTTTGAAAGTCAACAATGATGCAAAAGGCCTAAAAATGCAAATGGGCCCATTTTTCTTCCAAATTTCTTCATGCCAAGCCTATGCACGACCACTAGGCCCAAAGGGAAGTATTTTCATATTTTTTAATTATTTATTTGAATTAATATTAATTTATATTCATTTAAATCATTTTAATACATGAAAAATATAAATCTAACCTAAAAAAATCTTTTTATGCACATTCTAATCTCAATATTTCGTGCTTAATTGATTATGGCAAGTTTTGATAAGATTTGAGCTGATTGAACACAAAAACCATGAGAAAAGATTTGAAAAAGATCCATGAAATCAAATATCCAAAAATCATCAAAGCAATGGATTTTATTCAATCTTTTTAACCTAATTGCTTCCATACAAGTATGAGATCACAACCCTAAGCAAAGGAGACTGAAAGCTGCGCCCCACAACTCCATTGCATATTGGAATTTTTCATAAAAAACTCAAAACTGAAAAGTGCCTTAGAGGTCGATTCAAGCTTCAACCTTGATTCCATTCGCATCCTGAGACATTCTTGAACCTTTCTCAATCAATAACAACAACCAAAAGGCCTTGAATTGGTATCCATGAGTCCAACTGTACCAAGAAAATCTTGAAATCGCATAGCATGAATTAAGCATTATTTTGCATTTTTTTTCATGGATTCATGTTTATATTGATGTTTCTGAACTAACTGATACGTTTGATTTTATTTTTGAGCAATATACGTGAATCTGCCATGAACGGTCTTTAGGGTTTCAGGAACTCAAAAAGGGGGTTTCCCAATACAAGTAAAATTAGGCCATCTCAATACTATGGTTGAGTTCAGCGCACCAAGACGAAGAAGAATGCATACTCGCGAACAATTTATGATGCCCAGGGTTCTATTCGCTATTTTCTGGAATCACCTCTAAAGCAACGTTTCAAAAACCGTTGCTCTTTTGTTTTATGTTACAGGGGTGGTGAGGAAGAAGATGGCGTGTCAATCAGTGATACGTCCGTTTAAAGTTCGCGCGCTTTTGATCCATTAGCGTTATGTTTTATTTATCATATTTACGTATTATCATATGTTAACTAAACGCGCTTGGTTCAGTTGGTAACACGCTATGCTTGTGACTCTCAAGACCTGGGTTCAAATCCCAGGTCTTGCAAATCTCATTATTATTTTTCAAACCACTTTCCTATGCAGCGTCAGCAGTGATGTACACCGTGTGTCCACAAGATCCAGGCGCACAGGTGTCCCAGGGAATCAGATCAAAGGCTTAAATCTGAGGAGCATGCTACACTTGGTCAAATGCGTTACACTTAATTGGAAAGGTCAACGAATTCACAAATAAATGGGCCAGGCTTCTCAAATCAGCACCTCCTTATTTGGGGCAACACCCCACCAGGGTTTGCATTTTTATATTTTTTTTCTTCTCACTTTTATTTTTTGTTGTTTTATTTATTTTATTGTCTTAATTCAATTAATTTATTTTTCCTACAAAATATAAAAACACTAAAAAATCAGAAAATACAAAAAAATATAATATTATTTTATGTATTAATTATTTTTATAAATAAATTAGAATGTAAATTATGTAGTGTAATTAGGTTTTAATTTTAATTCCTTTTTAATAAAAAATCAAAAAAATGTAGAATTTAGGTTTTAATTGTTAATTCTTTTTTATTCCCCTTTTTTCCACAATGATAATTATTATTTATTTATTTATTTATTTTCCTATTTAAATTGTACATAAATGAATTAGGTTTAATTTAGGTCATATTTTAATTCTTTCACAATAAATAAAAAATATTAGAATTAGGGTTTGCTTCTTAATTTAATTTCAATTAACTTTCTTTTCCTTATTGAATCTAAAAAACACCAAAATATCAAAAACATTTAATTCTTTTTTCATTTAATTTTAATTTTTAAATTCCTTATTAATTCTAATTATTTGCAAAAGGGTCCAACGCCCTAGTTTCGTTTTAATTATTTAATTTGCGCATGTATCTTATGTCGTTTAATTATAATTCTGTATCTCTCCCAAGGCCATGTACATTTATTTATCGCACTTTTACCGCTTTATTTATCTTTCGCTAAATCGGGTCCGGTTTAATTTTGGCGATGTGGACCCGCGCCATTTGTAATAGTCTAGCTTTATTTTTCGCAACTTTATAACTCTTAAATATGCATGCAAGAATGAATGGACAAATTAAAATCAAGCGTAGAACACGACAAACATGACAAGACAAATAACTGAAACATGACACACAATCCGCACACACCACCCCTAGGGTACGCCTCACTGTTGCCTTGCCTCGAAAGGTGATCGTCGAGTAGAGGATGTCTTAGTAAGTCCTCATGATCCGGGAACCTGGCATGAGGGTAGCTTCTAAGGTGTCTTCCCATTGCTCCGGTGATCACCATGTCCCTAAAATCGAATTGACCCGAACACCTCCAACGGTGGTGCTACCTACCTCTCAATGGTGGGATGGCACTACTTTTAAGGACTCTTACACAGACGAATTCCTTAGGGTAGGTAGGTTCTCAAAGATACTTGCTCTAAATTTCAAAACAAACTCAAAAGACTTTTCACACTGACACTTTCAAAAAGCTTTCAAAACAATTTTTCAAACACTCTTGAGGACTGATACAAGAGTCGATCTGAAATCTTTAAACGAAACTTTTTCAAACCCACTCACAATTGAAAAGCAAACACTTTTGAAAACACAAATGAGCAAGTATCTAAGAGCCCATGGATAACCATGGATAGAAAGGGTGCTAACACCTTCCCTTTCTATAACCTACCTCCCGAACCGAGAGTGATCTCTTTAAGGAATTTTTCTGTGCTTTTGTCCTTTCCATTTGGAGAAAATAAAAGACGGTGGCGACTCTTGCTTCCGCGACATTTCGCGAACCAGCGTTAAACAGTCAGTTCCAGATCCACCGATCACAGAGGTGTTCTTGGACTTTTTAGAAAGCTTGAGATTTCCTATAATCATCCATTTTTGTCTCATCTCAATTTGATATTCAATGCTCATGTATGAAGCTTTGACAAAAAAGGTGTTTTTATTGACTTTTCAAAATGACCTATAATGTCCAAATTCATAACTTATTGTGAGTGCATATTTTGAACTTTGGAGCTGAAGATGGATTGTAGGAAATTGCATCCTCTTCAAAATGAGTTTTGGATGGGTCATTTCTCATAAATTATGAGAATGTTATGCTTGGTCAAAGTTGAGTTGACTTTTCCTAAAAAACCCTAATTTAGCAACTTTTGAGTCTTGATGAATTATGAGCAATCCTTGATGAATCATGATCAACCCTTGATAAAATGATGAAATAAACTTCAAAATGAGGATGTTGACCAAAAATCTTGAATTTTGACTGTATGTGGGCCAAAGTTGACTTTTGCCCTAGCACAATCGATTTTCAGGCCTTTGAGCAATTGACTGAGAAAATTTCCTCTGTAAGGCTTGAAACTTGACATGGATGATCTTGAGAACATATTAGGACAATTTTGAGAATTTGGGATCCCTTGGACTCAAGTATCTTGATGCAACATGAAACGCTAATTTGGGGTAGACTGCCTTAGGAAAGAGCTTGTCTAGCCAACCCTTGGACTACCTTGAGCAACTTGAGGATCTTTCTTGAAATATTTTGAGAAATATGGGAGGGCAAATTTTGGGGTACAACACAAAGAATCCCACAGTGCACGGAGAAGTTAATATCCCCGTAAAAGTTGGAACTCATACTTTTCATTCAACTTTCTATGTAATAGACATTCGCCCGTCTTACTCCTGTTTATTGGGTCGACTCTAGATCCATGGGGCTGGTGCCGTCACTTCTACCCTGCACCAAATGCTAAAATATCCGATCATAGGAAACATTGTCACATTTCACGGGGAAGAGGAATACATGGTTAGCCACCTGAACTCTTTCAGGTATGTTGAAATGAATGGTGAATTCATTAAAACTTCGTGTCAGAACTTTGAGGAAGTTCCAGAAACAGTCGCCGCAACCAATTCTACTCCTAAAGTCCCGAAGATTACCATACCTCCACTGAAGATGGCCTCTTTAAAATATGCTTGAGCAGTAATTGAAGAAGGTGGGTGTACCATCTGGGGTCAGCTTCCAGATATTCCATACAAGTCCGATAAATTTGGTTTGGGATTCACTACAGAAGCCCAAAGAGCTGTTTGAAGTTCTCGTGCCGGGGGACCACCTTTGCATATCATCAATCAGGGAGTCAATGTAGTAGAAGACAGTGATGGCAGCTGTGTTATGGACGAGTGGATTTTTTCAACCATCAGCGGAGGGCTCAATAATTGGGAGGCCAAATATTTCATTCCTATTACTTTTATTCAAGAGTAATTGTCTTTTAATGTTTTCAGGCTTGTAATATCTAAACAATCCATACTTTTTAAACCTTGTGTATTACCCCAGACACAACGGTCCATTTGTGAGGGTTGTCACTTCATTATCATATGTCATTAATGAATCATGGACGTTTTTGCATACAAATTTTGTGCTCTCTATTTTTTTCTTTCTTACATTTTATTTCTTTCAAAAGTAGCTATTCTCTTACACACACTCACATATTAAAATGCAGATCCACATCCACTCAGGATCCCATGAGTAACGGTTCTGCTACGGCCTTTTGTGACTCTGAAAATCCGATCTACCAAGCCGACGGCGAAAGTGAGAAAGATTGTGAGGTGCCAGGGGAATTGGCCAGGTTGTTGCAACAGGAAGAAAGGACCATTCAGCCTCATGAACAGCCGGTCGAAACAGTTAACTTTGGTACTGAGGAGGACAAAAAGGAGGTCAAGGTGGGTGTCAATCTGGAACCCAGTGTCAAGGAGCGTCTGATTCAGTTGCTGCATGATTATGTTGAGGTGTTTGCTTGGTCGTACGAAGACATGCCGGGACTTGATACAGACATTATAGTACATCGTGTGCCTACAAGAGAAGATTGTCCTCCAGTAAAGCAAAAGGTTCGCCGCATGAGGCCTGATATGTCAGAAAAGATTAAAGCATAAGTCATGAAGCAATTCAATGCTGGATTCTTAGTTGTCACCTCTTATCCCCAATGGGTTGCCAATGTTGTTCCCGTACCCAAGAAAGACGGTAAAGTGCGAATGTGTGTGGACTACAAAGATTTGAATAGGGCAAGCCACAAAGATGATTTCCCTCTCCCCCACATTGATATTCTGGTTGACAATACGGCACAACAGAGTGTTTTCCTTAATGGACGGTTTCTCAGGCTACAACCAAATCAAAATGGCACCTGAGGATATGGAGAAAACATCCTTTGTTACAGTGGGCACATTCTGCTATAAGGTCATGCCATTCGTACTGAAGAATATTGGGGCAACCTATCAGCGTGCCATGGTAGCTCTATTTCACGACATGATACATCACGAAATAGAGGTCTACATGGACGATATGATAGCCAGGTCTCAAACAGAAGAAGAGCATCTCGATCATCTACAGAAGCTGTTTGAGAGGAGGAAGAAATACAAGCTGAGGTTGAACCCAAATAAATGCACGTTCGGGGTACGGTCTAGTAAACTCCTAGGTTTTGTCGTCAGCAACAAAGGTATCAAGGTTGATCCCGCCAAGGTTAAAGCAATATAAGAGATGCCTTCCCCTCATACTGAGAAGGAAGTCGGAGGATTTTTAGGACGTTTAAATTACATTGCTAGGTACATTTCTCACCTGACAGCTACTTATGAACCGATCTTCAAATTTTTGAAGAAAGATCAAGTAGTCAAATTGAATGACAAATGCCAAGTTGCTTTTGACAAAATCAAATAATACTTACAAGAACCTCTTGGTTTGTTGCCACCCGTTGAGGGAAGGCCATTGATCTTGTATTTGACTGTTTTAGAAAACTCAATGTGGTGTGTGCTGGGGCAGCATGACGAGTCTGGTCGAAAAGAGCATGCTATTTATTACCTGAGCAAAAAGTTTACCGACTGTGTAACAAGATATTCACTGCTCGAGAAAACTTGTTGCGCTCTGGCATGGGCTGCTCGCCGGCTAAGTCAGTATATGATGACCCATACTACCTTGTTGATATCTAAAATGGATCCAATAAAATACATCTTCGAGAAGCCTGCTCTCTCTGGGAGAATAACAAGATGGCAGATGATCCTGACGGAATATGACATACAATATACTACCCAGAAAGCAATAAAGGGTAGTGCACTGGCGGATCACCTTGCCCATCAAGCTGTAGAAGACTACCAATCCATGAAGTTCGGATTCCCGGATTAGGACATCATGACAGTAGATAATTGTGAAGAGATCAGACCATATGACGGACCTGAACAAGGATCCTGATGGATCCTGTTTTTCGACGGGGCATCCAACGCACTTGGAAATGGTATTGGTGTTGTACTCGTATCTCCTGAAGGTTTTCATACTCCCTTTACCGCAAGACTCTGCTTCGACTGTACAAACAACATGGCAGAATATGAAGCGTGCATCTTTGGTCTCATAGATGCCATAAATTTGGGGATCAAATCTTTGGTTATGTTCGGAGATTCCGCTTTGGTCATCAGTCAGATCAAAGGGGAATGGGACACCAAACACCCTAACCTTATCCCTTACAAAGAACATGTTTTGACATTGTTGCCATATTTTGAGGAGATTACCTTCGAGCATTTTCCGCGAGAAGAAAATCAACTAGCAAACACACTAGCTACAATGTCATCTATGTTTAAACTTAATTGGGATAACGAGGCTCCTCGGATCACTATTGAGCGGATGGATGAACCAGCCTACTGTTACGAGGTCGATACTGAAGAAGTAGTGGACCAACCTTGGTTCCATGAAGTTAAGAGGTATCTCAAGTCTCAAGAATATCCAAAAGGAGCTTCAGTTAATGACAAGAAATTCTTAAGAAGATTCTCGGCTAAGTTCTTCCTTAGTAACGACATTTTGTACAAACGCAATCATGACTTTGTATTACTTCGGTGTGAAGATAAGATTGAAGCTAAAATAATCATGGCTGAATTACATGAAAGCACTTTTGGCACCCATTCCAGTGGGCATACAATGGCAAAGAAAATCCTGCGGGCAGACTATTATTGGTCTACCATGGAGGCAGATTGCTATCAACACTCTCGGACTTGCCATAAGTGTCAGATTTATGCTGACAAAGTGCATGTACCTCTGGTTCCTCTGAATGTCTTGACGACTCCTTGGCCCTTCGCTATGTGGGGAATCGATATGATTGGGGAAATCAAGTCGACGACCTCCAATGGACACCGTTTCATCTTAGTGGCCATCGACTATTTTACAAAGTGGGTTGAGGCAGCTTCCTTCGCTCCGGTTACTAAGAATGTTGTTGCCTGGTTCATCAAAAAGAATCTCATCTGTCGGTACGGTATCCTAGAGAGAATCCTCACCGATAATGGTATAAATCTAAACAACACTATGATCACCGCCTTGTACGAGCAATTCAAGATCCAACATCATAATTCTTCCCCTTACCGGCCAAAGATGAATGGCATTGTAGAAGCTGCTAACAAAAACATTAAGAAGATCATACAGAAAATGATAGTCACATACAAAGACTGGCATGAAATGCTACCATTCGCTCTCCACGGGTATCGCACCACAGCTCGCACATCAACTGGGCCAACACCTTATTCTCTGGTATACGTCATGGAGGTTGTCTTACCTATTGAGGTCCAGATTCCCTCTCTGAGAATCATGAAGGATGCTGGGTTGAACGAAGAATATTGGGTCCAGACTCGACTTAACCAGTTGAACTTGATCGATGAGAAGAGACTTGTAGCTATCTGTCATGGTCAGATGTACCAAAAACACATGATCAAAGCTTTTAACAAAAAGGTCAAACGTCAGGTATATCGGGTCGGTGACTTGGTAATCAAGCGTATCATTTTTCCACAAGGTGATCCCAGGGGCAAATGGACTCCTACATATGAAGGACCGTTTGTAATCAAAAGTATATTCTCTGGCGGAGCAATGATCTTGACCACTATGGATGGCGACGACCTCCCACACCCTGTAAATACGGACATAGTTAAAAGATACTACGCATGAACAAGGACCCGCTAGGTCGACTTACCTAGGCAAAAATTAGGGTATCCCGGTGAACCAAAGGTTCAGGCAAAAATTAGGGATAAAATACAAAAAAAAATTGTACACCTGGCAAGCTGAAAACCCGAAAGGGCGGCTTGCGCAAAAAAGGGTATCCTGGTGGATCGAAAACCCGAAAGGGTGGTCCAGGTAAAAGTTAGGGAGTTAAGGCGTATGACTATGTCCCGTTGGATCATCTAGTAGATAATCTTTAACATCGACCAATCAGCTCAAACGGTTCTAATCAATCCAATCAGCTTCGCCGAAGCGACAAGTAGACAAGACACTCATAGACGCAAAGGCTATAGCAGAATGGATACCCCTTGGGATTACTTCACATAGTTGTCTTTTCCTTTTTTTACGACAACATTCTATTACTAGAATGCTCGTCCGGTTGTACAAAAAAAAAAGACTTATTCAAGTTAATACAAAGATTTCCCTTTTGAAAGTGCAAAACTATTTGTTTTTCTTTATTTCTGTTATTTTGTTTACAAAAACGTCCAATGATTTATTTTTTAACATATGCATTTGAATGTGATTACTATTTACAAATAAGCAGAAAATAGAAAGACAATCACTAATGGCTTTAAGGAACAGGATAATATCTTTAGGCTATTCCATAAAATCCTCGCAGTTATTTTTCTCTAGCAAGAACAGAAACAAAGACATCCTACTACAAGACCACTAACGTACTCCCAGCATGCAGCCTAATGGTATCTGGTGCTCTCGCATCCCCGACAGAGTTAAAACTTCCAGTTACCGCTCCAAAGGTTCCCCAGTGAAAGTCGCCTAGCTTCCCAGGATTCCCCAGCAGGATTTCATGAAGTCCACAAGCAATGCACGACATTCTCCTTCCACAATAGAGTTTATTTCTCTAAAAGATATGGAAATACATCCACCAACATATCAACTTCAAATATGGATATTTACACTCCACATTCCCAGCAAAACTCAAGGATTCATTTTCTCCGACTCCAGCAACACTACGGCACGAACAATTAATATGTCCATACATTACATTCATACGTCATGACATTGACAACACAAGTACATACAGTGTAATCTCATTTGTTTTGAGAAAACAACATCATACCATGCATTACATACATCGAAGCATTGCATACAATTAACTCTTCATCTTTCCAGGAAAGAATAAATCGACAAGAAATTATCATCAACAAATTTTTTACAGACAAATATTTTCAACAAGTCAAATACATATGAGTTCACGAGAAAAGGCTGATTTTTACTAGGTTCAGATAAATCTCTCAATGATTTGTTCTGATTCATTTCCAAATTCTTACTGGTTCAGATAAATCTCTCAACGGTTTATTCTGATTTGTTTCCAGATTCTTACTAGTTCAGATAAATCTCTCAACAATTTATTCTGATTCTTGTCCAGATACTTACTAGTTCAGATAAATCTCTCAACGATTTGTTCTGATTCACTTCCAGATTCTTACTGGTTCAGATAAATCTCTTAACGATTTATTCTGATTCTTCTCTAGATGCTTACTGGTTCAGATAGATCTCTCAATGATTTGTTCTGATTCGTTTCCAGATTCTTACTGGTTCAGATAAATCTCTCAACGATTTATTCCAATTCTTATCTAGATTTTTACTGGTTCAGATAAATCTCTCAATGATTTATTCTGATTCTTACCCAAATTTTTACTGGTTCATATAAATCTCTCAACGATTTATTCTGATTCTTCTCTAGATTTTTACTGGTTCAGATAAATCTCTCAACGATTTATCCTGATTCTTATCCAGATTTTTGCTGGTTCAGATAAATCTCTCAATGATTTGTTCTGATTCTTCTCCAGACTTCTACTGTTTCAGTTTAAACCTCTCAACGGTTTATTCTGATTCTTCCCCACCGACAATTTTCTCTGGTTCAGATAAATTGCACCAAGATTTATTCTGATGCTTCCCCATCAAAGTTAATCCAATACCTCTATTGGTTCAGTTTAAATCACCCCAAGATTTATTCTGATTTCTTTCCAATCAAACAACATTCAAGATTCCTGCTAGTTCCAGTTTAAATCGACCAAAGGTTTATTCTGATTTCTTTTCTGTTGAAGTCAAGTTCAGACTTCGTCCACTTCTGTCAACAATCACCTTTAGATGGCATCTATAAGCCCATCTCCGACAACTCTCCACCATCTCTCCAAATAGCATCTTTAAGCCCATTCCCTACACAATCAACCAGCACATCATCAAGTGCAAATTTATGGGCACTCTAGTGTTCAATCATCTTCCACTTTCAAGCTACGAACGACGAACATGTCGATCTTACTTTTCAAGTTTAAGAAGATTGAACAGGGGCAGCTGTTGTACCCCAAAATTTTCCCTCCCATTTTTCATTCAGGGTGCTATCCTAGGGTTTCTCAAATACCTAATTTGGCTCAGAAGTTGATCAGACAGATTCTCTTCCTAGGCAATAAGTCAGCAATTAGGGTTTTGCATTTCTCAAAAGAAATTGAGTCTTCAAGGTTTCAAATGGTATTAATAGGTCATCATGTATCCTCAAGGTTGTTTAAGTCAGTTTTCAAACCTTGCATTGAAAGTTTGCTCAATCAATGACCCAGATAACTGAAAATGACTACATTGAATTGAAAATCGCCCTTTTGCAAGAACAAACTCAAACGATCGTAACTTCTTTATTATTTAATATTTTTGAGTGGTTTTCCTTGAGTCTGATTCTTCTTGATGCCACCTCAAATTTCTCTTCACATGTCAAGAGATGATTACGTGCAGAAGATCACCAAAATTCGAATGCGTTAGAAGTCGCATCATGAATTTTGACCTAATTTCAAACAACAGTCGTCTGATTTCTAAGAATTGTGATTTTTTCAAATTACAAGACCTTGAGGCGTTTATTTCTGGTCATGGTCATATGTGATGCCGTTCATGGGTTTATCTTCAAATAATTGAAGTAAAATTGGGCTTGGAAAATTTTAAAACTATTGAATCATTGCAAGGCATTTGTTGATTTTGATTTTTTTCTTAACCACAATTTACTGAGGATTGATGATTGTTCTTAAGAGCGTGTTTGTTTGGATAAGATGTGAAGATTAAGACTATCATTTAAAACAATCATGATTTTGGATTCAAGTTTACCAATTGAATTACATTCTTAAAACATTTATTCTATTTAGGAATTGGAGTACAAGGTGCAAGTTTGTTTGAAATACAATTATAAAGTCAATTGTGATTATTTGGAATTCAAGTTACCAGATTGAAGTATTTTATTTCAAATATTCTGATCGAGACTTTCAAAAATACAAAATTTGTATAAGATCCTATCATGCCAAAGTTGTTCAACTCTTTGTATTATTACACTGCAAGAGAAATTACAAATTTTGTTGTTTACAAAAATCACAAATTTCTTAGTTACAAAGAAAAATTACAAATGTTGTCGTTTACAAAAAATTCAAGTTTACAAAGAGAAGCTTACTTTTCAAGTCTTTATCTTCATCTTCAAATAAGCCATCCAATCTTTATTTACATCCAAGCCTCGCTTGCCGTTCATGAAACAAGAAAAGGAAAGTTAGCGAGATTCAAGTAAAATAATATGCGAAAAAGAATAATTCATCATTAGGGTTTGCGGCTTGGAATCAGAATGTTTTGTTTGTTTCATCACATTCCATTTCCCCCCAATTGCAAATCACAAGAAAGTTGTCTTTCTTGGTTCACAAAAAGGGAAAAAGGAGAAATTTACAAGCAAGTTCAAAGCACACAACAAGCAAGTTCAAATGCACAAAATTGCAGCAGTTCAAAACTGCCCAAGACAGCTAACATCAGGCCAGCAGCAGTCAAGCTGCCTAGAGAGTGCAAACAAAATTACAGCAGGTCAGCATGCAAACAAGCTACCCACACAAGCCTACATCAGATACAACAAAATATGCAAACAAAACAAAACCAGCAGGCCAGCAGCAGTCAAGCTGCCTAAAGCATGCAAACAAAATTATAGCAAGTCAGCATGTAAACAAGCTGCCCAAACAAGCCTGCAGCAAATGAACAGAGCAACAAGATATCCACAATACAAGCTATCAAGACATGACGTCATCATTTTCCTAAGCTAAGCAAACCCTTCAGAATTTTTGAAGTAAAGCAAAAAGCAATATGGATTTGTATCATTGAAATATGAAGAGGGAAAGAGAAAGATATCACCTAGGCCACTAGCAATCCCAAAATTACCAAGTCAGCTATTATCATAAAACAGACAGCCCTACTGTTTCTGCTACAAGCTTTGCATAACTGTCCAAAAACTGTTCAAATTCTTCCCAAGACTTGTACAGAAATGGTAAAAACCAAAAACTGCAACAAAGAACATCAGCACGGTATACCACAAGTTTCAAATGACTGTTATTTCTCCCCCCATTTTCTTTTCAAATTTTACTGTTAATATAGAGGGAGAGAGGTCAAAAGGAAAAGGGATGAGAAAATCACTAAGAGAGAGTTACTTCCATAAAACCCATTCCATTCTTTTACAACACAAAAAATCACTGAAAATACCATCACAAAAAAAAGCCATATCTCTTTCACAACAAGACACACAAAAATAGCCAGCAAGTATACAACACCAAATACCATCACCAAATACCATCACCAAAAATCCATATCTCTTTCACAGTAAGATACGAAACAACACCAAAAAACCAGCAAGAATAGCCAACACCTAAAAAAAAGGGCAAAAAAATTCACAGTGAACCAATAACTCAGAAAAATAGCAAAAAGCCAAAGTTTTGTTCATCACTTTCCCTCCTCAGAATACATTCAAAGCTACATACAAAGAATCCCACAAAAACATAGCAAGCTATCAAGAAAGCCAAACCATAATCATCATCGTTGTTCTATTCATAAATCCCTTCAACATAATCTAAAAAAACATAGGTTAAGAAGAAGAGAGAAAGCTCAGATAAATACCAGAAAGACAAACTTCAAAAAGGTTGGAAGCTCACGGATCTAAAGAACACAACCTCCATTTTTATTTTTCTTTGCATTTTTTTGCTTTCCATTTTGCATCTTTCATCATAAATCATTGATTTTTAGTCACATCTTTGACTTAGGGTTCCGCTCACCCCTCTTTAGATCTAGGGTTATAGGTTAAGAATCTGCAAAAATTAACTTCAGATTAATAGTTAGAGAGAAGAGACAGTTAGATTCATGTAAGAAAAGTGAGGATCAGAGTCGTTGCCGCCGTCACCGCCGTAAGGCGATTTCCGGCGCAACCAATATGCCTTCTCCGGTGAAGGATTCCAACAAGAGAGAAGAGAGAGTATCGTGTGAGGAGAGAGAAAGAGAAGTGAGTTATGAGCTTTTCTATTTCACTTAATTAATTTTTGTTTTTGTTAATTACATCTTGATGCCTAATCCAATAGTGACACTTATCACCACCCCTTTAATCATCCTGAGAGATCATGCGCTTGTATTCCCATGTTAACAGTTTGTGCACCCTCATCATCCCTCCGTCTGATTCATATCATCATCAATCAATATTATTTAGCGCACTACAGGAGCACGCCCATGGTGCACCTCCAGGAGACTGCTGCACCTGATCAGCCAAGAGCTTTAAGCTTTTCCCTTTATTTGGGCCAACCAGATTTATTTTTGCACCCCCACATTTGCTCCAATACAGGCCCATTTCTAAACTTTTCCCTTATATCTTTTATTTTTAATTATTTGATTTTTGTTTTATATTTGAGCATATATTTAAAATTGCAAATAGGTTAATATTTGTTTTAAATGATTATTGACTTTAAAATAATTTTTGTTTGATATTATTAATTAAATTATTAATTAATTTTATCAAATGAAAAGAGTTTTAACTTAAATAATTATTTAATGGTTTGGACTTGTATTTGTATTGCGTGATTTAAATGTTTATTTCTTATTATCACCCCCATTCATTAATATGTACCCCCATTCCCGAAGCTTTGTAATAGCGTAGATTTTCAATTTCCGCACTTTACTATTTTACTTATTACTGTATAGTAATTAGGCGTGCATGGCAAGATTCAAAATCAATCGCTAGATAACCTAATTTCAAAGAGACAAAATAACTTGAATCAAGCACACTTTTTTACACGCGCACCTCTAGGGTAAGCTCGCTCGTTGCCTCAGAAATACAGTCATGCCCCTCGAATATGGGACGCTTTAGCAAAGTCCTTTTGATAAAAAAAGATCGTAGTCCCTCGGTGTCCCTCAATGTTGCCTTCGGTAAAAACGATCTAGTCCCTTACGAAAATTTCTAAAGCATCTCACAAGTTGCCTTTTATGACTGTGCGGTTGACCCGCGCCTGTCCCTTCACATCCAACGATGGAGATTCTTACCAAATCAATGGCAAGATAGCAACATCTAAAGGAGGAAGAAAAGAACATTTAAGGCCTTTCGAGTAGTTAGATTCCCTCCTGGTTACTCGCTTGCTCACGACAAAAAAAAACCTTTTTACACCGACACTATCATCTCAAAACATTTTTAAAAGGACAAAACATTTTGTATACGTTCTTATAAAGACGAGAACCATTGCAAAAAACATATTTTCAAAACCACTTTCAAAAAACACATTCCACAAACACATCTTTAAACTATTTTCAAAATAAAACTTTGTACGCGTTCTTATAGAAACTAGAACTATTACAAAGACATTTTCAAAATACTTTCAAAGCCCACATCACAAGCACATTGTCAAAGCAAAAGTAAGTGATCTAGCAAGTAACTAAGAGCCCGTAGATAACTACGGATGAAAAGGGTGCTAACACCTTCCTTTTTCATAATCTACCCCCCGAACCCGAGAAATAATCTCGAAAGGTCTTTCCTGTGCTTTTTTACCTTTCCTTTTGGATAAAAGAAAAGTCGGTGACGACTCTTGCTATCTGCACAAATGCGATCAAAACGCAAAACTTCAAGTCAGTTCTCCCACCGTATCACACCAGCTCGTAGGCTGTATTCCTGGGAGTTCAGGTGCATCATCTTCTTTCCCCAGAGTCTCCCTATCCCAGCAAAATCCATGCCTTGGATGTAGGGTCAGAAAATACATAGCATTGTTGTTTGGCGCATATGCACCATCTGCAGCACCACAAGGCCCTATGTTGGTCAGATTTCAATCAAAGTTTCTTCAATCAACTTGATTTACCTTCGTCATATAATAGCTTTGGTCAGCTTCAATGTTTTCTACAATTCCAGCTTCTCTCCAAATTGCCACATGTTGGTGCATTGAGGAGGGAATTGCGCCTATTCCATGAATCCACTCACGGCCCAAGAGTAAGTTGTAATTTGTCTTGGCCGCTATGACCATGAACATAGTTGGTCTTATAATGGTTCTTACACTGAGATCAACTTAAACTATGTCAAGAGTATGACCAATCTTCCCTTCGTAGTTAGATAATACCATATTATGGGGTTTTATATCTGTATCATACATACTTATCCTCTTCAGCAAGAACTAAGGCATTAGGTTGACAGTAGCACCCCCATCTACCATCACTTTATTGATCCCCGCTTGTTCGATATTTCCTCTAATAAATAGAGGCTTCAAGTGATTCTTCATACCTTGGTCTGGTCTTTCAAAAAACGCATTTTGTTCTTCGACTGATCCATTATTCATAACATAATAGCACACAGGCTTGTGCGTCGCCATTTATAATTCATTTTCTTCTTCAGAATCTTCTATCTCTGTCACTTGGTCGTATTCATGCGGTAGTACAAAAAATACATTGCAGTTGATATTCAAAGAGGACTCCCCATCTGAGTCGAAGTTGTCAATAAGTATGTCCTCATCATTGGTTGGTTCTTCGTTAGTTGGTTCCTCTATAGTCCTTTCGACAGACACTTTCGTATTTTTGGGGGAAAAAACATCCTTTGTGCTGGGGACTTCTCTTCGACAGGTGCAGCAGACGAAGTCTGATTCGTACTTGATCCCCCTACTTTGTTGCTTGTGACTTCTCTTTGAGCCCTCTTGGTCCTCTGATATCTTCGCTATTTGGACCTTGTCATTGGGTTTTTCCTCTTATAATTCCCAGACACATAGGCTTGTTGCTTAATTGATTGGAACTTCCTTCAATATGCCCACGCTGATCTGCCACCTTCCTCGAAACTCTTCCATTTCCCTTTGCCTTTTCCTCCCCTCTTGCTTTGACTAAACTTCAACCACTTATCTGTTGGGATGTTGGCTGGTGGCTTGAAGGTGACTTGTCGATTCACTTTGGGGTGTGGGCTATCTTCCCTTTTCGGAATTCCTTTTGTATTGGTTATATACCTCTCCCTGCTACTCCTTCGATTGTTCCATCATTGAGCATACAGAATTCTCTCAAATGCTTCAGCTGCCTTTCTATCATAAATAATGCTACACCATGGGCACATTAAGACTTCTGATCCTATCTTATAATAGCGAACCAGAAAATCCATCAAGCTTTCTCCCATTTTTGGGTATGGCAACAACTCTTTATCACTCATCTAGTTGTTTCCAGCCCTCTCTTGGTACACTTTCTAGTATGTTGCCGCAACGCCTCGATCATTCATAATGTTGCACCTAGGACACACTAGTCATTCAGGATTATTCGTATGGCAATGAAAAATATACTCGACCAGGCTTACTTTTTGGTGCCTAGTTCGCATCCTATCATTCTCCATCTTCAAACATCTTTCGATCTCCACCATTTCCGGGGACAGATGGTTCAGATCCACCATGTTTACCTCAAAATTGGGACCTTTAGCAATCTCAAGCTCTTCTAATATGACTCTAAGACCCTCAGTAGTCTTGGACTTGCAGCAACTTTGGCATTGTCATCAGTAGCATTGCCTTCTTCCTGGCCCATGAGACCCTCAGTAGTCTCTAGCCCCTGAGTATCCTCAGATACCTTGTCTGCGTCGAGTTGACCTCCTTCGATTTCGACAGCATCAACCATGTTGATATCTACAGGCTCTGCAAAGTTTGTCTCAGCAATCTGAAGAGGATTTGTGTTGACCTTCATCAGGTTCTTGGGCTTCTCTCTGAACTTTAGCCTTCCTTCCTTGATAGCACTCTGTATCAAGTCCCTGAAAAGATAACATTGTGAGGTTTTAGGGCCTAAGAAATTATGATATTTACAAAATCCCTTTTTCTTTCGTTGTTCTAACGGAGGAATTTTAGCATCGGGGGGAACTATCATCTGGCCATCTTTTACTAACAAATCAAAGATTTCATCACACTTGGTGATGTCGAAAGTATAGGTTTTCTTTGGGAAATTGTCATTCCTTTCTAGTTCGATGAGATTTTTCTTGTTTGTAGGCGTTAGTACTTTTCAAGGATATGGTGGTCCTTGCTTTAACTTTGCAAGATCTATCCCGTTTTCTTCAACCTCTGGAAAATCATCTTCAACATCTCTTTCGTCTGAGCAGGCTTTGATATAAGCCACTCTTTCTTTCCTGTGGCTTTTGTTAGCCCTTGCTTTTTCGATCTTCAAACATTCCACCTGTCGAACCCTATCAGCCAGTTGTACCATATCTCTCAGATACTGGGGATCTAACTTATTCCTGATAAAAAAGTCCAATCCTCTTGCTGCCATTTCGACCAACCCGTGTTCAGGAACTTGTGTGAAACACATTGCCTTCAACAAATGGAACCTGTTAAGATAATCGTCTATAGGCTCGTTGAATTTGCGCTTAACATTTGCCAATTCGCTCAGCCTAATTTTGGTTTGACCTACATAATATTGTTCATGAAATAATCTCTCTAAGCGAGTCCAACCATGGATGGAGTTTGCTGCAAGATTAGTAAACCAAGTAAAAGCATTTTTGGTTAGTGAACTAGGGAAATACTTAATTCTTAGATTCTCATTGTTTGCTATATCCCCTGCTTCTATAAGATATCTAGCAACATGTTCTATGGTTGACTCATTAGTGTCACAAGAAAACTTTGTAAATTTTGGCACTTTCCATCCCCTGGGAAACTCAGTTTGTTGAATGTATTCAGACAAAAGGGATGTACAATTTGGCCTTCGCATGCCAATATTTACTCCATTTCTTGCCATGATTCTTTCGACTATTGCTGCTAGATTATTATTTCCTACCATATCATCTTACCGACATCCTTGGAGAACTTTGTCATCATCTTGGTTTCGATTCACCATGACTACCCTTCTTCGTGGTTCCTCCTTGGGAATAACTTGTTGAAATATGGGTTGTTCTTCCCTTCGAACTGGTTGTTGAATTTCGACTTCTGGGTGTATTACTGGTTGGGCCTCGTCAATGGTTGGTTCTTCTTAAAACACAATGCCATGATTCTCCCTTATCCATGTAGGTTGTGGTTGTCAAGTTGGTTTTATGGATGCACCAAAGAAATCTACAAGGCGCCTAATTTGTGCTGCCATTTATTGGTTTGCTTGGGTATTCTGCAGGTTCGTCCGTGTGGTGCTTTGGATTAACGGGTTAAAAATTGTAATAATTTGTTGGGCGAGTACTCCCACCATTTCATAGTTACTATCATCCATCTGTTACCTCAAGACTGCCTGCATATTTTTGGTAATAGGAGGCAATTGAGCAACATATCCTGGCTGTAAATTATTTCGTGCCATATGGTTTACCCTTGAACTCGATCCTTGTAATAGCGAAAAGGCAGATATTCAAGGACATGTATATGTCGAAGTGTTATTTTGAAGTCCTACCATGAACGAAGTTGGCATGCCATATATTGGATCCGATGTTGGTATTGTGAACCCTGGTGCATATGTTCTAGAGACACTACCTACTGAAGGTCTGGGGGTTACGGGTGGAATTTTACCAGCTACATACATTATAATAGGTTCATTTTGTGTGTTTGATAATATGGCTGAAGCATTTGTATTTAGGGGTATGTCTGTAGCATTTGTAGTCGAGGGGATAATCGCAGTCCCTTGACTTGTTGCCATGACTTTGGTTGTATACGAAGTGCTCGTATTCCCTCCCGTGGGAGGAGGGACTTGTTGTGCATCGCTAACGGGTGGGTTAGCCATTTTCCAATTGTGTTACCTTTTTGGTCTAGGATCTGTGGTATTGGTTAATTTTCCACTTCTTAATCTCATGCAACAAAACAAGTTAGGAAACACAAATTATCGGAAAAAAACTAAATACTAGACACAGGGTCCCACCGGGTGTGCCAATTTATTTATCCTAGAATTTGGTAAACAACCGCTGATCCTCTAAATCCTTTAACAAATTCAGTTACTCACGAGATCGATCAGATTGATCTCAGGGCTATTGTTTTTAATTATTAAGAAAGCATGTTTTGATGATAATCTCTTTAAACAAAAGAATCACTTCGCATGTCGAAGTGATACTTCTTTATAAAAGTAATGAAATATAAACTAGTCTAGACTGGGAATTGTAAAGAACGTAAATAACATAAAGAAACTTCATTGAATGTAAATGACATTGAATATAAAATATGGTGCATCATACGTACATTATCGTTAACTCTTTTCTCGAACACTGGTACTTTGAGTATTTTGAGTATTTTGTACAAAGATGTGAACACACTAAATTGAAACACAAAAGCTACAATTTATAGAACTTCGACCCTAACGGTATCCTAACAAACTAATGCCCTATTTCTGCTGGCATGTCTTTAACAATCTAAGAGATTCCATACGTCTTTTTGGATAAGAATGAATATTCGAATTCAAACCCTTCGCTATCCGTCTTGAGCGCCAAAACTAATAAAATTTGATAACGGTCGAAGTATAAAATCTTAAACCATGTTTCGAATAATAACTTTATTTCACAATTCAAATTATAAACTATCCATCAATATCTTAACGAATTTCGAATTCGAATCTTCATGGCTTTTAACAAACAAAATAGCCAAACAGTTCTCTACGTATATTCTGACCATTGACTCAGCTCAATTTCTCCTCAGTCAAAATTTCCAGCCAACAACAAGAAATTGGAAAAAGTTCAAATGTGTTCGCACTAACAATGGAGGAGAATTTATTGGAGATTTCAGACATTATCGTATGAGTAATGAAATTATGTATGAAATATTTGTTCCCAAGACACCTCAGCATATAGAGTGGTTGAGAGAATGAACATAATTGTTGTTGAAAGAGTCAGAATAATGTTATTTCAGACCGTGTTACTGTTAGTCTGGAAATTCTAGTTGGAGAAAAGTCAACAAAGAATGTTAATAGTTACATTGAAAAATGTTAAGTGCCAAGAAGTATCAACTAAAAGCTTTGATGTATTAACCACATTTACTAAGTAGTTTGACTAGCGTGGTAAGCGTGGTTTAGAAGAATCTCAAGAACATATCTTAAATATTATGACTATTCTCTCTTCAAAACATGTCCAAAATTTTGAAAAGGCTTACATAAGGCAAACCTTCGACACAATGTCAAACTAGGCACATTTACCAGATATGATACGATGGGAGAACTGACTTGGGTGTTTTGCGTTTGATCACAAATGTTGCGGTTAGCAAGAGTCGCCACCGACTTTTCTTTTATCCAAAAGGAAAGGTGAAAAAGCACATGAAATACCTTTGAGATTATTTCTTGAGTTCGGGGGGTAGATTATGAAAAGGGAAGGTATTAGCACCCTTTTCATCCATGGTTTTCCATGGGCTCTTAGTTACTTGCTAGATCACTTGTTTTTGTTTGAAATTATGCTTTGTGTGATTTTTTGAAAGTATTTTGTAAAGAGGCCATTGTTTAGGCAATCTTTGTAATGATTATCGTTCGTAAGAATGTATACAAAGATGTTTGATCTTTTGAAAATGTTTTCAAGTTTTTTGTAAAATGTTTTGAAAGTGTAGGTGTTTGTTTTTGAAAATAGCAAGGGTGTTTGTTTGAAATTGAGCAAGTAATTAGGAGCATTCTACCTACTCAAAAGTCTTTCTTGTTCATTTTCTTTTCCTTTGACATTATTGTTTTACCATTGATTTGGTAAGCAACCCTATCTTTAGATGTAAACGGGACGGGCGTGGGTCATTGTATAACCATGATTAGCAATGTTTCAAGGTATCTTAGCATTCTTTTTTGAGGGACTAAGATCATTTGTAAGGCAACTTAGATATCGTCATCGAGGGACTATGATTTTGTATTTGCTTGCTTTTGCTAAGATACCTTACATGCGTAATACAACCATTTTGTATAAGGCAACCAAGTGGAGTTTACCCTAGGGGTGTTTGGGTGCAAGTGTGTTGTTTTCATATTTGTTTTTGTCTTGAATTAGGGGTTTCTATTTGATTTATTTTGTTCTTTCTATACAAAACCGAATTACTAACATGTATATATGAAAGCGATAAATTGCGGAATTTTAAAATTACTACGCTATTACAACATTTGGGAGGGGGTAATACAACCATTTTGTATAAGGCAAACAAGTGGAGTTTACCCTAGGGGTGTTTGGGTGCAAGTGTGTTGTTTTCATGTTTGTTTTTGTCTTGAATTAGGGTTTTCTATTTGATTTATTTTGTTTTTTCCATACAAACCCGAATTACTAACATGTATATATGAAAGCGATAAATTGTGGAATTTTAAAGTTACTACGCTATTACAACATTTGGGAGGGGGTATACAAATTAAATGGGGATTGCAAGAATTTAAAGCCTAATTAGTTTATTACAACCATATTGAATTTATACAATAATTGAAATAAATAAATGTACAAAAATAAATATGCAAGAATGTAAATGCAAAGAAAATTGATCTTTTTGTTTAGATTTTTTATGAGAAAGAGGGAAATTGTTTTTAACCTAATTAATTTAAAGAAAATAATTGATTAAGTTTAAATTTATTAAGAAAAGATTTTTTAAAATAAAACCCTAATTCTATTTAGTTGATTAAAAGAAAATAAGTTTAGAAAAAAGTATCTTTTGTATTTTTGTCTTGGAAATATTTATGGCATAATGAAATATTTTTTAGTCTTTTTTTATATAAAAAATAGTATATTTTAATAGGTGTAAAATAAAAATAATTATTAACCTAGTTTTAATTAAATTTACAAGGTGATTTGTAAAAAAAATAAATAAAGTATAGTTAATAAAAATATTTTTTGGTGAGAAAAATAAAATAAACTAAATTAAAACGAAGATAATTTTTTTAAATGTTTTTTATGATTTTTAATATTAGTGAAAAAAGATTAAGAAAAAAAATTAAGAAAAAAAAAAAATTGGGCCAGGGGTGCATAAGCAGGCAGGGAGGTTCGTTAGTAAAAAAAAACAAAAGGCCCAAAGGCCCAGGCTCCCTGCAAAAAAAGTCAGAAAAATGTAAAAACACAAAATGGGTACCACTGGGGCTCGAACCCAGGTCCCAAAGGTTAACAGGCGCGCGCTTTACCACTGGGGTGGCTATACATCCGTTTATATAAACAAAACAATAAATATGTAAGGTAAATCAAGTCCTGATGACTTCATCTTCAACTTCCAGCCGATGTACCTGTAACTTCTTCATTTCTCAATAAAAATGGAAGATGACAAAATGAAAGTTGTTGCATTCTTCCTCACGAATCTAACCATGTAAAGTTAAAAGTCAAAGATAAATGAGAATTTCTCTGGCCCTAATTTGAACCCTAAAAATTTCAGAAACTCCAACTCTAAAATTCTCTAAGCTCAGGCCATGTAAATGCAAACTATGGATATGTTCAACTTCGTTGCAATGAGGTCTACAATTTATCTTCACAAATGCAAGCCTAACAATGCCTAAGCAATGAGATAGAAGTTAAAGAAAAATACCTCAAAACTAGAAATCATGAAATGCAAATGAGCTTGATTCAAAGTGCGGCAAGGATCAGGTTAGCTTCCTTGAGGTCCCAGGAAGCTAATGCAATGATTAGCTTAAGCTGAAAGTGGTTGAGGAGCTCTGGAGAAGTCAAGTTGCAGACCCTTGTTTTTGAAAATGGAGCTTGATGATGGAGGTGTTACAGTTGAGAAAATGGACTTTGGATGGTTTGTATTTGATGTTTAGAAGTTTTTAGAAGTGAAAGGCCAAAGAACGCACGAGGGGATTTGGAGTTTGGTATATAAAGTCAGAACTTGCACAACAATGGTGTTTTGAGACAATTTCTGGATAGAGGGAGTTTGAGTGAGTTTAAGGGTCTTCCATATCGTGTCCTAGCTCATAAATAGTGCTTCTATTTATAAGCAACAAGTTTGGAGACTTGTTGTTGATCAGGATTTATATTTGCATCCTTAAGCTAAACATGTGATTTTTTGAGAAAACAAGTTTCAATGCCTTGTGTACTTGCTAAGATAGAGTGGTTATGATTTAAAAACACTTGCTTATGACTTTGTAGATGAAGTGTAATTAGAGGGAATAAGTTAGAGGCTCAAGAGTGGACTTTATGCATAAAGCTTGCTTTTCAAGAATGGTATTGTTAACTTTCTTCCTAAAATGGCAATGTGAATTGGATAAAGCTTAAATCACTTGGATTAGAGCTCAAAAGTTTGTGTAATCCATTAATTATGGAGTGACAAACAATTTTGAGGCCTGCAAAGCAAAGATTATGCAGCCTAACATTGATTTGCATTTGTGTTTATCATGAAAATGACCTATAATTCAAGTGACAAAACACCAACTTCATCTCTTCGATTCTCCCTACTCAAGAATGATCTCAAGGAGTTCTTGGACATTTTGGAAAGCTTAAAATGTTATCTTCAACTCATCTTTGAATTTCTTTTGAAGATTCCCCTTGGAACTATGTGAAATATTTCCATAAAGTTAGGTAAAAAATCTGCCTAACTAGGGCAAAATTTCACTAAGTCTTTTTTTAGTTCATGAGCATGTATTCATAAAATTATAACTTGAGATCCAAGAACTTTTAGGAGAAGTTGTGTGAATAAAAGTTGTAGATTTCATGGAGATCTACAACTTTCATGTTAGAAGTTTCCTTTGAATCATCTTGCATCATAATGAAAAAATTGCTCAAAGTTATGAAAAAATAAGAAATTTTTTACACTTAGAAATTTTTTCTAAGTTTAGAAATTTTGACTTTTCAAAATGAAATCTTGATTTCTTGATGAATAATTTTCCTATTTTGACATGTTTTGATGAATTGTGATCTTTGGTGCTTAAATTTGACCTAAAAGTCAAAGTTTGACTTTTTAGTATTCAGTTGACTTTTGATCAGTTGACTGCAAAATTCATCTGTCAATGCAATGGATTTGCAATGTTTTGAATCATGTCATTAGGTCAAAATGATGAAATTGTACTCTTGAGATCATGCCTTAAACCAATTGACCATTTGCTAGGTCAAAAATCAGAAATTGCCCTTTCCCAGTCAAAACCCTAATTTTGACCATTTTACCCTTTTGGAGATTTGATCAAATTTCTTGAGGAATTATGGTCCAAACTTGATAAAATGATACATATGGGTTTAAAATGTTGATGTGGATAAAAAATTATGAAGTTTGACTGTAAATTGGCCATGGTTGATTTTCCCCCCAATACAACTGATTTTTAGGTCAACTGTTCAATTGACTGATCAAAAGTGTGATCCAAAGCTTGAAACTTGACATGAGTAATCTCGGAGGTCCATAATGATCCATGAAAGTCATATGAAGCATTGATATTTCAAAAATCCTTGTGCAAACTCAAACCCTAATTTTGGTCATCAGTGCCTAAGGAGATGTCTTGAGTTGATCAAACCTTAGTGCAGTCTTGAGCCCAAGGAGATCTTGTGAGCAAATTCTTGATAAGTGAGAGGGAAAATTTTGGGGTACAACACCAGATATTATGGACTTATGATATTATTGATTCCAAAGACTTTGTGATGTGAAGATTGAAGGTGAGAAAATACACAAGAATGAGGGTTGAATTGTGTAATTGGTAACTTAAGCTTTTTCAAACAATAACTTTTGAATCTGACCAAGTTCAGATTCTAAGCTTGAGTATGCATCAGCAGAATATTTAAAATGCACAAGCTATAAGTAAATCACACACAAAATGTATCCAAGTTCCTCTATAATGAGAGTAGTTCAGTTCCCTTTCCACGCAAGAGCTTTTTCACTATAATCAGTTGATGATTACAATTTTATTAGACACACAAGTCCAAGATGTCATGCTCAATCTCACTAGAAAGAGACTTCTTGCCAAAACCAACTATCTAGACTTATTTGCTCAATCAAACTAGAAATAGACCTCCTTGCCTAAACCAATTATTCATGACTTTCTTCCTCAATTAAACTAGAATGAGACTTTTCCAAGTTCTAAACAAAATGTTTAGATTATAACAAGATGTACTTGATATACAATTAGAGGTATAGATAATACATCACACACAAATACCTTAATACTTGAGATTTCTAATATATACAAGTATAAGAATATTCTCAAGTCTATGTTCAATACAACAACTATAAACTGTAATGTGAAGAGCGAAATCGTTCTTGCAATTTCTAATATTTTATTGTTGTTCTTGTTGTATTATTCTTGTTACTTCTTTTCGAATATTTAGCTCCTTTGGTCATTTTCTTTGTCTCTGGAACTAGATCATCTAAAGTCATTTCTCCTCCAAAAAAGTCTCTTGTACATTTTGGTCAGTTGTTGGAACCTTTTAATGATAAATGTCATCTCTTCATTATTATAGTTTTCATCAGAAGTTTCTTCATCAGAAGCTTCTTCCGATTTACTGATTTATGAAGATCTGTGAGTTTTACTGCCAAACTTCTCAAAAGAATATTTTAAATCCAGTGCTTTATGCAGCTTCATAGGAGCGTCTTCATTTAGTTCCATTTCACGGCTCTAAAGATTGCTTATCAGATTTTCAAGACTTAAGGTATTCAGGTCTCTGACCTCCTTAATAACTATAACTTTAGGTCTTAATCTTACAAGAAGACTTCTTAGAATGTTCTTGACCTGATCTGATGAGGTATAACTCTTTTTCAAAACTTGAAGGCCAAATACAAGGAATTTTTTTTATTAATAACCAAGTATTAAAAAAATATTTCGCAAATAACCGGGTTTCGGAAAAAATTACGCAAATAACCATGTTTGAGATGGCTCCATAAAGGAGGAGCCATCTCATTTGGCGCATCCTCCTATTTTTATAAGGGAGGCGCCATCTCATTTGGCGCCTAAGGGCAAATGGCAAGCCCTAAGCCAAATGAGATGGCGCCTATGTGGAAAATTAGGGCAAAAAAAAATTTTTTTTTTCCTTTCCTGCGCGTTGCGTATTAGACAGAGATAACCAAAATTGATTTTTTATTTGAAAAAAAATAATTACATTCAACTGTTTTACATTTAAATAACAGTAAAAAAATAGATACAAAAAATCCTGAAAAAAAAAAGATACATCAATGATCCCCAGGAACCCGGTAATGACCCCCAGTTCCGCATCCCCGTCCTCGCCTTTCTCTTGCTGGGTGCCGTCTCGTTTCCTGTTGCGGCAAGGTCGATGGCCCAGCGAAGTCAATGCGATCCGAATCCATAAAATCAGTAAGATCTCCGTATCTCGAAGATCCGCTCTGGTACAGTCGGTTACCCATGCCCTCGAAGTTTGGTCGTGTTGGCGGTGGGTGGGGTTCCATGGTTGGTCGGTAGCATTGGTCGTCTGAGTATGGGGGGTAGAAAGGAAATGGATCTTGGGGTGTTTGATACTGTGGATGTTGGGTTGTTTGGTGATATGGTGGTTGATGGTAGGTTTGGTCGGGTTGGTCGTAATCTTCTGACATTCCCATATCAGGGCTAAGGCTGGATGTTGAGGGCCCCATATTGGGATATGTGGAAGACTGAAATTGGGTATGGGGTATGTGGGTTTGCTGGTATTGGGGTTGGTATTGTGGTTGGGTTTGAGGCATATCTGGGTATTGGTAGTTTGGCGGTGACTGTGGTTGGTAGTACGGCATTTGGTTGTAGTTGTGTTGTGGTGGGGAATGTGGTTGTGTGTTTGTTGGTCTGTTTCTTCTTGGGGGTGGGTTTGAGGTTGAAGGATTTTGGGTTTGTTGGTGGGGAATCGAGGGTTGTGCCCATTGTGTGCGTGGGTCAACCAAGTACCTCGGATGAGACACGTGCATATCTGGGTTACTAACCGACCTGTACCACGACATATATTGATCGGTGTGTCGCATGTTACCTTGAGTAAGGAAAACAGGGGATTGCAAGATGTAGCGGTGACGCCTTTGCCACATTTTACACCATTCTGGAGCAAAGTCTTTCCAGTTGGTTAGATTCCACTGGGCGTCGACCCTTTTTAGATGCCAGGGGGACAAATCTGTTGGGTCACTTGGTATCTCTTGGATCATTCCGAACTGCATCTTCACGCGGTCGCTGTGGTGCATCTCCACAATGTTGAACCGAATGAGTGCAGTCTTTGCAGTCCAAGTTGCTGCATCCTCTGGATTTGGAGAATGGTCCAAACCCAAATATGGTCTCCAGACGAACTGCGATAAAATTTAAATCAGGTAAGCGCAAAAGTAATGTATAAATAAATAAAATGAACAAAAGTTAAAAGCTACGACTTACGTCATCTGGGCCTAGGTGATCCAACAGATTCCGGTAGAGTGCGACATTGAATCTGGGATTCTTGCCGTAATCCATACCCCTCACGCAGTACCTATAGGAAATGAGAAACATGTTATTTTTAGCATATATTTTGGAAAGAGAAGAATAGTTATAAATGCTATAACTTAATGACTTACTTTGTTGCGTAAGGGAAACCAAAAGTGTTGTTGTTGATGGGGTTTAAGGACTCCATCCTCCACCAACCCCAGGCTTGTAGTAAAAATGCGCACCCATAAAATGTACATTTTTCCTTGACTGCGTTTTTGCACAAGGAACTGTACAGGTGGGCTAATACTGCAGAACCCCAACTAAATTTTCTAGTTTTATCAAAATTGGTTAGTAAATGTAAGTACATGAAATTTACACTATTTCCCGTACTTTCGGGAAATAAAAAAGTACCAAAAAGTATCATTATATACGTCCGGGCTTTTACTACTCGGTCATTTTCTGAGGAATTTTCATTTAATTCCATACTTGCATAATGCCGTTTCAGGTCAGTGAGTAGTATTCCCTGCCCTCTTGCTCCACCCCCTTCTACCATGTCCCTACCCAACAGTTCTTCACACTGTGAGTTGGGTTGTTGAACCGACCCGTTCACCGCTTTACCGTCAATAGGGAGGCCCAGTAGCATGTAGACATCTTCGAGAGTGATGGTACATTCACCTATTGGTAGGTGAAATGTATGGGTCTCCGGTCTCCACCTCTCCAACATTGCAAGGATGAATTTGGAGTCAATGGTGCAGTTGGAGATCTTTATCACGTGTCCAAAACCTGCATATTCCAGATAAGGGACGATAAAAGGGTCGGGGGCCAGGTATTTGTGCGAACGGATTCTGAATCTTTGTGTATCCTGAGATCATAATTAAACAAGAGTAAGATTAATTAAGATGAACAACACGTTTTTTAAAGTATGAAAAATGTATAACCAAAGAAGAGACTTACAAATGCAGCAATGTTTTCCCTTGTGCCTCTGTGAGTATCTCCCATTGTTAGAAGGGCCATTCTTCAGAACGCTTGAGTGAATGAAAGACTTAGGAAGAAATAAGGAGTATGATAGACTTAAGAAATATTTCGTAGCAGAGAGTGAGAGAGTGAGAGTTGTGTGGGTGTGAGATATGTTTCATAAGGTATGTATTTATAGGCAACTAATTCTGATGTAGTGGTTGCATGCATGCGAGGTGTCACATTTTCATGCTTAGGGAGTTACACATATGCATGCATGCATTTACAAATAATGTAAGGTGTCTTTCTCTGTTGCATGCATGCCTATTGGAGCTGACGGGTGGCAGGCTTAGACAAAACTTTTATGTGTGTATTATAGGGCCAGGCTAGGTGGCAGCATAAGCCCATGCATGTAATACGATTGGACAGTAAGGGAGGCGCCATCTCACTTGGCGAAATAGTACAAAAATGAATGTTGTCGCCACCCCATTTGGCGAATAAGAGGTGTCACGTTTTACAGCATTGTCTCAGGCTAGGTGGCAGCCTTTGGGATGCCTTTCTCTGTTGCATGCATGCCTATTGGAGCTGACGGGTGGCAGGCTTAGACAAAACTTTTATGTGTGTATTATAGGGCCAGGCTAGGTGGCAGCATAAGCCCATGCATGTAATACGATTGGACAGTAAGGGAGGCGCCATCTCACTTGGCGAAATGGTACAAAAATGAATGTTGTCGCCACCCCATTTGGCGAATAAGAGGTGTCACGTTTTACAGCATTGTCTCAGGCTAGGTGGCAGCCTTTGGGATTCCTTTCTCTGTTGCATGCATGCCTATTGGAGTGGACGGGTGGCAGGCTTAGACAAAACTTTTATGTGTGAAGAATAGGGCCAGGCTAGGTGGCAGCATAAGCCCATGCATGTAATATTATTGGACAGTAAGGGAGGCGCCATCTCACTTGGCGAAATAGTACAAAAATGAATGTTGTCGCCACCCCATTTGGCGAATAAGAGGTGTCACGTTTTACAGCATTGTCTCAGGCTACGTGACAGCCTTTGGGATTCCTTTCTCTGTTGCATGCAAGGCTATTGGAGTGGACGGGTGGCAGGCTTAGACAAAACTTTTATGTGTGAAGAATAGGGCCAGGCTAGGTGGCAGCATAAGCCCATGCATGTAATATTATTGGACAGTAAGGGAGGCGCCATCTCACTTGGCGAAATAGTACAAAAATGAATGTTGTCGCCACCCCATTTGGCGAATAATAGGTGTCACGTTTTACAGCATTGTCTCAGGCTACGTGACAGCCTTTGGGATTCCTTTCTCTGTTGCATGCAAGGCTATTGGAGTGGACGGGTGGCAGGCTTAGACAAAACTTTTATGTGTGAAGAATAGGGCCAGGCTAGGTGGCAGCATAAGCCCATGCATGTAATATTATTGGCAGCCTTGGGGGGTTGCATCACTTACTTAATTGAAATATTTTGCCTTAGGTTGAACATAACATTCATTCACATAAACTGTAAAATTTTCCAACCTTCGAATCAGTCATCTAACCTTCAAACATTCCAGCATTCATACCTTCATATAATCAATAAACCCAAAACATTCCCACCTTCATACCTAAAACAATTCTACACAATGGCCTCTTCACCACAATTTGTTGTCAAAGCACATTTCAACGGTGAGACATACATGTGTCCCACAGTTGGGTTTTTGTTTAGAAACACCGACAATGTCCGATTTCTCTTAAACGGGAAAGCAAATTTCTCCTACTTTAAGAAAAGATTGGAGGCCAAACTTGAACGAGGCCCTATATCCCAGATATTTTATCAGAGTCCAGTCTATTTTGGAAACAACCAAGTCATATTTTATAAGGTTGCAATTCAAGATGACGAGGATTTCCAGAACATGATTTCCAGCCATGTCTATTCTGGAAACGACTCTATTGAGTTGTACGTTCTATTTCAAGAGCCTCCGGTGACACAGGAGGTAGAGCCTCCGGTGTTACAGGAGGTTGATCCTTTGGAGAATGAGCAAGCCGAGGTGGATGCAGTTGATGATGAAGAAGAAGATAACGAGTTAGAGTTCGATGAAATGGTGAACGACGATTCTGACGATGATGGCATCCCAAGTATTCCTACCGACAAAATCTACACACCACCTACGCACATGACAAACTTCAACATGGGCGGAGATGAACCTTCTACGGACTTGTTTTTCCAACCGTATATGCAATCAGATGAAAATTTAAAAGAGAAGGACAAGTTTCGTAATAGAGAGGAATGCATAAGGGCCATCAAAAAATTTCACATGCTCAACTCGGTTGATTATAAGGTGGATCGTGTAAACCCGGAAAGGTACAAGATCAAGTGTGTCCACCCTGACTGCATGTTCAAGCTGACCGCTTCATACAGACTAAGGGGTGACTGCTGGGTCATAGGTTCCATGACAACCCATACTTGTGTAAGTTCCACTCAATCACAAGACCACCGAAAACTCAACCATGATCTAATCTGTCAAGAAATCCTACCCCTGGTGAGCAACGACCCTTCTTTGAAGGTGAAAACAATCATCTCCCACATCACCACAGTTTTTAACTACACTCCGTCTTACCGTAAGGCGTGGTTAGCAAAGACTAAGGCGATTGAAAGGGTGTATGGAAACTGGGAGGACTCATACCGAGAACTTCCCCGCTACCTCAATGCACTAAAGACATATTCTCCAGGTAGTGTTTATGTTCTGGAAACATTGCCCGCTTACGCCCAAGATGGTAGTGTTCTACATGGCAACGGAATATTCAGTCGCGTCTTTTGGGCATTTCAACCATGCATCGCAGGGTTTGCATCATGTAAACCAATTCTACAAATAGACGGTACTTGGTTGTATGGCAAGTACAAAGGCACTCTTTTGATGGCAGTTGCACAAGATGGCAACAATAACATTTTCCCCGTTGCGTTTGCCCTTGTCGAGGGGGAGACCGGTGGTGCTTGGAGCTTTTTCCTGAAAAATCTTCGTACACACGTGGCTCCTCAACCGGATCTATGTTTGATCTCGGACAGACATGCCTCTATTGAAAGTGCCTATAATAATCCGGCAAATGGTTGGCATGACCCTCCTTCTACGCATGTCTATTGCATCAGGCATATCGTCCAGAATTTCTCGAGGGAGGTCAAGGACAAAACATTGCGGAAAGCGGTGATGAATGCGGGATACGCACTGACACAGCCCACATTCAAATATTACCGCAACGAGATCCGTTTGTCTAACCCAGAAGCCGGTACGTGGATCGACAACATACCGGTCGAAAAGTGGACTAGGTCATACGACAATGGCCAAAGATGGGGGCATATGACAACAAATCTCATTGAATCAATGAATGGGGTATTCAAGGGCATACGAAACCTCCCCATCACTGCCTTGGTGAAATCCACGTATTTTAGGATGGCTGCGTTATTTGCCAAAAGAGGTGAAATGTGGTATTCAGTCTTGCAATCAGGACAACTGTGGAGTGAAAGCTGTATGAAATACATTAAGGCTGAAAGTGCAAAAGCCAACACTCACATGGTTACACGGTTTGACCGCCATAGCCACAACTTCATTGTGAAAGAGACAATTGACCACAATGAAGGCCTGGCAAGACAGGAATACAGGGTCATGTTACCTTCTCAATGGTGCGATTGTGGCAGGTTTCAAGCTTTTCGTATGCCTTGCTCTCATGTCATTGCCGCTTGTGCGCATACCCATCAAGACGCGCTTCAACTGCTATCAAACGTTTATAAATCTGAGACGTTGCTAACTGTTTACAACAACAACTTTCCTTTGGTGGCAAAACCGGACTATTGGCCTGAATACAGCGGTGATATAGTTTGGCACAATGACCAAATGCGAAGGAACAAGAAGGGTCGTCCCAAAAGCAGGCGCATAACAACTGAAATGGACGATCTTGACAGGTTGGAAAGAAAGTGTGGTTTATGCCGTCAGGTCGGACACAATCGCAAAAACTGTCCGAATCGGGCGTCTGGCTCGACCACATAAATTTTGTAATACAATAAATCTTTTCAATAGTTGTGTTGTAAACATTATGGGTTTTCCGTTAATAAAACTGTTCACACAATTTAAGAAATTCAATATAGGAAATTACATTAGGGTTTTCGCGTACAACAATGATTAACGATAATCAATCTAGGAAATTAAATTAGGGTTTTCGCGTACAACAATGATTAACGATAATCAATCTAGGAAATTACAACTGTTAACACAATTTCATCTGACCCATGCATCATCAGCATTACATCACTGTCTGTTTTGACTTCCTCCAACCACACATTAGGTCTTCCTGTCGCATGCGAGGTTGTTGTTCGTTTTCGCTGGATCCTTCGAATTTTTTCCCCCTCGGCGATGTCTCCATCTAGCCACCGCATCAACTCCCGCTTCAGACGCTCCATGGAGTGAATGTGCCAGAATTTCATTTTCATCGCGGGTTTCGTGGCGGAGAATATAACGTAACCATCTCTGCTAAAAATCATAGGCGACGTCATTACGTAAATAAGGGAGTACAAAATAAAAATACAGTGCGAGAAAGTGTGAGAAATTTCAAAGAAACGAACGAATTATTTATAAAACGGCAAAAAACCCTAGTTTTGCCCTAGGCGCCAAGTGAGATGGCGCCTCCTCTCCTTTTTAAGGAGCATGCGCCATCTCACTTGGCTAAAAGCCAATGGAGGCGCCAAGTGAGATGGCGCCTAGGGCAAAACCCTAGGTGCATGCGCCAAATGACTTGGCTCCTCCTTTATGGAGCCATCTCAAACATGGTTATTTGCGTAATTTTTTCCGAAACCCGGTTATTTGCGAAATATTTTTTTAATACTTGGTTATTAATAAAAAAAATTCAAATACAAGAACTTTAAATCTAGAGAACATAGTTTCAATGTCTTCCTCCTTCTTCATTTTGAAGAGCTCATACTGGTGAACCAAAAGATTGGCCTTAACCTCTTTAACTTATTGGTTACCTTCATATGTAGAACATAATGAATCAAAGATAGTATTTGCAGTTGAGTTATCTATGATTTGTATGTACTAAAAGTGAGGTAGAACATCAACAATAATACCTCTTACTATGCGGTGTTTTCTGTACACTTTCTTTTGAGCTGGTGTGAGAACCTTTTTATGAGCAACCATTTCCACACCATTCACTTCAATCTCAATGACATTCGTAAGGATGTCCCAAAGCTCATCATCAAGGACAATGATGTAAGTGTATATTTTGTTCTTCCACAATTCAAAGTGAGTAGAATCACCATTGAATGCAGGTGGTTTTGCATAATAGTGACTCTTCTCATGAGAACTAATCAAGTGGTATACTAGTGCTAGTAACATTATTATTACTGGTATCACCCATCTAGTATACTTTTCTCTTCAGGATATTTTTTTGCACCGCTATTAAGTGTTAAGCACATACCAAGCTCTGATACCAACTAAATATGAAAAAATACACAAGAAGGGGGGGGGGGGGGGGTGAATTGTTAAACTGATAACTTAAGCTTTTTCAAACTACAACTTCTGAATCTGACCAAGTTCAGATTCTAAGCTTAAGTATGCAGTAATAAAATATTTAAAATGCATAAGCTATAAGTAAATCACACACAAAATGTGTCATGGTTCCTATATAATGAGAGTAATCCAGTCCCCTTGTCACGCAAGAGTTTTCACTATAATCAGTAGTCGATTACAATTTGCTTAGACACACCCGTTCAAGACTTCCTGGTCAATTTCACTAGAAAGTAGGGATGGTAATTTGGCCCATACCCTATAGGTACCCACAAAAAATACCCTATATATATGATTTTTGAATAAAAATCTCAAATGAAATAACATGATGCTAACTATATTTTTTATGATTTTTGAGAATGTCATGATGAACAAAAAACGAAAATATGCAAAACGGTCGACTTTTGAAACATGAAATATGCATCAGATGGAAAAATCAGGTGGATTAAGCCTACTTGGATGTAGGAGTCTTCAAACCATTTGAAACCCTAATTTGCACGAACATTGTTTCTTGAACCCATGCCTTATTGAATGAATGAATGTTATGCAGATGATGTTATACCCTAAATTTACCCCGTCAACTTCAATGTTCATTTTACTTATATTTCAATATTATTATTGTGTTTCTAAAAATTATAAAATTCTATTGTTTCAATTTACGTATTTTTGGGTCTTATTTTAATAGGGGTTTAAATTCATAAGAGAAGTGTATTGCTTCAAAAGGGACCATTAAAATCTGATGGCCCATTAGGCCTTTTGGTTCCATTTATGAGTTTAGAGATTTTTTTAAGAAGTTTGCGGGCTTTCTAAATTAGAAAGGCCTATTTAGACTTTTGCAGTCCATTCAAAAAGGAGGGAGGTGCATTATTGTACATGTGGGTGATGTTTCTCTTAAAACCTGATGGCTTGCTACAATTCTTTCGAGCCCATTTAGATAATAAGGGGTGTTATTTTTTAGCCCATTTGATTTCAGAGGCCATTGATATTACTACTTCATATAAAGGGGTGTATTTTAGTAGGGCTTGGGAGTTTGTGTGTCCAAAACGCCCATTACGTTTTTGGGTCTGTACATGGGTGCTTGCAAAATAAGGGCTGACCCAAAAGATTTTGAGGCCCATTTTATAATAACATGGAGGGGAGTATGTTTTAGTGGGGATAGAGAATTCATTGAGATAAGAGGCCCATTTTTATTTTTTAAAGTCCACTGTCATTTTACTGATTTTGTTATTTTCATAATTATTACTATCCATTATTTATCTATACCAATCAGTATTCTCAAAATTAAACATTTCT
This sequence comes from Vicia faba, assembly GCA_948472305.1. Lineage (NCBI taxonomy): Eukaryota > Viridiplantae > Streptophyta > Magnoliopsida > Fabales > Fabaceae > Vicia > Vicia faba. Next base: position 360,889,709 of record OX451738.1, read on the forward strand.
ATTAATATTATTATTAAGAATATAATTGTTGAGACTTGTTTATCAAAGTCAAACAAGGTTAAAAAACCTCAATTAATCAAATCCAGCAGCGTAACCTCCCTCTACGCTAAGCAACCCAAGCCCAAGAAATATTTAATGTACAAATTAAGTGAAAATCACAAAATCAAATCTTCCAATGAAATTGCAACAAATCGTATCAATTTAAAATCAAATATTTCGCGAAATCAAAGTTTTGAAACATTTACTAAATGAATCATTACATAAAATAGTCCAAATACATTCAAATCTACAAACCCTAAATTAATTTTACAAATCAAATCTACAATTTCAATCTAAATCTTTCTAATTCCTAATTCAATCAACAAATTGTAACGATAATTACAATAATATTTCCTAATATATCATTAATCCTAACCTATAAATGACCCTAAGTTCTAAGAAGAAAGAAGGAAGAAATTATAATAGAAAAAATAGGAGAAGAAGCAGAAGTCGCGAATCAACCTTCTTGATTGAGATCAGGGTTTCAATTTCTAAAATCCTAGATCTGTGTTGCATCATTGTCGCCTTCAAATTTCTATCGCGCCATCGTTACACCTACAAGCAGAAGAAAAGAAATAGATCAGTAGAAGGAGAAGGAAGACAAGGAGAATTAACAAAAACAAGAAGATTCACGACAAGGACCAAGTAAGCCTAATACTTAGCATAATTTAAAATTGTTGTTGGTGGTGGTTGTAAATCGCATGATTGAAGTTTGAATTGTTGTTTCTCGGAAAATCTGGGACTTAGGGTTAGGTTTTAGGGTTATGGTTCTTGTTCAGGATTAGGGTTCATCAGGGTTAGGTTAGGGTTATAACGATTTTTGGTTTATGGGTTTTGGTTTAGGTTACGGTTCTTCACAAACCCTTAGGGCTCTTAGGGTTCATACATGAACCCTATGGTTCGTAGGTTTCTGGGTTGGACTGCTCCGTGTTTCTGAGTTCTGCATGAAGAATGTTTGAATGTTCATGAACTTTTGGGTTTCATATGAACCCAGATGGTGGTTTAGTTTTAATGTGGTGGTGCCTTGGAGCATCCGTCGGTGGAAGCGATTTCCGGCCAGTGGTGCCCAAGGCGGAGACTATTTCCGGTGATAGAAATCTAGAGAGAAGCTGGAGCTTCCCTCTCTAACCTCCAACAAACGTTTGTTTAATTTTGTAAGAAGAGAGAGAATGAGAGCGAAAAATGAGCGTTGAGCTCAGGAATTCACTTTCATAAACACTCTTTGTATCCTGTACGTTATTTCTATTGTGCACCCTCAACACACGCCTTATGATTTTAATCAAACATTCATAAATTGCGTGTCTACTGCAACTCCATGATCTCTCCCACACTTTGTCCAATAAATCAAACAAAATTATTTTGGGCCAAGCCGTTCTAATCACACCCCCTGTTTTACTTCATCAACTATAATTCTTATCCCCATGCATTTTGGGCCTAAATCCAATATCTGGATTTAGGGCCCTGTTATTCATACCCCCCAAGATTACTAGTCAAACAGTTTTCGCACCCCATGCGTTTCTAATTAAAATCAATTTATTTATTTATTTATTTTCTATTATTTTGCATAATTAATATTTAAATATTTAATATATTTATAATAAATTCCAAATTTATTTTAGTAATTCAATTTTTTTATTACTAACTCATTCAAATATTTTAATTGCATTAAAATTATTTTTCTCAAGCATTAAAAAGATTTTTCTTTCTTTCTCATATTGCATAATATATTTGAAAATATCTAACCAATCAAATTACTAACAATTTTCTACTAACTTAATAAACTCAAGATATTATTTTCATAAAGGATTATGGAGATATTTCTCATTAACTGCGAACTTCGTCTAACAACTCCGCAATTTACAAATTCAGACTTGGTTCAAGGAGGATTCGAGATATTTCCATAATCCATAAAAAAACACCAACCAACAACTACGAATTATAAATTGAGACTCTGATACCTCATAAGATGATATGTAGGCATACGACTTAAAATCGTGACGAGTTCCCCTAATTAAAATTAAAACCCTATTTCCTAAATAGTATTAGACATTAGTATATCATATATATTATTATTTCATTTGCACTTTTCATGCACGATATAGAACATGCACAAGTTCCCCCAATAAAACCAGAATAAAGTCTCTGCACATAAATATTTTAATAAAATGATCCATATTTTAAATGATGAAACTCAAACAAACTAATCAATAATTATGAAGACTGAAAAGAAACTAAACCAGTATAAATATAATGCATGTAAAAGAACACTGCAAACCACCAAGAACCCACAACAAAATTGAGATAATAGGAACGCAATAAAAACAATATAATAACACGATTGAAAAACTTATTTTGTGGTCATTTATTTGAAATGAATTAAACAACTTATTTTGTGGTCATTTATTTGAAATGAATTAAACAGCGTTTCAAAATATACGGAGCTTATTTTTTTAGAAAGCATAAAATTTAATGAGAATGATATTTGAATACCCAATAATCAAATTTATAGATTCCGATTTACCATTTTTATTATAAATGGGTCACTAAATCCAGATTTCAGTATTTGAGTTGGGTTTTAAAAATTGGAACAATTTAGATATCAATTTGTTATGGGTAATCGGTTTTTTTATACACCCCTAATTGAAAAGTTTTAAAGGAAAGATAGATGTTCATAAAATAAATATATCAAATTTTGTGGGTTGATGATTCAAATTTAAATCCTTCTCCATATTTTAAACAATCTGAAAGTGAAAATATCCTCAAAGAATCCAAACTTTCCTTTGAAGTCATCTCATTGAAGTCTTCTTTTTTTGAAATGTCTCATTGAAGTCTTCTTACTTGTGCTAAAAAGAAGCATTTTGGCATAGTTGATTCTAAACATTGTTTGTGCTCTATGCAAACCCTTAGACCATTATGCACATCTCTAGAGTTCGTGACACATTTAAGATTTATGGGATAAGTTTATTATTATGAATGATGATAATCGAAGTACTTTCTTTAGCCTTAGATTATTGCAAGATGTGAATTTTAATCTTAAAGTGTCTTGAGTCGGTAATAATTAATGGAACTTGCATACTCTTTTTAGTATCATGACAAATTTGTTATTGCAAGATAATAACCAACTAGTTTTTTGAGGTACCTACATTTTTTTCATCATCATACTTTTCATTGTCCGCTCTCTCATGTTGAGTAAAGAAAGCACAAAATCAATGTGATGTGGAGGTTCCTCCTACTACATTTTTGAAGTTCAATATTGATGAGTCACTAAGTTTTAAGCTTGTGCAAGTTTCATTAGGGATTCTAAGAGAATTTATGTTAATGTTTTTTCTTGTAATCTTGGTCCAATAACCTCCGTTTAGATCGAGATCTTAGGCATAATTTTTGGTTTGAGAATAATGGGTAAATATAAATCCCTCAATTATAAATTGTAATAATCTTCATTTGTTATCCACTTTTTTTTTTTTTAAATCGAATTGATTAAAACCATGACATCAAACACATTTACTAACAAAAAAATTAATGGGTTAAATATATTTTTGTCTCTATAAATATTTTAAATTTTAATTTAGTTTTTATTAAAAAATAACATATTTTGATTTATAATTTTTTATTTATTTATGCAGTTTTAATTCTTTGTTATTGTCTAAAATTTTGAAAACTGTTTAATTACTTTTCAACTTTTAAATTTTTAAATAATTTTTTTTCATAGGTGTTTAAAATATTATAAAATATTTATTTATAAAGTTTTAGAATTTTTTAAAATGAAAATAATTAAATATATATATTTTAAATTTAAAAAGATATTAATAAAAATAATGAAAATCTTGATTTAAAAATCAAATTTTAAATTCTTTTTTTCGATAAATTTTTTATGACGTGCTAAACATGTCTGTAAAATAATTATTTAAAAATACATATTAATTTAATAACAAAATTAAAATTACATATATAATAATTTTATAGAGATTAAAACATGTTAATTTATTTTATAGAAACCGAAATAAAATTTTATAATTGTTTAGAATCAAAAATATATTTAACCAAAAACTAATTATTAGAGATGATCTTCTAAATATTAGTCACTACGAACAAATTTTGTTAGATAGAATTTCCAATTTCTTGTTTAATCCAGTTGTTGATGATTGTGAAAAAAAAATCTATTTTTGTTGTTGTTATTTCTTAGTTGTTTTTGTTAAAATTTGTTTTCAGTTAAAAAAAAGTAAATATTGAGAGTGTAATTAAAAAAAGTAAATATTAAATTGAATAATATTATATAATATACAATAAAGAAAAAAAGGAGTATGGTTGTAAAGTTGGCAGAAAAAGAAAGCTGTAACGGAAACTCATTTTCATTTTGATAGAAACACAGCAGAAAGAAAAGGGAAGAGCATCGCACAGAAAATAACGCGCACAATCTCACCAGACGAGACGAGACACCTTTTCATTTCTCATTCGCCATTGTATTTTTTCTCTATCTATCTCTCTAGGGTTTCATAATCTTCTTCGTATCAACACAACTACTATTCCGAATTCTCAGTTTCCCGTACAATCGCAATTCCTCTCCATTCCGAATCCCTACAATCCCTTTCTTCTCTCACGTTACAACTCCGATTTCACGGTTTGCGAAATGCCCCAAGCATAGAACACGAGGTGCCGTTTTTTTTTATTAATTGATTAATTTTTCATCTATGTTTTGAGAAACAGAAATGTAAATATCTTATTGATGATATTTTGTTGTAATTGGAATTTTTTAGGGGTTTTGAAATTTGAATATGCATAGAGGGAACAAGGAAATTTGTTAATTTTTGAGACAAGGAAATGGATTCTGCGAGGAGTTGGCTTCAGAAGTTGCAGCCTCGTGATAGAACCAAGATAAAGAAGAGGGACGGAGATGGTAATAATGATGGAAATGGAGATTTGATTACACCTGTGGATGAAGGAGCTCTTTCTGATGTCACCAAACAGAAGGTTGCGGCGGCAAAGCAGTATATTGAAAATCATTACAAGGAGCAAATGAAGAATCTTCAGGAGAGGAAGGAGCGGTATGATTCATTTCATATATGGTTATGATAGATACTCAGCTTTTTTATATATCGAAAAACATAAGTCATGATAGTCACATGCCTTCGTAGTTTCGGAAAATATGAGCTTATCTGTGCTTATCTTATCTTATTTTATCTTATGATATTATCACCTGCATAAGTATTTGGAATTGGAACTACTTATTAAATTATTTTTAGTTTATGATATGTCCAAAATTGTCATGTTTTTACTTATTTTTATACAATTGGATGTTATGAAATAATTCCATATATCCTTAACATTCATCTTAAAGTTAAATTTTAGTTAGCTTTAAGCTTGATAAAAATTGCCCCTTAACAAGAGAATAATAATATGGGATCCATAAAACATGGTTGGATAAGCAATTTAGGGACGTTGAAGATGTCACAGAGATGAGCGTTGTTAGAAAGACAAATCAGCAAGATGGTTGGAATGATCACCGACCTAAAAATCTGGTTGGAATGTTGCATAGCTAAGGAAGAAAAGACTCCTTATAATGATCGTCAATGGAAGTTTCTTGGCAGACAGTTATACACATCAAGAACGAAAAGGAATCTAAATTAGCCAACATATCATTTTGAAATTTTAAATCACAGGAAAATTGTTTGAAATTGAAACTTAGGCTGGTGTATATAGCCATGGATAGTTCATCACATCATGGTTCCACATTGAGATAAGAGAAATCACCACTGTATGACTCTTAATGGGGAATGGTATGAATCTTAGCTAATTCTTTTCTATTACATGTCACATAGTTGGGCACCTGGCATCAAGTTTAGTGCAGGATATTTGAAGCCAGATGTCATTTTGGATAGCCAGGGCCAAATTACATTTGGAAATGTTAAAGCTGGGGTCAAGGCTGCTAGAAGGATGCAACAGCAAGACAAACTAATCTAAGATTTTGAGTTAAGTTGAGAGACGGCAAACAGGAAAGTCCACCGATAAAAAGAAACTAAAGAGAGAGATTGGATTTTGTGGACAACCAACGAGAAAAAAAATTATGGATTTAATGGCATTATTACAATAGAATTTCAGACTTAGGGAACTCAACAGTAAAATAGTCACAGTGGGTGATATTGCTTTAATATCATGTTGATGTTATAGGTTTTATTACAAAAGTCTAAGCACTCCTGTTATGCATATTGATACTAGTCTCCTGTTATTAATTAAATTAGAAAATTAATTATGACAGTTACTAGACCACTAATTCCAATTAAATATGAAAAAAAAATTATGATATATAGAGAAATATGGAAAACAATTCTAAGAGATAAATGTAAGACATCACTACCTCCGTCTCCAATATAAGACCTACATGACAAAATCACGAGAATTAAAAAAAAGCTGGTGGTAATATTATATTTGTTTTCCATCATAAATTTGCCTATCGTATCATGTATGTAACCTCTTTTTATAGGAATTCTCCTCCTAGCGTTTCTCATCTTTCGATTCTCATATGGGCCGTTCATTATTGTCAAGTGTCGATATTATTCGTTCTATTATCTAACATCTACTCTTTGCTCCCTCCCTTGCTCGGATTTGAGCTCCTCTTCTAGGCCAGGTCATGATCTCGGACCGAGATTATATATGTCCCTCGTCAATTGGATTGTCTTGGAGTTTTGACCGGGTATGAACAATTTCTCCCAAGCCTGTTTCAATGTAACCGAAGCGACGCTTGCTGCTGATTATGACTCTAGACTCTGCAGCTTCTTTCCCTGAGTTCTTGTCGCGACCCTCCTTTATCATGTTCTTTTTATTCTTTTTTGTCGCTTAATATGGTTGCTGTGTAATCATTCCCTAGTGGGCGTAGGGGCTCTTCCCACTCCCTAGATTCTCCTCACAGTATTTATTATTGATTGCAGAAAAAGATGTCAAATAAATAGGGGAGTATTGTAAAGAAATAATTAATGTCGTTCAAAATTTGAAGAGGGGTAGGAAAAGAAAAATTCTTTTGATGGTTTTATATTTATGGACGTAGTATAAATTAATGCGAGTTACTTACAATTACACAACCCCAAATAGTATGTAATATTTTCTGTATATTTAAGAGAGTTGAAATGTAGTATTGTGAAAGGTGAATTCCTCTCTTAGTTTTTTATTGAGGTGCACCCAGAGATGATTATAGTGTGATAAATATGGCCTCTTTCCTCCCTCATGGTTGGGCAAAGCATGATAAAGTTGCTGGAAATTGAAAAGTCTTTTTTCTTGAATGTAAATGTGCACTGTGTTAGTAGTTGCTTTTACTAACATGTCCTAAAATTTTATAACACCTTGCTTATAACAGTCGGACCGTCTTGGAAAAGAAGTTGGCTGATGCTGATGTGTCTGAGGAGGATCAAAACAACTTGCTTAAATTTTTAGAGAAAAAGGAAACCGAATATATGCGTCTTCAGAGGGCCAAGATGGGTGTTGATGATTTTGAGTTATTGACTATGATCGGAAAAGGTGCATTTGGAGAGGTATGTTATGATTGTATGTGATGAGTAACGAGTAATATGACATCATTGAATATGGTTTCTTCTTCTGGTTTATGATTACTTTCTTTATGTATATTGTTGAAATGTAATGGTGGGTTGTATTGTAGTGTTATTGTTCATCAATCTTAAATTTTTTTTTTCTTTTCTGTTTGGTACTTTGGGTATATAATATGCAATATTTTGTTCTCCTGATTCATTAAATGCATATTGATATTACAATTGATGTGATTTTGAAGAGAGATATACATAATAAAATATTGTAAATTGTAATCAGTGTTGTGTGCTACTGAAGAGCCTAAGGCTTTCATGACGTTTCAGCGATACTTTCTGTAGGGATCTCAATATTTTTCCCTATACAACCATGGATTTGGTAATATAGTGTTGTGAGATTAATTTGAGAGAATCAATCATTACTACTTAGTAGATGGCAAGACTGCTAACATCCTAATGCTAGTCATAATCTTCGATTGGATTTTACATTTTAGCTTACAATAGGAGTCACCCCATCTCTTGCAATATATTATGACTTGCGTTGTAGGAATGGGGTTTAAATTATTATGAAGGAAAGTGTTTATTTCTCCATTCTCTTTCTTACAAAAACTCCAAATACATATATCTCAGCAGTCCTGAACAGTCTGTAGATTGTTTTTTTACTGAAACATCCACTTTTTTCTTGAACCACAAGTTTATTCTTATATTTTTGTGTGTAAAGCTGCCAGAACTTCCCAACTGATTTTGTTTTTCTTTTGTATTTTCCTTTATATGTCTTTGTCAAAAACAATTTGGCTCTTCCTAAAATTTGAATTTGTTGCAGGTTAGAGTCTGCAGAGAGAAGACTACTGATCATGTATTCGCAATGAAAAAGCTAAAGAAATCAGAGATGCTTCGCAGAGGCCAGGTTTACAGTCTTTTGTTTTGCTGGATGATGTTATTCAAGAGAATAGCAATTTTTATGCTTGAGTTTAATAAAGGCATCATGATTCATACTTATCCCCTCTTTTGTGAATTTTTTCAGGTTGAACATGTCAAAGCGGAAAGGAATGTACTCGCTGAGGTTGACAGCAATTGCATAGTCAAACTTTATTGTTCTTTCCAAGATGACGAGTATCTTTATCTTATTATGGAGTATCTACCGGGTGGAGACATGATGACTCTACTTATGAGAAAGGATACCTTGACTGAAGACGAAGCCAGATTTTATGTTGGAGAAACTGTTCTGGCTATTGAATCTATACACAAGCACAATTATATACATAGGTATATATATATTTTGGTAGGGTTCGCTTCTAATGGAGATTTGTATGGCTTTAAGTTAACTTCCAGAACACGCCACTATAACGCTTTCATGATTGGCAGCAAAATGATCCAATGCTGGAAAATGTTCAATGTTTAATCTGTGTGCCCGTATGTTTGAAATATGAAACTTGATCACTGGGCAGTATAAGTTTTACATTTACAATACTCTGTTTTGCAGGGATATTAAGCCTGACAACTTATTGCTCGATAGATATGGACACTTGAGACTGTCTGACTTTGGACTTTGTAAACCATTAGATTGTAGTACGCTGGAAGAAAAAGATTTTTCTATGGGTCAGAATGTGAATGGGTCTACACGGAATGAAGAGCGTTCAGCTCCAAAACGCACACAACAAGAACAACTTCAAAACTGGCAAAAGAATAGGAGGACACTTGTAAGTTCTCTGCTATTATGTTTCGATCTTGCTTTATTTATTGATTGTAATTGCAAAACTTGATGTAGTGTTTTCCTCGTGATCAAGTATTGAAATCATGTACTTATACACTGTACCTGTTAAACCCTCTCCATCACCCAACCAAAAATGGAAAAAAAAGGATGAAAAATAAATGGCTAATTTCTACTGTTGAGAGTATCTGTATGGAGACAGCTTTTTTTACTCCATGCGTTTAAATACTGCTCCTTCCTTCATATTTTCCTTTGCGTGCTTGTAACCATGAATGTAAAAATGTTGTAGGCTTATTCTACTGTTGGTACACCGGATTATATTGCTCCAGAAGTTCTTTTGAAGAAAGGGTATGCGATGGAATGTGATTGGTGAGTTTTCTGCATGTTGACACATGTATACTATATCATCCGAGTTTATTCTTTTCATTCATAACTGAGTGATATATTTTCAGTATGTTCCAACCTATTATCACTTCATTATTCGTTTGGGTTTGGGACTTATTCCTTCTTTTTATTTGTTTCCTATACTTTTTTTGAAAACAATCCAACATATTGGGGTTTGCTCTATATACTCAGACATGTGAATAAACTCTAATAAGGTTGGGGTTAAATGTTTTATTTTGACGGAACCATGGCTGTTTTAAAATTCACAGGTGGTCACTTGGCGCTATCATGTATGAAATGTTGGTAGGATATCCTCCTTTTTATTCTGATGATCCGATGACAACATGTAGGAAGGTAATCTTTCTGATACAAATGATTCTTGCAACTTAGGATTGTTTGACATTTACTGATGTTTTTATAAGCCTCTACAGTACACTCTTACTATTGATTATGGCACTTTGCAGTTATTCCATTTCATTTTAACACTCAGCAAGATGTTTGTCTCCTCTTTTTATTTGTAGTTTCTGACTGTCTATCATTCTACATCAAATTGGTGGTTAGATTGTTTAGACTCGTTGGTAGGATCAGCTTTATATCTCTTGACGTGTTCAGCGTTCTAAACTTCTTTGAACTAGATCTACATGATGCCAGGGATCACACTCGAGATGAAATATTCTCTCATATTACATGTCAAAAAGAAAGTGGGTGCAATATCAAATATGATAATAATGATAAGGCTGAAAGTATTTTTCCCCGAGTCCTTAATTCATTTGGCAGAATTCTTCCTCTAGTCCTTTATTTTTTGGCTGATTTGCAAGAGTAACTCAAACATAGCAATGCCTTTCTTTTCCTCTTGCCTCCAAAGCTTTTTTCACCTCATCACCTATTTCCCACTTAAGTTTAGCATGGTATTTTTTAATACTTCATCTGATGTATTTTGACAATTTAATTGTAAACTTGAATTAAGCTTCCCTAAATGCTAGGTGTACACTTTCCATTAAGTGCAGAGTGGATCCTACTTTATTAGTAGACTTGTGAATATTAAAATGACAATGCTTTAAAGTGCAACCTTCTCTTTAGAGCACCAAATCCTATACACATAATAATTTAGACCCTGCTTGGTATTTTTCTTTTCTGTTTTATGTCTCCTTATCTTCTCTAAATTTCATGTTTTCAAAGAACACGATGGAAATATAAATAAAACAGTGATATTTTTCTAATTAAAAGTAAAAAACAAGATATGAAAAGATGGAAACAGAAACTAAACTTTCTGAGATTTTTTATATATAAAATTTATATAGCATGATAATTTTATCTTGGTTTCTCTTTATTGCAGATAGTGAACTGGAAATCTCACTTGAAATTTCCCGAGGAAGCTGGGCTATCGCCAGAGGCTAAAGATCTTATCAGTAGACTCTTATGTAATGTCAACCAGAGGCTGGGATCAAAAGGTGCAGATGAAATAAAGGTGTTGTATGGTGTGTTCTTCTTTAAATTATTAGATTAATTATATTATATATTTCGGATATTGAGTTTACCTTGGTGTTGAGTTCCCCTTCAGGCTCATCGGTTCTTCAAAGGTGTTGAATGGGATAAACTATATCAAATTGAAGCTGCATTTATACCCGAGGTCAATGATGAATTAGATACTCAGAATTTTGAAAAGTTTGATGAGGTATATTAGTTGATCATTTTCTTGCTTATTTTGTATAAATATTTTTATGCCGTTTTCCTTGTCCATTTTTTCTCATTTCACCTTTTGCACCTGCAGTCTGACAGCCAAGTCCGACCGTCCTCAAAAGCTGGTCCATGGAGGAAGGTAATCTTTGATGTTCCCTTCTGCTAGAAATTGTCAGCAAGTTATATGTTGAGTTAGTGTTTGAATAACCTTTTATTGGTTGATATGATTATGATCACGTAGTATTCTGTTAAATCCCTAATTTTTTGCAATACGAGTAAGGGAAAAGAAAACCAATCAGTTTATCACTGTTTGTACTTGGAATTACTTATATGGAAATTTGGTATGTCTCTTCTGTTTTAAAAATGTTTCCTTTGACTTTGCATGTTTATGAGTAGGCTGTTGATAATTGTTATGAGGTGAGTTGGTGGTTGAGAAGGTATAAAGCATAGACAGGCAGGGCCGTGTAGTAAGAAATGTCTTGCAAGCTCTGGAACAAGCTTGGGGGGTTCCCATATATGAAATTTTTTTGCCCTCCTTTTTGGTTTTTAGGCATATTTTGGATTTGGAAATCACTTGAACAATTTTAGAGATTATATTTTGACACAATTGACAACAAATTCCATTATCAGTTTTGATGGTTAACAATTAAAATATGTGGTTATGTTCAGCCGATGGTTAATGAATATAATAAGGTGTTGCAAGTCACTAATCATCTACTGAGCACAACTAGCATTTAACCCTAATTTTGAACGTCATAAACCTCAAATTTCTGGTGTTCAATCATATTAATATCCATTAGTTAACCATTCATATTGTCCTCAAATATATATGATTTATAAGTGGTCAAATATACATGATACTCCTTTCGTTTCAAAATGTCTGTCATTTAAGGTTTTTGCACACTAATTAAGGAATGCAATGATGTTGTCAAAAAGTATTCCATTTTTACCAAACTAACCTTAATAATGTGTTGGAAGAAGTGTAAAAAGTAATAATTTAAGGGCACAATTGGAAAAATAACAATAACTTCTACATTGAAAAGTGAGAATGATAGTCATTTTGAAACAAATTTTATTTGTTAAAACGATAGTTATTTTGAAACGGAGGGAGTATTCATTAAGCAAAACTATAATTGTGGCTAATGATGTTCAAAATCAGAGTTACTTGTGATAAGTAGATGGTTAATGAGTTGTGACACCTTCAAATGTTCATTCAGTATAGGCAGAATGTAATTAACCACATATTTGAATTGTGTTAACAACCCTAGTTGATGTCATATTTGTGTCGAAATAACTCAACCCATAATTTTAAGATAAACTAGCTATATATCAAACTCGTGATATGAAATGAATAAATTTATGGATATTGTGGTACATCTACTATAGTATAGTAGTACATGAGAATACACTGCTCTTTGAATTCTTAGGAAGCCGGAACTATCACTCTACTAGGGTTTAAGAGCATGTATTATTGAGCTTGCTAAATTGTTCATGCTACGTCAGAAACTACTTTCATGATTTAGGGTTGTATATTTTTGTTTGTCTCAAATAAAGACTTTATCTTCAACAAAACTCAAGTTACTGTGTTTAACTTGCTTTTAGCACTGTCTAACAAATATATCATCCCCAAGTTCTAGTTCTAATTGTTGGTTATTTTGTTTGTGAACCATATTTGACAACACAATTTAAGTATTTTTTTTCTCACTGGCTTACAAGAATAGTTCTCAATCTTTGAATTTTTGATTTGTTACCAACAGCTATTCTCCACCTGTAATCAATTTCCTTTTTCTTATTCTTTTGTTGTTTGACGGATGTTGCAGATGCTTTCATCTAAGGACTTAAATTTTGTTGGATACACATACAAGAACTTTGAAATTGTAAACGATTATCAAGTTCCTGGGATGGGTATGTTTATTTTTTCCCTTTCCACTCATGCATATTATTTTATGCAAATATGTTAGTGTTAAGAAGTGTGATTGGGTCTAACTCAATCCTACAAAACTGACTTGTAGTAGAGTGAGAATTGTCTCCACTTATAAGGACATGTTTAAACCATATATTGTCCGATGTGGGACTCCTAACACACTCCCTCAATAGGAGTGAAAATAGGCTAGGCTAGGCTTTATAAGGCCTGAGCCTGGTCTACGATAAACTTAATAGGCTTGAGCCTGGCCTATGGCCTATTATTGGCTTTTTTTTTGCCTGACCAGACCTTTTTAAAAGCCTGGTCTGGCCTGAAAGCCTATTTAAAAGCATGTTTCTCATTAAGGTTTTTAATTAATCCATTTACTTAAGAAGTCTTATAAGTCGGCCTATATATGCATATATAGGCCGATCTATTTTGCCTTTGTTCTAATATATATGCATATATAGACCGGTCTATTTAAATTTTTTTCTAATATATATATCAGCCTATTTTTAATATATATGAAAATATTGGCCGGCCTATAAGGTTTCATAGGCTTTTTTAATAGCCTAAGTCTGACCTATTTAATTAAATAGTCTTTTAAAAAAGACTAAGCCTGACCTTTTTATTATAAAAACTGGCCTTAAATAGGTTAGGCCCTAAGCCCCTGTAGGTCGGCCTGACCTATTCCCACCCCTACCCCTCACGTCCAGGACTAGACAACTGGAGCGTGGAAATAAATGGTGGGTGACCCGATATCGGAAACTATAGTAGGTGGTCTACCTGATCGAGGCTCTTGATACCGTGATAAGAAATGTGTTTGGGCCTAACTCAACTATACAAAACCGGTTTGTAGGGTGAGAATTGCCCCCCCACTTATAAGGATGTGTTTAGATCATATATTGTCCGATGTGAGACTCTTAACAATTAGCTACAAGGTTCCATTTTAGCAACAGTCATGGCAATTATGCTTATTTGACTGATGTTTTTTATGGTAAGAGGGATAGATATATTATTTACTTATTTTTGAGAATTACTACTGAAGACTCTTAGTGAAGATTTCCCACTAAGATTCATAAACCAAAGAGAAGGATTGTTTAAGCCAATAAACGGTTTGTGAAAATATATCTCCTTTGAAATGTACTTTCGTCTGGGATAAAGTATATTAAAGAGTAAAGGTTACTTTTGTCTGGGATGAAATATATTAAAGAGTAAAGGTTATTGATAAACTAATACTACCCTAAATATAAGACTTTTTAGAGTAAATTACAAGGAATTAAGAAAGTTGGTTTGAGTATTAAGTTTGTTGACTATTTGTATAATTTTACGAGTTTATCTTTAGGAGGTAATTATTTAACGTTTGTGTAAGATTATTTAGTGCAGCAGTATGCAGAAAAAATATGTAACATGATTATAGGTGTATAAGTAAAGAAATTATTAATGCACTTCGAAATTTGAAGAGAGGGTCTTAGAGCACCATTATCGGTTCCATGTCACCGTTTCTACACTATTATCAAAGTAACCATGTCAGGGTTCTTGGGATATTTATGTATACACAGTAGTTCTTTAGTTTAGGACCGCGTGTGCAGTAAAAGACGTTCTTTAACCATAAGTTGGATAAAAAAATAATAAATAATTAAATGTATAGTGTAATTGAGGGTCTAGTAAGACCCGTTTTAAAATATTTAAAGAGTTGTATGGATATTTAAGAAATATGGATGAGTTGTTTAAATAATTGGAAAGTGTGTAATAATACAAAAAATTATGTGGGGTCCATTTAAAGAATCCAAATGAGTGTAATGGATATTGATGCTCTTATAAAAAGGAAAAAAAAACTTCAGAGGATCTTATATTTTGAGACCGAAGGTATTTTATAGGTTTATTCTTTTAGATATAAAGTAAATACTTAGAAGACACTTAATCCTAATTTAATAAGGAAGCAAATGGTTATGAGGACATATTGAATCTAATCATAAGAGATAATCTAAGATACTCTAACATATTTTATGATGAATAGTGGTAGTGTTATATTTTTCAGATTTTCTAACAGCACTCAAGATAAAGCTTACCAAGATTTAAGCTTGTTAGAAATGAATCCTTTGAAATGAAAAAAATTTAACAGACTCCACAATTTTGACTTAGAGAAAATAAGTCAAAACATGGGGCTACTATACCTCTGCTATTGTTGTGACTAAATTTCATCTAAGATAATTGAGGCTGGATTACATTTGGGATAACCAATGCACTCGGGATAATCATGGAGATAATGGCGTCATTACAGCAAGCTCCATATTTTAGGAAACTCAACATCGTAACAGTGACATGTGGGTTGGGCCCAATTATTGGGTCATCAAGTGTATTGGACCTTGGTGTCCTATTAGGAACACTCTTAATAATAAAATTATGTTCCACTTAATCCTTAAGGATGATCAAAGATAAATGACATATTTTATGATAGAATAATGATGTGGTAAGATGTTTTAAAGATATTCTACTAACAATTACAGAATTCGATGGGCAGGAGTTCTCCTAACATTGAAATAAACAATATAAAATATTACTAGTTGGTAATCAAACATAAATGCAAATAGAGGCTAGTTAATCTACACGAGTACATGGACAACCATTATATGCAAAACTTGTTCCAGATGAAGACATTTGATATTCTTATGATTTACTTCATCTTTTATTGATGCAAGGCCAAGATAGATTATTGGATCAATATACATCACTGCTATTACATGTCATTTTAGATTTTTAGTCAGGGATGTGGAAGATAAATTGGCGGGGTTATATTGAAAAGTAAAATCTTTTTTCTTTTTGTTTTGTTTGGGTGCTGCGGATTGCATTTTATATTTAAGAATGTTCTAAAAGTTCATGGCTATGTTGCTCTTATGTTGACTTTGCCATCCTCTTGCGTTGCAGCTGAACTGAAGAAGAAACCCTCCAAATCAAAGAGACCATCTATTAAGTCGCTTTTTGGTAGGCTCTTAAATCTTGTGACTATTTGTTTCTTTCAAACCGTTTTCTTAGTTCATGTTATATTCTGTGTATATCTGTCACTCGCATGTAACCATAAATATTTTCATCTAATCTCACCCACTGACATATATGACAGATTCCGATTCAGAGACGGTTGAGGTTTCTGATACGTCTCCAAGTGATCGGCCTCCTCAAGGAAGCTTTTTAAACCTCTTGCCACCCAGGTTAGGGGCATCTCATAGTGAAAGGAATCTTTCTCATAAATCCTAACAAATCAATCTCTGATCTATTCAGTCAAACAGTGTAGGTATCATAACTCATGCATATATTTGACTGTTTGGGTTTGTTATATCGGTCAATAATTAATGGTTATGAGAGAAGGTAAGAAGAAAGTGCTGTGTCTTGAGTCAAGTAATTAACCTCAAGCACAAATATTGAATTGTAAATCTCTTTACTGTTCATTGTCAAATATGCTACACTGTAAACAGATACTTGATTTCAGTTAATTCTGGATATTCTATGT
This sequence comes from Vicia faba, assembly GCA_948472305.1. Lineage (NCBI taxonomy): Eukaryota > Viridiplantae > Streptophyta > Magnoliopsida > Fabales > Fabaceae > Vicia > Vicia faba. Next base: position 360,906,463 of record OX451738.1, read on the forward strand.
TTATTCACGTTCTCTTTTAAATTAATGAGTCTGGATATACTTAATGTTTTTATGAACAATTCTGAATCTGGAAAATGTCAAAATGACAATAATAAGGTAAAATGACATATGAAGAAGCCCTGGATTCTGATACCATTTTTTCTTGTGCCGTGTCCTTTAAAGCATACTTTAAGTCAAGAGATACGAACCTCTGACCAAGAAGTACACAACAATACAATTCAAGTCGGCAAGCTTACAAATCAATTAATAATTTTTCTATATGTTTATTGATCATGAGAGATGCATTTGAATAAAGACTAAGCAATAAGGTTTGTATATTAAACTGTCCTTGTAGCTTGGTAAATTAACTCGAGTGGTCGCTCAAAGTCCATACAGGCAGAATAAATTAAGATATAGACTAATAAACATCACTTTCACCTAAAAGCTGGTTTAATAATAACTTTATTATTTAATAGTATAATTTAATAGATTAACAGTTCAATCAAAGGCTAACCCCTACAGAAGGTTTTAACCTAGTAGTTTTTTTTTTCAGGCATCAATATCTTAATTACTAAAATATAAGTAATTTAGGTGGTGTCTTCGTGGAATCAAATTATCAATTTTTTGTGTGTAGTTTAGTGGTTGAAATTTACCTTTTAAAATGTGGGATGTTGTGGATTCGAATTTGCGATCCTGCCGCATCATATGCCTCTGCATAAATTTTCAAATTTTATTTTCCAAGTAAAGTTGGAAATTTTATATTTTCATGTTTATTTCAGATTTTATTAAGCTTTATACTGATATTTTTTTTATTCCTGGAATATAAATTGTTCATAAATTTGTAATTTTTTAACTATATAAAATTAAATATATTTTATAAATATTTTAAAGAAATTCAATTATTTACAAAATTCATAAATAAGGAATAAATTTTTTGATATTAATATTCAAGAAAATAATATTTCTGTAATGATCACAATTGTAATCATTTAAATAAATACTAGTATACCCTTTGTTAAATATTTTCCGGTGCTTCATTTTACATCCATTTTTATAAGAAATAAGTTATTTTATATATATATATATATATATATATATATATATATATATATATATATATATATATATATATATATATATATATATATATATATATATATATATATATATATATATATATATATATATATATATATATATATATATATATATATATATATATATATATATATATATATATATATATATATATATATATATATATATATATATATATATATATATATATATATATATATATATATATATATATATATATATATATATATATATATATATATATATATATATATATATATATATATATATATATATATATATATATATATATATATATATATATATATATATATATATATATATATATATATATATATATATATATATATATATATATATATATATATATATATATATATATATATATATAATTTAATAAATTTAAATCATTTATATGTAAATAAAATATATTTGATTAATCAATAAATTTAAAAAGTAATTTATTATAATTATAGAAAGGAGCATATGTATACTATTATTTAGAGAATAATTGTTGTGCGTGACATTTTATATATTATTAATCTGTTATAATATTTTTAAACATGTTTTTAGAATTAATAATAAAATACCAAATAGTTTTAAAGCTAATAATTGTAAGTAACTGTAATGAAATAAACTTTATTATTTATAAAGATATCTTAAAAATAATTTATAAAACTTGCATTTTTTATATAATTTAATTGGATGTACATGTAATAAAAATTTACGGTGTATAATATTTAATCATAATTATATGAAGCATAATATTTAAACATTATCCCATAAACTGTGCAGCAAAATTTGAATCCAGTCTCTTAGCAAGTAATCAAAACGTAGCTCTTCACGCTATTCATCCCATCTTGAAAATCAACTCAAACCGTTAATATTGGATGTACAAAGTAATTCAAATGTATTGTATAAGTTTTTGAGAGCATTCAGGTGAAAACAGCTTAAAAAATAAGCGTTTTTGAAAGTTGGAAATAATATTTATCAAATGTGTAATCGATTACGCTAATATATGTAATCGATTACGCTAATATGTGTAATCGATTACGATGTACTATCTCAACTTTCTGTTTTCTGTTATCAATAAGTGTAATGATTACGCCTGTTTGCGTAATTGATTATGAACTGTGTTTTGGACTTTTTGACTTATTTTTGAGTTATTTAGTTTCCAACTTAGTTTGTAATGTCTTGTATATAAGGACCCTCCAATGTAATGTTTATAAGTAATGCCATTTGTGATATTTTCTCCTCAAATCTCTCTCTTTCTTAATTTTTCATTTCATCTTTTCCAATTAACCACTCTTCTCCATTGATTCACCAACTTATTTTGTGTATGTTCCAACATTTGACATCAAGAGCCTTGGTTATGATCCATTAAACTGCTGCAAAGATGACTATCGTTTTCAATTATCGAGTCTCCATAAATCTTCCAACCCTTGATTCGAAGAACTATGATAAATAGTGCAAACAAATGAAAGTTTTGTTTGGGTATCAAGACGTTCACGAAAGAGAAGAAGCTACAAATGCTCAAAAGGCTGCATTTAAGAAAGAGAAGAAGAAAGACTACAAGACACTCTTCTGGATTCATTCTTGTGTCGACAATGACAACTTCAAAAAAGTTGGCGATTGCGATTCAGCGAAACAAGCATGGGAGGTCTTGAATAAAGCTTATGAAAGGGCTGATAAAGCAAAGGTGGTGAGGTTACAAACTCACAAACGACAATTTGAATTGGTTTAAATAGAAGAGAAGGAATCAATCAACGACCACGTAATGCGTATTACGCGTTTGGTGAATCAAATGAAATCTTGCAGTGAAACTGTTTCGGAGAAGAATGTTGTATCAAAGATCTTGCGTTCTTTAACGTCAAGATTCGAAAATATTGTGGTTGCAATCGAAGAGACGATGGACCTTCCTATATTGAGAAAGGAGGAGCTTCAAAGCTCAGTTGAGGCTCATGAACAAAGGATGGATGAAAGAGGAAATGACAAAGCTAAAGCGGAGATTGCGTTGCAAGCACGATTCAACGAAAAGAGTAGAAGATCGAAAGGAAAATAGTCTTCGAAAGGGAAGACAAATTTCCAGAACTTTGGTGGAAAAGATCCAAAAAGTTTGAAAGCTTTGATAGGGAAAAAAAGGTGAGAGCAACTCCAAAGATAGTGGTCAAAGCAACTATACTAAGAAGATTGACAAGAGCAATGTGAAGTGTTACAATTACCATAAACTTTGTCATTTTGCAACGCGAAATCTAGAGAAAATCAAAGCGATGAGGCTAAGGTTGCTCGACAGGAGGTGGATGATGATAACACGTTTCTGGTCACAGAGGAGAATTATGGCAAGAATAAGCTGCTAGACAACATCAGTAGCAGTTGAAAGTTGCTAGACAATAGCTGTAGCAGTTCAAAAAATGTTGCAGAAACACGTTCGGAGCAGAACGTAATGGTAACAATTTGAGATGGAGTCCAAGGCAATGATGAGTGGTACTTGGATTCTGATTGTTCAACACATATGACATGTAGAAAAGATTGGTTTATCAAAATCCATCAAGCCACGAAGAATAAGGTGAAATTCGCGGATGACACCACTTTAGCAGCCGACGAGGTCGATGATATTTTGATCATGAGAAGGGATTGAGGTAATTTCTTGATCAAATATGTGCTATAAATTCCTGGAATTAAATGTAATCTCTTAAGCATTGGCCAATTTCTTGAGAATAATTACCTGATTCGCATGGAAAACAAGATTTTGCGTGTTTTGGACCGAAACATGGTTTTAGTCCTTCAAGCACCCATGGTTTCCAATCAGACTTTCAAGATAGAGTTGGAAGTGATGGAGCATATGTGTCTTGCTACAGCGGCAAGTCGTGATGAGTGGTTTTGACACTAACATCTTGGACATCTCAATTTTCGAGACCTCGACGCGTTACAAAGGAATGGTATGATAATCAGGTTGCCAAAAATCAACGTTCCAGCTGAGATATGTGAAGAGTGTGTTAAGGGAAGTAATATAAGAGTAGTTTCAGCAAGGATGTATGTCATAGGACCAAACATCACTTTGAGGTGGTGTACTCGAATGTGTATGGTCCAATGCACGTTGACTCGTATGGTTGCAATATATACTTTGTGATATTTATCGATGATTTTAGTAGGAAACTATAGATATATCTAATCAATAGAAAGGATGAGGTATTTGATGTTTTTAAGAAGTTTAAGTTCATGGTTGAACGGTAAAGTGGTCACAAACTTAAAATTATCAAAACCGATGATGGAGGTGAATATATCTCTAATGAGTTTGGAAATTATCATGATGAGGAGGATATAGTACGTGAGGTTGTGCCACCATATACGCCTCAGCAAAATGGTGTTGCCGGGAGGAAAAATCAGTCGATAATGAACATGGTTCGTAGCATGTTAAAGGGAAAAGAATTTCCAAAGGATATTCGGGGTGAAGCCATTTATACAGCCGCCTATTTGTTGAATATGTGTCCTACAAAGAAGATTGATAAAGTGACTCCAGAAGAGTTATGGTCTGGATTTAAACCAAATTTAAGTCATTTGAAAGTTTTTGGTTCGATAGCTTTTCGACACATCCCATGTTAACTTCTAAAGAAGTTGGATGACAAAGGTGAGATGATGTTTCTTGTTGGCTATCATCCTACTCGAGATTACAAATTGTTTGATGTTGCAAACAAGAAGGTTGTAATTAGTCAAGATGTGATGGTCGACGAGCTGAGGTGTTTCGATAGCAGAAAAAATGGTTTAGCAGGTCCTGTAATTGATTACCAGAATGGCGTAATCGATTACGGGCGTAATTTTTGATACCAGAAGCTGCTGGAACTGGTGCAACAGAGGGCATGATTGATTACGAGAATGCTGTAATCGATTACGACACTGAAAATGCAGAAATCAGAATTTTGTAGGTGGTTTTAGACAACAACTAGTTTTAGCCTAACATAGAGAAAATAGTAGACGACCAACTAGGAAAAGGGGATTGCCTCAAAGGCTCCAAGATTGTGAAGTATTATGGGCTAACAAGATCAATGATGATGGTGATTTCGTTCACTTTGCGCTTATGACCGAATCTGATCCCGTTAGCACGGAAAGGTCATTAAGCGATCCTAAGTGTGTGTGTGTGTGTGTGTGATGAAAGAGAAGCTGAAATTGATTGAAAAAAAAACAATACTTGGGAGTTTGTTAATCTACTGAAACAAAATAAGCTAATAGGAGTGAGATGAGTCTATAAAGTAAAGGCAAATCCAAAAGGAAAAATAATCAAGCATAAGGCTCGACTAGTTGCGAAGGTGTTTTTTCAAAGAGAAAGTATATACTTTGATGAGGTGTTAGCACCTGTTGCTAGGATATAAACCATATGGCTGATTGTTGGTATTGCAAATAGCAACAATTTGTTGATTTATCAAATGGACGTGAAATCCGTGTTTTTAAATGGTCCACTTGAGGAGGAAGTTTATGTAGAACAACCCTCTAATTTTTTTGTGAAAAATCAAGAGTGAAAGGTCTACAAATTGAAGAAAACACTTTATGGTTTGAAACAAGCTCCTAGAGCTTGGAACAAACGCATTGATAGTTTCCTAATTAACATTGACTTCAATAAATGTGTTTCCAAATATGGTGTCTAGGTGAAGACGGATGCAAGCAAAGATGTGATCATACTTTGCTTATATGTGGATGACTTGTTGATCACAGGCAATAATGGGTTGAGTATTTCTAAGTTCAAGGATGAACTTATGGAGGAGTTTGAAATGAGTGACATTGGGATCATGACACACTTCCTTGGCATAGAGTTCTACAAGTCAAAATTGGAACTTCTTATGCATCAAAGAAAGTATGCTATTAAGATTTTGAAAATGTGTGATATGGAGCATTATAATGCTGCCAATACACCCGTTGAAGCAAAGTTGCAGCTGTCCAAAAGTCATGAGGAGCAGAATGTGTATCCAACGTAATATATGAGATTGATTGGATCGTTACGTTACTGGTGCAATACGCGGCCAGATTTGACGTTTAGTGTCGATATTGCAAGAAGATTCATGGAGAGACCGAATGTGTCTCACTTGACACTTGTTAAGAGGATCCTAAGATACATCAAAGAAACTCTTGGCGGCGGAATTCTCTTTCCCGCAGCTGATACGGGCAGAAAATATAATTTGTTCGGTTACGCAGATTCCAATTAATGCAGAGATAAGGATTATCGAAAGTCTACGACTGATTATATCTTTATGTTCGGAGGAGCACCAATCTCTTAGTGTTCTAAAAAGGAACCAGTGGTGGCGCTTTCTTCTCGTGATATCGAGTATACCGCTACGTTGTTGTGTACGTGCCAAGCTGAGTGGTTTATGAATCTGGTGAAAGAGCTGGGAAACAAGGTTGGAAAAACCGTCACACTCTTGGTTGATAATGTTTAAGCCATTATCCTCGCTAAGAATCTCATTGCTCATGAGAGGAGCAAGCATATAGAAATGAGATTTCATTACTTGAGGGATCTGGTGTGTGAAGGCAAGCTGAAGTTGGGATACTGTCGAAGCAAAGAATAAATTGCGAATTTATTGACGAAAGGGGTCACAAATGATGTGTTCAAGAAGTTGGCGAGGTACTTGGGCATGAAGAACTTGGAGCATTTGAATTAAGGTGGTGTATTGGATGCACAAAGTAATTCAAATTCGTTGTATAAGCTTCTAGGAGCATCCTGGTGAAAACAACTTAAAAAATAAGTACTTTTGAAAGTTGGAAAAAGCATTTATCGAAGGCGTAATCGATTACGCCAATATACGTAATCGATTACGATATGTTATTTTAGCTTTCTATTTTCTGTTATCAGTAGGCATAATCGATTACACCTGTTTGCGTAATCGATTACGAGTCCGTGTTTTGGATTTTTTGACTTATTTTTGAGTTGTTTAGTTTCCAACTTAGTTTGTAATATTTTGTATATAAGGACCATCAAATATAATGTTTGTAAGTAATGTCATTTGCGATATTTTCTCCTCAAACATCAATTTCTCTCTCTTAATTTCTCATTTTATCTTTTCTAATTAATCATTTTTTATATTATTAATTTATCAACTTTTTTTGTGTATATTTAAATCATTAAATCATAAATGGTTTTAAAACGAGAAAATTTAAGGTGTACATCCATAGGTGTGTGTTACTATTTCTCTTGTTGATCAATTACAATATTTAGCGGTTAATTATTTCAATCAAGCTAAAATTTAAAATATTTTATTTGTAATGTTGATAGCACAGTTTATGTATTGAATTATGTTATATAGAACCCGTGTGCGACAAGAATCTTAGATACACACACGACAACAATATAAGAAAACACGCAAACATTTGTGGTTCGGGATCTCTCGCTTGTGTTAACAAACGTCTCGACCAAATTGAAAACAATATAAAATATGTAAAATAAAACAAAAATAAGTTCAATTTAAAGAAACAAAAATATGTAATTAACGAATTCAATAAAAGTATAAAAACTTTAATTCAAACATTTATATTTCATAATTAAAAAGTTTATAATAAATTACTAAATTAATCAAAATAAAAAGTTCATGAATTTATTAATAGATAAACTACTGAAAATATGAAGATAAAATTATGAAAAATAAAGTGATTAAATTAAATAACTTTATTATATTTAAGAGAAAATTGAAAAATGAAACGTGGCTTTAGTTCATGAAATTAATATATAATAGGTATCAATTATCTCACATTTTGATGAAACCTTCAGAGTTTCACTTTAAAAGATTACTTCAAAAATTTAGGTGATTTCTCTTTCTATTCTATAGTGAAAAGAAATATTCTATATATTTTTAAAACTGTTTCTGAAAATCAGAAATATATTTTGGTGTGTATATTTTTCTGTTTAAAAATTAGAAATATATTTTCGAAGAGAATCAGAAATGTATTTTTGATTACTGTGCTGACAGAACTAGAAAGAATTATGTTGGTAGTGAGTTTTTTTTGCACGTTGTTTTGCATTAAATACAAAGACGTATTCACTAAAACATACTACAAAGACATATAGAATAAATAGATTAATTAAAAAGATATCAGTAAACAGTACAAAAGGTGTCCGTAGCCAATATATGGGGTAACTTAAAATATTATCCGAATACAATAAAAAACAATAACTGAAATACATATACAATAAAAAATACTACTGGGTATGACAGACTCTGAGTCGGCCTGTCACCCTCCCTGCGTTCCTCCGTTGCCTCCTATATTGTAGAGCCCCCCGAGCCTCCTCCATGATGACATCCATAATACCTCTAACATCACAACCATCAGGAAACAAACCACCATCAATACCTGCCTGCGCAATATACATGATACGACGACACCTAGGACAACACATCAGTGGCATGATTGGCTTGTGCATGCTCCTCCTCTAGAATCTCCTGATGAATTGGCCTCAGAGGGTTTCCTGGAGCATCCTGTACCAGGTATGAATGGAACACCCTGAAGAACCATATGATATAATCGTCTACGTAGCTCCATTCATATGGAGCAATGTACTCCGAGCCTCATCTGAAACAAGATGATTCTTATAATCATCAAACAAAACATCCATATCCACGCGTTTCACCAGGGGAGGAGCAGATAAAGCAGGATCCCGGGGAATGGTCTGGGTGTACCCAAACTGGTGCATGACGCACTCAGGCATATAAGCTTTCGACTTGCGCGACCCACAAGCCAACCATCCCGTAAACAACATAACATCATCAAATAGTATTGTCGCACGATGGTCATGGTATGAATGGGAATGTATGTCCTCAAACACCAGTCGGTCAATATATTCCCGGAACGACTCTGTCGCCTGGTTCCCTCGGAGGGGGTTGTATGCAGTGGCACATGACTTAGCTTTAGTATAATCAGTAGCTAGTGACCAACCCGAGATGTAGGGGAAGTGTGTTAGGATCCAACCCTGAAATAACAATAATTATTAATTAGTAACAAAATTACAATAATTAACAAAACGCCAGATAGACCAAGAAATTTTACCATCAGGAGTGTGATGCTGCCGATCATCTGCTTCGTCTTTCACTTACTTCCGTCAGACAACTTCGTATACAAGTACACCAAACAAGCAGCACCCCAGTTCCACTGGTGGATCTGCTCAAAATCATCAAAGTACCCCAGGTACCTCACATATGTGTAAATGGCACTAGTGTCCACAAAATCTGTGTGCCAACCAGAAATAAAAGGTATGCTCTTATAGCCTGACTCCGGTATAGGGTAATCTGCTCGGGATCACCTTCATCCAGTCGTGCACACCTTATCTCATATGTGAACACTGTCTTCAAATAACTATATCTAACATAGGCACTACGAGTAAAGTCCAAATCAGCCATGGGACTCTCAGGGGTCACTCCCAATTTCTCTACCAACATATCCAACACCTCCTCTTTGTCAATCCTTTCATGGTCTAAGAATGTCTCTCTAATCAGGAGATGCAGCAGAGACGCGATATCGTCCAATGTGATCATCATCTCACCATGTGGTAGATGGAATGGCGATGTCTCATGGTTCCACCTCTCAATAAAAGCATTAATCACACCATGATTAAAGATGCTATAACCATACTTGGTCAAATCTTTCAACCCTGTAAGCATCAACAACTCACCAAACCATGGCTCAACAAGGGTACTAGTTTACTAATCTTCTGTCCATAATTAATGACCTTCAGGGAATTATATTCATGCATTCATGATTACCAAAATTCATTCAACAAAAATCCATAACAAAAATGTAATATAAGGAACAAGTCAAAATTCATACCTCTCCGTCCCATATATATCTAGCAACATGGTCCTGGTATAGAGGAAGTAGAGATAAATCAGATGGTCCTCCTCCAAAAATGTGAGGTGCCGCCTGAGGTGCCACCTAAGATGCCTGAGATGTCTGGGGTACCTGCTTAGGTGCTGCCTCAGGTGCCTGAGATATCTGGAGTACCTGCTCAGGCGCCGCCTCAGGTGCCCGAGGTGCCTGAGATCCCCGGGATGCATGGGATGCCTCATGTGTCTAGGATGAAGCCTGTGGCTGGGCCTGAGGTGTTGGTTGTGTGACTTCTGGTGTTGGCTGAGAACTAGATGCCTCTCCCACCTCAAATACCACTGGTGAGGAAATGCGTCTACGGGAGAAGAGAGGCAGGGAGGGATGAACTGAAGAGTCCCGCCTGCTGTGGGAGGACGATGTAGCCAGAGTAGAAATAGGAACACCAGAGGAAGAGGTTGTAGTATACGTATCTGACATAGCCTGTCTAGAGGCAGGAGGAGCCCGAGATGCTTGACTCCTTTCTCTCAGCATATAAGCATGTTGTGCAAGCCTGCTGTGCCTCAATCTAGATGGTCTATAAAACATTATTCCTGTAGAAGTACGAAAAAAATGTTAACTTAAGGATTCGTGTTCAAAATGATGGGAAAAATAGAAATAGACTAAAACCGGAAATGCATTTCCGGTTTTGTTCATCTGGAAACTGGAAATGCATTTCCAGTTCTACCTGAGAGTGCAGAGTTACGTTAATGGCAACCCAGACCCTAAATGAGCTAAAAAAATCTCATTGATCATAAAAATGACTTTGCTAACACATTTATAATGACTCCTAATAATGATAACACTACAAAATTACAATTTGAAACCTAAATCACTAATTTGAGTAGAAATTCCATAAAATCTAAAACCACAAAAAACACTTACAATTGTTGATTTTCCTCGATTGATTGTGGTTGGACACCTTAGTTAATTGATGCCGGATGATTTGTGAAGAGTTTTTTGTAGCTAGTTTGATTTTGTAACAATAAGTGATTGGGAGAAAAATGTTAGTGTTATGATATTTTTGAAACTGATATTGTAAAGGAAAGGAAAGGGGCAACGCGCCTTATGTCGTGACACAAACCAAAAATATATTTCCGGTTTATGTTTTTCCTTGCCAGAGTTTGGTTCCCAAAGCCACATCTATGTGTGTTTGGGGTGCAACTGGAAATATATTTATGGTTGATGCCGTATGTATATTTCCGGTTCTCACCCAACTTTATCATACAATTTATGACTAACATGGTGCGCACCAGAAAAATATTTCCGGTTTTCAGGGGAATTTTGGAAATTTTGCATGGTGCATTAGAAAAGCATAGGATGGAATAAGAAATCCTCAAAATTTATATTTATCTTTGTTTCGGACCGTACGTAAGACTAACCCGCTAACAAAGATTGAAGAAGAGAATTTAACTTGATATCTTTACAGTTGAATTTGACACCTCTCTATTTCCAGCACTTTTATGTTAATACCCCCATAATATATCGGAGAATTTAAAATTTTCGGGTCTATACTAAAAATTTAAAATTAATAGCGGAAATTTCAATGAATTTACTGTTTTTTACCGTGTTGAGGAGATGCCAAAAATTTCAAATTTCCGGAACTGGAAATTTCAAATTTTCGGGGAGTACTAACAATGTATCAGAATTTATGAAATTTCCGGTAGTGCTAAAAATTCCAGAAATTTTAATTTTCTGGTAATACTGAATGATTATTTTTCCCCTACTTTTCATATCTTTTTCTTGCAAAATTGAAATGGTAAAGTAACTACTTGACTTAAAATTTAAATAGAATATCTGTCATACATATAAGCATAAAAAACAAACAATAATCACTTCTTACACAAATCTTTCTAGTGTCTAAAGTGACTCACATATGCTGATTCTCATGCTTTTACATCAGTGGTACAATTATGTCTCCAACAATCTACGACGGCAGGCAATGTGCAATTAGGTTTCAAATTTACCTGAATCCAATAATTGCGGTTGAAAAAACCAACAACAATGATTGTATTCCTACACGTATACATGGGCGGATCTATGATAAGGAGAAAAATGTGACATTAAAGCTCATGGAAAGGGAAACAAATATGACATTGTATTTAGAAGCAATAGGGTAACCTATATCAAGAATTATCATCCATTTTCCCTGCCTTGCACACCCAAGTGTTCTACTCATAACACATTCCTAATTGTAGAGACAATGTCATATAACAACTTAAAAAATAACTCAGAGTGTTGATGAACTTGAGAATCTAATTGCATCTGAACCAAAGACCATAACTCTTAGTCTCATTCTAATAAAGATGAAATACATCGGAAACCACAATTATCATCATTATCAACATCAATAATGTCATCGATGTACGGATGAAAGAAAGCCAAAAATTGGGACAAGTATTTATCTCTTGAAGATTTGGTAGAAGGCTGCCTACCAGTCGACATGCTTAACGATTGAATTCCAGTTGGTTTTGTGCATGATCTCTTTGTAGTATGACTTCTATGCAAAGCCTCAACATATTCCCACTAGCTAGCATCATAATGCACATCACTCTTCCGACCTTTTCTACTCTTCTTAACTACCCTCTTTGGCCCTTACTTCACCGACAGTGGACACATTGAAGTTGTGGATGAATATGTTAGATCACATACTTTTTTCTTCAACACCCCCTGACCCATAATATCCAAAGTACTGAAATATCTCTTCAACTCACACTCTTCTTCTAACATATACCACTTAGAATATATCTCAGACTAAACAAACATTTAACCTTCATAGTTTAATTGCCATTAGAGAAATTAGTGTTTCTAGATGTATTTTTTCTTTTGTAATTTTCTCCTCTCTCACGACCCAAAATTAATTTATCCTTCCTCTATCGCATTCCATTAGGAGAATCAAAATGGATTGTAACAACAATAATACCATGTTTTTTACCAATAAACTGTGTCCATTCTAAAACATCAGCTCAGGAGTTAAAAATCCGTCAATTGCAACATATAATTATTAAACTTTATCAATTTCATAAATTTCGGAAAGACAAATAAAACTGTATTAAATAAATAGGAAACATACGGTGTCTGTGATGAAGAACTGTATATAATCCGTACATGAATTCGTAGAAGAAGCTGCCGGTTCTGGACCACACAGATACAAGACATACCTGAAATTTTATGTTTCTATGAAATTTCTGGCATACCAGGAATTTGAAATTTTTGGTTTCGTGCTTCGTACCAAAAATTCTGGAAATTTCTGAAAGATTTTATAACTTTCCTGTAAATCACACCGGAAACTTTGAAAATTTCGGTGAATGGTAATAAATTTTTTTGAAAATGAAAGCAATTTCGATAAAAGTGCAATTTCAGTACCATAAATTTAGTGAACCTACCGAAAATTTGGGTTTTCACCCCTTTGACCAATAGTAGATTTTTTTGACAAATGTAAACATTGTAGAGGTAAATAGTAACATGGGGATTTTGGGAATAAAAAAAGAGGGAGATGCCAGGTCTAAAATGAGGGGTGTCAAGTTAAATACTTGTTGAAGAAGAGGAAGGCACACCAAGCAAATGGATTCTCATCTATGTCAATGGCACATAAATACACACTCCATCATATCTCTCCTAATTGATATTTAATCGAATGACTATCTGCACAAGACAGAGTCACAAGCGAACAATTTTAACTACCCATATTATATAAAGATGAGATCACATCATTTTTGGTATTCAATTCATTTATACTCTCATACTATTTTGTACACAATAACCAGGGGTCGGAATAGGCTGCACCGAATTAGGCTTTGTCAAGCCTATGTCTTCAAGTCTAAACCTGGCATGTAGCATATCATACGCATATTTTTAGGCATGGATCCAACCTTTTCAAAGTTCTGATTTGCCTACTAGCCTACTTGAAAGCCTAATTCCTTTGAACATTTGTAAATAAAAAATTCAACTAATATTAAATAGACTAACAAATTAAAAGATCAACGAGACTAAATGCTTGTTTACATATTAGCATAAGTTTTTTGATACTACTTGTTTGAGAGAACTTATAAAAACTTATGACAACAAATTATGACATTGTTCGTAAGGTTTTTTCAAATTATTTTTCATAAGTTCTTCAAGATAACTAAACTTTATTCTCATATTTTAATTTAAAGTATAAAATACAATATAATAATAACAAATTTATTCGTTTTTATTTAAATAAGCAGGCCTGATAGGTTTAAAAGGCTTTTTATGGCATATGGCCTATCCCTTTTAGCTAAATAGGCTTATAAAAAAGCCCATGCCTTTTCTACTTAAAAAAAGTCTGACTTGGCCTAAGCCTGCATAGGTTAGGTTGTATGTCCCTGTTAGTTGGCCTGACATATTCTCACTCCTACCAATAAATAACTTAGTTGTTAGAGTGTTAACCTTGCAGGTATACCCCTTCTCCGCCGTAAAACAACTTGCTCTAACATACTAAGACCTAATTTCACCATTTCATTATACATTTCTAGTTCCCAAACAAAAGAGCGGAAAAGTATATCGATAACTGTAACGCCCGTAATTTAATTAATTATTTAATTAAATTATTTTTGGAATATTTGTGAATATATGTTGTGATTAATTGGATTTAATTATTTTATTAAGTGGAGAAATAATATTAGAAGTATAATATTATTTGATGTGGGCTTGTTTTAAAGGAATAGAAGTAATAAGGGTGTGTGTGTTAGTTTTAAGCCCAATAAGGAATAAAGAATAATAGGTTATTTTATTATTGTTAGAAAGAATAGAAAAGAAGAAGCAGTAGAAGAATAGGGGTTCGAGAGAAGAACGTGAAGCTGCTGGAAAAAGAGGAAAAAACGGCAGAACAAGGTTTCGACCGAAAGTTATAGAGCAACCATCAATCCAAGGTAAGGGTGGGGTTCTGACTCTATAATTGGGTTCATGATAATTGGTATGTGGGGTTAGAGGTGAAATGTCGTTTTGTTTATGATTGAATCTTATATGATGTCGTATGATGAAAAATTGATGAATTATAGATGAATAATGATGTCCCGATGTTGTTTAATTGATGTAGAATTATATGATAATTGTAAGTGATGATTATCTATGATTAGATTAAGTTTTAGGGCTTAAGGCATGGAACTCGTAGTGAAAACACAGAGAAAATCACAGAAATTATGTAGGACAGAGCAGTATGCGTCGACCCCAAACATGATGTGTCGATACAAGAAGGTTTAGAGACTCAGGATGAGTCGACACGAAGGAGTCTTGCGTCGATCCATGAGGGCTTTTAGACCCAGGATGAGTCGACACATAGGGGCATGTGTCGATACATGATGTGTGTTTGACTCAGTATGAGTCGATACAAGAGAGGATGCGTCGACTCATGTTGCAATTTCAGTGCAGTACGCATCGATCCAAGGAGTTATGCATCGATCCATGTTGTCTGGTTTTTGGCAGAATCGTTTAGAAAAGGCTGTAACTTGAGTTTTCGGATGCCGTTTGAGATGCCGTTCAAAGTGTTGAATATCTAACGCGATGAGCTTTATTCTTAAGGATTAAAATGAGGAATATGAAGGATAACCATAAGATTTGAATTAGTTACTGTGTAGATCGCTGTGTTGGTTTTTATGCATAATGATGAAGATGAGATGTTTATAGGATGCTGTTTGATTTGTAACAGTAGGATTAATAATAATAACGATGTAATATTATATAATGGTATTATGTAGAGATTTGATGATTTATAAGTAAGCCTTAGTTGATTAACTGATTATAGGCAATATCTTGTTGTAGGCCTATGGCCAACATTGTGAAAATGATGAGTGTTATTGTATTACTGTACGACTGAATTGTTGATGAGATGATGTTAATGAGAGTTTGTTTGATGGATTATGATGTATATATGATGTGTAATGATTTATGATGAATGATATTGATAAAGAGATGATGAGATGCTTTTGAGATGTAGGCCTTTGGCCAATGGTGGTGTTGTATTGAGATGTTGTCAATTATGGTGTTGTTATTACATTCATGATTGTGTTGCATACATTGCATTTTGAGATGGAGTTTATGCTCGTTGAGATGGCATGTATTGGCGAATATTGAGATGAAGGCTTATGCCTTGTTGACGCCTCTATTAATTGGCAATTTTTGAGATGGGAGTTCTGCTCCAATGGTACCACATGCATTTGCAGAGTATTGAGTCGCATTATATGATTGCATAAAGAAGTGTGTATTGACGTTGTGAATGTGTATTATTGTTGTGATTATTGTTGATTTTGAGATGAGAAGTGGTGATGTTATATGATCTATTTTAGTATATTAATTATCACACGCCTTATTATATTGTTAGATATCTCACCCCTTCTATTTGAATGTTGCCCTTCTATTGGTAACATGCAGGTAATCGAGAGTGAAGGTTGTATAGCTTCAATAGTTCGAGTCAGTGTCATTCCTCTGATATGTAACACTCGGGGGGATGAACGCTTGTTGCTTTTGATAGTTGATTATTCAGTTGTTGAACTTTAAGTTGATTATTATTAAATTGTGTTGTTTTGAAGTCGTTGTATTGATAATAAATATGTTATTAAGAATTCCACTACATAGATGTTGAATTAATTAACTAAAGTTGTTTTGATGACAGTTCATCCGATGTTTTAAAGTGTTATGTATCCATGATGAATGCAATGTGTTTACAAAGATGAATTTGTGACATCCCGATTCGTTTGCATGAATGATTTTATAACTTTGATTTATTTATATAATTGCCGGGTAGAATTGGGGTGTTACAAAGTTGGTATCAGAGCAAAAGGTTGGTCCGACCTTGTTGTCGAGTCATAGTTGTCTAACAATTGAGTATTGTTAATTTGAGTTCTAACCGTTTTTTATGTTGTAGTGATAAGTTGAGATGGCTGGAAGGAATGATGCTGCACTTGCTGCTGCTTTAGAAGCAATGGCTCATGCGATGGAAAATCAGCCGAATACTGACGGGAATGCTGGATCTCGTAGCTTGGCAACTTTCCAGAGAGAGAATCCGCCTACGTTCAAGGGAAAGTATGATCCTGATGGAGCATTGGAGTGGTTGAAAGAGATTGAGAGAATCTTCCGTGTGATGGACTACACTCCAGCGCAGAAGGTTCGTTATGGTACTCATATGCTGGCAGTTGAGGCTGATGACTGGTGGCTAGAGACTTGTCAGAAGTTGGAAGTTGCAGGTGAGAATGTCACTTGGGCTGTGTTCCGTAGGGAATTTTTGAGGAAGTACTTTCCTGAAGATGTTCGTGGTAAGAAGGAGATTGAGTTCCTTGAGCAGAAGCAAGGAAATATGTTGATTGTTGAGTATGCTACCAAGTTTTCTGAGTTGACTAAGTTTTATCCGCATTATGCTGAGGCAGATGCTGAGTTTTCGAAGTGTATCAAGTTTGAGAACGGATTGCGCCCAAAGATTAAGAAAGCAGTTGGATATCAGAAAATCCGTGTCTTTGCTGATTTGGTTGATAGTTGCAGGATTTATGAGGAGGATAATAATGCTCATTACAAGATTATCAGTGAGAAGAGGGGTAAGCACCAACATAATCGTGGTAAGCCTTATGATATCCCAGCTGGTAAAGGTAAACAAAAACTTGCTCAGAGTCAGAGGACTAGTGGGGGAGATGCTCCTGCTGGTGTGGTTTGCTTTGAGTATGGAAAACCTGGGCACAAGAGTAATGTATGCACTACTGAAGTGAAGAGGTGTTTGTGTTATGGCAAGAACGGACATGTTGTATCTGAGTGTGAACATAAGGATGTGATTTGTTTCAATTGTAGAGAAAAAGGGCACATTGGTAGTCAGTGTCCGAAACCGAAGAGGGCTCAGTCAAGTGGTAAAGTGCTTGCTTTGGTTGAGGATCAGACAACTATTGAGGACAGACTTATCAGAGGTAAATGTTTCATTAATAGTACTCCTTTAATTACTATTATTGATACCAATGCTACTCATTATTTTATTGTTGCTGATTATGTTGAAAGATTGGGTCTTATGTTTTCTTCTTTGAATGGAGAAATGGTCGTCGATACTCCAGCCAAGGGGTCGGTGACTACTTCTTTTGTGTGTGTTAAGTGTCCCTTGTCGATCTTCGACAGATACTTTGCTGTTGATTTGGTTTGTTTACCGTTAAGAGGTTTGGATGTGATTTTGGGTATGAACTGGTTAGAGCATAACTGTGTTCATATTAACTGTTATAACAAGTCTGTGAGGTTTTCTACTCCTGAAGAAGAGGGAGATGGTCTGTTGTCTGCTAGGCAATTGAGGAAGTTGATGCAAGAGGAAGCACATATGTTCTCGTTGATGGAATCGCTATCTGTAGAGACTCAAGCTATAATTGAGGAATTGCAGGTGGTGTGTGAATTTCCTGAATTTTTCCCTGAGGAGATTCCTGATGTACCGCCGGAGAGGGAAGTTGAATTTGCAATTGATCTTGTACCTGGTACCAGACCCGTGTCTATGGCACCATACCAGATATCTGCATATGAATTGTCAGAGTTAAAAAGCAATTGGAGGAGTTACTTGATAAGAAGTTTGTAAGACCAAGTGTATCTCCATGGGGAGCTCCAGTGTTGTTATTAAAGAAGAAAGATGGAAGTATGAGGCTTTGTGTTGATTACAGACAGTTAAATAAAGTGAAGATTAAGAAAAAGTATCCGCTTCCAAGAATAGATGACTTGATGGACCAATTAGTGGATGCTTGTGTGTTTAGTAAGATTTATTTGAGGTCGGGTTACCATCAGATTAAAGTGAAGGATAAAGATATCCAAAAGACGGCTTTCAGAACGCGTTATGGACATTATGAGTATTCTGTGATGCCTTTCGGTGTTACTAATGCACCGAGAGTATTCATGGAATATATGAATCGTATCTTTCATAATTATTTAGATCGGTTTGTAGTGATGTTCATTGATGATATTTTGATTTACTCTAAGTCAGAAGAAGAGCATGCTGAACACTTAAGAGTAGTATTTCAAGTTTTGAAAGAGAAGAAGTTGTATGCAAAGCTGTCCAAGTGTGAATTTTGGATAAAGGAGGCCAGTTTTCTTGTTCATGTGATTTCAAGTAGTGGCATTGCTATAGGTCAATCGAAGGTTGATGCTGTGTTGCAATGGGAGACTCCGAGGTCAGCTACTGAGATTAGAAGCTTTTTGGGATTAACTGGTTATTATAGAAGGTTTATCAAAGGTTTTTCTAAGCTGGAACTTCCGTTGACTAAGTTGACTTGTAAAGGTAGAGCTTTTCTATGGGATGTTCAGTGCGAAGAAAGTTTTACAGAATTCAAGAAGAGGTTGACGTCGGCTCCGATTTTGATGTTGCCTAATCCAGGAGAGCCTTTTGTGGTGTATTGTGATGCTTCTAAGATGGGTTTAGAAGGTGTGCTTATGAAGAATGGTAAGGTAGTTGCTTATGCATTAAGGCAGTTGAGGACTCATGAGAAGAACTATCTTATGCATGATTTAGAGCTTGATGCAGTTGTCTTCGTATTGAAGATTTGGAGGCATTATCTTTATTCTTCTAGATTTGAAGTGTTTAGTGACCATAAGAGTTTGACGTATTTATTTGATTAGAAAGAGCTTAATATGAGGCTACGAAGATGGTTGGAATTGTTAAAGGATTATGATTTCAGTTTGAATTATCATCCAAGAAAAGCGAATGTGGTGGCTGATGCGTTGAGTCGAAAGACTTTACATATGTCGGTAATGATGGTTAAAGAGTTGGAATTAATTGAGAAGTTTAGAGATATGAGCTTAGTTTGCGAGGTTACGCCGCATAGTGTTATGTTGGGTATGTTGAAGATTAATAATGAATTTCTAGACAGTATTAGAGGAGCTCATAAGTTGGATGTTAAACTGGTAGATTCGATGGTTAGAATCGATCAGTCTGAGAATAGTGATTTTAAGATAGATGAGCAAGGTGTGTTGAGATTTCGTAACTGGAGTTGTATTCCTGATGATGCTGAGATGAAGAAAGAGATACTTGAAGAGAGTCGTAGGAGTAAGTTAAGTATTCATCCAGGAGCTACAAAGATGTATCAAGATTTGAAACATTTGTTTTGGTGGCCTGGAATGAAGAGTGATGTGGCTCGGTTTGTGTATGCATGTTTGACGTGTCAGAAGTCGAAAGTTGAACATCAGAAGCCAGCAGGGTTGATGCAACCGTTGGAAGTTCCAGAATGGAAATGGGATAGAATTTCAATGGACTTTGTGACGGGGTTACCTAATACTTTAAGAGGACACGATTTGATTTGGGTGATTGTTGATAGGCTTACGAAGTCAGCTCATTTTATTCCTATTAACATCAGTTTTCCAGTGCCGAAGTTGGCTGAGATTTACACTAGTGTGATTGTGAAGCTGCATGGTGTTCCTTTGTGTATTGTGTCAGATAGAGATCCAAGATTTACTTCTGATTTTTGGAAGAGTTTGCAAGAAGCATTGGGTTCTAAGTTGAGATTGAGTTTAGCGTATCATCCTCAGACAAATGGCCAGACTGAACGAACTATTCAATCGTTGGAAGACTTGTTGAGAGCAGGTGTTCTTGAGCAGGGAGGTTCGTGGGATACTTATCTTTCGTTGATAGAGTTCACTTATGATAATAGTTACCATTCTAGTATTGGGATGGCACCTTTTGAGGCATTGTATGGTCGAAGATGTAGAACTCTGTTATGTTGGCATGAATATGGAGAAAGTGTAGTACTTGGACCTGAACTTGCTCGTGAGACTACCGAAAAGGTGAAGTTGATTCGAGAGAATATAAAATCTTCCCAAAGTAGACAGAAGAGTTATCATGACAAGTGAAGGTAAAAACCCTTACAAATGGACCATTGTGCCTCGGGTAAGACACAAGGTTTTTAAAGTGCGAATTGTTTGTGAATTATTACAAGTCCAACAGAAATGTAAAAAGATAAATTACTGAGATATGAAAGTTATTGGGACAAAGTATTTGGCTTCCCAGTTGCAAAGTCCTCCGCTGACAGTATGAAATATCCAATCTTCCAAGCTGCCATCCTCCTCATTGTCTTCCACTGCATTGACCCCTTGGTTGGTAATCTTCACAGGTGGCCCCGCAGCACGGCCACGGCGCACAGCCTTCTGACCAGTTGAAGTAAACCCCAAGCCAAACTTGTCTGATTTGTAAGGAATGTCTGGAAGCTGACCCCAGATGGTGCACCCCCCCTTCTTCCACTAATTCCTTTGCATCCTTTAAGGATGACATCCGAAGCGGAGGTCTGGTGACTTTAGGAATCGAAGATACCGCCTTGGTCGCCGCTACTTCTGGAGAGACTTCTTCAAAATGTTGGAAAGGGGTCTCAATGAATTCGCCATCAAACTCTACATATCGGAAAGAATTCAGATGACTAATCATGTATTCCTCCTCCCCATGGATAATTATGATCTTCCCTTGGACGGGGTACTTTAGCATTTGATGCAAAGTGGAGGTGACAACACCGGCATTGTGGATCCAAGGGCATCCTAACAGACAAGAATAAGAAGGACGGATGTCCATCACATAGAAGGTTGAGTTGAACACCTGAGTTCCCACCTTTATTAGGATGTCCACCTCCTCGTGGACCATCCTCTTCGAACCATCAAAAGCTCTCACCACTATGTTGCTGGGTTTTAAAGTCA
This sequence comes from Vicia faba, assembly GCA_948472305.1. Lineage (NCBI taxonomy): Eukaryota > Viridiplantae > Streptophyta > Magnoliopsida > Fabales > Fabaceae > Vicia > Vicia faba. The sequence goes on from OX451738.1 coordinate 360,928,018, forward strand.
GCCCCTCGCAATCCAATCTATCAAGGGCTTTCTTCGGTAAGACGTTCAAAGATGATCCTGTATCAACCAAAACATGAGCTAGGGTTGTTCCTCTACACTCCACTGAGACATGTAATGCCTCGTTGTGTTTTCTCCCTCTGGATGTCAAGTCAGCATCAGAGAAGCCCAAACCATTATCAACTGTCAAACTGGCCACACTGTCCTGGAATTGGTAAGCAGACGTCTCTTGCGGCACATGAGCTGTCTTCAGAAATTTTACCAAAGCTTTGGCATGTGCTTCAGAGCACAACAACAGAGCTAGCATAGAGATCTTGGAAGGGGTTTGCCCCAACTGTTCGACCACATCATAATCACTCTTCTTAATTATCCTTAGGATTTCTTCCATCTCCTTCTTGGATGTGTCAGGAATAACTAGTGATTGAGCCTTCGTCTGGACAGACTCCTCTTGAGCGTTCTTTCCTTTATTCTCAATAGTGGAAGTAGGGATAAGAATTGTATTGTATTTGTCGGTGGGTACGCTTGCAGGTACAATCACTGGTACAGAGGTAATCTTCGGAACGACCATGGGTCCAAAGACTGTTGTTGGAGGAGCAATCTCTAGAGAGAAGATCCTACCACTGCGGGTGATCTTGCTAGTTCCAACAATATTGCTAATGTCGGAATTATCCTCTTCGGAGCTTTCTTTTTCAGCAGTCAGTTCATCCTGTTTAATACCATGGTAGTAGATTTCTCCACCATAATTCCATGGTACTGTTTTATCTGATTTGTATGGGGTCGGCCCGGGAATTGTAATCTTAAGCGGAGCAGTCTTTGGAGCAGGTGTAATCCTAACGGGTCTGTTAGGGGCCCTGGAAGGATTGGCGTAGATGGTTATTATAGAAACTTCTTTAACTGGAATGGGTGAAACAGGAGCATTCTCAAACAAAATTTCTTGATTATCCATCAGTCGTTGGATACCTTTTTTCAACAGAGGGCAGTCAAATGATGAGGACAGGCAAACATGGAAGTCTTGGTCACAACCTGGGAAAATTCTAGCTTTCAACAAATTCAACTTAATAATTGGGAGCGGAGTCAACAAATTATCCACAGTAGCAACAAACAGATCTTCTTCAATAGCGTTGGCATTGTGACCATGCCTAGGCATTGGAGCAGAAATAACATTCGGTTTCTCAGGCGCTTCAAACTCAACTTCCTTTGCATCTATCAGGTCCTGGATTTTATTCTTCAGAGCCCAACAGTTGTTGGTGTCATGCCCTGGACTTTTAGAATGGTACGCGCATCTGGCGTTCGGATGGTAATATGGAGAAGTAGTATTGGGATTTTTTGGGGCCTCTTTCAAAGTGGCCAGATTCAACTTCAAGAGATGTGGTAGAACTTGGGCTGGAGTCATGTTAATCTTGGTGAATTACCGAACTGGCCTTTCCACCCTTTGCTGGTTATTTCTTGACTGGTCTGATACAGGCTTCGGAATTATAACGGCCCCCACCAATGGTCGGCGCTCGGTTCTTCCCTGATTCCTCTATGAATAGACAGCAGATACTTCCTTTCTTCCAGTGAAGGGATTTTTCACAGCTGTTGAGGCAGACGCGTCCTTCTGAATTTTCCCACTTCTTATACCAGCCTCTATCCTCTCGCCGGTTAAAATCAATTTTGTAAACCCTGCAGAAGAACTCCCAATCAGATGATTGAAGAAAGGTCCTGATAGAGTTCCCAAGAACATGTCCACTAACTCCCTCTCAGATAGAGGGGGTTGCACCCTTCCGGCTAGGTCTCTCCACTTTTGCGCGTAATCTTTGAAGCCCTCGTTGGAAACCATAGCCATACTCTGAAGATGAGTACGGGTAGGCGCCAAGTTGGTGTTGTATTGATACTGTTTATAAAAAGTTGCTGCCAGGTCTTCCCAATTATGGACATCTGCCCTTTCTAATTGGTAGAACCAATCAAGTTGCGTTCCTGATAAACTGTCTTGGAAAAAGTGGACCCACAAGTCTTTGTCGGCAGAGTGTGGTTGAATCTTCCTGACATATGATCTAAGGTGCATTTTAGGGCAAGACACCCCATCATACTTGGCAAATAGTGGCACTTTAAACTTTGGAGGGATTATAATTCCTGACACCAGCCCTAACTCTTCAAAATCTAGCCCTGGTACTCTCTGGATTTCTATAGCGCTTAGTCGCTCTTCAAGGTGTTTGTACTTGTGATCAGTCGGAGGTATTGTTGTTCAGAGTAGCCCTCTTCTTCCTCTTCTTCTTCTTCTTCAGAATATGATGGTACTGCCGTTCCTTTTCCTTTTCTTTCCCCCTCTTCAGATGTTGTTGGAAATTCTAAGGTCCTTCTGGCTTGTCCCTGAAATCTTCTGGCCATGATAACCACACCAGCTGGCTTCTTCTTCTTTTTCTCTTTTTCTTTCTCTAGCAGAGTCTTCAGCTCCTCTTGCCTCTTGGCTAAGGTCATGAGTAACTGTTGAAATTGTGTATTCTGAGCTTGCAGATCTTTGACCGTTTATTCGATATCCATCTTACTGAAATAAACAGTAGAGAGATGAGGAAACTTGTTGCAAAGACCTGTTTATGCTTATGATGAATGACATGTATTCATGCAATGTTTTCAAGGATTTAGAAATTCACATTTGTTTTAAACAAAAAAGAAACACACGTCATATTAATAAGATAGAATTTGAGTACATCAATGCCCCTTGGGCAAAATAATACAGAATTCTAAGGTAAAAAGACGTTGCGCATCCTCTTTGGTGAAATGTAGGTGTTTAGAGTATGCTCTTCATGAAGTAGCCGAGTGAGTTCCAAAACCTTCTTCTCGCTTGCGTAAAATTGGGCTTCTAAAGTATCACGCTCTCCTTTAAGCTGTATCCAACTCCTTTGTAGGTCTTCGAGTGATGTCGACATGTCAGGATGTAGGATAATATATGGAACTTCTCCTTCCTTAACAGGCTCTATAATCACTGGGAGAATGGAGAGATAAGGCATCCTAAGACTTTGAGCGCGGGTTCGTACCCACTTGAGGTAAGGCTCAAGAGGGATGAAATTATTGTGTCCCAAAGTCTTTCTATCCACCTTGTTTGGCATCCTCCAAGCTCGGATGAATCTCTGACGGAGTCCTTGGTCGTCGTTGTCGTAGTCGAAAACCAATCCTTGAATCAGCATATCATGTGAGCCATCCCTTCGGGCATACCCAAACTGTCTTAGAGATAAGCACAGGTTGTAGGTGATGCCTCCCCTAATTCCAAGTAGAGGGACATTAGGGAATTCCCCATAACAGTCGATAATGATAACATTCTCTTTGGATCGAGAACACCAATGAATATCTGAATGTGTAAGCGTCATTAACCTTTGTGACCACCTCAAACCTTGCTCATTCTTCAAGACTGATTGGGGAAGATGGGAAATAAACCATCTTTCCAGGAGAGGAGTGCAACACATGAGAACGCCTCTTTTTCTCATTGTACGAGTGTGAAAAGAGTGGAGGATATCCCCAAGCAATGTAGGCACCGGGTTGCGAGACATGAAGATTTTGACAGCACTCACTCACATCTATGAGTTGGTCAGGATTAGGGAACAAGACCATCCCATAAATGAGAAGAGCTACAATCTCCTCAAAATCTTGCAAGTCTAGGGAATTCCAACAGCTTTGGGCCTTCTCAAACAGAAACTTTGACAAGAAGCCTTTGACACCACTTCTAGTTTCCCAATGAGTTGTGACATCAGATGAGTGCAAGTGAAGGGCTTGAGCAATCTCTTCTGGCTTTGGATATCTTTCCGTACTGTTGAAGGGTAGTTGATTGAGAATAGGAATCCTCAGAAGTTGAGAGAATTCTTCCAAAGTGGGCACAAGTTGATAGTCAGGAAATGTAAAGCAGTGATGGAAAGGGTCAAAAAATTGGAAGAGAACCTTCATCATATCCTCCTCTGTGTTGGAAGTGACCAAGTTGAGTAGACGACTATGCCTCTCGGTGAATGGAGAGTTCTCAGGAATCTTTGAAGCCAGCTCCTTGAGTTGTGGAGGAATTCTCACAAGGCTGATTTGGATAGTTTTCCTGCGAAGTGATTCCATAACCTACAAAACAAGAACAAAGATGAATCTCTAAAATCCTTGAAATGGTTAGTGAATGCATATGATGTTCATGATGTCCATGATGTCATGCACAAGTGTATATGTACAAGCAAATCAAACAAGTTCTTAGTTTAGGCTTGCATGGGGTTTCATAGGTAAGCACCCTCTTGAAGTTTAGTTGGCTCAACCTGTCCTAACAATAGTAATCGGGTTCTAAGGAGCTCAATATCACTGGATTGTTTCCTTGTTCATTGTTTCAGTTCAAGCCTCTTTACTGGAGACCGAAATATTCCAAGAAACCAACCCTTAGTGCGTGGAGTATCGAGTATCTACCAACTTTCGGACTGTACCGAAGCCGGTCATCTCACTACATCCTAAAAGGCCAAGTTGGTCAAGTAAAGGTTCTAGAAGTTCATTAGTGCTTCATGACATCACTCAGTGGCCCCATATTCTCTTTGATTGATTCAAAGGCTACCGATACCCACAAATATGTTGCACTAACATAGCTATTGCTTAGACCATGTCGGTATACCCTGCACAGTTTACACAATGTATTGCTATTTACCTATAATGTTTCCCAAATCCGGGTGGAGGATTCAAACCCAAACAAAGAACCATAATTGTAAAGCAAACAAATCAAACAAATGTAAGCAAATAAATATGATCTAAACCCTAAGGTAACCCCACTTTTAGAATTAATTCCCCAGCAGAGTCGCCAGTTCTGTGATGCAGCGGGAGAACTGACTTGAGGTTTACGTTTGTGTTTGCAAATGTTGCGGTTAGCAAGAGTCGCCACCGACTTTTCTTTTATCCAAAAGGAAAGGTAAAAAAGCACAGGAAAGACCTTTGAGATGTTTTCTTGAGTTCAGGGGGTAGATTATGAAAAGGGAATGTGCTAGCACCCTTTTCATCCTTGGTTTTTCATGGGCTCTTAGTTACTTGTTTAGATCACTTGCTTTGCTTTGTTTTGTTTGAAATGGTGCTTGGTGTGGTTTTGAAAGTATTTTGTAAAAGAGGCCATTCGTTTTGGCAATCTTTGTAATGATTCTCGTTCGTAAGAATGTATACAAAGATGTTTGTCTTTTGAAAATGTTTTCAATGTTTTGAAAAATGTTTCGAAATGTGTGTGTGTTTTTGAAAATAGCACGGATTATTTTGAAATGTAACAAGTAACTAGAAGCTAATCTACCTACTCAAATGTCTTTCTTGTGCATTTTTATTCCTTTGACATTGTTGACTTACCATTGATTTGGTAAGCAACCTTATCTTTGGATGTAAACGGGACGGGCGTGGGTCATCGTATAACCATGATAGCAATGTTGCCAAGTATCTTAGCATGTTTGAGGGACCAAGATAATTTTGTTTAGGCAACCTTTGTATAGAGTTATCGAGGGACTATGATCTTATAATTGTTTTGTTTTGCCAAGATACTTCGCGTGCATAACATGGCCATTTTTATCTAGGCAACCAAGTGGGAGAAACCCTAAGGATGCTTGTGTGCAATGTGTGTCATTTTCATGCTTTTGTCTTGCATTTAGGGTTTTCTATTTTGCTTTTGTTTTTGTTTTTGTCATGCAAACCCTAGTTACTAAGCATAGTATATAAAGCAATAAATTGCATAAAATAAACTAAGCTATTACAACAATTATTATGGGAGGGGGGATACAAGTTTTGAATGGGGATTTTTGCACAAATATAAACCTAAATATATTATTACAACCCAATCGAATATTGTGCGAATTAAATAAATGTACAAGTATTTAAAATGCAATGCAATGTATTTATGTAAAAAATGTTTTGGTATTTGTTTTTTGTATGAGAAAATAATTTAACCTAAACCCTAAAAAATGAGGGAAAATAATATTATTTTTGGAGGGGTGAAAGCCTAGTTTTTTTAACTAAACGTAAATAATGCTTTATGTTATTATTTTGTCCATTTTTTGTACAAGAAAAATAATAAATAATTTTATGTTTAAATATTAAAAATTAAATATGTATAAAAATAAATATTTTATGTGTATAAATAATATAATAAAGATATGTAGTATTTTTAATTATATTTACAAATTATTTAAAGAAAATAAAATCTATTTATCCTAATAATACTATTTTTTATGCAAAAAATAATAAATAAAATAAAACAAAATTTGCAAAAAATAAAGAAAATATTTTTAGAATTTTTACCATTCAGAAAAAATAAATAAAAGCAATAAAAATGAAAATAGGGAAAAGATATGAAAAATATACAAAACTAGTCAGGGGGTGCAAATAATAATTCAGGGGATGCAAATAGTGAAAACAAAAAGCCCAAAAGCGCCAAAAAGCCCAGAACAAGCTTCATCCCGGTCCTTGGTCATCCCTGCGCGTGCGTTTCAGCTCCACCTGCAACTGTCATATGCTTGCACAAAAACAAAAACTCATAACATGAAACATGTGGCATTTGAGCTCACGATTCCAGCCATATAAATTATGTGACCTAACTCTAAAAGATCAGAGAGAATTTTGGTAGCCCTAATTCGTGACCTAACTTTTTCAACATTTTCAAACTTCAAATTCTCTCAGCACGGTTAATATAAATGAAAAGTATGCATATGTCAGCTTCACCATGATATGGACTACATTTTTTCTTCACAAATCGTGGCTTGAGGATGCCTATTCAGAGAGATAGAGTTTAAGAAAATACCTCCTTCAGTTGGATTCGAGTAGAGCAATGTAAGGACTTTAATGGAGGCTTGAGGATTGTGTTAGCTTCCTTGAACTTCCTTCAAGCTATTCCAATGCTTACTTTGCTTTGAGGATAACTGGAACTCTCTGGACAAGTCAAGTTGCAAGCTTCAAAAGTGAAAATGGTGGATGCTGAAACAGGGCTTATAGAACCAGGGTAAGGGCTTGGCTTGCTTTGGTATGATATGTTGAAAGTGTTTGAAGTGTTAAAATACAAACACACGAGTCAAAAATTAGTTGGCTTGGGTTTTGCAGAAATGCTGTGTTTGGACAGAAAAATGGTGTTTTTGAGTTTTGGGGAGTTTTTGCTTCAATCTGATCGTGCTAAGCCTCACCACAACTTTGTGTATTTGTCAAGAAATGATACAAAGTCCACTCCTTACTAGTTGTACAAGTTCTGACCTTTTGGCAACCTTTCTTGCATTTTAAGTAAAGTGAGGTGACCAATGCTACCATGCCTGTACTTGCTTGCTTGAGAGCTGCAAAGAGCTTATACAAATTTCTCAAGACCTGTGTGAATTGCTTGCACCAAAGGGACAGGTCCAAGGCTCAAGATTGACAAAGTTGCAAAAGTTGCACTTTATGAAAATGGGAATGTGAACTTTTGGCCAAAAATGGAATTATCTCTTGTACAAAGCTTCAAAAGCAAAAATAATGCCTTTAGCTTCTGAGTTTGCATTTAATTATGGAGTGTAAAGTGAGTTTAGGACCTGTAAAGCAAGATACAAATAGCATGGATCTGATTTGCAACTTGATGCTTTGTAAAAATGGCTTGAACAAAAGTGATAAAATGCCAACTTCCCTTCTTCGATTCTCCCTAACCAAAAATGATTTTGGAGAGTTATTTGACATTTTGGAAAGCTTGCAATGTGCTATATAATCCATATTTGAAATGCATCTTGAGATACCTCTTGGAACTAGGTGAAAAATTGCCATGAAGTTGGGTCCAAAACCTACCTAAATTAGGGCAAAATTTCACTAAGTTATTTAGTTCATGGACCTATATTCACAAATTCATAACTTGAGATCCAAGAATCTTTTGGGAAAAGTTTGTAAAGAAAAGTTGTAGATTTCATGAAGGACTACAACTTTCATGTTGGAAGTTTTCTTTGAATCAAAATGCATCATGGCGAAAAAGTGGTGAAAAGTTGGGAAAAAATAAGACAATTTCCATACTTAGAAAAATTCTAAGTTATGAAAATTTTCAAATTCAAAACCCTAATTTTCAAAATTGGTTTTCTTGGTGAACAAGTTTCATATTTTGACATATCTTGATGAATTATGACCCTTGGCACTTGATTTTGACCAAAAAGTCAAAGTTTGACTTTTCAGTGTACAGTTGACTTTTGATCAGTTGACTGCAAAACTCATCTGTCAATCCAATGAACTTGAGATCTTTTTAACCATGTAATTAGGTCAAGATGATTCCATTGAACTCTTTAAATCATGTTTGAACTCAATTGGTCATTGGCTAGGTTAAAAAAATCAGAAATTGCCCTTTCTCAGTCAAAACCCTAATTTTGACCATTTTGCCCTTTTGATGATTTGATCAAATTTCTTGAGGAGTTGTGATCCAATCTTGATCAAATGGTACATATGAGTCCAAAATGTTAATGTGGATAAAAAATTATGAAGTTTGACTGTAAATTGGCCATGGTTGACCTTTTCCCCAATACAGTTGATTTTTAGGTCAATTGTTCAATTGATTGATAAAAAATGTGGTTCAAGGCTTGAAACTTAACATGAACAATCTTAGGGGTCCAAAATGGTATATGAAAGTCACATGAAGCATTGGTGGTCCAAAAATCCTTGTGCAAACTCAAACCCTAATTTTGGGTTATCAATGCAAGATGAGATGTCTTGACCTGACCAAAACCTAATCTTGTCTTGAGTCCAAGAAGTCTTGTGAGAAAAATCTTGATAAATAAGAGGGCAAATTTTGGGGTACAACTTCTTCCCCTGTTCAATCTTCTTGAACCATGAAGAGTTAGATTGGCGAGTTTTGTCGTTCGTGACTCGAAAGTAAAAGATGATTGGACACTAGAGTGCCCATAAATTTGCACTCGACAAAAATGTAGTTGAGGGAATGGGCTTAAAGATGCCATTTTGAGAGATGATAAAATCTTGTTAGAGATGGGCTTGTAGATGCCATCCAAGAACGTTTGCTGAATTGTAAGTGGTAAGTCAGAAGAATAAGTATCAAAACAGTGTCCGCATCTGGAACGTATCTGAACTGTATCTAAAGACTAATCCTGTATGAGCAACAGAATAGCATCCGTGTCTTGAGCGTATCCGAGCTGTATATGAACTTGAAATCTAAATGTGAAATATGAATGAGTGACATAATGGCAACCGTGTCTGGAGCGTATCTGAACTGTATCTGAGTGCTGAATCTGAATGAGTAACAAAATGACTTCCATGTCTGGAGTGTATCTGAACTGTATCTTTGAAAGCTGAATCTGAATGAGTAATAGAATGACTTCCGTGTCTGGAGTGTATCTGAACTGTATCTTTGAAAGCTGAACCTGAATGAGTAACAGAATGACTTCCGTGTCTGGAGTGTATATAAACTGTATCATGATTGCATATTGTTAAACGGTAGCTGTTAATCTTATCCTAAAAAGGGTAAAATGTTAGCTGAAACACAAAGTTATGTTGCATGAAATGTATGATGAAATATATGTACTTTATCAATGTTTATGATATATGGATGTAATGTATGCGTATGTAAGTTGATTTGCTGTATTGCTGAGGAAAATAAAATCCTTGACTACTGCTGGGGACAAAAAATCCTTGATTGCTGAGGATATGTGGACTCTTCATGTCTTGAAGTTGGAGTATTGAGAAAAATTCTGTTGCGAGCAATGCCATATACTGCTTGAGTAATCTGCTTGGGGAATCCATAGAATTTTGTTGACTTCTACTGGGGATTACACAAAGGGAATCCTTGTTCTGCTGGGGAATAAAGAAAACTCTGTGGGGAAGAAAACTTATTCCTGTTTGGAAAAAGGTTCAGGAGTTTCGGTCGTCTGCCACTCTACTGGGAAGTTATCCTAGGTTGGGGAGAAACAAAAGTTAACTGTTATCTGGTTGACTTTCAGACTTCAAGACAACTTGCTGGGGAATTTGGAGAAACTGAATGGTTTCTGCTGGGGATTGATAGTTTGAAATTTTGGCTCCACTGGGGATTGATAGTTTGAAATTTTGGCTTCGCTGGGGATTGATAGTTGGAAGTTTTGGCTCCACTGGGGATTTGAATGATGTACTGTAGGGATTGCTCATGGAATATCCCAAAGACATTTTCCTATGCTTTCAGTCTTTCAGTAATTGTTCTTTTCCATTTTGTTTATTTGTAAACAGTAATTATGTTCAAATGCATATGTTCATTAATGAATCATTGGACGTTTTTGCAAATAAAAACACAAGTGTAAAGAAAAAGATAAATACTTTTCTGTACTTTGAAAGAGATATCTTTGTATTTACTTTGAATAAGTATTTTGTACAAAGGAGACAAACATCCTAGTAAGAGGATGGTGTCATAAAAGTAAGAAAAATTTATACAAAGAAAGATAGCTATGTGTAAAAATCCCATGGAGTTCCCATTCTGCTATAGCCTTCGTATCTCCGAGTATCTTGTCCATTTGTTGCTTCGTCCGAAGATGATTGAATTTATCAGAAGCTTCGGGTTTGTCAGTGAAGAGATTGTCCTCAAAGTGATCCGACGAGACATAGTCATACGCTTTAATTCCCTAACTTTTGCCTGGACCGCCCTTTCGGGTTTTCAGTCCACCGGGAAACCCTTTTTTGCCCAAGTCGCCCTTTCGGGTTTTCAACTTGCCGGGTGTACAAATTTTTTTATTTTATCCCTAATTTTTGCCCGAACCTTTTTGGTTCGCCGGGATGCCCTTGTTTTTCCTAGGTGTGTCAACCTAGCGGGTCTCTTATGCATAGTATCTTTTGACTATGTCTGCGTTCATAGGGTGTGGCAGGTCATCACCGTCCATGGTGGTTAGGATCATTGCCCCACCAGAAAAGATGTTCTTGATTACAAATGGTCCTTCATAGGTAGGAGTCCATTTGCCCCTGGGATTAATTTGTGGCAAGATGATGCGCTTGATCACTAAATCCCCAACTTGATATACCTGGTGTCTGACTTTCTTGTTGAAAGCTTTAATCATCCGTTTTTGATACGTCTGACCATGGTAAACAGCAGTGAGTCTCTTTTCGTCAATCAAGTTCAGTTGATCAAGTCGGGTCTGGATCCAATCATCTTCACTCAAACCTGCATCCTTCATAATTCTCAAGGAGGGGATCTGAACCTCAATAGGTAAAACAACCTCCATGCCATAAACCAAAGAATAGGGTGTTGCTCCAGCTGACGTGCAAGCCGTGGTACGATACCCGTGGAGAGAAAACGGTAGCATCTCATGCCAGTCCTTGTAGGTGACTGTCATCTTTTGTATGATCTTCTTAATATTTTTGTTAGCAGCTTCGACTGCACCATTCATCTTTGGCCTATAGGGGGATGAATTGTGATGTTGAATCTTGAACTGCTCGCACAAGGCGGTGATCATAGTATTGTTAAGGCTTGTACCGTTATCAGCGATGATCCTTTCGGGGATATCGTACCGGCAAATAAGATTCTGATTGATGAAGCGGGTAACAACATTCTTAGTAACGGATGCGAAGGAAGCTGCTTCGACCCATTTGGTGAAATAGTCAATGGCCACTAGAATGAAGCGGTGTCCATTGGAGGCTGTAGGCTTGATCTCCCCAATCATGTCTATTCTCCACATAGCGAAAGGCCAAGGAGCTGTTAAGACATTTAGAGGAACCGGAGGCACGTGCACCTTGTCTGCATAGATTTGACACTTATGACAAGTCCGAGAGTGTTGATAGTAGTCAGCTTCCATGGTAGACCAGTAATAGCCTGCCCGTAGAATCTTCTTTGCCATCGTATGCCCACTAGAGTGAGTGCCAAAGGTACCTTCATGCAATTCAGCCATGATCTTTTCAGCTTCAATCTTGTCCACACAACGGAGCAGAATATAATCATGATTACGTTTGTACAGGATGCCATTACTTAGGAAGAACTTAGCTGAGAATCTCCTTAAGAACTTTTTGTCACTGACTGAAGCTCCTTTTGGATATTCTTGAGCCTCGAGATACCTTTTGACTTCATGAAACCACAGCTGGCCCACTATTTCTTCGGTATTAATCTCGTGACAGTGTGTTGGTTCGTCCATCCGTTCAATGGTGATTTGGGGAGCCTCGTCATCCCAATTAAGTTTAAACATAGATGACATTGTAGCTAGAGCATCTGCTAGCTGATTTTCTTCTCACAGGAAATGCTCGAAGGTAATCTGCTCGAAATGTGGTAACAATGTCAAAACATGTTCTTTGTAAGGGATGAGGTTTGGATGCTTAGTGTGCCATTCTCCTTTGATCTGACTGATGACCAAAGCTGAATCCCCAAACACATCTAAAGATTTGATACCCAAGTCTATGGTAGCCTTGAGTCCAAAGATGCATGCTTCATATTCTGCCATGTTGTTTGTACAGTTGAAGCAAAGTCTGGAAGTGAAAGGAGTATGGCATCCTTCCGGAGATATGAGTACAGTGCCGATACTGTTACCAAGTGCATTGGACGCCCAATCAAAGTACAGGGTCCATCGGGATCCTTGTTCAGGTCCGTCATATGGTCTGATCTCTTCACAGTTGTCTACTGTCATGATGTCTTCGTGAGGGAAGTCGAACTTCATGGATTAATAATCTTCTACAACTTGATGAGCCAGATGATCAGCTAGCACACTGCCCTTTATAGCTATTTGGGTAGTGTACTGTATGTCATATTCTGTTAGGATCATCTGCCATCTAGCTATCCTCCCAGACAAAGCAGGCTTCTCAAAGATGTACTTTATCGAATCCATCTTAGATATCAGCAAAGTGGTATGAGTCAACATATACTGTCTTAGCCGGCGAGCAGCCCATACCAAAGCACAACAAGTTTTCTCGAGCAGCGAATATCTGGTTTCACAATCGGTAAACTTTTTACTTAGGTAATAAATAGCGTGCTCTTTTCGGCCAGACTCGTCATGCTGCCCCAGTACGCACCCCATTGAATTCTCTAAGACGGTCAGATACATGATTAGCGGTCTTCCCTCGACGGGTGGCTTCAAGACAAGAGGCTCTAGCAAATACTCCTTGATTTTATCGAAAGCAATCTGGCAATCATCATTCCATCTGACTACTTGATCTTTCTTCAAAAGCTTGAAGATTGGCTCACAAGTAGACGTTAGGTGAGAAATGAATCTGGCAATATAGTTTAGGCGTCCCAAAAAACCTCTGACTTCCTTCTCAGTGCGAGGAGCAGGCATTTCTTGTATTTCTTTGACTTTGGCAGGATCAACCTCGATGTCTTTGTTGCTGACAATGAAACCTAAGAGTTTACCGGACCAGACTCCGAATGTACAATTGTTTGGGTTCAACCTTAACTTGTACTCCTTCAACCTGAAAAACAACTTTTGCAAGTGATCAAGGTTTTCTTCTTCAGTTTGTGATCGGGCTATCATGTCATCTACGTAGACCTCTATCTCATGATGTATCATATCATGAAACAAAGCTACCATGGCGCGTTGATAGGTTGCCTCGACATTCTTTAGTCCGAATGGCATCACTTTGTAGCAGAACGTACCCCACTGTGTGACAAATGTAGTTTTCTCCATGTCCTCAGGTGCCATTTTGATCTGGTTATAGCCTGAGAATCCGTCCATGAAAGAAAATACTTTATGCTGGGCTGTATTGTCGACCAGGATGTCGATGTGCGGAAGTGGAAAATCATCTTTAGGGCTGGCCCTGTTTAAATCTCTATAATTCATGCACATCCTTACTTTGCCATCCTTTTTAGGCACGGGAACAATGTTGGCCACCCATTGAGGATAGGAAGTAACAACCAGAAATCCAGCATTGAACTGCTTCATAACTTCTTCTTTGATCTTCTCTGACATGTCAGGTCTCATGCGACAGACTTTTTATTTCACTGGTGGACAGTCTTCTCTTATGGGTAGACGATGTACCACAATGTCTGTATCGAGTCCCGGCATGTCTTTATATGACCAGGAAAAGATCTCAACATAATCATGTAATAGCTGAATTAGGCGTTCCTTGACACTCGACTCTAGATTGGCACCCACTTTGATTTCCTTCTTATCTTCCTCGGTACCCAAGTTGATTGTATCCAACAGCTCCTCATGAGGCTGAATAGCTCTTTCCTCTTGTTGTAATAGTCTAGCCAATTCCCCTGGCACCTTGCAATCTTCCTCACCTTCATATTCGGCTTGGTAGATCAGATCTTCAGAGTCACTGAAGGCTATAGTAGTATCGTTACCCATGGGATCCGGAATGGAAGGGTACATGCATTTGTGAGTGTGGGTGTGTGTAAGGGTATAGCCATCTTAAAACAATAAAATGTAAAAGAAAGACAATGAGCATAAAAATTTTATATGTGAAAAAGCATCCATGATTCATTGAATGACATATGTAGATGAAATAAAAACCCTTACAAATGGACCATTGTGCCTCGGGTAAGACACAAGGTTTTTAAAGTGCGAATTGTTTGTGAATTATTACAAGTCCAACAGAAATGTAAAAAGATAAATTACTGAGATATGAAAGTTATTGGGACAAAGTCTTTGGCTTCCCAGTTGCAAAGTCCTCCGCTGACAGTAGGAAATATCCAATCTTCCAAGCTTCCATCCTCCTCTTTGTCTTCCACTGCATTGACCCCTTGGTTGGTAATCTTCACAGGTTCCCCCCCAGCACGGGCACGGCGCACAACCTTCTGACCAGTTGAAGTAAACCCCAAGCCAAACTTGTTTGATTTGTAAGGAATGTCTGGAAGCTGACCCCAGATGGCGAATCCCCCTTCTTCCACTACTGCCTTTGCATCCTTTAAAGATGACATCCGAAGTGGAGGTCTGGTGATTTTAGGAATCGAAGATACCGCCTTGGTCGCTGCTACTTTTGGAGAGAATTCTTCAAAATGTTGGAAAGGGGTCTCAATGAATTCTCCATCCAACTCTACATATCAGAAAGAATTCAGATGACTAATCATGTACTCCTCCTCCCCATGGACAATTATGATCTTCCCTTGGACATGGTACTTTAGCATTTGATGCAAAGTGGAGGTGACAACACCGACATTGTGGATCCAAGGGCGTCCCAACAGACAAGAATAAGAAGGACGAATGTCCATCACATAGAAGGTTGAGTTGAACACCTGAGTTCCCACCTTTATTGGGATGTCCACCTCCCCTTGGACCATCCTCTTCGAACCATCAAAAGCTCTCACCACTATATTGCTGGGTTTTAAAGTCAGCCCCTCGCAATCCAATATATCAAGGGCTTTCTTCGGTAAGACGTTCAAAGATGATCCTGTATCAACCAAAAACATGAGCTAGGATTGTTCCTCTACACTCCACAGAGACATGTAATGCCTCGTTGTGTTTTCTCCCTCTGGGTGTCAAGTCAGCATCGGAGGAGCCCAAGCCATTATCAGCTGTCAAACTGGCCACAAAGTCCTGGAACTGGTCAGCAGACGTCTCTTGCAGCACATGAGCTGTCTTCAGAAATTTTACCAAAGCTTTGGCATGTGCTTCAGAGCACAGCAACAGAGCTAGCATAGAGATCTTGGAAGGGGTTTGCCCCAACTGTTCGACCACATCATAATCACTCTTCTTAATTATCCTCAGGATTTCTTGGATGTGTCAGGAATAACTAGTGATTGAGCCTTCGTCTGGACAGGCTCCTCTTGAACGTTCTTTCCTTTATTCTCAGCAATGGAAGTAGGGATAGGAATTGTATTGTCTTTGTCAGTGGGTACGCTTGCAGGTACAATCACTGGTACATAGGTAATATTTGGAACGGCCACGGGTCCAAAGACTGCTGTTGGAGGAGCAATCTCTGGAGAGAAGATCCTACCACTGCGGGTGATCTTGCTAGTTCCAACAATATTGCTAATGTCGGAATTGTCCTCTTCGGATCTTTCTTCTTCGACAGTCAGTTCATCCTGTTTAATATCATGGTAGTAGATTTCTCCACCATAATTCCATGGTACTGTTTTATCTGATTTGTATGGGGTCGGCCCGGGCATTGTAATCTTAAGCGGAGTAGTCTTTGGAGCAGGTGTAATCCTAACGGGTCTTTTAGGGGCCCTGGAAGGATGGGCATAGATGGTTATTATAGAAACTTCTTTAACTGGAATGGGTGAAACAGGAGCATTCTCAAACAAAATTTCTTGATTATCCATCAGTCGTTGGATACCTTTTTCCAACAGAGGGCAGTCAAATGACGAGGAAAGGCAAACATGGCAGTCTTGGTCACAACCTGGGAAAATTCTAGCTTTCAACAAATTTAATTTAATAATTGGGAGCGGAGTCAACAAATTATCCACGGTAGCAACAAACAGATCTTCTTCAATAGCGTTGGCATTGTGACCATGCCTAGGCATTGGAGCGGAAATAACATTCGGTTTCTCAGACGCTTCAAACTCAACTTCCTTTGCATCTATCAGGTCCTGGATTTTATTCTTCAGAGCCCAACAGTTGTTGGTGTCGTGCCCTGGACTTTCAGAATGGTACGCGCATCTAGCGTTCGGATGGTAATATGGAGAAGTAGTATTGGTAATTTTTGGGGCCTCTTTCAAAGTGGCCAGATTCAACTTCAAGAGATGTGGTAGAACTTGGGCTGGAGTCATGTTAATCTTGGTGAATTTCCGAACTGGCCTTTCCACCCTTTGCTGGTTATTTCTTGGCTGGTCTGATGCAGGCTTCAGAATCATAACGGCTCCCACCGTTGGTCGGCGCTTGGTTCTTCCCTGGTTCCTCTGTGAATAGAAAGCATATACTTCCTTTCTTCCAGTGAAGGGCTTTTTCACAGCTGTCGAGGCAAACACGTCCTTCTGAATTTTCCCACTCCTTATACCAACCTCTATCCTCTCGCCGGTTTAAATCAATTCTGTAAACCCTGCAGAAGAACTCCCAATCAGATGATTGAAGAAAGGTCCTGATAGAGTTCCCAAGAACATGTCCACCAACTCCCTCTCAGATAGAGGGGGTTGCGCCCTTCCGGCTAGGTCTCTCCACTTTTGTGCGTAATCTTTGAAGCCCTCATTAGAAACCATAACCATACTCTGAAGCTGAGTATGGGTAGGCGCCAAGTCGGCGTTGTATTGATACTGTTTATAAAAAGCTGCTGCCAGGTCTTCCCAATTATGGACATCTGCCCTTTCTAATTGGTAGAACCAATCAAGTTGCGTTCCTGATAAACTCTCTTGGAAAAAGTGGACCCACAAGTCTTTGTCGGCAGAGTATGGTTGAATCTTCCTGACATATGATCTAAGGTGCATTTTAGGGCAAGACACCCCATCATACTTGGAAAATAGTGGCACTTTAAACTTTGGAGGGATTACAATTCCTGACACCAGCCCTAACTCTTCAAAATCTAGCCCTGGTACTCTCTGGATTTCCATATCGCTTAGTCGCTCTTCAAGGTGTTTGTACTTGTCATCAGCCGAAGGGTATTGTTGTTCAGAGTAGTCCTCTTCTTCCTCTTCTTCTTCTTCAGAATCTGATGGTACTGCCGTTCCTTCTGGCTTGTCCCTGAAATCTTCTGCCCATGATAACCACACTAGCTGGCTTCTTCTTCTTTTTCTCTTTTTCTTTCTCTAGCAGAGTCTTAAGATCCTCTTGCCCCTTGGCTAAGGTCATGAGTAACTGTTGAAATTTTGTATTCTGAGCTTGCAGATCTTTGACCGTTTGTTCGATATCCATCTTACTGAAGTAAACAGTAGAGAGATGAGGAAACTTGTTGCAAAGACCTGTTTATGCTTATGATGAATGATATGTATTCATGCAATGTTTTCAAGGATTTAGAAATTCATATTTGTTTTAAACAAAAAAGAAACACACGTCATATTAATAAGATAGAATTTGAGTACATCAATGCCCCTTGGGCAAAATAATACAGAATTCTAAGGTAAACAGACGTTGCACATCCTCTTTGGTGCAATGTAGGTGTTTAGAGTCTGCTCTTCATGAAGTAGCCGAGTGAGTTCCAAATCCTTCTTCTCGCTTGCGTAGAATTGGGCTTCGAAAGTATCATACTCTCCTTTAAGCTGTATCCAACTCCTTTGTAGGTCTTCGAGGGATGTCGGAATGTCAGGATGTAGGATAGTGTATGGAACTTCTCTTTCCTTAACAGGCACTATAATCACTGGGAGAATGGAGAGATAAGGCATCCTAAGACTTTGAGGGCGGGTTCGTACCCACTTGAGGTAAGGCTCAAGAGGGATGAAATTCTTGTGTCCCAAAGTCTTGCTATCCACCTTGTTTGGCATCCTCCAAGCTCGGATGAATCTCTGACAGAGTCCTTGGTTGTCGTTGTCGTAGTCGAGAACCAATCCTTGAATCAACATATCATGTGGGCCATCCCTTCGGGCATACCCAAACTGTCTTAGAGATAAGCACGGGTTGTAGGTAATTCCTCCCCTAATGCCAAGTAGATGGACATTAGGGAATTCCCCACAACGGTCAATAATGATAACATTCTCTTTGGATCGAGAACACCAATGAATATCTGAATGTGTAAGCGTCATTAACCTTTGTGACCACCTCAAACCTTGCTCATTCTTCAAGACTGATTGGGGAAGATGAGAAATAAACCATCTTTCCAGGAGAGGAGTGCAACACATGAGAACGCCTCTTTTCCTCATTGTACGAGTGTGAAAAGAGTGGAGGATATCCCCATGCAATATAGGCACCGGGTTGCGAGACATGAAGATTTTGACAGCACTCACATCTATGAGTTGGTCAGGATTAGGGAACAAGACCACCCCATAGATGAGAAGAGCTACAATCTCCTCAAAAGCTTGCAAGTCTAGGGAATTCCAACAGCTTTGGGCCTTCTCAAACAGAAACTTTGACAAGAAGCCTTTGACACCACTTCTAGTTTTCCAATGAGTTGTGACATCAGATGAGTGCAAGTGCGGGGCTTGAGCAATCTCTTCTGGCTTTGGATCTCTTTGCGTACCTTTGAAGGGTAGTTGATTGAGAATAGGAATCCTCAGAAGTTGAGAGAATTCTTCCAAAGTGGGCACAAGTTGATAGTTAGGAAATGTGAAGCAGTGATGCAAAGGGTCAAAAAGCTGGAAGAGAACCTTCATCATATCTTCCTCTGTGTTGGAAGTGAACAAGTTGAGTAGACAACCATGCCTCTTGGTGAATGGAGAGTTCTCAGGAATCTTTGAAGCCAACTCCTTGAGTTGTGGAGGAATTCTCACAAGGTTGATTTGGATAGTTTTCCTGCGAAGTGATTCCATAACCTACAAAACAAGAACAAAGATGAATCTCCAAAATCCTTGAAATGGTTAGTGAATGCATATGATGTTCATGATGCCCATGATGTCATGCACAAGTATATATGTACAAGAAAATCAAACAAGTTCTTAGTTTAGGCTTGCATGGGTTTTCATAGGTAAGTACCCTCTTGAAGCTTAGTTGTCTCAACCTGTCCTAACAATAGTAACCGGGTTCTAAGGAGCTCAATATCACTGGATTGTTTCCTTGTTCATTGTTTCAGTTCAAGCCTCTTTACTGGCGACCGAAATATTCCAAGAAACCAACCCTCAATGAGTGTAGTATCGAGTATCTACCAATTTCGGACTGCACCAAAGCCGGTCATCTCACTACATCCTAAAAGGCCAAGTTGGTCAAGTAAAGGTTCTAGAAGTTCATTAGTGCTTCATGACATCACTCAGCGGCCTCGTATTCTCTTTGATTGACTCAAAGGCTACCGGTACCCACAAATATGTCGCACTAACATAGCTATTACTTAGACCATATCGGTGTACCCCACACAGTTTCCACAACGTATTGCTATTTACCTATAATGTTTCCCAAATCCGGGTGGAGGATTCAAACCCAAACAAAGAACCATAATTGTAAAGCAAACAAATCAAACAAATGTAAGCAAATAAATGTGATCTAAACCCTAAGGTATCCCCACTTTTAGAATTAATTCCCCAGCATAGTCGCCAGTTCTGTGATGCGGTGGGAGAACTGACTTGAGGTTTGTGTTTGTGTTTGCAAATGTTGCGGTTAGCAAGAGTCGCCACCAACTTTTCTTTTATCCAAAAGGAAATGTAAAAAAGCACAGGAAAGACCTTTGAGATGTTTTCTTGAGTTCGGGGGGTAGATTATGAAAAGGGAAGGTGCTAACACCCTTTTCATCCATGGTTTTCCATGGGCTCTTAGTTACTTGTTTAGATCACTTGCTTTGCTTTGTTTTGTTTGAAATGGTGCTTGGTGTGGTTTTGAAAGTATTTTGTAAAAGAGGCCATTTGTTTTGGCAATCTTTGTAATGATTCTCGTTCGTAAGAATGTATACAAAGATGTTTGTCTTTTGAAAATGTTTTCAATATTTTCAATGTTTTGAAAAATGTTTTGAAATGTGTGTGTGTTTTTGAAAATAGCAAGGATTGTTTTGAAATGTAACAAGTAACTAGAAGCTAATCTACCTACTCAAATGTCTTTCTTGTGCATTTTTATTCCTTTGACATTGTTGACTTACCATTGATTTGGTAAGCAACCTTATCTTTGGATGTAAACGGAACGGGCATGGGTCATCGTATAACCATGATAGCAATGTTGCCAACTATCTTACCATGTTTGAGGGACCAAGATCATTTTGTTTAGGCAACCTTTTTATAGCGTCATCGAGGGACTATGATCTTATAATTGTTTTGTTTTTCCAAGATACTTCGCGTGCATAACATGGCCATTTTTATCTAGGCAACCAAGTGGGAGAAACCCTAAGGATGCTTGTGTGCAATGTGTGTCATTTTCATGCTTTTGTCTTGCATTTAGGGTTTTCTATTTTGCTTTTGTTTTTGTTTTTGTCATGCAAACCCTAGTTACAAAGCATAATATATAAAGCAATAAATTGCATAAAATAAACTAAGCTATTATAACAATTATTATGGGAGGGGGGATATAAGTTTTGAATGGGGATTTTTGCACAAATATAAACCTAAATATATTATTACAACCCAATCGAATATTGTGCGAATTAAATAAATGTACAAGTATTTAAAATGCAATGCAATGTATTTATGTAAAAAATGTTTTGGTATTTGTTTTTTGTATGAGAAAATAATTTAACCTAAACCCTAAAAAATGAGGGGAAATAATATTATTTTTGGAGGGGTGAAACCCTAATTTTTTTAACTAAAAGAAAATAATGCTTTATGTTATTATTTTGTCCATTTTTTGTACAAGAAAAATAATAAATAATATTATGTTTAAATATTAAAAATTAAATATGTATACAAATAAATATTTTATGTGTATAAATAATATAATAAAGATATGTAGTATTTTTAATTATATTTACAAATTATTTAAGAAAATAAAATCTATTTATCCTAATAAAACTATTTTTTATGCAAAAAATAATAAATAAAATAAAATAAAATTTGCAAAAAATAAAGAAAATATTTTTAGGATTTTTATCATTCAGAAAAAATAAATAAAAGTAATAAATATGAAAATATGGAAAAGATATGAAAAATATACAAAACTAGTCAGGGGGTGCAAATAATAATTCAGGGGGTGCAAATAGTGAAAACAAAAAGCCCAAAAGCGCCAAAAAGCCCAGAACAAGCTTCATCCCTGTCCTTCGTCATCCCTGCGTGCGCGTTTCAGCTCAACCTGCAACTCTCATATGCTTGCACAAAAACAAAAACTCATAACATGAAACATGTGGCATTTGAGCTCACGATTCCAGCCATATAAATTATGTGACCTAACTCTAAAAGACCAGAGAGAATTTTGGTAGCCCTAATTTGTGACCTAACTTTTTCAACATTTTCAAACTTTAAATTCTCTCAGCACAGTTAATATAAATGAAAAGTATGCATATGTACAGCTTCACCATGATATGGACTACATTTTTTCTTCACAAATCGTGGCTTGAGGATGCCTATTCAGAGAGGTAGAGTTTAAGAAAATACCTCCTTCAGTTGGATTCAAGTAGAGAAATGTAGGGACTTTAATGGAGGCCTGAGGGTTGTGTGAGCTTCCTTGAACTTCTTTCAAGCTATTCCAATGCTTACTTTGCTTTGAGGATAGCTGGAACTCTCTGGACAAGTCAAGTTGCAAGCTTCAAAAGTGAAAATGGTGAATGCTGAAACAGGGCTTACAGAACCAGGGTAAGGGCTTGGCTTGCTTTGGTATGATATGTAGAAAGTGTTTGAAGTGTTAAAATACAAAACGCACGAGTCAAAAATTATTTGGCTTGGGTTTTGCAGAAATGCTGTGTTTGGACAGAAAAATGGTGTTTTTGAGTTTTGGGGAGTTTTTGCTTCAATCTAATCGTGCTAAGCCTTGCCACAACTTTGTATATTTGTCAAGAAATGATACAAAGTCCACTCCTTACTAGCTGTACAAGTTCTGACCTTTTGGCAACCTTTCTTGCATTTTAAGTAAAGTGAAGTGACAATGCTACCATGCCTGTACTTGCTTGCTTGAGAGCTGCAAAGAGCTTGTAAAAATTGCTCAAGACCTGTGTGAATTTCTTGCACCAAAGGGACAGGTCCAAGGCTCAAGATTGACAAAGTTGTAAAAGTTGCACTTTATGAAAATGGCAATGTGAACTTTTGGTTAAAAATGGAATTATCTCTTGTACAAAGCTCCAAAAGCAAAAATAATGCCTTTAGCTTCTGATTTTTCATTTAATTATGGAGTGTAAAGTGAGTTTAGGACCTGTAAAGCAAGATACAAACAACATGGATCTGATTTGCAACTTGATGCTTTGTAAAAATGGCTTGAACAAAAGTGATAAAATGCCAACTTCGCTTCTTCGATTCTCCCTAACCAAAAATAATTTTGGAGAGTTCTTGGACATTTTGGAAAGCTTTCAATGTTCTTTATAATCCATCTTTGAAATGCATCTTGAGATACCTCTTGGAACTAGGTGAAAAATTGCCATAAAGTTGGGTTAAAAACCTGCCTAAATTAGGGCAAAATTTCACTAAGTTATTTAGTTCATGGACCTATATTCACAAATTCATAACTTGAGATCCAAGCATCTTTTGGGAAAAGTTTGTGAAGAAAAGTTGTATATTTCATGGAGAACTACAACTTTAATGTTGGAAGTTTTCTTTGAATCAAAATGAATCAAGGTGAAAAGTTTGGAAAAAATAAGAAAATTTCCATACTTAGAAAAATTCTAAGTTATGAAAATTTTCAAATTCAAAACCCTAATTTTCAAAATTGGTTTTCTTGGTGAAATTTTTTCATATTTTGACATATCTTGATGAATTATGACCCTTGGCACTTGATTTTGACCAAAAAGTCAAAGTTTGACTTTTCAGTGTACAATTGACTTTTGATTAGTTGACTGTAAAACTCATCTATCAATCCAATGAACTTGAGATCTTTTGAACCATGTAATTAGGTCAAGATGATGCCATTGAACTCTTGAAATCATGTTTGAACTCAATTGGTCATTGGCTAGGTTAAAAAAAATTAGAAATTGCCCTTTCTCAGTCAAAACCCTAATTTTGACCATTTTGCCCTTTTGATGATTTGATCAAATTTCTTGAGGAGTTGTGATCCAAACTTGATAAAATGGTACATATGAGTCCAAAATGTTAATGTGGATAAAAAATTATGAAGTTTGACTGTAAATTGACCATGGTTGACTTTTTCCCCCAATACAGCTGATTTTTAGGTCAACTATTCAATTGATTGATCAAAAATGTGGTTCAAGGCTTGAAACTTAAAATGAACAATCATAGGGGTCCAAAATGGTATATGAAAGTCACATTAAGCATTGGTGGTGCAAAAATCCTTGTGCAAACTCAAACCCTAATTTTGGGTTATCAATGCAAGATGAGATGTCTTGAGCTGACCAAAACCTAATCTTGTCTTGAGCCCAAGAAGTCTTGTGAGAAAAATCTTGATAAATGAGAGGGAAAATTTTGGGGTACAACACCACTACTGGTTCCTTTATTGAATTCCAAGCAACTGGTGCACCACCTAGCATAAACACATATCCTGCTGTTGACTTTCGATCTTCAGCATCACTACACGACCTCGAATCAGTGTATCCCACTAACTTGCATTCTTTTCCTTTATCAACTGCAGGAAACAAAATGCCATAATCGAAAGTTCCTTTGAGATACCTTAGTATCCTCTTCACTGCTGCTAGATGTGATACCTTTGGCTTCTGCATGAATCTACTTACCATACCTACACTATATGCTAAGTCAGGCCTTGTATGACAAAGGTATCTCAATGATCCAATAAGTCTTCTGTATTGGGTTGGATCAACATCATCTTCATCTGCATCTTTCGATAGTTGCAGTCTTGGTTCTGCAGGTGTCGAAGTTGAGTTGCATTCTTCCATCTCAAACCTCTTGAGAATTTCTCCTGCATATCTTCTTTGATGCATCATCAAACCTCTACTGCTCTTGTAGAATTTGATACCAAGGAAATATGAAATCTCACCCAAATCAGACATTTCGAATTCTTTGCTGAGATCACTTTTGAAGTCTTCGATCTCACTTTTACAGCAACCCGTTATCAACAAATCATCTATATAGAGACATAGTATAAGCAATTTTCTCTTGCTTCTTCTTACATATACTCCATGTTCAGTTGTGCACTTCACAAATTTCTTCTCCCTTAGAAAACTATCAATTTTCTTATTCCAAGCCCTTGGAGCTTATTTCAACCCATACAGGGCTTTATGTAGTCTGTACACCTTTCTTTCTTCGTCATGTTTCACAAACCCAACTGGTTGTTTAACATAGACTTCTTCATCTAAGGGTCCATTTAGGAATGCACACTTCACGTCCATCTGACATATGTGCCAACTATTTATTTCTGCTAGACCAACAACCAACCTGATTGTTTCGATCCTAGCAACAGGTGCAAAAACTTCATCGAAGTCTATTCCTTCTTTCTGTAGAAATCCTTTTGCCACAAGTCTTGCTTTGTGCCGAGTTACTTCACCTTTCGAATTCGTTTTCACTTTGTATACCCACTTGACATAAATTGCCTTCTTGCCTTGAGGCAATTCGAAAAGTGACCAAGTGTTGTTGTCTTCGATAGACTTTACTTCTTCATTCATTTCTTTCACCCACTTCGAATCCTTTAATGCTTCAGCTGCATTAACAAGTTCGACATCTGCATAGAAAGCATAATGTACCAGCTCATCTTAATTATCTATTACATCATCTGATGTAATCACACAATCTTGCAATCTTGTTATTTGAGGCATGCTTGTACTTGGTATATTTGCTGGTTCCTCTTGTCGAACTTCTCTTTCGACTTGAGTTTCTGGCTCTTCAAGAAGGATTCCCACTGAATCTTTCTTGATATTTTTCAGTCCAATCCCATTATTTAAACTCATCTATGATCATGTCCCTGTTGATCACAATCTTCTTTTTCACTGGATCGAACAACTTGTAGCCTCCTGTCGAATGATATCCAACTAGAATCATTTGACTTGACTTATAATCAAGTTTTCTTCTCAACTGATCTGGCACATGTCTATGTGCAATAGATCCAAATACCTTCAGATGACTCAAGCTAGGCTTCACACCAGACCAACATTCTTTTGGAGTAATTCCTTCTAGCTTCTTTGTAGGACATCTGTTCAAAATGTATGTTGCAGTCGAAACAGCTTCACCCCAAAACTCTTTAGGTAAATTCTTGCCTTTCAACATACTTCTCACCATATTCATGATGGTTCGATTTTTCTTTTCTGCAATTCCATTTTATTGTGGAGTATAGGGTGGAACCACCTCATGCACAATCCCTTCCTTTTCACATAATCTGTCGAAGTATTTTGACACATATTCTCCACCACCATCATTTCTCAAAACTTTGAGCTTTCGACTACTTTGTCTTTCGACCATAGACTTAAACTTGGTAAATACTTCAATCACTTCACTTTTCTTCTTGATCAGGTAAGTCCATAGCTTTCGACTGAAATCATCTATGAATGTAACAAAGTATTTTTTACCTCCCATCGAATCCACCTGGATTGGTCCACATACATCAGAGTATAGGACTTCAAGACTATCCTTCGATCTGCTTCCTGCATCCTTGCTGAAGCTATTCTTGTGTTGCTTCGGCTGCACACATTCCTCACATACCTCGTTTGGAATGTCAATTTCTGGCAATCCTGAAACCATATTTCTTCTCTTCAAATCTCTGATGTCTATGAAGTTGAGATGACCTAGTCTATAATGCCATATCCATTCATCTCTGCTAGCTGCAGTCAAAAGGCACTTGTGCTCCATCACATTTAGTTCAATCTTGAAGGTTCGATTCTGAGACATAGGAGCCTTCAAGATTAATCTCCCATTTGCATCAACGACTCTCATCATCTTATCTTCGATTGACACTTTATAATTATTTTCGACCAACTGCCCTATACTGAGCAAATTGCTCTTCATGCTTGGTATGTACAATACATTGGAAATTACTGACCTCTTGCCATCTTTCCTCATGATCATAACATCACCAATACCTTCAGCTGCTAGGGTATTGTCATTTGCAAATTTTACCATATTTTTCATTGAGGGTTTTATATTGACGAACCAGTCTTTCCTTCTAGACATATGTGATGAACATCCTGAATCCACGTACCATTGGTCCTTGAATCTATCTTCATCTCTTGTTGTTACCATCAACATCATCTCTTCTTCTTCTTCATGTTTTGCAAGCTTTGCATCACATTCTTGATTCTTTCATTTTTCTGGACAATCACTCGCATAATGTCCATACTTCTGACAATTGTAACATTGAATGTGACTTTTATCAGGTTTTTGACCACCACCTTTTCCTCTATTTGCAACACCACCTCTTTGGTTGCCTTGGTATGGTCTTCTTTGATTCGACATGTTTCCTTCAATCTGGTTTCCTCTACCATTCGATTTGTTGTAGCCACCTCTACCTCTGTCGAAACACTTTCCTTTGCCTTTGGTCTCTTTTACTGAATGTGCCTGCAAGGCCACATCACTCTTCGATTTTCCTGCAGCTCTTTCGTTCATTCTTTGTTCATGAGATTCAAGCGTACCTTGAAGCTCTTCCTTTGTCAATTTCGACAAGTATTTCCCCTCTTCTATCGCCACCACTATGTGGTTGAACTTAGGAGCTAAAGATCTCAAGATCTTCGACACAACAGCTCTTGTTGTTAACGTTTCTCCACATATCTTGATTTGATTTACTAGTTTTGTAACTCTAGTGAAGAAATCAGATATGCTTTCACTGTCTTCCATCTGAAGCAGTTCATACGTCCTTTTGTGAGTTTGTAACCTCACTTCTTTCACCTTCTCAGCGCCTCCAAAATACTTCTCAAGGATCTCCCAAGCTTCTTTTGCAGATTCTGAATCATTAACTTTTTTGAAGTTGTCTAGGCTGACACATTGATGAATTATAAATAATGCTTTATAACTCAGCTTCTCAGATTCTGTGTATTTCTTCTTTTCTTCTTCTGAAGCATTTTCTCCAAGCGCTTCGACTCCATCTTTTACAAGGTCCCAAAGACCTTGACACCTGAATAAGACTTTCATCTGTTTGCACCAATTCTCATAGTTGTCAACTTTCAGAATTGGTAGGGTTGCTGGATAATTTGCATTCCCATAACTTGTCATCGTGAATTCTTCAATCGTTCTTGATTGACACTTCCCTTGAATCGAAACAAAGCTCTTGATACCAGATGTTGGAAATCCACCAAAGTCTATGATGAATTTCTACCACAATGACAATTTAATTATGAGACAAACAAAGAAAAGAAGACAAGACAAATAATTTCTATAGAGTTTATCTCTGCTCATAAACTATGAAAACTTTCTTATTCACTTGCAACTGCAAAATCTGTGAATACAACTTGCTTGACTTGCTTACAGAAATAGGAGTTACTCCCTCTATTTATAACTGAGCTTACACCCTAAGCCCAAAGCCCAAAATATCTTTTTGTTACTAAATCAAATCTAATCTATTCTATACTTTAAATCAAATCTATTTAAATCTAAAACAAATCAAATCTTTTTGACACATAGTTTCGACACATTGGATTACAATTTAACAAGAAGCTCACTTCTCGTTTTATTGGACCGTATCAGATTTCAAAGAGATTGGGGAATGTTGCTTATAGAGTGGCCTTACCGCCTAATCTTTCGAATTTGTATGATGTGTTTCATGTGTCGCAACTCCGGAATTATGTTTCAGATCTATCTCATGTGATTCATATGGGTGATGTGCAAGTACGGGATAATCTTATGATGGAGACGATGCCTGTACGGATTACGGATCATGAAATAAAGACTCTTAGGGGCAAAGAGATTGCTTTGGTTAAAGTGGTTTGGCTAGGAGCTGTTGGAGAAAGCATGACTTGGGAGTTGGAGAGCAAGATGCGAGGCTCCTACCCTGAGTTGTTTGATTGAGGTAAATTTTCGAGGACGAAAATATTCTAAGTGGGGGAGAGTTATAATGCCCGTAATTTAATTAATTATTTAATTAAATTATTTTTGGAATATTTTTGAAGATATGTTGTGATTAATTGGATTTAATTATTTTATTAAGTGGAGAAATAATATTAGAAGTATAATATTATTTGATGTGGGCTTGTTTTAAAGGAATAGAAGTAATAAGGGTGTGTGTGTTAGTTTTAAGCCCAATAAGGAATAAAGAATAATAGGTTATTTTATTATTGTTAGAAAGAATAGAAAAGAAGAAGCAGTAGAAGAATAGGGGTTGGAGAAAAGAACGTGAAGCTGCTGGAAAAAGAGGAAAAAACGGCAGAACGAGGTTTCAACCAAAAGTTATAGAGCAACCTTCAATCCAAGGTAAGGGTGGGGTTCTGACTCTATAATTGGGTTCATGATAATTGGTATACGGGGTTAGAGGTGAAATGTTGTTTTGTTCATGATTGAATCTTATATGATGTCGTATGATGAAAAATTGATGAATTATAGATGAATAATGATGTCCCGATGCTGTTTAATTGATGTAGAATTATAGGATAATTATAAGTGATGATTATCTATGATTAGATTAAGTTTTAGGGCTTAAGGTGTGGAACCCGTAGTGAAAACACAGAGGAAATCACAGAAATTATGCAGGACAGAGCAGTATGTGTCGACCCTAAACATGATGTCGATACAGGAAGGATTAGAGACTCAGGATGAGTCGACAAGAAGGAGTCTTGTGTCGATCCATGAGGGATTTTAGACTCAGGATGAGTTAATACGTAGGGGCATGTGTCGATACATGCTATGTGTAAGACTCAGTATGAGTCGATACAAGAGAGGATGCATCGACTCATGTTGCGAGTTCAGTGCAGTACGCGTTGATCCAAGGAGTTATGCATCGATTCATGTTGTCTGGTTTTTGGCAGAATCATTTAGAAAAGGCTGTAACTTGAGTTTTCGGATGTCGTTTGAGATGTCGTTCGAAGCGTTGAATAGCTAATGTGATGAGCTTTATTCTTAAGGATTAAAATGAGGAATAAGAAGGATAACCATAATATTTGAATTATTTACCGTGTAGATCGCTGTGTTGGTTTTTATGCAGAATGATGAAGTTGAGATGTTTATAGGCTGTTGTTTGATTTGTAACAGTAGGATTAATAATAATAACGATGTAATATTACAGAATAGTAGTATGTAGATATTTGGTGATTTAGAAGTAAGCCTTAGTTGATTAACTGATTATAGGCAATATCTTGTTGTAGGCCTATGGCCAAAGTTGTGAAAATGATGAGTGCTGTTGTATTACTGTACGATTGAATTGTTGATGAGATGATGTTAATGAGATTTTGTTTGATGGATTATGATGTATATATGATGTGTAATGATTTATGATGAATGCTGTTGATGAAGAGATGATGAGATGCTTTTGAGATGTAGGCCTTTGGCCAACGGTGGTGTTGTATTGAGATGTTGTCAATTACAGTGTTGTTATTACATTCATGACTGTGTCGCATACATTGCATTTTGAGATGGAGTTTATGCTCGTTGAGATGGCCTGTATTGGTGAATATTGAGATGAAGACTTATGCCTTGTTGATGCCTCTATTAATTGACAATTTTTGAGATGAGAGTTCTACTCCAATGGTACCACATGCATTTGCATAGTATTGAGTCGCATTATATGATTGCATAAAGAAGTGTGTATTGACGTTGTGAATGTGTATTATTGTTGTTATTATTGTTGATTTTGAGATGAGAAGTGGTGATGTTATGTGACCTATTTTAGTATATTAATTATCATACGCCTTATTATATTGTTAGATATCTCACCCCTTCTGTTTGAATGTTGCCCTTATGTTGGTAACGTGCAGGTAATCGAGAGTGAAGGTTGTATAGCTTCAATAGTTCGAGTCGGTGTCATTGCTCTGATATGTAACACTCGGGGGGATGAACGCTTATTGCTTTTGATTGTTGATTATTCAGTTGTTAAACTTTAAGTTGATTATTATTAAATTGCGTTGTTTTGAAGTCGTTGTATTGCTGATAAAGATGTTATTAAGAATTCCGCTGCATAGATGTTGAATTAATTAATTAAAGTTGTTTTGATGACGGTTCATCTGATGTTTTAAAGTGTTACGTATCCACGATGAATGCAATGTGTTCACAAAGATGAATTTGTGACATCCCGATTCGTTTGCATGAATGATTTTATAACTCTGATTTATTTATATAATTGCTGGGTAGAATTGGGGTGTTACAATAACGACTCTTGATTCCCACTGTTTTCCATGTTCTTCTTCTCTAAGATCACCAATCTTATTCCCATAAATCACCAATCTTCTCCTCTCAAATATTCGATCTTCATTTCACAGATCCCGATCTACTTTCCTCAAAACACCGACCTCTTTCTCGAATAAGTTAGATAACGAACTCTTGAAGTCACCGTGACATCGAAGGTTACCAGATCCATCGCTCAACATTGTCGCGACACGAAAAAATACCTGAGTTTATCGTATGCTCAAAATACAAAAAAATCGCCATTGAACTTTATTTATTCCAAAAGAAAAGGAAAAGTATCGATAAAACCCATGTAATAAAAGAAAAATGGTCGTTGCAACTAGATCGGATTTGGGGGTCGGTTATGCAAGGGGAAGGTATTAGCACGTCTCACATATGTTGTACTCAACGTGACCCATTTATTTAGTCTTATGAATGACTGTTAGCGTGATGTTAGTTTGCGATCTTCTACTTATTACAAGAAAAAGAGAGATTTTTTTATAGGTTTTTTATTATTATTGTGCCTGACAAGATTTCAAAATTATGCTCCTACGTATCTCTAGATGCAACGAAAAACTCAAGGCTACATAGTTCTAGGAAGCAAATGTTTGTGGGTTTGTCGATTTTAATGAAAGATTCTCAAGCCACATTCTAACGGAAAACATTGTTGCCTAAAGCATGAATAGTTTGATATTTGCATCGCTTCAAGAATGTACAACTTAATCCGGATCATCACAGATTTTTTCCATCATCACATTCGAGCGAGAAATGTTTGATAATATCATGTGGAAGTGTTTTTTGCACCATCGCGAAATGGACGAAGTGTCTTTCGTTTATGAAAAGATTTTGAATTTCAAAGTTAGAAGGAAAAAGGTTTGAATGTGTTGAAATTGATTCTAAGGGATACTGATTTCAAATGAATAAGTTATACGACTTGTATTCAAACACTTAGGAAAAGGTAGGAAATATGTCCAACTCATATGTTTAATCCGTTTATTGAAAAAAGAGTGAGACCATTTTAGTCATGACTCTTTAACAGTGAGTGGATATCAAATGGCGAAGCTATATGACTAGTATTCAGATACTCGTGAGAATGCTAACACTCATTCGAGCTAGACGTATATCCTATCTTTCTTTTTCTCGTAATAAGTAGAAGATTTCAAACTAACATCACACTAACACTCATTCGTAAGACTAACTAAATGGATCATGTTGAGTACAACATATGTGAGGGGTGTTAATACCCACCCCTTGCATAATTGACTCCTAAATCTGATCTGGTTGCAACGACCATTTTTCTTGTCTTTCATGGATTTTATCGATATTTTCCATTCCCTTTTAGAATAAATAAAGTTTGGTGGTGTCTATGTTGTATTTCAAGCGTGTGATACGCTCAGGTATTTTTTACACTCGACAAACGTCATGTCATTGTTGCGGTTTCCTAGGCTAACAAAACTCTACCTCCTCCTTAAGTGGAGAATGATCCAATCTTTGTTACCTTTCTGCCCTCTCTTTCACAAGAAGATTTTTCTCCTCCAAGATTTGATTAAGGAACGCTCCAAGCCTTTTCGTTCTTCTAACATGTGCAATAATTTTACCAAGGTAAATATTCACAACAACCTCATTCACAACCTTTGATACTTGGACACGACATGCCACCAGACATTCAACAGTTGCAAGGCAACCTAGGCATCTAAGGAGCATCCTACCTACTAAATAGTATATACAACCTGGTACAACAACAAATTCCAGAGCCCTAACTGATATGATACTCCGAATTAAAGAGAACTTGCAATGTGATCCTCTGAGGACCTATGATACACACGATATTTCAGTGCATCACCAATGGTCAAGATTTTAGCGTACACAGTTAAAGGACAATCAAAATCCCTAATACTAGAAAGAATCATTATTGTAAGACATAGAGACACATGTTATGTCATATATGTAAAACATTGCTAATCACGAGGAAGAAATTTAATGCATATCTTATCAAAGTTATCCAATGACCACCAATGATAAAACTAAAAATGAGATTAACATAATGTTTTTCTAAGTTCTCAGTACAATATCAGTACCCTATTTATATACAGAATGACCAATAACTGTCAAGACTATAAAACCGCATGACCAATAGAAACTAAGACTAAGTCATAACAAAGGGTAACGACTGTAAAACTATAACTCAGTATGTAATACACCCCCACAAGTTGGACTATGGAGATTGAGTAGTCCAAGCTTGAAAATGTGTGAGTCGAAAGTGGGGTTGTGCAAAGGCTTGGTCAAAATATATGCAAGTTGAGATTTTGTGTTGATAGGAAAAAGCTTGATGAGGCGTGAATTAATCTTCTCATGAATCACATGGCAATCGATTTTAATGTGCTTTGTGCGCTCATGAAATGAAGGGTTGTGAGCAAGATATATGGTAGAGTTGTTATCACAATAAACAAAGGTGGGATGGAGAAAAGGCAGTTGCAAATCCTTGAAAAGAAAATGGAGCCATTTAATTTCACAGGCCAAACTTGCCAACTCACTGTATTCAACTTCAGAACTGCTCTGAGACATGGTGTTATGCTTTTTGGGTTTCCACAAAATGAGAAATAGCCTAGAAAAATAGCATATCTAGTGATGGAACATCGAGAAACAGAATATGTAGCCCATTCAGAATTTGCAAAAGCAGATAAGTTATAATCAACAGTAGACGAATAAAATAAACCAGTACCAGGAGCAGTTTTTAAATATTGTAATACACGAATAACAACGTTAAAATGAACAATTCTTGGTTTAGAAATGTATTGACCGAGCTGCTGTACCATAAATGATATGTCGGGTCTCGTGGTATTTAAATATAAAAGACGCCCTATGAATCTCCTATATTGTGAATCATCTTCCAAGAAGGGAGAATCCTCACAATCCAATTTTAGAGAAGTATCATAAGGAGTTTTAGAAGGTTTGGATGCAAGTTGTCCAGTGTCTTCCAAAAGGTCAAGTGTATATTTTCGTTGGTTAATAGAGATGCCTTTGGAAGATCGGGAAACTTCAAGACCAAGGAAAAATCTAAGGTTCCCCAGATCTTTAACTTTAAAGGATTTATAAAGAAAAGATTTGACATATTGTATTTCAGAAAAGTTTTTTCCAGCAAGAACAATATCATCAACATATATGAGTAAAGCAGTAAAAGAGGAATTGTGAGTTTTAGTGAAAATGAGTAATCAGCCACATAATGTATATAACCAATGGAAATTATAGAATCAGAGAGTTTTGCATACCATTTTCTGCTAGCTTGTTTAAGTCCATAAAGGGACTTGTGAAGCTTGCAGACCTTGGTGTGATTAGTAGAAGAAGCAGGTAAAACTAAACCTTTGGGAAGATTCATATAAAATTCTTCATGCAAATATCCATGCAAAAAAGCGTTATTAATATCTAATTGTTCTAAAAACCAACCTTTTATGGAATTTAAAGAAAGGAAAGATCTTACCGTGGTGATTTTGACAACCAGAGAAAAGGTGTCAAAATAGTCTACCTTCAACTTGAGTGTGACCTTGAGCAACCAACTGAGCTTTATAGCGCTCAATAGAACCATCCACATGATACTTGATCTTGTATACCCATTTACATCCAATGGGATATTTATTGGGTGGTAAGTCCATAATAGTCCAGTTGTTGCTGGAAGCTAAGGCCTCAAGTTTAGTTTTTATGGCCTTGTTCCAACATTCAAATTTTGAGGCAGGGATGAATGTTTTAGGTTCACTGTTAAAGGAGATAGAAAGGAAAAATCGCTTGTACTGAGGAGAACATTTTTGGTATGTGATAGTAGAAGAAATGGGAAAAGGATTAGCGTGGAAAGACGGTTGGTGGTAGGTTAATTTTTGAGGAGATTGCAATGATAATCCTTTAGATAGCTAGATGGGCGGGTTAATCTGATGGGTTGTCTAATAGGAGGAGGAGAGATGTTAGGTGTGTGGGTGGCAGTAGGAGGTGAGGGAATTATGGGTGAAAGAGGCATATGGGGATCCTGTTCAGGGAGGTTGGGCATAATGTTTGGTTCAGGTATATTGGGAAGCGGTTCAAGACCGGGATCATTAAAGAAAAGAGTATGAATATATGTAGGATTGTGCAGAGGTGTAGAATTATGAAGGGGAAAACATACTCATAAAACAGAGCATTTCTAGAAATAATAAATTCAGGATATAATAAATCATAATGAACATATCCTTTTATACCATGTTTATAACCTAAGAAAATTGGTTTTCGCGCATGGGAATCAAACTTAGTTCTGTTAACATGAAGAGTAGATGCATATGCTAAATGAAAGCTATAAGTATTTAAGCTTTAAAGATTTGGATAATTTTGGTAAAACAAGATGCTGAACAAGATGTTAAAATATGTGAAGAACAACATGTCGAACAAGATGTCCTACCATGAAGGCTCGACATCTTGGATAGCTACAGCTGGATTTTGGTAAATCTGTTCCAAGATTTAAGAAGCACTTTAGCAGTGGATCAAGGAATATTTTTAACAGAAGATTCGAAGCCCATGGACAAATGAAGACTATAAAAATAAGCCTTAAACCTAGGGCAATTCAACTAATCCTTGTGTAACACGTTGAAAAAAAATAAGGGTTTAATGTTTTGAGAGTCATGTACTTTCTTATGTTGTACGTCACCCTTTGTATCGATTTGATGTATCGTGGTAGACATATTTATGTATGCAGATTCAGAAGCATTTAGGTAATGAACTATGTATTGTTCTTGGATGAAAGTTTGAAGCAAATATAAGTATGCTTGTTAGTCAAGAGTCTTGGCTGAACTTTAGTTGAAAGGGGGTATCTTTTAAGTAGTTTCATGTAATCACCAGAGATTGTGATTGTTAGATATCACTGAGGTGATTTAGGGAGTGAGATGGGTTTCTCTTATCTTAGGTGGGGTTCTGAGATAAATATTTCATTAGGTAGTGGTTAGGTAAAACAAAGGTTGCTTACCTGTAAACCTGAGGTTGTTTACATAAAATAATACTACTGATAGTGGAATCTTCTTCCTGGCTGGGTAGCCCCTAGAGTAGGTGTTGTTGTACACTGAACCGAGTCATCATATCTTTGTGTTATTATCATTCTGCATTGTTCAATTTTTTCTTGTTTATTAACATGTCATATAACATGTTAGAACATCTATCATGATGTTGTTCTGATAAGTGTTATATTAGTGTGCTTTGTCAAAGTCCAGGTGTTGTACACAAAGATCTTTGTATCAACATGTGTTAGGACATTTTTATCTGTATAAAATTTCACTAAACATCCAAAAGTTTTTAGATGTAATAAACTAGGGGGTTTTTCATATAAAATATGAAAGGGAGAAACATTTTTCAACAAGGGAGAATGGAGATGGTTTATTAAATGCACAGAGTGTTGTATAGAGAAATGCCAAAAAAATTTAGGAAGGTTTGCTTGAATGGAAAGAGCCCGAGCTACATTTAAAATGTGTTGGTGCTTCCTTTCAACCAAACCATTCCGTTAAGGGCATTCAACACAGGAACATTGATACATAATGCCTTTTGAAAGGAAAAAAAATTATGCATTAAGAATTTAGAACCGTTATCACTTCTTAGGAATTTTAATGAAGTTGAAAATTTATTTTCAATAAAGGAGATAAAGGTGCATAGGTGTTTTCTGGTTTCACTTTTCAATTTCATTAAAATGATCCAAGTGAAATGGCTGAAATCATCAACAAGGGTAAATTTTTTTTATGGCCATCAACAGAAGGAATATAATACGAGCCCCAAATATCAACATGAATAATATCAAAGATATGAGCAAAAGTACTAGAACTAACAAGATAAGGCAATCATTTTTGTTTATAAAAGTGACAAATATCACAAGGGTCATGTTTATTGCATTGAATATAAGGAAATTGCATAGAAATGCAGTTGTATACAACATCAGAAACACGTCCTAGCCTATGGTGCCTTAAATTAGCATTGTTATCTAAAATCGTACTAACATGATAACTAGAAGTAGGTTGAGAATGACATGGCATCATAGATGCATGTATAATTTAAAGATCTCTATATCTCTTAGCTATACCAATCATTTTCCGGCACAAATTCTGCAAAATCAAACATTTATCAATATGGAAACTTAAAAAACAATCAGAGGCAATGGTAAGTTAAGTTACTGAAATAAGGTTAACTTTGAACTAAGGGATGTGATATACATTAGTGAGTTTAGTATTCTCAAAAAGAACAACATTTCCAGAAATAGTGGCACTAGTAGCATGCCCATTAGGCATTTTTGTGATAAAAGGGGAAATAGTATGATAAGAAGAGAAATTAGAAAGATAATAGGTTATGTGGTACGTAACACCTGTGTCAATTATCCAATGTGTAAAATGCTTACCAAGAGGAGAGGAGATAGTGTTAACATTACCTGTTGAAGAGATTAGAGAGTTAAGTTCAAAATCTAGAGGAGTAGTCGTAGTAGGATCATTTGTTGTAAGATGCTGTTGCAGAAGATTGAAAAGCCGAGTATACTGATCTTGTGTGTTGTTAGGAGAAGGAGTTTTGGAAGCAGGATTAGCAGAAGTAGAATTGACAGAAGGATTTTTGCCTCTTTGTTGAAAACCTAGGGGGTAACCATGTTTAACAAAACAGTAGTCGATAATATTGTTGTTTCGACCACAATGAAAACAAATCCTAGTAGAAGGTTGTCCACGACCATGGGAAGAATAATGGCGACCCCTGCCTCTTGAAGAGCTGCGACCATAGTTATGGTGAGGTTGAATTTGAGAGGCTAGAGTTGGAGGATCATATTCAGAGGGTTGGATAAGAGGCATTGTGAGTTGTTTTTCTTGGCCAAGAACAAGAGAAAACACTTTATCAAAAGTAGGGAGAGCTTCAACCATCATTATTTAAGAACGAACATGGGAAAATTATTCATTCAACCCTTTCAAAAACTTAGAACTTTATCTTGATCACGAAACTTGCGAAGATTAGAAACCGCACCGCAAGTGCAAGGAATGGAGCAAGAACAATCACGGGTAGGCCGATAGGTGTCAATATGCTCCCAAATGGAAGTTAATTGAGTAAAGTACGTTGAGATATCAAGGGATCCCTATTGCAGGCGCATAAGATCAGCTTGAATGTCTAAAAGACGAAATATATCTCCTTCAGAAAAATGATTGCGAAGGTTTTCCCAAACGGTGGAAGCATTGTCGAACCAAAGAATCGACTGAGCAATGTTTTCAGAAATAGATCTTTGAATCCATGAGAGAACAAGGTTGTTGCAGCGAATCCATGGATCTAGGAGCGCGTTGCTGGCGTTAGGTCTTGGGAATGTGCCATCGGTAAAGCATATATTATTCTTGGAGATGAGAGCTACCTTCATGGATCAAGCCCAAGAGAGGTAGTTTTTTCCGTCAAGGGGCGGAGAAATAAGGATTGGGGTTGAATTTTCATTTGGATGAATGTAGTAAGGGTTAGAGGGGTTTATAGCGAAATCCAGATATTATTGGTCTGCCATAAGCGATAGAAAGAAGAAGACGAGATGGGAGGATTTTGTAAGGGAGAAAGAAAGGATGATGGAGAAAAAAACAGGTGATGATTTTGCGGAGAAACTTTGGAATATGAGGAAGATGATGAAAATATGCTTTGTGTATGAATCTTGAAAAGAAAGTGATAAAGCAGAGGATGGAAAAGAAACGAGAAGACGAGAGAGAAGAATTATTTGCAAACAAATAAGATAATGAAATTTGGATAGGGCAAACGAGAAACATACACATGGTGGTGAAAAAGAAAGGTAGAAACCAAGTGGCAAAAGAAGAGAGGAACAAGAGATATTGCTATCTCTGATACCATATTAAAGTTATCCAATGACCACCAATGATAAAACTAAACATGAGATTAATATAATATTTTTCTATGTTCTCAGTATAATATATAGCCTATTTATATACAGAATGGTGAATAACGGTCAAGCTTATAAAACCGCATGACCAATAGAAACTAAGACTAAGTCATAATAAATAGTAACGACTATAAAACTATAATTCAGTATGTAATACATCTTCTCAAAGAAATCCTCACATGAAGATTCTTTTGTTCCCTTTCACCAAAGTCTCAAACCCGATAAAATCCTTCCTCTATGACGTACGAAAAAGGACTTAGAGATAACTGTTTTGAACCGTTTGCAAGACCTACATAGAAGACCCAATAACAAACGATGAAGAGAAAGATACACCAAATATGTGTACCATCATCTACGCCAAGACATATGTTGATATCTAATATTTATTAATGTTTAACTAACTGTAATGGAGAATATAAAATGCAACACATATGTTTAATTAAGTTTTCTAGTATTTCAGTTTGTAGTATTAAATGTTTATTAAAATTAGATTCATTAATATAATAATGGAAAAATCACTGCCAAATCGATGTGGAATGTTTAGCTTCTAGTGACTTGTCTTTTTCCAAATGGCTTAATTATGCCGGCCATCAACAGGATTTGAATTGGCAATGATATTGACAACACCATAATTTATTTAATTTGCTTTAATAAATTATTTCCTCACTAAACTTCACCCTTTAAAAACTAACACAAACCTCTTCTTCAAACCTCCCTCTCACATTGACACCCCAACTTCTTTGCATTTCATTTCATATATCTTTTTTCTATGATGAAATTAGGATTTGAAGTCCTTCATGCAAATCCAAACATGATTCATCATCCACACATGCATGAAACATGGGATTACACAATCATTACAAATGACTTATTATTGCCACCTCCAATCCAAACAAATCCTTATCCGAAACCACCAACACAAAGCCACTCCTTAAACTTAGGACAGAATAATGAGATATGTGATTGGGTTGAACACATTACTAAACACTTAGTCGAAGATCACTTACCACAAAACACTTGTGATAATCATACTATTCATAATCTTCAGACTCAAACAAACACCTTAGATTTAGTTCATAATCATAACCATAATCATAATAATAATGATTATGAGTGTGATCAAGGGTTGAATTTGATAACCCTTTTAATGGAATGTGCAGTGGCAATTTCAGTTGAAAATCTTGATGAAGCTCATAGAATGTTACTAGAGTTAACACAATTAGCTTCACCTTATAAAACATCATGTGCTGAACGTGTTGTTGCTTATTTTGCAAAGGCAATGATAAGTAGAGTCATGAATTCATGGCTTGGAGTTTGTTCTCCTTTGATTGATCATAGAACCATTCACTCTTCACTCCAAGTCTTCAACAATATTTCACCTTTCATCAAGTTTTCACATTTTACTTCAAACCAAGCGATTCTCGAAGCAGTGAATCGTTGTAGTAACATTCATATAGTTGATTTGGATATCATGCAAGGTCTTCAATGGCCGGCTTTTTTTCACATACTCGCGACTCGGATGGAGGGTCGACCTAAGGTTCGAATGACGGGGATGGGAGCGTCGATGGAGCTTCTTGTTGAGACGGGGAAAAATCTCTCGAATTTCGCGAGAAGGCTTGGTTTGTGTTTGGAGTTTTACCCTCTAGCATGTAAGTTTGGTGAAGTTGTTGATGTTTCCATCTTGCAAATTAGGCCTAACGAGACACTTGCAGTGCATTGGTTGAAACATTCTTTGTATGATTCAACTGGACCTGATTGGAAAACTTTGAGACTTCTTGAGGAATTGGAACCAAGAATCATAACTTTGGTAGAACAAGATGTTAACATTGGAGGGTCATTCTTGGACCGTTTTGTCGGTTCGTTACATTACTATTCTACACTTTTTGATTCTCTTGGATCATATTTGCATAGTGATGATTCTAACAGGAACATTGTAGAACATGATCTTCTCTCTAAAGAGATTAACAATATATTGGCCATAGGAGGACCTAAGAGGAGTGGTGAAGAAAAGTTTAGGCTTTGGAGAAGTGAACTTGTTGCAAGCAATAGTTTTGAGCAAGTCCCAATGAGTGGTAATTCAATGGCTCAAGCACAGTTGATATTGAACATGTTTTCACCAGCTCATGGTTATAGTGTTGCTCAAGTTGATGGTATGTTAAGGCTTGGTTGGAAGGATACTAGTTTGTACACAGCTTCTTCGTGGACTTGTAGAGATTCTAGGTAGCTTTGTTTAAGGTTTGAGTTTGTTTATTGAAATAGTTGATGTATGCAATTATTAGATATAGCCAATAGGAAGATAATTGAGAAAATTTATTTGATTGTAAAGAATTATTCTATAACTATATATACATGTTAAAAGTTTTTATATCATAATGCATATTTTTTTTCTTTTCAAAATTTAGTTAGGAGATATATATCTGCACTAATCCTAACGATCTTAATATAATAATTCAGTGACCTTTTTGAAAGTGTATTTCCGAAATTATGAATTAAAAATTTGAAAATCTATCACTTTTGCATGTCATTCAATTTCGAAGATGCGTTTTCAGAAACATCAAACGTTATTTTCAATAAAAGAGAATCATGCATGATCAAATCCATTGCCATTTTTTCTCAACTCTTGCAAAAAATCCTTCTATTCTCAATCAATATTTTTACTCTAAAACTCCAGTTTTATATTTCATCACATCAAAAGGAGTAAAAGAAGCTGGAATTCAAGGTAAAAATCATTTATTTCATTTTTATTGTCCAAATTAATATTGTTTTTGTGTTGTAAAAATTACACTGAGTCTGGAGATGTATTTTTGAATTCTAGACGAACTTCTAAGGAAATGCATTTCCGAAATAGCTATGTATTCATTTCATTCAGTTTTTAAATATTTTCTGTTATTGTTTGCAATAAATATGGTGCACCCGGATGCTTTTCCAAAATCTATTGTGCCTATGGATGCTAAACATGTTGATATGAAGGAGGTAGATGCTGACAAATAATTTACAAATGGACAAGAGTTTGAGTTTAGTGATCATATATTTCAATGGATTCACACAGAGGCATAAGAATTGAGGTTTGATGTTGTAATTGGAAGGTCCGGTAATGGTTCAGATAGAAGAGTTGCATTTGTGACAATGAGACGCGAAATAAGTGGGACATATAAAACTCCTCTATGGAAATTCAAACAAGATGGCATCGGTTTGAGAAAATGTGAGCATCCCTTTACGTTGCTTGGTTATCCGTTGTCGAATAACAAATGAAAATTTAATGTCATTTATGGTTTACATAACCATGACATATGTTACAAGTTAGTCGGACATCCAATTGCAGGTCGCCTATGCTAGAAGAGAAAGAAATTCTTACAGACATGACATTGAATATGGTGCAATTAAAAAATATATTTGTAACTTTGAAACGTATAAGACTCGGAAACATCTCAAATATCAAGCAAATGTATAATATCCCTGGTACAAAATAGAAATTCTGAGGTGCATATTGGTCTAGAACTTCTATATGTATGATGCTCTCATATAATTTTTTCACACCATTATATTACATCAGAATGAACATCATTTGCCATATCGCATATGTCTATTTCAACGAGGTGAAGCCCTAGATTTCATTTAAGTTCAATGAGTATACCCCTCTTGCAGATCTGAAATTCATACTAGAGAATATCCCACCATAATACTCTGACAATTGAAAAATTGCCAAGTTCGAGTACCATTCACCCTCGATTGAAAATGAATGTAAGATTGAGTTGGACAACTTAGAGCTTAAAACTGGTGCATATGTAAGGGCTATGTGGAATACATTTTTCTGTTACGAAAAAATTGTACGACCGAGCTAGATGCTATAATAGTGAGATTTGTCTAAGATATTGTTAGGATGTTGGAACGTCCAACTCGATTTTGAAATGCAACTTTTGATATATATTAACAATTACCTATGTAATGTTTCATATTTTATGTTATCAATTTTAATTTTAGCTCAAATCTGCATCTGTCTCCCTAGCTCTGTGTTTATGTAAAATCTGGAAATACACCTCTGTATGGTTTACAGAGATACATCTCCATAATAAATTCAATTGAAATCTAGGGGTATTTTGAGTTTTTTAAGAGGGTATGGTAGCAACTTATAAGGTTCCTTAGGAAATCCCCAAATGATTATGTTCTCTTTTTTGGACTTGACAGACACTCAGATCCTTAAACATTAAACTAGGCTAACCCGAGCCCCGAGTAGACCCAACTTAACTTCAATAAATAATTAGTTAATATTTTATAACATATATAAATATATGTACGCATATCATTATCTCATTCTTCTTTGTGGTCAACCAATGCGTTATAGTATTAGAATTCCTTCTAAATTCAAATTTGAAAGTGTTTGGTTTGAGGATGTTGATTTCAATACACATGTTTGTGAGCAATGGGATTTTTATGGCGACAGACAAGTTATGACTAAATTGGGTAGATGTGTAGAGGACCTTTCAATTTGGAAATGTAATCATTTTCACAAGCTCAAATAGGATATTGACAAATTCAATAAGCTACTTAATCAAAATAGAGGATGTGTTTGTGCCGATAATGTTAATTATTTTAATGCTTTAAGGAAACATATGACTCACTTATTGGTTTTGGTGAAGCCTTTTGGTGTCAACCTGACAAAGTTCATTGGTTCTGAGAGGGAGATCTTAATACTTGATTTTTCATGTTGTGACCACTTCTAAAAGGAAAGTAATCGGGTCAACACACTTGTTGATGATAATGGCGTAAGATGTAACACCCCAAAATAATTAGATTATTTATTTAATTAATTTATTATGAGTATTTATGAATTATTGGTGAATATGTGATGCATTGTTGAATATGATGTGTGTTGTGATGATATGTTGTGGGGTAAGGATGAATTAAAGTGATATTGAGAATTATTTAGAATTTAAATAATCTAGAATAATTAGTTAGAGTTATTTTAGTAATTGAAATTGAGATAAATATTTGTATAGAGAAAATAAGGGCAAGGTCGTAATTGGTGAAAAGATAAGTGAAGGTAAGATGAGAAACTCATATTAGGGGTCTAAGGGTTAGACAAGGAAAAAATGGAAAGTGTTTCATTTGTATGATCGTGAAAGTTTGGGAGAGAAGCTATGAAGGAAAACTAGGACACGGGGAAACGTAAAGGGATTTGGGTAGAACGCTTGAAAAGGATATCAATCGCTAGGAATCTAAGGTAGGGGGGGTGATCGGTTTATTATAATTGATATAAGGTTTAAATGTACATAGATTTTTTTGTATATTATGATGATTTATAATAACATGATGATTTATTGATGAATTGATGATTTGGTGATGAATTGATGAAAATACTATGTTGTTATACCATGAATTGATGAATATGATGCCCATGATTATGTGTTGTTATTATCTGATGAATCTATGCTGAAAAATATGAAACTTGGACTGTCATTATGATAAAATCGCATGGAATTGGGACTGGTTTGATGGAAAAAACACAACATTGATGATGTTGTTTCGATTGCACCGCCAAGCAAGACATATGTGTTGCCAGGCGACACACCAGGAGATATAATTGTGAAATTTAGGTGCTCCTAGTTTTTAAGCGAAGCACCTCATCTTCTTCGGGAGAGCACGGGGTGAGGCTCGTCGCTCCTGCATCGCTGGGTGGCGCTCAAGGTGAAGACCAACTTCTTCGGGTGAGGTGCTGGCGAGCAGAACTACTTGAATTTTGTAAAGGACGTAACTTGAGTTTCCTGACTCTGTTTGACGCGTCGTTCGAAGCAATAGGAAGTTAACATGATGAACTATAATTTGATGAAATAAAATGAGTAAAATAATGTATGTTTCTAGTACATATTCTATGATGAAATTAGACTTTTTTATAGTATTGATTATAATGATGTATGTTGTATGATGAGTTGTCGATACTATGATGAGTTGTTGTTGATATGATGATATTATGTTATTGCTATGATGATAATATGAGGTGTTATGATCTGTTTTAAGTATATGATGAATGAAGTGGAGTATGTACATGTTTGATGGGTATACATGTCGTGCGAATAATGTTGTTGATGATTTCATGAATGATGATGCAATTTCACTAGCTGTGGTCGTAAATTATTTTTTTGTTGCGC
Source organism: Vicia faba (assembly GCA_948472305.1). Taxonomy (NCBI): domain Eukaryota; kingdom Viridiplantae; phylum Streptophyta; class Magnoliopsida; order Fabales; family Fabaceae; genus Vicia; species Vicia faba. The sequence goes on from OX451738.1 coordinate 360,972,674, forward strand.
ATTGTGCATTCATGGCATAATTTGGATGTTGGTCTGCTCATTTTTGGATGTTGGTCCCATGTTGGCCTTAATCTAATTGTGCGGATTGAGTGTGTTTGGTGTTGTGCTCCAATTCTAAGAGAGAATGGATCCTATGGTGGAGATATCTGGAGGGTAATGAGTCAAGTAATCATAAAGATTGGTACCATATGCATGAGTAAATGTTGTTGCATTGTGTTGCACCACAAAATTTTCCCTCTCACTTATCAAGAATTTTCTCACAATATCTCTTTGGGCTCAAGACAACACTAAGGTTTAATCAGCTCAAGATACCTCCTTAAGCACTGATGACCAAAATTAGAGTTTGAGTTTGCACAAGGATTTTTGAAATATTAATGATTCATATGGATTTCATGGATCATTATGGACTCCCAAGATCACTCATGTCAAGTTTCAAGTCTTGGATCACACTTTTGATCAGTCAATTGAACAGTTGACCTAAAAATCAGCTGTATTGGGGAAAAAGACAACCATGGGCAATTTACAGTAAAACTTAATAATTTTTTATCCACATCAACATTTTAAACCCATATGTATCATTTGACCAGTTTGGACCATAATTCCTCAAGAAATTTGATCAAATCTCCAGAAGGGCAAAATGGTCAATATTAGGGTTTTGGCTGGGAAAGGGGAATTTCTGATTTTTGACCTAGAAAATGATCAATTGGTTTAAGGAATGATCTCAAGAGTCCAATTGCATCATTTTTACCTAATGACATGATTCAAAACATTTCAAGACCATTGGATTGACATATGAATTTTGCAGTCAACTGATCAAAAGTCAACTGTATACTGAAAAGTCAAACTTTGACTTTTTGGTCAAATTCAAGTACCAAAGATCATAATTCATCAAATGATGTCAAAATATGAAAATTATTCATCAAGAAATCAAAAATTCAAGATTTCATTTTGAAAAGTCAAAATTTCTAAACTTAGAAATTTTTCTAAGTGTTGGAAATTTCATGTTTTTTCATAACTTTGATCCAAATTTCCACTATGATGCAAGATGATTCAAGAGAAACTTCCCACATGAAAGTTGTAGATCTCCATGAAATCTACAACTTTTATTCACACAACTTCTCCTAAAAGTGCTTGGATCTCAAGTTATAATTTTGTGAATACATGCTCATGAACTAAAAAAAGACTTAGTGAAATTTTGCCCTAGTTAGAAAGATTTTTGACCTAACTTCATGGGACTTTTTCACATAGTTCCAAGGAGAATATTCAAAATAAATTCAAATATGAGTTGTAGAGAACATTGCAAGATTTCCAAAATGTCCAAGAACTCCTTGATATCATTCTTGAGTAGGGAGAATCGAAGAGATGAAGTTGGTGTTTTGTCACTTGGATTACAAGCCATTTTGTGAAGAACACTTGATCCAATCTTCAAGCATGCTGTACAAATCTCACTTTGCAGGCTTCTAACTTGACTTTCACTCCATAATTAAATGTTTTCACAGCTGTTGGAAGCTTTAATCCAAGCATTAAATGCATTGTACAAATATAATTCCATTTTGGGAAGAAAGGCAACATTACCATTTTAGAAAAGCAAGCTTTATGCAAAGTCAGCTTGCATTGAGCCTTGCATTTGTTCTTTCTGCACAAACACACTCTACATAATCAGAATAAGTGTGTTTAAAGGTTTCAGCCACCCTACAAGCCTTGTACTTCACATTGAAACCATGCTTGCTAACTTTGCTTCAAAAACAAGTAACTAAGCCAAAACATGTGAGTTTCAAATTCTGAGTTGTGACAAGCCTCAAAACCTCTTGCTTATAAAGTATACACACTATTTGCAAGTTGACACACAAATGCTAGTGCCCTGAAACTACCCCAAACACTCAAAAACAAAAAATCTGTCCAAGAACACCATTAACACACAGTTCTGAACCAAAACTCATGATCTTCATTTCCACTCGTGCATTTTGAAAATTAATCACTCAGACACTTTCTATACATCATACCAAAGCAATCCATACCCTTGTTTCCTCATCGTAACTCCTCCATCACTATCCACCATTTTCAAATATCAAGCTTGCAGGTTGACTTGAGTAGAGATATTTAGAGACTTTCAAGGCAAAGTAAGAGTTGGAATACATTCAAGGAATTCCAGGCAAGCTAAACAGATCCTCAGGCCATCTCAAAAGCTGCTCAAACTCCATTCATGACTCCAGCTGCAAGAGGTAAAAACTCAAACTTCTATCTCTTCATACAAGCATCATTTGATCCTGGTTTGTGAAGATAAAATGTAGATATCTTTGCTCTAAAGCTGACCATATTCATAGTTCCCATTTATATGTAATGTGAATAGAGAATTTTGGATTTGAAATTTCTGAGAAAATTAGGTTTCAATTTAGGGCCAGCAAAATTAGGTTTTATCTTTGACTTTTAATTTACATAAGTTATATGGTTGAATTCATGGGAAGAAACACCACAACTTTCATGTTTACATTTTCCATTTTCATTGAGAAATGAGCAAGTTACAGGAACCATGGCTGGAGGTTGAAGATGAAGTCATTTCAGGACTAGACTTATGTTATGTATTTATTATTTCACTTATGTTAACGGATGTACAACCATCCCAGTGGTAAGGCAGTGCGCGTTATTGCTAGAGGTCATGGGTTCGAGCCTCAGCGCGCTGCCTTTTGCATTTTCTCACTTTTTTTCCACACTTTTTTGTCTCTTGCAGCGCTGGGCCTCCACTTCATGGGCCTATTGTTTTTTTCTAACATTTCCTCCCTGTTTCATATTTTCACCCTTGGCCCATTATTATTTTATCTTTTTTCATTTTATTCTCATTTTATTTTCTTAAATATATTTTTCTTAATATTAAAAATCATAAAAATACAAAAAATAGTAGAGTTATATTTTAACTTAGTTTATTTATTTTTTCACAAAAATATATTTTATTTTGACCATACTTTATTTATTTTCACTAATTATCTTGCAAATTTAATTAAAACTAAAATATTATTTATTTTATACTAATTAAAATATATATTTTTTATACCAAAAAGACTAAAGAACATTTTATAACACTATAATTTTTTTTTATTTAAAAAAGAACAAAATATAAAAAATACTTTTCTTATAAACTTCATCTCTTTTAATCAATTAAGTAATTAGTGTTTTTTATTCAAGAATCTTTTTCTTAATGAATTTAAACTTGACTAATTATTTTCTTTATTTAATTAGGTTAAAATCAAAACCCTTTTCCTTAAGAGACCAAATAAAAAAATCTTTTCTCTTTGCATTTACAAATCCTTGCATATTTAATTAATCTTGTATATTATTTATTCCTATTCTTGTACAAAATTCAATTTGGTTGTAATAGATTAATTAGGTTTAAATTCTTGCAATCCCCATTCATAAATTGTATACCCCCTCCCACAAATATTGTAATAGCGTAGTCATTTTAAATTTCGCAATTTATCGCTTTTATATAATATGCTAGTAATTAGGGTTTGTATAGAAAGAATAAAATCAATCAAATAGAAAACCTTAATTCAAGACAAAAACAAGCAGAGAACAACACACTTGCACACAAGCACCCCTAGGGTAAAATCCACTTTGTTGCCTTACAAAATGGCCATATTACGCATGTAAGGTATCTTAGCAAAAACAAGCAAATACAAGATCATAGTCCCTCGATGACGCTATCTAAAGTTGCTTTACAAATGATCTTAGTCCCTCAAAAAGAATGCTAAGATACCTTGCAATATTGCTAATCATGGCTATACGATGACCCACACCCGTCCCTTTAACATCTAAAGATAGGATTGCTTACCAAATCAATGGTAAGACAACAATGTCAAAGGAAAAGAAAATGAACAAGAAAGACACTTGAGTAGGTAGATTGATCCTAATTACTTGCTTCATTTGAAAACAAACATCCTAGCTATTTTCAAAACAAACACCTACACATTTCAAAACATCTTACAAAACTTGAAAACATTTTCAAAAAGATCAACATCTTTGTATACATTCTTACGAACGAGAATCATTACAAAGATTGCCTAAAAAATGGCCTCTTTACAAAATAATTTCAAAAACCACACAAAGCATAATTTCAAAAAAAAGCAAGTGATCTAGCAAGTAACTAAGAACCCATGGAAAACCATGGATGAAAGGGATGCTAATACCTTCCCTGTTCATAATCTACCCCCGAACTCAAGAAACAATCTCAAAGGTCTTTCATGTGCTTTTTCACCTTTCCTTTTGGATAAAAGAAAAGCTGGTAGCGACTCTTGCTAACCGCAACATTTGCGATTAAACACAAAACCCTCAAGTCAGTTCTCCCACCGTATCACAGAAATGGCGACTCTGCTGGGGAAAATTCTAAAAGTGAGGTTACCTTAGGGATAAATCACATTTATTTGCTTACATTGTTTGACTTGTATGCTTTATATTATGGTTCTTTGTTTGATTTTGAATCCTCTACCCAGATTTGGGATACATTATAGGTAAGTAGCAATACGTTGTGGAAACTGTGCGGGGTATACCGACATGGTCTAAGCATTAGCTATGTTAGTGTGACATATTTGTGGGTACCGGTTGCCTTTAAGTTAATCAAAGAGAATATGGGGCCGCTGAGTGATGTCATAAAGCACTAATGAACTTTTAGAACCTTTACTTGACCAAATTGGCCTTTAGGATGTAGTGAGATGAACGACTTTGGTGCAGTCCAAAGTTGGTAGATACTCGATACTAGACTCATTGAGGTTTGTTTTCTTGGGATATTTCGGTCGCCATTAAAGCGGCTTGTGCTGAAACAATGACCAAGGAAACAAACCAGTGATATTGAGCTCCTTAGAACCCGATTACTATTACTAGGACATGTTTAAGCCAACTAAACTTCAAGAGGGTACTTACCTATAAAACTCCATGCAAGCATAAACCTAAGGATTTGTTTGTTTTGTTTGTATATACATACTTGTACATAACATCATGAACATCATGGACATCATATACATCCACTAACCATTTCAAGGATTTTGGGATTCATCTTTGTTCTTGTTTTGTAGGATATGGATTCACTTCGCAGGAAAACTATTCAAGCCAACCTTGTAAGGATCCCTCCACAACTTAAGAAGCTAGCTTCAAGGATTCCTGAAAACTCTCCATTTATCGAGAGACATGGTCGCCTACTCAACTTGGTCACCTCCAACACAGATGAGGATATGATGAAGGTGCTCTTTCAGCTCTTTGATCCTTTACACCATTGCTTCACATTTCCCGACTATCAACTTGTGCCTACTTTGGAAGAATTCTCCCAACTCTTGAGGATTCCCATTCTCAATCAACTACCTTTCAACAGTACAGAAAGATACCCAAAGCCAGAAGAGATTGCTCAAGCTCTACACTTGCACTCATCTGATGTCACAACTCATTGGGAAACAAGGAGTGGTGTCAAAGGTTTCCTAGAAAAGTTCCTGTATGAGAAAGCCCAAAGCTGTTGGAATTACTTGGACTTACAAGCCTTTGAGGAAATTGTGGCTCTCCTCATCTATGGGATGGTTTTGTTTCCAAACCTTGACCAACTCATAGATGTCAACGTCGTCAAAATATTCATATCCCACAACTCGGTGCCTACATTGCTAGGAGATATCCTACACTCTTTTCACACTCGCACAATAAGGAAAAGAGGTGTTCTTATTTGTTGCACTCATCTCTTGGCAAGATGGTTTATTTCTCATCTTCCCCAATCTGTATTAAAGAATGAGCAAGGTTCAAGGTGGTCACAAAGGTTGATGACGCTAAAACATTCAGACATTCATTGGTGCTCCCGATCCAAAGAGAATGTTATCATTGTCGACCGTTATGGAGAATTCCCTAATGTACCTTTACTTGGAATTAGTGGAGGTATCACTTACAACCCATGTTTAGCCTTAAGACAATTTGGTTATGCCCGAAGGGATGGCCCGTATGAGATGCTGATTCAAGGTTTGGTATTTGACTACGACAACGACGATCAAGGTCTTCGCCAGAGATTTATCCGAGCTTGGAGGATGTTAAACAAGGTGGATAGCAAGACTTTGGGGCATACAAATTCCATCCTTTTTAAGCCTTACCTCAAATGGGTACGAACTCGCACTCAGAGTCTTATGATGCCTTACCCCCCCATTCTCCCAGTAATCATTGAGCCTGTCATGGAGGGAGATGTTCCATACACTATCCTACATCCTGACATGCCCACATCTCTTGAAGACCTACAAAGGGATTGGATACAACTTAAAGAGGAGCGAGATACTTTCGAAGCCCAGTTCTACGCAAGTGAGAAGAAAGTTTTGGAACTCACTAGGCTACTTCATGAGGAGCAGACTCTGAATGCCTACATTGCACCAAAGAGGATGTGCACTACCTTTCTATCTTAGAGTTGCTTGTATTTGTTTTACCCAAGAAGGCATTATTGTACTCAAGCTTTAACTTATTAATATAACATGCGTTTCCTTTTTGTCTAAAACAAATTTGAATCTTTGAAATCCTTAAAAAACATTGCATATGCATATGCCATTCATCATAACATAAGCAGGTTTTTTCACAACAAGTCTCCTCATCTCTCTACTGTTTATTTTAGTAAGATGGATGTCGAGCAAACAGTGAAAGACCTCCAAGCTCAGATACACAGTTTCAACAGTTGCTCTTAACCCTAGCCAAGGGACAAGAAGAATTGAAGACTTTGCTGGCTGAAGAGAGGAAAAAGAAAACAAAGAAGGTAACCGAAGTCCTAAACATGGGAAGAAGATTTCATGGACAGACAAGAAGGACCTTAGACTTTGCAACAACATCTGGTGAAAGAGACAACCAAGATGGTAAAGGAAAGGAAACAGTTGTCCCGTCAGAATCGAAGGAGGAAGAGGAAGAAGAAGACTACTATGAAGAACAATACCCTCCAGCTGATGACAAGTATAAACATCTTGAGGAGCGGATGAGCGCAATGGAAATCCAAAAGGTGACAGGCTTGGACTTTGAGGAATTGGGTTTAGTGTCAGGGATTGTGATCCCTCCGAAATTTAAAGCACCTGTGTTCGCCAAATATGACGGATTTTCATGCCCTAAAATGCATCTCCGGTCATATGTGAGGAAAATCCAACCCCATACCGCTGATAAAGACTTATGGGTGCACTTATTCCAAGATAGTCTGTCTGGAACTCAACTTGACTGGTTTTACCAACTGGAAAGAGCCAACGTTCACAATTGGGAAGATCTTGTTGCAGCTTTCTACAAACAATATCAGTACAATGCTGATCTGGCACCTACCCATACTCAACCCCCTCTATTTGAGAGAGAGTTGGTAGACATGTTCTTAGGCACCTTGTCTGGTCCTTTCTTCAACCATTTAATTGGAAGTTCATCTACAAGCTTTACTGAACTAATATTGACCGGAGAGAGGATAGAAGCCGATATAAAGAATGGAAAGATTCAGAAAGACACATCTTCTTCTACAACTGTATTCATCAGAAAGAAAGAGGTGACTGCTGTATATCCGCAAAGAAACCAAGATAGGGCCGAGCGCCGACCAATGGTGGGGGCTATTATGATTCCTAAGCCTGCATCTGATTAACAAAGAAATAATCAACCAAGGATGGAAAGACCAGTCAGGAAGTTCACCAGAATCAACATGACCCCGTCTCAAGTATTACTGCATCTACTAAGATCCAACTTGGTGACCTTGAAAGAAGCTCCGAAACACCCCAATATAACATCTCCTCATTATCATCCCAATGCCTGTTGCGCATATCACTCTGAAAGTCCTGGTCACGATACTAATAACTGTTGGGCTCTAAAGAAAAAAATACAAGACCTCATTGAAGCAAAAGAGATTAAATTCGATGCGCCTGAAAAGCCAAATGTCATTTCTACCCATATGCCCAGACATGGCCACAATACCAATGCCATTGAAGAAGGATTGTTTGTTACTTCAATTGATGAACTCATGATACCACTTCTGACTATTAAAATGAATTTGTTGAATGCCGGTGTGTTCCCAGGCTGTGATGAAGTTTTCCATCTCTGTTTGTCCTCACCAACCGGCTGTCCTTTGTTGAAGGTAGGAGTTCAGTGCCTAATAGATAACAAAGAAATTTTGTTTGAAAAGACTTCTGTTCCACCTGTTACTTTTGAAGATGTTTCTATCATTACCATTTCCGCCAATTCTTTCAGGGTCTCCACTAAAAGACCCGTAAGAATTACATCAGTTCCAAAAGCAACTCCTCTAATAATCACAATTCCTGGACCAGTCCCATATGCATCAGACAAAACCATACCATGGAATTATGGAGGGGATGTCTACTACCATGGTATCAAGCAAGACTGGTCAGCCGCCGAAGATTCAAGCTCCGAGAAAGTCAACTCTGACATCAGTAATATTGCAGGAACTAGCAAAATTACCCGAATTGGTAGGATCTTTTCTCCATAAATTACTCCCCCAAAAGCAGTTTCTGGACCCATAATCATCTCTGCAAATACTCCAATCGACAAAGCCGTTACAACCCCTGTAATCATTCCTAATGACACTCCTGCTTCCGAATTAACCGAGACTCGAGGAAAAGGTGTTCTGATTGAACCTGTCCGGACGAAGGCTCAATCATTGACTATCCCTAAGACCTCCAAGAAAGAAATGGAAGAGATCCTAAAAATTATAAAGAGAAGCGACTACGATGTAGTTGAAAAACTGGGGCAAACTCCCTCTAAAATCTCCATGCTGGCATTACTACTATGTTCCGAGGCACATGCAAAAGCCTTGGTAAAGTTCTTAAAAACCGCCCATGTACCTCAAGAGACCTCTGCCGATCAGTTCCAAGACTGCGTAGCCAGCCTAAATACGGACAATGGTTTAGGTTTTTCAGATGCTGATCTAACGCCGAAGGGAAGCTGGCATAATGAGACATTGCATGTCTCAGTGGAATGTAGGGGAACAACTCTGGCGCATGTTTTGGTGGACACTAGCTCATATCTGAATGTATTACCTAAAAAAGCTCTTGATAGACTTGACTGTGAGGGACTGACATTAAAGCCATGCAACATAATAGTAAGGGCTTTTGACGGTTCGAAAAGGATGGTGCACGGGTAGGTGGATATCCCCATAAAGGTTGAAACCCAAACTTTCAATTCAACTTTTTATGTAATGGACATCCTCCCTTCATACTCCTGCTTGCTAGGCCGACCATGGATCCACAATGCTGGCGCTGTTACTTCTACGATGCACCAAATGTTGAAGTATCCAGTTCAAGGGAAGATTATCACCGTTCATAGAGAGGAAGAATACATGATCAACCATCTCAATTCCTTCAGATATGTGGAATTAGATGGTGAATTCATTGAAACTCCATTTCAACACTTTGAAGAGGTCCCCCAAGATGTGGCAGTGACCAAGGCTGTGTCTCAGGTTCCCAAAATTACAAGGCCCCCACTCCGGATGTCATCTCTGAAGGATGCCAAAGCAGTGGTAGAAGAAGGAGGGTGCACTATTTGGGAACAACTCCCAGATATCCCATATAAGTCTGACAAGTTTGGCCTAAGTTTCACTTCAAGTGCTCAAAAGGCTGTACGTCGTGCTCGTGCTGGAGGACCACCCTTGAAGATCAGCAACCGTGAAGTCAACACGGTAGAAGATGGTGAAGATGGCTGCAACCTGGAGGATTGGATCTTCCCAACTGTCAATGGAGGGCTCAATAATTGGGAGGCTAGATACTTTGTCCCGATCACTTTTATCCCATAGTAATTTGTCTTTACATTTTGTTGGATCTGTAATATTGAAACAATTCGCACTTTTGAAACCTTTTGTCTTACCCGAGGCACAATGGTCCATTTGTAAGGGTTATTATCTCATTTTCATCTGACATCAATGAATCATGGACGTGTTCGCATACAAAATTTTGTGCTAATTATTTTTCTTTTACATTTTACTTTCTTTCAAAGATAGCTATACCCTTACACACACCCACACTCACAATGCAGGTATACATCCATTCGGGATCCCATGGGTAACGATACTGCTATGGCCTTTTGTGACTCTGAGAATCTAATCTACCAAGCCGAAGACGAAGGTGAGGAAGATTGTGAAGTACCAGGGGAACTTGCCAGACTGCTATAACCAGAAGAGAGAACCATTCAATCTCACGAGGAACCCGTGGATACAATCAACCTGGGTACCGAAGAAGACAAAAAAGAGGTCAAAGTGGGTGCCAATCTGGAACCTAGGGTCAAGGAGCATCTGATTCAGTTGTTACACGATTATGTTGAAGTCTTTTCATGGTCATATGAAGACATGCCGGGACTTGATGCAGCCATTATGGTACCTCGTTTGCCTACAAGAGAAGATTGTCCGCCAGTAAAGCAAAAGGTTTGTCGAATGAGGCCGGATATGTCAGAAAAGATTAAAGCAGAGGTCATGAAGCAATTCAACGCTGGATTCTTGGCTGTCACCTCTTACCCCCAATGGGTTGCCAATATTGTTCCCGTACCCAAAAAAGACGGCAAAGTGCGAATGTGTGTGGACTATAGAGATTTGAATAGGGCGAGCCCTAAAGATGATTTTCCACTCCCCCACATTCATATCCTAGTTGACAATACGGCACAACACAAAGTGTTTTCCTTCATGGACGGATTCTCAGGTTACAACCAAATCAAAATGGCGCCTGAGGACATGGAGAAAACAACATTTGTCACACAATGGGGCACATTCTGCTACAAAGTAATGCCATTCGGACTAAAGAACCCTAGAGCAACCTATCAGTGTGCCATGGTAGCTCTATTTCACGACATGATACATCCCGAAATAGAAGTCTACATGGACGATATGATAGCCATATCTCAAATAGAAGAAGAGCATCTTAATCACTTACAAAATCTGTTCGAGAGACTGAAGAAATACAAGTTGAGGTTGAATCCTAACAAATGCACATTTGGGATACGGTCTGGTAAACTCCTAGGCTTTGTCGTCAATAACAAAGGTATCGAGGTCAATCCTGCCAAAGTTAAAGCAATACAAGAGATGCCTACTCCTCGTACTGAGAAGGAAGTTAGAGGATTCTTGGGACGTTTGAACTATATTTCCAGATTCATCTCTCACCTGACAGCTACTTGTGAACCAATCTTCAAATTATTGAAGAAAGATCAAGTAGTCAAATGGAATGACGAGTGCCAAATTGCTTTTGACAAAATCAAAGAATACTTACAAGAGCCTCCTGTGTTGATGCCACCAGTTGAGGGAAGACCGTTGATCATGTATCTGACTGTTTTAGAAAACTCAATGGGGTGTGTATTGGGGCAGCATGACGAGTCTGGCCGAAAAGAGCATGCTATTTACTACCTGAGAAAAAATTTTACCGACTGTGAAACCAGATATTCACTGCTCGAGAAAACTTGCTGCGCTCTGGCATGGGCTGCTCGCCGGCTAAGACAGTGTATGCTGACTCATACTACCTTGTTGATATCTAAAATGGATCCGATAAAATACATCTTCGAGAAGCCTGCTCTTTCTGGGAGAATAGCGAGATGGCAGATGATCCTGACAGAATATGACATATAGTATACTACCCAGAAAGCTATAAAGGGCAGTGTACTAGCTGATCACCTTGCTCACCAAGCTGTAGAAGACTACCAATCTATGAAGTTCGAATTCCCAGATGAAGACATCATGACATTAGACAACTGTGAAGAATTCAGGCCATATGACGGACCTGAACGAGGATCCCGATGGACTCTGTTCTTTGATGGAGCATCCAATGCAATTGGAAATGGTATCAGTGCTGTACTCATCTCTCCGGAAGGGTGTCATACTCCCTTTACTTCCAGACTTTACTTCAATTGTATCAATAACATGGCAGAATACGAAGCATACATCTTTGGTCTCAGAGCTGCCATAGACTTGGGGATCAAATCCTTGGATGTATTCGGAGATTCAGCTTTGGTTATCAGCCAGATCAAAGGGAAATGGGACACCAAACACCCTAACCTTATCCCTTACAAAGAACATGTTTTGACATTGCTACCACATTTTTAGAAGATTACCTTCGAGCATTTCCCGCTAGAAGAAAATCAGCTAGCGGATGCATTAGCCACAATGTTATCTATGTTTAAACTTAATTGGGATAAAGAGGCTCCCCAGATCACCTTTGAACGAATGGATGAACCATCGCACTGTCACAATATTAATACTGAAAAAGTAGTGGACTGGCCTTGGTTTCATGAAGTCAAAAGGTATCTCGAGACTCAAGAATATCCATAAGGAGCTTCAGTCAATGATAAGAAGTTCTTAAGGAGATTATCTGCTAAGTTCTTCCTTAGTAACGATATTGTGTACAAACACAATCATGACTCTGTGTTACTTCGGTGCGTAGATAAGGTTGAAGCTGATAGGATCATGGATGAATTGCATGAAGGCACTTTTGGCACCCATTCTAGTGGGCATACGATGGCGAAGAAAATCCTACGGGAAGGCTATTACTGGTCTATCATGGAAGCATATTGCTATTAACACTCTCGAACTTGCCATAAGTGTCAGATTTATGCTGACAAGGTGCACGTCCCTCTGGTTCCTCTAAATGTCTTGATAACTCCTTGGACCTTTGCTATGTGGGGGATTGATATGATTGGGGAAATCAAGCCGACGGCCTCCAATGGACACCGCTTCATCTTAGTGGCCATTGATTACTTTACAAAATGGGTGAAGGCAACTTCCTTCGCTTCCGTTACCAAGAATGTTGTTTCCCGTTTCATCAAGCAAAATCTCATTTGCCGGTACGATATCCCGAAAAGGATCATCACTGATAATGGTACAAATCTCAACAACACTATGATCACCGCATTGTGCGAGCAATTCAAGGTTCAACATCACAATTCTTCTCCCTATCAGCCAAAGATGAATGGTGTTGTCGAAGCTGGAAATAAAAACATTAAAAAGATCATACAGAAAATGACAGTCACATACAAAGACTGGCATGAGATGTTACCATTCTCTCTCCACGGGTATCGCACCACGGCTCGCACATCAACCGGGGCAACACCCTTTTCTCTGGTTTACGGCATGGAAGATGTCTTGCCTATCGAGGTCCAGATCCCCTCTCTGAGGATTATGAAGGATGCAGGGCTGAACGAAGACGATTGGATCCAGACTCGACTTGATCAATTGAACTTGATTGATGAGAAGAGACTTACTGCTGTTTGCCATGGTCAAATATATCAAAAACGGATGATCAAGGCTTTCAACAAGAAGGTCAGACGCCAAGTGTAATAAGTTAGAGATCTGGTGATCAAACGCATCATACTGCCACAAGGTGATCCCAAGGGAAAATGGACTCCTACCTACGAAGGACCATTTGTAATCAAAAACATTTTCTCTGGTGGGGCAATGATCTTGACCACCATGGATGGTGACGACCTGCCGCATCCTGCGAATGCAGACATAGTTAAAAGATACTACGCATAAGAGACCCGTTAGGTTGACATACCTAAGAAAAACAAGGGCATCCCGGGAAACCAAAAAGGTTTGGGCAAAAATTAGGGATAAAACAAAAAATCTGTATACCCGGTAAGTTGAAAACCCGAAAGGGCGACTTGGGCAAAAAAGGGTTTCCCGGTGGACTGAAAACCCGAAAGGGCTGTCCAGGTAAAAGTTAGGGAATTAAAGCGTATGACTATGTCCCGTTGGATCACTTTACGGACAACCTTTGGCTTCCACTAACAAACTCAGAATTTCTGATCAATTCAATTATCTTCAGACAAGGTAACAAATAGACAAGATGCTCAAAGATACGAAGGCTATAGAAGAATGGAAACCCCATGGGATTTTTACACATAACTATCTTTTCTTTGTATCAAAATTTTCTTTTTTTACGACAGCATTATCTTACTAGAATGTTTGTCTCCTTGTACAAAAATACTTACTCAAAGTCAATACAAAGATATCTCTTTGAAAGTACAAAAACTATCTATTTTTTTCTTTACGCTTGTATTTTGTTTGCAAAAACATCCAATGATTCATTGTTGAACATATGCATTTGAACATTATTACTGTTTACAAATAAACAAAATGAAAAAAGGAAATTACTGATGGGTTGAATGAATAAGGAAATACCTCTAGGCTATTCCATAAGAAATCCCCACAGTACGTCGTTTAAATCCCCAGCAGAACAAAGCTTCAAATTATCAACCCCCGGTAGAAATCATCTAATTTCTCCAAACATTTTAAGCAACAAATGACATTTCCCTTACAACAAAGTTTACTTCTCTAAGAGGAAAATCATCAACACTTTGACTTCAAGACATAAAGACTTACATATCCTCAGTAGCAGTCACAAATTTATTTTCCCTAATCCAATAGCAGTACGACCAATTAGCTCACATATGCATACATTGCATCCATATATCATCAACATTGATAAAATGAAGGCATTATATCATACATTTCATGCAACATGACTCTGCATTTTAGCTAACATTTTACCCTTTTCAGGATAAGATTAACAGCTACAGTTAACAAAATGTTCAGAGTTTTCAGATAGAGTACATATATGCTCCAGACACGGATGCCATTCTGATACTCATTCAGATTCAGTACAAATACGCTCCAGACACGGATGCCATTTTGATACTCATTCAGATTCAGTCTTCAGATACAGTACATATACTCTCCAGACACGGATGCCATACTGATACTCATTCAGATTCAACCTTCTGATACAGTTCACATACGCTCCAAATACGGACTCCATTCTGATACTCATCCAGACTCAAATTTCAGATACAGTTCAGATACGCTCCAGATACAGACGCCATTCTAATACTCATTTAGAACCTCTTTCAGGTACAATACATATACATTCCAGATACGAATGTCATTCTGGTACTCATCCAGACTCAACCTTGAGATACAATTCAGATACGCTCCAGACACAGACGCCATTATGATACTCATTCTTTCTGCTTATAAATTACAATTCAACAATCATTCTTGGATGGCATCTACAAGCCCATCCCTAACAAGTTTCCATCACCTCTCCAAATGGCATCTTTAAGCCCATTCCCTCGACTCTCACACCACCGAGTGCAAATTTCTGGGCACTCTAGTGTCCAATCATCTTCCACCTTCGAGTCACGAATGGAAAAATTCACCAATATAACTCTTCAGGCTTAAGAAGATTGAACAAGGGCAGCTGTTGCACCCCAAAGTTTTCCCTCTCACTTATCAAGAATTTTCTCACAAGATCTCTTTAGGCTCAAGACTGCACTAGGGTTTAATCAGCTCAAGATACCTCCTTAAGCACTGATGACCAAAATTAGGGTTTGAGTTTGCACAAGAATTTTTGAACTATAAATGATTCATATGGCTTTCATGGATTATTATGGACTCCCAAGATCACTCATGTCAAGTTTCATGTCTTGGATCACACTTTTGATCAGTCAATTAAACAGTTGACCTAAAAATAAACTACATTGGGGAAAAAGACAACCATGGACAATTTACAGTCAAACTTCATAATTTTTGATCCACATCAACATTTTAAACCCATATGTATCATTTGACTAAGTTTGGACCATAATTCCTCAAGAAATTTGATCAAATCTCTAGAAGGGCAAAATGGTCAAAATTAAGGTTTTGGTTGAGAAAGGGGAATTTCTGATTTTTGACCTAGCAAATGATCAATTGGTTTAAGGCATGATCTCAAGAGTCCAATTGCATCATTTTTACCCAATTACATGATTCAAAACATTGCAAGACCATTGGATTGACAGATGAATTTTGCAGTCAACTTATCAAAAGTCAACTGTATACTAAAAAGTCAAATTTTGACTTTTTGGTCAAATTCAAGTACCAAAGATCATAATTCATAAAAACATGTCAAAATATTAAACTTATTCATCAAGAAATCAAAAATTCAATATTTCATTTTGAGAAGTCAAAATTTCTAAACTTAGAAATTTTTCGAAGTGTTGGAAATTTCATGTTTTTTCATAACTTTGAGCCAAATTTCCACAATAATGAAAGCTGATTCAAGAGAAACATCCAACATGAAAGTTGTAGATCTCCATGAAATATACAACTTTGATTCACACAACTTCTCCTAAAAGTTCTTGGATCTCAAGTTATAATTTTGTGAATACATGCTCATGAACTAAAAAAAGACTTTATGAAATTTTGCCCTAGTTAGGCAGATTTTTGACCTAACTTCATGGGACTTTTTCATATAGTTCCAAGGGGAATCTTCAAAAGAAATTCAAATATGAGTTGTAGATCACATTGCAAGCTTTCCAAAATGTCCAAGAACTCCTTGAGATAATTCTTGAGTAGGGAGAATCGAAGAGATGAAGTTGGTGTTTTGTCACTTGGATTACAAGCCATTTTGTGAAGAACACTTGGTCCAATCTTCAAGCATGCTGTACAAATATCACTTTGTAGGCTTATAACTTGACTTTCACTCCATAATTAAATGTTTTCATAACTGTTGGAAGCTTTAATCTAAGCATTCAATGCATTGTACAAATATAATTCCATTTTGGGAAGAAAGGCAACATTGCCATTTTAGAAAAGCAAGCTTTATGAAAAGTCAACTTGCATTGAGCCTTGCATTTGTTCTTTCTGCACAAACACACTCTACATAATCATAATAAGTGTGTTTAAAGGTTTCAGCCACCCTACAAGCCTTGTACTTTACATTGAAACCATGCTTGCTAACTTTGCTTCAAAAACAAGTAACTAAGCCAAAACATGTGAGTTTCAAATTCTGAGTTGTGACAAGCCTCAAAACCTCTTGCTTATGAAGTATACACACTATTTGCAAGTTGACACACAAATGCTAGTGCCCTGAAACTACCTCAAACACTCAAAAACCAAAAACCTATCCAAGAACACCATTAACACACCGTTCTGAACCAAAACTCATGATCTTCATTTCCACTCGTGCGTTTTGAAAATTAATCACTCATACACTTTCTATACATCATACCAAAGCAATCCATACCATTTTTTCCTCACTGTAACTCCTCAATCACTATCCACCATTTTCAAATATCAAGCTTGTAGGTTGACTTGAGTAAAGATATTCAGGGGCTTTCAAGGCATAGTAAGAGTTGGAATACATTCAAGGAAGTCCAGGCAAGCTAAACAGATCCTCAGGCTATCTCAAAAGCCGCTCAAACTCCATTCACGACTCCAGCTGCAAGAGGTAAAAACTCAAACTTCTATATCTTCATACAAGCATCATTTGATCCTGGTTTGTGAAGACAAAATGTAGATATCTTTTCTCTAAAGCTGACCATGTTCATAGATCCCATTTATATTGACTGTGAATAGAGAATTTTGGATTTGAAATTTCTGAGAAAATTAGGTTTCAATTTAGGGCCAGCAAAATTAGGTTTTATCTTTGACTTTTAATTTACATAAGTTATATGGTTGAATTCGTGGAAAGAAACACCACAACTTTCATGTTTACATTTTCCATTTTCATTGAGAAATGGGCAAGTTACAGGAACCATGGCTGGAGGTTGAAGATGAAGTCATTTTCAGGACTGGACTTATGTTATGTATTTATTATTTCACTTTTGTTAACGGATGTACAGCCACCCCAGTGGTAAGGCAGCGCATGTTATTGCTAGAGGTCATGGGTTCGAGCCTCAGCGCGCTGCCTTTTGCATTTTCTCACTTTTTTCCACACTTTTTGTCTCTTGCAGCGCTAGGCCTCCACTTCATGGGCCTATTGATTTTTTTCTAACATTTCCTCCCTGTTTCATATTTGCACCCCTGGCCCATTATTATTTTATTTTTTTTCATTTTATTTTCTTAAATATATTTTTCTTAATATTAAAAATCATAAAAATACAAAAAATAGTAGAGTTATAATTTAACTTAGTTTATTTATTTTCACAAAAATATATTTTATTTTGACCATACTTTATTTATTTTCACTAATTATCTTGTAAATTTAATTAAAACTAAAATATTATTTATTTTATACTAATTAAAATATAATTTTTTTATACGAAAAAGACTAAAGAACATTTTATAACACTATAATTTATTTTTTTCAAAAAAAAAGGACAAAATATAAAAAAAAATACTTTTCTTATAAACTTCATCTCTTTTAATCAATTAAGTAATTAGGTTTTTTTATTCAAGAATCTTTTTCTTAATGAATTTAAACTTGACTAATTATTTTCTTTATTTAATTAGGTTAAAATCAAAATCCTTTTCCTTAAGAGACCAAACAAAAAAATCTTTTCTCTTTGCATTTACAAATCCTTGCATATTTAATTCATCTTGTATATTATTTATTCCTATTCTTGTACAAAATTCAATTTGGTTGTAATAGATTAATTAGGTTTAAATTCTTGCAATACCCACTCATAAATTGTAAACCCCCATTCCACAAATGTTGTAATAGCGTAGTAACTTTAAATTTCGTAATTTATCGCTTTTACATAATATGCTAGTAATTAGGGTTTGTATAGAAAGAATAAAATCAATCAAATAGAAAACCTTAATTCAAGAAAAAAACAAGCATGAAAGCAACACACTTGCACACAAGCACCCCTAGGGTAAAATCCACTTTGTTGCCTTACAAAATGGCCATATTACACATGTAAGGTATCTTAGCAAAAACAAGCCAAAACAAGATCATAGTCCCTCGATGACGCTATCTAAAGTTGCCTTACAAATGATCTTAGTCCCTAAAAAAGAATGCTAAGATACCTTTAAACATTGATAATCATGGCTATACGATGACCCACGCCCGTCCTGTTAACATCCAAAGATAGGGTTACTTACCAAATTAATGGTAAGAGAACAATGTCAAAGGAAAAGAAAATGAACAAGAAAGACATTTGAGTAGGTAGATTTCTCCTAATTACTTGCTTCATTTCAAAACAAACATCCTTGCTATTTTCAAAACAAACACCTACACATTTCAAAACATCTTACAAAACTTGAAAACATTTTCAAAAAGATCAACATCTTTGTATACATTCTTATGAACGAGAATCATTACAAAGATTGCCTAAACAATAGCCTCTTTACAAAATACTTTCAAAAACAACACAAAGCACAATTTCAAACAAAAGCAAGTGATCTAGCAAGTAACAAAGATCCCATAGAAAACCATGGATGAAAGGGGTGCTAATACCTTCCCTTTTCATAATCTACCCCCCAAACTCAAGAAACAATCTCAAAGGTCTTTCCTGTGCTTTTTCACCTTTCCTTTTGGATAAAAGAAAATTCGGTAGAGACTCTTGCTAACCACAACATTTGCGATCAAACACAAAACCCTCAAGTCAGTTCTCCCACCGTATCACACATTGCATCTTATGTGACATTGCAGGATTGTTGATTAGATGATGTTTTGATGTTGTTGTGATGTAAATGAAGTTGATGAATGATTGTTGAATAAAGGATGTTATGATGAAGTTATGACTTGAGTGACGCTTATGATGATAATATGTGACTTTACTTGATGTGTAGATGAGTTATAATAAATGTGTACATATGTTATGATGACATGAATGCGTGAGTATAAATTCGGTTTATGATGATATTTATGGATTGTATGATGATGTTGTTTAATTTCTATGCCTATTTAGTATATCTCTCATAATGAATGTGATTACTCACGCTTTCTGTTTGAATGTTGCCTCCATGTGGGTAACGTGTAGATTCTCAGGAATAGCTTGAAGAAGCATCATTATTAGCTTTGGAGTTATTTTTATCTATTTTCCATTGATTTAGAAGGTCTTTCTCTGATATGTAACATTAGGATATGGAACACTTGAATCAAACTTTGTGTTCATTTTGTTAACATGATTTATGAGGTGTTTTGAAGTTTGTTTTAAATCCTAATTGTTGTATAATGAGGATCATTGGTGTTTTTGAGAATATTTTAATTAATGAAGTATGTTTTGAGACTATGAATTCCGCTGTGTAGTAATTGAATGAGGTGTTGATATTCCATAAGGAAATGATATAAAAGTTTGAGAAGCCCATGTTACAGAGAAAGATGTGTATGTATGATGTTTTTATGAAGCATGTGACACCCTTTTGGTGTTTTGCATGATTTATTTATTAATTATTTCGTGATTTAATTGTGGGGTTTAGAAGGGTGTCACATTAATGGTATCAGAGCAGGTCGATCTGTCCGGCCAGTTATTTATATGATGTTTATACCCTGAATGGTCGATTTATGTGTGAACACAATCAATGTCTTGTTCCTCTAATGATGTTTTCCTTTATACGAAAATAAATGGTTGGAGGAAGAAATGATGATGCTATTGCTCAAGCTTTGGAGTCGTTTTCTCAGACAATGACTAAAATAAGCAAAACCCCCCAAATGCTGGAAGAAATGATGAGTTCCGTGCCTTGGAGAAGTTTCAGGAGAACAACCCACTGATATTTGAGGGCACACATGATCCTAATAGTGCGCAGGTGTGGCTCATAAAGATCGAGAAGATCTTCAGAGTGATGGATTACTCAGAGGAACAGAAGGTGCAATTTGGTACTCACGTGTTGGAAGTGGAAGCTGGAGACTGGTGGGACAATGCACATCAGAGGTTAGAGATATGGGGTACATAGATTACTTGGGCTATTTTTTGAGCTCCGTTCTTGGAAGAGTATTTTCCTGATAATGTGCGTGGGAGAAATGAGATTGAATTCCTTGAGCTGAAATAAGGGAATTAGATTGTGGCTAAATATGCTACCAAGTTTGAGGAGTTAGTGAAGTTCTATCCGCATTATAATAATCCAGCGGCTGAAGCTTCTAAGTGTATCAAGTTTCATAATGGGCTGCATCCAGAGATCAAACAGGGGATCGGGTATCAAGAGCTTCATCAGTTTCCTATACTGATGAACAAGTGTAGGATCATGAATAGGATACCAAAGCTAAGTCTTCTTTTTATAAGAGTTATAATGAAAAGAAGGGAAGGAATCATGATTGTGGTATGCCGTATGCTGCTCCTACTGACAAAAGGAAGCATAAAGCTTATGATGAGAAGAATCCAAGGGGGGAGGAGCTCCCGCTTCTATGAAATGCTACATGTGTGGAGAGCTAGGCCATCTTCCTGATGCTTGAAATATTAAGGTGTTGAGATGTTACAGGTGTGGTAAGACAGGTCATCGAGTTACTGCATGCAAGAATGAAGTTCTGACTTGTTTCAACTATGGTGAACATGGTCATATTAGTACCCAGTGTCAGAAGCCAAAGAAGACTGCTACGATCGCTCAAACTAATAGCAAAGTGTTTACTTTGAAGGGCTCAGAGGTTTTGAATAAGGATAACTTGATTTGAGGCACTTGTTTTATTAACAATATTGTGTTGGTTGCTATTATTGATATTGGTGCTACATATTCATTTATTTTTCTTGATTGTGCAACTATGTTGGGATTGAAATTGTTTGATATGAATAGTAGTATGGTGATAAATACTCCTGCTAATGGTTCTGTTACTACTAACTTTGTTTTTTCAATATGTCCCTTGACTATTTTTGTTAAGATTTTTATGATAGATTTGGTGTGTCTACCCTTGAACCAAATTGATGTTATCCTGGAAATGAACTGGTTGGAGTTCAACTATGTTCATATCATCTGTTATAATAAGACTGTGAGGTCCCTAATTTTGGCGATGGTGGAGATCTAGTGTTTTTGTCTGCTTAGCAAGTGGATGAACTTTTAGAAGATGAAGCTTTGGTGTTTGAAATTTTTGCGTCGTTGCAAGTTGATCGTGAAGCTGTGAGTGTGGAAGTACCTGTTGTCTGTGAATTTACTGAAGTGTTTCCAGATGACATCAGTGATTTTCCTCCAGAACGTGAAGTTGAATTTGTTGTGGAATTGATACCAGGTACAAGTCCGATGTCAATGAATCCTTATAAGATATCAACTTCAGAGCTGAGTGAACTCAAGAAACAGTTGGAAGAATTACTTGAGAAGAAGTTCATTCGACCCAGTGTTTCTCAGTGGGGTGCTCATGTATTGTTGGTTAAGAAGAAAGATGGTAGTATGAGGTTATGTATGGACTACAAACAATTAAATAAAGTGACTATTAAGAATAAGTATCCACTTCCGAGGATTGATGACTTGATTGATCAGTTGGTTGGTGCCAGTGTGTTTAGTAAGATTGATTGAGGTCGGGCTATCATCGGATTCGTGTTAAGCCAGATGATATTTTGAAGATAACATTCAAAACGAGGTATGATCGTTATGAGTATACTATGATGTTGTTTCGAATATCTAATGCACCAGGAGTTTTCATGGAGTATATGAACAAGTTCTTTCATTAGTATTTAGATATTTTTGTGGTGGTCTTTATTGAAGATATTTTGATTTATTCTAAATCAGAAGAAGAACATGCTGAACATTTGGTAATCATGTTGAAAGTGTTGAAAGAGAAGACGTTGTATACAAAACTGTCAAAGTGTGAGTTCTGGTTGAAGGAAGTGAGTTTCCTTGGCCATGTGATTTCTAGTGGTGGAATTTTTGTAGATCCTTCGAAGGTCGGCACTGTGTTGCAATGGGAGACTCTGAAGTCAGTGACTGAGATTTAAAGTTTTCTTGGTTTGGATGGATATTATCGCAGGTTTTATCGAAGGCTTTTCTAAGTTGGCATTGCCTTTGACTCATTTGACTCGAAAGGGCCAGGCTTATATGTGGGATGTAACATATGAAGAAAGTTTTGTGGAGTTGAAGAAGAAGTTGAAAAATGCTCCAATGTTGATTTTGCCTAATCCTAATCAATCTTTTATGGTGTATTGTGATGCATCAAAGATGGGTCTTGGTGGTGTGCTAATGCAGAACGGGAAAGTTGTTGCTTATGCTTCTAGGCAACTGAAATTTCATGAAAGGAATTATCCTATGCATGACTTGGAATTGGCGACTGTGGTGCTTGTGTTGAAAATTTGGAGACATTATCTGTTCAGATCCAAATTTAAGGTGTTCAGTGATCATAAGAGTCTAAATTATTTGTTCGACCAAAAAGAATTGAATATGAGGCAAACAAGATGGCTTGAGTTATTGAAATATTATGATTTTGATTTAACTTACCACCCTGGTAAATTAAATGTTGTGGCAGATGCTTTGAGCAGAAAGTCCTTCCATATGTCAATGCTTATAATGCGCGGCTTGGAATTGATTAAACAGTTCAGAGATATGACTTTGGTGTGTGTAGAGACTCCTAACAATGTTTAATTGGGGATATTGAAACTGACTAGTGGTATTATTGAAGAAATCCGAGAAGGTCAGAAATCTGATTTGAAGTTAGTTGATCAGTTGCTATTGATTAATCAGGGAAACAGAGGTGAATTTCGAGTTGATGAAAATAGTGTAATAAGATTTGATAATAGAGTATGTGTTCCAGATGTTCCAGAACTTAATAAGAGTATTCTTGAGTGTTGTACCCCAAAATTTTCCCTCTCACTTATCAAGAATTTGCTCACAAGATCTCCTTTGGCTCAAGACTGCATTAGGGTTGATCAGCTCAAAACACCTCCTTAAGCCCTGATAACCAAAGTTAGGGTTTGAGATTGCAAAAGGATATTTGAACTTCCAATGCCCCATATTAATTTCATGGATCATTATGGACCCTCAAGATTACTCATCTCAAGTTTCAAGCTTTGGATCACACTTTTGCTCAGTCAATTGAGCAGTTGACCTAAAAATCAGCTGTATTAGGGAAAAAGTCAACTATGGCCAATTTACAGTCAAACTTCATGATTTATGATGCACATTAACATTTTAAACTCATATGTATAATTTGATCAAGTTTGGACCATAATTCCTTAAGAAATTTGATCAAATCTTCAAAAGGGCAAAATGGTCAAAATTAGAGTTTTGAATGGGAAAGGGCAATTTCTGATTTTTGACCTAGAAAATGATAAATTTGTTTAAAGCATGACTTCAAGAGTCCAATTGCATAACTTTGACCTAATGACATGGCTGAAAACATTACTCAAGTCCAATGGATTAACAGATGAGTTTTCAGTCAGCTGATCAAAAGTCAACTGTATACTGAAAAGTCAAACTTTGACTTTTTGGTCAAAATCAAATGTCAAAGATCACAATTCATCAAAGCATGTCAAAATATGAAACTTATTCATCAAGAAATCAAAAATTCAAGATTTCATTTTGAAAAGTTAAAATTTCTAAACTTAGAAAATTTTCTAAGTATTGGAAATTTCTTATTTTTTCACAACTTTGAGCAAAATTTTATCCATGATGCAAGATGATCAAAAGAAACTTTCAACATAAAAGTTGTAGATCTCCATGAAATCTACAACATTTATTTACACAACTCCTTCAAAAAGTTCTTGGATCTCAAGTTATAATTTTAAAAGTGATTCAAATAGGGGTTGTAGATCACATTACAAGATTTCCAAAATGTCCAAGAACTCCTTGAGGTCATTTTTGAGTAAGGATAATTGAAGAGATGAAGTTAGGGTTTTCACACTTGAATTACAAGTCATTTTGTGATGAACAATAACATAATTCAAACTTATGCTGCATAACCTCTACTCTACAGGCCTCAAACTTGTTAGGCACTCCATAATTAGTTGCTTGCACAGCTGCTAGAGGTCTCAATTCAAGCATTCAATGCAAGGCCATGCTTTATATCCATTTTGGGAAAAAGTGCACAATGCCATTTTCATAAAGTAGTTTTTTGCACAAAACTTGTTCTTGAGCCTTGCACTTGTTATTTTAAGATCATACATGTCTTATGACTCAAGATAAACTTGTTTAGACACTTACAATCACCCAGCCCATGCTTGTACTACACATTAAAATTTGTTTTCCCACTTTTCTTCAAAATCAAGTAACCTAGCAATTAGCTTGTAACTTGTACTTCTGACTCTCTAAAGAACTCAAACCTCTTGGCTTATACATACACAAGTTATTTGACACAAATCCCACGCATGCTTAAGCCCCGAAAACACCAAGAACACAGAATCTACAAAAACACTTCAAAACTTGTCATTTCTGAGTTTTGAATCCAATCTCCAAATTTGCTCGTGCGTTTCTTGGCCTTTTACTTTCAAACGCTTCTAAGAAACATACACAAACAATCCCAAAACCTGCAACACCAC
The DNA here is from genome assembly GCA_948472305.1 of Vicia faba. Classification (NCBI taxonomy): domain Eukaryota; kingdom Viridiplantae; phylum Streptophyta; class Magnoliopsida; order Fabales; family Fabaceae; genus Vicia; species Vicia faba. Next base: position 360,997,769 of record OX451738.1, read on the forward strand.
TATAACACCTCTATCATCATCCACCATTTTCAAAAATAACACCTTGCACCTTGACTTCTCCAGAATTCCTCAGGCACTTTCAACTCAAGCTAAGCATCCCATTAGCTTCCTGGGAACTTGAGAAAGCTAATCCAATCATTGGAACTCACTAAAAGCTACTCAAACTCCAAATACGATACCCTATTGCAAGGTAAGTTTTCTGACTTTTGAACTCTTCATACATGCATCATTAATGGTTTATTTGTGAATGAAAAATGTAGATATCTTTGCCCTAAAGCTAACCATGTCCATAGTTTTCATTTATATTGCTTGAGATTATAGAATTTTAGGATTGAAGTTTCTGAAATTTTTAGGGTTCAAATTAGGGCCATTAAAATTCATGCTTGTCTTTGATCTATAATTTTATTGCTTTGCATTTCGGAAATTGTGAAGAAATTTTCTACAAGATTCATGTTTACATTTTTGCAAATGGATGAGAGATGAACAAGATGCAGGCACTCTGGCTGGGCGTGAGGTTGAAGATGAAGTTCAGGCCATGGACTTGTTTACTATCATATATTTATGGTTTGATTTATATAAACGGATGTATAGCCACCCCAGTGGTAGAAGCGCACACCTGTGACTATAGGGACCTGAGTTCGAGCCCTAGTGGTACCCTTTTGGATTTTTTTTTCATATTTTTCACATTCTGACTTTTCTTATTTTGGCAGCGCTGGGCCTCTTTCCTTGGGCCTTATGTTTTTTTTTTCATTTCTGAGCCCCTGGCTGGCTATTCACACCCTGGCCCTTTTTTAAATTATTTTCTTTTTCTTATTTTTATTTATTTGTTTTCTTAAATATTTTATCTAATACTAAAAAATCAGAAAAAATATAAAAACATTAGATTTATATTTTGACATAGTTTATTTATTTTTTACACAAAAAATTATTTTATTTAATCATTACTTTATTTATTTTACTAATAGGTTTGTAAATTTAATTAAAACTAGGGTTTTAGTTATTTTCTTTTACATAATTTAAATATTTTATTTTAAAATGTAAAAAGACCAAAAATATTTTATAATACTATAATTTATTTTCAAGACAAAAATACCAAAAAACATTCTTCTTATAAATTTAAATTCTTTTTTAATCAATTAATATATTAGGGTTTTATTTAAATTCTTTTCCTATTAAATTAAGGTTTTACTTTTTACTAATTTAATTAATTATTTTTCTTAATTAAGTTAAAACAAAACCCCTTTTCCTTAAAAATCCAATTAAGTCCATTTTTCTTTACATTTACATTCTTGTATATTTATTCATTTTTGCACATTATTTATTCAACTCTTGTACAAATTCAATATGGTTGTAATAGATAATTAGGCTTTATTTTCTTGCAAGCCCCATTTATAATTTGTACACCCCCTCCCATAAGTATTGTAATAGCGTAGTAATTTTAAATCCCGCAATTTATCGCTTTATATATAAATGCTAGTAATTAGGGTTTGTATGGAAAGACTAAAACCGATCAATTAGAAAACACTAACCAAATACAAAACCAAGCATGAAAAATAATACACTTGCACACAAGCACCCCTAGGGTAAAATCCACTTGGTTGCCTTACAAAATGGCCATATTACGCATGTGAGGTATCTTAGCAAAAATAAGCAAAATACAAGATCATAGTCCCTCGATGACGCTATCTAAGTTGCCTTTCAAAATGATCTTAGTCCCTAAAGAGAATACTAAGATACCTTGCAACATTGCTAATCATGGTTATACGATGACCCACGCCCGTCCCGTTTACATCCAAAGATAGGGTTACTTACCAAATAGATGGTAAGATAACAATGTCAAAGGAAAGAGGAAATGAACATGAAAGACTTTTGAGTAGGTAGAATGCTCCTAATTACTTGCTTCATTTCAAAACAAAACATCCTTGCTATTTTCAAAACACCAACATTTTCAAAACACCTTTCAAACTTGAAAATACTTTTAAAATATCAACACCTTTGTATACATTCTTACAAACAAGAATCATTACAAAGTTTGCCTAAACAACGACCTCTTTACAAAATACTTTCAAAAACTACACAAAAGCACAATTTCAAACAAAAGCAAGTGATCTAGCAAGTAACTAAGAGTCCACGGAAAACCATGGATGAAAAGGGTGCTAATACCTTCCCTTTTCATAATCTACCCCCGAACTCAAGAAATAATCTCAAAGGTCTTTCCTGTGATTTTTCACCTTTCCTTTTTGGATAAAAGAAAAGTCGGTGGCGACTCTTGTTAACTGCAACATTTGCGATAAAACGCAAAACCTTCAAGTCAGTTCTTCCACCGTATCACAGAACTGGCGACTCTGCTGGGGACAAATTTAAAAGTGGGGTTACCTTAGGGTTAGATCATATTTACTTGATTTCATTGTTTGACTTATATGCTTTACATTATGGTGTTCTTTGTTTGGTCTTGAATCCTCTACTCGGATTTGGGATACCTTATAGGTAAGTAGCAATACATTGTGGAAACTGTGCGGGGTATACCGACATGGTCTAAGAAATAGCTATGTTAGTGCAACATATTTGTGGATACCGGTAGCCCTTGAGTTAATCAAGGAGAATACGGGGCCGCTGAGTGATGTCATGAAGCACTAATGAACTTTTAGAACCTTTACTTGAGCAACTTGGCCTTTAGGACGTAGTGATATGACCGACTTTGGTGCAGTCCGAAGTTGGTAGATACTCTATACTACACTCATTGAGGTTTGGTTTTTTGGGATATTTCGGTCACCATTAAAGAGGCTTGTGCTGAAACAATGACCAAGGAAACAAACCAGTGATATTGAGCTCCTTAGAACCCGATTACTATTGCTAGGACAAGTTTTAAGCCAACTAAGCTTCAAGAGGGTACTTACCTATAAGACTCCATGCAAGCCTAAACCTTAGGACTTGTTTGCTTTGTTTGTGTATATTTACTTGTACATAACATCATGAACATCATAACATCATACTCATATTCACTAACCATTTCAAGGATCTTGGGATTTATCTTTGTTCTGTTTTGTAGGACATGGACTCTATCCGTAGGAAAACCATTCAAGTCAATCTTGTAAGGATCCCTCCACAACTTAAAGAGCTAGCTTCAAGGATTCCTGAAAATTCTCCATTCACCGAAAGACATGGTCGCTTACTAAACTTGGTCACCTCCAACACTTATGAAGACATGATGAAGGTGCTCTTTCTGTTCTTTGATCCTTTACACCATTGCTTCACATTTCGCGATTATCAACTTGTGCCAACTTTGGAAGAATTCTCCCAACTCTTGAGGATTCCCATTCTCAATCAACTACCCTTCAACGGTACATAAAGAGATCCAAAGCCAGAAGAGATTGCTCAAGCTCTAAACTTGCAACCATCTGATGTCACAACCAATTGGGACACAAGGAGTGGTGTCAAGGGTTTCCTAGCAAAGTTCTTGTTTGAGAAAGCCCAAAGCTGTTGGAACTCTTTGGATTTGTAAGATTTTGAGGAAATTGTGGATCTCCTCATCTATGGGATGGTTTTATTTCCAAATCCTGACCAACTCATAGATGTGAACGCCGTCAAAATCTTCATGTCTCGTAACCCGATGCCTACTTTGCTAGGGGATATCCTACATTCTTTTCACACTCGCACTATGAGGAAAAGAGGTATCCTTATGTGTTGTAATCCTCTCTTGGAAAGATGGCTTATTTCGCATCTTCCCCAATCTGTATTGAAGAACGAGCAAGGTTCAAGGTGGTCACAAAGGTTGATGACACTCAAACATTCAGACATTCATTGGTGTTCCCGATCCTTAGAGAATGTTACTATTGTCAACTATTGTGGAGAATTCCCTAATGTACCTTTACTTGGCATTAGAGGAGGTATCACCTATAACCCTTGCTTAGCCTTAAGACAATTTGGTTATGCCCGAAGGGATGGCCCACATGAGATGCTCATTCAAGGTTTGGTATTTGACTACAAGAACGACGATCAAGGTCACCGCCAGAGATTTAGCCGAGCTTGGAGGATGTTGAACAAGGTAGATAGCAAGACATTGGGGCATAAGAATTCCATCCCTCTTGAGCCTTACCTCAAATGGGTACGAACTTGTGCTCAGAGTCTTATGATGCCTTATCCCTCCATTATCACGGTAATCATTGAGCCTGTTATGGAAGGAGATGTTCCATACACTATCCTGCATCCTGACATGCCCACCTCTCTTGAAGACTTACAAAGAGATTAGATACAACTCAAGGGGGAGTGAGACACTTTTGAGGCCCAATTCTACGCCAGCGAGAAGAAGGTTTTGGAACTCACTAAGCAACTTCATGAGGAGCAGACTCTGAATGCCTACATCGCACCAAAGAGGATGCGTACAACCTTATCTTAGAGTTTTTGTATTGTTTTACCCAAAGAGGCATTGATGTACTCAAAGCTTTAATTTATTAATATAACGTGTGTTTCCTTTTTGTCTAAAACAAATTTGAATCTTTAAAATCCTTGAAATCATTGCATATGCATCTACCATTCATCATAACATAAGCAGGTTTCTTGCAACAAGTCTTCTCATCTTTCTACTGTTTATTTCAGTAAGATGGATCTCGAGAAAACGGTGAAAGACCTTTAAGAACAAAATGCTCAGTTTCAGCAGATGTTCTTAACTCTAGCCAAAAGACAAAAAAAGTTGAAGACCTTGCTAGTTGAAGAGAAAAAGAAGAAGACAAAGAAAATTACCGGAGTTCTAAGTATGGGAAGAAGATTCCAAGGACAAGCAAGAAAGACCTTAGACTTTGAAACGTCATCTGGTGAGAAAGACAATCAAGATGGAAAAGGCAAGGAAACAGTTGTCCAGCCAGATTCAGAAGAGGAAGAGGAAGAAGAAGATTATTCTGAAGAACAATATCCTCCAGCCGACGAAAAGTATAAGCATCTAGAAGAATGATTAAGTGCAATGGAAATCCAAAAAGTGCCTCTTTGAGGAGTTGGGGTTAGTATCTGGGATTGCCATTCCTCCAAAATTCAAAGCACCGGTGTTCGCCAAATATGACAGAGTTTCATGTCCCAAAATGCATCTCCAGTCCTCTGTGAGGAAAATACAGCCTCACACTGCTGACAAGGATTTATGGGTACACTTCTTTCAAGACAGACTATCCGGAACTCAACTTAATTGGTTTTATCAGCTAGAAAGAGCCAATGTTCATAATTGGGAAGATCTGGCCGCTGCCTTTTACAAACAATACCAATATAATGCAGACCTTTCTCCCACCCGTACTCAACTCCAGAGTATGGCCATGGTTTCAAGTGAAGACTTCAAAGACTACGCGTAAAAATGTAGGGACTTAGCAGGAAGAGTCCAGCCTCCCCTATCAGAAAGAGAGCTAGTAGACATGTTTTTGGGCACCTTGTCCGGTCCTTTCTTCAATCACTTGATTGGGAGTTCCTCGACAGGTTTTACCGAATTGATATTGACGGGAGAAAGAGTGGAAGCCGGGATAAAGAATGGGAATATTCAAAAAGATGCATCCTATGTTGCTGTAAGAAAACCATTCATTTGAAAAAAATAAGTTGTTGTTGTATATCCTCAGAGAAATCAAGATAGGGCTGAACGCCTTCCAATGGTGGGGACTGTTATGATTCCCAAACCTACACCTGCTCAGCAAAGAAGCAACCAGCCAAGAACGGAAAGACCAGTCCGAAGGTTCACTCGAATTAATATGACACTATCTCAAGTATTGCCACATTTGTTAAGATCCAATCTAGTGACTTTGAAAGAAGCTCAAAAGAATCCTAACACAACCTCTCCTTATTATCATCCTAATGCCCACTGTGCATACCATTTTGAGAGTCCCAACCATGACACTAACAACTGTTGGGCTCTGAAAAACAAAGTACAAGGCCTTTTTGAAGACAAAGAGATTGAATTCGATGCGCCAGAAATTTCCAATGTTATCACTGCCCCTATGCCCAAGGACGACCATGATGTCAACGCCATTGGGGAAGGTATGTTTGTTACTTTGGTTGATGAACTTATGACCCCACTCCTGACTATCAAAAAGAACTTGTTGAATGCCGGTGTATTCCCAGGCTGTGATGAAAGCTGTCATTTCTGTTTATCCTCACCAACCAGCTATCATTTGTTAAAAGCAGGCGTTCAAAGCCTAATAGATGACAAGGATATTTTGTTCGAGAAGACTTCTACTCCAACTGTTTCTTATAAGGATGTTTCCATAGTGACCATTTACGACAATTCTTCCAGGGTCTCCACCAAAAGACCCATTAGAACTACATCAGTTCCTAAAGTAGTTTCGTTGATAATTACAATGCCTGGACCAATCCCGTATTCGTCAGAAAAAACTGTCCCATGGAATTATGGAGGTGATGTCTACTATCACGGTATAAAGAAAGATTTGCCAGCTGCTGAAGATTCAAGTTCTAAGAAAGTTAACTCCAATATCAATAATATTGCAGGGACTAGTAAGATAACCTGAAGTGGAAGGGTATTCTCTCCAGAAATTGTTCCTCCAAAAGCTATTTCTGGACCTGTAATCATTCCTGTTGTTGTTTCTCCTCCAAAGGCTATTCCCAGTCCTGAAATCATCTCTGCTAATACTCCTGTTGACAAAACTGTTACAGTCCCTGTTATCACCCCTACTGACATTCCTACTATCGAGTCAACCGAGACTCGAGGAAAAGGTATTCTGGTTGAGCCTGTCCAGACGAAGGCACAATCAGTAGCTATCCCTGAGACTTCCCAAAAAGAGATGAAGGAAATTCTAAAGATTATAAAAAGAAGCGACTACAACGTAGTCGAACAACTGGGGTAAACTCCATCAAAAATTTACATGCTGGATTTATTGTTATGTTCCGAGGCTCATGCAAAGGCCTTGGTAAAATTTCTTAAAACTGCCCATGTACCCCAAGAAACATCTTCCGATCAGTTCCAAGACCGCGTAGCCAGCTTGACCGCAGATAATGGTTTAGGTTTTTTGGATGCTGATTTAACGCCAAGAGGGAGGAAGCATAACGAGGCATTGCATGTCTCAGTCGAATGCAGGGGCACGATGTTGGCTCACGTCTTGGTCGATACCAGTTTGTTTCTGAATGTGTTGCCTAAAAAGGCTCTTGATAGGCTTGACTGTGAATGATTGACCTTGAAACCTAGCAACATAATGGTGAGGGCCTTCGACGGCTCAAAAAGGACGGTGCATGGGGAAGTGGACATCCCCATAAAAGTTGGAACCCAAACATTTGATTCAACTTTTTATGTAATGGATATTCGCCCTTCATATTCCTACTTATTAGGCCGACCGTGGATTCACAATGCAGGTGCCGTTACCTCTACATTGCATCAAATGCTGAAATATCCAATTCAGGGGAAAATCATCACTTCATGGAGAAGAAGAGTATATGGCCAGTCATCTAAATTCCTTCAGATATGTGGAATTAGATGGTGAATTTATTGAAACTCCATTCCAGCACTTTGAAGAAGTCCCACAAACTGTGGCAGTGACCAAGGCTGTTTCTCAAGTCCCAAAGATTATAAGGCCTCCGCTCAAGATGTCGTCTTTAAAAGATGCCAAGGCAGTGATCGAAGAAGGTGGGTGCACTATTTGGGGAAAACTCCCAGATATCCCATACAAATCTGACGAATTTGGTTTGGGTTTCACTTCAGGAGCCTAGAGAGCTGTACACCGTGCTCGTTCCGGAGGACCACCCTTGAAGATCAGCAACCACATAGTCAACACGGTGGAGGATGATGAAGACAACTATGACCTAGAGGATTGGATTTTCCCAACTATCAGTGGAGGGCTCAACAACTGGGAAGCTAGATATTTTGTCCCGATCAATTTTATCCAACAATAATTTGTCTTTAAATTTTGTCGGACCTGTAATATTAAACAATTTAGACTCTTAAAAACCTTGTGTCTTACCCGAGGCACAATGGTCCATTTGTAAGGGTTATTATCTCATTTACATATGACATCAATGAATCATAGACGTTTTTGCATACAAATTTTGTGCTCATTGTTTTTATTTTTACATTCTCATTTATTTCAAAGATAGTTATACTCTTACACACACTCACATTCAAATTGCAGATCTACATCCATTCAGGATCCCTTGGGTAATAATTCTGCTATGGCCTTTTGTGACTCTGAAAATATAATCTACCAAGCCGAAGCCGAAGGTGAGGAAGATTGTGAAGTACCAGGGGAACTCACCAGGTTACTACAACAAGAAGAGAGGACCATACAGCCCCACGAGGAACCAATGGACACAATTAACCTAGGTACCGAAGAAGACAAAAGAGAAGTCAAGGTGGGTGCCAATCTGGAACCTAATGTCAAAGAGCGTCTGATTCAGTTGCTACATGATTATGTTGAGGTCTTTGCCTGGTCATACGAAGACATGCCAGGACTTGATGCAGACATCGTGGTACATCGTCTACCAACAAAAGAAGACTGCCCACCGGTAAAACAAAAGGTTCTTCGCATGCGACCAGACATGTCAGAGAAGATCAAAGCAGAAGTAATGAAATAATTCAACACCGGATTCTTGGCCGTTACTTCCTATCCGCAATGGGTCGCCAATGTTATCCCGATGCCTAAAAAGGACAGAAAAGTACGAATGTGCATGGACTATAGAGATTTGAATAGGGTAAGCCTTAAGGATAATTTCCCACTTCCCCACATTGATATTCTAGTTGATAATACAGTGCAACATAAAGTGTTTTCCTTTATGGACGGTTTATCAGGCTACAACCAAATCAAAATGGCACCTGAGGACATGGAGAAAACAACCTTTGTCACACAGTGGGGCACATTCTGCTACAAGGTTATGCCATTCGGGTTGAAGAATGCTGGGGTAACCGATCAGCGTGCCATGGTAGCCCTATTTCACGACATGATACATCACGAAATAGAGGTCTATGTGGAAGACATGATAGCCAGATCTCAAACAGAAGAAGAGCATATTGACCATTTACAAAAACTCTTTGAGAGACTAAAGAAATACAAGTTGAGGTTGAACCCAAATAAATGCACGTTTAGAGTGAGGTCTGGTAAACTCCTAGGCTTTGTCATCAGCGGAAAAGGTATTGAAGTTGATCCTGGCAAAGTGAAAGCTATACAAGAAATGTCTGCTCCTCGTACTGAGAAGTGTCGTACCCCAAATTTGCCCTATCTCTTTTACTTTTGTCTGGCTTTGAACTTTGCATCCCATTTGCACCATTTTTTTTACTTAGTCATTTGCATATCTCGCATCTCATGGAATCAAGCGCCTTGATTTGAGGTATTAGGGTTGTGCCCTCTTTATGTCTAATTTTGTTTTGAAGTTCTCTTATCAGGTAAAAGGGAAATGCATCTGGTTCTCGATTAGTGGATCGTGGGATGGATTTTTGGGATATCATGAAGTTTTTGTCATCAAGTTTCAAGTCTTGAATCACAATTTTCCAAGAAAGTCATTCACAAGGGCAAAATGGTCAAATGCACTCTGAAAAGTTAAACTTTGACTTTTGGTAAAAAATCAAGTTTCAACAATTATATTTCATCAAGACAAGAAATTGGTTCATCAAGAAGTCAAAAATTAGAAACTACTTTGAGAAAAGAAAGAAATCAATTTTTTTAAATACTTGGAAAATTTTCTAAGTGGTAAGAGATTTCAGAACTTCTGGGCCAAATTCCACGCAAGTGCAATCAGAATTTGCAAGGACGGTTCAAAACATGGCTCTCCAGTCAGAACATATGGGGGCTGTGTTCTTTGGTCAGAACATAACTCCTCAGCATATGGAGGTTACATTCCACGCTTCAGTCAGAACATATGGATGCTTTGTTCTTTGATCAAAACATGACTCCTCAGAGTTTCATTCTTCAGCACATAAAGGCTATGTTCTGCTTTCCATTCAGAACATCATCAAGCCCCACAAAACCAACTCTATGAAACCTGCACTTCACTGCCAAAATCGGCATAAAACTGCCAAACCAGCTGCCACAACACTCCAAGGTACTGCTGATCCAGTCTACGCCTGCGTTTTTCTCAAACCCCATAACTGCACCAAATTAGCATAGCCAAAACTGTGATTAAAAATCAAAGGAACAGTATTCCAAAAGTGTTTAAAACTCAGTTGTTTTCCCCCCAAAACCACAACAAATCCACCTATAAAAAGTTTGTTCCATCACACTTTCAAAGGGATGGGATTTGATGGAGAGACTGGCTTTTGAAGAGAGGATTATCAAATACACGAAAAAAAAGAGAGAAAAAAAGAAACACTCATAAACTTAGAATTTTCCAAATCAAAAACCTTCGCTTTTCCCTTTGAAACAAAGAACTTAACATTGTTGTTTCCTGTTCGTGCAAACCCCAGAACATTCAAAGGCAGTAGCTCAAATCCTAAACCCACACTTCAGGTTCAAGGTAAGTCATTCTAACTTTGAAACTCTCATTCAGAACATCATTTAACATGTAAATACTATGATGTTGGTGCTGCCCATATCAGTGCATAAGTAAAAAAAATGTGGATAAGAACTTCTAGAATAATGCTAGGCTCAGATTTAGGATTAGAACTTCTATAAGTTGTTGTGATGTTATCCTTCTGATTTGCTGTTTAATAAGAACTAAATGAATTGCTAGTGTGCTGATTAACATTGAAATATGGCATAGAACTTCTGATGTTCACTCACAGTTTTAGCACAACACAAAACTTCTAAGTTCTCTTCACTGTTAATGCACACTAAATTGCTGATTGTCCACTCACTATTTTAACACTTAGAACTTCTGATTTTCATGCGCTGTTAACACAAACTGAACTTTTGATTTTTACATGCTGATAACGTACAGAACTTCTGAGTTCTACTCACTGTTGTAACACATACAAAACTTCTGAGTTCTACTCACTGCTTTAACACATACAGAACTTCTGAGTTCTACTCACTGTTTTAACACATACAAAACTTTTGAGTTCTCTTCACTGTTTTAACACATACAGAACTTCTGAAATTTCCTCACTGTTTTAACACACTCAGAACTTCTGAAATTTCCTCACTGTTTTAACACACTCAGAACTTCTGAAATTTCTTCACTGTTAACACGCACAAAATTTCTGAATTTTTCTCATTAATATAACATTCAGAACTTTAGCATGTAGCGACCCAAAACTTCTTTTTTTCTGCCCTCTAACATTTCTTTCATGATTCCTTTGGTATCAACCTAGAATTTCTGATCACCTCTGACGTTTCATTCTGGACCACAGCGCGTCTGGCATCAGAACTTCTGATCCCTTTCATTTTGCTTTCAGCAACATGCTGATCCTATTTCTCTTTATCTTTCATTTTTTCTTTCTTTTATTTTATTATTAGTACTATTTTTATTTATTTTTTATAAAAAAGACATAAAAAAACATTTTCTTTCATTAACTAATTATTTTTTCTTTTAGTTTATTAAAACAAAAAAAAAACCTTTTTCAAAACAAAAACAAAACAAATCTTTTATTTTATTTCTTACATTGTACATTTCGATATGGTTGTAATAGTTAAATAGGATTTAAATTCTTACCCCTCCCCATGTTCTACTTAGTACCACCCTCTCTCTCTTTATTTATTCATTTAAGTTTCCTTATTTGTTCAAACCTTGAAACCATACCTTAGGTAGCTCCATGAGGGGATTAAACCCCGTTCTGATCGCCTTATGTCAAAATAGACTTTTAGTCCACTTGTACATAACATACAATTAGATTTTTAGTTTCCCTCTTAACCCTTTTCTTTTGTAATTAAAACTCAACTGTCACAAATCAAAAATCCAAAAACACTTTTAATCATTACTTGAATTTATTTTAAAACTCGCAAAACACTCAACCAATCCAAGCTTCCCCCAAAGGGCATGTTATCTCCTTTCTACTGCGATACCGGCCAAGCCTATTGCTAGAATGTGTGCGTTAACGTCGCCCACTAAAAAACATAAACAAACAAACCCTTTTCTAGAGGAACTATGGTGTTCTGATTCCTTCATTGGATACGTAGGCAAAGGGTCGCGAAACCCTCACGAACGCAATAATAAGAACCATTCATTTCCCCTTAAGCTGGTATAGTTGTAGATAAATACACCCTTTAAGACAAGCAAACAAAATGGATCCCGTTGAGTACAACGGATGTGAGGGGTGATAATACCTCCCCTTCGCATAACCAACTCCCTTACCCGTTCTCTTGGTCGCAAGACCATTTTATCCATTCCCTTGTGGTTTTATTGATATTTCCCCTTCCTTCGGGATAAATAAAGTTCGGTGGCGGCTCTGTGTTTTCTGCCAGTAGCTTCAAGAAGGAAGTCAGAGGATTCTTGGGATGGTTAAACTACATTTCCATATTAATTTCTCACCTGACAGCTACTTGTGAACCAATCTTCAAATTACAGAAGAAAGACCAAGTAGTCAAATGGAATGATGAGTGCCAAATTTCCTTCGACAAGATCAAAGAATACCTGCAAGAGCCTCCGGTTTTGATGCCACCAGTCGATGGAAGACCCTTGATCATGTATCTAACTGTTTTGGAAAATTCAATGGGGTGTGTGCTGGGGCAGCATGACAAGTCTGGCCGAAAAGAGCATGCTATTTATTACCTGAGTAAAAAGTTTACCGACTGTGAAACAAGATATTCACTCCTCGAGAAAACTTGCTGCACTCTGGCATGGGCTGCTCGCCGGCTAAGACAATATATGCTGACCCATACTACCTTATTAACATCCAAAATGGATCCAATAAAATACATCTTCGAGAAACCTGCCCTCTCTGGGAGAATAGCGAGATGGCAGATGATCCTGACAGAATATGACATACAATATACTACCTATAAAGCAATAAATGTCAGTGTACTAGCTAATCACCTTGCTCATCAAGCTGTGGAGGACTACCAGTCCATGAAGTTCGAATTCCCAGATGAAGACATCATGATGGTAAACAACTGTGAAGAATTCAGACCATATTACTGATTACCAAGTAATTAGGACGTCAATGATATCCAAAGGAAGAGCGTAGACTTCGAGAATTCTTTAGAACCTTGTTCGGTAGGTGATAAACCCCTAGTACATACCTTATGGGTGGTTACTTTGACTCCATGCCTGTGATGTCAGACTTTTGATCCTGTTACTTTTAGCCTGTGCAACAGACTATGCAATGATTATCCAGAATATGTGGAGTTGAGACTTCATGCCATTGCATACCATGACATCATATCATCATATATATCTCATATCTAGTGAAATCCAAAGACCGGTCTCGTTGATGTAGCTTTTCAAAAAAAATGGAAAATTTTAAAAGATAGACGAGTCTTTGGGTTTCCTCAGAAGTGAAGATAAAACATTCACCCATACTACCATGCATTCATTTTTCACAACAAAAACTCATTGGGGTCCCTTTTCAAGACTACAGTAAACAGCAAAGACGACTTCTCCACATCCTTACCGTACCAGAGACAACCAGCAAAGGCTAATGGATCTTTTTGAAGAGAACCAGAATGCACTCCGTCGAGATATGGACACCATGGGTACTCGCATGGATCATCTTATGGAAACCCTTCATGTCGTGATCAAGGGTCAAGAAGAACTACATCAAAGTGTTGCCAAGCTTACTCCTGCTGCTCCCTCCACTTCTACTAATGGGAGGAATGACAATGCAAATGTTGAGACTCTCACCGACATTCTTAGGGATGATGTCGATGATCATCATGATGTTATTGATCTTGATGAACCCCAAGTGAACCTTGCCGCCGGAGTTGCCGAAACTGCAAAAATGTATCATGCTCTCGAAGAGTGTCTTAGAGCCATGGAGGGTATCAAGGCTTCTGGGTTCAATACTGCTGCAATGTGCCTCGTGCCTGGGGTAGTTATTCCTCCCAAGTTCAAAGTCCCGGATTTTGACAAATACAAAGGCACTTATTGCCCAGAGACTCATCTCTATTCCTACTGTCGCAAAATGGCTGCCTATGCTGAAAATGAACCATTACTCACGCACTTCTTTCAAGATAGCTTGACCGGGGCACCATTGGATTGGTATATGCAATTGGAAAGATCTCATGTCAGTACTTGGGGAGAACTTGCTGACACTTTTTTGAAACATTACCATTACAATACTACCATGGCTCCTAGCCGTACTAAGCTCCAAGGGATGGTACAAAAATTTGAAGAGTCATTCAAAGAGTACGCTCAGACGTGGCGTGAACTGGCTGTAAGGGTCCAACCTCCTCTCTTGGACCGCGAATTGATTGATCTATTTATGGGTACTCTACGAGGTCCTTATCTCCAACATATACTCGGTAGTATTTCGACCTCCTTTTCGAACTTGGTTACCATTGGGGAATGTATTGAAGATGGCCTCAAGTCAGGAAACATTCAAGGTACATCTAGCGCTATCAATGGAAGTAACAAGAAACCTTGCTTTTGCCTCCTCAATAAGAAAGAAGGAGAGACTAGTGCTACTGTTGTACCCCAAAATTTGCCCTCTCATTTCTCCAATATTTTCTCATCACAAGACCCTTGGAGCTCAAGATCAGGTTAGGGTTTGCTCTGCTCAAGACTCCTCCTTGCACTGTTGACCCAAATTAGGGTTTGAGTTTGCACAAAGATGTTTTGACCTAAAATGCCCTAAGTGACTTTTATGCTTCATATTGGACTCACAAGTTTATCCATACCAAGTTTCAAGCCTTGATTCCAATCTTTGCCCAGTCAATTGGACAGTTGACCTAGAAATCAACTGTATTGGGGAAAAAGTCAACTGTGACCAATTGACAGTCAAACCTCATGATTTTTGACCCACATCAACATAATGAACTCATATGGACCATCTGATCAAGTTTGGATCACAATTCCACAAGAAATTTGACCAGATCACCAAAAGGGCAAAATGGTCATTTTTAGGGTTTTGACTGCACAAAGGCAATTTTTGACTGCTTGACCTAGCCAATGGCAAAACAAGCTCACATATGGCCTCAAGGACTCAATGGCATGGTCTTGACACATTCAACAAGTCCAAAGGATCCCAAATGAACAAGATTGACAGATGAATTTTTCAGTCAACTGATCAAAATTTGACTGTATACTGAAAAGCCAAACTTTGACTTTTTGGTCAAAATCAAGTGCCAAGATTCATTTTTCATCAAGACATGTAAAATTATGAATCTTGTTCATCAAGAAACCAAAAATTGCAAATTAGGGTTTAGAATGAGAAAATTTCATAACTTAGAATTTTTCTAAGTTATGAAACTTCCTTATTTTTTTCCTAACTTTGTCCCATTTTTTCATCAAGATACATTTGGATTCAAACAAAACTCAAAACATGAAAGTTGTAGTCCATTGCAAAATCTACAACTTTTATTCACAAAGTTTCCTCAAAAGAAGCTTGTAGCTCAAGTTATAATTTTTGGAATAAGGGTGCAAAACATTCTTAACTTAGAAATTTTTTGACCTATTTTAGGCAGGATTTTTTCCCAACTTCATGGCCATTTTTCACATGCTTCCACTTGGAATTTCAACTTACATTACAAAGATGGATTGTAGTACACATTCCAAGCTTTCCAGATTGTCCAAGAACTTCTCAAACACCCTTGTGGTTAGGGAGAATCGAATTTGCAAAGTTGGGCAAAATCCACTTTTGTTCTTGACCAAGGCATGTTCATACACTTTGCATTTTCAAACTCAGCATGGTTCAAGCTAGATTACAGGCCTCTAATCCCATTCTTACTCAATAATTTAATGCATATCCTTTGTGTTCAAGCCTTATTTTGTGTGTTTAGCCATTACATGCAAAATTAATCCATATATGGAAAAAGCACATTTGCCATTTTGATAAAGAAGTGCTTTATGTCAAATTCACAAATCAAAGAGGTACAAGCCAGATCTTTTGGGCACAAGTTTATGGACAAATCCCACTGATCAAGAACCAAGTTTGCAGCATGCTTGAGGGGCCTGTAGTATCCTATAATCCAACTTGACAATCTTTGCTTAGATAAGAAGAAACATTGCAAAAGATATACCACATTCACTTCCTGCAAGCACAAGCAAAAACAAACTTCATGAACACTTTCCAGACATCAAACCAAGTTTGAAACACGACCAAACCATCCCTCAAACATCCTCATTCACAGAAACACCTTCTTGCTGCAAAAACAGAGTCCCTTCTGCAACTTGACTTCCACAAACACTTCCACTCGTGCGTTTTGGCCAAAGCTTGTTCAAACACACTCCCTACCATCCATTGAAGCTGTCCCAAGCCTTAGATACAAGTTGTAAACTCCATAACCAAGATTGCCATTTTCACTTTTCATTGTTGCAGGTTGACTTCCATAGCTTGATTCAGAAGGATTCAAGGCACACCAAGTATATGAGAAGGTTCCTGGGACCTCAAGCAAGCTGTACAAGTCCTCAAACACCATTGAAGTTGGCCATATTACTCTGTTCGAGTCAAGCTGAGACCAGTAAAATGTGAACTTCTATCTCTCTATCCAAACATATTTAGGCTTAAGTTTGTGAAGAAAGTATGTCCTACTCATGGCCCTGAAGCTACCCATATACTTACTTTTCATTTATGTTGTGTGTGCTGAGAGAATTTTGAACCTGAACATTAGAAAAAACTTAGGTCAGGAATTGGGGGAGAAGAAATTCTCTCTCATTTCTGAGAGTTAGAACAACTTTTTTATATGGTTGAAATCGTGACATGATGCTCTATAATGTTTGTGTTGTGAGTTTTTGTTAAAAGTCAAGGAATCAAGAGATGGCAGAGATGGAAGGAAGCGCGCGTTTTTTGTTTGAATCTGGCTGAAGGTTGAAGACAGAGTTGACTTGGGCTGGGCCTGAGTCAACCTGCTTTTTGCACCATCTTTTTCCACTTACACCCCCTTGGCCCATTGTGTGTTATTTTGATTATTTTTTACTTTTCTTTTTTTCTTCTGACTTATAATTTTTTGTCAAAACATAAAAAATATAAAAAAATATTTTTCCACCCATTTTTGCATTTTATTTGGATTTTATTTGTTTATTTTGAACTTGTACATATAAATAAATATAATACTTTTTATTTAAAATATTAAAAATGATACAAAAACATGTATATTTTCAGTCATTATTTTTTATTGCCTTTTGAAAACATTTTCTAAAAAATACACTTTTTTTTGTAAATAATTAATATTTTTTATTTTTGTATATATTTAGTATATTCAAATATATAATATAAATACTGGTATATACTTATTTAAATATTTAGGATAAAAATGTAAAAATAATACCTTTTTATTTTTATTAATATATGACATCAAAAATACTTTTTTTTACAATATACTTCTTTTTTTTATTTTTTGTATATAATTGACAAATATTGTATATAATATAATTAATAAATACTATTTATTTAGAAAATCAGGGTTTTGCCCTAAACCATGAAAATATCCAAAAATTAACTTTTTTATTTTTGTTTATATGTCACATGAAAAATACTTTTACGTACATATAAAACCATTTTTGTGCATTTTGCATATTTATTGTATTTAGTTAATTATTGTACAATTAAATAACTTGTATATTCAATTTGGATGTAAAAGTTTAGATTTAAATTTCTTGCTAAATATCCCCCATTTGAACATTTGTACCCCCATCCCTATAACTATGTTGTAATAATTTAGGACTTTAAAATTCCGCATTTAAAAGCTTTCTAATTATGCCATGATAGACTTAGGGTTTGTATGCAAAAATCAACCAACCAATAGCTTGACTAATGCAAAGACAAAAAAGCATGAAAATGGACAACACTAATCACACTTGCACCCTTAGGGTTACTCCACTTGTTGCCTTCAATAATGGGCCATGTTGCATGTTGAGTGTCTTTGACAAAACAAAACAAATCAAAATGATCATACTCCCTCGATGACGCTTTCTCAAGTTGCCTAAAAATGATCAAGTCCCTTGAAGGAAAAATTGCCAAAGACACTTGGCACCATTGCATTCATGGTCTAAACGATGACCCGTGCCCGTCCCGTTAACATCCTAACACAAGATTGTCCACCAAATACAATGGTGGAACAATACTGTTAAAAGGGTTAAAACATAGGAAAAATCTTTGAGAAATTTAGGGTAGATAGCTCTTGGTTACTTGACCAATCTTGCAAAACAATCCTTGCCATTTTTCAAAACACACATCACAACACACTTTCAAAACAACTTTCAAAAACATTGAAAACTTTTCAAAAGACAAATACACCTTTGTATACATTCAAACATGGATCATTACAAAGGTTGCCACAACAAATGGCCTCTTTTCAAAACCATTTTCAAACTCACACACAAAGCACCATTTCAAACAATTGAAAGCACCATTTCAAACAATTGAAAATGCAAGGCAAGTGATATAAGCAAGTAACTAAGAGCCCATGGATAACCATGGATAGAAAGGGTGATAATACCTTCCCTTTCTATAATCTACTCCCCGAACCCAAGAAAACATCTCAAACGTTTTTGCTGTGCTTTTTAACCTTTCCTTAGGATAAAATAAAAAGTCGGTGGCGACTCTTGCTAAACCGAAACATTTGCGAAAACAAACGCAAAACCCAAGTCAGTTCTCCCACCGTATCACAGAACTGGCGACTCTGCTGGGGATTGTCTTTAAAAGTGGAGTAACCTTAGGGCTTAAATCACCCTTTTGCATGACTAATTGTTTGCTTTGATTGCTTTACATCTTGGTTCTCTTGTTTGGGCTTGAAATCCTACACCCGGATTTGGGGAAACATTCATAGATAGCAATACGTTGTGGAAACTGTGCGGGGTATACCGACACGGTTGAAGCAATAGCTATATTAGTGCGACATATTTGTGAGTACCGGTAACCCTTGAGTTCAATCAAGGAGAGTACGGGGCCGCTGAGTGATGTCACTAAGCACTAATGACCTAGAACCTTACTTGACCATCTTGGCCTTTTATTAGGGGTAGTGAGATGACCGGCTTTGGTGCAGTTCGAAGTTGGTAGATACTCGATACTACACTCATTGAGGGTTGTTTTCTTGGAATATTTTGGTTGCTAGTTAAGTGGCTAAACCAAAACAATGAACATGGAAAACAATCCAATGATATTGAGCTCCTTAGAACCCGGTTACTATTTATAAGACAGGTTTTTAAGCCAACTTCACTCAAGAGGGTACTTACCTATGAAACCCATGCAAGCCTGAAACTAGGGTTTTGTGTGATTTGCTTGTACATATGTTTGTGCATACATCATGAACATCATAAAGCATCATACGCATCCACTAACCATTTCAAGGGTTTGGATCTTCATCTTTGTTCTTGTTTTGTAGGTCATGGAAATTCTTCGCAGGAAAACTATCCAAGTCAACCTTGTGAGAATCCCTCCTCAACTCAAGGAGCTCACATCCAGAATTCCATAAAGCTCTCCCTTCAGTGAAAGACATGGTAGACTGCTCAGCTTAGTCAACACCAACATTGAAGAAGACATGGTGAAAGTGTTGTTCCAGTTCTTTGACCCCCTTCACCACTGTTTCACATTCCCCGACTACCAATTGGTGCCCACTTTGGAGGAATTTTCTCAACTCCTGAGAATTCCTATTCTTAATCAACTACCCTACAACGGTACGAAAAAAGAACCAAAGCCTGAAGATGTTGCTCAAGCACTACACTTGCAACCATCTGACATCGAGGGGCATTGGGAAACTAGAAGCGGTATCAAAGGCTTCTTGGCAAAATTCTTGTTGGAGAAGGCACAAGAGTGTTGGAATTCATTGGATCTACAAGCCTTTGAAGAAATTGTGGCACTCCTCATTTATGGGTTGGTTTTGTTCCCAAATCCTGACCAACTTATAGATGTCAGCGCCGTCAAGATCTTCTTATCCAGGAATCCCATACCTACATTGCTTGGGGACATCCTCCACTCATTTTACACACGAACAATGAGAAAGAGGGGTGTTCTCATGTGCTGTACTCCTCTCCTTGCAAGGTGGTTTATTTCGCACCTTCCACAATCTGTTTTGAAGAATGACCAAGGCTTAAGGTGGTCGCAACGGTTGATGACCCTTACATACTCTGATGTACATTGGTGTTCTCGGTCCAGAGAAAATGTCATCATCGTCGATCATTGTGGAGAGTTCCCTAATGTTCCATTACTTGGCATTAGGGGAGGCATTACCTACAACCCTTGTCTAGCTTTGAGACAATTTGGGTATGCACAGAGGGATGACCCTCATGACATGCTGATTCCTGACCTAGTTTTTAACTTCGACAATGATGCGCAAGGACTTCTCCAAAGATTCATCAGAGCTTGGAGGATGCCTAACAAGGTAGACAGCAAGACACTGGGGCACAAGAACTCCATCCCTCTTGAGCCTTATCTCAAGTGGGTACGAACCCGAGCCCAGAGTCTTATGATGCCTTACCCTCATATTCTCCCTTTGATTAAAGAGCCCGTTAAGGAAGGAGAGGTTCCCTACACCATCCTATATCCTGACATGCCAACATCATGGGAGGAGATGCAGAAGAGTTGGATCCAACTCAAGGTTGAACGAAATACTTTTGAAGCCAGCTTCTACGCCAGCGAGAAGAAGGTTTTGGAGCTTACCCGCCGACTCCATGAGGAAGAGACCCTCAACACCTACATCGCACCAAAGAGGATGCGCAACGTCTTTTTACCTTGAGAAGTTTTTTGTAATATTTGGCCCATGGGGCATTTATGTACTGACAAAATTTCTTCTTATTAATATGACGTGTGTTCTTTTTGTTTGCAACAATTTTGAATTTCTAAATCCTTGAATGCATTGCATAAATAAACATATCATTCATCATGTGCATAAGCAGGTCTCCACACCAGGTTTCCTTATCTTTCTGTTGTTTATTTCAGTAAGATGGATCTCGAACAGACGGTCAAAGATTTGCAGTCTCGAAACTCACAGTTTCAACATCTCCTAATGACCTTGGCAAAGGGTCAGGAGGATCTAAAAACACTGCTTGGGAACAAAGAGCAAGAAAAAGTGAAAAAGAAGAAGAAAAGAGTGGGGGTAGCTACCCTGGGAAGAAGGTTTAAGGGTGAAGCCATAAGAGTTCTTGAATTTCCCTCTGCATCTGAAGAGGAAACCAGTAAGGGAAAAGGGGCCGCGGTACCTTATGAATCAAAAGCTGAAGAGGAAGAGGCTGAAGAAGATGAAGACTACTCAAAGCAACAATACCCGCCCGCGGACGACAAGTACAAAAACCTAGAGGATAGGCTGGCAGCTATGGAGCTGCAAAGGGTTCCCGGGTTAGATTTTGAAGATTTGGGATTAATTGCTGGAATTGTGATCCCTCCGAAGTTTAAGGTGCCAATCTTTGAAAAGTATGACGGGCTGTCTTGCCCGAAGATGCACCTAAGGTCGTACGTCCGAAAAATTCAACCCCATACATTCGACATAAATCTTTGGGTACACTTCTTTCAGGATAGTCTGTCTGGTACACAACTAGACTGGTTTTACAAGCTTGAGAGATCAGAGGTATATAGTTGGGAAGACTTAGAAGCTTCCTTTTATCGCCAATATCAATATAACTCTGACTTGGTGCCAACCCGTACTCAGCTACAGAATATGGGGATGGCCTCAGGTGAGGGATTCAAGGAATACGCCCAAAAATGGCGCGACTTAGCTGGAAGAGTGCAGCCACCTCTTTCTGATAGAGAACTAGTTGATATGTTCCTGGGGACACTATCTGGCCCGTTCTTCAACCATTTGATTGGGAGCTCTTCCGCAGGGTTTACTGAGTTAATTCTGACTGGCGAGCGGGTGGAAGTCGGTATTAAGAATGGGAAGATTCAAAAGGATGCCTCTGCATCTACAACTGTTAAGAAATCATTTTCGGCGAAGAAGGAAACGACTGTTGTGTACTCTCAGAGAGGAGTGGGGAGAACGGAGCGCCGACCGACTGTGGGGGCCGTGATGATCCAAAATTCATCAAATGATCAGCCTCGCAACAATCAGCTCAGACCAAATCAGCAACGGGTAGAGCGGCCACAACGGCAGTTCACCCGCATCAATATGACACCGGCGCAAGTACTTCCACATTTGTTGAAGTTGAATCTGACTGGTTTAAAGGAGGCACCGAAAAACCCTAACACCACTTCTCCATACTATCATGCCAATGCCAAATGTGCCTACCATTCTGATAGCGCCGGACATGACACCAACAATTGTTGGGCGCTAAAGAATAAAATTCAAGACTTGATAAATGCAAAAGAGGTTGAATACGATGCTCCAGAGAAGCCAAACGTAATATCCGCTCCGATGCCGAAGCATGGTCGAAATGTCCATGCTATTGAAGAAGATTTGTATGTTTCTGATGTTGATGACCTGATGTCTCCGCTGTTAACAATCAAGTTAAATCTGTTGAAAGCTGGGATTTTCCCAGGATGCAAAGAAGATTGCTACTGTTGATACTCTCTACCAATCGACTGTCCATTGCTGAAGAAAGGCATCCAAGGCCTGATGGACAGTCAACAAATTCTTTTCGAAAAGATTCCTGCTATTCCGACCCCTGTCGAAGATGTTTCAATAATCACCATTTCCACCAATCTTTCCAAGGCCGTCAAAAAGCCTGTTAAGATTACATCCTCTACAAAGATTGTTCCCTTGAAAATAACTATGCCAGGGCCTGTCCCCTACACTTCTGACAAAACAATACCATGGAATTACGGTGGAGAAATCTACTACCATGGTGTTAAACAAGTTGAGATAACCGAGGAAAGCTCTGATGAAGAAGATGCCAGCATTGGAAACATTGCCGGTACAAGCAAGATCACCCGAAGTGGGAGAATATTTTCTCCAGAGATTGCCCCCCCAAAGGCAATCTTTGGACCCTCAGCTGCTGCCAAAGTTACTCCTGCACCGATAAAACTTTCCGCAAGAACCCCGTTGATTGAAGAAGCTGTTATTCCTGTTGTTGTCCCTCCTACTTCTGCTGATAAGGGGAAAGGGATCCAAGATGAGCTCGTCAGGACGAGGGCTCAACCTTTGGTCATCCCTGAAACCTCTAAGAAAGAGATGGAGGAGATTCTGAAAATAATTAAGAAGAGTGATTATGACTTGGTAGAGCAACTGGGGCAAACCCCCTCAAAGATCTCCATGTTAGCATTACTGCTTTGTTCATAGGCGCACGCCAAGGCATTGATAAAATTTCTGAAGACAGCCCATGTGCCCCAGGAAACCTCAGCCGAGCAATTCCAAGATTGTGTAGCCAGCCTTACCGCAGACAACAGCCTGGGTTTCTCTAATGCTGACTTGACTCCGAAAGGAAGAAAGCACAATGACGCATTACATGTGTCAGTAGAATGCCAAGGAACTACTCTGGCCCATGTTTTGGTCAACACTGGTTCTTCTCTGAACGTGCTGCCTAAGAAGGCTCTTGACCGAGTGGATTGTGAAGGATTGGAGCTAAGGCCAAGTAATATCATTGTAAGGGCATTTGACGGGTCAAAGAGAATGGTACATGGGGAGGTTGACATTCCCATTAAGGTAGGCACTTAAGTGTTCCCCTCAACTTTCTATGTGATGGACATCCGTCCGTCATACTCTTGCTTGCTAGGGAGGCCATGGATACATAATGCTGGGGCAGTCACTTCCTCCCTACATCAAATGCTGAAATACCCTGTCAAAGGAAAAATCATAACCGTGCACGGTGAAGAAGAATATATGATCAGCCACCTGAACTCCTTTCGGTATGTAGAGGTAGAGGGTGAATTCATTGAAACACCATTCCAGCACTTTGAGGAAGTCTCTCCTGAGGTGGCAGTAGCAAAAGCGGTAGCCGAAGTACCCAAGCAGGTGGCCAGGATGGCATCTCTAAAAGACGCGAAGGCTGCAATGAGGGAAGGGAAGAGCTCAACATGGGGGCAGTTGCCAGATATTCCTCACAATACAGACAAGTTTGGATTAGGATTTATCGCCGCGGGGCAAAAGGCTATGCGCCGCTCAAAAGTTGAAAGAACACACATCAAGATTTCTCCTTATGGAATAAATGCTTTGGAAGGTGAAGACGAAGAGGCCAACATTGAAGATTGGATCTTCCCAACCATCGAAGGGGGACTACGCAACTGGGAGGCGAAAGACTTCGTCCCCATTACTTTTATTAATCAGTAATTATCTGTCAAACATTTCCTGTTGGTTTGTAATAATTACTTTTGAACAAATCTGCACACTACTTTTTCACCTCATGCCTTGCCCGGGGCATGTAGGTCCATTTGTAAGGGTTTTGATTATCTTCATATTCATATGCCATGTTTAATGATTCATTGGACGTTTTTCATTGATAAACTGCTGTGTTCATTTTCTTTCCTTTTGCATTTTTGATCGTTTAAGGATGGTTATCCCTTACACACACCCACACTCACAAATGCAGGTACCCATCCACTCTGGATTCTATGGGCGACTATTCTGTTATGTCCTTCAATAAATCTGAAGATCTGGTCAATCAGGCTGAGTATGAACATGAAGAAGATTGTGAAGTACCAGGAGAGCTAGCCAGACTTCTACAACAAGAAGAGAGGGCCATCTTGCCTCACGAAGAGTTGTTGGAAACTATCAACTTAGGAACAGAGGAAGACCAGAAGGAAGTACAAGTGGGTGCCAATCTGGATCCAAGTGTCAAGGAACGCTTGATACAGCTGTTGAAAGAATACGTTGAAATCTTTGCCTGGTCTTATGAAGACATGCCGGGTTTAGACACAAATATAGTGGTTCACCGTCTCCCTACAAGAGAGGATTGTCCACCGATCAAGCAAAAAGTCCGCCGAATGAGGCCCGACATGTGTGAGAAGATTAAAGCAGAAGTAATGAAGCAATTCAATGCTGGCTTTCTGGCTGTTAGATCCTATCCACAATGGGTTGCTAACATCGTGCCAGTACCTAAAAAAGATGGCAAGGTCAGAATGTGTGTGGACTACCGGGATTTGAATAGGGCTAGTCCTAAAGATGATTTTCTGCTACCACACATCGACATTTTGATTGACAACACGGCTCAGTACAAGGTGTTTTCCTTCATGGATGGATTCTCGGGATACAACCAGATTAAAATGGCCCCCGAGGACATGGAGAAAACAACCTTTGTTACACAATGGGGTACCTTCTGCTACAAGGTGATGCCGTTCGGACTGAAGAACGCAGGGGCAACTTATCAGCGCGCCATGGTAGCTTTATTTCATGATATGATACATCATGAGATCGAAGTTTATGTAGACGATATGATAGCTCGATCACAAACAGAGGAGGAACACCTTGAGCATTTGCAGAAGCTGTTTTCTAGGTTGAAAGAATACAAACTCAGGCTGAATCCAAGTAAGTGTACTTTTGGAGTTAGGTCTGGTAAACTTCTAGGATTTATTGTCAGCAACAAAGGCATTGAGGTCGATCCAGCAAAAGTGAAAGCTATACAAGAAATGCCTGCTCCCCGTACTGAAAAGGAGGTTAGAGGGTTTTTGGGGCGCTTGAACTATATTGCCAGATTTATCTCTCATCTGACGTCTACCTGTGAGCCAATTTTCAAACTATTGAAGAAATATCAGGTAGTCGAATGGAACGACGATTGCCAAGCTGCTTTTGATAAGATCAAGGAGTATTTGCTAGAACCTCCTATTCTGATGCCACCCGTCGAAGGAAGACCGTTGATCATGTATCTGACCATCTTGGATAACTCAATGGGGTGTGTTTTGGGCCAGCATGACGAGTCTGGTCGAAAAGAGCATGCCATTTATTACCTTAGCAAAAAGTTTACCGACTGTGAGACTCGCTACTCACTACTCGAGAAAACTTGCTGCGCTTTGGTATGGGCTGCTCGCCGACTAAGGCAGTATATGTTGACTCATACCACTCTGTTGATTTCCAAAATGGATCCTATCAAGTATATCTTCGAGAAGCCTGCTTTATCTAGAAGAATCGCTAGATGGCAAATGATCCTGACTGAGTATGACATCCAATATACTACCCAAAAAGCTATAAGAGGGAGTGTACTAGCTGACCATCTAGCTCATCAAGCTATCGAAGATTATCAATCCATGAGATTCGACTTCCCAGACGAGGACATCATGAACTTGGACAACATTGAAGGTAACGGACCGTATGACGGACCTGAAAATGGAGCCCGATGGACCCTGTACTTTGATGGTGCTTCAAATGCACTTGGAAACGGTATCGGTGCGGTACTCATTTCCCCGGAAGGTTGTCACACACCTTTCACGGCCCGACTTTGCTTCAGCTGCACCAACAACATGGCTGAATATGAAGCTTGCATTTTTGGTCTCAAAGCTGCTATAGACTTGGGGATCAAATCTTTGATCGTATTTGGGGATTCGGCTTTGGTTATCAGTCAAATCAAAGGAGAGTGGGATACCAAACATCATAATCTTATCCCATACAAAGAACATGTCCTGAAATTGTTTCCTCATTTCGAGCAAATTACCTTCGAGCATTTCCCGCGAGAAGAGAATCAGCTAGCAGATGCTCTGGCAACAATGTCTTCCATGTTTAAACTCAACTGGGATAACGAGGCTCCCCAAATCACCATCGAGCGAATGGATGAACCTGTGCATTGTCATGAGATTAATACCGAAGAAGTAGTGGAACAACCTTGGTTTCACGAAATCAAAAGGTATCTCCAGACTAGAGAATACCCCGAAGGAGCTTTCGTCAATGACAAGAAGTTCCTAAGGAAATTTGCTGCCAAGTTCTTCCTGAGCAATGGCATCCTCTATAAACGAAGCCATGATTGTGTTTTACTCTGATGTGTAGACAAAGCTGAAGCAGAGTTAATCATGATCGAGATACACAACAGTACATTTGGCACTCACTTGAGCGGGCATACAATGGCTAAGAAGATCCTAAGGGCAGGCTATTACTGGTCTACCATGGAAGCTGACTGCCATCAACATTCCCGTACTTGCCACAAATGTCAAGTGTACGCTGACAAGATTCATATTCCTCCGGTTCCTCTCAACGTTCTGACAACTCCTTGGCCGTTTGCAATGTGGGGCATTGACATGATTGGAGAGATCAAGCCCACAACGTCCAATGGACATCGCTTCATCCTGGTCGCCATTGACTATTTTACCAAATGGGTCGAAGCAGCTTCCTTTGCCTCTGTTACTAAAAATGTGGTTGACCGCTTCATCAAGCAAAACCTTATATGCCGGTATGGTGTCCCCGACAGGATCATCACAGACAACGGTACAAATCTGAATAATACTATGATCACTGCATTGTGTGAATAGTTCAAGATTTATCATCACAATTCATCTCCCTATCGGCCGAAGATGAACGGTGCTGTTGAAGCTGCGAACAAAAACATTAAGAAGATCATTCAGAAAATGACAGTCACCTACAAAGACTGGCATGAGATGTTACCGTTTGCTCTGCACGGATACCGTACCACGACACGTACTTCAACCGGGGCAACCCCATTTTCTTTGGTATATGGCATGGAAGCTGTCCTGCCCATGGAAGTTCAGATTCCTTCTTTAAGGATTATGAAGGACGCAGGTTTGAATGAAGATGATTGGATTCAGACCCGACTTGATCAACTCAATTTGATCGACGAGAAGCGACTCACTGCTATTTGCCATGGTCAGACGTATCAAAAACGAATGATCAAGGCTTTCAACAAGAAAGTCAGACGTCAAGTATATCAAGTCGGAGATCTCGTAATCAAGCAGATTATCTTACCGCAAAGTGATCCCAGGGGCAAATGGACTCCTACTTACGAAGGACCATTTGTGATCAAGAGCATATTTTCCAGTGGTGTAATGATTCTGACCACCATGGACGGCGATGATTTGCCGCACCCTGCGAACGCAGACATAGTCAAAAGATACTACACATAAAGTTACCCGACAAGTCGAAAACCCGAAAGGGCGGCTTGGGCAAAAATGGGCATCCCGGTGAACCGAAAACCCGAAAGGGCGGTTCAGGCAAAAATTAGGGATAAAAACAAAAAAATCTGTACACCCGGCAAGTCGAAAACCCGAAAGGGCGGCTTGGGCAAAAAAGGGTTTCCCGGTGGATTGAAAACCCGAAAGGGCGATCCAGGCAAAAGTTAGGGAATTAAAGCGTATGACTATGTCTCGTCGGATCACTTTAAGGACAATCTCTTCATCAACCAGCTCCAAGCTTCTGATCAATTTAGTCATCGACGGACGAAGCATTAAATGGACAGATATTCAGAGTTGTGAAGGCTATAGCAGAATGGGGATCCCATGGAATTGTTTCACATAGCCATCTTTCTTTTGTATATAATTTTCAATTCTTTACGACAGCATCCTCTTACTAGGGTGTCTGTCTCCTTTGTACAAAGATACTCATAAAAAGTTAATACAAATACTTTTCCAAATACAGAAATTGGCTTTGTCTTCCTTTTTCTCTTTTGCACTTATGTTTTATTTGAGGAACGTCCAATGTTTTGTTAAATAGGCATATGCATTTGAACATAATCATTTTCCTTACAAACCAAGAAAAGATGATTACTGATAGGTTGAAGGTACAGGTAGATATCGCGACGCCCTTTCGAAAGAAATCCCCAAACAAAGTTAAACTTCAGGATCCTTAGCAGAGCAAAAGCTTTATCAAATTGATTTCCCCAGCCAGAGAGCCTTCCAGAACTCAATTCCCCTCAGAGTTTCAGTATCCCCAATGGAGCCTTAAAAATCTGAAAATTCAATCCCCAGCGGAGCCAAAATTCCAACTATCAATCCCCAGTGGAACTAGACTAGTGAGCTTTCTCCCCCAGAGATACTTCCCACCAAACTGAAGATCCTCAATCATGCCTCTCCTGCATAAGCCTCCCAGGTTCTGGACTCCCCGGTAGAGATCATCAGAAATTCTCAATCCCCGCAGGTCACCAAGGAGTTCTAGTCCCCAACAGTGGTCCTAAGATCCATCAACAATTGAAGATCTTGCATTCCCCAAGAAGAGTGAAGACTCTCATTCTCAGTTCCTCACAGGATATCCAGATCTCCTCAGGACAGGAATCCCCAGTAGATTGGTATACAACCCAAGCTCCTGATTCTCCAGCAGTAGTCAACAAGGATGTCTCACCTTCAGCGATCAAAGATTCTTGCAATCCCCTGCAGAAGTCAAGGACTCACTTTCCCTGGCAGCAATCAAGATTCTTTTATCTCCAGTCATCCAGGATTCATATATCCTCAGCAAGATAGCTCATCAGCTTACATGCATATTCATTTACATTCATATCATAAACATTGATATAACATATATATTGCATCATACATATCATGCAACATAACTTTGTGTTTTAGCTAACATTTCATCCTTTTCAGGATAAGATTAAAAGGCTATCATTAACAATTATTCAGATACAATATGGATACACCCCAGACACGGCGGTCATTCTATTACTCATTCAGAATTTCAAGTCAGATACAGTATGGATACACCCCAGACACGGCGGTCATTCTACTACTCATTCAGACTACATCAATCAGATACAGACTAGATACGCTCCAGACACGGCAACCATTATATCTCTCATTCAGATTCACTTATCCACCTCAAGGTTCAATGCATTCCAAGCACGGATACCATTCTGACCCTCACAACAACAATTTGATTCTCCCCAGTGCATTCGCCACAGAAGTCATTCTGTCATTTATTTAGATCCCAGTTACAGTTCCAGATACACTCCAGACACGGAAGTCATTATGTTACTCATACAGATCTCAATCCCAGTTACAGTTTCAGATACACTCCAGACACGGAAGTCATTCTGCTACTCATACAAATCTCAACATCGGATACAGTCCAGATACGCTCCAAACACGGTTGCCATTCTGTCACTCATTCAGAATTTGTCCCCAGCACGCAGTTGCTCCATACAGATATTTCTCTGTTACCCGGATACAATACAGATACACTCCAGACACGGCAATCATTCTAATATTCATTCTACCTTCAAGCACAGTTACAATTCAGATACGCCCCAGACACGGAGGCTATTCTCTTGCTCATACAAACACCAGCCTCCAGTTCAACAAACATTCCAGATGGCATTTTTAAGCCCATCCCCGACAAGATTCTGTCACCCCTCCAGATGGCATCTCTAAGCCCATCACCAAATGGCATCTTTAAGCCCATTCCCGTATCCATTGTTTTGACGAGTGCAAATTTAAGGGCACTCTAGTGTCCAATCTCCTTTTACCTTCGAGACGCGAAAGGCAAACCTGCCAATCTAACTCTTCAGGTGCAAGAAGATTGAACAGGGGCAACTGTTGTACCCCAAAATTTGCCCTCTCATTTCTCTAATATTTTCTCATCACAAGACCCTTGGAGCTCAAGATCAGGTTAGGGTTTGCTCTGCTCAAGACTCCTCCTTGCATTGTTGACCCAAATTAGGGTTTGAGTTTGCACAAAGATGTTTTGACCTAAAATGCCCTAAGTGACTTTCATGCTTCATATTGGACTCACAAGTTTATCCATACCAAGTTTCAAGCCTTGATTCCAATCTTTGCCCAATCAATTGGACAGTTGACCTAGAAATCAGCTGTATTGGGGAAAAAGTCAACCGTGACCAATTGACAGTCAAACCTCATGATTTTTGACCCACATCAACATAATGAACTCATATGGACCATCTGATCAAGTTTGGATCATAATTCCACAAGAAATTTGACCAGATCACCAAAAGGGCAAAATGGTCATTTTTAGGGTTTTGACTGCACAAAGGCAATTTTTGACTGCTTGACCTAGCCAATGGCAAACCAAGCTCACATATGGCCTCAAAGACTCAATGGCATGGTCTTGAAACATTCAACAAGTTCAAAGGATCCCAAATGCACAAGATTGACAGATGAATTTTTCAGTCAACTGATCAAAATTTGACTGTATACTGAAAAGTCAAACTTTGACTTTTTGGTCAAAATCAAGTGCCAAGATTCATTTTTCATCAAGACATGTAAAATTATGAAACTTATTCATCAAGAAACCAAAAATTGCAAATTAGGGTTTAGAATGAGAAAATTTCATAACTTAGAATTTTTCTAAGTTATGAAACTTCCTTATTTTTTTCCTAACTCTGTCCCATTTTTTCATCAAGATATATTTGGATTCAAACAAAACTCAAAACATGAAAGTTGTAGTACATTGCAAAATATACAACTTTTATTCACAAAGTTTCCTCAAAAGAAGCTTGTAGCTCAAGTTATAATTTTTGGAATAAGGGTGCAAAACATTCTTAACTTAGAAATCTTTTGACCTATTTTAGGCAGGATTTTTTCCCAACTTCATGGCCATTTTTCACATGCTTCCACTTGGAATTTCAACTTACATTACGAAGATGGATTGTAGTACACATTCCAAGCTTTCCAAATTGTCCAAGAACTTCTCAAACACCCTTGTGGTTAGGGAGAATCGAATTTGCAAAGTTGGGCAAAATCCACTTTTGTTCTTGACCAAGGCATGTTCATACACTTTGCATTTTCAAACTCAGCATGGTTCAAGCTAGATTACAGGCCTCTAATCCCATTCTTACTCAATAATTTAATGCATATCCTTTGTGTTCAAGCCTTATTTTGTGTGTTTAGCCATTACATGCAAAATTAATCCATATATGGAAAAAGCACATTTGCCATTTTGATAAAGAAGTGCTTTATGTCAAATTCACAAATCAAAGAGGTACAAGCCAGATCTTTTGGGCACAAGTTTATGGACAAATCCCACTGATCAAGAACCAAGTTTGCAGCATGCTTGAGGGGCCTGTAGTATCCTATAATCCAACTTGACAATCTTTGCTTAGATAAGAAGAAACATTGCAAAAGATATACCACATTCACTTCCTGCAAGCACAAGCAAAAACAAACTTCATGAACACTTTCCAGACATCAAACCAAGTTTGAAACACGACCAAACCATCCCTCAAACATCCTCATTCACAGAAACACCTTCTTGCTGCAAAAACAGAGTCCCTTCTGCAACTTGACTTCCACAAACACTTCCACTCGTGCGTTTTGGCCAAAGCTTGTTCAAACACACTCCCTACCATCCATTGAAGCTGTCCCAAGCCTTAGATACAAGTTGTAAACTCCATAACCAAGATTGCCATTTTCACTTTTCATTGTTGCAGGTTGACTTCCATAGCTTGATTCAGAAGGATTCAAGGCACACCAAGTATATGAGAAGGTTCCTGGGACCTCAAGCAAGCTGTACAAGTCCTCAAACACCATTGAAGTTGGCCATATTACTATGTTCGAGTCAAGCTGAGACCAGTAAAATGTGAACTTCTATCTCTCTATCCAAACATATTTAGGCTTAAGTTTGTGAAGAAAGTATGTCCTACTCATGGCCCTGAAGCTACCCATATACTTACTTTTCATTTATGTTGTGTGTGCTGAGAGAATTTTGAACCTGAACATTAGAAAAAACTTAGGTCAGGAATTGGGGGAGAAGAAATTCTCTCTCATTTCTGAGAGTTAGAACAACTTTTTTATATGGTTGAAATCGTGACATGATGCTCTATAATGTTTGTGTTGTG
Source organism: Vicia faba (assembly GCA_948472305.1). NCBI lineage: Eukaryota > Viridiplantae > Streptophyta > Magnoliopsida > Fabales > Fabaceae > Vicia > Vicia faba. Next base: position 361,030,292 of record OX451738.1, read on the forward strand.
AGTTTTTGTTAAAAGTCAAGGAATCAAGAGATGGCAGAGATGGAAGGAAGCGCGCGTTTTTTGTTTGAATCTGGCTGAAGGTTGAAGACAGAGTTGACTTGGGCTGGGCCTGAGTCAACCTGCTTTTTGCACCATCTTTTTCCACTTACACCCCCTTGGCCCATTGTGTGTTATTTTGATTATTTTTTACTTTTCTTTTTTTCTTCTGACTTATAATTTTTTGTCAAAACATAAAAAATATAAAAAAATATTTTTCCACCCATTTTTGCATTTTATTTGGATTTTATTTGTTTATTTTGAACTTGTACATATAAATAAATATAATACTTTTTATTTAAAATATTAAAAATGATACAAAAACATGTATATTTTCAGTCATTATTTTTTATTGCCTTTTGAAAACATTTTCTAAAAAATACACTTTTTTTTGTAAATAATTAATATTTTTTATTTTTGTATATATTTAGTATATTCAAATATATAATATAAATACTGGTATATACTTATTTAAATATTTAGGATAAAAATGTAAAAATAATACCTTTTTATTTTTATTAATATATGACATCAAAAATACTTTTTTTTACAATATACTTCTTTTTTTTATTTTTTGTATATAATTGACAAATATTGTATATAATATAATTAATAAATACTATTTATTTAGAAAATCAGGGTTTTGCCCTAAACCATGAAAATATCCAAAAATTAACTTTTTTATTTTTGTTTATATGTCACATGAAAAATACTTTTACGTACATATAAAACCATTTTTGTGCATTTTGCATATTTATTGTATTTAGTTAATTATTGTACAATTAAATAACTTGTATATTCAATTTGGATGTAAAAGTTTAGATTTAAATTTCTTGCTAAATATCCCCCATTTGAACATTTGTACCCCCATCCCTATAACTATGTTGTAATAATTTAGGACTTTAAAATTCCGCATTTAAAAGCTTTCTAATTATGCCATGATAGACTTAGGGTTTGTATGCAAAAATCAACCAACCAATAGCTTGACTAATGCAAAGACAAAAAAGCATGAAAATGGACAACACTAATCACACTTGCACCCTTAGGGTTACTCCACTTGTTGCCTTCAATAATGGGCCATGTTGCATGTTGAGTGTCTTTGACAAAACAAAACAAATCAAAATGATCATACTCCCTCGATGACGCTTTCTCAAGTTGCCTAAAAATGATCAAGTCCCTTGAAGGAAAAATTGCCAAAGACACTTGGCACCATTGCATTCATGGTCTAAACGATGACCCGTGCCCGTCCCGTTAACATCCTAACACAAGATTGTCCACCAAATACAATGGTGGAACAATACTGTTAAAAGGGTTAAAACATAGGAAAAATCTTTGAGAAATTTAGGGTAGATAGCTCTTGGTTACTTGACCAATCTTGCAAAACAATCCTTGCCATTTTTCAAAACACACATCACAACACACTTTCAAAACAACTTTCAAAAACATTGAAAACTTTTCAAAAGACAAATACACCTTTGTATACATTCAAACATGGATCATTACAAAGGTTGCCACAACAAATGGCCTCTTTTCAAAACCATTTTCAAACTCACACACAAAGCACCATTTCAAACAATTGAAAGCACCATTTCAAACAATTGAAAATGCAAGGCAAGTGATCTAAGCAAGTAACTAAGAGCCCATGGATAACCATGGATAGAAAGGGTGATAATACCTTCCCTTTCTATAATCTACTCCCCGAACCCAAGAAAACATCTCAAACGTTTTTGCTGTGCTTTTTAACCTTTCCTTAGGATAAAATAAAAAGTCGGTGGCGACTCTTGCTAAACCGAAACATTTGCGAAAACAAACGCAAAACCCAAGTCAGTTCTCCCACCGTATCACATCTACTATCAACAAAGGAAAGGCCCCGGTCCATCATCAAGATCAAGCTCTGCACCGTCAAACATCGTTTGTTCATCCTAATGTTCCTCTAGAATGTGCTACAATCTCAGCTCAACAACCGCGGGTGACTCAGCATCGGTCAATCCATCATCAACATCAGTACACACAGAGACAACTGTATGTTCAATGAGCACGGTCTGGGTCTTTTCAGTTGAGTCATCAACCCCAGGGGAAATAAGGACGAAAGAGGAAGAAAGTTATTGAAAGGAGGGTGGATCCCATTCCCATGTCTTATGCTTAACTTCTCCCTCAGTTGCTTGCCAATCAGTTGGTTCAATTGCGTGAACTTGGTCCAACACCAAATCTTCTCCCACGAGGGTATGATGTCAGTGCTCGTTGCAAATTCCATTCAGAGGCTCCAGACCACACAATTGAGAATTGTAGGGCATCAAAAAACAACATTCAAGACCTCCTTGATGCCAAAGTTATCACGTTCACTCCAAAGGGTCTGATAATGGATTGAATCCCCTTGCTGAAATAGGTGTCAAGACTGCAAGAGCGTCTCCTCAAATGAGCCAGGGCTGAAGAAGTTTCCTGAGCATGGAAATTTCTAATTTCATTTGCATTATCATTTGTAACCTTTCTTGTTTTGTTCAATACCCATTATATTCAAAACTGTTTCTCTTTTTATATTGAATCACCATGCATTAACTTTGTTTGTCTTGAACTAATCCATTCATATTCACTCATTTACATTTTGTTATTGTACTTGCTTTTGATGCTTAACTCTTTATAACTTAAAGAACAAAATAACTCCTGAGGGAGGATAATGAAGATCTGATACTTAGATTCTCAAACGGTATGCTTTTGAATAAAACCTTGCTGACGATGTACAAGCATTATTTCAAATCCCCAAACACCGGAGTTATAAGGAAGATAGACCCTCGTCAACCCTTTCGAGCTTTGAAGTAGGAGTTTCTTTTACATAGAAAAACCCTCAATTTTAACCCCGGGGCGGGTAAATTTCAGTTAATCCGATCGAGCATCCAGAACTCGTCAAGAGGGAGTTCCTAGAGATAAAACAATGGTTATACATCAAAGGGCTAGGAGAAGTCAACACCACAATGATAAACCGTCACCTACCAGCAGCGTGCATCGAAGAGAACGATATCCCGATGGGTATCTCTTGCACAATCAGGAGGTCAGCAGATGACGATACCATAATAATTATTCTTCATATATCCAGGACTCAGACAACCACAACCATTTCCAACAAATTGAAGATGGCGCAAAGATCAGTAACTTGTTCAAAAAGAAAGAGACAAAAAGCCCCGTTAAGTCAAAACTTGAAAAACAGGAGACTTAGGCAAAAGTCAGGGAATTCCGCTGGACTACAACTTCAAAATCAAGAAATTGTCCAGGAAAAAAATTAGGGAAAGCGAAATAAAAAAAATCCTCAGCAAAGAACAAGATCGAGTGATCAGACGCCAAGAAGCCAGTGATTGTCGGGTCTTAGAAACCCCTTTGGTTCCTCAATCATCGCAAACTCTCTTCTCAGGAGATGAGTGCTCGTATCGAGTTAACTGAACATAGGAATGGAAAACATCATGAAGAATGGGTGGGCACCAAATAATTTTGAGCCTTAAATCTTTTTTCTAAAATCGTGAACCAGGCCACGTTACAACCCTTAAAAGTCCTAACTGAAGCATGGGTTAATTCGAAAACAATACTATAGCGAGAGTACGGTAACCTGACTCCTCAGAGATGTACTAAAATTTGATTTGGTAACACGTTACCTATTCATAAAAACAAAAAAAAAATGATGCTTCGACATCATTTCAATAAAAGTTTTTCGAACTTCAAGACAAGCATATAATTTGCATTAGAATCATCATTCTTAGACAAACATTCGTTGCATATAAATAAGTGCTTGAACATCAAGTAAGCTTGCGTGATGAGCATCAATTGAAAACGTGGTCATCTCGAAGGACGAATTGCTGCAGAAACTTGTCAAAAAACAGAGAATGATCTTATTCTGGGGCATTCCCTCAAGCTGCCAATCAGAGGCTATCACATCGATAAATCTCTTCCATATTTAGCCAGTCAATCAGAAGCAATCAAACTTCAAACTGGGGAAATCAGGCTGAGTAACCTATTCAAATTTGTGCAACCTGGGGAAGTTACGTCGAGATTCGACAAATTTCTACGAGAATCCATGATCAGAGGTAGATACTGGGGCATGCCACTTTGCGTCGTATTATGACACGAATCTTCCAGCATTCCACTCGAAGAGATCCTTGCAGACATGGGCATTCCTCCTCCCTTCTTATGAAGCTACTCAAGCAAATTCCTGTCATCCGTACAAATGCAATCAGGCTAAAAGCGTCATGAAGTTCACTTTTGTTCAGTTAACGTCCTCAGAATCATCATCATTCCCTGCAGATGTTTAAACACGTAACTCCCCAACAATGAAGTGAACTCGGGGCATCTGAAGACACTCATGTCCATTTCGTAATCCCCAAGTGGTTCGTGAAGTAAGGAAAGTCAGACGGGGCCCTTTCCTCCCTGGAAATAGAGAAAACTTGGGGCATTTGATGAGATCCATGTCTCTATTCAGTCATTCATAAGCAGTCCAGCAGGTGAAGAAAGTCAGATCAAGCTACTCCTCCTCAACAAGATTTAATCCCCAGTGAACTCGACAAGGATATAACTCAATTCTCTCAGTTTTCAAGCACCAATCCATATTTGTATCTCAAGACGACGAGCAACGAATCCCAATGAGCTTAACATTTGGCACTTTACATACAATAATCATCACCACATATCACATTGCATCCTCAAACGCATAGCATATCCATGGATCATCATGTCACACTTCAAAGGCATATGAAGCAAGCCACAAATCAATCCCAAATCAACAAAACATCCCCACAAAGAATGTCATCCTCATAATTCCCAGTTAACATCTGTTATTACACTACCAACTAAAATAAACCATGGTGCCATTACGTCGTACTCCCTAACTCTCAATATTTACGTTATCTTTTTATAGGGTCATAGGTCTCCCGTAGGTCTTACCCTCATGTTACCTTTTACAGGGTCATAGGTCGCTCGTAAGTCTTACCCTCACATTATATTTTCTAGGGTCGTAGGTCGCTCGTAGATCTTACCCTCACGTTATCTTTGCTAGGGTCGTAGGTCGCTTGTAGGTCTTACCCTCACGTTATCTTTTTTAGGGTCGTAGGTCACCTGTAGGTCTTACCCTCATGTTATCTTTGCTAGGGTCGTAGGTCACTCGTAGGTCTTATCCTCATGTTATCTTTGCTAGGGTGGTAGGTCGCTCGTAGGTCTTACCCTCATGTTATCTTTGCTAGGGTCGTAGGTTGCTCGTAGGTCTTACCCTCACGTTATCTTTGCTAGGGTCGTAGGTCACTCGTAGGTCTTACCCTCACGTTATCTTTGCTAGGGTCGTAGGTCGCTCGTAGGTCTTACCCTCATGTTATCTTTGCTAGGGTCGTAGGTCGCTCGTAGGTCTTACCCTCACGTTATCTTTTTTAGGATCGTAGGTCACTTGTAGGTCTTACCCTCACGTTATCTTTGCTAGGGTCGTAGGTCGCTCGTAGGTCTTACCCTCATGTTATCTTTTCTAGGGTCGTAGGTCGCTCGTAGGTCTTACCCTCACGTTATCTTTCATAGGGTCGTATGTCACTCGTAGGTCTTACCCTCACGTTATATTTGCTAGGGTCGTAGGTCGCTCGTAGGTCTTACCCTCACGTTATCTTTTATAGGGTCGTAGGTCGCTCGTAGGTCTTACCCCCATGTTATCTTTTTTAGGGTCGTAGGTCGCCCGTAGGTCTTACCCTCACTTTACCTTTCTCTTGGGTCATAGATCATACGTCTATCTTTACCCGTTGTCTTTACCCGTTGTCTTTACCTTTCTCTTGGGTCATAGACTATACACCAATCTTTACCCATTATCTTTACCTTTCTTTTTGGGTCATGAAATACCACTTGATAGATTCTCTATCGTCATCAAGTTCTACTCATTGTATTTAAGTTATCATTTTGTCAAGTAATTCTACTTTCAGTCATCACGACATCGTCAACCATATCCTTTCAGTCACTTTACCGCCCACTCCCTTGAGAGCCTTGTATTGGCACCGTTACCCCAATACGAACTACCATTATTCAACCATGTTTATCCATCATGACCAGTCCACCAGGAGACCAGTTTGTCCTTCCCCAGCAGACATTCACACCAATGAATGACACTCATACCATCTCTCCAGGGCAAATTTTTGGTCCTGGTATTTAATCATCTTCTACCTTGAACTTTCGAAAGGCTGACACCAATCTCACCTTCAGGTTCAAGACGATTAAATAGGGGCAGCTGTCGTACCCCAAATTTTCCCTATCTCTTTTACTTTTGTGTGGCTTTGAACTTTGCATCCTATTTGCACCATTTTTTTACTCATTCATTTGCATATCCCGCATCTCATGGAACCAAGCGCCTTGGTTTGAGGTATTAGGGTTGGGCCCTCTTTATGTCTAATTTTGTTTTGAAGTTCTCTTATCAGGTAAAAGGGAAACGCATCTGGTTCTCGATTAGTGGATCGTGGGATGGATTTTTGGGATATCATGAATTTTTTGTCATCAAGTTTCAAGTCTTGAATCACAATTTTCCAAGAAAGTCATTCACAAGGGAAAAATGGTCAAATGCACTATGAAAAGTCAAACTTTGACTTTTGGTAAAAAATCAAGTTTCAACAATTATATTTCATCAAGACAAGAAATTGGTTCATCAAGAAGTCAAAAATCAGAAACTACTTTGAGAAAAGAAAGAAATCAATTTTTTTAAATACTTGGAAAATTTTCTAAGTGGTAAGAGATTTCAGAACTTCTGGGACAAATTCCATGCAAGTGCAATCAGAATTTGCAAGGACGGTTCAAAACATGGCTCTCCAGTCAGAACATATGGGGGTTGTGTTCTTTGGTCAGAACATAACTCCTCAGCATATGGAGGTTACGTTCCACGCTTCAGTCAGAACATATGGAGGCTTTGTTCTTTGATCAGAACATGACTCCTCAGAGTTTCATTCTTCAGCACATAAAGGCTATGTTCTGCTTTCCATTCAGAATATCATCAAGCCCCACAAAACCAGCTCTGTGAAACCTGCACTTCACTGCCCAAACCTGCATAAAACTGCCAAACCAGCTGCCATAACACTCCAAGATGCTGCTGATTCAGTCCACGCCTGCGTTTTTCTCAAACCCCATAATTTCACCAAATTAGCATAACCAAAACTGTGATTAAAAAGCAAAGGAACAGTATGCCAAAAGTGTTTAAAACTCATTTGTTTTCCCCCCTAAAACCACAACAAATCCACCTATAAATAGTTTGTTCCATCACACGTTCAAAGGGCTGGGCTTTGAGGGAGAGGCTGGCTTTTGAAGAGAGGATTATCAAATACACGAAAAAAAAGAGAGAAAAAAAGAAACACTCAAACACTCATAAACTCAGAATTTTCCAAATCAAAAACCTTTGTTTTTCCATTTGAAACAAAGAACTTAACATTGTTGTTTCCTGTTCGTGCAAACCCCGGAACATTCAAAGGCAGTAGCTCAAATCCTAAACCCACACTTCAGGTTCAAGGTAAGTCATTCTAACTTTGAAACTATCATTCAGAACACCATTTAACATGTAAATACTATGATGTTGATGCTGCCCATATCATTGCATAAGTAAAAAAACATGTGAATCAGAACTTCTAGAATAATGCTAGGCTCAGATTTAGGATTAGAACTTCTATAAGTTGTTGTGCTGTTATCCTTCTGATTTGTTGTTTAATAAGAACTGAATGAATTGCTAGTGTGCTGATTAAGATTGAAATATGGCATAGAACTTCTGATGTTCACTCACAGTTTTAGCACAACACAGAACTTCTGAGTTCCCTTCACTGTTAATGCACATTGAACTGTTGATTGTTCACTCACTGTTTTAACACTTAGAACTTATAATTTTCATGAGCTGTTAACACAAATTGAGCTTGTGATTTTTACATGTTAATAACGTACAGAACTTCTGAGTTCTACTCACTGTTTTAACACATACAGAATTTTTGAGTTCTACTCACTATTTTAACACATACAGAACTTTTGAGTTCTACTCACTGTTTTAACACATACAAAACTTCTGAGTTCTACTCACTGTTTTCACACATGCATAACTTTTGAGTTCTACTCACTGTTTTAACACATATAGAACTTGAGGTTTACTCACTGTTTTAACACATACAGAACTTCTGAGTTCTACTCACTGTTTTAACACATACAGAACTTCTGAGTTCTACTCATTGTTTTAACACATACAAAACTTCTGAAATTTCCTCACTGTTTTATCACACTCAGAACTTCTGAAATTTCCTCACTGTTTTAACACACTCAGAACTTCTGAAATTTCCTCACTATTTTAACACACTCAGAACTTCTGAATTTTTCTCATTATTCTAACATTCAGAACTTCAGCATGTAGCGACCCATAACTTCTTTTTTTCTGCCCTCTAACGTTTCTTTCAGGAATCTTTTGGTATCAACCCATAATTTCTGATCACCTCTGACGTTTCATTCTGGACCACAGCGCGCCTGGCATCAGAACTTCTGATCCCTTTCGTTTCGCTTTCAGCAACATGCTGATCCTATTTCTATTTATCTTTCCTTTTTTTTCTTTTATTTTATTATTAGTACTATTTTTATTTTTTTTTATAAAAAAGACATAAAAAAACATTTTCTTTCATTAACTAATTATTTTTTCTTTGTTTATTAAAACAGAAAAAAAACCTTTTTCAAAACAAAAACAAAACAAATCTTTTCTTTTATTTCTTGCATTGTACATTTCGATATGGTTGTAATAGTTAAATAGGATTTAAATTCTTACCCCTCCCCATGTTCTACTTAGTACCACCCTTTCTCTCTCTTTATTTATTCATTTAAGTTTCCTTATTTGTTCAAACCTTGAAACCATACCTTAGGTAGCTCCATGAGGCGATTAAACCCCGTTCCGATCGCCTTATATCAAAATAGACTTTTAGTCCACTTGTACATAACATACAATTAAATTTTTAGTTTCCCTCTTAACCCTTTTCTTTTGTAATTAAAACTCAACTGTCACAAATCAAAAATCCAAAAAAACTTTTAATCATTACTTGAATTTATTTTAAAACTCGCAAAACACTCAACCAATCCAAGCTTCCCCCAAAGGGCATGTTATCTCTGTTCTACCGCGATACTGGCCGTGCCTATTGCTAGAATGTGTGCGTTAACGTCGCCCACTAAAAAACACAAACAAACAAACACTTTTCTAGAGGAACTATGGTGTTCTGATTCCTTCATTGGATACGTAGGCAAAGGGCCGCGAAACCCTCACGAACGCAATAATAAGAACCATTCATTTCCCCTTAAGCTGGCATAGTTGTAGATAAATACACCCTTTAAGACAAGCAAACAAAAATGGATCCCGTTGAGTGCAACGGATGTGAGGGGTGCTAATACCTTCCCCTCGCATAACGGACTCCCTTACCCTTTCTCTTGGTCGCAAGACCATCTTATCCATTCCCTTGTGGTTTTATCGATATTTCCCCTTCCTTCAGGATAAATAAAGTTCGGTGGCGGCTCTGTGTTTTCTGCCGGTAGCTTCAAGAAGGAAGTCCGAGGATTCTTGGGACGGTTAAACTACATTTCCAGATTCATTTCTCACCTGACAGCTACTTGTGAACCAATCTTCAAATTACTGAAGAAAGATCAAGTAGTCAAATGGAATGATGAGTGCCAAATTTCCTTCGACAAGATCAAAGAATACCTGCAAGAGCCTCCAGTTTTGATGCCACCAGTCGAGGGAAGACCCTTGATCATGTATCTAACTGTTTTGGAAAATTCAATGGGGTGTGTGCTGGGGCAGCATGACGAGTCTGGCCGAAAAGAGCATGCTATTTATTACCTTAGCAAAAAGTTTACCGACTGTGAAACAAGATATTCACTGCTCGAGAAAACTTGCTGTGCTCTGGCATGGGCTGCTCGACGGCTAAGACAGTATATGCTGACCCATACTACCTTATTAATATCCAAAATGGATCCAATAAAATACATCTTAAAGAAACCTGCCCTCTCTGGGAGAATAGTGAGATGGCTGATGATCCTGACAGAATATGACATACAATATACTACCCATAAAGCAATAAAGGGCAGTGTACTAGCTGATCACCTTGCTCATCAAGATGTGGAGGAATACCAGTCCATGAAGTTCGAATTCCTAGATGAAGACATCATGATGGTAAACAATTGTGCATAATTCAGACCATATAACGGACCTGAACAAGGATCCCGATGGACCCTGGTTTTTGATGAGGAGTCCAACACACTCGGTAATGGTATAGATGCTGTACTCATATCTCTGGAAGGATGTCATACTCTCTTTACTGCAAGACTCTGCTTCAATTCTACAAACAACATGGCAGAATACGAAGCGTGCATTTTTGGTCTCAAAGCTGCCATAGATTTCGGGATCAAATCCTTAAATGTATTCAGAGATTCAGCTTTAGTCATCAGCCATATCAAAGGGGAATAGGACACCAAACACCCCAACCTTATCCCCTACAAAGAACATGTTCTGACATTGATCCCACACTTTGAGAAGATTACCTTCGAGCATTTCCCGCGAGAAGAAAATCAGTTAGCAGACGCACTAGCCACAATGTCATCCATGTTTAAACTTAAATGGGATAACGAGGCTCCCTAGATCACCATTGAACGAAATGATGAACCAGATCACTGTCACGCGATTAATACTGAAGAAGTAGTGGACCAGCCTTGGTTTCACGAAGTCAAGAGGTATCTCGAGGCTCAAGAATATCCGGAAGGAGCTTCAGTCAATGATAAGAAGTTCTTAAGGAGATTCTCTGCTAAATTCTTCCTTAGTAATGGTGTTCTCTACAAACGCAACCATGACTCTGTTTTGCTCCGTTGCGTAGACAAGGTTGAAGTAGAAAAGATCATGGCTGATCTACATGAGGGTACTTTTGGCACCCATTCCAGTGGGCATACGATGGCAAAGAAGATCCTACGAGAAGGCTATTACTGGTCTACCATGGAAGCAGATTGCTATCAACATTCTCAAACTTGCCACAAGTGTACGATCTATGCTGACAAGGTGCACGTACCTCCGATTCCTCTAAATGTCTTGACGGCTCCTTGGCCCTTCGCTATGTGGGGCATCGATATGATTGGGGAAATCAAGCCAATAGCCTCTAATGGACACCGCTTTATCTTAGTGGCCATTGACTATTTTACAAAGCGGGTTGAGGCGGCCTCTTTCGCTTCCGTTACCAAGATTGTTGTAGCCCGATTCATTAAACAAAATCTCATCTGTCGGTATGGTATCCCAGAGAGGATCATCACAGACAATGGTACAAATATTAACAATACTGTGATCACCGCCCTGTGCGAGCAATTCAAGATCCAACGTCACAATTCTTTCCCTTACCGACTAAAGATGAATGGTGCCTTCGAAGCTGCGAATAAGAATATCAAAAAGATCATACAGAAAATGACAGTCACGTACAAAGACTGGCATGAGATGCTACCATTCTCTCTCCACGGTTATCGTACCACAACGCGCACATTAACCGGGGAAACACCCTACTCTTTGGTATACGACATGGAGGATGTTTTGCCTATTGAGGTCCAGATCCCCTCTTTGAGAATTATGAAGGATGCAAGTATGAACGAAGACGATTGGATCCATACTCGACTTGATCAACTGAACTTGATTGATAAGAATAGGCTTACTGCTGTCTGTCATGGTCAAATGTATCAAAAACAGATGATCAAGGCTTTCAACAAAAAGGTCAGACGCCAAGTATATCAAGTCGGGGATTTGGTGATCAAGCGCATCATACTGCCGCAAGGTGATCCCATGGGAAAATAGACTCCTACATATGAAGGACCGTTCGTAATCAAAAGTATATTCTCTGGTGGAGCAATGATCTTGACCACCATGGATGGCGACGAACTTCCACACCCTGTGAACGCGGACATAGTCAAAAGATACTACGCATAAGAGACCCGCTAGGTTGACACACCTAGGCAAAACAAGGGCATCCTGGCGAACCAAAAAGTTTCAGGCAAAAATTAGGGATAAAACAAAAAAATCTGTACACCCGACAAGCTAAAAACCCGAAAGGGCGGCTTGGGAAAAAAAGGGTATCCCGGCAGGCTGAAAACCCGAAAGGGCGGTCCGGGCAAAAGTTAGGGAATTAAAGCGTATGACTATGTCCTGTTGGATCACCTTACAACAATCTGCAAACTCGACGGTTCTTTTCAATTCAATCAGTTTCGGACAAGGCAACAAATGGATAGGATGCTCAGAGACACAAAGGCTATAGCAGAATAGGAACCCCATGGGATTATTTCACATAGCTATCTTTTCTTTGTATCAAATTTTCATTCTTACGACGACATTCTATTACTATAATGTTTGCCTCATTGTACAAAAATACTTACTCAAAGTCAATACAAAGATATCCCTTTGAAAGTGCAAAACTATCTGTTTTTTCTTTACTCTTGTGTTTTGTTTGCAAAAACGTCCAATAATTTATTTTTGAACATATGCATTTGAACGTAACTATCGTGTACAAGTAAACAAAATAGAAAGACAATCACTAATGGCTTTAAGAGATAGGAAAATATCTCTAAGCTACTTCCATAAAGTCCCCCCACAATATGCAGTTTAATCCCCAGCGGAATAAAGCTTCCAGTTATCACTCTCCGTTAGAAGTCGCCAAATTTCTCAGGATTCCCCAACAGGATTTTACAAGCAGTACACGGATTTTCCCTTACAAACAGAGTTTATTTCTCTAAGCGGAAATTCATCAACACTTCAACTTCACAACACGAGACTTGCACTCTGTATCCTCAGCAGCAGCCGGGGATTTATTTTCCCCAATCCAACAAGCAGTGCAGCAGATTAGCTAACATACGCATACATCGCATCATATATCATAAACATCAATAACACAAATGCATGTACCACAATCTCATTATACCATGCATTTCATACAACGTGACATTGCATGTTAGTTCAAATTTTACCCTTTTCAGGATAAGGTTAATCAATAGCTACCATTAACAATGTTCGAAGGCTTTTCAGATACAGTTCAGATACGCTCCAGACACAGATGCCATCCTGATACTCATTCAGATTCAGCTCTTCAAATACAGTTCAGATACGCTCCAGACATAGATGCCATCCTGATACTCATTCAGATTCAGCTCTTCAGATACAGTTCAGATACACTCCAGACATGGATGCCATCCTGATACTCATTCAGATTCAGCTCTTCAGATACAGTTCAGATAAGCTCCAGACACGGATGCCATCCTGATACTCATTCAGATTCAGCTATCAGATACTGTTTAGATACGCTCCAGACACGGATGCCATCCTGATACTCATTCAGATTCAACTCTTCAAATATAGTTCAGATACGCTCCAGACACGAACGCCATTCTGATACTCATTTAGTTTCAGCTTACAGATACGGTTCAACAATCATTTCTGGATGGCATCTACAAGCCCATTCCCTATACCATCAACCATCACATCACCGAGTGCAAATTTCTGGGCACTCTAATGTCAATCATCTTCCACGTTTGAGTCACGAATGGCAAAACTCGCCAATCTAACTCCTCATGCTTAAGAAGATTGAACAGGGGCAGCTGTTGTACCCCAAAATTTTCCCTCTCACTTATCAAGAATTTGCTCACAAGATCTCTTTTGGCTCAAGACTGCATTAGGGTTGATCAGCTCAAGACACCTCCTTAAGCCCTGATAACCAAAATTAGGGTTTGGGATTGCACAAGGATATTTGAATTTCCAATTCCACATATTACTATCATGGATCATTATGGACCCTCAAGATTACTCATGTCAAGTTTCAAGCTTTGGATCACACTTTTGCTCAATCAATTGAGCAGTTAACCTAAAAATCAACTCTATTGGGGAAAAAGTCAACTATGGCCAATTTACAGTCAAACTTCATAATTTTTTATCCACATCAACATTTTAAACTCATATGTATCATTTGATCAATTTTGGACCATAATTCCTCAAGAAATTTGATCAAATCTTCAAAAGGGCAAAATGGTCAAAATTAGGGTTTTGACTAGGAAAGGGCAATTTCTGATTTTTGACCTAGCAAATTATCAATTGGTTTAAAGCCTGATCTCAATAGTCCAATTGCATCACTTTGACCTAATGAAATGGCTCAAAACATTGCTCAAGTCCAATGGATTGACAGATGAATTTTCAGTCAGCGGATTAAAAGTCAACTGTATACTAAAAAGTCAAACTTTGGCTTTTTGGTCAAAATCAAATGTCAAAGATCACAATTCATAAAAGCATGTCAAAATATGAAACTTATTCATCAAGAAATCAAAAATTCAAGATTTCATTTTGAAAAGTTAAAATTTCTAAACTTAGAAATTTTTCTAAGTGTTGGAAATTTCTTATTTTTTCACAACTTTGAGCAAAATTTTCACCATGATGCAAGATGATTCAAAAGAAACTTTCAACATGAAAGTTGTAGATCTCTATGAAATATACAACATTACTTTACAAAACTCTTTCCAAAAGTTCTGGGATCCCAAGTTATAATTTTAAGAACACATGGTCATGAAACAAAACACTTAGTGAAATTTTGCCCTAATTTGGTAAGGATTTTGACCTAACTTCATGGCACTTTTTCATATAGTTCCAAGGGTAATTTTAAAAAGTGATTCAAATAGGGGTTGTAGATCAGACTACAAGATTTCCAAAATGTCTAAGAACTCCTTGAGATCATTTTTGAGTATGGAGAATCAAAGAGATGAAGTTAGGGTTTTCACACTTGAATTACAAGTCATTTTGTGATGAACAATTTCAAAATTCAAACTTATGCTGCATAACCTCTACTTTGCAGGCCTAAAACTTGTTAGGCACTTCATAATTAATTGCTTGTACAGATGTTAGAGGTCTCAATTCAAGCATTCAATGCAAGGCCATGCTTTATATCCATTTTGGGAAGAAAGTGCACAATGCCATTTTGATAAAGTAGCTTTTTGCATAAAACTTGTTCTTGAGCCTTGCACTTGTTCTTTTCTGATCATACATATCTTATAACTCAAGAGAAACTTGTTTAGACACTTACAATCACCCATCCCATGCTTGTACTACACATTGAAATTTGTTTTCCCACTTTTCTTCAAAATCAAGTAACCTAGCAATTAGCTTGTAACTTGTACTTCTGACTCTCCAAATCACTCAAACCTCTTGGCTTATACATACACAAGTTATTTGCCACAAATTCCACGCATACTTAAGCCTTGAAAACACTAAGAACACATAATCTACAAAAACACTTCAAAACTTGTCATTTCTGAGCTTTGAATCTAATCTCCAAATTTGCTCGTGCGTTTCTTGGCCTTTTACTTTCAAAAGCTTCTAAACAACATACACAAACAATCCCAACACCTGCAACACCACTGTAACACCTCCATCATCATCCACCATTTTCAAAAATAGCACCTTGCACCTTGCTTCTCCAGAAATCCTCAGGCACTTTCAGCTCAAGCTAAGCATCCCATTAGCTTCCTGGGAACTTGAGAAAGCTAATCGAATCATTGGAACTCACTAAAAGATACACAAACTACAAACATAATACCCTATTGCAAGGTAAGTTTTCTGACTTTTGAACTCTTCATACAGGCATCATTAATGGTTTATTTGTGAATGAAAAATGTAGATATCCTTGTCCTAAAGCTAACGATGTCCATAGTTTTCATTTATATTGCTTGAGCTTAGAGAATTTTAGGATTGAGGTTTCTAAAATTTTTAGGGTTCAGATTAGGGCCATTAAAATTCATGCTTGTCTTTGATCTATAATTTTATTGCTTTGTATTTCTGAAATCGTGAGGAAATTTGCTACAAGATTCATGTTTACATTTTTGCAAATGGATGAGAGATGAACAAGATGCAGGTACTCTGGCTGAGCGTGAGATTGAAGATGAAGTTCAGGCCATGGACTTGTTTACTATCACATATTTATGGTTTGATTTATATAAACGGATGTATAGCCACCCCAGTGGTAGAAGCGCGCGCCTGTGACTATAAGGACATGGGTTCGAGCCCCAGTGGTACCCTTTTGGATTTTTTTCATATTTTTCACATTCTGACTTTTCTTTTTTTTGGCAGCGCTGGGCCTCTTTCCTTGGGCCTTATATTTTTTTTTCATTTCTGACCCCCTGGCTGGCTATTCACACCCTGGCCCTTTTTTTATTATTTTCTTTTTCTTATTTTTATTTATTTATTTTCTTAAATATTTTGTCAAATACTAAAAAATTAGAAAAAAATATAAAAACATTAGATTTATATTTTGACATTGTTTATTTATTTTGTACACAAAAAAATTATTTTATTTAATCATTACTTAATTTATTTTACTAATAGGTTTGTAAATTTAATTAAAACTAGGGTTTTAGTTATTTTCTTTTACATAATTTAAATATTTTATTTTAAAAAGTAAGAAGACCAAAAATATTTTATAATACTATATTTTATTTTCAAGACAAAAATACCAAAAAATATTCTTCTTATAAATTTAATTCTTTTTTAATCAATTAATAGATTAGGGTTTTATTTAAATTATTTTCCTAGTAAATTTAGGTTTTACTTTTTACTAATTTAATTAATTATTTTTCTTAATTAGGTTTAAAAAAAACTCCTTTTCCTTAAAAATCCAAATAAGTCCATTTTTCTTTACATTTACATTCTTGTATATTTATTCATTTTTGCACATTATTTATTCAATTCTTGTACAAATTCAATATGGTTGTAATAGATAATTAGGCTTTATTTTCTTGCAACCCCCATTTATAATTTGTACACCCCCTCCCACAAGTATTGTAATAGCGTAGTAATTTTAAATTCCGTAATTTATTGCTTTATATACAAATGCTAGTAATTAGGGTTTGTATGGAAAGACTAAAACCAATCAATTAGAAAACCCTAACCAAAGAAAAAACCAAGCATGAAAAACAATACACTTGCACACAAGCACCTCTAGGGTAAAATCCACTTGGTTGCCTTACAAAATGGCCATATTACGCATGTGAGGTATCTTAGCAAAAACAAGAAAAATACAAGATCATAGTCCCTCGATGACACTATCTAAGTTTCCTTTCAAAATGATATTAGTCCCTAAAGAGAATGCTAAGATACCTTGCAACATTGATAATCATGGTTATACGATGACCCATGCCCGTCCCATTTACATCCAAAGATATGGTTACTTACCAAATTGATGGTAAGATAACAATGTCAAAGGAAAGAGGAAATGAACATGAAAGACTTTTGAGTAGGTAGAATGCTCCTAATTACTTGCTCCATTTCAAAACAAAACATCCTTGCTATTTTCAAAACACCAGCACTTTCAAAACACCTTGCAACACCTTTGTATACATTCTTACGAACAAGAATCATTACAAAGTTTGCCTAAACAATAGCCTCTTTACAAAATACTTTTAAAAACCACACAAGAGCATAATTTCAAACAAAAGCAAGTGATCTATCAAGTAACTAAGAGCCTATGGAAAACCATGGATGAAAATGGTGCTAATACCTTCCCTTTTCATAATCTACCCCCCAAACTCAAGAAATAATCTCAAAGGTATTTCTGTGCTTTTTCACCTTTCCTTTTTGGATAAAAGAAAAGTCTATGAATGGCATCAAAGTCAGTTCTTCCACCGTATCACATTGAGGAATGGCATCAAAGTGGTTTAAGTATTCATCCAGGTGCTACGAAGATGTATCGAGACTTGAAGAAGTTGTTTTGGTGGCTGTAATAGAGTGGCAGAACCGACTGTTGTACTAGTTTTGAATTTGTATTCGCAAATGTTGCGGTAAGCAAGAGTCGCCACTGACTTTTCCTTTATCCAACAAAGGAAAGGGTGAAAAGAACAAAAAAAAACCTTTCGAGATTATTTCTGAGTAAGGGGGGGTACATTATGGAAATGGAAGGTGTTAGCACCCTTTCCATCCGTAGTTATCTACGGGATCTTAGATACTAACTCATTTGAAAAACACCTTATCTTTTGTGTGTTTGAAAAGTATTTTGAAAGAAAGCGCCTTAATACGGAGAACTTTGTAATGTTTCTTGGATTGGTAGAGAACGTATACAAAGTGTTTTGAAAATGTTTTTTTTGGAAAGAGTTTTATGTATGTGTAAAAGTTTTTTTTTGTTTTGAGAAAGCATCTAAGAACTATATCCTATACCCAAAAGGGTTGTTCTTTTCCTCTTTTCCTTTAGACAGTGCTATCCTACTATTAGTGAGTAGGTAGCCTCGTCGCTAGATGTTTGAGGGACATTCGAAGGGACATCGTATAGTCATAGAAGCAACTGAGTAAGAAAATTTAGCAACTACCCTAGGGCTTTAAGATCATACTTAGGCAACATCGAGAGGGTCATTTTTTATCTTTAAACCGGAGGGTAGCCACTAAAGTCTCTCACGTTTCGAGAGTTGTGACTGTTTATCCGAAGGCAACCAAAGTGAGAATACCCTAGAGGTGTCTATGTGAGAGTGTGTTGTATTCAATTATTTTTGTCTTGTGTTAGGTTTTCTAGTGTTTGATTATTATGTTCTTGCCATACAATCCTATTAGTCATGCTTCTAGACAGTTAATAGTGTGCGGGAATTTAAAATATGGAAATGTAAAATCCTAGCTATTACAAGGCTTCGGGGAGGGGAATTAATTACAAGTCCAAAAATGAGGTATAAAAACAGTAAATGTCCTAGTTTAAATCTATTACATCCTATAAACAAGTACAATAATATGAAAATAGTAATGAAGCAATAAACGCGCGCGAATTGAAAATGACGTCTAAAACCCTAAGGTACTTAAAAGAAATTCTTTTTTGTCACTTTGTTTTATTTTAAGAAAAAGTTTAAGTTAAAAATTTATAAAAAAATGTGAAATTAATATAAGGAAACTAATTTCTAGGTTTTTTGTATATTTTTTATTATGAAAAGAAAGAGATTAAAATTAAAAGAATCCTAAATTCTACTTATTTTAAATAAAAGGTTTAAGTGATTAATTAATTAATTTACCAAAATTAAAATTTAATTAAGAAAAATCCTGAATCTACTTTTATGTGATTTTTATATTTATTTATTGATTAAAATAAAAATGGAATTAAAAGAAATAAGTACAAGGAATAAAAACAAGAAAATAAAGATGGGCCTGGTAGCAAAAGTAAAATGGGGTGCAAATTGAAATACGTTTGAGCCCATTATCAAGAAGAAGCCCAGGCTGTGCCTGATTCAATGTTGCTGGACCCTGAGGGTCAACCATGTAGAAGCGCGTTTGAGGTGTTGGATTTCCATCCATTGACATCTAATGGCCTAGATGTGAAGGCACATGATATACGCATGTATCTGCCCTACACTAGATCTGAAAAGGAAATATGAAAAAAAGAAAAAACATGGGGATCGAACCCAAGCTCTTAGACTCCCTAACATATACGATTTACCACTATCCATTGAACTTTTTTGTTAATATAACAAAACAAAAGTAATATAATATGAAAACACCATTATTCCCATTTTTTCAAAACGCGCGCGCAAACATTCAAACAAGCCAATAGAGTAGCAACGCGTGGGCGCCGGAGTCAACCTTCCGGTTGTCTTCTCCGGTGGGATAAAAAATGGATCTGCAAAAAATAACAAACTTCAAAGATTAAAACCTACCCTACCCCCCTTATTTTCCCCCTGATTCTCAATCTGGGCTTAAAATTGGCAAAAGGTCCCTGTATCACACAGTTCTACCACCATTTCCAAATCATGCCCTAACAATGGCACCTTAGGCTTCCTGCGTTGAAACTCAAGAGAAAAGATCCTAAATAATCCCCAACATTAGTATGAGTATATATGGATGCTTAGAAACCGTTTATAACGTGGAAAATTAAAGATCCAAAATCAAAATTTTGTACCTAACCGGAGTAACGTCATCCATAGATTCTAGGGCTTTTTGTGTGTTGAGGAGTTCCGAGTTGAATCCTGGGAGCCTCAGGAATGCAAATGACACCCTAGTTTGGATGGAAGAAGGCTAGAAAGGTGCTTTTGGATTTTTACAACTTTGATGATTTTTTTGGAAATTTCATGGAGCTTTATGGAGGCATCTTCCTGTGTCTTTGGCTTGCAAATGTGATGCTCATTTATAGGAGATGGAGAGAGGAAATAAACATGGAAAGAATCATGTCTCATAACCATATTTTAAGACCATGATCTCTTCTTTAAAAAATTTCCAAAAATGAGGATTTCATGTCATTCTTGGACCAACATGCACCTGGTCATGTTTTGCATGAGTTCTTGGGCCCAATACCAACCCATTTCATCAGCCCATATTGCCATAACCATTATTTAATATTTTATGCTATTTGTTTTGTATTTATTTGAATAAAAACAAATTAAATACGGATAAAATTGATAGATATGGAAAGGCAAGGTAAGAATTAATTTAGATGTCCCTCATAAGGTCATGAAGATGCTTGAAGTCTAAAAAGTTAGGCCATTGACCTAAAATTTCAAGTTTGCCCAATGCACATTTCTTGAAATTTCTCAAAATTCCCCAACTTAGGAAAGCGATAACTTGTTCAATTTTTATCCTTTGAAGATGAATTTTGACTTTTAGGAAATCCCAAGATGTCCTCTACAAACCATATGTTTACCATTTTTGAATTTGGAGAGTTTATCTTGATGTAAATGGTCTTGGAAAAAAGTGTCTTTTGTTGACCTTTTGAAAATGACCTGTAATGTATGAGCTTGTATCTTCCAAATGATGAATTTCTTGAACTTGAGGATAAAAGAGAAGTTTTAGGGAATTATATTATATTCAAAATGAGCTTTGGTTTGGGAAATATGGATGAAGTATGTGAAAGTTATACCTGGTCAAAGTTTAGTTGACTTCCTCTAGGAAACCCTAATTTTGCATTTTTGGATTCTTGATGATTTGAGAGTATTCCTTGAGGAATCATGATCAAAACTTGATGAAATGATGGATATCACTTCAAAATATTTATGTTGACCAAAAATCTTGAAGTTTGATTGTGTATTGGTCACAATTGACATTTGACCTAGTATAGTTGATTTCCAAGCATTTGAACAATTGACTGAGCAAACTTGTAGTGCAAGGCATGAAACTTGGCATGAACAATCTTGAAGACATATTGGGGACCATGTAAATCCCTTGAAGCCTTTTCAACCCAAAATTATTTGTGAGAAGTGAAACCCTAGTTAAAAATCCATTGCTTAGGAGGAAGATTTGTCTGGTCAATTCTTGGTCAACCTTGAGCAATTGAGGACCTCTATGAGCATGTCTTGAAAAATGAGAGGGAAAATTTTGGGGTATAACAGTGGCCTGGTATGAAAAGGAGATTTCTGAGTTTGTGTATTCCTGTTTGACTTGTCAAAAGTCAAATATTGAACATCATAAGCCATTGGGTCTGACACAACCGTTGAATATTCCAAAGTGGAAATAGGATAGCGTTTATATGGATTTTGTGTAGGGTTTGCCGAAGACTTCTAAGGGAAATGATTCGATTTGGGTGATAGTATATAGATTGACTAAGTTGGCTCATTTTTTGTCGATGAAGATCAATCATCCTATGCAGAAGTTAGTTGAGATTTATATCGAAGAGATTGTGAGATTACATGGTATACCTTTGAGTATTATGTAAGATAGAGATCTGAGGTTTACGTCGAAGTTCTGGGAAGGTTTGAAGAATGCTTTTGGTACCAAGTTGAGGTTGAGTTCTGCATATCATCCGCAAACAGACGTTTAGACGAAGAGGACTATCCAATCGTTGGAGGATTTGTTGAGGGATTGTGTTTTAGAACAAGGAGGAGCTTGGGATAGCCACTTACCATTGATTGAGTTTACTTATAATAATAGTTTTCATTCTAGTATTGGAATAATACTGTATGAAGCATTGTACGGTAGGAGGTGTAGGACTCCACTATGTTGGTATGAGTCAGGCGAGAGTGATGTGCTCAGACCTGAGATTATGCAGGAAACGACCGAGAAGATCAATGTGGTCCAAGATAAGATGAGAGATTCTCAGAGTCGTCAAAAGAGCTATCATGATAAGAGGAGAAAAGCACTTGAGTTCCAAGTGGGAGACCATGTGTTTTTGAGAGTTACTCCAGTAACTAGTGTTAGTAGAGCCTTGAAGTCTAGAAAGCTTACACCACATTTTTGTTGGTCCATATAAGATTTTAGAAAAGATAGGTGAGGTGACCTATCGGACTACTTTACCACCGTTTCTTGCGAACCTTCATGATACGGTTCATGTATCTCAATTGAGGAGGTACGTTCTGGATCCTTCACATGTGATCCAAATGGATGATGTAAATGTGAGAGATAACCTGACAATTGTAGCATCACCCGTGCGGATAGAAGGCCATAAAGTGAAGTAGTTGCAGAGGTAAAGAGATTTCCTTGGTGAAGGTATTGTGGGGTGGATCAGTTGGTGGAAGTTTGACTTAGGAGCGTGAGGATCAGATGAGAGAGTCGTATCCGACTATGTTTTCCTCAAGTAATTTTTGGGACAAAAATTCTTTAAGTGGGGGAGAGTTGTAACACCAAAAAATAATTAGATTATTTATTGAATTGATTTATTATGAGTATTTATGAATTATTGCTGAATATGTGATGCATTGTTGAAT
Organism: Vicia faba; assembly: GCA_948472305.1. Lineage (NCBI taxonomy): Eukaryota > Viridiplantae > Streptophyta > Magnoliopsida > Fabales > Fabaceae > Vicia > Vicia faba. The sequence continues at coordinate 361,052,981 of OX451738.1, forward strand.
ATGATATGTGTTGTGATGTTATGTTGTGGGGTAAGGATGAATTAAGGTGATATTAAGCATTATTAAGAATTTAAATAATCTAGAATGTGAGGGTAAGATGTGAAGTTCATATTAGGGGTCTAAGGGTTAGACAAGGAAAAGAGGGAAAAGTGTTTCATTTGCATGATCGTGAAAGTTTGGGAGAGAAGCGGTGAAGGAAAGCTAGGGCACGAGGAAACATAAAGGGATTTTGGTAGAACGCTTGAAGAGGATATCAATCGCTAGGAATATAAGGTAAGAGGGTGATCAATTTATTATAATTGAAAGGAGGTTTAAACGTATGTAGGCATTTTTGTATATTGTGATGATTTGTGATAACATGATGATTTGTGATAACATGATGATTTGTTGATGAATTGATGATTTAGTGATGAATTGAAGAAAAATACTATGTTGTTATGCCATGAATTAATCAATATGACGCCCATAATTATGTGTTGTTATTATGTGATGAATCTATGTTGAAAAATATGAAACTTACACTGTCATTATGATGAAATCCCATGGAATTGGGACTGGTTTGATGCAGAAAACCCAACAATGATGTTATTATTTCAATCGCACCGTCGGGAGAGAGCAACACCAAGGCAGTGCTAGGCGAGACTCCAGGCGTCAGAATTGTGAAATTTAGGTGCTCCTGGTTTTTAAGCGAAGCTCTTTAGCTTCGCTGAGTGAGAACAGGGTGAGGCTTGTCGCTCTTGCATCGTCAGGTGACGCTTTAAGGCGAAGAATAGTTTCGTCTGGCGAGGTGCTGGTGAGCAGAACTACTTGCATTTTGTAAAGGATGTAACTTGAGTTTCTGGACTTCATTTGACGCGCCGTTCGAAGTGTTAGAAAATTAAAGCAATGAACTACAATTTGATGAAATAAAATGGGTAAAATAATGTATGTTTCCAATACATATGCTATGATGAAATTATATTTTTTATGTGATAGATTATAATAATGTATGTTGTATGATGAGTTGTTGATACTATGATAAGTTGTTGTTTTTATGTTGATATTATGTTATTGTTATGATGATAATATGAGGTGTTGTCATGTGTTTGAAGTATATGATGAATGAAGTGGAGTATGTGCATGTTTGATGTGTATACACACCATGTGAATAATGTTGGTGATGATTTCATGAATGATGATGCGGTTTGACTAGTTGTGATCGTAAACTATGTTGTTGTTGTGAATCGTGCATTCATGGAACACTTTGGATGTTGGTCCACTCAGTTTTGGACGTTCGTCCCGTGTTGGCCTCAATCCCATTGTGTGGATTGAGTGAGGTTGATGTTGTGCTCTGGTTCCAAGAGGGAATCAATCCTATTGTGGGGATCTTTGGAGGATAATGAGTCAAGTGTTAGGACAAGATTTAAATTCCATAATTAATCTCTAGATTTTGATGATAACAGCACATATGTTTTATATGTAAAGAATTTTGTTTCTATTAAGTTTCTTGAGTGTGCAGATTAGAAGTTTTAATTGATTCGGGACTATTGTCTGAAGAGTCCTAAAAAATATACTAAGTATGCATCAGAAAGACTATAGCATCCGCTTCTGAAGTAACATCAATAGTTCTGAAGAATGTTGAATGTTCGCCAGAAAGAGGATCTTAACATGTACTTCTCAACAAGCAAATGACGTAACTTGAGTTTTCGGATTTTGTTTGATGCGCCGTTTGAAGTGTTGGAAAGTTAACTCGATGAACTATAATTTGATGAAATAAGATGGGTAAGATAACGAATGTTTCCAGTACCTATGCTATGATGAAATTATACTTTTTATGTGATAGATTATAATAATGTATGTTGTATGATGAGTTGTCAATACTATGATGAGTTGTTGTTTTTATGATGATATTATGTTGTTGCGATGATGATAATATGAGGTGTTGTGATGTGTTTGAAGTATATGATGAATGAAGTGGAGCATGTGCATGTTTTATGTGTATATATGCCGTGTGGATAATGTTGTTGATGATTTCATGAATGATGATCCGATTTGACTAGCTGTGGTCATAAATTATTTTTTTGTTGCGCATCGTGCATTCATGGCATACTTTGTATGTTGGTCTGCTCAGTTTTGGACGTTGGTCCCGTGTTGGCCTCAATCCCATTGTGTGGATTGAGTGCGTTTGATGTTGTGCTCTGGTTCAAAGAGGGAATCGATCCTATTGTGGGGATCTTTGGAGGGTAATCAGTCAAGTGTTAGAACAAGATTTGAATTCTGAAATTAATCTTTGGATTTTGATGATAACAATATATTTTATATGTAAAAAAATTTGTTTCTAATAAGTTTCTTGAGTGTGTAGATTAGAAGTTATAATTGATCAGGACTGTTGTCTGAAGACTCATCAGGAATATACCAAGCACGCATCAGAAAGACTATAGCATCCGCTTCTGAAGTAACATCAGTAGTTTTGAAGAATGCTGAATGTTCGCCAGAAAGAGGATCTTAACATTTACTTCTCAACAAGTTGCTGCTTCAGAAGTCACAAGTATTCAAGAAGAAAGAATGTTTGTTTTGCTGCTCCAAGATCAGAAAACAAGATTGCACCAGAAACAAGCTTTCATGTTAAAGATCAGAAGTTAAAATTTGTTCGTCAGAGGATATGTTGCTTTTAACTCTGAAGACAAAGTCAATGTTATGAACACATCAAAGGAAAACTTCTGCTTCCGAATCAGAAGTTAAGATTTCCTAATCAGAAAAGCTGCTGCTTTTAATTCTGAAGACAAAATCCAGATTCTGAAGATCCAGTTGTTTGTGGAATGTGTGCATATTACTTTACATCAAAATTATTCTATCAAAATATAGATCAAGGAAAGTTAGATCTTCTGGACTCATTACTATTCTACATCATATAGTCTAATCAGAAGACAAGATCAAAGGAAAGTATATCTCATGGACTCATCTTTGTTCTACATCATATAGTCCATCAGAAGACAAGATCAAAATATGATATCTTCTCAAGCTAATTTACTCATCAGAAGTAATAACCATCAGAAGACAGTATCATAAGAAACATGCGCTATAAGAGTTAGTACAAAGGTACAATTACACATTCCACTCAAATGGATGTATTATGTACTATTTGTCTCCCATAATAGTTTCTTATTGTTGGTAGCTGGCGAGATGAAAGTGGCGTGTGTACTACTACAACAGTCTACTTCCTCATCACCTATATAAAAGATCAACTATTTCATTTGAAAATTGCAAGACAATATAGCAAGATAATATAGAAAAACTATAGAACAAGAACACTAACACTGCCAAAATCATAGCAAGGAAAAGAAAAGAATCAAAACACAAGAGTTGTTGCTCATATTTGTGTTGATATTACTATTTGCTAGAACACAAGAGTTGTTTCTCATTATTGTGTTGATATTGTAATTTGTTAGAACACAAGAGTTGTTGCTCATTATTATGTTACTATTGTAATTTGTTTAAGCACAAGATTTGTTGCTCATATTTGTGTTAAACAATTTGTACTTAAACATTTGTGTAATCCACTTGTAAGAAGCAATATGTAAACACACCATTCAACTGTAGGTCTGAAGCCTTAGGGAGTCAGTGATCGATCTCTCTCTTAGGGGACCAGGTAGGTCCGAATTCTTAAGGGATCACTAACAGGTTATCATTGTTGTTAGTCACCAGTGGGTAGCCCGTGCATTTGTTAGTCACCAACGGGTAGCCAGTGCAATTGTAATCAGTTTGGTTATAGTGGATTAAGTTATTTTCTAAGGCGAAATCATCTTGGCGGTGGACAGGATTAACCTTTTCTAAGGTGAACCTATATAAATCAAAAGTGTCATTATTTCTCTCTATAGAATTAGTTCTAATTTTGTTTGTTTGTGTGAAGCACTTCTAAACAAAAAGTTTTTAAAAACCCAGTTCAAACACCCTTTTCTTGTGTTTTTCTCAACCTTCAATTGGTATCACAACTCTGACTCTTATTTATTTTCTAATCAAACACTTAACCGTGTAGAGAGATCCAGTGTGAGAAAAACCTTCTAAATGGTTGCTGATAACACAAACGATTGAGATAGATACAATGCTAAACCTCCTATTTTTTATGGAGATAAATTTGACTATTGGAGAGATGGAATAGAATGTTTCTTTCTAGGATATAATATTGATCTATGGGAAATGGTTACAAATGTTATAAAGAACTTGTCAGTGCAATTGGTATTCCTATTCCCGTGAACATAATGAATGAAGATCAGAAGTTCAACTTCAAGAATCATCACAAAGCCAGAACTATATTTCTCAGCATAATCTCGTACAATGAATATGAAAAGATCACATACAGAGAAACAACAAAGGATATTCTTGATTCACTAAGAATGACACACGAAGGCAATGCACAAGTCAGAAACATGACGCCTTCATAATGGAAGATGAAGAAACAATTGAAGCTATGTTCTCAAGGTTACAAACTTTGGTAGAAGGACTGAAGGTTCTGGACAAAGGTTACTCCACAGCTAATCATGTTAAGAAGGTCATCAGAAGTCTTCCTAAAAGATGGAGACCTATGGTCACTGGTTTAAAGCTCTCTAAGGATCTGAATAGTATAACTCTTGAAGAGTTAGTCAGTTTTCTTAAAAGTCATGATATAGAGTTAGAAGAATATGAGCCTAAAAAAAGTAAAAAATCTATTACTCTAAGATCTAAAACAAAATGAACCAGATCATAAAAGAGCAAGCTTTCCAAGCTGAAGAAATCTAAGAATCTGATGATGAATGTTCTGATGATGAAGACGAATTGTCACTTCTATCTAGAAGAGTTAAAAAAACTCTAGAAGAAAAGGAAAAACAATGGTCGAAGATTCATAAACAATGGAGACCGTCTAGAAGCATATGATAGAGGAAGAGATGATGATGGAGTAATATGTTTTGAGTGCAATAAGCCTGGATACTACAGAAATAAATGTTCAATTCTAAATAATGAGAGCACTAGAAAAGAAAGCTTCAAGAAAAGCACTTTCAAAGGAAAGAAGAAAGGTCTCATGGCAACATGTAATGATTCTGACTCTGAAGGATCAGAATCAGAAGAAGAGTGTACAAATGTAGCACCCATGGGTATCAGTTAAGAAGAATACACGTGTTGTACCCTAAAATTTTCCCTCTCCTTTTTAAAGACATTTCTCATAAAATCTCCAAAAACTCAAGTTTGGACAAGTGTTGACTAGGTCAAACCATCTCCTAAACACTGATGCCTCAAATTAGGGCTTTGATTTTCACAAGGATAATTGGAATTCTAATGCCTAAAATGACCTTCATGGATAATTATAGACATCCAAGAATACTCATATTAAATTTCAAGTCTTAAATCACAAATTTGCTCAGTCAATTGCTCAGATGACTGAAAATCAACTATATTAGGTAAAAAGTCAATTGTGGTCAACCTACAGTAAAACTTCATGAGTTTTGTCCAACATAAACATATTAAATTCCTATGCATCATTTTATCAATTATTGATCATAATCCCTCAAGAAAAACACTCAATTTACCAAAGGGTCAAAATGGTCAAAATTAGGGTTTTGACTGTAATTAACTGATCAATGACTTTTGACCTAATACATGATCTAATGGCTTGAAGCATAATCTAAAGTATTCAAATCCAATATGTTGAACTAATTTCATAGTTCAAAACATTTCTCAAGATCAATGGATTGATAGTTGAAATTTGATCAACTAATGAAAAGTCAATTGATGCACAAAAAGTCAAACTTTGACTTTTTGATCAAGGTTTGATTTCAAAGATCACAATTTATCAAGAAATTCAAAAATATGAAGCTTGATCACCAAGAAATCAAGAAATTCAAAAGTCAATTATAAAAGTCAAACTTTTCAAGACTTAGAAATATTTTCCAAGTGTTTTTATACATGATAATTTCACTACTTCATGCTAATTTTCCACCAAGATGCAAGATGATTCAAAAGAAACTTTCAACATAAAAGTTATAGATCTTGATGCAATCTACAACTTTTTATCAGAGGACTCATATCCAAAAAATGCTTAGATTTGGAGTTATAAGCCCATAATGTCATGCACTTTTTCTAAAACACATAGTGAAAATTTGACCTAGTTTAGGCAAATTTTTGACCTAACTTCTTGGCCAATTTTCACCAAGCTCCGAGATGATTTTGTCAAAATGTTAAACATGAAGGTTGTAAAGTATGTTTCAAGCTTTCCAAAATGTCCAAGAACTTGAAGGTATTATGCTTGAGCTAGAAGTTTCTAAGAGATGAAGATGGGCTCACAAACTTGAATTATAGGTCATTTTCTTGATGAACATTTGATCCAATCTCATAGCCATGCTGCATAATCTTGCTTTGCAGGCTTCTAACTTGTGTTTAACTCCATAATTAATTAATTATACAGCTGATAGAGCCATTTTCCAAGCATTTGAACCATTATCCAAGTTGCATTTCCATTTATGGCACAAAGTTACCATTCCATTATTGGAAAGTTGCTTTAATCACAAAGTTAACTTGTCTTGAGCTTCTAACTACTTTGTTCAGCACACACTCAACATACAAAGTCATACAAACATGTTTAAAGCTTGTAACCACTCTAGATAGCCTTGTATTATGCATTGGGACAATGTGTATCAAGCTTGCTTCACAAACAAGCCAAAAAGCCATAACATGTGAACTTGTACTTCTGATCATCTCAAGCTCTCAAAACCTTTTCCTATAAATTGAGACACTATTATGAAACCTAGGACACGAAATTAGAAGCCTGAAAATTCCCTCCAACCAGAAATTGCACAAAAACTCCATTTTTACCATAGTTCTTCCCTTGAACTTGTATCTTCCATTTCCATCGTGCTTTTTCCCTCAAAATCATTTTCAAAGCTTCCATACATCAAATATAGTTCATCCTTATCCCTATTTTAGAACTGTAACACCTCCATCACCATTGTCCAAACTCAAAAACAGCCACCTACATCTTGACTTCGCTAGAACATTTCAGTCACTCTCAACTCAAGCTAAGCATTGCATAAGCTTCCTAGAGGTCCAAGGAAGCTAACCAAATCATTACAGCACCTTGAAGCAAGCTTAAACTCAAAACAAGAATTCCATTTTCAAGGTGAGTTTTCTAACTTTTGAACTCTTCATATATGCATCATTTGGTTTCCATTTGTGAAGATAAAATGTAGACATCATACCTTGAAACTAACCATGTCCTTAGAATTCATTTATATTGCCTGAGTAGTGTGAATTTTAGTTTTGAAATTTCTTAAAAAATTAGGTCAGATTTGGTACCAAGCAAAATTCATACTCATCTTTGATCTATTGTTTAAGTTAGTTACATATTTGGAATCGTGGTTAAATTTCAAGAAAATTTCATGTTTACATTTTCCATTTTGGTTGAGAAATAAGGAAGTTACAAATTTGAACAATCGTGATGAATTTCCTAGTGCGAGGAAGAAGATGAAGTCATCTTCAGAAACATGTTTCAAATATATATGTTTGGTTTTTCTTATAACACCGGATGTATAGCCACTCCATTGGTACAAAGCGCGCGCGTAAGGCTTGGAACTATAAGGACCTGGGTTCGAGCCCCAATGGTATCCCTTTATTTATTTCATATTTGTTTCTATGAGATTGTATGCTGGCAAGCCCAAGACACACACCATGCATCCCTCATCCATATCATCCACCTGCCAGGAAATTAAATCAAACGCTCCATAAAGCAAATACATGATGCACCTCCAAAAGGCTAGCTACACCTAATCAAAACAAGCGTTGGCCCTCTGTTTGGGCTTGAACTATTATTTTTTTCCACCCCACTGACTACTTCTTTGAAACAGGCCCATTCATCATTTTTTTTATTGTTTTCTGATTCATACAAAAAACACATTTTGGGCCTAGCCCCTTTTACTATTTCTAACCCCCATTTTACTTTTCTAACACCTCTGCCCAATATCTTTTCTATTTTTTTATTTTTTTTATTTTCATTTTATTTATTTATTTTCTCAAGAATACAAAATATATATTTTTAATTAAATTAAAAATAATTTAAACATTTATTTTATTTTGTTAACTAGAGTTTGTTTATACTCTAAAATGTTTTTTTCCAAATTAATACTAACATTCAAGATTATTTTTCTAAACAAATTTACTTAGACTTAAGTTTATTTTCTTCTTAATTTAAATGAACTTATATTTTAGGTTTTGATTAAATAATTAATCTCTTTTGTAAATTAAGTTTAATTAGGTTAATTACTAAAACCCTTTTCTCCATCAAAAACCCTAAAAATCATTTTCTTTTCTTCTTCACCTTTACATTTTTGTGTATTTTTATTGTTATTCATTATTCAATATGATTGTAATAGTAATTAGGTTTTAATTGCTTTATATTCCTCATTTGTAAAATTGTACCCCCATCCCCTAAATGATGTAATAGCGTAGAACTTTAAATTTCCGCAATCTATCGCTTTCAATATTATTGCTAGTAATTAGGGTTTGTATGGAAAGACATAAAATCAACAAGTAGAAAACCCTAATTCAAAGACAAAAAGAATGAAAAACAAATCATTTTCACACTTGCACCTCTAGGGTATACTCCACTTGTTGCCTCAAATATTCACAGTCATGTCCCTCGAACGTGGGATACTTTAACAATGACCATCGAATACAAGATCGTAGTCCCTCGATGACCCTTTGATGTTGCCTTCAGTAAATAATCTTAGACCCTCATAATAAATTGCTAAGGTATCCTACAAGTTGCCTTCTATGATTATACGATGACCCACGCCCGTCCCTTCACATCCAATAATATGGCTTCTTACTAACTAATGGTAAGATAACACTATCTAAAGGAGGATGAAAAGAACAAAGACTTCTTTTGTGTAGGTAGAACGCTCATAGTTGCTTGCTCACAAACATTTCAAACAAAACATCTTTCAAACACACCAACACCTTCATGAAATATTTTCAAAAGTCAACACTTTGTATAAATTCTTATAGAGACGAGAATCATTACAAATTTCGCCTAAACAAAAGCACTTTTCAAAAATACTTTCAAGACAAACACAAACACATTTTACAAAGCATTTCAAAGTGATATAGAAACTAAGAGTCCATAGATAACTAGAGATGAATAGGGTGCTAACACCTTCCCTTTTCATTAGCTACCCCATGAACTCAAGAAAATTCTCAAAAGGCCTTTCTTGTTCTTTTCACCCTTTCCTTTATTGGATAAAAGAAAAGTCGGTGGCGACTCTTGCAATCCACGAAAGTTATGATAAAACACAAAACACCCTAGCCAGTTCTCCCACTGTATTACAGAACTGGCGACTCTGCTAGGGAAAGTTAGTTAAAGTGTGGTTTACCTTAGAGACTAGATCATATTTAAATGCTTTCATTGTTTGACTTGTTTGCTTTACTCTTAAAAGGGTGTTTGGGTTTTGTATAGATCCTCTACCTGGATCTGGGAACACCATTAGGTAAGTAATAATAGATTGTGGAGACTGTACGGCATAGATCGATATGGTTGAAATAATGGATATGTTAGTGTGATACATTTGTTGGTACCAGTATCCCTTTGTGTTGAATCGAGGAGAATACGGGGCCGCTGTATGGTTTCATGAAGCAATAACTGACCATAGAACCTTTAGTTGAACAACTTGGCCATTAGGAAGTAGTGAGATAGCCGACATTGGTGCAAAGCTGAAGATTGGTTGATATCGATACTACACTCATTGAGATCGAACTTTTGGGATATTTTGGCCGCAAGAAAAGATTGATTGTGCTAAAACAATGGCCAATGAAGAAAGATCAATGATATTGAGATTCCCTAGAACCCGTTTACTTTCTAGGACAGGTTGAACCAACTAAACTTCAAGAGGGTACTTACCTATGAAACCCATGCAAGCCTAAACCTAAGGTCTTTGTGTGCTTTATTTGTGATTAATTATTCATGACGTCATAAACATCATAACATGATAAGAATTCTCACTAACCATTTCAAGGATTTAGGAATTTATATTTGTTCTGTTTTGTAGGACATGGCTTCCACTCGTAGAAATACCATCCGAGTCAACTTCGTGAAAGTGCTTCCTCAACTTCAGGAGTTAGCATCAATGGTGCCTGGAGATTCTCCCTTCACCAAGAAGTATGGTCAACTTCTCAACTTGCTACCTCAAACTTCCAAGAAGAAATGATGTGTGTGTCTTCCAATTCTTTGATCCTATGCATCATTGCTTTACATTTACCGACTACTAATTGGTTCCTACATTAGAAGAATTTTCTTAAATGCTAGGAGTTTCTGTGCTTGATCAAATAACATTCACCGGTTTATAGGAAACTCCAAAGCCTGAGGTTATAGCTAAAGCCTTGCATTTGAAGAGATCCGACATTGTGGCAAATTGGGAAACAAGGAGTGGAGTTAAGGGTTTATTAGCCAAGTTCCTATTGGAAAAGGCTCATTTGTTTTGGGAAGATATAAAGTTTCAAGCTTTTGAGGATGTCTTGGCCCTTCTAATCTATAGTTTGGTTCTATTTCCCAATCCGGACCAACTCATAGATGTGAATTCCGTCAAAGTTTTTCTCTCTCGTAATCCCGTACCTACTTTGCTTGGAGACATTCTACATTGTTTCCACACTCACACCATGAAGAAGAGAGGGGCTATTTTGTGTTGTATTCCATTGTTGTCTAGGTGGCTTATTTCTCACCAACCTTGATCAACATTGAAGAATGAACAAGGCCTGACATGGTCTCAAAGGATGATGTCGCTCTCACACTCGGATATTCATTGTGTTCCCGATCTTTAGAGGATACTATCGTCATTGACCATTGTGGGGAGTTCCCTAATGTTCCACTCTTGGGCATTAGGGGAGGTATTACCTATAACCTTTCTCTTGCATTACGACAGTTTGGGTATGCGCGAAGAGATGGTCCCCATGATGCACTCATCTAAGGTTTGGTATTCGACTACGAAGGCGACATCCAAGGCCATTGTCAAAGGTTCATACGAGCTTGGAGAATGGTAAACAAAGTGAATAGTAAGAATTTAGGGCATAAAAATTCCATCCCTCTTGAGCCTTACCTCAAGTGGGTACGAACTCGTGCTCAAAGTCTCATGATGCCTTACCCATCCATCCTACCTGTGATTATGGAGCCCGTTGCTGAGGGAGACACCCCTTACACTCTTCTTCATCCTGACATGCCTACCGACTTCGAGGAATTGCAAAGATTGTGGATTCAACTCAAAAGGGAACGAGATACCTTTGAAGCACAGTTCTACGCAAGCGAGAAGAAGGTTTTGGAGCGCACGAGGCAACTTTATGAAGAGCAAAGCCTGAACGCCTACATTACACCAAAGAGAATGCGCCCATGGGAAACTCGAGCCTCTATTTTTTTGTCTTAGGAGTTTATTTTGTAAACTTTGTAAGCCCAAGAGGCATTTGTAATTCATGAACTTATTAATGCAATTAATGTTTGTTGTCTTCTCTTTTTCTAGCAAATTTAAATTCCATAAAATCCTTGAAAACATTGCATTCGCATAACATGCATCATATCATAAGCAGGTTTTTTGAAACAGGTTTCCTCATCTTTCTACTATTTATTTTAGTATAAGATGGATATCGAGCAAACTGTGAAGGACTTGTAGACTCAAAACTCTCAGTTTCAAGAAACTCTGCTCAACTTAGTAAATGGGCAGCAAGAAATGATGTCACTTATGGTTACGAAGAAGAAGACCAAGAAGAAAGCTGTAATCAACATGGGGAAGAGATTCAAGGGCCCCGACCGATAAGTTCAAGTTGAAGAAGACTCCTCCGAGGAGTATGCGAATCAAGATGAAGATGCTGGGAGCACCCGTGCCGAGGGTGGAAATAATCAAATATCAGAAGACGAAGATTATTTTGATGAGCAATATCCACTGACCGACGACAAGTATAAGAAATTAGAAGACAGATTGAAGGCTATAGAAATCCAAGTTGTGCCTGGCTTGGACTTTGGTGACTTAGGTTTGGTGCCTAGGGTAGTCATTCCCCATAAATTCAAAATCCCTACTTTTGCCAAGTACGATGGTGTCTTATGTCTGAAGCTTCACATAAGATCTTATGTCCGCAAAATTCAGCCGCATACCGCTGATAAGAAACTTTGGGTGCACTTTTTTCAAGAAAGTTTATCTAGGACACAGTTGGAGTGGTTTTATCAATTGGAAGGGACTAACATCCATACTTGGGAGGATTTGGCCACTGCTTTTTACCACCAATATCAATATAAAGCCGATCTTGTGCCAACTAGGGTGCAATTGTAAGGAATGACCATGGGATCAAACGAGGGCTTCAAAGAATACGCCCAAAAATGGAGAGACCTGGCTGGTAGGGTGCAACCACCTTTAACTGATATAGAGTTGGTAGATATGTTTATTGGAACATTGACTGGACCATTTTTCCACTTGTTAATTGGAAGTTCATCATCCGAATTCACTGAATTGATCTTGACTGGTGAGAGGGTTGAAAGCGGGATCAAAAGCGGGAAGATGCCCATGGCCTCCACATCAAATGCTGTGAAAAAGCCAATTATTGGTAAAAAAAGAGACTAATGTTGTGTATAGGTCAAGAAACCACGCTAAGAATGATCGTTATCATTCAGTAGGGGCTGTACTGATTTCCAATCCAACTCCAACTCAACGAACGCATCAACAAAATAGTCAACAAAGAACTGATGTCCAAAGAAGACAGTTTACTAAAATCAATATGCAACTATCTCAAGCTCTGCAACACCTATTGAAAGTTGATTTGGTGACCTTGCAAGATCCCCCCTCCAACCCTAATACTGCTTCTCCAAAATACAACCCCAATGCCAAATGCACTTACCACTCAAAAAATCCCGGACATGATACCAATGATTGTTGGTCTCTAAAGAATAAAATCCAAGACCTAATTGATAATAAGACAATTAAATTCGACCCTCTACCAACTCACAATGTAATCACCGCACCCATGCCAAATCATGGTAAGAGTGTCAATGCTATTGAAGATGCCTCTTTTGTTTCCTCCATCAATGACTTGACCACTCCTTTGAAGACTATTAAAGAGAATTTGTTGAAAGTCGGGGTATTCCCTGGTTGCCTTGAAGACTGTTGCTATCATGTTGTACAAATTAATGGTTGTGAATGGCTGAAGAAAGGTGTCCAACATCTGATGGATAGCCATGAGATTCTATTTTAAAGAACTACATTTGTGAAAAGTTCCATTGAAGTTGTATCTCAAGAATTTGAAGACGTGTCCATCATTACTATCTCAAACAAACCTATTAGGATCACCTCAAAAGTTTCTATTAGGATTCCCATTGAACCAAGAATAGCTCCACTAATTATCACCACACCGGGGACAATCCCCTACTCTTTTGATAAGGTTGTGCCCTGGAATTATGGGGCGGAAGTGTACTACCATGGTATCAAACAAGATTCGTGGATCGATGAAGATGAAATTGATGATATTACAAACATTGCTGGATCAAGTAAAGTTACTAGGAAGGGGAGGATCTTCTCTCCAGAAATTTCACCTCCGACAAACACTACTACACCCATTCATATTACTGCTGTTAAACCTGTTGCTGATACTCGAGGAAAGGAAAAAATGTCTGAGCCTGCCCTGACGGAGGCGCCCGCAAAAGATATTACCATTGAGGACCCATCTACCTAAGAGATGGAGGATATTCTAAAAATCATCAGAAAAAGTGATTACAAGATAGTGGAACAGTTGGGGCAAACACCCTCGAAGATTTCAATGATGTCTTTGTTGCTATGTTCTAAGGCGCATGCCTAAGCACTGATAAAGTTCCTAAAAAATGCATATGTGCCACAAGAAACTACGGCCGACCAATTAGAAAATTGTGTAGCAAGCTTGACTTCCAACAATAGTTTAGGGTTCGCTGACGCAGATTTGACCCTGATGGGGAAGAATTACAATAAAGCTCTCCACATCTCTATAGAATGCAAGGGCACTACCATGGCACATGTATTAGTGGATACTGGATCTTCTCTCAATGTATTACCTAAAGGAGCTTTGGATAGACTAGACTGTGATGTAATGGTGCTGAAACCTAGCGACATTATAGTAAGAGCTTTCGATGGTTCTAAGAGGATGGTCCATGGAGATGTTGATCTCCCTATCAAGGTTGGGTCTCAAGACTTCAACTCAACATTCTATGTGATGGATATCTGTCCTTCTTATCCGTGCCTTCTTGGACGCCCATGGATACATGGGGCAGGCGCGGTGACTTCCACACTACATCAAAAGCTGAAGCATCCGGTCAAGGGGAAAATTGTCACTGTATGCGGAGAAGAAGAGTTTATGATCAGTCATCTAAATTCATTTAAGTATGTTGAAATGTATGGCGAGTTAATTCAAACTCCTTGTCAAGCCTTTGAAGTGGTCTCTCTCATGGTTGCTGTTGCCAAGGCCACTCCTGACACTCCCGAAGTCGCTAAAGATACACCGAGGATGGCTTCTCTCAAAGATGCCCGTGTTGTTGTTGAAGAAGGGGGTTGCACCATTTGGGGACAACTTCCTGATTTCCCTTTCAAGTCAGACAAATTTGGGTTAGGCTTCACCTCCAAGGCTCAAAAGGAGGTACGACCTGCTCGTGCAGGGAAACCACCTCTTCACATTAGTAACCATGAGGTTAATGCCCTTGAAAATTCTGATGTTGATTGTGACTTTGATGACTGGATCTACCTGAATGCTGATGAAGGGCTCAACAACTGGAAGACCAAGGACTTCATCCCAATCTCCCTATGCTAGGAGTAATTTCTATTTGTTTTTTATTACTTTGAGAACTTTGCCTGTAATTTCCATTAAAACAATGACTTTAAGCCATGTGCCTTTCCCGGGGCACAATGGTCCATTTGTTAAGGATTTTTCATTATCATATGTCATATGCTCATTTTAATGAAAAAAATTGGACTATTTTGCATTCAAATTTTGCACTCTTTTCTTTTCTTTACTTTATTGCATTTTCAAATAGCCATGTGATCTTACATGCATACACACACACATTTGTAGATCCACATCCACTCTGGATCTCATTGACAACGACTTTGCTATTGCCATCTATGACTTTGAAAATCCAATGTATCAAGTCGAAGAAGAAGGTGATGAAGATTGTGAAATACCTGGGGAACTTGCCAGACTTCTGATACAAGAGGAAAAGGTTATTCAACCACACGAGGAATCAGTTTAAGTGATAAACCTGGGTACTGAGGCAGACAAAAAAGAAGTCAAGATCGACACCAACTTGGAAGACTGTGTCAAGAGAAGATTGGTATAGATGTTGCACGACTACGTGGATGTGTTTGCTTGGTCATATGAAGATATGTCGGGGCTTGATACCGATATCGTAGTTCATCGTCTGCCAATGAAGGAAGATTATCCTTCGGTCAAGCAAAAGGTTTGTTGCATGCGGCCAGACATGTCTGAGAAAATAAAAGCTGGGGTAATGAAGCAATTCAATGCAGGTTTTCTAGCAGTAATGTCATATCCACAATGGGTTGCAAATATGGTCCCGGTGCCTAAGAAAGATGGAAAGGTCCGTATGTGTGTAGACTATAGGGATTTGAATAGGGCAAGCCCCAAGGATGATTTCCCATTACCTCATATTGATGTCTTGGTCGAAAATAATGCTCAACATAAAGTTTTCTCCTTCATGGATGGTTTCTCCGGTTACAATCAAATCAAAATGGCGTCTGAAGATATGGAAAAACCACTTTTATCACACAGTGGGGAACCTTCTGTTACAAGGTCATGCCTTTCGGTTTAAAGAATGTAAGGGAAACCTATCAATGGGCTATGGTAGCTCTATTTCATGATATGATTCATCATGAGATAGAATTTCATAATGATGACATGATTGCAAGATTGCAAACTAAGGAAGAACACCTTGCTCATCTCCCTAACCTATTTGAGAGGTTGAAGAAATACAAGTTGAGGCTGAATCCCAACAAGTGTACCTTCGGAGTGAGGTTTGGAAAACTACTAGGCTTCGTTGTCAGTGGAAAATGTATTGAAGTTGACCCTGTAAAAGTCAAATCCATACAAGAGATGCCAACTCCCTGTACTGAGAAGGAGGTCAGAGGTTTCTTAGGTCGACTCAACTATATTGCCCGATTCATATCTCACTTAATTGCTACTTGTGAGCCAATCTTCAAACTATTGAAGAAAGTTCAAGTAGTCAGATGGAACAACGATTGCCAAGCAGCTTTTGACAAGATCAAGGAGTACCTACAAGAACCTCCAATCCTGATGCCTCCATTTGAAGGAAGACCTCTGATTATGTACTTGACTGTATTAGAGAATTCAATGTGGTCTGTGTTGCGCCAATATGACAAGTCTGGATGAAAAGAGCATGCAACATACTACCTTAGCAAAATGTTTATCGATCGTGAAACTAAATATTCACTGCTCAAGAAAACTTGTTGAGTTTTGGCATGGGCTGCTCGCCGACTAAGACGGTATATGCTGACTCACACCACTTTATTAATTTCTAAGATTGATCCCATCAAGTATATCTTCGAGAAGTCAGCTCTCTCCAAACGAATAGCTAGATGGAAAATGATTTTAATTGAATATGAGATCTAGTACACTACACAAAAAGCAATCAAAGTAAGTGTGATGGCAGATCATTTGGCCCATCAAGCTATTGATTACTACCAATCCATGAACTTTGAATTGCTGGACGAGAATATCATGCTGATAATTGATTGTGAAAATCTTGGACCGTATGAAGGACCTGAACAAGGATCCCGATGGACTATGGTTTTTGATGGAGCTTCCAATGCATTTGGTAATGGAATTGGTGCTGTGATCATTTCTCCCAAAGGTTGCCATACACCTTTCACTTCCAGACTTTGCTTCGACTGTACAAACAACATGGCCGAGTATGAAGCATGTATCTTAGGTCTAAAGGTTGCCATTAACCTAAGAATTAAATTTTTGAGCGTGTGCGGAGACTCAGCTCTAGTAGTCAGTCAAGTTAAAGGAGAGTGGGATACTAAACATCCAAATATGATCCCCTACAAAGAGCTTGTTCTAACCTTGATCCCATAGTTTGAAGAGGTCACCTTTGAAGACTTTCCAAGGGAATAAAATCAGTTGGCAGATGCCTTAGCAACTAGGTCATCTATGTTCAAGATCAATTGGGACAATGAAGCTCCCAGAATTACTATCGAAAGATTTGATGAACCTGCATACTGTTATGAGATCGAAACTGATGAAGAGAAGTCATGGTATCATGAAGTGAGAAGGTACCTTGAAGCACAAGAGTATCCTGGGGGAGCCTATATCAACAACAAGAAATTCCTACGAAGGTTCTCAACCAAATTCTTCCTAAGAAATGGGATTATGTACAAGCGCAACCATAATTCTGCTCTGCTACATTGTGTGGACGGGAAGGAGGTAGAGAAAATCATGGGATACATGCATGAAGGTATCTTTGGAACTTATTCTAGCAGGCACACTATGGCCAAGAAGATTCTGAGGGCTGGTTACTATTGGTCAACTATGGAAAGTGATTGTCACCACCATTCGAGGACTTGCCATAAGTGTCAGATCTACGTCAACAAGGTTCACGTGCCTCCAATACCCTTAAAATGTCATGATTGCTTCATGGACATTTGCAATGTGGGGAATTGACATGATTGGAGATATCAAGCCCACAGCCTCTAATGAGTATCACTTCATCCTCGTCGCCATTGATTACTTCACCAAATGGGTCGAAGCTGCTTCATTTGCCTTAGTCACTAAGAACGTTGTAACCCGATTCATCAAGCATAACCTCATCTGCCGGTAAGGAATCCATGAAAGGATCATCACTAACAACGGAACCAACCTCAACAATGCTTTAATCACTAGACTCTGTACGCAGTTCAAAATCAATCATCACAACTATTTTCCTTACAGACCTAAGATGAATGGTGCAGTGGAAGCTGCCAATAAAAACATAAAGAAGATTGTGCAGAAAATGGTGGTGACCTACAAAGATTGGCATGAGATGCTACCATTTGCTCTTCATGGCTACCGTACCTTGGCTCGAATATTACAGGGGTAACCCCTTTCTCTTTAGTCTATGGCATGAAAGTTGTTCTGCCTGTCGAAGTTTAAATTCCTTCTCTGAGAACCATGAAAGAAGCGGGCTTAGGCGAAGATGAATGGGTTCGGAAAAGATTGGATCAGTTGAGTTTGATTGATGAGAAGATACTGGTTACTGTCTGTCATGGTCAAATGTATCAAAAGCGTATGATTAAGGCATTCAACAAGAAGATCAAACCTCGAGTATACCAGGTTGGTGACTTGGTAATAAAGCACATCATTTTACCACAAGGAGATCCCAGGGGCAAATGGACTCCCACTTACGAAGGGCCATTTGTTGTCAAGAAAGTATTCTCTGGCGGTGCTATGATGCTAACCACTATGGACGGTGAAGATTTCCCACACCCTGTGAACACATACATAGTCAAAAAATACTACACATAAAGAATGACCCACTAGGTTGACATACTTAGGAAAAATAAGGGCATCCCGGTGAACCAAAAGGGTTCGGGAAAAAATTAGGGATATATAAAAAAGATTGTACACTCGGCAAGTCGAAAACCTAAAAGGGCGACTTGGGAAAAAATGGGTATCCTGGTGGACTGAAAACCCAAAATGGCGGTCTAGGAAAAAGTTAAGGATAAAAAGCATACTACTATGTCCTGTCGAATCACTACAGTCAGCTGTATCACCAAAATCAAAAGTTCAAGTGGTACGAGATCAATTCAGCTAGCTTCTTTCGATGGTAAGGGATGATGTTCGAAGACATAAGGGCAATAACAGAGTTGGAACCCAATGATATCACTTCCACATTGCTATACAATTTTTGTTTTCACTTTGTATTCTTTTCATTTTTCGACGACTTCCACTTACTAGGATTTCTGTCTTCCTATACAAAAACTCATGTTTTCAGGCAAATTATCAATACAAATATACTTTGAAATGCAAACTTTTTGGTTTTTCTATTTTGAGTGCAAAAACGTCCAATGACTAAAACCGAATGAACATATGCATATGAACATGATTAACTGTTAAGAAATGTACGCACAAGAACAATAATAAGCATTTATTCAAGGATTTAGGATATCCCCACAGATTTACTTCAATAAAATTATCCCTACAGATTGAATTCATACATTCTCCATCCAGAGTGCCAATCAGTATATCTCCTAGAAATTCTCTTCCGAGTTTGGTTTTCCAAAGATGAGAAAGAAACCCTACAAAAATTCTTCCTCAGATGAATACATTCCCCAGTAAGGTCTCCAGAATACCTTCCTCGATAGGTTTTATTTCCCCAATGAACTACAATCTCCCCAGCTTGAGTTTACTTCTCAACAGACAACACCCCTTGTCCCCAAAAGAGTTAATACTATCACCAAAAAGTTGATGTGAAGACTGGAACCCAACCAGATACCATTTAACTTCATCTCCACCAGACGATCAGAACGCTTATCATCTCTTTTATCCCCAGTCAGGGCATATGAGAATTAAATTCCCCAGTAGAGCAGTAGATAACCAAGGTTCCTGAACTCTACTCCCCAAATAGAAATCAACACTCCTTGTAGAGTTTCCTCAAACAACAAACATGAATTCCCAACGGAAGCATTCTAAAACAAGATACACATACTCTTCATCTCCAGCAGTAGTCTGGGAGTTAGCTTCCCAAAACTCCCCAACACTAGTCAGGGATTTATTTTCCTAGATGAAGATACACTTCAATAATATTTCACATTCATACATCATAACATATGCATACAAAACGCATATAGCACAATCTCATTTATTTTGAGAACATCATTATGCAATGAATGCATTATAATATTGTATTACAACTAATTCTTTACCTTTTCAAGGAAAGATCAGTCACTAGATGAATACCACCAACAACAAACATTCTATCTGTTTGTTCAGTTTAAATCGACCAATGATTTATCCTGATTCCGTTCCGGTAGACTCTTTCTTTGGTTCAGTTAAATCGCTCCCAAGATTTATACTGATTTGTTATCCAGTTAAAGATTATTCAAAACCTTTGCTGGTTAAGTTTAAATTGACCAATAATTTATCCTGATTTCGTTTAGGTAGACACTTTCTCTGGTTCAGTTAAATCGAACCGAAGATTTATACTGATTCGTTATCGAGTTAAATATTATTCAAGACCTCTACTGTTTAAGTGTAAATCGACCAATGATTTATCCTGATTCCGTTCCGGTAGACACTTTCTCTGGTTCAATTAAATTGCTCTGAAGATTTATACTGATTCGTTATCCAGTTAAAGATTATTCAAAACCTCTTCTGGTTCAGTTTAAATCAACCAATGATTTATCTTGATTCCATTTCGGTAGACACTTTCTCTGGTTTAGTTAAATCGCTCCGAAGATTTATACTGATTCGTTATCTAGTTAAAGATTATTCAAGACCTCGTCTGGTTCAGTTTAAATCGACGAATGATTTATCCTGATTCCATTCTGACAGACACTTTCTCTAGCTCAGTTAAATTGCTCCAAAGATTTATACTGATTCATTATCCAATTAAAGATTATTCAAGACCTCTACTGGTTCAGTTTAAATCGAACAATGATTTATCCTGATTCCGTTCTGATAGACACTTTCCCTGATTCATTTAAATCACTCCGAAGATTTATACTGCTTCACTATCAAGTTGAAGATTACTTAACACCTCTACTCGGTTCTGTATGAATCGATCAAAGATTTATTATGATACTTCTTCCAATCAACAATCACTTTGAATGGCATCTATAATACCATTTCCGACAACATTCCATCACACTCCAAATGGTATCTTTAAGCCCATTCCCGACACAATCAACCAACACCATTATTTTGTATGAGTGCAAATTTCAGGGCACTGTAGTGTTCAATCACATTCCACCTTCAAGTTACGAATGGGGGACCCGCCAATCTAACTCTTCAGGTTTAAGAAGATTGAACATGGGTAGTTGTTGTACCCCAAAATTTTCCCTCTCCTTTCTCAAGACATTTCTCACAAGATCTCCAAAAGCTCAAGTTTGCACAAGTGTTGACTAGGTCAAACCATCTCGTAAACACTGATGCCTCAAATTAGGGTTTTGATTTTCATAAGGATAATTGGAATTCTAATGCCTCAAATAACCTTCATGGATCATTATAGACCTCCAAGAATACTCATGTTATATTTCAAGTCTTGAATCACAAATTTGCTCAATCAATTACTCAGATGACTGAAAATCAGTTGTATTAGGTAAAAAGTCAACTGTGGTCAACCTACAGTCAAACTTCATGATTTTTTGCCAACCTAAACATATTAAAGTCCTATGCATCATTTTATCAAATATTTATCACAATCCCTCAAGAAAATCACTCAATTTACCAAAGGGGCAAGATGGTCAAAATTAGGGTTTTGACTATAATTGACTGATCAATGACTTTTAACCTAATACATGATCTAATGGCTTGAAGCATAACCTCAAGGATTAAAATACAATACGTTGACCTAATTTCATAGTTCAAAACATTTCTCAAGATCAAGGGATTGATAGTTGAAATTTGATTAACTGATGAAAAGTCAACTGATGCACAAAAAGTCAAACTTTGACTTTTTGATCAAGTTTTGATTTCAAAGATCACAATTCTTTAAGAAATTAAAAAATATAAAGCTTTTTCATCAAGAAATCAATAAAGTCAAAAGTCAATTTGAAAAGTCAAACTTTTCAAGAGTTAGAAATATTTTTTAAGTGCTTTCATACATGATAATTTCACTACTTCATGCCAATTTTTCACCAAGATGCAAGATGATTCAAAAGAAACTTTCAAAATGAAAGTTGTATATCTTGATGAGATCTACAACTTTGTGTTAGAGGACTCATATCCAAAAAATGCTTAGATATGAGTTTTAAGCCCATAAAGTCATGCACTTTTTCTAAAACACTTAGTGAAAATTTGACCTAGTTTAGGTAGATTTTTTACCTAACTTCTTGGCCAATTTTCACCAAGCTCCAAGATGATTTTGTCAAAATGGTCAACATGGAGGTTGTAGAGGATGTTTCAAGCTTTCCAAAATGTCCAAGAAATTGAAGAGATCATGCTTGATCTAGAAGTTTCGAAGAGATGAAGATGGCCTCATAAACTTGAATTATAGGTCATTTTCTTGAAGAACATTTGATTCAATCTCATAGCCATGATGCATAATCTTGCTTTGCAGGCTTATAACTTATGTTTCAGTCCATAATTAATTAATTAATTACACAACTGATAGAGCCATTGTCCAAGCATTTGAACCATTATCCAAGTTGCATTTCCATTTATGGCACAAAGTTACCATTCCATTCTTAAAAAGTTGCTTTAATCATAAAGTCAACTTGTCTTGAGCTTCTAACTTGTTTGTTCAGCACACACTCAACATATAAAGTCATACAATCATGTTTAAAGCTTGTAACCACTCTAGATAGCCTTATACTATGCATTGGGACAATGTGTATCAAGCTTGCTTCACAAACAAGCCAAAAAGCCATAACATGTGAACTTGTACTTATGATCATCTCAAGCTCTCAAAACCTTTTCCTATAAATTTGGACACTATTATGCAACCTAGGACACGAAATTAGAAGCCTGGAAACTCCTCAAACTCCCTCCAACCAGAAATTTCACAAAAACTACATTTTTTACCACAGTTCTGCCCTTGAACTTGTAACTTTCATTTTCAAAGCTTCCATACATCAAATATAGTTCATCTCTGTCCCTGTTTTGGAACTGTAACACCTCCATCACCATTGTCCAAACTCAAAAACAGCCACTTGCAACTTGACTTCTCCAGAACATTTCAGCCACTCTCAATCAAGCTAAGAATTGCATTATCTTCCTAGAGGTCCAAGGAAGCTAACCAGATCATTGCATTACCTTGAAGCAAGCTCAAACTCAAAACGCGAATTCCATTTTAAAGGTGAGTTTTCTGACTTTTGAACTCTTCATATAAGTATCATTTGGTTTCCATTTGTGAAGATAACATGTAGATATCATAGCCCTGAAACTAACCATGTCCTTAGAATTCATTTATATTGCATGAGTAGTGTGAATTTTAGTTTTGAAATTTTTGAAAAAATTAGGTCAGATTTGGTACAACCAAAATTTGTATTCATCTTTGATCTATTTTTTAAGTTAGTTACATATTTGGAATCGTGGTTAAATTTCAAGCAACTTTTATGTTTATATTTTCCATTTTGGTTGAGAAATGAGGAAGTTACAAATTTGAACAATGGTGATGAATTTCCTAGCGCGAGGAAGAAGATGAAGTCATCGTCTAAAATGTGTTTCAAATACATATGTTTGGTTTTGTTTATAACACTATATGTATATTGTTGTACCCTAAAATTTTCCCTCTCACTTGCTCACAAGATCTCCTTGGACTCAAGACTGCACTAGGGTTTGATCAGCTTAAGACATCTCCTTAAACACTGATGACTAAAATTAGGGTTTGAGATTGCACAAGGATTTTTGAAATTACAATACCCCATATTACTTTCATGGATCATTATGGAACCTCAAGATCACTCATGTCAAGTTTCAAGCTTTGGATCACACTTTTGCTCAGCCAATTGAGCAGTTGACCTAAAAATCAGTTGTATTGAAGAAAAAGTCAACCATGGCCAATTTACAGTCAAACTTCATAATTCTTGATCCACTTCAACATTTTAGACTCATATGTATCATTTTATCAAGTTTGGACCCCAACTCCTCAAGAAATTTGATCAAATCTCTAAAAGGGCAAAATTGTCAAAATTAGGGTTTTGACTGGGAAAGGGTAATTTCTAATTTTTGGCCTAGAAAATGATCAATTGGTTTAAGGCATGATCTCAAGAGTCCAATTGCATCATTTGACCTAATGAAATGGCTCAAAACATTTCAAGTCCAAAAGATTGACAGATGAATTTTCAGTCAACTGATCGAAAGTCAAATGTATACTGAAAAGTCAAACTTTGACTTTTTGGTCAAATTCAAATGCCAAAGATCACAATTCATCAAAACATGTAAAAATATGAAAATTATTCATCAAGAAATCAAAAATACAAGATTTCATTTTGAAAAGTTAAAATTTCTAAACTTAGAAATTTTTTTAAGTGTTGGAGATTTCTTATTTTTTCATAACTTTCAGAAACTTTTTCACCATGATGCAAGATGATTCAAGAGAAACTTCCAACATGAAAGTTTTAGATATCCATTAAATATACAACTTTTCTTCACACAACTTCTTCCAAAAGTGTTTTTATCTCAAGTTATAAATTTAAGAACACGTGGTCATGAAACAAAACACTTAGTGAAATTTTGCCCTAATTTGATCAGGATTTTGACCCAACTTCATGGCACTTTTTCATATAGTTCCAAGTGGAATATTCAAAATAAATTCAAATATGGGTTTTAGATCACATTTTAAGCTTTCACAATTGTCCAAGAACTCCTTGAGATCATTTTTGAGTAGGGAGAATCGAAGAGATGAAGTTAGGGTTTTATCACTTGAATTACAAGTCATTTTGTGATGAACCAAGTTCAAAATTCAAACTATGTTGAATAAACTCTACTTTTCAGGCCTCAAACTTGTTAGGCACTCCATAATTAATGGCTTGCACAACTGTTAGAGGTCTCATTTCAAGCATTTAATGCATGGACATGCTTTATATCCATTTTTGGAAGAAAGTGCACATTGCCATTTTGATAAAGTGACTTTTTGCACAAAACTTGTTCTTGAGCCTTGAACTTGTTCTCTTCTGATCACAAAAGTCCTATAACTCATGAGAAATGGTTTAGACACTTACAATCACCCAGCCCATGCTTGTACCTTACATTGAAACTTGGTTTCCCTCTTTTCTTGAAAATCAAGTAACCTAGCCAAAAGCTTGTAACTTGTACTTCTGATTGTCCAAACCACTTCAATCCTTTTACTTATAGATACACAAACTATTTGCATCAAACACACGAATGCTTAAGCCCTGAAAATACCTAGAACTCATAATCACCAAAAACACTCCAAAACTTGTCATTTCTTAGTTTTGAAGCCAATCTTCAAATCTACTCGTGCGTTTCTTGGCCTTTTGTTTTCAAAAGCTTCTAAACAACATACACAAACAATCCTAACACCTGCAGTATTACTGTAATACCTCCATCCTCATCCACCATTTTCAAAAACAGAGCTTTTCAGTTGGACTTCTCTAGAACTCCTTAGGCCCTTTCAGCTCAAGCTAAGCATTCCATTAGCTTCCTGGGAACTTGAGGAAGGTAACCCAACCATTGGAACTCCTTGAAAGCTGCTCAAACTTCAAACCCGATACCCTCTTGCAAGGTAAGTTTTCTAACTTTGGAACTTTTCATACAGGCATCACAATGATTTATTTGTGAATGAAACATGTAGATATCATTGCCCTAAAGCTAAATATGTCCATAGTTTCCATTAATTTTGCTTAAGCTTAGAGAATTTTAAGATTGAAGTTTTCTGAGATTTTTAGGGTTCAAATTAGGGCCAATGAAATTCATGCTTATCTTTGATCTATAGTTTTAATGCTTTACATTTCTGAAACCGTGAGGAAATTTGCTACAAGTTTCATGTTTACAGTTTTCATTTTTGTTGAGAAATGAACAAGTTACAGTTGGTCTGGCTGGAGGTTGAAGATGAAGTGTAACTCAGGGCGCGTTTTGTATCATATATTTATTGTTTTGATTATGTTAATGGATGTATAGCCACCACAGTGGTAGAAGCGCGCGCCGTAACCTTTGGGACCTGGGTTCGAGCCCCAGTGGTACGCTTTTGATTTTTTTCTTCATATTTTTGCAATGCTGATTTCCTTTTTTTGCAGGGCACTGGGCCTCCTTGGGCTTGTTTTTTTTTTTGTTTTTGCTAGCTAACCTCCCTTTGGACTATTTGCACCCCTGGCCAAATTTAATTTAATTTTCTTATTTTCTTTTATATATTTTCTTAATTATTTTTCTAATATTAAAAATCATAAAAAATACAAAAATATTAGATTTTCACTTTGACATAGTTTATTTATTTTTTCTCATAAAAAATTATTTTTATTTATACTTTATTCATTTGACTAAATATTCTTGTAAATTTAATTAAAATAATAGGTTCTATTTATTTTCTTTTTACACCAATTTAAATATATTATTTTAATATAAAAAAGTCCAAAAGTATTTTATAATACTATAATTTATTTCCAAGACAAAAAATACCAAAAATACTTTTCTTATAAACTTAATTTCTTATCAATTAATGAATTAGGGTTTTATTAATTTCTTTTCTTATTAAATTAGGTTTATTTTCATTATTTTAATTAAGTATTTTCTTTGATTAATTAGGTTAAAAGAAATTCACTTTTCCTAAAAAATCCAAACAAAAAATACTCATTTTCTTCATATTTATATTCTTGCATATTTATTCATCTTGTACATTATTTATTTCAATTTTTGTACCAATTCAATACGATTGTAAGAGATTAATTAGGTTTATATTCTTGCAATCCCCATTTACAATTTGTATACCCCATCCCTCCAAATATTGTAATAGCGTAGTAACTTTAAATTCCACAATTTATCGCTTTATACATAACATGCTAGTAATTAGGGTTTTTATGGAAAGACTAAAACCAATACTTAGAAAAATATAATTCAAGACAAAATCAAACATGAAAATAATACACTTGCACACAAACACCCCTAGGGTAAAACCACTTGGTTGCCTTTACAAAATGGCCATATTATGCATGTGAGATATCTTAGCAAAAACAAACAAATACAACATCATAGTCCCTCGATGACGCTATCTAAGTTGCCTTTCAAATGATCTTAGTCCCTAAGAGAAAATGTTAAGATACCATGCAACATTGCTAATCATGGTTATACGATGACCCACGCCCGTCCCGTTAACATCCAAAGATAAGGTTACTTACTAAATCAATGGTAAGATAACAATGTCAAAGGAAAAGAAAATGAACAAGAAAGACTTTTGAGTAGGTAGAATGCTCCTAATTACTTGCTCAATTTCAAACAAAACATCCTTGCTATTTTCAAAACAAACACCTACACTTTCAAACATCTTACAAACTTGAAAACATTTTCAAAAGATCAAACATCTTTGTATACATTCTTACAAACAAGAATCATTACAAAGACTGCCTAAACAATGGCCTCTTTAGAAAATCTTTCAAAAAACCACACAAAGCACAATTTCAAACAAAAGCAAGTGATCTAGCAAGTAACTAAGAGCCCATGGAAAACCATGGATGAAAAGGTTGCTAATACCTTCCCTTGTCATAATCTACCCCCCGAACTCAAGAAATAATCTCAAAGGTCTTTCCTGTGCGTTTTCACCTTTCCTTTTGGATAAAAGAAAAGTTGGTGGCGACTCTTTCTAACCGCAACATTTGCGATCAAATGCAAAAACTTCAAGTCAGTTCTCCCAGCGTATCACATATAGCCACCCCAGTGGTACAAAGCGCGCACGTAAGACTTGGAACTATAGGGACCTGGGTTCGAGCCCTAGTGGTACCCTTTTATTTACTTCATATTTGTTTCTATGAGATTGTATGCAGGAAAGCCCAAGACACGCACCATGCACCCCTCATCCATACCGTCCACCTGTCGGGAAATTAAATGAAACGCTCCATAAAGAAAATACATGATGCACCTCTAAAAGGATAGCTACACCTAATCAAAACAGGCGTTGGCCCTCTGTTTGGGCTTGGACTATTATTTGTTTTTTCCACCCCCACTGACTAATTCTTTGACACATGCCCATTCATCATTTTTTTATTGTTTTCTGATTCATACAAAAAACACATTTTGGGCCATGCCCATTCATCATTTTTTGTTCATTTATTTTCTCAAGAATACAAAATATATATTTTTAATTAAATTAAAAATAATTTAAACATTTATTTTATTTTGTTAACTAGAGTTTGTTTATACTCTAAAATATTTTTTTTCAAATTAATACTAACATTCAAGATTATTTTTCTAAACAAATTTACTTAGACTTAAGTTTATTTTCTTCTTAATTTCAATGAACTTAGATTTTAGGTTTTGATTAAATAATTAACCTCTTTTGTAAATTAAGTTTAATTATTTTAATTAGGTTCATTACTAAAACCCTTTTCTCCATCAAAACCCCTAAAAATCATTTTCTTTTCTTCTTCACCTTTACATTTTTGTGTATTTTTATTGTTATTCATTATTAAATCTGGTTGTAATAGTAATTAGGTTTTAATTGCTTTATATTCCCCATTTGTAAAATTGTACCCCCATCCCCTAAATGATGTAATAGCGTAGAACTTTAAATTTCTGTAATCTATCTCTTTCAATATTATTGCTAGTAATTAGGATTTGTATGGCAAGACATAAAATCAACAAGTAGAAAACCCTAATTCAAAGACAAAAAGCATGAAAAACAAACACTTTTCACACTTGCACCTCTAGGGTATACTCCACTTGTTGCCTCAGATATTCACAGTCACGTCCCTCGAACGTGGGATACTTTAGTAATGACCCTCAAATACAATATCGTAGTCCCTCGATGACCCTTCGATGTTGCCTTCGGTAAACGATCTTAGACCCTCACAACAAATTGCTAAGGTATCCTACAAGTTGCCTTTTATGACTATACGGTGACCCACGCCCGTCCCTTCACATCCAATGATATGGTTTCTTACTAACTAATGGTAAGATAACACTATCTAAAGGAGGATGAAAAGAACAAAGACTTCTTTTGAGTAGGTAAAACGCTCGCAGTTTCTTGCTCACAAAGATTTAAAACAAAACCTCTTTCAAACACACGAACACCTTCATGAAATATTTTCAAAAGTCAACACTTTGTATACATTCTTATAGAGACGATAATCATTACAAAGTTCACCTAAACGAATGCACTTTTCAAAAAATACTTTCAAAATAAACATATATATATTTTACAAAGCATTTCAAATTGAGCTTGCAACTAAGAGCTCGTAGATATCCACGGATGAAAAGGGTTCTAACACCTTCCCTTTTCATAACCTACCCCCGAACTCAAGAAAATTCTCAAAAGGTCTTTCCCGTTCTTTTCACCCTTTCCTTTATTGGATAAAAGAAAAGTCGATGGCGACTCTTGCTATCCATAATAATTGCGATAAACACAAAACACCCAAGTCAGTTCTCTCACTGTATTACAACACGTCAGAAATAGAGTTTGACTCTAAAGAGGAAGCTTATGTTCCAACTCTTGGAATCTGAGTCTGGTGTTATCTATGTATATAAGTAGACATAGGAAGAAAGTCTTCTTGAAGATTGAAAGAAAAAAAAATCCAAATTAAATAAATCAAGTGATCAGAAATAAATTAATTCAAAAATAAGGAACCGTCAGAATCCATATATATCAGGTTAGAACCTACTATATGGTTATTTTATTTTTTTTGTCTAGATACCTCTACAAGTTAGAAGTTGTCTTGATCAGAAACACCTCAAGCCAAAAAAACCCTTGGTTTTCCTGACTCTGAAAACATTAATATGTGTCTTCTCAATGTGCGGCTAGGATGTTAGCTTACTGTAAGAACAAGAAGTGTTTCTACATCTGGTCTTGAGATTTTGATGATAACTTTACATGTTATCTCGGAGAACAATTGTATACATTAATGGTTTCGTTCTAGTGTGTAGTTGTTGCTATAATGTTCTGACTCTGGTACAAGGCGTGTGATGTCATCAGGTTTTTGAACATACACTAATGGAAGAAAAAATATGGTTACATGTTACAGTTGATGTCAACGTTCTGAATCTATCTTTTGCAATGTGTCTAAGGAACGAAAGTACAAGAGGCTCTGATCGTGACTTTATGGTTAAACTTTGGAGGCCTTCTAAAGCTTTGATTCTATATGTTACAAGTTCTAAAGATTATAAAGACGAGGTTCTGCTGAACAAGTTCTAATGATCTGAAGAAAAGCAAGTTCTTACAACCAAGTGTTGAAGACTCTAAAGACAAAGTTTTGTGTGATAAGTTCTAAAGACTCCAAGACTTAGGTTCTAATACTTAAGAAATATTCTTCTACAACAAGCTTCAATGTTCAAAATTAAAATATCCGAAGCCTCTGAAGATAAGAAGAAAGTTCAAAATGGTTAACGTATGATGGTGTACAAAAAGTATATAAAGTTTATGTGACCTCCACTCTTCTAGATTGGCGCAAGGACATAACTTTCATACTTTACTGTGACCACTCTCATTATGGTTGTTCAAAACCAACAGCTAGATTTTCGATTACCTTTCTACGCTTTCAATGGATCTCTTTTACAAGCTATAAAAGGAAGAGTTAGAAGCTAAAGAAAAGAAAGAATCAACACTACAATAAGAAACCTATCGGATTAAATCAAGCTCAACAAAACTACACAAAAGCAATGTGCAAACTCTATAGATAAATCATCTGTGTATAGTTTTGTAAATAAGAAAGGAGACGTTGCTCGTATCTTGCAGTATAACACTTAGCTGTTTTTTATTATACTGAAAAGTACGTGTAATATGCTTACAAGAAGAAAATTTGTAATACACTTAAAGTACTCAACTTTTGTTGAATGATACCTTCGGAGACTGAGTGAAGGTATGATTTTAAGAAGACTCCTACTGCGGCTTGAGTGGATTTACAATAAGGATCGACCGACTTATTGGGGGTGCAAATATTGTTGATCATACTTATTGTGGGTTACAGTTTGGTTATAGTGGATTAAGTCCTTGTTGAAGGCGAAATCATCCTTAAGGGGGTGGATTGGAGTAGCTTAGTTAACAGTGAACTAGGATAAAAATAATTGTGTCATTTATTTTTATGTTCTAAGTTTACTTGGTTCTATCACCAACGAAAAGAATTAATTTGGTGAAACCCAATTCAAAACCCCCTTTCTTGTGTTTCTCACACCTTCAATTGGCATCAGAGCTCCGGTTCTGGTATTGATAGTTATCAAATACTTAACCGTGTCAGATAAAGATCCAGACGAGTTTTTCTTGTTGAAGAAACACAATGGTTAAACCTACACCAGCTATTACTGCATCATATTCAAACGATAAAATTTATAACGTTAAACCTCCCATCTTTGACAGAGAAGAGTTTAAATACTGGAAAGATAGACTAGAAAGTTTCTTTCTAGGTCATGATATTGATCTTTGGGATATGGTAGTCAATGGCTACGTACCTCCCACAAATAATACTGGAAAAAGATAGTTAGGAGAGCTATGACTGATCAACAAAAGAAAGATTGTAATAATCATCATAAAGCAAGAACCATATTGCTGAATGCGATTTCTTACCCTGAGTATATGAAGATGACAAATAGAGACTCTACCAAGTCTATATTTGATTATCTCAAAATGACTCATGAAGGAAATGATCAAGTCAAAGAAACCAAGACGTTGGCCTTAATTCAGAAGTATAAAGCCTTCAAAATGGAGGATGATGAAATTGTTGAAGTTATGTTCTCCAGATTTTAAACCTTAGTTGCGGGACTGAAAGTTCTGAACAAATGATACTCAACGGTAGATCATGTGAAGAAGATTATCGGAAGCTTGGCATCCAAATGGAGGCCTATGGTAACTGCACTCAAGCTTACAAAGGATCTGAACAACACTTCTCTAGAAGAACTGATAAGTTCTTTAAGAAGCCATGAGATTGAGCTAGAACAAGATGAACCACAAAAGAAGATAAAATATATTATGCTCAAATCCATTAAGAAATCTGAGAAGTCCAAAGCTCTTCAAGTAGAAGAAATAGAGGATTGAGAAGAAGATCTTGACGATGAAGAAGATGAGTTGTCTCTACTGTCCAAAAGAGTTAACCGTCTCTGGAAGAAAAGTCAAAACAACAGGTTCAGAAACTCAAGAAGGACTGGAGGTCACTTTGAATCAACTTCTGGTTAAAGAAACTCTGGTGGTATCAAAGTCACTTGTTATGAGTGCAATGAGCTAGGACACCACAAATTGGAGTGCCATGAGCTCCTGAAGAACAACTTCAAGAGGAGAGATCTCAAAGGCAAAAAGCAAATAGAAACAAGAGATGACTCAGACTCAGAAGTAGAATATGTGTACATAGTACTGATGACTCATATTGAAACATTCAATGAAGAAATCTGTTCAAAAAATGAAGCTGATTCAGAAGCAGAAGAATTTGTCGGTAAAGAAACATCCTTAGTTGCTCATCTAAAACACCAATCTTGGTACCTGGACTTTGGATGCTAGCGACACATGACGGGAAAAAGGCACATGTTCGTAAGCTTGGATTTTAAGCATGAAGGCATCGTAGGTTTCAAAGAAGATCAAAAAGGAAGGATCATAGGCTCAAGTATAGTAGATAATGGTTCTCTTCCCTCTATAACTAATGTATTACTTTTTGAAGGATTAAAGTATAATCTATTATTTATAAGTCAATTAAGCGACAATAGGTATGGTATAATCTTTAATCAAGATTCCTGTAAAGATGTGAGTCAAAAAGATGGCTCTGTCCTTTTCAATAGAAAGAGAAGAAACAACAGCTATAAGATCATACTTTTTGACCTTAAAGATCAAAATGTAAAATTCGCATGTCTGTTAATGAAGAACAATGGATATGGCACAAACATTTAGGTCATGTTAGCTTGAGAAGAATATCTCAACTGAACAAACTTGACCTCGTCAGAGGCCTACCAAAACCGAAGTTTACTTCATATGCTCTTTGTGAAACATGTCAGAAAGGCAAGTTTTCAAAAACTTCTTTCAAAGCAAAAAAATGTTATTTCCACCTCCAGGCCATTGAAACTTATTCACATTGATTTGTTTGGGCTAGTAAAAACTACGTCAATCAGTGGAAAGAAGTATGGATTAGTCATTGTAGATGACTACAACAGATGGACATGGGTAAAGTTTCTCAGACACAAGGATGAGTCACACTATGTTTTCACTACCTTCTGTACTCAATTTCAAAATGAGATGAATCTCAAAATTGTCAAGGTTAGAAGTGATTATGGTGGAGAATTTGAAAACAAATATTTCAAAAAGCTATTTGATGAAAATGTCATTTTCCATGATTTCTCCTGTCTAAGAACTCCACAACAAAATGGAGTTGTTGAGAGGAAGAATATGACTTTGCAAGAAATGGCTAGGACCATGATCAATGAAACCAACATGTCAAAATACTTCTGGGTAGAGGTTGTAAACATAGCATATTATCTAGAACAGAGTCTCTATTAGACCTATTATTTGAATGACTCCCTATGAATTATGGAAGAATAAGAAACCCAACATTTCATATTTTCATCCATTTGGATGCTCTTGTTTTATTTTGAATACTAAAGAAAGTTTAAACAATTTTGAATCAAAAGCTCAAAGTTGTACCATGTTAAGATATTCTGAACGCTCAAAAGGCTACAGGGTATATAACACTAAAACACTCATTGTTGAGTAATAAATTCATGTTAGATTTAATGATAAGTTTGACTTTGAAAAGTCAAAGCTAGTTGATAAGCTTGCAGATGTGGAAATCACCTACTCAGAATCTGAAGGAACTATTGCCGAAGTTCAAGAAGTGAAAGAGCCAAAAAACGATCAACCAGAAGTTTCTAATGTTCAGACTCCTCTAAAAAGGCTAAGACAAAGTCTATCACATTCTGAGGAACTGATTCTAGGAGATAAGACAAAACGTGCTCGAATTAGATCTCACTTTAAGCCTTCTAAAGAAATGCTTCTAAGTATGGTATCGATTGTAGAACTTGTCTCTACTGATGAAGATCTTCTTGATCAATCCTGGATTCAAGCCATGGAAGAAGAACTCAGACAATTCTCAATTAATCAATTATTTTTTGGATCTAGTACCAAGACCCAAAGTAGCTCATGTGATTGGAACCAAATGGATTTTTCGGAACAAGCTAAATGAAAAAGGTGAAGTGGTAAAAAACAAGGCTCGACTGGTTGCACAAGGATATAGTAAGAAAGAAGGAATATACTATACAGAAACCTTTACACCAGTTTCTAGGTTAGAATCTATTCATCTTTTAATTTCCTTTGCTATTAATCACAATATCATCCTATATCATATGGATGTTAAAAGTGCATTTTTGAGTGGTTACACAATTGAGGAAGTTTATATGCACCAACCTCCTTGTTTTAAAGACAATAAAAATCCTGATTTTGTTTTCAAACATAAAAAATCCCTGCATGGTTTAAAACAAGCTCTAAGGGCTTGGTATGAAATACTAAGCAACTTTCTTTTAGAAAATGACTTCAACAGAGGGAAGGTTGACACTACTCTGTTCTGTAAAACTTTCAAAAATGATATCTTGTTAGTTCAAATATATGTTTATGATATTATATTTGGTTATGCTAATTCCATTATGTGCAAGAATTTTGACAAGTCTATGCATGATGAGTTTGAAATGAGCTTAATGGGAGAACTCAAGTTCTTTATGGGAATTCAAATCAATCAAGGAACAAATTAGACCTTCATTCACCAGAGCAAATATGTCAAAGAACTTCTGAAGAAGTTTGACTTATCTGAATGGAAGATAGCAAAGACTCATATGCATCCTATTTGTGTTCTAAATAAGGATGAGATAAGTGGAAAAGTTGATCAAAAGATGTACAGAGGTATGATAGGTTCTTTACTTTATCTGACTGCCTCTAGGCATGATATAATATTTAGTGTATGTCTATGTGCTAGATTTCAATCAGATCCCAGAGAATCTCACTTGACTGTTGTCAAACAAATTTTTAGATACCTAAAAAATACTGCTAACCTTGGTCTATGTTATAGAAAATCAATAGAATACAAGTTAGTAGGTTATCGTAACACTGACTATGCTGGTGATAGACTTGAAAGGAAAAGTACCTCTGGAAGTTGTCAATTTCTGGGAGAAAACCTTATATCATGGTCTAGCAAGAGACAATAAAAAATTTCTCTATCAACTATAGAAGTTGAATATATTTATGCGGCTAAGTGAAACACTCAAATCCTCTAGATGAAAAATCAGTTAGAGAATTATCATTTATATGAAAATAATATTCCTATTTTTTGTGATAATACTTCTGCCCTTTGTTTATCCAAGAATCCTATCCTACATCTAGCGCAAAGCACATTGAAATTAAACATCATTTCATCATAGACTATCAAGAAGGGTGTCCTTTCTTTAAAATTTGTAGACACTGATCATCAGTGGGATGACATCTTTACAAAATCCCTTGCTAAAGATAAACTTATTTTCATTCTAAAACATTTAAACATGGTTCCATGTTCACAATGAAAAAGGTGTTGTTTCAATATGATGAATCACTAAATGTAATATATGCTTCTAAGATTTAAGGTGTAGGTTTCTGAAACATGTGACTTTTGATTAAGTGAATTCTTCATGAATCAGTTGTACTCATGAATCATCTATTCTCTGAATGGATGATTTTTGTGAATACTGAAGAACCTACTTTATCAAATAAGTCACTAAAAACTAAAAGGATTCTTGTTCGGATAAAAGTATGTTGTCATTCCGAATCACCTTGCACTTTTTGTGACATTTTGAGAGAAATAATATTCTTGGGAATACACAAAAACCTTCATGCTTGACCCTATGTCAATGATTTCTTTTACCATATCATCTCCTTGTGTGATACACCTTTTGTCCTATGTCATTCATCGGTTAAATCATGTCTTACATGTTTCATTTCTTTTGCCTCTCACCCATTTTTCTATCTCATCATCTCTTATAATAAAAAAAATCATCTTCCATCCTTCTTCTATCATGCCTTTATAAATCCTTATTGGTGATAACATTCCCTTAGAATATATCAAATGTCCATCTTATGGTAACTGTTATCTTCAAAGATGTATTCTTCAGTCTCTCTATCATCTTTTTGATTTCTGACAAAGGGGGAGAAAGCAAAATTATTTTGATAATGTTTATTATTAAAGATTTAAAATCAAACATATATAATGTTGTTGTTACTAACTGTTTGTTTGATGTTTTCTATCCAGGAACTCTAAACAAGTTTGTGATACAGTGGCAGAACCGACTGTTTGAATGCTGGTTTGCGTTTTGCATTTTTTGTTTGCAAAATGTCGCGGTAAGCAAGAGTCGCCACCGACTTTTATTTTATCCAACCGGAAGGGAAAAAGTACAGAAAAATCCTTTTTCGAGATATTCTGAGTACGGGGAATAGATTATAGAAAGGGAAGGTATTAGCACTCTTTCTATCCATGGTTTTCCATGG
The DNA here is from genome assembly GCA_948472305.1 of Vicia faba. NCBI lineage: Eukaryota > Viridiplantae > Streptophyta > Magnoliopsida > Fabales > Fabaceae > Vicia > Vicia faba. The sequence goes on from OX451738.1 coordinate 361,089,282, forward strand.
GCTCTTAGGTACTTGCTCATCTTTTTAAAATTGCTTGTGTATGTGCTTTGTTTTGAAAAGTTTGACTTCATGATAACCCTTGTATCAATCCTCAAAGGTGTGACGAAGTTTGTTTTTGAAAGTTTTGTTTGAAAAGTGTAAGTGTGAAAAGTTTTGTTTTGAGCAAGTACCTACTAACATCTACCTACTCGAAAAAAGATCGTTTCTATTCTCGTTTCCTTTAGACAGCTCTATCCCACTATTGAGAAATAGGTAGCACCGTCGTTGGAGTTTATAGGGGTCAATTCGAAAGGGACGTATGATCACTAAAGCAATGTTAGGATACCTTAGTAATAACCCTAGAGTCTTAAGATCATATTCGAGGCAACATTTCCGAGGCAACGTTTCCGAGGCGACATTTCCGAGGCAACATTCGAATGGGGACATTTGATCTTTTTAGAAAAGAGGGCAACCACTAAGACACCCTATACTTAATGATCGTTTACCGAAGGCAACCGAAGTGAGAGTATACCCTAAGTGTGATATGTACGAGTGATATGTTTTCAATTATTTAGTCTTTGCACATTATGGTTTTCTAACTGGATTAATTTGTCATGCATTCTTGTCATACAATTCTATTAGCATACATCTAAACAATTAAATATTTGCGGGAATTAAAATGCGAGAAAGTAAATCTACACTATTACAAGGCTTCGGGGAAGGGGATTAATTACATAGCCAAAAAAACCGGGAAAAAGCGATAAATAAAAAGCCCTAGATTAAACTATTACAAACCATGAACAATTACAACAATATTGGCAAAAATAAATAACACGCATGCGATGAATCGAATACGAGACAACTAGGGTTTTGACCCTTGCCTAAACCAAATTGCGATTAATTAAAAAAATGGTTTTTTGCTTTGTTTTGTTATTTTAAGAAAACAAAGAAATTATTACATTAAAAAGAGAATCCTAATCCTAATTAATTTTAAATTAAGAAAAATAAATTAATTTTTCCTAAAACCTATTTTTTGTGTTTTTATTTATTTTGAGAAAAAGAGCAAAATTGTACTAATCCAAAGGTTTAACCTAATTTCTATTTTTTTGATTTTATTTATGAAAGAACAAATTACCATTTCATAAATCAAACTAAATTAAATTAATTTTGATAAATAAAAAAAACTAATCCTAATTTTTTTGGTGAATTATTAATTTTGTGGTTTTTGTGAAAAAAATGATTAATCTATGAATTAAAGAAAATAAAAAATAAAAATTGAAAGATTTAAATAAATTTAAAAAAGGAAAATGAAGGAATAATGGGCCTGTATTAGCAATTATGAGGGACGCTGCTTGAAATTCTGAGCCCAAAAGATCTAGGCCCGTTTGACTTTGCCTGATCCAATGTGGGTGTTGACTGGAGGTGTATGGTGGTCCTCCAAGAGTGGCATGTTGATCTGGGTCAGAGATGCGTTTGATGGCCAGATGTTGAGGGTACATGGTGGACGCTGGAGGTTGTAGTGTACTTGAATCCCTGAAACAAAATAGCATGAACAAAGTTTGGGACCTAGGGATCGAACCCAGGTCCTTATGCATACTTCCACCCCCACACTACCATCTGTGCTACGCGTTTCTGTTGTACATATAATAACAATAATACACAATATATCAAACACGATGGTTAAATAAAAAAACACACGGAATTTCAAAATAGCCAATGATGCCCAAACACGTTGCCTTCTTCTTCCTTGTCCGTCGTGTTAGACTGTAAACTTATACCTACGGACGTGGCTCCATGGCTAAAGACCTGTAAACTTCAACAATCAAGAAAACGCATGCTAAATAAATTCTAATTACATGGTTCCATTTATCTTGAACCCACGAACACCATGGCATTACTTTCTTGGACCAATTTTACTGATACAGAGAAACCCCAAAACCTAAGAGCAAACCCTAACAATGGCATCTCTTGATTCCTGTACTAAAAACACAATTAAATACTACCAAAAGCTTGCAAATTCAATGATAAACAAGGATATATGCATAAAACATGCTAATGATACGTGAACAGATGAAAACGAAATCAATGTTTTAGGACAAAACTGTGACTTCTGTACCTATGATTCCAGGCGTGAGAAAGCTTGAAATTGATTGGGATATGTTCCTGGGATGTCCAGCAATCTATTGGCAATGTGAGAATGGCATGAATTGGCCTCTAGTATGGAAATTGGATCACTACTTTTCTTGAATTTTTTCAGTTTGTTTGCCTCTTTCACGACTGCTCCCACCTCTCCCATGCCTTTGATTGCTTCTATATATGTACTACAACATGTTAGGTCAACAAAAACGAAATCAATCTTTCCCATTATGAAGATTTGATTTGGTCTTTCATGGCTTATGATTTCTTTCCAACTTTGCTCAAATCCAATATTTTTCCAACCAAATTAGCCTTGCACGAATTGATTCTCAATTGACAGAATATAAGATCTTCTTTCAATGCAAAAATCATCCCTAAAACACATTATATGATTTATTTAGATTTATTTGATTTTATTTGAATTTTAAATGAATAAAAATCAAAATAAATTAATTAAATGAATAAATAAAGCATGGAGGGTCCCATAGGTCGTGAACTATATTATCATTGAAGTGCAAGCATAAAACGTTGGGCCCATTTAGCAAAAAATGCAAATTTGAGCACATTTGACTTTTGGCCATTTTGCAAAAAAGGTCAACTTAGCCAATGCATAAATCTCTCAATTTTGACCCTAGAGAGGTGTTCTTGGATTTTTTTAGAAAGCTTAGTATGTCCTCTAAACAACCCTTTTGGTCTCATCTCAATTGATTCTTCCATGTTCATGTATGAAGCTTTGACCCAAAAGGTGTTTTTGTTGACTTTTTAAAATGACCTATAATGTCCAAATTTATATCTTTTTGTGAGTGCATATTTTGAACTTGGGAGCTGAATATTAATTGTATGTAATTGCATCCTATTCAAAATGAGCTTTGGATGGGTCATTTCTGATAAAGTATGAGAAAGTTATGCTTGGTCAAAGTTGAGTTGACTTTTCCTATAAAACCCTAATTTAGTAACTTTTGGGTTTTGATGAGTTGTGAGAAATCCCTAATGAATCATTATCAAACCTTGATAAAATGATGAATTATACTTCAAAATGATGATGTTGACCAAAAATATTGATGTTTGACTGTATGTGGGCCGCAGTTTGACTTTTGACCTAGCACAGTCGATTTTCAGGCCTTTGAGCAATTGACTGAGCAAACTTCCTCTGCAAGGCCTGAAACTTGACATGGATGATCTTGAGAAGATTTTAGAACCTTGGAAGGCATTTGGGATCCTTTGTACTCAAGCATCTTGATGAAAAATGGAACCCTAATTTGAGGTAGTCTGCCTTAGGAGAGAGTTTGTCTGGTCAACTCTTGAACTTCCTTGAGCAATTTAGGGATCTCATTTGCCATGTGTTGAGAAATATGGGAGGGAAAATTTTGGGTTACAAAAGCTGCCCCTGTTCAATCTTCTTAAACATGAAGATGTAGATTGGATGTCTGCCTTTCGTGATCTGAAGGTAGAAGATGATTGAACACTGGAGTGCCCATAAATTTGCACTCGCATGAAGTGATACTTGACTTGTGATATCGGGAATGGGCTTATAGATGCCATTCATAAGTTTTTAGAGATTTTCGGAGATGGTCTTAAAGATGCCATCTGAAGAGGTGTCGATCGCATAAGAGATTCCTTTGCGAGAACCCGCATACCTGCTGTGGAGGAGGATTTCACTAGGGAATGTTGGTCTCTGTCTTGAGAGAAATAGAGTTTTAGGAGCTTCAGTTATCCGTTACTCTACTGGGGAATAATTCCGGTTTGGGAAGCGGGAGTGGACTGCGTATCTGGTCGGGGTATATGCTGCTCCGCGACTTTCTGGGGAAATGTGAGATCAATTGTGTTTGATTGGGTCTCGGTCTTACAGCATTGTGGATTGCTGTCTGGGGATAAGAGAGGAAGAACCCGGATAGTAAGGTTATGAGAAGGAACCTGGGTAGTAGGGTTACTTCGGTATGGAAGCCTGGATAGTAGGGCTGTGAGAAGGAACCTGGATAGTAGGGTTACTTCGGTATGAAAGCCTGGGTAGTAGGGCTTGATAAGGAACCTGAATAGTAGGGTTACTTCAGTATGAAATCCTGGATAGTAGGGCTGTAAGAAGGAACCTGGATAGTAGGGTTACTTCGGTATGAAAGCATGGGCAGTAGGGCTTGAGAAGGAACCTGGATAGTAGGGTTACTTCGATATGAAAGCCTGGATAGTAGGGATGTGAGAAGGAACCTGGATAGTAGGGTTACTTCGGTATGAAAGCCTGGGTAGTAGGGCTTGAGAAGGAACCTGGATAGTAGGGTTACTTCGATATGAAAGTCGGGATAGTAGGGTTGTGAGAAGGAACCTGGATAGTAAGGTTGCTTCGATATGAAAGCCTGGATAGCAGGGCTGTGAGAAGGAACCTGGATAGTAGGGTTACTTCGGTATGAAATCCCGGATGGTAGGGCTGTGGGAAGGAACCTGGATAGTAGGGTTACTTTGATATGAAAGCCTGGATAGTAGGGTTACTTCGATATAAAAGCCTGGATAGTAGGGTTGTGATAAGGAACCTGGGTAGTAGAGTTACTTCAAAATGAAAGCCGGGATAATAGGGTTGTGAGAAGGACTCTGGATAGTAGGGTTACTTTGAAATGAAAGTTGGGATAGTAGGGCTGCTTCAGAATGAGTTTGGGTAAAACTGCAGAGGGAACCTGGGTAAGGTTATTCTTGTCGTGCCGATGATTACTCTGTTTAGCTTCGAGTGTTGATCATGGACCTGCTGGAAATTGTTGATAATAACTGTCTTTCCTAAAAGAAATACAAGGTTAGTTATATGCGATGCATGAGATGCATTGTATAATGACGTTCTCAAAATAAATGAGACTATGTTATATGTGATATATGCACATGTCATGATGTATGAACATGAAATGCTGACATAATAATCTGAGTCCGGGAAAATAAATCCATGACTGTTGTTTGGAGAGTGTGAGAAATGGTATTTTTGACTGCTGTAACAAACCATAGTTCCTCTGCTTCTGTTGGGGGATGGTGAACAAAGATGACTGTGCTGGGGATTTTCCCCTTGGCTGGTAAACATTCTGCCGGACGAGACCCTGTTTGAGGATAACTCTGTGGGGGAATAACTCTGTTGGAGAGGAGATACTCTGTTGATAGATCTGCTGACTTGGAGAGATAACTCAGCTGGGGATGAATTTCTGTTGTCGGTGAATTATGTTGGAGATTAAATTTCTGCTCGTGAGACAAATAAACTCTGCTTGGGGAATAATTTACTGACTCACCCGCGATTGTGAACTTCAATAGGGGAGAGTTATGTCCTGTTCGGGAAAGCTAACATCACTGTCTTTGGATACTTTTTACTCTGTGGGGAGTGTATGTACCACCACTTATGTTCGCAAGCTGGCTCTATCCCTGTACCTGATGGGCAGAGTAACTGTAAGGTTTTGGACACTTCTTATTTTCCCTGTTCCTGGAATTACGAGTGTTGTACCACAAAATTTGCCCTCCCATTTTCTCAACATTTTCTCATCATAAGGCCCTTGGAGCTCAAGATCCAGTTAGGGTTTCCTCTGCAAGACTTCTCCTAGCACTGTTGACCCAAATTAGGGTTTGTGTTTGCACAAAGATATTTTGACCTAAAATGCCTAAGATGACTTTCATGCTTCATGTTGGACTCCCAAGTTTATCCATATCAAGTTTCAAGCCTTGATTCCAACCTTTGCCCAGTCAATTGGACAGTTGACCTAGAAATCAGTTGTATTGGGAAAAAGTCAATTGTGGCCAATTGACAGTCAAACCTCATGAAAATTGACACACATCAACATTATGAACTCATATGGACCATTTGATCAAGTTTGGATCACAATTCCACAAGAAATTTGATCAGATCACCAAAAGGGCAAAATGGTCATTTTTAGGGTTTTGACTGCACAAAGGCAATTTTTGACTGTTTGACCTAGCCAATGGCAAACCAAGCTCACATATGGACTCAAGGACCCCATGGAATTGTCTTGACATACTCAACAAGTTCAAAAGATCCCAAATGCACAAGATTGACAGTTGAATTTTCCAGTCAATTGAGCAATTTTTGACTGTATACTGAAAAGTCAAACTTTGACTTTTTGGTCAAAATCAAGTGTCAAGATTCATTTTTCATCAAAACATGCCAAATCATGAAACTTGTTCATCAAGAAATCCAAAATCACAAATTAGGGTTTGAAATGAAGAATTTTCATAACTTAGAATTTTTCTAAGTTATGAAAAACCCTAATTTTTTCCTAACTTTGTCCCACTTTCTCATCAAGATTAATGTGGATTCAAACAAAAGTCAAAACATGAAAGTTGTAGTCCATTGCAAAATCTACAACTTTGATTCACAAAGTTTCCTCAAAAGAAGCTTGTAGCTCAAGTTACAATTTTTGGAACAAGGGTACCAAACCATTCTTAACTTAGAGAAATTTTGACCCATTCTAGGCAGGATTTTTGCCTAACTTCAAGACCACTTTTCACATACTTCCACTTGGAATTTCAATTTGTATTACAAAGATGTATTGTAGTACACATTCCAAGCTTTCCAAAATGTCCAAGAACTCATCAAACAACCTCATGGTTAGGGAGAATCGAATTTGGCAAGTTGGGAAAAAGTCACTTTGATTCATGGCCATGTACATGTTCATAACTTGTGCAATTTTTCAAGTCAGCTTGCACAACTTGATTACAGGTCCTTTATCCATTTGCACTCAATAATTTAATGCAAACCCCTTGTGTTCAAGCCTTGCATTATGTGTTTAAGCATTACATGAAGGTTTAGTCTTAAAATAGAAAAAGCATTTTATCTATTCTTGTAAAAATCAACTTTATGTCAAATGCAAATCCAAGAAGCATAGACAAAATCTTTTGAGCTGGTATTTTGTACACAAATCACTCTGACCAAGAGAGATTAAGGCAGCACAATAGAGGGGCCTGTACAAGTCTAAAAACACCAAGTTGATTTTCTTGCTTAAAGGTGAAGTAACTTGGCATAACTTGAACCAACTCTCATTCCAGCAAGAACAAGCTTAAGCAAAGTTGTTGTACACATTCCAAACACCAACCCTGACCTGAAACACGAGCCAACCAAGTTCCAAACATCATCAAACCTCAAAACACCATAAAACTGCAAAAACAGGGCATAGGTTGCAGTTTGAATCCCACAGCTCATTTCCATCGTGCACTTTCATCCAAACCACTTCATACACCTTCCATAACATCCATATAGACTATTCCAAACATTGAACTGAGACTGTAACAGCCATAGCATCATTTGCCATTTTTATTTTTCTCTTGCAGGTTGACTTCTGTAGCTCGATTTAGCAAGATTCAAAGCAAACTAAAGGTTGGAATAGCATCCCTGGACCTCAAGCAAGCTGTACCAATCCTCACCTTGCACTGAAAGTACCTCCATTGCCAGATACGATTCAAGCTGAGCAGGTAAGTTCATGAACTCCTATCTCTCTATCCAGGCATAGTTAGGTTTAGATTTGTGAAGAAATTATGTCATATTCATGGCCCTGAATCTGCCCATATCATTACTTTTCATTTACGTTATGTGTATTTAGAGAATTTTGAGTCTGAACATTGAACAAAAACTAGGTCAGGAATTGGGGGAGAAGAAATTCTCTCTCATTTCTGAGAGTTAGATTGACTTCTTTATATGTCCAGAATCGTGGTTTGATGCTTAACATTTTTCATGTTATGAGTTTGTACTAAAAATCCAGGAATCAAGATGTTAGAATCAGTGTAGGAGGCGCGCGTTTTTGACAAGTTTCTGGCCAGAGGTTGAAGACAAAGTCCTTTGGGCTGGGCCTGTCTTATTTTTTTTTACACCACATTTTCACACATGCACCTCCCTGGCCCATTTTGAGTTTTACTTGTCATTTTCCATTTTTTCCTTTTGATTTTATTTCCATATTTTTATTTAAGCATGAAAAAATATTAAATTTATTTTTCCTATATTTTTTGCATTTATTTTGATATTTATTTGGCTTTGCTTAGTTTTGTAAATAAATAAATATAGATACTTTTGTTTTAAAATACAAAAAATAATACAAACATATTTTATTTCTGATTTTTTTATTTTATGTTATCTCTTGAAAACATTGTATAAAAAAAATATACCTTTTTTTTTATAATATTAAACATTTTATTTTTTGTACATATAATATATATTTAATAAATAATGTAAATACATATATGTTTATTAATATATTTAGAAAAATATAAAAAAAATACATTTTATTTTGTATTAATATTATGACCTCAAAATACTTGTTTTTTACAATATATTTTCTTTATTTATTTTTTGCACATAATTAATAAATATTACATATATTAAATGATTAATGCATTTTATTTAGTAAAATTAGGGTTTTGCCCTAAATGCATAAAAATACCAAAAATTAATTAATTTTATTTTTGTTTATTTGACACATGATAAATACTTTTTTACATACATATGAAAACCATTTTTTGCATTTTTTGCATATTTATTTTTATTTTTAATACGTGTGCAATTAAATACCTTGTAAAATTTCAATTTGATGTAATAGTTTAGGATTTAATTTCTTGCTAAAATATCCCCATTTGAACATTTGTACCCCCCATCCCATATATTGTGTTGTAATAACTTAGGACCTTTAAATTCCGCATTTTAAAAGCTTTCTAAATATGCCATGCTAGAATTAGGGTTTGTATGCAAATCAATTAACCAAAAATAGTTTGACCTAAATTCAAGATAAACAAGCATGAAAATGGACAACACTAATCACACTTGCACCCCTAGGGTATTCCACTTGTTGCCTTCAATAATGGGCCATATTGCATGTTAGGTCTCTTTGGGCAAAACAACACAATTCAAATGATCATAGTCCCTCGATGACGCTTTCGAAAGTTGCCTAAAAATGATCAAGTCCCTTAAAGAAAATTGCCCAAAGATACTTGGCACCATTGCAATTATGGTCTAAACGATGACCCACGCCCGTCCCTTTCACATCCTAACACAAGATTGTCCACCAAATACAATGGTGGAACAAAATTGTTAAAAGGGTTAAAACATAGAAAAGATCTTTGATAAACGTAGGGTAGATAACTCTTGGTTACTTGGCCCCTTGCAAAACAAAAACACTTGCCTATTTTTCAAACCACACATCACTACACTTTCAAAACAACTTTCAAAAAACATTGAAAACCTTTTCAAAAGACATACACCTTTGTATACATCCCAACATGGATCATTACAAAGGTTGCCACCACATTGGCCTCTTTTCAAAACATTTTCAAAATCCACACACAAAGCACCATTTCAAACAATTGAAAATTAAGGCAAGTTGATCTAAGCAAGTAACTAAGAGCCCATGGATAACCATGGATAGAAAGGGTGCTAATACCTTCCCTTTCTATAATCTACTCCCCGAACCCAAGAAAACATCTCAAAGGTTTTTGCTGTGCTTTTTAACCTTTCCTTAGGATAAAATAAAAAGTCGGTGGCGACTCTTGCTCAACCGAAACATTTGCGAAAACAAACGCAAAACCTCAAGTCAGTTCTCCCACCGTATCACAGAACTGGCGACTCTGCTGGGGATAAATCTAAAAGTGGAGTAACCTTAGGGCTTAGATCACCCTCTTGCATGACTAATTGTTTGTTTTGATTGCTTTATATCTTGGCTCTCTTGTTTGGGTTTACAATCCTACACCCGGATTTTGGGAAACATTCATAGATAGCAATACGTTGTGGAAACTGTGCGGGGTATACCGACACGGTCGAAGCAATAGCTATATTAGTGCGACATATTTGTGAGTACCGGTAACCCTTGAGTTCAATCAAGGAGAGTACGGGGCCGCTGAGTGATGTCACTAAGCACTAATGACCTAGAACCTTACTTGACCATCTTGGCCTTTCATTAGGGGTAGTGAGATGACCGGCTTTGGTGCAGTCCGAAGTTGGTAGATACTCGATACTACACTCATTGAGGGTTGTTTTATTGGAATATTTTGGTCGCTAGTTAAGTGGCTAAACCAAAACAATGAACAATGAAAACAATCCAGTGATATTGAGCTCCTTAGAACCCGGTTACTATTTATAGGACAGGATTTTAAGCCAACTACACTCAAGAGGGTACTTACCTATGAAACCCCATGCAAGCCTGAAACTAGGGTTTGGTGTGAATTGCTTGTATATATGTTTGTGCATACATCATGAACATCATAAAGCATCATATGCATTTACTGACCACTTCAAGGTTTTAGATCTTCATCTTTGTTCTTGTTTTGTAGGTCATGGAAATTCCTCGCAGAAAAACCATCCAAGTCAACCTTGTGAGAATCCCTCCTCAACTCAAGGAGCTCACATCAAGAATTCCGGAAAGCTCTCCCTTCAGTGAAAGACATGGTAGACTGCTCAGCTTAGTCAACACCAACATTGAAGAGGACATGATGAAAGTGCTATTCCAGTTCTTTGACCCTCTTCACCACTGTTTCACTTTCCCCGACTACCAGTTGGTGCCCACTTTGGAGGAATTTTCTCAACTCCTGAGAATTCCTATCCTTAATCAACTACCTTTCAACGGTACGGAAAAGGAACCAAAGCCTGAAGATGTTGCTCGAGCACTACATCTACAGCCATCCGACATCAAGGGGCATTGGGAAACTAGAAGCGGTGTCAAAGGCTTCTTAGCAAAATTCTTGTTTGAAAAGGCACAAGAGTGTTGGAATTCATTGGACCTACAAGCCTTTGAAGAAATTGTGGCACTCCTTATCTATGGGTTGGTCCTGTTCCTAAATCCTGACCAGCTTGTAGAGGTCAACACCGTCAAAATCTTCTTGTCCAGAAATCCAATACCAACATTGCTTGGGGAAATCCTTCACTCATTTTACACACGAACAATGAGAAAGAGAGGTGTTCTCATGTGATGTACTCCTCTCCTTGCAAGGTGGTTTATTTCGCACCTTCCACAATCTGTCTTGAAGAATGACCAAGGCTTGAGGTGGTCGCAACGGTTGATGACCCTCACTCACTCTGATGTCCATTGGTGTTCCCGGTCCAGAGAAAATGTCATCATCATCGATCGTTATGGAGAGTTTCCTAATGTTCATTTACTTGGAATCAGAGGAGGCATCACCTATAACCCTTGTCTAGCTTTGAGACAATTTGGATATGCACGAAGAGATGGCCCTCACGACATATTGATTCCTGACCTAGTTTTTGACTTCGACAATGATGCGCAAGGACTTCGCCAAAGATTCATTAGAGCTTGGAGGATGCCTAACAAGGTTGACAGCAAGACACTGGGGCACAAGAACTCCATCCCTCTTGAGCCTTACCTCAAATGGGTACGAGCCCGAGCCCAGAGTCTAATGATGCCCTACCCTCATATTCTCCCTGTGATCAAAGAGCCCGTTAAGGAAGGAGAGGTTCCCTACACCATCCTACATCCTGACATGCCTACATCATGGGAGGAGATGCAGAAGAGTTGGATCCAACTCAAGGAGGAACGGAACACTTTTGAAGCCAGCTTCTACGCCAGCGAGAAGAAGGTTCTAGAGCTCACCCGCCGACTCCATGAGCAAGAGACCCTCAACACCTACATCGCACCAAAGAGGATGCGCAACGTCTTTTTACCTTGAGAAGTTGTTTTTGTAATATTTGGCCCATGGGGCATTTATGTACTAACAAATTTCTTCTTATTAATATGACGTGCGTTCTTTTTGTCTACAACAATTGTGAATTTCTAAAATCCTTGAATGCATTGCATAAATAGCATCTCATGCATCATGTGCATAACAGGTACCCTTTTTCTACAGGTTGCTTAATCTTCTTCGCTGTTTATTTGGAACAGTCATCATGAATCCTGAATCATCCAGTGAACAAGCTATCAAGGCCCTCCAGGCCCAGAACGCCCAGTTTCAAGAGATGGTCATGAACTTAGCCCAAGGTCAACAAGAGTTGAAGGCTCTGCTCCTAAAGAAGAAGAAGAAGAAGAAGAAGAGGAATGCGTTGTTCAACACTGGATGCAGTTTTGGGAATACACTCCATAATGAGGCTGATCAAGCTACTTCCTCTGCAGAGAAAGACAGTCCCCAAGGGGGAAGGGCTCCTAGTCCTGCAGTCTCTGACAACGAGACGGATTATAATGATGAACAGTACCCTCCTGCTGCAGACAGATACAAACAACTAGAGGACCGTTTAAGTGCCATGGAGATTCAAAATGTGCCGGGGCTGGATTTCGGAGATTTAGGTTTATCTTCTGGGGTGGTGATTCGGCATAAATTCAAGGCGCCTGCCTTTGCAAAGTACGACCGGACTTCCTGTCCTAAGCTGCATCTCAGATCATATGTAAGGAAGATCCAACCTTACACTGCAGACAAGAACCTTTGGATCCATTTCTTTCAGGATAGCCTTTCGGGGTCCCAACTCGAATGGTTTTATCAACTAGATGGAACCAGTATTCGAAACTGGGAAGATTTGGCTACCGCATTTTATAGACAGTATCAGTACAATTATGACCTCGCTCCTACGCGTACCCAACTCCAGGGTATGTCACTCGGGACGGGCGAAGGATTTAAGGAATATGCGCAAAAGTGGAGAGACTTGGCTGGTAGGGTGCAGCCTCCTTTGACTGACCGTGAACTTGTTGACATGTTTCTAGGGACCTTGTCTGGTCCATTCTTCAATCATCTGATTGGTAATTCTTCCGCTGGGTTTACAGATTTGATCTTGACTGGTGAAAGGATAGAAGCTGGTATCAAGTCAGGAAAGATACAGAAAGGTGCCTCCGCGAGTACTGAGAAGAAGCCTTTCAAGAAGGAAGCTAGTGCTGTTTATGGTCCTAGAAGACAAGTTAAGCCAGAACGCCGCCAAGCCGTCAATGCATTGGTAATTTCAAAGCCTGTTGCTGCTCCTCAGCAGTACAATCAACAAAGGGGTGAGAGGCCCAAAAGGCAGTACACTCGGCTGAGTATGACCTTGTCACAAATCTTGTCGACTGCTATCGACCAACTTGGTGACCGTCAGAGAGGCTCCGAAGGTCGTGAATACTGCATCTCCTAAGTATAATCCAAATGCCCGCTGTGCTTATCACTTCGATAGCCCGGGGCATTCTACTGATGATTGCTGGGCCCTGAGAAATAAGGTTCAAGACCTTATTAATGCGAAGGAAATACAGTTTGAGGCGCCTGAGAGGCCTAACGTTGTGACTGCTCCTATGCCCCAGCATGGAGTAAATGCTGTTGATGAAGACTTGTATGCAGTTTCTGTGAATGATGTTGCTACCCCTCTATTGACTGTTAAGAGGAACCTGTTGCTAGCCGGTTTATTTCCGGGTTGTAGCAAGGGTTGCCTTCTGTGTGCTGTTTCCCTTACTTGTTGTCCTTTGCTGAAGTCAGGCATCCAAAGCCTGATGGATAGCAAGGAAATTCTGTTCAAGAAAACCGTTGTTCCATTTGTTCCCGCTGAAGAAGTATCTGTCGTCACAATTTTCAATAATCCTACCAAGGCTCCCCCGAGGAAGCCAGTCAAGATCATGTCTGTTGCACCCATCATTATTACTGTTCCGGGGCCCCTCCCCTACGAATCTGACAAGGCTGTCCCATGGCACAATGGGGCAGATGTATATGTACTTGGAGTGAAGCAGGAGTTCAACACCGGTACCGGTATCAGCAACATCACTGGTCCCGCCAAAGTTACTCGCAGTGGCAGGCTCTTCTCGCCTGACATTGCGCCATCAGTTATCCGAAGACCTCTTATAATAACACCTACAAGTGCGCCTGTTCCCCCTTCTGATCAAGTTGCTTCCCCTGCTGCCGAGTCATCTGACACTCGGGGCAAAGGGATTGATGATGTGCCTGCCCGGATGGAGGCACCAAAGACTGTCAATGTTGAAGCCTCCCAGCAAGAGATGGAGGAAATCCTTAAAATCATTAAGAAGAGTGACTTCAATGTCGTTGAACAGCTGGGGCATACCCCCTCCAAGATCTCTATGCTATCATTGCTGCTGTGCTCAGAGGCCCATGCCAAGGCCCTGATTTCATTTCTGAAGACGGCCCATGTGCCACAAGAGACATCTGCAGATCAATTCACTGACTGTGTGGCCAATTTGACAGCTGACAATGGTTTGGGTTTCTCGGATACTGATCTTACCTCCAAGGGAAAGAACCACAATGATGCCCTGCATGTCTCCATAGAATGCAGGGGCACTACTCTCGCACACGTGTTGGTGGACACCGGTTCTTCCCTGAATGTATTGCCCAAGAAGGCCTTAGACAGGCTGGATTGTGAGGGTCTGGAGTTGAAGCCTAGCAACATCATTGTATGAGCCTTTGACGGGTCGAAGAGGATGGTTCATGGTGAGGTAGACATTCCTATTCGTGTGGGTTCTCAAGTCTTTCACTCGATGTTCTACGTGATGGACATCCGTCCATCTTATTCCTGTTTGCTGGGTCGACCTTGGATTCACAAGGCTGAAGCGGTGACCTCCACACTCCATCAAAAGCTTAAGTATCCAGTTAGAGGAAAGATTGTTACAGTCCAAGGGGAATAGGAGTATATGGTCAGCCACTTGAACTCGTTCCGATACATAGAAATGGATGGGGAATTCATTGAAACTCCCTTTCAACACTTTGAAGAGATGCCCAGACGTTGGCGTCAGCTGAAACTGTGATTGAAGACCCTCCTTTGAAGATGGCTTCCTTGAAGGATGCCCGGGCTATGATTGAGAGGGGCGAGTGCGAAAACTGGGGTCAACTTCCTGACTTCACTCCAAAGACTGACAAGTTTGAGCTGGGCTTCACTGCAGAGGCTCAGAGGGCTGTTCGCAAAGAAAGGATCGGAAAACCTCTGGTGTTCATCACCAACCCAGGAGTGAATGCTATTGAGGATAACGTAGAGGAAGCGGAATTTGACAGCTGGATCTACCCAACAACCAACAATGGACCAAGCAACTGGACGACAAAAGATTTTACACCTATTACTTTTGTCACTCAGTAATGAACTATTTTGTTTTCAATTTGTAACAAATAATATGTTGAAACTTTTATTGGCTCGGTGTCCTACCCGGGGCACCGTGGCTCCATTTGTGAGGGCTTTTTGTATGACATTTTCATATATCATTAATCAAAACATTGGACGTTTGTTGCATTTCAAATCTTTTGCTCTTTTTCTTTCTTTTTATATATTGCAAAACAACTATATTTACACACACTCACTTATACAGGTTCCCATCCACTCTGGATCTCACTGGTAACGACTCTGCTACTGCCAGTTATGACTTCGAAAATCCGATCAACTTAGCCGAAGACGAGGGTGAAGATGATTGCGAAGTGCCTGGTGAACTCGCAAGACTGCTACTCCAGGAAGAGAGGGCCATTCAGCCGCATGAAGAGCCAGTGGAAACGGTAAATCTGGGTACTGAAACAGATAGAAAAGAAGTCAAGATTGGTGCCAATCTAGAGCTCAGCGTGAAACAACCATTGATTCAAATGCTGCATGATTACATGGAAATCTTTGCTTGGTCTTACGAAGACATGCCTGGTTTAGATGCCGACATTGTGGTTCATCACCTGCCTACCAAGGAAGACTGCCCTCCGGTAAAACAGAAGGTCCGCCGCATGCACCCAGAGATGTCCGAGAAAATCAAAGCTGAGGTTATGAAACAATTTGATGTCGGGTTTCTAGCAGTGACTTCTTATCCTCAGTGGGTGGCCAACGTGGTTCCAGTGCCAAAGAAAGATGGTAAAGTCCGAATGTATGTTGATTACAGGGATTTGAACAGGGCCAACCCTAAGGATGATTTCCCTCTGCCTCATATCGACGTTCTGGTTGATAATACTGCTCAGCATAAAGTTTTCTCTTTCATGGACGGCTTCTCCGGTTATAATCAGATCAAGATGGCTCCTGAAGACATGGAGAAGACCACTTTCGTTACTCAGTGGGGCACCTTTTGCTACAAGGTCATGCCATTTGGGTTGAAAAATGCTGGGGCAACCTACCAACGTGCCATGGTTGCTTTATTTCATGATATGATCCATCACGAGATAGAAGTGTACGTCAACGATATGATTGCAAGATCTCAAACTGAGGAGGAACACCTTGACCATCTGCGGAAGCTGTTTGACCGACTGAAGTTGTACAAGCTGAGGTTGAACCCAAACAAATGCACCTTTGGGGTGAGGTCTGGAAAATTGCTAGGTTTCATTGTAAGCGACAAAGGTATTCAAGTGGAACCTGCCAAGGTGAAAGCCATACAAGATATGCCGACTCCCAAGACAGAGAAAGAAGTCAGAGGCTTTCTAGGACGACTGAATTACATTTCCCGATTCATCTCGCATCTAACTGCTACCTGTGAGCCAATCTTCAAATTGCTGAAGAAAGATCAAGTAGTACGTTGGAACGAGGAATGTCAGGCCGCTTTCGAAAAGATAAAAGAGTATCTCCAAAAACCACCCATTCTTATGCCACCAGTGGAAGGGAGACCTCTAATACTATACTTGACAGTACTTGACAACTCGATGGGGTGTGTGCTGGGGCAGCATGACGAGTCTGGCCGAAAAGAGCACGCTATTTATTACCTGAGCAAAAAGTTTACCGACTGTGAGACTCGGTACTCACTGCTCGAGAAAACTTGTTGCGCTCTGGTATGGGCTGCTCGCCGGCTAAGACAGTATATGTTGACTCACACTACTTTGTTAATTTCAAAAATGGATCCAATCAAGTATATATTCGAAAAGCCTGCCCTGTCCGAAAGAATAGCAAGATGGCAAATGATCTTGACGGAATATGACATCCAATACACAACTCAAAAAGCAATCAAGGGAAGTGTATTGCAGACCATTTGGCACACCAACCCGTGGACGATTACCAATCGTTGAACTTTGAATTTCCAGACGAAGATATCATGGTAGTAACTGATTGTGAAGTACCTGGACCGGATGAAGGACCTGAGGAAGGATCCCGATGGTCTATGCATTTTGACGGAGCCTCGAACGCTTTGGGTAACGGCATCGGCGCTGTGATCATATCTCCTAAAGGTACTCATACTCCACTCACCGCCCGACTGTGTTTCAACTGCACCAACAACATGGCAGAATATGAGGCATGTATCATGGGTCTTCAAGCTGCAATCGACTTAAGGATCAAGTTTTTGAGTGTCTTTGGAGATTCCGCTCTCGTGATCAATCAGATCAAAGGCGAGTGGGATACGAAACACCCAAATCTTATTCCTTACAAGGAGTATGTGTTGACTTTGCTTCCCCACTTTGAAGAGATAACTTTTGAACACTTCCCAAGAGAGGAGAATCAGTTAGCGGACGCACTAGCTACGATGTCTTTAATGTTCAAAGTCAAATGGGACAACGAGGCTCCCCGGATCATTATCTGGAAGTTGGACGAACCTGTATACTGCTGCGATCTTGAGGCCGAAGAGGTAACCGAAAAACCCTGGTATCATGAGGTGAAGAGATATTTGGAAGCTCAAGAATACCCCGAAGGTGCATCGGTCAATGACAAGAAGTTCCTGAGAAGGTTTGCGGCAAAATTCTTCCTCAGCAACAGCATTCTCTACAAACGAAACCATGATTCAACTTTACTGCGTTGTGTGGATAAGACTGAAGCAGAGAAGATCATGGTAGAACTACATGAAGGTATATTCGGAACACATTCCAGTGGACATACCATGGCAAAGAAAATCCTTCGGGCAGGATATTTCTGGTCCACAATGGAAGCCGACTGTTACCAACATTCTCGAACTTGTCATAAATGCCAGATCTATGCTGATAAGGTGCACATCCCTCCGGTTCCTCTGAACGTCCTAACGGCACCTTGGCCTTTTGCAATGTGGGGCATTGATATGATCGGCGAGATCCGACCGACGGCATCCAACGGGCATCGCTTCATCTTGGTAGCGATTGATTACTTCACGAAGTGGGTGGAAGCAGCTTCCTACGCCACCGTAACCAAGAGCGTCATGGCACGTTTCATTCGGCATAACCTGATCTGTCGGTACGGCGTCCCGGAAAGAATCATTACGGACAATGGTACCAATCTTAACAATAAGATGATCACTGAGCTCTGCGAGCAATTCAAGATACAACACCACAACTCTTCTCCTTACCGGCCGAAGATGAATGGAGTTGTCGAAGCGGCAAATAAAAACATCAAGAAAATTGTGCAGAAGATGACAGTGACCTACAAAGATTGGCACGAAATGTTACTATTTGCTCTTCATGGGTACCGTACCTCAGCACGGACGTCAACCGGGGCAACACCCTTTTCCTTGGTCTATGGCATGGAGGCAGTCTTGACGATTGAAGTCCAGATACCCTCTCTCCGGATAATGAAGGATGCAGACTTGAGTGAAGATGACTGGATCCAGACTCGACTTGATCAATTAAACCTAATTGACGAAAAGAGACTCACCGCTATCTGTCATGGTCAGACGTACCAAAAACGAATGATCAGGGCATTTAACAAGAAAGTCAGACGACAAGAGTATCAAGTCAGAGACCTGGTAATCAAGCGCATCATTCTTCCTCAAAGTGATCCCCGGGGCAAGTGGACCCCTACGTACGAAGGGCTATTTGTGATTAAACATATCTTCTCAGGAGGAGCTATGATTCTAACCACCATGGATGGGGACGACCTTCCTCACCCCGCCAATGCAGACATAGTAAAAAGATACTACGCATGAATAAAAGACCCGCTAGGTTGACATACCTAGGCAAAAATAAGGGCTTCCCGGCGAACCAAAAAGGTTCGGGCAAAAATAAGGGATGAAATGAAAAGAATCTGTACACCCGGCAAGTCGAAAACCTGAAAAGGTGGCTTGGGCAAAAATGGGTATCCCGGTGGACTGAAAACCCGAAAGGGCGGTCCAGGCAAAAGTTAGGGATAAAGCGTAACATTATGTCTCATTGGATCACCTTGCATCCAGAATTCGGCATCAACTATCGGGCTCAGACTTCGGCATCAATCAATCAGCTTCATCTTCAACTAAGCAGCAAAGTGATGAGACGCTTGAAGACATAAAGGCGATAGCAGAGTTGGAACCCAGTGGGAATATTGTTCACATAGCTGTTTTGTTTCCTTTTCAAAATTGTATAAACTTTATGTTATTCGGCGGCGTTCTCTTACTAGGACGTCAGCCTCTTGTACAAAAACGCCTATTTACAGGCAAATTTCAAAATCAATACAAATTCACTTTTCCAAACAAATTGCCAATTGTTTTTCCTTTTTCTGTTTTGTCTTGCGAAGAACGTCCAATGTTCATTTTTGATATATGCATTTGACATTAAATTGCTAATTCATAAATACTTGCATACGAAACAAAGGACTGATTACAGGTGACATCAGAAACAGGGGCAATATAGAGTTGTCCAGGCAGTCTAGTTGCTCTGTCCGCCAAGGTACCAAGGTAAGTTCAACTGAAGAATGTGACCAAGTTACCTCAACTCCCCACAGAGTAAGATTCAGCAATGCTCTCCCCAGGAAGAGTTAGTCTATCATCAGCCCTACAATAGGCACCCTATTCCCCTAGCAAGTCAGCAATACTCTCCTCCAGCAGAGTTAGTCTACGGCCAGCCTAAAGGAAGTTGGGTATCCCCAGAAGATATCAACATTCCCCAGCGGAGTATAGGCATTCCTCAGCAATCATCCCCGACAGTCTTGATCTAAGATTGTTCCCCGGCGGAATACAGACACCCCAGTGGAACCATTTTCCAGTACAGTCCGAAAGTATCCCCAGGAAAATTGGAATCCATATCCCCAGCAGGTCTTGGAGCTTATCCCCGGTAGACTCTGGAAGCTTATCCCCTGCAGAATACGAACGTCCCTCCCCGTTTTCATTCAAAAGTTATTCCTCACAAGGGCTTATAACTGGGTTATCCTCAGCTAATTACCACGGAAGATCGCCCTCGGCGAAGTTCTTCCTATCCCCAGCAGAGTTCATCAAAGTTCCCAAACATAACTTATCAACAGAATCCCCAGCGGAGTTTATCATTGTTATCCCCAGCGGAGTCCATCATTGAAATCCTCAGCGGAGATCTCGTCAAAACTTCAGCGAAGTATCTCTTCCCACAGAGTATATCCCCTCAGAGTAATCTCTCCAACATGTTTATTCCCCAACAGAGTCATCTTCTCCTACCGGTGTATTCTTGCAACCATCATCCCTAGCGGAAACGAAGAACTCTACTCTTCAACGTCAGCGCAAGATTTAATTCCCCGGCCGGTCGTCAAGGATTTATTTTCCTAGACGAAAATACATTCATAAACATTTCATATTTCATACATCTTGCTTACATACATGATAAAGTGCATACAACACTATCTCATTTTGAACATCATGACATCATGCATTTCATACATCATGACATTGCATGCAACTGATGTTTTGCCGTTTCAGGGAAAAAGACAATCCAAAAGACGACTACCTTCAACTGTCACAATTCCATATTCGATTCCTGTATCTAGCCAGGGCACATCTGTGAGTGATCAGTTTCCGGATTCGATTCCTGTATCCAGCCAGGGCACATCTGAAGAGTTTGAAGATTCGATTCCTGTATCCAGCCAGGGCATATCTGTAGACGACAATTCCAGATTCGATTCCTGTATCTAGCCAGGGCACATCTGAAGAGTTTGAAGATTCGATTCCTGTATCCAGCCAGGGCATATCTGTTGACGACTAATTCCTGATTCGATTCCTGTATCTAGCCAGGGCACATCTGAAGAGTTTGAAGATTCGATTCCTGTATCCAGCCAGGGCATATCTGTAGACGACAATTCCAGATTCGATACCTGTATCCAGCCAGGGCATATCTGTGAGCAACCGATTGTAGACTCGACACCTGTATCTAGCCAGGGCATATTTGCATGAAGAGATTGAAGATCAACACCTGTAACAAGCCAGGAAAACATCTGTCTTTCTCAAAGTGCGCAAGTTCTCGCTAAGGAATCTCTTATGCGATCAACACTTCCAAATGGCATCTATAAGCCCATTCCCGACAAGGTTCTGTCACGCCTTCAGATGGCATCTATAAGCCCATCTCCCTATCCACCATCTCTCCAAATGGCATCTATAAGCCCATTCCCGACATCACATTGCTGATACTCCAGCATGCGAGTGCAAATTTCAGGGCACTCTAGTGTCCAATCTCCTTTTACCCTCGAGTCACGAAAGGAAAACTTGCCAATCTAACTCTTCAGGTTCAAGAAGATTGAACAGGGGCAACTGTTGTACCCCAAAATTTGCCCTCCCATTTTCTCAACATTTTCTCATCATAAGGCCCTTGGAGCTCAAGATCCAGTTAGGGTTTCCTCTGCAAGACTTCTTCTAGCACTGTTGACCCAAATTAGGGTTTGTGTTTGCACAAAGATATTTTGACCTAAAATGCCTAAGATGACTTTCATGCTTCATGTTGGACTCCCAAGTTTATCCATATCAAGTTTCAAGCCTTGATTCCAACCTTTGCCCAGTCAATTGGACATTTGACCTAGAAATCAGTTGTATTGGGGAAAAAGTCAATTGTGGCCAATTGACAGTCAAACCTCATGAAAATTGACCCACATCAACATTATGAACTCATATGGACCATTTGATCAAGTTTGGATCACAATTCCACAAGAAATTTGATCAGATCACCAAAAGGGCAAAATGGTCATTTTTAGGGTTTTGACTCACAAAGGCAATTTTTGACTGTTTGACCTAGCCAATGGCAAACCAAGATCACATATGGACTCAAGGACCCCATGGAATTGTCTTTACATACTCAACAAGTTCAAAAGATCCCAAATGCACAAGATTGACAGTTGAATTTTCCAGTCAATTGATCAATTTTTGACTGTATACTGAAAAGTCAAACTTTGACTTTTTGGTCAAAATCAAGTGTCAAGATTCATTTTTCATCAAAACATGCCAAATCATGAAACTTGTTCATCAAGAAATCCAAAATCACAAATTAGGGTTTGAAATGAAGAATTTTCATAACTTAGAATTTTTCTAAGTTATGAAAAACCCTAATTTTTTCCTAACTTTGTCCCACTTTCTCATCAAGATTCATGTGGATTCAAACAAAAGTCAAAACATGAAAGTTGTAGTCCATTGCAAAATCTACAACTTTGATTCACAAAGTTTCCTCAAAAGAAGCTTGTAGCTCAAGTTACAATTTTTGGAACAAGGGTACCAAACCATTCTTAACTTAGAGAAATTTTGACCCATTCTAGGCAGGATTTTTGCCTAACTTCAAGACCACTTTTCACATACTTCCACTTGGAATTTCAATTTGTATTACAAAGATGTATTGTAGTACACATTCCAAGCTTTCCAAAGTGTCCAAGAACTCATCAAACAACCTCATGGTTAGGGAGAATCGAATTTGGCAAGTTGGGAAAAAGTCACTTTGATTCATGGCCATGTACATGTTCATAACTTGTGCAATTTTTCAAGTCAGCTTGCACAACTTGATTACAGGTCCTTTATCCCATTTGCACTCAATAATTTAATGCAAACCCCTTGTGTTCAAGCCTTGCATTATGTGTTTAAGCATTACATGAAGGTTTAGTCTTAAAATAGAAAAAGCATTTTATCTATTCTTGTAAAAATCAACTTTATGTCAAATGCAAATCCAAGAAGCATAGACAAAATCTTTTGAGCTGGTATTTTGTACACAAATCACTCTGACCAAGAGAGATTAAGGCAGCACAATAGAGGGGCTTGTACAAGTCTAAAAACACCAAGTTGATTTTCTTGCTTAAAGGTGAAGTAACTTGGCATAACTTGAACCAACTCTCATTCCAGCAAGAACAAGCTTAAGCAAAGTTGTTGTACACATTCCAAACACCAACCCTGACCTGAAACACGAGCCAACCAAGTTCCAAACATCATCAAACCTCAAAACACCATAAAACTGCAAAAACAGGGCATAGGTTGCAGTTTGAATCCCACAGCTCATTTCCATCGTGCACTTTCATCCAAACCACTTCATACACCTTCCATAACATCCATATAGACTATTCCAAACATTAAACTGAGACTGTAACAGCCATAACATCATTTGCCATTTTTATTTTTCTCTCTTGCAGGTTGACTTCTGTAGCTCGATTTAGCAAGATTCAAAGCAAACTAAAGGTTGGAATAGCATCCCTGGACCTCAAGCAAGTTGTACCAATCCTCACCTTGCACTGAAAGTACCTCCATTGCCAGATACAATTCAAGCTGAGCAGGTAAGTTCATGAAATCCTATCTTTCTATCCAGGCTTAGTTAGGTTTAGATTTGTGAAGAAATTATGTCATATTCATGGCCCTGAATCTGCCCATATCATTACTTTTCATTTATGTTATGTGTATTTAGAGAATTTTGAGTCTGAACATTGAACAAAAACTAGGTCAGGAATTGGGGGAGAAGAAATTCTCTCTCATTTCTGAGAGTTAGATTGACTTCTTTATATGTCCAGAATCGTGGTTTGATGCTTAACATTTTTCATGTTATGAGTTTGTGCTAAAAGTCCAAGAATCAAGATGTTTGAATCAGTGTAGGAGGCGCGCGTTTTTGACAAGTTTCTGGCCAGAGGTTGAAGAAAAAGTCCTTTGGGCTGGGCCTGTCTTATTTTTTTGTTTACACCACATTTTCACACATGCACCTCCCTGGCCCATTTTGAGTTTTACTTGTCATTTTCCATTTTTTCCTTTTGATTTTATTTCCATATTTTTATTTAAGCATGAAAAAATATTAAATTTATTTTTCCTATATTTTTTGCATTTATTTTGATATTTATTTGGCTTTGCTTAGTTTTGTAAATAAATAAATATAGATAATTTTGTTTTAAAATACAAAAAATAATACAAACATATTTTATTTATGATTTTTTTATTTTATGTTATCTCTTGAAAACATTGTATAAAAAAAATATACCTTTTTTTAATAATATTAAACATTTTATTTTTTGTACATATAATATATATTTAATAAATAATGTAAATACATATATGTTTATTAATATATTTAGAAAAATATAAAAAAAATACATTTTATTTTTTATTAATATTATGACCTCAAAATACTTGTTTTTTACAATATATTTTCTTTATTTATTTTTTGCACATAATTAATAAATATTACATATATTAAATGATTAATGCATTTTATTTAGTAAAATTAGGGTTTTGCCCTAAATGCATAAAAATACCAAAAATTAATTAATTTTATTTTTGTTTATTTGACACATGATAAATACTTTTTTACATACATATGAAAACCATTTTTTGCATTTTTTGCATATTTATTTTTATTTTTAATACGTGTGCAATTAAATACCTTGTAAAATTTCAATTTGATGTAATAGTTTAGGATTTAATTTCTTGCTAAAATATCCCCATTTGAACATTTGTACCCCCCATCCCATATATTGTGTTGTAATAACTTAGGACCTTTAAATTCCGCATTTTAAAAGCTTTCTAAATATGCCATGCTAGAATTAGGGTTTGTATGCAAATCAATTAACCAAAAATAGTTTGACCTAAATTCAAGATAAACAAGCATGAAAATGGACAACACTAATCACACTTGCACCCCTAGGGTATTCCACTTGTTGCCTTCAATAATGGGCCATATTGCATGTTAGGTCTCTTTGGGCAAAACAACACAATTCAAATGATCATAGTCCCTCGATGACGCTTTCGAAAGTTGCCTAAAAATGATCAAGTCCCTTAAAGAAAATTGCCCAAAGATACTTGGCACCATTGCAATTATGGTCTAAACGATGACCCACGCCCGTCCCTTTCACATCCTAACACAAGATTGTCCACCAAATACAATGGTGGAACAAAATTGTTAAAAGGGTTAAAACATAGAAAAGATCTTTGATAAACGTAGGGTAGATAACTCTTGGTTACTTGCCCCCTTGCAAAACAAAAACACTTGCCTATTTTTCAAACCACACATCACTACACTTTCAAAACAACTTTCAAAAAACATTGAAAACCTTTTCAAAAGACATACACCTTTGTATACATCCCAACATGGATCATTACAAAGGTTGCCACCACATTGGCCTCTTTTCAAAACATTTTCAAAATCCACACACGAAGCACCATTTCAAACAATTGAAAATTAAGGCAAGTTGATCTAAGCAAGTAACTAAGAGCCCATGGATAACCATGGATAGAAAGGGTGCTAATACCTTCCCTTTCTATAATCTACTCCCCGAACCCAAGAAAACATCTCAAAGGTTTTTGCTGTGCTTTTTAACCTTTCCTTAGGATAAAATAAAAAGTCGGTGGCGACTCTTGCTCAACCGAAACATTTGCGAAAACAAACGCAAAACCTCAAGTCAGTTCTCCCACCGTATCATAACGAGTAATTGTCTTTTGTTTCTTATGTAAATATTTATGAGCAGCAATTATTTTCAAATGCATATATAAAAAATGAATCATTGGACGTTCTTGCAAAACAAAACAGAAAAAGAAAAATAATTTGAAATTTCTTGTGAAAATGAATTGTATTGATTTTTGAAGTTGGCCTGTAATAGGCGTTTTGTACAAAGAAGCTGACACTCTAGTAAAAGAACGCCTCCGAAAGATAGAAATTATAATTTGTGTAAAAGAAAGGAAAACAACTATGTGGAACAATCCCATCGGGTTTCAACTCTGCCATTGCCTTTATATCTTCAAGCGTCTCATCACTCTGCTGCTTGGTCGAAGGTGGATCAGATTGATTGGCGTCGTTTGAGCTTGATAGTCGATACCGAGGTCTGGCTGCAAGGTGATCCAATGAGACATAGTGTTACGCTTCGATCCCTAATTTTTGCTTGGACCGCCCTTTCGGATTTTCAGTCCACCGGGATACCCTTTTTTGCCCAAGTCGCCTTTTCAGGTTTTCGACTTGCCGGGTGTACAGTTTTTTAATTTTCATCCCTTACTTTTGCCCGAACCCTTTTGGTTCTCCGGGAAGCCCTTATTTTTTCCCAGGCCAGTCAACCTAGCGGGTATTTGATTATGCATAGTATTTTTTCACTATGTCTGCATTGACGGGGTGAGGAAGGTCGTCACCATCAATGTCGATGCCCCACATTGCAAAGGGCCAAGGAGTTGTTAAAACATTCAGGGTAATCGGAGGTACATGCACCTTATCAGCATAGACTTGGCACTTATGATAGGTTCGAGAGTGCTGATAACAATCGGCTTCTATAGTGAACCAATAGTATCCTGCCCGTAGGATTTTCTTCGCCATGGTGTGTCCAGTGGAATGAGTTCCGAAGGTGCCTTCATGTAGGTCTGCCATGATCCTTTCTGCCTCTCTCTTGTCTACACACCGCAATAAGGTTGAATCATGGTTACGCTTATAGAGAATCCCATTGCTGATGAAGAACTTTGCAGCGAACCTTCTTAGAAACTTCTTATCATTAACAGATGCCCCCTCAGGGTATTCTTGAGCCTCAAGATACCTTTTTACTTCGTGAAACCAGGGTTTATCTGCTACCTCTTCAGTCTCAATGTCACAGCAATGTGCGGGTTCGTCCAACCTTTCGATGGTAATCTGGGGAGCTTCATTGTCCCACCTGACTTTGAACATAGAAGACATGGTAGCTAGCGCGTCCTCTAACTGGTTCTCTTCTCTAGGGAAATGTTCAAAGGTTATCTCCTCAAAGTGTGGGAGCAATGTCAATACATACTCTTTGTAAGGAATAAGATTCGGGTGCTTCGTATCCCACTCGCCTTTGATCTGACTTATCACCAGAGCGAAATCTCCGAATACACTCAAGAACTTAATCCTCAGGTCAATAGCAGCTCGAAGACCCATGATACATGCTTCATACTCCGCCATGTTGTTAGTGCAGTTAAAACATAATCGGGCGGTGAATGGAGTATGACATCCCTCAGGAGATATAATTACAACGCCAATGCCATTACCCAACGCATTTGAGGCTCCATCAAAATACATAGACCATCGGGATCCCTCCTCGGGTCCTTCATCCGGTTCAGGTTCTTCACAGTCGGTTACCAACATGATATTCTCATCCGGGAACTCGAATTTCATGGACTGGTAGTCATCCAAGGCCTGATGCGCCAAATGGTCCGCCAATACACTCCCCTTGATTTCTTTTTGGGTTATGCATTAGATGTTGTACTCGGTCAAGATCATCTGCCATCTTGCTATTCTTCCGGACAAGGCAGGCTTCTCGAAAATATACTTGATTGGATCCATCTTTAATATCAACAAGGTAGTGTGAGTCAGCATATACTGTCTAAGTCGGCGAGCAGCCCATGCCAAAGCGCAAAAAGTTTTCTCGAGCAATGAGTATCGGGTCTCACAGTCGGTAAACTTTTTGCTAAGGTAGTAAATTGCATGTTCTTTTCGACCAGACTCGTCATGCTGCCCTAGCACACACCCTATTGAATTATCTAGCACTGTCAAGTATAATATCAAAGGTCTTCCTTCAACTGGAGGCATCAAAATTGGTGGTTCTTGAAGGTATTCCTTGATTCTTTCAAAAGCGGTCTGACATTCATCATTCCACTTTACCACTTGATCTTTCTTCAGCAGCTTGAAGATTGGCTCACAAGTAGGAGTCAGATGTGAAATGAACCTGGCGATGTAATTCAAACGTCCCAAGAAACCTCTAACTTTCTTCTCTGTGCGGGGAGACGACATATATTGTATGGCTTTTACCTTTGCAGGGTCCACCTGAATACCTTTGTCACGGACAACAAAACACAGAATCTTACAAGACCTCACCTCGAAGGTACACTTGTTCGGATTTAACCTCAGCTTGTACGTCTTCAACCTGTCGAACAGTTTCTGGAGATGATCAAGGTGCTCTTCCTCAGTCTGAGACCTAGCTATCATGTCATCAACATAAACCTCGATCTCATGGTGAATCATGTCATGGAACAAAGTGACCATGGCGCGCTGATACGTTGCCCCAGCATTCTACAATCCAAAAGGCATTACCTTGTAACAGAAGGTGCCCCACTGCATAACAAAGGTTGTCTTCTCCATGTCTTCAGGAGCCATCTTGATCTGGTTGTAGCCAGAAAAACCATCCATGAAGGAGAAGATCTTATATTGCGCGGTGTTGTCGACCAAAACATCGATGTGAGGAAGTGGGAAATCATCCCTGGGGCTTGCCCTATTCAAATCTCTATAGTCCACACACATTTGTACCTTACCGTCCTTCTTAGGTACTGGAACAACATTGGCAACCCACTGTGGATAAGAAGTGACAGCTAAGAACCCTGCATCGAACTGTTTCATAACCTCTGCTTTGATTTTCTCTGACATTTCAGGGAGCATACGGCGGACCTTCTACTTCACTAGAGGGCAGTCTTCTTTAGTCGGCAGGCGATGTACCACAATATCAGTGTCCAAACTAGGAATGTCTTCATAGGACCAGGTGAAGATCTCAACATAATCGTGTAGCATCTGTATTAACCGTTGTTTGACATTAGGCTCCAGATTCACACCTATCTTAAACTCCTTCCTGTCTTCCTCTGTACCCAAATTCACTGACTCAACTGGCTCTTCATGAGGCTGTATGGCCCTCTCTTCCTGCTGCAATAGTCTAGCAAGTTCTCCAGGAACCTCACAATCATCCTCACCTTCGTCCTCGGCTTGGTTGATCGGATTTTTGAAGTCATAACTGGCAGTAGCAGAGTTGTTATCAATGGGATCCAGAGTGGATATGGATCTGCAACATGATACGTGAGTATGTGTAAGAGAATAGTTGTTTTGATAAAGTGAGAGATAGAAAAGAAAAACAAGGAGCACAAAATTTGTATGTAATAAACGTCCAATGCTTTATTAATGATATATGAAATGACAAATAATAACCCTCACAAGCTAAGCCAAGGTGCCTCGGGCAAGGCACCGGGCCGTAAAGTTTCAAACTGTTTATTACAAATCTTAAAAACAAAAGTCAATTACTGCGGAATAAAAGAAACAGGTATGAAGTCCTTCTCCGTCCAATTATTCAGTCCACCATTGGTTGTTGGGTAGATCCAGCCGTCGATGTCTGAATCTTCTTCACTGTCCTCAATTGCATTAACTCCCCGATTGCTGATGTGTAGAGGAGGTCTTCCAATCCGTGCATGCCTAACAGCCCTTTGAGCCCCTGTAGTAAAGCCCAAACCAAATTTGTCAATTTTGTGAGTAAAAATCAGGGAGCCGACCCCAATTGGTACACCCACCTTCTTCAACTACAGCCCTGGCAACCTTGAGAGAAGCCATCTTCAGCGGAGGTTTGTTGGTAGTAACTTCAGTTGATGCCAAGGTCTGAGGGACCTCTTCAAAATTCTGACAAGGAGTCTCTATGAATTCCCCGTCCATCTCTACATAGAGGAAGGAATTGAGATGACTCACCATATACTCTTCTTCACCTTGCACCGTGACAATCTTCCCCTTCACCGGATATTTCAACATTTGATGGAGCGTGGAAGTAACTGCCCCATCGCTATGGATCTAAGGACGACCCAGCAAGAAAGAATACGATGGTCTTATATCCATTATGTAGAAGGTGGACCCGAAGGTCTGATAACCTACCTTGACAGGGATGTCCACCTCCCCATGCACCATTCTTTTTGATCCATCAAAAGCCCTTACCACAATGTTACTTGACTTTAGAATCAACCCTTCACAATCCAGACGATCTAACGCTTTCTTTGGCAGAACATTCAGTGAGGATCCGGTATCTACCAGCACATGGGCCATAGTGGTGCCCCTGCACTCGATCGAGACGTGCAAAGCATCATTATGATTTCTTCCTTTCGGTGTCAGATCAAAATATGAGAAACCCAACCCATTGTCAGCATTCAGGCTAGCTATGCAATCTTTGAACTGAGCGGCTGAAGTTTCCTGCGGAACATGCGCAGTCTTGAGAAATGCAATCAAAGCCTTTGCATGGACTTCAGAATACACCAACAAGGACAACATGGAGATCTTTGACGGGGTCTGACCCAGCTGCTCGACCACATTGTAGTCGCTCTTCTTGATAATCTTCAAGATTTCCTCTATCTCTTGTTTAGAGGTTTCTACAATGATTTTCCTAGGTGCCTCCGTCCAGGAAGGCTCACCTATAATTTTTTGCCCCGAGTCTCAGATGGCTCAGCAGCAGGGGTGATAACTGGAGTAAGAACAGGAATAGTTGCAGGTGTAATAACTGGGGTAGGAACAGGAGAACTGTCAGAAGTGCTGGTTGGAACAGCAGTTGGAATAACAGTAGGCTTAATGATAATCTTATGGGAAATCTCGGGAGAGAAGACCCTTCCACTTCGGGTAACTTTACTAGTCCCGACAATATTACTAACATCAGTATCCGCTTCTTCAGTCTTTAGATCTTACTTAACACCATGGTAATATAGATTAACACCATAATGCCATGGGATAACCTTGTCTGAGGTGTACGGGATAGGACCAGGAGTGGTGATTATTAGCGGAGCAACTCTTGGAACAGGTGTAACCCTAACAGGTTTTCTCGAGGAAACCTTGGAAGGATTGGCAGAAATGGTTATAATGGCAACATCTTCATTGGTAACAACAGTAGTCGTAGTCTTCTCAAACAAAATTTCTTTATTATCCATCAGGCGCTGAACACCCGACTTCAACAAAAAGCAACCAGTAGGTATAATCGAACACATGTGGAAATCTTCATCACAACCCGGAAATAAACCGGCCAACAACAAATTTTTCTTAACAGTCATTAGAGGAGTAGAAATTTCTTCAATAGAAGTCACAAACAAATTGGTGTCAACAACATTACTCTACGACCATGTTCGGGAATGGGAGCAGTTATAACATTCGGCTTTTCTAGAGCATCAAACTTGTTGTACTCCAAAATTTGCCCTCGCATTTTTCCTCAAGAAATCACAGCTTCAGGCGTTTCCTGATTTTTCAAACTGGCTCAAGAATCAGTCAAACAGACGTTTCTCGTCAGTCAGACAGAACTAGGGTTTTCATTGGTTTTTCATGGCTCTAGAACAGCTCATACAGTTTGCTTAGGGTTTTGGTTGATTTTGGCTCAACTTTGATCAGGCGAACGTTTCTTTGATATTTGGTCAGGAATTAGGGTTTTTAGGCACGGTTCCTCAGAAAGATTTAATTCTACAGTGCTTTTCAAGTTATGCTGGGATGTGGATTGAAACATTTGGATTGAGTTCGTATTGTGTGATTAAATCAGTAAAAGGAAAACACGTCTGGGCAATTGTTGTGATTGACTGTTGCTTTGCTTTGGATGTTGGAAGTGCCAAGTTTATTAATTGATCAATGCTGAGACAATGTTTATTTAATTATTTATTATTCTAAGATTAAATAGTTGTAATTTATTTTCAATTATCTTAATTTAAAGAATTATAAATAATAAAGTAAACAATTGAAAAGAGGATAAAAAGAATTAATTGGATAAAAGGAATTTTTATTTCATCTTTGAATATTTGTTACAATTGTTATTTAAATACGAGTATTCATTTACAAAGTATTTATAATAATGATATTACATTTATTCAAATTTAAATAAACTATCCTAATATTTTTCTAAGTCTTCAATTCTTCATCCTCCATCTTTCGCTTTTCCTCTCCATTTGATTTTTTATCTGCACAGAAAAGAAGAAAAAAAGTCAATTGAAGCGGATAAATAATTAAAAAAAAAGGGAAGCAGACAATTAAAGTTTGGGTTCATCATTAAAAGCAAATGGCCGGGATCAGTTAACCCTCTCTGCAAATCACGGGATTTCTCCCGGTTCACAAAGAGGGATGAAAAATATTTGCAAATTAAAAATGAATGCACAAGTTAAAAATTGCACAATTCAAAGTTTGTCAAAAAAAATTGCACAGTTCAAAGCAAGACAACATATGCAAGTCAAAGTCACAATTTCAAAACTAAGTCAACAAGCTGCCAAAAATTATCTCAAGATATCAAAATACCCAAGATGCCAAAACTGTAACAAAGATGCAGGAGAGCTGAAGAAGGAAAGTATGCAGGACTAAGCTACTTATGCAAGCAAACTAATTCCAATTTCATCATTTCCAGGCCAATTTGCTTTTTCAGAATTAATACATGTTAAGCAATATAATATGCTTAAGTATTGGAGAGAGAGAAAAAGAGAGGAGAAGTGTAGGCTTACTGGTTTTTGGCTTTAGGCATAAAGAAATATAAACACAGAAACTGCAATAAAACAGTGAAGCAGAAGGCAGAAGTATGAAGGAATTGGAATGCAAACAAAACTGTCAATAAAAAGTAACAGAATATTTTTTCCACATTAAAACCTTGCAAGTTTGCCCATCAGTTTGACCAAGGAAAAGATATCAAAAATCAAAAACATTCAAAAGGCCTCGCGCCCAAGAGCCTATCACACAGTTCAGCACAAGCCCAAACACAAAAACCTGATTTAAACCTCCAACAACACAAAAACTGTCAAGGCTTAAGAACCAAACAGAACTCAGAACATAAAAACCCCTTCAAGAACTGTCAAACTGCCTCAACAAGCCCAAGCTTTGAACCTCTTTCAAAACCTGCATAATCGTTCAAACATTGGCAAAAAACCCAAAAAAGCATCCAAGGCCTTACCATTCAAACCACAAAATGGCTAGCCTTAAAACACAAAAAACCAGTATAACCTGCTAAAGTACTCAAGCATAAACCAGTAGAACCTGTCCAGCTCTAGACCTAAGCCACAAAAACCTTAAAACCACAAACTTCAAACAGATATAACCGGCTAAGCCTAACCTGAAGCATAGCCTCACAAAAAACCTTACCTCCTGTCAAAAAGCACAAATCTGCATAAACCATCACTGATAAACATCCAACCTGAACCATCAAACAGCATAACAACCATAACCATCAAAACCTGTCAACCCTGATAAGCCTAAAACCAGTAAACTCGTCAAAGTCCTGTTAACCTTTCAAGGCCCCCCAAAAAAAAAGCTATCGACCTGTGTCAAACCTGAATCATAACCAAGCCACAAGCCCTCAGAAATACTCACCATTGGGCTAAAGAACCAAATCATACAGCATCAAACAAATATTCAAACATACCAACCAACACATCCAAGCAACTCAAGGCAGCAAAGAGAGAAGAAGAGAAAAATATATCGAAGTGGTTCAGTTCATCATCATCACCAAGGCAGCAAAGAGAGAAGAAGAGAAAAATATATCAAAGTGGTTCAGTTCATCATCATCATCAAGGCAACAAAGAGGCAAAGAAATCAAACAAAGGTTCTCAGGTCATAATCATCATCAAACCTGAAGAGGCAAAACAAGATACCAAGGCTCGCGCGTCCTCAAGCCACCGCGTCACTGCTTCCTTCGCCGTCCGGCCCTTCACGCACCTCCGGTCCACCTCGTCTCCACCTCCAAGGCTAGAGGTATAAACCCATCCCCTTTCTCCTTTCACAAAAACAACAGCATTTAATCCGAATCAGTAAGCAAAAAATAAAACATATGAGATATAAACTGAAACCCTAACGCGAATGATTACGGATTCATTACCTTGTACAACACCACTGGAGCAATCGTTGGAGGGAGAAGAGGTGGAGGCTGCACCGGTGGCCATTGGGCGAAGAAGGAAACTCAGGCGAAGGTGGGAGAACGAACAAAGAAGACGAAGAGCAAGTGAACGGCGCACCTCTGCATGTTACGAACCCCAATCCGTTCCAAATGAGCACAAGTCATCAAACCCTAAAAATTAGTTTGTGAAACATTTGGGCCTTGCCCTCTCTCAGCCTAAGCCCAAGGCATGTTCCTGATCACACCCCCCATCCTGCTTCTGAATACTCTTGGTTTGGGCCCTAAAAGAATCAAAGGCCCATTCAAATCTCCAAACCGTTTTTGGAATTTAAAACCTATTTTATTTTTTTTTTGTTAATAAATTAATATGACTTTTTTTTTACATCAAATTTTTTAATAATACTTTTAATGACATAATTCTAATTTTGAACAAAATATATTTTTCCTCAAACTTAAAACATTTTCTTTCAATTAAAATTCTTGTATAAATATATATATTAATACTAATTACTAATATATAAGAAATAAAACTTAAAATATTTTTATTTGTACATTAATACATTAATACATAAAATACATAAAAATACATTATTTAAAACACTTTTTTTTATTTTATTAAAACTTATTTTGATTTATACATAAATTCTCTTTAAGTTAATACAATTTCTTAGAAATAATTTGTACATAATCAATTAAAATACATTTTTTAATATACATAATATAATTAAAACTTAAAACATTTTCCTTTATTTTAATTAAAATACTTGTTCTTGTACATATCAAACAAGGATATAAAAATACAAATTTAAATCAAAAACGGATAACAATACTTGATAAATAAACGATACTTAATTTTCTTATTAAATTCACAGTTCGCAACTTGTAAACAATTCTCATGCATGTACACTTACACAATACATTTTACATTTGATGCATTATACATTTGCTATATTTTGCTATACCTTGATTATATTTGATCGCGATTCGATTTGGTTGTAATTATTTAAGTCTCATCCCCATTTGTGAATTTGTACCCCCACTCCCGGATACCATTTGTAATAGCGTAGACTTTAAAATTCCCGCAATTTACCGCTTTTGAATTATACCATGGTTAGACCTAGGGTTTGCATGTACATAAAATCGAACGCTAGATAACCTAATATAAAGACAAATGCATGAAATCAATACACGATCACACTTGCACCCCCTAGGGTGATCCCACACGTTGCCTTCCAAAATGGGCCATGCTTGCACGTCGAGTTTCTTTGGCAAAACAATCAAATGATCATAAGTCCCTCGATGACGCTTTCGAAAGTCGCCTATCAAAATGATCAAGTCCCTTTAAGCAAATTGCCAAAGACACTTGGCACCATTGCATTCATGGTCCATACGATGACCCGTGCCCGTCCCGTTTAACTTCCTAAACGCAAGATTGTCCACCAAATTCAATGGTGGAACAAAATTGTTAAAAAAGGGTTGAAAACATAAAGAAAACCTTTGAGTACAATAGGGGTAGACAAAACTCTTAGTTACTTGAGATCAACTTGCAAAAACACTTGCCTTCTTTTCAAAAACCACACTTCATACACACTTTTAAAACAAACTCTCAGAAACATTTGAAACATCTTTTCGAAAAGATACACACTTTTGTAAAACACTCAAACACGAGTCAATTACATTGGTTGCCGAAACAAAGGCGTCTATTTCAAAAACATTTTCAAAACACACACATACACCACAATTTCAAGCAATCAAGGCAAGTGATCTAAAAACCAAGTAACTAAGAGCCCATGGATAACCATGGATGAAAAGGGTGCTAATACCTTCCTTTTTCATAATCTACCCCCCGAACCCACGAAATATCTCAAAAGGTTTTTGCTGTGCTTTTTAACCTTTCCTTTAGGATAAAATAAAAAATTCGGTGGCGACTCTTGCTCAACCGAACAAGTGAGAATACAAACGCAAAACTCAAGTCAGTTCTTCCACCGTATCACAGAACTGGCGACTCTGCTGGGGAGTTAACTTAAAAGTGGGGTTACCTTAGGGTTTAAATCACCTTTGTTTTCAATTGATTGCTTTGTTTGCTTTTACATTTGTGGGCTTTGCATCGGAGTTTCATAGATCCTAACCCGGATCTGGGGAATACCCTTTTAGGTAGCATAATCTGTGAGGGACCTGTCCGGCGTAGACCGACATGGGTGAAGCAGTGGCTACGTTGGTGTGGCACCTTAGTCTGTACCAATATCCCTTGTGTTGCAACGAGGAGAATATGGGTCTTCTAAGGAGTCATCAAACACCAACCGACCTTAGAACCCCAAATTGACCAAACTTGGCCATAGAACAGTAGCAGTATGCTACACTCATTGAGGCTAAACTCTCGCGATGGTTCTGGCCGCAAGAAAAGATTGCGATGCTGGAGTTATGACCGATTGAGGGTAGTCAAGGATTTGAGATCCTCTAGAACCCGGTTACTTTTGATAGGACAGGTTTTAACCAACGAAACTAAAAGAGGGTAATACCTAAACTACATGCTGGCCTAAAACCTAAGGGTTGTCTTGTGTGACTTGTGTGCCTTATCAATGTGAATACTTGTGGTTGTTTCATCATAGCATCATACCATCATACCATTGCATGCATCCTGTATAAGGACTGACCCATTTCAAAGACAAGAGGGTTTCATCTTTGCTCTGTTTTGTAGGACATCATGATGCCCGTGCGTAGGAATACTATCCGGCTCAACTTTGTTCAACCACCAACTTTGCTCAAGGAATTGGTTGGTAGGATTCCAAACACTACTTCCTTCATCAAGAGGCATGGTTCTCTCCTCGGTTTGATCACTTCAAAGTGGGACCAACAACTGATAAGTGTCCTGACCCAGTTTTATGATCCCCTGTATCATTGCTTCACCTTTCAAGACTTCCAGCTGGTCCCTACCCTGGAAGAATTCTCTGACTTGCTTGGTATCCCTGTTTTGGAGCAAACTCCATTCACTGGTTGGGAGAAGACTCTTAGGCCTGAAGAGATTGATGCAGTCCTGCCCTTGACCAAAGAAGAGGTAATGGCCAACTGGGAAACTAGAAGTGGAATTAAGGGCTTTCTGGTTAAGTTTCTGGTTGGCAAAGCTAATGATTTCTGGGATGACTTAGACTTCAAGGCGTACGAAGACATTCTGGCTCTTTTGATCTATGGTCTGGTGTTGTTTCCAAATCCTGACACCTTTATCAGTATCTATGCCATAAGGATCTTCATGTCTTGGAATCCTGTACCCACTCTTTTGGGTGATATCCTGCAACAACTCTATGCTCGTACTGCCCGAAGACGGGGAACTCCGTGGTGTTGTGCTCCTTTTCTAGTGAGATGGTTTATTTCGCACCTTCCTAAGTTCGTGCTGAAGAATGAAGAAGGAAAGGGTTGGGCTCATAGGTTAATGTCTCTCACTGATAATGACATCACTTGGACTCTCAGAGGTTTGGATGAGGTAGCTGTTATTGATCGTTGCGGAGAATACCCTGATGTTCCATTGATCGGCACTCAGGGAGGAATTTCTTATAATCCATGTTTGGCTCTCCGTCAGTTTGGAAGAGCCAGGAGAGCAGGGCCTCATGAGATGTTGGTTCCTCACTTCCATTTTGAATTTCAGGTAGACAGTGACGAACTACGCCATGGATTCATTAAGGCTTAGGGCAGAATTCACAAAGCTGGCCCACATGAGTTGGGACCAAAGACTTTTCTACCAATGGAACCCTATTACAGATGGGTCCGCATCCGTGCTCAGAAGTTAGGTATGCCGTATGAAGCTGTCAGACCTGTCATTCTTGAATCTCTTGATGAAGATGGGGTTCCTCCAACTGTCCTCCCTCCTCAGATACCCACTGATGTTGATACACTAAAGAGATCTTGGGCGCAGCTAAAGGAAGAACGGGATTTTTATCGGGAAAAGTTCAACGAACAGGAACGGAAGATCCAGAAGCTGACTAAGCAATTGGAGGAAGAGCAGACCCTGAATGACTATATCCGCACTGAGAAGAGGAGGCCATGGGAGCACTGATGGGCTTTGGATGTTTCTTTTACAGCTTTTATTTCCTTTTCAGTATTTTCATTCTTGTAATGCCTAAGGGCCAATTGTTGAACAATTTAAAGTTTGAATCTAATGAAGTGTGTTTCTTTTTTGTCTATAAAGTTGAATCCCGATTATCTTTGAAAACATAGATCATACGCATTTCATTGCATCATGTGCATAACAGGTACCCTTCTTCTACAGGTTGCTTAATCTTCTTCGCTGTTTATTAGAGCACTCAATTATCATGTCTTCCGAGCCTACCACCGAGCAAGCTATCAAGGCCCTCCAGGCCCAGAACGCCCAGTTTCAAGAGATGGTTATGAGCTTAGCCCAAGGTCAACAAGAGTTGAAGGCTCTGCTACTGAAGAAGAAGAAGAAGAGGACTGCGTTGTTCAACACTGGACGCAGGTTTGGGAATACACTCCATAACGAGGCTGATCCAACTACTTCCTCTGCAGAGAAGGACAGTCCCCAAGGGGGAAGGGCTCCTAGTCCTGCAGTCTCCGACAACGAGACGGATTACAATGACGAACAGTACCCTCCTGCTGCTGACAGATACAAAGAACTAGAGGACCGTTTAAGTTCCATGGAGATTCAAAAGGTGTCGGGGTTGGATTTCAGAGATTTAGGGTTATCTTCTGGGGTGGTGATCCCACACAAGTTCAAGGCGCCTGCCTTTGCAAAGTACGACGGGGCTTCCTGTCCCAAGCTGCATCTCCGATCATATGTAAGGAAGATCCAACCTTACACTGCAGACAAGAACCTTTGGATCCATTTCTTTCAGGATAGCCTTTCGGGGTCTCAACTCGAATGGTTCTATCAGTTAGACGGAGCCAGTATCCGAAACTGGGAGGATTTGGCTGCTGCGTTTTATAGACAGTATCAATACAATTCTGACCTCGCTCCCACACGTACCCAACTTCAGGGTATGTCGGTGGGAACGGACGAAGGATTCAAGGAATATGCGCAAAAGTGGAGAGACTTGGCTGGCAGGGTGCAGCCTCCTTTGACTGACCGTGAACTTGTTGACATGTTTCTAGGGACCCTGTCTGGTCCATTCTTCAATCATCTGATTGGTAATTCCTCCGCTGGGTTTACAGATTTGATCTTGACCAGTGTAAGGATAGAAGCTGGAATCAAGTCAGGGAAGATACATAAAGGTGCCTCCGCGAGTACTGAGAAGAAGCCTTTCAAGAAGGAAGTTAGTGCGGTTTATGGTCCTAGAAGACAAGTTAAGCCGGAACGCCGCCAAGTTGTCAATGC
This sequence comes from Vicia faba, assembly GCA_948472305.1. Classification (NCBI taxonomy): domain Eukaryota; kingdom Viridiplantae; phylum Streptophyta; class Magnoliopsida; order Fabales; family Fabaceae; genus Vicia; species Vicia faba. Next base: position 361,128,206 of record OX451738.1, read on the forward strand.
ATTGGTCATTTCGAAGCCTGTTGCTGCTCCTCCGCAGTATAATCAACAAAGGGGTGAGAGGCCCAAAAGGCAGTACACTCGGCTTAACATGACCCTGTCTCAGATTTTGCCGTAACTATTGTCGACCAACCTGGTAACTATCAAAGAAGCTCCGAAGGTGGTGAATACAGCTTCTCCAAAATACAACCCCAACGCCCGTTGCGCTTATCACTCTGATATCCCCGGGCATAATACAAATGATTGCTGGGCCCTAAGAAATAAGGTTCAAGACCTTATCGATGCCAAGGAAATACAATTCGAGGCGCCCGAGAGGCCAAATGTTGTGACTGCTCCTATGCCCCAGCATGGAGTAAATGCCGTTGAGGAAGATTTGTATGCTGTTTCGGTGGATGATGTTGCTACCCCTCTATTGACTGTTAAGAGGAACCTGTTGTTAGCCGGTTTATTTCCGGGTTGTAGCAAGGGTTGCCTCCTGTGTGCTGTTACCCCTACCGGTTGTCCGCTGCTGAAGTCAGGCATCCAAAGCCTGATGGATAGCAAAGAGATTCTGTTCAAGAAGACCGCTGTTCCTTTTGTTCCCGCTGAAGAAGTATCTGTCGTCACAATTTTCAACAATCCTACCAAGGCTCCCCCGAGGAAGCCAGTCAAAATCATGTCTGTTGCACCCATCACTATTACTGTTCCGGGGCCCCTCCCCTATGAATCTGACAAGGCTGTCCCATGGCACTATGGGGCAGATGTGTATGTGCTTGGAGTGAAGCAGGAGTTCAACACCGGTACCAGTATCAGTAACATCACTGGTCCAGCTAAAGTAACTCGCAGTGGCAGGCTCTTCTCGCCTGACATTGCGCCACCAGTTATCTGAAAACCTCTTATCATCACACCCGCAAGTGTGCATGTTTCCCTTCCGAATCAAGTTCTTGTATCTACCCCTGCCGCCGAGTCCTCTGATGCTCGGGGCAAAGGAGTTGCTACCGATTTGCCTGCCCGGACGGAGGCACCAAAGACGACCGCTGTTGAAGCCTCCCAGCAAGAGATGGAGGAAATCCTTAAGATAATCAAGAAAAGCGATTTCAACGTCGTAGAACAGCTGGGGAATACCCCCTCCAAGATCTCCATGCTATCATTGCTGCTATGCTCAGAGGCCCATGCCAAGGCCCTGATTTCATTTCTGAAGACGGCCCATGTGCCGCAAGAGACATCTGCAGATCAATTCACTGACTGTGTGGCCAATTTGACAGCTGACAATGGCTTGGGTTTCTCGGATGCTGATCTTACCGCCAAGGGAAAGAACCACAATGATGCCCTGCATGTCTCCATAGAATGCAGGGGCACTACTCTCACACACGTATTGGTGGACACCGGTTCTTCCCTGAATGTATTGCCCAAGAAGGCCTTAGACCGGTTGGATTGTGAGGGCCTGGAATTGAAGCCTAGTAACATCATTGTTAGAGCCTTCGACGGTTCTAAGAGGATGGTGCATGGTGAGGTAGACATTCCTATTCGTGTGGGTTCCCAAGTCTTTGATTCAACGTTCTATGTGATGGATATTCGTCCATCTTATTCTTGTTTGCTGGGACGACCTTGGATTCACAAAGCGGGGGTTGTGACCTCCACTCTACACCAGAAGCTCAAATACCCTGTCAGAGGGAAGATTGTTACTGTGCAGGGGGAGGAAGAATACATGGTTAGTCATCTGAATTCCTTCCGGTATATTGAGATGGACGGGGAGTTTATTGAAACCCCCTTTCAACATTTTGAAGAAGTGCCACAAACATTGGCAGCAGCAGAAACAGTGACTAAAGAGGGTTCTCCTTTGAAGATGGCCTCCTTAAAGGATGCCCGGGCTGTAATTGAGAAAGGCGAGTGCGTAAACTGGGGTCGGCTTCCTGACTTCACTCCAAAGACTGACAAGTTTGGGCTCGGCTTCACTGCAGAGGCTCAAAGGACTGTTCGCAAAGCAAGGATCGGAAAACCTCCGGTATTCATCACCAACCCAGGAGTGAATGCTATTGAGGACGACGTAGAGGAAGCGGAATTTGACAGCTGGATCTACCCGACAACCGACAATGGACCAAGCAACTGGACGGCAAAAGATTTTACACCTATTACTTTTGTCACTCAGTAATGAACTCTTTTGTTTTCAATTTGTAACAAACAATATGTTGAAACTTTTATAGCGCGGTGTCCTACCCGGGGCACCGTGGCTCCATTTGTGAGGGCTTTTTGTATGACATTTCATATATCATTAATCAAAACATTGGACGTTTGCTGCATTTCAAATCTTGTGTTATTTTTCTTTCTTTGTTATGTATTCAAAACAACTATATTTACACACACTCACTTATACAGGTTCTAATCCACTCTGGATCTCACTGGTAACGACTCTGCTACTGCCAGTTATGACTTCGAAAATCCGATCAACTTAGCCGAAGACGAAGGTGAAGATGATTGCGAAGTGCCTGGTGAACTTGCAAGACTGCTACTCCAGGAAGAGAGGGCCATTCAACCGCATGAAGAGCCAGTGGAAACGGTAAATCTGGGTACTGAGACAGATAGAAAGGAAGTCAAGATTGGTGCCAATCTGGAGATCAGTGTGAAACAACGATTGATTCAGATGTTGCATGACTACATGGAAATCTTTGCTTGGTCTTACGAAGACATGCCTAGTTTGGATGCCGACATCGTGGTTCACCACCTGCCTACCAAGGAAGATTGCCCTCCGGTAAAACAGAAGGTCCGCCGCATGCGTCCAGAGATGTTCGAGAAGATCAAAGCTGAGGTTATGAAACAATTTGATGACGGGTTCCTAGCGGTGACTTCTTACCCTCAGTGGGTTGCCAACGTGGTTCCAGTACCAAAGAAGGATGGTAAAGTCCGAATGTGTGTTGATTTCAATGATTTGAACAGGGCCACCCCCAAGGATGATTTCCCTCTGCCTCATATCGATGTTCTGGTTGATAATACCGCTCAGCATAAAGTTTTCTCCTTCATGGACGGCTTCTCCGGTTATAATCAGATCAAGATGGCTCCTGAAGACATGGAGAAGACCACTTTCGTTACTCAGTGGGGCACCTTTTGTTACAAGGTCATGCCTTTTGGGTTGAAAAATGTTGGGGCAACCTACCAACGTTCCATGGTTGCTTTATTTCACGATATGATCCATCACGAGATAGAAGTGTACGTCGATGATATGATTGCAAGATCTCAAACTGAGGAGGAACACCTTTACCATCTACGGAAACTGTTTGACCGTCTGAAGTTGTACAAGCTGAGGTTGAACCCAAACAAGTGCACCTTTGGGGTGAGGTCTGGAAAATTGCTAGGCTTCATTGTAAGCGACAAAGGTATTCAAGTGGACCCTACCAAGGTTAAAGCCATTCAAGAAATGCCGACTCCCAAGACAGAGAAAGAAGTCAGAGGCTTTCTAGGACGTCTGAATTACATCGCCTGATTCATCTCGTACCTAACTGCTACTTGTGAACCAATCTTCAAGCTGCTGAAGAAGGATCAGGTAGTACGTTGGAACGATGAATGTCAGGCCGCTTTTGAAAAGATAAAAGAGTATCTCCAAGAACCACCCATCCTCATGCCACCAGTGGAAGGGAGACCTCTAATACTATACTTGACAACTCAATGGGGTGTGTGTTGGGGCAGCATGACGAGTCTGGCCGAAAAGAGCACGCTATTTATTACCTGAGCAAAAAGTTTACCGACTGTGAGACTCGGTACTCACTGCTCGAGAAAACTTGCTGTGCTCTGGTATGGGCTGCTCGCCGGCTGAGACAGTATATGTTGACTCACACTACTCTGTTGATTTCAAAAATGGATCCAATCAAGTACATATTCGAAAAGCCTGCTCTGTCCGGAAGAATAGCAAGATGGCAAATGATCTTGACAGAATATGACATCCAGTACATAACTCAAAAAGCAATCAAAGGAAGTGTATTGGCAGACCATTTGGCACACCAACCTGTGGACGATTACCAGTCGTTGAACTTTGAATTTCCGGACGAAGATATCATGGTAGTAACTGATTGTTAAGTACCTGGACCGGATGAAGGACCTGAGGAAGGATCCCGATGGTCTATGCACTTTGACAGAGCCTCAAACGCTTTGGGTAATGGTATTGGCGCTGTGATCATATCCCCTAAAGGCACTCATACTCCACTCACTGCCCGACTATGTTTTAACTGCACCAATAACATGGCGGAGTATGAGGCATGTATCATGGGTCTTCAAGCTGCAATCGACTTAAGGATCAAGTTTCTGAGTGTATTCGGAGATTCCGCTCTCGTGATCAATCAGGTCAAAGGCGAGTGGGATACGAAACACCCAAATCTTATTCCTTACAAGGAGTATGTGCTGACATTGCTTCCCCACTTCGAGGAGATAACTTTTGAACACTTCCCAAGAGAGGAGAATCAGTTGGCATACGCGCTGGCTACAATGTCTTCCATGTTAAAGTCAAGTGGGACAACAAAGCGCCCCGAATCATTATCTGGAAATTGGACGAACCTGCATATTGCTGTGATCTTGAGGTTGAAGAGGTAACAGAGAAACCCTGGTATCACGAAGTAAAGAGGTACTTGGAAGCTCAAGAATACCCCGAAGGTGCATCCGTTAATGACAAGAAATTCTTAAGAAGGTTTGCAGCAAAGTTCTTTCTCAGTAATGGCATTCTCTACAAGCGAAACCATGATTCAACTTTATTGCGTTGTGTGGATAAGACTGAAGCAGAAAAGATCATGGCAGAATTACATGAAGGTACATTCAGAACACATTCCAGTGGACATACCATGGCGAAGAAAATCCTTCGGGCGGGGTATTTCTGGTCCACAATTGAAGCCGACTGTTATCAGCATTCGGGAACTTGTCATAAATTCCAGATCTATGCGGATAAGGTGCACATTCCTCCGGTACCTCTGAACGTCTTGATAGAACCTTGGCCTTTTGCAATGTGGGGCATCGATATGATCGGCGAGATCCGACCTACGGCATCCAACGAGTACCGTTTTATCTTGGTAGCGATTGATTACTTCACAAAGTGGGTTGAAGCAGCTTCCTACGCCACTGTAACCAAGAGCGTCGTGGCACGATTCATTCGACACAACATGATCTGTCGATACGGTGTACCTGAAAGGATCATTACGGACAATGGTACCAATCCTAACAACAAAATGATCACTGAGCTCTGCGAGCAATTCAACATACAACACCACAACTCTTCACCTTACCGGCCGAAGATGAATGGGGTTGTAGAAGCAGCAAATAAGAATATTAAGAAGATTGTGCAGAAGATGACAGTGACCTATAAAGATTGGCACGAGATGTTACCGTTTGCTCTTCATGGGTACCGTACCTCAGCAAGAACGTCAACCGGGGCAACTCCCTTCTCCTTGGTCTATGGCATGGAGGCAGTCTTGCTGATTGAAGTCCAGATACCCTCTCTCTGGATAATGAAGGATGCAGGTTTGAGCGAAGATGACTGGATCCAGACTCGACTTGATCAATTAAACCTGATTGACGAAAAGAGACTCACTGCCATCTGTCATGGTCAAACGTATCAGAAACGGATGATCAGGGCATTTAACAAGAAAGTCAGACCACAAGAGTATCAAGTCGGGGACCTGGTAATCAAGCGCATCATTCTTACTCAAAGTGATCCCAGGGGAAAATGGACCCCTACGTACGAAGGGCCATTTGTGGTTAAACATGTGTTCTCAGGAGGAGCCATGATCCTAACCACCATGGGTGGTGACGACCTTCCTCACCCCGCTAATGCAGACATAGTAAAAAGATACTACGCGTGAACTAAGGACCCGCTAGGTTGACACACCTAGGCAAAAATAAGGGCTTCCCGGCGAACCAAAAGGGTTCGGGCAAAAATAAGGGATGAAATAAAATAAAAAAATCTGTACACCCGGCAAGTCGAAAACCTGAAAAGGCGGCTTGGGCAAAAAATGGGTATCCCGGTGGACTGAAAACCTGAAAGGGAAGTCCAGGCAAAAGTTAGGGATGAAGCATAATACTATGTCTCATTAGATCACCTTGCATCCAGAATTCGGCATCAGCTATCAGGGCTCAAACTTCGGCATCGATCAATCAGCCTCACCTTCAACTAAGCGGCAAAATGATGAGACGCTTGAAGACATAACGGCGATAGCAGAGTCGTTACCCAATGGGATTAGTTTTTCACATAGTTGTTTTGTTTCCTTTTCAAAATTGTATAAACTCCATGTTGTTCGGCGGCGTTCTCTTACTAGGACGTCAGCCTCCTGTACGTAAACGCCTATTTACAGGAAAATTTCAAAATCAATACAAGTTCGATTTTTCAGACAAATTATCCATTGCTTTTCTTTTTTTGTTTTGTTTTGCAAAGAACGTCCAATGTTCATTTTTGATATATGTATTTGACGTTAAATTGCTAGATCATAAATGTTTATATACGAAACAAAGGATTAATGACAGGTGACATCAGAAACATGGGGCAATTTTGAAGTGACCAAGCGGTCTAGTTGCTTTGTCCGCCAAGGTACCAAGGTAGGTTCAATTGAAGAACATGATCAAGCTACCTCAACAATCTCCAGCGGAGTTCATCAAATTCTCCGACATAATTTATCAGCAGAATCCCCAGCGGAGCTCTCATCAAAGCCTCAGCGAACTATCTCTTCCCACGGAGTACTTCCCCTCAGAGTGATCTCCCCAACAAGTGTATGCCCCAACGGAGTCATCTTCCCCTATCGGTTTACCTTGCAACCATCATCCCCAGCGGAAACGAAGAACTCTTCTCTTCAATATCAGCCCAAGATTTGATTCCCTGGCCGGTCGTCAAGGATTTATTTTCCTAGATGAAAATACATTCATGGACGTTTCATATTTCATACATCCTATTTACATACATGACAAAGTGCACACAACACTAACTCATTTTGAGCATCATGACATCATGCATCTCATACATCATGACATTGCATACCATTGATATTTTACCTTTTCAGGAAAAAGATCAATCCAAAAAATGATTACTATCAAATATCACGAATCCAGATTCGATTCCTGTATCTAGCCAGGGCACATCTGTGAGTGATTGATTGTAGACTCGATACCTGTATCTAGCCAGGGCATATCTGCATAAAGAGTATGAAGGTCAACCCCTGTATCCAGCCAGGAAAGCCATCTCCATCAACCTTTTACAATTCCGGATTCGATACCTGTATCCAGCCAGGGCACATCTGACAACAACATTTTCCAGATTCGATACCTGTATCCAGCCAGGGCACATCTGACGACAACATTTTCCAGATTCGATACCTGTATCCAGCCAGGGCACATCTGACGACAACATTTTCCAGATTCGATACCTGTATCCAGCCAGGGCACATCTGACGACAACATTTTCCAGATTCGATACCTGTATCCAGCCAGGGCACATCTGACGACAACATTTTCCAGATTCGATACCTGTATCCAGCCAGGGCACATCTGAAGACATTTTCCAGATTCGATACCTGTATCTAGCCAGGGCACATCTGACGACAACATATTCCAGATTCGATACCTGTATCCAGCCAGGGCATATCTGTATGAAAGGACTGAAGATCAACACCTGTAACAAGCCAGGAAACATCTTCCTCTCTCAAAGCACGCAAGTTCTCGCTAAGGAATCTCTTACGCGATCAACACTTCCAAATGGCATCTATAAGCCCATTCCCGACAAGGTTCTGTCACACTTCCAGATGGCATCTATAAGCCCATCCTCCTATCCATCCTATCTCCAAATGGCATCTATAAGCCCATTCCCGCCATCACATTGCTAATACTCCAGCATGCGAGTGCAAATTTCCGGGCACTCTAGTGTCCAATCTCCTTTTACCCTCGAGTCGCGAAAGGAAAACTTGCCCTTCTAACTCTTCAGGTCCAAGAAGATTGAACAGGGGCAACTGTTGTACCCCAAAATTTGCCCTCACATTTTTCCTCAAGAAATCACAGCTTCAGGCGTTTCCTGATTTTTCAAACTGGCTCAAGAATAAGTCAAACAGACGTTTCTCGTCAGTCAGACAAAATTAGGGTTTTCATTGGTTTTTCATGGCTCTAGAACAGCTCATACAGTTTGCTTAGGGTTTTGGTTGATTTTGGCTCAACTTTGATCAGGCGAACGTTTCTTTGATATTTGGTCAGGAATTAGGGTTTTTAGGCGCGGTTCCTCAGAAAGATTTAATTCTACAGTGCTTTTCAAGTTATGCTGGGATGTGGATTGAAACATTTGGATTGAGTTCGCATTGTGTGATTAAATCAGTAAAAGGAAAACACGCCTGGGCAATTGTTGTGATTGACTGTTGCTTTGCTTTGGATGTTGGAAGTGCCAAGTTTATTAATTGATCAATGCTGAGACAATGTTTATTTAATTATTTATTATTCTAAGATTAAATAGTTGGAATTTATTTTCAATTATCTTAATTTAAAGAATTATAAATAATAAAGTAAACAATTGAAAAGAGGATAAAAAGAATTAATTGGATAAAAGGAATTTTTATTTCATCTTTGAATATTTGTTACAATTGTTATTTAAATACGAGTATTCATTTACAAAGTATTTATAATAATGATATTACATTTATTCAAATTTAAATAAACTATCCTAATATTTTTCTAAGTCTTCAATTCTTCATCCTCCATCTTTCGCTTTTCCTCTCCATTTGATTTTTTATCTGCACAGAAAAGAAGAAAAAAAGTCAATTGAAGCGGATAAATAATTAAAAAAAAAAGGGAAGCAGACAATTAAAGTTTGGGTTCATCATTAAAAGCAAATGGCCGGGATCAGTTAACCCTCTCTGCAAATCACGGGATTTCTCCCGGTTCACAAAGAGGGATGAAAAATATTTGCAAATTAAAAATGAATGCACAAGTTAAAAATTGCACAATTCAAAGTTTGTCAAAAAAAAACTGCACAGTTCAAAGCAAGACAGCATATGCAAGTCAAAGTCACAATTTCAAAACTAAGTCAACAAGCTGCCAAAAATTATCTCAAGATATCAAAATACCCAAGATGCCAAAACTGTAACAAAGATGCAGAAGAGCTGAAGAAGGAAAGTATGCAGGACTAAGCTACTTATGCAAGCAAACTAATTCCAATTTCATCATTTCCAGGCCAATTTGCTTTTTCAGAATTAATACATGTTAAGCAATATAATATGCTTAAGTATTGGAGAGAGAGAAAAAGAGAGGAGAAGTGTAGGCTTACTGGTTTTTGGCTTTAGGCATAAAGAAATATAAACACAGAAACTGCAATAAAACAGTGAAGCAGAAGGCAGAAGTATGAAGGAATTGGAATGCAAACAAAACTGTCAATAAAAAGTAACAGAATATTTTTTCCACATTAAAACCTTGCAAGTTTGCCCATCAGTTTGACCAAGGAAACGATATCAAAAATCAAAAACATTCAAAAGGCCTCGCGCCCAAGAGCCTATCACACAGTTCAGCACAAGCCCAAACACAAAAACCTGATTTAAACCTCCAACAACACAAAAACTGTCAAGGCTTAAGAACCAAACAGAACTCAGAACATAAAAACCCCTTCAAGAACTGTCAAACTGCCTCAACAAGCCCAAGCTTTGAACCTCTTTCAAAACCTTCATAATCGTTCAAACATTGGCAAAAAACCCAAAAAAGCATCCAAGGCCTTACCATTCAAACCACAAAATGGCTAGCCTTAAAACACAAAAAACCAGTATAACCTGCTAAAGTACTCAAGCATAAACCAGTAGAACCTGTCCAGCTCTAGACCTAAGCCACAAAAACCTTAAAACCACAAACTTCAGACAGATATAACCGGCTAAGCCTAACCTGAAGCATAGCCTCACAAAAAACCTTACCTCCTGTCAAAAAGCACAAATCTGCATAAACCATCACCGATAAACATCCAACCTGAACCATCAAACAGCATAACAGCCATAACCATCAAAATCTGTCAACCCTGATAAGCCTAAAACCAGTAAACTCGTCAAAGTCCTGTTAACCTTTCAAGGCCCCCCAAAAAAAAGCTATCGACCTGTGTCAAACCTGAATCATAACCAAGCCACAAGCCCTCAGAAATACTCATCATTGGGCTAAAGAACCAAATCATACAGCATCAAACAAATATTCAAACATACCAACCAACACATCCAAGCAACTCAAAGCAGCAAAGAGAGAAGAAGAGAAAAATATATCGAAGTGGTTCAGTTCATCATCATCACCAAGGCAGCAAAGAGAGAAGAAGAGAAAAATATATCAAAGTGATTCAGTTCATCATCATCATCAAGGCAACAAAGAGGCAAAGAAATCAAACAAAGGTTCTCAGGTCATAATCATCATCAAACCTGAAGAGGCAAAATAAGATACCAAGGCGCGCGCGTCCTCAAGCCACCGCGTCACTGCTTCCCTCGCCGTCCGGCCCTCCACGCGCCTCTGGTCCACCTCGTCTCCACCTCCAAGGATAGAGGTATAAACCCATCCCCCTTCTCCTTTCACAAAAACAACAGCATTTAATCCGAATCAGTAAGCAAAAAATAAAACATATGAGATATAAACTGAAACCCTAACGTGAACGATTACGGATTCATTACCTTGTACAACACCGCTGGAGCAATCGTTGGAGGGAGAAGAGGTGGAGGCTGCACCGGTGGCCATTGGGCGAAGAAGGAAACTCAGGCGAAGGTGGGAGAATGAACAAAGAAGACGAAGAGCAAGTGAACGGCGCGCCTCTGCATGTTACGAACCCCAATCCGTTCCAAATGAGCACAAGTCATCAAACCCTAAAAATTAGTTTGTGAAACATTTGGGCCTTGCCCTCTCTCAGCCTAAGCCCAAGGCATGTTCCTGATCACACCCCCCATCCTGCTTCTGAATACTCTTGGTTTGGGCCCTAAAAGAATCAAAGGCCCATTCAAATCTCCAAACCCTTTTTGGAATTTAAAACCTATTTTAATTTCTTTTGTTAATAAATTAATATGACTTTTTTTTTTACATCAAATTTTTTAATAATACTTTTTATAACATAATTCTAATTTTGAACAAAATATATTTTTCCTCAAACTTAAAACATTTTCTTTCAATTAAAATTCTTGTATAAATATATATATTAATACTAATTACTAATATATAAGAAATAAAACTTAAAATATTTTTATTTGTACATTAATACATTAATACATAAAATACATAAAAATACATTATTTAAAACACTTTTTTTTATTTTATTAAAACTTATTTTGATTTATACATAAATTCTCTTTAAGTTAATACAATTTCTTAGAAATAATTTGTACATAATCAATTAAAATACATATTTTAATATACATAATATAATTAAAACTTAAAACATTTTCCTTTCTTTTAATTAAAATACTTGTTCTTGTACATATCAAACAAGGATATAAAAATACAAATTTAAATCAAAAACGGATGACAATACTTGATAAATAAACGATACTTAATTTTCTTATTAAATTCACAGTTCGCAACTTGTAAACAATTCTCATGCATGTACACTTAGACAATACATTTTACATTTGATGCATTATACATTTGCTATGTTTTGCTATACCTTGATTATATTTGATCGCGATTCGATTTGGTTGTAATTATTTAAGTCTCATCCCCATTTGTGAATTTGTACCCCCACTCATGGATACCATTTGTAATAGCGTAGACTTTAAAATTCCCGCAATTTACCGCTTTCGAATTATACCATGGTTAGACCTAGGGCTTGCATGTACATAAAATCGAACGCTAGATAACCTAATACAAAGACAAATGCATGAAATCAATACACGATCACACTTGCACCCCCTAGGGTGATCCCACATGTTGCCTTCCAAAATGGGCCATGCTTGCACGTCGAGTTTCTTTGGCAAAACAATCAAATGATCATAAGTCCCTCGATGACGCTTTCGAAAGTCGCCTATCAAAATGATCAAGTCCCTTTAAGCAAATTGCAAAAGACACTTGGCACCATTGCATTCATGGTCCATATGATGACCCGTGCCCGTCCCGTTTAACTTCCTAAACGCAAGATTGTCCACCAAATTCAATGGTGGAACAAAATTGTTAAAAAAGGGTTGAAAACATAAAGAAAACCTTTGAGTACAATAGGGGTAGACAAAACTCTTAGTTACTTGAGATCAACTTGCAAAAACACTTGCCTTCTTTTCAAAAACCACACTTCATACACACTTTTAAAACAAACTCTCAAAAACATTTGAAACATCTTTTCGAAAAGATACACACTTTTGTAAAACACTCAAACACAAGTCAATTACATTGGTTGCCGAAACAAAGGCGTCTATTTCAAAAACATTTTCAAAACACACACATACACCACAATTTCAAGCAATCAAGGCAAGTGATCTAAAAAACCAAGTAACTAAGAGCCCATGGATAACCATGGATGAAAAGGGTGCTAATACCTTCCTTTTTCATAATCTACCCCTCGAACCCACGAAATATCTCAAAAGGTTTTTGCTGTGATTTTTAACCTTTCCTTTAGGATAAAATAAAAAAGTCGGTGGCGACTCTTGCTCAACCGAACAAGTGCGAATACAAACGCAAAACTAAAGTCAGTTCTCCCACCGTATCACAAAACTCAATTTCTTTGGCTTCAAGCAAATCTTGTACTTTGTTTCTCAGGGCCCAGCAATCATTTGTATCATGGCCTGGACTCTCGAAATGGTAAGTGCACCGCGCGTTAGGATTGTATCTAGGAGAAGTAGTGTTTGGATTCTTGGGAGCCTCTCTCAAGGTTGCCAAGTTGGATTTTAATAGATGAGCAGAATTTCAGCCAACGTCATGTTGATGCGGGTAAACTGTCGCTGCGGTCTTTCCACCCTTTGTTGATTGTTGCGTTGTGGAGAAACTGTGGGTCTTGGTATCACTACAACATTCACCCTTTGACGGTGTTCAGCTCTGCTTTGGCCCCTTGGGCCATAGACTGCACTAGATTCCTTCTTATAGATGAAAGTCTTCTTTACTAAATTTGACGAAGCATCCTTCTGAATTTTACCACTTTGAATGCCAGCCTCCACTCTTTCTCCAGTCAAAATCAACTCAGTGAAACCAGATGACGAGTTGCCGATCAAGTGATTAAAGAACGGACCAGATAGCATCCCCAGGAACATGTCAACCAACTCCCTATCAGATAAAGGGGGTTGGACTCTTCCAGCCAAGTCTCTCCACTTCTAAGCATAGTCCTTAAAACCTTCACCTGCACCCATGGACATACTCTGGAGCTGAGTACGAGTGGGAGCAAGGTCGGCGTTGTACTGATACTGCTTGAAGAAAGAAGCAGCAAGATCCTCCCAGTTTCGGACACTGGCTCCTTCCAACTGATAGAACCATTCAAGCTGAGTCCCTGACAGACTATCTTGAAAGAAATGCACCCACATATTTCTATCAGCAGTGTGGGGTTGGATTTTCCTGACATACGAACGGAGATGGAGTTTTGGACAGGATACTCCATCGTACTTGGAAAAAACCAGAGCTTTGAACTTATGAGGGATCCCCACCCCCAATACCAGTCCCAATTCTCCGAAATCCAAACCAGGCATTTTCTGAATATCCATAGCGCTCAGACGGTCTTCTAGCTACTTGTATCTATCCTCGGCAAGAGGATATTGCTCATCATCGTAATCCGTATCGTTATCAGAAACTGCAGGACTAGGGTCCTTTGTCCTTTCTTGGTTCTCCCCGTCCTTGGATGAGGAGGTCAGATCAGCTGGTTGTCTCAACCTTTCTCCGAATCTTCTACCCATGTTTAGAATACCGACCTTCTTCTTCTTCTTCTTCTTCTCTTTTAGAATAAGGGTCTTCAGATCCTCTTTCCCTTTAGCCAGACTTAGGAACATATGTTGGAATTGGGCGTTATGTGCCTGAAGATCTTTGAGGGCTTGATCAGAAGACATGTCTACTATGATAAACAGCGAAGAAGATGATAAACCTGTAAGGGTACCTGTAATGATGTGCATGATAATGGGATGCGCATGTAATGATTTCAAAGACTTTGGGAGATTTAAATTTGTAAACCAAAAATGAACAAAAATTTATTAGCTTAACTTTGAAAAGTTAAACAATTCCTTTAAGGCATTACAAAGAAGTAAATAAAACAAAATCTAAAACTAGAAAAAGAAAAATCAAAAGTCCCATGGTCGCTTCCTCTTTGTGCTGATATAGTCATTGATCACTCTTTCTTCCTCGAGCTTCCTGGTGAGCTTCAAAATCTTCCTTTCTTGCTCATGGTATTTCTCCTGGTAAGTATCTCGTTCATTCTTCAGCTGAATCCAAGACCTCTGCAACTCCCCAGGATCAGTAGGCATGTAAGGATAGCGAACCGTGTAAGGAACGCCTTCTTCATTAACGGGCTCCACAATCACTGGTAATACAGCCTCATAAGGCATCATGAGCTTCTGAGCACGTGCTCGGACCCACTGGAGGTAAGGCTGCATAGGAAGGGAAGTCTTTGGTCCCAACTCTTGGGGGTCAGATCTGTTCACCATGCCCCAAGCTCGTATAAACCTCTGGCGGTGCTCCTTAATGTCCTTCTTGTATTCAAATACAATGTCCTCAAGAAGCAACTCACGGGGACCATCTCTTCGAGAACGACCAAATTGTCGCAAAGCTAGACAAGGATTGTAAGTTATACCTCTTATGATTACAAGCAATGGGACATTAAGGTATCCCCCACAACGGTCAATAACATCGGTGTCTTCCATAGCCCGGGAACACCAAAGAATATATGTATGAGCAAGTGATATTATTCTGTAGGACCAACCCAAACCTTCTTCGTTCTTTAGCACAGACTTAGGGAGGTGAGAAATAAACCACCTCGACAGCAACGACATGCAACACATAAGAGTCCCTCTTCTCCTCACGGTACGAGTATAGAGGGCATGCAAAATATCTCCAAGCAAGGTAGGCACAGGGTTGCGAGAAAGGAAAATCTTGACAGCATTCACATCTACAAAGGAATCCGGATTCAGGAAGAGGACCAAACCATAGATAAGGAGAGCCAAGATATCTTCAAAAGCCTGAAAATCCAAATTATCCCAGAATAGCTGAGCCTGGTCTATCAGAAATTTGGCTAGAAAACCTTCGACCCCACTCCGTGTTTCCCAATTGGATACTACATCAACCCGTTTCAAATGCAGAGCTGAGGCAATGTCTTCTGGTCTAGGAAATTCTTCCATACTTGTGAAGGGTACCTGTTCGAGGATGGATATACCCAATAGGTGAGAGAACTCTTCCAAGGTGGGTACCAGCTGGTAATCTGGAAAGGTGAAGCAATGATGCACGGGATCAAAGAACTGAAATAGTTCGCTCATCATCTGCTCATCAAGATTTGAAGTAACCAGGCTGAGAAGTTGACCATGTCTCTTAATGAACATAGAAGTCTCAGAAACTCTCGAGGCTAGCTCTTTAAGTTGCGCAGGTATTTGCACAAAGTTGACTCGGAAGGTATTTCTATGCACAGAAGCCATAATCTGCAAAATAGAACAAAGATAAATTCCCTTGGTCTTTGAAATGGTTAGTGTAATGAAACATGAATGCCATGTTATGATGCATGATGTCATGATAAACCACATGTATAGCAAATAACTAGTATTGCAAACACAGTCAAATCACACAAAGCCCTGAGGTTTAAGGCTTGCATGAGGTCAAAGGTAGTACCCTCTTGAAGTTAAGTTGGTTTCAACCTGTCCTAGAAAAGTAACCAGGTTCTAGAGGATCTCAATATCACTGACCATCCTCCATCGGTCATGGTTTCAGCTCACACAATCTTTTCTTGCAGCCGGAACTATCTCGAGAGTATGGTCTCAATGAGTGTAGCATCGAGTATCAACTAGTTCTCATCTTTATACCGAGGTCGGCTATCTCACTACTTTCTAATGGCCAAGTTGGTCGATTAAAGGTTCTAAGATCAGTTGATGCTTAACGACACCACACGGCGGCCCCGTATTCTCCTCGTTTCTCCACAAGGGATACCTGTACCAACTAATGTGCCACATCAACGTAGCTACTACTTCAATCATATCGGTCTACATCGTACAGTTCCCTCACAGTCTATTGCATCTTACCTAAAAGGTGTCCCCATATCTGGGTTAGGATCTATAGTAACTCCCAAACAAAACCCTTAAAAGTAAAGCAATCAAAGCAATCAAGAGAAGCAATTATGATAAACTAGATCCTAAGGTATACCCCACTTATTAAGTCCCTAGCAGAGTCGCCAGTTCTGTGATACGGTGGCAAAACCAACTGTTTGAATGCTGGTTTGCGTTTTGCGTTTTTTGTTCAAAAAATGTCGCGGTAAGCAAGAGTCGCCACCGACTTTTATTTTATCCAACCGGAAGGGAAAAAAGTATAGAAAAAATCCTTTTTCGAGATATTCTGAGTACGGGGGGTAGATTATAGAAAGGGAAGGTATTAGCACCCTTTCTATCCATGGTTTTCCATGGGCTCTTAGGTACTTGCTCATCTTTTTAAAATT
The DNA here is from genome assembly GCA_948472305.1 of Vicia faba. Taxonomy (NCBI): domain Eukaryota; kingdom Viridiplantae; phylum Streptophyta; class Magnoliopsida; order Fabales; family Fabaceae; genus Vicia; species Vicia faba. Next base: position 361,144,725 of record OX451738.1, read on the forward strand.
GCTTGTGTATGTGCTTTGTTTTGAAAAGTTTGACTTCGTGATAACCCTTGTATCAGTCCTCAAAGGTGTGACGAAGTTTGTTTTTGAAAGTTTTGTTTGAAAAGTGTAAGTGTGAAAAGTTTTGTTTTGAGCAAGTACCTACTAGCATCTACCTACTCGAAAAAAGATCGTTTCTATTCTCGTTTCCTTTAGACAACGCTATCCCACTATTGAGAAATAGGTAGCACCGTTGTTGGAGTTTATAGGGGTCAATTCGAAAGGGACGTACGATCACTAAAGCAATGTTAGGATACCTTAGTAATAACCCTAGAGTCTTAAGATCATATTCGAGGCAACATTTCCGAGGCAACGTTTTCGAGGCGACATTTCCGAGGCAACATTTGAATGGGGACATTTGATCTTTTTAGACAGGAGGGCAACCACTAAGACACCTTATACTTAATGATCGTTTACCGAAGGCAGCCGAAGTGAGAGTATACCCTAAGAGTGATATGTGGGAGTGATATGTTTTCAATTATTTAGTCTTTGCACATTAGGGTTTTCTAACTGGATTAATTTGTCATGCATTCTTGTCATACAATCCTATTAGCATACATCTAAACAGTTACATATTTGCGGGAATTAAAATGCGAGAAAGTAAATCTACGCTATTACAAGGCTTCGGGGAGGGGGATTAATTACATAGCCAAGAAAACCGGGAAAAAGCGATAAATAAAAAGCCCTAGATTAAACTATTACAAACCATGAACAATTACAACAATATTGGCAAAAATAAATAACACGCGTGCGATGAATCGAATACGAGACAACTAGGGTTTTGACCCTTGCCTAAACCTAATTGCGATTAATTAAAAAATGGTTTTTTGCTTTGTTTTGTTATTTTAAGAAAATAAAGAAATTATTACATTAAAAAGAAAATCCTAATCCTAATTAATTTTAAATTAAGAAAAATAAATTAATTTTTCCTAAAACCTATTTTTTGTGTTTTTATTTATTTTGAGAAAAAGAGCAAAATTATACTAAATCAAAGGTTTAACCTAATTTCTATTTTTTTGATTTTATTTATGAAAGAACAAATTACCATTTCCTAAATCAAACTAAATTAAATTAACTTTGATAAAAAAAAAAATTAATCCTAATTTTTTTGGTGAATTATTGATTTTATGGTTTTTGTGAAAAAAATGATTAATCTATGAATTAAAGAAAATAAAAAATAAAAATTGAAAGATTTAAATAAATTAAAAAAAGGTAAAGGAAGGAATAATGGGCCTCTATTAGCAATTATGGGGGGTGTTGTTTAAGATTCTGAGCCCAAAAGATCTAGGCCCGTTTGACTTTGCCTAATCCAATATGGCTGTTGATTGGAGGCGTATGGTGGTCCTCCAAGAGTGGCATGTTGATCTGGGTCAGAGATGCGTTTGATGGCCAGATGTTGAGGGTACATGGTGGACGCTGGAGGCTGTAAGTTACTTGAATCCCTGAAACAAAATAGCATGAACATAGTTTGGGATTTGGGGATCGAACCCATGTCCTTATGCATACTTCCACCCCCACGCTACCATCTGTGCTACGTGTTTCTGTTGTACATATAATAACAATAATACACAATATATCAAACACGATGGTTAAATAAAAAAATGCGCGGAATTTCAAAACAACCAATGATGCCCAGGCACGTTGCCTTCTTCTTCCTTGTCCGTCATGTTAGACTGTAAACTTATACCTACGGATGTGGCTCCATGGCTAAAGACCTGTAAACTTCAACAATCAAGAAAACGCATGCTAAATAAATTCTAATTACATGATTCCATTTATCTTGAACCCACGAACACCGTGGTATTACTTTCTTGGACCAATTTTACTGATATAGAGAAACCCCAAAACCTAAGAGCAAACCCTAACAATGGCATCTCTTAATTCCTGTACTAAAAACACAATTAAATACTACCAAAAGCTTGCAAATTCAACGATAAACAAGGATATATGCACAAAACATGCTAATGATGCGTGTACCAATGAAAACAAAATCAAAGTTTTGGGATAAAACCGTGACTTCTGTACCTATGATTCCAGGCGTGAGAAAGCTTACAATTGATTGGGATATGTTCCTGGGATGTCCAGCAATCTATTGGCAATGTGAGAATGGCACGAATTGGCCTCTAGTATGGAAATTGGATCATTACTTTTCTTGAATTTTTTTCCAGTTTTGTTTGCCTCTTTCACGACTGCTCCCACCTCTCCCATGCCTTTGATTGCTTCTGTATATGTACTACAACATGTTAGGTCAACAAAAATAAAATCAATCTTGCCCATTATGAAGATTTGATTTGGTCTTTAATGGAATATGTTTTCTTTCCAATTTTTCTCAAATCCAATCTTTTTCCAACCAAATTAGCCTTGCATGAATTGATTCTCAATTGACAGCATATAAGATCTTCTTTCAATGCAAAAATCATCCCTAAAACACATTATATGGTTTATTTAGATTTGTTTGATTTTATTTGAATTTTAAATGAATAAAAATCAAAATAAATTAAATAAATGAATAAATAAAGCATGGAGGGTCCCATAGGTCGTGGACTATGTTATCATTAAAGTGCAAGCATAAAAAGTTGGGCCCATTTAGCAAAAAATGCAAATTTGAGCATATTTGACTTTTGGCCATTTTGCAAAAAAAGGTCAACTTAGCCAATGCATAACTCTCTCAATTTTGACCCTAGAGAGGTGTTCTTGGATTTTTTTAGAAATCTTGGGATGTCCTCTAAACAACCCTTTTGGTCTCATCTCAATTGAGTCTTCCATGTTCATGTATGAAGCTTTGACCCAAAAGGTGTTTTTGTTGACTTTTCAAAATGATCTATAATGTCCAAATTCATATCTTTTTGTGAGTGCATATTTTGAACTTGGGAGCTGAAGATGAGTTGTAGGGAATTGCATTCTCTTCAAAATTATCTTTGTATGGGTCATTTATGATAAAGTATGAGAAAGTTATGCTTGGTCAAAGTTGAGTTGACTTTTCCTGCAAAACCCTAATTTAGCAACTTTTGGGTTTTGATGAGTTGTGAGCAATCCATGATGAATCATGATCAAAACTTGATAAAATGATGAATGATACTTCAAAATGAGGACGTTTACCAAAAATCTTGAAGTTTGACTGTATGTGGGTCACAGTTTGACTTTTGACCTAGCACAGTCGATTTTCAGGCCTTTGAGCAATTGACTGAGCAAACTTCCTCTGCAAGGCCTGAAACTTGACATGGGTGATCTTGAGAAAATTTTAGGACCTTGGAAGGCATTTGGGATCCTTTGGACTCAATCATATTGATGAAAAATGGAACCCTAATTTGAGGTAGACTACCTTAGGAGAGAGTTTGTCTGGTCAACTCTTAAACTTCCTTGAGCAATTTAGGGACCTCACTTGCCATGTGTTGAGAAATATGGGAGGGAAAATTTTGGGGTACAACAAAGTTCACTAAATTTATTCTAAGACAGGTTGAAGATGAAGATCATGATGCAAAGGTTGAAAACCTTATGGATGAAATCAACTATGATTTTATACAGAAGATGTTGTACTCTTTGTGAATATATGAATATTCAAACAGATGTACCAAACATAATTTATAAGTTATAAACTTACTTAAAGTAAGGTAATATTTCTTGATATCATAGTGTCAAGAAGTTGTTAACTTTCTAAAAGTATGAAATTCAGACTTAAAGCCTCATAAAGTTGTGCTCTTCTGAAAGGAAGACAAGTCAACATTCTGATGCATGCTCTCGTACAAAGATGACACTCAAAAGTTGTGCTCTAAGACGTGTGCTTCAGCAACGTATGCTCTATTAAGAAGTTGTGAACTGTCTGAATGTCTAATACAGTGGAAAATATCAGATCAAATGCTGATGCTTGAGAAGTATAGTGTTTTGGTTGTGATATTAGAATCATGAAACATAAGCGCTGATACATGATGTTGTCATACCCCAAATTTTTCCTACTGGTTTCTAACCATTTTTATTCCTTATTAATTTCTAGAGTTATTATTTGCCTTATAATATTTTGTTGTCAAATTCATATATTCATGGGGTTTAAGTTTATAAAGGGGGGATTTTACCTTATTAAAGAATTAATGGGCCTTTCTAAATCAAGAAAGCCCATGTAAAATTGATCGCCCATTAGGTTTTTTTAGAGAGGAGGTGTATATGCTTGAGACTTTCTAATTCATTTTGATCTTGTTGTAAGCCCGTTAAAGCTTCACTTGCTAATGAAGGGTGTGTCTTAGGTTAGGGGCTTAACATCCCTTTTGTTAAGCCCATTTTGTTTTGGTTAAGGCTTTTTGATTTCACCTTCAGCCCATTTCAAATTTTGAAGGAGGGTTTACTTTATTGAGAATCCTTGGGCCTTTCTAAATAAGAATGACCCATTTATCGACAAAAAAGGTGTAAGTTTAAGATTGCACCTAAGAGGGGGGGGGGGGGGGGGGGGGGAGGGTGAATTAGGTGGTGGTCGATTTTTGACTTATTTTACACTTTCTGGTTTTGTTTTAGTGTTATGGAAAATGGTAAAGTGCAGAAAGTAAAGAGACACGAAGATTTATCCTGGTTCCTTCCACACCCCGGAAGTACGTCCAGTCCCCTTGCAAACACGCAAGAGATTTCACTATTTTGTTAGAACTTTTTACAAGACTCTTCCTAGTCTTATCAACTAAAGACACTAACAAATACCAAGAACACCCTCTTGGATTTCCAATAAGTCTCTTGAGAACAATCCTCTCAAAAGATACCTCTTGTTTCCAACAATGGACAACAAGGAACAAAATTATTCTAATACTTAATTCCAACAATCCTGGAAATAAGTTACACTTTGTATAATTCTATGAAATATGATTTCTTGAAAGATGTTGATCACATAGAGTGACTTCAATGAAGTTTCTTCTTTCTTATCTTGTAAGCAATTCAAACTGTAACACAATGGTTAGAAAATGCTCAAAGATTTCTGTTCTTATATGTGTGAAAGTGCAGAAATCTTTGTTCTTAAAAGTTAAGAAATATGAAGTTTGAATATTTTACAAAGTTCAAAATTATTGCATAAGAGAAGAGTTATTTTATAATTTGAAAGATTTAGTATTTAAAGCAATCAAGATACCTTTCCAAATGGACACTTTTCTGTTTGTAAAACTTGAGAAGATGCAATGTATGAACATGCAACTATTGGAGAAAAGGTGTGAAGGATATCTTGAATCAAGTTCAGATTTTTCAAAAATTACAACGTGTAAATCGATTAGCATTAGATGTAAATCGATTGCACGGGTTTGTAACGTTCTTGTTTTCAAAAAATTTGAAGTGTAAATCAATTAGCATGATGTGTAAATCGATTTACAAGTGTTAAAAGTTAACTCACTTCAGTAATCAATCGATTTACACTCCATGTAAAATCAATTGCTGCCAGGGGCAATCAGATTTTGAAAAAACATGTGTAAATCGATTTACATGATATGTTAATCGATTTACATTAGTGAAAAACTTAGAATTTGCTTTAAACTTAAAATGAAGTGTTGTGGTAAGTGTGTATATCATTTTTGAGCATTTCTAATCAATGTAGTTCAAATGAGGATTGATATACTTGTTTGCTTGCCATGATCCTTGAAGCTTTGAGTGAATGATGCTTTAAGCTAATTCCACTTCTTTTCCTTCTTGCCATAGTGCTTGTTTGTCTTTCATCAAAACTAGCTTGTTTGTCTTTCATCAAAACTAAAGTTGATTTGAGGCTTGAGATTACATTCTCCCCCTTTTTGATGATGACAAACCATCTTTCTTTATGAGTTGTTCAGAATTGGAGCAAAAGGAGTTTTTCCCCCTAAGATAGATTTCTCTCCCTATGGAGAAAAAGTTTTGAAAGCTTGCCCTGTAAAGAAAATTGAATCAAACACCCATAAAGTGCTATCACATCCTTCTCCCCCTTTGACATTATCAAAAAGAAGGGAAAGATGCAACATAAGATGATACTTATAACAATTTGAAACAGATATGAACATAAAAAAAAACTCAAATTTCTAAATATATAGAACGAAGTTCAAATACACATAATAAAAAAACTAACACTTGAAGTAATACAAAAAACATAATGATAAATAATAGGAATTTAATAATATTGGTCAGGAAAATATTAGAAGGGTCCTTGATATGGAAATTGTTGTTGTAGAGGTGGTTCGGTGTATTGAGGAGGCGGAGGTTCTGGATTGTTTAGATCGTATGGAGGAATATGGAGATGTGAGTAGAGGTATGAAAACTGTTGGTTCACATCATTCTGAAAAGCATTGATGCGAGAGGAGGTAGAATCATTTATCGCGGTCCATTGAGCATTGATATTAGTGTTGAGAGATGCAAACTGTTGAGTCATAAAATCCATAACATCTTGGTTGGTTGGACCAGAAGAGGAAGCAGGAGGAGGAACTTCATTTTCTTCTTCATCCGCATTATTGCCTTCATCACCTACAACATCCTCTCCAATATATGTGATGGTTTTTGCTTCAGAATCGAAATGAACACCCATCCGAGAATCAACATTTTTGATGGAGATCCTATTGCTGATTGGATCCATTTCAACCCTCTCAAACCCAGTAAAATCAATATCAAATGCTTCCAAGATCCTTGTGATGAAGTATGCATATGGCAAAAAAGTATCCCTTGTGGCAACTCTTAACATATGCACCACAATCAGTTTAGCCCAGTTTACCGAAATGCCATTTTTCCTCGCATAGAGAATTTGCAATTCTAGATCGGTCACAGTACAATGATTTCCTGCTCTAGGAAATAAAATATATACCAGAAAATAATGGAACAATCTATCATCAATATGAAAATTACCAGCACTCCAAGTGTCCCGAGCCAGAATAACACCGCCAAGACTACGAATCCGCTTTGCACGGTATTCTGCTTCTGACAACCGGCCAATGCTGTAGAAGAATTCTCTCTTCCTATAATTTTCCCAGTCAGCATCCTCTGGATCATAGAGAGAACTTCCAGTATATGGAATGTTCAAAATTCTGACTATTGTTTTTGAATGCAGAGGAATTCTTGTTCCGAGCACATAGGTATAGCATTTGTTGTTATCATAATGCATGTTGCTGTAGAATACTCGAACTAGATCCGAATAATAGTAACCACGTGATGATATTAACGGTTCTAACCCATAAGTGTCATACCCCAATTTTTGACCTAAGATCCCATTTTTATTTTTGCACAAAAAGTCAAGGTCACTAAATACAGTTGGTTTTAACCTCTCACCTTCGAGCATTGATTATGCAGAAATTGTCAAATGTTTTGAACATTCTTAGCCTATGTATCACTAACTTCTAATCAAGCACGAAATGTGTGTTTTTTGTTTCTTTGATTTCATGTGCTGACAGGTATCCTTCGATTCAGCCTTTCGATTGGACAAGTTTACTGCCTGCAAGCCTGCTTTCGATTGGACAAGTTTACTGCCTGCAAACATGCTTCGATTGGGCAACATTGCTTACTTCAAACACGGGCTTTCGATTGGGCAATATGTTTGTTTCGATCCACATGCTTCGATTGGGAAACATTGCTTCCTTCGAACACGGGCTTTCGATTGGGCAATATATTTGTTTTGATCCAAGATTCGTTTGGGCATGAGGCTCCCTTCGTGCAAGTCTTTGTTTGAGCATTGAACTTTTTTTGTGCTTGCTTGGAGTCACAAAGTTTAGACCTCCTCCATGCAGGTTTCGACTATGTTTGTACTAGCTTCGATTGGACAACATTTCTCTTTAGTATGCTGCATTTCCATCATTGACAAACTTCAACACATGGTTGATGGCCCCCTCAAAAGACATATAGTGGTGGACTTGAGGGGCATACATATGAGTCCCTGTCGAAGGGTACGCCTTACTAGTCCATTCGAAGCACACATTTGGCCCCTTCAAATGATGCACAAAGATGATTCGTTCAAAGGACACTTGTTGGAGGAAAGTCAAACAATGTGTTGGAAGAAGAATCTGGTCGAAGGAGGGTCAAAATGAAAGGATAAAATATTCAAAGATGCTTGCTGCCAAGTTCAGACATGGTACATTAGCCAAATACAACACTCCAAAAACCTGTTGTTGTTGCTCCAATGCCTGCTGTAAGATGCCAAAACAAAACAGAAAAATCTGCTACAAAACTGCTGCATAGCAGTCCTGAAACACTTCTCCATTCTTGCACCGAAATAAGCATACAAGCACTGTCCCTCGAAGGCTGCAAAGAGCAGTTTACCCAAATTGTTCAAATTATTTTGTTTTCTCTCCAAAAGCTTCAGCCCACTTTGTCTATAAATAAGAGGCTCCAACACATGTTTAAGAGGATCTTTGGACCAGAGGAACGAATCCCCCAAATTTTCTCAAACACAACAAAACTCTCAAGTTCATCAACACTTGAGAAATAAAAAAAACCCAGAATCCCAAACACTCACCTCTTTCGATTCTGAAGAACATCCCACACATAGAAGTTTGTTCAAACAGTTAGACCACCTTGTGTGATAACCCTTCGAACCAAAGGCAAACCCCTTGTACCTTGTTACCATTCGAATCCAGCAGGAAGAACCTTACGCTTGTTATCCTCTTTCAAATCCAGCATCAAAGGCCAAACCCCTGGTCCCTCTCTTCAAATCCAGAAGCGCTCCAGGAAACCACCTTATTGCCCAGTACACGTCCCAGCCTCAAGCAAGGTAAGTCATTCTTACCCTTGAACCTTTCATTTCATTCCATAACATGTAAATAATCTTTTTGTTCGTTTCAAGCATGTATATACCATTGTTCCTTTCGTTTCCACCCTGTTAACATGTTTTTTTTAAAAAGTTAACCCTTTCGTTTTGCTTTCTGTTTACCTGAAATAACTTTAATTATTAAACTGTTTGAAAGATAAATACTAGCATGGCCTCAGGCCATGTTGTCATTTAATGCTTGAAATGAAAGAAACAGGAAACAGGAGTATGAAATGAAGCCTTTGGTTTCCACACTGACTTCTAGGCCCAGCCAGAGACACGCTCACACTGATTTCACTGGCCCAATCGAAGAAGGCAACAAGGCAGAAAGGCCCAGCCAGAGGCACACTTGCACTAAGTCCAGGCTCATACGAAAGGTGCTCCCATGCTGGTGCCAGCCTCCAATCGAAGTACATGACCTGACTGGTGCCAAAGCCCAATCGAAGGCCATGACCTCACTGGTTCAAACTCCCAGTCGAAGGATACAACTTGCTGCTGCCTTTGCCCAATCGAAGGACAGAACCTCACTGGTGCCAGCCCCCCAATCGAAAGACGTGACTTTGCTGTTGCCAGCCTCAATCGAAGGAGGCCAGCAGAATGCAAATCGAAGGCTGCTACTTCCTGGGTCGAAAGACACTCCTTTTTCTTACTTTTATCTTATTTTTTTCCTTCATATTTTTTATGCCTTTCGATACGGTTGTAATAGCGTAGGATTTTATCTTTCTGCATTTTATTTACTTTGTACAAATGCTAGTAATTAGGCGTGTATGGCAAGATAAAATCAACAAGTAAACAAACCAAAAAATCCAAAAACACTCAACAAATCAAAACTCTCCCCAAGGGCATGTTATCTCTGTTCTACCGCGATACCGGCCGTGCCTATTGCTAGAATGCGTGCGTTAATGTCGCCCATTAAAAAACACAAACAAATCAACTTTTTTCTAGAGGAACTACGGTGTTTTGATTCCTTCATTGGATACGTAGGCAAAGGGTCGCGAAACCCTCACGAACGCAATAATAAAAACTCATTTCTTTCCCCTTAAGCAAACATAGTTGTAGATAAATACACCCTTGTATATAACAAACAATTTCAACCAAAAACAGATATTTTAGAAGGTTCCTGCGGAGTACCGCAGATGCATTGGGTGCTAATACCTTCCCATTGTATAACCAACCCCCGAACTCTCGATCTCTTTAAAAAACGCATTGTATTTTCATTACTTTTAAGTATTATTTTACATTGCATGTTTTAGGGTTTTATTTCGCTCTTTTCCCTTTCCCCTTTGGAATAATAAAGCGCGGGTGGCGACTCTTGCTTTTGCGAGTCGAGTTAATTAATAGCTCGATCTACGATTTCACCGCTACAATAAGCAATCAAATCCCTTTGAAAAGTGAAGCATTCATCGGGAAAGGTAGATAACATACCGAATTTTGGAGCTGAAACTATTTTCTTTTGAAAATGCTTGATGAATCTTTCACGTTGTGTATCCGAGAGGTACTCGAGCAATGAGTCTTCAGAGGCTGCAACAGTTTTATTCTTTCCTTTTTCTGAGGCTGTTGCTTTTCTTTTGGAAGCCATGGAGATGGTTAGGGTTTTGAGTAAGGAAGATAGAGAATTTTTGGTGTTGTTATGAGATAGTGAGGGAGTTTTGGTGAGATGAGATAGTGAGGGAGTTTTGGTGAGATTAAATAGTAGAGTAGAGTAAGTGAGGTCTTTATGAGACTTAATTGTGTGGAGTTGGTCAAGATTCCATGATTGGTCAAAAAGAAGGTGGGAGGTTGAGAGGCAAGGTAAGGTTGACCAATATATTAAAGACTCATAAAAATATCACATGCTGAACATGTGTAAATCGATTGGTGTGTAGGGTCAATCGATTTGCACATAGAAGAATTTAATAAAAACGCTTCAGTTTCAGTGGTAAATCGATTTACATACTTGGTAAATCTATTTACACAAATTTTTTTTTATTAAAATTGATTTTGGTTCAGTGGTAAATCGATTTACACACTAAGTAAATCGATTTACTTAAAATAAAAAAATTTAAAACAATATTTTTAACATTTGAAACATGTTCTAAGCCCATATATATATGTGTACATTTATGTATAGTTAAGGATAGAGTGCACCTTATATATCTTGTTCATCTAGGATTCCGAGTTCACGACAGATTTTGAAGAATGCATCCTTTGCAAGTGGTTTTATGAAGATGTCCGCGAGTTGATTTTGAGTATCCACAAAAGTAATCTCGACATCTCCTTTGAGTACGTGATCTCTGATGAAATGGTGTCTGATGTCAATGTGTTTTGTCCGGGAATGCATAACTGGATTTTTTGTAATATTGATCACGCTTGTGTTATCACATCGAAGTGGAATGCATCCAAGGTTTACTCCATAGTCAAGTAAATGTTGTTTTAGCCAAAGAATTTGAGCGCATCCACTTCCAGCCGCAATGTATTCTTCTTCGGCAGTGCTGAGAGCGACGCTTGCTTGCTTTTTGCATGACCATGAAACTAAGGCATTTCCGAGAATGTGACATGTTCCACTTGTACTTTTGTGATCAGTCTTACAACCTGCATAGTCAGCATCAGAATAACCAACTATATTGCACATACTACTTTTTGGATACCATAATCCGATGTTGGTTGTTCCTTTGAGATATTTTGCTATGCGCTTGACTGCTGCAAGGTGAGACTCTTTAGGATTGGCTTGATATCTTGCACATCGACAAACGCTGAACATGATGTCAGGTCTACTTGCTGTTAAATAGAGAAGAGAGCCAATCATTCCATGATACTTAGTTATGTCAATAGAGTTCCCTGATTCATCTGGATCAAGATAGGTGCCGGATCCCATAGGAATTGCACTTTCTTTGCTGCTTTCCATCTCAAACATTTTTATAAGGTCTTTGCAATATTTTGATTGGTTTATGAAGATATCGTATTTGAGTTGCTTAATTTGAAGACCGAGAAAGAAATTCAATCTTCCCATCATAGACATCTCAAACTCTCCTTGCATCATAGATGAAAATTCCTTGCACATATTTTGGTTAGTTGAACCGAAAACAATATCATCTACATAGATTTGTACAAGTAAAGTATGATGATTAACATTTTTTATGAAGAGAGTGGTATCAACTTTACCCTTTACAAACCCTTTTTCACATATGAATGCGCTTAGTCTATCATACCATGCCCTTGGTGCTTGCTTCGGCCCATAGAGAGCTTTCTTCAATTTGAAGACATGATTAGGATGTTTGAAGTCTTCAAATCTGGGAGGTTGCTTTACATAGACTTCTTCATTTATGAATCCGTTGAGAAATGCGCTTTTTACATCCATTTGAAAAAGTTCAAAGTCCAATGAGCATGCATATGCAAGTAATAGTCTTATTGCTTCCAAACGTGCTACCGGAGCAAAAGTTTCTTCAAAATCAATTCCTTCCTCTTGGTTGTATCCTTGAGCAACTAGTCTTGCCTTGTTTCGAGTGATTATACCATTTTCATCCATCTTGTTTTTGAATACCCATTTGGTTCCAATGATACGTTTATTTCCTGGATTAGGAACAAGTTCCCAAACTTCGTTCCGCTCGAATTGGTTTAGCTCCTCTTGCATGGCAAGGATCCATTGATCATCTTCTAGTGCTTGAGCCACTTTGGTAGGTTCAACTTGAGATACAAAAGCCATATTTAAGCATGCATCCTTAAGATTTAGCCGAGTAGATACCCCTTTGCTAATATCTCCAATTATGTTGTCAATTGGATGATCACGATGAGTTCTCCATTCTTGAGGAAGACCATCATCATTTTCATTTTGATGTGAAAGTTCATGTGTTTGTTCCGGGTTGACAATTTTGCCACCTTCGCAAGAATTCTCATGAGGTAAATCTATAGAATCATCATCATCACAAATAACAACTTCCTCCTTGGAGGTGTTAGATTCATCAAAAGAAACATGCATTGATTCTTCTATAGTTAAAGTTCTTTTATTGTAAATTCTAAAAGCTTTGCTAGAAATGGAGTAACCAAGAAAAATACCTTCATCCTATTTTTCATCGAACTTACCGAGATTGTCTTTGTCGTTGTTAAGGGCAAAACATTTGCACCCGAAAATATGAAAGTGAGAGATATTTGGTTTTCTTCCTTTGTAAATCTCATATGGAGTTTTCTTTAGTATAGGTCTTATGATCACACGATTGCTTACGTAACATGCCGTGCTTACCGCATCCGCCCAAAAATATTTAGGCAAACTTGAGTCACTTAGCATGGTTCTTGCAAGCTCTACCAAAGACCTATTTTTCCTTTCAACTACTCCATTTTGTTGTGGAGTTCTTGGTGCTGAAAAATTGTGGAAGATCCCATTTTCTTCACAAAATTCTTCAAACAAACTGTTTTGGAACTCTCCACCATGATCACTTCGGATTGATGTTATCTTTAATGACTTCTCATTTTGAACTTGTTTTGCATATCTCTTGAATGCCTTGAATGCGTCATTTTTGTGCACTAAAAACAAAGTCCAAGTAAAACAGGAAAAATCATCTACAATAACTAAAGCATAAATGTTACCTCCGAAGCTTCTTGTTCTAGATGGACCAAAAAGATCCATGTGCAACAATTGAAGTGGTCTTGTTGTTGAAACCATATTCTTTGGTTTGAAAGTTGATTTGGTTTGTTTGCCCTTTTGGCATGCACTACATAATTTTTCTTTGATGAACTTCATCTTTGGTAGACCAATAACTAAGTCATGCTTAACTAATTTGTTCAAGTGCTCCATGTGTATGTGAGCAATACTCTTGTGCCATAACCAAGCGTCATTGTTGTTTACCATGAGACATTGTACCTTCATAGAGAAATCATCTAAAGTAATCATAAAAATATTGTTAGATCTTATACCTTTGAGTTTTACCTCATTGGTTGCCTCATCCATAATTAGGCATTCTTCTTTGTTGAATTTGATTTTGAATCCTCTATCGCAAAGTTGACTTATGCTAAGAAGGTTGTGCTTTAATCCTTCAACATAGAGAACATCCTCAATTTGAATGGATGGAGGTGTTCCAACTATTCCAACACCAAGAATCTTTCCTTTGGTGTTGTCTCCATAGGTGACATACCCTTTGGCTCTATGTACTAGATATAAAAATTGGTGTACATCTCCTGTCATATGCTTTGAACATCCACTGTCAAGATACCAAAGGTTTGATGTGGATTTCAAGCATACCTACAAAAACAAATTATTTCTTGTTAGGTACCCAAGTGTCCTTGGGTCCTTCATAGTTAGTTCCATTTTTCACCCATGCATAGTGTCCACTAGCCATACTGAAATTTCTAATATAGCATGCATTAGGTGTGTGTCCAATAATACCACAGTAAAAACAGTTTGGAACAAATTTGCTCTTGTATCTAGGAATTTGTTTTCTTTTAGATACATTAGGCTTTTTCTTTTGATTATTATGAACAACTTGCTTCTTTTCTACTATCTTGGGATTGGAACTATTACTAGCCTTTACAAAAACAGTGGGATTGTTACTTGGTTTCTTAGTATTCACATAACCAAGACCTCTTTTATCATTTGGATAACATTTTTGGCTTAGTAATCCTTCCAATCCTATTTGTCATTTTTCATATCGTTCAATGACTCTTTTCAATTGAACAATTTGAAAGACATTTGATTCACACTTGGAGCATGCAAAGTTTTCCTTTTCTTTTATAAAATTCTGTTTTCGAAGATCAAAATCTTTAGTCATGGTGTCAATTTTTTCGAGACAACTTATAAGTTCTTTTTCTTGGTTTGACTCCGTTTTGGTATAAACTTTTGCATTCTTTCAAGATTTCATCAATGGAACCTTGAACATCATCATCAAAAAGAGTAAATTCATTACTAACCTCTTCTTCGTCATCGGAGTGATGCGATGCCATTAAGGCTAAAGTTGCACATTCGTCGCTTTCTGATTCCGATGAACTACTCATGTCATTATCTTCCCATGTTATGTAGGCTTTCTTGTGTTTAGAGTCCTTTCCTTTGAATCCGTTTTTCTTTGGGAGATTTGGACTGTTTGGCTTGATATGTCCTTGCTTTCCACATTCATAACATGAGACATCTTGTGTTGATGTGGAGGCTTCTCTTTTCTTGAAGTGCTTTCTCTTATTTGCATGAGATCCGCCCTTGTCATTTCTTCCAAAAAACTTCCCAAGTCTTTTAACAAGAAGCATGAAATTTTCATCTTCTTCCGGATTGTCTTCTTTTACTACTTCCTTTGAATCAATTTTTAAGGCAATGTTTTTGGATTTCTTTTCTAGATTCTCATGTTTTTCAAGTCTACCGAGTTCCGTTTCGTATTCTTGAAGTTTGCCAAATAATGTAGCGGAAGTCATTGCGGGGAGACTCTTCTTTTCCGAGATTGCTGTTACCTTTGGTTGCCATTCCCTAGTCAATGATCTAAGGACTTTCAAGTTGAGTTCATCATTTGTCAAGGTTTTACCAAGAGCACTTAAGTGATTTGTCAAGTGCACAAATCTCTTTTGTAAGTCAAGAATGGATTCTCCGGGCTGCATTCTAAATAGTTCGTATTCTTGACTTAGGGTATTTAGCCTTGATCTTTTTACTTCAACTGTTCCTTCATGAGTTTGTACCAAGGTATCCCATATTTCCTTTGCTGTTTTGCATGTTGAGACACAGAAAAATTCGTCCATACTAAGTGCACCTTGAAGAAGGTTTATTGCCTTTTTGTCATAGAGAACTTTCTTTTTATCATCATCGTCCCATGC
Organism: Vicia faba; assembly: GCA_948472305.1. Taxonomy (NCBI): domain Eukaryota; kingdom Viridiplantae; phylum Streptophyta; class Magnoliopsida; order Fabales; family Fabaceae; genus Vicia; species Vicia faba. Next base: position 361,160,233 of record OX451738.1, read on the forward strand.
AGTTTTAGGCTTTGAAGAGCCAACGCCATTGATTACCGTTACCGGGATAAATGGACCATTTTCAACGACATCCCATATTTCCTCTCCTTGCGCTTCTAGATGCTCCTTCATGCGTATTTTCCAGAAGTCAAAATATTCACCACAAAATATAGGAGGCTTGTTGTTACTACCACCATCTCTGAAAATGGGTTGATGATTTGCGGAAGCCATTCTGGATCTCTAGGAGCAGGTTACCTATAACCTGCTCTGATACCAATTGTAAGTTTAAGATTGCGCCTAAGAGGGGGGGGGGGGGGATGAATTAGGTGGTGGTCGATTTTTGACTTATTTTACACTTTCTGGTTTTGTTTTAGTGTTTTGGAAAATGGTAAAGTGCAGAAAGTAAAGGGACACGGAGATTTATCCTGGTTCCTTCCACACCCCGGAAGTACGTCCAGTCCCCTTGCAAACACGCAAGAGATTTCACTATTTTGTTAGAACTTTTTACAAGACTCTTCCTAGTCTTATCAATTAAAGACACTAACAAATACCAATAACACCCTCTTGGATTTCCAATAAGTCTCTTGAGAACAATCCTCTCAAAAGATACCTCTTGTTTCCAACAATGGACAACAAGGAACAAAAGTATTCTAATACTTATTTCCAACAATCCTGGAAATAAGTTACACTTTGTATAATTCTATGAAATATGATTTCTTGAAAGATGTTGATCACATAGAGTGACTTCAATGAAGTTTCTTCTTTCTTCTCTTGTAAGCAATTCAAACTGTAACACAATGGTTAGAAAATGCTCAAAGATTTCTGTTCTTATATGTGTGAAAGTGCAGAAAATCTTTGTTCTTAAAAGTCAAGAAATATGAAGTTTGAATATTTTACAAAGTTCCGAATTATTGCATAAGAGAAGAGTTCTTTTATAATTTGAAATATTTAGTATTTAAAGCAATCAAGATACCTTTCCAAATGGACACTTTTCTATTTGTAAAACTTGAGAAGATGCAATGTATGAACATGCAACTATTGGAGAAAAGGTGTGAAGGATATCTTGAATCAAGTTCAGATTTTTCAAAAATTACAACGTGTAAATCGATTAGCATTAGATGTAAATCGATTGCACGGGTTTGTAAAGTTCTTGTTTTCAAAAAATTTGAAGTGTAAATCGATTAGCATGATGTGTAAATCGATTTACAAGTGTTAAAAATTAACTCAGTTCAGTAATCAATCGATTTACACTCCATGTAAATCGATTGCTGCCAGGGGCAATCAGATTTTGAAAAAACATGTGTAAATCGATTTACATGATATGTTAATCGATTTACATTAGTGAAAAACTTAGAATTTGCTTTAAACTTAAAATGAAGTGTTGTGGTAAGTGTGTATATCATTTTTGAGCATTTCTAATCAATGTAGTTCAAATGAGGATTGATATACTTGTTTGCTTGCCATGATCCTTGAAGCTTTGAGTGAATGATGCTTTAAGCTAATTCCACTTCTTTTCCTTCTCGCCATAGTGCTTGTTTGTCTTTCATCAAAACTAGCTTGTTTGTCTTTCATCAAAACTAAAGTTGAGTTGAGGCTTGAGATTACAAAAGGGGGGTATGGTTTTTTAAGATATATAGCCCAATAATTAAAACAATTCGTCCTATTTCAGTTTTTTTTAGAAATTGTTTTGTTTTTACATAATTATTATTAGGAGCGTTATTAAAACTCTTATTATTATATTTTGAACTTAATTAAGTCATAATTATGTTTGTTTTATTATTTGAAAAATATTTGACTAAAAAGTCAAAATTAAAACCAAAGAGGCCTTCAAGTTGCTCGGTCAACATGCCTGCTTTTCATTAACAGGCCCAATCCAAACACGCACTATTCAGATCTGTAAAAAAACGCTTCTTGGAACTAAAACAAAACAAAATATTTAATGGATCAAATCAGATCTGGAAAATAATTGTCCATGTTATTCATTAAAATGAACATATACAAATATAAGTCCAAATACAGATTACAGAAGACTAATCTCAAACAAAATCATCTTAAAATAGAACTGAATCAATAACAACAAAATCAAATCCCCTAATTCCTAACAGGGGTTACAAAAGTAACGACAATCATAAAACACCCTTCTAATCTATCTAAAATCTAAACCTATAAATAGCCATAATTCTAAGAGTAAAGGGACAGAGAAAATTTTGGATAGAAGACGCGAACAGAAGAAGAATCCACAAGGCAATTGCTTCCTTGAGATCTAGGTTTCAATTTTTGACACCCTAGATTTGTTCTCAAAGCCATCACACACCATCATAACTGCAAACAATGAAAGAAAGGAGGAATCAGAAAGAGGAAATCAAATTACGAGAAGAATCACTACAAGGAAGGTAAGCCTCAAACTTAACTTTAATCGATATCGTTGCTAGATTTAGGGAAGATTGGTGTTTGGTTTTGGTTTTGATTTTGTGGGGTTTTTAGGGTTAGGTTAGGGTTAGGGTTCTTCATCAAGGGTTAGGGTTCTAAGAAGTTTGTTTTTCTAGGTTGATACAAGGGTTAGGGTTATTCGCTGGAAGGTTAGGGTTCTAAGAAGTTTATGTTTCTGGGTTGATCAAGGGTTAGGTTTCACGTAAGAACCATAGGGTTTTTAGGGTTTGGTTAAAGGCTTGAAGGTTCCGATTGAACTTTAACCAGAAACCTGGGGTTTACGGCGGCTTTGGGGTGGTTGACGGAGGATGGCGCGACCAAGGCGATTTCCGGCCGCCTGAGTTCTAGAGAGAGGTCAGAGCCTATCTCTCTAGGTTTTACAAAAGTTTTGTTATTTTTCGTTGTAGAGAGGGAAAGAAAGGAAAAAACGGGCTCTCAGCCAAGTGATCAATTTTTATAAATGCTTCTTGGTCATGTGTTCGTACGCCCATAACCCCTACCATGCGCTGCCCACCACTACCTTTAGATCATCATCAAGTTTTCCTGGTTCGCAAGCCCACTATAACACTATGCACTCTCCCACACCTTGTCTAAACGAATCACAAACTGTTTTGGGCCTAAGCTCGTCATACTTGCACCCCCAGTTTGTTGTTTTTGCTAAGCTAACTCAAATCCTTACCCCCTAACGCTCTTGGGCCAAGTCCAACATCTGGACTTGGGCCCTTGCTAACTAAACCCCCATATTTTACTAATCTATGCAATAACTTACCCCCTGCTTTTGGGTCTGAATTCAACATCTAAATCCAGGGCCCTACTACCTATACCCCCTGTTTTACTAGCCCAACACAATATACACACCCCCTTGCGTTTTTTAAAATCTCTTTTATCATTTATAATTGTTTTTTATATTTATATTTTTATATATTTGTAAATATTATTTTACTATTATTATAAATCAAATATTTGTTTTCCAACTCATCCAAATATTTATTTATTGCATTAAAATTATTTTAGTCATGCATTAATAAGATGTTTTTATATATTAATACATTAAAAAAATACTTAACCAACACTAAACTCTTTTTATTAAATCAATTAAACTCAAGATTATTTTCAAAAAGGATTACGAAAATATTTTAATCGACTGCGAACTTCGTCTAACAACTCCGTTATTCACACACCCATACTAAGTACAAGGGAAATTCAAACATCTTCGTAATCCATACAAAACACCAACCAACTGTGAACTACGAATTGGGACTATGATTCCTCATAAGAGGATACGTAGGCATACGACTAAAATCGTGGCGAGTTCCCCTAATAAAAAACTAAAACCCTATTTCTTAAAGATTGTGTTTCTAAACCCAAGTATCCTTATGAACAAGGTAGATGAGGGGTTCCTAACACCTTCCATTCGTATAAGAACGAGTCCAACAACTTAGAATCTCTATCCGAATTAGGGTTAACCTTTATATTCCATTCCTTAGGATAAAAATTAAGGGTGGAGACACTCAATTTAAAACAGGTTACCACAACTGGAGACTCTGTTGGAGATTCAACCCTTGTGTTAGAAGCTTTTCTTTGGATTTAGGGTTTTAGGGTTTTTCTATTTTGTTTTTCTTTACATTTAATTATTTTTGTTTATTTATTTTTTATTTGCTTTGTTATCATGCTATATTTATGACAGGATTTTATTATTTTAAAATATATATATTTTTCAAAACCCTTATGTTGTATCCCAAAATTTTCCCTCTCATTTATCAAGTATTTTCTCACAAGATCTCCTTTGGTTCAAGACTGCACAAGGTTTGATCAGCTCAAGGCACCTCTTTAAGCACTGATGACTAAAATTAGGGCTTGAGATTGAACAAGGATAATTGGACTTTTAATGCTCCATATGACTCTCATGGATCATTTTGGACCCTCAAGATTTCTCATGTCAAGTTTCAAGTCTTTGATCACATTTTTGCTCAGTCAATTGATCAGTTGACCTAAAACCAGCTATATTGGGGAAAAAGTCAATTGTGACCAATTTACAGTCAAACTTCATAATTTTTGATCCATATCAACATTATGAACTCATATATGTCATTTGATCAAGTTTGGACCATAATTCCTCAAGAAATTTTAACAGATCATCCAAAGGTCAAAATGGTCAAAATTAGGGTTTTGATTGAGAAAAGGGCAATTTCTGATTTTTGACCTAGCAAATGGTTGATTGGTTAGAAATATGATCTCAAGGATTCAATTGCATCATTTTGACCTAATGACATGACTCAAAACATTGCTCAAGGTCATTTGATTGATAGTTGATTTTCAGTCAACTGATCAAAAGTCAACTGCACACTAAAAAGTCAAACTTTGACTTTTTGGTCAAAATCAAGTGTTAAAGATCATAATTCATCAAAACATGTCAAAATATGAAACTTGTTCATCAAGAAATGAAAAAGTCAAGATTTCATTTTGAAAAGTCAAAGTTTCCAAACTTAGAAATTTTTCTAAGTGTTGAAAACTTCATATTTTTCACAACTTTGAGCCAGTTTTTCACCATGATGCAAGATGATTCAAAGGAAACTCTCAACATGAAAGTTATATATATCAATGAGATCTAAAACTTTGCTTTACACAACTCCTCCTATAAATTCTTGTATTTCAAGTTATTAATCCATGAAATCATGGTCATAAAACTAAAACACTTAGTGAAATTTTGAGCATTTTGGTCAGGATTTTGACCTAACTTCTGAGCCAAGTATCACATAGTTCCATTTGGATTTTGCAAAAGTGATTCAAAGAGGGGTTGTATAGAACATTACAAGATTTCTAAAATGTCCAATAACTCCTTGAGATCATTTGCGAGCAAGGAGAATCGAAGGCCAGAAGTTAGGGTTTCAAGTTGTATTGCAAGGAAAAATTTGTGATGCACAATGAACCAAATCCATAGCCATGCTACATAATATTCACTTTGCAGGCCTCAAAATTGTATGTAACTCCTTAATTAAATGTTTACACAACATATGGAGCCATTGCCCAAGCATTTTAATCATTATCCAAGTTGCATTTCCATTTTTGGAAGAAAGGCACCATTGTTATTCTTGAAAAGTGACTTTAATCACAAAGTCAACTTGTATGGAGCTTTGCACTTGTTCTTTATGCACAAGCATACTCTATAAACTCAAAACAAACATGTTTAAAGTTTCTAGCCACTCTACAAGACATGTACCTTGCATTGAAACCATGTTTGTCAAGATAACTTCAAAAACAAGTCAAGAACTCATAACATGTGATTCTTTATTTCTGATCATTTCAAACCTCAAAACCTTTCCTCTATAAATAGAGATACTATTTGCAAGAGAACACATGCATGCTTAAGCCCTCAAACTCCCTAGAACTCAGAATCACACACAAAAACTCCATTGCTGCATAATCTGACCAAAAACTTGAAACTCACATCTCCCTCGTGCGTTTCCAAGCCTTTTGGTTCATAAGGCTTCTAAACATCAAATACAAACCATCCAAATTCCTTTTGCCTAACTGTAACACCTCCATCATTAAGTTCCATTTTCAAAAACAGAGCTTTGCAAGTGGACTTCTCCAGAACTCCTCAGCCACTTTCATCTCAAGCCAAGCATCACATTAACTTCCTGGGAACTTGAGGAAGCTAACCCAATCACTAGGATTCATTGAAAGCTGCTCAAACTCAAAACAAGATACCCTCTTGCAAGGTGAGTTTTCTGACTTTTGAACTATTCATATAGTCATTGTTAAGCTTTCATTTTCAAAGATAAAATATAGATACTATTACCACGAAGCTGTACATATCCATAGTTTGCATTTATATGGCCTGAGCTTAGAGAATTTTAGAATTGGAGTTTCGGAAATTTTAAGGTTTTAAATTAGGGCCAGAAAAATTCTCACTCATCTTTGACTTTTAACTTTAGTTATTTATATGGTTGGATTCGTGGGAAGAAATACCATAAATTTCATGTTTGTACTTTCCATTTTTGTTGAGAGATGTAGAAGTTACATGTACTCTGGCTGGGCGTGAGGTTGAAGATGAAGTTCAGGCCATGGACTTGATTTGTAATATATATATATATATATATATATATATATATATATATATATATATATATATATATATATATATATATATATATATATATATATATATATATATATATATATATATATATATATATATATATATATATATATATATATATATATATATATATATATATATATATATATTTATGGTTTGATATAAGTGAACGGATGTATAGCCACCCTAGTGGTAAGGCAGCGCGCTGGTCACCAAGAGGGCGTGGGTTCAACACCCAATGCGCTGCCTTTTGCTTATTTTTCTCACATTTTTCCTTTCTTTCTATTTGCAGCGCCTGGGCCCTTAGCATTGGGCCTTCATTTTTTGCTAACTTTTCACCCTGCCTTACTTAAGCACCCTCTGGTCCAATTTTCATTATAATTTTCTTTTTCTTATTTTATTTTATTTCTTTTTTCCTTTATTATTATTATTATTATCATTATTATTATTAATATTATTTTTTATTGTTATTAATAAAAATCCAAAAATATTTTATTTATTATTTTTACACTTATTTAGTTTATTTGTTTTATAAAACTAAAAGAACAAAAACATTTTCTTAATAAATTAATGTCTTTTTTAATAATTAATATTTAGGTTTAGGTTTAACTATTATATTATTTTCTTGCAATTAAAATTTATTTAGAACTTAGGTTTTTTTTTTAATTTATTAATATCCATATTATTTTTAAAACCTTTTCATAAATAAAACCCTAAAAAGTCCTTTTTAGTTAATTTCTTTTCTTATTTAGTTTAAAGTTTATTTTATTTTATTTTATTTTTCTTAATCATTTTTTAATTAGGTCAAGACTAAATTCTTTCATAAAAAAAACAAACAAAATCATTTCTTTTTTCCATTTACATTCTTGTATTTTTATTTTCAATTTTGTACAATATTCGATATGGTTGTAATAGTTAACTAGATTTAATTTTCTTGCAAAATCCCCAATTTGTAAATTTGTACACCCCTCCTCTATTGATGTAATAGTTTAGTATTTTTATTTTCCGCAATTTAATGCTTTATATAAATGCTAGTAAATTAGGGTTTGTATGGAAAGACTAAAACCAATGATTAGCAAACCCTAATCAAGACAAAATAATGCATGTAAACCAACACACTTGCACACTTACACCTTTAGGGTAAATCCACTTTGTTGCCTTATGAAAAATGGCCATGTTATACATGTGGAATATCTTATCAAAAACAAATCAAAATACAAGATCATAGTCCCTAGATGACACTATCAATGTTGCCTTTCAAAATGATCTTAGTCCCTAAAGAAAATTCTAAGATATCTCACAACATTGCTATCATGGCTATACAATGACCCATTCCCGTCCCTTTTACATCCAAAGATAGGGTTTCTTACCAAATCAATGGTAAGATAACAAAGTCAAAGGAAAGAGGAAATAAACAAGAAATAATTTTGAGTAGGTAGAATGTTCCTAAGTTGCTTGCTCATTTTTAAATCAAAACATCCTTGCTATTTTCAAAACAAACACCAACACTTTCAAAAATATCTTTCAAACTTGAAACATTTTCAAAAGATCAACACTTTGTATACATTCTTACGAACGAGAATCATTACAAAGTTTTCCTAAACAATGGCGCCTTTTCAAAATACTTTCAAAAACCCATACAAAGCACATTTTCAAACAAAAGTAAGTGATCTAGCAAGAAACTAAGAGCCCATAGATAACTACGAATGAAAAGGGTGCTAATACCTTCCCTTTTCATAATCTACTCCCCGAACTCAGGAAAACATCTCAAAGGTCTTTCCTGTTCTTTTCAACCTTTCCTTTTGGATAAAAGAAAAGTCGGTGGCAGCTCTTGCTAACCGCAATAATTACGATCAAACGCAAAACAACCAAGTCAGTTCTCCCACCGTGTTACAGAACTGGCGACTCTGCTCGGGAAAAATTTAAAAGTGGGGTTACCTTAGGGCTAGATCACATTTACTTGCTTTCTTTGTTTGACTTGCATGCTTTATATTATGGTTCCTTGTTTGGGCTTGCTTTGATCCTCCACCCGGATCTAGGACACCTTGTTAGGTAAGTAGTAATAGATTATGGAAATTGTACGACATAGACCGATATGGTTGAAACAATGGCTACGTTAGTGTGACGCATTTGTGGGTACCGATATCCCTTGTGTTGAATCGAGGAGAATACGGGGCCGCTGAGTGGCGTCATGAAGCACTAACTGACTTTAGAACCTTAATTGAACAAACTTGGCCAATTAGGACGTAGTGAGATAACCAGTTTCGGTGGAAAGATGAAAATTGGTAGATACTTGATACTACACTCATTGAGACTAGACTTTTGGGATATCCTGGCCGTAAGAAAAGATTGATTGTGCTGGGACAATGCCTAAAAGAAAGGTCAATGATATTGAGATCCCTTAGAACCAGGTTACAATTAACTAGGACAAGTTTGAGCTAACTAAACTTCAAGAGGGTACTTACCTACAAACTCCATGCAAGCTTAAGCCTAAGGACTTATTTTGCCTTGTGTGTATATGCTTACTTGTACATAACATCATGAACATCATAACATCATACGCAATCTCACTAACCATTTCAAGGATTTAGGAATTTATCTTTGTTTTTGTTTTGTAGGCCATGAACTCAGTCCAAAGAAACACCATCGAATCAGCTTCGTGAAAGCACACCCTCAGCTCCAAAAGTTAGCATCAAGGGTGCCCGAAGATTCTCTTTTTACCAAGAAATATGGACGACTCCTCAGTTTGGCTACCTTCAATTTCCAAGAGGAGATGATGTGTGTGCTCTTCGAATTCTTTGATCCCATACATCATTGCTTCACCTTTCCTGACTATCAGTTGGTACCTACGCTAGAAGAGTTCTCTCTACTATTAGGAGTGCCCGTGCTTGATCAGATACCGTTCACCGGTCTAGAAGGGATCCCGAAACCTGAGGTCATGGTCAAAGCTCTACATCTGAAGAGAGCCGACATCATAGCAAATTGGGAGACTAGAAGCGGAGTCAAAGGGTTCCTGGCCAAATTCCTATTAGAGAAAGCTCGTTCATTCTGGGAAGATATGGATTTTCAAACCTTCGAAGATGTCCTGGCTCTCCTCATCTATGGGCTGGTTCTTTTCCCCAACTCGGACCAATTCATAGATGTAAATTCCATCAAATTCTTTCTCTCCCGTAATCCTATACCTACCTTGTTGGGAGACATCTTACATTGCATCCATACCCGCACCATAAGGAAAAGAAGCACCCTTTTGTGTTGTATTCCCCTACTCGCCAAGTGGTTCATTTCACACCTACCTCGATCAACATTGAAGAACGAGCAAAGATTGACATGGCCTCAAAGTATGATGTCCCTCACCCACTCTGATATTCATTGGTTTTTAAGATCCTCGGATGATAATTCTACCATTGAGAGTTGTGGGGAATTCCCTAACGTCCCTCTACTTGGCGTTAGGGGAGGTATCACTTACAACCCTTGCTTAGCTTTACAATAGTTTGGGTATGCCCAGAGAGATGGTCCTCATGAGATACTCATCCAAGGTTTGGTGTTCGACTATGAAAGCGATGATCAAGGCTACTGTCAGAGGTTTATGCAATCTTGGAGGATGGTAAACAAGGTGGATAGCAAGACACTGGGGCACAAGAATTCCATCCCTCTTGATCCTTATATAAAATGGGTACGAGCCCGTGCTCAAATTCTTATGATGCCTTATCCCTCCATTCTCCCAGTTATCATAGATCCTATTGTGGAAGGAGATGTCCCATACACTATCCTTCATCCTAACATGCCCACCTCTCTCGAAGACTTGCAAAGGGATTAGATACAACTTAAGGAAGAGCGAGACACTTTCGAAGCTCAATTATACGCCAACGAGAAGAAAGTTCTGGAACTCAACAAGAAGCTTCATGAGGAGTGGAGTCTGAACGCCTACATCGCACCAAAGAGGATGCGTTCAAATTTCTTATCTTAGAGTTTTGTATTTTATTTCTTTGTAAGCCCAAAGAGGCATGATGTACTCAAACTTTTATTTATTAATATAACGTGTGCTCCTTTTTTGTCTAAAGCAAATTTAAATCTCTAATTTCCTTGAAATCATTTGCATATGCATCTTCATTCATCATAACATAAATAGGTTTCTTACAACATGTCTCCTTATATTTCTACTGTTTATTTCAGTGAGATGCATATTGAATAGACAGTAAAAGATCTCCAGGCGCATAACGTCCAGTTTCAACAAATGTTCTTGACTCTGGGAAAAGGACAAGATGATTTGAAAACCTTACTGGTCAAAGAAAAGAAAAAGAAAGCGAAGAAAGCAACCGGTGTTTTGAATCTGGGAAGAAGGTTCAGAGGACCAGCCAGATGGACTCTAGACTTCGCAACATCGTCAGGTGAAAAGGATAATCTAGAAGGGAAAGACAAGGAAGTGACTGACCATCCAGAATCTGAATAGGAAGAAAAGGAGGATTACTCTGAAGAGCAATATCCTCCAGCTGATGAGAAGTACAAACATCTGGAAGAATGTCTAAGTGCAATGGAGATTCAGAAAGTGTCCGGGCTGGACTTTGAAGAGCTGGTTTTGGTGTCTGGGATTGTTATTTTGCTAAGTACGACGTGGTTTCGTGTCCCAAGATGCACCTTTGATCTTATGTGAGGAAGATACAGCCTCACACTGCGGACAAAGATTTGTGGGTCTACTTCTTTCAGGATAGTCTATCCGGGACTCAGCTAGATTGGTTATATCAACTGGAGAGGGCCAATATCCATAATTGGGAAGACCTGGCCACTGATTTTTATAAGAAGTATCAGTATAACACATACCTTGCTCCCACCCGTACTCAACTCCAGAGTCTGGCTATGGGTTCGAGCGAGGGTTTCAAAGACTACGCTCAAAAGTGGAGAGACTTAGCAAGAAGAGTCCAGCCTCCCTGTCTGATAGGGAGCTAGTGGACATGTTTCTGGGTTCCCTGTCTGGTCCATTCTTTAATCATCTAATTGGAAGCTCCTCAACCAGCTTCACTGAATTAATCTTGACCAGTGAGAGAGTTGAAGCTAGGATTAAGAGTGGGAAGATCCAAAAGGACGCATCCTCCAGTGCCGTGAGAAAAACATTCAATGGGAAGAAAAGAGGTTTGTGTTGTGTACCATCAAAGGAATCAGGACATAACTGAACACCGTCCAACGGTAAGGGCCATCATGATCCCTAAGCCTGCACCTACTCAACAAAGAAATAATCAGCCTAAAACAAAAAGACCGGTAAGACAATTTACCCGGATAAATATGACACTGTCTCAAGTCTTGCCACATTTGTTGAGATCTAATCTGGTAACCTTGTGGGAAGCTCCGAAGAATCCCAACACTACCTCTCCCCGTTACAACCCAAACGCCCGTTGTGCTTACCATTTAGAAAGTCCAGGTCATTATACAAACAATTGCTGGGTTTTGAAAAACAAGGTGCAAGACCTTCTCGGAGCAAAAGAAATTGAATTTGATGCTCTTGAGATCCCAAATGTTATCACCGCTCCTATGACCAAGTACGGCCGTGGTGTTAACGCAGTTGAAGATGATGTGTTTGTTACTGTTGTTGATGAGCTTGTCTCTCCTCTCCTGGCTGTCAAAATGAATATGTTGAAGGCCGGTTAACTTCCAGGCTGTGGCGAAGGCTGTTGTCATTTATTGAAAGCAGGTGTCCAACGCATGATGGATAACAAAGAGATTTTGTTTGAAAAGACTCCCGTTCCAACCATTGCTTACAAGGATGTTTCAATAGTAACCATTTCCGCCAATCCTCCCAGGGTCTCCACCAAAAGACCCGTCAGGATTACATTCGTTTCGAAGGTGACTCCACTGATAATTACTATGCAAGGGCCAATCCCATACTCCTCAGATAAAATTGTCCCCTGGAACTATGGGGGCGACGTCTACTACCACGACGTCAAGCAAGATTGGCTGGATGATCAAGACTCGATTTTTGAGAAGGATGACCCCAACATCGGCAACATTGTGGGAACCAGCAAAATAACCCGAAGTGGAAGAGTGTTCTCCCCTGAGATTTCACCTCTAAAAATTGTTACAAGTCCTGTAATCATCCCTGTTTTTGTTCCTATTGATATTACTACTACAGTTCCTGTGGTTACCGCTACTTACACCCCTATCACCGAGTCGACCGAGACTCGGGGAAAAGGCATTTTGGTTGAACCTGTCCAGATGAATGCGCAATCATTATCTATCCCAGAGGCTTCCAAGAAGGAAATGGAAGAAATTCTGAAAATCATAAAGAGAAGCGACTACAATGTAGTCGAACAGCTAGGGCAAACCCCTTCAAATATTTCTATGATATCTTTACTGTTATTCTCTGAAGCTCATGCGAAGGCCTTGGTGAAATTTCTTAAAACTGCCCATGTGCCACAGGAAACCTCTGCTGACCAATTCGAAGATTGTGTGGCTAGTTTCACTGCTGATAACGGTTTGGGCTTTTCTGATGCTGACCTGACACCTAGAGGGAGGAAACACAATGAGGCATTGCATGTCTCTGTCGAATGTAGGGGCACTACTTTGGCCCATGTCCTGGTTGATATTAGTTCATCTTTGAATGTGCTGCCTAAGAGTGCTCTGGATAGACTAGACTTTGAAGGTTTGATCTTAAAACCCAGTAACATAGTGGGAAGGGCCTTCGACGGTTCGAAGAAAATGGTGCACGGGGAGGTAGACATCCCCATTAAAGTTGGAACTCGAACCTTTGATTCAACTTTCTATGTAATGGATATTCGCCCTTCTTATTCCTATTTATTGGGCAGACCTTGGATTCATAACGCTGGTGCCGTCACCTCTACATTACATCAGATGTTGAAATACCCAACCAAGGGAAAAATCATCATTGTCCATGGAGAGGAGGAATATATGGTCAGTCACCTGAACTACTTTAGATATGTGGAAATGAATGGTGAATTCATCAAAAATCTGTGTCAGCATTTCGAGGAAGTCCCACAAACAATTGCGACAACTAAGACTGTTTCCCAAGTCCCGAAGATTACCAGACCTCCGCTAAAGATGGCTTCTCTGAAAGATGCCAATGCAATAGTCGAAGAAGGTGGGTGTACTATTTGGGGCCAACTCCCATACATTCTGTTGTACCCCAAAATTTGCCCTCCCATATTCTTCAAGAATTTGCAAAGTCAAGCTGCAAAAGTTCCCCAAGGGTTGCACAGTGCAAAGATCTCCTATACAGTCAAAATTAGGGTTTGTGTTCTGATCAAGAAAATGAAGTTTCTAAAGGCCCAATCAAGTCTCACATGCCTACAAACATGGTCAAGCATCCTCATATCAAGTTTCAAGGCTTTCAGCACAAAATTGCACAGTCAAAACCCTAAATTGCACTACAGTCAACTGTAGGGGCAAAATGGTCATTTGACAGTCAAAAGTTCAAATTTTTGGTCAATATATCATTTTGAAGCCACAAACATCATTTGATCAATGCTTGATCATGATTCTCAAAGTTTGGCTCAAAAATCATCAAGATGCAAAAGTTTCCTTATTTGGACAGTTGGAAAAGTCAACTGTAAATTGACCAGGGCATAACTTCCACATGGATTATCAGAAAAATTCCATCCAAAGCTCATTTTGAAGAGAAAGACATTTCCTACAACTCACCTTCATACTTCAAGTCCAAGAAATGCTCTCACAAAAAGTTATCAATTTCAACATTATAGGTCATTTTCAAAAGTCAACAAAAAGGGACTTTAAGTCAAAGGCCATAACTTGAGATTGGTAAATCAAAATGACATGGGACCAAAGGCATTGGTTAGAGGACTCAAAGACCTTTCCAAAATGTCCAAGAACATGAGAAAATCTTAAAAATTGAGCAAGTTATGCCTTGTATAATTTGGGAAATTTTTGGATATTTTGAAAAGTCAACATTGATTCAAATGACCTAAAATTGCTAATGGGCCCATTTTTCTTCCACAATTCATCATTCCAAGCATGTGCACGACCACTTGGCCCAAAGGGAAGTATTTTTTCATTTTTTATTTATTTATTTGAATTTTTATTTATAATAATTCACTTAAATCAATTAAATATGTGAAAAATATTTAACTTAACCTAACAAATCTTTTTGTACATGTTTTATTCTCAATAATTCGTGTATATCCCAATATAGAAAGATTTGGAGAGATTGGAGTTGATTTGTATCAAAAAGCACATGGAAAGATTGAAAGAATAATGATGGAAAATCAAATCTCAAAATCCATGAATGAAAGAGATTTTGATCAATTTTGTTAACCTAATTTGTTCACTACATAAGCCTAAACATAACCCTAATGCTTGCACACACGCAGCTGCTCAGAAAAACCATTATCAAACTTGGACATTTGGCCAAAAATCTCAATTCTGAAAACTCCCTTAGAGATCGATTCAAGCCTCAAAACCTATCTCATTAGCTTCCTCAAGCAATATAGGACATATTTCAATCAAAAACCTCAAGCCTTACGCTTTGAAACGGTATACAGAAGTCACACTTTTTCCATTTTTTTTCATTATCGTGTTTTAACATTTACGCACATTCATGGCATTTTGATTATATATCCATGATCAGTGAAGTGTTTACAAGCTAACCATATGCCTTAATTGGATTGTCATGCGCTATAGGCAAATATACCATGTTCGTTTTTTAGGGTTGCAGGAGTTATAATTTGGGGCTTTCCACCCAAGGAAAAATTGAGATTTGGGACCCTGACTACTGAAACAAGCGCGTCTGGACGAAGAGAATCCATGGGTCGCGCTCAATTTATGAGCGTCCAGTAGCTAATCGTTATTTTCTTGTAGGGTGTCTACAGCAACGCTTAAAAACCGTTGCTTCATATATTCATGTTTCAGGAAGAAGAAAGCCACGTAAAGAAGATGATGATGTGTGGAGCGCTGATTGGAAGGTTCAAAATTTCGTGCGTTTTGAATCACTAACGCAATTGTTCTTTTTATATTATTTGTTTACTATTATATATTAACATGCGTTGGTTGGATCAGATGGCAAGCGTGGTGATTGGTGAAGCACATGACCTGGGTTCGAGCCCCAGGTCTTCAATATTCTCAATATTATTTTTCCATTGATCTTCACATGTAGTGCCCAGGTTGAAGCGCACCATACACCTTCTCCACCAAGCGTACACGCGTCCAGCTTCATCAGATCAAAGGCCATAAATTGAAGACTATGGTGAACCCTAGTCCATGCATCACACGCGTCCAGCAAAAGTCAACCAGGCCATGCTAAATGGGCCAGAATTCTTGGATTAAACCTCCTATTTGGGGACTACAACCCCCCTTGGTTTGCAATTTTTTCACTTTCTTTATGTTTTCTTATTTTTTTATTTTCTTTTGATTACTGTCTTTAATTAATTCCTTATTTTCACAAAAAATATAAAAAACACCTAAAAAATCAAAAAAAGAGAAAAAATAATAAATATTTTATTTTAAGTATTTTCATAAATAAATTGTATATAATTATTTAGTTTTAAATTAGGTTTGCAATTTTAATTCTTTTAATAAAAAAAATCTAAAAAAAATAGAATAGGGTTAATTAATAATTTTTCATCCTTTTTATTTTTCTTTCAAATATTTAACATTATTTATTTATTTATTTTTATAATTAAATTTGCATATAAAAATTAGGATTAATTTTAGGTTAAAAAACTTCAATATTTTCTTAATAAATTAAAAATAATTAGGATTAGGGTTTGCATCTTATTTTAATTTTAATTAATTCTCTTTTTCATATTAAGTCTTAAAAATCATAAAATACCAAAAACAAAAACAATTTCTTTTCTTTTTTTAATTAATTCATGTAATTTTAATATTTTGCAAAAAGGGTCCAACACCCTCGTTCTTAATTTCTTATTAATTCGCGTATTATTTCGTTTAAATATTCATGTATCTCTCCCAAGGCCTTGTAACATTTTAATTACTTCTCGCACTTTTAATTCCTTTATTTATTTTCCGTCAAATCGGGTTCGAGAAACTTTTGGCGATGTGGACCCGCGCCTTTGTAATAGCTTAGAATTTACTTTCCCGCAAATATTTTAAACTGTTAAATTAAAGCATGAAAGAATGTATGGGCAAAATAAAAACAAGCGTAGAACACCGATAACATGACAAGATAAATGCAAATGAAAACGACACACGAATCGCACACACCACCCCTAGGGTACGCCTCACTGTTGCCTTGCCTCGAAAGGTGATCGTCGAGTAGAGGATGTCTTAGTAAGTCCTCATGATCCGGGAACCTGGCATGAGGGTAGCTTCTAAGGTGTCTTCCCATTGCTCTGGTGATCACCATGTCCCGAACCCTCGAATTGACCCGAACACCTCCAACGGTGGTGCTACCTACCTCTCAATGGTGGGATGGCACTACTTTAAAGGACATTTACACAGACGAATTCCTTAGGGTAGGTAGACGACTCTAGATACTTGCTCTAATCTCAAAACAAATCAAAAATACTTTTCACACCAACACATTTTCAAAAAGTTTTCGAAAGCATTTTTCAAACACTCTTGAGGACCGATACAAGAGTCGAACTGAAATTTTCAAAGAAACTTTTTAAAACCCACAGTCGAAAAGCAAACAAACCATTTTGAAAACACAATGAGCAAGTATCTAAGAGCCCATGGATAACCATGGATAGAAAGGGTGCTAACACCTTCCATTTCTATAACCTACCTCCCGAACCGAGAGCAATCTCTTTAAGGAATTTTTCTGTGCTTTTGTCCTTTCCATTTGGAGAAAATAAAAGACGGTGGCGACTCTTGCTTCCGCGACATTTCACGAACCAGCGTTAAACAGTCAGTTCCAGATCCACCGATCACAGAACTGGCGACTCTGCTGGGGACTTAACTTATAAAGTGAGGTGTACCTTATGGCTAGTTCATAACTGTGTTTTCAATTGTCTTCTTTGCTTGCTTTACTATTGTGGGTTGCTTGGGAGTTCTATAGATCCTAAACCCGGATCTGGGGATACCTTCTTAGAAAGTAGCAACAAGGCTGTGAGGGAACTGTGCGGGGTATACCGACATGGTTGAAACAGTCTGCTACGTTGATGTGGCACTTTGGTGTGTACCGGTAACCCTTGAGTTCAGTCAAGGAGAGTACGGGGCCTCCGCGTGGTGTCGTGAAGCATCGACAGACCTTAGGAACCTTAATTGAACTATCTTGGCCTCTTTAGGGTAGTGAGATAACTGACTTTGGTGCAGTCCGAGGTTGGTTGATACTCGATACTACACTCAATTGAGGGTTGCTTTCCTGGAATATTTCGGTCGCCAGTTCAGTGGCTAAATCGAAACGATGAACAATGAAAGCAATCCCGTGATATTGGGAACCTTAGAACCCGGTTACTTTGATTAGGACAGGTTGAACCCACCAACTTCAAGAGGGTACTACCCAGACCCCATGCTGGCCTAAACTCTAAGGGCTTCTCCTGTGTGACTTGTGTGCCTTCGTACTTGACTACTTGCATGCTTTTTTGTCTGACACTTGAGCTTCTTGCAGGTTTTGTTTGTAGTCCTTAATTAGGACTCATAACAGGGTATCCTAAGTTTCTTGCAGGTTTTGGTTTGCAGTCCTTAATTGGGACTCGTAACAGGGTTACGTACATTACCCCATGCATAGCATAACATCATACCATTGCATACATCCTAACCCATTTCAAGGATCTCAAGGGCTTGTGATGCAGGTCATGGTGAATCAGCTATCCCAACAAGGGGCAAAGAGGATTTATTTTCCTCTAGACAAAATTGTCAGGGGCTATGACCCACTGGATATGGTGAGCCTTTAACCCTTGAAGAGGGACTCTCAACAACATGGAGTACCTTCAATCAAGTTACCAGTTTCCAACTCTAACAATTTGTTTACCCCTCGAGATCCTTGAAATCATTGCATGCATATCATACATATCATTGCATAACAGGTACCCTTTCTCTACAGGTTACTTACCTTCTTCGCTGTTTATTTCAGCAGTCTCGTCATGAATCCTGAATCCTCAACCGAGCACACTATCAAGGCCCTCCAGGCTCAGAACGCCCAGTTCCAAGGGCTGATCATGAATCTGACCCAGGGGCAATAAGATCTGAAGGCTCTGCTCTTGAAGAAGGAAAAGAAGAAGAGGAGGACTGTTTTGTTCAGCCCTAGACGCAGATCTGGGAACACCCTGCAGGATCAAGCTGAGAGGACAACTCCATCTGTGGGGAAAGGTAGTCATCAAGAGGAAAGGGTTCCCAGTCCAGTGGTCTCCGACAATGAGACAAATTTCAACGACGAGCAGTACCCTCCGGCGGAAGATAGGTACAAACAGTTGGAAGACCGGCTCAGTGCTATGGAGATACAAAAAGTGCCTGGCCTGGACTTCGAGGATCTAGGTCTGTCTTCTGGGGTAGTAATCCCGCACAAGTTTAAGGCACCTGCCTTTGCTAAATACGACGGGGCATCCTGTCCTAAATTGCATCTCAGGGCTTACACAAGGAGGATCCAGCCCTATACAGCTGACAAAAACTTATGGATCCATTTCTTCCAAGAGAGTCTTTCAGGGACTCAGCTTGTCTGGTTCTATCAACTGAATGGAGCCAACATCCGTACCTGGGAAGACTTAGCCACTGCATTCTACAAGCAGTACCAGTACAATGCCGACCTTGCTCCCACACGTACCCAACTCCAGGGTATGTCGTTGGGGTCAAGTGAAGGTTTCAAGGAATACGCGCAGAGATGGAGAGACCTTGCTGGAAGGGTACAGCCTCCATTAATTGACCGGGAACTCGTTGATATGTTCTTGGGGACCCTATCCGGGCCGTTCTTCAATCATCTCATCGGTAATTCATCTGCAGGATTTACCGACCTCATCCTAACTGGCGAAAGAATTGAAGCTGGTATCAAGAGTGGGAAAATTCAAGAGGCCACACCTTCTGATACTCACAAAAAGCCTTACGCGGGAAAGAAAGAATCTAATGCTGCATACAGCCAAAAGAGTCGTCGTGACCAACATGCAGGGGCAGTCATGATTTCTGGTTCTGCACCACGCCGCTAACCACAAAAGGGAAACCAGCAAAGGCCGGACGAGCCTAAAAGACAATTCACCAACATTAACATGCCATGGTCACAAGCATTGAAACACATGTTGAAGATGAACCTGATTGCAGTAATCAACCCTCCTGCAAACCCCAAGACCTCCTCTCCAAGCTACAACCCAGAAGCAAGGTGTGCTTATCATTCTGATAGCCCGGGGCACGATACTGAGGATTGTTGGGCGCTGAAATACAAGATCCAGAATATGATCGATGCTAAAGAGATTGAATTTGAACCTGCTGAGACCCCCAACGTGATCACTGCTCCATTGCCAAAACATGGCTAGGGTCGAGAGATTTTTGTTCATTTGAATTCAAGTTGTATTTTTCTTTTCTTGTTCAGATAAACAATTATCATGTTAAACTCTTTTATTTCATGAATGCATTACACATGTCTGTCTTGATTTAATTATGTTTACTATGCTTAAAACTGCTTTCATATTTTGTGATGGTCAACTCTTAATTGAAAATTCTAAGCCTCTTGAGGGAGGATGACGAAAACGATACCGCGATCATTACATTATGCTTTTGGACAGACCCCGCTGATGAGGTACAGGCATTGTTTCAATTCCTAAACACTGGAGTAATAAGGAAGATAATCCCTCGTCAACCACTCTGAGCCAAAGAAGTAGGAGTTTTTCTTTTCAAAAATTAAAACCCTTTATCATAACCTGGGGCAGGGTAGTTCTCTCAGTTGATCCAAGTGCATAACGAAGAGCACCAAAGAGGTCCTTATAAAACAAAAGACAGTGATGGTTCAGAACAATCATAAAGATAGGCAGTCGTGAAAAAAAAAATGAAATGCCCAAGAAGTCAGAACCTATAAAAGGGACTTATGAAACTGGGGCATCCCGCTAACTGTAATTCCAAAAAAGGAAACAGTTCAGGCAAAAAAAGAAAGGGATAACAAAAGACAAGAAAGAGGTCCTACAAACCCTCAGCAAAAAAGGAGATGACTGCCTATTCAAATAAACATTCAATATCCGAATCATCACTAGTATATCAAAGCAAAGACTCGAACAAGGTCTAACGTATGATCAACTGAGTTTAAGTTTGGAGAACATCATGAAGAGCGGGTGGGTACAAATAATTTGAGCCTTTATCCTTTGTTTCTTAAACCATGAACCAGGCCACGTTATAACCCTTAAAAGTCCTAGCTGAAGCATGGGTTAGTTCGAAAGCATACTGTTACAAAAGGTATCCTGACTCCTTAAGGCTCGCTGTAAAAAATTTTGAGTTCACATCACGTTTTACAAAATCCACTTGCCTTTATTGAAAAAATGCATTTTCAAAAATTTTAAGACAGACATAAACTTTGCATTCTTAAGATAACATTGCTTGCATATGATTATTTGTCTGAACAACAAAGAACTTTGCGCAACGAATATCCGATGAACGAAGATCTTCTCAACAAAAGAGTCCCTCTAGTGGAAGGAGCACTTTCAATCAAGGGGCATGGCATGATCCAAGACTATCATCTGGGGCAGTCCAGTCACAACCTGGAGAATCACTCAAGATGTCCAACAACAGGGGAAACTCCCTACATTATCAAAGCATGGACATAGTCGAAAAAAATACTACGCACAATCAAAGACCCGCTAGGTTGACACGCCTAGGCAAAAATAAGGGCTTCCCGTCGAACCAAAAGGGTTCGGGCAAAAATAAGGGATGAAAACGGAAAAATATGTACACCCGGCAAGTCGAAAACCTGAAAAGGCGGCTTGGGCAAAAATGGGTATCCCGGCGGACTGAAAACCCGAAAGGGCGGTCCAGGCAAAAGTTAGGGATCAAAGCGTATGACTATGTCCCGGCATCTCATCACTTATCTACCCGAAGAGTTGTCAATCACCCACACAGGTATCTTCTTCCCTCATCTCCGAAGCAGGGGCAATAATGAGTTATCCAGGCGATCCAATTGCTCTGTCAACCAAAGTACAAAGGAAAGATCAACATAAGGATGATTACCATCTACCTTTACAAATTCCAGATCGTGGGTTAACATCCGAAACCAAACAGGACAATCATCCACTTAATCAAAATCATGCAACCCTACACCGGTTCCTTCTCAATTTTCAGAAGAAGTTTTTACACAAACTTATCCAAGTAACCTAACCCCGGTTCCTCCAGAAGTCTTACATGGACCTATCTCAAGATGACCTTACCTCGGTTCATCAAGAAGTTTTTACACAAACTTATCCAAGTAACCTAACCCCGGTTCCTCTAGAAATCTTACATGGATTTATCATAAATAACCCTACCCCAGTTCATCAAGAAGTTTTTACACAAACTTATCCAAGTAACCTAACCCCGGTTCTTCCAGAAGTCTTACATGGACCTATCTCAAGATGACCTAACCCCGGTTCATCAAGAAGATTTTACACAAACTTATCCAAGTAACCTAACCCCGGTTCTTCCAGAAGTCTTACATGGACCTATCTCAAGATGACCTAACCCCGGTTCATCAAGAAGTTTTTACACAAACTTATCCAAGTAACCTAACCCCGGTTCTTCTAGAAGTCTTACATGGACCTATCTCAAGATGACCTAACCCCGGTTCATCAAGAAGTTTTTACACAAACTTATCCAAGTAACCTAACCCCGGTTCTTCCAGAAGTCTTACATGGACCTATCTCAAGATGACCTAACCCCGGTTCATCAAGAAGTTTTTACACAAACTTATCCAAGTAACCTAACCCCGGTTCTTCCAGAAGTCTTACATGGACCTATCTCAAGATGACCTAACCCCGGTTCATCAAGAAGTTTTTACACAAACTTATCCAAGTAACCTAACCCCGGTTCTTCCAGAAGTCTTACATGGACCTATCTCAAGATGACCTAACCCCGGTTCATCAAGAAGTTTTTACACAAACTTATCCAAGTAACCTAACCCCGGTTCTTCCAGAAGTCTTACATGGACCTATCTCAAGATGACCTAACCCCGGTTCATCAAGAAGTTTTACACAAATTTATCCTGCCGTAACCTAACCCCGGTTCCTCCAGAAGTCTTACATGGACCTATCTCAAGATGACCTAACCCCGGTTCATCAAGAAGTTTTACACAAACTTATCCTGCCGTAACCTAACCCCGGTTCCTCCAGAAGTCTTACATGGACCTATCCCAAGATGACCTTACCTCGGTTCGTCAAGAAGTTTTACACGAACTTATCCTGCGGCAACCTAACCCCGGTTCCCCCCAGAAGTCTTACATGGATTTAGCTCAAGCTAACCTCACCCCGGTTCATCAAGAAAGTTTACATGAACTTACCTCACCAAGCAACCCTACACCGGTTCCCTCTCTTCAAGATGCAGTTTTACATGGACTCGTCACCCAGAAACCCTACACAGGTTCTCCCTTTCCCAAAACGAAGTTTTACATGAACTCATCAAAGTAATCCTACACAGATTCCTTCTCCATTTCAGATACGGTTTTACACGAGCTCATCAGCAGGCAACCTTACATATGTTCCCTCTTTCAACTTACAAAATTACAGTTCAAAATCTCCCCAGGAGAGTCCAATCTAGTCCCCCAGGAAAGTTGGAATCCACATATCCCCAAGCAGTAAGCTTATCCCCAGTAGATTCTGGAAGCTTACCCCACGCAAGAGTACGAACGTGTCGTCCAGCTTTATTTAAAGAGTTATGTCCTTAACAGGATATAACTGGGTTATCCTCAGCCAAAAGCCACGGAAAGATCGTCGTCAATACGGTCTTCTTATCCCCCAGCGAAGTCTATTCATACTTCCAATACAACAAAGATATCCTCAGCAAGTCCTTCTCAACAACTCAGCAAAGTATCTCTCTCCCCACAGAGTATCATTCCCCAGCATGGTCGCTAGAGTATTTTTCTCCCCGCAGAATCTTCCACTCGCCAAGTTTATTCCCCAACGGAGTTATCTTCTCCTACCGGTATTCTTGCAGTTATCATCCCCAGCAGGAGTAAAAGCTTATTCTTCAACATCAGCCCAGGATATGACTTCCCGGCACCCGTCAAGGATTTACTTTCCTAGACGAAAACATACATTCATAAAACATCACCTACATCATTATAGCATGCATAGACGCACCATATCATACAAATCTCATTATGTTGAGAACATCATTGCTTGATCCATATCATGCATTGCATATGACTGACTTTTACCTTTCAGGAAAGATTCAGCTAAATTCTCCATCATATTTCAAGACCTAGACCGGTTCAGTTAATCGACTCAAAAGATTTCTTATCCAGTCCAAGGCCTTCTCTAGTCCAGCTAAATCGACTCCCAACAAATTTTTCTGATGAAGACTCAGTAGAAGTTATCAGATTATAATGGTTCTCTCTCCGACGGTGCATGAGATTTCCATTTTAGGTTTTCCTTTGAGTTTATTTTCCTATTGTTTCTCTCTCCGACGGTGCATGAGATTTCCATTTTAGGTTCTTCTTTGAGATTATAATTTCCTATTGGTTCTCTTCCCGATACTGCGAAGATCGTAATTCCCACCAAGATTTTCTCAACGAGCGTAGTTGAAGTTAAAGTCACCCAAGGTTCTCTTACCGTTCACGCTAAGGTAGTAACCATCCCTGGTTCATTCATCATCTTGTGAAGCTCCAGACTCAGCTCCTGTAACCAGTCAGGACACATCCATACCAAGCATCTGAAAACCAGCTCCTGCAACGTGTCAGGTACTCATTTTTCTTTTGCAGGTATGCAGGTTCTCGCTAAGGAATCTCTTAGGCGATCAACATCCAGATGGCATCTATAAGCCCATCATCCTATTCACCAATCTCTAAATGGCATCCATAAGCCCATTCCATCATCACTGCTACTATGTGAGCGCAAATTTCTGGGCACTCTAGTGTTCAATCATCTTCTACCCTCGGATTATGAAAGGCGCATCAGCCAATCTGCATCCTCAGGTCTAAGAAGATTGAACAGGGGCAACTGTTGTACCCCAAAATTTGCCCTCCCATATTCTTCAAGAATTTGCAAAGTCAAGCTGCAAAAGTTCCCCAAGGGTTGCACAGTGCAAAGATCTCCTATACAGTCAAAATTAGGGTTTGTGTTCTGATCAAGAAAATGAAGTTTCTAAAGGCCCAATCAAGTCTCACATGCCTACAAACAT
Organism: Vicia faba; assembly: GCA_948472305.1. Taxonomy (NCBI): domain Eukaryota; kingdom Viridiplantae; phylum Streptophyta; class Magnoliopsida; order Fabales; family Fabaceae; genus Vicia; species Vicia faba. The sequence continues at coordinate 361,184,942 of OX451738.1, forward strand.
GGTCAAGCATCCTCATATCAAGTTTCAAGGCTTTCAGCACAAAATTGCACAGTCAAAACCCTAAATTGCACTACAGTCAACTGTAGGGGCAAAATGGTCATTTGACAGTCAAAAGTTCAAATTTTTGGTCAATATATCATTTTGAAGCCACAAACATCATTTGATCAATGCTTGATCATGATTCTCAAAGTTTGGCTCAAAAATCATCAAGATGCAAAAGTTTCCTTATTTGGACAGCTGGAAAAGTCAACTGTAAATTGACCAGGGCATAACTTCCACATGGATTATCAGAAAAATTCCATCCAAAGCTCATTTTGAAGAGAAAGACATTTCCTACAACTCACCTTCATACTTCAAGTCCAAGAAATGCTCTCACAAAAAGTTATCAATTTCAACATTATAGGTCATTTTCAAAAGTCAACAAAAAGGGACTTTAAGTCAAAGGCCATAACTTGAGATTGGTAAATCAAACTGACATGGGACCAAAGGAATTGGTTAGAGGACTCAAAGACCTTTCCAAAATGTCCAAGAACATGAGAAAAGCTTAAAAATTGAGCAAGTTATGCCTTGTATAAGTTGGGAAATATTTGGATATTTTGAAAAGTCAACATTGATTCAAATGACCTAAAATTGCTAATGGGCCCATTTTTCTTCCACAATTCATCATTCCAAGCATGTGCACGACCACTTGGCCCAAAGGGAAGTATTTTTTCATTTTTTATTTATTTATTTGAATTTTTATTTATAATAATTCACTTAAATCAATTAAATATGTGAAAAATATTTAACTTAACCTAACAAATCTTTTTGTACATGTTTTATTCTCAATAATTCGTGTATATCCCAATATACAAAGATTTGGAGAGATTGGAGTTGATTTGTATCAAAAAGCACATGGAAAGATTGAAAGAATAATGATGGAAAACCAAATCTCAAAATCCATGAATGAAAGAGATTTTGATCAATTTTGTTAACCTAATTTGTTCACTACATAAGCCTAAACATAACCCTAATGCTTGCACACACGCAGCTGCTCAGAAAAACCATTATCAAACTTGGACATTTGGCCAAAAATCTCAATTCTGAAAACTCCCTTAGAGATCGATTCAAGCCTCAAAACCTATCTCATTAGCTTCCTCAAGCAATATAGGACATATTCCAATCAAAAACCTCAAGCCTTACGCTTTGAAACGGTATACAGAAGTCACACTTTTTCCATTTTTTTTCATTATCGTGTTTTAACATTTACGCACATTCATGGCATTTTGATTATATATCCATGATCAGTGAAGTGTTTACAAGCTAACCATATGCCTTAATTGGATTGTCATGCGCTATAGGCAAATATACCATGTTCGTTTTTTAGGGTTGCAGGAGTTATAATTTGGGGCTTTCCACCCAAGGAAAAATTGAGATTTGGGACCCTGACTACTGAAACAAGCGCGTCTGGACGAAGAGAATCCATGGGTCGCACTCAATTTATGAGCGTCCAGTAGCTAATCGTTATTTTCTTGTAGGGTGTCTACAGCAACGCTTAAAAACCGTTGCTTCATATATTCATGTTTCAGGAAGAAGAAAGCCACGTAAAGAAGATGATGATGTGTGGAGCGCTGATTGGAAGGTTCAAAATTTCGCGCGTTTTGAATCACTAACGCAATTGTTCTTTTTATATTATTTGTTTACTGTTATATATTAACATGCGTTGGTTGGATCAGATGGCAAGCGTGGTGATTGGTGAAGCACATGACCTGGGTTCGAGCCCCAGGTCTTCAATATTCTCAATATTATTTTTCCATTGATCTTCACATGTAGTGCCCAGGTTGAAGCGCACCATACACCTTCTCCACCAAGCGTACACGCGTCCAGCTTCATCAGATCAAAGACCATAAATTGAAGACTATGGTGAACCCTAGTCCATGCATCACACGCGTCCAGCAAAAGTCAACCAGGCCATGCTAAATGGGCCAGAATTCTTGGATTAAACCTCCTATTTGGGGACTACAACCCCCCTTGGTTTGCAATTTTTTCACTTTCTTTATGTTTTCTTATTTTTTTATTTTCTTTTGATTATTGTCTTTAATTAATTCCTTATTTTCACAAAAAATATAAAAAACACCTAAAAAATCAAAAAAAGAGAAAAAATAATAAATATTTTATTTTAAGTATTTTCATAAATAAATTGTATATAATTATTTAGTTTTAAATTAGGTTTGCAATTTTAATTCTTTTAATAAAAAAAATCTAAAAAAAATAGAATAGGGTTAATTAATAATTTTTCATCCTTTTTATTTTTCTTTCAAATATTTAACATTATTTATTTATTTATTTTTATAATTAAATTTGCATATAAAAATTAGGATTAATTTTAGGTTAAAAAACTTCAATATTTTCTTAATAAATTAAAAATAATTAGGATTAGGGTTTGCATCTTATTTTAATTTTAATTAATTCTCTTTTTCATATTAAGTCTTAAAAATCATAAAATACCAAAAACAAAAACAATTTCTTTTCTTTTTTTAATTAATTCATGTAATTTTAATATTTTGCAAAAAGGGTCCAACACCCTCGTTCTTAATTTCTTATTAATTCGCGTATTATTTCGTTTAAATATTCATGTATCTCTCCCAAGGCCTTGTAACATTTTAATTACTTCTCGCACTTTTAATTCCTTTATTTATTTTCCGTCAAATCGGGTTCGAGAAACTTTTGGCGATGTGGACCCGCGCCTTTGTAATAGCTTAGAATTTACTTTCCCGCAAATATTTTAAACTGTTAAATTAAAGCATGAAAGAATGTATGGGCAAAATAAAAACAAGCGTAGAACACCGATAACATGACAAGATAAATGCAAATGAAAACGACACACGAATCACACACACCACCCCTAGGGTACGCCTCACTGTTGCCTTGCCTCGAAAGGTGATCGTCGAGTAGAGGATGTCTTAGTAAGTCCTCATGATCCGGGAACCTGGCATGAGGGTAGCTTCTAAGGTGTCTTCCCATTGCTCTGGTGATCACCATGTCCCGAACCCTCGAATTGACCCGAACACCTCCAACGGTGGTGCTACCTACCTCTCAATGGTGGGATGGCACTACTTTAAAGGACATTTACACAGACGAATTCCTTAGGGTAGGTAGACGACTCTAGATACTTGCTCTAATCTCAAAACAAATCAAAAATACTTTTCACACCAACACATTTTCAAAAAGTTTTCGAAAGCATTTTTCAAACACTCTTGAGGACCGATACAAGAGTCGAACTGAAATTTTCAAAGAAACTTTTTAAAACCCACAGTCGAAAAGCAAACAAACCATTTTGAAAACACAATGAGCAAGTATCTAAGAGCCCATGGATAACCATGGATAGAAAGGGTGCTAACACCTTCCCTTTCTATAACCTACCTCCCGAACCGAGAGCAATCTCTTTAAGGAATTTTTCTGTGCTTTTGTCCTTTCCATTTGGAGAAAATAAAAGACGGTGGAGACTCTTGCTTCTGCGACATTTCGCGAACCAGCGTTAAACAGTCAGTTCCAGATCCACCGATCACACATTCCCTTCAAGTCTGAAAAATTTGGTTTAGGTTTTACTTCAGGAGCCCAAAAAGATGTTCGTCGTGCTCGTGCCGGGAAACCACTTTTGCGGATTAGCAACCATGGAGTCAACGCAGTGGAAGATAGTGATGACAGTTGTGACCTGGAAGAATGGATTTTTCCAACTATCAGCAGAGGACTCAACAACTGGGAAGCCAAAGAATTTGTCCCTATTACTTTTATCCAACAGTAATTGTCTTTAAATTTTTGTCGGACTTGTAATAATTAAGAAATTTAGACTTTTAAAACCTTGTGTCTTACCCGAGGCACAACGGTCCATTTGTAAGCGTTGTTACTTCATTTTCATATGTCATCAATGAATCATGGATATTTTTGCATGCAAACTTTATGCTCTTTCTTCTTCTTTTTCTACATTTTTTATTTTTACAAATATAACTATACTCTTACACACACTCACATATCAAAATGCATATCCACATCCACTCAGGATCCCATGGGTAACGATTCTGCTATGGCCTATTGTGACTTTGAAAATCCAATCTACCAAGCCAAAGACGAAGGTGAGGAAGATTATGAAGTGCCAGGGGAACTAGCCCGATTACTATAATAGGAAGAAAGGGCCATACAGTCCCATGAAGAACTGGTTGACACAATTAACTTAGGTACCGAAGAGGACAAGAAAGAAGTCAAGGTAGGTGCCAATCTGGAACCTAGTGTCAAGAAGCGCTTAACTCAGTTACTACATTACTATGTTGAAGTCTTTTCCTGGTCATACAAAGACATGCCAGGACTTGACGCTGATATCGTGGTCCATTATCTACCGACAAAAGAAGACTGCCCTCTGGTAAAACAGAAAGTTCATCGCATGCGACCAGACATGTCAGAGAAGATCAAGACTGAAGTCATGAAACAATTCAACTCCAGATTCTTAGCCGTCACCTCCTATCCACAATGGGTCACCAATGTTGTTCCAGTGCCTAAAAAGGACGGTAAAGTACGCATGTATATGGATCACAGAGATTTGAATAGGGCAAGCCCTAAGGATGATTTCCCGCTTCCCCATATCGATATTCTGGTTGACAATACCGCACAACATAAAGTGTTCTCATTTATGGATGGTTTCTCAGGCTATAATCAAATCAAAATGGCACCTGAGAACATGGAGAAAACGACCTTCGTCACACAATAGAGCACATTCTGTTACAAAGTTATGCCATTCGGGTTGAAAAATGTTGGGGAAACTTATCAGCCGTGCCATGGTAGCTCTGTTTCACGATATGATCCATCACGAAATAGAGGTCTACATGGATGACATGATAGCCAGATCTCAAACTAAAGAGGAACATATTGACCATCTACGTAAACTGTTTGAAAGACTGAAGAAATACAAGCTAAGGTTGAACCCGAGTAAATGCACATTTGGAGTGAGGTCTGGTAATCTCCTAGGCTTCATCGTCAGCGACAAAGGTATCGAAGTGGACCCTGCAAAGGTAAAAGTAATACAAGAAATGCCCGCTCCTTGCACCGAGAAGGAAGTCAGAGGATTCTTAGGACGGCTAAACTACATTTCCAGATTCATTTCTCACCTAACCGCTACTTATGAACCAATCTTTAAATTATTGAAGAAAGATCAAGTAGTTAGATGGAATGATGATTGCCAAGATGCCTTCGACAAGATCATGGAGTGCCTTCAAGAGTCTCCTGTTTTGATGCCTCCAGTAGAGGGAAGACCTTTAATCATGTATCTAACTGTCTTGGAAAATTCAATGGGGTGTATCCTGGGGCAGCATGACAAATCTGGCCGAAAAGAGCATGCAATATACTACCTGAACAAAAAGATTACCGACTGTGAAACCAGATATTCACTGCTCGAGAAAACTTGTTGCGCTCTAGCCTGGGCTGCTCGCCAGCTAAGACAGTATATGTTGACCCATACTATCTTATTGATATCCAATATGGATCCAATTAAATAAATATTCGAGAAGCGCACCCTCTCGGGAAGAATAACAAGATGGAAGATGATCCTGACTGAATACGATATTTAATACACTACCCAAAAAGCAATAAAGGGCAGTCTGCTACCCGATCACCTTGCTCATCAGGCTGTGGATGACTACCAATCCATGAAATTCGAGTTCCCAGATGAAGATATCATGTTGGTAAACAATGTTGAAGAATTCAGACCATATGACGGACCTGAACAAGAATCCCAATGGTCCTTGGTTTTTGATGGAGCTTCCATCGCACTCGGCAATAGCATAGGCGCTGTAATCATATCCCCTGAAGGATGTCATACTCCCTTCACTGCAAGACTTTGTTTCAACTGTACCAATAATATGGCGGAATATGAAGCGTGTATTATGGGTCTCAAAGCTGCCATATATTTGGGAATCAAGTCCTTAAGTGTATTTGGAGATTCAGCCTTAGTCATCAGTCAGATCAAAGGAGAATGAGACACGAAGCACCTTAATCTTATCCCCTACAAAGAACATGTGTTGACATTAATCCCACATTTTTAGGAAATTACCTTTGAGCATTTTCCACGAGAGGAAAATCAACTAGCGGACGCGCTAGCCACTATGTCATCCTTGTTTAAACTCAAGTGGGGTAACGAGGCTCCCCAGATCACCATTGAGTGGATGGATGAACCAGCTTACTATCACGAGATCGATACTGAAGAAGTAGTGGACAAGCCTTGGTTCCATGAAGTTAAGAGGTATCTCGAGGCTCAAGAGTATACGGAGGGAGCTTCAGTCAATGATAAGAAGTTCTTGAGAAGATTCTCTGCTAAGTTCTTCCTCAGTAATGGCATTCTCTACAAGCACAGCCATGACTCTACTTTGCTTCGTTGCATAGTGTGATACAGTGGTAGAATCGACTGTTTGATACTGGTTTGCGTTTTGCATTTTTTGTTTGCAAAATGTCGCGATAAGCAAGAGTCACCACCGAATTTTATTTTATCCAATCATGGAAAAGGAAAAAGAACAGAAAAAACCTTTTTTCGAGATATTCTGAGTACGGGGGGTATATTATAGAAAGGGAAGGTGTTAGCACCCTCTCTATCCGTAGTTATATACGGGCTCTTAGGTACTTGCTCATTTTTCAAATTGCTTGTGTGTGTTTGTCTTGAAAATGTTTTACTTTGTGATAACCCTTGTATCAGTCCTCAAGGATGTGACGAAGTTTATTTTGAAATTTTGATTTGACAGGTGTTTGTGTGAAATGTTTTCATTGAGCAAGTACTTAAGATTCTACCTACTTGAAAAAAAATTGTTTGTTCTCATTTCCTTTAGACAACGCTATCCTACCATTAAGGAGTAGGTAGCACCATCGTTGGAGTTGTAAGGGACATTCGAAAGGGACGTACGGTCATAAAAGCAATGTTAGGACACCTTAGTAACCATCCTAGATTCCTAAAGATCTTTTCCGAGGCAATAGTCGAAAGGGTCATTTTTTGATCTTTTGGGACATAGAGGATAGCCACTAAAACATCCTATGCTTCATGACCGTTTACCGAAGGCAACCGGAGTGAGAGTATACCCTAAGAGTGAGCATGTGCAAGTGTGTGTTTTCAGTTAATGTTATCTTTGCACATTAGGGTTTTCTAACTGTTTTAATTTTTCATGCAAATTGTCTTTCACATACAATCCTAGGCATACATCTAGCAGTTTGATAGTTGTGGAAATTAAAAGCGGAAAAGTAAATCTAATTATTACAAGGCTTCGGGGAATGGGGATTACATAACCAAAACTTGGGGGAAAATTAAACAGTAAATAAAACCCTAGTTTAAAAGACTATTACAACCTCAGAGCAAATACAAAAATATAATGAAAAGTACGTACGACAAACGTAAATGCGAGAAATTAGGGTTTTGGACCCTTGAAAACCAAATTGAATTTAATTAAAGAAAAAAAATCATTTTTTGTCATTTTTATTTAAGGAAATAAAGAATAAATTGCAAAATATCCTAATCACTAATTAAGTTTTAATTATGAAAAATCATTAAATTAATGGGAAAAAAAACAATTAACCTATTTTTGTGTTTTTATTTTGAGAAGGAATTAAAATTAAGAATTAAACCTAATTTCTATTTGATTTTAATTATGAAAAAAAGATTTAAGTTAACATAATTAAACTAGTTAATGCAATTAAATATTTTATGAAAAAAGACTAAACCTAATATTGTTTGTGATTTTTCTAATTTTTATGTTTTGATTAAAAATGATTTTTTTTAAATAAATAAATTAGAACAATGAAAAGAATTGAAATAAAATAAAAAAAGAAAAGATTGGGCATGTGTGGTAGAATACAGACTGGGGGGTGCATTGCCAAATTGTTAGCCCAAATTGGTTGGCCCAGGTTTCTTGCATGTGATCCCATGTGGATTAGCTTCAGAGAGTGCACCATGGGCTGCTGTGGTTGGACGCTGGATCTGGACCAAGGGATGATCCCAAGGGTAGGATTTGTGAGCGTATGATGGACGCATGGAATGGTGATGTATTGAATCTGCATTAAATTGTTAGAAAAATAATAAAAGTGTGAATTAATAATTAAAAACCTAACTCTGATTAATTTATAGGTTAATTATGAAATAAAATCAATATTGATTAAATCAAAACAAATTTTATGTCAAAAATTATTTTAATTAATTAAAAGCCTAAAGTTAATATTTAATGATTTTTTTGTGATTTTATATGTTAATTAAATTAATGATAGAAAACAAATCAAGTGAAAAATAAATAAATAAAAAGGGTTAGAAAAGAAAATAGTCAAAAGAGTGAAAAATGCATGGTGTGGGTGATGAACCCATGCCCCTTGGGTCACAGTTAGGCGCCTCATCCACCAAGCCAAGCTATTGTTTGTGATTTAAACCTGTTCTACGTAACAACAAGAACTCATTTGGGCAGTTAATAAACATTAGCAATGCATGGAATTAATTATATGAATGTTTGAAAGAAAAGTAAATCAGAGAAGATGAGTATACTTGTTTCAAGCATCAATGGCCATTACTTTTGACCTATTCTTACTCTTAGATACCTCAAGAATGATTTGTAATCGATGGCTTGGACTGAAAGTGGCTGGATGTTCGGTTTTGACTTTGCACTAGTTTTGACAGAATTTGAGGTTTTTAGAGAGTGTTCTTGGGCAGCCAATTTCGTGCTCCCTAGTGTATGAGGGTGTTGTGTTTATATAGAGGAGGAACTTAGGTAAAAAATAATGGAAGAAATCTCATGGTATCTTGAGGAATTATGAAGATTTAATTTGATTTTGGCCTTGTATGATTTCTTTCTAAAATAGCTCCAATCATGACTTTTTCAATCTAAATCATCCTTGCATGAATTACATGCCATGCTAGCTGTATATGGACTCATAATGTGCACAAAAATCCCAAGATTTGATTTGCTTTTATTATTTTACCATTTAATTTGATTTATTTTGGTTTAAATGAATAAAAAATAAAAATAAATGATAAAAATAATAAAATAATAGGTGAAAAAGCGGTCGTGGGTCCTATTAGAAACATGTTTCAAACAAGAAAACATGGGCCCCTTTCGAAAAAAATGCAAATTTGATCAATGTTGACTTTTGACAATTTCCCAAAAATTGCCAACTTTGACAATGCACAACTCTCTCAATTTTGACCCTAGGAGGGTGTTCTTTGACTTTTTAGAAATCTTAGGATGTCCTCTAAACAAAAATTTTGGTTTCATCTCAATTGGATCTTCCATGTTCATGTGTGAAGCTTTGACCCAAAAGGTGTTTTTGTTGACTTTTCAAAAGGACCTATAATGTCAAAATTCATATCTTCTTATGAGTGCATATTTTGAACTTGAGCACTAAAGATGAATTGTAGGGAATTGCATCCTCTTAAAAATAAGCCTTGGATGGAAAATTTATGATAAAGTATGAAGAAGTTATGTTTGGTCAAAGTTGGGTTGACTTTTCCTACAAAACCCTAATCTAGCAACTTTTGGGTTTTGATGAATTTCGAGCATTTCTTGAGGAATCATGATCAACCCTTGATCAAATTATGGATATCGCTTCAAAATGTTGATGTTAACCAAAAATCTTGAAGTTTGACTGTATGTGGGCCACAATTGACTTTTGGCCTAGTTCAGTTGATTCTCAAGCATCTGAGCAGTTGACTGAGCAAACTTCGTGTGCAAGGCTTGAAATTTGACATGAAGAATCTTGGGAACATATTAAGACCTTGTAAAGCATTTGGGGCCTTTGTGGTTCACCCATCTTGATGAAGAATGAAACCCTAATTTGAGGTATACTGCCTTAGGAGGGAGTTTGTCTGGTCCACTCTTGGGCAACCTTGAGCGAATTAAAGATCTCAACGGACATGTATTGAGTAAAATGAGAGGGAAAATTTTGGGGTACAACAGCTTCCCCTGTTCAATCTTCTTAAACCTGAGGATGTAGATTGGCTAGCCTGCCTTTCGTGATTTGAAGGTGGAAGATGATTGAACACTAGAGTGCCCAGAAATTTGCACTCACATGAAGTGGCACTTGACTTGTGATATCATGAATGGGCTTACAAATTCCATTTGGGGGTTGATGATAGAAGACTTTCGGAGATGGGCTTAAAGATGCCATCCTGGATGCGACAGAGAATCTTTGGAGATGGGCTTAAAGATGCCATCTAGATAATGTGGATTTCCTGAGATATTCCTTTGATGAGAATCCCTGCTCCTGTCGTTAAGGAGGAATCTATTGAGGAATGATGGTATCTGTCTTGGGAGAAATAAAATTTTTAGGAGCTTCAGTTATTCGTTACTCTACTGGGGAATTAACTCCAGAGGTGAACTGCATATCTGGTCAGTGTATAGGCTGCATCGCGAACTACTGGGGAAAGGTGAAACTGATCGTGTTTGATCAGGTCCAGGTCTTACAGTATTGTGGACTGCTGTCTGGAGATAAGAGAAAAGAAACCTGGAGGGTAAGGTTATGATAAGGAACCTGAATAGTAGGGCTTATGGGAAGGAACCTGGGTAAGGTTGCTTCGTGAGGAGTTTGTGTAAAACTGCATCTGAACCGAGAAGGAACCTGGGTAAGGTTTCTTTATGAGGAGTTTGGGTAAAACTGCATCTGAACTGAGAAGGAACCTGGGTAAGGTTGCTTTGTGAGGAGTTTGGGTAAAAATGCATCTGAACCGAGAAGGAACCTATGTAAGGTTGCTTCAAGATAAGTCTGAGTGAAATTTCAGAAGGAACCTGGGTAAGGTTGCTCGTGATAAGTCTGTGTAGGGCTTTAGGAGGAACCTGGGTAGGGCTACTTCGGGATAAGTCCGTGTAAAACTTCGGCAGGAACCTGGGTAAGGTTACTTTGGGCTAAGTCTGTGTAAAAATTTAAGAGGAACCTGGGTAAGGTTACTTTGTGATAAGTTCGTGTAAAACTTCAGAAGGGACCTGAGTAAGGGTACTTTGGGATAAGTTCGTGTAAAACTTCAAGAGGAACCTGGGTAAGGTTACTTTGGGATAAGTTCGTGTAAAACTTCAGGAGGAACCTGGGTAAGGTTACTTTGTGATAAGTTCGTGTAAAACTTCAGAAGGAACCTGGGTAAGGTTACTTTGTGATAAGTTTGTGTAAAACTTCAGGAGGAACCTGGGTAAGGTTACTTTGTGATAAGTTTGTGTAAAACTTCAGGAGGAACCTGGGTAAGGTTATTTCGTGATAAGTTTGTGTAAAACTTCAGGAGGAACCTGGGTAAGGTTACTTTGTGATAAGTTCGTGTAAAACTTCAGGAGGAACCTGGGTAAGGTTACTTTGTGATAAGTTCGTGTAAAACTTCATTCAGAAATGTATGAGAAAGGACCAGTGTAAGATTTTTCAGGATAAACCCGTGTGAAGCTGCATTTAGGAGAAACCCGTGTAAGATTGCTTCGTGACGAACCCATGTAAAGCTGCATTTGATCGTGCAGATAATTACTCCATTTAGTTTCAGGAGCTAATCTTGAACTTGTTGGAAGTTGTTGATGATAACCATCTTTCCTGAAAAGGTACATGATTAATCGTATATGATACATGACATGCATTGTATGATGATGTTCTCAAAATTATGCCGTATGCAATATGTATGCGCACGTCATGATATATGAACATGAAATTCTATTGTGGCACGTCCGAGTTTGGGAAAATAAATCCCTGACTGCTGTTGAAGAGTACTGGGAATTGAGTTCCTGACCGTCGTAGAAAAAGTGGTTCTTCTACTTCCGCTGGAGACGGTGAACCGGAGATGACTATGCTGGGGATTTACCCCCTGTTTATGGATATTCCGTCGAGGAGAGACTTTTCTTGAGAATAACTCTGTGGGGGAATAATTTTGTTGGAGAGAGAAGCTTCCATAGCTGAAGGGATAAACTCTGTTGGGGATTGAGCTTCTGTATTCAGAGAAATAAACTCTGTTCGGGAGAAAACTTTATGACCCGCTTGCGATTATGAAATTTGGTCGGGGAATATAGACGTCGGCTCTCCGAAAGAGTTTGGCTAGGGAAAGTAACTCTTGTTTGGGGAGGAAAAGATTAAAACTTTGGTTGCCTCTACTCTGTGGGGAGTGTAGATGTTACTGGGACGCATGCTGAGGATACAACAATGACTTCGTATCAAGACTTTCTGCCCCTGTACCTGCTGGAGAAAGTGCCTGCGGAGGCCTTGTGGATTGAGTGTTATCCCAACTTATGAGGTGCTTGGTAACTTCTGATATAAATGATAAGTCTTCTACTGATAGGCAAGTGACGAGATGACGAGACATAGTCGTACGCTTTAATCCCTAACTTTTGCCTGGACTGTCTTTTCAGATTTTCAGTCCACCGGGATACCCTTTTTTGCCCAAGCCGCCTTTTCAAGTTTTCGGCTTGCCGGGTGTACATGTCTTTTTTGCTTTTATCCCTAATTTTTGCCCGAACCCTTTTGGTTCGTCGGGATGCCCTTATTTTTGTCTAGGCCAGTCAACCTAGCGGGTCTTTGTTCATGCGCAGTATTTTCTGACTAAGTCCATGCTCTCAGGGTGTAGGGAGTTGTCACTGTCGGTAGTGTTTTGTTGCCACACTACCAGAATATGTTTGTTTGATCGTACATGATTCGTTGCTAGAATTCATGCCCAATTCCCCCAAGTGATTCAGATGGAGATCTGCCCCTGGCTATTTGGCATCTTTGAGAGATTCCTTGAATCTCGACTTGACTTCCCCAAATGATGGACAATGTTCATGTCGTGCCCTTTGGTTTGAAGTGTTTTCCACTTGAGGTAATCCTTTTTATTGAGAAGGTTTTTGTTCACTCGATATTCGTCATGCGAATTTCTCTGCTGTTGAACAAATAGTCATATGCAAACAATGTTATTTTAAGAATGCAAAGCTTACGTCTGTCCTGAAGTTTTGAAAATGCAGTTTTTTTTATAGAAAAAATAGAATTTTGCAAAGATATGATATCAACTCAGGATTTGTAACAGACCTTCAGGAGTTAGGATACCTTTTGTAACATTATTCTTTCGAACTAACCCATGCTTCATCTAGGACTTTTAAGGGTTATAACGTGGCCTGGTTCATGGTTTAAGAAACAACGGATAAAGGCTCAAATTTTATTTGTACCCACCCGTTATCGTGATGTTCTTCGATCCTAAACTCAGCTTATTATGCATTTAGATCTCATTTGAGTCTTTGCTCTGATATTTCAGTGATGGTTCGGACACTGGCCGTTTATTTTGAATAGGAAGTAATTTCTTTTTTGTTGAGGGTTTGTAGGACCTTTTTTCTTTTTGATTTTATTATCCATGTCTTTTGCCTGAACTGTTTCTTTTTGTGATTAGAGTCAGCAGGATGCCCCAGTGTTTTTTCTTAAGTCTCCTTCATAGGTTTTGACTTAATGGGCTTTTATTTCGAGAGATGATGACTGCTTGTCTTGACGATTACAGGGAACCATCACCGTGTTTTATTTCGGAAGGACGTCTTTGATGCCATTCATTGTGTACAAAGCGGCATATTGTGACTGAATGCACCTCTGAATTAACTGAGAAAACTACCATGCCCCAAGTTATGATTAAGGGTTTTAATATGTGTGAGAAGAAAAACTCCTACTTCTTTGGCTCGAAGGGGTTGACTAGGGATTATCTTCCTTATAACTCCACTGTTTAGGATTTGAAACAACGCCTGTACATCATCAACAAGGTCTGTTCAAAAGCATACTGTAGAGATTGTGGTATCGTTTTTGTCATCCTCCCTCTAAAGGCTTACATTTTTTAGTCGAGAGTTGAGTATCACGAAAAGGAAATATAAAGCAATTTTAGCATAATGAAAACAAATTAATTCAAGACAGACATATGTAATGCATTAATGAAGTAATAGAGTTTGACATGAAAATAATTGTTTGAATAAGCAAAGAAAATACAACTTCAGAATTTAAATGAACAAAAATGCTTTCAATCCTACCCTTGTTTTGGCAAGGGAGCAGTGATCACGTTGGGAGTCTCAAGAGGGCCGAATTCGATCTCCTTGGCAACAATCATATTCTAAATCTTGTATTTCAACGCCCAACAATCATTAGTATCGTGCCCCGGGCTGTCAGAATGATAAGCACACATTGCCTCCGGATTGTAGTTAGGAGAGGAAGTCTTCGGGTTCGGATGAGGGTTTATCACCGTAATCAGCTTCATCTTCAACATGTGTTGCAATGCTTGTGACAGTGGCATGTTGATTTGGGTGAACTACCTTTGAGGTCTTTCCACCCTTGGCTGACTGTTTCGTTGTTGTGCTTGTTGTGTGCGTGCCGAATTAGAGATCAACACTGCCCCCACAGATTGATGGTAGTCTGCCTTGCTACGCCCCTTCTGGCCGTGCACAACATTGGCTTCCCTCTTGCCACCAAATGACTTCTTCTCTGTACTCGAAGAGGTATTTTTCTGGATCTTGCCACTCCGGATCCCAGCTTCTACTCTTTCTTCAGTCAATATCAGCTCGGTGAAACCAGCTGAGGAGCTACCAATCAAGTGATTGAAGAAAGGACCAGACAACGTACCAAGGAACATATCCACCAACTCCCTATCAAATAAATGGGGTAGGACTCTTCCAGCCAAGTCTCTCCACTTCTGGGCGTAGTCTTTAAAGCCTTCACTTGCCCCCATGGACATACTCTGGAGTTGAGTACGAGTAGGAGCAAGGTCGGCGTTGTATTGATACTACTTATAGAAAGCAGCAACCAAATCTTCCCAATTTCGAACATTGGCTCTCTCCAGTTGATAGAACCATTCAAGCTGAGTCCCTGACAGACTATCTTGAAAGAAATGAACCCTCAAATTTCTATCAGCAGTGTGGGGCTGGATCTTTCTGACATAAGAGCAGAGATGGAGTTTTGGGCAGGACACTCCATCATACTTTGCAAAAATTGGAGCTTTAAACTTCTGCGAGATAACAACTCCCGACACCAATCCCAATTCTTCGAAATCCAACCCAGGTATCCTCTGGACCTCCATAGCATTCAAGTGATCTTCCAACTGCTTGTATCTATCCTCAGTGGGAGGATACTGCTCATTATTGTAGTCGGTATCATTGTAAGAAACTTCAGGACTGGGATCTTTCTCTCTTGTCTCTTCTTCTTGATTCTCCCCTTCCTTAGATGAAGAGGTCAGATTGACTTGTTGCTTCAACGGCCCTCTAAACCTTCTGCCTATATTCAAAATATCGACAACCTTCTTCTTTTTCTTTTTCTCTTTCAGGATGAGGGTTTTCAGATCCTCCTGCCCTTTTGCCAGATTTATGAACATTTGCTGGAACTGGGCGTTTTATGCCTGAAGGTCCTTGATGCTTTGTTCGGAAGACATTTCTGCTGAAATAAACAACGAAGAAGATGAGAAACCTGTAATGGTACCTGTTTATGCAATGCTATGGATGGGATGTGTATGCGATGATTTCAAGGATTCTTAAAGGCTCAGATTTGTTTAACCAAAAGAAACACACATTAATTGCATTAATAAGTTCAAATTGTTACAAAGAACGCCTTTTAGGCTTACAATTAGACAAAACAAAACTTGAAGAAAGAAACTAGGTCTCCCAGGAGCGCATCCTCTTTGGCGCTGCCCCTGTTCAATCTTCTTAAACCTGAAGAGTTAGATTGGCGAGCTTTGCCATTTGTGACTCGAAGGTAAAAGATGATTGGACACTAGAGTGCCCGTAAATTTGCACTTGACATAGTGTAGTTAAGGGAATGGGATTAAAATATGCCATTTGGAGAGGTGATAGAATCTTGTTGGAGATGGGCTTGTAGATGCCATCCAAGAATGTTTGTTGAATTGTAAGTTGTAAATTAAAAGAATAAGTATCAGAATGGTGTCTGTATCTGGAACGTATATGAGCTGTATCTGGAGACTGAATCTGAATGAGTAACAGAATGGCTTCCGTGTCTGGAGCGTATCTGGACTGTATCATGAACTTGAAAATTGAATAAGTGTCAGAATGGCATCCGTGTCTGGAGCGTATCTGGACTGTATCATGAACTTAAAAATTGAATAAGTGTCAGAATGGCATCCGTGTCTGGAGCGTATCTGAGCTGTATCTGAATGTTGAAGTCTGAATAAGTAACAGAATGGCATCCATGTCTGGAGCGTATCTGAATTGTATCTGAATTTGAAAACTGAATGAGTATTAGAATGTCATCCGTATCTGGAGCATATCTGAACTGTATCAAAAGGTTGAATCTGAATGAGTAACATAATGGCTTTCGTGTCTGGAGCGTATCTGAACTGTATCTGAATTTGAAAACTGAATGAGTAACAAAATGGCAACTGCGTCTGAAGCGTATCTGTACTGTATCATGATTGCACATTGTTTAACAGTAGCTGTTAATCTTATCCTGAAAAGGGTAAAATGTTAGCTGGAATATAGAATTATGTTGCATGAAATGTATGATGCAATATATGTGTTTTATCAATGTTTATGATATGTGGATGTAATGTATGCGCATGTAAGATGATTCACTGTATTGCTGAGGAAAATAAATCCTTGACTGCTGCTGAGGATATGTGGATTCTTCATATCTTGAAGTTGGAGTAATTAACAAAAATTCTTGTATGGAGAACAATGCCATGTACTTCTTGAGTAATTTGCTTGGGGAATCCAGATAATTTTGATGACTTCTACTGGGGATTTAACAATGGGAATCTTCGTTCTATCGGGGAACAATGAAAACTCTGTAGGGAAAAAGCTTATTCCTGTTTGGAAAGAGTTCAAGAGTTTCGGTCGTCTGTCACCCTACCGGGGAGTTATTCTAGGCTGGGGAGAAACAGAAGTTAGCCTTTATCCGGTTGATTTTCAGGCTTCAAGACAACTTGCTGGGGAATTTGGAGAAACTGGATGGTTTCTACTGTAGATTAATAGTTTGAAGTTTCAGCTCCGCTGGGGATCTTAATGACGTACTGTAGGGATTGCTCATGGAATAGCCTAAAGATGTTTTCCTATTCTTTCAACCTGTCAGTAATTGTTCTTTTTCATTTTGTTTATTTGTAAACAGTAATTATGTTCAAATGCATATGTTCATTAATGAATCATTGGACGTTTTTGCAAATAAAACACAAGTGTAAAATAACAGGACAAATAGTTTTCTGTACTTTTAAAGAGATATCTTCGTATTGACTTTTGAATATGTATTTTGTAAAAAGAAGACAATCATTCTAGTAAGAGAAATGATGCCATAAAAATCAAGAAAAACTTTATACAAAGAAAGACAACTATGTGTGATAATCCCATGGGGTTCCCATTCTGCTATAGCCTTCGTATCTCTGAATATCTTGTTTATTTGTTGCTTCGTCCGAAGATGATTGAATTGATCAGAAACTGAGTTTTTCAGTGGAAGTCAAGAGGTTGTCCTCAAAGTGATCCAACGAGACATAGTCATACGCTTTAATTCCCTACATTTTTCCTGGACCGCCCTTTCGGGTTTTCAGTCCACTGGGAAACCCTTTTTTGCCCAAGTCGCCCTTTCGGGTTTTCAACTTGCCGGGTGTACAATTTTTTTTTGTTTTATCCCTAATTTTTTCCCGAACCTTTTGGTTCGCCGGGATGCCCTTGTTTTTCCTAGGTGTGTCAACCTAGCGGGTCTTTTATGCGTAGTATCTTTTGACTATGTCTGCATTCGCAGGGTGCGGAAAATCGTCGTTGTCCATGATGGTTAAGATCATTGCCCCACCGGAGAAGATGTTCTTGATTACAAATGGTCCTTCATAGGTAGGAGTCCATTTGCCCCTGGGATCACTTTGTGGCAAGATGATGCGCTTGATCACCAGATCTCCAACTTGATATACTTGGCGTCTGACTTTCTTGTTGAAATCCTTGATCATCCGTTTTTGATACATCTGACCATGGCAAACAACAGTAAGTCTCTTTTCATCAATTAAGTTCAGTTGATCAAGCCGGGTCTGGATCCAATCGTCTTCACTCAAACATGCATCTTTCATAATTCTCAAAGAGGGGATTTGAACCTCAATAGGCAAGACGACCTTCATGCCATAAACCAAAGAATAGGGTGTTGCCCCAGTTGATGTGCGAGCCGTGGTACGGTACCCGTGGAGAGAAAACGGTAACATTTCATGCCAGTCCTTATAGGTGACTGTCATTTTCTGTATGATCTTTTTAATGTTTTTATTAGAAGCTTTGACTGCACCATTCATCTTTGGCCGATAGGGGGATGAATTGTGATGTTGAATCTTGAACTGCTCGCACAAGGCAATGATCATAGTATTGTTAAGGTTTGTAACGTTATCAGTGATGATCCTTTCTAGGATACCGTACCGGAAAATAAGATTCTGCTTGATGAAACGGGCAATAACATTCTTCGTAACGGATGCGAATGAAGCTGCTTCGACCCACTTTGTGAAATAGTCAATGGCCACTAGAATGAAGCGGTGTCCATTGGAGGTTGTAGGCTTGATCTCCCAAATCATATCGATTCCCCACATAGCAAAGGTCCAAGGATCTGTTAAGACATTTAGGGGAACCGAAGGCACATGTACCTTGTCTGCGTAGATTTGACACTTATGACAGGTCCGGGAGTATTGATAGCAGTCTGCTTCCATGGTAGACCAATAATAGCCCTCTTGTAGGATTTTCTTTGCCATCGTATGCCCACTAGAGTGAGTGCCAAAGGTACCTTCATGTAATTCAGCCATGATCTTTTCAGCTTCAATCTTATCCACCACAACGGAGCAGAATAGAATCATGATTATGTTTGTACAAGATGCCATTACTTAGGAAGAACTTAGCAGATAATCTCCTTAAGAACTTTTTATCATTGACTGAAGCTTCTTCCGGATATTCTTGAGCCTCAAGATACCTTTTGACTTCATGGAACCAAGGCTGGTCCACTATTTCTTCAGTATTAATCTCGTGACAGTGTGCTGGTTCATTCATCCGTTCAATGGTGATCTGGGGAGCCTCGTTATCCCAATTAAGTTTAAACATATATGACATTGTGGCTAGAGAATCTGCTAGCTGATTTTCTTCTCGCGGGAAATGCTCGAAGGTAATCTGCTCAAAATGTGGTAACAATGTAAAAACATGTTCTTTGTAAGGGATAAGGTTTGGATGCTTAGTGTCCCATTCTCCTTTGATCTGACTGATGACCAAAGCTGAATCTCCAAATACAACTAAAGATTTGATTCCCAAGTCTATGGCAGCCTTGAGACCAAAGATGCATGCTTCGTATTCCGCCATGTTGTTCGTACAGTTGAAGCAAAGTCTGGCAGTAAAGGGAGTATGGAACCCTTCCGGAGATATGAGTACAATGCCGATACCATTACCAAGTGCATTGGATGCCCCATCAAAGAAAAGGGTCCATCGGGATCCTTGTTCAGGTCCGTCATATGGTCTGATTTCTTCACAGTTGTCTAATGTCATGAAGTCTTCGTCTGGGAATTCAAACTTCATGGACTGATAATCTTCTACAGTTTGATGAGCAAGATGATCAGCTAGAACACTGTCCTTTATAGCTTTTTGGGTAGTGTACTGTATGTCATATTCTGTTAGGATCATCTGCCATCTAGCCATCCTCTCAGACAGAGCAGGCTTCTCAAAGATGTACTTTATCGGATCCATCTTAGATACCAACAAAGTGGTATGAGTCAACATATACTGTCTTAGCCGGCGAGCAGCCCATACCAGAGCGCAGCAAGTTTTCTCGAGCAGTGAATATTTGGTTTCACAGTCGGTAAAATTTTTGCTCAGGTAGTAAATAACGTGCTCTTTTCGGCCAGACTCGTCATGCTGCCCCAATACACACCCCATTGAGTTCTCTAAAACGGTCAGATACATGATCAATGGTCTTCCCTCGACTGGTGGGATCAAGACAGGAGGCTCTTGTAAATACTCTTTGATTTTGTCAAAAGCAATCTGACACTCATCATTCCATCTGACTACTTGATCTTTCTTCAACAGTTTGAAGATTGGTTCACAAGTAGATGTTAGGTGAGAAATGAATCTGGCAATGTAGTTCAGGCGTCCCAAGAATCCTCTGACTTCCTTCTCAGTATGAGGAGAAGGCATTTCCTGTATTGTTTTAACCTTGGCAGGATCAACCTCGATGCCTTTTTTGCTGACAATGAAACCTAAGAGTTTACCGGATCGGACTCCGAATGTGCACTTGTTTGGATTCAACCTTAGTTTGTACTCCTTCAATCTTACAAACAGCTTTTGCAAGTGATCAAGGTGCTCCTCTTCAGTTTGTGATCAGGCTATCATGTCATCTACGTAGACCTCTATCTCATGATGTATCATATCATGAAACAAAGCTACCATGGCGTGTTGATAGGTTTCCCTGGCTTTCTTCAGTCCGAATGGCATCACTTTATAGTAGAACGTGTCCCACTGCGTGACAAACGTAGTTTTCTCCATGTCCTCAGGTGCCATTTTGATCTGGTTATAGCCTGAGAATTCGTCCATGAAAGAAAATACTGTGTGCTGGGCCGTATTATCAACTAGGATGTCGATGTGGGGGAGTGGAAAATCATCTTTAGGGCTGGGCCTGTTTAAATCTCTATAATCCACGCACATCCGTACTTTGCCGTCCTTTTTAGGCACGGGAACAATGTTGGCCACCCATTGAGGATAAGAAGTAATAGCCAGAAATCCAGCATTGAACTGCTTCATGACTTCCACTTTGATCTTCTCTGACATGTCAGGTCTCATGCGGAAGACTTTTTGTTTCACTGGTGGACAGTCTTCTTTGGTGGGTAGACGATGTACCACGATGTCTGTATCGAGTCCCGACATGTCTTCGTATGACCAGGCAAAGATCTCAACATAATCATGCAATAGCTGAACTAGACGCTCCTTGAAACTCGGCTCTAAATTGGAACCCACTTTGATTTCCTTTTTATCTTCCTCGGTACCCGAATTGATTGTATCCAACAACTCCTCATGAGGCTGAAGAGCTCTTTCCTCTTGTTGTAGTAGTCTGGCCAATTCCCCTAGCACCTCATAATCTTCCTCACCTTCGTATTCGGCTTGGTAGATCAGATCTTCAGAGTCACTGAAGGCTATAGCAGTATCGTTACCCATAGGATCCAGAATGGAGGGGTACCTGCATTTGTGAGTGTGGGTGTGTGTAAAGGTATAGCCATCTTTAAACAATAAAATGTAAAAGAAAGACAAGGATCATAAAAGGTTTATATGTGAAAATGCGTCCATGATTCATTGAATGTCATATGAAGATGAAATAAAAACCCTTACAAATGAACCATTGTGCCTCGGGTAAGACACAAGGTTTTTAAAATGCGAATTGTTCGTGAATATTACAAGTCCAACAAAAATGTAAAAGATAAATTACTGAGAGATGGAAGTTATTGGGATAAAGTCTCTGGCTTCCCAGTTGCGAAGTCCTCTGTTGACAGTAGGAAATATCCAATCTTCCAAGCTACCATCTTCTTCAACATCTTCCACTGCGCTGACCTCCTGGTTACTAATCTTCAAAGGTGGCCCTCTAGCACGGGCACGACGCACAACCTTCTGAGTAGTTGAAGTAAACCCTAAGCCAAACTTGTCTGATTTATACGGGATGTCCAGAAGCTGCCCCCAGATGGTGCATCCACCCTCTTCTACTACCGCCCTGGCGTCCTTTAGAGATGACATCCGAAGCGAAGGCCTTGCGATCTTGGGAATCGAGGATACCGCCTTGGTCACTGCTATTTCTTGAGAGACCTCCTCGAAATGCTGAAAAGGAGTTTCAATGAAATCGCCATCCAACTCCACAAATCGGAAGGAATTTAGATGACTAATCATGTACTCCTCCTCTCCATGGACAGTTATGATCTTTCCTTGGACCGGGTACTTCAGCATCTGGTGTAGCATGGAGGTGACATCACCGACATTATGGATCCAGGGCCGTCCTAATAGACAGGAGTAAGAAGGGAGGATGTCCATCACATAGAAGGTTGAGTTGAATGTCTGAGTTCCCGCTTTTATCGGGATGTCCACCTCCCCGTGGACCATCCTCTTTGAGCCATCAATTGCTCTCACAATTATGTTACTGGGTTTCAACGTCATCCCTTTGCAATCCAATCTGTCAAGAGCTTTCTTTGGTAAGACGTTCAAAGATGAACCAGTGTCTACCAAGACATGGGCTAGGGTTGTTCCTCTACACTCCACAGAGACATGCAATGCCTCGTTGTGTTTTCTCCCTCTTGGTGTCAAATCAGCATCAGAGAAGCCCAAGCCGTTATCAGCTGTCAAACTGGCCACACATTCTTGGAATTGGTCACAGACGTCTCTTGTGGCACATGAGCTATCTTCAGAAATTTTACCAGAGCTTTCGCATGTTCCTCAGAGCATAACAACAATGCTATCATGGAGATCTTGGAAGGGGTTTTCCCCAACTGTTCAACCACATCATAATCACTCTTCTTTATTATCCTTAGGATTTCTTCCATTTCCTTCTTGGATGTTTCGGGGATAGCTAGTGATTGAGCCTTCGTCCGGACAGGATCTTCTTGAATGCTTTTTCCTTTATTCTCAGCAGTAGAGGTGCTGGTAGAGACAAGAATTGTGTCATATTTATTGGTAGGTACGCTTGCAGGTATAATCACTGGTACAAAGGTAATCTTCGGAATAGCCACGGGTCCAAAAACTGCCTTTGGAGGGGCAATCTCTAGAGAGAAGATTCTATCGCTGCGGGTAATCTTGCTAGTTCCGGAAATATTTCTAATTTCAGAATTTTTTTCTTCGGAGCTCTCTTCTTCGGCAGTCAGTTTATCTTGTTTGATTCCATGGTAGTAGATTTCTCCACCATAATTCCATGGTATTGTTTTATTTGACTCATACGGGACCGGCCCGGGCATTGTGATCTTAAGTGGAGTAGTTTTTGGAGCAGGTGTAATCCTAATAGGCCTTTTGGGGACCCTGGAAGGATTGGCGTAGATGGTTATGATTGAAACTTCTTTAACTGGAACGGGTAACACGGGAGCATTCTCAAATAGAATTTCTTGGTTATCAATCAGGCGTTGGATACCGGTCTTCAATAGAGGGTAGTCGGCGGGTGAGGATAAGCAATGATGGCAATCTTCCTTACATCCTGTGAATACACCAGCTTTTAACAAATTCATCTTAATGATCGGGAGCAGAGTCAAAAGTTCATCCACTGTGGCAACAAATAAATCCTCCTTGACAACATTGGCATTGTGACCATGCCTAGGCATCGGAGCGAAAATAACATTTGGCTTCTCAGGTGCATCAAACTCAACCTACTTTGCATCAATAAGGTCTTGAATTTTGTTCTTCAGAGCCCAACAGTTGTTAGTGTCGTGCCCTGGACTTTCAGAATGGTATGCACATCTGGCATTTGGATGATAATGAGGGGATGCAGTATTGGGATTCTTTGGGGCCTCTTTTAAAGCTTCCAGATTCAATTTCAGAAGATATGGTAGAACATGGGCTAGAGTCATGTTAATCCTGGTGAATTGCCGGAATGGCCTTTCCACCCTTGGCTGGTTATTTCTAGGCTGGTCAGATGCGGCTTTGGGATCATAACGGCCCCCACCACCGGTCGGCGTTCAGTTCTTCCTTGATTCCTTTGTGAATAAACAACAGATACTTCCTTCCTCCCAGTGAAGGGTTTTTTCACAGCTGTAGAGGCAGATGAATCTTTCTAAATCTTCCCACTTCTTATACCAGCTTCCACCCTTTCGCCGGTTAATATGAATTCAATAAACCCTACAGAGGAACTCCCAATCAGATGATTGAAGAAAGGTCCCGATAGAGTTCCCAAGAACATGTCTACCAACTCCCTTTCGGACAGAGGGGGTTGCACTCTTCCGGCTAGATCTCTCCACTTTTGCGCGTAATCTTTGAAGCCCTCATTGGAAGTCATAGCCATACTCTGAAGTTGAGTACGGGTAGGTTCCAAATTGGCATTGTACTGGTATTATTAATAAAAAGTTGCGGTCAGGTCTTCCCAATTGTGGATGTCGGCCCTCTCCAATTGGTAAAACCAATCGAGTTACGTTCCTGATAAACTGTCTTGGAAAAAGTGGACCCACAAGTCTTTATCAGTAGAGTGTGGCTGAATCTTCCTGACATATGATCGGAGGTGCATTTTAGGACAAGACACCCCATCATACTTGGCAAATAATGGCACTTTAAACTTTGGCGGGATTACAATTCCTGACACCAGCCCTAACTCTTCAAAATCTAGACCCGATACTCTCTGGATTTCCATAGCACTTAAACGCTCTTCAAGGTGTTTGTACTTATCATCAGCCGGAGGTTATTGCTCTTCAGAATAGTCCTCCTCTTCTTCAGAGTCTGACAAAACTGCCATTTCTTTTCCTTTTCTTTCCCCTTCATCAGATGTTGCTGGAAAATCTAAGGTCCTTCTAGCTTGTCCTTGAAACCTTCTGTCCATGATTACCACACCAGCTGGCTTCTTCTCTGTCTTCTTTTTCTCTTTTGCTAGCAGAGTCTTCAGCTCCTCCTGCCCCTTAGCTAAGGTCATGAGTAACTGTTGAAATTGTGTATTTTGAGCTTGAAGGTCTTTGACCGTCTGTTCGAGATCCATCTTACTGAAATAAACAGTAGAGAGATGAGGAAACTTGTTGCAAAGACCTGTTTATGTTTATGATGAATGATATGTATTCATGCAATTCTTTCAAGTATTTAAAAATTCAAATTTGTTTCAAACAAAAAGAAACACACGTTATATTAATAAGATAGAATTTGAGTACATCAATACCCCTTGGGCAAAATAATACAAAATTCTAAGATAAAAAGACATTGCGCATCCTCTTTGGTGTAATGTAGGTATTTAGAGTCTGCTCCTCATGAAGTAGCCGAGTGAGTTCCAAAACCTTCTTCTCGCTTACGTAGAATTGGGCTTCGAAAGTATCATGCTCTCCTTTGAGATGTATCTAATCCCTTTGTAGATCTTCGAGTGATGTGGGCATGTCAGGATGTAGGATAGTGTATGGAACTTATCCTTCCTTAACAGGCTCAATAATCACTGGGAGAATGGAAGGATAAGGCATCATAAGACTTTGAGCGCGGGTTCGTAGCCACTTGAGGTAAGGCTCAAGATGGATGGAATTCTTGTGTCCCAAAGTCTTGCTATCCACCTTGTTTAGCATCCTCCAAGCTCGGATGAATCTCTGCCGAAGACCTTGATCGTCGTTGTCGTAGTCGAAAACCAAACCTTGAATCAGCATATCATGTGGGCCATTTCTTCGGGCATAACCAAACTATCTTAGAGCTAAGCTTGGGTTGTAGGTGATGCCTCCCCTAATGCCAAGTAGAGGAACATTAGGGAATTCCCCACAACGGTCAACAATGATAACATTCTTTTTGGATCGAGAACACCAATGGATATCTGAATGTTTAAGCGCCATTAACCTTTGTGACCACCTCAAACCTTGTCCATTCTTTAAGACTAATTGAGGAAGATGAGAAATAAACCCTCTTTCTAGGATAGGAGTACAACACATACGAACACCTCTTTTCCTCATTGTACGAGTGTGAAAAGAGTGTAAGATATCCCCAAGCAATATAGGCACCGGGTTGCGTGACATGAAGATTTTGACAGCGCTCATATCTATGAGTTGGTCAGGATTGGGGAACAAGACCATCCCATAGATAAGAAGAGCCACAATCTCCTCAAATTCTTACAAGTCTAGGGAATTCCAACAGCTTTGAGCTTTCTCAAACAGAAACTTTGCCAATAAGCCTTTGACACCACTTCTAGTTTCCCAATGAGTTGTGACATCAGATGAGTGCAAGTGCAGGGCTTGAGCAATCTCTTATGGCCTTGGATCTCTTTCTGTACCGTTGAAGGGTAGTTGATTGAGAATTGGAATCCTCATAAGTTGAGAGAATTCTTCCAAAGTGGGCACAAGTTGATAGTCAGGAAATGTGAAGCAATGATGCAAAGGGTCAAAGAACTAGAAGAGAACCTTCATCATATCCTCCTATGTGTTGGAGGTGACCAAGTTGAGTAGACGACCATGTCTCTTGGTGAATGGAGAGTTCTCAGGGATCCTTGAAGCTAGCTCCTTGAGTTGTGGAGGAATTCTTACAAGGTTGATTTGGATAGTTTTCATGCGAAGTGAGTCCATATCCTACAAAACAAGAACAAAGATGAATTTGCAAAATCCTTGAAATGGTTAGTGAATGCATATGATGTTCATGATGTCCATGATGTTATGTACAAATATGCATATACAAGAAAATCAAACAAGTTCTTAGTTTAGGCTTGCATGAGGTTTCATAGGTAAGTACCCTCTTGAATTTTAGTTGGCTCAACCTGTCCTAAAAATAGTAACCGGGTTCTAAGGAGCTCAATATCACTGGATTGTTTCCTTGGTCATTGTTTCAGCTCAAGCCTCTTTAATGGCGACCAAAATATCCCAAGAAACCAACCCTCAATGAGTGTAGTATCGAGTATCTACCAACTTCGGACTGCACCAAAGCCGGTCATCTCAGTACATCCTAAAAGGCCAAGTTGGTCAAGTAAAGGGTTCTAGAAGTTCATTAGTGCTTCATGAAATCACTCAGCGGCCTCATATTCTCTTTGATTAACTCAAAGGCTACCGGTACCCACAAATATGTCACACTAACATAGCTATTTCTTAGACCATGTCGGTATACCCCGCACAGTTTCCACAACGTATTGCTATTTACCTATAATGTTTCCCAAATCCGGGTGGAGGATTTAAACCCAAATAAAGAACCTTAATTGTAAAGAAAACAAGTCAAACAAGGTAAGAAAATAAAAGTGATCTAAACCCTAAGGTAACCTCAATTTTATAATAATTCCCCAGCAGAGTCACCAGTTCTGTGATGCGGTGGGAGAACTGACTTGAGGTTTTGCGTTTTATCGCAAATGTTGCGGTTAGCAAGAGTTGCCACCGACTTTTCTTTTATCCAAAAGGAAAGGTGAAAAAGCATAGGAAAGACCTTTGAGATGTGTTGTACCCCAAAATTTGCCCTCTCATTTTATCAACATTTCTCATCACAAGACTCTTGGAACTCAAGACCAAGCTGGGGTTTGCTCTGCTCAAGACATCTCCTTGCACTGTTGACCTGAAATTAGGGTTTGAGTTTGCACAGGGATTTTTGGACCTTCAATGCCCAAATTGGCTTTCATACTTCATGTTGGACTCATAAGTTTTCCCATACCAAGTTTCAAGCCTTGAATCAAATTTTTGCCCAGTCAATTGGACAGTTGACCTAGAAATCAGCTGTATTGGGGAAAAAGTCAACTATGGCCAATTTACAGTCAAACCACATGAATTTTGACCCACATCAACATTATGAACTTATTAGAACCATTTGATCAAGTTTTGACCACAATTCCACAAGAAATTTGATCAGACCAACAAAAGGGCAAAATGGTCATTTTTAGGGTTTTGGCTGTACAAAGGCAATTTTTGACTGTTTGACCTAGCCAATGGCAAATCAAGCTCAACCATGGACTCAAGGACTTAATAACATTATCTTTACCTATTCAACAAGTTCAAAAGATCTCAAATGCATAGGATTGACAAATGATTTTTTCAGTCAACTGATCAAAATTTGACTATACACTGAAAAGTCAAAGTTTGACTTTTTGGTCAAAATCAAGTGCCAATGGTCATTTTTCATCAAGATGTGTCAAATTATAAAACTTTTTCATCAAGAAACCCAAAATTGCAAATTAGGGTTTGAAATTGAAAATTTTCATAATTTGGAATTTTTCTAAGTTATGAAATTTTCTTAATTTTTCCTAACTTTGTCCCATATTTTCACCAAGATGCAAATGGATTAAAACAAAACTTACAACATGAAAGTTTTATTCCATCACAAAGTCTACAACTTTGATTCACAAAGTTTTCTCAAAAGAAGCTTGGATCTGAAGTTATGATTTTTGGAACAAGGGTCCCTAAAACTTTTAACTTAGAGAAATTTTGCCCTAATTTAGGCAGGATTTTGACCCATCTTCTTGGCCATTTTTCACATAGTTCCACTTGGAATCTCAAGTTTCATTTCAAATATGGATTATATTACATGTTGCAAGCTTTCCAAATTATCCAAGAACTCCTCAAAGACATTTATGGTTAGGGAGAATCGAATGCTTGAAGTTGGCAAAAACTCACTTTGTAACCATGGCCAATACATGTTCATACAAGTTGCAAAATCTGACCAAACTAGCTTTGTACTTGATTACAGGTCTCTAAACCAATTTACACTCAAAAATTGAATGCAAATACATTGGTTAGAGGCATTGTTCTGATCAAGGGAGCATTATACAATGAATAATTCTATTTTGGGCATAAAGATAACACTTCCATTTACATAAAGCATGCTTTATGTCAAATTCCATTTCTTGAGCCATACACCAAGCCCTTTGCTGCAAACAAGGCCCCCTAATGTCAGACAAAGCTCAACTACTTTGTGCAGCTAGCTTACAAGCCAGTACATCCCTTGCATTGTCAACTCTCACTTTTTGCTTCAAAACCAAGTCATTATGCCAAAAGTACATAACTCACATATCTGATAAAATCAACTTAAGCCAACATTTGAAACAAGTTTTAGACATCCTTGTAAGCCATAAACACGAGCCAATCATCCCTCAAACACCCTTGAACACCAAAACACCAAAAACTTGCAAAACAGGGCAGTTGCTGCAACTTGAGTGCCATAGCTCATTTTGCTCGTGCGTTTTGCTCCTTTCCACTTCAAACACCTTGCATTCAACTCACTCAAGCTATCCCAAACCTCCATTGCCAACTGTAACTCCATTTACAATGTTCACCATTTTTGTTTGGAAGCTTTGCAGGTTGAGTTCTGTAGAAAGATTCAGGCCACTTCAAAACAAACTAAGCATTGGGAAAGGTCCAGGGAACATCAAGCAAGCTCAAAAGAACGTCAGGCCTTACTGAAAGTTGCTGCATTGCCATACTCCTGTCCAACTGAAACAGGTTTTTCATCAACTTCTATCTCTCTATTTAGGAACATTTAGCCTTAGGTTTGTGAATGAAAGATGTAGTACTCATTGCCTTGAAACCATACATATGCTCAGTTTTCATTTATATTAAGCACGCTAAGAGAATTTCTTCCATGAACTTTATGAAAAAACTAGGTTAGAAATTAGGGCCAGAGAAATTCTCTCTGGTCTTTGAGAGTTAGATTAAGTTTTTTATATGGTTAGAATCGTGGTTTGATGCTCTACAAGTTTCATGTTTTGAGTTTTGTCAAAAGATCACAAATACAGGAGATACGAGTTTGTGTACAACAGGCGCGCGTTTTCAAAAGTCTGGAGGAAGAAGATGAAGCTGATGGGCTGGGCTTGGCTTTTTGTTTCTAACACCTTCTTTTTCAGTTTCACACCCCCTGGCCCAACTTCTTGTATTTTTATTATTTTTGCATTTTAATTTCATTTCTGACTCTATCATTTTATTTCCAAACATAAAAAATGCATAAAAAAATATTTTCATAATTTGTTATATTTATACGGTGGGAGAACTGACTTGAGGTTTTGCGTTTGTTTTCGCAAATGTTTCGGTTGAGCAAGAGTCGCCACCGACTTTTTATTTTATCCTAAGGAAAGGTTAAAAAGCACAGCAAAAACCTTTGAGATGTTTTCTTGGGTTCGGGGGGTATATTATAGAAAGGGTAGGTATTAGCACCCTTTCTATCCATGGTTATCCATGGGCTCTTAGTTACTTGCTTAGATCACTTGCCTTGTGTTTTCAATTGTTTGAAATGGTGCTTTGTGTGTGGGTTTGAAAATGTTTTGAAAAGAGGCCATTGTTGTGGCAACCTTTGTAATGATCCATGTTTGAATGTATACAAAGGTGTACTTGTCTTTTGAAAAGTTTTCAATGTTTTTGAAAGTTATTTTGAAAGTGTGTTGTGATGTGTGTTTTGAAAAGTAGGCAAATGTGTTTTGCAAGTTGATCAAGTAACTAAGAGTTGTCTACCCCTAAATTTACTCAAAGGTTTTTTCTATGTTTTAACCCTTTTAACAATTTTGTTCCACCATTGTATTTGGTGGACAATCTTGTGTTAGGATGTTTAACGGGACAGGCGCGGGTCATCGTATGGACCATGAATGCAATGGTGCCAAGTGTCTTTGGCAATTTTGCTTGAAGGGACTATGATCATTTTGATAGGCAACTTTCGAAAGCGTCGTCGAGGGACTATGATCATTTGATTCATTTTGTTTTGCCAAAGATACTCAACGTGCAAGCATGGCCCATTATTGAAGGCAACAAGTGGAGTAACCCTAGGGGTGCAAGTGTGATTGGTGTTGTCCATTTTCATGCTTTGTTATCTTTGAATTAGGTCAAGCTACTTGTTATTTGATTTGCATACAAAACCCTAAGTCTATCATGGTATAATTAGAAAGCTTTAAAATGCGGAATTTAAAGTCCTAAATTATTACAAAATAATCATGGGAATGGGGGTACAAATGTTCAAATGGGGATGAGACTTAATAGGAGAGTAGTACCCAAATAAATTTATAACCAAATCGAATCAATCGCAAATGTAAAATGATCAATTTATAAGAATAAAGCAATGTGAGTGTATCAATGTATTTGTGTAAGTGTATGATTTATTTACAAGTGAAATAAAAATAGTAAAAAAAAAAGGTCAATTTTTGGATATTTTCATGGTTTAGGGCAAAACCCTAATTTTGTAGATAAAAGGTATTTATTATTTATTATATACAATATTTATTAATTATACACAAAAATAAATAAAAGAGAAGTATATTTGTAAAAAAGTATTTTTGATGTTAAATATTAATAAAAATAAAAATGTATTATTTTTGTATTTTTATCCTAAATATTCTAATAAATATATAAATATTTATATTATTTACTAAATATATTAAATATGTACAAAAATAAAAAAAAAAGTTAATTAATTACAAAAAAAGTATATTTTTCAGAAAATGTTTCCAAAATGTAAATAAAAAAATAATAACTAAATATATGTTTTGTATTATTATTTTTAATGTTTTAAACAAATAGTATTATATTTATTTATATATGTAACTAAATGAAACAAACAAATATCAAATAAAATGCAAAAAATGTGAGAAAAATATTTTTAGTGTTTTTTCATGCTTGAATGAAAATATAAAATCAGAATCAAAAAGAAAAAATCAAAAATGACAAATATATCACATAATGGGCCAGGGGGGTGTATGTGGAAAAAAGTGGTGAAAATAGAAAGAACAAGTCAGGCCCAGCCCAAAGCAAGCTTCTTCAACCTCCAGCAACATTTCTGTCAAAAACGCGCGCCTTTCCTACCTTGTTCAAACATCCTGATTCTATGATTTTTAACAGAAACTTATAACACAAAAAATGTAAAGCATCAAACCACGAATTCATACATATAAAGAACTTGATCTAACTCTCAAATGAGAGAGAATTTCTTCTCCCCCAATTCCTGACATAACTTTTGTTCAATATTCAGGTTCAAAATTCTCTCAGTACACACAACATAAATGAAAAGTGATGATATGGGTAGCTTCAGGGCCATGAGTAGGTCATAACTTCTTCACAAACCTAAGCCTAGATATGCTTGGATAGAGAGATAGAAGTTCAAACTCTTACCTGTTCAACTTGAATCGTGTGCAACAATGGAGGCACTTTCAATGGAATGTGAGGACTTGTACAGCTTGCTTGAGGTCCAAGGATGCTCTCCCAACCTCTAGCTTGCTTTGAAACTAACTGAATCGAGCTATGTAACTCAACCTGCACAACTGAAAAAATGAAAATGGTGAACTTGGTTAGAGGTGTTACAGTCTGTTTCCAAGGCTTGGGATAGTTTGTATGGATGATGTAGGATGTGTTTGAACTGGTTTGGATGAAAACACACGATGGAATGATGCTGGCCAAGTCAATCTACAACAGGGACTCTGTTTTGCAGAAAAAATGTGCTTTGATGGATGAAGAGGTATTGAGGGTTAAGGGCTCGTATTTTAGGTCTGTTAGGGAGTATGAAGTGTGTTCACAAAGTTGGTTTTAGTTGGTTCTTGCAGGAATGTAAGTTGTTGTTCAAAATGCAACTTTTCTTCCTTCTTAAGCCAAAAATGCCAAGTTAGGTTACAGGCTCATACAGGCCCCTCAAACATGCTGCAAAGTTTGTTCTTGATCAGTGGGATATGTCCACACATTTGTGCCTCAGAGATTTCCTTGTACCTCAAAGATATGGACTTTGACATAAAGTTGATCTTTTCAAAAATGGCTAAAATGCTTTTTCCAAATATGGCTTAATCTTGCAAGTAATGGTTAAACACACAAAATAAGGCTTGAACATAAAGGATTGGCATTAAATTATTGAGTGTGGATGAGATAAAAGGCCTGTAACCTATCTTGTGCAAGCTGACTTGAAAATGGAAAACTTATGAACATGTAAATGGCTTATGAACAAAGTGACTTTTGCCCATCTTCACAAATTCGATTCTCCCTAACCACAAGGGTTTTTGGGAAGTTCTTGGACAATTTGGAAAGCTTGGAATGTGTACTACAATCCATTTTGGTAATGCAAGTTGAAATTCCAAGTGTAAGCATGTGAAAAGTGGTCATGAAGTTGGGCAAAAATCCTGCCTAAAATAGGTCAAAAAATTTCTAAGTTAAGAATGTTTTGCACCCCTATTCCAAAAATCATAACTTGAGCTACAAGCTTCTTTTGAGGAAACTTTGTGAATAAAAGTTGTAGATTTTGCAATGGAATATAAATTTCATGTTTTGAGTTTTGTTTGAATCCAAATGTATCTTGATGAAAAGATGGGACAAAGTTAGGAAAAAATTAGGAAATTTCATAACTTAGAAAATTTCTAAGTTATGAAATTTCTTCATTTCAAACCCTAATTTGTAATTCTTGGTTTCTTGATGAACAAGTTTCATAATTTGACATGTCTTTATGAAAAATGAATCTTCACACTTGATTTTGACCAAAAAGTCAAAGTTTGACTTTTCAGTATACAGTCAAATTTGATCAGTTGACTGGAAAATTCATCTGTCAATCTTGTGCATTTGGGATCTTTTGAACTTGTTGAATGTGTAAAGATCATGTCATTGAGTCCTTGAGTCCATATGTGAGCTTGATTTGCCATTGGTTAGGTCAAACAGTCAAAAATTGCCTTTGTGCAGTCAAAACCCTAAAAATGACCATTTTGCCCTTTTGGTGATCTGATCAAATTTCTTGTGGAATTGTGATCCAAACTTGACCAAATGGTTCATATGAGTTCACAATGTTGATGTGGGTCAAAAATCATGAGGTTTGACTGTCAATTGACCATAGTTGACTTTTTCCCCAATACAGCTGATTTCTAGGTCAACTGTCCAATTGACTGGGCAAAGATTGGAATCAAGGCTTGAAACTTGGTATGGATAAACTTGTGAGTCCAACATGAAGCATGAAAGTTATCTTGGGCATTTTAGGTCAAAACATCTTTGTGCAAACTCAAACCCTAATTTGGGTCAATAGTGCAAGGAGGAGTCTTGAGTAGAGCAAACCCTTAACTTGATCTTGAGCTCCAAGGGTCTTGTGGTGAGAAAATATTGATGAAATGGGAGGGAAAATTTTGGGGTACAACAGTTGCCCCTGTTCAATCTTCTTAGACCTGAGGATGTAGATTGGCTTGCGTGCCTTTCGTGATCCGAAGGTGGAAGATGATTGAACACTAAAGTGCC
Source organism: Vicia faba (assembly GCA_948472305.1). NCBI lineage: Eukaryota > Viridiplantae > Streptophyta > Magnoliopsida > Fabales > Fabaceae > Vicia > Vicia faba. Next base: position 361,218,648 of record OX451738.1, read on the forward strand.
CAGAAATTTGCACTCGCGTAGTGGAGTATCAGCAATGTGATGTCGGGAATAGGCTTATAGATGCCACTTGGAAGTGTAATGGATAGTTGTGTAGATGGGCTTAAAGATGCCATCGGGGGTGTCGATCGCGTAAGAGATTCCTTAGCGAGAACTTGCGTACCTGAGAAAGAAAGATGGTTTCCTGGCTTGCTACAGGTGTTGATCTTCAGTCTCTTCATGCAGATATGCCCTGGCTAGATACAGGAGTCGAATCCACAATCAAACGCTCACAGATATGCCCTGGCTAGATACAGGAATCAAATCCGGAACTTCAAAAGGTTGCTTACAGACGTGCCCTGGCTGGATACAGGTATCGAATCTCTAAACTATTCATGCAGATATGCCCTGGCTAGATACAGGTGTCGAATCCACAATCAAATACTCATAGATATGCCCTGGCTAGATACAGGAATCGAATCTGGAATTAGTCGTCTACAGATATGCCCTGGCTGGATACAGGAATCGAATCCGGAAATTGTCGTCTACAGATATGCCCTGGCTGGATACAGGTATCGAATCTGGAATTTGTCGTCTACAGATATGCCCTGGATGGATACAGGTATCGAATCTGGAAATTGTCGTCTACAGATATGCCCTGGCTGGATACAGGTATCGAATCTAGAAATTCTTCATGCAGATATGCCCTGGCTGGATATAGGTATCGAATCTACAATCAATCATTCACAGATATGCCCTGGCTAGATACAGGTATCGAATCTGGAATTGTGACAGTTGATAGTAATCATCTTTGGATTGACCTTTTTCCTGAAAAGGCAAAACATCAGTAGTATGCAATGTCATGATGTATGAAATGCATGATGTCATGATGTTCAAAAATAAATGAGATAGTGTAGTATGCACTTTATCATGTATGTAAGCAGGATGTATAAAATGTGAAATGTTTATGAATGTATTTTCGTCTGGGAAAATAAATCCTTGACGAATGCCGGGAGCTTGTTGAATCCTGGGCTGATGTTGAAGAGTAGAGTTCTTCGCTTCCGCTGGGGATGATGGTTGTAAGAATAAACCGGTAGGAGAAGATGACTCCGTTGGGGAATAAACTTGTTGGAGAGATTACTCTGCGGGGAATTACTCTGTGGGAAGAGATACTTCACTGAGGTTTTGATGAGAGCTTCGCTGGGGGTTCCACTGATAAGTTATGTTGGGGAATTTGATGAACTCTGCTGGGGATTGACAGTTGGAAGTTTTAGCTCCGCCGGGGATCTTGAAACTTGACTCTGAGGGGAATTAGATTCTGGAAGGCTCTCTGGCTGGGGATTGCAAGAATCTTTTGAGTTTGAGAAGGAACCGTTGTAGGGTCTCCTGATGATGAGTCCGTGTAAAACTGCATCTGGTTTTGAGAAGGAACCGGTGTAGGGTTGCTTCATGATGAGTCCGTGTAAAACTGCATCTTGGATTTTGAGAAGGAACCTGTGTAGGGTTGCTTCATGATGAGTCCGTGTAAAACTACATCTTCCAACAGGTGATGAAGGAATTGTTGAACACTTTTAACATTCGAATGCCCCAAGTGATGATGAAGGAGACTTGCCCCAGGTTACTCTGCAATATTGAGATATTTGTTGAAATCTTGACTGGACTGCCCCAGGTTAACTGAACTTTGAAAGATCTGTTGAAACCTTGACTGGACTACCCCAGGTTAACTGAACTTTGAAAGATCTGTTGAAACATTGACTGGACTGCCCCAGGCGTGCTGGATGGTGACATGTCAAGCCCCCTTGTTGATAGGAGATTTGTCAATGGAAGTGTCATCCTTTTTGAAGTGATTTTACTCACTGAGAGAGTTTTCGTTCCTCCGAACATTCGCTGTATGAATTTCTTCGCTGTCAAACAAATAGTCAAATGCAAACAGTGATATTCAAGCAATGCAAAGTTTATGTTTGTCTCGAAGTTTTGAAGAATGCGTTTTTTAGCAGAAAACTTTTCATAAGACAAATTCAACACAAGATTTTAAAGCAAAGCCTTACAGGAGTCAGGATACCTTTTGTAACAGTATGCTTTCGAACTAACCCATGCTTCAATTAGGACTTTTGAAGGGTTGTAACGTGGCTCGGTTCACGGTTTTAGAAACAAAGGATAAAGGTTCAAAGTATATTTGTACCCACCCGCTCTTCGTGATGTTCTTCAATCCTAAGCTCAGTTAATTGTGCGTCGCACTTCATTCGAATTTGGAACGACTTTTGGATGATGGTTCACCAATTGAATTTTGGAAGACAGTCATCATCTCCTTTTCTTTCTTTTGCAACATTTTTCATGTTGTTGAGGATTTGTAATGACCTCTTTATTTTGATTTTGATTTGTTATCCCTAACTTTTGCCTGACTGTCTCTGTTTTTTGAGATCCCAGTCAGCGGGATGCCCCAACTTTCTTAAGCCTCCTTCACAGGTTTTTACTTAGTGGGCTTTTTCTTTTTTGAGAGATTGACTGCCTATGTGATAGGGAACCACCCTTGTCTTTTGATTCCAAAGGAATTTTTTTTGAGGTCATTCGTTGTATTACAAATTGAGAGTTTGCGACTTTAATGCGCACCTTTTTGAATTAACTGAGATACTACCCTGCCCCAGGTTTATATCAAAGGTTTTGATTGTTTAGAATAGAAAACTCCTACTTCTTTGGCTCGAAGGGGTTGACTAGGGATTATCTTCCTTATAACTCCAGTGTTTGGGAATTTAAAGAAATGCCTGTACATCATCAGCACGATCTGTTCAAAAGCATACTGTATGAGATTATGGTATTGTTTCGTCATCCTCCCTCTAAAGGCTTGCAGCTTTTTATCAAGAGTTAAATATCATAAAGAAAGCATAAGAGTAGTGAAAACTAATGTATGAATTCAAGACAAACATATGCAATGCATTAATGAAACAGAGTTTGATATTAAAAGACAATTGTTTGAATAACAAAAGATTACAACTTTGAAAATTCAAAATGAAACAAACACAATCTCAATGAGCTGGCATAGGAGCAGTGATCATGCTGGGGCCTCTGGAGGACCAAACTCAATCTCCTTGGCATCAATCAAATTCTGAATCTTGTACTTCAATGCCCAACAGTCGTTAGTGTCATGCTCGGGACTGTCAGAATGATAAGCACATGTTGCATTAGGATTGTAGATAGGAGATGAAGTCTTGGGGTTTGGATGAGGCCCTATCAATGCAATCAGATTCATCCTCAACAAGTGTTGCAGTGCTTGAGACAACGGCATGTTGATGTTAGTGAACTGTCTCTTAGGCTCGTTTGGCCTTTGTTGACTTCCCTTTGGTTGTTGTCGGCGTGACGTAGAACCAAAGACCAGGACTGCCCCTGCATGTTGATCATGACGACCCTTTTGACTGTTCGCAGCATTGGACTCTTTCTTTCCGTTGTAGGGAATCATCTGAGTATCCGAGGATGTAATTCCTTGGATCTTTCCACTCTTGATGCCTGCTTCGACCCTTTCGCCGGTCAGTATTAGCTCGGTGAACCCGGCTGAGGAGCTTCCAATCAGGTGATTAAAGAAAGGCCCCGTCAAAGTTCCCATGAAGATGTCAATCAGCTCCCTATCAATTAAAGGAGGTTGCACCCTACCAGCCAAATCTCTCCACCTTTGAGCATACCCTTTGAAGTTCTCGTCAGAACCCATGGTCATGTTCTGCAATTGCACACGAGTTGGTGCAAGATCAGCATTGTACTGATATTATTTGTAAAAAGCAGTAGCCAAGTCCCCCCAGGTGTGGATGTGAGAACTCTCCAATTGATAGAACCACTCGAGTTGAGTCCCTACCAGGATTTCTTGGAAGAAATGGATCCAAAGCTTTGGATCAGCTGTGTATGGTTGAATCTTATGGACATAAGATCTCAGATGCAACTGAGGGCAAGAGACTCCATCGTACAGGGCGAAGGTAGGGACTTTGAACTTTGGCGGAATGATCAATCCAGGAACTAAACCCATGTCTCCTAGATCCAAGCCAGGTATTTGTTGAATCTCCATAGCGCTGAGGCGATCCTCCAACTGTTTGTACTTGTCATCAGCGGGAGGATATTGTTCCTCGGAGTAGTCAGCTTCAAACTCATCAATCTCCAAATTGTGGTCCTCTTCAAGACTATCCCCTAGGTTGGATGGAGTTGGAAGATCTTGGGTTTTAGGTCTTCTCCTCAAGTTCAGGATGCTCGCTGCCTTCTTGGACTTCTTCTTCTTGTCTTTGATAAGAAGAGCTGTCAGATCCTCTTGCCCTTTACCCATAGCCAGCAACATTTGTTGGAATTGAGCATTTTGAGCCTGGAGATCCTTTACCGTTTGTTCCATATCCATCTTACTGAAATAAACAGTAGGAAGAATAAGGAAACCTGAAAAGGAGAAACCTGCTATGCAATGATATGTATGATATATATGCAATGTTTTCAAGGATCTCTTGGGGTAAACACAAGAGGATGTTAGAGGTTGAACTTTGATCTTTGATTGGAGAACTTTGCACCGGTGGATGTCTTTCCACGAGAATCAAGCTCACCATGTCAAGTGGGTCATAGCCCTTGATTCAAGTTGTGGCACTTGATCTTTGATTGGAGAACTTTGCACCGGTGGATGTCTTTCCACGAGAATCAAGCTCACCATGTCAAGTGGGTCATAGCCTCTGATTCAAGTTGTGGCACTTGATCTTTGATTGGAGAACTTTGCACCGGTGGATGTCTTTCCACGAGAATCAAGCTCACCATGTCAAGTGGGTCATAGCCCCTGATTCAAGTTGTTGCACTTGATCTTTGATGACATTTGTTTAGAGGATAAACCTCTTTCCCTTTGGTAGACGTCTGGTTCAACGTAACCCTGCATCAAAAGAACCCTCGAGATCCTTGAAATGGTTTATTGAAAATGCTATGGTATGATGTTATGATGTTATGTACATGTATGCAAAAGCAAGTAAGTGTATATACAGGTAATCATATTCACACCAAGCAAACAAGTCCTTAGGTTTAGGCTTGCATGGGGTTTGTAGGTAAGTACCCTCTTGAAGCTTCATTGGTTAAGACCTGTCCTATCAAAAGTAACCGGGTTCTAGAGGATCTCAATATCACTGACTACCCTCAATCAGTCATAACTCCAGCATCGCAATCTTTTCTTGCGGCCAGAACCATCGCGAGAGTTTAGCCTCAATGAGTGTAGCATACTGCTACTGTTCTATGGCCAAGTTGGGTCAATTTAGGGTTCTAAGGTCGATTGGTGCTTAATGACTCCTTAGAAGACCCATATTCTCCTCGTTGCAACACAAGGGATATCGGTACAGACCAAGGTGTCACACCAACGTAGCCATTGCTTCACCCATGTCGGTCTACGCCGGACAGGTCCCTCATAGCTTATGCTACCTAAAAGGGTATTCCCCATATCCGGGTTAGGATCTATGAAACTCCGATGCAAAGCCCACAAATATAAAAAGCAAACAAAGCAAACAATTGAAAACAAGGTGATCTAAGCCCTAAGGTTACTCCACTTTTAAGTTCTCCCCAGCAGAGTCGCCAATTCTGTGATACGGTGGGAGAACTGACTTGAGGTTTTGCGTTTGTTTTCGCAAATGTTTCGGTTGAGAAAGAGTCGCCACCGACTTTTTATTTTATCCTAAGGAAAGGTTAAAAAGCACAGCAAAAACCTTTGAGATGTTTTCTTGGGTTCGGGGGGTATATTATAGAAAGGGTAGGTATTAGCACCCTTTCTATCCATGGTTATCCATGGGCTCTTAGTTACTTGCTTAGATCACTTGCCTTGTGTTTTCAATTGTTTGAAATGGTGCTTTGTGCGTGGGTTTGAAAATGTTTTGAAAAGAGGCCATTATTGTGGCAACCTTTGTAATGATCCATGTTTGAATGTATACAAAGGTGTACTTGTCTTTTGAAAAGTTTTCAATGTTTTTGAAAGTTATTTTGAAAGTGTGTTGTGATGTGTGTTTTGAAAAGTAGGCAAATGTGTTTTGCAAGTTGATCAAGTAACTAAGAGTTGTCTACCCCTAAATTTACTCAAAGGTTTTTTCTATGTTTTAACCCTTTTAACAATTTTGTTCCACCATTGTATTTGATGGACAATCTTGTGTTAGGATGTTTAACGGGACAGGCGCGGGTCATCGTATGGACCATGAATGCAATGGTGCCAAGTGTCTTTGGCAATTTTGCTTGAAGGGACTATGATCATTTTGATAAGCAACTTTCGAAAGCGTCGTCGAGGGACTATGATCATTTGATTCGTTTTGTTTTTCCAAAGATACTCAACGTGCAAGCATGGCCCATTATTGAAGGCAACAAGTGGAGTAACCCTAGGGGTGCAAGTGTGATTGGTGTTGTCCATTTTCATGCTTTGTTATCTTTGAATTAGGTCAAGCTACTTGTTATTTTATTTGCATACAAAACCCTAAGTCTATCATGGTATAATTAGAAAGCTTTAAAATGCGGAATTTAAAGTCCTAAATTATTACAAAATAATCATGGGAATGGGGGTACAAATGTTCAAATGGGGATGAGACTTAATAGGAGAGTAGTACCCAAATAAATTTACAACCAAATCGAATCAATCGCAAATGTAAAATGATCAATTTATAAGAATAAAGCAATGTGAGTGTATCAATGTATTTGTGTAAGTGTATGATTTATTTACAAGTGAAATAAAAATAGTAAAAAAAAGGTCAATTTTTGGATATTTTCATGGTTTAGGGCAAAACCCTAATTTTGTAGATAAAAGGTATTTATTATTTATTATATACAATATTTATTAATTATACACAAAAATAAATAAAAGAGAAGTATATTTGTAAAAAAGTATTTTTGATGTTAAATATTAATAAAAATAAAAATGTATTATTTTTGTATTTTTATCCTAAATATTCTAATAAATATATAAATATTTATATTATTTACTAAATATATTAAATATGTACAAAAATAAAAAAATGTTAATTAATTACAAAAAAAGTATATTTTTCAGAAAATGTTTCCAAAATGTAAATAAAAAAATAATAACTAAAAAATATGTTTTGTATTATTATTTTTAATGTTTTAAACAAATAGTATTATATTTATTTATATATGTAACTAAATGAAACAAACAAATATCAAATAAAATGCAAAAAATGTGAGAAAAATATTTTTAGTGTTTTTTCATGCTTGAATGAAAATATAAAATCAGAATCAAAAAGAAAAAATCAAAAATGACAAATATGTCACATAATGGGCCAGGGGGGTGTATGTGGAAAAAAGTGGTGCAAATAGAAAGAACAAGTCAGGCCCAGCCCAAAGCAAGCTTCTTCAACCTCCAGCAACATTTCTGTCAAAAACGCGCGCCTTTCCTACCTTGTTCAAACATCCTGATTCTTTGATTTTTAACAGAAACTTATAACACAAAAAATGTAAAGCATCAAACCACGAATTCATACATATAAAGAACTTGATCTAACTCTCGGAAATGAGAGAGAATTTCTTCTCCCCCAATTCCTGACATAACTTTTGTTCAATATTCAGGTTCAAAATTCTCTCAGTACACACAACATAAATGAAAAGTGATGATATGGGTAGCTTCAGGGCCATGAGTAGGACATAACTTCTTCACAAACCTAAGCCTAGATATGCTTGGATAGAGAGATAGAAGTTCAAACTCTTACCTGTTCAGCTTGACTCGTGTGCAACAATGGAGGCACTTTCAATGGAATGTGAGGACTTGTACAGCTTGCTTGAGGTCCAAGGATGCTCTCCCAACCTCTAGCTTGCTTTGAAACTAACTGAATCGAGCTATGTAACTCAACCTGCACAACTGAAAAAATGAAAATGGTGAACTTGGTTAGAGGTGTTACAGTCTGTTTCCAAGGCTTGGGATAGTTTGTATGGATGATGTAGGATGTGTTTGAACTGGTTTGGATGAAAACGCACGATGGAATGATGCTGGCCAAGTCAATCTGCAACAGGGACTCTGTTTTGCAGAAAAAATGTGCTTTGATGGATGAAGAGGTATTGAGGGTTAAGGACTCGTGTTTTAGGTCTGTTAGGGAGTATGAAGTGTGTTCACAAAGTTGGTTTTAGTTGGTTCTTGCAGGAATGTAAGTTGTTGTTCAAAATGCAAGTTTTCTTCCTTCTTAAGCCAAAAATGCCAAGTTAGGTTACAGGATCATACAGGCCCCTCAAACATGCTGCAAAGTTTGTTCTTGATCAGTGGGATATGTCCACACATTTGTGCCTCAGAGATTTCCTTGTACCTCAAAGATATGGACTTTGACATAAAGTTGATCTTTTCAAAAATGGCTAAAATGCTTTTTCCAAATATGGCTTAATCTTGCAAGTAATGGTTAAACATACAAAATAAGGCTTGAACACAAAGGATTGGAATTAAATTATTGAGTGTGGATAAGATAAAAGGCATGTAACCTATCTTGTGCAAGCTGACTTGAAAATGGCAAACTTATGAACATGTAAATGGCTTATGAACAAAGTGATTTTTGCCCATATTCACAAATTCGATTCTCCCTAACCACAAGGGTGTTTGGGAATTTCTTGGACAATTTGGAAAGCTTGGAATGTGTACTACAATCCATCTTTGTAATGCAAGTTGAAATTCCAAGTGTAAGCATGTGAAAAGTGGTCATGAAGTTGGGAAAAAATCCTGCCTAAAATAGGTCAAAAAATTTCTAAGTTAAGAATGTTTTACACCCCTATTCCAAAAATCATAACTTGAGCTACAAGCTTCTTTTGAGGAAACTTTGTGAATCAAAGTTGTAGATTTTGCAATGGACTATAAATTTCATGTTTTGAGTTTTGTTTGAATCCAAATGTATCTTGATGAAAAGATGGGACAAAGTTAGGAAAAAATTAGGAAATTTCATAACTTAGAAAATTTCTAAGTTATGAAATTTCTTCATTTCAAACCCTAATTTGTAATTCTTGGTTTCTTGATGAAAAAGTTTCATAATTTGACATGTCTTTATGAAAAATGAATCTTGACACTTGATTTTGACCAAAAAGTCAAAGTTTGACTTTTCAGTATACAGTCAAATTTGATCAGTTGACTGGAAAATTCATCTGTCAATCTTGTGCATTTGGGATATTTTGAACTTGTTGAATGTGTTAAGACCATGTCATTGAGTACTTGAGTCCATATGTGAGCTTGATTTGCCATTGGTTAGGTCAAACAGTCAAAAATTGCCTTTGTGCAGTCAAAACCCTAAAAATGACCATTTTTCCCTTTTGGTGATCTGATCAAATTTCTTGTGGAATTGTGATCCAAACTTGACCAAATGGTTCATATGAGTTCATAATGTTGATGTGGGTCAAAAATCGTGAGGTTTGACTGTCAATTGACCATAGTTGACTTTTTCCCCAATACAGTTGATTTCTAGGTCAACTGTCCAATTGACTGGGCAAAGATTGGAATCAAGGCTTGAAACTTGGTATGGATAAACTTGTGAGTCCAACATGAAGCATGAAAGTTATCTTGGGCATTTTAGGTCAAAACATCTTTGTGCAAACTCAAACCCTAATTTGGGTCAACAGTTCAAGGAGGAGTCTTGAGCAGAGCAAACCCTTAACTTGATTTTGAGCTCCAAGGGTCTTGTGGTGAGAAAATATTGATGAAATGGGAGGGCAAATTTTGGGGTACAACACATGGTATGCATGTTAAGTACTTTGGCAAAACAAAAACAAAATAAAAGATCATAGTCCCTCGATGACGCTATCTGAGTTGCCTAAACAAAATGATCAAGTCCCTCAAGAAAATTGCCAAAAATACTTGACACAATTGCTATCATGGTCTATACGATGATCCGCGCCTGTCCCGTTTAACATCCTAACACAAGGTTATTCACCAAATACAATGGTGAAACAACACTGTTAAAAGGGTTAATTACATAAGAAAGATCTTTGAGTAAAATAGGGTTGATAACTCTTAGTTACTTGATCAAAAGCTTGCAAAAACATCCTTTCTATTTTCAAAACACACTTCACAACATAATTTCAAAACCCTACTTTCAAACATTGAAAAAAACTTTTCAAAAAGACAAAAACACCTTTGTATACATTCAAACAAGAATCATTACAAAGGTTGCCATAACGATGGCCTCTTTTCAAAACATCTTTCGAAAATCACACACAAAAGCACCATTTCAAACAATTGAAAAGCAAAGCAAGTGATCTAAACAAGTAACTAAGAGCCCATGGATAACCATGGATGAAAAGGGTGCTTGCACCTTCCCTTTTCATAATCTACTCCCGAACCCAAGAAAACATCTCAAAGGTCTTTCCTGTGCTTTTTGACCTTTTCTTAGGATAAAATAAAAAGTCAGTGGCGACTCTTGCTAAACCGAGACATTTGCGAACACAAACGCAAAACCTCAAGTCAGTTCTCCCACCGCATCACAGAACTGGCGACTCTGCTGGGGAATACTTTAAAAGTGGAGTAACCTTAGGGTTTAGATCACCTTTTGCATGCTTATCTTGATTGCTTTACATTTGGTTCTCTTGTTTGGGCTTGAAATCCTCTACCCGGATTTGGGAAACATTCATAGGTAAATAGCAATACATTGTGGAAACTGTGCGGGGTATACCGACATGGTTGAAGCAATAGCTATATTAGTGCGACACATTTGTGAGTACTGGTAGCCTTTGAGTTAATCAAAGAGAATACAGGGCCGCTGAGTGATGTCATGAAGCACTGATGAACTTTTAGAACCTTACTTGACCATCTTGGCCTTTTTTAGGAGTAGTGAGATGACCGGATTTGGTGCAGTCCGAAATTGGTAGATACTCGATACTACACTCATTGAGGGTTCTTTTCTTGGAATATTTTGGTCGCCAGTTAAGTGGCTAAACCAAAACAATGAACATAGAAAATAATCCAGTGATATTGAGCTCCTTAGAACCCGGTTACTATTTATAAGACAGGTATGAGCCAACTAAACTCAAGAGGGTACTTACCTATGAAACCTCATGCAAGCCTGAAACTAGGATCTTGTGTGACTTGTTTGTACATGTGCTTGTGCATACATCATGAACATCATAAAGCATCATATGCATCCACTAACCATTTCAAGGGTTTGGATCTTCATCTTTGTTCTTGTTTTGTAGGTCATGGAATATCTTCGCAGGAAAACAATACAAGTCAACCTTGTGAGAATCCCTCCTCAACTCAAAGAGCTTACTTCCAGGATTCCAGAGAATTCTCTCTTCAGTGAAAGACATGGAAGACTTCTCAACTTGGTCAACTCCAACATTGAAGAAGACATGGTGAAAGTTCTCTTCCAGTTCTTTGACCCCCTACACCATTGTTTCACATTCCCTGATTACCAACTAGTACCTACTTTGGAGGAATTTTCTCAACTTCTGAGGATTCCAATTCTTCATCAACTACCCTACAACGGTACGGAAAAAGAACCAAAGCCTGAAGATGTTGCTCAAGCATTACACTTGCAACCATCTGATATCAAGGGTCATTGGGAAACCAGGAGTGGTGTCAAGGGTTTCTTGGCAGAGTTTCTGTTTGAGAAGGCACAAGACTGCTGGAACTCTCTAGATCTACAAGCTTTTGAGGAGAATGTGGCACTCCTCATCTTTGGGTTGGTCTTGTTCCCAAACCCTGATCAGCTTATAGATGTGAATGCTGTCAAGATTTTCATATCCCGAAATCCTGTGCCCATATTGCTTGGGGACATCCTACACTCATTTTACACACGAACAATGAGGAAAAGAGGTGTTCTCATGTGTTGTACTCCTCTCCTAGCAAGGTGGTTTATTTCTCACCTTCCACAATCAGTTTTGAATAATAAGCAGGATTTAAGATGGTCACAACGGTTGATGACCCTCACATATTCTGATGTTCATTAGTGTTCTCGGTCCAGAGAAAATGTCAACATCATTGATCATTGTGGGGAATTCCCTAATGTCCCGCTACTTGGCATTAGAGGAGGCATTACCTACAACCCCTGTTTAGCTCTAAGACAGTTTGGATATGCTCGGAGGGATGGCCCTCATGACATGCTGATTCCTGACTTGGTTTTTGACTTCGACAACGATGCGCAAGGACTTCGACAAAGGTTCATCAGAGCTTGGAGGATGCCCAACAAAGTGGATAGTAAGACACTGGGGCACAAGAATTCCATCCCTCTTGAGCCTTACCTCAAGTGGGTACGAACCCGCGCCCAGAATCTTATGATGCCATATCCTCACATTCTCCCCGTGATCAAAGAGCCTGTTATGGAAGGAGAGGTTCCATACACCCTCCTACATCCAGACATGCCAACATCATTGGAAGAATTACAAAAGAGTTGGATCCAACTCAAGGAGGAACAAAATACTTTTAAAGCCAACTTCTATGCCAGTGAGAAGAAGGTTTTGGAGCTTACCCGCCGACTTCATGAGGAGGAAACTCTCAACACTTACATCGCACCAAAGAGGATGCACAATGTCTTTTTACATTAGGAATTTTGTAATATTTTTCCCATGGGGCACTTATGTACTAACAAATTTCTTCTTAATATGACGTGTGTTCTTTTTGTTTGCAACAAATTTGAATTTCTGAATCCTTGAATGCATTACATGAATAACATATCATTCATCATATGCATAAACAGGTCTTTACACCAGGTTTCCTTATCTTTCTGCTGTTTATTTCAACAAGATGGATTTGGAGCAGACGGTTAAGGATCTGCAAGCACAGAACTCTCAATTCCAGCAACTCCTCATGACCTTAGCAAAGGGTCAAGAGGACCTTAAAGCACTGTTGGAGAAAGATAAAGAAAAAAAGAAGAAAAGACCTGGTGTAGTCATCTTGGGAAGAAGGTTTGAAAGCAATGCTAGAAAAGTTCTCGAGTTCCCCTCAACATCTGATGAAGGGGATGGTAAAGGAAAAGGAACAACAATGCCTTCTGAATCTGAAGTTGAAGGAGAAGAAGAGGAAGAGGAAGAAGACGGAGATTACTCCGAACAGCAATATCCCCCGGCGGATGTTAGATTTAAAAATCTTGAGGATCGGTTGGCAGCCAAGGAGTTGCAAAGGGTACCTGGTTTAGATTTCGAAGAACTAGGGTTGGCCGCTGGGATCGTCATTCCTCCCAAGTTCAAGGTTGCTACATTTGCAAAGTATGACGGTCTGTCGTGTCCGAAAATGCATCTAAGATCCTACGTCCAAAAAATCCAACCCCACTCATCTGATAAGGATCTTTGGGTCCATTTTTTCCAAGACAGTTTGTCAGGTACACAGTTGGACTGGTTCTATCAACTCGAGAGATCGAAGGTTCATAACTGGGAAGATTTAGCTGCTGCTTTCTACCGACAATACCAATACAACGCTGATTTAGCACCTACTCGTACTCAACTACATAGTATGGGTATGGCTTCTAATGAAGGATTTAAAGAGTATGCCCAGAAGTGGCGTGATCTGGCTGGAAGGGTGCAACCACCATTGTCGGATAGAGAGCTGGTTGACATGTTTTTAGGGACCCTGTCTGGCCCTTTCTTCAATCATTTAATTGGGAGTTCCTACGCGGGATTCCCCGAATTAGTTTTGACCGGTGAAAGGGTCGAGGCCGGCATCAAAAGTGGTAAGATTCAGAAAGATGCCTCCGCGTCCACTGCTATTAAGAAGACCTTCCCAGCTAAGAAGGAAGCTTCTGATGTTTATTCTCAGAAAAGCCAAGGAAGAACCGAGCGCCGACCAACTGTAGGGGTTGTGATGATCCAAAACTCTTCAAATGATCAACCTCGCAGCAATCAGCCAAGAACTAATCAGTAACGGGTAGAAAGGCCACAATGGCAGTTCACCCGAATCAACATGACACCGGCTCAAGTACTCCCTCATTTGCTAAAGTTGAATCTTACCAATTTGAAGGAAGCGCCAAAGAACCCCAATACCTCTTCCCCTTATTACCACTCCAATGCAAAGTGTGCTTACCACTCTGACAGTGTAGGGCATGATACCAACAACTGTTGGGCTCTTAAGAACAAAATCTAAGACCTAATCGACGCCAAGGAAGTAGAATTCGATGCGCCCGAAAAGCCAAATGTGATTTCTGCCCCAATGCCCAAGCACGGTCATAATGTTCATGCCGTTATGAAAGACCTTCATGTTACCAATATTGCTGACCTTTTGACTCCGTTACTAGTGATTAAAGTGAATTTGATGAGAGCCGGGATATTTCCAGGTTGTGGAAAGGACTGTTACTTTTGTTTAAACATACGAGTTGACTGCCCACTGTTGAAATCAGGCATCCAACGCCTGATGGATACCCAAGAGATACTCTTCCAAAAGACTCCTGCTGATGCCTTCACTCCTGTTACTCCTGCTACTTTTGCTACTTCAACAAATGACATTGCAATAATAACCATCTCCAACAATCTTCCCAAGGCTTGCAAAAGGCCTGTCAAGATTATGCCTGATCCTAAATTTGTGCCGTTAAAAATCACCATGTCGGGGCTTGTCCCGTATCAATCTAACAAGACGATACCATGGAACCACAGAGGAGAAATCTTCTATCATGGTATCAAACAGATTGAATCAGTCCAAGAGAACTCTGATGATGAAACCCCTGATATAGGGAACATTGCGGGAACAAGCAAGATAACTCGCAGCGGACGGATTTTATCTCCGGAGATTGCTCCCCCACGAGCAGTCTTCGGACCCTCGAAAGCTTTTGCGCCTGTTAAGCCATCTGTGCAAGGCCCGATAATTGAAGAATTGGATACTCCTGAAGATAGACCATCCGTTGATACTACCGATAAGGGTAAGGGGATACTAGAAGCTCCTGTCAGGACGAAGGCTCATACTGTGGTTATCCCCGAAACCACCCAGAAAGAAATGGAAGAAATCTTAAAGATAATAAAAAAGAGCAACTACGACAACGTGGAACAGCTAGGGCAGACCCCTTCCAAAATCTCCATGTTGGCTCTTCTACTATGCTCTGAGGCCCATGCTAAGGCCTTAATCAAATTTTTAAAGACGGCACACGTGCCTCAAGAAACTTCGGTTGACCAGTTTCAAGAGTGCGTGGCTAGCCTTACTGTTGATAATGGTATTGGTTTTTACGATGCTGATTTTACCCCTAAAGGAAGGAAGCACAACGACGCGCTACATGTCTCAGTAGAATGCAGGGGAACTGTTGTACCCCAAAATTTGCCCTCCCATATTTCTCAAAACATCTCAAGAAAAATTCACAAGTCCAACCCGGCGCGTCATATTCAGGTATTCTTTCGCCAAGATATCTCTTATAACGTATTCTCAAATTCAGGTTCGGCTCAAGAGTCGATTCTTTAAAGAAGGTATCCGAATGTGTGAGTTTTCTTGAAGAAATATAGTGAAAAAGTGTGCTGAAAGTGCAGTTTTTACGCGCTAAAAAATTCATAACTTGAAGATCGTGACTCGTTTTGAACCCGTTCCGGTGGCCAAAATTCCGTCTTGACACTATCTACGTTTTCATCTCTCACGGCTGGAAGCCAATTTCGATCAGAAGGTCTTCAAAAATGTGGATTTATCAGGTATTTTCGTGCAGAAAATTTGTGACAGAAGTTTATTTGCGTCATGTTCAAAAAATCATAACTTGGTCGATTTTCATCGTATCGAGCTGGTTCCGGTGCCAAAATTTCACAAATTGAGTTGGCTACATTTTCACAGAAGGTATTGAGTTCAAACGGTATTCAAAAGGCCTTCGTTTTTTGCTCAGAGTGCGTGACACGCTGAAAATCCTGAATGCTGAATATTATTTCATCTGGGCCGAAACTTCGAAAATTCATAACTCGGTCAATTTTTATCGGATTGGGCTCATATTTTTACACAAGGTCCCTGACTCGTAGATCTACAACTTTGCTTCAAAAGTCGAGACCAAATTATGCACCGATCAATACCAGTTTTTTATTGAAGAACGTGTCAGAGTCGACACTGGAGCCCAAAATAAGTTTGTCTGAGCTGAAACTTCAAAAATTCATAACTAATTCACCGTTTATCCGATTGAGTCGATTTTCGGACAGGAGTTAGTTCTCGATGTCGGCTACATTTTGTTTTCACATTTCAACTTCAAAAAGTGCACTTAAGTCCCTGCGATTTAGCCTGGAAAGTGACGAATTCAAGTGAATATTAGAGGCCCAATTGCACATTCAAAGCCCATTTGCTTTACCCTAATTTTCATTATATAATCACCTTCTTTTCACACAAACCAGAAAAAAAAAAAAGAGGAGAAGAGAAAAAGAGAGAAAAAACCTTGCCACAATACTGTTAGAATATCAAACTATTTCAAGAACCCTAAAACCTTGAAATCCTTATTACAAATCCCTCTCTCACTACAAACAAGCCATCTCAGTTACAAACCAACATCTTATTACTTCTTCAGTAAGGGTAAGGCTGGCTTGATCTCCATGATCCAAAGGGCATAAAAGCATTCATGTCACTACTTTTCCAGTAAGGGTAAGGTTGATTTGATCTCCATGATCAAAAGGGTATAATCATTCGTACATGTCATATTGTGCCTAAACATTAAATTTCTTCATATATTGGCTTTATTTGCATTTTATGATTTTATTTAATGTTTTCATGAGATTCAACACTACAGGTTTAGACAGGATCCCATGCAGGTTCATTAAGGGACGTTGAGGCCAAAAGCCAAATGGCTAAAAGTCAAAAGCCAAAAGGCCAAAAGCCAAAAGTCAAATACATGGCGAGGCAGACATTAAGCCAGACATTAAGGGAACGTTGAAGCCAGAACACAAATGGCCAAAAGTCAAAAGCCAAAAGCCAAATGGCCAAAGTAGAACAACTTATGCATGAAACTCAATCCAATGGCCAAAGAATGCAGACCACGGTACTCAGGAGTCAATACTTCAAAAAAACCTCCCCTTGGGCCAGACACCCCCTATGGTTTGCTCAATTTTTAATTTTTATTTGTTTTTCCTTTTTATTCTTTTAATTGTTTTTTTAATTGTTTTCTTTTAATCCCATAAAATAATTTTCATAATAAATATAAAATACAGAAAAATCAAAAAAATGTTTATTTTATTAATATTAATTTTACTATTATTATTTTTGTAAATAAACTTTAAACAATTAATTAGATTAATTTAGGTTTCAAAACTTTTATATTTTTCTTAATAAATTAAATATGTAGAAATTAGGTTTTTTAACTTTTTCATCATTTTTTTTAATAAATAATTTTCTCATCATTATTGTTATTATTAATTACTAATTTATTTTGTAAATAAACATGTACATAAATTCTTTAGTAAATTAAGTTAAACTTTAACATTTTTCTCAAATAATTAAAAATAACTTAGAATTAGGGTTTCTTTTAATTTTAATTTTAATTTTCTTATTTCATAAATACAAAAAAAACCTAAAAAACACTTCTTTTATTTCAATAAATAATTAATTAATTTTTAATTTCATTTAATTTCTTTAAAGGGTCCAACGCCCTCAAATGTTCTATTTTAATTCCAATTCGCGCATTTTATTTTATTTCTTATAATATTTATGTAATTGCTCAAGCCATGTAACTCGGACATTCTATATTTCCCGCATTTTATTTCTTTATTTTTATGTCAAATCGGGTCCTGGTTTAATTTGGCGATGTGGACCCGCGCCTTTGTAATAGTTTAGGAATTTTATCTTTCCGCACTTTTTAACTGTTAAATAAATGCATGCAAGAATGAATGACAAAAATAAAAACAAAACGTTAGATCACCAATAACCGGACAAGACAAAAATAAATGAATCTGACACACAAATCACACACCACCCCTAGGGTACGCCTCACTGTTGCCTTGCCTCGAAAGGTGATCGTTGAGTAGAGGATGTCTTAGTAAGTCCTCATGATCCGGGAACCTGGCATGAGGGTAGCTTCTAAGGTGTCTTCCCATTGCTCTGGTGATCACCATGTCCCTACAAACTCGAATTGACCCGAACACCTCCAACAGTGGTGCTACCTATCTCTCAATGGTGGGATGGCACTACTTTAAAGGACATTTACACAGACGAATTCCTTAGGGTAGGTAGGTTCTCGTAGATACTTGCTCTAATTTCAAAACAAATTCAAAAAATACTTTTCACACCGACACCTTTTCAAAAAGCTTTCGAAAGCAATTTTTCAAACACTCTTGAGGACCGATACAAGAGTCAAACTGGAACTTTCAAAGAAACTTTTTAAAACCCACAATTGAAAAGCAAACAAACCATTTTTGAAAACACAGTGAGCAAGTATCTAAGAGCCCATGGATAACCATGGATAGAAAGGGTGCTAATACCTTCCATTTCTATAATCTACCTCCCGAACCGAGAGCAATCTCTATAAGGAATTTTTCTGTGCTTTTGTCCTTTCCATTTGGAGAAAATAAAAGACGGTGGCGACTCTTGCTTCCGCGACATTTCACGAACCAGTGTTAAACAGTCAGTTCCAGATCCACCGATCACAGAACTGGCGACTCTGCTGGGGATTAAACTTAAAGTGAGGTGTACCTTAGGACTAAGATCACGGTGTTTTCAATTGCTTTCCTTGCTTGCTTTATTATTGTGGGACTGTCTTGGGAGTTCTATAGATCCTAACCCGGATCTGGGGATACCTTCTTAGAAAGTAGCAACAAGGCTGTGAGGGAACTGTGCGGGGTATACCGCCATGGTTGAAACAGTCTGCTACGTTGATGTGGCACTTTGGTGTGTACCGGTAACCCTTGAGTTCAGTCAAGGAGAGTACGGGGCCTCCGCGTGGTGTCGTGAAGCATCAACAGACCTTAGGAACCTTAATTGAACTATCTTGGCCTCTTTAGGGTAGTGAGATAACTGACTTTGGTGCAGTCCGAGGTTGGTTGATACTCGATGCTACACTCAATTGAGGGTTGCTTTCCTGGAATATTTCGGTCGCCAGTTCAGTGGCTAAATCGAAACGATGAACAATGAAAGCAATCCCGTGATATTGGGACCCTTAGAACCCGGTTACTTCTAATAGGACAGGTTGAGCCCACCAACTTCAAGAGGGTAATACCCAGACCCCATGCTGGCCTAAACTCTAAGGGTTTCTCTTGTGTGACTTGTGTGCCTTCGTACTTGACTATTTGCATGCTTGTTGTCTGACACCTGAGTTTCTTGCAGGGTTTGTTTTAGTCCTTAATTGGGGCTCATAACAAAGTTTACTAAGTTACTTGTAGGTTTTGTTCATAGTCCTTAACTAGGACTCACAACAGGGTTTACTGAATTTCCTGCAGGTTTTGTTCATAGTCCTTGACTAGGACTCATAACAAGGTTTACTAAGTTTCTTGCAGTTTTTTTTGTTTTAGTCCTTAACTAGGACTCATAACAAGGTTTACCGAGTTTCTTGCAGGGTTTGTTTTAGTCCTTAATTGGGACTCATGACAGGTTTTACCAAGTTTCTTGCAGGTTTTGGGTTTGCGGTCCTTAATTGGGACTCATAACAGGGTCACCTACATTACCCCATGCATCATAACATCATACCATTGCATACATCCTAACCCATTTCAAGGATCTCAAGGGCTTGTGATGCAGGTCATGATAAACCAACATGTCTAGCAAGGGGCAAAGGGGATTTATTTTCCCCTAGCCAGGGTTGTCAGGGGCTATGACCCACTTGATATGGTGAGCCTTTGACCCTTGAAGAAGGACTCTCAATAATATGCAGTTCCGTCAATCAAGCTACCGGACCCAAATTCTAACCAATTTTCTTGTTTACCCTGCGAGGTCCTTGAAAACATTGCATGCATATCATACATATCATTGCATGACAGGTACCCTTGTTGCAGGTCACTTACCTTTCCCGCTGTTTATTTTAGCAATGGCTTCCCAACAAGACAACCAGGACTTTCTTGCTCAAGAGACCAGGTTCGGGAAAATCCTCCTGAATCTATCCAAGGGGCAGGAAGAGCTAAGGACACTTCTCATGGAGACCTTTGTCAGGAACAGTGCTGAGGATGAAAGGCTGAAACACCTACAAGCTGAGGTGGATGCATTGAAGGTCCAGATGCTGGGGCAGGTGACTGCCATTCAAGGGTTAGCTCAAAGACAAGATGAGCTCTGGTTTCTCGTCAACCAACTGCTTCAGGGTAACCAACTGGGGCAAAATTCTAAGGGTAAAAAGCCAGTCATCGTTCAACCACCTTTGAGACAAGGAGGTAAGGGGAGAGCTCCTCAAATGGCTCCAGTATCCCAAATTCAACATCACAACCAACAAAAGAGCGAGAGAATGCAGTTCACTCGGCTCAGCATGACCTTATCCCAAATATTGCTACGGTTGCTGGAGACCAAGCTGGTAACTCTAAAAGAAGCTCCGAAGAACCAAAATACAACGTCACCGAAGTATAACCCCAACGCCCGCTGCGCTTATCACTCTGACAGCCCGGGGCATACTACAGATGATTGTTGGAGCTTGGAAAATAAGATCCAAGACATGATCGACGCTGGAGAGATTCAGTTTAAAGTACCCAAGACTCCCCACGTGATCACTGCTCCCTTGCCAAAACACGGCTAGGATTGAGAAATTTTTGTTCATTCGAATGTTCAAGTTGCAATTCTCTTTTGTTCAAACATTTACTCATGTTAAACATTGTTATTTCATTAATGCATCGCATATGTCTGTTCTAAAACAATATATTCGTATTCACTAAATGCAAATTATTTTCATATTTTTTCCTGATGATCAACTCTTAATTAATAATTCTAAGCCTCTTGAGGGAGGATGACGAAAACGATACCGCGATCATTACAGTATGCTTTTGAACAGACCCCGCTGATGAGGTACAGGCATTGTTTCAAATCCTAAACACTGGAGTTATAAGGAAGATAATCCCTCGTCAACCCCTCTGAGCCAAAGAAGTAGGAGTTTTTCTTTTCGAAAATTAAAACCCTTTATCATAACCTGGGGCAGGGTAGTCTCTCAGTTGATCCAAGTGCATAACGAATGGCACCAAAGAGGTCCTTACAAAACAAAGAAAGACAGTGATGGTCCTAAATAATCAATAAAGAAAGGCAGTCATTACTTCTCAAAATAAAAACCCATTAAGTCAAAACCTATGAAGGAGACTTACAAAACTGGGACATCCCGCTGACTGTAATCACAAAAAGAAACAGTTCAGGCAAAAAAAATAGGGATAATAATAAAAGAAAGAAGAAAGAGGTCCTACAAACCCTCAACAAAAAATGACTGCCTATTCAAAATAAGTTATCAACATCCGAATCATCACCGGAAAATCAGAGCAAAGACTCAAACAAGGTCTAACGTATGATCAGCTGAGTTTAGGTTTGGAGAACATCACGAAGAGCGGGTGGGTACAAATAAAATTTGAGCCTTTATCCTTTGTTTCTTAAACCGTGAACCAGGCCACGTTACAACCCTTAAAAGTCCTAGCTGAAGCATGGGTTAGTTCGAAAGCATACTGTTACGAAAGGTATCCTGACTCCTTAAGGCTTGTGGTAAAATAACGAGTTGACATCACGTTTTACAAACATTCATTTGTTTTATGAAAAAAGAATGCATTTTCAAAATCTTCAAGACAGACATAGGTTTTGCATTTTTAACATAACTTTGTTTGCATATGACTTTTTGTTTGAACAGCAGGAAAATTTGCACGACGAATGCCTAATGAACAGAAGCACCTCCAATCAAGGGGCATGACATGATCATGGTCTACCATCTGGGGAAATCCAATCAAGATTCGGAGAATCTCTCAAAGGCCAAATAGCCTGGGGCAAATCTCCGCCTGAGTCACTTGGGGCATTCCAGCAACAAATTTTGCACGATCAGACATCTTCTGGTAATATGGCAACACAAACAGCCAGGGGCAACTCCCTACATTCTAAGAGAACGGACATAGTCGAAAAGAATACTACGCAAAATCAAAGACCCGTTAGGTTGACATACCTAGGCAAAAATAAGGGCTTCCCGGCGAACCAAAAGGGTTCGGGCAAAATGAAGGGATGAAATGGAAAAATGTACACCCGGCAAGTCGAAAACCTGAAAAGGCGGCTTGGGCAAAATGGGTATCCTGATGGACTGAAAACCCGAAAGGGCGGTCCAGACAAAAGTTAGGGATCAAAGCGTACGACTATGTCCTGTCATCTTGTCACCTGCCCACCAGAAGAAGGTTTGCCCATCAATGGCTATCAGCATCTCACAGATCTTCCTCTCCCACCTCAGAAACAGGGGCAATAATGAGCTGTCCAAACAATCCAATTGCTATGTTCGCCAAGGTACCAAAGTAGGTTCAGCTGAAGAACATAACCAGTATACCTCAAATTCCCCAGAGAGTGAGCCAACCAGTCAGTGCACTCTCCCCAAGCAAGCTATATTATCAAACCTTAAGGAAGTTGGGTGTCCTCCAGCAGATCTCAACATTCCCCAGCAGCATATATTTTTAACAAGCATCCCCGGCAGTCTTGGTCTAAAGATTGTTCCCTGGCGGTATACCAACATTCAAAGGAATCACTCCCCCGCAGTTCCAAAACCCCCCCAGAAGAGTCCAATCCAGTTTCCCCAGGAAAGTTGGAATCCATCTCCCCAAGTAGTAAGCTTATCCCCAGTAGATTCTGGAAGCTTATCCTCTCGAAAGCACGAACGCGTCGTCCGGCTTTATTTAAAGAGTTATTTCCTCAACAGGATATAACTGGGTTATCCTCGGCCAAAAGCCACGGAAAGAGCGTCCTCGACGAAGCCTTCTTATCCCCAGCGAAGTCCATCAACACTTCCAACAACAAGGGTATCCCCAGCAAATTATTATCAACACTCAGCAAGGCATCCCTCTTCCCACAGAGTATTGCTTCCCAGCATGGTCGCTAGAGTATCTTTTCTCCCCGCAGAATCTTCCATTTGCCAAGTTTATTCCGCAACGGAGTCATCTTCTCCTACCGGTATTCTTGCAGTTATCATCCCCAGCGGAAGTAAAAGCTTATTCTTTAATATCAGCCCAGGAGTGACTTCCCGGCACCCGTCAAGGATTTACTTTCCTAGACAAAAACATACATCCATAAAAACATCACATACATCATTATAGCATGCATAGACGCATCATATCATACAAATCTCATTTATGTTGAGAACATCATTGCTTGGTTCATATCATGCATAACATATGACTGACCTCTACCTTTCAGGAAAGATGCAGTTAAATTCTCAATCACATTCCAAGACCTAGCCTGGTTCAGTTAAATCGACCCTAAGATTTTCCTGATTCTTATCCATTCAAAGGCCTTCTCTGGTTCAGTCAGATCGACCCTAAGATCTCCCTGATGCTTATCCAGTTGAAGATATTCCAAGACCTTGTCCGGTTCAGTTAGATCGACCCTAAGATTTTCCTGATGCTTATCCAGTCAAAGGCCTTCTCTGGTTCAGTCAGATCGACCCTAAGATCTCCCTGATGCTTATCCAGTTGAAGATATTCCAAGACCTTGTCCGGTTCAGTTAAATCGACCCTAAGATTTTCCTGATGCTTATCCAGTCAAAGGCCTTCTCTGGTTCAGTCAGATCGACCCTAAGATCTCCCTGATGCTTATCCAGTTGAAGATATTCCAAGACCTGGCCTGGTTCAATTAAATCGACCCTAAGATTTTCCTGATGCTTATCCAGTCAAAGGCCTTCTCTGGTTCAGTCAGATCGACCCTAAGATCTCCCTGATGCTTATCCAGTTGAAGATATTCCAAGACCTAGCCTGGTTCAATTAAATCGACCCTAAGATTTTCCTGATGCTTATCCAGTCAAAGGCCTTCTCTGGTTCAGTCAGATCGACCCTAAGATCTCCCTGATGCTTATCCAGTTGAAGATATTCCAAGACCTTGTCCGGTTCAGTTAAATCGACCCTAAGATTTTCCTGATGCTTATCCAGTCAAAGGCCTTCTCTGGTTCAGTCAGATCGACCCTAAGATCTCCCTGATGCTTATCCAGTTGAAGATATTCCAAGACCTTATCCGGTTCAGTTAAATCGACCCTAAGATTTTCCTGATGCTTATCCAGTCAAAGGCCTTCTCTGGTTCAGTCAGATCGACCCTAAGATCTCCCTGATGCTTATCCAGTTGAAGATATTCCAAGACCTTGTCCGGTTCAGTTAAATCGACCCTAAGATTTTCCTGATGCTTATCCAGTCAAAGGCCTTCTCTGGTTCAGTCAGATCGACCCTAAGATCTCCCTGATTCTTATCCCAGTAGAAGACACTCAAGATTCTCTCAGTGTTCCTGTTGGGGTAGTAATCGTCCAAGATTCTCTTACCATTCATGCTAAGGCAATAACCATCCCTGGTTCATTCATCACCGTTTGAAGCTCCAGATCCAGCTCTTGTAACCAGTCAGGACACATCTATATCAAGCATCTGAAAACAGCTCCTGCAACATGTCAGGTAATCATTTTCTGTTTTGCAGGTACGCAAGTTCTCGCTAAGGAATCTCTTACGCGATCAACATCCAGATGGCATCTATAAGCCCATCACCCTATCCATCAATCTCCAAATGGCATCTGTAAGCCCATTCCCCATATCACACTACTATGTGAGCGCAAATTTCTGGGCACTCTAGTGTTCAATCATCTTCCACCTTCGGATTACGAAAGGCACGTCAGCCAATCTGCATCCTCAGGTCTAAGAAGATTGAACAGGGGCAACTGTTGTACCCCAAAATTTGCCCTCCCATATTTCTCAAAACATCTCAAGAAAAATTCACAAGTCCAACCCGGCGCGTCATATTCAGGTATTCTTTCGCCAAGATATCTCTTATAACGTATTCTCAAATTCAGGTTCGGCTCAAGAGTCGATTCTTTAAAGAAGGTATCCGAATGTGTGAGTTTTCTTGAAGAAATATAGTGAAAAAGTGTGCTGAAAGTGCAGTTTTTACGCGCTAAAAAATTCATAACTTGAAGATCGTGACTCGTTTTGAACCCGTTCCGGTGGCCAAAATTCCGTCTTGACACTATCTACGTTTTCATCTCTCACGGCTGGAAGCCAATTTCGATCAGAAGGTCTTCAAAAATGTGGATTTATCAGGTATTTTCGTGCAGAAAATTTGTGACAGAAGTTTATTTGCGTCATGTTCAAAAAATCATAACTTGGTCGATTTTCATCGTATCGAGCTGGTTCCGGTGCCAAAATTTCACAAATTGAGTTGGCTACATTTTCACAGAAGGTATTGAGTTCAAACGGTATTCAAAAGGCCTTCGTTTTTTGCTCAGAGTGCGTGACATGCTGAAAATCCTGAATGCTGAATACTATTTCATCTGGGCCGAAACTTCGAAAATTCATAACTCGGTCAATTTTTATCGGATTGGGCTCATATTTTTACACAAGGTCCCTGACTCGTAGATCTACAACTTTGCTTCAAAAGTCGAGACCAAATTATGCACCGATCAATACCAGTTTTTTATTGAAGAACGTGTCAGAGTCGACACTGGAGCCCAAAATAAGTTTGTCTGAGCTGAAACTTCAAAAATTCATAACTAATTCACCGTTTATCCGATTGAGTCGATTTTCGGACAGGAGTTAGTTCTCGATGTCGGCTACATTTTGTTTTCACATTTCAACTTCAAAAAGTGCACTTAAGTCCCTGCGATTTAGCCTGGAAAGTGACGAATTCAAGTGAATATTAGAGGCCCAATTGCACATTCAAAGCCCATTTGCTTTACCCTAATTTTCATTATATAATCACCTTCTTTTCACACAAACCAGAAAAAAAAAAAAAAGAGGAGAAGAGAAAAAGAGAGAAAAAACCTTGCCACAACACTGTTAGAATATCAAACTATTTCAAGAACCCTAAAACCTTGAAATCCTTATTACAAATCCCTCTCTCACTACAAACAAGCCATCTCAGTTACAAACCAACATCTTATTACTTCTTCAGTAAGGGTAAGGCTGGCTTGATCTCCATGATCCAAAGGGCATAAAAGCATTCATGTCACTACTTTTCCAGTAAGGGTAAGGTTGATTTGATCTCCATGATCAAAAGGGTATAATCATTCGTACATGTCATATTGTGCCTAAACATTAAATTTCTTCATATATTGGCTTTATTTGCATTTTATGATTTTATTTAATGTTTTCATGAGATTCAACACTACAGGTTTAGACAGGATCCCATGCAGGTTCATTAAGGGACGTTGAGGCCAAAAGCCAAATGGCTAAAAGTCAAAAGCCAAAAGGCCAAAAGCCAAAAGTCAAATACATGGCGAGGCAGACATTAAGCCAGACATTAAGGGAACGTTGAAGCCAGAACACAAATGGCCAAAAGTCAAAAGCCAAAAGCCAAATGGCCAAAGTAGAACAACTTATGCATGAAACTCAATCCAATGGCCAAAGAATGCAGACCACGGTACTCAGGAGTCAATACTTCAAAAAAACCTCCCCTTGGGCCAGACACCCCCTATGGTTTGCTCAATTTTTAATTTTTATTTGTTTTTCCTTTTTATTCTTTTAATTGTTTTTTAATTATTTTCTTTTAATCCCATAAAATAATTTTCATAATAAATATAAAATACAGAAAAATCAAAAAAATGTTTATTTTATTAATATTAATTTTACTATTATTATTTTTGTAAATAAACTTTAAACAATTAATTAGATTAATTTAGGTTTCAAAACTTTTATATTTTTCTTAATAAATTAAATATGTAGAAATTAGGTTTTTTAACTTTTTCATCATTTTTTTTAATAAATAATTTTCTCATCATTATTGTTATTATTAATTACTAATTTATTTTGTAAATAAACATGTACATAAATTCTTTAGTAAATTAAGTTAAACTTTAACATTTTTCTCAAATAATTAAAAATAACTTAGAATTAGGGTTTCTTTTAATTTTAATTTTAATTTTCTTATTTCATAAATACAAAAAAAACCTAAAAAACACTTCTTTTATTTCAATAAATAATTAATTAATTTTTAATTTCATTTAATTTCTTTAAAGGGTTCAACGCCCTCAAATGTTCTATTTTAATTCCAATTCGCGCATTTTATTTTATTTCTTATAATATTTATGTAATTGCTCAAGCCATGTAACTCGGACATTCTATATTTCCCGCATTTTATTTCTTTATTTTTATGTCAAATCGGGTCCTGGTTTAATTTGGCGATGTGGACCCGCGCCTTTGTAATAGTTTAGGAATTTTATCTTTCCGCACTTTTTAACTGTTAAATAAATGCATGCAAGAATGAATGACAAAAATAAAAACAAAACGTTAGATCACCAATAACCGGACAAGACAAAAATAAATGAATCTGACACACAAATCACACACCACCCCTAGGGTACGCCTCATTGTTGCCTTGCCTCGAAAGGTGATCGTTGAGTAGAGGATGTCTTAGTAAGTCCTCATGATCCGGGAACCTGGCATGAGGGTAGCTTCTAAGGTGTCTTCCCATTGCTCTGGTGATCACCATGTCCCTACAAACTCGAATTGACCCGAACACCTCCAACAGTGGTGCTACCTATCTCTCAATGGTGGGATGGCACTACTTTAAAGGACATTTACACAGACGAATTCCTTAGGGTAGGTAGGTTCTCGTAGATACTTGCTCTAATTTCAAAACAAATTCAAAAAATACTTTTCACACCGACACCTTTTCAAAAAGCTTTCGAAAGCAATTTTTCAAACACTCTTGAGGACCGATACAAGAGTCAAACTGGAATTTTCAAAGAAACTTTTTAAAACCCACAATTGAAAAGCAAACAAACCATTTTTGAAAACACAGTGAGCAAGTATCTAAGAGCCCATGGATAACCATGGATAAAAAGGGTGCTAATACCTTCCCTTTCTATAATCTACCTCCCGAACCGAGAGCAATCTCTATAAGGAATTTTTCTGTGCTTTTGTCCTTTCCATTTGGAGAAAATAAAAGACGGTGGCGACTCTTGCTTCCGCGACATTTCACGAACCAGTGTTAAACAGTCAGTTCCAGATCCACCGATCACAGGAACCACCCTTGCCCATGTCCTAGTTGATACCGTTCATCCTTGAATGTGCTGCCGAAGAAAGCGTTAGACCGATTAGACTGCGAAGGATTGACCCTCAAACCTAGTAATATCGTGGTTAGGGCCTTTGAAAGGTCCAAAAGAATGGTTCACGGGGAGGTGGACATTCCTATCAAAGTGGGTACATAAATTTTCAACTCCACCTTTTATGTGATAGACATTCATCCTTCATATTCTTGCTTGTTGGGAAGGCCGTGGATCCACTATGCTGGGGCAGTTACCTCCTCTTTACACCAAATGCTGAAGTATCTTGTTCAGGGTATGATTATAACGGTGCACGGTGAGGAAGAGTACATGATAAGTCACCTCAACTCCTTCCTCTATGTGAATTTAGATGGCAAATTCATAGAAACGCCTTTCCAACATTTTGAGGAAGTTTCTCCTGAAGTCGCAGTTGCGAAGACAATGACTGATGTGCCTATTATTTCCAAGCCTGTGTCTAGGATGGCATCTCTCAAGGATGCAAAGGCTGTAATCAAAGAAGGAAGGAGTATAGTGTGGGGGCAACTGCCTGATTTTCCTCACAAGACGGACAAGTTCAGACTAGGTTTTACTGCTGCTGGCCAGAAAGCTATGCGTCGCTCCAAGGCTGGGGGACCACCCGTAAAAATCACTCACCATGGAATTAATGCCTTAGAAGATGATGATGAAGAAGACAACTTTGAAGATTGGATCTTTCCAACCGTCGAAGGAGGTTTAAGCAACTGGGAAGCAAAGGACTTTATTCCCGTCACTTTCATCAACCAGTAATTTATCTGTGAACAATTTCCTATTTTGGTCTGTAATAACTAAACAATTCGTACACTATTTTCACCTTATGCCTTACCCGGGGCATATATGTCCATTTGTAAGGGCTTGATTTTCTTCATTATCATATGCCATGTTTTAATGAATCATTGGACGTTTTCATCTATAAATTGTTGTGTTCATTTTCTTTCCTTTTGCATCTTGTTTTGTTTAAGGATGGATATCCCTCACACACACCCACACTCACAAAATGCAGGTACCCATCCACTCCGGATTCCATGGGTGACTATTCTATTTTAGCCTTCGGTGACTCTGAAGATTGGGTCAATCATGTTGAGTACGAAGTTGACGAAGATTGTGAAGTGCCGGAAGAGTTAGCCAGACTTTTGCAACAAGAAGAGAGGGCTATTCTGCCTCATGAAGAGTTGCTAATAACCATCAACTTAGGAACAGAGGAAGACAAGAAAGAGGTTAAGGTGGGTGCCAACCTGGAACCAGGTGTCAAATAACGCTTAGTGCAGTTGTTGAACGAATATGTTGAAATCTTCGCCTGGTCCTATGAAGACATGTCGGGATTAGACACAGATATCGTGGTTCATCGTCTCCCTACAAAAGAAGACTGTCCATCGATCAAACAAAAGGTCCGCCGAATGAGGCCCGACATGTCTGAAAAGATCAAAGCTGAGGTAATGAAGCAATTCAATGCTGGCTTTCTGGCTGTTACTTCCTATCCATAATGGGTTGCTAACATTGTGCCCGTACCTAAGAAGGACGGCAAAGTCAGAATGTGTATGGACTATCGGGATTTAAACAGGGCTAGCCCTAAATATGATTTTCCACTTCCATATATCGACATCTTGGTTGATAACACAACTTAACACAAGGTATTTTCCTTCATGGATGGATTCTCGGGATACAACCAGATCAAAATGGCCCCCGAAGATATGGAGAAAACTACTTTTGTTACGCAATGGGGTACCTTCTGCTACAAAGTGATGCCATTCGGACTGAAGAATGCCGGGGCAACCTATCAACGCGCCATGGTAGCTTTGTTTCATGATATGATACACCATGAGATTGAAGTTTACGTAGACGACATGATAGCCCGTTCACAGACAGAAGAAGAACACCTTGATCATCTGCAAAAGCTATTTGTCAGGTTGAAGGAGTTTAAGCTCAGACTGAACCCAAGCAAGTGCACTTTTGGAGTCAGGTCTGGTAAACTTTTGGGATTTATCATCAGCAACAAGGGCATTGAGGTTGATCATGCTAAAGTAAAAGCTATACAAGAAATGCCTGCCCCCCGCACTGAAAAGGAGGTTAGAGGATTCTTGGGACGCTTAAACTATATTGCAAGGTTCATATCTCACCTAACATCTACCTGTGAGCCAATCTTTAAACTGTTGAAGAAAGATCAGGTAGTTGAATGGAACAATGATTGTCAAGTTGATTTTGATAAGATCAAGGAGTATTTACTGGAACCTCCTATTTTAATGCCACCCGTCGAAGGAAGGCCGTTAATCATGTATCTGACTGTTTTGGATAACTCAATGGGGTGCGTACTGGGCCAACATGATGAGTCTGGCCGAAAAGAGCATGCCATTTATTACCTTAGCAAAAATTTTACCGACTGTGAGACCCGCTACTCACTGCTCGAGAAAACTTGTTGCGCTTTGGTATGGGCTGCTCGCCGGCTAAGGCAGTATATGTTGACTCATACCACTTTGTTGATTTCCAAAATGGATCTGATCAAGTATATCTTCGAGAAGCCTGTTTTATATGGAAGAATCGCTAGATGGAAAATGATCCTGACTGAGTATGATATCTAGTATACTACCCAAAAAGCTATAAAGGGGAGTGTACAAGCTAACCATCTAGCTCATCAAGCCTTCGAAGATTACCAATCTATGAGATTCGACTTCCCTGACGAGGGCATCATGACATTGGACGAAATTGAAGGTAACAGACCGTATGACAAACCTGAACAAGGGTCCCGATGGACCCTATACTTTGATGGTTCTTCAAATGCAATTGGCAACAGTATCGGTGAGGTACTCATTTCTCCGGAAGGTTGCCATACAGCCTTCACTACCCGACTTTGCTTCAGCTGTACCAACAACATGGCTGAATATGAAGCTTGCATCTTTGGTCTCAAGGCTGCTATAGACTTGGGAATCAAATCTTTGGTCATATTTGGGGACTCGGCTTTGGTTATCAGTCAAATAAAAGGAGAGTGGGATACTAGACATCCTAATATTATCCCATACAAGGAACATGTCCTGACATTGTTGCCTCATTTCGAGCAGATTACTTTCGAGCACTTCCCGCGAGAAGAAAATCAGCTAGCAGATGCTCTGGCTACAATGTCTTCCATGTTTAAACTCGACTGGGATAACGAGGCTCCCCAAATCACCATCGAGCGAATGGATGAACCTGCGCACTGTCATGAGATTAATACCGAAGAAGTAGTGGAACAACCCTGGTTTCATGAAATCAAAAGGTATCTCCAGACTCGAGAATACCCTGAAGGAGCTTCCGTCAATGATAAAAAGTTATTAAGGAGATTTGCTGCCAAGTTCTTCCTAAGCAATGGCATCCTTTACAAGCGCAGCCATGATTGTGTTCTACTTCGTTGTGTGGACAAGGTTGAAGCAGAGTTGATCATGACCGAGATACATAGTGGCACGTTTGGCACCCACTTAAGCAAACATACGATGGATAAGAAGATTCTAAGGGCAAGCTACTACTGGTCTACCATGGAAGCTGATTGTCATCAACATTCCCGTACTTGCCACAAGTGCCAAGTCTACGCTGACAAGGTACATATTCCCCCTGTTCCTCTCAACGTTCTAACAGCTCCTTGGCCATTCGCAATGTGGGGCATCGACATGATTGGAGAAATCAAGCCCACGACATCCAATGGACATCGCTTCATCCTGGTGGCTATTGATTACTTCACCAAATGGGTCGAAGCAGCTTCCTTTGCCTCCGTTAAAAAGAATGTGGTTGCCCGCTTCATCAAGAAAAATCTCATATGCCGGTATGGTATCCCCGACAGGATCATCATAGACAACGGTACAAATTTGAACAACACTATGATCACCGCTCTGTGCGAGCAGTTCAAGATTTATCATCATAATTCATCTCCCTATAAGCCAAAGATGAACGATGTTGTTGAAGCCGCGAACAAAAATATCAAGAAGATCATTCAAAAGATGATAGTCACCTATAAGGACTGGCATGAGATGTTACCGTTTTCCCTACACGGATATCGTACCACGGCGCGTAATTCAACAGGGGCAACCCACTTTTCTTTGGTATATGGCATGGAAGATGTTTTACCTATGGAAGTTCATATTCCTTCCTTAAGGATCATGAAAGATGCCGGTTTGAGTGAAGACGATTGGATTCAGACTCGGCTTGATCAACTTCATTTGATCGATGAGAAATGACTTACTGCTGTTTATCATGGTCAGACGTATCTAAAATGAATGATCAAGGCTTTCAACAAGAAAGTCAGACGTCAGGTATATCAAGTCGTAGATCTTGTAATCAAGCAGATCATCTTGCCGCAAAGTGATCCCAGGGGAAAGTGGACTCCTACTTAGGAAGGACCATTTGTGATCAAGAGCATATTTTCTGGTGGGGCAATGATTCTGACCACCATGGACGGCGACGACTTACCGCACCCTGCGAACGCAGACATAGTCAAAAGATACTACGCATAAAACGACTCGACAAGTTGAAAACCCAAAAGGGCGACTTGGGCAAAATGGGCATCCCGGTGAATCGAAAACCCGAAAGGGCGGTTCAGGAAAAAATTAGGGATAAAAAAAAAAATTTGTACACCCGACAAGTTGAAAACCCGAAAGGGCGACTTGGGCAAAAAAGGGTTTCCCGGTGGATCGAAAACCTGAAAGGGCAAGTCCATGCAAAAGTTAGGGAATTAAAGCGTAATGACTATGTCTCATCGGATCATTTTAAGGATAATCTCTTCACCAACAAGCTCCAAGCTTCTGATCAATCCAATCATCGGCGGACGAAGCAGCAAATGGACAAGATACTCAGAGTTGTGAAGGCTATAGCAGAATAGGAACCCCATGGAATTGTTACACATAGCCATCTTTCTTTTGTATAAATTTTTTCTCAATTTTTACGACAACATTCTCTTACTAGGATGTTTGTCTCCTTTGTACAAAGATACTTACAAAAGTTAATACAAAGATACTTCAAAGTACATAAATTTGCTTTCCTTTCCTTTCTTTTTACACTTGTGTTTTATTTGAAAACGTCCAAAGTTTTGTTAAATAGGTGTGATACGGTGGGAGAACTGACTTGGGATTTTGCGTTTGTGTTCGCAAATGTTTCGGTTTAGCAAGAGTCGCCACCGACTTTTTATTTTATCCTAAGGAAAGGTCAAAAAGCACAGGAAAGACCTTTGAGATGTTTTCTTGGGTTCGGGGAGTAGATTATAGAAAGGGAAGGTATTAGCACCCTTTCTATCCATGGTTACCCATGGACTCTTAGTTACTTGCTTAGATCACTTGCCTTTGTTTTTCAATTGTTTGAAATGGTGCTTTGTGTGTGTGTGGTTTTGAAAATGCTTTGAGAAAATGTGCTTTGTCTAGGAAACCTTTGTAATGATTCTTGTTTGAATATATACAAAGGTGTGTGTCTTTTTGAAAAGATATTCCAATGTTTTGAAAGTTGTTTTGAAGTTGTGTTGTGAAGTGTGTTTGAAAATGGCAAGGATATTTTGCAAGATTTGATCAAGTAACTAAGAGTGGTCTACCCTATTTTACTCAAAGATCTTTCTTATGTTTTTAACCCTTTTAACAGTGTTGTTTCACCATTGTATTTGGTGAACAACCTTGTGTTAGGATGTTAAACGGGACGGGTGCGGGTCATCGTATAGACCATGATAGCAATAGTGTCAAGTATCTTTGGCAATTTTTTTTAAGGGACTTGATCATTTTGTTTAGGCAACTCAGATAGCGTCATCGAGGGACTATGATCTTTTGTTTTGTTTTTGTTTTTCCAAAGTACTTGACATGCAACCATGGTCCATTTTTGAAGGCAAAAAGTGGATTGTAACCCTAGGGGTGCAAGTGTGCATTGTGTTTGTTTTTCATGCATATTTATCTTGGATTAGGTCAAACTAATTGTTGATTTTAATTGCATACAAACCCTAGGTCTAAACATGGCATAATTGAAAGCTTTTAAATGTGCGAGAATCTAAATACTACACTATTTACAACATGATATAGGGAGGGGGGTACAAATTTGAATTGAGGATATTTGACAAGAAATTAAACCCTAGATTACTATTACAACCAAATTGAATGTATAAGATACAATATTTAAATGTACAATAATTGAAATAAATACAATAAATAAATGTAAATAAAATGTATTATGCCAAAATGTTTTTAGTATGTAAAAAGTATTTTTTCAATGTGAAATGTAAATAAAATAAAAAAGGGATCAATTTTAATTATTTTTCTATTTTAGGACAAGAAACCCTAATTCTTAATAAATAATATTATTTATTAGTTATATACAATAAATAAACCAATTTATACAAAAAATAAAAGTATATTATAAAAAATGATATTTTTAATACACAATATTAATAAAAATGAAAATGTGGTATTTTTGTATTTTTTACCTAATTACCTGATTACCTATATATATATATATATATATATATATATATATATATATATATATATATATATATATATATATATATATATATATATATATATATATATATATATATATATATATATATATATATATATATATATATATATATATATATATATATATATATATAATATATATATATATATATATATATATATATATATATATATATATATATATATATATATATATATATATATATATATATATATATATATATATATATATATATATATATATATATATATATATATATATATATATATATATATATATATATATATATATATATATATATATATATATATATATATTATATATATATATATATATATATATATATATATATATATATATATATATATATATATATATTAAACATAAAAAATAAAAATTAATTATTTACAAAAAAATGAATATTTTCAAGAAAATGTTTTCAAATATAAATAAAGATAATAAATAAGTAAATTTTTTGTATTATTTTTTAGTTTTGTTTAAAAAAGAAAATAGTTTATTTACATATGTATACTTAATAAAATAAAATAAATATGAAAAAAAAATATAGAAAATTATTTTTGGCATTTTTTTATATTTAGACAAAAAATAATAAAGTCAGAATAAAAAATAAAAATGTCAAAATGATAAATATTTAAATAAATGGGCCAGGGGGGGTGTAAACAGAAAATAGGGGTGTTAGAAGTGAAAACAAACAGGCCCAGCCCATCCAGACTTCTTCTTCTTCCTCTTGTTCACAAAACACGCGCTTCTGTGCATCAATGGCTAACTCCTGATTCTTTGATTTTTTGACAAAACTCATAACATGAACATTGTAGAGAATTAAACAACGAATTCAACCATATAAAAAACTTGGATTAACTCTCAAAGACCAGAGAGAATTTCTCTGGCCCTAATTTCTAACCTAGTTTTTTCAGAAAGTTCATGATTGAAATTCTCTCAGCACGATTAATGTAAATGAAAACTAAGCATATGTATGGCTTCAGGGCTATGAGTACAACATATTTCATTCACAAACCTAAGCATAACTATTCCTAAATAGGGAGATAGAAGTCCATGAAATACCTGTTTCAGTTGACTTCGAGCTGGACAATGCAGCAACCTTCAATGGTGTTTGAGCTTCTCTTAAGCTTGCCTGAGGTCCAAGGAAGCTTCTCCAATGCTTGGCTTGCTTTGAAACAACTTAAATCGTGCTATAGAACTCAACCTGCAGAGCTTTGAAATGAAAATGGCAAAGTGTGTTAGAGGTGTTACAGTTTGCAATGGGGGCCTGGGATAGTTCAGGTGAGTTGATTGGAAGGTGTTTGAACTATCTTTGGACAAAACGCACGATGGAATTTTGTTGTGGCTTGAAAAATGAAGAACCTGCCCTGTTTTGCAGAAAAACAGTGGTTCTGAGTATGAGGAGGTTTGAGTGATGAAAGGGTCGTGTTTTAGGCTTGTTGGGAGGTATGGAACTTGTCTACAATGTTTGTCTAAGCTCCTGTTAACAGATATGAGAGATTGCTTATGTTTGGCCAAGTTTCTTCTT
Source organism: Vicia faba (assembly GCA_948472305.1). Taxonomy (NCBI): domain Eukaryota; kingdom Viridiplantae; phylum Streptophyta; class Magnoliopsida; order Fabales; family Fabaceae; genus Vicia; species Vicia faba. Next base: position 361,254,618 of record OX451738.1, read on the forward strand.
TTTCAAGCAAGAGTATGTGTCCTCCCAATGCAGGCCTGCACAAGCCCTAAATCATGCTGCATCTTTTATTCTTGGTTACTGGAATTAGTGGACTTGATCTTGCCTCAAAGTTCTGGCCCCATGCCTCAAGGATTTGGTTTTGACATAAAGTGAAGTTTAGGCAAAAATGAAATTGTTGCTTTTTCCTTTTAAAGCTTAAACTAGTGTATAATGCCCTAATGACCAAGACAATACCTTAATATAATGGATATGCATTAAATTAAGGAGTATAAATTGGTTTTGAGGCCTGTAATGTCAAACCAAGCTAGCTAGATCATAATTGCAAGTTGTTATGAACATGTATTGACCATGGACAAAAGTGAGTTTTTGCCAACTTCAAACATTCGATTCTCTCTAACCACAAGGGTGTTTGAGGAGTTCTTGGACAATTTGGAAAGCTTGGAACATGTACTATAATCCATCTTCGCAATGCAACTTGAAATTCCAAGTGGAACTATGTGAAAAGTGGCCAAGAAGATGGGTCCAAATCCTGCCTAGATTAGGGCAAATTTTCTCTAAGTTAAAAGTTTTAGGTACCCTTGTTCCAAAACTCATAACTTGAGATACAAGCTTCTTTTGAGAAAACTTTGTGAATAAAAGTTGTAGACTTTGTGATGGAATATAACTTTCATGTTGCAATTTTTGTTTGAATCCATTTGCATCTTGGTGAAAAATTGGGACAAAGTTAGGAAAAAATAAGAAAATTTCATAACTTAGAAAATTTCTAAGTTATGCAATTTTTCCATTTTAAACCCTAATTTGCATTTTTGGGTTTCTTGATGAGAAAGTTTCATAATTTGGCATGTCTTGATGAAAAATGACCTTTGGCACTTGATTTTGACCAAAAAGTCAAAGTTTGACTTTTCAATATACAGTTAAATTTTGATCAGTTGACTGAAAAATTCATCTGTCAATCCTATGCATTTGAGATCTTTTGAACTTGTTGAATGGGTCAAGATGATTTCCTTGAGTCCTTGAGTCCATGGTTGAGCTTGATTTGCCATTGGCTAGGTCAAACAGTCAAAAAATTCCTTTGCACAGTCAAAACCCTAAAAATGACCATTTTGCCCTTTTGGTGATCTGATCAAATTTCTTGTAAAATTGTGATCCAAACTTGATCAAATGGTTCACATGAGTTTATAATGTTGATGTGGGTCAAAATTCATGAGGTTTGACTGTCAATTGGCCACAGTTGACTTTTTCCCCAATCAAGCTGATTTCTAGGTCAACTGTCTAATTGACTGGGCAAAGATTTGATTCAAGGCTTGAAACTTGGTATGGACAAAATTGTGAGTACAACATGAAGTATGAAAGTCACTTTGGGCATTGTAGGTCAAAACATCCTTGTGCAAATTCAAACCCTAATTTAGGTCAACAGTGCAAGGAGGTGTCTTGAGCTGAGCAAACCCTAGCTTGATCTTGAGTTCCAAGGGCCTTGTGATGAGAAATGTTGATAAAAAGGAGAGGGAAAATTTTGGGGTACAACAATAGGCATATGCATTTGAATATAATCACTGCTTACAAATAAAACGAAATTGAGAAAGGATAATTATTGGTAGGTTGAAGGTGTAGGAAGATATCCTTGTGCTATTCCAAAAGAATCCCCTGCAACATGTCATCCAGATCCTCAACAGAGCTAAAATCTTGAAGTATATATCCCTAACGGAGTTAAAAATCAAGATCCCTAGCGGAGCCAGTGTTTTCTAAACCTTATCCCCCAGCGGAGTTAAGTTTCAAAGTTTCCATCAGAGTTCAAACTATCAATCCCCAGTGAGAACCATTCAGTGTTCCCCAACTTCCCCAGTGGATTGGCGTACAACCCAAGTTCCTGATTTCAACGGCCGAGTAAACATTCTCCCCACAGAGTTATTTCCCAGAAGATCGAAGATTCTCGGTCTCATTTCTTCATCAAAAGCCTCTCAGGTTTTAATCCCCAGTAGAGACTTTCAGAGTTTTCCTTATTTCCCAGAAAAGTCATGAAGGATTCTCATTCCCCGCAGAAGTTGTCAAAACTCTTGTTAATCCCCACAAGTCACCGAGGATTTTCAATCTCCAGCAGTGGTCCCAGGATTTCCCATTCTCAACAATCAAAGATCTTTAATTCCCAAGCAGTCAGCAAGGATTTCTCATCTTCAACAATTAAAGATTTTTGAATCCTCAGCATCAGTCAGGAATTTATTTTCTCTGGCAGCAGTCAAAGATTTCTTTATCTCCAGTTATCAAGGATTTATTTTCCTCAACAAGACAGCTACTCAGCTTACATGCACATCCATTACATTCATATATCATAAACATTGATGAAACATAGTTCATTGCATCATACATATCATGCAACATAACTCTGTGTTTTAGCTAACATTTTACCCTTTTCAGGATAAGATTAAAAAGCTATTGTTGAAACAACTATACAGATCTCAATTTCAGATATAGTATAGATACACCCCAGACACGGGGTCATTCTATTACTCATTCAGAATTTCAAGTCAAAATACAGTACGGATACACCGCAGACACGACAGTGATTCTACTACTCATTCAGACTTCAGCAATCAGATACAGATTAGATACGCTCTAGACATGGTGGTCATTCTATCTCTCATTCATATTCAACTATCAACTTCAAAGTTCAGATACGCTCCAAACACGGATGCCTTTCTGGCCCTTACACCAGAAGTTTGATTCTCCCCAGTGCAGTTGCCACGGAAGTCATTTTGTCACTTATTCAGATCCCAGTTACAGTACGGATACATTCCAGACACGGAAGTCATTATGCTACTCATACAGATCTCAATTTCAGATACCGTCCAGATACGCTCCAGACACGGTTGCCATTCTGCCACTCATTCAAAACTTATCCCCAGCAGACAGTTTCTCTATATACAGATGTTTCTCTGTTACCCATTCAGAATACAGATACACTCCAGACACGACAGTCATTCTGATATTCATTCAAGGATCAAATACAGTTACAACTCGGATATGCTCCAGTTCAACAAACAATCTTAGATGTCATCTTTAAGCCTATCTCCAGCAATATTCTACCATCTCCAAATGGCATCTTTAAGCCCATTCCCTCAACAACATTTTGACGAGTACAAATTTACGGGCACTCTAGTGTCCAATCCTCTTTTACCTTCGAGTCACGAAAGGCAAACTTGCCAATCTAACTCTCCAGGTTCAAGAAGATTGAACAGGGACAACTGTTGTACCCCAAAATTTTCCCTCTCATTTTATTAACATTTCTCATCACAAGACTCTTGGAACTCAAGACCAAGCTGGGGTTTGCTCTGCTCAAGACATCTCCTTGCACTGTTGACCTGAAATTAGGGTTTGACTTTGCACAGGGATTTTTGGACCTTCAATGCCCAAATTGGCTTTCATACTTCGTGTTGGACTCATAAGTTTGCCCATACCAAGTTTCAAGCCTTGAATCAAATTTTTGCCCTGTCAATTGGACAGTTGACCTAGAAATCAGTTGTATTGGGGAAAAAGTCAAATGTCGCCAATTTACAGTCAAACCTCATGAATTTTGACCCACATCAACATTATGAACTCATTTGAACCATTTGATCAAGTTTGGACCACAATTCCACAAGAAATTTGATCAGATCACCAAAAGGGCAAAATGGTCATTTTTAGGGTTTTGGCTGTACAAAGGCAATTTTTGACTGTTTGACCTAGCCAATGGAAAATCAAGCTCAACCATGGACTCAAGGACTCAATAACATTATCTTGACCTATTCAACAAGTTCAAAAGATCTCAAATGCATAGGATTGACAAATGATTTTTTCAGTCAACTGATCAAAGTTTGACTGTACACTGAAAAGTCAAACTTTGACTTTTTGGTCAAAATCAAGTGCCAAGGGTCATTTTTCATAAATATGTGTCAAATTATGAAACTTGTTCATCAAGAAACCCAAAATTTCAAATTAGGGTTTGAAATTGAAAATTTTCATAATTTAGAATTTTTCTAAGTTATGAAATTGTCTTAATTTTTCCTAACTTTGTCCCATATTTTCACCAAGATGCAAATGAATTCAAACAAAACTTACAACATGAAAGTTGTAGTCCATCACAAAGTCTACAACTTTTATTCACAAAGTTTTCTCAAAAGAAGCTTGGATCTCATGTTATTAATTTTGGAACAAGGGTCCCTAAAACTTTTAACTTAGAGAAATTTTGCCCTAATTTAGGCAGGATTTTTACCCCATCTTCTTGGCCATTTTTCACATAGTTCCACTTGGAATCTCAAGTTGCATATAAAGATGGATTATAGTACATGTTGCAAGCTTTCCAAATTATCCAATAACTCCTCAAACAAATTTATAGTTAGGGATAACCGAATGCTTGAAGTTGGCAAAAACTCACTTTATAACCATGGTCAATACATGTTCATACAAGTTGCAAAATCTGACCAAACTAGCTTTGTACTTGATTACAGGTCTCTAAACCAATTTACACTCAAATATTGATTGCAAATACATTGGTTAGAGGCATTGTTTTAATCAAGGGAGCATTATACAATGAATAATTTCATTTTGGGCATAAAGATAACACTTCCATTTACATAAAGCATGCTTTATGTCAAATTCTATTTCTTGAGCCATACACCAAGCCCTTTGCTGCAAACAAGGCCCCCTAATGTCAGGCAAAGCTCAACCACTTTGTGCATCTAGCTTACAAGCTAGTACAGCCCTTGCATTGTCAACTCTCACTTTTTGCTTCAAAACCAAGTCATTATGCCAAAAGTCCATAACTCACATATCTGATAAAATCAACTTAAGCCAATATTTGAAACAAGTTTTACACATCCTATTAAGCCATAAACACGAGCCAATCATCCCTCAAATACCCTTGAACACCAAAACACCAAAAACTTGCAAAACAAGGCAGTTGCTGCAACTTGAGTGCCATAGCTCATTTTGCTCGTGCGTTTTGCTCCTTTCCACTTCAAACACCTTCCATTCAACTCACTCAAGCTATCCCAAACCTCCATTGCCAACTGTAACTCCATTTACAGTGTTCACCATTTTTGTTTGGAAGCTTTGCAGGTTGAGTTCTGTAGAAAGATTCAGGCCACTTCAAAACAAACTAAGCATTGGGAATGGTCCAGGGAACATCAAGCAAGCTCAAAAGAACCTCAGGCCTCACTGAAAGTTGCTGCATTTCCATACTCGTGTCAAACTGAAATAGGTTTTTCATCAACTTTTATCTCTCTATTTAGGAACATTTAGCCTTAGGTTTGTGAATGAAAGATGTAGTACTCATTGCCCTGAAACCATACATATGCTTAGTTTTCATTTATATTAAGCATGCTAAGAGAATTTCATCCATGAACTTTCTGAAAAAACTAGGTTAGAAATTAGGGCCAGAGAAATTCTCTCTGGTGAGAGTTATATTAAGTTTTTTATATGGTTAGAATCGTGGTTTGATGCTCTACAAGTTTCATGTTTTGAGTTTTGTCAAAAGATCACAAATACAGGAGATACGAGTTTGTGTACAACAGGCGCGCGTTTTCAAAAGTCTGGAGGAAGAAGATGAAGCTGATGGGCCGGGCTTGGCTTTTTGCTTCTAACACATTCTTTTTCAGTTTCACACCCCCTGGCCCAACTTCTTGTACTTTTATTATTTTTGCATTTTAATTTCATTTCTGACTCTATCATTTTATTTCCAAACATAAAAAATGCATAAAAAAATATTTTCATAATTTTTTATATTTATTTGATATTTATTTTAATTATTACTAGCATTAAAACATTTTATATACTTTTATATTTTTTTTTAAATTTAAAAATAATGTAAATAATACTTTTATTTTTTATTTCTTAATTTTATTCACATTGGAAATATTTTCTTGAATATATTTTATTTTTGTAAATATTTTATTTTATATATACTTAAAATATTTAATATATATATATATATATATATATATATATATATATATATATATATATATATATATATATATATATATATATATATATATATATATATATATATATATATATATATATATATATATATATATATATATATATATATATATATATATATATATATATATATATATATATATATATATATATATACACATAGAATAAAAATACAAAAATAGTACATTTTATTTTTATTGTTATTTTATACTAAAAAACACTTTTTCTCAATATATTTTTATTTTTGTACATATTAATATATTTTTTGTATATAAATAATATAATATTATTTTCTTTAAGGAAAATTAGGGTTTACCCCTTTATTAAATAAAATCAAACTTTTTTTCATTTTAAATTATCTACACCTTTTTCACATTAAAAAATGCTTTACATACATAAAAAACTCTTTTTGCATAAATACATTTTTATTTAACATTTATTTATTTTGTTTATTTAAATGTTGTACATTTAAAATATTATGCATTGTAAATTCAATTTGGTTGTAATAACTTAGGGTTTTAATTTCTTGCAAAATAATCCCCTATTCAAAATTGTACCCCCCTCCCTATATCAAAGTTGTAATAGCTTAGATTTATTTTTACGCACTTAATGCTTTCAATAATGCCATGATTAGAGAATTAGGGTTTGTATGCAAAATCAAAACCAACCAATTGTTTGACCTAATCAAAGAAAAAAATGCATGAAAAAAACAAACACAATGCACACTTGCACCCCTAGGGTTACAATCCACTTGTTGCCTTAAAAAATAGGCCATGGTATGCATGTTAAGTACTTTGGCAAAACAAAAACAAAACAAAAGATCATAGTCCCTCGATGACATTATCTGAGTTGCCTAAACAAAATGATCAAGTCCCTCAAGAAAATTGCCAACTATACTTGACACAATTGATATCATGGTCTATACGATGACCCGCGCCTGTCCCGTTTAACATACTAACACAAGGTTGTTCACCAAATACAATGGTGAAACAACACTGTTAAAAGGGTTAAAAACATAAGAAAGATCTTTGAGTAAAATAGGGTAGATAGCTCTTAGTTACTTGATCAAAAGCTTACAAAAACATCCTTGCTATTTTCAAAACACACTTCACAACACAATTTCAAAACCCTACTTTCAAACATTGAAAAAAACTTTTCAAAAAGACAAAAACACCTTTGTATACATTCAAACAAGAATCATTACAAAGGTTGCCACAACGATGGCCTCTTTTCAAAACATCTTTCAAAGATCACACACAAAAGCACCATTTCAAACAATTGAAAAGCAAAGCAAGTGATCTAAACAAGTAACTAAGAGCCCATGGATAACCATGGATGAAAAGGGTGCTTGCACCTTCCCTTTTCATAATCTACTCCCCGAACCCAAGAAAACATCTCAAAGGTCTTTCCTATGCTTTTTGACCTTTCCTTAGGATAAAATAAAAAGTCGGTGGTGACTCTTGCTAAACCGAAACATTTGTGAACACAAACGCAAAACCTCAAGTCAGTTCTCCCACCGCATCACAAGATGTTTTCTTGAGTTCGGGGGGTAGATTATGAAAAGGGAAGGTGCTAGCACCCTTTTCATCCATGGTTTTCCATGGGCTCTTAGTTACTTGCTTAGATCACTTGCTTTGGTTTGTTTGAAATAGTGTTTGATGTGGTTTTGAAAGTATTTTGTAAAAGAGGCCATTCGTTTAGGCAATCTTTGTAATGATTCTCGTTTGTAAGAATGTATACAAAGATGTTTGTCTTTTTGAAAATGTTTTCAATATTTGTAAGATGTTTTTGAAATGTGTGTGTTTATTTTGAAAATAGCGAGGATTATTTGTTTGAAATGGAGCAAGTAACTTAGAAGCTATCTACCTATTCAAATGTATTTCTCATGCATTTTCTATTCCTTTGACATTGTTGACTTACCATTGATTTGGTAAGCAACCCTATCTTTGGATGTAAACAGGACGGGCGTGGGTCATCGTATAACCATGATTAACAATGTTTGCAAAGTATCTTAGCATTTTTTGAGGGGCTAAGATCATTTTGTAAGGCAACTTTTGAATAGCGTCATCGAGGGACTATGATCTTAAATTTGTTTTGTTTTGCTAAGATACTTCGCATGCATAACATGACCATTTTGTTTCAGGCAACCAAGTGGGAGAAACCCTAAGGGTGCTTGTTTGCAAAGTGTATCATTTTCATGCTTTTGATCTTGCATTTAGGGTTTTCTATTTGTTTTGTTCAGCTCTTGTCATACAAACCCTAATTACTAATCATGACATATGAAAGCAATAAATTGCGTAATGTAAATATACTAAGCTATTACAATAATTTTATGGGAGGGGGAATTACAAGTTTGAATGGGGATTTGTACAAATATAAAGCTAAATACATTATTACAACCAAATCGAACTTGTGCGAATTAAAATAAATATAATACAATATTTAGAATATAATGCAATGTACATATGAGAAAAGATGTTTTATGTCTTGCTTTTGTGTAAAAGAATATTGAATTTAAACCTAAAAAATATAAGGAAAAATATTTAATTCTTTTGAAAGGGGTTAAACCCTACTTTTTATTTAAAAGAAAATAATGTTTCTATATTATTATTTTGTGCATTTTTTGTATGAAAATAATAAATAATATTGTATATAAATATTAAAAATTAAATATGTGCAAAAAATAAGTATTTGTAAGTATGAAATGTAAAATAAAAATATTAAGTATATTTAATTATATTTATAAGTTTATTAAGAAAATAAATTAAATTCTAACAAAATAAATTAATTTTTTTATGTGAGAAATAATAAAAAAATAAAATAAAAGTGTAAAAATAATTAAATTATTTTTAGAATTTTTCATCATTAAAGAAAATAATTAAAAGTATTAAATATAAAAATAAAAAAATAAAATATGAAAGAGTTAACAGGGGGTGAAATAGCAAATCAGTGGTAGTGTTAGCAAAATCAAAAAAAGCCCAGGAAGCCAAAAATCCCAATACAGACTTCGTCCCTGTCCTGCCTTCTCTTCCTCACGCCATGGCCGGTTCAACCTGTAACTTCCTCATGCTTGCATAAAAATGAAAACTTATAACATGAAAAATGTAGCATTTGAACTCACGATTCCAACCATATAAATTATGTAATCTAACTATCAAAGATCAAAGAGAATTTTGAAATCCCTAAATCCTGACCTAAAATTTTCAGAGATTTCAACCTCTAAATTCTCTTAGCACAAGTAATATAAATGCAAGATAATGATATGTACAACTTCGTTATGATGAGAACTACATTTTTTATTCACAGATCGTGGCCTGAGGTTTCCTGTACAAGGAGATAGAGTTTGAAAAATCACCTCCTTCAGCTGAAATCGTGTATGGCAATGCAGGGACTTTAATGGAAGCCTGATGATTGTTTGAGCTTCCTTGAGCTTCCCTGAATCTATTCCAACCCTTACCTTGCTTTGAAAGTGGCTAGAACTCCCTGACCAAGTCCAATTGCAAGCTTCAAAGTTAACAATGGAAGATGGTGAAACAGAGGTTACAGAACAGGGATGATGGTTTGGATTGACTAGGTATCAATTATGTAAGATGTTTGGATGATCTAAACACAAAACGCACGAGCCAAATGGATGCTGGATATGCTTGTGCAGAAACTGTGTGTTTTGGACAGTTTTTGGTGCTTTTCTTGCTCTAATTATTTCAGACCTTTGCTTGGTGTCCTCTGTGTTGTATATCCTTTGTATATTAGTATAGAAATGGTTTTAAGTCAGCTCTCTATCAACTGTACAAGCCCTAGCCTTTTTGCAACTTTTCTTGTACTTGAAGCAAAGTGACAAGACAAAACTCTCATGCTTGTACCAGCTTGCTTAGGGTTGGTATTTATTCCCTACAAGTTGCCTTTGGTCTGTGGTACTTTCTTGTATCATGGGGACAGGTCCAATGCTCAATATCACAAAGTTTGCAAAAGTTGCTCTTTATGAAAATGGCAATGGAACCTTTTTGCCATAAGTGGAATTATCAATTGGATAAAGGTTCAAAAGCATGGATAAAGGCTTTGTCAACTGAGTATGCATTTAATTAAGGAGTGTGTAGCAAGTTTAGGACCTGTAAAGCATGAAATAGCCAGCATAGGTTTGATTTGCAACTTGGTTCTTCATGAAAATGGCTTGAACAAAAAGTGAGAAAATGCCAACTTCCTCTCTTCGATTCTCTTTACTCAAAAATGATCTTGGAGAGTTCTTTGACATTTTGGAAAGCTTGCAATGTGCTCTATAATCCATCTTTGAAATGAATTTTGAGATACCTTTTGGAACTAGGTGAAAAGTTGCCATGAAGTTGGATCCAAAACTTGCCTAAATTAAGGCAAAATTTCACTAAGTTAAGTTCATGACCATGTACTCACAAATTTATAACTTGAGATCCAAGCATCTTTAGGGAAAAGTTTGTGATGAAAAGTTGTAGATTTCATGGAGGTATACAACTTTCATTTTGTGGACTTTCCTTGAATCAAAATGCATCATGGTGAAAAAGTGGTGCAAAGTTGAGAAAAAATAAGAAAAATTTTATACTTAGAAAATTTCTAAGTTATGAAAATTTTCAAATTCAAACCCTAATTTTCAAATTTGATTTTCTTGGTGAAAAAGTTTCACATTTTGACATATCTTGATGAATTATGACTCTTGGTACTTGATTTTGACCAAAAAGTCAAAGTTTGACTTTTCAGTATACAATTGACTTTTGATCAGTTGACTGCAAATTTCATCTGGCAATCCAATGAACTTGAGATGTTTTGAACCATGTAATTGAGTCAAGATGATGCCATTGAATCCTTTAAATCATGCTTGAACTCAATTGGTCATTGGCTAGGTTAAAAATCAGAAATTGCCCTTCCTTAGTCAAAACCCTAATTTTGACCATTTTGCCCTTTTGATGATTTGATCAAATTTCTTGAGGAGTTGTAATCCAAACTTGGTAAAATGGTATATATGAGTCTAAGATGTTGATGTGAATCAAAAATTATGAAGTTTGACTGTAAATTGGCCATGGTTGACTTTTTCCCCAATACAACTGATTTTTAGGTCAACTGTCCAATTGACTGATCAAAAATGTGGTTCAAGGCTTGAAACTCATCATGAGAAATCTTAGGGGTCCAAAATGATGTATGAAAGTCACATGAAACATTGGTGGTCCAAAAATCTTTGTGCAAACTCAAACCCTAATTTTAAGTTATTAGTGCAAGATGAGATATCTTGAGCTGACCAAACCCTAATCTTGTCTTGAGTCAAGGAAGTCTTGTGAGAAAAGTGTTGATAAATGAGAGGGAAAATTTTGGGGTACAACAGGCGCGATGTAGGAATTTATGTTCCTTTCTTCATGAAGTAGCCTAATGAGCTCCAGGACCTTCTTCTCACTAGCATAGAACTGAGCTTCAAATGTGGCCCACACCTGTTTGAGTTGAACCCAGGACTTCTGTAACTTTTCATGATCGGTTGGCATGTCGGTATGATGACCGAGTGAAGTAGTGTCTCCTCCAATAGCTGGCTCCACGGTTATTGGTAGGACAGCTGGGTAAGGCATAATAAGGCTTTGGGCGCGAGCTCGTACCCACCGGAGATAAGGCTCAAGAGGAATGGAATTCTTGTGTCTTAGCGTCTTGCTATCGATTTTATGCACCATGAACCAATCCTTTATGAACCTTCTACGATATCCTTGAATGTTGTTCTCATAATTGAAGGCGATTCCTTGGATAAGCGTATCATGAGGACCATCTCTTCTTGCATAACCAAACTGATGCAGTGCCAAACAAGGGTTCTAAGTGATTCCTCCCCTAATGCCTAAGAGGGGGACATTGGGGAACTCACCACAACGATCGATGATGGTAACATCTTCCAAGAACCGTGAACACCAATGAATGTCTGAACGTTTAAGGGACATCAGCCTACGAGACCATTTCAAACCCTGCTCATTCTTCAAAGCAGACCTAAGTAGGTGCGAAATAAACCACCTAGCCAATAGAGGAGTGCAACACAGGAGGGTTCCCCTTCTATTTAGAGTGCGAGCATGCAAAGAGTGTAGAATATCCCCGAGTAATGTAGGTACTGGATTATGAGACAGGAAAACCTTGATAGTGCCCACATCTACGAGTTGATCAGCATTAGGGAAAAGTATCGTCCCATAAACGAGAAGTGCCAGCACCTCTTCGAAAGCTTGTAAATCTAAGGTATCCCAAAAATGATAAGCCTTCTCAAATAGAAACTTAACCGGAATTCCTTGGACACTCCCTCTAGTCTCCCAATTTGCCACTATGTCAGACTGTTGTAAAGACAAAGCTCTAGCAATTTCTTCAGGCTTTAGATGTTCTTCCATACCATTGAAAGGAAACTGGTCAAGAATAGGTACCCCAACAACTGAGAAAACTCCTCCATAGTAGGTACTAGCTGGTAATCCGAGAAGGTGAAACAATGGTGCACCGAATCGAAGAACTGAAACAACACTTTTAACAACTCTTCATCAAGTTTTGCAGTGACCAAATTGAGCAACTGACCATGATTTCTAGTGAAATGAGAACCTTCGAGAACCCTTAATGCCAGATCCTTTAGTTGGAGAGACACTTTCACAAGGTTGATCTGTATAGTGTTCCTACGGGCAGATGCCATGTCCTACAAAACAGAGAAAAATGAGCCCTAGGGAATCCTTGAAATGGTTAGTCATGATATGCTATGCTTATGATGTCATGATTAGGTTAGAAAATCACAGGTATAGCAAACAACAAACAAGTCAAACCAAGTCCTAAGGGACGTACGGTCACAAAAGTCACGGTAAGCAAGAGTCGCCACCGACTTTTATTTCATCCAATCATGGAAAAAGATAAAGAACAGAAAAAACCTTTTTTAGAGATATTCTGAGTACGTGGGGGTAGATTATAGAAAGGGAAGGTGTTAGCACCCTTTCTATCCGTAGTTATCTACGGGCTCTTAGGTACTTTCTCATTTTTCAAATTGCTTGTGTGTGTTTGTCTTGAAAATGTTTTACTTCGTGATAACCCTTGTATTAGTCCACAAGGATGTGACGAAGTTTGTTTTGAAAATCTTTTTTGACAGGTGTTTGTGTGAAAAGTTTTCATTGAGCAAGTACTTAAGATTCTACCTACTCGAAAAAAGATTGTTTGTTCTCATTTCCTTTAGACAGTGATATCCCACCATTAAGGAGTAGGTAGCACCATCGTTGGAGTTGTAAGGGACATTCAAAAGGGACGTACGGTCACAAAAGCAATGTTAGGACACCTTAGTAACCATCCTAGAGTCCTAAAGATCTTTTCCTTGGAAACAGTCGAAAGGGTCATTTTTTGATCTTTTGGGACATAGAGAATAGCCACTAAAACATCCTATGCTTCATGACCGTTTACCGAAGGCAACCGGAGTGAGAGTATATCCTAAGAGTGAGCATGTGCAAGTGTGCTTTTTTAGTTAATGTTATCTTTGCACATTAGGGTTTTCTAACTGTTTTAATTTTTCATGCAAATTGTCTTTCGCATACAATCCTAGGCATACATCTAGCAGTTTGATAGTTGTGGAAATTAAAAGCGGAAAAGTAAATCTAATTATTACAAGGCTTCGGGGAATGGGGATTACATAACCAAAACTTGGCGGGAAATTAAACAGTAAATAAAACCCTAGTTTAAAAGACTATTACAACCACGGAGCAATTACAAAAATATAATGAAAAGTACGTACGACAAACGTAAATGCGAGAAATTAGGGTTTTAACCCTTGAAAACCAAATTGAATTTAATTAAAGAAAAAAAAATCATTTTTTGTCATTTTTATTTAAGGAAATAAAGAATAAATTGCAAAATATCCTAATCACTAATTAAGTTTTAATTATGAAAAATCATTACATTAATGGAAAAAAAACAATTAACATATTTTTGTGTTTTTATTTTGAGAAAGAATTAAAATTAAGAATTAAACCTAATTTCTATTTGATTTTAATTATAAAAAAAGATTTAAGTTAACCTAATTAAACTAATTAATGCAATTAAATATTTTATGAAAAAAAGACTAAACCTAATATTGTTTATAATTTTCTGATTTTTATGTTTTGATTAAAAATGATTTTTGAAAAATAAATAAAATAAATAAATTAGAACAATAAAAAGAATTGAAATAAAATAAAAAAAGAAAAAATTGGGCTTGTGTGGTAGAATGCAGACTGGGGGGTGCATTGCCAAATTGTTAGGCCCAAATTGGTTGGCTCATGTTCCCTGCGTGTGATCCCATGTGGATTAGCTTCAGAGAGTGCACCATGGGCTGCTGTGGTTGGACGCTGGATCTGGACCAAGGGATGATCCCAAGGGTAGGATTTGTGAGTGTATGATGGACGCATGGAATGATGATGTACTGAATCTGTAGTAAATTGTTAGGAAAATAATAAAAGTGTGAATTAATAATTAAAAATCTAACTCTGATTAATTTACAGGTTAATTATGAAATAAAATTAATATTGATTAAATCAAAACAATTTTTATGTCAAAAATTATTTTAATTAATTAAAAGCCTAAAACTAATATTTAATGACTTTTTTGTGATTTTATATGTTAATTAAATTAATGATAGAAAACAAATCAAGTGAAAAACAAATAAATGAAAAGGGTTAGAAAAGAAAATAGTCAAAAAAAGTGAAAAATGCATGGGGTGGGTGATGAACTCATGCCCCTTGGGTCACAGTTAGGCGCCTCATCCACCAAGACAAGCTATTGTTTGTGAGTCAAACCTGTTCTACGTAACAACAAGAACTCATTTGGGGAGTTAATAAACATTAGCAATGCATGAAATTAATGATATGAATGTTTGGAAGAAAAGCAAATCGGAGAAGATGAGTATGCTTGTTTCAAGCATCAATGGCCATGACTTTCGACCTATTCTTACCCTTAGATACCTCAGGAATAATTTGTAATCGATGGCTTGGACTGAAAGTGGCTGGATCTTCGGTTTTGACTTTGCACTAGTTTTGACAGAATTTGAGGTTTTTATAGTGTTCTTGGGCAGCCAATTTCGTGCTCCCTAGTGTATGAGGGTGTTGTGTTTATATATAAGAGGAATTTAGGTCAAAAATAATGGAAGAAATCTCATGGTATCTTGAGGAATTATGAAGATTTAATTTGATTTTGGCCTTGTATGATTTTTTTCCAAAATAGCTCCAATCATGACTTTTTCAATCTAAATCATCCTTGCACGAATTACATGCCATGCTAGCTGTATATGGACTCATAATATGCACAAAAATCCCAAGATTTGATTTGCTTTTATTATTTTACCATTTAATTTGATTTATTTTGGTTTAAATGAATAAAAAATAAAAATAAATGATAAAAATAATAAAATAATATGTGGAAAATCTCAGGGGTCGTGGGTCCTATTAGAAACGTGTTTCAAACAAGAAAACATGGGCCCCTTTGGAAAAAATGCAAATTTGATCAATGCTGACTTTTGACAATTTTCCAAAAATTGCCAACTTTGACAATGCACAACTCTCTCAATTTTGACCATAGGAGGGTGTTCTTTGACTTTTTAGAAATCTTAGGATGTCATCTAAACAAACCTATTAGTTTCATCTCAATTGGATCTTCCATGTTCATGTATGAAGCTTTGACCCAAAAGGTGTTTTTGTTGACTTTTCAAAAGGACCTATAATGTCAAAATTCATATCTTCTTATGAGTGCATATTTTGAACTTGAGCGCTGAAGATGAATTGTAGGGAATTGCATCCTCTTCAAAATGAGCCTTGGGTGGAAAATTTATGATAAAGTATGAAGAAGTTATGCTTGGTAAAAGTTGGGTTGACTTTTCCTACAAAACCCTAATTTAGCAACTTTTGGGTTTTGATGAATTTGGAGCATTTCTTGAGGAATCATGATCAACCCTTGATCAAATTATGGATATAACTTAAAAATGTTTATGTTGACCAAAAATCTTGAAGTTCGACTGTATGTGGGCCACAGTTGACTTTTGACCTAGTTCAGTTGATTCTCAAGCATCTGAGCAGTTGACTGAGCAAACTTCTTGTGTAAGGCTTGAAATTTGACATGGAGAATCTTGGGAACATATTAGGACCTTATAAAGCATTTGGGGCCTTATTGGTTCACCCATATTGATGAAGAATGAAACCCTAATTTGAGGTATACTGCCTTAGGAGAGAGTTTTTCTGGTCCACTCTTGGGCAACCTTGAGCAAATTGAAGATCTCAACGGACATGTATTGAGTAAAATGAGAGGGAAAATTTTGGGGTACAACATATAGACAAGGTTGAGGCAGACAAGATCATAGCTGATCTACATGAAGGCACTTCTGGCACCCATTCTAGTGGGCATACGATGGCTAAAAAGATCCTATGGGCAGGGTACTACTAGTATACCATGGAAGCAGCTTGCCATCAGCATTCACGAACCTGCCACAAGTGTAAGATCTATGCTGACAAAGTACATGTGCCTCCAGTTCCTCTAAACATTCTGACTGCTCCCTGGCCATTCGCGATGTGGGGCGTCGACATGATTGGAGAAGTCAAACTTACAGCTTCTAATGGACACCGTTTCATCTTGGTGGCCATTGACTACTTCACGAAGTGGGTTGAGGCAGCTTCTTTCGCTTTGATTACCAAGAAAGTTGTGGCCCGATTCATCAAACATAATATCATATGTCGGTACGGTATCCCAGAGATAATCATTATGAATAATGGTACCAATCTCAACAATACTATGATCACTGCATTATGCGCGTAATTCAAGATCCAACATCATAACTCTTCCCCTTACCGGCCGAAGATGAATGGCATTGTCGAAGCTGCAAATAAAAACATCAAGAAGATCATACAAAAAATGACAGTAACATACAAGGACTGGCATGAGATGTTACCATTTTCTCTCCATGATTACCGCACCACAACACGCACGTCAACAGGGGAAACTCCTTTCTCTTTGGTATACGGTATGGAAGCCGTCCTACCCATTGAAGTCTAAAGACCTTGTCTCAGAATCATAAAGGATGTAGGGCTGAATGAAGATGAATGGATTCAAACTCGACTTGACCAGTTGAATTTGATTGATGAGAAGAGGCTTACGGTTGTCTGTCATGGTCAAATGTACCAAAAACATATGATCAAAGCTTTTAACAAGAAGGTCAGACGTCAGGTATATCAGGTCGGTGACTTGGTAATCAAGCGTATCATATTGCCACAAGGTGATCCCAGGAGCAAGTGGACTCTTACATACGAGGGACCATTTATGATCAAAAGCATATTCTCTAGTGGAGCAATAATCTTAACCACTATGGATGGCGACGATTTTCCGCATCCTGTAAACACGAACATAGCCAAAAGATACTACGCAGGAATAAAGACCCGCTAGGTCGACTGGCCTAGGCAAAATTTTGTGGCATCCCGGCAAACTAAAAAGGTTCAGGAAAAATTAGGGATAAAACAAAAAAAAATCTGTACACCCGACAAGCCGAAAACCCGGAAGGGCGGCTTGGGCAAAAAAGGGTATCCCGGTGGAATGAAAACCCGAAAGGGCTGTCCAGGCAAAGGTTAGGGAATTTAAGCGCATGACTATGTCCCATTGGATCACCTTACAGACAACCTTCAGCATCAACAGACAAACTCAAACGGTTCTAATCAATCCAATCAGCTTTGGACAAAGCAGCAAGTGGACGAGACGCTCAGAGACACAAAGGCTATATCAGAATGGGAACCCTATGGGATTATTTCACACAGCTATCTTTTCTTTGTATCAATTTTCATTTTCTACGACGACACTCCCTTACTAGGATGTTCGTCTCGTTGTTCAAAAAATACTTATTCAAGTTAATACAAAGATATTCCTTTGGAACTGCAAAACTATTTGTTTTTCTTTTATTTTCGTGTTTTGTTTGCAAAAACATCTGATGATTATTTTTGAACATATGCATTTGAACGTGATTACTGTTTACAAATGAGCAAAAAAAACGGAGAAAAAAAAATAGAAAGACAATCACTAATGGCTTTAAGAAATAGGATAATATCCTTAGACTATTCCATAAAATCCCCCGCAGATACTTTTCCAGCAAGAGCGGAAACTGAGACATCCAAATATAGGATCGCTAATGTATCTCCAGTATGCGGCTTAATGGTATCAAGTGCTCTCACATCCCCGACGGAACAAAACATCCAGTTACCACTCCAAACATTCCCCAGTAAAAATCGCCCAGTTTCTTAGGATTCCCCAACAGGATTTCACGAGGTCCACAAGCAATGCACGATATTTCCCTTCCACAACACAGTTTATTTCTCTAACAAATGGAAATCATCAACACTTCAACTTCAAAATATGAAGATTTACACTCCTCATTCCCAGCGGTACTCACGGATTTATTTTCCCCGACTCCAGTAACACTGCAGCATAATAATTAATGTGTCCATACATTACATCCATACGTCATAAAATTGACAACACAGATGCATACAGCGCAATCTCATTTATTTTGAGAAACAACATTATACCATTCATTTCATACATCATGTCATTGCATGCAACTAACCCTTCATCTTTTCAGGAAAGATCAATCAGCAAAAAGTTATCGTCAAATTTTCAACAAGTCAATTATAGATCAATTCCCGAGAAAGGACTGATCGACCATCTACATAACAGATATTTCCTTCAGACCCCTGCCAGTTCAGTTTAAATCTCTCAACGGTTTATTCTGATTCTTTCTTGCAGACGTCTTCTCTGGTTCAGATAAGTCTCTCAACAATTTATTTCGATTCTTCTCCAGATCCCTGCTGGTTCAGATAAATCTCTCAATGATTTATTCTGATTGTTTCTTGAAGACACTGTCTCTGATTCATACATCTTCTCTAGTTCAGATAAATCTCTCAACAATTTATTATGATTCTTCTCCAGATCCCTGTCGGTTCAGTTTAAATCTCTCAACAATTTATTCTGATTCTTTCTTGCAGACGCTGTCTCTTATTCAGACCTCTTCTATGGTTCAGATAAATCTCTCAATGATTTATTCTGATTGTTTCTTGAAGACACTGTCTCTGATTCATACATCTTCTCTGGTTCAGATAAATCTCTCAACAATTTATTATGATTCTTCTCCAGATCCCTGCCGGTTCAGTTTAAATCTCTCAACAATTTATTCTGATTCTTTCTTGCAGACGCTGTCTCTTATTCAGACCTCTTCTCTGTTTTAGATAAATCTCTAAACAATTTATGTTGATTCTTCTCCAGATCCCTGGTGGTTCAGTTTAAATCTCTCAACAGTTTATTCTGATTCTTTCTTGCAGATGTTGTCTCTGATTCAGACCTCTTCTCTGGTTCAGATAAATCTCTCAACGATTTATGCTGATTCTTCTCCAGATCCCTGCAGGTTCAGTTTAAATATCTCAACGGTTTATTCTCGTTCTTCTCCAAATACCCGCTGGTTCAAATAAATCTCTCAACAATTTATTCTGATTCTTTCCTAGCAAGCACTTTCTCTGGTTCAGATAAATCGCTCAAAAGACCTACTCTGATTCTTTCCAATTAAAGAATATCCAAGACCTCTTTTGGTTCAGTTTAAACCTCTCAATGGTTTATACTGATACTTTCCAAATGAACACTTCTGGCTCAGATAAATCGCTCCAAGATTTATTCTGATTCTTCCCAGTCAAACAACATACAAGACTTCTGCTAGTTTCAGATAAATCACTCCAAAGATTTTATTTTGATTCTTTTTCAGTTTGAAATCAAGTACAGACTTAGTCCATTTTTATTTATCAACATTCACCTTTGGATGGAATCTACAAACCCATCTTCGGAAAATCTCCCCCATTCCTCCAAATGGCATCTATAAGCCCATTCACAATTCATTTTCGAGTGCAAATTTCTGGGCACTCTAGTGTTCAATCATCTTCCACTTTCAAGTCACGAATGGCAGATCCGCCAATCTAACTCTTCAGGTTTAAGAAGATTGAACAGGGGCAGCTGTTGTACCCTAAAATTTTCCCTCTTATTTATCAAGTATTTTCTCACAAGATCTCCTTTTGTTCAAGACTGCACAAGGTTTGATCAGCTCAAGACACCTCCTTAAGCACTGATGACTGAAATTAGGGTTTGAGATTGCACAAGGATAATTGGACTTTTAATGCTCCATATGACTTTCATGGATCATTTTGGACCCTCAAGGTTTCTCATGTCAAGTTTCAAGTCTTGGATCACATTTTTGCTCAGTCAATTGATCAATTGACCTAAAATCAGCTGTATTGGGGAAAAAGTCAATTGTGACCAATTTACACTCAAACTTCATAATTTTTTATCCATATCAACATTATAAACTCATATATGTCATTTGATCAAGTTTGGACCACAATTCCTCAAGAAATTTGATCAGATCATTAAAAGGGCAAAAAGGTCAAAATTAGGGTTTTGACTGAGAAAAGGGCAATTTCTGATTTTTGACCTAGCAAATGGTTGATTGGTTGGAAACATGATCTCAAGGATTCAATTGCATCATTTTTACCTAATTACATGACTCAAAACATTGCTTAAGTTCATTTGATTGATAGTTGATTTTCGGTTAACTAATCAAAAGTCAACTGCACACTGAAAAGTCAAACTTTGACTCTTTGGTCAAAATCATGTGTCAAAGATCATAATTCATCAAAACATGTCAAAATATGAAACTTGTTCATCAATAAATCAAAAAGTCAAGATTTCATTTTGAAAAGTCAAAGTTTCCAAACTTTGAAATTTTTCTAAGTGTTGAAAACTTCATATTTTTTCACAACTTTGAGCCAATTTTCACCATGATGCAAGATGATTCAAAGGAAACTTTAAACATGAAAGTTTTAGATATCAATGATATCTAAAACTTTGATTTACATAACTCCTCCTAGAAATGCTTGGATTTCAAGTTATTAATCCATGAAATCATGGTCATGAAACTAAAACACTTAGTGAAATTTTGAGCATTTTGGTCAGGATTTTGACCGAACTTCTGAGCCAAGTTTCCCAAAGTTCCATTTGGATTTTGCAAAAGTGATTCAAAGAGGGGTTGTAGAGAACATTAAAAGCTTTCTAAAATTTCCAAGATCTCCTTGAGATCATTTGTGAGCAAGGAGAATCGAAGGCCAAAAGTTAAGGTTTCAAGTTGTTTTGCAAGGCAAAATTTGTGATGCACAATGAACTAAATCCATAGCCATGCTGCATAATCTTCACTTTGCATGCCTAAAACTTGTTTTTCACTACTTAATTAAATGTTTACACAACATATGGAGCGATTGTCCAAGCATTTGAATCATCATCCAAGTTGCATTTCCATTTTTGGAAGAAAGGCACCATTGCTATTCTTGAAAAGTGACTTTAATCACAAAGTTAACTTGTATGGAGCTTTGCACTTGTTCTTTGTGCACAAGCATACTCTATAAACTCAGAACAAACATGTTTAAATTTGCTAGCCACCCTACAAGACATGACCCTTGCATTGAAACCATGTTTGTCAAGATAACTTCAAAAACAAGTCAAGAACTCATAACATGTGATTCTTTGTTTCTGATTATTTCAAACCTCAAAACCTTTCCTCTATAAATAGAGATACTATTTGCAAGAGAACCCACGCATGCTTAAGCCCTCAAACTCCCTAGAATTCAGAATCACATACAAAAACTCCATTGTTGCATAATCTGACCAAAAACATGAAACTCACATCTCCCTCGTGCGTTTCCAAGCCTTTTGGTTCCTAAAGCTTCTAAACATCAAATACAAACCATCCAAAGTCCTTTTGCCTAACTGCAACACCTCCATCATCAAGTTCTATTTTCAAAAATAGATCTTTGCAAGTGGACTTCTCCAGAACTCCTCAGCCACTTTCAGCTCAAGACAAGCATCACATTAGCTTGCTGGGAACTTGAGGAAGCTAACCCAATCACTAGGACTCATTGAAAGCTGCTCAAACTTAAAACACGACACCCTCTTGCAAGGTGAGTTTTCTGACTTTTGAACTATTCATATAGGCATTGTTAAGCTTTCATTTTCAAAGATAAAATGTAGATATCATTGCCACGAAGCTGTATATATCCATAGTTTGCATTTATATTGCCTGAGCTTAGAGAATTTTAGAATTGAAGTTTATGAAATTTTTAGGTTTTAAATTAGGGCCAGAAAAATTCTCACTCATCTTTGACTTTTAGCTTTATTTATTTATATGGTTGGATTCGTGGGAAGAAATACCACAATTTTCATGTTTGTACTTTCCATTTTTGTTGAGAGATGAAGAAGTTACAGGTACTCTGGCTGGGCGTGAGATTGAAGATGAAGTTCAGGCCATGGATTTGATTTGTAATATATATATTTATGATTTGATATAAGTGAACGGATGTATAGCCACCTTAGTGGTAAGGCAGCACACTGGTAACCAAGAGGGCGTGGGTTCAACACCTAGCGCGCTGCCTTTTGCTTATTTTTCTCACATTTTTCCTTTCTTTCTGTTTGCAGCGCCTGGACCCTTAGCATTGGGCCTTCATTTTTTGCTAACTTTCCTCCCTGCCTTACTTCAGCACCCCCTGACCTAATTTTCATTATTATTTTCTTTTTCTTTTTCTTATTTTATTTTATTTCTTCTTTCCCTTATTATTATTATTATTATTATTATTTTATTTTATTTATTTATTGTTATTAATAAAAATCCAAAAATATTTTATTTATTATTTTTACACTTATTTAGTTTATTTGTTTTATAAAACTAAAAGAACAAAAACATTTTCTTAATAAATTAATGTCTTTCTTAATAATTAATATTTAGGTTTAGGTTTAACTATTATATTATTTTCTTGCAATTAAAATTAATTTAGAACTTAGGTTTTTTTAATTAATTAATATCCATATTATTTTTAAAACCTTTTCATAAATAAAACCCTAAAAAAATCCTTTTTAGTTAATTTCTTTTCTTATTTAGTTTAAAGTTAATTTTATTTAATTTTTCTTAATCATTTTTTAATTAGGTCAAGACTAAACCCTTTCATAAAAAAACAAACAAAATCATTTTTTTTCCATTTACATTCTTGCATTTTTATTTTCAACTTGGATTCCCACAACCAACGATTGGAGGATGCTGCTAGTGAAATCGGGAGATTAAATAATTGGTATGAAAAGGTAATACATGATAAGAAGGTGATGGAAGAAGATCTAAAGGCTTAAATCCAAAGTTTTGCGCAAGCTTCTTTAGATCAAGAAGAACAAATGAAGTATCTTACCACCAGACTCCAGGATATCCAGGAATCAGAGGTAGGGGAACGCCTTAAAAGGATGATAGCAGAAAGGCTTCTCACCCAAAAGTATGAAGAATAAGAGCATGTGTGTCTTGAGTTAGAAGGCCTCCGAAAAGGTTTCCTAATAAAACATAAACTTTATACAGAGATGAGGGCTGAAAAGTTGTATTGGGAAGAGTAGTATGTGAAGATCACCAAAGCAGGAAAAGATAATCACAAGATAATTCCTGATCTCTACCGAGAATACCAGTTCTACAAAGACAAGCATGCAAGACTCGCCTTCTTAGCCAACAATCTCATTGAAGACATCCCTATGAGTTTAAAGGACGCAGAAAATGTAATGGTTCCTCTCCAAAAAGACATTGAAGACTTCCTCAAACTTTGTAGGACAATGGTCGATGGTTTCAGAGCAGTCATCCGCAGACACAATTAGAAGAATTTTCCCTTTGTTTATTTCTTTCAGCAAGTTTCATTGTTTTAAAGTTTGAATATTTTTCAATATCTGAATTGTATTATTTCTTTAAAGACAATTACTATGTTAATAAAGGCATTTTGTTTCCGTATCTCATTTGCGTATTTATTTTTTAGATACTCACTAATAAAAAGAAAAACCTAATATATATATATATATATATATATATATATATATATATATATATATATATATATATATATATATATATATATATATATATATATATATATATATATATATATATATATATATATATATATATATATATATATATATATATATATATATATATATATATATATATATATATATATATATATATATATATATATATATATATATATATATATATATATATATATATCCAAGTGAATAAGACATTCAAAACGAAACCCTCAGCATATTCATACGCATTCATGCATTCACGAATATTCGCATCTCATAAACTCATAACAAAAACACTCATCATTTTTTCAAAAAAACCTTCTCTAGTTAAACCATTGGTAGAAGAGAAAGAAAAGTGTCGCCTCTCCGACCACCATATCAGACAAGAACCCATCAACAAAAAGTGATGGAACAAATTGAAGAGAACCAAGCTGCATTCAAGAAAGATCTTGAGCAAGTCAAAGGTAACATTGATTTAATGAGAGGAGATATGAGTCATGTTCTACTAGCCCTGAAGAAGATCATTGAGAGACATGAGCAAATCCATAGGGAAACCTTCGAAGAAGTATCCCAGACCATTGGTGCATCGAGCGGTCACCAACCAAGGAGAGAACCAGAGTCAGGACCCCGAAATTCCACCATGGCTCAACAAGAAAAAAGACAAGTTGATACTACAGGGTTTGTCCCACCTCTACCAAAGATAGGGGCATCTGATACCTTGCAGATTCTGATTGACAACGCAAATAACTACTTAGACTTGCAATATGGAGACCACGACTTAGAATATGTCAATCAAACACCTTAAAGAACAACCCATACTCAGGCTATTTAAAATCCACTGGCCCTCAACCAGTACAAAGTTCTCGAGGAAAGATTAAAAGCTGTGGAGGGTTACGATGCTTTCTATGTCGATGCTCTCGAAATGGGTCTAGTTCCTGATGTGGTGATCCGACCGAAATTCAAAGTACCTAACTTTGGAAAATACAAGGGGCTCACATGTCCAAGGTACCATCTGCGCATGTATTGCAAGAAGATGCATGCCTACGCTCAAGACCAGAAGCTGATGATTCATTGTTTCCAACACAGTTTGAGTGGAGCATCCCTGGATTGGTACATGCAGTTGGAACGGGTTCATGTCTAGACATGGGAAGATCTTGCTAATGCCTTCCTGAAATAGTAAAAATATAACTTGGACACAGCGCCTACCTACATGCAACTCGAGAACTTATCTCAAAAGAAAGAGGAATCTTTCAAGGAGTATGCTCAAATATGGAGAGAAATGGCAGCCCGTGTACAACCATCATTTCTGGAGAAAGAACTAGTTGATATGTTCATGGGAACCTTGCAAGGGTTATATTATGAAAAGATGGTAGGAAACCTCTTTTCTAGATTCTATGATTTAGTAATTATTGGTGAAAGGATTGAAGTTGGAATAAAAAGAGGAAAAATACAATGGGGTCATCTAGTACCCATTACAATGCAAAAAGACATGTTCCTAGCTTCACGAAATGGAAGGAGGGAGAAATTAATGTTGTAGCCTCACAACCAAGGGCACAACAACCATTAATAATTCCACGAGAACAACAACATAACAAATTTGAAAGACCGCCAAGAAAGTTTGACATGCTCCCTATGTCACCCAGTCAATTATTACAACACCTGGTCAAGGCGTCTTTGGTAGAGCTAAGACCTCTAGCTCCTCCAATCGAGGCACCCCCACCAAGATACGATGCCAATGCCAGATGCAACTATCATGCCAATTCTCTCGGGCATACTATAGAAAAATGTTTCCCCTTCAAACATAAAGTTCAAGATTTGTTGGATTCTCAGGATATCACCTTTGATAAGTCGAAATCAAGTCAAACCCCATGCCTCTGCATGGTGGACCGACAATAAATGCAATCTAAGTAGTCACTCACTTTGGGGCAGCCACACGAGTAAAGGCCCCAATAGATTTGTTGAAAGAATATATGTTGGAGTGTGGGTTCCTCTTGGAACATAATGAAGCTTTTGAGAAGACATTACAAAAATTGGTGGACCAAGGGATAGTCCAATTTGGATCATACCCTGAAGAAGAATATGTATCTACGATCAAGGGAAGTACGAAGAAGCCATTGGTAATTCCTTGCCAAGGGCCAAACCTTAATAAGAAGACTCTTGTGATTCCATGGGGAGAATCAACAGAAACACCAGTGATAACACCGAGACAAACTTTGAGCATACCAGTAGTTCCAAAGACTAGATAGTAATTAGGGGGCCATCTCTTACCCCTTACGAAAGTGACAAAGAAGTACCATGGAGTTATGATTAAACTGTATACGTAAATGTCTTAAAACAGGAATGTGAGCTATCGTCAAGTCAAGGACCTGCAATCTCAAATATAGAAGGAACATGTGGCATGACTCGTAGTGGTCGAATCTTTAGCCCCAAACCGCAAAAGAAGAATGATGATGTGGTGAAAAATAAAAATGATACGTTGCCGAAAGATAAAGGAAAATAAGTGGTAGAGGTAAGTCAATAACAAGAGCCTCCGAGAAAGAACTTTACTAATCAAGAGGCAGAAGAATTTTTGAAGATAATCAAGAGGAGCGATTATAGGGTGTTGGATCAGCTTCACCAAACCCCAACCAAAATTTCTATACTCTAGTTGCTCATTAATTCAGAAGCGCATCGAGACTCGCTAATGAAGGTTATGAGTTCTGCTCATATCACAGAGGAAATTACTGTAAACGAATTTGACAATGTTGTAGCAAACCTGACGTCTGGTTCATATCTGGGTTTTAATGACAGTGAGTTACCTCCACAAGGTCGAGATCACAAAAAGGCATTACATATCTCCATTCATATAGGTACTACAAGCCTGTCCAGGCTACTCACTGATACTGGTTCTTCCCTCAATGTACTACCAAAATCCAGCTTGATGAAGTTAACACTAGATAGTGTTGTGATAAGAACACGTTCTACGATAGTTAAAGCTTTTGACGGTTCTCAAAGTTCAGTATTTGGAGAAGTGGTCCTTCCTGTTAAGATCGGCCCACATATGTTCTATATCACTTTTCAAGTCATGGATATAGAATCAACATATACATGTTTACTCGGGTGACCCTAGATTCATGTAGCAGGGGCAGTCATTTCAACTTTACATCAGAAACTAAAGTTCTTCGTTGACGGAAGATTGGTCATAAATGATGGTGAAGAAGACATCTTTGTAAGTCACATAGAATCCTACAAGTATATCAATGTTGATGAAGACTGTGTAGCCACACCATTTCAAGTCTTAGAGGTTGCCTCAATGGTAACCCTACCGGTGAAAAAAATCAAGAAACATATTGTGACTTCATGGAGATATTTGTAGATAGCGGTGGAAAGTGGTGCCTCAAAGGGTTAGGGAAAGCTCCCGAAAATACCTGAGAAGAAGAATCACTGGTTTGGGTTATAAATTATCAAAGGATGATCTGAAAGGAAAAGCACGTTTTCCTCCAATCTAGGAGACCTTCGTCAACAAAGGAGTAGAGCATGGCGGACAAGTGGCAATGATATCTAACAAGAGCAACATCAAAAAGGCATCTGATTTCATCCATGCATGCGCCCTAGGCGAAGAAATCAAGAATTAGACAGTTATGAAGATTCCAGAGATCTTTTTCTTTCTGAAGTAATTTTTCTTGTTTTTGAAAGAACTTATGTCAAGCCTGTGGCATAGGGATTGCTTATAAGGGTCCCCCAATTTGTTTCAGATAGTATTCATAATTAATTAAAGCTATATCTTGCATTCAATTAAGATTCATGTCTTTCTCTTATATTTAAAAATGGCAATACTTTTTCTTCATATGCATTTTCCAAATCCACATACTAAAAAACTGCACCAAAACATGATAAATATGCAGATCCATACCCAAAATCATCGATAATTTTATTGCTATTTTGATGCACCCATCAACCAAGCGAAAGAGGAAGATGATGAAGATCTTGAAATTTCTAAATAATTGGTGAGGGAGATAGAACAAAAAGCTGACAATATACAACCATACCAGGAATCTATTGAGACCATTAACCTTGGCACAAAGGAAGATCCGAAAGAGATCAAGCCAGGGGCAACATTGGAGAAAAGCGTCAAAGAAAGAATGATCAAGTTGTTACATGAATATGTGGATATATTTGCCTGGTCTTACAGAGATATGTCAGGATTAGATATAGACATTGTGGTGTACAAACTACTTCTCAAGGAAGGGTGCTCTCTAGTTAGGCAGAAGCTCAGAAGAACTCATTCAGACATGTCCAATATTTGAGAAGAGGTCCTTAAACAATTTGACACAAGGTTCTTAGGGGTGGTAGATTATCCACCTTGGATAGATAACATCATGCCAGTACCCAAGAAGGATGGTAAAGTACGCATGTGTGTAGATTATCGGGATCTGAACAAAGCAAGTCCCAAAGATGATTTCCCGTTTCCTCACATAGATGTTTTGGTGGACAATACAACTCAGGCTTCATTATTCTCGTTCATGGACGATTTCTAAAGTTATAATCAAATTACAATGGCACCCGAAGATATGGTAAATACTACTTTCATGACACCTTGGGGAACTTTCTGTTATAAAGTAATATCTTTCGGTCTGAAGAACGTAGTGGCAACTAATCAATGGGCTATGGTCACATTATTCCATGATATGATTCACAAAGAGGTTGAGGTGTACGTAGATGATATGATTTCCAAATCCCATACGGAGGAGGATCACATCATACATTTACAAAAGCTATTCGAGCGTTTGCGAAGGTTTAAACTAAGGTTGAATCCGAACAAGTGTACATTTGGCGTCAGGTCAGGAAAGTTATTGGGTTTTATTGTAAGTCAACATGGTATTGAGGTAGACCTCGACAAGGTAAAAGCCATACAAGAAATTCCAGCTCCGAGGATAGAGAAAGAGGTTCGTGGGTTCTTAGGATGATTGAATTACATTTTAGGGTTCTTATCGCACCTAACTGCTACGTGCGAGCCTATATTCAAATTACTGCAAAAAGATCAGATGGTGGTATGGAATAATGATTTCCAGATAACTTTCGAAACAATAAAGCAATATTTACAAGAGCCACCAATCTTGATGCCACCAGTTCTCGGAAGACCACTCATCATGTATCTGACAGTGCTTGAATGATCAAAGGGATGTGTATTGGGACAACATGATGAAACAGGTAGAAAAGAGCATGCAATCTATTACCTCGATAATAAATTCACCGACTACGAAACCAGGTACTCACTTATCGAGAAGACTTGCTGTGAATTGGCTTGGGATACTAAAAGATTGAGGCAATACATGTTAACTCACACCACGTGGTTAATAGCAAGAATGGGTCCTTTAAAGTATGTGTTCGAAAAACCAGCTCTTACAGAAAGGATTGCCTGATGGCAGATGTTACTATCAGATTACGACATCCAATACGTTACTCAAAAGGCCATCAAGGGTAGTGTACTAGCTGACCATCTAGATCATCAACCATTACCAGAATATCAACCAATGAAGTCCGACTTTCCAGACGAATATGTCATGGTTATAGGTGACTACAAAATACCAGGGCCCGACGAATGACCTGAACCAGGAGCATGTTGGACACTCATGTTCAACGGGTTATTCAAATGCATTGGGGCACGACATTGGGGCAGTTTTGACTTCTCCAAAAAATTATCACAAACCTTATACTGCAAGGTTATGTTTTGACTACACCAATAATAACTCTGAATACTAAGCTTATATCCTGGGTCAAGAAGCTACTATCGATCTAAGAATCAAACATATAGAAGTATTTGAAGACTCTGTGCTAGTCATATACCAAGTCAACAGAGAATGGGACACTAAACATCATAGGTTGATTCCATATCGGGATCATGTTTTAAAGCTAGATACAAAATTCACTGAGATTACCTTCAGTCATATCCCACAAGAAGAAAATCAGATGGAAGACACCTTGGCAACTCTATCATCCATGTTCAAAGTAACTTGGCAAAACCATGAACTGTGCATTACAATCAGACATTTTGAAGAGCCTTCATATTGCCTTTCTATTAAAGAGGGACGAGATAACAAGCCTTGGTTCTATGGCATCAAGAGATACCTTGAAAAACAAGAATATCCATAAAATTCCTCTATCATTGACAAACGAACTCTACAGAAGCTAGCCTCCAAATTTTTTCTGAATGGTGACGTATTGTACAAAAGAAACTACGATATGGTGTTACTCAGGTACATGGAGAAACAGGAAGCATATACGCTTATGAGGGAAATCCATGAAGGATATTTTGGAACACATACAAATGGACATACCATGGCTAGAAAAATCTTATGAGCGGGTTATTATTGGTTAAAAATGGAAGTCGGTTGCTACCATTATACAAACACACGTCATAAGTGCCAAATCTATGACAAAAATATTAATGTACCGCCGACTCCTCTTAATGTCGTGAGCTCACCTTGGCCATTTTCGATGTGGGGAATTGATATGATAGGCATGATCGAACCAAAAGCATCTAACGGACACCGGTTCATACTGGTTGCCATTGATTACTTCACCAAATGGGTAGAAGTGGCATCCTACACAAACGTGACAAGTCAAGTGGTTACGTGGTTCATCAAGCAAAATCTCATATGAAGATATGGGGTTCCAAGCAGAATCATTACAGACAATGGGTCTAATCTGAACAACAAAATGATGAAGGAGTTATGTGATAATTTCAAGATCGAGCATCATAATTCCTCACCATATCATCCAAGATGAACGGGGCCATTAAAGATGGCAATAAAAACATCAATAAAATCATTCAAAAAATGGTGAAGACATACAAAGATTGGCATGAAATGCTTCCCTTTGCTCTACATGGCTATCATACTTCCGTACGAACATCAACAAGTGTAACTCCTTTCTCGTTAGTATATGGCATGGAGGAAGTACTCCCAGTTGAAGTATAAATTCTATCACTTTGAGTTCTAATGGAAACAAAGCTTGAAGAATTATATTGGGCTCAGACGCGACTTGATCAGCTTAACCTCATTGAAGAGAAATGCTTGATAGCTTTGTGTCACAGTCAATTGTATCAAAAGTGGATGAAGAAAGCATTCGACAAGAAAGACCACCCTCGAGTGTTCAAAGAAGGATATTTGTTACTTGTTGTACCCCAAAATTTTCCCTCTCCTTTCTCAAGACATTTCTCACAAGATCTCCAAAAGCTCAAGTTTGCACAAGTGTTGACTAGGTTAAACCATCTCCTAAACACTGATGCCTCAAATTAGGGTTTCGTTTTCACAGGGATTATTGGACTTTTGATGCCTCATATTCCCTTCATGGATCATTATGGACCTCCAAGAATATTCATGACAAGTTTCAAGTCTTGAATCACAAATTTGCTTAATCAATTGACCAGATGACTAAAAATCAACTGTATTAGATAAAAAGTCAACTATAGTCAACCTACAGTCAAACTTCATGTTTTTTATCCAACATAAACATTTTAAAGTCCTATTCATCATTTTATCAAATATTGATCATAATCCCTCGAGAAAATCACTCAATTTACCAAAGGGGCAAAATGGTCAAAGTTAAGGTTTTGACTGTAATTGGCTAATCAGTGACTTTTGGACCTAGTACATGACTTAATGGCTTTAGGTATGATCTCAAGGATTAAAACATAACATTTTGACTTAATTTCATGGCTCAAAACATTTCTCAAGATTATTGAATTGATAGTTGAAGTTTGATCAACTGATGAAAAGTCAACTGATGCACAAAAAGTCAAACTTTGACTTTTTGATCAAGATTTGATTTTAAAGATCACAATTCATCAAGACATTTAAAAATATGAAGCTTGATCATCAAGAAATCAAGAAAGTCAAAAGTCAATGTGAAAAGTCAAACTTTTCAAGACTTAAAAATTTTTCTAAGTGTTTTATACATGACGATTTCATTACTTCATGCCAATTTTTTATCAATATGCAAGATGATTCAGAGGAAATTTTAAACATGAGAGTTGTGGATATTTATGAGATCTATAACTTTTTATTATAAGGCTCATATCCAAAAAATGCTTAGATTTTGAGTTATAAGCCCATAAAGTCATGCACTTTTTCTTAAACACTTAGTGAAATTTTGACCTAGCTTAGGAAGATTTTTGTCCCAACTTCTTAGCCATTTTTCACATAGTTCCAATTGGGTTTTGCAAAAGTGGAAAACTTGAAAGTTGAAGAGGATGTATCAAGCTTTCAAAAATTCCCAAGAACTTGAAGAGATCATTTTTAATCTAGGAGATTCGAAGAGAAGAAGATGGCATCCATTCTTGAATTGCAAGTCATTTTGGTGAAGAACACATGATCCAATCTACATGCTATGTTGCATAATCTTGTGTTATAGGCCTTATAAATTTCACATCTCACCATAATTTAATGTTCACATAAACTTTTGAGCTATGGTCCATTTGATTTAAGCATTGTCCAAATGATCTTTCTATTTTTGGCACAAAGTCAACATTACCATTCTTACAAAGTAGCTTTAATTACAAAGTCAACTCTTCTTGAGCCTCTAACTTGTTCCTTCTACACCCACCAACACACAAAATAAGATAAGCATGCTTAAAGTGTCCAACAAAACTATGGAGCAAAGTACAAAGCATTGGAACTATGATCTTCAAGCTTTCTTCATGTACAATCCAACCTAGCCACAACATGTGATCTTGCAAAATCTGATCAACCCTTGTCTTAAAATATCTTGCCTATAATTAGAGATATCATTTGTAAGATAAAGGGAATGAACAAGCCCTCAAAACCCATATACTCTCAAAAAACCATAATTGTCCATAAAACCTCCATTTTTGAGCTTTGAAGTCTAAATCTTTGAACCTCTCACACCTTGCAAGTTTTACCCACACAAATCATCCAAATACTTCACATACATCATATAGAAGTTATTCAAACACAAGAAAAACTTCTGTAACATCATTATCATCATCTTCCAAACTCAAAAACAGTGCTTTGCAACTTGACTTGGTTGGAGTGATTCAACAACTTTCAACATAAAGTAAGGATTGGAACAACTTCTAGGAGGTCCAAAGGAGCTCAATCAGTCACCACTTCGCACCCGGAAACATCCATACGTGTTCTAAAGATTTCACTTCAAGAGGTAAGTTTTCTCAAGCTGTGATATCCTTATCCATATATCATTTTCTTTCTATTTCAAAAGAATAAGACAAGACAAATCAAGGCGTAAGATTGCAAATGTTTCGAAATTTGAAAAGAATGTTTCAAGGGCCCTAATTTTGAGATTTTTTAAGTTAACTTTGGACATATTTCATTCCTTGGAGATGACCTAATACCATAAAACCATTTTTCTATATAAAACACCAAAAACATTTTTATAAACAATTAGTTTTCTTTTTTAAGTTAACTTAGACCTACGTGTTTCTTCAAGTAATTGAAACTACAAAACATATTCTATCAAAAAACCCTAAAAAAATAATTCCTTTTCACTTTACATTTTCTTACGTATTTTACTATTTTA
This sequence comes from Vicia faba, assembly GCA_948472305.1. Lineage (NCBI taxonomy): Eukaryota > Viridiplantae > Streptophyta > Magnoliopsida > Fabales > Fabaceae > Vicia > Vicia faba. The sequence continues at coordinate 361,288,053 of OX451738.1, forward strand.
CATTATAAATTATGTAATTGTCAAAGCCTTGTAATAGTAATTAGGGTATATTTTTACTTGTCATACCCATTTGTAAATTTGTATCCCTCATCCCCCAAAGTATTGTAATAGCGTAGGACATTTAATTTCCGCAATTTATCGCTTTCCATATTATTGCTAGTAATTAGGGATTGTATGGCAAGACTTAAAACCAAACAATAGACAACCCTAATTTAAGACAAATTAAATGAAAACAATACAGTTTGCACACACGCACCTCTATGGTAACTCACACTTGTTGTCTTTGGATAAAATTAGTCATGTCCCTCAAACGTGGGATACTTTAGCAAAGACCCTCGACTACAAGATTGTAGTCCCTCGATGACCCTTTGATGTTGCCTTTGGTAAACGATCTTAGACCCTTATGATAAATTTCTAAGGTATCCTACAATGTTGCCTTCTATGACTATATGATAACTCACGTCTGTCCCTTCACATCCAATGGTAAGGTTTCTTACTAACTAATGGTAATATAACACTATTTAAAGGAGGAGGGAAAGAACAAAGACTTTCTTCTGAGTAGGTAGAACGCTCGTAGTTGCTTTCTCACAAACATTTAAAAAAAACATCTTTCAAATGCACCAACACTTTCATGAAATATTTTCAAAAGTCAACACTTTGTATACATTCTTATCGAGACGAGAATCATTACAAAGTTCGCCTAAACCAAGGCACTTTTCAAAAATACTTTCAAACAAACACAAACACATTTCACAAAGAATTTTCAAAGTGAGCTAAGCAATTAAGAGCCCGTAGATAACTATAGATGAAAAGGGTGCTAACACCTTCCCTTTTCATAACCTATCCCTCGAACTCAAGAAAATTCTCAAAAGGTCTTTCCTGTTCTTTCCACCATTTCCTTTATTGGATAAAAGAAAAGTCGGTGGCAACTCTTACTATCCGAAACATTTGCGATCAAATGCAAAAGTATTATAGAATCGACGACTCTGCTAGGGAATTTAATTTTATTGAGTGGAGTTACCTTAGAGATTAGATCACCTTTAAAATTCTTTCAATGTTTGACTTGTATGCTTCATATTATGGGTCATGTTTGTGTTTTTATAGATCCTCTACCCGGATCTGGAAACATTATTAGGTAAGTAGCAAAGATTATGGAAACTGTACGGCATAGAATGATATGGTTTAAGCAATAGCTACATTAGTTTGACACATTTGTGGGTACTGGTGTAATATGGTGGGAGAACTGACTATGAGTTTTGCGTTTGTATTCGCACTTGTTCGGTTGAGCAAGAGTCGCCACCGACTTTTTATTTTATCCTAAAGGAAAGGTTAAAAAAGCACAGCAAAAACCTTTTGAGATATTTCGTGAGTTCGGGGGGTAGATTATGAAAAGGGAAGGTATTAGCACCCTTTTCATCCATGGTTATCCATGGGCTCTTAGTTACTTGGTTTTTTAGATCACTTGCCTTGATTTTCGATTGCTTTGAAAATGGTGTGTGTGTGTGTGTGTGTGTGTGTGTTTGAAAATGTTTTGGAAGAAGATGCCTTGTCTTAGGCTACCCTTGTAACAATTCTTTACTCGAATGTTTTTACAAAGGTGTGTATCTTTTCGAAAAGATGTTTCAAATGTTTTTGAGAGTTTGTTTTGAAAGTGTGTATGAAGTGTGGTTTTTTGAAAAGAAGGCAAGTGTTTTTTTGCAAGTTGATCTCAAGTAACTAAGATTTTTGTATACCCCTATTGTACTCAAAGGTTTTCTCTATGTTTTCAACCCTTTTGAACAATTTTGTTCCACCATTGAATTTGGCGGACAATCTTGCGTTTAGGATGTTTAACGGGACGGGCGCGGGTCATCGTATGGACCATGAATGCAATGGTGCCAAGTGTCTTTGGCAATTTGCTTTGAAGGGACTATGATCGTTCCGTTTAGGCAACTTTCGAAAGCGTCATCGAGGGACTTACGATCATTTGAATTTGTTTTGCCAAAGATACTCGACGTGCAAGCATGGCCCATTTTGGAAGGCAACATGTGGGATTACCCTAGAGGGTGAAAGTGTGATTGTGTATTAATTTCATGTATTTGTCTTGTATTAGGTTATCTAGCGTTTGATTTTATGTACATGCAAACCCTAGGTCTAACCATGGTATAGTTGAAAGCGGTAAATTGCAAGAATTTAAAGTCTACGCTATTACAAAACAAGTATCCGGGAGTGGGGGACAATTTTACGAATGGGGATGAGACTTAGGAACGTAGTGTCCAATAGATTACAACCAAATCGAATTTGCGATCAAATGTAAATGTAACGAATATCAATGTATAAGATAAGCAAATGTGTATATGAGCAATGTAAATGTATTGTGTAAGTGTACGTATATACGTGTACGCGTGTATGTAATTATTTACAGGTGCGACAATGTGAATTTAAGAGAGTATTATTAAGTATTGTTTTGACCTAAAGAAAAATTAAATGTTTATTTAATTTAATTAATAATCTTGTATTTTCTTTAATATGTACAAAAAAGAATGTTTTAATTAAATGTTTTAAATTCTAATTAAATTATGTATAAAAAATGTATCTTTATTTATTATGTACAAAATTTCTAAGAAAGGAAAATGAATTTATTTTAAAAAAGAATTTATGTACAAATTAGAATAAGTTTTAATAATGAAAAAAAAAGAAGTGTTTTAAACAAACATATTTTTAGGTATTTTATGTATTAATGTACAAAGTTTCTTTTATTGAAAGAAAGTTCTTTAATATATTGTGTTCAAAAAATTATGAATATGTTATAAAAAGAAAAATTTAATATAATAAAACTCATGTTAATTTTGTAAAAGAATATAGATAGTTTTTTTTTTAAAAATGGTTTTTAGAAAGAAATTAGAAATGGGCCAAGGGAGATTATGCTGGCCCAAAACAAGAGAGCAATGGATGGGGGGTGTTAACTGGAAATTCATTGGGCTTCAGGCATTTCAGAAAGGGGCAAGGCCCAAGTTTTACACAAAAAAACGTTTTAGGGTTTTTGATTGTTGTGTTCATTTGAAACGCGTAGGGTTTGTGAGCAGCGGCGGCGTTCGTCTTCTATCCTCTTCGTCTTCGTTCAACTTTCGCCATGGATTTCTGAATACAACTCCTTCACGCAAGGCCAACAGACGCCATCATCCCCCTTTCACCCTCCGTAGACCACCCAGACCACGTTACAAGGTATGATTTCGATCTCAAACGCATTAGGGTTTCATTCCTCTTTTGATTTTTTAATTTCAATTTGGGCTTTGACTTATGCTTTCTTTCGTTATTGACATGCATGTAAGGAGGTATAAGAGTACTACCTTTTGGAGATGGAGGAAGAGGGATTTTGGAGGCGTTGAGGCTCGACGGTGAAGGAATTGCACGATGAGCTCAGCTTCGCAAGGACTCCTGGTATTTCTATACTCTTCTCTAAGCTTTATGATGTTCGCCTGAAAGCTTTGATACACATGTCTTCTTTTCTTCTTCTCCTTCTTGTGTTGCCTTCTGTTTATGTTGCCTTGAGATGCCTCTGAATGTTTGTTGCCTTTGAGTTGCCTTTTTGGTTTGTTAATGCTGCCTTGAGTTTAGTATGCTTCTGAATGTTGATTTTTTTTATTTGCCAATGAAGAAGCCTTTTCTGAGGCTCTTGTGTTTCCCATTCTTCACTTCTTCCTCTCTCGATTCTGTTGCCTTATTGAGTTGCCTATTTACCTCTTCCTTGCCCCATGATGAGCCTAGGGTTCTAAGGGCCCTGAAGGTTTGATGCTTTTTTTTTGGAGCCTTCTCTGAGTTGCCTTGAATATGTTTCTTTGTCCCTTCTCTGAGTTGCCTTGAATATGCTTCTTGTTTGTTTATGGCCCAATGATGAGTACTCCTCTGAGGGTTCTGCAGTTTGACTTTGGATGCTTTGTATGTGGGTTGAATGCTATGCTTGAATTTGATTCGGATGGTGTTGAAAGGTACGTTTGAGCAGGTTGTGTTGGTTTAGCTTGTTGGACTAGTTTGGGACAGTTTGGCCTTAGGTTGAGTTTGACAGGTTCAGCAGGTTTTTTGATTCTTACACAGGGCCTTATGGGCTTTGGCTTGACAGGTTTAATGGCTTTGGTTGATAAGGTTTATGCAGGTCTTGGCCTTGAACAGGGTCTTACTGGTTTTAGGCTTATGAGGTTTAAGCTTATGGCTTAGCAGGTTTTCTGAGTTTGAGCTTTAGTTTGACAGTGGTTTATGTTTGAATGGCAAGGCTTTTGGTTTGAAACTGGATGGGTCTTCTGAACTGGTTATTGTGAACTGTTTTTGAGGTTTTAATGTTATTGCTGGTTAGGAGCTTAGGCAGGTTTAATGCTTAGGTGGTTTTACTGGTTTGCTGGTTTAACACAGGTTGGTGTTTTATGGTTTTTGAATGGCTTTGTGTTTAAGGCCTTTTGGTTTGATATGCTCTCCCTCTTTGATATCCTTTTTCTGTTTTATATATCCTACTGTTTTATTGACCAAAACTTTATATTTTCTTTCCCCCTTTTATCCACTGTGCTATTGCAGTTTGTTGTATATTTTCTTGCCTAAAGCCTCAAAGCCAGTAAGCCTAAACACTTCTTCTTTCTTCTCTCTCTCCAGTACACTTTTAGGCATTTAAAATAATGTTTGTACTGTACTTTTTGTTCTGAAAGGGCCACTTTGTTGGGAAATGATGAAATAGTTTGCTTGCATATCATGCTTCCTCTGCATATTTGTCCCTTCTTCCAGATTTTGTGCTTTGTATCTTTTCAAATCTTTTGAATAGCTTTGTGACAGTAACTTGTACTTTGACAATTTTTGGATGGTTTGAAAGTTGTGATCCAGTTTGGACTTTCTGTTTGTATTGAACTATGCAGTTTGATAATTTTTGAATTGTGCAATTTGACTTTTGTGCATTCATTTTTAGCAAATAAAAATTTGTCCCTCTTTGTGAACCGGGAGAAATCCCGTGATTTGCAGAGAGGGTTAACTGATCCCAATCAGTGGCCCTTAATGATGAATTTTATATCTGTCTCTTTTATTTACTTATCTGCTATTTGACTTTTCTTCTTTTCTTTTGCAGATGAATAATTGAATGGAGAGGGGTATTAAATGAAGAATGAAGAATTAGAGACTTAGAAAAAATAGGATAGTTTCATTTTTTTATTTAAATTTAAATTAATGTAAAATCATTGTTGTAAATAAATTGTAAGCAATAATTGTACGAATAATTTAAAAATAAATAAAAGTTTTTATTATCCAATTAATTCTATTTCCTCATTTTTCAATTATTTACTTATTATTTATAGTTCTTTAAATTAAAATAACTGAAAATTAAATTCCAGATATTTAATCTTTAGAATAATAAATAATCAACTAAACATTGATTCCACGTTGATCAAAATAATGAACTTGGCGCTTCCATCATCCAAAGCAAAGCACAGTCAAACGTAATAACTAATCAGACGCATTCCCTTCTTACTGATTTCTTACCAAACACTGTAAATCCAAACTGAATGTATCCTTTGACTGGTTCAAACAAACAAATGTGAATTCAAACCAAATGCCTTCTTTTACTGATTAAATCAAACAATGCGTATTCAAACCAAATCCCGGAACAACTTGCAAAGCACCGTAGAATTAAATCTTTCTGAAGAACCGCGCACGAAAACCCTAATTCCTGATTAAATGCCAAAGAACGTTCGCCTGATCAAAGTTGAGCCAAAGTCAACCAAAACCCTAAGCCAACTGTGTGAAACATTCCAGAGTCCTAAAAAATCAATAAAACCCTAATTGCGTCTGACTGACGAGAAAAGTCCGTTTGACCGATTCTTGAGCCAGTTTGAAAAAATCAGGAAACGCCTGAAGCTGTAATTTCTTGTGGAAAAATGCGAGGGCAAATTTTGGGGTACAACAACTGGTATCTCTTGTGGCGAATCAAGGAGAATACGAGGCCGCTGTGTGGTGGAATGAAGCACTAACTGACCATAGAACCTTTAGTTGAACAACTTGGCCATTAGGAAGTATTGAGATAGCCGACTTTGGTGCAAAGCTGAAGATTGGTTGATACTCGATACTACACTCATTGAGATCGGACTTTTGGGATATTTTGGCCGCAAGAAAAGATTGATTGTGCTAAAACAATGCCCATTGAAGAAAGATTAATGACATTGAGTTTCCCTAGAACCCGTTTACTTTCTAGAATAGGTTGAACCAACTAAACATCAAGAGGGTAATTACCTATGAAACCCATGTAAGCCTAAACCTAATGTCTTTGTGTGATTTGTTTGTGATTAATTATTCATGACATCATAAACATCATAACATCATAAGCATTCTCACTAACCATTTCAAGGATTTAGGAATTTATCTTTGTTCTATTTTGTAGGAATGGCTTCCACTCGTAGAAATACCATCCGAGTCAAATTCATGAAAGTGCTTCCTAAACTTCAAGAGTTAGCATCAAGGGTGCCTGGAGATTCTCCCTTCACCAAGAAATATGGTCAACTTCTCAACTTGGCTACCTCAAACTTCCAAGAAGAAATGATGTGTGTGCTCTTCCAATTATTTAATCCTATGCATCATTGCTTCACATTTCCCGACTACCGATTGGTGCCTACATTAGAAGAATTCTCTCAACTACTAGGAGTGACTGTGCTTGATCAAATACCATTCACCGGTTTAGAGGAAATTCCAAAGCCTGAGGTTATTGCCAAAGCCTTACATTTGAAGAGATCTGACATTGTGGCAAATTGGGAAACAAAGAGTGGAGTTAAGGGTTTCTTAGCCATGTTCCTGGTGGAAAAGGATCGTTTATTTTGGGAAGATATGGATTTTAAAGCTTTTGAGGATGTCTTGGCCCTTCTAATCTATGGTTTGGTTCTATTTCCCAATTCGGACCAACTCATAGATGTAAATGCCGTCAAAGTTTTTCTCTCTCATAATCCCGTACCTACTTTGCTTGGAGACATTCTACATTGTTTCCACACTCGCACCAAGAAGAAGAGAGGAACTCCTTTGTGTTGCATTCCATTGCTGTCTAGGTGGTTTTTTTCGCACCTACCTCGATCAACATTGAAGAATAAGCAAGGCTTGACATGGTCTCAAAGGATGATGTCACTCTCACACTCGAATATTCATTGGTGTTCCCGATCTTTGGAGGATGTTACCATCATTGACCGTTATGGGGAATTCCCCAATGTTCCACTCTTGGGAATTAGGGGAGGTGCGCGAAGAGATGGTCCCCATGATGCACTCATCCAAGGTTTGGTATTCGACTACGAAGGCGACATCCAAGGCTATCACCAAAGCTTCATACGAGCTTGGAGAATGGAAAACATGGTGGATAGAAAGACTCTGGGGCATAAAAATTCCATCCCTCTTGAGCCTTACCTCAAGTGGGTATGAAATCATGCTCAAAATCTCATGATGCCTTACCCAGCCATCCTACATGTGATTATGGAGCCCGTTGCTGAGGGAGACACCCCTTACACTCTTTTTCATCCTGACATGCCTAGCAACTTTGAGGAATTGAAAATATCATGGAATCAACTCAAAGGGGAACGAGATACCTTTGAAGCACAGTTCTACGCAAGCGAGAAGAAGGTTTTAGAGCTCACGAAGCAACTTCGTGAAGATAAAAGCCTGAATGCCTACATTGCACCAAAGAGGATGCACCCATGGGAAACTTGAGCCTTTATTTTTTGTTTTAGGAGCTATTTTATAACCTTTGTAAGCCCAAGAGGCATTTGTAATTCATTAACTTATTAATGCAATTAATGTTTTTTGTCTTCTCTTTGTCAAGCAAATTTAAATTCCATAAAATCCTTGAAAATAATGCATTTGTATAACATGCATCATATCATAAGCAGGTTTTCCGACACGGGTATCCTCATCTTTTTACTGTTTATTTCAGTACAAGATGGATCTCGAGCAAACTATGAAGGACTTGCAGACTCAAAACTCTCAGTTTCAAGAAACTCTGCTCAACTTAGCAAAGGGGCAGCAAGAAATGATGTCACTTCTGGTTACAAAGAAAAAGACCAAGAAGAAAGTTGTAATCAACATGGGGAAGAGATTTAAAGGCCCCATCTGACAAGTTCAAGTTGAAGAAGACTCCTCTGAGGAGGATAAAAATCAAGATGAAGATGCTAGGAGCACCCGTACCGGGGGTAGAAACAATCAAATCTATGAAGACGAAGATTATTTTGATGAGCAATATCCACCGGCCGACGACAAGTATAAGCAACTAGAAGACAAATTGAAGGTTGTAGAAATCCAAGTTGTTCCTGGCTTGGACTTTAGTAACTTGGGTTTGGTTCCTGGGGTAGTCATTCCCCACAAATTCAAAATTCCCGTTTTTGCCAAGTACGATGGTGTTTCATGTTCGAAGCTTCACCTAAGATCTTATGTCCGTAAAATTCAGCCACATACCGCTGATAAGAATTTGTGGGTGCACTTTTTTCAAGAGAATCTATCTGGGACTCAATTGGAGTGGTTTTACCAATTGGAAGGGACTAACATCCATACTTGGGAGGATTTGGCCACTGCTTTTTACCGCCAATATCAATATAACGCTGATCTTGCGCCAACTAGGGTGCAACTGCAAGGAATGACCATGGGATCAAATGAGGGCTTCAAAGAATACGCTAAAAAATGAAGAGACTTGGCTGGCAGGGTGCAACCACCTTTAAATGATAGAGAATTGGTAGATATGTTTATGGGAACATTGACTAGACCATTTTTCAACTTGCTAATAGGAAGTTCATCATCCGAGTTCACTGAATTGATCTTGACTGGTGAGAGGGTTGAAAGCAGGATTAAAAGCGGGATTAAAAGCGGGAAGATACCCATGATCTCCACCTCAAATGCTGTGAAAAAGCCATTTATTGGTAAAAAAGAGACTAATGCTATGTACGGGTCAAGAAGCCATGCTAAGAATGACCATCATCATTCAGTAGGGGCTATACTGATTTCTAATCCAACTCCAACTCAATGAATGTGTCAACAAAATAGTCAACAAAGACCAGATTTCCAAAGAAGATAATTTACTAAAATCAACATGCAACTATCTAAAGCTCTACAACACCTTTTGAAAGCTGATTTGGTGACCTTGTGAGATCCCCCTTCCAACTTTAACAATGCTTCTCCAAAATACAACCCCAAATATTCAAATGAGCTTACCACTCAAATAGTCCCAGACATGATACCAATGATTGTTGGTCTCTAAAGAATAAAATCCAAGATTTAATTGACAACAAGACAATTGAATTCGACCCTCTGCTAACTCCCAACATAATCACCACACCCATGCCAAATCATGGTAAGGGTTTCAATTCTATTGAAGATGCCTCTCTTGTTTCCTCCGTCAATGACTTGACCACTCCTTTAAAAACTGTTAAAGAGAATTTGTTGAAAGTCGGGGTTTTCCCTGGCTTCCTTGAAGACTGTTGCTATTGTGTTGTATAAATTAATGGTTGTGAATGGCTTAAGAAAGGTGTCTGTAACACGGTGGGAGAACTGACTTGGTGTTTTGCGTTTGATTGTAATTGTTGCAGATAGCAAGAGTCGCCATCGAATTTTCTTTTATCCAATAAGGAAAGGGTGAAAAGAACAGGAAATACCTTTTGAGATTATTTCTTGAGATCGGGGGGTAGGTTATGAAAAGGGAAGGTGTTAGCACCATTTTCATCCGTAGTTATCTACGGGCTCTTAGTTGCTTGCTAGATCACTTGCTTTTGTTTGAAAATGTGCTTGTGGTGTGGGTTTTGAAAGTATTTTGAAAAACATCTATGTAATGGTTCTCGTTTCTATAAGAACGCGTACAAGTGTTATTTTGAAAATAGTTCAAAGAGGTGTTTGTGGAATGTATTTTTGAAAGTGATTTTGAAAAGTGTCTTTGTAATGGTTCTCGTTTCTATAAGAACACATACAAATTGTTTTAACTTTTGAAAATGTTTCAAATGAAGGTGTTGGTATATAAAATGTTTTTGTTGTGAGCAAGCGAGCAACTAGGAGCATCCTACCTACTCAAAAGGTCTATGTTCTTTTCTTCCTTCTTTAGATGTTGCTATCTTACCATTGATTGATAAGAAGCCCAATTGTTGGATGTGAAGGTACGGGCGTGGGACGTTTATATAGTCATTGAAGGAAACCTATGAGATGTTTATATAGTCATTGAAGGAAACCTATGAGACGTTTTAGCAATGTCGTTTAAGGACTAGATCGTTTATTGTAGGCAACATTAAGGGTCATCGAGGGACTACGATCTATTATCGAGGGTCTTTGCTAAAATGCCCATATTCGAGGGACATGACTATTTTCCGAAAGGCAACAAAGTGAGATTACCTTAGAGGTGCTAGTGTGCAAGGGTGTTTGATTTCATACATTTTGTCTTGCATTTAAAGGTTATCTACTTGTTGATTTTATCATGCCATACACTATAATTACTAACAATGTATGAAACCAAATAAAATTCGGAAAATAAATCCTAAGCTATTACATAATTTCAGGGACGGGGATACATATTTACAAATGGGGATTGCAAGAATTTAAATTCTAATTATCTATTACAACCATATTGAATTGTACAATACAAGAAAAGAAAAGGATTTGTTTTGAAAATGGTTTTTTGTCTTAATAAATTAAAAGAAAGATAATTAGTTAATAAAAAGAAAATATTTCTTATGTCTCTTTTATATTAAGAAAAATAGTATTAATGCTAAAAATAATAAAGAAAAGGACAAATAACGAAAACAAGATCAACATGTTACTGAAAACAAAAATGAGAGAGACCAAAAGTTCTGATGCTAGGCACGTTGTAGTTCAGAAAGAAACGTTAGAGGAAACCAGAAGTTCTAGGTTATTGCGCGCTGAAGTTTTGAATGTTGAAACAGTGAGAAAAAAACCTGGAAATTATGTGTATTGCGTTACAACCGTGAGAAGGACCTAGAAGTTCTGCATGCTGTGTTACAATAGTGAGAAAAACCTAGAAGTTATGTGTTGTGTTAAAACATTGAGAATAACTTAGAAGTTCTATGCCGTGTTAAAACGATGATAAAGACCTAGAAGTTCTGTGTTGTGTTAAAACAGTGAGAAAAAACCTAGAAGTTCTGTATTGTGTTACAACAGTGAGAAAGACCTAGAAGTTCAGTGTTGTGTTAAAACAACGAGAAAAACCTAGAAGTTCTGTGTTGTGTTACAACAGTGAAAAAGACCTAGAAGTTCTGTATGCTGTGTTATAACAGTGAGAAAAACACTTAGAAGTTATGTGTTACACTTCACCTCCTTCCTTACATTAAACAGAGCATCTGCAACTTATTCAGTTCTCAACAACAGCAAAACAGAAAAACAAAAGCACGACAGTTTATAGAAGTTCTATTCCTAATTCTGAGCCTAGTTTTCTTTAAGAAGTTCTGATCCACAATTTTTCTACTTGGGCAATGATATATACAGTCTCAGCATAATAATATCTACATTTTTAATGATGTTCTGAATGAAAAGTTCAAAGTCAAGATGACTTACCTTGAATCTGAAGCGTGTGTTTGGGACTTGAACTGCTACCTTCAAATATTCTGGGGTCAACAAGTAACGGGACAGAAATGTTATGTTCTTTGATTCAAAGGGAAAAACAAAGGTATTGTTTTGAGAATTCTGGGTTTAAGAATGTTTGAATGTTTTCTTTTCTCTCTTTTTTTTTTGGTATTTTATCACTCTCTCTTTTCAAAAGCCAGCCCTCTAGACGTGTGGTGGAACCATTTATTTATGGATGAATTTGTTGTGGTTTTGGGGGGAAAACAAATGGGATTTGAACCTTTTTGGGATACTGTTTCATTGCTTTTTAAATACAGCTTTTATGTGCTAATTGGGTGCAAATATGGGGTTTGAGAAAAATGCAGGCGTGGACTAGATCAACAACAATTTGGAGCGTTGTGGCAGCTGGATGCATGATTATTTCATAGCAGTGCAACAAACTGTTTAAAACGAGGTTTTAGGGTTTGGTGATGTTCTGATCGAAGAGTGGAAAGACCAAAGTGAGATTCGAAGGGTGATATTCTGATCGAAGAGTAGCACATAGTCTCCATATGCTGAAGAATGAGATCTGAAGAGTCATGTTCTGAGCGAAGAACACAACTTCCACATGTTCTGATCGAAGAGTCATGTTCTAAATCATTTTTTATTGAAAATTATGATTGCACTTGCGCAAAAACTGTCCCAGAAGTTCTAAAATTGTCATATTCTCTTAACACTTAGAAAATTTTCTAAGTGTTTAGAAATTTGACTTTTTCAAAGTAATTTCTGACTTTTGATTTCTTGATGAACCTATTTCCTGTCCCGATGAAATATGATTGTTGAAACTTGATTTTGATCAAAAAGTCAAAGTTTGACTTTTCAGTATGGTTTTGACCATTATGCCCTTGTGAATGACTTTCTTGGAAAATTGTAATCCGAGATTTGAAACTTGACAGAGGAAAAACTGAGGGTTCAGGATGATCCTTTGATAAATGAGAGGGAAATTTGTGGGGTACAACAACTGCCCCTGTTCAATCTTCTTAAACCTAAAGAGTTAGATTGGAGAATCTTCCATTCGTGACATGAAGGTGGAAGATGATTGAACACTAGAGTGCCCATAAATTTGCACTCTGATGATTCTGAGGTTGAGGTGTAAGGAATGGGCTTATAGACGCCATCCGAAGGTGACTGTTGATGAGAAATTAGACTAAGTCTAAGCCTGACTTCAACTGGGACAAGAATCAGAGTAAACCTTTGGTCAATTTAAAACTGAACCTAGAAGAAGTCTTGAATACTCTGTAACTGGAAAGAATCAGGATAAATATTTGGAGTGATTTATTTGAACTAGGGATATCGTCTATTGGGAAAGCAATCAGGATAAACCGTTGAGAAATTTAAACTGAAACAATAGAGGTCTAGAAAAGAATCAGAATAAATCTTAAAGCAACTTATCTAAACCAGAAAAAGTGTCTACTGGGGAAAGAATCAGGATAAACCGCTGAGAGATTTAAACCGAACCAGCAGAAGTATTGAATGTTCTTTAACTGGAACAAATCAGAATAAATCTTGGAGCGATTTATCTGAACCAGAGGAGATGTCTGCAGGAAAGAATCAAGACAAACCATTGAGAGATTTAAACTGAACCGGCAGAGGTCTGGAAAAGAATCAGAATAAATTTTCGAAGAGATTTATTTGAACCAGAGAAAATGCTTGCGGGAAAGAATCAGGATAAACCGTTGAGAGATTTAAACTGAACTGACATAGGTATTGAATTCTCTTTAACTGGAACGAATCAGAATAAATCTTGGAGTGATTTATTTGAACCAGAGGAGATGTCTGCAGGAGAGAATCAGGATAAACAGTTGAGATATTTAAACTGAACCGACAGAGGTCTGGAAAAGAATCAGAATAAATCTTCGGAGCGATTTATCTGAACCAGAGAATATGCAAGCGAGAAATAATCGGGATAAACCGTTGAGAGATTTAAACTGAACCAACATAGGTATTGAATGTTCTTTAACTGGAACGAATCAGAATAAATCTTGGAGCGATTTATCTGAACTAGAGAAGATGTCTGTGGGAAAGAATCAGGATAAACCGTTGAGAGATTTAAACAGAACTAGTAGAGGTCTGGAAAAGAATCAGAATAAATCTTCGGAGTGATTTATCTGAACCAGAGAAGATGCCTGCGGGAAAGAATCAGGATAAACCATTGAGATATTTAAACTGAATCGACATAGGTATTGAATGTTCTTTAACTGGAACGAATCAGAATAAATCTTGGAGCGATTTATCTGAACCATAGAAGATGTCTGTGGGAAATAATCAGGATAAATCGTTGAGAGATTTAAACTGAACCAACATAAGTCTGAAGGAAGTATTTATCGTGTAGATAGTCATTGTGTCCTGTTTCAATAATTGATCTATCATTGATTTGTTCACAGATAATTGTCTTGTCTTGTTGAAAGTTTGATGATAATTTTTTATTGATTAATCTTCCTGAAAAGGTAAAGAGTTAGTTGTATGTAATTCCTTGATGTATGAAATTTATAGTGTAATGATGCTTCTCAAAATGAATGAGATTGCAATATGTGCATTTGTGTTGTCGATGTCTATGATGTATGAATGCAATGTATGCACATATTGGTTGTTCTGCTGCAGTGCTGTTTAGATTGAGGAAAATAAATCCATGACTTCCGCTGGGAACGAGGAGTGTAAGTCTTCATATTTTGTTGAAGTTGAAGCGTTGATGGATGGGTTTCCATTATTAGAGAAATAAACTATGTAAGGTGATCCAACGGGACATAGTCATACACTTTAAATCCATAACTTTTTCCTGGACCGCCCTTTCGGGTTTTCAGTCCACCGGGATACCCTTTTTTACCCAAGCTGCCTTTTTAGGTTTTCATCTTGGCGAGTGTATAGATTTTTTTGTATTTATCCCTAATTTTTGCCTAAGCCAATCGACCTAGCGGGTCTTTTTCATGCGTAGTATCTATTAACTATGTCCATGTTTACAGGGTGCGGAAGGTTGTCGCCGTCCATAATGGTTAAGATCATTTCCCCACCAGAAAATATGTTTTTGATCATAAATGGTCCTTCGTATGTAGGAGTCCATTTTCCCCTGGGATCACCTTGTGGAAGTATGATACGTTTGATTACCAGGTCACTAACTTGATACACTTGACATTTGACCTTGTTATTAAAAGCTTTAATCATACGTTTTTGGTACATCTGACCATGGCAGACAGCTGTAAGCCTCTTCTCATCAATCAAGTTCAACTGGTCAAGTCGAGTTTGAATCCATTCATCTTCGTTCAACCCTGCATCCTTTACGATTCTCAGAGAAGGTATTTGGACTTCAATTGGTAGGACAACTTCCATGTTATATACCAAAGAGAAATGAGTTTCCCCTGTTGATGTGCACGCCATGGTACGGTAACCGTGGAGAGCAAATGGTAACATCTCAAGCCAGTCCTTATAGGTCACTCTCATTTTTTGATGATCTTCTTGATGTTTTTATTAGCGGCTTCTACAGCGCCATTCATCTTCGGTCGGTAAGGAGAAGAGTTATGATACTGGATCTTGAATTGCACACATAGTGCGGTAATCATAGTATTGTTGAGATTGGTACCATTATCTGTAATGATTCTCTTCAGAATACCATATTGACAGATAAGATTCTGTTTGATGAATTGGGCCACAACATTCCTTGTAACAGAAGCGAATGAAGCTGCCTCGACCCACTTCGTGAAGTAATCAATGGCAACCAAGATGAAGTGGTGTCCGTTAGAAGCTGTCGGTTTGATCTCTCCAATCATGTCAATGCCCCACATTTCAAATGGCCAAGGAGAAGTTAGGACGTTTAGAGGAACCGAAGGCACATGTACTTTGTCCGCATAGATATGGCACTTATGACAATTTCGTGAATGCTGATAAAAATCCGCTTCAATGGTGGACTAGTAGTATCCTGCCCGTAGGATCTTTTTAGCCATCGTGTGTCCATTAGAATGAGTGCCAAAGGTACCTTCGTGTAAATCAGCCATGAAATTTTCTGCCTCACTCTTGTCTACACACCGAAGCAAAGTAGAGTTGTGGTTGCGCTTATAGAGGATTTTGTTACTGAGGAAGAATTTAGCAGAAAACCTTCTCAGGAACTTCTTATCATTGACCGAAGCTCCCTCCGGATATTCTTGGGCCTCGAGATATCTCTTAATTTCATGGAACCATGGTCTGTCCACTACTTCTTCAGTATCAATCTCGTGACAGTAAGTTGGTTTGTCCACCCACTCAATAGTGATCTGAGGAGCCTCATTATCTCACCTAATTTTAAACATGGATGACATAGTGGCTAGCGCGACTGCTAGTTGATTTTCCTCTCATGGAAAATGCTCAAAAGAAATTTCCTCAAAGTGTGGGATCAATGTTAACACATGTTCTTTGTAAGGGATGAGATTAGGATGCTTCGTGTCCCATTATCCTTTGAGTTGACTGATGACTAAGACTGAATCTCCAAATACACTTAAGGACTTGATTCTCAAATCTATGGCAGCTTTGAGACCCATAATACACGCTTCATATTCCGCCATATTATTGTTACAATTGAAACACAGTCTAGCAGTGAAGGGAGTATGATAGCCTTCAGGGGATATAATTAAAGTACTGATGTCGTTGCCGAGTGCATTGGAACCTCTGTCAAAGATCATGATCCATCGGGATCCTTTTTCAGGTCTGTCATATGGTATGAGTTCTTCACAATTATTTACCAACATGATGTCTTTGTCCGGGAATTCGAAATTCATGGATTGATAGTTATCCACATCCTGATGATCCAAGTGATCAGCTATTACACTTCCCTTTATTTATTTTTGGGTAGTGCACTGAATGTCGTATTCAGTCAGGACCATCTACCATCTTGCTATTCTTCTAGAGAGGGCGGGCTTCTCGAATATGTATTTAATTGGATCCATCTTGGATATCAATAAGGTAGTATGAGTCAGCATATACTGTCTTAGCCGATGAGCAGCCCATGCCAGAGCATATCAAGTTTTCTCGAGCAGTGAATATATGGTTTCACAGTCGGTAAACGTTTTGCTTAGGTAGTATATTGCATGCTCTTTTCGGCCAGACTCGTCTTTCTTCCACAACACACACCCATTAAATTTTCCAAGACTGTTAGATACATGATCAGAGGTCTTCCCTTAATTGGAGACATCAAAATGGGAGGCTATTAAAGGTACTCTTTGATCCTATCAAAGACAGCCTGGAAATCGTCGTTCCATTCCACCACTTGATCTTTCTTCAGCAATTTGACGATTGGTTCACAAGTAGCGGTTAGATGGGAAATGAACCTGGCGATGTAGTTTAGCCATCCTAAAAATCCCCTAACTTCATTATCAGTGTGAGGAGCATGCATTTATTGTATTTCTTTCACCTTTGTAGGGTCTACTTCGATACCTTTTCCGCTGACAACGAAGCCTAAGAGTTTGTCGGACCTCACTCCAAAAGTGCATTTATTCGGGTTCAGCCTTCGTTTGTATTTCTTTAGTCTTTCAAACAGTTTCTGCAGATGGTCAAGATGTTCCTCTTCAGTTTGAGATCTGGCTATAATGTCATCCACGTAGACCTCTATCTCGTGATGGATCATGCCATGAAACAAAGCTACCATGGCACGTTGATAGGTTACCCCAGAGTTCTTTAGCCCAAACGACATAACTTTGTAACAGAATGTACCCCACTGTATGACGAAGGTTGTTTTCTCCATCTCCTCATGTGCCATTTTGATCTGGTTGTATCCGAAGAAACCATCCATGAAGGAAAATACTCTATGTTGTGCGGTGTTGTCAACCAGAATATTAATATGGGGAAGCGGGAAGTCATCCTTGGGGCTTGCCCTATTCAAGTATTTATAGTCCACACACATACGTACCTTACCGTATTTTTTAGGTACTGGAAAAATGTTGGTCACCCATTGTGGATAGGAGGTGACAGCTAAGAATCCAGTGTTGAACTGCTTCATGACTTCAGTCTTGATTTTCTCTGACATTTCTGTCCACATGCGACGAACCTTCTATTTTATCGGAGGGTAATCCTCTTTTGTCGGCAGACGATGGACCACGATATCAGTGTTGAGTCCTGGCATGTCTTCGTATGACCAGGAAAAGACCTCAACATAGTCGTGTAGCAACTGGGTTAAGCGCTTTTTGACACTAGGCTCCAGGTTGGTGCCTACCTTAACTTCTTTCTTGTCCTCTTCAGTACCTAAGTTAATTGTTTCAACCGTATCTTCGTGGGGCTGTATGGTCCTTTCTTCATATTGCAATAACCTGGCTAGTTCCCCTGGTACCTCACAATCTTCCTCACCTTTGTCTTCAGCTTGGTAGATCAGATTTTCAAAGTCATGATAGGCCATAGCAGAATCGTTACCCATGGGATCCTGAGTGGATGTGGATATGCATTTCGATATGTGAGTGTGTGTAAGAGCATATCTATCTTTGATAAAATAAAAAGGTAGAAAAAGAAGAACAAAGAGCGTAAAATTTTGCATGCAGAAACGTCCATGATTTATTGATGACATATGAAGATGAAGTAACAACCCTCACAAATGGACCATTGTGCCTCGGGTAAGACACAAGGTTTTAAAGTCTAAATTGTTTAATTATTATAAATCCGACAAGAAAATTAAAAGACAATTACTCTTGAATAAAAGTAATATGGACAAATTCTTTGGCTTCCCAATTGTTGAGTCCTCCGCCGATGGTTGGAAAAATCCACTTGTCCATGTCACATCTTCCATCACTGTCTTCCACTGCATTCACTCCCTGATTGCTGATACGTAAAGGTGGTCCCCCAGTGCAAGTTCATCAAACAGCTCTTTGTGCCTCCGAAGTAAAACCCAAACCAAATTTGTTGGACTTGTAGGGAATATCCGGGAGTTGACCCCAGATAGTGTATCCACCTTCCTCAATCACTACTCTTGCATCCTTCAGTGAGGCCATTTACAATGGCGGTCTGGTAACCTTTGGAGTCTTGGTAGTAGTCTTGGCTACGACAACTGTTTGTGGGACCTCCTCGAAGTTCTAACATGGGGTCTCAATGAAATCACCATCCATTTCCTCGTATCTGAAAGAATTCAGGTGGCTAAACATGTATTCCTCTTCTCCATGGACAGTGGTGATCTTTCCCTTGATTGGGTATTTCAACATCTAATGTAGGGTAGAAGTGACGGCTCCAGCGCCATGGATCTAGGGTCGGCCCAATAGACAGGAATAGGAAGGGCAGATATCTATCACATAGAAAGTTGAATCAAAAGTCTGAGTTCCAACTTTTATAGGGATGTCAACTTCTCCTTGCATTGTCCTCTTAGAACCATCAAAGGCCCTCACCACAATGTTTCTAGGCTTTAAAGTGAGTCCCTCACAATCTAACTGATCAAGAGCAATTTTGGGAAATACGTTCAGCGATGAACCCGTATCCACCAGAACATGGGCTAACATAGTGCCCCTACACTCAATGAAACGTGTAAGGCATCATTGTATTTCCTTCCATTGGGAGTCAAATCGGCGTCAGAAAAACCCAATCCGTTATCATTAGTTAGACTGGCCACACAATTCTCAAATTGATCAATGTAAGTCTCTTGGGGCACGTGGGCGGTCTTTAAAAACTTTACCAAGGCCTTGGCATGAGCCTCAGAACACAAAAGTAAGGCCAACATTGATATTTTCGAAGGGGTCTTCCCTAACTTTTCCACGATGTTGTAGTCAATTTTCTTGATTATCTTTAGTATCTCTTCCATCTCTTTACTAGAAGCTTGAAGAATGACCTCTGGACGTGCCTTCTTCTTGATAGGCTCAAATAATACCTCCATTCCCCTTGTCTTGGCAGCAGGGATAACAGTAGGATTGTCAACGGGAGCATAATTGGGAATGCTGGTAGAAGTGGTAGCGGGAATAATTACAGGAGTAGCAATGGTCTTTGGAGAGATCTCAGGTGAGAAAACTCTTCCACTTCTTGTTATCTTACTGGTCCCAATGATATTGACAACGTCAGGATCAGTTTCTTTTGTAACTTTGTCTTCGATAGCCAGTATATCTTGCCTGAAGCCATGATAATAGACGTCAGTCCCATAGTTACAGGGAACAACTTTATCCGAAGAATATGGGATTGGCCTCGGCGTGGTGATGATTAGGGGAGCAGACTTTGGAACATATGTAATCTTGACTGGTCTTTTAGTGGAGACCGTGGGAGGATTATCGGAGATGGTGATTATTGAAACATCTTCACAGGAATTTCTGGTAAGAGGAACATTTTCAAACATGATTTCTTTGTTAGCCATCAGGCGTTGGACGCCCATCTTCAGTAACAAACAACCATCTGGTAGAGACATACATAATTGACAACTTTCATCATAGCTCGGAAACAGATCGACTCGCAATAGATTCTGTTTAATAGTCAAAATATGAGTAGTTAAATCATTCACGGAGGAAACAAAACAATCATCATCAACAGCGTTGACACCTTGACCGTGTTTGGGCATTGGTGCCATTATCACATTAGGTGTTTATAGGGGGTCAAACTCAATCTCTTTCGCCTCAATAAGGTCTTGTACCTTATTATTCAAGGTTCAACAATCATTTGTATCATGCCCCGGGATTTCAGAATGATAGGCGCATCGAGCATTCGGGTTGTAGCAAGGAGAAGTAGTGTTGGGGTTCTTGGGAGCTTCCTTTAGGGTCACTAGATTGGACTTCAAAAGATGTGGCAACACTTGGGACAAGGTCATGTTGATTCGGGTGAATCGTCTCATGGGAGCCTCTGGCCTGCGTTGATAGTTTCACTGCTGATTTGGTACAGGACTGGAAATCATAATAGCCCCTATCGTCGGGCGACGTTCAATTTTGTTTTGATTTCTATGATCATATGCAACGTTGACCTCCTTCTTTTCGGTAAAGGGTTTCTTAATTGTGCTCGAGGATATGTCTCTTTGAATTTTTCCACTCTTTATACCGGCTTCTGCCCACTCCCCAGTCATGATTAGTTCAATAAATCCAGCCGAAGAACTTCTGATTAGATGGTTGAAGAACGAACCAGATAACGTGCCTAAGAACATATCCACCAATTCTATGTCAGATAGAGGGGGTTGGACTCTTCCCGCGAGATCCCTCCATTTTTGAGCATGGGTTTTGAAATCTTCACCAGCACCCATAGACATGCCTTGCAATTATATTCAAGTTGGAGCTAAGTCAGCATTATACTGGTATTGCTTGTAAAAAGCGGCAGCCAAATCTTCCCAATTGCAAATATTGGTCCCTTCCAAGTGATAGAACCAATCCAACTACGTCCCTGACAAGATTTCTTGGAATAAATGTACCCATAGGTTCCTATCAGCAGTATGGGGTTGAATCTTTCTGACGTATGACCTCAAATTCAACATTGGACAAGAGACTCCATCATATTTAGCAAAAGTGGGGATCTTGAATTTCTACGGGATGACAACCCATGAGACAAGTCCTAGCTCTTCAAAATCCAAACCGGGTACCCTCTGGATCTCCATAACATTGAGGCGATCCTCCAATTGTTTGTATTTATCGTCAGTTGGAGGATATTGTTCTTCAGAGTAGTCTACTTCTTCCTCTTCTTCCGACTTTGGGTGGTCATTTACTTCCTTGTTCTTTCCTTCTTGATTGTCTCCTTCACTTGGAGAGGTTGCGAAATCTAGAGTTCGCCTGGCTGGTCCTTTAGACCTTCTTCCCAGATTCAAAACACCGACTGGTTTCTTCGCTTTCTTCTTCTTCTCTTTGATCAGCAAAGTTTTCAAATTCTCTTGTCCTTTTTCCAGAGCCAAGAACATTTGTTGGAATTGAGCATTTTGCACTTGAAGATCCTTTACTGTCTATTCAATATCCATCTCACTGAAATAAACAGTAGAAAGATAAGGAGACCTGTTGTAAGAAACTCGTTTGTGTTATGATGAATGAAAATGCATATGCAAATGATTTTAAGGAAACTAGAGATTTAAATTTGTTTAGACAAAAAGGAAACACACGTTGCATTAATAAATCCAAGTTTGAGTACATCATACCTTTTTGGGATTACAATGAAAGAAATAAAATACAAAAAGCTCCTAAGACAAAAAGTTTGAACGCATCCTCTTTGGTGCAATGTAGGCATTCAAACTCCACTCCTCGTGAAGCTGCTTGGTGAGTTCTAGAAATTTCTTCTCACTGGCATAAAATTGGGCTTCGAAGATGTCTTGTTCTTCCTTTAGTTGAATCTAACCCTTTTGCAAGTCTTCAAGCGAGGTAGGTATGTTGGGGTGAAAGACAGTATACGGTACATCTCCTTCAATAACAGGCTCCATGATAACAGGGAGGATGGAGGGGTAAGGAATTACGGGACTCTGAGCACGAGCTCAAACCCACCTAAGATAAGGCTCAAGAGGGATAGAGTTTTTGTGCCCCAATTTCTTATTATCCACCTTGTTCACCATCCTCCAAGCTCGTACAAACCTCTGACAGTAGCCTTGATCGTCACTCTTGTAGTCAAACACCACACCTTGGATGAGCATATCATGAGGACCATCTCTTCGGGTATACCCAAACTTTTGTAAAGCTAAGCAAGGGATGTAAGTGATACCTCCCCTAATGCCAAGCAGAGGGACATTAGGGAATTCCCCATAGCGGTCAATGATAGAAGTATCTTTCAAGGATCGAGAACACCAATAAATGTCAGAGTGGGTGAGGGACATCATCCTTTGCGACCATGTCAATCGTTGCTCGTTCTTTAATACTAATCGAGGTAGGTGCGAAGTAAACCACTTGGCGAGTAGGGGGATGCAACACAAGAGAGTACCTCTTTTCTTCATGGTGCAAGTATGGAAACAATGTAGGATGTCTCCAAGCAAAGTAGGTATAGGATTACGAGAGAGGAAGACTTTGATGGAATTCACATCTATGAATTGGTCCGAATTGGGGAATAGAACCAAACAATAGATTAGAAGGGCCAGGATATCTTCAAAGGCTTGAAGATCCATATTTTCCCAGAATGAACTAGCCTTCTCCAATAGAAACTTGGCTAGGAATCCTTTAACTCCGCTTCTTGTCTCCCAATTTGCTATAATGTCGGATCTCTTCAGATGCAAGGCTTTGGAAATGACTTTAGGTTTCAGAATCCCTTCTAAACCGGTGAACGATGTTTGATCAAGCACGTGCACTCTCAATAGTAGAGAGAATTCTTCTAGTGTAGGCACCAACTGATAGTCAGGAAAGGTGAAGTAATAATGTATGGGATCAGAGAATTGGGAGAGCACACACATCATTTCCTCTTGGAAATTGGAGGTAACCAAACTGAGGAGTCGACCATATTTCTTGGTAAAAGGAGAATCTCCAGGCACCCTTGATGCTAACTATTGGAGTTGAGGGTGTGCTTTCATAAAACTGATTCGGATGGTATTCCTTTTGACGGGATTCATGGCCTACAAAATAAAACAAAGATAAATTCCTAAATCCTTGAAATGGTTACTGAGAATTCTTATGATGTTATAATGTTTATGATGTTATGTACCAGTATGCAAAGTAAGCAAGTTATTATGTACACACAAAGCAGACAAGTCCTTAGGTTTAGGCTTACATGGGGCTTGTAGGTAAGTACCCTATTGAAGTTTAGTTGGCTCAACATGTCCTAGAAAGTAACCAGGTTCTAGGGGATCTCAATATCATTGAATTTTCCTTTAGGCATTGTCTCAGCATAATCAATCTTTTCTTGCGGTCGAGATATCCCAAAAGTCTGGTCTCAGTGAGTGTAGTATCGAGTATCAACAAATTTTCAGCTTTCCACCGAAACTAATTATCTCACTACTTCCTAATGGCCAAGTTGTTCAATTAAGGTTCTAAAGTCAGTTAGTGCTTCATGACGCTGCTCAACGACCCCGTATTCTCCTCGATTCAACACAAGGGATGTCGGTACCAACAAATTCGTCACACTAACACAGCCATTGTTTCAACCATATCGGTCTACGCCGTAAAGTTTCCACAATCTATTGCCACTTACCTCAAAAGGTGCCCCAGATCCGGGTAGAGGATCAAAACAAATCCCAAACAAGGACCCATAATGTAAAGCAAACAAATCAAACAAAGGAAAGCAAGTAAAGGTGATCTAGCCCTAAGGTAACCCCACTTTTAAGTAATTCCCCAACAGAGTCTCCAGTTCTGTAACACGGTGGGAGAACTGACTTGGTGTTTTGCGTTTGATTGCAATTTTTGCGGATAGCAAGAGTTGCCACCGACTTTTCTTTTATTCAATAAGGAAAGGGTGAAAAGAACAGGAAATACCTTTTGAGATTATTTCTTGAGTTCGGGGGGTAGGTTATGAAAAGGGAAGGTGTTAGCACCCTTTTCATCCATAGTTATCTACGGGATCTTAGTTGCATGCTAGATCACTTGCTTTTGTTTGAAAATATGCTTGTGGTGTGGGTTTTGAAATTATTTTGAAAAAAGTCTTTGAATTGGTTCTCGTTTCTACAAGAACGCATACAAAGTGTTGTTTTGAAAATAGTTCAAAGAGGTGTTTGTGGAATGTGTTTTTGAAAGTGATTTTGAAAAGTGTCTTTGTAATGGTTCTCATTTCTATATGAATGTGTACACAGTGTTTTAACTTTTGAAAATGTTTCAAATGAAGGTGTTGCTATATAAAATGTTTTTGTCGTGAGCAAGCGAGCAACTAGGAGCATCCTACCTACTCAAAAGGTCTATATTCTTTTCCTCCTACTTTAGATGTTGCTATCTTACCATTGATTGATAAGAAGCCCCACCGTTATATGTGAAGGGATGGGCGTGGGACGTTTATATAGTCATAGAAGGTAACCTATGGGACGTTTTAGCAATGTCGTTTAGGGACTAGATCATTTACCGTAGGCAACATTGAGGGTCATCAAGGGACTACGATCTTTTATCGAGGTTCTTTTCTAAAACACCCATATTCGAGGGACATGACTATTTTCCAAAAGGAAACAAAGTGAGATTACCCTAGAGGTGCTAGTGTGCAAGTGTGTTTGGTTGCATACATTTTGTCTTGCATTTAAAGGTTATCTACTTGTTGATTTTATCTTGCCATACACTCTAATTACTAACAAGGTATGAAAGTAAATAAAATGCGGAAAATAAATCCTAAGCTATTACATCATTTCAGGGATAGGGATACATATTTACAAATGGGGATTGCAAGAATTTAAATCCTAATTATCTATTACAACCATATTGAATTGTACAATACAAGAAAAGGAAAGGATTTTTTTTGAAAATGGTTTTTTGTCTTAATAAATTAAAAGAAAGATAATTAGTTAATAAAAAGAAAATATTTCTTATGTATCTTTTATATTAAGAAAAATAGTATTAATGCTAAAAATAATAAAAATAAGAAAGAAAAGGACAAATAATGAAAACAGGATCAACATGTTGCTGGAAAAAAATGAGAGGGACCAGAAGTTCTGATGCTAGGCACGCTGTAGTTCAGAAATAAACGTTAGAGGAAACCAGAAGTTCTGGGTTGCTGCGCGTTGAAGTTATGAGTGTTGAAACATTGAGAAAAAAACCTGGAAATTATGTGTACTCTATTACAACCGTGAGAAGGACCTAGAAGTTCTGCATGATGTGTTACAACAGTGAGAAAAACCTAGAAGTTTTGTGTTGTGTTAAAACAGTGAGAACAACCTATAAGTTCTATGTCGTGTTAAAACGATGAGAAAGACCTAGAAGTTCTGTGTTGTGTTAAAATAGTGAGAAAAAACCTAGAAGTTATGTTTTGTGTTACAACAGTGAGAAAGACCTAGAAGTTTCGTATTGTGTTAAAACAACGAGAAAAACCTAGAAATTTTGTGTTGTGTTACAATGTGAAAAAGACCTAGAAGTTCTGTGTGATGTGTTATAACTGTGAGAAAAACACTTAGAAGTTATGTGTTACACTTCACCTCCTTCGTTAGATTAAATAGAGTATATTCAACTTATTCAGTTCTCAACAACAACAAAACAGAAAAATAAAAGCACGACAGTTTATAGAAGTTCTATTCCTAATTCTGAGCCTAGTTTTCTTCAAGAAGTTCCGATCCATAATTTTTCTACTTGGGCAATGATATATACAGTCTCAACACTATGATATCTACATTTTTAATGATGTTCTGAATGAAAAGTTCAAAGTCAGGATGACTTACCTTGAATATGAAGCGTGTGTTTAGGACTTGAACTGCTGCCTTCGAATATTCTGGGGTCAGCAAGAAACTGGACATAAATGTTATGTTCTTTGATTCAAAGGGAAGAACAAAGGTATTGTTTTGAGAATTATGGGTTTAAGAATGTTTGAATGTTTCCTTTTCTCTCTTTTTTTTGTATTTTATCAATCTCTCTTTTCAAAAGCCAGCCCTCTAGACGTGTGGTGGAACCATTTATTTATAGATGAATTTGTTGTGGTTTTGGGGGGGGGGGGGAAATGAGATTTGAACCTTTTTGGCATACTGTTTCATTGCTTTTTAAATACATATTTTATGTGCTAATTTGGTGCAAATATGGGGTTTGAGAAAAATGCAGGCGTCGACTGGATCAACAGCAATTTAGAGCGTTGTGGCAGCAGGATGCAGGACTGTGTCATAGCAGTGCAATAGACTGTTCAAAATGAGGTTCTGGGGTTTGGTGATGTTCTGATCGAAGATTGGAAAGACCGGAGTGAGATTAGAAGGGTGATGTTCTGATCAAAGAGTAGCACATAGTCTTCATATGCTGAAGAATGAGATCTGAAGAGTCATGTTTTGATCGAAGAACACAACTTCCACATGTTCTGATCGAAGAGTCATGTTCTGAATCTTTTTTTTTGCAAATTCTGATTGCACTTGCGTGAAAACTGGCCCAGAAGTTCTGAAATTATCATATTCTCTTAGCACTTAGAAAATTTTCTAAGTGTTTAGAAATTTGTCTTTTTCAAAGTAATTTCTGACTTTTGATTTCTTGATGAACCAATTTCCTGTCCTAATGAAATACTATTATTGAAACTTGATTTTAATCCAAAAGTCAAAGTTTGACTTTTCAGTGTGCTTTTGACCATTCTGCCCTTGTGAATGACTTTCTTGGAAATTTGTAATCCGAGATTTGAAACTTGACAGAGGAAAAACTGAGGGTTTAGGATGATCCTTTGAGAAATGAGAGGGAAAATTTTGGGGTACAACAGTGTCCAACACCTGATGGATAGCCACGAGATTCTATTCGAAAAAGCTACATCTATAAAAAATTTGACCCAAAGTGTATCTCAAAAATTTGAAGACGTGCCATCATTACTATCTCAAACAAACCTATTAGGATCACCTCCAAAGGTCCAATTCGGATTCCCATTGAACTAAGAATAGCTCCACTAATTATCACCATACTGGGGCCAGTCCCCTACTCTTCGAATAAGGCGGTGCCCTGAAATTATGGGGTGGAAGTGTATTACCATGGTATCAAACAAGATTCATGGATTAATGAAGATTAAACTGCCGACATTACAAACATTGTTGGATCAAGTAAAGTTACTAGGACGAGGAGAATCTTCTCTCCAGAGATTTCACCTCCGAGAAATACTACTACACCCATTCGTATTACTGTTGTTAAACTTGTTGCTGATACACAAGGAAAATAAAAAATGATAGAGCCTTCCCTAACGGAGGTGCCCGCAAAATATATTACCATTGAGGACCCATCTACCTAATAGATGGAGGAGATTCTAAAAATTATCAGAAAAAGTGACTATGAGATAATAGAACAGTTGGGGCAAACACCTTCGAAGATTTTCATGTTGTCTTTGTTTCCATGCTCTAAAGTCCATGCTCAAGCACTGATAAAATTATTGAAGAATGCACATGTCCCACAAGAAACTACGACCGAACAATTTGAAAACTGTGTAGCATGCTTGACCGCTGACAATGGTTTAGGGTTCTGTGATGCAGATTTGACCCCTATGGGGAAGAATCACAACAAAGCTCTCCACGTCTCCATATAATGCAAGGGCACTACCATGGCACATGTATTAGTGGACACTGGATCTTCTCTCAATGTCTTACCTAAAGGAGCTTTGGATAGGCTAGACTGCGATGGACTGGTGTTGAAACCTAGCGACATCGTAGTAAGGGCTTTCGATGATTCTAAGAGGATAGTCCATGGAGAGGTCGATCTCCCTATCAAGGTTGGGTCTCAAGTCTTCAACTCAACATTCTATGTGATGGAT
The DNA here is from genome assembly GCA_948472305.1 of Vicia faba. NCBI lineage: Eukaryota > Viridiplantae > Streptophyta > Magnoliopsida > Fabales > Fabaceae > Vicia > Vicia faba. The sequence continues at coordinate 361,315,806 of OX451738.1, forward strand.
ATTCATCCTGCTTATTCTTGCCTAATTGGACGCACATGGATACATGGGGCAAGCACGGTGACTTCCACACTACATCAAAAGTTGAAATATCTGGTCAAGGGGAAAATTGTTACCGTCTGTGGTGAAGAAGAGTTTATGATTAGTCATCTAAATTCATTCAAATATGTTGAAATGGATGGCGAGTTCATTGAAACTCCTTGTCAAGCCTTTGAAGTGGTTTCTCCCATGGTTGTTGTTGCCAAGACCACTCCTGACACTCCCGAGGCTGCTAAAGAAACACCGAGAATGGCTTCTCTCAAAGATGCTCGTGTTGTTGTTAAAGACGGGGTTGCACCATTTGGGGACAACTTCCTGATTTCCCTTTTAAGTCAAACAAATTTGGGTTAGGCTTCACTTCCAAGGCTCAAAAGGAGGTTCGACGTGCTCATGTAGGGAAGCTGCCTATTCGCATTAGTAACCATGAGGTTAATACCCTTGAAGACTCTGATGCTGATAGTGACTTTGATGACTGGATCTACCCGACTGCTGATGGAGGACTCAACAACTGGCAGACCAGGGACTTCATTCCAATCTCTTACAGCCAGGAGTAATTTCCATTTACTGTTTATATCACTTTGAGAATTTTGCCTGTAATTTCCATTAAAACAATGACTTTAAGCCATGTGCCTTGCCCGGGGTACAATGGTCCATTTGTTAAGGGTTTGTCATTTTCATATGTCATATGCTCATTTTAATGAAAAAACATTGGACTAGTTTGCATTCAAATTTTGTGCTCTTTGTCTTTCTTTACTTTATTTCATTTTAAAAAAATAGCCATGTGATCTTACATGCATACACACACATTTGCAGATCCACATCCACTCCGGATCTCATTAACAAAAACTCTGCTATTGCCATCTATGACTTTGAAAATCTAATCTATCAAGCCGAAGAAGAAGGTGATAAATATTGTGAAATACTTGGGGAACTAGCCAGACTTCTGAGGCAAGAGGAAAAGGCCATTCAACCGCACGAAGAACCAGTTGAAGTGATCAACCTAGGTACTGAAGCAGAAAAGAGAAAAGTCAAGATCAGCGCCAACTTGGAAGATGGTGTCAAGGGCAGATTGGTCCAGATGTTGCACGACTACGTAGAGATGTTTGCTTGGTCATATGAAGATATGTTGGGACTTAATACTGATATCGTAGTTCATCGTCTTCCAATAAAGGAAGATTGTCCTCCGGTCAATAAAAAGGTACGTCGCATGCGGCCAGATATGTCTGAAAAAACAAAAGTTAAGGTAATGAAACAGTTTGATGCAGGTTTCCTGGAAGTAACATCATACCCTCAATGGGTGGAAAATGTTGTCCCGATGTCTAAGAAAGATGGGAAAGTCTGTATGTGTGTAGACTATAGGGATTTGAATAGATCAAGCCCCAAGGATGATTTCCCACTACCTCATATTGATGTCTTGGTCAACAATACTGCTCAACACAAAGTTTTCTCCTTCATGGATGGATTCTCCGGTTACAACCAAATCAAAATGGAACCCGAAGACATGGAGGAAACCACTTTTGTTACACAGTGGGGCAACTTTTGTTATAAGGTCATGCCTTTCAGTTTGAAGAATGCAGGCGCAACCTATCAACGGGCTATGGTAGCTTTATTTCATGATATGATTCATCACGTGATAGAATTTTATGTTGATGACATGATTTCAAGGTCGCAAACTAAGGAAGAACACCTTGATCACCTCTACAAGCTATTTGAGAGGTTGAAGAAATACAAGTTGAGGTTGAATCCTAACAAGTGCATCTTCGGAGTGAGGTCTGGAAAACTCATAGGCTTCGTCGTCCGTGTTAAAGGTATTGAAGTCGACCCCGCAAAAGTCAAATCCATCCAATAAATTCCAGCTCCCTGTACTGAGAAGGAGGTCAGAGGTTTCTTAGGTCGACTCAACTATATTTCCCGGTTCATATCTCACTTAACTGCTATTTGTGAGCCAATCTTCAAATTGTTGAAGAAAGATCAAGTAGTTAGATGGAACGATGATTGCCAAGCAGCTTTTGACAAGATCAAGGAGTATCTACAAGAACCTCCAATTCTGATGCCTCCAGTTGAAGGAAGACCTCTGATTATATACTTGACTGTATGAGAGAATTCAATGGGGTGTGTGTTGAGCCAACATGACAAGTCTGGCCGAAAAGAGTATGCAATATACTACCTTAGCAAAAAGTTTACTGACTGCGAAACCAGATATTCACTGCTCGAGAAAACTTGCTTCACTTTGGCATGGGAGGCTCGCCGACTAAGACAGTATATGTTGACTCACACCACTTTATTGATTTCTAAGATGGATCCCATCAGGTATATCTTCGAGAAGCCAGCTCTCTCCGGACGAATAGCTAGATGGAAAATGATATTAACTGAATACGATATCCAGTATACTACACAAAAGCAATAAAGGGAAGTGTATTGGCAGATCATTTGGCCCATCAAGCTGTTGAGGACTACCAATCCATGGACTTTGAATTCCCGGACGAAAATATCATGCTGATAATCGACTATGAAAAGCCTGGACCTTATGATGGACCTGAACAAGGATCCCGATGGACTATGGTTTTTGATGGAGCTTCCAATGCTTTGGGTAATGGAATTGGTGCTGTGATCATTTCTCCCGAAGGTTTCCATACACCTTTCACTGCCAGACTGTGCTTCGACTGTACAAACAACATGGCAGAGTATGAAGCTTGTATCTCAGCTCTGGTAATCAATCAAGTTAAAGGAGAGTGGGATATTAAACATCCAAATTTGATCCCTTACAAAGATATTGTCCTAACCTTGATCCCATGCTTTGAAGAAGTCACTTTTGAAAATTTTCCAAGGGAAGAAAATCAGTTGGCAGATGCCTTAACAACTATGTCGTCTATGTTCAAGGTCAATTGGGATAACGAAGCTCCTAGAATTACTATTGAAAGATTTGACAAACCTGCATATTGTTATGAGATTGACACTGATGAAGAAAATCCATGGTATCATGAAGTGAGAAGGTACCTTGAAGCACAAGAGTATCCTGAGGGAGCCTTAATCAACGACAAGAAATTCCTATGAAGGTTCTCAGCCAAATTCTTCCTAAGCAATGGGATTCTGTATAGACACAACCATGATTCTACTCTGCTCCGTTGTGTAGACAGGAAAGAGGAAGAGAAAATCATGGAAGACATGCATGAAGGTATCTTTGGAACTCACTCTAGAAGGCACACTATGGCCAAGAAGATTCTGAGGGCTGGTTACTATTAGTCGACTACGGAAACTAACTGCCACCATCACTCGAGGACTTTCCCTAAGTGTCAAATCTATGCCGACAAGGTTCATGTGCCTCCAATTCCTTTGAACGTCATGACTGCTCCGTGGCCATTTGCAATGTGGAGCATTGACATGATTGGAGAGATCAATCCCACCGCCTCTAATGGACATCGTTTTATCCTTGTTGCTATTAACTACTTCACTAAATGGGTCGAAGCTGCTTCATTTGCCTCAGTCACTAAGAATGTTGTAGCCCAGTTTATCAAGCATAACCTCATCTTCCGGTACGACATCCCTGAAAGGATCATCACCGACAATGGAACCAACCTCAACAATTCTATGATCACAGAAATTTGTATGCAATTCAAAATCTATCATCATAACTCTTCTCCTTATAGACCTAAGATAAATGGTGCAGTGGAAGTTGCCAATAAAAACATAAAGAAGATTGTGCAGAAGATGGTGGTGACCTATAAATATTGGCATAAGATGCAACCATTTTCTCTTAATGGCTACCATACTTCGGCCCGAACATCAACTGGGGCAACTCCTTTCTCTTTAGTCTATGGCATGGAAGTTGAAGTGCAGATTCCTTCTCTGAGAATTATGAAAGAAGCGGGATTAGGCGAAGAGGAATGGATTCAGACAAGATTGGATCAATTGAATTTGATTGATGAAAAGAGATTGGATGTTGTTTCTCATGGCCAAATGTATCAAACGCGTATGATTAAGACATTCAACAAAAAGATCAAACCTCAAGTATATCGGGATGGCAACTTGGTAATAAAGTGCATCATTTTACCACAAGGCGATCCCAGGGGCAAATGGACTCCCACTCACGAAGGGTCGTTTGTTGTCAAGAAAGTATTCTCTGGCGGAGCTATGATGCTAACCACTATGGACCACGAAGATTTCCCATATCCCGTGAATGCGTACACAGTCAAAAAATACTACGCATAAAAAATGACCTGCTAGGTTGACATACCTAGGAAAAAATAAGGGCATCCCGACGAACCAAAAGGGTTCGAGAAAAAATTAGGGATATATACAAAAGACTGTATACCCGGCAAGTCAAAAACCTGAAAGGACGATTTAGGCCAAAATGGGTATCTTGGTGGACTGAAAACCCAAAAGGGTGGTCCAGGAAAAAGTTAAGGATAAAAAGCGTACGAATATGTCTCGTCGGATCACTAACAGTCAGCTTTATTACTAAGGTTAAAAACTTAAATGGCACTAGATCAATTCAATCAACTTCTTTTGACGGCAAGAGATGGTGTTCGAAGACATAGGGGAAATAGTGGAGTTGGAACCCAATGAGATCATTTCCATATGGCTATACAATTTTTGTTTTCACTTTGTATTCTTTTCATTTTTCGATGACTTCCTCTTACTAGGATTTCTGTCTCCCTGTACCAAATTGCCTGCTTTTAAGCAAATTATCAATACAAATATACTTTGAAGTACAAACTTTTTTTTTTCTGTTTTGAGTTCAAAAATGTCCAATGACTAAAATTGAATGAACATATGCATATGAACAAGATTAACTATTAACAAATGTTTGCACAAGGACAGTAATAAGTATTTACTCAAGGATTTAGGATATCTCCCTAGAGTTACTTCAATAAAAGTGAATTCATACATTCTCCATCCAGAGTGTCGATCAATATATCTCCTGGAAATTCTCTTCCGAGTTTGGTTTTCCAAAGCTGAGAAAGAAAACCTGTAAAAATTCTTCCTCAGATGAATACATTTCCCCAGTAAGGTCTTCAGAATACCTTCTTCGACAGGGTTAATATTCCCCAACGGACTACGATCTGCCCAGCTTAAGTTTACTTCTCAGACTATTACAAATCAACGAACAACACTCCTCATCCCCAACAGCATTGATATTATCACCAAAAGTTGTTGCGAAGCCTGGAACCCGACCAGATACCAGTTAACTTCATCCTCCTCAGACAATTAAAAGTCTAATCGTCTCTTTTATCCCCTGTCAGGGTATACGAGAATTAAATTCCCTAGTAGAGCAATGGACAACCAAGGTTCCTGAACTTTATTCCCCAAGCAGAAATCAATATTCCCCTTAGAATTTTATCTCCATAAGTAGTCAGGGATTTAGCTTCCCAAAAAACTACCCAATATTTGTCCGGGGTTTATTTTCCCAGACGAAGATAAACTTTAATAATATTTCACATTCATACATCATGACATATGCATACAAAACACATATAGCATAATCTCATTTATTTTGAGAACATCATTACACAATACATGCATCATGACATTGCATTACAACTAATTCTTTACCTTTTCAGGAAAGATCAGTCACCAAACAAATACCATCAACAACAAACATCTTATCTATTGGTTCAGTTTAAATCGACCAATGATTTATCCTGATTTCGTTCCAGTAGACACTTTCTCTGGTTCAGTTAAATCTCTCTGAAGATTTATACTGATTTATTATCCAGTTAAAGATAATTCAAGACCTCTGTTGTTTCATTTTAAATCGACCAATGATTTATCCTGATTCCATTATGGTAGACACTTTCTCTAGTTAAGTTAAATCTCTCTGAAGATTTATACCGATTCGTTATCTAATTAAATATTATTCAAGACCTCTGCTGGTACAGTTTAAATTGACCAATGATTTACCCTGATTCCGTTCTGGTAGACACTTTCTTTGGTTCAGTTAAATCACTCCAAAGATTTATACTGATTTGTTATCCAGTTAAAGATTATTCAAGACCTTTGCTGGTTCGATTTAAATTGACCAATGATTTATCCTGATTCCGTTTTGGTAGACACTTTCTCTGGTTCAATTAAATTGCTACGAAGATTTATACTGATTCATTATCGAGTTAAAGATTATTCAAGAGCTCTGTTGGTTCAATTTAAATCGACCAATGATTTATCCTGATTCTGTTCTGGTAGACACTTTCTCTGGTTCAATTAAATAGCTCCGAAGATTTATACTGATTCGTTATCCAGTTAAATATTATTCAAGACCTCTGCTAGTTCAGTTTAAATCAACCAATGATTTATCCTGATTCAGTTCTGGTAGAAACTTTCTTTGGTCTAATTAAAGCACTCCGGAGATTTATAATGATTCTTTATCCAGTTAAAGATTATTCAAGACCTCTGCTGGTTCGGTTTAAATCGACCAATGATTTATCTTGATTCTGTTTCGATAGACACTTTCTATGGTTCATTTAAATCTCTCCAAATATTTATACTGATTCTTTATCCAGTTAAAGATTATTCAAGACCTATGTTAGTTCAGTTTAAACTGACTAATGATTTATCCTGATTCCGTTCTGGTAGACACTTTCTCTAGTTCAGTTAAATCGCTCTGAAGATTTATACTGATTCACTATCCAGTTAAAGATTATTCAAGACCTCTACTGGTTCAGTTTAAATCGACCAATGATTTATCCTGATTCCGTTCCGGTAGACACTTTCTCTAGTTCAGTTAAATCGCTCCAAATATTTATACTGATTCGTTATCTAGTTAAAGATTATTCAATACCTCTGTTGGTTCAGTTTAAATCGACCAATGATTTATTCCTGATTCCGTTCCGGTAGACACTTTCTCGGGTTCAGTTAAATCACTCTGAATATTTATATTGATTTTTATCTAGTTGAAGATTACTTAAGACCTCTACTCAGTTCAGTATAAATCGAATCAAATTTTTTACTCGGATACTTCTTTCAATTAACAGTCACTTTGGATGGCATCTATAAGCCCATCTCCGGAAACATTCCATCACTCCCCAAATTTCATCTTTAAGCCCATTCCCGACACAATCAACCAACAACATTATTTCGTGCGAGTGCAAATTTCTGGGCACTCTAGTGTTCAATCACTTTCCACCTTCAAGTTACGAATGGCAGACCCACCAATCTAACACTTCAGGTTTAAGAAGATTGAACAGGGGCAACTATTATATCCTAAAATTTTCCCTCTTCTTTCTCAAGACATTTCTCACAAGATCTCCAAAAGCTCAAGTTTGCACAAGTGTTGACTAGGTCAAACCATCTCCTAAACATTGATGCCTCAAATTAGGGTTTTTGTTTTCACAAGGATAATTGGACTTCTAATGCCTAATATGACCGTCATGGATCATTATAGACCTCCAAGAATATTCATGACAAGTTTCTAGTCTTGAATCACAAATTTGCTCAATCAATTGTCCAGATGACTGAAAATCAAATATATTAGATAAAAGTCAACTATAGTCAACTTACAGTCAAACTTCATGATTTTTGGCCAACATCAACATTTTAAAGTCCTATTCATCATTTGATCAAGTATTGATCACAATCCCTCAAGAAAAGCTTTCAATTTACCAAAGGGTCAAAATGGTCAAAATTAGGGTTTTGATTATAATTGATTGATCAATGACTTTTGGACCTAGTACATGACTTAATAGCTTGAGTCATGATCTCAAGGATTCAAACATAACATGTTTACTTAATTTCATGGCTCAAAATATTTCTCAAGATTATTGAATTGATAATTGAAATTTGATCAACTGATGAAAAGTCAACTGATGCCCAAAAAGTCAAACTTTGACCTTTTTATCAAGATTTGATTTTAAAGATCACAATTCATCAAGAAATTCAAAAATATGAAGCTTGATCATTAAGAAATCAAGAAATTCAAAAGTCAATGTGAAAAGTCAAACTTCTCAAGACAGAAAATTTTCTAAGTGTTTTATACATGACAATTTCATTACTTCATGCCAATTTTTCACCAAGATGCAAGATGATTTAGAAGAAATTTTCAACATGAGAGTTGTAGATCTTGATGGTATCTACAACTTTGTATTAGATGGATCATATCCAAAAAATGCTTAGATTTTGAGTTATAAGCCCATAAAGTCATGCATTTTTTCTTAAACACTTAGTGAAATTTTGACCTAGTTTAGGCAAATTTTTGTCCCAACTTCTTGGCCATTTTTCACATAGTTCCAATTGGATTTTGAAAAAGTGGAAAACATGAAAGTTTTCAAGCTTTCCAAAATATCCAATAACTTGAAGAGATCATTTTTGAGCTAGGAGATTCGAAGAGAAGAAGATGGCATCCATTCTTGAATTGCAAGTCATTTTGGTGAATAACACATGATCCAATCTACATGCTATGCTGCACAATCTTGTGTTGCATGCCTTTTAACTTGAAAATCTCACCATAATTTAATGTTTACACAAACTTTTGAGCTATGGTCCATTTGATTTAAGCATTGTCCAAGTGATCTTTCCATTTTTGGCACAAAGTTAACATTACCATTCTTGCAAAGTAGCTTTAATCACAAAGTCAGCTCTTCTGGAGCCTCTAACTTGTTCTTTCTACACCCACTCAACACACAAAATTAGACAAGCATGCTTAAATTATCCAACAACTCTATGGAGAAAAGTACAAAGCATTGGAATTATGATCTTCAAGCTTGCTTCATGTACAATCCAACCTAGCCACAACATGTGATCTTAAAAAATCAGATCAACCCTTGTCTTAAAACCTCTTGCCTATAAATAGAGAGGTCATTTTCAAGATAAAGGCCAAATTTTGGTATCAGATATGTGATGTCGAAAGAGATGTCATGACACAAATATCTGTTTGCAAGTAAGGTGCAGTAATATCAAAAGCAGTAAAAACACAAGAGATTGTTCACCCAGTTCAGTGTACAACAACACCTACTATGGGGGCTATCAAGCCAGGGATAAGTTCACTAAATAGTATCAATTCATAGACCCTCAGTAAACAACCAATTTACGATCTAATCACTACCCAAGCTAAACTTCTACCTAAGACTCACCTAGGTATGAGGCCATCCTCAAGTCCCTTCAATCACTTACAGAATTAATAAGTTTGAAACACTTCAATCATTAAATTATTAAAAGCTTATGAATGATACACAATTAACAACCCAGATAACAACTCAAGTACTTAAACTAATACTTAGAGTGTATTACAAATAATAAGCCTAAACTTATAATCAGAAAGAAAGTGTTCTTCTTCAAAAATTTCTTTTCTTTGAATAAGGTAACGAGTCCTTATATATGCGCAGCTTTGGGCTTGGGCTTGAAAACAAATATTCAAATATTTTGAATATTTCCATAAAAGCAGACTAAGATGCAATTTGAAAAATATTCCTCCATATTTTTCGCAACTTGTAGTTCATAAATCCTGAGTTATAGAGTGTGGGAAATCAGGAAACAAAAGAGTTCACTGATTTTGGGCTGAGATCAGTTCAGTAGGCAGATGTCAAGACATCTTCTTTGACATCATTCAAAACAGTTTTGCTCCAAATGTTAAGACATTTAGCAAAACATTAACAAGTCTTGTTTTACCAAAATTGCTGCCAATAAACACTTACAAACTCCCCCTTTGGCAAATTTTGGCTAAAACATTGTTAGAGTATTTTATCAGAGCAATAACACAATTATCAAAGCATTATCAGGGCAGCAGCAAGCAAGGCATTCAAAACATACATTCAATTAGCATTTAGTTGTTAACACAGGGAGATGTCCAAACATCTTCTGGGACATGAGGCCCCCCCTCAAGTATTGAGCTCCCCCTCAATCAATGGTCAGTGGTTAGTGGTTAGTCACCCACTCACTCAGTTTCTCTCCCCCTTTTTATTCATAATATGACAAAGAAAAGATGTAATCAAAGGAATATCAGTATTAGGGTACATACCATAAAATTCAAATGTCAAGCACATGTAAGTGCCAAAAAAAGGAAACAAATTGTTCAGAGAAACATCAAATAGTCTAACTGTCATCCTTACCAGTTGACTTGGTTGAACCAAAACTTCTTTCCTCACTGGAATCTTCACCTTCAGAGCTCACTGCATCATCAAGGTTGCTATCCTTTTGCAGGTCCTTGATCATCTTTTCAAAGACTAGCTTCCTAGCTGAGCTCACTCTGATCACATCATCTAATTCCTTGCAAGCTTCCTTTAGTTCATTGATCATATCATCCTTAGTGGAGGTCTTGTCAGCAGGAGCAGATGTTAAAACAATGTCTGGGACATGTTTTCCAGAAAAGAGCTTAAAGTGGAAGGTCAAGGCAGACTCCCTTTTGCACACAACATCATTTCCACTTAGAATTCCAGGATGCTGATTTAGGATAATTCCACAGAGGAGGGAAGGAAAAGAAATTGGCATCTTGATGGCACAAGTTCCTGCATGTTTGATGGTCTGATCAAAGATATAAGTCCCATAATCAAAAAGTTTTTGGTTTCCAATAGCATAAACAAACTTTCCTAAACCAATGGAGATGGTTGAAGTGTGATTAGTGGGGACCCAATTTGCAGCTCCAATCCTGTGTAAAATAGCATATTTTACACTCAGTTTGCTGACAGGAAGTTTGTTTTTCATTGGCCACTCACTTACTTGATTGGCAGTAATGGCTCTACATACTTGATTGTTTGTAACTTCGAGCTCACAACAGACATCTTCAGATCTATCTAGAAATTTGTTTATAATGGCAGGAGAAAATTCAACACACTTTCCTATAACAAAAACCTTTCTATATTCCCTAGTCTTATGGTCAACATAACCAACAGGAATATTAACAATAAACTCCTTAACAAGAGTTTCATAGCAATTTGCAAACCTGGTGACTGTTTTCATCAGTCCAGCATAGGAGATCGGTTCCATGATTTCCTTACACTCCAAGGTACGAACTCCCAGCTCTCTCTCCAGGGAAATCCTTCTTTGATACACATACTTCCACTTTTCAGCATTCCCAACAGAGTGAAAGGAGATGTTGTCAAGTGGGGCATCAGGAACCCTAACAAATAATTTCTTAGTTGCATAATTTTTGATAGGAGAGATGTCCTGGACATCTTGATCGACATCATACTTAGAGTCAGTCTCTTAAACTAGAACAACTTTCTTCTTACTCTTGGACCTTTTTAGAGCATCCTCATCATCATCAGCAGAGGTAACATGTCTAGCTATTCTCTTGCTAGAAGGAAGGACCACTTTACTTCCTGCTTTTGGGGGTCCATACATGGTTTTATTCTTGATAGTCTTGGGAGGGGGTGTGATGCTTGCATATTTCACTATCCTGGACTTTAGCCTTCTAGAAATACTAGGTACAACATTAGTGATGAGCTCATTGTCAGAGAGCTCTTCAACATTGATAACATCCACATCATTGTGACATTCTCCATCCTTTGAGGCAGTAACATTTTCTTCTACATTTTGTTCATCGTGATCAACATTTTCTTCTTCCATATCTTTTAGGCCAGAGGTAGCAAGCTTCTCAAGTTTTCTATCAGCAGCATCATTCTTGGTTGATTCAACAGCACCATTTTTGGATGATTCAGCAACATCATTCTTAGGGTTACATCCTTTGTCAGCTGAAGGGGGCATACGAGCAAGGGGATTAGAAATCCTAGGCACAATAAATCCTTCATTTAAAACTCTGTCCACAAGCCTTCTGATGCTTCTATCAACATTGGCAGCTTCTTCTTTAGTTCTATTGTCAGTGGCAAAAGAGGAGTTTCCTTTATTATCTTTTGATTTCTTGGCTGGTGATGATCTAGGTTTCTTGACCTTTTTTATCAAGTGGAGGGATCGTTGATAGAGGAGTAACATCTAGTACTCTGTCATGAGAAAGATTTTCATTTGCATATTTTGAGGAAGATGATGTGTGATGTTGAGACATGTTTGAAAAATTTCTGGCACGGAGATGAAGAATGGCAAGGGTTCTTCTTCTGTTGATGAGAATGAAGAGTTTGTGAAAGTAGAGAGAGGAGAAGTAGTAGCGTGTGGGAAACAATTTTAGGCAGTCTTGTAATGATTGTTTTCTAAAATTTATGTGTTGGAAACACAAAGAATATAATACCACTTTAATGATATTACCACACACTTTTAATTGCTACAAACCCTCATATAAACATATCCCTAATTTTCCTCTTAAATTCTCAAATTGATTAGCATCCAAGGCCTTTGTGAAGATCTCAACCAGTTGCAATTCAGTGGCTACATGTTCTAAGGCCACAATTTTTTCTTCAACAAGCTCTCTTATGAAGTGATGACGGATGTCAATATGCTTGGTCCTGCTATGTTGAATAGTATTCTTTGAAATGTTTATGGCGCTTAATTTTTTACAAAATAATGTCATGACATCTTGTTTGACATTGTATTCTGTTAACATTTGTTTCATCCAAACCAATTGAGAACAGCTGCTTCTTGCAGCAATGTACTCAGCCTCAGTATTTGATAGAGACACACAATTTTTCTTCTTGCTGAACCAAGATATGAGGTTATTTCCTAGAAAGAAGCATCCTCCTGATGTACTCTTTCTATCATCAACACTCCCTGCCCAATCAGCATCACAAAAACCAGTTAAGGCGGAATTTGATCCATGAGAGTACATCATACCATAGTCACTTGTCCCATTCACATATTTGAGAATCCTCTTTACATGGTTGGCATGGCTAACTTTGGGATCAACCTGATATCTTGTACACACTCCTACAATAAAGGCAATGTCTGGTCTGCTAGCGGTGAGATATAAAAGACTTCCTATCATGCTTCTGTAGAGACTTTGATCTACACTCACTCCTTTTTCATCTTTAGTCAACTTCGGATGTGTGGGAGCAGGGTTTCTTTTGTGACTTGCATTCTCCATCCCAAACTTCTTTATTGTATTCTTGGCATATTTTCTCTGAGATAAAAATATGGAGTCTTCCATTTGTTTAACTTGCAGGCCAAGAAAATAGGTTAGTTCACCAACTAGACTCATTTCAAATTCAGACAGCATCTGCTTGAAAAAATGTTGAACCATCTCATTTGACATCCCACCAAATACAATATCATCAACATAGATTTGAGCAATCATAATCTTCCCTTCTTCTTCTTTGGCAAAGAGAGTATTGTCTATGCCACCTTTCCTATATCCATTTTCCCCAAGGAATACTGTTAGCCTCTCATACCAAGCTCTTGGAGCTTGCTTCAATCCATACAAAGCTTTCTTTACTTTATAGACATGTTTAGGAAAGCTTGGATCAAAAAATACTTTTGGTTGCTCAACAAAAACTTCTTCATTCAGGTATCCATTCAAGAAGGCACTTTTTACATCCATTTGTAACAATTTAAATTTCAAAACGCATGCAACTCCTAACAGAAGTCTGATTGATTCAAGTCTAGCCACAAGAGAAAAGGTTTCATCAAAGCCCACTCCTTCAATTTGAGTGTACCCTTGAGGAACTATCCTTGCCTTATTTCTAGTGACCACCCCTTTTTCATTAGATTTATTCTTGTATACCCATTTAGTGTCAATCACATTTGTCCCTTCGGGTCTTGGGACCAGATCCCAAACTTCATTCCTACTAAATTGTTCCAGCTCCTCTTGCATAGCATTAATCCAGAACTCATCAGTTAGGGCCTCTTTTACATTCTTAGGCTCAATTTTTTATACAAAGAAAGAGTTAGAAATTCCTTCTCTTGATCTGGTAGTAACTCCCTTGTTTGGATCTCCTATGATGAGCTCCTTAGGATGATCTTTCTGAGTTCTGATTGAAGGTCCTTTATTGAGATGACTAGGATGGGGATCTTCTTGAGGAGGATTAGAATCAATACTTATGTCATTTGATTCAGTTGGACTATCAGGCAAAGATGTTCCAACATCTTCTGAGACATCTTCTTCAACATTCCATCATCTATCATCAATAGTGACATTTATTGACTCCATCATTACTTTGGTTCTGGAGTTAAACACTTTGTTTGCTCTGCTGTTTGTAGAGTATCCCAGGAATATTCCTTCATCGCTCTTGGGATCCATCTTCCTTCTTTGTTTGCTATCAGCTAAGATGTAACATTTACTTCCAAAAACATGAAAGTATTTTATACTTGGTTTTCTTCCCTTCCATATTTCATACAGAGTAGCTGAAGTGCCTTTCTTTAGAGTGACTCTGTTATGAATGTAGCATGCAATATTTATAGCTTCAGTCCAGAAATGGTAGGGAAGCTTCTTAGCATGAATCATGGCTCTAGAAGATTCTTGGAGAGTCTTATTCTTGCATTCTACAATCTCATTTTGTTGAGGCGTAATGGGAGAAGAGAGTTCATGGTTGATTCCTTCAAAGGACCAAAACTCAGCAAATTTGTTGTTCTCAAATTCTCTTCCATGATCGCTCCTAATTCTTATGACATGACTTTCCTTTTCCCTTTGATGTTTTTGACAAATATCTTTGAATACTTCAAAAGTTTCTGATTTTTCTCTAATAAAGCTTATCCATGTATATCTAGAAAATTCATCTACAACAACATAGGCATACTTCTTACCACCAAGACTTTCAACTTGCATAGGACCCATCAAGTCCATGTGAAGAAGTTCCATTACTTTTGATGTAGTAAGATGTTGAATCTTCTAATGTGACATCTTAGTCTGCTTTCCAATTTGACAGTCACCACATACCCTTCTTTCTTCTATCTTGAGCTTAGGAATCCCTCTCACTGCTTCTTCAGATATAATTCTCTTCATACCTTTCAGATGCAAGTGCCCCAATTTTTGAAGCCATAGTTTAACCTCATTCTCTTTGGCTGAAACACATGTTTAGGAGAGGTTTAAATCTTGAGGAACCCATAGATAACAGTTGTCTTTAGATCTGATTCCTTTCACGACAACTTCATTCTTTTCATTGCACACTAGACATTCTTCTTTAGAGAAGTTAACTTTGAATCCTTGATCACATAGTTGGCTTATACTTATTAGGTTAGATGTTAACCCTTTTACAAGTAACACATTATCAAGTTTAGGAACTCCTGAAAGTCAAGCTTGCCAAAACCTTTGATTTCTCCTTTTTCTCCATCACTAAAAGTCACATAACTGGTGGAATGAGATTTGACATCCACCAACAGATTCTTGACACTTGTCATGTGTCTAGAACAACCACTGTTAAAGTACCAGTCATCTTTGGTTGATACTTTGAGAGAGGTGTGGGCAATGAGACTTCTAACATTGGACTTAAGAACCCATTGTTTCTTCTTTTTTCTGTTTTGGGGAATCTTATCATTTTTAGGAGGAGGAGAATTTTTAGGATACCCATACAGCTTGAAACAGAAGGGCCTTATATGTCCAAGCCTTCCACAGTGATGACATTTCCAGGGATGGGGATTCTCTCTGGTGTGATTAAGATTTTTCTTCCCATGATGTCCTTTCTTCACATGGGGTTTCCCAAGATGTCCTTTCTTATCATGATGTTTGCCCACATGTTGAGACATCTGATTCAACATCTTTGATTTAGCCTTGGCATGTGTGAAAACAGATGCAGGTTGTTTGCCATGATGTTCATTCTTTATATGATGTCTTCCAGGATGTCCTTTCTTACCATGATGTTGAGACATTTTATTCGACGTCTTTGGTTTAGGCTTGGCATGAGTGGAAACAGATGAAGGCTCTTCTGAGTTAGGTTCCTTTTTCTCATTGAAACCTAAACCACTTTTATCTCATGTCACTCTTCCTGCTTGGAGAATTTCATCCAATGTGTCAGACCCATTATTTAGCATCTTGAGAGATTTAACCATTCTATTAAGATTTGAATTTAGAGAGGACACTTCACTTTCCAGATCAGAAATAGTTTTAAGGTGCTCTTCCCTTTCCTCCTTCAACTGAGTTATAAGGGCTTTCTATTTCTCCCCTTCAAGACATACTTCTGCACTTCTGAGACATAATTCTTTATATGAAGCAGCTAACTCATCAAAGGTTAGTTCCCCATCACTAGAATCTTCATCAGATACATATTTGCTTGTTAATGCTTTCACATATTTGGCAGATTCTTCAAGATTACTCTCTGAGTCCTCTTCAGACCAAGTAACAGATAGATTCTTCTTCTGTTTCTTTAGATATGTAGGACATTCAGCTCTGATGTGACCAAAGCCTTCACATTCACGACATTGTATTCCCTTACCTTGAGAATTTTTTCTGCATCCCTTTTTCTTCCCATGTCAGATGAGATGTTCTTGACATTTGACCTTTGGTTCCAGTCCATTCTTTTTATCACTTTATTAAATTGTCTTCCAAGCATAGATAGGGCATTTGATATTCCACCATCTGAATCCAGATCACATTTCTCTTCTTCATCTTCAGTATTGGATACAAAAGCTATGCTTTTGTTTTTCTTCTCATATCTTTCATTTATGCTCAATTCAAATGTCAGAAGGGATCCAACAAGTTCATCCACTTTCATTTTGTCAATGTCCTGGGCTTCTTCTATAGTAGTTACCTTCATATCCAATCTCTTGGGAAGATACCTGAGCATCTTTCTCACTAATTTGTCTTCAAGTATTTTCTCTCCTAAAGCACTTGAAGCATTAGCAATTTCAAGGATGTTCATATGGAAGTCATTTATACTTTCATCGTCTTTCATCCTTAAGTTCTCAAATTTTATGGTGAGCAGCTGAAGTCTTGACATCTTAACTTTGGATGTGCCTTCATGAGTAGATTGAAGAATTCCCCATGCATCCTTAGAAACTTCACAAGTATTCACCAATATGAAAATATTCTTATCAATTCCATTGAATATGGTATTCAAGGCTTTATATTTTCCAAGAGCAATCTCATCTTCTTCCTTAGACCAATCTTCTTCTGGTTTTAATTCAGAATTAGGTTCTTCATTTTCACCCAATTTGACAGGGTGATTCCATCCTCTTAAAACAGCTTTCCAAGCTCTGCTGTCTAAGGACTTTAGAAAGGCGACCATACGTGGTTTCCAGTAGTCATAATTGCTTCCATCCAGAATGGGTGGTCTATTCACAAATCCTCCTTCCTTGTCCATGTTACCAGAAAGTATCTTCCCTGGATCTCACCTAGATAAAGAGCAGGATGTCTGCTCTAATACCAATTGAAATTCTTGTATCAGATATGTGATGCCTAAAGAGATGTCATGACACAATATCTGTTTGCAAGTAAGGTGCAGTAAAATCAAAAGATGTAAAAACACAAGAGATTGTTCACCCAGTTCAGTGTACAACAACACCTACTCTTGGGGCTACCAAGCCAGGGACAACTTCACTAAATAGTATCAATTCATAGACCCTCAGTAAACAACCAGTTTACGATCTAATCACTTAATCACTACCCAAGCTAAACTTCTACCTAAGACTCACCTAGGTATGAGGCCATCCTCAAGTCCCTTCAATCACTTACATAATTAATAAGTTTGAAACACATAAATCATTCAATGCTTAAAAGCTTATGAATGATACACAATTAACAACCAAAATAACAATTCAAGTACTTAAAGTAATACTTAGAGTGTATTGCAAATAACAAGCCTAAACTTCTAATCAGAAAGAAAGTATTCTTCTTCAAAAATTTCTTTTCTTTGAATAAGGTAATGAGTCCTTATATATGCGCAGCTTTGGGCTTGGGCTTGAAAACAAATATTCAAATATTTTGAATATTTCCATAAAAATAGGCTAAGATGCAATTTGAAAAATATTCCTCCATACTTTTCGCAACCTGTAGTTCACAAATCTTGAGTTATAAAGTGCTGGAAATCAGAAAACAAAAGACTTATCTGATTTTGGGATGAGATCAGTTCAGTAGGCAAATGTCAAGACATCTGCTTTGACATCCTTCAAAACAGTTTTGCTCCAAATGTTAAGACATTTAGAAAAACATTAACACGTCTTGTTTTACCAAAATTGCTGCCAATAAACACTTACAAAAGGGAATGAACAAACCCTTAAAACTCTATACTCTCAAAAAACCTGAATTGTCCACAAAACCTCCATTTTTGAGCTATGAAGTCCAGGTCTTTGAACCTCTCACACCATGCAAGTTTTGCCCACACAAATCATCCAAATACTTCATATACATCACATAGAAGTTGTTAAAACACAAGAACAAGTTATGTAACATCATTATCACCATCTTCCAAACTCAAAAACAGTGCTTTGCAACTTGACTTGGTTAGAGTGATTCAACAACTTTCAACAAAAATTAAGGATTGGAACAACTTCTAGGAGGTCCAAAGGAGCTCAATCAATCATCACTTCGCACTCAGAAACATCCATACGTGTTCTAAAGATTTCACTTCAAGAGGTAAGTTTTCTCAAACTGTGATATCCTTATCCATATATCATTTGCTTTCATTTTCAAAAGAATAAGACAGGACAAATCAAGGCATAAGAGTGCAAATATTTAGAAATTTCAAAAGAATGTTTCAGAAGCCCCGAAACAGGCGGCCGTGTCACTGGACACGGGTCGTGTCAGGGAGAAAACTTAACAAAAATTCAGGGAAGGGGCTAACACGGGTGCCCTTGTCACACGAAATGGCCCGTGTTAATTCAACTGGTTCAAAAACGTGCAAAAAATAGGCTGACACGGGCGCCCGTGTGACACGACAGGGCCCGTGTCATTTTAGCTGGACAGAAAAACATGTGCTAAGCTAGGAATAGGTCCTGACACGTATGCTTGTGTCCACGGACACGGCCCGTGTCAGCTCAGGCATCAAATTTCCTAATTTTGAGATTTTTTTAAAGATAACTTTGGACATATTACATTGCTTGGAGATGACCTAATTCCATAAAACCATTTTTCTAAATAAAACACCAAAAATATTTTTCTAAACAATTAGTTTTCTTTTTTAAGTTAACTTAGACCCAGGTTTTTGTTCAAGTAATTGAAACTACAAAACCTATTCTATCAAAAAACCATAAAAAAATTCCTTTTCACTTTACATCTTCTTGCGCATTTTACTATTTTACATTATAAATTATGTAAATGTCAAATCCTTGTAATAGTAATTAGGGTTTATTTTTACTTGTCATCCCCATTTGTAAATTTGTATCCCCCATCCCCCAAAGTATTGTAATAGCGTAGGACTTTTAATTTCCGCAATTTATCACTTTCCATATTATTGCTAGTAATTAGGGCTTGTATGGAAAGACTTAAAAACAAACAATAGACAACCCTAATTCAAGACAAATTAAATGAAAACAATACACTTTTCACACACGTGCCTCTAGGGTAACTCACACTTGTTGCCTTCGGATGAAAACAATCATGTCCCTTAGACGTGGGATACTTTAGCAAAGACCCTCGACTACAAGATCATAGTCCCTCGATGACCCTTCGATGTTTCCTTCAGTAAACGATCTTAGACCCTTACGACAAATTGCTAAGGTATCCTACAATGTTACCTTCTATGACTGTATGATGACCCACACCTGTCCCTTCACATCCAATGATAAGGTTTCTTACTAACTAATGGTAAGATAACACTATTTAAAGGAGGAGGAAAAGAACAAAGAATTTCTTCTGAGTAGGTAGAACGCTCGTAGTTGATTTCTCACAAACATTTCCAAATAAAACATATTTCAAACACACCAACACTTTCATGAAATAATTTCAAAAGTCAACACTTTGTATACATTCTTATAGAGATGAGAACCATTACAAAGTTCGCCTAAACGAAGTCACTTTTCAAAAATACTTTCAAACAAACACAAACACATTTCACAAAGCATTTCAAAGTGAGTTAAGAAATTAAGAGCCCGTAGATAACTACGGATGAAAAGGGTGCTAACACCTTCCCTTTTCATAACCTACCGCCCGAACTCAAGAAAATTCTCAAAAGGTCTTTCATGTTCTTTTCACCTTTTCCTTTATTGGATAAAAGAAAAGTCGACGACGACTCTTTCTATCCGCAACATTTGCGATCAAACGTAAAACACTCAAGTCAGTTCTCCCACCATATTACAGTACTCAAGAAGATTTTTCTACCTCACCTCGATTCATGTGGTAAATAGACACCCAACTATAAAGGTCCATATGTGGTAAAAACAACATTCTTCGGTGGTGGTCTCATCCTCACAACAATGGATGGGGAAGAACTGCCACATCCAGCAAACTCAAACACAGTCAAAAAATACTATGTATAAAAAGCTCGTTAAGTTTGGACCCTAAATAGGCGACTTAGGCAAAAAAGAGCGCCCTGGTGGATTGAAAACCCTAAAGGGCGATCCAGACAAAAATTAGGGACATACGCAAAAAAAAATTCACGGTGGATTGAAAACCCGAGAGGGTGATCCAGGAAAAAATTAGGGATCTTATTCAAAAATAAAGAACAAAAAGACTGCGATCCAAGAACTACAACTGCAAACCACAGAGGAAGAGATTAATCAAAACCATTTAACTTAGAAGCAAAGGAGATTAGAGCTATCAAAAGAACATTAGAGAAACAATAGTAACGATTATCATTCTCATTTTCGTTTTCAGTTTAAAAACTTTATGTAATTACCTCTTTCAAGGAATTGCATCTTGTACGCTCGCCTATTCAGAGGCATATTTATCAATAAAACATCGACTTTTTCAAATCTTTCAACTGTGTTTTTCTTTTTGGAATTGTTTGCAAAATACTATGATTATTTTTGTGAATATTGTGTTGAAATAATTTTCTAGATTTGGAAAATAAAAGCATTTGAGGAAACATCAAAAAGCATTTTGGTTAGAAAAACATCAAAAGAAAATCCACGCCTACGTCCATGTCCATTGTCTACGCCTTCATATACAACCGCGTCCTCACATATGTCTGCGCCTGCGATACAAATATCAAAATCTTGTTGACACTCATTCATCTTATTCAAATCAATTAAAAATACCATGACGATACAACATACAATATCGGAGAGAGTTGGTGATACAAAACCAATGGTTTAAAGGGGAGAATATCAAAATTGACAATAAGCATTTGGGGCATACACAGGCACTTGGTGCATATACATTTGGGGAATATACAAACATTTGGGGTATATACAAAAAACCCAATGCTTATACATTTTTGGGTTCCGTATAAATCTAGGACATTATGCATATATATCATACATGGGATTTTCCAAACATACTTTGGGTAAAACCAATATCTTTGGGCCCTTTGGCAGATTATCAAAATAAAGGATTACCTTGGTTAAGAACAGACACAACCGATAAAAATCCGATCTCATCTTTGATCTAGTTATCTAAGATGTGATCATCAAAAACACTTTTTCAATCATCTACCCATAGGTCGTGGTAGGTGTGAGAATTACCATATTCATACTATTCATTCCTTAGGTTGCAATGAATACGTGAATTCACCTTTGTGCCGTTTATCCCCTAGGTAGTGGTAAGCGCGTAAATTCTTCAAATATTTATCCCCCAGGTTGCGATAGGTATGCGGATTATCAGGGTTATATTATTCATCCCCTAGGTTGTGATGAATAATATAAGCCCACCCATGTTGTCGTTATCCCCTAGGTGTCGTACCCCAAACTTGTCCTACCGCGATGATTTTATTTTTCGAGATTAAAATAGAAGAAATATTTAATTAAGGATGGTAGAGCAGTATCTAATGGCTCATCTTTATCCGACTAGGGGGTACTTTAAATTCAGGAAAGCGGGGCTTTCAAAACCAGGAAGACTCGTGTATTCGTAAACCTATTCGCAAAGTATGTTGGCCAATGACCCATGCAAATTCGAAAACAGAAAATTATTTTAAAAGAAAAAGGAGATAATAATTACTAGGTTATTGAATTATTAAGTCCACTTATGTTTAATTTGATAGTAATTAATAATTAAGTTTTAATTAATAAAACCAATTTTAGTGTTATTAAAAAAGGGGGGTGAAAACTTCAAGTCCATTAGAATTCAGGGCCCATTTTTGTTTTGATTGAGTAGCAAAGGGGGGTGTGATTACAAATTTATTGGACCATTAAAATTTGTTATGAAACATTATATTGAGAATTGATTATTAAAATACTCTGTTATTTTATTAAGCGTTTTTATAATTAAGTTATTAAGAGATCTATTATAATTATTTTTAAACTATTTAATTAGATTTTTTTTATTAAGAAGATTTGTTTCATAAGGCCATTTGGGCCCAATTGAAAAAAGTTTTTGGTGTTTATTTAAAACATATTTAAAGAATATAATGTTGCTGTAAACAAAGAAATGGTGTTACTGGGGCTGGTGAATAAAGACTAATGAAGGCCCAATGTAATAAGATAACAACGCAAGGCCCAATTGGAAAAAAAATGGACACTGTACAAATCTAAACCAAAATTAGCGCATATGATTGCTTTTTTACAACTACTGTAGAGATTGAAAATAGAATCAAATCAACAAATCTGTGCATTACTAAATCAAACCTTCAACATATTACAATATTCAAGAAATCTCAGAATCAATTAACCAAAATCAAGCAATATCAGTATCATTACAAATCAGATTTACAACAAAATTACAAGATCTAACTAAACAAAATCTGGAAATATAATATATTACAGAAATCTGAGAATAAATTACCAAACCCTAAATCAAAATACAATCAATAAACATAATCAACTACAATCAAAAGCAATAAGCAGAATCAATCAATATATTACAATTCCTAATTCCTATCCCTAAATCATTGCTAATAATCTCTAACAGCAACTCCAAACCCTAAAATAAAAAGCTATAAATACAAGAAAGAATAAAGAAAGGGGGAGGATTCAGTTTACGAAGAAGGATACCACAAAGTGTTGAACGACGGAGAAGTGAGAGAAGCTTGAATCTGACGAGTAAGTCGAAGCCATCGTAAGCCAGTACCATTGAAGAAGGGAAGAACGGTTGGGGTTTCGTTGTCGGAAACCACAACCATCGTTGATGGCCGCCTTCACTCACTCATCGTCGCCTTCAACACCGGACATACGGGAGAGGGTAACTCTATCTCTTCATTTTTGTTGTTTGCTTGATGTTGGGCTAAGGGTTTGTGGGGGGTAGATTTTGTTTTCCATAACTGTCGCCGGAGAGGTAAGGCTTTAGGGTTTAGGGTGGAAACAGAGAGGAAGGAGATGAAGGGATGTGTGTTCAGGAGAGAGAGAGAGAGAGAGAGAGAGAGAGAGAGAGAGAGAGAGAGAGATGAAGATGCATTTTACTATAAAACAAAATTATGAAAAATGAATAAAAATAAATCTTGTATGTTCAGTCCGATCCAATACACACGCCTAAAACACTTATCGTGCTCCCTTGAAATTGTATTTGTGTGATCATAAATGAACGGCCGTGAGGCCAAGTCCATCGTAAACATGATGCACCCTCGCGACACACAATAACACGGACCACTTCGAAGTTTGCGTAATGGGCTAAGCCCATTGATTCTAACACCCCCTTTTTGTTATTAACAAAGCATTCGCACCCCCCTGCCTGGACTCATGTTTGGGCCTAATTCAAATTATTTACAACACTCCCTGCTTTTACTTATTAATTAGAAACTGCACCCCCCCTGAATTTAGTTTATTTAATCTCTTTTATAATTCTTTCTAATTTTTTTTATACACACACACACACACACACACACACACACACACACACACACACACACACACACACACACACACACACACACACACACACACACACACACACACACACACACACACACACACACACACACACACACACACACACACACACACACACACACACACACACATATATATATATATATATATATATATATATATATATATATATATATATATATATATATATATATATATATATATATATATATATATATATATATATATATATATATATATATATATATATATATATATATATATATATATATATATATATATATATATATATATATATATATATATATATAATAATAATTATTATTATTATTATCAAATAGTGATTTTTTTTGTTATTATTATATTTGCTATTATTACTATTATCAATATTTGTTTTCTATTTACTATTCTTATATTTTACTTACTATCTAAATATTATTATATGATCAAATGAATTATTTTTATATGAAAATTGCATATGTTATTTTATATATTATTTGCATTAAAATATTTTCTAATCATGCATTAATCAAGAACTTTGCAATTAATACGATTAAAAAACACAAACAAATCATCAAACTATTTTTTTCGCAATAAATTAATCTAGACAATTGTTTTTGCAAAAGGGTTTCAAACAGATTTTGACTTACTGCGCATTTAGTCAAAATCTTCGCAATCACCACTCCCGACCAAAGTGCGAGGTGATTCAAAAATATGTTTGCAAACCCCTAAAAAACACCAACCCCATACGAACTACGAATTGGGACTCTGATTCCTCATAAGAGGATATGTAGGCATACGATCAAAAATCATGGCGAGGCTTTATAATTAAAACTTAAAATCCTGTTTACCTCAAATCTAAACCTAGAACCTAGTATCCTTGTGATCAAGGTAGATGAAAGGTGCCTAACACATTCCTTTCGTATAATTGAGTTTGAAACCTAGAATCTCTGCGAATTAGGGTTTTCTGTTAGATTCACTTCCCTTAGGATAAAAACTAATAGTGGCGACTTTGATTTAAAAACCATTCGCAACAATTGGCGACTCTGCTAGGAATTCTCCTTAACCCTAGGTTTAGGTATTTTTGGGTTTTTATTTTTATTTGCTTTATTTATTGCATTTATCTATTTTATCGCATTTATTTATTTATTGTCAATTTCTCTTATCATATATTTACTGCGTGGCGGGATTTTCTATCTCAAAAATATTTTCAGTATAACCCTTAGAAAGAAGGTTCGTCTATTAGCTTAGGGGGTACATCATCCCTGCGAGTTTATGTGACGACTTCGCCTAGAGTCAGTGAAGTTCTAAAAAAGGAATACTTATCGAGAGATATCCTCTTGACGAGTAGGACTTTGGAAGGTCACCCATGACTCTTTGTAACGACCTTAACCTAAAATCTCATGACGAGACCTTTCACGACTTTGAGACGAAGGTTCAGTCTGTAAAGAGGCTCCACCTAAGGGAGGCCCTTCTGCCTTTTTCCTCTGGTGTTATTCATGATACCCTTAAGGAAACCACCTCCTGGGAGGGTAGATTTACTGTAGTTCAGAATTAAGGAGCCTACCTTATAGGGGTACCCATCATAAAAACCTGTCACAAAATCCTGTTACTCAACCCAACACTTATACATTCATGCATTCATATATATCTCATATTCATCATTTGCTTCTTTTATCTGTCTTATTCAAAGGGTACAAGATAAAAAATAACAAAATCAAGATTTTGGGTGACTGTCTTAAAAATGGATACCAGAGGGAACCAACTTGTCTGCGTCAATACCTTCAATCCTAACCTTTCTGAAATCAAAACTATAAAGGGGAAATTATCTGAGAGAGCTATGAAGATGTATGCTCGCCGCTATGGGGACACCCTTGACTTGACTAAAGTAGAGGTTCAAATGGATGTAGTCTCTGCCTTAATTCAGTTTTATGACCCTCCATTGAGATGTTTCACCTTTCAAGACTTCCAGCTAGCATCGGCTCTAGAAGAATTTGATAGAATTCTAAATTTTTTATAAGAAAAGGCTTATGTAGGTATTGGACAAACTGTTGAAATCAAAGTTTTGTCAAAAGACTTAGGGATTCCCTACCCTGAGTTACCACAAAATTACCGAAGAGAAGGTCCGATACAAGGAATCAAAAGGATATACTTTGAAGCTAAGGCACTAGAATTTGCTAATTATAAGGAGTGAGAATCTTGTGTTGATTTGTTTAGGGCTATTGGTATTTGGTGTAATTTTATTTCCTCGTACTGTGGACTATATTGACCCCGCGACCATTAGCATATTTTGGGGTGCGAAAGTCTTTAATACAGATCCTACTCCCACTTTGCTTACTGACATTTATTACACTTTGCATATGATGTATGAAAGGAGAAAAGGCACGCTAAATTGTTGCATCATGCTTCTATATACTTGGTTCATGACTCATCTTTACAAAGAAGACTATATGATCCTAGACTTGGCCAGACATGAGTGGCCACAGAAATTAAGGTCTCTCACTGCAAACTCTGTATTATGGTATGTGTGATACGGTGGAAGAACTGACTTTTTTTTGGAATGCTGGTTTGCGTTTTGTGTTTTGTATTCGCAAAATGTCGCGGTAAGCAAGAGTCTCCACCGACTTTTATTTTATCCAACAAGGAAAGGAAAAAAGCACAGAAAAATTCCTTTTTTGAGATATTTCTCGGGTTCGAGGGGTAGATTATAGAAAGGGAAGGTTTTAGCACCCTTTCTATCCGTGGTTATCCACGGACTCTTAGGTACTTGCTCAATTGTTTTCAAAATTGCTTTCTTTGTGCTTATAGGTTTTGAAAAAGTTTTTTTGTTTTGAAAACTTTGATTTAAATCTTGCTTCTATCCTCAAGAGTGTATGAAGTGTTTTTGAAAACTTTGTTCGCAAAGGAGTGTAAGTGTACAAAAAAGATTTTGTTTTTTGAAAGAGAAAGTATCTAAGAACCATCTACCTACTCAAAAAAGGAATCATTCTATGCTAATTTCCTTTAGGCAATGCTATCCCACTATTGATGAGTAGGTAGCACCGTCGTTGGAATTTGAGGGTCAATTCGAATGCGGGACTTATGGTCACTAAAGCAATGTTAGGACGCCTTAGCGGTAACCCTAATGTCTTAGATCATTTGTTTGAGGCAACAATATCCGAGGCAACCATTTCGAGGCAACTATGATCTTTTAGACAAGAGGGCGACCTCTAAAGTGACCTATACTCAATGATCATGTGCGAAGGCAACCAAGTGGGGTGTACCCTAAGAGTGCGCATGTGCGAGTGTGTCGTTTTCAGTTATTTTTATCTTTGTACATGTTAAAGGTGATCTAATTTGATTTTAAAATTAGCATTCAGTCTTGTCATGCAACCCTATTATCAAACATCTAACAGTTATAATTTGCGGAAATAAAATGCAGAATTTAAATTACAAGGCGTCGGGTATTTACATCGCCAAAGACAAACCCTTTGAAAAATAAAATAAAGCGATAAAAATAATAAAATGTCCTATTTACTATTACAATCTGGAAGCAGGTACATTATTGGATAAAAGAAAGTAAATCGCGGTGCAAAATTAAATCGGACGCATGATTAGGGTTTTTGTTGTTTTTATTTTAAGAAAGAAATAAATCCTAAATTAATTACTAAATTAAATTAAATGAATCAATTAATAAAAATAAATTATTTTTGGAGTTTTGATTATTTAGGAAAGAAATAATAATAATTAAATTAATGGTTAAAAACTAATTAAGTCTAATTAATTTTATTTTACAAAAGGAATTAAAGTTTTCTAATTAAAACCTAATTAATTAATAAATTTATTAAGAAAAATAAAAGTTTAAAATTTGACTTGAAATAAAAAAAAAACATTTTTTGTGATTTTATTTGATAAAAAGGAATTTTGTGATTGGTTAGAAATTAAACAAAATTAATAAAACAAAATAAAATAATAAAAGAGAGAGGGGTATTGGGCCTGAATTTGTGATGTGAGTAGCAATTCTGAAGCCCAACATTGCTGGCCTTCTTTGAATTTTTGGGATCTGGTATGCACGCCTGGACTTGGCCTATGGTGGACCTTCAATCATGAGCCCTCAGATTTGGCCTTTGGCCATCTGGCACTTGAGTGGATGGAGGATCATGGTGTACTGCAGGCTCATGCGCGCATAGGAATACCTGAAGAGAAAAAATATTGAGAAAGTGGGGGACCTGGGATTCGAACCCAGGTCCCGAAGGAGATATGAACGCTTGCCTTGCCAACACACCACGCTGCTTCATTTGTTGTTATAATACATATTAATCATAATATATTAAAACAAAATAAATGCCAACAAAAATAAAACGCGCAAAAATTATTTGAATTGGCCAACCGGAGGATGACACAAACTCATCCCTGTCCTCAGACCTGTAACAAAATTACCTGTGGATTTGAATCCGCAGCTAAAAACGCAGTCTTATGCTAAAACTCTCTCCAGGCCATATAAATACATTGCAAGAACATGGTTGGATTCGTTATGGTCTCCTGATCAAAGCCATGTTCTTCTTGAGTCACAATTTTACCTGAAACAGAAAACCCTAAAAACCAAACGAAGAATCCTAGCTATGGTGGTTCTCCATTCAGGCCAGATAAACGCAATTGAATAATACCAATCGCTTGAAAATGTTATATAGATTCAAAATATTGTATTGATTCATGAAAAAGATGCTTAAATTCAGAGTTGCGAAATCAGGAACATGGGTGGCTATCACGCGACTTACAGTGCGTTTGGACGTCTGAAAATGCTTGCTCTGGATCCAGGTAGCTTGTATGAATGGTCAGGAAGCGATTGAGACCACTCTCGTGTCCTGAAACAGCCTCTAGCTTGGACTTTGATCTCCCATTTTTTGTGAATTTTTTCAATTCTTGTTCTGCCTCTCTCTGCACTTTCCAACCCTTATTTCGTATTCTTCTGCTTGCTTATGTAATGTGTTTTGTATTAGGGTAAGAATCATGGACTGAATCCCTTCATATCATTGCACATGAATGTGATTTGGTCTCCGTTATTAAACCTTTCCAAATTTGATTCAATTCAATCTTTTTGAACATGATTTGCTTTGATACGAGTTTGGAGATGTGCTAGCTGTCCATTGAAGCCTACAATCAATAAAAAATCTTTGGTTATCATTTTTATTTTATTTTATGTGATTTAATTTTATTTAAAATGAATAAATTCAAATAAAAATCAAATTAAATATTAAAAATGATATATGGACACATGGTTGAAGCTAGGGCACGTGGACAATTATGCAAACTCAAATCAAGTGGAAAAGAATGGGCCCATTTGACAAAATTTGAAGTTTTGGGGATAGTTGACTTTTGGCAATTTTGCAAAAAAGTCCAACTTCAACAATGCATAACTTCTTCAATTTTGAACTTTTGGAAGTGTTTTTAGACTTTATAGAAATCTTGAGATGTACTCTAACCAACCCTTTTGGTCTCATTTTAATTTGATATTCCATGCTCAAGTTATAAGCTTTGGAAAAAAAAGATGTTTTTGTTGACTTTCAAAAATGACCTATAATGTCAAAATTCACAACTTCTTGTGAGTGCATTTTTTGAACTTGGGGTATGAATATGGATTGTAGGAAATTTCACCCTCTTAAAAATTAGCTTTGGATGGGTCATTTCTCATAAAGTATGAGAAAGTTATGCTTGGTAAAAGTTGAGTTGACTTTTCCTACAAAACCCTAATTTAGCAACTTTTGAATCTTGATGAATTTTGAGCAATCTTTGATGAATCATGATCAACCCTTGATCAAATGATGAAATATCCTTCAAAATGAGAATGTTGGCAAAAAATATTGAAGTTTGACTATATTTGGGTCACAGTTGACTTTTTCCCTAGCATAGTCGATTTTTGGACCTTTGAGCAATTGACTGAGCAAAATTCCTCAGCAAGGCTTGAAATTTGACATGTATGATCTTGATAACATATTATGAAATTGGGGAGAACTTGAGGTCATTTGGATTCAAGGATCTTAATGCAACACAAAACCCTAATTTGGGTTTGACTGCCTTAAGAGATAGCTTGTCTGACCAACTCTTGAGCAACCTTGAGCCACTTGGAGATTTTTCTTGTAATGTCTTGAGAAATATGAGAGGGTAAATTTTGGGGTACAACAATATGCAAGAAAGATGGATATTGGTGATATCACTATTAGCTATGGGGACTTTCCTAATGTCCCTTTGATTGGATCGCGAGGCTGTATTATTTACAACCCTACTTTGGCCCTACGACAGTTAGGGTATCCTTTGGAAGACAAACCTTCAGACAAACAACTCTGACCATTTATCATCCACAATATGGGTATAGAAGAGCAAGGGTTGCTCAACAAGGTTATTCGAGCTTGCAACAAGGTTTACAAGAGGAAAGCCGAAAGAAAGAATGCCATAGCAAGAGAACCCTACACTAAATGGGTCCGAGATAGGGTGCGGGTGGAATTACCAAGATGCCATTCGAAAAAGATCCAGAGTACAAATCAGAGGTCCCAGAGATAACACCTATATCTTTGGAAGAAGTTGACAATCTGAAAAGCACCTTAAAGCAAGCTCAAGAATAAAAAGAAGCATTGGAACTCAATCTCCTCAATCTGACCAAAGAAAAGAAATAGATGCAACTCATACTTGAGTCAAAGGACGAACAAATTGAGAGAGGTCAAAAGGAATTGGAGAAAGAAAGTCTCAAATGAAAGCGTACAATGGATGGGCTGTTGAGTGCAACATTCAACCTAGATTCCCACAACCAAAAGATAGAAGAGACCGCCACTGAAATCGAAAGGTTAACCAGATGGTATGAAAAGGCAACACATGAAAAGAAGGTGCTGGAGGAAAATCTTAGAGCCCAAATCCAAAGTTTTGCACAGGCTTCCTTAGATCAAGAAGAGCAAGTAAAGTACCTCGCCCCTAAAATTCAAGACAGCCAAGAATCAGAGGTCAAAGCACGCCTTGAAAGGATAGAGTTAGAGAAACTCCTGACTCAGAGAACTCAAGAATATGAGCATGTGTGCTTAGAGTTGCAGGGTCTTCAAAAATATTTCCTCATCCAACGAAGGCTTTATACAGAAATGAGGGGTGGAAAGATGTATTGGTAAGAGTAGTATACCAAGGTCGCCCAAGATGGGAGAGATAACCATAAGATAATCCCACATCTTTATCAGGAATACAGGTACTACAAACACAAACATGAAAAGCTCATCTTCCTAGCCAACAATCTCATCGAGGACATCCCTAGAAGTTTAAAAGATGAAGAGAGTGTAATGGTTCCTCTTCCGAAGGATGTTGAAGACTTTCTCCAGCTTCGCCGAGTAATGGTTGATGGCCTCAGAGCACACATCCGTAGGTGCACCTAGAAGATTTAACTCCCTTCATTTATGTTTATGCAAACAAGTTTTGATTTCAAGTTGTAATATTTTTCAATATCTGGATTATGTTACTTTCAATAAAGGCATTTTGTTTCCCTATCTCGATGACGTGTCTATTTTAAAGCTAGTCACTAAGTAAAATAATAAGCAAAATACAAGCATGTACCCAAGTGAATAAGACATTTAAAACAAGAAATCATTTCATGTTCATGCAGATCCGTTCGCACGCATTTATAAAACACCTGCATGTCATATCAAAACTCATTTTTTTAAAAATCTCTCCAATTAAGCCATTGGTAGAAGAAGACCTCCACTTCCTCGGCCTCCATATCAAACAAGGGCCCATCAACAAAAATAAATGAAATAAATCGAGGAGATTCTAGTTGTGTTCAAAGAGGATCTTGACCAAGTAAAGGGTGACGTAAGTTCAATGAAAGGAGATTTGAGTTAGGTTCTTCTAGCTTTGAAGAACATTATTGACAGACAGAACCAGATTCCCATGGGAGCTTTTGAAGAGGTAGCCCAAACCATTGGTGCATCGAGCGGTCACCAACCAAGGAAAGAGCCAGAAGCAGGACCCCAAAAGTCTGCCATGGCCCAACAAGAGGTTGAAACTGAAGGGTTCGTCCCACCGCCGTCAAAAGCAGGGGCATCACATACCCTACAAATTCCAACCAATAATGCAGATAACTACCTGGACTTGCAATACGGAGATCACGACCCATAGGATGCTCACTAGGAACCCTTAAAGTCAACTGGTACTCATGCTGTAGATAATCCACTAGTAGTGAATCAGTATAAAGCCCTGGAGGAAAGGTTAAAAGTTATGTAGGGTTTTGATGCTTTCGAAGTAGACGCTCTCGAAATGGTTCTAGTCCCTGATGTGGTGATTCTGCCAAAATTCAAAGTACCTGACTTTGGAAAATACAAAGGGTTCACTTGTCCAAGGAATCATCTTCGTATGTATTACAGGAAGATGCGTGCCCATTCCCATGATCATAAGCTAATGATCCACTGTTTTCAAGACAACCTGAGTGAAGCATCTTTAGACAGGTACATGCAACTGGAGAGAACACATATTCGAACCTGGGCAGATCTTGCTAATGCTTTCTTGAAGCATTACAAATATAACCTGGACATGGCGCCTACTCGCATGCAACTCCAGAATCTGTCCCAAAAGAAGGAAGAGTCCTTCAAAGAATATTCCCAAAGATGGAGGGAGATGGCATCCCATGTGCAACCACCACTGCTGGAAAAAGACATAGTAGACATGTTCATGGGAACCTTGCAAGGGCTTTATTACGAGAAAATGGTAGGAAGTGTCTCGTCGGGATTCTCAGACCTAATGACTATTCGCGGAAGAATCGAAACTGGGTTAAAGAGTGGGAAGATATCATGGGGGTCATCAAATGCTCCCTACAATTCAAAAAGACCGGTTTCAAACTTCCCAAGGAGAAAAGAGGGAGAAGTCAATGTTGTGGCCTCACAATCAAGGGCATCACAACCATTGAGGATCCCACAAGGACAAAGGCAAGACAGATTTAAAAGGCCACCCAGAAATTTTGATCCACTGCCCATGCCACCTAGCCAGCTATTACAACACTTGGTTGAGGCATCCTTGGTGGAAATCAAGCCTCTAGCTCCTCTAGTCGGGCCGCTCCCGCAAAGATACAATGTTGACTCCAGGTGCGAGTACCATGCTAACTCTCTGGGGCACACCATAGAGTAATGTTGGGCATTCAAGCATAAGGTTCAGGATTTGTTAGAATCTCAAGACATCACCTTTGAGAAGCCTAACATCAAATCAAACCCTATGCCTCTGCATGATGGGCCAACGATAAACGCAATTGAGGTGGTCACTGACTTTGGGGCAACCATAAAGGAAAAAAACCCTATCAACTTGTTGAAAGAATATATGTTCAAATGTGGATTCTTGTTAGATCATAATGAAGCTTTTGAAACAACTCTGCAAAATCTAGTGGATCAGGGGATAGTCCAATTCAGACTGTACCCTGAAGAAAAATATGTAGCTACAATTGAAGGAAAGAAGCCACTGGTAATCCCCTGCCAAGGCCCAAATCTTACCAAGAAAACTGTAGTCATCCCGTGGGAAGAATCAACAAAGATTATAAGAAGAGAACCTAAGAAGGCTCTCTTAATACCCGCCACTCCAAAAGCCACGGTGGTAATTAAGGGACTGTCACCTATCCCTTATGAAAATAACAAGGAAGTACAATGGAGTTATGACTTAGTCGTGTACATCAACGGAGTGAAGCAAGAAAGTGGGCCATCACCAAGTCAGGGACCTGTAATTTCAAACATAGCAGGGACTGGGGGTATGACCCGAAGTGGTCGAATTTTTGGAGATGAACTATCGAAAAAAATGGAGGTGATTCCGACGAAGGACAAGGGAAAAGCCGTGGTTGATACAAATTAAGAAACAGAACCTCCAAGCAAAGACTTTACCGATCAAGAGGTACAAGAGTTTCTGAAAATAAAAAAAAAGTGACTACAGATCAGCTTCACCAAACTCAAGAAAAATCTACATACTCTCACTACTCGTCAACTCTGAAGCACACCGAGATTCTTTGATGAAGGTGTTAAGTTCATCTCATGTCGCAAAGGAAGTTTCAGTGAATCAATTTGACAATGTCATAGCAAATCTAACGTCTGGATCCTACCTGGGTTTCAGCAACAGTGAATTACCTCCACAGGGCCGATCTCATAACAAGGCACTCCACATTACCATGAAAATAGGTACTACCCATTTGTCTAGGGTTCTTACTGACACCAGTTCTACTCTTAATGTGCTGCCAAAGTCAAGCCTCATAAAGTTAACAATAGGCGACGTGGTAATAAGACCAAGTTCTACGATAGTAAAGGCGTTCGATGGTTCTCGAAGCTTGGTGTTAGGAGAGGTGGACCTTCCATTTAAGATCGGGCCGCATATCTTCAATATCAATTTCCAGGTCATGGATATAGAACTAGCATACACTTTCTTACTGGGGAGACCTTGGATCCATGCCGCAGGGGAATTCACCTCGACCCTGCATCAAAAATTAAAGTTCCTAGTGGAAGGGAAGTTAATCATAATTTACGGCGAGGAAGACATCTTTGTAAGCCACATTGAGTCAT
Organism: Vicia faba; assembly: GCA_948472305.1. Lineage (NCBI taxonomy): Eukaryota > Viridiplantae > Streptophyta > Magnoliopsida > Fabales > Fabaceae > Vicia > Vicia faba. The sequence continues at coordinate 361,349,972 of OX451738.1, forward strand.
ATAGATATATCAGTTCCGATGAGGACTGTATAGCTACCCTGTTCCAAGCCTTGGAAATTGCTTCAATGGTGACATTACCAGTCGAGAAGGGTGACAAGACTAAGGTGACATCATGGAGAGATCTGCAAACGACTATGGGATGTGATGCCTCGAAACGATGGGGAAAGCTCCCAGAAATTCTTAAGAAGAATAATCGCTTTGGTTTGGGATATGAATCGTCAAAAGCTACTCTAAAAGGCAAAGCATGTTTCCCTCCGATCCAAGAGACTTCTGTCAGCAAAGGAACAGAGCATGGCAGATATGTGGCAATGATATCAAGCAAAATAAATACCAAAAGAGAAACTGACTTCATCAGAGAGGGTGCCCTAGGAGAAGAACTCAAAGGATGGAATGTTGTGGAGATTCCCGAGATATTTTTCTTTCCTAAGTAATGTTTCATATTTTTGAAAGAACCTATGTCAAACCCAAGGCATATGGGTTGCTTGTAAGGGTTTTCACTGTTCTTGTTTCAGACAATGTTTATAATTAATAAAATTTATATTCTGTTTTCAATCAAGATCCTTGTCTTTCTATTGCATTTATCTATTAAATTTAAAAATGGCAGTAATTTCTCTGCATACGCATTTTCACAATCCCAGACACTAAAATATGCACCAAAACATGATAAATGTGCAGATCCATACCCAAAATTGCAGATAACGTTACTGCTACGACCCGATATGATTTTGATGCTCCTATCAACCAAGTCGGAGAGGAAGATGACGAAGATCTTGAACTCTCTGAGGAAATGGAAAGGGAAATAGAGCGAAATGCTGACATCATACAACCATATCAAGAGGCTATTGAGACCATTAACCTGGGCACAAAGGAAGATCCGAAAGAAATCAAGCTAGGGGCAATGTTGGAGCAGAGCGTCAAAGACAGGATGATCAAGTTATTACATGAGTATGTGGATATATTCGCTTGGTCCTACAGGGACATTCCAGAGTTGGATATAGACATCGTGGTGAACAGACTACCTCTCAAAGAAGGGTGTTCCCCAGTCAGACAAAAACTCAGAAGAACTCACCCAAATATGTCCAGCAAAATCAGAGAAGAGGTTCTCAAACAGTTTGACGCAGGGTTCCTAGAAGTGGTAGGTTATCCACCCTGGATAGCTTACGTTGTACCAGTACCCAAGAAGGATGGCAAAGTACGCATGTGTGTGGATTATCGATACCTAAACAGAGCAAGCCCCAAGGATGATTTCCCGTTACCCCACATAGATGTTCTAGTGGATAACACAGCTCAAGCCTCAGTATTCTCATTTATGGACGGTTTCTCGGGCTATAATCAAATCAAATTGGCGCCCGAAAGATATGGAAAAGACTACCTTCATGACACCTTGGGGAACTTTCGGCTACAAAGTAATGCCATTCGGTCTCAAGAACACAGGGGCAACCTATCAGAGGGTAATGGTCACGTTATTCCATGATATGATCCACAAAGAGGTTGAAGTATACGTAGATGATATGATTGCCAAATCCCATACGAAAGAGGAACACATCATACATCTGCAAAAGTTATTTGAGCGGCTGCGTAAGTTCAGACTGAGGCTAAATCCGAATAAGTGTGCATTTGGCGTCAGATCAGGCAAATTTTTGGGTTTCATTGTAAGCCAGCGGGGTATCGAGGTAGACCCCGACAAAGTAAAAGCTATGTAATAGATGCCCGCACGAAGGATAGAAAAAGAAGTATGTGGTTTCTTAGGGCGATTGAATTACATCTCAAGGTTCATATCGCATCTAACAGCTACATGCGAGCCAATATTCAAGTTATTACGAAAAGATAAAACGGTAGTATTGAATGATGATTGTCAAACTGCCTTCAAGACGATAAAACAGTATCTGCAAGAGCCATCAGTCTTAATTCCGCTAGTCCCCGGAAGATCACTCATCATGTATTTGACAGTGCTCGAAGGATCAATGGGTTGTGTTTTGGCACAGCAAGATGGAACAGGTAGAAAGGAGCATGCGATTTATTACCTCAGCAAGAAATTCACTGACTGCGAAACCAGGTACTCACTCCTCGAGAAAACTTGTTGCGTATTTTCTTGGGCTACAAAGAGTTTGAGGCAATATATATTGACCCACACTACGTGGTTAATAGCAAGAATGGATCTTCTAAAGTACGTGTTTGAAAAGCCAGCTCTTACTGGGAGAATCGCATGATAGCAAATGCTATTATTGGAATACGACATCCAATATGTCACTCAGAAGGCCATCAAAGGTAGTATACTAGCTGATCATCTGGCTCACCAACCATTATCAGAATATCAGCCTATGAAGTTCAACTTTCCCGTCGAAGATGTCATATTTATAGCTGACTATGAAATACAAGGACCTGGCGAAGGACCCGAGCCAGGGGCATGTTGGACACTCATGTTCGACGGGGCTTCAAATGCACTAAGTCGGTGTAGGGGCAGTATTGACCTCTCTAAATAATTATCACAAACCCTATACTGCAAGGTTGTGTTTTGATTGCACCAACAACATTGCTGAATATGAAGCCTGTATACTAGGACTAGAAACTGCCATCGATTTGAGAATAAAGCACCTCGAAGTATTTGGGGATTCTGTGTTAGTCATATACCAAGTCAATGGAGAATGGGATAATAAACACCCTAAACTGATTCTATATCGGGATCATGTTTTAAAGTTAGCTGCGGAATTTACAGAGATCACTTTCAGTCATATCCCACGAGAAGAAAATCAAATGGCAGACGCTCTGGAAACTCTATCAGCTATGTTCAAAGTGACTTGGCCGAATCACGAACCACGTATTACGATCAGACATTTCGAAGAGCCTGCACACTTCCTTGCTATTGAGGAAGGACCTAACAACAAGCCTTGGTTTTACAATATCAAGAAGTACCTGGAAAGGCAGGAATATCCAGAAAATGCCTCTATCATTGACAAACAAACCCTATGAAGGTTAGCTTCAAAATTCTTTGAGTAATGAAGTGGTATAAAAAAGAAACTATGACATGGTACTAATCAGGTGTGCGGAGAAGAAAGAAGCAGATACGCTTATGAGAGAAATCCACGAGGGCAATTTCGAAACTCATACAAATGAGCATGCCATGGCTAGAAAGATTATGCGAGCAGGGTATTATTGGTTAACAATGGAAGCTGATTGTTATCACTACATGAAGACGTGTCATAAATGTCAGATCTACACCGATAAGATAAATATACCACTGACTCCTCTGAACGTCATGAGCTCTCCTTGGCCATTCTCAATGTGGGGAATTGATATGATTGGCATGATCGAGCCGAAAGCATCCAACAGACACCGCTTTATATTGGTAGCCATCGACTACTTTACCAAATGGGTAGAAGCAGCGTCCTATGCCAACGTAACAAGTCAAGTGGTTACACACTTCATCAAACAGAACATCATATGCAGATACGGTGTCCCAAGCCGGATAATTACAGATAACGGGTCTAATTTAAACAACAAGATGATGAAGGAATAATGCGATGAATTCAAAATCGAGTATCATAATTCCTCACCGTACAGACCAAAGATGAACGGGTCCGTCGAAGCAGCCAACAAAAATATCAAGAACATCATCCAGAATATGGTAAAGACATACAAAAATAGGCACGAAATGCTTCCCTTTGCTCTACATGGCTATCGCACTTCTGTATGCACATCAACATGCACGACTCCTTTCTAACTAGTATATGGCATAGAAGTGGTACTCCCGGTGGAAGTTGAGATACCATCACTTCGGGTCCTGAGGGAAACAAAGCTGGAGGAAGCAGAACGGGTGCAGACACGACTTGATCAGCTCAACATTATTGAAGAAAAACGATTGACAGCTTTGTGTCATAGTCAGCTACATCAGAAGAGAATAAAGAGAGCCTTCGACAAGAAAGTCTGCCCTTGAATATTCAAGGAAGGGGATCTAGTTCTCAAGAAGATTCTACTACCTCGCCTCGATTCACGTGGTAAATGGACACCCAACTATGAAGGTCCATACATAGTCAAAACAACATTCTCCGGAGGTGGTCTCACCCTCACAACAATGGATGGGGAAGAACTACCACATCTGACAAATTCAGACGCAGTAAAAAAATACTATGTATAAAAAAGGGCTCGCTAAGCTCGAACCCGAAAAGGGAGACTTAGGCAAAAAGGAGCGTCCCGGTGGATCAAAAACCCTAAAGGGAGATCCAAGAAAAAATTAGGGGCCTATAACAAAAAAACTATCTCGGTGGATTGAAAACCCGAAAGGGAAATCCATGCAAAAGTTAGGGATTTCGTACAAAGAAATAAAGAACAAAAAGAATGCGATCTAAGAGCTACGACTACGAACCACAAAGGGAAAGATAGATTGGAATCATACAACTTAGAAGCAAAGGAGATAAGATCATCAAAGGATATTGGGGAACAACAATAGCGATTATCATTTTTCATTTCCATTTACTATTTTAAAACTTTATGTAATTACCTCTTTCTAGGAATTGCATCTTGTATTCTCGCCTACTCAGAGGCATATCAATAAAACATTTGCTTTATTTACATATTTTGAATTATTTTTTTTCTTTTTTCAGATTTGTTTACTAAATACTACGATTATTACTTGTGAATATTGTCTTGAAATCATTTTAGGGGATTAACAAAATAAAAGCATTTGACAAAACATCGAAAAAACATTTTGGTTTGAAAAATATTGAAAGAAAATCCACGTCTACATCCACGCACATGGCTATGCCTACTCCTACGTCTATAATACAAAAGTCTATACACATGTCTACGCCTATGTCTATGCTCACAACACAAAAAGACTACGTCTGCACCTACGCCTACGCTTCCAGTCAACAATACAAAGTCTATATACACATCTACTCCTACATCTACGCTTCCGTTCACAAAGTCTACATCCATATCAGCGCCTATGCCTACACTTGTAACACGAGGTCTACGTTCGCACGCGTCCACACACATGTCTACTCCTGCATCATTAATACAAATTGTATACGCATGTCGGCGTCTACGCCTGCGCTTACAACATAAGAGTCTACGCATATACCAATATCTATGTTTACATCTACGCCTGTGTTGGCAACATAGAAAATCAACGTTCAAGGATTTACTAGCCCTCGTCCACCGCATTCAAATCAAAATTCAACAAAGCTACGACGACACCATAATGCCAGGGGAGGGACGACTCTAAGCCAATGGTTTAAAGGAGAGAATGAAAAAAATAGTCTTCATAGCATTTCAAAGCATACATGCATTTCACACACATTGCATACGTAAGCCTAGAAAATCCGTATCAAACATCAGACACATTGCATACATACATACGATTCAATACACATATACTCAGGGTTTCGTCCCGGTATCAAACGTCATACGCCTGTATTGCACAGCAAACGAACAATACTACCCTCGACTTAATCATCTAAGGGTCCATTAACCAAATACTTCTCATGTGATCCAACTCATCATCTAAGTCTCCATGTCGTGACGCATTCAGCCCATTACCTAAGTCTTCATGCAATAATGAACAGAACTCAGTACATTGCCTCTAAACCACAATGTATTCTCAAAACTCAACACATTGCCTCTAAGCTGCAATGTATTCGCAAACTCAGAACATTACCTCTAAGCCGTAATGTATTCTCAAAACTTAACACATTGCCTCTAAGCTGCAATGTATTCGCAAACTCGGAAAATTGTCTCTAAGCCACAATGTATTCTAAAAACTCAACACATTGCCTCTAAGCCGCAATGTATCATCCAAACTCAACACATTGCCTCTAAGCCGCAATGTATTCTCAAAACTCAACACATTGCCTCTAAGCCGCAATGTATCATTCAAACTCAACACATTGCCTCTAAGCCGCAATGTATCATCCAAACTCAACACATTGCCTCTAATCCGCAATGTATTCTCAAAAATTAACACATTGCCTCTAAGCCGCAATGTATCATCCAAACTCAACATATTGCCTCTAAGCCGCAATGTATTATCCAAACTCAACACATTGCCTCTAAGCCGCAATGTATTCTCAAAACTCAACACATTGCCTCTAAGCCTTAATGTATTATCCAAACTCAACACATTTCCTCTAAGCCGCAATGTATTATCCAAACTCAACACATTGCCTCTAAGCCGCAATGCATTCTCCAAAATAAAACACATTGCCTCTAAGCTGCAGTGTATTCACGCCCAAAACCATCGCCTCAGACTTCAGGCAGCGATGTCCGAAAACCAAATTTGACCCATGGCCTCAGTCTTCAAGCAGCCATGCACTATCAAGTGTTGTTCATCCCCCCAGATGAGTGAACAAGTTAAAGCAAAACCAAGACATACAAGATTATGCTGTAAAGCTCAAGACCATCTGCCTCATTATCAAACCCTGGTAAGCGATACATCATCAGCTTTGCCTACTTCCTTGAGACTTGTAAGGGTATGTTATATCAGTGTAACCTTATGTTTGTCGGACAAATTTTTGGATACTTCAAGTATTCAATAAACTTCCAATCAGAATGCGCAAGACTCGAGTTTTCTCACGCTATTCGACTGGAAGATAATTGAATAGGGGCAGCTCTCGTACCCCAAATTTATCCTACCGCGATGATTTTATTTTTCGAGATTAAAATAGAAGAAATATTTAATTAAGGATGGTACAGCAGTATCTGATGGCCTATCTTTATCCGACTAGGGGGTATTTTAAATTCAGGAAAGCGGGGATTTCAAAACCAGGACGACTCGTGTATCCGTAAACCTATTCGCAAAGCATGTTAGCCAATGACACATGCAAATTCGAAAATAGAAAATTATTTTAAAATAAAAAGGAGATAATAATTACTAGGTTATTAAATTATTAAGTACACTTATGTTTAATTTGCTAGTAATTAATAATTAAGTTTTAATTAATAAAACCCATTTTAGTGTTATTAAAAAAGGGGGTGAAAACTTCAAGTCCATTAGAATTCAGGGCCCATTTTTGTTTTGATTGAGTAGCAAAGGGGGGTGTGATTACAAATTATTGGCCCATTAAGATTTGTTATGAAATATTATATTGAGAATTAATTATTAAAATACTCTGTTATTTTATTAAATATTTTTATAATTAATTTATTAAGAGATCTATTATAATTATTTTTAAACTATTTAATTAGATTTTTTTTATGTAAGGAGTTTTTGTTTGTATAAGAAAGAAGATTTGTTTCATAAGGCCATTTGGGCTCAATTGAAAAAAGATTTTGTTGTTTAATTAAAACATATTTAAAGAATATAATGTTGTTGTAAACAAAGAAATCATGTTGCTGGGGCTGGTGAATAAAGACTAACGCAGGTCCAATGTAATAAGATAACAACGCAAGGCCCAATTGGAAAAAAAACTGACACTGTACAAATCTAAACCAAAATTAGCGCATATGATTGCCTCTTTACAACTATTGTAGAGATTGAAAATAGAATCAAATCAACAAATCTCAGCATTACTAAATCAAATCTTCAACATATTACAATATTCAAGAAATCTCATAATCAATTAAGCAAAATCAAGCAATATCAGTATCATTACAAATCAGATTTACAGCAAAATTCCAAAATCTAACTAAACAAAATCTGGAAATATAATATATTACAGAAATCTGAGAATCAATTACCAAACCCTAAATCAAAATACAATCAATAAACATAATCAATTACAATCCAAAGCAATAAGCAGAATCAATCAATATATTACAATTCCTAATTCCTATCCCTAAATCGTTGCTAATAATCTATAGGCAAAATACTCATTTTGGTCCCTTAACTATACCCTTGGGTTCACATTGGTCCCTTAACTTTTTTTCGTGTCATTTTGGTCCCTTAACTTTCAAAAAGTTTCATTTTAGTCCTTTTTTGTCTAATTAGCGACGGAAAAACTTTGAAATACGTCGCTAAATCTGTCGCTAATTAGACAAAAAGGACTAAAATGAAACATTTTGAAAGTTAAGGGACCAAAATGACCCGAAAAAAAATTAAGGGACCAATGTGAACCCAAGGGTATAGTTAAGGGACCAAAATGAGTATTTTGCCTAATCTATAACAGCAACTCCAAACCCTAAAATCAAAAGCTATAAATACAAGAAAGAATAAAGAAAGGGGGAGGATTCGGTTTACTAAGAAGGATACCACAAAGTGTTGAACGACGCAGAAGCGAGAGAAGCTTGAATCTGACGAGTAAGTCGAAGCCATCGTAAGCCAGTACCGTTGAAGAAGGGAAGAACGGTTGGGGTTTCGTTGTCAGAAACCACAACCGTCGTTGACGGCCGCCTTCACTCACTCATCATCGCCTTCAACACCAGACATACGGGAGAGGGTAACTCAATCTCTTCATTTTTGTTGTTTGCTTGATGTTGGGCTAAGGGTTTGTGGGGGGTAGATTTTGTTTTTCATAACCGCCACCGGAGAGGTAAGGCTTTAGGGTTTAGGATGGAAACATCGAGGAAGGAGATGAAGGGATGTGTGTTCAGGCGAGAGAGAGAGAGAGAGAGAGAGAGAGAGAGAGAGAGAGAGAGAGAGAGAGAGAGAGAGAGAGAGAGAGAGAGAGAGAGAGATGAAGATGTATTTTACTGTAAAACAAAATTATGAAAAATGAATAAAAACAAAACTTGTATGTTCAGTACGATCCAGTACACATGCCTAGAACGCTTATCGTGCTCCCTTGAAATCGTATTCGTGTGATCATATATGAACGGCCGTGAGGCCAAGTCCATCGTAAGCATGATGCACCCTCGCAATACACAATGAAATGGACCCCTTCCAAGTTTGCGTAATGGGCCAAGCTCATTGATTCTAACACCCCCCCCCCCTTTTTTGGTATTACTGAAACAACAAAGCATTCGCACTCCCCCTGCCTGGACTCATGTCAGGGCCTAATTCAAATTATTGACAACACCCTCTGCTTTTACTTATTAATTAGAAACTACACCCCTTGAATTTAGTTTATTTATTCTCTTTTATAATTCTTTCTGATTTTTTTTATACACACACACACACACACACACACACACACACACACACACACACACACACACGCACGCACGCACGCACGCACGCACGCACGCACGCACACACACACACACACACACACACACACACACACACACACACACACACACACACACACACACACACACACACACACACACACACACACACACACACACATATATATATATATATATATATATATATATATATATATATATATATATATATATATATATATATATATATATATATATATATATATATTAATTATTATTATTATCAAATAGTGATTTTTTTTTATTATTATTATATCATAATTATTATATTTTCTATTATTACTATTATTAATATTTTATTTCTATTTAGTATTCTTATATTTTATTTACTATCTAAATATTATTATATGATCAAATAAATTATTTTTATATCAAAATTGCATATGTTATTTTAAATATTATTTGCGTTAAAATATTTTCTAATCATGCATTAATCAAGATCTTTGCAATTAATACGATTAAAATACACAAACAAATCGTCAAACTATTTTTTTCGCAACAAATTAATCTAGACAATTGTTTTTGCAAAAGGGTTTCAAACAGGTTTTGACTTACTGCGCATTTAGTCAAAATCTCCGTAATCACCACTCCCGACCAAAGTGCGAGGTGATTCAAAAATATGTTTGCAAACCCCTAAAAAACACCAACCCTATACGAACTACGAATTGTGACTCTGGTTCCTCATAAGAGGATATGTAGGCATACGATCAAAAATCGTGGTGAGTCTTTCTAATTAAAACTTAAAATCCTGTTTACCCAAAACCTAAACTTAGAACCTAGTATCCTTGTGAACAAGGTAGATGAAAGGTGCCTAACACCTTCCTTTCATCTAATTGAGTCTGAAACCTAGAATCTCTGTGAATTAGGGTTTTCTGTTAGATTCCCTTCACTTAGGATAAAAACTAATAGTGGCGACTCTGATTTAAAAACCAGTCGCAACACTAGGTTATGATAAATAGATAGGTTTATCCTCGTACTGTTTACTCCCTAGGTCGTAGTAAACATAACGAAATCTGCATAGTTCATTGCATCAGTCTCCATGTAGCAATGTGTTATCAAACTTTGTTTTATTCATCCCCTAGGTTGCGATAAATAGACAAAATCTGCATCATAAACTTACTATATTAGTCTTGAAGCATTAGTAAGTCAGTTGTTCAAACTTGTATCATTTACCTCCTAGGTTATGGTAAATATGCAAAAAGTCTATGATTTCTTTTAGATACTGACGAGTTATCTACGTCATCATATCTAAGTCAAATCAAAACTTTGGTTCAAACGCTGGTAAGTTGATACATCATCATCTATGCCTACTTTTCATACCCATGGGAACATTGTACACCGTTCCTTATAATATTTCAGATAAATTTTTGGGTCTTCCATTATTTAATAAACTTCTAATCAAAACGTGCGAGACCTGCGTATTCTCGCACTATTCAATCGAAAGGTAATTAAATAGAGGCAGCTTTCATACCCCAAATTTTCCCTACTGGTTTTGAATCATTTTTATTCGTTATTCATTCTAGAGTTATCATTTTCCTTATAATATATTATTGTCAAATTCATATATTGATTGGGTTTAAGTTTATAAAGGGGGTTTTACCTTATTAAAGAATTAACGGGCCTTTCTAAATCAGGAAAGCCCATGTAAAATTGATGGCCCATTAGGTTTTTTTTAGAGAGGAGGTGTATATTCTTAAGACTTTCTAATTCATTTTGATCTTGTTGTAATCCCATTAAAGCTTCACTTGCTAATGAAGGGTGTATCATAGGTTAGGGGCTTAGAATCCATTTTGCTAAGTCTATTTCATTTTGGTTAAGGCTTTTTGGTTACACCTTCAGCCCATTTCAAATTTTGAAGGAGGGTTTACTTTATTGAGAATCCCTGGGCCTTTCTAAATAAAAATGACCCATTTATGGACAAAAAATGGGGGGTATGGTTTTTTGAGATAGATAGCCCAATAATTAAAATAATTTGGCCCATTTCAGGTATTTTAGAAATTGTTTTGTTTTTACATAATTATCATTAGTAACGTTATTAAAACTATTATTATTATATTTTGAACTTAATTAAGTCATAATTATGTTTGTTTTATTATTTGAAAAAACATTGACTAAAAATTCAAAATTGAAACCAAAGAGGCCTTCAAGTTGCTCGGTTAGCAAGCCTGCTTTTCATTAACAGACCCAATCCAAACACGCACTGTTCAGATCTGGAAAAAATGCTTCTTGGAACTAAAACAAAATCTTTAATGGATCAAATCAAATTTGGAAAGTAATTGTTCATGTTATTCATTAAAACGAACATATACAAATATAAGTCCAAATACAAATTACAGAAGACTAATCTCAAAAGAAATCATCTAAAAATAGAATTGAATCAATAACAACAAAATCAAATCCCCTAATTCCTAACAGGGGTTACAAAATTAACGACAATCATAAAACACCTTCCTAATTTATCTAAAATCTAAACATATAAATAGACCTAACTCTAAGAGTAAAGGGGCAGAGAAAAATTTGTAGAGAAAAAGCGAACAGAAGAAGAATCCACAAGGCAATTTCTTCCTTGAGATTTGGGTTTCAATTTTTGAAACCCTAGATCTATGCTCCAAGCCATCGCGCACCACCATACCTGCAAGCAAAGAAAGAGAGGAGGAATCAGAAAGAGGAAATCAAATTATGAGAAGAATCACTGCAAGGAAGGTAAGCCTCAAACTTAGCTCTAATTGGTATCGTTGCTGGATTTAGGGACGATTGGTATTTGGTTTTGATATTTTGGGGTTTTAGGGTTAGGTTAGGTTAGGTTAGGGTTAGGGTTCTTCATCAAGGGTTAGGGTTCTAAGAAGTTTGTGTTTATGGGTTGATACAAGGGTTAGGGTTCTAAGAAGGTTATGTTTCTAGGTTGATCAAGGGTAAGGGTTCATGTAAGAACCCTAGGTTTCTTAGGGTTTGGTTGAAGGTTTGAAGGTTTTGGTTGAACTTAAACCGAAAACCTGGGGTTTACGGCAGCTATGGGGTGGTTGACAGAGGACAGCGCAGCCAGGGCGATTTCTGGCCGCCTGAGTTCTAGAGAGAGGTTAGAGCCTCTTTCTCCAGGTTTTACAAAAAAATTGTTGTGTTTCATTATAGAGAGAGAAAGAAAGGAAAATGGGCTCTCGGCTGAGTGATCCATTTTTATAAGCGCTTCTCGATCATGTGTTTGCACGCCCATAACCCCTACCATACGCTGCCCACGACCACCTTTAGATCATCATCAAATGTTCCTAGTTCGCAAGCTCACTGTAACACTATGCACTCTGCCACACCTTGTCTAAACGGATCACAAACTGTTTTGGGCCTAAGCCCTTGATACTCGCACCCCCAGTTTGTTGTTTTTTCTAAGCTAACTCAAATCCTTACCCCCTAACGCTCTTGGGCCAAGTCCAACATCTGGACTTGGGCCCTTGCTAACTAAACCCACATATTTTACTAACCTATGCAATAACTTACCCCATACGTTTGAGCCTGAATTCAACATCTGACTTCAGGGCCCTACTACCTATACCCCTCTGTTTTGCTAGCCCAACATAATATACATCCCCCTGTATTTTTTTAATTTATTTTAGGGTTAAATGAACTTTACCCCCTGCAATAGTAGTGAGTTTTAATTTACCCCCTTTTAAAAAAAAATCTTTTCGCCCCTTAATAAGTATAGATTCTAAAATAAAAAACCTTTTAGCCCAAGATTCCATTTGAGATGCAGGCGTGGCTTGTGACTGTTTGCTGATTGGGTAATTGTATGCCACCGTTTCGAACCCAACAACCTCTACTTGCAAGCCATACACTCAACCACTACACTATTTGTTTAAATTTGTATATTTATTAACAATATTTAATGATATATTACATTATTACATTATTATATCTGAAACAAAACACCACCATATAAAAAGCTTGCAGCTTGCTTGTCAAACAGCTTAACAAAAAACAAATCTTTTTAGGATGACAAGCAAGCTGAGAAGACAAAACACCATCATTGTTTCAGGATGAGAAGAACCACCTTTGCGCAATTTTCTAATGGAATAGCAGTGGAAGGTAGCTGCGTGAGGTTGGCTATTGGAAGTGGATGTGGTTTATGTGAGCGGATTACTGCTTGTGAAGGGAATGGCAGTTGTGTTGGAAGAAGGAGTATGTTGAGTTTACAGAGGTATGGAGTAGCGTTTATGTGTTGTCACGGTGGTAGGTGGAAGCACGGTGAGTTGGTGGAGGGATTAGTGATGGCAGTATAAAGGAACGCGGAGATTTGTGATGTTGGTGAGCGGCGTAGTAGCTTCGAAGGGTATGGACGAAGAATATTGGGACAACGCGAACAATCGTAGGAAGAGTCAGGGTCTCGAATGGTTGGAGGTGTCGTTAAAGATAAATAGAGGGAGTTCGATGAGGTGTCGTTGAAGATGAACATAGGGAGTATTTGTTGAGGTAGCAGTAGAACGATGAAGAGGAATTACGTTCTGCAATTTTTGTTTTGGGCTATCCGTCTCCGCCTCACTCAATTTCAGATGTAATAATGTAATAATGTAATATATCATTAAATACTATTAATAAATATACAAATTGAAACACATAGTACAGTGGTTGAGTGCATGGCTTGTAAATAGAGGGTGCTGGGTTCGAAATCTACCTAATGCATATTTTTTAACAATGCAAAGATTTTATACAATTAAATAAAATATTAAAAAAAGCCAAGGTGGCATACAATTACCCAGTCAGCAAATGGCCACAGGCCACATCTGTATCTCGTTTTTTGTTTTGGAATCTATATTTGTTAAGGGGTGAAAAGATTTTTTTTAAAAGGGGGTAAATCAAAACTCGCTCCTATTGTAGGGGGTAAAATGCATTTAACCCTTTCTTTTATCATTTATAAATTTTTTTTAATATTTTATACTTTAATATATTTATAAATATTATTTTACTATTATTATAAATCAAATATTTATTTTCCATCTCATCCAAATATTTATTTATTGCATTAAAATTATTTAATCATGCATTAATATGATGTTTTTATATATTAATACATTAAAAAAATACTTAACCAACACTAAAATCTTTTTATTAAATCAATTAAACTCAAGATTATTGTCAAAAAGGATTACGAAAATATTTTAATCGACTGCAAACTTTGTCTAACAACTCCTCTATTCACACACCCAAACTAAGTACAAGGGAAATTCAAACATCTTCGTAATTCATAAAAAACACCAACCAACTGCGAACTACGAATTGAGACTCTGATTCCTCATAAGAGGATACGTAGGCATATGACTAAACTCATGGCGAGTTCCCCTAATAAAAAACTAAAACCCTATTTCTTAAAGATTGCGTTTCTAAACCCTAGTATCCTTGTGAACAAGGTAGATGAGGGGTGCCTAACACCTCCCCTTCGTATAAGAACGAGTCCAACAACTTAGAATCTCTGTCCAAATTAGGGTTAAACTTTATATTCCCTTCCTTAGGATAAAAATTAAGGGTGGCGACTCTCATTTTAAAACCGGTTACAACAAATTCGTGGCATTATTTAATCACACTCAAAATCAATTTTGATTCTTCATCGAGTGCTGATAGAAACCATGCTCTGAGATGAAGACCAGGTGTTATAGTCAGACTCTTATGAGTTACTGTAGGGAAGTGCTACTTCTTTATTCTATGTTCTGAATGCTCAAAATTTATCTTGTGAGTCTTAGGCTCATGGGGAGACTTTGAACAAGCTAAAATGAATTCTTGGGTTTAACAGATTTAGGGGGAGTTGTGAGCTTAACTCTTTGTCGGTTACGATGATTACCCTGTATAAATTATTCTATCAAAATACATGGTTTTGTCATCATCAAAAAGGGGAGATTGTAAGAACAAGAAGTGTTTATACATCTGGCCTTGAGATTTTGATGATAACCTTACATGTTATCTTAGAGAACAATTGTATACACTAATGGTTTCGTTCTAGTGTGTAGTTGCTGCTATAATGTTCTAACTCTAGTATAAGGCGTGTGACGTCATCAGGTTCTGAGCATACACTACTGGAAGAAAACACGTGGTTACGTGTTATAGTTGAAGTCAAGGTTCTGAATCTATCTTCTGCAATGTGTCTAAGGAACGTTAGTATAAGAGGCTCTGATCGTGACTTTATGGTTATGCTTTGGAGGCCTTCTAAAACTTTGCTTCTATGTGTTACAAGTTCTGAAGATTATGAAGACGAGGTTCTGCTGAACAAGTTATGATGATATGAAGAAAAGCAAGTTCTTACAACCAAGTGCTGAAGACTCTGAAGACAAGATTCTGTGTGATAACTTATGAAGACTCCAAGACATAGGTTCTAAGGCTTAAGAAAGATTCTTCTACAACAAGCTTCAACGTTCAACATTAAAATATTCAAAGCCTCTGAAGACAATAAGAAAGTTCAAAATGGTTAACGTGTTATGGTGTACAAAAAGTACATAAAGTTTCTATGACCTCTACTCTTCTAGAGTGGTGCAACGACAGTTCTTTCATACTTTATTGTGACCACTCTCATTATGACCATTCAGAACTAGCAGCTAGATTTCCGATTACTTTCTACCCTTTCAATGGATCTCTTTTATAAGCTATAAAAGGAAGACTTGGAAGCTGAAGAAAAGAAAGAATCAACACTACAACGAAAAATATATCAGGTTAAATCAAGCTCAACAAAACTACACAAAAGCATTGTGCAAACTCTAGAGAAATCATTTTTGTATATTTTTGTAAATAAGCAAGGATTTGTTTCTCGTATCTTGTAGTAGAACACTTTGGTGTTTTTCATTGTACTGAAAAATCTCTGTAATCTACTTACAAGAAGCAAATTTATAATACATTGAAAGTACTGAGCTGTTGTTGAATGATACCTTGAGATACTAAGTGAAGGTCTAATCTCAAGAAGACTCCTGTTGCGACTTGAGTGGATTTACAATAAGGATCGACGAACTTATTAGGGGTGCCAATAAGGTTGATCAGACTTATTGTGGGTTATTCTGTAATCAATTTGGTTATAGTGGATTAAGTCCTTGTTGAAGTCGAAATCATCCTTGAGGGGGTGGAATGGAGTAGCTTAGTTAACAACGAACCAGGATAAAAATAATCGTGTCCTTTATTTTTATGTTCTAAGTGTACTTGATTCTATCACCAACGAAAAGAATTAATTTGGTGAAACCCAATTGAAACCCCCCTTTCTTGTGTTTCTCACACCTTCACTTACATGTGTCAACTGCACCATTGGATTTATATCTTGAGTGATATGACGTCTTGAGATTAGGTTTTTGAAATCATCATTAATCCACTGTTTTTAAAGTTCCAATGATTCTTAGTCATTTAAAATTTTCTATAAATACACACGCTTCTCACACTGACACACTACGCTACCTCACTTATACACTTCCCATCCTTTAACCTAAAACCCTTCTGTTGTACCCCAAAATTTTCCCTCTCACTTATCAAGAATTTGCTCACAATATCTCCTTGGGCTCAAGATTACACTAGGGTTTGATCAGCTCAAGACATCTCCTTAAGCACTGATGACCAAAATTAGGGTTTGAGTTTGCACAAGGATTTTTGAAATTCCAATGCCCCATATGACTTTCATGGATCAATATGGACCCTCAAGATTACTCATGTCAAGTTTTAAGTCTTGGATCACACTTTTGATCAGTCAATTGAACAGTTGACCTAAAAATCAGCTGTATTGGGGAAAAAGTCAACCATGGACAATTTATAGTCAAACCCCATAATTTTTTATCCACATCAACATTTTAAACTCATATGTACCATTTGATAAGGTTTGGACCACAATTCCTCAAGAAATTTGATCAAATCTCCAAAAGGGCAAAATGGTCAAAATTAGGGTTTTGACTAGGAAAGGGTAATTTCTGATTTTTGACCTAGCAATTGATCAATTGGTTTAAGGCATGACCTCAAGAGTCCAATTTCATCATTTTTACCTAATGATAGGGTTCAAAACATTGCAAGTCCATTGGATTGACAGATGAATTTTGCAGTCAACTGATCAAAAGTCAACTGTATACTGAAAAGTCAAACTTTGAATTTTTGGTCAAATTCAAGTGCCAAAGATCATAATTCATCAAAACATGTCAAAATATGAAACTTATTCATCAAGAAATCAATAAGTCAAGATTTCATTTTGAAAAGTCAAAATTTCTAAACTTAGAAATTTTTCTAAGTGTTGGAAATTTCATGTTTTTTCATAACTTTGAGCCAAATATTCACCATGATACAAGATTATTCAAGAGAAACTTCCAACATGAAAGTTGTATATCTCCATGAAATATAAAACTTTTCTACACACAACTTCTTCCAAAAGTGCTTGGATCGCAAGTTATAATTTTATGAACATAGGGTCATGAAACTAAACACTTAGTGAAATTTTGCCCTAATTTGACCAGGATTTTGACCTAACTTCATGACACTTTTTCATATAGTTACAATGGGAATCTTCAAAAGAAATTCAAATATGGGTTGCAGAGCATATTTCAAGATTTCCAAAATGTCCAAGAACTCTTTGAGATCATTCTTGAGTAGGGAGAATCGAAGAGAGGAAATTGGTGTTTTGTCACTTGAATTACAAGGCATTTTGTGATGAACAAGAATCCAATTTCAAACCTAGGCTGCATAATATTACTTTGCAGGCCTCCTAACTTGTGTATCTATCCATAATTAATGGATTACACAAGCTTTTGATCTTTAATCCAAGTAGTTTAAGCTTTATCCAATCCACATTTCCATTAATGGCACAAAGTGAACACTTCCATTTTAGAAAAGCAAGCTTTTGTGTAAAGTCAATTCTTGAGCCTCTAACTTATTCCCTCTGATCACACTCCATCCACAAGTTCAGAAGCAAGATTGTTTAAAGCATAACCACTCTATCTTAGCAAGTACACAATGCTTGGAAACTTGAAATTCTAAAAAATCACATGTTATGCATAAAATTGTGATTTTGAATTCTGATCAACAACAAGTCTCCAAACTTGTTGCTTATAAATAGAGGCACTATTTGTGAGCTAAAGGACGAGCTTGAGCACCCTGAAATACACCAAAACTCTCTCAAATCAGAAATTGCCCAAAAACTCCATTGTTGCACAGTTTCTGACCTTGAACCTCAAACTCACATTTCCCTCGTGCGTTTCATGGCCTTTTAGTTTCTAAAGCTTCCTTGCATCAAGGGTAACTCATCCCTGTGCCTATTTCACTTCTATAACACCATTTACCCTGTCTTCCATAACCAAAAATAGAGCATCACAGTTGAACTTCTCCAGACCATTACAGCCACCCATTGCATTAGCTTCCTAGAGGTCCAAGGAAGCTAACCTAATCATCGGCACTTCCTGAAACCAGCTCAAATCCATTTCACGATTTCCAGTTTTGAGGTATTTTTCTTGAACTTCTATCTCATTACTTAGGCATTGTTAGGCTTACATTTGTGAAGATAAAATGTAGACATCATTGCCCTGAAGCTGTACATGTCCATAGATTTCATTTATTTTGATTGAGCTAGGAGATTTTTGAGTTTGAACTTTCTGAAATATTTAGGTCAGAATTTGGTACTTTTAGAATTCTCATTCATCCTTGATTTATAGTTTATGATATTTATATGGTTGGATTCGTGTGACAAAATGGAGAAATTTTTATGTTTACATTTTTGCAAATGATTGAGAAATAAGCAAGTTACAGATCCTTTGGCTGGAGGTTGAAGATGAAGTACAGTCAGGGCGCGTTTTGTGTTATGTATTTATCATTTCATACAAGTTAACTGATGTATAGCCACCCCAGTGGTAAAGCGCGCGCCTGTTCACCTCATGGTCCTGGGTTCAAGCCCCAGCGTGACCATTTTGTTATTTTCACATTTTTCTGACTCTTTTTTGTTCTTTTTTGGCAGCATTTGGACTCTTCATTGGGCTTAGTTCATTTTTGCTCATAATACTCTTTTGTTTACTAATAAATCCCCCTGACTTTTTTATTTACTTTATTTTTATTTTCTTTTTCTTTTTATTATTATTATTATTAATATTTATTTTATTGACAAAAAAAGAGATAATAAATATATTTTTATTCATACTATATATATTTATTTTATTTTCTATACTAAAAAACATAAAAAAATATTCTTGTTATAAACTTAATTTTTTTTAATTAATTAGATTTAGGCTTATTTTATTTTCTTAAAATAAACATAGAATTTATATTTTTCCTAATTTAATCAATTTTCATACTATTTAGTCTAGTGTTAAAATCTTCTTCATAAAATTTAAAAATATTTTCTCTTCTAAATTAAAATTAGTTATCTTTTTTTTAAAACTTTTTTAGGTCATTAGGTTAAAAAATAATAACTTTCTTTAACAAGGACAAAACCAAATAAAATCCATTCCTTTTTTTTATTCATTACTTTATACATTATTCTTTTTCATATCTTCATTTATTTATTCAATTCAATATGGTTGTAATAACTTAATTAGGGTTTAATTTCTTGCAATCCCCATGTATACTTTGTACACCCCCTTCCCACAAATCATGTAATAGCTTAGTATTTTTATTTTCCGCAATTTAAATACTTTATATTCACATGCTAGTAATTAGGATTTGTATGGAAAGAATAAAAATCAATCAAATAGAAAACCCTAATTGAAGACAAAAACAAGCATGAAAACAATACACTTGCACACAAGCACCCCTAGCGTAAAATCCACTTGGTTGCCTTACAAAATGGTCATATTATGCATGTGAGGTATCTTAGAAAAATCAAAGGAATACAAGATCATAGTCCCTCGATGACGCTATCTAAGTTGCCTTACAAATGATCTTAGTCCCTTAAAGAGAATGCTAAGATGCCTTGCAACATTGCTAATTATGGTTATACGATGACCCACGCCCGTCCCGTTTACATCCAAAGATAGGGTTACTTACCAAATCAATGGTAAGATAACAATGTCAAAGGAAAGGAAATGTACAAGAAAGACTTTTGAGTAGGTATAATGCTCCTAATTACTTGCTCAATTTCAAACAAAACATCCTTGCTATTTTCAAAACAAACACCTACACATTTCAAAACATCTTACAAACTTGAAAACATTTTCAAAAGATCAACATCTTTGTATACATTCTTACGAACGAGAATCATTACAAAGATTGCCTAAACAAAGGCCTCTTTACAAAATACTTTCAAAAACCACACTAAGCACAATTTCAAACAAAAGCAAGTGATCTAGCAAGTAACTAAGAGCCCATGGAAAACTATGGATGAAAAGGGTGCTAATACCTTCCCTTTTCATAATCTACCCCCCGAACCCAAGAAATAATCTCAAAGGTCTTTCATGTGATTTTTCACCTTTCCCTTTGGATAAAAGAAAAGTCGGTGATGACTCTTTCTAACGGCAACATTTGCGATCAAACGCAAAACCTTCAAGTCAGTTCTCCCACCGTACCACAGAACGGGCGACTCTGCTGGGGAATTTTATGGAAGCGGGGTTACCTTAGGGCTAGATCACATATATTTGCTTTCATTGTTTGATTTGTATGCTTTACATTATGGTTCTTTGTTTGGGTTTGAATCCTCTACTCGGATTTGGGATACCTTATAGGTAAGTAGCAATACATTGTGGAAACTGTGCGGGGTATACCGACATGGTCTAAGCAATAGCTATGTTAGTGTGACATATTTGTGGGTACCGGTAGCCTTTGAGTTAATCAAAGAGAATACGGGGCCACTGAGTGATGTCATAAAGCACTAATGAACTTTTAGAACCTTTACTTGACCAACTTGGCCTTTAGGATGTAGTGAGATGACCGGCTTTGGTGCAGTCCGAAGTTGGTAAATACTCGATACTACACTTATTAAGGTTTTGTTTCTTGGGATATTTCGGTCTCTATTAAAGAGGCTTGTGCTGAAACAATGACCAAGGAAACAAACCAGTGATATTGAGCATCTTAGAACCCGGTTACTATTACTAGGACAGGTTTAAGCCAACTAAACTTCAAGAGAGTACTTACCTATAAAACTCCATGCAAGCCTAAACCTAAAGACTTGTTTTCTTTGTTTGTATATACATACTCGTACATAACATCATGAACATCATAACATCATACACATTCACTAACCATTTCAAGGATTTTTGGATTCATCTTTGTTCTTGTTTTGTAGGATATAGATTCTCTTCACAGGAAAACTATTCAAGTCAACCTTGTAAGGATCCCTCCACAACTTAAGGAGCTAGCTTCAAGGATTCCTGAAAACTCTCTATCCGCTGAGAGACATGGTCGCCTACTCAACTTGGTAACCTCCAACACAGATGAGGACATGATGAAAGTGCTTTTTCAGTTCTTTGATCCTTTACACCATTGCTTCACATTTCCCGACTATCAACTTGTGCCTACTTTAGAAGAATTCTCCCAACTCTTGAGGATTCCCATTCTCAATCAACTACCTTTCAACGGTACGGAAAGAGACCAAAAGCCAGAAGAGATTGCTCAAGCTCTACACTTGCACTCATCTGATATCACAACTCATTGGGAAACAAGGAGTGGTGTCAAAGGTTTCTTAGCAAAGTTCTTGTTCGATAAAGCCAAAAGTTGTTGGAACTCCTTGGACTTGCAAGCCTTTGAGGAAATTGTGGCTCTCCTTATCTATGGGATGGTTTTGTTTCCAAATCCTTAAGGCCTCGTAGAATCACCATGTTTTCGGCCTCGGCCAACCCATTTGTTTGCGGGTGCTCGACGGATGCAAAATGTTGGATGGTTCCCAACTTGGTGACGAATTCTCAGAAGCTATTGTCCATGAATTGTGTCCCATTGTCGGTGACAATGGCTTGAGGTGTGCCGACTCGGGCAAGTATGTTTCATTTGTAGAAACAAAGTATGTTTTGTGCCATGATTTTGGATGGTTCCTCTGCTTCTATCCATTTTGTGAAGTAGTCTACGCCCATTATTAAGTACTTATTCTGGTTTGATCCCACAACATATGGTCTGAGGATGTCCAGCCCCGACCATGAAAAGGGCCACGAGGACGAAAGTGTTTTGAGCTTGTTGGGCAGTGCCAAGTGCATGTCCCTGTGCCATTGGCATTTTTCACATTTTTTCACGTGTTCCTTTGTGTCGTGCAGCATGGTAGGCTAGTAATATTCTGGTCGTAAACCTTTCCTAGTGAGGGATCTTCCTCCGAGGTGCTAGGCGTTGATTCCCTCATGGATTTCGCACAAGAAATGGGCGAATTCAGGCTCTTCGACACACTTTAGAAGGGGAATGGAGAATCCCCGCATGGATAGTTTGTTTTTGACCAGGACGTAAGAGCAAGCTCTATGCCTGACCACACTGGCTTCTTTCTGGTCGGCTTACAGTTCCACCTTCGTGAGGTTGTTGTATACCAGGGTCATCCAACAGTTATTATTGCCGATGGCGTTTACGTCCAAATTTGTGGAAGGTTTCTTGATGCTAGGTCAAGGAAGTATCTCATGGATCACTGATTTGTTTCCTCCCTTCCTTTTTGTGCTCGCAAGTTTTGACAGAATATATGCTTGGGTGTTATATTCGTGGGGAACATGTTATACTTCTACATATTCAGATTTTTTAATCCTTTCTCAGACTAGGATCAAGTATTCAGAGAGGTTATCATTCTTTACTTGATACTCTCCTCGTACTTAAGAAGCGACGAGTTGGGAGTCCGTGAATATCTTCACCTCCCTAGCTCCCAAGTCTTCGGCCAGTAGTAGTCCCGCGAGGAAAACCTCATATTCTTCCTGGTTGTTGAAGGTTGGGAAGGATAAAGTAAGGGAGATTTTGATCAAGATTCCTTCCTCATTTTATAGGATGATGCCTGCTCCACTTCCAAATGAACTAGATGCAACGTCCATGAAAATGATCCATTTGCATGCCCCATATATTGGGGAGATATCGAGTTCATTTCCACCACAAAGTCGGCCAACACTTGGGCTTTAAGGGCCTTTCTACCCTCGTACTTGATGTCATACCCAGGTAATGACCGAGAATCTATTTTACAGACTGATATGTTCGCACGACGATTGTGTGGGTTAGGAAGTAGTGTCTTAGCCTTCTTACTGCATTGATGAGGGCCAGAGCCACATTTTCGATTTAATGATACCTGAGCTCTGGGCCTTGTTGGGCATTGTTGTACCCCAAAATTTCCCCTCCCATATTTCTCAAAACATTTCAAGAAAATTCACAAGTCCAACCCGGCGCGTTATATTCAGGTATTCTTTCGCCAAGATATCTCTGATAACGTATTCTCAAATTCAGGTTCGGCTCAAGAGTCAATTCTTTAAAGAAGGTATCCGAATGTGTGAGTTTTCTCGAAGAAATATGGTGAAAAAGTGGGCTGAAAGTGCAGTTTTTACGCGCTAAAAAATTCATAACTTGAAGATCGTGGCTCGTTTTGAACCCGTTCCGGTGGCCAAAATTCCGTCTTGACATTATCTACGTTTTCATCTCTCACGGCTGGAAGCCAATTTCGATCATAAGGTCTTCAAAAATGTGGATTTATCAAGTATTTTCATACAGAAAATTTGTGACAGAAGTTTATTTGCGTAATGTTCAGAAAATCATAACTTGGTCGATTTTCATCGTATCGAGCTGGTTCCGGTGCCAAAATTTCACAAATTGAGTTGGCTACATTTTCACAGAAGGTATGGAGTTCAAACGGTATTCAAAAGGCCTTCGTTTTTTGCTCAGAGTGCGTGACACGCTGAAAATCCTGAATGCTGAATATTATTTCATCTGGGCCGAAACTTCGAAAATGCATAACTCGGTCAATTTTTATCGGATTGGGCTCATATTTTTACACAAGGTCACTGACTCATAGATCTACAACTTTGCTTCAAAAGTCGAGACCGGATTATGCTCCGATCAATACCAGTTTTTTATTGAAGAACGTGCCAGAGTCGACACTGGAGCCCAAAATAAGTTTGTCTGAGCTGAAACTTCAAAAATTCATAACTAATTCACCATTTATCCGATTGAGTCGATTTTCGGACAAGAGTTAGTTCTCGATGTCGGCTACATTTTGTTTTTACATTTCAACTTCAAAAAATGCACTTAAGTCCATGCGATTTAGCCTGGAAAGTGACGAACTCAAGTGAACATGGGAGGCCCAATTGCACATTCAAAGCCCATTTTCTTTATCCTAATTTTCATTATATAATCACCTTCTTTTCACACAAACCAGAAAAAAAAAAGAGAAAAAACCTTGCCACAACACTGTCAGAATATCAAACTCTTTCACGAACCCTAAAACCTTGAAATCCTTATTACAAATCCCTCTCTCACTACAAACAAGCCATCTCAGTTACAAACCAACATCTTATTACTTCTTCAGTAAGGGTAAGGCTGGCTTGATCTCCATGATCCAAAGGACATAAAAGCATTCATGTCACTACTTTTCCAGTAAGGGTAAGGTTGATTTGATCTCCATGATCAAAAGGGTATAATCATTCATACATGCCATATTGTGCCTACACATTAAATTTCTTCATATATTGGTTTTATTTGAATTTTTATGATTTTATTTAATGTGTTCATGAGGTTGCAGATTTAGATTCATACATGCCATATTGTGCCTAAACATTAAATTTCTTCATATGTTGGTTTTATTTGAATTTTTATGATTTTATTTAATGTGTTCATGAGGTTGCAGATTTAGACAGGATCCCATGCAGGTTCATTAAGGAACGTTGAGGCCAAAAGTCAAATGGCCAAAAGCCAAAAGCCAAATGGCCAAAACAGAACATTTTACACATGACACCAATACGTGGCGAGACAGACATCCTGAGAAGATTAAGGAACGTTGAGGCCAGAACACAAATGGCCAAAAGCCAAAAGCCAAATGGCCAAAGTAGAACAACTTATGCATGAAACTCAATCCAATGGCCAAAGAATGCAGACCACGGTACTCAGGAGTCAATACTTCAAAAAACCTCCCCTATGGTTTGCTCAATTTTTAATTTTTATTTGTTTTTCCTTTTTATTCTTTTAATTGTTTTTTAATTGTTTTCTTTTAATTCCATAAAATAATTTTCATAATAAATATAAAATACAGAAAAATCAAAAAAATGTTTATTTTATTAATATTAATTTCACTATTATTATTTTTGTAAATAAACTTTAAACAATTAATTAGATTAATTTAGGTTTCAAAACTTTAATATTTTTCTTAATAAATTAAATATGTAGAAATTAGGGTTTTTAACTTTTTCATCATTTTTTTTAATAAATAATTTTCTCATCATTATTATTATTATTAATTACTAATTTATTTTGTAAATAAACATGTACATAAATTCTTTAGTAAATTAAGTTAAACTTTAACATTTTCATTAATAATTAAAAAAACTTAGAATTAGAGTTTCTTTTAATTTTAATTTTCTTTATTTCATAAATACAAAAAAACTAAAAAACATTTCTTTCCTTTTATTAAATAATTAATTAGCTTTTAATTTCATTTAATTTCTTTAAAGGGTCCAACGCCCTCGAACGTTCTATTTTTATTTCTTTCGCACATTTATTTTCTTTCAAATATTATGTAATTGCTCAAGCCATGTAACTCAGACATTTTATATTTCCCGCATTTTATTTCTTTATTTTATGTCAAATCGGGTCCTGGATATAATTTGGCGATGTGGACCCGCGCCTTTGTAATAGTTTAGAACTTTTAATTTCCGCATCTTTTTAACTGTTAATAAATGCATGCAAGAATGAATGATAAAATAAAAACAAACGCATAGATCACCTTGACATGAATAAGACAAAATAACTGAACATGACACACAAATCACACACCACCCCTAGGGTACGCCTCACTGTTGCCTTGCCTCGAAAGGTGATCGTCGAGTAGAGGATGTCTTAGTAAGTCCTCATGATCTGGGAACCTGGCATGAGGGTAGCTTCTAAGGTGTCTTCCTATTGTTCTGGTGATCACCATGTCCCGAACCTCGAATTGACCCGAACACCTCCAACGGTGGTGCTACCTACCTCTCAATGGTGGGATGGCACTACTTTAAAGGACATTTACACAGACGAATTCCTTAGGGTAGGTAGACGACTCTAGATACTTGCTCTAAATTCAAAACAAATTCAAAAATACTTTTCACACCGACACTTTTCAAAAAGCTTTCGAAAGCAATTTTTCAAACACTCTTGAGGACTGATACAAGAGTCAAACTGGAATTTTCAAAGAAACTTTTTAAAACCCACAGTTGAAAAGCAAACAAACAATTTTGAAAACACAATGAGCAAGTATCTAAGAGCCCATGGATAACCATGGATAGAAAGGGTGCTAACACCTTCCCTTTCTATAACCTACCTCCCGAACCGAGAGCAATCTCTTTAAGGAATTTTTCTGTGCTTTTGTCCTTTCCATTTGGAGAAAATAAAAGACGGTGGCGACTCTTGCTTCCGCGACATTTCGCGAACCAGCGTTAAACAGTCAGTTCCAGATCCACCGATCACAGAACTGGCGACTCTGCTGGGGACTCTTTTAAAGTGAGGTGTACCTTAGGACTAAGATCACTGTGTTTTCAATTGCCTTGACTTGTTTGCTTTAAATTGTGGGACTGTCTTGGGAGTTCTATAGATCCTAACCCAGATCTGGGGGATACCTTCTTAGAAAGTAGCAACAAGGCTGTGAGGGAACTGTGCGGGGTATACCGACATGGTTGAAACAGTCTGCTACGTTGATGTGGCACTTTGGTGTGTACCGGTAACCCTTGAGTTCAGTCAAGGAGAGTACGGGGCCTCCGCGTGGTGTCGTGAAGCATCAACAGACCTTAGGAACCTTAATTGAACTATCTTGGCCTCTTTAGGGTAGTGAGATAACTGACTTTGGTGCAGTCCGAGGTTGGTTGATACTCGATACTACACTCAATTGAGGGTTGCTTTCCTGGAATATTTCGGTCGCCAGTTCAGTTGCTAAATCGAAACGATGAACAATGAAAGCAATCCCGTGATATTGGGACCCTTAGAACCCGGTTACTTTTGATTAGGACAGGTTGAACCCACCAACTTCAAGAGGGTAATACCCAGACCCCATGCTGGCTTAAACTCTAAGGGTTTTCTCTTGTGTGACTTGTGTGCCTTCGTACTTGACTATTTGCATGCTTGTTGTCTAACACTTGAGTTTCTTGCAGGTTTCGTTTATAGTCCTTAATTTGGATTCATAACAGGGTTTATTGAATTTCCTACAGGTTTTATTCATAGTCTTTAACTAAGACTTATAACAAGGCTTACTAAGTTTCTTGCAGGTTTTTGTTTTAGTCCTTAACTAGGACTTATAACAAGGCTTACTAAGTTTCTTGCAGGTTTTTGTTTTAGTCCTTAACTAGGACTTATAACAAGGCTTACTAAGTTTCTTGCAGGTTTTTGTTTTAGTCCTTAACTAGGACTCATAACAAGGTTTACCAAGTTTCTTGCAGGGTTTGTTTTAGTCCTTAATTGAGACTCATGACAGGTTTTACCGAGTTTCTTGCAGGTTTTGGTTTGCAGTCCTTAATTGGGACTCATAACAGGGTTACTCATATTACCCCATGCATAACATGACATCATACCATTGCATACATCCTAACCCATTTCAAGGATCTCAAGGGCTTATGATGCAGGTCAGGGTGAATCAACTATCCCAGCAAGGGGCAAAGAGGATTTATTTTCCTCTAGCCAAGGTTGTCAGGGGCTATGACCCACTTGATATGGTGAGCTCTGACTCCTGAAGAAGGTTCCCCTAACCAAGGTTGTTTGGAAATCAGAACCAGACATGATGACTAAAGTCAGGGGCTATGACCCACTGGATATGGTGAGCCTTTGACCCTTGGAAGAAGGACTCTCAACAAATATGAAGTTCTTCCAATCAAGCTACCGGACCCCAAATTCTAACAAAATCTCTTGTTTATCCCGCGAGGTCCTTGAAAACATTACATGCATGTCATACACATCATTGCATAACAGGTACCCTTGTTGCAGGTCACTTACCTTTCCCGCTGTTTATTTCAGCAATGGCTTCCCAACAAGATAACCAGGACTTTCTTTCTCAAGAGACCCAGTTCGGGGAAATCCTCCTGAATCTATCCAAGGGGCAGGAGGAGTTAAGGACACTTCTCATGGAGACTTTGGTCACGAACAGCGCTGAGGACGAACAGCTGAAACACTTACAAGCTGAAATGGATGCAATGAAAGTCCAGATGCTGGGGCAAGTGACTGTCATTCAAGGGTTAGCTCAAAGACAAGATGAGCTCGGGGTCCTCGTCAACCAACTGCTTCAGGGTAACCAACTGGGGCAAACGTCTAAGGGTAAAAAGCCAGTCATCGTTCAGCCACCTTTGAGACAGGGAGATAAGGGGAGAGCTCCTCAAATGGCTCCAGTGGCACAAACTCAGCATCAACCTCACCAGCGTCAGCCAGACAAGCCCAGGAGGCAATTCACCCAGCTCAACATGTCGCTGTTTCAAGCTTTACAACGCTTGTTGAGATTGAATCTGATCACATTAAGGGCTCATCCCCAGAACCCCAACACAGCATCTCCTGTCTATGATCCCAACAAAAGGTGTGCCTACCACTCTGCCTGTCCAGGACATGATACAAATGAGTGTTGGACTCTGAAGAACAAGATCCAGGACCTGATTGATGAAGGAGCACTGGAGTTCACTCAAGATGGTCAAGCTGAGTTTTTCTACCATCCCTCCAAGGCTCCCCACTTGAAGTGACAAGCCCTGAGACTAGAAAACTTTTGTTCATTCGAATGTTCAAGTTGTGTTGTTCTTTGATTTGTTCAAACATTTACTCATATTAAACGTTGTTATTTCATTAATGCATCGCATATGTCTGTTTTGAAGCAATATATTCGTATTCACTATATGCAAATTATTTTCATATTTTTTCTGATGATCAACGCTCGATTAATAATTCTAAGCCTCTTGAGGGAGGATGACGAAAACGATACCACGATCTTCACAGTATGCTTTTGAACAGACCCCGCTGATGAGGTACAGGCATTGTTTCAATTCCTAAACACTGGAGTTATAAGGAAGATAATCCCTCGTTACCCCCTTTGAGCCAAAGAAGTAGGAGTTTTTCTTTTCGAAATCTAAAACCCTTAATCATAACCTGGGGCAGGGTAGTTCTCTCAGTTGATCCAAGTGCATAACAAAAGGCACCAAAGAGGTCCTTACAAAACAAAGAAAGACAGCGATGGTTCCGAACAACCGTAAAGACAGGCAGTCATGACTTCTCAAAACAAAATAAATAAAAAAAACTAAAGCCCATTAAGTCAAAACCTATGAAGGAGACTTACAAAACTGGGGCATCCCGCTGACTGTAATCACAAAAGAACAACTCAGGCAAAAAAAAAGAAAGGGATAACAAAAATCAGACAAGAAAGAGGTCTTACAAACCCTCAACAAAAATAGGAATGACTGCCTATTCAAAATAAATCATCAATATCTGAACCATCATGGGAACATCAGGACAAAAACTCAAATAAGGTCTAACGCACGATCAGCTGAGTTTAGGATTGAAGAATATCACGAAGAGCAGGTGGGTACAAATAATTTGAGCCTTTATCCTTTGTTTCTTAAACCGTGAACCAGGCCACGTTATAACCCTTAAAAGTCCTAGCTGAAGCATGGGTTAGTTCGAAAGCGTACTGTGACGAAAGGTATCCTGACTCCTTAAGGCTCGCAATAAAATAACGAGTTGACATCACGTTTTACAAACATTCATTTGTTTTATGAAAAAGAAGGCATTTTCAAAATCTTCAAGACAGACATAAGCTTTGCATTTTTAACATAACTTTGGTTGTATATGACTTTTTGTTTGAACAGCAGGGAGATTCGCACGACGAATACCTAGTGAACAAAAGCACTTCCAATCAAGGGGCAGACATGATCATGGTCCATCATCTGGGGCAGTCCAATCAAGATTCAGAGAATCTCTCAAAGGCCAAATAGCCTGGGGCAAATCTCCGCCTGAGTCACTTGGGGCATTTCAACAATGAATCTTGCCTGGTCAAAAATCTTCTGGTGGCATGACAAAACACTTCTAACAGGGGCAACTCCTTACATTCTGAAAGCATGGACATAGTCAAAAAGATACTACGCAAAATCAAAGACCCGCTAGGTTGACGTACCTAGGCAAAATTAGGGCTTCCCGGCGAACCAAAAGGGTTCGGGCAAAATGAAGGGATGAAATGAAAATAATCTGTACACCCGGCAAGTCGAAAACCTGAAAAGGCGGCTTGGGCAAAAATGGGTATCCCGGTGGACTGAAAACCCGAAAGGGCGGTCCAGGAAAAAGTTAGGGATCAAAGCGTACGACTATGTTCTATCACCGGCCTACCTGAAGAAGGTTTGACCCTCAACAACTATCAGCACCTCACAGGTCTTCCTCTCATACCTCAGAAACAGGGACAATAAAGAGTTGTCCAAGCGATCTAATTGTTCTGTCCTCCAAGGTATCAAGGTAGGTTCAGCTGAAGAACACAACCAGGTATCTTAATTCCCCAGAGAGTGAGCCAGCAAGCAGTATACTCTCCTCAAGCAAAGCAGTTATCAACCTTGAGGAAGTTGGGTATCCTCCCGCAGATCTCAACCTTCCCCAGCAGCATACAGTCTTAACAAGCATCCCCGGCAGTCTTGATTTAAGATTGTTCCCCGGCGTTCTATCAACATTCAATGGAGCCACTTCCTCGATACAGTTCCAAGCTTCCCCAGGAGAGTCCAATCTAGTTCCCCAGGAAAGTTGGAATCCATCTCCCCAAGCGGAAAGCTTATCCCCAGTAGATTCTGGAAGCTTATCCCTGCAGAGCACGAACGCGTCTCCCGGCTTTATTCAAAGAGTTATTTCCCTACCAGGATATAACTGGGTTATCCTCAGCCCAAAAGCCATGAGAAGATCGTCCTCGGCAAAGTCTTCTTATCCCCAGTGAAGTCTATTAACACTTCCAACACAACAGTGGTATCCCCAGCGAAGTTACCATCAACGTTTCAGCAAAGTACTTCCCTCCCCACAGAATTTTGTTTCCCAGCAAGATCGTTAGAGTACTTTTTCCCCGCAGAGTAATCTCTTCGCCAAGTTTATTCCCCAACGGAGTCATCTTCTCCTACCGGTATTCTTGCAACTATCATCCCCAGCGGAAGCAAAGATCTATTCTCCAACATCAGCCCAGGAGTGACTTCCCGGCACCCGTCAAGGATTTACTTTCCTAGACGAAAAAATACATTCATAAAAATCTTCATACATTATAGCATGCATATACGCATCATGAACATACAATCTCACGTATTCAGAGAGCATCTCGCATGTCATACCACATGACATCGCATACAACTAACGCTTGTCTTTTCAGGACAAAAGTACAAAATTGATTGCCATCAATGGTCGCAACTAAAGATCCGATTCCTGTATCTTGCCAGGGTGTGTCTGAAGAGTTCGAGGATCTGATACCTGAATCTTGCCAGGGTGTATCCGTTGAAGATTAGCATTACCAGATCCGATTCCTGTATCTTGCCAGGGTGTGTCTGAAGAGTTCGAGGATCTGATACCTGAATCTTGCCAGGGTGTATCCGTTGAAGACTAACATTACCAGATCCGATTCCTGTATCTTGCCAGGGTGTGTCTGAAGAGTTCGAGGATCCGATACCTGAATCTTGCCAGGGTGTATCCGTTGAAGACTAACATTACCAGATCCCATTCCTGTATCTTGCTAGGGTGTGTCTGAAGAGTTCGAGGATCCGATGCCTGAATCTTGCCAGGGTGTATCCGTTGAAAACTAACATTACCAAATCCGATTCCTGTATCTTGCCAGGGTGTGTCTGAAGAGTTCGAGGATCCGATACCTGAATCTTGCCAGGGTGTATCCGTTGAAGACTAACATTACCAGATCTGATTCTTGTATCTTGCCAGGGTGTGTCTGAAGAGTTCGAGGATCTGATACCTGAATCTTGCCAGGGTGTATCCGTTGAAGACTAACATTACCAGATCCGATTCCTGTATCTTGCCAGGGTGTGTCTGAAGAGTTCGAGGATCCGATGCCTGAATCTTGCCAGGGTGTATCCGTTGAAGACTAACATTACCAGATCCGATTCCTGTATCTTGCCAGGGTGTGTCTGAAGAGTTCGAGGATCCGATGCCTGAATCTTGCCAGGGTGTATCCGTTGAAGACTAACATTACCAGATCCGATTCCTGTATCTTGCCAGGGTGTGTCTGAAGAGTTCGAGGATCCGATACCTGAATCTTGCCAGGGTGTATCCGTTGAAGACTAACATTACCAGATCCGATTCTTGTATCTTGCCAGGGTGTGTCTGAAGAGTTCGAGGATCCGATAACTGAATCTTGCCAGGGTGTATCCGTTGAAGACTAACATTACCAGATCCGATTCCTGTATCTTGCCAGGGTGTGTCTGAAGAGTTCGAGGATCCGATGCCTGAATCTTGCCAGGGTGTATCCGTTGAAGACTAACATTACCAGATCCGATTCCTGTATCTTGCCAGGGTGTGTCTGAAGAGTTCGAGGATCCGATACCTGAATCTTGCCAGGGTGTATCCGTTGAAGACTAACATTACCAGATCCGATTCCTGTATCTTGCCAGGGTGTGTCTGAAGAGTTCGAGGATCCGATGCCTGAATCTTGCCAGGGTGTATCCATTGAAGACTAACATCACCAGATCCGATTCCTGTATCTTGCCAGGGTGTGTCTGAAGAGTTCGAGGATCCGATGCCTGAATCTTGCCAGGGTGTATCCGTTGGAGACTAACATTACCAGACTCGATTCCTGTATCTCCCCAGGGCACGTCTGAAGAATTCGAAGATCTGATTCCTGTAACCAGTCAGGACATATCTACACAAAGCATCTGAAGACCAGCTCCTGCAACATGTCAGGTACTCATTTTTCTTTTGCAGGTACACAAGTTCTCGCTAAGGAATCTCTTACGCGATCGACATCCAGATGGCATCTATAAGCCCATCCACCTACCCATCATCTCTTAGCATGGCATCTATAAGCCCATCATCCTATCCATCAATCTCTAAATGGCATCTATAAGCCCATTCCCCCGTCACACTACTATGTGAGCGCAAATTTCTGGGCACTCTAGTGTTCAATCATCTTCCATCTTCGGATTACGAAAGGCACGTCAGCCAATCTGCATCCTCAGGTCTAAGAAGATTGAACAGGGGCAACTGTTGTACCCCAAAATTTGTCCTCCCATATTTTTCAAAACATTTCAAGAAAATTCACAAGTCCAACCCGGCGCGTTATATTCAGGTATTCTTTCGCCAAGATATCTCTGATAACGTATTCTCAAATTCAGGTTCGGCTCAAGAGTCAATTCTTTAAAGAAGGTATCCGAATGTGTGAGTTTTCTCGAAGAAATATGGTGAAAAAGTGGGCTGAAAGTGCAGTTTTTACGCGCTAAAAATTCATAACTTGAAGATCGTGGCTCGTTTTGAACCCGTTCCGGTGGCCAAAATTCCGTCTTGACATTATCTACGTTTTCATCTCTCACGGCTGGAAGCCAATTTCGATCATAAGGTCTTCAAAAATGTGGATTTATCAAGTATTTTCATACAGAAAATTTGTGACTGAAGTTTATTTGCGTAATGTTCAGAAAATCATAACTTGGTCGATTTTCATCGTATCGAGCTGGTTCCGGTGCCAAAATTTCACAAATTGAGTTGGCTACATTTTCACAGAAGGTATGGAGTTCAAACGGTATTCAAAAGGCCTTCGTTTTTTGCTCAGAGTGCGTGACACGCTGAAAATCCTGAATGCTGAATATTATTTCATCTGGGCCGAAACTTCGAAAATTCATAACTCGGTCAATTTTTATCGGATTGGGCTCATATTTTCACACAAGGTCACTGACTCATAGATCTACAACTTTGCTTCAAAAGTCGAGACCGGATTATGCTCCGATCAATACCAGTTTTTTATTGAAGAACGTGCCAGAGTCGACACTGGAGCCCAAAATAAGTTTGTCTGAGCTGAAACTTCAAAAATTCATAACTAATTCACCGTTTATCCGATTGAGTCGATTTTCGGACAGGAGTTAGTTCTCGATATCGGCTACATTTTGTTTTCACATTTCAACTTCAAAAAATGCACTTAAGTCCCTGCGATTTAGCCTGGAAAGTGACGAACTCAAGTGAACATGGGAGGCCCAATTGCACATTCAAAGCCCATTTTCTTTACCCTAATTTTCATTATATAATCACCTTCTTTTCACACAAACCAGAAAAAAAAAGAGAAAAAACCTTGCCACAACACTGTCAGAATATCAAACTCTTTCACGAACCCTAAAACCTTGAAATTCTTATTACAAATCTCTCTCTCACTACAAACAAGTCATCTCAGTTACAAACCAACATTTTATTACTTCTTCAGTAAAGGTAAGGCTGGCTTGATCTCCATGATCCAAAGGGCATAAAAGCATTCATGTCACTACTTTTCCAGTAAGGGTAAGGTTGATTTGATCTCTGATCAAAAGGGTATAATCATTCATACATGCCATATTGTGCCTAAACATTAAATTTCTTCATATGTTGGTTTTATTTGAATTTTTATGATTTTATTTAATGTGTTCATGAGGTTGCAGATTTAGACAGGATCCCATGCAGGTTCATTAAGGAACGTTGAGGCCAAAAGCCAAATGGCCAAAAGCCAAAAGCCAAATGGCCAAAACAGAACATTTTACACATGACACCAATACGTGGCGAGACAGACATCCTGAGAAGATTAAGGAACGTTGAGGCCAGAACACAAATGGCCAAAAGCCAAAAGCCAAAAGCCAAATGGCCAAAGTAGAACAACTTATGCATGAAACTCAATCCAATGGCCAAAGAATGCAGACCACGGTACTCAGGAGTCAATACTTCAAAAAACCTCCCCTTGGGCCAGACACCCCCTATGGTTTGCTCAATTTTTAATTTTTATTTGTTTTTCCTTTTTATTCTTTTAATTGTTTTTTAATTGTTTTCTTTTAATTCCATAAAATAATTTTCATAATAAATATAAAATACAGAAAAATCAAAAAAATGTTTATTTTATTAATATTAATTTCACTATTTTTATTTTTGTAAATAAACTTTAAACAATTAATTAGATTAATTTAGGTTTCAAAACTTTAATATTTTTCTTAATAAATTAAATATGTAGAAATTAGGGTTTTTAACTTTTTCATCATTTTTTTTAATAAATAATTTTCTCATCATTATTATTATTATTAATTACTAATTTATTTTGTAAATAAACATGTACATAAATTCTTTAGTAAATTAAGTTAAACTTTAACATTTTCATTAATAATTAAAAAAACTTAGAATTAGAGTTTCTTTTAATTTTAATTTTCTTTATTTCATAAATACAAAAAAACTAAAAAACATTTCTTTCCTTTTATTAAATAATTAATTAGCTTTTAATTTCATTTAATTTCTTTAAAGGGTCCAACGCCCTCGAACTTTCTATTTTTATTTCTTTCGCACATTTATTTTCTTTCAAATATTATGTAATTGCTCAAGCCATGTAACTCGGACATTTTATATTTCCCGCATTTTATTTCTTTATTTTATGTCAAATCGGGTCCTGGATATAATTTGGCGATGTGGACCCGCGCCTTTGTAATAGTTTAGAACTTTTAATTTCCGCATCTTTTTAACTGTTAATAAATGCATGCAAGAATGAATGATAAAATAAAAACAAACGCATAGATCACCTTGACATGAATAAGACAAAATAACTGAACATGACACACAAATCACACACCACCCCTAGGGTACGCCTCACTGTTGCCTTGCCTCGAAAGGTGATCGTCGAGTAGAGGATGTCTTAGTAAGTCCTTATGATCCGGGAACCTGGCATGAGGGTAGCTTATAAGGTGTCTTCCTATTGCTCTGGTGATCACCATGTCCCGAACCTCGGATTGACCCGAACACCTCCAACGGTGGTGCTACCTACCTCTCAATGGTGGGATGGCACTACTTTAAAGGACATTTACACAGACGAATTCCTTAGGGTAGGTAGACGACTCTAGATACTTGCTCTAAATTCAAAACAAATTCAAAAATACTTTTCACACCGACACTTTTCAAAAATCTTTCGAAAGCAATTTTTCAAACACTCTTGAGGACTGATACAAGAGTCGAACTGGAATTTTCAAAGAAACTTTTTAAAACCCACAGTTGAAAAGCAAACAAACAATTTTGAAAACACAATGAGCAAGTATTTAAGAGCCCATGGATAACCATGGATAGAAAGGGTGCTAACACCTTCCCTTTCTATAACCTACCTCCCGAACCGAGAGCAATCTCTTTAAGGAATTTTTTTGTGCTTTTGTCCTTTCCATTTGGAGAAAATAAAAGACGGTGGCGACTCTTGCTTCCGCGACATTTCGCGAACCAGCGTTAAACAGTCAGTTCCAGATCCACCGATCACAGGCATTGTTCATAAAGTATATGGGCTTTTGCCCCTCAAGGGTTTCCTGGATGAAAGTCGCGCTGACAACCTTGGATTCGACGACGAGATAGATATAGAGAATTCCTCCATTATCTGGTCGCGACAGGACCGATGGTTGCGAGAGTTATAGCGGTAGAAATGTTGAGACTAAGCCATTGGATTGACTTAACTCATACAGATCAAATAAAAATCGCCACCGTGCTTTATTGTTTCCAAAGGAAATGGGAAAAGAGCTAATAAACCCAAGAGTAAGAGGGAGAGAATCTAGGTACGGGGGTTGGTTATGCAAAGGAAAGGTATTAGCACCCTAAACATCTACGGTACTCTGCATGAACCTCTTTGAAAATCTGTGTATTTTGGCTATAAAAGGTGTATGCAAAATAAGATGGTGGATATGAGAAAAGGAGTATTATTTTACAATTTCGCACTCGCCACAGTTGCGAACCTTTAGTGCCTACGTACAACTTTTTATGCAATAGGGGATCAGGGTACTCGTAGTCCACCTCAAAAATTTTAAAACATGTGTGTTGGTTAATTTTAAGAGAAGATACATCATCATCATATCCGAGTGGAAAACATACTTACTACCCACGATTATTAGAAAGGAGAATTTGCATCATCTTAAAATGGAGGATATAGCTTGGATTTTAAAATCAACAAAGCTTCACTTAACACCTAATTGGAAAATATCTCACTTCACTACATATCGTAGAAGTATAGTAGCTTGCATCACTAGAAGAATCAACAAGAGTCTAATCTTTTGAGAAAATTTTTAAAGTAAAAAGCCAAAGTGGAAAAATGGTTTGAATGAGGTTAATTGACTTCTAGTCTTGAAAAAAAGTCAAAGCATGATTAAATTCATTAAGGGTTTAATTAATAAAAGCTTTTTGAAAATGCATGGACCTAAGTCCAAGTTTATTATGAAAGCGGTTCAAGTTAGAAAACAAGAAGAATTTTGAAAAGGAAAGAGATGATTTTTGAAATTAAAGAAGATAGGAGAAGATGAATGGACTATCCTAAAGCATAAAGTAAAAGCCAAGGAAAAGAACGATATAACTAAAAAGAAGCCAACACTTGATATGAAGAAGTCAATGTAGAATTACCATCCTTTGGATTAAAACCAAGCAAGCAAAAATACTAAACCTCTGAGGAATACCAAGCTTCAGATGAATTAAGTCTTCACAAAAATTGGGCAGAGTAATGGGTGTATATAGAGGAATTCTCAATCATCGATAAAGCATAAAATAAGAATAACCTGCACATAAATAAAATCAACTCAATACCTTGGAGTAAACCCCAAGAACTTCAGACAAAATAAAAACATAGCAACAAGGTCCCCGAGTATTAAGGCTTCTAATCCTAAGTCCGAGAGATCCACAACTCCACAATGCCAAGGATAGTAACCAGATAGTCCAAGTAACCTTAAAGTTTTTAATATTCAAGTTGATTATTAAGTGTCTTCAAAAGAAAATAAAAGCTCAAATGAGCAAATATAAAATGACATAAAGATAAATGCTCAGGTGAACAAAAGTAAAATATCATGAGATGTAAATGCTAAAATAAATGGTACATAAAAGTAAAGACACAAAATAAAGGCATAAAGTAAAGTTAATTATTATTTAATTAGAAATTAGAGGTCAAGTACAAAAGGTTAGTTGAATGACCGTCTTGAAGCTTGCTTTTGAAAACTCATTAGAAGATTGATAAAATAAAAGCCTATCAACAACAAGTTTCATTTGCTTTTTGTTAAGTATATCATTCATTTCAAGTGCTTAAAGCAATCACATATGATCAACGATGTTTAAATGATTCACTTAGACCAAAACTCATGAAGTTCATTAGAGGATTGATAGAATCAAAGCCTCCTAACAATGACTTCAAAGTTATTGGATCCAAGGTTTCAAATTAAACATACTTGGGCTTACAAACATAAGTTTGGGCAACGAATGATCATTTTTTGAATCGAGACAAATTTAGCACTATGTTAAGCAATTGTAAGTGGACTTATGTAGAAGCTACACCTTTGAGGCCGGTCAATAGCAATCTATGTACCAAACATGTTAGAGAAATGATATGTAGATCATTCTCCAAACAAACATGTAGCACAAGTAAAAACAAGAAAGGGGTATGATAAAGAGGGAGGAGAATGATAGTATAACCAATGTATCAGATGAAATTAGGGTTTCAAATATCATCAACATCATTCATCCACTTTGGTGGATTTGGTTTTTCAACCTATCAACACCCAAGATCCAATGAGGTTGAGGAACTTGTCCCAAAATAAAACTCAAGTGTCTCGAAATCAGGACCAATCAAAAAATAATAAAATATATTTAATATAAAACAAAATTTAAATAATTTAAAAAAGGAAATAATTGGTAAAATAAACAACATGTATTAAAACACCAAATAAAAATCCTAAAAAAATATCAGAAGTCAAACATGAGTCAACAAGTGTTGACAGAATTTTTTAGAATTTTTTAAAGTCAGAAACTATTTTTAAAATATAAAGAAATAAGCAAAATAAACCAAAATTTGTGAAAAATTGTAAAATAAAAAAAATTAGGTCACCAATATTTGTTAAGAGGTCATTGGATCCTTCCATAATTTTTTAAGAATTTTAAAATCAAGAAAAGTATTTTTAAACAATTAAAACAAAACAAATAAAGTGAAAAATCATTAAAAAAATATCTAATCACAAAATAAAATTGTGAAAAAATAAAAATCAGAAAGAAAAAAAATCAAAAGTACGTTTGATAATTTTTTCACAATTTTAGAAGTTGAAATGAATTTTGTATGAATTTTTGAAGTTTAAAACAATTAAAACAAAAATCAGAAAATAAAATAATAAACTAAAAAATATGGACCATTTAATAATTGTAAGCAGATCTGAGGGACCTGGCGCATTGTGCATGTTATGGACCTTAATGAAAAACACACAGAATCATTAAAAGACAAACCAATGAAATTAAAACAATTATCACACAATTATTGGTTGAACAACGACACGTATGTCGTCTTCAACCTCCAGACTCCTGCGCGTTGGGTTTTTGTGAGATTATTCAAATGAAATCGTTTGAAGCTCAAACTGTTATCATTGGATTCGTCTCTTTCAGACGATCCTAACCTCACCTCGCAAAAAATATCTTTAAAAGTGGGATAAGGCTTTTTCGTATTGTGTACTTATCATTGCTAATGGTACCATTTTTCTTCGAAACTTCAGAGGCTTCTGATGGTAGATGTTGAAGCATGAGTAGAATCATGACATTTGAATCTCCAGATAATCAAGTCTTCAGTCATCAGAACTTGTTCACTCAGAACCTTGTCTTCTAAACTTCAGCACTTGGTCTTGAGATCCTTTTCTAGAACCTTGGATCTTTAGAACTTCAAGTCTTAAGAGTCTTTAGAACTTCTATCTTCAGAGTCTTCAGCATTTGGTCTTTAGAACCCTTTTCTTAAAACCATGGGTCTTTAGAAACTTGAGTCTTTAGCATATGGACTTAAGTAGAACTTTTGTCTTCATATCTTCTGTCTGTTTTTTTAGAACCCGTTATCTTCAGAAACATGAGTCTTTAGCATCTGGACTTAAGTATAACTTATGTCTTCAAATCTTCTGACTTATTTCTTTAGAACATATTGTCTTTAGAAGCATGAATCTTTAGCATCTGGACCTAAGTAGAACTTCTGTCTTCAGATCTTCTGACTTGTTTCTTTAGACAAACATCAAATCCTACACTTCAGAAGCTTTTGCAGTGTCTTGCTACTGTTTATCAGAACTAGTGTAGTGCAGAAGCGGAACTAATTCTCTTCTGATGTCTTGGCCACACCAACCATCAAAAGTAGAACGTTTTTGTTAAATACTCAAAAATAACAAACATTAGAGTATCAAAATTGTTCATACAAACATACTCATTTGTTATCAACAAAATTCAGAGATAGTATTGCATAACCAAATCTTGTTCTAACAATGTCCCCCTTTTTAATGTGACAAAACTATGTATTTTGATAACACACTTTTTTCATATAATCAGAAACAGTGAAAATAAGAAGGTAAGGAATACTTATCCTTTTTATGAAAACTCCCCATAAGTCAACAACTTGATGAGGCTTGAATATTCTGACTCTGGACCATTTGAGTAAAAACTTCCCTTGGTTCCTATAGATCATATATTGAGATCTTGAGAGTCTTGACTCTAGATGCCAATAGAACCAATTGAGATCTTGAGTTCATCAGAGCTTCTTCTTATTGAATCTTCTAACCATATTTTTCAGACAATCTTCAACTTCTGATTCGCTCAGTTCTTCTTGAAGGCATCTGCTTCTGCTTTTGATTCTTATGTTCTCTTATGAACATCATGATACCAATATCAAAGATAACTTTAACTTTCAGAGAGTTTTCAACTTCTGAATAGTATTGGATATATCTGATTCTTGAACATATATTCACAAAGTGTACATCTTCGATTATATGAACAATAAGTTCTTAAGAACTTTAACAGATTTCTTTAATTTTACCTATCTTAGAATTCCTAGTGAACTTGTTTAGAGTTCCAAGTTTAATTATCAAACAAACAAACGTCAGCGGTAAATGCACATTTTATTATTATGACAATTTTTGCAGTTATTTTAAGATTTATCAAAATCATTATATTTTCCCCCCTTTTTGACATCATCAAAAAGGTAACTATGCGTGAAAAATATAAAAATCAACAACATAAACAACAGGTGGTAAACAGAAAGAGTTTACATTGATGATAAAATTAAAACAAGTTACACAACAGAATGAACAATGACAAAATTAAAACTTATTGGAACAACTGATCATCAAAAGTCTTACGTTTCTCTTGTTACAAAGCATCACTAGGACCATCACGAATCCTTCGAATAATTATCACAATATCACCTTGAAAGAACACTCCGACATGATTCTTCCATAGGTAATAAAGGCCTTATTTAAATTTCTAGAAGAAGTGATAGACCTTTTAAGATGATTGAATATGACTTGTGGAAGATTAATCGGAATACGATTGATCAGACAAAAAATTAGAATCTTATCATCATTGGTTAAGATATTTTTGTTAGTTCTGCGAGGACAAAGATTTGTCAGGATAAAGCGAAACCAGTCTTTGGCAATAGGCTTAAGATTCTCAGGGTCAGTAGAGTCGAACTCAGAAGATTAAAAGATGGAAATTATTTTAGAATCAGAGATGCTATCGAGAGAGACACGACCAGTCGTGATACCCATACGAGGATAATTTATTATTTCAGCAATGCATTCAGTGGTGAAGAAAACATCCTAACCATAGATATTTGAAGAGATTGAGGTACCATTGAGACTGTCAGAAGCATTTTTCCAAAAAGTCTTTACAAAATTTGGATAAATGGGTCCTGTTATTAAAGAGAGATAACAATTCCAATTTTGAAAGTGAATGCTAAGATGGAAATCTGGACTAGCACCGAAGAGTTTTGGATGTTTTTCAATGATGACTTCCAAAAGATCATCATCTTCATGAAGAGTTATTGAAGTCATGATGAAGAAGAGAAACAATTTTGATAGATTACTTGTTTAGAGAGTGAGAGGGCAAACATGTTGTATAAAAAGGAAGCGAGAATATGTGACTGACAAGAGAAATGATTTTCCTCACGTAAGGTAATCAATCTTGGAAGACACAGTAAAAAATGACTGAGGAAGGACAAAAGAACAACTATAACTCCTAAGATTCTATAAGAGAGAGATAGAGACTAGGACACATAGATGTATAAGAAAGTGTGATACGGTGGCAGAACCGACTGTTAATACTGGTTTTGCGTTTATGTTTGCAAATGTTGCGGTAAGCAAGAGTCGCAACTGACATTTCTTTTATCCAACAAAGGAAATGATGAAAACAACAAAAAAAGACCTTTTCGAGAATTTTCTGAGTAAGGGGGTAGATTATGGAAAGGGAAGGTGTTAGCACCCTTTCCATCTGTAGTTTTCTAAGGGCTCTTAGATTCTTAGCTTATTTTAAAGTACCTTCTTCTTTGTGTGTTTTGAAAAATGTTTTGAAATGCCTTAGTGCGGAGATTCGCTTTGTGATAACTCTTGTATCAGTCCTCAAGAGTGTTGACAAAGCAAATGTTTTTAAAAGTTGTTTTTGAAATGTGTAAGTGTGAAAAGTTTGTTTTGAGCATAGCATCTAAGAACTATCTACTTATACTCAGAAAAAGTTCGTTCTTTTCCTCCTATCCTGTAGACAGTGCTATCCTACTATTAGTGAGTAGGTAGCCCTATCGTTGGATGTATGAGGGACAATCAAAGGGACGTTACAGTCACGAAGGCAACATATGAGGATGCTTTAGCAATTTTGTTTAGGGACTAGATCATTTACCAAAAGGCAACTGTAGGGTCATCGAGGGTCTATGATCTTTTTATTTACGGGTCTTTGCTAAAGCGTCCCCGTTTCGAGGGACATGACTGCTTTTTCGAAGGTAACCAAAGTGGGGTACTGTTTACCGTTGTTTTTGGTAAACAACCGCTGGTCTCCAAAAAAGGTAAGTTTTTTGGTTTACTTGCGGGATCGACCAAACTAATCCCAGAACATATGCTAATCTTTATGTAAAATGAGTGAGAAGGAAGAACGCACGTTCGACCCAGGGGAGAGATGTTTAAGATTGTTGAACAGTAAATGAAATCATAAAAATGCAAGTAAAAGAAGTAAAAGAAGTCAAAGGTAACTTTGCAAGATAATGGTAAAGTAAAGTAAAAAAGACTTTTATTAAGTAAAAAAGGTGTTTCTAATGTACATTGCTCTGCTTTTTATCCTTTCTCACGCAGTAGTTACTTGGATAATATTTGAGAGATTTTGTACCATAAGTTGCACACACTAAAAATTACACAAACTTCTTATTTTATACTAAAAATAGGTAACCGTCGAGGGGACATTCTGCGCTAGGATGAAGACAAGTGTCTGCATGCCTCTCGACCCATAGCCTTTTGCCACGTTTCCTTCCTTTAGACGCTGATGAAAACCACCTTTCCCTCCAATAATTCAAATTTCAAAATGGTCTTCGTCCCATGTGCCAAGGCGCGAACACTTCCCTTCAACCAAAACAACCTACATCTGCCTTGGTCGAATGAACCTTTGGTCAAAGCTTTCTTATTATATCTTGGATCCTTTTCCTTAATTTATCTCATGCGTCAAATTACACCTACTGGTGTAGTTCATTTCCAGTTGTTTGGTCAAAGAGACCAAATATAGCAAGTGTCAAATTTGGGAGCCAACAAATTGCCCCCTAAGAATGTCTATTTCGACGCCCAAAGAAATAGCCATTCTTTGAACTTCCCATTCGACACCTGTCTTACCAGTTGTCCACCAGGCTTTGACGTGTACCTTTCGCCTTCCAACAGCTGCTATATTTGATAAAACCATCATTACTTTTTTCCAAAATAGGGTACCAATGCCCAACAAAGAATGGGTCCAGAAATTCGATTTGACCCCAGAAGGGGACATCAACAAAGACCCATGACTCAAGAAAGGAGGCCACCAACTTTTAGGCCTCCAACTAATGTGCCTACTGATACCTGGCTGAATACCATGGGAAGAAAACGGCCAAATGAAGAAAGGTGGCAGACATTCGACGTACCAAGAGGGTCCTCTCTAGATTACAGAAAGGAATACCATGCCTCTGCATCAAACAAAATGACCCATGTGTCGAGCAACTATAAAGGAAAGAATCTCATATCTTGTTCACAATGGAGGAGGTTTCAAAGACGGCGAAAAGCTGAGAAAGAGGCAAGAAACGATTACCGTGCAGGCGTTGGGAAACGTTAGGACATGCTTGCCTA
Source organism: Vicia faba (assembly GCA_948472305.1). Lineage (NCBI taxonomy): Eukaryota > Viridiplantae > Streptophyta > Magnoliopsida > Fabales > Fabaceae > Vicia > Vicia faba. The sequence goes on from OX451738.1 coordinate 361,394,392, forward strand.
GATTATAGGAACGAGGCCATCATGGCCAGCATGGTAACGGCAGTTTTGAAGAGACATTTTGGAAAAAAGTAATGATAGTTTTATCAAATATAGCAGATGTTGGAAGGCGAAAGGTACACGTCAAAGCCTGGTGGAAAACTGGTAATACAGGTGTCGAATGGGAATTTCAAAGAATGGTTATTTCTTTGGGCGTCGAAATAGACATTCTTGGGGGGCAATTTGTTGGCTCCCAAATTCGACACTTGCTATATTTGGTCTCTTTGACCAAACAACTGGAAATGAACTACACCAAGAGGTGTAATTCAACGCATGAGATAAATTAAGGAAAAGGATCCAAGATATAATAAGAAATCTTCGACCAAAGGTTCATTCGACCAAGGCAGATGTAGGTTGTTTCGACTGAAGGGAAATGTTCGCGCCTTGGCACATGGGACAAAGACCATTTTGAAATTTGAATTATTGGAGGGAAAGGTGGTTTTCATCAGCGTCTAAGGGAAGGAAACGTGGCAAAAGGCTATGGGTCGAGAGGCATGCAGGAGATACTTGTCTTCATCCTAGCGTAGAATGTCCCCTCGACGGTTACCTATTTTTAGTATAAAATAAGAAGTTTGTGTAATTTTTAGTGTGTGCAACTTATGGTACAAAATCTCTCAAATATTATCCAAGTAACTACTGCGTGAGAAAGGATAAAAAGTAGAGCAATGTACGTTAGAAAAACCTTTTTTACTTAATAAAAGTCTTTTTACTTTACTTTACCATTATCTTGCAAAGTTACCTTTTACTTCTTTTACTTGCATTTTTATGATTTCATTTACTGTTCAACAATCTTAAACATCTCTCCCCTGGGTCGAACGTGCGTTCTTCCTTCTCACTCATTTTACATAAAGATTAGCATATGTTCTGGGATTAGTTTGGTCGATCCCGCAAGTAAACCAAAAAACTTACCTTTTTTGGAGACCAGCGGTTGTTTACCAAAAACAACGGTAAACAAGTACCTTAGAGGTGTGCATGTGCAAGTGATACAATTCAGTTTATTTTTGTCTTTTTGTTAGGTTTGCTAGCGTTTTGATTTTAATCTTTTCCATACAATCCTATTAGTCATACATCTAGCAGTTAATATGAAAAGCAATAAAAATGCAGAAAGTAAGAGTCCTACGCTATTACAACCAAATCGAAAGGAAAGAAAAATGTAAAAACAAAGAACAAAATAAATAGGGGAAATGAATCCTTCGATCCAGGCAGTAGACTCCTTCGATTCGCCCTTCTTTTGCTTTCTTTCGATTGAGCTTGGGAGCTAGCGTGATCAACCTTCGATTGCACCCTTCTCTGCTTCTTTCGATTGAGGTTGAGAGATGGCATGATCAACCTTCTATTGCACCCTTTCTTTCTTCTTTCAATTGAGGTGTGAGCAACCTTCAATTGCAACCTTCTCTGCTTCTTTTGATTAAACTATGAAGCAATATGGATCTGCAGAGCAGCATGAGTGTATATCCTTTGTTCACACCCTTTTTGTCTCTCATTTGAGTCTGTACAAGTTAGTTCCAACATATATTTAGACAAAAAAATGAAAGGCACAGCAACGAAGAATTTAACTAGAAGATTATTTACATATTATGCTGAAACGAAAAATAAATAATTGAAAGGCTATTTACATGTTATGCTGAAACGAAAGATGAAAGGTCAAGGGGACTTACCTTGCTTGAAACTGGAAATTGTGTGGGGATTGGAGTTGTTGGATGCTCTTGGATTTGAAAGGAGAGAGGCAAGTGTGGTGTGATCTTGTTGAGTTTTGAGAGTTTTTGGTGTGCTTCTCTTAGGCTGTGTATGTGTGTAAGGCAATATATGTGTATGGTTCCTGGACTTATGTCTCCAGTGTGTGTGTGTGTATGTATGTGGTATCCCCGCCCTCTTTTCCGTGTGTCCCTGCAATTTGTCCTAGGCCTTGTATTTATATGAGTGTGATGTGCATGGAAATGGAAAGGGACAGCCATTAACTATGGCTTTGAAAGTAGAATCAAAAGATATCAACCATTAACCATGGCTTTGAAAGTAAAGATCAAGTATTTGAAAAGTTGCCATTTTTTATGATTTCCTACCCTTTTGGATTTTGAATGAACCTGGACATGTTTCAATCCCTAACTCCTTCAAATGCTTCCAAGTCTTTCCCTTCGATTGACTCTGAGTTACTTCCTTCGAATGGACCTCTTGTGTACCCTTCGAATGGACCTTCTGAATGCTTCTTCGAATGGACCTTTTGTTACTTCCTTAGAATGGAACACATGTACATCCTTCGAATGGAACACCTGTACATCCTTCGAATGGACCTTTTGTGTGTCTTTCGAATAGTACACATGTATGCCTCGTGCATTCTTCGAATGGGTCACCAATGTGTGCTCATAATGTGGAAATCATGTGCTGAAAGGTTCAGAGATAGAGTTAACGCAAGCAATTTCTAAGGGAACCATTGCCTAGTCGAAACTAGCACAAAGGAAACCAATGCCTTATGGATTTTAGCATGAGGAGATCATTGCTTTGTGAATCGAAGGCCAGCTGAAAGGTTCTTGGCCTTGTGCATTGAAAGCAAACACAGAGGAAGTCTTGGCCCTTGTAAATAGAAACAAACTTGTAGGGGGTTCTTGCCTTACGCAGTAGAAGCCTTGTGAACTTAACTTGATCGAAGGAAGCCCAACGCCCAATCGAAAACTTTGTAAACTTATCTTGATCGAAGGAGGCCCAACACCCAATCAAAGACTTGCAGAACAAAGCCTGATTGAAGGGTTTTAGATGCTCAATCGAAGCTCCTTGTCCAGATGTCAATAAAAAAACTGCTCAGGCGCCAATCGAAAACACCTTATCTCAAAGCCAATCGAAGACACCTTGTTTATTTTCAAAAAAATTATTTTTCTTTAATCAAGTGTTTGTGAGCACCAATATAAGATAAAACCTTGGAAAACATGAGAGGGAAAATTTTGGGATACAACAACTGCCCCTGTTCAATCTTCTTAAACCGGAAGATGTAGATTGGCTTGTCTGCCTTTCGTGATCTGAAGGTAGAATATGATTGAACACTTGAGTGCCCAGGAATTTGAACTTGATAATGTTTCAGTTGATTGTGTAGGGAATGGGATTAAAGATTCCATTTGGAGAATATGATCAGGGGAATTCTTTGTGGGGAATTCTTGTTCCTGCTATCTGAGGAGGACTCCGCTAGAGAATGTGGATTTCTGTTGTTCTCACGCTTGAGGAAACTCTATGGGGAATAGAGTCTAGGAACTTCAGTTGTCCAAGGCTCTACTAAAGAGTTATCTCTGGAGAGATGAAAGTTTGTTGTTTTCTGGTTGAAATCCAGGCTTCACAGTAACTTGCTGGGGATAAGGGAATTAACCGTTACCTGAAAATGTATTAGAAAGAGCCTGCGTAGGGCTGTTTCAGGATGAGTTCGTGTTGGACTGCCTCTGGAGGGTTATACGGAGTAATCTTTGATGATTTCTACCTCAACAGATAACGAAGGAATCTTTTACCATTGCTACCTCAATAGATAATGAACGAATCTTTAACGATTTCTACCTCAACAGATAATGAAGAAATATTTGACGATTGCTACCTTAATAGATAATGAAGGAACATTTAAAGATTGCTACCTCAACAGATAATGAATGAATATTTGACGATTGCTACCTCAACAGATCATGAAGGAATCTTTGATGATTTATACCTCAATAGATAATGAAGGAATCTTAACGACTACTACCTCAACAGATAATGAAGGAATCTTTAATGATTGCTACCTCAATAGATAACGAAGGAATCTTTGACGATTTCTACCTCAATAGATAATGAAGGAATCTTTGACGATTGCTACCTCAACATATAATGAAGGAATCTTTGACGATTTCTACCTCAATAGATAATTAAGAAATATTTAAGGATTGCTACCTCAACAGATAATGAAGGAATATTTAACGATTGCTACCTCAATAGATAATGAAGGAATCTTGGACGATTTCTACCTCGACAGATAATGAAGGAATATTTGACGATTGCTACCTCAATAGATAATGAAGGAATCTTGGATGATTGCTACCTCGACAAATAATGAATGAATCTTTGACGATTGCTACCTCAACAGATAATGAAGGAATCTTGGACGATTGCTACCTCAACCGATAATGAAGGAATATTTGACGATTGCTACCTCAATAGATAATGAAGGAATCTTTTACGATTTCTATCTCAACAGATAATGAAGGAATCATTAACGATTGCTACCTGAATAGATAATGAAGGAATCTTGGACGATTGCTACCTCAACCGATAATGAAGGCATCTTTGATGATTGCTACCTCAATAGATAATGAAGGAATATTTGACGATTGCTACCTCAATAGATAATGAAGGAATCTTTAATGATTGCTACCTCAACATATAATGAAGGAATCTTTGACGATTTCTACCTCAATAGATAATCAAGGAATCTTGGACGATTGCTACCTCGACAGATAATGAAGGAATCTTTAACGATTGCTACCTCAACAAATAATGAAGGAATCATTAACGATTGCTACCTCAATAGATAATGAAGGAATCTTGTACGATTTCTACCTCGACAGATAATGAAGGAATCTTTGACGATTTCTACCTCAACAGATAATGAAGGAATCTTGGACGATTGCTACCTTGACATATAATGAAGGAATATTTGATGATTTCTACCTCAATAGATAAAGAAGGAATCTTTAACTATTTCTACCTCAACAAAGTACCAGAAATTTGTTTGGTCATATGAAAATTCGTCTGTGTATAAACTTTACCTGAAAAGATATTGGTTTAGTTGCATGCAATGTCATGATGCATGAAGTGCAAATGATGTTCTCAAAAAACGAGATTGTGATATATGCATTCGTACGACGTATGCTGTGATGTTTTAAAATGATATATGAATGCAATGTATGAACGTGTCAATCGTTCTATTGCGGTATTGTTGAACTAGGGAAAATAAATCCCTAATTACTATTGGGGATGAAGAAATGTAGGTCTTCAAATTTTGTTGAAGTTGAGATGCTGAGAGACGGATTTCCGTTGTTATGGAAATAAACTCTGTTGGGGAAGGAAACTCCATAATCCACTTGGGGATCTTTATGGAATCCTGTTGGGGAAACCAAAAGTTTGACGACTTCACTGGGGAATTTTCTAGATGTCGGAGCAGTAGTTGGAGATTATTTCTCTGTCGGAGGTATAAGAACACCTGACCTCATTAGGCCGTAAGCTAAGAACAAGGCAGTGACCTTGTAGTAGAATTCCCTTGCCTTTGTACCTGCTGGAGAAGGTATTTGTTGGGATTTTGTAGATGGTTTGACTGTTATCCCAACTCTTGGAGTCCTTGGTGAATGCAGATCAGGGTAATAAACCTTCTACTGAAAAACAAGTGACGAGATGACGGGACGTAGTCATACGCTTTAATCCCTAACTTTTGCCTGGACTGTCCTTTCAGATTTTCAGTCTATCGGGATACCCTTTTTTTGCCTAAGCCGCCTTGTCAGGTTTTCGACTTGTCGGGTGTACAGTTTTTTAATATGCATATCCTTAATTTTTGCCCCAACCCTTTTGGTTCGTCGGGATGCCCTTATTTTTGCCTAGGCCAGTTGACCTAGCGGGTCTTTGTTCATGCGTAGTATTTTCCGACTATGTCCACGTTCATCGGGTACAGAGAATTGTCATTATCCTTAGTAGTAAGCGTTGCCACACTGCCAGAAGATGTTTGTTTGGTTACACATGATTCATTGCTGGAATTCATGTTCAATTCCCCAAGTGATTCAGATGGAGATCTGCCCTTGGCTATTTGGAACTTTTGAGAGGTTTCCCGAATCTTAACTTGATTGCCCCAGATTAGCTGGACACCATGTTATGCCCCTTGATTATGAAAGGCCTGTCACTGAAACATCTTTCCATCTGAAATGTCACCCTCCCTCTAAAGGCTTAATTCTTTTAATCGAGAGTTGAATATCACAAAAAGGAAGTAAAAACGCAGTTTGAATATAGTGAATACGAATGAATTGATTCAAGACAAACATATGCAATGCATTCATGAAATAACAAAGTTTGATATGAAATAAATGTTCGAACAATCAAAAGAAATTACAAATTGAAAATTCTAAATGAACAAAAAGCCTCTTTGTCTTTGACTTGTCACTTCATATGATGTTCCCTTGAGGAATGGCAGAAGAATTCCAGTTGACCATCTTATGCAAATTCCAACGCTCCTTCATCAATTAGGTCTTGAATTTTATACTTCAACATCCCACAGTTATCAGTATCATGTCCCGGGCTATTGGAGTGATATGCACATATTACATCAGGATTGTAGTTAGGAGAAGACGTTTTGGGGTTTGGAAGAGGATCCTTCAATGTGACCAAATTCAACTTCAACATGTGTTGCAAGACTTGCGACATTGACATGTTGAGTTTGGTGTATTGCCTATTGAATGCATCCCACTTACGCCGATGACCCTGTCATTGTTGGTAAGGTGGCAGCTGGGTTCGTGACGTAGTAACAATTTGGAAAGGTCTACTCTCCACCCAGCCAACTTCTTGTCTCATCAGAGGCTGATTAATGACCTGATCCCCAGTCTCGACTATTTTCTTCATACGGTTGCATCCGTCTTGATGAATCTTACTGATGAGAAACCTTAACTCTTCTTGTTCCCGAGCTAAAATTTGGATAAGAGCCCTTTGATTACTCATCTGCATTCTCACATGTTCCATTTCATCTTGCAGTTATTCCAATTGGTCATCCTCGTTGTTGTCAGGATGTTTGTTGGTCAGATTCTCGTTGAGGAGCGTTTTCAACTCTTCTTGCCCCTTGGATTGGTTTAGGAACATTTCCTTGAATTGAGCCTCTTGAGTTTGGAGATCTCTGTTTTTCTGTTTGAGAGCCATTCTATTTGCTGGAATAAACAGCAAGAACATGAGAAATCTGTACTGGATGACCTATTATGTAATGACATGTATGATGTGCTTATGCAATGTTTTCAAGGATCTCGTGGGGTAAACACGAGGAGATATTAGGAGTTGATTGTAGCTTTGCTTGAATAACTTCGTATCGTTGAATGTCCTACCTTGAGAAACGAGCTCACCATATCGAGTGGGTCATAGCCCCTGACTCAAGTTATCGTGTTTGGACCTTTTGACGATATTGGTTAGAGGAAAATAAATCCCCTTGCCCCTTGCTAGATGTTTGTTTTATCATAACCTGCATCACAAGCCTTTGAGATCCTTGAAATGGTTAAGGAAATGTTATGGTATGATGCTATGATGTGTATGCTATGCATCAAGCAAAAATGTAGGGCGATGAAGACAAGTATGTCTTGCAGGAAATTCGAGTTATTGGATAATGACTAAAAACAAGTCCTGCAAGGAGCATAAATAATGCCCTGCAATGAGTTCAAGTTGTTAGGAAATGAAAGCAAACAAGTAGCCTTAGGTTTAGGCTTTCATGGATTTCATAGGTAAATACCCTCTTGAAGTTTAGTTAGTTTAACCTGCCCTATCAATAGTAACCAGGTTCTAGGGAATCTCAATATCACTGATTTTTCCCACAAGTTTTATTCCGATCGACAACTGACTTGCCACCAAACAAAACTCGGGAGTCAAATCTTAATGAGTGTAGTATCGAGTATCAACCGACTTAGGATTACACCAAAGACGGCTATCTCACTACTTCCTAATGGCCAAGTCGTTCAATTAAAGAATCTAAGGTCAGTTGATGCTTCATGACACCATGCAGCGGCCTGTATTCTCCTTGACTACTCAAGGGATACCAGTACCAACCAAAGTGTCACATCAACGTAGCTATCGCTTCAACCGTGTCGTTATACCCTGTACAGCCCCCACGATCTATTTCTACTTATGTAAAAGGTGCCCCAGATCCGGGTGTTGGATCTATAGTAACAACCCAAACAAACCCTCCAAGGATAAAGCATACAAAGCAAGCAATTAAGACAGTTTTAAAATGAACTAACTCTAAGGTAACCCCACTTTTTATTTTTCCCCAACAGAGTCTTCAGTTTTGTGATACGGTGGTAGAACCGACTGTTAATACTGGTTTTGTGTTTATGTTTGCAAATGTTGCATAAGCAAGATTCACCACCGACTTTTCTTTTATCTAACAAAGGAAAGGGTGAAAAGAATAGAAAATGACCTTTTCGAGAATTTTCTGAGTAAGGGGGGTAGATTATGGAAAGGGAAGGTGTTAGCACCCTTTCCATCCGTAGTTTTCTATGGGCTCTTAGATGCTTAGCTTATTTTAAAAGTACCTTGTGCTTTGTGTGTTTTGAAAAATGTTTTGAAATGCCTTAGTGCGGCGATTCACTTTGTGATAACTCTTGTATCAGTCCTTAAGAGTGTTGACAAAGCAAATGTTTTTGAAAGTTTTTTTTGAAATATGTAAGTGTGAAAAGTTTGTTTTGAGCATAGCATCTAAAAACTATCTACTTATACTCAAAAAACTTTGTTCTTTTCCTCTTATCATTTAGATAGTGCTATCCTACTATTAGTGAGTAGGTAGCCATATCATTGGATGTATGAGGGACAATAGAAGGTACGTTACAATCACGAAAGCAACAAATGGGGACGCTTTAGCAATTTTGTTTAGGGACTAGATCATTTACCTAAAGGCAACTGTAGGGTCATCGAGGGACTATGATCTTTAATTTACGGGTCTTTACTAAAGCGTCCCCGTTTCGAGGGACATGACTATTTTTCTGAAGGCAACCAAAGTGGGGTACCATAGAGGTGCACATGTGCAAGTGATTCAATTCGGTTTATTTTAGTCTTTTTGTTAGGTTTGCTAGCATTTTGATTTTAATCTTTGCCATACAATCCTATTAGTCATACATCTAGCAGTTAATATGAAAAGAAATAAAAAATGCATAAACTAAGGTCCTACACTATTACAACCAAATTGAAAGGCAAGAAAAATGTAAAAAAAAAGAACCAAATAAATAGGGGAAATGAATCCTTCGATCCAGGAAGTAGACTCATTCTATTCACCCTTCTTTTGTTTTCTTTTAATTGAGCTTGGGAGCTGGCGTGATCAACCTTCGATTGCACCCTTCTCTGCTTCTTTCAATTGAGGTTGAGAGCTGGCGTGATCAACCTTCGATTGCACCCTTTCTTTCTTCTTTCGATTGAGGTGTGAGAAACCTTCGATTGCAACCTTCTCTGCTTCTTTCGATTAAACTATAAAGCTGTATGGATCTGCAGAGCAGCATGAGTGTATATCCTTCGTTCACACCCTTTTTGTCTCTCATTTGAGTCTGTACAGGTTAGTTCCAACATATATTTGGAGAAAAAAAGCAAACAAACGAAAGGCACAGCAACAAAGAATATAACTAGAAGGATGTTTACATATTATGCTGAAACAAAAAAATAAGTGAAAGGCTATTTACATGTTATGTTGAAACGAAAGATGCAAGGTCAAGGGGACTTACCTTGCTTGAAACTGGGAATTGTGTGGGGACTTGATTTGTTGGATGCTCTTGGATTTGAAAGGATAGAGGCAAGTGTGGTGTGATCTTGTTGAGTTTTGAGAGTTTTTGGTGTGCTTCTCTTAGGCTGTGTATGCGTGTAAGGCAATATATGTGTATGGTTCCTGGGCTTATGTCTCCAGTGTGTGTGTGTGTGTGTGTGTGTGTGTGTGTATGTGTGTGTGTGTGTGTGTATGTGGTATCCCCGCCATCTTTTTCGTGTGTCCCTGTAATGTGTCCTAGGCCTTGTATTTATAGGAGTGTGATGTGAATGAAAATGGAAAGGGACATCCATTAACTATAGTTTTGAAAGTAGAATCAAAAGATATCAGCCATTAACCATGGCTTTGAAATCAAAGATCAAGTATTTGAAAAGTTTCCATTTTTGATGATTTCCTACCCTTTTGGGTTTTGAGTGAACCTGGACATGTTTCAATCCATAACTCCTCCGAATGCCTCCAAGTCTTTCCCTTCGATTGACTCTGAGTTACTTTCTTCAAATGGACCTCTTGTGTACCCTTCGAATGGACCTTCTGAATGCTTCTTCGAATGGAACTTTTGTTACTTCCTTCGAATGGAACATTTGTACATCCTTCGAACGGAACATATGTACATCCTTCGAATGGCCCTTTTGTGTATCTTTCAAATAGCACGCATGTATGCCTCGTGCATTCTTTGAATGGGTCACCAATGTGTGCTCATAATGTGGCAATCATGTGCTGAAAAGTTCAGAGATAGAGTTGACGCAAGCAGTTTCGAAGGGAACCATTGCCCAGTAGAAACTAGCACAAAGGAAACCAATGCCTTATGGATGTTAGCATGAGGAGATCATTGCTATATGAATCGAAGTCCAGTTGAAAGGGTCTTGGCCTTGTGCATTGAAAGCAAACACAGAGGAAGCCTTTGCCCTTGTGAATCTAAACAAACTTGTAGGGGGTTCTTGCCTTACGCAGTCGAAGCCTTGTGAACTTAACTTGATCAAAGGAAGCCTAACACCCAATCGAAAACTTTGTGAACTTATCTTGATCGAAGGAGGCCCAGCGCCCAATCAAAGACTAGTGGACCAAAGCCTAATTGAAGGGTTTTAGATGCCCAATCGAAGCTCCTTGTCCAGATGTCAATTGAAAAACAAACTGCTCAGGCGCCAATTGAAAACACCTTATCTCAAATCCAATCGAAGACACCTTGCCTATTTTCAAATATTTTATTTTTCTTTAATCAAGTGTTTGTGACCACCCATATAAGAGAAAACCTTGGAAAACATGAGAGGAAAAATTTTGGGATACAACAGAAAGGGAAAAAGAATAGTTAATCTCATTTATGACGAAATATCAATTGTTCATGAAAAGAAGTTTATGAAATTATCTTCTAACACATGGAGAAAGTAACTGACATTCGATAAAGGTCTAAAAATATTACCTATGCCTTAGAGACACGTGCGTGACTGTCTTACTTTAGACTTTAATGAATTTATAATGCCTAAATACTTGTCATTTCATGATAATACATGATTATGATTATATCTGAGTTTTGATATAATTATATCCAAACTAAGCATAAAAAATAAGCCATTAAAAAAATAAAAAATAAAAAACTTCATTAATTAAAGAAAATACAACAGACACAAATAAAAAATAATCAAACAAGAGAACAAGCAACAAGGACAACCATGATTGGCCAAGACAAGTTATGTTCTCCTAACCACTGAAGATTTCACACTTAGTCTTCAACAAATAGTTTTCAGAACAGTTCTCTAGACCATATTATGTTATCATTTCCTTGATTATATCCACTATTCTTTCTTGGAAGAATATTTTAGACCAAACTCTCCCATAAGGAATGTATAACTTAATGCGATTTCTAGAATCAAAGATAGATTTACAAAGACAAATGAAGATAGACTGTGGAAGGTTTACTCGAGTATCATTCATCAGAAGATATATGAATGCTTGGTCATCATACCTCATAAGGTTTTGGTTTTCCCATCTGGGAATAAAGTTGGATAGCACAAGCTTGAACCAAGCTTTGGGAATGGGTAGTTGATTTTCAGGATTGATAGGTTCATATCCTGAGATATGTCATGAAGAGAAATAAATTTCTCAGACATAATAAACCTAGATTTGACAAAGTCAATAGTGACACCAATATTTTCACACCCAGTTGCAAGAGTGTTTGAGAAAGGAGTAATGGTTATGGGAATTTCAAAAATACATGAGAGGATGGAACATTTCTCATACTTAATATAAGCATGCTTCCAGAATTCTTTAACAAGACTCACGTAGACAGGTCTCTTCAGCATAGTGAAGTATCTTGTCCATTGTTAAAAGTATGTCACATTTGTGAGGCTACAAGCAATGTTACTTTCAAGAGGAAGAATTTCAATTTATTTTTCAATGATAATTTTAAGAAGATCTTAATTTCCAAGAAAGGTTGGTTGAGGCATGATGGACAGATGAGAGGAAGGATCTTAATAGGAATGGGTTTATGAGAGAAAGAGATAACTATGATAAATCACTATTGATCTAAATACACTCAAGTGGGTGATAGAAGTTGTACCATGTTGTAAGAATGACATAACAAAAGATAAGAATTTCAATGAAAGGGAATGGAGTGAGCCAGTTTTCATAAAGAACAGAGTACCATACAGGTTCCAAATAAGAATTTGAGTGAATCATCATTTAGAAGCGGCAGACCGGAGTCTGACATATATAAAAATATTGAACATAGTTTCTTAAATGAGAAACTATTATCACACGCACATCATACATAAAAAAATTGCTCATTCTCAAGAAAACTTACGTGTTCACATTATCTAGAGAATTGATCAAAATATTTTTCTCTTGAAAGAGAGAGAATGTTCCAGATCATGAAATTTTCACTCACCAGAAAATTCACAACTTGGAATTGCACTAACATTTGGAATACTTCTGTTTAAAGCACCTTCTAACTTGTAGAAGTATTTTTATCAGAAGTTCTAATAAATTATAGATAAAAGAAAAACATACCTTTGAGATTCTGAAATCTTCACTGTGATTCTTTTATCTGAGTGCTCTACATTCTATTTTTGACTTTAGCTTGTCCTTGATAGAGCTTCTGATCAGCTTCGTTCTGCATCTGTTTTCTTCAGAGTGATGTATCAGAAGTTATGAACTCGTACTTACTGGTTCCTCTTACTTCTTTAGAGGTTATCTATTTTCTAATTTTGAGGAGTATAAGTTTCTTCTGAACTCTAATCTCTAATATGAGAGCTAGAATCAGTCTTCTTTTCAGATGATCTCATCATTCTTCTATTTAGAATCACCCTTCTGATTTCTTGAGAGTAATTCTTAGAGCAGAGATATTCTGATATTTTATTATCAAAACATCCATCTGTTTGTCAAGCTTCCTTTGTACAGGAGCTTAATTTTCAGAAGATCAATATTTCATGAACTTCTAAGAAGCTATGTGCTTGAGAAAATTAACTAACATTTCCTAGTATCTTATGAATTTTTTATTCCTTAAATAAATTGCAGAATCTATTCTAATACAAATATCATCAAACTATGACAATTTTGACTTACAATCTTGTTCTTGCAATGCTGATTTATCTTGTTTAGAGTTAATCTATCAAGGCTTGTCAGCATATTTGCTTCAGAGTGAATGGCTTTTGTCTTTACATCTTTTAAATCATTTTCCATTCAAGAACTCATATATCAAGAATTCATTTGATTCCTAATGAATCAATAAGCTTTCTTTCCTAAGCAGTTTTCAGTTTTCTATGAAGCTTTCCAAAGGAAACAATATTCATAATTTATGCATTAGATCTTCTAACTGCTTGATTAGTTAGGCTTCAGATGTTCTGACTCAGAAATTATTTCTTAGAGATTTGAATTTCTCTGTTCAAGATTTCTGACATTTTTCTGCAGACTTCATCATGAAGTTCATATGTATCAAAATCCGAAGACAATAATATTTCTTCTTTACTTGAAGAAATACCTAATGAGATTTTTATGAGAAAGTCAAGGGTTGACTAATCCGTTTCTTGAAAACATCTCATACTCACAAAGAATTAATCTTTAGCAAGCAAAATTTGATTTTTGAGCAAATACATTGTTCATCACCAGAAAAGGTTGGCTCAATCAAGGACACCAAACCCAGAATCATTTCTTCAGAAGGTTTGAAATCTTATTTGATTCTAACAAGAGCTTCTTTATTTTCCAGAATCATTTTTTCAGAAAGAGAGATTGTGATTTTTATTTTCGTCTTGACGCATCAGAAGGAGCAATAACTGCATTTGAATTTGGGAGCTTCTGATTCTACGGCTTCTGGTATCTTCTTCTTGGGTTCTGAACAGGTTATATCCAAAAGAGAAGATTTTGTTGCTAATATCTTCATTATTTCAAAGAATCAGAGACTTGCTCAAGGTAATTCGTTTGGTTACAGTTCAGTACTTAATCATCATCTTCTGATATGAGACTATAATTGAAGGTGGAGTAACTATCGCCCAACATATTCATTCACACAACATTTGAATCTTTATCTGATATTTTTAGGTGTTTGGTATCCATCAATAATAGAACTAGGCTCTGATACCAATTGAATGTGTGAAAAAACGCAAGAAATAGGGGTTTGAATTGGGTTTTCCTTTCTTAACAAACTTTCATTTCTTAACATTGTTGTATTTAATGATGCTTTTGAATGTGTTGTAGAAGCATAAAAAATTAAGCATAAGCATAAGCATAAGTAAAGGACACATGATATATCCTGTTTCACTTGAGAAATCCTCAAGCTAGTCCAGTTCACCCTACCAAGGTGATTTAACCTTGAAATCAAGGACTTAATCCACTATAACCAAACTGATTACAATCTGTAAAGAAAATTGTTGTTACTAATAACCTCTAAGACCACCATCTTAGTCTTCTCAAAGCTTCTGACCTAACCGGTCCTTTGAGGAACACGTTACCTTCTAAATCTTCTGACCTAACTGGTCCATTTAGAAGAAACACAAAAACCTTCCTAAAGCTTCTGACCTAACCGGTCCTTTAAAAGGAACAAACAACTGTTTGTTTTTACAAGGTTTGTTTACAAGAGAATGATTCTACACAAGCAAGTTTAAACTTAATGAAGTACATTATAAGATCCTAATACACACTAAAAATATTACATTGTATTGTAGCTTTAATGCGTGGTCTTATTTTCTTCAAGTAGCTTCTTCACAGACAACAACACAAATCACTTGAATCGTTGAAGTCTTCTTCTTCAGAAGCTTCTGAAAGCTTTATTGATCTTGATGTAGTAAAGAGAAGAACTTCTTCATCTTGATTTATCTTAGAACATTCTGAACAGCATGGAGCTATTGTTAATAGTAATCATTGAATTAAATAGAACGTGGGGTAGCTATCTCAGATTAGATATTAGAGTTCAGAAGAAACTTATACTCCTTAAAATCAGAAAACAGAGAACCTCTAAAAGAAGTAAAAGGAACTAGTAAGTACGAGTTCAGAACCTCTGATAAATCACTCTAAAGAAAGCAGATGCAGAACAAAGTTGATCAGAGGCTCTATCAAGGACAAGCTAAAGTCAAAAACACAATGTAGAGCACTCAGATAAAAGAATCACAGTGAAGATTTCAGAATCTCAAAGGTATGTTTTTATTTTATCTATAATTTATTAGAACTTCTGATAAAAATACTTCTACAAGTTAGAAGGTGTTTTAAACAGAAGCATTCCAAATGATAGTGCAATTCCAAGTAGTGAATTTTCTAATGAGTGAAAATTTCATGATCTGGAACATTCTCTCTTTTCAAGAGAAAAATCTTTTGATCAATTCTCTGGATAATGTGAACACGTAAGTTTTCTTGAGAATGAGCGAAAATTTTACGTATGATGTATGTGTGATAATAGTTTCTCATTTACGCAACTGTGTTCAATATTTTTATGTATGTCAGACTCCGGTCTGCCACTTCTAAATGCTGATTCACTCAAAGTCTTATTTGGAACCTGTATGGTAATCTACTCTTTATGAAAACTAGTTCACTATATTCCCTTTCTTTGAAATTCTTGTCTTTTGTTATGTTAGTGACCTATGTCATTCTTACAGTATTGTACAACTTCTATCACCCACTTGAGTGTATTTAGATCAATAGTGATTTATCACACTTATCTTTTTCTCTTATAAACTCATTCTTATCAAGATCCTTCCTCTCATCTGTCCATCATGCCTCAACCAACCTTTCTTGGAAATGAAGATCTTCTTGAAATTATCATTGAAAAACAAATTGAAATGCTTCCTCTTGGAATTAACATTGCTTGTAGCATCACAGATGTGACATACTTTCAACAATGGACAAGATACTTCACTATAATGAAGAGACCTGTCTACGTGAATCTTATTAAAGAATTCTGGAAGCATGCTTAACTTAATTATGAGAATTGTTTTATCCTCTCCTGTATTTTTGAAATTCCATCACCATTACTCCTTTCTCACTCACTCTTGCAACTGGGTGTGAAAATGTTGGTGTCACCATTGACTTTGTCAAATCTAGGTTTATTATGTCTGAGAAATTTTCTTCTCTTCATGACATGTCATCAGGATATGAACCTGTCAATCCTAAAAATCTACTACTCATTCCCAATGCTTAGTTCAAGCTTGTTATGTCCAAATTTATTCCCAGAGGGGAAACCAAGACCTTCTGAGGTATGATGACCAAGCATTCATATATCTTCTGATGAATGATAGTCGAGTAAACCTTCCACAGTCTATTTTCATCTGTTTTTGGAAATCTATCTGAGTCTAGAAATTGAATTAAGCCATACATTCCTTATGGAAGAGTTTTGTCTGAAATATTATTCCAAGAAGGAATAGTGGATATAATCAAGGAAATGATAGCAGAAGATGGCCCAAAGAACATTTCTGAAAACTATTTGTTGAAGACTAAGTGTGAAATCTTTAGGAGAACATAGCTTGTCTTATCCAATCGTGGTTGTCCTTGTTGCTTGTTCTCTTGTCTGATTATTTTTTATTTGTGTCTGTTGTATTTTCTTTAATTAATGAAGCCTTTTATTTTTTATGGCTTAGTTTTTTATGTTTAGTTTGGATATAAATATCCCAAAACTCTGATATAATCATAATCATTTATTATCATGAAATGACAAGTATTTCGGCATTATAAATTCATTAAAATCTAAAGTATGATAGTCACACATGCGTCTGTAAGGCATAGGTAAGATTTTTAGACCTTTAACGTATGTCAGTTACTTTCTCCACATGTTAAAAGGTAGTTGTTTAAACTTATTTTCATGAACAATTGATATTTCATCATAAATGAGATTAAATATTCTTTTTCACTTTCCCATACATCTATGTGTCCTACCTAGTTTCTCTCTCCCTCTCTCTCTCTCGCTCTCTCTCTCTCTCTAAAATAATCTTAGGAGTTATAGTTATTCTTCTGTCCTTCCTCAGTCATTTTTTATTGAGTCTTCCAAGATTGATTACCTTACGTAAGGAAAATCATTTCTCTTTTCAGTCACATCTTCTTGCTTCCTTTTTATATACCATGTTCGCCCTCTCCCTATATAAACAAGTAATCTATCAACACTCGTTCTCTTCTTCATCATGACTTCAAGAACTCTTCATGAAGATGATGATATTTTGGAAGTCATCATTGAAAAACATCCAAAACTTTTCAGTGCTACTCCGGATTTCCATCTTAGAATTCACTTTCAGAATTGGAATCGTTGTCTCTCCTTACTAAAAGGACCCATTTATCCAAATCTTGCAAATACTTTTTGGAAAAATGATTCTGTCAATCTCATCGGTACCTCAATCTCTTTATATATATATATATATATATATATATATATATATATATATATATATATATATATATATATATATATATATATATATATATATATATATATATATATATATATATATATATATATATATATATATATATATATATATATATATATATATATATATATATATATATATATGGCTTGGATGTTTTCTTCATTGATGAATGCATTGCTGAAATAATAAATTGTCCTTGTATGGGTATCATGACTGGTCGTGTCTCTCGATAGCATCTCTGATTCTAAAATAATTTCCATATTTGAAGCATCTTCTGAGTTTGACTCTACTGACCCTGAGTATCTTAAGCCTATTGCCAAAGACTGGTTTCGCTTTATCCTGACAAATCTTTGTCCTCGTGACACTAACAAAAATCTCTTAACCAATGAGGATAAGATTCTAATTTTTTATATGATCAATCGTATTCCGATAAATCTTCCTCAAGTCATCTTCAATCATCTTAAAAGGTCTATCACTTCTTCTAGAAATTTGAACAAGGCCTTTATTCCCTATGGAATAATCATGTCGGAAGTGTTCATTTAAGGTGAGATTGTGATAATCATTCAAAGGATTCGTGATGGTCCTAGTGATGCTTTGAAACTAGAGGAGTGTGATACTTTTGATGATCGGTGGTTCCAATAAGTTTTAATTCTGTCATTGTTCATTCTGTTGTGTAACTTGTTTTAATTTTATCATCAGTGAAAAAAATTTCTATTTACCACCTGTTGTTACTTTTGTTGGTTTTTATATTTTTCACGCATATTTACCTTTTTGATGATGTCAAAAAGGGGGATAAATATAATGATTTTTATAAATCTTAAAAGAAATGCAAAACTCGTCATAATAATAAAATGTGCATTTACTGTTGACCTTTGTTTGTTTGATGATTAAACGAGGAACTCTGAACAAGTTCACTAGGCATTCGAAGACAGATCAAAATGAAAGAAATATGTTAAAGTTCTTAAGAACTGATTGTTCATATAATCAAAGATGTACACTTTGTGAACATATGTTCAAGAATCAGATAGACCCAATACTATTCAGAAGTTGAGAACTCTCTGAAAGTTAAAGTTATCGTTGATTTTGGTATCATGATGTTCAGAAGTGAACATAAGAATCAAAAGCAGAAGTAGATGCCTTCCAGAAGAATTGAGCGAATCAGAAGTTGAAGACAGTCTAAAAAATATGGATAGAAGATTCAATAAGAAGAAGCTCTGATGAATTCAAGATCTCAATTGGTTCTATTAGCATCCAGAGTCAAGACTCTCAAGATCTCAATATCTGATCTATTGGAACCAGGGGAGTTTTTACTCAAATGGTTCAGATTCAGAATATTCGAGCTTCATCGAGTCATTGACTCAGGGGGAGTTTTCATAAAAAGGATAAGTATTCCTTACCTTTATATTTTCAGTGTTTCTGATTATATGAACAAAATTGTGTCACCAAAATACATAGTTTTATCATCATCAAAAAGGGGGAGATTGTTAGAATAAGATTTGGTTCTGCAATACTATCTATGAGTTTTGATGATAACAAATGAGTATGTTTGTATGAACAATTGTGATACTCTAATGTTTGTTATTTTTGAGTATTTAGCAAACAGGTTCTGCTTTTGATGGATGATGTGACCAATGCATTAGAAGAGAATTAGTTATGCTTATGCTCTACACAAGTTATGATGAATAGTAGCAAGACACTCCAGAAGCTTCTAAAGTATAGGCTCTGACGTTTGTATAAAGAAACAAGTCAGAAGATATGAAGACAGAAGTTATACTTAGGTCCAGATCCTGAAGACTCATGCTTTTAAAGACAACGTGTTCTAAAGAAAGAAGTCAGAAGATCTGAAGACAGAAGTTCTACTTAAGTCCAGATTCTAAAGACTCATGTTTCTTAAGATAAAAAGTTCTAAAGAAACAGTCAGAAGATCTGAAGACAGAAGTTTTACTTAAGTCCAGATGCTAAAACTCAAGTTTCTAAAGACCCATGGTTCTAAGAAAAGGGTTCTAAAGACCAAGTGTTGAAGACTCTGAAGACATAAGTTCTAATGACTCTGAAGACTTGAAGTTATAAAGACCCAAGGTTGTAGAAAAGGATCTCAAGACCATGTGCTGAAGTTTCAAAGACAAGGTTCTGAGTGAACAAGTTCTGACGACTGAAGACTTGATTATCTAGAGATTCAAATGTCATGATTCTACTCATGCTTCAATTATCTACCATCAGAAGCCTCTGAAGTTTCAAAGACAAATGTTACCGTTATCAATGATAAGTACACAGTACAAAAAAGCCTTTACCCACTACCTCTCCACTATCTTGAATTATGGAAAAGAAAAAAAAGTGGCAGTACTATTTTCATCATTGTATAATGATTCTTTTTTCAATAGCCAACGACTCTATTTTTCTTGTCTATATAAGTAAAAGGGTCATTTGTTTAAAATATTGTTGGTGTTCAATGTTAAAATGAATGTTGTCATTATTAGAACACAACCAAAGTTATTAACCACTATAACAACAACAAGAACAATTGTTATCGCACTGAGTTGAGTTTGGCCAATAGAGCAAATGTCTCTTCATAGCCTATGCCATATGATTGGGTGAAACCCTTTGACACCAATTGATCCTTGTATCGGTTTATCCTCCAATCAACATTGTGTTTGATTGAGATTATCCACTTTCATCTAACTTGTTTCTTCCCTTCAGAAAGAGTAGTAATTTCGCAAGTGTTATTTTTAATCAGTGCTTTAACCTCTTCTGTTACAACTGTGAATATTTATGTTGTCAATTTCTACTACAAATGCCCTGTACTTTTGTGATAATTTTCCATATGACACAAATCTTTCAATGGGATGTTGAGTGCAAGTTCTCTTCCCTTTTCTTAATGCAATAGGAACAATATCATTGTTATTTAAACTCGTATGAACAAGTTTAGAGTTAGGAGAAATTTTACCTGAGGAAGTTCCATTTTCTAGAGTCCGGTCAGATTCATGGCTTTGCACCGAAGTAGTGTTTGACTCTACCATTTGTTCGTTTTTCTTCCTCCTAGTGTAAACTTTCCGGCTAGCTTCTTGTGTAATACTTTCAACACGTGCAGTTTCAAGGATAGGTTGGGATGGTTTTGTGGGATTTTTTGGTTCTGCTGGTGTGAAATTTTCTGGTTCAAGTGGTGTAGAATTTTTCGACTGTGCTAATACAGAATTTACCGGTTCTGTTGATGCAGAATTTACCGATTCTGCTGGTGCAGAATTTATTGGTTATTCTATTGCATAATTTATGGGTTCTGCCGGTGCAGAATTTACCGATTCTACTAGTGGGATTTCAAGGGCATCTCAAAATCTAAAAATTGGAATTATGTTATTTTGTTCAGGAATAAGGTGTTCTCCCCCTGAATTCTAACTTTGGAGTAATATGTATGATTTTCAAAGAAGGTCACATCCATAGTGTGGTAAAAATTTTCTTGCTGTAGAAGAGTAACAATTATATCCTTTTTGATGAAGTGAGTAGCCAAGAAAAATACATTTGATAGATTTTGGGTCAAGTTTATTACGATGAGGGTTGAGATTGTGAACAAAGGTTGAACACCCATATATTTTAAATGGGATTGAGTTGATAATTTTGTTGTGGAAAAAAGGTTTGGAGAGTGGAATAAGGTGTGTTGAAGTTGAGGATACGGGAAGGCATCCTATTTATAGGATAGGTGGCTGAAAGGATAACCTCTCCCTAAAAGTGTTTCGGTACATTTGTGGCTAGCATGAGAGATCTTGTTACTTACTATAGGTGCCTATTTGCTCCAGTGGCCAAACTTAACTCAGTGCGAGTCATACTATCTGTAGATGCAAACTTGGATTGGCCACTACACTAACTATACATTGAAAATGCCTTCTTAAATGGTGAGTTAAAAGAGGAAGTATACATGTAAGTTCCCCCTATGACTTGAATCATCCAACACCTTAAACATGGTGTGGAAGCTTCGAAAATCCTTCTATGGTCTCAAGAAATCTCATAGAGCATGGTTTGAAAACTAACTCGAGTTGTCAAAAAAGATGGATTCATACAAGGAAAATAAGATCATACTATGTTTGTCAAACACTCATTCAAATGGAAGGTAACTTTATTCATTGTGTATGTTGATGATATTGTAATCACAGGAGATAATCATGAGCAAATTAAACACTTAAAGGAACTCTTGGCTAGAGAGTTTGAAGTGAAAGACTCAGGGAAACTTAAGTATTTCTTAGGTATGGAAGTAGCTCATACAAAGGAGGGAATATACATGTCTCAAAGGAAATACACTCTAGACTTGCTCCAAGAAACCGTAATGCTTGGGTGTAAGGCAGCAAACACTCATATGGAATTGATAAGTAGATTCAACTCTAAATAAAGTCCTCAAGCTAACAAACATAGATACCAAAGTTTATTTAGGAAATTAATCTACTTAACTCATACTCGACCTGATATTGGATTTTCCGTGAGCATGGAAAGTCTCTAAATGACAAGTCCTACTAAAGATCACATGAAAGTTGTGAACATGATTCTACAATACCTTAAGGGTACATCGGGTAGAGATCTTCATTTCAGGAAAAATTCAAATAGGGATATTGAAGTATACACTGACACAAATTGGGCTGGTTGTATATCAGATGGAAAGTCAACTACTGGCTCTTGCTCTTTTGTATGGGGAAACATGGTTACTTGGAGAAGTAAGAAAAAATATGTGATAGCTATAAGTAGTGCAGAAGCTGAATTCACGGCCATGGAACAATAAATTTATGAAGGAATCTAGATGAAGAAGATATTATATGAAATTGGAATTCAATCCAACTACCCCATAAGGTTATATTATGATAACGTAGCTACCATCAGTATTGCAAAGAACCCAGTTCGCCATGATAGAACAAAACACGTGGAAATTGACTGGCATTTCATAAAGGAGAAGATTGGAAATGGTACAATAATTATTGATAATGTATAATCGTGCAATAAAATAGCATACATGCTAACTAAATCTCTCCCAAGAAATACATATGAAAATATCAGATTCAATCTAGGTATGATAGATATCTACCACCCAGATTGAGGGGGAGTGTTGATCACAAAATGAAAATCAGATCTATAAGATTCTAATTGTATTAGCATGTAATAATTAGAATTACAGTATTGAATTTATTTCCTGTTTTAGGATAGGCTAGTGTTATACCCCAAAATTTTCCCTCCCATTTCTTCAAGGCATGCTCACAAAGTTCTCAAAATGCTCAAAAAATCTCAAGAGTTGACCAATCAAAACCTCCTCCTAAGCAAAGGGTCTACAGCTAGGGTTTAGTTCTTTTCAAGGAAGATTCGGTTGCAAAGGTCTCAAATGGTTTTCATGGTTTATAATAGATCCTTAACAATGTTCATGTCAAGTTTCAAGTCTTGCATCACAAGTTGGCTCAATCAATAGCTCAGATGATTGAAGATCAACTGTATTGGCTAAAAAGTCAAGTATGGTCAACATACAGTCAAACTTCAAAACATTTTGTCAACATCAACATTTTGAAGTTATATTCATCATTTGATCAAGGGTTGATCATGATTCCCCAAGGAAAGCCCTCAAACCATCAAAAGTCAAGAATTGTCAAATTAGGGTTTCCTTAGGAGAAGTCAACTGAACTTTGACCAAGCATAACTTTCACATGCTTCATCAACTGTCCCCGACCAAAATCCATTTTGAAGGAAATTCAATTCTATACAACTTTTTATTTATGCTCAAGTCCAAAAAATCCTTCATTTGAAAGATATGAGCTAATACATTATAGGTCATTTTCAAAAGTCAATAAAAGACACTTTTTGTCAAGGCAACTTATATCAAGATAAAGTCTCCAAATACAAACATGATCAAAAGAGAAATTGTAGAGGGCATCTTGATCTTTTTAAAAAGTCTAAGATTACCTTCAAAAGATGAAAATTGAGGAAGTTATGAGTTTCACAAGTTGGGAAATGTTTGAGAAATGCATGAAATCTTAATTGAGCAAATTTGTGATTTTGAGTTATTGGGCCTAAGTTTTGGAATTCAAATATGTTAATGATATATTTGAAGACCCATAACTGCATTCATGCATTATTTTAGTTTTTATTTTATTTATTTTTATTTTATTTATTTAAAATCAAAATTAAATCAAAGAAAATGAAAACTTAATGGACATGGCATGTAAGATTTATGGACTGAACTCTTGGAGGCCCAAATAATTCGTGCTAGCCTGTCTTAAAACATGCCAAAACCATGCAAGGCTCAAAATGGAAAGAACAAACTCAAAATTGGAAAGTTTTCAATATGTTTGATTTTTGTTATTATCATGGTTTGATTGCTTGATTCTTTACCATGTATATTGAGACTTTCATTTCTCTATATAAACACAAGAGGTTAGCATCAAAAGATACACGAAATCACTGCCTAAGAGAGAGATCCAAAATTCACAAAATTCAAAAGAAATTGCAAAATTTTTAATCACATTTCCAGCCATTATCAATCCGAACCAAGTGTATAAACCACTCCCTGAGGATCAAAGGAGTCATTTCCAGCCTTCACACAAGCCTATAACAAGCCAGAAGACTCTCTTTTACCCGCATCGATTGGTAAGTGTGGTCAGTCTTAAAATATTGATTTCTTACGGTTTCAATCTTTGTTAACGCATTTGATCAGTTTATATGCATCATTAGAACAAATCTAACGTATTACATGTGAGCTTGGGTTCCTGAATCTGAAAATACCATAGTTAGGGTGTGAAGGGATGTGTTCTTCGCATCTTTGTGTACATACATTTTTAGGGCAAACAGACAACACCATTAGATTGGCAGACCCGAATTTAGGGGGGGTAGGTTGAATCCTGGACTTTGATTTTGGTTCTTTTGCAGGTTTGGTTTTTTTGTCAATCGAAGAAGAAGGAGTTGACCACCGTGAGGGGTGGTCTGACTCGCCTGAAAGTTCGCGTGGCAGATAGTTGTACTGTAATTTACTGGTTCAAAAATGACAAGGGCCCACTGCGCGCGCGTTTGTTTGATTGGATAATATTAATTTCCATTTTTAAATATAATGTTTGTATTTTATTCATATACCGAATGTATAGGCCACCCCAGTGGCAGCACGCTTGCTCTTAAGTCTCTCATACGCCTGATCCCGAGTTTGATCCAGGTGTGGGACATTTTATTTTTCTATGATTTCTTTACAGATCCAGTACGGGCAATCTAGAATGCATGCCATGCACCCCCTTAATCATCATCATACAATCCAGATCTAACACTGTTGATAGGTCATGCCCATGATGCACTCTAAGGGATGGTCCTCACTGGATCTAGCATAGCACGCCTGGGCTTTCCGATTTGGGCCTAGGGAGTTCTGATTCACCCCCCCCCCCCCCCCCCCATTTTCTGTTCTTGCAGGCCCATTTGATTTATTTCTTGTTTTAATTTACTATTTTATCTTTTTTAACCAATTTTATTTAAATCATAAAATCATTAAAAAAATAGATTTTGGTTTTTAGTTAATCAACTTAATTTTTGATAAATTAAATTAAATTAATTTAATCACTCTTTGTTTTAATTTAAATAATTAATTAGTAAATTAATTAGAATTAGGTTTTATTTTTATTTTACACTTCAAATACTTTTCTAAACAAAAAAACACCAAAAATATTTTCTAACACTTAGAATTTTTTAGGTCTTAAATATCTTTCCCTCTACACCATCTCCGCGCGTTTGTTTATTTTTCACATTAATATAATTATGTAACTGCAAAAGTTTGTAATAGATGATTAGGGTTTATTGTTTTCCTCTCCAACTTTTACTGTTTGTAAATCCCTCATCCCCGAAGCATTGTAATAGCGTAGATTCAATTTCCCACATCTTTACTTTCCGTACTTATGTATGAGTGTATGTATATATTTAACTGCTAGTAATAGGGTTGCATGTCAAGACTAAAAGCAAATGTTAGATAACCTAATCTCAAGACAAATAACTGAAATCAAAACACTTACTCACAGAGACTTTTGAGTAGGATAACACTATCTAAAAGAAAGGAGGAAAAGAACAAAGACTTTTGAGTAGGTAGATAGCTCGCAGTCGCTTACTCACAAACAAAACAAATTCTCACACATACACTCTTTTCTAAAATATTTTCAAAGAGAAACACTTTGTATGCGTTCTCAACGATACAAGAATCATTACAAATTTTGTCTCACTTAGGCATCTTTTCAAAATATTTTCAAACACACAAACACAAAGCATTTTCAAAGTGATCTAGCGATTAAGAGCCCGTACATAACTACAGATGAAAAGGGTGCTAATACCTTCCCTTTTCATAACCTACCCCCCTTACTCAAAAATACTCAAAAGGTCTTTCCTGTTCTTTTCACCCTTTCGTTTGTTGGATAAAAGAAAAGTCGATGGCGACTCTTGCTATCCGCAACATTTACGATAAAATGCAAAACCAAAATTCAGTTCTCCCACCGTATTACAGATAGAATTTATAGGGAATCAATATTTGATTGTACAAAATTAAATTCTTTGTCCTATATATACTCCTTATATAATCAGTTTTAAACATCAAGTGAATAAACAATCACTTTTCCGCAGTATATAAGTTTTCTTTGATTGTTAAAGATTAAATTTCTTTGTTGATATACTTATAATCACATTGATTGTAAGTGTTATTTTCAAATAAAAAATCTCAAAAGAAAAATCTAAAAAATTGGTCGCAAGTTAAGTGTTTGATAAGTTTTCAAGTTCTATTTTTAATACAATTGCATTGGAAATAAGTTGTTGAAGTGTTTTGTTATAAATGATTAATTGTGAAAATTTTGTGTTAATTGTTTGTATCATTGTTAATTTTAAGGGTCTTGCATATTTGAGTTTCCAATAACGAGGTTCGTTTAGACGACTTTTCGATCTAGGCAAAAATTCTTCAGTGTAATATTATTTTTCGAAATAAATTTAATTGACTTTTTTTGAAAGGTAATTTTACTTGGGTACCTATTAACCCCCCCCCCCCCCCCCCCCCTCTCTAGATAAGTAGTCATCGTCTAATATGAGATGCATACATCTTTGCCGTATTTGCTTTGACAATGGTTATGTGCATACTTGATGAAGGATTAAGTAAAGCTTTGGCTACTGATGCGAGGAATACAAACAACTTTTACTTCTCTCACGGGGATAAGAGACATTTTGCTCCCCTTAATCTCCCTAGTTCTCTATTGGTTAAAAAAACAAAACCCTCATCTCTTTGTGGAACAATCTATCATTTGCTTAAGCATATCTATCGGTAGCTCAGAGGGGATTATAGTCTATATGCCTTGAGAATGCTTCTCTAACTCAAATTTTGGCTCAGTGTATAACCACCAACCTTGAGGTAGTTTCATAGTCTTTTGAAAATTCCTTGAAGAATCAATTGTATGCATAGTCCTTTGTAATAGAATAATATATGTGTATAGATTTTATTTTTTGGAATGATATGCATTTTTACCTGTATGAGGAGTATCTTTGTGATATTGAGTGTGAACCTCTGGATTCCATGCAAAAATATGAAGCCTTCGCTCTAAGTTTGTTGGATGTCACTAGGGCCATTCCAGGCCAAGGATTTGTTCCTTGTCACCCCAGGTGAAAACCCGATCTGAGGTAGACGTATGGCCAACCCAGTGCAGCTTCTAAAGGGGCAACTGTCAGATGGGGTGGAACGTTATTACTTGTTGGTAATTAATTATTGTAGTTACACGAGCTAAGCATCTGCAAAAACACCTATGACAATAGGGAATTTATTGTTATAGTTGTATGCGCTAGGCATTTGCGAAAACACCCCTAACTATAGGGAATTGATTGTTGTAGTCGCACGCATGAGTCATTTGTGATAGCACCCATGGATTTCTTTGTGTGTGCTTTGTGTTGTATGGAATTTATTGTTGTAGTTACTTGAGCTAAGCGTCTGTGTAAGCACCCATAACAGCGAGGAATTGATTATTATTATAGTCTCACGCGCGAGGCGTTTGCAATAAAAACCCTGAATTTCTCAGTATCAAACTGATAAGATCAATTTAATATCTAAGGCAAACAAAAAACAAGTACACAAAAATCAGAAGGAAAGTAATGATTTTTATTGAAGTACTAGAGTTCATATAGGATCTAGTAGTACAAGGTTTGCAGAAAATAAATAAAATGGAAAAAAAAGGATAGAGGCTCTTCAAGAGGCCTGATCTCTCCTTAGGGAATGAATCCACTCAAATTCTACATAATCTAACGACAGATCCTCCCCAATCATTTATTCTCTCATTCCTATGTGTTCCCACCAACTAGCTGCTGCCACCTGGCCAAGCCATGTGCAGCACTAACTTAATTGTATCCTATACTCTTTCTCTCTCTCTCTCTCTCTCTTCCTTTCTTACATGTACTTTCATAGAATATTCCATATCTACTAACTTTTCCCCCTTCAAAACTCTCCTTCACCTCAAGGAGAAATGCTGGAAATTCTTCTTTCATCTTGTCCATCAATTCCCATGAATTCTCAAATTCGGGAAGATTTTTCTATTTCACCGAGACCTATACTCCCCCCTTGTACATTTCTTCTATAATCAATTACCTTCTCCAGAGTGGGTTCCAAATTCCACTCTTCATTCATACAATTTGGCAGGGGTAGAGGCTCCACGGAAGGAGTCATAACTTTCTTTAATAATGATGCATGGAAGATGTGATACGGTGGGAGAACTGACTTGGTTGTTTTACGTTTGATCGCAAATGTTGCGGTTAGAAAGAGTCGCCATCGAATTTTCTTTTATCCAAAAGTAAAGGTGAAAAAGCATAAGAAAGACCTTTGAGATATTTTCTTGAGTTCGGGGGGTAGATTATGAAAAGGGAAGGTATTAGCACTCTTTTCATCCATGGTTTTCCATGGGCTCTTAGTTGTTTGCTAGATCACTTGCTTTTGTTTGAAAATGTGATTTGTGTGGTTTTTGAAAGTATTTTGAAAAGATGCCATCGTTTAGGCAAACTTTGTAATAATTCTCGTTCATAAGAATGTATACAAAGCGTTGATATTTTTAA
The DNA here is from genome assembly GCA_948472305.1 of Vicia faba. Lineage (NCBI taxonomy): Eukaryota > Viridiplantae > Streptophyta > Magnoliopsida > Fabales > Fabaceae > Vicia > Vicia faba. The sequence continues at coordinate 361,422,808 of OX451738.1, forward strand.
AATGTTTTCAAGTTTGAAAGATGTTTTTTGAAAGTGTTGGTGTTTTTTTTAATAGCAAGGATGTTTTGGTTTTGAAATTGAGCAAGAAACTAGGAACAATCTACTTACTCAAAAGTCTTTCATGTTCATTTCCTCTTTCCTTTGACATTGCTATCCTATCATTGATTTGGTAAGTAACCATATCTTTGGATGTTATAGGGATGGGCGTGGGACGTTTGTATAGTCATAGAAGGCATATGGGATGTTTTAGCAATGTTGTTTTAGGTACTAGATCGTTTACCGAAAGCAACATCGAGGGTCATCGAGGGACTACGATCTTTCATCGAGGGTCTTTTCTAAAATGCCCATGTTCGAGGGACATGACTGTTTTCTCAAAGCAACAAGTGGAGTTAACCCTAGAGGTGCAAGTGTGCAAGTGTTTATTTTTCATTCATTGTTTAGTCTTGGGTTAGGATTGTCTAAGATTGATTTTTATCTTTCCATACACACCCTAGTTACTAACATTTGTATTTGAAAGCGTTAAATTGCGGAAAATAAAGTCTTACGCTATTACATCGTTTAGGGGATGGGGGTATAATTTACAAATGGGGATAAAATAGGAACTTAAATATTATAATCATATCGAATAACAATGAAGGAAATGTAAAAATAGTGTAAAAAGAAAGAAAAAAATGCATTTTGAACTATTATGTCTCGACACAAGCTCCTATGCATCGACACATAACTTTCTTTGCCCCTGTATTGCCAAATCAATTCAGTATGAGTCGATACATAATGGTATGTGTCGACTCATACACTGCATGTGTCGACTCATACGTGCTTTGCATCGACTCATACGTGCTTTGCATCGACTCATACACTATTTTTCCTTTCTATTTTAGGCCTGTATAGCAGTATATATCGACTCATAAGGCTATGTGTCGATTCATACTGTCATTTTTTTTTACTTCAACATTGTTTTGCTGTATACATGGGTTAGTTCTCAACACATGAATTAAAAGAATGGAAGACAAACAAAAGGTTATATTCAAGGTCAATGGTTACTACATTTTGTATTCAAAAATGAATTACTAATGATGCTTGAAATGAAGAATTAAAGTCAAGAAACTTACCTTGGATCTGGATCTTATACTCTAAGATTGAGTTGTTGTCTTGACTGTTCTTGAACTTGGAAAAAAACAGAGGTGTTCTAGAAGCTTGTTCTTGAGTTTGAACAATTTCTAGGTGATGTATGTGAGGTGCTTAGATGTTTGGTCAAATCTTGCAAGGTGTGAGAGTTCCAAACATTTGGACTTTAAAACTCAAGAGTGGAAGCTTCTTTTTTTTTACAGTTATGGCTTTTTTGAGAGTATTGGATCTTGATGGCTAGTTTACAGCAAAACTTCTGGCTTTTCTCTCTATTTTTTCTAACCTCTTTCTCTTGCAAATGCTTCTTCTATTTATAGGCAAGAGGTTTTTTATATGAGCTGATTAGGTTTGCAAGACAGTATGTTATGATTTGGTTGGATTACAAAGATCAAACTATGTCAAGTACTCCATAGTCCCAAGATGAAGTACCAAAGTTGATTGGATATAGGAGCTAATTCCCATTATTTATGGTGGAGTATAATCAGCAACCAGTAAGGTATGGGCTCAAGACAAACTTTGTACAAAAACCTTGCTTTTCAAGAATAGCAATGGTGCCTTTATGCCATAAATGGAAAGATCTTTTGGACAATGGTTTAAACACTTGGGTAATAGCTCAAGAGTGGGTGTAAGCATTAAATTATGATGAGATTTACAAGCAAGGAAGCCTGCAACATAAGATTATGCAGCAAATCATAAGAGTTTTGTTATGTGTTATTCACTAAAATGACTTGCAATTCAATAATGGATGCTCAAGTTCATGCTCTTGAATCTCCTAGCTAAAATATGATAAATTCATGCTCTTGGATGTTTTAGAAAGCTTGAAACACCCTATACAACTTTCATGTTTACCACTTTTGTTAAATCAAACTGGAACTTGATGAAAATTGGCCAAGAAGTTGGGATAAAAACCTGACCAAAACTGCTGAAAATTTCTATAAGTGTTTTATTCAAAAATTCTATGACTTCATGAATTTATAACTTAAAATCCAATAATTCCTAGGAAGAGTTGTGTAAAGCAATGTTTTATATATCATTGAGATCTACAACTTTCATGTTGAAAGTTTTCCTTGAATCATCTTGCATCATGGTGAAAAATTGGCTCAAAGTTGTGAAAAAAATATGAAGTTTTCAACACTTGGAAAATTTTCTAAGTTTGAAAACTTTGAATTTTCAAAATTAAATCTTGACTTTTTGATTTCTTAATGAAAGAGTTTCATATTTTAACATGTTTTGATGAATTGTGATCTTTGACAGTTGACTTTTGATCAGTTGACTGAAAATTAACCATCAATCCAATTGATCTTGAGCAATGTTTTGAGTCATGCCATTAGATAAAAATGGTGCAATTGAACTCTTAATATCATGCCTCAAACCAATTAACCATTTGCTAGGTCAAAAATCAGAAATTGCCCTTTCTCAATCAAAACCCTAATTTTGACCATTTTGCCCTTTTGATGATTTGATCAAATTTCTTGAGGAAATGTGGTCCAAAATTGATCAAATGATACATATGGGTTTATGATGTTGATATGGATAAAAAATTATGAAGTTTGACTGTAAATTGGCCACAGTTGACTTTTTCCCCAATACAGCTGGTTTTTAGGTCAACTGGTCAATTGACTGGGCAAAAATGTGATCCAAGACTTGAAACTTGACATGAGTACTCTTGAGGGTCCATAATGATCCATGAAATTCATATGAGACATTAAAATTTCAAATATCCTTGTGCAAATTCAAACCCTAATTTCAGTCATCAAAGCTTAAGAAGGTGTCTTGAGCTAATCAACCCTAGTGCAGTCTTGAACCAAAGGAGATCTTGTGAGAAAATACTTGATAAATGAGATGGAAATTTTTGGGATACAACAGCTTCCCCTGTTCAATATTCTTAAACTTGAAGAGTTGGATTGGCGGATCCGCCATTCGTGACGAAGGTGGAAGATGATTGAACACTAGAGTGCCTAAAAATTTGCACTCGAAGATGAATTATGAATGGGCTTATAGACGCCATTTGGAGGAATGATGGAGATTTTCCGGAGATGGGCTTGTAGATGCCATCCCAAGGTGATTGTTGGCAGGAATGGAAGAAGTGTCAAAATAAATCTCTGGTTGATTTATACTGAAATAATGGATGTATTGGGTTGAGTACTAGAATAATATCCATAAATGGATTATATTTGACTCGTATCTGAAAGCTGAAACTAAATGAGTATCAGAATGGCGTCCGTATCTGGAGCGTATCTGAAAGCTGAATCTGAATAAGTATCAGGATGGCATCCGTGTCTGGAGTGTATCTGAACTGTATCTGAAAGTTGAATCTGAATGAGTATCAGGATGGCATCCGTATCTGGAGTGTATCTGAACTGTATCTGAAAGCTGAATCTGAATGAGTATCAGGATGGCATCCGTATCTGGAGCGTATTTGAACTGTATCTGAAAGCTGAATCTGAATGAGTATCAAGATGGCATCCATATCTGGAGCGTATCTGAATTGTATCTAAAAGTTGAATCTGAATGAGTATCAGAATGGCGTCCATATCTGGAGTGTATCTGAACTGTATCTAAAAGGTGAATCTGAATGAGTATCAAGATGGCATCCGTATCTAGAGCGTATCTGAACTGTATCTGAATCTGAATGAGTATCAGAATGACATCCGTATCTGGAGCGTATCTGAATTGTATCTGAAAGTTGAATCTGAATGAGTATCAGGATGGCATCCGTATCTAGAGCGTATTTGAACCGTATCAGAAAGGTGAATCTAAATGAGTATCAGAATGGCGTCCGTATCTAGAGCGTATATGAACTGTATCTAAAAGCTGAATCTGAATGAGTATCAGAATGGCGTCCATATCTGGAGTGTATCTGAATTGTATCTGAAAGTTGAATCTGAATGAGTATCAGAACGGCGTCCATATCTAGAGCGTATCTGAACTGTATCTGAAAGTTGAATCTGAATGAATATCAGAATAGTGTCCGTATCTAGAGCGTATCTGGACTATATCTGAAAGCTTAATCTGAATGAGTATCAGAATGGCGTCTGTATCTGGAGCGTATCTAAACTATATCTGAAAGCTGAATCTGAATGAGTATCAGAATGGCGTCTGTATCTGGAGTGTATCTGAACTGTATCTGAAAGCTGAATCTGAATGAGTATCAGAATGGCGTCCGTATCTGGAGCGTATCTGAACTGTATCTGAAAGTTGAATCGGAAGAAACCCATGCAGGATTTCTTCAGCTGGTCGTGTAGGTGATTGTCCTGGCTTGTTTCAGGTATTAGTCTCCGACCTTTTGCAAATTATTGATGATAGCCATCTACTGACTGATCTTTTCTGAAGAGGTGAAAGATTAGTTGTATGCAATGTCATGATGTATGAAATGCATTGTACAATGATGTTCTCAAAGAAATGAATGAGATTATGTTGTATGTACTCGTGTTGTCAATGTTATGACATATGGATGTGATGTATGGGCATGTAAGCTATTTCACTGTAATACTTTTAGGGAAAAAAAATATATGATGGCTGCTGGGGATGTGGAGTGTAAGTCTTCATGTATTGAAGTGCTGATGAGTTGATGAGCTTCTAGTTGTTAGAGAAACAAACTTTGTTGTGTAAATAAAATGCCGTGTATTGCTTGTGAAATCCTGTTGGGGAATCCTGAGAAATTGAGCGACTCCTACTGGGGAGTGACAACTGGAAGTTTTAGTCTGCCGAGGATGTGAGAGAGCTTGATATCATTAAGTTTCACACTGTGGGGGATTTTATGGAATAGTTTAAAGATATTATCCTATTTATTAAAGCCATTAGTAATTGTCTTTCTATTTTTCTTTTCCTTTTTTGTTTATTCGTAAACAGTAGTTACGTTCAAATGCATATGTTCAAAAACAAATCATTGGACGTTTTTGTAAACAAAACACAGAAATAAAGAAAAACAGATAGTTTTGCACTTTCAAAGGAATATATTTGTATTAACTTGAATAAATATTTTTTGTACAATGAGACAAACATTCTAGTAAGAGAATGTCGTCGTAAAAAATGGAAATTTGATACAAAGAAAAGATAGCTATGTGCAATAATCCCATGGGGTTCCCATTCTGCCATATCCTTCGTGTCCCTGAGCGTCTTCTCCACTTGCTGTCTTGTCCGAAGTTGATTGGATTGATTAGAACCGTTGAGTTTGTCAGTCGAAGCTAAAGGTTGGTTGTAAGGTGATCCAACGGGACATATTCATATGCTTTAAATCCCTAAATTTTGCCTGGACCTCCCTTTCGGGTTTTCAATCCACCGGGATACCCTTTTTTGCCCAAGTCGCCCTTTCGGGTTTTCAACTTGTTGGGTGTACAGATTTTTTTGTTTTATCCCTAATTTTTGCCCGAACCTTTTTGGTCCACTGGGATTCCCTTGTTTTTCCTAGGTGTGTCAACCTAGCGGGTCTCTTATGTGTAGTATCTTTTGACTATGTCCGCGTTCACAGGGTGCCGTAGGTCGTCGCCATCCATATTGGTTAAGATCATTGCTCCACCAGAGAATATGCTTTTGATCACAAACGGTCCTTCATGTGTAGGAGTCCATTTGCCCCTGGGATCACCCTGTGGCAGTATGATGCGCTTGATCACCAGATCCTCGACTTGATACACTTGGTGTCTGATTTTTTTATTGAAAGCCTTGTCATCCGTTTTTGATACGTTTGACCATGACAGGCAGCAGTAAGCCTTTTCTCGTCAATTAGGTTCAACTGGTCAAGTCTATTCTGGATCTAATCCTCTTCATTCAACCATGCATCCTTCATGATTCTCATAGAAGGGATTTGGACCTCAATAGGCAAGACAACTTCCATGCCGTATACCAGAGAGTAAGGTGTTTCCCCGGTTAATGTACGCGTCGTGGTACGATAACCGTGGAGAGAGAATGGTAGCATCTCATGCCAGTCCTTGTAGGTTACTGTTATTTTTGTATGATCTTTTTGATGTTCTTGTTTGCAGCTTCGACAACGCCATTCATCTTTGGCTGGTAAGGGGAAGAATTATGGTGTTGGATCTTGAATTACATGCATACTGTGGTGATCATAGTATTGTTGAGATTCGTACTATTATCTGTGATGATCCTCTCTAGGATACTGTACCTACAAATGATATTTTGTTTGAAAGAAGTTGCGTCAACCCACTTCGTGAAAGAGTCAATGGCCACTAAGATGAAGCGGGGTCCATTAGAAGCTGTGGGCTTGATTTCTCCAATCATATCAATGCCCCACATCGCGAATGGCCAGGGAGCAGTCAGGACATTTAGAGGAACTGGAGGTACATGCACTTTGTCAGCATAGATCTGACACTTGTGGCAGGTTCGAGAGTGCTGATAGCAATCTGCTTCCATGGTAGACCAGTAATAACCTGCCCGTAGGATCTTCTTTGCCATCGCATGCCCACTGGAATGGGTGCCAAAAGTGCTTTCATGTAGATCAGCCATGATCTTTTTTGCCTCAACCTTGTCTACGCAACGAAGCAATACAGAGTCATGGTTGCGCTTGTAGAGAATGCCATTACTTATGAAGAACTTAGCAGAGAATCTCCTCAAGAACTTCTTATCATTGACTGAAGCTCCTTCTGGATACTCTTGAGCCTCGAGATACCTCTTAACTTCATGGAACCAAGGCTAGTCCACTACTTCTTCAGTATCGATCTCGTGATAGTAAGCTGGTTCATCCATCCATTCAATGGTGATCTGGGGAGCCTCGTTATCCCATTTGAGTTTAAACATGGATGAGATTGTGGCTAGCGCGTCCGCTAGTTGATTTTCTACTCGTGGAAAATGCTCAAAGGTAATTTCCTCGAAATGTGGGATTAATGTCAACACATGTTCTTTGTAGGGGATGAGGTTAGGGTGCTTCGTGTCCCACTCTCCTTTGATCTGACTGATGACCAAGGCTGAATCTCCAAATACGCTTAAGGACTTGATTCCCAAATCTGTGGCAGCTTTGAGACCAAAAATACACGCTTCGTACTCTGCCATATTATTGGTATAGTTGAAGCAAAGTCTTGCAGTAAAGGGGATATGACATCCTTCAGGGGATATGAGTACAACACCCATGCCATTGCCGAGTGTGTTGGACACCCCATCAAAAACCAAGGTCCATCGGGATCCTTGTTCAGGTCCGTCATATGGTCTGAATTCTTCACAGTTGTTTACCATCATGATGTCTTCATTCAAGAATTCGAACTTCATGGACGGTTAGTCATCCACAGCTTGATGAGAAAGGTGATCGGCTATCACACTACCCTTTATTGCTTTCTAGGTAGTGTACTAAATGTCATATTCCGTCAGGATCATCTTCCATCTCGCTATTCTCCCAGAGAGGGAAGGCTTCTCGAATATGTATTTTATTGGATCCATCTTGGATATCAATAAGGTAGTATGGGTCAGCATATATTTTCTTAGCCGGCGAGCAGCCCATGCCAGAGCACAGCAAGTTTTCTCGAGCAGTGAATATCTTGTTTCACAGTCGGTAAACGTTTTACTCAGGTAGTAAAAAGCATGCTCTTTTCGGCCAGACTCGTCATGCTGCCCCAGCACACACCCTATTGAATTTTCCAAAACAGTTAGATACATGATCAAGGGTCTTCCCTTGACTGGTGGCATTAAAATAGGAGGCTCTTGTAGGTACTCTTTGATCTTGTCGAAGGCAGTTTGGCATTCATCATTCCATTTGACAACTTGATCTTTTTTCAATAATTTGAAAATTGGTTCACAAGTAGCTGTTAAGTGAGAAATGAATCGGGAAATGTAGTTTAGCCGTCCTAAGAAACCTCTGGCTTCCTTCTCAGTAAGAGGATCAGGCATTTCTTGTATCACTTTCACCTTGGCAGGGTCCACTTTGATACCTTTACCACTGACGACAAAGCCTAGGAGTTTGTCGGACCTCACCCTAAATGTGCATTTATTTGGGTTCAACCTCAGCTTGTATTTCTTCAGTCTCTCAAACAATTTCTGCAAATGGTCAAGATGTTCCTCTTCAGTTTGAGATCTGGCTATCATACCATCCACATAGACCTCTATTTCGTGATGTATCATGTCGTGAAATAAAGCTACCATGGCACGCTGATAGGTTTCCCCAACATTCTTTAACCCGAATGGCATAACCTTGTAATAGAATGCACCCCACTGTGTGACAAAGTTCGTTTTCTCCATGTCCTCAGGCGCCATTTTGATTTGGTTGTAGCCCGAGAAACCATCCATAAATGAGAACACTTTATGTTGTCTTGTATTGTCAACCAGGATATCAATGTGGGGAAGTGGGAAATCATCCTTAGGGCTTTCCCTATTCAAATCTCTGTAGTCCACACACATACATACCTTGCCGTCCTTTTTAGGCACGGGAACAACATTGGCGACCCGTTGTGGATAGGAGGTAACGACTAAGAATCCGGTGTTGAATTGTTTCATGACTTCAGCCTTAATCTTATTGACATGTCTGGTCGCATGTGGCGGACTTTCTGTTTTACCGGAGGGAAGTCTTCTTTTGTCGGTAGATGATGGACCATGATATCAGCATCAAGTCCTGGCATGTCTTCATACGATCAGGAAAAGACCTCAACATAATCATGTAGAAACTGAGTTAGACGCTTCTTGACACTGGGTTCTAGATTGGCACCCACCTTGACTTCTTTCTTATCCTCTTCGGTGCCTAGGTTAACTGTGTCCACTGGTTCTTCGTGGGGATGTATGGTCCTCTCTTCTTATTGTAGTAACTTGGCTAGTTCCCCCGGCACTTCACAATCTTCCTCACCTTCATCTTCGTCTTGGTAGATTAGATTTTCAGAGTCACAAAAGGCCATAGCAGAATTGTTACCCATGGGATCCTGAGTGGATGTAGACCTGCATTTTGAATATGAGTGTGTGTAAGAGTATAGCTATCTTTGAAAGAAATAAAAATGTAAAAAAGAAAGACAAAGAACACAAATTTTTTATGCGAAAACATCCATGATTCATTGATGACATGTGAAAATGAGGTAACAACCCTTACAAATGGACTGTTGTGCCTCGGGTAAGACACAAGGATTTAAAAGTCTGAATTGTTTATTTATTACAGGTCCGACAAAAATTTAATGACAATTATTGTTGGATAAAAGTGATTGGGATAAAGTCTTTAGCTTCCCAGTTGCTGAGTCCTCTGTAGACAGTTGGGAAAATCCATTCCTCCAGGTTGTAGTTGTCCTCATCATCCCCCATCGCATTGACTTTGTGGTTGCTGATCTTCAAGGGTGGTCCCCCGGCACGAGCACGGCCTACAACTTTCTGGGCTCCTGAAGTGAAACCCAAACCAAATTTGTCAGATTTGTATGGGATATCCGGGAGTTGGCCCCAAATAGTACACCCACCTTCTTCGATCACTGCCTTGGCATCTTTCAGAGAAGACATCTTTAGTGGAGGTCTTGTAATCTTCGGGATTTGGTAAACAGCCTTGGTTACTACCACAGTTGGTGGGACTTCCTCGAAATGCTAAAATGGAGTTTCAATAAATTCACCATCCAATTCCATGTATCTAAAGGAGTTTAAGTGACTAATCATATATTCCTCTTCTCCATGGACAGTAATGATTTTTCCCTTGGTTGGATATTTCAGCATTTGATGTAATGTAGAGGTAATGGCACCAGCGTTGTGAATCCATGGTTGGCCCAATAAGCAGGAATAGGAAGGGCGAATGTCCATCACGTAAAAAGTTGAATCCAAGGTTTGAATTCCAACCTTAATGGGGATGTCCACCTCCCCATGCACCATTCTCTTTGAACCATCAAAGGCCCTTACCACTATGTTTCTGGGTTTTAAGGTCAAACCTTCACAGTCGAGTCTATCAAGAGCTTTCTTAGGCATCACATTCAAAGATAAACCAGTATCAACCAAGACATGGGCTAAAGTTGTTCCCCGGCATTCGATAGAGACATGCAATTCCTCATTGTGCTTCCTCCCTCTAGGTGTCAAGTCAGCATCAGAAAAGCCTAAACCATTGTCAGACGCATTCTTGGAACTGATCAGCAGAGGTTTCTTTTGGTACATGGGAAGTTTTAAGAAATTTCACCAAGGCCTTCACATGAGCCTCGGAGCACAACAATAAAGCCATCATGGAAATCTTTGACGGGTTCTGCCCTAGCTTCTCGACTACGTTGTAGTCGCTTCTCTTTATAATTTTTAGAATTTCTTCCATCTCTTTTTGGGAGGCCTCAGGGATAGATATTGTTTACACTTTCATCTGGACAGGCTCAACCAGAATGCCTTTGCCCCGAGTCTCGGTCGACTCGGTGGTAGAAGTGTCAGTAGGTGTAACTATAGGAACTATAGTGGTAGTAGTGTCAACAGGAACAGAAACAGGGATGATCACAGGACCGGTAATAGTCTTTGGAGGAGAAATCTCTGGGGAGAAAATTCTTCCACTTTGGGTTATCTTTCTGGTTCCCGCAATATTACTGATGTCGGGGTCAGCCTTCTCAAGAATTGAGTCTTCATCATCCAGCCAATCTTGCTTGACGTCGTGATAGTAGACGTCGCCCCCATAGTTCCATGGGACAGTTTTATCTGATGAGTACGGGATTGGACGTGGCATAGTAATTAGTAGTGGAGCCACTTTAGAAACAGATGTAATCCTAACGGGTCTTTTGTTGGAGACCCTGGAAGGATTGGAGGAAATGGTTACTATTGAAACATCTTTGTAAGAAATGGTTGGAATGGGGGTATTTTCAAACAAAATCTCTTTGTCATCCATGAGGCGTTGGACGTCTGCTTTCAATAAATGACAACCAGTTGGTAGGGATAAACAGAAGTGGCAGCCTTCATCACAACCCGGAAATAAACCGGCCTTCAATAGGTTCTTCTTGACAGTCAGGAGAGGAGTAACAAGTTCATCAACAGAAGTAATAAACATATCATCTTCAACAGCGTTAACATCACGACCATGCTTGGGCATAGGAACGGTGATAACATTTGGGATCTCAGGAGCATCAAACTCAATTTATTTTGCTTCAAGAAGGTCTTGCACCTTGTTTTTCAAAGCCCAAAAGTTGTTGGTATCATGGCCTGGGCTTTCTGAATGGTAAGCACAGTGAGCATTAGGATGGTAGTGAGGAGAGGTTGTGTTAGGATTCTTTGGAGCTTCCTTCAAAGTTACCAGATTAGATCTCAACAAATGTGGCAGCACTTGAGGTAGTGTCATATTAATCCGGGTAAATTGTCTTACTGGTCTTTCTATTCTAGGATGATAGCTCCTTTGTTGAGTAGGCGCAGGCTTAGGGATCATGACAGCCCCCACCATTGGACGGTGTTCAGTTCTATCTTGATTCCTTTGAGGATACACAGCACAAACTTCTTTCTTCCCAATAAATGGTTTTCTTACAGCAGCAGAGGATGCGTCTTTTTGGATCTTCCCACTCTTGATCCTGACTTCCACTCTTTCCCTGGTCAAGATCAATTCAGTGAAGCCTGCTGAAGAGCTTCCAATTAGATGATTAAAGAAAGGACCAAATAGGGTACCTAGAAACATGTCTACTAGCTCTCTTTCGAACAGGGGAGGCTGGACTCTTCCTGCTAAGTCTCTCCATTTCTGAGCGTAGTCTTTGAAACCTTCACTTGAAACCATAGCCATACTCTAGAGTTGAGTACGGGTGGGAGCAAGGTCTGTGTTGTATTGATACTGTTTATAGAAAGCAGCATCAAGGTCTTCCCAATTGTGATATTGGCCCTTTCTAGTTGATAGAACCAATCTAGATGAGTCCTGGATAGACTATCTTGAAAGAAGTGGACCCATAAATCTCTGTCAGCAGTGTGAGGCTGTATCTTCCTCACATAGGATCGGAGATGCATCTTGGGACACGAAACTCTGTCGTACTTAGAGAATACTGGTGCCTTGAATTTGGGTGGAATAACAATCACATACACCAAGCCCAACTCTTCAAAGTCCAGCCCGATCACTTTCTGAATCTCCATTACGCTTAGTCGTTCCTCCAGATGTTTGTATTTGTCATCGGTCGGGGGATACTGCTCTTTAGAGTAATCTTCTTCTTCCTCTTCAGATTTTGGTTAGACAACTGCTTCCTTGCCTTTCCCTTCTTGATTATCCTTTTCACCAGATGATGTTGCGAAGTCTAGGGTCCGTCTGGCTTGTCCTTGGAACCTTCTTCCCATATTCAGAACTCCGGTTACTTTCTTTGCTTTCTTCTTCTTTTCTTCAACCAACAAAGTTTTCAAATCTTCTTGTCCTTTGGCTAGAGTCAAGAACATTTGTTGAAATTGAGCATTCTACACCTGGAGGTCTTTTATTGTATGCTCGAGATCCATCTTACTGAAATAAATAGTAGAAAGATGAGGAGACTTGTTGTAAGAAACCTGTTTATGTTATGATGAATGGTAGATGCACATGCAATGGTTTCAAGGAAATTAGAGATTTAAATTTGCTTTAGACCAAAAAGGAACACATGTTATATTAATAAATCAAAGTTTGAGTACATCATGCCTCTTTGGGCTTACAAAGAAATACGAAAAACTCTAAGATAAAAAAGTTGTACGCATCCTCTTTGATGTGATGTAGGCTTTCAGACTCCGCTCCTTATGAGGATGCTTGGTGAGTTCCAGAACCTTCTTCTTGCTGGCATAGAATTGGGCCTCAAAAGTGTCTCGCTCCCCTTTAAGCTGTATCCAATGCCTTTGCAAGTCTTCGAGAGAGATGGGCATGTTAGGATGAAGGATAGTGTACGGGACATCTCCTTCCACAATAGGCTCTATAATAACTGGGAGAATAGAGGGATAAGGCATCATAAGACTTTGAGCACGAGCTCGTACCCATTTGAGATAAGGCTCAAGAGGGATGAAATTCTTGTGCCCCAGTGTCTTGCTATCAACTCTATGTACCATGCCCCAAGCTCTCATGAACATTTTGTGGTAATCCTGAGCATCATTCTCCTAGTCGAAGACGATTCCTTGAATAGGTGCATCATGAGGACGATCCCTTCTTGCATATACAAACTATCATAGTGCCAAACAAGGATTGTAAGTGATTTCTCCCCTAATGCCTAAGAGAGGGACATTAGGGAATTCACCACAGCGATCGATAATGGTAACAATCTCCGGGGACACCAATGAATGCCTGAATGTGTAAGAGTCATCAGCCTTTGAGACCATCTCAAACCTTGTTCATTCTTCAAGACCTATCGGGGTAGGTGCGAAATAAACCACCTAGCCAAGAGAGGTGTGCAACACATAAGGGTTACTCTCCTCTTTATAGTGCGAGTATGCAACGAATGTAGGATATCTCTACACAGAGTAGGTACTGGATTACGTGATAGGAAAATCTTAACCGCATTCACGTCTATGAGTTGGTCCGGATTAGGAAACAGTACCAAACCATAGATGAGAAGGGCTAACACCTCTTCAAAAGCTTGTAAGTCCAAGGTATCCCAGAAATGGTGAGCTTTCTCGAGCAAGAACTTAGCCAAAAAACCTTTGACACCTCTCATGGTTTCCCAATTTTCTACTACGCCAGACCATTGTAAGGACAAAGCTTTGGCAATATCTCCAGGTTTAGGGTCTCTTTCCATACCATTGAAAGGTACCTCTTTAAGGATAGGCACCCTCAACAGTAGAGAAAACTCCTCCATAGTAGGCACTAACTGGTAATCCGGGAAAGTGAAGCAGTGATGGAGAGGGTCAAAGAACTGAAAGAGCACTTTTAAAATTTCTTCATCAGGGTTTGAAGTGACCAAGTTGAGAAGACTACCATGTCTTTCTGTGAATGGAGAGCTTTCTGGAACCCTTGATGCCAAATCCTTAAGCTAAGGAGGTACTTTTACCAGACTGATTTGGATAGTGAATCTGCGGGCGAGAGCCATGTCCTACAAAACAAGACAAAAATAAACCCTAAGAATCCTTGAAATGGTTAGTATGACATGCTATGTTATGATGTCATGACTATGCTCAGATATAGTAGATATAGCAAGCACAAGAAAATCACACAAAGACCTTAGGTTTAAGGCTTGCATGGATTTTAAGGTGATACCCTCTTAAAGTTGGATTGGTTCAACCTATCCTAAATATAGTAATCGGGTTCTAAGGGATCTCAATATCACTGGTCTTTCCCCCAATTCTTGTTCCGATAGACAATTGACTTGCCACCAAACAAAATTCAAGGGTCAAACCTCAATGAGTGTAGTATCGAGTATCAATCGACTTTGGGTTTACACCAAAGACAGCTACTCACTATGTCCTAAAAGCCAAGTTGGTCAATTAAGGTGCTAAATTCAGTTGATGTTTTATAATACCACACAGCGGCCCCATATTCTCCTTGATTACTCAAGGGCTACCGGTACACACCAAAGTATCGCATCAACGTAGCTATTGTTTCAACCGTGTCGGTATACCCCGCATAGTTCCCTCACAGTTTATTTCTACTTACCTAAATAAGGTGCCCCAAATCTGGGTGTAGGATTAAAACAAACGCAAACAAGGAACCATAATGTAAAGTGTAAGTGCCCTGGCTGGAGAGTTGGCTTCATTTGTAAAACAAATAAGAAAGCAAGTTTACCCATATTCCCTCTGTTGTTTTAATATGTTGGGTTGAAGAAGTTCAACATCTGGACCAACATGTTATGTAAGATGTCACAACATCAGCATATGACATCGCGCCTGAAATTAAGTACTAATTAAGTAACTATGTTATATGTTGAATGTTTGTAACAGCTGTGACTTGTAACCTAACTATTTTAAGTGATCTAAATTATGAAAGAGGTTATTTGTTGTGTTGAAGAAGTTCAACATCTAGGACTACATGTTAGATGTAATGTCATGGCACCTGACTTGACATCACGTCAACGGAATTGGTAATTCAGTTACAGTTCTGGTACTTAAATACTCTGAGAATATATGTGGCGTTTCTTATGGAGAATCTGAAGATCAATCAAGAATCAATCAGAATATTTGAAGAAAATATTGTTTCTAAATATGGAGATATTTTAGGAACTAGAAGATTGAAGACCTTGATTATAGCAGAAGTTTGCTGCTGAGTTGTAACAGCAAGGAGAAAAGCTTGCTGAGATTTTGAAGGCCCAAATCCAGTTGGGTAATAGGTTATAAATAGCAGATTGTAACCTAGGGTTTGTGAGCCTCACATAATGTAACATTGGGGGTGTTCTGTCAGGTAAACCTGTCGGTCTGTGGCAAGGTTACCATGTGTGTAACTCGATACCTGTAGGTAAGAGTTTGAGTGTTCTTGGACGAAGCTATGAAGCAAGTCTAAGTATTTCTGCATTACTTCATATTCATTGTAATGTAGGAAACCAAGTGGGAGGGCACTACTTCTTGAGTAGGAGTAAGACTTCTGTTGTTGTGACAATAGGAATGGAAACTGGTAGGTTTCTATCTAGGAGTTCCTAGGTATAGGTTGCACTGGGTAAATGATTAAGTGAGGGATGGGAACTTGTGAAGTTTAGTCCTGAATTAGTATTGCTGATAGTGGATCTTCTTCCTGGCTTGGTATGCCCCCAGAGTAGGTGTGTTTCACCGAACTGGGTCAACAACTGATTTGTGTTTTTACCTTCAGCACTTTATAATTCTGTCTGTTATATATCAAGGTAAAACTGTAATGTTGTAACAGATGATGTCTCAGAACATGTTAAGACATCATGCTGATATCTGTGCAGGAGAAACAGAACTGTGAAGGTTGTTTGCTCTCTGCTGATCATGTGCAACAGATGAACAGAACTAGGCACATCGTTGTTCTATCCTCTGCACCTTCAAAGTATATCTGGCACAGCTTGGATAAACTGTGCTTCTGTTATTCTTTAGTACTGAATCACGAAAAATTGGGTATCTACCTTGCAGTGTATTTATTATGTCATATCAGATGTCTAGACATTGAGTATAACATCTGAAGACTGGCATACACCAGAATTTCATAAAGCATGCAAGTCAAACAAAGAAAGCAAATAAATGTGATCTAGCCCTAAGGTAACCCCACTTTTATAAATTTCCCCAGCAGAGTCGCCAGTTCAGTGATACGGTGGGAGAACTGACTTGGTTGATTTGCGTTTGATCGCAAATGTTGCGGTTAGCAAGAGTCGCCACTGACTTTTCTTTTATCCAAAAGGAAAGGTGAAAAAGCACAGGAAAGACCTTTGAGATATTTTCTTGAGTTCGGGGAGTAGATTATGAAAAGGGACGGTATTAGCACACTTTTCATCCATGGTTTTCCATGGGCTCTTAGTTGCTTGTTAGATTACTTGATTTTGTTTGAAAATGTTCTTTGTGTGGTTTTTGAAATTATTTTGTAAAGATGTCATCTTTTAGGAAAACTTTGTAATGATTCTCGTTCGTAAGAATGTATACAAAGCATTGATATTTTGAAAATGTTTTCAAGTTTGAAATATGTTTTTTGAAAGTGTTGGTGTTTATTTTGAAAATAGCAAGGATGTTTTGGTTTTGAAATTGAGCAAGCAACTAGGAACAATCTACTTACTCAAAAGTCTTTCATGTTCATTTCATCTTTCCTTTGACATTGTTCTCCTACCATTGATTTGGTAAGTAACCCTATCTTTGGATGTTAGAGGGACGGGCGTGGGACGTTTGTATAGTCATAGAAGGCAACCTATGGGACGTTTTAACAATGTTGTTTTAGGGACTAGATCGTTTACCGAAAGCAACATCAAGGGTCATCGAGGGACTATGATCTTTCATCGAGGGTCTTTGCTAGAACGCCCATGTTCGAGGGACATGACTGCTTTCTCAAAGCAACAAGTGGAGTTAACCTTAGAGGTGCAAGTGTGCAAGTGTTAATTTTTCATGCATTGATTGGTCTTGGGTTAGGATTGTCTAAGATTGATTTTTATCTTGACATACACACCCTAGTTACTAACATTTGTATTTGAAAGCGTTAAATTGCAGAAAATAAAGTCTTCTGCCATTACATTGCTTAGGGGATGGGGGTACAATTTACAAATGGGGATAAAATAGGAACTTAAATATTACAACCATATTGAATAACAATGAAGGAAATGTAAAAACATTGTAAAAAGAAAGAAAAATTGAATTTTGAACTATTATGTGTCGACGCAAGCTCATATGCATCGACACATAACTTTCTTTGCCCCTATATTGCCAAATCAACTCAGTATGAGTCGATACATAATGGTATGTTTCGACTCATACACTGCATGTGTCGACTCATACGTGCTTTGCATCGACTCATACACTCTTTTTTCTTTCTGTTTTAGGCCTGTATAGCAGTATGTATCGACTCATAAGGTTATGTGTTGATTCATACTATCATTTTTTTACTTCAACATTTTTTTGCTGCATAGATGGGTTAGTTCTCAACACATAAATGAAAAGAATGGAATACAAACAAAAGGTTAGCTTCAAGGGAAATGGTTACTACATTTTGTCTTCAAAAATGAATTACTAATGATGCTTGAAATGAAGAATTAAAGTCAAGAAATTTATCTTGGAGCTGGATCTTATAATCTGAGCTTAAGTTGTTGTCTTGACTATTCTTGAACTTGGAAAAAAACAGAGGTGTTTTAGAAGCTTGTTCTTGAGTTTGAACAATTTCTAGGTGATGTATGTGAGGTGCTTAGATGTTTTGACAGAGCCTGCAAGGTGTGAGAGTTCCAAAGATTTGTACTTTAAAACTCAATAGTGGAAGCTTCTTTTTTTTTATAGCTATGGCTTTTTTGAGAGTATGGGATCTTGATGGCTAATTTACAGCAAAACTTCTGGCTTTTCTCTCTATTTTTTCTAACCTCTTTCTCTTGCAAATGCTTCTTCTATTTATAGGCAAGAGGTTTGTGCATATGAGATGATTAGGTTTGCGAGACAGCATGTTATGGTTTGGTTGGATTACAAAGATCAAACTATGTCAAGTACTCCATAGTCCCAAGATGAAGTACCAAAGTTGATGGGATAGAGGAGCTAATTCCCATGATTTATGGTGGAGTATAATCAGCAACCAGAAAGGTATGGGCTCAAGACAAACTTTGTACAAAAATCTTGCTTTTCAAGAATAGCAATGGCGTCTTTATGCCATAAATGGAAAGATCTTTTGGAAAATGGTTTAAACACTTGGGTAATAGCTCAAGAGTGGGTGTAAGCATTAAATTATGATTATATTTGCAAGCAAGGAAGCCTGTGACATAAGATTATACAGCAAATCATAAGAGTTTTGTTATGTGTTATTCACTAAAATGACTTGTAATTCAATAATGGATGCTCAAGTTCATGCTCTTGAATCTCCTAGATCAAATATGATAAATTAATGCTCTTGGATGTTTTGGAAATATTTAAACACCCTATACAACTTTCATGTTGACCACTTTTGTTAAATCAAACTGGAACTTGATGAAAATTGGCCAAGAAGTTAGGATAAAAACCTGACTAAAACTGCTAGAAATTTCTGTGTTTTATTCAAAATGCTATGACTTCATGAATTTATAACTTAAAATACAAGCATTCCTAGGAAGAGTTGTGTAAAGAAATTTTTTAGATCTCATTGAGATCTACAACTTTCATGTTGAAAGTTTCCCTTGAATCATCTTGCATCATGGTGAAAAATTGGCTCAAAGTTGTGAAAAATATGAAGTTTTCAAACAAAATTTTCTAAGTTTGAAAACTTTGACTTTTCAAAATGAAATCTTGACCTTTTGATTTATTGATGAACAAGTTTAATATTTTAACATGTTTTGATGAATTGTGATCTTTGACACTTGATTTTGACCAAAAAGTCAAAGTTTGACTTTTCAGTGTACAGTTGACTTTTGATCAGTTGACTGAAAATCAACCATCAATCTAATTGATCTTGAGCAATGTTTTGAGTCATGCCATTAGGTCAAAATGGTTCAATTGAACTCTTAAGATCATGCCTCAAACCAATTAACCATTTGCTAGGTCAAAAATCAGAAATTGCCCTTTCTCAGTCAAAACCCTAATTTTGACCATTTTGCCCTTTTGATGATTTGATCAAATTTATTGAGGAATTGTGGTCCAAACTTGATAAAATGATAAATATGGGTTTATAATGTTAATATGGATCAAAAATTATGCATTTTGACTATAAATTGGCCACAATTGACTTTTTCCCCAATACAGCTGATTTTTAGGTCAACTGGCCAATTGACTGAGCAAAAATGTGATCCAAGACTTGAAACTTGACATGAGTACTCTTGAGGGTCCATAATGATCCATGAAAGTCATATGAGGCATTAAAAGTTCAAATATCCTTGTGCAATCTCAAACCCTAATTTCTGTCATCAAAGCTTGAGGAGGTGTCTTGAGATAATCAACCCTAGTGCAGTCTTGAGCCAAAGGAGATCTTGTGGGAAAATACTTGATAAAGGAGAGGGAAAATTTTGGGGTAAAACAGAAGACAAGATTCACCTTATTATCATCAGGAAATTTGATTTTATAAGCCACATCTCCAATTTTTTGAATGACTTCATATGGTCCATAATATCTTGGACTCGGTTTTTGGTTTAGCCTTCTTGCTAGTTTATTTCATTTTGTATGGTTGGATCCTTAAAAACATCATATCTCTTATCTCGTATTACGCCTCTAAGCTTGGCTCCTCATCAAATCTTGAACCCAAAGCAATTGATCTTGTAGCTCTTTGATCATCAAATTTTGCTCAGCTGTCAATTTATTCACTTCATCTACAACTGACAATGGACTGTCTCCTCTAACTAGAACGTGAAGGGCTCTCCCATATAAGGCCTCAAAAGGAGTAGTCTTCAATAAAGCATGGTAATTGGTTTTGTACCAATATTCTTCCCAAGCCAACCAATTAGGCCACTGCTTGGGTTTCATCCCTGTAACACACCTCAAATAGGTTCCAAACACCTATTAACCACCTATGTCTGACCATCAGATAAGCACTGTTGTATTTTAGTTTAGTTTCTGCCTGCTTAAACAATTCTGCTCAGAAATTTCTTAAAAACACCTTGTCCGTGTCAGACACTATAGAGCTAGGAAATCCATGTAATCTAACAACCTCCTGAATGAAAATTTATGCAATGCTTTTGGATGTGTAAGGATGACTAATAAGGAAAAAATGAGCACACTTCGTGAGTCTATCCATTACCACCATTATTGTATCCACCCCTTGTACCTTAGGTAGTCCCCCAATGAAATCCATGGATATGTCACTCCATGTTTGCTTTGGAATGGGTAGAGGTTGAAGTAACCCTCCAGACGTCAAAGTTTGATACTTGTTCCTCTGATACACTTCACAGGCCTGTACATACTCCTGAATTTTCTTCCTCATGCCCTCCCAATAAACCATACTAGTGAGTCTCTTATAAGTTCTAAGATACCCAGAATATCCTCCCATAATTGTATCATGGAATTCATGAAGAATCCAAGCAATTCTTGGTGATCCTTTAGGCACTATTATCCTCCCCTCATGATACAAATTTCCCCCTTTTAATTGAAATCCCTTATGGATATTAGGATATGTGACTAGAGCTTGTATTATCAGTGTCAGTTTTACATCTTTCTGTATTTCTTCCTCTAATCCTTCCCACGCTTCACAGTGAGTGGTGCTTATGTGAGCATACTGCAATTTTCTGGATAGATAATCTGTAGCACTCTTATCCTTTTCTGGTTTATACTTCACTTCAAAATCATACCCTAGTAGTTTAGACAACCATTTTTGTTGTTCCTCTCCCATGGTTCTCTGCTCAGTAATGAATTTTAGGCTCTTTTGGTCAGTGTGAACCTTGAAATATCTACCTAACAGATATGGTCTCCACTTCTAAATAGCCATTACAATGGCCATTAACTCCCTTTCATAGACTGATTTCTATTGAGCCTTATCAGATAAAGTTTGGCTCATGTAAGAAATAGGTCTTCCCTCTTGCATCAACATAGCTCTTATCCCCTTCCATGAGGCATCTGTTTCGAGCACAAACTCTTTTTCAAAGTTGGGCATAGCCAAAACTAGAATAGTGGTCATTGGTTACTCAATTCTTTAAATTACAATTGTGTTTCAGGACTCCACAAAAAATTATCCTTCTTAAGCAACTGAGTGAGAGGCCAATAAATTTTCCCATAGTTTTGCACAAATTTTCTATAGTAGCCTGTTAAGCCCAGAAATCCCCTTAACCCTTTTAAATTTTTTGGAACAGGCCAGTTAAGCATATCTGCTATTTTCTTAGGGTCTGTTGATACCCCCTACCCAAAAATTAGGTGTCCCAAATACTCTACTTCTCCTTGGCCAAAGGTGCATTTATTTCTATTGGCAAACAATTTCCTATCCTTCAGCACTTGGAAAACCACTGCCAAATGCTCTTTATGATCTTGCTTACTCTTACTATATATGATAATGTCATCAAATAATACTAGGCATAATTTTCTTAAAAAGGGACTTAACACTTCATTCATAAGTGCCTGGAAGGTTGAGGGGGCGTTTGTAAGTCCAAAGGGCATTACTAGGTATTCATGATGTCCTTCATGAGTTCTAAAGGCAGTCTTAGTTATATCTTCCTCATTCATCCTAATCTGATGATAACCCGATTTCAGATCCAACTTAGAAAAAATGACAGCCCCTCCTAACTCATCTAATAATTCCTCAATGATAGTTATAGGGAATTTATTAGGTATGGTCACCTTGTTTAAAGCCCTCTAATCAGTGCAAAACCTCCATCCTCCATCTTTCTTTTTTACTAGCAAAACTGGACTTGAGAAAGGGCTAGTAACATGCCTTATAATTCCTGCCTATAACATCTCCCCTACAATCTTCTCTATTTCATTTTTTTGGTAGAAAGGGTATTTATAAGGCCTTAAATTTGTAATTGCGACATCAGGTTTCAAAAGGATTGCATGATCATGTTCTCTCCTAAGGGGAGGTCTAATAAGTGCAAAAGTGTAGTTATTTTTGTATATACTTTTTGTTTCACTTATCGACTCTTGGTTGTTAATATCAGTTGAATAACCCAAGTTTGTGTATAAATACGTTTAGTTTGTGTATAATGTGTTTTCGTGTATAAAGTGTATCATTTGATAGTTTTGTATTCATTTTTTAGGTTTTGAGCATTGTTGGAGCAAGAGGAATAAAGCTCCAAGATGCATTTTTGATCAATCAAGAATAAGGTGAAAGATGAAGTTATTCCATGTTATGCAGTAAAAGCAACAAAAGTTCTTGAACTGTCTTGCATCGCCGGGAAAAGCTTTTTGCCTTTGATGTTGCCTCTGCCTTGCTTCGTGTCTAGATCTCCATGCGAAAATAAGTAGAGTTGTCGGGCAAAGCACTGTGTCGCCGGGCGATATTAGATATTTTTCATCAGATGAGGATGTGGCGCAGTCTGGGCCAAGTGTATAGAAGTCATCGTCGGGCGAAGCTTTATGTCGTCGGGCGACGCGTGCGGAACAAAATTTGTTTATATTTCATTTTTGTTTGGTGATGGTTTTAGGGGTGAATTTTTGTTCTCCTAACTCTATCAAACTCATTTTTATAGTGGATTAACTTAGATAACAACACTAGGGTTTTGCTTGTGGATGATTGGAGGTGGATTTCTCATTGACCGGCACTGACAAACTGGAAGACTTGTGGTTTATCTCTTCTCCTCTCTATGTATTTATATTTTGTTGGTTTTGTATGTATTTTACTTTGAACTTATGTATATTTGTCACACATTGCGTTATATTAAACTTGCTTTACAAATCTTTATTGACTGTTGTCTTAGATTTTTTCCTTGTGCTAGGGATTTGAGTTGTTATAGACATATAATTCTTAGATTCTTATCTAGGATGATTATTTGTTAGTTTCTGAACTCTACAAATAGATTTAGAGTTGACATCTACTTGGGTATCAAATCTTAATGCCTCTGTTTGGTTGTGTTGTGCTGAGAGATCATCATTGCAATTACATAGTTGTCTTTTATGTTGTTGAGGAGATAGAGAAATCATTTCCTTGGTGATACAGTCAGTATCTCAATTTGGGTTAAAAATGACTTAGGTTATGAGTGATTCGTAGTGACATTGATGAGTATTGTTAGGTTGAATGATACTGGTCGGTAGATTTAAGTTTGTGATTAGTAGATTCTATGCAGGCTTGATAAGTTCTTCCTTAGTTTTTTCTTTTGTTTACATTTATTTTCTGTTAATACTTTTCTTTTTCACCCATTTATCCCCAAACTCATTAACGAGAGATTTTTCGAATAGCGAGTCAATAACCAATCTCTGTGGACATGATACAATATAACCTATATCACCCGGTAAATTAATAACTTATTTTTTGCTTGTCTCTCTACTGCTGCAACAAAATGGCATCGTTGCCGTGGATTGGTTCTATTGTTTTTGCATTGTGATAATTCTTTTGTTTTTGAGTTTTGTAATTAATGTACATGTTGTATAGAAATTGTACATTAGCTTGTAAATGATATTTGTGCATATATGTATTTTTACGTATTGTTGTGAATTGTCTCGTTTTCATAATGTTTGTTGTGTGATTGTTAGAAAATTTTCTTTAGGTTTGTGCGGTGTGACAATACCATGGCATGAAGAGTGGAGGTTACTAGCTTGCACAATAAAGACGTCGAGTTTATGACGTAAAACAAGCATAGTATGGTGACTTGTGTTTTAACAAGTTGAACTCGGATTAGTTTTTAAATTTCAAATCTTCACTTTTCAACTTGTTAATTCGTTTTCACCTGTTTGTTTTGTTATGTCAGTTGAGTTTTTCCGAAAGCTTGTCGTGTTTAGCTTGAGGAAGTTTGTTAAAAGTTTGTAAACATTGTATGTTTTGTGTAGTTATGTGTTAATTAGCTTTAGTATTATTTTTCTAATTCTTTTGTTGTTGTTTTGACTCAAGTTTTGGTCCGGTAACTTGTAGAATATTGAGATGATTTGTCAAGTTTGATTGTTTCGACTTGCGAATGCGTGGTAATGATTTTTGTTAAAGTTTTATACACGTTCGAGGTATGTGTTTATCTCTTTCTATACTTTAACATATTCATGATACTTAGAATTTTTACAATTTTTATGCCATTCATTCTTTTGTATACTTGTTCATTTATGAATCACTTTAGTTCCCGCCTGTAATACGATGGGAGAACTAACTTGATTGTTTTCCGTTTGATCGCAATTGTTGCGGATAGCAAGAGTCGCCACCGACTTTTCTTTTATCCAATAAGGAAAGAGTGAAAAGAACAGGAAAGACCTTTGAGATGTTTTCTTGAGTTCGGGGGGTAGATTATGAAAAGGGAAGGTGTTAGCACCCTTTTTATCCATAGTTATCTATGGGCTCTTAGTTGCTTGCTAGATCACTTTTGAAATTGCTTTGCTTGAAATGTGTTTGGGGTGTGTTTTTAAATATTTTTGAAAAGCGCCTTCATTTAGGCAAATTTTGTAATGATTCTCGTCTCTATAAGAATGCATACAAAGTGTTGGACTTTTTGAAAATATTTCATGTTTTGAAAGTGTTTGGTGTGTTTAAAAAGATGTTTGTTTTGAAGATGGATTGTGAGCAAGCAACTAAGAACGTTCTACCTACTCAAAAGTATTTTGTTCATTTCTTCTTTCCATTGATATTGCTATCTTACCATTGATTGGTAAGAAGCCTTATCTTTGGATGTAAAGGGACGGGCGTGGGCCATCGTATAGTTATGAATAGCAATGTTGTGAGATATCTTAGCATTTCTCGTGAGGGACTAAGATCATTTGAAGGCAACATTCGAAGCGTCATCGGGGGCTATGATCTTGTATTTTTGATTATTTTTTCTAACATATCTCACATGTATATTATGACTATTTTTCATAAGGAAACAAGTGGATTTAACCCTAGAGGTGCAAGTGTGCAAGTGTTTGTATTTCATGCTTGATTTATCTTGAATTAGGGTTTTCTAAGTATTGATTTTATCTTTCCATACAAACCCTAATTTACTAGCATTGATATGAAAGTGATAAATTGCGAAAAGTAAATTTGCTACGCTATTACATCATTTGGGGAGGGGGTATAAATTTATAAATGGGGATTGCAAGAAATTAAACCCTAATTATATATTATAACCACATTGAATTTGTACAAGAAATGACATGAAATACAAAAAGAAATGGATTTTGCTTTGGATTTTTGTTAGGAAAATAGTTTTGACCTAATTAACCTAAAGGGATGTGATTAATAAAAAATAGGAAAATTAATCCTAAGTTAAAACGAAATCAAATTAATCAAGAAATCATTTTTTAGGGTTTTTTATGGAAGGCTTTTGGTTAATTAAAATAAATATGAAAATAAAATATTTTTTGTGATATTTTTATATATTCATAAAATAGACATTGTAAATAAATAGTATGCAAAAACTCAACTCAAAAGGAGTTGTTTTGATTGGTTGGAAAATGTTGAAGTTTGTTAAAAAAAATGAAAACAAACAAGTGATAAAAATTTGTTTTGGTCCTGCCAAGGTTTGAACCCAGGTTCTCCACACCTTCCATTCAAAACAGTTAACACTCAATATGTTATAAACCTGCATGTTAGTTTGGAAAAAATGACAAAATAAATATAAAAGGTCTCGCTGGGGCTCGAACCCAAGACCTTATACATAAATGCCTTACTTGCGCGCCGTTTGTACCATTGGGATGGTCTGTTTCATCCGTTAGTTATACAACTTGCACTAAATATAAAATGAACTTGTGATACGGTGGCAGAACCAATTGTTATACTGGTATGCGTTTGTGTTTTCAAATGTTGTAATAAGTAAGAGTATCCACCGACTTTTCTTTTATCCAACAAAAGGAAAGGGTGAAAAGAATAGAAAAAGTCCTTTCGAGAGTTTTCTGAGTAAGGGGGTAGATTATGGAAAGGAAATGTGTTAGCACCCTTTCCATCCGTAGTTTTCTACAGGCTCTTAGATGCTTAGCTCAATTTGAAAGACTTTGTGCTTTGTATGTTTTGAAAAGTATTTTTGAAATGCCAATAGTGAGGCAGTTTGCTTTATGATAACTCTTGTATCAGTCCTCAAGAGTGTTGATAAAGCGTTTTGAAAGTGTTTTTCAAAGGAGTTTTGTGTAAGTGTAAAAATTTGTTTGAGCAAGCATCTAACAGCTATCTACTTAACTCGAAAGGGTTGTTCTTTTCCTCTTTTCCTTTAGACAATGATATCCTACAATTAGTTAGTAGGTAGCTCTAATCGTTGGATGTTTGAGGGACATTCGGAGGGATGATTATAGTCACAAAGGCAACTGGGCAAGAAACCTTAGTAACTACCCTAGGGTTTTAAGATCATTTTTTCCGAGGAAATGTCGAGAGGGTCATCGAGGGACTTATGATTATTACAAGTCCAAAGTGGGGAATAAAACAGAAAAAGCAAAAGTCCTACTTTAAACTATTACAACCAGGAAGCAGATACAATAGTATGAAAAAATAATGCTAAAATAAAATCGCGCGCGAATTATAAAGGACGTCTAAATCCTAAAGAAAGAAAAATTTGTTTGCTTGTTTTTGACCAAGGAAAGAAATTTGATTTAAAATCCTAAATACATTTATTTTTAAATTAAGAAAAGGGTTAAAATAATTAATCAATTAATTTACAAAATTAATTTAGTTGAGAAAATACTAACCTAATATTTTTTTGGGGATTTTTTTATCTGATTTTATAATGCTATAAAAAAATTAAAAGCAAAATAAAATGGGTCATGATAGTAAAGGTAACAGGGGGTGTGAATTGGATTCTTGTTTAGCCCAAATGAAAATAAGCCCAGGCCCTGTTGGGATCCTGTTCTATTGGCCATTGAGGGTCCATCATGAGGTGGTACTCTTGGGACATTTGATCTGATCTCCTTGTCATCCATTGGCTGGAGCTTGAAGGCACATGGGAAGTGTTTGAAACGCAACACACTGGATCTGCAAGATATTTGTTAGAAAAACATAATACACGACTTGGGTATCAAACCCATGCCCTTTCCACTGCATACGTTGCCCTTTACCATCTGAGATGTTTGTTCATTCATTGATACAAATAAAATCATGACATTATATTAGTATAACAAATCATATATATATATATATATATATATATATATATATATATATATATATATATATATATATATATATATATATATATATATATATATATATATATATATATATATATATATATATATATATATATATATATATATATATATATATATATATATATATATATATATATATATATATATATATATATATATATATATATATATATATTCAAAACTAACACATGCGCGTTGCACAAGCCAAAAGGAAAGAGACGTTTTGATTTTGAGATTTGAAGGACTTAGTTTCAAATGCCCTTATAATGGTTTCATGTTACTTTAGTACTGATTTTCACATGTAACACGTCAAAACAATCACAAAAATCATTCATAGCATGGATATACGATCAATATGGATTTAAATTACATATTGAATGAGGAGCCTGCCAAGATTGTTTCGATTCTGACAACTTTGTGAAGGTTTTGAGAATTTGGTGTGGTTTTCTAGGGCAGCTTCTTGTGTGTGTAGGCAATGTTTTTTTCCTGGAACCTTGATAGACAATCTTGTCTTGTATTTATAGGGGTGTGGTGGTGGATGAAAATGGCATGAATCAGCCATTAACCATGGCTTTGAAAGTAAAATCGAAAGTTTTAAGAAGTTTCCATTTTGAGATATTTTTTACCATTTTGGACTTTGAGTGAACCTGGACAGTATTCGTTTCAACTTTTCACATCTTGATTCTTTCGAATGCTCCCAAACTTTATTCTTTTTTATGGCTCTTAGTCCCAATTCTAATGGTTCAAGGCCTCATTAGCATGGCCTCTTCGACTGGGTCACTATCTGTCTTAGTTGCTTGATCTGAAAACTATCCAATCAGCCCAATCGAACTCAGCTCTTGTTCCTTTCGAATCTCTTTTCCTTCAATCAGACCAATTGAAGCATCACCTCTTCATCTTGGCCTGTCGAAGCTTCGTTTTGTTCTTTCTTTAGAATGCAGTTGTGTAGGTGGTCCTTTGATTCCAACTCCCACCCTTTTCTTTTGTCTACAAGAATATCTTTCTTGCTCACTAGTTCATCTTTGATTGGTGAATGCAGCTTGTATGCACCAATCGAAAGGTAACCTATGAGCATCAGGATTTCACTTCAATCATCCAACACCTGTTTAAGTACATGCCAAAAGCTCTAAGGTGACTTATATTTGGAATATTCGTCCCTAAATGTCCTTCGATCACACCATGTTTGAAGATTTCATGTCCTTCAAACCATTAGACTTCCACGTGCTTCTTTGGATAAGATAAAAGCTTTCAAATTCAAAATATTCTTCTATTTGAAACGCCCATTCAACCAACATGGAAATCAAAGTGTGCCTTCCTTGTAATGCTTCGAATAACTTACATTTCCATGGTTCAAAAACGAACCCTTTGATGACGCTCTTTACTAGCTCTTCCAATCGAAGACTTCATAAAAGCCTCCTCATGCTTTCTTTCGAACTATTAGATTCCCACGTGTTTCTTTGGATAAGGTAAAAGCTTTATGAATTCCAAATATTCTTCTTTTTGAAGCGCCCACTCAAACACCATGTTAGTCAAAAGGTCTCTCTTTGTAATGCTTCGAATGGCCTATATTTCAATGGTTCGAAGACGAACCCTTCGAAGACGCTCTTTACTAGCTCTTCATTAATCGAAGACTTCACAAAAGCCTCCTCACGCTTTTTTTCGAATTATCCTTCCTTCTATCCTAATACTTCGTTGTGCATCAAATTAGACTGCATACTACTGTCGAAGTTGTTTTGACCCAAAAGCTCTTAGGCATATTTCAGCTTTCGACCTACACCTTGTTATGTACACTTCTTTTCTTTCTCTCAGTTATGCCATTATGCTGAGGCATACAGGGTGCCATGGAAATCATTTGAAGCTTCTTGAGAAATTGAGGACCTCAATGAGCATGCCTTGAATAAAATGGGAGGGAAATTTTGGGGTACAACAGAACTCATTTCTGAAAATTTGAACATGGCTTCATCTTCTTCCTTCGCGTGCAGGCCATGATAATTCCATTGTCAAGCTTCTAAAAGACTCATTTCTCATCCAAATCGAAAGATGTAAATATTAAACCTGCCTAAAATTTGAATACGAATCTAACCACATGATTTTCAAAAGTTATGGGTCGAAATTTAGCATGAATTTTATTCAGTACTAAAACTAAAACCTAATTGATCAAAGAAGAAATTCTCAAAGTACAAGTAAAGATAATCAAAACAGTGGACACGGTCAGCTTCCTAGACATGATATCTACATCTTTTATTCACAATGTATATACAAATGATGCTTGAATGAAGAGTTCCAAGTTTGAAAAACTTACCTCTTCGAGTGAAATTCAAAGGACTTCTACACGAAATCCAAAAATGGTTTGATGATGGATTAAGCTTGACTGAACTTCCCTGAAGCTAGTGGGATCACTACTTTGCTTTGAAAGCCAGAAGGATTTTGGAGTTGGCTCTTCAAAGTCAGAAATGGAAAACAATGTGACTTTCGATGCAGATTCTGAGTTCAATGAGTTTTGAGAAGTTATGGGAGTAATCTAAGGTTGGTGTATGGAAGCTTAGTGAATCGAAAGGCCAAAAAATGCACGGAGGGGTTTGATATTTTGTGTGTAAAGTTATAATGTGCCAAGTTTTGTGCTTGTGTTCAGGTTCTGAGTTTTTGAGAGTTTGGGAGTGTTTGAGGATTTTTCAACACACAAGAATCTGGCCCCCTTAGCTTAAAAATGGCCTCTCTATTTATAGAGAAAAGGTTTTGGAAGTTGAAGTAATCAGATTTGCAAGATAACAAATTATGGTTTGGTTGGAATGCAAATATCAAGTTATGTCAAGTCTTCCATGATCCCAAGATGAAGTATCAAAGTTGTTGGTATAAAGGGGCTACTTTCCAGATTTATGGTGGAGTATAATCAGAAGTAAGCAAGGTATGGGCTCAAGACAAATTTTGTACCAAAAAGCTTGCTTTCTGGAAAGATCTTTTGGACAATGGCTTAACAAATTGGGTAAGAGCTTAATTTATTGCCTAAACAATTAATTATGGAGTGAAACACAAGCATTGAGGCCTGAAAAAGCAAGATCATGTAGCATGGCCTATGGATTTGATCAATGTTCTTCAAAATTTGTCTTCGACTTGATTCCTTCTACAAATATCTTGAATCCCTGTAGAACATTGATCTTTTTCTTTACTCTGGTCGAATACTCTGTCCTTTCGTTTTGATCACATAGATCCACAACTTTCGACCAAACTCATCAACAGACAAAACAATATTTGTTTCCACCAATTGTATGTTCTTCGAATGGACCACATTCATCTGAATGTACCACCTTGAGTATGCAAGATGATCTCATTGGCATAGTCGAAACGAAAGAATTTCTGGATTGCTTTCCTACTAAACAAACTTCACAAAGTTTTTTCAGGCATCTCAAGACTTGGAAAACCATATCTTGAGTAATCGGTTGATTAAGTGATCGAAAGTTCAAATGTCCAAACTTCAAATGCCACAACCAACTATCCTTGTGGTCGAACATTTTTCAAACATTGAACTTTTGTCGAATTGATCATTTTCTTGCAATGAACTATTATCAGCAAGTTCTTTTGTTAAATTGTAATTCATAGTGTCGAAAATATGTGTGTCGAAGGGGTTAGAGGTGGATCGAAGCAGGTTGCTCGAAGGAAGCCATTTCCCAGTCGAAGCTTGTGGATCGAAGCAAGCATGAAGATAGATTTGTAATTCATAGTGTCGAAACTATGTGTGTCGAAGGGTTTAGAGGTGGATCGAAGCAGGTTGCTCGAAGGAAGCCATTTCCCAGTCGAATCTTGTGGATCGAAGAATGCATGAAGATAGACTTGAAATTCATAGTGTCAAAACTATGTGTGTCGAAGGGTTTAGATATGGATCGAAGCAGGTTGCTCGAAGGAATCCATTGCCCAATCGAAGCTTGTGGGTCGAAGCAGGTATGCTCGAAGGAAGCCATTGCCTAGTAGAAGCTTGTGCATCAAAGCTGGTTGCTCGAAGGAAGTCATTGCCCAGTCAAAGAATGTGGATCGAAGCAGGTTTCTCGAATGAAGCCATTGCCTAGTCGAAGCTTGGGGATCAAAGCAAGCTTGCTCTTCTTCGACTTGTCAAAATCTGCCAACCACTCCTTTCGGTCAGTCATGTGGTTCGGACAGCCAGAACCATATTTTGAATTTGACATGATTAATTGCAATTACACACCTTTTTTATCTGCTCTGCTCTTTCGACAGTTTCCTCTTCCTCCTTTTGAGGATTCGGAAGTTCCATCTTAGACCTGACGGTTGAGAGCCCAATATGATCCATGGAAACTATATGGGGCATTAAAAGTCAAAATTTACTTGTGCAAACTTAAATCCTAGTTTTTAGTCATCAGTGTTTGAGGAGGTATCTTGAGCTGATCAAACCTTGTGCAGTATTGAACCAATAGAGATCTCGTGAGAAAATTCTTGAGAAATTGGAGAGGGAAAATTTTGGGGTACAACAGCTGCCCCTATTCAATCTTCTTGAACCTGAAAAGCGAGAATGGCACGTCGTCGTTCATAGCTTGAAGGTAGAAGATGATTGAACACTAGAGTGCCCATAAATTTGCACTTGATTATGTGTTAGTTGATTGTGTAGGGAATGGGCTTAAAGATGCCATTTGGAGAGATGATGGAGCGTTTTCGGAGATGGGCTTATAGATGCCATCCAAAGGTGATCGTTGATAGAAATTAGATTAAGTTTAAGCTTGACTATAACTGGGAGAAGTATCAGAATAAATCTTTGGTTGATTTAATTCTGATTGACATGCTGGAACGGACCTGTGTTAATCCATGTTTGGAGATGTATTAGAAGGAACTCCTGATGAGCCCGTGTGAAGCTGTATCTGGAAATACATTAGAAGGAACCTGTGTAAGACTGCTTTAGGATGAGCCTGTGTGAAGCTGCCTTTGGAAATAAAATAAAAGGAACCCATGTAAGATTGCTTCAGGATAAGCCTATGTGAAGCTGCATTGGGAAATATATGAGAAGGAGCCTGGGTAGGGCTGCTTCGGGATGAGTCCTTGTGAAACTGCATCTAAACATTTATGATAAGGATCCTAGGTATGGCTACTTCGGGATGAGTCCATGTGAAACTTCATCTAGAAATATATGAGAAGGAGCTTGGGTAGGGCTGCTTCGGGATGAGTCCGTGTGAAACTTCATCTGGAAACATATGAGAAGGAGCCTCGTAGGGCTGCTTCGGGATGAGTCTGTGTGAAACTTCATCTGAAAATGTATGAGAAGGAGCCTGGGTAGGGATGTTTCAGGATGAGTCTGTGTGAAACTTCATCTGGAAATATATGAGAAGGATCCTGAGAAGGACTGCCTCGGGATGAGTTTGTGTGAAACTTCATCTGGAAATGTATGAGAAGGAGCCTGGGTAGGGCTGCTTCGGGATGAGTCCGTGTGAAACTTCATCTGTAAATATATGAGAAGGATTCTGGGTAGGGCTTCTTCGGAATGAGTCTGTGTGAAACTGCATCTGGAAATTGGAAGGAACTTGTGTAAGATTGCTTCATGATGAGCCCGTGTGAAGCTGGATCTAGAAATTGGAAGGAACCCGTGTAATATTTCTTCATTATGAACCCGTGTGAAGCTGTATCTAAGGATGAGAAGGAATCCGTGTAAGATTGCCTTATCTGGTTGTATAGATAGTTGTTTTGTCTTATTTCAGGAACTAATCTTGGACCTAATGAAAATTGTTGATGATAATTATTTATTGATTGATCTTTCCTGAAAAGGTAAAGAGTTAGTTGTATGTAATGTCATGATGTATGAAATGCACTATGTAATGGTGTTCTCAAAATAAATGAGAATGTGCTATATGTGTTTCGTATGCATGTGCTATGATGTATGAACGTGAAATGTTATTGAAGTACATCTTTGTCCGGGAAAATAAATCCTTGACAAATGCTGGTAAGCCTCGGGAAATTAAATCTCAGACTCCTGCTGGGGATGAAGAGTATGCACCTCTTCAGACCTTGTTTTAGAATGTTTCCGCTAGGGATTCCTATTCTGTTGTTTGAGGAGAACTCCGCTGGGGAATGTTGACTTTGCTTGAAGGAAAAACTCCATGGAGAGTGTTGATTTCTTCTTGAGGGAAAGAGTTCAGGAGTACTAGTCATCTGTTGCTCTAGTGGGGAATTACCTCTTGAAAGTTAGTTGTTATATGGTCAGATTCTAGGTTTCACATCAACTTGCTGGGGATAAGGAAGTTAACTGTTATCTGGCCGGATCCTAGGCTTCGTAGCAACTTTCGGAGATAACACTGACTTTGTTGATGACTTCACTGGGGATTAGGGGTTGTGGTCCCTTAATTTGTAATAGTCTGAGAGGCAAACTTAAGCTGGGGAATCTGTAGTTTGTTGGGGAAATAAACCTTGTTGAAGAGAATATTTGATGAACTGCTGGGGAGGTGTTTTCTTTTGGCAGAAATCCTTGAGGATTCTTCATGAGACCAACTCAGCTGGAGAGAGGTTTTCTGGAGACTGAAACTCTGGTTGGGGATTGCAGGGATCCAATTTTATGGACGTATCCATGAATTTGGCCTTGAGGGGTTTATACCCTTATCCGTGAAGATTATTCTGGGGGGATAACCTTATAGAGATGGCTCTGTGGGGAATTATTGTTGTCCATAGTAGTAAGTGTTGTAGAGCTACCAGAAAATGTGTGATTGGTCGTACGTGACCCATTGCTGGACTTCATGTTCAATGTCCCAAGTGATTTAGATGGAGACCTGCCCCTGGCTATTCAGGACTTTATGAGAGGTTTCTTGGAATCTTGACTTGACTACCCCGGACGAGTTGGACAGTAACATGTCATGCCCCTTGATTATGGGAAATTTTTCATTGGGAGCATCTTTCCCTTTGAAGTGATTCTATTTGTTGTACCCCAAAATTTTCCCTCCCATTTTACTCAACATATGCTCATTAAGACCCTCAACTTGCTCAAGGATGCCCAAAAGTTGACCAGACAAACTCTCTCCTAAAGCAAGGAACCTCCAACTAGGGTTTCCCTTTTCATCAAGATGGGTGAACTCCAAAGGCCTCAAATCTTTTCCATGGTCCTAATATGTTCTCAAGAACATCCATGTCAAGTTTCATGCCCTGCACAAGAAGTTTACTCAGTCAACTACTCCGATGCTTAAGAATCGAATGTACTAGGTCAAAAGTCGACTATGACCCACATATAGTCAAACTTCAAAAAAATTGGTCAACATCAAAATTTTGAAGTTATACTCATCATTTTATCAAGGTTGATCATGATTCCTCAAGGAATGCTCCTAATTCATCAAAACTCAAAAGTTGCTAAATTAGAGTTTCTCAGGAAAAGTCAACCAAACTTTGACCAAGTATAACTTTCTCATACTTTATCAGAAATTTCTAATCCAATGCTCATTTTGAAGAGAATCCAATTTCCTATAACTCATCTTCATCCCTCAAGTTCAAAAAATGCACTCATAAAGAGATATGGATTTCTACATTATAGGTCCTTTTGAAAAGTTAACAAAAACACCTTTTGGGTCAAAGCTTCTTACATGAACAGGGAAGACCCAATTGATATAAGACTAAATGGGTTGTTTAGGGGACATCAAAAGCTTTCTAAAAAGTCCAAGAACACCTCTCTAGGGTTAAAATTGGAAGAGATATGCATTGTCAAAGTTGACCATTTTTGGAAAATTGCCAAAAGTCAAATGTGCTCAAAAGTGCATTTTTTGTCAAATGGGCCTAGCATTTCAGGATTGTATATTGTCAGGGACATGGTCCACGACCCAAATCAGTAGCCATATATTATTTTCTCTATTTATTTATTTTATTTTGATTTTTATTTATTAAAAATCACATTAAACAAATAAATGACAAAAAAATATAATAGTTTGATTTTTTAATCTGATTTTGGTGAGAATCAAATCTAATTAAGCTGGCCTAATCAGATCAAACCGAATCAAGGAAAATTGAGGAAAAACTAGCGTGATTTGGATGGTTTTGGAAAGATGTCATATAGCAAGTAAATCACATTCAATCTCCATAATTTCGAATGATTCGGGTCGTTTTTGTTGCCCTAATTCATCACACTACATATAATGAACAAAAACAATGCAAAAGAACAAGGGTTGCAGTCGTGAGAGCAGAGAAAGAAAACTCAAATTTTGGCAAAAAAGTGGTTGATGGTTTTCTCACATAGAGGGTGATTCAAAGCATTCCAAAGCTGCTAATCGCTTATTGGACCTCTCTTGAAGCTAACACGATCAATTGCAAGCATTCCCAAGCCCAGAATCATCCCATAGCCTTCACACGGTTTGCATTTTTTTTCAAAATCGATTACAACAATTCTTGCATCCTATACATATTCTAATGATGTATTTGTGATTATTGACATATTTGCAACATGCTTGAATGATTTAATTGACGTTTTGATGCATATATTGATGATTGCCATGGTTAGGGTTTAAGAAGCCGTTTTGGGGCTTCTCTATACAGGTGAAATTTGACCAAGAAAATAATGCCATGATACTCGTGAGATCAAGACTAGTTGATTGGTATAGCTAGAATTAATTTATCACGCGTCATATGAATTTTTGAAGCTTGCAGGTTTATAGATATGGAGTTTTGTCTGTAGGTATAAGTTTAGCACCTAAGACGACAAACAGGAAAGAAGACGATGACTTGTCACCATCCCACTGGTCCATTTGAATTACGCACGCTTTTGGAAGAAATTGTGTAGCTTGTCAATATAATATTGTTTTCTTATCATACTAACAAATAAATAGCGTAGCGCAATTGGCTAGGGGACGGGCATGCGAAGTAAAGGACCTGGGTTCGATCCCAGGTCCAAACATTTTCTTATTTTCTAAACATTTAGCTGCAGATCCAGTGTGCCTCATAGTTTAGCATCCACCGTGCGCCCCAGATCTCAGTCTTGATATCCATCATCATGCAAATCTTACTCTCCAGCAGTGAAAGACTACCATATACCATCAGAGGAGAGAGGCACAGAATCATGCGCAAGAATGGGCTCAGCATCTTTGGGCCTAACCAGAACTTGGAAGTGCACCCCCCCTATTTGCTCATCATATAGGCCCAAATTCTATTCTTTTTTATTTCAATTCTTTTTTATCACTTATTAATTATTTCTTTTTCAAATAACACCAAAAATCATGTTTTTTTTTATTTAATCAAAAATCATAAAAACATCAAAAATCATTTTTTATAAAATTATTTTATTAATTAATTAGTTCAATTAAATTAAGGTAACTTAATTCTTTCTTTTATTATAATTTAGAATAATTAGAATTAGGGTTTAATTTTGTACATAACCTAATTTTTCTTAAAAAATAACTTCAATATTTTTTCAACTAGATTTTTTAGGTTTTCCAACTATTTCTTGCATTTAATTCGCCGCACGCGCTTCTAATTTTCCCTTTTTTATTATTGTAATTGCTCCGAGTTTGTAATAGATTTAAGTAGGGTTTTAAATTTTCGCATTTTATTTTCAATCAAAATAATTATGTATCTGCCAAAAGCCTTGTAACAGTTAGGACTCTAATTTCTCACATTTTAAATTTCCGCAAACTATAAACTGCTTAGATGTATGTTAATAGGATTGTATGGAAAGACAAATTGAAATTAAAACAGTAGAAAACCCTAATTATGCAAATATAATTAACTGAAAAAATACACTTGCACATGCTCACTCTCGGGTTTACTCCACTCCGGTTGCCTTCAGTAAACGGTCATAAACTATAGGGAAAGTTAGTGTTCGTCCTCTAGTCCCAAAATATCTAAAATGACCCATTCGGATGTTACCTCGGAAAAGATCTTTAAGGCTTTAGGATGATTACTAAAATTTCCTGACATTGCTTTTGTGATCGTACTTGTCCCTTCGAACGTCCCTTAAAACTCCAACGATGGTGCTACCTATTCCTTAATAATAGGATAGTGTTGTCTAAAGGAAAACGAACAGACTTTTTTCGAGTAGGTAGATTAGTTCCTAGGTACTTGCTCAAACAGAATTTTTCACACAAACACTTTTCAAACAAAATTTCAAAAACAACTTCGTCACACTCTTGAGGACCGATACAAGGGTTATCACGAAGTAAAACTTTTTCAAAACAAGCACACACAAGCAATTTAAAAAAAAAGAGCAAAGTACCTAAGAGCCCGTGGAAAACCACAAATAGAAAGGGTGCTAACACCTTCCCTTTCTATAATCTACCCCTCGTACTCAAAAACATCTCGAAAAAGGTTTTTTCTGTTCTTTTTCCTTTTCCCTAGTTGGATGAAATAAAAGTCAGTGGCGACTCTTACTTACCGTGACATTTGTGAATACAAAACGCAAACCAGTATTAACAGTCGGTTCTGCCACCGTATCACAGAACTGGCGATTCTACTGGAGAATAATCTAATAAAGTGGGATATACCTTAGGATATAGGTCATTTTAATTGCTTCTCTTGTTTGTCTTGATTGATTTATTTTAAGGGTATCTGTTGGGGTTATATAGATCCTACACCCGGATCTAGGGATACCTTTTAGGTAAGTAGCAATAAACTACGAGGGAACTGTGCGGGGTATACTGACACGGTTGAAGCATTAGCTACGTTGATGTGGCACTTTGGTTGGTACCAGTAACCCTTGAGTAAGTCAGGGAGAGTACGGGGCCTCCGCGTGGTGTCGTGAAGCATCAACTGACCTTAGAACCTTTAATTGCAGAACTTGGCCAGTAGGACGTAGCGAGATGGCCGGCTTTGGTGTATTCCCAAGGTCGACATATACTCGATGCTACACTCATTGAGGTTTAACTCTTGAGTTTTGTTTGGTTGCGATTCAATCTCCTATTGAACGAAGTTGGGGGAAAGATCAATGATATTGAGATCCCTTAGAAGCCAGTTACTATTTATAGGACAGGTTGAACCAATCCAACTTTAAGAGGGTATGACCTTAAAACTCATGAATGCCTTAAACCTAAGGACTTGGTGTGACTTGCTTGTTGTTTGATATACCTGTGATTTTCTAGCATAATCATGACATCATAAGCATGGCATATCATGACTAACCATCTCAAGGATTTCCTAGGGCTCATTTTTGCTTTGTTTTGTAGGACATGGCATCCGCCTGTAGGAACATTATACAGATTAACCTTGTGAAAGTGTCTCTCCAACTAAAGGACCTGGAATTAAGGGTTCTTGAAAGTTCTCATTTCACTAAAAAGCATGGCCAGTTGCTCAATTTGGTCACTGCAAAATCTGATGAAGAATTGTTAAAAGTGTTGTTCCAGTTCTTTGTTCCTGTGCACCATTGTTTCACCTTCCCGGATTACCAGCTAGTACCTACTATGGAGGAATTTTCTCAGTTGTTGGGGGTATCTATTCTTGATCAGTTACCTTTCAACGGTACGGAAGAAAATCCAAAGCCTGAAGAGATTGCTAGAGCTCTGTCCTTACAACGGTCTGACATAGTGACCAATTAGGAGACTAGAGGGAGTGTCCAAGGAATTCCAGTTAAGTTTCTATTCAAGAAGGCTTACCATTTTTGGAATACCCTAAATTTACAAGCTTTCGAAGAGGTACTGGCACTTCTCGTTTACGGGACGGTACTTTTCCCTAATGCGGATCAACTCGTAGATGTGAACACTATTAAGGTTTTTTCTGTCTTATAATCCAGGGCCTACATTAATCGGGGATATTCTACACTCTCTACATGCTCGCACTCTAAAGAGAAGAGGAACCCTCCTGTGTTGCACTCCTCTATTGGCTAGGTGGTTTATTTCGCACCTACCCAGGGCTGTTTGGAAGAATGAACAGGGTTTAAAATGGTCTTGTAGGCTGATGTCCCTTACGCATTCAGACATTCATTGGTGTTCACGATTCTCGGAGGATGTTACCATCATCGATCGCTGTGGTGAATTCCCTAATGTCCCTCTCTTAGGCATTAGGGGAGGAATTACTTACAACCCTTATTTTGCACTGCGCCAGTTTGGTTATGCGAGAAGAGATGGTCCCCATGATACGCTTATCCAAGGAATCGCCTTCAACTATGAGAATGATGCTCAGGGATACTGCAAAAGGTTCATAAAAGCTTGGGGCATGGTGAATAAAATTTATAGCAAGATGCTAGGGCACAAGAGTTTTCTTCCTCTTGAGCCTTATCTCCGATGGGTACGAGCTCGCGCACAAAGTTTTATGATGCCCTACCCAGCTGTCCTGCCAATAACTGTGGAGCCAGATATTGAAGGAGATACTACTTCACTTGGTCATCATCCTGACATGCCAACCGATCATGAAGAGTTACAAAAGTTCTGGGTTCAACTTAAAGAGGAGCGGGACACGTTTGAAGCTCAGTTCTATGCCAGCGAGAAGAAAGTCCTGGAGCTCACTAGGCTACTTCA
The DNA here is from genome assembly GCA_948472305.1 of Vicia faba. Classification (NCBI taxonomy): domain Eukaryota; kingdom Viridiplantae; phylum Streptophyta; class Magnoliopsida; order Fabales; family Fabaceae; genus Vicia; species Vicia faba. The sequence goes on from OX451738.1 coordinate 361,462,368, forward strand.
TGAAGAAAGGAACATAAACGCCTACCTTGCACCAAAGAGGATGCGCTCCTGGGAGACCTAGTTTCTTTTTTGCTTTAAGTTTTGTTTTGTTTAATTGTAAGCCTAAAAGGCATTCTTTGTAATAATTCGAACTTATTAATGCAATTAACATGTGTTTCTTTTGGTTAAACAAATATGAGCCTTTAAGAATCCATGAAATCATTGCATACGCATCCCATTCATAGCATCGCATAAACAGGTATCATTACAGGTTTCTCATCTTCTTCGCTGTTTATTTCAGCATAAATGTCTTCCGAACAAAGCATCAAGGATCTTCAGGCACAAAATTCCCAATTCCAACAAATGTTCATAAATCTGGCGAAAGGGCAGGAGGATCTGAAAGCCCTCATCCTGAAGGAGAAAAAGAAAAAGAAGAAGTTTGCTGGTATTCTAAATATGGGCAGAAGGTTCAAAGGGCCGTTAAAGCAACAAGTCGATCTGACCTCTTCATCCAAGGAAGGGGAGAATCAAGAAAGAGAGACAAGGGAAAAGGACCCCAGTCCTGAAGTTTCTGACAATGATACAGACTACAATGATGAGAAGTATCCTCCTATTGAGGATAGATACAAGCAGTTGGGAGATCGTCTGAGTGCTATGGAAGTCTAGAGGATACCTTGGTTGGATTTCGAAGAATTGGGATTGGTGTCAGGAGTGGTTATCCCGCAGAAGTTCAAGGCTCCAATTTTTGCAAAGTACGATGGGGTGTCTTGCCCAAAGCTCTATCTCTGTTCCTACGTCAGAAAGATCCATCCCCACACCGCTGATAGAAATTTGTGGGTTCACTTCTTTCAAGCAGTCTGTCAGGGACTCAGCTTGAATGGTTCTACAAACTGGAAGGAGCCAATGTACAAAACAGGGAAGATCTGGCTGTTGCTTTTTATAAGAAGTATCTATACAATGCCAGCCTTGCTCCTACTCATACTCAACTCTAGAGTATGTCCATGGGTGCAAGTGAAGGCTTTAAGGACTATGCATAGAAGTGGAGAGACTAGGCTGGAAGAGTCCAACCCCCTTTGTCTGATAGGGAGTTGGTCGACATGTTTCTTGGGACGCTATCTGGTCCATTCTTTAATCATTTGATCGGCAGCTCGTCAACTGGTTTCACCGAGCTGATTCTAACTGGAGGGAGGGTAGAAGCTTGGATCCGGAGCAGAAATATACAGAAAGATGCCTCTTCGAGTTCGGTAAAGAAGCCTTTCACTAGTAAGAAGGAAGCCAGTGCCATCTATAGCCTGAGAGGTCAAAATAAAGCTGAACATCGTTAGATAGTAAGTGCCATAATGATACTTAGGCATGCGGTTGCTCCATAACACAGCAATCAACAAAGGGAGGAAAGACCACAACGGAAGTTTACCCAGATTAACATGACATTGGCTGAAGTTCTACCCCATCTGTTGAGATCCAACTTGGCAACCTTGAAAGAGGCTCCCAAGAATCCGAACACCACATCTCCTCGGTATAATCCAAATGCTCGGTGCGCCTATCGTTTTGGGAGTCCTGGCCATGATACCAATGACTGCTAGGCTCTGAGAAATAAGGTACAGGATCTGATCGAGGCCAAGGAAATTGAGTTCGATGCTCCGGAAAAACCCAATGTCATAATGCTCCTATGCCTAAGCACAATCGGGGAGTTAATGTCGTTAATACTGATCTGTTTGTGACCTTAGTTGATGAAGTTTCTACTCCTCTTATGACGGTTAAGAAGAATTTGTTGTCAGCCGGTTTATTTTCGGGTTGCGATGAAGGTTGCCACATGTGTTTATCTCTTCCTTCTGGTTGCCATTTGCTGAAGTCAGGTGTTCAACGCCTGATGTACAACAAATAAATTTTGTTCAAGAAAACGTTGATTCCCATTGTCCCGTTTGAAGATGTTGCTATTATAACCATTTCTGCCAATCCTTCCAAGGCCTCCTCGAGAAGACCTGTTAGGATTACATCTGCTCCAAGAGTCGCTCCGTTAATAATCACCTTTCTTAGTCCTATCCCGTATGCCTCGGAAAAAGCTACCCCTGGCATTATGGTGCCGATGTGTACTATCATGGCATCAAACAAGATCTGAAGAATGAAGAGACTGATCCTGATGTCAGTAACATTGTCGGGACCAGCAAGGTTACCAGAAGTGGAAGGGTTTTCTCTCCCGATTTCCCCAAAGACTGTCAATAAGCCGATTGTTATTCCGTCTGCTACTCCTACTGGTACATCAATTACTACTCCTGTGCTTACTCCAATTATCACTCCCTCCAACGAGTCATCTGGGACCCGAGGCAAAGAAGTTATAGGTGAGCCTGCCCAGATGGAGGCACCTAGAAAAATTGTCGTAGAAGCCTCTAAGCAAGAGATAGAGGAAATATTGAAAATACTAAAAAAGAGCGACTACAATGTGATCGAGAAGCTGGGGAAGACCCCCTCAAATATATCTATGTTGTCCATTCTTTTATGCTCTGAGGCCCATGTGAAGGCTTTGATTTCATTCCTCAAGATTGCGCATGTGCCGCTAAAAACCTCCGCCGATCAATTCAAAGACTGTGTGGCCAGCCTGATTGTTGATAATGGGCTTGGTTTTTCAGATGCAGACTTGACACCGAATGGGAGGAAATATAATGATTCTATGCATGTCTCGATCGAATGCAGGGGCACCACTATGGCTCATGTGCTGGTAGATACTGGGTCTTCGCTGAATGTTCTGCCCAAGAAGGCGCTGGATCGATTGGATTGTGAAGGCTTGACCTTAAAGCCTAGTAACATTGTGGTAAGGGCTTTTGATGGGTCGAAAAGAATGGTGCATAGGGAAGTGGACATCCCCGTCAAAATAGGTTCCCAGACTTTTGAGTCCACCTTCTATGTGATGGACATCTGGCCGTCATACTCTTGTTTGTTGGGTCGTCCTTGGATCAATGAAGCTGGGGCAGTTACTTCTACAGTGTACCAAATGCTGAAGTATCCAGTAAAAGGGAAGATTGTCATGGTGCGTGGAGAAGAAGAGTATATGGTAAGCCACCTCAACTCCTTTCGGTACATAGAGATGGGAGGGGAATTCATAGAGAATCCTTGCCATAATTTTGAAGAGGTTCCCCAGATCTTGGCATCGGCTGAAACTACTACCAACAAACCTCCTCTGAAGATGGCTTCCCTTAAAGACGCCAGAGCAGTGGTTGAAGAAGGTGGGTATACCAATTGGGGATAACTCCCTGATTTTACTCACAAAACTGACAAGTTTGGTTTGGGCTTTACTTCAGAAGCTCAAAGGGTTGTTCGACGCGCTCGAGCTGGAGGACCTCCCCTACGCATCAGCAATCGGGGAATTAATGTTATTGAAGATAGTGAGGGAGACTCTGACATTGACAGCTGGATCTACCCAACTACCAACGGTGGACCGAGTAACTGGACGGCTAGGGACTTTATACCAGTTTCTTTTATTCCACAGTAATTGTCTTACTTGTTTTGAGATTTGTAATAAACAATTTTAAAATCTACAGCCTTGTACCTTGCCCGAGGCACATTGGCTTTGTTTGTGAGGGCTATTATTTGTCATTTCATATATCATCAATAAAACATTAGATGTTCCTTGCATATAAATTTTGCGCTCTTTGTTTTTCTTTTTTGTTTTGACTTTATCAAAATAGTTATGCTCTTACACACACTCACGTATCATACTGCAGATCCATATCCACTCTGGATCCCATTGATAACAGCTCTGCTACTGCCAGTTATGACTTTGAATATCCGATCAACCAAGTCGAAGACGAAGGTGAGGATGATTGTGAGGTGCCTGGAGAACTTGCTAGACTATTACAGCAGGAAGAAAGGGCTATACAGCCTCATGAAGAGTCGGTTGAGACGATAAACCTGGGCATGGAGATAGGCAGAAAAGAATTCAAGATCGGCACAAATCTGGAAGTTAAGATCAAACAGCGGTTGATAAAAATGTTGCACGACTACGTTGAGATCTTCGCCTGGTCATATGAAGACATGCTAGGTTTAGACACTGATATTGTGGTACATCGTCTGTCGACTAAGGAAGATTGTCCACCGGTTAAACAGAAGGTCCATCGTATGCGCCCCGAAATGTCAGAGAAGATCAAGGCAGAGATTATGAAGCAGTTTGACGCAGGGTTCTTAGTTGTCACCTCCTATCCAAAGTGGGTTGCTAATGTCGTTCTGGTACCTAAGAAGGACGGTAAGGTACGAATGTGTGTGGATTACAGAGATCTGAACAGGGCAAGCCCCAAGGATGACTTCCCACTTCCTCACATTGACGTTCTGGTTGACAACACCACGCAGCACAAAATCTTCCCCTTCATGGATGGTTTCTCTGGCTAATACCAGATCAAGATGGCTCCTGAAGACATGGAGAAGATAACCTTCGTCGCGCAGTAGGGCACCTTCTATTACAAGGTAATGCCTTTTGGGTAGAAGAATGCTAGGGAAACTTATCAGTGCGCCATGGTCGCTATGTTCCACGACATGATCCACCATGAGATCGACGTTTATGTTGATGACATGATATCCAGGTCTCAAATCAAGGAAGAGCCCCTTGATCATTTACAAAAGTTGTTTGACGGGTTAAAGACATACAAGCTGAGGTTGAATCCGAATAAATGCACCTTCGGGGTAAGGTCTGGTAAGCTCCTGGGTTTCATTGTCAGCGACAAAGGCATCCAAGTAGATCCCGCAAAGGTAAAGGCCATACAAGAAATGCCAGCTCCCCGCACAGAGAAGGAAGTTAGAGGTTTCTTGGGACGCTTGAATTATATCGCCAGGTTCATTTCACATCTAACTTCTACTTGTGAGCCCATCTTCAAGCTTCTGAAGAAAGATCAAGTGGTAAAGTGGAATGACGAATGCCAGACAACTTTCGAAAGAATCAAGGAATACCTTCAAGAACCGCCCATTATGATGCCTCCAGTTGAAGGAAGACCTTTGTTATTGTACTTAACAGTGCTAGATAATTCAATGGGGTGTGTGCTGAGGCAACATGACGAGCCTGGTTGAAAATAGCACGCAATATACTACCTTAGCAAAAAGTTTACCGACTGTGAGACACGATACTCACTGCTCGAGAAAACTTGTTGCGCTTTGGCATGGGCTGCTCACCGACTAAGACAGTATATGCTGACCCATACTACTTTGTTGATATCTAAGATGGATCTAATCAAATACATCTTCGAGAAACCCGCTCTCTCCAGAAGAATAGCAAGATGGCAGATGATCTTAAATGAGTACGATATACAATACACGACCCATAAAGCAATCAAGGGGAGTGTATTGCCTTATCATTTGGCTCATCAGGCCGTGGATGACTACCAGTCCATGAATTTTGAGTTCCCGAATGATAATATTATACTGGTGACTAACTATGAAGAACCTGGACCGGATAAAGGACCCGAAGAGGGATCCCGATGGACTATGGTTTTTGACGGAGCTTCGAACGCACTTGGTAATGGCATTGGCGTTGTAATCATATCTCCTGAGGGCTGTCATACTCCTTTCACCGCCCAACTATGTTTCAACTGCACTAACAACATGGCAGAGTATAAAGCTTGTATCATGGGTCTCAAGACCGCTATTGACCTCAGGATCAAGTTCTTGGATGTTTTTGGGGATTCAGCCTTGGTAATAAGTCAGATCAAAGGTGAATGTGATACGAAGCATACGAATCTCATCCCATACAAAGAGTACGTGCTGACATTGCTCTTACACTTTGAGGAGGTAACTTTTGAACATTTCCCGTGAGAGGAGAATCAGTTAGCGGACGCGCTAGCTACCATGTCTATTATGTTCAAAGTCAGGTGGGACAGCGAAGCTCCCCAAATCACCATTGAGAGGTTGGATGAACCAGCACACTGCTGTGAAATCAATACTTAAGAGGTGGAAGACAAACCCTGGTTTCACGAAGTCAAGAGGTATCTCGAGACTCAAGAGTATCCTGAAGGGGAATCTATCAATGATAAGAAGTTTCTGAGAAGGTTCATTGTGAAATTCTTCCTCAGTAATGGAATCCTCTACAAGCACAATCATGACTCTACCTTACTACAGTGTTTAGACAAGAGCGAAGCAGAGAGGATTATGAAAGATCTACATGAAGGTACCTTCGGAACCCATTCTAGTGGACATACCATGGCTAAGAAGATCCTACGGGCAGGATATTACTGGTCCACTATGGAAGCAGATTGTTATCAGCACTCCTAAACTTGTCATAAGTTCCAATCTACGCTAATATGGTGCATGTGCCTCCGGTTCCCTTGAACGTCTTGACAACTCTGTGGTCCTTTGCAATGTGGGGCATTGACATGATCATAGAAATCAGGCCCACTGCTTCCAATGGACATCGATTCATTTTAGTAGCCATTGATTACTTCATGAAGTGGGTTGAGGCGGCCTCTTTTGCTACTGTGACCAGGAACATTGTGGTGCGGTTTATCCGACATAATCTAATCTGTCAGTGTGGTGCGCCTGAGAGAATTATTATTGACAATGGTACGAATCTCAACAACACAATGATCACCGAGCTCTGTAAACAGTTCAAGATACAACATCATAACTCTTCTCCCTACCGGCCGAAGATGAATGGCGTTGTTGAAGCAGCTAACAAGAACATCAAGAAAATTATACAGAAGATCACAGTGACATACAAAGACTGGCATGAGATGTTACCATTTGCTCTTCAAGGATACCGTACCTTAGCACGGACATCGACAGGGGCAACACCCTACTCTCTGGTATATGGCATGGAGGCAGTCCTACCCATAGAAGTCCAGATACCTTCTCTCAGGATTATGAAGGATGCGGGTTTGAACGAAGATGACTGGATCCAAACTCGACTTGATCAGCTAAATCTAATCAATGAGAAGAGACTTACCGCTATTTGTCATGGTCAGACGTATCAAAAGCGAATGATCAAGGCTTTTAACAAGAAAGTCAGACGTCAAGAATATCAAGTCGGGGATCTAGTGATCAAGCGCATCATACTTCTGCAAGGTGGTCCCAGGGGCAAATGGACCCCTACGTACGAAGGGCCATTTGTGGTTAAGAACATTTTCTCGGGTGGAGCTATGATTCTAACCACCATGGATGGTGACGACCTTCCTCACCCTGTCAATGCAGACATAGTGAAAAGATACGATGCCTAATTAAAAGACCCTCTAGGTTGACTGGCCTAGGCAAAAATAAGGGCTTCCCGGGGAACCAAAAGGGTTCGAGCAAAAATAAGGGATGAAAATGAAAAAAAAAGTGTACACCCGGCAAGCCGAAAACCTGAAAGGACGGCTTGGGAAAAAAGGGTATCCTGGTGGACTGAAAACCCGAAAGGGCAGTCCAGGAAAAAGTTAGGGATATAAAGCGTATCACTATGTCCCATTGGATCATCTCGCGACTAGACTTCGGTATCCACTATCAAGCTTGGACGACACCAATCAATCTAATCAACTTTCGGACAAGTAGCAAAGTGATGAGACACTCGAAGATATAAGGGCAATAGCAAAGTTTGAATTTAATGGGATTGTTGCACATAGCTGTTTTCTTTTACACAAAATTGTATAGTTTCTATTTTTACGGCGGTGTTCTCTTACTAGAGCGCCAGCCTCCTTGTACGAAAACGCCTATTACAGGCCAACTTCAAAAATCAATACAAAATCATTTTCACAAGAAACTTTGAGTTTTTTCCTTTTTCTGTTTGTTTTGCACGAACGTCTAATGATTTATTCTTGACATATGCATTTGAATATGATTGCTGCTCATAAATATTTACATAAGAAACAAAAAGACAATTACTCGTAATTCCATAAACAGGGGGAAAAACAAGAAGTGTCGAACCCGACAGTTACTCTGCCCAGCAGGTACCGGGACAGAGACAACTTTAGAGCATAATCATCAGTACATACATTCCCCACAGAGTAAAAATATTCAAAAGCATTAATGTCAGCTTTCCTAAAATAGGAAGTAATCTCCCTAGCCAGGGTCATTCAGAAACCTAACAGTTGCATTCCCCAGCCGAATTTCATAACCGCGAGAGGGTCAGTAAATTTTATCTCCCAAGCAGAGTTTATTTCTCTGGACATAAGCTCAATCCCCGACAGAGCTCATCACTTCAGCTATGGAAATTTTCTTTCCAAGTTATTCCCCGCAGAATTATTCCCAAACAGAATCTCTTCCTGACAGAATATTCATGAATAACAAAGAGTAAATCTTCGGCATAGTCATTTCCGTTCACCATCCCCGGTGGAAGTAGAAGAACCACAATTCTCTACAACAGTCAAGAATGCTATATCCTCCAGCAGCAGTCAGGGATTTATTTTCCCAGACTCGGACATACCCCAATAGCGTTTCATGTTCATACATCATGACATGCACATATACATCACATACAACATAATCTCATTTATTTTGAGAATGTCATCCCACCATGCATTTCATGCATCGCATATAATTAACCCTGTTATCTTTTCAGGAAAGACGATTATCTTCAACAATCCTAGCAATTATACAGGTTACGTCTACAGACGACTAATGGAAACTCGGTTCCCGAAGCCAAGCGGGTCAACTAATCTACGCTTTCACCCTACGACCCAGGTTCCTTCCCATAAGCCCTACCATCCAGGCTTTCATTTCGAAGTAACCCTACTATCCAGGTTCCTTCTCATAACCCTACTATCTAAGCTTTCATCTCGAAGTAACCCTACTATCCAGGTTCCTTCTCATAGCCCTACTATCTAGGCTTTCATCTCGAAGTAACCCTACGACCTAGGTTCCTTCTTATAAGCCCTACTATCCAGGCTTTCATCTCGAAGTAACCCTACTATCCAGGTTCCTTCTCATAGCCCTACTATCAAGGATTTCATCTCGAAGTAACCCTACGACCCAGGTTCCTTCTCATAAGTCCTACTATCCAGGCTTTCATCTTGAAGTAAACCTACTATACATGTTCCTTCTCATAGCCCTACTATCCAGGCTTTCATCTCGAAGTAACCCTATGACCCAGGTTCCTCCTCATAAGCCCTACCATCCAGGCTTTCATTTCGAAGTAACCCTACTATCCAGGTTCCTTCTCATAGCCCTAATATCCAGGCTTTCATCTCGAAGTAACCCTACTATTCAGGTTCCTTCTCATAGCCCTACTATCCAAGCTTCCATCTCAAAGTAACCCTATTATCCAGGTTCCTTCTCATAGCCCTACTATCCAGACTCTCATCCCGAAGTAACCCTACTATCCAGGTTCCTTCTTATAGCCCTAATATCCAGGATATCACCCCGAAGCAACCCTACCATCCAGTTTCCTTCTCCCTTATCTCCAGATAACAGTTTACAGCACTGTAAGACCTGGACCCGACCAGTTACGATCAAGTTCACCTTTCCCCAATAAGTCATTATGCAGCCTGGACCCTGACCAGATATGCAGTTCACTTCCACCTCCCCAATCAAGAATTAACTCCCCATTAGAGTAATGGACAACTGAAGCTCCTATATTCTATTGCCCAAGACATAAATCAACTTTCCTCAGTGAAGTCCTGCTCAGCGGCAGGTACAGGATTTCTCGCAAAGGAATCTCTTATGCAACATATATCTTTTCTAGATGGCATATTTAAGCCCATCTCCGACGATTCTCTATCACCTTCCAAATGGCATCTGTAAGCCCATTCCCTATATTATCGATCAATCACCATGCACTTCATGCGAGTGCAAATTTCTGGGCACTCTAGTGTTCAATCATCTTCCACCTTCAGATCCCGAAAGGTTGATCGACCAATCTACATCCTCAGGTTTAAGAAGATTGAACAAGGGCAGCTGTTGTACCCCAAAATTTTCCCTCCCATTTTACTCAACATATTCTCATTAAGACCCTCAACTTGCTCAAGGATGCCCAAGAGTTGACCAGACAAACTCTCTCCTAAAGCAAGAAACCTCCTACTAGGGTTTCCCTTTTCATAAAGATGGGTGAACTTCAAAGGCCTAAAATCTTTTCCATGGTCCTAATATGTTCTCAATAACATCCATATCAAGTCTTATGCCATGCACAAGAAGTTTACTCAGTCAACTGCTCAGATGCTTGAGAATCGTCTGTACTAGGTCAAAAGTCAACTATGAGCCACATACAGTCAAAATTCAAGATTTTTGGTCAACATCAACATTTTGAAGTGATACTCATCATTTTATCAAGGGTTGATCATTATTCCTCAAGGAATTCTCCTAATTCATCAAAACTCAAAAGTTGCTAAATTAGGGTTTCTCAGGAAAAGTCAACCAAACTTTGACCAAGCATAACTTTCTCATACTTTATCAGAAATTTCTAATCCAAGGCTCATTTTGAAGAGAAACCAATTTCCTATAACTCATATTCATCCCTCAAGTTCAAAAATGCACTCAAAAAAAGATATGGATTTCTACATTATAGGTCCTTTTGAAAAGTTAACAAAAACACCTTTTGGGTCAAAGCTTCTTACATGAACAGGGAAGACCCAATTAAGATGAGACTAAAAGGGTTGTTTAGGGGACATCCTAAGCTTTCTAAAAAGTCCAAGAACACCTCTCTAGGGTTAAAATTGGAAGAGATATGCATTGTCAAAGTTGACCATTTTTGGAAAATTGCCGAAAGTCAAATGTGCTCAAAAGTGCATTTTTTGTCAAATGGGCCTAGCATTTCAGGATTGTATCTTGTCAGGGACATGGTCCACGACCCAAATTAGTAGCCATATATTATTTTCTCTATTTATTTTATTTTGATTTTTATTTATTAAAAATCACATTAAATCAAATAAATGACAAAAAATATAAAAGATTGATTTTTTGATCTGATTTTGGTGAGAATCAAATCTAATTAAGCTGGCATAATCAGATCAAATCGAATCAAGGAAAATTGAGGCAAAAATAGCATGATTTGGATGGTTTTGGAAAGATGTCATATAGCAAGTAAATCACATTCAATCTCCATAATTCCAAAAGATCCAGGTTGTTTTTGTTGCCCTAATTCATCACACTACATATAATGAACAAAAACAATGCAAAAGAACAAGGGTTGCAGTCGTGAGAGCAGAGAAAGAAAACTCAAATTTTGGCAAAAAAGTGGTGGATCGTTTTCTCACATAGAGGGTGATTCAAAGCATTCCAAAGCTGCTAATCGCTTATTGGACCTCTCTTGAAGCTAACACGGTCAATTGTAAGCATTCCCAAGCCCAGAATCATCCCATAGCCTTCACACGGTTTGCATTTTTTTTCAAAATCGATTACAACCATTCTTGCATCCTATGCATATTCTAATGATGTATTTGGGATTATTGACATATTTGCAACATGCTTGAATGATTTAATTGACGTTTTGATGCATATATTGATGATTGCCATGGTTAGGGTTTAAGAAGCCGTTTTGGGGCTTCTCTATACAGGTGAAATTGGACCAAGAAAATAATACCATGATACTCGTGAGATCAAGACTAGTTGATTGGTATAGCTAGAATTAATTTATCACGCGTCATATGAATTTTTGAAGCTTGTAGGTTTATAGCTATGGAGTTTTGTCTGTAGGTATAAGTTTAGCACCTAAGACGACGGACAGGGAAGAAGATGATGACTTGTCACCATCCCACTGGTCCATTTGAATTATGCGCGCTTTTGGAAGAAACTGTGTAGCTTGTTAATATAATATTGTTTTCTTATCATACTAACAAATGAATAGCGCAGTGAAGTTGGCAAGGGGACGGGCATGTGAAGCAAAGGACCTGGGTTCGATCCCAGGTCCAATCATTTTCTTATATTCTAAACATTTAGCTGCAGATCCAGTGTGCCTCATAGTTTAGCATCTACCGTGCGCCCCAAATCTCAGCCCTGATATCCATCATCATGCAAATCTCACGCTCCAGCAGTGAAAGACAACCATGTACCATCAGAGGAGAGAGGCACAGAATCATGCGCAGGAATGGGCTCAGCATCTTTGGGCCTAACCGGAATTTGGCATTGCACCCCCCCCCCTATTTGCTCATCATACAACCCCAAATTCTATTATTTTTTATTTCAATTCTTTTTTATCACTTATTAATTATTTCTTTTTCAAATAACACCAAAAAACATGTTTTTTTATTTAATCAAAAATCATAAAAACATCAAAAATCATTTTTTTATAAATTTTTTTTATTAATTAATTAGTTTAATTAAATTAGGGTAATTTAATTATTTCTTTTATTATAATTTAAAATAATTAGAATTAGGGTTTAATTTTGTACATAACCTAATTTTTCTTAAAAAATAACTTAAATATTTTTTCAATTAGATTTTTTAGGTTTTCCAATTATTTCTTGCATTTAATTCGCTGCGCGCGCTTCTAATTTTCCCTTTTATTATTGTAACTGCTCCAAGTTTGTAATAGATTTAAGTAGGGTTTTAAATTTCCGCATTTTATTTTCAGTCAAAATAATTATGTATCTGCCCAAAGCCTTGTAACAACTAGGACTTTAATTTCTCGCATTTTAAATTTCTGCAAACTATAAACTGCTTAGATATATGTTAATAGGATTGTATGGAAAGACAAATTGAAATTAAAACAGTAGAAAACCCTAATTGTTCAAAGATAATTAACTGAAAAAAATACACTTGCACATGCTCACTCCTAGGGTTTACCCCACTCTGGTTGCCTTCGGTAAACGGTCATAAAGTATAGGGAATGTTAGTGGTCGTCCTCTAGTCCCAAAAGATCTGAAACAACCAAAAAGATCTTAAGTAATCAATATTTGGATTTTATATGATTTAATTTGATTTAAAATGAAATAATTCAATAAAAAATCAAATGAAATAATAAAAAAGAAATATGATCTCAAGGCTGAATCTAGGACACGTGTGCAATGGTGCAAGCTCAAATCAAGTGGAAAAGAATGGGCCCATTTGACAAAATTTGAAGTTTTGGGGATAGTTGACTTTTGGCAATTTTGCAAAAATGTCCAACTTCAACAATGCATAACTCCTTCAATTTTGAACTTTTGGAAGTGTTCTTGGACTTTTTAGAAAGCTTGAGATGTCCTATAACCAACCCTTTTGGTCTCATCTCAATTTGATGTTCCATGCTCAAGTTATAAGCTTTGGAAAAAAAGGTGTTTTGTTGACTTTCAAAAATGACCTATAATGTCCAAATTTATAACTTCTTGTGAGTGTATTTTTTTGATCTTGGGGTATGAAGATGGATTGTAGGAAATTGCATCCTCTTCAAAATGAGCTTTGGATGGGTCATTTCTAATAAAGTATGAGAAAGTTATGCTTGGTCAAAGTTGAGTTGACTTTTCCTGCAAAACCCTAATTTCGAAACTTTTGAGTCTTGATGAATTTTGAGCAATCCTTGATGAATCATGATCAACACTTGATCAAATGATGAAATATCCTTCAAAAATGAGAATTTGTACAAAAAAATCTTGAAGTTTGACTGTATTTGGGTCACAGTTGACTTTTTCCCTAACATAGTCGATTTTTGGACCTTTTGAGCATTTGACTGAGCAAACTTCCTCTGTAAGGCTTTAAATTTGACATGGATTATCTTGAGAGCATATTAGGAAAATGGAGAGAACTTGAGATCATTTGTACTCAAGGATCTTGATGCAACACAAAACCCTAATTTGGGGAAGACTGCCTTAGGAGATGATTGTCTGTCCAACTTTTGAGCCAGCTTGGAGATTTTTCTTGCAATGTTTTGAGAAATATGAGAGGGAAAATTTTGGGGTACAATAGCTGCCCCTGTTCAATCTTCTTAAACCTGAGGATGTAGATTGGCTTTCGTGCCTTTCGTGATCCGAAGGTGGAAGATGATTGAACACTAGAGTGCCCAGAAATTTGCACTCGCATGAAGTGGTATCAGCCTTGTGATGTCGGGAATGGGCTTACAGATGCCATTTGGAGATTGTTGGCGGGAGGATGGGCTTAAGGATGCCATCTGCAGGAGTGTCGATCGCATAAGAGATTCCTTAGCGAGAACTTGCATACCTGTTGTTATGGAAGATTCTGCTGGGGGGAAGTCTGATCTTGTTGACATTTAGGAACTTGCCTGTACCTCAACTGAGAGAATGCCTCTGTTGAGTTTTAAGAACTTATCTGTAATTCAACTAGGGGGGAACATCTTAATCAAGATCTAGGACTGTCTGGTCTTCAATGGAGGATAATTCTGTTGGGATTTTAGAGCTCGTCCACACTTCGACGGAGGAAAATTGTCGAGATTTAGAACCTTATATGTAATTCAACCAAGAATAATTTAGTTGAGATTTAAGAACCGGCCAGGTCTTCGACTGAGGGAAACATCTTCATCAAGATCTAGGACTGTCTTGTCTTCAACGGAGGATAATTCTGTTGAGATTTTAGAAGTCATCCACACTTCGACGGAGGAAAATTGTCGAGATTGAGAACCTTATCTGTAACTCAACCGAGGATAATTCAGTTGAGATTTAAGAACCGGTCAGGTCTTCGACTGAGGGAAACATCTTCATCAAGATCTAGGACTGTCTGGTCTTCAACGGAGTATAATTCTGTTGAGATTTTAGAACTCGTGGCGGAGGAAAATTGTCGAGATAGAGAACCTTATCTGTAATTCAACCGAGGATAATTCAGTTGAGATTTAAGAACCAGTCAGGTCTTCGACTGAGGGAAACATCTTCATCAAGATCTAGGACTGTCTGGTCTTCAACGGAGTATAATTCTGTTGAGATTTTAGAACTCGTCTACACTTCGACGGAGGAAAATTGCCGAGATTGAGAAGCTTATCTGTAATTCAACCAAGAATAATTCAGTTGAGATTTAAGAACCGGTCAGGTCTTCGACTAAGGGAAACATCTTCATCAAGATCTAGGACTTTCTGGTCTTCAATGGAGGATAATTCTGTTGAGATTTTAGAACTCGTCCACACTTCGACGGAGGAAAATTGCCGAGATTGAGAACCTTATCTGTAATTCAACCGAGGATAATTCAGTTGAGATTTAAGAACCGGTCAGGTCTTCGACTGAGGGAAACATCTTCATCAAGATCTAGGACTGTCTAGTCTTCAACGGAGTATAATTCTGTTGAGATTTTAGACCTCGTCCACACTTTGATGGAGGAAAATTGCCGAGATTGAGAACCTTATCTGTAATTCAACCGAGGATAATTTAGTTGAGATTTAAGAACCGGTCAGGTATTCGACTGAGGGAAACATCTTCATCAAGATCTAGGACTGTCTGGTCTTCAACGGAGTATAATTCTGTTGATATTTTAGAACTCGTCCACACTTCGACTGAGGAAAATTGCCGAGATTGAGAACCTAATCTATAATTCAACCGAGAATAATTCAGTTGAGATTTAAGAACCGGTCAGGTCTTCGACTGAGGGAAACATCTTCATCAAGATCTAGGACTGTCTGATCTTCAACGGAGTATAATTCTGTTGAGATTTTAGAACTCGTCCACACTTCGACGGAGGAAAATTGCTGAGATTGAGAACCTTATCTGTAATTCAACCGAGAATAATTCAGTTGAGATTTAAGAACCGGTCAGGTCTTCGACTAAGGGAAACATATTCATCAAGATCTAGGACTGTCTGGTCTTCAATGGAGGATAATTCTGTTGAGATTTTAGAACTCATCCACACTTCGACGGAGGAAAATTGTCGAGATTGAGAAACTTATCTGTAATTCAACCGAGGATAATTCAGTTGAGATTTAAGAACCGGTCAGGTCTTCTACTGAGGGAAACATCTTCATCAAGATCTAGGATTGTCTGGTCTTCAACAGAGTATAATTCTGTTGAGATTTTAGAACTCATCCACACTTCGACGGAGGAAAATTGCCGAGATTGAGAACCTTATTTGTAATTCAACCGAGGATAATTCAGTTGAGATTTAAGAACTGGTCAGGTCTTTGACTGAGGTAAACATCTTCATCAAGATCTAGGACTATCTGGTCTTCAACGGAGTATAATTATGTTGATATTTTAGAACTCGTCCACACTTCGACGGAGGAAAATTGCCGAGATTGAGAACCTTATCTGTAATTCAACCGAGAATAATTCAGTTAAGATTTAAGAACCGGTCAGGTCTTCGACTGAGGGAAACATCTTCATCAAGATCTAGGATTGTCTGGTCTTCAACGGAGTATGATTCTGTTGAGATTTTAGAACTCGTCCACACTACGATGGAGGAAAATTGCCGAGATTGAGAACCTTATCTGTAATTCAACCGAGAATAATTCAGTTGAGATTTAAGAACCGGTCAGGTCTTCGACTGAGGGAAACATCTTCATAAATATCTAGGACTGTCTGGTCTTCAACGGAGTATAATTCTGTTGAGATTTTAGAACTCGTCCACACTACGACGGAGGAAAATTGCCGAGATTGAGAACCTTATCTGTAATTCAACCGAGAATAATTCAGTTGAGATTTAAGAACAGGTCAGGTCTCCGACTGAGAGAAACATCTTCATCAAGATCTAGGACTGTCTGGTCTTCAACGGAGGATAATTCTATTGAGATTTTAGAACTCGTCCAGACTACGACAGAGGAAAATTTCCGAGATTGAGAACCTTATCTGTAATTCAACCGAGAATAATTCAGTTGAGATTTAAGAACCGGTCAGGTCTTTGACATAGCTGAGAACTTAATTGCATCCTTCCTGAAAGGTAAAGGTCATTTGTATGCAATGCATGATATATATCAAGCAATGATGTTCTCAAAATAAATGAGATTGTGTTGTATGACGCGTATATGCATGTATCATGATGTATGAAAGTGTAATGTTTTAGCTGGGAAAAAATAAATCCCGGATAGCTGCTGGAGAAAAGAGTTTAATTCTTTGTTTCCGCTGGGGATAGCGAACAAAGATGATTGTGAGAATAAACCTGCAGGAGAGGATAACTCTGTTGGGGAATAAACTGATGAGGAGATTACTCAGTGGGGAAGAGATGCTCTGTTGAGGATTCCATCGATAAATTCCGTTGGGGATGAATTACCGTTGCTGGTGATACTGAATCCCGTTGGGGATTGGATTTCTGTTTTAGAAAGGAAAGAACTCCGTTGGGGATGATCTTTTAGTTGCGACTTCACTGGGGATAACCTTTTAGACTCTTATGGGAATAATCTTTTGAGCTTTGCTGGGGACAATCTTCCTTTGAACTCGGCTGGGGATATTTATTTTTATACTCTGCCGGGGAAGAACTTCCAGAGTCTACTGGGGATGATTCTTCAACTCCACTTGGGGAAGCTTTTTCAGACTGTGCTGGGAAAACTTTAAACTCCACTGAGGATATCTTGTATTCTGCCGGGGAATATTCTTACACTCCGTTGGGGAATATTATGACTGTCGGGGATATTAAGCCTTTTTAGTGTTAATGGTAGATAAGCTCTTCTTGGGGGGAGAATATTACCGATTCATTCATTCACAGTTGCAAGTCTCAGCTGGGGAGAGCTATCATTATTGTCTTACTCTGCGGGGAGTGTAAGTATCTTAGCCATATTCTTCAGCTGAATTTACCTTGTACCTGGTAGACAGAGCAACTGTACCGTTTGGACAATTCTTATTGCCCCTGTTTCTGATATTACCAGTAATCGTCTTTTGTTTCGCATGTAAATATTTATGAGCAGCAATTAATGTCAAGTGCATATATCAAAAATGAACATTGGACGTTCTTCGCAAAACAAAACAGAAAAAGGAAAAACAGTTTGAAATTTCTTTGAAGATGAATTGTATTGATTTAAAGTTTGGCCTGTAAATAGGCGTTTTTGTACAAGAGGCTGACGTCCCAGTAGGAGAACGCCGTTGAATAATAGAATTTACACAATTTATGAAAAAACTAAACAAAACAGCTATGTGAATAATCCCAATGGGTTCCAACTCTGTTATTGCCCTTATGTCTTTGAGCATCTCATCACTTTGCTACTTGGTTGAAGGTAGATCAGATTGATTAGTGTCGTCCGAACTTGATAGTCGATACCGAAGTCTGGTTGCAAAGTGGTCCAATGAGACATAGTGTTACGCTTTGATCCCTAATTTTTGCCTGGACCACCCTTTCGGGTTTTCAGTCCACCGGGATACCCTTTTTTGCCCAAGCCGCCTTTTCAGGTTTTCGACTTGCCGGGTGTGCAGATTTTTATTTTCATCCCTTATTTTTGCCCGAACCCTTTTGGTTCGCCGGGAAGCCCTTATTTTTTCCTAGGCCAGTCGACCTAGCGGGTCTTTGATTATGCGTAGTATCTTTTTACTATGTGTGCATTTACGGGGTGAGGAAGTTCGTCACCATCCATGGTGGCTAGAATCATAGCTCCTCCTGAGAAAATGTTCTTAACCACAAATGGCCCTTCGTAAGTAGGGGTCCATTTGCCCCTGGGATCACCTTGAGGTAAGATAATATGCTTGATCACCAGATCCCCAACTTGATACTCTTGTCGTCTAACTTTCTTGTTAAATGCCTTGATCATCCGCTTTTGATACGTCTGACCATGACAAATAGTAGTAAGTCTCTTTTCGTCTATTAAATTCAGTTGATCAAGTCGGGTATGAATCCAGTCATCTTCGCTCAAACCTGCATCCTTCATAATCCGAAGAGAGGGTATCTGAACTTCAATGGGTAATGCAGCCTACATGCCATATACCAGGGAATAGGGTGTTTCCCTTGTTGACGTCTGCGCTGAGGTACGGTACCTATGAAGAGTAAATGGTAACATCTCGTGCCAGTCTTTGTACGTCATTGTCATCTTCTGCACGATCTTCTTAATGTTCTTATTAGCCGCTTCTACAGCCCCATTCATCTTCGGCCAGTAGGGAGAAGAGTTGTGATGCTGTATCTTGAACTACTTACAGAGCTCAGTGATCATCTTATTGTTGAGATTGGTACCATTGTCCGTAATGATCCTCTCTGGTACACCATATCGACAAATCAGATTGTGCCGAATGAAACGTGCCACAACGTTCTTGGTTACAGTAGCAAAGGAAGTTGCTTCAACCCACTTTGTAAAGTAATCAATTGCTACCAGGATGAAACGATGCCCGTTGGATGATGTAGGTCCGATCTCGCCGATCATATCAATGCCCCACATTGCAAAAGGCCAAGGAGTTGTCAAGACGTTTACCTCTTTTGGTATCAAAAGGGGTAGTATGAGCCAACATGTACTGTCCCAGCCGGCGAGCAGCCCATGCCAAAGCGTAGCAAGTTCTCTCAAGCATTAAGTATTGGGTCTCACAGTCGGTAAACTTTTTGCTAAAGCAGTAAATAGCATGCTCTTTTCGGCCAGACTCGTCATGTTGCCCCAGCGCACACCTTTTTGTATTATCCAGCACTTTTAAGTATAAGATCAATGGTCTTCCTTCAACTGGAGGCATCAGAATTGGTGGCTTGGAGGTGGTAAACCCCTCTCTTCTTGAAGAAGTAGTCTAACAAGTTCACTAGGCACTTCGAAATCATTTTCACCTTCATCTTTGGCTAAGTTTATAGGACTTTTGAAGTCATAACTGGCAGTAGCAGAGTCGTTATCAGTGGGATCCAGAGTGGATGTAGATCATGATACGTGAGTGTGTGTAAAATAGTTGTTTTGCAATATATAATAAAGAAAAACAAGGAGCGCAAAATTTGAAATGCAAGAAACGTCCAATGCTTTTATTAATGATATATGTAGATGACACACATAAAGCCCTCACAAATGAAGCCACGGTGCCTCGGGTAAGACACCGGGCCGTAAAGTTTAAAACATTATCTGGTACAAATTCAAAACAAAAGTCTCATTACTGGGTAACAAAAGAAATTGGGATGAAGTCATTTATTGTCCAGTTGCTTAGTCCATCGCTGGTCATTGGGTAGATCCAACTGTCAAACTCAGACTCTTCAACATCGTCTTCAATGGCACTCACTCCTGAATTACTGATGAACAGGGGAGGTCTTTCGATCCGTGCATTCCGAACAGCCTTTTGAGCTTTTGCAGTGAAACCCAAACCAAACTTGTTAGTCTTCTGTGCAAAATCAGGGAGTTGTCCCCAATTTTCACACCCACCTTTCTCGACAATAGCCCGGGCATCTTTGAAGGAAGCCATCTTCATTGGAGGATCTTCAACAACGGTTTCAGCTGATGCCAGCGTCTGGGGAACCTCTTCAAAATGTTGAAATGGGGTCTCAATGAACTCCCCATCCATTTCTACATATCAGAAAGAGTTGAGGTGGCTCACCATGTACTCCTATTCTCCTTGCACTGTCACGATTTTCCCTTTCACCGGGTACTTTAGCTTCTGGTGTAGCATAGACGTCACTGCCCCAACTTTGTGGATCCACGGACGACCCAGCAAACATGAATAAGATGGCCGAATGTCCATCACATATAATGTAGAGGTGAAAACCTGAGAACCAACCTTAATCAGAATATCCACTTCTCCATGCACCATCCTTTTAGACCCATCAAAGGCCCTGACGATAATGTTGCTTGGTTTCAGCTCCAACCCTTCATAGTCCAACCGGTCTAGAGCTTTCTTAGGCAAAACGTTCAATGAGGAACCAGTATCCACTAATACATGAGCAAGAGTTGTGCCCCTGCATTCAATGGAGACATGCAGGGCATCGTTGTGATTCTTCCCCTTAGCAGTCAAGTCGGCGTCAGAGAAACCCAACCCATTATCAACAGTCAAACTAGCCACGCAATCTTTAAACTGATCAGCTGATGTTTCCTGAGGTACGTGTGCAGTCTTTAGGAATGCAATCAGAGCCTTGGCATGGGCTTCTGAGCATAGCAACAGAGATAACATAGAGATTTTGGACGGGGTTTGCCCCAGCTGCTCGACTACATTGTAGTCGCTCTTTTTGATGATCTTTAAAATTTCCTCCATCTCTTGTCTAGAGGCTTCAACAGTAATCTTCTTTGGTGCCTCCGTCTGGGCAGGCTCACCGGTGGTTCCTTTACCCCGAGTATCGGTTGACTCGGCAACAGGGGTAAGAATGGGAACTTGAACAGGAATAGTAGTAGGTACACTGGCAGGTGTAATAACAACAGGTTTCCGAACAGTTGGTGGAGAGATATCAGGGGAGAAAAGTCTTCCGCTGTGGGTGACTTTGGCAGGTCCAACAATATTGCTGACGTCAGTATCAGCATCCAAATCTTGTTTAACTCCGTGATAGTACACGTCAGCCCCGTAGTGCCAAGGGACAACTTTATTTGATGTATAGGGGATAGGCCCTGGAACAGTGATGATCAATGGTGCGATTCTTGGAACAGATGTAATTCTAACAGGATTTCTCGAGGAAGCCTTGGAAGAATTGTCGAAAATGGTGATGATAGCAACTTCTTCAGCAGGAACCAAAGGAACACGAGTCTTCTCAAACAGAATTTCTTTATTATCCATCAGGCGTTGGACACCTGACTTCAAAAGATGGCAACCAGTAGGTAGGACAGAACACATACGGCAACCTTCGTCATAGCCCGGAAATAAACTGGCTAACAAAAGGTTCTTCTTCACAGCCATCAATGGAGTAACAATGTCTTTCACAAAAACCACAAACGCGTCTTCATCTATAGCATTCACTCCATGCTTGGGCATAGGAGCTGTCACAACATTAGCTCTTTCAGGTGCTTCGAACTCAATCTCCTTCGCATCAATTAAGTCCTGTACTTTGTTCTTCAAAACCCAACAATCATCCGTATCATGCCCCGGGCTATCAGAGTGAAAAGCACAACGGGCATTAGGGTTGTACTTTGGTGATGTTGTATTTGGATTCTTCGGGGCCTCCCTTGGAATCACTAGATTGGTCTTTAATAACTGCGGCAGAATCTGGGATAAAGTCATGTTGTGCTGAGTGAATTGTCTTCGAGATCTCTTATCCCTTGGCTGATTTTTGTGCTGAGGAGCAACAGCAGGTCTTGATATAACCACTGCATTGACAGCTTGGCGGTGTTCAGGTCTATTCTGACTTTTTGAACTGTAAACAACACTCGACTCCTTCTTAAAATGCTTCTTCTCGGTGCTTGACGAAGCACCCTTCAGTATTTTACCGGATTTGATACCAGCCTCAATCCTTTCCCCGGTCATAATCAGCTCTATAAACCAGGATGATGAACTTCCAATCAGATGGTTAAAATACGGACCAGACAAGGTCTCCAGAAACATATCCACTAGTTCCCTATCAGCCAAGGGTGGTTGCACTCTTCCAGCGAGGTCCCTCCACTTATGAGCATAATCTTTGAAACCTTCACCCGCACCCATTGACATACCCTGGAGTTGGGTACGCGTAGGAGCGAGGTCGGCATTGTATTGGTACTGCTTGTAGAAAGCAGCAGCCAAATCTTCCCAATTACGGATACTGGCTCCTTCTAGCTGGTAAAACCATTCAAGCTAAGTCCCTGAGAGACTGTCTTGAAATAAGTGGATCCATAGGTTCTTGTCAGCGGTGTACGGCTGAATCTTCCTTACATACGACCGGAGGTGCAGTTTTGGGCAAGAAACTTCGTCGTACTTAGCAAAGGCTGGTGCTTTGAACTTGTGGGGAATCACCACCCCTGATGACAGACCCAGATCACCAAAGTCCAGACCAGGAACCTTCTGAACTTCCATCGCACTCAATCGGTCTTCCAGTTGCTTGTATCTATCCTCAGACGGAGGATACTGGTCTTCGTCGAAGTCCGTCTCGTTGTCTGAAACCACAGGGCTAGGAGCCCTCCTTTCTTCCTGACTATCTTTCCCTCCAGATGAGGGGGTCAAATCAACTTCATCTCGTAGCCTGTTTCCAAACCTGTGGCTCATGTTAAACATAACCGTCTTCTTCTTCTTCTTCTTCTTCTTCTCTTTCAAGATAAGGGCCTTCAGATCATGCTGACCCTTAGCCAGATTCATGAACAACTCCTGGAACTGGGCGTTTTGAGCCTGTAGAGCCCTGATTGCTTGTTCAGTTGATGGTTCAGAAGACATGATGCTGAAATAAACAGCGAAGAAGATAAGAGACCTGTAATGGGTACCTGTTATGAGGTGCATGAGAATGATATGCGCATGATATGATTTCAAAGACTTCGAGAGATTCAAATTTGTAAACAAAAAATGAAACACACTTTTATTAGATAAACTTGAAATCAATTGTTCAACAGATGCCTTTAAGGTGTTACAAAAAAGGAAATACTGAAAAATAAATTAAAAACTAGAAATAATCAAAAAGACAGTCAGTGCTCCCATGGTCGCTTCTTATCGGTGCAGACGTAGTCATTGAGGATCCGCTCGTTCTCCAGCTTCCTTGTCAACTTCTGAATCTTCTGCTCTTGCTCGTGATACTTTTCTCTATAAGTATCCCGTTCTTCCCTTAGCTGCATCCAGGACCTCTTCAATGCCCCAATGTCAGTAGGCATGTAAGTGTGTAGGATGGTAGGAGGAACCCCCTCTTCATCAGCAACTTCCACAATTATAGGCAAGACAGATTCGTAGGGCATTCCCAGCTTTTGGGCGCGTATGCGAACCCATCAGAGATATGGTTCCATTGGTAGAGAAGTCTTCGCACCCAGCTGTTGCGGATCAGACCTGTGTACTCTATCCCAAGCTCTTATGAATCTGCGGCGTTGCTCGTCACTATCTCCCTAGAAATCAAAGACAATTCTAGGCATTAGCAACTCATGAGGTCCTTCTCTTCTAGCTCGCCCAAACTGACGTAAGGCCAAGCACGAATTATAAGTAATTCCTCCATTGGTTCCTATCAGTGGAACATTGGGGTATTCCCCATAGCGATCAATAATAGCCACCTCATCCATACCCTTAGTGGTCCAAATGATGTCATTATGAGAGAGAGACATGATCCTATAGGCCCAGCCCATGCCTTCCTTGTTCTTTAGAACTGATTTGGGGAGGTGAGAAATAAACCACCTCGCCAATAATGGAGCACAGCACATCAAGGTTCCCCGCTTCTGAGAAGTACGGGCATAAAGCTGATGAAGGATGTCACCCAAGAGAGTGGGTACAGGATTAACAGACATGAAAATCTTCACTGCATTCACGTTGACGAAAGCATCTGAGTTAGGAAACAATACCAAACCATATATGAGAAGAGCCAGAATGTCTTCAAATGCCTGGAAGTCTAGGCTGTCCCAGAAATTATTAGCTTTACCAACCAAGAACTTAGTCAAAAAGCCCTTTGCTCCACTTCTAGTCTCCCAGTTAGACATCACTTCAGCCTTTGTCAGGTGGAGCGCTGAAGCAATCTCTTCTGGCCTAAGGATCTTTTCCCAACCTGTGAACGGGGTCTGCTCCAAAATAGAGATACCAAGCAGATCAGATAACTCTTCCAAGGTAGGGACCAACTGGTAGTCCGGAAAAGTAAAGCAATGGTACAGTGGATCAAAGAATTGAACTAAAACACTCATCATCTGCTCGTCCAATTTGGAAGTGTCCAAACCAAGAAGGTGACCATGTCTTCTGATAAAGGAAGTAGTATCTGACATCTTTGCAACCAATTCTTTAAGCATAGTGGGAACCTGGACAAAGTTGATCTGGATGGTGTTTCTACGCATGGGTGCCATGACCTACAAAACAGAACAAAGATGAATCCTTCCTGTCTTTGAAATAGGTTAGTCCAATGCGAGATGCATGCAATGTCATGATGTCATGATGTCATGATAGAAAACACACCACAAGTATCCACAAATAGCAAACATGGTAAGGGCACACAAGCCACACATATAGCCCTTAGATTTCAGGCTGGCAAGGAGCTTAGGTACTACCCTCTTTCAGTTCAGTTGGTTTAAACCTGTCCTAGAAATAGTAACCGGGTTCTAGAGGATCTCAATATCACTGACTACCCTCGATCAGTCATAATTCCAGTTTAGCAACCTTTTCTTGCAGTCGGAATCATCGCGAGAGTTTAGTCTCAATGAGTGTAGCATACTGCTACTGTTCTATGGCCAAGTTGGTCAATTTAAAGGTTCTAAGGTCAGTTGGTGCTTAATGACCCCTTAGCAGACCCATATTCTCCTCGTTGCGCCATAAGGGATATCGATACATACTAAAGTGCCACACCAACGTAGCTACTGCTTCAACCGTATCGGTCTATGCCGTACAGTTCCCTCACAGTTTATTGATACTTACCTAAAGGGTATCCCCCAGATCCGGGTTAGGATCTATAGTAACTCCAATACAAGCCCACAAATATAAAGCATACAAGTCAAGCAATTGAAAACATATGAACTATTCCTAAGGTACACCCCACTTATTAAGATCGTCCCCAGCAGAGTCGCCAGTTCTGTGATACGGTGGGAAGAACTGACTGTTTTTGGAATGCTGGTTTATGTTTTGTGTTTGTTTTCGCAAAATTTCGCGGTAAGCAAGAGTCGCCACCGACTTTTATTTTATCCAACAAGGAAAGGAAAAAAAGCACAGAAAAATTCCTTTTTCGAGATATTTCTCGGGTTCGGGGGGTAGATTATAGAAAGGGAAGGTGTTAGCACCCTTTCTATTCGTGGTTATCCACGGGCTCTTAGGTACTTGCTCATATTGTTTTCAAAATTTTATTTCTTTGTGCTTGTGGGTTTGAAAAAGTTTTTTATTTGAAACTTCGATTTAACTCTTGCTTCTGTCCTCAAGAGCGTATGAAGTGTTTTTGAAAACTTTGTTCGAAAAGTGTAAGTGTGAAAAAGATTTTTTTTGTTTTTTGAAAGAGCAAGTACTTAAGAACCATCTACCTACTCGAAAAAGGAATCGTTCTATGCTATCTTCCTTTAGACAATGCTATCCCACTATTGATGAGCAGGTAGCAACGTCGTTGGAGTTTTAGGGTCAATTCAAATGAGGGACTTACGGTCACTAAAGCAATGTTAGGACGCATTAGTGGTAACCCTAATGTCTTAGATCATTTGTTTTGAGGCAACAATATCCGAGGCAACCGTTTCGAGGCAACTATGATCTTTGGACAAGAGGACGACCTCTAAAACTACCTATACTCAATGACCGCGTACGAAGGCAACCAAGTGGGGTGTACCCTAAGAGTGCGCATGTGCGAGTGTGCCGTTTTCGGTTAATGGTGATCTATGTTGATTTTAGGTTAAAATATTCAGTCTTGTCATGCCATCCTATTATCAAACATCTAACAGTTATAATTTGCGAGAAATAAAATGCGGAATTTAAATTACAAGGCGTCGGGTATTTACATCGCCAAAGACAAACCCTTTAAAAATAAATAAAGCGATAAAAAATAAATAAAGGTCCTATTAAGCTATTACAAACCGGAATCAGATACATAATAGGATAAAAGAAAATGGATCGCGTGCGGGAAGTTAAATCGAGCGCAAAGTTCTAGGGTTTTGACCCTTTTTGTTAAAGAAAATATCTTTTTTTTGTTATTTTTATTTTAAGAAAGAAATAAATCTAAATTAATTACTAAATCAAATTAATTAACTAATAAAAATAAATTATTTTTGGGTTTTTGGTATTTTAAGAAAGAAATAAAAAAAATTAAATAAGTTAGTAAAAACCTAATTAAGTCTAATTTAATTTTAATTATTTACCAAAATATATTAAAGTTATTCTAATTAAAACTTAAATCAATTAATTAGTGTTTATTAATAAAATAAAAAATTGAAATTTGATTAAATAAAGAAAATATTTTTGTGGTTTTATTTTATAAGAAAAGAATTTTTTGATTGGTTAGTAATTAAATAATAAATAATAAAGCAATTAATATATAAAAAAAGATGAGAGTATGGGGGTTTGGGCCTGATTCTGGATGTTTGAGAAGCAATCCTGAGGCCCAATAATATTGGCCCTTCGTTGACCTTTCAGATCGGATGCCTGCACGCTGACTTGGACTATGGTGAACCATCAGTTTCTGGCCACCAGATTTGGCCTATGGGCCATCTGGCAATTGATTGAGCGAGGGAGTATGGTACATTGCGCGTCTGGATATGTACATGATAACCTGAAGGAAAAAATCAAAGAGAAATTTGGAGGACCTGGGATTCGAACCCAGGTTCTGAACGTGATTGTCAGCTCGCTTTACCACTAGGCCGTTTTGCTTCAATTGTTAATAATATATGCACAAAATATAATATGTTAAAACAAGTTAATATGCCAGTAAACAATAAAAAGCGCGCGTGGTTTTTGAATTGGCCATTGGGGAAGCGACACGCCATCGTCCCCCACCTCCAGCCCCTGCAAATATTACCTGCGGATTTGGATCCGCAGCTAAATGCACAAGCTTGCTCTAAAATCCATTCTAGGCCACATAAATTAATTCCAAACACATGGCTGAGTTCGTCTTGGCTTCCTGATTAACATAATACCCTTCTTGAGCGCTGATTTTTCCTGAAAAAGAAAACCCTAAAAGCAAAAAATGCAACCCTAGCTATGGCGATTTGGGGTTACAGCACCTATAAATGGAATTGGCTTTTACAGAAAGTTAGCAAATGACATGGTGATCATGATTATGCAGTTAATTTTTATTATAGATGCAAGAACAGATCAAAGCAAATTCAAGAACCAAGGGGATTATCGTGACACTTACAGCGCTTTGGGTGGTCTGAGAATGCTTGTTCTTGATCCAGGTAGACTGAGTTAACACCCAAGAATCGTTTGGGACCGGTCTCAGCTTCTGAAAATCTCTCTAACTATGGATTCGAATTCAAGCTTTTTTTGTATATTTTTCAAGTTTTGTTTTGCCTTTTCTTGCAGCCTCTAACCTCTATTTTGTGTCCTTTGGCTTCTTTATGTATTATGGAATGTGCTAGGGTAACAAATTTGGATGGAATCCCTCTAAATCAATGCCTTATGATTTGATTTAATTCACCCTTTAAAGCTTGCCAAATTTATCAAATCTCCATCTTTTTGTACATGATATGGTGAGATACGAATTTGATGTTGATCATGATGATAATTAAGACCTGAAACAACCAAAAAGATCTTAAGTAATCAATATTTGGATTTTATATGATTTAATTTGATTTAAAATGAAATAATTCAATAAAAAATCAAATGAAATAATAAAAAAGAAATATGATCTCAAGGCTGAAGCTAGGACACGTGTGCAATGGTGCAAGCTCAAATCAAGTGGAAATGAATGGGCCCATTTGACAAAATTTAAAGTTTTGGGGATAGTTGACTTTTGGCAATTTTGCAAAAATGTCCAACTTCAACAATGCATAACTCCTTCAATTTTGAACTTTTGGAAGTTTTCTTGGACTTTTTAGAAAGCTTGAGATGTCCTCTAACCAACCCTTTTGGTCTCATATCAATTTGATGTTCCATGCTCAAGTTATAAGCTTAGGCAAAAAAAGGTGTTTTTGTTGACTTTCAAAAATGACCTATAATGTCCAAATTTATAACTTCTTGTGAGTATATTTTTTTGATCTTGGGTTATGAATATTGATTGTAGGAAATTGAATCCTCTTCAAAATGAGCTTTGGATGGGTCATTTCTCATAAAGTATGAGAAAGTTATGCTTGGTCAAAGTTGAGTTGACTTTTCCTGCAAAACCCTAATTTAGCAACTTTTGAGTCTTGATGAATTTTGAGAAATCCTTGATGAATCATGATCAACACTTGATCAAATGATGAAATATCCTTCAAAATGATAATGTTGACAAAAAAATCCTGAAGTTTGACTGTATTTGGGTCACAGTTGACTTTTGCCCTAGCACAGTCAATTTTTGGACCTTTTGAGCATTTGACTGAGCAAACTTCCTCTGTAAGGCTTGAAATTTGACATGGATGATCTTGAGAGCATATTAGGACAATGGAGAGCACTTGAGGTCATTTGGACTCAAGGATCTTGATGCAACACAAAACCCTAATTTGGGGAAGACTGTCTTAGGAGATGATTGTCTGTCCAACTTTTGAGCCAGCTTGAGCCACTTGGAGATTTTTCTTGCAATGTTTTGAGAAATATGAGAGGGAAAATTTTGGGTTACAACATGCTCGTCTTGCCTTTGTTGATTTCCCCGTTGTTGTTGTCGCGTCGATGCAGGATTAGAGATCAGGACTGCCCTCACATACTGGTCGTGGTTACTCTTGTCATAACCCTTTTGGCCGTACACAACATTGGACTATTTCTTCCCATTGTATGGCTTCTTCTGAGTATAGGAGGGCGTAGCTCCTTGGATCTTCCCGCTTTTAATTTTGTTTTCGACTCGTTCCCCAGTTAGAATCAGCTTGATAAACCCAACTGTGGAGCTTCTGATTAGGTGATTGAAGAAAGATCCTGTCAAAGTTCCCATAAAGATATCAATCAGCTCACTGTCAGTTAAGGGTGGCTGCACCCTGCCAGCCAGGTCTCTCCATTTTTGGGCGTATTCTTTGAAGCCCTCGTTGGAACCCATGGTCATATTCTGCAACTATACACGAGTTGGTGCAAGATCAGTGTTGTATTGGTACTGCTTGTAGAAAGTAGCAGCTAGATCCTCCCAGGTGTGGATGCGGGAACCCTCCAATTAATAGAAC
Organism: Vicia faba; assembly: GCA_948472305.1. NCBI lineage: Eukaryota > Viridiplantae > Streptophyta > Magnoliopsida > Fabales > Fabaceae > Vicia > Vicia faba. The sequence goes on from OX451738.1 coordinate 361,491,760, forward strand.
CATTCAAGTTGAGTCCCAACTAGACTCTCTTAGAAGAAATGGACCCAGAGCTTTTTGTCAGTAGTGTGCGGCTGAATCTTACGGACATAGGATCTTAAATGAAGCTTCAGACAGGAGACCCCGTCATACTTGGAAAAAGCAGGGTTCTTGAATTTATGGGGAATGACCACCCCAGGAACCAATCCCAAGTCTCCAAAGTCCAAGCCAGGCGCAGCTTGGATCTCCATGGCCTTTAGTCTGTCTTCTATCTGCTTATATCTGTCATCGGCTGGAGGGTATTGCTCATCAGAATAATCCTCATCTTCAGAGATTTGATTGTTTCCACCCTCGACACAGGTGCTTCTAGCATCTTCATCTTGATTTTCATCCTCTTTGGAGGAATCCTCTTTAATTTTGACTAGTTGAATGGGGCCCTTGAACTTCTTCCCCATGTTGAGGATGACAGCCTTCTTCTTAGTCTTCATCTTACTCTCTTTGGTGAAGAGTGCTTTCAGATCTTCTTGCTCCTTGGCTAAGTTCAGGAACATTTGTTGAAAATGGGAATTTTGAGCTTGGAGATCTTTAACTGTTTGCTCTAGAGCCATTTTCTTACTGAAATAAACAGCGAGAAAAATGAGAAACCTGTCTGGAGAACACCTGTTATGTAATGACATGCATGATACATAAAAATACAATGTTTTCAAGGATCTCGCAGGGTAAACATAAGAAGATGTTAGAGATTGAACTTTGGTTACATCTTTGAAGAACTCCGTATCGTTGGATGCCCTTCCACGAGAATCAAGCTCACCATGTCAAGTGGGTCATAGCCCTTGACTCAAGTTATCATGCTTTGGTCTTTAACGGTATTTGGTTAGAGGAAAATAAATCCTCCTGCCCCTTGATAGACGTCTGGTTCAACATGTCCCTACATCACGGGCCCTTAAGATCCTTGAAATGATATGGTATGATGTCATGATGTTATGTACAAGTAATCATATACAAGCAAAGAAAACAACTCCTTAGGTTTAGTCTTGCATGGGGTTTGTAGGTAAGTACCTTTTTGAAGTTTAGTTGGCTCAACCTGTCCTAGAAAGTGATCGGGTTCTAGGGAATCTCAATATCACTGATCTTTCTTCATCCGACATTGTTTCAGCGCAAGCCTCTTTATTAGCGACCGAAATATACCGAAAGTATGATCTCAATGAGCGTAGTATCGAGTATCAACCAACTTTAGACTGCACCAAATCCGGCTACCTCACTACTTCCTAATGGCCAAGTTGTTCAATTAAAGGTTCTAAGGTCAGTTAGTGCTTCATGACACCACACAGCGGCCCTGTATTCTCCTTGACTATACTCAAGGGCTACCGGTACCAACAAATGTGTCACACTAATGTAGCTATCTCTTCAACCACGTCGGTATATCCTGCATAATCCCCATGATCTATTGCTACTTACCTAATGGTGTTCCCCGATCCGAGTAGAGGATCAATACAAGCCCAAACAGGGACCCATAAATGTAAAGCAAACAAATCAAACAATGAAAGCAAGTAAATGTGATCTATCTCTAAGGTAACCCCAAATTTAAGTACTCCCCAGCAGAGTCGCCAGTTCTGTAATATGGTGGGAGAACTGACTTGGTTATTTTGAGTTTGATCATAATTGTTGCGGATAGTAAGAGTCGCCACCGACTTTTCTTTTATCCAATAAGGAAAGGGTGAAAAGAACAAGAAATACTTTGAGATGTTTTCTTGAGTTCAGGGGATAGATTATGAAAAGGGAAGGTGTTAGCACCCTTTTCATCCATAGTTATCTATGGGCTCTTAGTTTCTTGCTATATCACTTTTGAAATTGCTTTGTTTGAAATGTGTTTGTGGTGTGTTTTGAAAGTATTTTTGAAAAGCGCCTTCGTTTAGACAAACTTTGTAATGATTCTCGTCTCTATAAGAATGCATACAAAGTGTTGGACTTTTGAAAATATTTCATGTTTTGAAAGTGTTTGGTGTGTTTGAAAAGATGTTTGTTTTGAAGATGGATTATGAGAAATCAACTAAGAACGTTCTACCTACTCAAAAGTATTTTGTTCATTTCTTCCTTCCTTTGATATTTATATCTTACCATTGATTGGTAAGAAGCCTTATCTTTGGATGTAAAGGGACGGGCGTGGTCATCGTATAGTCATGAATAGCAATGTTGTGAGATATCTTAGCATTTCTCTTAAGGGACTAAGATCATTTTAAGGCAACATTCAAAGCGTCATTGAGGGACTATGATCTTGTACTTTTGATTATTTTTGCTAAGATGTCTCACATGCATATTATGACTATTTTTCATAAGGCAACAAGTGGAATTAACCCTAGAGGTGCATGTGTGCAAATGTTTGTATTTCATGCTTGATTTATCTTGAATTAGGGTTTTCTAAGTATTGATTTTATCTTTCCATACAAACCCTAATTTACTAGCATTGATATGAAAGCGGTAAATTGTGGAAAGTAAATTTACTATGCTATTACATCATTTAGGAAGAGGGATACAAATTTACAAATGGGGATCACAAGAAATTAAACCCTAATTATCTATTACCACCACATTGAATTTGTACAAGAAATAACATGAATATAATGTACAAGGAATACAAAAATAAATGGATTTTGCTTTGGATTTTTGTTAGGAAATTTTTTTTGACCTAATTAACCTTAAGGGATGTGATTAATAAAAAATAGGAAAATTAATCCTAAGTTAAAAGGAAATCAAATTAATCAAGAAATCATTTTTTAGGGTTTTTTTATAGAAGGCTTTTGGTTAATTAAAATAAATATGAAAATAAAATATTTTTTGTGATATTTTTATATATTCATAAAATAGACATTGTAAATAAATAGTGTGCAAAAAATAAACTCAAAAGGAGTTGTTTTGAATGGTTGGAAAAATGTTGAAGTTTGTTAAAAAAAATGAAAACAAACAAGTGATAAAAATTTGTTTTGGTCCTGCCAAGGTTTGAACCCAGGTTCTCCACACCTTCCATTCAAAATAGCCAACACTCAATATGTTATAAACCTGCATGTTAGTTTGGAAAAAATGACAAAATAAATACAAAAGGTCTCGCTAGGGCTCGAACCCAGGACCTTATACATAAATGCCTTACGCGCGTGCTGTTTGTACCACTGGGGTGGTCTGTTTCATTTGTTAGTTATACAACTTGCACTAAATATAAAATGAACTCATTTATAAAAATTTGAACATGGCTTCATCTTCTTCCTTTGCATGCAGTCCATGATAATTCCATTGTCAAACTTCTAAAAGCTTCATTTCTTAGCCAAATCGAAAGATGTAAATATTAAACCTGCCTAAAATTTGAATACGAATCTAACCACATAATTTTCAAAAGTTATGCGCCGAAGGTTAGCATGAATTTTGTTCAGTATTAAAACTAAAACTTAACTGATCAGAGAAGAAATTCTCAAAGTACAAGCAAAGATAATGAAAACTATGGACATGGTCAGCTTCCTAGACATGATATCTACATCTTTTCTTTATAATGTATATACAAATGATGCTTGAATGAAGAGTTCCAAGTTTGAAAAAACTTACCTCTTGGAGTGAAATTCGAAGGACTTCTACACGAATTCCAGAAATGGTTTGATGATGGATTAAGCTTTCTTGGACTTCCCTGAAGCTAGTGGGATCACTACTTTTCTTTGAAAGCCAAAAGGATTTTGGAGTTGGCTCTTCAAAGTCAGAAATGGTAAACAATGTGGCTTTCGATGCAGATTCTGAGTTCAAGGAGTGTTGAGAAGTTTTGGGGGTGTTCTAAGGCTGGTGTATGGTAGCTTAGTGAATCGAAAGGACAAAAAATGCACGCAAGGATTTGATATTTTGTGTGTAAAGTTAGAATGTGCCATGTTTTGTGCTTGTGTGCAGGTTCTGAGTTTTTGAGAGTTTGGGAGTGTTTGAGGATTTTTCAACACACGAGAATCCGGCCCCCTTAGCTTGCAAATGGCCTCTCTATTTATAGAGAAAGGGTTTTGGAAGTTGAAGTAATCATATTTTCAATATAACAAATTATGGTTTGGTTGGAATGCAAATATCAAGTTATGTCAAGTCTTCCATGATCCCAAGATGAAGTACCAAAGTTTTTGGTATAGAGGGGCTACTTTCCATGATTTATGGTGGAGTATAATCATAAGTAAGCAAGGTATGGGCTCAAGACAAATTTTGTACCAAAAAGCTTTCTTTATGGAAAGATCTTTTGGACAATGGCTTAATAACTTAGGTAAGAGCTTAATTCGTTGTGTAAACAACTAATTATGGAGTGAAACACAAGCATTAAGGCCTGCAAAAGTAAGATCATGTAGCATGGCCTATGGATTTGATCAATGTTCTTCAAAATTTTGTCTTCGACTTGATTCCTACTACAAAGATCTTGAATCTCTGTATAACTTTGATCTTTTTCTTTACTCTGGTCGAATACTTCGTCCTTTCTTTTTTATCACATAGGTTTATAACTTTCGACCAAGCTCATCAACAGACAAAATAATATTTTTTCACCAATTGTATGTTCTTTGAATGGACCATATTCATATGAATGTACCACCTTGAGTATGCAAGATGATCTCATTGGCATAGTTGAAATAAAAGAATTTCTGGATTGCTTTCCTACTAAACAAACTTCACAAAGTTTTTTCAGGCATCTCAAGACTTGGAAAACCATATTTTGAGTAATCAATTGATTAAGTGGTCGAAAGTTCAAATGTCCAAACTTCAAATTCCACAACCAACTATCCTTGTGGTCGAACAGTTTTCAAACATTAAACTTCTATCGAATTGATCATTGTCTTACAATGAACTATTATCAACAAGTTTTTTTGTTAAATTGTAATTCATAGTGTCGAAATTATGTGTGTCGAAGGGTTTAGAGGTGGATCGAAGCAGGTTGCTCGAAGGAAGCCATTGCCCAGTCGAAGCTTGTGGATCGAAGCAAGCATGAAGATAGACTTGTAATTCATAGTGTTGAAACTATGTGTGTCGAAGGGTTTAGAGGTGGATCGAAGCAGGTTTCTCAAAGGAAGCCATTGCCCAGTCAAAGCTTGTGGATCGAAGCAAGCATGAATATAGACTTATAATTTATAGTGTCGAAACTATGTGTGTCGAAGGGTTTAGAGGTGGGTCAAAACAGGTCGCTTGAAGGAAGCCATTTCCCATTGGAAGCTTGTGGATCGAAGCAGGTATGCTCGAAGGAAGCCATTTCCCAGTCGAAGCTTCTGGGTCGAAGCAGGTTGCTCGAAGGAAGCCATTTCCCAGTCGAAGCTTGTGGATCGAAGCAGGTTGCTCGAATGAAGCTATTTCCCAGTCGAAGCTTGGGGATCAAAGCAAGCTTGCTCTTCTCCGACTTGTCAAAATCGTCCAACCACTCCTTTCAATCAGTCATGTGGTTCGAACAGCCTGAACCAGATTTTGAATTCGACATGATTAACTGCAACTACACAACTTTTTTTATCTGCTTTTCTCTTTCAACAACTTCCTCTTCCTCCTTTCGATGATTCAGAAGTTCCATCTTCGACCTGATGCTTGAGAGCCCAATATGATCCAAGGAAACTATATGGGGAACTAAAAGTCCAAATGTACTTGTGCAAACTCAAACCTTTAGTTTTGATTCATCAGTGATTAAGGAGGTACCTTGAGCTGATAAAACCTTGTGCAGTCTTAAACCAATAGAGATCTCGTGAGAAAATTATTGAGAAATTGGAGAGGGAAAATTTTGGGGTACAACATCGCCCTTTTTGCGAGGTAGCTTTCCATTGTTCATATGCTGGAGGCCACAATTCTTGTTTTAACTGGATTTTATTATGCTTAATCTTTTGTTTTGTGTTGATTGTATGAATGCAAGAAAAGGATCAAGTCATTTTTGTTTCATTTTGAACACAACTACCTAGCCAAATAGTCAATTCACCTTGTGAGTGTGATCATTAGTAACCCCTTTAAGCTTTTTGTCGATATCCATGTTGTATTTATGATTTCATGCACTCCAATCAAAGTGTTTTGATTAAGACCACCATACATAAAATCAAAGAAATATCAAGGTTGTGGAAAAGAAGATATTCAAGATCATATAATATTTCAAGATCACTCTTTGAAGTCTTCTACATGAACAATCAACTTTCAAGATGAAAAATTATGAAGATTCATCAACAAGTTAGATACAAGTTTTAATTTGAGGTTTTTAAGATGATATAGTGCTCAAAATATACTCTACAACATTTTACATAAGTGTCATGATCATTTTGCATGTCCATCACTTAGAAAATATATTTTTATCACTTTCACTCAGTGGTAACCGGTTACAGGGTTACAAAAACCGGTTACAGGACTTCATATAATTAAAATAAAAAAATTGGTTCAGTGGTAACCGATTACAGATTTTGGGTAACCGGTTATAGGCATGCATATTTGAAAATATATATGTTATCATACTTGTGTAGCCGGTTACAGCCCTACGGTAATTGGTTACCGCTGAAGAAAAATTCAAAAAAAAATTTATTTTACATGGTTGTTGGATGATACCTCTTGGGGTCTAACCATTGCGCATTTCTACTCATTTAGGGTGTAATAAAAGGGTACATTTCATATATAAATTTCGTTTGTACTCAGATCATAAAATAAGATATATCATTCAAAATTTTAAAAATTCTTAAGTGTTGTAAAACTTTGAGAATTTACTTTTGCATGAAACATTGTTTAGAACTTTCATACTCATCATTATTTCAGCATATATTGAGCACTAGATCTGACTATAAACTTCCTAATAAAATCTTATCTTAGTATCTTGATAACCATTATGTTATTCAAGAATTGATCATACTTTGTAAAAAAAATAGATTTTGTATTGGTTACCTTGTTTTCAGGATTGTTGGAAACAAGTGTGTGCATTGAAGAGGATTGTTCTTTTTGCACTTAGTGTTAAAGATCTTAAAGGTTTTAAGAGCATTTGATATCCCTATAGATTATATATTAAGGCATCATCTTTGGTGTGATTAGGCTTGTGAAATTATTCTAAACTATAGTGAAATCTCATATGTGTTGGCAAGAGGACTGGATGTACTCTCTAAGTGTGAGGGGAACCAGTATACATCCTGTGTTCATTTACTTTCCTCACTTTATTATTTTGATCACCATAATCAGAAAAATAAGAACATTAAAAAGAAGGCAAAAATTGACCATCACCTAATTCACCTCCCCCCTCTTAGGTGCATCATTAACTTACATTTGGCATCCTAGCAGGTTAAGGTAACTTGTTCCTATTCGATCCAGAATGGCTTACGCACAACCAATCTTCAAATATGGTGGTAGTAACAACAAGCCTCCTTTGTTTTGTGGTGAATATTTTGACTTTTGGAAAATTCGCATGAAGGGTCATCTAGAAGCACAAGGAGAATAAATATGGGATGTTGCCAAAAATGGTCCGTTTACTCCGGTATGTGTTGTCAATGGTGTTGGAACATCAAAGCTTAAAACATCATGGGATGACGATGATAAGAAAAAGGTCCTTTATGATAAGAAGCAATTAATATTATTCAAGGTGCACTTTGCATGGATGAATTCTTTCGTGTTTCGGCATGCACAACGGAAAAGGAAATTTGGGATACTTTGGTTGAAACACACGAAGGAACATTCGAAGTCAAAAGATCAAGATTGAATACATTGAGTCAAGAGTTTGAGATGTTTATAATGGAACCCGGAGAATCTATTCTCTATATGCAGAAAATATTTGTTCATTTGACGAATCATTTAAAAGCTCTTGGTAAAACTCTCACAAATGACGAACTCAACCTAAAGGTACTTCGATCTTTAACTAGAGAATGGCAACCGAAAGTAACGGCTATTTCGGAAAAGAAGAATTTATCCAATATTTCATCCATAACTCTATTTGGTAAACTTCAAGAGTATGAGACATAACTTGGAAGACTTGTTAAGAATGAAAATCAAGAAAAGAAATCAAAAGGCATTACTTTGAAGGTGGAATCCAAGGAAGTCGCTATTGAAGAAAATCCGGAAGAAGATGAAAATTTCATGCTTCTTATAAAAAGATTAGGTAAATTATTTGGTCCTAAAAATAATTTTGGTAATTCTAACTTTGTCAAAAGGAAGAAATTCTCAAAGAGCAAGGGTAAAGAAAGCCTCCACATCAAATGTTATATGCTATGAATGTGGAAAGCAAGGCCATGCCAAATCGGATTGTCCAAACCTCTCCAAGAAGGATGGAAACAAAGGAAGGAAAGACTCCAAGTACAAGAAATCCTACATCGCTTGGGATTACAATAAAATTAGTACATCGTCATAATCGAAGAATGACGAATGTGAAAATTTAGCATTGATGGCCATTCATGAATCCGGCGATGATGAAAATGAACAGGTTAGTACAAATTTTACCCTTTATGATGAAAATGCTCAAGTTGCAATTGATGAACTCCTAAATGAATGCAAAGTCTTGTATAAAAAGATATCAACACAAGAAAATATACTTTTTTATTTTCAAGAAAAGATTGATACTATGAACAAGGATCTTGAATGTCAAAAACAAACTTTTATTAAAGAAAAACAAGACTTTGTATTCAAAAAATGTGAATCATATACTTTTCAAATTGTTCAACTAAAAAGGGTTATTGAACGATATGAAAAAGGTCAAATCGGTTTGGAAGGATTGCTTAGCCAAAAAAGATATCCTAATGACAAAAGTGGACTTGGTTATTCTAAAGAAAATAAACCAAGTTCCAACAAAACCATTTTCGTAAAGACTAGTAATCAATCTGAAACCAAGAAAGTCAACAATGTGAAAATTAAGCATAATCATCAAAAGAAAAAGAAAAGAGTTGCTAAGAAAAAACAAGTTCCAAGATATAAGAGCAACTTTATTCCAAATTGTTTTTATTATGGTATTATTGGCCATACACTTAATGCTTGCTATGTTAGAAACTTTAGTATGGCAAGTGGACACTATGTATGGGTTAAGAAAGGAACTAACCATGAAGGACCCAAGGCAACTTGAGTACCTAACAAGAAATAATTTATTTTGTTTTGTAGGTATACTTGAAATCCACTCAAAGTCTATGGTATCTCGATAGTGGATGTTCGAAGAATATGACGGGAGATGTTAACAAATTTTCACATCTAACATTTAAAGCCAAGGGGTATGTCACCTATGGAGATAATACCAAAGGAAAAACTCTTGGCATTGGCAAAGTTGGTGCACCACCTTTCACATCCATTGAAGATGTAATTTATGTTGAAGGACTCAAGCACAATCTTCTAAGTATTATCCAACTTTGTGACAAAGGATTCAAGATCAAATTCAATAAAGATGAATGTTTGATCATGGACGAAACAACCAATGAGGTGAAACTCAAGGGTAAGAGAGTTAACAATATTTTTATGATTTCCTTAGATGAGTTGTCTTTGAAAGTAAAGTGTCTTATGATAAACAATAATTAATCATGTCTATGGCATAAAATGGCAGCCCATATACATATGGAACATTTAAATAAATTGACCAAACATGATCTTGTCATTGGTTTACCAAAAATAAAATTTGTCAAAGATAAATTGTGTCATGCTTGTCAAAACGGAAAACAAACTAGATTAATTTTCAAATCTAAGAATGTGGTGTCTACTAAAAGGCCATTACAATTATTGCATATGGACTTATTTGGTCCATCAAGAATAAGAAGCTTCATAGGTAATGTATATGCTTTAGTTATTGTTGATAATCTTTATAGATATTTTTGGACTTTGTTTCTTGTGCAGAAAAGTGATGCTTTTAAGGCATTTAAGAAGTATGCAAAGAAATTCAAAATGAAAAATCATTAAAGATTGTATCCATAAGAAGTGATCATGGTGGAGAATTCTAAAATACATCTTTTGATGAATTTTGTGAATAACATTGTATCTCTCACAATTTTTTAGCACCAAGGACTCCACAACAAAATGGAGTAGTTGAAAGAAAGAATCAATTTCTAGAGGAACTTTCAACGGGGACTTTTATTCATCAATTAAAATATTCTAAAGAGTTATTGAAGAAATTTGACATGGATGCATGCAAACCTATTTCCACCCCAATGGGTTCGGGAACTTATGTGGATTTTAATGAAGCCGGTGTGCCCACAGACGTGTCAAAAATATTGAGGAATGATCGGCTCCCTATTATACCTAACAGCAAGTCGGCCTGACATCATGTTTAGCGTATGTCTTTGCGCTAGATTTCAAGCCAATCCAAAGGAGTCTCACCTTGCTGCAGTTAAACGCATTATAATATATCTTAAGGGAACTACGAACGTCAGCTTATGGTATGCTAAAGGTAGTATGAGTTTGTTACTTGGTTATTCTAACGCGGATTATGCAGGATGTAAAACAGATAGAAAAAGCACTAGTGGCACATGTCATATTCTAGGAAATTCTCTAGTATCATGGTCATGCAAGAAGCAAGTATGTGTGGCTCTTAGCACGGCTGAAGCAGAATACATTACAGCTGAAAGTTGTTGCGCTCAAATTCTATGGCTAAAACAATAACTACGTCACTATGGAATTAATCTTGGATGCATCCCGCTAAAATGTGACAATGCAAGTGCAATCAACATCGTGAAGAATCCAATCATGCATTATCGGACAAAGCATATTGATATTCGACATCATTTTCTCCGGGATCATGTGCAAAATGGTGACGTAGAAATCTCATTTGCTGATACACACAACCAACTAGCAGACATCTTTACAAAGCCTCTAGCAAAAGATTCATTCTTCAAGATTCGACGAGAACTTGGTATATTAGATGAACATGACCTATGATTTATATCTCTAAAACATAAAAGGTGCATGTATTCTTTTCACTAACTTTTATAGTATTTTTTGCCAAGTATATCTCTATTCATCCCACATTCATTTTGAATGATTCTATATAATGGTTATCTATATGTTTTAATGTCATATATACTTGTAAATATGTTGTTATACATGTTTGGTAGAAGTTACAATAGATAGGTACAGGTTCTGGAAATGGTATGTACTGTATTTTCACATTTTTCATTGTCAGTAACTGGTTACCCTCAGTTAGTAACCGGTTACCACACAAACAGAAGCATTTTTCACTTTCCAGACACCTTCAGTAACCAGTTACCCATATCCTGTAACCGGTTACCGCATGAAATTTCTCAAATTTTTAAGTTTTGTCAAGGCATTTATGATTCTCCATATCATTTCCCTCTAATTATTTTTCACTCTTGGACCAAAATTATTTCCCACCAAAATCATCCCACCAAAAATTACTATTACCAAAAATAACTCCCTCCAATATTTACTTCACTGAAAGACTAAATCCCTCCAAAAATTATCTATAAATACTCACTCAACTCACATCTTCAACTCACAACACAAACTCTCTCTTACATAAGTTTCTCCATCCCAAACCCTTTCTCTCCAAGAAAAACTCCAACATTTGTTGTGGCACCATTAAGAAAGGAGAAAAGCAAGTCAAAAGAAATAGAAGGAGAATCCCAAAATCAAGAAGAACATGATCCAATCTTGGCATTCTGATTTCGTCTTCTCACCTCGGTAAAATATGGTAATCTCTCATCCTTCCCTTCAATGAGCTTTAGTTTTCCATCAATATTGAATAGGCAAGGAGTAGGTGAACTCATCACTGAATGTGGAGTTTACTACCCAGATTTGGTTCGTGAATTCTATGCAACTATGCAAATTGGTGCCGACAGTGTTCTTTCATCATGGGTAAAAGGGAAGCACATTTTAATGTCAACCACTCAATTTGGAAGATGCTTGGGTGTTCTTAGTGAAGGCTTACACATCAAGCATAGGTATACTATTGATGTTGATGCTTACAACCGTACTCGCTACTACTATAGCATCACCTGTCTCTCCAAAAAAGAAATCTTGGACAAGAAAAAGGAAGTCAGTTCTACAACAAGTCGGTTAACTTTGTATGCCTACAACCTCACTATAAGTGATTGTATGCTACATTACTTTATTGCTTACATTTTGCTCCCTAAGAACTCAAATCACTCTCAAATAAGTGATATTGAGATGCAAGTCTTGTTTGCAATCAAAAATAATCTTTAAATAAATTGGGCATACTCAATCATGAACTATATGGAGAATCTCAAAAATCTATCTGGTGGAATTCCATATGCTCATTGGATAACCAAGCTTCTCAAGTTTGGAAAAGTTAACTTCCAAGGAGAAAATGAATCAAAAATGACTTCAAGAGATTGTGAAATTTTGATTGCGGCGGAAAACAAAAATATGGGCATTTTCAAAGATGACGATGGATTGTTTAATCATAGAGAAAAAGGAACTTCCTCTAATCAAGATGCACATCTCCACCACCCACATATGACGGTGAAATATCAAATGAGATGATTTATCACAAGCTTTGCTCAATGGAAAATTTATCACAATTTTAGTGATGCAGAAAATTTTTCCAGATTTTAAAGCTTTCTCTTTGAAGTACATGTCTTTAAAGGCTACATAAATTCAGGAGGAGATATCAAACTTAGGGGAAGAATGCACATCACTATGATGCACATACAAGCTACACTAAAAGACCTTGATGAACAAGCTACAAATGTCAAATTGGTTGTCTACATCAAAAAGGGGGAGAATGTGATTGCATGCACTCCAATCAAAGTGCTTTGATGAAGACCACCATACATAAAATCAAAGAAATATCAAGGTTGTGGAAAATAAGATATTCAAGATCATATAATATTTCAAGATCACTCTTTGAAGTCTTCTACATGAACAATCAACTTTCAAGATGAAGAATTATAAAGATTCATCAATAAGTTAGGTACAGGTTTTAATTTGAGGTTTTTAAGATGATATAGTGCTCAAAATATACTCTAAAACATTTTACATAAGTTTCATGATCATTTAAGATTAAAATATTGCTTGTTCATCACTTAGAAAGTATATTTTTATATCTTTCACTCAGTGGTAACCAGTTACAGGGTTACAATAACCGGTTATAGGACTTCACATAATTAAAATAAAAATTTTGGTTCAGTGGTAACCGGTTACCGCTGAAGAAAAAATAAATAAAAAATTATGTTTTCCATGGCTGTTGGATGATACCTCTTGAGGTCCAACCATTTCATCTTTCTATTCATTTAGGGTGTAATGAAAGGGTACATTTCATATATAAATTTAGTTTGTACTCAGATTATAAAATAAGACATACCATTCAAATTTTCAAAAATTATTAAGTGTTGTAAAACTTTGAGAATTTACTTTTGCATGAAACATTGTTTCGAACTTTCATACTCATCATTATTTCAGCATATATTTAGCACTAGATCTGACTATAAACCTCCTATTAAAATATTGTCTTAGTATCTTGATAACCATTGTGTTATTCAAGAATTGATCATACTTTGTAAAAAAAAATCAGATTTTGTATTGGTTACCTTGTTTTCAGGATTGTTAGAAACAAGTGTGTGCATTGAAGAGGATTGTTCTTCTTGCACTTAGTGTTAAAGATCTTAAAGGTTTTAAGAGCCTTTGATCTCCCTATATATTATATAGTAAAGCATAACTTTTTGTGTGATTAGGCTTGTGTAGTTATTCTAAACTATAGTAAAATATCTCCCGTATTGGCAAGACGACTGGACGTACTCTCGAAGTGTGAGGGGAACCAGTATACATCCTGTGTTCATTTACTTTCCGCAATTTATTGTTTTCATCACCATAATCATAAAAATAAGAATATTAAAAAGAAGGCAAAAATTGACCATCACCTAATTCACCCCCTCCCCCTCTTAGGCGCATCATTAACTTATAGTATTTGCTAAATGCTTGTCTATGAGTGTTTAGTTTCTCTTTTTGCATGGATTTTGATTCATTGTTTTCTTGAATCCTCAACTTGTTTTGGTTTTAAATTTTACCTTGCCTTAGAAAGTAGAGAGTATTCACATTATGATGATGTTTAAATTCAAGTTATGGAGAGGAATGTTTATGTGCTTATGTTGTGATTGCTATGAGGTTGTGAAAAGAAAAGAAAAAAAGAAAAAAAATGTGAAAAAGACATGAAAAGAAAAAGAAAGAAAAAAATTGAAAAAGTTTTGAAAAATAAAAGCAAAAAGAGTATGGAATAAATGTGCTAGTAAGTGATGTGTGTTGGTTTGAAATTTGGAATGAAGAAGAAGCTTGATTGAAATTATTTTGCCTGAGACTTTGTGAGTTGATCACTCCCTTAGGTTAAGGCAAGTTTTTGTTTCAATTAGCTTTAGGACTTATCCCTTGTTTTTTAACCAAGCCACATTACAACCTTGAAAAGCCCTTGAGATTGTTTCCTTTGTATGTTCAATCTGAGTTTTTGGATGAATGCATAATTTAATCTATTATTTGAAAGATTGTGGATGAGTGAAAATACCTTACTTTGTGTGTTTTTCATCTATCGATGATTGTTTTTGCTAGGTTTGATTCATTTGTGAACTAGTGTTATTTTAGAATGTTTGGCATGTTCTTTGTATTTAGCATTCGTTTCATGTTTATGTTATCTTCGTAGTTTAGTGGTAAGTATGTTTCTTCGTGTGTACCATTTTTCATTTGAACCATTGCATTTGTTTTCCTTTTCAAAACCTGTTGATTCGTGATTCTTTGATTTATCATTCTTTTTTCTTTGGGTTATTTGATTTTGTTTGAGGACAAACAATGATTCAAGTTTGGGAGAGTTTGATAAGTGCAAAAGTGTAGTTATTTTTGTATATATTTTTTGTTGCACTTATTGACTCTTGGTTGTTAATATCAGTTGAATAACCCAAATTTGTGTATAAATACGTTTAGTTTATGTATAATATGATTTCGTGTATAAAGTATATTGTTTGATATTTTTGTATTCATTTTGTAGGTATTTGAGCATTGTTGGATCAAGAGGAATAAAGCTCCAAGATGCATTTTTGATCAATGAAGAATAAGGTGAAATATGAAGCTATTCCAAGTTATGCAGTAAAAGCAACAAAAGTTGTTGAACTATCTTACGTCACCAGGAAAATCTTTTTGTTGCCAGGCGACAGTGAGCGAGAAGAGCCAATTTTGATGTTGCCTCTACCTTGCTTCATGTCTAGGTCGCCAGGCGAAAATAAGTAGAGTCGCTGGGTGAAGCATTATCTCGTCGGGCGATGTTAGATATTTTTCATCAAATGAGGACGTAGCGCAGTCTGGGCCAAGTGTATAGAATTCGTCGCCAGATGATGCTTTATGTCATCAGGCGACGCGTGCGGAACAAAATTTGTTTATATTTAATTTTGTTTCATTTTTGTTTGGTGATAGTGTTGTACCCCAAAATTTGCCCTCTCATTTCTCAAGGATTCTCTCACAAGATCTTCCATGACATCAAGTTAGCAACATTGATACATCAATTTAGGTTTGGAATTGCCACAAGGGAAAAATGGTCAATTGCATGATGAAAAGTCAAGCTTTTACTTTTTAATCAAAATCAAGTTTCAAGAATCATATTTCATCAAGACATGTTGGAATATGAAGTTTTGTTTCATCAAGAAAATCAAAAGTCAAGGTTATGTTGAAAGAGTCAAATTTCTAAATACTTAGAAATTTTTCTAAGTGTTTAAGAAATATGATAAGTTCATAACTTCAGGACAGATTTTAACCATGATGCAAGTTGATTTTGGAAGAACTTCTAACACAAGAGTTGTAGATCTCAACGAGATCTAAAACATTGCAGAACATAACTTCTTCTAGAAGTGCTTGGATTTCAAGTTATAAATCCTTGAAGATGCGTACATGAAATTGAAACACTCAGTAAATTCTGGGCATTTCCAAGACAGAATTTGGTGAGAACTTCTGGACCAGTTTTCACGCAGGTTCAGTCAGAATTTGCAAGAGTAATTCAAAAAGGGTCTACAAAGCGTGTTACAAGCTTTCTGAAAAGTCTGAGAACCCCTTCAGAACATTCTGGAGAGGGGAGATTCAAGGGTTAGAAATTGGATATTTGTTCTAGGTTATGTTAATATTGAACTTATGATCCAGATCCAAGCTATGATGCATAATCTCATATTGCAGGATTTCTGTTTTGATAAATCTCATCATTATTTAAGCTCACACCCACTTTTGAGTCTTTATCCAAAGGATTTCCCCACGTATGGCATAGAAGTACCTTTGTTGTCCTTGAAAAGCAAACTTTTGTACAAGTTTATGTTGGGCCCATGCTTTACTTTTTCTTATGAGGGTACTTTTGCTTAATTTATTCTTACAAATTCAGATTAAGCGTGGCTAAAGCTGTTAACCACCCTACTTTGTGCCTTGAACCATACTTGTTTAAACTTGCTTCAAGAACAAGTCATCGCCCTAGCATATGATGGTTGTACTCTTGACTTCTCCAAGATACTAAATCCTTGCCTATAAATTTAACTTCATTTGAAATTTTAAAGGTCGAGAATTTTGAGAGAAAAAGCCTCGAAAGTTTGCTGAAATTTTCAAGAACTTGAAACTGCCAAACATAAACATAAAACCTGCCAGTTTTTGTTTTTTGCGTCCAACCTCTAATCTTCCTTGTGAATTTCCCAACCAAATCACTCACACAACTTATGATATACATTTAGAAGTTGTCCCAACTTCTGTTTTCAGACTGTAACATAGTCTTCATCAATCTCCATCTCAAAAAAACCAGAACATTGCTTCTTGGCTGTTCCAGAATTTTCCAGCCATCCATAATTCAGGGTTTGTTCTAGATTTCTGAGAATTGAAGGAATCTGACCAGAACATCACAGCAGTCAGAACCAGGATCTAATTCACAGAACAATCTCCAGCTGCAAGGTAAGCTTCTTCTGACTTTTACCTCAATACTTAGGCGTTGATAGGCTTGCATGTTCAAAAATACAATTTAGACATCCTGACTTTGATGATGTACATATTCATAGATTTCATATGTTTTTTGCCTAAGTAGAGAGAATTTCAGTTCATAACTTCTTGAGGAAATTAGGATTCAGAATTAGGATTAGAAAAATTCATGCTTGCTTCTGATTTACAGTTCTGATACTTTATATTTTTGAAACCATGATGAAACTTGCGATAACTGCTATGTGTTCATTTTCTGTTTTGTTAAGAAATGGCTAAGTTGTAGATGCTCTAACTGGTGTGGAGAAGGAGATGACACTCAACATCATAGTTTACTTTGTAATATATGTTTATGTTTTTTCTTCTAATACCAGATGTATAGCCACCCTAGTGGTAGAGAACACACGCATAAGAGATTAGTGTTAAGGGTCTTGAGTTCTAGTCCCATAAACACCTTTTTTATGTTTATTTCCTGACCAGAACTTCTAGATCAATCCCCTTTAATTTCTCATCAAAACAGTGATCCTGGACCAGAACTTCTAAACATTCCCATCCAATAGCATTGACACCTCATATACCCATTATCAGAACTTCCAGCTTGCGAGTAACACTAGAACTTCTAGATTTCCAGCCACATCAGAACTTCTAGATTTTATCAACAACCAGAATTTCTGACCTTCCATTAAAATTAGAACTTCTAGGCTTCCAGTTGCATCAGAACTTCTAGGATTTCCCTTGTTCCCAGTAACCCCATAACTTCTGACCTTCCCCTTTTCTGCTAACATTTTCTTTCTGACTTGCAGCGCACCAGAGTCAGAACTTATATTCTCTCCTATTTTCAGCAACGCACTGATTCTGACCCTTTTTTTTCTCTTATTATTTTTTGTCATCATTTTATTTTAATTAATCAAAAACATTTTTATATTCACATACTTTAGTTTATTTCTTTTAAAACCAAAAGACGAAAAATATTTTTCCTAAGCAAACTTATTTTCTTCTCTTAACAAAAACAAAACAAGTCCATTTCATTTCTTGTATATTGTTTCAATATGGTTGTAATAGATAATTAGGACTTTAATTTCTTGCAATCCCCATTTGTAAATTTGTACACCCCATCCCCCTAATGATTGTAATAGCATAGAATATTTACCTTCCGCAATTTATCGCTTTCATATAAATGCTAGTAAAGCAGGATTTGTATGGGAAGATAAAATCAACAAGTAGACAACCCCTAATCAAAGACTAAATGCATGCAAATCAAACACACTACTCACACATGCACCCCTAGGGTAATTCCACTTGTTGCCTTATGAAAATGGTCATGTTATGCATGCGGGTTGTCCTAGCAAAACAATCAAAAATACAAGATCATGGTCTCTTGATGACGCTACAAATGTTGCATTTCAAATGATCTTAGTCCCTCAAGGAAAATGCTAAGATATCTCACAACATTGCTATCATGACTAATACGATGACCCATGCCTATCCCTTTACATCCAAAGATAAGGTTTCTTACCAATAAATGGTAAGATGGCAATATCAAGGGAAGAGAGAAATGAACAAAAGACTTTTGAGTAGGTAGAAATGTTCTTAGTTGCTTGCTCACTTTCAAAACAAACATTCTTGCAAACACACACCAAACATTTTCAAAACATGAAATATTTTCAAAAGTCCAACACTTTGTATACGTTCTTATGAGACGAGAACTATTACAAAGTTTGCCTAAACGAAGGCGCTTTTCAAAAATACTTTCAAAAACCACCACAAAGCATATTTTCAAACAAAGCAAGTGATCTAGCAAGCAACTAAGAGCCCATAGATAACTATGGATGAAAAGGGTGCTAATACCTTCCCTTTTCATAATCTACCCCCCGAACTCAAGAAATAATCTAAAAGGTCTTTCCTGTTCTTTTCAGCCTTTCCTTTTGGATAAAAGAAAAGTCGGTGGAGAATCTTTCTAACCGTAACAATTACGATCAAACGCAAAACATCCCAAGTCAGTTATCCCACCGTATTACAGAACTGGCAACTCTGCTGGGGATAATCCTTAAAAGTGGGGTTACCTTAGGGCTAGATCACCTTTACTTGCTTTCATTGTTTGACTTGCTTGGTTTACATTATTGGTTCCTTGTTTGGGCTTGTTTTGATCCTCTACCCGGATCTGGGACACCTTATAGGTAAGTAGAAATATGTTGAGGAAACTGTGTGGGGTATATCGACATGGTCTAAGCAATAGTTACGTTAGTGTGACACATTTTTTGGTACCGGTATCCCTTGAGTAGTCAAGGAGAATACGGGGCCGTTGTGTGGTGTCATGAAGCACTAACTGACTTTAGAACCTTTACTTGACCAACTTGGCCATTAGGAAGTAGTGAGGTAGCCGGCTTTGGTGCAGTCCGAAGTTGGTTGATACTCAATGCTACACTCATTGAGATCGGACTTCTCGGGATATTTCGGTCGCCATTAAAGAGGCTTGCACTGAAACAATGCCCAATGAGGAAAGATCAGTGATATTGAGATCCCTTAGAACCCGATTACTATTTCTAGGACAGGTTTGAGCCAACTAAACTTCAAGAGAGTACTTACCTATCAAACTCCATGCGAGCCTAAACCTAAGGACTTGTTTGCCTTGTATGTATATGATTACTTGTACATAAAATCATAAACATCATAACATCATAAGCATTCTCACTAACCATTTCAAGGATTTTGGGATTTATCTTTGTTTTGTTTTATAGGATATGCCTTCTACCCGCAGGAATAATATCCAAGTCAATCTCGTAAGAATTCCTTCTCAACTCAAAGAGTTAGCATCAAGGGTCCCTGAGAGTTCTTCGTTCACCGAAAGACATGGTCGACTCCTAAACTTGGTTACCTCGAGAACTGATGAAGATATGATGAAAGTGTTTTTCCAATTCTTCGACCCTTTGTATCATTGCTTCACCTTTCCTGATTACAAGCTTGTACCTACTATGGAGGAATTCTCTCAACTCTTGAGGATTCTTATTCTCAATCAACTACCTTTCAATGGTACAGAAAGAGATCCAAGCCTTAAAGAGATTTTCCGAATGCTACACTTGCAACAATCCGATGTCACGACTAATTGGGAAACAAGAAGTGGTGTCAAAGGGTTCCTAGCCAAGTTCCTGTTTGAAAAAGCTCAAGATTGTTGGAACTCTTTGGATTTACAAGATTTTGAAGAAATATTGGCCCATCTCATCTATGGGATAGTTTTATTTCCAAACCCTTACCAACTTATAGATGTGAATGCTGTCAAAATCTTCATGTCTTGTAATCTGGTGCCTACTTTGTTGGGAGATATCCTACATTCTCTCCACTCTCGCACTATGAGAAAGAGAGGGACCCTCATGTGTTGCACTCCTATATTGGTTAGATGGTTTGTCTCGTATCTCCCCCGATCCGTGTTGAAGAACGAGTAAGGTTTGAGATGGTCCCATAGGTTGATGTCACTCAGACATTTGAATATTCACTGGTGTTCTCGATCCTTAGAGAACATTACTATCATCGACCGTTATAGGGAATTCCCTAATGTCCCTTTGCTTGGCATTAGGGGAGGTATCACTTACAACCCTTTCTTAGCCTTGCGATAGTTTGGTTATGCCCGAAGCGATGGTCTGCATGATATGCTCATCCAAGGAGTGGTATTCGACTACGAGAGCAACGATCAAGGCTGTCATCATAGGTTTGTACGAGCTTGGAGGATGGTAAATAGAGTGGACAGTAAAACGCTGGGACACAAGAATTATATTCCCCTTGAGCCTTACCTTAGGTGGGTACGAGCTCGTGCTCAAAAACTCGTGATGCCTTATCCCTCCATTCTACCAGTTATGATGAAACATGTGGCTGAAGAAGAAGTCTTGTATACTGTCCTCCATCTCGACATGCCTACTTCTCTTGAAGACTTGCAAAAAGGTTGGATTCAGCTAAAGAAAGAACGAGATACCTTCGAAGCTCAGTTATACACGAGTGAGAAAAGGGTTTTGGAGCTTACAAAGCAACTACACGAAGAACAGAGCTTGAACGCCTACCTTGCACCGAAGACGATGCGTTCGACCTTTTTATCTTAGAGATTTATTTTGTAAGCCCAAGAGGCATGTTGTAATCATTTTGAACTAATTAATGAAAATTGACATTTGTTCATTCTTTGTCTAGACAAATTTAAATTTCATAAATCCTTGAAATCATTTGCATGCAGATTTTCCATGCATCATAACATAACAAGTTTTTCCACAACAGGATTCCTTATCTTTCTGCTGTTTATTTCAGCAAGATGGATATCGAGAAAATAGTGAAAGACCTACAAGCACAAAACTCCCAGTTTCAAGAGACTCTGTTGACCCTGGCCAAGGGGCAACAAGAGTTGATGGCATTGATGGCATCCAAAAAGAAACCAAGGAGGAAATCCCTAGTCAATATGGGTAAGAGATTCAAGGAGCCAATCCGTCAGATACCGGTAGTGGAAGATTCGTCTGAGGAAGACGAAAATCAAATTGGAGAGGCAAGGGGTACCCATGTCGGGTGTATCAATGATCAAGCATCCGATGATGAAGATTATTTTGATGAGCAGTATCCTCCTGCCGATGTTAAGTACAAGCAGCTAGAGGACAGATTGAAGGCCGTTGAGATTCAAGCCATCCCTGGTTTGGATTTTGACGATTTGGGTTTGATATATGGGGTTGTCGTTCCCCACAAATTCAAAATACCAGTATTCATTAAGTATGATGAGGTTTCCTGCCCAAAGCTTCACCTGAAGTCTTATGTGCGCAAGATTCAACCGCACACCGCTGACAAGAAACTTTGGGTTCACTTCTTTCAAGAAAGCTTGGCTGGGGCTCAACTTGAGTGGTTTTACCAGTTGGAGGGTTCCCGTATCCATACATGGGAAGACTTGGCTACCGCTTTCTATCACCAATACCAGTACAATGCAAACCTGGAGCCGACAAGAGTTCAGTTGCAAGACATGACAATTGGGAAGAATGAAGGGTTCAAAGAATACGCCCAAAAGTGGAGGGATCTTTCCAGTAGGTTCCAACCGCCGTTAACCGATAGGGAACACATTGATATGTTTATGGGAACTTTATCTTGTCCATTTTCAACTTATTGGTTGGTTGTTCTTCATCCGATTTCACCGAGATAATCTTAACCGGTGAAAGAGTTGAAAGTGGTATCAAAAGCGGGAAGATTCCCATAACATCTTCTTCCACCTCCAATCCCGTAAAGAAACCCTTCACCGGGAAGAAAGAAACAAATGATGTGTATGGGGAAAGGGCCCGTACCAAGAAGGATGATCGTTTGTCCATCAATGTTGTTCGGATTTCTAACCTAGCTCTTGTTCAACGACAATCTTCTAATCATCAACGGGTTGAGGCTCCGCGAAGACAATACACAAGGATAGGAATGTCGTTATCCCAAGCCTTACAACACCTATTAAAGGCTAATTTGGTGACACTACGTGATCCTCTGGCCAATCTAGATACCTCTTCGCCTAAATACAATCTGAATACCAAGTGTGCATATCACTCAAATAGTCTCGGGCATGAGACTGACCAATGTTGGGCACTGAAGAATAAAATTCAAGACTTAATAGACAACAAGACCATCGAATTTGATCTGCCTCCAATTCCCAATGTGATAACAGCACCAATGCCAAACCATGGCAAGGGTGTCAATGTTGTTGAAGACACCACTTTTGTCTCCTCCGTTGAAGACTTGACTACTCCGTTGACCATTATCAAAAAGAATCTGCTGAGAGCCAAGATTTTCCCTGGCTGTTTGAAGGACTGTGATTGTTGCGCCAAACAACTCAATGGATGAAAATGGCTGAAGGAAGGCATTCAATGCCTGATGAATAGTCATGAGATCCTATTTGAGAAGACTCCATCCGTCAAAATTTTGACCAATAAGATTGAAGACCTCTCCATCGTAATGATTTCAAACAAGCCTCTTAGGATCTCCTCTAAAGGTCCTATCAGGATTTCAAATGAACCAATTGTTTCTCCTCTAATAATTACCGCCCCCGGGCCAATTCCGTACTCTTCCAACAAAGCAGTGCCATAGAACTATGGTGCTGAGGTGTTTTACCATGGAATAAAGTAAGATTCTTGGATTGAAGAAAGCAAAGCTGATAACATTGGTAACATTACTGGCTCTAGTAAGGTGACCAGAACTGAGAGAATCTTTTCACCCAACATCTCACCACCAACCACTGCAAAGGCGCCTGTCCGCATCACCACTGCTAAGCCTAGTGCTGACACAAGGGGAAAAGAGAAGGTAGTTGAGCCTGTTGAGGCAGAGATACCCGCAAAAGACATTGTTGTTGAGGAACATTTTGCCTGAGAAATGGATGAGATCTTAAAAATTATAAAAAGGAGTGATTTCAAGATAGTGGAGCAGTTAGGGAAAACCCCTTCCAAGATTTCCATGTTATCTTTATTACTTTTCTCTGATGCTCATGTTCGGGCGTTAATCAAATTCTTGAAGAAGGCTCATGTCCCTCATGAGACCACAACTGACCAGTTTGAAAATTATGTTGCAAGCTTGATGGTTGATAATGGTTTAGGGTTCTCGGATGCTGATCTGACACCACTTGGAAAGAACCATAACAAAGCTCTGCATGTTTATGATGAATGTAAGGGGACTACCCTAGCACATGTTCTGGTTGACACGGGATCTTCTTTAAACGTACTACCCAAGGGGGCCTTAGACCGTTTAGACTGTGAAGGACTAGTTTTGAAACCAAGTGATATTATTGTGAGGGCTTTCGATGGGTCCAAAAGGACAATTCATAGAGAGGTGGATCTCCCGATCAAGGTGGGATCATAGATTTTCAACTCTACTTTCTACATCATGGATATTTGTCCTGCTTACTCCTATTTGTTAGGTCGCCCTTGGATCCACGGAGCAGGGGAAGTAACATCAACCCTTCATCAAAAGCTCAAATACCTAGTCAAGGGAAGGATCATCACTGTTTGTGGTGAGGAGGAGTTCATGGTAAGCCACCTCAATTATTTCAAATATGTGGAAATGGATGGCGAATTTATAGGAACCCCATGTCAGGATTTTGAAGTTGTGCCACCAATGGTGTCTACTTCCAAATGTTCTTCTAATGTGTCCAAAGCTGGTAAGGTCGTGCCAAAGATGGTTTCATTCAAAGATGCTCGTGTCGCAGTCTAAGAAGGAAGTTGTGATACTTGGGGGGGAACTCCCCGAGATCCCATTCAAAGCAGACAAATATGGTTTGGGTTTCACTGTCAAGGCTCAGAAGGAAATAAGGCGCGCTCGTACGGGGTAACCCCCTCTCCGTATTGGAAGTCATGAAGTAAATGCTGTGGAGAATTCTGATGATGAGTGTGCATTTGAAGAATGGGTATATCCTACTACAACAGAGCTCAACAATTGGCACGCGAACGACTTCGTTCCCGTCTCCTTCATTGAGGAGTAATTACTTATTTATTTCTTTCTATCAATTCAAGAACCTTTTATCTGTAATATTAAACAATGACTTTTAAGCCATATGCCTTGCCCGGGGCACTATGGTCCATTTTATCAAGGGTTTTAATTATGTTCATTTTATCATATCATCATTCAATACAAATCATTGGACTTTTGCATTCAAATCTTTGTGCTCATTGTCTTCCTTTTCTTCAAATATGTTTTTCAAAATAGCCATGTATCTTACATGCACACACACACACACACATACACACACACTCTTAAAGGTCCTCATCCACTACGGATCGCATTGCCAATGACTCTACTATTGCCGACTATGATTTTGAACATCCAATTAACCAAGCCGGAGATGAAGGCGAGGAAAATTGTGAAATACCGGGAGAACTAGCTAGACTTCTATTGCAAGAGGAAAAAGCTATTCAACTGCATGAAGAGTCAGTTGAAGTTATCAATCTAGGTACTGAGACAGACAAGAAAGAGGTCAAGATCGGCGCTAACCTAGGAAGCAATGTCAAGAGCAGGTTGGTTCATATGTTTCATGACTATGTGGAAGTGTTTGCTTGGTCGTATGAAGATATGCCAGGGGTGGATACCGACATTGTAGTTAATCGTCTGTCGACAAAAGAAGATTGTCCTCCTGTCAAACTAAAAGTTCGTCGCATGAGGCCTGACATGTCTGAAAAGATAAAAACTGAAGTGATGAAGCAAGTTGACGTAGGATTCCTAGTTGTGACATCTTATCCCCAATGGGTTGCAAATGTGGTGCCTAAGAAAGACGGAAAAGTTCGTATGTGCGTAGATTACAGGGGTCTGAATAGGGAAAGCCCCAAGGATGATTTCCCTCTACCTCATATTGATGTCTTGGTCGATAACACCGCTCAGCATAAGGTCTTCTCTTTCATGGATGGTTTCTTCGGTTATAATCAAATTAATATGGCTCCCGAATACATGGAGAAGACCACTTTCGTTACGCAATGGGGCACATTTTGTTACAAGGTCATGCCGTTAGGATTAAAGAATGCATGGGCAACATATCAAAGGACTATGGTAGCTTTGTTTCATGATATGATCCATCATGAAATAGAGGTATATGTGGATGATATGATTGCAAGGTCACAAACTGAGGAAGAACATCTCAATCACCTATACAATCTATTCGAGAGGCTGAAAAAGTACAAGTTGAGGTTGAACCCTAATAAGTGCACATTCGAAGTACGATCTGGAAAGCTTCTAGGTTTTGTTGTCAGTGGTAAAGGCATCGAAGTCGATCCTGCCAAGGTCAAGGCCATCCAAGAAATGCCAGTCCCCCAATCTGAAAAGGAGGTTAGAGTATTATTGGGTCGTCTTAACTACATCGCCCACTTCATATCTCACTTAACTGCTACTTGTGAGCCGATCTTCAAACTCTTGAAGAAAGATCAAGTAGTCAGATGGAATGATGAATGTCAGGCTGCCTTCAATAAAACAAAATAATATTTGCAAGAACATCCTATCCTCATGCCTCCAGTTGAAGGAAGACCCTTGATCATGTACTTAACCATGCTAGAGAATTCTATGGGGTGTGTTTCGGGCCAACATGACGAGTCTGGCCGAAAAGAGCATGCTATTTACTACCTGAGCAAAAAGTTTACCGGCTGTGAAACCAAATATTCACTGCTCGAGAAAACTTTATGCACTTTGGAATGGGCTACTCTCCGGCTAAGACAGTATATGTTGACTCATACCACTCTACTGATTTCTAAGATGGACCTTATCAAGTACATCTTTGAGAAACCCGCTCTTTCCGGACGGATAGCTAGATGGCAAATGACCTTGACTGAGTACGATATTCAATACACAATGCAAAAGGACATCAAAGGAAGTGTCTTAGCATATCATTTGGCCCATCAAGCTGTTGATGATTATCAGTCTATGAACTTTGACTTCCCGGATGAGAATATCATGCTAGTGACCAATTGCACGAAACCTGGACCATATGACGACCTGAACAAGGATCCCGATGGACTATGGTCTTCGATGGGGATTCCAACGCTTTGGGTAACAGAATTGGTGTTGTGATAATCTCCCGTGAAGGTTGCCACACCCCTTTCACTGCCATACTATGCTTCAATTGCACGAACAACATGGCTGAGTACGAAGCATGCATTTTGGGTATGAAGGTTGCCATTGATTTGAGGATCAAGCATTTGAATGTGTTCGGGGATTCCACTATGGTGATTAGCCAAGTAAAAGGAGATTGGGACACTAAACACCCTAATCTCATTCCTTACAAGGAGATTGTGCTATCTCTGATTCTTTACTTCAAAGAGATCACCTTTGAACACTTCCATAGGGAAGAAAATCAATTAGCCGGTGCTTAGGCCACAATGACTTCTATGTTCAAAGTCAAATGGGACAACGAAGATCCTATGATTACAATTGGGAGATTCTAAGAACCTGCACACTGCTATGAGCTCGACACTGACACGGAAAAACCATGGTACCATGAGGTGAAGAGATACCTTGAAGCACAAGAATATCCCGAAGGAGCATCCATCAATGACAGAAAGTTCTTACGAAGATTCTCACCTAAATTCTTCCTAAGTAATGGAATCTTGTACAAACGCAACCATGACTCTGCTCTACTCCGATGTGTGGGCAAGAATGAGGCAGAGGAAATTATGAAATA
The DNA here is from genome assembly GCA_948472305.1 of Vicia faba. Taxonomy (NCBI): domain Eukaryota; kingdom Viridiplantae; phylum Streptophyta; class Magnoliopsida; order Fabales; family Fabaceae; genus Vicia; species Vicia faba. The sequence continues at coordinate 361,518,731 of OX451738.1, forward strand.
CATACATGCTGGTCTCTTTGGGATTCACTCTAGCGGGCATACTATGGCCAAGAAAGTCTTGAGAGCTGGTTACTATTGGTCAATGATGGAGGCTGATTTCCATCACCACTCAAGGACTTGCCACAAGTTCCAAGTCTATGCTGACAAAGTCCATGTGCCTCTTATTCCTCTAAACGTCATGACCGCTCCGTGGCCATTCGCAATGCGGGGCATTGACATAATTGGAGAGATCAAGCCTACTGCTTCCAATGGACACCGCTTCATTCTGGTCGCTATCGATTATTTCACAAAATGGGTCGAAGCCTCCTCATTTGCCTCAGTCACCAAGAACGTTGTAGCCAGATTTATCAAACATAACCTCATATTCCGCTATGGTATCCCCGAAAGGATCATCACTGACAATGGGACTAACCTCAACAATGCTATGATTACAGAACTTTGCACTCAGTTCAAAATCAAGCATCACAATTCTTCTCCTTACAGACCTAAAATGAATGGCGCAGTGGTAGCGGCCAACAAAAACATTAAGAAGATTATGCAGAAGATGGTAGTGACCTACAAAGACTGGCATGAGATGTTATCATTTGCTCATCATGGCTACCGTACTTCAACTCGGACATCAACTGGGGCAACTCCCTTTTCTTTGGTCCATGGCATGGAAGTTGTTCTGCCAATGGAAGTTTAGATTCCCTCGCTAAGGATTATGATTGAAGCAGGCCTAGGTGAAGACGAATGGATTCAGACAAGATTGAATCAGTTGAATTTGATTGATGAAAAGCGACTAGCTGCTGTTTGTCATGGTCAGATGTACCAAACACATATGATCAAGGATTTCAACAAAAAGATCAAGCTTCGAGTATATTAAGTTGGTGACTTGGTGATAAAACGCATCATTCTTCCACAAGGAGACCCCAGGGGCAAAAGAACTCCACATACGAAGGGCCATTTGTTGTCAAGAAAGTTTTCTCTGGTGGTGCCATGATACTGACTACCATGGAAAGTGAAGATTTCCCACATCCTGTTAATGCGGACATAGTTAAAAAATACTACACATAAAAAAAACTGCTAGGTTGACACACATAGGCAAGATAAGGGCATCCCGACAAACCAAAGGTTTGGGCAAAAATTAGGGATATATGCAAAAGATTGTACACCCGGCAAGTTGAAAACCCGAAAGGGCGACTTGAGCAAAAATGGGTATCCTGGTGGGATGAAAACCCGAAAGGGCAGTCCAGGCAAAAGTTAAGGATTAAAAGCGTATGAATATGTCCCGCGGGATCACCAACATCGACTTTATTACCAAGGTCCAAGTTCAAATGGTCCAAGATCAATCCAATCAACTTCTATCAACGGCAAGGGACATTCGAAGACATTGGGTCAATAGTAGAGTTGGAACGCAATGAGATCACTTCCACATGGCTATTATCTTTGTTTTAAATTTTGTTTTCCTTTCGACGATTTCCTCTTACTAGGATCTCCGTCTCTTTGTACAAAAGCGCCTATTCATGGGAAAAATATCAATACAAATATACTTTAAAGTACAAAGTTTTTGTTTTTGTTTTGAATGCAAAGATGTCCAATGACTAAAATTGAACAAACATATGCATGTGAACATAATTAAAACTATTTAGCACATGTGTCCTGCTAAGCAGCAGCAAGCATCTCTTTAATGTATGTGGGATATCCCCACAAAGTTATCTCATTAGCATTATCCCCACAAGGCCGACTACAATAAACCTTTCTCCAACGGAGTTTCCCGCAAAGTCCCTTTGCATAGGTTGGTCCCCAGCTAGAGTCTCAATCTCTTGACAGCCCTCTCCCCGGCTAAGTTGGTCCTAAAATAAGAAGCCTTGTGGATCTCTTTCTAAAATAACTCACATCATCAACAGTTCGTCAAGTATTCCTCAACAGGGTTTATTTCCTCAACAGGGTTTATTTCCCCAACAGGGTTTATTTCCCCAGCTGAGTCTTTTCCTCAGCTGAGTATGTCTCCCCGGCTGAGTCTATCCTCTCCATCTTGAGCTTACCTCTCAGACTATTACAAATCAGAGGATCGCAACCCCTGATCCCCAGTGAAGTCACCAATAGAGTCATTGTTATCCCTGAAAGTTGTTGTGAAGCCTGGACCCGACCAGATAACAGTTTAACTTCAGTAAGTTGTTATGAAGCCTGGATCCGACTAGATAACAATCAACTTCATTCTTTCAAACAAGTTACTATAAAGCTTGGACCCGAACAGATAATAGTACAACTTTCAGTCACTATGAAGCCTGGACCCGACCAGATAATAGTGTAACTTTTCAGATACTATGAAGCCTGGAACCGACCAAATAATAGTACAACTTTCAGTCACTATGAAGCATGGACCCGACCAGATAATAGTTTAGCTCCAGTAACTATGAAGCCTGGACCTGACCAGATAATAGTTTAGCTCTAGTAACTATGAAGCCTAGATCCGACCAGATAATAGTTAACTTCTCAAAGACACTATGAAGCCTGGACCCAACCAGATAATAGTTTAACTCTTCGAGATATTGGAAAAACCTGGACTCAACCGGACAAGGGTTTAACTTCTTTTCCCTAGTAGATTTTTCCTCTACCCCAGCAAGTTACTGTGAAGCCTGGACCCGACCAGATATCAGTTCAACTTTATTTTTTCAGACGAGCTATTGTGAAGCCTGGACTCGACCAGATAGAAATTAACTTTATTCCCTCATAAATTTGTTGCGAAGCCTGGAATTCGACCAGATAACAACTAATTTCAAGCAAGTTACTGTGAATCCTGGATCCGACCAGATATCAGTTCAACTTTATCTTTTCAAGCAAGTTATTGTGAAGCCTAGACCCGACCAGATAGCATTTAACTTCATCCACCTCAGAAATCTGCAAAGCCTGGAATTCGACCAGATATCAGTTTAATGTTAATAAGTACTGTGAAGCCTGGAATTCGACCAGATAACAGTTAATTTATTCTTCCCCAGTAAGTCACTGTGAAGCCTGGAACCCGACCAGTTAAAAGTTCAACTTCAAGAAATTTCCTGCGAAGCCTGGATTCCGACCAGATAACAGTTAATTTAGATCTCCCCCTTGCAAGTTACTACGAAGCCTGGAATACGACCAGATAGAAACCAACTTCGTTATCCCCAACAAGTTGCTGCCAAGCCTGGATTTCGACCAGATAACAGCCAGTTTTCGATGCTCTCCAGTCAGGAATAATTCCACAATAGAGCATTGAACAATCAAAACTCCTAAACTCTTTTCCCAAGTAGAGATCAGCACTCTTCACAAAGTCTTCTTAAACAAGCTGGTATTCCCCAACGGAGTTTCTCCTCAAACAACGGAACAGGAATTCCCAGCAAAAACATCCTAAAACAAGAGGAGCATACTCTTCATCCCCAGCAGCAGTCTGGGAGCTCATTTCCCAAGGCTCATCACCATGTTGTCACGGATTTATTTTCCTAGACAAAGACACGCTTCAATAAACGCATCACATTCATAAATCATAACGCATACATGACAAATGCATACAGCATAATCTCATTTATTTTGAGAACATCATTACACCATGCATACATCTGCATACAACTAATCTTTTTCCTTACAGGAAAAATCAACAGACAAAGACATCTACCACTCTAGTTTAAATCAACCAAAATATTTATCCTGATATCTTCCCCAGTCACTCTGAGTGGCATCTCTAAGCCCATTCCCTACGCAGTTAACTAACACATCATCGAGTGCAAATTTCTGGGCACTCTAGTGTTCAATCATCTTCCACCTTCAAGTCACGAATTGTGGACTCGCCAATCTAACTCTTCAGGTTTAAGAAGATTGAACAGGGGCAGATGTTGTACCCCGAAATTTTCCCTCTCATTTCTCAAGGATTCTCTCACAAGATCTTCCATGACATCAAGTTAGCAGCACTGATACATCAATTTAGGTGTGGAATTGGCACAAGGGTAAAATGGTCAATTGCATGCTGAAAAGTCAAACTTTGAATTTTCGATCAAAATCAAGTTTCAAGAATCATATTTCATCAAGACATGTTGTAATATGAAGTTTTGTTTCATCAAGAAAATCAAAAGTCAAGGTTATGTTGAAAGAGTCAAATTTCTAAATACTTAGAAATTTTTGTGTTTAAGAAATATGATAAGTTCAGAACTTCTGGCCAGATTTTTACCATGATGCAAGTTGATTCTGGAAGAACTTATAACACAAGAGTTGTAGATATCAATGAGATCTAAAACATTGCAGAACATAACTTCTTCTAGAAGTGTTGGGATTTCAAGTTATAAATCCTTGAAGATGCGTCCATGAAACTGAAACACTCAGTAAATTATGGGCATTTCCAAGACAGAATTTGGTGAGAACTTCTGGACCAATTCCACGCAGGTTCAGTCAGAATTTGCAAGAGTAATTCAAAGAGGGTCTACAAAGCGTGTTACAAGCTTTCTGAAAAGTCTGAGAACCCCTTTAGAACATGCTGGAGCAGGGAGATTCAAGGGTCAGAAATTGGATATTTGTTATAGGTTACGCTGATGCTGAACTTATGATCCAGATCCAAGATATGATGCATACTCTCATATTGCAGGATTTCTATTTTGATAAATTTCATTATCATTTAATGCTCACACCCACTTTTGAGTCTTTATCCAAAGGATTTCCCCACATGTGGCATAGAAGTACCTTAGCTGTCCTTGAAAAGCAAACTTTTGTACAAGTTTATGCTGGGCACATGCTTTTCTTTTTCTTCTGAGGGTACTTTTCCTTAATTCATGCTTACAAATTCAGATTAAGCATGTCTAAATCTGTTAACCACCCTACTTTGTGCCTTGAACCATACTTGTTTAAACTTGCTTCAATAACAAGTCAGCGCCCTAGCATATGATGATTGTACTCTTGACTTCTTCAAGCTACTAAATCCTTGCCTATAAATTGAACTTCATTTACAATCGTAAAGGTCGAGAATTTTAAGAAAAAGCCTTGAAACTTTGGTGAAATTTCCAAGAACTTGAAACTTCCAAACATAAACACAAAACCTGCCAGTTTGTGTTTTTTGCGTCCAAGCTCTAATCTTCCTTGTGCATTTCCCAACCAAATCACCCCCACAACTTCTGATATATTTTTAGAAGCCGTCCCAACTTCTGTTTTCAGACTGTAAGACAGTCTTCATCAATCTCCATCTCAAAAAAACCAGAACATTGCTTCTTGGCTGTTCCAGAATTTTCCAGCCATCTATAATTCAGGGTTTGTTCTAGCTTTCTGAGAATTGAAGGAAGCTGATCAGAACATCACAGCAGTCATAACCAAGCTCTAATTCACAGAACAATTTCCAACTGCAAGGTAAGCTTCTTCTGACTTTTACCTCAATACTTAGGCATTGATAGGCTTGTGTGTTCAAAAATACAATGTAGACATCCTGACTCTGATGTTGTACATATTTATAGATTTCATATATTTTTTGCCTAAGTAGAGAGAATTTAAGTTAAGAACTTCTTGAGGAAATTAGTATTCAGAATTAGGATTAGCAAAATTCATGTTTACTTCTGATTTACAGTTCTGATACTTTATATTTCTGAAACCATGATGAAACCTGCCATATCTGCTATGTGTGTATTTTCTATTTTGTTGAGAAATGGCTAAGTTGCAGATGTTCTAACTGGCATGGAGAAGGAGATGACATTCAGCATCAGAGTTTACTTTGTAATATATGTTTATGTTTTTGCTTCTAATACCGGATGTATAGCCATCCTAGTAGTAGAGAACGCACACATAAGACATTAGTGTTAAGGGTCCTGAGTTCTAGCCCCAGAAACACCTTTTTTAATGTTTATTTCCTGAACAGAACTTCTAGATCAATCCTTTTTAATTGCTCATCAAAATAGTGATCCTGGACCATAACTTCTATACATTCCCATCCTACAGGATTGACACCTCATATATCCATTATCAGAACTTCTAGCTTTCCAGTAACACTAGAACTTCTAGATTTCCAGCCACATTAGAACTTCCAGATTTTCTCAACAACCAGAATTTATGACCTTCCATTAAAATTATAACTTCTAGGCTGCGAGTTGCATCAGAACTTCTAGGATTTCCCTTGTTCCCAGCAACCCCAGAACTTCTGACCTTCCCCTTTTCTGCTAACATTTTCTTTCTGACTTGCAGCGCACCAGAGTCAGAACTTTTGTTCTCTCCTATTTTCAGCAACGCGCTAATTCTGACCCTTTTCTCTCTTATTATTTTTTGTCATCATTTTATTTTCATTAATCAAAAACACCAAAAACATTTTTATATTCACATATTTTAGTTTATTTCTTTTAAAACCAAAAGACTAAAAATATTTTTCCTAAGCAAACTTATTTTCTTCTCTTAACAAAAACAAAACAAGTCCATTTCATTTCTTGTATATTATTTCAATATGGTTGTAATAGATAATTAGGAGTTTAATTTCTTGCAATACCCATTTGTAAATTTGTACACCCCATCCCCCTAATGATTGTAATAGCGTAGAATATTTACCTTCCGCAATTTATCACTTTCATATAAATGCTAGTAAAGTAGGATTTGTATGGGAGGATAAAATCAACAAGTAGACAACCCCTAATCAAAGACTAAATGCATGCAAATCAAACACACTACTCACACATGCACCCCTATGGTAATTCCACTTGTTTTTTTCTTATGAAAATGGTCATGTTATGCATGCGGGATGTCTTAGCAAAACAATCAAAAATACAAGATCGTTGTCCCTCGATGATGCTACAAATGGTGCCTTTCAAATGATCTTAGTCCCACAAGGAAAATGCTAAGATATCTCACAACATTGTTATCATGACTAATACGATGACCCACGCCCATCCCTTTACATCCAAAGATAAGGCTTCTTACCAATCAATGGTAAGATAACAATATCAAGGGAAGAGAGAAATGAACAAAAGACTTTTGAGCAGGTAGAAACGTTCTTAGTTGCTTGTTCACTTTCAAAACAAACATCCTTGCAAACACACACCAAACATTTTTAAAACATGAAATATTTTCAAAAGTTCAACACTTTGTATACGTTCTTATGAGACGAGAACCATTACAAAGTTTGCCTAAATGAAGGCGCTTTTCAAAAATACTTTCCAGAAACACCACAAAGCACATTTTCAAACAAAGCAAGTGATCTAGAAAGCAACTAAGAGCCCGTAGATAACTATGGATGAAAAGGGTGCTAATACCTTCCCTTTTCATAATCTACCCCCCGAACTCAAGAAATAATCTCAAAGGTCTTTCCTGTTCTTTTCAGCCTTTCCTTTTGGATAAAAGAAAAGTCGGTGGCGACTCTTGCTAACCGTAACAATTGCTATCAAACGTAAAATATCCCATGTCAGTTCTCCCACCGTATTACATATGGTTTTGGGGGGGTGTTTTTGTTCTCCCAACCCCATCAACCTCATTTTTGTAGTGGATTAGCTTAGTTAACAACAATAGGGCTTTGCTTATGGATGATTCAAGGTGGATTTCTCATTGACCGGCGCTGACAAACCGGAATATTTGTGGTTTATCTCTTCTCCTCTCTATATATTTATCTTTTTTGGGTTTTTTTATGTATTTTACTTTAAACTTATATATATTTGTCGCCCATGGCGTTATATTAGACTTGCTTTACTAATATTTATTTATTGTTGTCTTAGATTTTTGCTCTGTGCTAGGGATTGGAGTTGTTATAGACATATACTGCTTAGATTCTTATCTAGGATGATTATCTGTTAGTTTCTGAAATCAAGAGATAGATTTAAAGCTGACATCTACTTGGGTATCAGTGCTTCATGCCTCTGTGTGGTTGTGTTGTGCTGAGATATCGTTTGTGCAATTACATAATTTTCTTATGTGTTGTTACGGAGATAGAGAGATCATTTCCTTGGTGATACAGTCGATCTCTCAATTTGGGTTATAAATGACTTAGGTTGTGAGTGATACGTAGTGACATTGATGAGTATTGTTAGGATGAATGTAACTGGTCAGTAGATTTAAGTCTGTGATGAGTAGATTATATGCAGGCTTGATAAGTTCTTCCTTAGTTTTTTCTTTTGTTTGCATTTATTTTCTGTTGATACTTTTCTTTTCAACCCATTTATCCCCAAACTCATTAATGAGAGATTTGTTGAACAGCGATTCAATAACCAATCTCTATGGACACGATACGATATAACATATATTACCCGGTAAATTAATAACTTACTTTTTTCTTCTCGCTCTACCGCTGCAACAAAGTCCTGCAGGTAGATTGAATACCTCCTCAAATTTATGTAATATCCCGTCCCATTCTGCTAACTCAGTGAAGTCACCTGTTGTAGAGGTCTTCATTGATTGCACATAAAATCCCACTCCTTCATCATTCAGAGCCTTTATCATGGCTTTCATAGAAGCTTGTTGATTTATGTCCTCCCCACTCCCATTTCAAACATAGTTCTCCAAACTTTGCTTCTATGTTCCCTAAGCTAGCCAACCAGTCCATCCCAAGCACCATATCAGTGCCACCTAGCTCCATTAAAAATAAATTTTGGTTAAATTCCACCCCTTGCATTTGAAATCTTAACCCTTCACAAAGTCTCTGACATTTAACTTTTTCTCCATTTCCCATCTCAATCACATATGGAGGAGTTTCTATCAGCTTCAATCCCATTTTTCCACCAAATTAGCATCAATAAAATTACTTGTTGCTCCTGAATCTATCAATGTCATCAATTATTTATCATTCACTTTCACCCATACCTTGAAGGACTTATTAGAAGTAAACACCTCTCTACTTTGCATGGACAATTGCAATGTTTTAATTTCCTCCAATGCTTCCACCAACTCCTCTATTTAGATCCCTATTTCCGTTGTTTCCTCTTCCTCCTCACTATTATTTTCACATAATTTCAAGCTCATATGCTTGAATTTTCAAATGTGCTCTTTATTCCACTTGTCTCCACACTTGAAGCAAAATCCCCTCTTGCTTCTTTCCTCCAATTCTACAGGATTCAATCTCCTCCCTTTATACTTCTCATTTCCTCCACCATTAGCTCTCTCACCTTACTTTTTATACCCTCCAAACTCTGCAGGATCCTTGATCCTCATCATTCCACTTCTATCTCTCCATGACCCACCCTTCTTAGTTAACACTTCATTCTTCTCTTCAATCAATAACGCCATGTCCATAAGATTAGCCAAACTTTGGCTTTCGTGAAGTTTCAACTCAACTTGAATTTCTTCTTTCAGTCCATTGATCAGTGTATTTTGATGCACATTCTTCCATGATTGTACTTATGCATTTCCATGGTTTGTTTAGCTTATTTTTTGTATTTTATAGTGTTTTTCTATTTTAGTTTATTTCTACTCTTATTTGATTTTCGCACTTTATTTTCAGCATTAGCAGTCTGCACGAATAAATTCATAACTTGAGCTACAGAAGTCGGAATGAGGCGTGCTACCAGTTGTTGGAAATATAAGAGAAAGAGCTATGATTTTCATTCAGAAGTCAAGAGCTGAATCGGACTGTAGCAGGGCCGTAAATTTCGTTGAAGTTGCAGCATTTTATATTTAAGTTTTGGGTCATTTATTTTGGGCTTGGGTTATGTTTTCGACCTAGTTGGGTTATAAATCGAATACTTGTCCTTGCTATACCTAGCAGCCGCTACATTAATTTCGTTTTCACCTTTTCATTATTCAAAAAAAAAACTTTGCCTTGTACGCTTGAATGAAGAACTAATCATCTAGAGTTGATCTACTGTAATCGCGTTTTGATGCTTTGAGGTTTTTAATTTATCAATTCAATTTTGTTTCTCTTTCAATTCTATTTTATGAAATTGTATTTGCTTAATCTATCATTTCATGGAATGTCTTGATTAAATTCATATGATTGTATTCCTAATCTTTAATCGTTGTTTACGTCGCTTAGTCGTTAAATCGTATTCTATATCGTGTTTGCTTAATTCACGATTATATTAATATGTTTGCTTAATTCAGAATGGGAATTCAATCTATTTTAAATCTATTACGCTTGTCAATTGGTATTGAAATCGAAAAGAGGTCGAAGCCGCTTAGGGAATTGATAACATAAAAACCAATGATTAGCAAGAACCTGAAAACAGTAGATCAACTTATTTTTATAATCACTTATTTTAATCACTTATTTCGTGTTATGAATCGATCCTAAAACCAACCCCCCATTCGATTTCTATTAGTTAATAATAAAATCAAGAATCCTTGCGATACGACTCGAGTCATTGTCGTTATACTGCATTTTACAAAATACTCGTTTTGATCCGCGCGCGACAGCGGATCAAATTGGCGCCGTTGCCGGGGATTCTTGTTTTTATTAACTGATATTATAGTCATATGTTTAGTGTTCTTTTTATTTTTTTCTTGGTTTTTTTTGTTGTTTTGTTGTGTTTGTTGATTTTCAGGATTACAATTTCGATTGCAGTACAGTTTTTCAACCTGTCAGGTAAGTTTAGAAGTTACTGTTTCGATTTGCTCCGAATTTTTTCCACAAAGTCAATAAAAATCGATGAACATTAGTTTTTCAGAATAGAATTCTAAAAGAATTTGACCCTCAAAATCGAAAATTCATCTTTTTTCTATTTTTAAATAATGTTTTATTGTTTTCATAGTGTCGAAAAAGTCCCCAAAAAAATCTCAAAATTCTTATTTTGCTTCATTAGATTAAATTTTGTATTTTTGTATTTTTTTTAATTTATTTTAACCGTTTTCTTTCTTTCTATTTGTTTTTGCCTGTTTGAAACATAGTTAGTATTTTTGTGTTTATTGATAACATGGCTGAACAAAGAACTTTGAGGCAGTTGGCTGGCCTTGATGTGAGCTATAATAGTTTATGTATTGACTATCCTGCAGTTGATACACCTTTTGAACCGAAATCTGATTTAATACACTTGTTGTCAAAGCTTAATAGTCTTACAAGTGAGGATCCACATAAGCATCTGAAGAAATTCCAGGTTGTGTGCTCAGAACCTTCTGAACCTTCGCTAGAGGACATTGTCAAACAAATGGCTGCAAATAATCTCCAGTATGAACAACAAATAGATTCTACTCTCCAGACTTTGCAAACACAGATTGAACAACTTGCCTCTTTGATGAATATCATGCAACAAGCTCGAGGATCTAACCAACAACCCTTGGAAGAGAATTCTGTTTTTCCAATAGAGTTGCTTTGAGACTGTTGATGATACTTGTATTGATTTATTTGTAACTGATTTTCCATCATTATCTGATTTTGATGATGTTTACTCTTGTGATGTTTGTACTGATATTAAAATTTTCTTTGTTTGTGCTGAAATTGAGACCGCCTTGCAAGTTGATATTCTTACTGCAGATGAGGTTGCAAATGAAGTTGTTCATGTGGAAGAAGCTCTCAATACTCCGGCTTCCCGAAAAAAATCATCCATTAAACAACCACCTTTCCGAGAGCTGAAACTAATTCCTGAAAATCTTAATTATGCTTATCTAGAGATGAATGAAAAACTCCCAGTTATAATTTCTTCTAAACTTTATTTTGATCAAGAAAGTAAATTTTTGCAGGTTTTGAAGAAGCATAAGAAAGGAATTGGATGGACCTTAGATGATATTTATGATATTAGTCCGTCCATGTGCATGCATAGGATCTCACTTGAAGATGTAGCAAAAGCAGTGAGGCAGCCCCGTAACCTTTTGATCCTTGATGTTGTGAAAGATGAGATCACATTCACGTGCCCATTTGACACTTTTAATTTTAGAAGAACATTCTTTGATCCAGGAATAAAAACTGAAGGTACTAATAAAAATTGCAAAGTCAAAGGATACCTCCTCAAGATATTCCATGAGAGTCCCACGTTGGAAGAGGAAACTATAAAAGTGCTCTCGTTGGGAAAGGCTACTTATGCGATCATCTATCCGCCTTGACTTCTCGGGTGTGTTCTTTCCTATCTCTCTCTCTCTCTCTCTCTCTCTCTCTCTCTCTCTCTCTCTCTCTTATTTTATGTTTGTTTCTTTCAATGAGGACAATGTGTGTTTTAAGTGTGGGGGAGAGAATTATTTATTTGTTTTTTTTTCTTTGTTTTTGTTCGTTGTTTTATTTTCAGTTATAAAAAAAATAAAAAATATACATCTTTTTTAAGGTTTTGGGTTATATATTAATATGAGGTTAGTTGTGGAGACTTAGGAAAAGTTCACAAGAGCGGTGTCGTCTTAACACTATAAGTCTCATGCATATGGAAGTTAATTTGAATTTTTATTATGATGTAGCCTTGAATTCTCATCTTTTAATAGCTCTTGAGTAGTTTATTTCAGCAGTCAGCACCATCTAACACGCACTCTACGCAGGGAAGCCGATGAAAATAAGTGAGTGATTCAAGTTTTATTTGTGAAAAAAAAGGAAAGAAAAAGGAATGCGCCTTCTAAGTTTGGTGACCCTCACCCGGTCACTTAACCCAACGGTCATAGAACCTACAAAAAAAAAGTTGATAATAAGACTCGTTGTTAGTTGGTTCAACGGTTTCTGGTGTTGAACTTGGTAGGGCGGATTACAGTCTGATCCCCTGCAACTACAACCGAGTAAGCAAAGGGTTATGCCACGTAAGTATCAGAACCCCGTGCAAAAATGATCAAAGTCACTAATCGGTCGCCTTGCTATGAGTGTGTGGAGATAACGGGCTTAATGTGATTGCGCATGAATGAAAAAGAGTAAAAAGGAGGATGAGTAAGTTAGGCTTTGGTATAATAATATGATTCAAATTGGTTTGTATATTCAAGAGACAAGATTAGTGTTTCTAAGATATTCTTAGTGTGCAAGATTAGTACCTATTGATGCAATCTTAACCGAAGAAGAGTTTGTAGCCTAGAATGAGTAGTTGATGATGTTGTTGTGTTTCTTTTGATTTTATTTTGCTTGGAGTGCAAAAGTTCAAGTGTGGGGGAATTTGATCAGTGCAGTTTGATGCACATTCTTCCATGATTGTACTTATGCATTTCCATGGTTTGTTTAGCTTATTTTTGTATTTTATAGTGTTTTTCTATTTTAGTTTATTTCTACTCTTATTTGATTTTCGCACTTTATTTTCAGCATTAGCAGTCTGCACGAATAAATTCATAACTTGAGCTACAAGAGTTGGAATGAGGCGTGCTACTAGACGTTGTAAAGCTAAGAGAAAGAGCTATGATTTTCATTCATAAGTCAAGAGCTGAATCGGACTGTAGCAGGGCCATAAAATTCGTTGAAGTTGCAGCATTTTATATTTAAGTTTTGGGTCATTTATTTTGGGCCTGGGTTATGTTTTCGACCCAGTTGGATATGAACCAAATCCTTGTCCTTGCTATACCTAGCAGCCGCTACAGTAATTTCATTTTTACCTTTTCATTATTCAGGAAAAAAAACTTTGACTTGTATGCTTGAATGAAGAACTAATCATCCAGAGTTAATCTACTATAATCGCGTTTCGATGCTTTGAGGTTTTTAATTTATCAATTCAATTTCGTTTCTCTTTCAATTCTATTTTATGAAATTGTATTTCCTTAATCTATTATTTCATGGAATGTCTTGATTAAATTCGTATGATTGTATTCCTAATCTTTAATCGTTGTTTACGTCGCTTAGTCGTCAATTCGCATTCTATATTGTGTTTGCTTAATTCACGATTATATTAATCCGTTTGCTTAATTCGGAATGGGAATTCAATTTATTTTATATCTATTGCGCTTGTCAATTGGTATTGAAATCGAATAGAGGTTGAAGCCGCTTAGGGAATTGATAAGGTAAAAACAAATGATTAGCAGGAACCTGAAAACAGTAGATCGACTTATTTTTATAATCACTTATTTTAATCACTTATTTTGTGTTATGAATCGATCCTAAAACCAACCCCCCATTTGATTTCTATTAGTTAATAATAAAATCAAGAATCCTTGCAATAAGACTCGAGCCATTGTCGTTATACTGCATTTTTCAAAATACTCGTTTTGATCTGCAAACGACAGCGGATCACACATTCATGAAAATTGAATCCAACACGATTCTCTCTTCTCTTATTAGTGGAGCTACCAGCTGTAGCGGTATAAATGTTCAAGACTAAGCCATTGGATTAACTAGACTTTATACAAATAAAAAATAAAAATCGCCACAGCGCTTTATTGTTTCCAAAGGAATGGGAAAAGAGCGAGTAACCCAAAAGAGGGGGAAAGATTCAAGGTAAGGGGGTTGATTATGCAAAGGGAAGGTATTAGCACCCTAAACATCTACGGTACTCCACAGGAACCTCTTTGTAAAATCTGTATATTTTGGCTATAAAATATGTTGTATATAAAATGGATGGTGGAGGTGAGAAAAGAAATACATTTTTTATGATTTTTGCACCCACCGCGGTTGCGAACCTTTAGTGCCTACGTACCACCTTTCGTGCAATAGGGGGTTAGGGTACACGTAGTTCCTATTTTAAAAATTTGAAACACAAGTGTGTTGGTTAATTTTATGAGATAAGACATCATCGCCATTGTCCATGTGGAAAACATACTTACTACCCACAATCATGAGAGAGGAGAATTTGCATTATCTCAAAGTGGAGGATATGGATTGGATTTTAAAATCAACAATGTCTCACTCAACACCCAAGTGGAAAATATCTCACTTAATTACATATTGTAGAAGTATAGTTGTTTGCATCACTATAAGAATTGACAAGAGTCTAATCTTTTGAGAAAAGTTTAAAGATAAAAACCAAAGTGGCAACATGGTTTGAAATGAGATTGATTGACTTTTAGTCTTCTCACAAAAAATGTCAAGGTATTATTAAGTTGATTGAAATTTATTCATGAAAATATTTTGAAAATGCATGGACATAAGTCCAAGTTTATTATGAAAGTGTTTCAAGTTTAGAAATAAGAAGAGTTTTCAAAAAGAGGGAGAAGATTTTTGAAATTAAAGAAGATGGGAGGAGAAGAGACTATCCTAAAGCATAAGGTAAAAGCTAGGGATAAGAATCATATAACCAACAAGAAGCCAATACTTGACATTATGAGTCAATATAGAATTCTCATTCTTAGGATTGAAACCAAGCAAGCAAAGATACTAGACCTCTTGAGAGAACCAAACTTCAAGTGTATTAAGTCTTCACAAAAATTGGGCAGAGTAACGGCTGTATACGGGTGAATTCCAGATTACAAGCAAAGTATGTAATCAAAATAACCTACACACAAAACAAACAAACAACCCAATGTCTTGAGGTAAACCTCAAGAACTCCAGACAAAATAATCAGATAGGGTCACAAGGTCTCCAAGATAGGCCAAGGTTTCTAATCCTAAGTCCAAGAAAAAGTCTCATGCTCCATAATGCCAAGGATAGTAACCAAATAGTCCAAGTGCCATTAAAGGTTTTTTAGGGTTTATGTTGATTATTAAGTGTCTTCAAAAGGAAAATAAAAGCTCAAGTGAGCAAAATAAAAATGACATAAAAGTAAATGCTCAAGTGAGCAAAAATGAAAATAGCATGAAATGCTAAAAGTAAATGGTACATAAAGCATAAAAATAAAAGCATAAAGTAAAGTCAATTGTTAGAAATTAGTGGTTAGTTGGATGACTATCTTGAAACTTGAATTTGGAACTCATTAGAGGATTGGTAGAACCAAATCCTCCACACAACAAGTTGCATTTGCTTTATGTCAAGTATATCATCCATTTAATAAATTCTCAAGGAAACATTTAATGATCAACGATGTTTAAGTGATCCGCGTTGACCAAAATTGAAGAAGATACATTAGAGGATTGGTAGAACCAAAGCCTCCACACAATGAATCTCAAGGTTATTGGATCAAAGAGATCAAATTAACATACTTCGGCTTGCAAACATAGGTTTGGACCACGAATGATCATTTATTCGAATCGGGACAAAATTTAGCGCTATGTTAAGCAATCGTAAGTAGACTTATGTAAAAGTCGCACCTATTTTAAGATCGGTCAATAGGAATCTATGTACTTAATGTTTGGATAAATGATATAGAGATCATCACCCCTTAACATGTAGCACAATTAAAAAAGAAAGGGATAAGATGAAGAGGGAGGGGAATGATCAGCTAATTTAGATCAATACCTTAAATTTATTTTATCTTTAAATTCAATCACTCATCTAGATGGGTTAAAGCACTAAACATATCATCAATCCAAACCACCAAGAATTAATTAAATAATTCACTCTTTGATAGATTTGAATTGATGAACATTTATCCAACTTCATCTACACCACAAAGTCCATTGAATTTAAAGAGAAAGTGGACATTTAAAATTGTAATCTAAATTATCCATCAAAGAGAGTGAGCAGAAAAAATATTTGAGTCAAAACAGCCCCAAAATAAGGAAGAAAAAGTATTTTTGGCACTGTTATAATCGATTGTGCTTAGAAAGCAACCAATTGCATTAGTGCAGTTTTTTTAAATCAATTTTCTGTGACAATCGATTGCAATGTTACAACAATTGATTGCAACCTGTTAAAATCAGTAGAAAACAGCATTTCAAGGATCAAATTCGTGTTCCAACCTTTCATTAAACACCTTATGATCATGGATCCAATTTAGCATGAAAATTCTATCAAATTATGAGAAAATATCACTAATGGAATCATAAAACAGTGCTCAATGAATCAAAACTAGAAATCCACAAGAGATCACATTGTGAAAGATGATGATCCAACTTACCAAAGGTAGAATTAGAGAATTATCAAACAACTTCCAAAATTTGCTTCAATTCAACCACAAGAATCAATTACCAAAGCTTGGATGTAAAGAAGTGATGAAGAAAAAGTGTTTGGATGAAGGTTTAGCTCAAAGATTAGTAAGCTTTAATGCAAAGCTTACTATCCTTTTTTTGAAAATGGAGCTTTGAGTGAATTTGGTAGATGGAGAGAATTGAGAGATTTTTTAGCAAAATGAGTTTGCTATCAAAAGCTTATGATTTGAATGAAATGAGGTCTCTATTTATAGAGTTTAGGATTGGGATTAGTGGTAATTTGGTAATTGATTCTTGGGGCCAAAAATTGAATTAAGATATAATTTTCAAATTATGCAGAAAAATTGGAGCCAAAAAGATGACAGTTTTGAAATTGCTGGCTTTTTTTCAAAAATCATGTGTGTTTTGCTGCTATGAGTCGACACAAGAGTCGTATGCATCGACACATTCTAGTTGTATAACACATCATGAGTCGACGCAAGCTTCTATGGATCGATACAAGCTGCATTTTCAACTCAATACAAAATCAATCAATTTGCATAAGTCGATGCAAGCTTCTATGGGTCGATACAAGCTGCTATTTCAACACAATACAGAATCAATAAATTTGCATGAGTCGACACATAACATGTATGTGTCGACACATGCTAGTTATACAAAACAGAATGAGTCGGCACAAGCCTTTATGGGTCGATGCAAGCTGCTTTTGTCAGCACATTACAGAATTGATTGTCTTGCATGGGTCGACACATAACACATATGTGTCGACACATACTAAATTTTTTTTGATTTTTGAAGGCTAAAAATACACTTTTTTCAAAGATTGTGCACAATACACTCTGTGCAATCGATTTCACTATGGGAGCAATCGACTGTACAGGAAAACAAAAATGAAAAAAAATTAATTATTATTATTTTTATTTGCAAATAGAGATTTTAGGGAAATATTACCAGAAAACATTATTTGTCGAATGCTTTGACTCGGTACCTACAAAACACAAATATGCAAAGGCAAAGACAAATATTTTTTGTATTTTGGTTAGAGGTTAATTACCAACACATATACAAAATACACAACTAAGGTGCTTGGAGATTTCTCAAGAGAAAACTTAAAGATAGGAGATAGAAAAAGAGGAAGAACCAACCCTAATGTAATTTTGTTATGATCAAGTTGACATGATATGATAGGGGAATCTTAGGGGGGAAAATTGGGGTACAATAGCTGCCCTTATTTAAGTTTCTTCTATCCGGAGATACAAAGGTTAAAAATCTTCGTGTCGACGCAATCGAAGATACTTAAATCAAACAAACCCTATTTTTGTCCCTAAGATGCCATGCAATGCTTATGAGCATGAATGCATATGAACAAATTCAAAGAGACGCAAAACATCACTGGGGATGTAACAATAATGAAGAAACAAGAGCGTGACCCAACCAGGAAAATAAATCATTGGTGGATCAAAAGACCTGAATCAAAGAGGATAGTAGAATGGTCAAAGGACACACCAACTTCTACTGAAGACGAAGCTACCGGCGTTTACTAAAGGCAGAGAGGAAGATAACAAACATCGATGTTCACTGCCGATGTTCTACCAAATTTTCACTGAAGGTAGAAAGAGAATATATCATATCACCGCTGTTCACTGACGATGAACTACCAACGTTCACTGAGGGTAACAAAAAGATAATAAACACTGACATTCATTGTCGATGGCCTACCGACTTTCACTGAAGGTAGAAAGAGAAAATATCATATCATCGTCGTTCACTGACGATGAACTACCAACATTCACTGAGGGTAGCAAAAAGATAACAAACATCGACGTTCACTGTCGATGGTCTACCAACTTTCGCTGAAGGTAGAAAGAAAATATATCATATCACCGCCGTTCACGGACGATGAACTACCAACGTTCATTGTCGGTAGCAAAATAATAATAAACACCGACGTTCACTGTCGATGGTGTTGTACCCCAAAATTTGCCCTCTTTTCATGCACGCATATTATTGGTTTTATGGTTATGGAATAAAGGTATATTATCAATCTTCTTCAAGTTACAAGTGACATTTATTTCGTCAATGTATATTCTCAGAGTATTTTCTGTGCTGAAGATCGGTTCACCTTTTTGCAACGATTCGGGGTTCAAAGATTCACAAGTCCAACCCAGCGCGTCATATTCAGGTGTTCTTTCGCCAAGATATCTCTGATAATGTATTATCAAACAGGTTCGGCTCAAGAGTCAATTCTTTAAAGAAGGTATCCGAATGTGTGAGTTTTCTCGAAGAAATGTGGTGAAAAAGTCTGCTGAAAATGCAGTTTTTACGCGCTAAAAAACTCATAACTTGAAGATCGTGGCTCGTTTTGCACCCGTTCCAGTGGCCAAAATTCCGTCTTGACGTTATCTGCATTTTCATCTCTCATGACTAGAAGCTAATCTCGATCAGAAAATCTTCAAAAATGCGGATTTATCAAGTATTTTCGTACAAAAAATTTGTGACAAGTTTATTTGTGTCATGTTCAGAAAATCATAACTTGGGTCGATTTTAATCGTATCGAGCTGGTTCCGGTGCCAAAATTTCAAAATTTGAGTTGGATAAGTTTTCACAGAAGGTATTGAGTTCGAACGGTATCCAAAAGGTCTTCATTTTTGGCTCAGAGTACGTGTGACGCGCCGAAAATCCTGAATGCTGAATATTATTTTATCTGGGTCGAAACTTCGAAAGTTCATAACTCGGTCAATTTTTATCGGATCGGGCCCATCTTTTTACACAAGGTCACTGACTCAGAGATCTACAACTTTTCTTCCAAAGTCGAGACCGGATTATGCTCCAATCAATACCAGTTTTTTATTGAAGAACGTGTCAGAGTCGACACTGGAGCCCAAAATAAGTTTGTCTGAGCTGAAAATTCAAAAAGTCATAACTAATTCACTGTTTATCCGATAGAGCCCATTTTCGGACAGGATTTAGTTCTCGATGTCGGTTACATTTTGTTTTCACATTTCAACTTCAAAAATTGCACTTAAGCCCCTGCGATTTAGCCTGGAACGTGACAAACTCAAGTGAACATTGGAGGGCCAATTGCACATTCAAAGCCCATTTTCTTCTCTCTAATTTCTATTATATAATCTCATTCTTTTCACACAAACAAGAAAGGAGAGAAAAAAAAATTTGCCACAACGCTTTCAGAATATCAAATTCTTTCAAGAACCCTAAAACCTTGAAATCCTTATTACAAACCTCCATCTCACTACAAACAAGTCATCCCTGTTACAAACCCACATCTCACTACTTCTCCAGTAAGGGTAAGACTGTTTTGATCTCCGTGATCAAAAGGGCATAAAAGCATTCATCTCGCTACTCCTCTAGTAAGGGTAAGGCTGGTTTGATCTCCATGATCAAAAGGGCATAGAATCATTCATATATGCCATATCGGTTTTAACATTAAATTGTTTTCGTATATTTGCTTTATTTGTATTTCATGATATAGTAATTTATTTAATATGTTCATGAGATTCAACACTGCAGATTTAGACAGGATCCCATGCAGGTTCATTACAGAACATTGAGGCCAAAACACAAATGGCCAAAACAGAACAAACAACATATGGCACCAATGCATGACAAGGCAGACATCCTGAGAAGGTTAAGGGCGTGGATTCAACAACCACCTCTATTGGTTTTGATTTTCTTCCTTTCTATTTATACTTTTACCTATTTTTATTTTTTCTGTTTAAATTTTTTTTCATAAAACTTAACATTTTTCACAAACCTTTGATTTTTTATAATAAACTCGAATAATTAATTTTAGGTCTTTCTTTAATTTAATTTTAGGTTTTAAATTAATTTTTGGTTCAACAACCACCCTTGACATTTGCATTATATTTATTTTCCAACCTTATTTTTCATTGATGTTTCTTCCCCTATCTAGTTTTTGGCAAACTTAATTTTTTTATTAATCATTAGACATAAACTCTTTTTGAAAATCTTTTTTTTATTATTAAAATTAATTAGGTTTTAGGATTTTTTAATTAACCATTTTTTTTCAAAACTAACCTTTTTTTATAATTCAAACAAATTAGGGTTAGGTTTTTGTTTTAGTTAGTAACTGAATTTTTGGTTTTTTTGTCATTTATTAATAAATTAAATTAATTAACTTTTTTTTATTAAAATTAGTTAGAATTAGGTTTTTTAATTAACTTAAAATTATTTTCTACAAAAAGACACCAAAAACATTAACTTATAATTTTATATTTTAATTTCTCCTTAATTTCTTTTTATTTATTCTTTTGCATTTTAAATTTCTAGAAAAATTGTATAGGTCGCATTATCAATGTAATAGCGTAGATTTATCTTTTCTCGCATTTTTTTCTAATTATGTAGTTGCCCCAAAGCTCTGTAATAGCTTAGGTTTATATTTCCGCATTTTTATTTTCAGTCCAAGAAAATTATGTATATGCAAAAGCCTTGTAATAGCTAGGACTTTAAACTTTCCGCATTTTAATTCCGCAAACTATAAACTGTCTAGATGTATGGCTAATAGGATTGTATGGAAAGAATGTCTGGAAAATTAAAACGGTAGATCACCTAATGTACAAAGATTAAATAACTGAAACAAATCATATGCACATATTCACTCCTAGGGTATGCCTCACTTGGTTGCCTCGGAAAACAATGGTCGTGTCCCTCGAACGTAGGGATATCTTAGCAAAAGACCCTCAATATAAAAGTCATCATAAAGATAATAGTCCATCAACGTCCCTCGAGTTGCCTACGAGAAATGATCTTGTCCCTCGATGTTGCCTACTAATATATGATGACAGTCCCTTCGAAATGCTAAGGTATCCTTACATGTTGCCTTCAATGACCATTACGTCCCTTTCGAATTGACCCTTACAAATTCCAACGACGGTACTACCTATTTCTCAATAGTAGGATAGTGTTGTCTAAAGGAAACAAGAATAGAAACAATCCTTTTTCGAGTAGGTAGATGCTAGTAGGTACTTGCTCAAAATCAAACTTTTTACACCATACACTTACGCTTTTCAAACTAAGTTTTCAAAACGCTTCGTAACACTCTTGAAGACAGAAGCAAGGGTTAAATCAAAGTAAAACAAAACTTTTCAAATCACACAAACACACTGTTGCACCCCAAAATTTGTCCTCCCATATTTCTCAAAATATTCCAAGAAAAATTCACAAGTCCAACCCGGCGCGTCATATTCAGGTATTCTTTCGCCAAGATATCTCTGATAACATATTCTCAAATTCAGGTTCGGCTCAAGAGATAATTCTTTAAAGAAGGTATCCGAATGTGCGAGTTTTCTTGAAGAAATATGGTGAAAAAGTGTGCTGAAAGTGCAGTTTTTACGCGCTAAAAAAATTCATAACTTGAAGATCGTGACTCATTTTGAACCCGTTCCGGTGGCCAAAATTCCGTCTTGATATTATCTACGTTTTCATCTCTCACGGCTGGAAGCCAATTTCGATCAGAAGGTCTTCAAAAATGTGGATTTATCAAGTATTTTCGTGCAGAAATTTGTGACAGAAGTTTATTTGCGTCATGTTCAAAAAATCATAACTTGGTCGATTTTCATCGTATCGAGTTGGTTCCGGTGCCAAAATTTCACAAATTGAGTTGGCTACATTTTCATAGAAGGTATTGAGTTCAAACGGTATTCAAAAGGCCTTCGTTTTTTGCTCAGAGTGCGTGACACGCTGAAAATCCTGAATGCTGAATATTATTTCATCTGAGCCGAAACTTCGAAAATTCATAACTCGGTCAATTTTTATCGGATTGGACTCATATTTTTACACAAGGTCCCTGACTTGTAGATCTACAACTTTGCTTCAAAAGTCGAGACCAAATTATGCACCGATCAATACCAGTTTTTTATTGAAGAACGTGTCAGAGTCGACACTAGAGCCCAAAATAAGTTTGTCTGAGCTGAAACTTCAAAAATTCATAACTAATTCACCGTTTATCCGATTGAGTCGATTTTCGGACAGGAGTTAGTTCTCGATGTCGGCTACATTTTGTTTTCATATTTCAACTTCAAAAAATGCACTTAAGTCCCTGCGATTTAGCCTGGAAAGTGACGAATTCAAGTGAATATTGGAGGCCCAATTGCACATTCAAAGCCCATTTTCTTTACCCTAATTTCCACTATATAATCACCTTCTTGTCACACAAAAAAGGGGAAAAAAAAAGAAGGAGAAAAAAAGAAGGAGAAAAAGAGAGAAAAAAAGAAGGAGAAAAAAAAGAAGGAGAAAAAAAGAAGGAGAAAAAGAGAGAGAAAAAAGAAGGAGAAAAAAAAGAAGGAGGAAAAGAGAAAAAAAACCTTGCCACAACAAACCTTGAAATCCTTATTACAAATCCCTCTCTCACTACAAACAAGCCATCTCAGTTACAAACCAACATCTTATTACTTCTTCAGTAAGGGTAAGGCTGGCTTGATCTCCATGATCCAAAGGGCATAAAAGCATTCATGTCACTACTTTTCCAGTAAGGGTAAGGTTGATTTGATCTCCATGATCAAAAGGGTATAATCATTCATACATGTCATATTGTGTCTAAACATTAAATTTCTTCATATATTGGCTTTATTTGCATTTTATGATTTTATTTGATGTGTTTGTGAGATTCGACACTGCAGATTTAGACAGGATCCCAGGCAGGTTCATTAAGGAACGTTAAGGCCAAAAGCCAAATGGCCAAAAGCCAAAAGCCAAATGGCCAGACTAGAAAAACTTATGCATGACACCAATACATGGCGAGGCAGACATTAAGCCAGACATTAAGGGAACGTTGAAGGCAGAACACAAATGGCCAAAAGCCAAAAGCCAAATGGCCAAAGTAGAACAACTTATGCATGAAACTCAATCCAATGGCCAAAGAATGCAGACCACGGTACTCAGGAGTCAATACTTCAAAAAACCTCCCCTTGGGCCAGACACCCCCTATGGTTTGCTCAATTTTTAATTGTTTTTTAATTGTTTTCTTTTAATTCCATAAAATAATTTTCATAATAAATATAAAATACAAAAAAATCAAAAAAATGTTTATTTTATTAATATTAATTTTACTATTATTATTTTTGTAAATAAACTTTAAACAATTAATTAGATTAATTTAGGTTTCAAAACTTTAATATTTTTCTTAATAAATTAAATATGTAGAAATTAAGTTTTTTTAACTTTTTCATCATTTTTTTTAATAAATAATTTTCTCATCATTATTATTATTATTAATTACTAATTTATTTTGTAAATAAACATGTACATAAATTCTTTAGTAAATTAAGTTAAACTTTAACATTTTTCTCAAATAATTAAAAATAACTTAGAATTAGGGTTTCTTTTAATTTTAATTTTAATTTTCTTATTTTATAAATGCAAAAAAACCTAAAAAACACTTCTTTTATTTCAATAAATAATTAATTAATTTTTAATTTCAATTTAACTTCAAAAGGGTCCAACGCCCTCGTTTCCAATCTTATTTCAATTCGCGCGTTTTATTTCGTTTCTTTTAAATATTTATATAATTCTCCCAAAGCCATGTAACTCGGACATTTTATATTTCTCGCACTTTAGTTCTTTATTTATTTTCTGTCAAATCGGGTTCTGGAAATTTTGGCGATGTGGACCCGCGCCTTTGTAATAGTTTAGGAACTTTTAATTTCCGCAACTTTTTAACTGTTTAATAAATGCATGCAAGAATGAATGGCCTTAAATAAAAAACAAACGCATAGATCACCCATGACATGACAAGATAAAATAACTGAATCTGACACACAAATCACACACCACCCCTAGGGTACGCTTCACTGTTGCCTTGCCTCTCGAAAGGTGATCGTCGAGTAGAGGATGT
The DNA here is from genome assembly GCA_948472305.1 of Vicia faba. Taxonomy (NCBI): domain Eukaryota; kingdom Viridiplantae; phylum Streptophyta; class Magnoliopsida; order Fabales; family Fabaceae; genus Vicia; species Vicia faba. The sequence goes on from OX451738.1 coordinate 361,543,336, forward strand.
CTTAGTAAGTCCTCATGATCCGGGAACCTGGCATGAGGGTAGCTTCTAAGGTGTCTTCCCATTGCTCTGGTGATCACCATGTCCCGAACCTCGAATTGACCCGAACACCTCCAACGGTGGTGCTACCTACCTCTCAATGGTGGGATGGCACTACTTTAAAGGACATCTACACAGACGAATTCCTTAGGGTAGGTAGATGACTCTAGATACTTGCTCTAATTTCAAAAACAAATCAAAAATACTTTTCACACCAACACATTTTCAAAAAGCTTTCGAAAGCAATTTTTCAAACACTCTTGAGGACTGATACAAGAGTCGAACTGAAATCTTCAAAGAAACTTTTTAAAACCCACATTGAAAAGCAAACAAACCATTTTTGAAAACACAGTGAGCAAGTATCTAAGAGCCCATGGATAACCATGGATAGAAAGGGTGCTAACACCTTCCCTTTCTATAACCTACCTCCCGAACCGAGAGCAATCTCTTTAAGGAATTTTTCTGTGCTTTTGTCCTTTCCAATTGGAGAAAATAAAAGACGGTGGCGACTCTTGCTTCCGCGACATTTCGCGAACCAGCGTTAAACATTCAGTTCCAGATCCACCGATCACAGAACTGGCGACTCTGCTGGGGAAGTATTGAACTGTATTGGTTATGTTCTTCAACGGACCCTACCTTGACACCTTAGAGGACAGAGCAATCAGATTTCTTAGACCACCCATTATTATTGCCACAAAAGTGCCCTTAGAGTTTAGGCCAGCATGAGGTCTGGGTAGTACCCTCTTGAAGTTGGTGGGCTCAACCTGTCCTATTAGAAGTAACCGGGTTCTAAGGGTCCCAATATCACTGGATTGCTTTCATTGTTCATCGTTTCGATTTAGCCACTGAACTGGCGACCGAAATATTCCAGGAAAGCAACCCTCAATTGAGTGTAGTATCGAGTATCAACCAACCTCGGACTGCACCAAAGTCAGTTATCTCACTACCCTAAAGAGGCCAAGATAGTTCAATTAAGGTTCCTAAGGTCTGTTGATGCTTCATGACACCACGCGGAGGCCCCGTACTCTCCTTGACTGAACTCAAGGGTTACCGGTACACACCAAAGTGCCACATCAACGTAGCAGACTGTTTCAACCATGTCGGTATACCCCGCACAGTTCCCTCACAGCCTTGTTGCTACTTTCTAAGAAGGTATCCCCCAGATCCGGGTTAGGATCTATAGAACTCCCAAGCAACCCACAATAATAAAGCAAGCAAAGAAGACAATTGAAAACATAGTTATGACCTAGCCCTAAGGTACACCTCACTTTATAAAGGTATCCCCAGCAGATTCGCCAGTTCTGGATCCACCGATCACACACACAAAGAAGAAAATTTTAAAATGATGAGCAAGTACCTAAGAGCCCGTAGAAAACTACGGATAGAAAGGGTGTTAATACCTTCCCTTTCTATAATCTACCCCCCGTACTCAGAAAAATCTCGAAAAAGGAATTTTTCTGTGCTTTTTTCCTTTCCTGTTGGATAAAATAAAAGTCGGTGGTGACTCTTGCTTACCGCGAAATTTTGCGAATACAAAACACAAACCAGTATTAACAGTCGGTTCTGCCATTGTATCACAGATAGCCTACCTACTTTCACTGAAGGTAGAAAGAGAAAATATCATAGCACCGCCGTTCACTGATGATGAACTACCAATGTTCACTGAGGGTAGCAAAAAGATAACAAACATCGATGTTCACTGTCGATGGTCTACCAACTTTCATTGAAGGTAGAAAGAAAATATATCATAGTTTTCTCCAAAATTTTGGCAATGCACCTAGAACGGGTCTCAACTTCTTCTTTAACCAAGGCATTCTGCCTGGAAAGGGTAATATGTAAGTTGTCTCAAATAAAGAGATTTCCACTTGCAAAGATTTCACAACGAGCTGTTTCTGTGAATTTTAAAGTCTTGCCATCCACTGGCGTAAACTGACGACGGACTGCAAACTAACCACTCATAGAGGAAATAGCAAAAAAGTCACGTCGACTTGTACAGGGAAGCACAAGTTGCTCAAATAAAGAGACATGTTGCTTGTTATCATGGAGGATTGCAAAAAGAAACGACTTTCTGGGGATAGAAATATGGCTTCCTGGGGAAAGAGGTATGACTTCCTAGGGAAATGCCACGATATTCCTGTTGAGGAGATAGAGTCTTCTCGTGCAAACTAAATGCACAAACTAAAACTCAAAGTTTTCAGAAATCCAAAGTAAATAATATTGTCATGCAACCACAGATCCAAACCAGAAATAAACTGGAGCCAGACAGTCAACGAAGATACATCATTTGAGAAATAAACTCAAGAGAGAAAACTGAATCCATCTAAGCAAGGAGTGTTGCAGGAAGGCCAGAGCAAAATGTCAATGAACAATGATTTGTCAATTTTAGCCATGCATGATGTATGTATGAATGTATGAGTGCTATCGTGCGCATGCTGGCAAAACAGATACACAATCAGTAGGAACAAACAAACAAAACCTCCTCAGGTACTAACAACACTTGGCTAAACTTCAACCAGAATGATCAATCCAAGAAAGGTAAAGGCCAACTGTGGAAACCAAATCTACTGCCTGCCTTTAACTTTACTAAGGAGAAACATAATTCGGAGGTAGACAAATCAAATAGATATCGGAATAGAACATCCTTCTTCCAGATTCAATGGAGAAACCAGTTTTTCCGAAAGTAACATGCCTACTGGAGATTGCAAGACCAACCTCAAATAAAGCAGACTGGCGCTGAAACAATCAAACTTCACTGGGGAATTCAAGCCTACCTCCCTGGAGAAAAATGCGGATTGAAACTTTACATCATGAAAACTTATTCCAACAAAAGATGCCCTGGGATAGCCTTCCTGGGGAATCAAGAAGTCAACATAATAAAAACAGGTCAAACCCATGGGGATTTTAAATCAAACCCAACACTTGGTGGGTGAAAACCCAAAGGGTTGACAACTGTATCGACACTTCTTAGAAAATATACCGCCCTGGTCTAATTTCCTGGGAAATAAATACCAATAATAATGCCAATATTGCAGAAAAAGCGATATCTCAGCACACCAAGGGAATAAAACCTTTCATCGTATGAGAGAAAACTTCGCTGGGGAGTCTGGGACAGAGGCTTCTGACCATGCAAACCCAAAATCAAAAGTTAACCAAGACTTGACTGGGGATAATGGGATCACAAACCCAATACTGCACCTTACACCAATTGGTATTGTCTTTAACTACCTGAGAAACATACAAAGATCATGCGCATACCAGCAAAATGACCTGAGAGAACCTTCATGAGGGAAATAAAACTTCTCAAAACAACTATAGTTTGTTCATTCTTGGGATCACCATTTTTGTTGTCATTGTTTCATCACAAATCTCAAAGTAAAAGTAAATTGTAAAAATCTCTTCTTCTTTTTTTTGAAAAAATCAATTTTGTTTTTTTTAATCTTTTTGCTTTGAAAGTTATTATCAGTAATAAATGGAGTCTTTGCAAGCTAAATAAAATAAGAACACAAAGAATTGGGTAAAAGCTCGAATTTCATTAATAGAATGGTAGTCTGCGAATGGCGAGACTCCATGGATGATTACAAAGTTTGGGAAATGATAATACATAATAGAAAAGATACATTGAGATACAATGACCACTATCCCCCCTAGCAACTTTTGAAATCCTGAGTAGCAGCTTCTGTTGAAGTATGGTGAAGATCCGAGAAGATTGTTGCTTCAACGATCAAGTCTTGTCTGACGTAGTTACTTGCCAAGAAAATCCCTAAATTTTGCCTAAGCTGCCCTTGCGGGTTTTCAACTTAGTGGGAAATTTATTCTGTTTATGTCTCTAATTTTTGCCTAGACCGCCCTTTCGGGTTTTCGGCCTACCGAGACGCTCCTTTTTGCCTAAGCCGCCCTTTCGGGTTTTCAACTTAGCGAGTTGTTATTTTATTTCTTTAGGCGAAGTATTTCTTGACTGCATCAGCATACATGGGATGTGGGAACTCCTCGCCATCCATAATTTCAAGAATTAATGCACCACTAGAGAAGGCTTTCTTGACAACATACGGGCCTTCAAAACTGGGAGTCCACTTGCCCCTAGAATCAGTGTTGAAAGACATGATCTTCCCGAGCACGAGGCCGCCTTCTCTGAATTCATGAGGTTTGACCTTTTTATCAAAAGCTTTCTTCATTCTTTTCTGATATAACTGTCCATGACACAAAGCTGTCATTCTCTTCTCCTCATTCAAATTCAATTGGTCAAACCTGTTCTGGACCCATTCAGCCTCTGTCAATTTGGTTTCTATTATCACACGCAACGATGGAATCTCTACCTCGATAGGGAGTATAGCTTCCATTCCATACACCAGGGAGAACGGAGTTGCTCCTGTTGAAGTGCGAACATATGTTTGATATCCATGTAGAGCAAAAGGGAGCACTTCATGCCAATACTTATAAGTAACAACCATTTTCAAGATAATTCTCTCTATATTCTTATTAGAAGCTTCAACAGCCCCATTCATCTTTGGCCTGTATGGAGACAAATTGTGATGGACAATCTTGAATTCTTCACACAGTTCTGTCATCATCTTGTTATTTAAATTCGAGCCATTGTCAGTGATGATTCTGCTCGGCACACCATACCGGCATATAAGATTATTTCTGATGAAACGCACAACCACCTGTTTGGTAACATTGACATAAGAAGCAGCCTCTACCCATTTGGTGAAGTAGTCAATTGCTACCAAGATAAAATGGTATCTGTTCGAAGCTTTGGGTTCTATCATCACGATCATGTCAATACCCCCACATAGAGAAAGGCCACAGGGAGGAAATCACATTGAAAAGTGTCGGAGGCACATGGACCCTGTCTGCATAGATCTGGCATTTATGGCACTTCTTTGCAAATTTGTAACAATCAGATTCCATTGTTAGCCAATAGTAATCTGCCCTTAGCATCTTTTTAGCCATTGAATATCCATTGGCATGAGTGCCAAATGAATCTTCATAAATCTCATGCATCAACATGTCTGCTTCGTGTCTATCCACGCATCTGAGCAAGACCATGTCATAATTTCTCTTGTATAACACATTTTCACTGAGGAAGAAACTGCCTGCCAATCTTCTCAATGTCTTTCTATCTTTCTTCGACGCACCACTCGGGTATTCCTGAGTCTGAAGAAAATGTTTGATATCATAGTACCAAGGTTTTTCATCTACTACCTCCTCTGTCGTAAACACATGACCGGGCCTATCCAGCCGTTGAACTGTAATTTGGGGTATATCATTCCAAGTATTCACTTGGTACATGGAAGCCAGAGTTTCCAGAGCATCCGCCATTTGATTTTCATCTCTAGGGATGTGATGGAATTCAACTTTATTGAAGAAGGGTAATAATCTTCTAGCATAATCTTTGTAAGGGATCAAGCCAGGGTGACGAGTGTCCCATCCTCCTTTAATCTGATTTATTACTAAAGCTGAATCACCATACACATCTAGGATTTTGATTCTGAGATCAATAGCTTCCTCAAGACCCATGATGCAAGCCTCATATTCTGCCATATTATTAGTGCAATCAAATGTTAACCTTGCAGTAAAAGGAATGTGTGATCCATGAGGAGTGACAATCACAACACCAATTCCTTTACCATAAGTATTCACAGCTCCATCAAATATCATACTCCAACGAGATTCAGGGTCAGGGCCTTCCTCAGGCAATGGTTCATCGCAATCTTTCACTTTCAGGAACATCACATCCTCATCGGGGAATTCATATTCTACAGACTGATGATCTTCCACAAGTTTGTGAGCAAGGTAATCTGCCAACACACTACTTTTAATAGCCTTTTGAGTGCGGTACTCGATATCATATTCAGATAAAAACATCTGCCAGCAGGAAATTCTCCCGGTAAGAGCAGGCTTTTCAAAAATGTACTTGATTGGATCCATTTTGGAGATCAACCAAGTGGTATGATTCAACATATACTGCCGCAAACGCTTTGCATCCCAGGCCAAAGCACAACATGTCTTTTCCAGCGTGGAATACCACAACTCACAATCAATGAATTTTTTGCTGAGATAATAAATGGCGAACTCCTTCTTCCCTGTCTCATCCTGTTGTCCCAGAATACAACCCATGGATTTATCTAACACTGTTAGATACATAATCAACGGTCTTCCTTCTACGAGAGGGAGCAAGATAGGAGGTTCAAGCAGATACTCTTTAATACTCTCGAATGCCCTTTGGCAGTCATTCATCCATACACAACCTTGATCTTTCTTTAACAACTTAAAGATCGGTTCACATGTTGCAGTCATGTGGGAAATAAATCTGGAAATATAATTCAAACGCCCGAGGAAACCTCTGACTAGCTTTTCAGTTCTTGGTGCTGGAATTTCTTGAATTGCTTTGACTTTATCAGGGTAAACTTTAATTCCTTTCTGACTAACAATGAAACCCAACAATTTCCCCGATCGAACACCGAAGGTGCATTTATTTGGATTCAAGCAGAGACGATACTTCCTCAAACCCTGAAACAACTTCGGCAAATCTTTTATATGCCCTTCTTCAGTCTGGGATTTGGCAATCATATCATCAACATATACTTCGATTATTTTGTGCATCAGATCATGGAATAGGATTTTCATAGCCCTCTAGTACGTTGCACCAGCATTCTTCAACCCGAAGGGCATCACTCTGTAACAGAATATTCCCCAGGGTGTGATAAACGTTGTTTTTTCCATGTTCTGTGGAGCCATTCTTATTTGATTATACCCGGAAAATCCGTCCATGAACGAGAATACTTTGAATTTTGTTGTGCTGTCCACTAACATGTCGATGTGAGGCAATGGAAAATCATCTTTTTTACTAGCTTTATTTAGATCTCTGTAATCTACGCACATGCGGAATTTTCGGTCTTTTTTTGGTACTGGGACAATATTGGAAATCCATTGAGGATACACTGACGTCACAAGAAAACCAGCATTAATCTGCTTTAGGACCTCCTCTTTGATTTTTACTACCATATCTGGGTGAGTTCTTCTCAACTTTTGTTTAACTGGCAGACACTCTGGCTTTAACGGCAAATGATGCTCGACAATATATGTATCTAGACCGGGCATATCTTGGTAAGACCAAGCAAAAATATCCACATACTCTTTCAACAACTCAATCAACCTGCTCTTCTCATCGGGATGCAACGATGCTCCAATCTTGACTTCCTTCGGATCTTCTTCTGAACCCAAATTGATCACTTCCAAAGGCTCCTTATATGGCTTAATGGTATTTTCCTCGTGCTCTAGCAACCGTGAGACCTCTTCTGGGATCTCATCATAATCTTCTTCTTTGACCCCAAACACGGGACATTCAAAGTTGGGAGAGGGTGTAGGTTCATTGTATTCAACGGGTTTTTTAATTAATCTGCATATATGATTTATGATTGCTTTTAGAAACTGACACATATAACAAGTGATCATGCAAATTGATTTTCAGTTATTATTTATTTTGAAAGGTTTTTTTTATTACCATTTTCCAAGAAAAAGCAGAAAATAAAGACATAATTCGGGAAGCAAAGACAACTTTTATTAATGATCTTAAAAGTCACAGCAAACAGATAAGCCTCACAGCATTAATACTTCCACCTTGGGCAGAGTGAAAGCTTTTTTTTAAAAAGAGATTAACAAAACAAATTACTTTGAAACATGTATGCAAGAAGGAATATCAATGGTGACCCAGTTCTGAACCCTAACTCCATGTGTCACATAATTCGATACTTCCTGCGCTGCTTCATCCTCTTCAACAGCATTAATTCCAGAATCAATTGGATGGAGGTAGCCTCCACTGCGGAAAACATCATGATAACTGTTCACATTAGACTTTGGCTTTAAACTTTCGCCTTTGCCATTCTTCGAAGAGAAACCCAAACAAGTTATGTTCTTATTCATGGGTGGATCCACAATTCGTCCCCAAACTGCATTATGACCATTGCGCATAACCTGTTGCGCGTCCTTTAGCGAAACCACGGAATTCTCATTTCTCTTTATGTTGTCAATGGATAGGGATCTGGGTTCCAATAGCAGCCTCATCCGCTTCTACGATACTGAAAGAGGACAAATAGGATATCAATAATGCTTGTTCCCTATTTATGATCACGACCTTCCCTTCACGCACAAACTTTAGCTTATGATGTAGAATTGAAGTGACAGCCCCTGCTTCGTGTATCCATGCCCATCCTAGCAAACAACTATATGCGGGAATAATGTCCATGACCTGGAAGGTTATCTGGAACAAATGTGGTCCTATATGGATGGGTGAGTCCACTTCACCGATGACAGATTTCCTCGACCCATCAAATGCTTTCACAATGATGCCACTCAGGCGCATAGGTGCTCCTTGATACTTTAACTTCGTGAGAGTACTCCTCGGTATAACATTCAACGTGGATCCATTATCAATTAGCACATTGGATAGCGAATCATTATTGCAGTTCATAGATATGTGGAGGGTCAGGTTGTGATTCCTCCCTTCATCTGGTAATTCATCATCGCAGAAACTCAAGTTATTACATGACGTAATGTTTCCAATAACGGTTCTGAATTGATCTAATGGCATATCACTCTCCATAAAAGCTTGGGCTAGTACTCTCATCAATGATTCTCTATGAGCAGAGGAGTTCATCAATAAAGCTAGGATATATATCTTTAAAGGAGTCTGCAGTAGCTGATCTACAATTATGTAGTCTCTCATCTTAATTATCTTCAAAATATCATCCACTTCTTTCTCTAATATAGCTCCACTAATCTCTCCTGTAGCCTTCTTAGGTTCATCATTTTCAACAATTTTATTTCCAGCAACAACATCTCTTTCGTACAACCGGTGCAAACACACACCGCTACGGGTCACCCTGCTATTTTCAGCTATATTTCTAACATCGGGCATCGGCTGGATGGAAGTTCCACCCCCATCTTCTAAGATTGTAGCGTTGTATTTGTAAGGCACAGCCTTATCTGATTTGTAGGGAATAGAACCTGGCAAACTAATTACCAATGGGGTAACAACTAGTTTGCTATGGTACTTCACTTCAAAATGAGTGGGTGCACCAAAACAAGGCACAATGACGTTTACCCCTTCTTCAACACAATCAGTTATCAAAAAGTCATTTCTGGGAAACGAATCTTTGTCTGGAGAGAAAAACTCATCTGCGGAGGCATACTCTTCCTCTGACTCTTCTTCCGTTAAACAAACTTCAACCATATCAATCTCATGATAATCATCCCTCTGGCTTGTGATGTTGATAGTTCCGTTGTCTAACAGCAACTGAACACCCTCCCTCATAATTGAACATCCTCGGGGATCTCGACAGCAAACTAGGCAAGATCCATATTGGTGTTCCACCTGACCAGCGGTATGGCAGAAGGTAGCATGCAGCTGCACAAGATCCTCGTTCAAATGCTCTACATCAAAAATTCTAAATTCGCTAGGACATCCGGAAACCATATTCACTTCCTCTTCATACTCTGCCCTAGGCCTGATTATATGGATTAAGCCATCATCCATCATCTCCTGTAAATCAGCCTTTATCTTCTTGCAACCCTGCATATTTGTACTGCAAATAGCACAACCAGCGTGATCATGCGTATAGTAGCTGAATTCACAGAGGTCTGCATGCATTTTCACCAAATCTCCTCTAACCAGATTAATTTCAAAAATTCAGAAGTCTCCTGGACAACCGGCCACGATATTTATAGCATTTACTCCCCTGTGCTTAGGTAGAGGATTATCTTTCACATTAGGTCCCATGTCCTTGAAAGATATAATTCCAGACTTCACCAACCTTTGCACTTCAGTCTTCAAAGGATAATAATTCTCAACACTATGCCCTGGTGCTCCCTGATGAAAAGCACATGTTTGGTCTGCCTTGTAATACCAAGGCAATGGTGATGGTATGGCGGGAGGTGGTCGAGTTTGAACCAGCTTCTTCTAAATCAACGCCGGTAGTAGCTCTACATAGCTCATGGGAATAGGGTCATAGTTCTCCCTTCTCTGATTATTCCCTTGGTTCCCCTGCTGGGACGGTCTTTGATAAGAAACGGTATTCGGAGCGGCATTCATCACAGGAGTAACTGAGGCAACTTGCTGGTGAAGCTGATAATTCCTTCTAGGAGCGTTTACCCTCCTCTCTTGTATAACAACATTTTCATCCCCTTCTTTCTTCTTGGTAAACCCATAAGATGGCTTCTTCACACCTCCGGATCCTTCACTCTTCGTTAAACGACCTTCTCTTACAGCCTCTTCTAAAAGGATACCCATTCCTACCATCTCAGTAAAGTCACTTGGTGCGCTTAATGCCATCCTTTCGTAGTAGAAAGCTCCCAGCGTCTTCAGAAAAATCTTAGTCATCTCCTTCTCTTCCATGGGAGGAATCACTTGGGCAGCTACTTCGCGCCATCTCTATGCATACTCTTTGAACGATTCCCTGTCTTTCTGAACCATGGCCCTAAGTTGGTCACGGTCGGGCGCCATGTCCATATTGTACTTGTATTGTTTAATGAATGCTTCTCCCAAGTCATTAAAAGTATTGATGTTGGCGTTGTCCAAACTCATATAACATTTCAGTGCCGCGTCGGTCAAACTATCTTGAAAAAAGTGAATCAGCAGACGCTGATCATCAGTGTGGGTAGACATTCTCCTCACGTACATTACCAAGTGAGCGCGAGGGCAAGTGTTGCCCTTATACTTCTATAATTCTAGGACCTTGAACTTAGCAGGTATCTTAACATTCAGGACCAAACATAGCTCATTCACATTCTGCCCAAATAGCTCTTTTCCCTTAAGAGCCTTCATCTCTCTTTGCATCTTATCAAACTGCTCTTGAAAATCATCTATTCTATCATAGAGACCCAAGTCTTCACTCGGCAGAGGGAAAGGACGACACACATCATCGTTAACAAACGGAACCATGTTTACCGAAGGAGGTGCAGCAGGAACAACATGCACCATAGGAGGTGCCGGAGTAACAACAGTCTGAACCACTAGAGTATCTTGAGGACCAAGATTGAAACCATCAGGTGCAAAATTCTCTGGCATTCCCCATGGATAACCTTGAGGCATACGGTTTTGAACAACAGCCGGAGTAGCGGATACAGGAACAGTCGGAACTTCAGTATTTGCCCTTGTTGGTTGAGGTTGAACACTCGGTGGCTGATTCTGAGAAACCACCGGAGCTTCCATCAGAGTAGTCAAATTGGCCAAGCCGTCCTTCAAAGCAGAAACTTCTTCATGCAGCTCATAATTCTCCTGTTCTAAGTTGTCCATCTTCTTTTTGAAATTAGCCCGAGTGTTGTAGTGATGAGTCAGCTTGCTGAATGAAATAAAGAAGCTTGGTAAGACACCTGGGTATGCATAACAAATGCAAGAAATATGCGCAATATGATGCATGATATGAAATGCATATGATTATTTTGTTATTTAATATTTCAAGGGATTTACAGTTTATAGACATATTGCAAACATCAAAATAATAACGCAATTGAAATACTGAAATTTTTTATTATAATAACTTCAAAATGGATTACAAGTTTCAATGATCCCAAGTACAAGATGAAAATACAATCTAAAATTCTGAGAAAAAGAACTGATGGAGATCAATCTGTACGCTGGCGCTTCCCTGTGAGCCTGGCAATCTGAGCCCTCAACCTCTGGTTTTCTTCCACATGTCTGATGGCAACCTCCTTCCAATCATCTGAATCAGGAAGTGAGTAATCAACACCTGTTTGAGGCTTAGGGGAAAATAAATCCCCTTGCCTCTCCATAGACTCCACCGCTCGACTCTCAAGGATCTCAATCAAATCGTCTTTCTCCTTCAAGTTTGCTTTATAGGAACTCTCTAAAGTCTGAAACTTGTTCTTCCAAGCATCCCTTTCCCGTTGCATCCTGACCAAAGCGAGTTGCAGCTCTTCTAGATCATCTAATAAGGGAGGAGTGGTATTCACAAATAGATCAGGCATGGGTGTCTCCCGAGTATACGGCATCTTTAACTGAATAGCTCTCAATCGAATCCATTAGAGATATGGCTCCAAAGAAACAACACCCCTAGGTCCCAAATCCTTCCTACTCTTCTTATGAATGTGACGCCAGGCCTTCGCAATCTCCTCCCTAGCTTCCCTATGGTCTTCTCCTTCCTTCAGAAAGAAACTACTCAAATGAATACTATTCGGTTTATCCCTCATCGGATAACTAAGTTGTCGCCGTGCAAGAACAGGGTTATAGTTAATTCCTCCCTTTGTACCAAGAAGCGGTACATTGGGGAAACTACCACAACTGTCAATAATATCTACATCCTGGGAAGCTCGATGATACCAATCAATATCCGAGTGAGTAAGTGCCATGATCTTAGGAGCCCAACGGGGTTCCTTCTTGACATCCCAAAAAGCATCAGACTGAGACATATGAGAAATGAACCACCGGTACATCAGAGGCGTGCAACAGATAATCGTTCCCCCATGATAAGAATTCTGAAGATGAACAGAGTAATAAGCATCACCCAACAGTGTAGGAACTGGGTTTCTAATCATGAAAATCCTGATAGCATTAATGTCGACAAACTTGTCCATATTAGGAAATAAGAACAATCTGTAAGCAAGTAGAGCAAAGATGGTCCCAAAAGCAACTGTACTCTTCATTCTGGCAAAGTAACGAGCTTTCTCCAATAAGAACTGAGCTAGTAATCCTCTAATCCCTCCTTTAGTAGTCATATGGGCTTCCACCTCAGACTTCCCCAAATGAATCAAAGCAGCAATCTCACGTGGTTTTGGCTCACCCTCTAAACCAGTAAAAGGAACACAATCGGTAACAGGTAAATCCAATAGATAAGAATACTCCTCCAGTGTAGGCATCAACTGATAATCGGGAAAAGTAAAGCAGTGATACATCGGATCATAGAACTGGACCAAGGTCGAGAGAATACCCTCCTTCATCTTCATCTTCATGAGAGGAATAATGGATCCATACTTCTTCCGAAAGTCTGCAGAACACTCGATTTCTAGAATTAGACTGACCAACTCATCTATCTTGGGATCCTTGAAACTGTATTTCCCGGTCTTTCTCTTACCATAATCCATGGTTAAAAGTACTTGAGACATTCACAAATAGTCAACCTTTAAATCCCTTGAAATATTGTTTTTTTCAAAAGATGCGTATGAGTGCATGGATGCATGATGCAACAATCACACACAAGATCACACATATAGGGTTCATAGGTTCAACGTCACGAGCATGAGGTCGAAGGTACTACCTATAAGGTGTTGGTCTAAAAAGTTATCACCTGCCGAACAAGGTTCTAGAGGTTCCCAGAGTCTACATCCTTCCTTCGGATATTACCAACTTCCCGATTAACTCGGTAATTAGTAATATTCTCAAGAAAGACTCGTCCGAGCGTAGTATCGCGTGACAACTATTTCTTGATTACTCCATCATAGCTTTCGCACTACACCTAAAAGGACAAGATGGGTTTGGTATTCTACGGTCCTCTGTTTCAACTGGCTCCCTGGTCGAAAGCAGTACGTCTTCCCGATTACTCGGTAAATGACACTACATTCAAAGGGGCCTCCACTGAGTGGGAGATCTCATGCCTCCTTTTTTGGGATTACTCCCTCAAAGTTAACATGACTATACCGCCCGTCCTATCTTAAAGTTTGCCCAAGTCCGGGTATAGGACTTATGAGTAATCACCAAGCACCCTGAAAACCAGGAAAATCCAGACAAACATATATATAACATATAACACATAAACAACAATAGCACATATACAGATATAAACAAAGATAGGCTTAACCCTCTTAGGGATGGACCAGCAAGAGGTCAATCTTTCCCCAGTGAAGTCGCCATTTTTCTGTAGCGGTAGAAATGTTCAAGACTAAGCCATTGGATTAACTAGACTTTATACAAATCAAAAATAAAAATCGCCACCGCGCTTTATTGTTTCCAAATGAATGGGAAAAGAGCGAGTAACCCAGAAGAGGGGGAAATATTCAAGGTAAGGGGGTTGGTTATGCAAAGGGAAGGTATTAGCACCCTAAACATCTACGGTACTCCGCAGGAACCTCTTTGTAAAATCTGTATATTTTGGCTATAATATTTGTTGTATATAAAATGGATGGTGGAGGTGAGAAAAGAAATACATTTTTTATGATTTTTGCACCCGCCGCGGTTGTGAACCTTTAGTGCCTACATACCACCTTTCATGCAATAGTGGATCAGGGTACACGTAGTTCCTCTTTTAAAAATTTGAAACACACGTGTGTTGGTTAATTTTATGAGATAATACATCATCGCCATTGTCCATGTGGAAAACATACTTACTACCCACAATCATGAGAAAGGAGAATTTACATCATCTCAAAGTGGAGGATATGGCTTGGATTTTAAAATCAACAATGCCTCACTCAGCACCCAAGTGGAAAATATCTCACTTCATTACATATTGTAGAAGTATAGTTGTTTGCATCACTATAAGGATTGACAAGAGTCTAATCTTTTGAGAAAAGCCAAAGTGGCAAAATGGTTTGAAATGAGATTGATTGACTTTTAGTCTTCTCACAAAAAATGTCAAGGTATTATTAAGTTGATTGAAATTTATTCATGAAAATATTTTAAAAATGCATGGACATAAGTCCAAGTTTATTATGAAAGTGTTTCAAGTTTAGAAATAAGAAGAGTTTTCAAAAAGAGGGAGAAGATTTTTGAAATTAAAGAAGATGGGAGGAGAAGAGACTATCCTAAAGCATAAGGTAAAAGCTAGGGATAAGAACCATATAACCAACAAGAAGCCAATACTTAACATTATGAGTCAATATATAATTCCCATTCTTAGGATTGAAACCAAGCAAGCAAAGATACTAGACCTCTTGAGAGAACCAAACTTCAAGTGTATTAAGTCTTCACAAAAATTGGGCAGAGTAACGGCTGTATACGGGTGAATTCCAGATTACAAACAAAGTATGTAATCAAAATAACCTACACACAAAATAAACAAACAACCCAATGTCTTGAGGTAAACCTCAAGAACTCCAGACAAAATAATCAGATAGGGTCACAAGGTCTCCAAGATAGGCCAAGGTTTCTAATCCTAAGTCTAAGAAAAAGTCTCATGCTCCATAATGCCAAGTGTTGTACCCCAAAATATTCCCTTCCATTTCCTCAACATTTTCTCACCACAAGACCCTTGGAGCTCAAGATCAAGTTAGGGTTTACTCTGCTCAAGACTCCTCCTTGCACTGTTGACCCAAATTAGGGTTTGTGTTTGCACAAAGATGTTTTGACCTAAAATGCTCAAAGTAACTTTCATGCTTCATGTTGGACTCACAAGTTTATCCATACCAAGTTTCAAGCCTTGTTTCCAATCTTTGCCCAGTCAATTGGACAGTTGACCTAGAAATCAGCTGTATTGAAAAAAAAGTCAACTATGGTCAATTGACAGTCAAACCTCATGATTTTTGACCCACATCAACATTATGAACTCATATGGACCATTTGATCAAGTTTGGATCACAATTCCACAAGAAATTTGATCAGATCACCAAAAGGGCAAAATGGTCATTTTTAGGGTTTTGACTGCACAAAGGCAATTTTTGACTGTTTGACCTAGCCAATGGCAAATCAAGCTCACATATGGACTCTAGGACTCAATGACATGGTCTTGACACATTCAACAAGTTCAAAAGATCCCAAATGCACAAGATTGACAGATGAATTTTCCAATCAACTGATCAAATTTGACTGTATACTGAAAAGTCAAACTTTGACTTTTTGGTCAAAATCAAGTGTCAAGATTCATTTTTCATCAAGACATGTCAAATTATGAAACTTGTTCATCAAGAAATCAAAAATCACAAATTAGGGTTTGAAATGAAGAAATTTCCTAACTTAGAATTTTTCCAAGTTATGAAAATTCCTAATTTTTTCCTAACTTTGTCCCATTTTTTCATCAAGATACATTTGGATTCAAGCAAAACTCAAAACATGAAAGTTATAGTCCATTGCAAAATCTACAACTTTGATTCACAAAGTTTCCTCAAAAGAAGCTTGTAGCTCAAGTTATGATTTTTGGAACAAGGGTGCAAAACATTCTTAACTTAGAAAAATTTTGACCTATTCTAGGCAGGATTTTTGCCTAACTTCATGGCCACTTTTCACATGCTTCCACTTGGAATTTCAACTTGCAATACAAAGATGTATTGTAGTACACATTCCAAGCTTTCCAAATTGTCCAAGAACTTCTCAAACACCCTTGTGGTTAGGGAGAATCGAATTTGTCAATATGGGCAAAAGTCACTTTGTTCATGAGCCATTTCCATGTTCATAACTTTGCATTTTTGAACTCAGCATGTTTCAAGCTAGTTAAAGGCCTCTAATCTCATTTACACTCAATAATTAAATTCCAATCCATTGTGTTCTAGCATTATCTTGCTCATTTGGTCATTACATGAAGAATTAAGCCATAAATGGAAAAAGTAACTTATCCATTCTTGTAAAGCATGGCTTTATGTCAAAAGCAAATCAAAGAAGTACCAAAGCATATCTTCTAGGCACAAGTTCAGGAACTAATCACACTGATCAAGAGGGATTGGTGCAGCATGTTTAGGGGGCCTGCATAAGCTTGTAACTCAACTTGACATTTTTTGCTTACATTAGAAGAAACTTTGCATATTGAACCCCAACTCACATTCCTGTCAACACAAGCCTAAGCAAACTTATTGAACACATTCCAAACATTAAACCTGACCTGAAACACGAACCAACCACCTCCAATACCTCCTCATCCATCAAAGCCCATTTTTTCTGCAAAACAGAGTCCCTGTTGCAGATTGACTTGGCCAGTTCATTTCCATCGTGCATTTTCATCCAAGCCACCTCAAACACCTTCCATAACATCCATACAAACTATCCCAAGCCTTGGAAACAGACTGTAACACCTCTAACCAGTTTTGCCATTTTCACTTTTCTCTCTTGCAGGTTGACTTCTATAGCTTGATACAGCAAGATTCAAAGCACACCAAGCATTGGAGAAGCATCCCTGAACTTCAAGCAAGCTGTACAAGTCCTCACACTGCAGTGAAAGTGCCTCCATTGCTGTACACGACTCAAGCTGAACAGGTAAAACTTTGAACTTCTATCTCTCTATCCAGGCATAGTTAGGCTTAAGTTTGTGAAGAAAGCATGTTCTAATCATAGCCCTGAAGCCATCCATATAGTTACTTTTCATTTATATTGTGTGTGCTAAGAGTATTTTGAACCTGAACATTGGAAAAAAGCTAGGTCAGGAATTGGGGGAGAAGAAATTCTCTCTCATTTCTGAGAGTTAGATTGACTTTTTTATATGTTTAGAATCGTGGCTTCAAGCTCTACAAGTTTCATGTTTTAAGATTTGTCAAAAGATCAAAGAATCAGGATGTTTGAACAAGGTGTGATTGGCGCGCGTTTTTGACAGAAGTTTGGCTGGAGGTTGAAGAAGCCTCCTTGGGCTGGGCCTGAGTTTTGTCTTTCTATTTGCACCACTTTTTCACACTTGCACCCCCTTGGCCCATTGTGTTTATTTTTATCATTTTTTGACTTTTTCTTTTTGTTTCTGACTTATTATTTTTTGCCAAAATATAAAAAATATTAAAAACATTTTTTCAACCATTTTTGCATTTTATTTGGATTTTTGTTTGTTTTATTTGAATTTATACATGTAAATAAACATATTGCCTTTTATTCAAAAATACAAAAATAATACAAAATGCATTTTTATTTTCTGATTTCATTTTATTTTATCTTTTGAAAACATTTTCTGAAAAATATACTTTTTTTTTGTAAATAATAAATATTTTTATTTCTTGTATATATTTAATATATTTAGTAAATAATATAAATACTTATATATTTATTAGGATATTTAGGATAAAAATACAAAATAATACATTTTTATCTTTATTAATATTTAACCTCAAAAATACTTTTTTTTTTACAATATACTTTCTTTTTATTTATTTTTTGTACATAATTAATAAACATTGTATATATTAAATAATAAATACCCTTTTATTTAGCAAATTAGGGTTTTTGCCCTAAACCCTAAAAAATCCAAAATTAAACTTTTTATTTTTGTTTATTTGACACATAAAAAATACTTTTACATACATATAAAAATCGTTTTTTTTTTTTTTGCATCTTGCATATTTATTGTATTTTTATTTAATTATTGTACATCAATTATAATTTGTATATTCAATTTGGATGTAATAGTTTAGATTTAATTTTTCTTGCTAAATATCCCCCATTTGAACATTTGTACCCCCCATCCCATAATTGTGTTGTAATAATTTAGGATTTTATTTTTCGCATTTAACAGCTTTCTAAATATGCCATGATAGACATAGGGTTTGTATGCAAAAATCAACCAAAAAAATAGCTTGACCTAATTCAAAGATAACAAAGCATGAAAATGGACAACACCAATCACACTTGCACCCCTAGGGTTACTCCACTTGTTGCCTTCAATAATGGGCCATGTTGCATGTTAGGTGTCTTTGGCAAAACAAAAACAATTCAAATGATCATAGTCCCTCGATGACGCTTTCGAAAGTTGCCTCAAAATGATCAAGTCCCTTAAAGGAAAAATTGCCCAAAGACACTTGGCACCATTGCAATCATGGTCTAAACGATGACCCGCGCCTGTCCCGTTCACATCCTAACACAAGATTGTCCACCAAATACAATGGTGGAACAAAATTGTTAAAAGGGTTAAAACATAGGAAAAATCTTTGAGAAATTTAGGGGTAGACAAAACTCCTAGTTACTTGATCAAACTTGCAAAAACACTTGCCTACTTTTCAAAACACACATCACAACACTTTCAAAACAACTTTCAAAAATATTGAAAACTTTTCAAAAGACATACACCTTTGTATACATTCAAACATGAATCATTACAAAGGTTGCCACCACATTGGCCTCTTTTCAAAACATTTTCAAACCCACACACAAAGCACCATTTTAAAAAATTGAAAGCACCATTTCAAACAATTGAAAATCAAAGGCAAGTGATCTAAGCAAGTAACTAAGAGCCCATGGATAACCATGGATAGAAAGGGTGCTAATACCTTCCCTTTCTATAATCTACTCCCCGAACCCAAGAAAACATCTCAAAGTTTTTTGCTGTGCTTTTTAACCTTTCCTTAGGATAAAATAAAAAGTCGGTGGCGACTCTTGCTCAACCGAAACATTTGCGAAAACAAACGCAAAACCCAAGTCAGTTCTCCCACCGTATCACAGAACTGGCGACTCTGCTGGGGAATTTTAAAGTGGAGTAACCTTAGGGCTTAGATCACCCACTTGCATGACTAATTGTTTGCTTTGATTGCTTTATATCTTGGCTCTCTTGTTTGGGTTTGCAATCCTACACCCGAATTTGGGGAAACATTCATAGATAGCAATACGTTGTGGAAACTGTGCGGGGTATACCGACACGGTTGAAGCAATAGCTATATTAGTGCGACATATTTGTGAGTACCGGTAACCCTTGAGTTCAATCAATGAGAGTACGGGGCCGCTGAGTGATGTCACTAAGCACTAATGACCTAAAACCTTACTTGACCATCTTGGCCTTTCATTAGGGATAGTGAGATGACCGGCTTTGGTGCAGTCCGAAATTGGTAGATACTCGATACTACACTCATTGAGGGTTGTTTTCTTGGAATATTTTGGTCGCTAGTTAAGTGGCTAAACCAAAACAATGAACATGGAAAACAATCCAATGATATTGAGCTCCTTAGAACTCGGTTACTATCTATAGGACAGGTTTTTAAGCTAACTACACTCAAGAGGGTACTTACCTATGAAACCCCGTGCAAGCCTGAAACTATGGTTTTGTGTGATTTGCTTGTACATATGTTTGTGCATGCATCATAAACATCATAAAGCATCATATGCATACACTAACCATTTCAAGGGTTTAGATCTTCATCTTTGTTCTTGTTTTGTAGGTCATGGAAATTCTTCGCAGGAAAACTATCCAAGTCAACCTTGTGAGAATCCCTCCTCAACTCAAGGAGCTCACATCCAGAATTCCAGAAAGCTCTCCCTTCAGTGAAAGACATGGTAGACTGCTCAGCCTAGTCAACACCAGCATTGAAGAGGACATGGTAAAGGTGTTGTTCCAGTTCTTTGACCCCCCTTCACCACTGTTTCACTTTCCCCGACTACCAATTGGTGCCCACTTTGGAGGAATTTTCTCAACTCCTGAGAATTCCTATTCTTAATCAACTACCCTACAACGGTACGGAAAAAGAACCAAAGCCTGAAGATGTTGCTCAAGCACTACACTTGCAACCATCTGACATCAAGGGGCATTGGGAAACTAGAAGCGGTGTCAAAGGCTTCTTAGCAAAATTCTTGTTTTAGAAGGCACAAGAATGTTGGAATTCATTGGATCTACAAGCCTTTGAAGAAATTATGGCACTCCTCATTTATGGGTTGGTCTTGTTCCCAAATCCTGACCAGCTTATAGATGTCAACGCCGTCAAGATCTTCTTATCCAGGAATCCAATACCAACATTTCTTGGGGACATTCTTCACTCATTTTACACACGAACAATGAGAAAGAGGGCTGTTCTCATGTGATGTACTCCTCTCCTTGCAAGGTGGTTTATTTCGCACCATCCACAATCTGTCTTGAAGAATGACCAAGGCTTAAGGTGGTCACAACGGTTGATGACCCTCACTCACTCTGATGTACATTGGTGTTCTCGGTCCAGAGAAAATGTCATCATCGTCGATCGTTGTAGAGAGTTCCCTAATGTTCCATTACTTGGCATTAGGGGAGGCATTACCTACAACCCTTGTCTAGCTTTGAGACAATTTGGATATGCACAGAAGGATGGCCCTCACGACATGTTGATTCCTGACTTAGTTTTTGACTTCGACAACGATGCGCAAGGACTTCGCCAAAGATTCATCAGAGCTTGGAGGATGCCTAATAAGGTAGACAGCAAGACACTAGGGCACAAGAACTCCATCCCTCTTGAGCCTTATCTCAAGTGGGTACGAACCCGAGCCCAGAGTCTAATGATGCCTTACCCTCATGTTCTCCCTGTGATTAAAGAGCCCGTTAAGGAAGGAGAGGTTCCCTACACCATCCTATATCCTGACATGCCTACATCATGGGAGGAGATGCAGAAGAGTTGGATCCAACTTAAGGAGGAACGGAATACTTTCGAAGCCATCTTCTACGCCAGTGAGAAGAAGGTTTTGGAGCTTACCCGTCGACTCCATGAGGAAGAGACCCTCAACACCTACATCGCACCAAAGAGGATGCGCAACGTCTTTTTACCTTGAGAAGTTTTTGTAATATTTGGCCCATGGGGCATTTATGTACTGACAAATTTCTTCTTATTAATATGACGTGTGTTCTTTTTGTTTGCAACAATTTTGAATTTTCTAAATCCTTAAATGCATTGCATAAACAAACATATCATTCATCATGCGCATAAGCAGGTCTCCACACCAGGTTCCTTATCTTTCTGCTGTTTATTTCAGTAGGATGGATCTCGAACAGACGGTCAAGGACTTGCAGTCTCAAAACTCACAGTTTCAACATCTCCTGATGACCTTGGAAAAGGGTCAGGAGGATCTAAAGGCCCTGCTTGGGAACAAAGAGCAAGTGAAAAAGAAGAAGAAGAGAATCGGGGTGGCTACCCTAGGAAGAAGGTTTGAGGGTGAAGCCAGAAGAGTGCTTGAATTTCCCCCTACATCTGAAGAGGGAACCAGTAAAGGGAATGCGGCTGCGGTACCTTCCGAATCCGAAGCTGAAGAAGGAGAGGCTGAAGAAGACGAAGACTACTCTGAGCAACAATACCCGCCCGCCGACGATAAGTACAAGGGTTTGGAAGACAGGTTGGCAGCTATGGAGCTGCAGAGAGTTCCCGGCTTAGATTTCGAAGATTTGGGATTAGTTTCTGGAATTGTGATCCCTCCGAAGTTCAAAGTGCCAATTTTTGCAAGGTATGACGGGATGTCCTGCCCGAAGATGCATCTCAGATCATATGTAAGGAAGATCCAACCTTACACCGCAGACAAGAACCTATGGATCCATTTATTTCAGGATAGCCTTTCAGGGGCTCAACTCGAATGGTTCTATCAGCTGGATGGAGCCAGTATCCGAAACTGGGAGGACTTGGCCACTGCAATTTATAAACAGTATCAGTACAATTCTGACCTCGCTCCCACGCGTACCCAACTCCAGGGTATGTCACTGGGAACGGGCGAAGGATTCAAGGAGTATGCGCAAAAGTGGAGAGACCTGACTGGCAGGGTGCAGCCACCTTTGACTGGCCGTGAACTTGTTGATATGTTCCTGGGGACCCTGTCTGGTCCGTTCTTCAACCATCTGATTGGTAATTCTTATGCTGGGTTCACAGACCTGATCTTAACCGGTGAGAGGATAGAAGCTGGTATCAAGTCGGGGAAGATACAAAAAGGTGCCTCTGCGAGTACTGAAAAGAAGCCCTTCAAGAAGGAAGCCAGTGCTGTTTATGGTCCCAGAAGACAAATTAAACCGGAACGCCGCCAAGCTGTCAATGCATTGGTAATTTCAAAGCCTGTTGCTGCTCCTCAGCAGTATAACCAACAAAGGGGTGAGAGACCCAAAAGGAAATACACTCGGCTCAGCATGACCCTGTCTCAGATTTTGCCGCAACTACTGTCAACCAATCTGGTAACTGTCAAAGAAGCTTCGAAGGTAGTGAACACAGCTTCTCCAAAGTACAACCCCAACGCCCGTTACGCTTATCACTCTGATAGCCCGGGGCATACTACGGATGATTGCTGGGCTCTGAGGAATAAGGTTCAGGACCTTGTTGATGCTAAAGAAATACAGTTTGAGGCGCCCGAAAGACCCAATGTTGTGACTGCTCCCATGCCCCAGCATGGAGTGAATGTTGTGGAAGAAGACCGGTATGTAGCCTCCGTGGAAGAGATTGTTACTCCATTATTGACTGTTAAAAGGAACCTGTTGCTAGCCGGTTTATTTCTGGGATGTAGTAAAGGTTGCCTTCTATGTGTTGTTTTACCTGCTGGTTGTCCCTTGCTGAAATCAAGTATCCAAAGCCTGATGGATAGCAAAGAAATCTTGTTCGAGAAGATTGTTGTTCCTGCTGTACCTGCTGAAGAAGTGTCTATTGTTACTATTTTCAACAAACCTCCTAAGGCTCTCTTAAAGAAGCCTGTCAAAATCATGTCCACTCAGAAGATTGCTCCTATCATTATTACTGTTCCGGGGCCTCTCCCTTATACATCTGACAAAGCTGTCCCATGGCACTATGGGGCAGATGTTTATGTGCTTGGAGTAAAACAAGAGTTTGATGCTAATACTGGTGTCAGCAACATCACCGGGCCTGCCAAAATTACTCGCAGTGGTAGGCTGTTCTCACCAGATATTGCGCCACCAGCTATACAAAAACCTCTTGTCATCACACCTGCAAGTGTGCCTGCTTCCCTTCCTAATCAAGTTCCTGTTTCTACCCCTTCTACCGAGTCATCTGACGCTCGGGGAAAAGGGATTGCTACTGATTTGCCTGCCCTGACGGAGGCACCAAAGACAACCACTGTTGAAGCTTCCCAGCAAGAGATGGAAGAGATTCTCAAGATCATTAAGAAGAGTGATTTTAACGTAGTTGAGCAGCTGGGGCACACCCCATCAAAAATTTATATGCTATCATTGTTGTTGTGTTCAGAGGCCCATGCCAAGGCCCTGATCTCCTTCCTGAAGACGGCCCATATGCCACAAGAAACGTCTGCTGATCAATTTACCGATTGTGTGGCCAACTTGACTGCTGATAATGGGTTGGGCTTCTCTGATGCCAATCTGACTGCCAAAGGAAAGAACCATAACAACGCCCTGCATGTCTCCATTGAATGCAGGGGCACTACTCTTGCCCATGTGTTGGTAGACACCGGTTCTTCATTGAACGTATTGCCCAAAAAGGCCCTAGACAGGTTGGACTGTGAGGGTTTGGAGCTCAAGCCTAGTAACATTGTTGTCCGGGCCTTTGACGGTTCGAAAAGAATGGTACATGGGGAAGTTGACATTCCAATCAGGGTTGGTTCTCAAGTTTTTGATTCTACCTTCTATGTGATGGATATCCGACCATCCTATTCTTGTTTGCTGGGTCGTCCATGGATCCACAAGGCTGGAGTTGTGACCTCCACACTACATCAGAAGCTTAAGTACCCAGTCAGAGGGAAGATTGTTACAGTTCAGGGGGAGGAAGAATATATGGTCAGCCACCTCAACTCGTTCTGGTACATAGAGATGGATGGGGAATTCATTGAGACCCCATTTCAACACTTTGAAGAAGTTCCTCAGACACTGGCATCAGCTGAAACTGTGATTGAAGACCCTCCTTTGAAGATGGCTTCCTTAAAGGATGCTCGGGCTGTTATTGAGAAGGGTGAGTGCACAAACTGGGGCCGACTTCCTGACTTTACTCCGAAGACTGACAAGTTTGGCTTGGGTTTCACTGCAGAGGCTCAGAGGGTTGTTCGTAAGGCAAGGATTGGAAAACTTCCTGTGTTCATCACCAACCCGGGAGTGAATGCTATTGAAGACGACGTGGAGGAATCTGAATTCGACAGCTAGATCTACCCAACAACCGACAGTGGACCAAGCAACTGGACTGCCAAAGACTTCACACCTATTACTTTTGTCACTCAGTAATGAACTCTTTTGTTTTGAATTTGTAACAAACAATATGTTGAAACTTTTATGGATCCGTGTCCTACCCGGGACACCGTAGCTTCATTTATGAGGGCTTTTGTGTGTCATTTTCATATATCATCAATAAAAACATTGGACGTTTGTTGCATTTCAAAATCTTGCGCTCCTTTTCTTTCTATTTTATATATTGCAAAACAGCTATATTTACACACACTCACTTATACAGGTTCCAATCCACTCTGGATCTCACTGGTAACGACTCTGCTACTGCCAGTTATGACTTCGAAAATCCGATCAACTTAGCCGAAGACGAAGGTGAAGATGATTGCGAAGTGCCTGGTGAACTTTCAAGACTACTACTCCAGGAAGAGAGGGCCATTCAGCCACATGAAGAGCCAGTGGAAACGGTAAATCTGGGTACTAAGACAGACAGAAAAGAAGTCAAGATTGGTGCCAATCTAGAGCTCAGTGTGAAACAACGGTTGATTCAAATGCTGCATGACTATGTGGAAATCTTTGCCTGCTCTTACGAAGACATGCCTGGGTTGGATACCGACATTGTGGTTCATCACTTGCCTACCAAGGAAGACTGCCCTCCGGTAAAACAGAAGGTCCGCCGTATGCGTCCAGAGATGTCCGAGAAAATCAAAGCTGAGGTTATGAAACAATTCGATGCCAGATTTCTAGAAGTGACTTCTTACCCTCAGTGGGTTGCCAATGTGGTTCCAGTGCCGAAGAAGGATGGTAAGGTCCGAATGTGTGTTGATTACAGGGATTTGAACAGGGCGAGCCCTAAGGATGATTTCCCTCTGCCTCATATCGACGTTTTGGTTGATAACACTGCTCAGCATAAAGTTTTCTCCTTCATGGATGGCTTCTCCGGTTATAATCAGATCAATATGGCTCCAGAAGACATGGAGAAGACCACTTTCGTTACTCAGTGGGGCACCTTTTGTTACAAGGTCATGCCTTTCGGGTTGAAAAATGCTGGGGCAACCTACCAACGTGCCATGGTTGCTTTATTTCATGACATGATCCATCACGAGATAGAAGTATATGTCGATGATATGATTGCAAGGTCCCAAACTGAGGAGGAACACCTTGGCCATCTACGGAAGCTGTTTGACCGTCTGAAGTTGTACAAGCTGAGGTTGAACCCAAACAAGTGCACCTTTGGGGTGAGATCTGGAAAATTGCTAGGCTTCGTCGTGAGCGACAAAGGTATTCAAGTGGACCCTGCCAAGGTGAAAGCCATACAAGAGATGCTAACTCCCAAGACAGAGAAAGAAGTCAGAGGCTTTCTAGGATGTTTGAACTACATCGCCCGATTCATCTCGCATCTAACTGCTACCTGTGAACCAATCTTCAAGCTGCTGAAGAAAGATCAAGTAGTACGTTGGAACGATGAGTGTCAGGCCGCTTTCGAAAAGATCAAAGAGTATCTCCAAGAACCGCCCATTCTTATGCCACCGGTCGAAGGGAGACCTCTAATCTTATACTTGACAGTACTGGACAACTCAATGGGGTGTATGCTGGGGCAGCATGACGAGTCTGGCCGAAAAGAACACGCCATTTATTACCTTAGCAAAAAGTTTACCGACTGTGAGACCCGGTACTCACTGCTCGAGAAAACTTGTTGCGCTTTGGTATGGGCTGCTCGCCGGCTGAGATAGTATATGTTGACTCACACTACTCTGTTGATTTCAAAAATGGATCCAATCAAGTACATATTCGAAAAGCCTGCTCTGTCTGGAAGAATAGCAAGGTGGCAAATGATCTTGACGGAATATGACATCCAGTACACGACTCAGAAAGCGATCAAGGGAAGTGTATTGGCAGACCATTTGGCACACCAGGCAGTGGACGATTACCAGTCAATGAACTTTGAATTTCCAGACGAGGATATCATGATGGTGACTGATTGTGAAGTACCTGGACCGGATGACGGACCTGAGGAAGGATCCCGATGGTCTATGCACTTTGACGGAGCCTCGAACGCTTTGGGTAATGGTATCAGCGCTGTGATCATATCCCCTAAAGGCACTCATACTCCACTCACTTCCCGGCTATGTTTCAACTGCACCAACAACATGGCGGAGTATGAGGCATGTATCATGGGTCTTCAAGCTGCAATTGACTTAAGGATCAAGTTTCTGAGTGTCTTCGGAGATTCCGCTCTCGTGATCAATCAGATCAAAGGAGAGTGGGATACGAAACACCCAAATCTTATTCCTTACAAGGAGTATGTGTTGACATTGCTTCCCCACTTCATGGAGATAACTTTTGAACACTTCCTAAGAGAGGAGAATCAGTTAGCGGACGCGTTGGCTACGATGTCTTCTATGTTCAAAGTCAAATGGGATAACGAGGCTCCCCGGATCATCATTTGGAAGTTGGATGAACCTGCACATTGCTGCGATCTCGAGACCGAAGAGGTAACAGAAAAACCCTGGTATCATGAAGTGAAGAGGTACCTTGAAGCTCAAGAATACCCCGAAGGTGCATCTGTTAATGACAAGAAGTTCTTGAGAAGGTTTGCAGCAAAGTTCTTCCTCAGCAATGGCATTCTCTATAAGTGAAACCATGATTCAACCTTACTGCGTTGTGTGGATAAGACTGAAGCAGAAAAGATCATGGCAGAGCTACACGAAGGTACCTTCGGAACACATTCCAGTGGACATACCATGGCAAAGAAAATCCTCCGAGCAGGATACTTCTGGTCCACAATGGAAGCCGACTGTTACCAACATTCTCGGACGTGTCACAAATGCCAGATCTATGCTGATAAGGTGCACATTCCTCCGGTTCCTCTGAACGTCTTGACAGCACCTTGGCCTTTTGCAATGTGGGGCATTGATATGATCGGTGAGATCCGACCCACGGCATCCAACGGGCATCGCTTCATCTTGGTAGCGATTGATTATTTCACAAAGTGGGTCGAAGCAGCCTCTTATGCTACCGTAACCAAGAACATCGTGGCACGGCTCATTCGGCACAACCTGATCTGTCGATACGGTGTACCTGAAAGGATCATTACGGACAATGGTACCAATCTTAACAACAAGATGATCACTGAGCTCTGCGAGCAATTCAAGATACAGCACCACAACTCTTCACCTTACCGGCCGAAGATTAACGGGGCTGTAGAAGCGGCGAATAAGAACATCAAGAAGATTGTGCAGAAGATGACAGTGACCTATAAAGATTGGCACGAGATGTTACCGTTTTCTCTTCATGGGTACCGTACCTCAGAACGGACGTCAACAGGGGCAACTCCCTTTTCCTTGGTCTATGGCATGGAGGCAGTCTTGCCTATTGAAGTTCAGATACCTTCTCTCCGGATATTGAAGGATGCAGACTTGAGCGAAGATGACTGGATCCAGACTCGGCTTGACCAATTAAATCTAATCGACGAAAAGAGACTCACTGCTATTTGTCATGGTCAGACGTACCAAAAACGGATGATCAGGGCATTTAACAAGAAGGTCAGACGACAAGAGTATCAAGTTGGGGACCTGGTAATCAAGCGCATCATTCTACTTCAAGGTGATCCCAGGGGCAAATGGACCCCCACGTACGAAGGGCCATTTGTGGTTAAACATATCTTCTCAGGAGGAGCTATGATTCTGACCACCATGGATGGTGACGACCTTCCTCACCCCGCCAATGCAGACATAGTAAAAAGATACTACGCATGAATTAAAGACCCGCTAGGTTGACACACCTAGGCAAAAATAAGGGCTTCCCGGCGAACCAAAAGGGTTCGGGCAAAACTAAGGGATGAAATGAAAAAATCTGTACACCCGGCAAGTCGAAAACCTGAAAAGGCGGCTTGGGCAAAAATGGGTATTCCGGTGGACTGAAAACCCGAAAGGGCAGTCCAGGCAAAAGTTAGGGATAAAGCGTAATACTATGTCTCATTGGATCACTTTGCATCCAGAATTCGGCATCAACTATCGGGCTCAGATAAATCCAATCAATCAGCTTCATCTTCAACTAAGCAGCAAAGTGATGAGACGCTTGAAGACATAAAGGCGATAGCAGAGTTGGAACCCAGTGGGATTATTTTTCACATAGCTGTTTTGTTTCCTTTTCACAAAATCGTATAAACTCTATTTTTCTCGGCGGCGTTCTCTTACTAGGACGTTAGCTTCCTGTACATAAAACGCCTATTTACAGGCAAATTTCAAAATCAATACAAGTTCAATTTTCCAGACAAATTGCCAATTGTTTTTCCTTTATCTGTTTTGTTTTGCAAAGAACGTCCAATGGTTATTTTGATATATGCACTTGACATTAATTGTTGTTCATAAATAACTGCATGCGAAACAAAAGACTAATTACAGGTGACATCAGAAACAGGGGCAATATTAATGAGTTGTCTAAGCGATTTAGTTGCTCTGTCCACCGAGGTACCAAGGTAAGTACAACTGAAAAATTTGACCAAGATACCTTCACTCACCACAGAGAAAGATAAGGATCAGCAATACTCTCCCCAGGCAGAGTTGGTCTCCCATCAACCCTAAAAAGGCACAGTATCTCCAGCAAGTCGGCGATACTCTCCCCAAGCAGAGTTAGTCTACTGTCAGCCTTAAGGAAGTTGGGTATCCCCGGAAGATCTCAACATTCCCCAGCGGAATACAGACATTCCTCAGCAAGCATCCCCGACAGTCTTAGTATAAGATTGTTCCCCGGCGGAATACCAACATTCAGTGGAACCATTCCCCAGTACAATCTCAAAAGTTTCCCCATGAAAGTGGAATCCATATCCCCAGCAGATTCTGAAGCTTATCCCCAGTAGATTCTGGAAGCTTATCCCCTACAGAGTACGAACGTGTCTCCCCGGTTTCATTCAAAGGTTATTTCCCCACCAGGGTATAACTGGGTTATCCTCAGCTAATTACCACGGAAAGTTCGTCCTCGGCGAAGTTCTTCCTATCCCCAGCGGAGTTCATAAAAATTCCCCAACATAACATACCAGTGGAATCCCCGGCAGAGCTCTCATCAAAACCTCAGCGAGGTATCTCTTCCCACAGAGTAATACCCCGCAGAGTAATCTCTTCACCTATTTTATTCCCCTCAGAGTAATCTCTCCAATAAGTTTATCCCCCGACGGAGTCATCTTCTCCTATCGGTTTATTCTTGCAACCATCATCCCCAGCGGAAACGAAGAACTCCACTCTTCAACATCAGCCCAGGATTCCACAAACTCCCGGCAGTCGTCAAGGATTTATTTTCCTAGACGAAAATACATTCATAGACATTTCACATTTCATACATCCTGCTTACATACGTGATAAAGTGCATACAACACTATCTCATTTTGAGCATCATGACATCATGCATTCCATACATCATGACATTGCATACAACTAATGTTTTGCCTTTTCAGGAAAAAGACAATCCAAAGATGATTACTATCAACTATCGCAATTCCAGATTCGATTCCTGTATCTAGCCAGGGCATATCTGTGAGCGATTGATGGTAGATTCGATTCCTGTATCTAGCCAGGGCATATCTGCATAAAGAGTTTTGAAGATCAACCCCTGTAACAGGCCAGGAAATTATCTTTCATTCTCAGGTCAGAGGTTTACACCTATATCCAGCCAGGAAAGCTATCTCTACCAACCTTTTACAATTCCAGATTCGATACCTGTATCCAGCCAGGGCATATCTGTAGAAGACTAATTCCAGATTCGATACCTGTATCCAGCCAGGGCATATTTGTAGACGACTACTTCCAGGTTCGATTCCTGTATCCAGCCAGGGCATATCTGTAGACGACCAATTCCAGATTCGACACCTGTATCTAGCCAGGGCACATCTGTGAGCAACTAATTGTAGATTCGATACCTGTACCTAGCCAGGGCATATCTGCATGAAGAGACTGAAGAGCAACACCTGTAACAGGCCAGGAAACCATCTTCCTTTCTCAAAGTATGCAAGTTCTCGCTAAGGAATCTCTTACGCGATCAACACTTCCAAATGGCATCTATAAGCCCATTCCCGACAAGATTCTGTCACACCTCCAGATGGCATCTATAAGCCCATCCTCCTATCCACCATCTCTCCAAATGGCATCTATAATCCCATTCCCGCCATCACATTGCTGATACTCCACTATGCGAGTGCAAATTTCCGGGCACTCTAGTGTCCAATCTCCTTTTACCTTCGAGTCGCGAAAGGCAAACTTGCCAATCTAACTCTTCAGGTTCAAGAAGATTGAACAGGGGCAACTGTTGTACCCCAAAATTTTCCCTCCCATTTCCTCAACATTTTCTCACCACAAGACCCTTGGAGCTCAAGATCAAGTTAGGGTTTACTCTGCTCAAGACTCCTCCTTGCACTGTTGACCCAAATTAGGGTTTGTGTTTGCACAAAGATGTTTTGACCTAAAATGCTCAAAGTAACTTTCATGCTTCATGTTGGACTCACAAGTTTATCCATACCAAGTTTCAAGCCTTGATTCCAATCTTTGCCCAGTCAATTGGACAGTTGACCTAGAAATCAGCTGTATTGAAAAAAAAGTCAACTATGGTCAATTGACAGTCAAACCTCATGCTTTTTGACCCACATAAACATTATGAACTCATATGGACCATTTGATCAAGTTTGGATCACAATTCCACAAGAAATTTGATCAGATCACCAAAAGGGCAAAATGGTCATTTTTAGGGTTTTGACTGCACAAAGGCAATTTTTGACTGTTTGACCTAGCCAATGGAAAATCAAGCTCACATATGGACTCAAGGACTCAATGACATGGTCTTGACACATTCAACAAGTTCAAAAGATCCCAAATGCACAAGATTGACAGATGAATTTTCCAGTCAACTGATAAATTTGACTGTATACTGAAAAGTCAAACTTTGACTTTTTGGTCAAAATCAAGTGTCAAGATTCATTTTTCATCAAGACATGTCAAATTATGAAACTTGTTCATCAAGAAATCAAAAATCACAAATTAGGGTTTGAAATGAAGAAATTTCCTAACTTAGAATTTTTCTAAGTTATGAAAATTCCTAATTTTTTCCTAACTTTGTCCCATTTTTTCATCAAGATACATTTGGATTCAAGCAAAACTAAAAACATGAAAGTTATAGTCCATTGCAAAATCTACAACTTTGATTCACAAAGTTTCCTCAAAAGAAGCTTGTAGCTCAAGTTATGATTTTTGGAACAAGGGTGCAAAACATTCTTAACTTAGAAAATTTTTGACCTATTCTAGGCAGGATTTTTGCCTAACTTCATGGCCACTTTTCACATGCTTCCACTTGGAATTTCAACTTGAAATACAAAGATGGATTGTAGTACACATTCCAAGCTTTCCAAATTGTCCAAGAACTTCTCAAACACCCTTGTGGTTAGGGAGAATCGAATTTGTCAATATGGGCAAAAGTCACTTTGTTCATGAGCCATTTCCATGTTCATAACTTTGCATTTTTGAACTCAGCATGTTTCAAGCTAGTTACAGGCCTCTAATCTTATTTACACTCAATAATTAAATGCCAATCCATTGTGTTCTAGCATTATCTTGCTCATTTGGTCATTACATGAAGAATTAAGCCATAAATGGAAAAAGTAACTTATCCATTCTTGTAAAGCATGGCTTTATGTCAAAAGCAAATCAAAGAAGTACCAAAGCATATCTTCTAGGCACAAGTTCAGGAACTAATCACACTGATCAAGAGGGATTGGTGCAGCATGTTTAGGGGGCCTGCATAAGCTTGTAACTCAACTTGACATTTTTTGCTTACATTAGAAGAAACTTTGCATATTGAACCCCAACTTACATTCCTGTCAACACAAGCCTAAGCAAACTTATTGAACACATTCCAAACATCAAACCTGACCTGAAACACGAGCCAACCACCTCCAATACCTCCTCATCCATCAAAGCCCATTTTTTCTGCAAAACAGAGTCCATGTTGCAGATTGACTTGGCCAGTTCATTTCCATCGTGCATTTTCATCCAAGCCACCTCAAACACCTTCCATAACATCCATACAAACTATCCCAAGCCTTGGAAACAGACTGTAACACCTCTAACCAGTTTTGCCATTTTCACTTTTCTCTCTTGCAGGTTGACTTCTATAGCTTGATACAGCAAGATTCAAAGCACACCAAGCATTGGAGAAGCATCCCTGAACTTCAAGCAAGCTGTACAAGTCCTCACATTGCAGTGAAAGTGCCTCCATTGCTGTACACGACTTAAGCTGAACAGGTAAAACTTTGAACTTCTATCTCTCTATCCAGGCATAGTTAGGCTTAAGTTTGTGAAGAAAGCATGTTCTAATCATAGCCCTGAAGCCATCCATATAGTTACTTTTCATTTATATTGTGTGTGCTAAGAGTATTTTGAACCTGAACATTGGAAAAAAGCTAGGTCAGGAATTGGGGGAGAAGAAATTCTCTCTCATTTCTGAGAGTTAGATTGACTTTTTTATATGTTTAGAATCGTGGCTTCAAACTCTACAAGTTTCATGTTTTAAGATTTGTCAAAAGATCAAAGAATCAGGATGTTTGAACAAGGTGTGATTGGCGTGCATTTTTGACAGAAGTTTGGCTGGAGGTTGAAGAAGCCTCTTTGGGCTGGGCCTGAGTTTTGTCTTTCTATTTGCACCACTTTTTCACACTTGCACCGCCTTGGCCCATTGTGTTTATTTTTATCATTTTTTGACTTTTTCTTTTTGTTTCTGACTTATTATTTTTTGCCAAAATATAAAAAATATTAAAAACATTTTTTCAACCATTTTTGCATTTTATTTGGATTTTTGTTTGTTTTATTTGAATTTATACATGTAAATAAACATATTGCCTTTTATTCAAAAATACAAAAATAATACAAAATGCATTTTTATTTTCTGATTTCATTTTATTTTATCTTTTGAAAACATTTTCTGAAAAATATACTTTTTTTTTGTAAATAATAAATATTTTTATTTCTTGTATATATTTAATATATTTAGTAAATAATATAAATACTTATATATTTATTAGGATATTTAGGATAAAAATACAAAATAATACATTTTTATCTTTATTAATATTTAACCTCAAAAATACTTTTTTTTTACAATATACTTTCTTTTTATTTATTTTTTGTACATAATTAATAAACATTGTATATATTAAATAATAAATACCCTTTTATTTAGAAAATTAGGGTTTTTGCCCTAAACCCTAAAAAATCCAAAATTAACCTTTTTATTTTTGTTTATTTGACACATAAAAAATACGTTTACATACATATAAAAATCATTTTTTTTTGCATCTTGCATATTTATTGTATTTTTATTTAATTATTGTACATCAATTATAATTTGTATATTCAATTTGGATGTAATAGTTTAGATTTAATTTTTCTTGCTAAATATCCCCCATTTGAACATTTGTACCCCCCATCCCATAATTGTGTTGTAATAATTTAGGATTTTATTTTTCGCATTTAACAGCTTTCTAAATATGCCATGATAGACATAGGGTTTGTATGCAAAAATCAACCAAAAAAATAGCTTGACCTAATTCAAAGATAACAAAGCATGAAAATGGACAACACCAATCACACTTGCACCCCTAGGGTTACTCCACTTGTTGCCTTCAATAATGGGCCATGTTGCATGTTAGGTGTCTTTGGCAAAACAAAAACAATTCAAATGATCATAGTCCCTCGATGACGCTTTCGAAAGTTGCCTCAAAATGATCAAGTCCCTTAAAGGAAAAATTGCCCAAAGACACTTGGCACCATTGCAATCATGGTCTAAACGATGACCCGCGCCTGTCCCGTTCACATCCTAACACAAGATTGTCCACCAAATACAATGGTGGAACAAAATTGTTAAAAGGGTTAAAACATAGGAAAAATCTTTGAGAAATTTAGGGGTAGACAAAACTCTTAGTTACTTGATCAAACTTGCAAAAACACTTGCCTACTTTTCAAAACACACATCACAACACTTTTAAAACAACTTTCAAAAACATTGAAAACTTTTCAAAAGACATACACCTTTGTATACATTCAAACATGAATCATTACAAAGGTTGCCACCACATTGGCCTCTTTTCAAAACATTTTTAAACCCACACACAAAGCACCATTTCAAACAATTGAAAGCACCATTTCAAACAATTGAAAATCAAAGGCAAGTGATCTAAGCAAGTAACTAAGAGCCCATGGATAACCATGGATAGAAAGGG
The DNA here is from genome assembly GCA_948472305.1 of Vicia faba. NCBI lineage: Eukaryota > Viridiplantae > Streptophyta > Magnoliopsida > Fabales > Fabaceae > Vicia > Vicia faba. The sequence continues at coordinate 361,578,301 of OX451738.1, forward strand.
TGCTAATACCTTCCCTTTCTATAATCTACTCCCCGAACCCAAGAAAACATCTCAAAGGTTTTTGCTGTGCTTTTTAACCTTTCCTTAGGATAAAATAAAAAGTCGGTGGCGACTCTTGCTCAACCGAAACATTTGCAAAAACAAACGCAAAACCCAAGTCAGTTCTCCCACCGTATCACACCAAGGATAGTAACCAAATAGTCCAAGTGCCATTAAAGGTTTTTTAGGGTTTATGTTGATTATTAAGTGTCTTCAAAAGGAAAAGAAAATCTCAAGTGAGCAAAATAAAAATGACATAAAAGTAAATGCTCAAGTGAGCAAAAATGAAAATAGCATGAAATTCTAAAAGTAAAAGGTATATAAAGCATAAAAATAAAAGCATAAAGTAAAGTCAATTGTTAGAAATTAGTGGTTAGTTAGATGACCATCTTGAAACTTGCATTTGGAACTCATTAGAGGATTGGTAGAACCAAAGCCTCCACACAACAAGTTTCATTTGCTTTATGTCAAGTATATCATCCATTTAATAAATTCTCAAGGCAACATTTAATGATCAACGATGTTTAAGTGATCCGCGTTGACCAAAATTGATGAAGATCCATTAGAGGATTGGTAGAACCAAAGCCTTCACACAATGAATTTCAAGGTTATTGGATCAAAGAGATCAAATTAACATACTTGGGCTTGCAAACATAGGTTTGGGCCACGAATAATCATTTATTCGAATCGGGATAAAATTTAGCGCTATGTTAAGCAATCGTAAGTGGACTTATGTAAAAGTCGCACCTATTTTGAGGCCGGTCAATAGCAATCTATGTACTTAATGTTTGGATAAATGATATAGAGATCATCACCCCTTAACATGTAGCACAATTAAAAAAGAAAGGGATAAGATGAAGAGGGAGGGGAATGATAAGCTAATTTGGATCACTACCTTAAATTTCTTTCATCTTTAAATTCAATCACTCATCTAGATGGATTAAAGCACTAAACATATCTTCAATCCAAAGCACCAAGAATGAATTAAATAATTCACTCTTTTATAGATTTGAATTGATGAACATTTATCCAACTTCATCTACACCACAAAGTCCATTGAATTTAAAGAGAAATTGGACATTTAAAATTGTAATCCAAATTATCCATCAAAGAGAGTGAGCAGAAAAAATATTTGAGTCAAAATAGCCCCAAAATAAGGCAGAAAAAGTATTTTTGGCACTGTTATAATCGATTGTGCTTACACAGCAACCAATTGCATCAGTGCAGTTTTTTTAAATCAATTTTCTATGACAATCGATTGCAATGTTACAACAATTGATTACAACCTGTTAAAATCAGTAGAAAACAGCATTTCAAGGATCAAATTCTTGTTCCAACCTTTCATCAAACACCTTATGATCATGGATCCAATTTAGCATGAAAATTCCATCAAATTATAAGAAAATAGCACTAATGGAATCATAAAACAGTGCTCAATGAATCAAAACCAGAAATCCACCAGAGATCACATTGTGAAAGATGATGATCCAACTTACCAAAGGTAAAATTAGAGAATTATCAAACAACTTCTAGAATTTGCTTCAATTCAACCACAAGAATCAATTACCAAAGCTTGGATGTAGAGAATTGATGAAGAAAAAGTGTTTGGATGAAGGTTTAGCTCAAAGATTAGTAAGCTTCAATGCAAAGCTTACTATACTTTTTTTGAAAATGGAGCTTTGAGTGAATTTGGTAGATGGAGAGAATTGAGAGATTTTTTAGCAAAATGAGTTTGGTTATCAAAAGCTTATGATTTGAACGAAATGAGGTCTCTATTTATAGAGTTTAGGATTGGGATTAGTGGTAATTTGGTAATTGATTCTTGGAGCCAAAAATTTAACTAATGATATAATTTTCAAATTATGCAGAAAAATTGGAGCCAAAAAGATGACTGTTTTGAAATTGCTGGCTTTTTTTTCAAAAATCATGTGTGTTTTGCTGCTATGAGTCGACACAAGAATCGTATGCATCGACACATTCTAGTTATATGACACAGTATGAGTCGACGCAAGCTTCTATGGATCGATACAAGCTGCATTTTCAACTCAATACAGAATCAATCAATTTGCTTGAGTCGATGCAAGCTTCTATGGGTCGATACAAGCTGCTATTTCAACACAATACAGAATCAATCAATTTGCATGAGTCGACACATAACATGTATGTGTCGACACATGCTAGTTATACAAAATAGGATGAGTCGACACAAGCCTCTATGGGTCGATGCAAGCTGCTTTTGTCAGCACAATACAGAATTGATTGTCTTGCATGGGTCGACACATAACACATATGTGTCGACACATACTAAATTTTTTTTTATTTTTTAAGACTAAAAATACACTTTTTTCAAAGATTGTGCACAATACACTCTGTGAAATCGATTTCACTATGGGAGAAATCGATTGTACAGGAAAACAAAAATGAAAAAAATTTAATTATTGTTATTTTTATTTACAAATAGAGATTTTAGGGAAATAATACCGGAAAACCTTCTTAGTCTAATGCTTTGACTCGGTACCTACAAAACACAAATATGCAAAGGCAAAGACAAATATTTTTTGTATTTTGGTTAGAGGTTAATTACCAACTGTTGTACCCAAAAATTTTCCCTCTCATTTCATCAACACTTTCTCATCACAAGACTCTTGGAATTCAGGATCAAGCTAGGGTTTCCTCTGCTTAAGACCCCCCCCCCCCCCTTTTGCACTGTTAACCCAAATTAGGGTTTGAGTTTGCACAAGGATATTTTGACCTACAATACCCAAATTGACTTTCATGCTTCATGTTGGACTCACAAGTTTGTCCATGCCAAGTTTCAAGCCTTGAATCAAATCTTTGCCCAGTCAATTGGACAGTTGACCTAGAAATCAGTTGTATTGGGGGGAAAGTCAATTGTGGCCAATTGACAGTCAAACCTTATGGATTTTGACCCACATCAACATTATGAACTCATATGAACCATTTGATAAAGTTTGGATCACAATTCCACAAGAAATTTGATCAGATCACCAAAAGGGCAAAATGGTCATTTTTAGGGTTTTGATTACACAAAGGCAATTTTTGACTGTTTGACCTAACCAATGGCAAACCAAGCTCACATATGGACTCAAGGACTCAATGAAATTGTCTTGACCCATCCAACAAATTCAAAAGATCTCAAATGCATAGGATTGACAGATGAATTTTTCAATCAACTGATCAAAATTTGATTGTACACTGAAAAGTCAAACTTTGACTTTTTGGTCAAAATCAAGTGCCAAGAGTTACTTTTCATCAAAACATGTCAAATTATAAAACTTGTTCACCAAGAAATCCAAAAATGCAAATTAGGGTTTAAAATGGAAAAATTTCATAACTTAGAATTTTTCTAAATTATAAAATTTTCTTATTTTTTCCTAACTTTGTCCCATTTTTTCACCAAGATGAAAATGGATTCAAACAAAACTTGCAAAATGAAAGTTGTAGTCCATCACAAAGTCTACAACTTTGATTCACAAAGTTTTCTCAAAAGAAGCTTGTATCTCAATTTATGATTTTTGGAACAAGGGTATCTAAAACTTTTAACTTAGAGAAAATTTGCCCTAATCTAGGCAGGATTTGGACCCATCTTCTTGGCCACTTTTCACATAGTTCCACTTGGAATTTCAAGTTGCATTGCAAATATGGATTGTAGTACATGTTCCAAGCTTTCCAAATTGTCCAAGAACTCCTAAAATACCCTTGTGGTTAGAGAGAATTGAATGTTGGAAGTTGGCAAAAACTTACTTTTGTCCATGACCAATACATGTTCATACAAACTTGCATTTTCAAATCAGCATGTTTGGTGCTAGCTTGCAGGCCTCAAAACCAACTTGCACTTAATAATTTAATTCTTAACCATTCAATTAAGGTGTTATCTTGGCCATTTTGACATTACATACAAGATTAACCCTTATTTGGAAAAAGGTAAAATACCATTTTTGTAAAAGTGCACTTTATGTCAAACCAAAATCCTTGAGGTATGGGGCCATATCTCTGAAGCAATATTGAAGCTATTAATTCCAGGAACCAAGAGCAAAAGATGCAGCATGATAGGAGGGCTGGTATAGGGCTATAACATCATTTCCATTCTCTTGCTTCAAGTAGAAAAAAACTTTAAAAACATAAGCAACCTCTCATATCTGTTAACACAAGCTTACAAGAACTTTGTGAACAAGTTCCATACATCCAAACAAGCCTAAAGCATGACCCTTTCATCACTCATACCTCCTCATACTCAGAATCACAGTTTTCTGCAAAACAGGGCAGGTTCTGCATTTTGCAAGCCACAACAAAATTCCATCGTGCGTTTTGTCCCAAGATAGTTCCAACACCTTCCAATCAACTCACCTAAATTATCCCAGGCCCCCATTGCAAGCTGTAACACCTCTAACACACTTTGTCATTTTAATTTCAAAGCTCTGCAGGTTGAGTTCTACAGCACGATTCAAGTTGTTTCAAAGCAAGCCAAACATTGGAGAAGCTTCCTTGGACCTCAGGCAAGCTCAACAGAAGCTCAAACACCATTGAAGGTTGCTACATTGTCCAGCTCATAGTCAACTGAAACAGGTATTTCATGGACTTCTATCTCTCTATTTAGGAATGGTTAGGCTTAGGTTTGTGAATGAAATATGTTGTACTCATAGCCCTGAAGCCATACATATGCTTAGTTTTCATTTACATTAATCGTGCTGAGAGAATTTCACTCATGAACTTTCTGAAAAAACTAGGTTAGAAATTAGGGCCAGAGAAATTCTCTCTGGTCTTTGAGAGTTAATCCAAGTTTTTTATATGGTTGAATTCGTTGTTTAATTCTCTATAATGTTCATGTTATGAGTTTTGTCAAAAAATCAAAGAATCAGGAGATAGCATTGGAAGTACAGAACGTGTGTGTTGTTTGAAACTGAGTAAGAAGATGACGTTGCTTGGGTTGGGCCTGAGTTGCTTTTGCTTTTCACACATGCATATTCAGTTTGCACCCCCCTGGCCCATTTGCTTGCATATTTGTCATTTTTTTGCATTTTATTTCATTTTTGATTTTAATATTTTATTTTCTAACATAAAAAATACCTAAAAATTATTTTCATAAATGTTTATATTTATTTGGAATTTATTCTAATTATTACTAGTATAAAAAATATTTAAAGGCTTTATATTCTTTTTTTATTAAAACCTAAAATAATGTAAAAACATATTTATTTTCATTTATTATTTTTATTCACATTTAAAAACATTTTCTTGAAAATATCCATTTTTGTAAATAATTAATTTTTATCTTTGTATATTTAATATGTTTAATATATATATATATATATATATATATATATATATATATATATATATATATATATATATATATATATATATATATATATATATATATATATATATATATATATATATATATATATATATATATATATATATATATATATATATATATATATATATATATATATATATATATATATATATATATATATATATATATATATATATATATATATATATATATATATATATATATATATATGCTTATATACTTGTTGTTAAATAATTAGGTTAAAAAAAATACAAAAATATCACATTTTCATTTTTATTAATATTTTACACTAAAAAAATTTTTTTACAATATACTTTTATTTTGTTAATATATATTTGTATAAAATTAATAAATATTATTATTTATTAAGAATTAGGGTTTCTAGCCCTAAACAGAAAATAATTAAAATTGACATTTTTATTTATATACTTTTCACATTGAAAAAATACTTTTTACATACTAAAAACATTTTTGGCATAATACATTTTATTTACCTTTATTTATTGTGTTTATTTCAATTATTGTACATTTAAATATTGTATCTTGTACATTCAATTTGGTTGTAATAGTAATCTAGGGTTTAATTTCTTGTCAAATATCCCCAATTCAAATTTGTACCCCCCCCCCCCCCCCCCCCCTCTCTATATATCATGTTGTAATAGTATAGCATTTAAATTCTCGCACATTTAAAAGCTTTCAATTATGCCATGATTAGACCTAGCGTTTGTATGCAAACAAAATCAACAATTATTTTGACCTAATCCAAGATAAACATGCATGAAAAACAAACACAATGCACACTTGCACCCCTAGGGTTTCATCCACTTGTTGCCTTCAAAAATGGGCCATGGTTGCATGTTGAGTACTTTGGCAAAACAAAAACAAACAAAAAGATCATAGTCCCTCGATGACGCTGTCTGAGTTGCCTAAACAAAAATGATCAAGTCCCTCAAGAAAATTGCCAAAGATACTTGACACTATTGCTATCATGGTCTATACGATGACCCGCGTCTGTCCCGTTAACATCCTAACACAAGTTTGTTCACCAAACACAATGGTGAAACAAAATTGTTAAAAGGGTTAAAAACATAAGAAAGATCTTTGAGTAAAGTAGGGTAGATAGCTCTTAGTTACTTGATCAAGCTTGCAAAAACATACTTGCTACTTTTCAAAACACACTCCAAAACACAATTTCAAAACCCTACTTTCAAACATTGAAAACCTTTCAAAAGACAAAAACACCTTTGTATACATTCAAAACAAGAATCATTACAAAGGTTGCCACAATGATGGCCTCTCTTCAAAACATTTTCCAAAATCACACACAAAGCACCATTTCAAACAATTGAAAAGCACCATTTCAAACAATAGAAATGCAAAGCAAGTGATCTAAGCAAGTAATTAAGAGCCCATGGATAACCATGGATATAAAGGGTGATAATACCTTCCCTTTCTATAATCTACTCCCCGAACCTAAGAAAACATCTCAAAGGTCTTTCCTGTGCTTTTTGACCTTTCCTTAGGATAAAATAAAAAGTCGGTGGCGACTCTTGCTTAACCGAAACATTTGCAAACATAAAACGCAAAATCCCAAGTCAGTTCTCCCACCGTATCACACCAACACATATACAAAATACACAACTAAGGTGCTTGGAGATTCCTCAAGAGAAAACTTAAAGATAGGAGATAGAAAAAGAGGAAGAACCAACCCTAATGTGATTTTGTTATGATCAAGTTGACATGATATGATAGGGGAATCTTAGGGGGGAAATTGGGGTACAACAGCTGCCCTTATTTAAGTTTCTTCTATCCGGAGATACGAAGGTTAAAAATCTTCGTGTTGACGCGATCGAAGATACTTAAATATAAAACAAACCCTATTTTTGTCCCTAAGATGCCATGCAATGCTTATGAGCATGAATGCATATGAACAAATTTAAAGAGACGCAAAACATCACTGGGGATGTAACAATAATGAAGAAACAAGAGCGCGACCCAACCAGGAAAATAAATCACTGGTGGATCAAAAGACCTGAATCAAAGAGGATAGTAGAATGGTCAAAGGACACACCAACTTCTACTGAAGGCGAAGCTACCGTTCACTGAAGGCAGAGAGGAAGATAACAAACATCGACGTTCACTGCCGATGGTCTACCAAATTTTCACTGAAGGTAGAAAGAGAATATATCATATCACCGTCGTTCACTGACGATGAACTACCAACGTTCACTGAGGGTAACGAAAAGATAATAAACACCGACATTCACTGTCGATGGCCTACCGACTTTCACTGAAGGTAGAAAGAGAAAATAGCATATCAACGTCATTCACTGACGATGAACTACCAACGTTCACTGAGGGTAGCAAAAAGATAACAAACATCAACGTTCATTGTCGATGGTCTACCAACTTTCGCTGAAGGTAGAAAGAAAATATATCATATCACCGTCGTTCACTGACGATGAACTACCAACGTTCATTGTCGGTAAAAAAAGATAATAAACACCGACGTTCATTGTCGATGGCCTACCGACTTTCACTGAAGGTAGATAGACAAAATATCATATCATTGTCGTTCACTGACGATGAACTACCAATCTTCACTGAGGGTAGCAAAAAGATAACAAACATCGACGTTCACTGTCGATGGTCTACCAACTTTCACTGAAGGTAGAAAGAAAATATATCATAGTTTTCTCCAAAATTCTGGCAATGCACCTAGAACGGGTCTCAACTTCTTCTTTAACCAAGGCATTCTGCCTGGAAAGGGTAATATGTAAGCTAACTCATATAAAGAGATTTCCACTTGCAAAGATTTCACAATGAGTTGTTTCTGTGAATTTGAAAGTCTTGCCATCCACTGGCGTAAACTGACGACAGACTGCAAACTAACCACTCATTGAGGAAATAGCAAAAAAGTTACGTCGACTTGTACGGGGAAGCACAAGTTTCTCAAATAAAGAGACATGTTGCTTGTTATCATGGAGGATTGCAAAAAGAAATGACTTTCTGGGGATAGAAATATGACTTCCTGGGGAAAGAGGTATGACTTCCTAGGGAAATGCCACGATATTCCTGTTGAGGAGATAGAGTCTTCTCGTGCAAACTAAATGCACAAACTAAAACTCAAAGTTTTCAGAAATCCAAAGTAAATAATATTGTCATGTAACCACAGATCCAAACCAGAAATAAACTGGAGCCAGACAGTCAACAAAGATACATCCTTTGAGAAATAAACTCAAGAGGGAAAGTCGAATCCATCTAAGCAAGGAGCGTTGCAGGAAGGCCAGAGCAAAATGTCAATGAATAATGATTTGTCAATTTTAGCCATGCATGATGTATGTATGAATGTATGAGTGTTATCATGCGCATGCTGGAAAAACAGATACACAATCAGTAGGAACAAACAAACAAAACCTCCTTCGGTACTAACAACACTTGGCTAAACTTCAACCAGAATGATCAATCCAAGAAAGGTAAAGGCCAACTGTGGAAACCAAACCTACTGCCTGCCTTTAACTTCACTAAGGAGAAACATAATTCGGAGGTAGACAAATCAAATAGATATCGGGATAGAACATCCTTCTTCCGGCTTCAATGGAGAAACCAGTTTTTCTAAAAGTAACATGCCTACTTGAGATTGCAAGACCAGCCTCAAACAAAGCAGACTGACGCTGAAACAATCAAACTTCACTGAGGAATTCAAGCTTACCTCCCTGGAGAAAAATGCGGATTGAAACTTTACATCCTGAAAACTTATTCCAACAAAAGATGCCCTGGGATAGCCTTCCTGGGGAATCAAGAAGTCAACATTATAAAAAGAGGTCAAACCCATGGGGATTTTAAATCAAACCCAGCACTTGGTGGGTGAAAACCCAAAGGGTTGACAACTGTCTCGACACTTCTTAGAAAATATACCGCCCTGGTCTAATTGCCTGGGAAATAAATACCAACACTAATGCCAATACTGCAGAAAGAGCGACGTCTCAGCACACCAAAGGAATAAAACCTTTCATCGTATGAGGGAAAACTTTGCTGGGGAGTCTGGGACAGAGGCTTCTGACCATGCAAACCCAAAATCAAAAGTGAACCAAGACTTGACTGGGAATAATGGGATCACAAACCCAATACTGCACCTTACACCAATTGGTATCGTCTTTAACTACCTGAGAAACATACAAAGATCATGTGCATACCAGCAAAATGACCTGAGAGAACCTTCATGAGGGAAATTAAACGTCTCAAAACAACCGGAGTTTGTTCATTCCTGGGATCACCATTTTTGTTGTCATTGTTTCATCACAAATCTTAAAGTAAAGGTAAATTGTAAAAATCTCTTCTTTTTTTTTTTGAAAAAATCAATTTTGTTTTTTTTTAATCTTTTTTCTTTGAAAGTTATTATCAGTAATAAATGGAGTCTTTGTAAGCTAAATAAAATAAGAACACTGAATTGGGTAAAAGCTCGAATTTCATTAATAGAATGGTAGTCTGCGAATGGCGAGACTCCATGGATGATTATAAAGTTTGGGAAATGGTAATACATAATGGAAAAGATACATTGAGATACAATGACCACTATCCCCCTAGAAACTTTTGAAATCCTGAGCAGCAGCTTATGTTGAAGTATGGTGAAGATCCGAGAAGATTGTTGCTTCAACGATCAAGTTTTGTCTGACGTAGTTACTTGCCAAGAAAATCCCTAAATTTTGCCTAAGCTGCCCTTGCGGGTTTTCAACTTAGCGGGAAATTTATTTTGTTTATGTCTCTAATTTTTGCCTAGACCGCCCTTTCGGGTTTTCGGCCTACCGAGACACTCCTTTTTGCCTAAGCCGCCCTTTCGGGTTTTCAACTTAGCGAGTTGTTCTTTTATTTCTTTAGGCGAAGTATTTCTTGACTGCGTCAGCATTCATGGGATATGGGAACTCCTCGCCATCCATAGTTTCAAGAATTAATGCACCACCAAAGAAGGCTTTCTTGACAACATACGGGCCTTCAAAACTGGGAGTCCACTTTCCCCTAGAATCAGTGTTGAAAGACATGATCTTCCCGAGCACGAGGTCTCCTTCTCTGAATTCACGAGGTTTGACCTTTTTATCAAAATCTTTCTTCATTCTTTTCTGATATAACTGTCCATGACACAAAGCTGTCATTCTCTTCTCCTCAATCAAATTCAATTGGTCAAACCTGTTCTGGACCCATTCAGCCACTGTCAATTTGGTTTCCATTATCACACACAACGATGGAATCTCTACCTCGATAGGGAGTACAACTTCCATTCCATACACCAGGGAGAACGGAGTTGCTCCTGTTGAAGTGCGAACAGATCTTTGATATCCATGTAGAGCAAAAGGGAGAACTTCGTGCCAATACTTATAAGTAACAACCATTTTCAAGTTAATTCTCTCTATATTCTTATTAGAAGCTTCAACAGCCCCATTCATCTTTGGCCTGTATGGAGACGAATTGTGATGGACAATCTTGAATTCTTCATATAGTTCTGTCATCATCTTGTTGTTTAAATTCGAGCCATTGTCAGTGATGATTCTACTCGGCACACCATGCCGGCATATAAGATTATTTCTTATGAAATGCACAACCACCTGTTTGGTAACATTGACATAAGAAGCAGCCTCTACCCATTTGGTGAAGTAGTCAATTGCTACCAAGATAAAATGGTATCCGTTCGAAGCTTTGGGTTCTATCATCCCGATCATGTTAATACCCCACATAGAGAAAGGCCGTGGGGAGGAAATCACATTGAAAAGTGTTGGAGGCACGTGGACCCTGTCTGCATAGATCTGGCATTTATGGCACTTCTTTGCAAATTTGTAACAATCAGATTCCATTGTCAGCCAATAGTAATCTGCCCTTAGTATCTTTTTAGCCATCGAATATCCATTGGCATGAGTGCCAAATGAACCTTCATGAATCTCATGCATCAACATGTCTGCTTCATGTCTATCCACGCATCTGAGCAAGACCATGTCATAATTTCTCTTGTATAACACATTTTCACTGAGGAAGAAACTGCCTGCCAATCTTCTCAATGTCTTTCTATCTTTCTTTGACGCACCACTCGGGTTTTCCTGAGTCTGAAGAAAATGTTTGATATCATAATACCAAGGTTTTTCATCTATTATCTCCTCTGTCGTAAACACATGAGCGGGCCTATCCAGTCGTCGAACTGTAATTTGGGGTATATCATTCCAAGTATTCACTTGGTACATGGAAGCCAGAGTTTCCAGAGCATCCGCCATTTGATTTTCATCTCTAGGGATGTGACGGAATTCAACTTTATTGAAGAAGGGTAATAATCTTCTAGCATAATCTTTGTAAGGGATCAAGCCAGGGGGACGAGTGTCCCATCCTCCTTTAATTTGATTTATTACTAAAGCTGAATCACCATACACATCTAGAATTTTGATTATGAGATCAATAGCTTCCTCAAGACCCATGATGCAAGCCTCATATTCTGCCATATTATTAGTGCAATCAAATGTTAACCTTGCATTAAAAGGAATGTGCGATCCATGAGGAGTGACAATCAATGCACCAATTCCTTTACCATAAGCATTCACAGCTCCATCAAATATCATACTCCAATGAGATTCAGGGTCAGGGCCTTCCTCAGGTAATGGTTCATCGCAATCTTTCACTTTCAGGAACATCACATCCTCATCGGGGAATTCATATTCTACAGACTGATGATCTTCCACCGGTTGGTGAGCAATGTAATCTGCCAACACACTACTTTTAATAGCCTTTTGAGTGTGGTACTCGATATCATATTCAGATAACAACATCTGCCAGCGGGAAATTCTCCCGGTAAGAGCAGGCTTTTCAAAAATGTACTTGATTGGATCCATTTTGGAGATCAACCAAGTGGTATGATTCAACATATATTGCCGCAAATGCTTTGCCTCCTAGGCCAAAGCACAACATGTCTTTTCCAGCATGGAATACCGCGACTCACAATCAATGAATTTTTTTCTGAGATAATAAATGGCGAACTCCTTCTTCCCTGTTTCATCCTGTTGTCCCAGAATACAACCCATGGATTTATCTAACACTGTTAGATACATAATCAACGGTCTTCCTTCTACGAGAGGGAGCAAGATAGGAGGTTCAAGAAGATATTCTTTAATACTCTCGAATGCCCTTCTGCAGTCATTCGTCCATACATAACCTTGATCTTTCTTTAACAACTTAAAGATCGGTTCACATGTTACAGTCATGTGGGAAATAAATCTGGAAATATAATTCAAACGCCCGAGGAAACCTCTGACTTTCTTTTCAGTTCTTGGTGCTGGCATTTCTTGAATTGCTTTGACTTTATCAGGGTCAACTTCAATTCCTTTCTGACTAACAATGAAACCCAATAATTTCCCCGATCGAACACCGAAGGTTATTTATTTGGATTCAAGCGGAGACGATACTTCCTCAAATGCTGAAACAACTTCAACAAATCTTCTATATGCCCTTCTTCAGTCTGGGGTTTGGAAATCATATCATCAACATATACTTCGATTTCTTTGTGCATCAGATCATGGAATAGGGTTGTCATAGCCCTCTGGTACGTTGCACCAGCGTTCTTCAACCCGAAGGGCATCACTCTGTAACAGAATGTTCCCCAGGGTGTGATAAAAGTTATTTTTTCCATGTCCTCTGGAGCCATTCTTATTTGATTATACTCGGAAAATCCGTCCATGAACGAGAATACTTTGAATTTTATTGTGCTGTCCACTAACATGTCGATGTGAGGCAATAGGAAATCATCTTTTGGACTAGCTTTATTTAGATCTCTGTAATCTACGCACATGCGGACTTTTCCGTCTTTTTTCGATACTGGGACAATATTGACAATCCATTGAGGATACATTGACGTCACAAGAAAACCAGCATTGATCTTCTTTAGGACCTCCTCTTTGATTTTTACTGCCATATATGGGTGAGTTCTTCTCAACTTTTGTTTAACTGGCAGACACTCTGGCTTCAAAGGCAAACGATGCTCGACAATATATGTATCTATACCGGGCATATCTTGATAAGACCAAGCAAAAATATCCACATACTCTTTCAACAGCTCAATCAACCTTCTCTTCTCATCGGGATGCAACGATGCTCCAATCTTGACTTCCTTCGGATCTTCTTCTGAATCCAAATTGATCACTTCCAAAGGCTCATTATATGGCTGAATGGTATTTTCCTCGTGCTCTAGCAACCGTGAGACCTCTTCTGGGATCTCATCATAATCTTCTTCTTTGGCCCCAAACACTGGACATTCAAAGTTGGGAGAGGGTGCAGGGTCATTGTATTCAACGGGTTTTTTAATTAATCTGCATATATGATTTATGATTACTTTTAGAAACTGACACATATAACAAGTGATCATGCATATTGATTTTCAGTTATTATTTATTTTGAAAGGTTTTTTTTTATTACCATTTTCCAAGAAAAAGCAGAAAATAAAGACATAATTCGGGAAGCAAAGACAACTTTTATTAATGATCTTAAAAGTCACAGCAAACAGATAAGTCCCACAGCATTAATACTTCCACCTTGGGCAGAGTGAAAGCTTTTAAAAAAAAGAGATTAACAAAACAAATTACTTTGAAACATGTATGCAAGAAGGAACATCAATGGTGACCCAGTTCTGAACCCTGACTCCATGTGTCACATAATTCGGTACTTCCTGCTCTGCTTCATCCTCTTCAGCAACATTAATTCCAGAATCAATTGGATGGAGGTAGCCTCCACTGCGAAAAACATCATGATAACTGTTCACAGTAGACTTTGGCTTCAAACTTTCTCCTTTTCCATTCTTCGAAGAGAAACCCAAACCAGTTATGTTCTTATTCATGGGTGGATCCACAATTCATCCCCAAACTGCATTATGACCATTGCGCATAACCTGCTGCGCGTCATTTAGAGAAACCACGGAATTCTCATTTCTCTTTATGTTGTAAATGGATAGGGCTTGGAACTGGGTTCCAACAGCAGCCTCATCCGCTTCTACGATACTAAAAGAGGACAAATGGGATATCAACAACGCTTGTTCCCCATTTATGATCACGACCTTCCCTTCACGCACAAACTTTAGCTTCTGATGTAGAGTTGAAGTGATAGCCTCTGCTACGTGTATCCATGGCCATCCTAGCAAACAACTATATGCGGGAATAATTTCCATGACCTGGAAGGTTATCTGGAACAAATGTGGTCCTATATGGATGGGTAAGTCCACTTCACCGATGACAGATTTCCTCGACCCATCAAATGCTTTCATAATGATGCCACTCGGGCGCATAGGTGCTCCTTGATACTTTAACTTCATGAGAGTACTCCTCGGTATAACATTCAACGTGGATCCATTATCAATTAGCATATTGGATAGCGAATCATTCTTGCAGTTCATAGATATGTGGAGGGCCAGGTTGTGATTCCTCCCTTCATCTGGTAATTCATCATCACAGAAACTCAAGTTATTACATGACGTAATGTTTCAAATTACGGTGCTGAATTAATCTAATGGCATATCACTCTCCACAAAAGCTTGGTCTAGTACTCTCATCAATGATTCTCTATGAGCAGAGGAGTTCATCAATAAAGCTAGGATAGATATATTTGAAGGAGTCTGCAGTAGCTGATCTACAATTATGTAGTCTCTCATTTTAATTATCTATAAAATATCATCCACTTCTTTCTCTAATGTAGCTCCACTAGTCTCTCCTGTAGCCTTCTTAGGTTCATCATTTTCAACAATTTTCTTTCCAGCAACAACATCTCTTTTGTACAAACGGTGCAAACACACACCGCTACGGGTCACCCTACTATTTTCAGCTATATTTCCAACATCGGGCATCGGCTGGATGGGAACTTCCACCCTATCTTCTAAGATTGTAGTGTTGTATTTGTAAGGCACGGCCTTATCTGATTTGTAGGGAATAGGACCTGGAAAACTAATTACCAATGGGGTAACAGCTGGTTTGTTATGGTTCTTCACTTAAAAATGAGCGGGTGCACCAAAACAAGGCACAATGATGTTTACCCCTTCTTCAACACAATCAGTCATCAAAAAGTCATTTCTGGGAAACGAATCTTCGTCTGAAGAGAAAAACTCATCTGCGGAGGCATACTCTTCCTCTGACTCTTCTTCCGTTAAACAAACTTCAACCATATCAATCTAATGATAATCATCCCTCTGACCTGTGATGTTGATAGTTCTGTTGTCTAACAGCAACTGAACACCCTCCCTCATAATTGAACATCCTCGGGGATCTCGACAACAAACTAGGCAAGATCCATATTAGTGTTCAACCTGACCAGCAGTATGGCAGAAGGTAGCATGCAACTGCACAAGATCCTCGTTCAAATGCTCTACATCAAAAATTCTAAATTCGCTAGGACATCTGGAAACCATATTCACTTCCTCTTCATACTCTGCCCTAGGCCTGATTATATGGATTAAGCCCTCATCCATCATCTCCTGTAAATCAGCCTTTATCTTCTTGCAACCCTGCATATTTGTACTGCAAATAGCACAACCAGCGTGATCATGCGTATAGTAGCTGAATTCAGAGGTCTGCATACATTTTCACCAAATCTCCTCTAACCAGATTAATGTCAAAAATCTGAAAGTCTCCTGGACAACCAGCCACCATATTTATAGCATTTACTCTCCCGTGCTTGGGTAGAGGATTATCTTTCACATTAGGTCCCATGTCCTTGAAAGATATAATTCCAGACTTCACCAACCTTTGCACTTCAGTCTTCAAAGGATAACAATTCTCAACACTATGCTCTGGTGCTCTCTGGTGAAAAGCACATGTTTGGTCTGCCTTGTAATACCAAGGCAATGGTGATGGTATGGCGGGAGGTGGTCGGGTTTGAACCAGCTTCTTCTAAATCAACGCCGGTAGTAGCTCTGCATAGCTCATGGGAATAGGGTCATAGTTCTCCCTTCTCTGATTATTCCCTTGGTTCCCCTGCTGGGACGGTCTTGGATAAGCAACGATAGTCAGAGCGACATTCATCACAGGAGTAACTGAGGCGACTTGCTGGTGACACTGATAATTCCTTCTAGGAGCGTTTACCCTCCTCTCTTGTATAACAACATTTGCATCCCCTTTTTTCTTATTGGTAAACCCATAAGATGGCTTCTTCACACCTCTGGATCCTTCACTCTTTGTTAAACGACCTTCTCTTACAGCCTCTTCTAAGCGGATACCCAATCCTACCATCTCAATAAAGTCACTTGGTGCGCTTGCTGCCATCCTTTCGTAGTAGAAAGCTCCCAGCGTATTCAGAAAAATCTTAGTCATCTCTCTTCCATGGGAGGAACCACTTGGGCAGCTACTTCGCGCCATCTTTGCGCATACTCTTTGAACGATTCCCTGTCTTTCTGAAACATGGTCCTAAGTTGGTCACGGTTGAGCGCCATGTCCATATTGTACTTGTATTGTTTGATGAATGCTTCTCCCAAGTCATTAAAAGTATTGATGTTGGCGTTGTCAAAACTCATATACCATTTCAGTGTCGCACCGGTCAAACTATCCTGAAAAAAGTGAATCAGCAGACGCTGATCATCAGTGTGGGTAGACATTCTCCTCACGTACATTACCAAGTGAGCACGAGGGCAAGTGTTGCCCTTATACTTCTCAAATTCCAGGACCTTGAACTTAACAGGTATCTTAACATTCAGGACCAAACATAGCTCATTCACATTCTGCCCAAATACCTCTTTTCCCCTAAGAGCCTTCATCTCTCTTTGCATCTTATCAAACTGCTCTTGAAAATCATCCATTATGTCATAGAGACCCAAGTCTTCACTCGGCGGAGGGAAAAGACGACCCACATCATCGTTAACAAACGAAACCATTTTTACCGAAGGAGGTGCAGCAGGAACACCATGCACCACAGGAGGTGTCGGAGTAACAACAGTCTGAAGCACTGAAGTATCTTGAGGACCAAGATTGAAACCATCAGGTGCAAAATTCTCTGGCGTTCCTCATGGATAACCTTGAGGCATACGGTTTTGAACAATAGCCGGAGTAGCGGATACAGAAACAGTCGGAACTTCAGTATTTGCCCTTGTTGGTTAAGGTTGAACACTCGGTGGATGATTCTGAGCAACCACCAGAGCTTCCATCAGAGTAGTCAAATTGGCCAAGTCGGCCTTCAAAGCAGAAACTTCTTCGTGCAGCTCGCAATTCTCCTGTTCTAAGTTGTCCATCTTCTTTTTGAGATTAGCCTGAGTGTTGTAGTGATGAGTCAGCTTGCTGAATGAAGTAAAGAAGCTTGGTAAGACACCTGGGTATGCATAACAAATGCAAGAAATATGTGCAATATGATGCATGATATGAAATGCATATGATTATTTTGTTATTTAATATTTCAAGGGATTTACGGTTTATAGACATATTGCAAACATCAAAATAATAACGCATTTGAAATACTGAAAAATTTTATTATAATAACTTCAAAATGGATTACAAGTTTCAATGATCCCAAGTACAAGATGAAAATACTAAAATTCTAAGAAAAAGAACTGATGGAGATCAATTTGTACGTTGGCGCTTCCCTGTGAGCCTGGCAATCTGAGCCCTCAACCTCTGGTTTTCTTCCACATGTCTGATGGCAACCTCCTTCCAATCATCTAAATCAGGAAGTGAGTAATCAGCACCTGTTTGAGGCTTAGGGGAAAATAAATCCCCTTGCCTCTCCATAGACTCCACCGCTCGACTCTCAAGGATCTCAATCAAATCGTCTTTCTCCTTCAAGTTTGCTTTATAGGAACTCTCTAAAGTCTGGAACTTGTTCTTCCAAGCATCCCTTTCCTGTTGCATCCTGACCAAAGCAAGTTACAGATCTTCTAGATCATCTAATAAGGGAGGAGTGGTATTCACAAATAGATCAGGCATGGGTGTCTCCCGAGTATACGGCATCTTTAACTGAATAGCTCTCAATCGAATCCATTGGAGATATGGCTCCAAAGAAACAACACCCTTAGGTCCCAAATCCTTCCTACTCTTCTTATTAATGTGACGTTAGGCCTTCGCAATCTACTCCCTAGATTCCCTATGGTCTTCTCCTTCCTTCAGAAAGAAACTACTCAAATGAATACTATTCGGTTTATCCCTCATCAGATAACCAAGCTGTCGCCGTGCAAGAACAGGGTTATAGTTAATTCCTCCCTTTGTACCAAGAAGCGGTACATTGGGGAAACTACCACAACTGTCAATAATCTCTACATCCTGGTAAGCTCGATGATACTAATCAATATCCTAGTGAGTAAGTGCCATGATCTTAGGAGCCCAACGGGGTTCCTTCTTGACATCCCAAAAAGCATCAGACTGAGGCATATGAGAAATGAACCACCAGTACATCAGAGGCGTGCAACAGATAATCGTTCCCCCATGATAAGAATTTCAAAGATGAACAGAGTAATAAGCATCACCCAACAGTGTAGGAACTGGGTTTCCAATCATGAAAATCCTGATAGCGTTAATGTCGACAAACTTGTCCATATTAGGAAATAAGAACAATCCGTAAGCAAGTAGAGAAAAGATGGTATCAAAAGCAACTGTACTCTTCATTCTGGCAAAGTAACGAGCTTTCTCCAATAAGAACTGAGCTGGTAATCCTCTAATCCCTCCTTTAGTAGTCATACGGGCTTCCACCTCATACTTCCCCAGATGAATCAAAGCAGCAATCTCATGTGGTTTTGGCTCACCCTCTAAACCAGTAAAAGGAACACAATCGGTAACAGGTAAATCCAATAGATAATAATACTCCTCCAGTGTAGGCATCAACTGATAATCTGGAAAAGTAAAGCAGTGATACATCGGATCATAGAACTGGACCAAGGTCGAGAGAATACCCTCCTTCATCTTCAGCTTCATGAGAGGAATAATGGATCCATACTTCTTCTGAAAGTCTGCAGAACACTCGATTTCTAGAATTAGAATGACCAACTCATCTATCTTGGGATCCTTGAAACTGTATTTCCCAGTCTTTCTCTTCCCAAAATCCATGGTTAAAAGTACCTGAGATATTCACAAATAGTCAACCTTTAAATCCCTTGAAATATTGTTTTCTTCAAAAGATGCGTATGAGTGCATGGATGCATGATGCAACAATCACACACAAGATCACACATATAAGGTTCATAGGTTCAACGTCACGAGTATGAGGTCGAAGGTACTACCCATAAGGTGTTGGTCTAAAAAGGTATCACCTGCCGAACAAGGTTCTAGAGGTTCCCAGAGTCTACATCCTTCCTTCGGATATTACCAACTTCCTGATTAACTCGGTAATTAGTAATATTCTCAAGAAAGACTCGTCCGAGCGTAATCGCGTGACAACTATTTCTGGATTACTCCGTCATAGCTTCCGCATTACACCTAAAAGACCAAGATGGGTTTGGTATTCTACGGTCCTCAGTTTCAGCTGGCTCTCGGGTCGAAAGCAGTACGTCTTCCCAATTACTCGGTAAATGACACTACAGTCAAAGGGGCCTCCACTGAGTGGGGGATCTCATGCCTCCTTTTTTGGGATTACTCCCTCAAAGTTAACATGACTATACCGCCCGTCCTATCTTAAAGTTTGCCCAAGTCCGGGTATAAGACTTATGAGTAATCACCAAGCACCCTGAAAACCGGGAAAATCTAGACAAACATATATATAACATATAACACATAAACAACAATAGCACATATACAGATATAAACAAAGATAGGCTTAACCCTCTTAGGGATGGACCGGCAAGAGGTCAATCTTTCCCCAGTGAAGTCGCCATTTTTCTTTAGCGGTAGAAGTGTTCAAGACTAAGCCATTGGATTGACTAGACTTTATACAAATCAAAAATAAAAATCGCCACCGTGCTTTATTGTTTTCAAAGGATGGGAAAAGAGCGATTAACCCAAAAGAGGGGGAAAGATTCAAGGTAAGGGTTTTGGTTATGCAAAGGGAAGGTATTAGCACCCTAAACATCTACGGTACTCCGCTGGAACCTCTTTGTAAAATCTGTATATTTTGGCTATAAAATATGTTGTATATAAAATGGATGGTGGAGGTGAGAAAATAAATACATTTTTTATGATTTTTGCACCCGCCGCAGTTGCGAACCTTTAGTGCCTACGTACCACCTTTCGTGCAATAGGGGATCAGGGTACATGTAGTTCCTCTTTTAAAAATTTGAAACACACGTGTGTTGGTTAATTTTATGAGATAAGACATCATCGCCATTGTCCATGTGGAAAACATACTTACTACCCACAATCATGAGAAAGGAGAATTTGCATCATCTCAAAGTGGAGGACATGGCTTGGATTTTAAAATCAACAATGCCTCACTCAACACCCAAATGGAAAATATCTCACTTCATTACATATTGTAGAAGTATAGTTGTTTACATCACTATAAGGATTGACAAGAGTCTAATCTTTTGAGAAAAGTTTAAAGATAAAAGCCAAAGTGGCAAAATGGTTTGAAATGAGATTGATTGACTTTTAGTCTTCTCACAAAAAATGTCAAGGTATTATTAAGTTGATTGAAATTTATTCATGAAAATATTTTGAAAATTCATGGACATAAGTCCAAGTTCATTATGAAAGTGTTTCATGTTTAGAAATAAGAAGAGTTTTCAAAAAGAGGGAGAAGATTTTTGAAATTAAAGAAGATGGGAGGAGAAGAGACTATCCTAAAGCATAAGGTAAAAGCTAGGGATAAGAACCATCTAACCAACAAGAATCCAATACTTGACATTATGAGTCAATATAGAATTCTCATTCTTCGGATTGAAACCAAGCAAGCAAAGATACTAGACCTCTTGAAAGAACCAAACTTCAACTGTATTAAGTCTTCACAAAAATTGGGCAGAGTAACGGCTGTATACGGGTGAATTCTAGATTACAAACAAAGTATGTAATCACAATAACCTGCATACAAAATAAACAAACAACCCAATATCTTGAGGTAAACCTCAAGAACTCCAGACAAAATAATCAGATAGGATCACAAGGTCTCCAAGATAGGCCAAGGTTTCTAATCCTAAGTCCAAGAAAGAGTCTCATGCTCCATAATGCCAAGGATAGTAACCAAATAGTCCAAGTGCCATTAAAGGTTTTTTAGGGTTTATGTTGATTATTAAGTGTCTTCAAAAGGAAAAGAAAAGCTCAAGTGAGCAAAATAAAAATGACATAAAAGTAAATGCTCAAGTGAGCAAAAATGAAAATATCATGAAATGCTAAAAGTAAATGGTACATAAAGCATAAAAATAAAAGCATAAAGTAAAGTCAATTGTTAGAAATTAGTGGTTAGTTGGATGAACATCTTGAAACTTACATTTGGAACTCATTAGAGGATTGGTAGAACCAACGCCTCCACACAACAAGTTGCGTTTGCTTTATGTCAAGTATATCATCCATTTAATAAATTCTCAAGGCAACATTTAATGATCAACGATATTTAAGTGATCCGCGTTGACCAAAATTGATGAAGATCCATTAGAGGATTGGTAGAACCAAAGCCTCCACACAATGAATCTCAAGTTTATTGGATCAAAGAGATCAAATTAACATACTTGGGCTTGCAAACATAGGTTTGGGCCACGAATGATCATTTATTCGAATTGGGACAAAATTTAGCGCTATGTTAAGCAATCGTAAGTGGACTTATGTAGAAGTTGCACCTATTTTGAGGTCGGTCAATAGCAATCTATGTACTTCATATTTGGATAAATGATATAAAGATCATCACCCCTTAACATGTAGCACAATTAAAAAAGAAAGGGATAAGATGAAGAGGGAGGGGAATGATAAGATAATTTAGATCACTACCTTAAATTTCTTTCATCTTTAAATTCATTCACTCATCTAGATGGATTAAAGCACTAAACATATCATCAATCCAAAGCACCAAGAATGAATTAAATAATTCACTCTTTGATAGATTTGAATTGATGAACATTTATCCAACTTCATCTACACCACAAATTCCATTGAATTTAAAGAGAAATTGGACATTTAAAATTGTAATCCAAATTATCCATCAAAGAGAGTGAGCAGAAAAAATATTTTAGTCAAAACAGCCCCAAAATAAGGCAGAAAAAGTTTTTTTGGCACTGTTATAATCGATTGTGCTTAGACAGCAACCAATTGCATCAGTGCAGTTTTTTTAAATCAATTTTCTGTGACAATCGACTATAATATTACAACAATTTATTGCAACCTGTTAAAATCAGTAGAAAACAACATTTCAAGGATCAAATTCTTGTTCCAACCTTTCATCAAACACCTTATGATCATGAATCCAATTGAGCATGAAAATTCCATCAAATTGTGAGAAAATAGCACTAATAGAATCATAAAACAGTTCTCAATGAATCAAAACCAGAAATCCACAAGAGATCACATTGTGAAAGATGATGATCCAACTTACCAAAGGTAGAATTAGAGAACTATCAAACAACTTCCAGAATTTGCTTCAATTCAACAACAAGAATCAATTACGAAAGCTTGGATGTAGAGAATTGATGAAGAAAAAGTGTCTGGATGAAGGTTTAGCTCAAATATTAGTAAGCTTCAATGCAAAGCTTACTATCTTTTTTTTTGAAAATGGAGCTTTGAGTGAATTTGGTAGATGGAGAGAATTGAGAGATTTTTTAGCAAAATGAGTTTGGCTATCAAAAGCTTATGATTTGAATGAAATGAGGTCTCTATTTATAGAGTTTAGGATTTGGATTAGTGGTAATTTGGTAATTGATTCTTGGAGCCAAAAATTGAATTAATGATATAATTTTCAAATTATGCAGAAAAATTGGAGCCAAAAAGATGACAGTTTTGAAATTGCTGGCTTTTTTTCAAAAATCACGTGTGTTTTGCTGCTATAAGTCGACACAAGAGTCGTATGCATCGACACATTCTAGTTGTATAACACAGCATGAGTCGATACAAGCTTCTATGGATCGATACAAGCTGCCATTTCAACTCAATACAGAATCAATCAATTTGCATGAGTCGACGCAAGCTTCTATGGGTCGATACAAGTTGCTATTTCAACACAATACAAAATCAATCAATTTGCATGAGTCGACACATAACACGTATGTGTCGACACATGCTAGTTATACAAAACAGGATGAGTCGACACAAGCCTCTATGGGTCGATGCAAGCTGCTTTTGTCAGCATATTACAGAATTGATTGTCTTGTATGGGTCGACACATAACACATATGTGTCGACACATACTAAAATTTTTTTTGAAGGCTAAAAATACACTTTTTTCAAAGATCGTGCACAATACACTTTGTGCAATTGATTGCACTATGGGAGCAATCGATTGTACAGGAAAACAAAAATGAAAAAAAATTAATTATTATTATTTTTCTTTGCAAATAGAGATTTTAGGGAAATAATACCGGAAAACCTTATTTGTCGGATGCTTTGACTCGGTACCTACAAAACACAAATATGCAAAGGCAAAGACAAATATTTTTTGTATTTTGATTAGAGGTTAATTACCAACACATATACAAAATACACAACTAAGGTGCTTGGAGATTCCTCAAGAGAAAACTTAAAGATATGAGATAGAAAAAGAGGAAGAACCAACCCTAATGTGATTTTGTTATGATCAAGTGTACATGATATGATAGGGGAATCTTAGGGACAAAAATTAGGGTACAACACCAGCATTTCAAACTTTTCCATATACTCCACCACTGAACCTTTTTGTTTCAAACTGAGTAAAGGTCCCATCGAGTTGTGTAGTAAACCCGGTTGAAGCCTTCGCATGACAGCCACCTTAAATTCCTCCCAGGTCTTCAATGGTGCTTGCTCCTTCCACCATTGATACCAATTCAAAGCTTTCTCCTCCATAGCTAGCACCGCCGCATCCAGCTTGTCACTTACCCTTACCCCCATTGAGATGGAAATATCTTTCAACGTGAATGAGCCATCCATACGCATTATCGCCTTTGAAAATCGGTATTTCTAACTGATGTATGCTTCCGAGGAAACAAGATCCATTTCTGCCACCGTGACGACGGTGTCTGGGTCTAGATTCTCGTGAAATAACACTCATTTCACTTCCTTCTTCTTCTTCGTAGTCAGACTCTCCACCATGTAGTGATTTGTTTCTCTCACAATTCCAAACGGGTCTCTCTTGCATCAACTGGAGAATTTGATCCACCATCACCTGCGGTCTTGCCTGTTGTTCCAGTACCAGCTGTCGAATCTGCTCCATCGTTAATTCAAACTAATTCACCCTCTGCTCTGTGTTGTCAACTCGGTTTTCCATTATGCTTAGAGTAAAAACCATTCACTGAATAGGCGTAACCAAGGCTCTAGATACCAAATTTATAAGATCAATTTTATATTTAAGGCAAACAAAAAACAAGTACACAAAAATCATAAGGAAAGTAATGATTTTTATTGAAGTACTAGAGTTCATATGGGATCTAGTAGTACAAGGTTTGCAGAAAATGAAGAAAGTGGAAAAAAAAGGATAAAGGCTCTTTGAGAGGCCTGATCTCTCCTTAGGGAATGATCCACTCAAATTCTGCACAATCTAACGATAGATCCTCTCCAATCATTTATTCTCTCATTCTTATGTGTTCCCACCAACCAGTTGTTGCCACCTGGCCAGGCCATGTGCAGCACTAACTTAACTGTATCATATACTCTCTCTCTCTCTCTCTCTCTCTCTCTCTCTCTCTCTCTCTCTCTCTCTCTCTCTCTCTTCCTTTCTTACGTGTCCTTTCATAGAATATTCCATATCTACCACAGACCCCGATCCTGTCAGTCATAACCTAGACTCATAGTTACTATCCATAATCACAAAAAACAAATATTCTAAAACATTCAGTATTTCATTCATAATTGAGAATTGTAACTGTATACAAAGAGGATGATTATACAACATCGCATTTAATACAAATAGGATAAAAAAAACATAATCAGGAGAGCTAGCTGCCGCGTATTCTTTATGTTTATTTTCTTATAGCTCAGCCACATCTTGGTAGGTAGATATTCACGATTCTTAGTTGGACAGTTAAGGAACCTATGTTGATCTCCACCATTGTGCTTTCTCAGTAGTCTCACTGAAGTGCTTGATATATCATATTTCCTCCCACGAGATCAGCACCAAAGGTGATCGACCCCCCTGCAAGTTATGGTATTTGAGTTTGAGATGCACCAGCGAGGCTACAAAGTCTAGGATGGTTGTGAATGATCTTCCTAGAATGAAATTGTAGGCACTCTTACAAATAACAACAAGGAATTGCGAGCTAACTTTTTGGACGTCCTTTCCTTTTCCTACTGATATCACCAACTCAACATGGATGAGTGGTCGTCCCATTGATTTATTTCAAGTTTGAGCCTTCATACAACCATAAGCTTCCTCTTTCTAGGCCCATCTATTCGAACAAATTTGAATAGATTATATTGCAAGATTTTTTACCGTCAATCAAGACTCAGGAGACGTCGAACTTCCCAATAGTGGTTGTAATCACCTAGGGTAAGATTTCGTTAGGAATGCCTCCCACCTTCTCATAGTATCGGAATCCTATCAAACACCAGTCATGGATATTCACTGATGTTCCTCCATCCTTTGTATGGAGGGCCAACCTCTCGACAATTTTTTTCTTCACGGATCCCTTGAAGGGAAGGTTCGCTTGAGGCTCTCCTCTAGTAATGAATATGTATGAGGGATTACCTTTGTTGGCCTCTTTGGTCGTGCTGCTAGTCTTTGCCTCAGCAGTTTTCAAGGGAGATTTTCCCTTATGTTATCCATTCATTTCTCTTTTGCTCTCTTTCACATACTCGGCCAGTCAGGATCTCTTGATTAGTCCTTCAATGGAATCATTTAGCTGGATGTAGCTGTTAGTGTTGTTATTGTGAACTTTAGGAAAAAGATAATACTTTGCTTGTTAGTCTGAGATGTATCTCTGATAGGGTAAGGGGCCGAATTCCTCATTTTCGAAACTTTGTGTTGGCACAACCTTTATAGATCTTATTCAATATGTATTCAGCTGCATGTACTTCTCGTAATGGCCCTGCATACCTCGGTCGGGGTCACCCATCCACTGATGGGCCTTCTTCCCTGTTAGGTGGCTGAAGTTGGTGTCAACGAAGACGGGATTATCAAAGTGGGTGTTCCACTTTTGTTCTAAGATCATGTAAGACTTATTCATGCTTATCATCTCTTGGGTGGTTCATACTTCTTTTTCCTACCTTTAGCCTGAAGGAGTGGTCGCATATAAAACCATTTTCAAGATCCAACACTTAAGGCCTTCTTTGGCTTCTTCTACTTTAATAACAACTTGAGTAAATCAGTTTATATAAGATCACAAACTTTCCTTCTTTCCTTGAACGATCCCACTCAAAGCATCTATCGTCATATGCTTTCTTTCCAGGGCAGTAAAATGCACGAAGAACCATTCACAGAAATCTATACATGACTTAATGTGCAAAGTTAATGCGAGCAAATTGAATTTGGAGGCTTCTTCAGCACTGAAGTAATACACTCATTCATTGACGAGTTGCACATGCTCATATAGGTCTCCCTTTCCATAGTACTCTCCCAACTTAGAAAGTTTCTCCTGGATTTTGGTACTTTGTTGTCCAATATCCAGGAACATAGAGGTGTTTCGACAGGTACTTAGTTGACTGAGTTTCTGCCTGATCCTGGGGAGAAGTGTGGATGCCTCGATCTCCTTTAGGACTTTGGGGAGTACTTTGATGCTTATTGATCTTATGTTGAGTCCTCGACTTAGGAGCTTCATCTTTCTTTGTAGCGGTTGGCTTAGGGTCAATAATTTAAGCCTTCCTAGATACACCTTCATGAACGGTGTTTCCATGTGGAAGAACATATTGAAGGCTTTCTTTGGGCGGAGAAACCTTTTATCCATATCTTGCAAATTATGTTGCTGAAAGATGTCGTACATGATGTTTAAAAACTCGTTAGAGCCTTGTAATCCAATGTTTACTCGTAGTAGTTGGAAACCAGGTAAAACATCAAGTTGGATGAAATTGAGCAAACCCAACCATCTAAGGAGTCTAGATTTGCAACATTTTACGGAGGAGGTGGGGATGGTTTTTTAAGTGTTGCTTGAGTCGCAACAACGACAATAACTTCTCGTGCAATAATAAAACGATCAACTTTGGATACAACCATTACTTGGAAGTGTAGGAATTAGATATCTGAAAATTCGAGGAATCAAAGTTTAAATGAAGCTTGATTGAATTGAACACGAAAAATTTTCGTGTTCGATTCTGAATGCTCTTCATTCAGTGACCCAAGAATGTTACAAATTGATGAATCGGAGAGCAAATTAAAATCGTGGAAACATAGGAGTCATAAGTTGATTCTTATAAAAGGCGCCATGGTTCCATACTTGAACCAGAAATTGAGTGAGGCTCGAAAGTAATAGTGGATTTGAGCTTCCGACGTGGTGGATATGGGGATGACCTACAAGGTTAGCACTCAAACGCTCAAGTCACTATGTGAGAAAGAAGAGTGAATTGAAATTGAATTTGAAACTTAGCACCTAAATTGAGAACTTCTTTGTATTTAGTAGAGAGAGAATAACAAACTTGATATTTGTCACACGTGGGTCACGTGGAGTCATTGGATGCACCTGACGTTCAGATCTCCTATGATCATACGTAGAATAGTTATCGTATGGTGAGAAGATTATGGAAGGATTGCAACTCCTCTAGACTAGTTGGTCGAGATCGTCATGGTCGGATCAAAATAGTTATTTTCACTGTATAAGTGTCTTAGTGTCAAGAGAGTAAAAAAGTTTCACCTGAGAGTTGCATATTACTTGTGATATGTTGTAATTATTTCAAGTGAGTAGTTCTCTTATTTTCTCTTTGTAATAGATTTGAAGGTTAAATCTCAAGTTAAATCTGTAAAAAGTTTGGGTGAAGGCTATTGAGATAAACATGTGTAAAAATTCTGGTTGTTTGAGGTTATTGAGTTGAGTCTGTGTAAAAACTCTAGGTATTTGGGAATTATTTTTGGATTGATCTTGTGCTAAAATCTCAAGTTTTTTTGTAAGGTTATTTGAGTTAATCATGTGTAAAAGTTCAAATTTATTTTAGTGGAAATATCAAAGGAAAATTCTTAGTAACTAGAATATGTCCAATAGTTTAGGTCGAATCAGTATAATTATATGATGTGATATTCCTATTTATTATCTCTTTACTTTCTACTATTCATCTTTTTGTTGCAATTCACTGATAACACTTTAATTGTATGCGAGAAGAGCCGGGAAAATATAAGATCTTTAAAGGCGATTTCAATTTTATTGAAAATTATCCTTAAATTAAAAAAGATAATTTCCACGAGTTTGCGAGTTGGCGCTAATATTGTGGAATCATGATTGGTGGAGGCATCAATAGTGATAAATTACAAAATTGGTCATAAATCTCTTTTGTATTTTGGACTCCCTATTGGAGGTAATCCATGTTGGCGTCCGTTCTAGAATCATTTGGTAGAGAGGATAAAAAACAAGTTATGAAGGTGGAAAAGCAAAAATATGTCCATGAGCAGTCATCTTGTATGCAACAAATATATTAGCTATTTTTTGGTTTGTTATCTTTCCTTATTCTTATTCTTAGCTCTTGCAGACATTATTTCATTTATTAGATAACATCATCTTGGAAGAAAATATTGGCTACTCAGTAAAATGTAATATCAAATTTTGATTCATGAAGACTAGATTCAAGGTCAGCTGAATCAATATTGAAGCTTAAGGTCAATCTTAAAATGAGACATTTTTCAAATTAATAATAAAATTAATATATTTTTAATTAAATGTTATTTTTAAGATTTTTTTTAGATGCAAAATTATTTATCAAATTATTGTGATCAATTTTGTTTTACTTTTTTTAATTGATAATAAAGGCAATTCGTTTAATCTCTATCGAGAGATATTGATCTTAAATTTTTTTTATTAATTTTAATTTTGAAAAAAAAAAAATCTTTTAGTAAAGCAAATTTTAACATTATTTTATAAGTTATATATACATCTGGAAAATAATCAGATTTTTTTTATATAATTAATTATATCAATTGGTGTATCATTATGTATTTGTATAATTTTTCTTAAAATTCTCAGTTTTATAAATAAATCTAATCTATCAATATTAGATTGGTCATTGTTCATTATGTTTTAATGGTCGCTCAAAGTTGAAGCAATTTGGTTGACATATTAATCAAATTATAAATATGTTTATTTCAATCTACCATATAAAAATTTTTATAGTTCTTGAAAAGACACAATTATCCTTGCTGCCTTCTTAATTTGACACGTCTCTTTTCTTTTTCTTTAATTCAAATCACACAATCTAAGACCATTTACAATGGTTGAAAAACTCAACACCCACTTTTTCAACTCCCAACACTCCACATCATTTTCTCTTTCTTCCACCTAATAACTTAACACTCATTCAACTTTTACCCTCTCCAATGGTTTTTCACTCAACACCCTACCCCACCACTTTTTATTTTCATATTCTTATTTAAATTTTATTTTTATTTTTATGATTACATAAAATTATAATTATCGATTAAAATTAAATTAAAATAATAAATATTTAATAATTTATTTTTTAATTTTTTGTAATAAAAACAAAATTTATTTAAATAAGCAATCCATTTACCCAACACTTTGTTCATATAATTAAAACGGTTTCGGCATGCAGGTCCATCACGCGGAGGATCGAATGAGCAATGCTCATTACAATACTCAGGAATTTTACCCCAATATGTTTCACCTTTCTGGTTTCTCCCGACAACACTGCTTGTTCCAAATTTAATCCACCCACTAATTAGCACCAAATTTTGTTCAGTGTTCCATGCTGGTTGCTGAGTTTTCCTGCTCTTAGGAGTTGAATCCTCTGAATTCTGACCGACTTCATTAGAAACTATCATGCCACCAATAGTTAGTTGTGTTGAAAACTCGGGAAATTCAGGTACACCACCACTTGGAAAATTTGCATTCGCCATTGTCACATAACCATTAAACGGGGGTGTTTGAGATGGATTTCTCGGCATAGATCCATAATATGTTTGAAATTTTGGAACAGAGGATGTCTGGTTGAAATTTGGTGGAAAACCAAAATTAGGTATGTTTTGAGGATGTTGGTTGGAAAATTGATTTGGATTTTGATAATAGTTGGGATTTTGATAATTGTTGGGATTTGGAAAATTGTTGGGATTTTGGTTAAATGGAAAATTAGCAGAATTTTGAGTGTTAAAATGATTATTGGGATCCATTTCACTAAAAAAAGACACTTAACTTCAAAATAAACACTAATAATAAAATTAAGATAGTGAAAAACTTAGTTTTTTTTTCTGTGTCCAAATCAAATGAACCAAGTCTCTATTTATAGAGAAAAAAAATCATGAATTTTGGTTTAAAAAAAAAAAATTAATTTGCAACGAAATAATTGAGTTCAAAGTATTAAATGGATAAAAATCTGGTCAGCCAACCAGCCGCTGCCACGTCAGCCCATGCGTCAGTGTACATGGTGTTGAGTTTTCTCAACATCTCTCTCCTCCAACACACACTCAACACTACTCTAATACAAAAGTTGTTTCTCTCTCTCTCGTATTCCTTCTCTTTCTCTTCTGCTGACGTCTTCTTATGTCTTTCAATGCTTTTTTCTTTTCCTCTTCCATTTATTCCATCTTTCTCCTCTTCTTTCTTCTCCATTTTCTTATTCGATTCCTCAAAGTTGTTTTCAGGTATCATCGGAGGAATACAGTCGTTATGGTTTCTTGTCTGGGGTTTCTCGTCTATGGTAAGCCTTCTATATTTATGTATCTTTACCTCTCTTTTGTTTTTGTTTGATTTTTTTATAAACTTAGGGTTTTGATGTTATGGTTAGGTTTTTTTTGGTTGATTTGATTATTTTGATTTTGATTTCATTTTTGTTGTTTCAGGTTTAGTGGTGTTGAATCAATTGATTTCTTGGTTTGATCTTGCAGATGATATCGATGAAGGGAGCCGGAAGAACGTAGGCGGAATAATCGATATTAAGGTAAGAGTGTGAAAAATCTGTATTCGGTGTTCATTTCATACATATGGAATACGAGCAACCCATGGACGGGCTATTCGCCAATTTTAGTAGCTTGGAGTATGAATGTTAATGGGGTTCTTAGTTACACTACTGGATGTGGCAGGAGTTAAATAAACAACATCATTTGATCTTAGAAATCTAAAAATTGTATTTTGAATATCATTAACCAATGATTCATATTTTCCTTCAGGAATTGAAAACGGGTATATGATCATTTCTCGTCGAAGTGGCTAGACATTAAGATATTTGAAGGGCGATGTCGGCGGCTGAGGTAATTTTCTAATGTCTTCCTTTGTATGTGATGTTTTCCCCATGAGCAATGGAGGGCTCCAAATTGTTTTGAATTTATACTTTGTTCTTAACTTCTCATTCTTTGTGAAATGTTTGTATGAGTGTATTCTTTTGAACTTCAGGTCTCAAGGAACATTGAATTGGGTTTATCAGCTCTCAGCGGCGAAAAAGGACCAGCATATGACTGAATTGTATTGAATGCTTGAATGGTGGATCACTTGCTTGGTGTTGAAGGCGCAGGAGATAATATCGGTTGCACTGGATAGAGCTGGAGAGGCCATTCTTTATTGTCATTGATAATACTCTCATTTCATTATCGCCGGCATGAGAAAATTGACTTTACTCAGCTGTAGTTTTAGAATTTAACCATATTGATTAACTTCGTTGATAATAATACTCTTGCTGGTAATGCAGCTCAAAGAATACATAGACGACACTATGTTAACATAAAACTGGTATGTTAAGATTAACAATTAGCAACATTCTTCTGTCACTTTTTTCAAATTTAACTACACAATTTATGTTATGGAAATTAGTAGACAGTTTTGTTTTATACTATTTATCTTTCCAACTATGCAATTGTCAGGTTTTAAACCTCATTGTTTCAATATAGGGATCACCTGAAGTGGTCTATAATAGAATATGTGATGCATTTGCTACCCTAAAACGATACAACAAGGAGGCCTTATTCCATTGTACCAAACATTGCAATCTACTGTTTCTGCGGTGCAGCAGCATTTGCTATTAAGAACCGATGGAAGTGAAGGTTCATTATAAATGAAATTCTGGTATCAGATATGTGATGTCAAAGGAGATGTCATGACACAAATATCTGAGGACAATATAAAATACAACAATATTAAAAAGCAGTAAAAACACAAGGGATTGTTAACCAAGTTCAGTGTACAACAACACCTACTCTGGGGGCTACCAAGCCAGGGACAAGTTCACTAAATAGTATCAATTCATAGACCCTCATTAAACAACCAGTTTACAATCTAATCACTTAATCATTACCCGTGCTATACTTCTACCTAAGACACACCTAGGTATGAGGCCCTCCTCAAATCCCTTCAATCACTAACATTGAAGAAAAACAGAATTATTAAGTTTTAAATACTTCAATCATTCAATACTTAAAATCTTATGAATGATGCACAATTAACAACTCAAATTACAACTCAAGTATTAAATCAATACTTAGAGTGTATTATAATTGAAAAGACTTAGACTTCTAAAACAGAAGGAATATATTCTTCTTCAAAAGTTGCAGTCAAATGAATAGGATGCAAGTCTTTATAAAGGCGCAACAGTGGGCTTAGGCTGAAAAACAAATATTCCAATCCCTTGAATATTTTCATGAAAACAGGCCAAGATATAATCCACAAAGATAATACAGATCGAAAAATATTCCTCCATATTTTTCGCAAGATATGAGTCACAAATCCTAAATAATGGCGCGCATAAAAACAGGAAACAAAATATTGGCAGATGTCAAGATATTTGCTTTGACATTTTTCAAAAACAGTTTGCTTCAAATGTCAAGGCATTGAGTAAAACATTATCAAGTCAGTGTTTTACCAAAATTGTTGCCAACAAACACTTACAAACTCTCTCCTTTGACAAATTTTGGCTAAAATATTATTTGAGCACACATTATCAGAGCAACAACACAAAAAAAACAGTTAGCAGTTAGCAGAGGAAGATGTCAGGACATCTTCTGAGACATGAGGCTCCCCCTCAGTCAGTGGTCAACCAGTCAGAGGTCAGTTAGTTTCTCTCCCCCTTTTTAGACATAATATGCCAAATAAACATGCCTTCAAGAGAGTGTAGAAAATAGAGGTACATTCCAGAATATCCAAAAGACAAGCACATACAAGTGCCAAAAAGAACATAGGTATCAAAATATATAAGAAGGAAAAAAAAGGAGACACCAGCACAAAGTCTAACTGTCTTCAGGACCAGTAGACTTGGCAGTTTTAGAGCTTCATTCACTATCAGATTCTCTTTCTTCAGTATCCACACTATCATCAAGGTTGTTATCCTTCTGCGGCTCTTTGATCAGCTTTTCAAATTTTAACTTTCTTGCTGAGCTAACTCTGATTACCTCATCAAGTTCCTTGTAGGCTTCCATTAGTTCAGCAATCATATCATCCTTGCTTGAGGTATTGTTTTTAGAGGATGCAGATGTCAAAATATGTATGGGACATGTTTTCCTGAAAACACCTTGAAGTTAAGGGTCAGAGTAGACTCCCTCTTGC
The DNA here is from genome assembly GCA_948472305.1 of Vicia faba. Lineage (NCBI taxonomy): Eukaryota > Viridiplantae > Streptophyta > Magnoliopsida > Fabales > Fabaceae > Vicia > Vicia faba. The sequence continues at coordinate 361,612,323 of OX451738.1, forward strand.
AAAATACATCATTACCACTCAGAATTCCAGGATGCTGATTAAGAATAATTACACAAATAAGAAATGGAAAGGCAATTGGAATTTTGATAGCACATGTTCATGCATGCTTAATAGTCTGATAAAAAATGTAAGCACCATAATCAAACAGTTTCTTATTTCCAACAACATAGATAAAATTTCCTAAGCCAATTGTAATGGTTGAGGTGTGATTGGTAGGAACCCAGTTAGCAGCTCCAATTCTATGCAAGATAGCATATTTTACACTTAGCTTACTAACAGGAAGCTTATTCTTCATGGGTCACTCACTCACTTGGTTTGTAGTGATGGCTTTGCACACTTGATTATCAGTCACTTCAAACTCACAATAATCATCTTCAGACCTATCCAAGTATCTATTGATGACAGCAGGGGAAAATTCTACACATCTACCTCTAACACTTTCCTATACTTTTTACTTTTATGATCAGCACAGTCAATAGGAATATTAACAATACATTCCTTAACAAGAGTCTCATAATATTTTGCAAACCTAGTGACAGTCTTCATCAAGCCAGTAAAAGAAATCAGCTCCATAATCTCTTTGCGCTCCAGTGCACCAGCTCCCAACTCTCTTTCAAGGGCAATTATTCTTTGAAATACATATTTCCATTTTTCAGTATTTCCAACAGAATGGAAGAAAATGTTGTCTAGAGGGACATCAGGTACCCTAACAGAAAGCTTCTTGCTTGCATACTTCTTCACAGGAGAGATGTCATGGACATCTTCCTCGACATCATAGCCATATTCAGCTTCTTCTGCTAATACAACTTTCTTATTACTTTTAGATCTCTTCACAGGAGAAATGTTCTGGATATCATCCTCATCATCATCTGAGGAGTCATCAGGTCTAACTTTTCTTTTGTTGGAAGGAGGAACCACTTTACTCCAGGGCTTTGGGGGACCATACATAGTCTTCTTATTGATACTCTTGGCATGGGGTACGATATTCACATCCTTCACTTTCTTATATTTGAGCCTTTCAGCAATCCCAGGCACCACATTGGTAATAAGGTCATTGTCAGATAACTCATCAACATTCACCATATTCTCAGCATTTGGATTCCTTGCAGTTTCCTTAACAGAAGGGTCCTTCTCAGCAAATGATGTCTCAACATATTGTTCAACATTATCTTCCACTTCTTCTAGAGCAGAAGTAGCAAGCTTGTCAAGTTTGCTTTCAATAACATCTTTCTTGAAGATGGATGATTCAACAGCACTTTTAGGACCATTTCCTTTGTCAGCCGGAGCAGGCATACGAGCAAGAGGAGTAGAAATCTCAGGCACAGCAAAACCTTCATTTAACACCCTATCTACCAGCCTTCTAATACTTCTATCAACATTAACAATGTCTTCTTCTGACCTATCATCAGCAACAGTAGAAGCATTACCTTTAGAAGTTTCAAACTCGTCTTTGGATTTCTTTGCAAGGGACAATCTGGGTTTCTTGACCTTCTTCTCAGGAGATGGAATAGTTGACAAAGGAGCAACAACCAGGACTTTATCAAGAGAGGGGTCCTTAGGATGGTTGACATTCTTTGACCTACAAGCCTTGGCTTCATTAGAAGAGCACTTTGAGGGAGATGAATCATGATGTTGTGACATCTTTGAAAAGTTTTGAACAGTGAGATGGAGAATAACAAGGGTTCTTTTCTATAAAGGAGAATGAAGAGGTTGTGAAAATAAAATAAGGTAATGTCGTAGCGTGTGGGAGAGCATTTGAGATAGTCTTGAAATGATTGCTTACGAAATTTGATTTGTTGGAAACATAAATAATATAATATCACATTAATGATATTCCCACACGCCCTTAATTGCTACAAACCCTCATATATGCAGATCCCTAGTTTTCCTCTTAAGTTCTCAAACTGATTTTCATCCAAAGCCTTAGTGAAAATGTCAGCCAGTTGTAATTCAGTAGCTACATATTCTAAGGCAACAATCTTTTCTTCCACAAGCTCTCTTATGAAGTGATGACAGATATCAATATGTTTGGTACTGCTGTGTTGAATAAGATTTTTTGATATATTTATGACACTTAGATTGTCACAGAATAATGTCATGACATCTTGTTTGACATCATATTCTGTTAACATTTATTTCATCCAAACCAACTGAGAACAACTGCTTCCTGCAGCAATATACTCAGCCTCAGCAGTGGACAGAGACACACAATTTTTTTTCTTATTGAACCAAGATATGAGATTATTTTCAGAAATAAACATCCTCCTGATTTACTTTTTCTATCCTCAACACTTCCTGTCCAATTAGCATCACAATAACCAATTAAGGCAGAGTTAGATCCATGAGAATATAGCATACCATAGTCACTTGTCTCATTCACATATTTAAGAATTCTCTTCACATGGTTAACATGGCTAACTTTAGGATCAGCTTGATATCTAGCACACACCCCTACAGCAAAGGCAATGTCGGGTCTGCTATCTGTGAGGTATAGAAGATTGCATATCATAATTCTGTAAAGACTTTGATTCACACTTACTCCTTTTTCATCTTTAGACAACTTCAGATGTGTAGGAGCAGGTGTTCTTTTGTGATTGAGATTTTCCATCCCAAATTTCTTTACTATATTCTTCGCATACTTGCTCTGAGATAAGAACATGGAATTCTCCATTTGCTTAACTTGTAGACCAAGAAAGTAGGTTAATTCACCAACAAGGCTAATCTCAAATTCTGACTGCATTTGCTTGACAAAATGTTGAACCATCTCATTTGACATCCCACCAAACACAATATCATCAACATAAATTTGTGCAATCATGATCTTCCCTTCTTCTTCCTTGACAAAAAGAGTTTTGACTATGCCATCTTTCCTATATCCATTCTCACCAAGAAATTATGTCAATCTCTCAAACCAAGCTCTTGGAGTCTGCTTTAATCTATACAGAGATTTCTCCAGTTTGTACACATGGTTAAGAAGGCTTGGATCAATAAATCCTTTAGGTTGTTCTACATAGACTTCCTCATTATTCAGATAGCCATTTAAGAAGGCACTCTTTACATCCATTTGAAACAATTTAAATTTCAGAATGAAAGCAACTCCCAAGAGTAGTCTGATTTATTCAAGTCTGGCCACAGGAGTAAAGGTTTCATCAAAATCAACTCCTTCAATTTGAGTGTATTCTTATGCAACTAACCTTGCCTTATTTCTAGTAACCACCCCTTTTTCATCAGATTTATTCTTGTACACCCATTTAGTGCTAATCACATTTGTCCCTTCGGGCCTTGGAACCAGATTCCAAACTTCACTTCTATTAAATTGTTCTAGCTCTTCTTGCATAGCATTAATCTAGAACTCATCAGTTAAGGCTTCTTTGACATTCTTAGGCTCAATTTTTTAAACAAAGAAACAGTTTGATAACCCTTCTCTTGATCTAGTAGTAACTCCTTTATTTAGATATCCTATGATAAGCTCCTTAGGATGATCTCTCTGGGTTCTAATTGAAGGCCCTTTATTGAGATGATTGGGCTCAAGATCTTCTTAAGGTGGATTAGAATCAATACTTCTGTCATTGGATTCTGTTGGAATATCAGACAAAGATGTTCCAACATCTTCTAAGACATATTCTTCATCATTCCATCCTCTATCATCAATAATAACATTTATGGATTCCATCATAACCTTGGTTCTGGAGTTAAAAACTCTGTAAGCTCTGTTATTTTTAGAGTAACCCAGGAATATTCTTTCATCACTCTTGGGATCCATCTTCCTTCTCAGTTCACGGTCTGCTAAGATGTAACATTTACTTCCAAAAACATGAAAGTATTTAACAGTGGGTTTTCTTCCATTCCATATTTCATACAATGTGGTTGAGGTGCCTTTCCTTATAGTGACTCTGTTATGGATATAGCATGTAGTATTCATAGCTTCAGCCCAAAAGTGGTAGGGTAATTTCTTAGCATGAATCATAGCTCTGACAGATTCTTGAAGGATTATGTTTTTGTGTTCCACAATCCCATTTTACTGAGGAGTAATAGGAGAGAAAAATTCATGACTGATTCCTTCAAAAGAGAAAAAATCAGCAAATTTATTATTCTCAAATTCCTTTCCATGAACACTTCTGATTCTGATGACATGACTATCTTTTTCCCTTTGAAGTTTTTGACAGAGATCTTTAAACACTTCAAAAGTTTCTGATTTTTCTCTGATAAAACTTATCCATGTGTACCTAGAGAAGTCATCTACAACAACATAGGCATACTTCTTTCCACCAAGACTTTCAACCTGCATAGGTCTCATTAAGTCCATGTGAAGAAATTCCAAAAATTTTAATGTAGTGAGATGTTGGATCTTCTGATGTGACATCTTAGTTTGCTTTCCAATCTGGAATTCACCACATACTCTCCCTTCTTCTATCTTGAGCTTAGGAATCCCTCTCACGGCTTCAATATATATGATTCTTTTCATTCCTTTTAGATGCAAGTGTCCCAGTTTTTAATGTCACAATTTAACTTCATTTTCTTTGGCTAAAGCATATGTTAATGAGAGGCTCAACTCTTGGGGAACCCATAAATAACATTTGTCTTTAGATCTGATTTCTTTCATAATAACTTCATTCTTCTCATTGCAAACGAGACATTCTGCCTTGGTGAAGTTAACTTTGAATCCTTGATCACATAGTTGACTTATACTTATTAGGTTAGCTGTTAAACCTTTAACAAGTAACACATTGTCAAGTTTTGGGACTCCTGAACATTCTAGATTTCCAACTCCTTTGATTTCATCTTTGAATCCATCACCAAAAGTCACATAACTGGTAGAATGAGATTTGATATCTACCAATAGATTCTTGACACCTGTCATGTGTCTAGAACATCCATTGTCAAAGTACCAATCATCTTTGGTTGATACTCTGAGAGAGGTATGAGCTATGAAACTAGCAACATTAGACTTGGGAACCCATTGTTTCTTCTTTTTGCTATTTTGAGAGATCAGTCTTGGAAAAATGAGTAGTTTTAGGATACCCATACAACTTGAAACAGAAAGGTCTTATGTGACCAAACCTTTCACACTTATGACACCTCCAGGGCTGAGATTTCTTTCTGGTGTGAGTAAATTTGTTTTTACCATGATGTTTGCCATGATATCTTTTCTTGCCATGATGTTTGCCATGATGTTCAGACATTTGATTCGATATCTTTGGTTTAGACTTGGCATGAGTGGAATTTGATGAAGGTTCTTCTGAAACAGGTTCCTTTTTCTCATTAAACCCTAGACCACTCATGTCTCTTGTCACTCTCCCCACTTGAAGAATTTCATCTAATGTGTCAGACCCATTATTCAGCATCTTGAGAGATTTGACCACTCTGTCAAGATTTAAATTCAGAGAAGTCACTTCACTTTCCAGATTAGAAATAGTTTTCAAATGCTCTTTCCTTTCTGCCTCCAGCTGAGTTATGAGTGTTTTCTGTTTCTCCCCTTCTAGGAAAACTTATGCACTTCTGAGACACAGTTCTTTGTATGAGACAGATAGTTCATCAAATGTTAGTTCACCGTCACTAGAATCTTCATCAGACACATATTTGTTTGTCAATGCTTTAACATACTTTACATATTCCTCTTCAAGATCACTCTCAGAATCCTCTTCAGATCAAGTAACAGATAGATTCTTCTTCTGTTTATTAAGATATGTAGGACATTCAGCTCTAATGTGACCAAAACCTTCACATCCATGACATTGTATTCCCTTCCCTTGAGTGGATTTTTCTTCAGCCCTTTTTCTTACAAACTCATTTGACTTAAGGATGTCAGATGAGATGCTCTTGACATTTGATCTTGGATTCCTATCCATCCTTTTTATCACTTTGTTAAACTGTCTTCCAAGCATAACTAAGGCATTAGATATTCCTTCATTTGTATCCAGATCACAGTCCTCCTCTTCATCTTCAGTATTGGTTACAAAAGCTATGTTTTTGTTCTTCTTTTCATATCTTTCATTTATGTTTAATTCAAATGGATTAAGTGATCCAGCAAGTTCATCCATTTTCATCTTGTCAATGTCTTGTGCTTCTTCTATGGAAGACACTTTCATATCAAATCTCTTGGAAAGAGACCTAAGCATCTTTCTCACCAATTTGTCTTCTGGAATTTTTTTTCTCCTAAAGCACTGACAGCATTAGCAATCTCAAGGATGTTCATACGGAAGTCATTAATGCTTTCATCATCCTTCATTCTCAGATTTTCAAATATGGTAGTGAGCAACTGAAGTTTTGACATCTTCACTTTGGATGTTCCTTCATGGGTAGATTGAAGAATCCCTATGCATCCTTAGCTATTTAACATGTGTTCATTAATCTAAAAATGTTCTTGTCAATTCCATTGAATATAGCATTCAAGGCTTTAGAATTTCCAAGAGAAATTTCATCCTCTTCTTTAGACCAATCTTCTTCTGACTTTAACTCAGAAGTAGGTTCTCCATTTTCTCCCAATTTGACAGGGTATTTTCATCCTTTTAAGACAACTTTCCAAGCCCTGTTGTCCAGACACTTTAGAAAGGCCACCATACGTGGTTTCCAATAGTCATAATTGCTTCCATCCATAGTGGGTGGTCTGCTCACAAATCCTCCTTCCTTGTCCATAGTACCAGAAAGTATCTTCCCTAGATCTCACCCAGATATAGAGCAGGATGTCTACTCTGATACCAATTGAAATTCTGGTATCAGATATGTGATGTTGAAGGAGATGCCACGACACAAATATATGAGGACAATATAAAATGCAACAATATTAAAAGCAGTAAAAAAACAAGGGATTGTTAACCCAGTTCGGTGTACAACAACACCTACTCTAGGGGCTATCAAGCCAGGGACAAGTCCACTAAATAGTATCAATTCATAGACCCTCTGTAAACAACTAGTTTACGATCTAATCACTTAATCACTACATGTGTTATACTTCTACCTATGACACACCTAGGTATGAGGCCATCCTCAAATCCCTTCAATCACTAACAATGAAGAACAGCATAATTATTAAGTTTTAAAGACTTCAATCATTCAATACTTAAAAGCTTATGAATGATGCACAATTAACAACTCAAATTACAACCCAAGTATAAATCAATATTTAGAGTGTATTACAATTAAAAAGAGTTAGACTTCTAAAACAGAAGGAATATATTTTTCTTCAAAAGTTGCAGTCAAATGAATAAGGATGCAAGTCCTTATAAAGGCGCAACAGTGGGCTTGGGCTGAAAAACAAATATCCTAATCTCTTGAATATTTCCATGAAAACAGGCCAAGATATAATTCATAAAGATAATACAGATTAAAAAATATTCCTCCATATTTTTCGTAAGCTATGAGTCACAAACCCTGAATAATGGCGCACATAAAAACAGGAAACAGAATATTAGAAACAAATATTAAGTCACGTTCAGATCAGGAGGCAGATGTCAAGATATCTGTTTTGACATCATTCAAAAACAGTTTGCTTCAAATGTCAAGGCATTGAGCAAACACTTACAATAAAGTATGTTTTATGGTTTCATGTTTGCAGTAGCATTCATTAACGACACTCATACATTTCTTCTTTTCTCTTTTTCCCGTTTTGCCTGACCCAACGTTTTGGCCAGATGTCCATCGTCGAGTAATCATCAGCTTGATTATATTGCTGCTTGATTATATTGGCCTCTTTCGCCGCAGATCTTGAGGGTTTAATATTTGCTTGATGTTTGAATTTGATTTTGCTTATGTTCATTGCCTTAGTTTACTTTTTAAATTCCTTTTCGATGACGATGAGGGTTTATTTTGTTGTCATTTTAGCTTTGAGATGAATCTTAGAATCAATTGATGAGTTTGATTCAATGTGTGATGATAATGTCCTGCGTCGGTGAAGTCTGAATGTTGTAGAGATCCAGACCCAATTTCATGTTGACTGTGAATTTTAGTCATCAATTTTGAATAATCAAATCAAGTTTATATTTATTATATAACTGTTGGAGACTTGCTATATATATACCATATCAGAATGTGAACAAATTAGAATAGTAAGTAGTTTTTCAGAAAGGCAGGGTGTGCATATCACATTTGTTGTAGAAGCTACCAAGATGGATTCAAGTATGAGAAGTCTAATTAATAGAAGTCAAAAGGTGAAGGGGAAAGTAGTGTTGATGCACATGATTTATTTTAGATATAAATGCACACACTTCATCCTTAGGATGTTCTGTAGCTCTCAGGTTTATTATTGGCACCAAGGCTGATGGTATGTAATTACTTCTTAACTTTATCATATATTCATCATCATAATCATCATAAAATTCTCAATATCTTTCTATTTATGACATTTGTAGAAAGTGGAAAAGGGGAAGTGGGAAAGAGAAGGTTTCTTGAAGGTACTGTTATCTCCATTCCCAAATTTGAATAGGATGATCTATTTTTTGATAAATGATAAATATCATGAAATGAATAAACTAAGGAGTGATAAAAGTTGTTGATCACAAATAGGTACACGGACAAAACAATGACACATCAGATATGTTCATCAACTTTCTTCGACAGCGGTCAGATCTGATTCAAATTCACTTTTGTCTCCTTATCCTGTTTGGATCTTGCATTGATCGTAATGATTTTAAATTTGAAATTGATCGTAGCAATTTTAAATTTGAAATTGATCGCAGATCTCAAAAGATTTGCGTGTTAAACAGTATCTAAAATAAATAGAATGTGTTGAATAATTAAAGTAATATTGATGAATTACTCATGAGACAGTGTTTCAATGAGCCTGAAATTATAGAGCACTAAAATTGTAACTATACTGTTTATATTCTTATATAATGTTGGTTTGTGGATTAGTTTTTTTTCTATACCAGCTAACACTGTATCATGTTTGTTTACAGGGGACAACTACCAATGGGACATCCATGGTTCTATTTCAGAAATATTTATTTTTCTCTTCTTGAGAATTCCCTTTACTCAAATTATCATGTTACTGAAATTGAAACTATACTGTTTATATTCTTATGTGATGTAAATTGCAATTACATGTTGGCTCAGATCCACACAAGGCAGCAGTTATTGCTAACAATATTCTTCATTGGACCTTGGTGTTGAAAATTCATCCAGAGCTATTGGTACTGTTGAGTGCAATACAGCATACAGAGAATGCTTTTAATTTGAATATTCTTTTCCATGAAGCTTCAATATCTTTTTGATAGATTTTTCTTTTCCACGTTCTGACCTTAGTTTCAGGCTGAAGAGGTCCCCACTATTGCTAGCTTAGCCTTCCCATACGGAATTAGTTAGTAACTAAAAGTCACAGTTTAAACCAAATAAATATTTTGTTTTTCTTATTTACGCTTTTATTATATTTTATTTAATTATATTTAACTTTGACTACTTTTATTTTTTTTTCTTTTTTATAATTAAATTTAAATATTTTTTATTTTATTTAAATTTAAAAATTAAACTGGTGATAATTCCGCAGTACACATCAGAACCCATGTAAACGCTTTCCCACTAGTTTCTCTCAAATATTTCTTCCTCCAAACTAATTTAAGTTCCCTCACTGATTTTCTTCATACTCAGATATCAATTTCAATTTCAACCTTATAACATTTTAACTTGTAAATTACTCAATATGAAGATCCTGGACTAATTTAGTGTTTATAGGGCCCTTAGTGTAAAAAATGTGAGAGATAAGAGCATCTTTATAATTTGAAAATGATCTCTTGATAGGTATGCGGGAAACTCACGTGTTTTCTCTACTTAACTTGAGAACTCTCGTGTGTCCAAGTCAATAGCTGGTGAAGAAACTTTGACCTTAAGTTGGAGTGGTGTTGGTGGTATCTCTAGAGATTCTTCTCTTTTGTTGATGATATAGTTCAGACATGCTGAAATTTAATCTTTCCTCTGTTTTGTTTGATCTTTTGCTGATGAGATTTTTCTTTTATTTTGGAGTACTGGTTTTTACTTTGTTTTTGTTGTTGGTCTTCTAATGGCCTAACGTTATTCTTTACTTCAGCAGCCTTTATATATATTTAAATACATTCATTCACCTTTGTCGTTAAAAAAAAAAAACTATTCTTTTCACCATAAGTTTGTGAAGCTGCTATTGCCACCTTCTCTCTCAACGCGGGTTAATACCTTAATTTCTCCATTCACCAAGCACACACGAAGAAGATAGAAAATGAGAAATTTAGACAAGTATGATACACAATGTTAAATATAATGTTTTTATTTTTATTCAATAGAGTACAGGAATAGAATCACACAGCATATAGGGAAGATTTCACATTGCAAGCTTTCTAGTTTACAAGTTCCTATCCCAAACTTCCAACTTTTCATAATCTAAATCTTCCGCAAAGTTATTCAAAGTTTAGTTAAGGGAAAGAATATCACCCTTTCACTTTTAACTTATCAACAGAACAATTGATATCAATATATACTCGGCAAACCATGACACATGTTGCCCTAATTATAGGGTCACACAAGTTTGTTTCATTTATGGGCAAAAGCCAGCCCCACGTGATTTTATTACACACTGAACAAATTATAAAGCTATGATTTAAGCATGTTTGTTTAAACATATATTAACTGCTGAAAAATACATAAAAAGAAACCAAAAAAAAACTATAAGCCGCTAAAAGCTGTTTAAATGGAGCTTGAAGGAATGGTATAGCTACATTACACATTTAATCATGAATAAGACAGATGCAAAACCTAGCCAAAAAATTATTTGGTGTGTATAATCATATATATGGAATGACAATTCACTCTTACAGTTGGTGTCGATGGAGACTATCGATAATATGCCATGTGTCTGGATGAAAAGAATGGAGAGCTAGCGAAAGAATTCCCTTGAGCATTGGATGTATTGTTGACGGGTTTCTTCTTTTCAATCTTTGTTTCAGCACGGAGCCAGGACTCAACAACAGACAGTAGATTAGTTGAAGATTTCAACTCATTAACATCTGATATTTTTTCTGCTCTTCTCAGTTCGCCTTCTTGTATGTATGCCAAATGAGTTGCCCATGTCTCTAGTCCATCAAAAATGTGAGTTGCATATACAATTGTAGCTTCTCTCTGCAAAAAACAAAAAACAAAAGAAAAATAATTATTGTTTTTGAATCCAACTTTCCAGCCTTTGCAAGATGGGCTCATTCATCATTCCCTAAGTGATAGTTATAGTTTCTATGAATACTTTAATAGGTCTACTGGGACAGTATACAATATATTATTTGACGCTTGTAGAACCTGAAGATCAAACTCGTTCAATATTTTTTAAGATTACTTGTTTTAGTTCTTTTGCATTGAGGACATCCTTGTTGCAGTCTTCCCACACTTACATTCAGCGTGTTTTAGTATTCAAATATACAGAGTTAGTGAATACCTGCTCACATTCTTCCTTGAAGAATTCCAATAAATCCATTCGGGTGACAACATCCAGGTCAACTGTAACCTCATCCAGCAAGAGGACCTGAAATGTCAATCAAGGGCAGGCTTTAGATTGGATTGATTATGAATCAGTGCATTAATAAATAAACACTCTGACATCGTCACACGCATAAATAAATCAAAATACATTAACCAATTATTAGATATCATATTGAGCTTCTGCTTACTCAAGTAAATCTTGTCGAAACTCATATTTAATTACTTTGTGTACATATCTAAGTAAAATATCTTTCTAAGTAGATCACAGTCTAGAAATTCTCATAAAATGCATAAACTGCTTGATAATTCATCAAATAACTTCAATTTAATCCATAATATAATTTTAAACTACAAATAAATGTGGACTGCAAGGTTGCATAACTACAAATGTTCAATTTCATCTAAAATTTAATGTTCATGATCATTGACATAATATCGCAATATTTAGCTAGTGGGTTGATAAAATCTAATGTATATTGTGAGTTTTTAGAAGAATAACTTTTGCAAGAGCTACTCTTGAAGTGTGTGCAATTCAAAAGACATAATGAATTACTAGAATTCAGAGGGTTTTCTATTTCAAGAAAAGGAGGCCAAGATAAAGTAGGTATACAAAGTTCACACTCAGGTGAAACCATTGACACTGACATTGTCCATAACAGCATAACTACCACATGCAAATTCCCTAGGAAATTTGATCCTTTATACCTTGTATGGGTGGAGAAGACCCAGACAGATTTGCACTCTACGCCGCTGCCCATCGGAAACCTTATGCATTCGCCACTGCAGATCTATATCAAGCAGATCAATCAACTTGTCTCTCCTATCTGGATCTATGCCTTCGACTGTAAAAAGCAGGAGAGCATCTAAGTTTTCTTATACATTAAGATTAAAGAGTAACTGTTTTTGGATAACCTAATATCATGTGGAACCTGCATGCAACACTTGTACGCATAACATGATTTCAGTAGTCATTATTTTACTAAATTTTATCCTAAATAGGAGTTTACCGAAGGAAATCATGATATAGTATGATTATTTTTTCTCATGATATTTAAAAATTTATAAAAAAATAGAGACACAGTCTCATTTCATAACAAAGAAAACTGAGTTTGAAAACCCACCACCAAATATCATATGTTCTGCAGAGAAGTCTCCCTGGAGTGGAATGTCTCCCTGGATAACAGGAACAACATTAATATCAGAAATGGAATTGATCAAAGCAAAGGGCTACACGGGTTACTAGAAGGGGCCAAGGCAAAGTCCTAAGCTCAATTATTATGTCCATTACCCAAATAAATAAAGAGCTTACATGAAGAAACATCAGAAAAATAAAAATTGTGTGAAAACAAAACTAATACTAGTAGAGATCTAAAGATCTGAAGTGGGTCACTAGATTTCATAGGTTCTAGCAAACACTGTCACAAGTGCTTATGCAATTGCGAACCCTATTCCGTGACAGCATTGAAAAATCATTAATAAGAATAAAATTCAAAACTCACAGCGCAGCCAACGTTTTTACTCCAAGATCCCCCCAAATAAGCAAGATCTCCACTACAAACAAGCTGCGTATCATGAAAAGCAGAACAATTCAACACACGCACAACGTCTTTCCCTCCAACCATATGTTTCCCAGCCAAAATCTTGAGCAAAGTCGTCTTCCCTACAAAATCGCAATTAACAAAGTTAACAAAGAGCTCCTAACAATTATAAACAGTGACGAAAGAACAATGTTTACCGGATCCGTTAGCACCAACGAGGAGGCATCGAGATCCAGGAGCGACGTGGAGGTTGAAATCGAGGAAAAGCGGCGGTAGTTGTTGAAGTCCGTCGTATGAGAATTGCATGCCTTGGACTTGGATTCCTCCGGTATTTTCATGATCTTGTTGTTTTTCTTTCGCCATTGTGATTTGGAACTGGAAGTAGAAGTGGGAATGAAGACGGAAATGGAGGTTTTTAAGTTTCTCGAGTTTTGATTTCGCGCCGATAGAAAGCGACCACGTTTGCGTCGGGTGGTTGTAAACGAAACCTGTGAATAAACGATAATCCACGTCGCTTCTTTCTTCCACCTACCTCTTTTCATAATGATGGAAAAGTTGAACCTCGTGTTGTTTGGTGTAAACATTTAACAAAAGAGAACGACACTTTTTTTTAGTACTCCTGAAATAAAATATTTCTAAAAGTGAATGTAAGCAAATAAATCTATACCACATCGATAGACTATCTCACAAGTAATAAAATAATGAGAAGAAACTTCAGCAAAAAACGTGCATAAAAGATAGGAGATCATACTAGGGTTTGATAACATCCATCTTCTAAACAGGTTGTCTCTAGAAGAAAATTTATCCCACTATGACGGCCAGAAAAAGACCAGAATCTTAGATGAGATTCAACTGAACCAACCTAAATCACATTGGTTTAGTTTGGTTTAATTCAATTATATTTCTAAAAGTTAATTTAACTAAATCAATCTATATCACACTGGCGAGCTATCTCACAAGTAACAAGAAGATGAGAAGCAATTTCAATCAAAAACTCGCGTAATGAGTAGGAAATCATACTAGGGTCTGATAACACCCCTCTTTAAACAGGTTATCTATGACAGAAAATTTATCATACAATAACTGCCAAGAGAAGATAAAGATCTTAGACAGAGCCTAACTATTTCAAATAAGGGGAAGAATTTAACCCTGAATCAAAGATTGAGTCATAAAAGTAGTCAAACTTACCATCTAAAAGTGGTAAGCAAAAGCCACTAAAAATTATCATCATTTGAGTGCTTCTAAATCAACTTATCTCTCTCCGTTGTAAGCGTAACATCTCTAATCAAGACATGAAACTCACAAAAAAAACATGTATCTCTTTAAGCAAATAAGTTATATTCTATCTAAAGTCCCAAGTAAAATTCCCATCAACAATCTATCAAATATCACCCATCATCCCTTATGTCTGGAGAGAGATGGAGAACAAACTAAAAAACTTAAACTTTAATGGGAAGCTTCCTAACCAAGGGTTTTTTCAAAGAAAGTATGCAAACCCGACACAACTTTTCTAATAACGCCTTAAAAAAACCAATCAGATTTACACTCATTTTTTATTCCAAGACGAGATACATACTTCCACAAGAACGATAAAGAACAAAACCCCTAGCCTTACCTCCACTATGAGAGGTGTTCTGGGTCGATCATAATGATCATTGACGGACCACTTAGAGGGATTTACATCTCATATAGAACGTTTGCAGTGCATGAGAACTACCTTACATACGAATACAAGCGATCCAAGTCTAAGATATATCTAATAAATCCCCTCGTCACACTGTCATACCCCAAATCTACTTGTCTTAAATTTACAGTCAAATATATTTGTTCACTTGATTTTAATATTCTTTAGGGTCATTTTATACTAATTTTCAATCATTACTGATGTCTAAATAATTTATATATTTTTATGGTTTAATCTCACTAAAAAATTTGTTCACTTAGGAGTATATTAAATCACTTTTTTTATTATTATTTTTGTTAAAATATTTAGTCTAAATTTAAAAGCTCGTTTTCTATTTTAATATTGCTTAGAATAGGTATTATAAAGTTTATTCGTATGGGGTTAATAATTTGTTTTCAAAAATAAATGTTTAATTAAAGGTTTGTTGTTTAAAATTCATTTTAATTTATGGATTAACTACTAAACTTGGTAAAAAGGATACTGTTTTTTAAAAATACTTTTATTTTTACAAATATTTTATGGTGGACCGGATGTCAACACCTCCACACTCATTTTTATTTTTTATTGTATTTATTTATTTTCATTATTTTTATTATTTTTTAAAGAAGTTGACCAAGTCAATTAGGGTTTCTCAATCCTGTAACAGCAATTGCGCATCTTTTTGCTTCTACCCTAAGTATTATACGAAAAAACCTAAATTCAGATTTTTGCATCAAATCGATTTGAATCTAAGATTGCAAAAATATATTTTATTGATTGAAATAGAATACACGTACAAATAGTGTCCAAATACATTGCAGAATCGAAACCCTAATTCTAAGATTACAACTAAATCAAATCTGAATCAATCTAATATTTAATCCGCTTTTAATCTAATGTGTAACAAAAAAATCATCATTAATTTATTTCCTAAACTAATTGCTAACCTAAGTCTATAAAAGCCTATTCATAAAACAAGAATTGGGGACGGAGATTTGAGACAAAAACCCTGAAGAAAAAGCCTTTGCATCCTTGCTATGAATTCCTCATCCTCGATACCTGCAAACAGAGAGAGGGAGAGAGAGAGAGAGAGAGAGAGAGAGAGAGAGAGAGAGAGAGAGAGAGAGAGAGAGAGAGACGAGAGAGAGAGAGAGAGAGAGAGAGAGAGAGAGAGAGAGAGAGAGAGAGAGAGAGAGAGAGAGAGAGAGAGAGAGAGAGAGAGAGAGAGAGAGAGAGAGAGAGAGAGAGAGATCAGAAGAGAATCTGAAAGAGGAAGTAAAGGAATTTTTATGAAAAGTGTCACTGCAGTTCAGGTAAACATAAAACTTAGCTTAGATAATTACTATGATTTGTTGTTGTGTTGGTTGATTTCTGGAAATTCTAAGGGTTGGGATTCTTAAATTTCAAGGGTTCTAAGGGTTAGGGGTTCATAAATTCATAGGGTTCTAAGGGTTAGGTGAGGGTTCTTGGGGGTTTCTAGAAAAATATATGATGTTTCTGGCAAACATCCATCTTCACGGCGGCCTTAACGACCGTTCACAAAGGTTAGGACTAAGGGTTCATCTTAGGGTTTTAAATTTTTGGGTTTGGTTGAGTTCTTAAGTTGAAGCTCAACCAGGAATTGGGTTCTCATGGTGGACATGTGGTAAGGGTGATTTTCAGTTGCCGAAATGTTAGAGAGAAGGAAGAGCCTTTAGTTTAGATAGTGGGAGAGCGAGAGAACATAGAGAGAGAAAGAAAACAAAAAATGAATTGTTGTGAAGAGGATAAAGTTAAATACTCCCCGGGTCTCCTTTCGGATATGCAATGTATGGACATCCATTGGCCATACGATGTGATGACTTCAACGTGATCACACGCGCTCCTTCTCACCATACACCTTAGTCAACTTTCAATCTCGCCCCTTCATTTGTAATACTTATGATCAACGCTCCAGGATTAACTTCTGGTAGCCTGTTGATCAAAACCAAATGCTCCAAACCTCGCTAGCTCTCCATAACATTGTTGAGTCGCCTTACTACATCCAAACAGGCTCAAACTTGTATCTGGGCCCTTGGCATGCTACTTTAGTGTAAAACACACCCCCTTGCTTTTTTCATTTGTTTTGTCTATTTGTTTATTCTTTTTAAATTATTATAATTTATGTTTTATATAATTTTTATAAATATAAGGTAAATTATTTTTCTATAGTAAAATTATAATATTTTTTTTAGATTAAGTAAAACCTTCTTTTTAAAACATTGACGAAAGAACAGTGTTTACCGAATCCGTTAGCACCGGTGAGGAGGCATCGAGATCCAGGAGCAACGCGGAAGTTAAAATCGAGGAAAAGAGGTGGTAGCTGTTGTAGTCCGTAGTATGAGAATTGCATGCCTTGGACTTGGATTCCTCAGGAATTTTCATGATCTTGTTTGTTTTCTATTGCCATTGTGATTTGGAACGGTAACGGTAGTAACTAACTGGAAGTAGAAGTGGGAATGAAGATAGTGACGAAGGTTTTTAAGTTTCTCAAGTTTTGATTTCACGTCGATACAAAACGAACATGTTTGCGTCGGTTGGTTATGAATGAAACCTGTTAATAAATCATAATCCACGTCGCTTCTTTCTTCCACCTACCTCTTTCCATAATGATGGAAAAGTCTAAATTCATGTTGTTTGGTGTAAACATTTAACGGAAAAGGAGAACACTTTTTAAATAAAATAAAGACATATTTAATTCTCAAAAGGAGAACACAATTCAATCACTTCAATTTTTTAATTAAAAAACATTACAAGCTCATTAACTTAAGTAGTTTTATTTAGTCTTTTTCGTTAATTTTTAGTAAAGAAATGTTAAGTTTAAATGGCATAGATGTACAATAAGGTTCGAAGTTCAAATGTAACTAAGTATTTGTACTATAAAATAGGATTTTCATTTAATTAGGTGTCATAAAGATGGTCACAATAAGGCTACATTAAGTAAAAACTTTACTTTATAGTACAAATACTGAGTCACATTTAAATCTTGAGTCTTGTTGTACATCCACGACACCAGACCTTAACATTTTTTTTGAAAAAATTGACGAAAAGGACTAAATAGAGTAATAGAAGTGAAGTTAAGCCATTTTTTAGTTAAAGGACTAAAGCAGACTATTAAATTAAGTTAAGGGACTAAAACATGTATTAAACCTAAAATAAAATACTACAAAAAGGGTGTTGACGTAGTATTATGCGTCAAATTTTATTTAAAACATTATAATTGTTATATTTTATTATTTTATTACAAATTAAAAAGAACATGTTAATCGATTCTCATGGAAAAAATAACTATTTGAATTATAAAGAGTTGTGAAGGACAATTCAAAATATTATGGTACGTGAACATCTTTTTTTCGAAGACCTTGAATGAAATGTGATTCTTTAATTTTTAACCTATTATGGGGGATTTATTTTGTACTCGATAGTAGAGATTTCGTATTAAGTTTTTGTTGTTTTCTAAAGTCTAATCTTATACATTACAATATCATATAATGAGAGACAATGGAGTATATGATGTAGATTTTGATTTTAAAATTACATTGGGTAGTCACGATGGTATAATTCTAGTTTTTTATCTTGACAGTTTTTCTAATATGGACATTGTCCTCCTAAAGCCAATATGTTTTGGTGAATATATTTTTTAGTAAAAGTGTTAAGGAAGTGAAAGTAAAGTTTGACATGATCGCGAGACACAAATTAGTTTTTGAATGTGCGCAAGCAGCACATACTCACAATTTTTTCTAGTTGTTTTTTAATAGGCTATACAACATATGTCACGAGTAGAGTATCATAATATCATTCGGTATCGCCGCATGATTATATAATTTCCTATTAATTATGTTTGCCTCTATTTATCATAAAGTGTGTCTAGATAGCTCTAAGAAGCACAAAGTTCATCATAAAGCGTGTGAGATGTCTTTTTTATATATTTAGACGAACGGGAGTATCTGTGAAGAAATAGGAGCTAATGAACTTCTTGAAATTATGATATATGAAGAAAAATGGGCTAATGAACTTCTTGACTAATCCACGGTAGAGAAGTGTGATACGGTGGGAGAACTGACTTGAGGTTTTGCGTTTGTTTTCGCAAATGTTTTGGTTGAGCAAGAGTCGCCACCGACTTTTTATTTTATCCTAAGGAAAGGTTAAAAAGCACAGCAAAAACCTTTGAGATGTTTTCTTGGGTTCGGGGGGTAGATTATAGAAAGGGAAGGTATTAGCACCCTTTCTATCCATAGTTATCAATGGGCTCTTAGTTACTTGCTTAGATCACTTGCCTTGTGTTTTCAATTGTTTGAAATGGTGCTTTCAATTGTTTGAAATGGTGCTTTGTGTGTGGGTTTGAAAATGTTTTGAAAAGAGGCCATTTGTTGTGGCAACCTTTGTAATGATCCATGTTTGAATGTATACAAAGGTGTATGTCTTTTGAAAAGTTTTTAATGTTTTTGAAAGTTGTTTTGAAAGTGTTTTTTTTGAAAGTGTTGTGGAGTGTGGTTTTGAAAAGAGGCAAGTGTGTTTTTGCAAGTTTGATTCAAGTAACTAAGAGTTGTCTACCCCTAAATTTACTCAAAGGTGTTTCCTATGTTTTAACCCTTTTAACAATTTTGTTCCACCATTGTATTTGGTGGACAATTTTGTGTTAGGATGTTAACGGGACGGGCGCGGGTCATCGTTTAGACCATGATTGCAATGGTGCCAAGTGTCTTTGGGCAATTTTTCCTTTAAGGGACTTGATCATTTTTTAGGCAATTTTCGAAAGCGTCATCGAGGGACTATGATCATTTGAATTGTTTTGTTTTACCAAAGACACCTAACATGCAACATGGCCCATTATTGAAGGCAACAAGTGGAGTAACCCTAAGGGGGTGCAAGTGTGATTGGTGTTGTCCATTTTCATGCTTTTTGTCTTTTGTTTAGTCAAGCTAATTGTTGTTTGATTTTTGCATACAAACCCTAAGTCTATCATGGCATATTTAGAAAGCTTTAAAATGCGGAATTAAAAGTCCTAAGTTATTACAAAGTAATCATGGGGATGGGGGTACAAATGTTCAAATGGGGATGAGACTTTTATAGGAGAATGGTATCCCAATATTTACAACCAAATCGAATTAATCGCAAATGTAAATGTAAAGTAATAGCAATGTATAAGAAAAATAAAATGTGTATCGTATCAATGTATTTGTGTATGTGTAAATGTGTTTGTGTAAGTGTATATAATTATTTACAAGTGAAATAAAAATAAAAATAAAAAAAGGTTAATTTTGGATATTTTCATGTTTAGGGCAAAACCCTAATTTTTCTAAATAAAAAGTATTTATTATTTATTATATACAATATTTATTAATTATGTACAAAAAAATAAATAAAAAGGAAGCATATTGTAAAAAAGTGATTTTTGAGGTTAAATATTAATAAAAATAAAAATGTATTATTTTTGTATTTTTATCCTAAATATTCTAATAAATATATAAGTATTTATATTATATATTAAATATATTAAATATACACAAAAATAAAATATTAATTATTTTACAAAAAAAAGTATTTTTTTAGGAAATGTTTTCAAAAGATAAAATAAAATAAAATCAGAAAATAAGATGTATTTGTATTCTTTTTTAGTATTTTACATAAAAGTATATATGTTTATTTATATGTACAAATTTAAAAAAAAACAAATAAATGCCTAAAAAATACAAAAAGAAGGTGAAAAATATTTTTAATATTTTTTTATATTTTAACAAAAAATAAGAAGTCAGAAGCAAAAAGAAAAAGTAAAAAAATGATAAAAATAAACACAATGGGCCAAGGGGGTGCAAGTGGAAAATGAGTGGTGTAAACAGGAAAACAAAATAGGCCCAGCCCAAAGAGGCTTCTTCAACCTCCAGCCACTTCTGTTTCAAAAAACCCGCACCTTCTTGTTCATCTCACTAACTTCTGATTCTTTGATCTTTTGACAAAACTTAAAACATGAAACTTGTAGAGCTTGAAGCCACGATTCTAAACATATAAAGAAGTTGATCTAACTCTCAGAAATGAGAGAGAATTTCTTCTCCCCCAATTCCTGACCTAACTTTTTCCTAATGTTCATGTCTTAAATTCTCTCAGCACACACAAAATAAATGGAAAGTGAGGATATGGGTAGCTTCAGGGCCATGAGTAGGACATGTTTCATTCATAAACCTAAGCCTAACTCTTCCTAGATTGAGAGATAGAAGTCCATGTTTTTACCTGTTCAGCTTGAATCGTGTACAACAATGGAGGTACTTTCAATGCAATGTGAGGACTTGTACAGCTTGCTTGAAGTTCAGGGATGCTTCTCCAACCTCTAGCTTGCTTTGAAACTGACTGAAACGAGCTATGGAAGTTCACTTGCAAAACTAAAAAATGAAAATGGCAGATGGGGTTAGGAGTGTTACAGCTGGTGTTTAGGGCTTGGAACAGTTTCAAGGGATGGTATGGAATGTGTTTGCAAGGTTATTAGCCAAAGTGCACGAGTGGATTGAGTTGTGGACCTCAATCTGCAGCAGGTGCCCTGTTTTTGCAAGAGGATGGTGTTTCTGTGTTTGAGGAGGTATTGAATGTGATTTGGTCGTGCTTTAGGTCTGGTTTGATGTTTGGAATGTGTTCAAGAAGTTTGTTTAGGCTTCTCTTGACAGGAATGTGAGTTGTTGTTCAAAATGCCAAGTTTCTTCCTTCTTAAGCCAAAATTGCCAAGTTGGGTTACAAGCTTATGCAGGCCCCCTAAACATGCTGCAAAGTTTGTTCTTGATCAGTGGGATATGTCCACACATTTGTGCCTCAGAGATTTTCTTGTACCTCAAAGATATGGACTTTTGCATAAAGTTGATCTTTACAAGAATAGATAAAATGCTTTTTCTATATATGGCTTAATTCTTCATGTAATGACCAAATGCACAAAATAACATCTTGTCACAATGGTTTAGCATTGAATTATTGAGTAAGAAAGGGATTAGAGGCCTGTAACCTAGCTTGTGCATGCTGATTTCAAAAATGCCCAAGTTATGAACATGTAAATGGCTATGAATCAAAGTGACTTTTGCCCATATTGACAAATTCGATTCTCCCTAACCACAAAGGTGTTTGAGAAGTTCTTGGACAATTTGGAAAGCTTGGAATGTGTACTACAATTCATATTTGTAATGCAAGTTGAAATTCCAAGTGGAAGCATGTGAAAAGTGGCCATGAAGTTGGGCAAAAATCCTGCCTAGAATAGGTCAAAAAAATTTCTAAGTTAAGAATGTTTTGCACCCTTGTTCCAAAAATCATAACTTGAGCTACAAGCTTCTTTTTAGGAAACTTTGTGAACCAAAGTTATAGATTTTGCAATGGACTATAACTTTCATGTTTTGAGTTTTGTTTGAATCCAAATGTATCTTGATGAAAAGATGGGACAAAGTTAGGAAAAAATTAGGAAATTTCATAACTTAGATAATTTCTAAGTTATGAAATTTCTTCATTTCAAACCCTAATTTGTAATCTTTGATTTCTTGATGAACAAGTTTCATAATTTGACATGTCTTGATGAAAAATGAATCTTGACACTTGATTTTGACCAAAAAGTCAAAGTTTGACTTTTCAGTATACAGTCAAATTTTGCTCAGTTGACTGGAAAATTCATTTGTCAATCTTGTGCATTTGGGATCTTTTGAACTTGTTGAACATATCAAGACAATGCCATTGGGTCCTTGAGTCCATATGTGAGCTTGAATTGCCATTGGCTAGGTCAAACAGTCAAAAATTGCCTTTGTGCAGTCAAAACCCTAAAAATGACCATTTTGCCCTTTTGGTGATCTGATCAAATTTCTTGTGGAATTGTGATCCAAACTTGATCAAATGGTCCATATGAGTTCATAATGTTGATGTGGGTCAAAAATCATGAGGTTTGACTGTCAATTGACCACAGTTGACTTTTCCCCAATACAACTGATTTCTAGGTCAACTGTCCAATTGACTGGGCAAAGATTGGAATCAAGGCTTGAAACTTGGTATGGATAAACTTGTGAGTCCAACATGAAGCATGAAAGTCACTTTGGGCATTTTAGGTCAAAATATCTTTGTGCAAACTCAAACCCTAATTTGGGTCAACAATGCAAGGAGGAGTCTTGAGCAGAGCAAACCCTAACTTGATCTTGAACTCCAAGGGTCTTGTGGTGAGAAAATATTGATGAAATGGGAGGGAAAATTTTGGGGTACAACAGTTGCCCCTGTTCAATCTTCTTAGACCTGAGGATGTAGATTGGCTTGCGCGCCTTTCGTGATCCGAAGGTGGAAGATGATTGAACACTAAAGTGCCCAGAAATTTGCACTCTCATACTGGAGTATCAGCAATGTGATGGCGGGAATGAGCTTATAGATTCCATTTGGAGAGATGGTGGATAGGAGGATGGGCTTATAGATGCCATCTGGAGATGTGACAGAATCTTGTCGGGAATGGGCTTACAGATTCCATTTGGAAGTGTTGATCGCGTAAGAGATTCCTTAGCGAGAACTTGCGTACTTTGAGAAAGGAAGATGGTTTCCTGGCTTGCTACAGGTGTTGATCTTCAGTCTCTTCATGCAGATATGCCCTGGCTAGGTACAGGTATCGAATCTACAATTAGTTGCTCACAGATGTGCCCTGGCTAGATACAGGAATCGAATCCGGAACTTCAAAAGGTTGCTTACAGACGTGCCCTGGCTGGATACAGGTATCGAATCTACAATCAATCGCTCACAGATATGCCTTGGCTAGATACAGGAATCGAATCTAGAATCGTTCATCTTCAGATATGCCCTGGCTGGATACAGGAATTGAATCTGGAATTTGTCGTCTACAGATATGCCCTGGCTGGGTACAGGTATCGAATCTGGAATTTGTCGTCTACAGATATGCCCTAGCTAGATACAGGTATCGAATATGGAATTAGTCGTCTACAGATATGCCCTGGTTGGATACAGGAATCGAATCTGGAACTTGCAAAAGGTTGATAGAGGTAGCTTTCCTGGCTGGATACAGGTGTAAACCTCTGACCTGAGAATGAAAGATAATTTCCTGGCCTGTTACAGGGGTTGATCTTCAAACTCTTCATGCAAATATGCCCTGGCTAGGTACAGTTATCGAATCTACAATCCATCACTCACAAATATGCCCTGGCTAGATACAGGTATCGAATCTGGAATTGCTATAGTTGATAGTAATCATCTTTGGATTGTCCTTTTTTCCTGAAAAGGCAAGACATTAGTTGTATGCAATGTCATGATGTATGAAATGTGAGGTCATGATGTTCTCAAAAATAAATGAGATTGTGTGATATGATGCGTATATGCATGCGTCATGGTGTATGATAATGTGATGAATGTATTTTTGTCTATGAAAATAAATCCTTGACGACTGCCGGGAGTTTGTGGAATCCTGGGCTGATGTTTTGAAGAGTGGAGTTCTTCGCTTCCGCTGGGGATGATGGTTGCAAGAATAAACCGGTAGGAGAAGATGACTCCGTTGGGGAATAAACTTGCTGGAGAGATTACTCTGCAGGGAATTACTCTGTGGGAAGAGATACTTCGCTGAGGTTTTGATGAGAGCTCCGCTGGGGATTCCACTGATAAGTTATGTTGGGGAATTTGATGAACTCCGCTGGGGATAGGAAGAACTTCGCCGAGGACGAACTTTCCGTGGTAATTAGCTGAGGATAACCCAGTTATACCTTGGTGGGAAATAACCTTTGAATGAAGCCGGGGAGACGCGTTCGTACTCTGCAGGGGATAAGCTTCCAGAATCTACTAGGGATAAGCTTCAGAGTCTACCGGGGAGGATGATTCAACTTTCCTGGGGAAACTTTCCAGGCTGTACTGGGGAATGGTTCCACTGGGGGTGTCTGGTATTCCGCCGGGGAACAATCTTATCTTAAGACTGCCGGGGATGCTTGCTGAGGAATGTCTATACTCCGCTGGGGAATGTTGAGATCTTCTGGGGATACCTAACTTCTTTAAGGCTGACAGTAGACTAACTCTGCTTGGGGAGAGTATCGCTGACTTGCTAGGGGATACTGTGCCTTTTCAGGGCTGATGGGGGACCAACTCTTCCTGGGGAGAGTATTGATGAATCTTGTCTTACTCTGTGGGGAGTTGAGGTAACTTGGTTACATTCTTCAGCCGAACCTACTTTGGTACCTTGGTGGACAGAGCAACTAGATCGCTTTAGACAATTCTTTATTGCCCCTGTTTCTGATGTCATCTGTAATTAGTCCTTTGTTTCG
Organism: Vicia faba; assembly: GCA_948472305.1. NCBI lineage: Eukaryota > Viridiplantae > Streptophyta > Magnoliopsida > Fabales > Fabaceae > Vicia > Vicia faba. The sequence continues at coordinate 361,637,228 of OX451738.1, forward strand.
CATGCAAATATTCATGATTAGCAATTAATGTCAAATGCATATTTCAAAAATGAACACTGGACGTTGTTTGCAAAACAAAACAGAAAAAGGAAAAACGATGGGTAATTTGTCTGAAAAATTGAACTTGTATTGATTTTGAAATTTGCCTGTAAATAGGCGTTTTATGTACAGGAGGCTGACGTCCTAGTAAGAGAACGTCGCCGAGCAAAATAGAGTTTATACAATTTTGTGAAAAGGAAACAAAACAGCTATGTGAAAAATAATCTCACTGGGTTCCAACTCTGCTATCTCCCTTATGTCTTCAAGCGTCTCATCACTTTGCTGCTTAGTTGAAGATGAAGCTGATTGATTGGCGCCGTCTGAGCCCGATAGTTGATGCTGAATTCTGGATGCAAGGTGATCCAATGAGACATAGTATTACGCTTTATCCCTAACTTTTGCCTGGACCGCCCTTTCGGGTTTTCAGTCCACCGGGATACCCATTTTTGCCCAAGCCGCCTTTTCAGGTTTTCGACTTGCCGGGTGTACAAATTTTTTCATTTCATCCCTTATATTTTGCCCGAACCCTTTTGGTTCGCTGGGAAGCCCTTATTTTTGCCTAGGTGTGTCAACCTAGCGGGTCTTTAGTTCATGCGTAGTATCTTTTCACTATGTCTGCATTGGCGGGGTGAGGAAGGTCGTCACCATCCATGGTGGTTAGAATCATAGCTCCTCCTGAGAAGATATGTTTAACCATAAATGGCCCTTCGTACGTAGGGGTCCATTTGCCCCTGGGATCACTTTGAGGAAGAATGATGCGCTTGATTACCAGGTCTCCGACTTGATACTCTTGTCGTCTGACCTTCTTGTTAAATGCCCTGATCATCCGTTTTTGGTACGTTTGACCATGACAAATAACAGTGAGTCTCTTTTCGTCAATTAGGTTTAATTGATCAAGCCAAGTCTGGATCCAGTCACCTTCGCTCAAACCTGCATCCTTCATTATCCGGAGAGAGGGTATCTGGACTTCAATAGGCAAGACTGCCTCCATGCCATAGACCAAGGAAAAGGGAGTTTCCCCTGTTGACGTCCGTGCTGAGGTACGGTACCCATGAAGAGCAAACGGTAACATTTCGTGTCAATCTTTGTAGGTCACTGTCATCTTCTGCACAATCTTCTTGATGTTCTTATTCGCTGCTTCTACAGCCCCATTCATCTTCGGCCGGTAGGGAGAAGAGTTGTGGTGCTGTATCCTGAGTTGCTCGCAGAGCTCAGTGATCATCTTGTTGTTAAGATTGGTACCATTATCCGTAATGATCCTCTCAAGTACACCGTATCGACAGATCAGGTTGTGCCGAATGAACCGTGCCACGACATTCTTGGTTACCGTAGCGTAGGAAGCTGCTTCAACCCACTTCGTGAAGTAATCAATCGCTACCAAGATGAAGCGATGCCCGTTGGATGCCGTAGGTTTGATCTCGCCGATCATATCAATGCCCCACATTGCAAAGGGCCAAGGTGCTGTCAAGACATTCAGAGGAACCGGAGGAATGTGCACCTTATCAGCATATATCTGGCATTTATGACAAGTTCGGGAGTGCTGATAACAGTCGGCTTCCATTGTGGACCAGAAATATCCTGCCCGAAGGATTTTCTTTGCCATGGTATGTCCACTGGAATGTGTTCCGAAGGTACCTTCATGTAGCTCTGCCATGATCCTTTCTGCTTCAGTCTTATCCACACAACGTAGTAAGGTTGAATCATGGTTTCGCTTGTAGAGAATACCATTGCTGAGGAAGAACTTTGTCGCAAACCTTCTCAGGAACTATTTGTCATTAACAGATGCACCGTCGGGGTATTCTTGAGCTTCCAAGTACCTCTTCACTTCATGATACCAAGGTTTTTCAGTTACCTCTTCAGTCTCAAGATCGCAGCAATGTGCAGGTTTGTCCAACTTCCAAATGATGATCTGGGGCGCCTAGTTGTCCCATTTTACTTTGAACATAAAAGACATCGTAGCCAACGCGTCCGCTAACTGATTCTCCTCTCTTGGGAAGTGTTCAAAAGTTATCTCTTCGAAGTGGGGAATCAACGTCAATACATACTCCTTGTAAGGAATAAGATTCGGGTGTTTCGTATCCCACTCGCCTTTGACCTGATTGATCACGAGAGAGGAATCTCCGAAGACACTCAGAAACTTGACCCTTAAGTCAATTGCAGCTTGAAGACCCATGATGCATGCCTCATACTCTGCCATGTTGTTGGTGCAGTTGAAACATAGTCGGGCGGTGAGTGGAGTATGAGTGCCTTTAGGAGATTTGATCCCAGCGCCGATACCATTACCCAAAGCGTTCGAGGCTCCGTCAAAGTGCATAGACCATCTGGATCCTTCCTCAGGTCCTTCATCCGGTCCAGGTACTTCACAATCAGTCACTACCATGATATCCTCGTCTGGAAATTCAAAGTTCATCGACTGGTAGTCGTCCACTGCCTGATGTGCCAAATGGTCTGCCAATACACTTCCCTTGATTGCTTTTTGAGTCGTGTACTGGATGTCATATTCCGTCAAGATCATCTGCCATCTTGCTATTCTTCCAGACAAGGCAGGCTTTTCGAATATATACTTGATTGGATCCATTTTTGAAATCAACAGAGTAGTGTGAGTCAACATATACTGTCTCAGCCGGCGAGCAGCCCATACCAAAGCGCAGCAAGTTTTCTCGAGCAGTGAGTATCGGGTCTCACAGTCGGTAAACTTTTTTCTAAGGTAATAAATGGCGTGTTCTTTTCGGCCAGACTCATCATGTTGTTCCAACACACACCCCATTGAGTTGTCAAGTACTGTCAAGTATAAGATTAGAGGTCTCCCTTCAACCGGCGGCATAAGAATGGGTGGTTCTTGGAGATACTCTTTGATCTTTTCGAAAGCGGCCTGACATTCATCGTTCCAACGTACTACTTGATCTTTCTTCAGCGGTTTGAAGATTGGTTCACAGGTAGCAGTTAGATGCGAGATGAATCGGGCAATGTAGTTCAACCATCTTAGAAAGCCTCTGACTTCTTTCTCTGTATTGGGAGTTGGCATCTCTTGTATGGCTTTCACTTTGGCAGGGTCCACTTGAATTCCCTTGTCGCTTACGACGAAGCCTAGCAATTTTCCAGATCTCACCCCAAAGGTGCATTTGTTTGGGTTCAACCTTAGCTTGTACAACTTCAGACGGTCAAACAGCTTACGTAGATGGTCAAGGTGTTCCTCCTCAGTTTGGGACCTTGCAATCATATCGTCGACGTATACTTCTATCTCATGATGGATCATGTCATGAAATAAAGCAACCATGGCACGTTGGTAGGTTGCCCCAGCATTTTTCAACCCAAAAGGCATGACCTTGTAGCAAAAGGTGCCCCACTGAGTAACAAAAGTGGTCTTCTCCATGTCTTCAGGAGCCATCTTGATCTGATTATAACCGGAGAAGCCGTCCATGAAGGATAATACTTATGCTGAGCAGTGTTGTCAACCAGAACGTCGATATGAGGCAGAGGGAAATCATACTTAGGGCTCGCCCTGTTCAAATCCCTGTAATCAACACACATTCGGACCTTACCATCCTTCTTCGGCACTGGAACCACGTTGGCAACCCACTGAGGGTAAGAAGTCACTGCTAGAAACCCGGCATCAAATTGTTTCATAACCTCGGCTTTGATTTTCTCGGACATCTCTGGACGCATACGGCGGACCTTCTGTTTTACCGGAGGGTATTCTTCCTTTGTAGGCAAGTGATGAACCATAATGTCGGTATCCAACCCAGGGATGTCTTCGTAAGACCAAGCAAAGATTTCCACATAGTCATGCAGCATCTGAATCAACCGTTATTTCACACTGAGCTCTAGATTGGCACCAATCTTGACTTCCTTTCTGTCTGTCTCAGTACCCAGATTTACCGTTTCCACTGGATCTTCATGTGGCTGAATGACCCTCTCTTCCTGGAGTAGTAGTCTTGCAAGCTCACCAGGCACTTCGCAATCATCTTTACCTTCGTCTTCGGCTAAGTTGATCGGACTTTCGAAGTCATAACTGGCAGTAGCAGAGTCGTTACCAGTGAGATCCAGAGTGGATTGGAACCTGTATAAGCGAGTGTGTGTAAATATAGATGTTTTGCAATATATAATAATAAAGAAAGAAAAGGAGCGCAAGATTTTGAAATGCAACAAATGTCCAATGTTTTTATTGATGATATATGAAAATGACACACAAAAGCCCTCACAAATGAAGCCACGGTGCCCCGGGTAAGACACTGAGCCATAAAAGTTTCAAAATATTGTTTGTTACAAATTCAAAACAAAAGAAGTCATTACTGAGTGACAAAAGTAATAGGTGTGAAGTCTTTGGCAGTCCAGTTGCTTGGTCCACCGTCAGTTGTTGGGTAGATCCAACTGTCGAATTCAGATTCCTCCACGTCGTCTTCAATAGCATTTACTCCCGGGTTGGTGATGAACACAAGAGGTCTTCCAATCCTTGCCTTACGAACAACCCTCTGAGCTTCTGCAGTGAAACCCAGACCAAACTTGTCAGTCTTCGGAGTGAAATCAGGAAGTCGGCCCCAGTTTATGCACTCACCCTTCTCAATAACAGCCCGAGCATCCTTTAAGGAAGCCATTTTCAAAGGAGGGTCTTCAATCACAGTCTCAGCTGATGCCAGTGTCTGAGGAACTTCTTCAAAGTGCTGGAATGGAGTCTCAATGAATTCCCCATCCATTTCTATGTACCGGAACGAGTTGAGGTGGCTGACCATATATTCTTCTTCCCCCTGAACTGTAACAATTTTCCCTCTGACCGGGTACTTAAGCTTCTGATGTAGTGTGGAGGTCACCGCTCCAGCCTTGTGGATCCATGGACGACCCAGCAAACAAGAATAGGATGGTCGGATATCCATCACATAGAACGTTGAATCAAAAACTTGAGAACCAACCCTGATTGGGATGTCAACTTCCCCATGTACCATCCTTTTTGAACCGTCAAAGGCCCGGACAACAATGTTACTAGGCTTGAGCTCCAGACCCTCACAATCCAACCTGTCTAGGGCCTTCTTGGGTAATACGTTCAATGAAGAACTGGTGTCTACCAACACATGGGAAAGAGTAGTGCCCTGGCATTCAATGGAGACATGCAGGGCATCGTTATGGTTCTTTCCTTTGGCGGTCAGATCGGCGTCAGAGAAGCCCAAACCATTATCAGCAGTCAAGTTGGCCATACAATCGGTAAATTGATCAGCAGAAGTTTCTTGTGGCACATGGGCCGTCTTCAGGAAGGAAATCAGGGCCTTGGCATGGGCCTCTGAACACAACAACAATGACAGCATAGAAATCTTTGATGGGGTGTGCCCCAGCTGCTCAACTACATTGAAATCACTCTTCTTGATAATCTTGAGAATCTCTTCCATCTCTTGCTGGGAAGCTTCAACATTGGTTGTCTTTGGTGCCTCCGTCAGGGCAGGAAAATCAGTAGCAATCCCTTTGCCCCGAGCATCAGATGACTCGGCAGCAAGGGTAGAAACAGGAACTTGATCAGGAAGGGGAGCAGGCACACTTGCAGGTGTGATGATAAGAGGTCTCTGAATAGCTGGTGGCGCAATATCTGGTGAGAACAACCTACCACTACGAGTAACTTTGGCAAGCCCGGTGATGTTACTGACACCGGTACTAGTATCAAACTCTTGCTTTACTCCAAGGACATAGACATCTGCCCCATAGTGCCATGGGACAGCTTTGTCGGATGTATAAGGGAGAGGCCCCAGAACAGTGATGATGATAGGAGCAATCTTCTGAGTGGACATGATTTTGACAGGCTTCTTTGAGGGAGCCTTGGGAGGGTTGTTGAAAATAGTGACAATAGAAACTTCTTCAGCAGGGATAGCAGGAACAACAATCTTCTCGAACAAGATTTCTTTGCTATCCATCAGGCTTTGGATACCTGATTTCAGCAAAGGACAACCAACAGGCGAAACAGCACATAGAAGGCAACCTTTACCACATCCCGGAAATAAACCGGCTAGCAACAGGTTCCTCTTGACAGTCAACAACGTAGTAAAAATATCATCCACGGAGGCCACATACAGGTCTTCTTCCACAGCATTCACTCCATGCTGGGGCATGGGAGCGGTCACAACATTGGGTCTTTCGGGCGCCTCGAACTGTATTTCTTTAGCATCAATAAGGTCCTGAACCTTATTCCTCAGAGCCCAACAATCGTCCGTAGTATGCCCCGGGCTATCAGAGTGATAAGCGCAACGGGCGTTGGGGTTGTACTTTGGAGAAGCTGTGTTCACTACCTTCGGAGCTTCTTTGACAGTTACCAGATTGGTTTACAGTAGTTGCGGCAAAATCTAAGACAGGGTCATGCTGAGCCGAGTGTACTGCCTTTTGGGTCTCTCACCCCTTGGTTGGTTATATTGCTGAGGAGCAGCAGCAGGCTTTGAAATTACCAATGCATTGACAGCTTGGCGGCGTTCCGGTTTATTTTGTCTTCTGGGATCATAAACAGCATTGGCTTCCTTCTTGAAGGGCTTCTTTTCAGTACTCGAGGAGGCACCTTTCTGTATCTTCCCTGACTTGATACCAGCTTCTATTCTCTCACCAGTCAAGATCAAATCTGTAAACCCAGCAGAAGAATTACCAATCAGATGGTTGAAGAACGGACCTGACAGGGTCCCCAGGAACATGTCAACAAGTTCACGGTCAATCAGCGGTGGTTGCACCTTGCCAGCCAGGTCTCTCCACTTTTGCGCATACTCCTTGAATCCTTCGCCCGTCCCTAGTGACATACCCTGGAGTTGGGTACGCATGGGAGCGAGGTCGGAATTGTACTGATACTGCTTATAAAAATCAGTAGCCAAGTCCTCCCAGTTTCGGATACTGGCTTCATCCAGCTGATAGAACCACTCAAGTTGAGCCCCTGAAAGGATATCCTGGAAGAAATGGATCCAAAGGTTCTTGTCTGCAGTGTAAGGTTGGATCTTCCTTACATATGATCTGAGATGCAGCTTAGGGTAGGAAGCCCCGTCGTACTTTGCAAAGGCAGGTGCCTTGAACTTGTGTGGGATCACCACCCCAGAAGTTAAACCTAGATCTCCAAAATCCAGCCCTGACACATTTTGAATCTCCATGGCACTTAAACGGTCCTCTAGTTGCTTGTACCTGTCTTCAGCATGAGGGTATTGTTCATCATTGTAATCCGTCTCGTTGTCGGAGACCACAGGACTAGGAGCCCTTCCCCCTTGGGGACTGTCTTTCTCCGCAGAGGAAGTACCCTGATCAGCCTCATTCTGCAGTGCATTCCCAAACCTCCGTCCAGTGTTAAATAGTGCAGTCCTCTTCTTTTTCTTCTTCTTCAAGAGCAGAGTCTCCAACTCCTGTTGACCCTGGGCTAAGCTCATGACCAACTCCTGAAACTGGGCGTTCTGGGCCTGGAGGGCCTTGATAGCTTGTTCGGTAGTAGGCTCGGAAGACATGATGATTGAATGCTGAAATAAACAGCGAAGAAGATTAAGCAACCTGTAGAAGAAGGGTACCTGTTATGCATATGATGCAATGAGATGCGTATGATTTATGTTTTCAAAGACAATTGGGATTCAACTTTGTAGACAAAAAAGGAAACACACTTCATTAGATTCAAACTTTAAATTGTTCAACAATTTGCCCTTAGGCATTACAAGAATGAAAATACTGAAAAGGAAATAAAAGCTGTAAAAGAAACATCTAAAGCCCATCAGTGCTCCCATGGCCTCCTCTTCTCAGTACGGATATAGTCGTTCAGGATCCGCTCCTCCTCCAATTGCTTAGTCAGCTTCTGGATCTTTTGTTCCTGTTCGTTGAACTTTTTCCGATAATAATCCCGTTCTTCCTGTAGCTGCGCCCAAGATCTCTTTAGTGTATCAACATCAGTGGGTATCTGAGGAGGGAGGACAGTTGGAGGAACCCCGTCTTCATCAGGAAATTCAAGAATGATAGGCCTGACAGCTTCGTATGGCATACCTAACTTCTGAGCACGGATGCGGACCCATCTGCAGTAGGGTTCCATTGGTAGAGAAGTCTTCAATCCCAACTCATGTGGGTCAGCTTTGTGAATTCTGTCCCAAGCCTTGATGAATCTACGGTGCAGCTCGTCACTATCTACCTGAAACTCAAAACTGATGTGAGGCACCAACATCTCATGAGGCCCTGCTCTTCTGGCTCTTCCAAACTGACGGAGAGCTAGACATGGATTATAAGAGATTCATCCCTGGGTACCGATCAATGGAACATTAGGATATTCTCCGCAACGATCAATAACGGCTACTTCATCCAAACCTCTGAGAGTCCAAATGATGTCATTATTAGTGAGAGACATTAACCTATGAGCCCAGCCCTTTCCTTCTTCATTCTTCAGCACGAACTTAGAGAGGTGCGAAATAAACCACCTCACTAACAAAGGAGCACAACACCAGAGTTCCCCGTCTTCGGGTAGTACGAGCATAGAGCTGTTACAGGATATCACCCAAGAGAGTGGGTACAGGGTTCCGAGACATGAATATCCTTATGGCATTGATATTGACAAAGTTATCAGGATTTGGAAACAATACTAGACCATAGATTAAGAGAGCCAGGATGTCTTCGTACGCCTTGAAGTCTAAGTCATTCCAGAAACTATTAGCCTTGCCAACCAGAAATTTAGCCAAAAAGCCCTTAACTCCACTTCTAGTTTCCCAGTTAGCCATTACCTCTTCTTTGGTCAAGGGAAGGACTGCAACAATCTCTTCAGGCCTAAGAGTCTTCTCCCAACCAGTGAATGGAGTTTGTTCAAAAACAGGGATACCAAGCAAATCAGAGAATTCTTCCAGGGTAGGGACCAGCTGGAAGTCTTGAAAGGTGAAGCAATGACACAGGGGATCATAAAACTGGACCAAGACACTCATCAGTTGTTGGTCCCACTTTGAAGTGACTAAACCGAGAAGAGAGCCATGCCTCTTGATGCAGGAAGTAGTGCTTGGAATCCTATCAACCAATTCCTTGAGCAAAGTAGATGGTTGAACAAAGTTGAGCCAGATAGTATTCCTACGCACGGGCATCATGATGTCCTACAAAACAGAGCAAAGATGAAACCCTCTTGTCTTTGAAATGGGTCAGTCCTTATGCGGGATGCATGCAATGGTATGATGGTATGATGTTATGATAAAGCACACCACAAGTATTCACAAAGGCAAGCATGATAAGGCACACAAGTCACACAAGACAACCCTTATGGTTTAGGCCAACATGAAGTTTAGGTGTTACCCTTTTTCAGTTTCGTTGGTTAAGACCTATCCTATCAAAAGTAACCGGGTTCTAGAGGATCTCAATATCATTGACTACCCTCAATCGGTCATAACTCCAGCATCGCAATCTTTTCTTGCAGCCAGAACCATCGCGAGAGTTTAGCCTCAATGAGTGTAGCATACTGCTACTGTTCTATGGCCAAGTTGGGTCAATTTAAGGTTCTAAGGTCGGTTGGTGTTTAATGACTCCTTAGAAGACCCATATTCTTCTCGTTACAACACAAGGGATATCGGTACAGACTAAGGTGTCACACCAACGTAGCCACTGCTTCACCCATGTCGGTCTATGCGGGACAGGTCCCTCACAACTTATGCTACCTAAAAGGGTAATCCCCAGATCCGGGTTAGGATCTACGAAACTCCGATGCAAAGCCCACAAATATAAAAGCAAACAAAGCAAACAATTGAAAACAAGTAAATGATCTAACCCTAAGGTAACCCCACTTTTAAGTTATCCCCAGCAGAGTCGCCAGTTCTGTGATACGGTGGGAGAACTGACTTGAGGTTTTGCGTTTGTTTTCGCAAATGTTTCGGTTGAGCAAGAGTCGCCACTGACTTTTTATTTTATCCTAAGGAAAGGTTAAAAAGCACAGCAAAAACCTTTGAGATGTTTTCTTGGGTTCGGGGGGTAGATTATAGAAAGGGAAGGTATTAGCATCATTTCTATCCATGGTTATCCATGGGCTCTTAGTTACTTACTTAGATCACTTGCCTTGTGTTTTAAATTATTTGAAATGGTGCTTTCAATTGTTTGAAATGGTGCTTTGTGTGTGGGTTTGAAAATGTTTTGAAAAGAGGCCATTTGTTGTGGCAACCTTTGTAATGATCCATGTTTGAATGTATACAAAGGTGTATGTCTTTTGAAAAGTTTTCAATGTTTTTGAAAGTTGTTTTGAAAGTTTTTTTTTGAAAGTGTTGTGGAGTGTGGTTTTGAAAAGAGGCAAGTGTGTTTTTGCAAGTTTGATTCAAGTAACTAAGAGTTGTCTACCCCTAAATTTACTCAAAGGTTTTTCCTATGTTTTAACCCTTTTAACAATTTTGTTCCACCATTGTATTTGGTGGACAATCTTGTGTTAGGATGTTAACGGGACGGGCGCGGGTCATCGTTTAGACCATGATTGTAATGGTGCCAAGTGTCTTTGGGCAATTTTTCCTTTAAGGGACTTGATCATTTTTTAGGCAATTTTCGAAAGCGTCATCGAGGGACTATGATCATTTGAATTGTTTTGCCAAAGACACCTAACATGCAACATGGCCCATTATTGAAGGCAACAAGTGGAGTAACCCTAAGGGGGTGCAAGTGTGATTGGTGTTGTCCATTTTCATGCTTTTTGTCTTTTGTTTAGTCAAGCTAATTGTTGTTTGATTTTTGCATACAAACCCTAAGTCTATCATGGCATATTTAGAAAGCTTTAAAATGTGGAATTAAAAGTCCTAAGTTATTACAAAGTAATCATGGGGATGGGTGTACAAATGTTCAAATGGGGATGAGACTTTTATAGGAGAATGGTATCCCAATATTTACAACCAAATCGAATTAATCGCAAATGTAAATGTAAAGTAATAGCAATGTATAAGAAAAATAAAATGTGTATTGTATCAATGTATTTGTGTATGTGTAAATGTGTTTGTGTAAGTGTATATAATTATTTACAAGTGAAATAAAAATAAAAATAAAAATAGGTTAATTTTGGATATTTTCATGTTTAGGGCAAAACCCTAATTTTGCTAAATAAAAAGTATTTATTATTTATTATATACAATATTTATTAATTATGTACAAAAAATAAATAAAAAGGAAGCATATTGTAAAAAAAGTGATTTTTGAGGTTAAATATTAATAAAAATAAAAATGTATTATTTTTGTATTTTTATCCTAAATATTCTAATAAATATATAAGTATTTATATTATATATTAAATATATTAAATATACACAAAAATAAAATATTAATTATTTTACAAAAAAAAGTATATTTTTTAGGAAATGTTTTCAAAAGATAAAATAAAATAAAATCAGAAAATAAGATGTATTTGTATTATTTTTTAGTATTTTACATAAAAGTATATATGTTTATTTATATGTACAAATTAAAAAAACAAATAAATGCCTAAAAAATACAAAAAGAAGGTGAAAAATATTTTTAATGTTTTTTTATATTTTAACAAAAAATAAGAAGTCAGAAACAAAATGAAAAAGTTAAAAAATGATAAAAATAAACACAATGGGCCAAGGGGGTGCAAGTGGAAAATGAGTGGTGTAAACAGGAAAACAAAATAGGCCCAGCCCAAAGAGGCTTCTTCAACCTCCAGCCACTTCTGTTTCAAAAAACGTGCGCCTTCTTCTTCATCTCACTAACTTCTGATTCTTTGATCTTTTGACAAATCTTAAAACATGAAACTTGTAGAGCTTGAAGCCACGATTCTAAACATATAAAGAAGTTGATCTAACTCTCAGAAATGAGAGAGAATTTCTTCTCCCCCAATTCCTGACCTAACTTTTTCCTAATGTTCATGTCTTAAATTCTCTCAGCACACACAAAATAAATGGAAAGTGAGGATATGGGTAGCTTCAGGGCCATGAGTAGGACATGTTTCATTCATAAACCTAAGCCTAACTCTTCCTAGATTGAGAGATAGAAGTCCATGTTTTTACCTGTTCAGCTTGAATCGTGTACATCAATGGAGGTACTTTCAATGCAATGTGAGGACTTGTACAGCTTGCTTGAAGTTCAGGGATGCTTCTCCAACCTCTAGCTTGCTTTGAAATTGACTGAAACGAGCTATGGAAGTTCACTTGCAAAACTAAAAAATGAAAATGGTAGATGGGGTTAGGAGTGTTACAGATGGTGTTTAGGGCTTGGAACAGTTTCAAGGGATGGTATGGAATGTGTTTGCAAGGTTATTAGCCAAAGTGCACGAGTGGATTGAGTTGTGGACCTCAATCTGCAGCAGGTGCCCTGTTTTTGCAAGAGGATGGTGTTTCTGTGTTTGAGGAGGTATTGAAGGTGATTTGGTCGTGCTTTAGGTCTGGTTTGATGTTTGGAATGTGTTCAAGAAGTTTGTTTAGGCTTCTCTTGACAGGAATGTGAGTTGTTGTTCAAAATGCCAAGTTTTTTCCTTCTTAAGCCAAAATTGCCAAGTTGGGTTACAAGCTTATGCAGACCCCCTAAACATGCTGCAAAGTTTGTTCTTGATCAGTGGGATATGTCCACACATTTGTGCCTCAGAGATTTTCTTGTACCTCAAAGATATGGACTTTTGCATAAAGTTGATCTTTACAAGAATAGATAAAATGCTTTTTCTATATATGGCTTAATTCTTCATGTAATGACCAAATGCATAAAATAACATCTTGGCACAATGGTTTAGCATTGAATTATTGAGTAAGAAAGGGATTAGAGGCCTGTAACCTAGCTTGTGCATGCTGATTTCAAAAATGCCCAAGTTATGAACATGTAAATGGCTATGAATCAAAGTGACTTTTGCCCATATTGACAAATTCGATTCTCCCTAACCACAAGGGTGTTTGAGAAGTTCTTGGACAATTTGGAAAGCTTGGAATGTGTACTACAATCCATCTCTGTAATGCAAGTTGAAATTCCAAGTGGAAGCATGTGAAAAGTGGCCATGAAGTTGGGCAAAAATCCTGCCTAGAATATGTCAAAAAAATTTCTAAGTTAAGAATGTTTTGCACCCTTGTTCCAAAAATCATAACTTGAGCTACAAGCTTCTTTTGAGGAAACATTGTGATTAAAAGTTGTAGATTTTGCAATAGACTATAACTTTCATGTTTTGAATTTTGTTTGAATCCAAATGTATCTTGATGAAAAGATGGGACAAAGTTAGGAAAAAATTAGGAAATTTCATAACTTAGATAATTTCTAAGTTATGAAATTTCTTCATTTCAAACCCTAATTTGTAATCTTTGATTTCTTGATGAACAAGTTTCATAATTTGACATGTCTTGATGAAAAATGAATCTTGACACTTGATTTTGACCAAAAAGTCAAAGTTTGACTTTTCAATATACAGTCAAATTTTGCTTAGTTGACTGGAAAATTCATCTGTCAATCTTGTGCATTTGGGATCTTTTGAACTTGTTGAACATGTCAAGACAATGCCATTGGGCCCTTGAGTCCATATGTGAGCTTGAATTTCCATTGGATAGGTCAAACAGTCAAAAATTGCCTTTGTGCAGTCAAAACCCTAAAAATGACCATTTTGCCCTTTTGGTGATCTGATCAAATTTCTTGTGGAATTGTGATCCAAACTTGATCAAATGGTCCATATGAGTTCATAATGTTGATGTGGGTCAAAAATCATGAGGTTTGACTGTCAATTGACCACAGTTGACTTTTCCCCAATACAGCTGATTTCTAGGTCAACTGTCCAATTGACTGGGCAAAGATTGGAATCAAGGCTTGAAACTTGGTATGGATAAACTTGTGAGTCCAACATGAAGCATGAAAGTCACTTTGGGCATTTTAGGTCAAAACATCTTTGTGCAAACTCAAACCCTAATTTGGGTCAACAGTGCAAGGATGAGTCTTGAGCAGAGCAAACCCTAACTTGATCTTGAATTCCAAGGGTCTTGTGGTGAGAAAATATTGATGAAATGGGAGGGAAAATTTTGGGGTACAACAGTTTCCCCTGTTCAATCTTCTTAGACCTGAGGATGTAGATTGGCTTGCGCGCCTTTCGTGATCCGAAGGTGGAAGATGATTGAACACTAAAGTGCCCAGAAATTTGCACTCGCATACTGGAGTATCAGCAATGTGATGGAGGGAATGGGCTTATAGATGCCATTTGGAGAGATGGTGGATAGGAGGATGGGCTTATAGATGCCATATGGAGATGTGACAGAATCTTGTCGGGAATGGGCTTACAGATGCCATTTGGAAGTGTTGATCGCGTAAGAGATTCCTTAGCGAGAACTTGCGTACTTTGAGAAAGGAAGATGGTTTCCTGGCTTGCTACAGGTGTTGATCTTCATTCTCTTCATGCAGATATGCCCTGGCTAGGTACAAGTATCGAATCTAAAATTAGTTGCTCACAGATGTTCCCTGGCTAGATACAGGAATCGAATCCAGAACTTCAAAAGGTTGCTTACAGACGTGCCCTGGCTGGATACAGGTATCGAATCTACAATCAATCGCTCACAGATATGCCCTGGCTAGATACAGGAATCAAATTTGGAATCGGTCATCTTCAGATATGCCCTGGCTGGATACAGGAATCGAATCTGGAATTTGTCGTCTACAGATATGCCCTGGCTGGGTACAGGTATCGAATCTGGAATTTGTCGTCTACAGATATGCCCTAGCTAGATACAGGTATCGAATATGGAATTAGTCGTCTACAGATATGCCCTGGTTGGATACAGGAATCGAATCTGGAACTTGCAAAAGGTTGATAGAGGTAGCTTTCCTGGCTGGATACAGGTGTAAACCTCTGACCTGAGAATGAAAGATAATTTCCTGGCCTGTTACAGGGGTTGATCTTCAAACTCTTCATGCAAATATGCCCTGGCTAGGTACAGTTATCGAATCTACAATCCATCACTCACAAATATGCCCTGGCTAGATACAGGTATCGAATCTGGAATTGCTATAGTTGATAGTAATCATCTTTGGATTGTCCTTTTTTCCTGAAAAGGCAAGACATTAGTTGTATGCAATGTCATGATGTATGAAATGTAAGGTCATGATGTTCTCAAAAATAAATGAGATTGTGTGATATGATGCGTATATGCATGCGTCATGGTGTATGATAATGTGATGAATGTATTTTTGTCTAGGAAAATAAATCCTTGACGACTGCCGGGAGTTTGTGGAATCCTGGGCTGATGTTTTGAAGAGTGGAGTTCTTCGCTTCCGCTGGGGATGATGGTTGCAAGAATAAACCGGTAGGAGAAGATGACTCCATTGGGGAATAAACTTGCTGGAGAGATTACTCTGCGGGGAATTACTCTGTGGGAAGAGATATTTCGCTGAGGTTTTGATGAGAGCTCCGCTGGGGATTCCACTGATAAGTTATGTTGGGGAATTTGATGAACTCCGCTGGGGATAGGAAGAACTTCGCCGAGGACGAACTTTCCGTGGTAATTAGCTGAGGATAACCCAGTTATACCTTGGTGGGAAATAACCTTTGAATGAAGCCGGGGAGACGCGTTCATACTCTGCAGGGGATAAGCTTCCAGAATCTACTGGGAATAAGCTTCAGAGTCTACCGGGGAGGATGATTCAACTTTCCTGGGGAAACTTTTCAGGTTGTACTGGGGAATGGTTCCACTGGGGGTGTCTGGTATTCCGTCGGGGAACAATCTTATCTTAAGACTTCCGGGGATGCTTGCTGAGGAATGTATATACTCCGCTGGGGAATGTTGAGATCTTCTGGGGATACCCAACTTCCTTAAGGCTGACAGTAGACTAACTCTGCTTGGGGAGAGTATCGCTGACTTGCTAGGGGATACTGTGCCTTTTCAGGGCTGATGGGGGACCAACTCTTCTTGGGGAGAGTATTGCTGAATCTTGTCTTACTCTGTGGGGAGTTGAGGTAACTTGGTTACATTCTTCAGTCGAACCTACTTTAGTACCTTGGTGGACAGAGCAACTAGATCGCTTTAGACAATTCTTTATTGCCCCTGTTTCTGATGTCATCTGTAATTAGTCCTTTGTTTCGCATGCAAATATTCATGATTAGCAATTAATACCAAATGCATATATCAAAAATGAACACTGGACGTTCTTTGCAAAACAAAAGAAAAAAAGGAAAAACAATGGGTAATTTGTCTGAAAAATTAAACTTGTATTGATTTTGAAATTCGCCTGTAAATAGGTGTTTTATGTACAGGAGGCTGACGTCCTAGTAAGAGAACGCCGCCGAGCAAAATAGAGTTTATACAATTTTGTGAAAAGGAAACAAAACAGCTATGTGAAAAATAATCCCACTGGGTTCCAACTCTGCTATCGCCCTTATGTCTTCAAGCGTCTCATCACTTTGCTGCTTAGTTGAAGATGAAGCTGATTGATTGGTGTCGTCTGAGCCCGATAGTTGATGTTGAATTCTGGATGCAAGGTGATCCAATGAGACATAGTATTACGCTTTATCCCTAACTTTTGCCTGGACCGCCCTTTCGGGTTTTCAGTCCACCGGGATACCCATTTTTGCCCAAGCCGCCTTTTCAGGTTTTCAACTTGCCGGGTGTACAGATTTTTTCATTTCATCCCTTATTTTTTGCCCGAACCCTTTTGGTTCACCGGAAAGCCCTTATTTTTGCCTAGGTGTGTCAACCTAGCGGGTCTTTAGTTCATGCGGAGTATCTTTTCACTATGTCTGCATTGGCGGGGTGAGGAAGGTTGTCACCATCCATGGTGGTTAGAATCATAGCTCCTCCTGAGAAGATATGTTTAACCACAAATGGCCCTTCGTACGTAGGGGTCCATTTGCCCTTGGGATCACTTTGAGGAAGAATGATGCGCTTGATTACCAGGTCTCCGACTTGATACTCTTGTCGTATGACCTTCTTGTTAAATGCCCTGATCATCCATTTTTGGTACGTCTGACCATGACAAATAGCAGTGAGTCTCTTTTCGTCAATTAGGTTTAATTGATCAAGCCGAGTCTGGATCCAGTCATATTCGCTCAAACCTGCATCCTTCATTATCCGAAGAGAGGGTATCTGGACTTCAATAGGCAAGACTACCTCCATGCCATAGACCAAGGAAAAGGGAGTTGCCCCTGTTGACGTCCATGCTGAGGTACGGTACCCATGAAGAGCAAACGGTAACATTTCGTGCCAATCTTTGTAGGTCACTGTCATCTTCTGCACAATCTTCTTGATGTTCTTATTCGCTGCTTCTACAACCCCATTCATCTTCGGCCGGTAGGGAGAAGAGTTGTGGTGCTGTATCCTGAATTGCTCACAGAGCTCAGTGATCATCTTGTTGTTAAGATTGGTACCATTGTCCGTAATGATCCTCTCAGGTACACCGTATCGATAGATCAGGTTATGCCGAATGAACCGTGCCACGACATTCTTGGTTACCGTAGCGTAGGAAGCTGCTTCAACCCACTTCGTGAAGTAATCAATCGCTACCAAGATGAAGCGATGCCCGTTGGATGCCGTAGGTTTGATCTCACCGATCATATCAATGCCCCACATTGCAAAGGGCCAAGGTGCTGTCAAGACGTTCAGAGGAACCGGAGGAATGTGCACCTTATCAGCATAGATCTGGCATTTATGACAAGTTCGAGAGTGCTGATAACAGTCGGCTTCCATTGTGGACCAGAAATATCCTGCCCGAAGGATTTTCTTTGCCATGGTATGTCCACTGGAATGTGTTCCGAAGGTACCTTCATGTAGCTCTGCCATGATCCTTTCTGCTTCAGTCTTATCCACACAACGCAGTAAGGTTGAATCATGGTTTCGCTTGTAGAGAATGTCATTGCTGAGGAAGAACTTTGTCGCAAACCTTCTCAGGAACTTTTTGTCATTAGCAGATGCACTGTCGGGGTATTCTTGAGCTTCCAAGTACCTCTTCACTTCATGATACCAAGGTTTTTCAGTTACCTATTCAGTCTCAAGATCGCAGCAATGTGCAGGTTCGTCCAACTTCTAAATGATGATCCGGGGCGCCTCGTTGTCCCATTTGAATTTGAACATAGAAGACATTGTAGCCAACGCGTCCGCTAACTGATTCTCCTCTCTTGGGAAGTGTTCAAAAGTTATCTCTTCGAAGTGGGGAATCAACGTCAATACATACTCCTTGTAAGGAATAAGATTCGGGTGTTTCGTATCCCACTCGCCTTTGACCTAATTGATCACGAGAGCGGAATCTCCGAAGACACTCAGAAACTTGATCCTTAAGTCAATTGCAGCTTGAAGACCCATGATGCATGCCTCATACTCTGCCATGTTGTTGGTGCAGTTGAAACATAGCCGGGCGGTGAGTGGAGTATGAGTTCCTTTATGAGATATGATCACAGCGATGATACCATTACCCAAAGCGTTTGAGGCTCCGTCAAAGTGCATAGACCATTGGGATCCTTCCTCAGGTCCTTCATCCGGTCCAGAGGTCGTAGATCTTTTACAAAAAGTTCAAATGGTTATGTATAACAATGTTGTGTCTTTTAAATTTATGGATATATATTTTAAGAGACTTTTTTTTTGCTATTAAAAAAGGGTTAGTTGTGCATTTAGTTTAGCAGTTTCCTTTCATTATTGAGCAGTTTTTCATATATTACAGACAAAATTATATGGACAATAAATTTTATTAAATAACTCATGATAAGTATGTCAGTCCTATCGTCGTGTCACTTTGCAGGATTTGGTACATGTGACTCTAACTTCGCAGGCTAGGGTGTGACGTTTTTACTAGGATGTTCAAGTGCGCTCAAATGTCATTGTATTTCTAAGGTAAGGTCTGGTCATTGCATTTCATCTACCTACTTTCTTGTAAGCTGGATCATTGATTGACTTGACTTTCTCTTATATATAAAGACAAATTAGCTTTCAAATGAACTTTTCATTCTCACTGCCATATGAAATTGCTGTTATTTTGCAACCTTTCTTCTATCGCAAGCTTTAGTGACCTTTTACCTTCTTGACACTTTGCTTGATTTTGGTCTTGTATCTCCTGAGCCATTGTGTTTTTCGAGTTTTCTCACTATTCATTATTTTTTTACCTATTTTTCTTTCCTCGAGTATCTTTTTGTCTCCTTACTCACAATATGCACATTTCCTTTTTCCCTGTAATAATCAACATAGGTAATGTACATGAAGATGTAGGAAATGGATCTAACAATAGAGACTCTTCATCATCATCTTGGGTTGACCACCCAAATATTTTAGACATTTTTCGTGCTAATATTTTAGAGGTCAACCAACATATTTATGACCTAAACATACTCAATGATAGCTCCAAGTCTGGTTTGATTATGCATAGGATGTCACCAATCTTTACACGAGGGATGTCATTACTTGTATCGCTTCCCTTGATCATGCTTATTCAAATATGGGTGTTTCCCTAAGATCGTATGATGAGCATCAGACCGACTATTTTATCTGATCCTTTGGGGCGACGGTTGAAGGGGGCTTACCAGTAGAGGCTAGGGGTTACGTTGATTTTCACAATCCTACTATTGATCAAGACTAAAATTTGTTTTTTCATGGCAACCACGTAGTTATAATGCGTTGTGAGAACTTAGTGGAGCCAATCGATACAGTCAATATCAATGTGTAGATTCGAAACTCTTGGGGATAATTTCCATCTTTAATAGTTAGATTAAAATCACACTTACATGGATGTGGGCCCGTCATTCGATTAGCCAGTCTCCTCAATTGATATTGACAAGAGAATATGTAGTGTGTTTGAAAGTGCTTCATCCCTATCTACAAATGTATGTTCCATAAATTAAAGCTAAGATTACTTTTCACTAAATTTGAGAAGGGGGGTGCATGAGCACCCACATATCACCTTCTCCCAACTACACTAGGTGGCTTGAGCTTTTGGTAATAGGTTTTTAGTATTGGTATGAGTAACAGGAACATGGGGGTTTCGCCTTAGTGAATCTATTTTTTCACATATTCACTATCTCTTGTATTACAACGAAAGAGGGACGTCACCTAGTGAATCGAAGCATGTCTGAGGCAACCCTTTGTCTTGTGAATTGAAGACCAGTAAAAGGGGCATTTTACCTTGTAGATAAAAGGCAAGTTGATGGGTCTTTGCCTTGTGAAACCAAGGCAAGCATGAGTGTAATACAATGGGAGAACTTACTTGGGATGTTTTGCGTTTGATTGCAATTGTTGCGGTTAGCAAGAGTCGTCACCGACTTTTCTTTTATCCAAAAGGAAAGGTGGAAAAGAACAGGAAAGATCTTTGAGATTATTTCTTGATTTCGGGAGGTAGATTATGAAAAGGGAAGTTATTAGCACCCTTTTCATCCATAGTTATCTATGGGCTCTTAGTTGCTTGCTAGATCACTTGCTTTGTTTGAAAATATGCTTTGTGGTGGTTTTTGAAAGTATTTTGAAAAGGCGCCTTCGTTTAGGAAAAATTTGTAATGGTTCTCGTTCGTAATAATGTATACAAAGTGTTGGACTTTTGAAAATATTTCATGTTTTGAAAGTTTACTCTTGAAAGTTTTTGGTGTTTGTTTTGAAAATGAGAAAGGATGTTTCTTTTGAAAGTGAGCAAGCAACTAGGAACAATCTACCTACTCAAGAGTCTTTTGTTCATTTTTTCCTTTCCTTTGATATTGTTATCTTACCATTGATTGGTAAGAAGCCTTATCTTTGGATATAAAGGGACGGACGTAGATCATCGTATAGTCATGATAGCAATGTTGTGAGATATCTTAACATTTCTATTTGAGGGACTAAGATCATTTGAAAGGCAATATTTGTAGCGTCATCGAGGGACTATGATATTGTATTTTTGATTATTTTTGCTAAGATATCTCACATGCATAACATGACCATTTTTGTAAGGAAACAGTGGAATTACCCTAAGGGTGCATGTGTGAATAGTGTGTTTGATTTGCATGCATTTAATCTTGGATTAGGGTTATCTACTTGTTGGTTTTATCTTTCCATACAAACCCTAATTACTAACATTTATATGAAAGCGATAAATTGCAGAAAGTAAAATTACTACACTATTACATCATTAGGGGGTGGGGTATACGAATTTATAAATGGGGATTGCAAGAATTTAAATCTAATTATCTATTACAACCATATTGAATAATGAACAATGTACAAGAAATGATAATATAATATACAAGGATATAAATGGAGAAGAAAAGGATTTTTGTTTGGATTTCTGAGGAAAGGGTTTTAACCTAATTATCTAAAAGAAAACGATTAATTAAATTAAACATAAACTAAATAAGAAAAGAAATTAAGTTAGAAAGCATTTTTAGGTTTTTTTAGAAAAGGTTTTAAGTTTAATAAAAATAATATGGGAATTAATTAATTAAAAGAAACCTAAGTTCTAAGTTAATTTTAAATAAAAAAGAAAATAACTAAACCTAAATCTAATTATTAATTTATTAAGAAAAAGAAAATTAAATTTGTTTAAGAAAATATTTTTGTCTTTTTAGTTTTATAAAGAAAATAAAAATATAAGTATGTAAATAATGAAGAAAAATATATTTTTGGATTTATTATTATTATTATTAATAATAATAATAATAATAATAATAAAGAAAAATAAAATAAAATAAAATATAAAAATAAAAGTCAGGGGGGTTTGAAATGGAGTTTTGGGTTTATGTTAGGAAAAAAAACAGTTTTGTTTGAGTTTGGCCCATTAATATTTTTTGTGATCAGAAAAATAAAATTAAAAAAAGTTGGGCGTGTGTTGTGATAAGCAGAGGGGGTGTGGTGCAGCAAAAATGGGAAGTCCAATGGCCTTAGGCCCAAGCGCCGACTTATGGCAAAAAGGGAGAAATGTTTGAGAAATAACTAAAAGTGGCAGCGCTGGGGCTTGAACCCACGCCCTGAACATGAAACACGCGCTGCCTTACCACTAGGGTGACTATACATCTATTAACTTAAACAAAACCAATAATATATAACACAAATCCAGTCCTAGAAATGACTTCATCTTCAACCTCCAGTCATGGTTCCTGTAACTCACTCATTTTTCATTCATTCACAAAACTTCCAACATCAAACTTGTTAGAAATTTCAACATGATTCTGAATATGTAAATAACTTAAACTAATTCTCAAAGATGAACATGAACTTCTAAAAGTACCAAATTCTGACCTAACTTTTTTCAGAGATTCAAACCTAAAATTCTCTAAGCTCAATCAATATAAATGAAAACTATGAATATGTACAGCTTCAGGGCAATGATATCTATATTTTTATCTTCACAAATCATAATCAAATGATGCTTGTATGAAGAGATAGAAGTTCAGAAAACTTATCTTGCAGATGGAGGTCGTGTTTTCAGTTTGAGCAAGCTTTAAGGTTTCCCAATGATTTTTTTAGCTGGCCTGGACCTCCTTGAGTGTATTCCAACTCCTACTTTTCTTTGAGGATGACTGAAACTCCTAACTCAAGTCAAGTTGCAAGCTTCAGTTTTGAAAATGGTGGATGGTGATAGAGGGGTTACAGTCAGGAAACAGGGGCCTGGATCACTTTTATATGATGTATGTAAGGTGTTTGGATGATTAGAAATCAAACCGCACGAGTGAAAATGGAGATGATGAGTTTTTTTCAAAACTGTCAAGTTATGGCAGATTTTATGCAGCAGGGTGCTTGAGAGGTTTTGAGGGTGCTTCAACTCGTGTGTGTGCTTTCAAATTACTTGTATAGTTATAAGAAAAAGGTTAGAGGACTTGAGGTTGACAGATCTGTGGGATATAGGGTTATGACTATGTTACTTGATTTTGAAGAAAAGTGGAAAACATGGTTTCAAGGCATAGTACAAGCATGGTCTGAGTTTATGGGAGGCTCTAGACATGTTGCTTTTATCTTTTACATTACTTGTACTCAGATGGAAACAAGTTGGGAACTCTATGCATTGACTTTTGCAATAAAGCTTGCTTTTCCAAAATGGAAGTGTTACCTTTGTGTCATTAATGGAATAACCATTTGGACAATGCCTCAAATGCTTGGATAAAAGCTCTTATAGTTGTGTAAAAATTTAATTATGGAGTGAAATGAAAGTTAGAAGCCTGCAAAGTGGGATTTGTACAGCATGCTTGAAGATTGGATCAAGTGTTCTTCACAAATTTGCCTTGCAAAACAAGAATGAAACCCTAACTTCATGGCTTCGATTCTCTTAGCACAAACATGATCTCAATGAGTTCTTGGAAATTTTAGAAATCTTGTAACATCCTCTACAACCTTCATGTTAGACATTTTTGAAAATTCAACTTGGAACTAGGTGAAAAATTGCCATGAAGTTAGGTCAAAATCTTGCCTAACTAGGGAAAAATTTCACTAAGTCCTTTAAGTTCCATGAGCATGTCTTCACAAAATCATAACTTGAAATCCAAGCATTTATAGAAAAAATTATGACCTACAATGTTTTATATCTCATTGAGATCTACAACTTTCATGTTGGAAGTTTCCCTTGAATCATCTTGCATCATAGTGGAAATTTGGCTCAAAGTTATGAAAAAATGTGAACTTTTCAACACTTAGAAAAAGTTCTAAGTCTTGGAAATTTGACTTTTCAAAGATGAATTTTGACTTTTCAATTCCTTGATGAACAAGTTTCATATTTTGACATGTCTTGATGAATTGTAATCTTTGAAACTTGATTTTGATCAAAAAGTCAAAGTTTGACTTTTCAGTGTACAATTGACTTTTCATCAGTTGACTGAAACTCAACTATCAATGAATTGATCTTGAGAAATGTTTTGAGCCATTCCATTAGGTCAAAATGATGTATTTGAAATCTTGATATCATGTTTTAAACCAATAAGTCATTTGTTAGGGCTAAAGTCAAAAATTGAACTTCCTCAGCCAAAACCCTAATTTTGACCATTTTGCCCTTTTGATGTTCTGATCAAATTTATTGAGGAATTGTGATCCAAACTTGATCAATTGACATAAATGAGTTCATTATGTTGATATGGATAAAAAATTATGAAGTTTGACTATAAATTGACTTTTTCCCCAATACAACTGATTTTATGTCAACTGGTCAATTGACTGAGCAAAAATGTGATCCAAGACTTGAAACTTGACATGAGCAATCTTGAGGGTCCAAAATGATTCATGAAAGTCAATTGAGGCTTATAAATTTCAATTATCTTTGTACAAACTCAAACCTTAATTTGAGTCATCAGTGCTTGAGGAGGTGTCTTGAGCTGATCAAACTCTGTGTAGTCTTGATTTAATGGAGATCTTGTGAGAGATTCTTTTGAGAAATGAGAGGGAAAATTTTGGGGTACAACAATGAGGAAGTTTTTGCCTAGTGAATCAGAATACACATGCAGGAGGCCACTTCTTTTGGATCGAAGGTAACTTGTAGGGGATTCTCACTTAAATGAAACTTGGACCAATATTTGCTCAAAAGGGGAACCAACACGCAATCGAAGTTGATGGGCCAATGCTTGGTCGAAGGGTTTTAGACGCCTAACCGAAGCTTATTGACATTCCAATCGAAGGACCCTTTCCTCTGATGTGTCAATCGAAGGACATTACTCAAATGCCAATCGAAAGACATTGTTGGCATGCCAATCGAAAGACACTTTGCTATCACTCAAAAAATTTCATTTTTCTTTTGGCAAGTGTTTGTAACCACCCATGTAAAAGAAACCTTGGGAAACATGAGAGGGAAAATTTTGGAGTACAACAATGTTAATTGTGAAAGAGAAGCAATAAAGTTGATCGGATCAAGAGATCCTTTGGTCCCACACCTTCACATTCCGGAGAAAGCATTGTGACATGATTTAGAACAATGTGAAGGAAGTCTTTGAAATTGTTCAGTGTATTTTTAGTCGAAACCACTCGTTCAACATGTTTTTTAGATTGTTGTTCTAAATAATTAAGATAATTCCCACAGACGAACCATACCGGATAAGGAGAATAAAATGCTAGGCCAAAATCAGTGTTGGGCAATTTAGGGAATTTCGGTGGTTCAAGCTTGAAAGCTAAGTTAGACTTATCTTCAGGTTTGACACAATAGGGAATTCTCAAATGAGGAAGCATTTTTTTAAATTTCTCTTTAGAGTATTTGTTACGTTATATATGGTTCGACTAAGGTTAGTTGGGTCATAGACAATTTTGAAGTACTTTTGGAATGTGGGGATCTCCTTGGTGTGTTTCTGCATACCTTTCTTGACTAGATCCTGCATAAAGGCAAAAGATTTCGTCAGATGCTGATAGAAGAGGATTATGTCGAACATATTTCCATAATAATATTTCTTCCACCAAAAATCAAAGTCTTTTGTGCAATAGAAAGATGGATGGAAAGGGATTGAAGTAAACTCAACAAAATTGGCATAACAAGCCACACATTGATCTCAATCAGAAAGAGAAAAGTTCAATCTCTGAATGTAGATAGCACTTTTCCTTTCGAAGAATGGTTCAGGAATAAGCTGGCAGGGTCCAAATTATCGAGAGACAAAATTGGGTTGATATGCAAGTAAACTGATATGAATTTTTACGGATAATAGTCTTGTGACAATCAGCCTTAGGAGTGAAAAAGCTTTCTAGATGTCTAAGGTTTCTGCTTCTTGAGTTGGCAAAAGGTCAAAGAAAGATCTTGTAAACCACTCAGGACCATGAGTTCTCTTGGCGAAGGGATCAATCAAAGGAGTAAAGTTATAACGTTTGATAAACATCATAACATACTTTGTAAAGAACTCCTCTAAGTCCTTCTGTTGTACCCCAAAATTTGCCCTCCCATTTCCTCAACATTTTCTCATCACAAAAACCTTGAAGATCAAGATCCAGTTAGGGTTTCCTCTGCTCAAGACTTCTCCTTGCACTGTGGACTCAAATTAGGGTTTGTGTTTGAACAAAGATGTTTTGACCTAAAATGCCTAAGTTGACTTTCATGCTTCATACTGGACTCCCAAGTTTATCCATACCAAGTTTCAAGTCTTGATTCCAAATTTTGCCCAGTCAATTGGACAGATGACCTAGAAATCAGTTGTATTGGGGAAAAGTCAACTGTGGCCAATTGACAGTCAAATATCATGAAAATTGACCCACATCAACATTACGAACTCATATGGACCATTTGATCAAGTTTGGATCACAATTCCACAAGAAATTTGATCAGATCACCAAAAGGGCAAAATGGTCATTTTTAGGGTTTTGACTGCACAAGGGTAATTTTTGACTGTTTGACCTAGCCAATGGCAAACCAAGCTCACATATGGACTCAAGGACCCCATGGAATTATTTTGACATGCTCAACAAACTCAAAAGATCCCAAGTACACAAGATTGACAGTTTAATTTCCCAGTCAATTGATCAATTTTGACTATATACTGAAAAGTCAAACTTTGACTTTTTGGTCAAAATCAAGAGTCAAGATCCATTTTTCATCAAAACATGCCAAATCATGAAACTTGTTCACCAAGAAACCAAGAAATGCAAATTAGGGTTTGAAATGGAATTTTTCATAACTTAGAATTTTTCTAAGTTATGGAAAACCCTAATTTTTTCCCAACTTTGCCCCACTTTTTCACCAAGATTCATTTGGATTCAAACAAAAGTCAAAACATGAAAGTTGTAGCTTGTTGCATAATATACAACTTTTATTCACAAAGTTTTCCCAAATGAGGCTTGTATCTCAAGTTATAAATTTTGAATAAGGGCACTAAACCATTCATAACTTAGTGAAAATTTGACCTTTTTGACAAGGTTTTCTACCTAACTTCCAGGACATTTTCCATACACTTCCACTTGGAATTTAAATTTGCATTTTAAAGATGGATTGTAGTACACATTCCAAGATTTCCAAAATGTCAAAGAACTTCTCAAACAACCTCATGGTTAGGGAGAATCGAATTTTGCAAAATGGGCAAAAGTCACTTTGATTCATGGCCATGTACATGTTCATACACTTTGCAATTTTTCAAATCAGCATGGGCAAGCTAGTTACAGGCCTCTAATCCTTTTCTTACTCAATAATTAAATGCCAATCCATTGTGTTTTAGCTTTGTTTTGTTCATATAGTCATTACACAAGGAATTAAGCCTTAATTGGAAAAAGTGATTTATCCATTTTTGCAAAGTAGAACTTTATGTCAAGTTTGAAAATCAAGAGGTACAATGCATATCTTTGGACACAAGATTCATGGACATAACACACTGATCAAGACTAAAAGATGCAGCACATTTTGAGGGGCCTGTACAAGCCTAGAAAAAAGTTGGCATTTTCTTGCTTCACATAGAAGAAACATGGCATAACTTGTACCAACTTACAAACCAGCTTACAAACACTTAGACAAACTGATCAAACACATTCCACACATCAAAACCAAGCTAAAGCACGAGCCTTTTACCTCCAATCCATCCCAAAACTCAGAATCACCTTGAAACTGCCCAAACAGAATAACCTCTGCAGATTGAGTTCCAACTCTCAATCCTTTCAAGCATTCTTGCCCAAAACAGTTCACATACCTTCCTTACCATCTATGCAAGCTATCCAAAAGCTAAAGCACGATCTGTAACACCTCCAAGCCACTTCACCATTTTTATTTTTCTGTTTTGCAGTTGAAGTTCTCTAGCACGATTCAGGGAGTTTCAAGACAAAATAGAACTTGGAATAGCATCCTTACACTTCAAGGAAGCTATACAAATCATCATCTTGCTCTGAAAACTCTTCCATTGCAAAGCACGATTCCAACTGAACAGGTATCTTCATGAAGTTCTATCTCTCAGTATAGGCATTGTTAGCTTTAGGTTTGTGAAGGAAACATGTCACAATCATAGCCCTGAACATGCCCATATGATTAGATTTCATTTATATTATGTATGCTTAGAGAATTTTGGTTCTGAACATTGATGAAAAACTAGGTCAGAAATTGGGGGAGAAGAAATTCTCCCTCGTCTTAGAGAGTTAAGTCAAGTTCTTTATATCCCTGAATTCGTCTCTTAATGCTCTACACTTTTCATGTTATGAGTTTTGCTTGAAAGTCCAGGAATTGGAAGATAGAAAACGCGTGTTCATTGTTGTTCATACAGTCTGGAGGTTGAAGAAGGAGTTTTCTGGGCTGGGCCTGTTTGGTTATTTCTGTTTGCACCACTCTTTTGCTTTCACACCCCCTAGGCCCATTTGGCTTATTTTTAATGATTTCTGACTTTTTCTTTTTTTGATTGATTCATTTATTTTTTCTCATGTTATTAAAAATATAAAAATCTTTTTTCTCACCATTTTTTAATTTATTAGGTATTTATGTGATTTTCTTTTGATTAATACATAAATAAATGAATATATACATTTCATTAAAACATTGAGAAATATGTAAAAATACTTTTATTTTCATTTTTATTTTATTATACCTTCTGAAAATATTTTACATAAAAAAATACCTTTTTTGCAAATATTAAAAATTATTATTATTTATATATATGTAGCACATATTTAAAATAATACATATATACATATATTTATTAATATATTTAGGGTAAATACAAAATATATACACTTTTTGTTTTTTTTTTATTATTAATATTTAATATAAAAATACATTTTTGACAAATACTTCACTTTATTTTATTTTTGTACATAATAAATAAATACTTGTATTAAATTAAATAATAACACATTTTATTTAATAGAATTAGGGTTTTACCTTAAATATGAAAATACTCAAAAAAATAATACCCTTTTATTTTCTTTTTATTTTACATAAATAATTCTTTTTTCATACATATAAAAATTCTTTTTGCATTCTTGGAATATTTGTCTTATTTTATTTAATCTATGCAAAATATTTGTCTTGTAAATATTCAATATTGATGTAATAGTTTTAGGTTTAAATTCCTTGTCAAAATCCCCATTTGAACATTTGTACCCCCCTTCCCATATTTGGTTTTGTAATAGCTTAGTAAATTTATTTTCGCACTTTATTGCTTTCTAATTATGCCATGTTAGAATTAGGGTTTGTACGCGAAAAACGACAAAATAGTTATGACCTAATCTCAAGACAAACAAGCATGAAAAT
Source organism: Vicia faba (assembly GCA_948472305.1). Lineage (NCBI taxonomy): Eukaryota > Viridiplantae > Streptophyta > Magnoliopsida > Fabales > Fabaceae > Vicia > Vicia faba. The sequence goes on from OX451738.1 coordinate 361,666,211, forward strand.
GGACACACAAATCACACTTGCACCCCCTAGGGTACTCCACTTGATGCCTTTCAAAATTGGGCCATATTGCATGTTAAGTCTCTTTGGGAAAAACAAACAAACCAAATGATCATAGTCCCTCGATAACATTTTCAAAATACTTCCAAAACAAATGATCAAGTCCCTTAAAGAAAATGCCCAAAGATACTTGGCACCATTGCAATTATGGTCTAAACGATGACCCGTGCCCGTCCCTTTCACATCCTAACATAAGATTGTCCACCAAATGCAATGGTGGAACAAACTTGTTAAAAGGGTTAAAACATAGCAATAATCTTTTGAGAAATTTAGGAGTAGATAACCTCTTAGTTACTTGAATCAATCTTGCAAACTAAAACACTTGCCTATTTCAAAAACCACACATCACTACACTTTCAAAACAACTTTCAAAAACAAATGAAAACCTTTTCAAAAGACATACATCTTTGTATACATCCCCACATGGATCATTACAAAGGTTGTCACCACATTGGCCTCTTTTCAAAACATTTTCAAACCCACACACACACAAGCACCATTTAAAACAATTGAAAACAAAAGGCAAGTGATCTAAGCAAGTAACTAAGAGCCCATGGATAACCATGGATAGAAAGGGTGCTAATACCTTCCCTTTCTATAATCTACTCCCCGAACCCAAGAAAACATCTCAAAGGTTTTTGCTGTGCTTTTTAACCTTTCCTTAGGATAAAATAAAAAGTCGGTGGTGACTCTTGCTCAACCGAAACATTTGCGAAAATAAACGCAAAACCTCAAGTCAGTTCTCCCACCGTATCACAGAACTGGCGACTCTGCTGGGGAAAACTTAAAGTGGAGTAACCTTAGGGCTTAGATCACCTTTGTTTTCAATTGTTTGCTTTGTTTGCTTTTATATTTGTGGGCTTTGCATCGGAGTTTCATAGATCCTAACCCGGATCTGGGAAATACCCTTTTTAGGTAGCATAATCTGTGAGGGACCTGTCCGGCGTAGACCGACATGGGTGAAGCAGTGGCTACGTTGGTGTGGCATCTTAGTCTGTACCTATATCCCTTGTGTTGCAACGGGGAGAATATAGGTCTTCTAAGGAGTCATTAAACACCAACCAACCTTAGAACCCTAAATTGACCAACTTGGCTATTAGGACAGTAGCAGTATGCTACACTCATTGAGGCTAAACTCTCGAGATGGTTCTGGCCGCGAGAAAAGATTGCGATGCTGGAGTTATGACCGATTGAGGGTAGCCAATTATTTGAGATCCTCTAGAACCCGGTTACTTTTGATAGGACAGGTTTTAAACCAACAAAACCAAAAGAGGGTAATACCTGAAATTCATGCTGGCATGAAACCTAAGGGTGTCTTGTGTGACTTGTGTGCCTTATCATGTTTGCCTGTGTGAATACTTGTGGTGTTCTTCATCATAGCATCATGCCATCATACCATTGCATGCATCCTGTATAAAGGACTAACCCATTTCAAAGACAAAAAGTTTCATCTTTGCTCTGTTTTGTAGGACATCGTGATGCCCGTACGTAGGAATACCATCCGGCTCAACTTTGTTCAACCACCAGTTTTAATCAAGGATTTGGTTGGAAGGATTCCAAACACTTCTTCCTTCATCAACAGACATGGTTCTCTCCTTGGCTTGAGCACTGCAAAATGGGACCAACAACTGATAAGTGTTTTGACCCAGTTTTATGACCCTCTGTATCATTGTTTCACCTTTCAAGACTTCCAGCTGGTTCCTACCCTGGAAGAATTCTCTTACCTGCTTGGGATCCCTGTCTTGGAACAAACTCCATTCACTGGTTTGGAAAAGACTCCTAGGCCTGAAGAGATTGCTGCAATTCTCCCCTTGACCAAAGAAGAGGTATTAGCCAATTGGGAAACTAGAAATGGGGTTAAGGGCTTTTTGGTCAAATTTCTGGTTAGCAAGGCTAATGATTTCTGGAATGACTTGGACTTCAAGGCGTACGAAGATATTCTGGCTCTTTTGATCTATGGTCTGGTATTGTTTCCCAACCCTTACACCTTTATCAGTACCCATGTCATAAGGATCTTCATGTCTCGAAATCCAGTACACTTTTGGGTGATATTCTACAACAACTCTATGCTCGTACTGCTCGAAAACGGGGAACTCCGTGGTGTTATGCTCCTTTGCTAGTAAGGTGGTTTATTTCGCACCTTCCTAAGTTCGTGCTGAAGAATGAAGAAGGAAAAGGTTGGGCTCGGAGGTTAATGTCTCTCACTGATAATGACATCACCTGGACTCTCAGAGGTTTGGATGAGGTAGCTGTTATTGACCGTTGCAGAGAATACCCTAATGTTCCGTTGATTGGTATCCAAGGAGGAATCTCTTACAATCCGTGCTTAGCTCTCCGTCAGTTTGGAAGAGCCAGTGGAGATGGGCCTCATGAAATGCTGGTTCCTCACTTCCATTTTGAGTTTCAGGCAGACAATGACAAACTACGCCATGGATTCATTAGAGCTTGGGGCAGAATTCACAAAGCTGACCCACATGAGTTGGGACCAAAGACTTCTCTACCAGTGGAACCCTATTGCAAATGGGTCCGCATCCGTGCTCAGAGGTTAGGTATGCCATACGAAGCTGTTAGACCTCTCATTCTTGAATCTCCTGATGAAGATGGGGTTCCTCCAACTGTCCTCCCTCCTCAGATACCTACTGATTTTGACACAATGAAGAGATCTTGGGCGCAGCTAAAGGAAGAACGGGATTTCTATCGGGAGAAGTTCAACGAGCAGGAACGGAAGATCCAGAGGCTGACTAAGCAATTGGAGGAAGAACGGGTCCTAAACAACTACATCAGCACTGAGAAGAGGAGGCCATGGGAGCATTGATGAGCTTTGGATGCTCCCTTTTATAGCTTTTATTTCCTTTCCCGTATTTTTCATTCCTGTAATGCCTAAGGGCAAATTGTTGAACAATTGAAAATTTTAATCTAATGAAGTGTGTTTCCCTTTTTGTCTACAAAGTTGAATCTTGTTTGTCTTTGAAAACATAAAACATACGCATTCCATTGCACCATATGCATAGCAGGTACCCTATTTCACAGGTTGCTTAATCTCCTTCGCTGTTTATTTTGAACAGTCATCATGAATCCAAAATCATCCAGTGAACAAGCAATCAAGGCCCTTCAGGCCCAAAGTGCACAGTTTCAAGAGATGGTCCTAAGCCTAGCCCAAGGTCAGCAAGAGTTGAAGACTCTGCTCCTGAAGAAGAAGAAGAAAAAGAGGACTGCGTTGTTCAACACCGGACGCAGATTTGGGAACACACTCCATAATGAAGCTGAACCAACTACTTCCTCTGCTGAGAAAAACAGTCCCCAAGGGGGAGGAGCTCCTAGTCCCGCAGTCTCTGACAACGAGACGGACTATAATGACGAACAATACCCACCTGCTGCTGACAGATACAAGCAATTGGAGGACCGCTTGAGCGCCATGGAAATTCAGAATGTGCCGGGACTGGATTTCGGAGATCCGGGGCTATCTTCTAGGGTAGTAATTCCACACAAGTTTAAGGCGCCTGCCTTCGCCAAGTATGATGGGGTCTCCTGCCCAAAGCTGCATCTGAGGTCGTACGTAAGGAAGATCCAACCTTACACGGCAGATACGAACCTCTGGATTCACTTCTTCCAAGATAGCCTCTCGGGGTCACAGCTTGAATGGTTCTACCAATTAGATGGAACTAGCATCCGACACTGGGAAGATTTGGCAACCGCATTCTACAGACAATATCAATACAATTCTGATCTCGCTCCTACGCGTACCCAACTTCAGGGTATGTCTCTAGGAACGGGTGAAGGGTTCAAAGAATACACACAAAAATGGAGAGATTTGGCTGGCAGGGTGCAGCCTCCATTGACTGATCGTGAGCTGGTTGATATGTTCCTAGGGACTTTGTCTGGTCCATTTTTCAATCATTTGGTTGGTAACTCCTCCGTTGGGTTTACAGATTTGATATTGACGGGAGAAAGAATTGAAGCTGGCATCAGGTCAGGAAAGATACAAAAGGCTGCCTCTGCAAGTACTGAGAAGAGGCCGTTTAAGAAAGAAGTAAGTGTTGTCTATGGTCCTAGACGACAAGTCAAGCCTGAAAGTTGCCAAGCCGTCAATGCTTTGGTCATTTCAAAACCTGTTGCTGCTCCTCAGCAGTACAATCAACAAAGAAGTGAAAGGCCCAAGAGGTAGTATACTCGGCTGAGTATGACTTTATCTCAAATTTTACCCCAACTGTTATCAACCAACTTGGTGACCCTCAAAGAAGCTCCTAAAGTCGTCAACACTACGTCTCCTAAGTATAACCCAAATGGCCGGTGTGCTTATCATTCTGATAGTCCCGGGCACACTACTGATGATTGTTGGGCCTTGAGAAACAAAGTGCAGGATCTTATCGACGCGAAGGAAATTCAGTTTGAAGCGCCTGAGAGACCGAATGTTGTAACTGCTCCTATGCCCCAGCATAGAGTAAATGCCATTGAGGAAGAGTTGTATGCTGTTTCGGTGAATGAAGTTGTTACCCCTCTTTTGACTGTTAAGAGGAACTTACTACTAGCCGGTTTATTTCCGGGTTGTAGTAAGGGTTGCCTCCTGTGTGCTGTTATCCCTACCAGTTGTCCACTGCTGAAATCAGGCATCCAAAGCCTGATGGATAGCAAGGAAATTTTGTTCAAGAAAACTGCTGTTCCGTCTGTTTCCATTGAAGAAATATCTGTTGTCACAATTTACAATCCTGCCAAAGCTCCCATAAAGAAACCAGTCCAAATTATGTCTATTGCACCCATCACTATTACTGTCCCGGGGCCTCTCCCGTATGAGTCTGATAAAGCGGTCCCATGGCATTATGGAGCCGACGTGTATGTGCTTGGGGTGAAGCAGGAGTTCAACACCAATACCAGTATCAGTAGCATCACCGGTCCCGCCAAGATTACCCGCAGTGGCAGGCTCTTCTCGCCTAACATTGCACCGCCAGTTATCCGAAAACCTCTCACCATCACACCCGCAAGTGTGCATGTTCCAGTTCAAGTTCCTGTGTCTACTACTGCCGCCGAGTCCTCTGATGCTCGGGGCAAAGAAGTTGCTACCGATTCGCTTGCCAGGACGGAGGCACCAAGGAAGACTGTTGTGGAAGCCTCCCAACAAGAAATGGAGGAAATTCTTAAAATTATCAAAAAGAGTGACTTTAACGTTGTTGAACAGTTGGGGCATACTCCCTCCAAAATCTCTATGTTATCATTGCTGCTATGCTCAGAGGCCCATGCAAAAGCCCTGATTTCATTTCTGAAAACGGCCCATGTGCCGCAAGAGACCTCCGCGGATCAATTCACCGACTGTGTGGCTAATTTGACGGCTGACAATGGCTTAGGGTTCTCGGATGCTGACCTTACCGCCAAAGGGAAAAATCACAACGATGCCCTGCATGTTTCCATAGAGTGCAGGGGCACTACTCTCGCACACGTGTTAGTGGATACTGGCTCTTCCCTGAATGTTTTGCCCAAGAAAGCATTGGATCGCTTGGATTGTGAGGGCCTGGAGTTGAAACCTAGTAACATCATTGTTAGAGCCTTCGATGGTTCTAAGAGGATGGTGCACGGTGAAGTAGACATCCCTATTCGTGTGGGTTCCCAAGTTTTCAACTCAACATTCTATGTAATGGATATTCGTCCATCTTACTCCTGCTTGTTGGGTCGACCCTGGATTCACAAAGCTGGGGCAGTAACATCCACTCTACACCAAAAGCTCAAATACCCTGTCAAAGGGAAGATTGTTACTGTGCAGGGTGAGGAGGAATACATGGTTAGTCATTTGAATTCATTCCGGTATATCGAGATGGACGGGGAGTTTATTGAAACCCCCTTCCAGCATTTTGAGGAAGTACCTCCAGTGTTGGCATCAGCTGAGGCAGTGGTTGAAGAAGATTTTCCGTTGATGATGGCGTCCTTGAAGGATGCTCGGGCTGTAATCGAGAAAGGCAATTGTGCAAACTGGGGTCAGCTTCCTGACTTCACTCAAAAGAACGATAAGTTTGGGCTGGGCTTTACTGCAGAGGCTCAGAGGGCTGTACGCAAGGAAAAGATCAGAAAGGCTCCGGTGTTTATCTCCAACCCAAGGGTGAATGCTATCGAGGAGGATGTAGAGGAAGCAGAGTTTGACAGTTGGATTTACCCGACTACCAGCAACGGACCGAGCAACTGGACGGCAAAGGATTTTACACCTATCACCTTTGTCACGCAGTAATTAATTTCTTTTGATTTCCAATTTGTAACAAACAATATGTTAAAACTTTGTTGGCTCGGTGTCCTACCCGGGGCATCGTGGCTCCATTTGTGAGGGCTTTTTTGTATGACATTTCCATATATCATCAATCAAAACATTGGACGTTTGTTGCATTTCAAATCTTATGCTCTTTTCCTTTCTGTGTTATATATATTGCAAAACAGCTATATTTACACACACTCACTCATACAGGTTTTAATCCACTCTGGATCTCACTGGTAACAGCTCTGCTACCGCCAGTTATGACTTCGAGAATCCGATCAACTTGGCCGAAGACGAAGGTGAAGATGATTGCGAAGTGCCTGGTGAACTCGTAAGACCGCTACTCCAGGAAGAGAGGGTTATTCAACCACATGAAGAGCTGGTAGAAACGATTAACCTGGGTACTGAGACAGATAGGAAAGAGGTCAAGATTAGGGCTAATCTAGAGCTCAGCGTGAAGCAACGATTGATGCAGATGCTACGTGATTACATGGAGATATTTGCTTGGTCCTATGAAGACATGCCTGGTTTGGATGCCGACATTGTAGTTCACCACCTGCCAACCAAGGAAGATTGCCCTCCGGTAAAGCAAAAGGTCCGCCGTATGCGCCCAGAGATGTCTGAAAAGATCAAGGCTGAGGTTATGAAGCAATTCGATGCCGGGTTTCTAGCAGTAACTTCTTATCCTCAATGGGTCGCCAATGTGGTGCCAGTACCGAAGAAAGACGGTAAAGTCAGAATGTGTGTCGACTATAGAGATTTGAACAGGGCAAGCCCCAAGGATGACTTCCCCTTACCTCACATCGATGTTCTTGTTGACAATACCGCTCAACACAAGGTTTTCTCCTTCATGGATGGTTTTTCAGGGTATAATCAGATCAAGATGGCTCCGGAGGATATGGAAAAGACTACCTTTGTGACTCAGTGGGGCACCTTCTGTTATAAGGTCATGCCATTCGGATTGAAAAATGCTGGGGAAACCTATCAACGTGCCATGGTTGCTTTATTTCATGATATGATCCATCATGAGATTGAGGTATACGTTGATGACATGATTGCAAGGTCTCAAACTGAGGAGGAGCACCTTGATCATCTGAGGAAGCTGTTTGACCGACTCAAGTTATACAAGCTGAGGTTGAATCCCAACAAATGCACCTTTGGGGTAAGATCCGGAAAATTGCTGGGTTTCATTGTAAGTGACAAAGGTATTCAGGTGGACCCTGCCAAGGTAAAAGCCATACAAGAGATGCCGACTCCAAAGACAGAGAAAGAAGTCAGAGGCTTCCTGGGACGACTGAATTACATTGCCCGATTCATCTCACATCTGACTGCTACTTGTGAGCCAATCTTCAAATTACTGAAGAAAGATCAAGTAGTACGCTGGAACGATGAATGTCAGGCTGCCTTTGAAAAGATAAAGGAATATCTCCAAGAGCCACCCATTCTTATGCCACCAGTGGAAGGAAGACCTCTAATATTATACTTGACAGTACTTGACAATTCAATGGGGTGTGTGCTAGGGCAGCATGACGAGTCTGGCCGAAAAGAGCACGCTATTTATTACTTGAGCAAAAAGTTTACCGACTGTGAGTCTCGTTACTCACTGCTTGAGAAAACTTACTGCGCTCTAGTATGGGCTGCTCGCCGGCTGAGACAGTATATGCTGACTCACACTACTCTATTGATTTCAAAGATGGATCCCATCAAGTACATATTTGAAAAGCCCGCTCTATCCGGAAGAATAGCGAGATGGCAAATGATCTTGACAGAATATGACATCCAGTATACAACTCAGAAAGCAATTAAAGGAAGTGTACTGGAAGATCATTTGGCGCACCAACCTGTGGACGATTACCAATCATTGAACTTTGATTTTCCGGACGAAGACATCATGGTGGTAACTGACTGTGAAGTACCTGGACCGGATGAAGGACCTGAGGAAGGATCCTGATGATCTATGCATTTTGACGGAGCCTCCAATGCTTTGGGTAACAGCATCGACGCTGTAATCATATCTCCCAAAGGAACTTATACTCCACTCACCGCCCGATTATGTTTCAACTGCACCAACAACATGGCAGAATATGAGGCATGTATCATGGGTTTACAAGCTGCAATCGACTTAAGGATCAAGTTTCTGAGTGTCTTCGGAGATTCCGCTCTCGTGATCAATCAGATCAAAGGCGAGTGGGATACGAAACACCCAAATCTTATTCCTTACAAGGAGTATGTGTCAACCTTGCCTCCCCACTTTGAAGAAATAACTTTCGAGCACTTCCCAAGAGAGGAGAATCAGCTAGCGGATGCACTGGCTACGATGTCTTCAATGTTCAAAGTTAAATGGGACAATGAGGCTCCCCGGATCATTATCTGGAAGTTGGACGAACCGGCATATTGCTGCGAGCTTGAGGCTGAGAAGGTGACTGAAAAACCCTGGTATCATGAGGTGAAGAGGTATTTGGAAGCCCAGGAATACCCTGAAGGCGCATCTGTCAATGACAAGAAGTTCATGAGGAGGTTTGCGGCAAAATTCTTCCTCAGCAACGGCATTCTCTACAAACGGAATCATGATTCAACTCTACTACGTTGTGTGGATAAGGCTGAAGCAGAGAAGATCATGTTAGAACTGCATGAAGGTACATTCGGGACACATTCCAGTGGACACACCATGGCTAAGAAAATCCTTCGGGCAGGAAATTTCTGGTCCACAATGGAAGCTGATTGTTACCAACACTCCCGAACTTGTCACAAATGCCAGATCTATGCTGACAAGGTGCATATCCCTCCGGTTCCTTTGAACGTCCTGACGGCACCTTGGCCTTTTGCAATGTGGGGCATCGATATGATCGGTGAGATCCGACCGACGGCATCCAATGGGCATCGTTTCATCTTAGTGGCGATCGATTACTTCATGAAGTGGGTTGAGGCAGCTTCCTACGCAACGGTAACCAAGAGTGTTGTGGCACGTTTCATCCGGCATAATCTGATCTGTCGGTACGGCGTCCCGGAAAGAATCATTACGAACAATGGTACCAATCTCAATAATAAAATGATCACTGAGCTCTGCGAACAATTCAAGATACAGCACCACAATTCTTCTCCCTACCGGCCGAAGATGAATGGGGCTGTAGAGGCAGCTAATAAGAATATCAAGAAAATTGTGCAGAAGATGACAGTGACCTATAAAGATTGGCACGAGATGTTACCGTTCGCTCTTCATGGGTACCGTACCTCAGCAAGGACGTCAACCGGGGCAACTCCTTTCTCCTTGGTCTATGGCATGGAGGCAGTCTTGCCAATTGAAGTCCAGATACCCTCTCTCTGAATAATGAAAGATGCAGACTTGAGTGAAGATGACTGGATCCAGACTCGACTTGATCAATTAAATCTAATTGACGAAAAGAGACTCACCGCTATCTGTCATGGTCAAATGTATCAAAAATGGATGATCAGGGCATTTAACAAGAAAGTCAGACCACAAGAGTATCAAGTTGGGGACCTGGTAATCAAACGCATCATCCTTCCTCAAAGTGATCCTCGGGGCAAATGGACCCCTACGTACGAAGGGCCATTTGTGGTTAAACATGTGTTCTCAGGAGGAGCCATGATCCTAACCACCATGGATGGTGACGACCTTCCTCACCCCGCTAATGCAGACATAGTGAAAAAATACTACGCATAAATAAAAGACCCGCTAGGTTGACATACCTAGGCAAAAATAAGGGCTTCCCGACGAACCAAAAGGGTTCGGGAAAAAATAAGGGATGAAATGAATAAGAATCTGTACACCCGGCAAGTCGAAAACCTGAAAAGGCGGCTTGGGCAAAAAGGGGTATCCCGGTGGACTGAAAACCCGAAAGGGCAGTCCAGGCAAAAGTTAGGGATAAAGCGTAATACTATGTCTCATTGGATCACTTCGCATCCGGAATTCGACATCAACTATCTGGCTCAGACTTCGGCATCAACCAATCAGCTTCATCTTCAACTAGGCAGCAAAGCGATGAGACGCTTGGAGACATAAAGGCGATAGCAGAGTTGGAACCCAGTGGGATCGTTCACATAGCTGTTTTGTTTTCTTTTCAAAATTGTAAACTCTATGTTATTTGGCGGCGTCCTCTTACTAGGATGTCAGCCTCTTGTACAAAAACGCCTATTCACAGGCAAAATTCAAATCAATACAAATTCACTTGTCCATACAAATTGCCATTGCTTTTCCTTTTTCTGTTTTGTCTTACGAAGAACGTCCAATGTTCATTTTTGATATATGCATTTGACATTAAATTGCTGATTCATAAATATTTGCATATGAAACGAAAGATTAATTACAGGTGACATCAGAAACAGGGGCAAATGTGGAGTTGTTTGATGCAGTCTGGTTGCTTTGTCCGCCAAGGTACCCAGGTAGATTCGACTGAAGAATGTGACCAAATCATCTCAACGCCCCGCAGAGTGAGACAAGATTCAGCAATATAATCCCCAGCGGAGTATAGACATTCATCAGCAAGCATCCCCGACAGTCTTGATCTAAGATTGTTCCCCGGCGGAATATCGTCATCCCCAGTGGAATCATTTACCAGTACAATTCCAAAAGTTTCTCCAAGCCGGTCTTAAAGCTTATCCCCAGTAGATTCTGAAAGCTTGTTCCCTGCAGAATACGGACGTCTCTCCCGAGCTTTATTCAGAGTTATTCCTCACAAGGGCTTATAACTGGGTTATCCTCAGCTAATTACCACGGAAGATCGCCCTCGGCAAAGTTCCTTCAATCCCCGGCGGAGTTTATCTTTGGTGTTTCCCAGCGGAGTTTATCATCATTTTCCCCAGCGAAATCCATCATTAAAGTCCTCAGTAGGCCTCTCGTCAAAACTTCAGCAAAGTATCTCTTTCACATAGCAATTCTCCGGCCGATCGTCAAGGATTTATTTTCCTAAGACGAAATTACATTCGTAAACATTTTACGTTTTCATACATCTTGTTTACATACATGATAAAGTGCATACTCACACTATCTCAAGTTGAACAGCATGGCATCATGCATATCATACATCATGACATTGCATACAACTTATGTTTTTGCCTTTTCAGGGAAAAAGACAATCCCAAAGACAACTACCTTCAACTGTCACAATTCCATATCCGATACCTGTATCTAGCCAGGGCACATCTGAGAGTGATCAGTTTCCAGACTCGACTCCTGTATCTAGCCAGGGCACGTCTGAAGAAGTTCGAAGATTCGATTCCTGTATCCAGCCAGGGCACATCTATCAACTACCACATTTCCAGATTCGATTCCTGTATCCAGCCAGGGCATATCTGCTAACAACATTTCCAGATTCGATTCCTGTATCCAGGCAGGGCATATCTGTTGACCACATTCCCGGACTCGATTCCTGTATCTAGCCAGGGCACGTCTGAAGAGTTCGAAGATTCGATTCCTGTATCCAGCCAGGGCATATCTATTGACGACTATTTCCAGATTCGACTCTTGTATCCATCCAGGGCACATCTGTGAACAACCGATTGTAGATTCGATACCTGTATCTAGCCAGGGCATATCTACATAAGGAGACTGAAGATCAAACACCTGTAACAAGCCAGGAAAACATCTGTCTTTCTCAAATACACAAGTTTTCGCTAAGGAATCTCTTATGCGATCAATACTTCCAAATGGCATCTATAAGCCCATTCCCGACAAAGTTCCGTCACATCTCCAGATGGCATCTATAAGCCCATCTCCCTATCCACCATCTCTCCAAATGGCATCTATAAGCCCATTCCCGACATCACATTGTTGATACTTCAACATGCGAGTGCAAATTTCCGGGCACTCTAGTGTCCAATCTCCTTTTACCCTCGAGTCACGAAAGGCAAACTTGCCAATCTAACTCTTCAGGTTCAAGAAGATTGAACAGGGGCAACTGTTGTACCCCAAAATTTTCCCTCCCATTTCCTCAACATTTTCTCATCACAAAAACCTTGAAGATCAAGATCCAGTTAGGGTTTCCTCTGCTCAAGACTTCTCCTTGCACTGTGGACTCAAATTAGGGTTTGTGTTTGAACAAAGATGTTTTGACCTAAAATGCCTAAGTTGACTTTCATGCTTCATACTGGACTCCCAAGTTTATCCGTACCAAGTTTCAAGTCTTGATTCCAAATTTTGCCCAGTCAATTGGACAGATGACCTAGAAATCAACTGTATTGGGGAAAAGTCAACTGTGGCCAATTGACAGTCAAATATCATGAAAATTGACCCACATCAACATTATGAACTCATATGGACCATTTGATCAAGTTTGGATCACAATTCCACAAGAAATTTGATCAGATCACCAAAAGGGCAAAATGGTCATTTTTAGGGTTTTGACTGCACAAGGGTAATTTTTGACTGTTTGACCTAGCCAATGGCAAACAAAGCTCACATATGGACTCAAGGACCCCATGGAATTATTTTGACATGCTCAACAAACTCAAAAGATCCCAAGTACACAAGATTGACAGTTGAATTTCCCAGTCAATTGATCAATTTTGACTGTATACTGAAAAGTCAAACTTTGACTTTTTGGTCAAAATCAAGAGTCAAGATCCATTTTTCATCAAAACATGCCAAATCATGAAACTTGTTCACCAAGAAACCAAGAAATGCAAATTAGGGTTTGAAATGGAATTTTTCATAACTTAGAATTTTTCTAAGTTATGGAAAACCCTAATTTTTCCCAACTTTGCCCCACTTTTTCACCAAGATTCATTTGGATTCAAACAAAAGTCAAAACATGAAAGTTGTAGCTTGTTGCATAATCTACAACTTTGGTTCACAAAGTTTTCCAAAATGAGGCTTGTATCTCAAGTTATAAATTTTTGAATAAGGGCACTAAACCATTCATAACTTAGTGAAAATTTGACCTTTTTGACAAGGTTTTCTACCTAACTTCCAGGCCATTTTCCATACACTTCCACTTGGAATTTCAATTTGCATTTTAAAGATGGATTGTAGTACACATTCCAAGATTTCCAAAATGTCCAAGAACTTCTCGAACAACCTCATGGTTAGGGAGAATCGAATTTTGCAAAATGGGCAAAAGTCACTTTGATTCATGGCCATGTACATGTTCATACACTTTGCAATTTTTCAAATCAGCATGGGCAAGCTAGTTACAGGCCTCTAATCCTTTTCTTACTCAATAATTAAATGCCAATCCATTATGTTTTAGCTTTGTTTTGTTCATATAGTCATTACACAAGGAATTAAGCCTTAATTGGAAAAAGTGATTTATCCATTTTTGCGAAGTAGAACTTTATGTCAAGTTTGAAAATCAAGAGGTACAATGCATATCTTTGGACACAAGATTCATGGACATAACACACTGATCAAGACTAAAAGATGCAGCACATTTTGAGGGGCCTGTACAAGCCTAGAAAAAAGTTGGCATTTTCTTGCTTCACATAGAAGAAACATGGCATAACTTGTACCAACTTACAAACCAGCTTACAAACACTTAGACAAACTGATCAAACACATTCCACACATCAAAACCAAGCTAAAGCACGAGCCTTTTACCTCCAATCCATCCCAAAACTCAGAATCACCTTGAAACTGCCCAAACAGAGCAACCTCTGCAGATTGAGTTCCAACTCTCAATCCTTTCAAGCATTCTTGCCCAAAACAGTTCACATACCTTCCTTACCATCTATGCAAGCTATCCAAAAGCTAAAGCACGATCTGTAACACCTCCAAGCCACTTCACCATTTTTATTTTTCTGTTTTGCAGTTGAAGTTCTCTAGCACGATTCAGGGAGTTTCAAGACAAAGTAGAACTTGGAATAGCATCCTTACACTTCAAGGAAGCTATACAAATCATCATCTTGCTCTGAAAACTCTTCCATTGCAAAGCACGATTCCAACTGAACAGGTATCTTCATGAAGTTCTATCTCTCAGTATAGGCATTGTTAGCTTTAGGTTTGTGAAGGAAACATGTCACAATCATAGCCATGAACATGCCCATATGATTAGATTTCATTTATATTATGTATGCTTAGAGAATTTTGGTTCTGAACATTGATGAAAAACTAGGTCAGAAATTGGGGGAGAAGAAATTCTCCCTCATCTTAGAGAGTTAAGTCAAGTTCTTTATATCCCTGAATTCGTCTCTTAATGCTCTACACTTTTCATGTTATGAGTTTTGCTTGAAAGTCCAGGAATTGGAAGATAGAAAACGCGTGTTCATTGTTGTTCATACAGTCTGGAGGTTGAAGAAGGAGTTTTCTGGGCTGGGCCTGTTTGGTTATTTCTGTTTGCACCACTCTTTTGCTTTCACACCCCCTAGGCCCATTTGGCTTATTTTTAATGATTTCTGACTTTTTCTTTTTTTGATTGATTCATTTATTTTTTCTCATGTTATTAAAAATATAAAAATCTTTTTTCTCACCATTTTTTAATTTATTAGGTATTTATGTGATTTTCTTTTGATTAATACATAAATAAATGAATATATACATTTCATTAAAACATTGAGAAATATGTAAAAATACTTTTATTTTCATTTTTATTTTATTATACCTTCTGAAAATATTTTACATAAAAAAATACCTTTTTTGCAAATATTAAAAATTATTATTATTTATATATATGTAGCACATATTTAAAATAATACATATATACATATATTTATTAATATATTTAGGGTAAATACAAAATATATACACTTTTTGTTTTTTTTATTATTATTAATATTTAATATAAAAATACATTTTTGACAAATACTTCACTTTATTTTATTTTTGTACATAATAAATAAATACTTGTATTAAATTAAATAATAACACATTTTATTTAATAGAATTAGGGTTTTACCTTAAATATGAAAATACTCAAAAAAAATAATACCCTTTTATTTTCTTTTTATTTTACATAAATAATTCTTTTTTCATACATATAAAAATTCTTTTTGCATTCTTGCAATATTTGTCTTATTTTATTTAATCTATGCAAAATATTTGTCTTGTAAATATTCAATATTGATGTAATAGTTTTAGGTTTAAATTCCTTGTCAAAATCCCCATTTGAACATTTGTACCCCCCTTCCCATATTTGGTTTTGTAATAGCTTAGTAAATTTATTTTCGCACTTTATTGCTTTCTAATTATGCCATGTTAGAATTAGGGTTTGTACGCGAAAAACGACAAAATAGTTATGACCTAATCTCAAGACAAACAAGCATGAAAATGGACACACAAATCACACTTGCACCCCCTAGGGTACTCCACTTGATGCCTTTCAAAATTGGGCCATATTGCATGTTAAGTCTCTTTGGGCAAAACAAATAAACCAAATGATCATAGTCCCTCGATAACATTTTCAAAATACTTCCAAAACAAATGATCAAGTCCCTTAAAGAAAATGCCCAAAGATACTTGGCACCATTGCAATTATGGTCTAAACGATGACCCGTGCCCGTCCCTTTCACATCCTAACATAAGATTGTCCACCAAATGCAATGGTGGAACAAACTTGTTAAAAGGGTTAAAACATAGCAATAATCTTTTGAGAAATTTAGGAGTAGATAACCTCTTAGTTACTTGAATCAATCTTGCAAACTAAAACACTTGCCTATTTCAAAAACCACACACCACTACACTTTCAAAACAACTTTCAAAAACAAATGAAAACCTTTTCAAAAGACATACATCTTTGTATACATCCCCACATGGATCATTACAAAGGTTGCCACCACATTGGCCTCTTTTCAAAACATTTTCAAACCCACACACACACAAGCACCATTTAAAACAATTGAAAACAAAAGGCAAGTGATCTAAGCAAGTAACTAAGAGCCCATGGATAACCATGGATAGAAAGGGTGCTAATACCTTCCCTTTCTATAATCTACTCCCCGAACCCAAGAAAACATCTCAAAGGTTTTTGTTGTGCTTTTTAACCTTTCCTTAGGATAAAATAAAAAGTCGGTGGCGACTCTTGCTCAACCGAAACATTTGCGAAAATAAACGCAAAACCTCAAGTCAGTTCTCCCACCGTATCACACCTTCCCATCATCGTTTGAGGTCAATCAAACTAATCTAGTTCCCTCAATAGTTCAACTCTAAATCTCAGGGTTCATTTCATCTACTTTTCCAGAGGTAGAGAGAGGGTTCAAACATGATATTAAGTCACAATTGGAGAAGCCAATAGGGGCCAGTTAATAATTAATTGGTGCTTACTTGATACTTCTTTAGGGCTGAAGTAGCTTCCCCAAGACATTCACATAGTCCAGTTAATATTAGTTCACTAAGGCGTATGTTTCACTAGAGTGAAGTTGATTAGCTAAAGTCAGAAATCTCATAGCTACTTGTAGAGATTTGTTGCAGAAGATACACCTAAATAGCCATAAAGCAAGAAAAGCTATATGTTTAATATTTGACACTCCATCTCCTTCAGAGTGGTAATGGTCGATGTATTTGGTGAAACCAACATGTTCAACTTTGAAATCATTGATGTTTGTCGCTTGCTCAGTAGGGTCGAAAGTTTCTCCAGTGGGTCGAAGCCCAGTTATAGCAGCAATATCGAACAAAGTGGGGGTAACCATTCCACAATGAACTTAAAAGGTATTATAGGTACCATCCTAAAAATACAAGGATGCCATCAACATGTGTTATCAATAAGTTTACCCAACTTTCGACAGTTGGATCAAGTCGAAAATACCCATGTCTTTCCAGACTTGGGATTTCTTCTGTTTGACTTTAGCTAGCCACTCGAGATATTGTTTACTATCTTTAATTGGGCATGACCTAAAGGTCCTAAAGGAATCATTTATATAATTTAAATTAAAAAGGGTTTATGCATTTGCATAATCTGAAGGAGATTCTTCTTGAATACTTTCTACACCAAATTCCTTAGAGTTTGTGTCAGCATTTTCAACTACATTCTTTTTGGCCTTAATCTTACTCGCCAGGGGTTTGGTTCCATGATATGTGGGGGAAAATTATCTAAATTTCTTCAGATCATCAACATGAACTATAAGGCCCATATATCCTAGGGTTTTGTCAGCAAGAGTAAAATGAATTATTACCTAAGATGCGTAGATATCTTGTTGTTCAACAGAAAATGTTGGTGATGGAACAAACTCCTAATTTCCATAAGGAATGGGTTTGATGGCATGTTGAGTAGTAGAGAAGGAAGCATCCTTGATGTTCTTCACATATTTTCCAAATTTGTTGTTCTTCTTTGTTGGCGCCATTGATGAAAAAGCTTGAAGATGAATGTTGATTTTCAGAGAAAAATGATGAAAGGAGTTCACGGTTTTTTTGAAGAGATGGAAGCAAATGAGAGTAAAAAAGGTGTCTTTGAAAATGAAAATAGTATTTATAGTGAACAAACAGTTCAATTATGTTTTTTAAATGGAAAATATAGTGGGACACGTGTTGGTGTTTAATAAGTTGATCAGGTTGTTGCTGTAAAACCCCAAATTCTACCCGGTAGTTATAACAAAAAATCAGAGTATTTAAAAATTTCCTACACATTTGGGATATCACAATTCAACATGTTGCAACATATAAACAGATACATAACACTTTAATTTCGGAGGATCATATAACAACTTGCATCAGCTTTTAAAACAAAACCACTTCTTTTATTAATAACGCAGCAGAATCATAATTACAATTCAAGTAGCATCATATGTTTCATTCAACTAAAACAACTTGAGAGGCAACATATTATTTCATATATTTAAACTTAGTATTCAACAACTAAAACAATTTCAATAAGTAAACAACTATTTGTTCATTTCCACCTGAGTGCTACGTATCAGAGCGACCAACCGACTTTGAACTAACATGGCTAAGAAAATCTTCATTCTTTAATACCTGCACATTACCAACAGAGGGCAACATTCAAACAGTAACGGGTGAGATATCGAACAATATAATAATTCATATGACAAATAATATATTAGATCATATCATATAAAATCACCATTTCTCAACTCGCAAACAACTTTAATCACAACAAAACATTAATACAACATATCTACTAAATTCACAACTTTTAGATAATACTTGTCACAACAAGTCAACAACATAAAGCAAAAACAAATATATCATCACCACAACTCAAGATACAACATCAAATGTGACTCAATTACAATGAACATGCACGTGGTACCATTGGAGCAGAACTCTCAACTTAAAAATTGCCAATTAATATAGGCATCAACAAGGCATAAGCCTTCAACTTAATATTTTGCCAATCAAGGCCAACATGGTGCCAATCCAGGCCAACTTAATAATGCAAATGTATATGACTCAATGAATGCAACAATCACATACAACAACAACAATCACTGTCACAAAGGCATAAGCCTATATCTTCACTTTACCAATAATTAGAGGTACTCATCGTCGCTTCAATACTAGTCATAGGCCTACAACTTAATCAACTTATCAATCACAACATATTCAACAACAATGATGTATTCGGCAACATTGACATAAGCCTACAACTTAGTATGTCACAATAATATTAGTAATTAGAAAACAACATTGGCTATAAGCCTAACATTTTAATACCACATGAAATTCATATTTTTCAGCAAAGTATTCAACACACTGTGTCGAATAAAATATACAACAATTATTCCGTATAGTTATTCGAACAAATCGACTAAATTCTGCTAATTAATCCTCTATTAAAATTGCTAGTATTTCTACTCTGCACTTCATAGTTTTAACCGCAACCACAACACAACGACTTATTTATACCCATATTATTATTACAAGTCCTATTAATACTACTTGTTGCATGGCATATGTTTAACAAATTACTACTAGTCACTACATTAGTCTTCTGCCAACTTACTCTACTAAATGATATCCACTAATCATGTACATATATTACTATGATTTGTTGCCAACAATATTATTAACACGATCCTACTATAATACTTCTACTAAGTTATTCTGCTAATAAGCCTTATTAATAGCTTTCGACTAAATTAAGGAAACTATTATTTCTCTGCCACTTAAGTCATCTCTACTGCTAATATATTTTGATTACCAATTGCAACTAAAACCATAACAGTTACTAATTATGAAAAATACTAATTATCTTGTCAATCCATGAATTACTCTCTTATGTTACTAATAAATAATTTCTGGTATCATTCACCCTTTTCTAACTATGCTACATCAATTCTGTAATACAGTATAATATTAAAGTAACAGACTAAAATTACAACGGCATGGTGCCACTCGGCACACAAGTTGGTGCCCCTCGGCACAACAACCAGACCATCTCCATGCATCTAGTGCCGATCGGCACCCCCTCCTCACAACCATGTCGTTCAGCATTCTCCACTTCTTCACAACATGTCGTTCGACATGTAAGGCACTCACAATCCAGCCACACATACTTCACCAATTTACCTAGTTTTTCATTGATTTTTAATTACAGCAACAAACAACTACACCAACATCAACATGGAACAATTTTCAACAACGAATTTATCGACAGTAACTAATTTCATCAGAATATTCACAACAATCAACATACATATAGCAACAATTTTAACAACCCAAATCCCACATACTATTTTTCATGTAACCCATTAGATAGTCGGAACCCCACCCTTACCTCAGATTGGAGATCATTCTATAATTTCTGATTGCACCTCGCTGCTGCCATAGCTCAAAACCTTTCTTCTTCTTCTTTTCTCTAAAACCCTTATTTTCTTTACAGCCACTTCTTATTCTCTCTTCTACTTGACAAAAACCTAATTCCTTCTTATTCAACTTAACATGTAATTTCTATTATTAATTCTATTGGGCCTAATATTCACACCACACCTTTTACTACCAAGAACACTTTAAATTAAGCCCATAAGACATGATAATAGTATTATAATAATATTTCCACCACTTAATCAACTCAATAATAATCCAATATAATAATATTATTTCTTCGATTAAACCGACTATTTCACTTAACATCTCAAATCAACATATTAATCCGATCACGCCTCTTAAAATAATATCGACAAATCCTAACTTCGACCATTTCCAATAATTAAATCTTTAATTAAATGATTAATTAAATTCGGGGCGTTACAACTCTCCCCCACTTAGGATATTTTCGTCCTAAAAAATCTACTCGATACTACCACCCTTAACGCGAAGTTCACATCCAACTTTTTGATCTCCAAGTCGCGTTTGGCAACACTTCGACCACTACTTCACCAACATAACAATAACTCATCACAATTCAAATCGATCACACACATGCCAATCATTCAACACTTCACGACATAATCGTTACTAGCATCTCAACTACTCCACCATAAAACCATTGTTCACTTGATATTCTCAATCTTTCACATTTGCAACATTAGCTCGCATATAACTCGCTACTTCGACTTGTTCCACGATGTAGCATCAACCACTTTACACACCATTAAGATAGAACAACAAATCTATATCATCCGACATGGTCTCGTCTACTATCGACAATGGATTGAGGGTGATCAGTTCCTCAATTTGTCAATTAGTATTCGACAACCATAATGGAGTATAAATCATCGTACCAACTATAATAGTGTTTCCTTAAAACTCGTATTCAAGTTTTCTAAAACACAACATGTCTAATCCTCATTCACCCACCATCCCACGATGATCAATCATTTTCTAACTCGCGATATGTTGGCGTATCAATACATTACAAACCCTTCCACTCCAGTCTGAGTCTTTATCTACATAAAGGATTCTAGCAACATCCTTAAACTCTTAATCCTCTTCCGAATTTCACAACATCAAAAATACATGTATTTCCACCTCTCAAACTCATTCCAATCACACTCTCAACATTATCATCTTATCTAACAACATTTCATATATATCTACATGTCACACAACTATGATAGTAATCATCTAAGCTCAACAAGCTACTAACCTCTATAACAGACTTCGTCGTTATCCAACTTAAAACTGCATCCTCCTTGAATGGATCTACATACACTTTCACTTAGAAATAAACTTACTCAAGAGGACTCTTCTCCCAAAACTATAACATACATCCTGACAACTTAGCATAAATCATCCTCCTTTTCGACACCATAAATTCCACACAACTTCGCACTATCGCCTTTCGTTCTAATTAATAACACCAAAGATTTCCCAAATTATACCTTTGATTTCAAAAATTAATTTAAATAAATCTTCCTATTGCTCCTTTAATTCACCCAACTCGGACGCTGATGTCCCGTACAACACTGAAGAGCAAGTCTACTCCGAAAGACAAGCTTAACAATAAACTGCACTTACTTCCAATATCATTACGTGATAAATGAATCTGTTACAGCTATTGGAACCATTTTTAAAATGAAGCCCATTTCGTTAATTTTCCAACACTTCAAACGGAACTCAAATCGGATGCCCGAAACTCTAGTTATGAATTTTCGAAGTCCCACAACAATTCTGCAGTCTCCTGCGATTTGCTTACGCAAATTCCACTCCGAAACTCATAACTCGAGAGATGCATTCCTCCTCCAAAGTTCAGGTTCCAAAATACCAGGACAACAATTCCTTCTGCAACGCTACTCACTTCTTCAAGTTTCGACTCAAACTCGCGATCTACAACTACTTATCAACATCAACTACTTTTGACAACCACTTATGTGATCCCAACAAAAAAGTTACCGCAACTTTATTACTCCATCATTGTTTAAACATCGACATCTTACACTTGCTTCGTAAATCAACAAATATTATATCGCTCTTCATTCTTCGAGAAGTAAGCACCAACGATGTCTAATCAATTTCTCTCAAGGCGCTCTAACTCGACTAACAACAAGACCTTGAATCCAAGTCACCTTCAAATTTAGGAACAACAAGATTCCAACAATTCTTGCATTGTCATCGTCGGCAGCACACTAAACCAACACCTTTCAATTGAACATATCCGAGAAGCAAAGCTTCTCCCCCACTTATCTTCAACCAACATCCTGCATACAACTCGATTAGAAAAACAACAAGCACCGGTAGTGTTTCATACACTTGTCGCGCACTAAGGAACAAACGACATTAGACAATTTGGTCGGACGGACCGGCATGCTCTGATACCACTAATGTAACATCTCAAATTCTACCCGGTAGTTATAATGAAAAATCAGAGTATTTAAAAATTTCCAACACATTTGGGATATCAAAATTCAACATGTTACGATACATAAATAGATACATAACACTTTAGTTTCGGAGGATCATATAACAACTTGCATCAGCTTTTAAAACAAAACCACTTCTTTTATTAATAACGCAGTAGAATCATAATTGCAACTTTAAGTAGCATCATATATTTCATTCAACTAAAACAACTTGAGAGGCAACCCATTATTTCATATAATTAAACTTAGAATTCAACAACTAAAACAATTTCAACAAGTAAACAACTATTTGTTCATTTCCCCCCGATTACTACGTATCAGAGCGACCAACCGACTTTGAACTAATAAGGCTAAGCAAATCTTCATTCTTTAATACTTGCATGTTACCAACAGAGGGCAACATTCAAACAGTAAGGGGTGAGATATCGGACAATAAAATAAGTCATATGATAAATAATATATTAGATCAGATCATATAAAATCACCATTTCTCAACTTGCAAACAACTTTAATCACAACAAAACATCAATACAACATATCTACTAAATTCACAGCTTTTAGATAATACTTGTCACAACAAGTCAACAACATAAAGCAACAACAAATATATCATCACCACAACTTAAGATACAACATCAAATGCGACTTAATTACAATGCACATATATGTGGTACCATTGGAGCAGAACTCCCAACTTAAAAATTGCCGATTAATATAGGCATCAACAAGGCATAAGTCTTCAATTTAATATTTTGCCAATCCAAGCCAACATGGTGCCAATCCAGGCCAACTTAATAATGCAAATGTATGTGACTCAATGAATGCAACAATCACATACAACAACAACAATCACCGTCACAAAGGCATAAACCTATATCGTCACATTACCAATAATTTGAGGTAATCATCGTCACTTCAACACTGGCCATAGGCCTACAACTTAATCAACTTATCAATCACAACATATTCAACAACAATGATGTATTCGACAACATTGACATAAGCCTACAACTTAGTACATCACAATAATATTAGTAATTGGACAACAACATCAACAAGAAAACAATATTGGCTATAAGCCTAACATTTTAATATCACCTGAAATTCATATTTTTTAGCAAAGTATTCAACACATTGTGTTGACTAAAATATACAACAATTGTTCTGTATAGTTATTCAGACAAATCGACTAAATTCTGTTAATTAATCCTCTATTAAAATTGCTAGTATTTCTACTCTGCACTTCATAGTTTTAACCGCAACCACAACACAACAACTTATTTATACCCATATTATTATTACAAGTCCTATTAATACTACTTGCTGCATGTCATCCATTTAATAAATTACTACTAGTCACTACATTAGTCTTCTACCAACTTACTCTACTAAATGATATCCACTAATCATGTACATATATTACTATTTGTTGCCAACAATATTATTAACACGATCCTACTATAATACTTCTACTAAGTTATTCTGCTAATAAGCCTTATTAATAGCTTTCAGCTAATTTAAGGAAACTATTATTTCTCTTCCACTTAAGTCATCTCTACTGCTAATATATTTTGATTACCAATTGCAACTAAAACCATAACAGTTACTAATTCTGAAACATACTAATTATCTTGTCAATCCATGAATTACTCTCTTATTTTACTAATAAATAACTTCTGGTATCATTCACCCTTTTCTAACTATGCTACATCAATTATGTAATACAGTATAATATTAAAGTAACAAACCAAAATTACAATGGCATGGTGCCACTCGGCACACAGGTTGGTGCCCCTCGGCACAACAACCAGACCATCTTTATGCACCTAGTGCCGATCGGCACCCCCTTCTGACAATGATGCTGTTCGGCATTCTCCACTTCTTCATAACATGTCATTCGGCGTGTAAGGCACTAACAATCCATCCACGCATACTTCACCAATTTATCTAGTTTTTCATTGATTTTTAATTACAACAACAAACAACTACACCAACATCAACATGGAACAATTTCCAACAACGAATTTATCGAGAGTAACCAATTTCATCATAATATTCACAACAATCAACATACATATAGAAATAATTTTAACAACCCAAGTCCCATATACTATTTGTCATGTAACCCATTAGATAGTCGAAACCCCACCCTTACCTCGGATTGGAGATCGCTCTATAATTTCCGATTGCACCTCGCTGTTGCCATAGCTCCAAACCTTTCTTCTTCTTCTTTTCTATAAAACCCTTATTTTCTTTACAACCACTTCTTATTCTCTCTCCTACTTGACAAAAACCTAATTCCTTCTTATTCAACTTAACATATAATTTCTATTATTAATTCTATTGGGCCTATTATTCACAGCACACCTTTTACTATCAACAACACTTTAAATTAAGCCCATAAGAGATAATAATAGTATTATAATAATATTTTCCACCACTTAATCAACTCAATAATAATCCAATTTAATAATATTATTTCTAATATCATTTCTCCGATTAAACCGACTATTTCACTTAACATCTCAAATCAACATATTAATTTGATCACGCCTCTTAAAATAATACCGACAGATCCTAACTTCGACCATTTCCAACAATTAAATATTTAATTAATTTAATTAAATGATTAATTAAATTCGGGGCGTTACAGTTGCTTTTTTGGGGGAACAACATTTTGAACCTACTTTAGTGTAGCAATAATGGAAACTGAATTATGCACGTCTTGGTGAGACGTTTGAAAAGATGGCCATTATGACCATGACATCACAACAGTAAATAGTCATCATGAAGCATCTTTTGCATCGAAATGGAAGGTTTTGTAAAAAAAATGTCTATTTCTCCAAGTATTTCGAAATACACATTTTTGGGGGGCAATTTGTTAGTTGAGAATTTCGACGACATATAAACATTGAGGAAAATGAAGAAATTGAAAGAAGTGTGGCTTTGGAAGAGAATATGAGAATGTTTTCACATGGTCTTCGACTGACCAAACTGTAGATAATTTGGTTCACGAAAGTTCTTATGTTGTGAAATATAAGGGAATGTGAGGGTTCGAATTTGAAATATTCTGACACATCATGTTGTTGTTTTGGCGCTTCGAATTAGACAAGGATTTGAATTCAAATGGTTTAGTCTTATCCAGAAGAACGCGTAGAGGCCTGGCGGTTCAAAAGGACATGCAAGACTCGAACATGGAACTCTTGTAGAGAAAGACCGTTAGGGTCAAATTAGTATAAATAGAGATCTTTATATTGGGATTCAATGTGTTCACTTTGTACAAATTACTCATATAAACTCGAAGTACCAGTGTTAGAGAAAATAGTCATTGAGAATATACGTATAGAAACACCATTTGTATATTCAAAGTCTTTTACATTAAATCAGTTCTTTTACTTTCATTTAACTTTTCAGTCGAATCTTTTACTTTTCCAGTTTTTACTTTAAAACCTTTTACCTTTGTCTTCAAAATTTTGCCTTTACTTTTACTTTTGTCGTATTTATCTTTTCGACATAGAACAACACTTAGGAACATTAAAACAAACACAATATTCGACACATATCCTAGGATCAATCTAGTCGATCATGCGAGTAACTAGAAATTATCTTTATTTTGGAGAACTAGCAGTTGTTTACTAAATTTCACGGTAAACACCAATATGATTTATATGGAATGTAAAAAAAAAATTCTTCAATGAAAACTTAAAAAAAAAATACTAATATACGAGAATACTATTTTTTTTAGAAGATGAAAAAATAGTATAATAAACTAATATTTAAGTAATTCTTATAATTTATTAATGGATACGAATATCCGCAGACATATATATCATTAAACCTATATCCATATCCATTACTAAACGGGTATTTAAATATCTATTTATTTTATCTGTGGATATCTATTAAGTTACATGTCCCGTACCCGTGACAGATTTTATCCATAAATATTCGTGGGTACAATTTTTTTTCCATCCCTACCTGCCAGGGCTACTTATCCACAAGCATGGGAAAGGGAGATGTGAGGAATGAGACAGTTACATGAAGAGGCTTTCAAGCATATGATGCAAACTCCACCCAGATTTTGGAGCAAATCCAATTTCTTGACAACTTCAAAGTGTGATTATGTTTTAAATAACATGTCAAAGGCTTTCAATAGTGTGATTGTAGAGTCAAAAGCAAAGTCATTGGTGACCATGTGATCCGCGGTCGTGCACAGATAAAAAACGAGTGAATTTTAAATGTAGTTACGGTAATGATAACTCGAGTATTGTATCGCGATAATTCTTGTATTATTATTAACTAATAGGAATCAAATTAAGAGAGTTTGGTTTTAGGGTTGAATTATAAAAACAGATTAAAATAAGTGATTATTCAATAAGCTAAAACGACTAATCATACTACTCAGGTTCTGACTTATCATCGATTATGATAACACCAATCCCTAAACGGTTTCAATCCTATTCGATTATGATATCAATCAGACAAGCACTTATTAAAATCATACGAATTATGTTCCTATTACCGGACTAAGCAAACACTTAAGAATATGACGAGTTAGCGAATTAAGCAAACGATAACACGCAATTAAATTTAGGAACATGCATACAATCGAATTTAATCAATTCTATCCTATGAACAACAATTGAATTAAGAAAATAATTGCAATCAAATTAAGCAAATTATTTCATAGAGAAGAATTGAACAAAAATAGAATTTAAATTGGTATTAGAATAACCTCAAAGTAATGGAACCCGTAAGCAGTAGGATTTGCCTTCGGGAACTAGTTCTCCATAGCAAGCGTACAAAGCAAAATATTTTTCTCATGAAAATTGTGTTACCATATGTCTAGCGGTTGCAAGCCTTATAAAATAAAATAAGGGTATCCACTTGCAAAACGAACCGGGTCAAAAACATAACCCAAACCCACTAAAAAGACTCAAAAACAAATTATTCTAATGCTTTAACTTCAACGAATTATTCAAGTCTGCTATAGTTTGAATTAGCTTTTGGCTCCAACATTAAAGTTGTAGATCTTTCTCTTAGATTTCCATCACATATTATAATGCCTCGATCCGATTCATGTAACTCTAGTTATGAATTTTTCAATGAAAGCTGCCAATGCTGAAAATTAAATATGAAAATCAAATTAAACCAAAAATAAACTAAATTAGAAAAACATTATAAAACATAAAAATAAACTAAGTAAAACATGAAAATGCTTAAGTACAAACATGGAAGAATGTATATCAAAATGAACTGATCAAATTCTCTCATACTAGAACATTTACACTCAGAGCAAAATAAAATTAAAAACACAAGAAACACAACAACATCATGAGTTCCTCATTTCAGGCTACAAACTCTTCTCCGATTAAGAATGCATCGATATGTACTAATATTGCATACTAAGGATATCGTGAGAACACTACTCCGCAATTGTGCAGTCATAAGCCTCCTGAATATATAATCCAATTCGAATCATGTTATTATGCCAAAGCCTAACTTACTCATCCTTATTTTTGCTCTCTTTTATTCTGGTGCAATCACATTAAGCCTGTTATCTCCACACACTCATAGTAAGGCGACCGATTAGTGAATCTGATTCTTTTTGCATGGGATTCTGGTACATGAGTGGTATAACCCTTTTCTTACCTAATTATAGTTGCAGGGGATCAAACCATAACCCGCCCTACCAAGTTCAATACCAGAACCCTCTGAACCAACCAACAACAGGTCTAATAATCAAATTTTGTCGGTTCCACAACCGTTGGTTTAAGTAACCGGGTGAGGGTTATCAAACTTAAAAGGTGCATTCCCTATATTTTTTTCAAATAAAAACCTGGATCACTCACTTATATTCATAGGCTTCCATACGTAGAGCATGTGTGAGATGATGCTGACTGCTAAGATAAACTAATCAAGAGCTGTTAGAGAATGAGAATTCAAGGCTATGTCAAAATAATTATTCAAATTAATTTCCACATGCAAGAGACTTACGGTTTTAAGACGATACCGATCTTACAAAGTTTTCCCAAGTCTCCACAACTAACCTCAGATTAATCTATAACCCAAAACTTTCAAAAATATGCATTTTTAAATAATAACTGAAAAACAAAACAAAACAACGAACAAAAGTAAAGAAAATAAAGAAAATAAATGATTCTCTCCCCCACACTTTAAACGTGCATTGTACTTAATGAAAGGATATAACTATTAAACAAGAGTTAGAGAAAGGAAAAAATACACCCGAATAGTCAAGGAGGATAAGTGATCACATAAGAAGCCTTTTCCAAAGAGAGATCTTCTATATTCTCTTCTTCCAAAGTGGGGCTCTCATGGAGTAGCTTTGGGTAATGTTCATTGAACTTGAAATTTTTATTAGTGCCTTCACCTTTTATTCCAAGATCAAAGAAGAATCTTTGATAAGTAAAAGTGTTGAATGTGCACATGATCTTCTTTTCCACAACACCACATATCAAAAGATTGAGGGGCTTCCTCACTATTTTTGCCACATCTTCAAGTGAGATCCTATGCATAAACATGGACGGACTAATATCATAAATATCATCCAAGATCCATCTAATTCATTTCTTATGCTTCTTTAAAACCTGCAAAAATTTACTTTCTTGATCAAAATAAAGTTTAGAATAAATTATAATCGTGAGTTTTTCATTTATCTTTAAATAAGCATGATTAAGATTTTCATGAATTGGTTTCAGCTCTCGGGAATATGGTTGTTTGATGGATGGTTTGTTTCGGGCATCTGGGGTGTCGAGAGCTTCATCTACATGAACAACTTTATTTTCAATCTCACGTGCAGTAAGAATATCAACTTGCAAGGTGTTGTACCCCAAAATTTGCCCTCCCATTTCCTCAACATTTTCTCATCACAAGACCTTTGAAGATCAAGATCCAGTTAGGGTTTCCTCTGCTCAAGACTTCTCCTTGCACTGTGGACTCAAATTAGGGTTTGTGTTTGCCCAAGGATGTTTTGACCTAAAAGGCCCAAGATGACTTTCATGCTTCAT
Source organism: Vicia faba (assembly GCA_948472305.1). NCBI lineage: Eukaryota > Viridiplantae > Streptophyta > Magnoliopsida > Fabales > Fabaceae > Vicia > Vicia faba. Next base: position 361,695,671 of record OX451738.1, read on the forward strand.
GTTGGACTCCCAAGTTTACCCATGCCAAGTTTCAAGTCTTGATTCCAAGTTTTGCCCAGTCAATTGGACAGTTGACCTAGAAATCAACTGTATTGGGGAAAAAGTCAACTGTGGCCAATTGACAATCAAATCTCATGAAATTTGACCCACATCAACATTATGAAATCATATGAACCATTTGATCAAGTTTGGATCACAATTCCACAAGAAATTTGATCAGATCACCAAAAGGGCAAAATGGTCATTTTTAGGGTTTTGACTGTACAAAGGCAATTTTTGACTGTTTGACCTAGCCAATGGCAAACCAAGCTCACATATGGACTCAAGGACTCAATGAAATGGTCTTGACACATTCATCAAGCTCAAAAGATCCCAAGTACACAAGATTGATAGTTGAATTTCCCAGTCAATTGATCAATTTTGACTGTACACTGAAAAGTCAAACTTTGACTTTTTGGTCAAAATCAAGAGTCAAGATTCATTTTTCATCAAAACATGCCAAATCATGAAACTTGTTCACCAAGAAATCACAAAATGCAAATTAGGGTTTGAAAATGGAATTTTTCATAACTTAGAATTTTTCTAAGTTATGAAAAACCCTAATTTTTTCCCAACTTTGCCCCATCTTTTCACCAAGATCCATTTGGATTCAAACAAAAGTCAAAACATGAAAGTTGTATCTTGTTGCATAATCTACAACTTTGATTCACAAAGTTTTCTCATTTGAAGCTTGTATCTCAAGTTACAATTTTTTGAATAAGGGCACTAAACCATTTTTAACTTAGTGAAACTTTAACCTATTTTGACAAGGTTTTCTACCCCACTTCAAGGCCACTTTTCATACCCTTCCACTTGGAATTTCAACTTGCATTTCAAAGATGGATTGTAGTACACATTCCAATCTTTCCAAAATGTCCAAGAACTCATCAAACAACCTCATAACTTGAGAGATTCGAATTTCACAAGTTGGCAAAAATTCACTTTTGTTCTTCATCAAAACATGTCCATAACTTTGCAAATTTGAACTCAGCATGCTTTAGGCTTGATTACAGGTCCTTGAACCATTCCATACTCAATAATTTAATGCATATTCAATTTGTTAAAGTGTTGTTCTTTGAGTGCAAGCATTGTATGCAAGATTAATCCTAAACTAGATAAAGTGCTTTATCCATTTTTGTAAAAAGCTAGCTTTATGTCAAATTGAAATCCAAGCAGGTACAAGCAAAATCCTTTTGGCACAAGATTATGGACAAATTGCTCTGATCAAGAGAGGCTTTGCTGCAGGATTAGAGGTCCCCTACTGACCTAAAACATCAAGTGGCATTTTGTTGCTTAACATAGAAGAAAAGTGCATAACTTATCACAACTTCAATCTCAGCATAGAAACACAAGAAAAAAGTGATCAAACATCTTCCATAGAACCTAACCAAGCCAAGACACGACCCTTGCACCTCCAAAACACCCTCCATCTCAGAATCATCCTCAAACTGCAAAAACAGAGTTGCCTCTGCAGTTTGAGTGCCAACTCCCATTTCCCTCGAGCATTCTTACAAAAATCAATCCATACACATTCCCTAGCATATATGCAAGCTAACCATGACCTAAAACCTGACCTGTAATCCCTCTAACAGCTTCCACCATTTTCATTTTTTCCTTTTGCAGGTGAAGTTCTATAGCTTGATACAAGAAGTTTCAAGACAAAGTAAGCATTGAAAAAGCATCCCTGGACCTCAAGGAAGCTTTTCCAATCATTACCTTGCACTAGAAGTTCCTCATTCTCCAGATAGAAGTTCAACTACACAGGTAAAACTTTGAACTCGTATCTCTCTTATCATGCATCTTTAGTCTTAAGTTTGTGAAGAAACAAGGTTCTACTCATAGCCCTGAACATGTACATATCTTTACATTTCATTTCTTTTGCCTGAGTAGAGAGAATTTGTAGTTTGAAAATGGCAGAAAAATTAGGTTAGGATTTGGGGGAGGAGAAATTCTCCCTCATCTTAGAGAGTTAGGTCAAGTTCCATACATGGTTAGAATCGTCTCTTCATGCTGAACATTTGTTGTGTTATGAGTTTTTGCTAAAAAGCCAGGAATCAAGAGTTGGACATTGAAGAACAGAGGCGCGCGTTTTTTCAAATGTTTGTGCTGGAGGTTGAAGACAGTGGCATTGGGCTGGGCTTGTCTTGTGCTTTTCTTTTCACACCCCATAATTACTCATGAACCCCCCAAGCCCATTTTTCTTATTTTTAATTCTTTTTGACTTTTTCTTTTTTTGTTTGACTTGTTTATTTTTTCTCAGCCTATTAAAATTTTGAAAATATTTTTTCCATCCTTTTTTGAATTTATGGCATATTTATTTGATTTATTTCTTTGTTTATACATAAAATATATGCATATTTTTATTTAGAATAAATACAAAAATAGTGTAAATACATGTTTTTTTTATTTTTATTTACCTTCTAAAAATATTTCACATAAAAATACCTTTTTATTGATTTTATTAAAAAAATTAATTATTATTATTATTTATATAATATTTAGAACTTAATATATATATATATATATATATATATATATATATATATATATATATATATATATATATATATATATATATATATATATATATATATATATATATATATATATATATATATATATATATATATGTTTATTAATATATTTGGGTTAGAATATAAATACTTGAATTTTTCACTTTTATTAAGATTTGATACAAAAATACTTTTTTCATAATATACTTCATTTTATATTTATTTTTGTACATAATGAATAAATACTTGTATTAAATTAAACAATAATACATTTTTCTTAATAAAATTAGGGTTTTTGCCCTAAATTCAAAATGCTCCAAAAAATAATGTATTTTTATTTTCTTTTCTCTTTTACATAAATAATATTTTTTTCATACATATACAAAACATTTCTTTTGCATCTTGCATTCTTATTTAATTCTTGTACATTGATTAAATTGCAAATATTCAAAATGATGTAATAATTTAGGTTTAAATTACTTGTCAATATCCCCATTTGAACATTTGTACCCCCCTTCCCATATTTGGTTTTGTAATAGCTTAGTAAATTTATTTTCGCACTTTATACGCTTTCTAATGATAACATGTTAGAATTAGGGTTTGTATGCGAAAAACGATAAAAAAAATAGTTATGACCTAATCTCAAGATAAACAAGCATGAAAATGGACACACAAATCACACTTGCACCCCCTAGGGTATTCCACTTTGTTGCCTTCAAATAAATGGGCCATATTGTATGTTGAACTTCTTTGGGCAAAGCAAACAATTTGAATGATCATAGTCCCTCGATAACATTTTTCAAAACAAACAAAAACAAATGATCAAGTCCCTTAAGGAAAATTGCCCAAAGACATTTAACGTCGTTGCAATTATGGTCTAAAACGATGACCCGCGCCTGTCCCTTTCACATCCTAAACATAAGGTTGTCCACCAAATTCAATGGTGGAACAAACTTGTTAAAAGGGTTAAAACGTAGCAATAATCTTTTGAGAAATTTAGGAGTAGATAACCTCTTAGTTACTTGAATCAAACTTGCAAAACAAAACACTTGCCTAATTTCAAAACCACACCTCACTACACTTTCAAAACAACTTTCAAAAACAAATGAAAACCTTTTTCAAAAGACATACACCTTTGTATACATCCCCACATGGATCATTACAAAGGTTGCCACCACATTGGCCTCTTTTCAAAATATTTTTCAAACCCACACACTCAAGCACCATTTAAAACAATTGAAAACAAAAGGCAAGTGATCTAAGCAAGTAACTAAGAGCCCATGGATAACCATGGATAGAAAGGGTGCTAATACCTTCCCTTTCTATAATCTACTCCCCGAACCCAAGAAACATCTCAAAAGGTTTTTGCTGTGCTTTTTAACCTTTCCTTAGGATAAAATAAAAAGTCGGTGGCGACTCTTGCTCAACCGAAACATTTGCGAATACAAACGCAAAACCTCAAGTCAGTTCTCCCACCGTATCACCAGAACTGGCGACTCTGTTGGGGAACTTTTAAAAAGTGGAGTAACCTTAGGGCTTAGATCACCTTTGTTTTCAATTGATTGTCTTGTTTGCTTTTACATCTGTGGGCTTTGTATCGGAGTCTTATAGATCCTAACCTGGATCTGGGGATACCTTCTTAGAAAGTAGCAACAAGGCTGTGAGGGAACTGTGTGGGGTATACCAACATGGTTGAAGCAGTCTGCTACGTTGATGTGGCACTTTGGTGTGTACCGGTAACCCTTGAGTTCAGTCAAGGAGAGTACGGGGCCGCCGCGTGGTGTCGTGAAGCATCAACTGACCTTAGGAACCTTAATTGAACCATCTTGGCCTTTTTAGGGTAGTGAGATAACTGACTTTGGTGCAGTCCGAGGTTGGTTGATACTCGATACTACACTCAATTAAGGGTTGCTTTCCTGGGATATTTCGGTCGCCAGTTCAGTGGCTAAATCGAGACGATGAACAATGAAAGTAATCCAGTGATATTGGGACCCTTAGAACCCGGTTACTTCTAATAGGACAGATTGAGCCCACCAAACTTCAAGAGGGTAATACCCAGACCTCATGCAGGCCTAAACTCTAAGGGTTTGTCTTGTGTGACTTGTGTGCCTTACCATGTTTGCCTTTGTGAATATTTGTGGTGTATCATAACATCATGACATCATACAACATCATGTGCATTGACTGACCATTTCAAGGGTTTCGAATCTTCATCTTTGTTCCTGTTTTATAGGACATGGAAACTGCTCGCAGAAAGACAATTCAGATTAGCCTTGTAAAGATCCCTCCTCAGCTTAAGGAACTTATGTCCAGGATTCCCGAGGGTTCTTCATTCAGTGAAAGACATGGAAGACTCATCAGCTTGGTTAACACCAACATTGAGGAAGATTTGATAAAGGTCCTGTTCCAGTTCTTTGACCCTCTGCATCACTGCTTCACCTTCCCGGATTATCAATTGGTGCCTACATTGGAAGAGTTCTCCCGACTTTTGAAGGTCCCTATCCTTGATCAACTACCCTACAATGGTACGGAAGAGGAACCCAAGCTTGAAGAGATTGCTAAAGCCTTGCACCTACAACCGTCTGACCTCAAGGGACATTGGGAAGTTAGAAGTGGTATCAAGGGTTTCTTAGCCAGGTTTCTGTTCGAGAAGGCCCAAGAATGTTGGAACTCCCTTGACCTACAAGCTTTTGAAGAAGTTATGGCCCTCCTTGTCTATGGTTTGGTGTTATTCCCTAACCCAGATCAGCTTATTGATATCAGTGCTGTCCAGATCTTCATGACCAGGAATCCTATACCTACGTTGCTGGGGGACATCCTTCACTCATGTTACACTCGAACCATGAGAAGAAGGGGTGTCCTTATGTGTTGAACTCCCCTCCTGGGAAGGTGGTTTATTTCGCACCTTCCACAATCAGTTTTGAAGAACGAGCGGGGTTTGAGATGGTCACAACGGTTAATGACTCTCACGCATGCAGATATACATTGGTGCCCTAGGTCCAGGGAAGACGTCACTATCATTGATCGTTGCGGGGAGTACCCTAATGTTCCTTTATTTGGAATCAAAGGAGGTATTACTTACAACCCATGCCTGGCTTGGAGACAGTTTGGTTATGCTCGAAGGGATGGCCCTCATGACATGTTAATTCCTAACATAGTTTTTGAGTTCGACAACGATACTCAAGGACTTCGTCAGAGATTTATCAGAGCTTGGAGGATGCCAAATAGGATAGACAGCAAGACACTGGGGCACAGGAACTCCATCCCGTTGGAACCTTATCTCAAGTGGGTACGAGCCCGCTCCCAGAAGTTAGTAATGCCTTATCCTCATATGCTCCCTGTGATCAAAGAACCAGTCTTGGAAGGAGAGGTGTCCTACACCATTCAACATCCTGACATGCCCACGTCCTGGGAAGAGATGCAGAAGAGCTGGATCCAGCTTAAGGAAGAACGGAATTCTCTCGAGACCAGTCTACATGCTAGTGAAAAGAAGGTCCTGGAACTCACCCGCCTACTGCACGAGGAGAGGAATCTCAACACCTACATTGCACCAAAGAGGATGCGCAATGTTTTTTTTGCCTTAAGGAGTCATTTTGTAATATTTGGCCCATGGGGCATTTATGTACTAACGAATTTCTCCTTATTAATATGATGTGCGTTCTTTTTTGTCTACAACAAATTTTGAATATTCTAAACCCTTGAATGCATTGCATACATACGCATTCCATTGCACCATATGCATAGCAGGTACCCTATTTCACAGGTTGCTTAATCTTCTTCGCTGTTTGTTTGCACAGTCATCATGAATCCAGACTCCTCTAGTGAGCAAGCAATCAAGGACCTTCAGGCCCAAAGTGCACAGTTTCAAGAGATGGTCCTAAGCCTAGCCCAGGGTCAGCAAGAGTTGAAGACTCTACTCGTGAAGAAGAAGAAGAAAAAGAGGACTGCGCTGTTCAACACCGGACGCAGATTTGGGAACACACTCCATAATGAAGCTGATCCAACTACTTCTTCTGTTGAGAAAAACAGTCCCCAAGGGGGAGGAGCTCCTAGTCCCGCAGTCTCCGACAACGAGACGGACTATAACGACGAACAATACCCACCTGCTACTGACAGATACAAGCAATTGGAGGACCGCTTAAGCGCCATGGAGATTCAGAATGTGCCGGGACTGGATTTCGGAGATTTGGGGTTATCTTCTGGGGTAGTAATTCCACACAAGTTTAAGGCGCCTGCCTTCGCCAAGTATGATGGGGTCTCCTGCCCAAAGCTGCATCTAAGGTCGTACGTGAGGAAGATCCAACCTTATACGGCGGATAAGAACCTTTGGATTCACTTCTTCCAAGACAGCCTCTCGGGGTCTCAGCTTGAGTGGTTCTACCAATTGGATGGAACTAGCATCCGACACTGGGAAGATTTGGCAACCGCATTCTACAGACAATACCAATACAATTCTGATCTCGCTCCTACGCGTACCCAACTTTAGGGTATGTCTCTAGGAACGGGTGAAGGGTTCAAAGAGTACGCTCAAAAATGGAGAGATTTGGCTGGCAGGGTGCAGCCTCCATTGACTGATCGAGAGCTGGTTGATATGTTTCTAGGGACGTTGTCTGGTCCGTTTTTCAATCATTTGGTTGGTAACTCCTCCGCTGGGTTTACAGATTTGATATTAACAGGAGAAAGAATTGAAGCTGGCATCAGATCAGGCAAGATACAAAAGGCTGCCTCCACAAGTGCTGAGAAGAGGCCGTTTAAGAAGGAAGCAAGTGCCGTCTATGGTACTAGAAGACAAGTCAAGCCCGAAAATCGCCAAGCCGTCAATGCTTTGGTCATCTCGAAACCTGTTGCTGCTCCTCAGCAGTACAATCAACAAAGAAGCGAAAGGCCCAAGAGGCAGTATACCCGACTGAGTATGACCTTATCTCAAATTTTACCCCAACTGTTATCCACCAACCTGGTGACCCTCAAAGAAGCTCCTAAGGTCGTCAACACTGCGTCTCCTAAGTATAACCCAAATGCCCGGTGTGCTTATCATTCTGATAGTCCCGGGCACACTACTGATGATTGCTGGGCCTTGAGAAACAAAGTGCAAGATCTGATCGACGCAAAGGAAATTCAGTTTGAAGCGCCGGAGAGACCGAATGTTGTAACTGCTCCTATGCCCCAGCATAGAGTAAATGCCATTGAGGAAGAACTGTATGCTGTTTCGGTAGATGAAGTTGTCACCCCTCTTTTGACTGTCAAGAAGAACCTACTGCGGGCCGGTTTATTTCCGGGTTGCAGTGAAGGTTGCCTGTTCTGTGCTGTTTCCCTATCTGGTTGTCCCTTGTTGAGGTTAGGCGTCCAAAGCCTAATGGATAGCAAGGAGATTCTATTCAAGAAGTCTGCTGTCCAGTTGGTTCCGGTGAAAGAAGTTTTTGTGGTCACCATCTTCAATAATCCAATCAAGGCTCTCCCGAAGAAGCCTGTTCAAATCATGACTGTTGCACCTGTGGTTATCACTGTTCCGGGGCCTCTCCCCTATGTATCTGATAAAGCTGTCCCCTGGCATTATGGGGCAGACGTATATGTAAATGGAATCAAGCAAGAATTCGACACTGGCGCCAGTATCTGCGATATCACTGGTCCAGCCAAGGTCACCCGCAGTGGCAGGCTCTTCTCGCCTGACATTGCACCGCCCGCTATTCGAAGACCCCTCCTTATAACACCTACAAGTTTACCTGTTCCTGCTACTGATCAAGTTGTTTCCCCTGCTGCCGAGTCATCTAATGCTCGGGGCAAAGAGATTGAAGAGGAGCCTGCCCGGATGGAGGCACCGTTACCTATAAATGCTGAGGCCTCCCAACAAGAAATGGAGGAGATCCTGAAAATAATAAAGAAAAGTGATTTCAATGTTGTCGAGCAGCTGGGGCATACGCCCTCCAAGATCTCCATGCTCTCCTTATTGCTATGCTCCGAGGCCCATGCTAAGGCCTTTATCTCATTTCTCAAGACGGCCCATGTTCCGCAGGAGACAACTGCAGTCCAGTTCACTGATTGTGTAGCAAATCTGACAGCAGACAATGGCTTGGGTTTTTCAGATGCTGACCTGACTGCGAAGGGAAGAGACCACAATGATGCCCTGCATGTCTCTATCGAATGCAGGGGCACTACTCTGGCGCATGTATTGGTGGATACTGGTTCTTTCTTGAATGTCCTACCAAAAAAGGCTTTAGACCGTCTGGATTATGAAGGCCTGGAATTGAAGCCCAGCAATATCATCGTCAGGGCCTTTGACGGTTCAAAAAGGATGGTTCATGGAGAGGTTGACATCCCTATTCGTGTGGGCTCTCAAGTATTCGACTCTACTTTTTATGTGATGGATATACGTCCATCGTACTCTTGTCTAATGGGTCGACCTTGGATCCATAAAGCTGGGGCAGTGACCTCTACCTTGCACCAAAAGCTGAAATACCCTGTCAGGGGGAAGATCGTCACTGTGCAAGGAGAAGAGGAGTATATGGTGAGCCATTTGAATTCCTTCAGATACATTGAGATGGACGGGGAGTTTATTGAAACCCCCTTTCAGCACTTCGAGGAGGTACATCCAATTTCAGCAGCAGCAGAAACAACAGTCGAAGAGAATGTTTCCTTGAAGATGGCTTCCCTAAGGGATGCCCGGGCTGTGGTTCAGAAAGGCAATTGTGCAAACTGGGGTCAGCTTCCTGACTTCACTCAGAAGAATGACAAGTTTGGGCTGGGCTTTACTGCAGAGGCTCAGAGGGCTGTGCGCAAGGAGAAGGTCAGAAAGGCTCCGGTGTTTATCTCCAGCTCAAGGGTGAATGCTATCGAGGAGGATGTAGAGGAAGCAGAGTTTGACAGTTGGATCTACCCGACTGCCAGCGACGGACCAAGCAACTGGACGGCAAAGGATTTTACCCCTATCACATTTGTCACGCAGTAATTAATTTCTTTTGATTTCCAATTTGTAACAAACAATATGTTAAAACTTTGTTGGCTCGGTGTCCTACCCGGGGCATCGTAGCTCCATTTGTGAGGGCTTTTTGTATGACATTTTCATATATCATCAATCAAAACATTGGACGTTTGTTGCATTTCAAATCTTGTGCTCTTTTCCTTTCTGTGTTATATATTGCAAAACAGCTATATTTACACACACTCACTTATACAGGTTTCAATCCACTCTGGATCTCACTGGTAACAGCTCTGTTACCGCCAGTTATGACTTCGAAAATCCGATCAACTTGGCCGAGGACGAAGGTGAAGATGATTGCGAAGTGCCTGGTGAACTCGCAAGACTGCTACTCCAGGAAGAGAGAGCTATTCAGCCACATGAAGAGCCGGTGGAGACAATTAACCTGGGTACTGAGACAGATAGGAAAGAGGTCAAGATTGGTGCCAATCTAGAGCTCAGCGTGAAGCAACGATTGATCCAGATGCTACAAGACTACATGGAGATTTTTGCTTGGTCCTATGAAGATATGCCTGGTTTGGATGCCGACATTGTAGTTCACCACCTGCCGACCAAGGAAGATTGCCCTCCGGTAAAGCAAAAAGTCCGACGGATGCGTCCAGAGATGTCTGAAAAAATCAAGGCCGAGGTTATGAAACAGTTTGATGCCGGGTTCCTTGCAGTGACTTCTTACCCTCAGTGGGTTGCCAATGTGGTGCCAGTGCCGAAATAGGACGGTAAAGTCAGAATGTGTGTTGACTATAGGGATCTGAACAGGGCCAGCCCCAAGGATGACTTCCCCCTACCTCACATTGATGTCCTTGTTGACAATACAGCTCAACACAAGGTGTTCTCCTTCATGGATGGTTTTTCAGGGTATAATCAAATCAAGATGGCTCCAGAAGATATGGAGAAGACTACCTTTGTGACTCAGTGGGGCACCTTCTGTTATAAGGTCATGCCATTCGGATTGAAAAATGTTGGGGCAACCTATCAACGTGCCATGGTTGCTTTATTTCATGATATGATCCATCATGATATTGAGGTATATGTTGATGACATGATTGCAAGGTCTCAAACTGAGGAGGAGCACCTTGACCATCTGAGAAAGTTGTTTGACCGACTCAAGTTGTACAAGCTGAGATTGAATCCCAACAAATGCACCTTTGGGGTAAGATCCGGAAAATTGCTAGGTTTCATTGTAAGTGATAAAGGTATTCAGGTGGACCCTGCCAAGGTAAAAGCCATACAAGAAATGCCGACTCCAAGAACAGAGAAAGAAGTCAGAGGCTTCCTGGGACGACTGAATTACATTGCCCGATTCATCTCACATCTGACTGCTACTTGTGAGCCAATCTTCAAATTACTGAAGAAAGATCAAGTAGTACGCTGGAATGATGAATGTCAGGCCGCCTTTGAAAGGATAAAGGAATATCTCCAAGAGCCACCCATTCTTATGCCACCGGTGGAAGGAAGACCTCTGATATTATACTTGACAGTACTTGACAATTCAATGGGGTGTGTGCTGGGGCAGCATGACGAGTCTGGCCGAAAAGAGCACGCTATTTATTACTTGAGCAAAAAGTTTACCGACTGTGAGTCTCGTTACTCACTGCTTGAGAAAACTTGCTGCGCTCTTGTATGGGCTGCTCGCCGGCTGAGACAGTATATGCTGACTCACACTACTTTATTGATTTCAAAAATGGATCCCATCAAGTACATATTTGAAAAGCCTGCTCTGTCTGGAAGAATAGCAAGATGGCAAATGATCTTAACAGAATATGATATCCAGTATACAACTCAGAAAGCAATTAAAGGAAGTGTACTGGCCGATCATTTGGCACACCAACCTGTGGACGATTACTAATCTTTGAACTTTGATTTTCCGGATGAAGATATCATGGTGGTAACTGACTGTGAAGTACCTGGACCAGATGAAGGACCTGAGGAAGGATCCCGATGGTCTATGCATTTTGATGGAGCCTCCAATGCTTTGGGTAACGGCGTCGGCGCTGTAATCATATCTCCCAAAGGAACTCATACTCCCCTCACCGCCCGATTATGTTTCAGCTGCACCAACAACATGGCAGAATATGAGGCATGTATCATGGGTTTACAAGCTGCAATCGACTTAAGGATCAAATTTCTAAGTGTCTTCGGAGATTCCGCCCTCGTGATCAATCAGATCAAAGGCGAGTGGGATACGAAACACCCGAATCTTATTCCTTACAAGGAGTATGTGTCGACCTTGCTTCCCCACTTTGAAGAGATAACTTTTGAGCACTTCCCTAGAGAGGAGAATCAGCTAGCGGACGCCCTAGCTACGATGTCTTCAATGTTCAAAGTTAAATGGGACAATGAGGCTCCCCGAATCATTATCTGGAAGTTGGATGAACCGGCATACTGCTGTGAGCTGGAGGCTGAGAAGGTGATTGAAAAACCCTGGTATCATGAGGTGAAGAGGTACTTGGAAGCTCAGGAATACCCTGAAGGTGCGTCTGTCAATGATAAGAAGTTTATGAGGAGGTTTGCTGCAAAATTCTTCCTCAGCAACGGCATTCTCTACAAACGGAATCATGATTCAACTCTGCTACGTTGTGTGGATAAGGCTGAAGCAGAGAAAATTATGATGGAATTACATGAAGGCACGTTTGGAACACATTCCAGTGGACACACCATGGCTAAGAAAATCCTTCGGGCAGGATATTTCTGGTCCACAATGGAAGCCGATTGTTACCAACACTCCCGAACTTGTCATAAATGCCAGATCTATGCTGACAAGGTGCATATCCCTCCGGTTCCGTTGAATGTCCTGACGATACCTTGGCCTTTTGCAATGTGGGGCATCGATATGATCGGTGAGATCCGACCGACGGCATCCAATGGGCATCGCTTCATCTTGGTGGCGATCGATTACTTCACGAAGTGGGTTGAGGCAGCGTCCTACGCCACAGTAACCAAGAGCGTCGTGGCACGTTTCATCCGGCATAATCTGATCTGTCAGTACGGCGTTCCAGAAAGAATCATTATGGACAATGGTACCAATCTCAATAACAAAATGATCACTGAACTCTGTGAACAATTCAAGATACAGCACCACAATTCTTCTCCCTACCGGCCGAAGATGAATGGGGCTGTAGAGGCAGCCAATAAAAATATCAAGAAAATTGTGCAGAAGATGACAGTGACCTATAAAGATTGGCACGAGATGTTACCGTTCTCTCTTCATGGGTACCGTACCTCAGCAAGGACGTCAACCGGGGCAACTCCCTTCTCCTTGGTCTATGGCATGGAGGCAGTCTTGCCAATTGAAGTCCAGATACCCTCTCTCCGGATAATGAAGGATGCAGACTTGAATGAAGATGATTGGATCCAAACTCGACTTGATCAATTAAATCTGATTGACGAAAAGAGGCTCACTGCTATCTGTCATGGTCAAACATATCAAAAACGGATGATCAGGGCATTTAACAAGAAAGTCAGACCACAAGAGTACCAAGTTTGGGACCTGGTAATCAAGCGCATCATCCTTCCTCAAAGTGATCCCCGGGGCAAATGGACCCCTACATACGAAGGTCCATTTGTGGTTAAACGTGTGTTCTCAGGAGGAGCCATGATCCTAACCACCATGGACGGTGACGACCTTCCTCACCCCGCCAATGCAGACATAGTGAAAAAATACTACGCATGAATAAAAGATCCGCTAGGTCGACATACCTAGGCAAAAATAAGGGCTTCCCGGCGAACCAAAAGGGTTCGGGCAAAAATAAGGGATGAAATGAATAAAAATCTATACACCCGGCAAGTCGAAAACCTGAAAAGGCGGCTTGGGCAAAAATGGGTATCCCGGTGGACTGAAAACCCGAAAGGGCGGTCCAGGCAAAAGTTAGGGATAAAAGCGTAACACTATGTCTCATTGGATCACTTCGCATCCGGAATTCGGCATCAACTATCTGGCTCAAGATTTCAGCATCAACTATTTGGCTCAAGATTTCGGCATCGACCAATCAGCTTCATCTTCAATTAGACAGCAAGGCGATGAGACGTTCGAAGACATAAAGGCGATAGCAGAGTTGGAACCCAGTGGGATTTGTTCACATAGCTGTTTTGTTTCCTTTTTCAAATTGTAAACTCTATGTTATTTGGCGGCGTCCTCTTACTAGGATGTCAGCCTCTTGTACAAAAACGCCTATTCACAGGCAAAGTTTAAATCAATACAAATATACTTTTCAGTTAAAAGTGCCAATTGTTTTCCTTTTTTCTGTTTTGTCTTGCGAAGAACGTCCAATGTTCATTTTTGATATATGCATTTGACATTAAATTGCTGATTCATAAATGTTTACATATGAAACGAGAGATTGATTACAGGTGACATCAAAGACAGGGGCAATGTGAAGTGGTCTAATGCAGTCTGGTTGTTTTGTCCACCAAGGTACCAAGGTAGGTTCAACTGAAGAAGGTGGCCAAATCATCTCAACTCCCCGCAGAGTAAAACCAGGTTCAGCAATACTTTCCCAAGCAGAGTTGACTCCCTATCAATCCTGAAAAAGCACAACATTCCCCGGCAGGTCTTAAAGCTCATCCCCAGTAGATTCTGGAAGCTTATCCCCTGCAGAGTACGGACGTCTCTCCCGAGTTTTATTTAGAGTTATTTCCTCACGAGGACTTATAACTGGGTTATCCTCAGCTAAAAACCACGGAAGATCGCCCTCGGCAAATCCCTTCAATCCCCAGCGGAGTTTATCATCATTATCCCCAACGGAATCCATCATTAAAGTCCTCAACATGCCTCTCATCAAAACTTCGGCCAAGTATCTCTTCCACAGAGCAACTCCCCGGCCGTTCGTCAAGGATTTATTTTCCTAAGACGAAATTACATTCATAAACATTTCACATTTTCATACATCTCGCTTACCTACATGATAAAGCGCATACAACACTATCTCATGTTGAACATCATGCATATCATACATCATGACATTGCATACAACTTATGTTCTTGCCTTTTCAGGAAAAAGACAATCCCAAAAACAACTACCTTCAACTGTCACAATTCCAGATCCGATACCTGTATCTAGCCAGGGCACATCTGAGAGTGATCAGTTTCCAGACTCGATTCCTGTATCTAGCCAGGGCACGTCTGAAGAGTTCGAAGATTCGATTCCTGTATCCAGCCAGGGCACATCTATCAACTACAACAGCTCCAGATTCGATTCCTGTATCCAGCCAGGGCATATTTGTTGACCACGTTTCCAGACTCGATTCCTGTATCTAGCCAGGGCACGTCTGAAGAGTTCGAAGATTCGATTCCTGTATTCAGCCAGGGCACATCTATTAACGACTATTTCCATATTCGACTCCTGTATCCAGCCAGGGCACATCTGTGAGCAATCGATTGTAGATTCGATACCTGTATCTAGCCAGGGCATATCTGCATAAGGAGAATGAAGATCAAACACCTGTAACAAGCCAGGAAAACATTTGTCTTTCTCAAATACACAAGTTCTCGCAAAGGAATCTCTTATGCGACCGACACTTCCAAATGGCATCTATAAGCCCATTCCCGACAAGGTTCCGTCACATCTCCAGATGGCATCTATAAGCCCATCTCCCTATCCACCATCTCTCCAAATGGCATCTATAAGCCCATTCCCGACACCACATTGTTGAGACTCCAACATGCGAGTGCAAATTTCCGGGCACTCTAGTGTCCAATCTCCTTTTACCCTCGAGTCACGAAAGGCAAACTTGCCAATCTAACTCTTCAGGTTCAAGAAGATTGAACAGGGGCAACTGTTGTACCCCAAAATTTGCCCTCCCATTTCCTCAACATTTTCTCATCACAAGACCTTTGAAGATCAAGATCCAGTTAGGGTTTCCTCTGCTCAAGACTTCTCCTTGCACTGTGGACTCAAATTAGGGTTTGTGTTTGCCCAAGGATGTTTTGACCTAAAAGGCCCAAGATGACTTTCATGCTTCATGTTGGACTCCCAAGTTTACCCATGCCAAGTTTCAAGTCTTGATTCCAAGTTTTGCCCAGTCAATTGGACAGTTGACCTAGAAATCAACTGTATTGGGGAAAAAGTCAACTGTGGCCAATTGACAGTCAAATCTCATAAAATTTGACCCACATCAACATTATGAACTCATATGAACCATTTGATCATGTTTGGATCACAATTCCACAAGAAATTTGATCAGATCACCAAAAGGGCAAAATGGTCATTTTTAGGGTTTTGACTGTACAAAGGCAATTTTTGACTGTTTGACCTAGCCAATGGCAAACCAAGCTCACATATGGACTCAAGGACTCAATGAAATGGTCTTGACACATTCATCAAGCTCAAAATATCCCAAGTACACAAGATTGATAGTTGAATTTCCCAGTCAATTGATCAATTTTGACTGTACACTGAAAAGTCAAACTTTGACTTTTTGGTCAAAATCAAGAGTCAAGATTCATTTTTCATCAAAACATGCCAAATCATGAAACTTTTTCACCAAGAAATCACAAAATGCAAATTAGGGTTTGAAAATGGAATTTTTCATAACTTAGAATTTTTCTAAGTTATGAAAAACCCTAATTTTTTCCCAACTTTGCCCCATCTTTTCACCAAGATCCATTTGGATTCAAACAAAAGTCAAAACATGAAAGTTGTAGCTTGTTGCATAATCTACAACTTTGATTCACAAAGTTTTCTCATTTGAAGCTTGTATCTCAAGTTACAATTTTTTGAATAAGGGCACTAAACCATTTTTAACTTAGTGAAACTTTAACCTATTTTGACAAGGTTTTCTACCCCACTTCAAGGCCACTTTTCATACCCTTCCACTTGGAATTTCAACTTTCATTTCAAAGATGGATTGTAGTAAACATTCCAAGCTTTCCAAAATGTCCAAGAACTTATCAAACAACCTCATAACTTGAGAGATTCAAATTTCACAAGTTGGCAAAAATTCACTTTTGTTCTTCATCAAAACATGTCCATAACTTTGCAAATTTGAACTCAGCATGCTTTAGGCTTGATTACAGGTCCTTGAACCATTCCATACTCAATAATTTAATGCATATTCAATGTGTTAAAGTGTTGTTCTTTGAGTGCAAGCATTGTATGCAAGATTAATCCTAAACTAGATAAAGTGCTTTATCCATTTTTGTAAAAAGCTAGCTTTATGTCAAATTGAAATCCAAGCAGGTACAAGCAAAATCCTTTTGGCACAAGATTATGGACAAATTGCTCTGATCAAGAGAGGCTTTGCTGCAGGATTAGAGGTCCCCTACTGACCTAAAACATCAAGTGGCATTTTGTTGCTTAACATAGAAGAAAAGTGCATAACTTATCACAACTTCAATCTCAGCATAGAAACACAAGAAAAAAGTGATCAAACATCTTCCATAGAACCTAACCAAGCCAAGACACGACCCTTGCACCTCCAAAACACCCTCCATCTCAGAATCATCCTCAAACTGCAAAAACAGAGTTGCCTCTGCAGTTTGAGTGCCAACTCCCATTTCCCTCGAGCATTCTTACCAAAATCAATCCATACACATTCCCTAGCATATATGCAAGCTAACCATGACCTAAAACCTGACCTGTAATCCCTCTAACAGCTTCCACCATTTTCATTTTTTCCTTTTGCAGGTGAAGTTCTATAGCTTGATACAAGAAGTTTCAAGACAAAGTAAGCATTGAAAAAGCATCCCTGGACCTCAAGGAAGCTTTTCCAATCATTACCTTGCACTAGAAGTTCCTCATTCTCCAGATAGAAGTTCAACTACACAGGTAAAACTTTGAACTCGTATCTCTCTTATCATGCATCTTTAGTCTTAAGTTTGTGAAGAAACAAGGTTCTACTCATAGCCCTGAACATGTACATATCTTTACATTTCATTTCTTTTGCCTGAGTAGAGAGAATTTGTAGTTTGAAAATGGCAGAAAAATTAGGTTAGGATTTGGGGGAGGAGAAATTCTCCCTCATCTTAGAGAGTTAGGTCAAGTTCCATACATGGTTAGAATCGTCTCTTCATGCTGAACATTTGTTGTGTTATGAGTTTTTGCTAAAAAGCCAGGAATCAAGAGTTGGACATTGAAGAACAGAGGCGCGCGTTTTTTCAAATGTTTGTGCTGGAGGTTGAAGACAGTGGCATTGGGCTGGGCTTGTCTTGTGCTTTTCTTTTCACACCCCATAATTACTCATGAACCCCCCAAGCCCATTTGTCTTATTTTTAATTCTTTTTGACTTTTTCTTTTTTTGTTTGACTTGTTTATTTTTTCTCAGCCTATTAAAATTTTGAAAATATTTTTTCCATCCTTTTTTGAATTTATGGCATATTTATTTGATTTATTTCTTTGTTTATACATAAAATATATGCATATTTTTATTTAGAATAAATACAAAAATAGTGTAAATACATGTTTTTTTTATTTTTATTTACCTTCTGAAAATATTTCACATAAAAATACCTTTTTATTGATTTTATTAAAAAAATTAAGTATTATTATTATTTATATAATATTTAGAACTTAATATATATATATATATATATATATATATATATATATATATATATATATATGTTTATTAATATATTTGGGTTAGAATATAAATACTTGAATTTTTCACTTTTATTAAGATTTGATACAAAAATACTTTTTTCATAATATACTTCATTTTATGTTTATTTTTGTACATAATAAATAAATACTTGTATTAAATTAAACAATAATACATTTTTCTTAATAAAATTAGGGTTTTTGCCCTAAATTCAAAATGCTCCAAAAAATAATGTATTTTTATTTTCTTTTATCTTTTACATAAATAATATTTTTTTCATACATATACAAAACATTTCTTTTGCATCTTGCATTCTTATTTAATTCTTGTACATTGATTAAATTGCAAATATTCAAAATGATGTAATAATTTAGGTTTAAATTACTTGTCAATATCCCCATTTGAACATTTGTACCCCCCTTCCCATATTTGGTTTTGTAATAGCTTAGTAAATTTATTTTCGCACTTTATACGCTTTCTAATGATAACATGTTAGAATTAGGGTTTGTATGCGAAAAACGATAAAAAAAATAGTTATGACCTAATCTCAAGATAAACAAGCATGAAAATGGACACACAAATCACACTTGCACCCCCTAGGGTATTCCACTTTGTTGCCTTCAAATAAATGGGCCATATTGTATGTTGAACTTCTTTGGGCAAAGCAAACAATTTGAATGATCATAGTCCCTCGATAACATTTTTCAAAACAAACAAAAACAAATGATCAAGTCCCTTAAGGAAAATTGCCCAAAGACATTTAACGTCGTTGCAATTATGGTCTAAAACGATGACCCGCGCCTGTCCCTTTCACATCCTAAACATAAGGTTGTCCACCAAATTCAATGGTGGAACAAACTTGTTAAAAGGGTTAAAACGTAGCAATAATCTTTTGAGAAATTTAGGAGTAGATAACCTCTTAGTTACTTGAATCAAACTTGCAAAACAAAACACTTGCCTAATTTCAAAACCACACCTCACTACACTTTCAAAACAACTTTCAAAAACAAATGAAAACCTTTTTCAAAAGACATACACCTTTGTATACATCCCCACATGGATCATTACAAAGGTTGCCACCACATTGGCCTCTTTTCAAAATATTTTTCAAACCCACACACTCAAGCACCATTTAAAACAATTGAAAACAAAAGGCAAGTGATCTAAGCAAGTAACTAAGAGCCCATGGATAACCATGGATAGAAAGGGTGCTAATACCTTCCCTTTCTATAATCTACTCCCCGAACCCAAGAAACATCTCAAAAGGTTTTTGCTGTGCTTTTTAACCTTTCCTTAGGATAAAATAAAAAGTCGGTGGCGACTCTTGCTCAACCGAAACATTTGCGAATACAAACGCAAAACCTCAAGTCAGTTCTCCCACCGTATCACACAAGGCAATCTCAATTTTAGCACAAATAGAGCAAATTTTAGTGTTAGTACAGACATTACAAGAGTAAACACCATGAAATTCAGACAATGATGGGAAATCAACTGCAAACAAATTAGTATAAGTATCATCAACAATCTTAGAAAGCAACTCTGTTGGAAAAAAAATTCTCTTCCAAGGGTTGTTGGTTTGATTATTGAGCTTGCTGCATGACATTCATCAAAGAGACAAGTTGTTCAATATGTGTTTGCAAAGTCTGGAGAGTAGAATCTATTAGTTGTTGAAACTGGAGATTATTTGCAGCCATTTGTTTGACAATTTCTTCCAAATATGATTGTGTGCCAGCTTTGAATAATGCATTTTGTTGAAATTGTTGATATGGCCAAATAGGCTGCTCTTCAAGATATGAGTATTATCCTTGAAAATCACCTATCATTTGGGCCTCACAACAAAAATTAGTATCTAACAACATAGGACATGCATCATTAGCATGAAAATTTGAAGAACAAAAATTTAAAATCACAAGTGGAATATGATTTTGATAGCACGACTGTTGTTATCTTGCTTCCATCAAATTAATAAGATAAGCCAACTGATCCAATGAGTCTCCCATTTTTTTTTTAGATTTTTTTTTAGATTTTATTTGACACGAAAGAAGAAATATGATTAAAATAAATTCATAACAAGAGGACCTAGTAGCCAGGACTAATGCAACAATGCAACAACAATTGTGAAAATACCAACAATGTCCCTATAAGGCATAAACAAATACAAAGAAGGAAAATGATTTTAAAAAAATTCAAAAAAATATAAAACACTGAAATTAATTTAATGAAGCAAAATAAGATTTTTGAGAATTTTTGAATTTTTTTGTAACTATGAAAACAATAAAAAATTAATTAAAAATAGAAAAAAAAGAGGAATTTGCAATTTGGAGGGTCGAAATCTTTTAGAATTTTATTCTAAAGAAGTACTGTTCTTCGATTTTTTTCCTGAACTTCTGGAAAAAATTCGGAGCAAATTAAAACAGTAGCTTTCAAACTTACCTAATAGGTTGGAATACTTGTCATTGTACTGCAACCTGTATTACAACCTTGAAAACCAACAAACACAACAAACAAACAAACAAGAAAAAAACTAGCAAGAATACTAAACATATGACTCTAATATCGATTAATAACAATAAGAATCCCCGACAACGACGCCAATTTGATCCGCTGTCGCGCACAGATAAAAAATGAGTAAATTTTAAATGTAGTTATGGTAACGACAACTCGAGTATCATATCGCGGGGATTCTTGTATTATTATTAAATAATAAGAATCGAGTTATGGGGGTTTAGTTTTAGGGTCGAATTATAAAAACAGATTAAAATAAGTGATTATTTAATAAGCTAAAACGACTAATCATACTTATCGGGTTTTGACTTATCATCGGTTATGATAACACCAATCCCTAAACGATTTCGATCCTATTTGATTATGATATCAATCAGACAAGCGCTTATCAAAATCATACGAATTATGTTCCTGTTACCGGATTAAGCAAACAGTTAAGAATATGACAAGTTAGCAAATTAAGCAAACAATAACATTCAATTAAATTCAGGAACATGCATACAATCAAACTTAATCAATTCTATCCTATGAACAACAACTGAATTAAGAAAACAATTGCAATCAAATTAAGCAAATGATTTCATAGAGAAGAATTGAACAGAAATCGAATTTAAATTGATATTAGAATATCCTCAAAGTAATGGAACCCGTAAGCAGCAGGACTTGCCTTCGGGAATTAGTTCTCCATAGTAAGCGTACAAAGCAAAATATTTTTCTCGTGAAAATTGTGTTACCGAGTGTCTAGCGGCAACAAGCCTTATAAAATAAAATAAGGGTTTCCACTTAAAAAATGAACCAGGTAAAAAACATAAGTCAGACCCACTAAAAAGATCCAAAAACAAATTATTCCAATGCTTCAACTTCAATAAATTATTCAAGTCTGCTACAGTTCGAATTAGCTTCTGGCTCCAACATGAAAGTTGTAGCTCTTTCTCTTTGCTTTCCAACACATATTAGAACGCCTCAATCCAATTCATGTAACTCCAATTTTGAATTTTTCAATGAAAGCTGCCAATGCTGAAAATTAAATGCGAAAATCAAATTAAACAAAAAAAACTAAATTATAAAAACATTATAAAACATAAAAATAAACAAAGTAAAACATAGAAATGTTTAAGTACAAACATGAAAGAATATGCATCAAAATGCATTGATCACCATGCTAGAAGAATAAGGGCCCACATCATGGAAAATGGGCATCTAATAGGGTGAGATTCCTACAATTAAGTGATGAGGATGTTTTGCCAAACATTAAGAAGAAAATGGAGAAAACAAGCACTTACACAAACTATTGGATATTAAGGTACATTATAACTTTTGAGAGTTTTGTGAATCTCATACAGTTTGTAACAATATGGCGATCTGAGTTCATCTTAGTTTGCAAATTTTGGACATTATCATCTTTGGACTCATACAGTTTATGAATTTTTGTAGGATGTCATCTGAGTTAATCTTTGAAGTCGGAAAAATTGAGAATCAAGCTGATATGTTTTCTGTCAACTTAAAGGACCATGAATGTTCATGCAGAAAATGGTAACTAACAACTCTCCCTTGTGTTCATGCAATTTTTGCATTAAAGAGTAGAAGTCTGAGTATTAATGACTACATCCCAGTTTTATAAGAAATCAAGGTAACAAGCTGTTTATCAACCAGTCATTTATCCTGTTAATGGAACCAATTTATGGGTCATAATAGAGTACCTAGATGTGCATCCACCAAAATTCAAAAAAATAACAAGAAGACCCAAGAAGAGGAGGAACCGCGAGCAAGTGAAATTGAAGGGACATATAGAAAGATGAGAAAAGCTAGAATGACACTTAGGTGTAGCAGATGCAAACAAACTGGACACAATAAGTCAACATGTAAGAGGACTTCATCTATAAAATGCAGTTGGACCTACCACCAGGAAGACCACTCCAATAAAAAGAAACAATCCAAAAAATGTCATTTATTCATGTATGTATTGTAAAAAATTATGTAATTTCTGTTTTGAGAACATGGTTTATGTCATGTTTGTTTTGAGACAAGGTTTATGTCATGTATGTTTTTGAGATAGGTGTGGTATGGTGGGAGAACTGACTTGAGGGTTTTGCGTTTGATCGCAAATATTGCGGTTAGCAAGAGTCGCCATCGACTTTTCTTTTATCCAAAAGGAAAGGTGAAAAAGCACAGGAAAGACATTTGAGATTGTTTCTTGAGTTCGGAGGGTAAATTATGAAAAAGGAAGGTATTAGCACCCTTTTCATCCATGGTTTTCCATGGGCTCTTAGTTACTTGTTAGATCACTTGCTTTTGTTTGAAATTATGCTTTGTGTGGTTTTTTGAAAGTATTTTGTAAAGAGGCCATTGTTTAGGCAATCTTTGTAATGATTCTCATTCATAAGAATGTATACAAAGATGTTTGATCTTTTGAAAATGTTTTCAATGTTTGTAAGATGTTCGAAAGTGTGTGTGTTTATTTTGAAAATAGCAAGGATATTTGTTTTTTGAAATGGAGCAAGTAATTAGGAGCAATCTACCTACTCAAATGTCTTTCTTGTTCATTTTCTTTTCCTTTGACATTGTTGTCTTACCATTGATTTGATAAGTAACCCTATCTTTGGATATAAACGGGACGGGCGTGGGTCATCGTATAACCATGATTAGTGTTCTGGACTGGGCCCGACAGGCCCAAAAGCATTACTAAGGCCCAGTCCAAAGGGACTCACTAAGGACCACACTGGGCAAAGGGGATGGCGTCCATGCCCGACACCCTAATGTCCACCTCGACATCTCGATGTCCAGCCCCACGCGGTGAAGTCATGCTCGACACCCTGTCGTCCGGCTCTGTGTCCTGACGTCCAGCTCGACACTCGCTGTTCAGCTCGAGGTCTTGGCGTCGAGCTCGGCACCGTGCTGTGCAGCTCGACATGGTCTTGAGCTACCTGGCTAGGGCAGACTCAGTCCACCGTTGCCCCAACGATACTCCGGAAAGACCGCGTCTCCGTCCGCCCGCACTTCACGCAGCACATCCAGGAAGGGGACCACGTGCTGGTCCCCACTACCCACGTAGAACCTGGCAGTTCCTCCATTGGGCCAAATCCGCCCGGCCCAATGAAGGAACCTTGGCCCAGCGCTGGGGGCTATAAATACCCTCTGTTTCCAGAGGGTCAGGTATTCATCATTCTAACCTCAACTCTATTATCTGCTCGTACTCCCACTGACTTTAGCATCGGAGTGCCTTGCAGGTACCCCCCCTCCTCGTTCAAAAAGCCTTCAGCTCGGAGCAAGCCATGACGGTCCAAACCTTCTGATCAGGTCAGATCAGTGGCGCCGTCTGTGGGAAACAGCTTCCCCGTCTAACGAACAATTCCAAAGACCAAAGCTCAATCCATTCACTGTCATGGCTGATCCAGCTCGTGAAGAACAGCACACCCGCGTCCTCGACACCAACAACGGTCCCGCGGACAAGAATGGGCACCTGGACAATCCCAGTGATGCCGGCCACAATGCCGTCCCCGTGACAACTGCCCCTGGACCTTCCACCCGCAGGGACGGGAACACTGCGTCCTCCTCGACAACTCCTCCAAGACTCGAAGACGACCCGGAAGCCCTCGCCTACCGCAGAGCTGCCCGGTTCCATGAAGTCCCAGTTCCTGTCGGGGCAGATGCCACGACTCAGGCACTGTTCGCGGCCATCAACCAAACAAATTATCTCCTATTTGCCCAAGGAGAAAGACTAAGGGCACTTGAAAATGATCGACGACCACCGAGGAGGCATCAGAGGCCACCATCTCCACCTCCTCGGGTCGAAGAAGTTCGACACCCTACTCCCCCGCGGAGACATTACAGGGAGAACTCTAGGAGCCCCTCTCCCCCACCAAGGCAGAGGCGGCCCCAATATGAAAGACAGCCCGTCATCCCTACCGAAGAGCCCAGTCGCGACCCATCAAGGCACGACAGGAGGCACAACAGAGACGGGCGTGTGACCTTCAACCACCGAGCATCACGCTCGAGGGAATCTCAGCACGACCAGCGTGCCAGACATCACTACAGGACCCCTTCTCTTTCTCCAGAAAGGAGCGACGAGGACGACCCCCGCGGTCCCCTGTCGCAGGCCATCATGGACGCACCCATTCCCCCGGGCATGGAGAAGCCCCCACATCTGAAGGAGTATGATGGAGTGGCAGACCCAGTCGACCACATTGACGGGTTCGAGGCCATGCTCCACTATCACAATGTCGGGGGCCCCATCAAGTGCCGTCTCTTCCCCACAACTCTCAGGAAGGCGGCCATGGACTGGTACAAAGGACTCGCCCCGGGCTCCATCACCTCGTGGCGGAACTTGAAGAACCAGTTCATCAGTTCCTTCACAGCTTCTCGTCGCCACCCGAAGACCGAAGCAGCCCTCGAGGCCATCATCCAAAGACATGATGAGACCTTGAGGGAATTCATCAACCGCTTCAACCGGAAAGCAATACAGGTCCCCTGCGCGGACCATATGAAAAGATACTTGCTGGAGAGGGGCCTCCTCCCCGGCACAGAATTCAGAAAAGCTGTGGGTATTGAGCCACCTG
This sequence comes from Vicia faba, assembly GCA_948472305.1. Classification (NCBI taxonomy): domain Eukaryota; kingdom Viridiplantae; phylum Streptophyta; class Magnoliopsida; order Fabales; family Fabaceae; genus Vicia; species Vicia faba. The sequence goes on from OX451738.1 coordinate 361,720,792, forward strand.
CAACTTTTGATGCTCTCCTCGACAAAGCCCGAGCATACATGGACTACGAGGAGAGAGAAGCTGCCAACAGGGCACGAGACTCCAGAGCTCGCAATCATGGCAGCAGCTCGAGACAAGACCCTCCTCCCCGACGGACCGGAGAGAAGAGGAAGGAAGATCGACCCCGGGAGGTCCGGGAACAAAGGGGCCCCTCGGGCCGTTTCACCGAGTACACTCCGCTCACGGCTTCCCGCGAGCGTATTCTGGCGGAGTGTGCTAGTACAGATTTTAAAGACGGTGGCGTCAAGCGTCCCCGACCAGCTCCTGCCAAGCCAGGAGTAGACAAAAACAAGTACTGTCAGTACCATAGGAGTCATGGTCACTTGACAGAGGACTGCGTCCACCTGAAGGATGCCATTGAAACCCTCATCAAAGGAGGGAGACTTGCACAGTACAGGCGAAACGACGCTCCCCGTCGTGAAGCCCGCGAGGCAAAGGAGCCCGAAGAAGATGCCCGACCATCTGACGAGTCGGTGCCAATCCAGACCGCCTTCTCGGTAACCAGGCCCGAGGATTTCGAACTTCCCGAGCTCCTGCAGGAGCCCCTGACTACACACAGCAGGTGGGAATACTTCCCCTCTGCCATGGTCATCAACGGGGGCGGGTTCAACGACCTCACCATCAACTCGGCCAAGAGGAAGTTAGACGAACTGGTCGACAAAGCTCCTCCACAAACTGTGACTTTCGAAATGGTGAGGGGCAGATCAGAGCCTATCACCTTCTACTTGGAAGAGCTCCCCGGCGGAGCACCGAACGCAGTCATCCCCTTGCTGATAAGGGCAAAGATGGCCAATTTTGACGTGCATCGCATCCTGGTCGACGAAGGGAGTTCCGTCGACGTGATGTACACCCAGCTGTTCCGGACCTTACAACTGGACGACTCACATCTGTCTCCATATATAGGTTCGGACCTTCAAGGCTTCAACGGCTAGACGTCCAAACCTTGGGGATATGTCGAGCTCCTCGTGACATTCGGGGAAGGAACTGCTACAAGACAGGTGAAGGTCCGCTTCCTCGTCATTGACTGCCCGTCCCTGTACAATTGCATCTTGGGGAGGCCGACATTGGCGGAGCTGACAGCGGTCCCCTCAACTGTCCACCTAAAAATGAAGTTCTATACCAAGAGGGCGAGGGTAGCCACCATCCAGGGCGACCTCGCTGCTGCCCGCAGGTGCTTCAACGCCGCTTCAAGGGGACGGGATACTGTCGATGTGGGTACCAGCACAAGGCCCATCAAGAAGACAAAGCAAGAGCCCGACAGAGCATCTCCCGAGGTAGAAGTTCAGAAGGCTCCACCAAAGGTCGACTCCATAGCCCTCGACGCCCGCTTCGACCAAGACGAGCCGGCCAGCAGCGAGCAAATCCCCCTCCGACCTATTCCGGACGGCGATTTCGAACTCGTTCCCCTCGGAGCAGACCCGACCAAGGGAGTGAAGATTGGCAAGGACCTCCCCGACTTGGCCAGAAAGCAAATCAAGGCCTGTCTGCGCGAGAATGCTGATCTCTTCGCTTGGAGCGCTGCAGAGATGCCCGGACTCGACCCTGAGGTCGCCTGTCATCACCTCGCCATTGATCCAGCCGCCAAGGCCGTAGTACAACGTAGGCGTAGGCAGTCTCCAGAAAAAACGGAGGCTGCTGAAAAAGCTGTAAAAGACCTCTTAGAGGCAAATTTTATTTCTGAAGCCCGGTATTCCACCTGGCTGTCAAATGTTGTACTTGTCAAAAAGAATAATGGAAAATGGAGAATGTGTGTTGACTATACCGACCTCAACCGGGCTTGCCCGAAGGATGCTTTTCCTCTACCTAACATCGACATGCTGGTCGACAATTCGGCCGGATACAAGACTTTGTCGTTCATGGACGCCTACTCGGGATACAATCAAATCCCAATGGCCCTGGGCGACAAACGCTGCACGGCGTTCATGACCAGCTCGGGCAACTATTACTACAACGTAATGCCCTTCGGACTGAAGAACGCCGGTGCGACTTACCAACGCATGATGAACAAAGTGTTCAACAAACAAATTGGCGACATGCTCGAGGTATATATGGACGACATGATCGTCAAATCTCGAGCGGATACCGACCACGCAGCTCATCTCAAAACAGTCTTCGCCCAAGCAAGACAGTGCAAAATGAGGTTCAACCCCGAGAAGTGCACGTTTGGGGTCAAGGAAGGAAAATTCCTCGGATTCTATCTAACAGAACGAGGGATTGAAGCCAACCCCGACAAGCGTCGAGCATTCGCCGACCTCCCGACTCCAACGTCGAAGAAGTCGATCCAGATCATGAACGGCATGTTGACGTCACTATCACGCTTCGTCGCGAAGTCCGCTCAGCACGCCCTTCCCTTTTTCAAACTCCTTCGAAAGGAAGCAGCCTTCGAATGGACCGAGGAATGCGAACGCGCACTTCGCCATCTGAAGCAGAGCCTGTCTCAACCGCCCGTATTATCTCGACCAGGTGACGGCGAGCCACTATACTTGTACTTGGCAGTTTCAAACGAAGCCATCAGTGCAGCTCTTGTCCGCGAGACTCCTGACGGGCAGAAACCTGTCTACTTCACGAGCAAAGCCCTACAAGGCCCCGAGAGCAGGTATCAACAGATAGAAAAGGTTGCTCTGGCCCTCGTCAACGCTGCGAGGAGGCTCAGACACTATTTTCTAGCACACACCATCATCGTGCGAACCGATCAACCGGTGAGGCAACTCCTGGGTCGGCCAGATATGGCGGGCAGAATGCTGAAGTGGTCCCTAGAACTCTCTGAATTCGACATTCAATACGAGAGCAGGAAAGCCCTGAAAGCACAAGCCCTGGCCGACTTCGTCGCCGAGATGACCCCTAACGACATTCCCCCGGGAAAGGAACACAAATGGACCATCTTCGTCGACGGAGCCTCCAGTGCGTCCGGAAGCGGCGCGGGGATCCTCCTCGAAAACGAAGAGGGTGTGGTAATCGAGCACTCCTTGGTTCTCTCCTTCCCGACGTCAAATAACCAGGCAGAATACGAAGCCCTGCTCGCAGGACTGAGACTAGCCGAGGACCTAGGAGCCCGTGAAGTTCAAATTTACACCGACTCCCAGCTCGTCGCTTCCCAAGTACAAGGAAGCTACCAGGCCAAGAATGACAACCTCATTGAGTACTTGAACTTAGTCAAAAAACACATGGCAAAGTTCGTACGAGCAGAAATCTCTCACGTTCCCCGCGAGCAAAACACGAGGGCGGACATATTGTCCAAACTCGCGAGCACACGAAAGAAAGGCGGGAATAAATCCGTCATCCAGGAATCTCTGGCACGACCGAGCATCGAACCACCCTCAACTACGGTCGAGGTCCACGCCATCGGGGACGCCACGTCTTGGATGACCCCGGTCTACAACTTCCTAACGAAGGGAGAACTACCGACGAACCAGGCCGACGCTGCCATAATAAAGCGGCGAGCATGTTCCTACGTTGTTCTCGAGCAGAAACTGTACCGAAGGGGATTCTCCATTCCCCTCCTGAAATGCATTGACGAGTCCTCCATCCCCGACGTGCTGCGGGAGATTCACGAAGGCATCAACGCCCAGCACATGGGCGGTAAATCCTTGGCAAGGAAAGCCCTTCGAGCAGGGTACTACTGGCCGACGATGCAACAGGACGCCAAGGAACACGTGAAAAAATGTGACAAGTGCCAGAAGCACGGAGATATGCACCTCGCCCCACCACACGAGCTGAACACATTGTCGTCCCCATGGCCGTTCGCCTGGTGGGGCATGGACATCCTCGGGCCCTTCGTGCAAGGGACCTATCAGAACAAGTTTCTAATCGTCGCCGTGGATTACTTCACGAAATGGATCGAGGCCGAGGCACTCGCAAAAATCACCTCACACAACATCTTCCGTTTCTACAAAAGAAACGTGCTCGCCAGGTTCGGAATTCCGCAGGCACTGGTGACCGACAACGGTACCCAGTTCACCGACCACGGATTCCGAGACTTCGTCACCAAACTGGGGACCAAACAACACATCACGTCGGTCGAGCATCCTCAGACCAACGGGCAAGCCGAAGCCGCGAACAGAGTCATCCTCCGAGGGCTCAAACGTCGACTCGGCGAAGCCAAAAGAGGATGGGTCGAGGAGCTCCACAGCGTCCTGTGGGCATACCGCACCACACCCCACTCAACGACGGGGGAAACACCGTTCCGACTGACCTACGGTACCGAAGCCGTCATCCCGGTCGAAATCATGGAACCATCCCGTCGAACGGAGGAGCCCCTCGACGAAGAGATGAATGACGAAGCACTAAGGGATGAACTCGACCTAGTCGAGGAAATCCGATCGGGGGCTGCCCTGCGCGAAGCCACCCTAAAACAACGAGTGGCTCTACGCCACAACGACAAGGTCATCAAGCGCGAGTTCGAAATAGGCAGCCTGGTACTACGCAGAAACCAGAAAGACTCCCGCGAAGGGAAGTTGGCCGCGAACTGGGAAGGACCTTACCGCGTCCACGGCACCACGGGTACCGGGGCGTACTACCTCGAGCAGTTAGACGGAGAGCCATTACCAAGACCCTGGAATGCTGCTAAGTTGAAGCAGTACTACAGTTAGAAACTGTCAACACCCAGGACCCTCGACCAAAAGCAACCACGCTCGGGCAACGAGGAAAAACGTCCAATTTCGTTTAAGGCTAAGGTACAGGCCCGACACACGACCAAAATGGCACGGTATCGCGCGGTAGACGTTGACGATCGATAGTGCCCGACGTGGACAGCTGTACCGAGCCCCACCGTCGTCGTACCCATAAGGCAGAACACCCAACTCACGATGGGCAGTTCACGCCAAGGGCGAATCATCCCTACGGGCTCCACGCCCGACTGAGCAACCTCGCTCCGAAATGCCCGACATTCCATCAAGAATAACGGGACATCTACAAGGGTCAAAAGAAAATCTCTCCCCTCGAGCGCAACACTTAAGCAACCCCGGCCAACCAAAATAGGGCCGAGATTGCACACAAATGGAGACGAGCATATTCGCTCGCCAAATCAAAGCCACCTACGGGCACTCCTCGGGCCCGGGACTTGAGCTAAATTCATACAAGCATGTGAGTTCATACAAGGGCAAAAAATCCAAAATAAATAACAAGGTATAAACGCCCGAAGGCAACAAAGCAATATTAAACCGACCAAGAAGGCCGGCGGTGTTCAAAACATACAATGAACGGGCACGCAGGCCCAAAGAATACAAATTCAAATATCAAGGGCACGCAGGCCCGCTATCCTACTCAAACTTCCACATTCTCATCATTGTCGACGCTGGGAGAGTCGGGCGGAGGAATGATCGCGCCACCTACAACCCGGTGTGTATGACCGATACCCTCGGTGACCAGGCCAGGGTTTAGCAATGAGAGCTGATCGACTGCAGAATTGAACCCGTCTTCCAGAGCACCGACGCAGTCCGCCTCGAGGAGCCGGATATGGGCAATAAGCTCAGCCCGACTCTTCAAAATCACTAGGTCCTCGGGCTCATCTTCGGCAGGTTGCTGAACAGCATTCAGTTCCTCAACCTGTTTACCCAGGCGTTCGACTTCAGCAGCCAAGCGATCCCTGTCGGTCCGGAGCAACTCCCCTTCCTCAGTCAACCTCCCCGACTTCTCCTTTTCCAAGGTCAGCATCTCCCTCTCGGCATCAAGTATCGCGGTCTGCTCTCGGAACATCCCCTCGGAGCGTTCCAGAGCGACCTTCAACTTCCGCGAGCTCGCAGTCAAGGCCGCCTTCTCCTGCTCGAGCTCTTCAACGCGAGCAGCATCCCCTGCATCCTCAGATAACACCAGAGCCATTTCGGCCATTTTAACCAGCCCGTCCACGCTGGCGGCCAGATAGGCCTTCCTTTCCTCCTTACTCATCTTCTTTATGGCCTCAGCTTCATGAGCGACCACTGTCGAAGGGAACCGCTCGAAAAAGCCCGCCTCTTCGAAGCAAGGGGGGAAGGCAAAAGATTGAACAGCTCCGACATCCTCCCCGACAGTCGAACCGCCTTCCACGCGGGTCCTCTTCCTCTGCGTCAAAACGGCGCTGGGGTCAATCTCCTCGACCTCTGGATCTGACGCTGCCCCCGAGCTCGACGTCGAATCCACCCTCACCGGCTGAGGAGCGTTCAGACTTGGTGGTGGTCCCATTCTCGTCGTCTGCGGGGCCTGCACGACCCTCTTGCCTCGCCTCTGGCCGGTTGACAATTTCAGGAGCCTTTCATGTCGGTTGGCCATCGTACCTGCACGAAGTAAAGGAAAAGTCAGTATCGAGCAAACCGCATAAATAAATGACGAATAAAGAATTTCAAACAAACAACCTAACAGGCGGGCTGCCTGCCTATATGTCGAACATTCCACCAGCGCCTTGGTGTCGATCGGGCGAGACTCGAATGTCGGGTAACCGTCTTTGTCGAGGATATCATCCCCTTCCCGCGTAACCCATTGGGCGGGATGAAAACTGTCGACAAACCGGCAAAGAGCCTCGTACGACCGCTGATCTTCCGGGCACATGTCCCCGACAGCGGTATGGAAATAACCTGTCCCATGCTCGTAATGTCGGGACATCCAGTACACCGGGAACTTAGCCCGACGTCCTAACACGGGGCTCCCGTCGTCGGCCACCATCGCTTCCCCGTCATCATCGCTGACTGGCCCTTCCTCCTCGAAGAGGGAATCTACAGCAGAGTCGGTAACAGGGCGTACCACATACCACTTGTCCTTGAACCCCCTCACGGAGTCCATATACATCTTAAACAGTCTCCTCGACTGCTTCAGGGACACCCAGCTGTGCTTCCCTCCTCGGGACTGACGCTGTAGGTGAAAGACCCGAAAGAAAAGAGGGATGGTCGCCCCTATCCTCAAGTAGCGACATGTCAACTCAAACGCCCGGATGAAGGCGAGAGAGTTTGGGTGTAGCTGGGACGGGGCCAGCTCCAAATGCATAAAGACTCCGGTCTGAAAATCTGTGAACGGCAGCCGCAGCCCTAAGTCCTTAAACGCGATCTCATACATCGCGAAGCTGTAGTTCTGGTACACCGAGCAAATTCTTGCATTGGTCGACGGAAGCATGACCACGAAATTCTGCTGGAAGTCGGGCTGGTCTTGGCCCTCTTCAATGGCAGTGAAGGGATGTCGGTCATCCCGGCTATATATTGACGCTGTCCCCCGAGGCTCGACACCCACCCATTCCAGCAATGGGTCGGTCACGGTATCTATTAAGGTGGCCGACTCGTCGGCACTCTGTTCTTCGCGATCACGACGACCGGAGGAGCTCGGCTCATCCGCCATGGTTACCTGCAGAGCACGGGAAACCAATCAGATTGAGCATGAAGTCCTATGCTCGACATAATCATGTCGTCCATACACGACTACACAAGTCCGTTTTTACAAGTGGATGTCTCCCCGACTTTCCTGAACCCAGTGTTCTTCCTCAAACCAACCGCGCGGCCACTCTCCAAGCATGTCGACCCGAGGTATGAACATGGCGAGCCGCACTATGAAGCCCACGGCCACGACCATGAACATACCGGGCACGGTCATGAATTAGGCGCCCGGGTCATGAAGACCCCGGGCAGCTCTGAAGTTTTTCACCTAAAACTATGAATGTGTCGGCCACAAGTATGCGTTTGCCGGTCCTAGACATGAATATGTCGGGCAAAACACGAATCTACCGGGCTAATCCCACGCGCACGATCCTAAAACATCTACAAATTCCAGGAATCATGCATTCTAAAACGGAAAAATGAGGAAAGTAGATCACTTACTTGGATCAAAGTTGGGATTTGGCTAAGAGATGAAGAATCTGAGACGGGAAGTCGCAACTGGAGAAAGTGTTGAGAGCGGCAACAGAGAGAGCACGGAGAACGGAAAACGTATTATGGGGCCCAAGGATCCTATTTATAGTGATGACGTGGAATACCAAACGTCACCTCGTTCAACCACGGACTCCACCTCCTCGACGCGCTGCTCCCAACGTAATGATGGCCCTACCCCCCTAGGGTGGCGGCACAACTCCCGAAAGATGCCTCGTGTGCTCGACCGGCACGCCCGGTACGGGTCCTCCTCGCATCCACCGCCAAGGACGTCTCCGAGCACGACACGAGGAGACCCCTCGAGGGTCCACACCTCCATCCCGGGCACGAGACCTCAGCGACGGAACAACTTGGTTTCAAGTCATGGCTCCTCGCGAAGGAACCACGACTTGGGGGGCTCCTGTTCTGGACTGGGCCCGACAGGCCCAAAAGCATTACTAAGGCCCAGTCCAAAGGGACTCACTAAGGACCACACTGGGCAAAGGGGATGGCGTCCATGCCCGACACCCTAATGTCCACCTCGACATCTCGATGTCCAGCCCCACGCGGTGAAGTCATGCTCGACACCCTGTCGTCCGGCTCTGTGTCCTGACGTCCAGCTCGACACTCGCTGTTCAGCTCGAGGTCTTGGCGTCGAGCTCGGCACCGTGCTGCGCAGCTCGACATGGTCTTGAGCTACCTGGCTAGGGCAGACTCAGTCCACCGTTGCCCCAACGATACTCCGGAAAGACCGCGTCTCCGTCCGCCCGCACTTCACGCAGCACATCCAGGAAGGGGACCACGTGCTGGTCCCCACTACCCACGTAGAACCTGGCAGTTCCTCCATTGGGCCAAATCCGCCCGGCCCAATGAAGGAACCTTGGCCCAGCGCTGGGGGCTATAAATACCCTCTGTTTCCAGAGGGTCAGGTATTCATCATTCTAACCTCAACTCTATTATCTGCTCGTACTCCCACTGACTTTAGCATCGGAGTGCCTTGCAGGTACCCCCCCTCCTCGTTCAAAAAGCCTTCAGCTCGGAGCAAGCCGTGACGGTCCAAACCTTCTGATCAGGTCAGATCAATTAGCAATATTGCAAGGTATCTTAACATTCTTTTTGAGGGACTAAGATCATTTGTAAGGCAACTTAGATAGCGTCATCGAGGGGCTATGGTCTTGTATTTGCTTATTTTTGCTAAGATACTTTACATGCGTAATATGACCATTTTGTATAAGGCAACCAAGTGGAATAACCCTAGGGGTGCTTGTGTGCAAGTGTATCATTTTCATGCTTATTTTTGTCTTGAATTAGGGTTTTCTAGATGTTGATCTTTAGTCTTGTCATACAAACCCTAATTACTAGCATGTTATATATGAAAGCGATAAATTGCGGAATTTTAAAGTTACTACGCTATTACAATATTTATGGGGAGGGGGTGTACAAATTGAATGGAGATTGCAAGAATATAAACCTATTTAATCTATTACAACCAAATTGAATGGGTATGAATATACAAGGAATTTAAATAAATATAAAGTATAAAAATAAATGTACAAGGATGCAAATGTGAAGAAAATGAATTTTGTTTGATTTTCATGAAAAAAAGATTTTCTCTTAACCTAATTAAATAAAGAAAATAATTAATTAAGTTTGAATTTATCAAGAAAAGATTTTGAATGAAAACCTAGTTCTATTAATTAATCAAAAGAAAATAAGTTTAAGAAAAGTATTTTTGGTATTTTTTTATCTTGAAAACATTCATAGCATTATAAAATATTTTTGATCTTTTTTTAATATTAAAAATAATGTATTTTAAATAGTGTGAAAATAAAATCATAATATTAATTAAGTTTATAAGATTGACTTAATAAAATAAATAAAGTATAATAAATAAAAATATTTTTATTTATGGAAAAATAAAATAAAATAAGTTAAAATATAAAATATATCATTTTTTATATTTTTATGATTTTTAGTATTTAGAAAATATATTTAAGAAAAGAAAAAATAAAATAAATGAATAAGTAATAAAACTTGGGCTAGGGGGTGTCAATGGGAAACATGGAGGTCAACTAGAAAAATAAAAGTAAGCCAGGCCCAAAGGGCCCAACGCCTGCCAAACAAAAAAGTCAGAATTGTAAAAATATGAAAAAATGCAAAAGGGTACCATTGGGGCTCGAACCCAAGTCCCATAGATTACAGGCGCACGCTTCTACCATTGGGGTGGCTATACATCCGTTAATACAAATGAAATAATAAATATGTAAGGAAAAACGTGTTCTAAAGACTTCATCTTCAACCTCCCGCCAAATCAACTGTAACTTGCTTATTTCTCATCAAAAATGAAAACTGTAAACATGAAACTTGTAGCAAATTTTCTCACGATTCCAGAAATGTAAAGTATTAAAACTATAGATCAAAGATAAGAAAGAATTTTAATGACCCTAATATGAACCCTAGAAATTTCAGAAATTTCAGTTTCAAAATTCTCTAAGCTCAGGAAAAATTAGTGGAAACTAAGGACATGGTTAGCTTCAGGGCAATGATATCTACATGTTTTATTCACAAATAAACTATTGATGATGCCTGTATGAAGAGTTCCAAGTTGAGAAAACTTACCTCAAAACTAGAAATCGTGTTTGGAGTTTGAGCTTGTTTCAAGTGATGGTGATGATCAGGTTAGCTTCCTTGAGGTCCTAGGAAGCTAATGCAATGGTTTGCTTGAGTTGAGAGTGGCTGAAATGACTTGGAGAAGTCAATGTGTAATGCTCTGTTTTTGGTTATGGAAGATGGGGTAAATGATGTTACAAAAATGAAACATGGATAGGGACAAGTTATATTTTAAGTGTAGGAGCTTTAGGAACTAAAAGGCCAAAGAACGCACAAGGGAAATATAAGATACAAGTTCAAGGTCAGAACCTGCACAAAAATGGAGTTTTTATGCAATTTCTGGCTAGAGGGAATTTTAGAGTGTTTCAGCTTTGCAAAAATCGTGTCCTAAGTTGCATAATAATGTCTCAATGTATATGAAAAAGGTTTTGAGAGCTCGGGTGATCAGAAGTACAAGTTCACATGTTATGACTTTTTGGTTTGTTTTTGAAGCAAGCTTGACAAACATTGTTCCAAGGCAAGGTACAAGGCTATCTAAAGTGGTTAGGACCTTTAAACATGCTTATCTGATTGTGTATAGGATGCTTGTGCAAAAAGAACAAATGCAAAGCTCAAGAGAAGTTGACTTTGTGATTAAAGCCACTTTACTAGAATGGCAATGTTACTTTGTGCCATTAATGGAAATGCAACTTGGATAAAGCTTGAATCAAGTGGATAATAGCTCAAAATCAAATGTAATCTTCTGATTATGGAGAGATCTTGAGGTTTAGAGGCCTGCAAAACAAGATTGTGCAGCATAGGTTTGAAATTGAATTCTTGTTCATCACAAAATGCCTTGTAATTCAAGTGACAAAACCCTAACTTCATCTCTTCGATTCTCCCTACTCAAGAATGATCTCAAGGAGTTATTGGACATTTTGGAAAGATTGAAATGTTCTATACAATCCATATTTGAATTGCTTTTGAAGATTCCCCTTGGAACTATATGAAAAAGTGCCATGAAGTTGGGTCAAAATCCTGACCAAATTAGGGCAAAATTTCACTAAGTGTTTAGTTTCATGACCCTATGTTCTTGAAATTATAACTTGATATCCAAGCACTTTTGGAAGGAGTTGTGTGAAGAAAAGTTGTAGATTTCATGGAGATCTATAACTTTCATGTTGGAAGTTTCTTTTGAATCATCTTGCATCATAGTGAAAATTTGGCTCAAAGTTATGAAAAAACATGAATTTTCAACACTTAGAAAAATTTCTAAGTTTAGAAATTTTGACTTTTCAAAATGAAATCTTGACTTTTTGATTTCTTGATGAATAAATTTCATATTTTGACATGTTTTGATGAATTTAGCACTTGAATTTGACCAAAAAGTCAAAGTTTGACTTTTTAGTATATAATTGACTTTTGATTAGTTGACTGCAAAATTCATATGTCAATCCAATGGACTTGCAATGTTTTGAACCATGTAATTAGGTTAAAATGATGCAATTGGACTCTTGAGATCATGACTTACACCAATTGGCCATTTGCTAGGTCAAAAACCAGGGATTGCCTTTTCCCAATCAAAACCCTAATTTTGACCATTTTGCCCTTTTGGAGATTTGATCAAATTTCTTGATGAGTTATGGTACAAACTTGATAAAATGATACATATTGGTTTATAATGTTGATATGGATAAAAAATTATGAAGTTTGATTGTAAATTGGCCATAGTTGACTTTTCCCCCAATACAGCTGATTTTTAGGTCAATTGCTCAATTGACTGATCAAAAGTGTGATCCAAGGCTTGAAACTTGGAATGAGTAATCTTGGGGGTCCATAATGATACATGAAAGTCATATGAAGCATTGGAAGTTCAAAAATCCCCGTGCAATATCAAACCCTAATTTTGGTCATCAATGCATAAAGAGGTGTCTTGAGCTGATCAAACCCTAATGCAGTCTTGAGCCCAAGGAGATCTTGTGAGAAACTTCTTGATAAGTGAGAGGGCAAATTTTGGGGTACAACAACAGAGTTTATGTCATGTTTGTAACAAATTATGTCATGTCTGTTTTGAACAAGGTTTATGCAAGGTTTTAACAATATTATTTTGAACAAGGTTTAATCAAGTGGAAGATGGCATATGGTTTTATGCAAGTTTGAACACTGCATAAAACATTCATGTAAAATAACATTCAAGTTTAAACACTGCAAGTTTGAACTAGTGCAACAAAATAATGCCAAAATCAACTTCTACATAACACATTCATGTAAGATAACTGAACTGGTACAATAAATTCATGACACAAATTAAACTTCTACATAACACATTCATGCCAGATAAATGAACAAGTACATAATGAGTATTACAACATCTTGAATACTAAAACAAAGAATACAACATAGAACATAAACTTCTAAATTTTTGTCCACTTGATGGTGTTCTTCAAGGAAACTTCTAATTCCATATTATTGAGCCTGAATAGTTCAACCTCTTTTTTGGCTTCCTCCATCTCTTAAGTTAGCACATCTATCTTACTTTGTTGCTTCATCATAATTTGCTCATTTTCATCTCTAGCTTCTTCGTAAAACCATTCAAAGAATCCACAACCAACATTACTATATCCGTGCAAAGATTAAGAAAAAAATACAATGTAATAAAAAAACATTTCAACAATATTTCAACCTAGAATATTTAGACTAAAACTTACCTTAAAATATTGATAACCCCAAAAAAGCTTTCCATAATGGTTGATAGTTTTTGCCCTTCGAAGTACACCAGTGTCTCCACAGCGATAAAAATGTTCCCATAGAAGATTAGAGGTGCTATATACTTGTGAATCACTTGTATTTTTCGATGATGATGATGAACCACAAGCAACACTGGCGAATTATGTTTCAATTTAGAGATTTCTTTCCCTATTCGCATTAGGTTTAGATTGAGGGTAAAATGAAGCAAGCTTCAACAATGAAGAAGAAGGTGACGAAGAGGATAATCCACCTTAGCTTCCACATCCTTTCTATCTAACGCTATTTATCATTATTTGATAGAAAAGACTTGATTAATTCGGTTTGACAACGTAAGAGATCAAATTAGACGTTTTAAACGGAAAAAAAAATCAAAATGGATCTAGAGATATAGGTAAGGGACTAAAAATTATTTAGTCATTTTTTAATACATATAAAAATACATTATTTATAATGAGTGATTCAGGGTGTGTTTGGTTCGAGGTAGATGAATGGGAGGGGAGGGGATGAAAGAGAATATTACTATTTAAATGTGTTTGGTTCAAATTTTAGGAGGGGAGCAAATCCCCTCCAAAACACACTTTTTGCATCCCTCCAAATCGGGAGGATTCATAGGGGAGAAGAGGTAATCTGTTTTTTATTATTTAACTTTACTTTACATTTACAAAAATATCTTCAATTTTATTTTAGTATTTCAAAATTATTTGCTTTCTTTCATGTAAGTGCTTCTCTTTTGTATGATTTTCTCTATATCTTCCATCACTTATTATAACTATTCTCCGCCTTTGAATTATTTTTGTATTTTTATATTTAATATACATTATAATCGTTGCACATTTTTTGTTTTTTTATATTATTTTTATTTATGTTTTTTTAATCTACTTTTGTTATGTGTTCGATTGTAATTTATTTTCCATCAAATTTTAAACCATTCTTTTTTTCGTCTATTACATTGTTATTTTATGTATTTTTTTGGTTAGATGACTCATCACAATATAAAACATATTATAAACACATAATTTAATTTATGTCGAAGAGTTATAATCTGAATCAAATATACTCAATTTTTTTAACGTTATATTATAATTTTTTTAATCAATCAACATTATAAATTGTGTTTAATTACTTATGCATCTTTTATTATCAAATTTTTTTTACAAAATTTACAACTTTGCATATCATATGACATATATAAAATTATAAAGATAAAAATATAAATTATTAATAAAATCTCCTCCCTTCCTCTTATGAACTAAACATATTTTTTATTAAAATCCCTCTCTTCCCTCTATTAGTCCAAACATTTATAGAATTATTAAAATTCACTCCCCTTTATATTTTCCTAAAAGTATGTCTTGGAAGTATAAGAACATATGTTAAAAAAACAAAAAGCAATTTTGGAGCATATGTTAAAAAAGAAAACAATGACGGATTAGTGGATTACTTAGGGCATTGTTTCGTGTGTGTGGAAGAAGAAACAATCCAACACTACGAAACGACGTAGCTTTACCCAGGAACCTGGGAATCGATAAACCCTCTTTTCCTTTTGAATTGAAAATTCAATGCCCTTGAGTTACGGTGAAAATCATCAAAATCAAAATTTGTGACGAAAACAATTCAATGGAAGAAGAACAGGATCGAATTCTGCTTACTACTTTGGGCGTTAAATCCGCCAATCCTGAAGACATCGAACGCCGCGTTTTGGAAAAGGTATTTTTAGGTTGAACTTCACTGATTTTTGCTTAATTTGAAATTGATTTTGAACTTTTATTTGAAATCCAATAAAATAGATTGTAGTGTTGTTTTTTTATTTACTTGAAAGTTAGTTAACACTATCGTAGGCTAGGAATGGTTCAGTTACTGTTACTGAAGCTGAAGGGAACACTGAGGAAAATCAATGCTCTACTACTTTACCTGAAACCCTTGATCCGTTATCTGAACTTCATCAGAAGTTGAGGGCAATAGAATTTGAAATTGGCGCGGTTTCTTCGACTATTCAACGGCCGAGAGATGTTGATAAGGACGGAGAAGGCGGTGATGTTGAAGAGGAGGATTTGGAGGAAGGGGTTGATGAGGGAAATGGCTCTGAACTTCAGCGTGTTCTTGCGGCTGATAGATTGAGAAGTCTTGAGAAAACGAAGGCGCAACTTGAGAAAGAGCTTTCTAGATTTTCTAAGGATAGTGATCCGAAAAGCATTGAGCGGAAAAAAGTTATATTTAGTTTAGTTAAGGAAGACCGAAGACCCAAGAAGATTAAAGATGATAGGAAAGTAAGCAAGAGACCTGCAAAGCGGTTTAAGACGGTCTCGTTTGATGATGATGCTGATTTCGATGCTGTGCTGGATGCAGCCTCTACGGGCTTTGTAGAAACTGTGAGTTACTTGAATACATGTTATTTATGACTTTACCGTTTTTATCCTATTTTTCATTTTCTAATGTTTATAATATTATAATTGTTATATTGGATGCTATAATGTGCTATGAAAGAATCAAATTTGAAGGACTAATTTCTACTGTTTGTATTTCAGGAAAGGGATGAATTGGTTAGAAAAGGAATTTTCACCCCTTTTCATAAGTTGAAGGGCTTTGAGCGCCGCATTCAACAACCTGAAGCATCAACTAGTCATAATGCTGCTGAGCTGGAAAATACCAACAATCTTGCTTTGTCCAGTGTTGAAAGAGCTGCCAGATCATTTTCTCAGGCAGCAAGAGCTCGTCCAACATCCAAGCTGCTTGAGCCTGGAGAGTTACCGAAGCTTGATGCACCCACTATTCCTTTTCGCAGGCTCAAGAAACCACTACAATTACCCAAACCTCTAGACAGTGAGGGGGATCTGAATACAGATTCAAAAAAGAAAAAGAAACGACCTTTGCCTGGCAGGAAATGGACCAAACGTGTTTCTTCTGAGGATAGACAACTGGAAGGAAGTGGTATGTCTAGTTCTTATTTATACGGGGCACAAAGAATAGTAATAAAATATGAAAATCTGATTCTTAAGATTTGCAGGCCTGATGGTATCTTTGGATTCTTAAGAAGAGCTGATTCTGATATTTATTTATCTACTTTATCTGAAACTTTACAATGCCTTTACCATTAATATTTGCAATTGGTTATAATTTAAAAATGTAAGGGTTCACATAAATATGTTTTATTTGTTATCTGTGTCTGATTTTTTTTCCGGTAGTTTGCACTTTGAATGTTGATAGTTAATACTGGTGAATTAAGATATGTGTTGGCTTATGATCCATCATACACCGGTTTCAGTTCATGTCACTCACTACTCTAGACCGCTTTGTTTGCTATAATATTATTATTTTCATTTATGTTTATGTTCTTATTCAATAGATTCAGTTAATTTATTTTATTGCAGAAAATGCAAATGGTTGCTTGGACACTTCCAGTTGTGAAAGTTTAGAAGGCCATGATGTTGAACTTTCTGAACACGAATCTTCTTATGTAACATTAGAAGGTGGGCTGAAAATCCCTGAGAACATATTTGAAGCTCTGTTTGACTATCAAAAGGTTGGTGTTCAATGGCTGTGGGAGTTGCACTGCCAAAGAGCTGGTGGAATTATTGGTGATGAGATGGGTCTTGGGAAAACTATACAAGTATTATCATTTCTGGGTGCATTGCATTTTAGTGGCATGTATAAACCCAGCATTATTGTCTGTCCTGTCACACTCTTGCGACAGTGGAAAAGGGAAGCAAAAAAGTGGTATCCTAAATTCCATGTAGAACTTGTACATGATTCTGCTCATGATCTGGCTTCTGAAAAGAAGCGAGCTGAATCTGATGGAACAGACTCTGAAAGCAATAATTCAAGCGACAATGATTATGAGAGAAGTGTACCATCTAGAAACCCAAGAAAGTGGAAAACCCTGATAAATCGTGTCATGAGATCAGAATCTGGATTACTCATCACCACTTATGAGCAGCTAAGGATATTGGGGGACCAGTTGCTTGACTTTGAATGGGGTTATGCAGTTCTTGACGAAGGGCATAAAATAAAGAATCCAAATGCAGAAGTTACCCTAGCTTGCAAACAGTTACAAACTGTACACCGCATCATTATGACTGGTGCACCTATTCAGAACAAACTGAGCGAGTTATGGTCGTTGTTTGATTTTGTTTTCCCTGGAAAATTGGGTGTTTTGCCTGTATTTGAAGCTGAGTTTGCAGTTCCTATAGCTGTTGGCGGATATTCAAATGCTTCTCCATTACAAGTATCCACAGCATACAGGTGGGCCAATATTGCTTTTATTTTGGTTTGTGGGAGGGGGTAAATTAAAAAAATCAGCTTGACCATATTTTCAGTTAGGCGCTAAATTTTTTATTGTAGCATCTTCTCCATGATCTATCTCAACTCAAATGTACAAATTAAGACATTTGTCTTAAGTCAGTTAGAATTTCTATTAAAATTGTAGAAACATGCTCCCATGATTATATTGTTTGGTGTAATTACCCTGTTATGTGTAAGCTGACTGAATTTTAAAAAAATGGAGAACTACAACTCAAAAGCTCTTATAGAAAAAAAAATTGTTCAAAAAGAATTCTTCATATGATACTTTAATTTAGTCGATAATGTGTATGTTTGATTTATACTTAACTGTTGAGAGATCCCAAATCAACTGCGGAGTTCCTAAGGAACCAAAAATAAGTTTGGAACTTTCTGACGTTAGTTCAATTAAATCAAACATGGTCTCTATTGTTCCTAAACTATAAATACTTTCCCAGAAAACTCTAAATTCTAATCCTTCAAAAATTACATTTACTTAATTATAAATAACAACATATTCACCTAATGAGATACTACTCTTTACAGGAAAAATGGAGGTAGATGAATATTTTAATTAGATTGTTAGCATATTCCATGTAGGGATTAAGTTTATTTTTAATTAGATTGTTAGCATATCCCCATTTACCAATTAAATTGAATGTTATTTTGTTGTTCTGCAGGTGTGCTGTTGTGCTGCGTGATTTAATTATGCCTTATCTTCTCCGACGAATGAAGGCTGATGTAAATGCCCAACTTCCTAAGAAAACTGAGCATGTTCTGTTTTGCAGCCTTACATCAGAGCAAGTATCTGCTTATAGAGCATTTTTAGCCAGTAGTGAAGTGGAAGAAATATTGGATGGAGGCAGGAATTCACTTTATGGAATTGATGTGATGCGCAAGATCTGCAACCACCCAGACCTACTTGAAAGGGAACATGCCTTCAGCGATCCAGATTATGGAAATCCAGATCGTAGTGGGAAAATGAAAGTTGTAGCTCAAGTGCTCAATGTTTGGAAGGAGCAGGGTCACCGTGTTCTTCTTTTTACTCAAACCCAACAAATGCTTGACATTTTTGAGAAATATTTGACTACTTCTGGTCATATTTACCGGAGAATGGATGGTCTCACTCCAGTAAAACATAGAATGGCTTTAATGGATGAATTTAATGCCTCAAGTGATATTTTTGTTTTCATTTTAACAACCAAAGTTGGGGGGTTGGGGACAAATCTTACTGGTGCAGATAGGGTGATCATCTTTGACCCTGATTGGAATCCTTCAACTGATATGCAGGTACGTTTGTTTTTTGCTCTTGAAGTGGTTGAAACATGACTGTAACGTGAAAATCTTTCCTTCACTTTTTCATGGCCAGTTTGTTAGTTGTGTGTCTGAATGTTTATAAAAGGGGAAAATGAAAATGAGGAAAACAATTTCCTTCCTTTTCCATCCCTATAAATATGCCTGAAGTTTAATGCCTCTGATAATTTTCAGATTAAATTTTTGTTTGTGAATTTGTATCAACTTCATTCTCATGGAGAATAATGTTCTAGGCTAGAGAGCGTGCGTGGCGAATTGGTCAGAAACGGGATGTGACAATATATAGATTAATCACTCGGGGAACTATTGAGGAGAAAGTATATCATCGTCAGATTTACAAACACTTTCTTACCAATAAGATCTTGAAGAACCCACAGCAGAAAAGGTTCTTTAAAGCCCGAGATATGAAAGATCTTTTTGTATTGAATGTGGACGGAGAAGCTGGTTCAACAGAAACGTCAAATATTTTCAGTCAAATAGCTGAAGATGTAAATATTATTGGGACACATCAAGATACTCAGGATAATGAATCTAGTCATACTGCTGAATTGGGTTCTGAAGATGCTGGAGTTGATAATGATGGTAACTCACACGGAGGATCTTCAAGAGGAAAAGGTAAAGAGAAGATCGACAAAAGTAACAGAGCTGGTGAAGAAGCGAATATATTGAAAAGTCTTTTTGATGCTAATGGGATACATGTAAGCTTCTTCAGTATTTTTCAACTTACATCTAAATTATCACACATCATTACTTTCAAGATAAATTGGAAACTACATTTGTTGTACAAGTAGTTATTCAAGAATTAAGATAAATATGAAACAAGCAAGCATATATTGATTTGTACAAGAATTACAAGGTATCTTTACCACGTATCCAAACTATATTAAAATCCGCATATTGATCTGTTTCTTGTTTTTTAGTGTTCCCCTTTTCAATGTACTGTTATCCTTTGTGACTAACTCGTTATATAATTGGTAGAGTGCCATGAACCACGATTTGATCATGGATGCCCATGACGAGGAAAAGATGAGACTTGACCAGCAAGCTTCCCAGGTTGCACAAAGAGCTGCAGAAGCTTTACGTAAGTCACGAATGATTCGAACCAACGAAAGCGTCTCTGTTCCTACATGGACCGGAAGGTCAGGAGCTGCTGGTGCACCATCATATGTTCGGCGGAAGTTTGGCTCAACTGTGAATCCCCAGTTGCTAAATAATAGCAAAGCATCCAATGAATTACCTAGCAGCGGATCTAACAAATTCAATGGATATGCTGCTGGGGCGTCTTCTGGTAAGGCATTATCGTCTGCTGAAATATTATCTAAAATTCGAGGTAATCAAGAAAAAGCCGTCAGTGTTGGGCTTGAGCATCAGTTAGGAATGTCATCAACTTCCACAAATCATTCAAGAGATGTTAGAACATCCAGGGCACCTGAAAATTCATCTGGATTCCAGCCTGAAGTAATGATTAGAAAAATCTGCACCTTTTTCCAACAGAAAGGTGGCAGTTGTAGTTCATCCAGCATAGTTCAGTATTTCAAGGACAGGATCCCGCCAAAAGATCTTGCCCTGTTCAAGAATTTGTTAAAGGAAATAGCCACTCTGCAGAAAGGATCAAATGGTTCCTATTGGGTTCTGAGGCCAGACTATCAAGAATAGTATGTTATTAGCAAATAGCAAATACTTCTGTGTCTACTGCACAGTACTAGTCACAGAAGTTGATGGAATACTCATTCAGTCTGAACATTAGACGGCAAAGCTTTTCCTCATGTTAACAGGTTAATTTTTTTTACCGAGAAGAATGCACATTTGCATATTCGTGGGTTTTCTTACCTCAATTTTGTCCTGGAGATAGCTTTGTAAAGCCTCTTCTTTCTAATTTCTAATGTGCTGCAAATAGTAGTTTTGTCTCTGCATATATTTACTTAGGGTTATCAAATTATATCCTTGGATTCATATTTCTTGGAATAATATTCTAACTTATGTTTGGATAAAAATAAACTTTTCTAGGAATGTTTACAAATTTATTTAATTTAAAAATTATGAAAAATAAAAATAGTAATAATTTGTGAGTAGAAGTGGGAAGTTAGTGGTAGTTGGATTTATTCTTATGAAAATGTTGGATTCTCACTTTTTAACCATGGAAATAAAAATAGAAAAATCATGTATAAATAAGATTCCTGAGAATAAAATATGTCTTGAAATAAATTTTTTTTAAAATTTGAATCAAACATAGGAGTGTTGCATTCCCATGACCATATTCCTTAAAATATTTTTTACAATCATGAAAAAAACATACCCTTATATATTTTTATTTTGCATCCTTACTATTCTGTTGTAATTCTGCAAAATTAATTCATATTGGAATTTTTTTGACAAAATTCATATTGAAACTAATGTATGTAATATGTAGAATATTTGATTTGATCTTTAAAATAAGTATTAAATGAATATTTCATTGTCTAATTTCAATATGAATTAATTTTAACTAAAACAAAACACCGAAGATGAAAAGTAAATTGGTGTGTTTAAAAGGATTAAAAACAATTTTTTTGACAGGGCTAAAAGTAAAGACAGTTTGAAGTACATTAAAGGAAATCAGATATTATTGAGTGAGGGTTTTTTCCATCCTAAAACTAAAATCAACACTAATAACTAAGCTAGTTTTTAACTTAGACACTTTCTAGTTGAACTTGACACCCCCCACAGTGTATGAAAAAACAAAAAAAGTTCAACTAAAATTTTGAAATTTACATGACCACATCGAGAATTTCAAATTTACTGGACGATATCGGAGATTTCGAGGACATATCGAAAATTTCGTGAAATAGTAAGAAACTTACGTGTTTTTTTTGTGCAAAATTTCTGATTATTTCGCATTGGAAATTTGTAAATTTTCGATTATTTTATTATATTATATACCAGAATTTTTGAAATTTCCGGTGGTTCAAATTTTTCTCAAAATTAATCGGAAATTTTAAAATTTATGGTAGTTCAATTTTTATTAATGTTTAATTTTTCCTTAATTGTTTCAGTGAAGGAGGGGCAAAGACGGTACCAGTGCGGATAAGCTGATTGATAAAGCGGAAGCTCAGGCCCGAGCTGATGAGGCGCAGGCTTCTGACCTACGGGCAGGACGACGTGCTATGATCGATTCTCACTGGAAATAGTTGGTTGAGCAACATGCGTAGTTTCGCACATTCTGACGATAAACATCTATATTTTCTATTGTCGAGGAGGTTCATGATCTTGTGGAGCAGGTTGTTATGGAGCTGGCTGCTAAGGAGGCTGTTGCTGCTGAGGAGGTTATTGTGGATGGGGGGATTGTTGAGGAGGCTGTTGTGGATGAGGGGGTTGATGAGGGAGTTGTTGTGGAGCAGGCTGATGAGGTGTCTCCTACAGATACACACGCCATGACTCGTACGTCTATGGAGGCAACAGTTCACACTGATGGAGCATTTTCAGGAGGACCTTCGGACAAGTATGTACTGACAAATTTTTTTGAGCATGTTGCATATATGATATTGCAGGGCAAGTTTTATTTTATTGCAAAGTTTTCGTAACGACTCGATCAAGTGTTTGAAAGATGTGTAATTTTTTTATTTTGCTTTTACATGAACATGTGATGCTAAAGGTCATCTGTTGGAGTTCGCTAAGTGCTCCTTGACCATGCTCGACGCCTCCCTCCTATCAGCTTTTGTTAAGAGGTGGCACCCAGAGACATATCCTTTCATCTTCCATTTAGGGAGATGACGATCACATTGGATGATGTCAACGCCTTGTTTCACATCCCGACCGCTGGTAGATTCGCCACTCCCCCTTATATTAACCATGTGACGCGGTGCACATGGTTATGGATGATTTGAAGGTATCTGAGGCGAGGGTTCTAAAGGAGTTTGGCTTTAATCGGAGATTTCACCTTCGAATGTCTTGGTTGAGGACATTGTACGTGGAGCTGGTGGAGGCCCATAGGTATGAGGCTGCCACAATGGCGTACATGCTACATCTGATGGCAAGTACTCTCTTTGCAGACATGTCTGGTGTTTACATTGATGATCGCTACTTGTCTCTATTTAGTACACTAGACACTCCATGTTGGGCTTGGGGAGTGGCCGTGTTGATCATGTTGTACACAACACTTGGAGTTGTTTCTCAGCTTGAGACAAAACAACTAGCTCGTTATCTGAGCCTATTTCAAGTATACTAGAATTTATTTGAGTATCTGGTTATCTAGTTTTTATCCATTTATTTGAATATATGAGTTATCAATTTATTTATGCAGTGTTGGATATACAAGCACTTCTCCCACATCTATGACCGGAAGATCCAGTGTGTCCCGCCTAGTGAACCACAAGCGAGGAGATGGAAGCGAAAGCAAGCCCATCCAGGAGGCGTGATGGAGTATAGGAGGAGGCTTGATGCTTTGACCATAGAGGATGTTATCTGAACACCATATACATATCATCGGGCCCATCGTGGATTTGACGATGCTTCTTTGTATTCAGGGTATATTAGGTGAGAGAACCACATCACTAGACACTTGTCTGAGAGGCATCTGCGACAATATGGTTATATTCAATGCATCCTTGTCCAATTCCATAGTCTCCATCTGATGGCATTGACAGGTGGTTCCAGCGTCACATCATCAGCTATGCCCGTGAGATCAGGGATACAACAGTTATGGTTAAGGGTTCTTCACAATGTGAGGATAGATGCCTGAAGTGGTATCACATTATATCACACCCTCGGGTCATACCACCAACTAGGGTTTCTGATGTTCTGGGGCCTTTGTGTGCTATGGTTTCTGACGTGCCGCCACCACCACCTCCACCACCCGCAGGCGACCAGGACAACCTCCTACAGTTTATTGCTCTTCATTTAAATAACCTCATTGGTTTGATAAACCCTGATGGTGAGATTTATATAGGTTTATCTAGGTTAGTGGACGTAGCCTGTAGGGGGCGTATGTAGATCTGTTATATTTTGGTTGTATTATATGTATATTTTGAGACACACAGACTTCTTATTTATTGCATAATATTTTGGCGATTACATGTTTCGATTCGAAGATGAACATAACATAAAACAATACAACAAACATAAATTAAAAAAAAAACTAAACATGAAAACTTATGCACTACCAGATGATTCTGGATGTTTCAGCATCTTTATTATGTCGTCGACGGATCTTGTTATCTACACATCCAATTCGACCGAACCTTTAGCTATCCTACAGCGAAATGATTTCCACATGGCCTTCACATCTTCACCGATCTTCAACTCAGTCCGGTTGTATTTCACCCAACGATCTGTATCAATCCAATGTTCTCGGAACTCGATCTTTCTCACCCTTCTGTTATCAGTATCAGGCACTAATTCATTCAACTTATCTGTCAAATTGGTGAGGGATGTGGCGCCATCTAGAAACTTGAATTCAACACGAGGATTGTTTCTGTTGAAATATACTTCTGCCTTAATAAGAAATTATGGAAGAGGCATTTTTTGAGATGTTTTTCTCTATAAAATATGTCTCTATTTATACAAATGAAGATGCATTCTAGACCATACAAATTTGCCGGTGCAATCAAAACCCTCCAAAGATGTTGGTAAAATCCTTATCGTTAAAAAAACATGAATTAATCAAGGCTTAAATAGTTTTTTCGTCCCTGTAAGTTAGCGTGTTTTTGGTTTTAGTCCATGGATCTTTTTTTTGTCCAAGTCGCCATATATCCAATTCTCTTTGGCGTTAGTCCCTGCTGTTAGAGAGAGGTTAAAAAAGAGTTGAGGTGGCAGATGTTGATGACTTGTCATATGTTTTAGCTATTGTTTTATTATTTTCTTTAACACACGTGGATATATTCTTTTCCCTCAAAAATATGTCATCAAAAGTCATGTCCCTCTTTGCTATTTAGTCCATGTAAATTAGGGTTTCATATTTAGGAAGCATTTTAGTCACAACTCAGGGAAGGTGAAGGCGATTGGTACGAGCACTTGTCTGGGTGAGGCCTTTGAGGTTGAGGAAGCTATAATTGTGTTTGAGCAACCTCGACGAATCTTCCAGCTATGACATTTACAATGAACATTCATTATGGGGGTAAGTTTGCTAGGGAAAATGTGGTATACTACTCAGGTAGGGGTAAACATTCAATAGACATTGACCCTGATAGGTGGAGCTTCTTTGAATCAAATGGTATTATGAAAGAAATTTGCAATCTTGAGTCAACTGATTATTGGCTATGGTGGTATAATATTGTATCGGGTAAGCATACAAGGATGGTTTATGATGTTGATGTTGTTGAGGTCTATGAAAAAGTTGTTGAAACTAGTTGTAGTGTGGATTTATATGTTGAGCATAGGATAGTTGTAGCTAAAAATGTCGTTAATGATGATGATAATGTTAATGTTAATGTTGATAATGGTATTGTTGATAATGTTGATGATATTGAAGCTGATAATGTTGATGAATATGCAAATGTTGATGGTAATGTTAAAGGAGATGGTAGTGATGATAATAATGATAGTGAAGATAATGATTATAATGTTTATCAATTGAAGATAATGAGTATGAAAGGGCCCTTGGCATGGATGATGGATTTGATGTTGTAGAGAAACCACCTAAAAGGCTTAAGCAGATAACAAGGAAACATATGACTACTCCAACAAAGATAAGAAATGTCACTGGAGGTTCATCAAGTGGGGTTAGTGTTGGTAATGAAGGCCTTGAAACTAATTATTTAAGTGATGATCTTGGGAGTAGTGATCCTGATGCATCAGATGAAGAGAAAGAACCAAAATATCCTAGGTTTAAGATGAAGGAGTTAGACAAGGACTACAAGTTCAAAGTTGGTTTGGATTTTGTTTCTCTGCATGAATTTAAGGAGGCTATAACTCAATGGTCGGTATTAAATGCAAGAGAGATAAAGTTTGTGAAAAATGACAAGGTTAGAGTGAGAGTAGTTTGCAAGGGAAATTGTGGTTTTTTGGCTCTTGTTAGTAAAGTGGGGAATGAGCACATGTATAGAATGAAGAAATGGTTAGGCCCTCACACGTGTGGTAGGGTTTTGAATAACACCACTGCTAACTCCAAGTGGATTTCCAAGACTGTGGCGGCTAGGATGGCTTCATCTGATAGAATCAAGCTTCGTGATATTGTCTCTAAGATTAGGAATACTTACTCTGTGGACTAAAATAAATGTTACAAGGACTAAAATTAAAAAACAACAAACAAACACAAACAAATGGGATTCACCACCATTTGTGATAAGTAAAGAACCACCATGACCCAACCAACAAAAGCTTCAACATAGTCGCCTTTCTCTTCTCCTTCTCCAACTTAATCTTCATCCTTTTCTTTTTACCAATCTCAATATGCTTAACAATGGAACCTAAATCCTTTAACATATCCTAGCAGCTGCACCCACTTAAACTTCTAACATCACTAGCTGGATTTCGTTCAAGCTTTTCGTCCCAAAGGAATGACTTGCAACTAGATATTAACCCTGAATTTTGACACTTCCAAAAACTCCTTTTAGGGTTTTCAACGGATTTTGACATAAACATTTTCACGCTTCTATTGCAACCATAAACCGGTGCTTGAACATGATAAGAGTTGGCAACCAAATAAGAAGCCATGGATGAATGGAAGAAGACGGTGCATCGAAGAAGAACAACACGACGAGAGTGAAGGAGAAGAACAACAAAATGTATTTTTTTTTAATTTAGTCCCTATTTAATAAACTGTAAAGAGGACAATTCCACATGTGTTAATGAAAATAAAATAAAAAATGATATAACATTAACCAGGTCATCACCGTCTTCCAACTCACATTTTTTTAACGTTCCATTGACAGTAGGGACTGCATCCAATAAGAATTGGGCATATGGGAACTTGGACAAAAAAAAGATTCAGAGACTAAAACCAAAAACACACTAACTTACAGGGACGAAAACACTATTTAAGCCATTAATTAACTATAAAAATTTTCAGTATATTTCAAATTTCCGGTACTGACTCGAAAATTTGAAATTTCCAGAATATCAGAAATTTCATATACACTACCATAAATTGTGAAGAACCGAAAGTTTGGTGGCCTACCGAAAATTTCAATTCCTTTACCATAAATTTCGTTCAGAAATTCTTCCTATCTTACCAAGGATATTTATGGAATAATGAAAATTAGGGGGTGCCAAGTTTAATTGGGGGGTGTCAAGTTAAAACCTCAAAATAAAACCAACTATATTCTCTTTCTTTTTGTATAATTTTCAGTAGTGACGCTAAAATAATCCCAATTCAAATGAGTAAATAGAATGTTGAATTTGGGCAAATATGCCTATACACATTGGTTGTTATAAATTGACTTCTTATTGAATTATGTTAGAAGATGGAATCCATAACAAGAGAAAAAATAGAGAGAAAGAGTACATTTTCCATTGATTTGATCTAAGACCGTTACAACAATTTATATAGGTAGTTGTGTAACCAATCCTATAATAGGATTCCTAACTAAATTATGTTATTGGACAACTCATCAATCTTACACTATTACAAACGGATACCTAAAGTATATCTAATATTCCCCCCTTAAGTTCAAGGTGGTTGATTGATAGACAACTTATCAACCACTCTTAACTTGCTTCTGAGTTCAATGAATCTAGCAGTGGGTAAGGCTTGGTGAGAATGTCAGCCCATTGACTGTGGAGGGATGTGAGATACAATGAGGCTTTTGCTGAGCACTTTTTCCCTGACAAAAAAGATATTTAACTCCATGTGCTTTGTTCTAGAATGAAGCACTGGGTTATGAGATAATGTCACTGCACTTAGATTGTCACATAGGATTCCAGGCACTTGATGTTTAACTTTAAGCTCAATTAGAAATTACTGCAACCAGAGAATTTCAGCAGTGGCATGTGCTAAGTTGCAATATTCTATTTCAACACTTGATCTGGTCACCAATGTTTGCTTTTTAGTCCACCAGGAAACAATATTAGGCCCAAAATATATACAAGCACCACAATTGGATCTGCGGTCATCTGGGTCTGAGGCCCAGTCAGCATCACATAAATCAGTGATGGATAGGGGTGTTGTGGGAGAGGCAGGAACTAGAAGAAGTCCATGATGCATTGACCCTTGTAAATACCTCAAAATACTCTTGAATACTTTCCAATTATCTTCAAGAGGATTAAAGAGAAACCGACACACTTTTTTGACAACAAGAGAGATTTTTGGTCTTGTGATAATATCATACTATAGGGCACCAACTATGGACCTGAACTTGGTAGGATCAGAGACATTTTCCGATCCTACTTTAGATAGTTTAGTACTAGAGTCCATGGAAGATGCAATGACCTTTCCAGAGGCCATGTTTTCCTTGACAAGCAAATCCTTCAAATACTTGGTCTAAGACAAGAGAAGTGATCCATTGGACAAATGTTTAACTTAAATGCCTAGGAAATAAACCAATTGCCCTAGATCCTTGAGAGAGAAAGATATATTCACCTTTGTAATAAGATACTTAATGAAGGACTTAGAAGTGTCTGTGATGATTATATCACCAACATAAACAAGGACCAAAGTGCAGTTGGTGGGAGTGTGAAGCATGAATAGTGAGGGATCACACTTTTTAGCAGTAAAATTCAGAGTTAGTAAATCACCTTTCAGCCTGTCAAACCATTCCCTAGGGGCTTGTTTAAGACCATATAATACCTTGTTTAGCTTACATACAAGTGTAGAATTAGATCCTTCAAAACATGGAGGTTGAATCATGTATACTTCTTCAGTAAGAACGCAATTGAGAAAAGCATTATTGATGTCAAGCTGCTGAATAGGCCATCCATTAGTAATATCAAGTGTCATTTTCTCATAGTTATGGGTTTAACCACAAGTGAGAATGTTTCAGTAAAATCAAAGCCTTCTACTTGGTGGAAGCCCTTGGCCACTAATCTGGCCTTGAATTTGTTCACAATACCATATGCATTTTCCTTAACACGAAACACCCACTTACAACCAATTGGTTGTCTATAGGTAGGTGGTGGTACAAGAGTCCAGGTGTTATTTTTCATAAGGGCTTGATATTCAACCTTCATGGCTTCAAACCATTCAGGATTAGCCAAAGCTTGTCTATAGGAAGTTGGCTCAACATGAGTGAGGAGTAGGGTGGGTTGTAATCTGGGTTGGACAATACCATTTTTGTCTCTGGTTTTCACAGGATGTGTATTGTTAGGGTAAGCTCTGAGAGCAAGAAGTAGGGCTAGAGGAGAAGAGGTAGTGGAAGTAGACACAGGTGGGATGTTATTACTGTGACTGTCACAATTACTGTGGGCATATTCAGCTTCCTGACTTGGATTGGTACTAGTATGGACAATATTAGTGACATATATTTGGTTGGAATTATGGGGAGTAGTGGTGTTAGAAGGAGGAGAGGATGGACTTGACTCAGAGGTTGAATTTGGAGTGGTATTGGTTACAGAAGAGGACAAAGGAGGAGAGTGTGCCTGAGGCACAATACTAGAAGAATGGGATGATATAGTGGGGGTGAGGAATTGATATTGCAGGAGAGGATGAAGTGTTTAGGAAGTCATGAAGGTTATCGGAAGGAGAGACACGAGTGCTAAGACTGGGAGAAGACAATAAAGAAGAGGAAAATAGTTCCACATAGGGGAATCTTATTTCATTGAATAAGACATCCTTTGAGACAAAAATCCTACCACTAGGATCAAGACAACTGTAGCCTCTATGAGTGGGAGAATAACCAAGAAATACACATTATTTTGAGTGCATGGCCAATTTGTGTTTGTTGTAAGGTTTTAAGAATGGGAAACAGACACACCCATATGATTTAAGGAACTTATAATCAAGAAATTGGTGATGTAGGGTAAAAAAGGGTGACTGATTGTTTTGAGACTTAGAGGGAAGACTATTGATTAGATATGTGGCTGTTAGGAAAGCATAATCCCAAAACTGTAATGGAAAGTTTGCTTGAGCAATGAGAGTTAAACCAGGTTCTACAATTGTGATGCAGTGGGAGAACTGACTTGATTGTTTTGCGTTTTATCGCAAATGTTGCGGTTAGCAAGAGTCGCCACCGACTTTTCTTTTATCCAAAAGGAAAGGTGAAAAAGCACAGGAAAGACCTTTGAGATTGTTTCTTGAGTTCGGGGGGTAGATTATGAAAAGGGAAGGTATTAGCATCCTTTCCATCCATGGTTTTCCATGGGCTCTTAGTTACTTGCTAGATCACTTGCTTTTGTTTGAAATTATGTTTTGTGTGGTTTTGAAAGTATTTTGCAAAAGAGGTCATTGTTTAGGAAATCTTTGTAATGATTCTCATTCGTAAGAATGTATACAAAGATGTTTGTCCTTTTGAAAATGTTTTCAAGTTTTGTAAGATGTTTTGAAATGTGTAGGTGTTGGTTTTGAAAATAGCAAGTATGTTTTGTTTTGAAATGGAGCATGTAACTAAAAGCAATCTACCTACTCAAATGTCTTTCTTGTTCATTTTCTTTTCCTTTGACATTGTTGTCTTACCATTGATTTGGTAAGCAACCCTATCTTTGGATGTAAACGAGACGGGCGTGGGTCATCGTATAGTCATGCTAGCAATGATGTGAGGTATCTTAGCCTTTATTTTTGAGGGACTAAGATCATTTTGAAAGGAAACATTTATAGCGTCATCGAGGGACTATGATCTTGTATTTCGATTGTTTTTGCTAAGACACTCCACATGCATAACATGACCATTTTTAGGAAACAAGTGGAGTTAACCTTAACGGTGCATGTGTGCAAGTGTGTTTAATTGCATGTATTTTTAGTCTTGATTAGGGTGATCTATTTGTTGATTTCATGTCTTTCCATACACACCCTAATTACTAGCATTTACATTCAAAAGCGATAGATTGTAGAAATGTAAAGTCATACGCTATTACAATATTTTGGGGATGGGGGTAAGTTGTACCCCAAAATTTGCCCTCCCATATTCTTCAAGATTTGCTAAGATCAATCTCCAGATAATTCAAAATCCCTCAAGAGTTGCACAGTCCAATTGCCTCCTAACACAGTCAAAATTAGGGTTTTGGTTCTTGCAAAGAAGTTGAGGTTTCCAAGGGTCCAAACAAGTCCCACATGCCTACATACATTGTCAAGCATTCATATGTCAAGTTTCAAGACTCACAGCATCAAATTGCACAGTCAAAAACCCTAATTGCTTCACAGTCAACTGCAGGGGCAAAATGGTCATTTGACAGTCAAAAGTCAAAAATTTTGGTCAACATCTTATTTTGAAGCCACAAACATCATTTGATCAATTCTTGATCATGATTTCTCAAAGCATGGCTCAAAAAGTCTCAAGATGCAAAAGTTTCTATTTTTGGACAGTTGAAAAGTCAACTACAAATTGACCAGGGCATAACTTCTTCATGGTTTATCAGAAAAATCTCATCCAAACCTCATTTTGAAGAGGATGACATTTCCTACAACGCATCTTCACACTTCAAGTCCAAGAAATGCTCTCACAAAAAGTTATCAATTTCAACATTATAGGTCATTTTCAAAAGTCAACAAAAAGGCACTTTAAGTCAAAGACCATAACTTGAGATTGGTAAACCAAAATGACATGGGACCAAAGGCATTGGTTAGAGGACTTCAAGACCTTTCCAAAATGTCCAAGAACATGTTTATAGCTTCAAAATTGAGCAAGATATACATTGGAGAAGTTGGGAAATTTTTGGGAATTTTGAAAAGTCAACTTTGCCTAAAAAACTTCAAAATTGCTAATGGGCCTCAATTTATTTCTTGAATCATTACCCAAAGCCTATGCAAGACCCATTGAGCTCAAAGGGATTTATTTTCTTATTTTTAATTAATTAATTGAATTTTTATTCTTATTAATTCATTTAATTAGATTTAATTATGAGAAAAATATCAAATAATGGTTTTCAAATCTTTTTGTGCAGCAAATATGTTCATTATATGCAAAAGATTTCATGCATCATCTCAAGGGGACAAGATCATCCATATTTGGCAAGATTTGCATGGAAAAAGATTGGAAATTCATGATTAAAAATCAAATATTCAAAACATAAATCTTTGGGCTTGTTTCTTGACCTAAATTCGTTCACTTACATATGCACAACCTAACCTAATTCAAGAAGACACGAAAAACTGCTTACAAACTCAGAACCAAGTTGGCAAAATTCCAAAGAAATTGTGAAACTGATTTCATAGTTAGAGCACGTTTCAAAGTATAACAAGGATTCCAACATGTTGCTGAACCTTCCAGGAGTCGATTGCAATCAAGAACAAGTCCCCATACTCCAAGAATTGGTAGAACTGAGTCACGTTTGTCACAAACATTTCCATAATCAATTTTTAATTTTCACGCATCATTCATGTGTTTTAATTGTTGATTTATGCTACTAACATCTTTCTGAAGCGATTGTTAACGTTTAATTGGACTAACACTGCCTGTAGCCAGATCTGCCATGGACGAAAATTAGGTTTTCCAAAGCTTCAAAATAGGGCTTTCATGTAGAGGAAAAATTGGACCTTTAGACCCATACAACTGAATTCAGAGGCTCAAGACGAAACGAACCAACACCTCGCGCTCAATTTATTTAATCCATAGGCGTAATCGCTATTTTCATGAGTTTCAATTTGCGGGGGTTTAAAACCCCCGCTACTTGTTTATGTTGCAGGTACAAAGATGAAGAAGAAGCATGCGTGTCTTCATGTGATAGGAGCATTCAAAATCTGGCGCGTGTTTTTGTGTTATACCATTAACTTTTGTTCTTTTTTATATAATATTTGTTTTCCCTTATATATACAAACGCGCCTCACAGCTCACTTGGCCAGGGATACGCTTGGTAAACGCTGGGACCTGGGTTCGATTCCCAGGTCCCCCCACTTAATTCATGATTTTTGTTCTAATCCATTCCCGTGCAGTGCACGCCCCAAGGTCCATCATGCAGCCTCACGTCCAAGCTTGCCACATGGCCATGAGCTTCTATCCAAGGGCCACTGAATGAATTCTAGAGTGCACCCTAGTCAACCAATGTACACGCAGGCGTAGAAAGTCAAACAAGGCCTTTGTTTCATGGGCCAGAATGCTTCAAAACACCTCCCTTTGGGGCCTGACACCCCCTTTGGTTTGCACTTTTTTTTTAGTTTTATTTTCTTTTCTTTTCTAAATTCTTTTCAATTGTTTTTTTATTATTTTCATTAATTCACCATAAAATAATTTTCATAATAAAAAATCAGAAACTAAAAAATATTTTTTTAATTAATATTTAATTTCACCATTTGAGTATTTTTGTAAATAAATGTTAATAATCAATGTAGTAAATTTAGGTTTTAAATTTTAATCTTTTTCTTAATAAATAAAAAATATGTAGAAATTAGGTTTTTGGCGTTTTTATCTTTTTCTTAATTAATTACTTGCCTCATTATTTATTATTATTATTAAATATCTTTGTAAATAAATATGTAAATTAACTAATTAGTGTAAATTAGGTTAACTTGGATATTTTTCATTAATAATTAAAAATAATTTAGAACTAGGGTTTCACTAACTTTAATTTTAATTCTTTTCCTTATTTTCATAAATACAAAAAAAAACATAAAAACATTTCTTTTCTTTAATCAAATAATTAATTAGTTTTTTAATTCAATTTAAATTCGAAAGGGTCAAGACCCTCGGACGTCCTAACTTTTATCCTTTTGCACGTTATTCTTTTTTCTTTTCAAATATTATGTAACTGCTCAAGGATTGTAATAGTAATTAGGTCTTTTTACTTTCCGCATTTTTATCAAACAGGTCTTTGTATTTTGGCGATGTATAGACCCGCGCCTTGTAATAGCGTAGCTTTTATCTTTCCGCATTTAAATTTCCGCACTCTTAAATTCTAAATTGCATGAAAGAATGTATGGCTAATTAAAAACAAGCGTAGCTCATAATGCCCTGATCAAAGATAAATATTGACTTGAAAACAACACACGAATACACACACCACTTCTAGGGTACGCCTCACCTGTTGCCTTCGAAACGTGGTCGTCAAGTATGGGACGTCTTAGTAAGTCCTTATGTCCATGATCCAGTTGCCTCGAAACAAGTTACCTCGAAACAGTTACCTCGGAACAGTTGCCTCGAAACGGTTGCCTCGGAATAAAAAAAAGGATCAAGGACATAAGGGTAGCTTCTAAGGTGTCCTAACTGTTGCTTCGGTGACCACACTGTCCCTACACTCGAATTGACCCGAACACCTCCAACGGTGGTGCTACCTATCTCTCAATGGTGGGATGACACTATCTCAAGGACATTTACACAGCCTAATTCCTTAGGGTAGGTAGATGACTCATAGATACTTGCTCTATTCAAAAACAAATCAAAACTCTTTTCACACCGACACTTTCAAAAAGCTTTCAAAACAATTTTTCAAACACTCTTGAGGACTGATACAAGAGTTATTCAGAAATCTTTAAACGAAACTTTTTCAAACCCACTCACACTTGAAAAGCAAACAAACATTTTGAAAACACAATGAGCAAGTATCTAAGAGCCCATGGATAACCATGGATAGAAAGGGTGCTAACACCTTCCCTTTCTATAAATCTACCTCCCGAACCGAGAAACGTTCTCATAAGGAATTTTGTTGTGCTTTTGTCCTGTCCATGTTGGAGAAAATAAAAGACGGTGGCGACTCTTGCTTCCGCGACATTTCGTGAACCAGCGTTAAACAGTCAGTTCTAAATCCACCGATCACAGAACTGGCGACTCTGCTGGGGACCTTTATAAAGTGAGGTGTACCTTAGGACTAAGATCACTTGTGTTTTCAATTGTCTGAATTGTTTGCTTTAAATTGTGGGCCTGTTTTGGGAGTTCTATAGATCCTAACCCGAATCTGGGGGATACTGTTGTACCTCAAAATTTGCCCTCGCATTTTTCCCCAAGAAATCTCAGCTTCAGACATTTCCTGACTTTCAAACTGGCTCAAGAATCGGACAAACGGATTTTTCTCGACAGTCAAGCAAAATTAGGGTTTTTACTGATTTTCAGGGCTCTGGATTGTTTCACAGTCTGCTTAGGGTTTTGGATGATTTTTGGTTCAATTTTGATCAAGCGAGCGTTATTTGGCATTTAATCAGGAATTAAGGTTTTGTGGGCATATTCTCAGAAAGATTAAAATTCTACAGCGCGTCGCAGTTTATTCCGAGATTCGGGTTTAATTCGCATTATCTTGATTTAATCAGCGAAAGAGACAGTGGTTTGAATTCATGTTGTTTTCTTTGAGCCAGTCAAATACAGTATGCAGTATTGGATTCACAGTGTTTATGGCAAATCAGTGAAGAAGGAATGCGCTTGATCAGTTTATTTTGGTTGACTGCTGCTTTGCTTTGGATATTGGAAGAGACAGGTTTAATTGATCAATATTGTTTTTATTTAAGTTATTTATTATTCTAAAATTGAATGATTGAAATTTATTTTTCAATTGTTTTAATTCAAAGAGTTTTAAATAAATAAATAAACAATAAAGAAAATTAGAATTAATTGGATAATTTAGATTTTATTGATATTTGAATTATTTGTACAAATTGTTGTTTATAATTTAAATTACAAACAATAATATACGTTAATTTAAATATTAAATAAAATAAAAAGCTATCCTATTTCTAATATTCTTCATTCTTCACTCCGCTCCGGTGCTCCATTTTTTATCTGCAAAAAGAAGAAGAAAAGTCAGAAAGCAGTTGAATAAAAAAGGACAGTTAAAATTTGCTCATCATTAGAGGCCACTGACTGGGATTAGTTGACCCTCTCTGCAAATCACGGGATTTCTCCCGGTTCACAGAGAGGGAAGATTTTTATTCATGAATGCAAATGTCAAATGCATAAAATCCAAAGTTCAAACTGCATAGTTCAAATCCAATTCCACTTTCTATCCAAAGCAAAAAGGCAATTTACTGTCAAAATGCCAAAATCTACTCAAAAGATATCAAAGAAAAAGCAAGTACAATTGCTGTCAAAAGTGCCAAGACTGTCATAAAAGAAGATATGGAAGATATCACAAAATCCCAAGATATCAAGGAAAAGAAAAAGCGCCACAAGCTGTCAAAAGAAAGAAAAAGATGCAGAAGTAATGTGTTATGCAAGCTAAATATCTTAATCATCATTTCCCATTAGGGCTCCTTCAGAAAAGTACAAGTAAAATCATATTAAATTCTTAACTGTACTATAGAGTGAGAAGAAGAGAGAAATAGGCAAGGGTTCAGGCTTTATGCACAGGCAGGAGAAACAAAAGATATAACACAAAGAAAAGAGAACACAGTTCAGAAGGAGGATAGAGGAGAGAAAAATATATACAAAACACCTCAAACCTGCTGAAGTTTAACATAAAAAAAAACCTGAAGCTTCACCCTCAAAGCAAAATCAAGCACATAACTCACCACCTGCCTACAACCTTGTTAAGGCCACAAAACCCACCATAACCTGCAAATTGATCAAGAACCAAAACCAAAGCATAAGCCTCAACATAACCCAACATACTGTCAAAAAAAACCATCCAACCTCATCAACCTGCATTAACCTCATAAACCTGCATCAAGCCTCACCCTCAAAGCCATCAAACACATTTTCAAAACTCAAAACTGAACATACAAACACAAAACCAGAAACAGACCAACCTGCCTAACCACATAAACCTGATAAAACCCTTGCAAATTCAAGCCTTACCATTTTGTAAAACCAGCATATGCCCAACCTGTCCAGTTACCAACAATAAACCTCAAAACAACATTCAGACCTGAGCCAACCAACTCCTAAGCCTCAGAGTTTCTTTCCTCATCATAGGCGATACATAGCATCCAACATAAACAAGCATACAGCAACACGAGAGAAGAAGAAGAAAGAAGCATGTTCAGGGCAACACAGGTAAAAGGCTAATGGTTTCAAAACAACAACTCAAGTCATTCAGAGGCAATATCAAGGCAAACCCATCAGGCCCTCAGTGTACACATCACTGGGCAATAAGGCAGTCAAACAAGAAGCATATTCCAATCAACACATAGGCAGCACGAGATAAGAAGAAGAAAGAAGCTATTCAAGGGCCTCAGAAGCAAGCTTCGTCATAGGCAAGGAAGCATATTCAAAAGCATACAAATGCTCAAAGGCAACCAACATACAATGGCAGTAGAAGAGATAAAGAAGTGAATTAAAAAGGGTTCTCAGCACACGTCATCATCAAAACCCTAAAAACAGCTATCAGATAAGAAATACCAGGGTCATCAGAAGCAAAGACTCGTCACGCTCCCTCCGCTCATTCCGGCCTCCTGAGCGCCACTCCTCCGCCTCTCCTCCATCTCCAAAAATGAAGGTAGTACAATATTCTCCCTCTTCTCTTCTCCTTCATCTCATAATGAAAGGTAAAAGTTAAGACTCAAATCAAAAACCACGCAAATTCGTAAAAACAAAGATAGGAGCATAAACACTAAAATCAAACCTTGTATCAAGAGGACGCTGAGTTCACGCCATGGAGGGAAGAGAGGTTTGAGGGTGACACTGGTGGCCGGAGGGGTGAGTTGCTCAGGAAGCTTGCAAGGACGAAGACGAACGTACGAACGCGGCGCCGTTTAAACCCTAATGCATTCTGAACAAACAAACGCCTAACCCTAAAATGCTGCTCCAGCAATCAGTGGGCTTGACCCGTTTCTGATTTCCCCCAAAGCCCATCAAAAATCACTAACATTGTTTTATACAAACACTTGATTAATACTAATCCTTTTCTTTTTTACAAACCTTACATTATTTTACAAATACCATGTTAATACTAATACTTAAAAAAGGAAAAAAACATATTTTATCTAATTAAAACTTTCTTTTCTATACTTAATTTAATTAATTTTAAAACACTAACCTCTTTTCTTTATATTATATAAAAACTTTTTTTTTATTACAAAATCATACGAATAATAAATACATTTGTACATATCATTTTTTATACTATATTAAAAATTGAAAATGCATTTCCATTATTTTTTTCTTAAAATATTTTTGCACATAAAAATACATTTCTACGTCATATAATTAAAATTGAAAACTTTTTAATTAACATACATATTTGTACATAATAATAGAAATACATTTTTCTCTAATATTAAAATTCACAAATATTTGATTAAAATACTTTTTGCAAATAAAGATACATTTCTTAATTAAAACTTGAACATTAAGTTAAAAACATTTTTCTTTCATACATAATTAAATATACAAATCAAAGATTCGTTAAAATACATGTCTAGGTCAAAAAACCCTAATACGCTTCAATTTCACATTATCGCACCTGTAAATAATTACACATACACAATACATATACATCTCACACTTACACTTACACTTATACAATACAAATCCATTCATTCTGCTCCTATACATTTTTATCTTATACTTGTATATTCGATATTTACATTTGATTGCGACTTCGATTTGGTTGTAACTTATTGGATGCTACAAGTCTCATCCCCTTTGTACATTTATACCCCCACTCCCGGACACTATTTTGTAATAGCGTAGATTTTACATTCCGCAATTTACCGCTTTCAATTATACCATGGTTAGACCTAGGGTTTGTATGTACATAAAATCAAACGCTAGATAACCTAATACAAGACAAATACATGTAATCAATACACAATCACACTTGCACCCCCTAGGGTAATCTCACATGTTGCCTTCCAAAATGGGCCATGCTTGCACGTCGAGTATCTTTGGCAAAACAAATTCAAATGATCATAAGTCCCTCAAAGTGTTGCCTAAACGGAATGATCATAGTCCCTTCAAAGCAAATTGCCAAAGACACTTGGCACCATTGCATCCATGGTCCATACGATGACCCGCGCCCGTCCCGAATAAACTTCCTAAACGCAAGATTGTCTACCAATTTCAATGGTGGAACAAAATTGTTAAAAAGGGGTTAAAACATAACAAAAACCTTTGAGTACAATAGGGTAGACAAAACTCTTAGTTACTTGAGATCAAACTTGCAAAAACACTTGCCTTCTTTTCAAAAAACCACAAT
The DNA here is from genome assembly GCA_948472305.1 of Vicia faba. Classification (NCBI taxonomy): domain Eukaryota; kingdom Viridiplantae; phylum Streptophyta; class Magnoliopsida; order Fabales; family Fabaceae; genus Vicia; species Vicia faba. Next base: position 361,759,614 of record OX451738.1, read on the forward strand.
CCACAACACTTTCAAACAAACTCTCAAAAACATTTGAAAACATCTTTTCGAAAAGATCCACACTTTTGTAAAACACTCAAACACGAGTCAAATACATAAGTTGCCTAAGACAAGGCATCTTTTTTCCAAAACATTTTCAAAAAAAAGCACCCACACACACACCCTTTTCGAAGCAATCGAAAAAACAAGGCAAGTGATCTAAACAAACAAGTAACTAAGAGCCCATGGATAACCATGGATGAAAAGGGTGCTAATACCTTCCCTTTTCATAATCTACCCCCCGAACCCACGAAATATCTCAAAAGGTTTTTGCTGTGCTTTTTTAACCTTTCCTTTAGGATAAAATAAAAAGTCGGTGGCGACTCTTGCTCAACCGCACAAGTGCGAATGCGAACGCAAAACACAAGTCAGTTCTCCCACCGTATCACAGAACTGGCGACTCTGCTGGGGAATAATTCGAAAAGTGGGATTACCTTAGGGTTTAGATCACCTTTGTTTTCAATTGATTGCTTTGTTTGCTTTACATTTGTGGGCTTTGCATCGGAGTTTCATAGATCCTAACCCGGATCTGGGAAATACCCTTTTAGGTAGCATAATCTGTGAGGGACCTGTCCGGCGTAGACCGACATGGGTGAAGCAGTGGCTACGTTGGTGTGGCATCTTAGTCTGTACCTATATCCCTTGTGTTGTAACGGGGAGAATATAGGTCTTCTAAGGGGTCATTAAGCACCAACCAACCTTAGAACCCTAAATTGACCAACTTGGCTATTAGGACAGTAGCAGTATGCTACACTCATTGAGGCTAAACTCTCGAGATGGTTCTGGCCGCGAGAAAAGATTGCGATGCTGGAGTTATGACCGATTGAGGGTAGCCAATGATATGAGACCCTCTAGAACCCGATTACTTTTGATAGGACAGGTTTTAACCAACAAACTGAAAGAGGGTAGTACCTGAACCTCATGCAAGCCTAAACCTAAGGACTTGTTTGCTTTGTGTGAATATGTTTGCCTGTATATACACTTGCCTGCTTTTCGCATACATGGACATAACATCATGACATCATACCATAGCATTTTCAATAACCATTTCAAGGATCTCGAGGGTTCTGTTGATGCAGGATTACGTTGAACCAGACGTCTATCAAGGGGCAAGGGGTTTCTCCTCTAACCAATCCAATCAAAGTCCAAGTGCAACAACTTAAATCAGTGGCTATGACCCACTCTACATGGTGAGCTTGATTCTAGTGGAAAGACATCCGCCGATACAAAGCTCTCCAATCAAAGTCCAAGAACAACAACTTGGATCAGTGGCTATGACCCACTCGACATGGTGAGCTTGATTCTCGTGGAAGGACGTCCACCGGTGCAGAGATCTCCAATCCAAGAGCAAAGTTCAACCTCTAACATTTTCTTGTGTTTACCCCAAGAGATCCTTGAAAGCATGCATCCACATATCATGCATTGCATTTTGACAATCTTTCTTTTTTCAGGTTTCCTTACTCTCCTGCTGTTTATTTCAGCAAGAGATGGCTCTAGAAAGGTCTGTCAAAGACATCCAAGACCAGACTGCTCAACTGCAGGAGATGTTCCTGAACTTGTCTCTGGGGCAAGAAGAGATGAAAGCTCTCCTCACCAAAGGCCTGGGGAATTCCAACAATGCCAGGAGTGATCAGATTGTGGAGCTGCAGTTTGATATGACGACACTGAGGACTCAAATGATGGGACAGTTGGTGGGCCAGATGGCTCTCATTCAAGACTTATCCCAAAGACAAGAGGAACTCAGAGTTCTTGTCCGCCAACTGCTTCCAAACAGCCAACTGGGGCAAACATCTGAGGTTGAAGAGCCAGTCACCGCTCAGCCTCCATCCACTCAAGAAGACAAGGGGAAAGCTCCTTTTCTAGCTTCAGGGTCATAATCCCATCAACAACCTCGCCAGCGTCAACGGGGGAATCGACGTAAACAAGAAAAGTAGGGAAGACAGTTTACGGAGACTGAAATACCATCATTTTTCATACTGAAGCGCCTGTTGGAGGTCAATTTGCTTACCGTAAAGGACCCTCCTCAGAAGCTCAATATCTCCTCTCCTCACTTTAATCCCGACGCATTCTGTGTTTACCACTCCTACAGCCCGGGACACAGTACCAACGACTGTTGGGCCTTGAAGAACAAGATTCAAGATCTGATCGACATTGGGATGCTGGAATTCATGCCAGACGGCGAGATGAAAATCTTCCGTTAAAGGGTTCTCCGCTTGAAGTGACGAAGCTCGAACTGAAAGACTTTTGCTTCTTTTTGAATTTTCAAAGTTGTAATTTCTTTTGCTGTCAAACAATTATTTGTTGATGATAAACTCTGTTTTCATTAATGCATTGCATATGTTTGTCTTGAATTCATCCATTCGTTTCACTACTCTTATGCTTTTCTTTATGATATTTGACTCTTGATAAAAAGCTGCAAGCCTTTAGAGGGAGGATGACGAAACAATACCGTGATCTTATACAGTATGCTTTTGAACAGACCTTGCTGATGATGTACATGCATTTCTTTCAATTCCCAAACACTGGAGTTATAAGGAAGTTAATCCCTAGTCAACCCCTTCGAGCCAAAGAAGTTGGAGTTTCTTGTTCTAAACAATCAAAACCTTTGATATAAACCCGGGGCAGGGTAGTATCTCAGTTAATTCAAGAGAAACGCGCATTGAAGTTGCAAACTCTCGGTTCGTAACACAACGAACGACGTCAAGGAAGAAAGCATTCCTTTGGAATCAAAAGACAAGGGTGGTTCCCTATCACGTAGACAGTCAATCTCTCAAAAGAGAAAAGCCCACCAAGCCAAAACCTATAAAGGAGGCTTAAGAAAGCTGGGGCATCCCGCTGACAGTAATCCCGGAAAACGGTAACAGTCAGGCAAAAGTTAGGGATAACAAATCAAAATCAAAATAGTGAGGTCATTACAAAATCCTCAACAACATGAAAAATGTTGAAAAAGAAAAAGGAGATGATGACTGTCTCCCCAAAATTCAAACTGGTGAACCATCGCCCGGAAGTCGTTCCAAACTCAAAACAGAGTGCGACGCGCAATGAACTGAGCTTAGGTTGAAGGACATCACGAAGAGCGGGTGGGTGCAAATATACTTTGAGCCTTTATCCTTTGTTTCTTAAACCGTGAACCAGGCCACGTTACAACCCTTTAAAAGTCCTAATTGAAGCATGGGTTAGTTCGAAAGCATACTGTTACAAAAGGTATCCTGACTCCTGTAGGGCTTTGCTCTAAATCTTGTGTTAACTTGTCTTATGAAAAGTTTTCTGCTAAAAAACGCATTTTTCAAAACTTCAAAGACAAACCTAAACTTTGCATTATTCGAATATCACTGTCTGCATTTGACCCTTTTGTTTGACAGCGAAGAAATTCATACAGCGAATGTTCGGAGGAACGAAAACTCTCTCAGTAAGTCAAAATCACTTCAAGAGGATAACACTTCCATTACAAATATCTTATCAACAAGGGGCATGACATGTCACAATTCAATTAACCTGGGGCAGTCCAGTCAAGGTCCAACAGATCTTTCAAAGTTCAGTTAACCTGGGGCAGTCCAGTCAAGATTTCAAGAAATCTCTCAATATGCAGAGTGATCTGATTCAAGACTCCTTCACCACCACTTGGGGCATTCGAATGTCAAAAGTGTTCAACAAGTCAATTACTACATTTCCAGACTCGATTCCTGTATCTAGCCAGGGCACGTCTGAAGATTTCCAGATTCGATTCATGTATCCAGCCAGGGCATATCTGTTGACGACTATTTCCAGATTCGATTCCTGTATCCAGCCAGGGCATATCTGTTGACAACATTTCCAGACTCGACTCCTGTATCTAGCCAGGGCACGTCTGAAGATTTCCAGATTCGATTCCTGTATCCAGCCAGGGCATATCTGTTGACGACTATTTCCAGATTCGATTCCTGTATCCAGCCAGGGCATATATGTTGACAACATTTCCAGACTCGACTCCCGTATCTAGCCAGGGCACGTCTGAAGATTTCCAGATTCGATTCCTGTATCCAGCCAGGGCATATCTGTTGACGACTATTTCCAGATTCGATTCCTGTATCCAGCCAGGGCATATCTGTTGACGACTATTTCCAGATTCGATTCCTGTATCCAGCCAGGGCATATCTGTTGACGACTATTTCCAGATTCGATTCCTGTATCCAGCCAGGGCATATCTGTTGACGACTGTTTCCAGATTCGATTCCTGTATCCAGCCAGGGCATATCTGTTGACAACATTTCCAGACTCGACTCCTGTATCTAGCCAGGGCACGTCTGAAGAGTTCGAAGATTCGATTCCTGTATCCAGCCAGGGCATATCTGTTGACGACTGTTTCCAGATTCGACTCCTGTATCCAGCCAGGGCATATCTGTTGACCACATTTGAAGATTCGATTCCTGTATCCAGCCAGGGCATATCTATCAACTATCACCTTTCCAGATTCGTTTCCTGTATCCAGCCAGGGCATGTCTGAAGAATTCCAGATCAACACCTGTAACAATCCAGGAAACATCTGTGAACAACCGATTGTAGACCAACACCTATAATAAGCCAGGAGGTATCTACATCACCACTTGGGGCATTCGAATGTCAAAAGTGTTCAAAACCGATGCAGTTTTACACAAGCTCATCTTCAGGGAGCCCTACACCGGTTCCTCTTCAAGATTTCTGAAACGGTTTACGGATTCTTCCCAACAACGGAAGTCAATCTACCAACTTGTTCAGACTCTTCTCAACCTTTGAAATTAGTTTACAGACGCTTCCCAACAACGGATGCGGCTCTATCGCTGATTCAACTTCAAGATTTCTGAAAATAGTTCACGGGTTCTCCAAGTAAACGGATGTTAACCTATCGCTTGTTCAGATTCTTCTCAAGCTAACCACCACGGAAGATCGCGCTCGCCAAAATTCTTCCTATCCCCAGCGGAGTTCATCAAAATTCCCCAGCGGATCCAGACCATTGAACCTTCTCCCCACAGAGTTTTGGAGAGGGCAAATCTTGAGTTCCCCAGTGAAGTCGCCAGGGTTACTTCCCATCAAGCCGAAGATTCTCAATCTGGCCTCCCCAGCATGAGTTTACTAGTAGAGGTCATCAGGAATTCTCTTCTCCAGCAACAGCCAAGGATTTATTTTCCCCGACAGCAGTCAAGATACTTTTTATCTTCAGCCATCTCGGATTCAGTTATCCTCAGCAAGAATTCGCTCATCAGCTTACATGCGCATTCATTATATTCATATCATAAACATTAATGTCACATACATTGCATCATGCATCATAACATTGCATACAAATAACCCTTTGCCTTCTCAGGAAAGATCAGTCGACAGACAAAGATCATCTCCCAAGATTCATCCAGAAATAGTTCAGATGTGACCCAGACACGACGACATTCTGATACTTATTCCAGATTCATTCAGACGCATCATCAAGAAACCCTACACCGGTTCCTTTTCAACTTCAAGACTTCTGAAAACAGTTTACGGATTCTTCCCTACAACGGATGTCAATCTACCGACTTGTTTAGATTCTTCTCAATTTCTGAAAATAGTTTACAGATTCTTCCCAACAACGGATGTCAATCTACCAACTTATTCAGACTCTTCTCAATTTTCGAAAATAGTGTACGGACACGTCCCAACAACGGATGCTGCTCTATTGCTTATTCAATCTCAGATAGCTTACAGATTCTCCAGATATGGACGTCAATCTGTTGCTTGTTCAGACCCCTAATTCAGAGATGTTCCAAAACAGGGAGGCCCTTCTGACACTTGTCCACTCACTATTGACATACATTTCAACATTTCCAGATGGCATCTATAAGCCCATCCTCCTACCAGCAGTCGCCGAATGGCATCTGTAAGCCCATCCTCAGATGGCATCTGTAAGCCCATCCCTCGACAAAAATTCTCTCGCACCAGATGGCATCTTTAAGCCCATCACCAAATGGCATCTTTAAGCCCATTCACCTCTACCGTCACATCGACGAGTGCAAATTTTCTGGGCACTTTAGTGTCCAATCTTCTTTCACCTTCAAGTCGCGAAAGGCAAACTTGCCAATCTAACTCTTCAGGTCCAAGAAGATTGAACAGGGGCAACTGTTGTACCCCAAAATTTGCCCTCGCATTTTTCCCCAAGAAATCTCAGCTTCAGACATTTCCTGACTTTCAAACTGGCTCAAGAATCGGACAAACGGATTTTTCTTGACAGTCAAGCAAAATTAGGGTTTTTACTGATTTTCAGGGCTCTGGATTGTTTCACAGTCTGCTTAGGGTTTTGGATGATTTTTGGTTCAATTTTGATCAAGCGAGCGTTATTTGGCATTTAATCAGGAATTAAGGTTTTGTGGGCATATTCTCAGAAAGATTAAAATTCTACAGCGCGTCGCAGTTTATTCCGAGATTCGGGTTTAATTCGCATTATCTTGATTTAATCAGCGAAAGAGACAGTGGTTTGAATTCATGTTGTTTTCTTTGAGCCAGTCAAATACAGTATGCAGTATTGGATTCACAGTGTTTATGGCAAATCAGTGAAGAAGGAATGCGCTTGATCAGTTTATTTTGGTTGACTGCTGCTTTGCTTTAGATATTGGAAGAGACAGGTTTAATTGATCAATATTGTTTTTATTTAAGTTATTTATTATTCTAAAATTGAATGATTGAAATTTATTTTTCAATTGTTTTAATTCAAAGAGTTTTAAATAAATAAATAAACAATAAAGAAAATTAGAATTAATTGGATAATTTAGATTTTATTGATATTTGAATTATTTGTACAAATTGTTGTTTATAATTTAAATTACAAACAATAATATACGTTAATTTAAATATTAAATAAAATAAAAAGCTATCCTATTTCTAATATTCTTCATTCTTCACTCCGCTCCGGTGCTCCATTTTTTATCTGCAAAAAGAAGAAGAAAAGTCAAAAAGCAGTTGAATAAAAAAGGACAGTTAAAATTTGCTCATCATTAGAGGCCACTGACTGGGATTAGTTGACCCTCTCTGCAAATCACGGGATTTCTCCCGGTTCACAGAGAGGGAAGATTTTTATTCATGAATGCAAATGTCAAATGCATAAAATCCAAAGTTCAAACTGCATAGTTCAAATCCAATTCCACTTTCTATCCAAAGCAAAAAGGCAATTTACTGTCAAAATGCCAAAATCTACTCAAAAGATATCAAAGAAAAAGCAAGAAGTACAATTGCTGTCAAAAGTGCCAAGACTGTCATAAAAGAAGATATGGAAGATATCACAAAATCCCAAGATATCAAGGAAAAGAAAAAGCGCCACAAGCTGTCAAAAGAAAGAAAAAGATGCAGAAGTAATGTGTTATGCAAGCTAAATATCTTAATCATCATTTCCCATTAGGGCCCCTTCAGAAAAGTACAAGTAAAATCATATTAAATTCTTAACTGTACTATAGAGTGAGAAGAAGAGAGAAATAGGCAAGGGTTCAGGCTTTATGCACAGGCAGGAGAAACAAAAGATATAACACAAAGAAAAGAGAACACAGTTCAGAAGGAGGATAGAGGAGAGAAAAATATATACAAAACACCTCAAACCTGCTGAAGTTTAACATAAAAAAAAAACCTGAAGCTTCACCCTCAAAGCAAAATCAAGCACATAACTCACCACCTGCCTACAACCTTGTTAAGGCCACAAAACCCACCATAACCTGCAAACTGATCAAGAACCAAAACCAAAGCATAAGCCTCAACATAACCCAACACACTGTCAAAAAAAAACCATCCAACCTCATCAACCTGCATTAACCTCATAAACCTGCATCAAGCCTCACCCTCAAAGCCATCAAACACATTTTCAAAACTCAAAACTGAACATACAAACACAAAACCAGAAACAGACCAACCTGCCTAACCGCATAAACCTGATAAAACCCTTGCAAATTCAAGCCTTACCATTTTGTAAAACCAGCATATGCCCAACCTGTCCAGTTACCAACAATAAACCTCAAAACAACATTCAGACCTGAGCCAACCAACTCCTAAGCCTCAGAGTTTCTTTCCTCATCATAGGCGATACATAGCATCCAACATAAACAAGTATACAGCAACACGAGAGAAGAAGAAGAAAGAAGCATGTTCAGGGCAACACAGGTAAAAGGCTAATGGTTTCAAAACAACAACTCAAGTCATTCAGAGGCAATATCAAGGCAAACCCATCAGGCCCTCAGTGTACACATCACTGGGCAATAAGGCAGTCAAACAAGAAGCATATTCCAATCAACACATAGGCAGCACGAGAGAAGAAGAAGAAAGAAGCTATTCAAGGGCCTCAGAAGCAAGCTTCGTCATAGGCAAGGAAGCATATTCAAAAGCATACAAATGCTCAAAGGCAACCAACATACAATGGCAGTAGAAGAGATAAAGAAGTGAATTAAAAAGGGTTCTCAGCACACGTCATCATCAAAACCCTAAAAACATCTATCAGATAAGAAATACCAGGGTCATCAGAAGCAAAGACTCGTCACGCTCCCTCCGCTCATTCCGGCCTCCTGAGCGCCACTCCTCCGCCTCTCCTCCATCTCCAAAAACGAAGGTAGTACAATCTTCTCCCTCTTCTCTTCTCCTTCATCTCATAATGAAAGGTAAAAGTTAAGACTCAAATCAAAAACCACGCAAATTCGTAAAAACAGAGATAGGAGCATAAACACTAAAATCAAACCTTGTATCAAGAGGACGCTGAGTTCACGCCATGGAGGGAAGAGAGGTTTGAGGGTGACACTGGTGGCCGGAGGGGTGAGTTGCTCAGGAAGCTTGCAAGGACGAAGACGAACGTACGAACGCGGCGCCGTTTAAACCCTAATGCGTTCTGAACAAACAAACGCCTAACCCTAAAACGCTGCTCCAGCAATCAGTGGGCTTGACCCGTTTCTGATTTCCCCCAAAGCCCATCAAAAATCACTAACATTGTTTTATACAAACACTTGATTAATACTAATCCTTTTCTTTTTTACAAACCTTACATTATTTTACAAATACCATGTTAATACTAATACTTAAAAAAGGAAAAAAACATATTTTATCTAATTAAAACTTTCTTTTCTATACTTAATTTAATTAATTTTAAAACACTAACCTCTTTTCTTTATATTATATAAAAACTTTTTTTTTTATTACAAAATCATACGAATAATAAATACATTTGTACATATCATTTTTTATACTATATTAAAAATTGAAAATGCATTTCCATTCTTTTTTTCTTAAAATATTTTTGCACATAAAAATACATTTCTACGTCATATAATTAAAATTGAAAACTTTTTAATTAACATACATATTTGTACATAATAATAGAAATACATTTTTCTCTAATATTAAAATTCACAAATATTTGATTAAAACACTTTTTGCAAATAAAGATACATTTCTTAATTAAAACTTGAACATTAAGTTAAAAACATTTTTCTTTCATACATAATTAAATATACAAATCAAAGATTCGTTAAAATACATGTCTAGGTCAAAAAACCCTAATACGCTTCAATTTCACATTATCGCACCTGTAAATAATTACACATACACAATACATATACATCTCACACTTACACTTACACTTATACAATACAAATCCATTCATTCTGCTCCTATACATTTTTATCTTATACTTGTATATTCGATATTTACATTTGATTGCGACTTCGATTTGGTTGTAACTTATTGGATGCTACAAGTCTCATCCCCTTTGTACATTTATACCCCCACTCCCGGACACTATTTTGTAACAGCGTAGATTTTACATTCCGCAATTTACCGCTTTCAATTATACCATGGTTAGACCTAGGGTTTGTATGTACATAAAATCAAACGCTAGATAACCTAATACAAGACAAATACATGTAATCAATACACAATCACACTTGCACCCCCTAGGGTAATCTCACATGTTGCCTTCCAAAATGGGCCATGCTTGCACGTCGAGTATCTTTGGCAAAACAAATTCAAATGATCATAAGTCCCTCAAAGTGTTGCCTAAACGGAATGATCATAGTCCCTTTAAAGCAAATTGCCAAAGACACTTGGCACCATTGCATTCATGGTCCATACGATGACCCGCGCCCGTCCCGAATAAACTTCCTAAACGCAAGATTGTCTACCAATTTCAATGGTGGAACAAAATTGTTAAAAAGGGGTTAAAACATAACAAAAACCTTTGAGTACAATAGGGTAGACAAAACTCTTAGTTACTTGAGATCAAACTTGCAAAAACACTTGCCTTCTTTTCAAAAAACCACAATCCACAACACTTTCAAACAAACTCTCAAAAACATTTGAAAACATCTTTTCGAAAAGATCCACACTTTTGTAAAACACTCAAACACGAGTCAAATACATTAGTTGCCTAAGACAAGGCATCTTTTTTCCAAAACATTTTAAAAAAAAAGCACCCACACACACACCCTTTTCGAAGCAATCGAAAAAACAAGGCAAGTGATCTAAACAAACAAGTAACTAAGAGCCCATGGATAACCATGGATGAAAAGGGTGCTAATACCTTCCCTTTTCATAATCTACCCCACGAACCCACGAAATATCTCAAAAGGTTTTTGCTGTGCTTTTTTAACCTTTCCTTTAGGATAAAATAAAAAGTCGGTGGCGACTCTTGCTCAACCGCACAAGTGCGAATGCGAACGCAAAACACAAGTCAGTTCTCCCACCGTATCACAGAACTGGCGACTCTGCTGGGGAATAATTCGAAAAGTGGGATTACCTTAGGGTTTAGATCACCTTTGTTTTCAATTGATTGTTTTGTTTGCTTTACATTTGTGGGCTTTGCATCAGAGTTTCATAGATCCTAACCCGGATCTGGGAAATACCCTTTTAGGTAGCATAATCTGTGAGGGACCTGTCCGGCGTAGACCGACATGGGTGAAGCAGTGGCTACGTTGGTGTGGCATCTTAGTCTGTACCTATATCCCTTGTGTTGTAACGGGGAGAATATAGGTCTTCTAAGGGGTCATTAAGCACCAACCAACCTTAGAACCCTAAATTGACCAACTTGGCTATTAGGACAGTAGCAGTATGCTACACTCATTGAGGCTAAACTCTCGAGATGGTTCTGACCGCGAGAAAAGATTGCGATGCTGGAGTTATGACCGATTGAGGGTAGCCAATGATATGAGATCCTCTAGAACCCGGTTACTTTTGATAGGACAGGTTTTAACCAACAAACTGAAAGAGGGTAGTACCTGAACCTCATGCAAGCCTAAACCTAAGGACTTGTTTGCTTTGTGTGAATATGTTTGCCTGTATATACACTTGCCTGCTTTTCGCATACATGGACATAACATCATGACATCATACCATAGCATTTTCAATAACCATTTCAAGGATCTCGAGGGTTCTGTTGATGCAGGATTACGTTGAACCAGACGTCTATCAAGGGGCAAGGGGTTTCTCCTCTAACCAATCCAATCAAAGTCCAAGTGCAACAACTTGAATCAGTGGCTATGACCCACTCTACATGGTGAGCTTGATTCTAGTGGAAAGACATCCGCCGATACAAAGCTCTCCAATCAAAGTCCAAGAACAACAACTTGGATCAGTGGCTATGACCCACTCGACATGGTGAGCTTGATTCTCGTGGAAGGACGTCCACCGGTGCAGAGATCTCCAATCCAAGAGCAAAGTTCAACCTCTAACATTTTCTTGTGTTTACCCCAAGAGATCCTTGAAAGCATGCATCCACATATCATGCATTGCATTTTGACAATCTTTCTTTTTTCAGGTTTCCTTACTCTCCTGCTGTTTATTTCAGCAAGAGATGGCTCTAGAAAGGTCTGTCAAAGACATCCAAGACCAGACTGCTCAACTGCAGGAGATGTTCCTGAACTTGTCTCTGGGGCAAGAAGAGATGAAAGCTCTCCTCACCAAAGGCCTGGGGAATTCCAACAATGCCAGGAGTGATCAGATTGCGGAGCTGCAGTTTGATCTGACGACACTGAGGACTCAAATGATGGGACAGTTGGTGGGCCAGATGGCTCTCATTCAAGACTTATCCCAAAGACAAGAGGAACTCAGAGTTCTTGTCCGCCAACTGCTTCCAAACAGCCAACTGGGGCAAACATCTGAGGTTGAAGAGCCAGTCACCGCTCAGCCTCCATCCACTCAAGAAGACAAGGGGAAAGCTCCTTTGCTAGCTTCAGGGTCACAATCCCATCAACAACCTCGCCAGCGTCAACGGGGGAATCGACGTAAACAAGAAAAGTCGGGAAGACAGTTTACGGAGACTGAAATACCATCATTTTTCATACTGAAGCGCCTGTTGGAGGTCAATTTGCTTACCGTAAAGGCACCTGCCTTTGCAAAGTACGACGGGGCATCCTGTCCTAAGCTGCATCTCAGGTCATACATAAGGAGGATCCAGCCCTACACGGCTGACAAGAATTTATGGATTCACTTCTTTCAGGATAGTCTGTCGGGAACTCAACTCGACTGGTTTTATCAACTGAATGGAGCTAACATCCGCAGCTGGGAGGACTTGACCACTGCATTCTACAAGCACTACCAGTACAATGCCGACCTTGCTCCTACGCGCACTCAGCTTCAGGGGATGTCTATGGGTGCAGGCGAAGGCTTTAAAGAATATGCTCAAAAATGGAGGGATCTTGCTGGAAGGGTACAGCCACCTCTAACTGACTGTGAGCTTGTAGACATGTTCTTGGGGACCCTGGCTGGTCCTTTCTTCAACCACCTGATTGGGAATTCTTCTGCTGGGTTTACCGATTTGATCTTGACTGGGGAAATAATTGAAGCTGGTATCAAAGCTGGGAAGATTCAAGAGGCTGCACCTTCTGATGCTCAGAAAAAGCCTTACATGGGGAAGAAAGAGTCTAATGCTGCATACAGTCAAAAGAGTCGTCATGACCAACATGCAGGGGCAGTCATGATCTCTGGTTCTGCACCACGCCGACAACCACAAAAGGGAAATCAGCGAAGGCCGAACGAGCCTAAAAGACAATTCACCAACATCAACATGCCATGGTCACAAGCATTGCAGCATATGTTGAAAATGAATCTGATTACGGTGATCAACCCTCCTACAAATCCCAAGACCTCCTCTCCAAACTACAACCCAGAAGCGAGGTGTGCTTATCATTCTGATAGCCCGGGGCACGATACTGAGGATTGTTGGGCGTTAAAGTACAAGATCCAGAATATGATCGATGCTAAAGAGATCGAATTCAAGCCTGCTGAGACTCCCAATGTGATCACTGCTCCCTTGCCAAAGCATGGCTAGGATTGAAAAAAACTTTTGTTCATTCGAATGTTCAAGTTGTAATTTTCTTTGATTGTTCAAACATTTTATTTCATGTCAAACATGGTTATTTCATTAATGCATTACACGTGTTTATTTTGAAGTAATTACGTTTACTATATTCAAAATTGCTTTTATGTTTGATGTTCAACTCTCGATCTTAAAATTCTGAGCCTCTTGAGGAAGGATGACGAAAACGATACCACGATCTTTACAGTATGCTTTTGAACGGACCCCGCTGATGAGGTACAGGCATTGTTTCAATTCCTAAACACTGGAGTTATAAGGAAGATAATCCCTCGTCAACCCCTTTGAGCCAAAGAAGTAGGAGTTTTTCTTTTCAAAAATTAAAACCCTTAATCATAACCTGGGGCAGGGTAGTTCTCTCAGTTGATCCAAGTGCACAACGAATGGCACCAAAGAAGTCCTTACATAACAAAAGAAAGTGATGGTTCCGAATAATCATAAAGACAGGCAGTCATTATCTCTTAGAAATAAAAGCCCAATAAGTCAAAACCTATGAAGGAGACTTACAAAACTGGGGCATCCCGCTGACTGTGATCACAAAAAGGAACAGTTCAGGCAAAAAACAGGGATAACGAATTCAAAAAAAAAAGAAGAAAGAGGTCCTACAAACCCTCAACAAAAAAAAAGAAATGACTGCCTATTCCAAAATAAATTGTCAATATCCGAACCATCACTGGAATATCAAAGCAAAGACCCAAACAAGGTCTAACGCATGATCAGCTGAGTTTAGGTTTGAAGAACATCACGAAGAGCGGGTGGGTACAAATATTTTGAGCCTTTATCCTTTGTTTCTTAAAACCGTGAACCAGGCTACGTTATAACCCTTAGAAAGTCCTAGCTGAAGCATGGGTTAGTTCGAAAGCATACTGTGACCAAAGGTATCCTGACTCCTTAAGGCTTGCGGTAAAATAACGAGTTGACATCACAGTTTACAAAAAAAAAGATCTCACTTGTTTTATGAAAAAAAATGCATTTTCAAAGACTTCAAGACAGACATAAGCTTTGCATTTTTAACATAACTTTGTTTGCATATGGCTTTTTGTTTGAACAGCAAAGAAATTCGCACGACGAATGTCTAATGAACAAAAACACTTCCAATCAAGGGGCATGGCCTGATCATTGTCCATCATCTGGGGCAGTCCAGTCAAGGTTCGGAGAATCTCTCAAAAGGCCAATCAGCTTGGGGCAAATCTCCGTCTGAGTCACTTGGGGCATTGGACGATCAAACGAAGATCTTCTGGTGGTATGGCAACACAACAACAGGGGCACCTCCCTACATCCCGAGAGCGTGAACATAGTCGAAAAGATACTACGCATGATGAAAGACCCGCTAGGTTGACACACCTAGGCAAAAATTAGGGCTTCCCGGCGAACCAAAAGGGTTCGGGCAAAAATGAGGGATGAAATGAAAAAAATCTGTACACGCGGCAAGTCGAAAACTTGAAAAGGCGGCTTGGGCAAAAATGGGTATCCTGGTGGACTGAAAACCCGAAAGGGCGGTTCAGGCAAAAATTAGGGATCAAAGCGTACGACTATGTCCTGTCATCTTACCAGGAGGAAGATTTGCCAATCAGCAGTTATCGAGACCTCAACAGGTACCTTTTCTCCTGCAGAAACTGGGGCAATACGAGTTGTCTAAGCAATCTAATTGCTCTGTCCACAAAGATACCAAGGTAAGTTCGGCTGAAGAATGTAACCAAGATATCTTAATTCCCCAGAGAGTGAGCCAAGATTCAACAATTCTCCCTAAGCAGTTGACCTCCCATCAGCCCTGAACAAGGCACAATATCTCCAGCAAGTCAGCGACACTCTTCCCAAGCAGAGTTAGCCTACTCAGTCAACCTTAAGGAAGTTGGGTATCCCCAGTAGATCTCAACATTCCCCCAACGGAGCATACAGACATTCCTTAAACAAGCATCCCCGGCAATCTTGATCTAAGATTGTTCCCCGGCGGTACACCGGACATTCAGCGGAGCCATTCCCCAGTCCAATCTGAAAAGTCTCCCCAGGAGAGTGGAATCCATATCCCCAGCAGGTCTTAAAGCTTATCCCTAGTAGATTCTGGAAAGCTTATCCCCTGCAGAGCACGAACGCATCTCCCCGACTTTATTCAAGGTTATTCCCCACCAGAGCATATAACTGGGTTATCCTCAGCTAATTACCATGGAAAGATCGTCCCCGGCGAAGTCTTCCTATCCCCAGCGAAGTTCATCAAATCTTCCAACGGAACTCAACAACGATATCCCCAACGGAGTTATCATCAACCTCAACAAAGTGCCTCTCTTTCCCCACAGAGTTCACTCCCCGCAGAGTAATCTATTCGCCAGGTTTATTCCCCAACGGAGCCATCTTCTCCTACCGGTATTCTTGCAACATCAGCCCAAGATTCAACAGACTTCCCGGCATTCGTCAAGGATTTATTTTCCCAGACGAGAATACATTCATAAACATCTCATCTTCATACATTATAGCATGCATACGCATCATACAACACAAATCTCATTTATGCTTGAGAACATCTTAATATCATGCAGTTCATGCATCATGACACTGCATACAACTAACGTTTTGCCTTTTCAGGAAAAGGTCAATCAAAAGATGATTACCATCTACCTCTACAGTTCCAGATCAACATTGGTAACAAGCCAGGAACAATCAGTGGACGACTGATCGTGGGTTAATATCCAAGACCAAACAGGACAATTATCCACTTGATCATCCTCGGGAAACCCTACACCGGTTCCTTTTCTTTCAGAAGAAGTCTTACACGGACTCATCATCAGAAACCCTACACCGGTTCCTTCTCAATTTTCAGAAGAAGTCTTACACGGACTTATCACCAAAGTAACCCTACACTGGTTCCTTTCATTTCAGAAGAAGTCTTACACGGATTTATCTCAAGATGACCTTACCCCGGTTCATCGAGAAGTCTTACACGGACTTATCTCAAGATGACCTTACCCCGGTTCATCCAGAAGTTTTACACGAACTTATCCTGCAGTAACCTTACCCCGGTTCCTCCAGAAGTCTTACACGGACTTATCTCAAGATGACCTTACCCCGGTTCATCCAGAAGTTTTACACGAACTTATCCCGAAGAAACCCTACACAGGTTCTCTCTCTCCAGACGCAATTTTACACGGACTCGTCACCAAGAAACCCTACACAGGTTCTCTCTTTCCAAAGATGCAGTTTTACACGGACTCGTCATCAGAAACCCTACCCAGGTTTTACTTCTTCCAGGATGCAGTTTTACACGGGCTCATCATCAAAGTAACCCCACACAGGTTCCCTCCTCAAACTCCAGGCGTAGTTTTACACGGACTCGTCATCAGTAAACCCTACACAGGTTTCCTTCTCAGCTCTAGATGCGGTTTGACACAGACTCGTCATCAAAGTAACCCTACACATGTTCCTTCTCCCTTTCAAAGATGCAGTTTTACACGGACTCATCATCAGTCAACCCCACACATGTTTCCTTCCTTCAAAGATGCTGTTTTACACGAGCTCATCGTCAGGCAACCCTACACAGGTTCCCTCTTTCAACTCACAAAAATTACAATCCAACAGACAACCTCCAGATGGCATCTATAAGCCCATACACCTACCAACAGTTCCAAATGGCATCTATAAGCCCATTCCCGACAAGGTTCTGTCACAACTCCAGATGGCATCTATAAGCCCATCCTCCTATCCATCAATCTCCAAATGGCATCTGTAAGCCCATTCCCACCATCACACTGCTGACATTCTACTATGTGAGTGCAAATTTCTGGGCACTCTAGTGTTCAATCATCTTCCACCTTCGGATTATGAAAGGCACGCCAGCCAATCTACATCCTCAGGTCTAAGAAGATTGAACAAGGGCAACTGTTGTACCCCAAAATTTTCCCTCCCATATTCTTAAAGATTTGCCAAGATCAATCTCCAGATAATTCAAAATCCCTCAAGAGTTGCACAGTCCAATTGCCTCCTAACACAGTCAAAATTAGGGTTTTGGTTCTTGCAAAGAAGTTGAGGTTTCCAAGGGTCCAAACAAGTCCCACATGCCTACATACATTGTCAAGCATTCATATGTCAAGTTTCAAGACTCACAGCATCAAATTGCACAGTCAAAAACCCTAATTGCTTCATAGTCAACTGCAGGGGCAAAATGGTCATTTGATAGTCAAAAGTCAAAAAATTTGGTCAACATCTTATTTTGAAGCCACAAACATCATTTGATCAATTATTGATCATGATTTCTCAAAGCAAGGCTCAAAAAGTCTCAAGATGCAAAAGTTTCTATTTTTGGACAGTTGAAAAGTCAACTGCAAATTGACCAGGGCATAACTTCTTCATGGTTTATCAGAAAAATCCCATCCAAAGCTCATTTTGAAGAGGATGACATTTCCTACAACCCATCTTCACACTTCAAGTCCAAGAAATGCTCTCACAAAAAGTTATCAATTTCAACATTATAGGTCATTTTCAAAAGTCAACAAAAAGGCACTTTAAGTCAAAGACCATAACTTGAGATTGGTAAATCAAAATGACATGGGACCAAAGGCATTGGTTAGAGGACTTCAAGACATTTCCAAAATGTCCAAGAACATGTTCATAACTTCAAAATTGAGCAAGATATGCATTGGAGAAGTTGGGAAATTTTTGGGAATTTTGAAAAGTCAACTTTGCCTAAAAAACTTCAAAATTGCTAATGGGCCTCAATTTATTTCTTGAATCATTACCCAAAGCCTATGCACGACCCATTGAGCTCAAAGGGATTTATTTTCTTATTTTTAATTAATTAATTGAATTTTTATTCTTATTAATTCATTTAATTAGATTTAATTATGAGAAAAATATCAAATAATGGTTTTCAAATCTTTTTGTGCAGCAAATATGTTCATTATATGCAAAAGATTTCGTGCATCATCTCAAGGGGACAAGATCATCCATATTTGGCAAGATTTGCATGGAAAAAAAGATTGGAAATTCATGATTAAAAATCAAATATTCAAAACATAAATCTTTGGGCTTGTTTCTTGACCTAAATTCGTTCACTTACATATGCACAACCTAACCTAATTCAAGAAGACACGAAAAACTGCTTACAAACTCAGAACCAAGTTGGAAAAATTCCAAAGAAATTGTGAAACTGATTTCATAGTTAGAGCACGTTTCAAAGCATAACAAGGATTCCAACATGTTGCTGAACCTTCCAGGAGTCGATTGCAATCAAGAACAAGTCCCCATACTCCAAGAATTGGTAGAACTGAGTCACGTTTGTCACAAACATTTCCATAATCAGTTTTTAATTTTCACGCATCATTCATGTGTTTTAATTGTTGATTTATGCTACTAACATCTTTCTGAAGCGATTGGTAACGTTTAATTGGACTAACACTGCCTGTAGCCAGATCTGCCATGGACGAAAATTAGGTTTTCCAAAGCTTCAAAATAGGGCTTTCATGTAGAGGAAAAATTGGACCTTTAGACCCATACAACTGAATTCAGAGGCTCAAGACGAAACGAACCAACACCTCGCGCTCAATTTATTTAATCCATAGGCGTAATCGCTATTTTCATGAGTTTCAATTTGTGGGGGTTTAAAACCCCCGCTACTTGTTTATGTTGCAGGTACAAAGATGAAGAAGAAGCATGTGTGTCTTCATGTGATAGGAGCATTCAAAATCTGGCGCGTGTTTTTGTGTTATACCATTAACTTTTGTTCTTTTTTATATAATATTTGTTTTCCCTTATATATACAAACGCGTCTCACAGCTCACTTGGCCAGGGATACGCTTGGTAAACGCTGGGACCTGGGTTCGATTCCTAGGTCCCCCCACTTAATTCATGATTTTTGTTCTAATCCATTCCCGTGCAGTGCACGCCCCAAGGTCCATCATGCAGCCTCACGTCCAAGCTTGCCACATGGCCATGAGCTTCTATCCAAGGGCCACTGAATGAATTCCAGAGTGCACCCTAGTCAACCAATGTACACGCAGGCGTAGAAAGTCAAACAAGGCCTTTGTTTCATGGGCCAGAATGCTTCAAAACACCTCCCTTTGGGGCCTGACACCCCCTTTGGTTTGCACTTTTTTTTTAGTTTTATTTTCTTTTCTTTTCTAAATTCTTTTCAATTGTTTTTTTATTATTTTCATTAATTCACCATAAAATAATTTTCATAATAAAAAATCAGAAACTAAAAAATGTTTTTTTAATTAATATTTAATTTCACCATTTGAGTATTTTTGTAAATAAATGTTAATAATCAATGTAGTAAATTTAGGTTTTAAATTTTAATCTTTTTCTTAATAAATAAAAAATATGTAGAAATTAGGTTTTTGACGTATTTATCTTTTTCTTAATTAATTACTTGCCTCATTATTTATTATTATTATTAAATATCTTTGTAAATAAATATGTAAATTAACTAATTAGTGTAAATTAGGTTAACTTGGATATTTTTCATTAATAATTAAAAATAATTTAGAACTAGGGTTTCACTAACTTTAATTTTAATTCTTTTCCTTATTTTCATAAATACAAAAAAAAAACATAAAAACATTTCTTTTCTTTAATCAAATAATTAATTAGTTTTTTAATTCAATTTAAATTCGAAAGGGTCAAGACCCTCGGACGTCCTAACTTTTATCCTTTCTCACGTTATTCTTTTTTCTTTTCAAATATTATGTAACTGCTCAAGGATTGTAATAGTAATTAGGTATTTTTACTTTCCGCATTTTTATCAAACGGGTCTTTGTATTTTGGCGTTGTATAGACCCGCGCCTTGTAATAGTGTAGCTTTTATCTTTCCGCATTTAAATTTCCGCACTCTTAAATTCTAAATTGCATGAAAGAATGTATGGCTAATTAAAAACAAGCGTAACTCATAATACCCTGATCAAAGATAAATATTGACATGAAAACAACACACGAATACACACACCACTTCTAGGGTACGCCTCACCTGTTGCCTTCGAAACGTGGTCGTCAAGTATGGGACGTCTTAGTAAGTCCTTATGTCCATGATCCAGTTGCCTCGAAACAAGTTGCCTCGAAACAGTTGCCTCGGAACAGTTGCCTCGAAACGGTTGCCTCGGAATAAAAAAAAGGATCAAGGACATAAGGGTAGCTTCTAAGGTGTCCTAACTGTTGCTTCGGTGACCACACTGTCCCTACACTCGAATTGACCCGAACACCTCCAACGGTGGTGCTACCTATCTCTTAATGGTGGGATGGCACTACCTCAAGGACATTTACACAGCCTAATTCCTTAGGGTAGGTAGATGATTCATAGATACTTGCTCTATTCGAAAACAAATCAAAACTCTTTTCACACCGACACTTTCAAAAAGCTTTCAAAACAATTTTTCAAACACTCTTGAGGACTGATACAAGAGTTATTCAGAAATCTTTAAACGAAACTTTTTCAAACCCGCTCACACTTGAAAAGCAAACAAACATTTTGAAAACACAATGAGCAAGTATCTAAGAGCCCATGGATAACCATGGATAGAAAGGGTGCTAACACCTTCCCTTTCTATAAATCTACCTCCCGAACCGAGAAACGTTCTCATAAGGAATTTTGCTGTGCTTTTGTCCTGTCCATGTTAGAGAAAATAAAAGACGGTGGCGACTCTTGCTTCCGCGACATTTCGCGAACCAGCGTTAAACAGTCAGTTCTAAATCCACCGATCACAAGGTACATATTTATGAATGGGGATTACAAATAAAATTACATCCTAAATTACTATTACAACCATATTGAAATGGATAAGAATGTACAAGAGATGTAAAATGGACTTGTTTTATTTTAAGAAAATATTTTTCATCTTTTGTTTTAAGAAACAAAATAAAGCATGTAAAAATGAAAAAATGTTTTTGGTGTATTTTTGATTAATGAAATAGAAAGTAATAGCAAAAATAGTGAGAAAAAGAAAAATAGAATCAGCGTATTACTGACTAAAGGAGGTCAGAAGTTCTGACTCTGGCATACTGCAAAACAGATATCCTGTTAGTGAAAAATAGGTAAAGTCAGAAGTTCTGGGTCCGCTGGGAACAAAGTAGATTTTAGAAGTTCTGATACCACTGGCAGAACTTGGTCTCCCTCTCCATGCTAGTCAGAACATCTGCAACTTGGTTATTTCTCAACAAAACAGAAGATGCGCATATGATAGTTATGGAAGGTTTCATAGTGTTTCAGAAACAAGAGATATCAGAACTATAAATCAGAGGAAAGCATGAATTTACTAATCCTAATTTTGAGTTCTAATTTCTTCAAGAAGTTCTGAACTGATTTACTCCCTACTTAAGCAGACAACATGAAACCTCAGAATATGTACAACATCAGAAACATGATGTCTACATTGTATTTTTGAACATGCAAATCTGGTAATGCTTAAGTAATGTGGTCAGAGTTAGCAGAAGCTTACCTTGCAGCTGGAAGAGATTTTGTGAATTGGAGTTTGGTCTTGAACTCTGGTGATGTTCTGAGCAGCTTCTTCACGTACTCAGCAGGTTGGAAGCTTTCACCTTCTGGAATAGATAAGGGGTAATGTTCTGACTTCTTTGAGGTGAAGGTGGATGGAGAATGTATGGCAGTATGAACACAAAAATTAGGATAGCTTCTAATATGTGAATCAGAAACTGTGTGGATGGTTTTAGTCAAGAAACACTTGAGAATAAATGGAGTTTGAATGCAAGGAAGCAAAAGTTAACAGGTTTTGTATGTTGTGTTTGCAGTTTTTTAGACTCTTGGAATTTTTGCAGGGGTTCAAGACTTTTCTTTCAAAAATTTTCCGACCCTTTTACAGTGGCCAAAGGCTTTCAATTTATAGGCAAAGATCTTGTAGTTTGGAGAGTGCAACCATCACATGCTAGGGTGTTGTCTTGCTATTGAGGCAAGTATAGTGGTTAGTAGCCTTAGCAACACCAAAGCTGGAATTGTAAGCAGGAATTAAGGAAAAGTAACCTCAAAAACAAAAGCAACGCATAGGCCTAGCCTATTCTTGTGCAAAAGTTGCTTTTCCAAGACAATAAAGGTACTTTTATGCCACACGTGGAGAAATCCTTTGAACAAAAGCCCATAAGTGGTTGTGAGCATTAAATGATAATGAGATTGATCAACCCAGAAATCATGAAACATGGTATTCTGCATCATTGCTTAGTTCTAGATCAGAAGTTCAGCTTCAGCATGACTTAGAATAGACAATCAATTTTTGATCCTTGAATCCCTTTGCTAGCATGTTATGAAAGAGCTCTCAGACTTTCCAGGAAGTTTGTAGCATGCTTTGTAACCTTCTTTGAATTTCCCCTTGCAAACTCTGAATGAACCTTTGTGAAAACTGGCCCAGAAGTTCTGACCAAACTCTGTCTTGAAAGTGTCCAGAATTTGCTGTGTGCTTTAGTTTCAAGGGCGTGCCTTTGAACATTTATAACTTGAAATTCCAGCATTTCTAGGAGAAGTTCTGTTCTGCAATGTTTTAGATCTCGTTGAAGTCTTATAACTATTGAATCAGACGTTCTTCCAGAATCAGCTTGCATCATGGTAAAAATCTGGCCAGAAGTTCTGAGCTTGTCATATTTTCTTAAACACTTCGAAAAAATTCTAAGTATTTAGAATTTTGACTTTTGAATTTCTTGATGAAACAAAATTCATATTTTAACATGTCTTGCTGATATATGATTCTTGAAACTTAATTTTGATCAAAAGTCAAAGTTCGACTTTTCATAGTGCAAATGACCATTTTACCCTCGTGAATGACTTTCTTGGAAAATTTGTAAATCCAGGCTTGAAATTGGATGGAAGCAAACCTGAGGGTCCAGGGTGATCTTTTGAGAAATGAGAGGGCAAATTTTGGGGTACAACAGCTGCCCCTGTTCAATCTTCTTAAACCTGAAGAGTTAGATTGGTAAGTCCATCACTCGTGACTTGAAGGTGAAAGATGATTGAACACTAGAGTGCCCAGAAATTTACACTCGAAGATGGATGGTGAATGGGCTTATAGATGCCATTTGGAGGAAACTTGATAAACATTAGAAGAAATATCAGCACAAATCTCTTGTTGATTTATACTAAAACTTGATGTTTTACCTGTGAGAAAAAGAGTTAGTAAAATGCAGATGCATGCATGATGTTCACCAGATGTGGTATTATTCCAAATGCATAGTGTTGTACCCCAAAATTTTCCCTCCCATATTCTTCAAGATTTGCCAAGTCAAAGCTTCAAAATCTCTTCAAGGGTTGCACAATTCAAGGGCCTCCTAACAGTCAAAAACTAGGGTTTTGGTTCTGACAAAGAAAATGAAGTTTCCAAGGGTCCAATCAAGTCCCACTTGCTACAAACATAGTCAAGCATCTTCATACCAAGTTTCAAGACTTACAGCACAAAATTGCACAGTCAAAAACCCTAATTGCACTACAGTCAACTGTAGGGGCAAAATGGTCATTTGACAGTCAAAAGCCCAAATTTTTGGTCAACATCTTATTTTGAAGCCACAAACATCATTTGATCAATGCTTGATCATGATTCTCAAAGCCTGGCTCAAAAAGTCTCAAGATGCAAAAGTTTCCATATTTGGACAGTTGAAAAAGTCAACTGTAACTTGACCAAGGCATAACTTTCACATGGATTATCAGAAAAATTCCATCCAAATCTCATTTTGAAGAGAATGACATTTCCTACAACTACTCTTCATACTTCAAGTCCAAGAAATTCTCTCACAAAAAGTTATCAATTTCAACCTTATAGGTCATTTTCAAAAGTCAACAAAAAAGGACTTTAAGTCAAAGGCCATAACTTGAGATTGGTAAATCAAAATGACATGGGACCAACGACATTGGTTAGAGGACTTCAATACCTTTCCAAAATGTCAGAGAACATGAGCAAAGCTTAAAAATTGAGCAAGATATGCCTTGTGGAAGTTGGGAAATTTTTGGATATTTTGAAAAGTCAACTTTGCTTCAAATGTCTTAAAATTGCTAATGGGCCACATTTTCTTCCAAGATTGATCATCCAAAGCATATGCACGACCATTTGGCCCAAAAGGGATTTTTTTCATCATTTTTATTATTTATTTGAATTTTTAATTACAATTAATTCATTTAATTAATTAAAATGTGGAAAAAATACTAAACCAATGTAATCAAATCTTTTTGTGCAAAATAAACTCTCATTGGACACTCAAGATTCGTGCATAATCAAAAGTGGAAAGTTTTGCCATGATTGGAATCAAATATGCATGGAAAAGATTTGAAAATATATGCCATGAAAATCAAATATCTTTCCATCAATGCAAAGGGTTTTTGGATCAAATCTTTACCCTAATCATTCCATACATAAGCAGGACGCAAACCCTAGTGCTAGAGACCTCCAAGCTGCGCCAGAATTCAAGAACAAAGTTTGAGTTTTTGTCAAAAAATTCCAAAACTGAAAACTACATTCCAGTGCGATTCAAAGGAAAATAATCATTCCATTACGTTCCTGAGACTTCAAGGAAGGTTTTCAGATCAAAACCATCATCCCTAACGCCCAGAATTGGTAACTAGAAGTCAGACCGTGTCACTTTTTTTGCATAATCGTATTGTATCATTCATGCCATGATTTTCAATTCTAATGCTTGTTTTGTATTGTTCTTATCATTCTGAAGCTAACCCTATTGTTTAATTAAGTTTTGCTTGCCCATAAGCGATTTCACCATGGAAGATTGTTAGGGTTTCAGAAACCTTGAATTGGGGTTTCTCAGTTATGGAAAAATCAGGACACGAGACTTAGACCATTAAAATCAGGACTCTCATACGAACTCAATGCTTAGGTCGCGATTAATTTATGACCAAAGGATTTCTAATCGCTATTTTTGTATGCAACACTTAGCGGGGGTTTAAAACCCCCGCTATTCAATCTGTTTTTGTTTCAGATACAACGCACAGATGGAGAAGACGGTGATGTGTAAGGCGATGGTTGGTGTATTTGAATTGCGCGCGGAATTAGCCACTTACCATTTGTTTTGCAATATTTTATTCATGTTCTATATTATATACAAAGTGCGTTGGTAGCTTAGTTGGCAGGCACGTGATTTGGTAAACAACAGGACCTGGGTTCGATCCCAGGTCCCCCTTTCTTATTCCATATTTTTCTTCTAACCACGTTCCTATGCAGCATGCCTCCAAACATCCACCATACGCCCACAATCTCAGCTTGCCACGCATCCCATGATCCCAATCCAAAGGTCCAGATTTGAAGAACATCCTAGGCCTCAGTCAATGCACACACACGCTTCATGAAAAGTCAAACAAAGGCCTTAAACGTTGGGCCTGATTGCTAGCCAAAAAACCTCCAGTTTGGGGACAGAACCCCCCATTGGTTTGCTTCTCATTCTTTTTCATATTTTTTTTTGTTTTATTTATTTTAATTAGTTTTAATATAATTCTTTCAATTAATTTATTTTCATAAAATATAAAAATAATATAAAAATCAGAAAAGACAAAAATAAAATATATCTCATTTAAATGCTTTTTTTTGTAAATAAATATTATTAATTAATTTAGTCTTAATTTTAGGTTTAAATCTTAATGCTTTTTTATAAACTTAAAAATTGTAGAATTAGGGTTTTGATTATTTTTATCCTTTTCTTTTATCATCATTAATTATTAATTATTCATATTTTTGTAAATAAAATTGTACTAATTAATTAGGTTAATTTTAGGTTTAACTTTAACATGTTTTTATTTAAATTAAAAATAGCTAGAACTAGGTTTTAATTTCATTTAATCCTCTCATAAAATTCCATAAATACCAAAAAACTCAAAAATCTTTTCTTTTTATTTTATTTTAATTTAATTAATTTGTTAAATCGTAATTTAATTTCATTAAAAAAAGGGTCCAACGCCCTCGCTTTCGATTTTAATTCTCTTCGCATTTTTATTTATTTCCTTTCTTATAATATTTATGTAATTCTCCCAAAGCCGTGTAAATCAGACATTTATATTTCTCGCATCTTTATTTTATGTCAAATCGGGTCCTGGATTTAATTTGGCGATGTGGACCCGCGCCTTTGTAATAGTTTAGGAACTTTTAATTTCTCGCCACTTTTAACTGCTAATAAATTGCATGCAAGAATGAATGTTAAAATAAAAACAAAAGCGTAGATCACCCATGACATGAACAAGACAAAAATATCCGAAAACGACACACAAATCACACACCACCCCTAGGGTACGCCTCACTGTTGCCTTGCCTCTCGAAAGGTGATCGTCGAGTAGAGGATGTCTTAGTAAGTCCTCATGATCCGGGAACCTGACATGAGGGTAGCTTCTAAGGTATCTTCCTATTGCTCTGGTGATCACCATGTCCAGAACCTCGAATTGACCCGAACACCTCCAACGGTGGTGCTACCTACCTCTCAATGGTGGGATGGCACTACTTTAAAGGACATCTACACAGACGAATTCCTTAGGGTAGGTAGACGACTCTAGATACTTGCTCTAATTTCAAAACAAATTCAAAAAATACTTTTCACACCGACACCTTTTCAAAAGCTTTCGAAAGCAATTTTGCAAACACTCTTGAGGACTGATACAAGAGTCGAACTGGAATTTTCAAAGAAACTTTTTAAAACCCACAGTTGAAAAGCAGACAAACCATTTTTGAAAACACAATGAGCAAGTATCTAAGAGCCCATGGATAACCATGGATAGAAAGGGTGCTAACACCTTCCCTTTCTATAAATCTACCTCCCGAACCGAGAGCAATCTCTATAAGGAATTTTTCTGTGCTTTTGTCCTTTCCATTTGGAGAAAATAAAAGACGGTGGCGACTCTTGCTTCCGCGACATTTCGTGAACCAGCGTTAAACAGTCAGTTACAGATCCACCGATCACAGAACTGGTGACTCTGCTGGGGAATTAAACTTAAAGTGAGGTGTACCTTAGGGTTAGTTCATAATTGTGTTTTCAATTGTATTGCTTTGCTTGCTTTATATTGTGGGACTGTCTTGGGAGTTTTATAGATCCTAACCCGGATCTGGGGATACCTTCTTAGAAAGTAGCAACAAGGCTGTGAGGGAATTGTGCGGGGTATACCGACATGGTTGAAACAGTCTGCTTCGTTGATGTGGCACTTTGGTGTGTACCGGTAACCCTTGAGTTCAGTCAAGGAGAGTACGGGGCCTCCGCGTGGTGTCGTGAAGCATCAACAGACCTTAGGAACCTTAATTGAACTATCCTGGCCTCTTTAGGGTAGTGAGATAACTGACTTTGGTGCAGTCCGAGGTTGGTTGATACTCGATACTACACTCAATTGAGGGTTGCTTTCCTGGAATATTTTGGTCGCCAGTTCAGTGGCTAAATCGAAACGATGAACAATGAAAGCAATCCCGTGATATTGGGACCCTTAGAACCCGGTTACTTCTGATAGGACAGGCTGAACCCACCAACTTCAAGAGGGTAATACCCAGACCCCATGCTGGCCTAAAATTTAAGGGCTCCCTTGTGTGACTTGTGTGCCTTCCAGCTTGACTACTTGCATACTTGTTATCTGACACTTGAGTTTCTTGCAAGTTTTGTTGATAGCCCTTAATAGGGACTCATAACAGGGTTTACTAAGTTTCTTGTAGGTTTTGGTTTGCAGTCCTTAATTGGGACTCATAACAGGGTTACCTACATTACCCCATGCATACCATAACATCATACCATTGCATACATCCTAACCCATTTCAAGGATCTCAAGGGCTTGTGATGCAGGTCATGGTGAATCAGCTATCCCAACAAGGGGCAAAGAGAACTTACTTTCCTCTAGACAAGGTTGTCAGGGGCTATGACCCACTTGATATGGTGAGCTCTGACTCTTGAAGAAGGTTCCCTTAACCAAGGTTGTTTGGAAATCAAAACCAGACATGATGACTAAAGTCAGGGGCTATGACCCACTGGATATGGTGAGCCTTTGACCCTTGAAGAAGAATTCTCAACAACAAGGGTTTCCTTCAATCAAGCTGTAAATTCCAATGCTAACAATTTTCTTGTTTACCCTGCGAGGTCCTTGAAAACATTGCATACATATCATGCATATAATTGCATTACAGGTACCCCCTTTTGCAGGTCACTTACCGTTCTCGCTGTTTATTTCAGCAATGTCTTCCCAACAAGATAACCAGGACCTTCTTGCTCAAGAGACTCAGTTCGGGGAGATCCTCCTGAATCTATCCAAGGGGCAGGAGGAGCTAAGGACACTTCTCATGGAGACTTTGGTCAGGAACAGCGCTGAGGACGAACGGCTGAAACATCTGCAAGCTGAAGTGGATGCAACGAGAGCCCAGATGCTGGGGCAGGGGGACTGCCATTCAAAGTTTAGCTCAAAGACAAGAGGAGCTCGGGGTTCTCCTCAACCAACTGCTTCAGGGTAACCAACTGGGGCAAACATCTAAGGTTGAAGGGCCAGTCATCATTCAACCATCTTTGAGACAAGGAGATAAGGGGAGAGCTCCCTAAATGGCTTCAGGGTCACAAATTCAGCAGCAACTTCACCAGCGTCAACCAGACAAGCCTAGGAGGCAATTCACCCAGCTCAACATGTCGTTGTTTCAAGCTTTACAACGCCTGTTGAGGTTGAACCTGATCACATTAAGGGCTCATCCCCGGAACCCCAACACATCATCTCCTGTCTATGATCCCAATAAAAGGTGTGCCTACCACTCTGCCAGTCCAGGACATGATACGAATGAGTGTTGGGCTCTGAAGAACAAGATCCAGGACCTGATTGATGAAGGGGCATTGGAGTTCACACAAGATGGTCAGGCTGAGTTTTTCTACCATCCCTCCAAGGCTCACCATTTGAAGTCCAAGCCCTGAGACTAGAAAACTTTTGATCATTTGAATGTTCAAGTTGTAATTTTCTTTTGTTCAAACATTTACCCATGTTAAACGTTGTTATTTCATTAATGCATCGCATATGTCTGTTTTGAAGCAATATATTCGCATTCGCTATATTCAAACTGATTTCATATTTTTTGATGATCAACTCTTGATTAAGAAATTCTAAGCCTCTTGAGGGAGGATGACGAAAACGATACCATGATCTACAGTATGCTTTTGAACAGACCCCGCTGATGAGGTACAGGCATTGTTTCAATCCCTAAACACTGGAGTTATAAGGAAGATAATCCCTCGTCAACCCCTCTGAGCCAAAGAAGTAGGAGTTTTTCTTTTCGAAAATTGAAACCCTTAATCATAACCTGGGGCAGGGTAATTCTCTCAGTTGATCCAAGTGCATAACAAATGGCACCAAAGAGGTCCTTACAAAAAAAGAAGGCAGTGATGGTTCCGAATAATCATACAGACAGGCAGTCATTATATCTCAAAAATAAAAACCCAATAAGTCAAAACCTATGAAGGAGACTTACAAAACTGGGGCATCCCGCTGACTGTAATCACAAAAGAAACAGTTCAGGCAAAATTTAGGGATAGCGAAATCAAAAAGAAAGAGGTCATACAAACCCTCAACAAAAACAAAAATGACTGCCTATTCGGAATAAATCATCAATATCTGAACCATCATTGGAACATTAGGACAAAGACTCAAATAAGGTCTAACGCACGATCAACTGAGCTTAGGTTTGAAGAACATCACGAAGAGCGGGTGGGTACAAATAATTTGAGCCTTTATCCTTTGTTTCTTAAACCGTGAACCAGGCCACGTTATAACCCTTAAAAGTCCTAGCTGAAGCATGGGTTAGTTCGAAAGCATACTGTTACGAAAGGTATCCTGACTCCTTAAGGCTTATGGTAAATACGGAGTTGACATCACGTTTTACAAACAATCACTTGTTTTATGAAAAAGAATGCATTTTCAAAATCTTCAAGACAGACATAAGCTTTGCATTTTTGATATAACATTGTTTGCATATGATTATCTGTTTGAACAACAGGAAATTCGCACGACGAATGCCTAATGAACAGAAGCACTTCCAATCAAGGGGCAGACATGATCATGGGCTACCATCTGGGGCAGTCCAGTCAAGATTCGGAGAATCTCTCAAAGGCCAAATAGCCTGGGGCAAATCTTCGACTGAGTCACTTGGGGCATTCCAACAATGAATCTTGCCTAATCAAACACCTTCTGGTGGCATGACAAAACACTTCTAACAGGGGCAACTCCCTACATTCTGAGAACATGGACATAGTCGAAAAAAATACTACGCATAATCAAAGACCCGCTAGGTTGACGTACCTAGGCAAAAATAAGGGTTTCCCGGCGAACCAAAAGGGTTCGGGCAAAATAAGGGATAAAATGAAAAAAATCTGTACACCCGGCAAGTCGAAAACCTGAAAAGGCGGCTTGGGCAAAAATGGGTATCCCGGTGGACTGAAAATCCGAAAGGGCGGTCCAGGCAAAAGTTAGGGATCAAAGCGCACGACTATGTCCTGGCACCTCGTCACTTGCCTACCAGAAGAGGGTTTGTCCATCAACAACTATCAGCACCCACAAGTCTTCCTCTCCCACTTCAGAAACAGGGGCAATAAAAAGTTGTCTAATCAATCTAATTGTTCTGTCCTCCAAGGTATCAAGGTAGGTTCAGCTGAAGAACACAACCAGTACATCTTAATTCCCCAGAGAGTGAGCCAGCAAGTCAGTACACTCTCCCCGAGCAAATTATCAACCTTAAGGAAGTTGGGTATCCTCCCGCAGATCTCAACATTCTCCGGCACAATATACATGCATTTTTAACAAATATCCCCGGCAGTCTTGACCTAAAGATTGTTCCCCGGCGGTATATCAAACATTCATCGGAGTTACTTCCAATACAGTTCAAAACTTCCCCAGGAGAGTCCAATCTAGTTCCCAAGGAAAGGTGGAATCCATCTCCCCAAACAGTAAGCTTATCCCCAGTAGATTCTGGAAGCTTATCCTCGCAGAGCACGAACGCATCTCCCGGCTTTATTCAAAGAGTTATTTCCCTACCAAGATATAACTGGGTTATCCTCAGCCAAAAGCCACGGAAAGAGCGTCCTCGGCGAAATCTTTTTATCCCCAGCGAAGTCTATCAACACTTCCAACACAACAATGGTATCCCCAGCGGAGTTACCATCAACATTTCAGCAAAGTATCTCTCTCCCCACAGAGCATGGTTCCCCAGCAAGATCATTAGAGTACTTTTCTCCCCGCAGAGAAATTCATTCGCCAAGTTTATTCCCTAACGGAGTTATCTTCTCCTACCGGTATTCTTGCAACTATCATCCCCAGCGGAAGCAAAATCTATTTTTCAACATCAGCCCAGGAGTGACTTCCCGGCACCCGTCAAGGATTTATTTTCCTGAGACAAAAAGATACATTCATAAACATCATATTTTCATACATTATAGCATGCATATACGCATCATATCTTACAAATCTCATTTATGTTGAGAACATCATTGCTTGATCCATATCATGCATTGCATATGACTGACCTTTACATTTCAGGAAAGATCCAGTTGAGTTCTCAGCTACATTTCAAGACCTAGACCGGTTCAGTTAAATCGACCCTAAGATTTTTCTGTTTCTTATCCAGTCAAAGGCCTTCACTGGTTCAGTCAGATCGACCCTAAGATCTCTCTGTTTCTTATCCAGTTGAAGACATTTCAAGACCTAGACCGATTCAGTTAAATCGACCCTAAGATTTCTCTGTTTCTTATCCAGTCAAAGGCCTTCTCTGGTTCAGTCAGATCGACCCTAAGATCTCCCTGTTTCTTATCCAGTTGAAGATTTCAAGACCTAGACCGGTTCAGTTAAATCGACCCTAAGATTTTTCTGTTTCTTATCCAGTCAAAGGCCTTCTCTGGTTCAGTCAGATCGACCCTAAGATCTCCCTGTTTCTTATCCAGTTGAAGATTTCAAGACCTAGACCGGTTCAGTTAAATCGACCCTAAGATTTTTCTGTTTCTTATCCCGTCCAAGGCCTTCTCTGGTTCAGTCAGATCGACCCTAAGATCTCCCTGTTTCTTATCCAGTTGAAGATTTCAAGACCTAGACCGGCTCAGTTAAATCGACCCTAAGATTTTTCTGTTTCTTATCCAGTCAAAGGCCTTCTCTGGTTCATACCAAGTTTCAAGACTTACAGCACAAAATTGCACAGTCAAAAACCCTAATTGCACTACAGTCAACTGCAGGGGCAAAATGGTCATTTGACAGTCAAAAGCCCAAATTTTTGGTCAACATCTTATTTTGAAGCCACAAACATCATTTTATCAATGCTTGATCATGATTCTCAAAGCCTGGCTCAAAAAGTCTCAAGATGCAAAAGTTTCCATATTTGGACAGTTGAAAAAGTCAACTGTAACTTGACCAAGGCATAGCTTTCACATGGATTATCAGAAAAATTCCATCCAAAGCTCATTTTGAAGAGAATTACATTTCCTACAACTCCTCTTCATACTTCAAGTCCAAGAAATGCTCTCACAAAAAGTTATCAATTTCAACATTATAGGTCATTTTCAAAAGTCAACAAAAAAGGACTTTAAGTCAAAGGCCATAACTTGATATTGGTAAATCAAAATGACATGGGACCAACGACATTGGTTATAGGACTTCAATACCTTTCCAAAATTTCCAAGAACATGAGCAAATATTAAAAATTGAGCAAGATATGCCTTGTGGAAGTTGGGAAATTTTTGGATATTTTGAAAAGTCAATTTTGCTTCAAATGTCTTAAAATTGCTAATGGGCCACATTTTCTTCCAAGATTGATCATCCAAAGCATATGCACGACCATTTGGCCCAAAAGGGATTTTTTTCATCATTTTTATTATTTATTTGAATTTTTAATTACAATTAATTCATTTAATTAATTAAAATGTGGAAAAAATACTAAACCAATGTAATCAAATCTTTTTGTGCAGAATAAACTCTCATTGGACACTCAAGATTCGTGCATAATCAAAAGTGGAAAGTTTTGCCATGATTGGAATCAAATATGCATGGAAAAGATTTGAAAATATATGCCATGAAAATCAAATATCTTTCCATCAATGCAAGGGTTTTTGGATCAAATCTTTACCCTAATCATTCCATACATAAGCAGGACGCAAACCCTAGTGCTAGAGACCTCCAAGCTGCGCCAGAATTCAAGAACAAAGTTTGAGTTTTTGTCAAAAAATTCCAAAACTGAAAACTACATTCCAGTGCGATTCAAAGGAAAATAATCATTCCATTACGTTCCTGAGACTTCAAGGAAGGTTTTCAGATCAAAACCATCATCCCTAACGCCCAGAATTGGTAACTAGAAGTCAGACCGTGTCACTTTTTTTGCATAATCGTATTGTATCATTCATGCCATGATTTTCAATTCTAATGCTTGTTTTGTATTGTTCTTATCATTCTGAAGCTAACCCTATTGTTTAATTAAGTTTTACTTGCCCATACGCGATTTCACCATGGAAGATTGTTAGGGTTTCAGAAACCTTGAATTGGGGTTTCTCAGTTATGGAAAAATCAGGACACGAGACTTAGACCATTAAAATCAGGACTCTCATACGAACTCAATGCTTAGGTCGCAATTAATTTATGACCAAAGGATTTCTAATCGCTATTTTTGTATGCAGCACTTAGTGGGGGTTTAAAACCCCCGCTATTCAATCTGTTTTTGTTTCAGATACAGCGCACAGATGGAGAAGACGGTGATGTGTAAGGCGGTGGTTGGTGTATTTGAATTGCGCGCGGAATTAGCCACTTACCATTTGTTTTGCAATATTTTATTCATGTTCTATATTATATACAAAGTGCGTTGGTAGCTCAGTTGGCAGGCACGTGATTTGGTAAACAACAGGACCTGGGTTCGATCCCAGGTCCCCCTTTCTTATTCCATATTTTTCTTCTAACCACGTTCCTATGCAGCATGCCTCCAAACATCCACCATACGCCCACAATCTCAGCTTGCCACGCATCCCATGATCCCAATCCAAAGGTCCAGATTTGAAGAACATCCTAGGCCTCAGTCAATGCACACACACGCTACATGAAAAGTCAAACAAAGGCCTTAAACGTTGGGCCTGATTGCTAGCCAAAAAACCTCCAGTTTGGGGACAGAACCCCCCATTGGTTTGCTTCTCATTCTTTTTCATATTTTTTTTTGTTTTATTTATTTTAATTAGTTTTAATATAATTCTTTCAATTAATTTATTTTCATAAAATATAAAAATAATATAAAAATCAAAAAAGACAAAAATAAAATATATCTCATTTAAATGCTTTTTTTTGTAAATAAATATTATTAATTAATTTAGTCTTAATTTTAGGTTTAAATCTTAATGCTTTTTTATAAACTTAAAAATTGTAGAATTAGGATTTTGATTATTTTTATCCTTTTCTTTTATCATCATTAATTATTAATTATTCATATTTTTGTAAATAAAATTGTACTAATTAATTAGGTTAATTTTAGGTTTAACTTTAACATGTTTTTATTAATAAATTAAAAATAGCTAGAACTAGGTTTTAATTTCATTTAATCCTCTCATAAAATTCCATAAATACCAAAAAACTCAAAAATCTTTTCTTTTTATTTTATTTTAATTTAATTAATTTGTTAAATCGTAATTTAATTTCATTAAAAAAAGGGTCCAACGCCCTCGCTTTCGATTTTAATTCTCTTCGCATTTTTTTTATTTCCTTTCTTATAATATTTATGTAATTCTCCCAAAGCCGTGTAAATCAGACATTTATATTTCTCGCATCTTTATTTTATGTCAAATCGGGTCCTGGATTTAATTTGGCGATGTGGACCCGCGCCTTTGTAATAGTTTAGGAACTTTTAATTTCTCGCCACTTTTAACTGCTAATAAATTGCATGCAAGAATGAATGTTAAAATAAAAACAAAAGCGTAGATCACCCATGACATGAACAAGACAAAAATATCCGAAAACGACACACAAATCACACACCACCCCTAGGGTACGCCTCATTGTTGCCTTGCCTCTCGAAAGGTGATCGTCGAGTAGAGGATGTCTTAGTAAGTCCTCATGATCCGGGAACCTGACATGAGGGTAGCTTCTAAGGTATCTTCCTATTGCTCTGGTGATCACCATGTCCAGAACCTCGAATTGACCCGAACACCTCCAACGGTGGTGCTACCTACCTCTCAATGGTGGGATGGCACTACTTTAAAGGACATCTACACAGACGAATTCCTTAGGGTAGGTAGACGACTCTAGATACTTGCTCTAATTTCAAAACAAATTCAAAAAATACTTTTCACACCGACACCTTTTCAAAAGCTTTAGAAAGCAATTTTTCAAACACTCTTGAGGACTGATACAAGAGTCGAACTGGAATTTTCAAAGAAACTTTTTAAAACCCACAGTTGAAAAGCAGACAAACCATTTTTGAAAACACAATGAGCAAGTATCTAAGAGCCCATGGATAACCATGGATAGAAAGGGTGCTAACACCTTCCCTTTCTATAAATCTACCTCCCGAACCGAGAGCAATCTCTATAAGGAATTTTTCTGTGCTTTTGTCCTTTCCATTTGGAGAAAATAAAAGACGGTGGCGACTCTTGCTTCCGCGACATTTCGCGAACCAGCGTTAAACATTCAGTTCCAGATCCACCGATCACACATAGGGTATGTATGAATGTGGGATGTATGTTTCTGTCCGGGAAAATAAATCCCTGACTGCTGCTGAGGAAATTCTGGGAGGTTGAATCGCTGATTACCGTTGGAGATGAAAGATATGCATATCTTCAAATTTTATTGAAAGGATGCTTTTGCTGGGGAATATCTTTCAAATGTCAGTTGTTATCTGGTCGGATCCAGGTTTCACAGTTGCTGAGGATGAAGTAGTCGACTGCTATCTGGTCGGATCCAAGCTTTATGGCAACTTACTGGAGGAAGAGGTGAATTAACTGTTATCTAGTTGGGTCCAGGCTTTGCAGAAAATTCCTTGAAATTGAATAGTTATCTGGTCATATCCAGGCTTCACAACAACTTGCTGGGGATACGGAAGTTAACTGTTATCTGGTCGGATCCAGGCTCCACAGTAACTTGAAGTGGTAACCACTATCTGGTCGGGTCTAGGTTTCACGATTTTTTGGAAAGTTGTACTATTATCTGGTCGAGTCCAGGCTTCATAGTGTCTCTCTGGGGATCATAATTAATTGTTATCTGGTCGGGCTCCAGGCTTCATGATGAACTATTTGAAAAATTGTTATCTGGTCGGGCTCCAGGCTTCATGATGAACTATTTGAAAAATTGTTATCTGGTCGGGTCCAGGCTTTGCAATAAACTGTTTGTTATCTGGTCGGGTCTAGGCTTCACAATAAACCGTTTGAAAAACTGTTATCTGGTCGGGTCCAGGATTTGCATATTTCTGAGGTTAATGAGGTCAATTGTTATCTGGTCGGGTCCAGGTTTCACAATAAACTATTCGGGGATTTAGTTGTTATCTGGTCGGTTCCCAAGTTTCACAACGAGTCTCCGAGGGTAATTGCTATCTGGTCGGATCCAGGCTTCACAATACCTTAATTGGAAAAGATGAAAATGAAAACTGATATCTGGTCGGGCCCAAGTGTCTCAGCAATCTGTTGGGGATATAGAGGCAACTCTACTAGGGAAAAGAAGTTAAACCTTGGTCGGATTGAGTTCAAGTTCTTCTATATATTTGAAGAGTTACGCTATTATCTGGTCGGGTCCAGGTTTCATAGCATTTTGAGATTGAGATCAACTGTTATTTGGTCAGATCCAGGTTTCAGGTGTTCAAATCTGTTATCTGGTCGGGCCCAGGTTTCAGGAATTGAAGAAGTCAAACTATTATCTGGTCGGGTCCAGACTTCAGTAATAACTTGAAAAGTGTGCTAATATCTGGTCGGATCCAGGCTTCATAGCATCTTGAAATTGAGATCAACTGGTATCTGGTCGGATCCAGGTTTCAGATACTCAAACTGTTATCTGGTCGGGTCCAGGCTTCAGTAATAACTTGAAAAGTATGCTAATATCTGGTCGGATCCAGGCTTCATAGCATATTTTGAAAATAGTAAAGGCTTTGTTGACGAATTTACTGGGGATCAGGGGTTATGGCCCTGTGATTTGCAATGATCTGAAAGGGGAATTCAAACTTGGAGAGGGTAGACTCAATCGGGTAAGGCAGCCTCAGCTTAGGGAAGATACGCTCAACTGAGGAGGGTAAACTCCGCTTGGGGATAATATCCTTGGACGGGGAAGATACGCTCAGCTGGGGAAGATAGGCTCAGCTAGGGAACTTTGTGGCGTCTTGATTGTTGTATGTTGAGAAATTTGAATTCGGCTAGGGAAATAACCCTGTTGGGGAAATAAACCCCGTCGAGGAAGAAAAATTCCTTTAGGAAGAGATCCCCGAGGCTTTATTTTGTAAAATTTATTTAGCTGGGGAGAAAGCGACCAAGAGGTCGAGACTTGGGTCGGGGGATTACCCCATGCAAAGAGACTTTGTGGGTAACTCCGTTAGGGGAAAGGTTTATCGTAGCCGCCCTTGTGGGGATAATGATGATGAGATAAATCTGTGGGGTTATTTCATATACATTGAAGAGATGCCTATTGATGCTTAGCAGGACACATGTTCCAAATAGTTTTAAATTATTTTCATATGCATATGTTCATTCAATTTTAGTCATTGGACAAATTTGCATTCAAAACAAAGACAGAAATTTTGCACTTCAAAGTGTATTTGTATTGATATTTTGCCCATGAATAGGCATTTTTGTACAGAGAGACAGAGATCCTAGTAAGAGGAAATCGTCGAAAGGAAATAAAATTTTGAGAATGAAAACAAATAGCCATGTGAAATGATCTCATTGCCTTCCAACTCTACTATTGCCCCAATGTTTTCGAACGTCCCTTGCCGTTGATCGAAGTTGATTGGATCGATCTTGGACCATTTGAACTTGGGCCTTGGTGATAGAGTTGACTGTATTGATTTCACGGGACATAGTCATACGCTTTTAATCCTTAATTTTTGCCTGGACCACCATTTCAGGTTTTCAGCCCACCAGGATACCCTTTTTTGTCCAAGTCGCCCTTTCGGATTTTCAACTTGCCGGGTGTACAATCTTTTGCATATATCCCTAATTTTTGCCCAAACCTTTTGGTTTGCTGGGATTCCCTTATTTTGCTTAGGTGTGTCAACCTAACGAGTCTCTTATGCATAGTATTTTTTAACTATGTTCGCATTGATAGGATATGGGAAATCTTCACCATCCATGGTAGTTAGCATCATGGCACCGTCAGAGAAAACTCTCTTGACAACAAATGGCCCTTCATAGGTGGGAGTCCATTTGTCTCTGGGGTCGCCTTGTGGTAGAATGATGCATTTTATTACCAAGTCACCAACTTGATATACTCGAGGCTTGATCTTTTTGTTGAAAGCCTTAATCATCCGTTTTTTATACGTCTGACCATGGAAAATAGCAGCTAATTATTTTTTGTCAATCAAGTTCAGCTGATCTAATCTCGTTTGAATCCACTCGTCTTTGCCTAGGCCTTCCTCAGTCATAATCCTCAGCAAGGGAATTTGAACTTCCACTGGCAAAACAACTTCCATGCCATAGACTAGAGAAAAGGGAGTTACCCCAGTTGAGGTTCTAGCTGAAGTACGGTAGCCATGTAGAGCAAATGGCAACATCTTATGCCAATCATTATAGGTTACTACCATCTTTTGCATAATCTTCTTGATATTTTTGTTGGCTGCTTCGACCGCGCCGTTCATTTTTGGTTTATACAGAGAAGAATTGTGATGCTTGATCTTAAACTGAGTGCAAAGATCGGTGATCATAGGATTGTTGAGATTAGTCCCATTGTCGGTGATTATCCTTTCGGGGATACCATAATGGCAGATGAGGTTGTGTCTAATGAATCTGGCTACCACGTTCTTGGTGACTGAGGAAAACGAGGCGGCTTCGACCCATTTGGTAAAATAGTCAATAGCAACAAGAATGAAGCGATGTCCGTTGGAAGTTGTGGGCTTAATCTTTCCGATCATGTCAATGTCCCACATTACAAATGGCCACGGAGCGGTCATGACATTCAAAGGGGTAGGAGGCACATGGACCTTGTCAGCGTAGATTTGGCATTTGTGACAGGTTCTTGAATGTTGATGGCAATCGGTCTCCATCGTTGACCAATAGTAACTTGCTCTTAAGATTTTCTTAGCCATCGTATGTCCACTTGAGTGAGTACCGAAGAGACCATCGTGCATGTCTTCCATGATTTCCTCTGCCTCCTTCTTGTCCATATATTGGAGTCGAGTTGAATCACGGTTGCACTTGTACAAAATCCTGTTACTGAGGAAGAATTTGGCTGCAAATATTCGCAATAACTTTCTGTCATTGATAGATGCCCCCTCTGGATACTCTTGAGCTTCAAGGTATCTCATCACCTCATGGTACCATGGTTTTTCCGCATCAGTGTCAAGCTCATAGCAATGTGCAGGTTCATCAAATCTTTCAATTGTAATCATAGGGGCTTCATTGTCCCATCTGACCTTGAACATTGAAGACATGGTTGCCAAGGCGTCAGCCAACTGGTTTTCTTCCCTGGGGAAGTGCTAAAAAGTGATCTTTTCGAAGTAAGGAATTAAGGATAGCACAAGTTCCTTGTAAGGGATAATATTAGGGTGTTTAGTGTCCCAATATCCTTTTACTTGGCTGATCACTAGGGCGAAATCCCCAAATACATTCAAATGCTTGATACTCAAGTCAATAGCAGCTTTCAAACCTAAGATGCATGCTTCATACTCAGCCATATTATTTGTGCAATTGAAGCATAGTCTGGCAGTGAAAGGAGTGTGGCAACCTTCAAGAGAGATGATCATGACACCAATTCCATTACCCAAGGCATTGGAAGTCCCATTGAATACCATAGTCCATCGGGATCCTTGTTCAGGTCTGTCATACGGTCCAGATTTCGCACAGTCGGTTAGCAGCAAAATGTTCTCATTAGGGAAGTCAAAGTTCATTGACTGATAATCATCCACGGCTTGATGGGCCAAATGATCTGCTAGTACACTTCCTTTTATGGCTTTTTGAGTCGTGTATCGAATGTCGTACTCAGTCAATATCATTTTCCATCTGGTTATCCGTCCGGAAAGGGCAGGTTTCTCGAAGATGTACTTGATTGGGTCCATCTTAGAAATCAACAAAGTGGTATGAGTCAACATATACTGTCTTAGCTGGCAAGCAGCCCATGCCAGAGCGCAGCAAGTTTTCTCGAGCAGTAAATATCTGGTTTCACAGTCGGTAAACTTTTTGCTCAGGTAATAAATAGCATGCTCTTTTCGGCCAGACTCGTCATGTTGGCCCAAAACACACCCCATAGAATTCTCTAGTATTGTCAAGTACATGATCAAGGGTCTTCCTTCAACTGGAGGCATGAGAATAGAAGGTTCTTGTAGGTATTCTTTGATTTTGTCGAAAGCAATCTGGCATTCATCGTTCCATCTGACTACCTAATCTTTCTTCAAGAGTTTGAAGAGTGGTTCACAAGTAGTAGTTAAGTGGATATGAAACGGGCAATGTAATTGAGACGACCCAAGAATCCTCTGACTTCTTTTTTAGAATGAGGGACTGGCATTTCTTGGATGGCCTTTATCTTGGCAGGATCAACTTCAATGCCTTTATTGCTGACAACAAAACCTAAAAGCTTTCCAGAGCGTACTCCAAACATGCACTTGTTAGGGTTTAACCTCAGCTTGTACTTCATCAGCCTCTCGAATAATTTGTGTAGGTGATTGAGATGTTCTTCCTCAGTTTGTGATTTGGAAATCATATCACCCACATATACCTCTATCTCATGATGAATCATATCATGAAACAAAGCTACCATAACTCTTTGATATGTTGCACCTGTATTTTTTAGTCCGAACGACGTGACCTTGTAGCAGAAGGTACCCCATTGCGTAACGAAAGTAGTCTTCTCCATATCTTCTGGAGCCATCCTTATTTGATTATAACCTTAGAAG
Organism: Vicia faba; assembly: GCA_948472305.1. NCBI lineage: Eukaryota > Viridiplantae > Streptophyta > Magnoliopsida > Fabales > Fabaceae > Vicia > Vicia faba. Next base: position 361,800,912 of record OX451738.1, read on the forward strand.
CCATCCATGAATGAGAATACTTTATGCTGAGCAATATTATCAACTAAGACGTCAATGTGTGACAGAGGGAAGTCATTCTTGGGGCTTACCCTATTCAGATCCCTATAGTCTACGCACATGCGAACTTTCCCATCTTTCTTTGGCACAGGAACCACATTGGCAACCCATTGAGGATAGGATGTCACAACCAAGAACCCTGCATCAAATTGTTTCATCACCTCAGCTTTGATCTTTTCATACATATCAGGCCTCATGCGACGAACCTTTTGCTTGACAAGTAGACAGTCTTCTTTTGTTGGCAGACGATGAACTACGATGTCGGTATCCAACCCAGGTATATCTTCATAAGACCAAGCAAAAACTTCCACATAATAATGCAACATTTGAACCAACCTGCTCTTGACATTGCTTTCCAAGTTAGCGCCGATCTTGATTTCCTTCTTATCTGCCTTAGTACCCAGGTTGATAACTTCAACTGACTCCTCGTGCGACTGAATAGCTTTTTCCTCTTGTAATAGAAGTCTAGATAGTTCTCCCGGTATGTCACAATATTCCTCGCCTTTGTCTTCGGCTTGGTTGATAGGACATTCAAAGTCATAGTCGGCAATAGTATAGTTATTAGCAATAGGACCCAAAGTGGATGTGGATCTGCAAAAGTGTGTGTGTGTGTGTGTGTGCATGTAAGATACATGGCTATAATTCTTTTTGAAAAATGTAATTGAAAAAAAGGAAAGACAATGAACACAAATATTTGAATGCAAAAGAGTCCAATGTACTGAATAATCATATGATTAGATGAACATAAATAAAACCCTTGACAAATGGACCAAAGTTCCCCAAGCCAGGCATATGGTTGAAAAGTCATTGTCAAAATATTACAGACGACATGTTCTTGACATGAAAGAAAAGTAATAACAAGTAGATTACTCCTCAATGAAGGAGATAGGCACAAAGTCCTTTGTATGCCAATTCTTCAGCTCTGTTGTAGTTGGATACACCCACTCCTCAAATGCAGCTTCTTCTTCAGAATCACCCACGGTGTTGACTCTGTGGCTTCCAATATGAAGAGGTGGTTTTCGAGCACGAGCATGCCTCACTTCTTTCTGAGCTTTGACGGTGAATCCCAAACCAAATTTGTCTACTTTAAAAGGGATATCGAGGAGTTGCCCCCAAGTATCACAGTTTCCTTCTTCAATTGCCGCACGGGCATCCTTGACTGAAACCATCTTTGGTGTGGCCTTAACAGCTTTAGGCTCATCAGAAGAACATTTAGTAGCAGCAATCATCGGCGGTACAATCTCAAAAGCTTGACATGGAGTTTCAATGAATTCTCCGTCCATCTCTACGTACTTGAAAGAATTAAGGTGGCTTACCATAAACTCTTCTTCCCCGCAGACAGTGACTATTTTGCCTTTGACTGGGTATTTGAGTTTCTGATGGAGGGTTGAGGTCACTGCCATAACCTTATGAATCCACAGACGACCTAACAGACAAGAATAAGAAGGGCGAATATCCATAATATAGAAGATGGAATTGAAGGTTTGGGAACCCACTTTAATTGGAAGATCTACTTCCCCATGAACAATCCTCTTTAATCCATTAAACGCCCTTACGATGATATCACTTGGCTTCAAGATTAAATCTTCACAGTCGAGACGGTCTAATGCCCCCTTGGGTAATACATTCAGAGAAGAGCCAGTGTAGACTAGCACATGTGCTAAGGTAGTCCCTTTGCACTCGATAGAAACATGTAAAGCTTTGTTGTGGTTCTTCCCAAGATGTGTCAAGTCAGCATCTGAAAACCCCAAGCCGTTATCAGCTGTCAGGCTAGCCACACAATTCTCAAATTGGTCTGTTGTTGTCTCATGGGGGACATGAGCCTTTTTCAGGAACTTGATTAATGTCTGAGCATGGGCATCAGAGCAAAGCAGCAATGACAACATTGAAATCTTAGAGGGGGTTTGCCCCAACTGTTCTACAATCTTGAAGTCGCTTCTTTTTATGATCTTTAAAATCTCGTCCATTTCACGGGCGGAGGGTTCTTTATCAACTACATCTTTGGAAGGTACCTCAATCACATCAGGCTCAACAACCTTCCTCTTCCCTCTAGTATCGGTATTTGGCTTGGCAACAGTAATGCAGATGGGCGTTTTCATAACTACTGGAGGTGAGATATTGGGTGAGAATATTCTCCCAGTTCTAGTTACTTTGCTTGCTCCAGCTATGTTGCCAATATTGTCATCTTTCCCTTCTTCAATCCAGGCATCTTGTTTAATCCCATGATAGAACACTTCAACACCATAATTCCATGGTAACGCTTTATTTGAAGAGTAGGGAATTAGTACGGGATTGGTAATTATTAAGGGAGCAATAGTGGGTTCATTTGAAATCCTAATAGGACCTTTGGAGGTGATCCTAATAGGTTTGTTTGAGATGGTAATAATGGAGAGGTCTTCACATTTATTAACCAAACTCTTGGCAGGCATAGTTTTTTCAAAAAGAATTTTGTGGCTATCCATCAGGCGTTGTATACCCTTCTTCAGCCTTTCACAACCAATGTATTGTTTCGTACAACACATACAGTCTTTTTCACAGCCAGGGAAAATCCCAGCTTTCAACAGATTGTTCTTGATTATATTTAGCGGAGTAGTCAATTCTTTAACAGAGGTAATGAAAATTATATCTTCGACAGCATTAACACCCTTGTCATGCTTCGGCATTGGAGCGGTAATTACATTTGGCGTTGGAGGAGGATCAAATTCAATAGTATTGTTGTCAATTAAATCCTGGATCTTGTTCTTCAAGGCCCAACACTGATCAGTCTCGTGCCCGTGGCTGTTTGAGTGGTAAGCACACTTTGCATTCTGATTATATTTTGGTGACGAGGTTTCAGGGTTGGCGGGAGGATTGCGCAATATCACTAATTAACCTTGAGCAAATGTTGAATGGATTGGGATAGTGACATGCCTAACCTTGTAAACTGTCTTCTTGGAGTTTCGAAACGTTGATGATTTGCAGTTGGTCTTGGAGTAGGAGTTGGATTGGAGATTCGGACAACATTGACAGACGGACGATCATTCTTCTTGGTATGGGCCCTTGCCCCATACATAGCATTAACTTCCTTCTTTGAAGCAAAAGGTTTCTTGATAGGATTGGAGGTGGAGGTAGATGCTACAGAGATCTTCCCACTTTTGATGACATTTTTAACTCTTTCACCGGTTAAGATTAATTCGGTGAAACCAGAAGAAGAGCAGCCAACCAACAGATTAAAGAAAGGACCAGATAAAGTTCCCATGAACATGTCGATGTGCTCCCTATCAGTCAAGGTAGGTTGGACTCTACTAGCAAGGTCTCTCCACTTTTGTGCATATTCCTTAAATCTTTCATTCTTTCCCATTGTCATATCTTGTAATTGGACCCTGGTTGGTGCCAAGTCGGTATTGTATTAATATTGATGGTAGAAGGCAGTAGCTAGATCCTCCCAAGTGTTGATACGAGAACCATCTAACTAATAAAACCAATCAAGTTGTGTTCCAGCCAAGATTTCTTGGAAAAAGTGAACCCAAAGCTTCTTATCAGCAGTGTGCGGCTGTATCTTGCGTACATAAGATTTCAAATGGAGTTTGGGACAAGAAACCCCATCGTACTTTGCAAAGATTTGTACTTTGAATTTGTGGGGAATGATCACCCCAGAGATCAAACCCAAATCATCAAAATCTAAACCGGGGACGGCTTGAATTTCAACAGCTTTCAATCTGTCTTCTAACTACTTGTACTTGATGTCAGCGGGTGGATATTGCTCATTGAAATAATCATCATTAGATTCTTGATTATTAGCACATTCAACCTGAGTACTCTTGACCTCACCGACCTGGTTCTCGTCCTCTTCAGATGAGTCTCCTCCTACCGGGATTTGATGGATTCTCTCCTCGAACCTTCTACCCATGTTGAGCAGAGCTTTCTTCCTTGGCTTCTTTTTAACGGCCAACAAAGCCATCATATCTTGTTGCCCTTTGGCTAGGGCGAGTAGAGCTTCCTGAAACTGAGAATTCTGGGCTTGGAGTTCCGTCACAGTTTTCTCTAGATCCATCTTGTTGAAATAAACAACATAAAGACAAGGAAACATGTTATGCGAAAACTTGTCATGTTATGACGCATGGAATATGTATATGCAAATGATTTCAAGGATTAATGAAATTTAAATTTGTATAGACAAAAGAATGAACAAACGTTAATTCTCATTAGACAAAACAAGAAAAATTACATCATGCCTCTTGGGCTTACAAAATAACTTTCTAAGATAAAAAGACCGAACGCATCCTCTTTGGCGCGAGATAAGCATTCACACTTTGTTCTTCTTGTAGCTACTTCGTAAGCTCCAAGACCCTCTTTTCACTAGCATAGAATTGAGCCTCGAAAGTATCTCGTTCTTCCTTCAGCTGGATCTAACCCTTTTGTAAGTCTTCGAGAGAGGTAGGCATATCAGGATGGAGGATAGTGTAGGGAACATTTCCTTCGACCACATGCTCCATAATGACCGGTAAGATGGAGAGATAAGGCATCACAAGTTTCTGAGCACGAGCTCGTACCCATTTAAGGTAAGGCTCGAGGGGAATGGAATTCTTGTGTCCTAGTGTCTTGCTATCCACTTTGTTCACCGTCCTCCATGCTCGGATAAACCTCTGACGGTAATCTTGATTGTTATTCTCGTAGTCGAATACCAATCCTTGGATAAGCATCTCATGTGGACCATCCCTTCGGGCGTAACCAAACTGTCATAAGTCTAAGCAAGGGTTGTAAGTGATACCTCCTCTAATTCCAAGCAAAGGGACATTAGGGAACTCTCCACAACGGTCGATGATAGTAACATTCTCCAAAGAGCGAGAACACCAATGAATAGCTGATGTTTGAGCGTCATCAACCTATGTGACCACCTTGAACCTTGCTCGTTCTTCAATACAGATTAGGGAAGATGTGAAATAAACCATGTTTCCAAGAGAGGAGTACAACACATTAAGATACCTCTTTTCCTCTTGGTACGAGTGTGAAAGGAATGAAGGATGTCCCCTAGCAAAGTAGGCACTGGGTTACGAGACATGAAGATTTTGACAGCGTTCTCGTATATTAGTTGGTCAGGATTTGGAAACAAAACCATCCCATAGATGAGGAGAGCCACAATTTCCTCAAAGGTTTGCAAGTCCAAGGAATTCCAACATCTTTGAGATTTCTCAAACAAGAACCTTGCTAGGAAGCCTTTGACACCACTCCTTGTTTCCCAATTAGTTGTGATATCAGATGGTTGCAAGCGTAGAGCTTGAGCAATCTTTTATGGCTTTGGATCTCTTTCCGTACCGTTGAAAGGTAGTTGATTGAGAACGGGAATCCTCAAGAGTCGGGAGAATTCTTCCAAAGTTGGCACAAGTTGATAATTGGGAAATGTGAAGCAATGGTGTAGGGGATCAAAGAACTGAAAGAGCACCTTCATCATGTCCTCATCTGTGTTGGAGGTGACCAAGTTGAGTAGGCGACCATGTCTTTCGGTAAATGGAGAATTTTCAGGAATCCTTGATGCTAGCTCTTTAAGTTCAGGAGGGATCCTTACGAGATTGACTTGAATGGTTTTCCTGCGAAGAGAATCCATGTCCTACAAAACAGAACAAAGATAAATCCCATAATCCTTGAAATGGTTAGTGAATATGATTATGATGTTATGATGTTTATGATGTTATGTACAAGTAAATATATACAAACAAAGCAAACAAGTCCTTAGGTTTAGGCTTGCATGGAGTCTCATAGGTAAGTACCCTCTTGAAGTTTAGTTGTCTCAAACCTGTCCTAGAAATAGTAACCAGATTCTAAGGAGCTCCATATCACTGATTTGTTTTCTCGGGCATTGTTTCAGCGCAAGCCTCTTAAATGGCGACCGAAATATCCCAAAAAACTAAACCTCAATGAGTGTAGTATCGAGTATCTACCAGCTTCGGACTGCACCAAAGCCGGTCATCTCACTAGGTCCTAATGTCTAAGTTGGTTAAGTAAAGGTTCTAAAAGTCGGTTAGTGCTTCATGACATCACTCAGCGGGCCCGTATTCTCCTTGACTACTCAAGGGATACCGGTACCCACAAATATGTTACACTAACGTAGCTATTTCTTAGACCGTGTCGGTATACCCCACAAAGTTTCCACAACGTATTGCTACTTACCTATAATGTATCCCAAATCCGGGTAGAGGATTCAAACCCAAATAAAGAACTATAATGTAAAACATACAAGTCAAACAATGTAAGCAAGTAAATGTGATATATCCCTAAGGTAACCCCACTTTTAGAATTTTCCCCAGCAGAGTCTCCAGTTCTGTGATGCGGTGGGAGAACTGACTTGATTGTTTTGCGTTTTGTTGCAAATGTTGCGGTTAGCAAGAGTCGCCACCGACTTTTCTTTTATCCAAAAGGAAAGGTGAAAAAGCACAGGAAATACCTTTGAGATTGTTTCTTGAGTTCGGGGGGTAGATTATGAAAAGGGAAGGTATTAGCACCCTTTCCATCCATGGTTTTCCATGGGCTCTTAGTTACTTCCTAGATCACTTGCTTTTGTTTGAAATTGTGTTTTGTGTGGTTTTTAAAGTATTTTGTAAAAGAGGCAATTGTTTAGGCAATCTTTGTAATGATTCTCGTTCGTAAGAATGTATACAAAGATGTTTGTCCTTTTGAAAATATTTTCATGTTTTGTAAGATTTTTTGAAATGTGTAGGTGTTGGTTTTGAAAATAGAAAGGATGTTTTGTTTCGAAATGGAGTAAGTAACTAAAAGCAATCTACCTACTCAAATGTCTTTCTTGTTCATTTTCTTTTCCTTTGGCATTGTTGTCTTACCATTGATTTGGTAAGCAACCCTATCTTTGGATGTAAACGGGACGGGCGTGGGTCATCGTATAGTCACGATAGCAATGTTGTGAGGTATCTTAGCCTTTCTTTTTGAGGGACTAAGATCATTTTAAAAGGAAACATTTATAGTGTCATCGAGGGACTATGATTTTGTATTTCGATTGGTTTTGCTAAGATACCCCACATGCATAACATGACCATTTTTAGGCAACAAGTGGAGTTAACCTTAAGGGTGCATGTGTGCAAGTGTGTTTAATTGCATGCATTTTTAGTCTTGATTATGATGATCTATTTGTTGATTTCATGTCTTTCCATACACACCCTAATTACTAGCATTTACATTCAAAAGCGATAAATTGCAGAAATGTAAAGTTCTACGCTATTACAATATTTTGGGGATGGGGTACATATTTATGAATGGGGATTGCAAATAAAATTACATCCTAAATTACTATTACAACCATATTGAAATGGATAAGAATGTACAAGATATGTAAAATGGACTTGTTTTATTTTAAGAAAATATTTTTGATCTTTTGTTTTAAGAAACAAAATAAAGCATGTAAAAATGAAAAAAAATGTTTTTGGTGTCTTTTTGATTAATGAAATAGAAAGTAATAGCAAAAATAGTGAGAAAAAGAAAAATAGAATCAGCGTATTGCTGACTAAAGGAGGTCAGAAGTTCTGACTCTGGCGTACTGTAAAACAGATGTCCTGTTAGTCAAAAATAGGTAAAGTCGGAAGTTCTGGGTCCGCTGGGAACAAAGTAGATTTCAGAAGTTCTGATACCACTGGCAGAACTTGGTCTCCCTCTCCATGCTAGTCAGAACATCTGCAACTTGGTTATTTCTCAACAAAATAGAAGATGCGCATATGACAGTTATGGCAGGTTTCATAGTGTTTCAGAAACATGAGATATTAGAACTATAAATCAGAGGCAAGCATGGATTTGCTAATCCTAATTCTGAGTTCTAATTTCTTCAAGAAGTTCTGAACTGATTTACTCCCTACTTAAGCAAACAAATACATGAAACCTCAGAATATGTACAACATCAGAAACATGATGTCTACATTGTATTTTTGAACATGCAAATCTGGTAATGCTTAAGTAATGTGGTGAGAGTCAGCAGAACCTTACCTTGCAGCTGGAAGAGATTCTGTAAACTGGAGTTTGGTCTTGAACTCTGGTGATGTTCTGAGCAGCTTCTTCACGTACCCAGCAGGTTGGAAGCTTTCACCTTTTGAAACAGCTAAGGGGTAATGTTCTGACTTCTTTGAGGTGAAGGTGGATGGAGAATGTACGGTAGTATGAACACAAAAATTAGGATAACTTCTAATATGTGAATCAGAAACTGTGTGGATGGTTTTAGTCAAGAAACACTTGAGAATAAATGGAGTTTGAATGCAAGGAAGCAAAAGTTAACAAGTTTTGTATGTTGTGTTTGCAGTTTTTTGGACTCTTGGAATTTTTGCAGGGGTTCAAGACTTTTCTTTCTCAAATTTTCCGCCCTTTTACAGTGGCCAAAGGATTTCAATTTATAGGCAAAGATCTTGTAGTCTGGAGAGTGCAACCATCACATGCTAGGGTGTTGTCTTGCTATTGAGGCAAGTATGGTGGTTAGTAGCCTTAGCAACGCCTAAGTTGGAATTGTAAGCAGGAATTAAGGAAAAGTAACCTCAAGAACAAAAGCAACGCATGGGCCCAGCCTATTCTTGTGCAAAAGTTACTTTTCCAAGACAATAAAGGTACTTCTATGCCACACGTGGAGGAATCCTTTGAACAAAAGCCCATAAGTGGTTGTGTGAATTAAATGAGCATTAAATGACGATGAGATTGATCAACCCATAAATCCTACAACGTGATATTCTGCATCATTGCTTAGTTCTGGATCATAAGTTCAGCTTCAGCGTGACTTAGAATAGACAATCAACTTCTGATCCTTGAATCCCTTTGCTCCAGCATGTTCTGAAGGAGCTCTCAGACTTTCCACGAAGTTTGTAGCACGCTTCGTAACCTTCTTTGAATTTCCCCTTGCAAACTCTGACTGAACCTTTGTGAAAACTGGTCCAGAAGTTCTGACCAAACTCTGTCTTGAAAGTGTCCAGAATTTGCTGTGTGCTTTAGTTTCAAGGGCGTGCCTTCGAACATTTATAACTTGAAATTTCAACATTTCTAGGAGAAGTTCTATTCTGCAATGTTTTAGATCTCGTTAAAATCTTATAACTATTGAATCAGAAGTTCTTCCAGAATCAGCTTGCATCATGGTGAAAATCTGGCTAGAAGTTCTGAGCTTGTCATATTTTCTTAAACACTTAGAAAAAATTCTAAGTATTTAGAATTTCTTGATGAAACAAAATTCATATTTTAACATGTCTTGCTGAAATATTATTCTTGAAACTTGATTTTGATCAAAAGTCAAAATTTGACTTTTCAAAGTGAAAATGACCATTTTACCCTCGTGAATGACTTTCTTGGAAAATTTGTAAATCCAGGCTTGAAATTGGATGGAAGCAAACCTGAGGGTCTAGGGTGATCTTTTGAAAAATGAGAGGGCAAATTTTGGGGTACAACAACAATGTGCCTATGTTTCCTCTCCATTGAACTATTTTGATGGTGAGTATGAGGGAAGACTAATCTATGTGTGATGCCTAGGCTTGATAGGTATGTAGTGAAAGGCCTAAACTCTCCTCCAACATCTGTTTGTATTGATTTAATCTTATGATTCAATTGTAGTTTCACCAAGTTTTTTAATTGTTTGAAAATATCCATAATTTGAGATTTTAGTTGAGAGGATATATCCAAGTGTAGCTACTATAAGCATCAACACAAGTAAAGAAATAAGTGTAGCCACATGATAAGGTGACAGGGGCAGGGCCCCATAGGTCACAAAAAATTAACTCAGAGGCATGGTGTATGTGGTAGTGAAAGCATGAGATGGTAATCTGTGAGCTTTTCCTAAACAACAAGCAATTCAAAATTAAACAGATTTTTATTAGGAATAGAGATACTACAAGTAGTGAGAACATGTTTAAGAGTCTCATGATTTGAGTGCTCCAATATGCGATGCCAAATTTGATACAAACTAGGAAAACTAAGAGTAGAAACAACACTAATTTTATTACAATGAGCAAGCATATTTTGCCTAGAACCTAAGCTAGAGGTAGAAATATGAAGAGCAGTAGGTGAAACTTGAGGTACAGTCGATTCCAAGTTGTCAAACTTGTAGAGACCATCATGCCCAAGGGAACATCTTAACCGGACTTTAGAAGTAGCCTGCCATTTTACAAAGTATGAGTTAGCATGAAACTCGAAAAATACAGAATTATCTTTGATAAATTGACTGACACTAACAAGATTTTTGGTGATGGCTGGGACAAGTAACAAATTGTTTAGTTGTAGGGAAGTCTTGGGGTAGTAAGGTGAGGGAAAAGATAATGAGACAAAAGATTTTATAGACAAACTTTGACCATTTTCAATCTGGACTTGGCCTGAGCCTGGAAGAGAGATATCATCAGTGAGGTTTGATGGATCTGGAGTTACATGATGAGTATCTCCAAAATCAGGGTACCAAGCTTGATTATAGAAGGGACTGCTAGCATCAAAGCATGTGACAAGCGTTTGTGGCCTGGTTGCACCAAGTTGATTCTTGTAGAAGGAAGGAGCAAGTCTTGGAGAACCTATTGCTGCAATGCCGGTGGATGATAACTAGGATGATTCCACACATTAGACTGCAAGTTGCCATATCCAACATAAAATGAAGGAAAACCATAATTTGCATAAGGATCATATGCATGACGATAGTAGCAATAACTCGCTTCATGACTTGTTTTGTAGCAAATTTGACATTGAATAGAACCTATGTTACCAAAACGACTGCCACCTCCTCGAAATCGACCACCACGAAAGTCTCCTTTTCCACGGTATCCACCACGACCTCCAGCTTATGAATTAAACTGATCAACAACTTGAGTTTCGTGAAAAATTTCTGGAGAATTGGAAGGCTGAGAAGTACCTTGAGTGAGATTAACTGAAATCGTCAGTGGTTTCCTTCTTAGTCTTGTCAATGCGATCTTCTTGAGCAAAAGAAGAGATTCAAGCTTGTCAAAAGAAGCGAAATCTGACCTATAGTTTACGACAACCACAACAGAATCGTACTCAATAGGTAATGCTTCAAGAATTAATTCAATTTGATCTCGAAGAAGAACATGATCACCAATAAACATGAGAGTGCTTACAATCGTGCAAACACATGCCAAGAACTCAGAAACAGAGCATGCGTCTTTAGAAAGAGATCAGAGCTCTGATCATTGTTGGCTCCCAAATTCGACACTTACTGTATTTGGTCTTTTGGACCAAACAACTGGAATGAACTAAACCAGGAGGTATGATTCGACACATGAGATAACTTAGGAAAAAGGATCTAAGTTATGATAAGAGTCTTCGACCAAGGGTTCATTCGACTGAAGCAGATTTAGGTTGTTCGATTGAAGGAAAGTGTTCGCGCCTTGGCACATGGGACAAAGACCATTTGAAATTTGAATTATTTGAGGGAAGGGTGGTTTTTCATCAACGTCTAAGGGAAGGCAACGTGGCAAAAAGCTATGGGTCGAGAGGCATGCAGAAGACACTTGTCTTCATCCAAGCGCAGAATGTCCCCTTGACGGTTACCTACTTTTAGTATAAATTAAGAAGCTTGTGTAATTTTTAAAGGTGTTCAACCTATTGTACAAAATCTCTCAAATATTATCCAAGTAACTATTGCGTGAGAAAGGGTAAAAGCTGAGCAATGTACGTTAGAAACACCTTTTTTACTTAATGAAAGTCTCTTTACATTACTTTACCATTATCCTGCAAAGTTATCCTTTTACTTCTTTTACTTGTATTTTTATGTTTTTGCTTACTTTTCAACAATCTCAAACATCCTTTCTCTGGGTCGAACGTGCGTTCTTCCTTATTACGCATTTCACATAATGATTAGCATATGTTCTGGGATTAGTTTGGTCGATAAGTAAACCAAAAACCTTACCTTTTTGGAGATCAGCGGTTGTTTACCAAAAACAACGGTAAACAAATTGGCACACCTGGTGGGACCTTGCTAATTTTCTATGTTATTGTGTTTTTCCTGTACAGTTATAACATTGCATGTTATTAAGAAGTGCTAGAGTAACCAACAAATATACTGTTAGGAGAGAAAACAAAGAGAGTAGTATGGCTAACGAGCCAAACCATGGAGAAATACCTCCACCAATAACAGGAACAGCGGTTACTACTGCTGTCGAAGGGAATATCCCAACTTCTGTTGGATCAATACCAGTGTTGACCATGAATCAAATTGGACCCTTACTTTCGTATGTGGGTCCAAGAGGTCCTTTGGGAACACCCCCACCAAGGATAAACCTAGGGTCTCGATCAACTGTACCCCCAGGCTTTTCGACAACTTGGATGGGTCGAGAACAACCATATGGCATGCCAACTACTGAAATGGCTAGCCTTATGAATGTTGCGTCCACTTTTTCAGAACCTTTAGTAAATGAAACATCACCATTACAGGGATCTGGAGCCAGTAGAAACCAATTCTTGGGAGGGCCGTCTCATATGATACCGAGTCTCACAAATGCTTTGACAACAATTTTGAGACAACAAATGGACGAAAGTAATCATGAAATGGTATAAATGTTAGCATAAACTCTAAGTACATTGCTAAATCCCCTCATTCAGACTGCTACACAGTCGAATCAACAGATGACAGCGCAAATGAAGCGCATGGCTGAATTCTTTTGGGTACCCCAAGTTGCTCAACTACCCCAAGTTGTTCGACAACCCCAGAGGGTGCCGATAAGATTAAATCAAGGGGTAATCATGGAAGAAGATTTGACCATTAATCTAAACCCCCAAGTTCCAAGGGTAGAAGTAGAACAACCAAGAATAGAGATACCTCGAAACCATTGAGAAATCGATGAAGGAGTTATTTTGGCTAATAGAAACCAAAATGCAGACGAATTAATACAAGTTCGACACCAGAACTATGGGGCGGATAATAATTTAACCGCTATGATCGAAAGAATCATGCTTCAAAACGGAATGAATGTTGGTTTTCATAGACCAAACTTTACATTCCCATTGTCAGAGTATATTCTGCAAACGGACTTACCACCTAGGGTAAAAGTCCCAAAATTTACTAAATTTTCAGGGGATACGACAGAGTCGACTGTCGAACATGTGGCTAGATATTTGATAGAGGCAGGAGAAATAGCAAACAATAAGAACCTTAGAATAAAATACTTCCCAAGTTCATTAACTAAAAATGCTTTTACTTGGTTCACTACCCTCCCAGCTAATTCGATCCACAATTGGAACCAATTAGAAAGATTGTTCCATGAACAATTTTACATGGGTCAAACCAAGATAAGTCTAAAAGAATTGGCTAGTGTGAAGAGAAGGTTCACAGAACCAATTGATGAATATTTAAATAGGTTTCGACTACTCAAAGCTAGATGCTTTACCCAAGTGCCTGAGCATGAATTAGTTGAAATAGCAGCAGGGGGCCTGGATTATTCGATTAGGAAAAAATTGGATACACAATACCTAAGAGATATGGCCCAACTTGCTAATAGAGTTCGACAAGTAGAACGCCTTAAAGCTGAAAAGGCTAAAACTGCCAAAACTCATCGACGGGACAGGGTAGCTTATGTCGAAGTGGATGATAACGATCCAGAGGCATACAGTGACCCTATAGATGTCGAAGAAGGCGAAATTGATTTAGCTGAGTTAAAACAATGACCACCATATTCTTGTAAATTATTGGTGCCATCAAATGGGAAAAATCCTGTAGAACCTGAGAAGAGCAGTGATAAATTTCCTAAGAAAACTTATAGCTTTGACATATCCAAGTGTGATGAAATATTCGATCTATTAGTTAAAGATGGACAGATGATAGTGCCCCCAGGGGTTAAGTTGCCTCCTTTAGAACAGAGAAAGAAAAGAGTTTTTTGTAAATACCATAATTTTTTGGGACATAAAACCTCACAATGTTTCCTTTTCAAGGATCTCGTTCAACATGCACTGCAGGAAGGAAGGCTGAAATTTGCTGGTAAACCAGCAATGAAAATCGACACAAACCCACTGCAAGTAGAGGCTCATTATGCCGAACCAGTTGGCATTCATATGGTGGAAGTGTCTGAAGATTTTATCACAAAACCTATCTTTGGAAGTTTCACTGGAAATATCTCCAGGAAAACTATCGAAGGGGTGAGAAAGGCCACTGAAGGCCTGGATTTAAAAAATGAAGTTGGCCAAGGGTCGAACAAGAAGGCTGCTGGTAGTCTGAAAATGATCAAACGGGTTTTTGAAGACCCAAACAAAAAAGGAGTTGCTGAAATCTCCAGCAAAAGAACCACCACAGGTTCTTATTTGGCTGCTGCAAAGGGTTCGACAGAGGACTTGGAGGCCAAAATGCAGAAGATGAACCTGGCTACCAAAAGCAACATGCAGGTTAATGTGGTCGAAGTCTCTGGAGCCAAAGTTTCAGAAGAAACCCTTCGACAAGAAGAAGTAAACAAAATTGCATTCCCAAAGGAGGATGAAGATTTGGCAGAATTTTTGCATAGATGCCAAAAGAAGAAATCAGAAGTAATGTTATGCCCTAGATGTAGCTCTATTTTTGATAAGAAAGCCGCTGAACACATACAAGTGATGCGGGCTGTAAAAGCAAAACAGGGCACCAATGCCCAACAAAGAATGGGTCCAGAAATTCGATTTGACCCCAGAATGGGACATCAACAAAGACCCATGAATCAGGAAAGGAGGCCATCAACTTTCAGGACTCCAACTAATGTACCTACTAATACTTGGCTGAATACCATGGGAAGGAAACGGCCAAACAAAGAAAGGTGGCAGATATTCGACGTACAAAGAGGTTCTTCTCTAGATTACAGAAAGGAGTACCATGCTTCTGTGTCGAACAAAATGACCCATGTGTCGAGCGATTATAAAGGAAAGAATCCTATGTCTCGTTCACAGTGGAGAAGGTTTCAAAGACGGCGAAAGGCTGAGAAAAAGGCAGCTGGACCTCATCCAGAAGTTAGCACTAATGTGCAGAAAAGACAAAGGAAGTCTCTGGAGAGAAATCATGTACCCTGGGCGGAAGAGTGTGGGTCAAACGATGAAGACGACTCCGACTCTAGTGATAGTTTAGACATCATGGTTAACGTTATATCTGTGCTGCCCAAAGAATATAACCGTGAGGTCGAAGTTGAAGAGACTGGCCTAATGGTCGAACAAGAACTGGCTAGACATAAGCCAGTATGTTATTATATAATGAACAATGGATGCGTGGAAGAATAAAACGCATTCTTTGAACCACCAACTGAGGCAATGAAGAGCCAACTGAAACCATTGTTCATTAGAGCAATGGTTGGAGAGGTAACCATAAACAAAATTCTGGTTGATTGTGGGGCAACCATCAATATCATACCACAATTCATGCTGGAAAAATTAGGCAAAGGAGATGCTGACATAAAGATACACAACATGGTCTTATCCAACTATGAAGGGGGAATTGGCACCACAATGGGTGTCATTCAAATAGACCTCAAAGTGGGCTCAATCCTTCGACCCACCATGTTCATGGTTATTTCAGCAAAGCCCAACTACAATCTACTCCTTGGTCGAGAGTGGATACATGGCATTGGAGCAGTGCCATCTTCGATGCACCAAAGGGTCATAATGTGGCATCCCGACGACATTGTGGAGAACATTGAAGCAGACCAGAGTTACTACTTGGGTGAAATAAACAGTGTCAGAAAGAATGATTTTGACAGGAATTTGGCTCACATAGGGCCTTGTAACCCACCTGAGTTTGATTTAACTCCAACTCCTAATGCATTCTGCTCCCTATACCTACACTCTGATCATGGTTTTCAGTGGGATAGAGAAGACTTATCCAACATAGATTTTGGAGGAGTCAGTGATATACGACCAACAGGCTGGGGCAGCGAGTTTGATGATGATGACTGAGTCATCAACTCTCCAAAAGATTTTGGCTTATGTGGCCAAAAACAGAATGATAGCGGCCTTAGAGGCTGAAGTTAAGTATATGGCTTCAAAAGCCAATGAACAAGTCCTTTCAAAGACAGGGCCTGGGAAAGATTTCGACCCTGAACCTCCCGACTGCAGAACGAAAGACTTTCTAGATCAGAGGTTAGACGCCATCTATGACGACGAACCTCTTGGTTTCGAAAAGACCCACCGTCGAACAATGTCAGAATGTTGGCACAAGATCCTCTAGAAGAGGTAAATCTAGGCGAAGGTCCTGTGAACAGGCCCACATACATAAGCGCAAAAATGGATCCAGGACTCAAGGTCGAAATGATCAAATTACTGAAAGAGTTCAAGGACTGCTTTGCGTGGGACTATGAAGAGATTCCTGGTCTCGAAAGAGGATTGGTCGAACTGCAGTTACCAATAAAGCCTAGAAAGAAACCCGTTAAGCAGACTCCAAGACAATTTGCGCCAAAGATTTTATCAAAAATCAAAACGGAGGTCGAAAGGCTACTGAGATGCAAGTTCATTAGAACGACCAGGTATGTCGAATGGATTGGAAATATTGTACCTGTTATAAAGAAAAATGGTACCTTGAGGGTGTGCATCGATTTCAGAGATCTTAATGTTGCAACACCCAAAGATGAATTTCCAATGCCAGTGGCGGAAATGCTTGTGGATTCTGCCACTGGTTTCGAATACATGAGTATGCTGGATGGCTACTCTGGATACAATCAAATCTTCATTGCTGAAGAAGATGTGTCGAAAACGGCCTTTCGTTTCCCTGGGGCTTTAGGCACCTATGAATGGGTAGTGATGCCTTTTAGCCTAAAGAATGCAGGGGAAACATACCAAAGAGTCATGAATTTGATCTTCCATGACTTTATTGACACTTTCATGAAAATTTATATTGATGATATTGTTGTCAAATCTGTTTCAGGGAAGGCTCATATGGATCATCTTCGACAATCCTTTGAGAGGATGAGACACTACGGCCTGAAGATGAATCCTCTGAAGTGTGCTTTTGGTGTGAAAGCATGAGATTTCTTAGGCTTTGTAGTCCACAAGAAAGGCATTGAGATAAACCAAAACAAGACCAAAGCTATCTTGCAGGCCAAAGCACCAACTAACAAAAAGGAATTGCAATCCTTACTTGGGAAGATAAATTTCCTAAGGAGATTTATATCCAACCTTAGTGGGAAAACACAAGCCTTTTCGCCTTTACTTCGACTCAACAAAGGAGGGTTTGAATGGAGGGAAGAACATCAAGAGGCCTTCGACAAAATCAAAGAGTACCTCATTAGACCACCTATTCTGGTGCCTCCTTGTCGAAGTAAAAGTATGAGACTGTACATAGCTGCGTCTGATAAGACTTTAGGGAGCATGCTAGCTCAGGAGGATGAACATGGTGTCGAAAGACCCATCTACTACCTCAGTAGAGTTTTAAACAATGCAGAAACTAGATATAACGAAGTTGAAAAACTGTGTTTATGTCTGTATTTTTCATGTACAAAACTTAAGCAATATATAAAGTCAGTTAATGTTTATGTTTCGTCTCATTTTGACGTTTTCAAGTATATGTTGTCAAAACCCATTTTGCATAGTAGAGTTGGAAAATGGGCACTTGCATTAACTGAATATTCATTAACTTTTATGCCTATCAAGGCTATGAAAGGCCAAGTGGTCGCAGACTTTATAGTCGACCACTCCATACAGGAAAGATCACTAAATTATGTAGATATTAAACCATGGAAACTTTACTTTGATGGTTCTAGCTTTAAAGATGGAGTCGGAGTCGGAGTCCTTATTATTTCTCCAAATAAAATTCCAACAACATTTAAGTACAGAATAGATGGGGATTGCTCCAATAATGAGGCTGAGTACGAAGCATTAATCATAGGCCTTGAAATCTCGTTGGAATTGGGGGAAACTCAAGTCGAAATAATGGGAGACTCAGAGCTAGTCCTAAAACAAATTACGAAAGAATACAAATGCATAAAAGAAAACCTTATTATGTATTTCGTAATAGCCAGACGGTTGTTGAAAAACTTCGAGGCAGTTAGCATTCGACACATACCCAGATTGGAAAATCAAGCAGCCAACGACTTGGCACAAATTGCTTCTAGGTATAAAATTTTGAAAGAGAAGCTGCAACAGGCAATCGAAGTTAGAGGAAGAGTAACTGCCACCAAATTATTTCCATCAGATTTAAAGACCACAAAGTTAGGATACACTGATCATGAGAATTTTGAAATTTCGTTCATAGACAATCTAACAGAGCAAGATTGGAGGAAGCCTTTAGTGGATTATTTACAAAATCCAGCAACTTCGACAGAGCGAAAGATAAAGTACAGAGCGCTGAGTTATGTGTTGATGGGAAATGAACTATTTAAGAAAACACCAGAAGGTGTACTTTTGAAATGCTTAAGTGAAACAGAAGCATATGTGGCTCTTTCCACCACACACGCTGGGGCATGTGGAGCACACCAAGTAGGCCAAAAAATGAAATGATTATTGTTTCGATAAGGCTTATATTGGCCCACTATGTTAAAGGATTGTGTTGAATTTGCCAAAGGATGCCAAGAATGCCAAAAACATACAGGAATTCAACATGTGCCAGCAAGTGAACTTCACTCGATTGTGAAACCTTGGCCTTTTAGAGGATGGGCTTTGGATCTCATTGGAGAAATTCGACCAGCATCTTCTAAAAGTCAGAAGTATATATTGGTGGACATTGATTATTTTACTAAGTGGATCGAAGCGATTCCTTTAGTCAATGTAGACCAGGAGAATGTCATTGAATTCATTCAAAGGTACATCATATACAGATTTGGAATCCCCGAAACAATAACTACAGACCAAGGGTCAGTCTTTAGTGGTCGAAAAATGCAATATTTCGCTGCAGAAATGGGATTTAAACTGTTAACGTCTAGGCCCTATTATGCACAAGCTAATGGCCAGGTCGAAGCAACAAACAAAGTGGTGATCAGTTTAATAAAGAAACACATGGGAAAGAAACCCAGGAACTGGCACAAAACACTAGATCAAGTCATGTGGGCGTGTCAAACTTGTCCAAAAGAAGCCACAGGGATAACGCCATTTCGCCTAACCTATGGTCATGATGCAGTGTTACCAGTAGAAATCCACTTACAGGCGACAAGGATTCAAATACATCACGAGATACCTTCTGAAGTCTATTGGAACATGATGTTGGATGAACTAGTAGACATAGACGAAGAAAGGTTGAAAGCTTTGGATCTTTTGAGACTACAGAAGAAGCGAGTCAAGAAATCCTACAATCGAAGGGTAAAGTCCAAGACATTTTAGCCTGAAGATCTAGTTTGGAAAGTAATACTCCCAATGGATCGAAAAGACAGAAGCTTGGGAAAATGGTCCCCTAAGTGGGAAGGACCTTTTAAGATTGTGCAAGCTTTCTCAGGCGGAGCCTATGAGATCGAAGACTCTTGAAGGTAAATGGTAAATACTTGAAAACGTATAGACCTATGCTTCAAGAGATAAAAATAAATAATATATAATCACTAATTATAAAGAATGCCAAAATGGAAACTTAAATAATTTTCATTAAAGGTGCCAAAATGGCTCTGAAATTGTTACAGAAAGTGATTACATAATGGAGAGAAACAAGATTTAGAAGGGAAGATTAGCTTTAATCTGGAGATACTTGATCCTTTGCAATTCTAGACTTCGATCACATAGATATTTCGATTGGTGAAGGGTTTCGAGCTTAGCATCCAGAGATTGAGCTCGATCGGCATGTCTTAACCCTTCAGCCAATTCTTCTTGGCTTTCTGACTCATTGTTCACAGCAAGAAGATCCTCTTTCTTTTTGTCGTTGGCAGCAATTTTTGCTTCCAACTCTGCAATCTGTGCTCTCAACTGAACATTGTTTGGATCAATCTCCTCGATCGCCTTTTGCCTAGCCTCCTGGGCCTTCGACAAGTCCTTTACTCTAGAAGCGAATTCAGTAGCAGCATGCCAAGCAGCGGCCACTTGACCATTGGCTTCTTCGATATCACGATTGATAATTCTCCGACGGTTGTAATCTGCGGATACCTGATCAATAATAGAGAATAAATCTAAGATTACACTGGCTACATCCAGAGGGGCAACAAGAAGATCGACAACTTTCAAGATAGTCTTCAGAAAGGAAGGAGTTGTTGGTTCCCCCTCTAAATTTAACATCAAATCTCTTTTAAAGATTTGTTCTTTAACCTTTTGAAGAGCCTCGTCGAGAGGGGAAGTCGAAGTGGATCTTCCAGATGCAGTCGAAGCACTGTGATCAGAGGAACTCTCTCGACCCTTCTAAAATTGCAGTCAGATAACCTAACGGATTTTGTTACTTCAGTAAAGCCAAATCCTCTTTGGTTCTGGATCCCGTCAAAGGGATACTTTCGTTGGTCGTAATAACCACGTTGGCTACTTGAGTGGGAATTGCTTCAGTGCCTGGAGGATTTTGGTTTCCTTCAGCAAGAACTTCTTCACCCTCAGCTTCTGGGATCTCTACATTTTCCCTCTCTGTCTCAGTTTCGACGCCAGGGATACCTTCCTCCTCAGTCTCTTGCACTTCGACCAGCGGAATCCTAATCTCCTCTTGGTTTCCTTCAGCTTCTTCTTTATCAGCTTCTTCTATGGTTTCGTGTTGGGGTTCAGAAGTCTGATTTACTTCGTCAGATGAACTCATAAAAGAGCCTTTCGCTAAAGAGGGTCTGTAAGTAGGATTCCCATCACTATTTAAGCAAGTGGTTGAATCCTCGACATGAGTAGGAATTCGTGTCGAAGTGCCAGCAGTGTCCTGGAAAATGGAAAGAATTTATTGCTTGTAGAATCATCACAAAGTAAAAGAGAGTGAAAGAAGTAAATAATAAGCAGTCGAAGAAATACCTGGACTGAGATTTCAGCACCAGGACTAGAGTTATCACTTTCGCTGGGATTGTTTAACCTAGCGATTACCTCCTATTCAGTAGGTTCATTGATGATTACAGGAGGAGGCCTCCCAGCTGTAGTTTTAATCCTGATTTTTGGACGAGTTTCGACGGCAAGAACTGGTTTTTTCAATCTTCGTCTCTGCAAAGGAACAAGAGGAGACTCCTCTTCTTCATCGCTAGAGATTTGGATTTCCTGAACCTTCCGCTTTTTGGGGGTTAGTTTCTGAGCATATAGAAAACCAAGTCGAGAAGATCAATAACTATGTCAAATAAAACTAAGGGTAAAAGGGAAAGGTAAGTACCTTAGGAGAGGGGTTGATAGCAGAATCTCCC
The DNA here is from genome assembly GCA_948472305.1 of Vicia faba. Taxonomy (NCBI): domain Eukaryota; kingdom Viridiplantae; phylum Streptophyta; class Magnoliopsida; order Fabales; family Fabaceae; genus Vicia; species Vicia faba. The sequence continues at coordinate 361,822,115 of OX451738.1, forward strand.
CATTTTGTACTCTCAGCGGTTTTCTTCGAGGTAACCCTTTTGACATCTAAACAGAAGGCAAAACATCTATAGTTAATTAGGTGTTGAAAAACAAATCTAAGACGAAGGGATGGAAAAAGGGATACCTTTCTTGACTCTGTCGAGAACCAGCTTGAATGCCTCACGTAGATGGTGGGCGAAGTCCTTCTCATTGAAGAACTCTTCGTCATAGTACTGTTTCCACCACGCCTCGAAAGTGACGGAACTCAGAAAATGAAGGTTAAAGTCGAACAGGGTCAGTATAGTTCGACCAGAATACCTACCAATATGCTTGGTAGCGGCATCCTCTGAGTAATCTGCATTGTAAAAAGTAGCAGCTTCTCTCGAGGGTAAATAGGCGAAGGAAGCGATTGAGCAATGCCAAACTGTCGAGAGACAAGATTTGGTTGATAAGCAATTAAGCTCAATTGGTTCTTCGAGCTCTTAAATCTTAGGGGCATGATCCTGGGGCAGAGAAACGATTCCCACATGCTCACAAACTCATCAGTCACGTCATCCTCTTCATTCGAAGGATATGGTCTAGTGAACCATTCCGGGCCAACTTTTCGACTGGCAAAGGGAGCCATAGTCGAAACAAAGCTCTTTCGCTCTGCAAACATCATTACGAAGCTTGTAAAGGCCTTTTGAAACTGTTGGCCTTCATCAGTGGGAGTTAGCAATGCCAACCTGGTGCCTTCGACTCTCCTGTTCAAGATTTCAGGAGCTTCTTCGTTAATCTTGTTCTTTTGGGGGAGGAAGGATTCGAAGGTGGCGTTAAGCCACAGTTGCAGAAGCCAAAAGGGACCAGATAGCAGCAAGCTTCCCCTGTCTCCTAGAACCTTAAGTTGAGTCACACCATTACTGATGGACTCATATAAGTTGGCTAGAATCAATTCGGCCAAGCAAAGAGGGTATTTGTGATGGAGTTGCGTTGCAAGGGTCAACATCTTTTTCGTCACCTGCAGCGATTTAGTACAGAAAACAAATCGAGACAGCCACATGGCCAAGAAGGCTATGTGCTCCACCTCCGACACGGTATTTGAGGCTTTGTCATGAAAGTGGTTTATGAAGGTAGTATAAGTGGGTTTTATAGCAGCAAACCCAATAGGATCCTCAGACAAGTCTCCAGGGTCGAAATAGTCACCAGTGGGTCGAAGACCAGTGATGGCTGCTATGTCGAATAACGTAGGGGTCATCATCCCACAAGGAAGATGAAAAGTGAAATGTGCACAATCCCAAAAGTACAATGAAGATATCAGCATAAGAGGACAGTAAGGCAATCCTGTCTTCGACAACATCACTAAGTCGTAAATGCCCATCTCCTTCCAGACAGAAGCTTGCACCCTCTCCATTTTATTCAACCAGACGGAATATTCATAAGAAAGGTTAGGGCTTGATCGAAAGATTCGATTCCCTTTGTTCATGAACTGGAGGTTGATATCATCAGTAGTTTGAGGATGTTGCTGGTTAGCCGGTGTAGCGTCTTCAGGGTCTGCCCTAGGTTTTTTGGCGCAACCTATGGATCTAAGCCTTGGGTGAGTTGGAAAGAAGGTGCGGTTTTTCAAGGGGTTTTTGACGCATGTAGACAATGGGCCAGATATAGCGTACATTTTTTCATCATATCTCATGGGAATGAGAAGCTGAGAATCATATTCTTCTCGCCATTCTTTTGTCATAGGTTCAACAATGTACCTGTTGGTCGAGGAAGAAGGAGGGTTGGTGGAAAAGATCTCTGGTGGTTTCTGAACAGCGTTAGCGTTTTTTGGTTGAGGATTATTTGGAGCATTAGAGAGAAAGGCCATTGTTAAAGATTTAAGAGAAAGAGCGAAGGTGACAGTACAATGTTGGGAGAATGCAAGGGATTTGGAAAAGCTGGAAATGATAAAAGTTCCAAATAGAAAAGCTTGGAAGTATTTATAGCCTTCAGAAGTGGGAGATGTCTCGTCAAGGGCATTTAATGTTTCGCAGGTAGTGGGGCACGTGGCAAGGCGTGAAACGGTTACCGTGCAGGCATTGGGAAACGTTGGGACATGCTTGCCTAGATTATAGGAATATGGTCATCATGGCAAGCATGGTAACGGCAGTTTTAAAGAGATATCTTGGAGAAAAGTAATGATGGTTTTACCAAGTATAGCAGCTGTTGGAAGGCGAAAAGCACACGACAAAAACTTGGTGGACAACTGGGAAAACAGGTGTCGAATGGGAAGTTCAAAGAATGGCTATTTCTTTGAGCATCGAAATAGACATTCTTGGGGGGGCAATTTGTTGGCTCCCAAATTCGACACTTACTGTATTTGGTCTTTTGGACCAAACAACTGGAATGAACTAAACCAAGAGGTATGATTCGACACATGATATAACTTAGGAAAAATGATCTAAGTTATGATAAGAGTCTTCGACCAAGGGTCCATTCGACTGAAGCAGATTTAGGTTGTTCGACTGAAGGAAAGTGTTCGCGCCTTGGCACATGGGACGAAGATCATTTGAAATTTGAATTATTGGAGGGAAGGGTGGTTTTTCATCAGCGTCTAAGGGAAGGAAATGTGGCAAAAAACTATGGGTCGAGAGGCATGCAGAAGACACTTGTCTTCATCCTAGCGCAGAATGTCCCCTCGACGGTTACCTACTTTTAGTATAAATTAAGAAGCTTGTGTAATTTTTAAAGGTGTTCAACCTATTGTACAAAATATCTCAAATATTATCCAAGTAACTATTGCGTGAGAAAGGGTAAAAGCTGAGCAATGTACGTTAGAAACACCTTTTTTACTTAATGAAAGTCTCTTTACATTACTTTACCATTATCCTGCAAAGTTATCCTTTTACTTCTTTTACTTGTATTTTTATGTTTTTGCTTACTTTTCAACAATCTCAAACATCCTTTCTCTGGGTCGAACGTGCGTTCTTCCTTCTTACGCATTTCACATAAAGATTAGCATATGTTCTGGGATTAATTTGGTCGATCCCGTAAGTAAACCAAAAACCTTACCTTTTTGGAGATCAACGGTTGTTTACCAAAAACAACGGTAAACAGAGCATGCGTCTTTGGAAAGAGATCAGAGCTCTGATCATAATAATCACGACTTCGTTTTCATATGTGTGTTGCAATAAGCATGAATTTCCTCCCATACATGTCATGAATGACGAAGAAGCACAAAGCGAGGGAGAAGAGCATCAGAAATGGTGGAAAGAAGCCACGCAGTAACACATCTTGTTCTTCCTGGTGACATAAGCAGGATTTTTAGTTTGCGATTCACAATCATCAATCGACAAGAATCGCTCAGGGATCATTGTGAAATTACATATTTCACCATTCTCGTGCCTCAAAGGACACCTTCAACTTGTTAAAGCCATTGACATTAATTCGATTCGTCTAATTTTATAGAGATTTTCTATTTGAAGGTAATCACATCAACAAAAGAGACTTGTGCGTGAGCAGAGTTTGCATTCGAATATGGCGAAGATTCCACCATGGAAGCTCAAGACTGAACCACGCAAGTGAGTTCAAAAAAAGAAGACTCTAGATACCATGTTAGAAGATGAAATCCATAGCAAGAGAAGAAAAAATAGAAAAAGAGTAAAGTTTGCATTGATTTGATCTAAGACAGTTGAAGGCGTATATATAAGTAGCTGTGTAACCTATCCTATAACAGAATTCAATACCCAACTGAATTCTGTTTAGCAATGTTACTCTATTACAAACTGATCCCTAGAATATATCTAATAAATTATTACCATCATTATGGAGTAAAAACAATAATAGTTACATTAATACATTGACAATAATATTCTCCCATAATTCAGACAAAAAAAAATGTGGTCTCATCATGGTAAGAAATTGATATTGAGTAGATGGTTGATGAAATGCATCATAAGTACCCCTTAAGCAAGAAAATTGGTAGAAATCAAGGGATTGGGGAGAAATTACTTTTATATAGATATAGAAACCTGTTATTACAAACCAATGAAAACATTAATATTCCCAGGACATTCCTCGAGCAATCGAATTACTCGGTATCACTCAGTATCTTGCACTAACTATACTTACGACACACATCTTTCTTCCGCTTCTTCCACTATTTCTTTTCTCAAAATGATGAATCCCAAAAATAAATCAGAGAATAATAAAAGCCTAGAAGGCTGCCCATCCTGAAGCAGCTGTTGACCCAGGAGTGGTTGATGAGGGAAGATTCTTCTGCAAATGCAAACATGAAATATGTTAAGAGATGGTTTATTTTAGACAGTGAGGAAATACAACCCATATTGGGAAATTAAACTGGAAATTCACCAGATCACGGATATGAATAACCAATATAATTGCCTGTTTTAAAGATCAGAACAGAAACTTTATGTAGGAATCTAGATGGATAACCAGGATCGAAAACTAAAGTTCAATAAACAATACTTCCGGATTTATTATATTATACTATTTATATGCATAGACAAAGAAATGTAGTTAGTATTGCTATTAATGAGTGTTAACTGTTTAACTTAATTAACAGAGTAAATTGTACGGATGTGCTATTATGCTGCTTTGTAAAAAAGGTAACAAGAACTTGGCAACAAAGAAAATATAAAGGTAAATTAGTTCCAAACTAATTATCAAAATTAAATTATATCAGAATAACTTTCAAACTGCCTAAAAGAAATGATGTTGCTATCCATCTGTTCAATAATTTTGCTAATAGGAAAAGCTCTAAGGAATGAGCAGGAGCAGCATACCTGTAATTGAGAAAGATCGGATAGTGAATCAGTAGCACTATGTCTCACGCCTTCGTGTGTCCCTTTAACACTAGACCCGGAAGTGGTAGAAGCAATCCGGGCAGCAACAGGATCATTTGGCGGCAGTGGAAGAGCAGATCTGATTTTCCCCGCACCACTTGGTGGGGGAGCAAGGGTTAGTACTTTCGGCTTGGGTGTTGCTACATGAACACCCGTTAAGCCAGCAGCGGAAAGCATGCCAGCTCCACCAGCAGCCTTATGTTTCACATTAATCTTGATGGTTTCCCCCTCCTACAGGCCAATTGACAAATATTCAAATATAGGAAAAGCCAGGATTCGGATTCTTATGGAGAAATATAAAAACATTGTTAAGACCAAGTAAATTCATCGAAATTTTTTGGCGATCCACTTATCCACAACATTGAACCATGCTTCATTGACTCTAGCTCAACAACTAAGACTTATTAAAAGTATACACTAACTACATCTATTATTATCAATGCAAACTAAAAAAACTAACCACACTAGGATTTTGATAAGAGTGTATTTTTCAACTGAAAATTGGAAACAAATCATCATGATAATAAATTATAGGGCAACTACACAATCCGAAGAGAATTAGATTGATTACAGAAACTGGTTATAGAAAAGACCTTGAGCCTATGATTTACAGCAGGGTGAATGTCGATCTGAGAGTCTTCTCCGGCATCGGCGTTACCGGACTCCTTATCATGCTCTCGCCGGACATACTTTTCATGATCAGATAGCGCAACATTGAAATCAAAAGCTTCGTTCCTCTCCGTGAACCCTAATCCAATGAATGCGTGCTTACCTTGACCATCTTCGATCTTGAGGACGAAGTAACGAGACGAGTCGAGAACCGGTTCAACAGAACCCTCACGCTGACCGGGGAAGACGAAGCACGCGGCGAAGAGATCGCCGGAGTTTGGATCTTCTAACCGGATTTCACATCGGTCCCGGCGTGATACTACCCGGAGCCGTCCCGACCAGATCTTGTCGGATTGAAGCCACTCGCCGCACTTGTAGCCGCCGGAGGTTGTGCGCGGCGGGATCTTGTAGACGGCGACTTCGCGTACCACCAGTAGCGTGTGCTCGAAAGCTTCTTCCTCTTCCTCTAACGACATCGTTTTGGTTGCGTTTGAGTTTGAATTGAGTTGGAGTTAAATGCGAATGAATTTGAGAGACGCGTTTGTAGTTGTTGTTTAATTTGTAAATTGAAGATTGGTGTGGGGTGTGGGGTGTGGAGTCTTTCTCAACTCTGTCTCAGAGAAAACACCAAGGTCAACTGTTTTGGGAGATAGATTAGATGTACTAACAATTATCACGTTACGAATATGCTGCTCTTAGCTCCTCCATCTTCTTACTTTTCATATCTAACTTCTAATGCTTTTTCTTTAAGTCGCAAAAACCTCGTTAAAAAAAAGGAAAAATGTTATTTTGACACCAACTAATTAGGACACCAACTAATTAGTTACTGTGTTCCCATAAATAAATATAATTATTGTAATTTAATATGTTTTGAATTGGATTTGCGCTTAGTCAGTCGTCGGGCAAGGTCCAGTCTAATATTGTAAGAGGTTCAATAACTGATCATGGACTAGGCCTGCGTATGGTCTCCTGTCGGGCAAGTCCATCCAAGTACTACTTCAAAGAGGATTCACTATGGTGACCTGAATTGCTATAATCGTTGGGGAACATCTCCCTCAAGAGCACGTCGAGGACGTCTCCCCCACGCGCACGTCGGGGACATCTCCTCCACGAGCACGTCGAGAACGTCTCCTCCACGTGTCCATCAAGAGAACGTGGCCAACGGTCCTCTCAATATTGCAAAGTCATCTTGCTCCCGAAAAGAACATGTCTTCACCTCCGAGAATCGTTAAGCAGATGAACCAAGATAGAGACCACGAACTGGTCTCCTCTATCCACGTAGGATCTTGGCAGTCTCCATTTTGGGTCTGGGTATCTAGCTCAATATGGAGACTTTGGCCCAGCGTTGGAGGCTATAAATACCCTCTTTCACTAGAGGGTCAGGTACATTATTCTCTATAATCTTTCCTACTTGTATTTTGCTCTGAACCTCACTTTAACATCGGAGTGTCTTGCATGTACCCCTCTCATTCACTTCAACAACCGCAAAAGTCAAGTGTTGCCGACCACTGAAGATTCTTTCTGATCAGGTACGTTCAATGGCACCGTCTGTGGGACGCTTGCTTCCCCGTCTTCTTCTAACTCAAGACCAAAGCAAACTCTTTCAACCTTATGATCATCATGGCCAGCCAAAACAATAACAATAACAACGGTGACGACACTGTCCACTTCGCCGACGTTGGCAACCTCAACAACAATAATGAGAAGGTCATTCACGAACAACCTGACAGCAGAGACGGAAGGACTGCTTCCTCCTCCACCTGTGAGCATCCTCTTGACAACCCTCACTGCCAGGTCGAGGAGCATGCGGTGTACCAGGAAATCCCAGTGCCCGCCAATGCTGATCCCACCACGACGGCCCAGTTCGCGGAAATTAACCAGACTAACTACCTGATCTTCGCGCGGGGCAAACGAATCAGAATGTTGGAGAAAACCCTTCAATCACGCTCCCCCAAAAAGCACCGAAGACATGACTCACACAGCCCGTCCCCGTGACAGCGTGATGCATGTTCACCGTAACACCCTTTAATTTAATTAATTATTTAATTAAATTATTTTTGGATTATTTGTCGGAAAGTTGTGAGATGTTGAGAATTGTTGGTATAGGTTGTTAGATTATTATTAATTAATTAATTAGTTGATTAATAATAATAATATTGTTGGATTTAATGGAACAATTGTGTTGGGCTTATGTTATTGGTTGGAAGAAGTAATGTGGAGGTGTGTAAGTTAGGCCCAATAGAATTGATGGTATAAGGTTAAGCTGATACATGGATTTGATTTAGTTGGTGATTAAGGGTTTGTGCGCTGACTATAAGAGCTGCATGGAGGAAGAAGCAAGTTGCCCGGTGTCGAGCAGAGAAAAGTAAGGGGTTACAGCTAGAGCTTTGGTTGAGCAAACTTTAATCCAGGTAAGGGTGGGGTTCTGACCTTATAATGGGATTTATAATGTGTATTATGTGGGAATTGGTTGTTTATATGACTGTGTGCATTGATGTTTCTGGATTTGTTATCGAAGTTGCCCGTTTTTCTATGCTGTGGTCGTTATGGAGTCACCGTATGATTGTATCGCATGATTAGTGAACCTATTATTGAAGTTGGCCGCTAGCCGTGTTGTGGATGTTTTGAGTTGTCTATATGATTGCCCGATATAATCGATGGATAGGTTAGGGTAGTTTATCACTCGTTGTTATGGTCGTTATGAAGCTGTGGTATTCCGGGCGGTTGGCAGGAATTTAGTAAATTATTGTTGTGGTCGTTTTAGGAAGGTTTCTACGTAACTGTCTTGTATAATTAATGAATTTGTTGATAGGAAATATAGTTGTCTGTTGTTGTGTTGTTCCGAGCAGTTGGTCGGAAATTATGGATTGTATTGATATGGACATTAAGACGTTGTATTGTTCCATGTTGTTGGCCGGAACTAGTGGTCGAGGAGGATGCTGATGGTGTTAGGTGCCAAGCGACATTTAGGCTGCGAGGTGTGTCATAGAATATATGTGTTGGATGTCGAGCGGAATTAGCTGCGAGGCGCACCAAGGAGCATGGTATTGTTGTCGAGCGGAACGAAGTTGCAGGTTGTGCCGAGGAGCACATTATTGTTGTCGAGCTGCACGAAGTTGCAGGCTGTGTCGAGGAGCGCAAATTAGTTGTATTCATGTCTAGGTTATTGTGCATGTCGAAGGGCACATAGTCTCCCTATCCCTATTGCCAGTGTATGTTGTTTTGATCGATATCAGTGTTGTGTAAGTTTTTTTGAGTTGAGAAATTATAGGTTAATGATTTATGTTGAAATGCCTCTAATTATGGGAAGATATTAAGTTGTAGGCTTATGGCCAACGTTGATTTATTTTGAATTGTTGTTGAAGTTGTAGGCTTATGACCAACGTTGATTTATGCTGAATTGTTGTTGAAGTTGTAGGCTTATGGCCAACATTGATTTATGTTGAATTGTTGTTGAAGTTGTAGGCTTATGGACAACACTGATTTATGTTGAGTTGTTGTTTGTTGTTGTTGTTTCTACATTCATGTTGTGTCGCATACATCGCATATCAAGTTGGAGCTGATGCTCGTTATGTTGGCCTAAATTGGTAAAATATTAAGTTAAAGGCTTATGCCTTGTTGATGCCTCTATTTATTGGCAAATTTTTAAGTTGGGAGTTCTGCTCCATTGGTACCACATCCATTTGCATAAATACAAGTTGCATTCTGAGTTGTTGTATGGTTGACCTGATTATGCTTATATTGGTAAAAATACGAGAAGTGGTGAATATGTATGAACTGATTCTAATGTTTTATTTATCACAAGTTATATTATATTGTTCATTATATCACCCCTTCTGTTTGAATGTTAGCCATATGTTGGTAACATGCAGGTAATCCAGAGTGAAGGCGGTTTACCTTCAGTAGTTTGAGTCAGTGTCATTGCTCTGATACGTAACACTCGGGGGGATGAGCGTTTGTCATTTCATTGTTGTTATTATTTCAGTTGATTGAACTTTAAGTTATTGTTCGTTAAATGCTTGCTATTTGAAGTTGTTTCAGTTGGACAAAGATGATATATTCTTTTAGGTTGAATATTTGACTTTGCTACGTAGTTATGAAATTTGTTAGTTTTAGAGATTAATTTATGTTTTCGTTGGTTCATCCAAGTTTAATGTGTTATGTATCTGTAATGAATGCAGTTGTTTTAAGTTGAATTTGTAGCATCCTGGTCCGGTTGTCGAATTTTATAACTCTGATTTTTATAATAATTGTCAGGTAGAATTGGGGTGTTACAAAAGTGGTATCAGAGCAGGTCGGTATGTCCGGCCAAGTTGTCTAATATTGTTTTTCCCTTAGTGCGCGAAAAGTGTGTGGAACATTGTCAGTGTTTTTTGCTTTTCTAATCGATTGTATGCAGGGGTTGGTTTGAAGATAAGTGGGGGAGAAGCTTTGCTTCTCGGATGTGTTTCGGTTGTAAGATGTTGGTTTAGTATGCTGTTGTTTACTACAGTGCAAGCATTGTTGAAGTCTTTTTATTTCCCGAATCTGAAAGTGACATGGATTAAAGATTTTGTTTGTTAATCAAGTTGGAACATCTTGAGGGAGGATGATCAGATATTGTTGATGTTTACTTCTCGAAGGACGAGGAGCGGTGTAATGGTTGTTGATATACGAGTAGAGTGTAAATCCCTGATGTTTCTGAAGGTGATTGTTAATTAACAAGGATAAGTTTTAGAAGATGGAATTTAGAAAGTTGTGACGTTTCAGCGTTGCTGATGGATTGTGAAGTTGTTGGTTGAGTAGCCCTTGTGTAAGATGTCGATGTTTGAACGGTGATAGAGTGACAAATTATTGTAGACCCTGTCGTGGGATCCTTGTGAGTGATTGTTGAAGTTGTTGGAATGTTTTAAATCGCGAGTCAGAGTCGGAAATGCGAGGCGATGAGTACGATTTCAAGAAATAATAATGGTAAGTGTTGGTATTGGTACAAAGAAATTTTGTAAAGATGTTATCTTGAGGTGTGTATTAGTATGTCGCTGCATGATGTCAGTGTTCGCATTTTCGGATAACTTTGGAAATTCATATCTTGTGTTCCGAGTATCGGATTGGTGTTCCATTTGAACCTATGAGGATATCCTATGAAAGTGTTTTCAAATATGGTCGATGCATTCTCATATGGAGGAACTCTAAAGCCGTTTACGGAACTAGAGGCTTTTTGGGTATAAATGATTATTATTGCAGTTGTTCTAGACGAGGTCAAGCATAATATGTTATTGGCGAATAAGTTGAGAAATGAGATCTTCGCATGAAAAGTATAGTCGTTCATCATTTCAAGTATGGTATGTTTCATGTGAAGAAAGTTTTATAGAACTAAAGAAAATATTGACGACTGCTCCGGTATTGGTTTTGCCTAATCCGTGTGAGTCATTTGTAGTGTATTATGAATGCGTCTAAGATGGGACTTAGTGGTGTGTTAATGCTGAATGGACAATTGCTAATGCTTCTAGACGACTCATAGTTCATGAGAGGAATTTTTCTACGCGTGACTTAGAGTTAGCAGCGGTGGTGTTTATGTTGAAGATTTGGAGACATTGTCTTTTTGGTTCTAGATTTGAAGTATTTAGTGACTGTAAGAGTTTAAAGTATTTATTTGATCATAAGGAATTGAATATGAGACAACGAAGATGGTTGGAGTTGTTGAAAGATTATGATTTCGGTTTGAATTATCATCCAAGTAGAGCTAATGTCATGGCTGATGCTTTAAGTCGAAAGACTTTACATATGTCGGCAATGATGGTTAAAGATTATAATTAATCGAACATTTCAGAGATATGAGCTTAGTTTGCGAAGTGACACCGAAGAGTGTTATGTTGGGGATGTTGAAGATTAACAATGATTTTCTGGACAGTATCAAAGAAGCTCAGAAGTTAGATGTGGAATTGGTAGATTCCGTGGTTGGACTCGATCAGTCTGAGAATGATGATTTCAAGTTAGATGTGCAGGGTGTGTTAAGATTCCGTAATCAAATTTTCATTCCTAATGATGCGGAGATGAAGAAATTAATTCTTGAGTTGGAGGATACTTAACCTTTGTGTGAGGCTAAGTGAGTGTAATGGGGACCGTGTAATATATTGAGCGTTGGTGTCTCATCGACAAAATCGAATGAGAGGGAAATTATGGGAGTATTTGTAAACCTCATTGGATATTATTGGATTATGGTGCGTTAGGTGACTTGAGTACAAGTTCTAAAGGAACACTATTATAGTTTGGTAACGATGGTTTATCCTCCATTATGGTTGTCGGCTATTTATTGACAAATTGAGGAACTGATCACCCTTAATCTCTTATTGACAAGAGATGAGATCGTGTTGGATGGTATAAACTTGTCTTGCTATCTTAATTGTGTGTAAAGTGATTGATGTATATCGTGAGAATAGTCGCTCACCAGTTTGTGTGAATTAATAGAGGAGTGGCTAGGAAAGAATTGAGACGTATTGAACAATTTGGAATAGCGGGTTTATATGCGAGCTAACGTCACAAAGTGAAAGGTTGGGAATATCAAGTGAACAATGATTTTATGGTGGGTGTTAAAGAAAGTCTGAAACTAGGTTGAGACTTGTGAATCATATAGTTGACAAAAATTTGAATGAGGACGGTGACTTAAGATGGATGATCAGAGTTGCGCAGCTGAAGCATGATGTGGCACAGTTGTATGCATGTACGACTCGTTAGAAGTGAAAGACTAAATATCAGAAGCCTATGAGAATAATATGTCTTGTTCTAAGCACGAGCTCGTACCCACCTAAGGTAAGGCTCAAGGGGAATGGAATTCTTGTGTCCCAGCGTCTTACTATCCACTTTGTTCACCATCCTCCAAGCTCGGATGAACCTCTGGCGGTAGCTTTGATCGTCGCTCTCGTAGTCGAATACCACTCCTTGGATAAGCATCTCATGTGGAATATCTCTTTGGGCGTAACCAAACTGTCGTAAGGCTAAGCAGGGGTTGTAAGTTATACCTCCTCTAATGCCAAGCAAGGGGACATTAGGGAATTCTCCATAACAGTCAACGACAATAGCATTCTCCAAGGATCGAGAACACCAATGAGCATCTGAATTTCTGAGCATCATCAGCCTATGGGACCATCTCAAACCTTGCTCGTTCTTCAACACAGATCAGGGAAGATGCGAAATAAACCATCTTGTTAAGAGAGGAGTAAAACACATGAGAATCCCTCTCTTTCTCATAGTGCGAGAATGAAAAAGAATGTAGGATATCTCCCAACAAAGTAGGCACTGGGTTGCGAGATATGAAGATTTTGACAGCATTTACATCTATGAGTTGGTCAGGGTTTGGAAACAAAACCATCCCATAGATGAGAAGGTCCACAATTTCTTCAAAAGCTTGTAAGTCCAAGGAGTTCCAACAATCTTGAGCTTTCTCAAACAAGAACTTGGCCAAGAAACCTTTGACACCACTTCTTGTTTCCCAATTGGTTATGACATCAGATTGTTGTAAGTGTAGTGCTTGGGCAATCTCCTCAGGCTTTGGATCTCTTTCCGTACCGTTGAAGGGTAGTTAATTGAGAATGGGAATCCTCAAGAGTTGTGAGAATTCTTATAGAGTAGGCACAAGTTGATAATCAGGAAAAGTGAAGCAATGGTGTAGAGGATCAAAGAATTGGAAGAGCACCTTCATCATATCTTCATCAGTGTTGGAGGTAACCAAGTTTAGGAGGCGACCATGTCTTTCGGTGAATGAAGAATTTTCAGGGACCCTTGATGCTAACTCTTTGAGTTGAGGAGGAATCCTTACGAGATTGACTTGGATATTATTCCTGCAGATAGAAGCCATGTCCTACAAAACAGAACAAAGATAAATCCCAAAAATCCTTGAAATGGTTAGTGAGAATGAGTATGATGTTATGATGTCTATGTATAAGTAAGTATATACAAACAAGGCAAACAAGTCCTTAGATTTAGTCTTGCATGGAGTCTCATAGGTAAGTACCCTCTTGAAGTTTAGTTGGCTAAAACCTGTCCTAGAAATAGTAACTGGGTTCTAAAGGATCTCAATATCACTGGTCTTTCTTCTCGGGCATTGTTTCAGCGCAAGCCTCTTTCACAGCGACCGAAATATCCCAAAAAGCTAAACCTCAATGAGTGTAGTATCGAGCATCTATCAGCTTCGGACTGCACCAAAGTCGGTCATCTCACTACGTCCTAATGGCCAAGTTGGTCAAGTAAAGGTTCTTAAGTCAGTTAGTGCTTTATGACATCACTCAGCGGCCCTGTATTCTCCTTGACTACTCAAGGGCTACCGGTACCCATAAATATGTCACACTAACGTAGATATTGCTTAGACCATGTCGGTATACCCCACACAGTTTCCACAACGTATTGCTACTTACCTATAAGATATCCCAAATTTGGGTAGAGGATTTAAACAAGCCCAAACAAGGAACGAAAATGTAAAGCAAACAAATCAAACAATGAAAGCAAGTAAAGATGATCTAGCCCTAAGTTAACCCTGTTTTTAAGTCTTTTCCCCAGCAGAGTCGCCAGTTCTGTAATACGGTGGGAGAACTGACTTGGGTGTTTTTCATTTTATCGCAAATGTTACCGTTAGCAAGAGTCTCCACCGACTTTTCTTTTATCCAAAAGGAAAGGCTGAAAAGAACAAGAAAGACCTTTGAGATTATTTCTTGAGTTCGAGGGATAGATTATGAAAAGGGAAGGTATTAGCACCCTTTTCATCCATAGTTATCTACGGGCTCTTAGTTACTTGCTAGATCACTTGCTTTTGTTTGAAAAATGTGCTTTGTGTGGTTTTAGAAAGTATTTTGAAAAGGAGCCTTCGTTTAGGCAAAATTTGTAATAATTCTCGTTCGTAAGAACATATACAAAGTGTTGAGCTTTTGAAAATATTTCATGTTTGGAAAATGTTTTGAAAGTATTGGTGTTTTTTTTTGAAAATAACAAGGATGTTTTGATTTGAAAATGAGCAAGCAACTAGGAATAATCTACCTACTCAAAAGTCTTAGTTCATTTCTTCATTTCCTTTGATATTGCTATATTATTATTGATTTGGTAAGAAGCCTTATCTTTGGATGTAAAGGGACGGGCGTGGGTCATCGTATATCCATGATATCAATGTTGTGAGATATCTTAGCATTACTTTTTGAGGGACTAAGATCATTTTGAAAGGCAACATAGATAGCGTCATCGAGGGACTATGATCTTGTATTTTTTATTGCTTTTTGCTAAGATACCCCACATGCATAACATGGCCATTTTGGTAATCCAACAAAGTGGAATTACTCTAAGGGTGTAAGTGTGCAAGTGTTTTTTTATTTACATGTTTGTTTATCTTGAATTAGGGTTTGCTAACCTGTTGATTTTATCTTTCTATACAAACCCTAGTTTACTAGCATTTATATAAAGCGATAAATTGCGGAAAGTAAAAATACTAAGCTATTACATCATTAGGGGAGGGGGTATACAAATTTACAAATGGGGATTTGCAAGAAAATTAAACCTAATTAACTATTACAACCATATTTAATATTGTACAAAGAATTGAAAATAAAATGCAAGAATGTAAATGTAAATGGAATTATTTTTTATTTTTTTTAATGAAAAGGTTTGATTTTTGACCTAATTAAAGAAAATGATTAATGAAAATTAAATGAAATTAACTTAAACTAATCAAGAAAAGAATTTAACTTAAAAAGGATTTTTAGGGTTTTTAAGAAAAAGGTTTTAAATTAATAAAAATAAAATGAGAAAATTAATTAATTAAGAGAAACCTAAGTTCTAAATTAATTTTAATTAAGAAAATAGAATAATATAATAAATAAACCTAAGTCTAAATATTTATTAATTTAAAAAAGAAATTAATTTGTTTAAGAAATGTTTTTAGTCTTTTTGTTTCATAAAGAAAAATAAAATGTGTAAATGAGCATTTTTTAATATTTAAATAAATAAATAAAATATTTTTAGATTTTTTATTAATAAAAATAATAATGATAATAATAATAGTAATAAAAATAATAAAAGAAACTGAAATAAAATAAAAAATAAAATGATAAAAGAAAATAAATGGGTCAGGTGTGCAAAAGTAAACAGGGGTTAGCAAAAGAAAAAAAATGGAAGGCCCATCTGTTTGGAGGCCCAGCGCCTGTTTCAAACAAAAAAAAGAAAGAAAAATATGAAAAGAGCCAAAAGGGTACCACTGGGGCTCGAACCCAGGTCCCAAAGGTTAACAGACGCGCGCTTTACCACTGGGGTGACTATACATCCGTTAATATTGGTGAAATAATAAACATATAACACAAATCAAGTCCTGAATGAACTTCATCTTCAACCTCCAGCCATGAATCCTGTAACTCATTCATTTCTCATCCATTCACAAAACTTCCAACATCAAACTTGTTAGAAAATTCCTCACGATTCTGAATATGTAAATAACTTAAGCTAATTCTCAAAGATGAGCATGAATTTCTAAAAGTACCAAATCCTGACCTAAATATTTCAGCAAGTTCAAACTCAAAATTCTCACTACTCAAGCAATATAAATGAAATCTATGGACATGTATAGTTTCAGGGCAATGATGTCTACATTTTATCTTCACAAATGCAAGCCTAACAATGCCTAAATGAGAATATAGAATTTCAAGAAAAATACCTCAAAAATGGAAACCGTGAAATGAGTTTGAGCTTGATTCAAGGTGCTGTAATGATCATGTTAGCTTCCTTGAGTCTCTAGGAAGCTAATGCAATGCTTAGCTTGAGTTGATAGTGGATGAAATGGCCTAGGGAAGTTGTTGTACCCCAAAATTTTCCATCCCATATTTCTCATAACATTTCAAGAAGGATCCTCAAGTTGCTCAAGGTAGTCCAAGGGTTGGCCAGACAAGCTCTCTCCTAAGGCAGTCTACCTCAAATTAGGGTTTCATGTTGCATCAAGATGCTTGAGTCCAAGTAATCCCAAATGCTCAACATTGTCCTAATATGTTCTCAAGATCATCCATGTCAAGTTTCAAGCCTTGCAAAGGAAGTTTGCTCAGTCAATTGCTCAAAGGTCCAAAAATCGATTGTGCTAGGGCAAAAGTCAACTGTGACCCATATACAGTCAAACTTCAAGATTTTTTGTCAACATTCTTATTTTGAAGGATATTTCATCATTTTATCAAGGGTTGATCATGATTCATCAAGGATTGCTCATAATTCATCAAGATTCAAAAGTTGCTAAATTAAGGTTTTGTAGGAAAAGTCAACCCAACTTTGACCAAGCATAACTTTCTCATACTTTATGAGAAATGACCCATCCAAATCTCATTTTGAATAGGATGCAATTCCCTACAATACATATTCAGCTCCCAAGTTCAAAATATGCATTCACAAGAAGTTATGAATTTGGACATTATAGGTCATTTTGAAAAGTCAACAAAAACACTTTTTTTGTCAAAGCTTCATACATGAGCGTGGAATATCAGAATGAGATGCGACCAAAAGGTTTGCTTAGAGGACATCCCAAGATTTCTAAAAAGTCCAAAAATACCTCCAAAGAGTCAAAATTGATGAAGTTATGCATTGTTGAAGTTGACCTTTTTTGCAAAATTGCCAAAAGTTAACTATGCCCAAAACTTCAATTTTTGCCAAATGGGCCCATTCTTTTTCACTTGTTTTGAGTTGGCAACATAGTCCACGTGCTCTAGCCTTTTCCACTTGTCCATATCTTATTTTTATTATTTAATTTGGTTTTTATTTGAATTAATTCAATTTAAATCAAATTAAATCAAATAAAAATCCAAAACATTGATAACAAGGGATTTTGTGATGATTTCAGGTCTTATTACACAACTAGGATCAATCAAACTCGTATCAAGGCATATGTGTACAAAGAGATTGGATTTGGACCAATTTTGGAAAGCTTTAAAGAAGAATCAAATCAAATATCAAAGGCATTGAAAGAAGAAGATTTGGATGCAATTTGCAACCCTAATCCCTTCACTAATACATAAGGAGGCGAGGCAGATCAAAAGGAAGGTTGGAAGGAGGCGTGAGAGCAAGAACAAAATTTAAAAAAAAACAAGCAAAAAGTGTGAGATCGAATTGGTGGTTAGAGGTATCTTCAAGGCTCGAGACCTCTCCCAATCGTTTCCTGGCACTCTCAGGAACCTAAAGCAATCGAAACCAATCGTTTTCAAGCCCTCACACGCACTGTAAGTCCGTAACGGTATCACCATCTTCTTGAAT
This sequence comes from Vicia faba, assembly GCA_948472305.1. Lineage (NCBI taxonomy): Eukaryota > Viridiplantae > Streptophyta > Magnoliopsida > Fabales > Fabaceae > Vicia > Vicia faba. Next base: position 361,839,761 of record OX451738.1, read on the forward strand.
TCAAATAGCTTTATTCTTGCATCCATAGTGTAAAATAATTGCATATTCTTGATCACCATGATGTTTGCAAACTTTCTACAATAGCCAATTGCATTTTAATGAGCTGAATCAAAATCCACCATTGTTAGGGTTTCCAGTTTGGTTTTAGGGTTTTTATTTTCAGGGACAATTGGCCTTAGTAATGGATACCATTGTGTTAAGAAGAAGGAGACGGGTCTAACCATGGCCTTGGTGGTCGTTTATATTACCTGTGGAGGATTTTGGAAATGCACAGACCTGTAGCAACGGACTTTGTCCGTAGGTATAGGTATCTCAACTTTTAGCCACGACACAAGCACAGGGATGAAGGCGTGTCACTCCCCCATAGGCTTATTCAAATATGGCGCGTTTTTTTAATATATTATCCACTAACTTTTTTTTCCTTATATTATATTTGTGTCTTGGCATATGTACAAAAACAACTAACAGCCCAGCTGGTCACAAGCCATTGGAATTTGCCTTCAGGACCTGGGTTCGAATCCCAGGCCCCCCTATTTCTCTATATCATTTTATTTCAGGTTATCATATGCATGCGCAGTCAAGAGATCCACCATACTCCTTCCTCATCAAAGTGTCAGATGGCCAGATGGCCAGATCTGGTGGCCACCATTGAAGGCACACCATAGACCAAGTCAATGCATATGCATTGGATTGCAAAAGTCAAAACGGATCTCATATTTGGGCCCAGGAAAATTGCTATGCACACCCTATTCAGGCCCATCTCTCTCTTTCTCTTTTGTTTATATTTTCATTTAACTATTTATTTATTTTATTTACTAACCAAAAACAATTTTATTTTTTATCAAAAAATCACCAAAAAATATTTTTGTGTCCAAATAAATTTAGAATTTTATTTTTCATCAATAAATATTAATTAATTTAATTAGGTTAATTTTAGATAACTTTCATTTATTTTGCAAATAATTAAAATTAATTAGAATCAATAGGTTTTTATTACTAACTTAATTATTTTATTTCTTTCCTAAAATAACCAAAAATCCAAAAATATGACATTTAATTATTTTTCATTAACTAATTTAATAACCAATTAATTTAGTATTTAATTTTAGGATTTAATTTCTTTTCTTAAAAAAAATAATATTAAAAAAACAACAAAAAACATTTTCTTTTAATTAGGAGGGTCAAAACCCTAATTTCGCATTCGATTTAATTTCGCATCGCGCGCTTTATTATTATTTTATCCAATTATTGTATCTGCTCCTGGTTTGTAATAATTTTAATTAGGACATTTATTTATTTTTTCCGCTTTTAAATTTTAAAGGGTTTGTTTTTGGCGATGTAAATACCCGACGCCTTGTAATAACGTTGTTTAAATTCCGCACTTTTAATTCTGCAAATATTCAACTGTTAGATGTTTGATAATATGGTTTACATGACAAAAATGAATGTCTAAATTTAAAACAGTTAGATCACCCTAAACATGTGCAAAGATAAATAATCTGAAACTGACACACTCGCACATACGCACTCATAGGGTACACTCCCACTTGGTTGCCTTCGTAAACGGTCATTGAGTATAGGTTATTTTAGAGGTCGCCCTCTTGTCTAAAAGATCATAAGTTTCCTCGGAAAGGTTGCCTCGGATATTATTGCCTCAGATAGATGATCTAAGACATTAGGGTTACCACTAAGGCGTCCTAACATTGCTTTGGTGACCGTATGTCCCTCTTTCGAATTGACCCTCAAACTCCAACGACGGTGCTACCTACTCACTAATAGTAGGATAACATTGTCTAAAGGAAACAAACATGGAACGATTCCTTTTTCGAGTAGGTAGATTAGTTCTTAAGTACTTGCTCTTTCAAAACAAAACTTTTTCACACTTACACTTTTACAAACAAGTTTTCAAAAACACTTCATTACACTATTGAGGACAGAAGCAAGGGTTAAATCGAAGTTAAAACAAAAAACTTTTCAAAACCCACAAAACACAAAGAAAACAATTTTGAAAACAATGAGAAAGTACCTAAAAGCCCGTGGAAAACCACTGATAGAAAGGGTGCTAATACCTTCCCTTTCTATAATCTACCCCCGTACTCAAAAATATCTCGAAAAAGGAATTTTTTCTGTGCTTTTTTCCTTTCCTTGTTGGATAAAATAAAAGTCGGTGGCGACTCTTGCTTACCGCGACATTTTGCAAACACAAATGCAAAACGCAAACCAGCATTCTTCAAAATAGTCAGTTCTTCCACCGTATCACAGAACTGGCGACTCTGTTGGGGAGAATATAAGTGGGGTATACCTTAGGAATAGTTCATATTGTTTTTAATTGTTTGATCTGTTTGCTTTACTTTTGTGGGCTTGAATCGGAGTTACTATAGATCCTAACCCGGATCTGGGGAACACCTTTTAGGTAAGTAGCAATAGACTGTGAGGGAACTGTACAACGTAGATCGATACGGTTGAAGCAGTAGCTACGTTGGTGTGACACTTTAGTTTGTACCGATATCCCTTGTGGAAGAACAAGGAGAATATAGGTCTGCTAAGGGGTCATTAAGCACCAACTGACCTTAGAACCTATAATTGACCAACTTGGCTATAGAAAAGTAGCAGTATACTACACTCATTGAGACCAAACTCCCGCGATGATTCCGGCCGCAAGAAAAGGTTGCTAAACTGGAATTATGACCGATCGAGGGTGGTCAGTGATATTGAGATCCTCTAGAACCCGGTTACTATTTCTAGGACAGGTTAAACCAACTAAACTGAAAGAGGGTAGTACCTAAACTCCATGCCAGTATGAAACCTAAGGGCTATTGTGTGACTTGTTTGCCCTTACCATGTTTGCTATCTGTGAATACCTGTGATGTGTTTCTATCATGACATCATGCATCATGACATTGCATGCATATTGCATTGGACTAACCATTTCAAATACCAATGGGATTCATCTTTGTTCTGTTTTGCAGATCATGACATCTATGCGTAGAAACACTATTCGGATCGGCTTTGTACAGGTTCCTACTCAACTTAGAGATTTGGTTTCAAAGGTTCCTGGAACTTCCTCTTTTTACAGAAGACATGGTCACCTCCTCAGTCTAGTCACTTCCAAGCTGGATGAACAGATGATGGGCGTCTTATTCCAGTTATTTGATCCATTATACCACTTCTTCACTTTCTCGGACTATCAGTTGGTCCCTACTTTGGAGGAGTTCTCTGATATACTCGGCATTTCTATTCTAGAGCAGACCCCATTTACAGGTTTGGAGACAGCTCCTAGGCCGGAGGATATTGCCTCAGCCCTCCATCTTACAAGGGTTGATGTGGTGTCTAATTGGGAAACTCGAAGTGGGATAAAAGGCTTCTTGGCTAAGTTCTTGGTTGATCAGGCTAATCAGTTCTGGGACAGTTTAGACTTTCAAGCGTTTGAAGACATCCTAACTCTTCTCATTTATGGCCTAGTTCTGTTCCCAAATTTAGATTCTTTTGTTGTCGTGAATGCAATGAAGATATTCATGTCCCGTAATCCAGTGCCCACTCTCTTGGGTGACATCCTGAATACTCTCTATGCCCGTACTACTCGGAAATGGGGAACCCTTATGTGTTATGCACCATTGCTGGTGAGGTGGTTTATTTCTCACCTCCCCAAATCTGTTTTGAAGAACGAGAAAGGCATGGGTTGGACCTACCGGATTATGTCCCTTGCTCATAAGGACATCATCTGGAGTACTAAATACATGGAAGAAGTAGCTATTATTGATCGCTGTGGGGAATACCCCAATGTTCCATTGCTGGGAATCAGAGGAGGGATCACCTATAATCCTTGTTTGGCCTTACGATAGTTTGGGAGAGCTAGGAGGGACGGACCTCATGAGTTGCTGCTTCCAAGCATTGTCTTTGACTTCCAGGGAGATGTTGAGGGACATCGCCGCAGATTCATACGAGCTTGGGATATGGTCAATAGGTCTGATCCGCATGAGCTAGGCATGAAGACTTCTCTTCCGATGGAACCATATCTCTGGTGGGTTCGAGCCCGTGCTCAAAAGCTCGGGATGCCATACGAAGTTGTTTTGCCTGTGATAGTTGAGCATGATGATGATGAAGGGGTTCCTCCTACCATCCTCCATCCATACATGCCTACTGACATTGGAGCATTAAAGAGGTCTTAGATCCAGCTAAGGGAAGAACGTGATACTTACAGAGAAAAGTATCATGAGCAGGAGCGGAAGATCCTGAGGCTTACAAGGCAGCTGGAGAATGAGAAGGTCCTCAACGACTATGTCAGCACCAAAGGAAAACGACCGTGGGAGCGCTGATTGTCTTTTATTGTTTTTTATCTTAGATTTGCTTTTTAGTATTTCCTTTTGTAACGCCTTAAAGGCATCTATTAAACATTGATTTCAAGTTTTTATCTAATAAAAGTGTGTTTCATTTTGGTTTACGAATTTGAATCTCCAAAGTCTTTGAAATCATATCATACGCATTCCATTCCCATGCACCTCATTACAGGTACCCTTACAGGTTTCTCATCTTCTTCGCTGTTTATTTCAGCAAACATGTCTTCTGAAACATCAACTGATCAAGCCATCAAGGCCCTGCAAGCTCAAAATGCTCAGTTCCAGGAAATGTTTATGAACTTGGCTAAGGGTCAGCAAGATCTGAAGACTCTTATTTTAAAGGATAAGAAGAAGAAGAAGAATACGGTCCTCCTGAACATGGGTCACAGGTTTGGGAACAAATTAAGACAGGATGTTGATTTATATCACTCATTTGGAGGGGGAGAGAACCAAGAAGAAAGGAGGGCTCCTAGCCCTGTGGTTTCTGACAACGAGACTGACTTTGATGAAGACCAGTATCCTCCGGCTGAGGATAGGTATAAGCAACTCGAAGATTGGTTGAGCCCAATGGAAGTCCAGAAGGTACCTGGGTTGGACTTCATAGATTTGGGTTTGGCATCTCGGGTGGTGATTCCCCACAAGTTTAAAGCACCAGACTTTGCTAAATACGACGGGGTCTCCTGCCCAAAGCTACACCTTCGCTCGTATGTTAGAAAGATTCAACCATACACTGCCGATAAGAACCTCTGGATCCATTTCTTTCAATATAGTCTTTCAGGGACTCAACTTGAATGGTTCTACCAACTGGAAGGAGCTAACATCCATAACTGGGAGGACCTTGCTGCTGCTTTCTACAAGAAGTACCAGTACAATTCCGACCTTGCTCCCACACGTACCCAACTTCAGGGTATGTCTATGGGTGCGAGCGAAGGTTTTAAAGACTATGCTCAGAAATGGAGGGACCTTGCTGGGAGAGTACAACCCCCTCTGAATGATAGGAAGTTAGTGTATATGTTTCTTGGGACCTTGTCTGGTCCATATTTCAACCATTTGATCGGTAACTCATCGTCCGAGTTTACTGAGCTGATAATGACTGGGGAGAGAGTTGAGGTCGGTATCAAGAGCGGGAATATACAGAAGGGTGCTTCGTCAAGCACATAAAAGAAGCCCTTCAAGAAAGAGTCTAGTGCAGTTTACAGCTCTAGAAACCAAAATAGACCTGAGCGTCTCCAAGCGGTTAATGCGGTGGTTATATCAAGGCCTGCTGGTGCCCCACAATGCAACAATCAGCCAAGAGCAGAGAAGCCGTAGAGACAATTTACTCGGCTCAGTATGACCCTGTCTCAAATTCTGCCGCAGTTGTTGAAGACTAACTTGGTGATTCCGAAGGAGGCTCCAAAGAACTCCAACACCATATCACCGCTGTACAATCCAAACGCCCGCTGTGCTTATCACTCTGATAGCCCAGGGCATGATACCAACGGTTGTTGGGCTTTGAAGAATAAAGTGCAGGATCTGATTGATGCTAAGGAGATTGAGTTCGAAGCGCCGGAAAAGCCTAATGTTATGACTGCTCCTATGCCCAAGCATGGAGTGAATGTTGTAGATGATGACTCGTTTGTGACTTCCGTAAAAGACATTGCTACTCCATTGATGACTGTAAAGAAGAACCTTCTGTTAGCCAGTTTATTTCCAGGCTGTGGCGAAGGTTGCCATCTGTGTTCCGTCCTACCTACTAGTTGCCATCTATTGAAGTCAGGTGTCCAACGCCTGATGGATAACAAATAATTCTGTTTGAGAAAACTTTGGTTCCATTGATTCCTTTTGAAGATGTTTCTATAATCACCATTTCCGCCAATTCTTCCAAGGCTTCCTCGAGAAAGCCTGTTAGAATTACATCTGTTTCGAGAATTGCTCCATTGATCATTACCATTCCTGGACCTATCTCTTACACGTCAGATAAGGCTGTCCCGTGGCACTATGGGGCTGACGTGTATTATCATGGGGTTAAACAAGATTTGAAGGGTGAAGAGGCTGACACTGACATCAACAATATTGTTGGATCTAGCAAGGTCACCCGCAGCGGAAGACTTTTCTCTCCTGAAATTTCCCCACCAACTGTTTGGAAACCTGTTGTTATTACACCTGCCAATACACCTGCTAATGTCCCTGTTCATGTTCCAATCCTTACCCCTGTCTGAGTCATCTGACACTCGGGGCAAAGGGATCACCGGTGAGCCTGCCCGGACGGAGGCACCGAAGAAGATTAATGTTGAAGCCTCTAGACAAGAGATAGAGGAAATTTTGAAGATCATCAAAAAGAGCGACTACAACGTAGTCGAACAACTGGGGAAAACCCCGTCAAAGATCTCTATGTTGTCTTTATTGCTATGTTCAGAAGCCCATGCTAAGGCTCTGATTGCTTTTCTAAAAACTGCACATGTGCCGCAGGAGGCATCTGCTGACCAGTTCAAAGACTGCATGGCTAGTTTGACTGCTGATAACGGGTTGGGTTTCTCCGACGCAGACTTGACTGCCAAGGGGAAGAATCACAATGACGCTCTACATGTTTCAATCGAGTGCAGAGGCACTACTCTGGCTCACGTGTTGGTGGATACTGGGTCTTTGTTGAATATTTTACCCAAGAAAGCATTAGACTGGTTGGACTGTGAAGGGTTGGTACTAAAACCAAGCAATATTGTGGTTAGGGCCTTTGATGGGTCCAAGAGGATGGTACATGGAGAAGTGGATATTCCTGTAAAGGTTGGTTCCCAGAATTTTGCGTCTACATTCTATGTGATGGAAATTCGGCCGTCTTATTCTTATTTGTTGGGTCGCCCGTGGATCCACAAAGCTGGGGCAGTAACTTCCATGCTCCACCAGATTCTGAAATACCCAGTGAAGGGGAAAATTGTTACAGTAGGAGGAGAAGAGGAGTACATGGTGAGCCACCTCAACTCTTTCCGGTATGTGGAAATGGACGGGGAGTTCATCGAAACCCCGTGCCAAAACTTTGAAGAAGTACCCCAGACACTGGCGTCGACTGAAACGGTTGCTGAAGATCCTCCAATGAAGATGGCGTCCCTCAAGGATGCCCGGGCTGTTGTTGAAAAAGGTGGGTGTGCGAATTGAGGCCAACTCCCTGACTTTACACACAAGACTGACAAGTTTGGTTTGGGTTTTACTGTAGAAGCTTAAAAGGCCGTTCGGCATGCGCGGATTGGAAGACCTCCCATGTTTATCACTAATTCGGGAGTGAATGCGATTGAAGACGATGATGAAGAGTTTGATATTGACAGCTGGATTTACCCGACAACCGACGGTGGATTAAGCAATTGGACGGCAAAGGACTTCGTGCCAATTTCTTCTATTACCCAGTAATGAGACTTTTGTTTTGAGTTTGTAACAAACAATTTTTTAAACTTTACGGCCCAGTGTCTTACCTGAGGCACCGTGGCTTTGTTTGTGAGGGCTTTATATGTGTCATTACCATATATCATTAATAAAAGCATTGGACGTTTCTTGCGTTTCAAATTTTGCGCTCCTTGTTTTTCTTTTCTATCTTGTAAAATAGCTATTTGTCTTACACACACTCACATATACAGGTCTACATCCATTCTGGATCCCACTGATAACGATTCTGCTACTGCCAGTTATGACTTCGAAAGTCCAATCAACCAAGCCGAGGACGAAGGTGAGGATGACTGTGAAGTGCCTGGTGAACTTTCTAGACTGCTACTTCAGGAAGAGAGGGCCATACATCCGCATGAAGAGCCAGTGGAATCAGTGAATCTGGGTACAGAGGTAGACAAGAAAGAGGTCAAGATCGGTGCAAATCTGGGGCCTAGTGTTAAGCAACGGTTGATTCAGATGCTGCGTGACTATGTTGAGATCTTTTCCTGGTCTTATGAAGATATGCCTGAGTTGGATACCGATATTATGGTTCACCGCCTGCCTACCAAGGAAGACTGTCCTCCAGTGAAACAGAAAGTTCGCCGAATGCACCCAGAGATGTCTGAGAAAATCAAGGCTGAAGTTATGAAACAGTTTATGCCGGTTTTCTAGCAGTTACTTCTTACCCGCAGTGGGTTGCCAACGTGGTTCCTGTGCCGAAGAAGGATGGTAAGGTTCGAATGTGTGTTGACTATAGGGATCTGAACAGGGCGAGTCCCAAGGATGATTTCCCTCTGCCTCATATCGACGTTCTGGTTGACAACACCGCACAACATAAGGTCTTCTCCTTTATGGATGGTTTCTCCGGTTATAATCAGATTAAAATGGATCCCGAAGACATGGAGAAGACAATGTTCGTCACACAGTGGGGTACCTTTTGCTAGAAAGTCATGCCTTTCAGATTGAAGAATGCTGGGGCAACATATCAGTGCGCCATGGTCGCTTTGTTCCATGACATGATCCATCATGAGATTGAGGTATACGTTGATGACATGATTGCAAGATCCCAGACTAAGGAAGAACATCTTGACCACCTTCAGAAGTTATTTGACAGGTTGAAGTTGTATAAGCTGAGGTTAAACCCGAACAAGTGCACCTTCAGGGTGAGATCTGGTAAGCTGTTGGGTTTCATCGTAAGTGATAAAGGTATTCAGGTGGATCCTGCAAAGGTGAAGGCTATACAGGAAATGCCATCTCCCTGAACTGAAAAAGAAATCAGAGGCTTTTTGGGACGGTTTAATTACATTTCCCGATTCATCTCACACCTGACTGCTACTTGTGAGCCAATCTTCAAGCTACTGAAGAAAGATCAAGTGGTAAGATGGAATGATGAATGTCAGGCCGCTTTCGAAAGGATCAAAGAATATCTCCAATAGCCACCCATTCTGATGCCTCCAATTGAAGGGAGACCTTTGATCTTATACTTGACAGTACTCGATAATTTAATGGGGTGCGTGCTGGGGCAGCATGACGAGTTTGGCCGAAAAGAGCATGCTATTTATTACCTTAGCAAAAAGTTTACCGACTGCGAGACCCGATACTCGTTTCTTGAGAAAACTTGCTGCGCTTTGGCATGGGCTGCTCGCCGGCTGAGACAGTATATGCTGACTCACACTACCTTATTGATATCAAAGATGGATCCAATCAAGTATATCTTTGAGAAGCCTGCCTTGTCTGGAAGAATAGCGAGATGGCAGATGATCTTGACTGAATATGACATTCAATACACAACCCAAAAGGCAATCAAGGGAAGTGTGTTGGCAGATCATTTGGCACATCAGGCAGTGGATGATTACCAGTCCATGAACTTTGAATTTCCGGATGAGAATATCATGATAGTGACTGACTGTGAAGAACCTGGACCAGATGAAGGACCTGAGGAGGGATCCCGATGGTCTATGTACTTTGATGAAGCTTCAAACGCTTTGGGTAATGGCATTGGCACCGTGATCATATCTCCTAAAGGCTCTCATACCCCGTTTACCGCCCGACTATGTTTCAACTGCACCAACAATATGGCGGAGTATGAAGCGTGCATCATGGGTCTTCGAGCAGCAATTAACCTAAGGATTAAGTTCTTAAGTGTATTAGGAGATTCCACTCTCGTGATCATCCAGATCAAAGGCGAGTGGGATACGAAACACCCAAATCTTATTCCTTACAAGGAGTATGTATTGACCTCGCTTCCCCACTCCGAGGAGATAACCTTTAAACACTTCCCTAGAGAGGAGAATCAGTTAGCGAACGCGCTAGCTACAATGTCTTCTATGTTCAAAGTTAATTAGGACAATGAGGCTCCCCGGATTACCATTGAAAGGTTGGATGAACCTGCACATTGCTGTGACATTGAGACTGAAGAGGTAGCAGATAAACCCTGGTTTCATGAGGTGAAGAGGTACCTTGAGGCTCAGGAATACCCCGAGGGTGCATCTGTTAATGATAAGAAGTTTCTGAGGAGGTTCGCGGCGAAATTCTTCATCAGTAACGGTATCCTTTACAAGCGTAACCATGATTCAACCTTACTGCGATGTGTGGATAAGAACGAGGCAGAAAGGATTATGATAGATTTACATGAAGGTACTTTTGGAACTCATTCCAGTGGACACACCATGGCAAAGAAAATCCTACGGGCAGGATATTATTGGTCCACTATGGAAGCCGACTGTTATCAACATTCTCGGACCTGTCACAAGTGCCAAGTCTATGCTGATAAGGTACGCATACCTCCAGTTCCTCTGAACATCTTGATAGCTCCTTGGCCTTTTGCAATGTGGGGCATTGATATGATTGGTGAGATCAGACCTACGGCGTCCAACGGGCATCGTTTCATCCTGGTAGCAATTGATTACTTTACGAAGTGGGTTGAAGCAGCTTCCTTTGCTACTGTAACCAAGAATGTCGTGGCACGTTTCATTAGGAACAATCTGATATGTCGATACGGTGTACCCGAGAGGATCATTACGGACAATGGTACAAATCTCAACAATAAAATGATCACTGAGCTCTGCAAACAGTTCAAGATACAGCATCACAACTCTTCTCCCTACCTACCGAAGATGAATGGGGCTGTTGAAGCGGCTAATAAGAACATTAAGAAGATTGTGCAGAAGATGACGGTGACATACAAAGACTGGCACGAGATGTTACCATTTGCTCTTCATGGGTACCGTACCTCAGCGCGGACGTCAATAGGGGCAACCCCCTATTCCTTGGTATATGGTATGGAGGCAGTCTTGCCTATTGAAGTCCAGATACCCTCTCTTCGGATTATGAAGGATGCAGGTTTGAGCAAAGATGACTGGATCCAGACCCGGCTTGATCAGCTGAACTTAATCAACAAAAAGAGACTTACTGCTATTTGTCATGGTCAGACGTATCAAAAGCGGATGATCAAGGCATTTAACAAGAAAGTTAGACGACAAGAGTATCAAGTTGGGGATCTGGTGATCAAGCGCATCATCCTACCTCAAGGTGATCCCAGGGGCAAATGGACCCCTACTTACGAAGGTCCATTTGTGGTTAAGAAATTTTCTCAGGAGGAGTTATGATTCTAACCACCATGGATGGTGACGACCTTTCTCACCCTGTCAATGCAGACATAGTGAAAAAATACTACGCATAATCAACGACCTGCTAGGTCGACTGGCCTAGGCAAAAATAAGGGCTTCCCGACGAACCAAAAGGGTTCGAGCAAAAATAAGGGATGAAAATGAAAAAATTTGTACACCCGACAAGTCAAAAACCTGAAAAGGCTGCTTGGGCAAAAAAGGGTATCCCGGTGGACTGAAAACCCGAAAGGGCGGTCCAGGCAAAAATTAGGGATTAAAGCGTAACACTATGTCTTATTGGATCACCTTGCAACCAGACTTCGGTATCGACTATCAAGCTCGGACGACACTAATCAATCTGATCTACCTTCAACCAAGTAGCAAAGTGATGAGATGCTCGAGGACATAAAGGCAATAGTAGAATTGGAACCCAGTGGGATTGTTCACATAGCAATTTTTCTTTCTTTTACACAAAATGTATAAACTATTGTGTTTGATGGCGTTCTCTTACTAGGATGTCAATCTCTTGTACAAAAACGCCTATTTACAGGCCAAACTTCAAAGTCAATACAATTCATTTTCAAAGAAATTTCAAACTATTTTTCCTTTTTCTGTTTTGTTTTGCAAAGAACGTCTAATGTTCATTTTTGATATATGCATTTGAAATTAATTGCTGCTCATGAATATCTACATGCGAAACAAAAGATGATTACTCGTAATATCAGGAGCAGGGGCAATAAGAATTGTCCAAGCTTTACAGTTGCTCTATCCACCAGGTACAAAGGTAGATTCAGCTGAAGAATATGGCTGAGGTACATTCACTCCCCACAGAATAAGAAAAGACAGTAATGGTAACTCTCCCCAGCTGAGGCTCGCAACCACGAATGAGTCAGCAATATTCTCCCCAAGCGGAATTTATCCATCATCAGTATTAGACAACTATCCCCAGCGCAGTCTGGAAAACCTTCCCCAGTGGATTTTGGAGAATCATTCCCAGTAGACTCTGGAAGATTGTCCCCAGTAGAGTCTAAAAGGTTATCCCCGACGAAGTCGCAACTGAAAGGTCATCCCCAGCGGAGTTCATTCCTTTCACAAACAGAAACTCAATCCCCAACAGGGTTCAATATCACTAGCAGCGGTAATTCATCCCCAGCTGAATTTATCAACGGAATCCTCAGCAGAGCATGTCCTCCCCACAGAGCCATCTCCTCATCATGTTATTCCCCAGCAAAGTTATCCTCTCCTGCAGGTTTATTCTCACAATCATCTTCATTCGCTATCCCCAGCGGAAACGAAGAATTCAATTCTTTTCTCAAGCAGCACTCCGGGATTTATTTTCCCCAGCTAAAAACACTACATTTCCATACATCATGACGTGCATACACATCATACAACACAATCTCATTTATTTTGAGAACATCATTGCTTGATACATACCATGCATTACATACAACTAACCTTTACCTTTCAGGAAAGATATAATCAAATTCTCACAAAAGCAAACTATGAAGCCCAGTTTCGACTGGACAATAGTTTAAATCTTCAGCAAGCCGTGAATCCTGGATTACGGCCGGATAACAGCTCAACAAGTTATTGTGAAGCCTGGATTTCGACCAGACAACAATACAAGTTCCTGTGAAACCTGGATTACGACCAGATAACGGTTGAAGAAACTGTGAAGGCTGGATTTTGACCAGATAACAGTAAGTCATACTGTGCAGCTTGGATTACGACCAAACAGCAGTTCACCTGGATAGATACTATGAAGCTCGGATTACGACCGAATGTTAGTAGGCCCAAATTCAAAGGGAAATCCCGGGTTACGACCAGATAGCCATTTGATCTCTTCTAAAGACTGGATTACAACCAGACAAGAAGTAAAGTATTGTGAAGACTGGATTTCGACCAGATAACAGTAAGGGATATTGTAGCTTGGATTACGACCAAACAGCAGTTCACCCGGCCAGATACTATGAAGCTCGGATTACGATCGGATGTTAGTAGGCCTAAAGTCAAAGGGAATCCCGGATTACGACCAGATAGCCATTTGATCTCTTCTAAAGACTGGATTATAACCAGACAAGAAGTAAAATGTTCTGAAGAATGGATTACGACCAGAAAAGAAGTAAAGTGTTCTAAAGACTGGATTACGACCAGATAAGGAGTAAAGTATTGTGATGCCTGGATTACGACCAGACAACAATACGGAACACCATGAAGCCTGGATTGCGACCGAATGACGATAAAAAGACTGAAGCCTAGATTACGACCAGATAGTAGTACAAGACCCTGCAAAGTTTGGATTTTGACCAAATAGCAGTTTTACTTGGACAGTTACTAAGAAGCCCGGTGTCGACCGGATATTAGTGTGCCATAAATTCAAGTTAAGGCCCGGATGCGACCGAGTAACATTTGAATTCCTTATGAAACCTGGATTACGACCAAATAAGAATTGAGAAGTTGCAAAACCTGGATTACGACCGGATAGCAAGTTTTATCTCGTCCCCCCAGTAAGTCACTGTAAGGCCTGGATTACGACCAAGTAGAAGTTGGTCTTATTAGTATGAAGCCTGGACCACGACCAGACAACAGTTCATTTTCACCTAAATCTTAGCGAGATGTTTTCTCAGTTGAATTACGGACAAGCTCCTAAATCTCGATGAAGATGTTTTCTTAGTTGAATTATGGACGAGTTCCTAAATCTCAGCGAGATCTTACCTCAGTTGAATTACGGACAAGCTCCTAAATCTCGACGAAGTTGTTACCTCAGTTGAATTACGGACGAGTTCCTAAATCTCAGCAAGATGTTACTTCAGTTGAATTACGGACGAGTTCCTAAATCTCAGCAAAAATATTTCCTCCGTTGAGTACGGACGATTGAAGTTCCTAAATATCAGCAGAGATGATTCCTCAGTTGAGTACAGGCGATCGAAGTTCCTAAATATCGACAAAGACGACTCACCAGTTGAATTACGGACGACGAAGCTCCTAAATTTCTACTTCTCTCAACAAAGATCAGACTTCCCCAGTAGAATCTTCCACAACAACAGGTATACAAGCTTTCGCTAAGGAATATCTTATGCGATCGACACTCCTTTGGATGGCATCTTTAAGCCCATCTCCCATTAGCAATCCCCAAATGGCATCTGTAAGCCCATTCTCAACATCACAAGACAATTACCACTTCATGCGAGTGCAAATTTCTGGGCACTCTAGTGTTCAATCCTCTTCCACCTTCGGATCACGAAAGTCACGAAAGCCAATCTACATCCTCAGGTTTAAGAAGATTGAACAGGGGAAGTTGTTGTACCCCAAAATTTTCCCTCCCATATTTCTCAAAATACCTCAAGAAAGATCCTCAAGTTGCTCAAGGTAGTCCAAGGGTTGGCCAGACAAGCTCTCTCCTAAGGCAGTCTACCCAAACTAGGGTTTCATGTTGCATCAAGATGCTTGAGTCCAAGTGATCCCAAGTGCTCAAAAATGTCCTAATATGTTCTCAAGATCATCCATGTCAAGTTTCAAGCCTTGCAGAGAAAGTTTGCTCAATCAATTGCTCAAAGGACCAAAAATCGACTGTGCTAGGGCAAAAGTCAACTGTGGCCCACATACAGTTAAACTTCAAGATTTTTGGTCAACATCATCATTTTGAAGTATATTTAATCATTTGATCAAGGGTTGATCATGATTCATCAATGATTGCTCATAGTTCATCAAGACTTAAAAGTTGCTAAATTAGGGTTTTGCAGGAAAAGTCAACTCAACTTTGACCAAGCATAATTTTCTCATACTTTATCAGAAATGACCCATCTAAATCTCATTTTTAATAGGATTCACTTCCCTACAATCCATCTTCAGATCCCAAGATCAAAATATGCACTCACAAGAAGTTATGAATTTGGACATTATAGGTCATTTTGAAAAGTCAACAAAAACACCTTTTTTGTCAAAGCTTAATACACGAGCATGGAATATAAAAATTAGATGATACCAAAAGGGTTTATTAGAGGACATCTCAAGATTTCTAAAAAGTCCAAGAACACCTCCAAAGAGTCAAAATTGAGGAAGTTATGCATTGTTGAAGTTGACCTTTTTTGCAAAATTGCAAAAAGTCAACTATCCCTAAAACTTCAAATTTTGCCAAATGGGCCCATTCTTTTTCACTTGTTTTGAGTTGTCAACATAGCCCATGTGCTCTAGCCCTTGCCACTTGTCCATATCATATTTTTATTAATTATTTGGATTTTTATTTGAATTAATTGGATTTAAATCAAAATAAATCAAATAAAAATCCAAAGCATTGATAACATGGGATTTTGTGTTGTTTCAGGCTTCATTGAACAACTAGCATCATTCCAAATTCGCATCAAAGCTTGTGGGCACAAAAAGATTGGAAACAAGCCATGTTTGGAAAGTTGTTCAAAGCAAATCAAATCAATATCCAAAGCATTGAAAGAGAGGTATTTGGACACAATAATCAACCCTAATGCATTGTCTAATACATAAGGGTTGCGTGCAGATCAAAATGAAGGTTGGAAACAGGCGTGAGAAAGAGAACAAAAACTGAAAAATCAAGGAAAAGTGTGAGACCAAAATCCCACTTAGAGGCATTCTCAAGGCTTGTGAACAGTCCCAATCGTTTCCTGGCATTCTCCACAACCTAAAGCAATCAAAACCAAGCGCTTTCAAGCCCTCCCACGCACTGTAAGTCTGCATCGGTGTCACCATCTTTTTGAATTCGAATAGCTTTGTTCTTGCATCCATAGCGTAAAATAATGGCATAATCTTAATCTACAGAGCATTTGCGAGCTTTTGGCATTGTTCAATTTCATTTATATGTACTGAATCGAAATTCACCATTGTTAGGTTTTTGAGTTTGGTTTTAGGGTTTTTGTTTTCAGGTACAATTAGCCTTCGAAAGGGGTATGGTTGTGATCAGGAAGACGAGATGGACACAACCATGGCTTTAGATTTTGTTTCTATGGCCTGTAGAGGATTTTGAGAGCACCCATCTGTAGCAACGGACATTTGTCCGTAGGTATAAGTGGTTTAACTTTTAGCCACAATCCAAGAACAGGGATGAAGGCGTGTCACTCCCCCATAGGCCTATTCAAATCTGGCGCGCTTTTTGTTACAATTATCCATTAATATTTATTTTCTTATATTATTATTAGTTTGCATTATATTTATTCCAGGTGATCCAATGCACGCTTAAGCTTGATGAGCATCATACTCCTTCAGCATCAACGCGCCAGATGGCCAGATGGCCAGATCTGTTGGCTACTACTGAGGATGCACCAAAGGGCCAGTCAATGCACATGCGCATAATCCAGAAAGTCAAATGGACTTTCTCCAATTGGGCCAGAATTCTTGCTATTGGCACACCACTTTCAGGCCCATCTCTCTCTTTTTTATATTTTGTTTATTTTCATTTAATTATTTATTTATTTATTTATTTATTTACTTAACCAAAAATTATTTTCTTTTTATTAAAAAAATCACAAAAATATTTTTATGTCCAAATAAATTCAGAATTTTTATTTTTCATCAATAAATATTAATTAATTTAATTAGTTTAATTTTAGATAACTTTCATTTATTTTGTAAATATTTAAAATTAATTAGAATCAATAGGTTTTTAACACTAATTTAATTATTTTATTTCTTTCCTAAAATAACAAAAAAAAATCCAAAAATATGATATTTAATTATTTTTCATTAATTAATTTAATAACTAATTAATTTAGCATTTAATTTTAGGATTTAACTTCTTTTCTTAAAAAATATTAAAAACGACAAAAAAATATTTTCTTTTAATTAGGAGGGTCAAAACCCTAGTTTCGCATTCGGTTCAATTTTCTCGCGCGCTTTATTTTTTATTCGAATATTGTATCTGCTCCCGGTTTGTAATAATTAAATTAAGACATTTATTTATTTTTCCGCTTTTAAATTTCAAAGGGGTTTGTTTTTGGCGATGTAAATACCCGACGCCTTGTAATAATTAGTTTAAATTCCGCACTTTAATTTCTGCAAATATTCAACTGTTAGATGTTTGATAATAGGGCTTGCATGACAAGAATGAATGTTTAAATTTAAAACAGTTAGATCACCCTAAACATGTGCAAAGATAAAAATAACTGAAATCAACACACTCGCACATGCGCACTCCTAGGGTACACTCCCACTTGGTTGCCTTATGTTGTACCCCAAAATTTTCCCTCTCATTTTATCATTATTTTTTCATCATAAGACTCTTTGAACACAAGATCAAGCTAGGGTTCACTCTGCTCAAGACATCTCCTTGCACTGTTGACCTAAACTAGGGTTTGAGTTTGCACAGGGATTTTTGGACTTTCAATGCTCAAAGTAACTTTCATACTTCATGTTGGACTTACAAGATTACCTCTACCAAGTTTCAAACCTTGAATCAAATTTTTGCCCAGTCAATTCGACAGTTGACCTAGAAATCAGCTGTATTGGGGAAAAAGTCAACTGTGGCCAATTTACAGTCAAACCTCATAAATTTTGACCCACATCAACATTATAAACTCATATGAACCATTTGATCAAGTTTGGACCACAACTACACAAGAAATTTGATCAGATCACCAAAAGGGAAAAATGGTCATTTTTAGGGTTTTGACTGCAGAAGGGCAATATCTGACTTTTGACCTAGCCAATGGCAAATTGGGTTCAATCATGGATTCAAGGACTCAATGGAATAATGTTGACCTTTTCACAAGGTTCAAAAGATCTCAATTGCATTGGATTGGCAGATGAATTTTTCAGTCAACTCATTAAAATTTGACTGTACACTGAAAAGTCAAACTTTGACTTTTTGGTCAAAATCAAGTGCCAAGGGTCATTTTTCATCAAGATATGTCAAAACATGAAACTTGTTCCTCAAGAAACCTATTTTTGCAAATTAGGGTTTTAAATTGAAAAAAATTTCATAACTTAGAATTTTTCTAAGTTATGAAAATTTCTCATTTTTTCCCAACTTTGCCCAACATTTTCACCATGATGTAATTGGATTCAAACAAAACTTCAAACATTAAAGTTGTAGTCCTCCACAAAATATACAACTTTTATTCACAAATTTTTCCCAAAAGAAGCTTGGATCTCAAGTTATGATTTTTGGAACAAGGGTCCATGAAACTTTTAACTTAGTGAAATTTTGCCTTAGTTTAGGCAGGATTTTGACCTATCTTCTTGGCAACTTTTCACCTAGTTAAACTTGGAATCTCAAAATGAATTTCAAAGATAGATTGTAGAGAATGTTACAAGATTTCCAAAAAGTCCAAGAACTCTCCAAAATCATTTGTGGTTAGGGAGAATCGAAAGCTTGAAGTTGGCAAAAACTCACTTTTGATCCATGGCATTTTCTTAGTGATACAAGTTGCAAATTCTAATCAGCTTGCTTTGCACTAGATTACAGGCTTCAAAACCATTCCTCACTCAATAATTAAATGCAAATCCATTGGTCTAAGGCATTGTTTTGGTCATTAGAGGTTTGCACATTAGATTAATCCCTAAATGGTAAAAGGTACATTACCATTTTTGCCTAAATCTTGCTTTATGTCAAAACTGAATCCTTGAGCATTGAGTCATATCTTATGCAGCAAACCAAATCCACAAATTAGAGGGGCCAAGAGCATAGTGTGCAAGCTGATAGATAGCCTGTACAGGCTTGTCTTCCATCACTTCTCATATTTTGCTTCATAACCAAGAAACTTGTCAAAATTCACATAACTTGAACATATGTGAAAACCAACTTGGGAAAGCATTTGAAACAAGTTTCTCACATCCCCTTGAGCCAAAAACACGAGCCTTTGAGCCCTCAAACATCCCTTAGCACAAAATCATTTTCATTTGGCAAAAAAGGACACTCCCTGCAGTTTGATTTCCATAGCACAAATCCCTCGTGCGTTTTGTCTCAAATTGGTTCAAACACCTTCCATACAACCTATCCAAGCTATCCCAACCCTTAAACACTGACTGTAACTCCATTTACAGGGTTTTCCATTTTTGATTTCAGCTTGTGCAGGTTGAGTTCTGTAGGCTTGTTCAAGCACATTCAAGGCAAGCTAGGCGTTGGGGAAGGTCAGAGGAAGTTCAAGCAAGCTCCCAAACACCCCAGGCCTCATTGAAAAGCTCCACATTGCCATACACGAAGTCAACTGAAACAGGTTTTTGTTAACTTCCTATCTCTCTATGTAGGAATAATTAGGCTTAGGTTTGTGAATGAAAAATGTAGTATTCATAGCCATGAAGTTGTACATATGCTCAATTTTCATTTTAGTTAAGCATGCTAAGAGAATTTGATCCATGAACATCCTGAAAAAATTAGGTTAGGATTTAGGGCCAGAGAAATTCTCTCTGGTCTTTGAGAGTTAGAATGAGTTCTTTACATGGTTGGATTCGTCTTGAAAAATGCTACAACTTTGATGTTATGGGTTTTTGCATTAGAGCACGTATGCAGGTTGTTTGTGTTTGAAACCAGGCGCGCGCAATTTTGAGACAAAGGTTGAAGATGAAGTCTGTTGGGCTGGGCTTGGTCCTGGCTCACTATTGACACCCCCCTTTTGCTGAATGCACCCCCTGACCCAATTTCTTTATACTTTTATATTTTTGTATTTATTTTCATTTTCTGATTTTATTTTATATTTTCCAAACATAAAAATACCCAAAAATATTTTCATAAATTTTCACATTTATTTTTATTATTTTTATTATTTTGTTAGACATGAAAATAATTATTAAGTAGTATATACTCTTATTTTATTTAATTAAAACTTTTAAACATTATAGAAATATTATATATTTTATTTTTTTATCATTGATACCTATAAAATAATATTTTCTCATATACTATTATTTATCTAAATATTTTTGTATATTTATATTTTATTTTTGTATATAAAATAATTAATATAATACATATTATCTTAAAACAAAAAAACTAGGGTTCCCGCCCTTATTAAAAAAATAATACTTTTTTTTAATATATTTTTTACACTTGAATATATTTTTATTTTTATTGGACATAAATAATATAGTTAATATATTTACTTTCTTAAAAAAAAATTAGGGTTTTACCCTTAATAAAAAATATATATAATTCTTTTATTTCTTGTTTTTATATACACTAAATATTTTTTTTACATACATAAAAAATAAACAAAACATTATTTTGCATATTCATATTATTTTTGCATATTTATTTAATTGATCATTTAAATATTTGTCCATTTATTTATATTGTATCATTTATTCAATTTGGATGTAATAGTAAAATTAGGGTTTTAATTTCTTGTCAAATAATCCCCATTCAAAAATTGTATCCCCCTCCCCATAATCATGTTGTAATAGTGGTAGATTTATTTTATGCATTTATGCTTCTAATTATGCCATGATTAGAGATTAGGGTTTGTATGCAGAAAATCCAAAATCAAACAAATAGCTTGACTAATACAAAGACAAAAATGCATGAAAATGATAACACAATGCACACTTGCACCCCTAGGGTTCCATCCACTTGTTGCCTTTAAAAAAGGACCATGTTATGCATGTTGAGTACTTTGGCAAAACAAAAACAAAACAAAAGATCATAGTCCCTCGATGACGCTATCTTGATTGCCTATACAAAATGATCTAGTCCCTCAGAAAATTTGCTAAAGATACTTAGCACAATTGCTATCATGGTCTATACGATGACCCGCGCCTGTCCCGTTTAACATCCTAATACAAGGTTGTTTACCAAATGCAATGGTAAAACAACACTGTTAAAAAGGTTAAAAAACATATAGGAAAGATCTTTGAGTAAAATAAGGTAGACAACTCTTAGTTATTTGATCAAAACTTGCAAAATATCCTTGCTATTTTCAAACACACTTCACAACACAATTTCAAAACATTTCCCAAATCAAACTTCCAAAACATTGAAATATCTTTTCAAAAGACAAACACCTTTGTATACATTCAAACAAGAATCATTACAAAGGTCGCCTAGACAAGGCCTCTTTTTCAAAGCATTTTCAAAAACCACACACAAAGCACCATTTCAAACAATTGAAAAGTAAAAGCAAGTGATCTAAACAAGTATCTAAGAGCCCATGGATAACCATGGATGAAAAGGGTGCTTGCACCTTCCCTTTTCATAATCTACTCCCCGAACCTAAGAAAACATCTCAAAGGTCTTTCCTGTGCTTTTTGACCTTTCCTTTGGATAAAATAAAAAGTCGGTGGCGACTCTTGCTAAACCGAAACATTTGCGAACGCAAACGCAAAACCTCAAGTCAGTTCTCCCACCGTATCATACCTTCGTAAATGGTCATTGAGTATAGATTGTTTTAGAGGTTGCCCTCTTGTCTAAAAGATCATAGTTGCCTCGGAAAGGTTGCCTCGGATATTGTTGCCTCGGATAAATGATATAAGACATTAGGGTTACTACTAAGACGTCCTAACGTTGCTTTAGTGACTGTATGTCCCTCTTTCGAATTGACCCTCAAACTCCAACGACGGTGCTACCTACTCACTAATAGTGGGATAGCATTGTCTAAAGGAAACGAATACAGAGTGATTCCTTTTTCGAGTAGGTAGATTAGTTCTTAAGTACTTGCTCAATAAAAAAAAACTTTTTTTCACACTTACACTTTTACGAACAAGTTTTCAAAAAGCACTTCATTACACTCTTGAGGACATAAGCAAGAGTTAAATCGAAGTTTAAAACAAAAAATTTTCAAAACCCACGAACACAAAGAAAACAATTTTGAAAACAATGAGCAAGTACCTAAGAGCCCATGGAAAACCATGGATAGAAAGGGTGCTAATACCTTCCCTTTCTATAATCTACCCCCCGTACTCAGAAATATCTCGAAAAAGGAATTTTTCTGTGCTTTTTTCCTTTCCTTGTTGGATAAAATAAAAGTCGGTGGTGACTCTTGCTTACCGCGACATTTTGCAAACACAAACGCAAAACGCAAACCAGCATTCCAAAAATAGTCAGTTCTTCCACCGTATCACAACTACCAATGTGCCCTTCTTCACCATAATTGAAACAAATCACCTCCTTATGCTTGCACTCAGATACAACATGTCCAGTCTTATCACAACAGAAACACCTCTTCACCTCAGCAGTACACACGTTACTCTTATGCCCAGGTTTTCCACATTTGAAACAAACCACACAAGCAGGAGCATCTCCCCTACTAGTCTTCTGACCCTGAGCAGCTTTCTGTTTACCTTTACCAGCTGGGGCATCATAAGGCTTACCACGATTCTGTTGGTGCTTACCCCTCTTCTCACTGATAATCTTGTAATGAGCATTATTATCCTCTTCATAAATTTTGCAACTATCAATCAAATCAACAAAGACACGAATCTTCTAGTATCAAATTGCCTTCTTGATCTCTGGGTGCAACCCGTTCTCAAACTTGATGCACTTCAAAAACTCAGCATTTGCCTCACCGTAGTGCAGATAAAACTTAGCCAACTCAGAAAACTTTGTAGCATACTCAACAACCTACATATTCCTTTGCTTCAGCTCAAGGAACTCAATCTCCTTCTTACCATGAACGTCTTTAGGAAAATACTTCCTCATAAATTCCCTACGGAACATAACCCAAGTGACATTTTCACCTGCAACTTCCAACCTCTGACACGTCTCTAGCCACCAGTCATCAGCTTCGACTGCTAGCATATGAGTATCATACCGAACCTTCTGCGCGGGAGTACAGTACATCACACAGAAGATTCTCTCAATCTCTTTCATCAAATCCAACGCTCCATCAGGATCACACTTGCCCTTGAAGGTAGGTAGATTCTCTCTCTGGAATGTCGCCAAACTACGATATCCAGCATTCCCATCAACATTCGGCTGATTCTCTATCGCATGCACCATTGCTTCTAAAGCAGCAACAAGTGCAACATCATTCCTTCCATCCATCTTAACTTATCACTATATTATAAACAACGGTTAGAACTTAAATTAACAATACTCGATTGTTAACCAAAACTACGACTTGACAACTTGGTCGGACGAACCGACTTGCTCTGATACCAACTTTGTAACACCCCAATTCTACCCGACAATTATAAATGTAAATCAGAGTTATAAAACTAATACAATTGAATCAGGATGCCACAAATTCAACTTAAAAACCATTGCATTCAACATGGATACATGACACTTTTAAAACTTCGAATGAACCAACCACAAAAATAAATTAATCTCTTAATTCAACAACTTGGACAACTATGCAGCGGAATCATAATAACATCCTTGTCCAACACCATAGCAAATTCAAAATAATACATGCTTAGCAACAATCAAATTAAATTTCAACAACTGGAATAACAGTAACTAAAAGCAACAAGCATTCATACCCCCGAGTGTTACGTATCAGAGCAATGACACCGACTCGAACTACTGAAGGTAAACCACCTTCACTATGGATTACCTGCATGTTACCAACGTAAGGGTAACATTCAAACAGAAGGGGTGAGATATCTAACAATATAATAAAACGTATGATAAATAATATATTAGATCATATCATATAATATCACCACTTCACATCTTATAAACAACAATAATCGCAAGGGAACACCAAGAATATACAACATTTACGACATCAATACACAACTTCCTTATGCAGTCATATAATGTGACTCAATACTATGCAAATGCATGTGGTACCATTGGAGCAGAACTCCCATCTTAAAATAATTGCCAATAAATAGAGGAATTCAACAAGGAATAAGCCTTCATCTCAATATTTGCCAATACAGGCCATCTTAATGAGCATCAGCTCCATCTTGATATGCAATGTATGAGACACCATCATGAATGTAGTAACAACAATCACCACTAACAACATCTCAACATGAACCATCGATGGCCAGAAGCCTACAAATTAATAGCTTCCAATTGATTAGATGCATCTCAACATCATTCAATAACACAATTCATCAACATAATTTATCAATATAATTCATCAATGTAATTCCACAGCAACTCAGCCATAACAATAATACAACGACAGATCGACAATCCCTCAACATTGGCCATATGCCTACAACATGATAATGCCCATAATTAATTAATCATATAATGCTTATATATAATTAACAAACCTCTAAATATTATTATACTGTAATACTACTTCATTATTATTATTAATCTTACTGTCATGAACCAAGCAATAATCTAAGATCGTCTTATCCTCATCATACTTCACAAAATCATCATAGCAATTTAACGCGGGAATCTAACTCTATCCTAATTTGGGTACTATTATTATTCTTATTATCCTTCATTTTAATCCTTATGAATGAATTCATCACGTTAGCTATCCAACGCTTCAAACGACACCTCAAATGGAGTCCGGAAACTCAAGCTATAGCCTTTGGAAAAATCTGTCAAAAATTGGACTGCATGAGTCGACGCATACTTCTTTGAGTCGACACGTACTGGTCTAGAATCCTGCATGAGTCGACGCGTAACCTCTTGTGTCGACTCATACTGAGTCTGAAACAATGCATGTGTCGATGCATGATCCTTTGTATCGACTCATCCTGAGTGTTAAATCCTGCATGTGTCGACGCATGGCCTTTGAGGTCGACTCATACTGATCTGTGCTGAATTTATTCTGCAATTTCACTGCATTTTCATTGAGATTTCCCTACCTTAGGCCCTAAAAACATCCTCTAACCATAGGTAATCATAAATTATAATAATCATATGTTTCTACATCAATTATACATCATTAGGGCATCATTATTCATCTCTAAATCATTGATTTCTCATCAAACAACAATACATACATATCAATCACAAACAAAACAATTTCTTCCAAATCCAATCCCATATACTACTCATCATAAACCCTATTATAGATTCATAACCCCACCCTTAACTTGGATTGAAGGTTTCTCTACAATTTACCGATTGAATTTTGTTTTGCCTCTTTTCCTTCTTTTCTGTAACTTCCACATTCTCTTTCTCTCTTCCAACCCTTATTTCTTTTTCTTCTTACTGTTACTTCTTTTTCCTTACTATTTCTCAATAACTAATATCATAACCCTATAATTCTCATTATGTCTTAATGGGCTTTAACTCCTACACCCCCTTTCTACTACTTCTAATCCTTAAAAATAAGCCCACATTAAATAATAGTATTATTCTAATATTATTCCACAACTTAAACGAATAAATTAATTCAATTAATCATAACACAACATCTATCATCATAACACAACTTCAAAAATAATCCAAAAATAATTTAATTAAATAATTAATTAAATTACAGGCGTTACACGACACACTAAGCTACTTCGACATCACCTTGATTCTGTCGAGCAACATGCTTTGACACAAGGAATTACATTATCAACAGTATTCAACCTTTTTTATAATGGAGAAATGAAATATATTGAAAATTCAAATACATCAAATATAATAATAATAATAATAATAATAATAATAATAATAATAATAATAATAATAATAATAATAATAATAATAATAATAATATATGAAACATGGACACTCATCTGATACAATATGTAATTTTTTTTTGTCTACTTGTCATTTCTTTGCTATTTGGTGGAGGTGTGTATTCAACCTGTTTTATAATGGAGGCATGAAGTATATTGAAAATGCAAATACATCAAATATAATTGTAACACCCCGTACATATATGTCTAGAATAATATGTAGCGATGCTAAAAATGGTACAAAGAAACATACAAAAGATGTAATTGAAAAAATTAAAATTGTATACAACACAACTCCAACATCAGAATGTATACAAATAACTTGTCAATAACAATGTATAACAGAAATATAAGATCTGATAAGGTCTTCCTGCCATCTTCTCGCCCATAGTCTTCGATACTGACCATCTAGCAATTCTTCTATCTATAACCTGCACCTGAAAAATAATAAGAGGATTGGGGTTAGATTATTAAATCTTAGTGAGTTCTCTTATCTTACGGGTTCATTCGGTTCTATAAGGTGTATGCAATAAAACAGAATTGCCATGAATTCGGGGTTCCTCACGGTCTGGTACAAACATACACAAAGGAGGTAGCATCACCATTGGAAGTCCCTTGACTAACCAATAAGATAATAAGAAAACATTCAGCACAAGGCCACAACAGTATATAGAATCCGGTAAAAGGCCTGACACAAAGGCCACAAACAATATGCAGACCTATGCCCATGTACAAGAAATCCAAAAGTAAGTTATCCCTACTACGTAGTGTATATATTCACATCCTCGGTGAGTTACTCTTGTGCATCACATCAAGAGTCTTGTATTGGCACACTTCACGATGAAACAAATGAGTCCTATGTGGAATTCCATCAGTGACGAGTTCATTAGAACTTAATCCGGAATGAAGTGACATTGTCTATATGGCGTCACCTCCCCGTCAATCATCAAAACACACATGTGGGAATACATCAAACTCAGTACAAAAATGCCATCTTGACAACAAGAGCCCACCGGGCGAAAGCCTGGAGATGTAGCCTACTTGGCACCATTAGAGGTGAGTTAAAACTAAGGATTACCTACGTGGCAATTTTCCTCCCCATCATACCAAGCATGCAATGTTATTAATTGTCAGTGGAACGACAATTTTAGGACCCACACAAGCGCATCCCAATGGTATCTCAAATGTGTATGACATACCGAAATGCCGATGAGATCACGCGATGTGTTGTCACATCTGAATGTTCAACTGGAGCGATGGGAATAAAATAGATGAGAACATATGTAACATTCCATACATAACATATAATCAACATAATCGTACATATTCACATCATAGCTTCTTAAGTGGTCACAATTGGAATAATACATGTGCTTCCATACCATTGATCATTTACATGAGGTTACAGAGGCTTCTGATTCCCGATACAGAATGGAACTGCACTCGGGAAAAATTCATAAGTTTTGTCCAAGCATGTTCGCTAAGAGAACTGGCTGTGAAGGCCCGATTCACTAAGCGAAGTCCCGGTGAACGAAGGCAGTAGCTTTTCAAGGTTCTGGAAACAATGGTCGCTAAGAAAACTTCCAGCTAAGCCTCGATTCGCTTAAGCAAGCTAGCATCGAGTAATTCATTAATAAGTCTCAAACTATCGCTAAGCGAACACAAAGTTTGCTAAGCGAAAGTGTCAAAAATCAGAAAACTACAAGCGTATCAACTTTGCTTCACATAACCAATCCAACCATACATCAATATAAAAATACCATACACCATATATATATCCATGGTTAACAATATAGAATGGGGTTACACAAGGAATTGCATTTCCCATAATCATTCGTAAGTTCATTTATACTATTCAATATTATAACACTTAAGCCTATGTTGTACCCCAAAATTTTCCCTCTCTTTTCTCAATACATTTCTCACAAAAGAGCTTAAATTCTCAAGAAGTTTCAAGAGATTGATCAGATAAATTCACCTCCTAAGCACTAAGGCCACAAATTAGGGTTTTGATCGAGAATGGCTGATCATTGACTTTTGACCTAATGTATAATCTAATGGTTTACAACATAATCTCAAGGGCTCAAACATGATATGTTGACTTAATTTCATGACTCAAATCATTTCTCAAGATAAAAAGATTGATAGTTGATTTTTTTTATCAACGAACGAAAAGTCAATTGGCACACAAAAAGTCAAACTTTGACTTTTTGGTCAACATTGAATTTCAAAAATCAAAATTCTTCAAGACATTCAAGAATATCAAACTTGGTCAACAAGAATCAAGAAAATCAAGAAGATCAACAAAAGGCAAGATTTTCAATACTTAGAAATTTTCTAAGTGTCTTTAACCTTGATAATTTCATTACTTCATGACAATTTTTCACCAAGATGCAAGACGATTCAAAGAAAACTTTCAACATGAAAGTTGTAGATCTTGATGAATTCTACAACTTTGTATTTTAGGGTTGATGTCCAAAAAATGATTAGATTTGAATATGCAGGCTCATGAAGTCATGACATTTTTGTATAAACACTTAGAGAAATTTTCAACAGGTATGGTAAGGTTTTTGTCCCAACTTCTTGGACAATTTCAATCAAGTTCCAAGTTGATTTAGCCAAAGTGGTCAACATGAAAGTTGTAGAAAATGTTTCAAGCTTCCAAAAACATCTAAGAGCATGAATTTATCATACTTGAGCTGGGAGATCCAAAGGCATGAAGTTGGGCATCCATTCTTGAATTACAAGTCATATTGGTGAAGAACACATAACCCAATCTACATGCTATGTTGCATAATATTGTGTTGCAGGCCTTCTAACTTGAAAATATCATCATAATTTAATGTTTACACAAACTTTTGAGTTATGGTTCATTTTATTTAAGCATTGTCCAAGTGATCTTTCCATTTTTGGCACAAAGTTAACATTGCCATTCTTGAAAAGCATGCTTTAATCACAATGTCAACTCCTTGAGCCTCTCAATGTTTTCTTCTACACATACACAATTTCAAAGCAAGAATAAACCATCTATAACCTGCAAAGCACTCCTAAAAATAGGCCATGCCCACATTGGAACTATGAAATGTCATGAACTCTCACTTACAACCCAACCTAGCCACCACATGTGATTTTGAAAACCTGATCAACCCTTGTCTTAAAACCTCTTGCCTATGAATAGAGAGATCATTTGCAAGATAGAAAAATATGAATAATCCCTCAAAACTCATATACTCTCAAAAAACCAGAATTGTCCATAAAACCTCCACTTTTGAACTTTGAAGCCCAAATCTTTACACCTCTCGCACCTTGCAAGTTTTGCCCAAACAGACCATCCAAATACTTCATATACATCATATAGAAATTTTTCAAACACAAGAACAACTTCTGTAACATCATTATCACCATCTTCTAAACTCAAAATTAGTACTTTGTAACTTGACTTGGTTGGAGTGATTCAACAACTTTCAAGTGAGGATCGGAACAACTTCAAGAAGGTCCAAAGGAGCTCGATCAATCACCACTTCGCACCCAGAAACATCTGTACATGTTATAAATTTTACGCTTCAAGAGGTAAAACTTTCTCAAACTGTAATATCTTTATCCATACATCATTTGCTTTCATTTTCAAAAGGATACAACAAGACATATCCAAGAAATAACTTATCAAAAAGGAAAGCCATGAGCTGACACGGGTGTCCGTTGCACACGACACGGCCCGTGTCAGCTTAGCTGGGTTGAAAACTTAACAAAAATGCAGGGCAGGTATTGACACTGGTGCGCGTATCACATGACACAACCTGTGTCAACTCAACTAGTTCAGACACGTGCAAAAATAGGCAGACATGGACTAACACGGGCGCCTGTGTCACACGAAACGGCCCGTGTCATTTTGGCTGGAACAAAATATGAAGAAGAAGCTAGGAACAGGTCCTGACACGGGTACCCGTGTCCACTGACACGGCTCGTGTCAGCTCAGGCACCAAATTTCCTAATTTTGAGTTTTTTTTAGTTTATTTTTCTTCAAGTAATTGAAACTACAAAAACCTTTTATATCAAATTACCTAAAAAAACAATTCCTTTTCACTTTATATTTTCTTATGCATTTTTAGATTATGAATTATGTAATTGTCAAAGTCTTGTAATAGTAATTAGGGTTTACTTTACTTGTCATCCCCATTTGTAAATTTGTATCCCCCATCCCTCAAATTATTGTAATAGCGTAGGACTTTTAAATTCTGCAATTTATAGCTTTCCATATTATTGCTAGTAATTAGGGTTTATATGGCAAGATCTTAAAATCAATACTAGACAACCCTAACTCAAGATAAAAATGAATGAAAACAAAAACACTTTGCACACTTGCACCTCTAGGGTAACCCACACTTGTTGCCTCGGATAAAATAGTCATATCCCTCGAACGTGGTATGTTTTAGCAAAGACCCTCGATTACAAGATCATTCTCGATGACCCTTCGATGTTGCCTTCAGTAAACAATCTTAGACCCTTATGACAATTGCTAAAACATTCTACAACGTTTCCTTCTATGATTATACGATGACCCACATTTGTCCCTTCACATCCAATGATATGGTTTCTTACTAACTAATGGTAAGATAACATTATCTAAAGGAGGAGGAAAAGAACGAAGACTTTATTTTGAGTAGGTAGAACATTTGTAGTTGTTTGCTCACAAAAATTTCAAAACAAACATATTTTCAAACACGCCAACACCTTCATGAAATATTTTCAAAAGCCAACACTTTGTATACATTTTCGCCGAAATGAGAAATATTACAATATTCGCCTAAATGAAGGCACTTTTCAAAAATACTTTCAAAACAAATCACAAGCACATTTACAAATCATTACAAAGTGATATAGCAACTAAGAGCCCGTAGATAACTACAGATGAAAGGGTGCTAACACCTTCCCTTTTCATAACCTAACCCCCGAACTCAAGAAAATTCTCAAAAGGTATTTCTTGTTCTTTTCACCCTTTCCTTTATTAGATAAAATAAAATTAGGTGGTGACTCTTGCTATCCGCAATAATTGCGATCAAACGCAAAACACCGAAGTCAGTTCTCCCACCGTATCACATAATTGGGGACTCTGCTGGGGATATACTTAAAAGTGGGGTTACCTTAAGAGCTAGATCACCTTTGTTGCTTTACTTGTTTGACTTGTTTGCTTTATATTTGTGGGTTATGCTTGGGTTTTACTTGTAAAAATCCTATACCTGGATTTGGGGCATATTAGGTAAGTAGCAATATATTATGGGGACTATGCAGGGTATACAGACATGGTTGAAGCGATAGCTACGTTAGTGTGACACATTTTTTGGGACCAATATCCCTTGAGTCTAGTTGTTGTACCCAAAAATTTTCCCTCTCATTTATCAATATTTTTCTTACAAGATCTCTTTGACTCAATGCTGGATTAGGGCTTGACCAGCTCAAGACATCTCATCATGCACTGATGACCCTAAATTAGGGTTTGAGTTTGCACAAAGATTTTTGGACTATAAATTCTTCATATGACTTTAAAGGACAATTATGGACCCTCAAGATTACTCATGACAAGTTTCAAGCCTTGAATCACATTTTTGATCAGTCAATTGGACAGTTGACCTTAAAATCAACTGTATTGGGAAAAAAGTCAACCATGGCCAATTCACAGTCAAACTTCATAATTTTTTATCCACATCAACACTTTAGACTCATATGTATCATTTGATCAAGTTTGGACCACAATGCCTCAAGAAATTTGATCAAATCATCAAAAGGGCAAAATGGTCAAAATTAGGGTTTTGACTGAGAAAAGGCAATTTCTGATTTTTGACCTAGCAAATGATCAATTGGTTTGAAGCATGATTTCAAGAGTTCAATTGCATCATCTTGACCTAATGACATGGTTCAACACATTACAAATTCATTGGATTGACAGATGAATTTTTCAGTCAACTGATCAAAAGTCAACTGTATACTGAAAAGTCAAACTTTGACTTTTTGGTCAAATTCAAGTGCCAAAGATCATAATTCATCAAAAAATATCAAAATGTGAAACTTTTTCATCAAGAAATCAAATATTGAAGATTTTGTTTTGAAATTTGAAATTTCTTAACTTAGAAATTTTTCTAAGTATAGAAAATTTCTTATTTTTTCTCAACTTTAAGCCAAATTTTCACCATGATACAAGATGATTCAAAGAAAGTTCCCAACATGAAAGTTGTAGATCTCCATGAAATCTACAACTTTTATTCACACAATTTCTCCTAAAGGTGCTTGGATATCAAGATATAATTTTGTGAATACATGCTCACGAACTAAAATAACTTAGTGAAATTTTGCCCTAGTTTAGGCAGGTTTTTAACCTAACTTCATGGCAACTTTTCACCTAGTTACAAGAGTAATCTTGGAAAGAAATTCACATATGGATTATAGAGCACATTGCAAGCTTTCCAAAATGTCCAAGAACTCCTTGATATCATTCTTTAGTAGGGAGAATCGAAAAGATGAAGTTGGCAATTTCTCGCTTTGATTTCAAGCCATTTCATGAAGAACTTTCAGGACTTAAACTCGTTTGTCACTCCACCATTAATTAATTGCACAAGGTTTCATGCCATAAAGCCAAGCATTCAATGCTTTGTACTTGATCAATTCCATTTTTGGCACAAAGGTGCCATTTCCATTTTGATAAAGCATAACTTTTGCAACTTTTCACTCCTTGAGCCTTGTACTTCTTTTCTCTGCACATAAGCAAAGCCACAACAAAGAGCAACTTACCTGAAGCCTCTACCAAACCAGACCACGTCTGTACAACACTTAGGGACTTGGCTCCTCACCTTGCTTCAAAAACAAGAAATATAGCAAGACATGTGATCTTGTACTTCTGAGCAAGCACAAGTCCTCCAACCTTTTGCTCTATATTAAGCCATCACTTTGTAACTAAAACCAGGAATGCCCAAGCCTTGAAACACCCTAGAATCAGAAATTGCATACCAAGCCTCCAAACTTGCCATTTCTGACTTGTGAACTGAATCTTCCATTCCACTTATGCGTTTTCAGGCCTTTTGCTTCCCTAAGCTTTCTTACCTTACAAGTAAACCATCCCACACCCTGAAACATCACTGTAACTCCATCTTCCCCATTGTTGAACTTCAAAAATAGAGTAACATAGGTGGACTTCTCCAAATTATTCCAGCCACCCTCAAGACAAGCTAAGCATTGCATTAGCTTCCTAGATGTTCAAGGAAGCTAACCTGATCATTACAGCATCCTAAAGCAAGCTCATTTTCAAAACACGATTTCCATTTTCAAGGTGAGTTTTCTGTTTTTCTAACTCTTAATACATGCATAGTTAGCTTTCCATTTGTGAATATACAATGTAGACATCATTGCTACGAAGCTGTACATATCCATAGCTTGCATTTATTAGGCCTGAGTTTAGAGAATTTTGAGTTTGAAGTTTCTGGAAAAATTAGGTTAAGATTTAGGGCCAACAAAATTCTCTCTGATCTTGGACTTATAGTTTTAGTTATGCACATGGTTAGAATCGTGAAGTAAAATGCCATAATATTCATGTTATCACTTTCCATTTTTGTTGAGAGATGAAAGAGTTACAGGGGGTCCGGCTGGCTAGAGGTTAAAGATGAAGTACAAGGAAAGGAATTGTTTTATATTATGTATTTTTGTTTTCTTTTGAACTAACGGATGTACAGCCACCTCAGTGGCAAGGCAGCGCGCAGAAATGCCGTAGGTAACAGGTTCGAGCCTTGGCGCTGCCTTTTGCCATTTTCCACATTTTTTTCATCTTTCTTTTTCTTGTTTACAGCATGGGCTTATGAGCATTGAGCCTGACATTTTTACTAACTTTCTGCCTCCCGTTTACTCATGGCACCCCTGGCCCATATATTTTATTTAATATTTTTATTTTCATTATATTTTATCAAATATATTTTCTTAATAATATAAAATCATAAAAAATATAAAAATGATAAGTATTATATTTTGTTTATTTTATTTTATTTTCTCATAAAAAATATTTTTATTTAGTTATATATTAACTATTTTTCTTAATAAACTAGTAAATTAAATTAAATTAGATTAAATACTTATTTTTCTTCACACCTATTAAATATTTTATTTTAATATATAAAAAGACTAAAATATTTCATAAATACCATATATTATTTTCAATACAAAGATACAAAAATACTTAAATAAATTTATTTTCTTTTAATAAATTAGAATTAGGATTTAATCAAAATCCTTTCTAAAAAAACAATTTCCTTCCTTAATTAATTTAAGTATAATCTTGTTTTATTTATTAGGTTTAGGATTAAAACTTTTTCACATAAAAAACCAAACAAAATCTTCTTTGCATTCATACATATTTACATATTTAATTTATCTTGTACATTATTTATTCCAATATTTGTACATATTCAATTTGGTTGTAATAGTTTAATTAGGTTTTTATTATTGCAATCCCCATTCATAAATTGTATACCCCTCCCACAAAATGTTGTAATAGCGTAGTAATCTTTAAATTTCGCAATTTATCACTTTACATAACATGCTAGTAATTAGGGTTTGTATGGTAAGATAAAATCAATCAAATAGAAAACCCTAATCCAAGAAAAAATCAAGCATGAAAATGACACACTTGCACACAAGACACCCTTAGGGTTATCCCACTTGGTTGCCTTATACAAAATGGCCATATTACGCATGTAAAGTGTCTTAGCAAAAACAAACAAATATAAGATCATAGACCCTCGATGACGCTATTCAAAGTTGCCTTACAAAAATGATCTTAGTCCCTCAAAAATGTTAAGATACTTTGCAATATTGCTAATTATGGCTATACGATGACCCACGCATGTCCCGTTTATATCCAAAGATAGGTTTGCTTACCAAATCAATAGTAAGACAACAATATCAAAGGAAAAGAAAATGAACAAGAAAGACATTTGAGTAGGTAGATTACTTTTAGTTACTTGCTCCATTTCAAACAAATATCCTTGCTATTTTCAAAACAAACACACATTTTAAAACATCTTACAAACTTGAAAACATTTTCAAAAAGACAAACATCTTTTTATACATTCTTACGAACGAGAATCATTACAAAGATTGCCTAAACAATGGCCTCTTTTACAAAATACTTTCAAAACCACACAAAACACAATTTCAAACAAAAGCAAGTGATCTAGCAAGTAACTAAGAGCCCTAGAAAACCATGGATGAAAAGGGTGCTAATACCTTCCCTTTTCATAATCTACCCCCCGAACTCAAGAAACAATCTCAAAGGTTTTTCCTGTGCTTTTTCACCTTTCCTTTTGGATAAAAGAAAAGTCGATGGTGACTCTTGCTAACCGCAACATTTGCAATAAAACACAAAACCTTCAAGTCTGTTCTCCCACCGTATCACAGAACTGGCGACTCTGCTGGGGAGAATTCTAAAAGTGGGGTTACCTTAGGGATTAGATCATATTTACTTGCTTACATTGCTTGATTTGTATGCTTTACATTATGGTTCTATGTTTGGGTTTGAATCCTCTACCCGGATTTAGGATACATTATAGGTAAGTAGCAATACGTTATGGAAATTGTGCGGGGTATACCGACATGGTCTAAGCAATAGCTATATTAGTGCGACATATTTGTGGGTATCGGTAGCCTTTGAGTCAATCAAAGAGAATACGGGGCCGCTGAGTGATGTCATGAAGCACTAATGAACTTCTAGAACCTTTACTTGACCAACTTGGCCTTTTAGGATGTAGTGAGATGACTGGCTTTGGTGCAGTCCAAAGTTGGTAGATACTCGACACTATACTCATTGAGGTTTGGTTTCTTGGGATATTTTGGTCGCCATTAAAGAGGCTTGAGCTGAAACAATGACCAAGGAAACAATCCAGGGATATTGAGCTCCTTAGAACCCGGTTACTATTACTAGGACAAGTTTAAGCCAACTAACTTCAAGAGGGTACTTACCTATAAAACTCCACATAAGCCTATACTAAGGACTTGTTTGCTTTGCTTGTATATGCATACTTGTACATAACATCATGGACATCATGAACATCATATACATTCACTAACTATTTCAAGGATTTTGGGGATTCATCTTTGTTCTTGTTTTGTAGGATATGGATTCACTTCCCAGAAAAACTATTCAAGTCAACCTTGTAAGAATTCCTCCATAACTTAAGGAGATAGCTTCAAGGATCCCTGAGAACTCTCCATTCACCGAAAGACATAGTCGTCTACTCAACTTGGTCACCTCCAACACAGATGAGGATATGATGAAGGTGCTCTTTCAGTTCTTTGATCCTTTGCACCATTGCTTCATATTTCCCGACTATCAACTTGTGCCTACTTTGGAAGAATTCTCCCAACTCTTGAGAATTACCATTCTCAATCAACTACCTTTCAACGGTACGGAAAGAGACCCATAGCCATAAGAGATTACTCAAGCTCTACACTTGCACTCGTCTGATGTCACAACTTATTGGGAAACAAGGAGTGGTGTCAAAGGTTTCTTAGCAAAGTTCCTGTTTGAGAAAGCCCAAAGCTGTTGGAATTCCTTAGACTTACAAGCCTTTGAAGAAATTGTGCCTCTCCTCATTTATGGGATGGTTTTGTTTCCAAATCCTGACCAACTCATAGATGTCAACACCGTCAAAATATTCATATCACGCAACCCGGTGCCTACATTGCTAGGGGATATCCTACACTCTTTTTCACACTCGCACAATGAGGAAAAGAGGTGTCCTTATGTGTTGCACCCCTCTCTTGGCAAGATGGTTTATTTCTCATCTTCCCTAATCAGTCTTAAAGAATGAGCAAGGTTCAAGGTGGTCACAAAGGTTGATGACGCTCAAACATTCAGACATTCATTGGTGCTCCCGTTCCAAAGAGACTGTTATCATTGTCGACCGTTATGGAGAATTTCCTAATGTCCCTTTACTTGGAATTAGGGGAGGAATCACCTATAACCCATGTTTAGCGTTAAGGCAGTTTGGTTATGCTCGAAGGGATGGCCCGCATGAGATGCTGATTCAAGGTTTGGTATTCGACTACGACAATGACAATCAAGGTCTTCGCCGAAGATTTATCCGAGCTTGGAGGATGCTAAACAAGGTGGATAGAAAGACTTTGGGGCACAAGAATTCCATCCCTCTTGAGCCTTACCTTAAATGGGTACGAACTCGTGCTCAGAGTCTTATGATGCCTTACCCCTCCATTCTCCCGGTAATCATTGAGCCTGTTAAGGAAGGAGATGTTCCATACACTATCCTACATCCTGACATGCCCACATCTCTTGAAGACCTACAAAGGGATTGGATACAACTCAAGGAAGAGCGAGATACTTTCAAAGCCCAATTCTATGCAAGCGAGAAGAAGGTTTTGGAGCTCACTAGGCTACTTCATGAGGAGCAGACTCTGAATGCCTACATTGCACCAAAGAGGATGCGCACTACCTTTTTATCTTAGAGTTTTGTATTATTTTGTCCAAGAGACATTGATGTACTCAAACTTTATCTTATTAATATAACATGTGTTCCTTCTTGTCTAAAACAAACTTGAATCTTTGAAATCCTTGAAAACATTACATATGCATATATCATTCATCATAACATAAACAGGTCTTTTGCAACAAATCTCCTCATCTCTCTACTGTTTATTTCAGTAAGATGGATATCGAGAAAACAATGAAAGATCTCCAAGCTCAGAACATGCAGTTTCAACAGTTGCTCATGACCCTAGCCAAGGGGCAAGAAGAATTGAAGACTCTGCTAGCTGAAGAGAGGAAAAAGAAAACAAAGAAGGTAACTGGAGTCTTAAACATGGGGAGAAGGTTTCAGGGGCAGACAAGAAGAACTTTGAATTTTGCAACAACATCCGGTGAAGGAGAAGGGAAAGGCAAGGAAACAGTTGTCCCATCAGAATCAGAAGAAGAAGAAGAGGAAGAAGAGGAAGACTACTCTGAGGAACAGTATCCTCCAGCTGATGACAAGTACTGCCATCTTGAAGAGCGTTTGAGCGCAATGGAAATACAAAAGGTACCGGGCTTATACTTTGAGGAATTGGGACTAGTGTCGGGGATTGTGATTCCTCCAAAATTCAAAGTGCCTATGTTTGTAAAATATGATGGAGTGTCATGCCCTAAAATGCATATCCGATCATACGTGAGAAAAATCCAACCCCATACCGCTGATAAAGACTTATGGGTGCACTTTTTCCAAGACAGTCTGTCTGGAACACAACTCGACTGGTTTTACCAACTAGAAAGAGCCAACGTCCATAATTGGGGAGATCTTACCGCATCTTTCTACAAGTAATATGAATACAATGCTGATTTGGCGCCTACCCGTACTCAACTCCAGAGTATGGCCATGGCTTCCAATGGAGGTTTCAAGGATTACGCACAAAAATGGAGAGATTTGGCTGGAAGAGTTCAACCCCCTCTGTCTGAAAGGGAATTGGTGGACATGTTCTTAGGCACCTTATCTGGCCCCTTCTTCAATCATTTAATCGGAAGTTCATCTGCAGGCTTTACTGAACTAATATTGACCGGAGAGAGGGTGGAAGCTGGCATAAAAAGTGGAAAGATTCAAAAGGATTCATCTTCTTCTACAGTTGTAAGGAAACCTTTCATCGAGAAGAAAGAGGTAGCTGCTGTATATCCGCAAAGGAACCAAGATAGGGCCGAACTCCGACCAATGGTGGGGGCTGTTATGATTCCCAAGCCTACATCTGATCAACAAAGAAATAATCAACCAAGGGTGGAAAGGCCAGTCAGGCAATTCACCAGAATCAACATGACTGTATCTCAAGTATTACCGCATCTTCTGAGATCCAACTTGGCAACCTTGAAAGAAGCTCAGAAAAACCCCAATACAACATCCCCTCATTATCACTCCAATGCCCATTGCGCATATCACTCTGAAAGTCCTGGTCACGATACTAATAACTGTTGGGCCTTGAAAAACAAAATACAAGACCTCATTGAAGCAAAAGAAATTGAGTTTGATGCACCCGAGAAGCCAAATATCATTTCTGCTCCTATGCTCAAACATGGTCACAATACCAATGTTATTGAAGAAGATTTGTTTGTTACCACAGTTGATGAACTCATGGCTCCACTTCCAACCATTAAGATAAACTTGTTGAAAGTCGGTGTGTTCCCAGGCTGTAATGAAGTTTGCCATCTCTGCTTGTCCTCGCCAACTGATTGCCCTTTGTTGAAAGCAGGCATTCAGCGCCTGATAGATAACAAAGAGATTTTTTTTGAAAGTACTCTTATTTCACCTATTCCTGTTGAAGATGTTTCAATCATTACCATTTTTGCCAATTCTTCCAGGGTCTCCACCAAAAGACCCGTTAGAATTACATCGGTTCCGAAAGCAGCTCCTCTAATAATCACAATGCTTGGGCCAGTCCCATATAAATCAGACAAGACCGTGCCGTGGAATTACGGAGGGGATATTTACTACCATGGCATCAAACAAGACTGGCCGGCTGCGGAAGAGATAAATTCCGAAGAAGAAGATACCAACATCAGCAACATTTCCGGAACTAGCAAAATTACCCGAAGCGGTAGGATCTTTTCTCCAGAAATTGCTCCCCCAAAAGCAGTTTCTGGACCCGTGATCATCCCTGTGGCTGCTCCAAAGGTTGCTCCTACACCCATAATCATCTCTGCAAGTGCTCCTATTGACAAAGATGTTACAACCCCTGTTATCATTCCTACCAACACTCCTACTGTTGAGACTCGAGGAAAGAGTATTCAAGAGGAGTCTGTCCGGATGAAGGCTCAGTCGCTGACTATCCCTGAGACATCCAAGAAAGAAATGGAGGAGATCTTAAAAATTATAAAGAGGAGCGACTACGATGTAGAATAGTTGGGGGCAAACTCCCTCCAAAATCTCCATGCTGGCATTACTACTGTGTTCTGAGACACATGCGAAAGCCTTGGTGAAGTTCCTAAAAACAGCCCATGTACCTCCAGAGACGTCTGCTGATCAATTCCAAGACTGCGTGGCCAGGCTAACTGCAGATAACGGCCTAGGCTTCTCGGATGCTGATCTAACACCAAGGGAAGAAAGCACAATGAGGCATTACATGTCTCAGTGGAATGCAGGGGCATAACTCTGGCCCGTGTTTTGGTGGATACAGACTCATCCCTGAATGTATTACCCAAAAAAGTTCTTGACAAACTTGATTGTGAATGGTTGACTTTGAAGCCAAGCAACATAGTGGTAAGGGCTTTTGACGGTTCGAAGAGGATGGTGCATAGGGAAGTGGATATCCCCATAAAGGTTGGAACTCAAACTTTCAATTCAACCTTTTATGTAATGGATATTTGCCTTTCTTACTCCTGCTTGCTAGGCCGGCCATGGATCCATAATGCTGGCGTTGTTACCTCTACACTGCACCAGATGCTGAAGTATCTGGTTCAAGGGAAGATTATCATCGTACATGGAGAGGAAGAATACATGATCAGCCGTCTTAATTCCTTCAGATATGTGGAATTGGACGGTGAATTCATTGAAACTCCATTTCAACACTTCGAAGAGGTCCCCCAAGAGGTGGCAGTGACCAAGACTGTATCCTAGATTCCCAAGATTGCAAGGCCTCCACTCCGGATGTCATCTCTAAAGGACACCAAAGCAGTAGTAGAAGAAGGAGGACGCACTATCCGGGGGAAACTTCCAGATATCCTGTATAAATATGACAAGTTTGGCTTAGGTTTCACTTCAAGTGCTCAAAAGGCTGTATGTCGTGCCCGTGCTGGAGGGCCACCCTTGAAGATTAGCAACCGTGAGGTCAACACGGTGGAAGATGGAGAAGATGATTGCAACCTAGAGGATTAGATCTTTCCGACTGTCAGTGGAGGGCTCAGCAATTGGGAGGCTAGAGACTTCATCCCAATCACTTTCATCCCTCAGTAATTTATCTTTACATTTTTGTTGGATCTGTAATATTCAAAACAATTCACACTCTTAAAATCTTGTGTCTTACCCGAAGCACAATGGTCCATTTGTAAGGGTTATTATTTCATCTTTATATGACATCAATGAATCATGGACTTTTTCGCATTCAAACTTTTGTGCTCATTGTTTTTCTTTTACATTTTATTTTCTTTCAAAGATAGCTATACCCTTACATATACCCACACTCACAATGCAGGTATCCATCCATTCTGGATCCCATGGGTAATGATACTGCTATGGCCTTTCGTAACTCTGAGAGTCTAATCTACCAAGCTGAAGACGAAGGTGAGGAAGATTGTGAAGTACCAGGGGAACTGGCCAGACTGCTACAACAAGAAGAAAGAACGATTCAGCCTCATAAGGAACCCGTGGATACAATCAACCTAGGTACGGAAAAAGATAAAAAAGAGGTCAAAGTGGGTGCCAAGCTGGAACCTAGTGTTAAGGGGCGTCTGATTCAGCTGTTGCATGATTATGTCGAAGTCTTTGCCTGGTCATATGAAAATATGCCAGGACTTGATGAAGATATTGTGGTACATCGTCTGCCTACAAGAGAGGATTGTCCGCCAGTAAAGAAAAAGGTATGTCGGATGAGGCCTGATATGTCAGAAAAGATTAAAGCAGAGGTCATGAAGAAATTTAACGTTGGATTCTTGGCTGTCACCTCTTACCCCCAATGGGTTACCAATGTTGTTCCCGTACCTAAAAAGGACGGCAGAGTGCGAATGTGTGTGGACTATCGAGATTTGAATAGGGCAAGCCCCAAGGATGACTTTCCACTCCCCCACATTGATATCCTAGTTGACAATACGGCACAACACAAAGTGTTTTCCTTCATGGACGGATTCTCCAGATACAACCAAATCAAAAT
The DNA here is from genome assembly GCA_948472305.1 of Vicia faba. Taxonomy (NCBI): domain Eukaryota; kingdom Viridiplantae; phylum Streptophyta; class Magnoliopsida; order Fabales; family Fabaceae; genus Vicia; species Vicia faba. The sequence continues at coordinate 361,881,468 of OX451738.1, forward strand.
GGCACCTGAGGACATGGAGAAAACAACATTTGTCACACAGTAGGGCACATTCTGCTACAAGGTGATGCCATTCGGACTGAAGAATGTTGGGGAAACCTATCAACGCGCCATGGTAGCTTTATTTCACGACATGATACATCATGAAATAGAAGTCTACATGGACGATATGATAGCCAGATTGCAAACATAAGAGGAGCACCATGGTCACTTACAAAAACTGTTTGAGAGACTGAAGAAGTACAAGCTAAGGTTGAATCCAAACAAGTGCACATTTGGGGTACGGTCTGGTAAGCTCCTAGGTTTTATTGTCAGCAACAAAGGTATTTAGGTCGATCCTACCAAAGTTAAAGCAATACAAGAGATGCCTGCTCCTCGTACTGAGAAGGAAGTCAGAGGATTCTTGGGACATTTGAATTATATCGCCAGATTCATTTCTCACCTGACAACTACTTGTGAGCCAATCTTCAAACTATTGAAGAAAGATCAAGTAGTCAAATGGAATGATGAATGCCAAGTTTATTTTTATAAAATTAAAGATTACTTACAAGAACCTCTTGTGTTGATTCCACCAGTCGAGGGAAGACCATTGATTATATATTTGAATGTTTTAGAAAATTCAATGGGGTGTGTATTGGGGCAGCATGACGAGTCTGGCCGAAAAGAGCACGCTATCTACTACCTGAGCAAAAAGTTTACCGACTGTGAAACCAGATATTCACTGCTTGAGAAAACTTGTTGCGCTCTGGCATGGGCTGCTCGCCGGCTAAGACAGTATATGCTGACTCATACTACTTTGTTGATATCTAAGATGGATCCGATAAAATACATCTTCGAGAAGCTTGCTCTTTCTGGGAGAATAGCGAGATGGTAGATGATCCTAACAGAATATGACATACAATATACTACACAGAAAGCTATAAAGGGCAGTGTACTAGCCGATCACCTTGCTCACCAAGCTGTGGAAGACTACTAGTCCATGAAGTTCGATTTTCCGGATGAAGACATCATGACATTAGACAACTGTGAAGAATTCAGGTCATATGACGGACCTGAACAAGGATCTTGATGGACCCTGTTTTTTGATGGAGCATCCAATGCACTTGGTAATGGTATCGGTGTTGTACTCATATCTCCGGAAGGGTGTCATACTCCCTTTACTTCCAGACTTTGCTTCAATTGTACAAATAACATGGCAGAATACGAAGTATGCATCTTTGGTCTCAGAGATGCCATAGACTTGGGGATTAAATCCTTGGATGTATTTGGAGATTTATCTTTGGTCATCAGCCATATCAAAGGAGAATGGGAAACCAAACACCCAAACCTTATCCCTTACAAAGAACATGTTTTGACATTGCTACCACACTTTGAGAAGATTACCTTCGAGCATTTCCCGCGAGAAGAAAATCAGCTAGCAGACGCTCTAGCCACAATGTCATCTATGTTTAAACTTAATTGGGATAATGAGGCTCCCCTGATCACCATCGAACGAATGGATGAACCAGCACACTGTCACGAGATTAATACTGAAGAAGTAGTGGACCAGCCTTGGTTCCATGAAGTCAAAAGGTATCTTGAGGCTCAAGAATATCCAGAAGGAGCTTCAATCAATGATAAGAAGTTCTTAAGGAGATTCTCTGCTAAATTATTCCTTAGTAATGGCATCCTATACAAATGGAATCATGACTCTGTAATGCTTCGGTGCGTAGATAAAGTTGAAGCTGAAAGGATCATGGCTGAATTCATGAAGGCACTTTTGGAACCCATTCCAGTGGGCATACAATGGCAAAGAAAATTCTACGGGCAGGCCATTACTGGTCTACCATGGAGGCAGATTGCTATCAACACTCCCGGACCTGCCATAAGTGCCAAATTTATGCTGACAAGGTGCACGTACCTCTGGTTCCTCTGAATGTCTTGACGGCTCCCTGGCCCTTTGCTATGTGGGGAATTAATATGATTGGGGAAATCAAGCCGACAACCTCCAATGGACACCGCTTCATCTTAGTGGCCATTGATTATTTTACAAAGTGGGTGGAGGCAGCTTCCTTTGCTTTCGTCACCAAGAACGTGGTTGCTCGCTTCATCAAGCAAAATCTCATTTTCCAGTACGGTATCCCCGAAAGGATCATCACTGACAATGGTACAAATCTCAACAACACTATGATCACCGCATTGTGCGAGCAATTCAAGATTCAACATCACAATTCTTCTCCCTATCGGCTGAAGATGAATGGTGCTGTAGAAGTTGCAAATAAAAACATTAAAAAGATCATACAGAAAATGACAGTCACATACAAAGACTGGCATGAGATGTTACCATTCTCTCTCCACGGATATCATACCACGGCTCGCAGAGTTAAACGGAGATGATTGGATCCAGACTCGAGGTTGTCTTGCCTATCGAGGTTCAGATTCCCTCTCTAAGGATTATGAAGGATGCAGAGTTAAACGAAGACGATTGAATCCAGACTCGACTTGATCAACTGAATTTGATTGATGAGAAGAGACTTACTGCTGTTTGCCATGGTCAAATGTATCAAAAACGGATGATCAAGGCTTTCAATAAGAAAGTTAGACGCCAGGTATATCAAGTTGGGGATCTAGTGATCAAACGCATCATCTTACCACAAGGTGATCCCAGGGGAAAATGGACTCCTACCTATGAAGGAGCATTTGTCATCAAAAACATATTCTCTGGTGGAGCAATGATATTAACCACCATGGATGGTGACGACCTGCCGCGCCCTGCAAACGCGGACATAGTCAAAAGATACTATGCATAAGAGACCCGCTAGGTTGACATACCTAGGCAAAACAAGGGCATCCCGACACACCAAAAGGGTTCGGGCAAAAATTAGGGATAAAACAAAAAAATATGTACATCCGGCAAGTTGAAAACCCGAAAGGGCGACTTGGGCAAAAAAGGGTTTCCCGGTGGACTGAAAACCCGAAAGGGCGGTCCAGGCAAAAGTTAGGGAATTAAAGCGTATGACTATGTCCCATTGGATCACTTTACAGATAACCTTTGGCTTCCACTGACAAACTCAGAGGTTCTGATCAATTCAATCATCTTCAGACAAGACAAAAATAGACAAGATGCTCAGAAATACGAAGGCTATTGTAGAATGGGAACCCAGGGGATTATTACACATACCTATCTTTCTTTGTATCAAATTTTTCTTATTTCACGACAGCATTCTCTTACTGGAATGATTGTCCCCTTTGTACAAAATACTTATTCAAAGTCAATACAAAATATCCCTTTAAAAGTGCAAAAAACTATTTGTCTTTTTCTTTACGCTTGTGTTTTGTTTACAAAAACGTCCAATGATTCATTGTTGAATATATGCATTTGAACATGATTACTATTTACAAATAAACAAAATGAGGAAGACAATTACTGATAGGTTGAAAGAATAGGAAAATGTCTCTAGGCTATTCCATAAGTAATCCACTACAGTACGACATTTAAATCCCCAGCGGAACAAAGTTCCCAGTTTTCAATCCCCAGCAAAAGTCGTCAAAATTCTCAGGACTCCCCAACAAAACTTGCAAGCAATACATGGCATTGCCCTCACAACAAAATTTACTTCTCTCAACAAAAGTTCATCAGTACTTCAACTTCAAGACATGAATACTCACATATCCTCAGCAGCATTCAGGGATTTATTTTCCTCAATCCGACAACAATACAGTAAATCAACTCACATACGCATACATTGCATCCATATATCATAAACATTGATAAAGCAAATACATTGCATCATACATCACACATACAACATAACTTTGTATTTTAGCTAACATTTTACCCTTTTCAGGATAAGATTAACAGCTACCGTTAATAATGTTCAATCTTGATACAGTTCAGATATGCTTCAGATACGGATGCCATCCTGATGCTCATTCTGATTCAACTTTCATGATACAGTTCAGATATGCTCCAGATACGGATGCCATCCTGATACTCATTCAGATTCAATTTCATGATACAGTTCATACACGCTCTAGATACTGATGCCATTCTGATACTCATTCAGATTCAACTTTCAGATACAATATAGATACACTCCAAACACTGATGCCATTCGGATATTCATTCAGATTCAACTTTCAGATACAGTTCAGATATGCTCCAGACATGGACGCCATTCTGATACTCATGCTTTCAGCTTACAAGTTACAATTCAACAAACATTCTTGGATGGCATCTACAAGTCCATCTCCAACAAAATTCTATCACCTCTCCAAATGGAATCTTTAAGCCCATTCCCTTAACCACGCATCATCGAGTGCAAATTTCTGGGCACTCTAGTGTCCAATCATCTTCCACCTTCGAGCCACGAATGGAAAAACTTGCCAATCTAACTCTTCAAGTTTAAGAAGATTGAACAGGGGCAGCTGTTGTACCCCAAAATTTTCCCTCTCATTTATCAAGATTTTTCTCACAAGATCTCTTTGACTCAAGACTGGATTAGGGCTTGACCAGCTCAAGACATCTCATCATGCACTGATGACCCAAAATTAGGGTTTGAGATTGCACAAAGATTTTTGGACTATCAATGCTTCATATGACTTTCAAGGACAATTATGGACACCCAAGATTACTCATGACAACTTTCAAGCCTTGTATCACATTTTTTATCAGTCAATTGGACAGTTGACCTAAAAGTCAACTGTATTGGGAAAAAAGTCAACCATGGCCAATTCACAGTAAAACTTCTTAATTTTTTATCCAATCAAAATTTTAGACTCATATGTATCATTTTATCAAGTTTGGACCATAATTCCTCAAGAAATTTGATCAAATCATCAAAAGGGCAAAATGGTCAAAATTAGGGTTTTGACTGAGAAAAGGCAATTTCTGATTTTTGACCTAGAAAATGATCAATTGGTTTGAAGCATGATTTAAAGAGTTCAATTGCATCATCTTAACCTAATGACATGGTTCAAAACATTACAAATTCATTGGATTGACAGATGAATTTTTCAGTCAACTGATCAAAAGTCAACTGTATACTGAAAAGTCAAACTTTAACTTTTTGGTCAAATTCAAGTGCCAAAGATCATAATTCATCAATACATGTCAAAATGTGAAACTTGTTCATCAAGAAATCAAAGATTGAAGATTTTGTTTTGAAATTTGAAATTTCTTAACTTAGAAAATTTTCTAAGTATAGAAAATTTCTTATTTTTTCTCAACTTTAAGCCAAATTTTCACCATAATACAAGATAATTAAAAAAAAGTTCCCAAAATGAAAGTTGTAGATCTCCATGAAATATACAAGTTTTCTACACACAATTTCTCCTAAAGGTTCTTGGATCTCAAGATATAATTTTGTGAATACATGCTCATGAACTAAAATAACTTAGTGAAATTTTGCCCTAGTTTAGGCAGGTTTTTGACCTAACTTCATGGAAACTTTTCACCTAGTTCCAAGAGGAATCTTAGAAAGCAATTCAAATATGGGTTATAGAGCATATTTCAAGCTTTCCAAAATGTCCAATAACTCCATGAGATCATTCTTGAGTAGGGAGAATTGAAGAGATGAAGTTGGCAATTTCTCACTTTGATTTCAAGCCATTTCATGAAGAAGAAAATTCAAATCCTCAAGCATGTTGTACAATCTTCACTTTTCAGGCCTCAAACTTGTTTGTCACTCCACCATTAATGAATTGCACAAGGTTTCATGCCCTAAAGCCTTGTACTTGAACAATTCCATTTTTGGCACAAAGGTGCCATTTCCATTTTGATAAAGCATAACTTTTGCAAATTTTCACTCCTTGAGCCTTGCACTTGTTTTCTATGCACATAAGCAAAGCCACAACAAAGAGCAACTTACCTGAAGCCTCTACCAAACCACACCACGCCTGTACAACACTTAGGGACTTGTCTCCTCACCTTGCTTCAAAAACAAGAAATGTAGCAAGACATGTGATCTTAGACTTCTGAGCAAGCACAAGTCCTCCAACCTTTTGCTCTATATAAAGCCATCACTTTGCAACTAAAACCAGGAATGCCCAAGCCTTGAAACACCCTAGAATCAGAAATTTCATACCAAGCCTCTAAACTTGCCATTTCTGACTTGTGAACTGAATCTTCCATTCCACTCGTGTGTTTTCAGACCTTTTGCTTCCCTAAGCTTCCTTACCTTACAAGTAAACCATCCCACGCCCTGAAACATCACTGTAACTCCATCTTCCCCATTGTTGAACTTCAAAAATAGAGTAACACATGTGGACTTCTCTAGATCATTCCAGCCACCCTCAAGACAAGCTAAGCATTGCATTAGCTTCCTAGAGGTTCAAGGAAGCTAACCTGATCATCACAGCATCCTAAAGCAAGCTCATTTCCGAAACATGATTTCCATTTTCAAGGTGAGTTTTCTGTTTTTCTAACTCTTAATAAATGCATAGTTAGCTTTCCATTTTTTAATATACAATGTAGACATCATTGCTACAAAGCTGTACATATCCATAGATTGCATTTACTTGGCCTGAGTTTAGAGAATTTTGAGTTTGAAGTTTCTGGAAAAATTAGGTTAAGATTTAGGGCCAACAAAATTCTCTCTCATCTTGGACTTATAGTTTTAGTTATGCACATGGTTAGAATCATGAAGTAAAATGCCATAATATTCATGTTATCACTTTCCATTTTTGTTGAGAGATGAAAGAGTTACAGGGGGTCCGGCTGGCTAGAGGTTGAAGATGAAGTACAGGGCAAGGAAGTGTTTTATGTTATGTATTTTTGTTTTCATTTGAACTAACAGATGTACAGCCACCCCAGTGGCAATGCAGCACGCATAAATGCCTTAGGTCACGGGTTCGAGCCTTGGCGCTGCCTTTTGCCATTTTCCACATTTTGTTTATCTTTTTTTTTCTTGTTTGCAGTGTGGGCTTATGAGCATTGGGCCTGACATTTTTACTAACTTTCTGCCTCCAGTTTACTCATGGCACCCCTGGCCCATATATTTTATTTAATATTTTTATTTTCCTTATATTTTATCAAATATATTTTTCTTAATAATATAAAATCATAAAAAATATAAAAATGATAAGTATTATATTATATTATTTTATTTTTTTTTCTCATAAAAAATATTTTTATTTAGTTATATATTAACTATTTTTCTTAATAAACTAGTAAATTAAATTAAATTAGATTAAATAATTATTTTTCTTCACACCTATTAAATATTTTATTTTAATATATAAAAAGACTAAAATATTTCATAAATACCATATATTATTTTCAATACAAAAATACTTAAAGAAATTTATTTTCTTTTAATAAATTAGAATTAGGGTTTAATCAAAATCCTTTCTAAAAAAACAATTTCCTTCTTTAATTAATTTAAGTATAATCTTGATTTATTTATTAGGCTTAGGATTAAAACTTTTTCACATAAAAAACCAAACAAAATCTTCTTTGCATTATGTTGTACCCCAAAATTTGCCCTCGCGTTTTTCCACAAGAAATCTCAGCTTCAGACATTTCCTGATTTTTCAAACTGGCTCAAGAATCGGACAAACGGACTTTTCTTGACAGTCAAGCAAAATTAGGGTTTTTTACTGATTTTCAGAGCTCTGGATTGTTTCATACAGTTGGCTTAGGGTTTTGGTTGATTTTGGTTCAATTTTGATCAGGCGAATATTGTTTGGCATTTAATCAGGAATTAAGGTTTTACGGGCATATTCTCAGCAAAATTAAAATTCCACAGCACTTTGCAAGTTATTCCGAGATTCGGATTGAATTAGCGTTGTTTTGATTTAATCAGTAAAAGAGACAGTGGTTTGAATTCAGTTTGTTTTGTTTGGGCCAGTCAAAAGATATGTGCAGTTTGGAATTACAGTGCTTGGCAAAGAATTAGTAAGAAAGGATTGCATCTGATCAATTTTTGTGTTCGACTGTGCGTTGCTTTGAATGATGGAGACGTCCAGTCCATTTATTTTGATCAACAAGGTTTAGTTGATTATTTATGGTTCTAAGAATTAAATACTTGAAATTTAACTTTCATTTTATTTAATTTAAGGAATTATAAATAACAAGTAAATAAAGAAGAGGAATTGAAAAGAATTAAATGTCAATGGAATTTTTATTTCATATTTAATAGTTGTTACAATTATTATTATTTGGATACAAGTATTTATTACGAAGTATTTGAAATAATAATAGTGTACAAAAATTAAATTGAAAATAAGAAATTCTATCCTATTTCTAATTCTTCATTCTTCACTCCGCTCCGGTGTTTCATTTTTTTACCTGCAAAAGAAAAGAGAAAGTCAGAAAGCAGTTAAATTGGAAAAGACAGTTAAAATTTGCTCATCATTAGAGGCCACTGACTGGGATCAGTTGACCCTCTCTGCAAATCACGGGATTTCTCCCTGTTATATCCTGTTAAGGAGATAACTCTTTGAATAAAGCCGGACGACGCGTTCGTGCTCTGCGAGGATAAGCTTCCAGAGCTTATTGCTTGGGGATATGAATTCCAACCTTCCTGGGGAACTGGATTGGACTCTTCTGGGGAAGTTTTGATATGCTGGGGAAGTGATTCCTTTGAATGTTGATATGCCGCCGGGGAACACTCTTTAGACCAAGATCGCCGGGGATGCTTGTTATGAGTATGTATGCTGCTGGGGAAGGTTGAGATCTGCTGGAGGATACCCAACTTCCTTAAGACTTGATAACTCTGCTTGGAGAAGAATGTATTGACTGCTGACTTACTCTCTAGGGAATTAAGATGTACTGGTCATGTTCTTTAGCTGAACCTACCTTGGTACCTTAGTGGATAGAACAATCATATTGCTTAGACCACCCATTATTGCCCCTGTTTCTGATGTGGGAGAGGAAGACCGGTGAGATACTGATAGTTGTTGATGGACCAACCTCCTTCTGGTAGGAAGGTGACAAGATGACAGGACATAGTCGTACGCTTTGATCCCTAACTTTTGCCTGGACCGCCCTTTCGGGTTTTCAGTCCACCGGGATACCCATTTTTGCCCAATCCGCCTTTTCAGGTTTTCGACTTGCCGGGTGTACAGATTCTTTTCATTTCATCCCTTCATTTTGCTCGAACCCTTTTGGTTCGCCGAGAAGCCCTTATTTTTGCCTAGGTGTATCAACCTAGCGGGTCTTTGATTTTGCGCAGTATTTTCTCGACTATGTCCGTGTTCTCAGAATGTAGGGAGTTGCCCCTGCCAGAAGTGTTTTGTCATGCCACCAGAGAGTGTTTGATCAAGCAAGATTCGTTGTTGGAGTGCCCCAAGTGACTCAGATGGAGATTTGCCCCAGGCTATTTGACCTTTGAGAGATTCTCCGAATCTTGATTAGATTTCCCCAGATGATGGACCATGCTCATGCCATGCCCCTTGATTGGAAGTGCTTTTGTTCACTAGGTATTCATCGTGCGAATTTCCCTGCTGTTCAAACAAAAAGTCATATGCAAACAAAGTTATGTTAAAAATGCAAAGCTTATGTCTGTCTTGAAGATTTTGAAAATGCATTTTTTCATAAAGCAATTAGATGTTTGTAAAACGTGATGTCAACTCTGTATTTACCATAGGCCTTAAGGAGTCAGGATACCTTTCGTAACAGTATGCTTTCGAACTAACCCATGCTTCAGCTAGGACTTTTGAGGGTTATAACGTGGCTTGGTTCACGGTTTAAGAAACAAAGGATAAAGGCTCAAATTTTATTTGTAGCCACCCACTCTTCGTGATGTTCTCCAAACCTAAACTCAGTTGATCATACGTTAGACCTTGTTCGAGTTTTTGCTCTGATTTTCCGGTGATGATTCGGATGTTGATAACTTATTTTGAATAGGCAGTCATTCCTTTTTTGTTGAGGGTTTGTAAGACCTCTTTCTTGTCTGATTTTTTTGTTATCCCTTTCTTTTTTGCCTGAACTGTTTCCTTTTTTGGAATTACAGTCAGCGAGATGCCCCAGTTTTGTAAGTCTCCTTCATAGGTTTTGACTTATTGGGTTCTTTATTTTTTTGAGATAATGACTGCCTTTCTTTATTGATTACTCGGAACCATCACTGTCTTTCTTCGTTTTGTAAGGACCTCTTCGGTGCCATTCGTTATGCACTTGGATCAACTGAGAGACTACCCTGCCCCAGGTTATGATTAAGGGTTTTAAATTTCGAAAAGAAAAACTCCTACTTCTTTGGCTCAGAGGGGTTGACGAGGGATTATCATCCTTATAACTCCAGTGTTTAGGGATTGAAACAATGCCTGTACCTCATCAGCGGGGCCTGTTCAAAAGCATACTGTAAAGATCGTGGTATCGTTTTCGTCATCCTCCCTCAAGAGGCTTAGAATTATTGATTGAGAGTTGACATCAGAAAAAATATGAAAATAATTTGTGTCTAGTGAATACGAATATATTGCTTCAAAATAGACATAAGCGATGTATTAATGTGATAACAATGTTTAACATGAATAAATGTTTGAACAAAAGAAAATTGCAATCTTGAACATTCGAATGAACAAAAATTTCCTAGTCTCGGGGCTTGTCACTTCAAATGGTGCCTCCTGTATGGATGGTAGAAGCACTCAGCCTGGCCATCTTGGGTGAATTCCACAGCTCCTTCCTCAATCAGGTCCTGGATTTTATTCTTCAAAGTCCAACAATCCTCTGTAGCATGCCCCGGGCTGTCAGAATGATAAGCGCAGTGAGCGTTGGGGTTATACTTTGAAGGTGTTCTGTTGGGATTCTTAGGAGGATCCTTTAGAGTTACCTAGTTCAACCTCAGCAGTTGTTGTAAGGCTTGAGGCAGCGACACGTTGAGCTTGGTGAATTGCCTTTTGGGCTTGTCTGGTTGAAACTGGTGAGGTTGATATTGAATTGGTGATACTGAAGCCATATGAGGAGCTTTCTCCTTGCCTCTTTGTCTCAAAGATGGTCGAACGATGACTGGCTTTTTACCCTCAGATGTTTGCCCCAGTTGGTTACCCTGAAGCAGTTGGTTGACGAGAAACCGGAGCTCATCTTGTCTTTGAGCTAAACCTTGAATGGCATTCCTCTGCCCCAGCATTTGGGCTTTCATTGCATCCATCTCAGCTTGTAGGTGTTTCAACTTTTCATCCTCAGCACCGTTCTTGACAAAGGTCTCCCTGAGAAGGGTCCTTAGCTCTTCCTGTCCCTTGGATAGATTCAGGAGGATTTCCCCGAACCGAGTCTCTTGAGCAAGAAGGTCCTGGTTATCTGGTTGGAAGGCCATTGCTGAAATAAACAGCGAGAAAGGTAAGTGACCTGCAACAAGGATACCTGTTATGCAATGATGAGTATGACATGTATGTAATGTTTTCAAGGACCTCGCGGGATAAACAAGAAAATTGGTTAGAATTTGGGTCCGGTAGTTTGATTGAAGGAACTTTGGATTGTTGAGAGTCCTTCCTCAAGGGTCAAAGGCTCACCATATCCAGTGGGTCATAGCCTCTGACTTTAGTCATCATGTTGGTTTTGATTTCCAAACAACCTTGGTTAGGGGAACCTTCCTCAGGAGTCAGAGCTCACCATATCGAGTGGGTCATAGCCCCTGACAACCTTGGCTAGAGGAAAATAAATCCTCTTTGCCCCTTGCTAGATATTTGATTTATCATGACCTGCATCACAAGCCTTTGAGATCCTTGAAATGGGTTAGGATGTATGCAATGGTATGATGTTATGTTATGCATGGGGTAATGTGAGTAACCCTGTTATGAGTCCCAATTAAGGACTATAAACAAACCCTGCAAGAAATTCAGTATACTTTGTTATGAGTCCCCGTTAAGGACCATAAACAAAACCTGCAAGAGATCTAGTAAACCTTGTTATGAGTCCCAGTTAAGGACTATAAACAAAACCTGCAAGAAATTTGGTAAACCCTGTTAGGAGTCCTAATTAAGGACTATGAACAGAACCTGCAAGTAACTCAAGTGTCAGACAACAAGCATGCAAATAGTCAAGTACGAAGGCACACAAGTCACACAAGAGAAACCCCTTAGGGTTTAGGCCAGCATGGGGTCTGAGTATTACCCTCTTTCAGTTTGTTGGTTCATACCTGTCCTATCAAAGTAACCGGGTTCTTAGAGGATCCCAATATCATTGACTACCCTCAATCGGTCATAACTCCAGCATCGCAATCTTTTCTTGCGGCCAGAACCATCACGAGAGTTTAGCCTCAATGGGCGTAGCATACTGCTACTGTTCTAATGGACAAGTTGGGTCATTTAAGGTTCTAAGGTCTGTTGGTGCTTAATGACTCCTTGGAAGACCCATATTCTCCCCGTTTCAACACGAGGGATATCGGTACAGACCAAGGCGCCACACCAACGTAGCCACTGCTTCACCCATGTCGGTATACGCCGGACAGGTCCCTCACAGCTTATGCTACCTAAACAGGGTATCCCCAGATCCGGGTTAGGATCTATGTAACTCCCATGACAGTCCCACAATAATAAAGCAGACAAGTCAATACAATTGAAAACACAATGATCTTAGTCCTAAGGTACACCTCACTTTATAAGATATCCCCAGCAGAGTCGCCAGTTCTGTGATCGGTGGATCTGGAACTGACTGTTTTAAAGCTGGTTCGCGAAATGTCGCAGAAGCAAGAGTCGCCACCGTCTTTTATTTTCTCCAAATGGAAAGGACAAAAGCACAGAAAAATTCCTTAAAGAGATTGCTCTCGGTTCGGGAGGTAGGTTATAGAAAGGGAAGGTGCTAGCACCCTTTCTATCCATGGTTATCCATGGGCTCTTAGATACTTGCTCATTTGTGTTTTCAAAATAGTTTGTTTGCTTTTCAATGTGGGTTTTAAAAAGTTTCTTTGAAAATTCCAGTTCGACTCTTGTATCGGTCCTCAAGAGTGTTTGAAAAATTGCTTTCGAAAGCTTTTTGAAAAGTGTCGGTGTGAAAAGAGTTTTTGAGTTTGTTTTGAAATTAGAGCAAGTATCTACGAGAACCTACCTACCCTAAGGAATTCGTCTGTGTAAATGTCCTTTAAAGTAGTGCCATCCCACCATTGAGAGGTAGGTAGCACCACCGTTGGAGGTGTTCGGGTCAATTCGAGGTTCGGGACATGGTGATCACCGGAGCAATAGGAATACACCTTAGAAGCTACCCTCATGCCAGGTTCCCGCATCATGAGGACTTACTAAGACATCCTCTACTCGACGATCACCTTTCGAAGGGCAAGGCAACAGTGAGGCGTACCCTAGGGGTGGTGTGTGATTTGTGTGTCGTTTTCATTTGCATTTATCTTGTCATGTTATCGGTGTTCTACGCTTGTTTTTATTTTGTCCATACATTCTTTCATGCTTTGATTTAACAGTTAAAAGTTGCGGAAAAGGTAAATTCTAAGCTATTACAAAAGGCGCGGGTCTACATCGCCAAAAGTTTCTCGAACCCGATTTGACAGAAAATAAAATAAAGTAAAAGAATTTAAAGAGCAAGAAATTGAAAGGTTACATGGCTTTGGGAGAGATACATGACATTATAAAAAATAAAAATAAATGCGAATTAATAAGAATTAAAACGAAACGAGGGCGTTGAACCCTTTTGCAAAAAATTGAATGGACGATGAATTAATTAATTAAAAGAGAAAGCAAGAATTTGTTTTTTTTGGTGTTTTTTAGTAATTTATGATTTAATATGAAAAAGAGAATTAACTAAAATTAAAATAAGATGCAAACCCTAATTCTAATTATTTTTAGTTTATTAACAAAATGTTGAAGTTTTTTAACCTAAAATTAACCCTAATTTTTACATGCAAATTTAATTATAAAGAAATAAATATAAATATTTAATTATTTAATATATTTATGAAAGAAAAAATTGTTAATTAAACTTATTTCTACATTTTTTAGATTTTTATTATGAAAAGAATTAAAATTGCAAACCTAATTTAAAACTAAATAATTATATACAATTTATTTATGGAAAATATTAAGACAAAAATATTTATGGTATTTTCCCTTTTTTCTGATTTTTATTGGTATTTTATATTTTGTGAAAATAATAATTAATTACTAAAACAACAATTAAAGAGAAAAATAGAAAATAGAAGAAATAAAGAGAATAGGAAGAATTGCAAACCAAAGGGGGTTCAGATCCCAAATTAGGAGGTATTCTTTAGAAATCCAGGCCCATTAAGACATTGGTCCGTTTGACTTTCCAGGTAGTGTGCTGCAGCGTTGACTGGACCTTATGTTATTCCTCCAATCTGCACCCTTGGATTGCTTTAAACGTACGCGTGGCTGGCCTGATGAGGAGGTGTATCATGGTCTTCAGTAAGCGAAACTGCATGTGATAGTTAATTGAAAAATAACATTGAGAATGTTGAAGACCTGGGGCTCGAACCCAGGTCATGTGCGTTATCTCCAGATATGCTTGCCACTGAGCCACTTCATGCATTGTTAATATTAAATAAGCAACAAATATTATAAAAAGAACAACTGCATTAGTGATTCAAAACGCGCGAAATTTAAACCTTCCAATCAACGCCGGCCAACACATCATCTTCTTCATGTTCCTGAAATACAAACAACATAAGCAACGGTTTTTACACCGTTGCAGAAAGTATCTTTACAGAAAATAACGATTAGCACTAGGGCACTCATAAATTAGGCGCGATAGTTCCATTATCTTCGTCCACATGCGCTGAGTTGAATGGTGGTGGTCTTGAGGGCCAATTTTTTCCCAGTCAAAAACCCCTAATCCAAGGTCTTATAAACCCTAGAAAACGACAATGGTGAAATCGTCTACAGCTTGAAAAAACTCAATTAAACGCATGGGTTAGCTTTAGAATAATACCAGGGACATGAATCAATAATTAAAATGTCATGAAAATGCATAGATTTGAAAATACGATTATGAACTTTTCATGAGATATTTCAAGTTCTGTATACCAATTCCTTATGCTTTGATGAATGTTCTTGATTGAGACACGTTCAATGGACTTTCAGCAAGCTAATGAAACAAAAAATATGTCTTGAATCGCCCTGGAAGTGAGTTTTCAGAATTCAGTTTCTTAACAAAATTTCAAGCTTTTGTTTTCAATTTTCTGAGCAGCTACGTGTGTTCTTGCCCTAGGGTTGTGTTCCTGGCTTATGTATGAATCAATTAGGTTAAGAAAAACAAATCAAATCCCTTGCAATGATGGTTTTGAAGATTTGATTTCCAAGCTTTGTTTTTTCAATCTTTTCTATGCATTTTTGTATCAATCATGATCTAATCAATCCAAATCTTTCCTTTTTTGGCTAGGCACGAATTATTGAGTATAAAATATGCACAAAAAGATTTGTTAGGTTAAGTTAAGTATTTTTCATATATTTAATTGATTTAAATGAATTATTATTAATAAATATTCAAATAAATAAAATAAAAAATGAATAAAAGCTTCCCTTTTGGCCAAGTAGTCGTGCACATGCCATGGATGATGATTTGTGGAAAAAAAATGGGCCCATTAGCAATTTTAGGTCTTTTGAATCAATGTTGACTTTTCAAAAATCCAAAAATTTCCCAACTTCTACAAGGCATAACTTGCTCCATTTTTAAGCTTTTGTCATGTTCTTGGACATTTTGGAAAGGTCTTTGAGTCCTCTAACCAATGCCTTTGGTCCCATGTCATTTTGATTTACCAATCTCAAGTTATGGCCTTTTACTTAAAGTCCCTTTTGTTGACTTTTGAAAATGACCTATAATGTTGAAATTGATAACTTTTTGTGAGAGCATTTCTTGGACTTGAAGTATGAATATGAGTTGTAGGAAATGTCTTTCTCTTCAAAATGAGCTTTGGATGGAATTTTTCTGATAATCCATGTGAAAGTTATGCCCGGGTCAATTTCAGTTGACTTTTTTTCAGCTGTCCAAATAAGGAAACTTTTGCATCTTGATGATTTCTGA
This sequence comes from Vicia faba, assembly GCA_948472305.1. Taxonomy (NCBI): domain Eukaryota; kingdom Viridiplantae; phylum Streptophyta; class Magnoliopsida; order Fabales; family Fabaceae; genus Vicia; species Vicia faba. The sequence goes on from OX451738.1 coordinate 361,897,363, forward strand.
GCCAAATTTTGAGAATCATGATCAAGCATTGATCAAATGATGTTTGTGGCTTCAAAATGACATGTTGACCAAAAATTTGAACTTTTGACTGTCAAATGACCATTTTGCCCCTACAGTTGACTATAGTGCAATTTAGGGTTTTGACTGTGCAATTTTGAGCTGAATGCCTTGAAATTTGATATGAGGATGCTTGACCATGTTTATAGGCATGTGAGACTTGATTGGGCCTTTGAAAACTTCCTTTTCTTGATCAGAATCAAAACCCTAATTTTGACTGTATAGGAGATCCTTGACTGTGCAACCCTTGGAGACTTTTGCAGCTTGATTTGACAATTCCTTGAAGAATATGGGAGGGCAAATTTTGGGGTACAACACCATGGAAATTCAACAAGTGCCTGGGTTGGATTTCGGAGACTTGGGTTTATCTTCTGGGGTGGTGATCCCGCACAAGTTCAAGGCGCCTGCCTTTGTGAAGTATGACGGGGCGTCTTGCCCTAAATTACATCTCAGATCTTATGTGCGGAAGATTCAGCCGTATACAGTGGACAAGAACTTGTGGATCCAATTCTTCCAGGAGAGTCTTTCAGGGACTCATCTCGAATGGTTCTATCAGCTGGATGGAACCAAGATTCGTAACTGGGAGGAGTTGGCTACTGCTTTTTACAAGCAGTATCAATATAATGCCGACCTTGCTCCTACACGTACCCAACTCCAGGGTATGTCGCTAGGATCAAGCGAAGGTTTTAAAGAGTATGCGCAGAAGTGGAGGGACCTGGATGGCAGGGTGCAGCCTCCGTTAACAGACCGTGAGCTAGTGGATATGTTCTTGGGGACCCTCTCCGGACCATTTTTCAATCATCTTATCGGTAATTCGTCTGCAGGGTTTACTGACCTCATTCTGACTGGGGAAAGGATAGAGGCTGGTATGAAGTCAGGAAAGATTCAGAAAGGTGCGTCTTCAAGTTCTGAGAAGAAGCCCTTCAAAAAGGAGGCCAGTGCTGTGTATGGGCCTAGAAGGCAAGATAAATCGGAGCGCCGCTAATCTGTCAACGCGGTGATGATTGCTAAACCTGCTGCCTCTCCTCGGCAAACCAATCAACCCAGGGCTGAAATACCTAGAAGAGAATTTACCCGGCTGAGTATGACCTTATCACAAATCTTGCCATAGTTGCTATGCACCAACTTGGTGACTGTCAGGGAGGCTCCGAAGGTTGTGAATATTGCATCCCCCAAGTATAATCCAAATGCCCGCTGTGTTTATCACTCCGATAGCCCGGGGCACTCTACTGATGACTGCTGGGCCCTGAGGAATAAGGTGCAGGACCTTATTGATGCCAAAGAGGTACAGTTTGAGGCGCCTGAGAAGCCTAATATGGTGACTGCTCCCATGCCTAACCATGGAGTAAATGCTATTGGGGATGAGGATGAAGTGGAAGAATCTGAGTTCAACAACTGGATCTACCCGGCAACCGACAGTGGACCTAGCAATTGGACTGCGAAAGACAACCTACCTGTTACTTTTGTTACGCAGTAATGAATTCCTTTGTTTTTGTTATTTGTAATAAACAATAATTCTAAACTTTACGGCCCGGTGTCTTACCCGGGGCACCGTTGGCTTCATTTGTGAGGGCTTATAACTGTCATTTCCATATATCATAAATAAAGACTTTGGACGTTTTTCGCATTTCAAATCTTGTGCTTCCTTTCTTTCTTTCTTTATATATTGCAAAACAGCTGTATTTACACACACTCACCCATACAGGTTTCAATCCACTCTGGATCTCACTGGTAACAACTCTGCTACTGCCAGTTATGACTTCGAAAATCCGATCAACTTAGCCGAAGACGAAGGTGAAGATGATTGCGAAGTGCCTGGCGAGCTTGCAAGACTGTTACTCCAGGAAGAGAGGGAAATTCAACCACATGAAGAGCAAGTGGAAACAATAAATCTGGGTACTGAGACGGACAGAAAGGAAGTTAAAATTGGTGCCAACTTAGAGCTCAGCGTGAAACAACGGTTGACTCAGATGTTACATGATTATGTGGAAATCTTCGCCTGGTCCTACGAAGACATGCCTGGGTTGGATACTGACATTGTGGTCCATCATTTGCCTACCAAGGAAGACTGCCCTCCGGTTAAGCAAAAAGTCCGCCGTATGCGTCCAAAGATGTCTGAGAAGATCAAAGCTGAGGTTATGAAGCAATTCGATGCCGGGTTTCTTGCAGTGACTTCTTACCCTCAGTGGGTTGCCAACGTGGTGTCGGTGCCGAAGAAGGACGGTAAGGTTAGAATGTGTGTCGACTACAGGGATCTGAACAGGTCCAGCCCCAAGGATGACTTCCCCTACCTCATATTGACGTTCTGGTTGACAATACTGCTCAGCACAAGGTGTTCTCCTTCATGGATGGCTTTTCAGGTTATAATCAGATCAAGATGGCTCCTGAAGACATGGAGAAGACTACCTTTGTTACTCAGTGGGGCACCTTCTTCTACAAGGTCATGCCATTCGGGTTGAAAAATGCCGGGGCAACCTACCAACGTGCCATGGTTGCTTTATTCCACGACATGATCCATCATGAAATTGAAGTGTATGTCGACGACATGATTGCAAGGTCCCAAACTGAGGAGGAACACCTTGACCATCTGCAGAAGCTGTTTGACCGTCTGAAACTATACAAGCTGAGGTTAAACCCGAACAAGTGCACCTTCGGGGTAAGATCTGGAAAGTTGCTAGGCTTCGTTGTAAGTGATAAGGGTATTCAAGTGGACCTTGCCAAGGTCAAAGCCATTCAAGAGATACCAGTTCCTAAGACAGAGAAAGAGGTCAGAGGCTTTTTTAGGACGTCTGAATTACATTGCTCGATTCATCTCGAATCTAACTGCTACCTGTGAGCCAATCTTCAAGCTGTTGAAGAAAGATCAGGTAGTACGTTGGAATGATGAATGTCAAGCCGCTTTTGACAGAATCAAAGAGTATCTCCAAGAGCCACCCATTCTTATGCCACCGTTTGAAGGGAGACCTCTAATACTATACCTGACTGTACTTGACAATTCAATGGGGTGTGTGCTGGGGCAGCATGACGAGTCTGGCCGAAAAGAGCATGCCATCTATTACCTTAGCAAAAAGTTTACCGACTGTGAGACCCGATACTCACTGCTCGAGAAAACTTACTGCGCTTTGGTATGGGCTGCTCGCCGGCTGAGACAGTATATGCTGACTCACACTACTCTGTTGATTTCAAAGATGGATCCTATAAAGTATATATTTGAAAATCCTGCTCTGTCTGGGAGAATAGCAAGATGGCAAATGATCTTGACAGAATACGACATCCAGTACACGACTCAGAAAGCCATCAAAGGAAGTGTATTGGCAGACCACTTGGCACATCAGGCAGTAGACGACTATCAGTCAATGAACTTTGAATTTCCTGACGAGAGCATCATGATAGTGACTGATTGTGAAGTACCTGGACCGGATGAAGGACCTGAGGAAGGATCCCGATGGTCTATGCACTTTGACGGAGCCTCCAACGCTTTGGGTAACGGTATTGTCGCTGTGATAATATCTCCTCAAGGCACTCATACTCCACTCACTGCCCGGCTATGTTTCAACTGCACCAACAACATGGCGGAGTATGAGGCATGCATCATGGGTCTTCAAGTTGCGATTGACTTAAGGATCAAGTTTCTGAGTGTCTTCGGAGATTCCGCTCTCGTGATCAATCAGATCAAAGGCGAGTGGGATACGAAACATCCGAACCTTATTCCTTACAAAGAATGTGTGTTGACATTGATCCCCCATTTCACAGAGATAACTTTTGAACATTTCCCAAGAGAGGAGAATCAGTTGGCGGACGCGTTGGCTACAATGTCTTCCATGTTCAAAGTCAAGTGGGACAATGAGGCTCCCCGGGTCATTATCTGGAAACTGGACGAACCGGCATACTGTTGTGATCTTGAGGCTGAGGTAGTGACGGAGAAACTTTGGTACCATGGGGTGAAGAGATACTTAGAAGCTCAAGAATACCATGAAGGTGCATCTATCAACGATAAGAAGTTTATGAGAAGGTTCGCAGCGAAGTTCTTCCTCAACAACGGCATTCTGTACAAGCGAAACCATGATTCGACCTTACTGCGTTGTGTGGATAAAACTGAAGCAGAAAGGATCATGACAGAGCTACATGAAGGTACCTTCGGAACACATTCCAGTGGACATACTATGGCAAAGAAAATCCTTCGGGCAGGGTATTTCTGGTCCACAATGGAAGCCGACTGTTACCAACATTCTCGGACATGTCACAAGTGCTAGATATATGCGGATAAGGTGAACGTTCCTCCGGTTCCTCTGAATGTCCTGACAGCACCTTGGCCGTTTGCAATGTGGGGCATAGATATGATCGGTGAGATTAAACCTACGGCATCCAACGAGCATCGCTTCATCCTGGTGGCGATTGATTACTTTACAAAGTGGGTTGAAGCAGCTTCCTACACCACTGTAACCAAGAATGTTGTGGCACGGTACATTCGGCACAATATGATCTGTCGATACGGCTTCCCAGAAAGGATCATTACGGACAACGGTACCAATCTCAATAACAAGATGATCACTGAGCTCTGCGAGCAGTTCAAGATACAGCACCACAACTCTTCTCCTTACCGGCCGGAGATGAATGGGGTTGTAGAAGCAGCGAATAAAAATATCAAGAAAATTGTGCAGAAGATGACAGTGACCTATAAAGATTGGCACGAGATGTTACCGTTCGCTCTTCACGGGTACCGTACCTCAGCAAGGACGTCAACCGGGGCAACTCCTTTCTCCTTGGTCTACGGTATGGAGGCAGTCTTACCGATTGAAGTGCATATACCCTCTCTCCGGATAATGAAGGAGGCAGATCTGAGCGAAGATGATTGGATCCAGACACGACTTGATCAGCTAAATCTAATTGACGAAAAGAGACTTGCTGCTATTTGTCATGGTCAGACGTACCAAAAACGGATGATCAGGGCATTTAACAAGAAAGTCAGACCACAAGAATATCAAGTTGGGGATCTGGTAATCAAACGTATCATCCTTCCTCAGAGTGATCCACGGGGCAAATGGACCCCTACCTACGAAGGGCCATTTGTGGTTAAACATGTGTTCTCAGGATGAGCCATGATCCTAACCACCATGGATAGTGACGACCTTCCTCACCCCGCCAATGCAGACATAGTAAAAAGATACTACGCATGATAAAAGACCCGCTAGGTTGACATACCTAGGCAAAAATTAGGGCTTCCCGGCGAACCAAAAGGGTTCGGGCAAAATGAAGGGATGAAATGAAAAAATTTGTACACCCGGCAAGTCGAAAACCTGAAAAGGCGGCTTGGGCAAAAATGGGTATCCCGGTGGACTGAAAACCCGAAAGGGCGGTCCAGGCAAAAATTAGGGATCAAAGCATAATACTATGTCTCATTGGATCACTTCGCATCCAGAATCCGGTATCAACTGTCAAGTTCAAGCGGCATCGATCAATCAACTTCATCTTCAGCTAGGTCGTCAAGTGATGAGACGCTCGAAGATATAAAGGCGATAGCAGAGTTGGAACCCAGTGGGATTATCCTTTTCACATAGCTGTTTTGTTTTCCCTTTGTACAAATTGTATAAACTCTTTTGTTCGGCGGCGTTCTCCTACCAGGACGTCAGCTTCTTGTATATAAACGCCTATTTACAGGCAAATTCAAAAATCAATATAAATTCACTTTTCAGATCAATTGCCAATTGTTTTTCCTTTTCTGTTTTGTTTTGCGAAGAACGTCCAAGGTTCAATTTGTGATATATGCATTTGACGATAATTGCTAACTCATAAATATTTGTATACAAAACAAAGGATTAATTACAGGTAACATTAGAAACAGGGGCAATAACGAGTTGTCTAAGCGATCTAATTGCTCTATCCACCAAGGTACCAAGGTAAGTTCAGCCGAAGAACATAACCAAGATATCTTAATTCCCCAGAGAGTGAGCCAGCAAGTCAATGCACTCTCCCCAAGCAAAGTTATACTGTTAACCTCAAAGAAGTTGGGTATCCTCCAGCGGAGCTCAACATTCCTTAGCACAATATACGAATATTCTTAACAAGCATCCCCGACAGTCTTGATCTAAGATTGTTCCCCGGCGGAATACCAGGCATTCAGTGGAGTCACTTCCAGTACATCTCAAAATTTCCCCAGGAGAGTCCAGTATAGTTCAAGATTTCCCCAGGAAAGTTTGAATCCATCTCCCCAGCAGTAAGCTTATCCTCAGTAGATTCTGGAAGCTTATCCCCTGCAGAGCACGAACGCGTCTCCCGGCTTTATCCAAAGGTTATTCCCCACCAGGATATAACTGGGTTATCCTCAGCCAAAAGCCACGGAAAGATCGTCCTCAGCAAAAATCTTCTTATCCCCAGCGGAGTCTATTAACACTTCCAACATAACAACGCTATCCCCAGCGAAGTTACCATCAACATCTCAACAGAGTACCTCTCTTCCCACAGAGTATTATTCCCCAGCAAGATCGTTAGAATAATTTTTTTTCCCCGCAGAGTAATCCATTCGCCAAGTTTATTCCCCGACGGAGTTATTTTCTCCTACCGGCATTCTTGCAACCGTCACTCCTCAGTGGAAACAGAAGCTCTCCATCAGCCCAGGATTTTAACTCCCGGCATTCGTCAAGGATATATTTTCCTAAGACGAAAACATACATTCATAAACATCGTATTTCCATACGCTATAGCATGCATAAACGCATCATATCTTACAATCTCATTTATGTTGAGAACATCATTGCTTGATCCATATCATGCATTGCATATGACTGACCTTTACCTTTCAGGAAAGATCCAGTTAAGTTCTTAGCTATGTCCAAGACCTCCTTTGGTTCAGTTAAATCGATTCCTAAAGATTTTTCTGATGTCGATCCAATTGAAGTTAATCCAAGACTTTTGTCTGGTTCAGTTAAATCGACCCTAAGATTTTTCTGATTCTTATCCAGTCAAAGATATTCCAAGACTTTTGTCTGGTTCAGTTAAATCGACCCTAAGATTTTTCTGATTCTTATCCAGTCAAAGATATTCCAAGACTTTCGTCTGGCTCAGTTAAATCGACTCTAAGATTTTTCGGATTCTTATCCAGTCAAAGATATTCCAAGACCTTCTCTGGTTCAGTTAAATCGACCCTAAGATTTTTCTGATTCTTATCCAGTCAAAGATAATGCAAGACCTTCTCTGGTTCAGTTAGATCGACCCTAAGATCTCCCTGATTCTTTTTCCAGTTGAAGATTCCAAGGCTTTTGTCTGGTTCAGTTAAATCGACCCTAAGATTTTTCTGATTCTTATCCAGTCAAAGATATTCCAAGACTTTTGTCTGGTTCAGTTAAATCGACCCTAAGATTTTTCTGATTCTTATCCAGTCAAAGTTAATGCAAGACCTTCTTTGGTTCAGTTAAATCGACTCCTAAAGATTTTTCTGATGCCGATCCAGTCAAAGGCCTTCTCTGGTTCAGTCAGATCGACGCTAAGATCTCCCTGATTCTTATTCCAGTTGAAGATTCCAAGACCTTGCCTGGTTCAGTTAAATCGACTCCTAAAGATTTTTCTGATTCTTATCCAGTCAAAGGCCTTCTCTGGTTCAGTCAGATCGACCCTAAGATCTCCCTGATTCTTATTCCAGTTGAAGATTCCAAGACCTTGCCTGGTTCAGTTAAATCGACTCCTAAAGATTTTTCTGATGCCGATCCAGTCAAAGGCCTTCTCTGGTCCAGTTAAATCGATTCCTAAAGATTTTCCTGATGAAGACTCAGTAGAAGACATCCAAGATTCTCTCATCGTTACTGTTGAGGTAGTAATCGCCCCAGGTTCTCTCATCGTTACTGTTGAGGTAGTAATCACCCCAAGATTCTCTCATCGTTACTGTTGAGGTAGTAATCTCCCAAGGTTCTCTCATCGTTACTGTTGAGGTGGTAATCGCCCAAAGGTTCTCTCATCGTCCCGTTGAGGTAGTAACCATCCCTGATTCATTCATCACATCATTATCAACAAAAACCTTTTGAAGCTCCAGGCTCGATTCCTGTATCTCGCCAGGGCACGTCTGAAGAGTTCAAAGATTCGATACCTGTATCCAGCCAGGGCGCGTCTATATAAAGAATTTTAAGATCAACTCCTGTAACAGGCCAGGTAATCATTTTCTTTTTCAGGTACGCAAGTTCTCGCTAAGGAAACTCTTACGCGATCGACACCCAAATGGCATCTTTAAGCCCATCCTCCTATGCACCAATCTCCAAATGGCATCTGTAAGCCCATTCCCACCATCACACTACTATGTGAGCGCAAATTTCTGGGCACTCTAGTGTTCAATCATCTTCCACCTTCGGATTACGAAAGGCACGCCAGCCAATCTACATCCTCAGGTTTAAGAAGATTGAACAGGGGAAACTGTTGTACCCCAAAATTTGCCCTCCCATGTCCTTCAAGATTTGCAAAGAGCATGCTTCAAAATCTCTCAAGGGTAGCACAGTCCAATTGCCTCCTAACAGTCAAAAATTAGGGTTTTGATTCTGGCAAAGAAATTGAGGTTTCCAAGGGCCCAACAAGTCCCAAATGCCTATAAACATTTTCAAGCATCCATGTGCCAAGTTTCAAGACTCACAGCACAAAATTGCACAGTCAAAAACCCTAATTGCTTCACAGTCAACTGCAGGGGCAAAATGGTCATTTGACAGTCAAAAGTCAAAATTTTTGGTCAACATCTTATTTTGAAGCCACAAACATCATTTGATCAATTCTTGATCATGATTCCCAAGGCATGGCTCAAAAAGTCTCAAGATGCAAAAGTTTCTATTTTTGGACAGTTGAAAAAGTCAACTGCAAATTGACCAAGGCATAACTTCCACATGGTTTATCAGAAAAATTCCATCCAAAGCTCATTTTGAAGCGAATGACATTTACTACAACTCCTCTTCACACTTCAAGTCCAAGAAATGCTCTCACAAAAAGTTATCAATCTCAACATTATAGGTCATTTTCAAAAGTCAACAAAAAGGGACTTTAAGTCAAAGACCATAACTTGATATTGGTAAATCAAAATGACATGGGACCAAAGGAATTGGTTAGAGGACTTCAAGACCTTTCCAAAATGTCCAAGAACATGATCAAAGCTTAAAAATTGAGCAAGATATGCCTTGTGGAAGTTGGGAAAGTTTTGGGAATTTTGAAAAGTCAACTTTGCTTCAATTGCCTCAAAATTGCTAATGGGCCTCAATTTCTTCCATGAATCATCACCCAAAGGCTATGCACGACCCATTGACATCCAAGGGAATTATTTTACCATTTTTGATTAATTATTTGAATTATTATTATTATTAATTCACTTAGTTAAAATTAAATATGACAAAAATAGCAAATCATGTTTTCCAATTCTTTTTGTGCAGCATATTCTCTCATTAAGGCCTAAATATTTCGTGTACCACATCAAAGGGACCAAATCTTCCAAATAGGCAAGTTTTCATGGCAAAAAGGATTGAAAAAGATCATGGAAAATCACAAATTCAAAAGCATTGAATACATGGATCATGGGTTTGTTTTGCTTGACCTAATCATGCTACATACATATACAAACAAAACCTAATGCAGAAGAACAAGAAAGCTGCACTGAGAATAGGAGAACAAACTTGCATTTTTTTCACAAAAAAGTCAAAACTGTTTTCATAGCTAGAGGGTGATTCAAGGCCTCAAAACTATTCCACAAGCTTGCCAAGACTACCAGGAAGCTCTTGCAATCGAAACCAGCCTTCCATACTCAAAGAGTTGGTATAACCGAGTCACCCTGTTCTTAAAATTTTGCATATTCGTATTTGCATTTTCATGCCATATTAATGTCTTCTAATCATTGATTTACACTAATACGAACCCTCTGAAGCTATTGGTGTACTTTAATTGCATTGATATTGCCTGTGTCAAAAATTGCCATGAAAGCTTCTTAGAGTTTCTGAAGCTTTGATTTGGGGTTTCACAAATAAGGAACAATTGGCCACTCAAACCAGGACCATCAAACTCAGGACGTTCAGACGAAACAATTGATCACATCGCGCCTAATTTCTATTTCACTATACGCTAATCGCTATTTTTCAGGTTTAGGGTTAGTGGGGGTTTAAAACCCCCGCTATCTATTTTGTAAATACAGGCAAAACGAAGAAGAAAGTGGACGTGGCTGGACATGACTGGATAATTCAAATCTTGGTGCGTGATTTTGTTTTCCACCAATAATGCTTGCTTCTCTCTCATAATAATCACGTTCCATTATTCATACAAACTAACGCGTTGGCTCAGCTGGTTGGTGCGTTGTCATTCAGGTATTGGGACCTGGGTTCGATTCCCAGGTCCCCCCACTTCTTCAATATTATTTTTCTTAATACGTTTCCATGCAGCGCCTCATCTAAAGTCTACCATACACACATACGTGCTGGCCTGCCACATGTCCCTGGAGGTCAATCCAATGGCCATCACAAGCAATCCACCAGGTACCCTAGTCAAACCTCCCACACACGAGCGCCAGAAGGTCAAAAAGGCCTTGTTCAATGGGCCAAATTCCTTTGCATTAACCTCCAAATTGGGCAGATACCCCTCCTATGGTTTGCATATCTCTTTTTATTTTAATTCTCTTTTTTTCTTTTATTGGATTAATTGCTTTTATTTAATTCCATAAAATTAATTTTCATAATACAAAAACACAAAAAATCAGAAATCATTAAAAATAAAAATATGTTTATTTAATTTTTAATTCTTTAAATAGTTTTTGTAAATAAATTCCAAATAATCAATTTAGTTTAATTTTAGGTTTAATTTTAATGTTTTCTTAATAACTAAAAAAAATATAGAAAAATAGGTTTTTAGCATTTCTTATTCCTTTTCTTAATAAATAACCTTTTTTTTATTTCTTATCATTATTAATTATTAATTATCTTTGTAAATAAACTTGTAATTAAATAATTTGAGTAAATTAGGTTTAAACTTTAATTCTTTTCCTTAAATAATTAAAAACATGTAGAATTAGGGTTTCTTTTCCTTTTAATTTTCTTTATTTCCATTAAATACAAAAACATTAAAAATAATTTCTTTTCTTTATTTCATCATTAATTAATTTGTAATTTCAATTTAATTTCTTTAAAGGGTCCAACGCCCTCGCACTCGATTCTAATTTCTTTTCGCGCGTTTGCTTCTATTTTTCATTTTTAATTTATGTAATTGCCCCGAAGCTTTGTAATAGTAATTAGGACATTTGCTTTCCGCACTTTTATTCAAATCGGGCCTTTGTTTAATTTGGCGATGTATGGACCCGCGCCTTGTAATAGCGTAGGACCTTTATTTCCCGCACTTTATATTCTGCACCTTTAAACTGCTAATCACATGAAAGAATGAATGCCCAAATAAAATCAAAGCGTAGCTCACCCAATGCATGACAAGACAAATAATAACTGAAAGTGACACACAATTCACACACCACTTCTAGGGTACGCCTCACTGTTGCCTTGCCCCTCGAAACGTGGTCGTCGAGTATAGGATGTTTTAGTAAGTCCTCATGTCCATGAACATGGCATGGGGGTAGCTTCTAAGGTGTCCTGCTATTGCTCTGGTGACCACACTGTCCCTAATCCTCGAATTGACCCGAACACCTCCAACGGTGGTGCTACCTACCTCTCGATGGTGGGATGGCACTACCTTAAGGACATTTGCACAGCCTAATTCCTTAGGGTAGGTAGATGACTCGTAGATACTTGCTCTAATTCAAAACAAAATCAAAAACTTCTTTTCACACCTCACACTTTCAAAAAGCTTTCAAAAACAATTTTTCAAACACTCTTGAGGACTGATACAAGAGTCAATCTGAAACTTTCAAAGAAACTTTTTCAAACTCACTCACACTTTGAAAAGCAAACAAACATTTTGAAAACAGAATGAGCAAGTATCTAAGAGCCCATGGATAACCATGGATAGAAAGGGTGCTAACACCTTCCCTTTCTATAAATCTACCTCCCGAACCGATAGCAATCTCATAAGGAATTTTTCTGTGCTTTTGTCCTTTCCTTGTTGGAGAAAATAAAAGACAGTGGCGACTCTTGCTTCCGCGACATTTCGCGAACCAGCGTTAAACAGTCAGTTCCAGATCCACCGATCACACATCTCTACGTAGCGGAAAGAGTTGAGGTGGCTAACTATGTACTCCTCCTCTCCCTGTACTGTCACAATCTTCCCTTTGACCGGGTACTTCAGCTTCTGGTGGAGCGTTGAGGTTACGGCTCCGGCTTTGTGGATCCATGGACGACCCAACAAACAAGAATAAGATGGCCGGATGTCCATCACATAGAATGTAGACTTGAAGACCTGAGAACCAACCTTGATTGGGATATCAACTTCTCCGTGCACCATCCTTTTAGACCCATCAAAGGCCCTAACAACAATATTTCTTGGCTTCAGCTCCAACCCTTCACAATCCAACCGGTCTAGAGCTTTTTTAGGAAAGACGTTCAATGAGGAACCAGTATCCACCAACACATGAGCAAGAGTAGTGCCCCTGCATTCAATGGAGACATGCAGGGCATCATTATGATTCTTCCCTTTAGCAGTCAAGTCGGTGTCAGAGAAACCCAACCCATTATCAGCAGTCAAATTGGCCATGCAATCCGTAAACTGATCAGTTGACGTCTCTTGTGGTACATGGGTAGTCTTCAGAAATGTAATCAGAGCCTTGACATGGGCCTCTGAGCATAACAACAGTGACAACATAGAAATCTTGGATGGGGTTTGCCCCAGCTGCTCAACTACATTGCAGTCACTCTTTTTAATGATCTTCAGGATCTCTTCCATCTCTTGCTAAGAAGCTTCAACAGTAATTGTCTTTGGTGCCTCCGTCTGGGCAGGCACATCAGTGGTGATCCCTTTTCCCCGAGCGTCAGATGACTCAGCGACAGGGGTAAGAATAGGAACTTGATCAGGAATAGTAGCAGGTACACTGGAAGGTGTAATAACAACAGGTCTTCGGGCAGTTGGCGGAGAGATATCTGGTGAGAAAAGTCTTCTGTTGCGGGTGACTTTAGCAGGTCCAACAATATTGCTGACGTTAGTATAAGGGATGGGCCCCGGAACAGTGATGATCACAGGTGCGATTCTCGGAACAGATGTAATTCTAACAGGCTTCCTCAAGGGAGCCTTGGAAGAATTGTTGAAAATGGTAATGATGGCTGTTGTACCCCAAAATTTGCCCTCCCGTTTTTCAAGAAATCACAACTTCAGGGTTTTCCCTGACTTTTCAAGATTGGCTCAAGAATCGGTCAAATAGGCTTTTCTTTATCAGTAAATCCAGAATTAGGTTTTCCACTGATTTTGTTAAAGTTGACTCAAGAATCGATCAGACAGATCTTTCTTTGGCAGTAATCCAGGATTAGGGTTTGCGCACGCATTTCTCAAAACCTAGTTATCTGGGATAGGAGCTGAGACTTTTGTTTGGAACCTTAAGGCATTTGCTTAATCAGTGGAGTAAAAGGTTTATGAAGTGCGTGTTTGTTTAACTGTACAACGCATATATTAATTGGAATGTCAAGCGTATTGTGATTAATGCGAGATTGCTAGACAGCAAAGTTTGTTGATTATTTATTTCATCTGGATTAAAGTTATTGGGATGCATTTCTAGTTATTTTAATTTAAGAGACTTGAATAATTAAATAGACAGTACAAGGAAAGATTGGAATATTTGACAGTAGAAAATTCTTATTTGACAAAGACTTTTTATTTATTTATTTCAAATAATGTTACAAATTTTATTCGAATATTGTAAATTTACAATTTACAGTGTTTACTATAATATTTATTACAATAAATGAGAAGAAAATATAATAAAGCTAAGTCTAAATCTCTGGAGATCTTTGACTTCTACTTTTACTGCATCCTCCATTATTCAACTGGTACTTACCTGCGAAGGACAGAAGAAAAAGGAAATCAGTACAATTAACTGAAAAAAGCATTTTCAAGCAGATAAATAAAAAGTCATCATTAAAGCTTGTTGGCCGGAATCAGATTGTTTTTTGGACTCATCATGTTTTACTTGTTCTCTTTGCAAATCACAAGAAGATTTCTCTTCTTGGTTCACAAAGAGGAAAGTAAAAATAATTTGCAAGCATACAATTAATTCAAAATGCAAAGATACAGAGCAAAATCTGTTTGAAAACTAAAAACCTGCAGTCTTCAAAACTACAAAAGCAACAAGCTCATCAAAACTTAGGAGCTCAGTTCAAAACTACCTCCAAAACTAAAACCTACAAACTGCCTCCAATTGAACCTACATACCAGAAGCTAGCATAACCTGCAAGACTGCTTCTCAAGCCAACAAGCCCAAGCCTGACTTCCCAAAAGCTCAAACAACAAACTTGTAAAACTAAAACATTGCAAGTTACCAAGCCTGCATAACTGCAACTCAAAACCTGCCTAAACTCATCAAACTGCAGTCATAAGAACTGCAAGTTACCAAGCCTGCATAACTGCAACTCAAAAATTTGCAAAACACCCTACATTACAAAATGCAACAAACTGCAGTAACAAGGAAAAACTGGTTAAACTGCATAGCTTGCTTTCAAAAACACAAAAGCAAGCCTGCCTAAAGCTTACCAAAAACTTGCAAGCTTACTCAAACACTAAAACCTGTTAAACTGCATCAAGCAAAGCTCAACAAACATCCAGGTCTGCCTCACAAATCACACAAACCTGTCCAACTACACAACAAACCTATAAGTCCAAAACAAACCTACTATCAAGGCCAAAAACTGCCTAAACTTCAAACAAGTCAACTAACAACCTCATCTCCAAGAAGAGAAAGGAAGAACTTGCAGAACAAGCAAGACAACAATACTGACTTTCAGGTTCACCGTCACAAAACATCAGCAAATTCAAATCCAAGCTAACAACAAGCAATATTTCAGAATACATATGTTCATCATCAAATAAACAGGATACTCAAAGAAGAAGAGAGAATCATAAACAAATATTCAAGTGTGTTCAGAACAACATCATCATCAGATAATCAGGGAGGAAAGATGTAGAGACAAAAACAAACAAAGACCAAATCTCATAAAGTCATCATCATTGATACCAAATACCCAACACTCAAAGAAGAGGAAGAAGTCCAGAAGTGAAGAAAACAACAAATAAGTTTCAGAATATAAGCTTCATCATCAACGAATCATCAAATCAAAAGCACAACAGAAATACCAGAAAAGCCAACGCAATCGTCACGCTCCTCCCTCCTCCTCCGGCCACCTAGAGCGCCGCCGTTCTAATCCTCCATCCATTCTCCAGAAACGAAGCACCAAGGTATTTTTCCCTCAATTTTCCTACATCTCACGCATGAAACATCAAAGATTAAACATTGCAAAACAATAAAACATACAAGAATTAAACATGCAAACTGTAAAAAATGCGTTCGGAACAAAAGAGAGATACCTTCTAAGCCACCGCCTTGTATCGTTGTGGAGGGGAGATGGATGAAGGCGGCTCTCTGGCAGCTTGAAGGTTGGAGGAAGGATCAGAGGCCCATGGGTTTGAGAAAGGCGAAGAGAAAACAAAGAAGATGAGAGGAGCGACGCCGTTAACACAAAACTCTGAACCCTAAAAAATTGTTCAAACATCAGATGGGCCTCTAAAACCAGCAAGCCCAATCATTTCCTAGCGCCTACACCCCCTGATTTTCGTTCTCCTCCCCATTTTTTTCATTTTTTGGGGCCATAACCCTAGGCCCATCACCATTCTTTTTGATTTTTTAAATAATACTTTTTTCTCTTCTTTACTAATTAATTTACTTTCTTTAGAAAAATTAATACTTTTCTTTTTATTTATTCTAAAAAATTTTGTTTTGTTAATAGTAAAGAGAAATAATAAATTAAAGTTTGTTTTGATATATTTTCTTTAATATTTGTATATTTAATTAAATATAAAAGAATACTATGTTTAATTAATCTTTTTATATAAGTTTCTAAAAAACATAAAACACAATAAATAATAATAAATACTTAATCTTTTTAAGTTACAATTTTATTTGATCATTTGTAAATAAATATACGCATCTCATATTTCTTTGATTTTCGTTATCTTATACTTTGTTATAATTTTACATTTTGAGAATGCGACAACTCAATTTGGTTGTAATATATACTTGGACATTATTATTCTGATAAGACTCATCCCCATTTGTAAACATTTGTACCCGCATCCCCGGATACTTATTTGTAATAACTTAGACTTTAAATTCCCACAATTTACCGCTTTCAATATACTGTATAGTAATTAGGGTTTGTATGCGAAGATTCAAAATCAATCGCTAGATGACCTAATACAAGATAAATACATGAAAATCAATACACAATTCACACTTGCACCTCTAGGGTAACCTCGCTTGTTGCCTCGGAAAATGCAATCATGTCCCTCGAGTATGAGACACTCTAGCAAATGCCCCTTCGATAAATAAGTATCGTAGTCCCTCGATGACCCTCGATGTTGCCTTCGATAAAACGATCTCGTCCCTTACAAAATTGCTAGGGCGTCTCACAAGTTGCTTTCAATGATTGTATACGATGACCCGCGCCTGTCCCGTTTAACATCCTAATACAAGGTTGTTCACCAAATACAATGGTGAAACAACACTGTTAAAAAGGGTTAAAAAACATAAGAAAAATCTTTGAGTAAAATAGGGTAGACAACTCTTAGTTACTTGATCAAAAATCTTGCAAAACATCCTTGCCGTTTTTCAAACACAACTTCAAAACAATTTCAAAACAACTTTCAAAACATTGGAATATCTTTTCAAAAAGACACACACCTTTGTATATATTCAAACAAGAATCATTACAAAGGTTGCCTAGACAAGGCATCTTTTTTTAAAAAACATTTTCAAAACCACACACAAAGCACCATTTCAAACAATTGAAAAGAAAAGGCAAGTGATCTAAAACAAGTAACTAAGAGCCCATGGATAACCATGGATGAAAAGGGTGCTAGCACCTTCCCTTTTCATAATCTATCCCCCGAACCTAAGAAAACATATCAAAGGTCTTTCCTGTGCTTTTTGACCTTTCCTTAGGATAAAATAAAAAGTCGGTGGCGACTCTTGCTAAACCGAACAAGCGCGAAAACAAACGCGAAACCTCAAGTCAGTTCTCCCACCGTATCACAGAACTGGAGACTCTGCTGGGGAAATTTTCTAAAAGTGGGGTTACCTTAGGGTTTTAGATCACCTTTACATGCTTACTTTGTTTGCTTTGATTGCTTTACTTTTTGGGTTCCTTGTTTGGTTGTGTTTTAAATCCTACACCCGGATTTGGGGACACCTTTTAGGTAAGTAGCAATAAACTGTGAGGGAACTGTGCGGGGTATACCGACATGGTTGAAGCAGTAGCTACGTTAGTGTGACATATTTGTGGGTACCGGTAGCCTTTGAGTCAATCAAAGAGAATACGGGGCCGCTGAGTGATGTCATGAAGCACTAACGAACTCTTAGAACCTTACTTGACCATCTTGGCCTTATTAGGGGTAGTGAGATGATCGGCTTTGGCGCAGTCCGAAGTTGGTAGATACTCGATACTACACTCATTGAGGATTGTTTTCTTGGAATATTTCGGTCGCCAGTAAAGTGGATAAACTGAAACCATGAATGCAGAAAATAATCCAGTGATATTGAGCTCCTTAGAACCCGGTTTCTATTTTAGGACAGGTTGAGCCAACTAACTTCAAGAGGGTACTTACCTACAAACCCCATGCAAGCCTAAACCTAAGGACTTGTCTGCTTTGTGTGAATGTGATCATCTGTATATACACTTGCTTACTTTTGCATACATGTACATAACATCATAACATCATACCATAGCATTTTCAATAACCATTTCGAGGATCTCGAGGGCCTTTGATGCAGGGTCACGTTGAACCAGACATCTACCAAAGGGCAAGAGGATTTTCCTCTAAATAAATGCCATCAAAGATCAAGTGCAACAACTTGAATCAAGGGCTGTGACCCACTTGACACGGTGAGCTTGATTCTCGTGGAAAGACATCCAACATTACAAAGCTCTCCAGTCAAAGATGCTGATCAAAGTTCAACCTCTAACATGTTTTTGTGTTTACCCCGCGAGATCCTTGAAAACATGCATCCATATATCATGCATTGTATCGTAACAGGTTTTCCTTTTCAGGTTTCCTTATTCTCCTACTGTTTATTTCCTTAGAGATGGCTCTAGAGAGGACTGTCAAGGATATTCAGGATCAGAATGCTCAACTTCAAGAAATGTTCTTGAACCTGTCCCAGGGGCAAGAAGAAGTGAAAGAACTTCTCACAAGGGGGATGGTCCTAGGAAATCCAGGCGGCGTCAGGAATGATAAGTTGGAAGAGCTACAGATTGAGCTGGCAACAATAAAGATATAGATGATGGGACAGTTGGTGGGCTAGATGGCTCTCATTCAAGACTTGGCTCAAAGACAAGAGGAGCTCAGGGTTCTCGTCAACAAACTGCTTCAAGATAACCAAGTGGGGCAAACAACTAGGGTTGAATATCAAGTCAGCTTTCAACCTCCTTTGAGACAAGAAGACAAGGGAAAAGCTCATTAACTTACTTCAGAGTCACAAGCCCAACAACAACCTCGCCAGCGTCAACGGGGTAATCAGCGTAAGAAAAATACGTCTAGAAGACATTTCTCTGAGACTGACATACCATCATCTCTAATACTGAAACGCTTGTTGGAGGTCAATCTGCTTGCTTTAAAGGATCCTATTTGGAAGCCCAATACCTATGCTCCTAGCTATCACCTCGACGCATTTTGTGTATACCACTCCTATAGTCCTGGACATGACACCAACGACTGTTGGGCTTTGAAAAACAAAATTCAAGATTTGATTGAAAATGGAGTGTTGAAATTCATGCCGGATGGCGAGATGAAAATCTTCCGCTAAGGGTTCTCCACCTAAAGTGATAAGCTCGAACTGAGAGACTTTTATTTCATTTGAATTTTCAAGTTGTAATTTCTTTTGTTATTCAAACAATTATCTGTTGATGTCAAACTCTATTTCATTAATGCATTGCATATGTTTGTCTTGAATTCATCCATTCGTTTTCACTATTATTGAATTATGCTTCCTACTTTCTTTATGATATTTAACTCTTGATAAAAGTTACAAAGTCTTTAGAGGGAGGATGACAAAACAATACCATAATCTCATACAATATGCTTTTGAACAGACCTTGCTGACGATGTACAGGCGTTTCTTTCAAACCCTAAACACTGGAGTTATAAGGAAGATAATCCCTAGTTAACCCCCTTCGAGCCAAATAAGTAGGAATTTTCTGTTTTAAACACAAATTGAAACCTTTGATTAAACCTGGGGCAGGGTAGTCTCTCAGTTAATTCAAAATATGCGCACTGAAGTCGCAAACTCTCAGTTCATAATACAATGAATGACATTAAAAACATTCCTTTGGAACCAAAAGACAGTGATGATTCCTTATCTCATAGGCAGTCATTATCTCTCAAAGGAGAAAAAGACCACTGAGCCAAAACCTACGAAGGAGGCTTAAGAAAGTTGGGGCATCCCGCTGAATGTAATCTCGAAAACAAGAACAATCAGGCAAAAGTTAGGGATAATAAACCGAAAGAAAGAGGTCATTATAAATCCTCAACAACATGAAAAATGTTGCAAAAAATGACTGCCTTCCCATAAAATTCAACTTATGTGAACCATCAGCAAAACGTCATTCCAAACTCGAATAGAGCTCGACGCACAATTAACTGAGTTTAGGATTGAAGAACATCACGAAGAACGGGTGGGTACAAATATACTTTGAGCCTTTATCCTTTGTTTTTTAAACCGTGAACCATGCCACGTTACAACCCTTCAAAAGTCCTCATTGAAGCATGGGTTAGTTCGAAAGCATACTGTTACAAAAGGTATCCTGACTCCTGTAAGGCTTTGCTTTAAATCTTGTGTTGAATTTGTCTTATAAAAAGTTTTCTGCTAAAAAATGCATTTTTCAAAACTTCGAGACAAGCATAAACTTTGCATTATTTGAATATCATTGTTTGCACATGGTTATTTGTTTGACAACGAAGAAATTCATACAGTGAATGTTCGGAGGAACGAAAGCTCTCTCAGTGAATAAAATCACTTCAAGTGGGATAATACTCCCGTTGTAAAAATCTCCCGTCAACAAAAAGGGGACTTGGTATGGTATTGTCCAGTAAACCTGGGGAAGTCCAGTCAAGATTTCAACAAATCTTTCAAAGATCAGTGAACCTGGGGCAGTCCAGTCAAGATTTCAAGAAATCTCAATTGCAGGATAACCTGGGGCAAGTCTCCCTCACCCTCACTTGGGGCATTTAAACATCAAATCTCAACAAAGGGTTACGTACAATCCAAGTTTCCTGGCAGTGCCACAAGCATCTGATACTAGGGGCAGTGATGAACCTCTTCGAAGTCCTTCTGAAAAGAAATTCAAACGTCCTCGAGAAGTTTATCACCTCTCTAAGCAGACTAGCAGTCATGGGTTTATTTCCCCCAAATTTGTCAAGGATTTACTCTCCAAAAACAAATTACATGTCAAATTGATCGGTCGTTAAAAATTTCCTTCATCACCTGCTGGAAGTTACGGTCGTCATCAAAAATTCCTTCATCACCTGTTGGAATTCACGGTCGTTAAAAATTTCCTTCATCACCTGCTGGAAGTTATGGTCGTCATCAAATATTTCCTTCATCACCTGTTGGAAGTTACGGTCGTCATTCAAAAATTCATTCATCACCTGTTGGAATTCACGGTCGTTAAAAATTTCCTTCATCACCTGCTGGAAGTTACGGTCGTCATTCAAAAATTCCTTCATCACCTGTTGGAATTCACGGTCGTTAAAAATTTCCTTCATCACCTGCTGGAAGTTACGGTTGTCATCAAAAATTCCTTCATCACCTGTTGGAATTCACGGTCGTTAAAAATTTCCTTCATCACCTGTTGGAAGTTACGGTCGTCATCAAAAATTCCTTCATCACCTGTTGGAATTCACGGTCGTTAAAAATTTCCTTCATCACCTGCTGGAAGTTACGGTCGTCATCAAAAATTCCTTCATCACCTGTTGGAAGCCACGGTCGTTCAAAATTTCCTTCATCACCTGCTGGAAGTTACGGTCGTCATCAAAAATTCCTTCATCACCTGTTGGAATTCACGGTCGTTAAAAATTTCCTTCATCACCTGCTGGAAGTTACGGTCGTCATCAAAGATTCCTTCATCACCTGTTGGAAGTTACAGTCATCAAAGATTCCTTCATCACCTCTTGGAAGTTACAGCCACCAACAGAATAACAGACAACTGAAGCTCCTAAAATCTGTTTCTCTCAAGAATGAAGATTCTCATCCTTAAAACCTCAGAAGATTGGTATACTCCCAAGCTCCTGATACCGTTAACAGAATGGAGATTCTCATCCTTGAAACCTCAAGATATTGGTATACTCCCAAGCTCCTGATACCATTAACAGAATGAAGATTCTCATCCTTGAAACCTCAAGAGATTGGTATACTCCCAAGCTCCTGATACCGTTAACAGAATGGAGATTCTCATCCTTGAAACCTCAAGAGATTGGTATACTCCCAAGCTCCTGATACCGTTAATAGAATGAAGATTCTCATCCTTGAAACCTCAAGAGATTGGTATACTCCCAAGCTCCTGATACCGTTAACAGAATGAAGATTCTCATCCTTAAAACCTCAAGAGATTGGTATACTCCCAAGCTCCTGATACCGTTAACAGAATGAAGATTCTCATCCTTGAAACCTCAAGAGATTGGTATACTCCCAAGCTCCTGATACCGTTAACAGAATGAAGATTCTCATCCTTAAAACCTCAAGAGATTGGTATACTCCCAAGCTCCTGATACCGTTAACAGAATGAAGATTCTCATCCTTGAAACCTCAAGAGATTGGTATACTCCCAAGCTCCTGATACCGTTAACAGAATGAAGATTCTCATCCTTAAAACCTCAAGAGATTGGTATACTCCCAAGCTCCTGATACCATTAACAGAATGAAGATTCTCATCCTTAAAACCTCAAGAGATTGGCATACTCCCAAGCTCCTGATACCGTTAACAGAATGAAGATTCTTATCCTTAAAACCCCAGTAGATTGGCATACACCCAACCTTCTGACCCAAGACCTGAATGAAGATTCTCATTTTGGCTTCCCCAGTAGATTGGCATACACCCAACCTTCTGACCCAAGACCTGAATGAAGATTCTCATTTTAGCTTCCCCAGTAGATTGGCATACACCCAACCTCCTAATTTTCCCCGACAGAATGAAAATTCTCATTCTCAAAGTGGTATACAATTCAACTTCCTGATATTCTCGACAGAATGAAGATTCTCATTCTCAAAGTGGCATACGACTTGACTTCTGAACTTCCTCCAAACAGGAATAAACCCCTCCGACAGGATAGTTACTTTTCAACAGTATGGCTATTCCCCACAGAGTTTCTTATTCCCCAACAAAATCAAGATTCGAATCCTTGATTCTCCAAAGTTTTCTTTACTCTCAGTTTAAATTTGTCAGAATTTTAAATCCACTGCAGAACGAAGATTCTCGTTCTTGGCTCCTTAACACCAATCCCCCAAGAAGAATGAAGACTTTCATTCTCAATTCCTCACAGAGTTTTTTCCAGATACTCCCCGGAGAAGATCTCCTCCAAGCAGGAAATCCCCAGTAGATTGGCATACAACCCAAGCTTCTGATTTCCCCAACAGCGGTCCCAGGACTTCTCATTTTCAAACAATCAAAGGATTTTCAATCCCCGACAGCAGTCAGAGAGTTATTTTCCCCGGCAGTAGTCAGAGATTTGTTTTCCCCAACAGCGGTCAAATATCTTATTATCTCTAGCTATCCAGGATTTATCTTCCTCGGCAAGATGCTTAATCAGCTCACATACACATTCATTACATTTATATAACACATACATTACATCATCCAGCATAACTTTGTGTTTCAGCTCATATTTTACCCTTCGCAGGATAAATTTAGCAAGTTTCGAACTTCAAGGATTTCTGAAAACAGTTTACGGATACCTCCCGACACGGATGCTAACCTGTTGCCTATTCAGACTCCCAGCTCAGAGACGTTCCAAACATGGACACCTTTCTGATACTCACCCACTCACCTACAACATACAGTTCAACAAACATTCCCCGATGGCATCTTTAAGCCCATCCGCGACAAGATTTTGTCACATCTCAAAATGGCATCTTTAAGCCCATTCCCTCAACTTTGCTTTGACGAGTGCAAATTTTTGGGCACTCTAATGTCCAATCATCTTTTATCTTCGAGTCGCGAAAGGAAAAATTGCCAATCTAACTCTTCAGGTTCAAGAAGATTGAACAGGGGCAACTGTTGTACCCCAAAATTTGCCCTCCCGTTTTTCAAGAAATCACAACTTCAGGGTTTTCCCTGACTTTTCAAGATTGGCTCAAGAATCGGTCTGTTGTCTTCTGCACAATTTTCTTGATGTTCTTATTAGCTGCTTCTACAGCCCCATTCATCTTCGGCCGATAAGGAGAAGAGTTGTGGTGCTGTATCTTGAATTGCTCGCAGAGCTCAGTGATCATCTTGTTGTTAAGATTGGTACCATTGTCCGTAATGATTCTTTCTGGGACGCCGTATCGACAGATCAGGTTATGCCGAATGAAACGTGCAACGACGCTCTTGGTTACGGTGGCGTAGGAAGCTGCCTCAACCCACTTTGTGAAGTAATCAATTGCTACCAAGATGAAGCGATGCCCGTTGGATGCCGTTGGTCGTATCTCGCCGATCATATCAATGCCCCACATTGCAAAAGGCCAAGGTGCCGTCAGGATGTTCAGAGGAACCGGAGGGATATGCACTTTATCAGCATAGATCTGGCATTTATGACAAGTTCGAGAATGTTGGTAACAGTCGGCCTCCATTGTGGACCAGAAATATCCTGCCCGAAGGATTTTCTTTACCATGGTGTGTCCACTGGAATGTGTTCCGAATGTACCTTCATGTAGTTCTACCATGATCTTCTCTGCTTCAGCCTTATCCACACAACGCAGTAGAGTTGAATCATGATTTCGTTTGTAGAGAATGTCGTTTCTGAGGAAGAACTTTGCTGCAAACCTTCTCATGAACTTCTTGTCATTGACCGATGCGCCTTCGGGGTATTCTTGAGCTTCCAAATATCTCTTCACCTCATGATACCAGGGTTTTTCGGTTACCTCTTCGGCCTCAAGATTGCAGCAGTATGCAGGTTCGTCCAACTTCCAGATAATGATTCGGGGAGCTTAGTTGTCCCATTTGACTTTGAACATTGAAGACATCGTAGCTAGTGCGTCCGCTAACTGATTCTCCTCTCTTGGGAAGTGTTCAAAAGTTATCTCTTCAAAGTGGGGAAGCAAACTTAACACATACTCCTTGTAAGGAATAAGATTTGGGTGTTTCGTATCCCACTCGCCTTTGATCTGATTGATCACGAGAGCGGAATCTCCGAAGACACTCAGAAACTTGATCCTTAAGTCGATTGCAGCTTGAAGTCCCATGATACACGCCTCATATTCTGCCATGTTGTTGGTGCAGTTAAAACATAGCCGGGCGGTGAGTGGAGTATGAGTACCTTTGGGGGATATGATCACAGCGCCGATACCATTACCCAAAGTATTGGAGGCTCCGTCAAAGTGCATAGACCATCGGGATCCTTCCTCAGGTCCTTCATCCGGTCCAGGTACTTCACAATCAGTTACCACCATGATATCTTCGTCCGGAAATTCAAAGTTCAATGATTGGTAATCGTCCACAGGCTGGTGTGCCAAGTGGTCTGCCAATACACTTCCCTTGATTGCTTTTTGAGTTGTGTACTGGATATCATATTCCGTCAAGATCATTTGCCATCTTGCTATTCTTCCAGACAGAGCAGGCTTTTCGAATATGTACTTGATGGGATCCATCTTTGAAATCAACAGTGTAGTGTGAGTCAACATATACTGTCTCAGCCGGCGAGCAGCCCATACCAGAGCGCAGCAAGTTTTCTCGAGCAGTGAGTACCGAGACTCACAGTCGGTAAACTTTTTGCTCAGGTAATAAATAGCGTGCTCTTTTCGGCCAGACTCGTCATGCTGCCCCAGCACACACCCCATTGAGTTGTCAAGTACTGTCAGGTATAGTATCAGAGGTCTCCCTTCCACTGGAGGCATAAGAATGGGTGGCTCTTGGAGATATTCCTTTATCTTTTCGAAAGCGGCCTGACATTCATCGTTCCAACGTACTACTTGATCTTTCTTCAGCAATTTGAAGATTGGCCTACAGGTAGCAGTTAGATGTGAGATGAATCGGGAAATATAATTTAGTCGTCCCAGAAAGCCTCTGACTTCTTTCTCTGTCTTGGGAGTCGGCATCTCTTGTATGGCTTTCACCTTGGCAGGGTCCACTTGAATACCCTTGTCGCTTACAATGAAACCTAACAATTTTCCAGACCTCACCCCAAAGGTGCATTTGTTTGGGTTCAACCTCAGCCTGTACAACTTCAGTCGGTCAAACAGCTTCCGCAAATGGTCAAGGTGTTCCTCCTCAGTTTGGGACCTCGCAATCATATCATCGACGTACACTTTAATCTCATGGTGGATCATATCATGAAATAAAGCAACCATGGCACGTTGGTAGGTTGCCCCAGCATTTTTCAACCCGAATGGCATGACCTTGTAGCAGAAGGTGCCCCACTGAGTGACAAAGGTAGTCTTTTCCATATCTTCAGGAGCCATCTTGATCTGATTATACCCTGAAAAACCATCCATGAAGGAGAACACCTTGTGTTGAGCAATATTGTCAACAAGAACGTCGATGTGAGGTAGGGGGAAGTCATCCTTGGGGCTTGCCCTGTTTAGATCCCTGTAATCGACACACATTCTGACCTTACCGTCCTTCTTCGGCACTGGCACCACGTTGGCAACCCACTGAGGGTAAGAAGTCACTGCTAGAAACCCAACATCGAATTGCTTCATAACCTCAGCTTTGATCTTTTCGGACATCTCTGGGCGCATACGGCGGACCTTTTGCTTTACCGGAGGGAAGTCTTCCTTGGTAGGCAGGTGATGAACTACAATGTCGGCATCCAAACCAGGCATGTCTCCGTAAGACCAAGCAAAGATTTCCATGTAGTCATGCAGCATCTGGATCAATCGTTGCTTCACGCTGAGCTCTAGATTGGCACCAATCTTGACTTCTTTTCTATCTGTCTCAGTACCCAGGTTCACTGTTTCCACGGGCTCTTCATGCGGCTGAATGGCCCTCTCTTCCTGGAGTAGCAGACTTGCGAGTTCACCAGGCACTTCGCAATCATCTTCACCTTCGTCTTCGGCCAAGTTGATCGGATTTTCAAAGTCATAACTGGCAGTAGCAGAGCTGTTACCAGTGAGATCCAGAGTGGATCGAAACCTGTATAAGTGAGTGTGTGTAAATATAGCTGTTTTGCAATATATAACACAGAAAGAAAAAGAGCAAAAGATTTGAAATGCAACAAGCGTCCAATGTTTTGATTAATGATATATGGAAATGTCATACAAAAAGCCCTCACAAATGGAGCTACGATGCCCCGGGTAGGACACCGAGCCAATAAAAGTTTCAACATATTGTTTGTTACAAATTGAAAATCAAAAAGAGTTAATTACTACGTGACAAATGTAATAGGTGTAAAATCCTTTGCCGTCCAGTTGCTTGGTCCGTTGTTGGTGGTTGGATAGATCCAACTGTCAAATTCTGCTTCCTCTACGTCCTCCTCGATAGCATTCACCCTTGGGTTGGAGATGAACACCAGAGCCTTTCTGATCTTTTCTTTGCGAACAGCCCTCTGAGCCTCTGCAGTGAAGCCCATCCCAAACTTGTCGGTCTTTTAAGTGAAGTCAGGAAGCTGACCCCAATTTGCACATTTCCCTTTCTCAATCACTGCCCGGGCATCCTTCAGGGAAGCCATCTTCAAGGGAAAGTCTTCTTCAACCGCTGTTTCAGCTGATGCCAACATCGGAGGTACCTCCTCAAAATGTTGAAAGGGGGTTTCAATAAACTCCCCGTCCATCTCGATATACCGGAATGAATTCAAGTGACTAACCATGTATTCCTCCTCACCCTGCACAGTAACAATCTTCCCTTTGACAGGGTATTTGAGCTTTTGGTGTAGAGTGGATGTTACCGCCCCAGCCTTGTGAATCCAGGGTCGACCCAATAAACAGGAATAAGATGGACGAATATCCATTACGTAGAACATTGAGTCGAAGACTTGGGAACCCACACGGATAGGAATGTCTACCTCACCATGCACCATCCTCTTAGAACCGTCGAAGGCTCTAACAATGATGTTACTAGGTTTCAATTCCAAACCCTCGCAATCCAACTGATCTAAGGCCTTCTTGGGCAAAACATTCAGGGAAGAACCGGTGTCCACCAACACGTGTGCGAGAGTAGTGCCCCTGCACTCTATAGAGACGTGCAGGGCATCATTGTGGTTTTTTCCCTTGGTGGTAAGGTTTGCATCTGAGAAACCCAGGCCATTGTCAGCTGTCAAATTAGCCACACAGTCATTGAACTGATCTGTAGATGTCTCTTGCGGCACATGGGCCGTTTTCAGAAATGAAATCAGGGCCTTGGCGTGGGCCTCTGAGCACAGCAGTAATGATATCATAGAGATTTTGGAGGGGGTATGCCCCAGCTGTTCAACAACATTGAAGTCACTCTTTTTAATGATTTTAAGGATTTCCTCCATCTCTTGTTGGGAGGCTTCAACATCAGTCTTTTTTGGTGCCTCCGTCCTGGCAGGCAAATCGGTAGCAACTTCTTTGCCCCGAGCATCAGAGGACTCGGCGGCAGTAGTAGACACAGGAACTTGATTTGAAACATGCACACTTGCGGGTGTGATGATAAGAGGTTTTCGGATAACTGGTGGTGCAATGTCAGGCGAGAAGAGCCTGCCACTGCGAGTAATCTTGGCGGGACCAGTGATGTTACTGATACTGGTACCGGTGTTGAACTCCTGCTTCACTCCAAGCACATACACGTCTGCCCCATAGTGCCATGGGACAACCTTGTCGGATTCATAGGGTAGGGGCCCTGGAACAATAATGGTAATGGGTGCAACAGACATAATTTGGACTGGCTTCCTCGGGGGAGCTTTGGTAGGATTGTTGAAAATTGTGACGACAGATACTTCTTCAGTGGAAACAAACGGAACAGCAGTTTTCTTGAACAAAATTTCTTTGCTATCCATCAGGCTTTAGATGCCTGATTTCAGCAGCGGACAACCGGTAGGGATAACAACACATAGGAGGCAACCCTTGCTACAACCCGGAAATAAACCGGCTAGTAGTAGGTTCCTCTTAACAGCCAAAAGAGGGGTAGCAACATCATTCACCGAAACAGCATACAAATCTTCCTCGACGGCATTTACTCTATGCTGGGGCATAGGAGCAGTTACAACATTTGGCCTCTCAGGCGCCTCAAACTGAATTTCCTTTGCATCGATAAGGTCTTGCACCTTGTTTCTCAGGGCCCAACAATCATCAGTAGTATGCTAGGGGCTATCAGAATGATAAGCACAACGGGCATTTGGGTTATACTTAGGAGATGCAGTATTCACGACCTTCAGAGCCTCTTTGATGGTCAGCAAGCTGGTTGATAGCAGTTGCGGTAAGATTTGTGACAAGGTCATACTCAGTCGAGTATACTGCCTCTTGGGCCTTTCACCTCTTTGTTGATTGTACTGCTGAGGAGAAGCAACAGGCTTTGAAATGACCAAAGCATTGACGGCTTGACGGCTTTCTGGCTTGACTTGTCTTCTAGGACCATAGATGGCACTTGCTTCTTTCTTGAAAGGCCTCTTCTCAGTACTTGCGGAGGCAGCTTTTTGTATCTTTCCTGACCTGATGCCAGCTTCTATCCTTTCACCTGTCAGAATCAAATCCGTAAACCCAGCGGAGGAATTACCAACCAAATGATTGAAGAATGGACCAGACAAGGTCCCTAGAAACATGTCAACCAGCTCACGATCAGTCAATGGAGGCTGCACCCTGCCAGCCAAATCTCTCCATTTTTGTGCATATTCTTTGAACCCTTCGCCCGTTCCTAGAGACATACCCTGAAGTTGAGTACGCGTAGGAGCGAGGTCAGAATTGTATTGATATAGTCTATAAAATGCGGTTGCCAAATCTTCCCAATGTCGGATACTGGTTCTATCTAGCTGATAGAACCACTCAAGCTGTAACCCCGAAAGGCTATCTTGGAAGAAGTGGATCCAAAGATTTTTGTCTGCCGTGTAAGGTTGGATCTTCCTTACGTACGACCTTAGATGCAGCTTTGGACAAGAAGCCCCGTCATATTTGGCAAAGGCAGGCGCCTTAAACTTGTGTGGGATTACCACCCCAGAAGATAACCCCAAATCTCCGAAATCCAGCCCCGGCACATTCTGAATCTCCATGGCACTTAAGCGATCTTCTAATTGCTTGTATCTGTCAGCCGCAGGAGGGTACTGCTCCTCATTGTAATCCGTCTCGTTGTCGGAGACTGCCGGACTAGGAGCTCCTCCCCCTTGGGGACTGTCTTTCTCTGCAGAGGAAGTAGTTGGATCAGCCTCGTTATGGAGTGTGTTCCCAAACCTGCGTCCAGTATTGAACAACGCAATCCTCTTCTTTTTCTTCTTTTTTAGGAGCATAGCCTTCAACTCTTGCTGACCTTGGGCCAAGCTCATGACCATTTCTTGAAACTGGGCACTTTGGGCCTGAAGGGCCTTGATTGCTTGCTCACTGGATGATTCTGGATTCATGATGACTGTTCAAAATAAACAGCAAAAAGGATTAAGCAACCTGTAGAAAAAATGGGTACCTGTTATGCACATGATGCATGAGATGCTATCTATGCAATGCATTCAAGGGTTTTAGAAATTCACAATTGTTGCAGACAAAAAGAACGCACGTCATATTAATAAGAAAATATTTGTTAGTACATAAATGCCCCATGGGCAAAATATTACAAAAACAACTTCTCAAGGTAAAAAGACGTTGCGCATCCTCTTTGGCGCAATGTAGGTGTTGAGGGCCTCTTGCTCATGGAGTCGGCGGGTGAGCTCTAAAACCTTCTTCTCGCTGGCGTAGAAGCTGGCTTCGAAAGTGTTTCGTTCCTCCTTGAGTTGGATCCAACTCTTCTGCATCTCCTCCCATGATGTAGGCATGTCAGGATGTAGGATGGTGTAGGGAACCTCTCCTTCCTTAACGGGCTCTTTAATCACAGGGAGAACATGAGGATAAGGCATCATTAGACTCTGGGCTCAGGCTCGTACCCACTTGAGATAAGGTTCAAGAGGGATGGAGTTCTTTTGTCCCAGTGTCTTGCTATCAACCTTGTTGGGCTTCCCCCAAGCTCTGATGAATCTTTGGCGAAGTCCTTGTGCATTGTTGTCGAAGTCAAAAACTAGGTCAGGAATCAACATGTCGTGAGGGCCATCTCTTCGTGCATATCCAAATTGCCTCAAAGCTAGGCAAGGGTTGTAGGTGATACCTCCTCTAATTCCAAGTAAAGGAACATTAGGAAACTCTCCGCAACGATCGATGATGATGACATTTTCTCTGGACCGAGAACACCAATGTACATCAGAGTGAGTAAGAGTCATCAACCGTTGGGACCACCTTGAGCCTTGGTCATTCTTCAAGACAGATTGTGGAAGGTGCGAAATAAACCACCTTGCAAGGAGAGGAGTACAGCACATGAGAACACCCCTCTTTCTCATTGTTCGTGTGTAAAATGAGTGAAGGATGTCCCCAAGTAATGTTGGTATTGGATTTCTGGACAAGAAGATTTTGACGGCGTTGACCTCTACAAGCTGGTCAGGATTTGGGAACAAGACCAACCCATAGATAAGGAGTGTCACAATCTCTTCAAAGGCTTGTAGGTCCAATGAATTCCAACACTCTTGTGCCTTCTCAAACAAGAATTTTGCTAAGAAACCTTTGACGCCGCTTCTAGTTTCCCAATGCCCCTTGATGTCAGAAGGCTGTAGATGTAATGCTCGAGCAACATCTTCAGGCTTTGGCTCCTTTTCCGTACCGTTGAAAGGTAGTTGATTAAGGATAGGAATTCTCAGGAGTTGAGAAAATTCCTCCAAAGTGGGTACCAACTGGTAGTCGGGGAAAGTGAAACAGTGGTGAAGAGGGTCAAAGAACTGGAATAGCACTTTTATCATGTCCTCTTCAATGTTGGTGTTGACTAAGCTGAGCAGTCTACCATGTCTTTCACTGAAGGAAGAGCTTTCCGGAATTCTTGAGGTGAGCTCCTTGAGTTGAGGAGAGATTCTCACAAGGTTGACTTGGATGGTTTTTCTGCGAGGAATTTCCATGACCTACAAAACAAGAACAAAGATGAAGATCCAAACCCTTGAAATGGTTAGTGAATGCATATGATGCTTTATGATGTTTATGATGTTTATGATGTATGCACAAACATATGTACAAGCAATTCACACCAAACCCTAGTTTCAAGCTTGCATGGGGTTTCATAGGTAAGTACCCTCTTGAGTGTAGTTGGCTTAAAAACCTGTCCTATAAATAGTAACCGGGTTCTAAGGAGCTCAATATCACTGGATTATTTTCATTGTTCATTGTTTTGGTTTAGCCACTTAACTAGCGACCAAAATATTCCAATAAAACAACCCTCAATGAGTGTAGTATCGAGTATCTACCAACTTCGGACTGCACCAAAGCCGGTCATCTCACTACCCCTAATGAAAGGCCAAGATGGTCAAGTAAGGTTCTAGGTCATTAGTGCTTAGTGACATCACTCAGCGGCCCCGTACTCTCCTTGATTGAACTCAAGGGTTACCGGTACTCACAAATATGTCGCACTAATATAGCTATTGCTTCGACCGTGTCGGTATACCCCGCACAGTTTCCACAACGTATTGCTATCTATGAATGTTTCCCAAAATCCGGGTGTAGGATTGCAAACCCAAACAAGAGAGCCAAGATATAAAGCAATCAAGACAAACAATTAGTCATGCAAGAGGGTGATCTAAGCCCTAAGGTTACTCCACTTTAAAGTTTTTCCCCAGCAGAGTCGCCAGTTCTGTGATACGGTGGGAGAACTGATTATGGTTTTGCGTTTGTTTTCGCAAATGTTTCGGTTGAGCAAGAGTCGCCACCGACTTTTATTTTATCCTAAGGAAAGGTTAAAAAGCACAGCAAAAACCTTTGAGATGTTTTCTTGGGTTCGGGGAGTAGATTATATAAAGGGAAGGTATTAGCACCCTTTCTATCCATGGTTATCCATGGGCTCTTAGTTACTTGCTTAGATCAACTTGCCTTGATTTTCAATTGTTTGAAATGGTGATTTGTGTGTGTGGATTTGAAAATGTTTTGAAAAGAAGCCAATGTGGTGGCAACCTTTGTAATGATCCATGTTGGGATGTATACAAAGGTGTATGTCTTTTGAAACGGTTTTCAATTGTTTTTTTTGAAAGTTGTTTTGAAAGTGTAGTGATGTGTGGTTTAGAAAATAGGCAAGTGTTTTGTTTTGCAAGTTTGATTTAAGTAACTAAGAGTTTGTCTACTCCTAAATTTCTCAAAGATTTCTCCTATGTTTTTAACCCTTTTAACAATTTTGTTCCACCATTGCATTTGGTGGACAATATTGTGTTAGGATGTGAAAGGGACGGGCGCGGGTCATCGTTTAGACCATAATTGCAATGGTGCCAAGTATCTTTGGGCAATTTTTCCTTGGAGGGACTTGATCATTTTTAGGCAACTTTCGAAAGCGTCATCGAGGGACTATGATCATTTGGTTGTTTTGTTTTGCCCAAAGAGACCAAACATGCAATATGGCCCAATATTGAAGGCAACAAGTGAAATACCCTAGGGGTGTTAGTGTGCAAGTGTGTTTTATTGCATACAAGAATTTTTCTTTGAATTAGGATTTTCTATTTCATTGATTTTATCTTGCCATACACATCCTAATTACTAGCAATAAAAGCGGAAACATAAAATCCTACGCTATTACAACAATTAGGGAGTGGGGGTACACATTTGTACATGGGGGGTTCAACGAGAAAAATAGACAAAAAAGAAAATAGCAAAAAACAAGATATATATATATATATATATATATATAGAGAGAGAGAGGGAGCCAGCGCGCTGCTGGGAGGTCATCAGAAGTTCTGACTCAGACCCGCTGCCAGATGATCAACCTTTTGGTTAAACTGTACGAGTCAGAACTTCTGACTCTGGAACCTGCAAAACAAAAACCTGTTAGTGGGGAAATCAGAAGTTCTGACTCCCCTGCGCTGCAAGACAGAAGTTTGTTAGTGGAGAAACCAGAAGTTCTGATTCTGCTGGAAAGACAATAACTCTCAGAGGTTCTGATATTATTGACAGCAAAACAGGCTTCAGATGTGCTAACGTCAAAGTCAGCACTTGGCTTTTCCCTGTACTAATCAGAACATCTGCAATTTTGTCGTTATTCCACAAAACAGGAAACATATTTGGAACAGATCCAGCAAATGTCAAAATGTTTCAGAGGGCAGAACCAACAAGGTCACAGGCAGGTCCTACACTGGTTCAGAACGTTCTGAGGTATGAAAATCCTCAGAATACAAACAGCAACAACATGATATTTACATTATGTTTATTTGAGCATGCACAGTTGATGATGCTTAGCAGCGTGATGAAGGTCAGCAGGTGCTTACCTGGCTGTTGGAACAGTTTGTGGATGAAAGCTAGCTTTTGGCTCTGGTGGTATTCTGGACAGATTCTTTTTGAAAAGGGTAGGTGAAGGTGTATACGTATATAGGGTCAGAAGTTTGAAAAGGGGGTTTTTAGTTCACAAAGAAAACTGGGTATTTGATGAAGTTTGAAGGTAAGAACTTCCAAGTTATGAAACACTGGAGATTTTGGCAGAGTTTCACAACACTTTCTTGCTAAAGATTCCTGTTTCTCTCTTAGCAATTTTTCTGTTTCTCCCAGCGCCTTTTTCAGTGGATAATGGCTCTCTATTTATAGGCAAAGTTCTTGTGAGTGTCCTGAACATTAAAGCGCCAACAGAGTTTGAATTGTTCTTTGACAAAAATTCCTGGGAAGTTGTGATAACAGATAGCCTTTAGCCTAGGCTGCAGCAGCAGGCGTGGATTGGAGAGAAGTGACCTCTTAAGTGGGCGGTGGCGTGTAGACTCATGCCAGAATCTGCATAAAGGCGTTTTCCAAGCCACACGTGAAGGGATTACTTGGATGAATGTTCAGGAGTGGTTGGGAGCATTAATGAGCATTAAATGGTGATAAGACTTATCAACATCAATATTCTGGTAATGAGAAACAAACTTTGAACGAGCAGTTCTGTTTCAACAAGAACAACGTAAACCATGCTCTGGCCTTGGCTTCCTGTTGTCTTAGCAAGTTCTGGGGGCTCTCCTGATTTTCTGACACGTTTCTTGGATTTTCTTATGGACCTCCTGGGCTTAGAGATTTTGTATCAGTGTAGCACCCACTCTTCTGACCTTTTCATCTTCTGATTTCAGCATGCTCTGAAAGAGCCTTCAGACTTTCTTGCTTCTTTTTCATTCCTTTAACAAATTCTGGCTAAGCTTGCGTAACTGCTGAAAGAGTCATGTTCTGTCTGAGGCTTACGTATTGAACCACGTTTACAACTTCTGATCGAGCTGATGTAGCTGCTGAAGAGCCAATTCTGACTGCGCTGAGCCAAGCTTGCAACTTCTGACCGTTTCCATCTGAAGTTTGGTTCAGAAGTTCTGAAGCGCTGATTTTCCTTAAACACTCATTTTTTAGAGAAAAATTCCAAGTACTTAGAATTTAATTTTTCTCAAGCTAAAAGCGTTGTCTTTGGAGCTTGTGTGATCATCTTGCTCTTGTAAGTGGTTTGCTTGGGCAAAATGACAGTTCTGGACTTGGATTTGTTTCAGAGGGACTTTGAAAATCCAAGATGATTTCCTGAAGAAAGAGAGGGCAAATTTTGGGGTACAACACGGTCAAATAGGCTTTTCTTTATCAGTAAATCCAGAATTAGGTTTTCCACTGATTTTGTTAAAGTTGACTCAAGAATCGATCAAACAGATCTTTCTTTGGCAGTAATCCAGGATTAGGGTTTGCGTACGCATTTCTCAAAACCTAGTTATCTGGGATAGGAGATGAGACTTTTGTTTGGAACCTTAAGGCATTTGCTTGATCAGTGGAGTAAAAGGTTTATGAAGTGCGTGTTTGTTTAACTGTACAACGCATATGTTAATTGGAATGCCAGGCGTATTGTGATTAATGCGAGATTGCGAGACGGCAAAGTTTGTTGATTATTTATTTCATCTGGATTAAAGTTATTGGGATGCATTTCCAGTTATTTTAATTTAAGAGACTTAAATAATTAAATAGACAGTACAAGGAAAGATTGGAATATTTGACAGTAGAAAATTCTTATTTGACAAAGACTTTTTATTTATTTATTTCAAATATTGTTACAAATTTTATTCGAATATTGTAAATTTACAATTTACAGTGTTTACAATAATATTTATTACAATAAATGAAAAGAAAATATAATAAAGCTAAATCTAAATCTCTGGAGATCTTTGACTTCTACTTTTACTGCATCCTCCATTATTCAACTGGTACTTACCTGCGAAGGACAGAACAAAAAGGAAATCAGTACAATTAACTGAAAAAAAGCATTTTCAAGCAGATAAATAAAAAGTCATCATTAAAGCTTGTTGGCCGGAATCAAATTGTTTTTTGGATTCATCATGTTTTACTTGTTCTCTTTGCAAATCACAAGAAGATTTCTCTTCTTGGTTCACAAAGAGGAAAGTAAAAATAATTTGCAAGCATACAATTAATTCAAAATGCAAAGATACAGAGCAAAAACTGCAAAACCTGTTTGAAAACTAAAAACCTGCAGTCTTCAAAACTACAAAAGCAACAAGCTCATCAAAACTCAGGAGCTCAGTTCAAAACTACCTCCAAAACTAAAACCTACAAACTGCCTCCAATTGAACCTACATACCAGAAGCCAGCATAACCTGCAAGACTGCTTCTCAAGCCAACAAGCCCAAGCCTGACTTCCCAAAATCTCAAACAACAAACTTGTAAAACTAAAACATTGCAAGTTACCAAGCCTGCATAACTGCAACTCAAAACCTGCCTAAACTCATCAAACTGCAGTCACAAGAACTGCAAGTTACCAAGCCTGCATAACTGCAACTCAAAAATCTGCAAAACACCCTGCATTACAAAACGCAACAAACTGCAATAACAAGGAAAAACCGATTAAACTGCATAGCTTGCTTTCAAAAACACAACAGCAAGCCTGCCTAAAGCTTACCAAAAACTTGCAAGCTTACTCAAATACTAAAACCTGTTAAACTGCATCAAGCAAAGCTCAACAAACATCCAGGACTACCTCACAAATCACACAAACCTGTCCAACTACACAACAATCCTGTAAGTCTAAAACAAACCTACTATCAAGGCCAAAAACTGCCTAAACTTCAAACAAGTCAACTAACAACCTCATCTCCAACAAGAGAAAGGAAGAACTTGCAGAACAAGCAAGACAACAATACTGACTTTCAGGTTCACCGTCACAAAACATCAGCAAATTCAAATCCAAGCTAACAACAAGCAATATTTCAGAATACATATGTTCATCATCAAATAAACAGGATACTCAAAGAAGAAGAGAGAATCATAAACAAATATTCAAGTGTGTTCAGAACAACATCATCATCAGATAATCAGGGAGGAAAGATGTAGAGACAAAAACAAACAAAGACCAAATATCAGAAAGTCATCATCATTGATACCAAATACCCAACACTCAAAGAAGAGGAAGAAGTCCAGAAGTGAAGAAAACAACAAGTAAGTTTCAGAATATAAGCTTCATCATCAACGAATCATCAAATCAAAAGCACAACAGAAATACCAGAAAAGCCAACGCAATCGTCACGCTCCTCCCTCCTCCTCCGGCCACCTAGAGCGCCGCTGTTCCAATCCTCCATCCATTCTCCAGAAACGAAGCACCAAGGTATTTTTCCCTCAATTTTCCTACATCTCATGCATGAAACATCAAAGATTAAACATTGCAAAACAATAAAACATACAATAATTAAACATGCAAACTGTAAAAAATGCGTTCGGAACAAAAAAGAGATACCTTCTAAGCCACCGCCTTGTATCGTTGTGGAGGGGAGATGGATGAAGGCGGCGCTCTGGCAGCTTGAAGGTTGGAGGAAGGATCAGAGGCCCATGGGTTTGAGAAAGGCGAAGAGAAAACGAAGAAGATGAGAGGAGCGGCGCCGTTAACACAAAACTCTGAACCCTAAAAAATTGTTCAAACATCAGATGAGCCTTTTCCCAAACCAAAACCAGCAAGCCCAATCATTTCCTAGCGCCTACACCTCCTGATTTTCGTTCTCCTCCCCATTTTTTTCATTTTTTTGGGCCATAACCCTAGGCCCATCACCATTCTTTTTGATTTTTTAAATAATACTTTTTTCTCTTCTTCACTAATTAATTTACTTTCTTTAGAAAAATTAATACTTTTCTTTTTATTTATTCTAAAAAAATTTGTTTTGTTAATAGTAAAGAGAAATAATAAATTAAAGTTTGTTTTGATATATTTTCTTTAATATTTGTATATTTAATTAAATATAAAAGAATATTATGTTTAATTAATCTTTTTATATAAGTTTCTAAAAAACATAAAACACAATAAATAATAATAAATACTTAATCTTTTTAAGTTACAATTTTATTTGATCATTTGTAAATAAATATACGCATCTCATATTTCTTTGATTTTCGTTATCTTATACTTTGTTATAATTTTACATTTTGAGAATGCGACAGCTCAATTTGGTTGTAATATATACTTGGACATTATTATTCTGATAAGACTCATCCCCATTTGTACCCCCATCCCCGGATACTTATTTGTAATAACTTAGACTTTAAATTCCCGCAATTTACCGCTTTCAATATACTGTATAGTAATTAGGGTTTGTATGCGAAGATTCAAAATCAAGCGCTAGATGACCTAATACAAGATAAATACATGAAAATCAATACACAATTCACACTTGCACCTCTAGGGTAACCTCACTTGTTGCCTCGGAAAATGCAATCATGTCCCTCGAGTATGAGACACTCTAGAAAATGCCCCTTCGATAAACAAAGATCGTAGTCCCTCGATGACCCTCGATGTTGACTTCAATAAACTGATCGCGTCCCTTACAAAATTGCTAGGGCGTCTCACAAGTTGCTTTCAATGATTGTATACCATGACCCGCGCCTGTCCCATTTAACATCCTAATGCAAGGTTGTTCACCAAATACAATGGTGAAACAACACTGTTAAAAAGGGTTAAAAAACATAAGAAAAATCTTTGAGTAAAATAGGGTAGACAACTCTTAGTTACTTGATCAAAAACCTTGCAAAACATCCTTACCATTTTTCAAACACAACTTCAAAACAACTTTCAAAACATTAGAATATCTTTTCAAAAAGACACACACCTTTGTATATATTCAAACAAGAATCATTACAAAGGTTGCCTAGACAAGGCATCTTTTTTTAAAAAACATTTTCAAAACCACATTCAAAGCACCATTTCAAACAATTGAAAAGAAAAGGCAAGTGATCTAAAACAAGTAACTAAGAGCCCATGGATAACCATGGATGAAAAGGGTGCTAGCACCTTCCCTTTTCATAATCTATCCCCCGAACCCAAGAAAACATCTCAAAGGTCTTTCCTGTGCTTTTTGACCTTTCCTTAGGATAAAATAAAAAGTCGGTGGCGACTCTTGCTAAACCGAACAAGTGCGAAAACAAATGCGAAACCTCAAGTTAGTTCTCCCACCGTATCACAATGGCAACTTCTTCAGTATGAACCAGAGGAACAACAGTCTTCTCGAACAGAATTTCTTTACTATCCATCAGGCATTGGACACCTGATTTCAAAAGCGGACAACCATTAGGTAGAGCATAACACATACGGCAACCTTCTTCATAGCCCGAAAATAAACCGGCTAGTGAAAGGTTCTTCCTTACAGTCAACAGAGGGGTAAAAATATCATTCACAGAAACCACAGACAAATCTTCTTCTATAGCATTTACTCCATGCTTGGGCATAGGAGCAGTCACAACATTAGGCCTCTCGGGCGTCTCAAACTCAATCTCCTTCGCATCAATTAAGTCTTGTACCTTGTTCTTAAAAACCCAACAATCATCTGTGTTATTCCCCAGGCTATCAGAGTGAAAAGCACAGCGGGCATTAGGGTTATACCTCGGTGATGTAGTATTTGGATTCTTCGGGGCTTCCTTTAGAACCACCAGATTAGTCTTCAGCAACTGTGGAAGAATCTGAGACAAGGTCATGCTGAGACGGGTGAATTGCCTTCGAGGTCTCTCATCCTTTTGTTGATTGTTGTGCTGAGGAGCACCAGCTGGTTTCTTAAATTGTAGACAGCACTGGACTCTTTCTTGAATGGCTTCTTCTCGGTGCTTGACGAGGCACCCTTCTGTATCTTACCAGCCTTAATACCAGCTTCTATCCTTTCACCGGTTAAAATAAGCTTTGTAAACCCAGACAAAGAGCTTCCAATTAGATGGTTAAAAAATGGACCAGACAGGGCCCCCAGAAACATGTCAACGAGCTCCCGATCAGCTAAGCATGGTTGTACTCTACTAGCGAGGTCCCTCCACTTCTGAGCATAATCTTTGAATCCTTCACCCGTTCCCATTGACATACCCTGGAGTTGGGTACGTGTGGGAGCGAGGTCGGAGTTGTACTGATACTGCCTGTAGAAAGCAGTAGCCAAATCCTCCCAACTGCGGATGCTGGCCCCATCCAGCTGATAAAACCACTCAAGTTGAGTCCCTGAGAGACTGTCTTGGAAGAAGTGGATCCATAAGTTCTTATCTGCGGTGTACGGCTGAATCTTCCTCACATACGACCGGAGGTGTAGCTTCGGACAAGAAACTCTGTCATACTTGGCAAAGGCTGGTGCCTTAAACTTATGGGGAATCAATACCCCAGATGATAGACCTAGATCAGCAAAGTCCAGACCAGGAACTTTCTAAACTTCCATAGCACTCAACCGGTCTTCCAGTTACTTGTATCTATCCTCAGCAGGAGGATACTACTCTTCATCGTAGTCCGTCTCGTTGTCGGAGACCACAGGGATAGCAACCCTCCTTTCCTCTTGACTACCTTTCCCTCCAGATGAGGTGGTTAGATCAACTTCATTCTGTAGCCTGTTTCCAAACCTGTGTCCTGTGTTGAACAGGATGGTCCTCTTCTTCTTCTTCTTCTCTTTCAGAATCAGGGTCTTCAGGTCTTGCTGACCCTTAGCTAGACTCATGAACAACTCTTAAAATTGGGCATTCTGGGCCTGGAGGGCCTTGATAGCTTGCTCAGTTGAAGGTTCAGCAGACATGATGAATGCTGAAATAAACAGCGAAGAAGATAAGAGACTTGTAATGGGTACCTGCTATGAAGTGCATGAGATGAAATGCGTATGATTTATGTTTTCAAAGACAATCGGGAGATTCAAATTTGTAAACAAGAAAGGAAACACTCTTTATTAGATAAGCTTTGTAATTCAAATTGTTCAACAAATTGCCCCTAAGGCGTTACAAGAATAGAAATACTGAAAAGTAAAATAAAAACTGGAAAGGAAATCATCAAAGGCCCATCAATGCTCCCATGGTCTCTTCTTCTCAGTGCGGACATAGTCATTCAGAATCCGCTCGTTCTCCAACTGCCTAGTCAGCTTTTGGATCTTTTGTTCTTGCTCGTTGAAATTCTCTCGGTAAGAATCCCGTTCATCCCTCAGCTGCATCCAAGACCTTTTCAGTGCCCCAATGTCAGTGGGCATATAAGGATGGAGGATGGTTGGAAGAGCCCCTTCTTCATTAGCAACTTCAAGAGTGACAGGCCGGACGACTTCATATGGCATACCCAGCTTTTGGGCACGGATACGGGCCCATCTGAGATATGGCTCCATCGGAAGTGAAGTCTTTGGACCCAGCTCATGTGAATCAGATTTGTGAACTCTATCCCAAGCCCTTATGAATCTACGACGTTGCTCGTCGCTATCCCCTTGAAAATCAAAGATGATATAAGGCATTAGCATCTCATGAGGTCCTTCTCTTCTGGCTCTTCCAAACTGACGGAGAGCTAAGCATGGGTTGTAAGAAATTCCTCCATGGGTTCCTATCAGTGGGACATTAGGATACTCCCCACAGTGATCAATGATAGTCACCTCATCCATACCCTTGAGAGTCCAAATGATGTCATTATGAGAGAGAGACATCACCCTATAAGCCCAGCCCATTCCTTCTTTGTTCTTCAGCACTGACT
Organism: Vicia faba; assembly: GCA_948472305.1. Taxonomy (NCBI): domain Eukaryota; kingdom Viridiplantae; phylum Streptophyta; class Magnoliopsida; order Fabales; family Fabaceae; genus Vicia; species Vicia faba. The sequence goes on from OX451738.1 coordinate 361,938,834, forward strand.
TAGGGAGGTGCGAAATAAACCACCTCGACAATAATGGAGCACAACACATCAAGGTTCCTCGCTTTCGGGCAGTACGAGCATAGAGATGATGAAGAATGTCACCCAAGAGAGTGGGTACAGGATTCTGAGAGATGAAGATATTTATCGCATTCACATCAACAAAAGTGTCAGGATTCGGAAACAATACCAAGCCATAAATTAGAAGAGCCAGAATATCCTCGAAGGCCTTGAAGTCTAGACCATCCCAGAAATAGTTAGACTTACCAACCAGAAACTTGGTCAGAAAGCCCTTTGCTCCACTTCTAGTCTCCCAATTAGCCATTACCTCCTCTTTGGTCAAATGAAGAGCTGCAGCAACTTCTTCGGGCCTAAGGGTCTTCTCCCAACCAGTAAACGGGGCCTGCTCCAGAACAGAGATACCGAGCAGCTCAGAGAACTCTTCTAGGGTGGGAACCAGCTGATAGTCTTGAAAAGTAAAACAATGGTACAACGGATCATAGAACTGGACCAAAACACTCATCATCTGCTCGTCCAATTTGGAGGTGACTAAACTGAGAAGAGAACCATGCCTCCTGATGAAGGAAGTAGTGTCAGGCATCTTGGCAACCAACTCTTTAAGCAAGGTGGGGACCTGGACAAAGTTAATCCGGATGGTATTCCTACGCATGGGCATCATGATGACCTACAAAACAGAGCAAAGATGAATCCCTCCTGTCTTTGAAATAGGTTAGTCCAATGTAAGATGTATGCAATGTTATGATGTCATGATAGTAAGCACACCACAAGCATCCACAAATAGCAAGCATGGTAAAGGCATACAAGTCACACAGAGAGCCCTTAGATTTCAGGCTGGCAAGGAGCTTAGGTACTACCCTCTTTCAGTTCAGTTGGTTTAAACCTGTCCTAAAAATAGTAATCGGGTTCTAGAGGATCTCAATATCACTGACTACCCTCAATCGGTCATAATTCCATTTTAGCAACCTTTTCTTGCGGCCAGAATCATCGCGCGAGTTTAGTCTCAATGAGTGTAGCATACTGCTACTGTTCTATGGCCAAGTTGGTCAATTTAAGGTTCTAAGGTCAGTTGGTGCTTAATGACCCCTTAGAAGACCCATATTCTCCTCGTTCTAACACAAGGGATATCGATACAGACTAAAGTGCCACATCAACGTAGCTACTGCTTCAACCGTGTCGGTCTACGCCGGACAGTTCCCTCACAGTTTATTGCTACTTACCTAAAGGGTACCCCCAGATCCAGGTTAGGATCTATAGAAACTCCGATACAAGCCCACAAAGATAAATCATACAAAGCATACAATTGAAAATACAATGATCTAATCCTAAGGTACACCTCACTTATATTATCCCCAGCAGAGTCGCCAGTTCTGGCGATACGGTGGGAGAGAACTGACTGTTTTTGGAATGCTGGTTTGCGTTTTGCGTTTGTTTTTGCAAAATGTCGTGGTAAGCAAGATTCGCCACCGACTTTTATTTTATCCAACAAGGAAAGGAAAAAAGCACAGAAAAATTCCTTTTTCGAGATGTTTCTCGAGTTCGGGAGGTAGATTATAAAAAGGGAATGTGTTAGCACCCTTTCTATCCGTGGTTATCCACGGGCTCTTAGGTACTTGCTCATTGTGTTTTTCAAAATTGCTTTTCTTTGTGTTTGTGGATTTGAAAGAAGTTTTTGTTTGAAAGGTGTAAGTGCGAAAAGTTTTATTTTGTTTTTTAAAAGAGAGCAAGTACTTAAGAACCTTCTACCTACTCGAAAAGGGAATTAAACTGTGCTAATGTCCTTTAGACAATGCTAGCCCACTATTGATGAGTAAGTAGCATCGTCGTTGGAGTTTTCGGGTCAATTCGATTAAGGGACGTGTGGTCACTAAAGCAATGTTAGGACGCTTTAGCGGTAACCCTAATGTCTTAGATCATTTTTTCCGAGGCAACCGTTTCGAGGCAACTTATGATCTTTGGACAAGAGGACGACCTCTAAAACTTCCTATACTCAATGACCACTTTCGAAGGCAACCAAGTGAGGTGTACCCTAAGAGTGCGCATGTACGAGTGTATTGTTTTTTCAGTTATTTATCTTTGTACATGTCATGGGTTATCTATGTTGATTTTAAGTTCATACATTTGATCTGGTCATGCATTCCCTATTACCAAACATCTAACAGTTAATAGTTGCGGAATTTAAATTGCGGAAATTGAATCTAAATTATTACAAGGCGTCGGGTATTTACATCGCCAAAAACAAACCCTTTAATTTAAATTGCGGAAAGTAAAATAAAGCGATAAATAATTAAAGTCCTAATTAGAAGCTATTACATACCGGAAGCAATTACAATATTGGATAAAATGATACGCGCGCGAGAAATTAAATCGGGCGAGTTTTTGGGGTTTTGACCCTTTTTGAAAGAAAGCATGTTTTTATTATTTTTTGAATTAAATGGAAATTAAATTAGGTCAAAATTAATTAATTAATTAATTAAAATATTTTTGGGTTTTTTGAATATTTAAGGAAATAAAATAAATTGGATTAATGTTAATAAAACCTAATATTCTAAATTGATTTTAAATATTGCAAAAATGTTAAAAGTTAACCTAATTAACACTAAATTAATTAATTTAATTTATTTACAAAAATAAAAGTGATGAATTAATTTAATAAAATAAAACATATTTTTGTGATTTTGATTTTTATAAGGAAAATAAATTAATTGGTTAGTGATTAATAATTATTAGTTAAAACAATAAAACAAATAAAAAATATATATAATAAGTAAAAGAAAATAAACCAAAGGGGGGTGTTAGGCCCAGATCTGAAGGTGAGGATAGCATTCTTTGGCCCACTTGCAGCAAGCCTCGTTTGACTTTCTAGATTCCACGCGTGTGCATTGACCTGAGACCATGATGGACACTCAACCTTAGCCTTTGGATTTGGCCTGGAGGTCATATGGCGCCTGGAGCTTTGAGGTGTATGGTGGACCACGCTATGGAAATGCATTGGAATACCTGTAACAAAATAATAATAAGCATTTGGGGGACTTGGGATTCGAACCCAGGTCCCATTGGACTTTGACACGCTTCCTTTGCCACTGCATCATTTTTTTGTTTTTGTTATTATATTACACAGCAATTATTATATATTAAAACAAGCAATATGCCTGGGGGAAAAAAGCGCGCTGATTTGAATTGGCCAATGGGAAGAAGACACGCCTTCGTCTTCTTCGTGAAACTGGTTTTCTTACCTGCGGATTTTTATCCGCAACAAGATCTGTGGCTTGCTTCTAAAACTCATTCTAAGCCATAAAAATACCATCCAAGAACATAGACGTGATCGTCTCTTCCTCCTGAGTTCACCTATGTCCATTATTGGTCCTAATTTTACCTGCAAAGCAAACGCCTAAAAACAAGAAATAGAAACCCTAGGTTCGGGTATTACATTACAGGCCATAAAAATGAAATCAAATATTGCAGATAGCTTGGAAATTATGCAAGGATCAAGAATATGCCCATGATTTATCAAAAAGATGCAAGAATCCAAGGTTACGATTTCATGTACAGGGCGGAGTTTCAAGCGACTTCCAGTGAGTTTGGAGATGTTTCAGGGCTTGTGAATGGTTGCTTTAACTTCAGTGGATGGCAAATAAGAACAACACGTTGGGTTTTTGCCTTGAATTTGCCTCTAGTATGGATTTTGATGCCACACTTTTCAAGCTTTTTTTCAGTTTTGGTCTGGCCGTTTGTGCAGCTTTTTTTTTCTTTCTTGTATGCCTTGCCTTGTATATGTAACAAGGATTGTATTAGGTTAAAAATTTGGGCTTGAATCCATGTGAATTGATGAATTAAGATTTGATATGATCTTCCATTAACAAAGCTTCCAAAAATGTCCAAATCCAATATTTTGTGCATGATATGCCTTGGTACGAATTTGATTGTGTGCATCATGATAATTAAGACCTGTAATGATCAAAAAGATCACAAGTTATTAATATTTATATTTTATTTTGATTTAAATTGATTAAAAATGAATTAAATCAATAAAAATCAAATAAAATAGAAAAATTAATAAATTGGCACAAAACTGAAGATATGACACGTGTGTGGTGTGAAAACATCAAATCAAGTGTAAAAAAGTGGGGCCTTTTGTCAAAAATTGGAGTTTTGGGGATAGTTGACTTTTGGCAATTTTGGAAAAATGCCCAACTTCAACAATGCATAACTTCTTCAATTTTGAACTTTTGGAACTGTTCTTGGACTTTTTATAAACCTTGAGATGTACTCTAACCAACCCTTTTGGTCTCATCTCATTTTGATAATCCAAGCTCAAGTTATAAGCTTTGGAAAAAAAGGTGTTTTTGTTGACTTTCAAAAATGACCTATAATGTCCAAATTTATAACTTTTTGTGAGTGCATTTCTTGATCTTGGGGTGTGAAGATGGATTGTAGGAAATTGCATCCTCTTCAAAATGAGCTTTGGATGGATCATTTCTCATAAATTATGAGAAAGTTATACTTGGTCAAAGTTGAGTTGACTTTTCTTGCAAAACCCTAATTTAGCAACTTTTGAATCTTGATGAATCTTGAGCAATCCTTGATGAATCATGATCAACCCTTGATCAAATTATGAATTATCCTTCAAAATGAGAATGTTGTCAAAAAATCTTGAAGTTTGACTGTATTTGGGACACAACTGACTTTTAAACTAGCATAGTCGATTTTTGGACCCGTTGAGCAATTGACTGACCAAACTTTCTCTGCAAGGTTTGAAATTTGACATGGATGGTCTTGAGAACATATTAGGACATTGGGAATCCCTTGAGTTCATTTGGATGTAAGGACCTTGATGCGACACAAAACCCTAATTTTGAATTGGACTGCCTTTTCAGGATAAGATTAAAAGGCTATCGTTAATAATTATTCAGATACAGTATGGATACATCCCAGACACAGCGATCATTCTATTACTCATTCAGAATTTCAAGTCAAATATAGTACAGATACACCCCAGACACGACGGTCATTCTACTATTCATTCAGGCTTCAACAATCAGATACAGACTAGATACGCTCCAGACACGGCAGCCATTCTATCTCTCATTCAGATTCTCAACTCAAAGTTCAGATATGCTCCAAACACGGATGCCATTCTGGCCTTTGCACCAGCAGTTTGATTTTCCCCAGGGCATTCGCCACGGAAGTCATTCTGTCACTTATTCAGATCCCAGTTACAGTTTCAGATACACTCTAGACACGAAAGTCATTCTTTTACTCATACAAATCTCAACTTCAGATACAGTCCAGATACGCTCCAGACACGGTTGCCATTTTGTCACTTATTCAGATCCCAGTTACAGTTTCAGATACACTCTAGACACGGAAGTCATTCTGCTACTCATACAGATCTCAACTTCAGTTACAGTTTCAGATACACTCCAGACACGGAAGTCATTATGCTACTCATACAGATCTCAACTTCAGATACAGTCCAGATACGCTCCAAACACGGTTGCCATTCTGTCACTTATTCAGATCCCAGTTACAGTTTCAGATACACTCCAGACACGGAAGTCATTCTACTACTCATACAAATCTCAACTTCAGATACAGTCCAGATACGCTCCAGACACGGTTGCCATTCTGTCACTTATTCAGATCCCAGTTACAGTTTCAGATACACTCCAGACACGGAAGTCATTCTGCTACTCATACAGATCTCAACTTCAGTTACAATTTCAGATAAACTCCAGACACGGAAGTCATTCTGCTACTCATACAGATCTCAACTTCAGATACAGTCCAGATACGCTCCAAACACGATTGCCATTCTGTCACTTATTCAGATCCTAGTTACAGTACGGATACACTCCAGACACGGAAGTCATTCTGCTACTCATACAGATCTCAACTTCAGATACAGTCCAGATACGCTCCAAACAGGGTTTCCATTCTGTCACTTATTCAGATCCCAATTACAGTTTCAGATACACTCCAGACACGGAAGTCATTCTGCTACTCATACAGATCTCAACTTCAGATACAGTCCAGATACGCTCCAAACACGATTGCCATTTTGTCACTTATTCAGATCCCAGTTACAGTTTCAGATACACTCCAGACACGGAAGTCATTCTGCTACTCATACAGATCTCAACTTCAGATACAGTCTAGATACGCTCCAAACATGGTTGCCATTCTGTCACTTATTCAGATCCCAGTTACAGTTTCAGATACACTCCAGACACGGAAGTCATTCTGTTACTCATATAGATCTAACCATCAGATACAGTCCAGATACGCTCCAGACACGGTTTCCATTCTGTCACTTATTCAGATCCCAGTTACAGTACGGATACACCCCAGACACGGCGGTCATTCTACTACTCATGCAGATCTCAACTTCAGATACGGTCCAGATACGCTCCAGACACGGTTGCCATTCTATCACTCATTCATAGTTTATCCCCAGCACACAGTTGCTCCATACGTAGATGTTTCTCTGTTGCCTAGATACAATACAGATACACGCCAGACACGGCATTCATTCTGATATTCATTCAAAATTCAAATACAGTTACAGCTCAGATACGCGCCAGACACGGACGCCTTTCTGCTACTCATACAAACTTCGAGACTTCTGAAAACAGTTTACAGAGTCTCCAAACACGGATGCTAATCTATTGCTTATTCAGACCCCTAGCTCAGAGATGTTCCAAACATGGATACCTTTCTGATACTCACCCACTCATCTACAACATATAATTCAACAAACATTCTTGGATGGCATCTTTAAGCCCATCTCCGACAACATTATGTCACATCTCCAAATGGCATCTTTAAGCCCATTCCCTCAACTTTGCTTTGACGAGTGAAAATTTTTGGGCACTATAGTGTCCAATCATCTTTTACCTTCGAGTCGCGAAAGGCAAACTTGCCTATCTAACTCTTCAGGTTCAAGAAGATTGAACAGGGGCAACTGTTGTACCCCAAAATTTGCCCTCCCTTTTTCACAAGAAATCACAACTTCAGGGTTTTCCTTGATTTTTGAAAAGGGCTCCAGTGTCACAAATTCAGCATCAACTTCACCAGCTTCAGCCAGACAAGCCCAGGAGGCAATTCACCCAGCTCAACATGTCGATGTTTCAAGCTTTACAACGCCTATTGAGATTGAATCTGATCACATTAAGGGCTCATCCCCGGAACCCCAACACAGCATCTCCTGTCTATGATCCCAATAAAAGGTGTGCTTACCACTCTGCCAGTCCAGGACATGATACAAATGAGTGTTGGGCTCTGAAGAACAAGATCCAGGACCTGATTGATGAAGGGGCATTGGAATTCACCCAAGATGGTCAGGCCGAGTTTTTCTACCATCCCTCCAAGGCTCACCATTTGAAGTAACAAGCCCTGAAGATGGAAAGACTTTTGTTCATTAGGATTTTCAAGCTGCAATTTTCTTTTGTTCAAACATTTACTCATGTTAAACGTTGTTATTTCATTAATGCATCGCATATGTCTGTTTTGAAGCAATATATTCGTATTCACTATATGCAAATTGTTTTCATATTTTTTCTGATGATCAACTCTTGACTAATAATTCTAAGCCTCTTGAGGGAGGATGACGAAAACGATGCCACAATCTTTACAGTATGCTTTTGAACAGACCCCGCTGATGAGGTACAGGCATTGTTTCAATCCCTAAACACTGGAGTTATAAGGATGATAATCCCTCGTCAACCCCTCTGAGCCAAAGAAGTAGGAGTTTTTCTTTTCGAAATTTAAAACCCTTTATCATAACCTGGGGCAGGGTAGTCTCTCAGTTGATCCAAGTGCATAACGAATGGCACCAAAGAGGTCCTTACAAAACAAAGAAAGACAGTGATGGTTCTGAACAATCGTAAAGACAGGCAGTCATTATCAAAAAAGTTCATAAATGAAAAGCCCAAAAAGTCAAAACCTATAAAGGGGACTTACGAAACTGGGGCATCCCGCTGACTGTAATTCCAAAAAAGGAAACAGCTCAGGCAAAAAAAACAGGGATAACAAAATCAAAAAGAAAGAGGTCCTACAAACCCTCAACAAAAAAGAAATGACTGCCTATTCAAAATAAGTTATCAATATCCGAATCATCACTAGTATATCAAAGCAAAGACTCAAACGAGGTCTAACGTATGATCAACTGAGTTTAGGTTTGGAGAATATCACGAAGAGCGGGTGGGTACAAATAATTTGAGCCTTTATCCTTTGTTTCTTAAACCGTGAACCAAGCCACGTTATAACCCTTAAAAGTCCTAGCTGAAGCATGGGTTAGTTCGAAAGCATACTGTTACGAAAGGTATCCTGACTCCTTAAGGCATACGATAAATACGGAGTTGACATCACGTTTTACAAACATTCACTTGTTTTATGAAAAAGAATGCATTTTTAAAATCTTCAAGACAGACATGAGCTTTGCATTTTTAACATAACTTTGTTTGCATATGACTTTTTGTTTGAACAACATAGAAATTCGCACGACGAATGCCTAATGAACAGAAGTACCTCCAATCAAGGGGCAGACATGACCATGGTCCAGTATCTGTGGCAGTCCAATCAAGATTCGGAGAATCTCTCAAAGGCCAAGTAGCCTGGGGCAAGTCTCCGCCTGAGTCACTTAGGGCACTCCAACAACGAATCTTGCCTGATCAAACATCTTCTGGTGGCGTGGCAAAATACTTCCAACAGGGGCAACTCCCCACATTTCCTGAGCGTGGACCTAGTCGAAAAAATACTACGCACAATCAAAGACCCGCTAGGTTGACGTACCTAGGCAAAAATAAGGGTTTCCCGGCGAACCAAAAGGGTTCGGGCAAAATAAGGGATGAAATGAAAAAATCTGTACACCCGGCAAGTCGAAAACCTGAAAAGGCGGCTTGGGCAAAAATGGATATCCCGGTGGACTGAAAACCCGAAAGGGCGGTCCAGGCAAAAGTTAGGGATCAAAGCGTACGACTATGTCCTGTCATCTTGTCACCTGCCTACCAGAAGAAGGTCTGTCCATCAACAAGCTATCAGCACCTCTTAGGTCTTCCTCTCCCACCTCAGAAACAGGGGCAATAAGGAGTTGTCTAAAAGCAATCTAATTGTTCTATCCACCAAGGTACCAAGGTAGGTTCTACTAAAGAACATAACCAGCATATCTTAATTCCCCAGAGAGTGAGCCAGCAGGTCAGTGCACTCTTCTCCAAGCAAAGCTACTATCAAGGAAGTTGAGTATCCTCCAGCAGATATCAACCTTCTCCAGCAGCATACATGTATTCATAACAAGCATCCCCGACAGTCTTGGTCTAAAGATTGTTCCCCGGTGGTATACAAACATTCAAAGGAATCACTTCCCCCGCATATCAAAACTTCCCCAGGAAAGTCCAATCCAGTTTCCCCAGGAAAGTTGGAATCCATCTCCCCCAAGCAGTAAGCTTATCCCCAGTAAATTCTGGAAGCTTATCCTCGCAGAGCACGAACGCGTCGTCCGGCTTTATTTAAAGAGTTATTTCCTTAACAGGATATAACTGGGTTATCCTCAGCCAAAAGCCACGGAAAGAGCGTCGTCAACACAGTTCTTTCTTATCCCCAGCAAAGTCTATCAACACTTCCAATACAATAAGGGTATCCCCAGCAAGTTACTATCAACAATTCAGCAAAAGCATCCCTCTCCCCACAGAGTATCACTCCCCAGCATGGTCGCTAGAGTATTTTTCTCCCCGCAGACTCTTCCACTCGCCAAGTTTATTCCTCAACGGAGTCAACTTCTCCTACCTGTATTCTTGCAGTTATCATCCCCAGCGGAAGCGAAAGCTTATTCTTCAACACCAGCCCAGGAGTGATTTCCCGGCACCCGTCAAGGATTTACTTTCCTAGACGAAAAACACATTCATAAAACATCACATACATCATTATAGCATGCATGTACGCATCATATCATACAAATCTCATTTATGTTGAGAACGTCATTGCTTGATCCATATCATGCATTGCATATGACTGACTTTTACCTTTCAGGAAAGATTCAGTTAAATTCTCGATCATCTTTCAAGACCTAGACCGGTTCAGTTAATCAACTCCAAAGATTTCTTATCCAGTCCAAGGCCTTCTCTAGTCCAGCTAAATCGACTCCCAACAGATTTTTCTGATGAAGACTCAGTAGAAGTTATTAGGTCTTTATTTGAGATTATAATTTCCTATGGTCCTCTCCCCGACGGTGCGTGAGATGTAATTCCCTTTTAGGTTATAATTTCCTATGGTCCTCTCCCCGACGGTGCGTGAGATGTAATTCCCTTTCAGGTTATAATTTCCTATGGTCCTCTCCCCGACGGTGCGTGAGATGTAATTCCCTTTTAGGTTATAATTTCCTATGGTCCTCTCCTCGACGGTGCGTGAGATGTAATTCCCTTTCAGGTTATAATTTCCTATGGTCCTCTCCCCGACGGTGCGTGAGATGTAATTCCTTTTTAGGTTATAATTTCCTATGGTCCTCTCCCCGACGGTGCGTGAGATGTAATTCCCTTTCAGGTTATAATTTCCTTTGGTTCTCTCCCCGACGGTGCGTGAGATGTAATTCCCTTTTAGGTTATAATTTCCTATGGTCCTCTCCCCGACGGTGCGTGAGATATAATTCCCTTTCAGGTTATAATTTCCTATGGTCCTCTCCCCGACGGTGCGTGAGATGTAATTCCCCTTTAGGTTATAATTTCCTATGGTCCTCTCCCCGACGGTGCGTGAGATGTAATTCCCTTTTAGGTTATAATTTCCTATGGTCCTCTCCCCGACGGTGCGTGAGATATAATTCCCTTTTAGGTTATAATTTCCTATGGTCCTCTCCCCGACGGTGCGTGAGATGTAATTCCCTTTTAGGTTATAATTTCCTATGGTCCTCTCCCCGAAGGTGCGTGAGATGTAATTCCCTTTTAGGTTATAATTTCCTATGGTCCTCTCCCCGACGGTGCGTGAGATGTAATTCCCTTTCAGATTATAATTTCCTTTGGTTCTCTTCCCGATACTGCGAAGATGGTAATTCCCACCAAGATTTTCTCAACGAGCGTTGTTGAAGTTAAAGTCACCCAAGGTTCTCTTATCATTCATGCTAAGGTAGTAACCATCCCTGGTTCATTCATCATCTTGTGAAGCTCCAGACTCAGCTCCTGTAACCAGTCAGGACATACCAAGCATCTGAAAACCAACTCCTGCAACATGTCAGGTACTCATTTTTCTGTTTTGCAGGTACGCAAGTTCTCGCTAAGGAATCTCTTATGCGATCAACGTCCAGATGGCATCTATAAGCCCATCATCCCCCATCAATCTCCAAATGGCATCTATAAGCCCATTTCCATCACACTGCTACTATGTGAGCGCAAATTTCTGGGCACTCTAGTGTTCAATCACCTTCCACCCTCGGATTACGAAAGGCACGTCAGCCAATCTGCATCCTCAGGTCTAAGAAGATTGAACAGGGGCAACTGTTGTACCCCAAAATTTGCCCTCCCATATTCTTCAAAGATTTGCCAAGTCAAGCTTCAAAATTCCCCAAGGGTTGCACAGTGCAAGAGCCTCCTATACAGTCAAGATTAGGGTTTTGGTTCTGATCAAGAAAATGAAGTTTCCAAAGGTCCAATCAAGTCTCATATGCCTACAAATATGGTCAAGCATCCTCATACAAAGTTCAAGACATTCAGCATAAAATTGCACAGTCAAAAACCCTAATTGCACTACAGTCAACTGTAGGGGCAAAATGGTCATTTGACAGTCAAAAGTTCAAATTTTTGGTCAACATATCATTTTGAAGCCTTAAACATCATTTGATCAATGCTTGATCATGATTCTCAAAGTTTGGCTCAAAAATCATCAAGATGCAAAAGTTTCCTTATTTGGACAGTTGAAAAAGTCAACTGTAAATTGACCAGGGCATAAATTTCACATGTATTATCATAAAAATTCCATCCAAAGCTCATTTTGAAGATAAAGACATTTCCTACAACTCATCTTCATACTTCAAGTCCAAGAAATGCTCTCACAAAAAGTTATCAATTTCAACATTATAGGTCATTTTCAAAAGTCAACAAAAAGGGACTTTAAGTCAAAGGCCATAACTTGAGATTGGTAAATCAAAATGACATGGGACCAAAGGAATTGGTTAGAGGACTCAAAGACCTTTCCAAAATGTCCAAGAACATGAGAAAAGCTTAAAAATTGAGCAAGTTATGCCTTGTGGAAGTTGGGAAATTTTTGGATATTTTGAAAAGTCAACATTGATTCAAATGACCTAAAATTGCTAATGGGCCCATTTTTCTTCCACAATTCATCATCCCAAGCATGTGCACGACCATTAGGCCCAAAGGGAAGTTTTTCTCCATTTTTATTTATTTATTTGGATTTTTTATTATTAATAAATCATTTAATTAAATAAAATGCATGAAAAATACAAAACTAATGAAATAAAATCTTTTTGTGCAGAAATTATTCTCATTGGACACTCAAGTTCGTGCATGATCAATTAGGGAAAGTTTTGGCATGATTTGGTATCAAATTGCATGAAAAGATATGAAAATATTTTGCCATAAAAACTAAATATCCATATATCAAATCTTTGATTCTTTGGACAAGGAACTTGACCTAATTCATTCAGTACATAAGCCTAAACGAAAACCTAATGCAAGAGACCACTGAGCTGCACTAGAAGCCATCCATCAAACTTGAAAAATTTGTCAAGAAACTCAAAACTGAAAAACACCTTCTAGGGCGATTCAAGGCAGAATTTTTGTTTCATTAGTTTCCTCAAGGTTCACTGAACGTTTCCCAATCAAAAACATTCCTCAAAACCTCAAGAATTGGTATACAGAACTTGGAATATCTCATGAAAAATTCATAATCGTGTTTTAAAATCTATGCATTTTCATGGCATTTTAATTATTGATTCATACTCCTCATGCAATTCTGAAGCTAACCCAATGATTTAATTGTGTTTTTATGCGTTGTGTGCCAATATACCATTGTCAATTTTTTAGGGTTTACAGGACTTGGAATTAGGGCTTTTGAAACAAGGAAAAATTGGAGGCTGAGACCAAAGCCATTGAATTCAACGTGTCTGGACGAAGGAGAAGCTACCCTCGCGCTCAATTTATGAGCGTCATAGGGCTAGTCGCTATTTTTCCAAAACCGGCCTAAGAAAACGCTCAGAAAACCGTGGCCTTTGTTTTTGTGTTTCAGGGACGAAGAAGAAGACGATATCGTGGCAAGATGTGATAGGCTAGTTTGAATTTACGCGCTCTAACCCACTAACGATTTGGTTTTGTTTTATATTATTTGTTTATTATGTTACATACAAAGCGCGCTACTGGCACGGTTGGCAAGCATAAGGGTTGGCAAAGTACATGACCTGGGTTCGAGCCCCAGGTCTTCAGTATCCTCAATATTATTTTTCAATTGATCTTCGCATACAGGTTCCATGTTGAGGCACACCATGCACCTCCAAATCAGGCCTGCCACGTCCCTCTCAAGATCAAATCAAAGGCTCAGATCTAAGGAATACAATGCACCCTAGTCAATGCATCATACGTGTCCTGCAAAAGTCAAAAGGGCCATGCTAAATGGGCCAGAATTCTTGAATTTAACCTCCATGTTGGGGACTACCACCCCCCTAGGTTTGCCATTATCTTTTTTTATTTAATTCTATTTCTTTTAATTATTATTTGTTAATTTAATTATTATTTTCATAAAATCACAAAATACCATAAAAAATCAGAAAAGAGCAAAAATATAATAAATATTTTATTTTAAGTATTTTCATAAATAAATTATATTAATGCATAAATTGATTAGTTTTAAATTAGGTCTTCAATTTTAATTCTTTTTTTGATAAAAACCTAAAGATATAGAAATAGGGTTTAATTAATTAATTTTCATCCTTTTATTTTTCTTTCATGGTAATCAAATATTTAATATTATTTATTTTATTTATTTTTATAATTAAATTTGTATATAAAAATTAGGTTTAATTTAGGTTAAAATTCAATGTTTTCTTAATAAATTAAAAATAAAATAGAATTAGGGTTAGTATTTAATTTTAATTAATTTTCCCTTTTCACATTAAATCATAAATACTGAAAAATACCAAAAAACAAGTTCTTTCCTTCTTTTAATTTTAATTAATTCCTCACTAATTTAATTTTTGCAAAAGGGTCCAACGCCCTCGTTCTTAATTTCTTATCAATTCGCATATTTATTTCTTTTCCGTTTAAATATTTATGTATCTCTCCCAAAGCCGTGTAAATAATTGCTCGCACTTTTAATTCTTTATTTTCTTTTATTTCTTTATTTTCTGTCAAATCGGGTCGTGGATTTTAATTTGGCGATGTGGACCCGCGCCTTTGTAATAGTTTAGGAATTTTATCTTCCCGCGAATATTTTAACTGTTAAATAATAGCATGAAAGAATGTATGGACAAAAATAAAAACAAGCGTAGAACACCCATAACATGACAAGATAAATGCAAATGAAAACGACACACAAATCGCACACACCACCCCTAGGGTACGCCTCACTGTTGCCTTGCCTCGAAAGGTGATCGTCGAGTAGAGGATGTCTTAGTAACTCCTCATGATCCGGGAACCTGGCATGAGGGTAGCTTCTAAGGTGTCTTCCCATTGCTCTGGTGATCACCATGTCCCGAACCTCGAATTGACCCGAACACCTCCAACGGTGGTGCTACCTACCTCTCAATGGTGGGATGGCACTACTTTAAAGGACATCTACACAGACGAATTCCTTAGGGTAGGTAGACGACTCAAGATACTTGCTCTAAATTTCAAAACAAAACAAAATACTTTTCACACCAACACATTTTCAAAAAGCTTTCGAAAGCAATTTTTCAAACACTCTTGAGGACTGATACAAGAGTCGAACTGGAATTTTCAAAGAAACTTTTTAAAACCCACAGTTGAAAAGCAAACAAAACATTTTGAAAACACAAATGAGCAAGTATCTAAGAGCCCATGGATAACCATGGATAGAAAGGGTTCTAATACCTTCCCTTTCTATAATCTACCTCCCGAACCGAGAGCAATCTCTTTAAGGAATTTTTCTGTGCTTTTGTCCTTTCCAATTGGAGAAAATAAAAGACGGTGGCGACTCTTGCTTCCGCGACATTTCGCGAACCAGCGTTAAACAGTCAGTTCTAGATCCACCGATCATAGATTGTTTTTGGATTCGTCATGTTTTACTTATCCTCTTTGCAAATCACAGGAAGATTTCTCTTCTTGGTTCACAAAGAGGAAAGTAAAAATAATTTTCAAGCATATAATTAAATGCAAAGATACAAGGCAGCAAGGCAAAGCAAACTGAACAACAAACTGCATTAGTCAACCAAAAGCAAACTAAGTTGCAAAAATGTCAAACCAAGTTGCAAATCTGTCAAAGCACAAGCTGTCAAAGCACAAGCTGTCAAAAGGAACAATGCAGAAAATCTAGAAGCAAGTACAATGCAGAGATAAACCAAGATACAAGCAAGTAGACTTGTCAAACTTCTCATCATATTCTGGCCAACAAAGCTTTTCAGAAAAGGATACAATAAGCAATTTAAAAATGATTTATGGAGAGAGAAAGAGAGAACCAGAAAAAGAGTTTTGCAGTTTGGCAGGCTGTACAAAGTAGTGAAAAGGATATATGAGAACAAGACTGTAAACAGTCTAGGGGGCCAAAAATGCAAGCTAAAGAAAACTGTATAGCCCTACATTACAAAACTGAACCTGCATACCAGAAGCAAGCATAATCTGCAAGACTGCTTCTCATGCCAACAAGCCCAAGCCTGACTTCCCCAAAAACTTACCAACAAACCTGTAAGAACCAAATCCAAACAAGCACAACAAGCCTTCAAACCTGTTTTCAAAACCAATGAAAACCTATAAAACTGCAAGTTTAAGAGACTAACAACAAGCCTACCAAAACTTATCAAAAACCGGCCTTCTCTACACAAACTACCTGTCTGATCTGCAAAACTGCTTCTCAAGTAAAACCAAGATAAAGCCTTGAAACCAATAACAAGCCTGCATAAAAGGCCTCCAACCGGCCTTATCAAAAAACACAAAAAACCTGTTCACAAGTCCAAAACCTGCAAATCACCAAATCAAAAACTGCAACTAAAGCCACAAACTTCCAGAACTCAAAAACTCAACAGCTTGCAAGTCAAAACGCTTGCAAAGCCAAAGCATTACAAACTGCAAAACCATAAAGTTACAGACCTGCCTGCATAACCTGTTTAAACTGCAAGGCAAAACTTTGGGACCAGAAGCAAACTGTTAAACACATAACCTGCCTTCAAAAGGCCAAAACTGCCTAAACATTCAAACATCAAAGCAACAACAACAGTCAATCTCAGAATACAATCATCACTGACAAAATATCCAGCACCCAAAGAAGAAGGGAAGATTGTAAAAGCAAAACAACAAATAGCTTTTTCAGAACACATATATTCATCATCAAATCAACAGGGCCCACAAAGAGAAAGAGTTTAGAAGCAAGCGATATCTCAGGAAAAATCATCATCATTGACAAAACAAGCAGAGGAAGAGTGAAAGATCAAAGCAACAAATTCATCATTAACATTCATCACCAACAAGTTTCAATATCAACATGAAGAACAACAACAAATAGCTCTTTTCAAAACACAAATTCATCATCATTAAGCATCAACAAAAGAGAAGAAGAAGAGAAGATTCAGAAAAAAAGCGATATAGGGTTTTCAGAAATAAGTTTCATCATCAAACAACGTAAAGATATAGAAATACCAGAGGCGAGCTAGCAACTGTTATCATCACGCTCCTCCCTCCGCCTTAGCCACCTGAGAGCGTCGCCGTTCCAAGTCCTCTCTCCACCATCCTTTCCAGAGAACAAGATGCCAAGGTATTTTTCCCTCAACTTTTCTACGTCTCACATCATAAACGCCAAAGATTAAACTTTGCAAACAATAAAACATACAAGAATTGAACATGCAAACTGTAAAGAAAACGCGTACCCTTTCGAATCACCGCCTTGTATAGTCACGGAGAGGAGAGGATGGAGGTAGCATTCTGGTAGCCTGGAGCTTGGAGGGAGGAAGAAGTTGCTCATGGGGTTTGGGAGAGAGACGAAGAGAGACGAGGAAGACGAGAGAAGGAGGTGCCGCTGTACAGATTGCCAAACGCTAATTTCTGAATACGTGAAGCATTAACCCTAAAAATTTGCTAAGCATTAATTGGGCTTTTGCCCCATAAAACCCCTAAGCCCAATACACGTTCGGGCGCCTACACCCTCCCTTCCAATCTAATTCTTGTTCATTCTTTTAGATCATAACTCCTTAGGCCCATTATCTTTTCTTTTTTTAATGTTTTAAAACTAACATTTTTTTTAATAATTTTATTATCATTTTTTATAATCTATTTCTTCTTATTTTGTTAGATAAAAAAACATAGTAAATTATTGTACAAATCTTCTTAATAATTTTTTCCTAATAATTATTACATTTAATAAACACGCATAAATAATGGAGTTTTTAACTTAATGTAATTTTTCTTTTCTTTAAAACTTTTTGTTTATATAATTAACAAAAACACAATAAATAATAATAAATACATAATCGTTTTAGGTTAGAATTTTTATTTGAGCATTTGTAAATAAATATACACATCTCATATTTCTTTGATTTCTATCATCTTATACCTTGTTATATTTTTACATTGAGAATGCGACGATTTGATTTGGTTGTAATATGTACTTGGACATTACTATTCTGATAAGACTCATCCCCATTTGTAAACATTTGTACCCCCATCCCCGGATACTTATTTGTAATAACTTAGACTTTAAATTCCCGCAATTTATCCCTTTCAATACACTGTATAGTAATTAGGGTTTGTATGCGAAGATTCAAAATCAATCGCTAGATGACCTAATACAAGATAAATGCATGAAAATCAATACACAATTCACACTTGCACCTCTAGGGTAACCTCGCTTGTTGCCTCGGAAAATACAATCATGTCCCTCGAGTATAAGACACTCTAGCAAATGTCCCTTCAATAAACAAAGATCGTAGTCCCTCGATGACCCTCGATGTTGCCTTCGATAAAACGAACTCGTCCCTTACAAAATTGCTAGAGCGTCTCACAAGTTGCCTTCAATGATTGTATGCGATGACCCGCGCCTGTCCCGTTTAACATCCTAACGCAAGGTTGTTCATCAAACACAATGGTGAAACAACACTGTTAAAAGGGTTAAAAACATAAGAAAGATCTTTGAGTAAAATAGGGTAGACAACTCTTAGTTACTTGATCAAAAATCTTGCAAAACATCCTTGCCATTTTCAAACACACTTCACAAACACAACTTTCAAAACAACTTTCAAAACATTAAATTATCTTTTCAAAAAGATATACACCTTTGTATATATTCAAACAAGAATCATTACAAAGGTTGCCTAGACAAGGCATCTTTTTCAAAACATTTTCAAAACCACACACACAAAGCACCATTTCAAACAATTGAAAAGCAAAGGCAAGTGATCTAAAACAAGTAACTAAGAGCCCATGGATAACCATGGATGAAAAGGGTGATAGCACCTTACCTTTTCATAATCTACCCCCCGAACCCAAGAAAACATCTCAAAGGTCTTTCATGTGCTTTTTGACCTTTCCTTAGGATAAAATAAAAAGTCGGTGGTGACTCTTGCTAAATCAAACAAGTGCGAAAACAAACGCAAAATCCCAAGTCAGTTCTCCCACCGTATCACAAAACTGGCGACTCTGCTGGGGAAAATTTTAAAAGTGGGGTTACCTTAGGGTTTTAGATCACCTTTACATGCTTACCTTGATTGCTTTGATTGCTTTACTTTTTGGGTTCCTTGTTTGGGTTTGTTTTAAATCCTACACCCGAATTTGGGGGCACCTTTTAGGTAAGTAGCAATAAATTGTGAGGGAACTGTGCGGGGTATACCGACATGGTTGAAGCAGTAGCTACGTTAGTGTGACATATTTGTGGGTACCGGTAGCCTTTGAGTTAATCAAAGAGAATACGGGGCCGCTGAGTGATGTCATGAAGCACTAACAAACTCTTAGAACCTTACTTGACCATCTTGGCCTTTTTAGGGGTAGTGAGATGACCGAATTTGGAGCAGTCCGAAGTTGGTAGATACTCGATACTACACTCATTGAGGATTGTTTTCTTGGAATATTTCGGTCGCCAGTAAAGTGGCTAAACTGAAACCATGAACACAGAAAATAATGCAGTGATATTGAGCTCCTTAGAACACGGTTTCTATTTTAGGACAGGTTGAGCCAACTAACTTCAAGAGGGTACTTACCTACCAACCCCATGCAAGCCTAAACCTAAGGACTTTTCTGCTTTGTGTGAATATGACTGTCTGTATATACACTTGCTTACTTTTGCATACATGTACATAACATCATAACATCATACCATAGCATTTTTAATAACCATTTCAAGGGTCTCAAAGGTCTTTGATGCAGGGTCACGTTGAACCAGACGTCTACCAAAGGACAAGGGGATTTTCCTCTAAACAAACACCGTCAAAGATCAATTACAACAACCTGAATCAAGGGCTATGATCCACTTGACATGGTGAGCTTGATTCTCGTGGAAAGACATCCACTGGTACAAAGTTCTCCAGTCAAAGATGATGATCAAAGATCAACCTCTAACATTTTCTTGTGTTTACCTCGAGAGGTTCTTGAAAACATGCATCCATATATCATGCATTGTATCATAACAGGTTTTCCTTTTCAGGTTTCCTTATTCTCCTACTGTTTATTTCAGTAGAGATGGATCTAGAGAGGATTGTCAAAGATATCCAGGATCAAAATGCTCAACTTCAAGAAATGTTCTTGAACCTGTCCCAGGGGCAAGAAGAAGTGAAAGCTCTCCTCACAAGGGGCATGGTCCTAGGGAATTCAGGCAGTGTCAGGAATGATCAGTTGGAAGAACTATAGATTGAGCTGGCAACAATGAAGATTCAGATGATGGGACAACTGGTGGGCCAGATGGCTCTCATTCAAGATTTGGCTCAAAGACAAGAAGAGCTCAGGGTTCTCGTCAACAAACTACTCCGAGACAACCAAGTGGAGCAAACATCTAGGGTTGAAGATCAAGTCATCATTAAACCTCCTTTGAGACAAGAAGACAAGGGAAAGGCTCCCCAACTTGCTTCAGGGTCACAAGCCCAGCAACAACCTCGCCAGCATCAACGGGGGAATCGGCGTAAGAAAAATACGTCTGGAAGACATTTCTCTGAGACTGACATACCATCATCCCTAATACTGAAACGCTTGTTAGAGGTCAATCTGCTTGCTTTAAGGGATCCTATTCGGAAACCCAATACCTCTACTCCTAGCTATCACCCCGATGCATTTTGTGTATACCACTCCCATAGTCCTGGACATGACACCGATGATTGTTGGGCTTTGAAAAACAAGATCCAAGACTTGATTGACGAAGGAGTGCTGGAATTCAGGCTGGATGGCGAGATGAAAATCTTCCGCTAAGGGTTCTCCACCTGAAATGACAAAGCTCGAACTGAGAGACTTTTGTTCCATTTGAATTTTCAAGTTGTAATTTCTTTTGTTATTCAAACAATTATCAGTTGATGTCAAACTCTATTTCATTAATGCATTGCATATGCTTGTCTTGAATTCATCCATTCGTTTTCACTATTATGCTTCCTACTTTCTCTATGATGTTTAACTCTTGATAAAAGATACAAGCCTTTAGAGGGAGGATGACAAAAACGATGCCATAATCTCATACAGTATGCTTTTGGACAGACCTTGCTGACGATGTACAGGCATTTATTTCAAACCCTAAACACTGGAGTTATAAGGAAGATAATCCCTAGTCGACCCCTTCAAGCCAAAGAAGTAGGAGTTTTCTGCTTTAAACACAAATTGAAACCTTTGATTTAAACCTGGGGCAGGGTAGTCTCTCAGTTAATTCAAAAGATGTGCATTAAAGTCGCAGACTCTCAGTTCGTAATACAACGAATGACATCAAAAACATCCCTTTGGAATCAAAAGACAGTGATGGTTCCTTATCTCATAGGCAGTCATTATATCTCGAAAGAGAAAAGCCCACTGAGCCAAAACCTATAAAGAAGGCTTAAGAAAGTTAGGGCATCCCACTGACTGTAATCTCGAAAACCAGAACAGTCAGGCAAAACTTAGGGATAACGAATCAAAAGAAAGAGGTCATTATAAACCCTCAATAACATGAAAAATGTTACAAAAATGATGATTGCCTTCCATAAAATTCAACTTGTGTGGACAATCACCAAAATGTCGTTCCAAACTCGAATAGAGTTCGACGCACAATTAACTGAGTTTAGGATTGAAGAACATCACGAAGAGCGGGTGGGTACAAATATACTTTGAGCCTTTATCCTTTGTTTCTTAAACCGTGAACCAAGCCACGTTACAACCCTTTAAAATTCATAATTAAAGCATGGGTTAGTTCGAAAGCATACTGTTACAAAAAGTATCCTGACTCCTGTAAGGCTCTGCTCTAAATCTTGTGTTGAATTTGTCTTGTAAAAAGTTTTCTGCTGAAAAACGCATTTTTCAAAACTTTGAGACAAGCATAAACTTTGCATTATTTGAATATCGTTGTTTGCACATGGTTACTTGTTTGACAGCGAAGAAATTCATACAGTAAATGTTCGGAGGAACGAAAGCTCTCTCAGTGAATAAAATCACTTCAAGTGGGATGACACTCCCGTTGCAAAAATCTCCCATCAACAAAAGGGGACTTAGTATGGTATTGTCTAGTAAACCTGGGGAAGTCCCGTCAAGATTTCGACAAATATTCCAAAGTTCAGTAAACCTGGGGCAGTCCAGTCAAGATTTCAAGAAATCTCTCAATTGCAGATTAACCCGGGGCAGTCCAGTCAAGATTTCAAGAAAATCTCTCCATTGCAGATTAACCTGGGGCAAGTCTCCCTCACCATCACTTGGGGAATTTAAACATCAATCTCATCAAAGGGTTACGTACAATCCAAGTTTCCTGGCAATACTACAAACATCTGATACTAGGGGCAGTGATGAATCTCTCCGAAATCTTTCTGAAAAGAAGTTCAAGCGTCCTCGAGAAGTTTATCACCTCTCTAAGCAGACCAGCAGTCATGAGTTTATTTCCCCAACATTTGTCAAGGATTTATTCTCCAAAACAAATTACATGTCAAAGTGAACGGTCGTTCAAAATTTCCTTCATCATCTGCTGGAAGTTACGGTCGTCATCAAAAATTCCTTCATCACCTGTTGGAAGTTACAGCCACCAACAGAATAACGGACAATTGAAGCTCCTAAAAATCTGTTTCTCTCAAAATTGAAGATTCTCATCCTTAAAACCTCAAGAGATTGGCATACACCCAATCTTATGACCCAAGACCTGAATGAAGATTCTCATTTTTGCTTCCCCAGTAGATTGGCATACAACCCAAACTCCTGATTTCCCCAACAGTGGTCCCAGGATTTCTCATTTTTCAATGATCAAAAGATTTACTTTCCCTGGCAGCAGTCAAAGATTTCATTATCCAGGATTCATCTTCCTCAGCAGGACAGCTAATCAGATTACATGCACATCCATTACATTCATATATCATAAACATTGATGAAACACAGTTCATTGCATCATACATATCATGCAACATAACTTTGTGTTTTAGCTAACATTTTACCCTTTTCAGGATAAGATTAAAAGGTTATCGTTAACAATTATTCAGATACAGTATGGATACATCCCAGACACGGCGATCATTCTATTACTCATTCAGAATTTCAAGTCAAATACAGTACTAATACACCCCAGACACGGCAGTCATTCTACTATTCATTCAGACTTCAGCAATCAGATACAGACTAGATACACTCTAGACACGGCAGCCATTCTATCTCTCATTCAGATTCTCAACTCAAAGTTCAAATATGCTCCAAACACGGATGCCATTCTGGCCTTTGCACCAGCAGTTTGATTTTCCCAAGGGCATTCGCCACGGAAGTCATTCTGTCACTTATTCAGATCCCAGTTACAGTTTTAGATACACTCCAGACACGGAAGTCATTCTGCTACTCATACAGATCTCAACTTCAGATACAGTCCAGATATGCTCCAGACACGGTTGCCATTCTGTCACTTATTCAGATCCCAGTTACAGTTTCAGATACACTCCAGACACAGAAGTCATTCTGCTACTCATACAGATCTCAACTTCAGTTACAGTTTCAGATACACTCCAGACACGGAAGTCATTCTGCTACTCATACAGATCTCAACTTCAGATACAGTCCAGATACGCTCCAAACACGGTTGCCATTCTGTCACTTATTCAGATCCCAGTTACAGTTTCAGATACACTCCAGACACGGAAGTCATTCTACTACTCATACAGATCTCAACTTCAGATACAGTCCAGATACGCTCCAGACACGGTTGCCATTCTGTCACTTATTCAGATCCCAGTTACAGTTTCAGATACACTCCAGACAGGAAGTCATTCTGCTACTCATACAGATCTCAACTTCAGTTACAGTTTCAGATACACTCCAGACACGGAAGTCATTCTGCTACTCATACAGATCTCAACTTCAGATACAGTCCAGATATGCTCCAGACACGGTTGCCATTCTGTCACTTATTCAGATCCCAGTTACAGTACGGATACACTCCAGACACGGAAGTCATTCTGCTACTCATACAGATTTCAACTTCAGATACAGTCCAGATACGCTCTAAACACGGTTGCCATTCTGTCACTTATTCAGATCCCAGTTACAGTTTCAGATACACTCCAGAAACAGAAGTCATTCTGCTACTCATACAGATCTCAACTTCAGATACAGTCCAGATACGCTCCAAACACGGTTGCCATTCTGTCACTTATTCAGATCCCAGTTACAGTTTCAGATACACTCCAGACACGAAAGTCATTCTGCTACTCATACAGATCTCAACTTCAGATACAATCCAGATACGCTCCAAACACGGTTGCCATTTTGTCACTTATTCAGATCTCAGTTACAGTTTCAGATACACTCCAGACACGGAAGTCATTCTGCTACTCATACAGATCTCAACATCAGATACAGTCCAGATACGCTCCAGACACGGTTACCATTCTGTCACTTACTCAGATCCCAGTTACAGTACAGATACACCCCAGACACGGCGGTCATTCTACTACTCATGCAGATCTCAACTTCAGATACGGTCCAGATACGCTCCAGACACGGTTGCCATTCTGTCACTCATTCATAATTTATCCCCATCACACAGTTGCTCCATACATAGATGTTTCTCTGTTGCCTAGATACAATACAGATACACTCCAGACACGGCAATCATTCTGATATTCATTCAAAATTCAAATACAGTTACAGCTCAGATACGCGCCAGACACGGACGCCTTTCTGCTACTCATACAAACTTTGAGACTTCTGAAAACAGTTTACGGATTCTCCAAACATGGATCTAATCTATTGCTTATTCAGACCCCCAGCTCAGAGATGTTCCAAACATGGATACCTTTCTGATACTCACCCACTCACCTATAACATACAGTTCAACATACAGTTCAACAAACATTCTTGGATGGCATCTTTAAGCCCATCTCCGACAAGATTATGTCACATCTCCAAATGGCATCTTTAAGCCCATTCCCTCAACTTTGCTTTGACGAGTGCAAATTTTTGGGCACTATAGTGTCCAATCATCTTTTACCTTCGAGTCGCGAAAGGCAAACTTGCCAATCTAACTCTTCAGGTTCAAGAAGATTGAACAGGGGCAACTGTTGTACCCCAAAATTTGCCCTTCCTTTTTCACAAGAAATCACAACTTCAGAGTTTTCCTTGATTTTTCAAATTGGCTCAGGAATTGATCAAACAGACTTTTCTTTTTGACAGCAAGTCCAGAATTAGGGTTTCCATTGATTGGGTTGAGATTGACTCAGGAATTGATCAAACAGACTTTTCTTTGACGAAAAATTTGGATTTAGGGTTTTCGCTCGTATTTCTCAGAAGAAATTGAATCCACAATAATTCAATGGACTGTTACATTATTTTTACGCTTGTTCCAGATTACCGGTTGTTTCTCAAAACCTAAATATCTGAGATAGGAGCTGAGGCTTTGTTTGAAACTATGAGGCATTGGTTTGATCAGTGAAGTGAAAAGTGTATGGAATGCTTGTTTGTTTAACTGTACAAAGCATATGATTAATTGGAATGTCAGGCGTATTGTGGTTAAGGCAAGGTTGCGAGACGGCAAAATTTGTTGATTATTTATTTCATCTGGGTTAAAGTTATTGGGATACATTTCCAGTTATTTTAATTTAAGAGACTTAAATAGTTAAATAGACAGTACAAGGAAAGAAGGAAATATTTGACAGTAGAAAATTCTTATTTGACAAAGACTTTATATTTATTTATTTCAAATATTGTTACAAATGTTATTCGAATATTGTAAATTTATAATTTACAGTGTTTACAATAATATTTATTACAATAAATGAAAAGAAAATAAATCTAAATCTCTTGAAATCTTTGATCTTCTACTGCTTCTTCCATTATTCAACTGATACTTACCTACAAAGGACAGAAGAAAAAGAAATCAGTGCAGTTAAACTGAAAAACATTTTCAAACAGATAAATATAAAGTCATCATTAAAGCTTGTTGGCCGGAATCAGATTGTTTTTGGATTCGTCATGTTTTACTTATCCTCTTTGCAAATCACAAGAAGATTTCTCTTCTTGGTTCACAAAGAGGAAAGTAAAAATAATTTTCAAGCATACAATTAAATGCAAAGATACAAGGCAGCAAGGCAAAGCAAACTGAACAACAAACTGCATTAGTCAACCAAAAGCAAACTAAGTTGCAAAAATGTCAAACCAAGTTGCAAAACTGTCAAAGCACAGGCTGTCAAAAGGAACAATGCAGAAAATTTGGAAGCAAGTACAATGCAGAGATAAACCAAGATACAAGCAAGCAGGCTTGTCAAACTTCTCATCATATTCTGGCCAACAAAGCTTTTCAGAAAAGGATACAATAAGCAATTTAAAAATGCTTTATGGAGAGAGAAAGAGAGAACCAGAAAAAGAGTTTTGCAGTTTGGCAGGCTGTACAAAGTAGTGAAAAGGATATAAGAGAACAAGACTGTAAACAGTCAAGGGGGGCCAAAACTGCAAGCTAAAGAAAACTGTATAGCCCTGCATTACAAAACTGAACCTGCATACCAGAAGCAAGCATAATCTGCAAGATTGCTTCTCAAGCCAACAAGCCCAAGCCTGACTTCCCCAAAAACTTACCAGCAAACCTGTAAGAACCAAATCCAAACAAGCACAACAAGCCTTCAAGCCTGTTTTCAAAACCAACGAAAACCTTGCAAAACTGCAAGTTTAAGAAACTAACAGCAAGCCTACCAAAACTTATCAAAAACCGGCGTTCTCCACACAAACTACCTGCCTAATCTGCAAAACTGCTTCTCAAGCAAAACCAAGATAAAGCCTTGAAACCAATAACAAGCCTGCATAAAAGGCCTCCAACCGGCCTTATCAAAAAACACAAAAAACCTGTTCACAAGTCCAAAACCTGCAAATCACCAAATCAAAAACTGCAACTAAAGCCACAAACTTGCAGAACTCAAAAACTCAACAGCTTGCAAGTCAAAACGCTTGCAAATCCAAAGCATTACAAACTGCAAAACCATAAAGTTACAGTCCTGCCTGCATAACCTGTTTAAACTGCAAGCCAAAACTTTGGGACCAGAAGCAAACTGTTAAACACATAACCTGCCTTCAAAAGGCCAAAAATGTCTAAACATTCAAACATCAAAGCAACAACAATAGTCAATCTCAGAATACAATCATCACTGACAAAATATCCAGCACCCAAAGAAAAAGGGAAGATTGTAAAAGAAAAACAACAAATAGCTTTTTCAGAACACATATATTCATCATCAAATCAACAGGGCCCACAAAGAGGAAGAGTTTAGAAGCAAGCGATATCTCAGAAAAATCATCATCATTGACAAAACAAGCAGAGGAAGAGTGAAAGATCAAAGCAACAAATTCATCATTAACATTCATCACCAACAAGTTTCAATATCAACATGAAGAACAACAACAAATAGCTCTTTTTAGAACACAAATTCATCATCATTAAGCATCAGCAAAAGAGAAGAAGAAGAGAAGATTCAGAAACAAAGCGATATAGGGTTTTCAGAAATAAGTTTCATCATCAAACAACGTAAATATACAGAAATACCAGAGGCGAGCTAGCAACTGTTATCATCACGCTCCTCCCTCCGCCTTGGCCACCTGAGAGCGCCGTCGTTCCAAGTCCTCTCTCCACCATCCTTTCCAGAGAACAAGACGCCAAGGTATTTTTCCCTCAACTTTTCTAGGTCTCACATCATAAACGCCAAAGATTAAACTTTGCGAACAATAAAACATACAAGAATTGAACATGAAAACTGTAAAGAAAACGCGTACCCTTTCGAATCACCGCCTTGTATAGTCACGGAGAGGAGAGGATGGAGGTAGCATTCTAGTAGCCTGGAGCTTGGATGGAGGAAGCAGTTGCTCATGGGGTTTGGGAGAGAGACGAAGAGAGATGAGGAAGACGAGAGAAGGAGGCGCCGTTGTACAGATTTCCAAACCCTAATTTCTGAATACGTGAAGCATTAACCCTAAAAATTTGTTAAGCATTAATTGGGGTTTTGCCCCATAAAACCCCTAAGCCCAATACATGTTCTGGCGCCTACACCCTCCCTTCCAATCTAATTCTTGTTCATTCTTTTAGATCATAACTCCTTAGGCCCATTATCTTTTCTTTTTTTTAATGTTTTAAAACTAACATTTTTTTTAATCATTTTATTATCATTTTTTATAATCTATTTCTTCTTTTTTCTTCTTCTTTTGTTAGATAAAAAAACATAGTAAATTTTTGTACAAATCTTCTTAATAATTTTTTCCTAATAATTATTACATTTAATAAACACGCATAAATAATGGAGTTTTTAACTTAAAGTAATTTTTCTTTTCTTTAAAACTTTTTGTTTATATAATTAACAAAAACACAATAAATAATAATAAATACATAATCGTTTTAGGTTAGAATTTTTATTTGAGAATTTGTAAATAAATATACACATCTCATATTTCTTTGATTTTTATCATCTTATACCTTGTTATATTTTTACATTGAGAACGCGACAATTCGATTTGGTTGTAATATGTACTTGGACATTACTATTCTGATAAGACTCATCCCTATTTGTAAACATTTGTACCCCCATCCCCAGATACTTATTTGTAATAACTTAGACTTTAAATTCCCGCAATTTATCGCTTTTAATACACTGTATAGTAATTAGGGTTTGTATGCGAAGATTCAAAATCAATCGCTAGATGACCTAATACAAGATAAATGCATGAAAATCAGTACACAATTCACACTTGCACCTCTAGGGTAACCTCGCTTGTTGCCTCGGAAAATACAATCATGTCCCTCGAGTATAAGACACTCTAGCAAATGTCCCTTCAATAAACAAAGATCGTAGTCCCTCGATGTTGCCTTCGATAAAACGATCTCGTCCCTTACAAAATTGCTAGAGCGTCTCACAAGTTGCCTTCAATGATTGTATGCGATGGCCCGCGCCTGTCCCGTTTAACATCCTAACGCAAGGTTGTTCATCAAACACAATGGTGAAACAACACTGTTAAAAGGGTTAAAAACATAAGAAAGATCTTTGAGTAAAATAGGGTAGACAACTCTTAGTTACTTGATCAAAAATCTTGCAAAACATCCTTGCCATTTTCAAACACACTTCACAAACACAACTTCAAAAACAACTTTCAAAACATTTAATTATCTTTTCAAAAATACATACACCTTTGTATATATTCAAACAAGAATCATTACAAAGGTTGCCTAAACAAGGCATATTTTTCAAAACATTTTCAAAACCATACACACAAAGCACCATTTCAAACAATTGAAAAGCAAAGGCAAGTGATCTAAAACAAGTAACTAAGAGCCCATGGATAACCATGGATGAAAAGGGTGCTAGCACCTTCCCTTTTCATAATCTACCCCCTGAACCCAAGAAAATATCTCAAAGGTCTTTCCTGTGCTTTTTGACCTTTCCTTAGGATAAAATAAAAAGTCGGTGGCGACTCTTGCTAAACCGAACACGTGCGAAAACAAACGCAAAATCCCAAGTCAGTTCTCCCACTGTATCACACACTTACTAAAATCATAGTTGGTTACATTAAGGGATCCTCCCAAAAACCCTGACACCTCCTCTGCTAAATACAATCCCAATGCAAAATGTGCTTACCATTCAGACAGTCCCAGACATGATACCAATTGTTGTACCCCAAAATTTTCCCTCTCATTTTTCAAATATTTTCTCACAAGATCTCTCTTGGTTCAAGACTGCACAAGGATTGATCAGCTCAAGACACCTCCTTAAGCACTGATGACTGAAATTAGGGTTTGAGATTGCACAAGGATAATTGAGCTTTTAATGCCTCATATGACTTTAATGACTCATTATGGACCCTCAAGATTACTCATGTCCAGTTTCAAGTCTTAGATCACATTTTTGCTCAGTCAATTGAGCAGTTGACCTAAAAATCAATTGTTTTGGGGAAAAAGTCAACTGTGGCCAATTTACAGTCAAACACCATAATTTTTTATCCATATCAACACGGTGAACTCCTATGTATCATTTGATCAATTTTGGACCATAATTCCTCAAGAAATTCGATAAGATCGTCAAAAGGGCAAAATGGTCAAAATTAGGGTTTTGATTGAGAAAGGGCAATTTCTGATTTTAGACCTAGCAAATGGTTAATTGGTTTGAGGCATGATCTCAAGAGTTCAATTGCATCATCTTGAACTAATGGCATGACTCAAAACATGGCTCAAGGTCATTTGATTGATAGTTGCTTTTTTAGTCAACTGATCAAAAGTCAATTGTACATTGAAAAGTCAAACTTCGACTTTTTGGTCAAAATCAAGTGTCAAAGATCCCAATTCATCAAAACATGTCAAAATATGAAACTTGTTCATCAAGAAATTAAAAAGTCAAGATTTCATTTTGAAAAGTCAAAGTTCCAAACTTAGAAATTTTTTTAAGTGTTGAAAACTTCATATTTTTGCACAACTTTGAGCCAATTTTTCACCATGATGCAAGATGATTCAAAAGAAACTTTCAACATGAAAGTTGTAGATATCCATGAGATATAAAACTTTTATTTACACAGCTTCTCCTATAAATTCTTGGATCTCAAGTTATTAATCCATGAAGTCATGGTCATTAAACTAAACACTTAGTGAAAATTTTGCCCTAGTTTAGGCAGGATTTTGACCTAACTTCATGGCAATTTTTCACATAGTTCCAAGGATAATTTTCAAAATTGATTCAAAGAGGGGTTGTAGAGCACATTAAAAGCTTTCCAAAATGTCCAAGAACTCCTTGAGATCATTATTGAGCAAGGATACTCGAAGAGAGGAAGTTAGGGTTTCAAACTAAAATTATAGGTCATTTTTGTGATGAACAAGAATTCAAATCCCAAGCCTATGCTGCACAATCTTGCTTTGCAAGCCTCTAAACCTCAAGATCTCTCCCTAATCAGAAGATTACACTTGATTTTGAGCTATTATCCATTTGATTCAAGCTTTATCCAAGATAATTTTCCATTAATGGTACAAAGGCACCATTGCCATTTACATAAAGCAAGCTTTATGCAAAGTCAACTTGCATTGAGCTTTGCACTTATTCCTTCTGCACAAATTTCCTCTACAAATTCAGATAAGCATGTTTAAAGTTGGTAACCACTATATATAGCTTTGTACTATGCTTTGAAACCATGTTTGTCAACCTTACTTCAAAAACAAGCCAAGAAGCCAAAACATGTGATCTTGTACTTCTGACCACCTCAAGTATCCAAACCTTTTCCATACATATACACAAGTTTTTTGCAAGAAAACACACTGTGATCGGTGGATTTGGAACTGACTGTTTAACGCTGGTTCGCGAAATGTCGCGGAAGCAAGAGTCGCCACCGTCTTTTATTTTCTCCAATATGGAAAGGACAAAAGCACAGAAAAATTCCTTATTGAGATTAGTTCTCGGTTCGGGAGGTAGATTTATAGAAAGGGAAGGTGTTATCACCCTTTCTATCCATGGTTATCCATGGGCTCTTAGATACTTGCTCATTGTGTTTTCAAAATGTTTGTTTGCTTTTCAATTGTGAGTGAGTTTGAAAAAGTTTCTTTGAAAGTTTCAGATCGACTCTTGTATCAGTCCTCAAGAGTGTTTGAAAAATTATTTTGAAAGTCTTTTTGAAAGTGTGAGGTGTGAAAAGAAGTTTTTGATTTGTTTTGAATTAGAGCAAGTATCTACGAGTCATCTACCTACCCTAAGGAATTAGTCTGTATAAATGTCCTTAAGGTGGTGCCATCCCACCATTGAGGGGTAGGTAGCACCACCGTTGGAGGTGTTCGGGTCAATTCGAGGATTAGGGACAGTGTGGTCACCAAGCAACAGTAAGACACCTTAGAAGCTACCCTTATGCCATTGATCTTTTTATTCCGAGGCAACCGTTTCGAGGCAACTTATTCCGAGGCAACTTGTTTCGAGGCAACTAGATCAATGGAACATAAGGACTCACTAAGACGTCCTATACTTGACGACCACATTTCGAGGGACAAGGCAACAGTGTGGTCACCGGAGCAATAGTAGGATACCTTAGAAGCTACCCTTATGCCATGTTCATGGACATAAGGACTTACTAAAACGTCCTTTACTCGACGACCACGTTTCGAGGGGCAAGGCAACAGTGAGGCGTACCCTAGAAGTGGTGTGTGAATTGTGTGTCATTTTCAATTATTATTTGTCTTGTCATGCATTGGGTGAGCTACGCTTTGTTTTTATTTGGGCATTCATTCTTTCATGTGATTAGCAGTTTAAAGGGTGCGGAAATTAAAATGCGGAAAATAAAAGTCCTACGCTATTACAAGGCGCGGGTCTACATCGCCAAATTAACAAAGATCCGATTTTGAATAAAAGTGCGGAACGTAAATGTCCTAATTACTATTACAAGGCTTTGGGGCAATTACATAAGATTAAAAAGAAATAAAAATAAATGCGAAAAGAAATAAGAATCGAGAGTGCGAGGGCGTTGGACCCTTTAAAAATTAGATTGAAATTAAAAACTAATTAATGATTAAATAAAGAAGAGAACTTTTTTTTGTTGATGTTTTTGTATTTAATGGACATAAAGAAAATTAATTGGATTTTGAAATTAAATAAAAAAACCTAGTTCTAAATTGTTTTTAATTATTAAAGAAAATATTTAAGTTTAAACCTAATTTACTAATTGTTTAATTACAAGAGTATTTACAAAAATAATTAATAATTAATAATGATAAGAATAAAAAGGAAAAAGAATAAAAATACTAAAATCCCAATTTCTATATTTTTAGTTATTAAGAAAATATTAAGATTTAAAACCTAAATTAAACTAATTTGATTATTAAAATTTTTACAAAATAATATTAAATAAAATATACTTTTTACTTCTATGATTTCTGATTTTTTTTGTATTTTTTGTATTATAAAAATTAATTTGGTGATTTAAAAGAAAATAATTAAATTAAAATAAATAAGAGAGAAAAGAAATGAGAGAAAAAAAATACAAACAAAAAAGGGGGGTTTTCTGCCCAATTTGGAGGTGTCTGCCAGGAATTTAGGCCCATTAGAAAGCTGGCCACGTTGACTTTTCCCACTTGGATACTCCTTCATGGACTGAGGCACATGATGGATGCTCTTTGGTAGCCATCAGATTGAATTCCTGGGCGCGTGGCAGACCAGGAGCTGGAGTTGTATGGTGGTCTTTGGATGAGAAGCTGCATAGAAACATGTTAAGCAAAATAATGGAAATAATTTGAGGGGACCTGGGATTCGAACCCAGGTCCCAGTGTTTGCCTGCCAACACATCCACCAACTGAACTGGCGCGCTACGTTGTACATCTAAGGGACAATGATCCTTATGAGAGAGAAAACAAACATTAGTGGAATTTCAACAAAACGCGCGCCAGGATTTGAACTAACCATTAACGTGTGGACACCTAAGCTTCGTCCTCCTTTTTCTTTTGTAAATAAAATAGATAGCGGGGGTTTTAAACCCTCACTAAGTCAACCCTGCAAAAATAGCGAACAGCATATAGTGCAAAAGAAAAAGGGCGCGATGGTTAATTTCTATTCGTTGGGAGGTCCTGATTTCAATGGTATTGGTCTCATGGTCCAATTTTTCCATATGAAAGAAACCCCAAAATTGGAGCTCTGAAACCCTAAGCAGCTTTCATGGTAACTTTTGATATGGGATGCTATTGCTTAATCAAGTAATACCAAAAGCTTCAGGATGTTAGTATGAATGTAAATCAATTCAAAAAATGTCAAGAAAACGCATGAGTAATCACATAGAATTCAAGAAAAAAAGCAAACCGTTTGGGCCTGAGTGTTGAGATTCTGGGCACGTTTGGATTGGCTTTTGATTGCAAAAGTTTCCTTGAGATGCCAGGAGTGTGTTTTGATGGGAATTGGAGCTTAAAACTTGCTGTAAGGAGGTTTTCAGTTTTCAAGTTTATGTGACAATTTTGCAATTTGGTATGGCCGTTTTTGGAGCTCTTAGGTCGTGTCCTCCTTTATGTTAGCTTGTATACATGTTATGTAATGAGTCTTGATCAAAATTATGGCCAATAATGCAATGCATTCATGCTTAAGATTTTGCTTTGAACTCCATTAAAACACCTTCCACTTTTGAGCCAAAATTTGAATTCCTGCCTCATTTAGCCCTTGCACGAAATTGGAATGTCAATGATGGTGATTCAAAGCTAGTCAAAGCAAAATATGTCCCTTTAATTAACTTCTTTGATTTTATTTGATTTTAAATGATTTAAAATGAATTAAACCAAATAAAATTAAATAAAAATGAAAAAATTAATTTTAAATTTTGAAATAATTTGTGGGACACGTGGGAAGCATGTCCAAGCTGAATCAAGTGGAAAAAGTGGGCCCCTTTTGTCAAAAATGAAGTTTCAAGGATAAATGATTTTGGCCATTTCACAAAAACTTCCCAACTTCTCCAATGCATATCTTGCTCAATTTTTAAGCTTTGATCATGTTCTTGGACATTTTGGAAAGGTCTTGAAGTCCTCTAACCAATGTCTTTGGTCCCATGTCATTTTGATTTACAAAGCTCAAGTTATGGTCTTTGACTTAAAGTCCCTTTTTGTTGACTTTTGAAAATGACCTATAATGTTGAAATTGATAACTTTTTGTGAGAGCATTTCTTGGACTTGGAGTGTGAAGATAAGTTGTAGGAAATGTCTTCCCCTTCAAGATGAGCATTGGATGGAATTTTTCTGATGAACCATGAAAAAGTTATGCCTTGGTCAAGTTACAGTTGACTTTTCAGCTGTCCAAAAATAGAAACTTTTGCATCTTGAGTCTTTTTGAGCCATACTTTTGAGAATCATGATCAAGAATTGATCAAATGATGTTTGTGGCTTCAAAATAAGATGTTGACCAAAAATTTTGACTTTTGACTGCCAAATGACCATTTTGCCCCTACAGTTGACTGTTGAGCAATTAGGGTTTTTGACTGTGCAACTTGACCTTGTGAGCCTTGAAACTTGACATGTAGATGCTTGACAATGTGTATAGGCATGTGTGACTTGATTGAGCTCTTGAAAACCTCAACTTCTTTGCAAGAACCAAAACCTTAGTTTGACTGGCCTAGGAGGATGGTTGACTGTGTAGCCTTTGAGTAGACTTTGAACCATTTGCTTGTCATAACTTTGAAGATTATGGGAGGGCAAATTTTGGGGTACAACAGTTGCCCCTGTTCAATCTTCTTAGACCTGAGGATGTAGATTGGCTTGTGTGCCTTTCGTGATCCGAGGGTGGAAGATGATTGAACACTAGAGTGCCCAGAAATTTGCACTCACATAGTAGAGTATCAACAGTGTGATGTCGGGAATGGGCTTATAGATGCCATTTGGGACTGTGATGGATAATTGTGGAGATGGGCTTATAGATTCCATCGGGAGGTGTCGATCGCGTAAGAGATTCCTTAGCGAGAACTTGCGTACCTGAGAAAGAAAGAAAATTACCTGGTCTGTTACAGGAGTTGACTTTCAAACTCTTTATGTAGATGTGTCCTGGATGGTTACAGGAATTAAATCTTTAAACTCTTCAGACATGCCCTGGCATGATACAGGAATCGAGTCTGGTAATGTAGTCGTCAACAGATACACCCTGGCAAGATACAGGAATCGAATCTTCAAACTCTTCAGACGTGCCCTGGCAGGATACAGGAATCGAGTCTGGTACTGTAGTCGTCAACAGATACACCCTGGCAAGATACAGGAATCGGATCTTCGAACTCTTCAGACGTGCCCTGGCAGGATACAGGAATCGAGTCTGGTACTGTAGTCGTCAACAGATACACCCTGGCAAGATACAGGAATCGGATCTTCGAACTCTTCAGACGTGCCCTGGCAGGATACAGGAATCGAGTCTGGTAATGTAGTCGTCAACAGATACACCCTGGCAAGATACAGGAATCGGATCTTCGAACTCTTCAGACGTGCCCTGGCAGGATACAGGAATCGAGTCTGGTACTGTAGTCGTCAACAGATACACCCTGGCAAGATACAGGAATCGGATCTTCGAACTCTTCAAACGTGCCCTGGCAGGATACAGGAATCGAGTCTGGTACTGTAGTCGTCAACAGATACACCCTGGCAGGATACAGGAATCGGATCTTCGAACTCTTCAGACGTGCCCTGGCAGGATACAGGAATCGAGTCTGGTACTGTAGTCGTCAACAGATACACCCTAGCAAGATACAGGAATCGGATCTTCGAACTCTTCAGACGTGCCCTGGCAGGATACAGGAATCGAGTCTGGAAATGTAGTCGTCAACAGATACACCCTGGCAAGATACAGGAATCGGATCTTCGAACTCTTCAGACGTGCCCTGGCAGGATACAGGAATCGAGTCTGGTACTGTAGTCGTCAACAGATACACCCTGGCAAGATACAGGAATCGGATCTTCGAACTCTTCAGACGTGCCCTGGCAGGATACAGGAATCGAGTCTGGAAATGTAGTCGTCAACAGATACACCCTGGCAAGATACAGGAATCGGATCTTCGAACTCTTCAGACGTGCCCTGGCAGGATACAGGAATCGAGTCTGGTACTGTAGTCGTCAACAGATACACCCTGGCAAGATACAGGAATCGGATCTGGAATCACGACAATTGATAGCAATTATCTTTGTACTAACTTTTGTCCTGAAAAGACAAAACGTTAGTTGTATGTGATGTCATGATGTATGACATGCGTGATGAGATTATATGTTCATGATGCGTATATGCATGCTATAATGTATGAAGATGCGAGGTTTATGAATGCATGTTTTCGTCTCAGGAAAATAAATCCTTGACGGATGCCGGGAAGTCAAATCCTGGGCTGATGTGAATAGCATTCTCTGTTTCCACTGGGGAGTGATGGCTGCAAGGATACCGGTAGGAGAAGATGACTCCGTTGGGGAATAAACTTGGAGATTACTCTGTGGGGGAAAATTATTTTAGCGATCTTGCTGGGGAACAGTATTCTGTGGGAAGAGAGGTACTCTGTTGAGATGTTGATGATAACTTCGCTGGGGATACCGTTGTTATGTTGGAAGTTTTAATAGACTCCGTTGGGGATAAGAAGACTTCGCCGAGGACGATCTTTCCGTGGCTTTTGGCTGAGGATAACCCAGTTATATCCTGGTAGGGAAATAACCTTTGAATAAAGCCGGGGGACGCGTTCGTGCTCTGCAAGGGATAAGCTTCCAGAATCTACTGGGGATAAGCTTCATGCTGGGGAGATGGATTGAACTTTCCTGGGGAAACTTCTGGACTGGACTCTCCTGGGGAAATTCTTGAGATATACCGGGGAAGTGGCCCCACTGAATGTCTAGTATACCGTCGGGGAACAATCTTAGACCAAGATTGTCGGGGATGCTTGTTAGGAATGTTTGTATATTGTTGGGGAATGTTGAGATCTACTGGGAATACCCAACTTCCTTAAGGCTGATAGTATAGTTTTTGCTTGGGGAGAGTGTATTGACTTGCTGGCTCACTCTCTGGGGATTTTAAGATATCTTGGTTATGTCCTTCAGCTGAACCTACCTCGGTACCTTGGTGGACAGAGCAATTAGATCGCTTAGACAACTCATTATTGCCCCTGTTTCTAATGTTACCTGTAATTAATCCTTTGTTTCGCATGCAAATATTTATGAGTTTAGCAATTAGTGTCAAATGCATATATCACAAATTGAACCTTGGACGTTCTTCGCAAAACAAAACAGAAAAAGGAAAAACAATTGGCAATTTGTCTGAAAAGTGCATTTGTATTGATTTTTGAATTGCCTGTAAATAGGCGTTTATGTACAAGAGGCTGACGTTCTAGTAGGAGAACGCCGCCGAACAAAAAGAGTTTATACAATTTTGTACAAAGGAAAAACAAAACAGCTATGTGCAAAGAACAATCCCATTGGGTTCCAACTCTGCTATCGTCTTTATATCTTCGAGCGTCTCATCACTTGACGACCTAGCTGAAGATGAAGCTGATTGATCGATGCCGTTTGAACTTGATGTTGATACCGGATTCTGGATGCAACGTGATCCAATGAGACATAGTATTACGCTTTAATCCCTAACTTTTGCCTGGACCGCCCTTTCAGGTTTTCAGTCCACCGGGATACCCATTTTTGCCCAAGCCGCCTTTTCAGGTTTTCGACTTGCCGGGTGTACAGATTTTTTTCATTTCATCCCTTCATTTTGCCCGAACCCTTTTGGTTCGCCGGGAAGCCCTAATTTTTGCCTAGGTATGTCAACCTAGCGGGTCTTTTGTCATGCGTAGTATCTTTTTACTATGTCTGCATTGGCGGGGTGAGGAAGGTCGTCACCATCCATGGTGGTTAGAATCATGGCTCCTCCTGAGAACACATGTTTAACCACAAATGGCCCTTCGTACGTAGGGGTCCATTTGCCCCTTGGATCACTCTGAGGAAGGATGATGCGCTTGATTACCAGATCCCCAACTTGATATTCTTGTGGTCTGACCTTTTTGTTAAATGCCCTGATCATCCGTTTTTGATACGTCTGACCATGACAAATAGCAGTGAGTCTCTTTTCGTCAATTAGATTTAACTGATCAAGTCGTGTCTGGATCCAATCATCTTCCCTCAGATCTGCATCCTTCATTATCCGGAGAGAGGGTATCTGCACTTCGATCGGTAAGACTGCCTCCATGCCGTAGACCAAGGAGAAAGGAGTTGCCCCGGTTGACGTCCTCGCTGAGGTACGGTACCCATGTAGAGCAAACGGTAACATCTCATGCCAATCTTTATAAGTCACTGTCATCTTCTGCACGATTTTCTTGATATTCTTATTCGCTGCTTCTACAGCCCCATTCATCTTCGGCCGGTAGGGAGAAGAGTTGTGGTGCTGTATCTTAAACTTCTCGCAGAGCTCAGTGATCATCTTGTTATTGAGATTGGTACCGTTGTCTGTAATGATCCTTTCTGGGACGCCGTATCGACAGATCAGATTGTGCCGAATGAACCGTGCCACAACATTCTTGGTTACAATGGCGTAAGAAGCTGCTTCAACCCACTTCGTGAAGTAATCAATCGCTACCAGGATGAAGCGGTGCCCGTTGGATGCCGTAGGTCTGATCTCGCCGATCATATCTATGCCCCACATTGCAAAAGTCCAAGGTGCAGTCAAAACATTCAGAGGTACTGGAGGAACGTGCACCTTATCAGCATATATCTGGAATTTATGACATGTCCGAGAATGCTGGTAACAGTCAGCTTCCATGGTGGACCAGAAATACCCTGCCCGAAGGATTTTCTTTGCCATAGTGTGTCCACTGGAATGTGTTCCAAAGGTACCTTCATGTAGCTCCTCCATGATCCTCTCTGCTTCAGTCTTATCCACACAACGCAGTAAGGTCGAATCATGGTTTCGCTTGTACAGGATGTCGTTGCTAAGGAAGAACTTTGCAGCGAACCTTCTCAGAAACTTCTTATCGTTGACAGATGCACCTTCAGGGTATTCCTGAGCTTCCAAGTACCTCTTCACCTCATGGTACCAAGGTTTCTCAGTCACTACCTCAGCCTCAAGATCACAACAGTATGCCGGTTCGTCTAGTTTCCAGATAATGATCCGGGGAGCCTCATTGTCCCACTTGAATTTGAACATGGAAGACATCGTAGTTAACGCGTCCGCCAGCTGATTCTCCTCTCTTGGGAAATGTTCAAAAGTGATCTCTGTGAAATGGGGAATCAATGTCAACACACATTCTTTGTAAGGAATAAGGTTCGGATGTTTCGTATCCCACTCGCCTTTGATCTGATTGATCACGAGAGCGGAATCTCCGAAGACACTCAGAAACTTAATCCTCAGGTCAATCGCAGCTTGAAGACCCATGATGCATGTCTCATACTCCGCCATGTTGTTGGTGCAGTTGAAACATAGCCGGGCAGTAAGTGGAGTATGAGTGCCTTGAGGGGATATGATCACAGCGCCGATACCGTTACCCAAAGCGTTGGAGGCTCCGTCAAAGTGCATAGACCATCGGGATCCTTCCTCAGGTCCTTCATCCGGTCCAGGTACTTCACAATCAGTCACTATCATGATGCTCTCGTCGGGAAACTCGAAGTTCATTGACTGATAGTCGTCTACTGCCTGGTGTGCCAAGTGGTCTGCCAATACACTTCCTTTGATTGCTTTCTGAGTCGTGTACTGGATGTCGTATTTAGTCAAGATCATTTGCCATCTTGCTATTCTCCCAGACAGAGCAGGCTTTTCAAATATGTACTTTATTGGATCCATCTTAGAAATCAACAAGGTAGTGTGAGTTAGCATATACTGTCTCAGCCAACAAGCAGCCCATACCAAAGCGCAGCAAGTTTTCTCGAGCAGTGAGTATCGGGTCTCACAGTCGGTAAACTTTTTGCTAAGGTAATAAATGGCGTGCTCTTTTCGGCCAGACTCGTCATGCTGCCCCAGCACACACCCCATTGAGTTGTCAAGTACTGTCAGGTATAGTATCAGAGGTCTCCCTTCAACCGGTGGCATAAGAATGGGTGGTTCTTGGAGATACTCTTTGATTCTGTCAAAAGCGGCCTGACATTCATCATTCCAACGTACTACCTGATCTTTCTTCAGCAGCTTGAAGATTGGTTCACAGGTAGCGGTTAGGTGCGAGATGAATCGAGCAATGTAATTCAGGCGTCCTAAAAAGCCTCTGACCTCTTTCTCTGTCTTAGGAACTGGCATCTCTTGAATGGCTTTAACCTTAGCAGGGTCCACTTGAATACCCTTATCACTTACAACGAAGCCTAGCAACTTTCCAGACCTTACCCCGAAGGTGCACTTGTTCGGGTTCAACCTCAGCTTGTACAACTTCAGACGGTCAAACAACTTCTGCAGATGGTCAAGGTGTTCCTCCTTGGTTTGGGACCTTGCAATCATGTCGTCGACATACACTTCGATCTCATGATGGATCATGTCATGAAATAAAGCAACCATGGCACGTTGGTAGGTTGCCCCAGCATTTTTCAATCCAAAAGGCATGACCTTGTAGCAGAAGGTGCCCCACTGAGTAACAAAGGTAGTCTTTTCCATATCTTCCGGAGCCATCTTGATCTGATTGTACCCTGAAAAACCATCCATGAAAGAGCACACCTTATGCTGAGCAGTATTGTCAACCAGAACGTCAATGTGAGGTAGGGGGAAGTCATCCTTGGGGCTTGCCCTGTTCAGATCCCTGTAATCGACACACATTATGACCTTACCATCTTTCTTCGGCACCGGCACCACATTGGCAACCCACTGAGGGTAGGAAGTCACTGCAAGAAAACCGGAGTCAAATTGCTTCATAAGCTCAGCCTTGATTTTCTCGGACATCTCTGGACGCATACGGCGGACCTTTTGTTTAACCGGAGGGCAGTCTTCCTTGGTAGGCAAATGATGGACCACAATGTCGGTATCCAACCCAGGCATGTCTTCGTAGGACCAGGCAAAGATTTCCATGTAGTCATGCAGCATCTGAGTCAACCGTTGCTTCACGTTGAGCTCTAGGTTGGCACCAATCTTAACCTCCTTTCTATCGGTCTCAGTACCCAGATTTATTGTTTCCACCGGCTCTTCATGTGGTTGAATTGCCCTCTCTTCCTAGAGTAACAGTCTTGCAAGCTCGCCAGGCACTTCACAATCATATTCACCTTCGTCTTCGGCTAAGTTGATCGGATTTTCGAAGTCATAATTGGCAGTAGCAGAGTCGTTACCAGTGAGATCCAGAGTGGATTGAAACCTGTATGAGTGAGTGTGTGTAAATACAGCTGTTTTGTAATATGTAAAGAAAGGAAGGAAAGAAAAGGAGCATAAGATTTGAAGTGCGAGAAAACGTCCAAGGTCTTTATTCATGATATATAAAATGACAATTAATATGCCCTCACAAATGAAGCCACGGTGCCCCGGGTAAGACACCGGGCCATAAAGTTTCAGTTTATTGTTTATTACAAATAACAAAACAAAGGAATTCATTACTGCGTAACAAAAGTAACAGGTAGGTTGTCTTTCGCCGTCCAATTGCTAGGTCCACTGTCGGTTTCCGGGTAGATCCAGCTGTCAAACTCAGATTCGTCCACTTCGTCTTCGTCCCCAATAGCATTTACTCCATGGTTAGGCATGGGAGCAGTCACCACATTAGGCTTCTCAGGTGCCTCAAACTGTACCTCCTTCGCGTCAATAAGGTCTTGAACCTTATTCCTCAGTGCCCAACAATCATCAGTAGAATGTCCCGGGCTATCAGAGTGATATGCGCAACGGGCGTTGGGGTTGTACTTTGGAGATGCTGTGTTTACCATCTTCGGAGCTTCCTTGATAGTTACCAGGCTAGTTGACAGGAGTCGTGGCAGGATCTGAGAGAGAGTCATATTGAGCCGAGTATACTACCGTTTGGGCCTCTCAGCTCTGGGTTGGTTGTACTATTGTGGAGCAGTAGCAGGCTTAGAAATAACCACCGCGTTGACAGCTTGGCGGCGTTCAGGTTTGTCCTGCCTTCTTGGACCATACACAGCACTTGCCTCCTTCTTGAAGGGCTTCTTTTCAGTATTTGAGGAGGCAACCTTCTGTATCTTCCCTGATTTTATACCAGCCTCGATCCTCTCACCAGTCAGGATCAGGTCAGTGAACCCAGCAGAGGAATTACCGATGAGATGATTAAAGAATGGACCATATAGGGTCCCCAAGAACATGTCCACTAGCTCCCGGTCAGTCAATGGTGGCTGCACCCTGCCAGCCAGGTCTCTCCATTTCTGTGCGTACTCCTTAAAACCTTCACCTGATCCTAGCGACATACCCTGGAGTTGGGTACGCGTAGGAGCGAGGTCGGAATTATATTGATACTGCTTGTAAAAAGCAGTGGCCAGATCCTCCCAGTTACGAATGTTGGTTCCATCCAGCTGATAGAACCATTCGAGGTGAGTCCCTAAAAGACTCTCCTGGAAGAAGTGGATCCATAAGTTCTTGTCTGCTGTGTAAGGCTGGATCTTCCTTACATAAGAACGGAGGTGCATCTTGGGACAGGAAGCCCCGTCATACTTCGCAAAGGCAGGCGCCTTGAACTTGTGTGGAATTACCACCCCAGAAGATAACCCCAAGTCTCCGAAATCCAGTCCAGGCACACGCTGAATCTCCATAGCATTTAATCTGTCCTCCAGCTGCTTGTACCGGTCCTCAGCAGGAGGGTACTGTTCGTCGTTGAAGTCTGTCTCAGTGTCAGAGACCACAAGACTAGGGACCTCTCTCCCTTGGTGACTACCTTCCCCCAGAGATGGAGTAGTCCTCTCAGCTTCATTTTGCAAAGTGTTCCCGAGCCTGCGCCCAGTGTTGAATAGCACAGTCCTCTTCTTCTTCTTACTCTTCTTCAGGAGCATAGCCTTCAGCTCTTGTTGACCTTGAGCCAAACCCATGATCAGCTCCTGAAATTGTGCGTTCTGCGCCTGAAGGGCCTTGATAGACAGCTCGGTAGACGATTCAGGGTTCATGATGCTGAAATAAACAGCGAAGAACGGTAAGCAACCTGAAAAGAAGAGTACCTGCTATGCACATGATGAATGATATGTGTTTATGCAATGCATTCAAGGGTTCGAAAATTCAAATTTGTTATAGACAAAAAGGAACACACGTTATCATTAAGGAAATAATTGTTTAGTACATCAAAGCCTCATGGGCACATATTACAAAGCAAATCAATCCCAAAAGACACTACGCGTCCTCTTTGGAGCTATGTAGGTGTTGAGATTCCTCTCCTCGTGCAATAGGCGGGTGAGCTCGAAGACCTTCTTTTCACTAGCATGTAGACTGGTCTCAAGAGAATTCCGTTCTTCCTTAAGCTGGATCCAGCTCTTCTGCATTTCTTCCCAGGATGTGGGCATGTCAGGATGTTGAATGGTGTAGGACACCTCTCCTTCCAAGACTGGCTCTTTGATTACAGGGAGAACATGAGGATAAGGCATCACTAACTTCTGGGAGCGGGCTCGTACCCACTTGAGATAAGGCTCCAACAGGATGGAATTCCTGTGCCCCAGGGTCTTGCTGTCTATTCTACTTGGCATTCTCCAAGCTCTGATAAATCTCTGGAGAAGTCCTTGTGCATCGTTGTCGAAGTCAAAAACTATGTCAGGAATTAACATGTCATGAGGGTCGTCCCTCCGAGCATAACCAAACTGTCTCCAAGCCAGGCACGGGTTGTAAGTAATACCTCCTCTGATTCCAAGTAAAGGAACATTAGGGTACTCCCCGCAACGATCAATGATAGTGACATTCTCTCTGGACCGAGAGCACCAATGTATATCTGCATGTGTAAGGGTCATCAATCGTTGTGACCATCTCAAACCCCGCTCATTCTTCAAAACTGATTGCGGAAGGTGCGAAATAAACCACCTTCCCAGGAGAGGAGTGCAGCACATAAGAACACCTCTTTTTCTCATGGTTCGAGTGTAACATGAGTGAAGGATGTCCCCAAGCAACGTAGGTATAGGATTTCTGGACATGAAGATCTGGACAGCACTGATATCTATAAGCTGATCTGGGTTAGGGAACAACACCAAACCATAGACAAGGAGGGCCACAACTTCTTCAAAAGCTTGTAGG
Source organism: Vicia faba (assembly GCA_948472305.1). Lineage (NCBI taxonomy): Eukaryota > Viridiplantae > Streptophyta > Magnoliopsida > Fabales > Fabaceae > Vicia > Vicia faba. The sequence continues at coordinate 361,983,193 of OX451738.1, forward strand.
TCAAGGGAGTTCCAACATTCCTGGGCCTTTTCAAACAGAAACCTGGCTAAGAACCCTTTGATACCACTTCTAGCTTCCCAATGTCCCTTGAGGTCAGATGGTTGTAGGTGTAAGGCCTTAGCAATCTCTTCAAGTTTGGGTTCTTTTTCCGTACCATTGTAGGGTAGCTGATCAAGGATAGGGATCTTCAGAAGCCGAGAGAACTCTTCTAATGTAGGCACCAGTTGATAATCCAGGAAAGTGAAACAGTGATGCAGAGGGTCAAAGAACTGGAACAGGACCTTTATCATATCTTCCTCAATGTTGGTGTTGACCAAGCTGATGAGTCTTCCATGTCTCTCACTGAATGAAGAGCTCTCGGGAATCCTGGATATAAGCTCCTTAAGCTGAGGAGGGATCCTTACAAGGCTGATCTGAATTGTCTTTCTGCGAACAGTTTCCATGTCCTACAAAACAAGAACAAAGATGAAGGTTCGAACCCCTGAAATGGTTAGCCAATGCATATGATGCTGTGTGATGTCATGATGCTATGATTAAACACACCATAAATATTTACAAAGGCAAACATGATAAGGCACACAAGTCACACAACAACCCTTAGAGTTTAGGCCAGCATGGGGTCTGGGTATTACCCTCTTGAAGTTGGTGGGCTCAACCTGTCCTATTAGAAGTAACCGGGTTCTAAGGGTCCCAATATCACTGGATTACTTTCATTGTTCATCGTTTCGATTTAGCCACTGAACTGGCGACCGAAATATCCCAGGAAAGCAACCCTCAATTGAGTGTAGTATCGAGTATCAACCAACCTCGGACTGCACCAAAGTCAGTTATCTCACTACCCTGAAGAGGCCAAGATAGTTCAATTAAGGTTCCTAAGGTCAGTTGATGCTTCACGACACCACGCAGAGGCCCCGTACTCTCCTTGACTGAACTCAAGGGTTACCAGTACACACCAAAGTGCCACATCAACGTAGCAGACTGTTTCAACCATGTCGGTATACCCCGCACAGTTCCCTCACAACCTTGTTGCTACTTTCTAAGAAGGTATCCCCAGATCCGGGTTAGGATCTATAGAACTCCCAAGACAGTCCCACAATTTAAAGCAAACAAGTCAAAGCAATTGAAAACACAGTGATCTTAGTCCTAAGGTACACCTCACTTTAAAGTATCTCCCCAGCAGAGTCGCCAGTTCTGTGATCGGTGGATCTGGAACTGACTGTTTAACGCTGGTTCGCGAAATGTCGCGGAAGCAAGAGTCGCCACCGTCTTTTATTTTCTCCGATACGGAAAGGACAAAAGCACAGAAAAATTCCTTATTGAGATTAGTTCTCGGTTCGGGAGGTAGATTTATAGAAAGGGAAGGTGTTAGCACCCTTTCTATCCATGGTTATCCATGGGCTCTTAGATACTTGCTCATTGTGTTTTCAAAATGTTTGTTTGCTTTTCAATTGTGAGTGAGTTTGAAAAAGTTTCTTTGAAAGTTTCAGATCGACTCTTGTATCAGTCCTCAAGAGTGTTTGAAAAATTATTTTGAAAGTCTTTTTGAAAGTGTGAGGTGTGAAAAGAAGTTTTTGATTTATTTTGAATTAGAGCAAGTATCTACGAGTCATCTACCTACCCTAAGGAATTAGTCTGTGTAAATGTCCTTAAGGTGGTGCCATCCCACCATTGAGGGGTAGGTAGCACCACCGTTGGAGGTGTTCGGGTCAATTCGAGGATTAGGGACAGTGTGGTCACCAAGCAACAATAAGACACCTTAGAAGCTACCCTTATGCCATTGATCTTTTTATTCCGAGGCAACCGTTTCGAGGCAACTTATTCCGAGGCAACTTGTTTCGAGGCAACTAGATCAATGAAACATAAGGACTCACTAAGACGTCCTATACTTGACGACCACATTTCGAGGGACAAGGCAACAGTGTGGTCACCGGAGCAATAGTAGGATACCTTAGAAGCTACCCTTATGCCATGTTCATGGACATAAGGACTTACTAAAACGTCCTTTACTCGACGACCACGTTTCGAGGGGCAAGGCAACAGTGAGGCGTACCCTAGAAGTGGTGTGTGAATTGTGTGTCATTTTCAATTATTATTTGTCTTTTCATGCATTGGGTGAGCTACGCTTTGTTTTTATTTGGGCATTCATTCTTTCATGTGATTAGCAGTTTAAAGGGTGCGGAAATTAAAATGCGGAAAATAAAAGTCCTACGCTATTACAAGGCGCGGGTCTACATCGCCAAATTAACAAAGACCCGATTTTGAATAAAAGTGCGGAAAGTAAATGTCCTAATTACTATTACAAGGCTTTGGGGCAATTACATAAGATTAAAAAGAAATAAAAATAAATGCGAAAAGAAATAAGAATCGAGAGTGCGAGGGCGTTGGACCCTTTAAAAATTAGATTGAAATTAAAAACTAATTAATGATTAAATAAAGAAGAGAACTTTTTTTTTGATGTTTTTGTATTTAATGGACATAAAGAAAATTAATTGGATTTTGAAATTAAATAAAAAAACCTAGTTCTAAATTGTTTTTAATTATTAAAGAAAATATTTAAGTTTAAACCTAATTTACTAATTGTTTAATTACAAGAGTATTTACAAAAATAATTAATAATTAATAATGATAAGAATAAAAAGGAAAAAGAATAAAAATACTAAAATCCAAATTTCTATATTTTTAGTTATTAAGAAAATATTAAGATTTAAAACCTAAATTATACTAATTTGATTATTAAAAATTTTACAAAATAATATTAAATAAAATATACTTTTTACTTCTATGATTTCTGATTTTTTTTTGTATTTTTTGTATTATAAAAATTAATTTGGTGATTTAAAAGAAAATAATTAAATTAAAATAAATAAGAGAGAAAAGAAATGAGAGAAAAAAAATACAAACAAAAAAGGGGGGTTTTCTGCCCAATTTGGAGGTGTCTGCCAGGAATTTAGGCCCATTAGGAAGCTGGCCACGTTGACTTTTCCCACTTGGATACTCCTTCATGGACTGAGGCACATGATGGATGCTCTTTGGATGAGAAGCTGCATAGAAACATGTTAAGCAAAATAATGGAAATAATTTGAGGGGACCTGGGATTCGAACCCAGGTCCCAGTGTTTTCCTTCCAACACATCCACCAACTGAACTGGCGCGCTACGTTGTACATCTAAGGGACAATGATCCTTATGAGAGAGAAAACAAACATTAGTGGAATTTCAACAAAACGCGCTCCAGGATTTGAACTAACCATTAACGTGTGGACACCTAAGCTTCGTCCTCCTTTTTCTTCTGTAAATAAAATAGATAGCGGGGGTTTTAAACCCCCACTAAGTCAACCCTGCAAAAATAGCGAACAACATATAGTGCAAAAGAAAAAGGGCGCGATGGTTAATTTCTATTCGTTGGGAGGTCCTGATTTCAATGGTATTGGTCTCATGGTCCAATTTTTCCAGATGAAAGAAACCCCAAAATTGGAGCTCTAAAACCCTAAGCAGCTTTCATGGTAACTTTTGATATGGGATGCTATTGCTTAATCAAGTAATACCAAAAGCTTCAGGATGTTAGTATGAATGTAAATCAATTCAAAAAATGTCAAGAAAACGCATGAGTAATCACATAGAATTCAAGAAAAAAAGCAAACCGTTTGGGCCTGAGTGTTGAGATTCTGGGCACGTTTGGATTGGCTTTTGATTGTAAAAGTTTCCTTGAGATGCCAGGAGTGTGTTTTGATGGGAATTGGAGCTTAAAACTTGCTGTAAGGAGGTTTTCAGTTTTCAAGTTTATGTGACAATTTTGCAATTTGGTATGGCCGTTTTTGGAGCTCTTAGGTCGTGTCCTCCTTTGTGTTAGCTTGTATACATGTTATGTAATGAGTCTTGATCAAAATTATGGCCAATAATGCAATGCATTCATGCTTAAGATTTTGCTTTGAACTCCATTAAAACACCTTCCACTTTTGAGCCAAAATTTGAATTCCTGCCTTATTTAGCCCTTGCACGAAATTGGAATGTCAATGATGGTGATTCAAAGCTAGTCAAAGCAAAATATGTCCCTTTAATTAACTTCTTTGATTTTATTTGATTTTAAATGATTTAAAATGAATTAAACCAAATAAAATTAAATAAAAATGAAAAAATTAATTTTAAATTTTGAAATAATTTGTGGGACACGTGGGAAGCATGGCCAAGCTGAATCAAGTGGAAAAAGTGGGCCCCTTTTGTCAAAAATGAAGTTTCAAGGATAAATGATTTTGGCCATTTCACAAAAATTTCCCAACTTCTCCGATGCATATCTTGCTCAATTTTTAAGCTTTGATCATGTTCTTGGACATTTTGGAAAGGTCTTGAAGTCCTCTAACCAATGTCTTTGGTCCCATGTCATTTTGATTTACCAATCTCAAGTTATGGTCTTTGACTTAAAGTCCCTTTTTGTTGACTTTTGAAAATGACCTATAATGTTGAAATTGATAACTTTTTGTGAGAGCATTTCTTGGACTTGGAGTGTGAAGATAAGTTGTAGGAAATGTCTTCCCCTTCAAGATGAGAATTGGATGGAATTTTTCTGATGAACCATGAAAAAGTTATGCCTTGGTCAAGTTACAGTTGACTTTTCAGCTGTCCAAAAATAGAAACTTTTGCATTTTGAGTCTTTTTGAGCCATACTTTTGAGAATCATGATCAAGAATTGATCAAATGATGTTTGTGGCTTCAAAATAAGATGTTGACCAAAAATTTTGACTTTTGACTGCCAAATGACCATTTTGCCCCTAAAGTTGACTGTTGAGCAATTAGGGTTTTTGACTGTGCAACTTGACCTTGTGAGCCTTGAAACTTGACATGTAGATGCTTGACAATGTGTATAGGCATGTGTGACTTGATTGAGCTCTTGAAAACCTCAACTTCTTTGCAAGAACCAAAACCTTAGTTTGACTGGCCTAGGAGGATGATTGACTGTGTAGCCTTTGAGTAGACTTTGAACCATTTGCTTGTCATAACTTTGAAGATTATGGGAGGGCAAATTTTGGGGTACAACACACACGCATACAAAGCCCTAAAACACACAAGAACTCAGGACTGAACCAAAAATCACCATTGTTGCACATTCTGACCAAAAACTTGAAACTCACATCTCCCTCGTGCGTTTTCAAGCCTTTTGGTTCCTAAAGCTTCTAAACATCAAATACAACTCATTCTTGACTATGTTACACGACTGTAACACCATTTGCACCATCTTCCATTTTCAAAAACAGAGCTTTGCACTTGGACTTCTCCAGCACGATTCAGCCATCTCCAGTAAAAACTAAACATTGCATTAGCATCCTAGAGGGTCACTGAAGCTATTCTGATCATCACAACACCTTGAGAAGTGCTCAAACTTATAATATGATTTCCAGTTTTTAGGTAAGTTTCCTTAACTTTGAACTCTCTTTACAAGCATCATTATTGATTCATTTGTGAAGATACAATGTAGACCTCATTTCCCTGAAGCTGTACATATCCTTAGTTTTCATTTACATGGCTTGAGCTTAGAGAATTTCAAGTTTGAAGTTTCTGAAAAAATTAGGGTTCAAATTAGGGCCAGAGAAATTCTCATTCATCTTTGATATATAGCTTTAGTTGTTTACATGGTTAGATTCGTGAGGAAAAATAGCACAACTTTCATATTTGCATTGTCCATTTTTGTTGAGAAATGAATGAGATATAGGTGGTCTGGTTGGCTGAAGGTTGAAGATGAAGTACAGGTCATGGAGACGTTTTACATTATGTATTTATTCTTTCAATTAAGTTAACGGATGTACAGCCACCCCAGTCGTAAGGCAGTGTGGGTTATTGGTAGAGGTCATGGGTTCGAACCTCAGCGCTGCTTTTTGAATTTTTCCACATTTTTTGTCAGTTTTCCTTTCAGATAGCGCTTGGGCCAGCTGAACCTTGGGCCAGACTTTTTTCTTAACATTACCTCCTGTTTCACTTTCTAACCTCCCTGACTTTATTTTTTTATTTTATTTTATTTTTATCTTTTATTATTATTAATATATTTTTTTTTATTAATAAAAAATCCAAAAATATTTATATTTTATTATTTATATTTATTTAGTTTATTTTTCTTCATAAAACTAAAAGAACAAAAAAACATTTCCTTTAATAAATTAATTTATTTTTTTTAAATAATAGTTAGATAATTAGTCTTAATTATTATTATATTATTTTCTTGTAAACTAAAATCAATTTAGAACTTAGGACTTTTATTTTATTTACTAGTTTAATTAAATTCACAAAAACCCTAAAAATTTGTTTTCTTTAATAAATTAACTTCTTTTATTAACTTAATCTTAATTTCCTTATTTTTAGTTAATTATTTTATTTTAGTTAATTAGGTCAAAAAACCCTTTTCATGAAAACCAAACAAAAATTACATTTTTTTTACATTTACATTCTTGCATTTTTACTTATTCATTTTTGTACATTTATTCAAATTCAATATGATTGTAATAGATAATTAGGGTTTTAATTTCTTGCAATTTCCCATTTGTAAATTTGTATACCCCCTCCCCTAAATGATGTAATAGCTTAGTATTTTTATTTTTCGCAATTTAATGCTTTATATACAAATGCTAGTAATTAGGGTTTGTATGGAAAGATTAAAATCAATACTTAGAAAACTCTAATCAAGACAAATCAAGCATGTAAACTAATACACTTGCACACATACACCCTTAGGGTAAACCCACTTTGTTGCCTTACAAAAATGGACATATTATGCATGCGAGGTATCTTAGCAAAAACAAGCAAAAAATACAAGATCATAGTCCCTCGATGATGTTATCCATGTTGCCTTTGAAAATGATCTTAGTCCCTAAAGAAAATGCTAAGATATCTTACAACGTTGCTAATCATGGCTATACGATGACCCTTGCCCGTCCCTTTTACATCCAAAGATAGGGTTTCTTACCAAATCAATGGTAAGATAACAATGTTAAAGGAAAGAGACATGAAAGACTTTTGAGTAGGTAGATTACTCCTAGTTGCTTGCTCAATTTCAAAACCAAAACATCCTTTCTATTTTCAAAGCAAACACTAACACTTTCAAAAACATCTTTCAAACTTGAAAACATTTTCAAAGGATCAACACTTTGTATAAATTCTTACGAATGAGAATCATTACAAAGTTTGCCTAAACAATGGCACATTTTCAAAATACTTTCAAAAACCACACAAAACACATTTTCAAACAAAAGAAAGTGATCTAGCAAGTAACTAAGAGCCCATGGAAAACCATGGATGAAAAGGGTTCTAATACCTTCCCTTTTCATAATATACCCCTCGAACTTAAGAAAACATCTCAAAGGTCTTTCCTGTTCTTTTCAGCCTTTCCTTTTGGATACAAGAAAAGTCGATGGAGACTCTTGCTAAACCGTAATATTTGCGATAAAATGCAAAACAACCAAGTCAGTTCTCCCACCGCGTTACAGAACTGGTGACTCTGCTAGGGAGAATTTTAAAGTGGGGTTACCTTAGGGCTAGATCATATTTACTTGCTTTCATTGTTTTGACTTGTATGCTTTACATTTTGGTTCTTTGTTAGGGTTTGAATCCTCTACCCGGATTTGGGATACCTTATAGGTAAGTAGAAATACATTGTGGAAACTATGCGGGGTATACCGACATGGTCTAAGCAATAGCTACGTTAGTGTGACATATTTGTGGGTACCGGTAGCCCTTGAGTAGTCAAGGAGAATACGGGGCCGTTGAGTGATGTCATGAAGCACTAACTAACTTCTAGAACCTTTACTTGACCAACTTGGTCATTAGGACGTAGTGAGATGACCGACTTTGGTGCAGTCCGAAGTTGGTAGATACTCGATACTACACTCATTGAGGTTTGGTTTTTTGGGATATTTCGGTCGCTATTAAAGAGGCTTGCGCTGAAACAATGCCTAAGAAAACAAACCAGTGATATTGAGCTCCCTTAGAACCCGGTTATTATTGCTAGGACAGGTTTGAGCCAACTAAACTTCAAGAGGGTACTTACCTATGAGACTCCATGAAAGCCTAAACTTAAGGACTTGTTTGTTTTGTTTGTATATATATACTTGTACAAAACATCATAAACATCATAACATCATACTCATACTCACTAATCATTTCAAGGATTTTGGGGATTAATCTTTGTTCTGTTTTGTAGGACATGAATTATATTTGCAGGAAAACCATTTAAGTCAATCTTGTAAGGATCCCTCCTCAACTTAAAGAGTTAGAATAAAGGGTTCCAAAAAATTCTCCATTTACCGAAAGACATGGTCGCCTCCTAAACTTGGTTACCTCCAACACTGATGAGGACATGATGAATGTGCTCTTCCAGTTCTTTGATCCTCTACACCATTGCTTCACATTTCCCGATTATCAACTTGTGCAAACTTTGGAAGAATTCTCCCAACTCTTTAGGATTCCCATTCTCAATCAACTACCCTTCAACGGTACGGAAAGAGATCCAAAACCAGAAGAGATTACTCAAGCCCTACACTTGCAACCATCTGATGTCACAACTAATTGGGAAACAAGGAGTGGTGTTAAAGGTTTCTTACCCAAGTTCTTGTTTGAGAAAGCTTAAAACTGTTGGAACTCCTTGGACTTGCAAGCTTTTGAGGAAATTGTGGCTCTCCTCATCTATGGGATGGTTTTTTTTCCAAATCCTGACCAACTCATTGATGTAAACGCCGTCAAAATCTTTATGTCTCGTAACCCGATGCCTACTTTGTTAGGAGACATCCTACATTCTTTTCACACCTGCACTATGAGGAAAAGAGGTATTCTTATGTGTTGTACTCCTCTCTTGGAAAGATAGTTTATTTCGCATCTTCCCCAATCTGTATTGAAGAACGAGCAAGGTTAAGGTGGTCACATAGGTTGATGACGCTCAAACATTCAGATATTCATTGGTGTTCCCAATATGTGGATAATGTTACTATCATCGACCGTTGTGGACAATTCTCTAATTTCCCCTTACTTGGCATTAGAGGAGGCATCACCTACATCCCTTGCTTAGCCTTAAGATAGTTTGGTTACACCCTAAGGGATGGTCCACATGAGATGCTTATTCAAGGGTTGGTATTTGACTACGAGAACGACGATCAAGGTCACCGCCATAGGTTTGTCCGAGCTTGGAGTATGTTGAACAAGGTAGATAGAAAGAAATTGGGGCATAAGAATTCCATCCCTCTTGAGCCTTACCTCAAATGAGTACGAGCCCATGCTCAAAGTCTTATGATGCCTTAACCCTCCATTCTCCCGGTTATCAAAGAGCCTGTTGTGGAAGGAGATGTCCCCTACATTATCCTGCATCCTGACATGCCCACCTCTCTCGAAGACTTGCAAAGGGATTGGATACAGCTTAAGGGGGAGCGAGACACTTTCGAGGCCCAATTCTACGCTAGAGAGAAGAAGGTTCTGGAACTCACCAAGCAGCTTCATGAGGAGTGGAGTCTGAATGCCTACATCGCACAAAATAGGATGCGTTCAACTTTTTTTATCTTAGAGTCTTTGTATTTCTTGGTAAGCCCAAAGAGGCATGATGTACTCAAACTTTGATTTATTAATATAACGTGTGTTCTTTTTTGGTCTAAAGCAAATTTAAGTCTCTAATTTTCTTGAAATCATTGCATATGCATCTCCATTCATAATCACATAAACAGGATTTCTTACCACAGGTCTCCTTATCTTTCTACTATTTATTTCAGTAAGATGGATCTTGAGCAGACAGTAAAAGATCTCCAGGCGTAGAGTGCTCAGTTTCAACAAATGTTATTGACTCTAGCCAAAGGACAAGAGGATTTGAAAACTTTGATGATCGAAGAAAAGAAGAAAACAAAGAAATCAACCGGTGTCTTGAATCTAGGAAGAAGGTTCCTAGGGCCAGCCAGACGGACCCTATACTTCGCAATATCATCTGGTGAAAAGGATAATCAAGAAGGGAAAGGCAAGGAAGTGACTGCCCATCCAGAATCTGAAGAGGAAGAAGAAGATGATTACTCTAAAGAGAAGTATCCTCCGATCGACGACAAATACAAACATCTAGAAGAGCGGCTAAGTGCAATGGAGATTCAGAAAGTTCCCGGGTTGGACTTCGAAGAGCTGGGTTTGGTGTCTGGGATTGTTATTCCACCAAAGTTCAAGGAACCAGTGTTTGCTAAGTATGACGGGGTTTCGTGTCCCAAGATGAACCTCCGATCTTATGTGAGAAAAATACAGCCTCACACCGCTGACAGAGATTTGTGGGTCCACTTCTTTCAGGATAGTCTATTCGGGACTCAGCTAGATTGGTTCTATCAACTGGAAAGAGTCAATGTCCATAATTGGGAAGACCAAATCAATGGTAAGATAACAATGTCAAAGGAAAGAGACATGTGTTGTGACTGGTTTTCTGATCAAGAGTCGTCACTATTAGTTTTTATCCTAAGGAAGGGAACCTAACAGAAAACCCTAATGCGTGGACAGAGATTCTAGGTTATGAACTCAATTAGACGAAAGAAAGGTGTTAGGCACCTTTCATCCACCTTGTTCACAAGGATATTAACCTTAGGTTTAGGTTTGGGGTAAACAGTGTTTTAAGTTTTAATTAGCAAGATTCGCCATGATTTTTAGATCGCGTGCCTACGTATCCTCTTACGAGGAATCAGAGTCTCAATTCGTAGTTCGTATGTGTTGGTGTTTTTTAGAGGGTTTGCAAAACATATTTTGAATCACTTCGCACTCGGTCGGGAGTAGTGATTGCGGAGATTTTGACTGAGAACGCAGTAAGTCAAAATTAGTTTGAAACCCCAATTGCAAAAAGGACTGTTAATTAGCTTAATTTGTTCGCGAAAATAGTTTGATGCTTGGTTTGAGTTTTTTAACTGTATTAATTGCGAAAATATTGATTAATGCATGATAAAAAAAGATTTAATGCAATATATGAGAAAATAATATATGTACATGAGTTTTGAAAATAATTTATATGTTAATATATAAATAACAATAATATTTACATATAATAATTAATAAAATATATAAATTAATAATAATAATAGTTATAATTATTATGGAAATACAATATAATAATAATAGAAAATTATGATAATGAAAATTAATAATAATAATAATTATTATTATTATTATAATTATAAGTGCTAAAAGAAATAAATAAAGTACAAAATAATTATAATTTCAAATGAACTTGGGGGTGCATTCTTAGTTATAAAGTAAAAGCATGGGTGTCTTAAAAGCAGGCATGGTTGGCCCAAATGTTTCCGGACAGAGGGGGTGTATATCATTTGGCAACTTAGTAAAGTAGGAGAGAGAAGGTGCAAAAAGTATTGGGCTTAAGCCCACTACACGTTTGGGAAGGGTCAGGCTGATTATGTGTAAGCAAGGTGTATGGCCGCTACGGTGGACTTGGCCCTATGGTCGTCCACAGGTGATCTAAGGGATAGCATTGAGGGGGCATCATAAATATGGTATCCGCGCGCGTACAAGAACATGACACTATATAATGTTGTTTTATCTTTCATTTTCATTTTTTAATTTCAGCTTTCATTTGGAAACCCACCCTGTTCATCTCTCTTCTCACGCAGAACCCTCTCTCTCTTTCTTCCCCAAATGAGAAACCCTAAGATTCAAACCTCTTCACGGTGAAGCCCTAACGCAAACCCCACCCACCGTCAATCTAACCCCAAAACAAAGGAAAAACAAGTTATTAGTTTTACCCACTTTGCGCGTTTCTGGCTGCTGCGTCTTTCAAGTGTCCGATCCACTGACCCCTTTTCTTCTTTGACTTTGTAGGTTGCTGGCGTTGGTTAAAGATGACAGAGGTGGCGATAAGAGATGGAAGATGGCAGTGTACGGCGATTGGAGGCGCGGTTGAGACGATTAAAGCTGATTAGGGTTTCCGATCTGGAAACTCTAATCACTTTCCCTCCTTGATCTTTAGCGCGAGGGTTTGTCAAGCTTCTCTCTGTCTCTAAGCTTTCTCTCCGTCCCCAAACGTCCCCCTTTCTATATTTGCTGAGTAGTATTTATAGGCTTTAGATTAGGGTTTTGGAATCACAATTGTTAGCTTAGATTTCGGAGTATTAGAAACAATTAGGGGTCTCAAATCTCTGTAATTGATTCTTCTGAGATTTCTTTTCCATATGAAGATTCATTTTCAGTAATTTTGGATTTTAATGTTATTTGATTTGGTTCTGTAAGTACGTTTCTGTTTCTGTAAAAATCCTTAGATTTAGTTGCTGAATTGTAAAGAAGATTTCATTTGGTAATTTTTTGGATTTGTACTGTAAAAGAATTTGAGCTGGATTGTATTGCCTTTGCGTTTTTAGATTTGGATTGTGAAACAAGAGATTTGATTTTATTCAGTTTTGGAAATTTAGCTTTCTGTTAATAAAAATTGATTTCAACAGTACTAGTTTGTGGAGGAAAATATGTGCTAATTGCAATTTGATTAGCACAGCGTGTGTTATCAGGAATTAGGCCAACAACTGTATTGGGCCTGAGTCGTTAACTTACTTGCAGTCCAGCCTGCATTGGGCTTTTATTGTCATCAAAATCTTGATCTAGCAAACAACATTTCTTTATAAATAATATTAGATATAAAATCTTTTAATTACAAAAAAAAAATCTTAATTAAACAACAGGTTTTAACAATAATAATAGAAGAGACATAAAGTAACATTTTTTTACAATAAAACAGTAACACGTTTAAATGGATTGTGGCAAAAAAGCAATGGGCTTGTAACTCTAATTATTATACCCCGTTTTTTTGTTATTCAAACTTCAAACTAAATGGGCCAAACGAAAATGGGCTCATAAGTTAAAACTTCACCTCCCCTTTTACTATCAACAATAATGTGTTAAATGGATTTAAAAAAATTACTTACTAATTATTTGAAATAATTTATATTGTTGAATCGCATGGGCCATTGGACAACATTCTTCGTAAATGGGCCTACAGATACATGGGTCTTTCTGATTTAGAAAGTCCCACTCTCCTAAATTAAAATGCACCCCCTAGTCTTAGATAAAGATGGGCCATCAGATACTGATGTACCATTCTTAATTAAATATTTCTTCTATTTTAATCTCGAAAAATGAAATTATCGAGGTAGGGCAAATTTGGGGTACGACAACATGAAAGACTTTTGAGTAGGTAGATTACTCCTAGTTGCTTGCTCAATTTCAAAAACAAAATATCCTTGTTATTTTCAAAGCAAACACTAACACTTTCAAAAATATCTTTCAAACTTGAAAACATTTTCAAAGGATCAACACTTTGTATACATTCTTACAAACGAGAATCATTACAAAGTTTTCCTAAACAATGGCACCTTTTCAAAATACTTTCAAAAACCACACAAAGCACATTTTCAAACAAAATCAAGTGATCTAGCAAGTAACTAAGAGCCCATGAAAAACCATGGATGAAAAGTGTGCTAATACCTTCCCTTTTCATAATTTACCCCCCGAACTCAAGAAAACATCTCAAAGGTCTTTCCTGTTCTTTTCAGCCTTTCCTTTTGGATAAAAGAAAAGTCGGTGGCGACTCTTGCTAAACCGCAACATTTGCAATAAAATGAAAAACAACCAAGTCAGTTCTCCCACCGCGTTACACCAATGATTATTGGTCTCTGAAGAACAAAATCCAAGACCTTATTGATAACAAGACTATTGAATTTGATCCTCCACCAACTTCCAATGTGATCACCGCACCCATGCCTAATCATGGTAAGGGTGTCACTGCTATTGAAGATGCCTCTTTTGTTTCCTCTATCATAGATTTGAGTACTCCTTTGAAGACTATTAAAAAGAATTTTCTAAAAGTCAGTGTATTTCCAGGTTGTTTTGAAGACTGCTACCATTGTGTTGTACAAATTAATGGTTGTGAATGGCTGAAGAAAGGTGTCCAACACCTGATGGATAGCCATGAGATTCTATTTGAAAAAACTCCATTTATGAAAAGATTGACCCAAAGCGTATCTCAAGAGTTTAAAGACGTGTCCATCATTACTATCTCAAACACTCCTATTAGAATCACCTCCAAAGGTCCTATTAGGATTCCCGCTGAACCAAAAATAGCTCCATTAATTATCACCACACTGGGGCCAGTCCCCTACTCTTCTGATAAGGATGTGCCCTAGAATTATGGGGCGGAAGTGTATTACCATGGTATCAAACAAGATTCATGGATTACCGAAGATGAAACTGCTGACATTACAAAAATTGCTAGATCAAGTAAAGTTACTAGGACAGAGAGGATCTTCTCTCTAGAGATTTCACCTCCGACAACCGCTACTATATCCATTCGTATTTATGCTGCTAAACCTGTTGCTGATACTCGAGGAAAGGAAAAAATGATTGAGCCTGCCCGGACGGAGGTGCCCACAAAAGATATTGCAGTTGAGGACCCATATATCTAAGAGATAGAGGAAATTTTAAAAATTATCCAAAAAAGTTACTATAAGATAGTGGAACAGTTGGGGCAGACACCCTATAATATTTCCATGATGTCTTTAATTCTATGCTCCGAGGCACATGCCTAAGCCCTGTTAAAATTCTTGAAAAATGCACATGTCCCACCAGAAACTACGGTTGACCAATTTGAAAATTGTGTAGCAAGCCTGACTGCTGACAATGGTTTGGGATTTTCAGACACAGATTTGACCCCGGATGGGAAGAATCACAACAAAGCTCTGCATGTTTCCATCAAGTGTAAAGGCACCACTTTAGCACATGTGTTAGTGGATATTGGGTCCTCTCTGAATGTCTTATCAAAAGGTGCTCTGGATAGTTTGGACTGTGAAGGTTTAGTGTTGAAGCCTAATGACATCATGGTGAGAGCTTTTGACGGATCAAAGAGAATGGTCCATGGAGAGGTTGATCTCCCTATCAAGGTTGGGTCTCAAGTATTCAACTCAAAATTCTACGTGATGGATATCCTCCCATCTTATTCTTTCCTACTCAGACGCCCGTGGATTCATGGGGCAGGTGCGGTTACCTCCACACTACATCAAAAGCTAAAGTACCCGGTTAAAGGGAAAATTATCATAGTTTGGGGAGAGGAGAAGTTCATGATTAGTCATTTGAATTCCTTCAAATATGTTGAAATGGATGGTGAATTCATTTAAACCCCCTGTCAAGCATTTGAAGTGGTCCCCCCATGATTGTTGTTACCAAGGCCACTCCTATCACTCCCAAAGCTACTAAAGATACACCAAGGATGACCTCTCTCAAAGATGCTTGTGCCGTAGTTAAAGACGAAGGTTGTACCATTTGGGGACAACTCCCTGATATCCCATACAAGTCGAATAAATTTAGGTTGGGCTTCACTTCCAAAGCTTAAAAGGAGGTTTGACGCGCTTGTGCGGGAAAATCTCCTCTCTGTATCATTAACAATGAAGTTAATGCTCTTTGAGACTCTGATAGTGATTGGGACTGGGACGACTGGATCTACCCAACTGCTGATGGATGATTCAACAACTGGCAGACCAAGGACTTCATCCCAATATCCTTCAGCCAGGAGTAATTGTCATTTCCTATTTTTATTACTTTGAGAAATTTGTCTGTAATTTTCACTAAAACAATGACTTTAAACCATGTGGCTTGCCCGGAGCACAATGGTCCATTTGTTAAGGGTCTGTCATTTTCATATGCCATATGCTCATTTTAATGAAAAACATTTGACTACTTTGCATTCAAATTTTATGCTCTTTATCTTTCTTTCGCTTTACTGCATTTTTAAATAGCCATGTGACCTTACATACACACAAACACGTTTGCAGATCCACACCCACTCCAGATCTCGTTGATAATAATTCTGCTATTATCATCTATGACTTCAAAAATCTAATCTATCAAACCAAAGACGAAGGTGAAGAAGATTATGAAATACCTGGGGAACTCTCCAGGCTCCTGATACAAGAGGAAAAGGCCATTCAACCATACGAAGAACTAGTTAAGGTAATAAACTTGGGTACTGAGGCAGATAAGAAAGAAGTCAAGATTGGCACTAACATGGGAGACATTGTCAAGAGAAGATTGGTCCAGATGTTGTACGACTATGTGGATTTGTTCGCTTGGTCATATAAAGATATGTTTGGGCTTGATACTTATATCGTAGTTTATCATCTATCAATGAAAGAAGGTTATCCTCTAACCAAGCAAAAGGTTCGTCGCATGTGGCCAGATATGTCTGAGAAAATCAAGGTTGAGGTAATGAAACAGTTCAATGCAGGTTTCTTGGTAGTGAGGTCGTATCCCCGATGGGTTGCAAATATGGTCCCAGTTCTGAAGAAAGACGGTAAAGCCCGTATGTGCATAGACTACATGGATTTAAATAAGACAAGCCCCAAAGATGACTTTCCTCTACCACATATTGATGTCTTGGTTGACAATACTACTCATCATAAGGTGTTTTCCTTCATGGATGGTCTCTCCGGATACAACCAAATCAAAATGGCGCTTGAAGACATGGAGAAAACCACTTTTGTCACACAGTGGAGAACCTTCTATTATAAGGTCATGCCTTTCGGTTTAAAGAATGCAGGCGCAACTTATCAACAGGCTATGGTAGCTCTATTTCATGACATGATCCATCATGAGATAGAATTTTATGTTGATGACATGATTGCAAGATTGCAAACTAAGGAAGAACACCTTTATCATTTGAATAAGCTATTCGAAAGGATAAAGAAATACAAGTCGAGGTTGAATCCCAACAAATGCACCTTTGGGGTGAGGTCTAGAAAAATCCTAGTCTTCGTTGTTAGTGGAAAAGGTATCGAGGTCGATCCTGCAAAAGTCAAAGCCATATAAGAAATGCCAACTTCTTGTACTGAGAAGGAGGTCAGAGGTTTCTTAGGTCAACTCAACTATATTGCCCAATTCATCTCTCACTTAACTACTACTTGTGAGCCAATCTTTAAACTACTGAAGAAAGATCAAGTAGTCAGATGGAATGACGACTGCCAAACGGCTGTTAACAAAATCAAGGAGTATTTACAAGAACCTCCAATCCTAATTCCTTCGGCTGAAAGAAGACCTCTTATTATGTACTTGACTGTATTAGAGAATTCAACAGGGTGTGTGCTGGGCCAACATGACGAGTCTGGTCGAAAATAGCATGTGATATACTACCTTAGCAAAAAATTTACCGACTGTGAAACTAGATATTCACTGCTCGAAAAAACTTGTTGCGCTTTGACATGGGCTGCTCACCGACTAAGAAAGTATATGTTGACTCATACTACTCTCTTGATTTCTAAGATGGATCCTATCAAGTACATCTTCGAGAAGCCAACTCTCCCCAGACGAATAGCCAGATGGAAAATGATCTTAACTGAATATGACATCCAGTGCACTATATAAAAAGCAATCAAAGGAATCATACTGGTGTATCATTTGGCGCATCAAGCTGTTGATGACTACCAATCCATGAACTTTGAATTCCAGGACGAGAATATCATGCTGATAACCGACTGTGCAAAGCCTAGATCATATGAAGGACCTTAACAAGGATCCCGATGGACTATGGTTTTTGATGGAGCTTCCAATGCATTGGGTAAGGAAATTGGTGTTGTGATCGTTTCTCCTGAAGGTTGTTGTGATACGGTGGGAGAAATGACTTATAGGTTTTGCGTTTGATTGCAAATGTTGCAGTTAGCAAGAGTCGCCACCGACTTTTCTTTTATCCAAAAGGAAAGGTGAAAAATCACAGGAAAGACCTTTGAGATTATTTCTTGATTTCGGGGGGTAGACTATGAAAAGGAAAGATATTAGCACCCTTTTCATCCATGGTTTCCATGGGCTCTTAGTTACCTGCTAGATCACTTGCTTTTGTTTGAAAATGTGCTTTGTGTAGTTTTTGAAAGTATTTTGTAAAGATTCTATTGTTTAGGCAATCTTTGTAATGGTTCTTGTTTGTAAGAATGTATACAAAGATGTCAATCTTTTGAAAAATGTCTTCAATGTTTGTAAGATGTTTGGTGTTTGTTTTTGAAAATAGCAAGGATATTTGTTTTGAAATAGAGCAAGTAATTAGGAGCATTCTACCTACTCAAAAGTCTTTCTTGTTCATTTTCTTTTCCTTTGACATTGTTATCTTACCATTAATTTGTTAAGCAACCCTATCTTTGGGTGTAAACGGGACGAGCGTGGGTCATCGTATAACTATGATTAGCAATATTGAAAGGTATCTTAGCATTCTTTTTGAGGGACTAAGATCATTTGAAAAGCAACTTAGATAGCGTCATCGAGGGACTATGATCTTGTATTTGCTTGTTTTTTCTAAGACACCTCACGTGCATAATATGGTTATTTTGTATAAGGCAAACAAGTGGACTAACCCTAGGGGTGCTTGTGTGCAAAATGCATTATTTTCATGCTTGATTTAGTCTTGAATTAGGGTTTGTTATTTATTGGTTTTAAGTCTTTCTATACGAATCTTAATTACTAGCAATTGTATATAAAGCGATAAATTGCAGAATTTAAAGTTACTACGCTATTACAACATTTGTGGGAGGGGGTGTACAAATTACAAATGGGGATTGCAAGAAATTAAACCCTAACTAGTCTATTACAACCAAATTGAATTTACACAAGAATTGAAATAAATAATGTACAAGATGAATTAAATATGCAAGAAGGTAAATGTGGAGAAAATAGATATTTTGTTTGATGTTTTATGAAAAAGAAATTTTACCTTAACCTAATAAAATAAAAAAATAATTTATTAAGTTTTAAATTGTTGAGAAAAGATTTTAGATAAAAAACCCTAATTCTATTAATTAATCAAAAGAAAGTAAAGTTTAAGAAAAGTATTTTTTTAGCATTTTTTATCTTGAAAATATTTATAGTATTATGGAATATTTTTAGTGTTTTTCATATTAAAATAATGTATTTTAAATGGTGTGAATAAAAATAAATAAATAATATTAATTAAGTTTGTAAGGTTTACTTAATAAAATAAATAAAGTATAATAAATAAAAATATTTTTTTATTGAGAAAAATAAAATAAACCAAGTCAAAACATAAATACATCATTTTTGTATTTTATGATTTTTTAGTATTTAGAAAATATATTTAAGAAAATAAATAAAATAAAAAAATGAAGAAATAAAATAAAATTGTGCTAGGGTGCAAATATGAAACAGGGGGGAGGAATGTTAGAAAAAAAGTCAGGCCCAGGAGGGGAAGGCCCATGCGCGCTGGAAGGATAAAAAATGTATTAAAAAATGAGAGAAAAAGCAAAAGGCAACGCGCTGGGGCTCGAATCCATGACCTCCTGATTACCATCGCACTGCCTTACCACTGGGGTGGCTATACATCCGTTAACATAACTGAAACAATAATTACATAACACAAAACGCACCCTGATTATACTTCATCTTCAACCTCCAGCCAAAGGACTTGTATCTTCTTCATCTCTCAACAAAAATGAAAAGTTCAAACATGAAAGTTGTGGCATTTTTTCCCATGAATCTAACCATATAAACAACTTAAGCTAACAATCAAAGATGAATGAGAAATTTTCTAGCCCTAATTCAAAACCTAAAAATTTCAGAAAACTTCAACCCTAAAATTCTCTAAGCTTGGGCCATATAAATGTAAACTATGGATATGTACAGCTTCGTGGCAATGGTATCTACATTTTATTTTCACAAATCAAACTCAAATGATGCTTGTATGAAGAGATAGAAGTTTGAAAACTTACCTCTTGCAGCTGGAATCATGTATGGAGTTTGAGCAACCTTGGAGGTGTAAGGATGATCTGGTTAGCTTACCAGGACCTCCCTGAGTGTGTTGCAAGCCTTACTTTGTTTTGAAACCAGCTAAAACTCTCTACTCAAGTCCAACTGTATTGGAGGTTTTCAAAAATTATGGATAATGAAGATGAAGTTACAGAAGTTTAATAGGTGTTGAGATGAGTTCTATATGATGTATGTGAAGTGTTTAGATAGTTAAAAGTGAAAACGCACAAGTGAAAATGGAGATGGGTATTTGAAGTTCAAAAAATAGAGTTTTTGGCCAGTTCTGACTTATGAATGCTTGAGAGTCTTTGAGGGCTTCTAAAAACGTGTGTTGTATTGCAATTGACTTGTTAATATGTATGGAAAAGATTAGAGCACAAAATCACTCAAGGTTTCTGAGTTATAGGGTTATGGCTCTATAACTTGCTTTTTAAGAAAAGTGAAGTGACAAATCTCAAGTATTATACAAGCATGTTCTGAGCTTCTTGAGACCTTAGACACATTGCTTTTGGTTTATAGGGGTTGTCTGTGCAGAAAGAACAAGTTAGAAGCTCAAGACAAGTTGACTTTGTGATTAAAGCAACTTTTCAAGAATGGAATGGTAACTTTCTTCCTAAAATGGCAAATTGGCTTGGACAATGCTTGGAACACTTGGATAATAGCTCAAAAGAAAGTGTAATCTTCTGATTATGGAGATATCTTGAGGTTTAGAGGCCTGCAAAACAAGATTGTGCAGCATAGGTTTGAAATTGAATTCTTGTTCATCACAAAATGCCTTGTAATTCAAGTGACAAAACACCAACTTCATCTTTTCGATTCTCCCTACTCAAGAATGATCAGAAGGAGTTCCTGGAAACTTTGGAAAGCTTGCAATGTGATCCATAACCCATATTTGAATTGATTTTAAAGATTCCCCTTGGAACTATATGAAAAAGTTCCATGAAGTTGAGTCAAAATCCTGACCAAATTAGGGCAAAATTTCACTAAGTGTTTAGTTTCATGATCCTATGTTCTTGAAATTATAACTTGAGATCCAACCACTTTTGGAAGAAGTTGTGTGAAACAAAGTTGTAGATTTAATGGATATATAATACTTTCATGTTGGAAGTTTCTTTTGAATCATCTTGTATCATGGTGAAAATTTGGCTTAAAGTTATGAAAAAAACATGAATTTTCAACACTTGGAAAATTTTCTAAGTTTAGAAATTTTGACTTTTCAAAATGAAATCTTGACTTTTTATTTATTGATGAATAAGTTTCATATTTTGACATGTTTTGATGAATTGTGATCTTTGGCACTTGAATTTGATCAAAAAGTTAAAGTTTGACTTTTCAATATACAGTTGACTTTTGATCAGTTGACTACAAAATTCATTTGTCAATCCAATGGACTTGCAATGTTTTGAACCATGTCATTAGGTTAAAATTATTAAATTGGACTCTTGAGATCATGCCTTAAACCAATTGACCATTTTCTAGGTTAAAAATCAGAAATTTCCCTTTCCCAGTCAAAACCCTAATTTTGACCATTTTGCCCTTTTGGAGATTTGATCAAATTTCTTGAGGAATTATGGTCCAAACTTGTTCAAATGATACATATGAGTTTAAAACATTGATGTGGATAAAAAATTATGAAGTTTGACTGTAAATTGGCTATAGTTGACTTTTTCCCCAATACAGCTAATTTTTAGGTCAACTGCTCAATTGACTGAGCAAAAATGTGATCCAAGGCTTGAAACTTGACATGAGTAATCTTGGGGGTCCATAATGATCCATGAATGTCATATGAAGTATTGAAATTTCAAAAATCCTTGTGCAATCTCAAACCCTAATTTTTGTTATCAGTGCATAAAGGTCATTTTTCTTAATATATATATATATATATATATATATATATATATATATATATATATATATATATATATATATATATATATAAATTAAAAAATAACTAACCTAACATAGGAATTAATAGTAATATTAATTAATGAATATATTACTGAAATACTGAAAATAATAATTATTATTTATTTTTTCACTAGGAATTTTGTTATTGGCCAGTTTTGACTTTGTACTTTCCAATATTGGGACCATTGTGCAAAGATTCAGAACAATTAAGAATATCCAATTCTATTTCTATATCCACTTTTTTATTAACCGAGCCTCTTTACAAAAGATATAAAACAAACGAATAAGAAACAAAATTCATCAAGAATCTAAATATTTTTTATTCTTTCTTTTTGTATGGAATATACACATCAAATCTTAACTTGTTGTCCATCGACTACGCCTTTCAGCCTGATCTTAGGCCCTGACTAACCCTCCGTGGACGAACCTGGCAGAGGAATCCTTAGGTTTTCGGGCATTGGATTCTCACCAATGTTTTTGTTACTCAAGCCGACATCCTCGCTTCCGCCTCGTCCAACCCTGCTCATGCGGGTACTTCTTTCTAAGGCGGAATGCTCCCCTACCGATTCATTTTTACATCCCACAGCTTCGGAAGATCACTTAGCCCCGTTCATCTTTGGCGCAAGAGCGCTCGATCATTGAGCTATTATGCACTCTTTGAAGGGTGGATGCTTCTAGGAAAACCTCATGGTTGTCTCTGCACTCCTACCACCTTTATCACTGAGCGATCATTTAGGGGCCTTAGCTGGTGATCTGGGTTGTTTCCCTCTCGATGATGAAACAAACAGGGAATAAAAAAAAGAAATTCCAGAAGTTCAAAAGAAAAAATGCCAAATCATCAATAAACGGAAAGAGAGGGATTCGAACCCTCGGTACAAAAATTCGTACAACGGATTAGCAATCCAACGCTTTAGTCCACTCATCCATCTCTCCCCAATTCAAAAAATTGAATTATTATGCTTATGATACCTCAGATAAACAAAAAGAACAAAAAGTAGGGCTCAAAAAAGCCTTATATATATCTTATTTGATATTGATCGTCATTTGATATATCTTATCTATCTATCTTTTTTCTATTTGATTGTCATTTTATTTAGTTACTATTCATAATTATATATTAACTTATAAATATTAGTTATATTTTCTTATACCTATACTAAAGTTATATTCTATATATACGTAATATAAAATATTTTATTTTATTTTATTTTTAGTTTATTTTTTTATCCAACCAGAGTCCAGCTAGGTACTGGCACAACTCTTTTTTCCCATGAATCACAATGACTTTTGATCAGTTGACTGCAAAATTCATCTGTCAATCCAATGGACTTGCAATGTTTTGAACCATGTAATTAGGTTAAAATGATGCAGTTGGACTCTTGAGGTCATGCCTTAAACTAGTTGACCATTTGCTAGGTTAAAAATCAGAAATTACTCTTTCCTAGTCAAAACTCTAATTTTGACCATTTTGCCCTTTTGGAGATTTGATCAAATTTCTTGAGGAATTATGGTCCAAACTTGTTCAAATTATAAATATGAGTTCAAAATGTTGACGTGGATAAAAAATTATGAAGTTTGACTGTAAATTGGCTATAGTTGACTTTTTTCCCAATACAGCAGATTTTTAGGTCAACTGCTCAATTGACTGAGCAAAAATGTGATCCAAGGCTTGAAACTTGACATGAGTAATCTTGATGGTCCATAATGATCCATGAATGTCATATGAAGTATTGAAAGTTCAAAAATCCTTGTTCAATCTCAAACCCTAATTTTGGTTATCAGTGAATAAAGAGGTGTCTTGAGCTGATAAAACCCTAATGCAGTCTTGAGTCAATGGAGATCTTGTGAGCAAATTTTTGATAAGTGAGAGAGAGAAATTTGGGGTACAACAGATGTCCCTGTTCAATCTTCTTAAACCTGAAGAGTTAGATTGGCAAGCTTTGTCATTCGTGACTCGAAGGTGGAAAATGATTGGACACTAGAGTGCCCAAAAATTTACACTCGACGATGTGATGGTTGAGGGAATGGGCTTAAAGATGCCATTCAGAGAGGTGATAGAAAGTTTTAGGAGATGGGATTGTAGATGCCATCCAAGAGTTATTATTGAATTGCAATTTGTAAGTTGAAAGAATGAGTATCAGAATGGCGTCCATGTCTGGAGCATATCTGAATTGTATCTGGGATATGATTTTAAATGAATATCAGAATAGCATCCGTGTCTGGAGCGTATATGTATTGTATCTGAAAGTTGAATTTGAATGAGTATCATAATGGCGTCTATGTCTGGCTCGTATCTGTACTGTATCTGAAAGTTGAATTTGAATGAGTATCATAATGGCGTCTATGTCTGGAGCGTATATGTATTGCATATGAAAGTTGACTCTAAATGAGTTATCAGAATGGCATCCGTGTCTGGAGCGTTTCTGAACTGTATCTGAAAAATTTAATCATTGTTAAGGGTAGCTGTTAACCTTATCCTGAAAAGGGTAAAATGTTAGCTAAAATGCAAAGTCATGTTGTATGAAATGCATGGTATGATGCATTTGTGTAACCAATGTTTATGATATATGGGTGTGAAGTATGCGCATGTGAGCTAATTCTGTTGTACCGCTATTAGAATGGGAAAAATTTTCTTTGCTTGCTTTATTATTGTGGGACTGTCTTGGGAGTTCTATAGATCCTAACCCGGATCTGGGGAAACCTTCTTAGAAAGTAGCAACAAGGTTGTGAGGGAACTGTGCAGGGTATACCGACATGGTTGAAACAGTCTGCTACGTTGATGTTGCACTTTGGTGTGTACCGGTAACCCTTGAGTTCAGTCAAGGAGAGTACGGGGCCTCCGCGTGGTGTCGTGAAGCATCAACAGACCTTAGGAACCTTAATAGAACTATCTTGGCCTCTTTAGGGTAGTGAGATAACTGACTTTGGTGCAGTCCGAGGTTGGTTGATACTCGATACTACACTCAATTGAGGGTTGCTTTCCTGGAATATTTCGGTCGCCAGTTCAGTGGCTAAATCGAAACGATGAACAATGAAAGCAATCCTGTGATATTGGGAACCTTAGAACCCGGTTACTTCTAATAGGACAGGTTGAGCCCACCAACTTCAAGAGGGTAATACCCAGACCTCATGCTGGCCTAAACTCTAAGGGTTTCTCTTGTGTGACTTGTGTGCCTTCGTACTTGACTAATTGCATGCGTGTTATCTAACACATGAACTACTTGTAGGTTTTGTTTATAGTCCTTAATTGGGACTCATAACAGGGTTTACTAAGTTTCTTGCAGGTTTTGTTTATAGTCCTTAATTAGGGCTCATAACAGAGTGTACTAAGTCTCTTGCAGGTTTTGGTTTACAGTCCTTAATAAGGGCTCATAACAGGGTTTATCCATATTACCCCATGCATAGCATAACATCATACCATTGCATACATCCTAACCCATTTCAAGGATCTCAAGGGCTTGTGATGCAGGTCATGATAAATCAAACATCTAGCAAGGGGCAAAGAGGATTTATTTTCCTCTAGCTAAGGATGTCAGGGGCTATGACCCACTGGATATGGTGAGCCTTTGACCCTTGAAGAAGGATTCTCAACAACATGAAGTTCCTTCAATCAAGCTACCGGTTTCCAATTCTAACAAACTGTCTTGTTTATCCCGCGAGGTCCTTGAAAACATTACATGCATGTCATACATCTCATTGCATTGCAGGTATCCCTTTGACAGGTTGCTTACCCTTCTTCGCTGTTTATTTCAGCCGATCGTCATGAATCCTGAATCATCAGCTGAGCAGTCCATCAAGGCCCTCCAGGCTCAGAACGCCCAGTTCCAAGGGCTGATCATGAATTTGACCCAGGGGCAACAAGATCTGAAGGCTTTGCTCTTGAAGAAGGACAAGAAGAAGAAGAGGACTGTCTTCTTCAACCCCAGGCGCAGATCTGGGAATACACCGCAGATTGAAACTGAGAGGACAACTCCATCTGTGAGGGAAGGTAGTCATCAGGAGGAAAGGGTTCCCAGTCCAGTGGTCTCCGACAACGAGACAGATTTCAACGACGAACAATACCCTCCTGCCGAAGACAAGTACAAACAGTTGGAGGATAGGCTGAATGCTATGGAGATCCAACAGGTACCTGGGCTGGATTTTGGAGATCTGGGTTTGTCAACTGGTGTGATTATTCCTCGGAAGTTCAAAGCACCGTCCTTTACCAAGTATGACGGGGCGTCTTGTCCCAAGTTACATCTCAGGTCCTATGTTCGGAAGATTCAACCATATACGGTGGACAAGAATTTGTGGATCCACTTCTTCCAGGAGAGTCTTTCAGAGACTCATCTCGAATGGTTCTATCAGCTAGATGGGACCAAGGTTCGTAACTGGGAGGAGTTGGCTACTGCTTTCTACAAGCAGTATCAATATAATGCCGACCTTGCTCCTACGCGTACCCAACTCCAGGGTATGTCGTTAGGATCAA
This sequence comes from Vicia faba, assembly GCA_948472305.1. NCBI lineage: Eukaryota > Viridiplantae > Streptophyta > Magnoliopsida > Fabales > Fabaceae > Vicia > Vicia faba. The sequence goes on from OX451738.1 coordinate 362,009,340, forward strand.
GTGAAGGTTTTAAAGAATATGCGCAGAAATGGAGGGATCTTGCTGGAAGGGTACAACCACCTCTGACTGATCGGGAACTTGTCGATATGTTCTTGGGGACCCTGTCTGGTCCGTTCTACAACCACCTAATTAGGAATTCGTCTGCTGGATTCACAGATCTTATCTTGACTAGAGAGCGAATAGAAGCTGGCATCCGGTCTGGGAAAATTCAAGAGGCTGCACCTTCTGATAAAAAGCCTCATCATGGAAAGAAAGAATCCAATGCTGTGCACGGTAAAAAGAGCCGTCATGAGGTAGGGGCAATCCAGATCTCCAATCCTGGACCTGCTCAACAAGGACAGGGGCAGCAGCGCAAGGAGAAACGACAGTACACCAAAATCAATATGTCGCTGGATCAAGCACTGCAACAAATGTTGAAGGCAGGGCTGATCACCTTAAGGGCTCCTCTTCGGAATCCTAACACTTCTGCTCCCAACTATCATCCCAATGATAGGTGCGCATATCATTCTGATAGCCCGGGGCATACTACGGACAACTGCTGGCCTCTCAAGAACAAGATTCAAGACATGATCGACGCCGGGGAGATTCAGTTTGAAGTGCCTGAGACTCCGAACATAATCACTGCTCCGTTGCCCAATCATTGAAGCCTTTTGTTTATTTGAATTTTTGAGTTGTATTTTTCTTTGCTTATACAAACAATTAATGTCATAGCAAACTCTTTTATTCTATCAATGCATCGCATACGTCTATTTTGGGAATTAATACAATTGTTTTCATTATGTTCAAATTTCTTTTCATATTTTTTCTGATGTCAACTCTGAATCTAAAATTCTAAGCCTCTTGAGGGAGGATGACGAAAACGATACCGCTATCTTTACAGTATGCTTTTGAACAGACCCCGCTGATGAGGTACAGGCATTGTTTCAATCCCTAAACACTGGAGTTATAAGGATGATAATCCCTCGTCAACCCCTCTGCGCCAAAGAAGTAGGAGTTTTTCTTTTCGAAATTTAAAACCCTTTATCATAACCTGGGGCAGGGTAGTTCTCTCAGTTGATCCAAGTGCATAACAAATGGCACCAAAGGAGTCCTTACAAAACAAAAGACAGTGATGGTTCTGAATAAATCACAAGGACAGGCAGTCATTATCTCAAAAAATGAAAAAAAACCCATTAAGTCAAAACCCACGAAGGAGACTTACAAAACTGGGGCATCCCGCTGACTGTAATTCCAAAAAAGGAAACAGTTCAGGCAAAAAAGGAAAGGGATAACAAAAATCAAGAAAGAGGTCTCACAAACCCTCAACCAAAGCAAAAAATGACTGCCTATTCAAAAGAAATCATCAACATCTGAACCATTATTGGAACATCAAAGCAAAGACTCAAGCAAGGTCTAACGCACGATCAACTGAGTTTAGGTTTGGAGAACATCACGAAGAGCGGGTGGGTACAAATAATTTGAGCCTTTATCCTTTGTTTCTTAAACCGTGAACCAGGCCACGTTATAACCCTCAAAAGTCCTAGCTGAAGCATGGGTTAGCTCGAAAGCATACTGTCACGAAAGGTATCCTGACTCCTTAAGGCCTACGGTAAATACGGATTTGACATCACGTTTTACAAACATTCACTTGTCTTATGAAAAAAGAATGCATTTTCAAAATCTTTGAGACAGACATAAGCTTTGCATTTTTAACATAACTTTGTTTGCATATGACTTTTTGTTTGAACAGCATAGGAATTCACATGACGAAAGTCTAATGAACAAGAGTATCTCCAATCAAGGGGCACGGCATGATCATGGTCCATCATCTGGGGCAATCCAATCAAGATTCGGAGAATCTCTCAAAGGCCAAATAGCCTGGGGCAAATCTCCGCCTGAGTCACTTGGGGCACTCCAGCAACGAATCTTGCACGATCAGACACCTTCTGGTAATATGGCAACACAAGCAGCCAGGGGCACCTACCTGCATTCCAAGAGCGTGGACATAGTCGAAAAATACTATGCAAAATCAAAGACCCGCTAGGTTGACACACCTAGGCAAAAATAAGGGCTTCCCGGCGAACCAAAAGGGTTCGGGCAAAATGAAGGGACGAAATGAAAAAATCTGTACACCCGGCAAGTCGAAAACCTGAAAAGGCGGCTTGAGCAAAAATGGGTATCCCGGTGGACTGAAAACCCGAAAGGGCGGTCCAGGCAAAAGTTAGGGATCAAAGCGTACGACTATGTCCTGTCATCTTGTCACCTGCCTACCAGAAGAAGGTTTGTCCATCAACAACTATCAGCACCCCACAAGGGCCTCCCCCATAGAAACAGGGGCAATAAAGAGTGGTCTAAGCAATCTGATTGTTCTATCCTCCAAGGTATCAGGGTAGGTTCCGTTGAAGAACATAACCAATACAGTTCAATACTTCCCCAGGAGAGTCCAATCCAGTGTCCCTAGGAAAGTTGGAATTTATCTCCCCAAGCAGTAAGCCTATCCCCAGTAGATTCTGGAAGCTTATCCCTCGCAGAACACGAACACGTCGTCCGGCTTGATTTAAAGAGTTATTTCCTTAATAGGATATAACTGGGTTATCCTCAGCCAAAAGCCACGGAAAGAGCGTCCTCGACGAAGTCTTCTTACCCCAGCGAAGTACATCAACACTTCCAACAACAAGGGTATCCCCAGCAAATTATTATCAACACTCAGCAAGGCATCCCTCTTCCCACAGAGTATTGCTTCCCAGCATGGTCGCTAGAGTATCTTTTCTCCCCGCAAAATCTTCCATTTGCCAAGTTTATTCCGCAACGGAGTCATCTTCTCCTACCGGTATTCTTGCAGTTATCATCCCCAGGGGAAGCAAAATCTATTCTTCAACAGCAGCCCAGGAGTGACTTCCCGGCACCCGTCAAGGATTTACTTTCCTAGACGAAAAACACATTCATAAAACATCACATACATCATTATAGCATGCATAGACGCATCATATCACCCCAATCTCATTCATTTTTGAGAACATCATGATATCATGAATGTCATACATTATGACATTGCATACAACTAACTCGTTACTTTTTCAGGAAAGAACGATCAACAGATAAAAGTCTTTACCTTTTGAAGTAGAAGACGCCTAAGGTTCTCTCATCGTCCCGTTGAGGTAGTAATCGCCCAAGGTTCTCTCATCGTCACGTTGAGGTAGTAATCGCCCAAGGTTCTCTCATCGTCCCGTTGAGGTAGTAATCGCCCAAGGTTCTCTCATCGTCCCGTTGAGGTAGTAATCGCCCAAGGTTCTCTCATCGTCCCGTTGAGGTAGTAATCGCCCAAGGTTCTCTCATCGTCCCGTTGAGGTAGTAATCGCCCAAGGTTCTCTCATCATCCCGTTGAGGTAGTAATCGCCCAAGGTTCTTTCATCGTCCCGTTGAGGTAGTAATCGCCCAAGGTTCTCTCGTCGTCCCGTTGAGGTAGTAATCGCCCAAGGTTCTCTCATCGTCCCGCTGAGGTAGTAATCGCCCAAGGTTCTCTCATCGTCCCGTTGAGGTAGTAATCGCCCAAGGTTCTCTCATCGTCCCGTTGAGGTAGTAATCGCCCAAGGTTCTCTCATCGTCCCGTTGAGGTAGTAATCGCCCAAGGTTCTTTCATCGTCCCGTTGAGGTAGTAATCGCCCAAGGTTCTCTCGTTGTCCCGTTGAGGTAGTAATGGCCCAAGGTTCTCTCATCGTCCCGCTGAGGTAGTAATCGCCCAAGGTTCTCTCATCGTCCCGTTGAGGTAGTAATCGCCCAAGGTTCTCTCATCGTCCCGTTGAGGTAGTAATCGCCCAAGGTTCTCTCATCGTCCCGTTGAGGTAGTAAGCGCCCAAGGTTCTCTCATCGTCCCGTTGAGGTAGTAACCGCCCCAGATTCAGGCATCACATCATTATCAACAAAAACCTTTTAAAAAAAGTGCTAGACTCGATTCCTGTATCTCGCCAGGGCACGTCTGAAGAGTTTAAAGATTCAGCTCCTGTAACCAGTCAGGACATATCTATACCAAGCACCTGAAAACCAACTCTTGCAACGTGTCAGGTACTCTTTTTTCTTTTGCAGGTATGCAGGTTCTCGCTAAGGAATCTCTTACGCAATCAACATCCAGATGGCATCTATAAGCCCATCATCCTATTCATCAACCTCTAAATGGCATCTATAAGCCAATTCCACCATCACTGCTACTATGTGAGCGCAAATTTCTGGGCACTCTAGTGTTCAATCATCTTCCACCTTCGGATTACGAAAGGCACGTCAGCCAATCTGCATCCTCAGGTCTAAGAAGATTGAACAGGGGCAACTGTTGTACCCCAAAATTTGCCCTCCCATATTCTCCAAGAAATTGCCAAGTCAAGCTGCAAAAACCCCCAAGGGTTGCACAGTCAAAGACCTCCTATATAGTCAAAACTAGGGTTTGTGTTCTGATCAAGAAAATGAAGTTTTCAAAGGTCCAATCAAGTCCTATATGCTTACAAATATGGTCAAGTATCCTCATATCAATTTTCAAGACATTCAGCTCAAAATTGCACAGTCAAAACCCTAAATTGCACTACAGTCAACTGTAGGGGCAAAATGGTCATTTGACAGTCAAAAGTTCAAATTCTTGGTCAACATATCATTTTGAAGCCACAAACATCATTTGATCAATGCTTGATCATGATTCTCAAAATTTGGCTCAGAAATCATCAAGATGCAAAAGTTTCCTTATTTGGATAGCTGAAAAAGTCAACTGAAATTGACCAGGGCATAACTTTCACATGGATTATCAGAAAAATTCCATCCAAAGCTCATTTTGAAGAGAAAGACATTTCCTACAACTCATCTTCATACTTCAAGTCCAAGAAATGCTCTCACAAAAAGTTATCAATTTCAACATTATAGGTCATTTTCAAAAGTCAACAAAAAGGGACTTTAAGTCAAAGGCCATAACTTGAGATTGGTAAATCAAAATGACATGGGACCAAAGGCATTGGTTAGAAGACTCAAATACCTTTCCAAAATGTCCAAGAACATGAGAAAAGCTTAAAAATTGAGCAAGTTATGCCTTGTGGAAGTTGGGAAATTTTTGGATATTTTGAAAAGTCAACATTGATTCAAATGACCTAAAATTGCTAATGGGCCCATTTTTCTTCCATGATTCATCATCCATGACACATGCACGACCACTTGGCCCAAAGGGAAGTATTTTCTCATTTTTTATTTATTTATTTGAATTTTTATTTATATTAATTCATTTAAATCAAATTAAATATAGGAAAAATACTAACCTAAGTTTTCAAATCTTTTTGTACATATTTCAGCCTCAAGATTTCGTGCCTAAGTCAATAAGGAAAGATTTGGAGCAAATTGATCATAATTGGCACAAGAACACATGGAAAAGATATGAAAAAGATCCTTAGAAAATCAATTATCAAAAACAATGAATGCCATGGATTTGATTGGTTTTTGTTAACCTAATAGACTCACTACATATGACTGATCATAAACCTAATCATGCTAGACACTAAGCTGCGCTCATAGGCCATTGACAAACTTGAAATTTCTCCAAAGAAAGTCAAAACTGAAATCATCTTTACAAGGCGATTCAAGGCACGAAAACTATTCCAATAGCTTCCTTGGAGATTACTGGACATATTCCAATCAAAAGCATCAAAGATAACCTCTTGAAACGCTGTACAGAAGTCCCACTTTTCTTACTTTTTTGCATAATCGTATTTTGATTTTCAAGCACAATCATTGCATTTTTCTTATGGATTATTACTCATTGATGGATTCTGATGCTAACTGTACAATTTAATTGTGTTTTTGTGCACTCAATGCGATTTCACCATATTTGAGTTTTAGGGTTTGCAGAGCTTAGAATTAGGGCTTTTGAAATAAGGCAAAATTGGAGGACGAGACCAAGGCCATTGGATTCAACACATTTGGACGAACAGAAACCAGCCGTCGCGATCAATTTATAGGGCCTTATGGCCTGTTCGCTATTTTTTCATATGTCACTTTCTGCAACGGTGTGAAAACCGTTGTCTAATGTTTGTATATTTCAGAAAATAAAAAGGCCATGAAGAAGATGATTACGTGGGATGCACCGATTGGAATGTTCAAATATCGCGCGCGTTTACCCACTAACGCGTAGTTTCATGTTATGTTATTTGTTATTTATTTATTTAACAAAAAGGTTCAGTGGCTCAGTTGGCAAGCGTTGATTGTGTTGACATCCAAGACCTGGGTTCGAGTCCCAGGTCTGTATTATTTCCCATATTATTTTGCAAACTACGTTCCCATGCAGTGCCGGTATTAAGACGCATCATATGCCCCAGATCAAGCCTTGCCACGTCCATCTGGAGATCTAATCAAAGGCCAAGAGTCAAAGAACACGTTGTGCCCTGGTCAAAGTGCTAACACGCTACTCAAAAAAAGCCAATGGACCTGAAGCTTGTTGGGCCAAATTACTGGATCAAAACCTCCTATTTGGGACTTCCACCCCCCCTGGTTTGCAATTTTCTATCTTTTTCTCATATTTTATTTTTTCAATTATTATTTTATTTGCTTTATTGTTTTGATTTAATTAATTATTTTTACAAAATACAAAAACATCATAAAAAAATCAGAAAAGACAAAAAAACATAATAAATATTTTATTTTAATATTTTCTTGTAAATAAATGCATGTAAATTGATTAGCTTAAATTAGGGTTTCTTTTAATTTTAATTTTAATTCTTTTAATAACAAAAATACGAAAATATAGAATTAGGTTTAATTAATTTTTATTCCTTTTTAATTTTTCTTTTGTCACAAATAATATTATTTATTTTATTTATTTTCATAATTAAAATTGTACATAAAAAATTAGGTTTAATTTAGGTTAAATTTTAATATTTTCATAATAAATTTAAAAGCCACTAGAATTAGGGTTTGCATTTTATTTTAATTTTAATTAATTCTTTCTTTTTCTCTTAAATCATAAAATACTAAAAATACCAAAAACATTTTCTTTTAATTTTAATTTTTATTCCTCATTAACTTTAATTTTTTGCAAAAGGGTCCAACGCCCACGTTCGTAGATTCTCGTTAATTCGCATATGTATTTTGTCGTTTAAATAATTATGTATCTCTCCCAAAGCCGTGTAATTTAATTTCTCGCACTTTCACTTTACTTTACTTCTTTATTTTCTGTCAAATCGGGTCCTGGATTAAATTTGGCGATGTGGACCCGCGCCTTTGTAATAGTTTAGGAACTTTATATTTCTCGCAATTTTTAACTATTAATAATGACATGCAGGAATGAATAAAAATAAAAACAAACGCATAGATCACTTTGACATGAACAAGATAAATGCAAATGCACATGACACACAAATCACACACCACCCCTAGGGTACGCCTCACTGTTGCCTTGCCCTTCGAAAGGTGATCGTCGAGTAGAGGATGTTTTAGTAAGTCCTCATGATCCAGGAACCTGGCATGAGGGTAGCTTCTAAGGTGTCTTCCTATTGCTCCGGTGATCACCATGTCCCGAACCTCGAATTGACCCGAACACCTCCAACGGTGGTTCTACCTACCTCTCAATGGTGGAATGGCACTACTTTAAGGACATTTACACAGACGACTTCCTTAGGGTAGGTAGACGACTCTAGATACTTGCTCTAATTTCAAAACAAACTCAAAAACTCTTTTCACACCGACACATTTTCAAAAGCTTTCAAAAGCAATTTTTTCAAACACTCTTGAGGACCGATACAAGAGTCGAACTGGAATTTTCAAAGAAACTTTTTAAAAACCCACAGTTGAAAAGCAAACAAACCATTTTGAAAACACAAATGAGCAAGTATCTAAGAGCCCATGGATAACCATGGATAGAAAGGGTGCTAACACCTTCCCTTTCTATAACCTACCTCCCGAACCGAGAGCAATCTCTTTAAGGAATTTTTCTGTGCTTTTGTCCTTTCCATTTGGAGAAAATAAAAGATGGTGGCGACTCTTGCTTCCGCGACATTTCGCGAACCAGCGTTAAACAGTCAGTTCCAGATCCACCGATCACAGTATGCCCATTGGAATGGGTGCCAAAAGTGCCTTCATGTAATCCAGCCATGATCCTTTCAGCTTCAACCTTGTCTACGCACTGAAGTAATACGGAGTCATGGTTGTGTTTGTAAAGAATGCCATTACTAAGGAAGAATTTAGCAGAGAATCTCCTTAAGAACTTCTTATCATTGACTGAAGCTCCTTCTGGTTATTCTTGAGCCTCGAGATACCTCTTGACTTCGTGAAACCAAGGCTGGTCCACTACTTCCTCAATATTAATCTCGTGACAGTGTGCTGGTTCATCCCTTAGTTCAATGGTGATCTGGGGAGCCTCATTATCCCATTTAAGTTTAAACATAGATCACATTGTGGCTAGTGCGTCGGCTAGCTGATTTTCTTCTCACGGGAAGTGCTCGAAGGTAATCTTCTCAAAATGTGGGAGCAACGTCAAAACATGTTCTTTGTAAGGGATAAGGTTAGGGTGTTTGGTGTCCTATTCCCCTTTGATCTGGCTAATAACCAAAGCTGAATCTACGAATACATTCAAAGATTTGATCCCTAAGTCTATGGCAGCTTTGAGACCAAAGATGCACGCTTCGTATTCCGCCATGTTATTTTTATAATTGAAGCAGAGTCTTCCCGTAAATGGAGTATGACATCCTTCTGGAGATATGAGTACAACACCAATACCATTGCCGAGTGCGTTAGATGCCCCATCAAAAACTAGGGTCCATCAGGATCCTTGTTCAGGTCCGTCATATGGTCTGGATTCTTCATAGTCGTTTACCATCTTGATGTCCTCATCTGAGAATTCGAACTTCATGGACTGGTAGTCTTCTACATCTTGGTGAGCAAGGTGATCAGCTAGTACACTGCCTTTTATTGCTTTTTGGGTAGTATACTGTATGTCATATTCTGTTAGGATCATCTGCCATCTCGCTATTCTCCCAGAGAGTGCAGGTTTCTCGAAGATGTATTTTATTGGATCAATTTTAGATGTCAACAGAGTAGTATGAGTCATCATATACTATCTTAGCCGGCGAGCAGCCCATGCCAGAGCGCAACAAGTTTTCTCGAGCAGTGAATATCTTGTTTCATAGTCGGTAAACTTTTTGCTCAGGTAATAAATAGCGTGCTCTTTTCCGCCAGACTTGTCATGCTGCCCCAACACACATCCCATTGAATTTTCCAACACGGTCAAATACATAATCAACAGTCTTCCCTCGATTGGTGGCATCAAAACAGGAGGCTCTTGCAGGTACTCTTTGATCTTGTCGAAAGCAGTTTGGCATTCATCATTCCATTTGACTACTTGATCTTTCTTCAATAGTTTGAAGATTGGTTCACATGTAGCTGTCAGGTGAGAAATGAATCTGGTAATGTAGTTCAAACGTCCCAAGAACCCTCTGACTTCTTTTTCAGTACGAGGAGCAGGCATCTCTTGTATTGCTTTCACCTTAGCAGGATCTACTTCAATACCCTTATTGTTGACGACAAAGCCTAGGAGCTTACCAGACCTTACTCCAAACATGCATTTATTTGGGTTCAACCTCGGCTTGTACTTCTTTAGTCTCTCAAAGAGTTTTTGTAGATGGTCAAGATGTTCTACTTCTGTTTGAGATCTAGCTATCATGTCGTCCATATAGACCTATATTTCATGATGTATCATGTCATGAAATAAAGCTACCATGGCACTTTGATAGGTTGCCCCAGCATTCTTCAGTCCGAATGACATCACCTTGTAGAAGAAAGTGCCCCACTGTGTGACAAATGTTGTTTTCTCCATGTCCTCGGGCGCCATTTTTATTTGGTTGTAACCTGAGAAACCATCCATGAAGGAAAACACTTTGTGTTGTGCAGTATTGTCAACTAGGATGTCAATGTGGGGAAGTGGGAAATCATCCTTAGGGCTTGCCCTATTCAAATCTCGGTAGTCCATGCACATTTGTACCTTGTCGTCCTTCTTGGGAACGGGAACAAAATTGGTAACCCATTGAGGATAGGAGGTGACGGCCAAGAATCCAGCATTGAATTGCTTCATGACTTCAGCTTTAATCTTCTATGACATATTCGGTCGCGTTCGATGGACCTTTTATTTTACTGGTAGACAATCCTCTTTTGTAGGTAGATGATGTACCCCAATATCTGCATCAAGTCCTGGCATGTCTTCATACGACCAGGTAAAGACCTTAACATACTCATGTAGAAACTAAATCAGACGCTCTTTGACACTCGGTTCCAGATTGGCACCCACCTTGACCTCTCTTTTGTCTTCTTCGGTACCCAGGTTGATTGTGTCCACTGGTTCCTCGTGGAGTTGAATGGTTCTCTCTTCTTGTTGTAGTAATCTGGCAAGTTCCCATAGTACTTCACAATCTTCCCCACCTTCGTCTTAGGCTTGGTAGATTAGATTTTCAGAGTCACAGAAAGCCATAGTAGAACCGTTATCCATGGGATCCCGAATGGATATAGACCTGCATTGTGAGTGTGAGTGCGTGTAAGGGTATAACTATCTTTGAAAGAAATAAAAATGTAAAAAGAAAAATAATAAGCGCAAAGTTTGTATGCAAAACATCCATGATTCATTGATGTCATATGGAAATGAGATAATAACCCTTACAAATGGACCATTATGCCTTAGGTAAGACACAAGGTTTTAAGAGTTCGAATTGTTTTAATATTACAGATCCAACAAAATGTAAAGACAAATTACTGTGGGATAAAAGTGATCGGGACGAAATATCTAGCCTCCCAGTTGTTGAGCCCTCCAATGACAGTTGGGAAGATCCAATCCTCCAGGTTGCAACCATCTCCATCATCCTCTACTGCGTTGACTTCACGGTTGTTGATCTTTAGGGGTGGTCCTCCAACACGAGTGCGGCGTACAACCTTCTGAGCACCTGAAGTGAAACCTAAGCCAAACTTGTCTGACTTGTATGGGATATCGGGATTTGTCCCCAGATAGTGCACCCACCTTCTTCTATTACGGCCTTGTAATCCTTCAAATATGATGTTGTACCCCAAAATTTTCCCTCCCATTTCCTTAACATTTTCTCATCACGAGACCCTTGGAGCTCAAGATCAAGCTAGGGTTTGCTCTGCTCAAGACCCCTCCTTGCACTGTTGACCCAAATTAGGGTTTGAGTTTGCACAAAGATGTTTTGACCTAAAATGCCAAAGATGACTTTCATGCTTCATGTTGGACTCACAAGTTTATCCATACCAAGTTTCAAGCCTTGATTCCAATCTTTGCCCAGTCAATTGGACAGTTGACCTAGAAATCAGTTGTATTGGGGAAAAAGTCAACTGTGGTCAATTGACAGTCAAACCTCATGATTTTTTACCCTCGTCAACATTATGAACTCATATGAACCATTTGGTCAAGTTTGGATCACAATTCCACAGGAAATTTGATCAGATCACCAAAAGGGCAAAATGGTCATTTTTAGGGTTTTGACTGCACAAAGGCAATTTTTGACTGTTTGACCTAGCCAATGGCAAACCAAGCTCACATATGGACTCAAGGACCCAATGGCATTTTCTTGACATGTTCAACAAGTTCAAAAGATCCCAAATGCATAAGATTGACAGATGAATTTTCCAGTCAACTGAGCAAAATTTGACTGTATACTGAAAAGTCAAACTTTGATTTTTTGGTCAAAATCAAGTGCCAAGATTCATTTTTCATCAAGACATGTCAAATTATGAAACTTGTTCATCAAGAAATCAAAAATTACAAATTAGGATTAAAATGAAGAAATTTCATAACTTAGAAAATTTTCAAAGTTATAAAATTTCCTAATTTTTTCCTAACTTTGTCCCACCTTTTCATCAAGATACATTTGGATTCAAACAAAACTCAAAACATGAAAGTTATATTCCATTGAAAAATATACAACTTTGATTCACAAAGTTTCCTCAAAAGAAGCTTGTAGCTCAAGTTATGATTTTTGAAACAAGGGTGCAAAACATTCTTAACTTAGAAAATTTTTGACCTATTCTAGGCAGGATTTTTGCCCAACTTCATGGCCACTTTTCACATGCTTCCACTTGGAATTTCAACTTGAATTACAAAGATGGATTGTAGTACACATTCCAAGCTTTCCAAATTGTCCAATAAATTCTCAAACACCCTTGTGGATAGGTAGAATCGAATTGGCAAAGTTGGGCAAAAGTCACTTTGTTCATGGCCAAATTACATGTTCATAACTTTGCATTTTCAAACTCAGCATGGTCCAAGCTAGGTTACAGGCCTCTAATCCCTTTCTTACTCAATAATTCAATGCTAAACCATTGTGCCAAGATGTTATTTGGTGAATTTGGTCTTTACATGAAGGATTAGTCTTAAAATGGAAAAAGCATTTTATCTATTCTTGTAAAGTTACACTTTATGTCAAGTTTACAATCTAAGAGGTACAAAGCAAATCTCTGAGGCACAAAGGTATGGACATATCCCACTGATCAAGACTAACATTTGCAGCATGCTTGAGGGGCCTGTGGTAGCCTACAACCTAACTTGGCATTTTTGACTTAAGAAGGAAGAAACTTGGCATTTTTAACATCATCTCTCATTGCTGCAACAACTAGCCAAAGCAAACTTCTTGAACACTTTCCAAATATCAAACCTGACCTGAAACACGAGCCAACCACCTTCAATACCTCCCTAAACATCAAAACACCATTTTGCTGCACAAAACAGGGCATAGGTTGCAGTTTGAATCCCACAGTCCATTCCTATCGTGCGTTTTGGCTGAAACCTTTTCAAACACACTCCCTAACATCCATTGAAGTTATTCCAAGGATTAAACTGGAACTGTAACAGCCATAGCCAAGTGTGCCATTTTCATTTTTCATCTGTGCAGGTTGACTTCTGTAGCTTGATTCAGAAGGATTCAGAGCAAGCCAAGCATATAGGAAGCATCCCTGGACCTCAGGTAAGTTGTACAAGTCCTCACACTGCATTGGAAGTACCTCCATTGTTGCACACGATTCAAGCTGAACAGGTAAGTTTTTGAACTTCTATCTCTCTATCCAGGCATAGTTAGGCTTAAGTTTGTGAAGAAAGCATGTTCTAATCATAGCCCTGAAGCCATCCATATAGTTACTTTTCATTTATATTGTGTATGCTAAGAGTATTTTGAACCTGAACATTAGGAAAAAGTTAGGTCAGGAATTGGGGGAGAAGAAATTCTCTCTCATTTCTGAGAGTTAGATCAAGTTCTTTATATGTATGGATTCGTGGTTTGATGCCCTACATTTTTTATGTTATAAGTTTTTGTTAAAAGTCAAAGGATCAAGAGATAGCGGGGACAATGGAAAACGCGCGTTTTTTTGTGTTTGAAGGTGCTGGAGGTTGAAGACAACCACTTTTGGGCTGGGCCTGTTTTGCTTTGCTGTTTACACCACTTTTTCACACATACACCCCCCTGGACCATTGTATGATATACTTGTCATTTTTGATTTTTTTCTTTTTTGATTTTGATTTTATATTTTTATCCAAACATGAAAAAACACTAAAATTATTTTTCTCACATTTTTTGCATTTTTATTTGGATTTTATTTGTTTTATTTTGAACTTGTACATAAATAAACAAAATACCTTTTTTTATTCAAAATACAAAAATAATACAAAATACATTTTTATTTTCTGATTTCATTTTATTTTATCTTTTGAAAATATTTTCTAAAAAAATATATACCTTTTTTTTGTAAATAATAAATATTTTATTTTTGTATATATTTATTATATTTAATACATAATATAAATATTTATATATTTATTAGAATATTTAGGATAAAAATACAAAATAATATATTTTTATTTTTATTAATATTTAACCTCAAAAATCACTTTTTTTTACAATATACTTCCTTTTTATTTATTTTTTGTATATAATTAACAAACATTGTATATAATAAATCATTAATACCTTTTATTTGCTAAATTATGGTTTTGCCCTAAACATGAAAAATACCCAAAAATTAACTTTTTATTTTTGTTTATTTGTCACATGAAAAATACTTTTTTACATACATATAAAAAATCATTTTTTGCATCTTGCATATTTATTGTATTTTATTTAATTATTGTACAATTAATATTTGTATATCCAATTTGGATTGTAATAGCTTAGATTTTAATTTCTTGCTAAATATCCCCATTTGAACATTTGTACCCCCCATCCCATGATTGTGTTGTAATAATTTAGGATTTTATTTTTTGCATTTAAAAGCTTTCTAAATATGCCATGATAGACTTAGGGTTTGTATGCAAAAATCAACCAAACAAATAGCTTGACCTAATTCAAAGATAACAAAGCATGAAAATGGACAACATCAATCACACTTGCACCCCTAGGGTTACTCCACTTGTTGCCTTCAATAATGGGCCATGTTGCATGTTGAGTTTCTTTGGCAAAACAAAACAATATCAAATGATCATAGTCCCTCGATGACGCTTTCGAAAGTTGCCTAAAAATGATCATAGTCCCTTAAAGGAAAAGTTGCCAAAGACACTTGGCACCATTGCAATAATGGTCTAAACGATGACCCGCGCCCGTCCCGTTAAACATCCTAACACAAGATTGTCCACCAAATACAATGGTGGAACAAAATTGTTAAAAGGGTTAAAACATAGGAAAAATCTTTGAGAAATTTAGGGTAGATAGCTCTTGGTTACTTGCCAACTTGCAAAACAAAAACACTTGCCTATTTTTTCAAAACCACACATCACAACACACTTTCAAAACAACTTTCAAAAACATTGAAAACTTTTCAAAAGATATACACCTTTGTATACATCCAAACATGGGTCATTACAAAGGTTGCCACAACAAATGGCTTCTTTTCAAAACATTTTCAAACCCACACACAAAGCACCATTTCAAACAATTGAAAATGCAAGGCAAGTGATCTAAGCAAGTAACTAAGAGCCCATGGATAACCATGGATAGAAAGGGTGCTAATACCTTCCCTTTCTATAATCTACTCCCCGAACCCAAGAAAACATCTCAAAGGTTTTTTGCTGTGCTTTTTAACCTTTCCTTAGGATAAAATAAAAAGTCGATGGCGACTCTTGCTCAACCGAAACATTTGCGAAAACAAACGCAAAACCTCAAGTCAGTTCTCCCACCGTATCACAGAACTGGCGACTCTGCTGGGGAGACTTTTAAAGTGGAGTAACCTTAGGGATTAGATCACCCTCTTGCATGACTAATTGTTTGCTTTGATTGCTTTATATATTGGCTCTCTTGTTTGGGTTTGAAATCCTACACCCGGATTTGGGGAAACATTCATAGATAGCAATACATTGTGGAAACTGTGCGGGGTATACCGACACGGTCAAAGCAATAGCTATATTAGTGTGACATATTTGTGAGTACCGGTAACCCTTAAGTTCAATCAAGGAGAGTACGGGGCCGCTGAGTGATGTCACTAAGCACTAATGACCTAGAACCTTACTTGACCATCTTGGCCTTTCAATAGGGGTAGTGAGATGACCGGCTTTGGTGCAGTCTGATGTTGGTAGATACTCGATACTACACTCATTGAGGGTTATTTTCTTGGAATATTTTGGTCGCTAGTTAAGTGGCTAAACCAAAACAATGAACATGGAAAACAATCCAATGATATTGAGCTCCTTAGAACCCGGTTACTATTTATAGGACAGGTTTTTAAGCCAACTACACTCAAGAGGGTACTTACCTATGAAACCCCATGCAAGCCTGAAACTAGGGTTTGGTGTGAATGGCTTGTACATATGTTTTGTGCATACATCATGAACATCATAAAGCATCATATGCATTCACTAACCATTTCAAGGGTTTGGATCTTCATCTTTGTTCTTGTTTTGTAGGTCATGGAAATTCTTCACAGGAAAACTATCCAAGTCAACCTTGTGAGAATCCCTCCTCAACTCAAGGAGCTCACATCCAGAATTCCTGAAAGCTCTCCCTTCAGTGAAAGACATGGTAGACTGCTCAGCCTAGTCAACACCAGCATTGAAGAGGACATGGTAAAGGTGTTGTTACAGTTCTTTGACCCCCTTCACCACTGTTTCACTTTCCCCGACTACCAATTGGTGCCCACTTTGGAGGAATTTTCTCAACTCTTGAGAATTCCTATTCTTAATCAACTACCCTACAACGGTACGGAAAAATAACCAAAGCCTGAAGATGTTGCTCAAGCCCTAAACTTGCAACCATCTGACATCAAGGGGCATTGGGAAACTAAAAGCGGTGTCAAAGGCTTCTTGGCAAAATTCTTGTTTGAGAAGGCACAAGAGTGTTGGAATTCATTGGATCTACAAGCCTTTGAAGAAATTGTGGCACTCCTTATTTATGGGTTGGTCTTGTTCCCAAATCCTGACCAGCTTGTAGATGTCAACGCCGTCAAAATCTTCTTATCCAGAAATCCAATACCAACATTGCTTGGGGACATTCTTCACTCATTTTACACACGAACAATGAGAAAGAGGGGTGTTCTCATGTGTTGTACTCCTCTCCTTGCAAGGTGGTTTATTTCGCACCTTCCACAATCTGTCTTGAAGAATGACCAAGGATTAAGGTGGTCACAACGGTTGATGACCCTCACTCACTCTGATGTACATTGGTGCTCTCGGTCCAGAGAAAATGTCATCATCGTCGATCATTGTGGAGAGTTCCCTAATGTTCCATTGCTTGGCATTAGAGGAGGCATTACCTACAACCCTTGTCTAGCCTTGAGACAATTTGGATATGCACGGAGGGATGGCCCTCATGACATGTTGATTCCTGACCTAGTTTTTGACTTCGACAACGATGCGCAAGGACTTCGCCAAAGATTCATCAGAGCTTGGAGGATGCCTAACAAGGTAGACAGCAAGACACTGGGGCACAAGAACTCCATCCCTCTTGAGCCTTATCTCAAGTGGGTACGAACCCGAGCCCAAAGTCTAATGATGCCTTACCCTCATGTTCTCCCTATGATTAAAGAGCCCGTTAAGGAAGGAGAGGTTCCCTACACCATCCTATATCCTGACATGCCTACATCGTGGGAGGAGATGCAGAAGAGTTAGATCCAACTCAAGGAGGAACGGAACACTTTTGAAGCCAGCTTCTACGCCAGTGAGAAGAAGGTTTTGGAGCTTACCCGCCGACTCCACGAGGAAGAGACCCTCAACACCTACATCGCACCAAAGAGGATGCGCAACGTCTTTTTACCTTGAGAAGTTTTTTGTAATATTTGGCCCATGGGGCATTTATGTACTGACAAATTTCTTCTTATTAATATGACGTGCGTTCTTTTTGTTTGCAACAATTTTGAATTTGCTAAATCCTTGAATACATTGCATACATAAGCATATCATTCATCATGCGCATAAGCAGGTCTCCACACCAGGTTTCCTTATCTTTCTGCTGTTTATTTCAGTAAGATGGATCTCGAACAGACGGTCAAGGACTTGCAGTCTCAGAACTCACAGTTTCAACATCTTCTGATGACCTTGGCTAAGAGTCAGGAGGATCTAAAAGCCCTACTTGGGAACAAAGAGCAAGTGAAAAAGAAGAAGAAAAGAATCGGGGTGGCTACCCTAGGAAGAAGGTTTGAGGGTGAAGCCAGAAGAGTTCTTGAATTTCCCCCTACTTCTGAAGAAGGAACCAGTAAAGGAAAAGGGGATGCGGTGCCATCTGAATCAGAAGTTGAAGAAGAGGAGGCTGAGGAAGACGAGGACTACTCTGAGCAACAATACCCACCCGCCGACGACAAGTACAAGGGTTTGGAAGACAGGTTGGCAGCTTTGGAACTGCAGAGAGTTCTCGGCTTAGATTTCGAAGATTTGGGATTAGTTGCTGGAATTGTGATCCCCCCGAAGTTCAAAGTGCCAATTTTTGCAAGATATGACGGGCTGTCCTGCCCGAAGATGCATCTCAGATCATATGTAAGGAAGATCCAACCTTACACTGCAGACAAGAACTTATGGATCCACTTCTTTCAGGATAGCCTTTCAGGGGCCCAACTCGAATGGTTCTATCAGCTGGATGGAGCCAGTATTCGAAACTGGGAGGACTTGGCTACTGCGTTTTATAAACAGTATCAGTACAATTCTGACCTCTCTCCCACGCGTACCCAACTCCAGGGTATGTCACTGGGAACGGGCGAAGGATTCAAGGAGTATGTGCAAAAATGGAGGGACCTGGCTGGCAGGGTGCAGCCACCGCTGACTGACCGTGAACTTGTTGACATGTTCCTGGGGACCCTGTCCGGTCCATTCTTCAACCATGTGATTGGTAATTCTTCTGCTGGGTTCACAGATCTGATCTTGACTGGTGAGAGGATAGAAGCTGGTATCAAGTCGGGGAAGATACAGAAAGGTGCCTCCTCGAGTACTGAAAAGAAGCCCTTCAAGAAGGAAGCCAGTGCTGTTTATGGTCCAAGAAGACAAAATAAGTCAGAACACCGCCAAGCTGTCAATGCATTGGTAATTTCAAAGCCTGCAGCTGCTCCTCAACAGTATAACCAACCAAGGGGTGAGAGACCCAAAAGGCAGTACACTCGACTTAGCATGACCCTGTCTCAGATTTTGCCGCAACTACTGTCAACCAATCTGGTAACTGTCAAAGAAGCTCCGAAGGTAGTGAACACAGCTTCTCTAAAATACAACCCCAACGCCCGTTGCGCTTATCACTCTGATAGCCCGGGGCATACTACGGATGATTGCTGGGCTCTGAGGAATAAGGTTCAGGACCTTATTGATGCTAAAGAAATACAGTTTGAGGCGCCCGAAAGGCCCAATGTTGTAACTGCTCCCATGCCCCAGCATGGAGTGAATGCTGTGGAAGAAGACCGATATGTAGCCTCCGTGGAAGAGATTGTTACTCCGTTGATGACTGTCAAGAGGAACCTGTTGCTAGCCGGTTTATTTCCGGGATGTAGTAAAGGTTGTCGTCTATGTGCTGTTTCACCTGCTGGTTGTCCCTTGCTGAAGTCAGGTATCCAAAGCCTGATGGATAGCAAAGAAATCTTGTTCGAGAAGATTGTTGTTCCTGCTATCCCCACCGAAGAAGTTTCTATTGTCACTATTTTCAACAAACCTCCCAAGGCTCCTTCGAAGAAGCCTGTCAAAATCATGTCCACTCAGAAGATTGCTCCTATCATCATTACTGTTCCGGGGCCCCTCCCTTATACATCCGACAAAGCTGTCCCATGGCACTATGGGGCAGATGTTTATGTTCTTGGAGTAAAGCAAGAGTTCGATACAAGTACCGGCGTCAGTAACATCACTGGGCCTGCCAAAGGTTACTCGCAGTGGTAGGCTGTTCTCACCAGATATTGCGCCACCAGCTATTCAGAGACCTCTTGTCATCACACCTACAAGTGTGTCTGCTTCCCTTCCTGATCAAGTTCCTGTTTCTACCCCTGCTGCCGAGTCATCTGACGCTCGGGGCAAAGGGATTGCTACTGATTTGCCTGCCCTGACGGAGACACCAAAGACAACCAATGTTGAAGCTTCCCAACAAGAGATAGAAGAGATTCTCAAGATTATCAAGAAGAGTGATTTCAATGTAGTTGAGCAGTTGGGACACACCCCATCAAAAATTTCTATGCTATCACTGTTGTTGTGTTCAGAGGCCCATGCCAAGGCCCTGATTTCCTTCCTGAAGACGGCCCATGTGCCACAAGAAATGTCTGCTGATCAATTTACCGATTGTATGGCCAACTTGACTGCTGATAATGGTTTGGGCTTCTCTGACGCCGATTTGACTGCCAAAGGAAAGAACCATAACGACGCCCTGCATGTCTCCATTGAATGCAGGGGCACTACTCTTGCCCATGTGTTGGTAGACACCGGTTCTTCATTGAACGTATTGCCCAAGAAGGCCCTAGACAGGTTGGATTGTGAGGGTTTGGAGCTCAAGCCTAGCAACATTGTTGTCCGAGCCTTTGACGGTTCGAAAAGGATGGTACATGGGGAAGTTGACATTCCAATCAGGGTTGGTTCTCAAGTTTTTGATTCTACTTTCTATGTGATGGATATCCGACCATCCTATTCTTGTTTGCTGGGTCGTCCATGGATCCACAAGGCTGGAGCTGTGACCTCCACACTACATCAGAAGCTTAAGTACCCGGTCAGGGGGAAGATTGTTACAGTTCAGGGGGAAGAAGAATATATGGTCAGCCACCTCAACTCGTTCCGGTACATAGAGATGGATGGGGAGTTCATTGAGACCCCCTTTCAACACTTTGAAGAGGTGCCTCAGACACTGGCATCAGCTGAAACTGTGATTGAAGACCCTCCTTTGAAGATGGCTTCCTTAAAGGATGCCCGGGTTGTGATTGAGAAGGGTGAGTGTGCAAACTGGGGCCGACTTCCTGACTTCACTCCAAAGACTGACAAGTTTGGGTTGGGTTTCACTGCAGAGGCTCAGAGGGATGTTCGTAAGGCAGGGATTGGAAAACCTCCTGTGTTCATCACCAACCCGGGAGTAAATGCTATTGAAGACGACATGGAGGAATCTGAATTCGACAGCTGGATCTACCCAACAACCGACAATGGACCAAGCAACTGGACTGCGAAAGACTTCACACCTATTACTTTTGTCACTCAGTAATGAACTCTTTTGTTTTTCAATTTGTAACAAACAATGTGTTGAAACTTTTATGGCTCGGTGTCCTACCCGGGGCACCGTGGCTTCATTTGTGAGGGCTTTTGTGTGTCATTTTCATATATCATCAATAAAAACATTGGACGTTTGTTGCATTTCAAAATCTTGCGCTCCTTTTCTTTCTTTATTATATATTGCAAAACAGCTATATTTACACACACTCACCTATACAGGTTCCAATCCACTCTGGATCTCACTGGTAACGACTCTGCTACTGCCAGTTATGACTTCGAAAATCCGATCAACTTAGCCGAAGACGAAGGTGAAGATGATTGCGAAGTGCCTGGTGAACTTGCAAGACTGCTACTCCAGGAAGAGCGGGCCATTCAGCCCCATGAAGAGCATGTGGAAACGGTAAATCTGGGTACTGAGACAGACAGAAAGGAAGTCAAGATTGGTGCCAATCTAGAGCTCAGTGTGAAGCAACGGTTGATTTAGATGCTGCATGACTATGTGGAAATCTTTTCCTGGTCTTACGAAGACATGCCTGGGTTGGATACCGACATTGTGGTTCATCACCTGCCTACCAAGGAAGACTGCCCTCCGGTTAAACAAAAGGTCCGTCGTATGCGTCCAGAAATGTCCGAGAAAATCAAAGTTGAGGTTATGAAACAATTTGATGTCGGGTTTCTAGCAGTGACTTCTTACCCTCAGTGGATTGCCAACGTAGTTCCAGTGCCGAAGAAGGATGGTAAGGTCCGAATGTGTGTTGATTACAGGGATTTGAACAGGGCCAGCCCTAAGGATGATTTCCCTCTGCCTCATATCGATGTTCTGGTTGACAATACTGCTCAGCATAAGGTATTCTCCTTCATGGACGGCTTCTCCGGTTATAACCAGATCAAGATGGCTCCTGAAGACATGGAGAAGACCACTTTTGTTACTCAGTGGGGCACCTTTTGCTACAAGGTCATGCCTTTTGGGTTGAAAAATGCTGGGGCAACCTACCAACGTGCCATGGTTGCGTTGTTTCATGACATGATCCATCACGAGATAGAAGTATACGTCGACGATATGATTGCAAGGTCCTAAACTGAGGAGGAACACCTTGACCATCTACGGAAGCTGTTTGACTGTCTGAAGTTGTACAAGCTGAGGTTGAACCCAAACAAGTGCACCTTTGGGGTGAGATCTAGAAAATTGCTAGGTTTCGTCGTAAGTGACAAAGGATTTCAAGTGGACCATGCCAAAGTGAAAGCCATACAAGAGATGCCAACTCCCAAGACAGAGAAAGAAGTCAGAGGCTTTCTAGGACGGTTGAACTACATTGCCCGATTCATCTCACATCTAACTGCTACTTGTGAACCAATCTTCAAGCTGCTGAAGAAAGATCAAGTAGTACGATGGAACGATGAATGTCAGGCCTCTTTCGAAAGAATCAAAGAGTATCTCCAAGAACCACCCATTCTTATGCCACCGGTTGAAGAGAGACCTCTAATCTTATACTTGACAGTACTTGATAACTCAATGGGGTGTGTGTTGGGGCAGCATGACGAGTCTGGCCGAAAAGAACACGCCATTTATTACCTTAGCAAAAAGTTTACCGACTGTGAGACCCGGTACTCACTGCTCGAGAAAACTTACTGCGCTTTGGTATGGGCTGCTCGCCGGCTGAGACAGTACATGTTGACTCACACTACTCTGTTGATTTCAAAAATGGATCCAATCAAGTACATATTCGAAAAGCCTGCCTTGTCTGGAAGAATAGCAAGATGGCAGATGATCTTGACAGAATATGACATCCAGTACACGACTCAAAAAGCAATCAAGGGAAGCGTATTGGCAGACCATCTGGCACACCAGGCAGTGGACGATTACCAGTCGATGAACTTTGAATTTCCAGACGAGGATATCATGGTAGTGACTGATTGTGAAGTACCTGGACCGGATGAAGGACCTGAGGAAGGATCCCGATGGTCTATGCACTTTGACGGAGCCTCGAACGCTTTGGGTAATGGAATCGGCGTTGTGATCATATCCCCTAAAGGCACTCATACTCCACTCACCGCCCGGCTATGTTTCAACTGCACCAACAACATGGCAGAGTATGAGGCATGTATCCTGGGTCTTCAAGCTGCAATTGACTTAAGGATCAAGTTTCTGAGTGTCTTCGAAGATTCCTCTCTCGTGATCAATCAGATCAAAGGCGAGTGGGATACGAAACACCCAAATCTTATTCCTTACAAGGAGTATGTGTCGACATTGCTTCCCCACTTCGAGGAGATAACTTTTGAGCACTTCCCAAGAGAGGAGAATCAGTTAGCGGACGCACTAGCTACGATGTCTTCTATGTTCAAAGTCAAATGGGATAACGAGGCTCCCCGGATCATTATTTGGAAGTTGGATGAACCTGCACATTGCTGCGATCTCGAGGCTGAAGAGGTAACAGAAAAACCTTGGTATCATGAAGTGAAGAGGTACCTTGAAGCTCAAGAATACCCCGAAGGTGCATCTGTTAACGACAAGAAGTTCCTGAGAAGGTTTACGGCAAAGTTCTTCCTCAGCAATGGCATTCTCTACAAGTGAAACCATGATTCAACCTTGTTGTGTTGTGTGGATAAGACTGAAGCAGAAAGGATCATGGCAGAACTACATGAAGGTACCTTCGGAACACATTCCAGTGGACATACCATGGCAAAGAAAATCCTTCGGGCAGGATATTTCTGGTCCACAATGGAAGCCGACTGTTATCAGCATTCGCGAACTTGTCATAAATGCCAGATCTATGCTGATATGGTGCACATTCCTCCAGTTCCTCTGAACGTCTTGACATCACCTTGGCCTTTTGCAATGTGGGGCATCGATATGATCGGCGAGATCCGACCTACGACATCTAACGGGCACCGCTTCATCCTGGTAGCGATTGATTACTTCACAAAATGGGTCGAAGCAGCTTCCTACGCCACCGTAACCAAGAGCGTTGTGGCACGGTTCATTCGGCACAACCTGATCTGTCGATACGGTGTACCTGAGAGGATCATTACAGATAATGGTACCAATCTTAACAACAAGATGATCACTGAGCTCTGCGAACAATTCAAGATACAGCACCACAACTCTTCTCCCTACCGGCCGAAGATGAATGGGGTTGTAGAAGCAGCGAATAAGAATATCAAGAAGATTCTGCAGAAGATGACAGTGACCTACAAAGATTGGCACGAAATGTTACCGTTTGCTCTTCATGGGTACCGTACCTCAGCACGGACGTCAACATGGGCAACTCCTTTTTCCTTGGTCTATGGCATGGAGGCAGTCTTGCCTATTGAAGTCCAGATACCCTCTCTCTCCGGATAATGAAGGATGCAGGTTTGAGCGAAGAAGACTGGATCCAGACTCGGCTTGATCAATTGAACCTAATCGATGAAAAGAGACTCACCGCTATTTGTCATGGTCAAACGTACCAAAAACGGATGATCAGGGCATTTAACAAGAAAGTCAGACGACAAGAGTATCAAGTCGGAGACCTGGTAATCAAGCGTATCATTCTTCCTCAAAGTGATCCCAAGGACAAATGGACCCCTACGTACGAAGGGCCATTTGTGGTTAAACATATCTTCTCAGGAGGAGCCATGATTCTAACCACCATGGATGGTGACGACCTTCCTCACCCCGCCAATGCGGACATAGTAAAAAGATACTACGCATGATCAAAGACCCGCTAGGTCGACTGGCCTAGGCAAATATAAGGGCTTCCCGGCGAACCAAAAGGGTTCGAGCAAAAATAAGGGATGAAATGAAAAAAAAAATATGTACACCCGGCAAGTCAAAAACCTGAAAAGGCGGCTTGGGAAAAAATGGGTATCCCGGTGGACTGAAAACCCGAAAGGGCGGTCCAGGCAAAAGTTAGGGATAAAGCGTAATACTATGTCTCTTTGGATCACCTTGCATCCAGAATTCGGCATCAACTATCGGGCTCAGATGGCTATAATCAATCAGCTTCATCTTCAACTAAGCAGCAAAGTGATGAGACGCTTGAAGACATAAAGGTGATAGCAGAGTTGGAACCCAGTGGGATTATTTTTCACATAGCTGTTTTATTTCCTTTCATAAAATTGTATAAACTCTATTTTGCTCAGCGGCGTTCCTTTACTAGGACGTCAGCCTCCTGTACATAAAACGCCTATTTACAGGCAAATTTCAAAATTAATACAAGTTCAATTTCTTAGACAAATTACCCATCGTTTTTCCTTTTTTCTGTTTTGTTTTACAAAGAACGTCCAATGTTCATTTTTGATATATGCATTTGACATTAATTGCTAATCATGAATATTTGCATGCGAAACAAAGGACTAATTACAGATGACATCAGAAACAGGGGCGATAAAGAATTGTCTAAGCGATCTAGTTGCTCTGTCCACCGAGGTACCAGGGTAGGTTCGGCTGAAGAATGTAACCAAGTTACCTCAACTCCCCACAGAGTAGGACCAGATTTAGCAATACTTTCCCCAGTACAGTTCAAAAGTTTCCCCAGGAGAGTAGAGTCCATATCCCCAGTAGATTCTAGAAGCTTATCCCCAGTAGATTCTGGAAGCTTATCACCTACAGAGTACATACGTCTCTCCCGGGCTTTATTCAAAGGTTATTTCCCCACCAGGGTATAACTGGGTTATCATCAGCTAATAACCACGGAAAGATCCTCCTCGGCGAAGTTCTTCCTATTCCCCAACAGAACTTATCAGTGGAATCCCCAGCGGAGCTCTCATCAAAACCTCAGTGAAGTATCTCTTCCCACAGAGTAATTCCCCGCAGAGTAATCTCTCCAACAAGTTTACTCCCCAATGTAGTCATCTTCTCCTACCGGTTTATTCTTGCAACCGTCATCCCCAGCAGAAACGAAGAACTCCACCCTTCAACATCAGCCCAGGATTCCACAAACTCCCGGCAGTCGTCAAGTATTTATTTTCATAGACAAAAATACATCCATCACATTATCATACACCATGACGCATGCATATACGCATCATATCACACAATCTCATTTATTCTTGAAAAAAACATCATGACATCATGCATTTCATACATCATGACATTGCATACAACTGATGTTTGTCTTTTCAGGAAAAGGTCAATCCGAAGATGATTACTATCAACTGTCACAATTCCAGATTCGATTCCTGTATCTAGCCAGGGCATATCTGTGAGTGATTGATTGTAGATTCGATACCTGTATCCGGCCAGGGCATATCTGCATGAAGAAATTCCAGATTCGATACCTGTATCCAGCCAGGGCATATCTGTAGACGACAAATTCCAGATTCGATACCTGCATCTAGCCAGGGCATATCTGTAGACGACCAGTTCAAGATTAGATTCCTGTATCTAGCCAGGGCATATCTGTGAGTATTTGATTGTGGATTCGATACCTGTATCCAGCCAGGGTATGTCTGAATGAAGAATTTAGAGATTCGATACCTGTATCCAGCCAGGGCACGTCTGTAATGGCATCACCTTGTAGCAGAAAGTTCCCCACTGTGTGACAAATGTTGTTTTCTCCATGTCCTTAGGCGCCATTTTTATTTGGTTGTAACCTGAGAAACCATCCATGAAGGAAAACACTTTGTGTTGTGCAGTATTGTCAACTAGGATGTCAATGTGGGGAAGTGGGAAATCATCCTTAGGGCTTGCCCTATTCAAATCTCGGTAGTCCATGCACATTTGTACCTTGTCGTCCTTCTTGGGAACGGGAACAACATTGGTAACCCATTGAGGATAGGAGGTGACGACCAAGAATCCAGCATTGAATTGCTTCATGACTTCAGCTTTAATCTTCTCTGACATATTCGGTCGCGTTCGACGGACCTTTTATTTTACTGGTAGACAATCCTCTTTTGTAGGTAGATGATGTACCCCAATATCTGCATCAAGTCCTGGCATGTCTTCATACGACCAGGTAAAGACCTTAACATACTCATGTAGCAACTAAATCAGACGCTCTTTGACACTCGGTTCCAGATTGGCACCCACCTTGACCTCTCTTTTGTCTTCTTCGGTACCCAGGTTGATTGTGTCCACTGGTTCCTCGTGGAGTTGAATGGTTCTCTCTTCTTGTTGTAGTAATCTGGCAAGTTCCCATAGTACTTCACAATCTTCCCCACCTTCATCTTCGGCGTGGTAGATTAGATTTTCAGAGTCACAGAAAGCCATAGCAGAACCGTTATCCATGGGATCCCGAATGGATATAGACCTGCATTGTGAGTGTGAGTGTGTGTAAGGGTATAACTATCTTTGAAAGAAATAAAAATGTAAAAAGAAAAATAATAAGCGCAAAGTTTGTATACAAAACATCCATGATTCATTGATGTCATATGGAAATGAGATAATAACCCTTACAAATGGACCATTATGCCTCGGGTAAGACACAAGGTTTTAAGAGTTCGGATTGTTTTAATATTACAGATCCAACAAAATGTAAAGACAAATTACTGTGGGATAAAAGTGATCGGGACGAAATATCTAGCCTCCCAGTTGTTGAGCCCTCCATTGACAGTTGGGAAGATCCAATCCTCCAGGTTGCAACCATCTTTATCATCCTCTACTGCGTTGACTTCACGGTTGCTGATCTTCAGGGGTGGTCCTCCAACACGAGTGCGGCGTACAACCTTCTGAGCACCTGAAGTGAAACCTAAGCCAAACTTGTCTGACTTGTATGGGATATCGGGATTTGTCCCCAGATAGTGCACCCACCTTCTTCTATTACGGCCTTGGCATCCTTCAAAGATGATGTTGTACCCCAAAATTTGCCCTCCCATTTCCTCAATATTTTCTCATCACAAGACCCTTGGAGCTCAAGATCAAGCTAGGGTTTGCTCTGCTCAAGACCCCTCCTTGCACTGTTGACCCAAATTAGGGTTTGAGTTTGCACAAAGATGTTTTGACCTAAAATGCCAAAGATGACTTCATGCTTCATGTTGGACTCACAAGTTTATCCATACCAAGTTTCAAGCCTTGATTCCAATCTTTGCCCAGTCAATTGGACAATTGACCTAGAAATCAGTTGTATTGGGGAAAAAGTCAACTGTGGTCAATTGACAGTCAAACCTCATGATTTTTTACCCTCATCAACATTATGAACTCATATGAACCATTTGGTCAAGTTTGGATCACAATTCCACAGGAAATTTGATCAGATCACCAAAAGGGCAAAATGGTCATTTTTAGGGTTTTGACTGCACAAAGGCAATTTTTGACTGTTTGACCTAGCCAATGGCAAACCAAGCTCACATATGGACTCAAGGACCCAATGGCATTGTCTTGACATGTTCAACAAGTTCAAAAGATCCCAAATGCATAAGATTGACAGATGAATTTTCCAGTCAACTGAGCAAAATTTGACTGTATACTGAAAAGTCAAACTTTGATTTTTTGGTCAAAATCAAGTGCCAAGATTCATTTTTCATCAAGACATGTCAAATTATGAAACTTGTTCATCATGAAATCAAAAATTACAAATTAGGGTTTAAAATGAAGAAATTTCATAACTTAGAAATTTTCTAAGTTATAAAATTTCCTAATTTTTTTCCTAACTTTGTCCCACCTTTTCATCAAGATACATTTGGATTCAAACAAAACTCAAAACATGAAAGTTATTGTCCATTGAAAAATCTACAACTTTGATTCACAAAGTTTCCTCAAAAGAAGCTTGTAGCTCAAGTTATGATTTTTGAAACAAGGGTGCAAAACATTCTTAACTTAGAAAATTTTTGACCTATTCTAGGCAGGATTTTTGCCCAACTTCATGGCCACTTTTCACATGCTTCCACTTGGAATTTCAAATTGAATTACAAATATGGATTGTAGTACACATTCCAAGCTTTCCAAATTATCCAATAACTTCTCAAACACCCTTTTGGATAGGGAGAATCGAATTGGCAAAGTTGGGCAAAAGTCACTTTGTTCATGGCCAAATTACATGTTCATAACTTTGCATTTTCAAACTCAGCATGGTTCAAGCTAGGTTACAGGCCTCTAATCCCTTTCTTACTCAATAATTCAATGCTAAACCATTGTGCCAAGATGTTATTTGGTGCATTTGGTCTTTACATGAAGGATTAGTCTTAAAATGGAAAAAGCATTTTATCTATTCTTGTAAAGTTACACTTTATGTCAAGTTTACAATCTAAGAGGTACAAAGCAAATCTCTGAGGCACAAAGGTATGGACATATCCCACTGATCAAGACTAACATTTGCAGCATGCTTGAGGGGCATGTGGTAGCCTACAACCTAACTTGCCATTTTTGACTTAAGAAGGAAGAAACTTGGCATTTTTAACATCATCTCTCATTGCTGCAACAACTAGCCAAAGCAAACTTCTTGAACACTTTCCAAACATCAACCCTGACCTGAAACACGAGCCAACCACCTTAAATACCTCCCTAAACATCAAAACACCATTTTGCTGCACAAAACAGGGCATAGGTTGCAGTTTGAATCCCACAGTCCATTCCTATCGTGCGTTTTGGCTGAAACCTTTTCAAACACACTCCCTAACATCCATTGAAGCTATTCCAAGCATTGAACTGGAACTGTAACAGCCATAGCCAAGTGTGCCATTTTCATTTTTCATCTGTGCAGGTTGACTTCTGTAGCTTGATTCAGAAGGATTCAGAGCAAGCCAAGCATAGAGGAAGCATCTCTGGACCTCAGGCAAGCTGTACAAGTCCTCACACTGCATTGGAAGTACCTCCATTGTTGCACACGATTCAAGCTGAACAGGTAAGTTTTTGAACTTCTATCTCTCTATCCAGGCATAGTTAGGCTTAAGTTTGTGAATAAAGCATGTTTTAATCATAGCCCTGAAGCCATCCATATAGTTACTTTTCATTTATACTGTGTGTGCTAAGAGTATTTTGAACCTGGACATTAGGAAAAAGTTAGGTCAAGAATTGGGGGAGAAGAAATTCTCTCTCATTTCTGAGAGTTAGATCAAGTTCTTTATATGTATGGATTCGTGGTTTGATGCCCTACATTTTTGATGTTATAAGTTTTTGTTAAAAGTCAAAGGATCAAGAGATAGCAGGGACAATGGAAAACGCGCACTTTTTTGTGTTTGAAGGTGCTGGAGGTTGAAGACAACCACTTTTGGGCTGGGCCTGTTTTGCTTTTCTGTTTACACCACTTTTTCACACATACACCCCCTTGGCCCATTTTATGATATACTTGTCATTTTTGATTTTTTCTTTTTTGATTTTGATTTTATATTTTTATCCAAACATGAAAAAACACTAAAATTATTTTTCTCACATTTTTTGCATTTTTATTTGGATTTTATTTGTTTTATTTTGAACTTGTACATAAATAAACAAAATACCTTTTTTTATTCAAAATACAAAAATAATACAAAATACATTTTTATTTTCTGATTTTATTTTATTTTATCTTTTGAAAATATTTTCTAAAAAAATATATACCTTTTTTTGTAAATAATAAATATTTTATTTTTGTATATATTTATTATATTTAATACATAATATAAATATTTATATATTTATTAGAATATTTAGGATAAAAATACAAAATAATATATTTTTATTTTTATTAATATTTAACCTCAAAAATCACTTTTTTTTACAATATACTTCCTTTTTATTTATTTTTTGTATATAATTAACAAACATTGTATATAATAAATCATTAATACCTTTTATTTGCAAAATTAGGGTTTTGCCCTAAACATGAAAAATACCCAAAAATTAACTTTTTATTTTTGTTTATTTGTCACATGAAAAATACTTTTTTACATACATATAAAAAATCATTTTTTGCATCTTGCATATTTATTGTATTTTATTTAATTATTGTACAATTAATATTTGTATATCCAATTTGGATTGTAATAGCTTAGATTTTAATTTCTTGCTAAATATCCCCATTTGAAGATTTGTACCCCCCTGTTGGCTGAAGATTTTGATAATATTATTAGAAGCCAAGTGAATTGAACGTTTCGATCGAAATGAAACAAAGCGTCATGTTTCGAAGTAGCAGAAGCAGTGTTTCGAATAAGCATATCAAAGCTTGGAGCTTCGAGTGGCAATTATGGGAATATATCTAAAGAAGTCTCGAAATAACAACAAGGTTGTGTCTGAGAAGTGCGTTCGAAACGGAGAAGTACCAAAACATTTGAAATTCAAATGAAAGCGGGACATTCGAAGTTTGAAATTTATGTGCTGGAGCATTTGGAGACACGTGGAAAGAAGAGAGAGGCATTGTTCTGCATGTTCTGAACGTGGCATAATCCTATAGCAAGACCGTTATGGTCGAAGTAGTATAAATAGAAGTCTTAGTATTAGGATTTCGTGTGTCATATCTATTGTACTAAATACTCAGTAAACATTCAAATTACCACATGGCTAGGGAAATGAATGCAAGATCAATGTACGTATGATAGCACCACATATTTATGATTTAATGAAAACCTTTTATCATTTCCAGCACTTTCCTTTATCTTTCTGCCAAATAACATTTACAAGTTTTCTCATTCAAAGTCTTTTTATTTCGAAATCTCTTCATTAAAGCTTTACATTTCAATGCTTTCTTTACATTTCAAGCACTTTACATTTCAGAAAACTGTCATACTTTTCATGCCTTTATCTTCAAGTTTTGTCTTTCGAAAGTCTATTTTTACTTAAAGTCATTTACAGATTTCTTGCATTAAACGCTTTCTTCATATTTCGAATCTTTTACGTTCCAGAACATCTTTTACATTAACTGTTTTTATAATTCGAAGCCATTTACTTGCCTTTTATGCAATTTCACATGTCTTTACAATTAACATTTATTCATGCAATTTAGTTTCGTACACGCATATTTTGATTACACCTTTAGATCTTTAAGAGAAAAACCGAAATAAGCCAAACACCTATACAACACTCAAATACCAACCATGAGTATCTGTTCGATCATGAGAGTTACCCTAATGACCAAGGAATCCTAGGATCAATCTAGTCGATCCTGTGAGTTACCAGAGAAATTGAATAACAGTCAGTAAGTTTATTCGATAGTTTGGAAGACTAGCGGTTGTTTACCAGAAATCACTGGAAACAAATTGGCACACCCGGTGGGACCAATAATTGGACATTAGAAATAAAGATTGTTGAGACATATCCATTATAAAAACGTTGGAACCTAAGAAGTTTACTGTTTTATGAACCTAAGAAGTGGTAAAATAACCAACAGCAACCAACCCTTATCCAGAAGAAAACGTTTGGCTAAAATGTCTAATTCTGACAATCAACAAGGGGAGCAAAATGCCCCACATACAACAGGCACTAACGTGTCCACTTCGATGGGAACATCTAATGTGATCCCTTCGAATGCACAGTCTGTTGCATCTTCAACCAGTAATATAGCCACCAATGGAGTAAGTGGCATATCAACTAATAGTTCGATCTTAGGAATTACTGGAACCATTGGTTACCCTGGGGGATTCGTTCCACCATCAGGGACACAATCCCAATTCGCCACTCCACTAACTAGACCACCCGGTTTCGATGGTAATAGAACCAGAAACTCCTCTTATGGAATGCCAACTTCCTTTATGGCAGGTTTACACAATTCCACATCGAATTCATCACCATAATTAGGGTCTGGGGCGAATCAGTTTATGACAAATAACCAAGGGTCAGTGGGTTATAGCATAATGCCTATTTTAACCACAGAAAACCAGTTGGCTTTTAGGCAATTGATGGATGACAGTAACCATAATATGATAGGGGTGTTAGCACAAACTATGCAGGAAATATTTGCCCCAATAGTGCAAAATGTGACTGTGACAAACAGGGAAAACGCTGACAACATGAGTCGAATAGCAGATTTCTTTGCTCCCCCAGAAAGGCGTAGGCAGAATCAGGCGGGATTTCGAGCAAACATGTCTGTTATAGAACAAATTGCTAACGACCCAATTTATAGACCACCTAGAGAAGAAGTTAACTTAGGGGCCATGGCACCAAGGTTAGAAGCCCCAATAATCCCAGGCCCACAAGGAGAAATTATGGAACCAGGGGCAAGGGTTGAAAGGCTAGAAGCCCCAGAGTTTCGAGAAGAACAACCTAGGGGAATTGTCATGGTTGGTCGAAATCAAGATGTTGATGTTGTCGTTCATAGAATTCGAAACGATAACATCTTGGAAGAAAACAATCTAACCACCATGATAGAGAGAGTCATGGCCCAGAATGGCCTCAACACAGGAATGAGAAGGCCAAATTATGCTTCTCCTATATTAGATTGCATAATGCATACTGATTTACCAAGGGGATATAAAGTCCCTAAATTTACAAAGTTCGCTGGGGATACCAATGAGTCAACAGTCGAACACATAGCGAGATATCTAACTGAAGCGGGAGATATAGCCAATAATGAAGATCTCAGGATCAAATACTTCCCAAGTTCCTTGACTAAAAACGCCTTCACATGGTTTACCACTTTGCCTCCTGGGTCCATTGATACTTGGGCTCTCTTGGAGAGATTATTCCATGAACAATTTTACATGGGACAGTCGAAAATAAGCTTGAAGGAATTAGCCAGTGTCAAGAGAAAGTTCACCGAACCCATAGATGATTATCTGAATAGATTTAGGCTTTTGAAATCCAGATGTTACACAGTAGTGCCTGAACATGAGTTAGTCGAAATGGCCGCTGGTGGTTTGGATTACTCTATTCGAAAGAAACTAGACACTCAGTATTTGAGGGACATGGCTCAGTTAGCCGATAGGGTTCGACAGGTCGAAAGGCTAAAGGTCGAAAAGGCCAGAGTCTTTAAGAATAGCAAGAAAGAAAGGATCTCCTATGTTGGAACTGAGGAAGCAGAAGAATATCCTGAATTCGAATTTGAAGAGGTCGAAATCGACCTCGCTGAATTAAAACAGGCCCCACCTTACTCCTGCAAATTATTGGTTCCCACAAAAGGGAAAGAGATTGTTGAAAATGAGAAAAGTGACAAATTCCCGAAGAAGGTTTATACCTTCGATATCACTAAATGTGACGAGATTTTTGATTTACTCGTCAAAGATGGCCAACTCATTGTGCCATCAAATGTCAAAATACCTCCTTTAGATCAAAGAAAGAAGAGAGGGTTTTGCAAATATCATAGTTTCCTAGGCCACAAAACCTCACAATGTTTTCTTTTCAGGGACCTAATTCAAAATGCAATCAAAGATGGCAGACTAAAGTTTGCTGATAAGGCGAAGATGAAAGTGGACGAAGATCCCTTGGACGTCGCAGACACCAACTACTCCGAGCCTGCATGCATTGGAGAGATTAACATGGTGGAAGCTGACCAAAGCGATGCCCTAACAGGGGAGAAAGGTACTGAAACTGAAAACTGGGTGATGGTCGAAGTCGATAAGGAGGTCACTGAAGACATCCAGAAGATACCAGAGACTTCGATTGAATCAACACCTGTAGCTGTTGCAAAAGAAATCCAGGCTACTGAAGGCCAGGGAAATTGAAACCAAGAACTAACACAAGTCACTGAAGGCCTGAGGCTGGAATTGGAGAAATTCCAAATCACGAAGCCAACTTCCCCTCAGAAGGAAATATGGGACACTCTAGGGGAACCTAGTGGAAAATTTGACTATTTGGTCAAATATTCCGCCCCAGAGAGTTCGAAGGTTCAGATTGAGGATATAAAGCCCACAGGATGGGGCGATGATGAAGCTAAGGGGGAAGATGTCGAGATAAATATGGTGGATATGGAGAGGCCTCGCTCTGAGATGGAGGAGGTAGAAAAATACTTAGAAAAAGAGAAGTATAGAATGGAGGATAATCACGCTGGAGATGCTAGTCTCAAGGATTACCTCATGACATGCCACAAAGGAGATACAGGCATGATATTATGCCCTAGGTGCAGCATCCTCTGAAATCAGAGAATCACTGCGAATTTCGAGAGGGTTCAGAGGACTCGAACTGGCAACAATTGGCGCCAGGATAACCAGCTGTTCAGGTGTTATCCTAAGGCTGGAGAAAGTTTGCTGGAATTTGTGTTTCGTTGCTACAAAGGGGCGACCAAGTGCTTGATTTGCCCAAGGTGTTCTGCTGTGTATGACCAAAGCATGGCCAGAGCCTTCGAAACGATCCCCTTCGCCCCTTGCTGGAACCATCAAGAAACTGTCCAGATGGGCCCACGTTTCGACAGCAGACACAAACAACGAAGGCCTGATAGCCCTCACCCCAAGGCTGCTCGAAGAGTGACTTTCAAACTCCCTGCTGAAGTGCCAACTGACAGATGGTTGCAAGTCAGAAATGACAAAGGCAAAGACAGATGGAGAAACTCTGAACGAAATGCACGCCATGCTATGACGTACAGAAGGCAATTCAACATAGCAAAAAGGGAAGAGGTAAGATTAGAAAACTACAAAGGAAGGAACCCCATGTCGAGATCCCAGTGGCGCAGGCAACAAAGGGTTCGAAAGGCTGAAAGAGAAGCTGTGGCAAATAAAGGGGTAACTTCGACAAAGAATCAAGGTGAATCTAGCACCAATAAACCCACACCAAAAAATCAAACTGAAGTCAAACCTCCAGTTAATAGGAGGCTTTTTTCTGAAGTACAACTGGATGAACCAAAGGAGTACACTCCAGGCCCAGAAGAAGACGAAGACATGATAACAGATAACTTCGAATCAGAGGGGGAGTCTTCTTTCAACCTAAACTGCAACGTGGTATCTGTGCTTCCCTGTGAATTTGGGCAGGAAACCGAAATTGATGAATATGAGGAAGAAGATACCACAGATTTGATGAAGCATAGGCCTGTGTGCTACTATGTGATGGACAATGGGGCTGTCGAGGAGCAAAATGCGTTCTTCGAACGTCCAGAACCTTCCATGAAGAACCACCTTAAGCCACTATTTATTCGGGCAAAAGTTGGTGCCCATGGTGTGAATAAGGTTTTAGTCGATGGGGGTGCTGCAGTCAATTTGATACCCCACTTCATGCTGAAAAGACTAGAAATCCGCGAAGGAGACATCAAGCCCCATAATATGGTTCTCTCCAATTATGAGGGGAAAGTGGGCAAAACACTGGGAGTGGTCCAGTTGGAATTGACAATAGGCTCAAGCTGTAGGCCCACCATGTTTATGGTGATCGAAGCCAAGGCCAACTATAACTTATTGCTGGGAAGGGAGTGGATCCATGGCGTGGGGGCAGTTCCTTCGTCAATGCATCAGCGACTAGTTATGTGGAGAGATGATGGAATCGTGGAAAACATCGAAGCAGACCAGAGTTACTTCATGTCAACAGTCAATTTAGTTGACAAGAGGGATTATGATAAAAATCTGGCAAAGATTGCTCCGTGTGTTCCAAATGATGAGATTAACAAAACCAGAAACGCCCACTACTACATGACCCTTCGCCATGATGGCCTTTACTGGGATAGAACAATAATCAGTGAAGAAGAGGGAGTCGAAAGCACTATACAAAAACGGCCAGCAGGCTGGGACTTCGACAACCTTATCCATGACTGAGTCCACCTTTTTCGAAAGGATTTCGACCTATATGGCTGAGAACGAATCGAAAGCGGCCTTAGAGGCTGAAATAAATAAATTAACTGTAAAGATGAACGAAGCAAGTGGGGATGGCTCGAAATGCTCACCCTTCAGAGAATTGGAGATGGATCAAAGGTTGGATGCCATCTACGATAAAGAACCCTTAGGCTTCGAAAGGTACCCCATAAACTCAGGTGCCAAAATGTTGGCACAAGATCCACTCGAAGAAGTCAACTTAGGGGATGAAAAAACGAAAAGAATAACCTACATAAGTGCAAAACTTAGCCCAGGCCTCAAAAAGGAAGTAATCGAAGTCCTCAA
The DNA here is from genome assembly GCA_948472305.1 of Vicia faba. NCBI lineage: Eukaryota > Viridiplantae > Streptophyta > Magnoliopsida > Fabales > Fabaceae > Vicia > Vicia faba. The sequence continues at coordinate 362,045,800 of OX451738.1, forward strand.
GAAAAACAAAGATTGCTTCGCATGGGATTATGACGAAATGCCTGGTTTAAAGAGGGAGTTGGTCGAACACAGACTGCCAATCAAAGATGGCAAGAAGCCCATCAAACAAACTCCCAGAAGATTCGCACCAGCGGTTCTCACAAAAATTAAAGCTGAGATCGAAAGGTTGATGCGTTGCAAATTCATCAGAACAACAAGGTATGTCGAATGGTTAGCAAATATAATACTGGTTATTAAGAAAAATAGTTCTTTAAGAATTTGCATAGATTTTAGGGATTTAAACACTGCAACCCCTAAAGATGAATATTCCATGCCTGTGGCAGAAATGCTAGTAGATTCTGCTGCAGGGTTCGAATACTTGAGTATGTTAGATGGATACTCTGGGTATAATCAGATTTTCATTGCTGAAGAAGATGTTGCAAAGACAGCATTTCGTTGCCCAGAAGCCTTAGGCACCTACGAATGGGTGGTGATGCCTTTTGGTTTAAAGAATGCTGGGGCAACTTATCAAAGGGCAATGAATTCAATATTTCATGATTTCATTGAAACCTTCATGCAGATGTATATTGATGATATAGTCATCAAATCTATATCTGCAGAAACACATTTGCATCATTTGAGCCAATCATTCGAGCGAATGAGAAAACATGGCTTAAAGATGAATCCCCTTAAATGTGCATTTTTTGTGCAGGCTGGAGATTTTCTTGGTTTTGTGGTTCACAAGAAAGGGATTGAAATCAACCAGAACAAAACCAAAGCCATAATGGAGACGAAAGCACCTACGTCAAAAAGGGAGTTGCAGTCTTTGCTGGGGAAAATTAACTTCCTCAGAAGACTCATTTCAAAGCTGAGTGGAAGAACCCAAGCTTTCTCTCTGTTACTTCGTCTAAAGCAAGGCCAAGCCTTCGAATGGAACGAAGCCCACCAGGAGGCATTTGACAGGATAAAAAGATACCTCTCTCAGCCTCCTATTTCGTCTCCACCTTCATGGGGGAAGCCCATGAGATTGTACATATCTGCCTCTGAAGTTAGTATAGGTAGTATGCTAGCACAAGAAGATAACAATGGTATCGAAAGAGCCATATACTATTTAAGTAGAGTGCTAAATGATGCAGAGACCAGATATAGCAATTTAGAAAAGATATGTCTCTGTTTGTATTTCTCTTGTATGAAACTCAAGTATTATATAAAACCTGTTGATGTTTATGTTTCATCTCATTTCGATGCCATTAAACATATGCTTTCAAAACCAATAATGCATAGCAGAGTTGGTAAATGGGCTTTAGCCTTAACAGAATATTCTTTGACTTTCATGCCTTTAAAAGCTATGAAAGGTCAAGTGATTTCTGACTTCATTGTGGACCATTCTTTGGTTGAGCAGACTGTCATGAGTTACGTCGAAATGCAACCATGGAAATTGTACTTTGATGGTTCAACCCACAGGAATGGAAGTGGCGTTGGAGTCCTTCTAATTTCTCCTGAAGGAATTCCAACAAAATTCAAGTATAAATTAGATGGTCCTTGTTGCTCGAACAACGAAGCTGAGTATGAAGCACTCATTGTTGGACTTGAAGCTTTGTTGGAATTGGGGGCAACCAGAGTCGAAATTAAAGGAGACTCTGAATTAGTGGTCAAACAAATTACAAAGGAATATAAGTGCATAAAGGAAAACTTAATGGTATACTTCGTCATAGTCAATAGGCTATTGAGGAAATTTGAATACATGGATATTCAACACATACCAAGAATAGAGAACCAAGAAGCAAATGACTTAGCACAGTTGGCTTCGGGTTATAAAGTTTCTACCAGGAACTTTAAGGATTTAGTTGAATTAAGGGGTAGAGTTATGGCTACTAGATTCACACCATCAGATCTGGAAAGTATGAAATTGGGATATGCTGAGAAACAGGGATTCGAAATATTAGCCATAAATACTTTGTCAGATGCAGATTGGCGAAGTCCACTGAAGAGTTATTTATCAGACCCAACTCTGAACGTGGATAGAAAGACAAAATACAGAGCATTGTCATATCTCCTCATGGGGAACGAATTGTTTAAAAAGACCCAAGAGGGCGTATTATTGAAATGCCTAGGAGAAAGTGAGGCATATTTAGCATTGTCAGAAGTCCACAATGGGGCATGTGGGGCACATCAAGCAGGCCATAAAATGAAATGGCTGTTATTTCGATACGGCTTGTATTGGCCTAGCATGCTCAAAGATTGTATAGAATTTGCTAAAGGATGTGAGGAATGTCAGAAACATGCAGGGATTCAACGTGCCCCTGCAAGTGAGTTGCATTCGATCATCAAACCATGGCCATTTAGAGGATGGGCATTGGATTTGATAGGAGAAATAAATCCTGCTTCGTCCAAAGGACAGAAATATATCTTGGTAGGAATAGATTATTTTACCAAGTGGATCGAAGCTATACCATTAATAGTTGCTGATCAAGAGGCTATTATTGAGTTTATACAAAAGCACATTATCTATAGGTTCGGATTGCCAGAGAGCATAACCACGGACCAAGGCTCTGTGTTTACTGGTAGAAAAATGCAAGAATTTGCCCAAGAAATGGGGTTTAGATTGCTAACATCAACGCCATATTATGCTCAAGCAAATGGTCAAGTCGAAGCAGCCAATAAAGTAATAATAGGATTAATCAAGAAACATATTGGTAAAAAGCCAAGAAACTGGCACAAAACTTTGGACCAAATATTATGGGCTTGTAGAACATCTCCTAAGGAAGCTACTAACACTACGCCTTTCCAACTCACATTTGGCCATGATGCAGTGCTACCAGTAGAAATTCATCTACAATCAGTTCGAATTCAAAGACAAAACGAAATCCCAGCTGCATTATATTGGGAAATGATGATGAATGAACTAGTTGAGTTAGACGAAGTTAGATTACATGCATTGGAAATTTTGATGAGACAAAAAGAAAGAGTAGCCAGAACATACAACAAAAGGGTGAAGAAAAAAGTATTCATTATTAATGACTTAGTTTGGAAAGTCATATTTCCCATGGACAAGAAGAATAAAGCATTAGGTAAATGGTCACCTCATTGGGAAGGACCTTTTCGAATATTAAAAGTGTTCTCAAACAATGCATATGAAATCGAAGAACTGTTGGATGATAAGCGTATCCTAAAGGTTAATGGGAAATAATTAAAGAAATATAAGTCACGCCTGCAGGAGATTCGAATAGTAACAGCGTAACCAGGATATTATAAAAATGCCAAAATGGCAATCTAAAGTGCCAAAATGGCGTTGTTCGAATATTACATATAAGAAACCAAATTGTAGTCAAATAAACACTGAAATTTAGAAATAAGCATTGTTTTTCAATCTGTTGAAAGTGCTTCGAAATGATTCAAGCCTCTGCTGAGCGAAACGCCTGGCCCCTTCCAAGGTTGCCACTTCTCCTTTAAGTTGTTCTGCAGTTTCCATTTCTGCAAGCCCCTGGTTGAGAAGCTCTTCGAATTGGTTACCAACAGTATTGGTTTCGAAGGCTATTTGTTGTTCTTTAGCCTCCTTAACCTTCTGTTGAAGTTCCAGAATCTGCCTTTCCCAAAGAAGTATGGACTCAGCTCGAGCCTCATAATCAGTTTTCGCCTGCTTTAGATGCATAGCTTGATCCTCAGCTTCTTGAGAGAGTTTCGAAGCTTGTTCATAAGCAGCATCCATTGCAACGCGTTTTTCTTGAACCTTCTTGGCAGCAGATTCATCTTGGAGAAGGTAACCAGTTACGTTGTCCAGCAAAGCCTGAAGATCGAACAAGAGAGTACTAACTGGCAAGGAGCAGGTAGCAAGATTGACCTTTGTAAGCAGCTCCTTCATAGTATAGCAAGCAGTACTATCTTGTTTGAGCACTTCGAATATATCCACATTGAGAATTGTTTTCCTAATCTTATTAAGAAGTACAATTCTTTCATCTGTGGGAAGAGGATAGCTGGTCGGACTTGTGCCAGCCCTAGCAAGTGGGACGTCCCTTTGAGCCAGCTTTGCTTTCATATACCCAATAGGGTCATTTCGTCTCAGGAGTGCAAGCTCCTCGTCAGTCATTCGAGACAAAGAGGATTGAGGGAGTTCCACACGTAGGGGAGTCACGTCCATTTCAACCTCCATGGGTTCGTTGGTTGCATCACCATCCCCTTCATTCATTTCGTGCTCATGATCTTCTTCATCATCATCCAAGTCCACAACTTCGATGCCTTCCTTTTCACTGCTATTTGCGTTGGACTCCGTCCCAGCGGTCGAACCATCATTAGCATCCTCCTCCTCAGACTCTTCGTCTACAGATTCTTCGTCTCTTTGGCCAGAATCAGCTTTCTCTCCTTCAGTTTGAGTGTCCTTTGGGTCCTCTTGAAGAGTTTCAAGAGGGGACTTTTGAAGAGAAGCTCTTTGCAAATCCTCTGCAGATGTTTGAAGTGGTATTTCGTTTGTCTCTTTCAGAGGAATAGAGGTGCCTTGATCATCCTGCTGCTCAGAAGTTCCAGCCAGAACCGCCATATTGGAGGAACCTTTGTTCTGTACAAGGTTGCTGGAATCTCCTTGAGGAGAGGAGTTGAGTGGAGCAGCAGCTTTGGATGGTGAGTTCGAAGTAGTGGAAGCTGGATTCAAGATGTTCTGCAAGGAGCAACAGAATGTTAAAAAACATACACCAAGGTAATAAGAAATTATCATTTTCAAAGAGATTTAAAGTTCAATTTACCTGTGGACTCTCGGAGGAGAGATTGCTAGCTATGCGTTCCAACATTACGTTGGAGGTCGAAGGTGGAATTTTGGATTTGGGTGAGGGAGCAGCATCCCTGGAATCTAGTCCAGAGACACTAGTTGGAACGGTACTTTTCGAAATATCTTTCTTTTGCTTCTTCTTCGAAGCAGTTGGTAAGTTTCCTCCAGCCTTGGGGTCTTCCCCAGTGGTGCTTGATTTACGCTTCTTGGGAGTAGTAGGAGGATGTTTGTTGGTTTGAAAAGATTCAAACAAAGAGTTAGATGCAAACCATAAAACGTGAAGTGAATTCGAAACATCAAGGCTAAATGATTACCGTTGGAGTTGGAACACTGGTTGTTGTTGGTATTGTTGTTGTGGTTGTTGCAGCAATGGTTGTTGTTTCGGATGGAGTCATTTTGTCAGTGGTTTCGATGTAGGCTTGAGAGACACTCCCTTCTTTTGATTTCGAGGCAGCTGTCTTTATCCTGATGGCTGAAAATCGAAACAATTAAAGCAAAGGTTAAAGATGTGGAAAATAAAAAACGTTTGGGATTTTCCCAAGCATTCGCACCTGTGCCTTGATCAGATTTAATCGACATGGCAGAAAGGTCGTATCGAAGATGTCCTGGGAAATCGTGGAGCCAGTGTCGAGCCCATGTCACAGTCTCAGATGGCTTTGGTTTCCTTTGAAGATGTTGGAACATCTCTTTGCAAGTGAACCACCAAGGGTATGGGGGAAACCAAGCCAGAGCCAGTTCTGAGGTAGGTAATCGAGGGAATTTAGGTGGATGCATTTCGAATGCCAACCTATACCTATCCTCAGGTGACAACCCTAAAGGAAGTTTTAACTTAGAAACTTTTTGTTTGAATTTTTCCATCAAGGTCTCAGCCGCTTGATGTACAGTGGATTCCAAGCGCGTGGGGTCATAAGTAGTTTCAAAATAATTTTGAAAAGCTTTAATCTCTTTGGCATGAGTAAACATACCTTTCTTTGCTGGTACCTGCACATCGAAGGCATCAATTAGTTTCTGTTGAATTGTAAGTGTATCGAACATATAAGTTTGATAAAACTTGGTCCACCATTCCAGAAACCCCTTAGCTGTGAGATGGGTAGGTTCGAAGGTTATCAGCTCAAACTGGGCAAAGCCTTGATATTGTTCTTGCTGTATTTTGGCTTCCCATGCCTTGAAAGTTCGCCCAGAGGTAATGGCACTCTCAGTTTGAAATAAAGGTTCAGGAATTAGTTGGCATAGGCCAAACTGTCTCGAAACAAAATTTGGCTGATAAGCGAAAAGGAGAATCTGGTTCTTGGCAGGAGTTATTCTTGAAGAAATGAGTATAGGTAGCAAAAAGGCTCTCCATACATCTTGAATCTCCTTGCTCTTGACAGCCTCTGAGAGAGCCATGGTGAACCAGGAAGGTCCATGAGTCCTCGAAGCAAAAGGCGCCATGGTCTCTTGGAACTTGTGCCTTTTGGAGAATATCATGATGTACTTCGAGAATAGAACTTTGAAGTCATCTTTGTCGTCATTTGGAGTTAATCTTTGCAGCCTAGCGCCATCGACTATCCTATCAATTATCTCAGGATCTTGTTCATCAATGATGTTGGCAGTTGACAAGGAGGGTTCGAACATGGCATTTAGCCATAGCTGAAGTAACCAAAAAGGACCAGCCAACAGGATATTTTTGGGGGTATGAGATTTTAGGCTCGAAACAGCTGACCTTAGGCTTTCGTAAAGGTCAACTAAGATCAGTTCACTTAAGCATACTCTTCGATTTTCATGCAAATCCCTAGCTAGAGGAATAAACCTATTGGCTACTTGTAGGGATCTACTGCAGAAGACGTATCTTGACAGCCATAGGGTAAGGAAAGCAATGTGTTCTACGTCAGATACACTGTCTCCCTCAGCATGGTAGTGACTGATAAACTTGGAAAAACTTGCTAGCTTGACTTCGAAGTCAATTATGCTGGAATGTTCTTCGTTGTCGGGGATATATGTTTCTCCTACTGGCGATAGCCCAGTGATGGCCGCTATGTCGAAGAAGGTAGGGGTGATCATTCCACCTGGGAGATGGAAAGTATTATAGGTACTGTCCCAGAAATAGAGGGACGCGAATAGCAGAGGGTGGCTGTAGGTGAAACCAGGCTTCGATAGCTTAATCAAATTGTAGATACCTAATTCTTCCCATTGCTGGGATTTCTTAGCTTCTACTTTCTTGAACCAGTTTTGATAAGCAGTATCGGAGGTGGGGCAAGATCGAAACGGCTTAAAATTACTTTTTACATAGTCCAATACAAAGGGGGTCCTTAGGAGGAACAATTGGATTTTCTATGGTGTTTGAGCCAGAAGATTCTATTGCCTTAGGGGCGTCCATTTTGTTAAACAAGGGTTTGAAACTATAGCAAACTGGGAAAATTGTCCTGGTATCTTTTAAAATTTCAAAAACCGTAAGAGGGCCATTTAAAGCTAACCTCATACCAGCAACGATGGTAGGAATGAGTACCTGTGATGCATACAGCATTTCTTTTTCCTTTGAGATCATCTGGGGAGCAAGAATGGATTGACCTTGGTGAGTGATAATCTTACTTTCCATTGTAGTTCCTGCAGTTTTTCCTTTCTTCTTGGAAACCTTTTTGAGTTGGGATGAAGTAGAAGAAGACATTTTTGAAGGATGTTGAAAGCTTGGGGTTTTTGGCGAGAGAAGGAGGGTAAAAGATTCAGAATGTGAAAAGAAAAGAAAAAGACTAAGTTGATTATGTTTTATAATGTGGAAGTTTAAGCATCCACTGAATAAGGGTGTGATACGTGGAAATCATGGGTTGGTGTGATGAAGAGGTGGCGTAAAGTTAACATGGGTAATAGGCGTGATTTAAAGATAATCATTGTTTGTAACTGCACCATACTGTGAAGTGACTCCAGGCGGTTAAGGAATCCAAAAAGTGTTATGATTGACGTGACTGGAGTCAAATGCATTAAATGTTATGATGATTCGAAGGTCGCATCAAAATCTTGTGTAGATGTTTAAAATAGGTATTTCTCAGAGAGATCGAAATACATATTTTAAAGGGGCATTTTGTTGGCTGAAGATTTTGATAATATTATTAGAAGCCAAGTGAATTGAAAGTTTCGATCGAAATGAAATAAAGCGTCATGTTTCGAAGTAGCAGAAGCAGTGTTTCAAATAAGCATATCAAAGCTTGGAGCTTCGAGTGGCAATTATGGGAATATATCTAAAGAAGTCTCGAAATAACAACAAGGTTGTGTCTGAGAAGTGCGTTCAAAATGGAGAAGTACCAAAACATTTGAAATTCAAATGAAAGCGGGACATTCGAAGTTTGAAATTTATGTGCTGGAGCATTTGGAGACACGTGGAAAGAAGAGAGAGGCATTGTTCTGCATGTTCTGAACGTGGCATAATCCTATAGCAAGACCGTTATGGTCGAAGTAGTATAAATAGAAGTCTTAGTATTAGGATTTCGTGTGTCATATCTATTGTACTAAATACTCAGTAAACATTCAAATTACCACATGGCTAGGGAAACGAATGCAAGAGCAATGTACGTATGATAGCACCACATATTTATGATTTAATGAAAACCTTTTATCATTTCCAGCACTTTCCTTTATCTTTCTGCCAAATAACATTTACAAGTTTTCTCATTCAAAGTCTTTTTATTTTGAAATCTCTTCATTAAAGTTTTACATTTCAATGCTTTCTTTACATTTCAAGCACTTTACATTTCAGAAAACTGTCATACTTTTCATGTCTTTATCTTCAAGTTTTGTTTTTCGAAAGTCTATTTTTACTTAAAGTCATTTACATATTTCTTGCATTAAACACTTTCTTCATATTTCGAATCTTTTACGTTCCAGAACATCTTTTACATTAACTGTTTTTATAATTCGAAGCCATTTACTTGCCTTTTATGCAATTTCACATGTCTTTACAATTAACATTTATTCATGCAATTTAGTTTCGTACACGCATATTTTGATTACACCTTTAGATCTTTAAGAGAAAAATCGAAATAAGCCAAACACCTATACAACACTCAAATACCAACCATGAGTATCTGTTCGATCATGAGAGTTACCCTAATGACCAATGAATCCTAGGATCAATCTAGTTGATCCTGTGAGTTACCAGAGAAATTGAATAACAGTCAGTAAATTTATTCGATAGTTTGGAAGACTAGCGGTTGTTTACCAGAAATCACTGGAAACACCCCCATCCCATAATTGTGTTGTAATAATTTAGGATTTTATTTTTTGCATTTAAAAGCTTTCTAAATATGCCATGATAGACTTAGGGTTTGTATGCAAAAATCAACCAAACAAATAGCTTGACCTAATTCAAAGATAATAAAGCATGAAAATGGACAACACCAATCACACTTGCACCCCTAGGGTTACTCCACTTGTTGCCTTCAATAATGGGCCATGTTGCATGTTGAGTTTCTTTGGCAAAACAAAACAATATCAAATGATCATAGTCCCTCGATGACGCTTTCGAAAGTTGCCTAAAAATGATCATAGTCCCTTAAAGGAAAAGTTGCCAAAGACACTTGGCACCATTGCAATCATGGTCTAAACGATGACCCGCGCCCGTCCCGTTAAACATCCTAACACAAGATTGTCCACTAAATACAATGGTGGAACAAAATTGTTAAAAGGGTTAAAACATAGGAAAAATCTTTGAGAAATTTAGGGTAGATAGCTCTTGGTTACTTGCCAACTTGCAAAACAAAAACACTTGCCTATTTTTTCAAAACCACACATCATAACACACTTTCAAAACAACTTTCAAAAACATTTAAAACTTTTCAAAAGATATACACCTTTGTATACATCCAAACATGGGTCATTACAAAGGTTGCCACAACAAATGGCTTCTTTTCAAAACATTTTCAAACCCACACACAAAGCACCATTTCAAACAATTGAAAATGCAAGGCAAGTGATCTAAGCAAGTAACTAAGAGCCCATGGATAACCATAGATAGAAAGGGTGCTAATACCTTCCCTTTCTATAATCTACTCCCCGAACCCAAGAAAACATCTCAAAGGTTTTTTGCTGTGCTTTTTAACCTTTCCTTAGGATAAAATAAAAAGTCGGTGGCGACTCTTGCTCAACCGAAACATTTGCGAAAACAAATGCAAAACCTCAAGTCAGTTCTCCCATCGTATCACAGATGACATCCTAAGCGGAGGCCTTGTGATCTTGGGAATTACCTTGGTCACTACCACATATTGTAGGACTTCTTCAAAGTGTTGGAATGAAGTTTCAATAAATTCACCATCTAATTCCACATATCTGAAGGAATTGAGATGGCTGATCATATACTCTTCTTCTCCATGAACGGTGATAATCTTCCCTTGGAAACCATGGTTTGAATCAGTAAAAGAGACAGTGGTTTGAATTCAGTACGTTTTGATTGGGCCAGTCAGATACAAGATGCAGTTTTAAATTCACAGTGTTCATGTGTTGATCAGTTTACTTGGTTTAATTGCTGCTTTGCTTTGGATGTTGAATAAGACAGATTTATTGGATCAATGTTGTTTTATTTTAGTTATTTATTATTCTGAAATTAAATGATTGAATTTATTTTTCAATTGTTTTAATTCTAAGAATTTTAAATAAATAAATAAGCAATAAAGAAAATGGAACCAATTGGATAATTTGGATTTTTTATTGATATTTGAATTATTTACAAATTGTTGTTACAAACAATAATTTACATTTAATTTAAGTATTACATAGAATGAAAAACTATCCTATTTTCTAAATATTCTTCGTGCTTCATTCCGCTCCGGTATTCCATTTTTTTTTCATCTGCAAAAAGAACAAGAAAAGTCAGAAAGCATTTAATTAAAAGACAGATGAAATTGCTCATCATTAGGGGCCACTGACTGGGATCAGTTGCCCTCTCTGCAAATCACGGGACTTCTCCCGGTTCACAGAGAGGGAAGATTATTTTATCTCATGAAATGCAAATGTCAAATGCATAGTTTCTAAAAAATTGCAAGCTGCATAGAATCTCAATGTCCAATTCAAACCATGTATTTCAAATCCAAACTGGAAAAGTTCAAATCCAAACTTTCTATCCAAAAGCAAAGGCTACTGTCAAAATGCCCAAAGTCCACTCAAAGAAAATCAATAAAAGCATACAAGCTGTCATGGAAAGATTTTTGGAAAAGATATCAAAAGGCAAAGTCAGATCAAAATTGTCAAAAAGATAAAGATGCAAAATGTAAGATGCAAGAAATCTTTTCATCATTTCCCTAGTCATAGCCCCTTCAGAAAAGTACAATAAACATTATAAAATTCTTAAATTGTACTGTAAAGAGAGAAGAAAAGAGAGATAAAGGCAGCAAGGCAGGGATTTAGGCATAGTTCAGAATAGACAGCAGAAAAAGATATACAAGTCTACAAGTCCACAAGCTCAGTACAGCAGACAGTAGAGAAGACAGAAGAAAGAGATTATGCAAATCAAAAAGCCAATAAAACAGTTCAAGACAGAGTATATGTCACAATTCAATTAACCTGGGGCAGTCCAGTCAAGATTTCAAGAAATCTCTCAATATACAGAGTAATCTGATTCAAGACTCCTTCGCAACCACTTGGGGCATTCGAATGTCAAAAGTGTTCAACAAATCAACTACAACATTTCCAGACTCGATTCCTGTACCTAGCCAGGGCATGTCTGAAGAGTTTTGAAGATTAGACTCCTGTATCCTGCCAGGGCATATCTATCAACTATCACCTTTCCAGATTCGACTCCTGTATCCAGCCAGGGCATGTCTGAAGAATTCCAGATCAACACCTGCAACAAACCCAGGAAACATCTGTGAATGACCGATTATAGACCAACACCTGTAATAAACCAGGATTTTATCTACATCACCACTTGGGGCATTCGAATGTCAAAAGTGTTCAAAACCGATGCAGTTTTTACACAAGCTCATCATCAGGGAGCCCTACACCGGTTCCCCTTCAAGACTTCTGAAACAGTTTATGGATTCTTCCCAACAACGGACGCCAATCTACCGACTTGTTCAGATTCTTATCAAGACTTCTGAAAACAGTTTACGGATTCTTCCCAACAACGGACGCCAATCTACCGACTTGTTCAGATTCTTATCAAGACTTCTGAAAACAGTTCATGGATTCATCCCAACAACGGATGTTAATCTATCAACTTATTCAGATGCAACCTTTGAATTCAGTTTACGGACGCTTCCCAACAACGGATGTTGTTCTATTGCTGATTCCTCTTCAAGACTTCTGAGACAAGTTTACGGATTCTTCCCAACAACGGACGCCAATCTACCGACTTGTTCAGATTCTTATCAAGACTTCTGAAAATAGTTCATGGATTCATCCCAACAACGGATGTTAATCTATCAACTTATTCAGATGCAACCTTTGAATTCAGTTTACGGACGCTTCCCAACAACGGATGTTGTTCTATTGCTGATTCCTCTTCAAGACTTCTGAGACAAGTTTACGGATTCTTCCCAACAACGGACGCCAATCTACCGACTTGTTCAGATTCTTATCAAGACTTCTGAAAACAGTTCATGGATTCATCCCAACAACGGATGTTAATCTATCAACTTATTCAGATGCAACCTTTGAATTCAGTTTACGGACGCTTCCCAACAACGGATGTTGTTCTATTGCTGATTCCTCTTCAAGACTTCTGAGACAAGTTTACGGATTCTTCCCAACAACGGACGCCAATCTACCGACTTGTTCAGATTCTTATCAAGACTTCTGAAAACAGTTTACGGATTCTTCCCAACAACGGACGCCAATCTACCGACTTGTTCAGATTCTTATCAAGACTTCTGAAAACAGTTCATGGATTCATCCCAACAACGGATGTTAATCTATCAACTTATTCAGATGCAACCTTTGAATTCAGTTTACGGACGCTTCCCAACAACGGATGTTGTTCTATTGCTGATTCCTCTTCAAGACTTCTGAGACAAGTTTACGGATTCTTCCCAACAACGGACGCCAATCTACCGACTTGTTCAGATTCTTATCAAGACTTCTGAAAACAGTTCATGGATTCATCCCAACAACGGATGTTAATCTATCAACTTATTCAGATGCAACCTTTGAATTCAGTTTACGGACGCTTCCCAACAACGGATGTTGTTCTATTGCTGATTCCTCTTCAAGACTTCTGAGACAAGTTTACGGATTCTTCCCAACAACGGACGCCAATCTACCGACTTGTTCAGATTCTTATCAAGACTTCTGAAAACAGTTCATGGATTCATCCCAACAACGGATGTTAATCTATCAACTTATTCAGATGCAACCTTTGAATTCAGTTTACGGACGCTTCCCAACAACGGATGTTGTTCTATTGCTGATTCCTCTTCAAGACTTCTGAAAACAGTTTACGGATTCTTCCCAACAACGGACGCCAATCTACCGACTTGTTCAGATTCTTCTCAAGACTTCTGAAAACAGTTCATGGATTCATCCCAACAACGGATGTTAATCTATCAACTTGTTCAGATACAACCTTTGAATTCAGCTTACAGACGCTTCCCAACAACGGATGTTTGTTCTATTGCTGATTCAACTTCAAGACTTCTGAAACAGTTCATGGATTCATCCCAACAACGGATGTTAACCTATCGCTTGTTCAGATTCTTCTCAAGCCAACCACCACGGAAGATCGCACTCGCCCAAAATTCTCCCTATCCCCAGCGGGGTTCCTTCAATCCCCAGCGGAGTCAGACTTTCAAACTTTCTCCCCACAGAGTTTCGAGGAGGCATATCTTGAGTTCCCCAGTGAAGTCTCCAGGGTTACCTCCCATCAAGCCAAAGATTCTCAATCTGGTCTCCCCGGCATGAGTCTACTAGTTGGAGCTCCCCAGTAGAGGTCATCAGGAATCCTCTTCCCCAGCGACAGCCAAGGATTTATTTTCCCCGGCAGCAGTCAAGACGCTTTTATCTTCGGCCATCTCGGAATCATGTATCCTTGGCAAGATTAGCTCATCAGCTTACATGCGCATTCATTACATTCATATCATAAACATTAGATGACACATACATTGCATCATGCATCATAACATTGCATACAACTAACCCTTTGCCTTTTCAGGAAAGATCAGTCGACAGACACAGATCATCTCCCGGGATTCATCCAGAAATAGTTCAGATGTGACCCGGACACGGCAACATCTTGATACTTATTCCAGATTCATTCAGACGCATCAGCAGAAACCTTACACCGGTTCCTCTTCAACTTCTCAACTTTTGAAAACATTTTACGGATTCTTCCCTACAACGGATGTCAATCTACCGACTGATTCAGACTCTTCTCAACTTTTGAAGATAGTTTACGGATTCTTCCCTACAACGGATGTCAATCTACCAACTGATGCAGACTCTTCTCAACTTTTGAAGACAGTTTACGGATTCTTCCCTACCACGGATGTCAATCTACCAACTGATTCAGACTCTTCTCAATTTTTGAAAATAGGTTACGGACGCTTCCCAACAACGGATGCTGCTCCATTGCTTGTTCAGTCCCAACTCCTGAAAATAGTTTACAGATTCTCCAGACACGGACATCAATCTGTTGCTTGTTCAGACCCCAATTCAGAGATATTCCAAAACAGGGATACCCTTCTGATACTCGTCCACTTACCATTGACGTACAGTTCAACATCACCATATGGCATCTATAAGCCCATCCTCTTACCAGCAGTCGTCGAATGGCATCTATAAGCCCATTCCCAGATGGCATCTCTAAGCCCATCCCCGACAAAATTCTCTCGCACCAGATGGCATCTTTAACCCCATCACCAAATGGCATCTTTAAGCCCATTCACCTCCACCGTCACATCGACGAGCGCAAATTTTCTGGGCACATTAGTGTTCAATCTCCTTTTACCTTCAAGTCGCGAAAGGCAAACCTGCCAATCTAACTCTTCAGGTCAAAGAAGATTGAACAGGGGCAACTGTTGTACCCCAAAATTTGCCCTCGCGCTTTTCCACAAGAAATCTCAGCTTCAAACATTTCCTGACTTCTCAAACTGGCTCAAGAATCGGACAAACGGACTTTTCTTGACAGTCAAGCAGAATTAGGGTTTTCACTGATTTTCAGAGCTTTGAATTGTTTCATACAGTGGGCTTAGGGTTTGATTGATTTTTGGTTCAATTTTGATCAAGCGAGCGTGATTTGGCATTTAATCGGGAATTAGGGTTTTATGGGCATATTCTCAGAAGAATTTGAATTCCACAGCACTTTGCGGTTTATTTCAAGATTCGGATTAAAATTCACGTTATCTTGGTTTAATCAGTAAAAGAGACAGTGGTTTGAATTCAGTACGTTTTGATTGGGCCAGTCAGATACAAGATGCAGTTTTAAATTCACAGTGTTCATGTGTTGATCAGTTTACTTGGTTTAATTGCTGCTTTGCTTTGGATGTTGAATAAGACAGATTTATTGGATCAATGTTGTTTTATTTTAGTTATTTATTATTCTGAAATTAAATGATTGAATTTATTTTTCAATTGTTTTAATTCTAAGAATTTTAAATAAATAAATAAGCAATAAAGAAAATGGAACCAATTGGATAATTTGGATTTTTTATTGATATTTGAATTATTTACAAATTGTTGTTACAAACAATAATTTACATTTAATTTAAGTATTACATAGAATGAAAAACTATCCTATTTTCTAAATATTCTTCGTGCTTCATTCCGCTCCGGTATTCCATTTTTTTTTCATCTGCAAAAAGAACAAGAAAAGTCAGAAAGCATTTAATTAAAAGACAGATGAAATTGCTCATCATTAGGGGCCACTGACTGGGATCAGTTGCCCTCTCTGCAAATCACGGGACTTCTCCCGGTTCACAGAGAGGGAAGATTATTTTATCTCATGAAATGCAAATGTCAAATGCATAGTTTCTAAAAAATTGCAAGCTGCATAGAATCTCAATGTCCAATTCAAACCATGTATTTCAAATCCAAACTGGAAAAGTTCAAATCCAAACTTTCTATCCAAAAGCAAAGGCTACTGTCAAAATGCCCAAAGTCCACTCAAAGAAAATCAATAAAAGCATACAAGCTGTCATGGAAAGATTTTTGGAAAAGATATCAAAAGGCAAAGTCAGATCAAAATTGTCAAAAAGATAAAGATGCAAAATGTAAGATGCAAGAAATCTTTTCATCATTTCCCTAGTCATAGCCCCTTCAGAAAAGTACAATAAACATTATAAAATTCTTAAATTGTACTGTAAAGAGAGAAGAAAAGAGAGATAAAGGCAGCAAGGCAGGGATTTAGGCATAGTTCAGAATAGACAGCAGAAAAAGATATACAAGTCTACAAGTCCACAAGCTCAGTACAGCAGACAGTAGAGAAGACAGAAGAAAGAGATTATGCAAATCAAAAAGCCAATAAAACAGTTCAAGACAGTTCAGCATAGCAGGCAGCCAGTACAAAGCAAACTCAGTTCAGAATGGACAGCAGGCAAAAAGGAAGACAGGAAAAGATATACAGATCCAAAAACTCAACAAAGCAAACATAGACAGTTCACAGCAGACAGTAGAATAGATAAGGGAGAAGAGATATATACAAGCATTAGCCTCAACCTTCAAAAGCACCACAACCTGCCTAAGTCAAAAGAGAGCTCACTACTGTCATAACAAAGAACCACAACTTGCAACCTACAAAACACCATAACCTGATGCATACAACCCTGCATCAAACCACTACTGTCCCAAACCTCACATAACCAGAAACTGAGTTAAGCCAAGCTTAATCAGAACCTGCACCATACCAATAACCTCACCATCTTATGCTAAACACAAAAAACCTGATATACAAAACTGAGCCAGCATAAGCATCAGTCATAACCATAACCAAAACCACCAATAACCTCACCATACCTACAAACTGATCAAAACCAACCCAAGCCTACAACCCTGTGAAGCTGAACATCTCAAGCCACAAAGCCAAGCTCCAACACTGAACATTCAAACACCAAGCCTCAGAAGGGGGACTTCATCATAGGCCAAACAGAAAGGCATATCCAACAACATACTCAAGCATATAGGCAACGAATACGAGCCCCTCAGAACTGTAAGTTCATCATGGGGGGAACCAAATCAAACCACACAGCATAACATACAAAAAGCCTCACTACCAAAAACCAATACCCTGTCATAACCAAATATCATTAACCAATGCCAAAACTGAACCAACACCAAGCCTAACAACCAAAACCAATATACAAAAAACTTACTGTCCAAAAAACCAGTTTTTCAACCATTACCCTGTCTCAACTTTCAAACACACAAGAAAAATTTGATAAGCAAAGCAACATACAGAATCCCCAAGGCAATAACTGTTCAAGATCGTTCCAAAAAAGCATTCAACAATTCAAAAGGGACGAAGGTGGAAGAGGTAAAGATTCAAGGCAACTGAGACCCTCAGACCTTTGAGGTCATCACGGGGCAACAACACAAAGGCAACAATAAGAAGCTAATCAAAACAAGAGTTGTTTCAACCATAGCATCAAGCACACAAGCAAGCGCATAGCCTCTCAAGAAGAAGAAAGAAAGAAGCAAGTCAGGGCTCAGAGGAAAACAAAAGTATTCAGGCAACATAGGCCCTCAGATCGTAAAGATCATCACTGGGCATCTCAGGCAACAATACATAAGAAACAAGCGCGCAAACACACAGTGGCAGAAGAAGATAAAGAAGCGAATTAGGGTTTTCAAGCAAATCCAGCATATATCATCAAACCCTAGAAATATAGCCAAGAACGAAAGTACCAGGAAAAGTCAGAAGCGTAGCAAGCATCAAGCTTCGCCACTGAAACACCGCTCCGGCCTCCTCAACGTCATCCCTCTTCTCTCCTCCATCTCCAGAAATCAGGTAATGAACTTGCTATATCCTCCCCTTCACCTCATAAAAAACGAAAAAATAAAGAGCTCAGAACAAATTCCACGCGTATCAGTCATAGAAGAAAAAAGGGAACACTGAAACAAACCTGGAGCAATGTATCCACTGCCTTGGAGGGAAGAGAGTATGGGTTGCGTTGGTGGCCGGAGATAAGCACTCAGGGAAGCTTGAACGAAGAAGACGAAATTCAAGTGAACGGCGCCGCTGATTAACCCTAGAGCCCTTTGTCTCAATGGAACAAACAACATGAAACCCTAATTTCGTTCAGAATCCAACCTTGGGCTTAACCCGTTCCTGATTCCTCTAAGCCCAACGAAAATCATTTCACTTTCTAAACAAAACATTTTCATAAAAAACTAACTTTGTTTTATAAACATTAACTTACTTCATTTTTATAAAAAACACTAACCTTCTTTTTATCTTATAAAAAATGTTCACTCTTTTTATTTTGTAAATACTAACTTGAATAAATTATATTTTCACCATATGTTTAAAACATCTTTTTTAATTAATACACTTTTGTACGTAAAAATAAAATACCTTTCTTAACACACCTAATTTAATTTTGGACATAATTTAATACTTTTTGTACATGCATTTTAAAACATTGATTTGTATATATTATACACTTTTATACATAATTAAAATTGAAACTTTTTTTAATTAACATTCTTTTTTCATACATAACCATTTAAATACATTTTTCTCTAAATATCAAATTCACAAACATTTGGACTAAAATATTTTCCAATTAAAAAACTTAACACTTAATCAAAGCACTTCATTTCTCTTTGTACATAATTAACATATAAATCAAAGATTCATTTAAAACATTTCTCTAGGTCAAAACCCTAATACGCTCAATTTCACACTTCGCACTTGTACATAATTACACATACACAATTCACATACATATACACTTGTACATTTACACAACACATTGCCCTACACACATTTTATCTTATATTTGTACATTCGATATTTACATTTTGATTGCGACATTCGATTTGGTTGTAAATTATTGGGTACTATAAGTCTCATCCCCTTGTACATTTATACCCCCACTCCCGGACATTATTTTGTAATAGCGTAGATTTACATTCCGCAATTTACAGTTTCAATTATGCCATGGTTAGACCTAGGGTTTGTATGTACATAAAATCAAACGCTAGATAACCTAATACAAGACAAATACATGTAATCAATACACAATCACACTTGCACCCCCTAGGGTAATCCCACATGTTGCCTTCCAAATGGGCCATGCTTGCACGTCGAATGTCTTTGGCAAAACAAAATCAAATGATCATAAGTCCCTCGATGACGCTTTCGAAAGTCGCCTATCAAAATGATCAAGTCCCTTCAAAACAATTTGCCAAAGACACTTGGCATCATTGCATTCATGGTCCATACGATGACCCGCGCCCGTCCCGAATAAACTTCCTAAACGCAAGATTGTCTACCAATTTCAATGGTAGAACAAAATTGTTAAAAGGGGTTAAAACATGACAAAAACCTTCGAGTACAATAGGGTAGACAAGACTCTTAGTTACTTGAGATCAAACTTGCAAAAACACTTGCCTTCTTTTCAAAAACCACAATCCACAACACTTTCAAACAAACTCTCAAAAACATTTGAAAACATCTTTTCGAAAAGATTCACACTTTTGTAAAACACTCAAACACGAGTCAAATACATTAGTTGCCTAAGACAAGGCATCTTTTTCCAAAACATTTTCAAAAAGCACCCACACACACACCATTTTTCAAAGCAATCGAAAAACAAGGCAAGTGATCTAAAAACCAAGTAACTAAGAGCCCATGGATAACCATGGATGAAAAGGGTGCTAACACCTTCCCTTTTCATAATCTACCCCCCGAACCCACGAAATATCTCAAAAGGTTTTTGCTGTGCTTTTTAACCTTTCCTTAGGATAAAATAAAAAGTCGGTGGCGACTCTTGCTAACCGCACAAGTGCGAATACGAACGCAAAACACTAGTCAGTTCTCCCACCGTATCACAGAACTGGCGACTCTGCTGGGGAAAAACTTTAAAGTGGGGTTACCTTAGGGTTTAGATCACCTTTGTTTTCAATTGCTTGCTTTGTTTGCTTTTACATATTGTGGGCTTTGTATCGGAGTTTTATAGATCCTAACCCGGATCTGGGGAAACCCTTTTAGGTAGCAACAAGGCTGTGAGGGAACTGTGCGGGGTATACCGACATGGTTGAAGCAGTCTGCTACGTTGATGTGGCACTTTGGTGTGTACCGGTAACCCTTGAGTTCAGTCAAGGAGAGTACGGGGCCGCCGCGTGGTGTCGTGAAGCATCAACTGACCTTAGAACCTTAATTGACCATCTTAGCCTCTTTAGGGTAGTGAGATGACTACTTTGGTGTACTCCGAAGTCGGTTGATACTCGATACTACACTCAATTGAGGGTTGCTTTCCTGGGATATTTCGGTCGCCAGTTCAGTGGCTAAATCGAAACGATGAGCAATGAAAGCAATCCAGTGATATTGGGACCTCTAGAACCCGGTTACTTTTGGTAAGACAGGTTTTAACCAACAAACTGAAAGAGGGTAGTACCTGAACCTCATGCAAGCCTAAACCTAAGGCCTTGTGTGCTTTGTGTGAATATTGTTTGCCTGTATATACACTTACTTGCTTGTGCATACATGTACATAACATCATGACATCATACCATAGCATTTTAGCATTTTCAATAACCATTTCAAGGAGCTCGAGGGTTCTCTTGATGCAGGGTTACGTTGAACCAGACATCTATCAAGGGGCAAGAGGTTTCTCCTCTAACCAATCCAGTCAAAGTTCAAGTGCAACAACTTGAATCAGTGGCTATGACCCACTCGACATGGTGAGCTTGATTCTCGTGGAAAGACATCCACCAACACAAAGCTCTCCAAACAAAGTTCAAATACAACAACTCGAATCAGTGGCTATGACCCACTCGACATGGTGAGCTTGATTCTTGTGGAAGGACGTCCACCGATGCAGAGATCTCCAATCCGAGAGCAGAGTTCAACCTCTAACATTTTCTTGTGTTTACCCCAAGAGATCCTTGAAAACATGCATCCACATATCATGCATTGCATTTTGACGACCTTTCCTTTTTCAGGTTTCCTTACTCTCCTGCTGTTTATTTCAGCAAGAGATGGCTCTAGAACGGTCTGTCAAAGACATCCAAGACCAGACTGCTCAGCTGCAGGAGATGTTCATGAACTTGTCTCTGGGGCAAGAAGAGATGAAAGCTCTCCTCACCAACGGCTTGGGGAATTCCAACAATGCCAGAAGTGATCAGATTGCGGAGCTGCAGTTTGATCTGACAACACTGAGGACTCAAATGATGGGATATTTGGTGGGCCAGATGGCTCTCATCCAAGACCTATCTCAAAGACAAGAGGAACTCAGAGTTCTTGTCCGCCAACTGCTTCCAAACAACCAACTGGGGCAAACATCTGAGGTCGAAGAGCAAGTCACCGCTCAACCTCCACCCACTCAAGAAGACAAGGGGAAGGCTCCTTTGCTCGCTTCAGGGTCACAAGCCCATCAACAACCTCGCCGGCGTCAGCGGGGCAATCGGCGTAGACAAGAAACGTCGGGAAGGCAGTTCACGGAGACTGACATACCGTCATCTCTAATTCTGGAGCGCTTGTTGGAGGCCAATCTGACTGCTTTGAGGGATCCTATCCGGGACCCAAACACCTCCGCTCCTGGCTATCATCCCGATGCATTTTGTGTTTACCACTCCTATAGCCCAGGACATGACACCGATAGCTGTTGGGCCTTGAAGAACAAGATTCAAGATCTGATTGACATTGGAGTACTAAGGTTCATGCCAGACGGCGAGATGAAGATCTTCCGTTAAAAGGGTTCTCCGCTTGAAGTGACGAGGCTCGAAGCTGAAAGACTTTTGCTTCTTTTTGAATTTTCAAAGTTGTAATTTCTTTTGCTGTCAAACAATTATTTGTTGATGTTAAACTCTGTTTTCATTAATGCATTGCATATGTTTGTCTTGAATTCATCCATTCGTTTCACTACTCTTATGCTTTTCTTTATGATATTTGACTCTTGATAAAAAGCTGCAAGCCTTTAGAGGGAGGATGACGAAACAATACCGTGATCTTATACAGTATGCTTTTGAACAGACCTTGCTGATGATGTACAGGCATTTCTTTCAATTCCCAAACACTGGAGTTATAAGGAAGTTAATCCCTAGTCAACCCCTTCGAGCCAAAGAAGTAGGAGTTTCCTGTTCTAAACAATCAAAACCTTTGATATAAACCCGGGGGAGGGTAGTATCTCAGTTAATTCAAAAGAAAATGCGCATTGAAGTCGCAAACTCTCAGTTCGTAATACAACGAACGACGTCGAAAAAGAAAGCATTCCTTCAGAATCAAAAGACAAGGGTGGTTCCCTATCACATAGACAGTCAATCTCTCAAAAGAGAAAAGCCCACCGAGCCAAAACCTATGAAGGAGGCTTAAGAAAGCTGGGGCATCCCGCTGACAGTAATCCCGAAAACGGTAACAGTCAGGCAAAAGTTAGGGATAACAAATCAAAATCAAAATAGTGAGGTCATTACAAAATCCTCAACAACATGAAAAGTGTTGAAAAAGAAAAAGGAGATGTCGACTGTCTCCCAATAATTCAAACTGGTGAACCATCGCCCAAAAGTCGTTCCAAACTCAAAACAGAGTGCGACGCACTATTAACTGAGCTTAGGTTGAAGAACATCACGAAGAGCGGGTGGGTACAAATATGCTTTGAGCCTTTATCCTTTGTTTCTTAAACCGTGAACCAGGCCACGTTACAACCCTTCAAAAGTCCTAATTGAAGCATGGGTTAGTTCGAAAGCATACTGTTACAAAAGGTATCCTGACTCCTGTAGGGCTTTGCTCTAAATCTTGTGTTAACTTGTCTTATGAAAAGTTTTCTGCTAAAAACGCATTTTTCAAAATTTCAAAGACAAACATAAACTTTGCATTATTCGAATATCACTGTCTGCATTTGACCCTTTTGTTTGACAGCGAAGAAATTCATACAGCGAATGTTCGGAGGAACGAAAACTCTCTCAGTAAGTCAAAATTACTTCAAGAGGATAACACTTCCGTCAAATCTCCTATCAACAAGAGGCATGACATGTCACAATTCAATTAACCTGGGGCAGTCCAGTCAAGATTTCAAGAAATCTCTCAATATACAGAGTAATCTGATTCAAGACTCCTTCGCAACCACTTGGGGCATTCGAATGTCAAAAGTGTTCAACAAATCAACTACAACATTTCCAGACTCGATTCCTGTACCTAGCCAGGGCATGTCTGAAGAGTTTTGAAGATTAGACTCCTGTATCCTGCCAGGGCATATCTATCAACTATCACCTTTCCAGATTCGACTCCTGTATCCAGCCAGGGCATGTCTGAAGAATTCCAGATCAACACCTGCAACAAACCCAGGAAACATCTGTGAACGACCGATTATAGACCAACACCTGTAATAAACCAGGATTTTATCTACATCACCACTTGGGGCATTCGAATGTCAAAAGTGTTCAAAACCGATGCAGTTTTTACACAAGCTCATCATCAGGGAGCCCTACACCGGTTCCCCTTCAAGACTTCTGAAACAGTTTATGGATTCTTCCCAACAACGGACGCCAATCTACCGACTTGTTCAGATTCTTATCAAGACTTCTGAAAACAGTTTACGGATTCTTCCCAACAACGGACGCCAATCTACCGACTTGTTCAGATTCTTATCAAGACTTCTGAAAACAGTTCATGGATTCATCCCAACAACGGATGTTAATCTATCAACTTATTCAGATGCAACCTTTGAATTCAGTTTACGGACGCTTCCCAACAACGGATGTTGTTCTATTGCTGATTCCTCTTCAAGACTTCTGAGACAAGTTTACGGATTCTTCCCAACAACGGACGCCAATCTACCGACTTGTTCAGATTCTTATCAAGACTTCTGAAAATAGTTCATGGATTCATCCCAACAACGGATGTTAATCTATCAACTTATTCAGATGCAACCTTTGAATTCAGTTTACGGACGCTTCCCAACAACGGATGTTGTTCTATTGCTGATTCCTCTTCAAGACTTCTGAGACAAGTTTACGGATTCTTCCCAACAACGGACGCCAATCTACCGACTTGTTCAGATTCTTATCAAGACTTCTGAAAACAGTTCATGGATTCATCCCAACAACGGATGTTAATCTATCAACTTATTCAGATGCAACCTTTGAATTCAGTTTACGGACGCTTCCCAACAACGGATGTTGTTCTATTGCTGATTCCTCTTCAAGACTTCTGAGACAAGTTTACGGATTCTTCCCAACAACGGACGCCAATCTACCGACTTGTTCAGATTCTTATCAAGACTTCTGAAAACAGTTTACGGATTCTTCCCAACAACGGACGCCAATCTACCGACTTGTTCAGATTCTTATCAAGACTTCTGAAAACAGTTCATGGATTCATCCCAACAACGGATGTTAATCTATCAACTTATTCAGATGCAACCTTTGAATTCAGTTTACGGACGCTTCCCAACAACGGATGTTGTTCTATTGCTGATTCCTCTTCAAGACTTCTGAGACAAGTTTACGGATTCTTCCCAACAACGGACGCCAATCTACCGACTTGTTCAGATTCTTATCAAGACTTCTGAAAACAGTTCATGGATTCATCCCAACAACGGATGTTAATCTATCAACTTATTCAGATGCAACCTTTGAATTCAGTTTACGGACGCTTCCCAACAACGGATGTTGTTCTATTGCTGATTCCTCTTCAAGACTTCTGAGACAAGTTTACGGATTCTTCCCAACAACGGACGCCAATCTACCGACTTGTTCAGATTCTTATCAAGACTTCTGAAAACAGTTCATGGATTCATCCCAACAACGGATGTTAATCTATCAACTTATTCAGATGCAACCTTTGAATTCAGTTTACGGACGCTTCCCAACAACGGATGTTGTTCTATTGCTGATTCCTCTTCAAGACTTCTGAAAACAGTTTACGGATTCTTCCCAACAACGGACGCCAATCTACCGACTTGTTCAGATTCTTCTCAAGACTTCTGAAAACAGTTCATGGATTCATCCCAACAACGGATGTTAATCTATCAACTTGTTCAGATACAACCTTTGAATTCAGCTTACAGACGCTTCCCAACAACGGATGTTTGTTCTATTGCTGATTCAACTTCAAGACTTCTGAAACAGTTCATGGATTCATCCCAACAACGGATGTTAACCTATCGCTTGTTCAGATTCTTCTCAAGCCAACCACCACGGAAGATCGCACTCGCCCAAAATTCTCCCTATCCCCAGCGGGGTTCCTTCAATCCCCAGCGGAGTCAGACTTTCAAACTTTCTCCCCACAGAGTTTCGAGGAGGCATATCTTGAGTTCCCCAGTGAAGTCTCCAGGGTTACCTCCCATCAAGCCAAAGATTCTCAATCTGGTCTCCCCGGCATGAGTCTACTAGTTGGAGCTCCCCAGTAGAGGTCATCAGGAATCCTCTTCCCCAGCGACAGCCAAGGATTTATTTTCCCCGGCAGCAGTCAAGACGCTTTTATCTTCGGCCATCTCGGAATCATGTATCCTTGGCAAGATTAGCTCATCAGCTTACATGCGCATTCATTACATTCATATCATAAACATTAGATGACACATACATTGCATCATGCATCATAACATTGCATACAACTAACCCTTTGCCTTTTCAGGAAAGATCAGTCGACAGACACAGATCATCTCCCGGGATTCATCCAGAAATAGTTCAGATGTGACCCGGACACGGCAACATCTTGATACTTATTCCAGATTCATTCAGACGCATCAGCAGAAACCTTACACCGGTTCCTCTTCAACTTCTCAACTTTTGAAAACATTTTACGGATTCTTCCCTACAACGGATGTCAATCTACCGACTGATTCAGACTCTTCTCAACTTTTGAAGATAGTTTACGGATTCTTCCCTACAACGGATGTCAATCTACCAACTGATGCAGACTCTTCTCAACTTTTGAAGACAGTTTACGGATTCTTCCCTACCACGGATGTCAATCTACCAACTGATTCAGACTCTTCTCAATTTTTGAAAATAGGTTACGGACGCTTCCCAACAACGGATGCTGCTCCATTGCTTGTTCAGTCCCAACTCCTGAAAATAGTTTACAGATTCTCCAGACACGGACATCAATCTGTTGCTTGTTCAGACCCCAATTCAGAGATATTCCAAAACAGGGATACCCTTCTGATACTCGTCCACTTACCATTGACGTACAGTTCAACATCACCATATGGCATCTATAAGCCCATCCTCTTACCAGCAGTCGTCGAATGGCATCTATAAGCCCATTCCCAGATGGCATCTCTAAGCCCATCCCCGACAAAATTCTCTCGCACCAGATGGCATCTTTAACCCCATCACCAAATGGCATCTTTAAGCCCATTCACCTCCACCGTCACATCGACGAGCGCAAATTTTCTGGGCACATTAGTGTTCAATCTCCTTTTACCTTCAAGTCGCGAAAGGCAAACCTGCCAATCTAACTCTTCAGGTCAAAGAAGATTGAACAGGGGCAACTGTTGTACCCCAAAATTTGCCCTCGCGCTTTTCCACAAGAAATCTCAGCTTCAAACATTTCCTGACTTCTCAAACTGGCTCAAGAATCGGACAAACGGACTTTTCTTGACAGTCAAGCAGAATTAGGGTTTTCACTGATTTTCAGAGCTTTGAATTGTTTCATACAGTGGGCTTAGGGTTTGATTGATTTTTGGTTCAATTTTGATCAAGCGAGCGTGATTTGGCATTTAATCGGGAATTAGGGTTTTATGGGCATATTCTCAGAAGAATTTGAATTCCACAGCACTTTGCGGTTTATTTCAAGATTCGGATTAAAATTCACGTTATCTTGGTTTAATCAGTAAAAGAGACAGTGGTTTGAATTCAGTACGTTTTGATTGGGCCAGTCAGATACAAGATGCAGTTTTAAATTCACAGTGTTCATGTGTTGATCAGTTTACTTGGTTTAATTGCTGCTTTGCTTTGGATGTTGAATAAGACAGATTTATTGGATCAATGTTGTTTTATTTTAGTTATTTATTATTCTGAAATTAAATGATTGAATTTATTTTTCAATTGTTTTAATTCTAAGAATTTTAAATAAATAAATAAGCAATAAAGAAAATGGAACCAATTGGATAATTTGGATTTTTTATTGATATTTGAATTATTTACAAATTGTTGTTACAAACAATAATTTACATTTAATTTAAGTATTACATAGAATGAAAAACTATCCTATTTTCTAAATATTCTTCGTGCTTCATTCCGCTCCGGTATTCCATTTTTTTTTCATCTGCAAAAAGAACAAGAAAAGTCAGAAAGCATTTAATTAAAAGACAGATGAAATTGCTCATCATTAGGGGCCACTGACTGGGATCAGTTGCCCTCTCTGCAAATCACGGGACTTCTCCCGGTTCACAGAGAGGGAAGATTATTTTATCTCATGAAATGCAAATGTCAAATGCATAGTTTCTAAAAAATTGCAAGCTGCATAGAATCTCAATGTCCAATTCAAACCATGTATTTCAAATCCAAACTGGAAAAGTTCAAATCCAAACTTTCTATCCAAAAGCAAAGGCTACTGTCAAAATGCCCAAAGTCCACTCAAAGAAAATCAATAAAAGCATACAAGCTGTCATGGAAAGATTTTTGGAAAAGATATCAAAAGGCAAAGTCAGATCAAAATTGTCAAAAAGATAAAGATGCAAAATGTAAGATGCAAGAAATCTTTTCATCATTTCCCTAGTCATAGCCCCTTCAGAAAAGTACAATAAACATTATAAAATTCTTAAATTGTACTGTAAAGAGAGAAGAAAAGAGAGATAAAGGCAGCAAGGCAGGGATTTAGGCATAGTTCAGAATAGACAGCAGAAAAAGATATACAAGTCTACAAGTCCACAAGCTCAGTACAGCAGACAGTAGAGAAGACAGAAGAAAGAGATTATGCAAATCAAAAAGCCAATAAAACAGTTCAAGACAGTTCAGCATAGCAGGCAGCCAGTACAAAGCAAACTCAGTTCAGAATGGACAGCAGGCAAAAAGGAAGACAGGAAAAGATATACAGATCCAAAAACTCAACAAAGCAAACATAGACAGTTCACAGCAGACAGTAGAATAGATAAGGGAGAAGAGATATATACAAGCATTAGCCTCAACCTTCAAAAGCACCACAACCTGCCTAAGTCAAAAGAGAGCTCACTACTGTCATAACAAAGAACCACAACTTGCAACCTACAAAACACCATAACCTGATGCATACAACCCTGCATCAAACCACTACTGTCCCAAACCTCACATAACCAGAAACTGAGTTAAGCCAAGCTTAATCAGAACCTGCACCATACCAATAACCTCACCATCTTATGCTAAACACAAAAAACCTGATATACAAAACTGAGCCAGCATAAGCATCAGTCATAACCATAACCAAAACCACCAATAACCTCACCATACCTACAAACTGATCAAAACCAACCCAAGCCTACAACCCTGTGAAGCTGAACATCTCAAGCCACAAAGCCAAGCTCCAACACTGAACATTCAAACACCAAGCCTCAGAAGGGGGACTTCATCATAGGCCAAACAGAAAGGCATATCCAACAACATACTCAAGCATATAGGCAACGAATACGAGCCCCTCAGAACTGTAAGTTCATCATGGGGGGAACCAAATCAAACCACACAGCATAACATACAAAAAGCCTCACTACCAAAAACCAATACCCTGTCATAACCAAATATCATTAACCAATGCCAAAACTGAACCAACACCAAGCCTAACAACCAAAACCAATATACAAAAAACTTACTGTCCAAAAAACCAGTTTTTCAACCATTACCCTGTCTCAACTTTCAAACACACAAGAAAAATTTGATAAGCAAAGCAACATACAGAATCCCCAAGGCAATAACTGTTCAAGATCGTTCCAAAAAAGCATTCAACAATTCAAAAGGGACGAAGGTGGAAGAGGTAAAGATTCAAGGCAACTGAGACCCTCAGACCTTTGAGGTCATCACGGGGCAACAACACAAAGGCAACAATAAGAAGCTAATCAAAACAAGAGTTGTTTCAACCATAGCATCAAGCACACAAGCAAGCGCATAGCCTCTCAAGAAGAAGAAAGAAAGAAGCAAGTCAGGGCTCAGAGGAAAACAAAAGTATTCAGGCAACATAGGCCCTCAGATCGTAAAGATCATCACTGGGCATCTCAGGCAACAATACATAAGCAACAAGCGCGCAAACACACAGTGGCAGAAGAAGATAAAGAAGCGAATTAGGGTTTTCAAGCAAATCCAGCATATATCATCAAACCCTAGAAATATAGCCAAGAACGAAAGTACCAGGAAAAGTCAGAAGCGTAGCAAGCATCAAGCTTCGCCACTGAAACACCGCTCCGGCCTCCTCAACGTCATCCCTCTTCTCTCCTCCATCTCCAGAAATCAGGTAATGAACTTGCTATATCCTCCCCTTCACCTCATAAAAAACGAAAAAATAAAGAGCTCAGAACAAATTCCACGCGTATCAGTCATAGAAGAAAAAAGGGAACACTGAAACAAACCTGGAGCAATGTATCCACTACCTTGGAGGGAAGAGAGTATGGGTTGCGTTGGTGGCCGGAGATAAGCACTCAGGGAAGCTTGAACGAAGAAGACGAAATTCAAGTGAACGGCGCCGCTGATTAACCCTAGAGCCCTTTGTCTCAATGGAACAAACAACATGAAACCCTAATTTCGTTCAGAATCCAACCTTGGGCTTAACCCGTTCCTGATTCCTCTAAGCCCAACGAAAATCATTTCACTTTCTAAACAAAACATTTTCATAAAAAACTAACTTTGTTTTATAAACATTAACTTACTTCATTTTTATAAAAAACACTAACCTTCTTTTTATCTTATAAAAAATGTTCACTCTTTTTATTTTGTAAATACTAACTTGAATAAATTATATTTTCACCATATGTTTAAAACATCTTTTTTAATTAATACACTTTTGTACGTAAAAATAAAATACCTTTCTTAACACACCTAATTTAATTTTGGACATAATTTAATACTTTTTGTACATGCATTTTAAAACATTGATTTGTATATATTATACACTTTTATACATAATTAAAATTGAAACTTTTTTTAATTAACATTCTTTTTTCATACATAACCATTTAAATACATTTTTCTCTAAATATCAAATTCACAAACATTTGGACTAAAATATTTTCCAATTAAAAAACTTAACACTTAATCAAAGCACTTCATTTCTCTTTGTACATAATTAACATATAAATCAAAGATTCATTTAAAACATTTCTCTAGGTCAAAACCCTAATACGCTCAATTTCACACTTCGCACTTGTACATAATTACACATACACAATTCACATACATATACACTTGTACATTTACACAACACATTGCCCTACACACATTTTATCTTATATTCGTACATTCGATATTTACATTTTGATTGCGACATTCGATTTGGTTGTAAATTATTGGGTACTATAAGTCTCATCCCCTTGTACATTTATACCCCCACTCCCGGACATTATTTTGTAATAGCGTAGATTTACATTCCGCAATTTACAGTTTCAATTATGCCATGGTTAGACCTAGGGTTTGTATGTACATAAAATCAAACGCTAGATAACCTAATACAAGACAAATACATGTAATCAATACACAATCACACTTGCACCCCCTAGGGTAATCCCACATGTTGCCTTCCAAATGGGCCATGCTTGCACGTCGAATGTCTTTGGCAAAACAAAATCAAATGATCATAAGTCCCTCGATGACGCTTTCGAAAGTCGCCTATCAAAATGATCAAGTCCCTTCAAAACAATTTGCCAAAGACACTTGGCATCATTGCATTCATGGTCCATACGATGACCCGCGCCCGTCCCGAATAAACTTCCTAAACGCAAGATTGTCTACCAATTTCAATGGTAGAACAAAATTGTTAAAAGGGGTTAAAACATGACAAAAACCTTCGAGTACAATAGGGTAGACAAGACTCTTAGTTACTTGAGATCAAACTTGCAAAAACACTTGCCTTCTTTTCAAAAACCACAATCCACAACACTTTCAAACAAACTCTCAAAAACATTTGAAAACATCTTTTCGAAAAGATTCACACTTTTGTAAAACACTCAAACACGAGTCAAATACATTAGTTGCCTAAGACAAGGCATCTTTTTCCAAAACATTTTCAAAAAGCACCCACACACACACCATTTTTCAAAGCAATCGAAAAACAAGGCAAGTGATCTAAAAACCAAGTAACTAAGAGCCCATGGATAACCATGGATGAAAAGGGTGCTAACACCTTCCCTTTTCATAATCTACCCCCCAAACCCACGAAATATCTCAAAAGGTTTTTGCTGTGCTTTTTAACCTTTCCTTAGGATAAAATAAAAAGTCGGTGGCGACTCTTGCTAACCGCACAAGTGCGAATACGAACGCAAAACACTAGTCAGTTCTCCCACTGTATCACAACATCCGAAAAACCTAGACCATTATCTGCAGTCAAGCTGGCTACACAGTCTTGGAACTGGTCGGCAGATGTTTCTTGGGGTACATGGGCAGTTTTCAGGAATTTTATGAAGGCTTTTGCATATGCCTCGGAACATAGTAGTAAAGCCAGCATGGAAATTTTTGACGGAGTTTTCCCCAGTTGCTCAACTACATCGTAGTCACTTCTTTTTATGATCTTTAGAATTTCCTCTATCTCTTTCCGAGAGGTTTCAAGGATAGCCAATGATTGTGCCTTCATTAGGACGGGCTCAATCAGAATACTTTTACCTCGAGTCTCGGTTAAATTGGCTGAAGGAATGTCAGTAGGAGTGATAGCAGGAGTCGTAACAGTTTTGTCAATTGGAGTATTAGTGGATATGATTGTAGGACTGGGAACAGCCTTCGGAGGAGCGACAACGACATGAATGATTACGGGTCTAGAAACTGCTTTTGGGGGAGCAATTTCTGGAGAGAATATCCTTCCGCTTCGGGTAATCTTGCTAGTCCCCGCAATATTAATGATATCATAGTTAACTTTCTCGGAACTTGAATCTTTGGAAGCTGGCCAATCTTTCTTGACACCGTGGTAGTAGACATCCCCTCCATAATTCTATGGTATGGTTTTGTCTGACGAATACGGGACTGGTCCAGGCATTGTAATTATCAAAGGAGTTGCTTTTGGAATTGATGTAATTCTAACGGGTTTTTAGGTGGAGACCCTGGAAGAATTGGCGGAAATGGTAATGATAGACACATCATTAAGAGGAACAGATGGAACAAAAGTCTTTTCAAACAAAATTTCCTTGTTATCTATTAGGCATTGAACGTCTGCTTTCAACAAAGGACAGCTAGTTGGTGAGGACAAACAGAAATGGCAGCTTTCATCACAGCCTGGGAATACACTGGCATTTAATAAGTTCTCTTTGATAGTCCGGAGTGGAGACATAAGGTCTTTAACTGGAGTAACAAACATATCTTCCTCGATGGCGTTGGTATTATGGCCATGTTTAGGCATAGGGGCAGAAATGACATTTGGCTTTTCGGGCGCATCGAATTCAATCTCTTTGGCTTTAATGAGGTCTTGTACTTTGTTCTTTAGAGCCCAACAGTTGTTAGTGTCATGGTCGGGACTCTCAGAGTGGTATGCACAGCGGGCATTAGGATGATAGTGAAGAGATGTTGTGTTAGGATTCTTAGGAGCTTCTTTCAAGGTCACTAGGTTGGATCTCAACAGATGTGGAAATACCTGAGATAGGGTCATATTAATTTTGGTGAATTGTATGACTGGTCTTTCCATCCTTGGTTGGTTGTTTCTTTGTTGATCAGGCGCAAATTTAGGAATCATAATACCCCCCACCATTGGACGATGTTCGGCCCTATCTTAATTTCTCTGAGGATAAACATCAACCACTTCTTTCTTTCTGATAAATGGCTTCCTTATAGCAGCGGAGGATGTATCTTTTTGAATCTTTCCACTCTTTATCCTGGCTTCTATCCTCTCTCCGGTCAATATCAGTTCAGGAAAACCTATCGATGAACTCCCAATTAGGTGATTGAAGAAAGGACCAGACAAGGTGTCCAAAAACATGTCTACTAATTCTCTTTCAGATAGAGGAGGTTAAACTCTTCCAGCCAAGTCTCTCCATTTTTGCGCATAGTCTTTGAAACCTTTATTGGAAATCATGGCCATACTTTGGAGTTGAGTATGGTTAGGCGCAAGATCAGTATTATATTGGTATTGTTTGTAAAAGGCTGCAGCAAGATCTTCCCAGTTATGAACATTGGCTCTTTCTAACTGGTAAAACCAATCAAGTTGAGTTACAGGAAAGTTGTCTTGGAAGAAGTGTACCCATAAGTCTTTGTCAGCGGTATGGGGCTGGATTTTCCTCACATAGGACCGGAGATGCATTTTAGGGCATGAAACTCCGTCATATTTGGCGAACACATGTGCTTTGAATTTTGGAGGAATGACAATCCCCGATACTAGACCCAATTCCTCAAAGTCTAATCCAGGCACTTTTTGGGTTTCCATTGCGCTCAATCACTCTTCGAGATGTTTATACTTGTCATCAGTTTGAGGGTATTGTTCTTCAGAATAGTCTTTTCCTTCCTCTTCCTCTTCTGATTCTGACGGGACAACGGTTTCCTTGCCCTTCCCATCTTGGTTGTCTTTCTCACCGGATGTTGTTGCAAAGTCTAGGGCTCTTCTTGTTTGCCCTTGAAACCTTCTTCCCATGTTTAGAACTCCGACTATCTTCTTTGTCTTCTTTTTCTTCTCCTCAGCCAGCAAAGTCTTCAACTCTTCTTGTCCTTTGGCTAGGGTCAAGAACAACTGTTGAAACTGTGCATTCTGAGCTAGGAGGTCCTTCACTGTTTGCTCGAGATCCATCTTACTGAAATAAACAGTAGAGAGATGAGGAGACTTGTTGCAAGAAACCTGCTTATGTTATGATGAATGATAAATGCATATGCAATGTTTTAAAGGATTTTAAGATTCAAATTTGTTTTAGACAAAAAGGAAACACACGTCATATTAATATATTAAAGCTTGAGTACATCAATGCCTTCTTGGGCAAAATAATATAAAAACTTTAAGATAAAAAGGTAGTACGCATCCTCTTTGGTGCAATGTAGGCATTCAAATTCTGTTCCTCATGAAGTAGCCTAGTGAGTTCCAAAACCTTCTTCTCGCTTGCGTAGAATTGGGCTTCAAAAGTATCTCTCTACCCCTTGAGTTGTATCCAATCTCTTTGTAGGTCTTCAAGAGAGGTGGGCATGTCGGGTGTAGGATAGTGTATGGAACATCTCCTTTCACGACAGGCTCAATGATTACCGGGAGAATGGAGGGGTAAGGCATCATAAGACTCTGAGCACGAGTTCGTACCCATTTGAGGTAAGGGTCAAGAGGGGTGGAATTTTTATGCCCCAAAGTCTTTCTATCTACCTTGTTTAACATCCTCCAAGCTCGGATATATCTCTGGCAAAGACCTTGATCATTGTTGTCGTAGTCAAATACCAAACCTTGAATCAGCATCTCGTACGGGCCATCCCTTTGGGCGTAACCAAACTATCTTAAGGCTAAGCAGGGGTTGTAGGTGATGCCTACCCTAATTCCAAGTAAAGGGACATTAGGAAATTCTCCACAACGGTCAACAATAATAACATTCTCTATGGATCAGGAGCACCAGTGAATGTCTGAATGTTTGAGCGTCATCAATCTTTGTGACCACCTTGAACCTTGCTCATTCTTTAATACAGATTGGGGAAGATGTGAAATAAATCATCTTTCCAAGAGAGGAGTGAAACACATAAGAACACTTCTTTTCCTCATTGTGTGAGTGTGAAAAGAGTGTAGGATATCCCCTAGCAATGTAGGCACTGGGTTGCGGGATATGAAGATTTTGACGGTGTTCACGTCTATGAGTTGGTTAAGATTTGGAAACAAAACCATCCCATAGATGAGGAGAGTCACAATTTCCTCAAAGGCTTGCAAATCCAAGGAATTCCAACAGTTATGGGCTTTCTTAAACAGGAACTTTACTAGGAAACCTTTAACACCACTCCTTGTTTCCCAATGAGTTGTGACATCAGACGAGTGCAAGTGTAGAGCTTGAGAAATCTCTTCTGGCTTTGGGGATCTTTCTGTACCGTTGAAAGGTAGTTGATTGAGAATGGTAATTCTCAAGAGTCGGGAGAATTCTTCCAAAGTAGGCACAAGTTGATAGTCGGTAAATATGAAGCAATGGTGTAAGGGGTCAAAGAACTAAAAGTGCACCTTCATCATGTCCTCATCTGTATTGGAGGTGACCAAGTTGAGTAGGCGACCGTGTCTCTGGGTGAATGGAGAGTGTGATCGGTGGGAATGAGAACTGACTGTTTTTGGAATGCTGGTTCGCGTTTGCGTTTGTTTTCTCAAAATATCGCGGTAAGCAAGAGTCGCCACCGTCTTTTATTTTATCCAACAAGGAAAGGACAAAAGCACAGAAAAATTCCTTTTCAAGATGTTTCTCGGGTTCGGGAGGTAGATTATAGAAAGGGAAGGTGTTAGCACCCTTTCTATCTGTGGTTATCCACGGGCTCTTAGGTACTTGCTCACTATGTTTTCAAAAGGTTTGCTTTTCTTTGTGATTGTGGGTTTTGAAAAAGTTTTTATTTGAAACTTCGATTTAACTCTTGCTTCTGTCCTCAAGAGTGTAATGAAGTGTTTTGAAAACTTTGTTCGAAAAGTGTAAGTGTGAAAAGTTTTGTTTTGTTTTTAAAATGAGCAAGTACTTAAGAACCTCTACCTACTCAAAAAGGAATTAAACTGTGTAAATGTCCTTTAGACAGTGCTATCCCACTATTGAGGAGTAGGTAGCACCGTTGTTGGAGTTTTCGGGTCAATTCGATTTTAGGGATGTGTGGTCACTAAAGCAACGTTAGGACGGCTTAGTGGTAACCCTAATGTCTTAGATCATTTTTATCCGAGGCAACCGTTTCGAGGCAACTTTGATCTTTGGACAGGAGGACGGCCTCTAAAACATCCTATACTTAATGACCACATTCGAGGCAACCAAGTGAGGCGTACCCTAGGAGTGGCATGTGCAAGTGTATTGTTTTTTCAGTTATATTATCTTTGCATGTCATGGTGAGCTACTGTTGATTTTAAGTTAAGATAGATCTTGTCATGCATAGCCTATTATTCATACATCTAGCAGTTAATGGTTGCAGAAAATAAATTGCGGAAGATAAAACTAAGCTATTACAAGGCGTCGGCACTACAAGAAAATTAGTGTTTAACGACACAAAAATTGCGACAGTTATGTGATAACTGTCGTAATTGACATATAGAGACAGTGTTTACGACAGTTGACACCAACCATCCCTAATATTTATTTTGCAACGGTATATTTAACCATCATAATATTATTATTACGACGGTAAAACAACCGTCGGCCCCCATTTAACACTTTTAACATTGATTTTTCACCAACAACTAGTCACGACGGTAAAATTAACCGTCATAAAAGGCATATCACGACGGTAAAGCACCCGTCGCACCCTTAAACCTTTCACGACGGTAAAATTATCCGTCCTAAAATTCATTTCACGACGGTAAAACAACCGTCGCACCCAAAACCTTTAAAAATTCTCATGGGCACGACGGTAAAACACCTGTCGCGGTAAAACAATTTTTTTTTGAGATTTATATAAATTTGATTTTATATCCATCATTAACACATTCAAATATAACATGAAATTAAAATTTAGATTTACAAATTATGAACCCTAAAATATATTATCCAATGTCTAGTACTAAAAAAGATCTTAGAACTAAAAGAAATTAAAAAATTGAAAATTTATGAGTTCATTATTTTTCACTTTTATTTCTTTTCGAGATTAAAAATATTCCACAAAAATGCATTTGCACAAAGTTGAATGAAAAAATAATTCTCATTATAATAGAAATGAATTAATTATAATGATTTATAGTGCAAACTCAAACCCGTTCTTCTTCACACCGAAAGAAACCCGGAATCTCTTCAAATCGCTCATCTTCACACCAAAAAACGCACAGCAATGGAAACTACATCCTCTGCGTTCATCTCTTCAAACACAGTAAGTTTTATGTATCACTTTTTGCATTGTTCTCATCTCTCTCATTCTCTGCCATTGATTTCAGCATTGGAGATTCACTTGAATCTTATGGTTGAGCTCTTTGTGATGATTGATTTTGAGTTTGAATATATTGAATTGATGTTAGGTTTTCTAATTTGTTATTTTAGGGTTTTATTTCTTTTTATGATTTTTTAGGTTTTCTAATTTGTTGTTTTAGGCATAAAACTGATATAAGAGGACCATATACTTATCCAAATGGGATAATAGTCGTTTTGCAATTGTAATAATAATATTGATATATCAGTCACTCCCCTTGTTAAGTTTCCTGGCTTTAGGACAGTATTTCGAAGGCACCAGGACCAGAATGAGGTTAAGAGGATTCCTAAAGAGGAGATGTTCCGATTCTCTCATCAGGCACCGTATTTTTATTACGACTTCCTGTTTTTAATAGAAAAACACTCGTGTTCTTCTGTGATTTACGTGGGGTCTCCGCTTGGCAACTTTCACTAAGTATGGGTTGGTGAATGGTAGAGATTACATTCCAGATATAAAGTTGGTAGGAAATGGTCAGATACATATATTTAGTTTGATCCTGAGTGGGAGGAGAGCTGCTCAAGAATTTCAATAGATTTAGTAGGTTATTTAGAATGACGGGGAACAGAGACCATGTCAATAGGAAGATGAGGTGGTAGGATTTTGTTGGCTAACGTTTTGAAAATATGTTAAATGTTTGGATGTGAAATTAGAACTCGAGAGAATGCTATTCATTCAAAAGAGATTACCATATGAACAGGATCATGTGGCCGGCTAATAACTGCCCAATCTAGCCTCGCATTTTCATCATTAGATGATATCAAGCATGGACATATGTTCATTATTACATCAACCATGAAGCAATCAAAATCAATTAATGTTAAGCTTTAACTCTTTTCTTCTAAGAAATAAGAAAATCACACACCTATATGTGGAATAAGGTATGCTACATGTTAAGTACAAAATTGAATATGAGTTTCAGTGGAATTTTTTTGAGGTTTTGGTAGAGTTTCTCTACTCAATTTTCTTCTCTATTCCGACCCAATGGTTGCTTAGTAATATAGGGCTTGAAATCAATGATGTAAAACATGTGAGATTATTCTCAAGTGTGTGAGGGTAATTAGGACTGCTTGGTCGATGATGAGCTGTAGAAAGGTGAAACAAACGTGACTACATATGTGAATCAAAATATATCAATGTTTAAAACTTGATTTTCCACTGTAATTCTTGTTTTCACTGTTGTAACATTTGGTTTACTGGTGCAATTAAATGTGGTCTTTATTGATAGTAACATTTTCATTGATGCCAAAGTTAGAGATGCAATATTTACTGATGTAGTTAGTCATTAATTTTTGCTGAAGCAATAGCTAGTAAAATGCAGTGAATTGTCTTCTTTTTTTATACTTTGGTTAACTTAATTGTAAATGGATATAGTGCATTCGACTGGTTTGGTTTATGGATTGTGAAGCGGTTTGAACTGATGCAATTAGCTTAACTTGAACTTGAAATGATTTTGTAAAATAGTGACTTGATTTTGATATCATTGCAGAAAATGTAAATTGAATTGGTAATTTGTTATAAGATCTTGAAATTAAATTGTTTGACTAGGTGAGAATAAGGGTTAATCATCTATTTTTGGTTTTTGGAATATGAATTAGTTTAGGGATAGAATGTAAAAGAGTTTATGAATGAATGAATGGATGATTTGATTTAATTACAAATGGTTCATAAATAATTAAGGTCACGTTTGTGGCCTATATAAACTTGCCTCAATTCCCACATTCTACTCACAAAATACTCTCTTCTCATCCTTATTATTAATTGTTTAATTCACTCCCAGAAAAATGTCTCTCATAAAAATATCAGTATTTTCTCTATTTAGTCTGTGCTTGATATCTGCACAGGCAGCGAGATTTGACATCGTTAACCAATGCTCATACACTGTCTGGCCAGCTGCCATCCCCAGCGGCGGCGGTAGGCAGTTAAACTCTGGTAACTCCATCCGTTTCAAATGAATTGTCATGTTAGAAGTCTTAGTTTCAGATTATGTAAGGCTTAGAAAGTCAAGAAAGCATTATTTTTGTCTTTTTTTTTTTTTAACTTTCTTTTGGGATTTGCACATTTTCAATCTCTGTTAATAATAATGCATGAACTATGTGAAATATTCGAATGGATTACCAATCATGCATGAACTACATAGCTCTAAACCAGCTGCCTTGGATGAAAGCAACTCACATTAAATAAAATTTATCTTCCCTCTATAGTTATCACCCACCAAGTCACTTTTACTGACATTTTAACACAAGAATAATATTTTATTTCGAAAGACATGCTAAGGAGCTTCTCTCAAAATACAATTTTCATTTGTCAAGTCGTTCATATTAGATTGATATTGTAGTAATATGTAAAAAGTGTAGCACCATAACGTGAAAATACCAATATCAAGAAAATCTCATAGGCAACAACTAACTACAATCGAGTCAAAAAGAAGCTTACCCTGATCTATACTTCAAATTACCTAGAAACAAATTACCTACAATATTCAAGGCAAAAATTACATGAAGCAAAAACAGTAGCCATCTCACTCGGTCACCTCAGTAGTAACTCCCGTAATAGGCCTGAGGAACTGCTGCAGGTTGCTGTGCCGGAGCTGCAGGTTGTGCATAATTTTGTTGAGGCAGTGCCTGTTGAAATTCAGACAAAAGTATTAACACTAGATCCAATTCCAAATACTCACGGGTTAAGCAGAATGTACATTATCAAGATTAAATCCCTCAATTAAAATTGAAAGTGATCGTTGCCCATATTTTTCTCGCAGACCTTCAGTGCGTGCCTGTTTCACATCTCTTTTTTTTCTTGCTTCTATGTTTCTCTCACAAGCTGCGTTATTTTCTTTAGATTTCATAAATTGGCGTTTGAGATTCTAGTTTTTGGCCACCGCTTCATATGAGGGGCACCAGCCTTTTCAATTTTGAATGACACAGGTCGTGGTTCAATTGAGATTCCTCAAAGATTAAGGTGGTACGAGATTGTTCAAATTTGAAGGACACAGGTCGTGGCTTAATTGAGATTCCTCAAAGGTGAAGGTGGTATGAGATTGTTCAAATTTGAATGGACTGGTCAGGACTCAAATGTAACATGGTGGGTGGTTTTAAAACATAGTCTTAATAATCACAACCAAGAATAAATAATTTTGCCCAAGAATGAATGAAGAAATCTTTATCGTGAATCTCTTAAGACGGTTTTTGTGATTTGGATACTTTTCTTTCTCTATTAATGATGGAAATGTAATTGATTGATTGATTGTTTGTTTGTTTGTTTATGCAGCTGAAATGGTGAGGAGACATGCTTTGTTTCCGGGGGATTCTGAATATCAGCAGCTTCTTAATATATTCAAGTAATAAATCGATGAAGGTTCATTGAGGTTCATTTTGATAAACCGACGAAGGTTTGTGATTTGTGTTGTTGTTATTGTAGGGTAATGCGGAGAAGTCCAGAATAATTATGGTCGGTGATACTTTGAAGAAAGCTGGTGATTCATCTCAGAATAGTCTTGTTAAAGACGTTGGAGATACACAGTATGGCTTCTGATTTTACTTTTTGAGTTGAATGTGGTTTTCAATAATTAATTAGGGAATTAACATAGGAAGTTAACTAATTATAGGGGTTAAGAACATATTTAGCAGTTAATTCTACTCAGGAAAGTGCTAAATGAGTAAACAAGTTCTTTTAGCTTGGTTCTTGAGAGGCCAGCATCTACATTTCCCATTCAACTACTGCATAGTAAGACAAACGATCTTGAAATAATAAATTGTATGTTGTGTTGTATAGTACCGTATATCAATAAGTCTTTCAATAAATCGTGGTTGGTGCTTCATGTTGCGTTTCTTGTTCTAATTTGTGTTACCCTCTTCTTTCTTCTTAGCTGGTACTTTCACTCTTACCCTTTCACTAATTTATCCCTTCTGTAATTGTATATTGTAATTGCTTTGATTATCATTCATGTTTTGTATGTAAAGTGTTCATGTGAAGTATTGATTGAACATGAACCAATTCATAATCCCTTTTGTTTTTGTTTTTGTATGCTGCTGATTGATTGTTGAGTAGCTCACTCTATAATCTGCTAGCCATAATGTAATGTAAGGATTTGGGTTTTATGTTGTCGTTCGATGCTGATCGGATGACTTGTATTTTAAAGCTTGTTTGGTGAAACTAGACATGAGTTTACTGATCTTCATCCAGTGGTCGAGATCTTGTCTCTTGACTGTTTGACTAGATATCTTCCTAGACTGGAGGAAATCTGGATTCGAAAGAAACTAGTCAGGAGTAGTTTTCTGTAGACATATTAGATTGGTGTGGAGCTGTATGTGAGTTCTATTCTACATTTGTTATGTTTTAAAAATTGAGCCTAACAAAACAGAACAACAACAACAATCGGAGAATTATTTTTCTCATTGTGTATGTGACAGCTTAATCATAATGTCCTACCATGAATCATCTTTAATTATGAATCATTTAGCTTTAGATCTATCTTTCAAATGGTTTAATTTTTGCTAGGTCTCCCTATCTTTAACTACTTGTCCACCATTTGATCTCACGAAAAATATCTCATCTAGGAATATGTTGATGTTGTGCAAACATTTTGCCTGTATAAGCTGCCAAATATTCTAGTTTGGAAGTAATGTAGTTGGAATGGGCGGGTTTTATACATGAAGTATTAGTGAAGTTTTATGTGTATGCGCGTGTTTGTTGCCTTGTGTATTGCTATGTCAAATGCTTTGTGATGGATCGATAATATCGTTAGTCATGAACTTAGGTTTTTTCTTTCACCCGGTGCATTAGACTAGGAAGGAACAAAAGTGCATATATGATTAGTTGATGTATCATAATTGCATAATGCTTGTTCTGTTTTGATGAAATGATTCAGACCTTTTCAGCGTCCTTCTGGTGGAAAATTTCCGAGAGTAAACCAAATGAAAAGGAAATGCATGTTTTATTGTTGTAGTATCAGATATCAAATTAAACTCATGAGATGCTTTGTGTTTCTTGTAACATCTAACTATGAGATCAGTTGTTGGTTAGGATTGTTCTGTTGATCTTCCAATGCTTTTATTTTTCTGCAGGTTTCTTGCAGAAACTGGTTTAGTCTCTGTTGAACATCAAATGCGAGAGATGGGCTTGGACGTTAAGGCTCCTGTAGAGACTGACAAAAAGGCCGAATAACTACGATCTTCTTGTGTTTCATGATCTCTGATAAATGACCGAATTAGAGTACATGGTTAACATAGAACAGTAGGCTCGATTTATATTTTCAAGTTGTAGCAAACCAATGTAAATATTGTAAATATTGTAACATTTTTTTTAATTCTCTCAAGTTGTAGCAAACCAATGTAAATATTAAAATGAAATTTGGCCTTTGATGATATTTGAATTTTTCTTGTTTATTGGTAAAATTTGCACTTCTTTTTACCTTTGATCACATTTTTTTGATATTATTGATGATTATTTGATATTAAATGTTTTTATTGTAATTAACTTTATTATGTTGAAAAGTGATAGAAAATAAAATAAAAATACTATAAATAAAAAAATATTAAAGTAAATAATAATTTAAATATAATAGTAAAATATTATAGTAAAAATAATATTATATTTAAAATTATTTTACTAAATAATAATTTAAATAAAAATATTATTTGAAATTTATAAATCAGATTACGACGGTTAAAACCGCCGCAATTTCTAACCTACGGCGGTAGAATAACCGTCGCAAACAACAACAAAAACAAAAAATAAAGTCAAATTCACGACGGTATATAACCGTCGCTATCTGTTGTGCGTGACAGTTTTTGCAACCGTCGCGAAATAGGCTGGGGACGCACGATTCTGCGACGGTACTTCTACCGTCGTAGATTGTAAATTGCGACGGTTTTAACCGTCGTAATCAGCCAAAATAACCGTCCCAATCTATCATTTTTCTTGTAGTGCGGGTATTTACATCGCCAAAAACAAACCCTTGAAAATTAAATGCGAAAAGTAAATAAAAGCGGTAAATAAAGTCCTAGGTTAAAACTATTACATCCTCAGAGCAATTACAATATATGGATCAAAATAATATGCGCGAGAAAAGTTGAATCAGATTGTCCTTTAGGGTTTTGACCCTTTTTTCATTAAACAAAGCATATTTTTGGTCTTTTTTGATTTAAGAATTAAGTCTAAATTAATAATGGAATTAAAAAGAAAATATTTTTTTGAGTTTTATTTTAATTAAGGCAGTAAAATCAGAAATAAAAAACCTAAGTCTAAGTTAATTTTAATTTATTGTAAAAAATGTTAAGATTAAACCTAATTAAAAAACTAAATTAATTGGTTACAATTTATTTACAAAAATAAGTAATAAAATTAAAATAAAAATATTTTTGTTGTTTCTGATTTTTTTATGAAAAAGAGTTAATTAGTTAATTAATTAATTATGATAATAAAATAAAAAACAGTGAAAAGAAAAATAAAGAAACAAACTCAGGGGTGCTGGGCTCGAAAAGGGAGTATGAATTGCAATTTCCAGGCCCAAACGTCCAGCCTGTGGGACTTTCAAATTTCCTGGGCGTTTGTTGATCAAGGTTCATGGTGAACCTCATCCTGGACCACTGTATCTGGATCCGGAACCACCTGGCACACGAGATCTGGAGGTATATGATGCTCCCTGTCTGAAGCGCTGCATCTGAGTACCTGAAGAAAAAACACAACAAAGTTTTGGGGGACCTGGGATTCGAATCCAGGTCCCAGGGGGTTCTACAACGCACGCTTCACTAACCAGCCAGCTTGTTCAATTTGTCATTGGAATAAGAAATAAATAATATATGGGAAAATCAATGAATACGCTGGAAAATAAAAAAAGCGCTAATATTTCAAACAGACCAATCTGGCCATGCCACGTTATCGTCTTCCTCACAAAGCCTGGTTCGTTTACCTGCAGATTTTGTTCTGCAGGAAGTTTCGTAGGGTCGTTCAAACGTCTCTCCTAGGCCATGAAAATAAAATCCCAGAGTACCAAAGTACTCGTATCTTCATCCTGGTCATCCCTGTAACCATGGTTTGCATTGATTTTCCCTGTGACATAAACGCCTAAAAACAAGAACAGGAACCCTAGGTTCTACATATGGGGTTAGAGGCCATGAAAATTAAATTGGGTAATGCCAAAACATTCTAAATCAAATAACAATCATAAATATGTCAATTTTTTAAAGAAAAGATGCAAGAATGGATGTTTTCGATTTCATGTTCAGAGCAAATTTCATGGAGACTTACAGCGCGTTAGAGGTAATGAAAGGCTCGGTTTTTGATTGGCCTCGCTCCAGGAGGTTGCTGGCAAGAGAGCTGCGTCTTTTTTGGTCTGAATCTGCCTCCAATGTGGTTCTTGATCCCACACTTTTTCAAGGTTTTTTGCAAGACTATTCTGGCTGTTTCCACAGAGTTTTTGTGCGTTTTCCTTTGTCTGCAGCAGGGTTTCGTGTGTTCTGTTGTGTCTTTCACGTGTGTCTTTTTTGTTTGTGAGCAGAGGTTTATATAGGCAAAGAAATTAGGTCAACATTTGTGTATCAAATCTTGGTCCATTATGATGAAGAGATTTGATTTGATTTCTTCATAAAGACTTGCTATATTTGATTTAATCACATGCCAATCTATTTTCAGGCGTTACTGCTAGCCTGTTATGAGCTGTTTGGGCCTCCAATATGATGGAAATCAAAAGCTGACTTGCCCCTTCGAATTTGCTTTCTTCGATTGCTTCAAAGTCCCAATTCGAACTACTCCAGTCACAACCCCTTCGATTGAGACTCCCTCTGCTTCGATTGCATATTTGCAAGGGGCACATGCCATTGTGAACTTTGGG
The DNA here is from genome assembly GCA_948472305.1 of Vicia faba. Lineage (NCBI taxonomy): Eukaryota > Viridiplantae > Streptophyta > Magnoliopsida > Fabales > Fabaceae > Vicia > Vicia faba. The sequence continues at coordinate 362,090,604 of OX451738.1, forward strand.
TATTCTGGATAGGTTAGGATATATGTTTTTGCTTAGTCATGGTAGCCTACTTCATTCCTTCGAATCTGCCTTCTTTGCCAGCTTCAAAGTCCATTTCGAATATATTTAGAACGTTCCCTATTAGACAACTTCGACCAGCCCTTGGCCTTGTGATGAGTCTAAGTTCTGATTCGAAGTGTCCAGAACTTCCTTCATCAGAGCATCTTGGATTAAGAGAAACTCTGCACTGAAATGCCATTCGAAGGTCATTTCGTTCTGGTGTTCTGCTTGAGGTAAAGTATGAAGTTCCAGTCGAAGGACCCTCTGAAATACTATTCGAAGCATTGTGACATTGACTTGATCGAAGGAGGTCCAGCGCTCAATCGAAGACTTGCAGACCAAAGCTTGATCGAAGGAGGTCCAGCGCTCAATCGAAGACTTGCACACCAAAGCTTGATCGAAGGAGGTCCAGCGCTCAATCGAAGCTTACTAATCAGAGCCTGATCGAAGAGTGCCAAATGCCCAATCGAAGACTGGTGAGTTAAGCATGTATCGAAGGATTTCAAACACCTAATCGAAGCTTACTAATCAAAGCATGGTCGAAGAGTTCCAAATGCCCAATCGAAGTGTTTGTCCATAATGCCAATCGAAAGACATTTTGTTCATCTTCAAAAAAACTTTATTTTTCTTAGGAAAGGGTTTGTGACCAACCATGTAAGGGAAGACTTTGGAAACATGAGAGGGAAAATTTTGGGGTACAACTGAGAGTTTTCAGGAATCCTTGAAGCTAGCTCCTTAAGTTTTAGAGGGATCCTCACAAGGTTGACTTGAATAGTTTTCCTGTGAAGTGAATCCATATCCTACAAAACAAGACAAAGATGAACCCAAAAAATCCTTGAAATGGTTAGTGAATGTGTATGATGTCATGATGTTCATGATGTTATGTACAAGTATGTATATACAAACAAAACAAACAAATCCTTAGGTTTAGGCTTGCATGGAGTTTTATAGGTAAGTACCCTCTTAAAGTTTAGTTTGTTTAAACTTGTCCTAGTAATAGTAATCGGGTTCTAAGGAGCTCAATATCACAGGTTTGTTTCCTTGGTTATTGTTTCAGCACAAGCCTCTTTAATGGAGACCAAAATATCCCAAGGAACCAAACCTCAATGAGTGTAGTATCGAGTATCTACCAACTTCGGACTGCACCAAAGCCGGTCATCTCACTACATCCCAAAGGCCAAGTTGGTCAAGTAAAGGTTCTAGAAGTTCATTAGTGCTTTATAACATCACTCAGCAGCCCCGTATTCTCCTTGATTAACTTAAAGGCTACCGATACCCATAAATATGTCGCACTAACATAGCTATTGCTTAGACCATGTCGGTATACCCCGCATAGTTTCCACAATGTATTGCTACTTACCTATAAGGTATCCCAAATCCAGATAGAGGATTCAAACCCAAACAAAGAACCATAATGTAAAGCACATAAGTCAAACAAAGAAAGCAAGTAAATATGATCTAACCCTAAGGTAACCCCACTTTTAGAATTCTCCACAGCAGAGTCGCCAGTTCTGTGATACGGTGGTAGAACTGACTTATAGGTTTTGCGTTTGATCGCAAATGTTGCGGTTGCAAGAGTCGCCAGCGACTTTTATTTTATCCAAAAGGAAAGGTGAAAAAGCACAGAAAGACCTTTGATATTATTTCTTGAGTTCGGGGGGTAGATTATGAAAAGGGAAGGTATTAACACCCTTTTCATCCATGGTTTTCCATGGGCTCTTAGTTACCTGCTAGATCACTTGATTTTGTTTTAAAAAGTGCTTTGTGTGGTTTTTAAAAGTATTTTGTAAAGATGTCATTGTTTAGGAAATCTTTGTAATGATTCTTGTTTGTAAGAATGTATGCAAAGATGTCAATCTTTTGAAAAATGTCTTCAATATTTGTAAGATGTTTGGTGTTTGTTTTGAAATGGAGCAAGTAATTAGGAGCATTCTACCTACTCAAAAGTCTTTCTTGTTCATTTTCTTTTCCTTTGACATTGTTATCTTACAATTGATTTGGTAAGCAACCTTATCTTTGGGTGTAAACGGGACGGTCGTGGGTCATCGTATAACCATGATTAGCAATATTGCAAGGTATCTTAACATTATGTTTTAGGGACTAAGATCATTTGAAAGGCAACTTAGATAGCGTCATCGAGGGACAATGATCTTGTATTTGCTTGTTTTTGCTAAGACATCTCACATGCATAATATGTCTATTTTGTATAAAGCAAACAAGTGGACTAACCCTATGGGTGCTTGTGTGCAAAATGCATTGTTTTCATGCTTGATTTAGTCTTGAATTAGGGTTTGCTATTTATTGGTTTTAAGTCTTTCCATACAAACCTTAATTACTAGCAATTGTATATAAAACGATAAATTATGGAATTTAAAGTTACTACACTATTACAACATTTGTGGGAGGGGGTGTACAAATTACAAATGGGGATTGCAAGAAATTAAACCCTAATTAGTCTATTACAACCAAATTGAATTTACACAAGAATTGAAATAAATAATGTACAATATGAATTAAATATGCAAGAAGGTAAATGTGGAGAAAATGGATATTTTGTTTGATGTTTTATGAAAAAGGAATTTTACCTTAACCTAATAAAATAAAAAATAATTTATTAAGTTTGAAATTTTGAGAAAAGATTTTAGATAAAAAAACCCTAATTCTATTAATTAATCAAAAGAAAGTAAAGTTTAAGAAAAGTAATTTTTTTAGCATTTTTTATCTTGAAAATATTTATAGTATTATGGAATATTTTTAGTGTTGTTCATATCAAAATAATATATTTTAAATGGTGTGAAGAAAAATAAATAAATAATATTAATTAAGTTTGTAAGGTTTACTTAATAAAATAAATAAAGTATAATAAATAAAAATATTTTTTTTATTGAGAAAATTAAAATAAACCAAGTCAAAACATAAATACATCATTTTTTGTATTTTATGATTTTTTAGTATTTAGAAAATATATTTAAGAAAATAAATAAAATAAAAAAATGAAGAAATAAAATAAAATTGGGCCAGGGTGCAAATATGAAACAGGGGGGGGATGTTAGGAAAAAAAAGTCAGGCCCAGGAGGGGAAGGCCCATGTGCGCTGGAAGGATCAAAAATGTAAAAAAAAATGAGAGAAAAAGCAAAAGGCAACGCGCTGGGGCTCGAACCCATGACCTCCTGATTACCAGTGTGTTGTCTTACCACTGGGATGGCTATGCATCCGTTAATATAACTGAAACAATAATTACATAACACAAAACGTGCCCTGATTATACTTCATCTTCGACCTCCATCCAAAGGACTTGTATCTTCTCCATCTCTCAACAAAAATGAAAAGTTCAAACATGAAAGTTGTGGCATTTTTTCCCACGAATCTAGCCATATAAACAACTTAAGCTAACAATCAAAGATGAATGAGAATTTTTCTAGCCCTAATTCAAAACCTAAAAATTTCAAAAAACTTCAACCCTAAAATTCTCTAAGCCCATGCCATATAAATGTAAACTATGGATATGTACAACTTTGTGGCAATGGTATCTACATTTTATTTTCACAAATCAAACTCAAATGATGCCTGTATGAAGAGATAGAAGTTTGAAAACTTACCTCTTACAGCTGGAATCGTGTATGGAGTTTGAGCAACCTTGGAGGTGTAAGGATTATCTGGTTAGCTTGCCAGGACCTCCCTGAGTGTGTTGCAAGCCTTACTTTGTTTTGAAACTAGCTAGAACTCTCTACTCAAGTCCAACTGTAATAGAGGTTTTTTAAAATGGTGGATGATGAAGATGAAGTTACATAAGTTTAACAGGTGTTGAGATTAGTTCTATATGATGTATGTGGAATGTTTAGATAGTTAAAAGTGAAAACGCACGAGTGAAAATGGAGAGGGGTATTTGAAGTTCAAAAAATGGAGTTTTTGGCCAGTTATGACTTATGAATGCTTGAGAGTCTTTGAGGACTTCTAAAAACATGTGTTGTGTTGAAATTGACTTGTTAATATGTATGGAAAAGATTAAAGCACAAAATCACTCAAGGTTTATGAGTTATAGGGTTATGGCTCCATAACTTGCTTTTTAAGAAAAGTGAAGTGACAAATCTCAAGTATTATATAAGCATGTTTTGAGCTTCTTGAGACCTTAGACACATTGATTTTGGTTTATAGGGGTTGTGTGTGTAGAAAGAACAAGTTAGAAGCTCAAGACAAGTTGACTTTGTGATTAGAGCAACTTTTCAAGAATGGAATGGTAACTTTCTTCCTAAAATGGCAAATTGGCTTGGACAATGCTTGGAACACTTGGATAATAGCTCAAAAGCAAGTGTAATCTTATGATTATAGAGAGATCTTGAGGTTTAGAGGCCTGCAAAACAAGATTGTGCAACATAGGTTTGAAATTGAATTCTTGTTCATCACAAAATGCCTTGTAATTCAAGTGACAAAACACCAACTTCATCTCTTCGATTCTCCCTACTCAAGAATGATCAGAAGGAGTTCCTGGACATTTTGGAAAGCTTGAAATGTGATCCACAACCCATATTTGAATTGATTTTAAAGATTCCCCTTGGAACTATATGAAAAAGTTCCATGAAGTTGAGTCAAAATCCTGACCAAATTAGGGCAAACTTTCACTAAGTGTTTAGTTTCATGATCCTATGTTCTTGAAATTATAACTTAAGATCCAAGCACTTTTGGAATAAGTTGTGTGAAACAAAGTTCTATATTTAATGGAGATATAATACTTTCATGTTGGAAGTTTCTTTTGAATCATCTTGTATCATGGTGAAAATTTGGCTTAAAGTTATGAAAAAAACATGAATTTTCAACACTTGGAAAATTTTCTAAGTTTAGAAATTTTGACTTTTCAAAATGAAATCTTGACTTTTTGATTTATTGATGAATAAGTTTCATATTTTAACACGTTTTGATGAATTGTGATCTTTGGCACTTGAATTTGATCAAAAAGTCAAAGTTTGACTTTTCAATATACAGTTGACTTTTGATCAGTTGACTACAAAATTCATTTGTCAATCCAATGGACTTGCAATGTTTTGAACCATGTCATTAGGTTAAAATGATGAAATTGGAATCTTGAGATCATACCTTAAACCAATTGACCATTTTCTAGGTTAAAAATCAGAAATTTCCCTTTCCCAATCAAAACCCTAATTTTGACCATTTTGCCCTTTTGGGGATTTGATCAAATTTCTTGAGGAATTGTGGTCCAAACTTGTTCAAATGATACATATGAGTTTAAAATGTTGATGTGGATAAAAAATTATGAAGTTTAACTGTAAATTGGCTATAGTTGACTTTTTCCCCAATACAACTAATTTTTAGGTCAACTGCTCAATTGACTGAGCAAAAATGTGATCCAAGGCTTGAAACTTGACATGAGTAATCTTGGGGGTCCATAATGATCCATGAATGTCATATGAAGTATTGAAAGTTCAAAAATCCTTGTGCAATCTCAAACCCTAATTTTTGTTATCAGTGCATAAAGGTCATTTTTCTTAATATATATATATATATATATATATATATATATATATATATATATATATATATATATATATATATATATATATATATATATATATATATATATATATATATATATATATATATATATATATATATATATATATATATATATATATATATATATATATATATTAAAAAATAAATAACCTAACATAGGAATTAATAGTAATATTAATTAATGAATATATTACTGAAATACTGAAAATAATAATAATTATTTATTTTTTCACTAGGAATTTTGTTATTGGCCAGTTTTGACTTTGTACTTTCCAATATTGGGACCATTGTGCAAAGATTCAGAACAATTAAGAATATCTAATTCTATTTCTATATCCACTTTTTTATTAACCGATCCCCTTTACAAAAGATATAAAACAAACGAATAAGAAACAAAATTCATCAAGAATCTAAATATTTTTTATTCTTTCTTTTTGTATGGAATATACACATCAAATCTTAACTTGTTGTCCATCGACTACGCCTTTCGGCCTGATCTTAGGCCCTGACTAACCCTCCGTTGATGAACCTGGCAGAGGAATCCTTAGGCTTTTGGGGCATTGTATTCTCACCAATGTTTTTGTTACTCAAGCCGACATCCTCGCTTCCGTCTCGTCCAACCCTGCTCACGCGGGTACTTCTTTCTAATGCGGAACACTCCCCTACTGATTCATTTTTACATCCCACAGCTTCGGCAAATCACTTAGCCACATTCATCTTCGGTGCAAGAGCGCTCGATCAGTGAGCTATTACGCACTCTTTGAAGGGTGGTTGCTTCTAGGAAAACCTCCTGGTTGTCTCTGCACTCCTACCGCCTTTATCACTGAGCGATCATTTAGGGGCCTTAGCTGGTGATCTGGGTTGTTTCCCTCTCGATGATGAAACAAACAGAGAATAAAAAAAAAATCCAGAAGTTCAAAAGAAAAAAATACCAAATCATCAATAAATGGAAAGAGAGGGATTCGAACCCTCGGTACAAAAATGCGTACAACGGATTAGCAATCTGACGCTTTAGTCCACTCAGCCATCTCTCCCCAATTCAAAAAATTGAATTATTATGCTTATGATACCTCGGATAAACAAACAAAAAGTAGGGCTCAAAAAAGCCTTATATATATATATATATATATATATATATATATATATATATATATATATATATATATATATATATATATATATATATATATATATATATATATATATATATATATATATATATATATATATATATATATATATATATATATATATATATATATATATATCTTATTTGATATTGATCGTCATTTGATATATCTTATCTATCTATCTTTTTTCTATTTGATTATCATTTTATTTAATTACTATTCATAATTCTATATTAACTCATAAATATTAGTTATATTTTCTTATACCTATACTAAAGTTATATTCTATATATACGCAATATAAAAAAATTTATTTTCTTTTTTTTTTAGTTTGTTTTTTTATCCAACCAGAGTCCAGCTAGGTACTGGCACGACTCTTTTTTCCCATGAATCACAATGATTTATTTTTCTGTATCAGATTTGAAATAAACTTGTAATTAAGGAAAACATTTTAATACGATCAAACAAAAATAAAAATAACGTTTTGATCGTATATCATACGAATTAATCAGTTAATGTATCTAAATAAATAAATAGAACTATGGATTCTTGCACGATGCATTTTTGTCTTATGAATTTCATTTAGTAATTTTGTCGAGATCTATCTGTCAAAATACCTTCAACAAAATCCAAAAATGAGATTCACCCCCTTTTCTAAATTTCATTAGGGGGCCCTTTACGAAACATGTGAACACTGTATTTATCATAAAATTCTGCACCTATTTCATAATTAAGACTGATTCCCCTTCCTGTATTGATATTGACAAAAGATCTTTTTATATACAATAATAGTATTGTAGCGGGTATAGTTTAGTGGTAAAAGTGTGATTCATTCTATCGACCCCTTAATAGTAATAGTTAAGGGGTCCCTTCCGTGATTCATATCACGATCAAAAACTTTATTTCTTACTTAAAGGTATTTAATCCTTTATACCTCTCAAGGAGCGATTCGAGGAATAATATACATTATCATAATTTGTATACAATTTAAAATTGATTTTAAAATTATGAAACATAAGTTTTTGCAATTGGATCCAGAATCCCAATTTTTGAATATAAGTAAAGGATCCAGGGAGAAAGATATATAAAATTCGTTTCCAATCGTAACTAAATCTTCCAATTTTTTTATTATTTGTTTTGTATAGGAGAGATTGAAGCAAAATAGCTATGAAATGATTTTTTTAGTTTACTAGAAACATCAACATATTTTTTTAGCTCGACGGAAATTTTATTCTTTTCCTAAAGATTCTCTCAAATAGAAATAGAGAACGAAGTAACTAGAAAAAAAGAGATTGTACGAATACTCCTTTTTCTATAGGGATCATCTAAAAAGTAACGTTAATTGTATTCATATCGAAAGGCTGACATAGATGTTATGGATTATTTTTTTCATGTATTCCATCTATCTCTTAAATTATTTTGTAAAGGAGCTGAATGAAACAAAAGTTTCACGTTCAGTTTTGAATTAGAGACGTTCATTCATAAACGTCGACTATAACCCTTAGTCTTCCAAGCTAACGATGCGGGTTCGATTCCCGCTACCCGCTTATATTCTATTTCTCTATCTATATTCTATTTTTTATTTAGTAAATTTCTTCATTTAGTTTTAGTATAGAATTCTTTTTTCTTTCCCTTTTCACGAAAATTTCGTGAAAAGGGAAAGAAAAAAAGAAAAGCGTCCATTGTCTAATGGATAGGACATAGGTCTTCTAAATCTTTGGTATAGGTTCGAATCCTATTGGACGCAAATTGATTACATATTGAATTGATTGCAATTGCATATATATATTAATTGAATTCGTATATTTCTAAAAATATATTGTGAATTTCTTATCTTTATGATTCTTTTTTTTAAGAGACTAATGATAGAAATTTGTTAACGGCATGAAAATTTTAATCAATTTTTTTCTACTTGTTCCTGAAGTAAAAAGAGTTCCATCTGTTCCTGAATAGCTTCCTTCAAAATGGCTTCTGCTTCCCCAGTGAATGTCTTGGTAGAAGATATGATTTCGTTGAATTTAGGTTTATTCATTTTTAAATAAGCCCGTAACTCAAGGAGAAATTTCCTTACCTGTTCAATTTCTAATGAATCAAGATAATTGTTCGTTCTAGTATAAATAGTTATTATCTGTTCTTCCATAGTAAGAGGAGATGATTGGGATTGTTTAAGCAACTCGCGCAATCGTTGACCTCTTGCCAATTGAATTTGCGTGGCTTTATCGAGATCTGAAGAGAATTGTACAAAAGCTTCTAATTCTGCGAATTGTGCCAATTCCAATTTTAATTTACCAGCTACTTGTTTCATGGCTTTTATTTGAGTCGTCGGTCTAACTCTGGAAACGGAAATACCCACATTAATTGTGGGTCTGATCCCAGCATTGAATAAATCGGCAGATAAGAATATTTGGAGGTGTCTTGAGCTGATCAAACCCAAATGTAGTCTTGAGTCAATGGAGATCTTGTGAGCAAATTTTTGATAAGTGAGAGAGCAAATTTTGGGGTACAACAGTTGCCATACACCTTTCACCGCCAGACTTTGGTTCAACTGTACCAACAACATGGCTGAGTATGAAGCATGCATCTTAGGTCTTAAGGCTGCTATTGACCTAAGAATCAAATTCTTAAGTATATATGGAGACTCAGCTTTGGTCATCAGTCAATTTAAAGGAGAATGGCATACGAAACATCCAAATTTGATCCCTTACAAATAGCTTGTGCTAACCTTGATCCCGTACTTTGAAGAGGTCACATTCGAACATATCCCAAGGGACGAAAATCAATTGGCAGATGCTTTAGCAACTATGTCATCTATGTTCAAGGTCAATTGGGACAGCGAAGCTTCCAGACTTACTATTGAAAGATTTGACGAACCGACCCACTGTTGTGAGATTGACACTGATGAGGAGAAGCCTTGGTACCATAAAGTGAAAAGGTATCTTAAAGCACAAGAATATCCCGAGGGAGCTTCAATCAATGACAAGAAATTTTTGCGGAGGTTCTCAGCCAAGTTCTTCCTAAGCAATTGGATTTTATACAAGAGCAACCATGACTCAACTCTGCTCCGTTGTGTGGAAAAGAAGGAAATAGAGAAGATCGTCGAAGATATACATGAAGGTATCTTAGGAACCCATTCCAGTGGACACACTATGTCCAAGAAGATTCTGAGGGCTGGTTACTATTGGTCGACTATGGAAGTTGATTGTTACCACAACTCGAGGACTTGCCATAAATGCCAAATCTATGTTGATAAGGTTCATGTACCTCCAATACCTTTAAATGTCATGACTTCTCCTTGGCCATTTGCAATATATGGCATTAATATGATCAGAGAAATCAAGCCCACTACATCTAATAGACATTGTTTCATCCTTGTCTCCATTAACTACTTCAACAAATGGGTCGAAGCAACTTCATTTTCCTTAGTTACCAAGAATGTTGTAGTCAGGTTCATCAAACATAACCTCATATGCCGGTACAAAATCCATGAAAGGATTATCACTGACAATGGTACCAACCTCAACAATGCTATGATTATTGAACTCTGCACGCAGTTCAAGATCAATCATCACGATCCTTCTCCATACAAACCTAAGATGAATGGTACAATGGAAGCTACCAACAAAAATATAAATAAAATTATGCAAAATATGGTGGTAACCTATAAAGACTGGCACGAGAAGTTACCCTTTACTCTTCACGGCTACCGTACCTCGGCACAAACATCAACTGGGGAAACCCCATTATCTTTAGTCTATGGCGTGGAAGTTGCCCTGCCTGTTAAAGTTCAAATGCCTATATATATATATTTGTTTCCAATTTGAATTCTTTTCATTTTACAACGACTTCCTCTTACTAGGATTTCTGTCTCTTTGTACAAAAACACATATTTATAGGCAAATCATCAATACAAATATACTTTGAAGTGCAAACTTTTTGTTTTTTCTGTTTTGATTGCAAAAACGTCTAATGACTAAAATTGAACGAACATATGAACATGATTAACTGTTAACAAATATATACATAAAAATAGGAATAAACATTTGCTCAGAACTCTGGGAATTGAGATGACACTCAAGTTGTTCATAAATCCCCACAGAATCCCTTTCATAGGGAGATCCCCAGTAAAGTCGCCAGAGCCATCTCTATAAGATTATTCCCCACAAAGTAAATTCATACACATTTTTCTTTTGGATTTACATTCCGTACATCTCCCGGAAATTCCCTTCCCCAGCCGAGTTCGGTCTTCCAAAACTGAAGGAGAAATATTGCAAATCTCTTCCCCAAAAGAATTTGTTTCCCCAGTGAAACGTTTAGAATATCTTCCTCAACAAGGTTTATTTTCCCAACAGACTACAATCTCCCCAGCTTGAGACTATTCCTCATGCTACTACACATCACTGACAAAACTCCTCTTCTCCAATAGAGTTGATACCATCCCCAGAGAGTTACTATAAAACCTGGAGTCTAACCAGAATACTGGTTAACTTTACTCTCTCCAGACAAACCAGAAGTTTAATCATCTCTTTTATCCCCAATCAGGATATATGAGAATTAAATTCCCTAGTAGAGCAACGAACGACTAAGGTTCCTGAACTCTACTCCCCAAGCAGAAATCAACATCCCCTACAGAGTTTCCTCAAACAACAAACAGGAATTCCCAGCGGAAGTATTCAAGACAAAATTGAAGATACACATACTCTTCATCCACAACAATAGTCAGGTATTTATTTTCCCAGACAAAGATACATTTCAACAACATTCATAGATCATGACGTATGCATACAAAACATATATCATAGTCTCATTTATTTTGAGAACATCATTAAACAATGCATTTCATATATCATGACATTGAATACAATTAACTCTTTAACTTTTCAGGAAAGATCAATCAATAGATGAATATCACCAACCATCTACATAAACCAGACAAATTTCTGCATAGACTAAAACCTGACAGGTATTTCCCTCGAAGACCGTCCCTAGGGAGTCATTATGAAGAATATCTATCCGAAAAGAAATCAAGCACAAATTCTTTATGGTACTTATTGAAGTAGTATTCGTAATAGATTCCTTCATTACCTGTTGAAGTAGTAGTCGTCATAGATTCCTTCATTACCCGTTAAAGTAGTAGTCATCACAGATTCCTTCATTACATGTTGAAGTAGCAGTCGTCACAAATTCCTTCATTACCTATTGAAGTAGTAGTCATCACAGATTCCTTCATTACCTGTTGAAGTAGTAGTCATCATAGATTCCTTCATTACCTTTTGAAGTAGTAGTCGTCACAGATTCCTTTATTACCTGTTGAAGTAGTAGTCGTCATAGATTCCTTCATTACTTGTTGAAGTAGTAGTCACCACAAATTCCTTCATTACCTGTTAAAGTAGTAGTAGTCATAGATTCCTTCATTACCTGTTAAAGTAGTAGTCATCATAGATTCCTTCATTACCTATTGAAGTAGTAGTCATTACAGATTCCTTCATTACCTATTGAAGTATTAGTCGTTATAAATTCCTTTATTACCTGTTGAAGTAGTAGTCGTCATAGATTCCTTCATTACCTGTTGAAGTAGTAGTCATCATAGATTCTTCACTACCTTTCGAAGTAGTATTCGCGTGTAGACTCTTTTCCGGATACATTTCTTAAAGATCACGCCAAGCACTAGACTTACCAACAGTCATTCTGGATGGCATCTATAAGCCCATCTCCAATAACACTTTATCACCTCTCAAAATGGAATCTCTAAGCCCATTCCTGGCACAATCAACTAACAATATTACTTCATGCACCAGCGAGTGCAAATTTCTGGGCACTTTAGTGTTCAATCATCTTTCACCTTCAAGTTACGAATGGCGACCATATCAATCTAACTCTTCAGGTTTAAGAAGATTGAACAGAGGCAGTTGTTGTACCCCAAGATTTTCCCTCTCTTTTCTCAAGACATTTCTCACAAAAGATCTCAAATGCTCAAGAAGTTTTAAGAGTTTGATCAAACAAGTTCACCTCCTAAGCACTGAGGCCATAAATTAGGGTTTTGACCGAGAATGGCTGATCATTGACTTTTGACCTAATGCACAATCTAATGGTTTGAAACATAATCTCAAGGGCTCAAGCACGAAATGTTGACTTGATTTCATGACTCAAATAATTTCTCAAGATCAAAAGATTGATAGTTGAATTTTTGATCAACGGACGAAAAGTCAACTAGCACAGAAAAAGTCAAACTTTGACTTTTTGGTCAACATTGAATTTCAAAAATCAAAATTCATCAAGACATTCAAGAATATCAAACTTGGTCAACAAGAATCAAGAAAATCAAGAAAGTCAACAAAAGTCAAGATTTTCAATACTTAGAAAATTTCTAAGTGTCTTTAACCTTGATAATTTCATTACTTCATGCCAATTTTTCACCAAGATACAAGATGATTTAAAGAAAACTTTCAACATGAAAGTTGTAGATCTTGATGAATTCTACAACTTTGTATTTTAGGGTTGATGTCCAAGAAATACTTAGATTTGAAGATGCAGGCTCATGAAGTCATGACATTTTTGTATAAACACTTAGAGAAATTTTCAACAGGTATTGTCAGGTTTTTGTCCCAACTTCTTGGCCAATTTTCATCAAGTTCCAAGTTGATTTAGCCAAAGTGGTCAAAATGAAAGTTGTAGAAAATGTTTTAATCTTCTCAAAACATCCAAGAGCATGAATTTGTCATACTTGAGTCGGGAGATCCAAAGGCATGAAGTTAGGCATCCATTCTTGAATTACAAGTCATTTTGGTGAAGAACACATAATCCAATCTACATGTTACGCTGCATAATCTTGTGTTGTTGGCCTTCTAACTTGCAAATCTCACCATAATTTAATGTTTACACAAACTTTTGAGATATGGTTCAATTGATTTAAGCATTGCCCGAGTGATCTTTCCATTTTTTGGCATAAAGTTAACATTGTCATTCTTGAAAAGCATGCTTTAATCATAATGTCAACTCTTTGAGCCTCTCAATGGTTTCTTCTGCACATACACAATGTTATAGCAAGAAGCAACCATCTACAACCTGCAAAGCACTCCTAAAAACAGGCCATGTCCACATTGGAACTATGAAAAGTCACGAACTCTCACTTACAACCCAACCAAGACACCACATGTGATTTTGAAAATCTGATCAACCCTTGACTTAAAACCTCTTGCCCATAAATAGAGAGATCATTTTCAAGATAGAAAAAGATGAACAAGCCCTCAAAACTCATATACTCTCAAAAAACCAGAATTATCCATAAAACCTCCACTTTTTAACTTTGAAGCCCAAATCTTTAAACCTCTCACACCTTGCAAGTTTTGCCAAAACAAACCATCCAAATACTTCATATACATCATATAGAAATTGTTCAAACACAAGAACAACTTCTGTAACATCATTATCACCATCTTCCAAACTCAAAAATGATACTTTGCAACTTGACTTGGTTGGAGTGATTCAGCAATTTTCATCACAAAGTGAGGATAAGAACAACTTCAAGAAGGTCCAAAGGAGCTCGATCAACCACCACTCCGCACCCGGAAACATCTGTACATATTCTAAATTTTTCGCTTCAAGAGGTAAAACTTTCTTAAACTGTAATATTTCTATCCATACATCATTTGCTTTCGTTTTCAAAAGGATACAACAGGACATATCCAAGAAATAACTTAGCAAAAAGGCTAGCCAGGGGCTGACACAGGTGTCCGTGTCACATGAAATGGCCCGTGTCAGCTCAGCTGGGTTGAAAACTTCACAAAATGCAGGACAGGTCTTGACACGGGTGCCCGTGTCACACGACATGGCCTGTGTCAACTCAACTGGTTCAGACACGTGCAAAAATAGGCAGGCAGGGACTGACACAGACGCCTGTGTCACACTACACGGCTCGTGTTATCATGGCTGGAACAAAATGTGAAGAAGAATCCAGGAACATGTCCTGACACGGGTACCTGTGTCCACTGACACAACCCGTGTCAGCTCAGGCCCCAAATTTCCTAATTTTGAGTTTTCTTTTTAGTTTATTTTTAGACATATTGCATTGCTTGGAGATGACCTAACACCATGAAATCGTTTTTCTAAATGAAACATCAAAAACATTTTTCTAAACAATTTTTTTTTAAAGTTAACTTAGACCTAGGTTTTTCTTCAAGTAATTGAAACTACAAAAACCTTTTCTATCAAAAAACCTCAAAAAAACAATTTCTTTTCACTTTACATTTTCTTGTGCATTTTTACATTATGAATTATGTAATTGTAAAAGCCTGGTAATAGTAATTAGAGTTTACTTTACTTGTCATCTCCATTTGTAAATTCGTATCCCTCATCCCTCAAAGTATTGTAATAGCGTAAAACTTTTAAATTCCGC
Organism: Vicia faba; assembly: GCA_948472305.1. Lineage (NCBI taxonomy): Eukaryota > Viridiplantae > Streptophyta > Magnoliopsida > Fabales > Fabaceae > Vicia > Vicia faba. The sequence continues at coordinate 362,105,694 of OX451738.1, forward strand.
AATTTATCGCTTTCCATATTATTGCTAGTTGTAACACCATAATTCTACCCGACAATTATAAATGTAAATCAAAGTTATAAAATTCATACAACTGAATCAGGATGCCACAAATTCAACTTAAAAACCATTGCATTCAACATGGATACATAACACTTTTAAAAATTTGGATGAACCAACCACAAAATAAATTAATCTCTTAATTCAACAACTTGAACAATTACGCAGTGGAATCATAATAACATCCTTCTCCAACATCAAAACAAATTTAAAATAACACATACTTAGCAACAATCAAATTAGAGTTCAACAACTAGAATAACAATAACAAAAAGCAACAAGCGTCCATCCCCCTGAGTGTTACGTATCAGAGCAATGACACCGAGTCGAACTACTGAAGGTAAACCACCTTCACTCTGGATTACCTGCACGTTACCAACATAAGGGTAACATTCAAATAGAAAGGGTGATATATCTAACAATATAATAAAACGTATGATAAGTAATATATTAGATCAGATCATATAATATCACCACTTCACATCTTATAAACAACCATAATCGCAAGGGAACACCAACAATATACAACATTTACCGCATCAATACACAACTTCCTTATGCAATCATATAATGTGACTCAATACTATGCAAATGCATGTGGTACCATTGGAGCAGAACTCCCATATTAAAATAATTTCCAATAAATAGAGGCATTCAACAAGGCATAAGCCTCCATCTCAATATTCTCCAATACAGGCCATCTTAACGAGCATCAGCTCCATCTTGATATGCAATGTATGAGACACCATCATGAATGTAGTAACAACAATCACCACTAACAATATCTCAACATGAATCATCGTTGGCCAGAAGCCTACAACTTAATATCTGTCAATTATTAGAGGCATCTCAATATCATTCATCAATATAATTCATCAATAGAATTCATCAACATAATTCATCAACGTAATTCCATAGTAACTCAACCATAACAACAATACAACGACATATCGACAATCCCTCGACGTTGGCCATAGGCCTACAACATGATAATGCCCATAATTAATTAATCATCTAATGCTTATCTCTAATTACCAAACCCCTACATATTATTATACTGTAATACTACATCATTATTATTATTAATCTTACTGTCATGAACCAAGCAATAATCTAAGATCATCTTATCCTCATCATACTTCACAAAATCATCATAACGATTTAACGCGGGAAGCTAACTCCATCCTAATTTGGGTACTGGGATTATTCTTATTATCCTTCATTTTAATCCTTATGAATGAATTTCATCGTGTTAGATATCCAACACTTCAAACAGCACCTCAAACGGAGTCCGGAAACTCAAGTTACAGCCTTTGGAAAAATCTGTCAAAAATTGGACTACATGAGTCAACGCGTACTTCTTTGAGTCGACGCGTACTGGTCTGGAATCCTGCACGAGTTGACGCGTAATCCGTTTGTGTCGACTCATACTGAGTCTGAAACACTACATGTGTAGATGCATGATCCTTCATATCGACTCATCTTGAGTCTTAAAGCATGCATGTGTCGATGCATGGCCTTTGAGGTCAACTCATACTGATATGTGCTGAATTTATTCTGCGATTCACTGTGATTTCATTGCGATTTCTCTTCCTTAGGCCCTAAAAACATCCTCTAATCATAGGTAATCATCAATTTTAATAATCCTATGTTTCTACATCAATTATACAACATTAGGGCATCATTATTCATCTCTAAATCATTGATTTCTCATCAAACAACAATACATACATATCAATCACAAACAAAAAAAATTCTTCCAAATCCAATCCCATATACTACTCATCATAAACCATAATATAGAGTCAGAACCCCACCCTTACCTTGGATTGAAGGTTGCTCTACAATTTTCCCATTGAATTCTATTTTGTCTCTTTTCCTTCTTTTCTGCAACTTCCACGTTCTCTTTCTCTCTTCCAACCCTGATTTATTTTTCTTCTCACTGTTACTTCTTTTTCCTTACTATTTCTTAATAACTAATATCATAACCCTATAATTCTCATTATGTCTTAATGGGATTTAACTCCTACACCCTCTTTCTACTACTTCTAATCCTTAAAAATAAACCCACATCAAATAATAGTATTATTCTAATATTATTCCACAACTTAACCGAATAAATTAATTTAATTAATCACAAAACAACATCAATCATCATAACACAACTTCAAAAATAATCCAAAAATAATTTAATTAAATAATTAATTAAATCACGGGCGTTACAACTCTCCCCCACTTAGAATATTTTCGTCCTCGAAAATTTACCTTAATCAAACAACTCAGGATAGGAGACCTGCATCTTGCTTTCCAACTCCCAAGTCATGCTTTCTCCGGCAGCTCCTAGCCAAACCACTTTAACCAAAGCAATCTCTTTTCCCCTTAGAGTCTTCATTTCACGATCCGCGATTCGTACAGGCATCGTCTCCACAATAAAGTTATCCCATACTTGCACATCATCCATATGAATCACATGAGATGGATCTGAAATATACTTTCGAAGTTGTAACACATGAAACACATCATGCAAATTCGAAATATTAGGCGGTAAAGCCACTCTATAAGCAACATTCCCAACTCTCTCTGAAATATGATATGGACCAATAAAACGAGAAGTGAGCTTCTTAGACTTCAATGCTCATCCAACACCGACACAGGTGTAACTCTAAAAAACACATGGTCACCTTCTTGAAATTATAAGGCCTTCCTTCGCTTGTCATGATTGCTCTTATGTCTACTTTGGGAAGCTTTCATCTTTTCTCGAATCAACTTCACCTTCTCCGTAGTCTCGTGAACAAGTTCAGGTCCAAGTACTACATTTTCTCCAGATTCATGCCAACATAAAGGAGTTCTACCAGTTTCACATCCAACTTCTGAGCTTCTCTGATACTGTCTAGAAATTCATTATTAATCTTCAACATACCCAACATAACACTCCACGGTGTCACTTCGTAAACTAAGCTCATATCTCTAAACTGTTCAATTAATTCCAACTCTTTAACCATCATTGCTGACATATGTAAAGTCTTTTGACTCAATGCATCAGCTACCACATTCGCTTTTCCTGGATGATAATTCAAACCAAAATCAGAATCCTTTAACAATTTCAACCATCTTCGTTGTCTCATATTCAACCCCTTCTGATTGAATAAATACTTTAAGCTCTTATGGTCACTAAACACTTCAAATCTAGAGCCATAAAGATAATACCTCCAAATTTTCAACACAAAAACAACTGCAGCAAGCTCTAAATCATGCGTAGGATAATTCTTTTCATGAGTCCTCAACTGCCTTGACGCATAAGCAACTACCTTATCATTCTGCATAAGCACACCTCCTAAACCCATCTTAGAAGCATCACAATATACCACAAAAGGTTCTCCTGGATTAGGCAACGTCAAAATCAAAGTCGGCATCAATATCTTCTTCAATTCTGTAAAACTTTCTTTGCACTGAACATCCCACACAAAAGCTCTACCTTTATAAGTCAACTTAGTCAACAGAAGTGCCAACTTAGAAAAACCTTCGATAAACCTTCTATAGTAACCAGCTAATCCCAAAAAGCTTCTAATCTCAGTAACTGACTTCAGAGTTTCCCATTGCAACACAACATCAACCTTTGATGGATCTACAGCAATGCCACTACCTGAGATCACATGACCAATAAAACTAACCTCCTTTAACCAGAACTCACACTTGGACAACTTTGCATACAACTTCTTCTCTTTCAAAACTTGCAATACTACTCTTAAGTGTTCTGCATGCTCTTCTTCTGACTTAGAGTAAATCAAAATGTCATCAATGAACACCACTACAAACCGATCCAAATAAGTATGAAAGATACAGTTCATGTATTCCATGAATACTCCCGGCGCATTAGTAACACCAAAAGGCATCACTGAATACTCATAATGTCCATAACGTGTTCTGAAAGTCGTCTTCTGGATATCTTCATCCTTCACTTTAATCTGATGGTAACCCGTCCTGAAATCAATCTTACTGAACACACAAGCATACACCAATTGGTCCATCAAGTCATCTATTCTTGGAAGTGGATACTTGTTATTAATCGTCACTTTATTCAACTGTCTATAATCAACACAAAGCCTCATACTTACATCTTTCTTCATTACTAACAACACTGGAGCTCCCCACGGTGATACATTTGGTCTTACAAACTCCTTTTCAGGTAACTCTTCCAATTTCTTTTTTAACTCTGACAATTCAGATGAAAATATCATGTATGGTGCCATAGACACAGGTCTGGTACCAGGTACAAGATCAATAGCAAATTCTACTTCCCTCTCTGGAGGTACATCAGGAATTTCATCAGGGAAAACTTCAGGAAACTCACGCACCACCTGCAATTTCTCAATTATAGCTTAAGTCTCGACAGATAGTGACGCCATCAATGAGAACATCTGTGCTTCTTCTTGCATCAACTTCCTCAATTATCTAGCAGACAACAGACTATCTTCCTCTTCCTCAGGAATAGAAAACCTTATAGACTTGTTATAACAATTAATATGAACATAGTTATGCTCTAACCAGTTCATACCCAGAATCACATCCAACCCTCTTAAAGGCAAACAAACCAAATCAACAACAAAGTCTCTATCAAAAATCAATAAAGGACACTTTAAACACACAAAAGAAGTAGTCACCGACCCCTTGGTTGGAGTGTCGACGACCATCTCTCCATTCAAAGAAGACAACATGAGACCCAATCTTTCAACACAATCAGCAGCAATAAAGCAACGAGTAGCACCTGTATCAATAATAGTAATTAAAGGAGTACTAATAATGAAACATGTACCTTTGATAAGTCTGTCCTCAGCAGCTGCCTGATCCTCAACCAAAGTGAACACTTTACCACTTGTCTGCACCCTCTTTGGTTTCTGACACTGACTACCAATGTGCCATTCTTCACCATAATTGAAACAAATCACCTCCTTATGCTTGCACTCAGATGCAACATGTCCAGTCTTACCACAACAGAAACACCTCTTCACCTCAGCAGTACACACATTACTCTTATGCCCAGGTTTTCCACATTTGAAACAAACCACACCAGCAGGAGCATCTCCCCCACTAGTCTTATGACCCTGAGCAACTTTTTGTTTACCTTTACTAGTTGGGGCATCATAAGGCTTACCACGATTCTATTGGTGCTTACCCCTCTTCTCACTGATAATCTTGTAATGAGCATTATTATCCTTTTCATAAATTCTGCAACTATCAATCAAATCAGCAAAGACACGGATCTCCTAGTATCCAACTGCCTTCTTGATCTCTGGGCGCAACCCGTTCTCAAACTTGATGCACTTCGAAGACTCAGCATTTGCCTCACCGTAGTGCAGATAAAACTTAGCCAACTCAACAAACTTTGCAACATACTCAACAACCGACATATTCCTTTGCTTCAGCTCAAGGAACTCAATCTCCTTCTTACCACAAACGTCTTCAGGAAAATACTTCCTCAGAAATTCCCTATGGAACACAACCCAAGTGACATTTTCACCCGCAGCTTCCAACCTCTGACACGTCTCTAGCCACCAGTCATCAGCTTCAACTGCTAGCATATGAGTACCATACCGACCCTTCTGCACTGGAGTGCAGTCCATCACACAAAATATTCTCTCAAACTCTTTCAGCCAATCCAACGCTCCTCCGGGATCATACTTGCCCTTGAAGGTAGGCGGATTCTCTCTCTGGAAAGTCACCAAACTACGAGATCCAACATTCCCGTCAGCATTCGGCTGATTCTCCATCGCATGCGTCATTGCTTCTAAAGCAGCAGCAAGTGCAACATCATTCCTTCCAGCCATCTCAACTTATCACTACATCATAAACAACGGTTAGAACTCAAATTAACAATACTCGATTGTTAACCAAAACTACGACTCGACAACTTAGTCGTACATACCACTTGCTCTGATACCAACTTTGTAACACCCCAATTCTACCCGGCAATTATAAATGTAAATCAGAGTTATAAAATTCATACAACTGAATCAGGATTCCACCAATTCAACTTAAAAACCATTGCATTCAACATGGATACATAACACTTTTAAAACATCGGATGAACCAACCACAAAATAAATTAATCTCTTAATTCAACAACTTGAACAACTATGCAGCGGAATCATAATAACATCCTTCTCCAGCATCACAGCAACTTCAAAATAACACATACTTATTAACAATCAAATTAAAGTTCAACAACTGGATTAACAATAACTAAAAGCAACAAGCGTTCATCCCCGCGAGTGTTACGTATCAGAGCAATGACACCGACTTGAACTACTGAAGGTAAACCACCTTCACTCTGGATTACCTGCACGTTACCAACGTAAGGGTAACATTCAAACAGAAGGGGTGAGATGTCTAAAAATATAATAAAACGTATGATAAATAATAAATTAGATCAAATCATATAATATCACCATTTCACATCTTATAAACAACAATAATCGCAAGGGAACACCAACAATATACAACATTTACCGCATCAATACAAAACTTCCTTATGCAATCATATAATGCGATCGAATACTATGCAAATGCATGTGGTACCATTGGAGCAGAACTCCCATCTTAAAATAATTTCCAATAAATAGAGACATTCAACAAGGTATAAGCCTTCATCTCAATATTCGCCAATACAGGCCATCTTAACGAGCATCAGCTCCATCTTGATATGCAATGTATGAGACACCATCATGAATGTAGTAACAATAATCACCACTAACAACATCTCAACATGAATCATCGTTGGCCAGAAGCCTGCAACTTAATAACTACCAATTATTAGAGGGCATCTCAACATCATTCCTCAACACAATTCATCAATATAATTCATCAACATAATTCATCAACATAATTCATCAACATAATTCATCAACGTAATTCCACAACAACTCAGCCATAATAACAATACAACAACAAATCGACAATCCCTCAATGTTGGCCATATGCCTACAACATGATAATGCCCGTAATTAATTATTCATATAATACTTATCTCTAATTACCAAACCTCTACATATTATTATATTGTAATACTACATCATTATTATTAATCTTACTGTCATGAACCAAGCAATAATCTAAGATCGTCTTATCCTCATCATACTTCACAAAATCATCATAGCGATTTAATGCGGGAAGCTAACTCTATCCTAATTTGGGTACTAGCATTATTATTATTATCCTTCATTTTAATCCTTATGAATGAAGTTCATCGCGTTAGCTACCCAACGCTTCAAACGACACCTCAAACGAAGTCCGGAAACTCAAGTTACAACCTTTGGAAAAATCTGTAAAAAATTGGACTGCATGAGTCGACGCGTACTTCTTTGAGTCGACGCGTACTGGTCTGGAATCCTGCATGATTCGAAGCATAATCCTCTTGTGTCGACTCATACTGAGTCTGAAACACTACACGTGTCAACGCATGATCCTTCGTATTGACTCATCCCGAGTCTTAAATCCTATATGTGTCGAGGCATGGCCTTTGAGGTCAACTCATACAGATCTGTGTTGAATTTATTCTGTGATTTCACTGTGTTTTCATTGCGATTTCCCTGCCTTAGGCCCTAAAAACATCCTCTAATCATAGGTAATCATCAATTATAATAATCATATGTTTCTACATCAATTATACATCATTAGGGCATCATTATTCATCTCTAAATCATTGATTTCTCATCAAACAACAATACATACATATCAATCACAAACAAAACAATTTCTTCCAAATCCAATCCCATATACTACTCATCATAAACCCTATTATAGAGTCAGAACCCCACCATTACCTTGGATCGAAGGTTGCTCTACAATTTCCCGATTGAATTCTGTTTTGCTATTTTCCTTCTTTTCTGCAACTTCCACGTTCTCTTTCTCTCTTCCAACCCTTATTTCTTTTTCTTCTTATTGTTACTTCGTTTTCCTTACTATTTCTCAATAACTAATATCATAACCCTATAATTCTCATTATGTCTTAATGGGCTTTAACTCCTACACCCCCTTTCTACTACTTCTAATCCTTAAAAATAAGCCCACGTCAAATAGTGGTATTATTCTAATATTATTCCACAACTTAACCGAATAAATTAATTCAATTAATCACAACAAAACATCTATCATCATAACACAACTTCAAAAATAATCCAAAAATAATTTAATTAAATAATTAATTAAATTTACGGGCGTTACACTAGTAATTAGGGTTTGTATGGCAAGATCTTAAAATCAATACTAGACAACCCTAATTCAAGACAGAAATGTATGAAAACAAAAACACTTTGCACACGTGCACTTCTAGGGTAACCCACACTTGTTGCCTCGGATAAAATAGTCATGTCCCTTGAACATGAGATGTTTTAGCAAAAACCCTCGATTATAAGATCGTAATCTCTCGATGATCCTTCAACGTTGCCTTCGGTAAACGATCTTAGACCCTTACGACAATTGCTAAAACATCCTACAATGTTGCCTTCTATGACTATACAATGACCTACACTTGTCCCTTCACATCCAATGATATAGTTTCTTACTAACTAATGGTAAGATAACACTATCTAAAGGAGGAGGAAAAGAACGAAGACTTTCTTTTGAGTAGGTATAACGTCAGTATTTGCTTTCTCACAACCATTTCAAAACAAACATCTTTTCAAACACACCAATACCTTCATGAAATATTTTCAAAAGTCAACACTTTGTATACATTTTCGCCGAAACGAGAAACATTACAAAGTTCGCCTAAATGAAGGCACTTTTCAAAAATACTTTCAAAACAAATCACAAGCACATTTACAAAGGATTTCAAAGTGAGCTAGCAACTAAGAGCCTATAGATAACTACTGATGAAAAAGGTGCTAACACCTTCCCTTTTCATAACCTACCCCCCGAACTCAAGAAAATTCTCAAAAGGTCTTTCCTGTTCTTTTCACCTTTCTTTTATTGGATAAAAGAAAAGTCGGTGGCAACTCTTGCTATCTGCAACAATTGCAATCAAACGCAAAACACTCAAGTCAGTTCTCCCACCGTATCACAACCTCCAATTTCCATATCCCTCAAATGAATCCAAGAGTGTGATATCTAGTCATATCCATAAGGAGCATTGAAAGACCTTTCCAACACTTCTGACCGTGCTCCATTTCAATTTGTAAAACTAAAATTGTGGCCATTTTAGTGAAACACGAGAATTGGTTCAGTCTGCAGACTTTCGCTAAGTGAACACATAGTTCACTAAGCAAACCTGACAAAACAAAACACAAATTTTAGGATTCTAACACCCATTCTTCCATCTTTGTTCATCCCAATCTGACCCCAAACATGTATTAGTGTCCCAAGGAATATATCATCATTAAAGAACACAATTTATAACAATTAATCAAGCATGCAACATAATCATCTCACCCAAAACCCCAAAATACAATTATTCCCAAACTTCTACCCAATTTTTCTATCTATGGAACTCACCTCATTGATGATGGAGATTCTAGTTGTGAGATGTGTATAAGGTGACTATGATGGTTGTTTATGCACTTGATCTTTTCTCTCCTTCCAAAATGGTCAAGACTTTGCACATGCATGATGGCGGTGAAGTTTGGATCCTCCATTTCCCTTCCTTCTCTCCCACTCACGTTTCACTCTCTCTTTCCCATTGTTTACAAATTCTGATTTTGTTCCAATGATAGGATGATACATAGAATCCAAACAACCCCTTAAGCTTCTTATTTAAGTGTACAAAGGCTAAAATGCCCTCAATGATGCCAAAATTACCAATTTGCCACTTGATTCCTTTCTAACCAATTCATTACAATTCCAACTATCTCTCAATATTACTATTAGGTTCCATTATCCCTTTATTCTCATGCTTAGAGAATTTGAATGTTACATTCTTCCCCCCTTAAATAGAATTCATCCTCGAATTCTTTTCAATTACCATGATGAACTATCTTCTCATAACTTCTTCTAGTCAAGAGGGTGAATGCTTCTTACATTCCTCCTTTGGATAACCACGCGATTCCGCCTAAAAGTTGTATTATCCAAGAAATCACAACTCTTCGACACACTTGTGTCTTAACATTCTTCACTGAGAATCTTAGTTCTTACACACAATATCTTTTCTGATGCACCACTTTGCTATACTCGGAAATGGATCTCTTCAAGATTCCCGACCTTTACTCCTTCATACTGAGTCTTTGTAGCTTCAGAATCCTTGCAATCTACTTTGGTTGGATATCTTCCATTTCAAACTTTGTTGAGCTCTTCCTTGCTCAACACACGCTATTAATCTCCACTTATTTTCCCTTGGCTTCTTAAGTCACCTTCAATCCAAAAGTTTATGTTGCAACGTTCCTCTCTAATGACGAAACTTCAAATTCACTCCCACACTAATTCATAAGGAGTCATCCAGGTGTTCGCTTAATTCCTTGGCCTTGAGTGCTAATTTCCAGAGAATTAGGGTGATGGTCTCCAAGTTTACCTTCACCGCAAAGCAAAAGCTTTCTCGCTTTGATCTTTCCTTCAGCCTTGGTTGGAACAACTGATGCCGAAAATCATAAAAGTGTATAATTTTGCAACTATCAGCCTTGATACTTAACAACTCCACCCAAAGTTGATGAAGGGTGAGCTCTAACCACTAACCTGCAACCATCGCCCAAATTCCACATATGCTCACCAAGTGCGCAAGACATAATCACCAAGAATCTACGTCAAGTAAAAACCTTTACTTATCTCCAGTATTCTAATGATCACGATATTCTGTCTAATCCCCGATACTTACAAACTCAACAGATAATCCATAAACATCTAATTACATACTGTCATACCCTAAATTTGTCCTATCTTTATCTCTTTTTATCTGGCTTAGGCTTCACATTCATTTGCATATTTTCATTAGGTTATTTTGCATAACATTCATTCATCGAATAGAGCACTTGAGGTTCAAGAGATCAGTGAATCGTTCAATAAGGGTTTCAGAATGTTTTGAGTTCAAGTTCAGAAGATCACAACTTCTTCGTTATTCAAAAATTTTGATTGATTCTTAGAACGTATGAATCTCTTTGACATCATATCCAATTTCTCTTTACAAGTCAAGAGCTAATTATATTTAGAAGACTATCAAAAGTTTGAGTACGTCAGAGGTCGTTTTGTGGATTTTGACATATTTTCAGGTAACTTTCGCCCCTAATTTTTTAGTCGCATTATCACATCTTATTTTGCTATTTGGTCACAATCTTTAATAAACATCTTCGTTCATCGCATTTGCATCGTTTAGTCGTATTTAAGTTGACCAAAAGCCAGTTTAAATCGACATTTTCATGATTTTATAGTTATAAAATACCTAACATTTCACTTCATGTATTTCTATCTCTTTACCCGCTTTTTGCATTGCTCCAAGTTGTTTATATGTATATAATATTGATATTTCGGTTTTAAAGGCGGATCGTTAAAAGCGATTCGACACTGTACGAAAAATTAGCGAGAAAATATTTCAAGTTTTCACATTTTACTAATTGTTTTACGAATCTATGCTTTGCGTAGATCATGACAATGTGCTCGCTTTATTTTTTTCGGTACAGTTTGCAATTTCATTTTTAATCGCAAGCATTTTACAACTAGATATTTTTATTTTCATTTTATTTCAATTTTGACCATTTGAATAATTTTTTATTAATCTTTGAGATCCATAGTTTATTTTAATGTGTCCATTTAATTTTTTCAGTTAAATAAGAGAAATTTTTTATAGTTTTTAATAATTTTGAATCTCTATATTTTTTATTCAGAAAATTAAAACAAAAATATTACTAATATATTAATTTTTATTCTATTGGACTTTTGGGTCAATTTTGTCAAAAAGGTTAGTTTTGATATTTTAATTAATTTGCTAAACCTAATTGTTTGTATATAAGTGGATGTTGAGATAATGAAAGGGAGAGATTCAGAAACACAGCTCCCTCATCAGCAATTCCACCGTCATATTTAACCGTTAATCGCACACTACCACCCAGCTTTTGTTCGACATACTCCCTCAACCCACGGAACAACACCTTTACCACCATTGTGAATTGTTAACTTTAACAGGATTGTAAAAAAAATATAGAAAGAGATTATACTGTGTTGTCAATAATAGAAAAGAGAAGAAAGTTACTAAGTGGCATTGAAAAGAGAAATATTTATTTTGAAGGAAAAAGGAGAAAAACGTGTTGGTCATGTTTTCAAAAGAGGGATATAGTTTTGAACTTCATTTTGTTTTTTATTTTCTTTTCTTTTAATCAATACTGCATGTTATTATTTCTTTAGCATCCATCTATTATATTCTTGTGTGTGTTTTGTGACATATCATTCATAGTGACACACTAAAACCATTCGCTCATTTAGTAAAGAAAAGGTCATTAACTAAAAAATATATATTATACCTAGTTTGTTTTGATTTATATTTAACACTTTGTAAATAATACATGTGGATAGGCATATTATAGTTTTTTTTTATTAACTTTCTTTTCTAAATAAATATAGATGAATTTATTTATTTATTTATTTATTTATTTGATTTCTATTGTTTGTTTTGTTTTAATATTTCTCAACATAGAAAATCACAATAAAAATATTAGAGTAGTAGTTCTTTCATTTCTAATAATTCTCTACATGAAAAATGCTACAAAATATATTAGATTTAGGTGTCAATTTTCTTTTAAGTTTGATATTTTTATTATTTGAATGTGAAATTGTGGTTGAATTTTGATGTCAATTTCATTTGTTTCGAGTAGTTTTGGTTCAAGTAAAAGTTGATGTTGGAATTGTAAATAAATTGTAAATAGAGTTTTAAATATCGTTTAAGGTTCATTTGAGTTACTTGCGCGTTTTGTGAATGAAAAGTTATTGTCTGAAATTTCTTTCACGTATGTACATTTTGTTTTAATTTTCATTTGACATTTATTTGTACATAATTGATTATTTCATGAGCATTGTTATTGAATTTTCTTCTTTCCGATACAAGTTTCCGTTTAACTTCATAAATGTATATAGTGATGATCCATTTCTAATTTCACATATATATGTCATTTTAATTGACATTTAATGTTCATTTATACATATTTAAACATGTCATGACCATCACTGATGAGTTTTCTCGCTTCTGATACGTATTTTTGATTAGTTTCGAGTTTGCATGAGTTGTTGCCCGAATTTAATACATAGGTGTAAATACATGTTTTAAATATTGTTTAAGGCTTGCTTGAACATGTTTTGGTGCTTATAGACCGTTATTATCGAGCTATACCGTTTTGGTGCATTTTTTGAATATTTTGATGTCGTATACGTAGTGCTACCCGATTTTGATTTCCACTTTTCGTTGCTTATTTGTGCTTTGCTCCTTTGCATTTCATTGTTATTTTTGAGTTGCAATTTGATACTTGATATTGCGTTGTTATTTTCTAACTGATTTTGTGACTTGTGCAAGTCTCTGAAAGCTTTGGTTGTGCGATACACGACGCTTAGATTATTGTGTTGTTTGTATAGCATTATCTTGTGCAGAGACTTTGATTTGATGCGACAGATTTTCCGCATGCGATTTATTTTCGCACTTGCGACATTGCTTATTATTATTGCATCAGATTCTGACTGTTTCTCTATTGCTTGATGAAGCTTGCTCGAAGTATTTCGGGTTTCTTTGCTTTCGTCTGATGATTGACGAACTTGTGTTTGATTGGTATTCTCATATGTTTCCTTTTATCTCTCGCTTTCTTTACCGCTTTTCTGATGCCATGAGAAGAAAGAATAGAGATGCATGCTTTATCGCTTTCTGATTCCATGAGAAGTATGACTAGAGATGCATGTTATGAGAGTCTCTTTGAGGCAAATTTGGTTTATTTAAAGACCTTGTTTAAGGAAATTCTTACTTGTGTTTGTTTATCATTATGTGTGTTTATATTTGTGCCAATGAGATCAAAAAAGATGTCCCCTTCTCATTCCCCTCTGATAAGTCCTCAAAGAAGGCAAGGCGAGCAGACAGTCTGCAATTGACCCCGTCATTTCTAGTCCGTGTCATTCGTAGCTCGTGTCGTGCGTCGGTGCTACGAATCATGCTATTCTTGTTATCGATCCAGTCAAGTGGATTACATGGATCTATAATCAATCTCCCACGCCTTATCGCGTGACATACATGTTGACGCTCCGATGTGATTTCATTATTGCCTTCTATCTCCTACCTCAATAACGTGATATCTTGGTTAGGTGTTTAGTTGCCTGTGACGATTCACTCTCGTCCTTCTCTTGCCTAGATAACGTGATATCTTGGTTAAGAGTTGATGCCCCTCATCTTTCTTGCCTTGGTAATGTGATACCACAGTTAAGGACCACCTATTTCCCCATTCTTGATTGCCTCGATGATTTAATATCTTGTTTAAGCCTCCCTTTATCCTACCTTGATTACCCGATATCTTGGTTAGATGTCCCACTTCCCTTGTCCTACCTCGATGATAAAATATCATGGATAAGCGTGATCCTTCTCCTTTCCTACCTTGGTGACACAATACCTCGGTTAGATGTGTGCTACTTGAGTCAGTGGATATTCCTTAAGCTTTGTGTGTTCTTTCCATCGCACGTTATCATGCTCCGGTAAAATTTCTTGATTCGATCTTAAGAAGAGAATTGAGATAAACCTTAGGTTGCGAACCTTTGCATACTAACTTAGATAGAAGTTTCTCTTTCAATCTTAACCTTAGGGTCATCATTTTATGATAACATTAGGATTTTGTTAGTCTCTCTTAGACTTTTTTCTCCTTTTGCATACTCTTAAAACTAAAACTTCTTTTTCTTTATCAAACCTCTCAAAACGCTCTAATAATACAAAAACCTTTTTTTAAGGTAAAAACACCAGCCAAATCAAATTCCTTTTTTCCACTTGACTTTTCTTTTAAAAACTCTTTTCATAAACGAATGTGTTTTAGCCATTTCGATATGAAGCGAACTCAACGACTTAAGCCTCTTCAAACGAGCACCCAACAAGTCAATGTTCTGACGTTTGAAATGTCTAACACATCATTCTCATAAAAAACACACAACAAATCAAAAATATTTTTTAGGTGAACTATGGGTGTCTTGATCCCCATTGCATGATCGGTGGTACGTAGACACAAAGATTTGCAATCGCAGAAGACACAAATAATATAAACCTTCTTTTTTTATATACTTTGCATTGCATATTATAATACGGTGGGAGAACTGACTTTTTTGCGCTTTATTGCAATGCAGATAGCAAGAATCATCACCGACTTTTCTTTTATCCAATAAGGAAAGAGTGAAAAGAACAGAAAATACCTTTGAGATTTTTGACTTCGGGGGGTAGATTATGAAAAGGGAAGGTGTTAATACCTTTTTCATCCGTAGCTATCTACGGACTCTTAATCGCGTAGCTCACTTTGTTTTGAAAATTGCTTTGTGAATTTGTGTTTGAAAAATATTTTAAAATGCCAATTGTAAGGCAAGGCTTTGTAATGATTCTCGTATCTGTCCTCGAGAACGCGTAAAAAGGGTTTTTGAAAATATTTTGAAGAGTGTTTGTGAAAAAATGTTTTTGTTTTGAAATGTTTGTGAGCAAGCGATTAACAGTGGTCTACCTACTCAAGGTATTTATTGTACTTTTCCTCCTCCTTTAAATATTGTTATCCTACCATTAGTTAGTAGGAAATCCTATCGTTGGATGTGAAGGGACAAGCGTGGGTCATCGTACAGTCATCGAAAGCAACTCGTAAGGACGCTTTAGCAATTATCGTTAAGGGACTAGATCATTTACCAAAGGCAACATCGAAAGGGTCATCGATGGACTATGATCTTTATTTTCAAGGGACTATGCTAAAGCGTCCCCACTTTCAAGGGACATGACTGTTTTTTCCGAGGCAACAAGGGAGGTTACTCTAAAAGTGCGAGTGTGCGAGTAATTTATTTTCAGTTATTTTTATCTTGGAAATTAGGGTTAGCTACCAATTGTTTTTATCTTTCCACACAAGACCTAATTACTATCAGTAATATAGCAAAATAGGAAAGCGATAAATATGCGGAAAATAAATACGAAAATATAAACCCTAGGCTATTACACGGCTTTGGGAGAGGTACATAATAGAAATGTGGAAAGTAAACCCTAATTACTATTACAAACCGGAAAAAAGTTACATAATAAAAATGCGAGAATAATAAATTATGTTCGCGAAAGTAACAGGTTATCTGAAAATATGAAAAAGAAAAGAAAATATTTTTTTTTGTATTTTTGTTATTTTTTATGAAGAAAATGATTTATGATGAATTTATTAAAAAACCTAAGAAAACTAATTAATTTTAGTGAAAATATTCAATTAATTAAATTTAAAAAAAAGCTCTAAAAATCTACTTAATTTTAATTAATTAAATTAATTTAAAAAAAAGTGATTAAAACTAAACCTAATTAAATAGCCTAAATTAATATTTTAATTTAATTAAAATTAAAAAAAACAAATAATTAAAAGAAGAGAAGAAAAACATAAAAGAGAAAGAGACCTGGGCCTGATTTGAAGCAGTTTAAGGGGTGTAGATTGCAATTTGTTAGGTCCAAAGAGGAGAGGTCCAAGATGTCAGCGTTGAATCTTGTGCGTTCATTCATAGAGGGTGCAACGTGTACTTGTGGACCTTGGATCGTTGGATCAGATCTATACAGATCTGATGGTGAGGCGTGGTAGGGTGCACAACTGTTGTGTGTGACACGCTACATTGGATCTGCGTGTTAGTTGTAAAACAGAAAAAAAATGTCAAAAGATGGAATCGAACCCACGCTTTCAGCATCATTAACCATGTCTTTCACCACTAAGCCAATTGTTATTGCGCATCAAACATGTGACTATTAATATATAAAAAATAAAATAAAATCAAAAAATTAGAAACCAAATAAACTTGAACACGCGCGCAAGGGTGGGGCCAGATAATTTTAAATGTGCCAGTTGAAATGTGCCATGCCTAGGGCTAACGGAGTTAGAGGTCAAACCACCATAAAGGGTGGAAAACACCATCATCTCCGATGGGGTGTTTTTTCAAAACCTGCAAAATCAATCAAAAAGAAAAAAGAAAAAGCATAGATCGATTATATTGGACCATGCGAACTCAATGGTAGGGTTAGTTTCACTAAAAAGTCTTGTATCATTGAATACGAAGATTCACGAGCTTCCTGCCCTAGCCATGGTGAAACTCAATTCATGCGTTAAAGCTTGCAACTAATGATTCTAAACAATCACAAACATCATCATGAACATGTATATATGTATCAAATCGATCAATAATGCATAAATTAAAGGTTTGAGTTTGAAAAATTTACCAATGCCGGTGTGACTTGGGTGGCTAGTTCTGGTCACGATTTGACTTGGAAAAAGGCTTCGATGAACTCCTGGAAGTCTCAGGAGAATGATTTGATCTTTGGTTTTGAGTGAGAATGGCTGCAAATAGGGTTTTGAGTCTGCCCTAGTTCTTGAAAATTTGTGAGCTTTTAGGGTTCTTTAAGGAGGCTTGCATGCGTGATTTTCCTTGGTCTGAATGCATGCAATATATAGAGCTGATTCAGGTCAGAATAACATGGGCTTGGACCTTGTAATAAGCTTTGCTTTTTTTTTTTTGTTTTTTTTTAATTTTAAATAAATAAAAATAAATAAAAACTCAAGGAGGTGCACGAGTAAGATTTGATGTTCATATGAAGTGTAAGACTCGTTTAGACTTTGAAACAATAGTCCAATAGCCTAAATTTCCCAACTTGGACTAGTCATAACTCTCTCAATTTTCATCTTTTGAAGGTTATATTGGACTTTTTGGAAATCTTAAGATGTCCTCTACAAGCCCTCTTTTGATCATTTTTACATTTAAAGACTTTATCTTGATATAAGTTGCCTTGACAACAAATATCTTTTTGTTGACTTTTGAAATGACTTACAATGTATTGACCCATATCTCTCAAATAAAACATTTTTTGGACTTGAGCTTAGATAGACAAAGTTGTAGAAAATTGAATTTCATTCAAAATGAGCTTTGGTTGAGGAAAATCTGATGAAATTCATATATATTTCAGAAATTCATATTTATTTCAGAAATTCATATTTCTCCACATATTTGCATAAATCCATCATATGTGTCTACATATTTGCACAATATCGCTCTAGAACTTTTATGCTTTTTTTAAAAAATATATTTTCTTATTCAGCTGATATTTTTTTATATAGCCTTATTTATGAAATCTAACACTTTTTTTTCTTTTTATATATTTTTAATTCAACTTCTTTTTTTTATATTTGTCTTATTCATAGAAGTTAATTATATATATATATATATATATATATATATATATATATATATATATATATATATATATATATATATATATATATATATATATATATATATATATATATATATATATATATATATATATATATATATATATATATATATATATATATATATATATATATATATATATATATATATATATATATATATATATATATATAGATTAGAAGAAATCACAATAAATTTATATTATATATTTTTTTAATGATTTCACCAATATTACGTAAAACACCACAATCAGAGTTAGTGCTACAATTTAAACATAACTAAACAAAATTTTTTTGAATAAGTTATTTGAAAAAGATGTTTTGACAGATTAGTCATCTTACTATTTAATTTTATATTTAATAATTTTTTTTATATAGAAAACATATTACATTTTTTCTGGTTATATGTGATTGGTTTTTTTTTCAATACGATAATGAGACTATTTTAAAAATATTTTACAATGTGTCTTCTATATATTGATTAAACATATTTTAAAGATGTGTAAATAAAATGGTGGTTCATACCATAGAAAGAATATGGAAGAAATTAAAACGAAGACAAAAACAGTTATAATCAATTTGAAAATGAATTATCTTAAGTGGGATTTTAGAAGTTGTTATTTGATAATTTTAAATTCAAACTTTTTTAAGGGTTGTACTAGATAGAATAATTATGATTGCTCATGATAATATTTTTTTTTAATTGTAAAGTTTTATTAATTTTACCGCAAAGTGACGATAATAAAAAAAATTTGTTGATTAAATTTATACAATAAAAATGTATGGTATAATGATCATTTTATGAATATATTTTAAGAATTAATTATTAAAATTGATATTTTGAACTACTGTTCAACCAAAATATTGGTTTAGTTAATAAATTATATATGTATTTTCTTAAAATTAATCTATAATTCTAACTTTGAACTAATTTTTTTTCATATTACTTAATATTTTTTTAAACTATAATCATTCCTTTTCTCTAAAAATAAACTATATTTATCAACTTTTAAATTGTATTAATAAATAAAATTAATAAAATAACCGGTTATAATTTTTATTGAGTAATATTCTACCAAATATTATTGTTTGTATGTTTGTCTTAAAAATGTTATAGATCTTCTCCACTTTTTAAAGAAACTTTTAGATGTTAATCTTTTATTTGTTAATGTCAAAATCTAAAATCAACTTCTAAATGTTTTTAATTTTTGCATTAAGTTAATCTTTAAGTAGTTAAGTCTTATATATTTAACTATATTATATTTTTATAATTGATATTTGTGCACGAGTGTTATAAAAAAATTATATTTGTGTTATTTTTTAAATATAATAATATCATATAGATTTTTAGTGTAAGAAAAAATGTTATTTCCTTTAAATATATTTTAATATTTGCAATAAATCAATTGTTTTTTATTGAGTTTAACTTGGTGATATCTATATGTAATGTTATTATTATTTTCATATTAGCTATCTTATTTCTAATAAAGATCATTCTTTGTTTAAGAAAGTAAACAAAAATATCAACTCATTAATTATATCATTCATATTATAATTAATAAATTAACCAGTTACAATTTTTATTGATTGTTATTATACAAAAAAATTATTGCTGTCTTATTAATTATAAAAAAATGTATTTTACTTATTCATTAAAAGATATTCTTTGATGAACTCCTAATATAGTTTTTTTTTATAAATTAATTATCATATGGTAATAAAAAATGAAAATTGTGCCCATACATTCTACTTTTTTTTTATTTTGAAAAAAGAAAATTGGAATGAGTATTTTATACTTTTAACTTTTGTAACATATTAGTTTTTGACTATATAATTCTCTTTAGATAATATTTATAAGAATGAAAACAATAGATTAAATATTTTTTATTTTATTTTATAATAAGTTCAATAAATTAAATTTTTTATCTTTTATTTATAAAAGTGAAAATCATTTGGACAATATCTACAAAGTTAAAAATTTATTAGTTTATAATTTTATTATGATAAGCCCATTAAATTAAGATTTTTTTTCAAAAGAGAAAATAATTGAGAATTATGGATGATTAATGTCATAATATACTTTATATCTTATTTTATTAATAATATAATAATACCTAATTATTTAAAAATATTATTACAAATTGAAATATTTATTTCAAATCTTATACTTACCATCTTTTATTTTCCATTTAACTAACCTAATTAATATTTTTAATCTATGATTAGTTTTATTTTTTAATTAAAGAAAACTAATTAATTTCTACTTTTCAATTTAAAATTATAAATACATAATATATTCACGTGCAACTATTGAATATATATATATGCAAATAAGTATTTAACAATTAGACAAAAATAGTACAATAAATGAAAATCATAAAAAAGATAATGCATATATTATTTTAGTTTTCTGAATTAATATTGTAAATGATATTTTAAGTAGTATAAATTTAAGTTATTTTCTTAATTTTTTAAATTATAGACTAAACAATAAATAAATATTTATTGTATTGACTAATCTTATCTTATATGTATTATATGTAGGGGTGTCACTACGCCAAAAAAGACCTACGAAAGCGCTTTTTTTGTCTTTAAAAGCGCTTTTTTTGCCTTTAAAAGCGCTTAAAAGCGCTTTCTAAGGTGGCACTGCTATAGGTTTTAGCAGCGCTTTTTGTTTAATGAAAAGCGCTTTCGTAGGTCTACTTATGACATCGCTTTTTCTAAAAAGCGCTCTCTTAAGTACCCTTATGGTAGCGCTTTTTCTATAAAGCGCTCTCTTTAGTACCCTTATGGCAGCGCTTTTTCTAAAAAGTGCTTTCTTAAGTAGGCTTTTGGCAGCGTTTTTTCTAAAAAGCGCTCTCTTAAATAGGCTTTTGGCAGCGCTTTTTTATGAAAAGTGTTTTCATTGGTGGTGCTTTTTTTGGAAAAAAGCTTTCATAGGTTGTCTTTTAGCAGCGCTTTTTCTTGGAAAAGCGCTGTCATATGTTTACCTTAGACAGCGCTTTATGTGAAAAAGCGCTGTCATAGGTCTACCTATGAAAGCGCTTTTCTCCAAAAAGCGCTTTCGTAGGGTGTTTTTTTTAGAGGTATTATTTATATAATTCATATACCTGCATTGTTTGCAGCATATTATTTATATAAACCAGTTGCCATAACCTGTAATTCATAAATAGTGGTAATGCATTGTAATTCCGATACCCCGTTCTCGTACTCTTTCGACAATCGATTGGAATACATCCATGTCTTATCCATGGTTTACGGTTTCTGAGTCAAAACCAATACTCAATATAACAAAACCAATACTCAATATTTTTCACTAAATTCATTTTATTCTATCAACTACTTTAGTACACAAGTATAACACAAGAAACCATAAACAAGAAACTATCATTGCTCAAAATCAATCATAAATTATGTTTGTATCTCAAATTATATATAAATCATTGTTATCAGTATTGTAACTCAAAATCAGTCTTGCAAAATCAACCCTAACAACAACTACACCAGTCCTTATATTATTCTCTGCTCAATAAAATATTGACACAACTCCTCTTTGGTTTCTTCCAACTGAAGTTTCGTGTAATATGCACATTTGTACTCATCGAAGTACTACATAACAAAACATAATATGCATGATTTAGTTAAAAGTAAAAAATTATATGAAATATCCGAGAAATAATAAAACAAATCCTAAGTTATAAATTCATACCGTGACTGGAATCTCTATTTGATTCAGTTGAATGATTTCTTTGATAAACCGCATAACGAAGTATCCGCAATCTATACCGTTTTGCTGTTGAGGACACTACATAGAAAAACAAATAAGAATATATAGTTGTATTGTTTTATTAAATAGCGTAAATATTATAAGCAAAATAGTGGAAATTAATATACCTGCACTTTGATCCAATTAATGTTGTTTGATTTAGACCGTCGTACCCGAGCTTCTCTTTGACACCGGAATACTTGTATCGCTCTAACAAAATAAAAATATATATTTAGAACAATGTCACAGAAATAATTAAATACATAAATACACACAAATATTTAGAATAATCTCACTTACGTATCAATCATTAACTTCATATCCGGATAATTTGTCCAATCACCGTCAACCGAATTCAGATAATAGACCACTTCTTTTATAGGATCGATAGCAACCAACAACCAGTGACGTCTATAAATTAAAACAACAGTTTAGAAGAAATTTTTCTACGCAAAAATTACAAATATTAAAATGAACTTAGAATGAAAATCTAACCCTGTAGGAATAGTATT
The DNA here is from genome assembly GCA_948472305.1 of Vicia faba. NCBI lineage: Eukaryota > Viridiplantae > Streptophyta > Magnoliopsida > Fabales > Fabaceae > Vicia > Vicia faba. Next base: position 362,128,391 of record OX451738.1, read on the forward strand.
ATACGCCCAAAGATATAAGCTTTTTGTACTGCCAGTTGCCATGAATCTTTCGACTAAGTGCTCTCTTACTGAATCCGGTTCCCTACCAATTGTCGCTCCGCTGACACGGGAGGAAGACACAAAATGGAATCTGTTTGACAATTGATTCCCGCGCATCAATTTGTCATATAACAGCCTTAAATAAAAACATAATTAATATTAGAGTATATTCATTGAAAATGTTTAAAAAAGATTTCAGCTAATTACAAAATATAAAGATGGGGTTACCGGATGTATGCGTGCATAATACTGACGCCCAATTCTTTATGACGGAAAATCTGTTCCACGTCCTCATGTCCAATTATTTCGGTGCAAGGAAAACCAAAAATACCTTGATCCATATCCATTTGACGAATACCACCATCCATCAAATTTGTTGTTCCCACTATTGTTTCAAGACACTGCCGGTATCGAGGGAAAAATCTAGTAGGCACCCTTTTCTTGGGTGGTACGCCAACGATTTTCTGGCTCACTTGTTGTGACCCATGAAAAGGTACCTAAAAATCATATAAACTCGGTTAAATTATAAAATTATGCAGTTTTTTATTCGGATCATATAATTAACACTTTAAACGTACCTCTTTTGGTGATACGTCAGACTTGTCATGCCGCAAAATCCCTTTACCCTTAGATGCGGGTGTTGTGGGAGTCTATAATTACCGTGGAAATAACTGAGGTCAGAACTGACAGTTGAAGACTTAAAGATTCATAATTGTTTTCAACATACCTGATCATCTATGAAAATGAGGTCTGATGGCCATGCAACAAAAGATCCAATTGCATCTCGCAACAATGTGGTCTCAGCAACAATGTCAGGTACCAGCAGCAATGCATCCATATCTAAAGCAATGTCAACCGATACTTTCATGTGACCATCCGGAAGCGGTCTATTATGAAGTAAATCTCCTGAACTGTTATGGACTTTTCCCTTGCCAACTAGTCGATAAGTCGGTGACGGTAGGTATAGCTGGCAAGATGAAATGCCCTAAACCAATAATAACCGTTAGAAGTGACTAAAAATATTCTATAGTAATAACAGATATATATTGAAAATTACCTCGGGAAATTTATGCTGACAGTTGATACTAGCTTTGTCACTAGTTTCTTTCAATTATGAACTGCTCTTTTCCGCCATATATCTCTCTTTATCCTTCTGCAATTCACGAACTTGAGCTTGTAAATCCTGCAATGTTTGCATCACTTCTGCATTGCTAGGATTTCTTCTCCTTGGATGCTTATACAAAGAGGTTGGAGTCACACCATGACCTTTACCCCTCACCCGACCCGGATACTCAGCAATATTTAGTGCTCGACTAAGTACGCTCCTGGTATCGTGAGGATCCTCACCTGGGGATACCGATTGGGACAAGGTCTCCTGTAATTCAATTACATATAAAAAATTATTAGTGGAGATAAAAAATTACTTAAATATTAATAAACATTAATTGATTTAACTAAAGACACAATCTTATACTTACACATTCATCATACACATGTTGAATATCGGGATTAACAGCTTGATCCTTGCCCGCACGGGCTTCCTTCCACAACAAATATGTCGGTAGTGATGTTGCATCACTTTTCGTCTCTTCTAACTACGCAATGACGGAAGTCTTAAGATCATCAACTATATAACACATTGAGAGAATTAATAAGATCGTAGAGTTTATATTTACTTACAATTTTTTCCTCTAAGCGAGCATATCCCAAACACCCTTTTTTGTATGGATATGCGGGTTTTGACGCTCTCTCGCGATTTATAGCACTCACTTTCTTGAAATTATCGTCTCTTCTTTGGCCTACAAAATCAACCCATTCTTCAGGTGTAATGAAGTTCTCATATTTCTTTGGACGTTCCGGATCCTCTTCAAGAAAATTTCCTTCATCATCTTTAAGATACTTGTTTGTTAAAAATGTTCTCCACCCTCTGTGTCTTTTTCCAGCCAAACCCATTATATACTTTTTACGGGTATCTTCAATGTTAAAAGACCTCTACAAAAAAACATACGCATAAAGTGTGTTAGTAAAAGAAATTTAAACACATATTATCGTCAAGATAAAGCAAATAACAAAAACCATATATGTACCTTTATCTCAGTCTAAACTTTCTCCTTAGCCTCATCCAACTCTCCTCTTTTCCATCTAGGAGTGGTGATCGGAATGTGTATACGAACAAGCGTACCAATGTAGCTTGTCAACTTTGCAGCATTAGACCCAATTAATTGGTCATTATCATTCCATTCTACATTATATGTTACTCCTCTATCTCTATCACGTATGATTCCCCTCATAATAGTTATACCTCGTGTAATATCTTTTTCTGAAGTATTTTCTTGAGTATTTTCAGGAGCATTTTCAGGAGCATTTGCATCTTTTGAGTTTTCTTGATTACTAGCCATTTGACCTGTAATAATGAAAAAAAATAAAAATGAAATGGCAAATAAAAATGAAATGACAAATATAAAAATGAAATGACAAATAAAAATGAAATGGCAAATTAAAATGAAATGACAAATATAAATGAAATAGCAAATAAAAATGAAATGACAAATATAAAAATGAAATGACAAATAAAAATGAAATGACAAATTAAAATGAAATGACAAATATAAAAATGAAATGGCAAATTATATATACTATTACCCTTTTCACTAAGGTCTCTTTCTTTTCTTGGTAGGAATGTGTTATACTCGTCTCTTAACAACGCAGACAGTTGGATTGATCCAAATACCCTCATTATGATCGTTTCTAATACATGATTCATTATCATTTTGATCAGTTATGGTTAAAGATTCAATGTCAACACCAATATCACTTTGATCTCCAATGCTTTCATCAATTACTTTGTTAGATAATAGCACTATAGACCATTTCGTACTTGTCAGATCATTGACATAGAACACTTGTTTAGCTTGAGAGGCTAGAATGAAAGGCTCATCTTTGTACCCCACCCTATTAAGATCCACTTGCAAAAAACATGACTTATCCATTCATATGCCATTATTATTTTCAACCCACTTGCAACCAAATATAGGAATCTGAAACTTCTCGTAATCAAACATCCAAATGCGCTCGATAACCCCAAAATATGACAGGTTTGCAAATTTTGGGTTTAAGTCCTTCACACTTGATATATGCATTGCTTCAGCGATCAAGGTGACACCACTATTTTGCATAGTACTTTTGTCATCATGTTCTTTGGTATAAAATGTGTATCCATTAATTGCATATGTGCTATAAGAAAACACAACTAAACTTGGACCGTATGCTAAACATCTCAATCTTTCTGTTACTGAAGCATGATCTGAACGATACTTTGAATAAATATGTTCCTTAAACCATGGTATGAAACTTCGATTATGCTCTCGTACAATCCAATTATCATTTCTATTCGGATTTAAACCTCGAAGAACACCCTTGTGAATTTCAACATACGGCTCAACTTCAAGCTCATTATGCAGAACATACAAATGCACTTGATCCCGTTCGACCATTGATACTGTCACAACTTTATTTCCAATTAGCTTCTTACCTTCTTTTTTTTCAACAATGTGAGATTTGGGGAGTCCAATTGATTGAACATTTGACAGATATTCAGTACAAAACTCAATCGCTTCTTCAACAATATATCGTTCAGCAATACAACCCTCTGGTCGACTTCGGTTTTTCACATACCCTTTTAATATTTTCATATAACGTTCAGTAGGGTACATCCATCTCATATAAGCTGGTCCGCGCAGTTGTGTCTCTTTGACAAGATGAACGACAAGATGAACCATTATGTCAAAAAACGAGGGAGGGAAATACATTTCAAGATCACACAAAGTAACAACTATTTCTTTTTGCAATGTTGGTAAGATCTCAGGATCGATCACCTTGCTGTAAATTGACTTGAAGAAAAAACACAGTTTAGTTATTGCGCTTCTTACTTTTTCTGGAAGAATAGAACGTATACCTATAGGTAGAAAATGTTCCATTATAACATGGCAATCATGCATCTTTAAACTCTTTAACTTGAGGTCTTGCATAGACACAAGTCTTCTAATATCTGATGAGTAGCCTTCTGGAACTTTAACCTCACTTAGGAACTTACACAATATTTTTTCTCCTTTCTGGATAGAGTGTAAACAACAGGTGGTAGATATGTTCGTGTTCCTTTTTTCACGGGTCCCAATTCAGTTCTTATTCCCATCTCTACCATGTCCTCCCTTGCTTTAAGACCATCCTCAGACTTCCCTTTTATATTGAGTAACGTACCAATAACACTGTCAAATACATTTTTTTCAATATGCATAACATCAAGAAAATGTCTTACGTACAAAGATTTCCAATATGGCAATTCAAAAAAAATCGACCTCTTCTTCCACCCACCTGTAACAACTTTATGTGCAAAAGGCTTGCCAAACTGAATACTCACATCTTTCACCTTTTCAAATAATTGATCACCTGTCAATCCAGGCGGAGCTCTACGTTGTTCGGTATCTCCGTTGAACGCTTTTCTCCATCCACGATATTGATGTTTAGAATTTAAGAATCTACGATGACCGAGAAAGACATTCTTCTGACAAAGTTTCAATCGCATCGTATCGGTTCCATCTTCACAGATAGGACACGCTTTTTCACCTTTAATGCTATACCCGGATAGATTTCCGTAGGCTGTAAAATCGTTAATTGTTCCAAACAACATCGCCCTCAAGTTGAAACTTTCTTTCCTATACCCATCATAAACCTTCACACCGTTCTCCCACAAAATCTTAAAATCTTCGATTAAAGGTTCCAAATATACGTCTATGTCATTTCCTGGTTGTTTAGGCCCAAAAATTAACATAGATAACATCATGTACTTACGCTTCATACATAGCCACGAAGGTAGGTTATAAATCATAAGAATTACAGGCCATGTGCTATGCGAGATACTTTCAATACCGTGTGGGTTCATTCCATCAGTAGACAATGCCAAGCGAAGGTTTCTTGCGTCTTTTCCAAATTCAGGATAATCATTATCAATTTTCATCCACTGTGGTGAATCTGCCGGATGTCGAAACTTTCCATCAACAATTCTTTCATATGCATGCCAAGTTAAGTGTCTTGAATCGGTTTCACTACGATACATCCGTCTAAATCTCGGAATTATAGGAAAATAGCATAAGACTTTTGTCGGAGACAACTTTTTCTTACATCGAGGGGCACCGCATTTAGGACACTCATTTAACGATGCATACTCGTTTTGAAACAAAACGCAATCTTTTGGACAGACATGTATCTTGTCATAGCTCACGCCAATAGAGTACAACATCTTTTTGGCCTCATACGTTCGATTGGGGAGAACATTATCCTCTGGTAGCATATCTTTCATAAGGGCTAATAACTCTGTGAAACTTTTATCCGACCATCTATTGCCCGCCTTTAAGTTGTACAACTTTAATACCACAGACAATCTTGTGAATTTTGTATAACCATTATACAACGGTTTCTTTGCATCGCTTACCAACCTCTCGAACATTTTGGGACAATCATTAAGATCTTCTTCAAGCGCTTATGCAATCTCTTCAACTCGATCATAATCGTATGTATTTGTGCCATTGTCGTTTGAAGCATAGGTCCTATTATCCCCCGATTCATCATTCCCGTCACTTTTCTCACCATGCATATTTCAACATGTATAACTTCTATCAATTCCATACCGTATTAGATGCGATGCCAACTGAACCGCGTCAACCCAATTCCCATAACAGCAACACAAACAAGGACATGTCATTCGACCGGGGTCTTCGGCGTGTGCAACAGCAAACTTAACGAATTCCGATACCCCGTTCTCGTACTCTTTCGATAATCGATTGGAATACATCCATGTCTTATCCATGGTTTACGGTTTCTGAGTCAATCTGAGCTAAATGATAAGTTAGAAAACAAAACCAATACTCAAAACTTGCACTTGCACTTGCTCTTGCACAACCATATAACAAAACCAATACTCAATACTTTTCACTAAATTCATTTTATTCTATCAACTAATCACATTTTATGATTACATCACTAATCACAATTCTTAACTCTCACAATTTTATATAAGCATGCATTCTGTTACCTTAAAAAGTTGTTTTTGTTTCTTTATCCATCTCATTAACAAGTTAATTAATCACTTTACATTATCTCTAATTAAATATACATATAGATATAGATATATAGATACATAATAATGAATGGTAATGTGAAATGGGTAACCCCGTTTGTTAATGAATCATAATTTCCACCACCATTCACTAACACAACACAACATCATTAGCACAACCCTCTACATGTCCGTTTCTTATATACTAGTACACCCTTGTTTCATCAAACTCAAGGGCTACCCTATACCAAACTTCATCTGTTTCTTATATATGGCATGGCCTCATTTTAGTCTAAGATATGTTTTCTGCTACGAAATTTTGTAATAAACAAAAAGGACAAAATATTTTGTATAGATTGAAAAGAAGAAACAATCACCTGACGGTTCTCTTGTGGCAAGCGGTTCTCCGGTGAGATATATGACTCTTGTTTTCTGACGATTTGACACATTTGAGTTCTCCGGTGAGATATGTTGCTCTGAATCGGAAGGTCCTGAAGAAGTTAAAGAAACCGATTAATTTCCAAAACACATTAAACAAACATCAAAAGACAGAGAGCCTTAATCGGGAATCACAACCTGCCGTCCAACTAGTGTGAGTGAGAAACACTAACTGTGCTTGCTAATCAATGAAACAAGAATTTTGTATGTCACTATGGCTTCCAAGAATATATTCCGTGCCCGATTATTCAATAAACGCTCAATAACTTTTAAAACATAATCACCTAACACTAAACCGTCCATTGCTCCAAAAAAAAGGTAACAAAAAAATCATCAAAGGGTTTTAGGAAACATTCAAAAATCATCAAACAACAACAACAACCAATACACTGTGAATGATAAAGAAAATAATAATCAACGAAAACCAAAACTGATTTCAGAATACATAACAGCCACAGTACGAACCTTGTGAAGAGAGGGACGAGTCGTGCGGCGGCGATGAGAGTTGACGATGGTGGCGATTGAACGGAAAGAGCTACTGTGAGAGGACGAAGAAGGAACAGGAACGAATTTGGGGGTTGGGTTGGAAGAAAGGAAACACAACAGCCACAGTACGAACACACCTTTAATAAAAAACAATAAAATTTATTATAAAACAACCTACGAAAGCGCTTTTAAAAGCGCTTTCTAATGGTCATGTATAACAACGCTTTTACATAAAAAAGTGCTTTCGTAGCATATCCTATAGCAGCGCTTTTAAAAGCGCTTTCTAAAGGCCAGATTTAGCAGCGCTTTTGAAAAAGCGCTTTCTAAGGCTGACCTTTAGAAGCGCTTTTGAAAAGCGCTTTCTTAGGTTGCCTCTGAAAGGCACCCTTTAGAAGCGCTTCTCAAAAAGCGCTTTCTAAGGGTGACCTTTAGCAGCGCTTTTGAAAAGCGCTTTCTTAAGGAACCCTTTGAAAGCGCTTTTTTTAAGCGAATTTTTTTTAATACCTACAGCAGCGCTTTTTCCTAAAAGCGCTTTCGTATGTGTGCTGCTAAAGCTTATTTTTGGCGTAGTGTGTTCAAATCCAAACCAATCCAAATAAAAAACCGAAAACCGATCCAAAAAACCGAAAACCATAAAAAATTGAAAGTTATTGGTTGTGTTTGGATGTTATTTTATGAAAACCGATCGGTTCGGATTGAATTTCGGATGAATTTTTCAAAACTGATCCAAACCAAACCGAACCGCATAAATATATTTTGATACTTATTTACTTTTTATTAGTATGACATGTTATGTGAATTTATTATTAGATGATAATAATTTTTTTAATAATATTTATTAGTTTGGTATAATCTATTTATTTTTATTATTTAAAGCATAATCAATCACTCTCATTTTGTAATATTAACTTTTAATATTCTATATGTTATATATTATATCAAATCTATGATTTATTAGTAGTTTTATAATATTAATAAAAATATAATGTGTAATTTGGATATTCAAAAACCGATCCAAATTAAACCGCATAAAATTAGATCGGATCAGATTTGATTTTTTTAAATATATCATTCAAAATCGAACCGAACCTTAAGTGAATTAATCTTTGGATCGGATGAATTTTTGCTTTAAAACTGATCCAAACCGAACCGCGAACACCCCTAATTATATGAATCTATTGTCTATTAAAGAAAGTTATAATTCAAACGAGTTATTATTATGGGTTCTAAAATATATCAATATATAATATACAGAATTCTACAATAATATATAAAATAACTTAAATTTTTTTACATAAATAATTTTATAAACAACTATGATATATTATTCAATTGTATTAACTTTATGGAATTGACAAAAAAATATAATTATTTTTGTAAAATTTACAGTTTTAGTTCATCAAATATTATTATTTTTTTATATTTTTAATATAAATTATTATTAAATAGAATTACATAATTATAATTGAAAATATATTTTTTAATGAAATTATACTTATCAAAATTAGTATTTTAAAATAAAAATTTAATTTATTAATATTTTAATTAAACCCGTGTCTTGAACAAGTAATTTACCTAGTTGTTACAATTAGAATGAAATTAAATGTTATTTTAAGATTGATCAGTGATTCCCCATCCTCAATAATTTGTAAGAATAATTTATTTAAAAATTTAAAAATAAATATTATTTTCAACATAATATTAATTATTTTTTCTTTTTAATTGTATTAATTAGTTAAGACCATGTATAATCGTTTTTTTTTTGTGTGGTAAAAATGAGTATATTTTATACACAACTACAAAAATTAATCTCTTCAGCTAGAAAATACTTTAATAGGTATCAAAGTTCTCCCTCAAGAATCTACATATAATCGTTAAGTGAATATTTTCAATAGGTATCAAAGTTCTCCCTCAAGAATCTACGTATAATCGTAAGTGAATATTTTCAAATTTTTTTTTCAATAAAATCTCATTTAGTGTAATTTTTTATAGGTAGTGTTCTTGCAAAAAAAAAATCATCCGGTAATTGATCAGAAAGGATCACAAAAGTATAAGAAATTTAAAATCTGATTATTTTTGAAAGGGATGAATCACCATTATTGTTGGTGGCTCAACATTTTTAAACGTGTGTTTGTTTTCGTGTTGGAAAAGTAAAAAAAACGTGTGTTTGGCAAAAGCTAGGAATCCTAGCACTAGAAAACCACGGTGAAAATGATCTTGCACCGTGATTTTGATCTATAAACTTGGTTCCAAACATACACTAAGTATTTCCTCCTTTTTATGTTATTCATAAGCTACCATTGTTATGGTCTAAAAGGTTTTTTTTCGTGTGTAATTTCTCAATATTGCATGGGGCAACACATTATTGTATGCGGCTTTCTAAAATCCGAGATGAAAAGTCCATCCTGACTATTCAACCCGTTCCAAGCTAAGAGAACAAAATCCAGATGTCGAGGTAATAATATAGATCAATTACTATGACATAAATGAATTAAATTAATCATGAAAAATTCCCATGTGTGTTTGGACAAGATTAATTTTCTTTATTGTATAAATAAAAAACGATTAAACTTAGACCCAAAAAAATTAATTATCTTTAACTCAACACTATTGTCCTTTTAAAAAAAATAAAATAATAATTGTCGAAAAAATGACGATCAACGCCAGTATAATTAACTAGCTACATTACACACCAGTAGAAGTCGTCGCCTGCGAGCTGAACCAAACCACTCTCCGATCTCCTCTCATTCTCCGTAATCCAAACTTCTTTTTCTTCTTCTCAACGCATTCACCTAATTCATCTCTCTCTGATTCATCGCTTTCTTCTTCTGCAGGAATGGCCACAACCGCTGTAGGCGCAGCATTTCTCCTGCTGCTACTTCTCCCCTTCTGCATCTCTATCTCCCAACCGATCTCCGATTCTCACCGATCCGCCGCTTCTAACATCTTCAATGAAATCTCTCCCAGGTCATTACAAAACCCTAATTAAACCTCCATTTCTCAATTCAATTGCATTCCGATTTCCGATCCATTGCATTACATTGTTTTCTTTAGATTCCGTCAAATCCTATTAGTTTTTCATAGCAAAAATAATACGATAAGGAAGCGATTGTTTCTGATCTATGCATGTAAAACTGGAAATATGCTTAGATTTGTATTATCGATTTGATTGTAGTGATTTTACTTACACGCGTAATTGATGTGTTGTTGTTGTTGTTGCATGTTATCATGTTATCAGTTTAGAAGATGCGTATGAGGCACTGAGAGTTTATGAGATTCTTACAATTGAGAAGAAGCCGATTGATACCAAAGGCACTTGTAAGAAAGTGTTGGAAAATCTAGGCTCGTCTTCTTCCCCTCTTAAGGATGTGTTCTATGCGTTGAAAGTTAATGGCGTATTGAAATGCAAAGTTGATGGTGCGGTTTTCAAGGTATTCAATTGTGTATTGTTGTTATTATTTTTGTTTCGGTTGCAGCTTTGATGTTGCTTACGATTTGATGAAAACTGATCTAGTGTTTTTTATTTTTTTGTAAAGGATATTGCCTCAAGACTCAAGGCCACTGTCCATGATGCAAGTACTTTGCTTGACACATACTACTCTGTAGGAAGTTTGGCTCTTATAAAGGTAATTATTATCTGGTCTCTACTTTACTCTTTGAGCTCAGAGAGATATGTCAAGTACTCACGCTGGTTTTTATTGGAATCCGTTGGGAATACTATTTTACTAATGAGGGTTATTTCCTATTCACCCTGGATGTATCGTTTTTATGATATCCCTAATTCATCAAATGTACAAAGTAAAGTATATTGTCATGTCAATTTTTAGATATTTGGCATGTTGCTTTTTTTAGGGGTTGTTTGGAGGAACTTATTTGGACTTAACTTATGACACAGCAAGTGTTCGTAAGAGCTTATGTAAATGGCTTATGATATGTTTTTAAGCTATTTTCATAAGCTCCACTAGATGATTATTTTGTGTGTTGTTTTTCAGCTCATGCGGAGTGCACCCTAATTTTCTCTTCGATAGAAACAATTTGTATACAAGTTCTTACATGGAAAATACTTGTTGAATGAATGCTTAATTAAGTTTCATATTAGAGTGATTTTTGGATTGCTATGTGGAATGATGTTCCGTTATTGTCCTCATTCCTTACCTTCTCTGTATGCAGGGTCAGGCTTCAGATGTTGACGTTCTTCTAACTGATGCTAATGGTGTTTTTCAATCAATCAAGGTTCGTACTTATTGTGTTTTCTATTAAATAAGATTAAACTAGGGTTGCCTTTTGGTGACTGCTCTTTTGCCCACATTAATGTTGATGATAGGAGATTCAGTCACCCAACTTTTATTAGTTTTCCCCATATTCTACCTCAACCATTTTGCAATTTCAATTGAAACTGTCTTATGCACATTTGATTCCCTGTCCTTCAATTTTGGCAGGCTCTAAGCCAAACTGATGGAAGATGGCGCTACAGCTCTGATAATCCAGAGTCTAGTACCTATGCTGCTGGTAATATTTTGCACGGAAATTTTTTGATATTCAGAGCTTGTTTCTTTTTTGTTATTGAAAAAAAAATAGTTTTTTGTTGAAGAAATAATCACATTTGAAGATATTCAAAGTAAAAATGAGAAATCTGATATAGAGAAAAGCTACTGAGTAGTTTATGAGAAATAATGAGTGTGGTAGATGAGAGAATTTAAAAGAAGCTATTTCTATGATTTTTTTAATTATAATTATAAACATAGAGATTAGTGTCTTATGTACATGATATAAAAAGTCTTGAAAAAATATCAACTTTTATTTAATGTAAAATTAAATTTTTTGATCTTAAAATAAACAGGCTGATAATTTTTCTCAATACATGTAAATTTTGTTGCAATCCCTAAACAGGCTAGCATTTTGTGGTTCCTTTGAAAGATTGCAATCACTATCATTTGTCTGTCCTCACATTATAATCATCTATCGTGTATTTCACAGGATTAGCTCTTGAAGCTCTTGGTGGAGTGATTTCACTTGCATCTTCTGAAATCGATCAGAGTAAGGTAAAGTTTTGAATCTCTGTAATGGTTGCTTCACTACTTCACTATTATAAAGCTCATATAGTTGAGTAATAAGTTCATACACTAATTCATGCACATAATTGTGTTATGTGTGTTATGGGACATATTATGAAATGTGAATCTATAGTTAAACTCACTGGCGCTGTTGCGGCATCTAGCTGAATATCTATTTTAACCTCTGCTTCACATACTTATCTAGCTTTTAAATACTTCTTACCAACATACCTTTATATCGGAACTTATATCAATGTCTTATATTTGCCACATATTGACAGGTCAGTATAGTAAGAAATGGTATAGTGAAGCTATTTGACAGCGTCGAGAAATATGGTATGTGAAGCTTTTTTCTTTTAACTCATTCTAAGTGATAGATATTCATGACTGTTTATAAACTTTGAATTATCTTGCATGGATTTAGTAGCAATAATGTCATGTTTGTTGCATTTTATTTCATCACATCTTGTTCTTATTTGATTTTACTTTGGGAGGAGGGGGGATTAAAAGTTAATTAAGTTGCAATCACCTCCTTAAGTTCTAAGGTGATAATGTGTGACTGCTAGTGTAACAGGACCTTATAGCGTGTGACTGCAAGTGTACTAGAATTGATGGTTTCTCTTGGAGTAACTGCCTCTGCCAGTTGCATGTAACAGGACCTTATTATTATTATTATTATTATTATTTATTTATTTATTTATTTATTAACTTAGGCCCTGCGTTAAGAACTAAGTATCCTGAGGAGACACCACTTCAAATTGCTTAAATCTTAAAAGACCTACAATTAAATCCTACTTGTCTCGTGGGGTTGAGATTTTTGCATGTTTTCAATTCTGTAGTGCATTTTGGTCCTGTAGAGTACCAATTGACATCAAGTGACATAATTTTCTTGAAGCTCTTGTGCATTAAGAACACTCTTTGCCCTATTCCACCTGATTAGATTGGCTTCCCTAAAACTTATGTCTTGCGTAGACTATCCTGCCATTCTTTACACCTTATCTTATCAGACTTATCTGAACATGTCATATTTCAGATGATGGAGCATTTTATTTTGATGAGAAATCTGTTAAAGGATCCGAGCATCAAGGTTCCCTTTCCACGACTTCTTCAGTTGTTCGAGGGGTTGCTGCATTTGTTGCAGTAACTTCTGGGAAAATAAATGTGAGTAATAAACAAGGAATTGCTATTTAATTTATTAATGTGTTAGAATTTAATGTTAATATTTTGGCTTTGTTGTTGTTATTTTGGCTTTGCATTTCCCAGCTTCCAGGGGATATAATTCTGGGTTTAGCCAAGTTTTTCCTCGGCATTGGAATCCCCGGAGATGCCAAGGACTTCTTCAATCAAGTTGAATCCTTATCCTTTTTCGAGAGCAACAGGTAAGTGTTTTCCAAGCAACAATTTTTTTTTTTGAAGTTGCAGCTTCACGGAGATATTTCCCTTTTCTTCTGTGCTGATATATTGGCGCCTCTAGCGTTCAGCAATAATATTTAACTTTGATTTCTTATTTTGGTGTAGAATTTCCATTCCACTGATTTTGTCACTTCCTGAAACAGTCCATTCATTGACCAAAAAAAGCCAGCTTAAGGTATGTAACTAAGTTAATGAATATAGAATCCTTAGTTTGCTAGTATTATAATGGTTTTTTTAAGAGCATGGAATGTGATGAGATGTTGACGGCGTACATTGGGCCTTTTGTCCCATTCATGGTTATTGAGTCGAGATTGAAATCGTGAATTGAAAAATCTACTTTTTTAAATTGTGAATCTAATCTCTATGAATCGTAAGTCGCATAATAAATAAATCTGATATTTATAAGTAAAACCAAGTGTCATAAGAAAAAAACAACAACATAACAACAAATAATTAGCGAGCAAGTGGGATCAAAGAGAGAGCATTGTCTTTGAACAAGACAAGGGGACCAAAAACAGAGAAGAATGAAGTAGAAAGGGTGCAAAATGCTATGTAGGCTGGAAGAATTAAAAAACACATCGTGGGAGGGAGTGGGGATGAAAACAGCAGTGTGCAAGGGTTATTTGAAAAAGAAATAAATGCAAAAGAACTAGCCCAGCAGGCCTTTTTGAAATTGGGTTGTGCACCCATAGTGAAAAGTGAACTGGCATTTCAGGGATGAAGTGACTTTTCATAAGATCCACCACAATGAATTGATATTCCCGCCGAGACTCATTTCCAAAATAGATACACATTAATTTGTATAAATTGAATTTAGTTGTTTAAAATCCATATACCAGTCAATGTATTGTGAGATTCCGATAATCAATGGTCAAACAATTTTAATCTTCTGTTGTAGTATCTCACATTATTAGATGTGCGATTGTGCAGCATTTCTTTTAGTTTTTACTGTTGAGGATATATCATATAACCGTTAAAAAATGAATCAGGTCAAGGTCAATACAGTTCTTGGTTCAGATGCACCACTTCTGACAGTTAAGCTTGTCCGAGCTTTTAGCACTGGAGCAAAAAATTCAGCTATTATTGAAAACAAGGTGAGTGATGTTGATTCACTGGCTTTTTCGAGGGTTGTGATTTGAGAATATTTTCTCTATAATACAATTGTTAAGTATACTGGGAATCTTTCTTATTTCTGGTCCCTTTTATTTTTGCATGCTGCAGGAGCTTCAGTATGACCAAAAAAGTGGATTTCATTTCTTGGATACCCTCCCAGAAAATGTTGATGTGGGAACATATGTTTTTGTTTTGGAGGTATTCCTGCCTGTAATTTAGTTTAGAATTTTTCATTTCAGTTGCATCCAAGTATATTTGTTTCAACCTATTGGTATTAATATTTTACCCTACTTTGTAGATTGTGCTACATGATTCTGAAAGTGACAAAGTTTATGCTACTGGAGGCCAAATTCATGTGCCAATATATGTCACAGGCGTTATTAAAGTTGGCAGTGCAGAAATTGCAGTTCTGGACAGTGATCTTGGAAATGTTGAAACCTATAAGACGTATGTTTCTATTTTTGTTTAGCATTCTATTTGTAAATTTTCTGCAGTGATATTTATTATTTAGGATACTTTTGATTTCTAATTAGTATGTCATATTGTTGTGATTGTCTTCATTATATTATATGTTTCATACAAACTTATATCTCAATGCTGTATTCCTAGTTGTAACTGCTCCACATATGTTTCAAATTTGTTCATTTGCAACTTTCAGGCTAGATTTGGCTGGAAATGATGTCGCTTCACTCTCGGCTAACCACCTGCAGAAGTTGAGGCTTTCTTTCCAATTGGAAACTCCTCATGGCCGTGTTTTCAAGCCTCATCAGGTTTGCAGTTGTTTCTTAAAACCTTGAGAATGAATGTCATTTCAATGCTCTATTTATCGAAAAGTTTTTTTTTTTTGTTGTTGGGCAGGCAATTTTAAAGTTGAAACATGAATCTAAGATTGAACACATTTTTTTGGTTGGAAGTACTGGCAAGAAGTTTGAGATCACATTTGTAAGTATCTCTTGATACATATCTCATTGTCTGAGGTTTAACAATCTCTCCTTTAGCACTTGTTCAAGTGGTTACATTGTGTAATAAATCACTCTGTTATTGAGTTTGGTTGTAATAGTTGTTTATAATATTTTTCCCCTTACATATCTGGGAAGGCTGTATATTATTCCGATTCTCATCTTCCTCCAATTTTCCTTTTTTTCCCGGCTCTTAGGATTTTCTTGGCTTGGTGGAAAAACTTTTTTATCTCTCTGGCAAGTATGACATTGAGCTGACTGTTGGTGATGCTGTCATGGTATCGTGCACAACTTCCTACTTTAAAGTTACCCACCCTCTTCCCCTAGTAATGTACAGGCAATCTGAAAAAAGATATTTTATTTCAGGAGAACTCCTTCTCACGACTACTCGGTCATGTCGAATTAGATCTTCCAGAAGCTCCTGAGAAAGCAGCTCGTCCTCCTCCACCACCTGTTGATCCTTACTCAAGATATGGGCCCAAAGCAGAGATTAACCACATATTCAGGGTTCCTGAAAAGCGACCACCCCAGAAACTTTCTCTCGTATTTTTGGGTTTGATCCTTTTGCCACTCATCGGCTTTTTGGTTGGGGTAAGTCTTACTATCATTCTCACTAGAGAGCAGCACAGATGTACTGTGCCTATTTAAGAAAAGGGGGTGGGGATAAAAATGGGAAAAATAAGAGAAGTGAAATGGAAAACATGGTTTGGTTATTTAGACATGATATTTAATTTAAATGGTAAAGTTACTTCTATTAATATAATCTTGTGCTAGTTTAGTCAACAAAATCTTCAATAAGGCAGTAGTATGTATTATTTTTGGAAATTTTGGGATAGAACTAAATAGTTATTATTAGGGGAAAAAAGAACCCCTGGTGAACCTGAGTTGGGTAATGGAGACCCAAATTGAATGGTCTATCTCTTATATTATTACCTTTTCAATAAGATATATTTCTATTTGGGAAATGCATGTGATTTATGAAGGAAAAATGGTCTTTCCTTCTTACATCTGTTTTCAAGTTTAGAGCTGTGTTTCATGATATATGAGGATAATATTTTCAAAATTTGGCCAGAGAAGAAGTGGAGGGAATTTTTGGCTCCTACATTCAATGTTGTTATGCTGTTTTATTTTCTTTTTATTTGATCTATCTTAGTTTTTGGTAGTTAACATTGTATGCTCTGTTTATATCATTTACAGTTGTTACGTTTGGGGGTGAACCTGAAGAATTTCCCTGGTTCAACAGTACCCGCTACATTTGCCACCCTTTTCCATCTTGGTCTTGCTGCAGTTCTGTTGCTTTATGTACTTTTCTGGTTGAAGGTATGTCCACTTTACATTGATATAAGATTATTACATGTTCCAATTAAACTCGGCTAAGTCAAGTTCTCTTCTATTTGGTTGTATTTGTGTAATACATACTCCATTATCAAAGCTGTTAACATCCATGGCGGTTTTCATTAGAACAGTGTTATGCTGTCAGTTTCAGCCATTTTCCCACTGAAGTACTTACTCTTGTCATTTTTGTTCATGTGCAGCTGGACCTATTCACCACACTCAAAATACTTGGCCTTTTGGGAGCTTTTACGATGTTTTTCGGACACAGGATTCTTTCCTATCTTGCTTTAACATCGTCCAAGTTGAAGTCTGCATGAGTGAAACAGATAATGGCTATTTATAAAGAGATAGGAGTATTTAAGTTTTTTCTTTAGAGAAATGGCACTAATCAAATTTTGTAGGACATTTGTTGTATTATGTGATCTGACAAATTTAGAGATCATTATATTGCACGAGAGCTTTAACTTGATTTATTCTGATGAAGCCATGGACATATACAACCCATTTAAGCATATGTTACCTTCCTTAGATGTTATGTAGTATAAGTTCGGCTCATTTCGCCGTAGGATAACTAAAGGTGCGATTGAGTTGAATGTGGAGATTCGAAGATTCGTTGATGACATAATCAAGATACTGAAACGTTCAGAAACATCCGGTAGTGCTTAGGTTTTGTTGTTTAGTTGTTTTTGGTTTATGTTTGTTGTACTATTTTATTTTATGTTTATCATTGATTCGAAATATGTAATTGCCAAAATATTATGCAATAAATAAAAAGTCTGTGTGTCACAATATACGTATAATACAACCAAAATGAAATAGATCTACATAGGTCCTCCATGAGCTATGTCAGCTAACCTAGTTAAACCAGTATAAATCTCACGATCAGTGTTTATCAAATCCATGAGGTTATCTAAATGAACTGCAATAAACTATAGATGGCTGTCCTGATCACCCGCGGGAGGTGGAGGTGGTGGTGGAGGCTTGACATAAACCCTGGCATCTGAAGGCCTTGAAACATCAGATGCTGCAGTCGGTGGTAAGACTCGAGGGTGTGACACATTGTGAAACTACTCCAGGTATCCACCATCACACTGTGATGGATGCTGAAGCACAATTGCTGTATCCATGATCTCATGTGGATAACTGATGATGTGACTCTGAAACTATCTATCAATGCCACCAGCTAGAGTCTTTGAAACTGGATGAGGGATGTCCTGTACATAATCATATTGGTGTAGACACCTCTCGGGCAAGTGTCTAGCCACATGGTTATCCCATCTAATATGCCTTGAATACAAAGTAGACTCCTTAAATGCACGATGAGGCCGATGGGATATATATGGTGTCCAAACGACATCCTCCAAGGTCAGTGCACCGAGTCTCCTCCTGTACTCCATCATACCTCCTGGACTCACACCTTCTGGATGGGCTAGCTTGCCCATCCATCTCCTCGCACATGGAAGAGTAGGTGGGACACGCTGGATCTTCCATTCACAAATGGGAGGGAAGTGATCGTATATCCAACACTGCATAAATAAAAATCATCATATAAATGCACCAAAATAACTAATAAAAACTATCAAATAAATTATAGTATACTTGTAAAAGGCTAAGGAAACTAGCAAGCTTCCTGGTCTCAGGCTGAGAAGCAACGTCCCTAAGACCAACATAGAGTGTCAAGTGTGCTAAACAGAGATAGGTAGCGAACATCTATGTAAACTTAAGACTTGTTCGCAAAGAGAATACATGCCATCATATGTATCATGTACGCCCTAGCGGAAACCTGGTACCTATGGGCCTCCATGACCTCCACGTACAATCTCCTCAACCAAGACATCCAAAGGTGAAATTCCCGATTAAACCCAAACTCCTCTAGAACCCTTGCCTTAGATACCTCCAAATCATCCATAACCATGTGCACCACCGTCGCATAGTTAATACGAGTAGGTGTAAAGAATGTACCAGCGACCGAGATGTGAAATAGGGTATCGACATCATCCAATGTGATCGTCATCTCCCCAAATGAAAGATGAAATGATGATGTCTCTGGGTGCCACCGCTCAACAAAAGAAGACAACAAAGAGGCGTCTAGTATGGTCAAGAAACACCGCACGAACTCCACCAAATGAAAATCTCTAACAATACTACTAACTTCCTCCGGCATGGGACTCTCTGGGAAGTTATTCAACTTCGAACCGTGCGCAGCGACCTTCAGCACAGAGCGCTCCTGTAAGAATAAAAAATAAAATACGTCAACTTTCAAACAATTGAAAAAGTATGTAATTAAAGAAAACAAAATATATACCTCGCCATGCCATATCCTGTAAGCGACATGGTCAGCAAATCCTGTCAGCACAGACCTGTCTGAAGGTCCTCCTAGAAAGGCTCCATCAGTGTGAACTGATAGCTCCGTAGACACACGAGTCATGGTGTCTGTATCAATGTGGGATACCTCGTCAACGCGCTCAACAACAACCTCCTCAACTTGCTCTACAATCTCCTCAGTTGCCGGCTCCACAACCTGCTCAACAATGGCCCAGCTGCGCCCTCCACAACAGTCACAACCTCCTCAATATGCTGCTCAATAGTCGGCTCAATCACAAGTGCAAGAGTAGGAGCAGGAGTATGTACCTCCTCGGCGATAGAAACTCTAAGTCCTCAACAGCGGGGTGCGCGAAACTACGCCCGCTGCTCAACCATCTGTTTTCGGTGAGAACTGGTCGAAGGATGTAACACCCCAAAATAATTAGATTATTTATTTAATTATTTAATTAATTTATGATGAGTATTTGTGACGTATTTGTGAAGTATATGTGATGTTGTGATGAACATGATGTTTGATATGATATTTTGTGTGGTGTATGATGGGGAAGTGAGAATTAAGATGATATTGAGTATTTTTAGGATAATTTAGATAATTAGAATAACTAGTTCGAATTATTTTAATTAGTTAAATAGAATAATAATAAGAGGTAGAGACTATGAGGACAAGGTGGTAATATTGTGATGTAAGTGAGGGTAAGATAGGAAGACCATAGAAATAGTCCAAGGGTTAAACAAAGAAAAATGAGTGTCAGTGTCCATTCTGTGATCGTGAAAGTGAGAAGAATGTTGTGAAGAGAGCTAGGACACTGAGGAACTCAGAAGATTTTGTAGAACGCGAAGATGAATAAATTGCTAGGGAGAATCTAAGGTAAGGGGAGTTTATCGTTGTTATTATAATCGATCTAAGGTTAGATAATTGTAGGTTTGTGTTGGGGTTTTGGGGTGATGATATAAATATGATGATGTGATGAAAATTGATGAATTTGTGAGATTGTTTTCCAATAAGTTGAGGTATATGATGCATGATAATTTGTGTTGGTATTATATGATGAAACTATGTGAAACCATGATGAATTGAGACTTGTAATGTGAAGAAATCGGGTAAAAATTAGACTGGTGCAGTGCAGAGATCACAATAGGGAATTCCTGTTCGTGCTGGTCTGCCGGGCGAGCATGATGCGTCGTCGGGAAAAGGAAGTCTGTCTATGATGTGCTGAGAGAGCGTGAGGATAAGGGAAGGGGTGAAAAACAGAGCCCCTGGACCTTTGTATGAGAGAAGAGGACTCGCTCCAGCTTTTCTGGGCGAAGCAGAGGCGAGCTAAGCTCGTCGGGCGAGCGAACAACCTCGCTGGGTGAAGGAGACAGGAAGAAAATGCATGATTCTGGATGTTGTATAGGGGAAACTGATTCGCCTCATCCTCGTCGGGCGAGCCTCGGGTGAGTAACTTGCTTCGCCGGGTGAGCCTCAGGCGAGATGTGTCTGACAGAACTTTAACATGTCGCAACTTAAGTTTCAGGACTTCGTTTGACGCACCGTTTGAAGCATTAGAAATCTAATGTGTGATACGGTGGGAGAACTAACTTGAGGTTTTGCGTTTGTGTTCGCAAATGTTTCGGTTAAGCAAGAGTCACCATCGACTTTTTATTTTATCCAAAAGAAAGGTCAAAAAGCACAGGAAAGACCTTTGAGATGTTTTCTTGGGTTCGGGGGGTAGATTATGAAAAGGGAAGGTGCTAGCACCCTTTTCATCCATAGTTTTCCATGGGCTCTTAGTTACTTGTTTAGATCACTTGCTTTGCTTTTTCAATTGTTTAAAATGGTGCTTTGTGTGGTTTTAAAAGTATTTTGAAAAGAGGCCATCGTTTTGGCAATCTTTGTAATGATTATTGTTTGAAGAATGTATACAAAGATGTATGTCTTTTGAAAAATGTTTCAATGTTTGAAAGTTTGTTTGGAAAATGTTTTGAAATTGTGTGTGTGTTTTTTTGAAATTAGCAAGGATGGTTTGCAAATTGATCAAGTAACTAGGAGTTGTCTATCCTAATCAAAAGTCTTTCTTGTACATTTTTAACCCTTTGACATGGTTGTTTTACCATTGTATTTGGTAAACAACCCTATCTTTGGATGTTAAACGGGACGGGCGCGGATCATCGTATGACCATGATAGCAATTGTGCCAAGTATCTTAGCAAGTTTTTTGAGGGACTAGATCATTTTTGTATAGGCAACCAAGATAGCGTCATCAAGGGACTATGATCTTTTGTTTGATTTTGTTTTGCCAAGATACCTAGCATGCATACCATGGCCATTTTTAAGGAAACAAAGTGGATGAAACCCTAGGGGTGTTTGTGTGCAATGTGTCGTCATTTTTCATGCATTTTTGTCTTGTGTTTTAGTCATGCTATTTGTTTGATTTTGGTCTTTTGCATACAAACCCTAGTTCTTACTATCATGCATATAATACGATAAATTGCGTAAAAGTAAATCTAAGACTATTACAACAATATTATGGGGAGGGGGATACAAGTTTGAATAGGGGGATATTGCACAAAAATAAACCCTAAAATATAATTACAACCAAATTGAAATATTGCACAAATAAATAAATGAACAATTAATTAAATATACAATAAAATATAAATATGCACAAATGTTTTTGTATTTATTTTTATGTATGTAAAAATAAATTTAATTATATCCTAAAAATAAGGAAATAAAGTGATTATTTTTTTGAAAGGGTGAAAACCCTAATTTTTTTGTTTAAAAGAAAATATTCTATATTATTTATTTATTTATATGTACAAGAAAATAAATAAAAATATATACAAAAATGTTGAAAAATTAAATATTATATGAAAATATTATTTTAAGTGTATAAATAATAAAAATAAAAATATATAATATTTTTTGTATTATTTACAAATTTATTTAAGAAAATGAATTCTATTTAACCTAATAAACTATTTTTTTGTCATGAAAAATAATAAAAATAATAAAATAAAAATGTGAAAATTAAGAAAATATTTTTGGTGATTTTTAATGTTCAAGAAAAATAATAAAAGTCAGAAAATATAAAAGGAATGAAAAATATACAAAAATAAAACAAATGGGCCAAAGGGGTGCAGAAAGTAAGCAGGGGGGTGTGAATAGGAGAAACAGCAAGCCCAGGCCCAGTTTCACTTCATCCCTGTCCTTCAAACCAGAAAAACGCGCGCGCCATGTACAAACTTGTAACTCCTGCATACGTGCTTAAAAACAAAATCTTGCAACATGAAAGTTATAGCTCATCATCACACGATTCTAATGATATAAAAAACTTGATCTAACTCTCAAAGACCAGAGAGAATTTCATTGGCCCTAAATTTTAACCTAACTTTTTCAGCATGTTCAACATCTAAATTCTCCTAGCTCAGTTAATATAAATGGAAGCTATGCATATGTACAGTTCAAGGACATTAAGGACTACATTTTTGCTTCACAAACCTAAGCCTAATGATGCCTAAATAAGGAGATAGAAGTTTAAAAATTACCTGTTTCAGTCAAGTTCGAATATGGCAATGCAGCAAATTTGAATGAGGTCTGAAGGTCTTTTGAGCTTGCCTGAAGTCTCCTCAACCTTTCCCAATGCTTAGCTTGCTTTGAAATGGCCTGAATCTCTCTGTAGAACTCAACCTGCAAAGCTTCAAAATGAAAATGGTGAAGTGTGCAAACGAGGTTACAGTTGCAAAGTAAGGGCCTGGACAGTTTAGGTGTGTTGTATTGAATGTGTTTGAGGTGGTTCAAGACAAAACGCACGAGTGAAATATGTTTTGGCTTGAGTTCTGCAGAGCTTGCCCTGTTTTGGGCAGAAATGGAGTTTTTTGTGCTTAAGGGTGTATGAGATGCTATGAGCTCGCGTTTTCGGCTTGCTATATTATGCTGAACTTGTTTGAAATGAACACAAGACTTGGTTTTAACAGATGCACAAGTTATGTGGACTTTTGCAAGTTACTTGCTTTTGAAGCAAAAATGAGTTGACAAAGGCAAAAGCTTGTACAAGCTAGCTCAGGGTCTGCACATAGTTGGTACACTTTTTCTGATATTTGTGGAGTTGGTTTGCAGCAAAAGCTTTGGTCCATGGCTCAAGATAAACAAAATGACATAAAGCATGCTTTATCAAAGTAGCAATGTTGCCTTTTTGCCATTTTTGGATTAAACCTTTGTACAAAGCTTCAAAGATCAAAATAATGCTATTAACCATTGTATTTGCATTTAATTTTTGATTGTAGAAGATATTAGAACCTGTAAACCAAGTACAAGCATGCTTAGGATAGATTTGCAAGTTGTAACATGGTGCAATATGCCTTGGCCAAAAGTGATAATTTTCCATTTTCAAACTTTCGATTCTCCCTAACCATAAATGATCTTGGAGAGTTCTTGGACATTTTGGAAATCTTGTAACATGCTATACAATCCATATTTGAAATTAATTTTGAGATTCAACTTGGAACTATGTGAAAACTTTCCATGAAGATAGGTCAAAATCCTGCCTAAACTAGGGCAAAATTTCACTAAGTTAAAAGTTTCATGGACCCTTATTCACAAAATCATAACTTGAGATCAAAGCATCTTTTGGGAAAACTTTGTGAATCAAAGTTGTATATTTTGTGTAGGACTACAATTTTCATGTTGGAAGTTTTCTTTGAATCCAATTTCATCATGGTGAAAAAGTTGGGAAAGTTGGGAAAAAATAAGAAATTTTCATAACTTAGAAAATTTCTAAGTTATGAAAATTTTCCATTTTAAACCCTAATTTCCAAAATTAGGTTTCTTGGTGAACAAGTTTCATGTTTTGACACATCTTGATGAAAAATGACCCTTGGCACTTGATTTTGACCAAAAAGTCAAAGTTTGACTTTTCAGTGTACAGTTGATTTTTGATCAGTTGACTGGAAAATTCATCTGTCAATCCAATGCATTTGAGATCTTTTGAACCTTGTGATTAGGTAAAGATGATGCCATTTAGTCCTTTAAACTATGCTTGAGCCCAATTTTCCATTGGCTAGGTGAAAAATCAGAAATTTCCCTTTTACAGTCAAAACCCTAAAAATGACCATTTTGCCCTTTTGATGATCTGATCAAATTTCTTGAGGAGTTGTGGTCCAAACTTGATCAAATGGTTCATATGAGTCTATAATGTTGACGTGGATAAAAAATTATGAGGTTTGACTGTAAATTGGCCACAGTTGACTTTTTCCCCAATATAGTTGATTTTTAGGTCAACTGTCCAATTGACTGGGCAAAAATTTGATTCAAGGCTTGAAACTTGGTATGAGCAATCTTAGAGGTCCAACATGAAGTATGAAAGTTACATGGGGCATTGGAAGTCCAAAATTCCTTGTGCAAACTCAAACCCTAATTTCAGGTCATCAGTGCAAGGAGATGTCTCGAGTTGAGCAAACCCTAATCCTGTCTGGAGTCCAAAGAGTCTTGTGAGGGTAATCTTGATAAAATGAGAGGGAAAATTTTGGGGTACAACATAATGCAATGAGTTATACTTTGATGGAGTAAAATGAGTCATATGATGTGTTTTCCAGTGTCTATGTTTTGATGAATAAGATGATTTGGTGATTGTTCTATTATGACGTATGTGTATATGATGAATTGTCGTTTCTATGATGATGACATGTGTAATATGAAGTATGTGATGATATTATGATTATTATATGAATGATGATGCATTTTGGCTAACAGTGGTCATGTTGTTATTGAGATGTTTCGCATCATACAATCATGACATATGATTAGGACTTTGGTCTAGTGATGTTGTTAGGACTTCAATCCAGTGAAGTTTATAGGACGAATAGCCCAGTGATGGACTCAATCCTATGATGTGGATTTGAGTGAAATTTTATGATGTGCTCTTGTTCTAAGCGGAAATCAATCCTATTAGCGGGAATCTTTGGAGAAATGATGACTGAGTCATCAGTGAAGTTTTGGTATCACATGCATGAGTCAATAACATTATGTTATATTATATGTCGTGTTGCATAATGATTGATTAACTGAAGCTTTATGCATATGTGAACTAATGATGTCTTGATGATGATTTTTCACTGATGATATGATGATGCTATGAATAAATAATGAATTGAAGGTGTGGGTATAATATGAAGTTTTTGATGGTGTGTGGTATCTGCAATTATGCTATAACTACTATATTTATTCCTTATGTCTTTTATAATGATTATGATTACTCACCCTTTCTTCTTGGAAATGTTGCCTCTATACGTGGGTAACTTTCAGGTGATCAGTATTAGTGCATGCTTCGAAGTGTGTCATTTATTTCTGTTGAATAAAATGGTTTTGCTCTGATATGTAACATCGAGATTGGGAACATTTGCTTTGATAATATTATGTGAAATTATGGTATCAGATATGTGATATCGAAGGAGATATCACGACACAAATATTTGTTTACAAGTAAAGAGTAGTAATAACAAAAGAAGTAAAAACACAAGAGATTGTTCACCCAATTCAGTGTACAACAACACCTACTCTGGGGGCTACCAAGCCAGGGACAACTTCATTAAATAGTATCAATTCATAGACCCTCAGTAAATAACCAGTTTAAGATCTAATTACTTAATCACTACCCGTGCTATACTTCTACCTAAGACTCACCTAGGTATGAGGCCC
This sequence comes from Vicia faba, assembly GCA_948472305.1. Taxonomy (NCBI): domain Eukaryota; kingdom Viridiplantae; phylum Streptophyta; class Magnoliopsida; order Fabales; family Fabaceae; genus Vicia; species Vicia faba. The sequence goes on from OX451738.1 coordinate 362,154,343, forward strand.
TCCTCAAATCCCTTCAATCACTTACAGTGAAGAAGCAACAAAAATAATAAGTTTAAAAACTTCAATCATTCAATGCTTAAAAGCTTATGAATGATACACAATTAACAATCCAAATAACAACACAAGTATTAAATAAATACTAGAGTGTTTTACAATTAAAAGACTTAGACTTCTAAGACACAAAGAAGGTATTCTTCTTTAAAAGTTGTAGTTCTGAATAAGGAAGCAGATCCTTATATATGCGCAGCAGTGGGCTTGGGATGAAAAACAAATATTCAAATCTTTTGAATATTTCCATAAAAACAGGCCAAGATATAATCCATAAAGATGATTCAAATAGAAAAATATTCCTCCATATTTTTCGCAGCCTATGAGTCACAAACCCTGAGTTATGGTGCACAGGAAATCAGGAAACAGAAAACATAAACTGATATTGGGCTAAGTTCAGTTTAGGAGGCAGATGTCAAGACATCTGCTTTGACATCATTCAAAACAGTTTTGCTTCAAATGTTAGGACATTTAAGAAAACATTATCAAGTCATTGTTTTACCAAAATTGCTGCTAACAAACACTTACAAACTCCCCCTTTGGAAAATTTTGGCTAAAACATTATCAGAGCATATTATAAAAACATTATCATAGTATTATCAGAGCAGCAACATAAGCAAAGCAAGCAAAACAAAAACAACTCAGTTAGCAGTTAGCTGTTAGCATAAGAAGATGTCAGAACATCTTCTGAGACATGAGGCTCCCCCTCAAGTATTAAGCTCCCTCTTAAATAGTGGTCAGTCAGTTAGTCTCTCTCCCCCTTTTTAGTCATAATATGCAAAATGAAAGGATGCATTCAAGAGTGTATCAGTAATTTAGGTACAAATCATAGAAATCAAATGTTAAGCACATACAAGTTCCAAAATGAAACAAAAGGGTCAAATAAAGAGACATCAATTAGTCCAACTATCGCCAGGACCAGTTGACTTGGCTGAGCAAGAACTTTCTTCCTCACTAGAGTCTTCACCTTCAGAGCTCACTATATCATCAAGGTTGTTGTCCTTTTGCAGGTCCTTGATCATATTTTCAAAAGTTAGCTTCCTTGCTGAGCTAACTCTGATCATATCATCTAATTCCTTGCATGCTTCCCTTAATTTAGAGACCATGTCATCCTTGGTGGAGGTCTTGTTTTCAGCAGTTGCAGATGTCAAAACAATGTATGGGACATGTTTCTCTGAAAAAAGCTTGAAGTGAAGGGTCAAAGCAGACTCCCTCTTGCACACTACATCATTATCACTTAGAATTCCAGGATGCTGATTAAGAATAATTCCACAGATGATGGAGGGAAAAGCAATTGGCATCTTAATGGCACAAGTTCCTGCATGCTTAATAGTCTGATCAAATATGTAAGTACCATAATCAAAAAGTTTTTGGTTTCCAACAACATAAACAAACTTTCCTAATACAATGGAGATGGTTGAAGTGTGATTAGTAGGAACCTAATTATCAGCTCCAATCCTATGTAAAATAGCATATTTCACACTTAACTTGCTGACAAGAAGTTTATTTTTCATGGGCCACTCACTTACTTGATTAACAGTGATGGCTCTGCACACTTGATTATTTGTTACTTCCAGCTTACAACAGACATCTTTAGACCTATCTATAAATCTATTTATGATGGCAGGAGAAAATTCTACACACTTTCCTCTAACAAAAACCTTTATGTACTCCTTACTTTTATGGTAAGCACAGTCAACAGGAATATTAACAATAAACTCCTTAACAAGAGTTTCATAACAATTGGAAAACCTGGTAACTGTTTTCATCAATCTAGCATAAGATATCAGCTCCATGATACATTCCAAAGCACCAGCTCCCAGTTCTTTCTCCAGGGCAATCCTTCTTTGATACACATACTTCCACTTTTCAGCATTCCCAACAGAATGGAAGGAGATGCTGTCAAGTGGGGCATCAGGAACCCTAACAAACAGTTTATTACTTGCAAACTTTTTGATAGGAGAGATGTCATGGACATCTTGCTCGACATTATACTTAGAGTCAGTCTCTTCAACTAGAACAACTTTCTTCTTACTCTTGGATCTTTTTACAGCATCCTCATCATCATCTGTGGAGCTAACAGGTCTAGCTTTTCTTTTGCTAGAGGGAGGGACCACTTTACTTTTTGCTTTTGGGGGTCCATACATGGTTTTCTTATTGATTGTCTTGGCAGGGGGTGTGACACTCGCATCCTTCAGTTTCCTGGGTTTGAGTCTTCTTGCAATACCAGGCACAACATTAGTAATGAGCTCATTGTCAGACAACTCTTATACATTGGCTACATTCTCAGCATTTTGACCTTTTGCATCCTTGGAGGTAGTAGCATCTTGTTCAACATTTTCTTCAGCATCTTGTTCAACATTTTCTTCTTCCACTTCTTTTAGAGCAGAGGTAGCAAGCTTCTCAAGTTTTCTTTCAACATCATCTTTCTTGAAGGTGGATAATCCAACAACAACACTTTTAGGATAATTTCTTTTGTCAGCAGAAGGAGGCATACGAGCAAGACGGGTAGAAATCCCAGGAACAACAAAGCCTTCATTTAACACTCTGTCTACTAGCCTTCTAATGCTTCTATCAACATTAACAATTTCTTCTTCTATCCTATTGTCAATAGCGGTAGAAGAGTTACCTTTATCATCTTTGGATTTCTTAGCAGGTGATGATCTAGGTTTCTTGACCTTCTTATCAATAGGTGGGATAGTTTCTAGAGGATTAACGTCAAGTACTCTGTCAAGAGAGAGATTCTCATTGGCAGATTTTGAGGAAGACGATGTATGATGTTGAGACATTTTTGAATATTTTTGAGCAAAAGGATGAAGAATGACCAGGGTTCTTTTTCTGTAGAGGAGAATGAAAAGTTTGTGAAAGTAGAAGGATGTTATATAGTAGCGTGTAGGAAACACTTTGAGGCAGTCCTGTAATGATTGCTTTTGAAATTTTATTTGTTGGAAACACAAATAATATAATATCACTTTAATGATATTCCCACACACCCTTAATTGCTACAAATCCTCATATAGGAAAATCCCTAATTTTCCTCTTAAGTTATCAAACTAATTAGCATCCAAAGCCTTAGTGAAAATGTCAACCAGTTGCAATTCAGTGGCTACATGTTCTAAGGCAACAATCTTTTCTTCAACAAGCTCTCTTATGAAGTGATGACAAATATCAATATGTTTGGTCCTGCTGTGTTGAATGAGATTCTTTGATATGTTAATGGAACTTAAATTTTCACAGGATAATGTCATGAAATCTTGTTTGACATTGTATTCTGTTAACATTTGTTTCATCCACACCAATTGAGAATAACTGCTTTCTGCAGCAATATACTCAGCCTCTGCAGTGGACAGAGACACACAATTTTGCTTCTTACTGAACCAAGATATGAGGTTATTTCCTAAAAAGAAGCATCCTCCTGATATACTTTTTCTATCATCAGCACTTCCTGCCCAATCAGCATCACAATAACCAATTAAGGCAGAACTGGATCCATGAGAGTATATCATGCCATAGTCACTTGTCCCATTCACATATTTAAGGATTCTCTTCACATGTTTGGCATGGATAAATTTAGGATCATCTTGATATCTTGCACACACCTATACAAAAAAGGTAATGTCCGGTCTGCTAGCTGTGAAATATAGAAGACTGCCTACCATACTTCTGTAGAGACTTTGATCTACACTTACTCCTTTTTCATCTTTAGTCAACTTCAAATGTGTGGGAGCAGGGGTTCTTTTGTGATTGGCATTTTCCATCCCAAATTTCTTCACTATATTCTTGGAATACTTTCTCTGAGATGAAAATATGGAATCTTCCATTTGTGTAACTTGCAGACCAAGAAAATAGGTTAATTCACCAACAAGGCTCATCTCAAATTCTGACTGCATTTGCTTGACAAAATGTTGAACCATCTCATTTGACATCCTACCAAACACAATATCATCAACATAAATTTGTGCAATTATGATCTTCCCTTCTTCTTCCTTGACAAAAAGGGTTTTGTCTATGCCACCTTTCCTGTATCCATTCTCACCAAGAAATTCTATCAACCTATCATACCAAGCTCTTGGAGCTTGCTTTAATCCATACAGAGCTTTCTTCAGTTTGTAAACATGTTTAGGGAAACTTGGATCAACAAATCCCTTTGGTTGTTCCACATAGACTTCTTCATTCAGATAACCATTTAAGAAGGCACTCATTACAGGAGCAAAGGTTTCATCAAAGTCAACTCCTTCAATTTGAGTGTACCCTTGTGTAACAAACCTTGCCTTGTTTCTAGTGACCACCCCTTTTTCATCAGTTTTATTCATGTATACCCATTTAGTGCCAATCATATTTGTCCCTTCAGGTCTTGGAAACAGATCTCAAACTTCATTCCTACTAAATTGTTCTAGATCCTCTTGCATAACATTAATCCAGAACTCATCAGTTAGGGCCTCTTTGACATTCTTAGGCTCAATTTTTGATACAAATCAAGAGTTTGAAATCCCTTCTCTTGATCTGGTAGTAACTCCTTTGTTTGAATCTCCTATGATAAGCTCCTTAGGATGATCTTTCCGAGTTCTAATTGAAGGTCATTTATTGAGATGACTAAGTTGGGGATCTTCTTGAGGAGGATTAGAATCAATACTTTTGTCATTTGATTATGTTAGACTATCAGGAAAAGATGTTCCAACATCTTCTGAGACATCTTCTTCAACATTCCATCCTCTATCATCAATGGTAACATTTATTGACTCCATCATAACTTTGGTTTTGGAGTTAAAAACTCTGTAAGCTCTGTTATTTATAGAGTAACCCAAGAATATTCCTTCATCACTCTTTGGATCCATCTTTCTCCTTTGATCACGATCAACTAAGATACAACATTTACTTCCAAAGACATGAAAGTATTTGACAGTAGGTTTTCTTCCCCTCCATATTTCATACAAGGTAGCTGAAGTGCCTTTCCTTAGAGTGACTCTGTTATGGATATAACACACAATATTCATAGCTTCAGCCCAAAAATTGTAGGGTAACTTCTTAGCATGAATCATGGCTCTGGAAAATTCTTGGAGAGTTCTATTCTTGCGTTCCACAATTCCATTCTGTTGAGGAGTAAAGGGAGAAGAGAATTCATGGATGATTCCTTCAGAGGAACAAAAATCAGCAAATTTATTGTTCTCAAATTCCTTTCCATGATCACTTCTGATTCTTATGACATGACTTTCCTTTTCCCTTTGAAGTTTTTGACATAGATCTTTAAACACTTCAAAAGTTTATGATTTTTCTCTAATAAAGCTTATCCATGTGTATCTAGAAAAATCATCTATAACAACATAGGCATACTTCTTACCACCAAGACTTTTAACCTACATAGGTCCCATCAAGTCCATGTAAAGAAGTTCCAAAACTTTTGATGTAGTGAGATGTTGGATATTCTTATGTGACGTCTTAGTCTGCTCTCCAATCTGGCAGTCACCATATACCCTTCATTCTTCTATCTTGAGCTTAGGAATCCATCTCACTGCTTCTTCAGATATAATTATTTTCATACCTTTCAGATGCAAGTGCCCTAATTTTTGATGCCATGGTTTAACTTCATTCTCTTTGGCTAAAACACATGTTGAGGAGAGGTTCAACTCTTGAGGAACCCATAGATGACAATTGTATTTAGATCTGATTCCTTTCATAATAACTTCATTCTTTTCATTTCACACAAGACATTCTTCCTTGGTGAAGTTAACTTTGAATCCTTGATCACACAATTAGCTTATACTTATCAGGTTAGATGTTAAACCTTTAACAAGTAACACATCATCAAGCTTAGGGACTCCTGAACAATCAAGATTGCCAACACCTTTTATTTCACCTTTTTCTGCATCACCAAAAGTCACATAACTGGTGGAATGAGATTTGAGATCCACCAACAGATTCTTGACACCTGTCACGTTTCTAGAACAACCACTGTCAAAATACCAGTCATCTTTGGTTGATACTCTGAGGGAGGTGTGAGCTATGACACTAGAAACATTAGACTTGGGAATCCACTGTTTCTTCTTTTTTCTATTTTGTGGAATCTTATCAGTCTTTGGAGGAGGAGTAGTCTTAGGATACCCACATAACTTGAAACAGAAGGGCCTTATATGACCAAGCCTTCCACAGTGATGACATCTCCAGAGCTGGGGATTCTCCTTGGTGTGATTAAACTTTTTCTTGCCATGATGTTTAGACATTTGATTCAACATCCTTGGTTTAGGCTTGGCATGAGTGGAATCTACTGAAGGTTCTTTAGAATTTGGTTCCTTTTTCTCATTAAACACTAGACCACTCTTGTCTCCTGTCACTCTTCCTGCTTGAAGAATTTTATCTAAAGTGTCAGACCCATTATTCAACATTTTGAGAGATTTGACCATTCTATCAAGGTTTGAATTCAAGGAGGTCACTTCACTTTCCAGTTTAAAAATAGTTTTCAAATGCTTTTCCCTTTCTGCCTTCAGCTGAGTTATGAGGACTTTCTGTTTCTCCCCTTCAAGGCACACTTCTGTACTTTTGAGACATAATTCTTTGTATGAAGCAGCTAACTCATCAAAGGTTAGTTCCTCCTCAAGACTCTTCATCAGATACATATTTCCATGTCAATGCTTTAACATACTTGGCAGATTCTTCAAGGTCACTCTCTGAGTCCTCTTCAGACCAAGTAACAGACAAATTATTCTTTTGTTTCTTAAGATATGTAGGACATTCAGCTCTAATGTGACCAAAGCCTCCACATTCATGACATTTTACTCCCTTCCATTTAGTGGATTTTTCTTTAGCCCTTTTTCTTCCAAACTCATTTGACTTATGGATGTCAGATGAGATATTCTTGACATTTGATATTTGGTTCCTATCCATTCTTTTTATCAATTTATTAAAATGTCTTCTAAGCATAGCTAAAGCATTTGATATTCCTCCACCTGTATCCAGATCACAGTCTTCCTCTTCATCTTTAGTATTTGATACAAAGACTATGCTTTTGTTCTTTTTTTCAAATCTTTCATTGATGCTTAATTCAAATGTCAGAAGGGATCCAACAAGTTCACCCACTTTCATTTTTTCAATGTCTTGAGCTTCTTCTATATCAGTCACTTTCATATCAAATCTCTTGGGAAGAGATCTGAGCATCTTTCTCACCGATTTGTCTTCAGGTATTTTCTCTCCTAATGCATTGGATGCATTAGCAATTTCAATAATGTTCATATGAAAGTCATTATACTTTCATCATCTTTCATTCTAAAATTCTCAAATTTTGTGGTGAATGTTGTACCCCAAAATTTTCCCTCTCATTTTATTCAAGACATACTCCTAGAGGTCCTCAAGTGCTCAAGGTTGACCAAGAATTGACCAGATAAATTCTCCTTCTAAGCAATGGATCTCTAGCTAGGGTTTCATTTTTCACAAAGAAGTTTAGGTTTCAAAGGCCTCAAGTGATTTCCATTATTTCTAAGATGTCATCAAGAACGCTCATGCCAAGTTTCATGCCTTGCATCACAAGTTTGCTCAGTCAATGGCTCAAATGTTTGAAAATCAACTGTATTGGTCAAAAAGTCAACTATGGTCAACATACAGTCAAACTTCAAGATTTTTGGTCAACATCAACATTTTGAAGTTATATCCATAATTTGATAAAGGGTTGATTATGATTCCTCAAGGAATGATCTCAAATCCTCAAGAATCAAAATTGCTAAATTAGGGGTTCTCTAGAGAAAGTCAACTGAACTTTGACCAGGCATAACTTTCACATGCCTCATCCATTTTACCCCAACCAAAGCTTATTGTGAAGAAAATTCAATTCCCTACAACATTTCTTTTGTCCTCAAGTTAAAAAAATGCATCATTGAAAAGATATGAGCCAATACATTACATGTCTTTTTGAAAGTCAACAAAAAGACATTTTTTTTCAAGGCAAGTTACATCAAGATAATTTCTCCAAATGCAAAAATGGTCAACATAGAGATTGTATGGGACATCTTGAGCTTTCTAAAATTGAGCAAGTTATGACCAGTACAAATTGGGAAAATTTATGGAAATGTAAAAAAGTCAACTTTGAGCAAAAATGCATTTTTAAGTTCATAGACCTATTTTGTGTGATTCAAATATGTTTATGACTTACTCAAGGACCCCTAAATTAACTCTCACCTTGATTTGAATTTTTTCTATATTTTATTCATATTTATTTTGTTTTTATTCAAATAAGCACAAAATAAATTGCATAAAATAATAAATAAAAAGTATGGGCACATGGGATGATGATTTGGGTTGATATTGGGCCTTAGAATTCGTGTAAGGCATGAGGAAAAATACCAGGTTCATTGCATCTCAAGAAGGGCAAGTTTTTCACAATTTTGGAAGTATTTTAATATATTTTATATTGCTTTGAAAGGGGGCCATTATGTGTGGATTCTTGCCATGTTTACTCACAATTCCATCCCTCTATAAATACATGACATTGCAAGCAAGAAAGGACACACACCAAATTGCCTAGAGAAGCTCTCAAAATTTTTACAAAATTCTCAAGAATTGCAAAATTCGAAACTCAAACTTTCAGCCCATATTCATAAAAACCAAGCCTTGCATCGTGTTTCTGAAGCTCCAAGGATCTCATTCCTATCCTTCTTGTAGACTGAAGCACGCTAGAATACGCCTACGAGATTGCTCCAGTTGGGTAAATTTCTTAAAAAAAGATTTAATTCCCACGTTATAAATTATTTTTAAACATTCATACATGTTCACACTGATGCTTCGATTATTTTAGAACCATTACCTTTGAGTTTTGACGCAGGAATCCAATTCTGCCATTGTTATGGCTCATGAATTTTTGAGTTTCGGATCCAACACTACGAGCCATTTCAGACCAAACCAGTACCATGGTTGGATTCGTAGCATAGATCCCATTTATTATTATTTTTTTGCTTTATTTCATTTTCATTTGTCTTTTTTATTTCAATAATTTCTTTTCCTATTAAAAAAATCATAAAAGACATCATAAAATCAAACAAACCAAAAATAATTAGACTTAGATTTTCATTAATTAAATTAATTTTAATTATTTTAATCACCTTTCTTTTTTTAATTAATTAATTAATTAGAATTAGGATTAATTTAATTTCAAATCTTTTTCGTAATAATAATAAAAAACAAAATAATATTAGATTTTCTTCTACAGTTAATTTTTAATCAATGTTCATTTTCTTCTATTAATTTAAATTAGATTTAGCTTTTTAATTTTCAATTTAAATATTTTCTTAAAAAAAATAAACAAAACAAAAACAACAAAAATTGTTACTTTTGAAATATTGTATCTGCCCATGGTTCGTAATAGTTTAAAATTAGGATTTCTTTACTGTTTTTACCCCTAGTTTTGGACTTGTAATTTCCCTCTCCCCGAAGCCATGTAATAGTTAGTCTAAATTCCGTACTTTAAATTCTCTACACTTGTATATATATTGAACTGTTAGATGTATGCCTAATAGGATTGCATGACAAGAATTAAAAGTAAACGTTAGCAAACTTAGACATCAAAGACAAACAACTGAAACACAACACACCCGCACATGTGGACCTCTAGGGTACTCCCACTTCGGTTGCCTTCAGAATAAAAGAGTCACAACTCTCGAATGTGAGGGATTTTAGTGGCAACCCTTTGGTTCAAAGATCATAAAATGACCCTTTCGATGTTTCCTCGATACATGATCTTAAAACCTTAGGGGTGTTACTAAAGTATCTTGCTAAGTTTTCTTTGTGACTGTACGGTGATCCTCGATTGTCCCTCAAACATCCAACGATGGGGCTACCTACTCACTAATAGTAGGATAACACTGTCTAAAGTAAAAGAGGGAAAGAACAAACCTTTTCGAGTAGGTAGATATTTCTTAAATGCTTGCTCAAAATAAAACATTTTCCACACTTACACTCCTTCCCAAAAATATTTTCAAAAACACCTTGTATATGTTCTCAACAATACGAGAAACATTACAAAGTTCGCCGCACTAAGGTATCTTTTCAAAATATTTTTTTTTTCAAACACACAAACACAAGGTATTTTCAAATGAGCTAGCATCTAAGAGCCCGTAGATAACTATGGATGGAAGGGGTGCTAACACCTTCCCTTTCCATAACCTACCCCCTTACTCAGAAAATAATCTCGAAAGGTCTTTCCTATTATTTTCCCACTTTCTTTGTTGGATAAAAGAAAAGTCGGTGACGACTCTTGTTTACTGTAACATTTGCGAATACAAATGCAAAACCAGTATAACAGTCAGTTCTCCCACCGTATTACAGAACTAGCGACTCTGCTGGGGAAATTATAAAAAGTGGGGTTACCTTAGAGTTAGATCATTTTAATTTCTCTCATTGTGTGTTTTGTATGCTTTAAAGGGGTTGCTTGGGTTACTGTTAAAGATCCTATACTCGGATCTCGGGCACCTTTTTAGATAAGTAGAAATAAATCATGGAGGATGTATGGTGTAGACCGATATGGACGAAGTGATGGCTATGTTAGCATGATACTCTGGCTTGTACTAATGTTCCTTGAGTCAGTCAAGGATAACATTAGGCTTCCTTATAGTGTCATTAAGCGCTAACTGACCTTCAGAACCTCTAATTTACTCATCCTAACCATTAGAAAGTAGTGAGATGGCCGGATTTAGTTTCGACCGAGGATTGGTTGATACTCGATGCTACACTCATTAAGATTGGACTTTCGGGATATTTTGGCTGCGATACTTCGGTGCTTGAGCTGAAACAATGCCTGAGAGAAAGGTCAATGATATGAGACTCCTTAGAACCCGATTACTATTATTAGGATATGTTAAGCCAACTGAAAATTCAAGAGGTTACTTACCTTTAAAACCTCGTGCAAGCCTTTAAACCTAAGGTCTTTGTGTGACTTGTTTTTGTTTGCTATCTTTGTTTCTAAGCATAATGATAACATCATGAACATTATAACATATCATTTGAACTAACCGTTTTAAGGACCCGAGGATTTATCTCTTCTCTGTTTTGTAGGTTATGGATTCCGCTCGCAGAAAAACCATCTGAATCAACTTTGTAGAAATTCCTCCCAAACTTAAGGAGTTGGTCTTAAAAGTTCCCGAAAGCTTACCATCCAACAAAAGATATGGTCATTTTCTTAGTTTGGTTACCACCGGTTTTGACAATGATTTAATGAGCGTCCTATTCTAGTTCTTCAATCCTAAGCACCATTGCTTCACATTTCCAGATTATCAGTTGGTGCCCACGCTGGAAGAATTCTCTAAGCTACTTGGTTTGCCTATATTGGAGCAGATAACTTTCACTGGTTTAGAACAAGATCCAACTTCTGAAAATGTTGCCATAGCCTTGCATTTGAAGCCATTTGACATTGAATCCAATTGGGAAAGAAGAAGTGGGGTTAAAGGTCTTCTTGTAAAGTTTATGATGGAGAAATCTTAGGTATTCCTAGACGCCATGAGTTACCATGATTTTGAAGATATATTGACTCTCTTGATCTATGGGTTGGTTTTGTTCCCTAATTCAGATCAACTTATAGACGTCAAATCCATCAACATTTTCCTTACTCACAATCCAGTGCCTACATTGCTCAGGGATATTCTGCATTCACTCCATACCCGTACTATGAAGAAGCGAGGAACTCTTATGTGTTGTATTCCTTTTCTCTATAGGTTGTTTATTTTGCACCTTCCTCGATCAGTAATGAAGAATGAGTTAGGCTTAAGGTGGAATCAAAGGTTAATGTCTCTCTCTCACTCTGATATCTATTGGTGTCCTTGCTCTCAAGAAGACATCTCTTTTATTGATCATTGCGAAGAGTTTCCTAATGTGCCACTCCTTGGCATTAGAGGAGGCATCACCTATAACCCTTCTTTAGCCCTACGTCAGTTTGATTACACACAGAGAGATGGTCCTCCTGATATGCTCATCCAGGGTATTATGTTCGACTACTCAAATGATCTGCAAGGTTATCGTCAGAGGTTCATCCGCGCTTGGGGCATGGTTAAAAAGACTGATAGTAAGACTTTAGGGCGCAAGAAATCCATCTCTTTGGAACCTTACCTCAAATGGGTGCGAGCTCGTGCTCAAAGTCTTATAATGCCATATACTGCCATCTTACCGGTGATCTTAGAGCCTATTATTCAAGGGGACGAGTCTCGCATCATTCTTCATCCTGATATGCCAACAAACATCGAGGAATTGCAAATGTCTTAGATCCAACTCAAGGAAGAACGGGACACCTTTGAGACCCAATTCTATGCTAGTGAGAAGAAAGTGTTGGAACTGACAAAGCAGCTTCACGAGGAGCAGATTCTTAATGCCTATGTAATCACGAAAAGGAAGCGTCTATAGGAAACCTAGAATTTTTAGAAGTTTTAATTGTTATTTCTTTGTAAACTTTAATTTCATTTGAACTTACTAATAAAAAGTCTTTGTTTCTGTTTTGATTAAAAGAGTTTAAATATTACGAGGTCCTTGAAAATATTGCATAAGCATATCATGAATATCATCACATAAGCAGGTATTTCAAGATATGTTTCTTATCTTTTATCTGTTTATTTTAGCAAAAAGAAATGTCTCTTGAACAAACAGTTAAGGATCTTCAAGCATAGAACGCTCAATTCCAACAGATGTTCCTGGCTCTGGCTAAAGGACAAGAAGATCTAAAAGCTCTCATTGTCAAAGAGAAGACAAAGAAGACAAAGAAACCAGTTGGCGTCCTGAATATGGGAAGAAGATTTAGAGGACTAGCCAAGCGAGCTCTAGAATTCGCAACTCCATCAAATGAGGGGGATAATCAGGAAGAGGATGACAAGAAGACAAAAGAAGAAGATAACAGCCCAAGGACGGATGAAGAGGAAGCACACTATGCTGAAGAACAATATCCTCATGCTGATGACAAATATAAACAGCTGGAGGATCGTCTCAATGCTATGAAGATTCAGAGAGTACCTGGTTTGGACTTTGAAGAGCTAGGGATGGTCTCGGGAGTGGTTATCCTACAAAAATTCAAAGTTCCCACTTTTGCAAAATATGATGATGTTTCATATCCCAAGCTTCATTTGAGGTCTTACGTCAAGAAGATCCAACCCCATACAACTGATAGGATATTATGGGTTCACTTCTTTCAGGAGAGTTTGTTGGGGACGCAGTTAGAATGGTTCTATCAATTGGGAAGAACCAACATCCGCAATTGGGAAGATTTGGCTGCTGCTTTTTACAAGCAATACCAATATAATGCTGACCTGGTGCCGACTCGTGTACAGTTGTAAAACATGTCCATGAGCTCAAATGAAGGTTTCAAAGAATATGCTCAGAAATGGAGAGATCTAGCTAGAAGAGTGAAACCTCCTTTGACTGATCGAGAAATGGAGGACATGTTCATGGGTACTCTGACAGGCCCGTTCTTTAACTTGTTGATTGGAAGTTCTTCATCTGGTTTTATAGAAATGGTTCTAACTGGGGAAAGGATCGAAAGCGGTATCAAAAGTGGGAAGATTTCAATGGCTGCATCTTCTAATGCTAAGAAGAAGTCGTTTGGTGGTAAGAAGGAAGCTAATGTTGTGTATGGCCATAAGGGTCGTAATAAGATATACTACAACCAATTTGTAGGATCAGTACTGGTCTCTAATTCGGCACCAGCGCAACGACGACAACAGAGCAATCAGCGTAAACAAGACACACCCAAAAGACAATTTACCAAAATCAACATGTCTTTGGCTCAAGTATTGCAACACATGTTGAAGATGGAGTTTATTACATTGAGGGATCCTCTTCGGAATCCCAATACCTCCACTCCTATCTATCATCCTAATGCAACATGTGCATACAATTCCAATAGTACCAGACATGATACGAATGACTGTTGGGCGTTGAAGAGCAAGATTCAAGATTTTATTGATGCTAAGGAGATTGAGTTTGGCCCTCTTGAGACTCCTAACGTGATTACTACTCCCATGCCAAATCATGTTTAAGATGGAGAGTGTCCAGTTCATTTGGATTTTTTCACTTGTAATTTATTTTGTTTGTTCGAACACTTATCTTTATATAAAACTATGTGTTTTTCCATTAATGCATTACATATGTTGGTCTTGAATTAATCTATTCGTTTTCACTATACAAACTTTGCTTTTACTTCCTTTTTATGTTATTTAACTCTCGATTAAAAGCTATAAGCCTTTAGATGGAGGATGACGAAAATAATACCATAATCTCTACAGTATGCTTTGGAACAGACCTCGCTGACGATGTACATGCGTTGTTTCAAATCCTAAGCAGTGGAGTTATAAGGAAGATAATCCCTAGTAAACCCCTTTGATCCTAAGAAGTAGGAGCTTTCTTTTTCACACAAATTGAAACCTTTAATCATAACCTGGGACATGGTAGTTTCTCAGTAATTCAATGGTGCATTCAATTGCAAGCTTTCCCTTCGTACATGACGAGTAGTGTCGGAGGTATCCTTCCCAAACAAAAGATGGTGATGGTTCCACATAATCATTAAAACAGGAAATCATTATCTCTCAAAAGAAAAGCTCGCTAAGTCAAAACCTATGAAGGAGAGTTAAGAAAAAAACTAGGGCATCCCGCTGACTGTAATCACAAAAGAAACAATTCAGGCAAAAGGTAGGGATAAGAAAATAAAATAAAAGGTCGCTACGAATCCTCAACAAAAAATATTACAAAAAAAATGATGGTTGCCTTCTCAAATAAACTTTCAGTATCTGAACCATCACTGAAATATCAGGGAAAAGATTCTAGACTCAATTAGGATCTAAACGCACAGTTAACTGAGTATAGGACTGAAGAACATCATGAAGAACGGTTTGGATACAAATAAAGTTTGAGACTTTATCCTTTGTTTCTTAAACCGTGAACCAAGCCACATTACAACCCTTAAAAGTCCTAGCTGAAGCGTGGGTTAGTTCGAAAGCATACTGTTACAAAAGGTATCCTGACTCCTATAAGGTTTACTATAAATCCTGAGTTGAATTCATATTCTTACAAAATTCGGTTTGTTTACTAAAAATGCATTTTCAAAACTTCAAGACAGACATAAGCTTTGCATTCTTTAAATGCCATTGTTTGCATATGACTAGTCGTTCGACAACAGAGAAATTCGCATGACAAAAATTCAATGAACGAAAATCCTCTCAATGGAAAAAATTACCTCAGCTAGAAAGACATTTCTAGTAACAGACCTTTCATAATCAAGGGGCATGACATGGTATCTAACTGATCTAGGGGAAGTCGAGTCAAGATTCGAGGAATCTCTCAAAAGGGCCGAATAGCCAGGGGCAGACCTCCATCTGAATTACAAGGGGCTTGACATGGTGTCTTACTGATCTTGGGGCAGTCGAGTCAAGATTCGAGGAATCTCTCAAAAGCGCTGAATAGCTAGGGGCAGATCTCCATCTAAATCACTTGAGCCATTGAACATGAATTCTAGAAAAGGATCACGTACGATCGAGCAAACATTTTTCTGGCAGTGCTACAACACTTACTACTATGGATAGTGACAATTCTCTGCACCCTGTGAACGCGAACATATTCGAAAAATACTACGCATGAAAAAAGACCCGCTAGGTTGACTGGTCTAGGCAAAAATAAGGGCATCCCGGTGAACCAAAAGAGTTCGGGAAAAAATTAGGAATATATAAATAAAACTGTACACCCGACAAGTCGAAAACCTGAAAAGGTGGCTTGGGAAAAAAGGGTATCCCAGTGGACTGAAAATCTGAAAGGACAGTCCAGACAAAAGTTAGGGATTAAAGCGTACGACTATGTCCTGTCATCTTGTCACTTGTCTATCAGTAGAAGACTTATCACTCTAATCAACATTCACCAAGGGCTCTAGAAGTTGAGGTATGTTCAAGTATCCACGGACCCCCACAGAGCCAATTCCATGAGATTATCTCCATAAAGTAATCTTCACAAAGTCATACATTCCCCACAATCTCCCTGGTAGATCTCTCTGGCGGATAAAGGAGTATGAACTTCTTCCTGGAAATATCACCAACCTACGGAGTTTCAATCAGTACAGTTCATGGAGTTTCTCTTCCCCAGCTGAGCTTGTTCCTCCAAGGTTATAAAACCCCCTTTAGACTTCTTCTCTCCAGCAGAGCTATTTCCTTAACAAGGGTGTTTCCTCAACAAGAGTATTTTTCCATCAATAGGGTTTATTTCCCCAAACAGTTTATCATCTTCTAGATACAGTATGTAATACAGTAGGAGAACTTACTGTTATACTGGTTTTGCATTTGTATTCGCAAATGTTGCGGTAAGTAAGAGTCGCCACTGACTTTTCTTTTATCCAACAAAGGAAAGGGTGAAAAGAACAAAAAAGACCTTTCAAGATTTGTTTGAGTAAGGGGGTAGATTATGGAAAGGGAAGGTGTTAGCACCCTTTCCATCCGTAGTTTTATATGGGCTCTTAGATGCTTAGCTCATTTTGAAATACCTTGTGCTTTGTGTGTTTTGAAAAGTATTTTTGAAAGTGCCTTAGTGCAACGAACTTTGTAATGTTTCCCGAAATAGTAGAGAACGTATACAAAGTGTTTGAAAATGTTTTTGAAAGAAGTTTTATGTAAGTGTAAACATGGTTTGAGCAAGCATCTAACAACTATCTACTTTACTCGAAAGGTTGTTTTTTTCCCTCTTTTCCTTTAGACAGTGCTATCCTACTATTAGTGAGTAGGTAGCCCTAGTCGTTGGATGTTTGAGGGACATTTGAAGGGACGTTTATACAGTCATAAAGGCAACTGGGCAACAAGCTTTAGTAACTACCCTAGGGTTTTAAGATCATTTTACCGAGGCAACATCGAGAGGGTCATCGAGGGACTTATGATCTTTAAACCAGAGGGTAGCCACTAAAATCTCTCACGTTTCGAGAGATGTGACTGTTTTTCCGAAGGCAACCAAAGTGGGATACCCTAGAGGTGTACATGTGCAATTGTGTTGTATTCAGTTATTTTTGTCTTGTGTTAAGTTTGCTAGCTTTTTGTTTTTAATTCTTGTCATGCAATCCTATTAGGCATACATCTAACAGTTCAATATCAGTGCAAGAAATTAAAGTGCGGAAGTTAAAACCTAACTATTACATGGCTTCGGGGAGGGGGAACTTACAAGTCTAAAATTGGGGAAAAAACAGTAAATGTCCTAGTTATTCTATTACAACCCATAAGCAATACATTAATGATAAAAATAACAATGCTAAAATAATAAACGCGCGCGAATTGGAAAAGACATCTAAAACCCTAAAATGTTTCTAAGTAAAAGAACATTGTTTTTTGTTGTTTTTTGCCTATTTATGAAAATATTAAATTAAAATAAAATAAAAATTAATTAAAATAAAAAGAAAAGAAAATTATTAACCAAAATTAAATCTAAACAAAACCTAATATTTTTTTGGCATTTTTTATTAAGAAAATAATTGAATTAAATGAACCTAGTTCTAATTAATTTTAAATTAATGAAATAAAACCAAAAAAATTAACTAAATTAATTTACAAAATTAAAATTAATTAGAAAATCCTAAGTCTAATATTTTTTAATTATTTTGTTGATTTTAATTAAATAAAATGATTTTTAAACATAAGACAATTAAATAAATAAAATAAAGTGAAGAAAAGAAAATAAATTGGGCCTGGTACTAAAGTGAAAAAGGGGGTGCGTTTTGAAATTGTCCAAGCCCAACCAACAACAAAAATATGCACTGCAAAAAGAAAAAATAGGGGGTGAGATTGAGATTTTTGTAAGGCCCAAATCAGGGATCCCAATGCTGCCCCTGATCCTGTGAGGCCTGGCTCCTGAGGTTGCACCATGGGGGACATTCCTGGGCGCGTTAGATCAGATCTGTATAAGTCTGGTGGCTGAGAGTTGAAGGTGCATGGTAGGCACGCTGAAACATGCTACGTTGGATCTGAAAAAAGAATGAGAAAAAAATGCAAAACCTGGGGATCGAACCCAGACTCTCTAAGCTTACAAACGCATCCTTCACCACTGGGCCATCTGTTCATTCATTAATACAAACAACAAGAAAACAATATATTTGAAACATCATAAAATGCTGAGGTATCAAATGCGTACGCTCTAGTGGGGTTCAAACATTTTAAATGAACCAATCATTTTGATGGATTTTGACAGGCAACCTCCGGGGGAAGGGGGGGGGGGTCAAACCACTATCCACAGTGGTTGACCACCTTCTTCTCCGTCCATTCCAAAAACCTAACCTATAAAATAGAGAGATTCGAGACCACAGATCGTGCCTACCCCCCAAATCGCATGCTGTGAATCCAACCATGGCATTGGTTTGGACTCAAAGTGCTTGTACAAGAAGATACAACCAAAATTCCGTAGGATGCCCTAACAATGGTGTTTCTTGACTCTTGACTTAAACCTTACATGTGCTACGTCAAAACAAATCTAAACAACAACATGAATATGGATATATGCATCAAATCCATTTAAATTGCATAAACTGAAAGATTAGAGCGTGGGAATTTTACCCTACCGGAGCAATGAGATCTGCTTGTTTTAGGATGCTTTAAGCGCCGAGGAGGGATGGTATGTACTCCTGGGATCCTCAGGATGATGATGGGACCTTTGGAATTGTGTGGAGGGAAGCTGAATCGTGTGATACGAGTTTCACTTCTTCTTTGAATTTTTTGGAATTTTTAGGAGCTTTTTTTAGGCAGTTATAGCGTGTCCTTTAGGTCTGATTTGCTTGTACATATATATGGGACCAAATTAGGGTAACAAATATGATACCATATCATATGTAATCAAGTGGAGTATTTGATTTGGAAATATAAGTATTCTTTCTATTTTAAGACCAGATTTGATCTAAAAATACTCCACACGATTTTGACAACTTGCTATGAGTTTTTTGGCTTCAAAATGATTTGGATCTTTTATGTCTTACATATTTCTTGCATTTATTTAGTATTTATTTTGAATTTATTTGAATAAAATCAAAACAAATAAAATCAAAAAACAAAATAATGCATGGACATGTTTAGAGGCCCTTAGATACATCATGAACATGTTTGGACTCTAAAAATTAGGCCCAATAGCTCAAAATTACAAATTTGCCCAATTGAGATTTCATGCACTTCTTGAAAATTGCCTAACTTGTGCAATCCATAACTTACTCAATTTTTATCCAATGAAGATGATCTTGGACTTTTTGTAAATCCAAAGATGTCCTCTTCAAGCTCTATTTTTACCATTTTTGTACTTGAAGAATTTATCTTTAATTAAATGGTCTTGGCAAAAAGTATCTTTTGTTGACTTTCTGTAAATGACATGTATTGTATAAGCTTGTATCTTTCAATTGGTGAATTTCTTGAACTTGAGGGCAAAAGAGAAGTTGTAGGGAATTGGATTCTCTTCAAAATGAGCCTTGGTTGGGGAAAATGGATGAAGTATGATAAAGTTATGCCTGGTCAAAGTTCAATTGACTTTTCCTATAGAAACCCTAATTTAGCAATTCTTGAATTTTGATAGATTAGGAGCATTTCTTGAGGAATCATGATAAACCCTTGATCAAATTATGGATATCACTTCAAAATGTTTATTTTGACCAAAAATCTTGAAGTTTGACTGTATATAGGCCACAATTGACTTTTGACCTAGTATAATTGATTTTAAAGCATTTGAGCAATTGAATGAGCAAACTTGTAGTGCAAGGCATGAAAATTGGAATGGAAAATCTTGAAGACATATTAGGAACATGGAAAACATTTGGGACCTTTGGAGCTCCCATATATTGGTGAAAATTAAAACCCTAGTTAGAGGTTCATTGCTTAGGAGGAGAATTTGTCTAGTCAATTCTTTGTCATCCTTGAGCAATTGAAGACCTCAATGAGCATGTCTTGAGTAAAAATGGGAGGGAAAATTTTGGGGTACAACAACTGCCCTTGTTCAATCTTCTTAAACCTGAAGATTTAGATTGGCTTGTCTGACTTTGGTAATCTGAAGGTGGAAGATGATTGAACACTAGAGTGCCCAGAAATTTACACCCGCATGAAGTAACACTTTTGATTGATGATATTGGGAATGGGCTTACATATGCCATTTGGAGAAGATGATTGAGAATTGTCAGAGATGGCCTTAAAGATGCCATCTGTTGTACCCAAAATTTTTCCCTCTCATTTATCAAGTAATCTCTCACAAGATCTCCTTCGGTTCAATACTGCATTAGGTTTGATCAGCTCAAGACACCTCCTTAAGCACTGATGACCAAAATTAGGGTTTGAGATTGTACAAGGATAATTGAACTTTCAATGCTTCATATGACTTTCATGGATCATTATGGACCCCCAATATTACTCATGTCAAGTTTCAAGCCTTGGATCACACTTTTGCTCAGTCAATTGAGCAGTTGACCTAAAAATCAGTTGTATTGGGGAAAAAGTCAACTATGGCCAATTTACAGTCAAACTTCACAATTTTTAATCCACATCAATATTATAAACTCATATGTATCATTTGATCAAGTTTGGACCATAATTCCTCAAGAAATTTGATCAAATCATCAAAAGGGCAAAATGGTCAAAATTAGGGTTTTGACTGAGAAAGGGCAATTTCTGATTTTTGACCTAAAAAATGGTCAATTGGTTTGAAGCATGGTTTCAAGAGTTCAATTGAATATTTTTGACCTAATGGCATGACCTAAAACATTGCTCAAGATTAATTGGATTGATAGTGAATTCTCAGTCAACTGATCAAAAGTCAACTAAACACTGAAAAGTCAAACATTGACTTTTTGGTCAAAATCCAATGTCAAAGATCACAATTCATCGAAACATGTCAAAATATGAAAATTATTCATCAAGAAATCAAAAAGTCAAGATTTCATTTTGAAAAGTCAAAGTTTTCTAACTTAGAAATTTTTCTAAGTGTTTAAAACTTCATGTTTTTTCACAACTTTGAGTAAATCTTTCACCATGATGCAAGAGGATTCAAAAGAAACTTTCAACATGAAAGTTGTATATCTCCATGATACCTACATAATTTCTTTTCACAACTTCTTCTAAAAATTCTTGTATCTCAAGTTATTAATTCATAAAGTCATGGTCTTGAAATTGAACACTTAGTGAAATTTTGCCCTAGTTTTGGTCAGGATTTTGACCTAACTTCATGGCACTTTTTCATATAGTTACAAAGGTAATTTTCAAAATTGATTCAAAGAGGGGTTGTAGAGCACATTACAAGCTTTCCAAAATTGTCAAAGAACTCCTTGAGATCATTTATGAGCAAGGATAATCGAAGAGATGAAGTTAGGGTTTTCAAACTTAAATTACAAGCCATTTTATGATGAACAAAAATTCAAATCCAAGCCTAGGCTGAATAATCTTTGCTTTTCAGGCCTCAAACTTGTTTGTCACTCCATAATTAAATGTTTACACAGCTGATATAGCTTTAATCTATGCACTTAAGCCTTTATCCAAGTTACATTTCCATTTATGGCACAAAGTTGCCATTTCCATTTTGATAAAGCACTACTTTTGCAATTGTCAACTTCTTGAGCTTTGCACTTGTTCTTTCTGCACACATAACCCCTATAAACCAAAAGCAATGTGTCTAAAGCCTCCTGGAGCTCAGAACATGCTTGTACAACACTTTGAGTTTTGTCCTCTCACTTTTCTTCAAAAGCAATTCATAGAGCCAAAAGGCTAAAACTCAGAAACCTTGAGTGCATTTGATCTCCAACCTTTTCCATACATATACACAATTATATTGCAACATAACACATGAATGCTAAGACCCCAAAACACTCCCAAGCACTCTAAAACTCAGAATCTGCCTTAACTTGACAGTTTTGAACCTCACATAGCCATCTCCAAATCCACTTGTGCGTATTGAGTTTTAACCATCCAAACACTTAATATACATCATATCAAAGTGATCCAGACCCCTGTTTCTTGACTGTAACTCCTCCATCACTTTCCACCATTTCCAAATTTAAAGCTTGCAACTTGACTTGAGTTGAGAGTTTCAGCTATCCTCAAAGCAAAGTAGGAGTTGGAACATGCTCAAGGAGGTCCAGGCAAGCTACAAAAGTTATCAAGCCATCACAAAGGTTGCTCAAACTCCATACACGACTCCAGCTGCAAGAGGTAAGTTTTTAAACTTCTATCTCTTCATACAGGCATCATTTGATTTTGATTTGTGAAGATAAAATATAGATACCATTGCCACAAAGCTGTACATATCCATAGTTTGCATTTATATGGCCTGAGCTTAGAGAATTTTAGAGTTGAAGTATTCTGAAATTTTTAGGTTTTGAATTAGGGCTAGAAAAATTCTCATTCATCTTTGACTATTAGCTTAAGTTATTTACATGGTTGAATTCGTGGGAAGAAATGCCATAACTTTCATGTTTGAACTTTTCATTTTTGTTGAGAGATAAAGAAGATACAGGTCCTTTGGCTGGAGGTTGAAGATGAAGTGTAATCAGGGCGCGTTTTGTGTTATGTATTTATCCTTTCACACAATTTAACGGATGTATCACCACCCCAGTGGTTAAAGCGCACGCCTATCACCCTTAGGTCCTAGGTTCAAGTCGTAGCGTGACCTTTTGTTATTTTTCACTTTTTTTTGACATTTTTGAGGTTTTTTGCAGCGCCTGGGCCTTTGTGCTGGGCCTCCCATTTTTGCTGACTCCTTCTTGTAATTCCCATGATTAGCAATGTTGCAAAGTATCTTAGCATTTTTGAGGGACCAAGATCATTTTGAAAGGCAACTTTGAATAGCGTCATCGAGGGACTATGATCTTATATTTGTTTGTTTTGCCAAGATATTTCACATGCGTAATATGGCTATTTTTGTATAAGGCAACCAAGTGGAGAAACCCTAAGGGTGCTTGTGTGCAAGTGTGTTATTTTCATGCTTTGATTTTGTCTTGGATTTATGGTTTTCTATTTTATTTGTTTTTATCTTGCCATTCAAACTCTAATTACTAACATGGTATATAAAAAGCGGTAAATTGCATAATTTAAAGATTACTATGCTATTACAACATTTTTATGGGAGGGGGAATACAAATTATGAATGGGGATTTGCAATATTGTAAATCTAATTAAGCTATTACAAGCAAATCAAATTTGTACGAATATTGGAATAAATAAATACAATATTTAAATATGCAATATTATGTACATCCAAGAAAAAGATTTTGTTTTGTTTTTTATGTGAAGAGGAATTTTGAGCTAAACCTAATAATTTGAGAAAAAGAAATTAATTCTTGAAAACAAAAGTTAACCCTAATTTCTAATTTAAAAGAAAATAAAGTTCTTATGTATTATGTATTTTTGTATTAAAAATAATAAATAACATTTTATGAAAATATTTAGTTTTTATATGTCAAAATAAATATTTACAAGTATGAATAAAAAAAGAAATAAAATAGTTAACCTAAATCTATTATATTTACAAATTTATTTATGAAAGAAATAATTAATATATAGTTTAATAAAAATATTTTTTCATGTGAAAATAAAATAAAATGAACAAAATGCAAAATTGTCATATTTTATATTTTTCATGATTTTATGTATTAAAGAAAATATTTAATGAAACAAAGAAAAGAAAATAAAACAAATAAATAAAAAGTATGGGCCAGGGGGTATCCTGAGAAATCAGGTGGTGTTATGTTAGAAGAAAAACGCTAGGCCCAATGTTGAAGCCCATCCTGCAAAACAACAAAAAATGAAACTGAAAAAAATATGAAAAAAACAAAAGGTAGCGCCAAGGTTCAAACCCACGACCTATGCATTGCCAGCGCGCTACCTTGCCACTGGGGTGGTTGTACATCCGCTAGTTTATGTCAAATCAAAAATACATAACATGAAACCCTTCCTTGCCCTGTACTTCATCTTCTTCCTCAAGCCAGCCAGAAGCTTTGTATCTTTCTCATCTCTCCATGAAAATGGAAACTTCCAACATGAAAATGATAGTACTCATTCCCACGATCTCAAACTTGTAACTTATGGACACTAACAATCAAAGATTAAAATAAATTTTGAAAGTCCTAATTTTAAACCTAATTTTTACAGGAATTTGAACTTCAAAATTCTCTATACATAATGATCAGAAATGAAATCTATGCACATGGTTGGCTTCAGCACTATAATATCTACATTTTTCTTCCACAAATCGTGGCCAATGGATGCCTGTATGAAGAGATAGAAGTTGGAATTCTTACCTCTTTCAGCTGAGATCGTGAATGGAGTTTGAGTGAGATTTAGGAAGGTCTGAAGGTTGCTTTAGCTTGCTTGAACCTCCCTGAGTGTGTTCCAATCCTTGCCTTACTTTGGAAGTGCCTGGAACTCTCTATCCAAGTCAACCTACAAGCTTGAAAAACAAAAATGGCAGATGAAGATGGAGGAGTTACAGTGCAGGGATGATGGTCTGGATCACTTAGATATGAGGTAGGTAAAGTGTTTGAATGATTAAAACTTGAAATGCACGAGAAAATTGATGGATTGCTATGCTTGGACACAAACTGCAAGTTTTGACAGTTTTTTGGTGATATGGAGTGTTTTAGTGTTTCAGGCCTTTTAAAATCGTGTCCTAAACTGTAATATGTTTGTGTATTAGTATGGAAAAGGTTTCAAGTCAACTTCTCAATAGATTTTTCAGTTGTAGGCTTTTTGCACACTTTCTTGCTTTTGAAGCAAAGTGAAGAGACAAGTCTTCTTATGCTTGTACTGGCCTGCTTGGAGTTGGTATAAGCTCTATACAAGTTGCTTTAGGTCTGTAGGACTTGTGTGTGCAAATAAGACATGTCCAATGCTCAAGAGTTGAAAAGTTGCAAAAGTGAAGCTTTTCCAAAATGGCAATGGCAACTTTGTGCCATTTATGGAATTAAAGCTTGGACAAAGACCTTTGGGATTGAATTAAGGATTTGTCAACTGAGTAAGCATTAAATTATGAAGTGAGAAACAAGTTTGTGACCTGTAAAGCATGAATTAGGCAGCATAGGTTCTGATTTGAAATTTGTTCTTCATGAAATGGCTTGAAAACAAAGTGAGAAATTGCCAACTTCATCTCTTCGATTCTCCCTACTCAAAAATGATCTCAAGGAGTTATTGGACATCTTGGAAATCTTGCAATGTGCTCTATAACTCATCTTTGAAATGCATTTCAAGATACCTCTTGGAACTAGGTGAAAAATTTCCATGAAGTTAGGTCCAAAACCTGCCTAAATTAGGGCAAAATTTCACTAAGTTATTTTAGTTCATGGGCATGTATTCACAAAATTATATCTTGAGATCTAAGCATCTTTAAGGAAAAATGTGTGAAGAAAAGTCATAGATTTCATGGAGATCTACAACTTTCATGTTTGGAATTTCCTTTGAATCATCTTGCATCATGGTGAAAAAATGGCTTAAAGTTGAGAAAAAATAAGAAATTTTCTATACTTAGAAAAATTTCTAAGTTAAAAAATTTTCAAATTTTTAAACCAAATCTTCAATATTTGATTCCTTGATGAACAAGTTTCACATTTTGACATGTTTTGATGAATTATGATCCTTGGCACTTGATTTTGACCAAAAAGTCAAAGTTTGACTTTTCAGTATACGGTTGACTTTTGATCAGTTGACTGCAAATTTCATCTGTCTATCCAATGGATTTGCAATGTTTTAAACCATGTAATTAGGTAAAGATGATACAAATGAACCCTTGAAATCATGCTTCAACTCAATTGGTCATTTGCTAGGTCAAAAATCAGAAATTGCCATTCCTTAGTCAAATCCCTAATTTTGACCATTTTGCCCTTTTGATGATTTAATCAAATTTATTGAGGAATTATAATCCAAACTTGATCAAATGATACATATAACTCTAAAATGTTGACGTGGATAAAAAATTGTGAAGTTTGACTGTAAATTGGCCATGGTTGACTTTTCCCCCAATACAACTGATTTTTAGGTCAACTGTCCAATTGACTGATCAAAAATGTGATTCAAGGCTTGAAACTTGTTATGAGTAATATTAGGGGTCCATAATGATGTTTGAAAGTAATATTAAGCATTGATAGTCCAAAAATCCTTGGGCAATCTCAAACCCTAATTTTGGATCATCAGTGCATGATGAGATGTCTTGAGCTGGTCAAACCCTAATCCAGTCTTGAGTCAAAGAGATCTTGTGAGAATAATCTTGATAAATGAGAGGGAAAATTTTGGGGTACAAAACCACACAAAGCATATTTTCAAACAAAAGCAAGTGATCTAGAAAGCAACTAAGAGCCCATAAATAACTATGGATGAAAAGGGTGCTAATACCTTCCCTTTTCATAATCTACCCCCGAACTCAAGAAAACATCTCTAAAGGTCTTTCCTATTCTTTTCAGCCTTTCCTTATTGGATAAAATAAAAGTCGATGGCGACTCTTGCTAACCGCAACATTTGAGATAAAATGCAAAACAACCAAGTCAGTTCTCCCACCGTATCACAGAACTGGCGACTCTGCTGGGGAGATTTTTAAAAGTGTGGTTACCTTAGGGCTATATCACATTTAATTTCTTTCTTTGTTTGACTTGTGTGCTTTACATTATGGTTCTTTGTTTGGGTTTGAATCCTCTACCCGGATTTGGGATACCTTATAGGTAAGTAGCAATACATTTGGGAAATTGTGCAGGGTATATCGACACGGTCTAAGCAATAGTTATGTTAGTGCGGCATATTTGTGGGTATCGGTAGCCCTTGAGTAGTCAAGGAGAATACAGGGCCGCTGAGTGATGTCATGAAGCACTAGTGAACTTTTAGAACCTTTACTTGACCAACTTAGCCATTAGGACGTAGTGAGATGACCGACTTTGGTGTAGTCCGATGTTGGTAGATACTCGATACTACACTCAATGAGGTTTGGTTTTTAGGGATATTTCAGTCGCCATTTAAGAGGCTTGCGCTGAAACAATGCCCGAAGAAACAAACTGGTGATATTGAGCTCCTTAGAACCCAGTTACTATTATTAAGACAGGTTTGAGCCAACTAAACTTCTAGAGGGTACTTACCTATACGACTCCATGCAAGCCTAAACCTAATGACTTGTTTGCTTTGTTTGTGTATGAATACTTGTACATAACATCATAAACATCATAAACATCATACTCATATTCACTAACCATTTCAAGGATCTTGGGATTTATCTTTGATCTGTATTGTAGGACATGGATTCTGTTCGCAGGAAAACCATTCAAGCCAATCTTGTAAGGATCCCTCCGCAACTTAAAGATCTAGCATCAACGATTCCTGAAAATTCTCCATTTACCAAAATACATGGTCGACTACTAAACTTGGTTACCTCCAACACTGATGAAGACATGATGAAGGTGCTCTTCCAGTTCTTTGATCCTCTACACCATTGCTTCACTTTTCCCAATTATCAACTTGTGCCAACTTTGGAGGAATTCTCCCAACTCTTGAGAATTCCTATTCTCAATCAACTACCCTTCAACGGTACGGAAAGAGATCCAAAACCAGAAGAGATTGCTCAAGCCCTACACTTGTAACAATCTAATGTCACAACTAATTGGGAACCAAGGAGTGGTGTTAAAGGTTTCTTAGCCAAGTTTTTGTTTGGGAAGGCTCAAGATTGTTGGAACTCCTTGGACTTACGAGCTTTTGAGGAAATTGTGGCCCTTCTCATCTATGGGATGGTTTTGTTTCCAAATCCTGACCAACTCAAAGATGTAAATGCCGTAAAAATCTTCATGTCTCGTAACCCGGTGCCTACTTTGTTAGGAGACATCCTATATTCTTTTCACTCTCGCACTTTGAGGAAGAAAGGTATCCTCATGTGTTGAACTCCTCTCTTGGTAAGATGGTTTATTTCGCATCTTCCCCAATATGTGTTGAATAATGAGCAAGGTTCAAGATGGTCCCATAGGTTGATGACACTCAGACATTCAGATATTCATTGGTGTTCCCGCTCTTTGGAGAATGTTACTATCGTCGATCGTTGTGGAGAATTCCCTAATGTCCCTTTGCTTGGCATTAGAGGAGGTATCACTTACAACCCTTGCTTAGACCTACGACAGTTTGGTTACACCCGGAGGGATGGTACCCATGAGATGCTTATCCAAGGATTGGTATTCGACTACGAGAATGACAAACAAGGTTACCTTCAGAGGTTTATCCGATCATGGAGGATGGTGAACAAGGTGGATAGCAAGACACTAGGACACAAGAATTCCATTCCCCTCGAGCCTTACCTTAAATGGGTACGAGCTCGTGCTCAAAAACTTGTGATGCCTTATCCCTCCATCTTACCAGTCATCGTGGAGTCTGTGATCGAAGGAGATGTTCCCTACACTATCCTCCATCCCGACATGCCTACCTCTCTCGAAGACTTACAAAAGGGTTGGATCTAGCTGAAGGAAGAATGAGATACTTTCGAGGCTCAATTCTATGCTAGTGAAAAGAGGGACTTGGAGCTTACGAAGCAACTACAAGAAGAGCAAAGTGTGAACGCTTATCTCGCGCCAAAGAGGATGCGTTCGGTCTTTTTATCTTAGAAAGTTATTTTGTAAGCCCAAGAGGCATGATGTAATCTTTCTTGTTTTGTCCAATGAGAATTAACGTTTGTTCATTCTTTTGTCTATACAAATTTAAATTTCATTAATCCTTGAAATCATTTGCATGTACATATTCCATGCATCATAACATGACAGGTTTTCGCATAACATGTTTCCTTATCTTTCTACTGTATATTTCAGCAAGATGGATCTAGAGAAAACTGTGAAGGATCTCCAAACCCATAATTTTCAGTTTCAGGAGACTCTACTAGCCCTAGCCAAGGGGCAGCAAGATATGATGGCTTTGCTGGCCATTAAGAAGAAGCTAAAGAAGAAAGCTCTACTCAACATGGGTAGAAGGTTCAAGGAGACAGTCCGTCAAATCCCAGTAGGAGGAGATTCATTTGAAGAGGATGAGAACTAGATTGGTGAGGTCAAGAGTACTCAGGCTGACTGTATCAATGATCAAGTATCCGATGATGATTATTTCAACGAGCAGTATCCACCCGCTGATATCAAATACAAGAAGTTAGAAGACAAATTGAAAGCTGTTGAAATCCAAGCCGTCCCCGATTTAGATTTTGATGATTTGGGTTTGATCTATGGGGTAGTCATTCCCCATAAATTCAAAATACCAATCTTTGCAAAGTACGATGGGGTTTCTTGTCCAAAACTCCATTTGAAATCTTATGTGCGCAAGATACAGCCGCACACTATTGATCAGAAGCTTTGGGTTCACTTTTTCCAAGAGAGCTTGGCTGGAATGCAACTTGAATGGTTTTATCATTTAGATAGTTCTCGTATCAATACTTGGGAGGATTTAGCTACTGCTTTCTACCATCAGTATCAGTACAACACTGACTTGGAGCCAACGAGGGTTCAGTTGCAAGATATGACCATGGGGAAGAATGAAGGATTTAAGGAATATGCGCAAAAGTGGAGAGACCTTGCTAGTAGGGTCCAACCTCCCTTGACTGATAGGGAGCACATTGAAATGTTCACGTGCACTTTATCTGGTCCTTTATTTAATCTGTTGGTTGGCTGCTCTTCTTCTGGTTTCACCGAAATGATCTTAACCGACGAAAGAGTTGAAAGTGGCATCAAAAGTGGGAAGATCTCTGTGGCATCTACCTCCACTCCCAATCCTATCAAGAAACCTTTTGTGCAAAAAAGGAAGTCAATTCTGTGTACGGGGCAAGGGCCCATACCAAGAAGAACGATCACCCGTCTGTCAATGCTGTCCGAATCTTCAATCCAACTCCTACTCCAAGACCATATGCAAATCATCAACATTTTGAAACTCCAAGAAGACAATTTACGAGGTTAGGCATGTCACTGTCTCAAGCCCTTCAACATTTGCTCAAGGATAATTTAATGACATTGCGTGATCCTGCCGCCGACCCTGACACCTCGTCACCAAAGTATAATCCGAACGCTAAGTGTGCTTACCATTCAAGCAGCCCCGGGCATGAGACTGACAGTGCTGGGCCTTGAAGAACAAAATCCATGATTTGATTGATAACAAAACTATTGAATTTGATCCTCCTCCAACGCCGAATGTAATCACTGCTCCAATGCCGAAGCATGACAAAGGTGTTAATGTTGTCGAAGATGAAATTTTTGTCGCCTCTATTGAAGAATTGACTACTCCGCTGAATATAATAAAAAATAATATGTTGAAAGCCAGGATTTTCCCTGGCTGCGTAAAGGACTGTGTGTGATGTACAAGACAACTCAATGGATGTGAAGGGCTGAAGAAAGGCATACAACGCCTGATGGATAGCCACGAAATTCTATTCGAGAAGACCCCACTTTCCAAAAGTTTGACTAACAAATGTGAAGACCTCTCCATTGTTACCATCTCAAATAAGCCTCTTAGGATCACCTCCAAAGGTCCTATTGGGATTTCAAATGAACCCACTATTTCTCCCTTAATAAGTACCAGTCCCGGACCGATTCCCTACTCTTCAAATAAGGCGGTACCATGGAATTATGGTGTTGAAGTGTTCTATCATGGGATTAAACAAGACACGTGTATCGAAGAAGGAAAAGATGACGACGTCAGTAACATAGCTGGTTCAAGATAAGTAACTAGAACTGGGAGAAGATTTTCACCCAATATATCACCACCAGTTGTTACAAGGACGCCCATCCGTATTATTGCTGCCAAGCCAAGTACTAATACAAGAGGGAAGGAGAAGTTTATTGAGCATGATGTGATTGAAGTACCCTCCAAGGACGTAGCTTATGAAGAACCCTCTGCTCGCGAGATGGACGAGATTTTGAAGATCATAAAAAGAAGCGACTTCAAGATTGTAGAACAGTTGGGGCAAACCCCTTCCAAGATTTCAATGTTGTCGTTGCTGATTTGCTCCGATGCCCATGCTCGAACATTTATCAATTTCCTGAAAAAGGCTCATGTCCCCCATGAGATAACAACAAACCAATTTGAGAATTGCGTGGCTAGCCTGGCATCTGATACTGGCTTGGGATTTTCAGATGCTGACTTAACACCTCTCGGGAAGAATCACAATAAAGCTTTACATGTTTATATCGAGTGCAAAGGGACTACCTTAGCACATGTGCTAGTCGACACTGGTTCTTCTCTGAATGTATTAGCCAAGGGGGTGTTAGACCGTCTAGACTGAAGGTTTAGTCTTAAAGCCAAGCGATATCATTGTAAGGGCATTTGACGGATCAAAGAGGACTGTTCATGGGGAGGTAGATCTTCCAATCACAGTGGGCTCCCAAATCTTCAACTCCACCTTCTATATTATGGATATTCATCCTGCCTATTCTTGTCTGTTAGGTCGCCCGTGGATCCATAAAGTTGGGGCAGTAACCTCAACCCTCCACCAGAAACTCAAATATCCAGTCAAGGGCAGAATAGTCACCGTCTGTGGAGAAGAAGAGTTTATGGTGAGCCAACTTAACTCTTTCAAGTATGTAGAGATGGATGGAGAATTCATTGAAACCCCATGTCAAGCCTTTGAGGGTGTACCACCGATGATTGCTGCTACCAAATGTTCTTTGAAGAGTCTAAAGTTGTTAAGGCCATGCCAAAGATGGTTTCAGTCAAAGATGCCCGTGCAACAATTGAAAAAGGAAACTGCGATAGTTGGGGGAAACTCCTCGATATCCCATTTAAAGCAGACAAGTTTGGTTTAGGCTTCACCGTCAAAGCTCAGAAGGAAGTGAGGCGCGCTCGTGCTGGAAAGCCACCTCTCCGCATTGGAAGCCATAAAGTCAACGCTGTGGGTGATTCTGAAGAAGGAGCTGCATTTGAAGAGTGGGTGTATCCAACTACAACGGAGCTGAAGAATTGGCATACAAAGGTTTTTTTGCCCATCTCCTTCATTGAGGAGTAATCTACTTGTTGTTGCTTTTCTTTCAATTCAAGAACATGTTGCCTGTAATATTTTAACAATGAATTTTCAGCCATTTGCCTGGCCAGGGGAACTTTGGTCCATTTGTCAAGGGTTTTATTTATGTTCATCTAATCATATGATCATTTAGTACATTGGTCTCTTTTGAATTCAAATATTTGTGTTCATTGTGTTTCCTTTCTTGCAAATACATTTTTCAAACAAAATAGCCATGTATCTTACATGCACACACACACACACTCTTGTAGGTCCACATCCACTCTGGATCCTATTGCCAATGACTCTACTATTGACGACTATGGCTTTGAATGTCCTATCAACCAAGCCAAAGATGAAGGCGAGGAAGATTGTGACATACCGAGAGAGCTAGCCAGACTTCTATTACAAGAGGAAAAAGCTATTCAACCACACAAAGAGTCAGTTGAAGTTATCAACCTGGGTACTAAGTCAGTTAAGAAAGAAATCAAGATCGACGCTAACTTGGAAAGCGGTGTCAAGAGCAGGTTGGTTCAGATGTTACATGATTATATGGAAGTATTTGCTTGGTCTTATGAAGATATTCCTGGGTTGGATACCGACATCGTAGTCCATTGTCTGCCGGCAAAAGAAGACTGCCCTCCCGTCAAACAAAAGGTTCGTCGCATGAGGCATGGTATGTATGAAAAGATCAAAGCTGAGGTGATGAAACAATTTGATGTAGGATTCTTAGTTGTGACATCCTATCCCCGATGGGTTGCCAATGTGGTACCGGTGCTGAAAAAGGACGGAAAAGTTCGCATGTGCATAGACTATAGGGATCTGAATAGGGCAAGCCCCAAGGATGACTTCCCTCTACCATAAATTGACGTCTTAGTTGATAATACTGCTCAACATAAAGTCTTCTCTTTCATGGATGGCTTCTCAGGCTATAATCAAATACGGATGGCTCCCGAAGACATGGAGAAGACTACTTTCGTTACGCAATGGGGAACCTTCTACTACAAGGTCATGCCGTTCAGATTAAAGAATGCAGGGGCAACATATCAAAGGGCTATGGTAGCTTTTATTTCACGACATGATTCATCCTGAGATAGAGGTATATGTGGATGATATGATTGCTAGATCACTAACCAAAGAAGAACATCTGTACAAATTATTCGAGAGGCTGAATAAGTACAAACTAAGGTTAAACCCTAACAAATGCACGTTTGGAGTACGATCTGGAAAGCTTTTGGGTTTTGTTGTCAGCAATAAAGGCATTGAAGTTGATCCTGCCAAGGTAAAGGCCATCCAAGAAATGCCAGTCCCTTATTCTGAAAAAGAAGTCAAGGTTCCTGGGTCGTCTCAATTACATTGCTCGCTTCATATCACACTTGACTGCTACTTGTGAGCCAATCTTCAAACTCTTGAAGAAAGATCAGATAGTCAGATGGAATGATGAGTTCCAGATTGCCTTTGACAAAATCAAAGAATACCTACAAGAACCTCCTATTCTCATGCCTCCAGTTGAAGGAAGACCCTTGATCATGTACTTGACAGTATTAGAGAACTCTATGGGGTGTGTTTTGGGCCAACATGACGAGTCTGGCCGAAAAGAGCATGCTATTCATTACATGAGCAAAAAGTTTACCGACTGTGAAACCAAATATTCACTACTCGAGAAAACTTGCTGCACTCTGGCATGGGCTGCTCCCCGGCTAAGATAATATATGTTGACTCGTACCACTTTGTTGATTTCTAAGATGGACCCAATCAAGTACATCTTCGAGAAACCTGCGCTTTCCGGACGGATAGCCAGATGGAAAATGATCTTGACTGAGTACGACATTCAATACACGACTCAAAAGGCCATCAAAGGAAGTGTACTAGCAGATCATTTTGCCCATCAAGCTATGGATGATTATCAGTCAATGAACTTCAACTTCCCTGATGAGAACATCATGTTGGTAACCGACTGTGCAAAACCTGGACCATATGACGGACCTGAACAAGGATCTCGATGGACTATGGTATTCGATGGGGCTTCCAACGCCTTAGGTAACGGAATTGGTGCTGTGATCATATCTCCTGAAGGTTGCGACACTCCTTTCACTACCATACTATGCTTCGATTGCACAAACAATATGGCCGAGTATGAAGCATGCATCTTAGGTCTGAAAGCTTCTATTGACTTAAGGATCAAGCATTTGGATGTGTTCGAGGATTCTTCCCTGGTGATCAGCCAAGTAAAAGGAGATTGGGACACTAAACATCCTAATCTCATCCCTTACAAGGAACTTATGCTATCCCTAATTCCTTACTTCGAAGAGATCACTTTTGAGCACTTCCCTAAGGAAGAAAACTAGTTGGCTGGCGCTTTGGCAACCATGTCTTCAATGTTCAAGGTCATATGGGACAATGAAGCCCCTATGATAACAATTGAAAGATTCGATGAACCTGCACATTGCTATGAGCTTGACACCGATGCGGAAGAGCCATGGTACCATGAGGTGATGAGATACCTTGAAGCACAAGAGTATCCAGAGGGGGCATCTATCAATGACAGAAAGTTCTTGCGAAGATTTGCAGCCAAATTCTTCCTAAGTAACGGGATACTGTACAAGCGCAGCCATGATTTAACTCTACTCCGATGTGTGGACAAGAAGGAGGCGGAGGAGATCATGGAAGACATGCATGATGGTCTCTTCTATACTCACTCAAGTGGACATACAATTGCTAAGAAAATCTTAAGAGCCAGTTACTATTGGTCAACGATGGAGACTGATTGCATCAAAATTCAAGAACTTGTCACAAATGCCAAATCTACGCCGACAAGGTCCATGTGCCTCCTATCCCTCTGAATGTCATGACCGCTCTGTGGCCATTTGCAATGTGGGGCATTGACATGATTGGAGAGATCAAGCCCACCGCTTCCAATGGACATCGCTTCATTCTTGTTGCTATCGACTATTTTACCAAATGGGCCGAAGCCGCCTCATTTTCCTCAGTCACCAAGAATGTGGTAGCTAGATTCATCAGACACAACCTCATCTTCCGTTATGGTATCCCCGAAAGGATCATCACCGACAATGGGACTAACCTCAACAATTTTATGATCACTGAGCTTTGCACTCAGTTTAAGATCAAGCATCACAATTCTTCTCCATATAGACCAAAAATGAATGGCGCAGTCGAAGTGGCCAACAAAAATATCAAGAAGATTGTGCAGAAAATGGTAGTAACCTATAAGGATTGGCATGAGATGTTTCCGTTTGCTCTACATGGCTACCATACTTTAGCTAGAACATCAACTGGGGCAACTCACTTTTCTCTAGTCTATGGCATGGAAGCTGTTTTTCCAGTGGAAGTTCAGATTCCCTCGCTGAGAATTATGAATGAGGCAGGCTTAGGCGAAGACAAGTGGATTCAAACGAGATTGGATCATCTGAACTTGATTGACGAAAAACGGTTAGCTACTGTTTGCCATGGTCAGACGTACCAAAAATAGATGATCAAGGCTTTCAACAAAAAGATCAAGCCTCGAGTATATCAAGTTGGTGACTTGGTGATAAAACGCATCATTCTACCACAAGGAGACCCCAGAGGCAAATGGACTCCCACCTATGAAGGGCCATTTGTTG
Organism: Vicia faba; assembly: GCA_948472305.1. Lineage (NCBI taxonomy): Eukaryota > Viridiplantae > Streptophyta > Magnoliopsida > Fabales > Fabaceae > Vicia > Vicia faba. The sequence goes on from OX451738.1 coordinate 362,189,916, forward strand.
TCAAGAGAGTTTTCTCTGGCAGTGCCATGATGCTGACTACCATAGATGGTGAATATTTCCCACATCCTATAAACGCGGACATAGTTAAAAAATACTACGCATAAGAGACCCGTTAGGTTGACACACCTAGGCAAAATAAGGACATCTTGACAAGCCAAAAGGTTTAGGCAAAAATTAGGGATATATGCAAAAGATTGTACACCCGGCAAGTTGAAAACCCGAAAGGGAGACTTGGGCAAAAAAGGGTATCCTGGTGGGATGAAAACCCGAAAGAGAGGTCCAGGCAAAAGTTAAGGATTAAAAGCGTATGACTATGTCCCGTGGAATTAACACAGTCAATTTTATCACCAAGGTCCAAGTTCAAACGGTACAAGAACAATCCAATCAACTTCTATCAACGACAAGGGACATTCGAAGACATTGGGGCAATATTAGAGTTGGAAGGCAATGAGATCATTTCACATGGCTATTTGTTTTCATTCTCAATTTTGTTTTCCTTTCGACGATTTCCTATTACTAGGATCTCCGGCTCTCTGTACAAAAACGCCTATTCATGGGAAAAATATCAATACAAATATACTTTGAAGTGCAAAATTTCTGTCTTTGTTTTGAATGCAAATTTGTCCAATGACTAAAATTGAACGAACATATGCATATGAACATAATTAAATCTGTTTGGCACATATGACCTAAGCAGTAACAAGCACTTCTTTAAATAAATAGAGAATACCTTCACAGAGTTATTCCATTAACATCCTCCTCAACAAAGTTACTCACAAAGTCTCTTTGCATAGGATAATCCCCGACCAAAGTCTCAATCTCTTGGCAGCTCTCTCTCCAGCTAAGTCGATTTTTACAAGTTTAAGCCTCGTGGATCTCTTTCTAAAAGAAACTCACTTCCCCAACAGGGTTTACTTCCCCAACAGGGTTTATTTCCCCAACAGGGTTTATTTCCCCAACAAGTTTTATTTCCCCAACAACAATCGAGGAACCATAAAATTCCCCAGCCAAGTACATCCTCCCCAACCGAGTCTGTATTCCCCCGGCATAGTCCATCCTCCCTAGCTGATCCCGTTATTCCCCAACTGTGTATATCCTCCCCAGTTGAGTGTATCCTCCCCAAGCTAAGTCTGTCCTACCCGACTGAGTCTACACTCTCCAGTTTGAATTTTCCTTTCATATTATTGCAAATCATAGGGCCATAACCCCTGATCCCCAGTAACTCCATCATCAAAGTCTTTACTATTTCCAAAAATATACTATGAAGCTTGGAACCGACCAGATATTAGCATAATTTTCAAGTTATTACTGAAGCCTAGACCCGACCAGATAATAGTTTGACTTCTTCAATTGCCGAATCCTGGGCCCAACCAGATAGCAGTTTAATTCCTACAAAATCATTAGAAAACTCCTCTTCTCCAATAGAGTTTGCCACTATCCCTAGTGAATTACTGAAACCTGGACCCGACCAGATAACAATTTGAGTATCTAAAACCTGGACCCGACCAGATAACAATTGATCTCAATTTCAATATACTATGAAACCTAGACCCGACCAAATAATAGTCTAACTCTTCAAAGATATAGAAGAAACTGGACTCAACCCGACCAAGGTTTAACTTCTTTTCCCCAGTAGAGTTTGCCTCTGCCCTAACAAATTACTGTGAAACCTGGATACGACCAGATATCATTTTTCAAATTCATCTTTTCAAGCAATTTGTTGTGAAGCCTGGATCCGACCAGATAACAATTACCCTCAGAGATTCGTTGTGAAACCTGGAAACTGACCAGATAACAATTAAATCCCCAAATAGTTTATGGTGAAACCTGGACCCGACCAGATAGAAATTAACCTCATCAACCTCAGAAATCTGCAAATCCTGGACCCGACCAGATAACAATTTTTCAAACAGTTTATTGTGAAACCTGGAGCCCGACCAAATAACAACTAACTATGATCCCTAAAGAGAGACACTATGAAGTCTGGACTCGACCAGATAATAGTATAACTTTCCAAAAACCATGAAACATGGACTCGACCAGATAATAGTTACCACTTCAAGTTATTGCGAAGCCTGGATCTGACCAGATAACAATTAACTTCCGTATCCCCAACAAGTTGTTATAAAGCCTGGATCCGACTAGATAACTATTCAATTTCAAGAAAATTTTCTGTAAAGCCTGGAATCCGACCATATAACAGTTAATTTGTCTCTTCCCCCAGTAAGTTGCCGTGAAACCTGAATCCGACTAGATAGCAGTTGAGTACTTCATCCTTAGCAAATTGTGAAGCCTGGATCCGACCAAATAACATCTTACATTCAAGAGATATTCTCCAGTGAAAGCATCCTTTCAACAAAGTTTGAAGATATGCATATTCTTCATCCCCAACGAAAATCAGGGATTCAACCCCCCAGAATTTCCTCAGCAGCAGTCAGGGATTTATTTTCCCAGACAAAAACATACATCTCACATTCATACATCATAGCATGTACATACCATATGCATTTAACATAATACCACATCTGGTGAACATCATGCGGGCATCTACATTTTACTAACTCTTTTTCTCACAAGTAAAACATCAAGTTTTAGTATAAATCAACAAGAGATTTATGCTGATACTTCTTCCAATGTTTACCAACATTCCTCCAAATGGAATCTATAATCCCATTCACCATCCATCTTCGAGTGCGGATTTCTGGGCACTCTAGTATTCAATCATCTTTCACCTTCAAGTCACGAATGACGGATCTGCCAATCTAACTCTTCAGGTTTAAGAAGATTGAACAGGGGAAGCTGTTGTACCCCAAAATTTTCCCTCTCATTTATCAAGTAATCTCTCACAAGATCTCCTTCGGTTCAATACTGCATTAGGTTTGATCAGCTCAAGACACCTCCTTAAGCACTGATAACCAAAATTAGGGTTTGAGATTGTACAAGGATAATTGAACTTTCAATGCTTCATATGACTTTCATGGATCATTATGGACCCCCAATATTACTCATGTCAAGTTTCAAGCCTTGGATCACACTTTTGCTCAGTCAATTGAGCAGTTGACCTAAAAATCAGTTGTATTGGGGAAAAAGTCAACTATGACCAATTTACAGTCAAACTTCATAATTTTTGATCCAAATTAATATTATAAACTCATATGTATAATTTTATTAAGTTTGGACCATAATTCCTCAAGAAATTTGATCAAATCATCAAAAGGGCAAAAAGGTCAAAATTAGGGTTTTGACTAAGAAAGGGCAATTTCTGATTTTTGACCTAGCAAATGGTCAATTGGTTTGAAGCATGGTTTCAAGAGTTCAATTGCATATTTTTGACCTAATGGAATGACCTAAAACATTTCTCAAGATCAATTGGATTGATAGTGAATTCTCAATCAACTGATCAAAAGTCAACTGTACACTAGAAAGTCAAACTTTGACTTTTTAGTCAAAATCCAATGTCAAAGATCACAATTCATAAAAACATGTCAAAATATGAAACTTATTCATCAAGAAATTAAAAATTCAAGATTTCATTTTGAAAAGTCAAAGTTTTCTAACTTAGAAATTTTTCTAAGTGTTTAAAACTTCATGTTTTTTCACAACTTTGAGTAAAATTTTCACCATGATGCAAGAGGATTAAAAGGAAACTTTCAACATGAAATTTGTAGATCTACATGATATATACAACATTTATTTACACAACTTCTTCTAAAAATTCTTGGATCTCAAGTTATTAATTCATAAATTCATAGTCTTGAAATTGAACACTTAGTGAAATTTTGCCCTAGTTTTGGTCAAGATTTTGACCTAACTTCATGGCACTTTTTCATATAGTTCCAAATGGAATTTTCAAAAGTGATACAAAGTGGGGTTGTATATCACATTATAAGCTTTCCAAAATGTCCAAGAACTCCTTGAGATCATTTGTGAGCAAGGAGAATCGAAGAAATGAAGTTAGGGTTTTCAAACTTAAATTACAAGCCATTTCATGATGAACAAAAATTCAAATCCAAGCCTAGGATGCATAATCTTTGCTTTGCAGGCCTCAAACTTGTTTGTCACTCCATAATTAAATATTTACACAGCTAATAAATCTTTAATCCAAGCACTTAAGCCTTTTTCCAAGTTACATTTCCATTTATGGCACAATGTTGCCATTTCCATTTTGATAAAGCACTACTTTTGCAATTGTCAACTTCTTGAGCTTTGCACTTGTTCTTTCTGTACACACAACCCCTATAAACCAAAATCAATGTGTATAAAGCCTTTTGGATCTCAGAACATGCTTTTACAACACTTTTAGTTTTGTCCTCTCACTTTTCTTCAAAAGCAAGTCATAGAGCCAAAAGGCTAGATATCAGAAACCTTGAGTGCATTTGATATCTAACCTTTTCCATACATATACATAAGTCTATTACAACATAACACATGAATGCTAAGACCCCAAAACACTCCCAAGCACTCTGCAACTTAAAATCCACCTTAACTTGACAGTTTTGAACCTCACATAGCCATCTCCAAATCCACTCGTGCGTATTGAGTTTTAACCATCCAAACACTTAATATACATCATATCAAAGTGATCCGGACCCCTGTTTCTTGACTGTAACTCCTCCATCACCATCCACCATTTCCAAATTTGAAGCTTGCAACTTGACTTGAGTTGAGAGTTTCAGCTATCCTCAAAGAAAGTAGGAGTTAGAACACACTCAAGGAGGTCCAGGCAAGCTACAAAAATCACCAGACCATCACAAAGGTTGCTCAAACTCCATACACGACTCCAGCTGCAAGAGGTAAGTTTTCAAACTTCTATCTCTTCATACATGTATCATTTGATTTTGATTTGTGAAGATAAAATGTAGATACCATTGCCACAAAGCTGTACATATCCATAGTTTGCATTTATATGGCCTGAGCTTAGAGAATTTTAGAGTTGAAGTTTTTTGAAATTTTTAGGTTTTGAATTAGGGCCAGAAAAATTCTCATTCATCTTTGACTGTTAGCTTAAGTTATTTACATGGTTGGATTCGTGGGAAGAAATGCCACAACTTTCATGTTTGAACTTTTCATTTTTGTTGAGAGATGAAGAAGATACATGTCCTTTGGCTGGAGGTTGAAGATGAAGTGTAATCAGGGTGCGTTTTGTGTTATGTATTTATCCTTTCACACAAGTTAACAGATGTATCACCACCCCAGTGGTTAAAGCGCGCGCCTGTCACCCTTAGGTCCTGGGTTCAAGTCCCAGCGTGACCTTTTGTTATTTTTCACTATTTTTTTTGACATTTCTGAGCTTTTTTGCAGCGCCTGGGCCTTTGTGCCGGGCCTCCCATTTTTGCTGACTCCTAACCTTGATTTACTTCAGTACCCCCCTGGCCCATTCCCTTTAATTATTTCATTTTTCCTATTTTTTTTTATCTTGTCATATTTTATTTAATATTTTTATTATTTATTATTATTAGCATTATTATTATTTTTATTAATAAAAAAATCTAAATAAAAATATTTTTATTTATTAGTCATACTTATATATTTATTTTTTCTATAAAACAAAAAGATTAAAAAAACATTTTCTTAAACAAATTAATTTCTTTTTCTTAAGTATATAATTTCTAGACTTAGGTTAAATTAATATATATTTTATTTTCTTAGTTAAAATTAATTTAGAACTTAGGTTATTTTAATTAGTTAATCTTCATTTTATTTTCATTAATTTAAAACTTTTCATAAAAAACCCTAAAAAACCTTTTCAAATTAATTTCTTTTCTTAATTAGTTTAAGTTAATTTTATTTAATTTTAATTAATAATTTTCTTTAATTAGGTCAAGACAAAACCCCTTTCATAAAAAAAAACAACAAAAATCATTTCTTTTTTCCATTTATATTCTTGCATTTTATTTTCAATTTTGTACAATATTCAATATGGTTGTAATAGATAATTAGATTTAATTTTCTTGCAATCCCCATTTGTAAATTTGTACACTCCCCTCCCCTAATGATGTAATAGCATAGTAATTTTACTTTTCTCAATTTATTGCTTTATATAAATGCTAGTAATTAGGGTTTGTATGAGAAGATAAAATCAACAAGTAGCAAACCCTAATCAAAGACTAAATAAAGCATGAAAATAAATACACTTGCACACAAGCACCCCTAGGGTAAAATCCACTTGGTTGCCTTATAAAAATAGCCATATTATGCATGTGAGGTATCTTAGCAAAAACAAGCAAAAATACAAGATCATAGTCCATCGATGACGCTATCTATGTTTCCTTTTCAAAATGATCTTAGTTCCTAAAGAAAGATGCTAAGATACCTTACAACATTGCTAATCATGGTTATACGATGACCCATGCCTATCCCGTTTACATCTAACGATAGGGTTACTTACCAAATCAATGGTAAGATAACAATGTCAAAGGAAAGAGGAATTAAACATGAAAGACTTTTGAGTAGGTAGAATGTTCCTAGTTACTTGCTACATTTCAAAACAAAACATCCTTGCTATTTTAAAAACAAACACCAACACTTTAAAAAAAAACATCTTTCAAACTTGAAATATTTTCAAAAGATCAACATCTTTGTATACATTCTTACAAACGAGAATCTTTACAAAGTTTGCCTAAACAATGGCCTCTTTACAAAATACTTTCAAAAACCACACAAAGCACATTTTCAAACAAAAGCAAGTGATCTAGCAAGCAAAGAAGAGCCCATAGATAACTATGGATGAAAAGGATGCTAATACCTTCCCTTTTCATAATCTACCCCCCGAACTCAAGAAAACATCTCTAAAGGTCTTTCCTGTTCTTTTCAACCTTTCCTTATTGGATAAAAGAAAAGTCGGTAGCGACTCTTGCTAACCGCAACATTTGCGATAAAATGCAAAACAACCAAGTCAGTTCTCCCACCGTATCACAGAACTGGAAATACATTATGGTTCTTTGTTTAGGTTTGAATCCTCTACCCGGATTTGGGATACCTTATAGGTAAGTAGCAATACGTTGTGGAAACTATGCGGGGTATACCGACACGGTCTAAACAATAGCTACGTTAGTGCGACATATTTGTGGGTACCGGTAGATCTTGAGTAGTCAAGGAGAATACGGGGCCGCTGAGTGATGTCATGAAGCACTAGTGAACTTTTAGAACCTTTACTTGACCAACTTGGCCATTAGGACGTAGTGAGATGATCGGCTTTGGTGCAGTCTGAAGTTGGTAAATACTCGATACTACACTCATTGAGGTTTGATTTTTTGGGATATTTTGGTCGCCATTTAAGAGGCTTGCGCTGAAACAATGCCTGAAGAAACAAACCGGTGATATTGAGCTCCTTAGAACCCGATTACTATTATTAAGACATGTTTGAGCCAACTAAACTTCAAGAGGGCACTTACCTATGAGACTCCATGCAAGCCTAAACCTAAGGACTTGTTTGCTTTGTTTGTGTATAGATACTTGTACATAACATCATAAACATCATAAACATCATACTCATATTCACTAACCATTTCAAGGATCTTGGGATTTATCTTTGTTCTGTGTTGTAGGACATGGATTTTGTTCGTAGGAAAACCATTCAAGTCAATCTCGTAAGGATCCCTCCGCAACTTAAAGAGCTAGCATCAAGGATTCCTGAAAATTCTCCATTTACCGAAAGACATGGTCGCCTACTAAACTTGGTTACCTCCAACACTGATGAAGACATGATGAAGGTGCTCTTCCAGTTCTTTGATCCTCTACATTATTGCTTCACTTTTCTCGATTATCAACTTGTGCCAACTTTGGAGGAATTCTCCCAACGCTTGAGAATTCCTATTCTCAATCAACTACCCTTCAACGGTACAGAAAGAGATCCAAAACCAGAAGAGATTGCTCAAGCACTACACTTGCAACAATCTAATGTCACAACTAATTGGGAAACAAGGAGTGGTGTCAAAGGTTTCTTAGCCAAGTTTTTATTTAAGAAGGCTCGAGATTGTTGGAACTCCTTGGACTTACGATCTTTTGAGGAAATTGTGGCCCTTCTCATCTATGGGATGGTTTTGTTTCCCAATCCTGACCAACTCAAAGATGTAAACGCCATAAAAATCTTCATGTCTCGTAACACGGTGCCTACTTTGTTAGGAGACATCCTACATTCTTTTCACTCTTGCACTTTGAGGAAGAGAGGTATCCTCATGTGTTGCACTCCTCTCTTGGAAAGATGGTTTATTTCACATCTTCCCCAATTTGTGTTGAAAAACAAGCAAGGTTCAAGATGGTCCCATAGGTTGATGACGCTCAGACATTCATATATTCATTGGTGTTCCCGCTCTTTGGAGAATGTTACTATCATTGACCGTTATGGAGAATCCCCTAATGTCCCTTTGCTTGGCATTAGAGGTGGTATCACTTACAACCCTTGCTTAGACCTATGACAGTTTGGTTACGCTCGGAGGGATGGTCCCCTGAGATGCTTATCCAAGGATTGATATTTGACTACGAGAATGACAATCAAGGTTAGAGTCAGAGGTTTATCCGAGCATGGAGGATGGTGAACAAGGTGGATAGCAAGACACTAGGATACAAGAATTCCATTCCTCTCGAGCCTTACCTTAAATGGGTACGAGCTCGTGCTCAGAAACTTATGATGCCTTATCCCTCCATCTTACCAGTCATCGTGGAGCCTGTGGTTGAAGGAGATGTTCCATACACTATCCTACATCCCGACATGCCTACCTCTCTCGAAGACTTACAAAAGGGTTGGATCCAGCTGAAGGAAGAACGATATACTTTCGAGGCTCAATTCTATGCTAGTGAAAAGAGGGTCTTGGAGCTTACGAAGCAGCTACAAGAAGAGCAGAGTGTGAACGCTTATCTCGCGCCAAAGAGGATACGTTCGGTCTTTTTATCTTAGAAAGTTATTTTGTAAGCCCAAGAGGTATGATGTAATCTTTCTTGTTTTGTCTAATGATAATTAACGTTTATTCATTATTTTGTCTATACAAATTTAAATTTCATTAATCCTTGTAATCATTTACATGTACATATTCCATGTATCATAACATGACAGGTTTTCGCACAACAGGTTTCCTTATCTTTCTGCTATTTATTTCAGCAAGATGGATCTAGAGAAAACTGTGAAGGATCTCCAAACCCAAAATTCTCAGTTTCAGGAGACTCTACTAGCCCTAGCCAAGGGGCAGCAAGATATGATGGCTTTGCTGGCCATTAAGAAGAAGCCAAAGAAGAAATCTCTACTCAACATGGGTAGAAGGTTCAAGGAGACAGTCCGTCAAATACCAGTAGGAGGAGATTCATATGAAGAGGACGAGAACCAGATTGGTCAGGCCAAGAGTATTCAGGCTGATTGTATCAGTGATCAAGTATCTGATTATGATTATTTCTACAACCAGTATTCACCCACTGATATCAAATACAAGCAGTTAGAAGACAGATTGAAAGCTGTTGAAATCCAAGCCGTCCCCGATTTAGATTTTGATGATTTGGGTTTGATCTCTGGGGTAGTCATTCCCCATAAAATCAAAATACCAATCTTTGCAAAGTACGATGGGGTTTCTTGTCCAAAACTCCACTTGAAATCTTATGTGCGCAAGATACAGCCGCACACTGCTGATAAGAAGCTCTGGGTTCACTTTTTCCAAGAGAGCTTGGCTGGAACGCAACTTGAATGGTTCTATCAGTTAGATGGTTCTCGTATCAATACTTAAGAGGATTTAGCTACCGCCTTCTACCATCAGTATGAGTACAACGCCGACTTGGCGCCAACGAGGGTTCAATTGCAAGATATGACCATGGGGAAGAATGAAGGATTTAAGGAATATGTGTAAAAGTGGAGAGAACTTGCTAGTAGGGTCCAACCTCCCTTGACTGATAGGGAGAACATCAACATGTTCATGGGCACTTTATCTGGTCCTTTCTTTAATCTGTTGGTTGGCTGCTCTTCTTCTGGTTTCACCGAATTGATCTTAACCAGCGAAAGAGTTGAAAGTGGCATCAAAAGTGGGAAGATCTCTGTGGCATCTACCTCCACTCCCAATCCTATCAAGAAACCTTTTGCTGCAAATAAGGAAGTCAATGCTATGTACGGGGCAAGAGCCCATACCAAGAAGAATGATCACCCGTCTGTCAATGCTGTCCGAATCTCCAATCCAACTCCTACTCCAAGACCATCTACAAATCATCAATGTTTTGAAACTCCAAGAAGATAATTTACGAGGTTAGGCATGTCACTGTATCAAGCCCTTCAACATTTTCTCAAGGCTAATTTAGTGACATTGTGTGATCCTCCCGCCAACCCTGACACCTCGTCACCAAAGTATAATCCGAACGCTAAGTGTGCTTACCAATCAAGCAGCCCCGGGCATGATACCGACCAGTGCTAAGCCTTGAAGAAAAAAATCCAGGATTTGATTGATAACAAAATTATTGAATTTGATCCTCCTCCAACACCAAATGTAATCACTGCTCCAATGCCGAAGCATGACAAAGGTGTTAATGCTGTCGAAGATGCAATTTTTGTCGCCTCTATTGAAGAATTGACTACTCCACTAAATATAATAAAAAACAATCTATTGAAAGCCAGGATTTTCCCTAGTTGCGTAAAGGACTGTGTGTGCTGTACAAGACAACTCAATGGATGTGAAGGGCTGAAGAAAGGCTTACAATGCCTGATGGATAGCCACGAAATTCTATTCGAGAAGACCCCACTTGCCAAAAGTTTGACTAACAAATGTGAAGACCTCTCCATTATTACCATCTCAAACAAGCCTCTTAGGATCACCTCCAAAGGTCCTATTAGGATTTCAATTGAACCCACTATTGCTCCCTTAATAATTACCAGTCCCAGACCGTTTCCTTACTCTTCAAATAAGGCGGTACCATGGAATTATGGTGTTGAAGTGTTCTATCATGGGATTAAATAAGACACGTGTATCAAAGAAGGAAAAGATGACGATGTCAGTAACATAGTTGGTTTAAGCAAAGTAACTAGAACTGGAGAATATTTTCACCCAATATCTCACCACCTGTTGTTACAAGGACGCCCATCCGCATTACTACTGCCAAGCCAAGTACTAATACAAGAGGGAAGGAGAAGGTTATTGAGCCTGATGTGATTGAAATACCCTCCAAGGACGTAGCTGATGAAGAACCCTCCGCTCGCGAGATGGACGAGATTTTGAAGATCATAAAAAGAAGCGACTTCAAGATTGTAGAATAGTTGGGGCAAACCCCTTATAAGATTTCAATGTTGTTATTGCTGCTTTGCTCTGATGCCCATGCTCGAACATTAATCAAGGGTGTTCTTGGAACTCAAATTTGAGGCTTATTGTCTTAGGAGGAGGATTTGTCTAGTCAATCCTTAGGCATCCTTGGGAAAGTTGAGGACTTCAATGAGCATGTATTGAGTAAAATTAGAGGGAAAATTAGAGGGTACAACAACTTCCCCTGTTCAATCTACTTAAACCTGAGGATGTAGATTGGCTGTTCTACCTTTCGTGATCTGAAGGTGGAAGATGATTGAACACTAGAGTGCCCAGAAATTTGCACTCGCATAAAGTAATACTGATTGGTGATATCAGGAATGGGCTTACGGATGCCATTTGGAAGTCGACAGATAATCGCCAGAGATGGGCTTAAAGATGCCATCCAGAAAAGATATCGGTTGCATAAGAGATTACTTTGCGAGAATTCCTGTACCTTCCATTGAGGAGTACTTCGCCAGGGAATGTTGATTTATATCCTGTGAAATAGAGTATAGGAGCTTCGGTTGTCCATTACTCTACTGGGGAATTAACTCCTGATTGAGGAGGTGGAAGTAAACTATATATCTGGTCAAGGTCCAGGCTGCACAGCGACTTGCTGGGGAAATGTGAAATCGACCGTATATGGTCGGGTCCAAGTCTTACAGTGTTGTAAATCGTTGTCTGGAGATAAGAGAGAAGAAACCTGGATAGTAAGGTTATGAGAAGGAACCTGGATAGTAGGGTTACTTCGAGATGAAAGCCTGGGTAGTAGGGCTATGAGATGGAACCTGGGTCATAGGGTTACTTCGAGATGAAAGTCTGGATAGTGGGGCTTATGAGAAGGAACCTGGGTCGTAGGGTTACTTCAAGATGAATGCCTGGATAGCAGGGCTTATGGGAAGGAAACTGGGTAAGGTTGCTTCGTGAGGAGTTTGGGTAAAACTACATCGGAACCGAGAAGGAACCTAGGTAAGGTTGCTTCGTGAGGAGTTTGGGGAAAACTGCATCTGAACCGAGAAGGAACCTAGGTAAGGTTGCTTCGTGAGGAGTTTGGGTAAAACTACATCTGAATTGAGAAAGAACCTGGGTAAGGTTGCTTCGTGACGAGTTTGGGTAAAACTACATCTGAACCAATAGGGAACCTGGGTAAGGTTGCTTCGTGAGGAGTTTGGGTAAAACTACATCAGAACTGAGAAGGAACCTAGGTAAGGTTGCTTCAAGATGATTTTGGGTAAAACTACATCGGGAAATTGTAAGAAGGAACCTGGGTAGGGTTGCTTCAGGATGAGTCAGGGTGAAACTACATCGGGAAATTAGTAGGAGGAACCTGGGTAAGGTTATAAGAGGGAACCTGGGTAAGGTAACTTCGGATTAAGTCTGTGTAAAACTTCAGGAGGAACCTGGGTAAGGTTGCTTTGGGATTAGTCCATGTAGGGCTATGGGAAGGAACCTGGATTATAGGGTTACTTCGTGATGATTTCTTGTGAAACTTTATTTGGAAATGTATGAGATTTTTCAAGATAAGCCCGTGTGAAGCCGCATTTAGGAGAAACCCGTGTAAGATTGCTTCATGACGAACCCGTGTAAAGATGTATTTAGTCGCGCAGATAATTACTCTGTTTAGTTTCAGGAGCTAATCTTGGACCTGTTGGAAATTGTTGATGATAACCATCTTTCCTGAAAAGGTACAAGATTAATTATATATGATGCATGAAGTGCATTGTATGATGACGCTCTCAAAATAAATGAGATTATGCTGTATGCAATATGTGTGCGCATGTCATGATGTATGAAAATGAAATGTTATTGTGACACGTCCGAGTCTGGGAAAATCCCTGACCACTGCTGGAGAGTATTGGAAATTGAATTCCTGACCGTCGTAGAAAAAGTGGTTCTTCTGCTTCCGCTGGTGATGGTAAACAGAGATGACTATGCTGGGGATTTGATCCTTGTTTACGGATATTCTGCCGAAAAGAGACTTTGCTTGAGAATAACTCTGTGAGGGAATATCTATGTGAGGGAATATCTCTGTGAGAGAGGAGATGCTTTGCTGGAAGATTTTGCCGAGTCGGATAAGTAAACTCTTCTGGGGGATGAACTTCCGTAGCTGGAGGAATAAACTCTATTGGGGATTGAGCTTTTGTATTCAGAGAAACAAACTCTTCTTGGGAGACAAATTTATGAACCGTTTGCGATTATAAAATTTGGCTGGGGAGTGTAGACGTCGGCTCTTTGAAGGAGCTTTGGTGGGGAACGTGGATCCTGTTTGGGGAAGCCGATGTCAAAGCTTTAGTTTCCCCTACTCTGTGGGGAGTGTAGATGTCACTAGGACGCATGCTGAGGATACGACAACGACTTTGCATCAGGACTTTTCTTCCCCTATACTTGCTGGAGAGAGTACCTGCAGAGGCTTTGTGGATAGCTTGAGTGTTATCCCAACTCATGAGGTGCTTGGTAACTGGCGATGGGAATGATAAGCCTTCTACCGATAGGTAAGTGACAAGATGACTATATATAGTCGTATGCTTTGATCCCTAACTTTTTCCTGGACCTCCCTTTCGAGTTTTCAATCCACCGGGATACCCTTTTTTGCTCATGCCGCCTTTTCAGGTTTTCGACTTGTCGGGTGTACAGTTTTTTCCCCGTATGTATATCCCTAACTTTTTCCCGAACCCTTTTTGGTTCACCGGGATTCCCTTATTTTTGCCTAGGCCATTCAACCTAGCGGGTCTCTTTCATGCGTGGTCTCTTCCGACTATGTCCATGTTCACCGGGTACGGAGAATTGTCACTGTCTATAGTAGTGTTGTGGTACTGTCAAAAAATGTTTTCTTGACGGCACATGATTCATTGCTCGAATGCGTGCATAATGCCCCAAGTGATTCAAATGGAGATCTGCCCCTGGTTATTTGGCACTCTTGGAGAGATTGCCCCAAGTGTATTAGACATCATGCCCCTTGTTTATGGAAGACCTATTGTTGGAAGTGTCTTTCCCGCTGAGGTGATTCTGTCCATTGAGAGAATGTATATTCATTGAATATCCATTGTACGAATTTCTCTGCTGTCAAACAACTAGTCATATGCAAACAATGTCATTTAAAGAATGCAAAACTCATGTCTGTCTTGAAATTTTTTTGAAAAAGTGTTTTGTGTATTAAAACAAAATTTGCGAGAATGTGACATCAACTCAAGATTCGTAAGAAGTCCTACAAGAGTCAAGATACCATTGTAACAATATGATCTCAAACTAACCCATGCTTTAGCTAGGACTTTTAAGGGTTATAACGTGGCCTAGTTCACGGTTTAAGAAACAAAGGATAAAGGCTCAAAATATATTTGTACCCACCCGTTCTTCGTGATGTCCTTCAGTCCTATCCTTAGTTAATTGCGCGTTTAGAATTCCAGTTGAGTCCTGGAGTACTGTCCTTAGTGTTTCGGTGATGGTTCGGATACTGAAAGTTCATTTTGAATAGGCAGTCATCCTTTTTTGTTGAGGGTTTGTAGGACCTCTTTCTTTTTTGATTTTGTTATCCCTTCTTTTACCTGAACTGTTTCTTTTATGATTACTGTCAGCGGGATGCCCCCGTTTTTTTCTTAAGTCTCCTTCATAGGTTTTGACTTAACGAGCTTTTATTTCGAGAGATAATGACTGCATGTCTTGATGATTACGCGGAACCATCACCATATTTTGATTTGGAAGGACGTCTTCGAGGCCATGCATTGTGTGCAAAGCGGAAGATTGCGACTTGAATGCGCCTCTGAATTAACTGAGAAAACTACCCTGCCCTAGGTTATGATTAAGGGTTTTAATTTGTGTGAAAGAAAAACTCCTACTTCTTTGCCCCAAAGGGGTTAACTAGGGATTATCTTCCTTATAACTCCATTGTTTGGGATTTGAAACAATGCCTGTACATCGTTAGCGGGGTCTGTTCAAAAGCATACTGTAGATATTGCGATATCATTTTCGTCATCCTCCCTCTAAGACTTATAGTTTTTAATCGAGAGTTGAATATCACGAAAAGGAAGTATAAAGCAATTTAAGCATAGTGAAAACAGATTAATTCAAGACAAACATGTGTAATGCATTAATGAAATAACAAAGTTTTGACATGACAATAATTGTTCGAATAAGCAAAGAAAATACAACTTGAGAATTAAATGAACAAAAATGCTTCCAATTCTAGCCATGTTTTGGAAAGGGAGCAGTGATCACGTTGGGAGTCTCAGGAGGGTCGAATTCGATCTCCTTGGTGTCAATCATGTTTTGAATCTTGTATTTCAGCCCCCAACAATCGTTTGTATCGTGCCCCGGGCTGCCAGAATGATAAGCACACCTTGCATCTGGATTATAGTTAGGAGAGGAAGTCCTAGGGTTCGGATGAGGGTTTATCATCGTAATCAGATTCATCTTCAACATGTGTTGTAATGCTTGTGACAATGGCATGTTAAGTTGGGTGAACTGCCTTTGAGGTCTTTCCGCCCTTGACTGATTGTTTCGTTGTTGTGGTCGTTGTGCGCGTGCCGAATTAGAGACTAACACTGCCCCCATAGATTGGTGGTAGTCTGCCTTACTACACCCCTTCTGGCCGTGCACAACATTGGCTTCCCTCTTTCCACCAAATGACTTCTTCTCTATACTCGAAGAGGTGTTTTTATGGATCTTCCCACTCCGGATCCCCGCTTCTACCCCTTCTCCAGTCAATATCAGCTCAGTGAAACCAGCTGAGGAGCTACCAATCAAGTAATTGAAGAATGGACCGGATAGCATCCCAAGAAACATGTCAACCAACTCCGTATCAGATAAAAGGGGTTGGACTCTCCACTTCTGCGCATAGTCCTTGAAACCTTCGCTGGCATCCATGGACATACTCTGGAGTTGAGTACGAGTAGGGGCAAGTTCAATGTTATATTGATACTGCTTGTCAAAAGCAGCAGCCAAATCCTCTCAGTTGCGGATATTGGTTCCCTCCAGCTGATAGAACCACTCAAGCAGAGTCCCGGACAAACTGTCCTGAAAGAAATGGACCCACAAGTTCCTATCAGTAGTGTGAGGCTGAATCTTCCCACATAGGAACAGAGATGAAGCTTGGGACAAGACACCCTGTGATACGGTGGGAGAACTGACTTGATTGTTTTGCGTTTTATCGCAAATGTTGCGGTTAGCAAGAGTCGCCACTGATTTTTCTTTTATCCAAAAAGGAAAGGTAAAAAAGCACAGGAAAGACCTTTGATATTATTTCTTGAGTTCGGGGGGTAGATTATGAAACGGGAAGGTATTAGCACCCTTTTCATCCATGGTTTTCCATGGGCTCTTAGTTACTTGCTAGATCACTTGCTTTTGTTTGAAATTGTGTTTTGTGTGGTTTTGAAAGTATTTTATAAAAGAGGCCATCGTTTAGGCAATCTTTGTAATGATTCTCGTTCGTGAGAATGTATACAAAGATGTTTGTCTTTTTTTGAAAATGTTTTCAATTTTGTAAGATGTTTTGAAATGTGCGTGTTTGTTTTGAAAATAGCAAGTGCATTTGTTTTGAAATAGAGCAAGTAATTAGGAGCAATCTACCTACTCAAAAATATTTCTTGTTCATTTTCTTTTCCTTTGACATTGTTGTCTTACCATTGATTTGGTAAGCAACCCTATCTTTGGATGTAAACGGGGCGGGCGTGGGTCATCGTATAACCATTGTGATCGGTGGAAATAGAACTGACTGTTTTTTAAGCTGGTTCGCGAAATGTCGCGGTAAGCAAGAGTCGCCACCATCTTTTATGTTCTCCAACATGGAAAGGACAAAAGCACAGCAAAATTCCTTCTTTGAGAATGTTTCTCGGTTTGGGAGGTAGATTTATAGAAAGGGAAGGTGTTAGCATCCTTTCTATCCGTGGTTATCCACAGGCTCTTAGGTACTTGCTCTTATGTTTTCAAAAGATGTTTGCTTTTCAAGTGTGTGTGGGTTTTGAAAAAGTTCGTTTGAAAAACTTCTAAGTAACTCTTGTATAAGTCCTCAAGAGTGTATGAAGTGTTTTGTTTGAAAACTTTTTGAAAGTGTGGGGTGCGAAAAGTATTTTTGTTTGTTTAAGAGAGCAAGTACCCAGGAGAATCTACCTACTCTAAGGAATTAGGCTGTGTAAGAGTCCTTTAGATAATGCTATCTCACCATTGAGAGGTAGGTAGCACCATCATTGGAGGTGTTCGGGTCAATTCGATTAAGGGAAAATATGGTCACCGAAGCAATAGTAGGACACCTTAGAAGTAACCCTAATGTCCTAGATCCTTTTTATCCGAGGCAACCATTTCGAGGCAACTGGATCTTAGACAGGAGGGCGACCTCTAAGACACCCTATACTTGATGACCACGTTTGAGGCAACGAGTGAGGCGTACCCTAGGAGTGGCATGTGCATGTGTGTTGTTTTTCAGTTAATGCTTATCTTTGATCATGTTATTTGTGAGCTACGGATTGATTTTATTTGTCATTCAGTCTTGCATGCATTTTAACAGTTAAGAGTGCGGAAAATAAAGTGCGGAAATATGAATCTACGCTATTACAAGGCGCAGGTCTATACATCGCCAAAAACATAACCCGTTTTGGAAAATAAATGCGGAAAGTAAATAAAAGCGGTAAACCTAATTACTATTACATCCTTTGAGCAGATACATACATAATCAAGAATAATGATAATGCGCGAAAGAAATTAAATCAGGACGTCCTAGGGTTTTGACCCTTTTGAGAAATAAAGAAATTTTTAGTCCCTTTTTGCAATTAATTGAACATTAAACCTAGTACTAATTAATTATTTAATTAAAAAAGATTTTTTTTTTTTGTGTTTTATGTTTTTAATGAAAATATAAAATAAAAGGAATTAAAATTAAAAGTTAAAACCTAATTCTAAGTTTATTTTATTTATTGTAAAAAAGTTAAAATTAGACCTAATTTAAACTAAGTTAATTAATTAGAGTTTATTTACAAAAAAAAAAAATAATTAATAAATAATGAATAATAAAAATATTTAATATTTTAGGCTTCTGATTTTTATTATAAAAAATAATTTGTTAGTTAATAATAATAATACTAGTAATTAAAAGAATTAAAAGGAAAAGAAAATAAGAAAAAGAAATAGAAACCAGGGGGGGTTGTTGGACCCAAGTGGATGTTTTGAAGAAGCAATTCTGGCCCATTTGTTGGCCAGCACATTGACTTTTGGAAATTGGCTAGGGCACGTTGACTAGGGAGCATGGTGTTCATCCATCCCTGGCCTTTGGATCTGCCTGTTGAGACACTTGACATGCTGATCTGTGAGGGTATATGGTGGAATCCTGGACAAGCGTTGCATGTGAAGATGTTATGAAAAATAATTAACAAGCGTTTGGGGGACCTGGGAATCGAACCCAGGTCCCAGTAGTTACCAAGCACGTCATCAACCACCAAGCCACTGCATTGTCTTTGTTAATATAATATGCAATGAATATAATATTTAAAACATAACAACTATCCTGGAAAGATAAAAAAACGTGCGTTCCATTTGAACCAGCCAATGGTGTATTACCACGTCTTCGTCTTCTTCATGAAACCTGCATAAAACATATCAAATAGAGGGGGTTTTTAACCCCCACAAAATGCAACCACAGAAAATAGAGATTAGGCGTACAGTACATATAAAAAGGGCGCGATGGTTGGGTTGAGTTCGTATGGCCTTGACGAATTCAACCATATGCGTTATGAGGTCCAATTTTGCTCATGCTGTAAAGCCCCAATTGAGAGCTTCAAAAACCCTAGAATTCAACAATGGTGGTTTACGTTTCAGGACGCCATAATGCAATTCAATCACACTAATAGCTTCATATGAGTCCTATAAACACAACACAATCAATAAAAGATGTTAAAAATGCATGAATCGATGGTTATGATTTTGAAAAAAAGTGGTAAACCGTATGACTGTGTAGAACGATTCTTTGAGTGTTAAGGCTTGTTTGTGATTGCTATGCGTTCCTGAGTATCCCAGCAAGGTGTTGGAATCAAGAAAAAGGTTTGAATTGGCCTGGAAGGTTGAATTCAAATTTCAGTTTTCTTTGAATTTTTTCAAGGTGGTAATGGTTCTTGCAGCAGCTTTTGCACGTGAATGAATTTAGGTTTAGCTTCAGTATTTGTATTGGAATGAATTAGGTTAAATCTTTTGTCCAAGAATCCATGGAATAATGTTTTGCATCTTTGATTTCCAATCAAATATTTTTGCATCTTTTGATTGAGAAAACTTGCTAAAATTGGATGATTTTGTCTCCTTGATTGATACATGAAATCTTCAGCATGTGTTGAGTTTATTTGCATCACAAAAAGATTTAAAAACCATATCTTTTGAATTTTCCTACAATTAAAATCAATTAAATGAATTAATATTAATAAAAATTCAATTAATTAATTAAAAATAATAAAATAAATCAATTTAAGCTTAATGGGTCGTGCATAGGACTTGGGCAATGTTTCAAGAAAGAATTTGAGGCCCATTAGCAAAAATGAGGTGTTTTAGGCAAAGTTGACTTTTATAAATTCCCAAAAATTTCCCAACTTCTCCAATGCATATCTTGCTCAATTTTGATCCTATGAACATGTTCTTGGACATTTTGGAAAGGTCTTGAAGTCCTCTAACCAATGACTTTGGTCCCATGTCATTTGGATTTACCAATCTCAAGTTATGGACTTTGACTTAAAGTGCCTTTTTGTTGACTTTTGAAATTGACCTATAATGTAGAAATTGATAACTTTTTGTGAGAGGATTTATTGGACTTGGAATGTGAAGATGAGTTGTAGGAAATGTCATCCCCTTCAAAATGAGAATTGGATGGTATTTTTCTGATGAACCATGAAAAAGTTATGCATTGGTCAAGTTGCAGTTGACTTTTCAACTGTCCAAAAATATCAACTTTTGCATCTTTGATGATTTTTGAGCCATTCTTGTGGAATCATGGTCAAGTTTTGATCAAATGATGATTGTGGCTTCAAAATAAGATTTTGACCAAAAATTTGACTTTTGTCTGTAAAATGACCATTTTGCCCCTGCAGTTGATTGTGAACCAAATAGGGCTTTTGACTGTGCAACTTGATGTTGTGAGTCTTGAGACTTGACATGTAGATGATTGGCAATGTATATAGGCCTATGGGACTTGATTGAGCCCTTGAAAACCTCAAATTCTTTGCAAGAACCAAAACCCTAATTTTGACTGTGTTAGGAGGCAATTGGACTGTGCAACCCTTGAGAGATTTTGAACCATTTGAAGGTTGATCTTGACAAATCTTGAAGAATATGGGAGGGCAAATTTTGGGGTACAACAGTTGCCCCTGTTCAATCTTCTTAGACCTGAGGATGTAGATTGGCTTGCGTGCCTTTCGTGATCCGAAGGTGGAAGATGATTGAACACTAAAGTGCCCAGAAATTTGCACTCGCATAGTGGAGTATTAGCAATGTGATGTCGGGAATGGGATTACAGATGCCATTTGGATAGATGATGGATAGGAGTATGGGCTTATAGATGCCATCTGGAGATGTGGCAGAACCTTGTCGGGAATGGGCTTATAGATGCCATTTGGAGGTGTCGATCGCGTAAGAGATTCCCTAGCGAGAACTTGCGTACCTGAGAAAGAAAGATAATTACCTGACCTGTTACAGGGGTTGATTTTCAAACTCTTCATGTAGATATGCCCTGGAGACGTGCCCTGGCTGGATACAGGTATCGAATCTCTAAACTCTTCATGCAGATATGCCCTGGCTAGATACAGGTATCGAATCTATAATTAGTTGCTCACAGATGTGCCCTGGCTAGATACAGGAATCGAATCCGGAATTTCAAAAGGTTGCTTACAGACGTGCCCTGGCTGGATACAGGTATCGAATCTCTAAACTCTTCATGCAGATATGCCCTGGCTAGATACAGGTATCGAATCTACAATTAGTTGCTCACAGATGTGCCCTGGCTAGATACAGGAATCGAATCCGGAATTTCAAAAGGTTGCTTACAGACGTGCCCTGGCTGGATACAGGTATCGAATCTCTAAACTCTTCATGCATATATGCCCTGGCTAGATACAGGTATCGAATCTACAATTAGTTGCTCACAGATATGCCATGACTGGATACAGGCATCGAATCTGGAATTAGTCGTCTACAGATATGCCCTGGCTGGATACAGGAATCGAATCTCTAAACTCTTCATGCAGACATGCCCTGGCTGGATACAGGTGTCGAATCTACAATCAGTTACTCACAGATATGCCCTGGCTAGATACAGGAATCGAATCTGGAATTGGTCATCTACAGATATGCCCTGGCTGGATACAGGAATCGAATCTCTAAACTCTTCATGCAGATATGCCCTGTCTAGATACAGGTATCGAATCTACAATCAATTACTCACAGACATGCCCTGGCTAGATACAGGAATCGAATCTGGAATTGGTCGTCTACAGATATGCCCTGGCTGGATACAGGAATCGAATCTCTAAACTCTTCATGCAGACATACCCTGGCTGGATACAGGTGTCGAATCTACAATCAGTTACTCACAGATATGCCCTGGCTGGATACAGGAATCAAATCTGGAATTGGTCGTCTACAGATATGCCCTGGCTGGATACAAGAATCGAATCTCTAAACTCTTCATGCAGATATGCCCTGGCTAGATACAGGTATCGAATCTACAATCAATTACTCACAAACATGCCCTGGCTAGATACAGGAATCGAATCTGGAATTGGTCGTCTACAGATATGCCCTGGCTGGATACAGGAATCGAATCTCTAAACTCTTCATGCAGACATGCCCTGGCTGGATACAGGTGTCGAATCTACAATCAGTTACTCACAGATATGCCCTGGCTGGATACAGGAATCGAATCTGGAATTGGTCGTCTACAGATATGCCCTGGCTGGATACAGGAATCGAATCTCTAAACTCTTCATGCAGATATGCCCTGGCTAGATACAGGTATCGAATCTACAATCAATTACTCACAGACATGCCCTGGCTAGATATAGGAATCGAATCTTAAATTGGTCGTCTACAGATATGCCCTGGATGGATACAGGAATGAATCTCTAAACTCTTCATGCAGACATGCCTTGGCTGGATACAGGTGTCGAATCTACAATCAGTTACTCACAGATATGCCCTGGCTGGATACAAGAATCGAATCTGGAATTGGTTGTCTACAGATATGCCCTGGCTGGATACAGGAATCGAATCTCTAAACTCTTCATGCAGACATGCCCTGGCTGGATACAGGTATCGAATCTACAATCAATTACTCACAGACATGCCCTGGCTAGATACATGAATCGAATCTGGAATTGGTCGTCTACAGATATGCCCTGGCTGGATACAGGAATCGAATCTCTAAACTCTACATACAGACATGCCCTGGCTGGATACAGGTGTCGAATATGCAATCAGTTACTCACAGATATGCCCTGGCTGGATACAGGTATCGAATCTGGAACTACGAAAGTTGATGGTAATATCTTTTGATTGACCTTTTCCTGAAAAGGTAAAACATTAGTTATATGTAATGTCATGATGTATGAGATGCATGATGTCATGATGTTCTCAAGAATAAATGAGATTGTGTGATGTGATGCGTATATGCATGCATTATGTATGTAAATGTTTATGAATTGTATTTTTGTCTAGGAAAATAAATCCTAGACGGATGCCGGGAAGTTTGTTAAATCCTGGGCTGATGTTTGAAGAGTAGAGCTCTTCGTTTCCGCTGGGGAAGGTGATTGCAAGAATAAACCGGTAGGAGAAGATGACTCCGTTGGGGAATAAACTTGTTGAAGAGATTACTCTGCGGGGAATTACTCTGTGGGAAGAGATACTTCGCTGAGGTTTTGATGAAAACTCCGCTGGGGATTCCATTGATAAGTTATGTTTGGGAATGTGATGAACTCCGCTGGGGAATAGGAAGAACTTCGCCGAGGACGATCTTTCCGAGGTAATTAGCTGAGGATAACCCAGTTATAAGCTCTGGTGGGGAATAACCTTTGAACATGGTCGGGGAGAGATACGTTGGTACTCTGCAGGGGACAAGCTTCCAGAATCTACTGGGGATAAGCTTCCAGAATCTACTGGGGATAAGCTTCCAGAATTTACTGGGGATAAGCTTCAACTCTCCTGGGGAAACTTTCGGACTGTACTGGGGAAGTGGCTCCACTGGGGTGTCTGGTATTCCGCCGAGGAACAATCTTATATTAAGACTGTCGGGGATGCTTGTAGAGGAATGTCCGTATACTCCGCTGGGGAATGTTGAGATCTTCTGGGGATACCCAACTTCCTTAAGGCTGACAGTAGGCTAACTCTGCTTTGGGGAGAGTATTGCTGACTTGCTGGGGATACTGTGCCTTTTCGGGGCTGATGGGAGACCAACTCTGCTTGGGGAGAGTATTGCTGAAACCTGTCTTACTCTGCGGGGAGTGGAGGTATCTGGGTTACATTCCTCAACCGAACTTACCTTGGTACCTTGGTGGACAGAGCAACTAGATCGCTTAGACAACTCATTATTGCCCCTGTTTCTAATGTCACCTGTAATTAATCCTTTGTTTCGCATGCAAGTATTTATGAGTTAACAATCAGTGTCAAATGCATATATCAAAAACGAACATTGGACGTTCTTTGCAAGACAAAACAGAAAAAGGAAAAATAATTGGCAATTTGTCTGGAAAAGTGGATTTGTATTGATTTTGAAATTTGCCTGTAAATAGGCGTTTTACGTACAAGAGGCTGACATCCTAGTAAGAGAACGCCGCCGAACAACAGAGTTTATACAATTTTGTGAAAAAGGAAAACAAAACAGCTATGTGAACAATCTCACTGGGTTCCCACTCTGCTATCGCCTTTATGTCTTCAAGCGTCTCATCACTTTGCTGCTTAGTTGAAGATGAAGTTGACTGATTGATGCCGTCTGAACCTGATAGTTGATACCGAATTCTGGATGTAAGGTGATCCAATGAGACATAGTATTACGCTTCATCCCTAACTTTTGCCTGGACCGCCCTTTCGGGTTTTCAGTCCACAGGGATACCCATTTTTGCCCAAGCCGCCTTTTCAGGTTTTCGACTTGCCGGGTGTACAGATTTTTTTTCATTTCATCCCTTATTTTTGCCCGAACCCTTTTGGTTCGTCGGGAAGCCCTTATTTTTGCCTAGGTGTGTCAACCTAGCGGGTCTTTTATTCATGCGTAGTATCTTTTTACTATGTCTGCATTGGCGGGGTGAGGAAGGTCGTCACCGTCCATGGTGGTTAGAATCATAGCCCCTCCTGAGAAGATGTTCTTAACCACAAATGGCCCTTCGTACGTAGGGGTCCATTTGCCTCTGGGATCACTTTGAGGAAGAATGATGCGCTTGATTACCAGGTCTCCGACTTGATACTCTTGTCGTCTGACTTTCTTGTTAAATGCCCTGATCATCCGTTTTTGGTACGTCTGACCATGACAAATAGCAGTAAGTCTCTTTTCGTCAATCAGGTTTAATTGATCAAGTCGAGTCTGGATCCAGTCATCTTCGCTCAAATCTTCATCCTTCATTATCCGGAGAGAGGGTATCTAGACTTCAATAGGCAAGACTGCCTCCATGCCATAGACCAAGGAAAAGGGAGTTGCCCCTGTTGACGTCCGTGCTGAGGTACGGTACCCATGAAGAGCAAACGGTAACATCTCGTGCCAATCTTTGTAGGTCACTGTCATCTTCTGCACAATCTTCTTGGTGTTTTTATTAGCTGCTTCTACAGCCCCATTCACCTTCGGCTGGTAGGGAGAAGAGTTGTGGTGTTGTATCTTGAATTGCTCGCAGAGCTCAGTGATCATCTTGTTGTTAAGATTGGTACCATTACCTGTAATGATCCTTTCTGGGACGCTGTATCGACAGATCAGGTTATGCCGAATGAACCGTGCCACAACGTTCTTGGTTACAGTAGCATAGGAAGCTGCTTCAACCCACTTTGTGAAGTAATCAATCGCTATCAGGATGAAGCGATGCCCGTTGGATGCCGTAGGTCTGATATCGCCGATCATATCAATGCCCCACATTGCAAACGACCAAGGTGCTGTCAAGATGTTCAGAGGAACTGGAGGAATGTGCACCTTATCAGCATAAATCTGGCACTTATGACACGTCCGAGAATGTTGGTAACAGTCAGCTTCCATTGTGGACCAGAAATATCCTGCCCGAAGGATTTTCTTTGCCATAGTATGTCGACTGGAATGTGTTCCGAAGGTACCTTCATGTAGCTCTGCCATGATCCTTTCTGCTTCAGTCTTATCCACACAACGCAGTAAGGTTGAATCATGGTTTCGCTTGTACAGAATGCCGTTGTTGAGGAAGAATTTTGCCGCGAACCTTCTTAGAAACTTCTTGTCATTAACCGATGCACCCTCGGGGTATTCTTGAGCTTCCAAGTACCTCTTCACTTCATGATACCAAGGTTTTTCAGTTACCTCTCCAGCCTCAAGATCACAACAATATGCAGGTTCATCCAGTTTCCAAATGATGATCCGGGGAGCCTCGTTGTCCCATTTGACTTTGAACATAGAAGACATCGTAGCCAGCGCGTCCTCCAACTGATTCTCCTCTCTTGGGAAGTGTTCAAAAGTTATCTTCGTGAAATGGGGGATCAATGTCAACACATACTCTTTGTAAGGAATAAGATTTGGGTGTTTCGTATCCCACTCGCCTTTGATCTGGCTGATCACGAGAGCGGAATCTCCGAAGACACTCAGAAACTTGATCCTTAAATCAATTGCGGCTTGAAGACCCATGATGCACGCTTCATACTCCGCCATGTTGTTGGTGCAGTTGAAACATAGCCGGGCAGTAAGTGGAGTATGAGTGCCTTTAGGGGATATGATCACAACGCCAATACCGTTACCCAAAGCGTTCGAGGCTCCATCAAAGTGCATAGACCATCAGGATCCTTCCTCAGGTCCTTCATCCGGTCCAGGTACTTCACAATCAGTCACTACCATGATGTTTTCGTCTGGAAATTCAAAGTTCATCGACTGGTAATCATCCACTGCCTTGTGTGCCAAATGGTCTGCCAATACACTTCCTTTGATTGCTTTCTGAGTCGTGTACTGGATGTCGTATTCTGTCAAGATCATCTGCCATCTTGCTATTCTCCTGGACAGAGCAGGCTTTTCGAATATGTACTTGATAAGATCCATTTTAGAAATCAATAGAGTAGTGTGAGTCAACATATACTGTCTCAGCCGGCGAGCAGCCCATACCAAAGCGCAGCAAGTTTTCTCGAGCAGTGAGTATCGGGTCTCACAATCGGTAAAATTTTTGCTAAGGTAATAAATGGCGTGCTCTTTTCGGCCAGACTCGTCATGCTGCCCCATCACACACCCCATTGAGCTGTCAAGTACTGTCAAGTATAATATTAGAGGTCTCCCTTCAACCGGTGGCATAAGAATGGGTGGTTCTTGGAGATACTCTTTGATTCTGTCGAAATCGGCCTGACATTCATCGTTCCAACGTACTACTTGATCTTTCTTCAGTAGCTTGAAGATTGGTTCACAGGTAGCAATTAGATGTGAGATGAATCGGGCAATGTAGTTCAGACGTCCTAGAAAGCCTCTGACTTCTTTCTCTGTCTTTGGAGTTGGCATTTCTTGTATGGCTTTCACCTTGGCAGGGTCCACTTGAATACCTTTGTCACTTACGACGAAGCCTAGCAATTTTCCAGATCTCACCCCAAAGGTGCACTTGTTCGGGTTCAACCTCAGCTTATACAACTTCAGACGGTCAAACAGCTTCTGTAGATGGTCAAGGTGTTCCTCCTCAGTTTGGGACCTTGCAATCATATCGTCGACATATACTTCTATCTCATGATGGATCATGTCATGAAATAAAGCAACCATGGCACGTTGGTAGGTTGCCCCAGCTTTTTTCAACCCAAAAGACATGACCTTGTAGCAAAAGGTACCCCACTGAGTAACAAAAGTGGTCTTCTCCATGTCTTCTGGAGCCATCTTGATTTGGTTATAACCAGAGAACCCGTCCATGAAGGAGAATACCTTATGCTGAGCAGTATTGTCAACCAGAACGTCGATATGAGGCAGAGGGAAATCATCCTTAGGGCTGGCCCTGTTCAAATCCCTGTAATCAACACACATTCGGACCTTACCGTCCTTCTTCGGCACTGGAACCACGTTGGCAACCCACTGAGGGTAAGAAGTCACTGCTAGAAAACCGGCGTCAAATTGTTTCATAACCTCAGCTTTGATTTTCTCGGACATCTCTGGAAGCATACGGCGGACCTTCTGTTTAACGGGAGGACAGTCTTCCTTGGTAGGCAGGTGATGAACCACAATGTCAGTATCCAACCCAGGCATGTCTTCGTAAGACCAGGCAAAGATTTCCACATAATCATGCAACATCTGAATTAACCTTTATTTCACACTAGCCTCCAGATTGACACCAATCTTGACTTCCTTTCTATCTGTCTCAGTACCCAGATTCACCGTTTCCACTGGCTCTTCATGTGGCTGAATGGCCCTCTCTTCCTAGAGTAGCAGTCTTGCAAGCTCACCAGGCACTTCACAATCATCTTCACCTTCGTCTTCGGCTAAGTTGATCGGATTTTCAAAGTCATAACTGGCAGTAGCAAAGTCGTCACCAGTGAGATCCAGAGTGGATTGGAACCTGTATAGGTGAGTGTGTGTAAATATAGCTGTTTTGCAATATATAAAGAAAGAAAGGGAGCGCAAGATTTGAAATGCGAAAAACGTCTAATGCTTTTATTCATGATATATGAAAGTGACAAATAATAAGCCCTCACAAATGAAGCCACGGTGCCCCGGGTAAGACACCGGGCCGTAAAGTTTCAAATTATTGTTCGTTACAAATTCAAAACAAAAGAGTTCATTACTGAGTAACAAAAGTAACAGGTACGAAGTCTTTCGCAGTCCAGTTGCTTGGTCCGCCGTCGGTCGTTGGGTTGATCCAGCTGTCGAACTCAGATTCCTCCACTTCGTCTTCAATAGCATTCACTCCCGGGTTGGTGATGAACACATGAGGTCTTCCAATCCTTGCTTTACGAATAGCCCTCTGAGCTTCTGCAGTGAAACCCAAACCAAACTTGTCAGTCTTCGGAGTGAAATCTAGAAGTCGGCCCCAGTTTGCACACTCACCCTTCTCAACCACAGCCCGGGCATCCTTCAAGGAAGCCATCTTCAAAGGAGAGTCTTCTTCAGTCACAGTCTCTGCTGACGCCAATGTCTGAGGCACCTCTTCAAAGTGTTGAAAGGGGGTTTCAATGAATTCCCCATCCATCTCTATGTACCGGAACGAGTTGAGGTGGCTGACCATGTATTCTTCTTCCCCCTGCACTGTCACAATTTCCCTCTGACCGGGTATTTAAGCTTCTGATGTAATGTGGAGGTCATAGCTCCGGCCTTGTGGATCCAAGGACGACCCAACAAACAAGAATAGGATGGACGGATGTCCATCACATAGAACGTTGAATCAAAAACTTGAGAACCAACCCTGATTGGAATGTCAACTTCACCATGTACCATCCTTTTGGACCCGTCAAAGGCCCGGACAACAATGTTACTTGGCTTGATCTCTAAACCCTCACAATCCAACCTGTCTAAAGCTTTCTTGGGCAATACATTCAACGAAGAACCGGTGTCTACCAATACATGGGCAAGAGTAGTGCCCCTGCATTTAATAGAGACATGCAGGGCATCGTTATGGTTCTTTCTCTTGGCAGTCAGATTGGCGTCAGAGAAACCCAACCCATTATCAGCAGTCAAGTTGGCCACACAATCAGTGAATTGATCAGCAGACGTTTCTTGTGGCACATGGGCCGTCTTCAGGAAGGAGATCAGAGCCTTGGCGTGGGCCTCTGAACACAACAACAATGATAGCATGGAAATCTTAGAGGGGGTGTGCCCCAGCTGCTCAACTACGTTGAAATCACTCTTCTTGATAATCTTGAGGATCTCTTCCATCTCTTGCTGGGAAGCCTCAACAGTGGTTGTCTTTGGTGCCTCCGTCCGGGCAGGCATATCAGTAGAAATCCCTTTGCCCCGAGCGTCAGATGACTCGGCAGCAGGGGTAGAAACAGGAACTTGATCAGGAAGGGAAACAGGCACACTGGCAGGTGTGATGATAAGAGGTCTCTGGATAGCTGGAGGTGCAATATCTGGTGAAAAGAGCCTACCACTACGAGTGACTTTGGCAGGCCCGGTGATGTTGCTGACACCGGTACTGGTATCAAACTCTTGCTTTACTCCAAGAACATAAACATCTGCCCCATAGTGCCAAGGGACAACTTTGTCATATTTATAGGGGAGGGGCCCCGGAACGGTGATAATGATAGGTGCAATCTTGTGAACAGGCATGATTTTGACAAGCTTCTTTGAGGGAGCCTTAGGAGGGTTATTGAAATTGGTGACAATAGAAACTTCTTCAGTAGGGACAGCAGGAACAGCAATCTTCTTGAACAAAATCTCTTTGCTATCCATCAGGTTTGGACGCCTGATTTCAGCAACGGACAACCAGCAGGTGAAACAGAACACAGAAGGCAACCTTTACTACATCCCTGAAATAAACCGGCCAGCAACAAGTTCCTTTTGACGGTCAATAAAGGAGTAACAATCTCTTCCACGGAGGCCACATATAGGTCTTCTTCCACAACATTCACTCCATGCTGGGGCATGAGAGCAGTCACAACATTGGGCCTTTCGGGCGCCTTGAACTGTATTTCTTTAGCATCAATAAGGTCCTGAACCTTATTCCTTAGAGTCCAACAATCATCAGTAGAATGCCCCGGGCTATCAGAGTGATAAGCGCAACGGGCGTTGGGATTGTACTTCGGAGATGTTGTGTTCACCACCTTCGGAGCTTCTTTAACAGTTACTAGATTGGTTGACAGCAATTGCGGCAATATCTGAGAGAGGGTCATACTGAGCCGAGTGTACTGCCTTTTGGGTCTCTCGCCTCTTGGTTGGTTATATTGCTGAGGAGCAGCAGCAAGCTTAGAAATAACCACCGCGTTGACAGCTTGGCGGCGTTCCGGTTTGTTCTGTCTTCTGGGACCATAAACAACACTAGCTTCCTTCTTGAAGGGCTTCTTTTCAGTACTCGAGGAGGCACCTTTCTCTATCTTCCCCGATTTGATACCGGCTTCTATCCTCTCACCAGTCAGGATCAGGTCTGTAAACCCAGCAGAGGAATTACCAATCAGGTGATTAAAGAATGGACCAGACAGGGTCCCCAAGAACATGTCCACGAGTTCACGGTCAGTCAACGGTGGCTGCACCCTGCCAGCCAGGTCTCTCCACTTCTGCGCGTACTCCTTAAAATCTTCACCCATCCCAAGTGACATACCCTGGAGTTGGGTACGCGTGGGAGCGAGGTCAGAATTATACTGATACTGCTTATAAAAAGCAGTAGCCAAGTCCTCCCAGTTTCGAATACTGGCTCCATCCAGCTGATAGAACCATTCGAGTTGAGCCCCTGAAAGGCTATCCTGGAAGAAATGGATCCATAGGTTCTTGTCTGCAGTGTAAGGTTGGATCTTCCTTACATAAGAACGGAGGTGCAGCTTAGGGCAGGAAGCCCCGTCGTACTTTGCAAAAGAAGGTGCTTTGAACTTGTTTGGGATCACCACCCCAGAAGATAAACCCAGATCTCCAAAATCTAACCCAGGCACCTGTTGAATCTCCATGGCACTCAGATGGTCCTCTAGTTACTTGTACCTGTCTTCAGCGGGATGGTACTGCTCATCATTGAAATCTGTCTCGTTGTCGGAGACCACATGACTAGGAACCCTTCCCCCTTGGGGGCTGTCTTTCCCTATAGAGGAAGTAGCTTGATCAGCCTCGTTTTGCAGTGTATTACCAAACCTTCGTCCGGTGTTAAACAGCACAATCCTCTTCTTCTTCTTTTTCAACAGCAGAGTCTTCAATTCCTCTTGACCTTGGGCTAAGCTCATGACCAGCTCTTGAAACTGGGCGTTCTGGGCCTGGACGGCCTTGATAGCTTGTTCGTTGGATGATTCAGGATTCATGATGACTGCTGAAATAAACAGCGAAGAAGATTAAGCAACCTGTAAGAAAGAGTACCTGTGATGCACATGATGAATGGAATGTGTATGATTTATGTTTTCAAAGATAATCGGGATTCAACTTTGTAAACAAAAAGGAAACACACTTTATTAGGTTTAAACTTTGAACTGTTCAAGAAATTGCCCTTAGGCGTTACATAAATGAAAATAAATACTGAACAGGAAATGAAAGCTGTAAAATAATCATCCAAAGTCCATTAGTGCTCCCATGGCCTCCTCTTCTCAGTACGGATATAGTCATTCAGGACACGCTCGTTCTCCAACTGCTTAGTCAGCTTCTGGATTTTCTGCTCTTGTTCATTGATCCTTTCCCGATAAGAATCCCGTTCTTCTTGTAGTTACGCCCAAGACCTTTTTAGTGTATCAACATCAGTGGGTATCTGAGGAGGGAGTACAGTTGGGGGAACCCCGTCTCTATCAGGAAACTCAAGGATGATAGGCCTGACGACTTCGTATGGCATACCTAACTTCTGAGCACGGATGCGGACCCATCTGTAATAGGATTCCATAGGTAGAGAAGTCTTTGGTCCCAACTCATGTGGTTCAGCTTTGTGAATTCTGTCCCAAGCCTTGATGAATCTACGACGCAGCTCGTCACTATCTACCTGAAACTCAAAATTGATGTGAGGTACCAACATCTCATGAGGCCCTGCTCTTCTGGCTCTTCCAAACTGACGGAGAGCTAAACATGGATTATAAGAGATTCCTCCCTGGGTACCGATCAATGGAACATTAGGATACTCTCTGCAAGGATCAATAACAGCTACTTCATCCAAACCTCTGAGAGTCCAAATGATGTCATTATCAGTGAGAGACATTAACCTATGAGCCCAGCCCCTTCCTTCTTTGTTCTTCAGCACGAACTTAGGGAGGTGCGAAATAAACCACCTCACTAACAAAGGAGCACAACACCACAGAGTTCCCCGTCTTCGGGCAGTACGAGCATAAAGTTGTTGCAGGATATCACCCAAGAGAGTGGTCACAGGGTTCCGAGACATGAAGATCCTTATGGCGTTGACATTGACAAACTTATCAGGATTTGGAAATAGAACCAGACCATAGATTAAGAGATCCAGAATGTCTTCGTACGCCCTGAAGTCTAAGTCATTCCAGAAACTATTAGCCTTACCAATCAGAAACTTAGCCAAAAAGCCCTTAACTCCGCTTCTAGTCACCCAGTTATCCATTACCTCTTTGGTGGTCAAAGGAAGGGTTGCAGCAATCTCCTCAAGCCTAAGAGTCTTTTCTCAACCAGTGAAGGGAATCTGATCCAAGATAGGGATACCAAGCAAATCAGAGAATTCTTCCAGGGTAGGGACCAGCTGGAAGTCTTGAAAGGTGAAGCAATGGTACAGGGGATCATAAAACTGGGTCACGACACTCATCAATTGTTGGTCCCACTTTGAAGTGACTAAACCGAGAAGAGAACCATGCATATGGATGAAGGAAGTAGTATTTGGAATTCTGTCAACCAATTCTTTGAGCAAATCAGGTGGGTGAACAAAGTTGAGCCGGATAGTATTCCTTCGCACATGCATCATAATGTCCTACAAAACAGAGCAAAGATGAAACCCTCTTGTCTTTGAAATAGGTCAGTCCTTATGCAGGATGCATGCAATGGTATGATGTTATGATAAAGCACACCACAAATATTCACAAAGGCAAACATGATAAGGCACACAAGTCACACAAGACAGCCCTTAGAGTTTAGGCCAGCATGAAGTTCAGGTACTACCCTCTTTCAGTTTCGTTGGTTAAGACCTGTCCTATCAAAAGTAACCAGGTTCTAGAGGATCCCAATATCACTGACTACCCTCAATCGGTCATAACTCCAGCGTCACAATCTTTTCTTGCGGCCAGAACCATCGCGAAAGTTTAGCCTCAATGGGTGTAGCATACTGCTACTGTTCCATGGCCAAGTTGGGTCAATATAGGGTTCTAAGGTTGGTTGGTTCTTAATGACTCATCAGAAGACCCATATTCTCCTCGTTGCAACACAAGGGATATCGGTACAGACCAAGGCGTCACACCAACGTAGCCACTGCTTCACCCGTGTCGGTCTACGCCGGACAGGTCCCTCACAGCTTATGCTACCTAAAAGGGTATCCCCAGATCCGGGTTAGGATCTATGAAACTCCGATGCAACCCACAATAATAAAGCAAACAAAACATTCAATTGAAAACATAAGTATGATCTAATCCTAAGGTACACCTCACTTATATACATCCCCAGCAGAGTCGCCTGTTCTATGATCGGTGGAAATAGAACTGACTGTTTTTTAAGCTGGTTCGCGAAATGTCGCGGTAAGCAAGAGTCACCACCGTCTTTTATGTTCTCCAACATGGAAAGGACAAAAGCACATCAAAATTCCTTCTTTGAGAATGTTTCTCGGTTCGGGAGGTAGATTTATAGAAAGGGAAGGTGTTAGCATCCTTTCTATCCGTGGTTATCCACGGGCTCTTAGGTACTTGCTCTTATGTTTTCAAAAGATGTTTGCTTTTCAAGTGTGTGTGGGTTTTGAAAAAGTTAGTTTGAAAAACTTCTAAGTAACTCTTGTATCAATCCTCAAGAGTGTATGAAGTGTTTTGTTTGAAAACTTTTTGAAAGTGTGGGGTGCGAAAAGTATTTTTGTTTGTTTAAGAGAGCAAGTACCCAGGAGAATCTACCTACTCTAAGGAATTAGGCTGTGTAAGAGTCCTTTAGATAGTGCTATCTCACCATTGAGAGGTAGGTAGCACCATCGTTGGAGGTGTTCGGGTCAATTCGATTAAGGGACAATGTGGTCACCGAAGCAATAGTAGGACACCTTAGAAGTAACCCTAATGTCCTAGATCCTTTTTATCCGAGGCAACCGTTTCGAGGCAACTGAATCTTAGACATGAGGGCGACCTCTAAGATACCCTATACTTGATGACCACGTTCGAGGCAACGAGTGAGGCGTACCCTAGGAGTGGCATGTGCATGTGTGTTGTTTTTCAGTTAATGCTTATCTTTGATCATGTTATTTGTGAGCTACAGATTGATTTTATTTGTCATTCAGTCTTGCATGCATTTTAACAGTTAAGAGTGCGGAAAATAAAGTGCGGAAATATGAAT
The DNA here is from genome assembly GCA_948472305.1 of Vicia faba. Lineage (NCBI taxonomy): Eukaryota > Viridiplantae > Streptophyta > Magnoliopsida > Fabales > Fabaceae > Vicia > Vicia faba. The sequence goes on from OX451738.1 coordinate 362,224,377, forward strand.
CTACGCTATTACAAGGCGCAGGTCTATACATCGCCAAAAACATAACCCGTTTTGGAAAATAAATGCGGAAAGTAAATAAAAGCGGTAAACCAAATTACTATTACATCCTTTGAGCAGATACATAAATAATCAAGAATAATGATAATGCGCGAAAGAAATTAAATCAGGACGTCCAAGGGTTTTGATCCTTTTGAGAAATAAAGAAATTTTTAGTCCCTTTTTGCAATTAATTGAACATTAAACCTAGTACTAATTAATTATTTAATTAAAAAAGAAAAAAAAATGTTTTTTGTGTTTTATGTTTTTAATGAAAATAAAAAATAAAAGGAATTAAAATTAAAAGTTAAAACCTAATTCTAAGTTTATTTTATTTATTGTAAAAAAGTTAAAATTAGACCTAATTTAAACTAAGTTAATTAATTAGAGTTTATTTACAAAAAAAATAAATAATTAATAAATAATGAATAATAAAAATATTTAATATTTTAGGCTTCTGATTTTTATTATAAAAAATAATTTGTTAGTTAATAATAATAATACTAGTAATTAAAAGAATTAAAAGGAAAAGAAAATAAGAAAAAGAAATAGAAACCAGGGGGGGTTGATGGACCCAAGTGGAGGTTTTGAAGAAGCAATTCTGGCCCATTTGTTGGCCAGCCCATTGACTTTTGGAAATTGGCTAGGGCACGTTGACTAGGGAGCATGGTGTTCATCCATCCCTGGCCTTTGGATCTGCCTGTTGAGACACTTGGCATGCTGATCTGTGAGGGTATATGGTGGAATCCTGGACAAGCGCTGCATGTGAAGATGTTATGAAAAATAATTAACAATTGTTTGGGGGACCTGAGAATCGAACCCAGGTCCCAGTAGTTACCAAGCACGTCATCAACCACCAAGCCACTGCATTGTCTTTGTTAATATAATATGCAATGAATATAATATTTAAAACATAACAACTATGCTGGAAAGATAAAAAACGCGCGTTCCATTTGAACCAGCCAATGGTGTATTACCACGTCTTCGTCTTCTTCATGAAACCTGCATAAAACATATCAAATAGCGGGGGTTTTTAACCCCCACAAAATGCAACCACAGAAAATAGCGATTAGGCGTACAGTACATATAAAAAGGGCGCGATGGTTGGGTTGAGTTCGTCTGGCCTTGACGAATTCAACCATATGCGTTATGAGGTCCAATTTTGCTCATGCTGTAAAGCCCCAATTGAGAGCTTCGAAAACCCTAGAATTTAACAATGGTGGTTTACGTTTCAGGACGCCATAATGCAATTCAATCACACTAATAGCTTCGTATGAGTCCTATAAACACAACACAATCAATAAAAGATGTTAAAAATGCATGAATCGATGGTTATGATTTTGAAAAAAAGTGGTAAACCGTATGACTGTGTAGAACGATTCTTTGAATGTTAAGGCTTGTTTGTGATTGCTATGCGTTCCTGAGTATCCCAGCAAGGTGTTGGAATCAAGAAAAAGGTTTGAATTGGCTTGGAAGGTTGAATTCAGATTTCAGTTTTCTTTGAATTTTTTCAAGGTGGTAATGGTTCTTGCAGCAGCTTTTGCACGTGAATGAATTTAGGTTTAGCTTCAATATTTGTATTGGAATGAATTAGGTTAAATCTTTTGTCCAAGAATCCATGGAATAATGTTTTGCATCTTTGATTTCCAATAAAATATTTTTGCATCTTTTGATTGAGAAAACTTGCTAAAATTGGATGATTTTGTCTCCTTGATTGATACATGAAATCTTCAGCATGTGTTGAGTTTATTTGCATCACAAAAAGATTTGAAAACCATATCTTTTGAATTTTCCTACAATTAAAATCAATTAAATGAATTAATATTAATAAAAATTCAATTAATTAGCAAAAATGAGGTGTTTTAGGCAAAGTTGACTTTTGTAAATTCCCAAAAATTTCCCAACTTCTCCAATGCATATATTGCTCAATTTTGATCCTATGAACATGTTCTTGGACATTTTGGAAAGGTCTTGAAGTCCTCTAACCAATGCCTTTGGTCCCATATCATTTGGGTTTACCAATATCAAGTTATGGTCTTTGATTTAAAGTGCCTTTTTGTTGACTTTTGAAATTGACCTATAATGTAGAAATTGATAACTTTTTGTGAGAGCATTTCTTAGACTTGGAATGTGAAGATGAGTTGTAGGAAATGTCATCCCCTTAAAAATGAGCATTGGATGGGATTTTTCTGATGAACCATGAAAAAGTTATGCATTGGTCAAGTTGCCGTTGACTTTTCAACTGTCCAAAAATATCAACTTTTGCATCTTTGATGATTTTTGAGCCATTCTTGTGGAATCATGGTCAAGTTTTGATCAAATGATGATTGTGGCTTCAAAATAAGATGTTGACCAAAAATTTGACTTTTGACTGTAAAATGACCATTTTGCCCCTGCAGTTGATTGTGAACCAAATAGGGCTTTTGACTGTGCAACTTGATGCTGTGAGTCTTGAGACTTGACATGTAGATGCTTGACAATGTATATAGTCCTATGGGACTTGATTGAGCCCTTGAAAACCTCAAATTCTTTGCAAGAACCAAAACCCTAATTTTGACTGTGTTAGGAGGCAATTGGACTGTGCAACCCTTGAGAGATTTTGAACTATTTGAAGGTTGATCTTGACAAATCTTGAAGAATATGGGAGGGAAAATTTTGGGGTACAACAACCATGATTAGCAATGTTGCAAGATATCTTAGCATTTTCTTGGAGGGACTAAGATCATTTGAAAGGCAACTTAGATAGCGACATCGAGGGACTATGATCTTATATTTACTTGTTTTTGCTAGGATACCTTACATGCGTAATATGGTCATTTTTATCAGGCAACCAAGTGGAATAACCCTAAGGGTGCTTGTGTGCAAGTGTATTGTTTTCATGCTTGATTTTGTCTTGGATTAGGGTTTTCTATTTGATTGGTTTTATCTTGCCATACAAACCCTAATTACTAGCATGTTATATAAAAGTGGTAAATTGCGAAATTTAAAGATTACTATGCTATTACAACACTTTGTGGGAGGGGGGGGGTATACAATTTATGAATGGGGATTTGCCAGAAAGTAAAAACCCTAATTATATATTACAACCATATCTAATGTACAAAGAAACGAATGTAAATACAATGTATAAGAAGTGAAATGAATATAATGTACAAGTATGAATGAACAAGGCCATGGATTTTGTTTTGACTTTAATTAACTTAGGAGAAAAAGAAATAATTAATTAAAAAAGAATATTAGAATTAAGTTAGCAAAAGAAACTAGTCTAAAGAAACAAATTTCTAAATAAATAATAATCACAAACCTAATCTAATTATTTAATTAATTAAAAAAAAGAATTTTAACAAGAAAATATTTTAGTCTATTAAACAAACATGAATATATATATATATATATATATATATATATATATATATATATATATATATATATATATATATATATATATATATATATATATATATATATATATATATATATATATATATATATATATATATATATATATATATATATATATATATGCATAAATAATATTTTTTGAGATTTTTATTTATAAAAATAAATATTATTATAATATTAATAATATTAATTAAAAAAGTAAAGAAAAAATAAAATATATAAAATAAGTTGAGGGGGGGGGGGGGGGGGGGGGTCAACAATTAAAAAGGTGTTTGGAGAAAGAAATAACAAAAAAAACTGTTGGGCCTTCAGCCCACAAAACTCAATGGCCAAAAAATAATATTTTATGAAGAGGATGGGGAGTGTAGCAAAAAAAGGGGGGTTGGGCTCAGTGTTTTTTGTCTTGGGCCTGATGTGAGAAGGCCTGGTTGTTTTAAACAAAACAACCAGGTTCAAGGGATATGGCTCATTTAGTTGTTTTGTTTCTCTCTCTCACTTCTGATTCTCTCACTCATCTCGTTCTCCCTTCCTTTGAGCATTTGGCCGGAAATCTCCCTAGCGGCGGTTAGACGGCGGTTGACAGTGGTTCCTACGACAATGATGCTTCAAAATTAATTTTTTTTACTTATCTAGATTCCTTTCTTCTTACTAAACACTAATCTCGCTTTCGTTTTTACAGATCGTGACAGGATTCACATAGATCTTAAAGGGGATGGACGGAACCCTAACTGCTCTGATTTGCTTTTTCTGTGTGATTACAATGAGATCTTTCCTTATCTCTCTCTCTTACAAAACTCTGAAGGGATTAGGTTTTTTTGGAAAATGATGATGAAAGTTTTAGGGTTTTGTATCTTGTATGCAGTACTGTATTTCTATCTTGTATATTTATGATGATGATTGTTGGTTTGGGAAGACTGAAACTTGAGGATTTATTATTCTGAGTAGTTTGTATGTTTTTGATAAATGATTTTTCTGAAGGTTTTGGCTCTGTTTGTTTGTAAGGCTTGGTTTCTGTATTTCTGTATTGTGGACTTTGTATGTTTTTCTTTGTAAAACTGAAAAGAAAAACGTGAGTGATGATGGCTCTTGGATTTTCTGTTTTTTCTAGATATTCTTCTGAGGAAAAGGTTTATTAATTTAGGGTTTGGAATTTATGTATGTTTTCTTTGTAAAAATTGATGTTTGGTCTTTTAGCGATAATGGGGTTTACTGATTGTTTGGGGTTTGGAATGTCTGTATATTTTTTCTGTAAGAAGGAAAATGATGTTATTGCTGATTCTTTATTGAGGTAAATGATGATGGCTTTGTGTTTCTGTTTTTTATGGATATTTATATGGACTGTGGGATGGGTTCTACAATTTGTGAATTGACCTTAAACTAATGTTTTGTAAAAGAATGCTAAGAAAAAGTTTCACAAAGTTTGTATATTCTATGAAAAGAATTTGGAAATAGTTTGAGAATTACCTCTTTACTTGGTTGCTGTATTTGGTATCCTGTGGCTTGTTGACAGTGATCCTTGAGGGTCCTTGAGTGTGATGAAAACAGTGGCTGGATTTTTATCTTTTCTGTGTATTCTTCTTTCTGGAAAAAAAACTCCTTCTTGCATAATATTGTTGCCCTTTTATATTGGTTGATTTGTGATAAAATACTGTTGGCTTTGTTGATTGTACTGGTTTTTGATAAATCAACTTTTCTAGTTGACTTTGCTTGCTGGCTACTGGTACAGTGTCTGCTGTATTGTTTTTTCCTTTTACAGTTTTCTGTACTTGTTGTTATACTTTTCTGACTTTGCTAGTTCTGTTGTGAACAAAATACTTACTTTAAGATTTGCAGTACAGTTAGCCTATGACTTTACTATTTTAGTTCTGATTTTTTGATTGAGACCAACAAATATGTGGCTTTAGTGAATACTTGCTTGCTTGTGGCTTTGATAATTTTGATTTCCTGTGATGCTTTTTACAACTGAGTTTGACAGCTCTTGTGCTGTGATGAACATTTTTTGAGTTTTCCTTCTCTTTATTGTGAACCAAACAAAATATTGTTTTGAGATTTTGCAGTAGGATACCCTAGGGCTGTGATTAAATTCTGACCCTTTTTTTTTTATTGAAACAAGATAAACACGAGGCTTCTTTTTCTGATTTGTCTTTTGTCTTTTGTGAACCAAGTTTTGATTGTGATTTGAAAAAGATATTTTTAGTTCAGTGATAGGATAATGTTTGTTTGAGGCTGTAGTGAAAGTTTTGCCAAAACTTTTTCTATCTTGTTTTTTTTTGCTGTGAACAAAACCTTTTGTTTGGGATTTACAGTGAAACCCCCTAGGCCTATGATCTGATTTGTGAACTCTGGTTTTGAAATGAAACAACACGAAGCTTCTCTTGTTTGGTTGTGAAAATATGATGACAACTGATTTTCTTTAACTTTTGTGAACCAATTGTTAGGTTTTGCAGAAGATTACTTCTAGCCAATGATGGAGTTGAGGCTCCTACTGTTCTGTGTTGTCTTGCTTATGAATCAAGTCTTGTGATTTGAAATGTTTTCTTTTCTTTTAGGCCTATGATAGGATATTACTTTGAGGCTTTACTTTGAGGCTTTACAAGTTAGCTTTGCTGACTTATGGTGTGAATTCTGTTCGAGCTTGAAATCTGTTGGGCCGGGAATTTGTTCTGCTTTTTCACTTTCTGAATTAATCCATTGTGAACCAATTTATTTATGATTTGCAATATTTCAGGCCTATGATTAACTTCTTAGTATGAGGCTGTTTTGGGTACAAGAACATGGCTTAAAAACCTTTTATGATTCCAATAACCAAACCCTCATGATGATTTAGAATAGCTTATTTGCAAATTTGAATTCGTTTGATCACTGATTTTTTCTGTTTTGTTTCAGGTAAAGGTAATGAAGAATAGAGGAAGATGACAAGAAGACTGTGGCAAGACTTGAAAACACTTGAAGGCTAGGAACATGAAGACTTTGCATTCTTCCTTGTAATAGAAACATAGGAACAAATATATTGGACTTCTTTCTTTGTTTGATCTTGAATTTTGTAATAAACAAACTAATTTCGAGGAATGTATAATTTTAATTTTGAGAATGATATCTCAAAATTGCAAAAGTTGTTTGTTCTAAAGGAAATAAATTGGAAATGAAGAATGACATGGGCTTTTAAAATTGCAACTCTTAAAACATGGAACAAAATGATGAATTTTTAAAAAAGTGTATTAGAACTTAAGATAAGAACTAATTAATTTATATAAAAAAAGGAAATGGTGCTTGAAGACCATTCTCATCTTTCTTCCATATCTCAAAAACAAAATGCTTTGAATCCTTTTGATATTTCATCTCAAAGCCTCACCTTTCATCTCAAAGCCTCATCTTTCAAAAAAATAGAAATGATATCCAAAGAAACTTACATGATGAGTAATAGAATTGGCCATGTAAACATTGCAACCTTGTAACTTGAAGACCAAAAAGAAAAATGTAAACTATATTCCCAAACCTAGCATGCACTTGAGTAATCTTGAGGGCCCATGATGATCCATGAAATTCATATGAGGCATTGGAAGTTCAAAAATCCTTGTGCAAAGTCAAACCCTAATTTCAGTCATCAGTGCTCAAGAAGGTGTCTTGAGCTGATCAAACCCTAGTGCAGTCTTGAGTCAAAGAGATCTTGTGAGTGAATTCTTGATAAGTGAGAGGGAAAATTTTGTGGTACAACAGCTGCCCATGTTCAATCTTCTTAAGCTTGAAAAGTTAGCTTGGCATGTTTTACCATTCGTGACTTTGAAGGTGGAATATGATTGGACACTAGAGTGCCCAGAAATTTGCACTCGGTGATGTGATGGTAGAGGAAATGGGCTTAAAGATGCCATTTGGAGAGGTGATAGAAAGTTGTTGGAGATGGGCTTGTAGATGCCATCTAGTAATGATTGCTGGATTGTAATTTGTAAGCGGAAAGAATGAGTATTAGAATGAAATCTGCATCTGGAGCGTATCCGAACTGTATCTGAAAGCTGAATGAATATCAGAATGGCGTCCGTGTCTGGAGCGTACCTGAACTGTATCTCAGAGCTGAATGAGTATCAGAATGACGTCCGTGTTTGGAGCGTATTTGAACTGTATCTCGATGAGTATCAGAATGGCATCCGTATCTAGAGCGTATCCAAACTGTATCTAAAAGCTGAATGAGTATCAGAATGGAGTCCGTGTCTGGAGCGTATTTGAACTGTATCTGAAAGCTGAATGAGTATCAGAACGGCGTCCGTGTCTGGAGCATATCTGAACTGTATCTGAAAACTTTGAACATTGTTAATGGTAGCTGTTAGCCTTATCCTGAAAAGGGTAAAATGTTAGCTATAATGTAAAGTTATGTTTGTATGAAATGCATGGCATAATGCATTCGTGTTATCAATGTTTATGAATATATAGATGCGATGTATGCGTATGTGAGCTAATTTACTGCACTGTTTTGTTGAATTTGGGGAAGATAAATCTCTGACTGCTGCTGAAGTGTAATTCTTGAAGTGTTGGTGAATTTTTGTTTGGAGAAATAAACTTTGTTGTAAGGGAAATGCAGTGTACTGTTTGCAAAATTCTGCTTGAGAAATCCAGAGAAATTTGGTGACTTCTATTGGGATTTGATAACTGGAAGCTTTATTCTGCTGGGGATTTTATGGAGGTAGTCTTAGAGAGATTTCCTTATCTCTTAAATCCATCAGTGATTGTCTTTTTATTTTGTTTATTTGTAAACAATAATTATGTTTAAATGCACATGTTCAACAATAAATCATTGGACGCTTTTGCAAACAAACACATGAGTAAAGAAAGACAGATAGTTTTATACTTCCAAAGAAATATCTTTGTATTGACTTTGAGTAAGTATTTTTGTACAATGGGACAAACATTCTAGCAGGAGAATGCTGCCGTAAAAAAATGAAAATTTTGATACAAAGAAAAGATAGCTATGTGTAATAATCCCATGGGGTTCCCATTCTACTATAGCCTTTGTGTCTCTGAGCATCTTGTCTGTTTGTTGCCTTGTCCGAAGCTGATTGAATTGACCAGAACCGCTGAGTTTGTTAGTTGAAGCCAAAGATTGTCCTCAGAGTGATCCAACGGGACATTGTCATACGCTTTAATTACCTAACTTTGCCTGGACCGCCTTTTCAGGTTTTTAGTCCACCGGGAAACCCTTTTTTGCCCAAGTCGCCCTTTTAGGTTTTCAACTCGCCGGGTATATAGATTTTTTTTGTTTTATCCCTAACTTTTGCCCGAACCTTTTTGGTTCGCCGGGATGCCCTTGTTTTGCCTAGGTATGTCAACCTAGAGGGTCTCTTATGCGTAGTATCTTTTGATTATGTCCGCGTTCGCATGGTGTGGCAGGTCGTCACCATCCATGGTGGTCAAGATCATTGCCCCACCGGAGAATATGTTTTTGATTACAAATGGTCCTTCATAGGTAGGAGTGCATTTTCCCCTGGGACCACTTTGTGGCAATATGATGCGTTTGATCACTAGATCCCCAACTTGATACACTTGGCGTCTGGCTTTCTTGTTAAAAGCCTTGATCATCCATTTTTGATACATTTGACCATGGAAAACAGCAGTAAGTCTCTTCTCATCAATCAAGTTTAGTTGATCAAGTCGAGTCTGGATCCAATCGTCTTTGTTCAACCCTGCATCCTTCATAATTCTTAGAGAGGGGATCTGGACCTCGATAGGCAAGACGACCTCCATGCTGTAAACCAGAGAATAGGGTGTTGCCCCGGTTGATGTGCGAGCCGCGGTACGATACCCGTGGAGAGCGAATGGTAGCATCTCATGCCAGTCTTTGTATGTGACTGTCATCTTTTGTATGATCTTTTTAATGTTTTTATTTGCAGCTTCGACAGCACCATTCATCTTTGGCCGATAGGGAGAAGAATTGTGATGCTGAATCTTGAATTGCTCGCACAATGCGGTGATCATAGTATTGTTGAGATTTTTACCATTGTCAGTGATGATCCTTTCCGGGATACCGTACCGGCAAATAAGGTTTTGCTTGATGAAACGGGCAACAACATTCTTGGTAACGGAAGCGAAGGAAGCTACCTCTACCCATTTTTTAAAATAGTCAATGGCCACTAGGATGAAGCGATGTCCATTGGAGGCCGTCGGCTTGATTTCCCCAATCATATCAATTCCCCACATAGCAAAAGGCCAAGGAGCCGTCAAGACATTCAGAGGAACTGGGGGTACATGCACTTTGTCGGCATAAATCTGGCACTTATAATAGGTTCGAGAGTGTTGATAGCAATCTGCTTCCATGGTGGACCAATAATAGCCTGCTTGTAGGATCTTCTTCTCCATCGTATGCCCACTGGAATGGGTGCCAAAAGTACCTTCATGTAATTCAGCCATGATCCTTTCAGCTTCAACCTTATCTACACACCGAAGCAATACAGAGTCATGATTGCGTTTGTACAGGATGCCATTACTAAGGAAGAATTTAGCAGAGAATCTCCTTAAGAACTTCTTATCATTGATTGAAGCTCCTTCTGGATATTCTTGAGCCTCGAGATACCTCTTGACTTCATGAAACCAAGGCTGGCCATTACTTCTCTAGTATTAATCTCGTGACAGTGTGTTGGTTCATCCATTCGTCCGATGGTGATCTGGGGAGCCTCGTTATCCTAATTAAGTTTAAACATAGATGACATCGTGGCTAGAGCATCTGCTAGCTGATTTTCTTCTCGCGGGAAATGCTCGAAGGTAATCTTCTTAAAATGCGGTAGCAATGTCAAAACATGTTCTTTGTAAGGGATAAGGTTTGGGTGCTTGGTGTCCCATTCCCCTTTGATCTGACTGATGACCAAAACTGAATCTCCAAACACATCTATGGATTTGATTCCAAAGTCCATGGCAGCTTTGAGACTGAAGATGCACGCTTCGTATTCTTCCATGTTATTTGTACAGTTGAAGCAAAGTCTAAAAGTAAAGGGAGTATGTCACCCTTTTGGAGATATGAGTACAACACCGATACCATTTCCGAGTGCATTGGAGGCTCCATCAAGGAACAGGGTCCATCGGGATCCTTGTTCAGGTCTATCATATGGCCTGAATTCTTCACAGTTGTCTAATGTCATGATGTCTTCACCCGGGAATTCAAACTTCATAGACTAATAGTCTTCTACAGCTTGGTGAGCAAGGTGATCAGCTAGCACGCTGCCCTTTATAGCTTTCTGGGTAGTATACTGTATGTCGTACTCTGTTAGGATCATCTTCCATCTAGCTATTCTCCCAGAAAGAGCAGGCTTCTCAAAGATGTATTTTATCGGATCCATTTTAGATATCAACAAGGTAGTATGAGTCAGCATATACTGTCTTAACCGGCGAGTAGCCCATGCCAGAGCGCAACAAGTTTTCTCGAGTAGTGAATATCTGGTTTCATAGTCGGTAAACTTTTTGCTCAGGTAGTAAATAGCGTGCTCTTTTCGGCCAGACTCATCATGCTTCCCCAATACACACCCCATTGAATTTTCTAAAACAGTCAGATACATGATCAATGGTCTCCCCTCGATTGGTGGCATCAATACAGGAGGCTCTTGTAAGTATTCTTTGATTTTGTCAAAAGCAACTTAGAACTCACCATTCCATTTGATTACTTGATCTTTCTTCAATAGCTTGAAGATTGGCTCACAAGTAGCTGTCAGGTGAGAAATGAATCTGGTAATATTGTTCAAACATCCCAATAATCCTCTGACTTCCTTCTCAGTACGGGGAGTAAGAATCTCTTGTATTGCTTTAACTTTGGCAGGATTGACCTCAATACCTTTGTTACTGATGACAAAGCCTAGGAGTTTACCAGACCGTACCCCAAATGTACACTTGTTTAGATTCAATCTCAGCTTGTACTTCTTCAGTCTCTCAAACAGTTTTTGTAAGTGGTCAAGATGCTCTTATTCTGTTTGTGATCTGGCTATCATATCGTCTACGTAGACCTCTATTTCATGATGTATCATGTCATGAAATAAAGCTACCATGGCACGCTAATAGGTTTCCCCAACATTCTTCAGTCCAAATGGCATTACCTTGTAGCAGAATGTGCCCCACTGTGTGACAAATGTTGTTTTCTCCATGTCCTCAGGTGCCATTTTGATTTGGTTGTAACCTAAGAATCTGTCCATGAAGGAAAACACTTTGTGTTGTGCCATATTGTGAACTAGGATATCAATGTGGGGAAGTGGAAAATCATTTTAGGTCTCGCCCTATTCAAATCTCTGTAGTCCACACACATCCGTACTTTGCCGTCTTTTTTAGGTACGAGAACAATGTTGGCCACCCATTGAGGGTAGGAAGTGACAACCAAGAATCCAGCATTGAGTTGCTTCATGACCTCTACTTTAATATTTTCTGACATATCAGGTCTCATGCGGTGAACCTTTTGTTTTACTGGCGGACAATCTTCTCTTGTAGGCAAACGATGTACCACAATGTCTGTATCAAGTCCCGACATGTCTTCATATGACCAGGAGAAGATTTCAACATAATCGTGTAACAACTGAATCAGACGCTCCTTGACACTGGGTTCCAGATAGGCACCCACCTTGACCTCTTTTTTATCTTCTTCGGTACCCAAAGTAGCGGTAGAAATGTCCAAGACTAAACCGTTGGATTGACTAGACTTTATACAAATCAAAATAAAAATAGCCACCACGCTTTATTGTTTCCAAAGGAATGGGAAAAGAGCGAATAACCCAAAAAAGGGGGGAAAGATTCAAGGTAAGGGATTGGTTATGCAAAGGGAAGGTATTAGCACCCTAAACATCTACGATACTCCACAGGAACCTCTTTGAAACAAATCTGTATATTTTGGCTATAAAAAAATGTGTTGTGTATAAAATGGATGGTGGAGGTGAGAAAAGAAATATATTTTTTTTATGGTTTTTGCACTCGCCGCGGTTGTGAACCTTTAGTGCCTACGTACCACCTTTCGTGCAATAGGGGATCAGGGTACACGTAGTTCCTCTTTTTTAATTTTTTTTTTTGAAATACAAGTATGTTGGTTGATTTTAAGAGATAAGACATCATTGTCATTGTTCGTATGGAAAACATACTTACTACCCACAATCATGAGAAAGGAGAATTTGCATCATCTCAAAGTGGAGGATATGGCTTGGATTTTAAAATCAACAATGCCTCACTCAACACCCAAGTGGAAAATATCTCACTTCACTACATATTATAGAAGTATAGTTGTTGCATCACTACAAGGATTGACAAGAGTCCAATATTTTGAGAAAAGTTTTAAAGTAGAAGCCAAAGTGGCAAAATAGCTTGAAATGAGATTGATTGACTTTTAGTCTTCTCACAAAAAATGTCAAGGTATTGTTAAGTTGATTGAAGTTTATTTATGAAAATATTTTGAAAATGCATGGACCTAGGTCCAAGTTTATTATGAAAGTGGTTCAAGTTTAGAAACAAGAAGAGTTTTCAAAAGGAGGGAGAGGATTTTTGAAATTAAAGAAGATGAGAGGAGAAGAAGAGACTATCCTAAAGCATAAGGTAAAAGCTAAGGAGAAGAATCATCTAACCAACAAGAAGCCAATACTTGACATTATGAGTCAAGATAGAATTCCCATTCTTTAGATTGGAACCAAGCAAGCAAAGATACTAGACCTCTTGAGAGAACCAAACTTCAAGTGTATTAAGTCTTCACAAAAATTGGGCAGATTAACGAATGTATACGGGTGAATTCCAGATTACAAACAGAGAATGTAATCATAAAAACCTGCACACAAAAACAAACAAGCAACCCAATGTCTTGAGGTAAACCTCAAGAGCTCCAGACAAAATAATCAGATAAGATCACAAAGGTCTCCAAGATAGGCCAAGGTTTCTAATCCTAAGTCCAAAAGGTCCAATGCTCCATAATGCCAAGGATAGTAACCAAATAGTCCAAGTACCAATTAGAGTTTTTTAGGGTTTAAATTGATTATTAAGTAACTTAAGCAAAGAAAAGAAAAGCTCAAGTGAGAAAAGTAAAAATGACAAGAAAATAAAATACTCAAATGAGCAAAGATGAAAATGGCATGAAATGAAAATGCTAAAAGATAAATAGTGCATAAAGCATAAAAGAATTAAAAGCATGAAATAAAACAAGTTAATAATTAGTGGTTAGTTGGATGACCATCTTGAAACTTGCATTTGGAACTCATTAGAGGATTGGTAGAACCAAAGCCTCCACACAACAAGTTGTATTTTCTTTTTGTCAAGTATATCATCCATTTGGGATTCTCATGAGTACCATTTAATGATCAACGATGTTTAAGTGATCCGCGTTGACCAAAGGTGTTGTAGATCCATTAGAGGATTGATAGAACCAAAGCCCCCACACAATGAATCTCAAGGTTATTGGATCAAAGAGATCAAATTAATATACTTGGGCTTGCAATCATAAGTTTGGGCCACGAATGATCATTTATTCGTATCGGGACAAAATTTAGCGCTATGTTAAGCAATCGTAAGTGGACTTATATAGAAGTCGCACCTATTTTGAGGCCGGTCAATAGTAATCTATGTACCATTTCTTTTGAGACATGACATATAGGTCATGCTCCAACAACATTTAGTGCAATGAGAAGGGGATGAGATGAAGAGGAATTAGGGTAAAAAGAGAAACCACATTTGAATTAAAAATTTAATCAAACTATTATTAAAATCATTCATCCATTTTGGTGGAGTTGAACTTAACACCCAAGACCCAATGATGTTAATAAAGCCATGATAAAAAAAAATCAACCCAAGACAGCCAGCAAATAATCACAAAATAATATCATATTTAATATATACATTAAAAGGTTTAAAAATATTTAAAAAATGGACAATAATAAGGAAAATATCAATTATGTTCAAATTAATCATGAAATGAAAAATAAGGCCATAGAAAAATCAGAAATAGATCCAAATATTTTTAGAAAATTTTTGGTAATTTTTAAAAGTCAGAAACTATTTTTAAAAATTAAAATAAATGGGTAAAATAAAAAAAAATAGTAAAAAAAGTAAATTCAGAAACAAAAATAAAATAAGGTCACCAATATTTCCCACAATATCATTGGATCATTACATAATTTTTCCAGAATTTAAAAATGTGTAAAAGTATTTTTAAACATTTTAAACAAATCAAATAAGTGTAAAATTCATAAAAAAATACCAAAGCACAAAATTAAATTATGAAAAAATAAAAGTCAGAAAGAGAAAAATCAAAAATATTTTTCATAATTGTTTTAGATTTTTTGGACTAAAAATGAATTTTCTATGATTTTTTGAAATTTAAAACAATTAAAATATAAAAATCAGAAAAAGAAAATAAAAGAAAAAGATGTGGACCATTGGATGAGAGTCAAAACGCGTTAGTAATCAAATCCAAAGGATCTGGTGCGCTGTGCATATCATGATCTTTAATGAATAATGTACAGAATCATTAATAAAATCAGAATTTGAAAATAACAAATGCCACGCTTTCATTGGTTAGAAGATGACACGTTGTTCATCTTCAACCTCCAGCCTTCATGAATTGCAGGTCTCTCAAACTGTAAAATCAGAAGCTCAGACCTATGCCATTCGCTTCGTCTCTTCAAGACGAAGACAACCACACCCTCGCGCCAAATTTATATAAACTGTAACTCAAGCAATTTGGAAAGAAAGTTTTGAAAAGGGATTTGAAAATTCATGGTCAAAACGTGCTTCTATATAAAAGTAAGTGTTGCGACTAGAACCAGGGCAATGAGAGTAACACAATGATACCAAAGTTTTGAAGAATTGATGAAGGAATCTACCTATTGAAGTTGAGTTGCAGAGCTCTGAAACTGGACTTCTATGGAGCAATATAGGGCACGATTCTTGAATGTGATTATATGGTTAGCTTCAGGGAAGATCAAGGAAGGTGAATTGATGAAAAAGAAGGATTGAAAAAGGCTTGATAATAGGATTCTAAGTAACTGAATTCTGAGTTGTGAAGCAAGTTTGGCAGGGTGATTCTGGCTATCTAAGCTTAGGAAATTGAATGGGGGATGACCCTCTATTTATAAGGAATCAAATGGAATGTTCAAGCGTGTGGATTGATGCAAGTTGGAGGGAAATCGTGTGAACCTGATGCACAAGTAAAGTGTGATCTGATTTGCATCAAAACTCATCTAATTCTTGCATTTCTAGGCTCTAAACCACTTTGGCAACTTGGTTAAATATGTTTAGATCACAAACGCGTGCTAATTTGATGTTTAAAGGCCAAAACATAAATTTCAAATTCTGACTTATGGAGAAACTTCAGTTCCAAGTTACCAAGTTCAATCCAATTTAATTTCCACCTCAAGGGGTCTTAGGGCAAAATTCTTGATGCTTTGGAAAGATGAGGTAACAAGCTTTGCAATGGAAAAAGAATGGAATCAAATGGATGCTTGAGATGAAAGTTACATGGAGTCAAAGTTGAAGAAAAAGAGTTGACTTTCCATACTTAGAAATATTTCAAATTCTTCTTTAAAAATGGCCTATAATACCTTGCATCCAAACACGGCCTTCCATTTAGAATTTGCTCTTGACCAAAAAAGATGGAATGAAGTAGATATCTTGAATGAAATTTTGCAATTTGAACCACTCAAAATCTCCAAAAATTGAGCAAGTTATGACTTGTTGAAGTTGGCCAAAAATCATGAAATGACCTATAATCTCTTGCATCCTTAAGGCAACTTCTATCCATTTTCTTACTTTGCACATAAAAGAAGGCATGAAGTAAACATCCTTAGGATAATCATGAAAAAGGATTGAGCTCAAGGTGATAAAAATTGACCAAGTTATGACCATTTGAAGTCACATATGGAAAATTGGGGATTCATCTGGATGACTTGTAATCTTTCCTCTTTACCAAGTTCCTTACACATGAAAACTCCTTGGAACTTTTGAAGTGATTTGTTGGGAACTCTTTGAAGAGAAGAATGTTTTTGGAATCACTCAAAAATACCAAAAGATGACCAAGATATGCCCCTTTGAAGTCCAAAACCCTAGCCTCTAGATCAAGAGAATGCTTGGTGGAACTTTGCCAAGTTTGAACAAACTTTTTGTGCCAATATTCTTCCTTTGTGAATAGAAATTGTTGAGAATGATGAGGAGGACTAATGGCCACATAAACCACTTCCATACAAATCCTTCCAAAACAACTTCAATGGTGATATTTGAACTTTTCAATCTTTTGACTAGGGCATGGAAATAAACTCATGCACCCATGAAGCAACTTGCTAAACCTCATTGCCTTTACCTACATTATAAGCAAGAAAAACCAATATTGCATTTTGTTAATTAAAGAGAAAATAAAAACAAAATATCTATGATCACAAAAGAACACAAGTTAAGGTGCTTGGTAATTCCTCAATAAAGCAAAGTTAAAGATAGGGAGAAGAACCAAAAGCCCTATTGTGATCTTGCTGTGATTGAAATAATATGGTATGATGAAGGAATCTTAGGGGGAAAATTGGGGTACAACAGCTTCCCTTATTTAAGTTTCTTCTATCCATAGATACAAAGGTTAAAAATCTTCGTGTCGACGTGATCGAAGACACTTAAATATAAAACAAACCCTATTTTTGGCCCTAAGATGACATGCAAATGTTTATGCATATGAATGCATATGAATGGAACAAAAGAGACACAAAATAGAATTGGGGATGCAACAAAAAATGTAAAAACAAAGGAGCAACCCCACCAGGAAAATAAATCACTGGAAAACCACGAGAACAGAATCAGAGAGGAGGATAACAAGCATCGACGTTCACTGCCAATGTACTATCAACGTTCACTGAATATATCATACCACCGCCGTTCACTGATGATGAACTATCAACGTTCACTGAAGATAGCCAAAAGATAACAAGCATAGACGTTCACTGCCGATGTACTATCTACGTTCACTGAAGATAGCAAAAAGATAACAAACACCAACGTTCACTGCCGATGTCCTACCAACATTCACTGAAGATAGAAAAAAGATAACAAACATCGACGTTCACTGCCGATAGCAAAAATAAAACTAACACCGACGTTCACTGACGATGTCCTACCAACATTCACTGAAGATAGCAAAAAGATAACAAACACCAACGTTCACTGCCGATAGCAAAAAGATAACCAACACCGACGTTCATTGACGATGTCCTACCAACGTTCACTGAAGATAGCAAAAAGATAACAAACACCGACGTTCACTGCCGATGTCCTACCAGCGTTCACTGAAGATAGCAAAAAGATAACAAACACCGACATTCACTGCCGATGTCCTACGAACGTTTACTGAAGATAGAGAGAGAAAAATATACCAAGTTTCCCCAAGATTCTGACATTTTGCCTAGAACGGGTAACCAAGGCACCCTGCCTGGAAAGGGTAATATGTAAGCTGTCTCAAATAAAAATACCTCCACTCACCGTCAAGGGGAATTGCAAAGAGAAATGACTTTTTTGGGATAGCAATATAACTTTCTGGGGAATGAATTATGGCTTCCTGGGGAAATGCCAAAATATTCCTGCTGAGGGGATAAAGTTTTCTTGTGCAAAATAAATGCACAAACATAAAACTTAAAGTTTTCAGAAGTCCAAAATAAATGATATCGTCATGTAGTCACAAATCCAATTCAGAAATAAACTAGAACAAGACGGCCAATGCAGATACATTCTTTGAGAAATAAACTCAAGAGGGAAAACCAAATCCAACCAAACAAAGAGCGCTGCAGGAAAGGTCAGAACACAATGCCAATGAACAATGATTTTTAGCAATGCATGATGTATGTATGAATGTATGAGTGCTATTGTGCATATGCTGGTAAAAAGGATACATAATCAGCGCAGACAAGCAAAACCGCCTCAGGTACTAACAACATTGGGCTGAACTTCAGCCCAAAAGATCAAGCCAAGAAAGGTAAAAGCAACTGCGGAAACCAAACCCATTGCTTTAACTTCGCTGAGGAGAACCATAATCCGGATGTAGCTAAATCAAACAGATACCGGGGTAGAACATTCTTCTTCCGGTTTCATCGGAGAAAAAGGGTTTCCAAAAGCAACATGCCTACTGGAGATTGCAAGACCAAACTCAAATAAAGCAGACTGACGCCGAAACAATCAAACCTCACTGGGGACTTCAAGCCTACCTCCCTGGAGAAAAAATGCGGACTGAAACTTTCATCACGAATACTCATTCCCACAAGAGATGCCCTGGGATAACCTTCCCAGGAAATCAAGAAGTCAACATTAATTCCAAAACTAAAAAGAGCGACATCCCCACACACCAAGGAAATAAAACCTTTCATAATATGAGGAAAGACTTCGCTGGGGAATTTTGGACAGAGGCTTCTGATCATGTAAACCCGAAAAAAACGAACCAAGACTTGACTGGGGATAGTGAGATCACAAACCCAATACTGTACCTTGTACCCACTGATATCGTCTTTAATTATCTGAAAAACACACAAAGATTGCGCACACCAGCAGAATGACTTGAGAAAACCTTTATGAAAGAAGTAAATCCTCTTAAAACAAACGGAGTTTGTTCATTCTTGGGATCACCATCTTTGTTGTCATTGTTTCATCACAAATCCCAAAGTAAATTGAATTATAAAGATCTCTTCTCTCTTTTTTTTGAAAAGTTAAATTTGCTTTTTAATATTTTTGCTTTAAAAGTTATTATCAGTAATAAATGGAGTCTTAGCAAGCTAAATAAAATAAGAACACAAAGAATTGGGCAAAAGCTAGAATTTCATTAATAGAATGGTAGTCTGCGAATAGCGAGACTCCATGGATGATTACAAAGTTTGGGAAATGGTAATACATAATGGAAAAGATACATTGAGATACAATGACCACTATCCCCCCTGACAACTTTTGAAATCCTGAGCAGCAGCTTTTGTTGAAGTATGGTAAGGATCCGAGAAGATTGTTGCTTCAACGATCAAGTCTTGTATGACGTATTTACTTGCCAAGAAAATCCATAAATTTTGCCTAAGCTGCCCTTGCAGGTTTTCAACTTAGCGGGAAATTTATTCTGTTTATGTCTCTAATTTTTTCCTAGACTGCCCTTTCGGGTTTTCGACTTACCGAGACGCTCTTTTTTGCCTAAGCCGCCCTTTTGGGTTTTCAACTTAGCGAGTTGTTCTTTTATTTCTTTAGGCGAAGTATTTCTTGACTGCATCAGCATTCATGGGACGTGGGAACTCCTCGCCATCCATAGTTTCAAGAATTAATGCACCACCAGAGAAGGCTTTCTTGACAACATACATGCCTTCAAAATTGGGAGTCCACTTGCCCCTAGAATCAATGTTGAAAGACACGATCTTCCTGAGCACGAGGTCGCCTTCTCTGAATTCACGAGATTTGACCTTTTTATCAAAAGCTTTCTTCATTCTTTTCTGATATAACTGCCCATGACACAAAGCTGTCATTCTTTTCTCTTCAATCAAATTCAATTGGTCAAACCTGTTCTGGACCCATTCAGCCTCTGTCAACTTGGTTTCCATTATCACACACAACGAGGGAATCTCCACCTCAACAGGGAGTACAACTTCCATTCCATACACTAGGGAAAACGGGGTCGCTCCTGTTGAAGTGTGAACAGATGTTCGATATCCATGCAGAGAAAATGGGAGCATTTCATGCAATCTTTATAAGTGACAACCATTTTCTGGATAATTCTTTTGATATTCTTATTAGCAGCTTCAACATCCCCATTCATCTTTGGCCTGTATGGAGATGAATTGTGATGAACAATCTTGAATTCTTCGCACAGTTCAGTCATCATCTTGTTGTTCAAATTTGAGCCATTGTCAGTGATGATTCTACTCGGCACACCATACCGGCATATAAGATTATTTTTGATGAAACGCACAACCATTTGTTTGGTAACATTGGCATATGAAGCAGCCTCTACCCATTTGGTAAAGTAGTCAATTGCTACCAAGATGAAACGGTGTCCATTCGAAGCTTTGGGTTCTATCATCCCAATCATGTCAATACCCCACATAGAGAAAGGCCATGGAGAAGAAATCACATTGAGGAGTGTCGGAGGCACATGGATCTTATCTGCGTAAATCTGGCATTTATGGCACTTCTTTGCAAATTTGTAACAGTTAGATTCCATTGTCAACCAATAATAACCTGCCCATAGCATCTTTTTAGCCATCGAATGTCCATTAGCATGAGTGCCAAATGAACCTTCATGGATCTCATGCATCAACATGCCTGCTTTGTGTCTATCCATGCATCTGAGCAAGACCATGTCATAATTTCTCTTGTATAACACATTTTCACTGAGGAAGAAACTGCCTACCAATCTTCTCAGTGTCTTTCTATCTTTCTTCGACGCGCCAAACGAGTATTCCTGAGTCTGAAGAAATTTCTTGATATCATAATACCAAGGTTTTTCATCTACTACCTCCTCTGTTAGAAACACATGAGCGGGCCTATCTAGCTGTCAAACTGTAATTCGGGGTATACCATTCCAAGTATTTACTTGGTACATGGAAGCCAGAGTTGCCAGAGCATCTGCCATTTGATTTTCATCCCTAGGAATGTGATGGAATTCAACTTTATTGAAGAAGGGTAGTAATATTCTAGCATAATCTTTGTAAGGGATCAAGCCAGGGTGACAAGTGTCCCATTCTCCTTTAATCTGATTTATTACCAAAGCTGAATCACCATACACATCTAGAATCTTGATTATGAGATCAATAGCTTCCTCAAGACCCATGATGCAAGCCTCATATTCTGCCATATTATTAGTGCAATCAAATGTTAACCTTGCGGTAAAAGGAATATGTGATCCATGAGGAGTAACAATTACAACACCAATTACTTTACCATAAGCATTCACAACTCCATCAAAAATCATACTCCAACGAGATTCAGGGTCAGGGCCTTCCTCAGGCAATGGTTCATCACAATCTTCCACTTTCAAGAACATCACATCTTCATCGGGGAATTCATATTCTGCATACTGATGATCTTCCACCGGCTGGTGAGCAAGGTAATCTACCAACACACTACTTTTGATAGCCTTTTGAGTGCGGTACTAGATATCATATTCAGATAACAACATATGCCAACGGGCAATTCTCCCAGTAAGAGTAGGCTTTTCAAAAATATACTTGATTGGATCCATTTTGGAGATCAACCAAGTGGTATGATTCAACATATACTTCCGCAAACGCTTTGCCGCCTAGGCCAAAGCACAACATGTTTTCTCTAGCATAGAATATCGTGACTCACAATCAGTGAACTTTTTCTGAGATAATAAATGGCGAACTCTTTCTTTCCCGTTTCATCCTGTTGTCCCAGAATACAACCCATGGATTTATCTAACACTATTAGATGCATAATCAACGGTCATCCTTCTACGGGAGGGAGAAAGATAGGAGGTTCAAGCAGATAATCTTTAATAATTTCAAATGCCCTTTGGCAGTCATCCGTCCATACACAACCTTGATCTTTCTTTGAAAACTTAAAGATCGGTTCATATGTTGCAGTCATGTGGGAAATAAATATGGAGATATAATTCAAACGCTCGAGGAAACCTCTGACTTGCTTTTCAGTTCTTGGTGCTGGCATTTCTTGAATTGCTTTGACTTTGTCAGGGTCAACTTCAATTCCTTTCTGGCTAACAACAAAACCCAACAATTTCCCCGATCTAACTTCGAAGGTGCATTTATTTGGATTCAGGCGGAGACGATACTTCCTCAAGCGCTGAAACAACTTCAACATATCTTCTATATGCCCTTCTTCAGTTTGGGATTTGGCAATCATATCATCAACATATACTTCAATTTCTTTGTGCATCAGATCATGGAATAGGGTCGTCATATCCCTCTGGTACGTTGCACCAGCGTTCTTCAACCCAAAGGGCATCACTCTGTAACAGAATGTTCCCCAGGGTGTGATAAACGTTATTTTTTCCATGTCCTCTGGAGCCATTCTTATTTGATTATACCCGGAAAATCCGTCCATGAACGAGAATACCTTGAATTTTGCTGTGCTATCCACTAACATGTCAATGTGAGGCAATGGAAAATCATCTTTTGGACTAGCTTTATTTAGATCTCTGTAATCTACGCACATGCGGACTTTTCCATATTTTTTCGGTACTGGGACAATATTGGCAATCCATTGAGGATACACTGATGTCACAATAAAACCAACATTAATCTGCTTTAGGACCTCCTCTTTGATCTTTACTGCCATATCCGGGTGGGTTCTTCTCAACTTTTGTTTAACTGGCGGACACTCTGGCTTCAACGGCAAACGATGCTCGATAATGTCTGTATCTAGACCAGGCATATCTTGATAAGACCAAGAAAAAATATCCACATATTCTTTCAATAGCTTAATCAACCCGCTCTTTACATCATGATGCAATGATGCTCCAATCTTAACTTCCTTCGGATCTTCTTCTGAACCCAAATTAACCACTTCCAAAGGTTCTTTATATGGCTGAATGGTATTTTACTCGTGCTCAAGCAACCGTGAGACCTCTTCTGGAATCTCATCATAATCTTCTTCTTCAGCCTTAAACACATGACAATCAAAGTTGGGAGATGGTGCATGGTCATTGTATTCAACGGGTTTCTTAATTAATATGCACATGTGATTTATGATTGTTTTTTAGAAACTGACACATATAACAAGTGATCATGCAGATTAATTTTCAGTCATTATTTATTTTGAAGGGTTTCTTTATTTTTATTTTTTATTATTACCATTTCCCAAGAAAAATCAGAAAATAAAAGACATAATTTTGGAAGCAAAGACAACTTTTATTACTGATCTTAACAGTTATAGCAAACAGATAAGCCCTACAACATTAATACTTCCACCTTGGGCAGAGTGAAAGCTTTTCAAAGGAAAGAAACAGATTAACAAAACAAATTACTTTGAAACATGTATGCAAGAAGGAACATCGATGGTGACCCAGTTCTGAACTCGGACTCCATGCGTCACATAATTCGGTACTTCCTGCTCTACTTCATCCTCTTCAACAACATTAATTCCAGAACCAATTGGATGGAGGTAGCCTCCGCTGCGGAAAACATCATGATAACAGTTCACAGAAGACTTTGACTTCACACTTTCGCCTTTGCCAATCCTCGAAGAGAAACCCAAACCAGTTCTGTTCTTGTTCATGGGTGGATCCACAAGTCGTCCCCAAACTGTATTATGACCATTGCGTACAACCTGCTGCGTTTCCTTTAGGGAAACCACCAAATTCTCATTTCTCCTTATGTTATCAATGGATAAGGTTTGGAATTGGGTTCCAACAGCAGCCTCATCTGCTTCTACAATACTGAAAGAGGATAGATGGGATATCAACAACGCCTACTCCCCATTTATGATCACTACCTTCCCTTCGCGCACAAACTTTAGCTTCTGATGCAGAGTTGAAGTGATAGCCCCTGCTTCGTGTATCCATGTCCGTCCTAGCAAACAACTATACGCGGGAATAATGTCCATAACCTGAAAGGTTATCAAGAACAAATGTGGCCCTATGTCGATGGGCAAGTCCACTTCACCGATGACAGATTTCCTCGACCCATCAAATGCCTTCACAATGATGCCACTCGGGCGGATAGGTGTTCCCTAATACTTTAACTTCATGAGGGTACTTCTCGGTATAACATTCAACGTGGATCCATTATTAATCAGCACATTAGGTAGCGAGTCATTCTTGCAGTTCATAAATATGTGGAGGGCCACCTTGTGATTCCTCCCTTCATCTGGTAACTCATCATCGCAGAAACTCAAGTTGTTACATGACGTAATGTTTCCAATTACGCTGCTGAATTGATCTAACGACATGTCATTCTCTACAAAAGCTTGATCTACTACTCTCATCAGTGATTCTCTATGAGCAGAGGAATTCATTAATAAAGCTAAGATGGATATCTTTGAAGAAGTTTGCAATAGATGATCTACAATTTTGTAGTCGCTCATCTTAATTATCTTCAAGATGTCATCCACTTCTTTCTCCAATGTAGCTCCACTAGTCTCTCCTGCAGCCTTCTTAGGCTCATCGTTCTCAGCAATTTTCTTTCCAGCAACAACATCTCTTTGAATAACCGGCGCAAACACACGACCGCTACGGGTCACCCTACTATTATCAGCTATATTTCCAACATCTGGCATTGGCTGGATAGGAACTTCCACCCCATCCTCTAAGATTGTAGCATTGTATTTGTAAGGCACAACCTTATCTGATTTATAGGGAACAGGACCTGGCAGACTAATTACCAATGGGGTAACAGCTGGTTTGCTACGGTACTCCATATTAAGATGAGCGGGTGCACCAAAACAAGGTACAATGACATTTACCCCTTCCTCAACACAATCATCCATCAAAAGGTCATTTCCGGCAAACAAATCTTCGTCTGAAGAGAAATACTCATCCGCAGAGGCATACTCTTCCTCCGACTCTTCTTCCATCAAACAAACTTAAACCATATCAACCTCTTGATAATTATCTCTCTGACCTGTGATCTTAATAGTTCCATTGTCTAATAACAATTGAACACCCTCTCTCACAATAGAACATCCTCGGGGGTTTCGACAACAAACTATGCAAGATCCATATTGGTGTTCCACCTGACCAGCAGTATGGCAGAAAGTAGCATGCAGCAACTGCATGAGATCTTCATACAAATGCTCCACATCAAAAATTCTGAATTCACCCGGACATCCAGAAACCATATTCACTTCCTCTTCATACTCTGCCCTAGGCCTGATTATATGGATTAAACCTTCATCCATCATCTCCTATAAATCAACCTTTATCTTCTTGCAACCCTATATGTTTGTACTACAAATAGCACCACCGACGTGGTCATGCATGTAATAACTGAATTCGCAGAGGTCTTCGTGCATCTTCACCAAATCTCCTCTAACCAGATTAATGTCAAAAATCCGGAAGTCGTCTGGACAACCGGCCACCATATTCACAACACTCACTCCCCCGTGCTTGGGTAGAGGATTGTCTTTCACATTAGGTCCCATGTCTTTGAAAGATAAAATTCCAGACTTCACCAACCTTTGCACTTCATTCCTCAAAGGATAACAATTTTCAACACTATGCCCTAGTGCTCGTTGATGAAAGGCACACGTCTGGTCTGCTTTGTAATACCAAGGCAATGGCGACGGTACAACTGGAGGTGGTCGTGTCTGGACCAACTTCTTCTAAATCAATGCTGGTAGTAGCTCTGCATAACTCATGGGAATGGGTTCATAGTTCTCCCTTCTCTGATTATTCCCTTGGTTCCCTTGCTGGGACTGTATTTGATAAGCAACTATAGTCGGAGCGACATTCAAAACAGGAGTCACTGAAGCAACTTGCTGGTGACGCTGATAATTCCTTCTAGGAGTGTTCACTCTCCTCTCTTGTATAACAGCATTGGTATCCCCTTCTTTCTTCTTTGTAAACCCATAGGCCGACTTTTTCACACTTCCGGATCCTTCACCCTTTGTCAAACGGCCTTCTCTTACTGCCTCTTCTAGGCGGACACCCATCCCTACCATCTCTGTAAAATCACTTGGGGCACTTGCTACCATTCTTTCGTAGTAGAAAGCACTCAACGTCTTCAGAAAAATCTTAGTCATTTCCTTCTCCTCCATGTGAGGAATCACTTGTGCAGCTACTTCGCGCCATCTCTGCGCATACTCTTTGAACGATTCTCTGTCTTTCTGAACCATGGTCCTAAGCTGGTCACGGTCAGGCGCCATGTCCATATTGTACTTGTATTGTTTAATGAATGCTTCTCCTAAATCATTAAAAGTATGGATGTTGGAGCTGTCTAAATTCATGTACCATTTCAATGCTGCGCCGGTCAGACTATCCTGGAAAAAGTGAATCAGCAGACGCTGATCATCAGTGTGAGTAGACATTCTCCTCACGTACATCACCAAGTGAGCACGAGGGAAAGTGTTGCCCTTGTACTTCTCAAACTCTTGGACCTTGAACTTAGCAGACACTTTAACATTCGGGACCAAACACAACTCATTCACATTCTGCCCAAATAGCTCTTTTCCCCTAAGAGCCTTCATATCTCTTTGCATTCTATCAAACTGCTCTTGGAAATCATCCATTCTGTCATAAAGACCCAAGTCTTCACTTGGCAGAGGGAAAGGACGACATACATCTTCAAACGGAACCAAATTCACCAAAAGAGGTGCAGCAGGAACAGTATGCACCACAAGAGGTGCTGGAGTAACAACATTTGGAACTACTGGAGCATCTTGGGGGCCCAAATTGAAACCTTCAGGTGTAAAATTCTCTGGCATTCCCCACAGATAACCCTGAGGCATGCGGTTTTGAACAACAGCCAGAGTAGAAGACACAGGAACAGTTGGAACTTCAGTATTTACCCTTGTTGGTTGAGGTTGAACACTCGGTGGCTGATTCTGAGCAACCACCAGAGCTTCCATCAGAGTAGTCAAGTTGGCCAAGCCAACCTTCAAAGCAGAAACTTCTTCGTGCAGCTCGCGATTCTCCTGTTCCAAATTGTCCATCTTCTTTTTGAAGTTAGCCCGAGTGTTGTAGTGATGAGTCAGCTTGCTATTGAAGTTGAAATCTGGGTAAGGCACCTGGATATGCATAATAAATGCAAGAAATATGTGCAATATGATGCATGACATGCAATGTGCATGATTATTTTTGCTTTATTATTTAATATTTCAAGGGATTTAATGTTTATAGACATATTGCAAACATCAAAATAATAACACATTTGAAATACTGGAATTTTTTATTATAATAACTTCAAAAATGGATTACAAGTTTCAATGATCCCAAGTTCAAGATGAAAATACAATCTAAAAAATCCTGAGAGAAAGAAACTGATAGAGATCAATCTGTACGCTGGCGCTTCCCTGTGAGCCTGGCAATCTGAGCCCTCAACCTCTGGTTTTATTCCACATGTCTGATGGCAACCTCCTTCCAATCATCTGGATCAGGAAATGAGCAATTAGCACCTGTTTGAGGCTTAGGAGGAAATAAATCCCCTTGCCTCTCCATAGACTCTACCGCTCGACTCTCAAGGATCTCGATCAAATCATCTTTCTCCTTCAAGTCTACTCTATCGGAACTCTCTAAAGTCTGGAACTTGTTCTTCCAAGCATCTCTTTCCTGTTGCATCCTAACCAAAGCAAGCTGCAACTCTTATAGATCATCTAATAAAGGAGGAATAGTCTTCACAAATAGATCAGGCACGGGTGTCTCCCGAGTATAGGGCATCTTCAACTGAATGGATCTCGATCGTACCCACTGAAGATATGGCTCCAAAGAAACAGCACCCCTAGGTCCCAAATCCTTCCTACTCTTCTTATGAATGTGACGCCAGGCCTTCGCAATCTGCTCCCTAGCTTCCCTGTGGTCTTCTCCTTCCTTCAGAAAGAAACTACTCAAATGAATACTGTTTGGTTTATCCCTCATCAGATAACCAAGCTGTCGCCGTGCAAGAACAGGGTTATAGTTAATTCCTCCCTTTGTACCAAGAAGAGGTACATTGGGGAAACTACCACAACTGTCAATAATCTCCATATCCTGATAAGCTCGATGATACCAATCAATATCTGAGTGAGTAAGTTCCATGATCTTAGGAGCCCAATGGGGTTCCTTCTTGACATCCCAAAAAGCATCAGAATGAGGCATGTGAGAGATGAACCACCGGTACAACAAAGGCGTGCAACAGATAATCATTCCCCCATGATAGGAACTCCGAAGATGAACAGAGTAATAAGCATCACCCAACAGTGTAGGAACCGGGTTTCCAATCATGAAAATCCTAATGGAGTTAATGTCAAAAAACTTGTCCACATTAGGAAATAAGAATAATCCATAAGCAAGTAAAGCAAAGATGGCCTCAAAAGCAACCGTACTTTTCATTCTGGCAAAGTAACGACCTTTCTCCAATAAGAACTGGGCTGGTAATCCTCTAATCCCTCCTTTGGTAGTCATACAGGTTTCCACCTCAGACTTCCCCAGATGAATCAAAGCAGCTATCTCATGTGGTTTTGGCTCACCCTCCAAACCAGTAAAAGGAACACGATCTGTAACGGGTAAATCCAATAGATAGGCATACTCCTCCAATGTAGGCATCAACTGATAATCCAGAAAAGTAAAGCAGTGGTACACCAGATTATAGAATTGGACCAAGGTCGAGAGAATATCCTCCTTCATCTTCAGCTTCATGAGAGGAATAATGGATCCATACTTTTTCCGAAAGTCCGCAGAACACTCGATCTCTAGAATTAGACTGATCAACTCATCTATCTTGGGATCCTTGAAACTGTATTTCCCAGTCTTTCTCTTTCCAGAATCCATGGTTAAAAGTACCTGAGATATTCACAAATAGTCAACCTTTAAATCCCTTGAAATATTGTTTCTTCAAAAGATGCTTATGAGTGCATGGATGCATGATGCAATAATCACACACAAGATCACACATATAGGGTTCATAGGTTCAACGTCACGAGCATGAGGTCGAAGGTACTACCCATAAGGTGTTGGTCTAAAAAGTTATCACCTGCCGAACAAGGTTCTAGAGGTTCCCAGAGTCTACATCCTTCCTTCGGATATTACCAACTTCCCAATTAACTCGGTAGTTAGTAATATTCTCAAGAAAGACTCGTCCGAGCATAGTATCACGTGACAACTATTTCCGAATTACTCCGTCATAGCTTCCGCACTACACCTAAAAGGCCAAGATGGGTTTGGTATTCTACAGTCCTCAGTTTCAGCAGGCTCCCAGCTTGAAAGCAGTACGTCTTCCCGATTACTCGATAAAAGACACTACAGTCAAAGGGGCCTCCATTGAGTAGGGGATCTCATGCCTCCTTTTTTGGGATTACTCCCTCAAAGTTAACATGACTATACCGCCCGTCCTATCTTAAAGTTTTCCCAAGTCCGGGTATAGGACTTATGAGTAATCACCAAGCACCCTGAAAACCAGGAAAATCCAGACAAACATATACAAAATATAACACATAAACAAAAATAACACACATACAGGTAATAAACAAAGATAGGCTCAACCCACTTAGGGATGGACCAGCAAGAGGTCAATCTTTCCCCAGTGAAGTCGCCATTTTTCTGTAGCGGTAGAAATGTCCAAGACTAAGCCATTGGATTGACTAGACTTTATACAAATCAAAATAAAAATCGCCACTGTGCTTTATTATTTCCAAAGGAATGGGAAAAGAGTGAATAACCAAAAAAAGGGGGGAAAGATTCAAGGTAAGGGGGTTGGTTATGTAAAGGGAAGGTATTAGCACCCTAAACATCTACGGTACTCCGCAGGAACCTCTTTGAAAAAAATCTGTATATTTTGCCTATAAAAAATGTGTTGTGTATAAAATGGATGGTGGAGGTGAGAAAAGAAATATATTTTTTAATGGTTTTTGCACCCGCCGCGGTTGCAAACCATTAGTGCCTACGTACCACTTTTCATGTAATAGGGGATCAGGGTACACATAGTTCCTCTTTTTTAAAAAAAAAAATTTGAAATACAAGTGTGTTGGTTGATTTTAAGAGATAAGACATCATTGTCATTGTTCGTGTGGAAAACATACTTACTACCCACAATCATGAGAAAGGAGAATTTGCATCATCTCAAAGTAGAGGATATGGCTTGGATTTTAAAATCAACAATGCCTCACTCAACACCCAAGTGGAAAATATCTCACTTCACTATATATTGTAGAAGTATAGTTGTTGCATCACTACAAGGATTGACAAAAGTCCAATATTTTGAGAAAAGTTTTAAAGTTGAAGCCAAAGTGGCAAAATAGTTTGAAATGAGATTGATTGACTTTTAGTCTTCTCACAAAAAATGTCAAGGTATTATTAAATTGATTGAAGTTTATTTGTGAAAATATTTTGAAAATGCATGGACCTAGGTCCAAGTTTATTATGAAGGTGGTTCAAATTTAGAAACAAGAAGAGTTTTCAAAAGGAGGGAGAGGATTTTTGAAATTAAAGAAGATGGGAGGAGAAGAAAAGACTATCCTAAAGCATAAGGTAAAAGCTAAGAAGAAGAATCATCTAACCAACAAGAAGCCAATACTTGACATTATGAGTCAAGATAGAATTCTCATTCTTTAGATTGGAACCAAGCAAGCAAAGATACTAGACCTCTTGAGAGAACCAAACTTCAAGTGTATTAAGTCTTCACAAAAATTGGGCAGAGTAACGGCTGTATATGGGTGAATTCCAGATTACAAACAGAGAATGTAATCATAAAAACCTGCACACAAAAACAAACAAGCAACCCAATGTCTTGAGGTAAACCTCAAGAGCTCCAGACAAAATAATCAGATAAGATCACAAAGGTCTCCAAGATAGGCCAAGGTTTCTAATCCTAAGTCCAAAAGGTCCAATGCTCCATAATGCAAAGGATAGTAACCAAATAGTCCAAGTACCAATTAGAGTTTTTTAGGGTTTAAATTGATTATTAAGTATCTTAAGCAAAGAAAAGAAAATCTCAAGTGAGCAAAGTAAAAATGACAAGAAAATAAAATACTCAAATGAGCAAAGATGAAAATGGCATGAAATGAAAATACTAAAAGATAAATAGTTCATAAAGCATAAAAGAATTAAAAGCATAAAATAAAACAAGTTAATAATTAGTGGTTAGTTGGATGACCATCTTGAAACTTGCATTTGGAACTCATTAGAGGATTGGTAGAACCAAAGCCTCCACACAACAAGTTGCATTTGCTTTTTGTCAAGTATATCATCCATTTGGGATTCTCATGAGTACCATTTAATGATCAACGATGTTTAAGTGATCCGCATTGACCAAAGGTGTTGTAGATCCATTAGAGGATTGGTAGAACCAAAGCCTCCACACAATGAATCTCAAGGTTATTGGATCAAAGAGATCAAATTAACATACTTGGGCTTGCAATCATAAGTTTGGGCCACGAATGATCATTTATTCGCATCGGGACAAAATTTAGCGCTATGTTAAGCAATCGTAAGTGGACTTATATAGAAGTTGCACCTATTTTAAGGCTGATCAATAGCAATCTATGCACCATTTGTTTTGAGACATGACATATAGGTCATGCTCCAACAACATTTAGTGCAATGAGAAGGGGATGAGATGAAGAGGAATTAGGGTATAAAGAGAAACCACATTTGAATTAAAAATTTAATCAAACTATTATTAAAATCATTCATCCATTTTGGTGGAGTTTAACTCAACACCCAAGATCCAATGATGTTAATAAAGCCATGATAAAAAAAATCAACCCAAGACAGCCAGAAAATAATCACAAAATAATATCATATTTAATATATACATTAAAAGGTTTAAAAATGTTTAAAAAATGGAAAATAATGAGGAAAATATCAATTATGTTCAAATTAATCAAGAAATGAAAAATAAGGCCATAGAAAAATCAGAAATGGATCCAAATATTTTTAGAATTTTTTTTGTAATTTTTAAAAGTCAGAAACTATTTTTAAAAATTAAAATAAATGGGTAAAATAAACAAAAATAGTATAAAAAAAAATTAAAGTCAGAAACAAAAATAAAATAAGGTCACCAATATTTGCCACAATATCATTGGATCATTTCATAATTTTTCCAAAATTTAAAAATGTGTAAAAGTATTTTTAAACATTTTAAACAAATCAAATAAGTGTAAAATTCATAAAAAAATACCAAAACACAAAATTAAATTATGAAAAAATAAAAGTCAGAAAGAGAAAAATCAAAAATATTTTTCATAATTGTTTCAGATTTTTTGGACTAAAAATGAATTTTCTATGATTTTTTGAAATTTAAAACAATTAAAATATAAAAATCAGAAAAAGAAAATAAAAGAAAAAGATGTGGACCATTGGATGAGAGTCAAAACACGTTAGTAATCAAATCCAAAGGATCTCGCGCGCTGTGCATATCATGGTGTTTAATGAATAATGTACATAATCATTAATAAAACCAGAATTTGAAAATAAGAAATGTCACGCTTTCATTGGTTAGAAGATGACACGTTGGTCATTTTCAACCTCCAGCCTTCACGAATTGCAGGTCTCTCAAACTGTAAAATCAGAAGCTCAGACCTATGCCATTCACTTCGTCTCTTCAAGACGAAGACAACCACACCCTCGCGCCAAATTTATATAAACTGTAACTCAAGCAATTTGGAAAGAAAGTTTTGAAAAGGGATTTGAAAATTCATGGTCAAAACGTGCTTCTAGATAAAAGTAAGTGTTGCGACTAGAGCCAGGGCAATGAGAGAAACACAATGATACCAAAATTTTGAAGAATTGATGAAGGAACCTACCTATTAAAGTTGAGTTGCAGAGCTCTGAAATTGGACTTCTATGGAGCAATATAGGGCACGATTCTTGAATGTGATTATATGGTTAACTTTAGGGAAGATCAAGGAAGGTGAATTGATGAAAAAAAGGATTGAAAAAGGCTTGATAATAGGATTTAAAGTAACTGAATTCTGAGTTGTGAAGCAATTTTGGAAGGGTGATTCTGGCTATCTAAGCTTGGGAAATTGAATGGGGGATGACCCTCTATTTATAGGGAATTAAATGGAATGTTAAAGCGTGTAGAATGATGCAAATTGGAGGGAAATCGTGTGAACCTGATGCACGAGCAAAGTGTGATCTGATTTGCATCAAAACTCATCTAATCCTTACGTTTCAAGGCTCTAAACCACTTTGGCAACTTGGTTAAACATGTTTAGATCACAAACGCGTGCTAATTTGATGTTTAAAGGCCAAAACATAAATTTCAAATTCTGACTTATGGAGAAACTTCAGTTCCAAGTTACCAAGTTCAATCCAATGGCATTTCCACCTCAAGGGGTCTTAGGGAAAAATTATTGATGCTTTAGAAAGACGAGGTAACAAGATTTACAATGGAAAAAAAATGGAATCAAATGGATGCTTGAGCTGAAAGTTACATGGAGTCAAAGTTGAAGAAAAAGAGTTGACTTTCCATACTTAGAAATATTTCAAATTCTTCTTTAAAAATGGCCTATAATCCCTTGCATCCAAACATGGCCTTCCACTTAGAATTTCTCTTGACCAAAAAAGTTGGAATTAAGTAGATCTCTTGAATGACATTTTGCAATTTGAACCACTCAAAATCTCCAAAATTGAGCAAGTTATGACTTGTTGAAGTTGGCCAAAAATCATGAAATGACCTATAATCTCTTGCATCCTTAAGACAACTTCTATCCATTTTCTTACTTTTCACATAAAAGAAGGCATGAATTACACATCCTTAGGATCATTATGAAAAAGGAATGGGCTCAAGGTGATAAAAATTGACCATGTTATGACCATTTGAAGTCACATATGGAAAATTGGGGATTCATCTGGATGACTTGTAATCTTTCCTCTTTACCAAGTTCCTTCCACATGAAAAATCCTTGGAAATTTTGAAGTGATTTGTTGGGAACTCTTTGAAGAGAATAATGTTTTTTGAATCACTCAAAAATACCAAAAGATGAGCAAGATATGCCCCTTTGAAGTCCAAAACCCTAGCCTCTAGATTAAGAGAATGCTTGGTGGAACTTTGCCAAGTTTGAACAAAATTTTTGTGCCAATATTCTTCCTTTGTGAATAAAAATTGTTGAGAATGATGAGGAGGAATCATGGCCACATAAACCACTTCCATACAAATCCTTCCAAAACAACTTCAATGGTGAGATTTGAACTTCTCAAGCTTTTGACTAGGGCATGGAAATAAACTCATGCACCCATGAAGCAACTTGCTAAAACTAATTGCCTTTACCTACATTATAATCAAGACAAACCAATATTGTATTTTGTTAATTAGAGAGAAAATCAAAACCAAATATCTATGATCACAAAATAACACAAGTTAAGGTGCTTGGTAATTCCTCAGCAAAGCAAAGTTAAAGATAGGGAGAAGAACCAAAAGCCCTAATGTGATCTTGTTGTGATTGAAATAATATGGTATGATGAAGGAATCTTAGTGGAAAAAATTGGGGTACAACACCCAGGTTGATTGTATCCAAGGGTTCCTTGTGAGGCTAAATGATTCTTTCCTCTTGTTGTAGCAGTCTGGCAAGCTCCCCTGGTACTTCACAATCTTCCTCACCTTCGTCTTCGGCTTGGTAGATTAGATTCTCAGAGTCACAAAAGGCCATAGTAGTATCATTACCCATGGGATCCAGAACGGATGAATACCTGCATTGTGAGTGTGGGTGTGTGTAAGGGTATGACTATCTTTTAAAAGAAAATAAAATGTAAAAGAAAAACAATGAGCACAAAAGTTTGTATGCCAAAAGCGTCCATGATTCATTGATGTCATATGAAGATGAAATAATAACCCTTACAAATGGACCATTGTGCCTCGGACAAGACACAAGGTTTTAAGAGTGCGAATTGTTTTTGAATATTACAGATCCAACAAAATGTAAAGATAAATTACTGTGGGATAAAGAATATTGGGACGAAGTCTCTAGCCTCCCAATTGCTGAGCCCTCCATTGACAGTCGGAAAGATCCAATCCCCCGGGTTGCAATCATCTTCACAATCTTCTACCGCGTTGAAATCATGGTTGCTAATCTTCAAGGGTGGCCCTCCAGCACGGGCACGACGTACAACCTTTTGAGCATTTGAAGTGAAACCTAAGCCAAACTTGTCAGACTTATATGGAATATCCGAAAGTTTCCCCCAGATGGTGCATCCACCTTCCTCTACCACTGCTTTGGCGTCCTTCAGAGATGACATCCGGAGTGGAGGTCTTGTAATCTTGGGAATCTGGGACACGGTCTTGGTCACCGCTACCTCTTGGGGGACCTCTTCGAAGTGTTGAAATGGAGTTTCAATGAATTCGCCGTCCAATTCCACACATCTGAAGGAATTGAGATGGTTGATCATGTATTCTTCCTCTCCATGGACAGTGATAATCTTTCCTTGAACCGGATACTTCAGCATCTGGTGCAATGTAGAGGTGACAGCGCCAACATTGTAGATCCATGGCCGACCTAGCAGGCAAGAGTACGAAGGGCGGATGTCCATTACATAAAAGGTTGAATTGAAAGTTTGAGTCCCAACCTTTATGGGAATATCCACCTCCCCGTGTACCATCCTCTTCGAGCCATCAAATTCCCTTACTACTATATTGCTTGGCTTTAACGTTAGTCCCTCACAGTCAAGTCTATCAAGAGCTTTTTTCGGTAATACATTGAAGGATGAGCCTGTGTCCACCAAAACATGGGCCAGAGTTGTGTCCCTATATTCCACAGAGACATGTAATGCCTCGTTGTGCTTTCTTTCCCTCGGTGTCAGATCAGCATCCGAGAAGCCTAGGCCGTTATCCGCTGTCAAGCTGGCTACGCAATCTTGGAATTAATCAGCAAATGTCTCTTGAGGCATATGGGCTGTTTTTAGGAACTTCACCAAGGCCTTCGCATGTGCCTCGGAACACAGTAGTAATGCCAACATGGAGATTTTGGAGGGATTTTGCCCCAATTGTTCAACTACATCGTAATCGCTCCTCTTTATAATTTTTAGGATCTCCTCCATTTCTTTCTTGGAAGTTTCAGGTATAGTCAATGGTCGGGCCTTCGTCCGGACATGCTCGACCAAAATACTTTTTCCTCGAGTTTCAGCAACAGGAGCATTGGTAGGAATGATATCAGGGGTTGTAACATCTTTGTCAATCGGAGCACTTGCAAAGATGATTATGGGTACGGAAGTAACCTTTGGAGCAACCACGGGTCCAGAAACTGCCTTTGGGGGAGCAATTTCTTGAGAAAAGATCCTATCGCTTCGGGTAATTTTACTAGTTCCGGCAATATTGCTGATGTCAGAATCTTCTTCTTCAGAATTTATTTCTTTGGAGGCCGGCCAGTCTTGTTTGATGCCATGGTAGTAAATATCCCCTCCATAATTCCATGGCATGATTTTGTCTGATTCATATGGGACTGGCCCAGGCATTGTGATTATTAAAGGAGTTGTTTTTGAAACCGATGTAATTCTAACGGGTCTTTTGGTGGAGACCCTGGAAGAATTGGCGGAAATGGTAATATAGAAACATATTCAATAGGAATAGGTGAAACAGAAGTTTTTTCAAACAAAATCTCTTTGTTATCTATCAGGCATTGAATGCCTGCCTTCAACAAAGGGAAATCAGTTGGTAAGGACAAGCAGAGATGGAAAACTTCATTACAGCCCGGGAATACACCGACTTTCAACAAGTTTATCTTAATGGTCGGAAGTGGAGTCATGAGTTCATCAACTGTGGTAAGAAACAAATCTTATTCAATAGCATTGGTATTGTGACCATGTCTGGGCATGGGAGCAGAAATGATATTTGGCTTCTCGAGCGCATCAAACTCAATTTCTTTTGCTTCGATGAGGTCTTGTATTTTGTTTTTCAAAGCCCAACAGTTATTAGTATCATGACCAGGACTTTCAGAGTGATATGCGCAACGGGAATTGGGGTGATAATGAGGGGATGTTGTATTGGGGTTTTTCGGAGCTTCTTTCAAGGTTGCCAAGTTGGATCTCAGAAGATGCGGTAATACTTGAGACAGAGTCATGTTAATTCTGGTGAATTGTCGGACTGGCCTTTCCACCCTTGGTTGATTACTTCTTTGTTGATCAGACGTAGGCTTTGGAATCATAACAGCCCCCACCATTGGTCGGCGTTCGGCCCTATCTTGGTTCCTTTGCGGATATACAACAGCTACCTATTTCTTCCTGATGAAAGGCTTCCTTACAGCTGCAGAAGAAGATGAATATTTCTAAATCTTTCCATTTTTTATGCCAGCTTCCACCCTCTCTCTGGTCAGTATTTGCTCAATAAAGCATGTAAATGAACTTCCGATTAAATGGTTGAAAAAGGGACCAGACAAAGTGCCCAGGAACATGTCCACCAATTCCCTTTCAGACAGAGGGGGATGAACTCTTTCCGCCAAATCTCTCCATTTTTATGCGTAATCCTTGAAACCTTCATTGGAATCCATGGCCATACTCTGGATTTGAGTACGGGTAGGCACCAAATCGGCATTGTATTGATATTGCTTGTAGAAATCTGCGGCAAGATCTTCTCAATTATGGACGTTGGCTCTTTCTAGTTGGTAAAACCAGTCGAGTTGTGTTCCAGACAGACTGTCTTGAAAAAAATGAACCCACAAGTCTTTATCAGCGGTGTGGGGTTGGATTTTTCTCACATATGATCGGAGATGCATTTTAGGGAATGACACTCCATCATATTTTGCAAATGTAGGCACTTTGAATTTCGGAGGAATCATAATCCCCGACACTAGTCCCAATTCTTCAAAGTCTAAGCCTGACACCTTTTGTATTTCCATCGTGCTCAAATGCTCTTCGAGATGTCTATACTTGTCATCTGCTGGAGGATACTTTTCCTCATAGTATTCTTCCTCTTCTTCCTCCTCTTCTTCTGATTCTGACGGGACAACTATTTCCTTGCCTTTCCCTTCTCCTTCACCGGAAGTTGTTGCAAAGTTCAAAGTCCTTCTTGTCTGCCCCTGAAATCTTCTCCCCATGTTTAAGACTCCAGTTACTTTCTTTGTTTTCTTTTTCCTCTCCTCAGCTAGCAGAGTCTTCAATTATTCTTGCCCCTTGGCTAGGGTCATGAGCAACTGTTAAAACTGCGTGTTCTGAGCTTGGAGATCTTTCACTATTTGCTCGATATCCATCTTACTGAAATAAACAGTAGAGAGATGAGGAGATTTGTTGCAAAAGACCTGTTTATGTTATGATGAATGATATATGCATATGCAATGTTTTCAAGGATTTCGAAAATTCAAGTTTATTTTAGACAAAAAGAAACACATGTTATATTAATAAGATAAAGTTTGAATACATCAATGCCCCTTGGACAAAATAATACAAAACTCTGAGATAAAAAAGTAGTATGCATCCTCTTTGGTGCAATGTAGGCATTCAGGGTCCGCTCCTCATGAAGTAGCCTAGTGAGTTCCAAAACCTTCTTCTCGCTTGCGTAGAATTGGGCTTCGAAAGTATCTCGCTTTCCTTTGAGTTGTATCCAATCCCTTTGTAGGTCTTCAAGAGATGTGGGCATGTCAGGATGTAGGATAGTGTATGGAACATCTCCCTCCTTGACAGGCTCAATGATTACCGGGAGAATGGAGGGGTAAAGCATCATAAGATTCTGAGCACGAGTTCGTACCCATTTGAGGTAAGGCTCAAGAGGGATGGAATTCTTGTGTCCCAAAGTCTTTCTATCCACCTTATTTAGCATCCTCCAAGCTCAGATAAATCTCGGGCGAAGACCTTGATCGTCGTTGTCGTAGTCGAATACCAAACCTTGATCAGCATCTCGTACGGGCCATCCCTTCGGGCATAACCAAACTATCTTAAGGCTAAGCATGGGTTGTAGGTGATTCCTCCCCTAATGCCAAGTAGAGGGACATTATAGAATTCTCCACAACGGTCAACAATGATAACATTCTCTTTGGATCGGGAGCACCAATAGATGTCTAAATGTTTGAGCGTCATTAACCTTTGTAACCACCTTGAACCTTGCTCATTCTTTAAGACTGATTGGGGAAGATGAGAAATAAACCATCTTGCCAAGAGAGGAGTGCAACATATAAGGACACCTCTTTTCCTCATTGTGCTAGTGTGAAAAGAGTGTAGGATATCCCCTAGCAATGTAGGCACCAGGTTACGTGACATGAAGATTTTGATGGTGTTCACATCTATGAGTTGGTCAGGATTGGGAAACAAAACCATCCCATAGATAAGAAGAGCCACAATTTCCTCAAAGGCTTGCAAGTCTAAGGAATTCCAACAGCTTTGGGCTTTCTCAAACATGAACTTTGCTAAGAAACCTTTGACACCACTCCTTGTTTCCCAATGAGTTGTGACATCAGATGAGTGCAAGTGTAGAGCTTGAGCAATCTCTTATGGCTTTGGGTCTCTTTCCAAACTGTTGAAAGATAGTTGATTAAGAATGGGAGTCCTCAAGAGCTGGGAGAATTCTTCTAAAGTGGGCACAAGTTGATAGTCGGGGAATGTGAAGCAATGGTGCAAAGGATCAAAGAACTGAAAGAGCACCTTCATCATATCCTCATCTGTGTTGGAGGTGACCAAGTTGAGCAGACGACCATGTCTCTCGGTGAATGGATAGTTCTCAGGGATCCTTGAAGCTAGCTCCTTAAGTTGTGGAGGAATTCTTACAAGGTTGACTTGAATAGTTCTCCTGCGAAGTGAATCTATATCCTACAAAACAAGAACAAAGATGAATCTCGAAATCCTTGAAATGGTTAGTGGATGTATATGATGTTCATGATGTCCATGATGTTATGTACAAGTATGCATATACAAGCAAAGCAAACAAGTTCTTAGTTTAGGCTTGCATGGAGTTTTATAGGTAAGTACCCTCTTGAAGTTAGTTGGCTTAAACCTGTCCTAGTAATAGTAACCAGGTTCTAAGGAGCTCAATATCACTGGATTGCTTCCTTGGTCATTGTTTCAGCTCAAGCCTCTTTAATGGCGACCGAAATATCCCAAGAAACCAAACCTCAATGAGTGTAGTATCGAGTATCTACCAAATTCAGATTGCACCAAAGCGGGTCATCTCACTACATCCTAAAGGCCAAGTTGGTCAAGTAAAGGTTCTAGAAGTTCATTAGTGCTTCATGACATCACTCAGCGGCCCCGTATTCTATTTGATTAACTCAAAGGCTACCGGTACCCACAAATATGTCACACTAACATAGCTATTTCTTAGACCATGTCGGTATACCCTACACAGTTTCCACAATATATTGCTATTTACCTATAATGTATCCCAAATTCGGGTAGAGGATTCAAACCCAAACAAAGAACCATAATGTAAAACATACAAATCAAACAATTTAAGCAAGTAAATGTGATTTATTCCTAAGGTAACCCCACTTTTATATCAATCTCCAGCAGAGTCGCCAGTTCTGTGATACGGTGGGAGAACTGACTTGATTGTTTTGTGTTTTATCATAAATGTTGCAGTTAGCAAGAGTCGCCACCGACTTTTCTTTTATCCAAAAAGGAAAGGTGAAAAAGCACAGGAAAGACCTTTGAGATTATTTCTTGAGTTCGGGGGGTAGATTATGAAAAGGGAAGGTATTATCACCCTTTTCATCCATGGTTTTCCATGGGCTCTTAGTTACTTTCTAGATCACTTGCTTTTGAAAGTATTTTGTAAAAGAGGCCATCGTTTAGGAAATCTTTGTAATGATTCTCGTTCGTGAGAATGTATACAAAGATGTTTGTCTTTTTTGAAAATGTTTTCAATTTTGTAAGATGTTTTGAAATGTGTGTGTTTATTTTGAAAATAGCAAGTGTATTTGTTTTGAAATAGAGCAAGTAATTAGGAGCAATCTACCTACTCAAAAATCTTTCTTGTTCATTTTCTTTTCCTTTGACATTTTTGTCTTACCATTTATTTGGTAAGCAACCCTATCTTTGGATGTAAACGGGACGGGCGTGGGTCATCGTATAACCATGATTAGCAATGTTGCACGATATCTTATCATTTTCTTGGAGGGACTAAGATCATTTGAAAGGCAACTTAGATAGCGTCATCGAGGGACTATGATCTTATATTTGCTTTTTTTTGCTAGGATACCTTACATGCGTAATATGGTCATTTTTATCAGGCAACCAAGTGGAATAACCCTAAGGGTGCTTGTGTGAAAGTGTATTGTTTTCATACTTGATTTTGTCTTAGATTAGGATTTTCTATTTGATTGGTTTTATCTTTCCATACAAATCCTAATTACTAGCATGTTGTATAAAAGCGGTAAATTGCGAAATTTAAAAATTACTACGCTATTACAACACTTTGTGGGAGGAGGGGTATACAATTTATGAATGGGGATTTTCCAGAAAGTAAAAACCCTAATTATCTATTACAACCATATCAAATTTATCAAATGTACAAAGAGACGAATGTAAATACAATGTATAAGAAGTGAAATGAATATAATGTACAAGTATGAATGAACAAGGCCATGGATTTTGTTTTGACTTTAATTAACTTAGGAGAAAAAGAAATAATTAATTAAAAAAAGAATATTAGAATTAAGTTAGCAAAAGAAACTAGTCTAAAGAAACAAATTTCTAAATAAATAATAATCACAAACCTAATCTAATTATTTAATTAATTTTAAAAAAATAGAATTCTAACAAGAAAATATTTTAGTCTATTAAACAAACATGAATATATTTAATATATATGCATAAATAATATTTTTTGAGATTTTTATTTATAAAAATAAATATTGTTATAATATTAATAATAGTAATTAAAAAAAGTAAAGAAAAAATAAAATATATAAAATAAGTTGAGGGGGGTCAACAATTAAAAAGGTGTTTGGAGAAAGAAATAAAGAAAAATACTGTTGGGCCTTCAGCCCACAAAACTCAATGGCCAAAAAATCAGATTTTATGAAGAGGATGGGGGTGTAGCGAAAAAAGGGGGGTTGGGCTCAGTGTTTTTTGTCTTGGGCCTGGTTGTTTTAAACAAAACAACCAGGTTCAAGGGATATGGCTCATTTGGTTGTTTCGTTTCTCTCTCTCACTTCTGATTCCCTCACTCATCTCGTTCTCCCCTCCTTTGAGAATTTGGACGGAAATCTCCCTAGCGGCGGTTAGACGGTGGTGGACAGTGGTTCCTACGAAGGCGATGCTTCAAAATTAAATTTTTTTACTTATCTAGATTCCTTTCTTCTTACTGAACACTAATCTCGCTTCCGTTTTTACAGATCGTGACAGGATTCGCGTAGATCTTAAAGGGGATGGAAGGAA
Organism: Vicia faba; assembly: GCA_948472305.1. Lineage (NCBI taxonomy): Eukaryota > Viridiplantae > Streptophyta > Magnoliopsida > Fabales > Fabaceae > Vicia > Vicia faba. The sequence goes on from OX451738.1 coordinate 362,266,645, forward strand.
CCCTAACTGCTCTGATTTTCTTTTTCTGTGTGATTACGGTGAGATCTTTCCTTATCTCTCTCTCTCTCTTACAAAACTCTGAAGGGATTAGTTTTTTTTGGAAAATGATGATGAAAGTTTTAGGGTTTTGTATCTTGCATGCAGTACTGTATTTCTATCTTGTATATTTATGATGATGATTGTTGGTTTGGGAAGACTGAAACTTGAGGATTTGTTGTTCTGAGTAGTTCGTATGTTTTTGATAAATGATTTTTCTGAAGGTTTTGGCTCTGTTTGTTTGTAAGGCTTGGTTTTTGTATTTCTGTATTATAGACTTTGTATGTTTTTCTTTGTAAAACTGAAAAGAAAAATGTGAGTGATGATGACTCTTGGATTTTCTGTTTTTTCTAGATATTCTTCCGAGGCAAAGGTTTATTAATTTAGGGTTTGGAATTTATGTATGTTTTCTTTGTAAAAAATGATGTTTGGCCTTTTAGCGACAATGGGGTTTATTGATTGTTTGGGGTTTGGAATGTCTGTATATTTTTTTGTAAGAAGGAAAATGATGTTATTGCTGATTCTTTCTAGAGGTAAATAATGATGGCTTTGTGTTTCTGTTTTTTATGGATATTTAGATGGACTGTGGGATGGGTTCTACAATTTGTAAATTGACCTTAAACTAATGTTTTGTAAAAGAATGCTAAGAAAAAGTTTCACAAAGTTTGGATATTTCTATGAAAAGAATTTGGAAATAGTTTGAGAAATTACCTCTTTACTTGGTTGCTGTATTTGGTATCCTGTGGCTTATTGACAGTGATCCTTGAGGGTCCTTGAGTGTGATGAAAACAATGGCTGGATTTTTATCTTTTCTGTATATTCTTCTTTCTGGCAAAAAAAAACTTCTTCTTGCACAATATTGTTGCTCTTTTATATTGGTTGATTTGTGATAAAATAGTGATAAAATACTGATGGCTTTGTTGCTTGTATTGGTTTTTGATAAATCAACTTTGCTAGTTGACTTTGCTTGTTGGCTGCTGATACAGTGTCTGTTGTACTGTCTTTTCCTTTTACAGTTTCCTGTACTTGTTGTTATACTTTTTTGACTTTGCTGGTTCTGCTGTGAACAAAATACTTACTTTAAGATTTACAGTACAGTTAGCCTATGACTTTACTATTTTAGTTCTGATTTTTTGATTGAGACCAACAAATATGAGGCTTTAGTGAATACTTGCTTGCTTGTGGCTTTGATAATTTTGATTTCCTGTGATGCTTTTTACAACTGAGTTTGACAGCTCTTGTGTTGTGATGAACATTTTTTGAGTTTTCCTTCTCTTTATTGTGAACCAAACAAAATATTGTTTTGAGATTTTGCAGTAGGATACCCTAGGCATGTGATTGAATTCTGACCCTTTTTTTTTATTGAAACAAGATAAACATGAGGCTTCTTTTTCTGATTTGTCTTTTGTCTTTTGTGAACCAAGTTTTGATTGTGATTTGAAAAAGATATTTTTAGGCCAGTGATAGGATAATGTTTGTTTGAGGCTGTAGTGAAAGTTTTGCCAAAACTTTTCCTATCTTGTTTTTTTTGCTGTGAACAAAACCTTTTATTTGGGATTTACAGTGAACCCCCTAGGCCTATGATCTGATTTGTGAACTCTGGTTTTTAAATGAAACAACATGAAGCTTCTCTTGTTTGGTTGTGAAAATATGATGACAACTGATTTTCTTTAACTTTTGTGAACCAATTGTTAGGTTTTGCAGAAGATTACTTCTAGCCAATGATGGAGTTGAGGCTCCTACTGTTCTGTGTTGTCTTGCTTATGAATCAAGTCTTGTGATTTGCAATGTTTTATTTTTCTTTTAGGCCTATGATAGGACATTACTTTGAGGCTTTACTTTGAGGGTTTACAAGTTAGCTTTGCTGACTTATGGTGTGAATTCTGTTCAAGCTTGAAATCTGTTGGGCCGGGAATTTGTTCTGCTTTTTCACTTTCTAAATTAATCCATTGTGAACCAATTTATTTGTGATTTGCAATATTTCAGGCCTATGGTTAACTTCTTAGTATGAGGCTGTTTTGGGTACAAGAACATGGCTTAAAAACCTTTTATGATTCCAATAACCAAACCCTCATGATGATTTAGAATAGCTTATTTGCAAATTTGAATTCGTTTGATCACTGATTTTTTTCTGTTTTGTTTCAGGTAAAGGTAATGGAGAATAGAGGAAGATGACAAGAAGACTGTGGCAAGACTTGAAAACACTTGAAGGCTAGGAACATGAAGACTTTGTATTCTTCCTTGTAATAGAAACATAGGAAAAAATATATTGGACTTCTTTCTTTGTTTGATCTTGAATTTTGTAATAAACAAACTAATTTCGAGGAATGTATAATTTTAATTTTGAGAATGATATCACAAAATTGCAAAAGTTGTTTGTTCTAAATAAAAGAAATTGGAAATGAAGAATGACATGGGCTTTTAAAATTGCAACTCTTAAAACTTGGAACAAAATGATGAATTTTTAAAAAAGTGTATTAGAACTTAAGATAAGAACTAATTGATGTATCTAAAAAAAAGAAATGATGCTTGAATACCATTCTCATCTTTCTTCCATATCTCAAAAACAAAATGCTTTGAATCCTTTTGATCTTTCATCTCAAAGCCTCACCTTTCATCTCAAAGCCTCACCTTTCATCTCAAAGCCTCATCTTTCAAAAAAATAGAAATGATATCCAAAGAAACTTGCATGATGAGTAAAAGAATTGGCCATGTAAACATTGCAACCTTGTAACTTGAAGACCAAAAAGAAAAATGTAAACCATATTCCCAAACCTAGCATGCACTTGAGTAATCTTGACGGCCCATGATGATCCATGAAAGTCATATGAGGCATTGGAAGTTCAAAAATCCTTGTGCAAAGTCAAACCCTAATTTCAGTCATCAGTGCTCAAGAAGGTGTCTTGAGCTGATCAAACCCTAGTGCAGTCTTGAGTCAAGAAGATCTTGTGAGTGAATTCTTGATAAGTGAGAGGGAAAATTTTGGGGTACAACACACCCCATCATACTTCACAAATACCGAAGCCTTGAACTTCTGTGGGATGACTACCCCATATATCAAACCCAGCTCTTCGAAATCCATCCCTGGTATTCTTTGGATTTCTATCGCGCTCAGATGATCCTCTAACTGTTTGTACCTATCCTCAACCGGGGGATACTATTTATTGTTGTAGTCAGATTCATCCTCAAAAACTCTCAGACTAGGGTCTTCCTCCCTTGTTTTGCCCTCTTGGTTCTCCCCTTCTTTGGATGAAGAGGTCAAATCAACCGTTTGCTTCAACGGTCCCCTAAATCTTCTGCCCAGATTCAGGACACCGATGGTCTTCTTCTTCTTCCTTTTCTCTTTCAGAATAAGGGCCTTCAAATCTTCCCGCCCCTTGGCCAAGGCCACGAACATTTGTTGAAATTGGGCATTTTGTGCCTGTAGGTCCTTGATGCTTTGTTCAGAAGACATTATTGCTGAAATAAACAACGAAGAAGATGAGAAACCTGTTATGGTACCTGTTTATGCAATGTCATGGATGATATGTGTATGCAATGATTTTAAGGATTCTTAAAAGCTCAAATTTGTTTAACCATAAGAAACACACGTTAATTGTATTAATAAGTTCGAATTGTTACAAAGGATGCCTTTTAGGCTTTTAACAAAACAAGACTTAAAGCAAAAAAGAAAACTAGGTCTCCCAGAAGCACATCCTCTTTGTCGCATTGTAGGTGTTTATATTCCTTTCTTCATGAAGTAGACTGGTGAGTTCCAGGACCTTATTCTCGCTGGCATAGAATTGAGCTTCGAACGTATCCCACTCCTCTTTAAGTTGAACCCAGGATTTCTGTAACTCCTCATGATCAATTGGCATGTCAGGATGGAGTACGAAATAAGAAGTGTCTCCTTCAGCAACTAGTTCCACAATCGTTGGAAGGACAGCAAGGTAAGGCATCATAAGACTTTAGGAGCGGGCTCGTACCAATCAGAGATAATGCTCAAGAGGTATGGAATTCTTGTGCCCCAGGGTCTTGCTATGAATTTTATGTACCATGCCCCAAGTTCGCATGAACCTTTTGCCGTAACCCTGAGCATCATTCTCATAATCGAAGGGGATTCCTTGGATAAGTGTATCATGAGGACCATCCCTTATCGCATAACCAAACAGTTGCAGTGCCAAACAAGGTTTATAAGTGATTCCTCCCCTAATGCCTAAGAGTGGGACATTAGGGAATTCACCATAGTGATCGATGATGGTAACATCTTCTGAGGATCATGAACACAAATGAATGTCTGAATGTGTAAGGGACATCAGCCTATGAGACCGTTTCATACCTTGCTCATTCTTCAAAATAGACATGGGTAGGTTCGAAATAAACCACCTAGCTAATAGAGGGGTGCAACACAAAAGGGTCCCCTTTCTTTTTAGAGTGCGAGCATGCAGAGAGTGTAGAATATCCCCAAGTAATGTAGGCACCGGATTATGAGACAACAAAACCTTAATCGTATTCACATCTATAAATTGGTCCGCATTACGGAATAATACCATCCCGTAGATGAGGAGTGCCGATACCTCTTAAAAAGCTTGTAAATCTAGGGTATCCCAAAAATAGTGAGCTTTCTCAAATAGAAATTTAACCGGAATTCCTTGGACACTTCCCCTAGTTTCCCAATTTGTCACTACATCGGACCATTGTAAGGACAGATCTCGAGCAATCTCTTCAGGATTTGGATGTCTTTACGTACCGCTGAAAGGTAACTGATCAAGAATAGGTACCCCCAATAACCGAGAAAATTCCTCCATAGTAGGCACTAGCTGGTAATCTAGGAAGGTGAAGCAGTGGTGCAAAGGATCAAAGAACTGAAATAGCACTTTTAACAATTCTTCATTAGGTTTTGAAGTGACCAAGTTGAGCAGCCGACCATGTCTTTCAGTGAAGGGAGAGCTTTCAGGAATCCTTAATGCCAAGTCCTTTAGTTGAGGAGGTACTTTCACAAGGTTAATATGGATAGTGTTCCTGCGGGCGGATGCCATGTCCTACAAAGCAAAGAAAAGATGAGCCCTAGAAAATCCTTCAAATGGTTAGTATGATATGCCATGTTTATGATGTCATGATTATGCTAAGAAATCACATGTATAGAAAGCAACAAACAAGTCACACCAAGCCCTTAGGTTTAAAGCCTGCATGAGTTTTAAGGTCATACCCTCTTGAAGCTGGATTGGTTCAACTTGTCCTATAAATAGTAATCGAGTTCTAAGGGATCTCAATATCACTGATCTTTCCCCCAAGCTTCGTTCAATAGGCGATTGACTCACAACCAAACAAAACTCAGGAGTCAAACCTCAATGAGTGTAGCATCGAGTATCTGTCGACCTTGGGAATACACTAAAGCCGACCATCTCACTACGTCCTACTGGCCATGTTGTGCAATTAAAGGTTCTAAGGTCATTTGATGCTTTATGACACCATGCAGCGGCCCCGTACTCTCCTTGATTGACTCAAGGGTTACCGGTACCAACCCAAGTGTCACATCAACATAGCTACGGCTTCAACCGTGTCGGTATACCCCGCACAGTTCCGTCACAGTTTATTGCTACTTACCTAAAAGGTGTTCCCAGATCTGGGTGTAGGATCTACATAACCCAAACAAAACTCTTGAATATAAAGCAAGCAAAGCAAAACAAGAAAGCAATTTTAAAAATGACCTAGATCCTAAGGTATACCCTACTTATTTATTTCCCCAGCAGAGTCGCTAGTTCTGTGATACGGTGGCAGAACCGACTGTTATACTAGTTTGCGTTTTTTGTTTGCAAATGTCGCGATAAGCAAGAGTCTCCACCGACTTTTATTTCATCTAACAAAGGAAAGGAAAAAGAACAGAAAAAACCTTTTTCCGAGAGTTTGAGTACGGGGGGTAGATTATAGAAAGGGAAGATGTTAGCACCCTATCTATCTGCGGTCTTCCACGGGCTCTTAGGTACTTGCTTATTTTTAAAATTTCTTGTGTGTGTTTTAAAAAAGTTTTTGTTTAACTTTGTGATAACCCTTGTATATGTCCTCAAGAGTGTGACGGAGTTATTTTTGAAAACTATTTTGAAAGTTTTTGTGTAAAATATTTTTTATTGTTTTGAGCAAGTACTTAAGATTTTCTACCTACTCGAAAAAAGACTGTTCGTTCTCATTTCCTTTAGACAGTGCTATCCTACTATTAAGGTGTAGGTAGCCCCATCGTTGGAGTTTTAAGGGTCATTCGAAGGGACAAGTACGGTCACAAAAGCAATGGTTAGAAAACCTTAGTAGCTACCCTAAAGTCCTAAAGATCTTTCCGAGGCAACATTTAAATGGGTCATTTTTTATCTTTTGGGACTAGAGGACGACCATTAAAATCCCCTATACTTCATGACCGTTTACCGAAGGCAACCGAAGTGGGGTAAACCCTAGGAGTGAGCATGTGCAAGTGTGCTTTTTTCAATTAATTATCTTTGCACAATTAGGGTTATCTACCTTTTAATCATTGATTTATCTTTCGCATATAATCCTATTATCCATGCATCTAGGTAGTTTTATAGTTGCGGAAATTAAAAAGTGCGAGAAATTAAAGTCCTAACTATTACAAGGCTTTTGGGCAGATACATAAATATTTGACTGAAAAATAAATATGCAGAAATCAAAACCCTAATTAATCTATTACAAACCTCGAAACAGTTACAATAATTGAAATTATGAATAAGTAAATGCGCGCAAGAAGGAACACGGGAATAAATTAGGAGCCTAAAAAATTTACTTAATTAAAAAATATTTTTGTGTATCTTTTATTGAGAAAATAATTAAATTTCAAATTGAACCTAATTTCTAGTTAATTTTTAATTATGGAAAAAGAATTTAAATTTCCCTAATTAAATTAATCTAATTAATTAATGAAATAAAATATTGTATGAAAATAAATCTGATTTTAATGTTTTTTTGATTTTTTGATTTAATAAAAAAATGATTAATTTTGTAAAAATAATTAAACAAACAAATAAAACAAAAGAAATTAAAAAAAGAAATAAATTGGGCCTGTTAGGAGCAACAACTTGGGGGTGCATGGCTAAATTTGCAAAGCCCATACACTGGCCCAAGATCTGCATGTGATCCAGTGTAGTTGGCCTCTGGGGGTCCACCATGGTCTGCATGTGCTGAGTGTTAGATCTGGATATGATGAGATCTTGTGGTATGGAGATGGAAGTGCATGAGGAGCGCACAGGGACCTGGAGCATTGGATCTGAAGACACAAATTAGTGAAAATTAATTTTGCAAAAGGGCTAGATCGAACCCACCCCCTTTTGGACTAAAGCCTTATCATGCCCTGCCTTGCCAACTGAACCAAGCGTTTTAATTGTTAACAAAATAGTACAAAATAAATATAAGGCAAATAAAGATCTATGGCCACATGTCAAAAACCCGCACGCTGTGGGTCCCTAATGGTTTGAATGGACGAATCAGTGAGCACCACGCTATTACCTTCTTCGTGGATCCATCGTTTTAGGTGGGGAACTTTTACCTACAGCAGTTTTCCGTCACTATAGGTTGTAGTGACGGATTTTGTTTGTAACTAAAAACCTGTAAAATTCAAAAGCGCAACACAAGCAGAATAAATTCAAACCAAAGATATGGATCAATTGCAAATCATCTCCTGAGCATGATAGTACCCCTAATTTTGTCCAATTTTGCCTTTATATTGAATTCCCAATTTGGGACCTCAAAACCCTAACAATGGCATCGTGTCATTCCTGCACTTAAACTTCAATCAAACCAATAAAAAACATTGCAAATATGATAGCAAGCATGGATATATGATCAAAACATGTTTATGATGGATAAATCATTGAAAATGAATCTTGAAAAAAGATGCAAACCGCAGCAATGTGAAGCGCGATTTCAGAAGGTTTTAAGGCTTGAGGATGATTGGAATGGCTTCAGAAAATGTCCAGGAACGAATTGTTGGTCTTGGAATTGCTTGAAACAGCCTATAGAATCAAAACCGACCTGCACTTTTTTCACCAAAAATTGAAACTTGTTCCTTTGTCTTCACGAACCAATCCTCTTTTTTATGATTTAGGGATGTTATGTATATATGATAGAATGATTTAGGTCAACAAAAACTGATCATATCTTTGCAAATTATGGAGATTTGATTTCATTCTTTGTCTTGTATGATTTGTTTCCAAAATAGACCAAATTAAGATCTTTTCCAATCAATTAGCTCTTACACGATTTGGATGATTTTCTAGCTGTTCCTTGACTCATAAAATGCTCATAAAATCAAATCTTGGATTTTATTTCATTATTCTACTATTTAAATTGATTTATTTTGATTTAAATGGATAAATAATCAAAATAAATAATAAAAATAATAAAATAATAGGTGTATAAGCTCAGGGGTCGTGGGCCATCTTAGGAACAAGTTTCAAACAAGAAAACATGGGCCCATTTGGAAAAAAAGTCATTTTGATCAATGTTGACTTCATGCACATTTCCAAAAATTGGTCAACTTTGACAATACATATCTCCCTCAATTTTGATCCTAGGAGGGTGTTATTGGACTTTTTAGAAATCTTAAGATGTCCTATAAACAACCCTTTTGGTTTCATCTCAATTGGAGCTTCCATGTTCATGTAAGGAGCTTTGACCCAAAAGGTGTTTTTGTTGACTTTTTGAAATGACCTATAATGTCTGAATTCATATCTTTTAATGAGTGCATTTTTTGAACTTGAGGGATGAAGATGAGTTGTTGGTAATTTTATACTCTTCAAAATGAGCCTTGGATGGTAAATTTTTGATAAAGTATGAGAAACTTATGCCTTGTCAAAGTTTGGTTGACTTTTCCTATAGAAACCCTATTTTAGCAACTTTTGAGTTTTGATGAATTTTGGGCATTCCTTGAGGAATCATGATCTACCCTTGATCAAATGATGGATGTTACTTCAAAATGTTGATGTTGACCAAAAATATTTAAGTTTGACTACATGAGGGTCACAATTGACTTTTGACCTAGTATAATTGATTTTTAGGCATTTGAGCAGTTGATTGAGCAAACTAGTTGTGCAAGGCATGAAACTTGACATGGATGATCTTGAGAACATATTAGGGCAATATTAATCATTTTGGACCCTTGGAACTCAAACATCTTGATGAGGAGTGAAACTCTAATTTGAGGCTCATTGTCTTAGGAGGAGGATTTGTCTGGTTAATCCTTAGGCATCCTTGGGCAAGTTGAGGACTTCGATGAGTATGTATTGAGTAAAATGAGAGGGAAAATTTTAGGGTACAAAACTGGCCACTTATTTCTATCACCAATACCAATACAATGCCGACCTGGCGTCGACTAGAGTTCAACTGCAAGACATGACGATGGGTAAAAACGGGGGATTCAAAGAGTACGCCCAAAAGTCGAGGGATCTTGCCAGTAGGGTCCAACAACTGTTAACTGACAGGGAACATATTGATATATTTATGGGTACATTATCTGGTCCATTTTCAACTTATTGGTTGGGATTTCTTCGTTCATTTTCACCGAGCTGATCCTAACTGGTGAAAGGGTTGAGAGTGGTATCAAGAGCGGGAAAATCCCCATTGCGTCTGCTTCCACCTCCAACCCTATAAAGAAACCCTTCATTGGGAAGAAAGAAAAAAATGTTGTGTATGGGGAAAGGGCCCGTACCAAGAAGGATAATCATTCGTTCGTTAATGCTGTTCTGATCTCTAACCCTACCCCTGTTCAAAGACAATCTTTCAACCATCAACGATTTGAGGCTCCACGAAGACAGTTCACAAGGATAAGCATGTCATTATCCGAAGCCTTACAACACATGTTAAAGGCCAACTTAGTGACACTATGTAATCCTCCATCCAATCCGAACACTTCCTCACCTAAATACAATCTGAATACCAAGTGTGCATATCATTCAAATAGTCCTGGGCATGAGACCGATCAATGCTAGGTGTTGAAGAACAAAATTCAAGATCGGATAGACAATAAGACAATTGAATTTGATCCACCTACAACTCCCAATGTGATAACTGCACCAATGCCAAACCATGGCAAAGGTGTCAATGCAATTGAAGACACTATTTTTGTTTCCTCCGTCGAAGATTAAACTACTCCGTTAACTGTTGTCAAAAAGAATTTGCTGAGAGCTGGGGTTTTCCCTAGCTGTTAGAAAGACTGTGATTGCTGCACCGAACAAGTTAATAGATGCAAATGGCTTAAAGAAGGTGTTCAATGCCTGATGAATAGTTATGAGATCCTATTTTAAAGAACTCCGTCCATCAAAAGTTTGACCGACAAAATTGAAGACCTCTCCATAATAACAATTTCCAACAAGCCTCTTAGGATCTACGGTGGAACTACGGTGCTGAAGTGTATTACCATGGAATAAAGCAAGATGTTTGAATTGAAGAAAGCAAGGCTGATGACGTTGGGAATATTACTGGCTCTAGTAAGGTGACCAGAACTGGGAGAATCTTTTTGCCCAACATTTCACCCCCCAATTACTACAACGACACCTGTCTGCATCACCGTTGATAAGCCTGGTGCTGACATTAGGGGTAAAGAGAAAGTAGTTGAGCCTGTTGAAATAGAGGTGCCCGTAAAGGACATTGCTGCTGTGGAACCTTCCACCCAAGAAATGGATGAAATCTTGAAAATTATGAAGAGGAGCGATTTCAAGATAGTAGAGCAGCTGGGGCAAACCCTTTCCAAGATCTCCATGCTATCTTTGTTACTTTGTTCCGATGCTCATGCCCGAGCATTGACAAAATTCTTAAAAAAGGCTCATGTCCCTCATGAGACCACGACTGACCAATTCGAAAATTGTGTGGCGAGCTTGACGGCCGACAATGGATTGGGGTTCTCTGATGCTGATCTGACACCACTTGGAAGGAATCATAACAAAGCTTTGCATGTTTCTGTTGAATGTAAGGGGACTGCCCTAGCACATGTTTTGGTTGATACTGGCTCTTCTTTAAACGTGCTACCCAAGGGCGCTTTAAATCGTTTAGATTGTGAAGGACTGGTGTTGAAGCCGAGTGATATTATCGTGAGGGCTTTCGATGGGTTCAAAAGGATGGTTCATGGAGAGGTGGATCTCCCAATTAAAGTTGGCTCACAGATTTTCAAATCTACTTTCTACATCATGGACATCCTTACCACTTACTCCTGTTTGCTAGGTCGCTCTTGGATCCATGGAGCAGGGCCAGTAACATCTACCCTTCACCAAAAGCTAAAATACCCAGTCAAGGGGAGGATCGTCACTGTTTGCGGTGAGGAGGAATTCATGGTAAGCCATCTCAATCCTTTCAAATATGTGGAGATGGATGGAGAATTTATAGAAACCTCGTGCCATACTTTTGAAGTTATTCCGCCTATGGTTGCTACTGCCAAAATTTCCTCTGACATGCCCAAAGCTGATAAGGTCGTGCCAAGGATGGTTTCATTTAAGGATGCTCGTGCCGCAGTCGAAGATGAAAGTTGTGCTACCTGGGGGAAACTCTCTGAGATCCCCTTTAAAGCAGATAAATGTGGGTTGGGTTTCACTATCAAGGCTCATAAATAAGTTAGGCGCGCTCGTGCGGGAAAGCCCTCTCTCCGTATTGGAAATCATGAAGTAAATGCTGTAGAGGATTCTAATGATGAATGTGCTTTCGAAGGATGGATATACCCTACTACGATAAAGCTCAACAATTGGCACGCAAAGGACTTCATTCCCATCTCCTTCATTGAGGAGAAATTACTTGTTTATTGCTTTCTATCAATTCAAGAGCCTTTTATCTTTAATATTAAACAATGACTTTTAAGCCATATGCCTGGCCCGGGGCACTATGGTCCATTTGTTAAGGGTTTTATTTATGTTCATTTTATCATATGATCATTCAATATAAACCATTGGATTTTTTGCATTCAAAATTTTGTGCTCATTGTCTTTATTTTTCTTTAATGCATTTTTCGAATAGCCATGTATCTTACATGCACACACACACACTCTTGCAGATCCTCGTCCACTTCGGATCTCATTGCCAATGACTCTACTATTTCCAGTTATGATTTTGAACATCCAATTAACCAAGCCGAAGATGAAAGCGAGGAAGATTGTAATATACCGAGAGAACTAGCTAGACTTCTAATGCAAGAGGAAAAGGCTATTCAGTCGCACGAAGAGTCAGTTGAAGTTATCAACCTAGGTACCGAGACAGACAAGAAAGAGGTCAAGATCGGCGCCAACCTAGGAAGTAGTGTCAAAAGCAGATTGGTTTAGATGTTACATGACTACGTGGAAGTGTTTGCTTGGTCGTATGAAGATATGCCAGGTGTTGTACCCCAAAATTTGCCCTCTCATTTCTTAAAGGATCACCCTAGACCCTCAGGTTTTCTTCCATCCAATTCCAAGCTTTGAATTACAAATTTTTCAAGAAATTCATTCACAAGGGAAAAATGGTCATTTGCATACTGAAGAGTCAAACTTTGACTTTTGGATCAAAATCAAGTTTCAAGAGTCATATTTCATCAAGACATGTTGAGATATAAAGTTTGTTTCATCTAGAAATTCAAAAGTCAAAAGTTACTTTGGAAAAGTCAAATTTCTGAATACTTAGAATTTCTTCTAAGTGTTTAGGAAATATGACAAGCTCAGAACTTCTGATCAGATTATCACCATGATGCAAGCTGATTCTGGATTAACTTCTAACACAAGAGTTATGGACTCAAACAAGATCTAAAACATTACAGAACAAAACTTCTCCTAGAAATGCTGGGATTTCAAGTTATGTCTCATCAAAGACACGTCCATGAAACCGAAGCACTCAGCAAAGTCTGGACACTTTCAAAACAGAGTTTGGTCAGAACTTCTGGGCCAGTTTTCATAAAGGTTTAGTAAGAGTTTGCAAGGGTAATTCAAAGAAGGTTACAAAGCGTGTTGCAAGCTTCCTGGAAAGTCTGAGAGCTCCTTCAGAACATGCTAGAGCAAGGAGATACAAAGATCAGAAGTTGGACGTCTATTCTAAGTCACACTGAAGCTGAACTTCTGATCCAGAATTAAGAAATGATGCAAAATCTCACGTTGCAGGATTTCTGGTTTGATCAATATCATCATCATTTAATGCTCACAACAACTTTTGGGTCTTTGTTCAAAGGATTTCCCCACGTGTTGCATAGAAGTACCATTACTGTCTTGGAAAAGCAAACTCTTATACAAGAGTGTGCTAGGCCCATGCGTTGCTTTGGATTTTGAGGTTACCTTTCCTTAATTCCTGCTTACAATTCTAGCTTAGGCGTTGCTAAAGCTGCTAACCACCATACTTGCTTCAAGAACAAGGCAACACCCTAGCATGTGATGGTTGTACTATCCAAGCTACAAGATATTTACCTATAAATTGAAAGCCATTGGCAACTGTAAAAAGGTCGAAAAAATTGAGAAAGAAAAAGCCTTGAACCCCTGCTAAAATTCCAAGAATCCAAAACTACAAACACAAAATACAAAACCCGTTAACTTTTGATTTCTTGCATTCAAACTTCATTTTTTTTCTCAAGTATTTCTTGACCAAAACCGTCCATACAGTTTTTGACTCACATATCAGAAGCTATCCTAACTTTTGTGTTCAGACTGTAACACACTCTCCATTGACATCCACCTTAAGAAGTCATAATTTTACCCCTTGGCTGTTCAAGAATTTTTTCTAATCATTCATTGCCCAAGTTGAAAGCTTCCAGCCTGCTGAGTACGTGAAGAACTTGTTCAGAACATCACCAGAGTTCAGAACCAGACTCCACCTCAGAGTATTTTCCAGTTGCAAGGTAAGCTTTTGCTGACTCTCATCATACTACTTAGGCATTGTCATATTTTCATGTTCAAAAATACAATGTAGACATCATGATTATGATGTTGTACGTATTCTGAGGTTTCACGTATTTGTATGCCTAAGTAGGGAGTAAATTAGTTCAGAACCTTTTAAGGAAATTAGAATTAGAAAATTCATGCTTGTCTCTGATTCTTAGTTCTGATATCTCTTGTTTCTGAAACATTATGAAACCTGCCATAACTGTTATGTGCGCATCTTCTGTTCTGTTGAGAAATGACTAAGTTGCAGATGTTCTGACTAGCATGGAGACGGAGACTAAGTTCTGATAGTGGTATCAGAACTTCTGAAATATTCTTTGTTCCCAGCGGACCCAGAACTTCTGACTTTACCTATTTCTACTAATATGATTTTTGTTTTTGCAGCACGCCAGAGTCAGAATTTCTGATCTCTTTTAGTCAGCAATGCGCTTATTCTATTTTCTTTTTCCTTACTATTTTGTTTTGCTATCACTTCTATTTTCACTAATAAAAAATACCAAAAACATTTTACATTTTACATGCTTTATTTTATTTCTTAAAATATAAAGATCAAAAATATTTTCTTAAACAAAACTTATTTCTTTTCTTAAACAAAACAAGTCCATTTCACATTTTCTTGTACAATCTTATCCATTCAATATGGTTGTAATAGTAACTTAGGATTTAATTTTATTTGCAATCCCCATTTATAAATCTGTACACCCCTCCCCACAAATATTATAATAGCATAATAACTTTAAATTTCTCAATTTATCGCTTTTATATAACATGCTAGTAATTAGGGTTTGTATGGAAAGACTTAAAACCAATAAATAGAGAACCCTAATTCAAGACAAAAAAACGCATGAAAAAAACACACTTGCACACAAACACCCCTAGGGTAAATCCACTTGGTTGCCTTATAAATGGCCATATTACGCATATAAGGTATCTTTGCATAAACAAGATCATAGTCCCTCGATGACGTTATCTAAGTTGCCTTTCAAAATGATCTTAGTCCCTAAAGAAAAAATGATGAGATACCTTGCAAGATTGCTAATCATGGTTATACGATGACCCACGCCCGTCCCGTTCACATCCAACGTTGGGGCTTCTCACCAAATCAATGGTAAGATAGCAACACCTAAAGGAGGAGGAAAAGAACATCTAAGACCTTTTGAGTAGGTAGATTCGCTCCTAGTTGCTTTCTTACTTACAACAAAAACATTCTATACACCTACACTTTCACTTTGAAACATTTTCAAAAGACAACATTTTGTATGCGTTCTTATAGAGACGAGAATCATTACAAAGACCCCTTTTTAAAATCACTTTCAAAAACACATCTCACAAACACTTTTTTGAATCATTTTTTTGAAACAAACACTTTGTATGCGTTCTTATAGAAACAAGAATCATTACGAAGTTACATTTTCAAAATACTTTCAAAAACCACATCAAGCACAATTTCAAACAAAAAAAGCAAGTGATCTAGCAAGTAACTAAGAGCCCATGGAAAACCATGGATGAAGAGGGTGCTAATACCTTCCCTTTTCATAATCTACCCCCCTAACTCAAGAAATAATCTCAATGGTCTTTCCTGTGCTTTTTCGCCTTTCCTTTTGGATAAAAGAAAAGTCATTGACAACTCTTGCTAACCGCAACATTTGCAATCAAACGCAAAACACCCAAGTCAGTTCTCCCACCGTACCACAGAACTGACGACTCTGCTGAGGAGTATTCTAAAAGTGGGGTTACCTTAGGGATAAATCACATTTACTTGCTTTCATTGTTTGATTTGTATGCTTTACTTTATGGTTCTTTGCTTGGGTTTGAAATCCTCTACCCGGATTTGGGATACATTATAGGTAAGTAGCAATACATTGTGGAAACTGTGCGGGGTATACCGACATGGTCTAAGCAATAACTATGTTAGCGCAACATATTTGTGGGTACCGGTAGCCTTTGAGTTAATCAAAGAGAATACGGGGCCGCTGAGTGATGTCATAAAGCACTAATGAACTTTTAGAACCTTTACTTGACCAACTTGGCCTTTAGGATGTAGTGAGATGACCGACATTGGTGCAGTCTAAAGTTGGTAGATACTCAATACTACACTCATTGAGGTTTGGTTTCTTGGGATATTTCGGTCGCCATTAAAGAGGCTTGTGCTGAAACAATGACCAAGGAAACAAACCAGTGATATTGAGCTCCTTAGAACCCAGTTACTATTACTAGGACAGGTTGAGCCAACTAAACTTAAAGAGGGTACTTACCTATAAAACTCCATGCAAGCCTAAACCTAGGGACTTATTTGTTTTGTTTTGTATATACATACTTGTACATAACATCATGAACATCATAACATCATACACATTCACTAACCATTTCAAGGATTTTAGGATTCATCTTTGTTCTTGTTTTGTAGGATATGGATTCTATTCGCAGGAAAACTATTCAAGTCAACCTTGTAAGGATCCCTCCACAACTTAAGGAGCTAGCTTCAAGGATTCCTGAAAACATTCCATTCACTGCAAGACATGTTCGCCTACTCAACTTGGTCACCTCCAACACAGATGAGGACATGATGAAGGTGCTTTTTCAGTTCTTTGATCCTTTACACCATTGCTTCACATTTCCCGACTATCAACTTGTGCCTACTTTGGAAGAATTCTCCTGACTCTTAAGGATTCCCATTCTCAAACAACTACCTTTCAATGTTACGGAAAGAGACCCAAAGCCATAAGAGATTGCTCAAGCTCTACACTTACATTCATCTGATGTCACAACTCATTGGGAAACAAGGAATGGTGTCAAAGGTTCCTAGAAAAGTTCTTGTTTGAGAAAGCCCAAAACTGTTGGAATTCTTTGGACCTGCAAGCTTTTGAGGAAATTGTGGCTCTCCTCATCTATGGGATGGTTTTGTTTCCAAACCCTGACCAACTCATAGATGTGAATGCCGTTAAAATCTTCATATCCCACAACCCGGTGCCTACATTGCTAGGGGATATCCTACACTCTTTTCACACTCGCACAACGAGGAAAAGAGGTGTCCTTATGTGTTGCACTCCCCTCTTAGCAAGATGGTTTATTTTGCATCTTCCCCAATCTGTATTGAAGAATGAGCAAGGGTCAAGGTGGTCACAAAGGTTGATGACACTCAAATATTCAAACATTCATTGGTGTTCCCGATCCATATAGAATGTTACTATTATCGACCATTATGGAGAATTTCCTAATGTCCCTTTACTTGGCATTAGGGGAGGTATCACCTACAACCCCTGCTTAGCCTTAAGACAATTTGGTTACGCCCAAAGGGATGGCCCGCACGAGATGCTGATTCAAGGTTTGGTATTTGACTACGACAACGACGATTAAGGTCTTCGCCAGAGATTTATCTGAGCTTGGAAGATGTTAAACAAGGTAGATAGCAATACTTTGGGGCATAAAAATCCCATCCCTCTTGAGCCTTACCACAAATGGGTACGAACTCTTGCTCAGAGTCTTATGATGCCTTATCCCTTCATTCTCCAGGTAATCATTGAGCCTCTCATGGAAGGAGATGTTCCATACACTATCCTCCATCCTGACATGACCACCTCTCTTGAAGACCTTCAAAGAGATTGGATACAACTCAAGGGAGAGTGAGATACTTTCGAAGCCCAATTCTACACAAGCGAGAAGAAGTTTTTGGAACTCACTAGGCTACTTCATGAGGAGCAGACTCTGAATACCTACATTTCACCAAAGAGGATGCGTACTACCTTTTTATCTTAGAGTTTTTTGTATCATTTTGCCCAAGAATGCATTGATGTACTCAAAAGCTTTAATATAATGTGTGTTTCCTCTTTGTCTAAAACAAATTTGAATCTTAAAGTCCTTGAAAACATTGCATATGCATTTACCATTTATCATAACATAAGCAAGTTTCTTGCAACAAGTCTCCTCATCTCTCTACTGTTTATTTCAGTAAGATGGATCTCGAGCAAACGGTGAAGGATCTCCAAGCTCAGAATGCACAGTTTCAACAGTTGTTCTTAACTCTGGCCAAAGGACAAGAAGAGTTAAAGACTTTGCTGGCCGAGGAAAAGAAAAAGAAGACAAAGAAGGTAACCGGAGTCCTAAACATGGGAAGAAGATTTCATGGGCAGACGAGAAGGACCCTAGACTTTGCAACGACATCCGATGAGAGAGACAATCAAGATGGGAAAGGCAAGGAAACCATTGTACCGTCAGAATCAGAAGAGGAAAAGGAAGAAGAAGACTATTCTGAGGAGCAATACCCTCCAGCTGATGACAAATATAAACGTCTCGAAGAACGGTTGAATGCGATTGAAATCCAAAAAGTGCCTGGCTTGGACTTTGAGGAATTGGATTTAGTGTCGGGGATTGTCATTCCTCCAAAATTCAAAGCACCTGTGTTCGCCAAATATGACGGAGTTTCATGCCCCAAAATGCATCTCCGGTCATATGTAAGGAAAATCCTGCCCCATATCACCAAAAAAGATTTATGGGTACATTTCTTCCAAGACAGTTTGTCTAGAACTCAGCTTGATTGGTTTTATCAGTTAGAAAGAGCCAATGTTCATAACTGGGAAGATCTCGCTGCAGACTTTTGCAAACAATACCAATATAATGCTGATCTTGCACCTACTCGTACTCAACTCCAGAGTATGGCCATGGTTTCAAATAAAGGCTTCAAGGACTATGCGAAAAAATGGAGAGATTTGGCCGGGAGAGTTCAACCTCCTCTATCTGAAAGAGAATTAGTAGACATGTTTTTGGGCACCTTGTCTGTTCCCTTCTTCAATCACCTAATTGGGAGTTCATCGACAGGTTTTACTGAACTAATATTTACCGGAGAAAGGATAGAAGCCGGAATAAAAAGTGGAAAGATTCAAAAAGATACATCCTCTACTGTTGTAAGGAAACCATTCATCAGAAAGAAAGAAGTGGTTGTTGTTTATCCTCAGAGAAATCAAGATAGGTCCGAACACCGTCCAATGATGGGGGCTATTATGATTCCTAAACCTGCGCCTGATCAGCAAAGAAACAACCAACCAAGGATGGAAAGACCAGTCATACAATTCACTAGAATTAATATGACCCTATCTCAGGTATTGCCACATCTGTTGAGATCCAACCTAGTGACCTTGAAAGAAGCTCCTAAGAATCCTAACACAACCTCTCCTCATTATCATCCTAATGCCCGCTGTGCATACCACTCTAACAGTGTCGTCCATGACACTAATAATTGTTGGGCTCTAAAGAACAAAGTACAAGACCTCATCAAAGCCAAATGTCATTTCTTCCCCTATGCCCAAACACGACCATAATACCAACGCCATTGAAGAAGATATGTTTGTTACTTCAGTTGATGAACTAGTGACCCCACTCCTGATTATCAAAAAGAATTTGTTGATTGCCGGTGTATTCCCAGGCTGCGATAAAGGCTGTCTTTTCTGTTTGTCCTTACCAACCAGCTGTCCTTTGTTGAAAGCAGGCGTTCAATGCCTATTAGATAACAAGGATATCTTGTTTGAAAAGAATTTTGTTCCACCTGTTCCTCTTAATTATGTTTCCATCGTAACCATTTCCGATAATTCTTCCAGGGTCTCCACCAAAAGATCTGTTAGAATTACATCAGTTCCAAAAGTAGCTCCTTTGATAATTACAATGCCTGGACCAGTCCCGTATTTGTCAGACAAAACCGTACCATGGAATTATGGAGGGGATGTCTACTACCACGATATCAAGCAAGATTGGCCAGTTGCCAAAGATTCAAGTCCCGAAAAAGATAACTCTGATATCGGTAACATTGCCGGGACTAGCAAGATTACCTAGAGCGGAAGGATATTCTCTCCAGAAATTGCTCCCCCAAAAGCAGTTTCTGGACCCGTAATCATTCCTGTTGTTGTTGCTCCTCTGAAGGCTATTCCCAATCCTACAATCATCTCCACCAATACTCCAACTGAAAAAGCTGTTACAATCCCTGCTATCACTCCTACTGACATTCCTGCTGCTGAGTTCACCGAAACTCGAGGTAAAAGTATCTTGATTGAGCCTGTCCGGACGAAGGCACAATCATTGATTATCCCTGAGACCTCCTAGAAAGAGATGGAGGAGATTCTAAAGATCATAAAAAGAAGCGACTACGATGTATTTGAACAACTGGGGAAAACTCCATCTAAAATTTCCATGCTGGCTTTACTACTATGTTCTGAGGCGCATGCAAAAGCCTTGGTAAAATTCCTGAAAACTGCCCATTTACCCCAAGAGACATCTACCGATCAGTTTCAAGACTGCGTAGCCAGCTTGACTACAGATAATGGTCTAGGTTTTTCGGATGCTGATTTAACGCCAAGAGGAAGGAAGTATAATAAGGCATTGCATGTCTCAGTTGAATGTAGGGGCATAACCCTGGCTCATGTTTTGGTGGACACTGGCTCATCTCTGAATTTATTGCCTAAAAAAGCTCTTGATAGGCTTGACTGTGAGGGATTGACATTGAAGCCAAGCAACATAGTAGTAAGGGCTTTTGACGGCTCGAAAAGGATGGTGCATGGGGAAGTGGATATCCCCATAAAAGTTGGAACCCAAAAATTTGATTCAACTTTGTATGTAATGGATTTTCGCCCTTCATACTCCTGCTTGCTAGGACGACCATGGATTCACAATGCTGGCGTTGTCACTTCTACGTTGCACCAAATGCTGAAGTACCCGATTCAAGGGAAGATTATCACCGCTCATGGAGAAGAAGAGTATATGATCAGCCATCTCAATTCCTTCAGATGTGTGGAGTTAGATGGTGAATTTATTGAAACTCCATTCCAGCACTTTGAAGAAGTCCCGCAAGATATGGCAGTGACCAAGGTTGTTCCCAAGATAACAAGGCCTCCACTTAGGATGTCATCTTTGAAGGATGAAAAGGCAGTGATAGAAGAAGGTGGATGCACTATCTGGGGACAACTCCCAGATATCCCATACAAGTCTGACAAATTTGGCATGGGTTTCACTTCAAATGCTCAGAAGGTTGTATGCCGCACTCGTGCTGGAGGACCACCCCTGAAGATCAACAACCGTGAAGTCAACACGGTAGAGGATGATGAAGATAGTTGAAACCTGGAAGATTGGATCTTCCCAACTGTCAGTGGAGGGCTCGACAATTGGGAGGCTAGAGATTTCGTCCCGATCACTTTTATCCCACAACAATTTGTCTTTACATTTTGTTGGATTTGTAATATGAAAACAATTCAAACCTTGTGTCTTACCCGAGGCACAATGGTCCATTTGTGAGGGTTATTATCTCATTTCCATATGACATCAATGAATCATGGACGTTTTGCATACAAACTTTGTGCTCATTGTTTTTCCTTTTTTACATTTTCATTCAAAGATAGTTATACCCTTACACACACTCACACTGCAGGTCTATATCCATTCGGGATCCCATGGGTAACGGTTCTGCTATGGCCTTCTGTGACTCTGAAAATCTAATCTACCAAGCCAAAGACGAAAGGTGAGGAAGATTGTGAAGTACCAGGGGAACTTGCCAGATTACTACTATAAGAAGAGAAAACCATTCAGCCTCACGAGGAACCCGTGGATACAATCAACCTAGGTACCGAGGAAGACAAAAGAGAAGTCAAGACGGGTGCTAATCTAGAACCCAGTGTTAAGGAGCGTCTGATTCAGTTGCTACACGAGTATGTTGAGGTCTTTTCCTGGTCGTATGAGGACATGCCAGGACTTGATGTAGATATTGTGGTGCATCGTCTACCTATAAGAGAGGACTATCCACCAGTAAAGCAAAAGGTCCGTCGAATGCGACCAGATATGTCAGAGAAGATTAAAGTTGAAATCATGAAGCAATTCAATGCTGGATTCTTGGCCGTCACCTCCTATCCATAATGGGTTTCCAATGTTGTTCTCGTTCCCAAAAAGGATGGCAAGGTGCGAATGTGCATGGACTACAGAGATTTAAATAGGGCAAGCCCTAAGGATGATTTCCCACTTCCTCACATTGACATCCTAGTTGACAATACTGCACAACACAAAGTGTTTTCCTTCATGGACGGTTTCTCAGGTTACAACCAAATCAAAATGGTGCCTGAGGACATGGAGAAGATAACCTTTGTCACACAGTGGGGCATATTCTGCTACAAGGTTATGCCATTCGGACTGAAGAATGCGAGGGCAACCTATCAACGTGCCATGGTAGCTCTATTTCACAACATGATACATCACGAAATAGAGGTCTATGTGGATGACATGATAGCTAGATCTCAAACTGAAGAAGAGCATCTTGATCAATTACAAAAGCTGTTTGAGAGGCTAAAGAAATACAAGCTGAGGTTGAACCCAAATAAATGCACGTTTGGAGTAAGGTCTGGTAAGCTCTTAGGCTTTGTCGTCATCAATAAGGGTATTGAAGTAGATCCCACTAAGGTGAAAGCTATACAAGAGATGCATGCTCCTCGTACTAAGAAGGAAGTCAGAGGATTCTTGGGATGCTTAAACTACATTTCCAGATTCATTTCTCACTTGACAGCTACTTGTGAGCCAATCTTCAAATTATTGAAGAAAGATCAAGTAGTCAAATGGAATGATGAGTGCCAATTTTCTTTTGACAAAATCAAAGAGTATTTATGAGAGCCTCCTGTTTTGATGACACCAGTCGAGGAAAGGCCATTGATCATGTATCTGACTGTTTTGGAAAATTCAATGGGGTGTGTGCTGGGGCAGCATGACGAGTCTGGCCGAAAAGAGCACGCTATTTATTACCTGGGCAAAAAGTTTACTGACTGTGAAGCAAGATATTCACTGCTCGAGAAAACTTGCTGCGCTCTGGCATGGGCTGCTCTCCGGCTAAGACAGTATATGCTGACCCATACTACCTTGTTGGTATCTAAAATGGATCCAATAAAATACATCTTCGAGAAACCTGCACTCTCTGGGAGAATAGCGAGATGGCAGATGATCCTGACAGAATATGACATACAATATACTACCCAAAAAGCAATAAAGGGAAGTGTACTAGCTGATTACCTTGCTCACTAAGCTGTAGAAGACTACCAGTCCATGAAGTTTGAATTCCCAGATGAGGACATCATGATGGTAAACGACTATGAAGAATCCAGACCATATGACGGACCTGAACAAGGACCCCGATGGACCCTGGTTTTTGATGGGGCATCTAACGCACTCGGCAATGGTATTGGTGTTGTACTGATATCTCCAGAAGGATGTCATACTCCATTTACAGCAAGACTCTGCTTCAATTGTACAAATAACATGGCGGAATACGAAGCGTGCATCTTTGGTCTCAAAGCTGCCATAGACTTGGGGATCAAATCTTTGAATGTATTTAGAGATTCAACTTTGGTTATTATCCAGATCAAAGGGGAATGGGACACCAAACACCTTAACCTTATCCCTTACAAAGAACATGTTTTGACATTACTCCCACATTTTGAAAAGATTACCTTCGAGCATTTCCCGCGAGAAGAAAATCAGCTAGCCAACGCACTAGCCACAATGTCATCTATGTTTAAACTTAATTGGGATAATGAGGATCCCCAGATCACCATTGAACAAAGGGATGAACCAGCACACTGTCACGAGATTAATACTGAAGAAGTAGTGGACCAGCCTTGGTTTCAGGAAGTCAAGAGGTATCTCGAGGCTCAAGAATACCCAGAAGGAGCTTCAGTCAACGACAAGAAGTTCTTAAGGAGATTCTCTACTAAATTCTTCCTTAGTAATGGCATTCTTTACAAACGTAACCACAATTCTGTGTTACTTCGGTGCGTAGACAAGGTTTAAGCTGAAAGGATCATGGCTGAGTTACATGAAGGCACTTTTGGCACCCATTCCAATGGGCATACGATGGAAAAGAAAATCCTACGGGCAGGCTATTACTGGTCTACCATGGAAGCAGATTGCTATTAGCGCTCTCGAACTTGCCATAAGTGTCAGATCTATGCTGATAAGGTGCACGTACCTCCGGTTCCTCTGAATGTCTTGACGGCTCCTTGGCCCTTTGCTATGTGGGGGATTGATATGATTGGGGAAATCAAGCCAACAATATCCAATGGACACCGCTTCATTTTAGTGGCCATTGACTATTTTACCAAGTGGGTGGAGGCAGCTTCTTTCGCTTCCGTTACCAAGAATGTTGTCGCCTGGTTCATCAAACAGAATTTCATTTGTCGTTACGGTATCTCGGAGAGGATCATCATAGATAATGGTACAAATCTTAACAACACTATGATCACCGCCCTGTGCGAGCAATTCAAAATCCAGCATCACAATTCTTCCCCTTACCAGCCAAAGATGAATGGTGTTGTCGAAGCTGCAAATAAGAATATCAAAAAGATCATACAGAAAATGGAAATCACATACAAAGATTGGCATGAGATGCTACCATTCGCTCTCCACGGATATCGTACCACAGCCCGCACATTAACCGGGGCAACACCCTATTCGCTGGTATACGACATGGAGGCTGTCTTGCCTATTGAGGTCCAGATCCCCTCTATGAGAATTATGAAGGATGCAGGGCTGAATGAAGATGATTAGATCCAGACTCGACTTGATCAACTAAACTTGATTGATGAGAAAAGGCTTACTGCTGTCTGTCATGGTCAAATGTATCAAAAATGGATGATCAAGGCTTTCAACAAAAAGGTCAGACGCCAAGTGTATCAAGTTGGAGATCTGGTGATCAAACACATCATATTGCCGCAAGGTGATCCCAGGGGAAAATGGACTCCTACATACGAAGGACCATTTGTAGTCAAAAACATATTCTTTGGTGGCACAATGATCTTGACCACCATGGATGTTGATGACCTGTCGCACCCTACGAACGCGAACATAGTCAAAAGATACTACGCATAAGAGACCCGCTAGGTTGACACACCTAGGCAAAACAAGGGCATCCCAGCGAACCAAAAAGGTTCGGGCAAAAATTAGGGATAAAACAAAAAAATATGTACACCCGGAAAGTTGAAAACCCAAAAGGGCGACTTGGGCAAAAAAGTGTTTCTCGATGGACTGAAAACCCGAAAGGGAGGTCCAGGAAAAAGTTAGGGAATTAAAGCGTATGACTATGTCCCGTTGGACCACCTTACAGACAACCTTTGGCTTTAACTGACAAACTCAGAGGTTATGATCAATTCAGTCATCTTTGGACGAGGCAACAAATAGACAAGATGCTCGGAGATACAAAGGCTATAGCAGAATGGGACCCCCATGGGATTATTGCACATAGCTATCTTTTCTTTGTATCAAAATTTTCATTTTTTTACGACAACATTCTCTTACTAGAATGCTTGTCTCATTGTACAAATACTTACTCAAAGTCAATACAAAGATATCCCTTTGAAAGTGCAAAACTATCTGTTTTTCTTTACTTTTGTGTTTTATTTACAAAAACGTCCAAATAATTCATTTTTGAACATATGCATTTGAACATAATTACTGTTTACAAATAAATAAAATAGAAAGACAATCACTGATTGGCTTTAAGGGGTAGGGAAATCTCTCCATGCTATTTCCATAAGTCCCCGCAGTATGCAGTTTAATCCCCAGCGGAACAAAGCTCCCAGCTATTAAATCCCCAGTAGAAGTCGTCAAATTTCTCAGGATTCCCCAATAGGGTTTTTACAAACAATACACGACATTCCCTTTACAACAAAGTTTATTTGTCTAAGGAGAAATTCATCTGCACTTCAACTTCACAACATGAAGACTTATACTCCATATCCTCAGCAGCGGACATGGATTTATTTTCCCCAATCCAATAGTAGTACCGCAGAATCAGCTCACATACGCATACATTGCATCCATATATCATAAACATTGATAACACAAACGCATTATACTATGCATTTCATACAACATGACTTTGCATTTTAGCTAACATTTTACCCTTTTCAGGATAAGGTTAACATCTACCATTAACAATGTTCAAAGTTTTCAGATACATTTTAGATACGCTCTAGACACGAATGCCATTCTGACACTCATTCAGATTTCAACTTTTGATACAGTTCAGATACACTTCAGACACAGATGCCATTCTGACACTCATTCAGATTTCAACTTCAGATACAGTTCAGATACGCTCAAGACACAGATGCCATTCTGATACTCATTCAAATTTCAACTTTTGATACAGTTCAGATACGCTTCAGACACGGATGCCATTCTGATACTCATTCAGATTTCAACTTCAGATACGCTCCAGACACAGATGCCATTCTGACACTCATTCAGATTTCAACTTTTGATACAGTTCAGATACGCTCCAGACACGGATGCCATTCTGACACTCATTCAGATTTCAACTTCAGATACAATTCAGATACGCTCCAGACACAAATGCCATTCTGATACTCATTCAGATTTCAACTTTTGATACAGTTCAGATACGCTCCAGACACGGATGCCATTCTGATACTCATTCCGATTTCAACTTCAGATATAGTTCAAATACGCTCCAGACACGGATGCCATTCTGATACTCATCCATATTTTAACTTTTGATACAGTTCATATATGCTCCAGACACAAATGCCATTCTGATACTCATTCAGATTTCAACTTTTGATACAGTTCAGATACGCTCCAGACACAGATGCCATTCTGATACTCATTCAGATTTCAACTTTTGATACAGTTCAAATATGCACCAGATATGGATTCCATCTTGATACTCATTCAAAGATAACTTTCAGATACAATTTAGATACGCTCCAGAAACGGATGTCGTTCTGATACTCATTCAGATTCAACTTTCAGATACAGTTCAGATACGCTCCAGACACGGATTCCATTCTGATACTCATTCAGATTCAACTTTCATATACAGTTCAGATAGGATCCAGATTCAGATGTCATTCTGTCACTCATTCAAATACAGTCCAGATACAATCACCTCTGGATGGCATCTATAAGCCCATCTCCAACAACTGTCCATCATTTCTCCAAATGGCATCTTTAAGCCCATTCCTTATACAATCAACCACAACATTATTGAGTGCAAATTTCTGGGCACTCTAGTGTTCAATCATCTTCCACCTTCAAGTCACGAATAGAAGATCTGCCAATCTAACTCTCCAGGTTTAAGAAGATTGAACAGGGGCAGCTGTTGTACCCCAAAATTTGCCCTCTCATTTCTCAAAGGATCACCTTGGACCCTCAGGTTTTCTTCCATCTAATTCCAAGCTTTGAATTACAAATTTTTCAAGAAAGTCATTCACAAGGGAAAAATGGTCATTTGCACACTGAAGAGTCAAACTTTGACTTTTGGATCAAAATCAAGTTTCAAGAGTCATATTTCATTAAGACATGTTGAGATATAAAGTTTGTTTCATCTAGAAATTCAAAAGTCAAAAGTTACTTTGGAAAAGTCAAATTTCTAAATACTTAGAACTTTTTATAAATGTTTAAGAAATATGACAAGCTCAGAACTTATGATCCGATTATCACCATGATGCAAGCTGATTCTGGATTAACTTCTAACACAAGAGTTATGGACTCAAACAAGATCTGAAACATTACAGAACAAAACTTCTCCTAGAAATGCTGAGATTTCAAGTTATGACTCCTCAAAGACACGTCCATGAAACTAAAGCACTCAGCAAATTCTGGACACTTTCAAGACAGAGTATGGTCAGAACTTCTGGGCCAGTTTTCACAAAGGTTCAGTCAGAGTTTGTAAGGGTAATTCAAAGAAGGTTACAAAGCATACTGCAAGCTTCCTGGAAAGTCTGAGAGCTCCTTCAAAATATGCTGGAGCAAGGAGATACAAAGATCAGAAGTTGGATGTTTATTCTAAGTCACGCTGAAGCTGAACTTCTGATCTAGAGTTAAGAAATGATGAAAAATCTCACGTTGCAGGATTTCTGGTTTGATCAATCTCATCATTATTTAATTCTCACAACCACTTTTGGGTCTTTGTTCAAAGGATTTCCCCACGTGTGGCATAGAAGTACCATTACTGTCTTGGAAAAGCAAACTCTTGTACAAGAGTGTTCTGGGCCCATGCGTTGCTTTGGCTTTTGAGGTTACCTTTCCTTAATTCCTGCTTACAATTCCAGCTTAGGCGCTGCTAAAGCTGCTAACCACCATACTTGCTTCAAGAAAAAGGCAACAACCTAGCATGTGATGGTTGTACTCTCCAAGCTACAAGATCTTTGCCTATAAATTCAAAGCCATTGGCAACTGTAAAAAGGTCTAAAAAATTGAGAAAGAAAAAGCCTTGAACCCCTGCTAAAATTCCAAGAATCCAAAACTGCAAACACAAAATAGAAAACCCGTTAACTTTTGATTTCTTGCATTCAAACTCCTTTTTTTTCTCAAGTATTTCTTGACCAAAACCGTCCATACAGTTTCTGATTCACATATCAGAAGCTATCCTAACTTCTGTGTTCAGACTGTAACAAACTCTCCATCCACATCCACCTCAAGAAGTCAAAATTTTACCCCTTGTCTGTTCCAGAATTTTTTCTAATCATTCATTGCCCAAGTTGAAAGCTTCCAGCCTGCTGAGTACGTGAAGAAACTGTTCAGAACATCACCAGAGTTCAGAACCAGACTCCAGCTCACAGAGTATTTTCCAGTTGCAAGGTAAGCTTCTGCTGACTCTCATCATATTACTTAAGCATTGTCATATTTACATGTTCAAAAATACAATGTAGACATCATGATTCTGATGTTGTATGTATTCTGAGGTTTCATGTATTTGTATGCCTAAGTAGGGAGTAAATTAGTTCAGAACCTCTTAAGGAAATTAGAATTAGCAAATTCATGCTTGTCTCCGATTTTTAGTTCTAATATCTCTTGTTTCTGAAACATTATGAAACCTTCCATAACTGTTATGTGCGCATCTTCTGTTCTGTTGAGAAATGACTAAGTTGCAGATGTTCTGACTAGCATGGAGAGGCAGACTAAGTTCTGCCATTGGTATCGGAACTTCTGAAATCTTCTTTGTTCCCAGCAGACCCAGAACTTCTGACTTTACCTATTTCTACTAATATGATTTCTGTTTTTGCAGCACGCCAGAGGCAGAACTTCTGATCTCTTTTAGTCAGCAATGCGCTGATTCTATTTTCTTTTTCCTTACTATTTTGTTTTGCTATCACTTCTATTTTCACTAATCAAAAACACCAAAAACATTTTACATTTTACATGCTTTATTTTAATTCTTAAAATAAAAAGATCAAAAATATTTTGTTAAACAAAACTTATTTCTTTTCTTAAACAAAACAAGTCCATTTCACATTTTCTTGTACATTCTTATCCATTCAATATGGTTGTAATAGTAACTTAGGATTTAATTTTATTTGCAATCCCCATTTATAAATCTGTACACCCCTCCCCACAAATATTGTAATAGCGTAATAACTTTAAATTTCGCAATTTATCGCTTTTATATAACATGCTAGTAATTAGGGTTTGTATGGAAAGACTTAAAACCAATAAATAGAGAACCCTAATTCAAGACAAAAACAAGCATGAAAACAACACACTTGCATATAAACACCCTTAGGGTAAATCCACTTGGTTGCCTTATAAATGGTCATATTACGCATATAAGGTATCTTTGCAAAAACAAGATCATAGTCCCTCGATGACGCTATCTAAGTTGCCTTTCAAAATGATCTTAGTCCCTAAATAAAAAATGCTAAGATACCTTACAACATTGCTAATCATGGTTATACGATGACCCACGCCCGTCCCGTTCACATCCAACGTTGGGGCTTCTCACCAAATCAATGGTAAGATAGTAACACCTAAAGGAGGAGGAAAGTAACATCTAAGACCTTTTGAGTAGGTAGATTCTCTCCTAGTTGCTTGCTTTCTCACAACAAAAACATTATATACACCAACACTTTCACTTTGAAACATTTTCAAAAGACAACATTTTGTATGCGTTCTTATAGAGACGATAATCATTACAAAGACCCCTTTTCAAAATCACTTTCAAAAACACATCTCACAAACACTTTTTTGAATCATTTTTTTGAAACAAACACTTTGTATGCGTTCTTATAGAAACAAGAATCATTACGAAGTTACATTTTCAAAATACTTTCAAAAACCACATCAAGCACAATTTCAAACAAAAAAGCAAGTGATCTAGCAAGTAACTAAGAGCCCATGGAAAACCATGGATGAAGAGGGTTCTAATACCTTCCCTTTTCATAGCCTACCCCCTGAACTCAAGAAATAATCTCAAAGGTCTTTCCTGTGCTTTTTCGCCTTTCCTTTTGGATAAAAGAAAAGTCGGTGGCGACTCTTGCTAACCGCAACATTTGCAATCAAACGCAAAACACCCAAGTCAGTTCTCCCACCGTACCATACCAGGGTTGGATACCGACATCATAGTTCATCGTCTGCCAACAAAGGAAGATTGTCCTCCTATCAAGCAAAAAGTTCGCCGCATGCGGCCTGACATGTCTGAGAAAATAAAAGCTGAAACGATGAAACAATTTGATGCAGGATTCCTAGTTGTGACATCTTATCCTCAATGGGTTGCAAATGTGGTGCCGGTGCCGAAGAAAGATGGAAAAGTTTGTATATGTATAGATTACAGGGATCTAAATAGGGCAAGCCCCAAGGATGACTTCCCTCTACCTCATATTGATGTTTTGGTCGATAACACCGCTCAACATAAAGTCTTCTCTTTCATGGATGGTTTCTCCGACTATAATCAAATTAAGATGGCTCCCGAAGACATGGAGAAGACCACTTTTGTTACGCAATGGGGCACCTTTTGTTACAAGGTCATGCCATTCGGATTGAAGAATGCAGAGGAAACATATCAAAGGGCTATGGTAGCTTTGTTTCATGATATGATCCATCATGAAATAGAGGTATATATGGACGATATGATTGCAAGGTCACAAACTGAAGAAGAGCATCTAAATCACTTATACAAGCTATTCGAGAGGATGAAAAAGTACAAGTTGAGGTTGAACCCTAATAAGTGCATATTCGGAGTAAGTTCTGGAAAACTTCTAAGTTTTGTTGTTAATGGTAAAGGAATTGAAGTTGATCCTGCAAAGGTAAAAGCCATTCAATAAATGTCAGTTCCCCATTCTGAAAAGGAGGTTAGAGGATTCTTGGTTCGTCTTAACTACATCGCCCGCTTCATATCTCACTTAACTGCTGCTTGTGAGCCAATCTTCAAACTCTTGAAGAAAGATCAAGTAGTCAGATGGAATGATGAATGCCAAGCCGCCTTCGACAAAATCAAGGAATATCTGCAAAAACCTCATATCCTCATGCCTCCAGTTGAAGGAAGACCCTTGATCATGTACTTGATTGTGCTAGAGAATTCTATGGGGTGTGTGTTGGGCCAACATGACGAGTCTGGCCGAAAAGAGCATGCAATATACTACCCTAGAAAAAGGTTTACCGACTGTGAAACCAAATATTCACTACTCGAGAAAACTTGATGTGCTCTGGAATGGGCTGCTCATCGACTAAGACAATATATGTTGACTCATACCACTCTATTGATTTCTAAGATGCACCTTATCAAGTACATCTTCGAGAAACCAGCTCTCCGGACTGATAGCTAGGTGGAAAATGATTTTGACTGAGTACGATATTCAATATACAACA
This sequence comes from Vicia faba, assembly GCA_948472305.1. NCBI lineage: Eukaryota > Viridiplantae > Streptophyta > Magnoliopsida > Fabales > Fabaceae > Vicia > Vicia faba. The sequence goes on from OX451738.1 coordinate 362,298,159, forward strand.
CAAAAGGACATCAAAGGAAGTGTATTGGCAGATAATTTGGCCCATCAAGTTGTTGATGATTATCAATCTATGAACTTTGACTTCCCAGATGAGAATATCATGTTAGTGACCGACTATGCAAAACCTGGACCATATGATGGACCTGAACAAGGATCCTGATGGACTATGGTTTTCGATGGGGCTTCCAACGCTTTGGGTAACACAATTGGTGTTGTGATCGTTTCTCCTGAGGTTTGCCATACCCCTTTCACTGCTAGTCTGTGCTTCAATTGTACAAATAACATGGCTGAATATGAGGCATGCATTTTGGATCTGAAGGCTGCCATTGATTTAAGGACCAAGCATTTGAATGTATTCGGAGATTCCGCTCTAGTGATTAGCCAAGTAAACGGAGATTGGGACACTAAGCATCCTAATCTTATTCCTTACAAGGAGCTTGTGTTATCTCTGATTCCATACTTCGAAGAAATCACCTTTGAACACTTCCCTAGAGAAGAAAATCAGTTAGCCGATGCTTTGGCCATAATGTCTTCTATGTTCAAGGTCAAATGGGACAATGAAGCTCCTATGATTACAATTGAGAGATTTAACGAACCTGTGCACTGCTATGAGCTTGACAATGACACAGAGAAGCCATGGTACCATGAGGTGAAGAGATACCTTGAAGCGCAAGAGTATCCCGAAGGAGCTTCCATCAATGATAAAAAATTCTTACAAAGATTCTCAGCCAAATTCTTCCTAAGCAATGGAACCCTGTACAAACGCAACCATGATTCTACTCTACTCTGATGTGTGGACAAGAAGGAGGCAGAGAAAATTATGGAATACATGCATGATGTTCTCTTTGGGACTCACTCTAGTGGACATACTATGGTCAAGAAAATCCTGAAAGCTGGTTACTATTGGTCAACAATGGAAACTGATTGCCATCATCACTCAAGGACTTGCCACAATTGCCAAATCTATGCTGACAAGGTCCATGTGCCTCCTATTCCTCTAAATGTCATGACTGCTCCATGGCCGTTTGCAATGTGGGGCATTGAAATGATTGGAGAGATTAAACCTACTGCTTCCAATGGACATCACATCATTCTTATCGCTATCGATTATTTCACCAAATGGGTCGAAGCTGCCTCATTTGCCTCAGTCACAAAGAACGTTGTAGCCAGATTCATGAAGCATAACCTCATATGCCTCTATGGTATCCCCGAAAGGATTATCACTGACCATGGAACCAATCTCAATAATGCTATAATTACAGAACTGTGCACTCAGTTCAAAATCAAGCATCACAATTCTTCTCCTTATAGACCTAAAATGAATGGCATAGTGGAAGCAGCCAACAAAAACATTAAGAAGATTATGCAAAAGATGGTAGTAACCTACAAAGACTGGAATGAGATGTTACCGTTTTCTCTTCATGGCTACCGTACTCCATCTCAAACATAGACTGGGGCAACTCCCTTTTCTTTGGTCTATGGCATGGAAGTTGTCCTTTCAGTAGAAGTTCACATTCCCCCCCTAAGGATTATGAAGGAAGTAGGCCTAGGCAAAGACGAATGGATTTAGACAAGATTGGATCAGTTGAACTTGATCGATGAAAAGCGACTGGCTGCTGTTTGTCATGGTCAGATGTACCAGAAATGTATGATCAAGGCTTTCAACAAAAAGATCATGCCTCGAGTATATCAAGCTGGTGACTTGGTAATAAAGCGCATCATTCTTCCACAAGGAGACCACAGGGGCAAATGGACTCCCACTTGCGAAGGGCCATTTGTTGTCAAGAAAGTTTTCTCTGGTGGTGCCATGATGCTGACTACTATGGACGGTGAAGATTTACCACATCCTATGAACGCACACATAGTTAAAAAATACTATGCATAAGAGACCCGCTAGGTTGATACACCTAGGCAAGATAAGGGCATCCCGGTGAACCAAATGTTTGGGCAAAAATTAGGGATATATGCAAAATATTGTACAACTGGTAAGCCGAAAACCCGAAAGAGCGACTTGGGCAAAAATGGGTATCCTGGTGGGCTGAAAACCCGAAAGGGCGGTCCAAGAAAAAGTTAAGTATTGAAAGCGTATTCCTATGTCCCGTAGAATCACCACAGTCGACTTTATTACCAAGGTCTGAGTTCAAACGGTCCAAGATCAATCCAATCAACTTTTGTCAATGGAAAGGGACGTTCGAAGACATTGGGGCAATAGTAGAGTTGGAACATAATGAGATCATTTCCACATGGTTGTTATTTTTGTTTTCAATTTTGTTTTCCTTTCGATGATTTCCTCTTACTAGGATCTCCGTCTATTTATACAAAAACACCTATTCATGGGAAAAACACCAACACAAATATACTTTGAAGTGCAAACTTTTCGTTTTTATTTTGAGTGCAAACAAATCCAATGGCTAAAATTGAATGAACATATGCATATGAACATGATTAAACTATTTAGCAAATATGTGCTGTCGAGTAGCAACGGGCATCTCTTTAATGTAGTTGAGATATCCCCACAGAGTCATCTCATTAACATTATCCCCACAGAGCCTGCTACAATAAACCTTTGCCCCAACAGAGTTGCCCATAAAGTTGGATTTATGAAACTCTCGGTCAGAGTTTCAATCTCTTGACAACCCTCTCCCCAGCTGAGTTGGTCTTAAAATAAGAAGCCTTGTGGAGTTCTTCCTAAAGAATTCACCTTGCCAACAGGTCATCAAATATCCTCTTCAACAGGGTTTATTCCCTAACAAAACAATACACTCCCCAACGGAATCATTCCTATTCAAACAATTTTCAGTTACTATGAAGCCTGGACCCGACCAGATAATAGTTTAACTTCTCGAGATATTGTAAATCCTGGACCCGACCAGATAATAGTTTAACTTCTCGAGATATTGTAAAGCCTGGACCCGACCAGACAATGGTTTAACTTCTTTTCCCCAGTAGAGTTTGCCTCTACCCCCATCAAGTTACTGCAAATCCTGGACCCGGCCAGATATCAGTTCAACTTCATCCTTTCAAGTAAGTTACTAAAAAGTCTGGACCCGACCAGATATCAGTTCAACTTCACCCCCAGCAAGTTACTGCAAAGCCTGGACCCTCTGAATTTCCATTACATTGAGACGATCCTCCAGCTGTTTGTATTTGTCATCAGCAAGGGGATATTGTTCCCTAGAGTAACCAGCTTCTTCTTCATCAGTCCCCGGGTTGTTGTCTTCTTCTTTTGGCTTCTCTTCCTGGTTGTATCCCTCGTTTGACGGAGTTGCGAAGTCTATAGCTCGCTTTGCTAGTCCTTTAAATATCCTTCCCATATTCAGGATACCCACTGGTTTCTTTTTCTTCTTCTTCTTGTTGTCTTTGAGAATCAGAGCCTTCAGGTCTTCTTGTCCCTTAGCTAGAGCCAGGAACATCTTCCGGAATTGAGCATTTTGTGCTTGAAGATCCTTAACTGTTTGTTCAAGAACCATTTCTTTTTGCTGAAATAAACAACAAAAAGATAAGAAACTTGTCTTGAAATACTTGCTTATATGATGATATGCATGATATGCTTATGTAATGTTTTCAAGGACCTCGTAGGATTTAAACTCTTTTAATCAAAACAGAAGCAAAGACTTTTTTTATTAGTAAGTTCAAATGAAATCAAAGTTTACAAAGAAATAACAATTACTGGGAGTTTCAAGAATTGTTTCCTTCTGAGAATTTTTTAATATATTTTCTAATTTTGAAACTTTATTTTTCAACTCAGAATTTTCCAACTTGAGACTCTCAGTTTTATCAGAGTCAGAGGCAAGATCCCTTTTCAGGTTTCTGAATTTGACTCTGATCTGCTGATATCTTTCCAGAATCTCATTAAGGCTTTCAGCTAGTTCATCCTTAGTAAAATTAATAGCAAAGTCAGGAAATACCTCTTCTGTGTCTGATTCAGAGTCAGATTCAGAAGCTTCACTGTCTTCTGATATGTTTGCCATGAGAGCTATGTTTGCTCTCTCATCATCTGATTCTGAGTCAGCTTCAGATGTGTCAGAGTCATCCCATGTGGCCATGAGACTTTTCTTCTTTTCCTTGCCAAACTTTCTTCTGGGATTTTCCTTCTGAAGCTTTGGGAAGTCACTCTTGTAGTGTCCTTGCTCGTTGCATTCATAGTAGATGATGTCCTTGTTGTTTGGCTTTCTGCTTCCTGAAGAGCCTTCAGATCTTCTGTGTCCAGAGGAGGATTCTGACCTTCAGTATTTGGAGGAGGATTCGTCCTGGTTCTCAGATCTTATGGGATTCCTGAACTTTCTTTGCCTTTGCTTCCACAGTTGGTTCACCCTTCTGGAGAGGAGAGACAGTTCATCTTCTTCTGATGAGGACCCATCAGAGGTTTCTTCAACAGCCTCCAAAACCTTGGATTCATATTTTCTGTTAGATTTTAAAGCTAATGGCTTACCTTGCTTTTGAGGTTCATCAGCTTCTAGCTCTATCTCGTGACTTCTGAGGGAGCTGACAAGTTCCTCCAGAGAGATTGTGTTGAGATCCTTAGCTAGCTTTAGCGCTGTGACCATTGGCCTCCACTGTTTTGGCAAGCTTCTGATGATCTTCTTGACATGATCAGCAGTAGAATACCCTTTGTCCAGAACTTTGAGACCAGCAACCAGAATCTGAAATCTTGAGAACATTGTTTCAATAGATTCACTTTCTTCCATGTTGAATGCCTCATACTTCTGAATGAGCGCAAGAGCTTTAGTTTCTTTAACTTGAAGGTTGCCTTCATGCATCATTCTCAGAGAATCAAACATGTTCTTTGCAGTTTCTCTGTTTGATATCTTTTCATATTCAGAGTAAGAGATAGCACTGAGAAGAATAGTTCTGGCCTTGTGATGGTTTTTGAAATCACGCTTATGTTGATCAGACATTACTTTTCTGTCAATCTTCTGACCATTTGCATTCACTGGGTGCGTGTATCCATCTGTCACCATATCCCACAGATCAGCATCATGGGCTAGAAAGAAGCTTTCAATTCTGTCTTTCCAGTAATCAAAGTTCTCTCCATCAAAGACTGGAGGTTTGCCACTGAATCTGTCTTTTTCTTCATTGTTGTCATTGCGGATGTTGTGATGTGTTCCTGCCATAGTGTTTTTCAACGCTGGATCTTGTACTGACACGGTTAAGTGTTATGAACTCAGAACCAGGCGCTCTGATGCCAATTGAAGAAGTGAAAAACACAAGAAGGGGGGTTGAATTGTTAAAACTTGAAATCAAATGCAGACAACTCGTTATTTTTATCCTGGTTCGTTTGATCTCAAACTACTCCAGTCCACCCGTCAAGGTGATTTCGCCTCTCTCCAACGAGGTCTTAATCCACTATATTCAACTGAATACAAAACTGCTTTAACAACTGCTAAAGCCTTCTTGAGTCTAACCACAGCCCGGTTTCTCAAGGAAATTCTTTTACAAATAAATGAACAATATGTGTGTTTAATGTTTTCTGGAAAAACTATATATCACAACTGTGATAATACACAATATAAAGCTTATGTGAAACTAGAATGCTATAACTATAGAGTAAGCAATTGAGAGCTTTAGCAAACTGAGTGAGTGAGGACGAAGATGATTGGCTTATGCGTGTAGGAGAATTGTAGAGTATTAGCCATTTCCTTTCTCACTGATTTGTTTAAATACTTCTTGGAATAGATACATTGCAGTCCATAATTCCATTTCAATGCTCATTACGTTCTTTCCATTTTGAGAAGATCTTTGTCTTGGAATAAAGCCGTTGGTAATTAATCTGCCTTGAATGCAGTACCGTTGACACTTCAGAATGTTCTGCTTGATTAAGATCAGAGTGTGTTGGCTTTAGCTTATTCTGAATGCTTCTGCGTGCTGATGACATGGTTAGGATCTTGATCAGAGTCAGAGTATGTTAAGTGCAGATTCTGTTCATCAGACTTCAACGAAGCACATGTTTGATCTTCTGATGTGACATATCTTTTGATGTTCTGATGCTGATTCCATCAGAGTTTCCTGCAAATATACAACATATTTTTAGGTAGCATCTATGTCATATATAAAACTCATAATTCATTTAATCTTGTATTTTGTTATCATCAAAACTCTAACTGAGGGTTGTAGAATCAAACCATGTTCTAACAATCTCCCCCTTTTTGATGATGACAAAAACTAGATTTTTTCAATTAAAATAGAATGATGAGAGTATCAGAGTTTAAGGATAAATAGGAAACGATATCAGAGATAATCAAATAATGAATAAAAGTATCAGAGCTAAGAGGATAAGGAATAAGAATATCAGAGTAATGATGAGAAAAACTCCCCCTGAGTTGATTATTTCCCCTTGATTCCTTGAGTCCTTGAGTATCAGAACTTTATTGAACCTTTCTTTGAGCATCAGAATTTTGCTTTATCAGAGTTCTTCAGATTCTTGTACCTGTAAGCTTTTCAGAATAGGGACATTCAAATATATAAGAATGTTAGAATGTTTGAGACTTTTGTCTCAGTAAGCCGTTATTGAAAAATATCATTCTTTCTCCCCCTTTTTGTCAGCGATCAAAAAGCATATATGATCAGAGTTAAAAAAAAATCATAGTAAAAACACGTTTGTATTAAAACAGAAGCAATGATAGTTTAGAACAAGTAAGAATATTACATACAAACATGTAAAGAAAACAGGAAAACATAAGAAAAATCTAAGAAGAAGGAGGAAGTCGTGTGAACAGAGCTTCCAACATGCTCTTGATTTGTTCGCTGGTTTCGTTTTGCTTAGCTACCATGTTTGCTATAGAATCAATCTTGATATCCTGCTTGTCCATCCGTTCATTCATCAGCATGTCTGGTCTCTTCAAATCTTCCAGAGTCTTCCTGTCAAGAGAGGAACCTTGAGGATCTTCAGATACAGGCTGCTTCTCAGAGCTTTCTGTAGCTTCTTCTGCTTGACCCAAGTCTTCAGCTTGAATAGTATGTTCTTCTGCAGGTTGAACTTTAGATGTTGGACGCTTTTCAGACTAAGGCTCACTGTCCAGATGGAGAACTTCTTCCTTCAGCAGCTTGCTCAGAACTGGACCTTCCATTTTCTTCAGCAGATTGCTGAAGTTCTGTTGAGCCTGTCCATAGCTCTGGTCTTGAAGCTTGAAGGTTTCAGCGCATACCCATCTTCTGAATTGAGTCCAGAGATGATCTGATACAGCAGGATCAACCACCTCCAGACTTGCTTGTTTCAAAGAAAAGATCCACTTCTGCATATCTGATTCAAAGTTCAAAATGCTGGAACCAACATCTGGTTGTTTCGGTTTAGGGATGGCAGTTTTCTGGCTTATTGCAGCAAGGCGTTCAAGGATTGTTAGGTCAATGACTGTCTTGCTGTGGTTTTCTGTATTTTTCTTAGGTGAGGGAGTGGGAGAGTCAGAAATAACGATTGGACTTGCTGGGGTGTTTGGTGGAGTTGTTTCTGGTGAAGATGGTAGTTGAGACATATTAACAGTTGTACCACAGGGCAATTGAATGGCCAAGGGTTGTGGTTCAGGAGATTCAGAGGTTTGAGCCTCAGTGTTTTGAGTCTCAGGTTGTGAAGATTGTGCATGTTGAGAAGAGGGTGGATTACTTTCTGGTTGAGGAGAGGAAGGTTGTGGGATTTCTGGTTCTGGTATTGGAGAGAGAGGAGTTTCTGGTATTGGTGAGAGTGGAATGTCAGGTTGTGGAGAAATGGGAATTTCTGGTTGTGGATTTGGATTGATTGTTTCAGGAGCGGAAGAGTGTTGTTCTATATCAGAAAGAACTTGAGCAAGTTCTGGTTCTGGTATGGTTGTAGTGTTTGGATTTTATGGTTTGGAGCGGGATCTTCTGAGGGTTAAGGACTCAGAAGGGTCAAAATCTTCAAAGGTTTGTGGTGTTGGGATATCAGCTGGTGTTGGAATGGGAGTAGGAATAGATGAGGAACCCGCAGTTGAATTTAAAACAGATACAGAAACAGGATTACCCTTTTCTTTGGAGTCTGTTGTGATGATCCTTCTGGAGCAGCTTTTCTCTTCTTAGTCTTCTTCAGAACAACCTCTGGTGCCTTCTGCTGAAGATCTTGAATATTTAGATTGGGTGTTGTACCATCAGCTTTACACGCATCCAAATATCTCAGAATGATTTGAGGCTTAGAGTCAATCTCTGAGAATAGAGGGAAATCGTCCAGAGGGACTCTTCTGCTGGAGATGTCAGCAAAAGGAGTGACGCTGAGCTCCTTCTTAATGTTCTCTATCAGCTTCATCTTCTTTAGATTCTTGGCATTCAACTGCTCGCCAACAGAAGGTTCCAGGGTGCTGATCTCTTGTGCCTCTGTCAAATGTTCAATCAGCCTATTCTCAGTCAGAATATCTGATATTAATCTTCCCAAGGGTATCCAATCCCTTTTAGTGCGTTCATCTTCTCTTGTCTCCTTGATGCTTGTTCTCAGATGGTTGAACAGAAGATGAGCTAGATTAATCTTTACCCTCTGAGAAATAAAATAGATCAGAAATTGCTGATCTATGTTTATGTAATCAGGAGAGCTGGTAGGCTTCCTGTGGTTGAAACATCCCAGAATAATCTTTGCCCAAATTCTGTGCTTATCTCTCAAATCCCTTATCTTGCTGGAGGGAAGCCCCAGCGTGAAAATTTCCCTTGCTATAACAACAACATCTGAACATCTTTCTGCCATATCTATACAGCGAATACCACCACCATTGTATCCAATCAGTTTTGCAATCAGGTCTTCAGTAATCACTATCTTCTTCCCCATGATGTAAGAAGTGACTTGGTGATTTGAGGAAGAGGCGTGAATCCAGAATTCCTTAACCAAGATAGGAAAAGTTGGACCCACCAACCTGTCAAAGTATTTCTCCCATCCTTGAGCTTGAATCTCTTCTGATAAATCAAAACCATTTTCCTTCAAACTGTTGAAATCCACTATAATCTCTGACAGAACTTCAAGGTTCTTGACTGGAGTGAGAAGTGTTCTGAGAGGAACCTCATATTGCTCAGCTGATGCATCTTTCTGGGAACTTGATGAAAGATTGCTGCTAGAAGCCATGTTCACACGAGGATTTTTTGAAAAAGCTTTAATGGGTTTCTTGAGAAAGAAGAACATAGAAAACAGAAGTATTGATAGAAAACGAAAGTTAGGGTAAAAGTTGTGAATGGTGTTTAAATAGATTTCGAAAAAGTTTTTTGAAAACATAAACGGTTAAGAGAGATAAATAAATCATGATTAATTGCATTTAATGATGGCTGATTTTAGGGGATTTCAGAAAGATACTTAAACGGTTACCAGTGACATGTGTCTCAATGCATCCAATCAGCGCTTTGCCTTTTCAGAAGCATGAACGCGTGTTCAGCCTCAGGAAACAGCTGATGACTGGATGACACTTGTTTGCTTTGAGTGAACATCACTTCTATCCTTGAACTGAAGAGCTCAGAGCTTCATGGATAGATTCTGATGCAATCTGCATTTCTAAAAGTTCTGAAATAGGATTGATCAGAAGTTCACAGAGAAATAAACATAATTCTGAAGGTTAGCATATAAAATTAAAACAGTTTTATTCTGGACAGAGCTTCATGCTGAGATGATTCAGAATGAAGTTGAACCTATCTTCAGAAAGTGGTTTTGTGAAGAGATCAACCCATTGATGGTATGTATCAATAAATTTTAAGTTTAACATTCCTTTCTGAATATAGTCCCTAATAAAATGATGTTTTATTTCTATATGCTTAGCCCTAGAATGTAAAATTGGATTTCTACTTAAGAAAATAGCAGAGGTGTTATCACAAAGGATATGAATGTTACTCTCATAAATCTGGAAGTCCTCAAGTTGACTTTTCATCCAGAGCATTTGTGTGCTGCATCCAGCTGCTGCTATATATTCAGCTTCTGCTGTTGATAGAGCAATGGTGGATTGTCTTTTGATGGACCACGAGATCAGATTTTCTCCCAGAAACTGGCAGCTTCCAGAAGTGCTTTTACGTTCAACTCTGTCTCCAGCAAAGTCAGCATCACAGTAACCTACTAAGCTGTAATCACTAGATTTTCTATAAAACAAACCCAGATTAGTAGTACCTTTCAGATACTTGAAAATTCGCTTAACAGCTGTTAAGTGAGATTCTCTAGGATCTGATTGGAATCTTGCACAAATGCATACACTGAACAAAATATCAGGTCTTGAAGCAGTCAGATAAAGAAGAGAACCAATCATACCTCTGTAGACCTTCTGTTCTACCTTTTTTCTTACCACTTCTCTTTCCAGAATGCACGTGGGATGCATTGGAATCTTTGATGGCTTACATTCTAAGAGATCAAATTTCTTCAGAAGTTCTCTGACATATTTGCTCTGATGAATGTAAGTTCCTTCTGAGGTTTGATTGATCTGAATGCCCAGAAAGAATTTCAGTTCCCCCATTAGGCTCATCTCAAATTCTGCCTGCATACACTTAGCAAATTTTCTTCCCAGAGAGGGATTAGTAGATCCAAATATTATATCATCAACATAAATCTGGCAGACTAAGATGTCATTCTTAACTGTCTTACAGAGTAAGGTTGTGTCCACCTTCCCTCTGGTGAATTCCTTTTCTAACAGGAAGTTACTTAGTCTTTCATACCAAGCTCTGGGAGCTTATTTTAGACCATTCAGTGACTTCTTCAGTTTGAAAACATATTCTGGATTTTTTGAACTTTCAAAACCAGGGGGTTGGTGCACATATACCTCTTCTTCTATATAGCCATTTAAGAATGCACTCTTGACATCCATCTGATACAGAGTGATGCCTTTATTAACAACAAAAGAAATTAAAAGTCTGATAGATTCTAACCTGGCGACTGGAGCAAAGGTTTCTGTATAGTATATCCCCTCTTGATGACTATAACCTTGTGCTACCAATCGTGCTTTGTTTTTGATGACTTCACCTTGTTCATTCAGTTTGTTTCTGAACAACCATTTTGTTCCAATGACGTTGAATCCTTTTGGTTTAGGAACTAGATCCCATACGTCATTCCTTGTGAATTGATTCAGCTCCTCTTCCATTGCTAGAATCCAATCATTGTCCAGAAGTGCTTCATCAATTGAAGATGGTTCAATAAGAGCAACAAGTCTCATGAGGGATTCTTCAGAGTTTCTGAAGCTGGCTCTTATTCTGATTGGATCTTCCTTTCTTCCTAAGATTGTTTCTTCTGGATGATCCATGCTGCTTCTGGATGGTCTTTTCTGAGGTTGATCAACAGAAGATGCTGGATTGCTTGCAGTGCCTCTTTCTGATGTTGAAGGAGTGTCTCTGTTAAGAGCTTCTGATGACTTGTCTTCAGTACCTGTGAATTCAACTTCCAGACCTGCAAATACTTCATTCTGCTTTGACTTTCGAGAGTCAAGCTTATCATCAAAACGAACACTGATTGATTCTTCCACAATTTGTGTTTCTGTATCGTATACTCTGTACCCTCTTAAGCATTCAGAGTATCCTAACATAATACACTTATGTGCTTTAGAGTCAAACTTGTTCAAGTAATTTTTAGTATTCAAAATAAAGCAAGTACATCCAAATGGATGAAAATATGAAATGTTGGGCTTTCTGTTCTTCCACAATTCATATGGAATCTTTTCCAGAATAGGTCTTATGGAGATTCTATTCTGAATGTAGCACGCTGTGTTTACCGCCTCTGCCGAGAAGATCTTAGCAACGTTAGTCTCGTTGATCATGGTTCTGGCCATTTCTTGCAATGTTCTGTTCTTTCGTTCTACAACTCCATTTTGCTGGGGAGTTCTAGGACAAGAGAAATCACGCAGAATGCCTTTGTCATTGAAAAATGATTCAAAATCTTTGTTTTCAAACTCTCCACCATGATCACTTCTGACTTTGACGATTCTAAGATCCTTTTCATTTTGAACTTGGTTATAGAAGGTGACAAACAGAGTGTGACTCATCCTTGTGTCTTAACAACTTTACCCATGTCCATCTACTATAGTCATCTACGATTACTAACCCATACTTCTTGCCACTGACTGAAGCAGTTTTAACTGGTCCAAATAAGTCAATATGCAGAAGTTCTAATGGTTTAGAGGTAGAAACAACGTTTTTAGATTTGAAAGCAGGTTTTGCAAACTTGCCTTTCTGACATGCTTCACACAGAGCATATGAATTGAACTTCAGGTTAGGAAGTCCTCTGACCAGATTGAGTTTGTTAATCTGAGATATTCTTCTCATACTAACATGTCCCAATCTTCTGTGCCAGATCCATTGCTCGTTGTTAACAGACAGGAGACACTTTACATTCTGACTTTTCAGTTCAGAAAGTTTGATTTTGTAAATGTTGTTTCTCCTCTTTCCATTAAACAGGATAGTCCCATCTTTCTGACCAACAGCTTTACATGAATTTTGATTAAAGATTATATCATAACTGTTATCACTTAATTGACTTATGGATAACAGATTATGCATTAATCCATCTACTAATAAAACATTACTTATAGAGGGAAAATTTTCGTTACCTACTGTTCCAGAGCCAATGATCTTTCCCCTCTGATTGCCTCCAAAGCCTACATGTCCTCCAGGCTTAAGTTCCAGGCTTTGGAACATATGCCTTCTTCCCGTCATGTGTCGTGAGCAGCCAGAGTCCAGGTACCATGACTGGTGTTTCTGCTTTGCTGCTAAAGATATCTGCAACATGTATTATTTTATCCTTAGGTACCCATATTTTCTTGGGTCCTGATTTATTAGTTTTACTAAAACTCTGGTTGAATTTTGGTTTGACAGAATAATTACTACTAGTATATTTGATGTCGTGTGTGTGCCCATATACAAAGTGTGAATTAAGAGGAGTTCGTTTAATAACTAAATCCATGGCATTCTTTGGTGTAGGTACCTTACCTTGGTATCCTATTCCCTTTCTTCCATTTCTTCTAACTCCATAGATCATTGAAGCCATTTTGCTTCTATCTATGCTTTTAGCTAGAAACTTCTGAAAGTTGTGATCATACTCCTTGATGATCTCATCAGCACTACTGGGAGTTTCAAGAATTGTTTCCTTCTGAGAGTTTTCTAATATATTTTCTAATTTTGAAACTTTATTTTTCAACTCAGAATTTTCCAACTTGAGACTCTCAGTTTTATCAGAGTCAGAGGCAAGATCCCTTTTCAGGTTTCTGAATTTGACTCTGATCTGCTGATATCTTTCCAGAATCTCATTAATGCTTTCAGCTAGTTCATCCTTAGTAAAATTAATAGCAAAGTCAGGAAATACCTCTTCTGTGTCTGATTTAGAGTCAGATTCAGAAGCTTTACTGTCTTCTGATATGTTTGCCATGAGAGCTATGTTTGCTCTCTCATCATCTGATTCTGAGTCAGCTTCAGATGTGTCAGAGTCATCCCATGTGGCCATGAGACTTTTCTTCTTTTCCTTGCCAAACTTTCTTCTGGGCTTTTCCTTCTGAAGCTTTGGGCAGACACTCTTGTAGTGTCCTTGCTCGTTACATTCATAGTAGATGATGTCCTTGTTGTTTGGCTTTCTGCTTCCTGAAGAGCCTTCAGATCTTCTGTGTCCAGAGGAGGATTCTGACCTTCAGTATTTGGAGGAGGATTCGTTCTGGTTCTCAGATCTTATGGGATTCCTGAACTTTCTTTGCCTCTGCTTCCACAGTTGGTTCACCCTTCTGGAGAGGAGAGACAGTTCATCTTCTTCTGATGAGGACCCATCAGAGGTTTCTTCAACAGCCTGCAAAACCTTGGAGTCATATTTTCTGTTAGATTTTAAAGCTAATGGCTTACCTTGCTTTTGAGGTTCATCAGCTTCTAGCTCTATCTCGTGACTTCTGAGGGAGCTGACAAGTTCCTCCAGAGAGATTGTGTTGAGATCCTTAGCTAGCTTTAGCGCTGTGACCATTGGCCTCCACTGTTTTGGCAAGCTTATGATGATCTTCTTGACATGATCAGCAGTAGAATACCCTTTGTCCAGAACTTTGAGACCAGCAACCAGAATCTGAAATCTTGAGAACGTTATTTCAATAGATTCACTTTCTTCCATCTTGAATGCCTCATACTTCTGAATGAGCGCAAGAGCTTTAGTTTCTTTAACTTGAAGGTTGCCTTCATGCGTCATTCTCAGAGAATCAAACATGTTCTTTGCAGTTTCTCTGTTTGATATCTTTTCATATTCAGAGTAAGAGATAGCACTGAGAAGAATAGTTCTGGCCTTGTGATGGTTTTTGAAATCACGCTTCTGTTGATCAGACATTACTTTTCTGTCAATCTTCTGACCATTTGCATTCACTGGGTGCGTGTATCCATCTGTCACCATATCCCACAGATCAGCATCATGGGCTAGAAAGAAGCTTTCAATTCTGTCTTTCCAGTAATCAAAGTTCTCTCCATCAAAGACTGGAGGTTTACCACTGAATCTGTCTTTTTCTTCATTGTTGTCATTGCGGATGTTGTGATGTGTTCCTGCCATAGTGTTTTTCAACGCTGGATCTTGTACTGACACGGTTAAGTGTTATGAACTCAGAACCAGGCGCTCTGATGCCAATTGAAGAAGTGAAAAACACAAGAAGGGGGGTTGAATTGTTAAAACTTGAAATCAAATGCAGACAACACGTTATTTTTATCCTGGTTCGTTTGATCTCAAACTACTCCAGTCCACCCGTCAAGGTGATTTCGCCTCTCTCTAACGAGGTCTTAATCCACTATATTCAACTGAATACAAAAATACTTTAACAACTGCTAAAGCCTTCTTGAGTCTAACCACAGCCCGGTTTCTCAAGGAAATTCTTTTACAGATAAATGAACAATATGTGTGTTTAATGTTTTCTGGAAAAACTATATATCACAACTGTGATAATACACAATATAAAGCTTATGTGAAACTAGAATGCTATAACTATAGAGTAAGCAATTGAGAGCTTTAGCAAACTGAGTGAGTGAGGACGAAGATGATTGGCTTATGCGTGTAGGAGAATTGTAGAGTATTAGCCATTTCCTTTCTCACTGATTTGTTTAAATACTTCTTGGAATAGATACGTTGCAGTCCATAATTCCATTTCAATGCTCATTACGTTCTTTCCATTTTGAGAAGATCTTTGTCTTGGAATAAAGCCGTTGGTAATTAATCTGCCTTGAATGCAGTACCGTTGACACTTCAGAATGTTCTGCTTGATTAAGATCAGAGTGTGTTGGCTTTAGCTTATTCTGAATGCTTCTGCGTGCTGATGACATGGTTAGGATCTTGATCAGAGTCAGAGTATGTTAAGTGCAGATTATGTTCACCAGACTTCAGCGAAGCACATGTTTGATCTTCTGATGTGACATATCTTCTGATGTTCTGATGCTGATTCCATCAGAGATTCCTGCAAATATACAACATATTTTTAGGTAGCATCTATGTCATATATAAAACTCATAATTCATTTAATCTTGTATTTTGTTATCATCAAAACTCTAACTGAGGGTTGTAGAATCAAACTATGTTCTAACACATATGGCATCATAAGACTTTGAGAACAAGCTCACACCCATTTGAGATATGACTCCAAAGGGATGGAGTTCTTGTGCCCTAAAGAGTTACTATCAGTCTTCTTAATCATGCCTCAAGCACGGATGAACCTATGGCGATAACCTTACATATCATTTGAATAGTTGAACACAATACCCTGGATGAGCATATCATGAGGACCATCTTTCTGGGAGTAGCCAAACTGACATAGGGATAAAGAGGGGTTATAGGTGATGCCTCTTCTAATACCAAGGAGTGGCACATTGGGAAATTATCCGCAGTGATCAATAAAAGAGATGTCTTCTTGAGAGCGAGGGCACCAATAGATATCAGAGTGAGAAAGAGACATTATCCTTTGGTTCCACCTTAAGCCTAACTCATTCTTCATTACTGACCAAGGAAGGTGCGGAATAAACCACCTATAGAGAAAAGGCATACAACACATGAGAGTTCCTCGCTTCTTCATAGTACGGGTATAGAGTGAATACAGAATATCCCCGAGTAATGTAGGCACTGGATTATGAGCAAGGAAGATGTTGATGGCACTGGCATCTATAAACTGGTCTGAATTGGAGAACAGAACCAGCCCATAGATCAAGAGAGCTAATACATCTTCAAAGGCATGGTAACTCATAGCGTCTAGGAATACCTGATCTTTCTTCATTAAAAAATTTGCAAGGAGGCCCTTAACTCCACTTCTTCTTTCCCAATTGGACTCAATGTTAGATGGCTTCAAATGCAAGGCTACGACAACATTTTCAGAAGTTGGATCTTGTTCTAAATCAGTGAAAGGTACCTGCTCCAATATAGGCAAACCAAGTATCTTGGAGAATTCTTCCAGCGTAGGCACCAACTGATAATCTGGAAATGTGAAGCAATGGTGCTGAGGATCGAAGAACTGGAATATGGCGCTCATCAAACCTTCGTCAAAACCGGTAGTAACCAAACTGAGCAAGTGACCATATCTCTTGTTGAATGATGAGCTCTCAGGAACTTTTAAGACCATTTCCTTGAGTTTGGTAGGGATCTCTACAAAATTGATTCAGATGGTTTTTCTGCGAGCTGAATCCATGACCTACAAAACAGAGAAGAGATAAATCCACAGGCCCTTGAAATGGTTAGTGTACATGCCATGTTATGATGTTTATGATGTTATGATTATGCGTTAAAATCACAGATATATCAAACACAAACAAGTCACACAAATACCTTAATTTTAAAGGCTTACGCGAGTTTTAAAAGTAAGTACCCTCTTGAAGTTTCAGTTGGATCAACCTGTATTGTTAATAGTAACCGGGTTCTAAGGAGTCTCATATCACCGACCTTTCTTTTAGGCATTATTTTAGCTCAAGCCCCAAAGTATTACGGCCAAAATATTCCAAAAGTCCAATCTCAATGAGTGTAGTATCGAGTATCAACCAATATTCGGTCGGAACCAAAGCCGACCATCTCACTACTTTCTAATGGCTTAGGATGAGTCAATTAAAGGTTCTAAAGGCCAGTTAGCGCTTAATGACACTATAAGGAAGCCTAATGTTATCCTTGACTGACTGAAGGAACATTAGTACGAGCCAAAGTATCATGCTAACGTAGCCATCACTTCGTCCGTATCGGTCTACACCGTACAACCTCCATGATTTATTACTACTTACCTAAAAAGGTGCCCCAAATCCGGGTGTAGGATCTTTGAGTAACAACCCAAACAAGCCCTCAAAAGTAAAGCATACAAAACACACAATGTAAAGCAATTTAAAATGATCTAACTCTAAGGTAATCCCACTTTATTAATAGTTTCCCCAGCAAAGTCGCCAGTTCTGTAATACGGTGGGAGAACTGACTGTTATACTGGTTTTGTGTTTGTATTCGCAAATGTTGAGGTAAGCAAGAGTCACGACCGATTTTTCTTTTATCCAACAAAGGAAAGGGTGAAAATAACGGAAAAAGACCTTTCGAGATTTGTTTCTGAGTAAGGGGGTAGATTATGGAAAGGGAAGGTGTTAGCACCCTTTCCATCCATAATTTTCTACGGGCTCTTAGATGCTTAGCTCATTTTGAAATACCTTGTGCTTTGTGTATTTTGAAAAGTATTTTTGAAAGTGCCTTAGTGCGGCGAACTTTGTAATGTTTCTCGGAATAGTAGAGAACATATACAAAGTGTTTGAAAATGTTTTTGAAAGAAGTTTTGTGTAAGTGTAAACATGGTTTGAGCAAGCATCTAATAACTATCTACTTTACTCGAAAGGTTGTTTTTTTCCTCTTTTCCTTTAGACAGTGATATCCTACTATTAGTGAGTAGGTAGCCCTAATCGTTGGATGTTTGAGGGATATTAGAAGGGACGTTTATACAGTCATAAAGGAAACTGGGCTAGAAGCTTTAGTAACTACCCTAAGGTTTTAAGATCATTTTACCGAGGCAACGTCGAGAGGGTCATCGAGGGACTTATGATCTTTAAACCGAAGGGTAGCCACTAAAATCTCTCATGTTTCGAGAGATGTGGCTGTTTTTCTAAACGCAACCAAAGTGGGATACCCTAGAGGTGTATATGTGCAATTGTGTTGTATTCATTTATTTTTGTCTTGTGTTAAGTTTGCTAGCGTTTTGTTTTTAATTCTTGTCATGCAATCTTATTAGGCATACATCTAGCAGTTCAATATCAGTGCGGGAAATTAAAGTGCGAAAATTAAAACCTAACTATTACATGGCTTCGGGGAGGAGGAATTTACAAGTCTAAAATTGGGGAAAAACAGTAATTGTCCTAGTTATTCTATTACAACCCATAAGCAGATACATTAATGATAAAAATAACAATGCTAAAATAATAAACGCGTGCGAATTGGAAAAGACGTCTAAAACTCTAAAATGTTGCTAAGTAAAAATAACATTATTTTTTGTTGTTTTTTGCCTATTTAGGAAAATATTAAATTAAAATAAAACTAAATTTAATTAATTAAAATAAAAAAGAAAAGAAAATTATTAACCAAAATTAAATCTAAACAAAACCTAATATTTTTAGGCATTTTTTATTAAGAAAATAATTGAATTAAATGAACCTAGTTCTAATTATTTTTAAATTAATGAAATAAAACCAAAAAAATTAACTAAATTAATTTAAAAAATTAAAATTAATTAGAAAATCCTAAGTCTAATATTTTTTTATGATTTTGTTGGTTTTAATTAAATAAAATGATTTTTAAACACAAGACAATTAAATAAATAAAATAAAGTGAAGAAAATCAAATAAATTGGGCCTGGTACTAAAGTGAAAAAGGGGGTGCGTTTTGAAATTGTCTAGGCCTAACCAACAACAAAAATAGGTGCTGAAAAAAGAAAAAAACTGGGGGTGAGATTGAGATTTTTGTAAGGCCCAAATCACGGAGCCCAATGTTGTGCCTGATCCTGTGAGGCCTAGCTCCTGGGGTTGCACCATGGGGGACATTCCTGGATGCGTTGGATCAGATCTGTATAAGTCTGGTGGCTGAGAGTTGAAGGTGCATGGTAGGCACGCTGAAACATGCTACACTGGATCTGAATAAAGAATGAGAAAAAATGAAAAACCTGGGGATCAAACCCAGGCTCTCCAAGCTTACACACACATCCTTCACCACTGGTCCATCTGTTCATTCATTAATACAAACAACAAGAAAACAATATATTTGAAACATCATAAAATGCTGAGGTGTCAAACGCGCATGCTCTAGTGGGGTCCAAACATTTTAAATGAACCAATCATTTTGAGGGATTTTGACACGCAAGCTCCGGGGGGGGTCAAACCACCATCCACGGTGGTTAACCACCTTCTTCTCCGTCCATTCCAAAAACCTAACCTGCAAAATAGAGAGATTCGAGACCACATATCGTGCCTACCCCCCCAAATTGCATGCTGCGAATCCAACCATGACATTGGTTTGGACTGAAAGTGCTTATAGAGTGAGATATGACCAAAATGTTACAGGCTGCCTTAACAATGGTGTTTCTTGACTCCTGCCTTAAACCTTGCATGTGCTACATCAAAACAAATCTAAACAACAACATGAATATAGATCTATGCATCAAGTCCATTTAAATTGCATGAACTAAAAGATTAGAGCATGGGGATTTTACCCTACTAGGGCAACAATATCTGCTTGTTTTAGGATGCTTTAAGCATCAAGGAGGGCTGGTATGCACTCCTGGGATCCTCTGGATAATGATGGGACCTTTGGAATGGATCGAGGGAAGTTGAATCGTGTGATACGAGTTTCACTTCTTCTTTGAATTTTTTAGAATTCTTGGGAGCTTTTTCAGGAAGTTGTAGCGTATCCTTTAGGTCCGATTTTCTTGTACATATATATGGGACCAAATTAGGGTAACAAATATGGTACCATATCATATGCAATCAAGTGGAATATTTAATTTGGAAATATATGTATTCTTTCTATTTTAAGCCAGGATTTGATCCAAAAATACTCCACACAGTTTTGACAACTTGCTATGAGCTTTTTGGCTTCAAAAAGATTTGGATCTTTTATGTCTTACACATTGCTTGCATTTATTTAGTATTTATTTAATTTATTTTGAATTTATTTGAATAAAATCAAAACAAATAAAATAAATAAAAAACAAAATAATGCATGGACATGTTTAGAGGCCCTTAGATACATCATGAACACGTTTGGACTCCAAAAATTAGGCCCAATAGCTCAAAATAAAAAATTTGCCCAATTGAGATTTCATGCACTTCTTGAAAATTTCCCAGCTTGTGCAATCCATATCTTGCTCAATTCTTATCCAATGAAGATGATCTTGAACTTTTTGGAAATCCCAAGATGTCCTATTAAATCTCTATGTTGACCATTTTTGCACTTGAAGACTTTATCTTGATGTAAATGGTCTTGGAAAAAAGTGTCTTTTATTGACTTTTTGTAAATGACCTGTAATGTATAAACTTGTATCTTTCAATTGGTGCATTTATTGAACTTGAGGGATTAATAGAAGTTGTAGGAAATTGGATTCTCTTCAAAATGAGCATTTGTTGGGGAAAAATGGATGAAGTATGAGAAAGTTATGTCTGGTCAAAGTTCTGTTCATTTTTCCTATAGAAACCCTAATTTAGCAATTCTTGACTGTTGATAGATTAGGAGCATTTCTTGAGGAATCATGATCAACCCTTGATCAAATGATGGATATAACTTCAAAATGTTGATGTTGACCAAAAATCTTGAAGTTTGATTGTATATAGGCCACAATTGACTTTTGACCTAGTACAGTTGATTTTTAAGCATTTGAGCAATTGATTGAGCAAACTTGTAGTGCAAGCATGAAACTTGGCATGGATAATATTGAAGACATATTAGGACCATAGCAAACATTTGAGACCTTTGGAGATCCCACATCTTGGTGAAAAGTGAAACCCTAGTTAGAGGTTCATTGCTTAGGAGGAGAATTTGTCTAGTCAATTCTTGGTCATCCTTGAGCAATTGAAGACCTCAATAAGCATGTCTTGAGTAAAAATGGGAGGGAAAATTTTGGGGTACAACACAGTGCAGATACAATCAAGACACAGATTAATTCTGGAACTCATTCCAGACTTCACTTCTAGATACAGTACAGATACAATCAAGACACATATTCATTCTGGCACTCATTCTAGATTTCTCTTCCAGATACAGTTCAGATACGATCCAGATATGGATGTCATTCTGATATCCATTCAATACGTCTTTCATATATTGTTCAGATATAGTCCAAATATGGATATTATTCTGATACCCATTCAATACATCTTCAGATACAATCAAGGCATGGATTTATTTTGACACTCCCTAGCTTGAGTGTGCTTCTACCACAAATCACTAGCAAATCCCTCTCTCCAGTGAAGTCGTCACTATCCCCAGAGAGTTGCTATGGAACCTGGAAACTGTACCAGATGTCAGTCAAGTTTATCCTCCACAGGCGAGCCGGAAGGTTATCCATCTCTTCTCATCCCAGTCACGGTATAAACTCCACAGTAGAACAATGAACATCCAATGTTCTTAAACTCTTCTCCCTAAGAAAGAATTAACACGGTCCAACAGAGTTTCCTCAAGCAAAGAGAAAAAATTAATGTTCCCCAGCGGAGTTTCCTCGAACAAGAAAGCAGAGATCCCCAGTGGAAACAATTCTTAGAAGATCGAATATATACATACTCTTCATCCCTAGAAACAGTCAGGGATTTATTTTCCCCAGACAAATATGCTTGAGTTTACAAATGCACCTCAATAACATTTCACATTCATACATCACTTACAAACGACATAGAATATGCATACAAAATGCATATAGCACAATCTCGTTTATTTTGAGAGCATCATTACACAATACAATACCTACATCATGCCATTATGTAAAACTAACTTTGTCTTTTCAGGTTAATTCCCAAACAGATAGAGATTGTCAACAATTTATCATATTCCAGATACGGTTCAGATATGCTCCAGATACGGATGTCATTATGATACTCATTCCAGATCATCTTTCAGATATAGTTCAGATACGCTCCAAATACGAATGTCATTATGATACTCATTCAGTATATCTTTCAGATACGGTTCAAATATGCTCCAGATAATGATGCCATTCTGATACTCATTAAGTACATCTTTCATATACAATTCAGATACAATCCAGATATGGATGTCATTCTGATACTCATTCAGTACATATTTTAGATATGGTTCAGATATGCTCCAGATATGGATGCCATTCTGATACTCATTCAGTACATCTTTCAGATACAATTCAGATACGATCCAGATATGGATTTCATTCTAATACTTATTCAATACATCTTTCAGATACAATTCAGATACGCTCCAAATACAAATGTTGTTCTGATACTCATTCAGTATATCTTTCAGATACGCTCCAAATATGGATGTCATTCTGATACTCATTCAGTACATCTTTCAGATACAGTTCAGATACACTCCAAATATGGATGTCACTCTGATACTCATTCAATACATCTTTCAGTTCAGATACGATCAAGATATAGATTCATTCTGATACTCATAATCAATACATCTCCAAATACAATCACGACATAGATTCATTCTGACACTCCCTAACACATCTACTAGATACAATCAGACACAAACTCATTCTAGTATACTTCTCATACAAAGTCAGATACAGAGACCTCTTCCAGCTCAAATAAAATCAATCGTAGATTTATTCTAATACTTTTTCCAGTTTGGAGTCAACATTTACTTTGGATGGCATGTATAAGCCCATATCTGATGACTCTTAGTAATCTTCTCCAAATGGCATCTATAAGCCTATTCCCGATATCATCAACCAACAATGTTACTTCATGCACAGCCGAGTGTAAATTTCTGGGCACTCTAGTGTTAAATCATCTTCCACCTTCAGATTACGAATGGCAGACAAGCCAATCTAACTCTTTAGGGTTAAGAAGATTGAACAGGGGAAGATGTTGTACCCTAAAATTTTCCCTCTCATTTTATTCAAGACATACTCCTCGAGGTCCTCAAGTGCTCAAGGTTGACCAAGAATTGACCAGACAAATTCTCCTCTTAAGCAATGGATCTCTAGCTAGGGTTTCATTTTTCACAAAGAAGTTTGGGTTTCAAAGGCCTCAAGTGATTTCCATGGTTCCTAAGATGTCATCAAGAATGCTCATGCCAAGTTTCATGCCTTGCATCACAAGTTTGCTCAGTCAATGACTCAAATGCTTGAAAATCAACTGTATTGGTCAAAAAGTCAACTATGGTCAACATACAGTCAAACTTCAAGATTTTTGGTTAACATCAAAGTTTTGAAGTAATATCCATCACTTGATCAAGGGTTGATCATGATTCCTCAAGGAACACTCTCAAATCCTCAAGAATCAAAATTTCTAAATTAGGGTTTCCCTAGAGAAAGTCAACTAAACTTTGACCAGGCATAACTTTCACATGCCTCATCCATTTTGCCCCAACCAAAGCTCATTGTGAATAAAATTCAATTCCCTACAACCTTTATTTTGTCCTCAAGTTCAAAAATTCATCGTTGGAAAGATATGATCCAATACATTACAGGTCTTTTTGAAAGTCAACAAAAAGGCATTTTTTGTCAAGGCAAGTTACATCAAGATAATTTCTCCAAATGAAAAAATGGTCAACATAGAGATTGTAGAGGACATCTTGAGCTTTATAAAAAGCCAATATCATATCCAAAAGATAAAAATTGATCAAGTTATGACCAGTACAAATTGGGCAAATTTGTGAAATTGCAAAAAAAATCAACTTTGAGCAAAAATGCATTTTTAAGTTCATAGACCTATTTTGTGGGATTAAAATATGTTTATGACTTACTCAAGGACCTATAAATTCACTCTCACCTTGCTTTTCATTTTTTCTCTATTTTATTCATATTTATTTTGTTTTTATTCAAATAAACACAAAATAAATTGCATAAAATAATAAATAAAAGTATGGACACATGGGCAGATAATTTGAGTTGATATTGGACCTTAGTATTCGTGCAAGGCATGAGGAAAAAGACCAGGTTCATTGCCATTGTTAGGACTCATGAACTTTTGAGTTTCAGATCCAACACTACGAGCCATTTCAGACCAAATCAGTACCATGGTTGGATTCATAGCATATGCCCCATTTATTATTATTTTTTGCTTTATTTCATTTTCATTTGTCTCTTTTATTTCAATAATTTCTTTTCCTATTAAAAAATCATAAAAGACATCATAAAATCAAACAAACCAAAAAATAATTAGACTTAGATTTTCATTAATTAAAATAATTTTAATTATTTTAATCACCTTTCTTTTTTTAATTAATTAATCAATTAGAATTAGGATTAATTTAATTTCAAATATTTTTCGTAATAATAATAAAAAACAAAAAAATATTAGATTTACTTCTATAGTTAATTTTTAATCAATGTTCATTTTCTTCTATTAATTTAATTTAGATTTAGCTTTTTAATTTTCAATTTAAATATTTTCTATAAAAAAATACACAAAAAAAACAACAAAAATTGTCTTAATTTGCTTAGAATTTTTTTTGGGTTTTTAGACGTTCCTTCTTAATCTTTGCGCGTTCTTTATTTTCCGCATTTTTTTACTTTTGAAATATTGTATCTGTCCATGGTTTGTAATAGTTTAAAATTAGGATTTGTTTACTGTTTTTACCCCCAGTTTTGGACTTGTAATTTCCCCCTCCCCGAAGCCATGTAATAGTTAGTTTACATTCCATACTTTAATTTCTCTGCACTTGTATATATATTGAACTGTTAGATGTATGCTTAATAGGATTGCATGACAAGAATTAAAAGTAAACGTTAGCAAACTTAGACATCAAAGAAAAATAACTGAAAAAAACACACCCGCACATGTGCACCTCTAGGGTACTCCCACTTCGGTTGCCTTTGGAATAAAAGAGTCACAACTCTCGAACGTGAGGGATTTTGGTGGCAACCCTTTGGTTCAAAGATCATAAAATAACCCTTTCGATGTTGCCTCAGCACATGATCTTAAAATTTTAGGGGTGTTACTAAAGTATCTTGCCAAGTTGCCTTTGTGATTGTACGATGACCCTCGATTGTCCCTCAAACATCCAACGATGGGGCTACCTACTCACTAATAGTAGGATAGCACTGTCTAAAGGAAAAGAGGAAAAGAACAAACATTTTCGAGTAGGTAGATAGTTCTTAAATGCTTGCTCAAATTAAAACATTTTCCACACCTACACTTCTTCCCAAAAATATTTTCATAAACACCTTGTATACGTTCTCAACAATACGAGAAACATTACAAAGTTCGTCGCACTAAGGCGTCTTTTCAAAATACTCTTTTTCAAACATACAAACACAAGTTATTTTCAAATGATCTAGCATCTAAGAGACCGTAGATAAATACAGATGGAAAGGGTGCTAACACCTTCCATTTCCATAATCTACCCCCTTACTCAGAAATAATCTCGAAATGTATTTTTCTGTTCTTTTCACCCTTTCCTTTGTTGGGAAAAAGAAAAATCAATGGCGACTCTTGCTTACCTTAAAATTTGTGAATACAAATGCAAAACCAGTATAATAGTCAGTTCTCCCACCGTATTACAGTGGGCAACTGGAGTCTTGACATCTTAACTTCGAATGTTCCTTCATGAGTAAATTGAAGAATTCCCCATGCATCCTTAGCTACTTCACATGTGTTCACTAATCTGAAAATGTTGTTGTCATTTCCATTGAATATAGAATTCAAGGCTTTAGAATTTCCAAGAGCAATTTAATCTTTTTCTTTAGACCAATCTTCTTTTGGTTTTAACTCAGAAGTAGGTTCTCCATTTTCTCCCAAATTGACAGGGTGTTTCCATCCTTTTAAAACAACTTTCCAAGCCCTGCTGTCCAAAGACTTTAAAAAGGAAACCATATGCGGTTTCCAGTAGTCATAATTACTTCCATCCAGAATAGGTGGTCTGTTCAAAATTCTCCTTCCTTGTCCATAGTACCAGAAAGTATCTTCTCTAGATCTCACCCAGATAAAGATCAGGATGCCTTCTCTGATACCAAATGAAATTCTGGTATCAAATATGTGATGTTGAAAGAGATGTCATGACACAAATATCTGTTTGCAAGTAAAGAGCAATAATAACAAAAGCAGTAAAAACACAAGAGATTGTTCACCCAGTTCAGTGTACAACAACACCTACTCTGGGGGATACCAAGCCAGGGACAAGTTCACTAAATAGTATCAATTCATAGATCCTCAGTAAACAACCAGTTTATGATCTAACCGCTTAATTACTACCCGTGCTATACTTCTAACTAAGACTCACCTAGGTATGAGGCCCTCCTCAAATCCCTTTAATCACTTACAATTAAGAAACAACAGAAATAATAGTTTTAAAAACTTCAATCATTCAATGCTTAAAAGCTTATGAATGATACGTAATTTACAATCCAAATAACAACACAAGTATTAAATCAATACTAGAGTATTTGACAATTAAAAGACTTAGACTTGTAAGACACAAAGAAGGTATTCTTCTTTAAAAGTTGTAGTTCTGAATAAGGAAGCAGGTCCTTATATATGCGCAGTAGTGGGCTTGGGCTGAAAAAAAATATTCAAATCTTTTGAATATTTCCATGAAAACAGGCTAAGATATAATCCATAAAGATAATTCAAATAGAAAAATATTCCTCCATATTTTTCACAGCCTATGAGTCACAAATCCTGAGTTAGGGTGCGCAGAAAATCAGGAAATAGAAAACGTGAACTGATATTGGGCTGAGTTCAGTTCAAGAGGAAGATGTCAAGATATATGCTTTGACATCATTCAAAACAGTTTTGCTTCAAATGTTAAGACATTTAGCAAAACACTATCAAGTCATTATTTTACCAAAATTGCTGCCAACAAACACTTACATTATGTTCTCTTGCTTATTTTGAGATGATGGGTTACCTTTCATAGTATCTATTTGTGGACTTACGAATTATGAAATATGATGGAATTTGAATTAAGGTATTTAATAATATGTTTTTGAGACAATATTTCTGCTGCGATGTGTTGAAATTCTTAGTGATATTTTCCAAGAGATAAATGTATAATTTTAGAAAACGCGTGTTACAGAGTAAGATATGTTTGTGTGATGTTTATATGAAGATGTGACACCTTTGTGTTTTGTTTGATTTATTTTCGTGAAAATTTATGTGAAATACATGTGGGTTAGAAGGGTGTTACAGATGACGTCGTCCAGCCCGTAGCTCGAAAGTCGGTGCCTCGTTATCCCGGGCCTGAGCTTCCGCTCTATCTACCACCCTACCCATAACAAAACCATCTTTACCTCTGGTCCTCACTGAAACATTGAAAAAAATTAGAAAAATATGTACTACTGGAAATTCTAAATTTCTGGTGTTTTTAAAAAAAAAATAAACTATAGATAATTTTGAAAATTCTGGTACATGCTATTAAGCTACGAAAATTTTAAAATTTTAGATACAATGTACCATAAATTTTACAAATCTACCATAAATTTCTTACTTGTTCATCAAATTTCTGGCATTGCCTCTAAATTTTCGATATCGCCTTGGGAATTTCAAATTTCCGGTGTGATACCACAAATTTCAAATTTTTGAAATTTTTTTGTGTTTGGGTAATTTTGTCTTTTCATACCCTTTGGGGGGGCATGTATAATCGGAGGGGAGGGGTAAGATGTTAATTCCTCGCCGTAAAGGCAATAGCCACTTTTAATCAAGTATTTGACCCAATGAGCGTTAAAATTAGATTTTGAATATAATACTATCCTGCCATTTTCACGTAGAAGAATTTGCTGATCTTAATGGGCGATCATAATAAATTATATGATTGCATGATTCTATTTGGCCAAATACCCTTTTTGGTCTTTTACCTCTACCTCAGGTTTATTTTGCTCCCTTTTCTTTTAAAATGACCACTTTGATCCTTTATCTTCTCAGAGTCACATAAGTCATTTCCATCAAATTATCAAAAATGGCGTCAAATATAGAACATGTGGCATCTTAGTGGACTTTCTTCTTCAACACCTTCTTCCATGCTCCTTCTCTGACTCTTTACCTCTAAACAAACCCTAATTTGAAAAGTGTAAAAAATCTCCAAAATGAAACCTAATTCGAATACTTTGGTTCCATAATCATGAGTTATGGGCGTTGCTTTATCATCATCAGCAAAAAAATAAGAGTATTCAAAGTAGTGATTCGTAGGTTTATAGTAGTTCTAATATTCATTGGAAACCTTGTTTTCATTGTGGAGACATTGTTATTCTTCGCATGGCTAGAACAATCAGCAACTATGAAAAGCGTTTTTGGGGTAGTCCACATTTTAAGGTAAGTTGAAGTGTAAAAATTCTAGGTTAAACTATTGTTGAATCTTCTACTTATGACATTGTTTCCTTCTTAATCTCTATAGAGACATAATCACGCTGGTTATGGCTTTTTTGAACGGTTCTATGAATAAGCAGAAGATGGAAAATAATAATTCATGATGAAGCATCAAAGTAGGATGAAAATGTTAACAAAAGAAATCGAGGAAGAAAAAAGGGAGGTTGAACAATTAAGACTCACAAATTTTGAATTAGAAGTTGCTATGAAGAATCCGATCAAATGGAAAAAGTTTTGGAAGCTTATGTTTTATATTGTGTTCACTATTGTAATAGTCAAGATGTTATAATTGCACTATATTAGCAATCCAAGAGTCAATATGTACCAATTTTACTTAATAATGTTTATTTCAATGTGTTAGGAATCAAAGGTGTTTTAGTTTCCCTATGTTAGGTAATACACTTGTTTAATTTTGACTTAGTAATATCAGTATACTAGTTGAATCAAATTTATATATTTTTGGTTTAAGTTGACATAATGAGTTATGCATTCAATTTTGACTTATTAATAACAATATACCAGTTTAATTTTTGGCATAAATGAGTTATGCATTATGCTTGATAATGTTTCAATATCAGTATACTAGTTATATTTAAATTGCTATAATGATGGTTTAAGTTAACATAACGAGTTATGAATTTAATTTTGACCTAGTAAACAGACATCATAATATATCTTCTTGAATGTATCAAAATGTAGTATACCAGTAAAATGATAGTAAACTTTTTTCTTAGAATGTGTGGGTTGGGCCTAACTCGACTCTATAAAGCTGACTTGTAGAGTGAGGATTTCCCCCACTTATAAGCATGTGCTCAAGTCATATATTGTCTGGTGTAGACTCTTAACACCACCTCTCATGCTCGGGATTGAACGTCTAGAGCACGGAACTAGATGGTGGGTGACCTGATAGCGAAAACCTGATAGTAGGTGGCCCAACAAATCTTAAACTATGCTCTGATACCATCTTAGAATGTGTGGGTTGGGTCTAACTTAATCCTACAAAACCGACTTGTAGGGTGAGGATTACCCCACTTATAAGCACATCTTCATGCCATATATTGTTCGTTGTGAGACTCTTAACATTGTTCAACATTCATTCAACTTTGTTCACATAGGGTTACAAAACATAGTTAAAAATATATTAGATTGTTGGAGTGGTTCAGAATATAGATAAACAAGAATGGATTCAGAATATATCTAAACATGATAATTACAAAATTGGATCCAAAGTATATCTAAACATATAAAAATAGACATTACATGACTAAAGCCTAAATTGTCTTCTTTGGAGTGAATCTCTTTGTTGGAGTGGTCCTCCTTATGGTGGGGCCAACTACATTTTTGATGCACTTAGCCTGGTTTTTGGATCCTGCATAATAGATGAAGATACCTTCCTAACATGTAACTTCTTTGACCTCTATTGGCTTGCCTGAGTTTCCCTAGCCCGAGTGCCTTGAGATGCTAGCTAAGATGTCTGATTTTCCCTAGCCTGAGTTCCTTGAGATGCTTGTTGAGATGCCTGAGTTACCCTAGCCTGAGTTCCTTGAGATGCTTGCTAAGAAGCTTGTGTTGTTCTAGCTTGAGTGCCTAGAGATGCTTGCTGAGAAGCTTGAGTTGCCCTAACCTGAGTGCCTTGAGATGGTGTCATCTTACGTGTGTACTTATTGTGTCCAGTTTTCTTACACCTGCAACACCTAATAACCATTCTAGTTTTTCTCATATTACGATCGGTGCCATCAATTTCACCCTTCTCAAGTTTACTCTTCTTCTTGGATCTTCCTAGAATTTTTCTGTATTTGGGTGGATGAACATCTGGATACTCTGCCCTGACCCATAAATTAGTTTCGCTGATAGGATAAATGACTAGACTATATACAACTTGGTACCTTGATTTCTTGTAAAACTTTGGAATATAGTCTTCAAAACTTAAGTTTCTACTCTTCAATGATGATATTTCATGAACACAGGGAAGTGTTATGAGTTTCCATTTTCTACAAGAACATTGATGATCCTTCAAGTTGACAGAAAAATATCTACATGATTCTCAATATGCCTGACCTTAAAGGTGTACTAAGATTGCATCCTACAACATATTGCATAATTAATAATGAACAATCAATATAACTCACATTCAGTAATGAACAATGTCAAATGATAATGTAGAGTTACCTTATTATCCAATAGTTTATATATGTGCCAGTTCTTTCTACTTTCTTCTTAATATATGATAAAACATCCTGTTGTACCCCAAAATTATCCCTCCCATTTTTACTCAACATATGTTCATTGAGATCCTCAATTTGCTCAAGGATGCCCAAGAGTTGACCAGACAAATTCTCTCCTAAAGCAATGAACCATCAACTAGGGTTTCCATTTTCATCAAGATAGGTGAGATCTAAGGGCCTCATATGCTCTCCATAGTCCTAATATGTTCTCAAGATCATCCATGCCAATTTTCATGCCTTGCATAAGAAGTTTGCTCAGTCAACTGCACAGATGCTTGAAAATCAACTACATTAGGTCAAAAGTCAACTGTGGCCCACATGCAGTCAAACTTCAAGATTTTTGGTCAACATCAATATTTTGAAGTGATATCCATCATTTTATCAAGGGTTAATCATGATTCCATAAGAAAGGCTCCTAATTCATCAAAACTCAAAAGTTGCTAAATTAGGGTTTCTTAGGAAAAAGTCAACCAAACTTTGACCAAGCATAACTTTCTCATACTTTATCAGAAATTTCCCATCCAAGGCTCATTTTGAATATAATCCAATTACCTACAACTCATCTTCATCCCTGAAGTTCAAGAAATACACTCATGAAAAGATATGAATTCATACATTATAAGTCATTTCAAAAAGTCAACAAAAACACCTTTTGGGTCAAAGCTCCTTACATGAACATGGAAGATCCACTTGAGATGAAACTAAATAGGTTGCTTAGGGGACATCCTAATATTTCTAAAAAGTCAAAGAACACCCTCTTAGGATCAAAATTGAGAGAGATATGCATTGTCAAAGTTGGCCATTTTTGGAGAATTGTTAAAAGTCAACAATGCCCAAAATTGCATTTTTTGGCAAATGGGACTAACTTTTTGTGCTTACACCTCACTTTCAACATGACCCAAGACCTTTGAGTTCTTCTCCATTATTTTATTATTTATATATTATTTATATAATATTTTGGATCTCAAACTCTCATAATAAGCCATATCAATTTTGTTTGAGGTTATATTTGTGTTGCTAATGTTCTTTGCCAGCTTTTTAACGTATTACACGGGGCAATAGGGCATGGCTTTAAACTTTGCCATGTTTGACCGTCATTTGGGTTTCAAACGAAAACTCAATGATGCGCGAGGAATTAGCATTTTTAGAGGCCAGATTCGAACTCAGTGGACCTTTCTAAGATAGATAGCATTTTTTGTTTTTCCATTTGTTTGAATTTTCAGGCGACCTCACCGAAGAAGACGGTGGAAACCACCGTCTCCGGTGGTTAGACTGGCCGGTCGTCCGTCAATGGGATGGCGTGGCAAAAAGGCAGCGTCTCATTGGCTCTTTGCAAATAAGTCTTTATCTCTCTTTGTCTGATTGACCAATTTGAATAACAGGGGCCCCACTTACTAGTGCACGTTTGATAACTTAACAATTGTCCTTGTTTCCCATTATATTTAATTATTGTTATTGTATATATGATTGATTAACCAGCGTAAATGGAAAGGGAAGAAGGCATGTGAGAGGGAGGACCTGGGTTCGATCCCAGGTCCATACCTTTTGCATTTTCTGAAATTACAATTCCAGATCCAGTGCACGTCATTTTCTGAGGACCACCACGCGCCCTTTGATCTCGTCCTCTGGATTCATCTCCATCACAGATCCAGTGCTCAGCATACGCAGGTCCACCATGAACCCTCAGAAGATGGCTCCAACGGATCAGGCGCCAGACCCTGGGCCACCAGCTTTTGGGCCTAGTGCAGATTGGGCAACACACCCCCTTGATTACTTACAATATCAGGCCCATCTCCTCAATTTTTTCTATTCTTTTTACTTATTTTTTTCTTTTAATTTATTATTTTAATTACTTTCACAATAAAAATCATTTTTTTAATTAAATCATAAAATCAAAAAATTATAAAAAATATTAGGTTTAGTTAATTTTTTTCATAAAACATTTATTTGCATTTAGTTAATTAGTTTAATTAGGTTAACTTAAAAAAAATTGTAATTAAAATTTAATAGAAACTAGGATTAATTTGCAAATTGAAACTATTTTTCAATATAAAAAATACAAACAAAAACATTTTTAATTAATTAGATTTCTTAGGTTCTAATGTTTTCCCGTTTTAACTTTCGCGCGCGTCTTTACTTTCACTATTTTTATTACTTATTGTAATTGTTCCAAGTTTGTAATAGTTAATTAGGTTTACTATTTCGCATTTATCATTTTTCTCCAGTTTTTGATTATGTAATCCTCTCCCCAAAGCCTTGTAATAGCTAGGGTTTTAATTTCTCATTTTTAATTTCTGCAACTATTAAACTGCTAGATGTATGGACAATAGGCTTGCATGCAAAAGATAAATTAAATTAATACAGTAGAAAACCCTAATTGTGCAAAGATAATTAACTGGAAAAACACACTTGCACATGCTCACTCCTAGGGTTTGCCCCACTTGGTTGCCTCGGAAATAATGGTCATGTCCCTCGAACGTAGGGATACCTTAGCAATGACCCGCGATTCAAAATTGTCATAAAGATCATAGCCCCTATTTGTCCCTCGAGTTGCCTACGAATTGATCTTATGACGATAGTCCCTTCGAAATGCTAAGGTATCTTTACTTGTTGCCTTCAAAGACCAGTTCGTCCCTTCAAACGTACCTTTATAAATCCAACGGCGGAGCTACCTATTCCTTAATAGTAGGATAGCACTGTCTAAAGGAAACTAAAACGAACAAATTTTTTTTCGAGTAGGTAGAAATCTTAAGTACTTGCTCAAAATAAAAAATTTTCACACAAACACTTTCAAAACAGTTTTCAAAAACAATTCCGTCACACTCTTGAGAACAGATACAAGGGTTATCACGAAGTTAAACAAAAACTTTTCAAAATAAGCACACACAAGCAATTTAAAAAATGAGCAAGTACCTAAGAGCCCGTGGAAAACCACAGATAGAAAGGGTGCTAACACCTTCCCTTTCTATAATCTACCCCCCGTACTCAGAAACATCTCGAAAAAAGGTTTTTTCTGTTCTTTTTCCTTTTCCTTTGTTGGATGAAATAAAAGTCGGTCGTGACTCTTGCTTACTGCGACATTTGCGAACAAAAAACGCAAACCATTATTAACAGTCAGTTCTGCCACCGTATCACAGAACTAACGACTCTGCTGGGGACTATGAAAAGTGGGGTATACCTTAGGATCTAGATCATTTTTAAATTACTTTCTTGTTTTCTTTGCCTGCTTTATCTTTAAGTTTTTTTGCTTGGGTATTGTTGAAGATCCTACACCCGGATCTGGGGGCACTTTTTAGGTAAACAACAATAGATCATGGAGACTTTACGGCAAAGACCGATATGGTTTAAGCGATGACTGTGTTGGTGTGACACTTTGGTTTGTATCGGTATCCTTCGTGTAGAAACGAGGAGAATACGGGGCCGCCGCGTGGTGTCATGAAGCACTAACGAACCTTAGAACCTTAGTTGAACAAACTTGGCCATTCGAAAGTAGTGAGATAGCTGGCCTTGGTATAAATCTAAGGATTGGTTGATACTCGATGCTACACTCATTGAGATCAGATTTTCGGGATATTTCGGCCGCAAGAAAAGATTGCCTGAGCTGAAACAATGCCCGATAAAGGATGATTTATGATATTGAGAATCCTTAGAACCCAGTTACTTTTCTAAGTCAAGTTGAGCCAACTAAACTTCAAGAGGGTACTTACCTATGGAATCCATGTAAGCCTAAACCTAAGGCTACTTGTGTGACTTGTTTGCTTTCTTTGCCTAACAATTTGAACTCATTGCAGGGCTTTGTTTGTATTCCTTGCAGGACCTTGTTTATATAAATCCAATAAATTGGTTTCATACCCTGCATTTTTGCTTGATGCATAGCATACAAATCATAGCATCATAACATGACATATCATACTAACCATTTCAAGGATCTCGAGGGCCTATGATGCAGGTTATGATGAACCAGACTTCTAGTAAGGGGCAAGGGGATTTATTTTCCTCTAGCCAATGTCGTCAAAAGATCAAAACACGATAACTTGAGTCAGGGGTTATGACCCACTTGATATGGTGAGCTTGACTCTTGTAGAAGGACTCTCAATGATACAAAGTTCTTCAATCAAAGCTGCAAAATTTCAACTTCAGACATTTCTTGTTTACCCCGTGATATCCTTGAAAACATTGCATACATATGTCATATGCATCATTGCATAACAGGTCCCATAACAGGTTTCTCATATTCTTCGCTGTTTATTTTAGAAGTAATGTCTTCTGAACAAAGCATCAAGGATCTACAGGCATAAAATGCCCAATTTCAGCAAATGTTCGTAGCCTTAGCTAAGGGGAAGGAAGATCTGAAGGCCCTTATTCTGAAGGAGAAAAAGAAGATAAAGAAGACCGTCGGTGTCTTAAATCTGGGCAGAAGATTTAGGGGACCGTTGAAGCAAACGGTTGATCTGACCTCTTCATCCAAAGAAGGGGAGAACCAAGAGGGCGACACAAGGGGGGAAGACCCTAGTCCGAGAGTTTCCGAGGATGAGACAAACTATAATGATGAGAAGTATCCTCCCACTGAGGATAGATACAAGCAGTTAGAGGATCGGTTGAGCGTTATGGAGATCCAGAGAATACTCGGGTTGGATTTTGAATACCTGAGATTGGTGTTGGGGGTAGTCATACCACAAAAGTTTAAAGCTCCAGTTTCTGCGAAGTATGATGGGGTGTCTTGTCCCAAGCTTCATCTTCGTTCCTATGTAAGGAAGATTCAGCTTCACACCGCTGATAGGAACTTGTGGGTCCTTTTTTTCCAGGACAGTCTGTCTGGGACTCAGCTTGAATGGTTTTATCAACTGGAGAGAACCAATGTCCGTAACTGGGAAGATCTGGCTGCTGCTTTTTACAAGCAATATCAATATAACACTGACCTAGCCCCTACTCGTACTCAACTCCAGAGTATGTCCATGGGTGGAAGCGAAGGTCTCAAGGACTATGTGCAGAAATGGAGATATCTAGAAGGGAGAGTCCAACCCTCTTTGTCTGATAGGGAGTTGGTGGATATGTTCCTTGGTAAGTTGTCTGGTCTGTTCTTCAATCACTTTATTGGTAGCTCCTCAGTTGGTTTCACCGAGCTGATATTGATTGGAGGAAGAGTAGAAGCGGGGATCCGGAGTGGCAAGATCCAGAAAAGTACCTCTTCGAGTACAGAGAAGAAGTCATTTGGTGGCAAGAGGGAAGCCAATGTTGTGCACGGCCAGAAGGGGCGTAGCAAGGCAGACTACCACCAATCTGTGGGGGTAGTGCTGATCTCTAATTTGGCACGTGCACAGCAACCACAACAATGAAACAATCAGCGAAGGGTGAAAAGACCTCAAAGGCAGTTCACCCAAATCAATATGCCATGTTCATAAGCATTGCAACACATGTTGAAGATGAATCTGATTACGGTGATAAACCCTCATCCAAACCCTAAGACTTTTTCTCCTAACTATAACCCGGATCCAAGGTGTGCTTATCATTCTGGTAGCCTGGGGCACGATACTAACGATTGTTTGGCGCTGAAATACAAGATTCAGAATATAATTGACACCAAGGAGATCGAATTCGACCCTCCTGAGACTCCCAACGTGATCACTTCTCCCTTGCCAAAGCATGGCTAGGATTGAAAGCATTTTTGTTCATTTGAATTCTCAAGTTGTATTTTCTTTGCTTATTCGAACAATTATTGTCATGTCAAACTTTATTATTTCATTAATGCATTAAACATGTTTGTCTTGAATTAATTTGTTTTCATTATGCTTAAACTGCTTTATACTTCCTTTTCGGGATATTCAACTCTCGACTAAAAACTCTAAGCCTTAGAGGGAGGATTACGAAAAAGATACCATAATCTCTACAGTATGCTTTTGAACAGCCCCCGCTAACGATGTACAGGCGTTGTTTCAAATCTCAAACAGTGGAGTCATAAGGAAGATAATCCCTAGTCAACCCCTTTGAGCCAAAGAAGTAGGAGTTTTTCTTTCACAAATTAAAACCTTTAATCATAACCTCGGGCATGGTAGTTTTCTCAGTTAATTCAGAGGCGCATTCAGTTGCAATCTTTCTCTTCGCACACAATGAATGACCTCGAAGACGTTCCTCCAAATCAAAAGATGGTGATGGTTTTGCATAATCATCAAAGCAGACAGTCATTAATTTGCAAAAGAAAAGCCCGTTAAGTCAAAACCTATGAAGGAGACTTAAGGAAAAAAATAGGGGGGATCCCGCTGACTGTAATTACAAAAAGAAACAGTTCAGGGAAAAGACAGGGATATTAAAATCAAAAAGAAAGAGGTCCTACAAATCCTCAATAGAAAGAAGGTTACAAAAATGACTGCCTATTCAAAACAAACTTTCACTATCCGAACCATCACCGGAACATCAAGGACAGTACTCCAGGACTCAACTGGGATTCTAAATACGCAATTAGCTGAGCATATGACTAAAGGACATCACGAAGAACGGGTGGGTAAAAATAAATTTTGAGCCTTTATCCTTTGTTTCCTAAACCGTGAACCAGGCCACATTATAACCCTTAAAAGTCCTAGCTGAAGCGCGAGTTAGTTTGAAAGCATATTGTTACAAAGGTATCCTGACTCCTGTAGGATTTGTTATAAATCCCGAGTTGATATCATATTCTTGCAAATTTTGTGTTACTACACAAAACACATTTTCAAAAAAAAATTCTTTTCAAGACAGACATGAGTTTTGCATCCTTTAAATGACATTGTTTGCATATGACTAATTGTTTGACAACATAGAAATTCACACAATGGATATTCAATGAACAAACATCCTCTCAATGGACAAAATCACCTCAGCATGAAGGACACTTCCAATAACAGGTCTTCCATAAGCAAGGGGCATGACATGATGTCTAACACACCTGGGGCAGGCTCTCCAAAAGTGAGAAATAACCAGGGGCAGGTCTCCATCTGAATCACTTGGGGCATTATGCACGCATTCCAGCAACGAATCATGTGCCATCAAGAAAACATTTTTGACGGTACTACAACACAACACTATGGACAGTGACAACTCCCTACATCCTGAGAGTGTGGACATAGTTGGAAAAGACCACGCATGAAAAAGACCCGCTAGGTTGACTGGCCTATGCAAAAATAAGGGCACCTCGGCGAACCAAAAAATGTTCGGGCAAAAGTTAGGGATATACATATGAAAAATCTATACACCCGGCAAGTCGAAAACCTGAAAAGGTGGCTTGGGCAAAAAAAGGGTATCCCGGTGGACTGAAAATCTGAAAGGACAGTCCAGGAAAAAGTTAGGGATTAAAGCGTACGACTATGTCCTGTCATCTTGTCACTTACCTATCAGTAGAAGAATTATCATTCTGATCGGCAATTACCAAGCACCTCATAAGTTGGGATAACACTCAATCCACAAGGCCTCCGCGGGCACTTTCTCCAGCAGGTACAGGGGCAG
The DNA here is from genome assembly GCA_948472305.1 of Vicia faba. Classification (NCBI taxonomy): domain Eukaryota; kingdom Viridiplantae; phylum Streptophyta; class Magnoliopsida; order Fabales; family Fabaceae; genus Vicia; species Vicia faba. The sequence goes on from OX451738.1 coordinate 362,336,239, forward strand.
AAAAGTCTTGATGCAAAGTCATTGTCGTATCCTCAACATGCATCCCAGTAACATCTACACTCCCCACAGAGTAGAGGCAACCAAAGTTTTGATCTCTTCTTCCCCAAACAGGAGTTACTTTCCCCAGCCAAGCTCTTTTGGAGAGCCGACGTCTATATTCCCCAGCCGAATTTTGTAATTGCAAGCGGTTCATATAGTTTTCTCCCGAGCAGAGTTTATTTCTCTGAATGCGAAAGCTCATCTTCAACAGAGTTATTCTCTCGCAGAGTTATTCTCAAAGAGTCTCTCCCCCGGTAGAGTAGCTGTAAACAAGGAGCAAATCTCCAACATAGTCATCTCTGTTCACCATCCCCAACGGAAGTAGAAGAACCACTTTTTCTACAACGATCAGGAATGCAATTTCCAGTACTCTCCAACAGCAGTCAGGGATTTATTTTCCCAAACTCGGACATGCCATAAGCATTTCATGTTCATACATCATGACATATGAATACATATTGCATACAACATAATCTCATTTATTTTGAGAACGTCATCATACAATGCCTTTCATGCATCATATACGATTAATCATGTGCCTTTTCAGGAAAGATGGTTACCATCAACAACTTCCAGCAGGTTCAAGATTAGCTCCTGAAACTAAACATAGTAATTATCTGCGTGACCAAATGCAGTTCTACACGGGTTCGTTATGAAGCAATCTTACACGGGTTTCTCCTAAATGCAACTTCACACGGGTTTATCCTGAAAAATATTACAAGGGTCCTTTCTCATACATTTCCAAATGAAGTTTTACACGAGCATATCACAAAGTAACCTTACCCAGGTTCCTCCTGAAGTTTTACACAAACTTATCCCAAAGTAACCTTACCCAGGTTCCTTCCGAAGTTTTACACAGACTTAGCCCGAAGTAACCTTACCCAGGTTCATTCTGAAATTTTGCTCAAACTTATCCCGAAGCAACCTTACCTAGGTCCCCTTTCGGTTCCGATGTAGTTTTACCCAAACTCCTCACGAAGCAACCTTACCTAGGTTTCTTCTCGATTCAGATGCAGTTTTACCCAAACTCCCCACGAAGTAGCCCTACGACCCAGGTTCCTTCTCATAGCCCTACTATCCAGGCTTTCACTTCGAAGTAACCCTACTATCCAGGTTCCTTCTCATAGCCCTACTATACAGGCTTTCATCTCGAAGTAACCCTACGACCCAGGTTCTTTCTCATAAGCCCTACTATCCAGGCTTTCATTTCGAAGTAACCCTACGATCCAGGTTCCTTCTCATAGCTCTACTACCCAGGATTTCATTTCAAAGTAACCTTACGACCCATGTTCCTTCTTATAGCCCTACTATCCATGCTTTCATTTCGAAGTAACCCTATGACCCAGGTTCCTTCTCATAGCCCTACTATCCAGGCTTTCATCTCGAAGTAACCCTACGACCCAGGTTCCTTCTCATAGCCCTACTATCCAGACTTTCATCTCGAAGTAACCCTACGACCCAGGTTCCTTCTCATAAGCCCTATTATCCAGGCTTTTATTTCAAAGTAACCCTACCATCCAGGTTCCTATTCATAGCCCTACTATCCAGGCTTTCATTTTGAAGTAACCATATGACCCAGGTTCCTTTTCATAACCTTACCATCCAGGTTTCTTCTCTCTTATCTCCAGACAACAGTTTACAACACTGTAAGACCTGGACCCTAACCAGATATGCAGCTCACTTTTGTCTCATCAATCAAGAGTTAATACTCCAGTAGAGTAATGAATAACCTAAGCTCCTAGCCTTTATTCCCCAAGACATAAATCAACATTCCCCGGCAAAGTCCTCCTCAACGGCAGGTACATGAATTCTCGCAAATGAATCTCTTATGCAACCGATATATTTTCTGATGGCATCTTTAAGACCATCTCTGATTATTCTCCGTCGCCTTCCAAATGGCATCTGTAAGCCCATTCCTAATTATCGATCAATGTTACTTCATGCGAGTGCAAATTTCTGGGCACTCTAGTGTTCAATCATCTTCCACCCTCAGATCACGAAAGGCAGACCAACCAATCTACATCCGCAGGTTTAAGAAGATTGAACAGGGGCAGCTGTTGTACCCCAAAATTTTCCCTCCCATTTTTACTCAACATATGTTCATTGAGATCCTCAATTTGCTCAAGGATGCCCAAGAGTTGACCAGACAAATTCTCTCCTAAAGCAATGAACCGTCAACTAGGGTTTCCATTTTCATCAAAATAGGTAAGCTCTAAGGGCCACATATGCTCTCCATAGTCCTAATATGTTCTCAAGATCATCCATGCCAAGTTTCATGCCTTGCACAAGAAGTTTGCTCAGTCAACTACTCAGATGCTTGAAAATCAACTCTATTAGGTCAAAAGTCAATTGTGGCCCACATGCAGTCAAACTTCAAGATTTTTGGTCAACATCAACATTTTGAAGTGATATCCATCATTTTATCAAGGGTTGATCATTATTCCACAAGAAAGGCTCCTAATTCATCAAAACTCAAAAGTTGCTAAATTAGGGTTTCTTAGGAAAAAGTCAACCAAACTTTGACCAAACATAACTTTCTCATACTTTATCAGAAATTTCCCATCCAAGGCTCATTTTGAAGAGAATCCAATTCCATACAACTCTTCATCCCTCAAGCTCAAGAAATGCACTCATGTAAAGATGTGAATTCAGACATTATAAGTCATTTCAAAAAGTCAACAAAAACACCTTTTGGGTCAAAGCTCCTTACATGAACGTGGAAGATCCAATTGAGATGAAACCAAATAGGTTGTTTAGGGGACATCCTAAGATTTCCAAAAAGTCCAAGAACACCCTCTTAGGGTCAAAATTGAGAGAGATATGCATTGTCAAAGTTGGCCATTTTTGGAGAATTGTTAAAAGTCAACAATGCCCAAAATTGCATTTTTTGGCAAATGGGCCTAACTTTTTGTGCTTACACCTCACTTCCAACATGACCCATGACCTTTGAGTCCTTTTAAATTATTTTATTTTTTATATTATTTATTTTTGATATTTTATTAAATAGAATGCAAAATTAAATAAGGTGAATAAAAAGAATAATGTAGGATTTGATTTCAAATCTTTTTCTCATCAAAATAAAGAGCAAGATGTTCTGGCATGGCAAGGAAAATTCGTGGAGGGAGCAAGAATAGATTTGATCCAAAAATAGACAAAATCAAATATTTGAAAGGAGAATAGTTTATCATCAAAGCATGAGATTTCTTCCATTTATGTTGACCTAATATGCTACCATACATAAGCACAATGATCCCAGACCTAAAAGAGAACGAGAGGCTACCTCAAAATAAAAGAGAAAGTTTGCAAAAAGATGAAAAAAGTGGTGTAAACAAAAATGCACGTTTCATCCACTCTCAATCAGAAGTAAGCACTATATCATCCTCCTGAGACTCCCAGAAAGACGAACCAACCTTCACCCACGCCTGAAACACACTGAAGTGGCCAAACCGAATCTCAGTTTTCTTGGTAAGACTTGGATCTCAAACTCTCATAATAAGCCATATCAATTTTTTTGAGGTTATATTTGTGTTACTAATGATCTTTGCCAGCTTTTTGACGTATTACATGGGGTAATATGGCTTGGCTTTACACTTTTCCATGTTTGAGCATCGTTAGGGTTTCAAACGAAAACTCAATGATGCGCGAGGAATTAGCATTTTTAGAGGCCAAATTCGAACTCAGGGGACCTTTTTAAGATATATAGCATTGTTTGGTTTTCCATTTGTTTGAATTTTCAGGCGACCTCACCGGAGAAGACGGTGGAAACCACCATCTCCGGTGGTTAGACTGGTCGGTCGTCAGTTAAGGGGATGGCGTGGTGAAAAGGCAGCGTCTCATTGGTTATTTGCAAATAAGTCTTTATCTCTCTTTGTCTTATTGGCCAATTTGAATAATAGGGGCCCACTTATTGGGGCGCGTTTGACAACTCAACAGTTATCCTTGTTTCCCATTATATTTAATTATGGTTATTGTATATATGACTGATTAACCAGCGTAGATGGCAAGGGAAGAAGGCATGTGAGAGGGAGGACTTGGGTTCGATCCCAGGTCCAGACCTTTTGCATTTTCTGAAATTACAATTCTAGATCCAGTGCACGTCATTTTCTGAGGACCACCACACGCCCTCTGATCTTGTCCTCTGGATTCATCTCCATCACAGATCCAGCGCTCATTATACGCAGGTCCACCATGAACCCTCAGAAGATGGCCCCAATGGATCAGGCGCCAGACCCTGGGCCACCAGCTTTTGGGCCTAGTGCAGATTGGGCAACACCCCCCCTGGATTACTTACAATATCAGGCCCATCTCCTCAATTTTTTCTATTCTTTTTACTTTTTTTTTCTTTTAATTTATTATGTTAATTACTTTCACAATAAAAATCATTTTTTTAATTAAATCATTAAATCAGAAAATTAAAAAAAATATTAGGTTTAGTTAATTTTTTTCATAAAATATTTATTTGCATTTAATTAATTTGTTTAATTAGGTTAACTTAAAAAAAATTGTAATTAAAATTTAATAGAAACTAGGATTAATTTGCAAATTGCAACTATTTTTCAATTAAAAAAAATACAAACAAAAACATTTTTAATTAATTAGATTTCTTAGGTTGTAATTTGTTCTCGTTTTAACTTTCGCGTGCATCTTTACTTTCACTATTTTTATTAATTATTGTAACTGTTCCAAGTTTGTAATAGTTAATTAGGTTTACTATTTCATGTTTATCATTTATCCCCGGTTTTTGATTATGTAATCCCCTCCCCAAAGCCTTGTAATAGCTAGGGTTTTAATTTCTCGTTTTTAATTTCCGCAACTATTAAACTACTAGATGTATGGACAATAGGCTTGCATGAAAAAGATAAATTAAATTAATACAGTAGAAAACCCTAATTGTGTAAAGATAATTAACTGGAAAAACACACTTGTACATGCTCACTCCTAGGGTTTTCCCCACTTGGTTGCCTCGGAAATAATGGTCATGTCCCTCGAACATAGGGATACCTTAGCAATGACCCGCGATTCAAAATCTTCATAAAGATCATAGCCCCTATTTGTCCCTCGAGTTGCCTAAGAATTGATCTTATGACGACAGTCCCTTCGAAATGATAAGGTATCTTTACTTGTTGCCTTCAGAGACCAGTTCGTCCCTTCAAACGTCCCTTTATAAATCCAACGACGGAGCTACCTACTCCTTAATAGTTGGATAACACTGTCTAAAGGAAACTAAAACGAACAAACTTTTTTTCGAGTAGGTACAAATCTTAAGTACTTGCTCAAAATAAAAACTTTTCACACAAACACTTTCAAAACAGTTTTTAAAAACAACTTCGTCACACTCTTGAGAATAGATACAAGGGTTATCACGAAGTTAAACAAAAAATTTTCAAAACAAGAACACACAAGCAATTTATAAAATGAGAAAGTACCTAAGAGCCCATGGAAAACCACAGATAGAAGGGGTGCTAACACCTTCCCTTTCTATAATCTACCCCCCGTACTCAAATATCTCGAAAAAAGGTTTTTTCTATTCTTTTTCTTTTCCTTTGTTAGATGAAATAAAAGCCAGTGGCGACTCTTGCTTACCGCGACATTTGCGAACAAAAAACGCAAACCAGTATTTACAGTCGGTTCTGCCATCGTATCACACATCCCCATCACTTAACTGTCGGAATCTTGTCCTATTAGCTGACCATTATTCCATGATGTAAGTTATGATTTCTTAAGTTGTCTATTCTCTACTAAAATTGTGGATATCAATTATTTTCCTAAGTTTCCAAATCTCCTCATTTGGCCACTTGCCACGGTATGCTTCCCACTGACAACCTTCCTTACATACCACCCTGACCCTTTGTTTGTCATTTTTACTAAACTTTAGGTTTCTCCCATAGTGGACAAAATATGTTTGCATGGATTCCTTAAACTCACTTGTTGAACTAAAATAAGTTCCCAACTCCTATTTGTAATTTGACATATATTTATGTAACTTGAACATTGGATACTTCTTCTTGGTTTTTCCATCACTCCCATCACATTCACATCCACTTTCTAACTATTCACTTTAATTTTCACTCCCCATTTCCTCTCCATTGTTTTCTTCCCATTTCTGTTTCTTCATTTTGTTTGTTCCCTCCCAATTTCCCTCATATCCAATTATATTGTTTAATTGTTCTTTAGAATAATCTTCACTCACACCATAATCATCAAATGTAATTCCTAAAGCACTATCATAATTATAACTCTCATCCTCACTATCATCAAAGCTTGTATCAACATTCAACAAACCAATATTAGTATCTATCCCATCATGCACCTCACCACCATCATTCAGACCCTTACCACAATCATTCATACCCTCGCCCAATAGAGAATTGCTAAATTTTCTACTGCAATGATTTTCAAAGGTTTTAAATAGAGTTTTGCTTACCACTCTTTATTCATTCTTAACTCATCTTCTTTACTAAATTATGTCGATGATCTCATTATTACATGAAACAACTTAGACCTTATACAATCCATCAAAGATACTTTGCACAACCACTTCAAAAATTAAGGATCTTGTCACCCTCCAATATTTTTTGGGTTTTGCGATTGCACCATCTGGTATATGTTCTAGGCATTCTCTCTAACACATGTTTGCTAGGATACAAACTTGCTATAACTCTCATTCCAAAAGTAACTAAATTGACTTAAGATGAAAGTGAGCCTTTGCATAATCCCACTGCTTATAGGAGACTTGTGAATTAATCGATTTACTTGCCGAACATCTTACCCGACATCTCTTATGTAGTCTAACAACTCAGCCAATATATGAGCAACCTAGCCAATATCCATTATGATGCCACCATAATAGTTTTAAGATACATGAAATTGTCCTCTATCTAAGGCTTATTCTTCTCATCTTTTTCCTCATTACAACTCAAAGGTTTCTCAGAATCGGACTAGGTAATATGACTTGATACTAGAAGGTCACTGAGTGGTTATTGTATTTTTAGGAGACTTTTTGATATTCTAGAAATCCAATAGGCAGTCTACTTTTTCCTTAAGCTCCAATGAAGTTGGATACATGTGATGACCTACATTGTTTGTGAGTTTAAGTGGCTCACTTACAGTGAGTGCAACTTCACCATTAGATGTTTTGATGATATCAAAACTAGGGAAACTTAGTATTTATATATATTGGACGGTTTCTCTATGTCGTTTGGTGAACCCTTGCATTAGAGGTCTTAGGAAGTATTCAAAACAAGTTTAAAATTGATCCAAATCATGAAAAATTAGTTTCTACACAAAAAACATGCTTATAGATCAACACATACGATTTATGTACCGACACATGTACTTCAATATTGAAGCTTTTAGCCTGACATCATTTTTGCTTTAAAATTGATCCAAATCATGAAAAATTAATTTCTCCATAAAAATAGGCTTATAGGCCGACACATATGATTTATGTGTTGGCACACATGCTTCAATATTGATGCTTACAGCCTAACAACATTTTTGCTTTAAAACTACAATACATGAGCCGACCTGAAAATCCTATGAGCCGACCTATGTACTGCATTATTAAAACTTGCAGCACATTCAACATTTTTGCTTTAAAACTGCAGTACATGAGTCGTCCTGAAAATCCTATGAGCCGACCTATGTAATTCATTATTAAAGCTTGTAGCTATTGTTTTGTATGTGTCGGCTCATAAATTTTTCAAGCCAGCTCATACTATTTTGTGGGTCACTTTTCATATTTTTTCATTGCGAAACCTCCCTCTTTTGCCAAACAAAAGTTCCCAACTATAAGTATATCATTAATGTATCATTCCAACTTGATGATAACATGAAAATTTCCTGCAATTGCTCTTCACCTTCAACCTCCAACCTATGCATACACACTAATAAATTATCATAATAATCTTTTGTTGGGGTGCCATCTAGACGAGGTTCGATAACATCTAATTAGATTCTCGTGTAGCCGAAAATATTGGGTTGAGATCTGTAAGGGTCTTCATCTGAAAAAATTGCGGGTTTATCCTCTAAGATCATTGGTTGATTTGGGGGTTTTCGTGCAAGATGTTCAAGAGAGGATTGTGGCCTAGTGAAAGCCTTTGGAGATAAAGAACGTAAATGACACTTTGGAGATAAAGAACACAAAGGAAGTAGCGCGAGAACGGTGAATTGAATTGAAGTTTTGTGTTACAATAGGTACAATTGATGATGCGTGAAAGCTTTGGAGATAAAGAACACAAAGAATTAGAAAGATCCATATAATCAATTGACAATCTATTGTATGCTTGATCTTTTTGAAGATCAAAAGAAGAGAAGAGGTTGAATCAACAACAAAAGTTAAGGTTTGTAGGATTGCTCTTGAACACTTTTCTTGTAATCATGCTTTTTGCAAAGTAAGAAAGTATCCTAATTCCACATTAGAATTGGGTGCATATGTACCCATACGTGAGGAAGAAAGTGGGGAATTGTGTAGAAAAATCCCCTTGTCTCTTTTCTTTTATCTTTTTACTTGATTGCTTTAATTTTCATATATCAATTTGTCTAATAGCATTGAATAATCAATTGACTCGCAGGAATGTTCCAGGACTTTTTTTTGTTTTGAATTGAGTTGATTTGATTATAATCACTTTTTTAATTATAAGTGATTTTTCATATCAATACAACTCAAAGGAAAATTCTGAAAATATCAGTTGCACACCAAGTGTTTGAAAAATTGTTTGATCGATTGACTCGTAAGGATTTTTCTGTAATTGTTTTGTTTAAACTGGTGTATTGATTAGCTTATAATCACTTTGGTTATAAGTGGTTTTTATATCAACACAACTCAAAGAAAAATTCGTAAAAGTCAAATGCACACCTAGTGTTTGACAAATTGTAATGTTCTATATTTTTGTTTAAATTTCATTGGAAATAGGAAACCGTTGTGTTTGATATTAAACTATTAATTGAGATATTGTAATGTTGATTTAATTTATCATTATCTTAATTCAATATTGTTTGTGCATATCTGAGGTTCCAATAACTAGATTCGTTTAGACTACTATTTTTATCTAGGCCAAAAACCTTTCGCTCAACATTGTTTTTCAAATAAGTTTTTAAATAAAAATTTTGGAAGGTCATTTTTAATTTGAGGATGTATTCACCCCCTCTAGAAAAGTCACCATATTCTAACAAGTGGTATCAGAGCTCCGATTAATTTCGTGCTTCGAAACTCTTATTAGAATATGGCGTACGAACCTAAAGGGGATTACAAAACAGCCCCAATTTTTTTCAGGAGAAAATTATTGTTATTGGAAAACTTGTATGCACATTCATGTTAATTCATATGAAAATGGTATGTGTGAGGCTATTAATAAATTCAATGATAATGTCGTTGTCACACCTAAGTCGGAAGCACTATGGAATAATGATGATAAGAAAAATTTATTGAATCTCATTAATTGTTTGAACACACTTGGTAAGCCTATTTCCAATGCAATTGCTACTAACAAAGTTTTGAGATGTCTTACTAGGAATTGGCTACCAAAGGTCACCATGATCAAGGAAGTTAATAATCTTACAACACTTGATCTCACTATATTGGTTGGTAAGCTTGAAGAACATGAGTAAGAACTTACTTGCTTAGACAAACATGAAAGGAAACTTGAGAAAAAGAAGAAAAAGGAGAAAGACACGGATAAGGAGGGAAGAACAAAGTCTAAAGCTATTAGGACTTCAAGTTCAAGGTCCTCAAGAAGTGAGAATGTATACGGTCATGATTTTAGTGATGGTGAAAGTTTAAATTGTCACTATGGTTGTATGAAAGGCTTACTCAAATGCAACCAATTTTTCACTAACCCCCAAGGACCTAATGAAGATTGGGTACCTATCTTATCTTATTGTTTTTGTAGGAACACTATCTTGACTCTATGAATAGAATATGGATTCACATTTATGATGGCTCAAGGCATATGAACATATTCTAATCCTATTGTGTATATGGCAAGAAGATGGATTATGTGATCTAGAAAGCAACAACAAATTTTGTTTAATTGGTAAAAGAGGCATAAATTACTTTTGATGTTGTATCCGAGAATACTCAAAAAAGGTATTTCATTTCATGATGTAGGTGTATCTTCAAGAGACATGCTCAATGATGCCGAAGAAGGAATTGATCAACTCAAATAAATGAATCATGTGGAGGAGAAAGATAAATAACATAAAAAGGATAAATATGAGAGTTCAATCAAAACGAATGATCATCAAATCAATTATCTTATTAGATTCATCACAAGGTATACTTTTGTGTACTTTGTTAAAGTAAAAAGTGGTAAGATCCTGTTGTTCTAAACTTATTGTGGCATACTTTGCATTTGATTTAACTATCATTTGAGAGTTCCTTGTGAAATGCAAGTTCATCCTCCGTCATATTGTACAGTGAGATAATATCGATTTAACTTTCGCGTTGTTAGTAAGTTATATCTTTTACTTGTTTATTTTAAGTACATGACATACTTGGTGTATGGTATATATTATGAGTATTCATTTGCAACATAACTCTTAATTGATAATCATAGTGACTTATCAATTTATATACTTGAAATTACCTCATCATATTATATTTTCATGTATTTTTTAAACACTTATGTGTACATAAGCATGTTTAACTTCATTAAACATTAAACCTAACATATTTGACATTATATCATATTTGATTCTACTAACATGCGACTTGTCAAAGAGTTATCTAAGCTTATGCAGAGAGTGTTTGAAATAAGTCTTATGGGGAGTTGAATTACTTTCCCGAACTCCAAATAAAGTAACTCAAGTAAGGAACACATGCGTGGGGAGTTACCTTCAGGGTCATGTTGAAAAAGGCAATGTTCTGTTCGGGCATTTCGATAGTGAAAATCAACTTGCCGACATTTTCACAAAATGTTTGCAACCAAACCATTTTTCAATAAACATGAGGAATTGGAGATTATTAATGTCTCCAATGTTGCTTTCTTTATTATGATTCTTGCACTTTTATACTTTTTCTCTAACACTTTGTTTGAATTATTTTACATCATGTGAGTGCAACTTCCTTTCCATCAAGAGTGAGGTGACATTGTTCCAAATTTATCCATGAAAGTAAGATTTTTATTAGTACATGTTTTAGTTGATGAAAAATGATTGCTATGTTCTCAAATGATTAAAACCATGAATGTTCATTTTCAAAAAAATTTATTGATAAACGTTGTATGTGTTCTCAATATATATGCTTATAATGACTTCAAGTATTAATTCTTTCACATTTATATAAGATTGCTCTTGTATGTACAAGCATGTGTTTCTATCATTATTTCTTGCATTCGTGCATAAGTTGAATATAAGCATGTTAAACTATTATCTGGTCAGGTCCAGGCTTTAGCAATGGAAGAAGTTAAACTATTATCTGGTCAGGTCCAGGCTTTAGTAACTTGGAATTGTGATTTACTGTTATCTGGTCGGGTCCAGTCTTCACAGTAAGTTGAGAGTAGGATGAAGTTGAACTAGTATTTGGTTGGGTCCAGGCTTCGTAGTGACTTGCTTGAAAAGATGAAGTTGATTGTTATCTAGTCAGGTTCCAGGATTTATAACAAATTTCAGAGATAGCAATGACTCTGTTGGCGACTTCAATGGGGATTAAGAGTTGTGGTCCCTTTATTTGTAATTGTCTGAGAGGCAAACTCAAACTAGGGAGTCTGTAGTTTGTTGTGGAAATAAACCATGTTGAAGAGAATATTTTAATAACTGGTGGGGAGGTGTTTTCTTTTGGAAAAACTCCTCGAGGATTCTTCTTGAGACCAACTCAGCTGGGGAGAGGTTTTCCGGAGACTGAAACTTTGGTTGGGGATTAGATGAATCCAACTTTGTAGGGATAATTCTGGGGGGGTATCCTTATAGAGATTGCTCTGACGACTTCAACGGGGATCACCTTACGAAAGGGACTTTGTGGGGATTTGTCATTATCCACAGCAGTAAGCGTTGTAGTTACTGCCAGCAAAAATTTGCTTGATTGTACATGCCCCTTTAATGGAATTCATGTTCAATTCCCCAAGTGATTCAGATGCAGACCTGCACCCGGCTATGAGAGATTTTCTTGGAATCTTGACTTGACTGCCCTGGATGGGTTGGACAATAATCATGTTATGCCCCTTGATTATGGAAGATTTGTCAATGGAAGTGGTTCTGTTCATTGAGAATTTTCATTCATTAGATATTTGTCGTGTGAATTTCTCTGTTGTCAAACAATTAGCCACATGCAAACAGTAGTATTCAAACAATGCAAAGTTTATGTTTGTCTTGAAGTTTTGAAAATGCAGTTTTGACAAATAGAAGAGTTTTGTAACAATATGAATTCAACTCAGGATTTATAGTAAGCCTTACAAGAGTCAGGATACCTTTTGTAAAAATATGCTTTCGAACTAACCCATGCTTCAATTAGGACTTTTAAGGGGTTGTAACGTGGCCTGGTTCACGGTTTAAGAAACAAAGGATAAGGCTCAAAGTTTCTTTGTACCCACCCGTTCTTCATGATATTCTCTAGTCCTAAACTCAGTTAATTATGCGCTTTACATTCCAATTGAATCTGGAAATGACGTTTTGGTGATGGTTCGGAATACTAGAAGTTTATTTGTGAAGGCAGTCATTTTGCAACATTTTTCTGTTGTTGAGGATTTGTAGCGACCTCCTTTTTTGATTTATTGTCCCTTTTTTTTGCCCGATTATTTTGAGATTATAGTCAGCGGGATGCCTCAATTTTTCTTAAGTCTCCTTCATAGGTTTTGACTCAGTGGGCTTTTCCTTTGAGAGATAATGACTGCCTATTTTACGGGGAATCGTCACCGTCTTTTGATTTGGAAGGATGTTTTTTATGTCATTCGTTGTGTACGAAGTGAAAGCTTGTGACTGTAATCGTATTTGAATTAACTGAGAAACTAACCCTGCCCCAGGTTTTGATTAAAGGTTTCAATTTGTGTGAAAAAGAAAACTCCTACTTCTTAGGCTCAAAGGGGTTGACTAGGGATTATATTTCTTATAACTCCAGTGTTTAGGAATTGAAAGAACGCCTATACATCGTCAGCAATGTTTGTCCAAAAGCATACTGTATGAGATTATGGTATTGTTTTCGTCATCCTCCCTCTAAAGGCTTGCAACTTATAGTCGAGAGTTGAATATTATAAAAAGGAGTAGAAAGCACAGTTTAAATATAGTGACAATGAATGAATTAATCAAAAACAAACATATTCAATGCATTAATGAGAATAACCAAAGTCTGACATAAGGACAAATGTTTAAACAAACCAAGAAATTACAATTGAAAATTCAAAATGAACTGGACGCTCAATGATTTGGCATGGGAGCAGTGATCACGTTGGGAGCTTCCAGAGGGCCGAATTCAATCTCCTTGGCGTCAATCATATTTTGAATTTTGTATTTCAGTGCCCAACAATTGTTAGTATCATGCCCAGGACTACCAGAATGATAGGCACATCTTGCATTGGGATTGTAGTTAGGAGAAAAGGTTTTGGGGTTTGGATGAGGTCCTATCAACGTAATTAGATTCATCCCCAACATGTGTTGTAATGCTTGAGACGATGGCATGTTGATTTTGGTAAACTGTCTCTCGGGCTCGTCTTGCCTTCGTTGATTTCCACGTTGGTGTCGGCGAGGTCGTTGTTGAGATCGTGATGTGGAAGCACTTTGGAAAGGTCTACTCTCCACCAAGCCAACTTCTTGTCTCTTTGGGGTCTGATTAATGACTTGATCCCCAGCCTCAACTGTTTGGTTCATACAGTTACATTTGTCTTGATGAAGCTTATTGACGAGGGCTCTCAGCTCTTCTTGTCCCCGAGCCAAGTTTTGGATAAGAGCCATTTGACCAACCATCTATCCCATCATCTGGATTTTCATTGTGGCTATCTCAGTTTGTAACCGTTCCAGCTGGTCATCCTTATCGTCCTCGAGATTCTTCTTGGTCATGCCCCTAGTGAGGAGTGCTTTCACTTCTTTCCCCTTGGATAGGTTCAAGAACATTTCTTGAAGTTGAGAATTTTGAGTCTGAATGTCCTTGATAGTCTATTTTAGAGCCATCTCTACTGAAGTAAACAGTAAGTAGATGAGAAACCTGTGTGGGGAAAACCTGTTATGATGGCATGCATGATATGTGGATGCAATGTTTTCAAGGATCTCGCGGGGTAAACACAAGAAGATGTTAGAGGTTGAACTTTGGTTACAGCTTTGAAGAACTTCGTATCGTTGGATGTCCTTCCACGAGAATCAAGCTCACCATGTCAAGTGGGTCATAGCCCTTGACTCTTGTTACCGTGCTTTGGTCTTTGACAGCATTTGTGTTGTACCCCAAAATTTTCCCTCTCATTTCTCAAGTAATATCTCACAAGATCTCCTTTGATTCAAGACTGCACAAGGGCTGATCAGCTCAAGACACCTCCTCAAACACTGATAATTAAAAATTAGGGTTTGAGATTGCACAAGGACAAATGGACTTTTAATGTCCCATGTGACTTTCATGGATCATTTTTTACCCTCAAGATTGCTCATGTCAAGTTTCAAGTCTTGGATCACATTTTTGCTCAATCAATTGATCAGTTGACCTAAAATCAGTTGTATTGGGGAAAAGGCCAATTGTGGTCAATTTACAGTCAAAATTCATAATTTTTGATCCATATCAACATCATGAACTCATACATGTCATTTGATCAAGTTTGGGTCACAATTCCTTAAGAAATTTGACCAGATCATCAAAAGGGCAAAATGGTCAAAATTAGGATTTTGACTAAGAAGGTGCAATTTTTTATTTTTGACCTAGCAAATGACTTATTAGTTTAGAACATGATCTCAAGGATTAAAATACATCAATTTGACCTAATGGCATGGCTCAAAACATCTCTCAAAATCAATTGATTGACAGATGAATTTCAGTCAACTGATAAAAAGTCAAATGTACAATGAAAAGTCAAACTTTGACTTTTTGATCAAAATCAAGTATCAAAGATCACAATTCATAAAAACATGTCAAAATATGAAACTTGTTCATCAAGAAATCAAAAAGTCAAGATTTCATTTTGAAAAGTCAAAATTTCTAAACTTAGAAATTTTTCTAAGTGTTGGAAATTCATATTTTTTTCATAACTTTGAGCCAAATTTCCACCATGATGCAAGATGATTCAAAGGAAACTTTCAACATAAAATTTTTAGATCTCAATGAGATATAAAATATTGTAGAGCATAACTTTTTCTATAAATACTTGGATTTCAAGTTATGATTTTGTGAAGACATGTTCATGAAACTTGAAAACTTAGTGAACTTTTGCCCTAGTTTAGGCAGGATTTTGACCTAACTTCATGACAATTTATCACATAGTTTCAAGATGAATCTTCAAACATGTCCAACATAGAAGTTGTAGAGGATGTTACAAGCTTTCCAAAATGTCCAATAACTCATTAAGATCATACTTGATCAAGGATAATCGAAGGAAAGAAGTTAGGGTTTCATTCTTGAATTACAAGCCATTTCTTGATAAACACATGAACCAAATCCATGCTAGGCTGTATAATATTTGCTTTGCAGGCCTCAAACTTGTTTTCCACTCCATAATTAATGTTTTACACGGATGTTAGAATCTTTAATCCAAACATTCAATGCATTTCTCATGCTTAATACCATTTTAGGAAGAAAGGCAACATTGCCATTTTGGAAAAGTGGCTTTATGCACAAAGTCCACTCTTCTTGAGCCTCTAACTTGTTGTTATGAACACACATTGTTGGTGTAAGCCCTAGAGGCCAATACTTTTGGTACTTGTATCGAATTATTAATTAATAATAAAAGGCATTTCTTTATTATGTTTGCTTTCCAAAATAATAAAGTCCCTAGAATGGTTTATTTGTTTAATAAAATGTTAAGTGTGACTTAATCATGAGATCCCATTAAACATAAGACACTATTCTTAAAGTATTTGTAGTCAAGATTTAATGTGAAGTGGGATAGCATTAAAGCATTAAGATTATTATGAAGATAGATTGATGATCACATCTCATGGATCATAGATAAGGAGTTATCAAGTCTTGACATAGGTATGAATATTAGGAGTAATATTTATACTGGATTGACCCGCTATGAGAATACTACATAGAATGTTATGAAAAGTGTCATAAGTTATTCTCATGATGATAATGGTGTATACCACCCTTCGACCTGAAACCACTATGGACCCTAGATGTAGAGTCAAGTACTTTATTGCTGATCAAACGTCATCCGTAACTGGATGACTGTAAAGACGGTTGATGGGTACTTCACAAAGCATGCTAAGGGACATGAGTGACCTAGATGGGATTTGCTCATCCTGCATAACAGGATAAATGTCTAAGGGCCCAATATTGAACTGGACAAGGGTGACACAGTGTATGCCTTGTGTTCAATATAGACATGAGGGCAAAAGGGTAATTGTACAACACAAATATTATCACGGAAAAGGTTTGGTCAGATCACATGACATTTTCGTGACTTGGGTAACAGCGATGTGTTGCTAGATACCGCTCACTGTTTATTATATTTAAATGTGTGATTTAATATAATTGCCAACGTCGCGAAAACCTACAGGGTCACACACATGACAGGTTAATGAGAGATAGAATAAATAAGGAACACCGTAAGGTACAGTGCACTTAAGTGTAATACGGAAAGTGGTAAGGTACCACGTGGATAAGTGATATATGGTACGTCATAAGGTATGATGTCCATAAGCTTAATTGGGCTTTTAGCTTATAGCCTTAATTGGGCTTTTAGCTTGTAGCCCACACGAGTGATTCTATAAATAGATCCCTTGTGATGAAGCAATTTCACTTGATGCAATTTCGTTTTTGATTCTCTCTCTCACTCAAAGTTTCTGTTCATGATCAGCTAGCACTGTGACCGGAAGCGATCTGTTCGTGTGGACTGAGTAGAGGCGTTGTTCTTCATCAACGCTCGTGATCACAACATCAAAGGTCTGAATCGCCACAAGAGGTAAATGTTTCTATCACTGACCATGCTCATTCGTAAGGATCGCTAAAGGAAATTTTTTATATTCCGCTGTGCTTTTGATCGCATTATCCTTCAGTGGTATCAGAGCCACTTACGAAACCATGGATCTGATAGTTGTTTATGTTCTATATTTTCTGTTTTGATTCGATTAAAACCAGAATGAATTGAATAATAAACGATTAATTAAATTTGGCATCTGTTGTGTACGATTTGGATGATTGATGTTGACTATACTTCGGAATCCGACATTAGTATGGTGAAGCAGCGATACATCGATCGTCCATAGGTTACACAAATAAGATCGATCACTTTTATATATGATATAAGTAAATCTGATGCAACGATGGTATATGGGATATACTGTTTCTGTTTCGTTCATTCAAACACTTGATGATTGTTATTCCTTTGACCGATCACTGTTCATATGCTTCGGAATCCGACATTAGTATGGTGAAGCAATGGCATGTGATTAATCATACTGAATTATCAATCGAGATGTGTTTGACAGCATGAAACTGTTGCATTAGGGTTCATGACGGCACAAGGGTTGTGTTGTTGCAGAGTTATGCGATTAGGGTTGTGAATGCACAAGAGTTGTGCGAAAATGACGTCGACCGGGCAGCGGAACCCCCGGCTAACTCTGCGTAGTGTGATCAATCGTCAAAATTTAATTTTCCTTTTTTAATTAACAAAATTTAAACTAATAATAAAAGTGTGTTTATTATTATTGTCTTGTGGCGATCAGTTATGGCCTTAGTTTTTTCCTTTATTTTGTTTTGGGATTGTAAAATACGGCCTGCGTGTCATGCCTCTCTCTAAAATTCTTGATGTAACTTCTTTTCTCATCTCACTCCCTCGTATGTAAAACGAGTTTCTTTTATGTAATGTAATGTTATGAAGAAAGAGAAGAATACAATATCAAAGGAGGATAACCTTGGAGATCTTGCTTGGAGAAGTTTAGATCGTTATTAGGTTAGCTTAGGTTCTCTCATTGGCTTGGGAGAACAATTGCGCTAGGGGCCATAACTGTATCCTTTTATGCATATTGATGCATGTGTTTGTATGTTGATGCATGAGAGAGACGAATTGCATGTTAAGCCGGTGAGATCAAACTAATAACAAAATCCCTCAAGTTAAATATTAAGTTCATGCTTTCCAAGTTTTAGCACTTATCAAGACTAGTATCGAACAATGTAGGTTTCGCCTACGCGAGGTGCATGTTCTATATTAGTAAGGTGCGATGGGATAATTGTAATATCCAACTGCTAAAACAATGGGTCAAACTTAACTAAACACATTATAATAAGATTATACATGTTTAGAAGCAAGAGTTGGGAATGATTCATATGATGAATTAGAATAAGGAGTTATTCACCCAACTGAAAATATTCGAGAGTTGTATGAGATACAATTGGAAGGATTTCCTACCTAAATAACCTAGTTTTGTGTAATCAGCCTAACGCTGACTTAGAACGAAGTGAAATGTGGATCTCGACCCACTAGAAAGTCTTCCAACGGGATTTTCCGAATCAAATGATGAGGGTCATTTGGTTTGAGTAAAATAGTGGGAGCATATTTGATTAAAGGCCTAATTAAATATGTTGTTTTAATGATACTTATATTTTCATTTTTTTTGTAGATTACCATGACAACAAACAACCATATTTTGCGATCAATCCTAGATAAGGAAAAATTGTATGGGACAAATTTCCGGGATTGGCACCGAAATCTGAGGATTGTCCTCAAGCACAATAAGAAGCTGTATGTCTTGGAGACACCTGTTCCTGAAGAGGAACCGCCTAGTTCGGCACCTAAGGCAGAAAGAGATGCTTATAAGAAGCATCTTGATGATGCTAACGAAGCCGCTTGTCTCATGCTAGCTACTATGAACTCGGAGTTGCAAAAGCAACACGAGAACATGTCAGCGTTCGATATGATCGTACATCTGAAAATGCTCTATCAAGAGCAGGAAAGAAATGAGAGGTTTCAGGTTTCAAAGGCCCTTTTTAACAGCAAGTTATCTGAGGGAAACCCTGTAGGTCCCCATGTACTCAAAATGATTGGGTATGTGGAGAACCTTGAAAGGTTAGGGTTTCCGCTTGGAAAGGAACTTGCAACTGATTTTATCTTGCAATCGTTGCCAGATAGCTTTAATCAGTTTGTCATGAATTTCAACATGAATGACATGGATAAGAGTCTTCCAGAATTGCTAAGCATGTTGAAAACTGCTGAGCAGAATATGAAGACAAAAGGGAAGTCCATTCTGATGGTCAGTAATGGAAAGAAGCTGAAAAAGAGGCCTACCAAGCAGGTTGGTAAAGGGAAAGGCAAGGAATTTTCCAAGCCTAAACCTATTGTTCCTGCTTTGAAGCCTAGTGGAGGCATAGCAAAGGAGGGCACTTGCTTCCATTGCGGTAAGACCGGACATTGGAAGAGAAACTGCCCAAAGTACCTGGAAGATAAGAACAATGGAGTAGGGACTTCAAATTTAGGTATTTTTGTTATTGAAATTAATTTATATACTTCTGCATCATGGGTATTAGATACTGGATGCGGTTCTCACATTTGTACTAATGTACATGGGCTAAAAAGGAGTAGAGATTTGGCAAAAGGTGAAGTTGACCTACGAGTTGGAAATGGAGCAAAGGTTGCTGCTTTAGCCGTAGGAACTTATGTTTTGACTTTACCTAGTGGTTTAATAATTCAGTTAGAGAACTGTTATTATGTACCTGCAATTAGTAGGAATATTATTTCCGTTTCTTGTTTGGACAAGTTTGGTTTTTCATTTATAATAAAGAACAATTGTTGCTCTATTTATTTGAATTATATATTCTATGCTTCTGCGCAAATGAACAATGGACTATATGTCCTTGATCTTGAAATGCCAATTTATAACATTAATACTAAACGGATTAAACCTAATGAGTTAAATCCAAGCTACCTTTGGCACTGTCGCTTAGGCCACATAAATGAGAAACGCATTTCCAAACTCCATAAAGATGGACTCTTGGACTCTTTTGATTATGAATCATATGAGACATGCATATCTTGTTTAATTGGAAAGATGACAAAGTCCCTATTCACAGGAAAAGGTGAAAGGGCTAATGATCTTTTGGCCCTCATACATACTGATGTATGTGGACCACTGAACATACCAGCCAGAGGAGGTTTTCAATACTTCATCACATTTACTGATGATTTCAGTAGATATGGTTATGTGTATTTAATGAAACACAAATCTGAAACCTTTGAAAAATTCAAGGAATTCAAGAATGAAGTACAAAACCAACTAGGTAAGAATATTAAAGTTCTTCGATCAGATCGAGGCGGTGAATATTTAAGCCTAGAGTTTGATGACCATCTAAAGGAATGTGGGATTTTATCCCAACTTACTCCTCCCGGAACACCACAATGGAATGGTGTATCTGAGAGAAGAAATCGAACCTTGTTAGACATGGTCCGATCCATGATGAGTCACGCCGATCTTCTGAACTCCTTTTGGGGACATGCACTATTGACTGCAGCTTACACACTTAACCGAGTTCCATCCAAAAAGGTTGAGAAGACACCATATGAGATATGGAGTGGTAAGAAACCACATATGTCTTACATGAAGATTTGGGGTTGTGAAGTTTATATGAAACGACAAATTTCAACTAAGCTTGAGCCCAAATCTGACAAATGCTTATTTGTGGGTTATCCTAAAGAAACAAGAGGGTATTACTTCTACAATCCTTCTGAGGGCAAAGTGTTTGTCGCTCGAACTGGAGTTTTTCTGGAAAAGGATTTTATTTCCAAAAGAATCAGTGGGAGGAAAATAGAGCTTGAAGAAATTCAAGAACCACAAAGCATTGATACACCTATGGAGGAATTAGAGCAGGAAACACAAGTAGTTGTGGAAGAGCAACCTGCTCAAGTAGAACAAGACCAGCGTAGGTCAAGCAGGATACGTCAACAACCTGAGAGATATGGATATCTCATAAGTGATTAGGGTGATGTATTACTCATGGATCAAGATGAGCCTGTGACCTACCAAGAGTCCATAACTGGTTCTGAGTCCGAGAAGTGGCTAGAAGCCATGAAATCTGAAATGGATTCCATGTACACAAACCAGGTTTGGACCTTGGTAGAGCCTCCTATAGGAGTTAACCCTATAGGATGAAAGTGGGTCTTCAAAAAGAAGACTGACATGGATGGTAAGGTACATACCTATAAGGCAAGACTGGTTGCAAAAGGCTATAAACAAATTCATGGGGTTGACTATGATGAAACCTTTTCACCAGTTGCAATGCTTAAATCTGTTCGGATTTTACTTACTATCGCTGCATATCATGATTATGAAATATGGCAGATGGATGTCAAAACTGCTTTCCTTAATGGGAATCTTCTAGAGGATGTGTACATGACACAACCTGAAGGATTTGACATACCAGAGGAAGCCCAAAAGATATGTAAGTTACAGCGATCAATTTATGGATTGAAGCAAGCTTCCAGAAGCTGGAATCTTTGTTTTGATGAAACAATAAAACAATATGGATTCATCAAGAATGAAGATGGGCCTTGTGTCTATAAGAAGGTTAGTGGGAGCATGATCATATTCTTGGTATTATATGTAGATGACATATTACTCATTGGAAACGATGTCCCTACCTTGCAACAAGTGAAGACTTGGTTAGGGAAATGCTTTTCAATGAAGGACCTAGGTGAAGCAGCCTATATATTAGGAATCAGGATCTATAGAGATAGGTCACTAAAACTGCTTGGCCTAAGTCAGAGTACATACATAGAAAAAGTGTTGAGACGCTTTAATATGCATGATTCCAAGAAAGGATTCATACCTATGCAACATGGCATGTGTCTGTCAAAAACACAATCCCCTTCAAGTAAGGAAGAAAGGGATCGCATGGATAAGATTCCATATGCATCTGCAATAGGATCTATCATGTATGCCATGCTATGTACTCGACCAGATGTCTCGTATTCTTTAAGTGCAACGAGTAGGTACCAGTCTAATCGCGGTGATGCTCATTGGGTAGTTGTCAAGAATATCCTTAAGTACTTGAGAAGGACTAAGGATTCATTCTTGATATATGGAGGTCAGGAAGAGCTTGCTGTAATTGGATACACCGATGCTAGCTTCCAGACAGATAAGGATGACTTTAGATCGCAATCTGGTTATGTGTTTTGTTTAAATGGTGGCGCTGTGAGCTGGAAAAGTTCAAAGCAAGATACAATTGCTGATTCTACAACCGAGGCTGAGTATATTGCTGCCTCAACTGCAGCAAAGGAAGCTGTTTGGATCAAGAAGTTCATTAGTGAACTTGGAATAGTCCATATCATTGTGGATCCCATTGATCTCTATTGTGATAATAATGGTGCTATCGCACAAGCTAAGGAGCCTAGATCTCACCAACGATCCAAACACATACTTAGGCGTTATCATCTCATTTGAGAGATAATCGATTGGGGAGATGTGAAAATATGCAGAGTACCTACACTTGACAATGTTGTTGACCCATTAACAAAGCCTCTTGCGCAGCTGAAGCATGATGGACATACTAGATCTATGGGTATTAGGGGTATGCCTGATTGGCTCTAGTGCTAGTGGGAGATTGTTGGTGTAAGCCCTAGAGGCCAATACTTTTGGTACTTGTATCGAATTATTAATTAATAATAAAAGGCATTTCTTTATTATGTTTTCTTTCCAAAATAATAAAGTCCCTAGAATGGTTTATTTGTATAATGAAATGTTAAGTGTGACTTAATCATGAGATCCCATTAAACATAAGACATTATTCTTAAAGTATCCGTAGTCAAGCTTTAATGTGAAGTGGGATAGCATTAAAGCATTAAGACTATTATGAAGATAGATTGATGATCACATCTCATGGATCATAGATAAGGAGTTATTAAGTCTTGACATAGGTATGAATATTAGGAGTAATATTTATACTGGATTGGCCCGCTATGAGAATACTACATAGAATGTTATGCAAAGTGTCGTAAGTTATTCTCATGATGATAATGGTGTATACCACCCTTCGACCTGAAACCACTATGGACCCTAGATGTAGAGTCAAGTACTTTATTGCTGATCAAACGTCATCCGTAACTGGATGACTGTAAAGACGGTTGATGGGTACTTCACAAAGCATGCTAAGGGACATGAGTGACCTAGATGGAATTTGCTCATCCTGCATAACAGGATAAATGTCTAATGGCCCAATATTGAACTGGACAAGGGTGACACAGTGTATGCCTTGTGTTCAATATAGACATGAGGGCAAAAGGGTAATTGTACAACACAAATATTATCACGGAAAAGGTTTGGTCAGATCACATGACATTTTCGTGACTTGGGTAACAGTGATGTGTTGCTAGATACCGCTCACTGTTTATTATATTTAAATGTGTGATTTAATATAATTGCCAACGTCGCGAAAACCTATAGGGTCACACACATAAGGACAGGTTGATGACAGATAGAATAAATAAGGAACACCGTAAGGTACAGTGCACTTAAGTGTAATACGGAAAGTGGTAAGGTACCACGTGGATAAGTGATATATGGTACGTCATAAGGTATGATGTCCATAAGCTTAATTGGGCTTTTAGCTTATAGCCTTAATTGGGCTTTTAGCTTGTAGCCCACACGAGTGATTCTATAAACAGATCCCTTGTGATGAAGCAATTTCACTTGATGCAATTTCGTTTTTGATTCTCTCTCTCACTCAAAGTTTTCGTTCGTGATCAGCTAGCACTGTGACCGGAAGCGATCTGTTCGTGTGGACTGAGTAGAGGCGTTGTTCTTCATCAACGCTCGTGATCACAACATCAAAGGTCTGAATCGCCACAAGAGGTAAATGTTTTTATCACTGACCATGCTCATTCGTAAGGATCGCTAAAGGAAATTTTTTATATTCCGCTGTGCTTTTGATCGCATTATCCTTCACACACAACATGTATGCTCATAAGAAACATGTTTAAAGCTTCTAAGCCACCCTATGAGCCAGGTACTTGTGCATTGGAACCACATTTCTCAAGCTTTCTTCAAAATCAAGCAAAAAGCCACAAACATGTGATTCTTGATTTTTGACTTCTCCAAGCATCCAAACTTGTTGCTTATAAATAGAGGCCCTATTTGTAAGTTAACACACAAGATCAGGCACCCTAAAAACTCTCTCAAACACTTGCAGGCCAGAAACTATCCAAAAACTCCATTGATGCATAGATTTTGACTTTGAACTTGAAACTCACAATTCCCTCGTGCGTTTTCCTTCTTAATCAATCATAAATATCCTACACATCAAATATAGTCCATCCCTGGCCCTATTTCATAATTGTAACTCCATCTTCATCATCTTCCAAACTCAAAAACAGAGCACTGTAAGTTGACTTCTCCACGCCACTCCAGCCATCCATTACTCAAGCTAATCATTGCATTAGCTTCCTGGGAACTTGAAGAAGCTAACCTGATCATTACAGCATCTTGAATCAGGCTCATTTGCATTTCACGATTTCCAGTTTTGAGGTACATTTTCTGAACTTCTATCTTTTCATTAGGCATTGTTAGGCTTGCATTTGTGAAGATAAAATGTAGACATCATTGCCCTAAAACTGTACATGTCCATAGATTTCATTTATATTGCTTGAGTAGTGAGAATTTTAAGTTTGAACTTTCTAAAAAAGTTAGGTCAGAATTTGGTACCATTCAAAATTCATGCTCATCTTTGATTTATAGTTTTAGTAATTTACATTTCTGGAATCGTTGTGAAATTTGGAACAAGTTTTATGTTTACATTTTTGCAAATGGATGAGAAATGATGAAGTTGCAGTTGTTCAGGCTGGAGGTTGAAGATGAAGTCATTTTCATGACTTGACTTATGTTATATATTTGTTGTTTTGTTTAAGTTAATGGATGTATAGCCACCCCATTGGTAAGGCAGCGCGCGTTTCATGTTCAGGGCGTGGGTTCAAGCCCCAGCGCTGCCACTTTTCATATTTTTCACTTTTTTCTCTCTTTTTCGTTCCAACAAGCAGCGCCTGGGCCTCCAATGTTGGGCTTTCCATTTTTGCTCCATTTTCACCCCCTGCCTACTTTTGCATACTGACCCAAATTTCTTTTTTATTTTAATTCATTTTATTTTATTTTTCTTATTTTATTTTATTTCATTTTTGTTTATTATTTTTTATTTTATTTTTTTTATTAATAAAATATCCAAAAAATAATTTATTTATTATTTATACATTTATATTTTATTTTCTTTATAAAACAAAAAAAGACAAAAAAAATATTTTCTTAACAAATTAATTTTTTTTTTCTTGAATATTTGATAATTAGATTTAGGTTTAATTATTTTTATTTTTCATTTAAAATTAATTTAGAATTTAGGTTTCTTTTAATTAATTAATTTTCATATTATTTTCATTAACTTAAAACCTTTTCATAAAAACCCTAAAAAATGTTTCATACTTAATTTCTTTCTTAATTAGTTTAAATTTAATTTTGTTTATTTTTAATTAATCATTTTCCTTGATTAGGTCAAGAATAAACCCTTTCACAAAAACCAAACAAAAATCATTTCTTTTTCCATTTACATTTGTACATTATATTTTCAATTCTTGTACATTATTCAATATGGTTGTAATAGATAATTAAGTTTAATTTTCTTGCAATCCTCATTTGTAAATTTGTACACCCCTCCCCTAATGATGTAATAGCATAGTAATTTTACTTTCCGCAATTTATCGCTTTAATATAAATGTTAGTAATTAGGGTTTGTATGGTAAGACTAAAATCAACAATTAGTAAACCCTAATTCAAGATAAACAATATATGTAAATCAAACACACTTGCACACTTGCACCCCTAGGGTTAATTCCACTTGTTGCCTTACAAAAAGGGTCATGTTATGCATGTGGGATGTCTTAGCCAAAACAATAAAAAATACAAGATCATAGTCCCTCGATGACGCTATCAATGTTGACTTTCAAAATGATCTTAGTCCCTCAAAGAGAAATGCTAAGATATCTCACAACATTGCTATCATGACTATACGATGATCCACGCCCGTCCCTTTACATCCAAAGATAAGGCTTCTTACCAATCAATGGTAAGATATCAATATCAAAGGAAAGGAATAAATGAACAAAGGACTTTTGAGTAGGTAGATTGTTCCTAGTTGCTTGGTGATTTTCAAATCAAATATCCTTGCTTATTTTCAAAACAAACACCAACACTTTCAAAACAAACACTTTCAAAACATTTTCCAAACATGAAATATTTTCAAAAAGTCCAACACTTTGTATACATTCTTACGAACGAGAACTATTACAAAGTTTGCCTAAACGAATGCGCATTTTCAAAATACTTTCAAAAACCACACAAAGCACATTTTCAAACAAAAGCAAGTGATCTAGCAAGCAACTAAGAGCCCATAGATAACTATGGATTAAAAGGGTGCTAATACCTTCCCTTTTCATAATCTACCCCCCGAACTCAAGAAATAATCTCAAAGGTCTTTCCTGTTCTTTTCAGCCTTTCCTTTTGGATAAAAGAAAAATCAGTGGCGACTCTTGCTAACCGCAACAATTGCGATCAAACGCAAAATACCCAAGTCAGTTCTCCTACCGTATCACAGAACCGGTGACTCTGATAGGGAGAAACTTAAAAGTGGGGTTACCTTAGGGCTAGGTCATATTTATTTGCTTTCATTGTTTGATTGGCTTGCTTTACATTTTGGTTCCTTGTTTGAGCTTCTTTTAATCCTCTACCCGAATTTGGGATACCTTATAGGTAAGTAGAAATACGTTGTGGAAACTGTGTGGGGTATACCGACATGGTCTAAGCAATAGCTACATTAGTGTGACACATTTGTGGGTATCGGTAGCCCTTGAATAGTCAAGGAGAATACGGGGCCACTGTGTGGTGTCATAAAGCACTGACTGACTTTTAGAACCTTTACTTGACCAACTTGGCCATTAGGACGTAGTGAGATAACCGGCTTTGGTGGAGTCCGGAGTTGGTTGATACTCGATACTACACTCATTGAGGTTTGACTTCTCGGGATATTTCGGTCACCGTGAAAGAGGCTTGCGCTGAAATAATGCCTGATAAGATAGATCAGTGATATTGAGATCCCTTATGTGATACGGTGGGAGAACTGACTTGAGGTTTTGCGTTTGTGTTTGCAAATGTTTCGGTTTAGCAAGAGTCGCCACCGACTTTTATTTTATCCTAAGGAAAGGTCAAAAAGCACAGGAAAGACCTTTGAGATGTATTCTTGGGTTTGAGGAGTAGATTATGAAAAGGGAAGGTGCAAGCACCCTTTTAATCCATGGTTATCCATGGGATCTTAGTTACTTGTTTAGATCACTTGCTTTGCTTTTCCAATTGTTTGAAATGGTGCTTTGTGTGTGGTTTTGAAAATGTTTTGAAAAGAGGCCATCATTATGGCAACCTTTGTAATGATTCTTGTTTGAATATATACAAAGGTGTATTGTCTTTTGAAAAGATGTTTCAATGTTTTGAAAGTTTGATTTGGGAAATGTTTTGAAATTGTGTTGTGAAGTGTGTTTGAAAATAGCAAGGATGTTTTGCAAGTTTTTGATCAAGTAACTAAGAGTGGTCTACCCTATTTTACTCAAAGATCTTTCCCATACGTTTTTAACCCTTTTGACAGTGTTGTTTTACCATTGCATTTGGTAAACAACCTTGTATTAGGATGTTAAATGGGACAGACACGGGTCATCGTATAGACCATGATAGCAAGTGTGCTAAGTATCTTTAGCAAATTTTTCGAGGGACTAGATCATTTTGTATAGGCAACTAAGATAGCGTCATCGAGGGACTATGATCTTTTGTTTTGTTTTTATTTTTGCCAAAGTACTCAACATGCATAACATGGACCATTTTTGAGGCAACAAGTGGATGTAACCCTAGGGGTGCAAGTGTGCATTGTGTTTGTCATTTTCATGCTTTTTGTCTTTCTATTAGTCAAGCTATTTGTTGATTTTGGATTTTTCGCATACAAACCCTAATCTCTAATCATGGCATAATTGAAAGCATAAAAGCGTAAAATAAATCTACCACTATTACATCATGATTATGGGAAGGGGGATACAATTTTTGAATGGGGATTATTTGACAAGAAATTAAAACCCTAATTTTACTATTACATCCAAATTGAATTAATGGCATAAATAATAAATGAATAATATTTAAATAAACAAATTAAATAAATATATAAGGTATCATAAATATGCAAAAATGGTTTATGTTTATTTTTTATGTATGTAAAAATATTTAATGCAAATAAAAAAGATTATTTTTTTTTCATTAAGGGTAAAACTCTAATGTAAATATATTAAATATACTATTTATATACAATAAAATAAAATAATGTGTATATAAAAATAAAATATATTTAAAAAAATTATTATTTAAGTATAAATAATAATAATAAATAAAAGTATATTTTTCATGTTTTTATTCTCAAGTATTTATAAAATAAAAGTATGTATATATATAATATATATATATATATATATTAATTATATTAATTATGTACAAAAATGAAGTAAAATATATACAAGATAAAAATATATTTAGAATAATATTTTTGAGTGTAAATAAAAGAATAAAAATAAAAAGGATATAATGTTATTATATATTATTTTCAAGTTTTCAATGAATAAAAATATATACTATTAAATAATCATTTTCATGTCCAAAAAAAATAATAAAATAATAAAAATAAAATGTGAAAATTTATGAAAATATTTTGGGTATTTTTTATGTATCTAAAAATATAAAATGTAAAGAAATTGGGCCAAGGGGGTGCATTCAGTAAAAGGGGGGTGTTAAAAACAAAAGAAGCAAAGCCCAGCCCAAGCCAGACTTCATCTTCAACCTCTGACTTCAAATTTCTCACGCACCTTGTACAAATGTTAGATCCTGCATATGTGCTCTATTGCAAAAACACATAACATCAAAGTTGTAGAGCTTTCCAAGACGAATTCAACCATATAAAAAACTTATCCTAACTCTCAAAGACCAGAGAGAATTTCTCTGGCCCCAAATCTTAACCTATTTTTTTCAGGATGTTCATGGACCAAATTCTCTTAGCATGCTTAATTAAAATGAAAACTGAGCATATGTACAACTTCATGGCTATGAATACTACATTTCTTATTCACAAACCTAAGCCTAAATGTTCCTAAATAGAGAGATAGGAAGTTGACAAAAAACCTGTTTCAGCTGACTTCGTGTATGGCAATGTGGAGCTTTTCAACAAGGCCTGAGATGTTTGGGAGCTTGCTTGAACTTCCCTTGACCTTCTCCAATGCCTAGCTTTCCTTGAATATGCTTGAATAAGCCTACAGAACTCAACCTGCACAAGCTGAAATCAAAAATGGCAAACCCTGTAAATGGAGTTACAGTTAGTGCTTAAGGGTTGAGATAGTTTGGATAAGTTGTATGGAAGGTGTTTTAATCAATTTGGGGCAAAACGCACGAGCAAATTATGCTATGGAAGTCAAGATGCAGATGCTGCCCTGTTTTGCCAATGGAAGGTGATTTTGAGCTATGGGAGGTTTGAGGGCTCAAAGGGTCGTGTTTATGGTTCAAGGGGATGTGAGAAAAATGTTCCAAGTTCTTGCAAAGGTTTGTTTTAACAGATGTTCAAGTTCTTGTGTTTTGGACATGTTTCTTGTATTACAAGCCTGTATAAGCCCGCTTCTTGTGATCTTGTCCCCTCAATTTGGTGGATATGCTTTGCTGCACAAGATTTGGCTCTATGCTCAAGGATTTTGGTTTTGAAATAAAGCATACTTTGGCAAAAATGGCAATATTGCTTTTTCTACTTAAGGGTTAATCTTGTGTGTAATGCCCTAATGACCAAAACAAACCCTTAGACCAATGGATTTGAATTTAATTATTGAGTATGGAATGGTTTTGAGGCCTGTAATCTAGTGCAAAGCAAGCTGATTCGAATTTGCAACTTGTATCCATATGAACATGCCAAGGATGAAAAGTGAGTTTTTGCCAACTTCAAGCCTTCGATTCTCCCTAACCACAAATGAGTTTGGAGAGTTCCGGGACATTTTGGAAAGCTTGCAACATGATATACATTCCATCTTTGAAATGCAATTTGAGATTCCAAGTGGAACTATGTGAAAAATGGCCATGAAGATAGGTCAAAATCCTGCCTAAACTAGGGCAAAATTTCACTAAGTTAAAAGTTTCATGAACCCTTGTTCCAAAAATCATAACATGAGATCCAAGCTTTTTTTTGGAAAACTTTGTGAATCAAAGTTGTATAATTTGTGGAGGACTACAACTATCATGTTTGAAGTTTTGTTTGAATCCAATTGCATCATGTTGAAAATGTTGGGCAAAGTTAGGATAAATTAAGAAAATTTCATAACTTAGAAAAATTCTAAGTTATGAAATTTTTCAACTTTTAACCCTAATTTGCAAAATTGGGTTTCTTGATGAATAAGTTTCATGTTTTGACACATCTGGATGAAAAATGACCCTTGACACTTGATTTTGACCAAAAAGTCAAAGTTTGCCTTTTCAGTGTACAGTCAAAATTTGATCAGTTGACTGAAAAATTCATCTGTCAATCCAATGCAATTGAGATCTTTTGAACCTTTTGAATAGGTCAAGATGATTCCATTGAGTTATTGAATCCATGTTTGAACCCAATTTGCCATTGGCTAGGTAAAAAATCAGAATTTGCCCTTGTGCAGTCAAAACCCTAAAAATGACCATTTTGCCCTTTTGGTGATCTGATCAAATTTTTTGTGGAGTTGTGGTCCAAACTTGATCAAATGGTTCATATGAGTTCATAATGTTGATGTGGGTCAAAATTTATGAGGTTTGACTGTTAATTGGCCATAGTTGACTTTTTCCCCAATACAGTTGATTTCTAGATCAACTGTCCAATTGACTGGGCAAAAATTTGATTCAAGGCTTGAAACTTGGTAGAGGTAATCTTGTAAGTCCAACATGAAGTATAAAAGCCACTTTGAGCATTAAAAGTCCAAAAATCCCTGTGCAAACCCAAACCCTAGTTTACGTCAACCGTGCAAGGAGATGTCTTGAGCAGAGCAAACCCTAGCTGGATCTTGAGCTCAAGGAGTCTTGTGATGAAAAATATTGAAAAAATGAGAGGGAAAATTTTGGGGTACAACGGTTTCCCCTGTTTAATATTCTTGAACCTGAAGAGTTAGATTAGCGAGTTTGCCTTTCGTGACTCGAAGGTAAAAGATGATTGGACACTAGAGTGCCCATAAATTTGCACTCGTCAAAATGTAACTGAGGGAATGGGCTTAAAGATGCCATTTGGAGATGGTAGAATCTTGCTGGAGATGGGCTTAAAAGATTCCATCCAAGATTTGTTTGTTGAAAATCAGGAGAATGATTATCAGAATGGTACCCGTATCTGGAACGTATCTGAGTTGTATCCGGAGATTGGATTCGTATGAGCAAAGGAATGGCGTCCGTGTTTGGAGCTTATCCGAGCTGTAACTGTATTTGATTCTTGAATGAATATCAGAATGACTGCCGTGTCTGGAGTGTATATGTATTGTATCTGAAATCTTTGAACATTTGTTAAAGGTAGCTTTTAATCTTATCCTGAAAAGGGTAAAATGTTAGCCAAAAACAACAAAATTATGTTGCATGACATGTATGATGTAATAAAAATGTGTTCTATCAATATTTATGATTTATGAATGTAATGGATGCGCATGTAAGTTGATTAGCCGTCTCGCTGAGGAAAATAAATCCTTGACTGTTGCTGGAGATTCAAAACCTTTGATTGTTAAGACTGAGAAATTCTTTGGACTACTGCTGGGGATTGAAAATCCTTGGTGACTTGTGGGGATTAACAAGAGCTTTGACAACTTCTGCGGGGACATGAGAATCCTTCATGACTTTCCTGGGGAATAAGGAAAATTCTGAAGACCTCTACTAGAGAATCAAAACCTGGGAGACCTCAATTGGAGAAATGAGAATCTTCGTTCTGTCGGGAAATAATTCTGTGGGGAGAATGCTTATCCTGTTGGAGAGTTTTCAAAAGCTTGGGTTGTATGCCAATATATTAAGGAAGCAAGAATTAGAATCTTCATTCGTGCATTTTTGGTCAGGACGTTGGGTGTATGCCAATCTTCTGGAGTTTTAAGAATGAGAATCTTCATTCTGTTAAGGGTACCAGGAGGTTGGGAGTATGCCAATCTTCTGGAGTTTTAAGAATGAGAATCTTCAGTCTGTTAAGGGTATCAGGAGGTTGGGAGTATGCCAATCTTCTGGAGTTTTATCCTTGGTTGGGGATAGAACAAAAGTTAACTGTTATCTGGTGGATTTCCAGGTTTTAAGATAACTTGCTGGAGGATTTGGAGAAACCGGATGATCTCCACTGTGGTTTAGAGGTTGAAATTTTGGACTCCGTTGGGGAAGAAAGTTTCATCTTCACTGGGGATTCGTAGTTCAAAGTCTTCTGGCTCCGCTGGGGGATCGGGAGTTTAGAAACTTAGCTCTGATGGCGATTTTTAAACTTAACTCCACTGGGGATATGTACTTCAAGGTTTTAGCTCTGTTGAGGATCTGAGTGGCAGACTGCAGGGGATTTCTTTTGGAATAGCTTAAAGACGTTTTCCTATACTTTCAACCTATCAGTAATTATCCTTTCTCATTTCGTTTTATCTGTAGGCAATGATTATATTCAAATGCATATGCTCATTTAATAAATCATTGGACGTTTTCAAATAAAACACAAGTGTAAAAAGAAAAGTCAAACAAATTTCCGCACTTTGAAGTATCTTTGTATTAACTTTGTGTAAGTATTTTGTACAAAGGAGACAGGCATTCTAGTAAGAGGATGTTGTCATAAAAAATGAGAAAAATTTATACAAAGAAAGATGGCTATGTGTAACAATTCCATAGGGTTCCCATTCTGCTATAGTCTTCGTAACTCTGAGTATCTTGTCCATTCGTTGCCTTGTTCGACAATGATTAGGTTGATCAGAAGCCCGGAGCTTGTCTGTGAAGAGATTGTCCTTAAAGTGATTCGATGAGACATAGTCATACGCTTTAATTCCCTAACTTTTGCCTGGACCGCCCTTTCGGGTTTTCGATCCACCGGGAAACCCTTTTTTTCCCAAGTCGCCCTTTCGGGTTTTCAACTTGCCGGGTGTACAGATTTTTTTTTATTTATCCCTAATTTTTGCCTAAACCGCCCTTTCGGGTTTTCGATTCACCGGGATGCCCATTTTTTCCCAAGTCGCCCTTTCGAGTTTTCAACTTGTCGGGTCGTTTATGCGTAGTATCTTTTGACTATGTCTGTGTTCGCATGGTGCGGCAGGTCGTCGCCGTCCATGGTGGTTAGAATCATAGCCCCACCAGAAAAGATGTTTTTGATCATAAATGGTCCTTCATAAGTAGGAGTCCACTTTCCCCTGGGATCACTCTGCGGCAAGATGATCCGCTTGATTACAAGATCTCTGACTTGATACACCTGACGTCTGACTTTCTTGTTGAAAGCCTTGATCATTCGTTTTTGATACGTCTGACCATGACAAACAGCAGTAAGTCGCTTCTCGTCGATCAAATTAAGTTGATCAAGCCGGGTCTGAATCCAATCGTCTTCACTTAAGCCAACATCCTTCATAATTCTCAAAGAGGGGATCCGAACCTCCATGGGTAAAACTGCTTCCATGCCATATACCAAAGAAAATGGGGTTGCCCCGGTTGAAGTACGCGCCGTGGTACGATATACATGCAGAGAAAACGGTAAAATCTCATGCCAGTCTTTGTAGGTGACTGTCATCTTTTGAATGATCTTCTTGATATTTTTGTTCGCAGCTTCAACAACACCGTTCATCTTCGGCTGATAGGGAGATGAATTGTGATGTTGAATTTTGAACTGCTCGCATAGAGCGGTGATCACAGTGTTATTCAGGTTTGTACCGTTGTCCGTGATGATCCTGTCGGGGATACCATACCGGCATATGAGGTTATGCTTGATGAAGCGGGCAACCACATTCTTTGTAATGGAGGCGAAGGAAGCTGCTTCGACCCATTTGGTAAAGTAGTCAATAGCCACCAGGATGAAGCGATGTCCATTGGATGCCGTAGGCTTGATCTCTCCAATCATGTTGATTCCCCACATTGCGAACGGCCAAGGAGCTGTTAGAACATTGAGAGGAACTGGAGGAATATGTACCTTGTCAGCATAGATTTGGCATTTGTGACAAGTATGAGCGTATTGATGACAGTCAGCTTCCATGGTAGACCAGTAGTAGCATGCCCTTAGAATCTTCTTAGCCATCGTATTTCCGCTCAAGTGGGTGCCAAATGTGCCACTATGCAATTCAGTCATGATCTGCTCAGCTTTAACCTTGTCCACACAACGAAGCAGAACACAATCATGGCTGCGCTTATATAGGATACCATTGCTCAGGAAGAATTTGGCAGCAAATCTCCTTAAGAACTTCTTGTCGTTAGCTGAAGCTCCTTCAGGGTATTCTCGAGTCTTGAGATACCTTTTGATTTCATGAAACCCGGGTTGTTCCACTACCTCTTCGGTATTAATCTCATGACAGTGTGCAGGTTCGTCCATTCGCTCGATGGTGATTTGGGGAGCCTCATTATCCCAGTTGAGTTTAAACATGGAAGACATCGTAGCTAGAGCATCCGCTAGCTGATTTTCTTCTCGCGGGAAGTGCTCGAAGGCAATCTGCTTGAAATGAGGTAACAATGTCAGGACATGTTCTTTGTATGGGATAAGATTAGGATGTTTAGTGTCCCATTCTCCTTTGATTTGACTGATAACTAAAGCTGAGTCCCCAAATACAACCAAAGATTTGATTCCTAGGTCAATCGCAGCCTTGAGACCAAAGATACAAGCTTCATACTCGGTCATATTGTTGGTGCAGCTGAAGTAGAGTCTAGCAGTGAAAGGTGTATGGCAACCTTCTGGAGAAATAAGTATCGCACCGATATCGTTGCCAAGTTCATTTGAAGCGCCATCAAAGTACAGGGTCCATCGGGATCCTTGTTCAGGTCTTTCATACGGTCTGTTACCTTCAATGATGTCCAATGTCATAATGTCTTCGTCAGGGAAGTCGAATCTCATAGATTGGTAATCTTCGACGGCTTTGTGTACTGTATATCATACTCTATCAGGATCATCTGCCATCTAGCGATTCTTTCGGATAAAGCAGGCTTCTCGAAGATGTACTTGATCGGATCCATTTTAGAAATCAGCAAAGTGGTATGTGTCAACATATACTGCCTTAGCCGGCGAGCATCCCATACCAAAGTGCAACAAGTTTTCTCGAGCAGTAAGTAGCGAGTCTCACAGTCGGTAAACTTTTTGCTAAGGTAATAAATGGCATGCTCTTTTCGACCAGACTCATCATGTTGGCCCAGTACGCACCCCATTGAATTATCCAAAACGGTCAGATACATGATTAACGACCTTCCTTCGACGGGTGGAATCAAGATAGGAGGTTCTAGCAAATACTCCTTGATTTTATTGAAAGCAACTTGACAGTCATCATTCCATTCAACCACCTGATCTTTCTTCAACAGCTTGAAGATTGGTTCACAGGTAGAAGTTAGATGAGAAATGAACCTTGCAATATAGTTTAGGCGTCCCAAGAAACCTCTGACCTCCTTCTCAGTGTGAGGGGCAGGCATTTCTTGTATGGCTTTGACTTTGGCAGGATCAACCTCAATGCCTTTGTTGCTGACGATGAATCCCAAGAGTTTACCGGACCTGACTCCGAAAGTGCACTTGCTAGGGTTCAGTCTGAGCTTATACTCTTTCAATCTGACAAACAGCTTTTGCAGATGGTCGAGGTGTTCTTCTTCTGTTTGTGAACGGGCTATCATGTTGTCTACGTAGACTTCAATCTCATGATGTATCATGTCATGAAACAAAGCTACCATGGCTCGCTGATAGGTTTCCCTGGCATTCTTCAGTCCGAATGGCATCACTTTATAGCAGAAGGTACCCCACTGCGTAACAAAAGTAGTCTTCTCCATGTCTTCGAGGGCCATTTTGATCTGGTTGTACCCTGAAAATCCGTCCATGAAAGAGAATACCTTATGTTGAGCTGTATTGTCGACCAAAATGTCAATGTGTGGTAGCGGAAAGTCATCTTTAGGGCTAGCCCTGTTTAAATCTCTGTAGTCCACACACATTCTGACTTTGCCGTCCTTCTTAGGCATGGGCACAATGTTAGAAATCCATTGTGGATAGGAAGTAACAGCCAGAAAGCCAACATTAAACTGCTTCATCACTTCAGCTTTGATCTTTTCGGACATGTCGGGCCTCATTCGGCGGACTTTCTGTTTGATTGGTGGGCAATCTTCTCTTGTAGGGAGACGGTGAACCACAATATTTGTATCCAGTCCCAGCATATCTTCATAGGACCAGGCGAAGATCTCAACAAACTCATTAAACAGCTGAACTAAGCGCTCTTTGACACTTGGCTCCAGGTTGGCACCCGCTTTAACCTCTTTTCTGTCTTCGGCAGTACCCAAATTGATAGTCTCTAACAACTCTTCATGGGGCGGAATAGCCCTTTCTTCTTGTTGCAAAAGTCTAGCCAACTCTCCAGGCACTTCACAGTCTTCATCCCCTTCATATTCGGCATGATTGACCAGATCTTCATAGTTACTGAAGGCCAAAGCAGAATAGTCACCCATGGAATCTGGAGTGGATGGGTACCTGCATTTTGTGAGTGTGGGTGTGTGTAAGGGATAGCCATCCTTAAACAAAATAAAATGTAAAAGGAAAGAAAACGAACACAAAAGTTTATAGATGAAAACGTCCATGATTCATTAAAAATGGCATATGAAAATGAAGAATCAAAGCCCTTACAAATGGACCTATATGCCCCGGGCAAGGCACAAGGCAAAAGAGTGTACGAATTGTTTAAAAGTTATTACAGGTCAAACAGGAAATTTTCAAAAAGATAAATTACTGATTGATGAAAGTAATGGGAACGAAGTCTTTCGCCTCCCAGTTGTTCAGTCCCCCTTCAATGGTTGGAAAGATCCAATCTTCAAAGTTGCTTCCTTCTTCATCATCTTCTAAAGCATGAACTCCATGATGAGTGATCTTTAAGAGTGGTCCTCCAGCCTGGGAGCGACGCACAGCCTTCTGGCTAGCAGTAGTGAAACCCAATCCGAACTTGTCTGTCTTGTGAGGAAAATCTGGCAGTTGACCCCATATTGTGCTTCCTCCTTCCTTGACTATAGCCTCTGCATCTTTAAGGGATGACATCTGAGACACAGGTTTGGTAATGATGGGCACATCAGTCATTGTCTTGGCCGTTGCAACTTCAGGAGAAACCTCTTCAAAGTGTTGGAAAGGTGTTTCTATGAATTCACCATCTAACTCCACGTAGAGGAAAGAGTTAAGGTGGCTTATCATATACTCCTCCTCACCATGAACTGTTATGATTTTACCCTAGACTAGATATTTTAGTATTTGGTGTAGAGAAGAAGTGACTGCCCCAGCATTGTGGATCCATGGTCTTCCCAACAATCATGAATATGAAGGACGGATGTCCATCACATAAAAAGTAGAGTTGAAAATTTCCGTTCCCACCTTAATTGGGATGTCCACCTCTCCATGAACCATCCGCTTAGAACCGTCGAAGGCTCTAACAATGATATTACTGGGCTTTAAAGTCAAACCTTCACAGTCTAGCCTGTTCAATGCTTTCTTTGGTAGGATATTTAGAGATGATCCGATATCAACCAGAACATGAGCAAGTGTGGTCCCCCTGCACTCTACCGAAACATGCAGCGCATCATTGTGCTTTCTTCCCTTAGAGGTTAGATCGGCGTCAGAGAAGCCAAGACCATTATCGGCTGTAAGGCTAGCTACACACTCTTGAAACTGATTCGCAGAAGTTTCTTGAGGTACGTGCGCCGTCTTCAGGAATTTGATCAAGGCTTTGGCATGAGCCTCGGAGCAAAGTAATAGAGCCAGCATAGAGATTTTTGAAGGGGTTTTCCCCAGCTGCTCTACGACATCATAGTCGCTCTTCTTAATTATCTTTAAGATCTCCTCCATTTCCTTTTGGGTGGTCTCGGGGATAACCAAAGCCTGAGCCCTCGTCCTGATGGGCGCTTCTTGGATCCCCTTACCTTTATCAGCAGTAACATCAGAGGGTACAACTTCGGGAGTGACAATTTCTTCAATCACCGGACTTCGCACAGATATCTTAACTGGCACAGGAGCACTTGAGGGTCTGAAGACTTCCCTTGGAGGAGCAATCTCCGGAGAGAAGATTCTTCCGCTACGAGTTATCTTACTCGTCCCCGCAATATTTCCTACATCAGGAGTTTCTTCATTGGAATTCTCTTCGGCTGATTCGATCTGCTTAACACCATGGTAGAAGATCTCTCCTCTATAATTTCATGGTATCGTCTTGTTGGACTTATATGGGATAGGCCCCGGCATCATAATCTTCAGCGGTACGAACTTTGGATCAGGTGTAATCTTAACAGGCCTTTTGCAGGTCTTGGAAAGATTGTCAGAAATGGTGATTATAGCAATATCATTGATTGGAGTAACAGGAGTAGCAGGAGTAACATGAGTAATAGCATCAACAGGAGTTTTCTGAAAGAGGATCTCTTGAGTATCCATCAGGCGTTGGATGCCTGATTTCAACAGCGGACAGTCGGATTGCAAGGTTGAACAAAAGTAACAATCTTTTTCACAGCCCGGGAAAATCTCGGCTTTCAACAGATTCATCTTGATCATTGGCAATGGAGTTATTAAGTCATCAACAACAGTAACATGAAGATTTTCTACAATAGCATGGACATTATGACCATGTTTTGGCATAGGATCGGATATCACATTAGGTTTTTTGAGATCATCAAACTCTACCTCCTTGGCATCTATCAAATCTTGGATCTTGTTCTTAAGGGCCCAACAGTTGTTGGTGTCATGCCCCACACTGTCCGAATGATATGCACATTTTGCATTTGAATGATAATAGGGGGAAGAGGTATTTGGGTTTTTTGGCGCTTCTTTCAAGTTGGTAAGGTTTAACTTTAACAAATGAGGGAGGACCTGAGCTGGTGTCATATTGATCCGAGTGAATTGTTGTTGTGGCCTTTCCACCCTGGTTAGCTCTGGGTTGACTGCTTCGAGGTTGATCGGCTGAGGAGTTTTGGATTATCACAGCCCCCACTGCTGGTCGGCGCTCCATTCTTCCTTGATTTTTCTGGGTGTAAACAGCAGAAGCTTCTTTCTTGGCTGGGAAGGTCTTCTTGACAGTAGTGGAAGCAGCCGCATCCTTCTGAATTTTACCACTCTTAATGCCAGCTTCGACCCTTTCAACCAAAAACATATCAACCAGCTCTCTATCCGACAATGGTGGCTGCACCCTTCCAGCCAAATCCCGCCACTTTTGGGCGTACTCCTTAAAGCCTTCATTAGAGACCATACCCATGCTTTGTAGTTGAGTACGAGTAGGCACTAAATCTGCGTTATATTGGTATTGTCGATAGAAAGCAGCAGCTAAATCTTCCCAGTTATGAACATCAGATCTCTCAAGTTGATAGAACCAGTCCAATTGTGTACCCGAAAGACTATCTTGAAAAAATTGGACCCACAGATCCTTATCAGAAGAGTGAGGTTGGATCTTTCTGACGTAGGACCGCAGATGCATCTTTGGACAGGACAAATCATCGTATTTAGCAAATGTAGGCACTTTGAACTTGGGGGGAATGACAATCCCAGCAACCAACCCTAGTTCTTCGAAATCCAACCCAGGTACTCTTTGTACCTCCATAGCTGCCAACCGCTCTTCTATATTTTTATACTTATCGTTCGCAGGAGGATACTGCTGCTCTGAGTAATCTTCCTCCTCTTCTTCTTCTTCCTCTTCTGCTTCAGACTCGGAGGGCATTGCGACTCCTTTACCTTTACCAACCCCTTCGTCAGACGTTGAGGGGAACTCGAGGACCCTTCTAGCTTAGTTCTCAAACCTTCTTCCTATAGTGGCCATACCAGTCCTTTTCTTCTTTTTTTCTTTGTCTTTTTCCTTCTCTTTCTCTAACAGTGCTTTAAGGTCCTCCTGACCCTTTGCCAAGGTCATGAGGAGTTGTTGGAACTGAGAATTTTGGGCTTGCAGATCTTTGACCGTCTGCTCTATATCCATCTTGCTGAAATAAACAGCAGAAAGATAAGGAAACCTGGTGTGGAGACCTGTTTATGCATATGATGAATGATATGTATTCATGTAATGCATTCAAGGATTCAGAAATTCAAATTTATTACAAACAAAAAGAACACACGTCATATTAATAAGAGGAAATTTGTTAGTACATAAATGCCCCATGGGCAAAATATTACAAAGTTCTTAATGTAAAAAGACGTTGCATATCCTCTTTGGTGCGATGTAAGTGTTAAGAGTCTCCTCTTCATGAAGTCGGCGGGTAAGTTCCAAAACCTTCTTCTCACTGGAATAGAAGCTGGCTTCAAAAGTATTTCGTTCTTCCTTGAGCTGTATCCAACTCTTTTTCAACTCTTCCAATGATGTTAGCATGTCAGGATGTAGGAGGGTGTATGGAACCTCTCCTTCCATAATAGGCTCTTTGATCATGCGGAGAATGTGGGGATAAGGCATCATAAGACTTTGGGCGCGGGTTCGTACCCACTTGAGATAAGGCTCAAGGGGGATGGAATTCTTGTGTCCCAGTGTCTTACTATCCACTTTGTTGGGCATCCTCCAAGCTCGGATAAACCTTTGTCGAAGTCCTTGAGCGTCGTTGTCGAAGTCAAAAACCAAGTCAGAAATCAGCATGTCATGAGGGCCATCCCTTCGGGCATACCCAAATTGTCTCAGAGCTAAACAGGGGTTGTAGGTAATGCCTCCCCTAATGCCAAGTAGTGGGACATTAGGGAATTCTCCACAACGATCAATGATGATGACATTTTCTCTGGACCGAAAACACCAATGAACATCAGAATGTGTAAGGGTCATTAATTGTTGCGACCACCTCAAGCCTTGTTCATTCTTCAATACTGACTGGGGAAGGTGAGAAATAAACCACCTTGTTAGAAGAGGAGTACAGCACATGAGAACACCTCTTTTCCTCATTGTTCGTGTGTGAAATGAGTGTAGGATGTCTCCAAGCAATGTAGGCACAGGATTCTGAGATATGAAAATCTTGACAGCATTCACATCTATAAGTTGATCAGGGTTTGGGAATAAGACCAACCCATAGATGAGAAGTGCTGCAATCTCCTCAAAAGCTTACAGATCTAGAGAATTCCAGCAGTTTTGTGCCTTCGCAAACAAAAACTTTGCCAAGAAACCCTAGACACCACTTCTGGTTTCCCAATGACCTTTGATATCAGATGGTTGCAAGTGTAATGCTTGAGCAACATCTTCAGGCTTTGGTTCTCTTTCCGTACCGTTGTAGGGTAGTTGATGGAGAATAGGAATCCTCGGGAGTTGAGAATATTCCTCCAAAGTAGGTACTAGTTGGTAATTAGGAAATGTAAAGCAATGGTGTAGGGGGTCAAAGAACTGGAAGAGGACTTTCACCATGTCTTCTTCAATGTTGGAGTTAACCAAGTTGAGAAGTCTACCATGTCTTTCACTAAAGGGAGAATTTTCTGGAATCTTGGAAGTAAGCTCCTTGAGTTGAGGAGGGATTCTCACAAGGTTGACTTGAATTGTTTTCCTGCGAAGAGATTCCATGACCTATAAAACAAGAACAAAGATGAAGATCCAAACCCTTGAAATGATTAGTGGATTCATATGATGCTTCATGATGTTCATGATGTATGCACAAGTACATGCACAAATCACACAAGTTCCTAGTTTCAGGCTTGCATGAGGTTTCATAGGTAAGTACCCTCTTGAAGTTTAGTTGGCTCAACCTGTCCTAGAAATAGTAACCGGGTTCTAAGGAGTTCAATATCACTGGATTATTTTCTGTGTTCATTGTTTCAGTTTAGCCACTTAACTGGAGACCGAAATATTCCAAGAAAACAACCCTCAATGAGTGTAGTATCGAGTATCTACCAACTTCGGATTGCACCAAAGCCGGTCATCTCACTACCCCTAAAAAGGCCAAGATGGTCAAGTAAGCTTCTAAGAGTTCATTAGTGCTTCATGACATCACTTAGCGGCCCCGTATTCTCTTTGATTGACTCAAAGGCTACCGGTACCCACAAATATGTCGCACTAATATAGCTATTACTTCAACCATGTCGGTATACCCCGCACAGTTTCCACAACGTATTGTTATTTACCTATGAATGTTTCCTAAATCCGGGTAGAGGATTTCAAGCCCAAACAATAGAACCAAATATAAAGCAATCAAAGCAAACAAGATAAGCATGTAAATGTGATCTAAACCCTAAGGTTACTCCACTTTTCATATTTTCCCTAGCAGAGTCGCCAGTTCTGTGATACGGTGGGAGAACTGACTTGAGGTTTTGCGTTTGTGTTCGCAAATGTTTCGGTTTAGCAAGAGTCGCCACCGACTTTTATTTTATCCTAAGGAAAGGTCAAAAAGCACAGGAAAGTCCTTTGAGATGTTTTCTTGGATTCGGGGAGTAGATTATGAAAAGGGAAGGTGCAAGCACCCTTTTCATCCATGGTTATCCATGGGCTCTTAGCTACTTGTTTAGATCACTTGCTTTGCTTTTCCAATTGTTTGAAATGGTGCTTTGTGTGTAGTTTTGAAATTTTTTTGAAAAGAGGCCATCGTTGTGGCAACCTTTGTAATGATTCTTGTTTGAATATATACAAAGGTGTATTATCTTTTGAAAAGATGTTTCAATGTTTTGAAAGTTTGATTTGGGAAATGTTTTGAAATTGTGTTGTGAAGTGTGTTTGAAAATAGCAAGGATGTTTTGCAAGTTTTTGATCAAGTAACTAAGAGTGGTCTACCCTATTTTACTCAAAGATATTTCCCATACGTTTTTAACCCTTTTGACAGTGTTGTTTTACCATTGCATTTGGTAAACAACCTTGTATTAGGATGTTAAACGGGACAGGCGCGGGTCATCGTATAGACCATGATAGCAAGTGTGCTAAGTATCTTTAGCAAATTTTCCGAGGGACTAGATCATTTTGTATAGGCAACTAAGATAGCGTCATCGAGGGACTATGATCTTTTGTTTTG
Organism: Vicia faba; assembly: GCA_948472305.1. Taxonomy (NCBI): domain Eukaryota; kingdom Viridiplantae; phylum Streptophyta; class Magnoliopsida; order Fabales; family Fabaceae; genus Vicia; species Vicia faba. Next base: position 362,379,511 of record OX451738.1, read on the forward strand.
TTTTTATTTTTGCCAAAGTACTCAACATGCATAACATGGCCCATTTTTGAGGCAACAAGTGGATGTAACCCTAGGGGTGCAAGTGTGCATTGTGTTTGTCATTTTCATGCTTTTTGTCTTTGTATTAGTCAAGCTATTTGTTGATTTTGGATTTTTCGCATACAAACCCTAATCTCTAATCATGGCATAATTGAAAGCATAACAGCGTAAAATAAATCTACCACTATTACATCATGATTATGGGAAGGGGGATACAATTTTTGAATGGGGATTATTTGACAAGAAATTAAAACCCTAATTTTACTATTACATCCAAGTTGAATTAATGGCATAAATAATAAATGAATAATATTTAAATAAACAAATTAAATAAATATATAAGGTATCATGAATATGCAAAAATGGTTTATGTTTATTTTTTATGTATGTAAAAATATTTAATGCAAATAAAAAAGATTATTATTTTTTTTTCATTAAGGGTAAAACCCTAATGTAAATATATTAAATATACTATTTATATACAATAAAATAAAATCATATGTATATAAAAATAAAATATATTTAAAAAAAGTATTATTTAAGTATAAATAATAATAATAAATAAAAGTATATTTTTCATGTTTTTATTCTCAATATATATATATATATATATATATATATATATATATATATATATATATATATATTAATTATGTACAAAAATGAAGTAAAATATATACAAGATAAAAATATATTTAGAATAATATTTTTGAGTGTAAATAAAAGAATAAAAATAAAAAGGATATAATGTTATTATATATTATTTTCAAGTTTTCAATGAATAAAAATATATACTATTAAAGAATCATTTTCATGTCCAAAAAAAAAAAATAATAATAAAAATAAAATGTGAAAATTTATGAAAATATTTTGGGTATTTTTATGTTTGAAAAATATAAATTAAAAATCAGAAAATGAAAATAAATACAAAAATATAAAATGTAAAGAAATTGGGCCAAGGGGATGCATTCAGTAAAAGGGGGGTGTCAAAAACAAAAGAAGCAAAGCCCAGCCCAAGCCAGACTTCATCTTCAACCTCTGACTTCAAATTTCGCGCGCGCCTTGTACAAATGCTAGATCCTGCATATGTGCTCTATTGCAAAAACACATAACATCAAAGTTGTAGAGCTTTCCAAGACGAATTCAACCATATAAAAAACTTGTCCTAACTCTCAAAGGCCAGAGAGAATTTCTCTGGCCCCAAATCTTAACCTATTTTTTTCAGGATGTTCATGGACCAAATTCTCTTAGCATGCTTAATTAAAATGAAAACTGAGCATATGTACAGCTTCATGGCTATGAATACTACATTTCTTATTCACAAACCTAAGCCTAAATGTTCCTAAATAGAAAGATTGGAAGTTGACAAAATACCTGTTTCAGCTGACTTCGTGTATGGCAATGTGGAGCTTTTCAACAAGGCCTGAGATGTTTGGGAGCTTGCTTGAACTTCCCTTGACCTTCTCCAATGCCTAGCTTGCCTTGAATATGCTTGAATAAGCCTACAGAACTCAACCTGCACAAGCTGAAATCAAAAATGGCAAACCCTGTAAATGGAGTTATAGTTAGTGCTTAAGGGTTGGGATAGTTTGGATAAGTTGTATGGAAGGTGTTTGAATTAATTTGGGGCAAAACGCACGAGCAAATTATGCTATGGAAGTCAAGATGCAGATGCTGCCCTGTTTTGTCAATGGAAGGTGATTTTGAGCTATGGGAGGTTTGAGGGCTCAAAGGGTCGTGTTTCTGGTTCAAGGGGATGTGAGAAAAATGTTCCAAGTGCTTGCAAAGGTTTGTTTTCACAGATGTTCAAGTTCTTGTGTTTTGGACATGTTTCTTGTATTTTAAGCCAAAATGTACAATGATGTAATACAAGCCTGTACAGGCTATCTATCAGCCTGCTTCTTCTGATCTTGGCCCCTCAAGTTGGTGGATATGCTTTGCTGCACAAGATTTGGCTCTATGCTCAAGGATTATGGTTTTGACATAAAGCATACTTTGGCAAAAATGGCAATATTGGTTTTTCTACTTAAGGGTTAATCTTGTGTGTAATGCCCTAATGACCAAAACAAACCCGTAGACCAATGGATTTGCATTTAATTATTGAGTATGGAATGGTTTTGAGGCCTGTAATCTAGTGCAAAGCAAGCTGATTTAAATTTGCAACTTGTATCCATATGAACATGCCAAGGATGAAAAGTGAGTTTTTGCCAACTTCAAGCCTTCAATTCTCCCTAACCACAAATGAGTTTGGAGAGTTCTATGACATTTTGGAAAGCTTGCAACATGCTCTACATTCCATATTTGAAATTCAATTTGATATTCCAAGTGGAACTATGTGAAAAATGGCCATGAAGATAGGTCAAAATCCTGCCTAAACTAGGGCAAAATTTCACTAAGTTAAAAGTTTCATGGACCCTTGTTCCAAAAATCATAACTTGAGATCCAAGCTTCTTTTGGGAAAACTTTGTGAATAAAAGTTGTATACTTTGTTGAGGACTACAACTTTCATGTTTTAAGTTTTGTTTGAATCCAATTGCATCATGGTGAAAATGTTGGGCAAAGTTAGGGAAAATTAAGAAAACTTTATAACTTAGAAAAATTCTAAGTTATGAAATTTTTCAACTTTAAACCCTAATTTGCAAAATTGGGTTTCTTGATGAATAAGTTTCATGTTTTGACACATCTTGATGAAAAATGACCCTTGACACTTGATTTTGACCAAAAAGTCAAAGTTTGACTTTTTAGTGTACAGTCAAAATTTGATCAGTTGACTGAAAAATTCTCTGTCAATCCAATGCAATTGAGATCTTTTGAACCTTGTGAATAGGTCAAGATGATGCCATTGAGTTCTTGAATCCATGTTTGAACCTAATTTTCCATTGGCTAGGTAAAAAATCAAAAATTGCCCTGGTGCAGTCAAAACCCTAAAAATGACCATTTTGCCCTTTTGGTGATCTGATCAAATTTCTTGTGGAGTTGTGGTCCAAACTTGATCAAATGGTTCATATGAGTTCATAATATTGATGTGGGTCAAAATTTATGAGGTTTGACTGTAAATTGGCCACAATTGACTTTTTCCCCAATACAGCTGATTTCTAGGTCAACTGTCCAATTGACTGGGCAAAAATTTGATTCAAGGCTTGAAACTTGGTAGAGGTAATCTTGTAAGTCCAACATGAAGTATGAAAGCCACTTTGAGCATTAAAAGTCCAAAAATCCCTGTGCAAACCCAAACCCTAGTTTAGGTCAACAGTGCAAGGAGATGTCTTGAGCAGTGCAAACCCTAGCTGGATCTTGAGTTCAAGGAGTCTTGTGATGAAGAATATTGAAAAAATGAGAGGGTAAATTTTGGGGTACAACACCTTAGAACCTGATTACTATTTCTAGGATAGGTTTGAGCCAACTAAACTGCAAGAGGGTACTTACCTATGAGACTCCATGCAAGCCTAAACCTAAGGACTTGTTTTCCTTGTTTGTATATACTTACTTGTACATAACATCATAAACATCATAACATCATACTCATTCTCACTAACCATTTCAAGGATTATTGGGATTTATCTTTGTTTTTTTTTGTAGGACATGGCTTCTGCCCGCAGGAACACTATCCAATTCAATCTCGTAAGAATTCCTCCTCAACTCAAAGAGTTAGCATCAAGGGTCCCTGAAAATTATTCATTCACCGAAAGACATGGTCGCCTCCTAAACTTGGTTACCTCCAACACTGATGAAGATATGATGAAGGTTCTTTTCTAATTCTTTGATCCTCTACACCATTGCTTCACTTTCCCCGATTATCAGCTTGAGCCTACTCTAGAAGAATTCTCACAACTCTTGAGGATTTCCATTCTCAATCAACTACCCTTCAACGGTACGGAAATAGATCCAAAACCTGAAGATATTTCCCAAGCACTACACTTGCAACAATATGATATCACGACTAATTTGGAAACAAGGAGTGGTGTCAAAGGTTTGTTAGCCAAGTTCTTGTTCGAGAAAGCTAGAGATTGTTGAAACTCTTTGGACTTACAAGCTTTTGAAGAAGTATTGGCCCTTCTCATCTATGGGATGGTTTTGTTTCCAAACCCTGACCAACTCATAGATGTAAATGCTGTCAAAATCTTCATGTCTCGTAATCTGGTGCCTACTTTATTGGGATATATCCTACATTATTTTCACTCTCTCACTATGAGGAAGAGAGGAATCCTCATGTGTTGCACTCCTCTATTGGCTAGATGGTTTATTTCGCATCTTCCCCGATCTGTGTTGAAGAACGAGCAAGGTTTGAGGTGGTCCCATAGGTTGATGATGCTCAGACATTCAAATGATCATTGGTGTTCCCGATCCATGGAGAACGTTACTATCATCGACTGTTATGGGGAATTCCCTAATGTCCCTTTGCTTGGAATTAGAGGAGGTATCACTTACAACCCCTGCTTAGCTTTACGACAGTTTGGTTATGCCCGAAGAGATGGTCCGTATGAGATGCTCATCCAAGGAGTGGTATTCGACTATGAGAGCGACGATCAAAGCTACCGTCAGAGGTTTATACGAGCTTGGAGGATGGTAAGCAAAGTGGATAGCAAGACGTTGGGACACAAGAATTCCATTCCCCTTGAGCCTTACCTTAGGTGGGTATGAGCTCGTGCTCAGAAACTTGTGATGCCTTATCCCTCCATCTTACCAGTTATCATGGAACAAGTGGTTGATGGAGATGTCACGTACACTGTCCTCCATCCTTACATGCCTACTTCTCTCGAAGACTTGCAAAAGGGTTGGATTCAGCTAAAGGAAGAACGAGATACTTTCGAACCTCAATTCTACGCCAGTGAGAAGAGGGTCTTGGAGCTTACAAAGCAGCTACAAGAAGAGCAAAGCGTGAACGCCTACCTTGCACCGAAGAGGATACGTTCAGTCTTTTTATCTTAGAGAGTTATTTTGTAAGCCCGAGAGGCATGCTGTAATCATTTTGAACTAATTAATGAAAATTAACGTTTGTTCATTCTTTTGTATATGCAAATTTAAATTTCATAAATCCTTGAAATCATTTGCATATACATCTTCCATGCATCATGATATAACAGGTTTTCACACAACAGGTTTCCTTATCTTTCTACTGTTTATTTCAGTAAGATGGATCTAGAGAAAACTATGAAGGACCTTTAGGCACAAAACTCTCAATTCCAAGAGACTCTACTGGCCCTAGCCAAGGGGCAACAATATATGATGACATTGATGGCAGCTAAGAAGAAGCCCAAGAGAAAATCTCTGGTCAACATGGGTAGAAGATTCAAAGAGTCGGTCCGTCAGATCCCGGTAGTGGAAGACTCATCTGAGGAAGATGAGAATCAGATTAGAGAAGCCAGAAGTACCCAGGCTGGGTGCATCAACGATCAAGTGTCATATGATGATTATTTTGATGAGCAGTATCCCCCCGCCAATGTCAAGTATAAGCAGTTAGAAGACGGATTGAAGGCCGTCGAGATCTAAGTCGTCCCCAGTTTAGATTTTGATGATTTGGGTTTGATCTCTGGGGTTGTTATTCCCCACAAATTCAAGATACCAGTCTTTGCAAAGTACGATGGAGTTTCCTGTCCAAAACTTCACCTGAAATCTTATGTGCGCAAGATACAGCCGCACACCGCTGACAAGAAACTCTGAGTTCAGTTTTTTCAAGAAAGCTTGGTCGGCATGCATCTATAATGGTTTTATCAGTTAGATGGTTCCCGTATCAATACATGGGAAGATTTAGCCACCGTATTCTACCACCAATACCAGTATAACACCGACTTGGCGCCAACAAGAGTTCAGTTGCAAGATATGACAATGGGGAAGAATGAAGGATTCAAAGAATACGCACAAAAGTGGACAGACCTGGCCAGTAGGGTTCAACCTCCTTTGACTGATAAGGAGCACATTGACATGTTTATGGGCACTTTATCTAGTCCATTATTTAATTTTTTGGTTGGCTGTTCTTCTTCCGGTTTCACCGAGCTAATCTTAACTGGTGAAAGAGTTGAAAGCGACATCAAAAGTGGGAAGATTTCCATGGCATCTGCCTCCACTTCCAATCCTGTAAAGAAACCTTTTGTCGCAAAAAAAATAAGTTAATGTTGTGTATGGGGAAAGGGCCCGTACCAAGAAGGATGGTCGCTAATCTGTTAATGTTGTCTGAATCTCCAATCTAACTCCTACTCAAAGACCATCTGCTAATCATCAACGGTTTGAAACTCCAAGAAGACAATTTACGAGGATAGGCATGTCATTATACCAAGCCTTACAACACTTGTTAAAGGCTAGTTTGGTGACATTGCGCGATCCTCCTGCCAATCCAGATACCTCTTCACCAAAGTACAACCCGAACACCAAATGTGCATACCACTCAAGTAGCCCCGGGCATGAGACTGACCAATGCTCGGCCTTGAAGAATAAAATTCAGGACTTAATCAATAACAAAACTATTGAATTTAACCCTCCTCAAACTCCGTATGTAATCACCACACCTATGCCAAACCATGGCAAGGGTGTCAATGTTATTGAAGATACAACTTTTGTTGCCTCTGTCGAAGACTTGACTACTCCATTGGACATCATAAAAAAGAATCTGTTGAAAGCCGGGATTTTCCCTGGTTGTGTAAAGGACTGTGTTTATTGTGCCAAATAACTCAATGGATGCAAAGGGGTGAAGGAAGGCATTCAACGCCTGATGGATAGCCACGAGATCCTATTTGAGAAGACTCCGCTTACCAAAAGTTTGACTAATAAATGTGAAGATCTCTCCATTATAACCATATCAAACAAGCCTCTTAGGATCTCCTCCAAAGGTCCTATTAGGATTTAAAATGAACCAATTGTTTCTGCCCTAATAATTACCAATCCCGGACCAATTCCCTACTCTTCAAACAAGGCAGTGCCATGGAACTATGGTGCTGAGGTGTTTTACCATAGGATAAAACAAGACGCTTGGATCGAAAAAGACAAAGTTGATGATGTTGGTAACATAATTGGCTCAAGTAAGGTAACCCAAACTGGGAGAATCTTTTCACCCAACATCTCACCACTAGTTGTTACAAAGGCATCCGTCCGCATCACTGCTGCTAGGCCAAGTACTGATACAAGAGGGAAAGAGAAAGTTGTTGAGCCTGTCGTGACAGAAATACCCGCAAAGGACGTTGCTGATGGAGAACCTTCCGCTCGTGAGATGGACGATATCTTGAAAATCATAAAAAGGAGCGATTTCAAGATTGTGGAACAGTTGGGGAAAACCCCTTCCAATATTTCCATGTTGTCTTTTCTACTCTGTTCAGATGCCCATGCTCGGGCATTAATCAAATTCTTGAAGAAGGCTCATGTCCCTCATGAGACCATAACTGATCAATTTGAGAGTTTCATGGCGAGCTTGACGGCTGATAATGGTTTGGGGTTCTCAAACGTTGATCTGACGCCACTTGGGAAGAACCACAATAAAGCTCTACATGTTTCTATCGAGTACAAAGGTACTACCTTGGCACATGTTTTGGTCGACACTGGTTCTTCTTTAAACGTGCTACCCAAGGGGGCGTTACACCGTTTAGACTATCAAGGCTTAGTTATGAAACCCAGTGATATCATTGTGAGCGCCTTTGATGGATCAAAAAGGACAGTTCATGGAGAGGTAGATCTTCCAATCAAGGTAGGCTCACAAGTTTTCAACTCCACCTTCTACATCATGGATATCTGTCCTTCCTATTCTTGTTTGTTGGGTCTCCCTTGGATCCATAAAGCTGGGGCAGTAACCTCAACTGTCCATCAAAAACTCAAGTATTCGGTTAAAGGAAGAATTGTCACCATTTGTGGTGAGGAAGAGTTCATGGTAAGCCACCTTAACTCTTTCAAGTACGTGGAGATGGATGGAGAATTCATAGAGACCCCGTGTCAAGCTTTTGAAGTTGTGCCACCATTGGTTGCTGCTACCAAATGTTCCTCTGATGTGTCCAAAGCGGTTAAGGACGTGTCGAAGATGGTTTCAGTCAAAGATGCTTGTGCTGCAGTTGAAGAAGGAAGTTTTGATACTTGGGGGCAACTCCTCGAGATACCATTCAAAGCGGACAAATTTGGTATGGGTTTCACCGTCAAGGCTCAGAAGGAAGTGAGGCACGCTCGTGACGGAAAGCAATTGGAAGCCATGAAGTTAATGATGTGGGTGATTCTGATGATGAAGCTGCATTTGAAGATTGGGTGTATCCTACTACAGTGGAGCTAAATAATTGGCATGCAAAGGACTTCGTGCCCATCTCCTTCATTGAGGAGTAATCTACTTGTTTATTTCTTTTTATTAATTCAAGAACATTTTGTCTGTAATATTTAATAATGACTTTTAAGCCATGTGCCTAGCCCAGGGCACTTTGGTATATTTGTCAAGGGTTTTATTTATGTTCATCTAATCATATGATCATTCAATACAAACCATTGGACTTTTTTGCATTCATATATTTGTGTTCATAGTCTTTATTTCAAATACATTTTTCAAAATAGCCATGTATCTTACATGCACAAACACACATTCTTGTAGGTCCTCATCCACTCTGGATCTTATTGCCAATGACTCTAATATTGCCGACTATGACTTCGAATGTCCAATTAACCAAGCCGAAGACAAAGGTGAGGAAGATTGTGAAATACCGGGAGAACTAGCCAGACTTCTATCACAAGAGGAGAAAGATATTCAGCCGCACAAAGAGTCAGTTGAAGTCATCAATCTGGGTACCGAGACAGACAAGAAAGAAGTGAAGATCGGCGCTAACTTGGAAACCAGTGTCAAAAGCAGATTAGTTCAGATGTTGCATGATTATGCGGAAGTGTTTGCTTGGTCGTATGAAGATATGCCAGGGTTGGATACCGATATCTTAGTTCATCGTCTGCCGACAAAAGAAGATTGTCCTCCTGTCAAATAAAAAGTTCATCGTATGAGGCCTGACATGACTGAAAAGATAAAATCTGAAGTGATGAAACAATTTGATGCAGGATTCCTAGCTGTGACATCTTATCCCCAATGGGTTGCCAATGTGGTCCCAATACCAAAGAAAGATGGAAAAGTTTGTATGTGCGTAGATTATAGAGATCTGAATAGGGCAAGCCCCAAGGGTGACTTCCCTCTACCTCACATTGATGTCTTGTTCGATAACATTGCTCAGCATAAAGTCTTCTCTTTCATGGATGGTTTCTCTGGATATAACCAAATCAGGATGGCTCCCAAATACATGGAGAAGATAACTTTCGTTACGCAATAGGGCACCTTTTTCTACAAGGCCATGCCGTTCAGATTGAAGAATGCAGGGGCAACATATAAAAGGGCTATGGTAGCTTTGTTTCATGATATGATACTTCATGAAATAGAAGTATATGTGGATGATATGATTTCCAGATCACAAACTGAAGAGGAACATATCGATCACCTGTACAAGCTATTCAAGAGGCTGAAAAGTACAAATTGAGGTTGAACCCTAACAAGTGCACATTTGGAGTACGATCTGGAAAGCTTCTAGGTTTTGTTGTCAACAATGAAGGCATTGAAGTTGATCCTGCCAAGGTAAAGGCCATCCAAGAAATGCTAGTCCCTCATTCTGAAAAAGAAGTTAGAGGATTCTTGGGTCGTCTCAATTACATCGCCTGCTTCATATCTCACTTGACTGCTACTTGTGAGCCAATCTTCAACCTCTTGAAGAAAGATCAAGTAGTCAGATGGAACGATGAATGCCAAGCTTCCTTCGACAAAATCAAAGAATATTTGTCAGCACTAGAGAACTCTATGGAGTGTGTTTTGGGCCAACATGACGAGTCTGGCCGAAAAGAGCATGCTATTTATTACCTGAGCAAAAAGTTTACCGACTATGAAACCAGATATTCACTGCTCGAGAAAACTTGCTACGCTCTAGCATGGGCTGCTCGTCGGCTAAGACAGTATATGTTGACTCATACCACTCTTTTTATTTCTCAGATGGCTACCGTACTTCAGCTAGGACATCAACTGGGGCAACTCCCTTTTCTCTAGTCTATGACATGGAAGTTATTTTGCCAGTGGAAGTTCAGATTCCCTCACTAAGGATTATGAATGAGACAGGCTTAGGCGAAGACGAGTGGATTCATACAAGATTGGATCAGTTAAACTTGATCGATGAAAAACGATTGGCTGTTGTTTTTCATGGTCAGACATACCAAAAATGTATGATCAAGGCTTTCAATAAAAAGATCAAGCCTCGAGTATATCAAGCTGGTGAATTGGTAAAAAAGCGCATCATTCTGCCATAAGGCGACCCCAGGGGAAAATGGACTCCCACCTATGAAGGGCCATTTGTTGTCAAGAGAGTGTTCTATAGCGGTGCCATGATGATGACTACCATGGATGGTGAAGACTTCCTACATCCTATAAACGCGGACATAGTTATAAAATACTACGCATAAGAGACCCACTAGGTTGACACACCTAGGCAAAATAAGGGCATCCCAGCAAACCAAAAGGTTTGGGCAAAAATTAGGGATATATGCAAAAGATTGTACACCCGGCAAGTTGAAAACCAGAAAGGGAGACTTAGGCAAAAATGGGTATCCTGGTGGAAGGAAATCCCGAAAGGGCGGTCCAGGAAAAAGTTAAGGATTAAAAGCGTGTGACTATGTCCCGTGGAATCACCACAGTCAACTTTATTACCAAGGTCCCAAGTTCAACGGTCCAAGATCAATCCAATTAACTTCTGTCAACGGCAAGGGGCATTCGAAGACATTGGGGTAATAGTAGAGTTGGAATGTAATGAGATCATTTCCACATGGCTATTTGTTTTTGTTTTCAATTTTTGTTTTCCTTTCGACGATTTCCTCTTACTAGGATCTCCGTCTCTTTGTACAAAAATGCCTATTTACGGGCAAAATATCAATACAGATATACTTTGAAGTGCAAACTTTTTGTCTTTGTTTTGAATGCAAATTGTCCAATGACTAAAATTGAACGAACATATGCATGTGGACATAATTAAAACTATTTGGCACATGTGTCCTGCTAAGCGGCAGTAAGCATCTCTTTAATATATATAGAATATCCCCACAACGTTATTTCATTAGCATTATCCCCACAAGGACCGGCTACGATAAACCAATCCTCAACAGAGTTACCCACAAAGTCTCTTTGCATAGGCTGATTCCCAACCAGAGTCTTAATCTCTTGACAGCTCTCTCCTAGCTAAGTTGAACTTATAAGAAGAAGCCATATGGATCTCTTCCTCAAAGAACTCACCTCGTCAGCAGTTCATCAAGTATTCATCAACAGGGTTGTGATCGGTGGATCTGGAACTGACTGTTTAACGCTGGTTTCGCGAAATGTCGCGGAAGCAAGAGTCGCCACCGTCTTTTATTTTCTCCAATATGGAAAGGACAAAAGCACAGAAAAATTCCTTATTGAGATTAGTTCTCGGTTCGGGAGGTAGATTTATAGAAAGGGAAGGTGTTAGCACCCTTTCTATCCATGGTTATCCATGGGCTCTTAGATACTTGCTCATTGTGTTTTCAAAAGTGTTTGCTTTTCAAGTGTGAGTGGGTTTGAAAAAGTTTCGTTTAAAGTTTCAGATCGACTCTTGTATCAGTCCTCAAGAGTGTTTGAAAAGTTGTTTTTGAAAGCTTTTTGCAAAGTGTCGGTGCGAAAAGAAGTCTTTGATTTGTTTTGAATTAGAGCAAGTATCTACGAGTCGTCCACCTACCCTAAGGAATTAATCTGTGTAAATGTCCTTAAGGTAGTGCCATCCCACCATTGAGAGGTAGGTAGCACCACCATTGGAGGTGTTCGGGTCAATTCGAGGATTAGGGACAGTGTGGTCACCATAGCAATAGGAAGACACCTTAGAAGCTACCTCCATGCCATGTTCATGGGCATGAGGACTTACTAAAACATCCTCTACTCGACGACCACGTTTCGAGGGGCAAGGCAACAGTGAGGCGTACCCTAGGAGTGGTGTGTGAATTGTGTGTCATTTTCAGGTATATTTGTCTTGATCATGCATTGAGTGTTCTACGCTTTGATTTTATTTTTTGGCATACATTCTTTCATGTGATTATTAACAGTTAAAAGGTGCGGGAATTTAAAGAGCGGAAAATAAAATTCCTACGCTATTACAAGGCGCGGGTCTACATCGCCAAATTAAACCAAGACCCGATTTGAATGAAAGCGCGGAAAATAAATGTCCTAATTATCTATTACAAGGCTTTGGGGCAATTACATGACATTCATAAAAGAAATAAAAAATAAATGCGCGAAAAGAATTAAGAATCGAGTGCGGGGGCGTTGGACCTTTAAAGAAATTAGATTGGAATTGAAAATTAATTAGATTATTCAATAATGAAAAGAAGTTATTTTTTGGAGTTTTTATATTTATGAAATTAAAGAGAATTGATTAAAGTCAAAATTAAAGAAATCCCTAATTCTAGCTTGTTTTTAATTATTAAAAAGATGTTTAAGTTTTGACCTAATTTGCATTAATTAATTAAAGGCATATTTATTTACAAAATTAATTAATAATAATGATGAAAAAGTTGTTTATTAAGAAAAAGCACAAAAGTATTAAAACCCTAATTTCTACATTTTTTAGTTTATTAAAGAAAAAACATTGAAATTAAACCTAAAATTAAGCTAATTTAGTTATTAGAATTTATTTACAAAATAATATTAATTAATATTAACAAAGCATATTTTTTTATTGTTTTATGATTTTCTGGTTTTTTATGTTATAAAGAATTATTTTTGTGAATTTAAAACAAATTAAAAAGAATTAAAATTAAAGAGGAAAATTAGAAAGAAAATAAATATACAAACAGGGGGGGTTTTCTGGCCCAATTGGAGGTATACTGGAAGCATTTTTGGCCCATTGATTCAGGACCCATTGACTTTTTACAGCGCGTGTATGGCATGTTTGACTAGCATCCATGGTGATCTGCAAATTCTGACCTTTGGATTGAGGTTGTTGGATGCGTGGCAAGCCGGATGATGAGGCTGTATGGTAAACCCTTGATGAAGCATTGCATAGAAGCGTGTTAAGGCAAAATATATTGAATAAGTGGGGGACCTGGGAATCGAACCCAGTTCCCAAGGCTTGCAAACATCACTTTCCACCAACTGAGCTATTTAGCAACTTTGTTATTATAATGGAAAACAATTAATATAATAAGAAGTAAGAGCAAGTGGTATAAAGCAAAAAATCGCGCGCCAAACTTTGAATCAACCAACCACCTGTGAACACCTAAGCTTCATCTTCACTTTCCTGTAAAAAAACGCATTAGATAGCGGGGGTTTTAAACCCCCACTAAGTGATATCTACAAAAATAGCGAATAAAGCATCACATAATATAAATGGAGCGCGATGTGATCAACTGATTCGTCTTGTTCTGACGAATTTGCTTGTATTAATTTGATGGTCCAATTTTCCTTTATGTGAAAAACCCTAAATCAAGGTTTCTGGAACCCTAACGTGCGTTCATGGTGGATTATGGTACAGGCGGCCATTCTTCAATTGGGCGGTACCATTAGCTTCAGAGCAGTCATGTTAGTACAAATCAACAAGAAAAATGCATGGATAATGCGTGTAAATCAAAATACAAATATGCAAATTATCAAGAACAGGGCGGCTTCATTCTACCGATTCTTGAGGTTAGAGGTTGCGGTTTTGATTGGGAAAGACTCTTGGATGTGTCAGGAGTGCAATGGAACAATTCTTTTGCTTTGAAACGACCTACAACTATGAAAACAGTTTCAACTTTTTTATGAAAAAATGCAAGTTTTGTTTGTGTTCTTGGGCGCAGCTCTCTTGTTCTCGTGATTAGGGTTAGGTTTCTGTATGTATATGGAATGATTTTGGTCAAAAATCCAAGCCCAACAACCATGTATTCAATGCTTTTGAGATTTGATTTCAATGGTATCTTTTTCAATCTTTTTCATGTGAAGAACATGCCAATTATTGGAGATCCTTTCCTTATGGAGTGTGCACGAAATCTTGAGGCTTTTAATGGACCTATTAGCTGCACAAAAAGGTTTAAAAACCTTTGTTTAGTATTTTCTCATATTTAATTTTAATTAAATGAATTAATGGATTTAAAAATTCAATTAATAAATTAAAAATAAGAAAATAACTCCCCTTTGGGTCAATGGGTCGTGCATAGCTTTTGGGTGATGATTCTTGGAAGAAATTGAGGCCCATTAGTAATTTTGAGGCATTTGAAGCAAAGTTGACTTTTCAAAGTTCCCAAAGATTTCCCAACTTCCACAAGGCATATCTTGCTCAATTTTTAAGATTTGATCATGTTCTTGGACATTTTGGGAAGGTCTTGAAGTCCTATAACCAATGCCTTTGGTCCCATGTCATTTTGATTTACCAATCTCAAGTTATGGTCTTTGACTTAAAGTGCCTTTTTGTTGACTTTTGAAAATGACCTATAATGTTGAGATTGATAACTTTTTGTGAGAGAATTTCTTGGACTTGAAGTGTGAATATGAGTTGTAGGAAATGTCATTCTCTTCAAAATGAGCTTTGGATGTAATTTTTCTGATAAACCATGTGGAAGTTATGCCTTGGTCAATTTGCAGTTGACTTTTTCAACTGTCCAAAAATAGAAACTTTTGCATCTTGAGACTTTTTGAGCCATGCTTTGAGAATCATGATCAAGAATTGATCAAATGATGTTTGTGGCTTCAAAATAAGATGTTGACCAAAAATTTTGACTTTTGACTGTCAAATGACCATTTTGCCCCTACAGTTGACTGTGGAGCAATTAGGGTTTTTGACTGTGCAATCTTGTGCTGTAAGTCTTGAAACTTGGCATGAGGATGCTTGACAATGTTTATAGGCATGTGGGACTTGTTTGGACCCTTGGAAACTTCAACTTCTTTGCCAGAACCAAAACCCTAATTTTTGACTGTTAGGAGGCCATTGGACTGTGCAACCCTTGGGAGGTTTTGAAGCATGCTTTCTGCAAATCTTGAAGAATATGGGAGGGTAAATTTTGGGGTACAACAGTTGCCCCTGTTCAATCTTCTTAGACCTGAGGATGTAGATTGGCTGTCGTGCCTTTCGTAGTCCGAAGGTAGAAGATGATTGAACACTAGAGTGCCCAGAAATTTGCGCTCACATAGTAGGGTGATGGTGGGAATGGGCTTACAGATGCCATTTGGAGATTGGATAGGTGGATGGGCTTATAGATGCCATATGATGGGGTGTCGATCGCATAAGAGATTCCTTAGCGAGAACTTGCGTACCTGAAAAAGAAAATGATTACCTGGCCTGTTACAGGAGCCGGTCTTCAAACTCTTTATGTAGATGCATTCTGGCTGGATACAGGTATCGGATTTTTGAACTCTTCAGACGTGCCCTGGCGAGATACAGAAATCGAGTCTGGAGCTTCAAAAGGTGATGAATGAATCAAGGATGGTTACTACCTCAACGGGACGGTGAGAGAACCTTGGACGATTACTACCTCAACAGGAACGCTGAGAGAATCTTGGGGCGATTACTACCTCAACAGGAACGCTGAGAGAACCTTGGGGCGATTACTACCTCAACAGGAACGCTGAGAGAATCTTGGGCGATTACTACCTCAACAGGAACGCTGAGAGAATCTTGGGCGATTATTACCTCAACAGGAACGATGAGAGAATCTTGGGCGATTACTACCTCAACAGGAACGCTGAGAGAATATTGGATGTCTTCTACTAGGATAAGAATCAGGGAGATCTTAGGGTCGATCTGACTGAACCAGAGAAGGCCTTTGACTGGATAAGAATCATGAAAATCTTAGGGTCGATTTAACTGAACCAGGCAAGGTCTTGAAATCTTCAACTGGATAAGAATCAGGGAGATCTTAGGGTCGATCTGACTGAACCAGAGAAGGCCTTTGACTGGATAAGAATCAGGAAAATCTTAGGATCGATTTAACTGAACCAAGCAAGGTCTTGAAATAACTTCAACTGGATAAGAATCAGGGAGATCTTAGGGTCGACCTGACTGAACCAGAGAAGGCCTTTGACTGGATAAGAATCAAAAAAATCTTAGGGTCGATTTAACTGAACCAAGCAAGGTCTTGGAATAACTTCAACTGGATAAGAATCAGGGAGATCTTAGGGTCGATCTGACTGAACCAGAGAAGGTCTTGGACATAGCTGAGAACTTAATTGGATTTTTCCTGAAAGGTAAAGGTCAGTCATATGCAATGCATGATACGGATCAAGCAATGATGTTCTCAACATAAATGAGATTGTAAGATATGATGCGTATATGCATGCTATAATGTATGGAAATGCGATGTTTATGAATGTATATTTTTTCGTCTAGGAAAGTAAATCCCTGACGGGTGTCGGGACGTTAAATCCTGGGCTGATGGTTGAAGAGAATTCTTCGTTTCCGTTGGGGATGAAGATTGGAAGAATACTGGTAGGAGAAGGTAACTCCGTTGGGGAATAAACTTGACAAATGGATTACTCTGCAGGGAGAAAATGCTCTAGCTACCTTGCTGGGGAACAATACTCTGTGGGGAGAGAGGTACCTTGCTGGGATGTTGATGGTAACTTCACTGGGGATACCGTTGTTATGTTGGAAGTATTAATAGACTTCGCTGGGGATAAGAAGACTTCGTCGAGGACGATCTTTCCGTGGCTTTTGGCTGAGGATAACCCAGTTATATCCTGATAGGGAAATAGCCTTTGAATAAAGCCGGGAGACGCGTTCATGCTCTGTAGGGGATAAGCTTCCAGAATCTACTGGGGATAAGCTTCATGTTGGGGAGATGGATTCAAACTTTCCTGGGGAAATCTTGATTGGACTCTCCTGGGGAAATCTTGAGATGTACTGGGGAAGTGACTTCGCTGAATGTCTGGTATACCGCCGGGGAACAATCTTAGATCAGACTGTCGGGGATGCTTGTTAGGAATGTTCGTATATTGTGCTGGGGAATGTTGAGATCTGCAGGGGATACTCAACTTCCTTAAGGCTGACAGGTTAATTCTGCTTGGGGGGAGTGCATTGACTTGCTGGCTCACTCTCTGGGGAATTAAGACATACTGGTTATGTTCTTCGGCTGAACTTACCTTGGTACCTTGGCGGACAGAACAATTAGATAGCTTAGACCACTCATTATTGCCCCTGTTTCTAATGTTACTTGTAATTAATCCTTTGTTTCGTATGCAATTATTTATGAGTTAGCCATTAGTGTCAAATGCATATATCACAAATTGAACCTTGGACGTTTTTCGCAAAACAAAACAGAAAAGGAAAAACAATTGGCAATTTGTAGCTGAAAAGTGATTTTGTATTGATTTTTGGATCGCCTGTAAATAGGCGTTTATGTACAAGAGGCTGACGTCTTAGTAAGAGAACGCCGCCGAACAAAAGAGTTTATACAAATTTGTACAAAGGAAAATAAAACAGCTGTGTGAAAAGAATAATCCCACTGGGTTCCAACTCTGTTATCGCCTTTATATCTTTGAGCGTCTCATCACTTGATGACCTAGTCGAGGATGAAGCTGATTGATTGATGCCTTTGAGCTTGATATTGATACCGGATTCTGGATGCAAAGTGATCCAATGAGACATAGTATTACGCTTTATCCCTAACTTTTGCCTGGACCGCCCTTTCGGGTTTTCGGTCCACCGGGATACCCATTTTTGCCCAAGCCGCCTTTTCAGGTTTTCGAATTGCCGGGTGTACAGATTTTTTCATTTCATCCCTTCATTTTGCCCGAACCCTTTTGGTTCGCCGGGAAGCCCTAATTTTTGCCTAGGTATGTCAACCTACCGGGTCTTTTTTCATGCGTAGTATCTTTTTACTATGTCTGCATTGGCGGGGTGAGGAAGATCGTCACCATCCATGTTGGTTAGAATCATGGCTCCTCATGAGAACACATGTTTAACCACAAATGGCCCTTCGTACGTAGGGGTCCATTTGCCCCTTGGATCACTCTGAGGAAGGATGATACGCTTGATTACCAGATCCCCAACTTGATATTCTTATGGTCTGACCTTTTTGTTAAATGCCCTGATCATCCGTTTTTGATACGTCTGACCATGACAAATAGCAGCAAGTCTCTTTTCGTCAATTAGATTTAGCTGATCAAGTCGTGTCTGGATCCAATCATCTTCGCTCAGATCTGCATCCTTCATTATCCAGAGAGAGGGTATTTTCACTTTGATCGGTAAGACTGCCTCCATACCGTAGACCAAGGAGAAAGGAGTTGCCCCGGTTGACGTCCTTGCTGAGGTACGGTACCCATGTAGAGTGAACGGTAACATCTCATGCCAATCTTTATAAGTCACTGTCATCTTCTGCACAATTTTCTTGATGTTCTTATTTGCTGCTTCTACAGCCCCATTCATCTTCGGCCGGTAAGGAGAAGAGTTGTGGTGCTGTATTTTGAATTGTTCGCAGAGCTCAGTGATCATCTTGTTATTAAGATTGGTACCGTTGTCTGTAATGATCCTTTCAGGGACGCCGTATCGACAGATCAGGTTATGCCGAATGAACCGTGTCACAACGTTCTTGGTTACCGTAGCGTAGGAAGCTGCTTCAACCCACTTTGTAAAATAGTCAATTGCTACCAGGATGAAGCGATGCCCATTGGATGCGGTAGGTTTAATCTCGCCGATCATATCTATGCCCCACATTGCAAAAGGCCAAGGTGCAGTCAGGACGTTCAGAGGGACTGGAGGAACATGCACCTTATCTGCATATATCTGGCACTTATGACATGTCCGAGAATGTTGGTAGCAGTCGGCTTCCATTGTGGACCAGAAATATCCTTCCCGAAGGATTTTCTTTGCCATAGTGTGTCCACTGGAATGTGTTCCGAAGGTACCTTCATGTATCTCTGTCATGATCTTTTCTGCTTCAGTCTTATCCACACAACGCAGTAAGGTCGAATCATGGTTTCGCTTGTACAGGATGCCGTTGCTGAGGAAGAACTTTGTTGCGAACCTTCTCAGAAACTTCTTATCATTGGCAGATGCACCTTCAGGGTATTCCTGAGCTTCCAAGTATCTCTTCACCTCATGGTACCAAGGCTTCTCAGTCACCAATTCAGTCTCAAGATCACAACAGTATGTCGCTTCGTCCAGTTTCCAGATGATGACCCGGGGAGCCTCGTTGTCCCATTTGACTTTGAACATGGAGACATCGTAGCTAACGCGTCCGCCAACTGATTCTCCTCTCGTGGGAAATGTTCAAAGGTTATCTCTGTGAAGTGGGGGATCAAGGTCAACACACATTCTCTGTAAGGAATAAGATTTGGATGTTTCGTATCCCACTCCCCTTTGATCTGATTGATCATGAGAGCGGAATCTCCGAAGACACTCAGAAACTTGATCCTTAAGTCGATCGCAGCTTGAAGACCCATGATGCATGCCTCATACTCTGCCATGTTATTGGTGCAGTTGAAACATAGTCAGGCAGTAAGTGGAGTATGAGTTCCTTGAGGGGATATGATCACAGCGCCGATACCGTTACCCAAAGCGTTGGATGCTCCATCAAAGTGCATAAACCATCGGGATCCTTCCTCAGGTCCTTCATCCGGTCCAGGTACTTCACAATCAGTCACTATCATGATGCTCTCGTCAGGAAACTCGAAGTTCATTGACTGATAGTCGTCTACTGCCTGATGCGCCAAGTGGTCTTCCAATACACTTCCTTTGATGGCTTTCTGAGTCGTGTATTGTATGTCGTATTCTGTCAAGATCATTTGCCATCTTTCTATTCTCCCAGACAGAGCAGGCTTTTCAAATATGTACTTTATCGGATCCATCTTAGAAATCAACAAAGTAGTGTGAGTCAGCATATACTGTCTCAGCCGGCGAGCAGCCCATACCAAAGCGCATCAAGTTTTCTCGAGCAGTGAGTATCGGGTCTCACAGTCGGTAAACTTTTTGCTAAGGTAATAAATGGCGTGCTCTTTTCGGCCAGACTCGTCATGCTGCCCCAGCACACACCCCATTGAGTTGTCAAGTACTGTCAGGTATAATATTAGAGGTCTCCCTTCAACCAGTGGCATAAGGATGGGTGGTTCTTGGAGATACTCTTTGATTCTGTCAAAAGCGGCTTGACATTCATCGTTCCAACGTACTACCTGATTTTTCTTCAGCAGCTTGAAGATTGGTTCACAAGTAGCAGTTAGGTGCGAGATGAATCGAGCAATGTAATTCAGGCGTCCTAAAAAGCCTCTGACCTCCTTCTCTGTCTTAGGAACTGGCATCTCTTGAATGGCTTTAACCTTGGCAGGGTCCACCTGAATACCCTTATCACTTACAACGAAGCCTAGCAACTTTCCAGATCTTACCCCGAAGGTGCACTTGTTCGGGTTCAACCTCAGCTTGTACAGTTTCAGACGGTCAAACAATTTCTGCAGATGATCAAGGTGTTCCTCCTTAGTTTGAGACCTTGCAATAATGTCGTCGACATACACTTCAATCTCATGATGGATCATGTCATGAAATAAAGCAACCATGGCATGTTGGTAGGTTGCCCCAGCATTTTTCAACCCGAATGGCATGACCTTGTAGCAGAAGGTGCCCCACTGAGTAACAAAGGTAGTCTTTTCCATGTCTTCAGGAGCCATCTTGATCTGATTATACCCTGAAAAACCGTCCATGAAGGAAAACACCTTATGCTGAGCAGTATTGTCAACAAGGACATCAATGTGAGGTAGAGGGAAGTCATCCTTGGGGCTGGCCCTATTCAGATCCCTGTAATCGACACACATTCTGACCTTACCATCCTTCTTTGGCACCGGCACCACATTGGCAACCCACTGAGGGTAAGAAGTCACTGCAAGAAACCCGGCATCAAACCGTTTCATAACCTCAGCTTTGATCTTCTCAGACATCTCTGGACGCATGCGGCAGACCTTTTCCTTAACCGGAGGGTAGTCTTCCTTGGTAGGCAAGTGATGGACCACAATGTCAGTATCTAACCCAGGCATGTCTTCGTAGGACCAGGCAAAGATCTCCACATAATCATGTAGCATCTGAGTCAACCGTTGCTTCACGCTGAGCTCTAGGTTGGCACCAATCTTAACCTCCTTTTTGTCTGTCTCGGTACCCAGATTTATTGTTTGCACCGGCTCTTCATGTGGTTGAATTGCCCTCTCTTCCTGGAGTAACAGTCTTGCAAGCTCGCCAGGCACTTCGCAATCATCTTCACCTTCGTCTTCGGCTAAGTTGATCGGATTTTCAAAGTCATAACTGGCAGTAGCAGAGTCGTTACCAGTGAGATCCAGAGTGGATTGAAACATGTATGAATGAGTGAGTGTAAATACAGCTGTTTTTGCAATATATAAAGAAAGGAAAGAAAGAAAAGGAGCACAAGATTTGAAATGTGATAAAACGTCCAAGGTCTTTATTCATGATATATGAAATGACAATTAATATGCCCTCACAAATGAAGCCACGGTGCCCCGGGTAAGACACCGGGCCATAGAGTTTCAATTCATTGTTTATTACAAATAACAAAAACAAAGGAATTCATTACTGCGTAACAAAAGTAACAGGAGTATGATCTTTAGCAGTCCAATTGTTTAATCCACCATCAGTCGTCGGGTAGATCCAGCTATCAAACTCTGACTCTTCCACTTCATCTTCATCCCCAACAGCGTTCACTCCTGGATTGGTGATGAGCACAGGAGGTCTTCTGGTCCTTGCCTTGCGCACAGCCCTCTGAGCCTCTGCAGTAAAACTCAGTCCAAACTTGTCAGTTTTAGGTGTAAAATCAGGGAGCCTGCCCCAGTTAGTACATTCACCTTTCTCGATCACAGCCCGGGCGTCCTTCAAGGAAGCCATCTTCAAGGGGAAGTCCTCTTCAACCACTGTTTCTGCTGCTGCCAATGTTGGAGGTACCTCTTCAAAATGCTGAAAGGGGGTTTCAATAAACTCCCCGTCCATCTCAATATACCGGAAGGAATTCAAGTGACTAACCATATACTCCTCCTCTCCCTGCACAGTGACAATCTTCCCTCTGACGGGGTACTTGAGCTTCTGGTGTAGGGTAGAGGTCACTGCCCCAGCTTTGTGAATCCAAGGTCGACTCAGTAAACAGGAATAAGATGGACGGATATCCATCACATAGAAAGTTGAATCGAATACTTGAGAACCCGCACGAATAGGAATGTCTACCTCTCCATGAACCATCCTCTTAGAACCGTCAAAGGCTCTAACAATGATGTTGCTAGGTTTCAGCTTCAGGCCCTCACAATCCAACCGGTCTAAGGCCTTTTGGGTAGCACATTCAGGGAAGAACCAGTGTCCACCAACACGTGCGCAAGAGTAGTGCCCCTGCATTCAATAGAGACATGCAAGGCATCATTGTGGTTCTTTCCCTTAGCAGTAAGGTCAGCATCTGAGAAACCCAAACCATTGTCGGCTGTCAAATTGGCTACGCAATCAGTAAACTGGTCTGCAGACGTCTCCTTCGGCACATGAGCCGTCTTGAGAAATGAAATCAGGGCCTTAGCGTGGGCCTCTGAGCACAGCAGCAAGGAGAGCATAGAGATCTTGGAGGGGGTATGCCCCAGCTGTTCAACAACATTAAAGTCACTCTTTTTGATTATTTTAAGAATTTCCTCCATCTCTTGCTGGGAGGCTTCAACATTCACAGACTTTGGCGCCTCCATCCGGGCAGGCTCATCTTCAATCCCTTTGCCCCGAGCATTAGATGACTCGGCAGCAGGGGAAGCAACTTGATCAGAAATGGGAACAGGTGCACTTGCAGGTGTTATAACGAGAAGTCTTCGAATAGCTGGTGGTGCAATGTCAGGCGAGAAGAGCCTGCCATTGCGGGTAACTTTTGATGGACCAGTGATATTGCTGATGCTGGTGCCAGTGTTGAACTCTTGCTTTATACCATGTACATATACATCTGCCCCATAGTGCCATGGGACAGCCTTATCAGATTCATAGGGGAGGGGCCCCGGAACAGTAATAATAATGGGTGCGACAGTCATGATTTTAACTGGCTTCCTCGGGGGAGCCT
The DNA here is from genome assembly GCA_948472305.1 of Vicia faba. Classification (NCBI taxonomy): domain Eukaryota; kingdom Viridiplantae; phylum Streptophyta; class Magnoliopsida; order Fabales; family Fabaceae; genus Vicia; species Vicia faba. Next base: position 362,402,563 of record OX451738.1, read on the forward strand.
TGATTGGATGGTTAAAAATTGTGACAACAGATACATCTTCCATAGGAACAAACGAAACATCGGTCTTCTTGAAGAGAATCTCCTTGCTATCCATCAGGCCTTGGATGCCTAACTTCAGCAACGGACAACCAGTAAGGGAAACAGCACACAAAAGGCAACCCTCGCTGCAACCCGGAAATAAACCGGCCAGCAGTAGGTTCCTCTTAACAGTCATCAGAGGAGTAGCTACATCATTCACAGAAACGGCATACACATCTTCATCAATGGCATTCACTCCATGCTGGGGCATAGGAGCAGTCACCACATTTGGCCTCTCAGGCGCTTCAAATTGTATCTCCTTCACATCAATAAGGTCTTGCACCTTATTCCTTAAGGCCCAACAGTCATCAGTGGAATGCCCCGAGCTATCGGAGTGATAAGCACAACAGGCATTTGGATTGTACTTGGGAGAGGCAGTATTCACAACCTTCGGGGCCTCTCTAACAGTCACCAAGTTGGTGGATAGCAACTGCGGCAAGATTTGTGATAGGGTCATACTCAGTCGGGTAAACTCTCTTCTGGGTCTTTCAGCCCTTTGTGGATTGGTTTGCCGAGGAGCGGCAGCAGGTTTAGAAATAACCACCGCGTTGATAGACTGGCGGCGCTCTGGTTTATCTTGTCTTCTAGGCCCATATACAGCACTGGCCTCCTTTTTAAAGGGTTTCTTCTCAGAACTTGAAGATGCGACCTTCTGAATTTTATCGGACTTCATTCCAGCCTTTATCCTCTCCCCAGTCAGAATAAGATCAGTGAATCCTGCAGACGAGTTACCGATAAGATGATTGAAAAACGGCCCGGATAGGGTCCCCAAGAACATATCCACCAGCTCACGGTCAGTTAACGGAGGTTGCACCCTGCCAGCCAGATCCCTCCACTTTTGTGCATACTCTTTAAAACCTTCGCTTGATCCTAGCGACATACCCTGGAGTTGGGTACGTGTAGGGGCAAGGTCGGCATTATATTGATACTGCTTGTAAAAAGCAGTAGCCAACTCCTCCCAGTTACGAACCTTGGTCCCATCCAGCTGATAGAACCATTCTAGATGAGTCCCTGAAAGACTCTCCTGGAAGAAGTGGATCCACAAGTTCTTGTCCACTGTGTATGGTTGAATCTTCCGCACATAAGATCTGAGATGTAGCTTGGGGCAAGACGCCCCGTCATACTTGGTGAAAGATGGTGCCTTAAACTTGTGAGGAATGATCACACCAGTAGATAAGCCCAAGTCTCCGAAATCCAGCCCAGGCACTTGTTGGATCTCCATTGCATTCAGTCTGTCTTCCAACTGCTTGTACCGGTCTTCAGCAGGAGGATACTGTTCCTCATTAAAATCAGTCTCGTTGTCAGAGACTACTGGACTTGGAGCCTTTCCCCCCTGGGGACTGTCTTTGCCTACAGAAGAACCAGCTTCCTCATTCTACAGAGTATTACCAAACCTCCGGCCCGAGTTGAAAAGAACAGTTCTCTTCTTCTTCTTCTCCTTCTTCAGGAGCAAAGCCTTCAGCTCTTCTTGGCCTTGAGCCAAACCCATGATCAGATCTTGAAATTGTGCGTTCTGCGCCTGAAGGGCCTTGATAGACATCTCGGTTGATGATTCAGGGTTCATGATGCTGAAATAAACAGCGAAGAACAGTAAGCAACCTGAAAAGAAGAGTACTTGCTATGCACATGATGAATGGAACGCGTATGATTTATGTTTTCAAAGACAATCGGGAATCAACTTTGTAAACAAAAAGGAACACACTTCATTAGATTCAACTTTGAAATTTAAATTGTTCAACAGGTTGCCCTTAGGCGTTACATAAAATGGAAATACTGAAAAGGGAAATAAAACTGTAAAAGAACATCCACAGCTCCTCATTGATCCCAGGGTCTCCTCTTCTCAGTACGGATGTAGTCATTCAGAGCTCGCTCATTCTCCAACTGCTTTGTCAGCTTCTGGATCTTCAATTCCTGCTCGTTGAACTTTTCCCGGTAAGAATCCCGTTCTTCTCGCAGTTGCGACCAAGACCTCTTTAATGTCTCATAATCAGTAGGTATCTAAGGAGGGAGGACAGTTGGGGGAGCCCCATCTTTGTCAGGATACTCAAGAATGACGGGTCTGACAGCTTCGTATGGCATACCTAACTTCTGAGCACGGATGCGAACCCATTTGTAGTAGGCTTCCATAGGTAGAGAAGTCTTTGGCCCCAACTCTTGTGGGTCAGCTTTATGAACTCTGTCCCAAGCCTTGATGAACCTACGACGTAGCTCGTCACTATCCACCTGAAACTCAAAACTGATGTGAGGCACCAACATCTTATGAGGCCCTGCTCTTCTGGCTCTTCCAAACTGACGGAGCGCTAGACACGGATTGTAAGAGATTCCTCCTTGAGTACCAATCAGAGGAACATTAGGGTATTCTCGGCAACGATCAATAACAGCTATCTCATCCAAACCTCTGAAAGTCCAAATGATGTCCTTGTCAGTGAGAGACATTAACCTATGAGCCCAACCTCTTCCTTCTTGGTTCTTCAGCACGAACTTAGGGAGGTGCGAAATAAACCACCTCACCAACAAAGGGATACAACACCACAGGGTTCCTCGTCTTCGGGCAGTACGAGCATAAAATTGTTGCAGGATGTCACCCAAGAGAGTGGGCACAGGATTCTGAGACATGAAGATTTTTATGGCAGTGACATTGATGAAGTTGTCAGGATTAGGAAACAAGACTAGCCCATAGATTAAGAGAGCCAATATGTCTTCATATGCCCTAAAGTCCAAGTCATTCCAGAAACTGTTAGCTTTACCAACCAGAAACTTGGCCAAGAAACCCTTAACTCCGCTTCTAGTCACCCAGTTGTCCATTACTTCTTGATGGGTCAAGGGAAGAGCTGCAGCAACCTCCTCAAGCTTGGGGGTCTTTTCCCAACCAGTAAAGGGAGTCTGATCCAAGATAGGGACACCAAGCAAATCAGAGAACTCTTCCAGGGTAGGGACCAGCTGGAAGTCTTGAAAGGTGAAGCATTGGTACAGAGGGTCATAGAACTGGGTCAGGACACTCATCAACTGTTGATCCCGCTTTGCAGTGACTAAACTGAGAAGAGAACCATGCCTCTGGATGAAGGAAGTAGTATTTGGAATTCTGCTAACCAACTCTTCAAGCAACTCAGGTGGGTGAACAAAGTTGAACCGGATAGTATTCCTTCGCATAGGCATCATGATGTCCTACAAAATAGAGCAAAGGTGAAACCCTCTTGTCTTTGAAATGGTCAGTCCTTATGCAGGATGCATGCAATGCTCATGATGTTATGATGTTATGATAAAGCACACCACAAATATTTACAAAGGCACACATGTAAGGCACACAAGTCACACAAGACAAGCCCTTAAAGTTTAGGCCAGCATGAGGTCTAGGTATTACCCTCTTTCAGTTTGTTGGTTCATACTTGTACTAGAAAATAGTAACCGGGTTCTTAGAGGATCCCAATATCATTGACTACCCTCAATCGGTCATAACTCCAGCATCGCAATCTTTTCTTGCGGCCAGAACCATCACGAGAGTTTAGCCTCAATGGGCGTAGCATACTGCTACTGTTCTATTGGCCAAGTTGTGTCATTTAAGGTTCTAAGGTCTGTTGGTGCTTAATGACTCCTCAGAAGACCCATATTCTCCTCGTTGCAACACAAGGGATATCGGTACACACCAAGGTGCCACACCAACGTAGCCACTGCTTCACCCATGTCAGTCTACGCCGGACAGGTCCCTCACAGCTTATGCTACCTAAACAGGGTATCCCCAGATCCGGGTTAGGATCTATGTAACTCCGATGCAACCCACAATTTTAAAGCAAACAAGTCAAAACAATTGAAAACACAGTTATGAACTATCCTAAGGTACACCTCACTTTAATTGTTCCCCAGCAGAGTCGCCAGTTCTGTGATCGGTGGATCTGGAACTGACTGTTTAACGCTGGTTTCGCGAAATGTCGCGGAAGCAAGAGTCGCCACCGTATTTTATTTTCTCCAATATGGAAAGGACAAAAGCACAGAAAAATTCCTTATTGAGATTAGTTCTCGGTTCGGGAGGTAGATTTATAGAAAGGGAAGGTGTTAGCACCCTTTCTATCCATGGTTATCCATGGGCTCTTAGATACTTGCTCATTGTGTTTTCAAAAGTGTTTGCTTTTCAAGTGTGAGTGGGTTTGAAAAAGTTTCGTTTAAAGTTTCAGATCGACTCTTGTATCAGTCCTCAAGAGTGTTTGAAAAGTTGTTTTTGAAAGCTTTTTGCAAAGTGTCGGTGCGAAAAGAAGTCTTTGATTTGTTTTGAATTAGAGTAAGTATCTACGAGTCGTCCACCTACCCTAAGGAATTAATCTGTGTAAATGTCCTTAAGGTAGTGCCATCCCACCATTGAGAGGTAGGTAGCACCACCGTTGGAGGTGTTCGGGTCAATTCGAGGATTAGGGACAGTGTGGTCACCAGAGCAATAGGAAGACACCTTAGAAGCTACCTCCATGCCATGTTCATGGACATGAGGACTTACTAAAACATCCTCTACTCGACGACCATGTTTCGAGGGGCAAGGCAACAGTGAGGCGTACCCTAGGAGTGGTGTGTGAATTGTGTGTCATTTTCAGGTATATTTGTCTTGATCATGCATTGAGTGTTCTACGCTTTGATTTTATTTTTTGGCATACATTCTTTCATGTGATTATTAACAGTTAAAAGGTGCGGGAATTTAAAGAGCGGAAAATAAAAGTCCTACGCTATTACAAGGCGCGGGTCTACATCGCCAAATTAAACCAAGACCCGATTTGAATGAAAGTGCGGAAAATAAATGTCCTAATTATCTATTATAAGGCTTTGGGGCAATTACATGACATTCATAAAAGAAATAAAAAATAAATGCGCGAAAAGAATTAAGAATCGAGTGCGAGGGCGTTGGACCCTTTAAAGAAATTAGATTGGAATTGAAAATTAATTAGATTATTCAATAATGAAAAGAAGTTATTTTTTGGAGTTTTTGTATTTATGAAATTAAAGAGAATTGATTAAAGTCAAAATTAAAGAAATCCCTAATTCTAGCTTGTTTTTAATTATTAAAAAGATGTTTAAGTTTTGACCTAATTTGCATTAATTAATTAAAGGCATATTTATTTACAAAATTAATTAATAATAATGATGAAAAAGTTATTTATTAAGAAAAAGCACAAAAGTATTAAAACCCTAATTTCTACATTTTTTAGTTTATTAAAGAAAAAACATTGAAATTAAACCTAAAATTAAGCTAATTTAGTTATTAGAATTTATTTACAAAATAATATTAATTAATATTAACAAAGCATATTTTTTTATTGTTTTATGATTTTCTGGTTTTTTATGTTATAAAGAATTATTTTTGTGAATTTAAAACAAATTAAAAAGAATTAAAATTAAAGAGGAAAATTAGAAAGAAAATAAATATACAAACAGGGGGGGTTTTCTGGCCCAATTGGAGGTATACTGGAAGCATTTTTGGCCCATTGATTCAGGACCCATTGACTTTTTACAGCGCGTGTATGGCATGTTTGACTAGCATTCATGGTGATCTGCAAATTCTGACCTTTGGATTGAGGTTGTTGGACGCGTGGCAAGCCGGATGATGAGGCTGTATGGTAAACCCTTGATGAAGCATTGTATAGAAGCGTGTTAAGGCAAAATATATTGAATAAGTGGGGGACCTGGGAATCGAACCCAGGTCCCAAGGCTTGCAAACATCACTTTCCACCAACTGAGCTATTTAGCAACTTTGTTATTATAAAGGAAAACAATTAATATAATAAGAAGTAAGAGCAAGTGGTATAAAGCAAAAAATCGCGCGCCAAACTTTGAATCAACCAACCACCTGTGAACACCTAAGCTTCGTCTTCACTTTCCTGTAAAAAAACGAATTAGATAGCGGGGGTTTTAAACCCCCACTAAGTGATATCTACAAAAATAGCGAATAGAGCATCACGTAATATAAATGGAGCGCGATGTGATCAACTGATTCGTCTTGTTCTGACGAATTTGCCTGTATTAATTTGATGGTCCAATTTTCCTTTATGTGAAAAACCCTAAATCAAGGTTTCTGGAACCCTAACGTGCGTTCATGGTGGATTATGGTACAGGCGGCCATTCTTCAATTGGGCGGTACCATTAGCTTCAGAGCAGTCATGTTAGTACAAATCAACAAGAAAAATGCATGGATAATGCGTGTAAATCAAAATACAAATATGCAAATTATCAAGAACAGGGCGGCTTCATTCTACCGATTCTTGAGGTTAGAGGTTGCGGTTTTGATTGGGAAAGACTCCTGGATGTGTCAGGAGTGCAATGGAACAATTCTTTTGCTTTGAAACGACCTGCAACTATGAAAACAGTTTCAACTTTTTAATGAAAAAATGCAAGTTTTGTTTGTGTTCTTGGGCGCAGCTCTCTTGTTCTCGTGATTAGGGTTAGGTTTCTGTATGTATATGGAATGATTTTGGTCAAAAATCCAAGCCCAACAACCATGTATTCAATGCTTTTGAGATTTGATTTCAATGGTATCTTTTTCAATCTTTTTCATGTGAAGAAAATGCCAATTATTGGAGATCCTTTCCTTATGGAGTGTGCACGAAATCTTGAGGCTTTTAATGGACCTATTAGCTGCACAAAAAGGTTTAAAAACCTTTGTTTAGTATTTTCTCATATTTAATTTTAATTAAATGAATTAATGGATTTAAAAATTCAATTAATAAATTAAAAATAAGAAAATAACTCCTCTTTGGGTCAATGGGTCGTGCATAGCTTTTGGGTGATGATTCTTGGAAGAAATTGAGGCCCATTAGCAATTTTGAGGCATTTGAAGCAAAGTTGACTTTTCAAAGTTCCCAAAAATTTCCCAACTTCCACAAGGCATATCTTGCTCAATTTTTAAGCTTTGATCATGTTCTTGGACATTTTGGGAAGGTCTTGAAGTCCTCTAACCAATTCCTTTGGTCCCATGTAATTTTGATTTACCAATCTCAAGTTATGGTCTTTGACTTAAAGTGCCTTTTTGTTGACTTTTGAAAATGACCTATAATGTTGAGATTGATAACTTTTTGTGAGAGCATTTCTTGGGCTTGAAGTGTGAATATGAGTTGTAGGAAATGTCATTCTCTTCAAAATGAGCTTTGGATGGAATTTTTCTGATAAACCATGTGGAAGTTATGCCTTGGTCAATTTGCAGTTGACTTTTTCAATTGTCCAAAAATAGAAACTTTTGCATCTTGAGACTTTTTGAGCCATGCTTTGAGAATCATGATCAAGAATTGATCAAATGATGTTTGTGGCTTCAAAATAAGATGTTGACCAAAAATTTTGACTTTTGACTGTCAAATGACCATTTTGCCCCTGCAGTTGACTGTGGAGCAATTAGGGTTTTTGACTGTGCAATCTTGTGCTGTAAGTCTTGAAACTTGGCATGAGGATGCTTGACAATGTTTATAGGCATGTGGGACTTGTTTGGACCCTTGGAAACTTCAACTTCTTTGCCAGAACCAAAAAGCAGTTTAAAGTTATTAAATCTGTGAAGCCTGGATCCAACCAGATATCAGTTCAATTTTGTCTATTCAAGCAAGTTATTGTGAAGCCTGGAGTCCAACCAAATAACAACTAACTACAATCCCCAGCAAGACACTATGAAGCCTAGACCCGACGAGATAACAATATAAGTTTTCAAAAACCATGAAGCCTGGACCCGACCAGATAGTGGTTATCATTTCAAGTTTATTGTGGAGCCTAGATCCGACCAGATAACAGTTCAATTTCAAGAAATTTTTTGTGAAGCCTGGAATCCGACCAGATAACAGTTAACTTATTCTTCCCCAGTAAGTTACCGTGAAGCCTGGGTCTGACTAGATAGTAATTGACTTCCTCATCCTCGGTAAAGTTGTGAAGCCTGGACCCGACCAGATAACAACTAACATTCAAGAAATAATCCCCAACAGCAATCCTAGATTCAGAACTCCTCAGCAGCAGTCAGGGATTTATTTTCCCGGACAAATATGCATCCCACATTCATACATCATAGCATATACATACAAAATTCATTTAGCATAGTACCACATCTTGTGAACATCATGCATACATCTGTATTTCATTAACCCTTTTTTCCCACAGGTAAAACATCAAGTTTTAGTATAAATCGACCAGAGATTTATGTTGATACTTCTTCCAGTATTCACCATCATTCCTCCAAATGGCATCTATAAGCCCATTCCCAATCCATCTTCGAGTGCAAATTTCTGGGCACTGTAGTGTTCAATCATCTTCCACCTTCAAGTCACGAATGACGGATCCGCCAATCTAACTCTCCATGTTTAAGAAGATTTAACAGGGGCAGCTGTCGTATCAAAAAATTTTCCCTCTCATTTCTCAAGTAATCTCTTACCAGATCTCCTTTGATTCAAGACTGCACAAGGGTTGATCAGCTCAAGACACCTCCTCAAGCACTGATAACTGAAAATTAGGGTTTGAGATTGCACAAGTATAAATGGACTTTTAATGCCCCATATGACTTTAATGGATCATTTTGGACCCTCAAGATTTCTCATGTCAAGTTTCAAGTCTTGGATCACATTTTTGCTCAGTCAATTAATCAGTTGGCCTTAAATCAACTATATTGGGGAAAAAGACAATTGTGGTCAATTTATAGTCAAACTTCATAATTTTTTATCCATATCAACATCATGAACTCACACATGTCATTTGATCAATTTTGGATCATAATTCCTCAAGAAATTTGATCAGATCATCAAAAGGGCAAAATGGTCAAAATTAGGGTTTTCACTAAGAAGGTGCAATTTTTATTTTTGACCTAGAAAATGACTTATTGGTTTAGAACATGATCTAAAGGATTCAAATACATCAATTTGACCTAATGGTATGGCTCAAAACATCTCTCAAAATCAATTGATTGACAGATGAATTTCAGTTAACTGACGAAAAGTCAACTGTACATTGAAAAGTCAAACTTTGACTTTTTGATCAAAATCAAGTATCAAAGATCACAATTCATCAAGACGTTTCAAAATATGAAACTTGTTCATCAAGAAATCAAAAAGTCAAGATTTCATTTTGAAAAGTCAAAATTTCTAAACTTAGAAATTTTTTAAGTGTTGGAAATTCACATTTTTTTCATAACTTTGAGCCAAATTTCCACCATGATGCAAGATGATTAAAAGGAAACTTCCAACATGAAAGTTGTATATCTCAATGAGATATAAAACATTTTAGAGCATAAATTTTTCTAGAAATGCTTGTATTTCAAGTTATGATTTTGTGAAGACATGTTCATGAAACTTGAAAACTTAGTGAAATTTTGCCCTAGTTTAGGCAGGATTTTGATCTAACTTCATGACAATTTTTCACATAGTTCCAAGATGAATCTTCAAAAATGTCCAACATAATGATGTAGAGGATGTTACAAGATTTACAAAATGTCCAAGAACTCATTAAGATCATACTTGAGCAAGGAGAATCGAAGGCAAGAAGTTAGGGTTTCATTCTTGAATTACAAGCCATTTCTTGATGAACACATGAACCAAATCCATGCTAGGCTGCATAATCTTTGCTTTGCAGGCCTCAAACTTGTTTTCCACTCCATAATTAATGTTTTACACAGATGTTAAAAGCTTTAATCCAAGCATTCAATGCATTGCCTATGCTTAATACCATTTTAGGAAGAAAGGCAACATTGCCATTTTGGAAAAGTGGCTTTATGCACAAAGTCCACTCTTCTTGAGCCTCTAACTTGTTGTTTCTAACACACACAACATGTATGCTCAGAAGAAACATGTTTAAATCTTCTAAGACACCATATGATCCAGGTACTTGTGCATTAGAACCATAATTCTCAAGCTTTCTTCAAAATCAAGTAAAAAGCCACAAACATGTGATTCTTAATTTCTGACTTCTCCAAACATCCAAACTTGTTGCTTATAAATAGAGGCCCTATTTGCAAGTTAACACACGAGCTCAAGCACCCTAAAAACTCTCTCAAACACTTGCAAGCCAGAAACTATCCAAAAACTCCATTGATGCACAGATTCTGACTTTGAACTTGAAACTCACAATTCCCTCGTGCGTTTTCCTTCTTAATCAATCATAAAGCTCCTACACATCATAGTCTATCCCTGACCCTGTTTTATAATTGTAACTCCATCTTCATCATATTCCAAACTCAAAAATAGAGAACTGCAAGTTGACTTGTCCAGGCCACTCCAGCCATCCATTGCTCAAGCTAATCATTGCATTAGCTTCCTGGGAACTTGAGGAAGCTAACCTGATCATTGCAGCACCTTGAATCAAGCTCATTTACATTTCACAATTTCTAGTTTTGAGGTACATTTTCTGAACTTCTATCTTTTCATTTATGCATTGTTAGGCTTGCATTTGTGAAGATAAAATGTAGACATCATTGCCCTGAAACTGTACATGTCCATAGATTTCATTTATATTGCTTGAGTAGTGAGAATTTTAAGTTTGAACTTTCTAAAAAAGTTAGGTCAGAATTTGGTACCATTCAAAATTCATGCTCATCTTTGATTTATAGTTTTAGTAATTTACATTTCTGGAATCATTGTGAAATTTGGAACAAGTTTGATGTTTACATTTTTGCAAATGGATGAGAAATGATGAAGTTGCAGATGTTCAGGCTGGAGGTTGAAGATGAAGTCATTTTCATAACTTGACTTATGTTATATATTTGTTGTTTTGTTTAAGTTAACGGGTGTTTAGCCACCCCAGTGGTAAGGCAGCGCACGTTTCATGCTCAGGGCGTGGGTTCAAACCCCAGCGCTGCCACTTTTCATATTTTTCACTTTTTTCTCTCTTTTTTGTTCCGACAAGCAGCGCTTGGGCCTCCAATGTTGGGCTTTCCATTTTTGCTCCATTTTCACCCCCTGCCTACATTTGCATACTGGCCCAAATTTCTTTTTTATTTTAATACATTTTATTTTCTTTTTCTAATTTTATTTTATTTCATTTTTATTTATTATCTATTATTTTATTTTATTTTTTTTATTAATAAAAAATCCAAAAATATTTTATTTATTATTTATACATTTATATTTTAATTTCTTTATAAAACAGAAAAAGACAAAAAAAAACATTTTCTTTACAAATTAATTTCGTTTTTTTCTTGAATATTTGATAATTAGATTTAGGTTTAATTATTTTTATTTTTCATTTAAAATTAATTTAGAATTTAGGTTTCTTTTAATTAATTAATTTTCATATTATTTTCATTAACTTAAAACCTTTTCATAAAAACCCTAAAAAATGTTTCATACTGTGATCGGTGGGAACGAGAACTGACTGTTTTTGGAATACTGGTTCGCGTTTGCGTTTGTTTTTGCAAAGTGTCGCGGTAAGCAAGAGTCGCCACCGTCTTTTATTTTATCCAACAAGGGAAAGGACAAAAGCACAGAAAAATTCCTTTTCGAGATGTTTCTCGGGTTCGGGAGGTAGATTATAGAAAGGGAAGGTGTTAGCACCCTTTCTATCCGTGGTTATCCACGGGCTCTTAGGTACTTGCTCACTATGTTTTCAAAAGGTTTGCTTTTCTTTGTGATTGTGGGTTTTGAAAAGAGTTTTGTTGGAAACTTCATTTTAACTCTTGCTTCTGTCCTCAAGAGTGTATGAAGTGTTTTTGAAAACTTTGTTCGAAAAGTGTAAGTGTGAAAAGTTTTTGTTTTGTTTTTTAAAAGAGAGCAAGTACTTAAGAACCTCTACCTACTCAAAAAGGAATTTAATTGTGCAAATGTCCTTTAGACAGTACTATCCTACTATTGAGGAGTAGGTAGCACCGTCGTTGGAGTTTTCGGGTCAATTCGATTTTAAGGACGTGTGGTCACTAAAGCAACGTTAGGACGCTTTAGTGGTAATCCTAATGTCTTAGATCATTTTTATCGAGGCGACCATTTCGAGGCAACTTATGATCTTGGGACAAAGAACGACCTCTAAAACATCATGTACTTAATTACAACGTTCGAGGCAACCAAGTGAGGTGTACCCTAGGAGTGGCAGCTGCAAGTGTGTCAATTTTCAGTTTATGTTATCTTTGTACACGTTATGGTGAGTTGTGGTTGATTTTAAATTAAGATAGATCTTGCCATGCAATCCTAGTTAGCATACATCTAAACAGTTAATATATGTACAGGAATTTAAAGTGCGGAAATTATAAATCCTACGCTATTACAAAGCTTCGGGGAGGGGGATTATTTACATGTCCAAAAATTGGGGGAATAAAGGCAATAAAGTAAAAGTTTAAGCTAAACTATTACAAACCAGTAAGCAGTTACAATAAAATAGACACGCGTAAAACAAGGAAAAGAGGCGTCTAAGAAATTTCTAAATAAATAAGAAAATCTTTTTTTGTTGTTTTTGGTTAAGAAAATATTTGAATTAAATAATCATAGGTCTAGTTTATTTTAAATTGATAAAATGAAGTTAAAATAATTAATTAATTTGTTTACAAAATTAATTTGAATAAAAAAACTAACCTAATGTTTTTTGTGATTTTTTTGACTTAAAGTTAATTTAAATGATAAGGTCAATAAAGAAATAACGAAAACAAAAAATAAAAATACAAAGGGCATCCTTCGATCCACGGAAAAAGGGAGTTTCGACCCAGGGAGGGAAATGGTCCTTTCGATTGGGCCAGACAGTAAGGCGTGAGTAGCCTTCGATCCAGGGAAGAGGATTGTCTTTCTATCATGGAGGTCATGGCTTTCGATCCAGGAATGAGATGCCTCCTTCGATCCAACATGCTAATGGGTTCGATCCAGAGAAGGGCTCTCCTTCGATCTGGGCTGTTATACCTGTAAAAGTATGTGAGCGAAATAAAATGCAGGGCCTGGGTATTGAACCTCAGGCCCTTCGATCCTGCACTTGTTGGGGTCTCTTCAGGCTAAATCTGCAGCAAATGTTAGCACACGAAAAACATGACCTGGGTGCCAAACCCAGGCCCTTTGATCCTGTCTAGGATGGCAAATCGAAAGTAACAACAAGTAATGATATGTTATGCAAAAAACAAGGTTGGATAATTTACCCTTTCTTACCAGCAGACTGGACTTTTAATATGGGCGTTTGCTGGATGTAGGCACCTTCGATCTGGGCACTTTCTGGATGCAGGCACTTTCGATCTGGGCTTCTGGGCGTGGGCACCTTTGATCTGAAGGACTTCTTTGGCTCTTTGAGGCAATTTTTCTGTGTGTTCTCCTGCAGAGTTTTGTGTGTTTCGTTCTATGATTTTCCTCTGATTTTCGTGTCCTTGTAATGTGCCACTGGCCTCTGTATTTATAGGGGTGTGAGGGTGCAGTAATGGCAAGAGACAGCCATTTAAACAGGCCACTAAATGCCATGAGACAAGAAACGGACACATTAAATAATTTCCTTTTTTGAAACATTTGTGTCTCTTGAATGAACCTGGACGCTATTGACTTGAGTGCCCTCTTGATGACCTCCTTCGAATGGGCTGATGGCACCCTTCGAATGCTCCCTTTCGAATGGGCTGATGACCTCCTTCGAATGCTTTTCGAAAGCTTCTTCGAATGGAACCTTTGAATGCCTCTTCGAATGGACCTTTTGGAATTCCAATTGAAGGACATTGTTATAATGCCAATCGAAATACTTGTCCATAATGCCAATCGAAAGGCTCCTTCATAATGCCAATCGAAATGCTTCTTCAGAGTGCCAATCGAAATGCTCCTTCAGAATGCCAATCGAAGTGCTCCTTCAGAATGCCAATCGAAATGCTTAAAGTAACACTCAAAAATTTTCTTTTTCCTTAGGCAAGGGTTTATGATCAACCATGCAGGGGGGAGACTTTGGAAAACATGAGAGGGCAAATTTTGGGGTGCAACAGTTGCCCCTGTTCAATTTTCTTAAACCTGAGGATATAGATTGGCTTTCGAGCCTTTCGTGATCCGAGGGTGGAAGATAATTGAACACTAGAGTGCCCAGAAATTTGCACTCGCATGGTGTAGTATCAGCATTGTGATGTCGGGAATGGGCTTACAGATGCCATTTGGAGATTGTTAGTATGAGGATGGGCTTATAGATGCCATATGCAGGAGTGTCGATCGCATAAGAGATTCCTTAGCGAGAACTTGCATACCTGTTGTTGTAGAAGATTCCACTGGGGAAGTCTGACTTTATTGAGATTTAGGAACCCGCCTGTACTTCAACTGAAAGAATGCTTCAGTTGAGTTTTAAGAACCTGTTCATAATTCAACTGGGGGGAAACATCTTCATCAAGATCTAGGAACTATCTCGTGCTCAATGGAGTAAACCGTTGAGGTTATAGAACTTGTCCACACTATGACGGAGGGAAGTGTGATGTTTTAGCTGGGAAAATAAATCCCGGAGCTGCTGGAGAATAGAGTTGAGTCTGGATGATTGTCAGAATTGCATCTGCATCTAGAGCGTATCTGAAATGTATTTGAATGAGTGACAGAATGACATCTGAATCTGGAACGTATCTGGACTGTAATTTGAATGAGTGACAGAATGACATCTGAATCTGGATCGCATCTGGACTGTAGTTTGAATGAGTGACAGAATGACATCCGAATCTGGATCGTATCTAGACTGTAGTTTGAATGAGTCTGGGATAAGTATCAGAATGTCAGCCATATCTGGATCGCATCTGAACAGTCTCTAGAAGGAATCTGGAATAAGTATCAGAATGTCAGCCATATCTGGGTCGCATCTGAACTATCTCTAGAAGGAATCTGGAATAAGTATCAGAATGTCATCCCTATCTGGGTCGCATCTGAACTATCTCTAGAAGGAATCTGGAATAAGTATCAGAATGTCAGCCATATCTGGGTCGCATCTGAACTATCTCTAGAAGGAATCTGGAATAAGTATCAGAATGTCAGCCATATCTGGGTCGCATCTGAACTATCTCTAGAAGGAATCTGGAATAAGTATCAGAATGTCAGCCATATCTGGGTCGCATCTGAACTATCTCTAGAAGGAATCTGGAATAAGTATCAGAATGTCAGCCATATCTGGATCGCATCTGAACGGTCTCTAGAAGGAATCTGGAATAAGTGTCAGAATGTCAGCCATATTTGGGTCGCATCTGAACTATCTCTAGAAGGAATCTGGAATAAGTATCAGAATGTCATCCCTATCTGAGTCGCATCTGAACTATCTCTAGAAGGAATCTGGAATAAGTATCAGAATGTCATCCATATCTGGGTCGCATCTGAACTATCTCTAGAAGGAATCTGGAATAAGTATCAGAATGTCAGCCATATCTGGGTCGCATCTGAACTATCTCTAGAAGGAATCTGGAATAAGTATCAGAATGTCAGCCATATCTGGGTCGCATCTGAACTATCTCTAGAAGGAATCTGGAATAAGTATCAGAATGTCATCCCTATCTGGGTCGCATCTGAACTATCTCTAGAAGGAATCTGGAATAAGTGTCAGAATGTCAGCCATATCTGGGTCGCATCTGAACTATCTCTAGAAGGAATCTGGAATAAGTATCAGAATGTCAGCCATATCCGGGTCGCATCTGAACTATCTCTAGAAGGAATCTGGAATAAGTATCAGAATGTCCGCCATATCTGGGTCGCATCTGAACTATCTCTAGAAGGAATCTGGAATAAGTATCAGAATGTCAGCCATATCTGGGTCGCATCTGAACTATCTCTAGAAGGAATCTGGAATAAGTATCAGAATGTCAACCATATCTGGGTCGCATCTGAACTATCTCTAGAAGGAGTCTGGAATAAGTATCAGAATGTCAGCCATATCTGGGTCGCATCTGAACTGTCTCTAGAAGGAATCTGGAATAAGTATCAGAATGTCAGCCATATCTGGGTCGCATCTGAACTATCTCTAGAAGGAATCTGGAATAAGTATTAGAATGTCAGCCATATCTGGGTCGCATCTGAACTATCTCCAGAAGGAATCTGGAATAAGTATCAGAATGTCAGCCATATTTGGGTCGCATCTGAACTATCTTTAGAAGGAATCTGGAATAAGTATCAGAATGTCAGCCATATCTGGGTCGCATCTGAACTATCTCTAGAAGGAATCTGGAATAAGTATCAGAATGTCAGCCATATCTGGGTCGCATCTGAACTATCTCTAGAAGGAATCTGAAATAAGTATCAGAATGTCAGCCATATCTGGGTCGCATCTGAACTATCTCTAGAAGGAATCTGGAATAAGTATCAGAATGTCAGCCATATATGGGTCGCATCTGAACTATCTCTAGAAGGAATCTGGAATAAGTATCAAAATGTCAGCCATATCTGGGTCGCATCTGAACTATCTTTAGAAGGAATCTGGAATAAGTATCAGAATGTCAGCCATATCTGGGTCACATCTGAACTATCTCTAGAAGGAATCTAGAATAAGTATCAGAATGTCAGCCATATCTGGGTCGCATCTGAACTATCTCTAGAAGGAATCTGGAATAAGTATCAGAATGTCAGCCATATCTGGGTCGCATCTGAACTATCTCTAGAAGGAATCTGGAATAAGCATCAGAATGTCAGCCATATCTGGGTCGCATCTGAACTATCTCTAGAAGGAATCTGGAATAAGTATCAGAATGTCAGCCATATCTGGGTCGCATCTGAACTATCTCTAGAAGGAATCTGGAATAAGTATCAGAATTTCAGCCATATCTGGGTCGCATCTGAACTATCTCTAGAAGGAATATGGAATAAGTATCAGAATGTCAGCCATATTTGGGTCGCATCTGAACTATCTCTAGAAGGAATCTCAGAAGATGAGGATCTTTGCATGTTGATTGATCTTTCCTGAAAAGGTAAAGAGTTAGTTGTATGCAATGTCATGATGTATGCATTGTCATGATGTATGCATTGTGTAATGATGTTCTCAAAGTAAAATGAGATTTGTGTCATATGTATTTTGTATGCATATGTTATGAATGTTGTTGAAGTGCAATTTTGTCTTGGACTTTGCTCAAAATGTTTCCACCGGGGATCCCTGCTTTGTTGTTTGAGGAGAACTCCGCTGGGGGATATTGAAAACTCTGTGGGGAGTATGTTTATTTCTGCTTTGGAAAAGAGTTTAGGAGTCTTAGTCGTCCGTTGCTCTACTGGGGAGTCGAAGTTGAACTGATATCTGGTCGGGTCCAGGTTTCGCAGTAACCTGCTGGGGATTTTAATGATGAACTCCGCTGGGGATAGAAAGAACTTCGTTGGGGATGATCTTTCAGTTGCAACTTGCTGAGGATAACCCATCTAGACTCTTGTGAGGATAACCTTCTGAATTTGGCTGAGGAGACTTATTTGTGCTTCGCAGGGGACAAGCTTCCAGAGTCTACTGGGGAAGAGGAGTTGTGGTCCTTTGATTTGTAGTAGTCGGAGAGGCAAACTCAAGCTGGGGAGTCCTGGTGTTGTTGGGGAAATAAACCCTGTCGTCAGTCCGCTAGAGAGGTGACATCTTCATTGGGGGAAGTCCTCGAGGATTCTTGAAGTTGATTCAGCTGGGGAAAGGTTTTCAGAGATTAAACCCTTGTTGGGATATCATCCTATGAGAAGGATTTTGGGGAGATCTGTCATTTCCCCTAGTAGCAAATGTTTGTGACACTGCCAGGAAATATTTGACTGTACGTAACCCTTTGCTGAGATTGGCGTTCAATGCCCCAAGTGAACGGAGATGGAGACTTGCCCCTGGTTACTCTGCACTTCTTCAGAGATTTCCTGGAATCTTGACTGGGCTGCCCCAGGTGTGCTGGATAGTGACATGTCATGCCCCCTTGTTTATAGGATATTTGCCAATGGAAGCGTCATCCTTTTTGAAGTGATTTTGTTCACTGAGAGGGCTTTCGTTCATCGGATATTCGTTGTGTGAATTTCTCCGCTGTCAAACAAATAGCCAAATGCAAACAGTGATATTCAAATAATGCAAAGTTTATGCTTGTCTCGAAGTTTTAAAAAGTGCGTTTTTTTAGCAGAAAACTTTTTTTTTTATAAGACAAATTCGACACAAGATTTAGGGCGAAGCCTTACAGGAGTCAGGATACCTTTTGTAACAGTATGCTTTTGAACTAACCCATACTACAGTTAGGACTTTTGAAGGGTTGTAACGTGGCTTGGTTCAGGGTTTAAGAAACAAAGGATAAAGGCTCAAAGTATATTTGTACCCACCCGCTCTTCGTGATGTTCTTCAATCCTAAACTCAGTTAATTGTGCATTTGAACTCCAAATGAGTCTGGAACGACATTTTTGGTGATGGTTCACACCAGTTGAATTTGTTGGAAGGCAGTCATTTTTGCAACATTTTTCATGTTGTTGAGGATTTTTAGCGACCTCGTTCTTTTGATTTACTATCCCTAACTTTTGCCTGACTGTTCCTGTTTTCGAGATTACAGTCAGCGGGATGCCCCAGCTTTCTTAAGCCTTCTTTATAGGTTTTGGCTCAGTGGGCTTTTTTTCTTTTGAGAGATTGACTGCCTATGAGATAAGGAACCACCACTGTCTTTTGATTCTAGAGGAATGCTTTTGATGTCGTTCGTTGTATTATGAACTGAGAGTTTTGCGACTTCAATGCATATCTTTTGAATTAACTGAGAGACTACCCTGCCCCAGGTTTAAATCAAAGGTTTCAATTTGTTTAAAAACAGGAAACTCCTACTTCTTTGGCTCGAAGGGGTTGACTAGGGATTATCTTCCTTATAACTCCAGTGTTTAGGATTTGAAAGAAATGCCTGTACATCGTTAGCAAGGTCTGTCCAAAAGCATATTGTATGAGATTATGGCATTGTTTCGTCATCCTCCCTCTAAAGGCTTGTAACTTTTAGCAAGAGTTGAATGTCATAAAGTGAGTAAAAAGCATAGTAATGAAAATGATGAATTCAAGACAAACATATGCAATGCATTTAATGAAATAGAGTTTGACATTAATAGATAATTGTTTGAGTAACAAAGAGATTACAACTTGAAAATTCAAATGAAACAAAGACATTCTCAATGATTTGTCATAGGAGCAGTGATTATGTTTGGAGTCTCCGGAGGGTCAAACTTGATCTCCTTGGCATCAATCATGTCTTGGACCTTGTTCTTCAGAGCCCAACAGTTGTTCGTGTCATGTCCTGGACTGTCAGAGTGGTATGCACACCTTTCATTGGGATGGTAGGTAGGAGCAGAAGTATTTGGGTTCCGGAGAGGAGCCTTTAACATAATCAGCTCTGCCTCCAACAGGCTTTGTAGCGCTTGACCCAGTGACATGTTGATCTTAGTGAATTGTCTTTTAGGCGCGACCTCTTTACGCTGATGCCCCTGTCTTTGTTGAGCAGGCGTAGGATTAGAGAACAAGATTTCTCCTACGTATTGGTCATGACGACCCTTTTGACCATACACAGCGTTGGACTCTTTCTTCCCATTGTAGGGCTTTTTCTGAGCATCAGAAGGTGTTTCTTCTTGAATCTTCCCACTTTGGATGCCAGCTTCGACCCTTTTGCCGGTCAGTATTAGCTCGGTGAATCCAGCTGAAGAGCTCCCGATCAAGTGTTTGAAATAGGGACCAGACAAAGTCCCAAGAAACATGTCCACCAACTCCCTATCAGACAGAGGAGGTTGGACTCTTCCAGCAAGATCTCTCCACTTCTGAGTGTAGTCCTTAAAGCCTTCGCATGTACCCATAGTCATACCCTGAAGCTGCGTACGCGTGGGAGAAAGGTCGGCATTATACTGGTATTGCTTGTAAAAAGCAGCAGCAAGGTCCTCCCAGTTGCGGATGTTAGCTCCTTCCAGTTGACAGAACCATTCAAGTTGAGTCCCTGAGAGACTGTCTTGAAAGAAATGGATCCACAAGTTCTTATCAGCAGTGTAAGGTTGGATCTTCCTCACATATGACCGGAGGTGCAGCTTGGGACAGGAAGCTCCGTCATACTTGGCAAAGGCGGGTGCCTTGAATTTATGGGGAATCACTACCCCAGAGGATAGACCTAGATCTCCGAAGTCCAGACCGGGCACCTTCTGTATTTCCATGGCGTTTAAACGGTCTTCCAGTTGTTTGTACTTATCCTCAGCAGGAGGATACTGTTCTTTATCATAGTCCGTCTCGTTGTCGGAGACCAAAGCGCTAGGGGCCCTCCTTTCTTGTGGACTATCCTTCCCTTCAGATGGGGTAGTCAGATCAACTTCGTTCTGTAGCCCGTTTCCAAACCTGTGTCCAGTGTTGAACAGAACGGTCCTCTTCTTCTTCTTCTTCCTCTCTTTCAGAATCAGGGTCTTCAGGTCCTGCTGACCCTTAGCTAGATTCATGACCAGCTCTTGAAATTGGGCGTTCTGGGCCTGGAGGGCCTTGATAGCTTGCTCAGTGGAAGGTTCAGCAGACATGATGATTGCTGAAATGGACAGCGAATAAGATGAGAAACCTGTACTGGGAGACCTGTTATGCAATGATATGTATGATATACGTATGAAATGTTTTCAAGGATCTCGCGGGGTAAACAAGAAACTGTTAGAATTTGAATCTTGTAGCTTTGATTGAAGGAACTTCATGTCGTTGAGAGTCCTTCTTCAAGAGTCAGGCTCACCATATCGAGTGGGTCATATCCCCTGACTCAAGTTTATCGTGTTTTGATTTCTAGACAACCTTGGCTAGAGGAAAATAAATCCCCTTTGCCCCTTGCTAGACTTTTGATGTACCATAACCTGCATCACAGACCCTTGAGATCCTTGAAATCGTTAAGGAAATGTTAAGGTATGATGTTATGATGTATATGTTATGCGTTTAAGCAAAAAGTGAGGTGATGTAAGTGAGCCCTGCAATAAATCTAATTTGTTGGATAAGGACTGTAAACAAAACCTGCAAGGAACCCCTATTGTCAGATAACAAGTAGTTCAAGTTTGAAGGCACACGAGTCACACATATAGCCTTAAGTTTAGGCTGGCATAGAGTTTAGGCATTACCCTCTTTCAGTTTAGTTGGTTTAAACATGTCCTAAAAAAAATAGTAACCGGGTTCTAGAGGATCTCAATATCACTGACTATCCTCAATCGATCATAATTCCAGCTTAGCAACCTTTTCTTGCGGCCGGAACCATCACGAGAGTTTAGTCTCAATGAGTGTAGCATACTGCTACTGTTCTATGGACAAGTTGGTCAATTTAAGGTTCTAAGGTCAGTTGGTGCTTAATGACTCCTCAGAAAACCCATATTCTCCTCGTTTCAACATAAGGGATATCGGTACAGACTAAGGTGCCACACCAGCGTAGCTACTGCTTCATCTGTGTCGGTCTACGCTGGACAGATCCCTCACAGTTTACTGCTACTTACCTAAAAAGGGTACCCCAGATCCGGGTTAGGATCTATAGAACTCCGATACAAACCCATAAAATTTAAAGCATACAAAGCATACAATTGAGAACACAAGTGATCTAATCCTAAGGTACACCTCACTTAATAAGT
The DNA here is from genome assembly GCA_948472305.1 of Vicia faba. Taxonomy (NCBI): domain Eukaryota; kingdom Viridiplantae; phylum Streptophyta; class Magnoliopsida; order Fabales; family Fabaceae; genus Vicia; species Vicia faba. Next base: position 362,424,042 of record OX451738.1, read on the forward strand.
CCCCAGCAGAGTCGCCAGTTCTGTGATCGGTGGGAACGAGAATTGACTATTTTTGGAATGCTGGTTCGCGTTTGCGTTTGTTTTTGCAAAGTGTCACGGTAAGCAAGAGTCGCCACCGTCTTTTATTTTATCCAACAAGGGAAAGGACAAAAGCACAGAAAAATTCCTTTTCGAGATGTTTCTCGGGTTCGGGAGGTAGATTATAGAAAGGGAAGGTGTTAGCACCCTTTCTATCCGTGGTTATCCACGGGCTCTTAGGTACTTGCTCACTATATTTTCAAAAGGTTTTCTTTTCTTTGTGATTGTGGGTTTTGAAAAGAGTTTTGTTGGAAACTTCATTTTAACTCTTGCTTCTGTCCTCAAGAGTGTATGAAGTGTTTTTGAAAACTTTGTTCGAAAAGTGTAAGTGTGAAAAGTTTTTGTTTTGTTTTTTAAAAGAGAGCAAGTACTTAAGAACCTCTACCTACTCAAAAAGGAATTTAATTGTGCAAATGTCCTTTAGACAGTACTATCCTACTATTGAGGAGTAGGTAGCACCGTCGTTGGAGTTTTCGGGTCAATTTGATTTTAGGGACGTGTGGTCACTAAAGCAACGTTAGGACGCTTTAATGGTAATCCTAATGTCTTAGATCATTTTTATCGAGGTGACCATTTCGAGGCAACTTATGATCTTGGGACAAAGAACGACCTCTAAAACATCCTATACTTAATGACCACGTTCGAGGCAACTAAGTGAGGTGTACCCTAGGAGTGGCATCTGCAAGTGTGTTAATTTTCAGTTTATGTTATCTTTGTACATGTTATGATGAGTTGTGGTTGATTTTAAATTAAGATAGATCTTGCCATGCAATCCTAGTTAGCATACATCTAAACAGTTAATATATATACAGGAATTTAAAGTGCGGAAATTGTAAATCCTACGCTATTACAAAGCTTCGGGGAGGGGGATTATTTACATGTCCAAAAATTGGGGGAATAAAGGCAATAAAGTAAAAGTTTAAGCTAAACTATTACAAACCAGTAAGCAGTTACAATAAAATAGACACGCGTAAAACAAGGAAAAGAGGCGTCTAAGAAATTTCTAAATAAATAAGAAAATCTTTTTTTGTTGTTTTTGGTTAAGAAAATATTTGAATTAAATAATCCTAGCTCTAGTTTATTTTAAATTGATAAAATGAAGTTAAAATAATTAATTAATTTGTTTACAAAATTAATTTGAATAAAAAAACTAACCTAATGTTTTTTGTGATTTTTTTGACTTAAAGTTAATTTAAATGATAAGGTCAATAAAGAAATAACGAAAACAAAAAATAAAAATACAAAGGGCATCCTTCGATCCAGGGAAAAAGGGAGTTTCGACCCAGGGAGGGAAATGGTCCTTTCGATTGGGCCAGACAGTAAGGCGTGAGTAGCCTTCGATCCAGGGAAAAGGATTGTCTTTCGATCATGGAGGTCATGGCTTTCGATCCAGGAATGAGATGCCTCCTTTGATCCAGCATGCTAATGGGTTTGATCCAGAGAAGGGCTCTCCTTCGATCTGGGCTGTTATACCTGCAAAAGTATGTGAGCGAAATAAAATGTAGGGCCTGGGTATTGAACCCCAGGCCCTTCGATCCTGCACTTGTTGGGGTCTCTTTAGGCTAAATCTGCAGCAAATGTTAGCACACGAAAAACATGACCTGGGTGCCAAACCCAGGCCCTTTGATCCTGTCTAGGATGGAAAATCGAAAGTAACAACAAGTAATGATATGTTATGCAAAAAACAAGGTTGGATAATTTACCCTTTCTTACCAGCAGATTGGACTTTTAATTTGGGCGTTTGCTGGATGTAGGCACCTTCGATCTGGGCACTTCCTGGATGCAGGCACTTTCGATCTGGGCTTCTGGGCGTGGGCACCTTTGATCTGAAGGACTGCTTTGGCTCTTTGAGGCAATTTTTCTGTGTGTTCTCCTACAGAGTTTTGTGTGTTTCGTTCTATGATTTTCCTCTGATTTTCGTGTCCTTGTAATGTGCCACTGGCCTCTGTATTTATAGGGGTGTGAGGGTGCAGTAATGGCAAGAGACAGCCATTTAAACAGGCCACTAAATGCCATGAGACAAGAAACGGACACATTAAATAATTTCCTTTTTTGAAACATTTGTGTCTCTTGAATGAACTTGGACGCTTTTGACTTAAGTGCCCTCTTGATGACCTCCTTCGAATGGGCTGATGGCACCCTTCGAATGCTCCCTTTCGAATGGGCTGATGACCTCCTTCGAATGCTTTTCGAAAGCTTCTTCGAATGGACCCTTTGAATTCCTCTTCGAATGGACCTTTTGGAATTCCAATCGAAGGACACTGTTATAATGCCAATCGAAATACTTGTCCATAATGCCAATCGAAAGGCTCCTTCATAATGCCAATCGAAATGCTTCTTCAGAGTGCCAATCAAAATGCTCCTTCAGAATGCCAATCGAAGTGCTCCTTCAGAATGCCAATCGAAATGCTTAAAGCAACACTCAAAAATTTTCTTTTTCCTTAGGCAAGGGTTTGTGATCAACCATGCAGGGGGAAGACTTTGGAAAACATGAGAGGGAAAATTTTGGGGTGCAACACATACTTAATTTCTTTCTTAATTAGTTTAAGTTTAATTTTATTTATTTTTAATTAATCATTTTCCTTGATTAGGTCAAGACTAAACCCTTTCACAAAAACCAAACAAAAATCATTTCTTTTTCCATTTACATTTGTATATTATATTTTCAATTCTTGTACATTATTCAATATGGTTGTAATAGATAATTAGGTTTAATTTTCTTGCAATCCCCATTTGTAAATTTGTACACCCCCTCCCCTAATGATGTAATAGCGTAGTAATTTTACTTTCCGCAATTTATCGCTTTAACATAAATGTTAGTAATTAGGGTTTATATGGTAAGGCTAAAATCAACAATTATTAAACCCTAATTCAAGATAAACAATGCATGTAAATAAAACACACTTGCAACCCTAGGGGTAATTCCACGTGTTTCCTTACAAAAATGGTCATGTTATGCATGTGGGATGTCTTAGCCAAAACAATCAAAAATACAAGATCATAGTCCCTTGATGACGCTATCAATGTTGCCTTTCAAAATGATATTAGTCCCTCAAAGAGAAATGCTAAGATATCTCACAACATTGATATCATGAATATACGATGACTCACGCCTGTCCCTTTACATCCAAAGATAAGGATTCTTACCAATCAATGGTAATATAGAAATATCAAAGGAAAGGAAGAAATGAACAAAAGACTTTTGAGTAGGTAGATTGTTCCTAGTTGCTCGCTCATTTTCAAATCAAATATCCTTGCTTATTTTCAAAACAAACACCAACACTTTCAGAACAAACACTTTCCAAACATGAAATATTTTCAAAAAGTCCAACACTTTGTATACGTTCTTACGAACGAGAACTATTACAAAGTTTGCTTAAAATAAGGCGCATTTTCAAAATACTTTCAAAAACCACACAAAGCACATTTTCAAACAAAAGCAAGTGATCTAGAAAGGAACTAAGAGCCCATAGATAACTATGGATGAAAATGGATCTAACACCTTCCATTTTCATAATCTACCCCCCGAACTCAAGAAATAATCTCAAAGGTATTTCCTGTTCTTTTCAGCCTTTCCTTTTGGATAAAAGAAAAGTCGGTGGCGACTCTTGCTAACCGCAACAATTGCGATCAAATGCAAAACACTCAAGTCAGTTCTCCCACTGTATCACAATTTGGTTAGAGGAAAATAAATCCTCTTGCCCCTTGATAGACGTCTGGTTTATCATGACCCTGTATCACAGGCCCTTGAGATCCTTGAAATGGTTATTGAAAATGATATGGTATGATGTTAAGATGTTATGTAAAGGTGAATAAAGCAAACAAGTCTTTATGTACAAATAATCATATACAAGCAAAGCAGACAAGTCCTTAGGTTTAGGCTTGCATGGAGTTTTATAGGTAAGTACCCTCTTGAAGTTTAGTTGGCTCAACCTGTCCTAGAAAGTAACCGGGTTCTAGGGGATCTCAATATCACTGACCTTTCTTTTAGGCATTGTCTCAGCATATTCAATATTTTCTTGCGGACGAGATATCCCAAAAGTACTATCTCAATGAGTGTAGTATCAAGTATCAACCAATCTTCATATTTACACCAAAGTCGGCAATCTCATTACTTCCTAATGGCCAAGTTGTTCAATTAAGGTTCTACGGTCAGTTAGTGCTTTAAGACACCGCTCAACAGTCACGTATTCTCCTCGATTCAACACAAGGGATACTGGTACCAACAAATACGTCACACTAACATATCCATTGCTTCAACCATATTGGTTTATGCCATACAGTTCCCACAATCTATTGCTACTTACTTAAAAGGTGCCCCAGATCCGGGTGGAGGATCAATACAAACCCAAACAAGGACCCAAAATATAAAGCAAGCAAGTCAAACAATGAAAGCAAGTAAATGTGATCTAGCTCTAAGATAACCCCACTTTTAATTTAATCCCAGCAGAGTCGCCAGTTCTGTAATACGGTGGGAGAATTGACTTGGGTGTTTTGTGTTTGATTGCAATTGTTGCGGATAGAAAGAGTCGCCACCGGATTTTCTTTTATCCAATAAAGGAAAGGGTGAAAAGAACAGGAAAGACCTTTGATATGTTTTCTTGAGTTCGGGGGGTAGGTTATGAAAATGGAAGGTGTTAGCACCCCTTTCATCCGTAGTTATCTACGGGCTCTTAGTTGCTTGCTAGATCACTTGCTTTATTTTGAAAATGTGTTTTGTGATGGGTGAAAGTTTGAAAATATTTTGAAAACTCGTTTGTTTCGGAAAACATTGTAATGATTCTTGTCTCTATAAGAATGCATACAAAGTGTTGGTTTTGAAAATAGTTCAAAGAGATGTTTATTTTTGAAGATGTTTTGAAAGTGTAAGTGTGGAAATAGTTTTTGTTCTGTGAGCAAGCATCTATGAGCATCCTACCTACTCAAAAGGTCTTTGTTCTTTTCCTCCTCCTTTAGATGTTGCTATCTTACCATTGATTTGGTAAGAATCCCCATCATTGGATGTGAAGGGACGGGTGTGGGTTAATTGTATAGTCATAGAAGGCAACTTATGAGACGTTTTAGCAATTTTCATAAGGGACTAGATCATTTACCAAAGGAAACATCGAGGGACATCGAGGGACTGTGATCTTTTTATCGAGGGTCTTTGCTAAAACGCCCATATTCGAGGGACATGACTATTCTCCAAGGCAACAAGTGAGATTACCCTAGAGGTGCATGTGTGTGAATAGTGTGTTTAATTGCATGCATTTTTGTCTTTGATTAGGGTTGTCTACTTTGAAGAAGTGAAAAACACAAGAAGGGGGGGTTGAATTAAAAACTTGAAATCAAATGTGCAATGACACAATATTTTTATCCTGGTTCGTTTGATCTCAAACTACTTCAGTCCCCCCGTCAAGGTGATTTCGCCTCTCTCCAACGAGGTCTTAATCCACTAATCACAAATAGATTACAATCACTGCTTTGACAACTGTCAAAGTCCTCTTGAGTACAACCACAATCCGGTTAATCTCAAGGAACAACTGTCTTAATCAAAGATACAAGAATTTTATGTAGATGTTTTTCGTTACAAAAACAGTTATCACAACTGTGATAATTTACACAATTTTAGAGCGTAGAAAGTAAGTGTGTAAGCTTGCAGTGTTTTTAATTGTATTGCAGTAGCGTAGGAAAAATCATAAACGATTTGATCACTTAGCTTGTTTATATGGGCAATGGAATCTTGTTCATCATTAAGCGTGATAATGGTCATTTAAGGAGTTTCCATATTGAGAAGATCTTGTCTGAGTGAAGCCGTTGTAATTGATGTTGTCTTGATTAAATAGTAATGCTTCAGAATCTTACATCCTTGCCTACTGCTGATGCTTCAGAACATTTGATGACTTAGATTATAATCTGTTGTACCCCAAAATTTTCCCTCCCATATTCCTCAAAACATTGCAAGAAAGATCCTCAAGTTGCTCAAGGTAGTCCAAGGGTTGGCCAGACAAGCTCTCTCCTAAGGCAGTCTACCCCAAATTAGGGTTTTATGTTGCACCAAGATCCTTGAGTCCAAGTGACCCCAAGTGCTCACCAATTTCCTAATATTTTCTCAAGATCATCCATGTCAAGTTTCAAGCCTTGCAGAGGAAGTTTGCCCAGTCAATTGCTCAAAGGTCCAAAAATCGACTATGCTAGGGCAAAAGTCAACTTTGACCTACATACAGTCAAATTTCAAGATTTTTTGTCAACATACTCATTTTGAAGTATATTTCATCATTTTATCAAGGTTTGATCATGATTCATCAAGGATTGCTCACAATTCATCAAGACTCAAAAGTTGCTAAATTAGGGTTTTGTAGGAAAAGTCAACTCAACTTTGACCAAGCATAACTTTCTCATACTTTATGAGAAATGACCCATCCAGAGCTCATTTTGAATATGATGCAATTACCTACAATCCATCTTCATCTCCCAAGTTCAAAATATGCACTCACAAGAAGTTATGAATTTGGACATTATAGGTCATTTTTGAAAGTCAACAAAAACACCTTTTTTGTCAAAGCTTCTAACTTGAGCATGGAATATCAAAATAATATGAGACAAAAAGGGTTGATTAGAGGATATCTCAATCTCTCTAAAAAGTCCAAGAACACCTCCAAAGATTCAAAATTGAGGAAGTTATGCATTGTTGAAGTTGGACTTTTTTGCAAAATTGCCAAAAGTCAACTATCCCCAAAACTTCAACTTTTGCCAAATGGGCCCATTCTTTTTCACTTGTTTTTAGTTGGCATTGTAGACCACGTGCTCCAGCCTTGGCCATGTGTCCATATCATATTTTTATTAATTATTTTGATTTTTATTTGAATTAATTTGATTTAAATCAAATAAAATCCAAAGCATTGATAACAAAGTATTTTTTGGTTGTTTCACGCTCTAATTATAGCTAGCAATGCAATCAAACTCCTATCAAGGTAATTGTGCACAAGGAGATTGGATTTAGGCCAAATTTGGAAGTTGGTTAAAGGGAATCAAATCAAATATCAAAATCATCAATGGAGGAGGATTTGGACAAAACTTGCAACCCTAATACATTGTGCAATACATAAGGGTCGTGTGCAGACCAAAAGGAGGGTTAGAGGTCAAATGGAGCGCAAGAACAAAATTTGCAAAAACACCAAAAAAGTGTGGGATCGAAATCAAGTCTAGAGGCAGTTTCAAGGCTTGGTGTTGGTCTCAATCTCTTCCTGGCAATCTCTACAAGCGAAAGCAAGCAAAACCACGTGTTTTCAGACCCCCCCAGTGCACTGTAAGTCATCCACGGATTCACTATATTCTTGAAATCGAAAAGCTTTATTCTTGCATCCATTGTGTAAAATAATTGCATATTCTGAATCACCATATCATTTGCAAGCTTTTCACAATAACCAATTTCATTTATACGACATGTATCACGGATCACCATTGTAGGGTTTTCTAGGTTTTTTTTAGGGATTTTTGTTACAGGAATAATTGGCTTTCGTGAAGGGTATTATCTTGTTCAGGGGAACAAGACAAGCTCAACCATGGCGCCAGTTTCCATTTATATTGTCTGTGGAAGAACTTAGAATGAAGCCACGATTTTAGCTGCGGATAAAATCCGCGGGTAAAAGTTACAGTTTTTGGAGGACAAGGACGAAGGCGTGTCGCTTCCCCATTTGTCCATTCAAATATTTGCGCGCATTTTTATTGTTTTTCCAATATTTCTATTGTTTCATATATTATCTTCAGTGCTTGATTAACATACAACAAAGCAACGCAGCCCAGTTGGTCACCGGGTGTACATTCAAAGTGTTAGTGGCTGGAGGTCAGGGGTTCGATCCCTGCCTCCAGCAATTTGCATTTTCTTGTTTATTTTCAGGCAATCCAGTATGCGCCTAAGCAGGAGTTCCATCATACTCCCTCACCAATCAACATGCCAGATGGCCAGATCTGGTGGCCAATATTGAAGAAGCATCAAAAGGCCAGTCAACGCGCATGCACTGGATCAGAAAAAGTCCAATGGATCAACATTATTGGGCCAGAAAAATTGCTTTCTACACCTCCAAAAATAGGCCCATTCTCACTCTTTTTTTATTTTGTTTATTTTCATTTAATATTTTATTTTGTTTTAATTGAATTACTAACCAATAACATAATTTCTTTTTATCAAAAAAGTCACAAAAAATATTTTACTCAATTAAATTTCAAAAAAAAAAAAATTTTAATAAATACTAATTAAATCAATTAGGTCATTAATTGTAGATAACTTGAATTTATTTTGTAAATAATAAAAATCAATTAGAATTAATAGGTTTTAACTTTAATTTAATTATTTTATTTTCTTTCCTAAATTAATAAAAACTCCAAAAAATATGTCATTAATTATTTTTCATTAATTAACTTATTTAATCATTAATTTAGCATTTAACTTTAGGATTAATTTCTTTTCTTAAAAATAAAAACAACAAAAAAGCACTTTCTTTTAAGAGGGTCAAAACCCTAATTATGCATTTGATTTAATTTCATGTCGCGCTTTATTTTTCTTTATCCAATTGATGTATCTGCTCCTGGCTTGTAATTAATAATTAGGACATTTATTTATTTTTCCACTTTTATTTTCAAAGGGTTGCTTTTGGCGATGTAAATACCCGACGCCTTGTAATAATTTAGTTTAAATTCCGCATTTTAAATTTGGAAAATTTTATAACTGTTAGATGTTTGATAATAGGGCTTGCATGACAAGAATGACTGCCTAATTTAAAAAACAGTTAGATCACCCTTAACATGTGCAAAGATAAAAATAACTGAAATCAACACACTCGCACATGCGCACTCTTAGGGTACACCCCACTTGGTTGCCTTTGTAAACGGTCATTAAGTATAGGTTGTTTTAGAGGTCGCCCTCTTGTCTAAAAGATCATAGTTGCCTCGGAAAGGTTTCCTCGGATATCGTTGCCTCAGATAAATGATCTAAGACATTAGGGTTACCCCTAAGACGTCCTAACATTGCTTTAGTGACCGTATGTCCCTCTTTCGAATTGACCCGCAAACTCCAACGACGGTGCTACCTACTCACTAATAGTGGGATAGCATTGTCTAAAGGAAATTAGCATAGAACGATTCCTTTTTCGAGTAGGTAGATTAGTTCTTAGATACTTGCTCTTTTAAAACAAAACTCTTTCACACTTACACTTTTTCAAACAAAGTTTTCAAAAACACTTCATTACACTCTTGAGGACAGAAGCAAGAGTTAAATCAAAGCTAAAATAAAAACTTTTTCAAAACCCACAAGCACAAAGAAAACAATTTTGAAAACAATGAGCAAGTACTTAAGAGCCCGTGGAAAACCACTGATAGAAAGGGTGCTAATACCTTCCCTTTCTATAATCTACCCCCCGTACTCAGAAATATCTCGAAAAAGGAATTTTTCTGTGCTTTTTTCCTTTCCTTGTTGGATAAAATAAAAGTCGGTGGCGACTCTTGCTTACCACGACATTTTGCAAAAACAAATGCAAAACGCAAACCAGCATTCCAAAAATAGTCAGTTCTTCCCACCGTATCACAGAACTGGCGACTCTGCTGGGGATGTTTATAAGTGGGGTGTACCTTAGGATTAGTTCAAAATGTTTTCAATTGCTTAATCTGTTTGCTTTATCTTTGTGGGTTTGAATCGGAGTTACTATAGATCCTAACCCGGATTTGGGGATACCCTTTTAGGTAAGTAGCAATAGACTGTGAGGGAACTGTACGGCGTAGACCGATACGGTTGAAGCAGTAGCTATGTTGGTGTGGCACTTTAGTTTGTGTCGATATCCCTTGTTGTGGAACAAGGAGAATATGGGGCTGCTAAGGGGTCATTAAGCACCAACTGACCTTAGAACCTATAATTGACCAACTTGGCCATAGAAAAGTAGCAGTATGCTACACTCATTGAGACCAAACTCTCTCGATGATTCCGGCTGCAAGAAAAGGTTGTTAAACTAGAACCCGGTTACTATTTCTAGGACAGGTTGAACCAACTGAACTGAAAGAGGGTAGTACCTAAACTCATTACCATCCTGAAATCTAAGGGCTAACTGTGTGACTTGTTTGCCCTTACCATGTTTTCTATCTATGAATACCTGTGATGTGTTTCTGTCATGACATCATGCATCTTGACATTGCATGGATATTGCATTGGACTAACTGTGATCGGTGGATCCAGAACTGAATGTTTAACGCTGGTTCGCGAAATGTCGCGGTAAGCAAGAGTCGCCACCGTCTTTTATTTTCTCCAAATGGAAAGGACAAAAGCACAGAAAAATTCCTTATTGAGATTAGTTCTCGGTTCGGGAGGTAGATTTATAGAAAGGAAAGGTGTTAGCACCCTTTCTATCCATGGTTATCCATGGGCTCTTAGATACTTGCTCATTGTGTTTTCAAAAATGTTTGTTTGCTTTTCAAGGTGAGTGGGTTTGAAAAAGTTTCTTTGAAAGTTTCAGATCGACTCTTGTATCAGTCCTCAAGAGTGTTTGAAAAATTGTTTTTTGAAAGCTTTTTGCAAAGTGTCGGTGTGAAAAGAAGTTTTTGATTTGTTTTGAATTAGAGCAAGTATCCACGAGTCATCTACCTACCCTAAGGAATTAGTCTGTGTAAATGTCCTTAAGGTAGTGCCATCCCACCATTGAAAGGTAGGTAGCACCACCGTTGGAGGTGTTTGGGTCAATTCGAGGGTTAGGGACAGTGTGGTCACCGGGAAATAGTAAGATACCTTAGAAGCTACCCTTATGCCATTGATCTTTTTATTCCGAGGCGACCATTTCGAGGCAACTTGTTTCGAGGCAATCGTTTCGAGGCAACTAGATCAATGGAACATAAGGACTCACTAAGACGTCCTGTACTCGATGACCACGTTTCGAGGGGCAAGGCAACAGTGTGATCACCAGAGCAATAGTAGGACACCTTAGAAGCTACCCTTATGCCATGTTCATGGACATAAGGACTTACTAAAACGTCCTATACTCGATGACCACCTTTCGAGGGGCAAGGCAACAGTGAGGCGTACCCTAGGAGTGGTGTGTGAGTTGTGTGTCATTTTCAGTTTATTATTTGTCTTGTCATGCATTGGTGATCTACGTTTTGATTTTATTTTTTGGGCATTCATTCTTTCATGTGATTGTTTAACAGTTAAAGGTGCGGGAATTTAAAGTGCGGAAAAGATAAAGGTCCTACGCTATTACAAAGGCGCGGGTCTACATCGCCAAATTAATCCAGACCCGATTTAAAATAAAGTGCAGAAAATAAATGCCTAATTAACTATTACAGGGTTTTGGAGCAAGTACATTATATTCACCAAAAGAAATAAATAAAACGCGCGAAAAGAAAATATAATCGAATGCGAGGGCGTTGGACCCCTTAAAGGAATTAAAATAAAATTATTAAAATAATTAAGTTAAATAAAGGAAATGACTTATTTTTTGTGTTTTTGTATTTATGACATTAAAGAAAATTAAATTGGAATTTAAAAGTTAAATAATTCTAGTTCTAATTGTTTTTTTAATTTATTAAAGAAAAAAAAATTATCTAAGTTAAACCTAATTTAAACCTAATTGATTAATTACAAGCATTAACGAAATTAATTAATGGTTAATAAGAAAATAAAAATATTGGATTAAAAAGGATGAAAAGTGCTAAAGACCTATTTTTTTATATTTTTGGTTATTGAGAAAAAGAATTAAAATTAACAACCTAAAATTAAAACTAAATTAATTATGGAATTTATTTACAAAAAGAGTTATTGATGAATTAAATTAAAATAAAACAATTTTTATTTTTTATGATTTTCTGATTTTTTTGTTTTATGAAAAAAAATTGTTTTGATGAATTAATTAGAAATAATAAAAACAAAATAATAAAAAAAGAATGAAAAGAAAGGAAATAAAAAAAGCAAACTGTGGGGGGTGTTGACCCCAAATGAGGAGGTGGATTTGATGAATCAGGCCAATTTGAATGAGGCCCCTTGCTGACTTTGTGGATCACATGCCTACGCGTTGACTGGAGTATTCCATGGACTCCTGGTTCCTGGCCACTAGATGGATCATTGGAGACACATGGCAAGCAGAGGCGTTGGATGTATGGTGGTCATTAGGATGGAAACTGCATGGGAACAAGTCAAACAAAATAATAGAAGTAATGTGAGGGGACCTGGGATTCGAACCCAGGTCCTAGTATTTACCAATGCAAGCCTTTACCAAGTGAGCTACCAACGCGCTTTATTCATGAAATAGAAAACAAATAATATAAAATAAAATTGCATTAGTGTTATAAAATAAAATAAAAAAGGGCGCTGGTTTTCAAACCAGCCACTCACGCCGTGCCACGCTAGCCTTCGTCCCCAATGGTACCTGTAATGAAAATGAAATAGCGGGGGTTTTAAACCCCCCCCCCCCAAAACGCAAGCTATTTGAAAATAGTGAATAGCTCAGGGTGGAAAAGAAATTAGGCGTGATGGTTCAATTCCATTCAGTGGAAGGTGCTGATTTTGATGGTAGGGGTCTTAGGGTCCAATTGTTCCAGATATACAAAGCCCTAATTTGAAATTCCATGAACCCTAGTTTTTGTTCATGGTAGATTCGGATTCAGACGCCTATATCCCAATTGGATGGCACCAAAAGCTTCAGAGAACCCTTATTAGTACAAATCAAGCAATAAAAATCAATGAAAATGGATGAATCGTGCTATGCATTTCTGGAAAAAAATACAAACCGTGTAGCTTTGTGGAACTGATTCCTTGCACGTTTGAGTGTGGTTTTGATCGCTGGAGTTTCCTTGGGTCCTCAGGAAGGTGTTTGGATCAGAATGGGGGCTCAACAAATGCTCTAAGGCAGTTTTCAGTTTTGAAAATTCTTGGCAAAAATGTGAGTTTGCTTATGTGTTTTGGGCGCAGCTTAGGTCTCAATCTCTTGTGTGATCACTTGCATAGGTATTATGTAACATGTATTGAGAGGAATTATGGCCTCATAATGCAAGGCATTCAAGTTCAAGATTCTCCATAACCCTCCATTAACAACCTTCCATTTTTGAACCATTTTTTGAATTCTTGCTCCATTTGGCCTTGAAACGAAATTGGGATGTGGCATAATGATGATTCAGAGCTAGTTAAGACCAAATATCTCCCTTTATTAAACTTCTTGATTTTTCTTTGATTTTAAAAGATTTAAAATTAATTAAATCCAATAAAATCAATTAAAAATGAAGAAATTAATTTTAAAAATTGAAATAAAAGGTGGGACACGTAGGAAGCATGGCCAAGTCAATTCAAGTGGAAAAAGTGGGGCCCTTTTGTCAAAAAATGAAATTTCAAGGATAAATGATTTTGGCCATTTCATAAAAATTTCCCAACTTCTCCAATGCATATCTTGCTCAATTTTTAAGCTTTGATTATGTTCTTGGACATTTTAGAAAGGTATTGAAGTCCTTTAACCAATGTATTTGGTCCCATGTCATTTTGATTTACCAATATCAAATTATGGTCTTTGACTTAAAGTCCCTTTTTGTTGACTTTTGAAAATGACCTATAATGTTGAAATTGATAACTTTTTGTGAGAGCATTTCTTGGACTTGGGGTGTGAATATGAGTTGTAGGAAATGTCTTCCCCTTCAATATGAGCATTGGATGGGATTTTTCTGATGAACCATGAAAAAGTTATGCCTTGGTCAAGTTACAGTTGACTTTTCAACTGTCCAAAAATAGAAACTTTTCCATCTTGAGACTTTTTGAGCCATACTTTTGAGAATCATGATCAAGAATTGATCAAATGATGTTTGTGGCCTCAAAATAAGATGTTGACCAAAAATTTTGACTTTTGACTGCCAAATGACCATTTTGCCCCTATAGTTGACTGTTGAGCAATTAGGGTTTTTGACTGTGCAACTTGACCTTGTGAGCCTTGAAACTTGACATGTAGGTGCTTGACAATGTTTATAGGCATAGGAGACTTGATTGAGCTCTTGAAAACTTCAACTTCCTTGCAAGAACCAAAACCCTAGTTTGACTGGCTTAGGAGGATGGTTTGACTGTGTGGCCCTTGAGTAAACTTGAACCAATTGTGGATGATTCTTGTCAAAACTTTGAAGATTATGGGAGGGCAAATTTTGGGGTACAACAGTTGCCCCTGTTCAATCTTTTTAGACCTGAGGATGTAGATTGGCTTGTGTGCCTTTCGTGATCCGAGGGTGGAAGATGATTGAACACTAGAGTGCCCAGAAATTTGCACTCACATAGTAGAGTATCAGCAGTGTGATAGCGGGAATGGGCTTACAGATGCCATTTGGATAGGTGGTGGATAGGAGGATGGGCTTATAGATGCCATCTGGAGGTGTCAATCGCGTAAGAGATTCCTTAGCGAGAACTTGCGTACCTGAGAAAGAAGGAAAATTACCTGGTCTGTTACAGGAGTTGACTTTCAAACTCTTTATGTAGACGTGCCCTGGCTGGATACAGGAATCAAATCTTTAAACTCTTCAGACGTGCCCTGTCAAGATACAGGAATCGAGTCTGGTACTGTAGTCGTCAACAGATACTCCCTGGCAAGATACATGAATCGGATCTTCAAACTCTTCAGACGTGCCCTGTCAAGATACAGGAATCGAGTCTGGTACTGTAGTCGTCAACAGATACTCCCTGGCAAGATACAGGAATCGGATCTTCGAACTCTTTAGACGTGCCCTGTCAAGATACAGGAATCGAGTCTGGTACTGTAGTCGTCAACAGATACTCCCTGGCAAGATTCAGGAATCGGATCTTCGAACTCTTCAGACGTGCCCTGTCAAGATACAGGAATCGTGTCTGGTACTGTAGTCGTCAACAGATACTCCCTGGCAAGATACAGGAATCGGATCTTCGAACTCTTCAGATGTGCCCTGTCAAGATACAGGAATCGAGTCTGGTACTGTAGTCGTCAACAGATACTCCCTGCCAAGATACAGGAATCGGATCTTCGAACTCTTCAGACGTGCCCTGTCAAGATACAGGAATCGAGTCTGGTACTGTAGTCGTCAACAGATACTCCCTGGCAAGATTTAGGAATCGGATCTTCGGACTCTTCAGACGTGCCCTGTCAAGATACAGGAATCGTGTCTGGTACTGTAGTCGTCAACAGATACTCCCTGGCAAGATACAGGAATCGGATCTTCGAACTCTTCAGACGTGCCCTGTCAAGATACAGGAATCGAGTCTGGTACTGTAGTCGTCAACAGATACGCCCTGGCAAGATACAGGAATCGGATCTGGAATCACGACAGTTGATAGCAATCATCTTTGTATTAACTTTTGTCCTGAAAAGACAAAATGTTAGTTGTATGCGATGTCATGATGTATGACATGCGAGATGCTCTCAGAATGAATGAGATTGTATGTTCATGATGCGTATATGCATGCTATAATGTATGAAGATGTGTTGTTTATGAATGTATGTTTTCGTCTAGGAAAATAAATCCTTGACGGGTGCCGGGAAGTCACATCCTGGGCTGATGTTAGAGAATAGTGTTTCCACTGGGGAGTGATGGTTGCAAGAATAAACCGGTAGGAGAAGATGACTCTGTTGGGGAATAAACTTGGCAAATGGATTACTCTGCGGGGAGAAAATTATTCTAGCGATCTTGCTAGGGAACAATACTCTGTGGGAAGAGAGGTACTCTGCTGAGATGTTGATGATAACTCCGCTGGGGATACCCCCGTTATTTCGGAAGTTTTAATAGACTCCGCTGGGGATAAGAAGACTTTGCCGAGGACGATCTTTCCGTGGCTTTTGGCTGAGGATAACCCAGTTATAAGCTATGGTGGAGCATAACCTTTGAATAAAGTCGGGAGACGCGTTCGTGCTCTGTAGGGGATAAGCTTCCAGAATCTACTGGGGATAAGCTTACTGCTTGGGGAGATGGATTCTAACTTCCCTGGGGAAACTGGATTGGATTCTCCTGGGGAAATTTTGAGATGTACTGGGGAAGTGGCTCCACTGAATGTCTGTATACCGCCGGGGAACAATCTTAGATCAAGACTGCCGGGGATGCTTGTTAGGAATGTTCGTATATTGCGCTGAGGAATGTTGAGACCTGCTGGAGGGTACCCAACTTCCTTAAGGCTGACTGTAGCTCTGCTTGGGGAGAGTGTACTGGCTTGCTGGCTCACTCTCTGGGGAATTAAGATAAACTGGTTATGTTCTTCAGCCGAACTTACCTTGGTACCTTGATGGACTGAGCAACTAGATCGCTTAGACAACTCTTTATTGCCCCTGTTTCTAATGTTACCTGTAATTGATCCTTTGTTTTGTATGCAAATATTTATGAGTTAGCAAATTATTGTCAATGCATATATCACAAATTGAACCTTGGACGTTCTTCGCAAAACAAAATAGAAAAAGGAAAAACAAACAATTGGCAATTTTAATTGAAAAGTGATTTTGTGTTGATTTTTGAATTGCTTGTAAATAGGCATTTATGTACAAGAGGCTGACGTTCTAGTAAGAGAACGCCGCCGAATAAGAGTTTATACAAATTTGTACAAAGGAAAATAAAACAGCTGTGTGAAAAGAATAATCCCACTGGGTTCCAACTCTTCTATCTCCCTTATATCTTCGAGCGTCTCATCACTTGATGACCTTAGTTGAAGATGAAGCTGATTGATCGATGCCGTCTGAATTTGATATAAATACCGGATTCTGGATGCAAAGTGATCCAATGAGACATAGTATTACGCTTTATCCCTAACTTTTGCCTGGAACGCCCTTTCAGGTTTTCAGTCCACCGGGATACCCATTTTTGCCCAAGCCGCCTTTTCAGGTTTTCGACTTGCCGGGTGTACAGATTTTTTTTATTTCATCCCTCATTTTGCCCGAACCCCTTTGGTTCGCCGGGAAGCCCTAATTTTTGCCTAGGTATGTCAACCTAGCGGGTCTTTTATCATGCGTAGTATCTTTTTACTATGTCTGCATTGGCGGGGTGAGGAAGGTCGTCACCGTCCATGGTGGTCAGAATCATGGCTCCTCCTGAGAACACATGTTTAACCACAAATGGCCCTTCGTACGTAGGGGTCCATTTTCCCCTTGGATCACTCTGAGGAAGGATGATGCGCTTGATTACCAGATCCCCAACTTGATACTCTTGTGGTCTCACCTTTTTGTTAAATGCCCTGATCATCCGCTTTTGATACGCCTGACCATGACAAATAGCAGCAAGTCTCTTTTCGTCAATTAGGTTTAGCTGATCAAGTCGTGTCTGGATCCAATCATCTTCACTCAGATCTGCATCCTTCATTATCTAGAGAGAGGGTATTTGCACTTTGATTGGTAAGACTGCCTCCATACCGTAGACCAGGGAGAAAGGAGTTGCCCCGGTTGACGTCCTTGCTGAGGTACGGTACCCATGAAGAGCGAACGGTAACATCTCGTGCCAATCTTTATAAGTCATTGTCATCTTCTGCACAATCTTCTTAATGTTCTTATTTGCTGCCTCTACAGCCCCATCTTGGGGCGGTAAGGAGAAGAGTTGTGGTGTTGTATCTTAAACTGCTCGCAGAGCTCAGTGATCATCTTGTTATTAAGATTGGTACCGTTATCCGTAATGATCCTTTCCGGGACGCCGTATCGACAGGTCAGGTTGTGTCGAATGAACCATGCCACAACATTCTTGGTTACTATAGCGTAGGAAGCTGCTTCAACCCACTTTGTAAAGTAATCGATCGCCACCAGGATGAAGCGATGCCCGTTGGATGCCGTAGGTCTGATCTCACCGATCATATCAATGCCCCACATTGCAAAAGGCCAAGGTGCAGTCAGGACATTCAGAGGAACTGGAGGAACATGCACCTTATCAGCATAAATCTGGCACTTGTGACACGTCCGAGAATGTTGGTAACAATCAGCTTCCATTGTGGACCAGAAATACCCTGCCCGAAGGATCTTCTTAGCCATAGTGTGTCCACTGGAATGAGTTCCGAAGGTCCCCTCATGTAGCTCTTCCATGATCCTTTCTGCTTCAGTCTTATCCACACAACGCAGTAAGGTCGAATCATGGTTTCGCTTATACAGAATGTTGTTGCTAAGGAAGAACTTGGCTGCGAATCTTCTTAGAAACTTTTTATCATTGACAGATGCACCTTCAGGGTATTCCTGAGCTTCCAAGTATCTCTTCACCTCATGGTACCAAGGCTTCTCAGTCACTAATTCAGTATCAAGATCACAACAGTATGCCGGTTCGTCCAGTTTCCAGATGATGATCCGGGGAGCCTCATTGTCCCATTTGACCTTGAACATAGAAGACATCGTAGCTAACGCGTCCGCCAACTGGTTTTCTTCTCTTGGGAAATGTTCAAAAGTTATCTCTGTGAAATGGGGGATCATTGTCAACACACATTCTCTGTAAGGAATAAGATTCGGATGTTTCGTATCCCACTCCCCTTTGATCTGATTGATCACGAGAGCGGAATCTCCGAAGACACTCAGAAACTTGATCCTTAAGTCAATTGCAGCTCGAAGACCCATGATGCATGCCTCATACTCCGCCATGTTGTTGGTGCAGTTGAAACATAGTCGGGCAGTAAGTGGAGTATGAGTGCCTTGAGGGGATATGATTACAGCGCCGATACCGTTACCCAAAGTATTGGAGGCTCCGTCAAAGTGCATAGACCATCTGGATCCTTCCTCAGGTCCTTCATCCGGTCCAGGTACTTCACAATCAGTCACTATCATGATGCTCTCGTCTGGAAACTCGAAGTTCATTGACTGATAGTTGTCTACTGCCTGATGTGCCAAGTGGTCTGCCAATACACTTCCTTTGATGGCCTTCTGGGTCGTGTACTGAATATCGTATTCTGTCAAGATCATTTTCCATCTTGCTATTCTCCCAGACAGAGCAGGCTTTTCAAATATGTACTTTATAGGATCCATCTTTGAGATCAACAAAGTAGTGTGAGTCAGCATATACTGTCTCAGCCGGCGAGCAGCCCATACCAAAGCGCAGCAAGTTTTCTCAAGCAGTGAGTATCGGGTCTCACAGTCGATAAACTTTTTGCTAAGGTAATAAATGGCGTGCTCTTTTCGGCCAGACTCGTCATGCTGCCCCAGCACACACCCCATTGAGTTGTCAAGTACTGTCAGGTATAGTATCAGAGGTCTCCCTTCAACCGGTGGCATAAGGATGGGTGTTTCTTGGAGATACTCTTTGATTCTGTCAAAAGCAGCCTGACATTCATCATTCCAACGTACTACCTGATCTTTCTTCAGCAGCTTGAAGATTGGCTCACAGGTAGCAGTTAGGTGCGAGATGAATCGAGCAATGTAATTCAGGCGTCCTAGAAAGCCTCTGACCTCTTTCTCTGTCTTAGGAGCTGGCATCTCTTGAATAGCTTTAACCTTGGCAGGGTCCACTTGAATACCCTTATCACTTACAACGAATCCTAGCAGCTTTCCAGATCTAACCCCGAAGGTGCACTTGTTCGGGTTCAACCTCAGCTTGTACAGTTTCAGACGGTCAAACAGTTTCTGCAGATGATCAAGGTGTTCTTCCTCAGTTTGGGACCTTGCAATCATGTCGTCAACATATACTTCTATCTCATGATGGATCATGTCATGAAATAAAGCAACCATGGCACGTTGGTAGGTTGCCCCAGCATTTTTCAGTCCAAAAGGCATGACCTTGTAGCAGAAGGTGCCCCATTGAGTAACAAAGGTAGTCTTTTCCATGTCTTCAGAAGCCATCTTGATTTGATTGTAACATGAGAAGCCATCCATGAAGGAGAACACCTTATGCTTAGTTGTATTGTCAACAAGGACATCAATGTGAGGTAGAGGGAAGTCATCCTTGGGGCTGGCCCTGTTCAGATCCCTGTAATCGACACACATTCTGACCTTACCGTCTTTCTTTGGTACCGGCACCACATTAGCAACCCACTGAGGGTAAGAAGTCACTGCAAGGAACCCGGCATCAAACTGTTTCATAACCTCGGCCTTGATCTTCTCAGACATCTCTGGACGCATGCGGCGAGCCTTTTGCTTAACCGGAGGGCAGTCTTCCTTGGTAGGCAAATGATGGACCACAATATCGGTATCCAACCCAGGCATGTCTTCGTAGGACCAGGCAAAGATCTCCATATAATCATGTAGCATCTGAGTCAACCGTTGCTTCACGCTGAGCTCTAGGTTGGCACCAATCTTAACTTCCTTCCTGTCCGTCTCAGTACCCAGATTTATTGTTTCCACCGGCTCTTCATGTGGTTGAATTGCCCTCTCTTCCTGAAGTAACAGTCTTGCAAGCTCGCCAGGAACTTCGCAATCATCTTCACCTTCTTCTTCGGCTAAGTTGATCGGATTTTCGAAGTCATAACTGGCAGTAGCAGAGTCGTTACCAGTGAGATCCAGAGTAGATTGAAACCTGTATGAGTGAGTGTGTGTAAATACAGCTGTTTTTCAATATATGTAAAGAAAGAAAAGAAAGAGAGCGCAAAATTTTGAAATGTGAAAAACGTCCAATGCTTTTATTTATGATATATGACAGTGACAAACAAAAAGCCCTCATAAATAAGACCACGGTTCCCCGGGTAAGACACCGGGCCATACAGTTTCAAATTATTGTTTATTACAAATCCAAAACAAAGAAGTTCATTACTTCGCGATAAGAGTAACAGGCATGCAGTCTTTGGTAGTCTAATTGCTAGGCCCACCGTTGGTTTCCGGGTAAATCCAGCTGTCAAACTCAGCTTCATCCACTTCATCATCCTCCCTGATAGCATTCACTCCATGGTTAGGCATGGGAGCAGTCACCACATTGGGCTTCTCAGGTGCCTCAAACTGTACCTCCTTTGCATCAATAAGGTCCTGCACCTTATTCCTCAGGGCCCAGCAGTCATCAGTAGAATGCCCCGGGCTATCGGAGTGATAAGCACAGCGGGCATTTGGATTAAACTTAGGAGAGGTAGTATTCACAACCTTCGGGGCCTCTCTAACAGTCACCAAGCTAGTTGACAGCAGTTGTGGCAGGATCTGAGAGAGAGTCATGCTGAGTCGAGTATACTGCCGTTTGGGCCTCTCAGCTCTGGGTTGGTTGTACTGTTGTGAAGCAGTAGCAGGCTTAGAAATAACCACCGTGTTGACAGCTTGGCGGTGTTCAAGTTTGTTTTGCCTTCTTGGGCCATACACAGCACTAGCCTCTTTCTTGAAGGGCTTCTTTTCAGCATTTGAGGAGGCAACCTTCTGTATCTTCCCCGATTTTATACAAGCCTCGATCCTTTCACCAGTCAGGATCAGATCAGTAAACCCAGCAGAGGAATTACCAATGAGATGATTGAAAAATGGACCAGAAAGGGTCCCCAAGAACATATCCACCAGTTCCTGGTCCGTCAATGGTGGCTGCACCCTGCCAGCCAGATTTCTCCATTTCTGTGCGTACTCCTTAAAACCTTCACCCGACCCTAGTGACATACCCTGGAGTTGGGTACGCGTAGGAGCGAGGTCGGAATTATATTGATACTGCTTGTAAAAAGCAGTGGCCAGATCCTCCCAGTTACGAATGTTGGTTCCATCCAGCTGATAGAACCATTCGAGGTGAGTCCCTGAAAGACTCTCCTGGAAGAAGTGGATCCATAAGTTCCTGTCTGCTGTGTAAGGCTGGATCTTCCTTACATAAGAACGGAGGTGCATCTTGGGACAGGAAGCCCCGTCATACTTCACAAAGGCAGGCGCCTTGAACTTGTGTGGAATCACCACCCCAATAGATAACCCCAAGTCCCCGAAATCCAGTCCAGGCACACGCTGAATTTCCATAGCATTTAATTTGTCCTCCAGCTGCTTGTACCGGTCCTCAGTAGGAGGGTACTGTTCGTCGTTGAAGTCTGTTTCAGTATCAGAGACCACAGGAGTAGGGACCTCCCTTTCTTGGTGACTACCTTCCCCCACAGATGGAGTAGTCCTCTCAGCTTCATTTTGCAAAGTATTCTCGAGCCTGAGCCCAGTGTTAAATAGCATAGTCCTCTTCTTCTTCTTACTCTTCTTCAGGAGCATAGCCTTCAGCTCTTTTTGACCTTGAGCCAAACCCATGATCAGCTCCTGAAATTGTGCGTTCTGCGCCTGAAGGGCCTTGATAGACGTCTCGGTTGATGATTCAGGGTTCATGATGCTGAAATAAACAGCGAAGAACGGTAAGCAACCTGAAAAGAAGAGTACCTGCTATGCACATGATGAATGATATGTGTTTATGCAATGCATTCAAGGGTTCGAAAATTCAAATTTGTTGTAGACAAAAAGGAACACACGTTATCATTAAGGAAATAATTGTTTGATACATCAAAGCCTCATGGGCAAACATTACAAAGCAGATCAATCCCAAAAGACACTACGCATCCTCTTCAGAGCAATATAGGTATTGAGATTCCTTTCCTCGTGCAGTAGGCGGGTGAGCTCCAGGACCTTCTTCTCACTAGCATGTAGACTGGTCTCCAGAGAATTCCGTTCTTCCTTAAGCTGGATCCAGCTCTTCTGCATCTCTTCCCAGGACGTGGGCATGTCAGGATGTTGAATGGTGTAGGACACCTCTCCTCCTAAGTCTGGCTCTTTGATCCCGGGGAGAACATGAGGATATGGCATCACCAGCTTCTGGGAGCGGGCTTGTACCCACTTGAGATAAGGCTCCAATGGGATGGAGTTCCTGTGCCCCAGGGTCTTGCTGTCTATCTTGTTGGGCATCCTCCAAGCTCTGATAAATTTCTGGCGAAGTCCTTGTGCATCATTGTCGAAGTCAAAAACTATGCCAGGAATTAACATGTCATGTGGGCCGTCCCTCCGAGCATAACCAAACTGTCTCTAAGCCAAGCATGGGTTGTAAGTAATACCTCCTCTGATTCCAAGTAAAGGAACATTAGGGTACTCCCCACAACGATCAATGATAGTGACATCCTCTCTGGACCGAGAACACCAATGTATATCTGCATGTGTAAGAGTCATCAATCATTGTGACCACCTCAAACCCCGCTCGTTCTTCAAAACTGATTGTGGAAGGTGCGAAATAAACCACCTTCCCAGGAGGGGAGTGCAGCATATAAGGACACCCCTTTTTCTCATGGTTCGAGTGTAACATGAGTGAAGGATGTCCCCCAGCAACGTAGGTATAGGATTCCTGGACATGAAGACCTTGACAGCACTGATATCTATAAGCTGATCTGGCTTAGGGAACAGCACCAACCCATAGACAAGGAGGGCTACAACTTCTTCAAAGGCTTGTAGGTCAAGGGAATTCCAACACTCTTGGGCCTTCTCAAATAGAAACTTTGCCAAGAACCCTTTGATACCATTTCTGGCTTCCCAATGCCCCTTGATGTCAGATGGTTGTAGGCATAATGCTTTAGCTACTTCTTCAAGTTTTGGTTCCCTTTCCGTACTGTTGTAGGGTAGTTGATTGAGAATGGGAATCTTCAGAAGCTGGGAAAACTCTTCTAAAGTAGGCACCAGCTGATAATCCGGGAAAGTAAAACAGTGATGCAGAGGGTCAAAGAATTGGAAAAGGACCTTTACCATCTCTTCCTCAATATTGGTATTGACCAAGCTGATGAGTCTACCATGCCTTTCACTGAATGACGAGTTCTCGGGAATCCTGGATGTAAGCTCCTTAAGCTGAGGAGGGGGCCTTACAAGGTTGATCTGAATTGTCTTTCTGCGGATAGTTTCCATGTCCTACAAAACAAGAACAAAGATGAAGATTTGAACCCCTGAAATGGTTAGTGGATGCATATGATGCTGTATGATGTTATGATGCTATGATTAAACACACCACAAATATTTACGAAGGCAAACATGTAAGGCACACAAGTCACACAAGACAAGCCCTTAGAGTTTAGGCCAGCATGGGGTCTGGGTATTACCCTCTTAAAGTTGGTGGGCTCAAACCTGTCCTATCAAAGTAACCGGGTTCTAAGGATCTCAATATCATTGGATTGCTTTCATTGTTCATCGTTTCGATTTAGCCACTGACTGGCGATCAAAATATCCCAAGAAAACAACCCTCAATTGAGTGTAGTATCGAGTATCAACCGACTTCGGAGTACACCAAAGTAGTTATCTCACTACCCTAAAGAGGCCAAGATGGTTCAATTAAGGTTCCTAAGGTCTGTTGATGCTTCACGACACCACGCGGAGGCCCCGTACTCTCCTTGATTGACTCAAGGGTTACCGGTACACACCAAAGTGCCACATCAACGTAGCAGACTGCTTCAACCATGTCGGTATACCCCGCACGGTTCCCTCACAGCCTTGTTGCTACTTTCTAAGAAGGTATCCCCAGATCCGGGTTAGGATCTATAGAACTCCCAAGATAGTCCCACAATTTAAAGCAAACAAGTCAAAGCAATTGAAAACACAGTGATCTTAGTCCCAAGGTACACCTCACTTTAAAGTTTATCCCCAGCAGAGTCGCCAGTTCTGTGATCGGTGGATCCGGAACTGACTGTTTAACGCTGGTTCGCGAAATGTCGCGATAAGCAAGAGTCGCCACCGTCTTTTATTTTCTCCAAATGGAAAGGACAAAAGCACAAAAAAATTCCTTATTGAGATTAGTTCTCGGTTCGGGAGGTAGATTTATAGAAAGGGAAGGTGTTAGCACCCTTTCTATCCATGGTTATCCATGGGCTCTTAGATACTTGCTCATTGTGTTTTCAAAAATGTTTGTTTGCTTTTCAAGGTGAGTGGGTTTGAAAAAGTTTCTTTGAAAGTTTCAGATCGACTCTTGTATCAGTCCTCAAGAGTGTTTGAAAAATTGTTTTTTGAAAGCTTTTTGCAAAGTGTCGGTGTGAAAAGAAGTTTTTGATTTGTTTTGAATTAGAGCAAGTATCCACGAGTCATCTACCTACCCTAAGGAATTAGTCTGTGTAAATGTCCTTAAGGTAGTGCCATCCCACCATTGAGAGGTAGGTAGCACCACCGTTGGAGGTGTTTGGGTCAATTCGAGGGTTAGGGACAGTGTGGTCACCGGGCAATAGTAAGATACCTTAGAAGCTACCCTTATGCCATTGATCTTTTTATTCCGAGGCGACCATTTTGAGGCAACTTGTTTCGAGGCAACCGTTTCGAGGCAACTAGATCAATGGAACATAAGGACTCACTAAGACGTCCTGTACTCGATGACCACGTTTCGAGGGGCAAGGCAACAGTGTGATCACCAGAGCAATAGTAGGACACCTTAGAAGCTACCCTTATGCCATGTTCATGGACATAAGGACTTACTAAAACGTCCTATACTCGATGACCACCTTTCGAGGGGCAAGGCAACAGTGAGGCGTACCCTATGAGTGGTGTGTGAGTTGTGTGTCATTTTCAGTTTATTATTTGTCTTGTCATGCGTTGGTGATCTACGTTTTGATTTTATTTTTTGGGTATTCATTCTTTCATGTGATTGTTTAACAGTTAAAGGTGCGGGAATTTTAAGTGCGGAAAAGATAAAGGTCCTACGCTATTACAAAGGCGCGGGTCTACATCGCCAAATTAATCCAGACCCGATTTAAAATAAAGTGCAGAAAATAAATGTCTAATTAACTATTACAGGGCTTTGGAGCAAGTACATTATATTCACCAAAAGAAATAAATAAAACGCGCGAAAAGAAAATATAATCGAATGCGAGGGCGTTGGACCTCTTAAAGGAATTAAAATAAAATTATTAAAATAATTAAGTTAAATAAAGGAAATGACTTATTTTTTGTGTTTTTGTATTTATGACATTAAAGAAAATTAAATTGGAATTTAAAAGTTAAATAATTCTAGTTCTAATTGTTTTTTTAATTTATTAAAGAAAAAAAAATTATCTAAGTTAAACCTAATTTAAACCTAATTGATTAATTACAAGCATTAACGAAATTAATTAATGGTTAATAAGAAAATAAAAATATTGGATTAAAAAGGATGAAAAGTGCTAAAGACCTATTTTTTTATATTTTTGGTTATTGAGAAAAAGAATTAAAATTAACAACCTAAAATTAAAACTAAATTAATTATGGAATTTATTTACAAAAAGAGTTATTGATGAATTAAATTAAAATAAAACAATTTTTATTTTTTATGATTTTATGATTTTTTGTTTTATGAAAAAAAATTGTTTTGATGAATTAATTAGAAATAATAAAAACAAAATAATAAAAAAAGAATGAAAAGAAAGGAAATAAAAAAAGCAAACTGTGGGGGGTTTTGACCCCAAATGAGGAGGTGGATTTGATGAATCATGCCCATTTGAATGAGGCCCCTTGCTGACTTTGTGGATCACATGCCTACGCGTTGACTGGAGTATTCCATGGACTCCTGGTTCCTGGCCACTGGATGGATCATTGGAGACACGTGGCAAGCAGAGGCGTTAGATGTATGGTGGTCATTAGGATGGAAACTGCATGGGAACAAGTCAAACAAAATAATAGAAGTAATGTGAGGGGACCTGGGATTCGAACCCAGGTCCCAGTATTTACCAATGCAAGCCTTTACCAAGTGAGCTACCAACACGCTTTATTCATGAAATAGAAAACAAATAATATAAAATAAAATTGCATTAGTGTTATAAAATATAAAAAAAAGGCGTTGGTTTTCAAACCAGCCGCTCACGCCGTGCCACGCTAGCCTTCGTCCCCAATGGTACCTGTAATGAAAATGAAATAGCGGGGGTTTTAAACCCCCCCAAAACGCAAGCTATTTGAAAATAGCGAATAGCTCAGGGTGGAAAAGAAATTAGGCGCGATGGTTCAATTCCATTCAGTGGAAGGTGCTGATTTTGATGGTAGGGGTCTTAGGGTCCAATTGTTCAAGATATACAAAGCCCTAATTTGAAATTCCATGAACCCTAGTTTTTGTTCATGGTAGATTCGGATTTAGACGCCTATATCCCAATTGGATGGCACCAAAAGCTTCAGAGAACCCTTATTAGTACAAATCAAGCAATAAAAATCAATGAAAATGGATGAATCGTGCTATGCATTTCTGAAAAAAATACAAACCGTGTAGCTTTGTGGGACTGATTCCTTGCACGTTTGAGTGTGGTTTTGATCGCTGGAGTTTCCTTGGGTCCTCAGGAAGGTGTTTGGATCAGAATGGGGGCTCAACAAATGCTCTAAGGCAGTTTTCAGTTTTGAAAATTCTTGGCAAAAATGTGAGTTTGCTTATGTGTTTTGGGCGCAGCTTAGGTCTCAATCTCTTGTGTGATCACTTGCATAGGTATTATGTAACATGTATTGAGAGGAATTATGGCCTCATAATGCAAGGCATTCAAGTTCAAGATTCTCCATAACCCTCCATTAACAACCTTCCATTTTTGAACCATTTTTTGAATTCTTGCCCCATTTGGCCTTGAAACGAAATTGGGATGTGGCATAATGATGATTCAGAGCTAGTTAAGACCAAATATCTCCCTTTATTAAACTTCTTGATTTTTCTTTGATTTTAAAAGATTTAAAATTAATTAAATCCAATAAAATCAATTAAAAATGAAAAAATTAATTTTAAAAATTGAAATAAAAGGTGGGACACGTGGGAAGCATGGCCAAGTCAATTCAAGTGGAAAAAGTGGGGCCCTTTTGTCAAAAAATGAAATTTCAAGGATAAATGATTTTGGCCATTTCATAAAAATTTCCCAACTTCTCCAATGCATATCTTGCTCAATTTTTAAGCTTTGATTATGTTCTTGGACATTTTAAAAAGGTCTTGAAGTCCTCTAACCAATGTATTTGGTCCCATGTCATTTTGATTTACCAATCTCAAATTATGGTCTTTGACTTAAAGTCCCTTTTTGTTGACTTTTGAAAATGACCTATAATGTTGAAATTGATAACTTTTTGTGAGAGAATTTCTTGGACTTGGGGTGTGAAGATGAGTTGTAGGAAATGTATTCCCCTTCAAGATGAGCATTGGATGGGATTTTTCTGATGAACCATGAAAAAGTTATGCCTTGGTCAAGTTACAATTGACTTTTCAGCTGTCCAAAAATAGAAACTTTTGCATCTTGAGACTTTTTGAGCCATACTTTTGAGAATCATGATCAAGCATTGATCAAATGATGTTTGTGGCCTCAAAATAAGATGTTGACCAAAAATTTTGACTTTTGACTGCCAAATGACCATTTTGCCCCTATAGTTGACTGTTGAGCAATTAGGGTTTTTGACTGTGCAACTTGACCTTGTGAGCCTTGAAACTTGACATGTAGGTGCTTGACAATGTTTATAGGCATAGGAGTCTTGATTGAGCTCTTGAAAAATTCAACTTCCTTGCAATAACCAAAACCCTAGTTTGACTGGCTTAGGAGGATGGTTTGACTGTGTGGCCCTTGAGTAAACTTGAACCAATTGTGGATGATTCTTGTCAAAACTTTGAAGATTATGGGAGGGAAAATTTTGGGGTACAACACTAACCATTTCAAAGACCAATGGGATTCATATTTGTTCTGTTTTGCAGATCATGGCATCTATGCGTAGAAACCCTATTCGGATCAGCTTTGTACAGATTCCTACTCAGCTTAAGGATTTGGTTTCCAAGGTTCCTGACACTTCCTCTTTTGACAGAAGACATGGTCACCTCCTCAGTCTAGTCACCTCCAAGCTGGATGAACAGATGATGAGCGTCTTATTCCAGTTCTTTGATCCATTGTACCACTGCTTCACTTTTCCGGACTACCAGTTGGTCCCTACCTTGGAAGAGTTCTCTGATCTACTCGACATCTCCATTCTAGAGCAGACCCCATTTACAGGTTGGGAGATATCCCTTAGGCCAGAAGAGATTTCTTCAGCCCTCCATCTGACAAAGGCTGAGGTAATGTCTAATTGGGAGACTCAGAGCGGGACAAAAGGCTTCTTGGCTAAGTTCTTGGTTGATCAGGCTAATCAATTCTGGGACAGTTTAGACTTTCAGCCTTTTGAAGACATCCTGGCTCTTCTCATTTATGGTCTGGTTCTGTTTCCAAATTCATATTCCTTTGTTGACGTGAATGCGGTGAAGATTTTCATGTCCCGTAATCCAATGCCCACTCTCTTGGGTGATATTCTGCACACTCTTTATGCCCGTACTGCTCGGAAGAGGGGAACCCTTATGTGTTGTGCACCATTGCTGGCGAGGTGGTTTATTTCTCACCTCCCCAAATCAGTTTTGAAGAACAAGGAAGGCATGGGTTGGGCCTACAGGATTATTTCCCTTGCTCACACGGACATCATTTGGACTACTAAAGATATGGAAGACGTAGCTATTATTGATCGTTGTGGGGAATACCCCAATGTTCCATTGTTGGGAATCAGAGGAGGGATCACCTATAACCCTTGTTTGGCCTTACGACAGTTTTGGCGAGCTATGAGGGACGGACCTCATGAGTTGCTACTTCCGAGCATTGTCTTTGACTTCCAAGGGGATAGTGAGGGACATCGTCGCAGGTTCATACGAGCTTGGGACAGGGTGCACAGGTCTGATCCGCACGAGCTAGGCGTGAAGACTTCTCTTCCGATGGAACCATATCTCCGGTGGGTTCGTACACGTGCTCAAAAGCTGGGAATGTCGTACGAAGCTGTCTTACCAGTAATTATTGAGAGTGCTGATGAAGAAGGGGTTCCTCCTACCATCCTCCATCCATACATGCCTACTGACATTGGGGCATTAAAGAGGTCTTGGATCCAGCTAAGGGAAGAACGGGATACTTACAGTGAGAAGTATCATGAGCAAGAACGGAAGATCCTAAAGCTCACAAGGCAGCTGGAGAATGAGAAGGTCCTCAACGACTATGTCAGCACCAAAGGAAAACGACCGTGGGAGCGCTGATTGTCTTTTATTGTTTCTAGCATATATTTACTTTTCAGTTTTCTTTTTGTAACGCCTTAAAGGCATTTGTTGAACATTGAATTCAAGTTTTATCTAATAAAAGTGTGTTTCATTTTAGTTTACGAATTTGAATCTCCAAAGTCTTTGAAATCATGTCATACGCATTACATTCCCATGCACCTAATTACAGGTACCCCTACAGGTTTCTAATCTTCTTTGTTGTTTATTTCAGCACATCATGTCTTCTGAAACATCAACTGAACAAGCCATCAAGGCGCTGCAAGCTCAAAACGCTCAGTTCCAGGAAATGTTCATGAACTTGGCCAAGGGTCAGCAAGATCTGAAGACCCTTATCTTGAAGGATAAGAAGAAGAAGAAGAAGAAGAAGAAGAAGAAGAAGAAGACGGTCCTCCTGAATATGGGTCGCAGATTCGGAAACAATTTACGGGAAGATGTTGATTTATCTCACTCACCTGGAGGGGGAGAGAATCAGGAAGAAAGGAGGGCTCCTAGCCCTGTGGTTTCTGACAACGAGACTGACTTTGACGAAGACCAGTATCCTCCGGCTGAGGATAGGTATAAGCAACTCGAAGACCGGTTGAGCGTGATGGAGGTCCAGAAAGTCCCTGGTCTGGACTTTAGAGATTTCGGTTTGTCATCTGGGGTGGTGATTCCCCACAAGTTTAAAGCACCAGTCTTTTCTAAATACGACGGGGTCTCCTACCCAAAGCTGCACCTCCGCTTGTATGTTAGAAAGATCCAGCCATACACTGTTGATAAGAACCTCTGGATCCACTTCTTTCAAGATAGTCTTTCAGGGACTCAACTTGAATGGTTTTACCAGCTAGAAGGAGCTAGTATCCGTAATTGGGAGGACCTTGATGCTGCTTTCTACAAGCAGTACCAATACAATGCCGACCTCGCTCCCACGCGTACCCAACTTCAGGGTATGTCTATGGGTGCGAGTGAAGGTTTCAAAGACTACGCTCAAAAATGGAGGGACCTTGCGGGAAGAGTACAACCCCCTTTGGATGACAGGGAGTTGGTAGATATGTTTCTGGGGACCTTGTCTGGTCCGTATTTCAACCATCTGATTGGAAGTTCATCGTTCGGGTTTACTGAGCTGATTATGGCCGAGGAAAGAGTTGAGGCCGGTATCAAGAGCGGTAAAATACAGAAGGGTGCTTCGTCAAGCACAGAAAAGAAACCTTTTAAGAAGGAATCCAGCGTTGTTTACAGCTCAAAGAGCCATAACCGACCTGAGCGCCGCCAAGCAGTCAATGCGATTGTTATATCAAGACCTGTTGTTGCCCCACAGCGCAACAATCAGCAAAGAGTAGAGAGGCCGCCAAGACAGTTTACTCGGCTTACTATGACCCTGTCTCAAATTCTGCCGCAGTTATTAAAGACCAATGTGGTGATTCCGAAGGAGGCCCCGAAGAATCCCAACACTACATCACCGATGTACAACCCGAACGCCCGTTGTGCTTTTCACACCGATAGCCCGGGGCATGACACGAATAATTGCTGGGTTTTGAAGAATAAGGTGCAGGACCTGATCGATGCTAACGAGATTGAATTTGAAGCGTCGGAAAAGCCTAATGTCATAACGGCACCTATGCTCAAACATGACGCGGGAGTGAATGCTATTGGGAATGATGATGAAGAGTATGATATTGACAGCTGAATTTACCCAACTGCCGACGGTGGACTAAGCAATTGGACGGCAAAGGATTTCGTCCCAATTTCTTTTATTACCCAGTAAAGAGACTTTTGTTTTAAGTTTGTAATAGACAATTTTTGAACTTTACGGCCCGGTGTCTTACCCGAGGCACCGTGGCTTTGTTTGTGAGGGCTTTAAATATGTCATTACCATATATCATTAATAAAAGCATTGGACGTTTCTTGCATTTCAAATTTTGCGCTCCTTGTTTTTCTTTTTCTATCTTGCAAAATAGCTATTTTACACACAATCACATATACAGGTCTACATCCATTCTGGATCCCACTGATAACGACTCTGCTACTGCCAGTTATGACTTTGAAAGTCCGATCAACTTAGCCGAAGACGAAGGTGAAGAAGATTGCGAAGTGCCTGGTGAACTTGCAAGACTGTTACTTCAGGAAGAGAGGGCCATACAGCCGCATGAGGAGCCCGTGGAAACAGTAAATCTGGGTACAGAGATAGACAAGAAAGAGGTCAAGATTGGTGCAAATCTGGAGTCTAGTGTTAAGCAACGGCTGATTCAGATGCTGCGTGACTACGTTGAGATCTTTTCCTGGTCTTATGAAGATATGCCTGGGTTGGATACCGATATTGTGGTTCACCGCCTGCCTACCAAGGAAGACTGTCCTCCAGTGAAACAGAAGGTTCGCCGAATACGCTCGGAGATGTCTGAGAAAATCAAGGCTGAAGTGATGAAGTAGTTTGACGCTGGTTTTCTAGCAGTTACTTCTTACCCACAGTGGGTGGCCAACGTGGTTCTAGTGTCGAAGAAGGATGGTAAGGTTCGAATGTATGTTGACTATAGGGATCTGAACAGGGCAAGTCCCAAGGATGATTTCCCTCTGCCTCATATCGACGTTCTGGTTGACAACACAGCACAGCATAAGGTCTTCTCCTTTATGGATGGTTTCTCCGGTTACAATCAGATTAAGATGGCTCCCAAAGACATGGAGAAGACAACCTTTGTTACTCAATGGGGCACCTTTTGCTACAAGGTCATGCCTTTTGGATTGAAGAATGTTGGGGCAACGTATCAGCGCGCCATGGTCGCTTTGTTCCATGACATGATCCATCATGAGATTAAGGTATACGTTAACGACATGATTGCAAGATCCCAGACTGAGGAAGAACATCTTGACCACCTTCAGAAGTTATTTGACAGGTTGAAGTTGTACAAGCTGAGGTTAAACCCGAACAAGTGCACCTTCGGGGTGAGATCTGGTAAGCTACTGGGTTTCGTCGTAAGTGATAAAGGTATTCAGCTGGATCCTGCAAAGGTGAAGGCTATACGGGAAATGCCAGCTCCCCGAACAGAAAAATAAGTCAGAGGCTTTCTGGGACGTCTGAACTATATTGCCCGATTCATCTCACACCTGACTGCTACTTGTGAGCCAATCTTCAAGCTACTGAAGAAAGATCAAGTGGTAAGATGGAATGATGAATGTCAGGCCTCTTTCAAAAGGATCAAATAATATCTCCAAGAGCCACCCATTCTGATGCCTCCTGTTGAAGGGAGACCTTTGATCTTATACTTGACAGTACTCGACAATTCAATGGGGTGCGTGTTGGGGCAGCATGACGAGTCTGGCCAAAAAGAGCATGCTATTTATTACCTTAGCAAAAAGTTTATCGACTGTGAGACCCGATACTCATTGCTCGAGAAAACTTGCTGCGCTTTGGCATGGGCTGCTCGTCGGCTGAGACAGTATATGTTGACTCACACTACTCTATTGATATCAAATATGCATCCAATCAAGTATATCTTCGAGAAGCCTGCCTTGTCCGGAAGAATAGCAAGATGGCAGATGATATTGACTGAGTATGACATCCAAT
This sequence comes from Vicia faba, assembly GCA_948472305.1. Lineage (NCBI taxonomy): Eukaryota > Viridiplantae > Streptophyta > Magnoliopsida > Fabales > Fabaceae > Vicia > Vicia faba. The sequence continues at coordinate 362,457,466 of OX451738.1, forward strand.
ACACGACCCAAAAGGCAATCAAGGGAAGTGTGTTGGCAGATCATTTGGCACATCAGGCTATAGACGATTACCAGTCCATGAACTTTGAATTCCCAGATGAGAATATCATGATAGTGACTGACTGTGAGACACCTGGACCGGATGAAGGACCTGAGGAAGGATCCCGATGGTCTATGTATTTTGATGGAGCTTCAAACGCTTTGGGCAATGGCATTGGCACCGTGATCATATCTCCTAAAGGCTCTCATACTCCGTTCACTGCCCGACTATGTTTCAACTGTACCAACAATATGGCGGAGTATGAAGTGTGCATCACGGGTCTTCGAGCAGCAATTGACCTAAGGATTAAGTCCTTGAGTGTGTTCGGAGATTCCGCTCTCGTGATCAGTCAGATCAAAGGCGAGTGGGATACGAAACACCCAAATCTTATTCCTTACAAGGAGTATGTATTGACGTTGCTTCCACACTTCGAGGAGATAACCTTTGAAAACCTCCCTAGAGAGGAGAATCAGTTAGCGGGCGCGCTAGCTACGATGTCTTCTATGTTCAAAGTCAATTGGGACAACGAGGCTCCATGGATTACCATTGAAAGGTTGGACGAACCTGCACATTGCTATGACATTGAGACTGAAGAGGTAACGGATAAACCCTGGTTTCATGAGGTGAAGAGGTATCTTGAGGCTCAGGAATACCCCGAGGGTGCATCTGTTAATGATAAGAAGTTTCTGAGAAGGTTCGCGGCGAAGTTCTTCATCAGTAATGACATCCTTTACAAGCGTAACCATGATTCAACCTTACTGCGATGTGTGGATAAGAACGAGGCAGAAAGGATCATGGTAGATTTACATGAAGGTACTTTCGGAACTCATTCCAGTGGACACACCATGGCAAAGAAAATCCTACGGGCAGGATATTATTGGTCTACCATGGAAGTCGACTGTTATCAGCATTCTCGGACCTGTCACAAGTGCCAAGTCTATGTTGATAAGGTGCACATACCTCCAGTTTCTCTGAACATCTTGACAGCTCTGTGGCCTTTTGTAATGTGGGGCATTGATATGATCGGCGAGATCAGACCTACTGCGTCCAACAGGCATCGTTTCATCCTGGTAGCTATTGATTACTTTACGAAGTGGGTTGAAGCAGCTTCCTTTGCTACTGTAACTAAGAACGTCGTGGAACGGTACATTCGACACAATCTGATATGTCGATACGGTGTACCGGAGAGGATCATTACAGAAAACGGTACAAATCTCAACAATAAGATGATCATTGAGCTCTACAAGAAGTTCAAGATACAGCATCACAACTCTTCCCCCTACCGGCCGAAGATGAATGGGGTTGTCAAAGCGGCTAATAAGAACATTAAGAAGATTGTGCAGAAGATGACGGTGACATACAAAGATTAGCACGAGATGTTACTGTTTGATCTTCATGGGTATCGTACCTCAGCACGGACGTCAACAGGGGAAACCCCCTATTCCTTGGTATATGGTATGGAGGTCGTCTTGCCTATTGAAGTTCGGATACCCTCTCTTTGGATTATGAAGGATGCAGGTTTGAGTGAAGATGACTAGATTCAGACCCGGCTTGATCAGCTGAACTTAATTAAGGAAAAGAGACTCACTGCTATTTGTCATGGTCAAACGTATCAAAAGCGAATGATCAAGGCATTTAACAAGAGAGTTAGACGACAAGAGCATCAAGTTGGGGATTTGGTAATCAAGCGCATTATCCTACCTCAAGGTGATCCCAGGGGAAAATGGACCCCTGCTTACAAAGGGCCATTTGTGGTTAAGAATATTTTCTCAGGAGGAACTATGATTCTAGCCACCATGGATGGTGACGACCTTCCTCACCCCGTCAATGCAGGCATAGTGAAAAAATACTACGCGTGATCAAAGACCCATTAGGTTGACTGGCCTAGGCAAAAATAAGGGCTTCCCGGCGAACCAAAAGGGTTCGGGCAAAAATAAGGGATGAAAATAAAAAATATGTACACCCGGCAAGTCGAAAACCTGAAAAGGAGACTTGGGCAAAAAAGGGTATCCCGGTAGACTGAAAACCCGAAAGGGCGGTCCAGGCAAAAATTAAGGATCAAAGCATAACACTATGTCTCATTGGATCACCTTGCAACCAGACTTCGGTATCGACTATCGAGCTCGAGGACATAAAGGAAATAGCAGAGTTGGAACCCAGTGGGATTATTCACATAGTTGTTTTTCTTTGTTTTTCATAAATTGTATAAACTCTATTGTTCGGCGGTGTTCTCTTACTAGGACGTCAGCCTCTTGTACAAAAACGCCTATTTACAGCCTCTTGAATTTATCAGCGGAACCCTCTACAGATCATCTCCTCCCCACGGAGTCATCTCCTCATCAGTTTATTCCCCAACAGAGTTATCCTCTCCTGCAGGTTTATTCTCACAATCATCTTTATTCACTATCCCTAGCGGAAGCGAAGAATTCAACTTTTTTCTCCAACAGCTATCCGGGATTTATTTTCCCCAACTAAAAACATTACATTTCCATACATCATGACACATGCATATACACATCATACAACACAATCTCATTTATTTTGAGAACATCATTGCCTGATACATATCATGCATTACATATAACTAACCTTTACCTTTCAGGAAGGAGGCGGTTAAATTCTCACAAAATTCAAAATTTTTGAAGATTTTACCTCAGTCGAATTACGGACGAGTTCCTAAATCTCAGCAGAGATGTTTTCTCAGTTGAATTACAGGCGGGTTCCTAAATCTCGATGAAGATGTTGAATTACGGACAAGTTCTTAAATCTCAACAGAGATGTTTTCTCAGTTGAAGTACAAGCGAGTTTCTAAATCTCGACAAAAGTGTTCCTCCGTTGAATTACATACAGGTTCCTAAATCTCAGCAGAGAAGTTTTCTCAGTTGAATTACGGGCGAGTTCTTAAATCTCGACGAAGATGTTTCCCCCCAGTTGAATTACGGACAAGTTCTTAAATCTCAGCAGAGATGTTTTCTCAGTTGAAGTACAGGCGAGTTCCTAAATCTCGACAAAAGTGTTCCTCCGTTGAATTACAGACAGGTTCCTAAATCTCAGCAGAGAAGTTTTCTCAGTTGAATTACGGGCGAGTTCTTAAATCTCGACGAAGATGTTTCCCCCCAGTTGAATTACGGACAAGTTCTTAAATCTCAGCAGAGATGTTTTCTCAGTTGAAGTACAGGCGAGTTCCTAAATCTCGACAAAGATGTTCCTCTGTTGAATTACAGACAAGTTCCTAAATCTCAGCAGAGAAGTTTTCTAAGTTGAATTACGGGCGAGTTCTTAAATCTCGACGAAGATGTTTCCCCAGTTGAATTACGGACAAGTTCCTAAATATCAACAGAGACGACTCACCAGCAGAATAACGGACGACGAAGCTCCTAAATTTCTACTTCTCTCAACAGAGATCGGACTTCCCCGGCGGAATCTTCCACAACAACAGGTATACAAGCTCTCGCTAAGGAATCTCTTATGCGATCGACACTCCTTCAGATGGCATCTTTAAGCCCATCCTCCCATCACTAATCTCCAAATGGCATCTGTAAGCCCATTCACGACATCACAAGACAATTACCACTTCATGCGAGTGCAAATTTTTGGGCACTCTAGTGTTCAATCCTCTTCCACCTTCGGATTACGAAAGGCACGAAAGCCAATCTACATCCTCAGGTTTAAGAAGATTGAACAGGGGCATTTGTTTTACCCAAAAATTTTCCCTCCCATATTCCTCAAAACATTGCAAGAAAGATCCTAAAGTTGCTCAAGGTAGTCCAAGGGTTGGCCAGACAAGCTCTCTCCTAAGGCAGTCTACCCCAAATTAGGGTTTTATGTTGCACCAATATCCTTGAGTCCAAGTGACCCCAAGTTCTCACCAATGTCCTAATATGTTCTCAAGATCATCCATGTCAAGTTTCAAGCCTTGCAGAGGAAGTTTGCCCAGTCAATTAATCAAAGGTCCAAAAATCGATTGGGCTAGGGCAAAAGTCAACTGTGACCTACATAAAGTCAAATTTCAAGATTTTTTGTCAACATCCTCATTTTGAAGTATATTTAATCATTTGATCAAGGGTTGATCATGATTCATCAAGCATTGCTCACAATTCATCAAGACTCAAAAGTTGCTAAATTAGGGTTTTCTATGAAAAGTCAACTCAAATTTGACCAAGCATAACTTTCTCATACTTTATGAGAAATGACCCATCCAAAGATCATTTTTAAGAGGATGAAATTACATATAATACATCTTCAGCTCCCAAGTTCAAAATATTCACTCACAAGAAGTTATGAATTTGGACATTATAGGTCATTATTGAAATTCAACAAAAACACCTTTTTTGTCAAGGCTTCTAACTTGAGCATGGAATATCAAAATGAGATGATACAAAAAGGGTTGATTAGAGGACATCTCAATATTTCTAAAAAGTTCAATAACACCTCCAAAGATTCAAAATGGAAGAAGTTATGCATTGTTGAAGTTGGACTTTTTTGCAAAATTGCCAAAAGTCAATTATCCCCAAAACTTCAAATTTTGCCAAATGGGCCCATTCTTTTTCACTTGTTTTGAGTTGGAATTTTATCCCACGTGCTCCAGCCTTGGAAATGTGTCCATATCATATTTTTATTAATTTTTTTGATTTTTATTTTAATTAATTTGATTTAAATCAAATAAAATCAAATAAAATCCAAAGCATTGATAACAAAGGATTTTTTTGGTTGTTTCAGACTCTAATTACAGCTAGCAATGCAATCAAACTCGTATCAAGGTAATTGTGCACAAGGAGATTGGGTTTAGGCCAAATTTGGAAGTTGGTTAAAGGGAATCAAATCAAATATCAAAATCATCAATAGAGGAGGATTTGGACAAAACTTGCAACCCTAATACATTGTGCAATACATAAGGGTCGTGTGCAGGCCAAAAGGAGGGTTAGAGATCAGTTGGAGAGCAAGAACAAAATTTGCAAAAACACCAAAAAAGTGTGGGATCGAAATCAAGTCTAGAGGCAGTTTCAAGGCTTGGTGTTGGTCTCAATCTCTTCCTGGCAATCTCTACAAGCGAAAACAAGCAAAACCACGCGTTTTTAGACCCTCCAATGCACTGTAAGTCATCCACGGATTCACTATATTCTTGAAATCGAAAAGATTTATTCTTGCATCCATTGTGTAAAATAATTGCATATTCTGAATCACCATATCATTTGCAAGCTTTTCACAATAACCAATTTCATTTATACGACCTGTATCATGGATCACCATTGTAGGGTTTTCTAGGTTTTTTTAGGGCTTTTTGTTACAGGAATAATTGGCTTTTGTGAAGGGTACTATCTTGTTCAGGGGAACAAGACGAGCTCAACCATGGCGCTAGTTTCCATTTATATTGCCTGTGGAAGAACTTAGAATGAAGCCACGATTTTAGCTGCGGATAAAATCCGCAGGTAAAAGTTACAGTTTTTGGAGGACAGGGACGAAGGTGTGTCGCTTCCCCATTTGTCCATTCAAATATTTGCACGCATTTTTATTGTTTTTCCAATATTTCTGTTGTTTCATATATTATCTTCAGTGCTTGATTAACATACAACAAAGCAACGCAACCCAGTTGGTCACCAGGTGTACATTCAAAGCGTTAGTGTCTGGAGGTCAGGGGTTCGATCCCTGCCTCTAGCAATTTGCATTTTCTTGTTTATTTTCAGGCAATCCAGTATGCGCCTAAGCAGGAGTTCCATCATACTCCCTCACTAATCAACATGCCAGATGGCCAGATGGCCAGATCTGGTGGCCAATATTGAAGGAGCATCAAAAGGCCAGTCAACGCGCATGCACTGGATCAGAAAAAGTCCAATGGATCAGCATTATTGGGCCAGAAAAATTGCTTTCTACACCTCCAAAAACGGGCCCATTCTTACTCTTTTTTTATTTTGTTTATTTTCATTTAATATTTTATTTTGTTTTAATTGAATTACTAACCAATAACATAATTTCTTTTTATCAAAAAAGTCACAAAATATTTTACTCAATTAAATTTCAAAACTTTATTTTTTTAAATAAATACTAATTAAATTAATTAGGTCATTAATTGTAGATAACTTGAATTTATTTTGTAAATAATAAAAATCAATTAGAATTAATAGGTTTTAACTTTAATTTAATTATTTTATTTTCTGTCCTAAATTAATAAAAACTCCAAAAAATATGTCATTAATTATTTTTCATTAATTAACTTATTTAATAATTAATTTAACATTTAACTTTAGGATTAATTTCTTTTCTTAAAAATAAAAACAACAAAAAAGCATTTTCTTTTAAGAGGGTCAAAACCCTAATTTCGCATTCGATTTAATTTCGCGTCGCGCTTTATTTTTCTTTATCCAATTGATGTATCTGCTCCTGGCTTGTAATAAATAATTAGGACATTTATTTATTTTTCCGCTTTTATTTTCAAAGGGTTGCTTTTGGCGATGTAAATACCCGACGCCTTGTAATAATTTAGTTTAAATTCCGCATTTTAAATTCTGCAAATTATACAACTGTTAGATGTTTGATAATAGGGCTTGCATGACAAGAATGAATGCCTAATTTAAAAAACAGTTAGATCACCCTTAACATGTTCAAAGATAAAAATAATTGAAATCAACACACTCGCACATGTGCACTCTTAGGGTACTCCCCACTTGGTTGTCTTCATAAACGATCGTTAAGTATAGGTTGTTTTAGAGGTCGCCCTCTTGTCTAAAAGATCATAGTTGCCTCAGAAAGGTTGCCTCGGATATCGTTGCCTCGGATAAATGATCTAAGACATTAGGGTTACCCCTAAGACGTCCTAACATTGCTTTAGTGACCGTATGTCCCTCTTTCGAATTGACCCGCAAACTCCAACGACGGTGCTACCTACTCACTAATAGTGGGATAGCATTGTCTAAAGGAAATTAGCATAGAATGATTCCTTTTTCGAGTAGGTAGATTAGTTCTTAGATACTTGCTCTTTCAAAACAAAACTCTTTCACACTTACACTTTTTCAAACAAAGTTTTCAAAAAAACTTCATTACACTCTTGAGGACAGAAGCAAGAGTTAAATCGAAGCTAAAATAAAAACTTTTTCAAAACCCACAAGCACAAAGAAAACAATTTTTAAAATAATGAGCAAGTACCTAAGAGCCCGTGGAAAACCACGGATAGAAAGGGTGCTAATACCTTCCCTTTCTATAATCTATCCCCCGTACTCAGAAATATCTCGAAAAAGGAATTTTTGTGCTTTTTTCCTTTCCTTGTTGGATAAAATAAAAGTCGGTGGCGACTCTTGCTTACCGCGACATTTTGCAAAAACAAACGCAAAACGCAAACCAGCATTCCAAAAATAGTCAGTTCTTCACACCGTATCACATAATCCTTCTGTTCAGAATCAGAGTTTACTTCACTTAAGTGAAGGTTATGATTATCATGCTTCAGCGCAAATTCTGATTACCTCAGTATGTAGCTTCTATAGCTTAACTTCTAATGCTTCTTTGGTCAAAACTTCTGCATACAAAATAACATAATTTTAGAGTGCATATTTGTTCTTTGTATTTGTTATCATCAAAACTCTAACTAAGGGTTGTAGAATCAAACTATGTTCTAACAATCTCCCCATTTTTGATAATGACAAAAACTAAGATTTTTAATGAAAAATATAGAACAAAAAGTTTAAGAGAGACTCCCCCTGAGTTGATTACTTCCCTGAAGTTCCTTCTCGTCAGAGCTTTTGTTGCATCTCCTATCAGAATTTTTTCCTGTTCAAACTTTTCAGAAAGTAGAGGTTAAATAATTCAGAATGTTTGAGACTTTTGTCCCGGTATACTGTTATTGAAAATATCTTACTTTCTCTCCCTTTTTGTCAAGTATCAAAAAGCAATATAATCAGAGTCAAAATAGATGAATTGTATTAAAAACATAATGCAATGACAAGTTTCAGAAACAAGGAGGTAAAGATAAAAGATTACAGATAAACAGTTTTTAAAGAAAATATAAGAAGGAGGGGGAAGACGTGTGAACAATGCTTCCAGCAAGCTCTTGATCTGAGTGCTTGACTCTTTCTGCTTTCCCAGAATATCTTTGATTTCCTTTGTAGTATCTTCTTGTTTATCCAGAATACCCTTGATCTCTTTGTTCGTATCCTCTTGCTTATTCAGTCTTGCATGGATTAATGCATTCTCTTTCTTAAACTCTTCCAAAGTTTGCATGACTGGAGAGGAAGATGGTGTCTCTTCAGGGGTTGCATGTTGTTCAGAACATTCTGCAGCTTCTTCTGATTGAACCACTTCTTCTGCTACAACTATTTCTTCTGGAACAGTAGTCAGGGAGAGACTATCTGAATCTGGTTCAACAACTTCTGAAGGATGGTGCTCTTTCCATGGAGCATTATCCAGCGGAAGAATGTCTTTCTTGCACCATTGAATCAGAACTTGATCTTGAAAAGCTTTCAGCTGATCACTGAATTTTTGCTGAGCCCTTTCATAACCCAATTCCTCCAGCTTCAGAGTTTCAGCGTTGAGCCATTTTCTGAATCTTTCCCAGAGAGAATCAGAAGCAGCAGGATTAGAAATCTATAGGCTTGCTTGCTTCAAAGAATTGATCCATTCCTGCATTTCTGTTTCAAAAATCAACATACTCTTACCAACATCTGATTTTGGTTTAGGTTTGGGAATGGAATTTTTTTGTGAGGTGGAAGAAAGTCGTTCCAGCACTTGTGGATCAATGACAATTCTGAGGTTGTCAGCTGGACTTTTGATGGGTGAAGGAGTGGGAGAGTCAGGAATTATAATTGGTGCGTTCGGGGTGTTTAGTGGTGTGGATTCAAGGGATGAAGGGATTTATGGAATATCATGAATAGTGAGAGGCATGCGAACAGAAAGGGGTTCTGTTATTCCAGGGATTGGGATAGTGGTATCAGAATCTGAAGGAGATTCTTCAGATTGGTTTGTGGAGGCGTGTTGAGTTTCTGGTTGTGGAATTTCAGTAGATGGGTTTTCAGAAGGTGGAGAGAGAGTGTCTATTTTCTGGTTGTGGTGAGTTGGGTTTCAAATGTTCTGGTTGAGGAGAATGTGGTTGTGGATTTTCTGGTTGTTGTTGGGAGTTTGGATTTTCTGGGAGTGGAGATTGAAATTCTGAATCAAATAGTTCAATGTCAGATAGAACTTTGGCAAGTTCTGGTTGATGATGTTCTGGGTTTGGATTAGGGGAGTGAGGTTCATTTAAAAAGTTTCCTAGAGTTACAGAGGGGTCAAATTCTATGTCAAAATCTTCAAAGGTTTGGGGTGAAGAATTTTCTATTGGTTGAGGGGGAATGGTTTCAAATGTTGTAACAGCAATTGATTCTATAACAGAAACAGAAGATGGATTACCTTTCTTTTTCGCAGCTTTAGGTGTCCTCTGAGAGGATCCTTCTCCTGCTGCTTTCCTCTTCTTGGATTTCTTTAAAGCAACCTCTGGAGCAGCCTTGTGTAGATCTTGAATGTTTATTTCTGGAGCAGTCTCGTCAGCCTTGCAAGCTTCAAGGTATCTGACTATGATTTCTGGGTTGGCGTCTATATCAGAAAATAATGGAAAATCCTTCAGAGGTATCCTTCTTGAAGTAATGGTCTCATGAGAAGCAATAGTTGGTTCCTTCTGAATGTTCTCAATGATCTTCATTTTCTTCAGATTCTTTGTATTATGAGGCTTCCCAGCAGTTGCTTCCAGAGTGCTTATTTGCTGAGCCTCTGTCAAATATTCTATTAGCCTGTTTTTCGTCAGAATATCTGATATCAGTCTTCCTAGAGGAATCCAATCCCTCTTAGTTATTTCTTCTTCCCTGGTCTCTTTCACACTCGCTCTGAGATGGTTAAAGAGCAAGTGTGGAAGATTTATCTTGGTCCTTTTTGCAATGACACAAATCAGAAACTGCTGATCAATATTAATATAATCAGGAGAGCTTGTAGGCTTCCTGTGATTCATACATCCCAGAATGATTCTGGCCTAGATTCTGTGATGATCCTTCAAATCTCTGATTTTGCTTGATGGTTGTCCAGAAGTGAAAATTTCCTTGGCAATAGATTTTAGGTCAGAACATCTATCTGCCATATTTATGCATCTGACTCCACCACCATTATAACCAATGAGTTTCCCAATAAGATCTTTTGTAATCACTATTTTCTTTCCCATAACATAAGAAGTAACCTGGTGGTTGGATGATGTAGCGTGAGTCCAGAATTCTTTGACGAGAATTAGAAATGTTGGACCCAACAGACGGTCAAAATACATATTCCAACCTTGAGCAGTTACGTCTTCATAGAGATTGAACCCATTTTCTTGTAGACTCTCAAAATCAATGATCAGTTCAGAGAGAACTTCCAGGTTATCAACAGGAGTGAGAAGCGTCCTGGTGGGTTCTTCATATCGTTCTGTTGATGAAGATTTATGAGCACTGAGATTTTTGAGGTTTGATGAAAAAGCCATTGTTCACACGGGTTTGTTTGAAGAAGATGAAAAGGTTTTTGAAAACGAATCTTGAAACAAGAGAAAATAGAAAATATAGTAAAAGTGAATGAATGAAATAGTAAATTTGAGTTTAAATAGGTTTTTGAAAATGTAAGAAGTAAGTAAGAAAATAAGTAATGATTATATGCATTAATGAAAACCTGAGATTAGGGGATTCAGAAAGATATTTGAACGGTTTTCCACTGACAAGTGTCTCAATACATCCAATCAGAGCCTTGGACCCTTCAAAATTTGAACGCGTGTTTAGCCTCAGAAGGTGGCTTGTGAGAGGATAAAAGATGTTTGATGATGTGAACTGCACGCCTCTATCCTTGAAATGAAACATTCAGATCTTCTTGGATAGACTCTGAGGCAACTGTACTTCTAACTTCTGAAGACATGTTGATCAGATGTTCACAGAAAACAATAAAGTTCTGAGGGTTATGATATGCAAATAAAACATTTTATTCTGGGCATAACTTCATGCTGAGATGTTTCAGAATGAAATTAAATCTATCTTCAGAAAGAGGTTTTGTAAATACATCAGCCCATTGATGGTCTGTGTCAATAAATTTTAAGGTAAGAATTCCTTTCTTAATATAGTCCCTAATAAAATAATGTTTTATTTCTATATGCTTAGCCCTAGAATGCAAAATAGGATTCTTACTGAGACATATAGCTGAAGTGTTATCACAGAAGATAGGAATGTTACTCTCAAATATGTTGAAGTCTTCAAGTTGACTTTTCATCCACAGTATTTGAGTGCTACATCCAGCAGTTGCTATGTATTCAGCTTCTGGTGTTGACAATGCGATTATGGATTGTCTCTTGATGGTCCATGAGATCAGATTCTCTCCCAGAAACTGGCAGCTTCCAGAAGTTCTTTTACGCTCTACTTTGTCTCCAGCAAAATCAGCGCCACATTATCCTACTAAGCTGTATTCATTGGATTTTCTATAAAACAAACCCAGATTAGTAGTACCTTTCAGATACTTGAAAATTCGCTTAACTGCTGTTAAGTGAGATTCTCTAGGATCTGATTAGAATCTAGCACATAAGCAAACACTGAATAAAATGTCAGGCCTTGAAGCCGTCAAATAAAGGAGAGAACCAATCATACCTCTGTAGACTTTCTGTTCTACCTTTTTACTTACCTCTTCCTATTCCAGAATGCACGTGGGGTGCATTGGAGTCTTTGAGGGCTTACATTCTGAGAGATAAAATTTCTTCAGAAGTTCTCTGACATATTTGCTCTGATAAATGTAAGTTCCTTCTAGAGTTTGGTTTATCTGAGTTCCCAGAAAGAACTTGAGCTCCCCCATTAAGCTCATCTCAAACTCTGCCTGCATGCACTTAGCAAACTCTCTTCCCAAAGAAGGTTTAGTGGATCCAAAGATGATGTCATCTACATAAATATGACACACTAAAATGTCATTCTTAAATAACTTACAGAACAAGGTTGTGTCCACTTTCCCTCTGGTGAATTCCTTTTCTAACAGGAAGTTACTTAGTCTTTCATACCAAGCTCTGGGAGCTTGTTTCAGACCATAGAGTGACTTCTTTAGTTTGAAAACATATTCTGGGTGTTTGGAATTCTCAAACCTAGGGGGTTGGTGCACATATACCTCTTCATCTATGTAGCCATTTAGGAATGCACATTTGACATCCATCTGATACAGAGTGATGCCATTGTTTACAGCAATATTATTTGATTTTCCTTCAACAAGTGCCTTTCGAATGGGGAATTTTTGTGCACCCTTCGAAGGATCCAAAAGTGTGACCCTTGGATGGGTCACTAAAAAATGCCTTAAGGTGGGCTTTGTAAACCCTTCGAATAAGCCATCAGGCATGTCCTTCGAATGGGATGCCCGGAGTTGGATTCGAAAGATACTGATTCAAAGAGGATACAGTTATAAATGAAACCTTGTGAAGGTGGTTCTGTCCGGTCGAAGGCTTGTCTGCCAAAGGTCCAAGTGGCCAAACAAAGGAGTGTACATAGGGGGTCCATGCTTTGTGACTTTATGCAAACATGCAAAGATCTTTGTTCAAACGAAAGCTTGCATGAAGGGAAACATGTGCCCAAACGAAGGGTGTGACCAAAAGCTTGTATTGAAGGATTCATGTGCCGAAACAAAGAAAGCATGAAGGGAGTCAAATGTTCAAACAAATCTTGCAACAAAGGAACCACATGCCCAAACGAAAGGTGCATGTCGGAGGCCAAAATGTCCAGATTCGAAAGAGGCATATAGGAGGCAAAAAAATGCAAATCGAAGGATGCCAAAGGGGAGCGTTTTGCCTTGGAATCTAAGGAGGCTATAAGAGGCTTTGTGCCTTGTAAATCCAAGCTAGCGTTCCAGAGGCCCACGCCCATTCGAAGGATGCAAGCCAAGCTTGCATCAAAAGAGGCCAAAAGGCCAATCGAAAGAGCTGAATCGAAAAACACTTTTTTCTCCAAATTTGTCAAAATATTAATTTTATTTGTTTTCCCCCTTTTTGACAATTTCCTTTTAATCTTGGTACTGAAAATCCCAATGTACTTGTGCAAGCTTGAACCTTGAGAATCCTTGTGAGCAATGCCTTGAAAAGTGAGAGGGAAAATTTTGGGGTACAACATGACCCATTGTATGTCCTTCGAATGGACCAATGGTATGTCCTTCGAATGGACCACCAAATGTAGGTTCTTCGAATCCAACAAAATCATGTTCTTCGAATGGGCCACCAAATATGTGTCCTTTGAATCCAACAAATTCATGTTCTTCGAATGGGCCATCAAATATGTGTCCTTCGAATCCAACAAATTCATGTTCTTCAAATGGGCCATCAAATATGTGTCATAGTGTAGAAACTATGTGTGTTGAAGGGTTTAAAGGTAGAATCAAAGCAATCATGAGGGAAGTAGTTTCCTTGTGGATGCTAGCATGAGGGAAGCCCTTGCCTTGTGGATGCTAGCATGAAGGAAGCCATTGCCTTGTGGGTGCTAGCATGAGGGAAGCCATTGCCTTGTGGTTGATAGCATGAGGGAAGCCCTTGCCTTGTGAATCGAAGCAAGCATGAAGATAGCCAATGCCCAGTCGAAGCTTTGTGAAATCGAAGCAAGCTTGAAGGAAGCCAAAGTCCAGCCAAATCTTGGGAAATTGAAGCAAGCTTAAAGGAGGCTAAAGTCCAGTCGAAGCTTAGGAAATCGAAGTAAGTTTGAAGGAGGCCAAAGTCCAGTCGAAGCTTTGTGAAATTGAAGCAAATTTGAAGGAGGCCAAAGTCCAGTCGAAGCTTAGGAAATCGAAGCAAGCTTGAAGGAGGCCAAAGTCCAGTCGAAGCTTGGGAAATTGAAGCAAGCTTGCTCTTCTTAGATTTGATGCTTGAAAGCCCAATAAAATCCAAATGTACTTGTGCAAACTTGAACATTTGAAAATCCTTGTGAGAAAATGTCTTGAAAAAAGAGAGGGCAAACTTTGGGGTACAACAACTATATTAAATAATAATTAATAAAATAGATAACTAATAAAATAACTAATAAATAAAAATCGGGGTGTTACATGCCATCTAGACGAGGTTCGATAACATACAATTATGTTCTTGTGTAGCCGAGAATAGTGGGTTGCAATTTTCATGAGTCTTCATCCGGAAAAACCGCGGGTTTATCCTCCAAGATCATTGGTTGATTTGGGGGGTTTTCGTGCAATATGTTCAAGAGAGGATTGTGGCCTAGTGAAAGCCTTTGGAGATAAAGAATACAAATGACCCTTTGGAGATAAAGAATGTGTGATACGGTGGCAGAACCGACTATTTGATACTGGTTTGCGTTTTGCATTTTTTGTTCGCAAAATGTCGGGTAAGCAAGAGTCGCCACCGACTTTTATTTTATCCAATCGGAAAGGAAAAAAGTACATAAAAAATCTTTTTTCGAGATTTTGAGTACGGGGGGTAGATTATAGAAAGGGAAGGTGTTAGCACCCTTTCTATCAGTGGTTTTCCACGGGCTCTTAGGTACTTGCTCATTTTTCAAATTGCTTGTGCGTGCTTGTTTTGAAAATGCTTTTATTTTACTTTGTGATAACCCTTGTATCAGTCCTCAAGGATGTGACGAAGTTTGTTTTGAAATTTTGTTTGAAAAGTGTAAGTGTGAAAAGTTTTGATTTTGAGCAAGTACTTAAGATTCTACCTACTCGAAAAAAGATCATTTCTATTCTTGTTTCCTTTAGACAGCGCTATCTTACTATTGAGAAATAGGTAGCACCGTCGTTGGAATTTTTAAGGGTCAATTCGAAAGTGACGTACGGTCACTAAAGCAATATTAGGATACCTTAGTAGTAACCCTAGAATCTTAAGATCTTTCGAGGCACCATTTTCGAGGCAACATTTCCGAGGCAACATTTGAATGGGACATTTGATCTTTTTGACTGGAGGGAAACCACTAAGACACTCTATGCTTAATGATCGTTTACCGAAGGCAATTGAAGTGAGGGTATACCCTAAGAGTGAATATGTGCGAGTGATCCATTTCCAGTTTATTATCTTTGCACATTAGGGTTTTCTAACTGTTTTAATTTTTCATGCATTCTTGCCATACAATCCTATTAGCATTCATCTAACAGTTAATAATTGCGGAAAGTAAAAGCGAAAAATATAAAACCTAACTATTACAAGGCTTCGGGGAGGGGGATTAATTACATAGCCAAAAATCGGGGAAAAAGCGATAAGTAAAAAACCTAGTTAAAACTATTACATCCTCAAAACAGTTACAAAAATAATAAAAGAATTAAATGCGTGTGGTAAGTTAAATGCGAGGCAATTAGGGTTTTGACCCTTGACTAAACCTAATTGCAATTGATTAAAGAAAAATCATTTTTTGTCATGTTTTGTTATTTGAGAAAATAAGGAATAATTGCATTAAAAAAAAAGAACCTAATTACTAATTAATTTTAATTAAGAAAAATAATTAAGTTAACCTATTTTTGGGTTTTTGTTTAAAAAGAAAATAATTAAATCAAGAAATTAAACCTAGTTTTCTAATTGATTTTAATTGTAAAAATAAATTAAATTAACCTAGATTCCTAATTAAAATAAATAATTTATTTAAAAAAATGCTTTTTTTGGTATTTTGTGATTTATTGATTTTTATGATTAAATAAAAAAATGATTAATTTTTGTGAAAAAATAATTAAGTAAAAATAATTAAATAAGGAAATAAAAATAAGAAAGAAATAAAAATGGGCCTGTGTTGTTGTTAGCAATGCTGGGGGTGTCAATCTGAATTTCTGGCCCAACAAAGTTAAGCCCAGGTTGACCTGCCTGGTTCTGTGTAGCATTGACTTTGAGGAATACCATGGACCTTCATTGCTGGCACGTTGAATTTGATGGCACGCTGGATCAAATGGATGAATGTTGATGGAGTATGGTGGTCACCAGGGAGAGCAACGCGCTGGATCTATTGAATGAAAATAATATAAATGAAACGCTGGGACCTGGGGATCGAACCCAGGTCCTTATGATCAATATCAATGCTTGCTTGCCAGTTGTGCTGCACGTTTTTGCTGTTAGTGTAATAATAATAAAACATAATATAAGAAAAGTAAAAGGGCTGATTCCAAAGCGCGCGATTTTCAAATGTCCCAATGGCTGGCTGACACGCAAGCGTCTTCTTCCTTGCAACCGTCATTTTAGAAGAAAAAAAAGACTTTTACCTACAGACGTTCACTGTAGGTATAACCCTGTTCATCTCAAAAATTGCATACGATCAAGATAAATGAAAAGTAATGGTACCAATCAACTCGTCTCATCCTCACGAGCATCATGGTACCTGATTCAAGGCCCAATTTTTCCTGTACAAAAAGACCCTAAAAATAACACAGAAACGCTAGCCATGGCAACATCATGTACAGGCATCAAAAACGCAATTAAATGACATGGTTAGCTTGCAAACATGATGACAAACACGAATATAACGATCAAAAGTGATAATGATGCAAGAATTGTGATAATCGAATTGAAAAAAAAATGCCAAACCATGTGAAGTGTAGCGCGCGTTTCTGGGTGTTTCAGGCCTTGCAAATGATTGGGGCAGCTTCCTGGGACGTCCAGCAATGGATTAGAATAGCTAGGATGGCTTGAGATGGCCTGTGGAGTGAAAACCAATTCACACTTTTGCCAACTTTTTTTAGTTCTGTTCTATCCTTCTCACGACCTCTAACCCCCGTTTTTTGATCTGGAATTCTTCATTATATAACCTAGAGTGAATTAGGTTAACAAACTTGGAATAAATCTTTGCATTTATCCAAGATTTGATTTGATTTGCAAGCTATATGATATGTTGCTATTTTGAGCCAAATTATGCCTTTCTTGTACCAATTGCCCTTGATTCGAATTGATCTTGTTAACTCAGCATACCTTGATTGTCAATCTGACAAAAAAAACAAATCAAATCATATCTTTGTTAATTTTCACCATTTATTTGATTTAATTCACTTTTTAATTAATGAAAAATCAAAATAAATTGGAAACTGAAGCACATAATGGGTGAGTTAACATTTGAGTCGTGGACTACATTATAATTGAGGTTCAAGCATAAAAAGTTGGGCCCATTTAGCAAAAAATGCAAATTTGAGCATATTTGACTTTTGGCAATTTTGAAAAAATGGTCAACTTGGTCAATGCATAACTCTCTCAATTTTGACCCTAGAGAGGTGTTCTTGGACTTTTTAGAAAGCTTAGGATGTACTCTAAATAAACCTTTTTATCTCATCTCAATTGAGTCTTCCATATTCATGAATGAAGCTTTGACCCAAAAAGTGTTTTTGCTGACTTTTCAAAAGGACCTATAATGTCAAAATTCATATCTTTTTGTGAGTGCATATTATGGACTTAGGAGCTGAAGATGAATTGTATGGAATTGCATCCTCTTCAAAATGAGCTTTGGGTGGTTCATTTCTGATAAAGTATGAGAAAGTCATGCTTGGTCAAAGTTGAGTTGACTTTTCCTATAAAACCCTAATTTAGCAACTTTTGGGTTTTGATGAATTGTGAGTAATCCTTGAGGAATCATGATCAAACCTTGATCAAATGATGGATAATACTTCAAAATGAGTATGTTGACCAAAAATCTTGAAGTATTACTGTATGTGGGCCACAGTTGACTTTTGACCTAGTACAGTTAATTTTCTGGCATTTGAGCAATTGACTGAGCAAACTTCTTCTGCAAGGCTTGAAACTTGACATGGATGATCTTGAGAACATATTAGGAAAACGGTGAGAATTTGAGTCCTTTTTGGTTCACAAATCTTGATGAAGATGGAAACCCTAATTTGAGGTATGCTGCCTTAGGAGAGAGTTTGTCTGGTCAATTCTTGACCTTCCTTGAGCAATTTGGAGACCTCACTTGCCATGTGTTGAGAAATATGGGAGGGCAAATTTTGGGGTACAACAGAATGCAAAGGAAGTAGCGCGAGAACGACGAATCAAATTGAAGTCTAGTGTTGGGTACAATTGATGGCGCGCGAAAGCTTTGGAGATAAAAAATGCATAGGAGTAGCAAGATCCAGATAGTCAATTGACAATCTATTGTGTGCTTGATTTTGTTGAAGATCAAAAGAAGATAAGGGGTTGAATCAACAACAAACGGTTAGGGTTTGTAGGATTTCTCTTGAACACTTATCTTGTAATTATTCATTTTGCAAAGTAAGAAAGTATCGTAATTCCACATTGGAATCGGGCGCAGATGTACCCACACACGAGGATGAAAGTGCGGAACTGTGTAGACAAATCTTTGTGTCTCTTTTCTTTTATCATTTTACTTGCTTTAATTTTCACATATCAGTTTGTCAAATAGCATTGAGTAATCGATCGACTCGTAGGAATGTTCTGGGACTGTTTTTATTTTGAATTGGGTGTTGATTTTATTATAATCACTTTTGATTATAATTTCTTTTTCATATTAACATAACTCAAAGGAAAATTTTGAAAAGTTTGGTTGCACACCAAGTGTTCGACAAATTGTTTGATCGATTGACTCATAAGAACTTGTATGCAATTGTTTTGCTTAAAGTGGTGTGTTAATTAGCTTATAATCACTTTTATTATAAGTGGTTTTCCTATCAACACAACTCAAAGAAAAATTCTAAAAAATCGAACGCGTACCAAGTGTTTGACATATTGCAAAGTTCTATATTTTGTTTAAATTCCATTGGAAATAGAAAACGGTTGTGTTTGATATTAAATTATTAATTGAGATATTATTATGTATTGATTTTATCGTTATTTTAATTCCATATAACTTGTGCATATCTGAATTTCCAATAACTAAGTTCGTTTAGACTACTATTTTGATCTAGGCCAAAAACCATTCATTCGACGTTGTTTTTCAAATAAGTTTTTAAATAATAATTTTTGAGAGGTTATTTTTAATTTGGGGATCTATTTACTCCCCTTTTAAATAAGACTCCGTAGTCTAACACTTGACTTCAAGATTTACATATCCTCTTCGTCAAACTTGCCCTTCTTTACTAATAATGCCTCAACAAGACATATTGCACAAATTCTTCATTCCATGAAAGAACCAAACATATTAACGTGAATTATCACATAATTTGGAGAGAAAAAAACTCCAACGACCCAACAAAATGCATATACTTTCACGAAACGGTTGGATTCTAACCTTTCAACAATATCATTTCTAAACTTGGTCTACAAAGTTACTACTTTTCAACTTATGGAGAGTATTAGAACAATAGTTTATTATGGTTGTTATTATGTTATTAATTTTTTAAGTTTGCTATGTTAGTTGACATATTATTCATTTTTTATTATAAGAATCAATGTGTAAAAATACACTTGATTCCCATATTTTGCATCTTAGATTGAATAATAATCTTGATCGTACCAAATTAGAAGGGATTGTCAAGACCTACGAGCTTCAAGTTGAGCAGTGGTTGAATGTGAAGTGGGGGGTACCTGCAAGACACTTTGATGCCAAAGTAAGATTCAGAGAAAGTTCAAGTAAATGTGAGAGTATGGGTAAATGAACGAATACCTGACTCTCTCAAGTGAAAGGGTATTTATATCCCCCAGCGTTGGGCCAAGGTCCCCATTATTGGGCTGACCAAGTGGGCCCAAAATGGAGACTATCAGGTCTTACATGTGTAGTGGAGGCCAGCACGTGGTCCCCAACCTGAATGGACTCTTCTGAATTATCAAGTGGTTATGGATGCGGTCCTTTCGGGGTCAAGAGGACTTTGTGACATTTGGAGGTATTGGGTGCAGGCTCTACGAGGAGGGTACTCGCAAGGACCTGAGCAACGTTGGTCCTCCTCGACATTTATGAGGTTGTCCCTAGAGGACATATTCTAGTCAACGAGAGGAGTGGAGGGTGCTCACGAGGACCACCTGAGCATCGTTGGTCCTCCTCGCCAGTCATGGGGTTGTCCCTAGAGAATATATCTTGGTCGACAAGAGGAGTGGAAGTACCGCCCGACATTGTCAAGGGAAGACTCTCTCCTGCTGGTTTTCTTCTGCAACATAATTAGATTGGGCCATGTATGATGTTTGGGTCAAGTGCAGGCCCAATCCAGAATAAGAGCCCCCCAAGTTGTTGCTTCTGAGGAAAGGAGTTATGACTTAAGACTAACTTCTCTGTATGGTGAGCTTAGTTTCTCGAGAGTCTCCTATCACATTGAGGGACGGGGTCGTTTTTATGCACGACTACTTGAGTGGAGATTGGAGTTTGCTCACAGAGAAAATTTAGTTGCTCCTCGACTTGCGGGGAGACGAAAGTTTGGAGGACTTTTACTTCGTAGGCCACGTGGTGTAGCTTTTGGTTGCAACTACTCGAGCGGAGATTGGAGTTTGCTCACAGAGAAAGTTTATCTAGTCCTCGACTCGTGGGGAGACGAAAATTCGCACGATGTTTACTTCGTAAGCCAAGTGTTGTACCTTTTGGGATATAATGATGTCCTAGGGAGTATGGGTCATTATGACCCTGAGCGCGTGGGCGGCGGAGAGATGGACGGTTGATACATTGTTCAACGTGATGCTTCATCTTTAGCACTAACCTTATAAATAGCGCCTAAGGGCTTATTTGTAAAATTTCCAAACTCCCGCTCTCTCATTTCTCCCTAGCGTCCTCAGTTTTCTACCGTCCTTAATTTCCTTCTCCAACTGTAAGCACCGCCGTAACTTCCGTCGCAGACTCTCTACCAACCTTAATCAAGTAAGTGTTTCATAGTGATTATTATCGTTTATAGTTGGTTTTTTTGACAAATCTTATGGATTTCTTGATGAATTTCATTACCCGGGGGGGTTTACTCGGGATATTCATACCTCTCTTCGTGATACTCACGAAATGGCTCGTGAAATTCATCTACTCCCCGTAGAACTCATGAAATTGCTCGGGGAATTCATCCCCTCCCTGCAGAACTCATGAAATTGCTCAGGAAATTCATCCCCTCCTTGCAATGTTCATGGGATTTCTCGGGAGATTCTTCTTATCGTCGTCACCTTCATGAGGTTGCTCGAGAGATTCACGTTCTCCTCGTGGCGTTTACGAGTTTGTCTGCTTTTACTGAACAAGGGTTCGTCGACCTGGTTTGGTCGTAGCAACCCCCTTTCACTTGTGTTGTGGTGGAAGGGTGGATTTGATTTAGCTGTAGAATTCACTGGTTTCCTCTGCTTTATAGGTGAAATGGCTCACCAATCGAGACACTCGAGTAGGTCGAGGTAGAAGAAATAAGTGGAGCCAACGAGGGTGTCCACTTGATCGACACGGTCACCGATCCATCATTATCTTGGGTTGGGTCAGAACCTCGAGGAATAGCCTTGGTCATTAGCCATACAAGGAGGGAAGCGTACACCGTTGTTGAATATAGCAGCGACCAAGAGAGTTTCAGGCGAAGCTTCATGATCTTTCGCCTAACACCCAAGGCCAGAATATGCTCGTCTTTCCTGGAAGATCACTTCCCCATGTATGAGATTGTCTTCAGGGATCTGGGGCTTCGTCTTCCCTTCAGTGACTTTCAAATGGGCATCTTCAATCATTTGTACTTGGCTCCCTCCCAACTGCACCCCAATGTGATTGCTTTTATACAAGCTTTCAAGATTACTTGTTGATACTTGAGGATTGGGGCGACGATTCCTTTGTTATTCAAGATTTTTCATCATCGACGGAAGTCTAGGGGAGGAAAACATAGTTGGGTTTATCTCAAACAGTCCAAGAGGCTATTCTGGATGTACATGGACTTTATCCGTGATTTTAAAGACAAGTGGTATGTCGTGCAGCCTTCGTCTCAAGAGGTAGTAGACGCGATGTTCGACCCAATTTCTCTCGTAGATAAGGACGGGAAAGTCTTTTATAACGAGGATGGGAACAAAGAGATTGGGAGGCTCTCTAAGTTCTCTATCCATTGGTGTCGAGCTCACTATGACCATGGGTCCGACCACTACCATACTCTTGTCGGCAGCATGGGTGTCGAGGATGAAGGGGCCTTTGGTATCCTCAACAAATTCGTCGATGGTTTCTTCCCCTCCAGGTGGGTGACGAGGGAAGGATTTGTTCTTGGTAAAGATGGCGAACCTACGTTCGAGGCCCTCCCGGTCAACACCAAGGAGCTTGTTGAGTATCGTACTTACGGGGATGTTGTGGTTCTTTTGGGTCTTTGTCTGCGTGACTCTATTGCATTCTATTTTTAACTTGTTTCGGGTATGTCCCTCCAACGGTACTGCCTTGAGCATGTTATTTTTGTTCTTGCAGGTAATATGGTCGAGCATCGTGAACGCCTACTGAAGTTAACCCAGGATAAAAAGGCAATAAGAGGTTAGTGAAGCCTAACCAGCCCATGCGCCTTGGCCCTTTTCCCGAGCAGGTCAGGGACGGGTCCAGTGGTTCGTCGGGTCTTCGTGATGTTGCTCAACGTGCGGCCTTGTCGGGAAAAAAGAGGAGTCTCCCAGAAGGCGGGCCTGTGGATTTGGCTGATGAGGGGTCAGTTTCCCGGGTCTTCACCTTTCCTCCTTGCTTTGTCGAGAATGATTTCTTCAAAGGATTTCTCTTGGTCGTGTCTGATGAGGAACCGGAGACAACATCTGGCTCGGGCATGGTCGGTCTGATGAAGCTCGCGGAGATGGTTGTTGTCCTCGCAGGTGAGGGTGCCATCTCTTCTACCATGGTGAGAAAACTAGAGTTGGAGAAAGTGGCTCTTCAAGAAAAGGCACATAAGTTAAAGGCTGCTCTCGAGCGAGGAGGGGAAAAGTTATGGGCGCAGGCTGATGAGTTGGTGAGATAGAAGGAGAAGGTGGTCAAATCCTCCAAGGAAAGGGACTCATCGCTGCTCGAGAGAAAAAAACCTAGAGAAGGAGATCTCTGACTTGAAGGCTGCCATGATTTCCGCGAAAGACGAGCCCGGGGGAATCTCCAGCTTGAAGACTCGTGCAGAACTGGATGCTCGAATCCAGGTCCTTGATTCGGATTACATGGATGCATTGACCGATGTTTTTGAGACTGTGATGGTTTAGCTGGCCGTGCTGAATCTGGGGCTCAACACTGAAGGTGCTGGAGTTTTGTCTCAGGTAGTTGATGGTAAGATGGTCCCTCCTCCAAATTCTTCTGAGCCAGGGATCGAAGAGGGTACTCTGCGAAGCGACTAATATTTTCTTTATGACTTGGTAATTTATGTTTGGGGCCCACATGCCCATAATTTGTAATTATTTATATTGGGGCATGCGTGCCCATATTCTTGTAATATTTGGACAACATCGGCCTTCATGGTCGCACTTGTAAATGCCTTTATTTTACCTCTCTATTATATTGTTAAATATTTGCTTGTCGTTGTGCTTGACTTGTTTATTTCGTGAAACATGGAATTTCGATGAGTGAAGGTTTGCGATTGACCTTAGTTGTGGTCGACACATGTTGGGATGTATCGAGGAAGCGGAGTAGGAGTCTGTAGGGTAAGAGGTTAAGATCGCGGTCGGGGTCTTGACTTCGTGGCATAAACTTCCCATCGCAAGTTGGGTGTTCTTCCTATTGGGTACTTCAATGGTGGATCTTGGTCAAGGTGTCCCCAACGGGCTAAGATTCTGCTCGACCAATGAGAAACAAACCCGTCTTTTGTTATTGGTTGGAGGCTATGTTCGTACCTCAACATGCTTCTGTGGTCGAGTAAGCTTTGTCGTTTATCAAAGGCCTAGCTGTAATATTGTTTCAGCTTTGTAGTGTTCCATGGTCAAGGTAGTGGTTCTCCACTTAGGCGTTTGAGGTGGTAGGATCCAGTGCCCGTTGCCCTGCGGACACAGTACGGTCCTTCCCAGTTGGCGGCCAGCTTTCCTTCACGGTAATCTTTCTAATTTCTTTGTAGACTAGGCTGTCGACCTGGAATTCGCATTTTATGACTTTGGTGTCATGACGCAGGGATATCTTTTATTTCAGTATGGCTTTTCCAAGAGCCTCTCCTGATCGGATTTCTTCGACCAGGTTGAGCTCTTCCCTTAGGGCCTCATCATTTAGTTCCTCGTCTAAAGGGAGTTCAGTTCGCCTGGATGGCTCCATGATTTCCACGAGAATTACGGCTTCGGTGCCATAGGTTAGCCAAAATGGGGTTTTGCCGATCATCAAGTATGGTGTTGTTCGGTAAGCCCATAGGACGTTGGGTAGCTCTTCTACCCACCCCCTTTTTGGCTTCACCCAACCTACGCTTGAGTCCTCGTAAGATGACTCTATTCGCGACTTCGGCTTGCCCGTTGGTTTGAGGATGTTTGACAGAGGTGAAGTGTTGTTTGGTGTTGATCTTGGCGATGAACTCTTGGAAACTTTGATCGGTGAATTGTATCTTGTTGTCGATGATGAGCGCTTGTGGTTGGTTGAATCGGGCAAGCACGTTTCATTTGTAGAAATGGAGGATGTTGTGTGATGTGATTCTGGCCAGGGCTTCGGCCTCTATCTACTTTGTGAAATAGTCGACGATCACGATCAGGAATTTATTTTGATATGATTCTTGTACGAATGATCTGAGGATGTTCATTCCCCACCAAGTAAATGACCACGGGTATAACAATGTTTTGAGTTCGTGTGGGGGCGCGAGGTGCATATCTGTGTGTCTATGACATTTTTTGCATTTTTTGACATGCTCCTTCGTGTCTTGTTGCATGGTGGGCCAGTAATAGCCTGCTCGCGGCACCTTTCGTGCCATAGATCTTCCGCCCAAGTGTTGGGTGTTAATTCCCTTGTGTATTTCCCTAATATCTTAGGGATTTTGAACTCCTCGACGCATTTCAGGAGTGGGATGGAGAATCTCCGCTGATAGAGTTTGTGCCCGACCACTACGTAAGAGCAGGCTCGTCGTTTGGTCGCATTGGCCCCTATTTGGTCAGCGGGTAATTCTCCTTTATGAGAAAGTTAAATACCGGGGTCATCCAATACGAATTGTCCCCGATGGCATTCACCTCGAGCAGTGCAGTGGGTTTTTTAATGCTCGAACAAGAAAGGGATTCTTGGATGACAAATTTGTTCTCACCTTTCTTCTTTGTGCCCGCAAGTTTTGAAAGTATGTCGGCCCGTGTGTTTTGTTCGTAGGGTACGTGTTTGATTTCTTCCCGGTCAAACTTCTCCATCCGTTCTTTGACTAGGTTCAGGTATTCGATGAGGCTATCATTCTTAGCCTGATATTCTCCTCGAACTTGGGATGCAACGAGTTAGGAGTCTGTGAATATTTGTACTTCTCAGGCACCTAGGCCTTCGGCCAACCTTAATCTTGCGAGCAGGGCCTCGTACTCATCCTGGTTGTTCGACGTGGAAAATGAAAGGGCGAGCGAACATTCGATTACGACGCCCTCTTCATTTTCGAGGAGAATTCCTGCTCCATTTTCCATCGAGTTGGAAGCTCCATCTACAAAGATGGTCCACTTGTATTTCCCGCCTTCAGGGGGTTCGTGGGTGGTCATCTCCGCAACGAAGTCGGCCATTGCTTGGGCTTTAAGGTCTTTCCTACTCTCGTACTGAACATCAAACTCCAAAAGCTCTAGGGGCCATTTCAACATTCAATCAGCCATGTCTGATCGACCTAGGAGTTGTCTCACGGGTTGATTTGTTCGTACGATGATCGTGTGGGCCAGGAAGTAATATCTGAGTCTCCTCGCCGCGTTGATGAGGGCTAAGGCTAATTTTTCAATTTCTTGATACCTGACCTCGGGGCCTTGTAACACTTTGCTAGTAAAGTACACTGGTTTTCGCCCATCTGGTATCTCGCAGACGAGGGTCGCGCTTATGAACCTCGGTGGAGACGGCCAGACAAAGGAACAAAATTTCCCCGCTCTCTAGCCGTGATAACACTAGAGGTTGTGAAAGGATTCTCTTGAGGTAGAGGAGGGCTTGCTCGCACTCCTCGGTCCACTCGAAAGCTGCCTCTTTACGCAAGAGTTTGAAAAATGGGAGTGTGTGATGTACAGACTTCGCCACGAAGCGGGAAAGTGAGGTGAGCATGTCGTTCCGGACTTGTATGGATTTTTTCAAGCTTGGCACGGGGAGCTCGTAGAATGCTTGGCATTTGCCGGGGTTGGCTTCAATTCCCTGTTCGGTTAGATAGAAACTGAGGAATTTTCCCGCCTTGACCCCGAATGTGCATTTCTTTAGGTTGAATCTCATTTTGCATTACCTTGCTTGGGAAAAAACTCTTTTGAGGTGAGCAGCGTGGTCAATTTTCGTTTGAGATTTGACGATCATGTCGTTCATGTATACCTCGAGCATGTCCCCGATATCACCGCGGAATACTTTGTTCATCATTCGCTGGTATGTTTCCCTGTATTTTTTAGGCCGAAGGGTATTACGTTGTAGTAGTAATTTCCCGACACGGTCATAAACGCGGTGCAATATTTGTCGCTCATCACCATGGGAATTTGATTATAGCCCGAGAAAGCGTCCATAAATGATAAAATTTTGTAATCGGCCGAGTTGTCGACCAGCATATCGATGTTAGGTAAAGGAAAAACATCTTTGGGACATGCCCAGTTGAGATCAGTATAGTCAAAACACATACGCTATTTTCCATTATTTTTCTTAATAAGTAAAACGTTTGAGAGCCAGGTTGAATATCGGGCATCAGAAATAAAATTTGCCTCTAGGAAGTCTTTTACAGCTTTTTCAGCAGCCTTCGCTTTTTCAGGAGACTGCCTACACCTACATTGTACTACTGCCCTAGCGACTGGGTCCACAGCAAGTTGGTGACATGCGACTTCAGGGTCGAGTTCAGGCATCTCTGCAGCGCTCCATGCAAACAGGTTGGCGTTCTCCCTCAAGCAGGCTTGGAGTTGCTTCCTCTCCAGGTCGGGGAGTCCAGCACTGATCTTCACGCCTTTGTTCGAGTCTTCGTCGAGGGGGGTGAACTCGAAGTCTCCGTCTGGGACGGGTCATAGAGGATATTGTTCGCCATTGGGGGCTTCGACTTTATCTCTGTCAAAATGGTGTCGATCGAAATAGAGTCGGCCTTCAGTGGAGCCTGTTGTTCTTCGATTCGAGCGAGTTTGTCTGTGGAGATAGTTGTTGTTGTCGAGATGATTTCTCTTTTAGTAGGTAGTGCTCCAGTTTCGACCATGTTTTGCCCTTTGGAAGCCGCGTTGAAATATCTCCTGGCAGCTGAGATGTCTCTATGGATGGTGGCGACGTGGGCCCTCTTAATGTAGAACTTCATCTTTAAATAGACCGTGGAGGATACGACGGTCAGCTCGACCAGTGTTGGTCTCTCCAGGATGCAGTTGTAGAGAGACGGGCAATCGATCACCAGAAACCACACTTTGACCTGTCGGGATGCATTTTCTTCCCCGAATGTGACAAAGAGCTCGACGTAGCCCCATGGCTTAGAGGTCGAACCGTTGAATCCTTGCAGGTCGGATCTCGCGTATGGTGACAGGTGGATATCGTCGAACTGCAGGGTGCAAAACAGTTGGGTGTACATGACGTTGATGGAATTCCCTTCGTCGACCAGAATGCGATGTACATCGAAGTTGGCCATCCTTGCCCTCACTAGCAGAGGAATGCTTGAGTTTGGGACTCCACCGGGCAGCTCCTCGAGGTAGAAGGTGATCGACTCAGATTTTCCCTTGAACCTTTCAAGGGTTACTTCCTGGGTCGAGGTTGAGTCTACCAGCTCCTTGAGTTTCCTCTTCGCCAAATTTACCAAGATGTCGTTGAATCCCCCGTCAGATATGACCATGGAAAAGGGAACTTCTCCCATTTGCTGTGGGTGGACAAGGGTTCTTCATCTTCAAATATGTCGGGGATGTGGAAGTCGTTGGGCTTTGAAATGGAGAAAGCCACCTGGAGGGGACCCAATTCATCGGATGGTCGGGTATCCTCCTTGATTTCTTTAACCTCGCAGTTATCCCAACGACGGGCGTTGTTTCGCCTGTATTGCCCGAGTCTTCCTGCCTTGATGAGAGTCTCGATGGCATCCTTCAAGTGGATGTAGTCTTTGGTCAAGTGACCGTGGCTCTGATGGTACTGACAGTATTTTGTTCCGTCGGCCCCATGCTTTATAGGGGCGGATCGAGGATGTCTGGCGTCACCGTCCTTGAACTCGGCATTGGAGCACTCCGCAAGGATACGCTCGCGGGAAGCGGTCAGCAGAGTGCACCATGTGAACCGTCTGACTGGTCCTCTATGCTCGTGGGAATCGCAGAATGTTAGTTGGTCCGCGGTTCCTCAAATCGCGAGCTCTGTTGGCTGCCTCTTTTTCCTCGTAGTCCATGTACGCCCGGGCTTTTTTTAGGAGAGTGTCGAAAGACCTGGGGGTTCAATGTCGACGGACTTCCTAAATTCAGTGCCCGGGAGGAGTCCCCTCTCGAGCAGGTATCTTTTCACGTGATCAGCGCATGGGACCTGAATGACCTCGCGGTTGAACCGATCAATGTACTCCCTGGGGGTCTCGTTGCTTCTCTGGACGATTGCCTCGAAGGCGGCCTCAGTCTTCGGATGTCGACGAGACGCAATGAAGTTGCCGATGAATTGGTTTTTAAGGCCCCTCCATGAGGTGATCGACTCGGGGAAGAGGTTCTTGTACCAATTCATGGTTATTTTCCTCAATATCGTGGGGTGCAATCTGCATTTAATTGGCCCCCCGACATTGTGGTAGTGCAGCATCGCTTCAAACCCGTCGATGTGGTCGACAGGATCAACAATACCGTCGTACTCCTTCAGTAGGGGAGGCTTCTCCATTATTTTGGGAATGGGAGTCTCCATGATGGCTTGGGATAGTGGACCGTGGGGATCGTCTTTGTCGCTTTTTCCTGGAGAGTGAGAGGGGAATTGGTTATAACGGTCGTTGTTGTGTCGGCCTTGGCCATGGGGAGGGTCCCTTGGTCGGGTCTGCTTTTCTTCATTCCCCTTATTTCTTTTATGTTCAGGGGATCGTCGCTCCTTGCGCGGGAGGGTGACTGCGCTTCCTTGCAGGTTCGGGCTGGCTCTTCTCTAATGCAGGGCCTCGCCCAGCTCGGCGGAGAGAAGGGCTTCGAGAGTCATCCAGTCTATGTCTCTGCGGGAGAGATCGGGGAGGTCCTCGTTTCGTCGGGGAGGAGGAGTTCGAGAATCGGGTCTTCTGTGCTTTCTGGGGGCCCGGTGAGTCTGCTCAAGCATCATCAGTCGCTCACCCTGTGAGAAGATCATGTAATTGGTCTGGTTGATTTCCGCGAACAGAGCTTTGGTCGTGACGTCAGCATCTGCAGGAACAAGGATCTCCTTATATGTATTGGGTTCATAATTTTGTGGAGGATGAAAGTCGTCGTTGTGCGGTTGCAAGCGGATGGATGAAGAGGCGGTCAGTCCGTCCCCGTGGTCTTGCTCGAGACTCGGCCACGTAGTTGTGGTTGCCC
This sequence comes from Vicia faba, assembly GCA_948472305.1. Lineage (NCBI taxonomy): Eukaryota > Viridiplantae > Streptophyta > Magnoliopsida > Fabales > Fabaceae > Vicia > Vicia faba. The sequence continues at coordinate 362,486,822 of OX451738.1, forward strand.
GTGTTGTTGTCGCCAACGTTGTTGTTGGGGTCGACGAAATAGACGTTTTGGTTATCGTCGACAGCTTGGTCGGTCATGACAATCGAAAGGTTGATGAAGAGTTGCTTTGGTCTTGAGAGGAAAACGAGGAAGCTTGAAATTCTGGCAGCAGATACTCAATGTCACAGTGAATGTTATGACACCGTATCTGACTTTCTATAAGACAGTAAATAAAAACAGTAAAGAACACAGTCAATTGTTTACCCAGTTCTGTGTGAAACAACACCTACTCTGGGGGCTACCAAGCCAGGGAGGAAATCCACTATAAGAGATATTAATTCAGGAATAAACCAACCAGTTTATCTCCTTCACTTAAGACCTACCCAATGCAACTTCAATCTAAGTTCAACTTAAACCTGAGTTCCTACTCACTCCACCTCAATCACAGCAGTGATACTTAAAACAATTGACTAATGAATTAATGAAGACACTCTTCAGAACATACACTTGATTATGCTTCACAGCTTTTTAATCAAGTAACACAAACACTCTTGCTTCACAGCTTTGAGTGATACATAAACCTAACTTGACTTTGCTTCAAAGCTTTAGTCAAGAGACACAAAATACTCTTGCTTCAAAGCTTTGAGTGATACAAAAACCCTTACAATCAAAACCTATTCCAAGTCACTTATCACAATGATACTTGCTTGGATTACAGCAGTTAAAACTATACAACTCCTAATTGGTCTTCAATCCAAGAGTTACTCTGCAGCCAGCATTCCTGTTGAATATATATATGCAGCTAATTCTTCAGTTAGGGTTTCCACAAAAAGCTAGGGTTAATTAGGTTTAACCTTAAGACTTGGTCACAAGACTTTATCAACCAGTTTAGGGTTGAGCTAGGTTAACCCAAAGACCACGGGAGATTCTGTTCTGGAAGGAATGAGCCAACTTCCTGAAAATCTCAGAATTTAACCAAACTGCACTACTGTTAGATCAGTACAGGATGTCTTAACATTTGTTATGACATCAGAATTCCTGTTTACTGATTTTGGTAGAAGGCAATAAATGTGATCTTTTGCAAAATACTCAGATACACACTCATACACAGTAGCTACTGTGTGCCATACTTTTTCTGCAAAAAGAACCTAATAATCCAGAATGTTATGACATCAGTCATGACATTTATACACCTGGTTTTACCAAAAATACATGCCAATAACTAAACACTTACAAACTCCCCCTTTGACAGATTTTTGGCTAAAACCCCTAAGCAATCAGAGAATATAGAGCAGCAGAATGAATATGACTGCAGAAAATAATGTCTACCAAGTAATTAACACAAAATATCTCCCCCTCTTTAGCCACAAATGGGCCAAAGATACATGTACTTAAATGTTATACAGTCATCCAAAATAAGTAATAAAAACAACAAATAAAATCTGAAGACACTTGCATCAACAGCGTCAGCATCAGGCTTGTCAATTCCACCAAACTTTAAGCACTGTCACCTTCAGAGGAGCTACTTTCTTCAGCATTGAGCTGATCTTCAGCAACACCCTCTTCCCTTTTATTTCCTTCAGTCTCCTCCTGTTCTAATTTGGCAATTAGGTTTTCTAGAGTCTTTTTCCTTGTCTCCAGCTCTTTGCAGGTCTCTTTCAATACAGCTATAACATCAGATGTCTTGGACTGAGTTTTTGCAGATGATGTCTCAGCTGATGTTATGACAATGTCAAGAACATGAGATCCCTGAAACAGCTTGTAGTGAAACCCAAGAGCAGGAGCTCTTTTGCAAGCAGTGTCTCTTTCCACCAGGATATCAGGGTACTGAGCAAGGATGATTCCACATAGGAGGGAGGGAAAGGAAATTGGGCCTTTAACAGCATAGCTACCAGCATGTTTTAAAGTTTGATAAAAAATGTACCTGCCATAGTCAAATTCAGTCCTGGTACCAACAGCATAAATGACTCTCCCCAATCCTGTAGAGATGGTTGATTTATGGTTTGTAGGGACCCAGTTGGCTGCACCAATCTTGTGCAGGATGGCAAATTTTATGCTTAGCTTGCTAGCATTTAGCTTGCCTTTTGAGGGCCAGCACTTGACTTGTCTTGTTGTGATGGTTTGGCAAACTTCATTGTCAGTAACTTCCAGTTCAGGGCAAGCCTCATTTGATCTTCTAAGAAATTTTTTAATTTCAGATGGAGAGAAATTAACCCTTCTTCCTCTCACATATACACATTCAAAGTCAGCTGACCTTCCATCAGCACATTCATCAGACAAATTCACTATGAATTCCTTGACCAGATTTTCATAGCATTTGGTAAATTTTACCACAGTCTTCATTAGTCCAGCAGCTTTGATCAGGTCCATGATTTCCTTGCAATCCATGACACCATTGTTTAGTTCTCTTTCCAAGTCTATTCTCTTCAAGCAAACATACTTCCATCTGTTGGCATTTTCAGGGTGGTGAAATGAAATGTTGTCAGTGGGGACTTCAGGAACTCTAGCCATTTTGTTGGAAGGGAGTTTCCTTCTGAGAGGAATGTCTTCAGCATCAATTTCAAATTCTGATTCCTCGTCAGAATCAGTAGGCTCAGGTTCTTTTCTCTTCTTTGTTATTGGTTGTCTTGTAGGCTTTGAGAGACTCCCAGTATGCACTTGGGCTTTCACCTTCCCTTTGGACAGTCCAGTCTTCACAGTACCAGTCTTGCCTTCAGACCTGGTTTTCTTATCAGCAGGTTTCTCTTTGGTCAGACATTTTGCAGCATCTTGATTACCCTTCCTGTTCATCATTCTCCTAGCTATGCTACGGTTGATATTTGCAATCAGGTCATTGTTTGAGTATTCCTCATCCACATCAATAACAGGTGGTTCAACATTCTTTTCTGAGGGGTTCTGAATATCATCAAGGTTTTCAGATGATTTTTGAATGTTGTCATTTGGTGTCTCAACATTCTCAGAGACATCTGGATTTGCTTCAACATTTGGGCTTGCTGATTCTTGATTTAATGGAACAGAAATCCCCGGTACAGAGTGGTTCTCACTCAAGATTCTTGTAACAAGCCTAGTTATTGCTTGATGTACATAAGCTGATCCTTCCCTATTTGGTACAGAAGATGAAGGTTGAGAGGGATTACCGGATGAAGTAGCCTGAGACCTTCCTGCATGCCTTGTTCTCAGCTTTTTGACCTTGGAAGGGTTAGTTGCCATTTCTCTAAGAGGAGTAATCTCCAGGACTTCAGAATCCATGCATGAGGTGATTGCCCGAGAATCTTGATCAGATGATGAATATGAAACGGTTGTCTTGGATGAGGATGATGTTTGAGACATTTTGATAGTCTTAGAAAACCAGTACCAACTAGAGAGAAAACTTTGATTGAGAGATTGGGAGTTGTTGCAAAGTCGAGAGAGGGAGGAGGCAAATGTGTGTCTATTCAACTTCTTAATAATTTTGAAAGAATTGGGGAAATATATGATTAACCCACTTAAAATAGACTTAACAAAAATAACTCCTTCAACCCTTGTTTTGAGCAAAATTAATTGCTACAATTTCTCATGTTGGCAAATACCCAACTTGCCCCTCAAGTTTTCAAGTTGATTTGCATCAAGAGCCTTGGTAAAAATGTCAGCCAACTGTAGCTTAATGGCAACATGTTCCAGTTTAATTGTCTTCTCCTCTACAAGGTCTCTGATAAAGTAATATTTAAGGTCAATGTGTTTGGTCCTGCTATGATGAATAGGGTTCTTGGAAATATTGATTGTACTCAGATTGTCACAGTACAATGTCAAAACATCTTGTGAGACATTATACTCAGTGAGCATCTGTTTTATCCAGATAATTTGAGAACAGCTACTACCAGATGCAATGTATTCAGCCTCAGCACAAAAATGAAAGGGGAGTCTTTTGGCATGTATCATAGCTCTGGCAAATTCCTGTATGATCCTATTTTTCCTCTCTTCAACTCCATTTTGTTGAGGAGTTATAGGAGAAGAGAATTCATGACTAATTTCTTCTAAGGAACAGAACTTATTAAACTTGTTGTTTTCAAATTCCTTGTCATGATCACTTCTGATTCTGACAATACATCCTTCTCTTTGAATTCTTTTGCACAGTTCTTTAAAAACTTCAAAGTCATCCACCACAACATAGGCATATCTCTTTCCACCAAGACTTTTCACCTGCATTGGTCCCATATGAAGAAGATTTAGAACCTTAGAGGTGGTCAGATGTCTTGACTTTGGATGTGACATCCTAGTCTGCTTACCAACCTGACATTCAGCACAAACTCTCCCTTTATCAATTTGCAGTCTTGGAATCCCTCTGACTGCCTCCATGGAGATAATCCTTTTCATTCCTCTTAGATGAAGATGGCCAAGTTTTTGGTGCCATAGTTTCACCTCTTTTTCTTCTTTGGCAATAGAACACACAGTGGAGTAATTAGTGTTCTCAGGCTCCCACAAGTAACAGTTGTCTTTAGATCTGACTCCTTTCATTACAACTTCTTGTTTTTCATTAATTACAAGACATTCAGATTTTGAGAAGTTGACCTTGAATCCTAGATCACATAATTGACTGATACTAATGAGATTAGCAGTCAGGCCTTTTACCAATAGTACTTCATTCAGATTTGGAACTCCAGGGCAGTCTAAATTACCAACTCCTTTGATTTCACCTCTAGCACCATCTCCAAAGGTCACAAAACTAGTGGTGTGAGGTTTAACATTATTGAGAATGTTCTTGATTCCAGTCATGTGCTTAGAACACCCACTGTCAAAGTACCAGTCTTCCTTTGCAGAGACTCTCAGGGAAGTGTGGGCTATCAGGGCAGTAGCCTTTTTCTTCCATTGAGGAGTATGTGGTACCCTGTTAGCCTTAGGTTTGACACATGGATTCTGATTAGGGTATCCATACAATCTGAAGCAGAAAGGCTTTATATGACCAAACCTCCCACAATGATGACATCTCCATCTTTGGTACTTTTTCTTCATATTTCTCTGTTCCCGATGTTGAGTGTTATGTTGTGACATCTGCTTTGACATTTGTTTATCAGACCTGATCTTCTTGTCTGCACCAAATTTATTTGCTTCCACAAATCCTAGTCCAGACTTGTTTCCCACATTTTGTCCAACCTGAAGGATTTCTTCCAATTTGTCAGTTCCATTTGTCAGCATCTTGACAGATTTGGTCATCTGGTTCAATTTTGAGTTCAGCATTTGAACTTCCCCTTCTAGATGACTTATAGTTTCACGGTCTGCCCTTTTTTCAGCCTCCAACTTTATGATGAGTTTTATTTGTCTCTCATTTTGCACACAGACTTCAGCACTTCGATACACAATTTCTTGTAAGTATCAGCCAGTTCTTCAAATATCACTTCCTCATCACTAGTGTCACTTTCAGAGGTACAAACACCAGTTAGTGTAGTAACTAGTTTGGCAGATTCTTCTTCAGAATTACTTTCTGAATCACAGTCAGACCAGGTAACAGTCATACCTTTCTTTTGTTTCTTAAGAAAGGTAGGACATTCAGCTCGAATATGCCCATATCCTTCACAACCATGGCATTGAATTCCTCTGCCTTGATTTCCCTTCTCTTTAGACCTTGGTCTTCTGCTGGAGTCATAAGATCTGTTAATGTCAGAGGGGATGTTCTCAATATTTGACCTTGACTTTGGATCCATTCTCTTGATGAGTTTGTTGAATTGTCTTCCAAGCATGGCTATAGCTTCTGAAATATTTTCTTCTTCATCCTCCTTGTTTTTATCTTCAGAGTTGGATATAAGTGTTATGCTCTTGTTTTTCTTGTCAACATTGTCACTGATCCTCATCTCAAAAGTCTGAAGAGACCCAATGAGTTCATCCACCTTTAAGTTGCTGATGTCCTGGGCTTCCTCTATAGCAGTTACCTTCATTGCAAATCTTTTAGGCAGGGATCTGAAAATCTTTCTCACCAGTTTTTCTTCAGACATCTTTTCACCCAATGCTACTGAGGTGTTGACAATCTCCAAGATGTTCATGTGAAACTCATGAATGGTTTCATCTTCCTTCATCCTTAGGTTCTCAAACTTTGTAGTCAGCATCTAAAGCCTTGACATTTTTACTTTGGATGTGCCTTCATGGGTAGTTTTGAGAGTGTCCCACACTTCCTTGGCCAGTTCACATTGATGTACTAGTCTGAAAATGTTTCTATCAATTCCATTGAACAAGGCATTTAAAGCTTTGGAATTTCCCAGGGCTAACTCATCTTCTTCTTTGCTCCATTCTTCCTCAGGCTTCAGACTGATTGTCTCATCTTTCTCAGTTATGGTGGGATGGTTCCATCCTTTGTCAGTAGCTCTCCAAGCCTTTTTGTCCAGAGATTTTAAGAAGGCAATCATACGAGGTTTCCAGTAGTCATAATTTGTTCCATCCAGAATGGGTGGTCTATTTCCAAAAACTCCTTCTTTGTCCATAGTGCCAGAAAGTGATATCCCTAGATCTCACCCAGTAATACAGGCAGGGTGCCTGCTCTGATGTCAATTGAAATTCTGGCAGCAGATACTCAATGTCACAGTGAATGTTATGACACCGTATCTGACTTTCTATAAGACAGTAAATAAAAACAGTAAAGAACACAGTCAATTGTTTACCCAGTTCAGTGTGAAACAACACCTACTCTGGGGGCTACCAAGCCAGGGAGGAAATCCACTATAAGAGATATTAATTCAGGAATAAACCAACCAGTTTATCTCCTTCACTTAAGACCTACCCAATGCAACTTCAATCTAAGTTCAACTTAAACCTGAGTTCCTACTCACTCCCTCTCAATCACAGCAGTGATACTTAAAACAATTGACTAATGAATTAATGAAGACACTCTTCAGAACATACACTTGATTATGCTTCACAGCTTTTTAATCAAGTAACACACACTCTTGCTTCACAGCTTTGAGTGATACATAAACCTAACTCGACTTTGCTTCAAAGCTTTAGTCAAGAGACACAAAACACTCTTGCTTCAAAGCTTTGAGTGATACAAAAACCCTTACAATCAAAACCTATTCCAAGTCACTTATCACAATGATACTTGCTTGGATTACAGCAGTTAAAACTATACAGCTCCTAATTGGTCTTCAGTCCAAGAGTTACTCTGCAGCCAGCATTTCTGTTGAATATATATGCAGCTAATTCTTCAGTTAGGGTTTCCACAAAAAGCTAGAGTTAATTAGGTTTAACCTTAAGACTTGGTCACAAGACTTTATCAACCAGTTTAGGGTTGAGCTAGGTTAACCCAAAGACCACGGGAGATTCTGTTCTGGAAGGAATGAGCCAACTTCCTGAAAAATCTCAGAATTTAACCAAACTGCACTACTGTTAGATCAGTACAGGATGTCTTAACATTTGTTATGACATCAGAATTCCTGTTTACTGATTTTGGTAGAAGGCAATAAATGTGATCTTTTGCAAAATGCTCAGATACACACTCATACACAGTAGCTACTGTGTGCCATACTTTTTCTGCAAAAAGAACCTAATAATCCAGAATGTTATGACATCAGTCATGACATTTATACACCTGGTTTTACCAAAAATACATGTCAATAACTAAACACTTACAAAGCTGATTTCCAACAGACGACACCACTAATCATACCAGATTAGAAGAGATTGTCAAGGCCCACGAGCTTCAAATCGAGCAGTGGTTGAATGTGAAGTGGGGGTACCAGCAAGACACTCTGATACTAAAGTAGGGTTCATAGTAAGTATGAGAGTGTGGGTGAATGAATGAATATTTGATCCTCTCAAGTGAAAGGGTATTTATATCTCCCAGCGCTGGACCAAGGTCCTCATTGTTAGACTGACCAAGCGGGCCCAAAATAAAGATTGTCAGATCCTATGTGTGTAGTAGAGGCCAACACGTGGTCTCCAACCTGAAAGGACTCCTTCGAATTATAAGGAAGATGTGGGTCCTTTCGAGATCAAGAGGATTCCGCGACATTCAGAAGTATTGAGTGTCAGTCCAATGAGGAGGATGCTCGTGAGGACCTCATAAGCGTCGTTGATCCTCCTCGCCAGTCGTGAGATTGTCTCCAGAAGACATATCCTGGTCGACGAGAGGAGTGGAGGGTACTCGCGAGAACCTCCTGAGCATCGTTGGTCCTCCTCGCCAGTCATGAGATTGTCCCTGAAGGATATATCCTGGTCGATGAGAGGAGTGATAGTATTGTCCGATATTGTCAAGGACAGACTCTCTCATGCTGGTTTTCTCCTGCAGCATAGTTGAATTGAATCTTGTATGATATTTAAATACAGACCCAATCCAGAACAAATCTCAATGTGTACATATTCAGTTTACTATATTTGACTTAGTAGAATATAACAATGAATTACACATTGTAATGTTCTAGTACCATATTCTCTTATTTGTGCGAAACATTGTTCTCAAAATTAATTGAAGCATCTATATATATTCAGTAGCTTCTTCAAATCAATTTCGGACAGAAACTAATCTCTATGCATCGACAATGTAAAACTACTGCTGTCTCAGATTTCTCATTTTCCTAATCACGATAACAGGGTGACATAGTGTGTTCAAAATCAAATAAGTTCAAAAAGATGATTCAGGATGAGCTTTCATTGTAACTCACACCTGTAGCGTAGAGAAGAGGAACGACATATAGGGAACACCTAGAACACATGAAAGCAAATTTTTTGCAATGATGTGCTCAAAATTATCACTCTGTTGCTGGTGTTTTAAACTTCACGTGACATGGCTAAGACTGTGTCCATAGTGTGGGTATATCATTTTTCTGAAACCCGGATGCTCTCGGTTGTCAGCCACATCTTCTTCTGAATTATTAACACTGCATCATCCTCACCTTGATCTGAATCTTGCTCCACATTAGATTTGGTAACTGCATCCCAGTGCAATGCTGGCAAGAACTTCCTTATAGACAACACTACTGATGGCTTATCACGGATAATTATGAAACCTTTAGGCCTCAATATTCTATCCATCTCAATCAATAAATCCTCGACGCTGCATTCTTTCTCAATGATATCAGAAAATATAGTCCATGCATGGAGTAGATCGTAAGTACGAGGGTATGTTGAAAATGCTTCACACCTGTCATCACATTGATGCACTAAACAAGGTCATTAAGTTACCAACAATCAGCTTGAAACTTAACTAGCATATCGTTAAATATATTTTTAGTCTCTTTCAAATTACAACATTTTAATTTAATCCCTACATAATTCTTTTTCAATTTTAGGCCCTGTTTTGAAAGAAATTACAACAAAATGAGTGCATTTATTTAGTCATTGTAAAGTAAAATGGAGACTAAAATTGAACAAAAGTTATGCAGGAACTAAACTTGAAAATCGTGAATTTCATAGGAATTAAAAACATTTAACCATTTATTTTAAGACTCGTTAAACAGTGGTTTCAAATGAGTATCTTGCATTTTATGTTTCATCGTTTGCCTCAAAGGAGAGTATTTTTGAAAAAATGAAGCAATCGACTAGACAGGAGGAGTTGTTAATTTATAAACCAATGAAGATCATTTGTAAGAGCCATACCAGTTGTGAACTGTTCCCAAAAGCCCTCTGTCATATACGATCTTGAGTGTGTTTGGCCCATTTTCGGGCACTACATTCATAACCCAAATATCTTTGTCATTCAAAGTAGCTGCGAAAGAACCCAAACTCGCCTTCATGTCCATCACATTACGAACTGTGTCGGGCTTTATTTTATTGCCTAGCAGTTTCCAGTAATTACTAACTCGTTGTTGCCAAACATCCTGCACAAAATTAGTCAGGTCATGTACCCCAAAATCAGACGTATTAGCCATGAACTATCATGCTTACAACTCAATTCTAAATTCTTGAATAATCACTTCTTTTTAGCTTATTTACTTTATACCGACACCATCAAATAATCACTTATTTTAAGCTTATTTATTTTATATCGACATCATCTCCTAGCCAGATACGAAAAGGTGATGTTTTCCACAAATTCAACCAATGAAAAAGAAGTATTCATGTGTTAACTAAGAGAAGATGCTAGAAAAACAGGATATAATTCAAATTACCATGTCTTTTTTAAACATTTCATTAGAATGGTTAAAGTCAGCAAGACGAGGAGGTGGAGTAGTCAATCGAGCTGGCCAAGGAGACAAATCACTTCCTCTTGCTTTATGCACCTCTGTACAGACAAGCAGACTATGTGGGTTATTGATTGTTCAACTTTTAATACCATAGTCATGAACTAATTCCAGAAATTGCAGGTGCAACAAAAGAACATGCAACACTAATATATGCAAATATTCAGTAGTGTAAATTGTGTGAAATATAATGCAATCAGAAAGAACATGGACCTATCGAGAATAATAAAAGTTATCTGACTCACAAAGTCAACTCTTGTATACAGCTGCATATCACAAGATAGTTGTTTTCACTCAATGTTGTTTCATCATTCACTCTTGTAGCCATATTATATTGAACAATTAATGATCAGTTTATCTTAATCTTGAGATTAAATAAAATACAAGGTGTCCTATTTGAATAAACAACTTAATTAAGTGCTTATAGCATAAGCATTTATCATATCACTGCTTGTGTATAAACTATTTCTATAACAAAATATAAAATAAAGTCAATTTGTTTTCATATAAGCTATTTTCAAAGGCTATCTTGGAGAGCATATGCAAATAAGCTGAAAACAACTTATAGACATGTCATAAATTGTTTCCATGTGCTCTCTCAAACAGTTTCATAAGTGTTTACGCAAGTAGATAAACTCAAACAAGTCAATCTAACTAGGCCCTAAATCATTGTATGAAATAGGAAAAATATCACTCACGGTCAGAGTAACGTGAGATGCAGGCTTTCATTTTAACTTCCCAGACAATATCAGGATCGTCATCAGAACTGCAGAGTGGAGGCTGTGTATCAGGCTCTCTTTTTAAGTAACAATCATTTGTTAGAGGCTTGACCCATATGACAGACTGGTTCTTCTTAGCGGCTATTTTCCAACACATCCGCTCTACAAGAGCACTCATTTCTCTCCATATTCTCCGGTCCTCGTCATCCTGAGCATATGCTTCTGGAGACGAGTAAACAAAGTAGCCTCCTGGCCTTAGTAACCTATCCAGTTCAAGAAGAAGTATGCCATCTCTTTGAAGCCAATCAATTCTACAGCGCGAACAATGAGCAAGTTCAAAAGACCTACTAGGGTAAGGGAGTCTAAATGTTCCTAGGACACCAAGATATGCCGGAATTCCTCTCTCTAATGCAAACTGGATTTGGTTTTCGTGAACATCATTTGGTGCTAACGACATTGTTATTACGTCAGAAGAAAGAAGATATCCTCCAAAGCTTGCAACACCACATCCAACATCAAAAACATTACGGAGTCTTCCTCCGTTGTTTATTTTATTGTTTGGAAAGTTGAGCATCTGTAATATCAATCATGAATATCAAGTCATTCCATTTTCAGTACTATACTAGTGGGTTTTTTTTTGTTTGTGATTAGTTCAACTCAAATAAGAGTAAGTAACTAGCTTACACTGGCAATTGATGCAATATATTTATCCGCACCGCGATGAAAGTGGGTACCTCCACCGGGAAAAACTATCTTTTCACCTTTAACAACCATCCAGTTTTGGTCAGATTTCTCAGTTGCAAGATGTGTATGAGGTATATTTGCTCTCCATACTTGATCTCTGCTTTTTGGCCACTTGATTGGAATCTATTGTTATGAAAAAATGAGACAAGACATTAAAAGCTTTAAGCATGGAAATTTTCAAAATATAATGGACTTCCTTAATACCATATAAGAAGCAGTGTCTACGAGAAACCCACCTTATACCCCGGAGGAGGAGGAATCAAACAATTAAAACGCCTCTCAGGCACTGGGCAGTGTCGCTCGTAATGTTCCATCAGATTTAAATCAAGCTTCAATCTTGTTTGGTATATGAGATTTCTGTCTAAACAGGGAATTATCTCTGAGTGTCGATCATCACAGACCTTGACAAGTGAAAAGAAGAGTAAAATAACACGAATGCTTCATATCAAACACCGACACTCAAGATTAAAGCAAAGGGTTAAAATATAAAAGTTGTTCAGCTCGGTTGAAATGACTCACGGGAATGGTCTTCGGTACAACACTACCATCTCCTTCTTCGATTTTTAAAGATTTGCTAGTGTACTCAAAAGAAGACGAGCCACTATTCCGAGAATATAGATAAACTAAACCACCAACAATCAATAAAAGCAACACAGATATGATCAATCGTGTTCTTGAATTCCCATCTGCTCTTCCTCTAGCCATTCTCGCCACTACACAAGAATCACATTTCACTATATAACTTCAACTACCAAATAAAATAAAAATAAAAAAAGGATAATTTACAAGGTAAAGAAACTTGTCAGTCAAATAAGCATATCCCAAAATTTTCTCACAACACCCACTCACTGATTCAAAGTTCACCTAGGAAGCCCTCGATTTAATGACTCAAGTTCCACAAAGTACCTAGGTGATGCAGTTGAGAATCACAAAGCAAGAGCTGCATACAATATTTAAATTAAAATCAATGAAACAGTAAATAGCAAAGCTTGTAAAACACAAGTGATTAGGCAGAAATGTATTTTATTTCCTGAATTCATTACTTGAGAGAAAAGTTTCATACAAATAGATTACAGCATAACTGACTAAACAGAAAAACTAAAAACCTAACTGTCATGTCATAACTAACTGAATACAGAAAATGAAAATACAAATGGAAATCAATTTGTGGCAATCACAGTATTGTCTAATATAGTTCAAATTCAAAACAAAACCCTACAAAAAGAAACATCAGAATCAGATCAAACACACACAAAAAGATCTTATTTTTTGTAAATGTAAGTGGCAATTGAAATCGAAAAAGTAACGAAGGAAAGTGAAAGGTATCAATAAGAGGATAAAAATGGATCTGAGGAATTGGGAATGGCGGGGAAGAAAGAGTGTAGCACGCACGTACCTTGGACTGGGATGGTTGCTTTGTAGAAAGAGTGAGAGTGGGGTGTGGGATTTGGAACAGAAAATAAACAGTGGAAAATGTTTCAAAATGGTGAACAATGAAATATAGGTTTTATTGTATCCATTCATTCATCAGAAGAAGAAGAATTGGGATAGAGTGAGATCTAAATCCCAAATATTATTTTGGTGTGTGAAGGTGGTGACGATGAGAATGGGCGAGTCCATTTACCAATATTGAACTAAGGATGCCAATTCAAAAGTACTACCTCGTCCCATGACCCATTTGGAACATCCGGCTGTAATCTTATAGTTTTTTCATTGAGTTAAAAATAGTTCGATTTTGATAAATAAATAAAATTAGCTACATGGAGGGAATTTTTTTTTTATAATAATCAGGTATTAAAAAAAAATTTGCAAATAACCATGTTTCGGAGAAAATTACATAAATAATCATGTTTCCGAAAATCCCACAAGGGAGAAGTCAATCCACTTGGTGCATATACCTTATTTTAAAGGGGAGGCACCATCTCACTTGGCGCCTATGTGTGAAAGGCTTACCCTAAGCCAAGTGAGATGACGCCTTAGTGCAAATGGCAGACAATTTTTCGCGTTTTTTTTAAATGCGGTACGTTACGTAAACGATATAGGATCACGAAAATTGACTTTTTATTTACACAATATGATTACACAAAACGATTACATAAAAAAATACAAATTAATCAGTGGTCCTCCGGAACCCAGTAATGACCCTCGGTTCCGCATCCCCGTCCTCGCCTTTCCCGTGTTGGGTTTCGTCGCGTTTCCTGTTGTGGCAGGATCGATGGTCCAACGAAGTCAATGCATTCCGGATCCATGAAATCGGCCAGATCTCCATATCTAGAAGATCTGCTTTGGTACAGTCGGTTACCCATACCCTCAAAGTTTGGTTGTGTTAGTGGTGGGTGGGGTTCCATGGTTGGTCTATAGCACTGGTCGTCTGAGTACGGGGTAGAAAGGAAATGGATCTTGGGGTGTTTTGTACTGGAAATGTTGGGTGCTTTGGTGATGTGGTGGTTGATGGTAAGTTAGGTCGGTTGGTTCATAATCTTCGAAAAATCCCAGATCAGGGCTAAGGTTAGATGTTGAGGGGCCCATATTGAGATATGTAGAAGACTGAAATTGTGTGGGGGCATGCGGGTGTATTGGTATTGTGATTGAAATTGTGGTTTGGTGTGAGGCATATGGGGGTATTGGTATTGAGGTGGTGATTGTGGTTGGTTGTGGGGTATGTGGGTGTAATCGTATTGTGGTGGTGATTGTGGTTGGGTGTTTGTGGTTCTGTTTCGTCGGGGAGATTGGTGGGAGATTGAGTGTGTTGGGTTTGTTGTTGGGGAAATGAGGGTTGTGCCCATTGTGTCTGTGGGTCAACCAAATACCTTGGATGAGACACGTGCATTTATGGGATACTAACTGATTTGTACCAAGCTAAATATTGATTTGTGTGTCGCATATTACCATGGTTGAGGAAAAATGGGAATTGCAAGACATGTCGGTGACGCCTATGCCACATCTTACACCATTCTGGAGCAAAATCTTTCTAGTTGGTAAGACCTCATTGGGCGTCGACCCTTTTGAGATGCCATGGGGACAAACAAGTTGGATCGCAGGGTATCTCTTGATGCATTCCAAACTGCATCTTGACACGGTCGCTGTGGTGCATCTCCACAACATTGAATCGTATGATTGCAGTCTTTGCACTCTAAATTGATGCATCCTCGGAGTTTGGTTCATGGTCCAAACCCAAATATGGTCTCCAGACAAACTACGGATAAAATTAAATCAGCTTAATTAAAACGTAATAAATAAATAATTTAAAAGTAGAAAAGTTGAAAGGTATGACGTACATCATCCGGGTCAAGGTGATCCAATAGATTGTGATATAGAGCGACATTGAATCTTGGATTCTTGCCGTAATCCATACCCCTCACACAGTACCTAAAGGAATTGAAAAATATTTTATTTTTATCATATATTTAGTGAAGAGATGAATAATAATAAATGATATAAGTTAATGACTTACTTTGTTGCGTATGGGAAAACGAATGCGTTGTTGTTGACGGGGTTTAAGGACTCCATTCTCCACCAACCCCAGGCTTGAAGTAAAAAAGCGCAGCCATAAAATGTATATTTTTCCTTGATTGCATTTTTACACAACGAACTGTATAGATGGGCTAAAACAGCATAACCCCAACTATACTTTCTAGTTTTTTCAAAGTCTCTAAGTAAATTTAAATACATAAAATTTACACTATTTCCCGTACTTTCGGAAAATAAAAAGATTTCAAATAGTATCATTATATAATTTCTAGCTTTTATTACCTTAGCTAGATCGGAGGAATTTTCGTTCAATTCCAGATTTGCATAATGATTTTTGAGCTCAGTAAGTAGTATACACTGACCTCTCGCACCACCACCTTCAACCATATCCCGGCCCAAAAATTCTTCACACAGAGAATTGGGCTGTTGAAATGACCCGTTAACCTCCTTACCATCGACAGGGAGACCCAATAATATGTACATGTCCTCTAGTGTGACAGTACATTCACCTATTGGTAGATGAAATCTATGGGTCAAGTGTTTTAGGCTTTTCAACCTTGCATCACAGGGTTTGCGTCATGCAAACCAATTATTCAAATTGACGGGACTTGGTTGTATGGAAAATACAAAGGCACGCTGCTGATGGCAGTTGCACAAGATGGCAACAAAAATATTTTCCCAATTGCCTTTGACCTGGTCGAGGGAGAGACTGGTGGTGCTTGGAGCTTCTTTCTCAAGAATCTCCAAACACACGTGGCTCCTCAACCAAATCTATGTTTGATCTCTGATAGACATACATCCATTGAGAGTGCATACAACAATCTTGCAAACGGTTGGCATGACCCTCCTTCTACGCATGTCTATTGCATTAGACATATCGTCCAAAATTTTACGAGGGAGATCAAAGACAAAGCTCTTAGGAAAGCGGTTATGAATGCAGGATATGCATTGATACAACCTACGTTTAAATATTATCGCATCGAGATCTGATTGTCAAATCCGGACGCTGATAGGTGAATCAATAACATTCCGATAGAAAAATGGACTAGGACATACGACAATGGACAATGATGGAGCCACATGACAATAAATCTAATTGAATCCATGAACAGGATATTCAAAGGCATACGAAACCTCCCAGTAACTGCTTTGGTTAAATCAACATATTTTAGGATGGCTTTGTTGTTTGCCAAAAGAGGTGAAATATGCAATGCTGTATTGCAATCTGGACAACTATGGAGTGAAAGTTGCATGAAGTATATTAAGGCTGAAAGTGCCAAAGCCAACACCCATATGGTTATACGGTTCGACTGACACAACCACAACTTCATTGTCAAAGAGACTATCGACTACAACGAGGGGCTACCAAGACAATAGTATATGGTTATACTACCTTCGTGTTGGTGCGATTGTGGCAAGTTTCAAGCCTTTCATATGCCTTGCTCTCATGTCATTGATGCGTGTGCCTATACTCATCAAGACGTATTACAACTTTTGTCTCCCATTTACAAATCTGAAACCTTGCTCAACGTATACAACAACAGCTTCCCTTTGGTAGCAAAACTTGATTATTGGCCTGCATACGATGGTGAAATAGTATGGCACAATGACCAAATGCGAAGGAATAAAAAGGGTCGTCCCAAAAGTAAGCGCATCACAACTGAAACAGACTCCCTTGACAAGCTGGAAAGAAAGTGTGGTTTATGTCGTCAAGTCGGACACAATCGCAAAAATTGTCCGACTCAGGCTACTAGCTCAACCATATAAAAATTATATTACAAAACATCTTTACTTTTTAAAGTTGTAAACATTACGGTTTTTCATTAACAACGCTTGTTACAATAAACCTTGTGCGAACAACAATTAAAACACGATAAACCGTCTTCGAAACTACAACATTTAAAACAATTTCATCTGACCCATGCATCATCAACATTACGTCGCTGTCTGTTTTGACTTCCTCCAACCAAAAGTTAGGTTTTCCTGTCGCAAGTGAGGTGGGTGTTCTTCTTTGCTGGATCCTTCTAATTTGTTCCCCATCCTCGATATCTCCCTCTAGCCATCGCATCAACTCCCTCTTCAGACACTCCATGGAGTAAATGTGCCAAAATTTCATTTTCATCGGAGGTTTTGTGGCCGAGAAAATAACGTAATCATCTCTGGTAAAAATCATGGGCGATGTCATGATGCAAATAACATAGAAAAAAATAAGAGGACAGTGCGAGAAAGTGTGAAGAATGACGGAGAAACGGACGAATTATTTATAAAAAAATGCATTTTGCCCTAGGAGCCAAGTGAGATGGCGCCTCCCTTCACTTTTAAAGTGCATGTGCCATCTCACTTGGCTAAAATAGAGTGCATGCGCCAAGTGAGATGGCGCCTAGGGAAAAAACCTAGGTGCATGCGCCAACTGGGTTGGCTCCTCTCTTGTGGAGTTTTCTGAAACATGGTTATTTGCGTAATTTTCTCAGAAACATGGTTATTTGCAAAAAAAAAATTAATACCTAGTTATTACAAAAAAAAAATTACATGGAGGAACTAATAAGGAATAATGTGTGGGTTTTTGAATCATTGGGAGAACAAGTTGCATTATTTTCTACCTTATAGGGTTATTAATTAGTCATTATTTGAGCTATATTTTTCGTTATTTTATCATTAATAAGCCAGGTAAACTGTATGAATTAGAGTGTGTTCTGTTAGTAGTTTAGTTTGTTTTAATTAAATTTAGTGTGTCATGAATTATGAGTTTCTTGAGGATATTTTACGCTTTTGGTATGTCAGCAGGTTAAATGCAGGTTTGGAAAATCAGAGGATCGATTATTAGAGGCAAGACTGATCCAAAGCATGAAAATTGCAAGAATTGACCAGAGCACTGTCCATACACGTAACACTCTAGCTGTTACGCGTATGGTCCTCAACAGTACGCGTAGCCTACGCAATCCAGCAGAAGAGTGAAGAAACAAGGCTTCTACCCTTACGTGTATTATGTGGTGCATTACGCATAAGGGGTGTCGATGAAGGGAAGTGTTACGCCCTTTACGCGTAGGAAATTGACAATAAAAACATTCAATTACGTCTATGGCTTGGGTATTAGGCATAATGAGGCCCAAAATTGTGAAAAGCCCAGTTGCTGACTATTTAGGCGGAAAAACACGATTTCACAAGGGCGGAGGATTTTTAGAGATCAAAGACGCGTTATGAAAGCTGGAGAGCTCAGATTTACATTGTGGATTCATATATTCAAGAGTTTTTTACGATTGAAGATTGATTCCTCATAAATTCTGTAACGACAACACTTTCTAATTTGTTTTTATTTTTTGTTATGAGTAGCTAAACCCCCATTGCTAGGGGGTGATCCTGATTTTGAGTGTAATGCTTTTATGCTGTTAATACTATGATAATTTTAATTTCATAATCTTCGATTTATTCTTATTTCTGTTCTTAATGTCTTATTTGTTGGACAACAAATTTTGAATTTGTATGAATGATTTAAGTTGGACAACTATTGTTTGTTGATATGAATAAGAACATTTGATAATAAACATAACCTAGGACTGGGGATATTTTATCTTAATCGGACATTCTTGATATTTGTGTACTTGATGGAAAACCTAATCTCATATGGACATTGTCATTAGGTTATTGTGTCATAATCTTCTCACTAAGGACTTAGGAGTAGATGTCCTAAAGAACCGGTAATCAAATGTTGTGAATTATGTTATTGCATTGATAAGGTGAAACTATTACATGATGAATCACTCACTATCCATACCATCTACTTATATACGTTTATCGTTCGACTATTTTATATTTCATTGCTTTCTATCTACAATTTTACCAAACAGAACCAAATCCCCAAAGCTTTTGTTTAATTGAAATTATCTCATAACTTTGTATCGTCAAGCAGTCCTTGAGTTCGATACTTAGAAATTTCCACTTTATTACTATAATAGGCAGAAATAGTACACTTGTTATTTTCCTATCAAGTTTTTGACACCGTTGTCGGGGACTTCCAAAGATAATAGAGTTCACAGATTGATTTCAGTTAGAATTTTGTTGCTATGTGACCAAAAGTTTATTTTCTGTTTATTTTAAGTTTAACTCACATTCATTTTTACTAATATATGTCTAATCTTTGTATGCGAGATAAGGCCTCAGCTGATTTTCATTTTGACTCAGAACCTAAAAGATTCATACGTGCCAGGCTCAAACAAGCAAGACTGGCAGCCTTAAAGGTAGAAAATCCGCAAATAGATCAAGAAGACAGAGTTTCGGTTCATTCTAAACATTCAAATTCGAGTTCAGGATCCGATACAAAGCAAGAGACAGAAACAGAAATGGGTGAACCTCAAGAAAGGCTTCTTGGAGACTATGGAGGAGCAAATGCTCCAGCTGATCGGTTGACTATTATTAATCAACCGGTCAAAGTTGGTAATTTTCAGGTGCACCCAACAACTATCAGTCAGCTCTAAAAGAGACCTTTTACTGTAAGAATTAATGAAGACGCAAATAAGCATTTGCAAAGGTTTCTTACAATGAGCACCACTTTGAAGATCGAGGGGCATTCTGAAGAAGCTAAAAAAATTGAGAATGTTCCCGTTCACTCTTGATGACGATGCTGAAGAATGGTTTTACTCATTATAAGCCGAGAGTATAACCACTTGGGAACATATGGAAAAGGCTTTTCTGAATGAATACTTTCCTGTCGCAGTTAATATTCGCAAAAGATATGATATCGTGAAGTGTTTACTTTGTGTGTATTAGTGGTAAGTGTTTACTTTGTGTGTATTATTTTTTATTTGAACCATTACATTTGTTTTTGTTTTTTAAAAGCTTATTGATTCGTGATTCTTTGGTTGATCGTTTTTGTTTCTTCGAGTTGTTTGTTTTTTGTTTGAGGACAAACAAGTTCAAGTTGGGGAGAGTTTGATAAGTGCAAATTGTAGTTATTTTTGTATATATTTTTTGTTGCACTTATCAACTCTTTGTTGTTAATATCAGTTGAATAATCCAACTTTATGTATAAATACGTTTAGTTTGTGTATATTATATTTTTGTGTACATAGTGTATCGATTGATAGTTTTGTATTCATTTTGTAGGTCTTTGAGCATTATTGGAGTAAGAGGAATAAGAGCTCCAAGATGCATTGTTGGATCAATAAAGGAATAAAGGAGTATAAAAGTTGTTGTTCTAGTGTGCCTCACTGGGTGAAACCTGGGCGAGGAGCCTTCGCGTCTGCCTCGCTGGGCAACAGAGGGGCGAGAGGAAAGGATCAATTTTCCAATAGCCACTGACTTGGGCTTGCTAGCAGGTTGCTGGGCGAGGAAACATTGTGTCGCACGGGCGGAGCTTCCATTCGCCGGGAGAGGGTAGATATTTTTGGCTCGTTGCGTACATGGCGCAACCCGTGCCTTGTATTTAGGAACTGTCGCCGAGCGACGCGTGGGGACCAAATTTTTGTATATATTTTCATTTTCATTTTGTTTGGTTATGGTTTTGGGGATAGATTTTGCTCCCAACTCCATCAACTCTCATTTTTCTCTAGGTTTAGCTTAGATAACAACTATAGAGCTTACATACGGATGATCCGGGGTGGATTGCTCTTCGATCGACGCTGACGAATTGGGAGATTCTTGGTTCATTTCTCTTTTTCTTTGTGTATTCTATTTTATTTGGGTTGTGTATATGTATTTACTTTGATCTTATGTATATTTGTCGCCCATGGCGTTATATAAAATTTTCTTTATAAATCTTTGTGGATTGTTATCCTTGATTTTTGCTCTGTGCTAGGGATTTGGGTTGTTATAGACATATACTGCTCAAATTCTTATCTAGGATGATAGTTGTTAGTTTCTAGATTCTAGAGATATATTTAGAGCTGGAATTCACTTGGGTGTCTGTGATTAATGCCTTTGTGTTCGTTGTGTTGACTGAGAGATTGTTAACACGAGTAACACAGTTGACTTATGTGCTGTTGAGGTTGGTTGAGAGGTCGCCACTGAGGTGATACGCTAGGTGTTGTGTTTGACACTTGATGACGTTGACGAGTATCGTAGGTTGAGTGTAACTGGTCGGTAGGTTTAAGTTTGTGAGGAGTGAATTATATGCATGCTTGATAAGTTGTTCCTTGGAAGAATGAATTTATTTTCTTGTCAATATTTTTACCCTTTCTTTACAAATAACCCATTTTATCCCCCAAACTCATTAGTGAATGATTTGTCGAACAGCGAATCGATAAGAAATCTCTACGGACACGATACGATATATCCTAAATATCACCTGGTAAAATAATACTTTAATTTTTGCTTGCCGCTATGTCGCTGCAACAAACTACACCAGAAGCAATTGGCAGATACTGGTCATTTGGATCTCTTCCCACAATAATCACTAAGATACCACCATATTTCTGTTTCAAATGACATCCATTTAACCCAATAAATGGCCTACATGCTTTTGTCAGTGCTTTCTTGGTCCCATCAAAGCAAATGTAACACCTCTCAAATCTTGGTTTCAAACCTGGAGCTAGAGTAGTAGTGTTAACTTTGAAAGTATTTCCGGCTGAACCCCTTCTCAACTCTTCAGCATAAGACCACAACAAACTGAATTGTTTACTAGAATCCTCTTTAACTATTTGTCTTGCAATTTGCCTAGCCTTGAATGCTCTACATCTTGAGATTTCTGTGTCATACCTAAGCCTTACATTTGCCACTACCTCATTTAACCTCATCTTTGTATTATTCTTCAGCCCATCTACAATGACCTTAGCAACCCAGTCTACTTTAGCACTTTTGTTGAAGAATTGTCTTTCACGCTTGTGCTTCGCAAACAACATTTTAATCCTAAAAGCTGTGGATGTCAAAACTCTACTACACAATATAGTATAATTACATTTCTTCTTATCCTTGCATACCACCATACATCTATTAACATCAATTTTCTCAAACCTCACATCCCTTCTGTGATACGGTGGGAGAACTGACTAGGGTTTTGCGTTTGTTTTTGCAAATGTTTCGATTGAGCAAGAGTCGCCACCGACTTTTTATTTTATCCTAAGGAAAGGTTAAAAAGCACAGTAAAAACCTTTGAGATGTTTTCTTGGGTTCGGGGAGTAGATTATAGAAAGAGAAGGTATTAGCACCCTTTCTATCCATGGTTATCCATGGGCTCTTAGTTACTTGCTTAGATCAACTTGCCTTGATTTTCAATTGTTTGAAATGGTGCTTTCAATTGTTTGAAATGGTGCTTTGTGTGTGTATTTTGAAAATGTTTTGAAAAGAGGCCAATGTGGTGGCAACCTTTGTAATGATCCATGTTGGGATGTGTACAAAGGTGTATGTCTTTTTGAAAAGGTTTTCAATGTTTTTTTTGAAAGTTGTTTTGAAAGTGTAGTGATGTGTGGTTTGAAAAATAGGCAAGTGTTTTGTTTTGCAAGTTTGATTCAAGTAACTAAGAGTTTGTCTACTCCTAAATTTCTCAAAGATTTCTCCTATGTTTTTAACCCTTTTAACAATTTTGTTCCACCATTGCATTTGGTGGATAATCTTGTGTTAGGAGGTGAAAGGGACGGGCGTGGGTCATCGTTTAGACCATAATTGCAATGGTGCCAAGTATCATTGGGCAATTTTTCCTTTAAGGGACTTGATCATTTTTAGGCAACTTTCGAAAGCGTCAACGAGGGACTATGATCATTTGAATTGTTTTGTTTTGGCCCAATGATACCTAACATGCAATATGGCTCATTATTGAAGGCAACAAGTGGAATACCCTAGGGGTGCAAGTGTGATTGGTGTTGTTCATTTTCATGCTTGTTTATCTTGAATTTAGGTCAAACTATTTTGGTTAATTGATTTGCATACAAACCCTAATTCTAACATGGCATAATTAGAAAGCATTAAAATGCGAAAAATAAAGTTCCTAAATTATTACAACACAATATATGGGAAGGGGGTACAAATGTTCAAATGGGGATTTTTGCCAAGGAATTTAAACCTAGACTATTACATCAAATTGGGAATTATACAAATTATTTAATATACAATAATTAAATAAAAATGGAATAAATAAGCAAGATGCAAAAATGTTTTTTATATGTATGAAAAAAAGTGTTTTTTATATGTCAAATAAACAAAATAAAAAGTATTATTTTTTTGGAGTTTTTAGGTATTTAGGGCAAAACCCTAATTTACTAAGTAAAAAGTATTTATTATTTAATATATACATTGCTTATTAATTATGTACAAAAATAAAATAAAAATGAAGTATATTTGTCAAAAAGGTATTTTTAATGTTAAATGTTAATAAAAATAAAAATGTATTTATTTTGTATTTTTTAACCTAAATATACTAATAAATATATATGCATTTATATTATTTACTAAATATTAAATATGTACAAAATAATAATATTTAATATTTATAAAAAAAAGTATATTTTGTATAAAATATTTTCAGAAGATAAAATAAAATAAAAATCAGAAAATAAATGTGTTTGCATTATTTTTTTAAATAAAAGTATATCTAGGTATTTATTTATGTACAAATCTTAATTTAAACAAATAAATATCTAATAAATATAAAAATGGTGTGAAAAATATTTTTTATATTTTTAATATTATGATGAAAAATAAATAAGTCAGAACAAAAAAGAAAAGGTCAAAAAATCATGAAAATAAGCATAATGGGCCAAGGGGTGTAAAAGTAACAAAAGGGTGCAAATAGGAAAGTGAAACAGAGCCCAGCCCAAAAGACCTTCTACAACCTCCAGACTGTTTGAACATGAACAAAACGCGCGTTTTCTATCTCCAGATTCCTGGACTTTCAAGCAAAACTTACAACATGAAAAATGTAGAGCATTAAAAGACGAATCCAGACATATAAAGAACTTGACTTAACTCTCTAAGATGAGAGAGAATTTCTTCTCCCCCAATTCCTGACCTAGTTTTTGTTCCATGTTCAGACATCAAATTCTCACAGCACACGTAACATAAATGAAAACTAATTACATGGGCATGTTCAGGGCTATGAATGTGACATATTTTCTTCACAAACCTAAAGCTAATAATGCCTGGATAGAGAGATATGAGTTCATGAACTTACCTGTTCAGTTGGAATCGTATCTGGTGATGGAGGTGTTTTCAATGCAAGGTGATGATTGGTATAACTTCCTTGATGTCCAGGGATGCTATTCCAAGCTTTAGTTTGCTTTGAAACTAGCTGAATCGAGCTATAGAACTTCACCTGCAAAACAGAAAAATGAAAATGGTGATGTTGATTGGGAGTGTTACAGGTCATGTTTGAGGTTTGGAATAGCTTCAAGGGATGTTGTGGGATGTGTTTGAAGTGTTTTTAGCAAGAATGCACGAATGGAATGAGTTATGGAACTCAATCTGCAGCAGGTCCCCTGTTTTGGCAGTTTGAGAGTGATTCTGTGTTTGAGAGGGTGTTGGAGATGGTTGGCTCGTGTTCTAGCTCAGGTTTGATGATTAGAAAGTGTTTGATAACTTTGCTTAAGCTCTGGTTTACAGGAATGGGAGTTGTGTCTTGTTATGCTATGTTTCTTCACACTTAAGCAAGAAAATGTCCACTTGAGTTTTAGACTGATAGAGGCCCCCCTAATGTGATGCACAACTTAGTCTTAATCAGTGTAATTAGTCTAATAACTTGTGCCAAGAGGATTTGTATTGTACTTGCTTGGATTTGCATTTGACATAAAGTTCTACTTTTCCAAAATGGCAAAAATGCTTTATCTAAAAATGGCTTAATCTTCCATGTAATGTTTAAACACATAAAACAAGGCATTGGCACAATGAGTTAGCATTAAATTATTGAGTACAAATGGGATATAGGACCTGTAATCAAGGAAAGCAAGCTGAATTCAAAATGGCACAAATGTATGAACATGTAAATTGGCCAAATCAAAAGTGAGTTTTTCCCAACTTGCCAAATTCGATTCTCCCTAACCATGAGGTTGTTTGATGAGTTCTTGGACATTTTGGAAAGCTTGGAATATGTAATACAATCCATCTTTGAAATGAAAATTGAAATTCCAAGTGGAAGTATGTGAAAAATGGTCTTGAAGTTAGGCAAAAATCCTGCCTAAAATAGGTCAAATTTCTCTAAGTTTAAGAATGGTTTGGTACCCTTGTTCCAAAAATTGTAACTTGAGCTACAAGCTTCTTTTGAGTAAACTTTATGAATCAAAGTTGTAGATTTTGCAATGGACTACAACTTTCATGTTTTGACTTTTCCTTGAATCCAAATGAATCTTGGTGAGAAAGTGGGACAAAGTTAGGAAAAAATTAGGGTTTTTCATAACTTAGAAAAATTCTAAGTTTTAAAAAATCTTCATTTCAAACCCTAATTTGTGATTTTTGATTTCTTGATGAACAAGTTTCATGATTTGGCATGTTTTGATGAAAAATGAATCTTGACACTTGATTTTGACCAAAAAGTCAAAGTTTGACTTTTCAGTATACAGTCAAAATTGATCAATTGACTGGGAAATTCAACTGTCAATCTTGTGCATTTGGGATCTTTTGAACTTGTTGAGTATGTCAAGACAATTCCATGGGGTCCTAGAGTCCATATGTGAGCTTGGTTTGCCATTGGCTAGGTCAAACAGTCAAAAATTGCCTTTATGCAGTCAAAACCCTAAAAATGACCATTTTGCCCTTTTGGTGATCTGATCAAATTTCTTGTGGAATTGTGATCCAAACTTGATCAAATGGTCCATATGAGTTCATAATGTTGATATGGGTCAATTTTCATGAGATTTGACTGTCAATTGGCCATAGTTGACTTTTTCCCCAATACAGCTGATTTCTAGGTCAACTGTCCAATTGACTGGGCAAAGTTTGGAATCAAGGCTTGAAACTTGGTATGGATAAACTTGGGAGTACAATATGAAGCATGAAAGTCATCTTAGGCATTTTAGGTCAAAATATCTTTGTGCAAACACAAACCCTAATTTGGGTCAACAGTGCTAGGAGAAGTCTTGAGCAGAGGAAACCCTAACTGGATCTTGAGCTCCAAGGGCCTTGTGATGAGAAAATGTTGAGAAAATGGGAGGGAAAATTTTGGGGTACAACAGTTGCCCCTGTTCAATCTTCTTGAACCTGAAGAGTTAGATTGGCAAGTTTGCCTTTCGTGACTCGAGGGTAAAAGGAGATTGGACACTAGAGTGCTCGGAAATTTGCACTCGCATGTTGGAGTATCAGCAAATGTGATGTCGGGAATGGGCTTATAGATTCCATTTGGAGAGATGATGGATAGGGAGATGGGCTTATAGATGCCATCTGAAGGCGTGATAGAACCTTGTCGGGAATGGGCTTATAGATGCCATTTGGAAGTGTTGATCGCATAAGAGATTCCTTAGCGAGAACTTGCGTACTTTGAGAAAGACAGATGTTTTCCTGGCTTGTTACAGGTTTTGATCTTCAATCTCTTCATGCAGACATGCCCTGGCTAGATACAAGTGTCGAGTCTACAATTGGTTGTTCACAGATGTGCCCTGGCTGGATACAGGTATCGAATCTTCAAACTCTTCAGATGTGCCCTGGCTGGATACAGGAATCGAATCTGGAAATAGTTGTCAACAGATATGCCCTGGCTGGATACAGGAATTGAATCTTCAAACTCTTCAGATGTGCCATGGCTAGATACAGGAATCGAATCTGGAAATAGTTGTCAACAGATATGCCCTGGCTGGATACAGGAATCGAATCTTCAAACTCTTCAGATGTGCCCTGGCTAGATACAGGAATCGAATCTGGAAACTGATCACTCACAGATGTGCCCTGGCTAGATACAGGAATCGAATCTGGAATTGTGACAGTTGAAAGTAGTTGTCTTTTGGGTTGTCTTTTTCCCTGAAAAGGCAAAACATCAGTTGTATGCAATGTCATGATGTATGAAATGCATGATGTCATGATGTTCAAAGTGAGATAGTGTTGTATGCACTTTATTATGTATGTAAACAAGATGTGTGAAATGTTTATGAATGTATTTTCGTCTTAGGAAAATAAATCCTTGACGACCGGCCGGGGAATTAAATCCTGGGCTGATGTTGAAGAGTAGAGTTCTTCGTTTCCGCTGGGGAAGATGGTTGCAAGAATACACCGGTAGGAGAAGATGACTCCGTTGGGGAATAAACTTGTTGGAGAGATTACTCTGAGGGGAATTACTCTGTGGGAAGAGATACTTGATGAAGTTTGATGGGAGCTCCGTCGAGAATTTCAATGATGGACTCCGCTGGGGATTACAATGATTAACTCCGCTGGGGATAACGATGATAAGTTATGTCGGGGAACTTTGATGAACTCCGCTGGGGATTGAAAAAACTTCGCCGAGGGCGATCTTCCGTGGCAATTAGCTGAGGATAACCCAGTTATAAGCCCTTGTGAGGAATAACTTTGAATAAAGCTCGAGAGAGACGTCCGCACTCTACAGGGGGCGAGCTTCCAGAATCTACTGGGGATAAGCTTCAAGACCTGCTGGGGATATGAATTCCCCTTTCCTGGGGAAACCTTCAGACTGTACTGGTAAATGGTTCTACTGGGGTGTCTGTATTCCTCCGGGGAACAATCTTAGATCAAGACTGCCGGGGATGCTTGCTGATGAATGCCTACACTCCGCTGGGGAATGTTGATATCTTCTGGGGATACCCAACTTCCTTAAGGCTGACAGTAGACCAATTCTGCTTGGGGAAAATATCACCGACTTGCAAGGGGTAATATGGTGCCTACTGTAGGGCTGATGAGGGAACCAACTCTATTTGGCGAAAACATTGCTGAATCTTGTCCTACTTTGTGGGGAGTTGAGGCAGCTGGGTCATATCCTTCAGTCGACCCTACCTTGGTACCTTGGCGGACAAAGCAACTAGACTGCCTGGACAATTCTACATTGCCCCTGTTTCTGATGTCACCTGTAATTAGTCCTTTGTTTCGTATGCGAGTATTTATGAATTAGCAATTTAATGTCAAATGCATATATAAAAAATGAACATCGGACGTTCTTCGCAAGACAAAACAGAAAAGAAAAAACAATTGGCAATTTGTCTGGAAAAGTGAATTCGTATTGATTTTGAAATTTGCCTGTAAATAGGCGCTTTTGTACAAGAGGCTGACGTCCTAGTAAGAGAACGCCGCCGAATGATATAGAGTTTATACAATTTTGAAAAAGGAAACAAAACAGCTATGTGAACAAATAATCCCACTGGGTTCCAGCTCTGCTATTGCCTTTATGTCTTCAAGCGTCTCATCACTTTGTTGCTTAGTTGAAGATGAAGCTGATTGATCGATGCCGAAGTCTGAGCTCGATAGTTGATGCCGAATTCTGGATGCAAGGTGATCCAATGAGACATAGTATTACGCTTTATCCCTAACTTTTGCCTGGACCGCCCTTTCGGGTTTTCAGTCCACCGGGATACCCCTTTTTGCCCAAGCCGCCTTTTCAGGTTTTCGACTTGCCGGGTGTACAGATTTTTCATTTCATCCCTTATTTTTGCCCGAACCCTTTTGGTTCGCCGGGAAGCCCTTATTTTTGCCTAGGTATGTCAACCTAGCGGGTCTTTTATTCATGCGTAGTATCTTTTTACTATGTCTGCATTGGCGGGGTGAGGAAGGTCGTCACCATCCATGGTGGTCAGAATCATGGCTCCTCCTGAGAACACATGTTTAACCACAAATGGCCCTTCGTACGTAGGGGTCCATTTGCCCCGGGGATCACTTTGAGGAAGGATGATGCGTTTGATTACCAGGTCCCCAACTTGATACTCTTGTGGTCTGACTTTCTTGTTAAATGCCCTGATCATCCGTTTTTGATACGTTTGACCATGACAAATAGCAGTGAGTCTCTTTTCGTCAATTAGGTTTAATTGATCAAGTCGAGTCTGGATCCAGTCATCTTCACTCAAGTCTGCATCCTTCATTATCCGGAGAGAGGGTATTTGAACTTCAATCGGCAAGACTGCCTCCATGCCATAGACCAAGGAAAAGGGTGTTGCCCCGGTTGACGTCCTTGCTGAGGTACGATACCCATGAAGAGCAAATGGTAACATTTCGTGCCAATCCTTATAGGTCACTGTCATCTTCTGCACAATCTTTTTGATATTCTTATTAGTTGCTTCTACAGCCCCATTCATCTTCGGCCGGTAAGGAGAAGAGTTATGGTGCTGTATCTTGAATTGCTCGCAGAGCTCAATGATCATCTTATTGTTAAGATTGGTACCATTGTCTGTAATGATTCTTTCCGGGACGCCGTACCGACAGATCAGGTTATGCCGGATGAAACGTGCAACGACGCTCTTGGTTACGGTGGCATAGGAAGCTGCCTCAACCCATTTTGTGAAGTAATCAATCGCTACCAAGATGAAGCGATGTCCGTTGGATGCCGTCGGTCGGATCTCACTGATCATATCAATGCCCCACATTGCAAAAGGCCAAGGTGCCGTCAGGACGTTCAGAGGAACCGGAGGGATGTGCACTTTATCAGCATAGATCTGGCATTTATGACAAGTTCGAGAATGTTGGTAACAGTCGGCTTCCATTGTGGACCAAAAATATCCTGCCCGAAGGATTTTCTTTGCCATGGTATGTCCACTGGAATGTGTTCCGAATGTACCTTCATGTAGCTCTACCATGATCTTCTTTGCTTCAGTCTTATCCACACAACGCAGTAAAGTTGAATCATGGTTTCGTTTGTAGAGAATGTCGTTGCTGAGGAAGAATTTTGCCGCAAACCTTCTCAGGAACTTCTTGTCATTGACCGATGCGCCTTCGGGGTATTCCCGAGCTTCCAAGTATCTCTTCACCTCATGATACCAGGGTTTTTCGGTCACCTCTTCGGCCTCAAGATCGCAGCAGTATGCAGGTTCGTCCAACTTCCAGATAATGATCCGGGGAGCCTCGTTGTCCCATTTGACCTTGAACATTGAAGACATCGTAGCTAGTGCGTCCGCTAACTGATTCTCCTCTCTTGGGAAGTGTTCAAAATTTATCTCTTCAAAGTGGGGAAGCAAAGTCAATGCATACTCCTTGTAAGGAATAAGATTTGGGTGTTTCGTATCCCACTCGCCTTTGATCTGATTGATCACGAGAGCGGAATCTCCGAAGACACTCAGAAACTTGATCCTTAAGTCGATTGCAGCTTGAAGACCCATGATACATGCCTCATATTCTGCCATGTTGTTGGTGCAGTTGAAACACAGTCGAGCGGTGAGTGGAGTATGAGTGCCTTTTGGGGATATGATCACAACGCCGATGCCGTTACCCAAAGCATTCGAGGCTCCGTTGAAATGCATAGACCATCGGGATCCTTCCTCAGGTCCTTCATCCGGTCCAGGTACTTCACAATCAGTTACTACCATGATATCTTCGTCTGGAAATTCAAAGTTCAATGATTGGTAATCGTCCACAGGTTGGTGTGCCAAATGATCTGCCAATACACTTCCCTTGATGGCTTTTTGAGTTGTGTATTGGATGTCATATTCTGTCAAGATCATTTGCCATCTTGCTATTCTTCCAGACAGAGCAGGCTTTTCAAATATGTACTTGATGGGATCCATCTTTGAAATCAACAGAGTAGTGTGAGTCAACATATACTGTCTCAGCCGGCGAGCAGCCCATACCAGAGCGCAACAAGTTTTCTCAAGCAGTGAGTACCGAGACTCACAGTCGGTAAACTTTTTGCTCAGGTAATAAATAGCGTGCTCTTTTCGACCAGACTCGTCATGCTGCCCCAGCACACACCCCATTGAATTATCAAGCACTGTCAAGTATAGTATTAGAGGTATCCCTTCAACCGGAGGCATAAGAATGGGTGGTTCTTGGAGATATTCTTTTATCTTTTCAAAAGCAGCCTGACATTCATCGTTCCAACGTACTACTTGATCTTTCTTCAATAATTTGAAGATTGGCTCACAGGTAGCAGTTAGATGTGAGATGAATCGGGCAATGTAATTCAGTCGTCCTAGAAAGCCTCTGACTTCTTTCTCTGTCTTGGGAGTTGGCATCTCTTGTATGGCTTTCACCTTGACAGGGTCTACCTGAATACCTTTATCGCTTACAATGAAACCTAGCAATTTTCCAGACCTCACCCCAAAGGTGCATTTGTTTGGGTTCAACCTTAGCTTGTACAACTTCAGTCGGTCAAACAGCTTCCGCAGATGGTCAAGGTGTTCCTCCTCAGTTTGGGACCTTGCAATCATATCATCGACATACACTTCAATCTCATGGTGCATCATGTCATGAAATAAAGCAACCATGGCACGTTGGTAGGTTGCCCCAACATTTTTCAACCCGAATGGCATGACCTTGTAGCAGAAGGTGCCCCACTGAGTCACAAAGGTAGTCTTTTCCATATCTTCAGGAGCCATCTTGATCTGATTATACCCTGAAAAACCATCCATGAAAGAGAACACCTTGTGTTGAGCAGTATTGTCAACCAGAACGTCGATGTGAGGTAGAGGGAAATCATATTTGGGGCTTGCCCTGTTCAAATCCCTGTAATCGACACACATTCTGACCTTACCGTCCTTCTTCGGCACTGGCACCATGTTGGCAACCCATTGAGTATAAGAAGTCACTGCTAGAAACCCGGCACCGAATTGCTTCATAACCTCAGCTTTGATCTTTTCGGACATCTCTGGACGCATACGGCGGACCTTTTGCTTTACCGAAGGGCAGTCTTCCTTGGTAGGCAGGTGATGAACTACAATGTCGGCATCCAAACCTGGCATATCTTCGTAAGACCAAGCAAAGATCTCCATGTAATCATGCAGCATCTGGATCAATCGTTGCTTCACGCTGAGCTCTAGATTGGCACCAATCTTGATTTCTTTTCTATCTGTCTCAGTACTCAGGTTCACTGTTTCCACCGGCTCTTCATGTGGCTGAATGGCCCTCTCTTCCTGAAGTAGCAGTCTTGCGAGTTCACCAGGCACTTCGCAATCATCTTCACCTTCGTCTTCGGCCGAGTTGATCGGATTTTCGAAGTCATAACTGGCAGTAGCAGAGCTGTTACCAGTGAGATCCAGAGTGGATTGGAACCTGTATAAGTGAGTGTGTGTAAATATAGCTATTTTGCAATATATAACAGAGAAAGAAAAAGAGCACAAGATTTGAAATGCAACAAACGTCCAATGTTTTGATTAATGATATATGGAAATGCCATACAAAAAGCCCTCACAAATGGAGCCACGGTGCCCCGGGTAGGACACCGAGCCAATAAAAGTTCCAACATATTGTTTGTTATAAATTGAAAATCAAAAGAGTTCATTACTGCGTGACAAATGTAATAGGTGTAAAATCCTTTGCCGTCCAGTTGCTTGGTCCGTTGTTGGTGGTTGGATAGATCCAACTGTCAAATTTTGCTTCCTCCACATCCTCCTCGATAGCATTCACCCTTGGATTGGTTATGAACACCGGAGCCTTTCTGATCCTCTCTTTGCGAACAACCCTCTGAGCCTCTGCAGTGAAGCCTAGCCCATACTTGTCGGTCTTTTGAGTGAAGTCAGGAAGTTGACCCCAGTTTGCGCACTTGCCTTTCTCAATTACAGCCCGAACATCCTTCAGGGAAGCCATCTTTAACGGAAAGTCTTCTTCAACCACTGTCTCAGCTGACGCCAATGTTGGAGGAACCTCCTCAAAATGTTGAAAGGGGGTTTCAATAAACTCCCCGTCCATCTCGATATACCGGAACGAATTCAAGTGACTTACCATGTATTCCTCCTCTCCCTGCACAGTAACAATCTTCCCTTTGACAGGGTATTCGAGCTTTTGGTGTAAATTGGATGTTATTGCCCCAGCCTTGTGAATCCAGGGTCGACCCAACAAGCAGGAATAAGATGGACGAATATCCATTATATAGAACGTTGAGTCAAAGACTTGGGAACCCACACGAATAGGAATGTCTACCTCACCGTGCACCATCCTCTTAGAACCGTCGAAGGCTCTAACAATGATGTTACTAGGTTTCAATTCCAGGCCCTCACAATCTAACCGGTCTAAGGCCTTCTTGGGCAAGACGTTCAGGGAAGAACCGGTGTTTACCAATACGTGTGCGAGAGTAGTGCCCCTGCATTCTATGGAAACATGCAGGGCATCATTGTGATTTTTTCCTTTGGCGGTAAGGTCAGCATCTGAGAACCCTAAGCCATTGTCAGCTGTCAAATTAGCCACACAGTCAGTGAACTGATCTGCAGAGGTCTCTTGCGGCACATGGGCCGTTTTCAGAAATGAAATCAGGGCCTTAGCATGGGCCTCTGAGCATAGCAGCAATGATAGCATAGAGATTTTGGAGGGGGTATGCCCCAGTTGTTCAACAACATTAAAGTCACTCTTCTTAATGATTTTAAGGATTTCCTCCATCTCTTGTTGGGAGGCTTCGACAGCAGTCTTTTTTGGTGCCTCCGTCCGGGCAGGCAAATCGGTAGCAACTTCTTTGCCCCGAGCATTAGAGGACTCGGTGGCAGTAGTAGATACAGGAACTTGATTTGGAACATGCACACTTGCGGGTGTGATGATAAGAGGTTTTCGGGTAGCTGGTGGTGCAATGTCAGGCGAGAAGAGCCTGCCACTGCGAGTAATCTTGGCGGGACCAGTGATGTTACTGATACTGGTACCGATGTTGAACTCCTGCTTCACTCCAAGCACATACACATCTGCCCCATAATGCCATGGGACAGCCTTGTCAGATTCATAGGGGAGGGGCCCCGGAACAGTAATGGTAATGGGTGCAACAGACATAATTTGGACTGGCTTCTTCGGGGGAGCCTTGGTAGGATTGTTGAAAATTGTGACGATAGATACTTCTTCAGCGGAAACAAACGGAACATCAGTTTTCTTGAACAGAATTTCTTTGCTATCCATCAGGCTTTGGATGCCTGATTTCAGCAGCAGACAACCAATAGGGATAACAGCACACAGGAGGCAACCCTGGCTACAACCCGGAAATAAACCGGCTAGTAGTAGATTCCTCTTAACAGTCAATAGAGGGGTAGCAACATCATTCACCGAAACAGCATACAAATCTTCCTCGACGGCATTTACTCTATGCTGGGGCATAGGAGCAGTTACAACATTTGGCCTCTCAGGCGCCTCAAACTGAATTTCCTTCGCATCGATAAGGTCTTGAACTTTATTTCTCAGGGCCCAGCAGTCAACAGTAGTATGCCCGGGGCTATCAGAATGATAAGCACAACGGGCATTTGGGTTATACTTAGGAGATGCAGTATTCACGACCTTTGGAGCCTCTTTGATGGTCACCAAGTTGGTTGATAACAGTTGCGGTAAGATTTGTGACAAGGTCATACTCAGCCGAGTGTATTGCCTCTTGGGCCTCTCACCCCTTTGTTGATTGTACTGCTGAGGAGCAGCAACAGGTTTTGAAATTACCAAAGCATTGACGGCTTGGCGGTGTTCGGGCTTAACTTGTCTTCTAGGACCATAGACGGCACTAGCCTCCTTCTTGAAAGGCTTTTTCTCAGTATTTGCGGAGGCACTTTTCTGAATCTTCCCTGACTTGATGCCAGCTTCTATTCTTTCGCCTGTTAAGATCAAATCCATAAACCCAGCGGAGGAGTTACCAATTAGATGATTGAAAAATGGACCAGACAAGGTCCCTAGAAACATGTCAACCAGTTCGCGGTCAGTCAAAGGAGGCTGCACCCTGCCAGCCAAATCTCTCCATTTTTACGCGTATTCTTTGAATCCCTCGCCCGTTCCCAGTGACATACCCTGAAGTTGGGTACGCGTGGGAGCAAGGTCAGAATTGTACTGATATTGTTTGTAAAAGGCGGTGGCCAAGTCTTCCCAGTTTTGGACGCTGGTTCCCTCTAGCTGATAGAACCACTCCAGTTGAGCCCTAGAAAGGCTGTCTTGAAAGAAATGGATCCAAAGGTTCTTATCTGCCGTGTAAGGTTGGATCTTCCTTACGTAGGACCTGAGATGCATTTTTGGACAGGACATCCCGTCATACCTCACAAACACCGGCACCTTGAACTTTGGAGGAATCACAATCCCAACAACCAAACCCAAGTCTTTGAAATCCAAACCCGGAACTCTCTGTAGCTCCATGGCTGCCAACCTGTCTTCTAAACCTTTGTATTTATCATCAGCCGGAGGGTATTGTTGATCAGAGTAATCTTCGTCCTCCTCGGCCTCCTCTTCTTCCATATCAGACTCGGAAGGTACCGCAGCCGCATTCCCTTTATTGGTTCCCTCCTCAGAAGTAGGGGGAAATTCAAGCACTCTCCGGGCTTCTCCTTCAAACCTTCTCCCTAAAGTGGCCACCCCGACTCTCTTTTTCTTCTTCTTCACTTGGTCCTTGTTCCCCAGTAGTGTCTTTAGATCCTCCTGACCCTTAGCCAAAGTCATCAGGAGTTGTTGAAATTGTGCATTTTGAGCTTGCAAGTCCTTGACTGTTTGCTCGAGATCCATCCTATTGAAATAAACAGCAGAAAGATAAGGAAACCTGTTGAAGAGACCTGTTTATGCACGTGATGAATGGTATGCTTATGTATGCAATGCATTCAAGGATTTAGAACATTCAAAATTGTTGCAGACAAAAAAGAACGCACGTCATATTAATAAGAAGAAATTTGTTAGTACATAAATGCCCCATGGGCCAAATATTACAAAATAACTTCTCAAGGTAAAAAGACATTGCGCATCCTCTTTGGTGCGATGTAGGTGTTGAGGGTCTCTTCCTCATGGAGTCGGCGGGTAAGCTCTAGCACTTTCTTCTCACTGGCGTAGAAGCTGGCTTCAAAAGTATCCCTTTCTTCCTTGAGTTGGATCCAACTCTTCTGCATCTCCTCCCATGATGTAGGCATGTCAGGATATAGGATGGTGTAGGGAACCTCTCCTTCCGTAACGGGCTCTTTAATCACAGGGAGAATATGAGGGTAAGGCATCATCAGACTCTGGGCTCGGGCTCGTACCCATTTGAGGTAAGGCTCAAGAGGGATGGAGTTCTTGTGTCCCAGTGTCTTGCTGTCAACCTTGTTGGGCATCCTCCAAGCTCTGATGAATCTTTGGCGAAGTCCTTGCGCATTGTTGTCAAAGTCAAAAACCAGGTCAGGAATCAACATGTCGTGAGGGCCATCTCTTCGTGCATATCCAAATTGCCTCAAAGCTAGGCAAGGGTTGTAGGTGATACCTCCTCTGATCCCAAGTAAAGGAACATTAGGAAACTCTCCACAACGATCGACTATGATGACATTTTCTCTGGACCGAGAACACCAATGTACATCAGAGTGAGTAAGAGTCATCAACCGTTGGGACCACCTTGAGCCTTGGTCATTCTTCAAGGCAGATTGTGGAAGGTGCGAAATAAACCACCTTGCAAGGAGAGGAGTACAGCACATGAGAACACCCCTCTTTCTCATTGTTCGAGTGTAAAATGAGTGAAGAATGTCCCCAAGCAATATTGGTATTGGATTTCTGGATATGAAGATTTTGACGGCGTTGACATCTACGAGCTGGTCAGGATTTGGGAACAAGACCAACCCATAGATAAGGAGTGCTATAATTTCTTCAAAGGCTTGTAGGTCCAATGAATTCCAACATTCTTGTGCCTTCTCAAACAAGAATTTTGCTAAGAAACCTTTGACGCCGCTTCTAGTTTCCCAATGCCCCTTGATGTCAGAAGGCTGTAGATGTAATGCTCGAGCAACATCTTCCGGCTTTGGTTCCTTTTCCGTACCGTTGAAAGGTAGTTGATTGAGGATAGGAATTCTCAGGAGTTGAGAAAATTCCTCCAAAGTGGGAACCAACTGGTAGTCGGGGAAAGTGAAACAGTGGTGAAGAGGGTCAAAGAACTGGAATAGCACTTTCATCATGTCTTCTTCAATGTTGGTGTGGACTAAGCTGAGCAGCCTACCATGTCTTTCACTGAAGGATGAGCTTTCCGGAATTCTTGGGGTGAGCTCCTTGAGTTGAGGAGAGATTCTCACAAGGTTAACTTGGATAGTTTTTCTGCGAGGAATTTCCATGACCTACAAAACAAGAACAAAGATGAAGATCTAAACCCTTGAAGTGGTTAGTAAATGCATATGATGCTTTATGATGTTTATGATGTATGCACAAACATATGTACAAGCAATTCACACCAAACCCTAGTTTCAGGCTTGCATGGGGTTTCATAGGTAAGTACCCTCTTGAGTGTAGTTGGCTTAAAAACCTGTCCTATAAATAGTAACCGGGTTCTAAGGAGCTCAATATCATTGGATTGTTTTCATCGTTCATTGTTTTGGTTTAGCCACTTAACTAGCGACCAAAATATTCCAAGAAAACAACCCTCAATGAGTGTAGTATCGAGTATCTACCAACTTCGGACTGCACCAAAGCCGGTCATCTCACTACCCCTAATAAAAGGCCAAGATGGTCAAGTAAGGTTCTAGGTCATTAGTGCTTAGTGACATCACTCAGCGGCCCCGTACTCTCCTTGATTGAACTCAAGGGTTACCGGTACTAACAAATATGTCGCACTAATATAGCTATTGCTTCGACCGTGTCGGTATACCCCGCACAGTTTCCACAACGTATTGCTATCTATGAATGTTTCCCAAAATCCGAGTGTAGGATTGCAAACCCAAACAAGAGAGCCAAGATATAAAGCAATCAAATCAAACAATTAGTCATGCAAGAGGGTGATCTAAGCCCTAAGGTTACTCCACTTTTATTTCATTTCCCAGCAGAGTTGCCAGTTCTGTGATACGGTGGGAGAACTGACTAGGGTTTTGTGTTTGTTTTCGCAAATGTTTCGGTTGAGCAAGAGTCGCCACCGACTTTTTATTTTATCCTAAGGAAAGGTTAAAAAGCACAGCAAAAACCTTTGAGATGTTTTCTTGGGTTCGGGGAGTAGATTATAGAAAGGGAGGGTATTAGCACCCTTTCTATCCATGGTTATCCATGGGCTCTTAGTTACTTGCTTAGATCAACTTGCCTTGATTTTCAATTGTTTGAAATGGTGCTTTCAATTGTTTGAAATGGTGCTTTCAATTGTTTGAAATGGTGCTTTGTGTGTGTATTTTGAAAATGTTTTGAAAAGAGGCCAATATGGTGGCAACCTTTGTAATGATCCATGTTGGGATGTGTACAAAGGTGTATGTCTTTTTGAAAAGGTTTTCAATGTTTTTTTTGAAAGTTGTTTTGAAAGTGTAGTGATGTGTGGTTTGAAAAATAGGCAAGTGTTTTGTTTTGCAAGTTTGATTCAAGTAACTAAGAGTTTGTCTACTCCTAAATTTCTCAAAGATTTCTCCTATGTTTTTAACCCTTTTAACAATTTTGTTCCACCATTGCATTTGGTGGACAATCTTGTGTTAGGAGGTGAAAGGGACGGGCGCGGGTCATCGTTTAGACCATAATTGCAATGGTGCCAAGTATCAATGGGCAATTTTTCCTTTAAGGGACTTGATCATTTTTAGGCAACTTTCGAAAGCGTCAACGAGGGACTATGATCATTTGAATTGTTTTGTTTTGGCCCAATGATACCTAACATGCAACATGGTCCATTATTGAAGGCAACAAGTGGAATACCCTAGGGGTGCAAGTGTGATTGGTGTTGTCCATTTTCATGCTTGTTTATCTTGAATTTAGGTCAAACTATTTTGGTTAATTGATTTGCATACAAACCCTAATTCTAACATGGCATAATTAGAAAGCATTAAAATGCGAAAAATAAAGTTCTTAAATTATTACAACACAATATATGGGAAGGGGGGTACAAATGTTCAAATGGGGATTTTTGCCAAGGAATTTAAACTTAGACTATTACATCAAATTGGGAATTATACAAATTATTTAATATACAATAATTAAATAAAAATGGAATAAATATGCAAGATGCAAAAATGTTTTTTATATGTATGAAAAAAAGTGTTTTTTATATGTCAAATAAACAAAATAAAAAGTATTATTTTTTTGGAGTTTTTAGGTATTTAGGGCAAAACCCTAATTTACTAAGTAAAAAGTATTTATTATTTAATATATACATTGTTTATTAATTATGTACAAAAATAAAATAAAAATGAAGTATATTTGTCAAAAAGGTATTTTTAATGTTAAATGTTAATAAAAATAAAAATGTATTTATTTTGTATTTTTTTAACCTAAATATACTAATAAATATATATGTATTTATATTATTTACTAAATATTAAATATGTACAAAATAATAATATTTAAATTTATAAAAAAAAGTATATTTTGTATAAAATATTTTCATAAGATAAAATAAAATAAAAATCAGAAAATAAATGTGTTTGCATTATTTTTTTAAATAAAAGTATAACTAGGTATTTATTTATGTACAAATCTTAATTTAAACAAATAAATATCTAATAAATATAAAAATGGTGTGAAAAATATTATTTATATTTTTAATATTATGAGGAAAAATAAATAAGTCAGAACAAAAAAGAAAAGATCAAAAAATCATGAAAATAAGCATAATGGGCCAAGGGGGTGTAAAAGTAACAAAAGGGTGCAAATAGGAAAGTGAAACAGAGCCCAGCCTAAAAGACCTTCTTCAACCTCCAGACTGTTTGAACATGAACAAAACACGCGTTTTCTATCTCCAGATTCTTGGACTTTCAAGCAAAACTTACAACATGAAAAATGTAGAGCATCAAAAGACGAATCCAGACATATAAAGAACTTGACTTAACTCTCTAAGATGAGAGAGAATTTCTTCTCCCCCAATTCCTGACCTAGTTTTTGTTCCATATTCAGACATCAAATTCTCACAGCACACGTAACATAAATGAAAACTAATTACATGGGCATGTTCAGGGCTATGAATGTGACATATTTTCTTCACAAACCTAAAGCTAACAATGCCTGGATAGAGAGATATGAGTTCATGAACTTACCTGTTCAGTTGGAATTGTATCTGGTGATGGAGGTATTTTCAATGCAAGGTGATGATTGGTATAGCTTCCTTGATGTCCAGGGATGCTATTCCAAGCTTTAGTTTGCTTTGAAACTAGCTGAATCGAGCTATAGAACTTCACCTGCAAAACAGAAAAATGAAAATGGTGATGTTGATTGGGAGTGTTACAGGTCGTGTTTGAGGTTTGGAATAGCTTCAAGGGATGTTGTGGGATGTTGTTGTACCCAAAAATTTGCCCTCCCATTTCTCGTTGATTTCTCATCACAAAGCCCTTGGAGCTCAAGATCCAATTAGGGTTTCATCTGCTTAAGACTTCTCCTTGCACTGTTGACCCAAATTAGGGTTTGTGTTTGCACAAGGATGTTTTGACCTAAAATGCCTAAGATGACTTTCATGCTTCATGTTGGACTCCCAAGTTTATCCACACCAAGTTTCAAGTCTTGATTCCAAATTTTACCCAGTCAATTGGACAGTTGACCTAGAAATCAGCTGTATTGGGGAAAAAGTCAACTGTGGCCAATTGACAGTCAAACCTCATGCAAATTGACCCACATCAACATTATGAACTCACATGGACCATTTGATCAAGTTTGGATCACAATTCCACAAGAAATTTGATCAGATCACCAAAAGGGCAAAATGGTCATTTTTAGGGTTTTGACTGCACAAAGGCAATTTTTGACTGTTTGACCTAGCCAATGGAAAACCAAACTCACATATGGATTCAAGGACCCCATGGAATTGTCTTGACATGCTCAACAAGTTCAAAAGATCCCAAATACACAAAATTGACAGTTGAATTTCCCAGTCAATTGATCAATTTTGACTGTATACTGAAAAGTCAAACTTTGACTTTTTGGTCAAAACCAAGTGTCAAGGTTCATTTTTCATCAAAACATGCCAAATCATGAAACTTGTTCATCAAGAAATCAAGAATTGCAAATTAGGGTTTGAAATGAAGATTTTTCATAACTTAGAATTTTTCTAAGTTATGAAAAACCCTAATTTTTTCCTAAATTTGTCCCACTTTCTCACCAAGATTCATTTGGATTCAAGCAAAAGTCAAAACATGAAAGTTGTAGTCCATTGCAAAATCTACAACTTTGATTCACAAAGTTTTCCCAAATGAAGCTTGTAGCTCAAGTTACAATTTTTGGAACAAGGGTACCAAACCATTCTTAACTTAGAGAAAATTTGACCTATTTTAGGCAGGATTTTTGCCTAACTTCAAGACCATTTTTCACATACTTCCACTTGGAATTTCAATTTTCATTTCAAAGATGGATTGTAGTACACATTCCAAGCTTTCCAAAATGTCCAAGAACTCATCAAACAATCTCATGGTTAGGGAGAATCGAATTTGGCAATATGGGAAAAACTCACTTTTGTTATGGCCAATTTCCATGTTCATACACTTAGGCAATTTTCAAGTCAGCATGCATTTCTTGATTACAGGCCCTAAATCCTTTTTACACTCATAAATTTAATGCAAACTCATTGTGCCAAGACCATATTTTATGTGTTCAAGCTTTGCATAAAGGTTTAATCCCAAATTGGAAAAAGCATAATATCCATTTTTGCAAAAGTGAACTTTATGTCAAAATGCAAATCCAAGCAAGTACAATTAAGATCTCTTTGGCACAAGTTTATGGGCTAATTACACTGATCAAGACTAAGTGGTGCAGCATAGAATGGGGGCCTGTACAGGCTAGACACACCAAGTGGACATTTGTTGCTTAAAGTGTAAGAAACTTGCCATAACACATAACATCTATCATTCCTGTAAACCAAGCCTTAAGACAACTTGTCAAACACTTTCTAAAGATCCATCCTAAGATGAAACACAAACCTAGCATCCCCAATACCTCCCCATTCCCAGAATCACCCTCAAACTGCCCAAACAGGGCATCTGCTGCAGTTTGAGTTCCATAGCTTAAACCTTCCATGCATTCTTGCTAAAAACACATCAAACACATCCCACAATATCCCTTGAAGCTATTCCAAACCTCAAACACGACCTGTAACACTCCCAGGCAACATCACCATTTTCATTTTCTTGTTTTGCAGCTGAAGTTCCATAGCACGATTCAAAAGGTTTCAAGACAAAGTAAAGCTTGGAATAACATCCCTAGACATCAAGGAAGTTGTACCAATCATCACCTTGCCTTGAAGACACCTCCATCACCAGATACAACTTCAACTGAACAGGTAAGTTCATGAACACGTATCTCTCTATCCAGGCATTGTTAGCTTTAGGTTTGTGAAGAAAACATGTCACATTCATAGCCCTGAACATGCCCATGTCATTAGATTTCATTTATATTATGTATGCTTAGAGAATTTTAAGTCTGAACATTGAATAAAAACTAGGTCAGGAATTGGGGGAGAAGAAATTCTCTCTCATTTCTGAGAGTTAGATTGACTTCTTTATATGTCTAGAATCGTGGCTTCAAGCTCTACAGGTTTCATGTTGGAAGATTTGGCAAAAGATCAAAGAATCAGGAGTTAGAGATTTGAGAAGAAGGGCGTTTTTTAAATGTGTTTGTCTAAAGGTTGAAGACAACAACCTTTGGGCTGGGCATGATTTGTCATTTCTGTTTACACCCCATTTTTGCTTTTGAACCCCATTGGCCCATTGAGCTTATTTTTATGATTTTTTAACTTTTTTTCTTTTTGTTCTGACTTATTTATTTTTTCTCATAATATAAAAAATATAAAAATAATTTTTTAAACCATTTTTGAATTTATTAGGCATTTATTTGTTTAGGTGGTTATTTGTACATAAGTAAATAAAAAGATACACTTTTATTCAAAAATACTAAAAATAATACAAACACGTTTTATTTTCCATTTTTATTTTATTTTATCTTCTGAAAATATTTTATATAAAATATACTTTTTTTATAAATATTAAATATTATTATTTTGTATATATTCAATATATTTAATAAATAATACAAATACACACACACACACACATATATATATATATATATATATATATATATATATATATATATATATATACTATATATATATATATATATATATATATATATATATATATATATATATATATATATATATATATATATTATAATATATATATATATAT
Source organism: Vicia faba (assembly GCA_948472305.1). Lineage (NCBI taxonomy): Eukaryota > Viridiplantae > Streptophyta > Magnoliopsida > Fabales > Fabaceae > Vicia > Vicia faba. The sequence goes on from OX451738.1 coordinate 362,529,884, forward strand.
ATATATATATATATATATATATATATATATATATATATATATATATATATATATATATATATAGTATATATATTATATAATATATATATATATATATATATATATATATATATATATATTTAGGTAAAAATGCAAAATACATACATATTTTATTTTTATTGATATTTAACATTAAAAATACCCTTTTGACAAATATACTTCATTTTTATTTTATTTTTGTATATAATAAATAAATATTGTACATATTAAATAATTAATACATTTACTTAATAAAATAAGGGTTTTTCCCCTAAATGCATAAAAACTCCAAAAATAATACTTTTTTTTATTTGACATAAAAAATACCTTTTTTTTCATACATATAAAAAACCTTTTTGCATCTTGCATATTTATTTTATTTCCATTTAATTTGTGCAATTAAATATCTTGTGAATAATTCAATTTTGATGTAATAGTCTAGGTTTAAATTCCTTGTCAAAATCCCCATTTGAACATTTGTACCCCCCTTCCCATATTGTGTTGTAATAACTTAGGAACTTTATTTTTCGCACTTTAATGCTTTCTAACTATGCCATGTTAGAATTAGGGTTTGTATGCAAACAAAAACAACAAAAATAGTTTGACCTAATTTCAAGATAATCAAGCATGAAAATGAACAACACTAATCACACTTGCACCCTTAGGGTATTCTACTTGTTGCCTTCAATAATGGGCCATATTGCATGTTAGGTCTCTTTGGGCAAAACAAATACAATACCAATGATCATAAGTCCCTCGATGACGCTTTCGAAAGTTGCCTATGAAATGATCAAGTCCCTTAAAGGAAAATTGCCCAAAGATACTTGGCACCATTGCAATTATGGTCTAAACGATGACCCGCGCCCGTCCCTTTCACATCCTAACACAAGATTGTCCACCAAATGCAATGGTGGAACAAAATTGTTAAAAAGGGTTAAAACATAGCAATAATCTTTGAGAACTCTAGGGTAGATAGCTCTTAAGTACTTGTCAACTTGCAAAACAAAAACACTTGCCTATTTTTCAAATCACACTTTCAAAACACACTTTCAAAAACCTTGAAACATCTTTTCAAAAAAGACAAACACCTTTCGTAAAACATTCGAGTAAAGAATTGTTACAAGGGTAGCCTAGACAAGGCATCTTTTTTCAAAACATTTTCAAAACCACACACAAAGCACCATTTCAAACAATTGAAAAACCAAGGCAAGTTGATCTAAGCAAGTACCTAAGAGCCCATGGATAACCATGGATATAAAGGGTGCTAATACCTTCCCTTTCTATAATCTACTCCCCGAACCCAAGAAAATATCTCAAAGGTTTTTGCTGTGCTTTTTAAACCTTTCCTTAGGATAAAATAAAAAGTCGGTGGCGACTCTTGCTCAACCGAAACATTTGCGAAAACAAACGCAAAACTCTAGTAAGTTCTCCCACCGTATCACAGAACTGGCGACTCTGCTGGGGAGAAATAATAAAAGTGGAGTAACCTTAGGGCTTAAATCACCCTCTTGCATGACTAATTGTTTGTTTTGATTGCTTTATATCTTGGCTCTCTTGTTTGGGTTTGCAATCCTACACCCGGATTTTGGGAAACATTCATAGATAGCAATACGTTGTGGAAACTGTGCGGGGTATACCGACACGGTCGAAGCAATAGCTATATTAGTGCGACATATTTGTGAGTACCGGTAACCCTTGAGTTCAATCAAGGAGAGTACGGGGCCGTTGAGTGATGTCACTAAGCACTAATGACCTAGAACCTTACTTGACCATCTTGGCCTTACATTAGGGGTAGTGAGATGACCGACTTTGGTGCAGTCCGAAGTTGGTAGATACTCGATACTACACTCATTAAGGGTTGTTTTCTTGGAATATTTTGGTCGCTAGTTAAGTGGCTAAACCAAAACAATGAACGATGAAAACAATCCAATGATATTGAGCTCCTTAGAACCCGGTTACTATTTATAGGACAGGTTTTTAAGCCAACTACACTCAAGAGGGTACTTACCTATGAAACCCCATGCAAGCCTGAAACTAGGGTTTGGTGTGATTTGCTTGTACATATGTTTGTGCATACATCATAAACATCATAAAGCATCATATGCATTCACTAACCATTTCAAGGGTTTAGATCTTCATCTTTGTTCTTGTTTTGTAGGTCATGGAAATTCCTCGCAGAAAAACCATCCAAGTCAACCTTGTGAGAATCACTCCTCAACTCAAGGAGCTCACCTCAAGAATTCCGGAAAGCTCATCCTTCAGTGAAATACATGGTAGACTGCTCAGCTTAGTCAACACCAACATTGAAGAAGACATGATGAAAGTGCTATTCCAGTTCTTTGACCCCCTTCACCACTGTTTCACTTTCCCCGACTACCAGTTGGTGCCCACTTTGGAGGAGTTTTCTCAACTCTTGAGAATTCATATCCTTAATCAACTACCCTTCAACGGTACGGAAAAGGAACCAAAGCCTGAAGATGTTGCTCGAGCATTACATCTACAGCCTTCTGACATCAAGGGGCATTGGGAAACCAGAAGCGGCGTCAAAGGATTCTTAGCAAAATTCTTGTTTGAGAAGGCACAAGAGTGTTGGAATTCATTGGACCTACAAGCCTTTGAAGAAATTGTGGCACTCCTTATCTATGGGTTGGTCTTGTTCCCAAATTCTGACCAATTGGTAGATGTCAACGCCTTCAAAATCTTCTTGTCCAGAAATCCAATACCAACATTGCTTGGGGACATTCTTCACTCATTTTACACACGAACAATGAGAAATAGGGGTGTTCTCATGTGCTGTACTCCTCTCCTTGCAAGGTGGTTTATTTCGCACCTTCCACAATCTGTCTTGAAGAATGACCAAGGCTCAAGGTGGTCCCAACGATTGATGACTCTTACTCACTCTGATGTACATTGGTGTTCTCGGTCCAGAGAAAATGTCATCATCGTCGATCGTTGTGGAGAGTTCCCTAATGTTCCATTACTTGGCATTAGAGGGGGCATTACTTACAACCCTTGCCTAGATTTGAGGCAATTTGGATATGCACGGAGGGATGGCCCTCATGACATGTTGATTCCTGACCTAGTTTTTAACTTCGACAACGATGCGCAAGGACTTCGCCAAAGATTCATCAGAGCTTGGGGGAGGCCCAACAAGGTTGATAGCAAGACACTGGGACACAAGAACTCCATCCCTCTCGAGCCTTATCTCAAGTGGGTACGAGCCCGAGCCCAGAGTCTAATGATGCCTTATCCTCATGTTCTCCCTGTGATTAAAGAGCCCGTCAAGGAAGGAGAGGTTCCCTACACCATCCTATATCCTGACGTGCCTACATCGTGGGAGGAAATGCAGAAGAGCTGGATTCAGCTCAAGGAGGAATGGAACACTTTTGAAGCCAGCTTCTACGCTAGTGAGAAGAAGGTTCTAGAGCTTACCCGCCGACTCCATGAGCAAGAGTCCCTCAACACCTACATCTCACCAAAGAGGATGCGCAATGTCTTTTTACCTTGAGAAGTTGTTTTTGTGATATTTGGCCCATGGGGCATTTATGTACTAACAAATTTCTTCTTATTAATATGACGTGCGTTCTTTTTTGTCTGCAACAAGTTTGAATATTCTAAATCCTTGAATGCATTGCATACATAAGCATACCATTCATCATGTGCATAAGCAGGTCTCACGCCAGGTTTCCTTATCTGTCTGTTGTTTATTTCAGTAGGATGGATCTCGAGCAAACAGTCAAAGACCTGCAAGCTCAAAATACACAGTTCCAGCAACTCCTGATGACCTTGGCTAAGGGTCAGAAGGATCTAAAGACCTTGCTGGGGAATAAAGACCCAGTGAAAAAGAAGAAAAAGAGACTCGGGGTGGCTACTTTAGGGAGAAGATTTGAAGGAGAAGCCCGGAGAGTGCTTGAATTTCCTCCTACTTCTGATGAAGGAACCAGTAAAGGAGGTGGGGCTGCGGTACCTTCCGAGTCCGATGTGGAAGAAGAGGAGGTCGAAGAGGATGAAGACTACTCTGATCAACAATACCCTCCGGCCGATGATAAATACAAGGGTTTAGAAGACAGGTTGGCCGCCATGGAGCTACAGAGAGTACCAGGTTTGGATTTTGAAGACTTGGGTTTAGTTGCCGGGATTTTGATTCCCCCAAAGTTCAAAGTACCAGTTTTTGTGAGGTATGACGGGTTGTCCTGTCCAAAAATGCATCTCAGGTCCTACGTAAGGAAGATTCAACCTTATACGACAGATAAGAACCTTTGGATCCACTTCTTTCAAGATAGCCTTTCTGGAGCTCAACTGGAGTGGTTTTATCAGCTAGAGGGAACCAGCGTCCGAAACTGGGAAGACTTGGCCACCGCCTTTTACAAACAATATCATTACAATTCTGACCTTGCTCCTACGCGTACCCAACTTCAGGGTATGTCATTGGGAACAGGCGAAGGATTCAAAGAATATGCACAAAAATGGAGAGATTTGGCTGGCAGGGTGCAGCCACCTTTAACCGACCGTGAACTTGTTGATATGTTTCTAGGGACCCTATCTGGGCCATTTTTCAATCATCTGATTGGTAACTCTTCCGCAGGGTTTACCGATTTGATCTTGACAGGCGAAAGAATAGAAGCTGGCATCAAGTCAGGGAAGATTCAGAAGGGTGTTGCTGCAAGTGTTGAGAAGAAACCTTTCAAGAAGGAAACGGCTGTGGTATATTCTCAGAGAAGAGCAGGGAAGACTGAACGTCGGCCAACTGCGGGGGCCGTAATGATCCAAAACCCTTCAAGTGAGCAGCCTCACTATAACCAGTCCAGACCAAATCAACAACGGGTGGAACGGCCACAATGGCAGTTCACCCGCATTAATATGACGCCAGCGCAAGTGCTTCCCCATCTGTTGAAATTAAATCTCGCCACTATCAAAGAGGCACCAAAAAATGTGAATACGTCCTCTCCGCATTACCACCCTAATGCTAAATGCGCCTACCATTCTGACAGTGTCGGGCACGACACCAACGATTGTTGGGCACTCAAGCATAAAATCCAAGACCTGATAGAGGCAAAGGAAGTGGAGTTCGACGCTCCGGAGAAGCCTAATGTGATATCTGCTCCAATGTCGAAGCACGGCCGAAATGTCAATGCCATTGAAGAAGATTTGTATGTTGCTGATGTCAATGATCCGATAACTCCGTTGCTAACCATTAAGTTGAATCTGTTAAGGGCCGAGATCTTCCCGAGATGTAAAGAAGACTGCTATTGTTGTTACTCTCTGCCGTTTGATTGTCCGTTACTGAAGAAAGGCATCCAAGGCCTAATGGACAGTCGACAAATTTTGTTTGAAAAAGTTTCTGCTATTCCAACCCATACTGAAGATGTCTCAATCATAACCATTCACTCCAATCTTTCCAAGGCCGTCAGAAAGCCTGTTAAGATTACACCAGCTACGAAATCTGTTCCTTTGAAGATAACAATGTCAGGGCCTGTCCCCTATGTTTCTGAGAAGTCAATACCATGGAACTATGGCGGTGACGTCTACTACCATGGTATTAAACAAATCGAAGTAACTGAAGAAAGTTCAGATGATGAAGAAGCCAGCATTGGTAACATTGCAGGCACGAGCAAAATCACCCGGAGCGGGAGAATATTTTCTCCAGAGATTGCCCCTCCAAGAGAAATATTTGGACCCTCATCTGCTGACAAGGTCATCCCTGCACCAATAAAACTCTCCGCTAGAACCCCTTTGATTGAAGATGTTGTTGTTCCTAGTATTGTCCCTCCTACCGCCGCTGATAAAGGTAAGGGAATCCAAGATGAGCTCGTCAGGACGAGGGCTCAACCCTTGGTCATCCCAGAGATCTCCAAGAAAGAAATGGAAGAGATCTTGAAGATAATCAAAAGGAGTGATTACGATGTGGTAGAACAACTGGGGAAAACCCCCTCAAAGATCTCCATGCTGGCACTACTACTTTGCTCGGAAGCGCACGCTAAAGCTTTGATAAAATTCCTGAAGGCAGCCCATGTGCCCCAGGAAACCTCTGCAGATCAATTCCAAAATTGCGTGGCTAGCCTTACTGCGGACAATGGATTAGGTTTCTCTGATGCCGACCTAACTCCTAAAGGTAGAAACCACAATGATGCTCTGCACATTTCAGTCGAGTGTCGAGGAACTACTCTCGCACATGTCTTGGTCGACACTGGTTCGTCGATGAATGTACTGCCTAAGAAGGCCTTGGACCGACTAGATTGTGAAGGGTTAGAGTTGAAGCCGAGTGATATTGTTGTCAGAGCTTTCGATGGTTCGAAGAGGATGGTCCATGGGGAGGTTGATATTCCCATCAAGGTGGGAACTGAGGTGTTTAAATCTACTTTCTATGTGATGGACATCCGTCCGTCTTACTCTTGCTTGTTGGGTAGGCCTTGGATACACCATGCTGGGGCAGTCACCTCTTCCTTACATCAAATGTTGAAGTACCCTGTCAAGGGGAAGATCATAACCGTCCATGGCGAATAGGAGTACATGATCAGCCACTTGAACTCCTTCCGGTATGTGGAGGTAGAAGCTGAATTCATTGAGACACCTTTCCAGCATTTCGAAGAAGTCCTTCCTGAAATAACAGTAGCAATGTTGGCAGCTGAAGTACCGAGGCAGATGGCCAGGATGTCATCTCTGGAGGACGCAAGGGCCGCAATAAAGGAGGGGAAGAATTCAGCATGGGGGCAGTTGCCTGATATTCCACATAAAACAGACAAATTTGGATTAGGGTTCACAGTCGCGGGCCAGAAAGCTATGCGCCGTTCGAAGATTGAAAGAGCGCCAATCAAAATTTCTCCCTACGGAATCAACGCTTTGGAGGATGAAGACAAAGAGAGCAGCATCGAAGAGTGGATTTACCCGACTGTCAAAGGAGGATTGTGCAACTGGGAGGCAAAAGACTTTGTCCCCATCACTTTTATTCATCAGTAATTTATTTGTCAAACATTTCCTATTGGTCTGTAATATTTATTTTCGAACAATCCGTACATTATCTTTTTACCTCATGCCTTGCCCGGGGCATGTAGGTCCGTTTGTAAGGGTTTTGGTTATTTTTCATATCCATATGCCATGTTTAATGATTCATTGGACGTTTTTCATTTGATAAACTGCTTGTGTTCATTTTCTTTCCTTTTGCATTTTTTGTTTAAGGATGGCTATCCCTTACACACACCCACACTCACAAATGCAGGTACCCATCCACTCCGGATTCCATGGGTGACTATTCTGCTATATCCTTCAATAAATCTTAAGATCTGGTCAATCAAGCCGAGTATGAAGATGACGAAGGTTGTGAAGTACCAGGGGAACTAGCCAGACTTCTACAGCAAGAGGAAATGGCCATCTTACCGCACGAAGAGTCATTGGAAACTGTCAACTTAGGGACCGAGGAAGACCGGAAGGAGGTGCAAGTGGGTTCCAATCTGGAACCAAGTGTCAAGGAACGCCTGATACAGTTGTTAAATAAGTATGTTGAAATCTTCGCTTGGTCTTATGAAGACATGCCGGGTTTAGACACAGACATCGTGGTTCACCGTCTCCCCACAAGAGAGGATTGTCCACCGATCAAGCAAAAAGTCCGCCGAATGAGGCCTGACATGTCTGAAAAGATCAAAGCAGAAGTGATGAAGCAATTCGACGCTGGCTTTCTGGCTGTTACGTCCTATCCTCAATGGGTTGCTAACATCGTGCCAGTACCTAAAAAAGATGGCAAAGTCAGGATGTGTGTGGACTACCGGGATTTAAATAGGGCCAGCCCCAAGATGATTTTCCACTTCCACACATTGACATTTTGATCGACAACACAGCTCAGCACAAAGTGTTTTCCTTCATGGATGGATTCTCGGGCTACAATCAAATCAAAATGGCCCCCGAGGATATGGAGAAAACAACTTTTGTCACACAATGGGGCACTTTCTGTTACAAGGTGATGCCGTTCGGGTTGAAGAACGCATGGGCAACTTATCAACGCGCCATGGTAGCTTTGTTTCATGATATGATACATCATGAGATTGAAGTTTACGTAGAAGATATGATAGCTCGGTCGCAAACAGAGGAGGAGCACCTTGAGCATCTAGAAAAGCTGTTTGCCAGGTTGAAAGAATACAAACTCAGGCTGAATCCAAGTAAGTGCACTTTTGGAGTTAGGTCTGGTAAACTTCTAGGATTCATCGTAAGCAACAAAGGCATTGAAGTCGATCCAGCAAAAGTGAAAGCAATACAAGAGATGCCTGCTCCCCGTACTGAAAAGGAGGTTAGAGGGTTCTTGGGGCGCTTGAACTATATTGCCAGATTCATCTCTCATCTGACTTCTACCTGTGAGCCAATTTTCAAACTCTTGAAGAAAGATCAGGTAGTCGAATGGAACGACGATTGCCAAGCTACTTTTGATAAGATCAAGGAGTACTTGCTAGAACCTCCTATTCTGATGCCACCCATCGAAGGAAGACCATTGATCATGTATCTGACCGTCTTGGATAACTCAATGGGGTGTGTTTTGGGCCAGCATGACGAGTCTGGTCGAAAAGAGCATGCTATTTATTACCTTAGCAAAAAGTTTACCGACTGTGAGACTCGCTACTCACTGCTCGAGAAAACTTGCTGCGCTTTGGTATGGGCTGCTCGCCGACTAAGGCAGTATATGTTGACTCATACTACCTTGTTGATTTCCAAAATGGATCCTATCAAGTATATCTTCGAAAAGCCCGCTTTATCTGGAAGAATAGCTAGATGGCAAATGATCATAACTGAGTATGACATCCAGTACACCACCCAAAAAGCTATAAAAGGGAGTGTACTAGCTGACCATCTGGCTCATCAAGCTATCGAAGATTATCAACCCATGAGATTTGACTTCCCAGACGAGGACATCATGAATTTGGACAACATTAAAGGTAATGGACCGTATGACGGACCCGAAAAGGGATCCCGATGGACCCTGTACTTTGATGGTGCTTCAAATGCACTTGGAAATGGTATCGGCGCAGTACTCATTTCTCCGGAAGGTTGTCACACACCTTTCACGGCCCAACTTTGCTTCAGCTGCAAAAACAACATGGCTGAGTATGAAGCTTGCATCTTTGGTCTCAAGGCTGCTATAGACTTGGGGATCAAATCTTTGATCGTATTTGGGGACTCGGCTTTGGTTATCAGTCAAATCAAAGGAGAGTGGGATACCAAGCACCCTAATCTTATCCCATACAAAGAGCATGTCTTGACATTGTTGCCTCATTTCGAGCAAATTACCTTCGAGCATTTCCCGCGAGAAGAGAATCAGCTAGCAGATGCTCTAGCTACAATGTCCTCCATGTTTAAACTCAACTGGGATAACGAGGCTCCCCAAATCACCATCGAGTGAATGGATGAACCTGCACATTGTCACGAGATTAATACTGAAGAAGTAGTGGAACAACCTTGGTTCCATGAAATAAAAAGGTATCTCCAGACTAGAGATTATCCCGAATGAGCTTCCGTAAATGACAAGAAGTTCTTAAGGAAATTTGCTGCCAAATTCTTCCTGAGCAACGACATCCTTTACAAACGAAGCCATGATTGTGTGTTACTCCGATGCGTAGACAAAGCTGAAGCAGAGTTGATCATGACTGAGATACACAGCGACACATTTGGCACTCACTTGAGCGGGCATACAATGGCTAAGAAGATCCTAAGGGCAGGCTATTACTGGTCTACCATGGAAGCTGACTGCCATCAACATTCCCGTACTTGCCACAAATGTCAAGTCTACACTGACAAAGTCCATATCCCTCCAGTTCCTCTCAACGTTCTGACTGCTCCTTGGACATTTGCAATGTGGGGCATCGACATGATTGGAGAGATCAAGCCCACGGCTTCCAACGGACATCGTTTCATCCTGGTTGCCATTGACTATTTCACCAAATGGGTCGAAGCAGCTTCCTTCGCCTTTGTTACTAAAAATGTGGTTGCCCGCTTCATCAAGCAAAATCTCATATGCCGGTATGGTGTTCCAGACAGGATCATCACAGACAACGGTACGAATCTGAATAACACGATGATCACCGCATTGTGCGAACAGTTCAAGATTTATCATCACAATTCATCTCCCTATCAGCCGAAGATGAACGGTGCTGTTGAAGCTGCGAACAAAAACATTAAGAAGATCATTCAGAAAATGACAGTCACTTACAAAGACTGGCATGAGATGTTACCGTTTGCTCTACATGGATACCATACGACGGCACGTACTTCAACCGGGGCAACACCATTTTCCTTGGTATATGGAATGGAAGCTGTCCTGCCTATGGAAGTTCAGATTCCTTCTCTAAGGATTATGAAGGACACAGGTTTGAATGAAGATGATTGGATTCAGACCCGACTTTATCAACTCAATCTGATCGACGAGAAGCGACTCGCTGCTATATGCCATGGTCAGACGTATCAAAAACGGATGATCAAGGCCTTCAATAAGAAAGTCAGACGTCAAGTGTATCAAGTCGGAGATCTCGTAATTAAGTGGATTATCTTGCCGCAAAGTGATCCCAGGGGCAAATGGACTCCTACATATGAAGGACCATTTGTGATCAAGAGCATATTTTCTGGTGGTGCGATGATTCTGACCACCATGGACGACGATGATTTGCCGCACCCTGCGAACGCAGACATAGTCAAAAGATACTACGCATAAAATAACCCGACAAGTCGAAAACCCGAAAGGGCGGCTTGGGCAAAAATGGGCATCCCGGTGAACCGAAAACCCGAAAGGGCAGTTCAGGCAAAAATTAGGGATAAAAACAAAAAAATCTGTACACCCGGCAAGTTGAAAACCCGAAAGGGCGGCTTGGGCAAAAAGGGGTTTCCCGGTGGATCGAAAACCCGAAAGGGCGATTCAGGCAAAAGTTAGGGAATTAAAGCGTATGACTATGTCTCGTCAGATCACTTCAAAGACAATCTCTTCATCAACCAGTTCCAGGCTTCTGATCAATCCAGTCATCGGAAAATGAAGCATTGGATGGACAGATATTCAGAGTTGTGAAGGCTATAGCGGAATGGAATCCCATGGAATTATTTCACATAGCCATCTTTATTTTGTATAAATCTTTCAATATTTACGACAAAATCCTCTTACTAGGATGATTGTCTCCTTTGTACAAGTATACTCATAGAAAGTCAATACAAATACTTTTCCCAGAAATTTGTGTCATTTCCTTTTTCTTTTCTCTTGCACTATTTATTTTATTTTGAGAAACGTCCAATGTTTTGTTAAATAGGCATATGCATTTGAACATAATCATTTCCTTATGAATCAAGAAAGAGGATTACTGATAGGTTGAAGGTGCAGTTGGATATCTTGATACCCTTTCAAAGGAAATCCCCAGGAGATTTGGAATCCATGGCCCCAGCAGGTCTTGAAGCTTATCCCCAGTAGATTCTGGAAGCTTATCCCCTACAGAGTACAGACGTCTCTCCCGAGCTTTATTCAAAGTTATTCCTCACAAGGGCTTATAACTGGGTTATCCTCAGCTTATTGCCACAGAAGATCGCACTCGGCAAAATTCTTCCTATCCCCAGCGGAGTTCATCAAAGTTCCCCAACATAACTTATCAATACAATCCCCAGAGGAGTTTATCTTTGTTATCCCCAGCCAGGGAATCCTCCAGAACTCAATTCCCCTCAGAACTAAGTTTCAGTATCCCCAGCAGAGCTAAAAACTTCAGGCTATCGATCCCCAACAGAGCCAGACTAGTGAACCTTCTCCCCACAGAAATGCTTCTCACTAGACTAGAGATTCTCAGTCTTACCTCACCAGCTTAAGTCTACCAGGTTTTAAAATCCCCAGTAGACATCATTAGAAATTCTCTTACCCTGCGAGTCACCAAGGAAATTCCAAGTCCCTGCAAGTGGTTCTAAGGCCCCTCGACGTTTGAAGGTCTGGTATTCCCCAAGCAAATTTGAAGACTTTCAGTGTTCAGTTCCTCATTGTATATTCGAAGATTCTCCAGTGAAGATCTCATCAAGACAGGGATTTTCCAGAAGATTGGTATACAACCCAAGCTCCTTATTCCCCAGCAACAGCCAAGGAATTATTCTTCCCGGCAGCAATCACGATGCTTTTATCTTCAGCCATCTAGGACTCATTTACCCTCTGCAAGACAGCTCTCCAGCTTACATGCACATTCATTTACATTCATATCACGTAACATACATTGTATCATACATCATGACATTGCATATAACTAACTCTTTACCTTTTCAGGTAAGATCGGTCAACAGACAAAAATCATTATCTTCCAAGATTCTTTCCAGGAATAGTTCAGATGTAACCCAGACATGGCAACATTCTGATGCTTATTCCAGATTCATCCAGATGTAGTTTTGCACGAGCTCATCATCAGGAAACCCTACACCGGTTCCTCCTCAAACTTCAAGATTTCTGAAAATAGTTCACGGGTTCTCCAAGTAACGGATGTTAACCTATCGCTTGTTCAGTTTCTTCTCAAGACTTCTGAAAACAGTTTATGGATTCCTCCCAACAACGGATGTTAATCTATCGCTTGTTCAGATGCAACTTTTGAAAACAGTTTACGGACGCTTCCCAACAACGGATGTTGCTCTATTGCTTATTCAACTTCAAGATTTCTGAAAACAGTTCACGGGTTCTCCAAGTAACGGATGTTAACCTATCGCTTGTTCAGTTTCTTCTCAAGACTTCTGAAAACAGTTTATGGATTCTTCCCAACAACGGATGTTAATCTATCGCTTGTTCAAATGCAACTTTTGAAAACAGTTTACAGACGCTTCCAAACAACGGATGTTGCTCTATTGCTTATTCAACTTCAAGATTTCTGAAAACAGTTCACGGGTTCTCCAAGTAACGGATGTTAACCTATCGCTTGTTCAGTATTCTTCTCAAGACTTCTGAAAATAGTTTACGGATTACTCCCAACAACGGATGTTAATCTATCGCTTGTTCAGACTCTCCTCAACCTCTGAAAACAGTTTATGGATGCCTCCAGATACGGATGTCAATCTATTGCTTATTCAGACCCCAGTTCAGAGATGGTCCTAAACATGGACACCTTTCTGATACTCATTCCAGATGGCATCTCTAAGCCCATCTCCAAATGGCATCTCTAAGCCCATTCCCGCATCCATTGCTTTGACGAGTGCAAATTTAAAGGCACTCTAGTGTCCAATCTCCTTTTACCCTCGAGTCACGAAAGGCAAACTTGCTGTTCTGGACTGGGCCCGACAGGCCCAAAAGCATTGCAAAGGCCCAGTCCAAATGGACTTACAAGGGCCACGCCGACCATAGAGTGAGGCCGTGCCCGACGCGCAGTCGCCTGCTCGACGATGCGCCTCCAGCTCGACATGAAGTGGTCCAGCACCACGGTTCGAGGACCAGCTCGACGTTACCTCGAGCACCCCAGCTAGGGCAGACTCAGTCCACTGTTCCCCAACGATACTCCGGAAAGACCGCGTCTCCGTCCGCCCGTACTTCACGCAGAACATCCAGGAAGGGGACCACGTGCGGGTCCCCACTACGCGCGTAGAACCTGGAAGTTCCTCCATTGGGCCAAACCTGCCCGGCCCAATGAAGGAACCTTGGCCCAGCGCTGGGGGCTATAAATACCCTCTGCTTCCAGAGGGTCAGGTATTCATCATTCTAACCTTACACTTGCTATTATCTGCTCGTACTCCTACTTACTTCAGCATCAGAGTGCCTTGCAGGTACCCCCCCCCCCCACCTTGTTCAAAAAAGCCTTCTGCTCGGAGCCAGCCGTGACGGTCCATTTCTGATCAGGTCAGATCAGTGGCGCCGTCTGTGGGAAACTAGCTTCCCCGTCTAACAAATAACTCTAAAGACCAAAGCTCATTTCAACTACCTGTCATGGCTGATCCAGCTCGCGACGAGCAGCCCGTCCGTGTCGCCGACACTAATAACGGCACCGCGGACAAGAATGGACACCTCGATAACCCCGGTGATCCCGGCCACAGTAACATTCCAGTGACGACCGCCCCTGGACCTTCCTCCCACAGGGACGGGGCTACTGCATCATCCTCTTCGACCCCTCCAGCACTCGAAGACGACCCGGTAGCTCTCGCTCATCACAGAGCTGCCCGGTTCTATGAAGTCCCAGTTCCCGCCGGGGCAGATGCCACGACTCAGGCACTGTTCGCGGCCATTAATCAGACAAATTATCTCATATTCGCCCAAGGAGAAAGATTAAGGGCACTTGAAGATGATCGACGACCCCCGAGGAGGCATCGGAGGCCACATTCTCCACCTCCTCGGATCCCGGAAGTTCGACACCCTTCTCCCTCGCGAAGACACTACAGGGAGAACTCCAGGAGCCCATCTCCCCGGCCAAAGCAGAGGCGGCCCTACCATGAGAGACAACCCGCCATCCCTACCGGAGAACCCAGTCGCGACCCATCAAGGCACGACAAGAGGCACACAGGGGACGGGCGTGTGACCTTCAATCACCGAGCATCACGCTCGAGGGAAACTCACCACGATCATCGTTCCAGACATTACAGGACCCCTTCTCTTTCTCCGGAGAGGAGCGACGAGGACGACCCCCGCGGTCCCCTGTCGCAGGCCATCATGGACGCACCTATCCCCCCGGGCATGGAGAAGCCCCCGCATCTGAAGGAGTATGACGGAGTAGCGGACCCGGTCGACCACATTGACGGGTTCGAAGCCATGCTCCACTATTATAATGTCAGGGGGCCCATCAAGTGCCGTCTTTTCCCCACAACTCTCAGGAAGGCGGCCATGGACTGGTATAAGGGGCTCGCCCCGGGCTCAATTACGTCATGGCGGAACCTGAAGAACCAGTTCATCAGTTCCTTCACAGCTTCTCGGCGCCATCCGAAGACCGAGGCGGCCCTCGAGGCCATCATCCAAAGACAGGATGAAACCTTGAGGGAATTCATCAACCGCTTCAATCGGGAAGCAATACAGGTCCCCTGCGCGGACCATATGAAAAGATACTTGCTGGAGAGGGGTCTCCTCCCCGGCACAGAATTCAGAAAGGCTGTGGGTATTGAGCCACCTCCAACTTTTGATTCCCTCCTCGACAAGGCCCGAGCCTACATGGACTACGAGGAGAGGGAAGCTGCCAACAAGGCCCGGGACTCCAGAGCCCGAGGTCCCAACAACAGCAGCAGCTCACGACAAGACCCTCCTCCCCGACGTACCGGGGAGAAAAGGAAGGAAGATCGACCCCGGGAGGTCCGGGAACAAAGGGGCCCCTCGGGCCGTTTCACCGAGTACACTCCGCTCACGGCTTCCCGCGAGCGTATTTTGGCGGAGTGTGCTAGCACAGATTTCAGAGACGGTGGCGTCAAGCGTCCCCGACCTGCTCCCGCCAAGCCAGGGGCAGACAAAAATAAATACTGTCAATACCATAGGAGTCATGGTCATTTGACAGAGGACTGCGTCCACCTCAAGGACGCCATTGAAACCCTCATCAAGGGAGGGAGGCTCGCACAGTACAGGCGAAACGACGCTCCCCGTCGTGACGCCCATGAAGCCAAGGAGCCCGAAGAAGATGCCCGACCATCAGACGAGTTGGTACCAATCCAGACCGCCTTCTCGGTAACCAGGCCCGAGGATTTCGACGTTCCCTAGCTCCTGCAGGAGCCCCTGACAACACACAGCAGGTGGGAATACTTCCCCTCCGCCATGGTCATCAACGGGGGCGGGTTCAACGACCTCACCATCAATTCAGCCAAGAGGAAGTTGGACGAACTGGTCGACATAGCTCCTCCACAAACTGTGACGTTCGAAAGGGTGAAGGGCAGGTCAGAGCCCATCACCTTCTACCTGGAAGAACTCCCCGGCGGAGCCCCGAACGCGGTCATCCCCTTGCTGATAAGGGCAAAAATGGCCAATTTTGACGTACATCGCATCCTGGTCGACGAAGGGAGTTTCGTCGACGTGATGTACAGCCAACTGTTCCGGACCTTGCAACTGGACGACTCACATCTCTCTCCGTATGTGGGTTCGGATCTTCAAGGCTTCAACGGCTCGACTTCCAAACCTTGGGGTTATGTCGAGCTCCTAGTGACGTTCGGAGAAGGAACGGCTACAAGACAGGTTAAGGTCCGCTTCCTCGTCATTGATTGCCCGTCTCTATACAATTGCATTTTGGGGAGATCGACATTGGCGGAGCTGACAGCGGTGCCCTCGACTGTCCATCTGAAAATGAAGTTCTATACCAAAAGGGCACGGGTAGCCACCATTCAAGGAGACCTCGCCGCTGCCCGCAGGTGCTTCAACGCCGCTTCAAAGGGACGGGATACCGTCGACGTGGGGACCAGACCCACCAAGAGGACAAAGCAGGAGCCCGACAGAAAAGCATCCCCCGAGGAAGAAGTCCAGAAGGCTCCACCAAAGGTCGACTCCATAGCCCTCGATGCTCGCTTCGACCAGGACGAGCCATCCAGCAGCGAGCAAATCCCACTCCGACCTATTCCGGACGGTGATTTTGAACTCGTTCCCCTCAGAGAAGACCCGGCCAAGGGAGTGAAGATTGGAAAAGACCTCCCCGACTTGGCCAGGAAGCAAATCAAGGCCTGTCTTTGCGAGAATGCTGATCTCTTCGCCTGGAGCGCCGCAGAGATGCCCGGACTCGACCCTGAGGTCGCCTGTCATCACCTCGCCATTGATCCAGCCGCCAAGGCCGTAGTACAACGTAGGCGTAGGCAGTCTCCAGAAAAAACGGAGGCTGCTGAAAAAGCTGTAAAAGACCTCCTAGACAACTCGGCCGGCTACAAGACTTTGTCGTTCATGGACGCCTACTCGGGATATAACCAAATCCCCATGGCTCTGGGCGACAAACACTGCACGGCGTTCATGACCAGCTCGGGCAACTATTACTACAACGTAATGCCCTTCGGACTGAAGAACGCCGAAGCAACTTACCAACGTATGATGAAGAAAGTGTTCAACAAACAGATTGGCGACATGCTCGAGGTATATATGGACGACATGATCGTCAAATCCCGAGCAGACTGCGATCACGCAGCTCATCTCAAGACAATCTTCGCCCAAGCAAGACAGTGCAAAATGAGGTTCAACCCCGAGAAGTGCACGTTCGGGGTTAAGGCAGGAAAATTCCTAGGATTCTATCTAACAGAACGAGGGATTGAAGCCAACCCCGACAAATGTCGGGCATTCTCCGACCTCCCGACACCGACGTCGAAGAAGTCGATACAAATCATGAACGGCATGTTGACGTCACTATCCCGCTTCGTCGCGAAGTCCGCTCAGCACGCCCTCCCCTTCTTCAAGCTCCTTCGAAAGGAAGCAGCCTTCGAATGGAACGAGGAATGCAAGCACGCACTTCGTCATCTGAAGCAGAGCCTGTCTCAACCGCCCGTGCTGTCTCGACCAGACGACGGGGAACCACTGTACCTATACTTGGCCGTTTCAAACGAAGCCATCAGTGCAGCCCTTGTCCGCGAGACCCCTGACGGGAAGAAACCTGTCTACTTCACGAGCAAAGCCTTACAAGGCCCCGAAAGCAGATATCAACAGATAGAAAAGGTTGCTCTGGCCCTCGTCAACGCCGCGAGGAGGCTCAGACACTACTTTCTAGCCCACACCATCATCGTGCGAACCGATCAGCCGGTGAGGCAACTCCTGGGCCGGCCAGATATGGCGGGCAGGATGCTGAAGTGGTCCTTGGAACTCTCCGAATTCGACATTCAGTACGAGAGCAGGAAGGCCCTGAAAGCACAAGCCTTGGCCGACTTCGTCGCGGAGATGACCACTCACGACCTTCCCCCGGGGAAGGAACACAAGTGGACCATCTTCGTCGACGGAGCCTCCAGCTCGTCCGGTAGCGGCGCAGGGATCCTCCTGGAAAACAAAGAAGGTGTAGTAATCGAGCACTCCTTGGTTCTCTCCTTCCCGACGTCAAATAACCAGGCAGAATACGAAGCCCTGCTCGCATGACTGAGATTAGCCGAGGACCTAGGAGCCCGCGAAGTTCAAATTTACACCGACTCCCAGCTCGTCGCCTCTCAAGTACAGGGAAGCTACCAGGCCAAAAATGACAACCTCATTGAGTACTTGAACTTAGTCAAAAAACACATGACAAAGTTCATACGTGCAGAAATTTCTCATGTTCCCCGCGAGCAAAACACGAGGGCGGACATATTGTCCAAACTCGCGAGCACACGAAAGAAGGGCGGGAATAAATCCATCATCCAGGAATCTCTGGCACGTCCGAGTATCGAACCACCCTCGACTGCGGTCGAGATCCACGCCATCGGGGATGCCACGTCCTGGATGACCCCAGTTTATAATTTCCTGACAAAGGGAGAACTCCCGTCGAACCAGGTCGAAGCTGCCATAATCAAGCGACGAGCATGTTCCTATGTTGTTCTCGAGCAGAAACTGTACCGAAGAGGATTCTCCATTCCCCTCCTGAAATGCATCGACGAGTCCGCCATCCCCGACGTACTGCGGGAGATACACGAAGGGATTAACGCCCAGCACATGGGTGGTAAATCCTTGGCAAGGAAAGCCCTCCGAGCAGGATATTACTGGCCGACGATGCAACAGGACGCCAAGGAACACGTGAAAAAATGTGACAAGTGCCAGAAGCACGGGGATATGCACCTCGCCCCCCCCCCCCCGCACGAGCTGAACACACTGTCGTCCCCATGGCCGTTCGCCTGGTGGGGCATGGACATCCTCGGGCCCTTCGTGCAAGGAACCTACCAGAACAAATTTCCCATCGTCGCCCAGAACTGCCTCCCCGTCCTCGTCGCTCACCGACTCCTCCTCCTCGAAAAGAGAATTTAAAGCAGCGTCGGTAACTGGCCGCACCACGTACCACTTGTCCTTGAAACCCCTTACGGAGTCCATGTACATTTTAAAGAGCCTCCTCGACTGCTTCAGGGAGACCCAGCTATGTTTCCCTCCACGGGACTGACGCTGCAGGTGAAATATCCGGAAGAAAAGCGGTATGGTCGCCCCGATCCTCAGGTAGCGACACGTCAACTCAAACGCCCGGATGAAGGCGAGAGAGTTTGGATGTAGCTGGGACGGGGCCAGCTCCAGGTGAGTGAAGACCCCGGCCTGGAAATCAGTGAAGGGCAGCCGCAACCCTAGATCTTTGAACGCGATCTCATACAAAGCGAAGCTGTATTCCGGATAAACCGAGCAGATCCTTGCACGGGATGACGGGCGCATGACTACGAAGTTCTTTTGGAAGCCGGGCTGGTCTTGACCCGCTTCGATGACAGCATATGGATGTCGGTCGTCCCGGCTGTAGACCGACGCAATCCCCCGGGGTTCGACACCCACCCATTCCAGCAAAGGGTCGGTCACGGTATCAATCAGGGTGACCGACTCGTCGGCACTCTGTTCTTCACGATCGCGGCGTCCGGAGGAGCTCGGCTCGTCCGCCATGGTTACCTGCAGAGCACGGGAAACTAGTCAATTGAGCACGAAGCCATATGCTCGACAAATCACGTCGTCCCATGCACGACTACATAAGTCCGTTTCCACGAATGGTTGCCTCCCCGACATCCTGAAACTCGGCGTTCTTCCTCAAACCAACTACGCGGTCACCCTCCAAGCATGTCGACCCAAGGTATGAACATGGCGAGCCACACCATGAGGCCCACGGCCAAGACCATGAACATACCGGGCGCGATCATGAATCAGGCGCCCCGGATCATGAAGACCCCGGGCAGCTCTGAAGTTTATCACCTAAAACTATGAATACGCCGGCCACAAACATGCGTTTGCCGGTCCTAGTCATGAACATGTCGGTCTAAGTATGAGTTTACCGGGCTAATCCCACGCGCACGGCCCTAAAACATCTACAAACTCCAGAAATCACGCATTCTAAACAGAAAAATGAAGAAGATAGACCACTTACTTGGATCAAAGAGTAGGATTTGGCTACGGAGTAGAAGAATCTGTGACAGAAAGTCGCAACCGGAGAAAATCTGGAAGAGCAGCAGCAGAGAGAGCACAGAGAGTAGAAACGTGTTATGGGGCCCAAGGTTCCTATTTATAGTGATGACGTGGAATACCAAACGTCACTTCGGGCAACCACGGACTCCCTCTCCTCGACGCGCTGCTCCCAACGCAATGATGACCCTATCCCCATAGGGTGGCGGCACAGTTCCCGAAAGATACCTCGTATGCTCGACAGACGCGCCCGGTAAGGATCCTCCGCGCATCTACCACCGAAGATGTCTCCGACCACGACACGAGGAGGCCCTCGAGGGCCACACCTCTGTCCCGGCCACGAGACCTCGACGAGGAAACGACTTGAGTTCAAGTCATGGCTCCTCGCAAAGGAACCACGACTTGGGGGGCTCCTGTTCTGGACTGGGCCCGACAGGCCCAAAAGCATTGCAAAGGCCCAGTCCAAATGGACTTACAAGGGCCACGCCGACCATAGAGTGAGGCCGTGCCCGACGCGCAGTCGCCTGCTCGACGACGCGCCTCCAGCTCGACATGAAGTGGTCCAGCACCACGGTTCGAGGACCAGCTCGACGTTACCTCGAGCACCCCAGCTAGGGCAGACTCAGTCCACTGTTCCCCAACGATACTCCGGAAAGACCGCGTCTCCGTCCGCCCGCACTTCACGCAGAACATCCAGGAAGGGGACCACGTGCGGGTCCCCACTACGCGCGTAGAACCTGGCAGTTCCTCCATTGGGCCAAACCTGCCCGACCCAATGAAGGAACCTTGGCCCAGCGCTGGGGGCTATAAATACCCTCTGCTTCCAGAGGGTCAGGTATTCATCATTCTAACCTTACACTTGCTATTATCTGCTCGTACTCCTACTTACTTCAGCATCGGAGTGCCTTGCAGGTACCCCCCCACCTTGTTCAAAAAAGCCTTCTGCTCGGAGCCAGCCGTGACGGTCCATTTCTGATCAGGTCAGATCACTTGCCAATCTAACTCTTCGGATTCAAGAAGATTGAACAGGGGAAATTGTTGTACCCCAAAATTTGCCCTCCCATTTCTCGTTGATTTCTCATCACAAAGCCCTTGGAGCTCAAGATCCAATTAAGGTTTCATCTGCTCAAGACTTCTCCTTGCACTGTTGACCCAAATTAGGGTTTGTGTTTGCACAAGGATGTTTTGACCTAAAATGCCTGAGATGACTTTCATGCTTCATGTTGGACTCCCAAGTTTATCCACACCAAGTTTCAAGTCTTGATTCCAAATTTTGCCCAGTCAATTGAACAGTTGACCTAGAAATTAGCTGTATTGGGGAAAAAGTCAACTGTGGCCAATTGACAGTCAAACCTCATGAAAATTGACCCACATCAACATTATGAACTCACATGGACCATTTTATCAAGTTTGGATCACAATTCCACAAGAAACTTGATCAGATCACCAAAAGGGCAAAATGGTCATTTTTAGGGTTTTGACTGCACAAAGATAATTTTTGACTGTTTGACCTAGCCAATGGCAAACCAAACTCACATATGGATTCAAGGACCCAATGGAATTGTCTTGACATGCTCAACAAGTTCAAAAGATCCCAAATACACAAAATTGACAGTTGAATTTCCCAGTCAATTGATCAATTTTGACTGTATACTGAAAAGTCAAACTTTGACTTTTTGGTCAAAACCAAGTGTCAAGGTTCATTTTTCATCAAAACATGCCAAATCATGAAACTTGTTCATCAAGAAATCAAGAATTGCAAATTAGGGTTTGAAATGAAGATTTTTCATAACTTAGAATTTTTCTAAGTTATGAAAAACCCTAATTTTTTCCTAACTTTGTCCCACTTTCTCACCAAGATTCATTTGGATTCAAGCAAAAGTCAAAACATTAAAGTTGTAGTCCATTGCAAAATCTACAACTTTGATTCACAAAGTTTTCCCAAATGAATCTTGTAGCTCAAGTTACAATTTTTGGAACAAGGGTACCAAACCATTCTTAACTTAGAGAAAATTTGACCTATTTTAGGCAGGATTTTTGCCTAACTTCAAGACCATTTTTCACATACTTCCACTTGGAATTTAAATTTTCATTTCAAAGATGGATTGTAGTACACATTCCAAGCTTTCCAAAATGTCCAAGAACTCATCAAACAACCTCATGGTTAGGGAGAATCGAATTTGGCAATATGGGAAAAACTCACTTTTGTTATGGCCAATTTCCATGTTCATACACTTAGGCAATTTTCAAGTCAGCATGCATTTCTTGATTACAGGCCCTAAATCCTTTTTACACTCATAAATTTAATGCAAACTCATTGTGCCAAGACCATATTTTATGTGTTCAAGCTTTGCATAAAGGTTTAATCCCAAATTGGAAAAAGCATAATATCCATTTTTGCAAAAGTGAACTTTATGTCAAAATGCAAATCCAAGCAAGTACAATTAAGATCTCTTTGGCACAAGTTTATGGGCTAATTACGCTGATCAAGACTAAGTGGTGCAGCATAGAATGGGGGCCTGTACAGGCTAGACACACCAAGTGGACATTTGTTGCTTAAAGTGTAAGAAACTTGCCATAACACATAACATCTATCATTCCTGTAAACCAAGCCTTAAGACAACTTGTCAAACACTTTCTAAAGATCCATCCTAAGCTGAAACACGAACCTAGCATCCCCAATACCTCCCCATTCCCAGAATCACCCTCAAACTGCCCAAACAGGGCATCTGCTGCAGTTTGAGTTCCATAGCTCAAACCTTCCATGCATTCTTGCTAAAAACACATCAAACACATCCCACACTATCCCTTGAAGCTATTCCAAACCTCAAATACGACCTGTAACACTCCCAGGCAACATCACCATTTTCATTTTCTTGTTTTGCAGCTGAAGTTCCATAGCACGATTCAAAAGGTTTCAAGACAAAGTAAAGCTTGGAATAGCATCCCTGGACATCAAGGAAGCTGTACCAATCATCACCTTGCCTTGAAGACACCTCCATCACCAGATACAACTTCAACTGAACAGGTAAGTTCATGAACATGTATCTCTCTATCCAGGCATTGTTAGCTTTAGGTTTGTGAAGAAAACATGTCACATTCATAGCCCTGAACATGCCCATGTCATTAGATTTCATTTATATTATGTATGCTTAGAGAATTTTAAGTCTGAACATTGAATAAAAACTAGGTCAGGAATTGGGGGAGAAGAAATTCTCTCTCATTTCTGAGAGTTAGATTGACTTCTTTATATGTCTAGAATCGTGGCTTCAAGCTCTACAGGTTTCATGTTGGAAGATTTGGCAAAAGATCAAAGAATCAGGAGTTAGAGATTTGAGAAGAAGGGCGCGCGTTTTTTAAATGTGTTTGTCTGAAGGTTGAAGACAACAACCTTTGGGCTGAGCTTGATTTGTCATTTCTGTTTACACCCCATTTTTGCTTTTGAACCCCCTTGGCCCATTGAGCTTATTTTTATGATTTTTTGACTTTTTTCTTTTTGTTCTGACTTATTTATTTTTTCTCATAATATAAAAAATATAAAAATAATTTTTTAAACCATTTTTGAATTTATTAGGCATTTATTTGTTTAGGTGGTTATTTGTACATAAGTAAATAAAAAGATACACTTTTATTCAAAAATACTAAAAATAATGCAAACACATTTTATTTTCCATTTTTATTTTATTTTATCTTCTGAAAATATTTTATATAAAATATACTTTTTTTATAAATATTAAATATTATTATTTTGTATATATTCAATATATTTAATAAATAATACAAATACATATATATATATATATATATATATATATATATATATATATATATATATATATATATATATATATATATATATATATATATATATATTAATATATTTAGGTAAAAATGCAAAATACATACATATTTTATTTTTATTGATATTTAACATTAAAAATACCCTTTTGACAAATATACTTCATTTTTATTTTATTTTTGTATATAATAAATAAATATTGTACATATTAAATAATTAATACATTTACTTAATAAAATTAGGGTTTTTCCCCTAAATGCATAAAAACTCCAAAAATAATACTTTTTTTTATTTGACATAAAAAATACCTTTTTTTCATACATATAAAAAACCTTTTTGCATCTTGCATATTTATTTTATTTCCATTTAATTTGTGCAATTAAATATCTTGTGAATAATTCAATTTTGATGTAATAGTCTAGGTTTAAATTCCTTGTCAAAATCCCCATTTGAACATTTGTACCCCCTTCCTATATTGTGTTGTAATAACTTAGGAACTTTATTTTTCGCACTTTAATGCTTTCTAACTATGCCATGTTAGAATTAGGGTTTGTATGCAAACAAAAACAACAAAAATAGTTTGACCTAATTTCAAGATAATCAAGCATGAAAATGAACAACACTAATCACACTTGCACCCTTAGGGTATTCCACTTGTTTCCTTCAATAATGGGCCATATTGCATGTTAGGTCTCTTTGGGCAAAACAAATACAATACCAATGATCATAAGTCCCTCGATGACGCTTTCGAAAGTTGCCTATGAAATGATCAAGTCCCTTAAAGGAAAATTGCCCAAAAATACTTGGCACCATTGCAATTATGGTCTAAACGATGACCCGCGCCCTCCCCTTTCACATCCTAACACAAGATTGTCCACCAAATGCAATGGTGGAACAAAATTGTTAAAAGGGTTAAAACATAGCAATAATCTTTGAGAACTCTAGGGTAGATAGCTCTTAAGTACTTGTCAACTTGCAAAACAAAAACACTTGCCTATTTTTCAAATCACACTTTCAAAACACACTTTCAAAAAACCTTGAAACATCTTTTCAAAAAAGACAAACACCTTTCGTAAAACATTCGAGTAAAGAATTGTTACAAGGGTAGCCTAGACAAGGAATCTTTTTTCAAAACATTTTCAAAACCACACACAAAGCACCATTTCAAACAATTGAAAACCAAGGCAAGTTGATCTAAGCAAGTACCTAAGAGCCCATGGATAACCATGGATAGAAAGGATGCTAATACCTTCCCTTTCTATAATCTACTCCCCGAATCCAAGAAAATATCTCAAAGGTTTTTGCTGTGCTTTTTAAACCTTTCCTTAGGATAAAATAAAAAGTCGGTGGCGACTCTTGCTCAACCGAAACATTTGCGAAAACAAACGCAAAACTCTAGTCAGTTCTCCCACCGTATCACAGATGTGTTTGAAGTGTTTTTAGCAAGAATGCACGAATGGAATGAGTTATGGAACTCAATCTGCAGCAGGTCCCCTGTTTTGGCAGTTTGAGGGTGATTCTGTGTTTGAGAGGGTGTTGGAGATGGTTGGCTCGTGTTCTAGCTCAGGTTTGATGATTAGAAAGTGTTTGATAACTTTGCTTAAGCTCTGGTTTACAGGAATGGGAGTTGTGTCTTGTTATGCTATGTTTCTTCACACTTAAGCAAGAAAATGTCCACTTGAGTTTTAGACTGATAGATGCCCCCTAATGTGATGCACAACTTAGTCTTGATCAGTGTAATTAGTCTAATAACTTGTGCCAATAGGATTTGCATTGTACTTGCTTGGATTTGCATTTGACATAAAGTTCTACTTTTCCAAAATGGCAAAAATGCTTTATCTAAAAATGGCTTAATCTTCCATGTAATTTTTAAACACATAAAACAAGGCCTTGGCACAATGAATTAGCATTAAATTATTGAGTGCAAATGGGATATAGGACCTGTAATCAAGGAAAGCAAGCTGAATTCAAAATGGCACAAATGTATGAACATGTAAATTGGACAAATCAAAAGTGAGTTTTTCCCAACTTGCCAAATTCGATTCTCCCTAACCATGAGGTTGTTTGATGAGTTCTTGGACATTTTGGAAAGCTTGGAATGTGTACTACAATCCATCTTTGAAATGCAAATTGAAATTCCAAGTGGAAGTATGTGAAAAATGGTCTTGAAGTTAGGCAAAAATCCTGCCTAAAATAGGTCAAATTTCTCTAAGTTTAAGAATAGTTTGGTACCCTTGTTCCAAAAATTGTAACTTGAGCTACAAGCTTCTTTTGAGGAAACTTTGTGAATAAAAGTTGTAGATTTTTCAATGGAATACAACTTTCATGTTTTGACTTTTCCTTGAATCCAAATGAATCTTGGTGAGAAAGTGGGACAAAGTTAGGAAAAAATTAGGGTTTTTCATAACTTAGAAAAATTCTAAGTTTTAAAAAATCTTCATTTCAAACCCTAATTTGTGATTTTTGATTTCTTGATGAACAAGTTTCATGATTTGGCATGTTTTGATGAAAAATGAATCTTGACACTTGATTTTGACCAAAAAGTCAAAGTTTGACTTTTCAGTATACAGTCAAAATTGATCAATTGACTGGGAAATTCAACTGTCAATCTTGTGCATTTGGGATCTTTTGAACTTGTTGAGTATGTCAAGACAATTCCATGGGGTCCTAGAGTCCATATGTGAGCTTGGTTTGCCATTGGCTAGGTCAAACAGTCAAAAATTGCCTTTGTGCAGTCAAAACCCTAAAAATGACCATTTTGCCCTTTTGGTGATCTGATCAAATTTCTTATGGAATTGTGATCCAAACTTGATCAAATGGTCCATATGAGTTCATAATGTTGATATGTGTCAATTTTCATGAGATTTGACTGTCAATTGACCATAGTTGACTTTTTCCCCAATACAGCTGATTTCTAGGTCAACTGTCCAATTGACTGGGCAAAGTTTGGAATCAAGGCTTGAAACTTGGTATGGATAAACTTGGGAGTCCAACATGAAGCATGAAAGTCATCTTAGGCATTTTAGGTCAAAATATCTCTGTGCAAACACAAACCCTAATTTGGGTCAACAGTGCTAGGAGAAGTCTTGAGCAGAGGAAACCCTAACTGGATCTTGAGCTCCAAGGGCCTTGTGATGAGAAAATGTTGAGAAAATGGGAGGGAAAATTTTGGGGTACAACACCTTCCATTAAGCACATTATGCTCAAGTATAACATCTTTAAATTGTGTCAATGAACAAAACTCCATTCCTACTTTGAAAACATAATCATTGCTTAACGTATCTTCCTCATTGAATCTGATTACACAAGGTCTACTTCCAACACCAACCCCACTGTCCAATTCATCTGTCATGTATTCCTCTTCAATGATATGTTGCTTCTCCATTTCTTCTATGATAAACATGTTCATAACTGGTTCAGTCGTGGTACTTTCACAAGGAACTGATTCATTTCTATGTTCAACACCAACACTTGCATCAACCATGTCATCAAATTCGTCATCCAAACCCTTTTCCTCTCCTTCTCATTATCATCAAAGTGCACATCCCTAAGTGATTCATCACCACTGGACTCACTTAATTTTGCATCATCTCCATCACATGCTTTGCCCTTCCCTTTCTCTCTAACCCTATCCATAAAGGTACTACCTCCTATTTCAGGTTTTGGCTTACAATATATCTCAATATCACACTTATGTTCAACAACAAAACATTGCTAACTCAACAACATCTCCATCGTTCTTAAATGGTTTTAAATCATCTTCAAAACTTCCTTGTTTATGTTTCCACCACATCTTAACAGTATTAACATCAAACTCAGGTTCAATAGATTTCACTAAGTCACTAGCTTCAAAGAAGAACCAATAATCTATGTCTTGACTATTAAAGGCTTATACATTTCCACTATCGTATCTAAGGTCTAGATCTTTTACAAAACTACCATTTGTATAGAAAACCACCTTGAATGTACTCATTTCCTATATATAAATTTACCAATTTAGATTTAAAATCTACCAAATTTAACTCAAACGCAATTAGGTTTCAAAATTACCATCTTAAGTTAAACATAAATTAAGGTAAAAATTTACGAATTCAGTTCAAACAAGTATTTTACCTATTATGGAATTAGATACGAAATACTAACTACAAGAGGAACAATATACAAAATATGTATTTATAACATTACAAACAATCAAATTCTTATCCTACCATTATTAAAGAGGAACAACGTGAAATACCTGAGACCACTATACACGAGAGAAACAAAAAAACGAGGGACCACACAAAGATAAGGAAATGAGGGAAAACACAACAGAGACCACCACACGGCCGTTGTTTGAAACACAACTTCTACGACTTCAATACAACAAACACAATTTGACTAAAAGTATTTGTTTAAGACTTTGGAAATAAATGACAAGCAAGTGGATTTCATCCCTTAATATTATTTTATTTCACGCTGGCAAATCCTTATGCCTCTCTTAGTGGGAACTAACAGGAGAGATAAATTATAGAGATGACAAATTTAGCGGGAACCATTGTTTAAAAGAAAGTTTTAGAGATATCAAAATTAAATGATCGTATATTTATAAAGATTAAAAATATATTCAACCCTTTAAAAAAATATTTGTGTTTCTCTTTTCTCATTTTCCATGTAAGCAAACAAAGGAAGAGAGACAAGTCACTTATTTCACTTCAATTTCATCCAAAACAACATTTCTCACTTTTTTTTTGAATCGCATGGAGAACGTTCCAGAATCTTCATCCAAAGGAACCAAACGCCGGCGAGCTGAGAGTTCCGATGCCGGAAACACCTCATCATCATCACTCGGTATACAATCCTCTCCTATGATACACTTCTATTTTTCTTTATTTATAGCTTATATTAATCTCTATTGCATTGATTCGCAGAAAACGATCTTACATTCACTGATACGCTTATTGCGCTTCGAATCATGCGAGCTCAATTTCCCCAAATTCTCAATGTAACAATTCATTATCTCATTTCTTACTCTGCCTGTGTATTTTCAATGAATTGATTATAATCTTTAGTTTTGATTATTGATGCTTATTTCTAGGTTTCGGT
The DNA here is from genome assembly GCA_948472305.1 of Vicia faba. Lineage (NCBI taxonomy): Eukaryota > Viridiplantae > Streptophyta > Magnoliopsida > Fabales > Fabaceae > Vicia > Vicia faba. The sequence continues at coordinate 362,558,728 of OX451738.1, forward strand.
TGAACCGTTTATATTGAAGTCGCAATTGTATAGCAGTGTGAAGGACAGAACACAAGTGGATAGAGAATTAGAGGTCTGATTAGTGAATTTTTGTAACTACTAGTCTACTACACATTAGTGTTGTTGTGCTTATTTAAGCTCTTCAATTTTGATTGATTAGTTAATGTGGTAATTTGTATTAAGGTATATTTGTTTATTTTTTGCAGTGTCTTCGGAGGGATAAAGTGCTTCGCCTTTTTAAGTTAAATACTGGACAAGATGATCATGCTGTAATGTTTTTGGATGATTACCTCAAACAGGTTGGTTTAATGCTATTTACTAACTCTGTATTTAGTACATTCTATTCGACATTCAATAAAAATCAGTTTATAAAATCAGGTCGTCTCTCATCCAATATGAGACTCTTTAACACACACCTCTCATGCCCAAGGCTGAACATCTAGAGTGTGACTCGAGTTGCCGGATAGCGGAAACCTGATAAGAGGTAGCCCAATAGATCTTAGATAATTTTGATACCATCTTAGGGCGTTCACGATGGGACCCAACTGCCCTCATTTTGGATATTTCATTTTATTATAGTTCGAGAGTTTGACTGCTACTACCCAAGTGGCTTCATATTGGATATTTTGTTTCATTTTCTTTCCTTGGTCATATTAGTATGACCGATTTTAGTTTTGAAGGTTTATTCGTGAACCATCATGTTTATTTTTTCTAATTGTTTATGCATAGATAGATCGGGTTTTTAAAAGAATGGAAGGAAAGACAGGAGCAGGGTTTGAAGTTTTTGAGTGGTTCAAAACTCATGTCCTAGATTCAAAGCTGGAAACTGGCATTGAACATCAGGAGCTTGTGAGTAAGATATGCAAACTAAGCATATACTGTTTAGTCATTTCCACTTCTGCTCATTACACTTCGATTCATCAAAAATCTTTGTAATCTTGCAAATGTCTGACTTTGGGAGAACGCATACGCACAATAAGAAAATATGGCATGTCTACATGGATATACTGATATATATTGAATACTTATATCAAGACATTTTTTCCAGTTTTCCATGTTAAATTCTTACTTTGATTTTAAATCATGTAGGCTTGTCAAACATATGTTTCACAGGATATTTACTAAATGAGTTTTAATGCTGATTGTTGTTCATTTGAATGCAGTGCTCACTTTTGTCACTTGGGGGAAAAGTAAAGGATAGTCACATCTCCCTTCTAATTAATGCAGGTGTCCTTGTAAGTGAAATGAATTGCAGCATTTTGGTTGTATTCAAACCCTTTTTTAAAACTGTCACAACTTTGCCTGGAGTTCTTAGATTAGATCATATTTCAACATCACTTCCTGTAAATGGTTAAGTAAATTTCATATACATTTTTTTGCTAACTTGGTTTACAATACCAACATAAATAGCATTCACTTTACGATAACAACATTCATGGGCTTTTTTCTACATGAATTTGTTGATTTATTTAGACACCATTGGAAATCCTTCAAGTGCTTTATTTTTTGGTTTTCACCATTAACATTGATCGTTATTAGGTGCATTGAGAATCTTGGTGCCTCTCTCTATCATATTTCTTGCTTCCAAGTCCTACAAGACGATACAAACTTTCTCTTTGATTAAGCATATTATAGTGTCCTGCTTATGTTGATAGGAATCTTTATTAACACAAATTTCCCTATTGCTTTAACACAGTTTATGTGATTCTTCTGTAGTTTTATTTTATATTGATTATCTTTTCCTTCATTTTTGTTTCATCCACAATATGTGTATAAATATACGTTCTTTTCATTGAGTACATAATAATTCTGGTACATAATTTTCAGACTAGGCAACTTATTGATCCAAGCATGTATTGGATAGCAATTCCAAATATTGGCTCACTTCTTAAGGGTCTTGTTCAGGTATGCATATTTGACATCTACCATATCTTTATGTCTGGATGCTTGCTATATAGTTCAACATCTTATAACTTGATACAAAAGACTAAACACTAACTCATATTTATAGCGATACAAGACTTCCTATCCTAAATAAATAGGGAAAGCAAGAAATAAATCATAATAACAACAAAGTAACTTGGTAACTAACTTAGGAGATGATTTAAAATACTCTAAGAATAGAAGTCGGTTCTAGGTGATAAAATACTCTAACATAATTACTATATCAAATGATATTATTTGTTTATTATAAGATATTTTCTAACCTTCTAATATAGAGTAAGTTGATAGTACAAGAGAGAGAGAGAGAGAGTGCAAGTCTCCAACCCACTCCCACAAACCCCCATCCCTCCCTCCTCTCTCCTTCAGCCTTCACCCTCTTTGTCAAACCCTCTCTATCAGTTTTCGTTTTTGGTTTCCTAACTGCACCTGAAGCAATATGGACAACTACACTGTGCAGTTCCTTAAATGACTATGATTGCAATACCTCTTCCAACTCTTCTCCACATTCCATGACAGTCTCTTCCAACTTTTCACATTCCATGACAGTCTATGTTTCATACTTTAACTCATTACTGTCAGATATAACCTTTACAACTTCCCTCAACACTTAAACTGAGCTTGCTAATTACACTATTGTGAGTTCTGGTACAACATGGGCTTGGGGCCTAAACTTTAGGCCATGGAGTTGTAAATAGATGTCTTGAATAGAAGCAAGACTTGAGAATTTGTTTATATGCTCAAAGAGCATTACCCATTACCCATCAGCAGCAAATGATTATAATCTATTGAATTTGTTATCTAAAATAAACTTAACTTCTTTCAGATTCAGAAGTGTTCTTTCCTTCTTAATTAATAAAACAAGGTGCATTCCATTTCCATATTTCTAGTTTACTCTATTAAAGTAGACATTTCATTCTATACAATAGCTTAAGCTACAAAGGTTCACAATCAACAACATTCACACTTAACAACATGAACAAGCTTTCATTATTTCACACATAATAACATACATCAAAGGTTTCTCTTTAACAAGACCAAACGTTAATTTTCACTACTCATGTTCCAGAACTCAACTTCATGTTCAATAATACTCAAAAACACAACTTCAGCCTTCTTCACTTCCTCATCAGAAGCTTTCAGCAACCGCCTATCAACCATCTTCTGCAGAGATTGACAGTACTGACCAAACCCCTCATTTCCCCATCTTTCACAAGTCTCCTTCAACTCTATCAGAGTATTCGAACCTTCTTCAACACAACACACAAAACTCTCTTGATACCCCACTTCAATTGCCCAAAACGCAGTAAGAGCCACAGTATACCCCACATCTGAACTCATTAAACCTTCCAACAACCTGTCACAACAAAAACATCAACAAAATCAAATTACCTTAAAATAAACATTTTCGATTAAAACTAAAATAGATGATTATTTATCAATAAACCTACCGACAATAATCTTTGAATCTTTTGATCACAACAAGTTTGATTTCAAATCACGTTTTGAACCAAGTTTTTGTGACATCTTTTATGGAAGATAAAATGTGATTTTTACTCGAGTCATGCTAATTCAAAGTCATATATACTGCTTTTAGTGGTTTAGTCATAGGCTTTTCTTACTTTCTAGAAAGTGTCTTCACTACACATGTGGGCAAATAGTCCATCTTATAGTTTGTGCGGCTTGAGCTATTTCTTTTATGTCGGGGTATGATTTGGGCAGTCATTACACTTTCAGATTTGTACTCTTAGTCAGAATGAGAAAGGCTCAGTTTTGTTTTTTCCTGTAAATTTTATAATTTGTGTATTTTGATCTTTAGTTAACATATTTATTATAGTGAATTTGTTTTAACTTTGTTGTTCAGGGAAGGAAGGAAATTATTTCCCTTCTCAGCCGACGTCAATATAAGGAGATGATGTTGGCTGTTTTGGAAAAGAAGCGTCTTCGAATGTCCCCACTTGATATGAGATTTCATCTTCGTGATTTGATTGGTTCTGGTCATCTCAGAAGTGACCAGACTCCAGCTGGTATAATTATCAGAGTATCAAAAGATTAGAGGTCCCGAAAGTCATAGATTTACTTGGATCCATGAATTGATTTCTCTGCTGCTTTTTATCGTTAATTATGCTTAATTGTCATTTTTTAATTAATAAATAGATATATAATTGGTGTATCACTTCAAATGGCTTTCGAACTCGTGAGAGAACTATTTAGATGAAATATCATATTTTTCCTTTGAATGATTAAGGAAAAAGTTTAAGATTCAGCAACTACTTTCATCACTATTGACATGGATCAAGTGTAGGTAATGTAAGTCTCCTTTAACAAAGTGAAGTTATAAAATTCAGTTTCTGTAAACCTTCGGTTTACTAAAACGCTTACATTTATGTTTTTCTGGTTAGAGCTTACTTGAGGTAATCGCCAATCCATGCTTTCATAGCTTCCTACTACAAATGTATTTACATTAGTACTGGTGCTGGGCATTATTTTGTTAATGCAATAGTTCTTATGTGAATTGACAAATGTTGTTGTTAGAGTTTAATGAGCCTATGCGAACATTGTATTATTGTAGCATGATAAAATAGGAGTTGAGATTATATCTATTTAAAGGACTTCTCTATTTGAGGATAGTCCTACGAATGTAGGAATATTATTATATCTATTCTACATTTTTTAATGGAAATATCCATTAAATAAAGAGGATTCTTATCAATAAAAAATAGTAAATTTTCATCGGCTCTATGGCATATCGGTTGAAACATGCAAGAGAAAAGAATAAATGCATAAAGAAAATTACAATTCAAACACGCATTTTAGAATTTTTTTTTAGTAATAATCAAGAATTGAAAATAAAGTACATAGATAACTATGTTTTAGAGAAAATTACACAAATAACTATGTTTCAGGAAACACTACAATAGATGTGTCATCTTACTTGACGCATGCAATAAGGTTTTTGTCTTAGGCGCCATTTTACTTGGCGCATGCACTTTGTTTTAGTCATATGAGATGGCGCATGGACTATAAAAAGGAGAGGAGATGCCATCTGAGATGATTACTATGTGCAATTGTGTTTTCTATAAATAAAACACCCATTTCTCCATCATTCTTCACACTTTCTCACATTCTCTTCTTATTTTTTCTGTTATTTGCGTAATGACATTTTCCATGACTTTCACCAGAGATGGATACATTATTTTCTCGATCACCAAATCTCCGATGAAAATGAAATTTTGGCACATTCACTCCATGGAGCGTCTAAAGAGAGAGTTGATGCGATGGCTAGAGGGAGACATCGAGGTTGGAGAACAAATTAGAAGGATTCATAGAAGAAGAACAGTCACCTCACTTGCAACTGGAAAAACTCAATCTTGGTTGGAGGAATTCAAAATAGACAGAGATGTAATGGTGATGATGCATGGCTCAAATGAAATTGTTTTGACGATTGTAATTTCTTAGATGTTTTATTGTATTTTTATTTGTTGTTTGCGTATGTTTTGTTGTAACAAATGCTCTTAATGAAAAAAAGTTACGTTTGAAACTTAAAAAAGTGCAGATGGTTTGCATACAATTTTTATATTGTCGAGCTTGTAGTTTGAGTGAGATAATTTTTTCGATTGTGTTCGACCTGACGATATAAATCACACTTTCTTTCTAGCTTGTCAAAGGAGTCCATTTCAGTTGTGATACACTTGCGTTTGGGACGATCCTTTTTATTCCTACGCATTTGATCGTTGTTTCTTACTATTTCCCCATCGTATGCAGGCCAATAATTAGGTTTCTCTACCATTGGGATGCCATTGTTGTATACGTTGAGCAAAGTTTCAGACTTGTAAATGGGAGATAGAAGTAATAATGCATCTTGATGAGTATACGCACATGCCGCAATGATATGAGAGCAAGGCATACGAAATGCTTGAAACTTTCCACAATCGCACCAACGAGATGGTGATATAACCCTATACTCTTGTCTTGGTAGCCCCTCGTTGTGGTCGATTGTCTCTTTGACAATGACGTTGTGGCTATGTCGGTCTAACTTTTATAACATGATGGGTGTTGGCTTTGCTACTTTCTTTCTTAATATATTTCATGCAACTTTCACTCCATAGTTGTTCTGATTGTAAGACCGTATTTCATATTTCACCTCTTTTTGAAAACAACGAAGCCATTCTAAAATATATTGATTTTACCAAAGCGGTTACTGGGAGGTTTCATATGCCTTTGAATACACCGTTCATTGATTCGATAAGATTTATTGCATGTGGCCCCATCGCTGTCCATTGTCGTATGACCTTGTCCATTTCTCCACTAGAATATTATCAATCCATCTACCTGCATCCGAATTTGACAATCTGATCTCGTTGCGATAATGTTTGAACGAATTGTGTTAATGCATATCCCGCGTTCATAACTATTTTTCTAAGAGCCTTGTCTTTGATCTCCCTCGTGAAATTTTGTACGATATGTCTAATGCAGTAGAAATGCGTAGAAGGAGGGTCATGCCAACTATTTATAGGATTATTGTATGCACTCTCAATAGATGCATGTCTGTCAGAGATCAAATAGAGATCAGGTTGAGGAGCCACGTGTGTTTGGAGATTCTTGAGAAAGAAACTCCAAGCACCACCAGTCTCTCCCTTGACTAGAGCAAAGGCAAATGGGAAGATGTTGTTGTTGCCATCTTGTGCAACTACCATTAGTAGCGTGCCTTTGTATTTCCCGTACAACTACGTCCCATCTATTTGAATAATAGGTTTTCAAGATGCAAACTCTGTGATGCAAGGTTGAAAAGCCCAGAATAGTCGGCTGAATGTTGCATTTCCGTTGACGCAAGTACCATATGGGGCATACGCCGATAATGTTTCCATATTATAAACAGGTCCAGGAGAATACATCTAAAGTGCATGCAGGTAGCACTGTAGTTCTTTGTGTGTCTCCTCCTAGTTTCCATATACCTTTTCAACCGCCTTGGTCTTTGCTAACCATACCTTTCTGTATGACGAAGTATAATTGTATACTGTAGTGATGTGAGAGATTACCTTTTCAACCGCCTTGGTCTTTGCTAACCATACCTTTCTGTATGACGAAGTATAATTGTATACTGTAGTGATGTGAGAGATTATGGTTTTCACCTTCAATAATGGATCATTGCTGACGAGAGGTAGGATTTCTTGACATATTAGATCATAATTTAGTTTATGATGATCTTGTGATTGAGTAGAATTGACGCACGTGTGGGTGGATATATAACCTATCACCTAACAATCACCTCTCATCCTGTATAATGCAGTGAGCCTGAACATATAATCTGGGTGAACACACCTGAGCTTGTATCTTTCTGGATTTACCCGATCTACCTTAAACTCGACAAAGTTTAGCATGTGAAACTTTTTTATAGCTCGCATAAAATCTTCTCTATCACGAAATTTGTATTTCTCTTTTAAATTTTCACCCGACTGCATATATGGGTTGAATAAAACATCTGATGACGGTTCATCTCCGCCCATGTTTAAGTTTGTCACATGCGAAGGTGTTGTATAGATTTCATTCAGAGGTATTTCAGGTAGCTCACTGTCTTCAGAATCATCGTTGACCATGTCGTCAAAGTCTAACTCTTCATCTTCCTCTTCTTCGTCAAGAACATCTACTTCTGCTTGTTCGTCTTCGAGAGGATCAACAACTTGTGACTGAGTTGGTTGTGACAGTTGAGGCTCCTGCAACATAATGTACAATTCAATCGAGTCGTACCTAGAATACTCATGACTGGAAAATATATTTTGAAGGTCCTCGTCATCTTGAACCTCTACCTTATAAAATATTATTTGGTTCTCACAAAAAAATCAGATTTTTATAGAAGATGTGTGTCAATGGACCTCGTCCAAGTTTGACCTCTAATTGTTTTTTGAAATATAAGAAATTGGCTTTTCTGTTTAAACAAAATTTGATGTTTTTAGTGTCTCTAAATAAAAACCCAGAGGTGGGACAAATGTATGTCTCACTGTTGAAATGTGTACTGATAACGTATTATGGTGTAGAGGACACTGTGTTTGAATGTTTTAAGGTTTGAGTGTTTGAATGTTTGAATATTTGAGTATTGATAACATTAGATGAATTTAGGATAAATAGGTTTCATTAAACTTGAATAAGACAAAAATGCTCCACCACTAATTTGTCAATTGAGATGATGACATCTTTCAGTTTTGCACTCATGCGCCATCTGGGATGGCACATCCCTACATGTCCTATCACCTTACATGCATGTGCAAAAGACTACCCCAATGTTGCCACCTATGCTACCACCTACTCTACATGTAGGCTTGTCCCACGCCAAGTTGAATGATACATGCTCTCTAAAATGTATGTAGGCGCCATTTGACCTGGCACCAGTATGGCACGTAACGTGCATGCATGCAACCACCAATCACCTTATTAATTCACTCCTATACGATTTCGTCTGTAAATATGACGTCTGAGACACTTGTTTTGCATCACCAATCATCTCACTCTCTGATACAAACCCTTTCATTATCTTATAAAATTTCAAATATGGCTCTTCTCACAATGGGCGATTCTCACAAAGGCACAAGAGACAACATTGCGGAGTTTGTAAGTTTCTATAAATTCTTAAATATTATTTTATTTTAATATAATTTTTATAAAATTATTATTCAATTAGTGATCTTATGGGCTCTTACACTATTTACATTTTGAATTTAGGACACTAAAAGATTTAGAATTCGCTCACACAACTACATTACTCCCGACCCGTTGATCGTGCCCTATCTCGAATATCTGGGGTTTTGGAAATGTTATAAAAATCTCAAACTGCACGATTGATTCCAAGTTTATACTTGCAATGTTGGAAATGTGTAGACCCGAGACACATACATTTCATCTACCAATAGGTGAATGTACCGTCACACTAGAGGACATGTACATGTTATTGGGTTTCCCTGTCGATGGTAAGGCAGTGAATGAGTCAGTTCAAAAACCCAATTCTCTATGCGAGGAATTGTTGGGCAAAGATATGGTAGAAGGTAGTGGTGATAGGGGCCAAGGTATATTACTAAACTAACTCAAAAAACATTATGCGACTCTTGAGTTGAATGAAAATTCATCTGAGCTAGCAAGAATAATTAAAGCTAGAAATTATATGATGATACTATTTGGAAGCTTGTTATTTCCAAAAAGTACAGGGAATAGTATAAATTTTATGTATTTAAGTTTGCTTAGGAACTTTGAAAAAACAAGAAAGTATAGTTGGAGTTCTGTTGTTTTAGCCAATCTATATAATTCTTTGTGTAAAAACGTAACAAAAGACAAATGTACTTTTTATTGATGCACTTTCTTACTCCAAGCATGGGGTTGGTAGAGAATAAAGTCCCTAAACCCCGTCAACAACAATGCATTCATTTTCCCATACGCAACAAAGTAAGTCAAGACTTAAATAATTTATTATTCATCATTTTGCCAAATAAATGTATAAAATTAACTATTTTTCAATTCCTTTAGGTACTGCGTAACGGGTATGGAATACGGCAAGAACCCAAGATTCAATGTTACTCTATATCATAATCTATTGGATCACCTTGGCCTGAATGATGTACGTGGTACCTTTGAATTTTTCTACTTTTAAATCATTTATTTTTTACGTTTTCATTATTCTGATTTAATTTCACTCACAGTTTATCTGGAGACCATATTTAGGTTTGGACCATGAACCAAACCTCGAGGATGCAGTAGTTTGGACTGCAAAGACTGCAATCATACAATTCAACATTGTGGAGATACACCACAGTGACCGTGTCAAGATGCAGTTCAGAATGCATCAAGAGATACCATGCGATCCAACTTGTTTGTCACCCTGGCATCTCAAAAGGGTCGACGCCCAATGGGGTCTTACTAATTGGAAAGATTTTGCTCCAGAATGGTGTAAGACGTAGCATAGGCGTCACCAACATGCCTTGCAATTCCCTGTTTTCCTCAACCAGAATAATATGCGACACAAAAATCAATATTTTGATTGGTACAGATCGGTTAGTAACCCAGAAATGCACATTGTCATCCGATGTATTTGGTCGACCCGCGAACATAATGGGTACAAACCTCAAATCCCCAACAACAAACCCAACACACATCAACTTTCCACCAAACACCACAACGATACAGATCTACAAACACCCAACCACAATCACCACCTCAATACCAATACACCCATATGCCCCACACCTAACCACAATCACCACCTCAATACCAATACACCCATATGCCCCACACCCAACCCCAATCACAATCACAATACCAATACACCCATATGCCCCACACACAATTCCAGTCTTCTCCACATCCCGATGTGGGACCCTCATCATCTCACCTTAGCCCAAATCTAGGCTTTCCTAAAGAATATGACCCAATCGCCCCAACTTACCATCAACCACCACATCACCATAGCACCAAACAATCACAATACCAAACACCCCAAGATTCATTTCCTTTTTACTCCTCTTACTCAGACGACCAGTGCTATAGGCCATCCATGGAACCCCACCCCCACCAAGACGACCAAACTTTGAGGGAATGGGTAACCGACTGTATCAAAGCGGATCTTCCAGATATGGCGATCTGATCGATTTCATGGATCCTGAACGTATTGATTTCGCTGGGCCATTGACCCAACCGCAACAGGAAAATCAATGAAACCCACCACGAGATAGGCGAGGACACGGGTGCGGAACCACGGGTCGTTACCGAGTTCCGGGGAACAACTAAATAATATGCATGATTTTTTTCATTATGTAATCATTCATTTGTTAATGAAAAGTCGAAGTTTCATGAAGCTATATCGTTTACTTATTGTCTTGTATTTAAAATAGAAAGCAAAAAAAAAAGTCTATTAAATGCACTTATGCGCCATCTGAGATGGCTTAGGGAAAACATGTTGCACCTATGCATCATCTCACTTGGCGCCTCCATATAAAATTAAAGAGGATGCACCATCTCACTTGGCGCCTCCATTGTAGTATTTTCTAAAATATGGTTATTTGCGTAATTTTCTTCGAAACATGGTTATTTGTGTATTTTTTTCAATACCTGGTTATTGCTAAAAAAAATTCCGCATTTTAGTCCAATTAAGTTAACAAAGCTGGGATGTTGTCTCTTATACATAGTTTAAAGGGAATATTATGGAAAATCATCTTAAGAAAATTTGAAAATTCCAATTATGAATTCACCCTTATCCATTTACACTACTGAGGGGTGCGTCTGGTGGTATCGTATATAGATAATCCATACGTAAATGAGACACACCTTTTGAGAAATACTCTTCATCTTTAGGGGTCTTCTCCACACTTATTATATCTACCCATTTTGAATAAAATATGGTTCAAAGATGCATCTCCGGATATTATTTGGGTGTATTTGGTGATGTATTTCCGTATTCAAAGATGCATTCTCGTAACACTCTGATACTTTCTAAGCAGTAATCTTGTCATAAATTTGATATTTTTTTAGGACAACGTATTTTAAGTCATTTTATACCATAAATTAGAAGGAAAACACATACTTTAATTGATTCAAACATATTACACAATTATGTAAAAGTCATATAATTATCAAAATGTATCGGCCTTACATAATTTGTTTCGAAAGTACAAAAAAAAATACAATGAAACATAATCTACTGTGTATGTCTAATGTCTAACTTCTCTCCTTCTCCTCCGCTTGTACTACAAGGAACTTCGTGCCTCGGTAATCATGCCTTCAACGAGGGCCAATTGCAGATTATCTTCCTCAAAAAGTTCAGCCTCTATGCCCGATCTCCCCATATTTGAAATACACTGACAAACATCTGCCACATTCTAGGTGGTCTTCAAGAGCGTCTGGGGTCATGATATGGTGTGACACCCTATAGAACTATGTAATGTAGCTGTCAACATAAACCCACTGTATAGAAGTTGGCACTCTGCGATACTCATTTGGTACCCAGTGACTCTTGAAATCCTCAAGTATTACATTAAGATCTCGTCGACAGATGATGAGAGGAGTAGAATATAAGGGGGGGGGGGATGGGGTCTCAAAATAATCTACAAATACCCAAAATGATGCATCACTCACTCAGGAAAATAAGAATCCATCAATTTTGACTCACACGCCACCCATCTGGAGTATAATGAAATGATGTATAGCAGACGCGTCTGGAGGTGACCTCCTTATAGGAAAAAGGCAATGCCATCTACTACATGACGATCAAGATACACCAAGAATGACTCGATCACATTATTCCTTCTATACGGTGCAAAGGCGCCAACATGTGGTCAATCTTCAGTGTAGGTATGCACAACTTCCCACCCAGAGATGAGAGGAAAGTGGGAGATTTTAAAGAAGTTTGATATGTAAAATTCGAAGAGCATCTCAACCCCGATGGCGTCAAATGTTCTAACAGACAAAAATGTGAATGGAGTAGAGATCTACATTACAAAATATCGAGGTATGATAGGATCCTTACTCTAATAATAACTTGTATGAGTCAAATCATGATATATACTTGACTTGAATCATAGCAAAATGGATTTTTCATTAAGTGCATATCTTATTCCACATTACTTTGCCACAAGCCTCAAATCCCACAAGTGTTCATGACTCGAATCAAACTTGATTTTTGACCATTTCTATGCTTCATCTCAAGCACCTATAAATATTTTTTATTCTCAAACCATTCACAATGCTAGAAAACATATTCTTCCATTAATGATTTGAAAACTCACAAACCACTTGTTCTTTTATTTTTTTCCAAAAGAGTTTTGAATCTTCGTGAACACCTGAAAATGATTCTTTCATTTTCAATATCATTATTTTTTCCATTATTGCATGGTCCAAATATAATCTTTAAAGACCCGTGATTGTTGAGGAGGTTTGCTTTTGAATTTAATATTTCTTTGAAGATTTGAATAAGATTTCAAAGGCTTGCAAGGTTATGTTGTGTTGTGAATGATTCTGACAATTCCAGTGAAAAAGAAGGAGAATCTTCTCTCCAGGTTGACCTGAGTATTACTGTGTGGAAGTGTACATACATGATAGAAGTTCTTTTCAATCTTTGGACAGGCTAACACTCGAGATACCAACGAAATTATGTGGAATTGCTGCTAACGGAGACTTAAAAGAAGGTTGTGTGAAGTCAAGCTTCTTTATGATAAATGTATTTTGATGAAGACAAAGCTCTAAGTAACAATAATGAAAAGATGTTATTCAAAGGCAAAGCATCATGATTCAAGACTTTGGTTTCAAGCTATTGCATTTCAAGAAGGTATAATGATAATATTTACCTTCACTAAAGTCTTAGATGATCAAGTAATCAATCAATAATTACATAAACTATTCATGTTCATGGAAAATGTTTTAATACTATTGTTTCAAGTTTTCAACTGAGTAAATCAATTTATCTCTTAGAGAAATCTATTTACCACTGAAGCCAAAACATTTCCAGAAGCGAAAATTCACATTTTGAATTGAGTAAATAGATTTACTCCTTATGGAAATTGATTTACCACTGTTTGTTTTTGAAATTTTATTAACGTTTCCAGTATGAAATCGATTTACCCATAAGTGAAATAGATTTACCACTGTGCATTTTTGAAAAATCAGTAGCATACTTTACACCTCTTCATACACCACTTCATGGAACCATTTCATTTCAACTTGATAACTGTTCATAATAATTTTGCATATCTTTACCATGTTTCGTAGAGGTGTTATGCACATGATTTTTCAAATTCAAAAATCACATCTTCCAATCAAATTTGTATAATTTCAAAATTCGCATTTCAAGTTTCTAACATTCATTCAAGAGTTTTTCTGCATAATTTCACATCATCTAAACCAGAAAATTCTTGATCAATCTAATACTCTAGTATTTGTAAATTATTGTCATTGGAAGGGAAGATCAATTACATTGATAAAATCACTCAAATTGATATTTAGTGAAAATAAGAATGTTGAAAATAAGATTATTTGTATTGTATCCTTGTTGTCTGGGATTGTTGGAAAAAAAGAGTCATTAAGGGAGGATTGTTCTCTTAGTGTATTTAGTGAAAATCCAAGAGGATTGTTCTTGGTGGTTATGTTAGTCGTGTACAAGTCCAAACAATAGTTAAATATCTATCGTGTTGAAAGGGGACTGGACGTACTCTTGAACTGTAAGGGGAACCAGGATACATCCTCGTGTCACTTATTTTTCTGCACTTTATCGCTTTCAAACATCACCATAAATCAGAAAAATAATACCAACACCACTAAAAACCGATAAAATTTCAAAGTGCCTAATTCACTCCCCTCTTAGAAGCACTTATTACTTACAATTGGTATCAGAGCATGCTATAGGTAACATGTCCTAAAGATCTAGAATGGCTTCCACAAATGCAGATCCAGTTTTCAAAGACGGTGGTAGCAATAACAAGCCTCCATTGTTTTGTGGTGAATGCTTTAATTTTCTGGAAAATTCATATGAAGGCTCACTTAGAAGAACAAGGAGAAAAATAATGGGATGTTGTCTGTAATACGGTGGGAGAACTGACTTGGGTGTTTTGTGTTTTATCGCAATTTTTACAAATAGCAAGAGTCGCCACCAACTTTTCTTTTATCCAATAAAGGAAAGGGTGAAAAGAACATGAAAGACCTTTTGAGAATTTTCTTGAGTTCGGGGGGTAGGTTATGAAAAGGGAAGGTGTTAGCACCCTTTTCATTCGTAGTTATCTACGGGATCTTAGTTGCTTGATCACTTTGAAAATGCTTTGTTTGAAATGTGTTTGTGATTGGTGTAAGTTTGAAAATATTTTGAAAACGCCTTTGTTTCAGCAAACTTTGTAATGATTCTCGTCTCTATAAGAATGTATACAAATTGTTGGTTTTGAAAATAGTTCAAAGAGATGTTCATTTTTGAATATGTTTTGAAAGTGTGAGTGTGGAGATGGTTTTAGTTTGTGAGCAAGCAACTACGAGCATCCTACCTACTCAAAAGGTCTTTGTTCTTTTCCTCCTCCTTTAGATACCGCTACCTTACCATTGATTGATAAGAAGCCCTATCTTTGGATATGAATAGACGGGCGTGAGTCAATCGTATAGTCATAGAAGGTAACTTATGAGACGCTTTAGAAATTTTCGTAGGGACTAAGATCGTTTTACCGAAGGCAACATCGAAGAATCATCGAGGGACTATAATATTTTTATTGAGGGTCTTTGCTAAAACCTACCATATTCGAGGGACATGACTATTTTCTGAGGCAACAAGCGAGGTTACCCTAGAGGTGCTTGTGTGAATTGTGTTTTGATTGCATGCATTTTTTGTCTTTGAGATTAGGGTTTTCTAGCAGTTAATTTTATCTTGCCATACACACCCTAATTACTAATAATTATATGAAAACGATAAATTTACGGAAATTAAAATCCTACCTATTACATCACTTGGGGGATGGGGGTACAATTTACATATGGGGCTGAAGCATATGCCTAATTAAGTTATTACAACCATATTGAATAAAATAAACTAAAAATATAAAAGGAAAATAGTGTACAAAGAAAGTAAAATAAACTTTATGTATTGACACATAGCTGCATGCATCGACACATGCCATTTCCTGTTTCTGAAAAATCCAAATCAACTCAGTATGAGTCTATGCATAGTGGGATGTGTCAACTCATTCCACTTCCTGTTTCTGAAAAATCCTAAATCAACTAAGTATGATTCGATGCATAATAGGATGTGTCGACTCATTTCTTGTTTGTGTCGATACATTCGTGTTTTGTGTCGACTCATGCACCTTTTGTCTTTCTGTTTTTGGGTCTGGATAACAGTATCTATCAACTCATAAGGCCATGTGTCAACTCATATCCTATTCTGTCACTAAAATGAGTCAACTCATGTGAGGATGTGTCGACTCATACTGCAGTTTTTTTGCCTTAAACATTATTCTATTGTGTGTACAGGTCAACTCACAACATATGATTTATAAACATGAATAGCAAGTAAATGGTTAGCTTCAAAAGGCAATGGTTACTACATTTATTTTAAATAATGAATCACTAATGATGTTTGAAATGAAAAGCTCGAAGTTAAGAAGACTCACCTTGAGTCAGCAGTTTGTTTTGAATCTGAACTTCTTTCAAGATGCTGTGGTGGCTTCAGTGATCCTCCAGGATACTGCTCCGGTCCTTCCTCTGTATTAGAAGTTTCTGGACCACTCTCCAACTCAGTCAAGTTATACAATACTGTCTTTTGTTTGTGTTTGAAAGGTGATGATAATGGCACTACAGAAACTGTTCTTCTGTTTGAACAATCTCTATGTGATATGAAGTATTCAGATGGCTGGTTTATGGGAAAAGATTGCAAGGTGGAACAGTGGGTTGAGGATTTTCTGTTTAGTGAATGAAAATAGAGCAAAGTTTTTTGAATGAAAAAAGGTTACAAAGACTTCTGTTTTTCTCTCTTTTTTCTCTCAATAATCCTCTCTAAAAGCCATCCCTTTATGTGTTGTGAAAATAGTTTATTTATAGATGAAGTTTGGCTGAGATTGGGGGGGGGGGGGACAAATAAGCTTTTGAATTGTTTGGGTATGTTGTCTCATTTCCTTTTAGATGCAGCTCTTATATGCAAATTTGGTACAAACATGGGACTGATATGATGTAGATTTTCAGGGCAGCATTGCAGGTTTTGGAGCAGACTGTGACAGTGTTTAGAGACAACATGGCAGGATTATTTTTGTACAGGACAACATACTGTCTTTTAACAAGGTTTCTGGCTGTTATGTGGAGAGTACAACAGGCTTGGACTTGGCAGCATATAGGACTTTAGGACTTTTCTGGGCAACAACATTTGTAACATGATACAAGTCTGGTTTTGTGGACAACATAGTGGCAAGGTTTGAAGATTTGAGTCAAATGGAAAAGTTCAAACAAGACAAAACTTAGGATTTGTAACTTGCAATTTTTAACTTTAAAAATTCAGCCTTGTTATAACTTGAATTATTTGTAACATCTTGAATTATTTTGAATTGCAGTGAAGAAAGATGTCATGAGGTAATTAATCATGTATAGAAAATACTTAGAAATTTTTTCCAAGTCTTACCAAGTTTGATTTTTGACCTTCTTGATTTTTGATGATCAAATTTCATATTTTGAATGCCTTGATGAAATGTGATTTTTGAAACTCAAATTTGATCAAAAAGTCAAAGTTTGACTTTTCAGTGTACAATTGACTTTTTCATCGGTTGACCAAATTTCATCTATCAACCCACCGATCTCGGGAGATGAATTGAAATATGAGATTAAGTCAAAATGATGTACTTGAACCCTTGAGATCATGTTTCAAACCAATAAGTCATGTACTGGTTCAAAAATCAAAGATTGGTCATTCTCAGTCAAAACCCTAATTTGGAGTCCCAGTGCTTCTGAGATGATTTTGTCTGATTAATTCCTTGAGAATCCTTGAGAAGTAGAGACCATTTATGATGAATGTCTTGAAAAAGGAGAGGTCAAATTTTGTGGTACAACAACTGCCCCTGTTCAATCTTCTTAAACCTGAAGAGTTATATTGGCGGGTCTGCCATTCGTGACTTGAAGGTGGAAGATGATTGAACACTAGAGTGCCCAGAAATTTGCACTCGATGATGTGTTGGTTGATTTTGTCGGGAGTGGGCTTAAAGATTCCATTTGGAGAGGTGATAAATAATTCATCAGAGATGGGCTCACCGATGCCATCCAGAGTGAGAGAAAAGGTCTGTTGTTTAGCGACTTCACTGGGCAAATAATTCTAACCAGAAGAGGCCTATTGGTTGCCTATTATTAACCGGAGTATGTGTATCTTTCTAGAAGAGGACTTTTGATTTCCTGTCATTAACTAGTGGGAGTGAATTCTAACCAGAAGAGGTCTTTGTCTTGTTGATTGACTTTTCCTGCAAGGAAAAGGGTTAGTTTTCATGCAGATGCATGCATGTTGCAATGATGTTCTCAAAATAAATGAGATTGTGCCGCATGCGTTTGTCATGTATGTAATATGATGTGCGAATGTGATATTGTTGAAGTGTATCTTTGTCTTGGAAAATAAATCCTCGACAAATGCTGGGGAGCTTCGAGAAATAAAATCTCGGACTGCTGTTGGGGATGAAGAGTATGCACATCTTTATGAAGAAGTGAAAAACACAAGAGGGGGGGGGGGGGTTGAATTGAAACTTAAAAAATAAAAGCAATAGACACAATAACTTTTATCCTGGTTCTCTTGATCTCAAACTAATCCAGTCCACCCGCCAAGGTGATTCCGCCTCTCTCCAACGAGGACTTAATTCACTAATCAAACTGATTACAATTCTACTTTGACAACTGCCAAAGTCTTCTTGAGTACAACCACAACCCGATTTATCTCAAGTAAATTCACTTAATCAAAAGAAGAAATTCACTGTGTACTATATGTTTTTCGTTACAAAAATTGTATCACTACTGTGATGTATTACACGAATTTGGAGTATAGTATGAATATAAATTTTGCAACATTTTGAGATTGTATTGAGCAGTTATGTGAAAAAATCGTAAACGATTTAGCCTTTGAGCTTGTTTATATAGGGGTGGCAATCTGTCCAAATGGAAACATGATAATGTACACTTAATTCTCTTTCCATAATGACAAGATCCTTGTCTGATTGTAGCCGTTGTAAGTGATACTGCCTTGATGGAAAAGTAACGCTTTAGAACTTAGGAATCTTGCATGCTGCTTTGCTTCAGATCTTGGGAAGTAAAAAACATAAGGTTCTGTTAGCGTGTTAGACTTCCGTTCAGAATTAGGATATCTTTCTCTTTAGCGCAAATTCTGATCATCATACTTCAGAACATTCTGATTACTCTGCTTGAGTGCTTCCGTGGCTTAACTTCTGATGCAGTTTCAGTCAGAACTTATGTACAACATAGAACACAAATTTAGAGTGCATATATATTCTTTGTGTTTGTTATCATCAAAACTCTTATGAGGGTTGTAGAATCAAACCATGTTCTAATAATCTCCCCCGTTTTGATGATGACAAAAACTAGGATTTTTCAATAAAAATATATAGAACAAAAAGCTTAAGAGAGTCTCCCCCTGAGTTGAGTACTCAGATAAAGATGAAATACTTCCCTGAAGTTCCTTCTTATCAGAGCTTTTGATGTATCTCCTTCTGTCTTTATCAGAATTTGTTCCTGTTTATGCTTTCAGAAAAAATAAGAAGTTAAGATATTCAGAATGTTTGAGACTTAGTCCCGGTAAACTGTTATTGAAAATATCTTACGTTCTCCCCCTTTTTGTCAGGTATCAAAAAGCAGTATAACCATAAATTATCAGAGTAAAAAATGATGATTTGTATTGAAAATAGATTGCAATGACATCTTTCAGAAACCGAGAAGATAAGATGAAGAATACAGAAATCAAGTTAAAAAATCTAAGATGGAGGGGGAAGTCGTGTGAACAATGCTTCCAGCAAGCTCTTAATCTGAGTGCTTGATTCTTCTTGCTTTCCCAACATATCCTTGACTTCTTTGGTTGTGTCTTCTTGCTTATCCAATATATCCCTGATTTCTTTGTTTGTATCTTCTTGCTTATCCAATCTTGCATGGATTATAGCATTCTCCTTCTTCAGCTCTTCCTGAGTTTACATGACCAGAGACGTAGCTAGTGTTTCCCCAGAGGTTGTAATTCGTTCAGAACACTATGCAGCATCTTCTGATTCAACTACTTCTTCAGTTGCATTTTCCTTTTCTTGAGCAATAGCAAGAGGGTGACTATCAGAACATGGTTCATTGGCTTCTAAAGGTTGGTTCTCTTTCCAGTGAGCATTTTCCAACAGAAGAATTTATTTCTTGTCCCAGTGACTCAGAACTTAGTCTTTGAAGGCTTTCAGTTGATCACTGAAGTTCTGCTGATCCATTTCATAACTCAATTCTTTCAGCCTCTGGGATTCAGAGTTGAACCATTTTTTGAATCAATCCCAAAGAGAATCAGAAGCAGCAAGATTTGAATTCTCTAGACTTGCTTGCTTCAAAGAATTAACCCATTCCTGTATTTCTGTTTCAAAAATCAACAAGTTCTTACCAACATCTGTTTTGGTTAAGGTTGGTTTAGGTTTGGGAATGGCAATTTTATTGATGGTTGAAGCTAGATGGTCCAGTGCTTCTAAATCAATGACAGTTCTGAGGTAATCAACCAGACGGTTAATTGGAGAGGGACTGGGAGAATTAGAAATTAGGATTGGTGAGCGAGGAGTGTTTGGTGGTGTGGAATGGTATGGTGAAGGTATTTCTGGAATATCAAGTATGTAGAGAGGTTGACGAACCATAAGAGGTTCTGTTATTCCAAGAATAGGGGTAGTGGTATCAGAGTCTGTAAAAGAGTGTTCTGATTGGTTTGCGGTAGCGTGTTGATTTTCTAGTTCATGGGTTTCAGAATTTGCATTTTCAGTGTGGGGAGTGAGAGGGTTTTTATTTTATGGTTGAGGAGAGTGGAGGTTTGGATTTTCTAGGATTGGTGATTGAAAGTCTTAATCAAAAAGTTCAATATCAGAAAGAACTCTTTCAAGTTCTGGTTGATTTTGTTCTAGATTTGGATTAGGGGAGTGAGGTTCATTTAAGAAGCTACCAAGAGTTACAGAAGGATCAAACTCTATGTCAAAATCCTCAAATGTTTGTGGTGAGGGATCTTCTGTTGGTTGAGGGGGAACTGTTTCAGATGTTGGAAAGACTATAGATTCTACAACAGAAACAAAAGATGTATTACCTTTCTTTTTAGTAGCTTTGGGTGTCCTCTGAGAGGATCTTTCTCCTGCTGCCTTTCTCTTTCTGGATTTATTCAGCACAACATCTGGAGCTGGCTTGTGCAGATCACGAATGTTGAGTTCTGGAATAGTTCCATCTTCCTTGCAAGCTCCAAGGTATCTGACTACAATCTTTGGAGAAATATCCATCTCAGAAAATAATGGAAAATCTTTCAGAGGGATTCTCCTAGATGTTATGACTTCATGAGAAGCAACTGTTGGTTCCTTCTTAATGCTTTCAATAATCTTCATTTTCTTCAGATTCTTGGCATTTAGTGGTTTTCCAGCACTTGCCTCCAGAGTGCTGATCTCCTGAGCCTTTGTCAGATGCTCTATCAGCCTGTTCTCAGTCAAAATGTCAAAAATCAATCTTCCCAGAGGAATCCAATCCCTCTTTGTCCTTTCTTCTTCCCTTGTTTCTTTCACGCTTGTTCTCGGATGATTGAAGAGCAAGTGTGGAAGATTTATTTTGGTATTCTTTGAAATGAAGTACAAC
Organism: Vicia faba; assembly: GCA_948472305.1. NCBI lineage: Eukaryota > Viridiplantae > Streptophyta > Magnoliopsida > Fabales > Fabaceae > Vicia > Vicia faba. Next base: position 362,579,986 of record OX451738.1, read on the forward strand.
AGTAGCTGTTGATCAATGTTGATGTAGTCAGGAGAGCTTGTTGTCTTCCTGTGATTTATACATCCCAGAATGATCCTGGCCCAGATTCTGTAATAATCTTTCAAGTCTCTTATCTTGTTGGATGGCTGTCCAGAAGTGAAAATGACTCTAGCAATAGATTTCAGGTCAGAACACTTATCAGCCATGTCAATGCACCTGACTCCGCCGGTATTGTACCCAATAAGTTTCCAATCAAGTCTTCTGTAATCACTATCTTCTTCCCCATAACGTATGACGTACCTGATGATTGGATGAAGTAGCATGAATCCAGAATTCCTTAACAAGAATGGGGAATACTGGACCTAGCAGACGATCAAAGTATCTGTGCCAACCCTGAGCCGTTACATCTTCATACAAATCAAAACCATTTTCCTTTAAGCTCTCAAAATCAATGATTAACTCACATAAAAATTCAAGATTATCGACCGGAGTGAGCAACGTTCTTATGGGTTCCTCATACTGTTCTGTTGAAGAAGAACCAGGAGCACTGTGGAGATTTTTGATGCTTGATAAGGGTGCCATTGTTCACATAGATTTGTTTTGAAAAAATACTGAGAAAAAAGGGTTTTTGAAAAACAAGAGCAAGAGAGAATAATAGATGCAGTAAGAAGTGAATGAAATAGAGAATTTGAATTTATAAATGCTTTTGAAAACTTAATCAGTAAGAAAGAGAAAATAAGTAATGATTATACCAAAATTATGAAACCTGAAATTGGGGGATTGCGTGTAGATACTGAACAATTACCATTGACAAGTGTCTCAATGCATCCAATCAGAGCCTTAGACCCTTCCGAATTTGAACGCGTGTTCAGCCTCATAAGGTAGTTTATGAGAGGATGACAAATGTTTGATGGTGTGAACTGCACGCCTCTATCTTTGAAAAGAAAGGTTCAGATCTTCATAGATAGATTCTGAAGCAGCTATACTCCTAACTTCTGAAGACACGTTGATCAGATGTTCACAGAAAGAAAATAAAGTTATGAGGGTTACATAATATGCAAATAAAACTTCTTATTTTGGACATAATTTCATGCTGAGATGTTTCAGAATGAAATTAAATCTATCTTCAAAAAGGGGTTTTGTAAAAACATCAGCCCATTGATGGTCTGTGTCAATAAATTTTAAAGTGAGAATTCCTTTCTGAATATAGTCCCTAATAAAATGATGTTTTATTTCTATATTCTTAGCCCTAGAATGCAAAATAGGATTTCTGGATAAACAAATTGCAGAAGTATTATCACAGAAAATAGAGATGTTACTCTCAAATATGTTGAAGTCTTCAATCTGACTTTTCATCCAGAGCATCTGTGTGCTGCATCCAGCAGCTGCAATGTATTTAGCTTCTGCTGTTGACAATGCAATTATGGACTGCCTCTTGCTGATCCATGAGATCAGATTGTCTCCCAAAAACTGGCAGCTTTCAGAAGTACTTTTACGTTCTACTATGTCTCCGCAAAATCAGCATCACAGTATCCTACTAAACTGTATTCATTGTATTTTCTATAAAACAAACCCAGATTAGTAGTACATTTCAGATACTTGAAAATTCTCTTAAATGCTGTTAAGTGAGATTCTCTAGGATCTGATTAGAATCTAGCACATAAACAAACACTGTATAAAATGTCAGGCCTTGAAGCTGTCAAATAAAGGAGAGAACCAATTATACCTCTGTAGATCTTCTACTCTACCTTTTTACTTACCTCTTCCTTTTCCAGAATGCACGTGGGATGCATTGGAGTCTTTTATGGCTTACATTCTGAGAGGTCAAATTTCTTCAGAAGTTCTATGACGTATTTGCTCTGGTGAGTGTAAGTTCCTTCTGGAGTCTGATTGATCTTAATTCCCAGAAAGAATTTAAGTTCTCCCGTCAAGCTCATCTCAAACTCTGCCTGCATGCACTTAACAAATTCTCTTCCCAGAGAAGGTTTAGTAGATCCAAATATGATATCATCTACATAAATTTGACAAACTAAAATGACATTCTTAAATGTCTTATAGAACAAGGTTGTGTCAACTTTCCCTCTGGTAAATTCCTTTTCTAACAGAAAGTTACTTAGTCTTTCATACCAAGCTCTGGGAGCTTGTTTCAGACCATAAAGTGACTTCTTTAGTTTGAAAACATATTCTGGGTGTTTGGAATTTTCAAACCCAGGGGGTTGATGCATATATACCTCTTCATCAATGTAACCATTTAAGAATGCGCTTTTGACATCCATTTGATATAGAGTGATGCCATTGTTTACAGCAAAAAAGATTAAGAGTCTGATAGATTCTAACCTGGCGACTGGAGCAAAGGTTTCTATATAGTTTATCCCCTCTTGCTGAATATAACCTTGTGCAACCAATCGTGCCTTATTTCTGATGACTTCTCCTTGTTCATCCAGTTTGTTTCTGAATACCCACTTTGTTCCAATGACGTTGAAACCTTTTGGTTTGGGAACCAGATCCCATACGTCATTTCTGGTGAATTGGTTTAACTCCTCCTGCATTGCCAAAATCCAGTCGTTGTCCATAAGAGCTTCATCAATTGTTGTTGGTTCAATCAGAGATACCAATCCCATGAGGGATTATTTAGAATTTCTGAATGTTGATCTTATTCTGATTGGATCATCCTTCTTTCCCAGAATCTTATCTTCAGGGTGAGCTATGCTGCTTCTGGATAACTTTTTATGGAGTTTTTTAACAGAAGTTGCTGGAGTGCTTGTGACATTTCCTTCTGATGTTGTTGGAGCGTCTCTGTTGGGAACTTTTGGTGAGTTGCCTTCAGCACCTGTGAATTCAACTTCTATATCTGCAAAAGATTCATTCTTCTTTGACTTTTGAGGGTCAAGCTTATCATCAAATCTAACACTGATTGACTCTTCAACAATCTGTGTTTCTGTATTGTATACTTTGTACCCTCTTGAGCGTTCAGAGTATCCTAACATAATACACTTCAGTGCTTTAGAGTCAAACTTGTTCATATGTTCTTTAGTGTTTAGAATAAAACATGTACATCCAAAAGGACGGAAATAAGAAATGTTGGGCTTTCTGTTCTTCCATAATTCACATGGAGTCTTTTCCAGAGTAGGTCTTATAGAGATTTTATTCTCAATGTAACACGCTGTGTTAATTGCTTTTGCCCAGAAGATCTTAGCAATGTTAGTCTCATTGATCATGGTTCTGGCCATTCTTGCAATATTCTGTTCTTTCATTCTACAAATCCATTTTGTTGGGGAGTTCTAGAACAAGAGAAATCATGCAACATTCCATTTTCATTGAAAAATATTTCAAATTTTTTGTTTTCAAACTCTCCACCATGATCACTTCTGACTTTGACAATTCTAAGATCTTTTTCATTCTGAACTGGGTTACAGAAAGAAACGAACACAGAATGTGACTCGTCCTTGTGTCTTAAGAACTTTACCCATGTCCATCTGCTATAGTTATCTACGATCACTAACCCATACTTCTTGCCACTAACAGATGCAGTTTTCATTGGTCCAAATAAATCTATGTGCAGAAGTTTTAATGGCCTAGAGGTAGAAACAACATTCTTAACTTTAAAAGCAGATTTTGCAAATTTGCCTTTTTGACATGCTTCACACAGAGCATCTGAGCTAAACTTCAGATTAGGAAGTCCTCTGACCAGATTGAGTTTGTTAATCTGAGATATTCTTCTCATACTAACATGCCCCAATCTTCTGCGCCAGACCCATTGCTCGTTGTTAACAGAAAGAAGGCATTTTACATTCTGACTCTTTAGTTAAGAAAGTTTTATCTTATAAATGTTATTTTTCCTCTTTCCATTAAACAAGATAGTTCCATCTTTCAGACTAACAGCTTTGCATGAATTTTGATTAAATATTATATCATAATCGTTATCACTTAATTGACTTATGGATAACAGGTTATGCATCAATCCATCAACTAACAACACATTATTAATAGAAGGAAGGTTACCATTACCTACTGTTCCAAAGCCAATGATCTTCCCTCTTTGATTGCCTCCAAAACCCATGTAGCCTTCAGGTTTAAGTTCCAGGCTTTGGAACATATGCTTTCTTCCCGTCATGTGTCGAGAGTATCTAGAGTTCAGGTAACATAACTGGTGTTTTAGCCTTGCTGCTAAAGATATCTACTACATATATAATTTTGTCCTTAGGTACCCATATCTTTTTGGGCCCTGGTTTGTTAGTTTTACCAAAATTCTGTTTGAATTTTGGTTTGGCAGAATAATCATTACTAGTGTATTTTAGATCATGTGTGTGCCCATAAGTGAAGTGAGATTTTAGTGGTGTGCGTTTAATTACTAGGTCAATGACTTTATTAGGTGGAGATACCTTACCTTGGTATCCTATTCCTTTTCTGCCATTTCTGCTAACTCCATAGGTCATTGAAGCCATCTTGCTTCTATCTATGTTTTTAGCCAGAAACTTCTGAAAGCTATGATCATATTCTTTTATGATCGTATTAGCATTACTGGGAGCCTCTGAGATTACTTCCTTCTGAGAGTTTTGTAAATCATTTTCTAGTTTTGAAATATTTTCTTTTAACTCAGAATTTTCTAATCTAAGACTCTCAGTTTCTTCAGAGTCAGAAACAAGATCCTTTTTCAGGTTCTTGAATTTGACTCTGAGTTGCTGATACCTTTCAAGAATTTTACTTAGATTTTCTCCTAGTTCAGCTTTGGTAAAATTAACAGTAAAGTCAGGAAATACCTCTTCTGTGTCTGATTCTGAGTCTGACCCAGAAGCTTCACTGTCTTCTGTCACATTTGCCATAAGATCAATGTTGGCTCTTTCATCATTTGACTCTGAGTATGCATCAGAAGTATCTGAATCATCCCATGTTGCCATGAGACTTTTCTTCTTCTCCTTGAAGAACTTCTTTTTGGGCTTCTTCTTCTGAAGCCTTGGACAATCACTTTTGTAGTGCCCTTGTTCATTGCACTCATAGCAGAGGAGGGCTCCGACTTTCTATATCCAGAGGAGGATTCATTCTGTTTCCCTGATCTTCAGGAGTTTCTGAATTTTCTTTGCCTCTGCTTCCACATCTGATTGACCCTTATGGAGAGAAGAGATAATTCGTCTTCTTCTTGCTTCTGAGGCTCGTCATCTTCTAGCTCTATCTCATAACTTCTGAGGGAGCTAACATGATCCTCTAGAGATATCTTGTTGAGATCTTTTCCAACTTGAGAATAATGACCATTGGCCTCCATTGCTTTGGTAAACTTATGATGATCTTCTTTATGTGATCAGCAGTAGAATACCCTTTGTCAAGAACTCTCAACCCAACAACTAGAATCTGGAATCTTGAGAATATTGCTTATATAGATTCACTTTCTTCTATCTTGAAGGCTTCATATTTCTGAATGAGCGCAAGGGCCTTGGTTTATTTAACTTGTATGTTACCTTCATGCGTCATTCTCAGAGAGTCAAACATGTTTTTGACTGTCTCTCTGTTTGAGATCTTCTCATACTCTGAATATGAGATGACACTAAGAAGAATTGTTCTGGCCTTATGATGGTTTCTGAAGTCACACTTTTGTTGGCCAGACATTCTTTTTCTATCTATCTTCTGACCATTTTCATCCACGGGATGCATGTATCCATCAATTACCATATCCCATAAGTCAGCATCATGAGCCAGAAAGAAGCTCTCAATTATATCTTTCCAGTAGTAAAAAAATTCTCCATCAAAGACTGGAGGTTTGCCGCTGATTCTGTCCTTATCATCATGATAGTCATTGTTGATGTTTTGACTTGGTCCCACCATAGTGTTTTTCTTAAGCTTGGATCTTGTACTGACACGGTTAAGTGTATGAACTCAGAACCAGGCGCTCTGATGCAAATTAAAGAAGTGAAAAACACAAGAAGGGGGGGGGGTTGAATTGAAACTTAAAAAACAAAAGTCATAGACACAATGATTTTTATCCTTGTTTGCTTGATTTCAAACTACTCCAGTCCACCCGCCAAGGTGATTTCGCCTCTCTCCAACGAGGACTTAATTCACTAATTAAACTGATTACAATTCTACTTTGACAACTTCCAAAGTCTTCTTGAGTACAACCACCGACTGATTTATCTCAAGGAAATTCACTTAATCAAAAGAAGAAATTCACTGTGTACTATATGTTTTTCGTTACAAAAACTGTATCACTACTGTGATGTATTACACGAATTTGGAGTATAGTATGAATATAAATTTTGCAGCGTTTTGAGATTGTATTGAGCAGTTGTGTGAAAAAATCATAAACGATTTAGCCTTTGAGCTTGTTTATATAGGCGTGGCAATATGTCCAAATGGAAACATGATAATGGACACTTAACGCTCTTTCCATAATGAGAAGATCCTTGTCTGATTGTAGCCGTTGTAAGTGATACTGCCTTGATGGAAAAGTAATGCTTCAGAACTTAGGAATCTTGCATGCTGCTTTGCTTCAGATCTTGGGAAGTCAGAAACATAAGGTTCTGTTAGCGTGTTAGACTTGCGTTCAGAATCATGATATCTTTCTCTTTAGTGCAAATTCTGATCATCATACTTTAGAACATTCTGATTACTCAGCTTGAGTGCTTCTGTGGCTTAACTTCTGATGCAGTTTCAGTCAGAACTTATGTACAACATAGAACACAAATTTAGAGTGCATATTTTTTCTTTGTGTTTGTTATCATCAAAACTCTTATGAGGGTTGTAGAATCAAACTATGTTCTAACACTTTAGACCTTGTTTGGAATGTTTCCGACGGGGATTCCTGTTTTGTTGTTTGGGGAGAACTCCGCCTGGGAATATTGACTTTGCTTGAGGGAAACTCCATGGAGAGTGTTGATTTCTGCTTGAGGGAAAGAGTTCAGTATTTTTAGTTGTCCATTGCTCTATCGGGGAGCTATCTCTTGATTGGAGAGGAAGAAAGTTTAGCTGTTATCTGGTCGGATTCCAGGCTTCACAATAATTTGCTGGGGATAAAGAAGTTAACTGTTATCTGGTTGTATTCCAAGATTTGCATCATTTGGGATAATGGAAAACTCTACCGGGGAAGAGGAGTTTTATTAGTGATTTGGAGAAGTTAAACTATTATCTGGCCGGGTCCAGGTTTCGTAGTAACTCGAACTATTATCTGGTCGGGTCCAGGTTTTAACAATTTGATCTTGAGGTTAACTGGTATCTAGTCGGGTCCAGGTTTCAGCAACTCGAACTGTTATCTGGTCGTGTCCAGGTTTCAGCAATTTGATCTTTGAGGTTAACTAGTATCTGGTTGGGTCCAGGTTTCAGCAAATCGAACTCTTATCTGGTCGGGTCCAGGTTTCAGCAATTGAAGAAGTTAAACTATTATTTGGTCGGGTCCATGCTTTAGTAACTTAAAATTTAGATTTACTGTTATCTGATCCGGTCCAGGCTTTACGGTAAATTGAATCAATTGTTATCTGGTTGGGTCCAGGTTTCACAATAATTTGTTTGAAAGGATGAAGTTGAACTGTTATCTGGTCGGGTCCAGGCTTTGCAATAAATTGCTGTTATCTGGTCGGATTCCAGGCTTCACAGCGATTAAAGAAGTTAAATTGTTATCTGGTCGGATTCCAGGCTTCACAACAACTTAGATGAAATTAACTGTTATCTGGTCGGATTCCAGGCTTCGTAGAGAATTTATGAGAGAATGAAGTTAATTGTTATCTGGTTGGATTCCAGGCTTCGCAACAACTTACTGAAGTTAACTGTTATCTGGTAGGATTCTAGGCTTCACAATAACTGATGAAATAGATGAAGTCAATTGCTATCTGGTCGGATTCCAGTCTTTGCAACCACTTACGAAGTTAACTGTTATCTGGTCGGATTCTAGGCTTCACAGTAACTGACTGGGAAGGATGAAGTTGAACTATTATTTGGTCGGATTCTAGGCTTCACAATAACTTGCTTGAAAGGATGAAGTTGAACTGTTATCTGGTCGGGTCCAGGCTTCGCAGTATCTTGCTTTGGAGGAATGGAGTCAACTGTTTTTTGGTCGTGTTACAGGCTTCACAATCACTTTCGGGGATAGTAACGACTCCGTTGGGGATTGCAATGACTCTGCCGAGGGCTAAAGGGTTTTGTCCATTGATTTGCAATAGTCTGAGAAGCAAAATCAAGCTGGAGAATTTGCAGTTTGTTGGGGAAATAAACCCTGTTGAAGAGAATATTTGACGACCTGTTGGGGAGGGGTTTTCTTTTAGGAAGAATTCCACAAGGTTTTATAGTTACGACTACCTTAGCTGGGGAGGGGGCTTTCAATAGACCGAAACTTTGGCTGGGGATCACATGAATCAAGCTTTGTGGGGATAATCTTATTGAAGTATCTTTGTGGGGATATCCCAAATCCGTAAGAAGACGTTTATTACTATTCTTATGCATACACTTGTTAACAATTTAATCATGTTCACATGCATATGTTCATTCAATTTTAGCCATTGGACGCTTTTGCACTTAAAACAGAACAAATAAAAGGTTTCACTTCAAAGTATACTTGTATTGATGTTTTCCTATGAACAGGCGTTTTTGTACAAGGAGACAAAGATCCTAGTAAGAGGAAATCGTCGAAAGAAATGAAAAGATTGCAAAGTGAAAGCAAAAATAATAGCCATGTGGAAGTGATCTCATTGTGTTCCAACTCCTCTATTGCCCCTATGTATTTGACATCATCCCCTGTCGTTGAAAGAAGTTGATTGGATTGATCTTATACCATTGAACTTGGACCTTGGTAATAAAGCTGGCTGTAGAGATCCAACGGGAAATAGTCGTACACTTTAATCCCTAACTTTTTCCTGGACCACCCTTTCGGGTTTTCAATCCACCAGGATACCCATTTTTGCCAAGCCACCCTTTCGAGTTTTCGACTTGTCGGGTGTATAATATTTTGTATATATCCGTAACTTTTGCCCGAACCCTTTTGATTCGCCGGGATGCCCTTATTTTTGTCTAGGTATGTCAACCTAGCGGGTCATTCTTCATGCATAGTATTTTTTGACTATGTCCGCATTAACAAGATGCAAGAAATCTTCGCCATCCATAATAGTTAGCATCATGGCACCACCAGAGAAAACTTTCTTGATAACGAATGGCCATTCGTATGTGGGAGTCCATTTTCCCGTGGGATCGCTTTGTGAAAGAATGATGCTCTTTATTACCAACTCCCCAGTCTGATACACACGAGGCTTGATCTTCTTGTTGAAAGCTTTGATCATACGCTTTTGATACATTTGACCATGATAAACAACAACCAACCTCTTCTCATCAATTAAGTTCAACTGATCCAACCTAGTCTGAATCCATTCATCTTCTCCTAGATCTGCTTCTTTCATAATCCTTAGGGAAGGGATTTGAACTTCAATAGGAAGGATAACTTTCATGCCATAGACCAAAGAGAAAGGAGTTTCCCCAGTTGACGTTCGTGCCGAGGTACGGTAGCCATGAAGAGCAAACGGTAGCATCTCATTCCAATCTTTGTAGGTTACTACCATCTTTTGCACAATCTTCTTTATGTTTTTATTGGCGGCTTCCACTATGCCATTCATCTTAGGTATGTAAGGAGAAGAGTTGTGATGTTTGATTTTGAACTGCGTGCAAAGTTCGGTAATCATAACATTGTTTAGATTGGTTCTATTGTTAGTGATGATCCTTTCGGGATACCATAACGGTAGATGAGGTTATGTTTGATAAATCGGGCTACAACGTTCTTCGTGATTGAGGCATATGAAGCAGCTTTGACCCATTTGGTGAAGTAGTCAATAGAAACAAGGATGAAACGATGTCCATTAGAAGAAGTGGGCTTGATTTCTCCAATAATGTCAATGCCCCACATTGCAAATGGCCATGGAGTGATAATGACATTTAAAGGAATTGGAAGCACATAGACCTTATCAACATAGATTTGACACTTATGGAAAGTCATCGAGTGATGGTGGCAATCAGTTTCCATTGTTGACCAATAGTAACCAACCCTTAGAAACTTCTTGGCCATATTGTTTCCACTAGAGTGAGTCTAAAAGATACCATCATGCACGTCTTCCATGATCTTCTCTGCCTCCTTCTTGTCCACACACCGAAGTACAATTGAATCATGGTTGCGCTTGTACAACATTCCATTGCTTAGGAAGAATTTGGTTGAAAATATTAGCATAAATTTCTTATCATTGATGGAAGATCCTTCAGGATGCTCTTGTGCTTCAAGATATCTCTTCACCTCATGGTACCATGGCTTCTCTTCGTCAGTGTCAAGCTCATAATAATGTGCAGGTTCGTCAAATCTTTCGATTGTAATTCTGGGAGCTTTATTGTCCCAGTTGACCTGGAACATAGATGACATTGTTGTTAGGGCGTCTGCCAACTGATTTTCTTCTCTTGGGAAGTGTTCAAAAGTAACCTCCTCAAAGTATGGGATCAGAGTTAGCACAAGATCTTTGTAAGGAATCAGATTAGGATGCTTGGTATCCCACTCTCCCTTAACTTGATTGATTACTAGAGTAGAACCTCCTAATACGTCTGAGAACTTGATCCTTAGGTCAATGGCAGCCTTTAGACCCAAGATGCATGCCTTGTATTCATCCATGTTGTTCGTACATTCGAAGCACATTCATGCACTGAAAGGTGTATGGAAACCCTCAGGAGAAATAATCACAACACTGATTCCATTTTCCAAGGTGTTGGAAGCCCTATCAAAAACCATAGTCCATCCGGATCCTTGTTCAGGTTCGTCATACGGACTAGGCTTTTCACAATCAGTTACTAGCATGATATTCTCGTCCAGGAATTCAAAGTTCATGGATTGGTAGTCATCAACAGCCTGATGGGCCAAATGATCTGCCAGCATACTTCCCTTGATCGCCTTTTGTGTTGTATATTAGATATCATATTCAGTAAAAATCATTTGCCGTCTAACTATTCGTCCGGAGAGAGCTGGCTTCTCGAAGATATACTTGATGGGATCCATCTTAGAAATCAACAAGGTGGTGTGAGTCAACATATACTGTCTTAGCCGTCAAGCAGCCCATGCCAGAGCGCAACAAGTTTTCTCGAGCAGTGAATATCTGGTTTCACAGTCGGTAAACTTTTTGCTCAGGTAGTATATTGCATGATCTTTTTGGCCAAACTCGTCATGTTGGCCCAACACGCACCCCATTGAATTCCCTAATACAATCAAGTACATAATCAGAGGTCTTCCTACAAATGGAGGCATCATAATGGGAGGTTCTTATAAATATTCCTTGATCTTCTCAAAGGCTGATTGGTTGTCGTCGTTCCATCTGACTACTTGATCTTTCTTCAAGAGTTTGAAGATTGGCTCACAAGTAGCAGTTAGGTGAGATATGAATGAGCAATATAGTTAAGTCGATCCAAGAAACCTCTGACCTCCTTCTCAGAGCGGGGAACTAGAATTTCTTATATGGCTTTAACCTTCGCAGGGTCGACCTCGATACCTTTACTACTGATGACAAACCCTAGGAGTTTTCCAGACCTTACCCCAAAAGTACACTTGTTTGGATTCAGCCTCAGCTTGTACCCTTTCAGCCTTTCAAATAACTTGTGTAAGTGATGAAGGTGTTCTTCTTCAGTTTGCGACCTTGCAATCATGTCATCCACATAGACCTCTATTTCATGATGGATCATATCATGAAATAAGGCTACCATAGCTCGTTGATAGGTTGCCCCTGCATTCTTTAAACCAAACGACATGACTTTATAACAAAAGGTGCCCAATTGTGTTACAAAGGTGGTCTTCTCCATATCCTCGGGAGCCATCTTGATTGATTATAGCCGGAGAAACCATCCATGAAGGAGAAAAGTTTATGTTGAGCTGTGTTATCAACCAGGATGTCAATATGAGGTAGTGAGAAATCATCTTTGGGGCTTTCCCTATTCAAATCTCTATAGTCTACACACATACAAACCTTCCCATATTTCTTTGACACGGGGACCACGTTCGCAACCCATTGAGGATATGATGTCACAACCAGGAAACCTGGATTGAATTGCTTCATTACCTCAGCCTTTATCTTTTCAGACATATCTGGATGCATACGATGCACTTTTTGTTTGATTGGAGCGCAATATTCCTTTGTTGGTAGACGATGAACCACAATGTCAGTATCCAACCCCGACATATCTTCATATGACCAAGAAAACACCTTAACGTAGTCGTGTAACATCTGTACCGATCGGCCTTTGACACCATCTTCCAAGTTGACTCTGATCTTGACCTCTTTCTTATCTTCCTCAATACCTATGTTGATCACTTCAACTGGCTATTCATGAGGTCGAATGGCCTTCTCCTCTTGCATCATAAGTCTGGCTAACTCCCTAGGTATTTCACAATCTTCTTCGCCTTCGTATTTGGCTTGGTTGATTGGATGTTCAAAGTCATAGTTAGCAATAGCAGAGTCGTTGGCAACGAGATCTGGAGTGGATGAGGATCTGCAAGTGTGTGTGTGTGCATGTAAGATACATGGCTATTTTAAAAACGCAAATAAGAAAAGAAAGACAATGAGCATAACATTTGAATACAAAAGGTCCAATGTTTTTCATTGAATGGTCATATGGCACATGAAAATGAACAAATCCTTAACAAATGGACCATGATGCCCCAGGTAAGGAACATGATTTAAAGTCATTGTTTGAATTAAATTACAAATAAAATTTCTCGAATTGACAAAACATAAATATTAATTACTCCTCGTTGAAGGAGATATGAATGAAATCCTTTGCATGCCAGTTGTCGAGTCCTTCACCGGCAGTTGGGTAGATCCATTCGTCAAAGTCGTAGTCATCCTCAGAGTCTTCAATAGCATGCACTCCAGATTACCAATGCGAAAAGATGGTTTTCCTACGCGAGCACGTCCGACCTCCCTTTGAGCTTTGGCAGTGAAACCCAGCCCAAATTTGTCCTTTTTAGATGGAATATCAGGGAGTTGTCCCCAAATTGTACTGCTTCTATCTTCAACTGCAATGCGAGCATCTTTGAACGACACCATTCTTGGCATAACTTCAACAATTTTTGGAATATCGAAAGAGGTTTTGGTGGCGGAAATCATAAGAGGAACCACTTCGAAGGCTTCGCACATAGTCTCTATAAACTCACCATCCATCTCCACATATTTGAAGGAATTGAGGTGGCTAACCATGAATTCCTCTTTACCACAAACAGTGAGAATCTTTCCCTTGACTGGATATTTCAATTTTTGGTGAAGGGTGGATGTCACTGCCCCTGCCCCATGTATCCAAGGGCGCCCAAGTAAACAAGAGTAAGTGGGACGAATGTCCATCACGTAGAAAGTAGAATTGAAAACTTGTGAACCAACTTTAATAGGGATACCCACTTCTCCAAGTACCATCCTCTTGGATCCATCAAAAGCCCTCACAACCATGTCACTGGGATTTAATACCAGACTTTCGCAATCTAACCGATCCAAGGCACCTTTGGGTAAAACATTTAGAGAGGAACCAGTATCAACCAGGACATGGGCCATGGTAGTTCCTTTGCACTCAATAGAAATATGAAAATCCTTATTATGATTCCATCCAACTGGTGTCAAGTCAGCATCGGAGAACCCCAATCCATTGTCGACAGTCAGACTTGCCACACAGTTTTCAAATTGATCGGTTGTGGTTTCTTGGGGAACATGCACTTTCTTCAAAAATTTGATTAAAGCTTGGGCATGAGCATCCGAACAAAGCAACAAAGATAACATAGATATTTTGGAGGGGGTTTGCCCTAGTTGTTCTACTATCTTGAAATCACTCTTTTTTATGATCTTCAAAATTTCTTCCATTTCTTGGGTGGAAGGTTCCTCAATGGTAACATCTTTGACTGGCGCCTCCGTCCTGACAGGCTCAACTACTTTCTCTTTACCCCTAGTTTCAGTACTAGACTTATCAATGGTAATGCGGACATGTGTTGTTGTAGTAGTTGGCGGTGAAATGTTAGGAGAGAAGATTCTCCCCGTTCTTGTTACTTTGCTAGAACCAACAATATTTGTAAAATCATCAGCTTTGTCTTCATTGATCCAGGAATCCTGCTTAATTCCATGATAGTAAACTTCGGTACCATAATTCCAAGGGACTGCTTTGTCGGAGGAGTAAGGAATCGGCCCAAGAGCAGTAATTATCAAGGGATAAAATGTTGATTTATTGGAAATCCTAATAGGACCCTTTGAAGAGATCCTAAGAGGCGTGTTGGAAATTGTTATGATGGAAACGTCTTTAGTTTTATTGGTCAAACTTTTGATGTCGGAGTTCTTTCGAACAAAATTTCATGACTATTGATCAGGCGTTGAACACCTTCTTTCAACCATTCGCATCCATTAACTTATTCGGGAAAGCAAATACAATCTTTCAAACAGCCAGGGAAAACCCCAGCTCTCAACAGATTCTCTTTAACAATGGTCAGGGGAGTGGTCAAATCTTCAACGGAGGAAACAAAAACAGTGTCTTCAATTGCATTGACACCTTTGCCATGATTTGGTATTGGCGCAGTTATAACATTTGGAGTTATAGGTGGATCAAACTCAATAGTCTTATTTTTGATAAGATCTTGAATTTTTTTTTTAGAGCCCAACATTGATCAGTATCATGCCCAGAGCTATTGGAATGATATGTGCATTTGGCATTAGGATTGTACTTTGATGATGAAACATTGGGACTTGATGGTGGATCATGCAATGTTACCAAGTTGGCCTTCAACAAGTGTTACAAGGCTTGGGACATTGATATGCTAATCCTTGTGAACCGTCTTCTTGGGATCTTAGGTCGTTGATAATTGGCTTGTTGTGGTTGTCTTTGAGTAGATGGATGGTTGGAGATCAAAACAAGATTAACATATGAATGATGATCCTTCTTGGTATGGGCCCTTGACCCATATATAACATTTCCTTCTTTCTTGCAAGTAAAGGGCTTCTTTACAGTTTTTTATGTAGAAGCAGATGTCATGGGAATTTTTCCACTCTTGATACCACTCTCAACCCTTTCATTAGTCAGAATTAACTCGATGAAACCGAATGATGAGCTCCCAATTAACAAATTGAAAAATGGGCCAATTAATGTTCCCATGAACATGTCCACCAACTCCCTATCAGTTAATGGTGGTTGAACTCTACCAACAAGGTCCCTCCATTTTTGCGCGTACTCTTTAAACCCTTCATTAGTACCCATTGTCATTCCTTGAAGTTGAACTTTAGTCGGCGCCAAATCAGCGTTGTACTGATATTGACGGTAGAAAGCGGTGGCTAAATCTTCCCAGGTATGAATGTTGGAACCCTCCAACTGGTAAAACCATTCTAGCTGAGTTCCAGACAGACTCTCTTGGAAGAAGTGCACCCAAAGCTTCTTGTCTGTGGTATGTGGCTATATTTTGCAGACGTAGGACCTCAAGGGAAGTTTTGGGCATGAAACTCTGTCGTACTTAGCAAAGATTGAAATTTTGAACTTGTGTGGGATAACAACCCCAGGTACCAGGCCTAAATCACCAAAATCCAAGCCAGACACGACTTGAATTTCCACAGCTTTCAATCTCTCTTCCAGTTGCATGTATTTATCCTCGGCCGGTGTATGATACGATGGGAGAACTAACTTGGGTGTTTTGCATTTTAATCGCATTTGTGCGGATAGCAAGAGTAGCCACCGACTTTTCTTTTATCAAAAAGGAAAGGTGAAAAAGCACAGGAAAGAACTTTTGAGATTATTTCTCGGGTTCGGGGGGTAGATTATGAAGAGGGAAGGTATTAGCACCCTTTTCATCCATAGTTATCTACGAGCTCTTAGTTACTCGCTAGATCACTTACTTTTACTTTGACAATGTGCTTGTGGTGTGGGCTTTGAAAGTATTTTGAAAATATCTTTGTAATGGTTCTCGTTTCTATAAGAATGTATACAAAGTGTTGTTTCAAAAACTAGTTCAAAGATGTGTTTGTGGAATGTGTTTTTGAAAGTGGTTTTGAAAAGATGTTTTTCAATGGTTCTCGTTTCTATAAGAACGTATACAAAATGTTTTGTCTTTTGAAAATGTTTTGAGATGAAAATGTCGGTATACAAATGTTTTTGTCGTGAGCAAGCGAGTAACTAGGAGCGAATCTACCTACTCGAAAAGATCTTAAGTTTTCTTTTCTTCCTCCTTTAGACGTTGTTATCTTACCATTGATTTGGTAAGAAGCCCCATCATTGGATGTGAGGGGACAGGCGTGGGTCAATCGTACAGTCACGGAAGGAAACTTATGAGATGCTTTAGCAATTTTTTATAAGGGACTATATCGTTTTATCGAAGGAAACATCGAGGGACTACGATCTTTTATCGAAGGGTCTTTGCTAAAGCGTCCCATATTTGAGGGACATGACTGTGTTTCCGAGGCAACGAGCGAGGTTACCCTAGGGGTGCGCATGTGAAAAAGTGTGTTTGAATCAAGTTATTATTTTTTCTTTGATTAGGGTTATCTAGCGATTGATTTTAAATCTTGCCATACACGCCTAATTACTATACAGTATAAGGAAAACAGTAAATTGCAGAAATTAAAATTCTACGCTATTACAGAGCTTTCGGGAATGGGGGTACAAATTTACAAATGGGGATGGATCGAATAGACAATGTGATTAAAAATTTAAATAAACAATCAATACAACCCAATTGAATTAAAAATCAACAAATATTTAAACTAGCACAATCTATAAAATTAACTAGCAAAAATAAATAACACTATAATATTTTTGGTATTTTTTTATCATGAAGAATTTAAACAAAATAATTTAAAATTAAATAAAAAGTTAATTAATAAAATTATTCACAAAAATCCCTAACTAAACTAATTAAGAGAATTTAACTAATTTAAAAACTATATTTAATTCAATTGATTTTTAAAATCTAAGCAAAATTGATATTCTAAAAAATCTAATGACATGTTTTTGTATTTTATTATTTTTGTCTAATTAAAATTAAACTAAACTAAAAAAAAACTTAATTATAATCAAAATAAGTAAAAATAACATGAGTAAAATGAAGGGGTAAAACCAAAAATGGGTGTGTGAGGTAGCAAGGGCGCTAGGCCCAACAACTTATTTTTTGTCCAAAACAAAACTTTAAAACAGTAAAATGGAGAACCCGGGTCTCTTTGGTTGTTAGTGGTGTGCTTTGCCAACTGAACTATGTTTTTTATTCGTTATTATTATGATTCCATCAAGACATAAAGGAAGATGGTAATTGGATTGGGCCAAAAGGCCCAAACACTGACCCGATTTGGATGAAGGGAACAAAGAAAATATTCAAACCCTAAAAAGCGATTGAGAGGCGCCGTTGTTGGTCTTTTGCAACATTGGGAAGAGAGAACAAAATAATTATTAATGATAAACTCATCTTTCTATGTTGTACCGAGAAAACAAAAATAAACACTCTCTCTAAATCAAACTCATCTTCCTCTTCTATTTTCTTTTCATATTTTTTATATTCATTCTCCATATCTCTTAGATCTGACAAGCAAACAAAGCAACTGGTAAAAAGAGAAGAAAAATGGAAGGGGACGAGTACCTCCGTGGTCGGCGACAGAGGTTGGATCTTTGGATGCACAGTTCACGTTGACAGAATCTGCTGGATCCGTGGTGGCGGAAAGAGCTAGTGCACAGAGAGTTTCACGGGGAGTGTCCGTTTCTGATGGAATAGGATGTGCGTGATTTGAATCCCGCGGTGGTTATACTCGCGGTGGTGATTGCAGATGGCTTCTGCAGTTGGTTGTTGATGTTATTTTGATTGCAATGTTATTGTTGTTGCAGTTTTGATGATGTTGGAGATAATGGTAGTGAGCATGGGGGACAGGGAAGTTCTTTTTCTGTTTCTCTGTATTTTCTATTTTTTGTATAAGATTTTTTCGTTTTTTCTGAAGGGTTTGGTTCAAGAAAATGATGATAAGAAAAGTAGGGCCTTTGATGCTTTGCCTTAATTTTTGTTGAATGAAAGTGTTGATGTTGTTATTTTCGGATTTTGGTTGGTTACTAAAATGTTCTATTTTTTTTTCTAATAGACAAATTCGATATGCCCCTTGTTATGTGTAATCTATTTCTCTTATAACAATCTGAGAATGAACTTTGGGGGGGGGGAACTCTTTTCTGATACGCTGACTTTTGGCCTTTTGAGTGCAGTTTCATATTTGCTATTTGTGTGTAAAACTTGGACTGTCAATAGCAGGTTTGACACAGCTGATTTTGGCTGTATTGGTTTGTGGTGATATCTCTTTCATCTTTCCTCTTTCCTCTTTCTATGAAACAAAAGCAGTTTTTGCTTTATTTTTAAACTTCTGAAGGGTTTATGTGACTAGGAAAATGATGACATAATGGGCAAGTTACTATGATTATGATGTATTTGTTCTGCTTTGTGGGCTTGCTTGTTGCAGGTTGTGTTTGTTGCAGGCCTTTGTTTGGGCTGCTGTAATTTGCTTGTTGGTTTGTGTTTGCAACATGCTTTTGTTGCTGTATTTACAGCAGCTGCTGCATATATTTGTTGGTTTTGGATAGACCTCCCTTTTGCTCGAATCCTGATGTGATATTTTGTTGCATCTGCTGTAGGCTTGCCCCTATTTTTGTATTTGATTGCTGCTGTTTGCAGCCTGTTGCTTTTGTTGCAATTTTGGGCAGTTTGTAACCTGATTCTGCTTGTAAATTCTTTTTTCCCTTTTGTGATCCAAAGAAGTCAATTTTTTTGTGATTTGCAAAAGTAGGAGATAGACTATGATTAATAATAAAAACCTTCTAGTCTGATTCCAAATACAAACTCTTATGATGAATTTGCGAAAAGAAAACTTTGAAAATTTCTTGTTTAAGCTTCATTATTTATGTGCTAATGATATCTTTTCCTTCTTTGATTTGTTTCATGTGATGGTATGGAGAAACAGCAAGGCGATTTATAATTGGAAATCATGGATAGTGTTGTACCCCAAAATTTGCCCTCTCATATTCTCCAAGATTTGCCAAGGTCAAGGTTCTAAATCTCTCAAGGGTTGCACAGTCCATTGGCCTCCTAACAGTAAAAAAATTAGGGTTTTGGTTATGGTAAAGAAATTGAAGTTTCCAAGGGTCCAATCAAGTCCCACATGCCTACATACATTGTCAAGCATCCATATACCAAGTTTCAAGACTCACAGCACCAAATTGCACAGTCAAAAACCCTAATTGCTCAACAGTCAACTGCAGGGGCAAAATGGTCATTTGACAGTCAAAAGTCAAAATTTTTGGTCAACATCTTATTTTTAAGCCACAAACATCATTTGATCAATTCTTGATCATGATTCTCAAAGCATGGCTCAAAAAGTCTCAAGATGCAAAAGTTTCTATTTTTGGACAGTTGAAAAAGTCAACTGCAAATTGACCAAGGCATAACTTCCACATGGTTTATCAGAAAAATTCCATCCAAAGCTCATTTTGAAGAGAATGACATTTTCTACAACTCATCTTCACACTTCAAGTCCAAGAAATGCTCTCACAAAAAGTTATCAATCTCAACATTATAGGTCATTTTCAAAAGTCAACAAAAAGGCACTTCAAGTCAAAGACCATAACTTGAGATTTGTAAATCAAAAAGACATGGGACCAAAGGAATTGGTTAGAGGACTTCAAGACCTTTCCAAAATGTCCAAGAACATGATCAAAGCTTAAAAATTGAGCAAGATATGCCTTGTGGAAGTTGGGAAATATTTGGGAATTTTGAAAAGTCAACTTTGCTTCAAATGCCTCAAAATTGCTAATGGGCCTCAATTTCTTCCATGAATCATCACCCAAAAGCTATGCACGACCCATTAAGCTAAAAGGGAGTTATTTCCTATTTTTAATTAATTAATTGAGTTTTTAATCCTATTAATTCATTTAATTGAAATTAATTATGAAAAAAAAATACTAAAATAAAGGTTTTGAATCTTTTTTGTGCAGCATATTCTCCAATTAAGAGCTCAATATTTCGTGCATCCCTCAAAAGGAAAGAATCTTCCATGATTGGCAATGATTGGCATAAGAAAGGATTGAAAAAGATTGAAAAAAGATCATGAAAATCAAATATTCAAAATCATCAATGCAAAGGCTTTGGGCTTGATTTTTCTGACCTAATCCATTCACATACATAAGCATAAGCTAAACCTAATGCCAAAGACAGAAGAGGCTGCGCAGAAGGTATAGAACAAACTTGCATTTTTTTTCATAAAAAACTGAAAACTGTTTTTATAGATAGAAGGTGTTGCAAGGTCTGAAAAGTGTTCCAATACGTTGCTGGACTACCTAGGAAGCGTTTCCAATCAAAGCCAAGTCTCCATACATCCAGAAGTGGTAGAATGACATCGCCCTATTCATAGAATTTTCCATATTCGTATTTCAATTTACATGCATTTTCCATCTGCTTTTAATGTTGATTTATACTAATATGATGATTCTGAAGCTAATGGCACAATTCAATTGAAGAATGGCTGCCTGTATGAGAAGTTGCCATGGATGTTTCTTAGGGTTTCAGAGCTCCAATTTTGGGGTTTTACGCATAAGGCAAAATTAGCCAATCAAACCTGTACCATTGAAACCAGGAGATCCAAACGAATTAATCTCACTATTCGCGCCCAATTTATATTGCCATATATGCTAATCGCTATTTTCAGGTTCTGCACTTAGTGGGGGTTTAAAACCCCCGCTATCCATTTGTTAATTTCATGCAAAACGAAGAAACGATGGGGAAGATGCTGGCGTGGCTTGACATGATTGGTAGATTTGAAAATTAGCGCGTTTTTGATTTATTCCAGCATAATATTTGTTTTCCCATTATATTATTCATATTCCATTTAATTAACAAAGACAAGCGTTGGTTGGGTTGGTTGATGTGTTGTCATGCAGGCAATGGGACCTGGGTTCGATTCCCAGGTCCCCCATATTCTCAATATTTTTTCTTGTAACGTGTTCAGGTATTGCTTCTCCCCAGTGGTCCATCATACACCCAACGCTTGTGCTTGCCAAATGTCCCAGGGGATCAATCCAAGGGTCAGGATGTGAACTCCATCATATGCGCTAGTCAAACACTCCATACACAATCACAAAAAGTCAACAAAGGCCTGAATTGAGTGGGCCTGATTGCTTCAACAACACCTCCATAATTGGGCCAGAAACCTCCCTTGTTTGTATCTTCTTTCTCTCTTTTTACTCTCTTTTATTTATTTTAATTATTTTAATTGTTTCTTTTAATTCACAAAATAATTTTCATAATACAAAAAATCAGAAATCATAAAAATAAAATATGTTTATTGTTTTTAATATTTAATTCACTAATATTTTATTTTGTAAATAAATTTTCAATAATCAATTAGTTTAATTTTAGGTTTAACTTTAATATTTTTCTTAAATAACTAAAATACATAAAAATTAGGTTTTTTAGCATTTTACTCTTTTTCTCAATAAATAATTTCTCCTTATTATTATTATTAACCATTAATTAATCTTGTAAATAAACTTGTAATTAATTAATTAGGGTTAAATTAGGTTAAACTTAAATAATTTTTAATAATTAAAAACAAACTTAGAACTAGGCTTTTATTTTAATTCCTAATTTCAATTAATTTTCTTTATTTCATAAAATACCAAAAAAACATAAAAAATAATTTCTTTTCTTTATTTAATAATTAATTCACTTCCAGTTTCAATTTAATTTCTTTAAAGGGTCCAACGCCCTCGCACCTTCGATTATAATTTCTTTTCGCGCGTTTGTTTCTATTTTTCATTTTAATCTTATGTGATTGCCCCAAAGCTTTGTAATAGCGTAGGACTTTTATTTTCCGCATTTTAATTTCCACACCTTTTAACTGCTAACTATTGCATGAAAGAATGAATGGCCCAAATAAAATCAAAGCGTAGATCACCAAAATCATGACAAGATAAAACATAACTGAACATGACACACAGTTCACACATCACTCCTAGGGTACGCCTCACTGTTGCCTTGCCCCTCGAAACGTGGTCGTCGAGTATAGGACGTCTTAGTGAGTCCTTATGTCCATTGATCTAGTTGCCTCGAAACAAGTTGCCTCGGAATAGTTGCCTCGGAATAAAAAGATCAATGGCATAAGGGTAGCTTCTAAGGTGTCTTACTGTTGCTCGGTGGCCACACTGTCCCTAACCCTCAAATTGACCCGAACACCTCCAACGGTGGTGCTACCTACCTCTCAATGGTGGGATGGCACTACCTTAAGGACTCTTACATAGCCTAATTCCTTAGGGTAGGTAGATGACTCATAGATACTTGCTCTATTCAAAAACAAATCAAAACTCTTTTCACACCGACACTTTCAAAAAGCTTTCAAACAATTTTTCAAACACTCTTGAGGACTGATACAAGAGTCATTCTGAAATCTTTAAACGAAACTTTTTCAAACCCACTCACATTTTGAAAAGCAAACATTTTGAAAACATAAGAGCAAGTATCTAAGAGCCCATGGATAACCATGGATAGAAAGGGTGCTAACACCTTCCCTTTCTATAAATCTACCTCCCGAACCGAGAAACTATCTCATAAGGAATTTTGCTGTGCTTTTGTCCTGTCCATGTTGGAGAAAATAAAAGACGGTGGCGACTCTTGCTTCCGCGACATTTCGCGAACCAGCGTTAAACAGTCAGTTCTAAATCCACCGATCACAGAACTGGCGACTCTACTGGGGACATACTTATAAAAGTGAGGTGTACCTTAGGACTAAGATCACTTGTGTTTTCAATTGTCTGAATTGCTTGCTTTATTATTGTGGGTACTGTCTTGGGAGTTCTATAGATCCTAACCCGGATCTGGGGGATACCTTCTTAGAAAGTAGCAACAAGGCTGTGAGGGAACTGTGCGGGGTATACCGACATGGTTGAAGCAGTCTGCTACGTTGATGTGGCACTTTGGTGTGTACCGGTAACCCTTGAGTCCAGTCAAGGAGAGTACGGGGCCGCCGCGTGGTGTCGTGAAGCATCAACTGACCTTAGGAACCTTAATTGAACCATCTTGGCCTCTTTAGGGTAGTGAGATAACTGACTTTGGTGCAGTCCGAGGTTGGTTGATACTCGATACTATACTCAGTTGAGGGTTGTTTTCTTGGAATATTTCGGTCGCCAGTTCAGTGGCTAAATCGAAACGATGAACAATGAAAGCAATCCAATGATATTGGAACCCTTAGAACCCGGTTACTTTGATAGGACAGGTTTGAGCCCACCAACTTCAAGAGGGTAATACCCAGACCCCATGCTGGCCTAAACTCTAAGGGCTGTGGTGTGACTTGTGTGCTTTCATACTTGACTACTTGCATGCTTGTTATCTGACACTTGAGTTTCTTGCAGGTTTTGTTTACGGTCCTTAATTGGGACTCATAACAGGGTTTACCTACATTACCCCATGCATAGCATAACATCATACCATTGCATACACCCCGCATAAGGACTAATCCGTTTCAAGGATCTCAAGGGCTTGTGATGCAGGTCATGATGAATCAGAATGTCTAGCAAGGGGCAAAGGGGATTTATTTTCCTCTAGCCAGGTTGATGATCTGAGTCAGGGGCTATGACCCACTCGATATGGTGAGCCTTGACCCTTGAAGAAGGACTCTCAACGACATGAAGTTCCTTCAATCAAGCAACCAGATGCCAGCTCTAACAAATTTCTTGTTTACCCCGCGAGATTCTTGAAAACATTGCATGCATACATACACATCATTGCATAACAGGTACCCTTGTTGCAGGTCACTTACCTTTCTCGTTGTTTATTTCAGCAATGGCTTCCCAACAAGATAACCAGGGACCTCATGCTCAAGAGACTCAGTTCAGGGAGATCTTCTTAAGCCTATCCAAGGGGCAAGAAGAATCAAGGACACTCCTCATGGGGAATCTGGCCAAGCAAAACCCCGAAGATGACAAGGACGAGCGACTGAAACGTCTACAAGCTGAGGTAGACACATTGAAAACCCAGATGTTGGGGCAAAGGGCTCTCATCCAAGGTTTAGCTCGGGAGCAAGAAGAGTTGAGGACCATGATCAGTCAACTCCATCAAGACAGATACAACATGAAGCAACCAATCCAAGTCAGGGATCAAGTCATTAACCAGCCTCCAAGAAGTCAAAGGTTGGGTTTAATGAACGGGCCTCTCCAAGCTGCTACTACTTCACAGGTCCAACAACGACCTCGCCAAGAACAACGGGCTGATCGGAGCAAGCCAGACAAGCCTAAAAGGCAGTTCACCAAGCTCAATGTGTCACCATCTCAAGCTTTACAACAATTGTTGAGGTTGAATCTAGTGACGTTAAGGGACCCTCCTAAGAATCTCAACACAACCTCCCTAAAGTACAATCCTGAGGAAAGATGTGCGTACCACTCTGACAGTCCAGGACATGACACCGACGACTGCTGGGCTCTGAAGAATAAGATCCAAGACCTGATTAATGAAAGAGCTGTGGATTTCACCCAGATGGGCCAGGCTGAATGCTCCTGCCATCCCTACAAGATGCACCAGTCAAAGTAACAAGCCCTGAGACTAGAAGACTTTTGTTCATTAGAATTTTTCAAGTTGTGATTTTCTTTTGATTGTTCAAACATTTATTCATGTTAAACATTGTTATCTCATTAATGCACTACACATGTCTGTTTTGAAGTAATTGTTTCGCGTTCGCTATTTTCAAAATTGCTTTCATTTTTTTGATGACAACTCTCAATTAATAATTCTAAGCCTCTTGAGGGAGGATGACGAAAACGATACCGCAATCTACAGTATGCTTTTGAACAGACCCCGCTGATGAGGTACAGGCATTGTTTCAATCCCTAAACACTGGAGTAATAAGGAAGATAATCCCTCGTCAACCCCTTTGAGCCAAAGAAGTAGGAGTTTTTCTTTTCGAAAATTAAAACCCTTAATCATAACCTGGGGCAGGGTAGTTCTCTCAGTTGATCCAAGTGCATAACGAATGGCACCAAAGAGGTCCTTGCAAAACAAAAGACAATGATGGTTCCGAATAATCATAAAGACAGGCAGTCATTACCAAAACTAAAAAAAACTAAAGCCCAATAAGTCAAAACCTATGAAGGAGACTTACAAAACTGGGGGCATCCCGCTGACTGTAAACACAAAAAGAAACAGTTCAGGCAAAAAAATAGGGATAACGAAATCAAAAAGAAAGAGGTCCTACAAACCCTCAACAAAAAGGGAAATGACTGCCTATTAAAATAAACATTCAACATCTGAACCATCACTGGAATTTCAGAGCAAAGACTCAAACAAGGTTTAACGCACGATCAGCTGAGTTTAGGTTTGAAGAACATCACGAAGAGCGGGTGGGTACAAATAATTTGAGCCTTTATCCTTTGTTTCTTAAACCATGAACCAGGCCACGTTATAACCCTTAAAAGTCCTAGCTGAAGCATGGGTTAGTTCGAAAGCATACTGTTACAAAGGTATCCTGACTCCTTAAGGCTCGCAGTAAAATACTGAGTTGACATCACATTTTACAAAATTTGCTTGTTTTTGCTGAAAAATGCATTTTCAAAATCTTCAAGACAGACATAAGCTTTGCATTTTTAACATAACTTTGTTTGCATATGACTTTTTGGTTGAACAACATAGGAGTTCGCACGACGAACGTCTAATGAACAAGATTACATCCAATCAAGGGGCATGGCATGATCATTGCCCATCATCTGGGGCAGTTAGGTCAAGATTTGGAGAATCTCTCAAAAGGCCGACCAGCCTGGGGCAAATCTCTATCTGGATCACTTGGAGCGTTGGACGATCAAACATAGATCTTCTGGTAGTATGGCAACACAACGCTACAACAGGGGCACCTCCCTACATCCTGAGAGCATGGACATAGTACTGTGCACAATCAAAGACCCACTAGGTCGACTGGCCTAGGCAAAAATAAGGGCTTCCCGGCGAACCAAAAGGGTTCGGGCAAAATAAGGGATAAAAATAAAAAATTAGTACACCCGGCAAGTCGAAAACCTGAAAAGGCGGCTTGGGCAAAAATGGGTATCCCGGTGGACTGAAAACCCGAAAGGGCGGTCCAAGCAAAAGTTAGGGATCAAAGCGTACGACTATGTCCTGTCATCTTGTCACCTGCCTACCAGAAGAAGGTTTGTCCATCAACAATTATCAGCACCTCACAGGTCTTCCTCTCCCACCTCAGAAACAGGGGCAATAATGAGTTGTCCAAACGATCTAATTGCTCTGTCCACCAGGGTACCAAGGTAGGTTCGGCTGAAGGATGCAACCAAGATATCTTAACTCCACAGAGAGTGAGCCAGCAAGTCAACATACTCTCCCCAAGCAATGTTATACTGTTGGCCTTAAGAAAATTAGGTATCCCTAACAGATCTCAACATTCCTCAGCACAATATTCTTAACAAGCATCCCCGACAGTCTCGATCTAAGACTTTTCCCCGGCAGTAGATCAGACCTTCAGTGGAGCCACTTCCCCAGTATATCTCAAAGATTTCCCCAGGAGAGTTCAGTCTGAAGATTTCCCCAGGAAAGCTGAATCATCTCCTCAGCAGTAAGCTTATCCCCAGTAGATTCTGGAAGCTTCCCCCATGCAGAGCACGAACGCGCTTCCCCGGCTCTATTCAAAGGTTATTTCCCTACCAGGATATAACTGGGTTATCCTCAGCCAAAAGCCACGAAAGACCATCCTCGGAAAAGTCTTCTTATCCCCAGCGGAGTCTATTAACACTTCCAACATAACAACGGTATCCCCAGCGGAGTTATCATCAACATCTCAACAGAGTACCTCTCCTCCCACAGAGAATTGTGCCCCAGCAAGATCGCTAGACTAGTTATTCCCCGCAGAGTAATCTCTTCATCAAGTTTATTCCCCAACGGAGTTATCTTCTCCTACCGGTATTCTTGCAATCTTCATCCCCAGCAGAAATGAAGAACTCTCTTCAACCATCAGCCCAGGATTTAACTCCCGGCATTCATCAAGGATATATTTTCCTAGACGAAAATACCTTCAAAAACATCACATACATCATGATACATGCATAAACGCATCACACCATACAATCTCATTTATGTCGAGAACATCATTGCTTGATCCATATCATGAATTGCATATGACTGACCTTTACCTTTTAGGAAAGATCCAGTTAAGTTCTCAGCTATGTTCAAGACCTCCTCTGGTTCAGTTAAATCGATTCCTAAAGATTTTTCTGATGCCGATCCAGTTGAAGTTATTTCAAGACCTCCTCTGGTTCAGTTAAATCGATTCCTAAAGATTTTGCTGATGCCGATCCAGTTGAAGTTATTTCAAAGACCTCCTCTGGTTCAGTTAAATCGATTCCTAAAGATTTTGCTGATGCCGATCCAGTTGAAGTTATTTCAAAGACCTCCTCTGGTTCAGTTAAATCGATTCCTAAAGATTTTTCTGATGCCGATCCAGTTGAAGTTATTCCAAAACCTTGCCTGGTTCAGTTAAATCGACTCCTAAAGATTTTTCTGATGCCGATCCAGTCAAAGGCCTTCTCTAGTCCAGTTAAATCGATTCCTAAAGATTTTCCTGATGAAGACCCAGTGGAAGATTCCAAGACCTTGCCTGGTTCAGTTAAATCGACTCCTAAAGATTTCTCTGATGCCGATCCAGTCAAAGGCCTTCTCTGGTCCAGTTAAATCGATTCCTAAAGATTTTCCTGATGAAGACCCAGTTGAAGATTCCAAGACCTTGCCTGGTTCAGTTAAATCGACTCCTAAAGATTTCTATGATGCTGATCCAGTCAAAGGCCTTCTTTGGTCCAGTTAAATCGATTCCTAAAGATTTTCCTGATGAAGATCCAGTTGAAGATTCCAAGACCTTGCCTGGTTCAGTTAAATCGACTCCTAAAGATTTTTCTGATGCCGATCCAGTCAAAGGCCTTCCCTGGTCCAGTTAAATCGATTCCTAAAGATTTTCCTGATGAAGACTCAGTAGAAGACATCCAAGGTTCTCTCATCGTTACTGTCGAGGTAGTAATCGCCCCAGGTTGTCTCATCGTTATTGTTGAGGTAGTAATCGCCCAAGGTTCTCTCATCGTTACTGTTGAGGTAGTAATCGCCCCAGGTTCTCTCATCGTTACGGTTGAGGTAGTAATCGCCCCAGGTTCTCTCATCGTTACTGTTGAGGTAGTAATTGCCCCAGGTTCTCTCATCGTTACTGTTGAGGTAGTAATCGCCCAAGGTTCTCTCATTGTTACTGTTGAGGTAGTAATCGCCCAAGGCTCTCTCATCGTTACTGTTGAGGTAGTAATCGCCCAAGGTTCTCTCATCTTTACTGCTGAGGTACGCAGGCTCTCGCTAAGGAATCTCTTACGCAATCAACACCTAGATGGCATCTATAAGCCCATCCACATACTGACAGTCTCCAAATGGCATCTATAAGCCCATTCCCGACAAGACCCCATCACCACACCAGATGGCATCTATAAGCCCATCCCCCTATCCAACATCTCTCCAAATGGCATCTGTAAGCCCATTCCCTGCATCATATTGCTGATACTCTACTATGTGAGTGCAAATTTCTGGGCACTCTAGTGTTCAATCATCTTCCACCTTTGGATTACGAAAGGCACGTCAGCCAATCTACATCCTCAGGTCTAAGAAGATTGAACAGGGGCAACTGTTGTACCTCAAAATTTGCCCTCCCATATTCTCCAAGATTTGCCAAGGTCAAGGTTCTAAATCTCTCAAGGGTTGCACAGTCCATTAGCCTCCTAACAGTCAAAAAATTAGGGTTTTGGTTCTAAATCTTGAATGTTGTCTGATTTGAAAGAATCAGAATAAATCTTGGGGCGATTTAAACTGAACCAATAGAGGTCTTGGATTAACTTTGACTGGGAAGCATCCGAATAAATCTTGGTGCAATTTATCTGAACCAGAGAAGATTGTCGGTGGGGAAGAATCAAAACAAATCGTTGGGAGATTTATCTGAACCAGTAAGAATCTAGAGAAGAATCAGAATAAACCGTTGAGATATTTATCTGAACCAGTAAGAATCTGGGGAATAATCAGAATAAACCGTTGAGAGATTTATCTGAACCAGTAGAGTCTGGAGAAGAATCAAAATAAACCATTGAGAGATTTATCTGAACCAGTAGAGTCTGGAGAAGAATCAGAATAAACCGTTGAGAGATTTATCTGAACCAGTAAGAATTTGGAGAAGAATCAGAATAAATCATTGAGAGATTTATCTGAACCAGTAGAGTCTGGAGAAGAATCGAAATAAACCGTTGAGAGATTTATCTGAACCAGTAGAGTTTGGAGAAGAATCAGAATAAACCGTTGAGAGATTTATCTGAACCAGTACAAATCTGGAGAAGAATCAAAATAAACCGTTGAGAGATTTATCTGAACCAGTAAGAATATGGAGAAGAATCAGAATAAATCCTTGAGAGATTTATCTGAACCAGTAGAGTCTGGAGAAGAATCAAAATAAATCATTGAGAGATTTATTTGAACCAGAGCAAACATGTCTGCGAGGAAAGAATCAAGATAAACCGTTGAGAGATTTAAATTGAACCAGCAGGAATCTGTATTTGACTTGTTGAAAATATTTGTCTGTCGGAAATTTGTTGATGATAATTTCCCGTCGATTGATTTTTTTCTGAAAAGGTGGAGAGTTAATTGTATGCAATACTATGACGTATGCAATGCATGGTATGCTGTTGTTTTCTCAAAATAAATGAGATTGCATTGTATGTACTTGTGTTGTCAATGCTATGATGTATGAATGCAAATGCATGGACATATTAATTGTTCTGCCATAGTGTTGCTGGAGTCGGGGAAAATAAATCCCTGGGTATTGCTGGGAACGCGGAATGTGAGTCTCCACATTTTGAAATTGATGTGCTGATCGATGAATTTCCATTTTTTATAGAAATGAACTATGTTGTGGAGGGGAAACGCCATGTATTACTCGTGGACTTCGTGAAATCCTGTTGGGGAAACCTGAGAAGTCGGGCATCCTTCGTTGGGGAATATTTGGAGTGGTAGATGAAGGTTTTTGCTCTGTCAGGGATATGAGAACGCTTGATATCACTAGGCTGCACATTGGAAATACGTCAACGATTCCGTAGTAGGATGTCTTTGCTTCCGCTCTTGCTGGAGAAGGTACTTGCGGAGATTTTGTGGAATGGCCTATAGATATTATCCTATTTCTTAAAGCCATTAGTAATTGTCTTTTCTTTTTCTGTTCATTTGTAAATAGTAATCACGTTCAAATGCATATGTTCAAAAATAAATCATTGGACGTTTTTGTAAACAACACACAAAAGTAAAGAAAAACAGATAGTTTTGCACTTTCAAAAGGGATATATTTGTATTAACTTGAATAAGTCTTCTTTTTTGTACAACGAGACGAACATTCTAGTAAGAGAATGTCGTCGTAAAAAAGATGAAAATTGATACAAAGAAAAGATAACTATGTGAAATAATCCCATGGGGTTCCCATTCTGCTATAGTTTTCGTGCCTCTGAGTGTCTTGTCTACTTGTCGCCTCGGCGAAGCTGATTGGATTGATTAGAACCGTTTGAGATGGTTGGTCAACGTTGAAGATTGTCTGCAAGATGATCCAACGGGACATAGTCACACGCTTTAAATCCCTAACTTTTTCCTGGACCGCCCTTTCAGGTTTTTTTGATCTACCGGGATACCCTTTTTTGCCCAAGCCGCCCTTTCATGTTTTCAGCTTGTCAGGTGTACAGATTGTTTTGTATTTTATCCCTAATTTTTGCCCGAACCTTTTGGTTCACCGGGATGCCTTAATTTTTTGCCTAGGTCAGTCGACCTAGCGGTTCCTTGTTTATGCGTAGTATCTTTTAACTATGTCTGTATTTACAGGGTGTGGAAGGTCGTCGCCATCCATAGTGGTCAAGATCATTGCTCCACCAGATAATATGTTTTTGATCACAAACGGTCCTTCATATGTAGGAGTCCATTTTCCCCTGGGATCACCTTGTGGCAATATGATACATTTGATTACCAAGTCACCAACCTGATATACCCGACGTTTGACCTTTTTGTTAAAGTCTTTGATCATGCATTTTTGGTACATCTGACCATGACAGATAGCTGCAAGCCTCTTCTCATCAATCAATTTCAACTGGTCGAGTCGAGTCTGAATCCAATCTTCTTCGTTCAGCCCAACATCCTTCATAATCCTTAGAGAGGGGATTTGGACCTCAATAGGTAAGACAACCTCTATGCCGTATACCAGAGAATAGGGTGTTGCCTCAGTTGATGTACGAGCTATGGTACGATACCCGTGGAGAGCGAATGGTAGCATCTCATGCTAGTATTTGTATGTGACTGTCATTTTCTGTATGATCTTCATAATGTTTTTGTTAGCAGCTTTTACAACGCCATTCATCTTTGGCCGGTAAGGGGAAGAATTATGATGCTGGATCTTGAATTGCTCGTACAAGGCGGTGATCATAGTGTTGTTTAGATTCGTACCATTATCAGTGAGGATTCTCTCTGGGATACCGTACCGACAAATGAGATTCTGTTTGATGAACCGGGCGGCAACATTATTAGTAACGGAAGCGAAGGGAGATGCCTCAACCCACTTTGTAAAATAGTCGATGGCCACTAAGATGAAGCGGTGTCCATTGGAGGCCGTTGGCTTGATTTCCCCAATCATATCGATTCCCCACATAGCAAAGGGCCAAGGAGCCGTCAAGACATTTAGAGGAACCGGAGGGACGTGTACTTTATCAGCATAAATCTGACATTTATGGCAAGTCCAGGAGTGTTGATAGCAATCTATCTCCATGGTAGACCAATAATAGCCCTCCCGTAGGATTTTCTTTTCCATCGTATGCCCACTGGAATGGGTGCCAAAGGTGCCTTCATGTAATTTCAGCCATGATCCTTTCAGCTTCGACTTTGTCTATGCACCAAAGTAATACAGAGTCATGATTGCGTTTGTACAAAATGTCGTTACTAAGGAAGAACTTAACCGAGAATCTTCTTAAGAATTTCTTGTTATTAACTGAAGCTCCTTCTGGATATTCCTGAGACTCGAGATACCTCTTAACTTCATGGAAGCATGGTTGGTCCACTACTTCTTCAGTACCGATCTCGTGACAGTAGGCTGGTTCATCCATCTGATCAATGGTGATCTGAGGAGCCTCGTTATCCCAATTAAGTTTAAACATAGATGACATTGTAGCTAGTGCATCTGCTAGCTGATTTTCTTCTCGCGGGAAATGCTCAAAGGTAATCTTCTCAAAATATGGCAGCAATGTCAAAACATGTTCTTTCTAAGGGATAAGGTTAGGGTGTTTAGTGTCCCATATTCTGCCATGTTGTTTGTACAATCGAAGCAGAGTCCTGCGGTAAAGGGAGTATGACACCCTTCAGGAGATACGAGTACAACACCAATGCCATTACCAAGTGCGTTGGATTCCCCATCGAAAAACAGAATCCATCGGGATCCTTGTTCATGTCCGTCATATGGTCTGATCTCTTCACAATTGTTTACTGTCATGATGTCCTCATCTTGGAATTTGAATTTCATGGATTGATAGTCTTCCACAGCTTGGTGAGCAAGGTGATCAGCCAGTACACTGCCCTTTATTGCTTTCTGGGTAGTATATTGTATGTCATATTCCTTCAGGATCATCTGCCATCTTTCTATTCTCCCAGAGAGAGCAGGCTTCTCGAAGATGTATTTTATTGGATCCATTTTAGATATCAACAAGGTAGTATGGGTCAACATATACTGTCTTAGCCGGCGAGTAACCCATTCCAGAGCGCAACAAGTTTTCTCGAGCAGTGAATATCTTGTTTCACAGTTGGTAAACTTTTTGCTCAGGTAATAAATAGCATGCTCTTTTCGGCCAGACTCGTCATGCTGTCCCAGCACACACCCCATTGAGTTTTCTAAAACAGTCAGATACAAGATCAATGGTCTTCTCTCGACGGGTGGTAACAACACAGGAGGATCTTGTAAGTATTCTTTGATTTTGTCAAAAGCAATTTGGCATTCTTCATTCCATTTGACTACTTGATCTTTCCTAAATAATTTGAAGATTGGTTCACAAGTAGCTGTCAGGTGAGAAATGAATTTGGCAATGTAATTCAAACGTCTCAAAAACCCCCTGACTTCCTTCTCAGTACGAGGAGAAGGAGTCTCTTATATTGCTTTAACTTTGGAAGGATCAACCTCGATACCTTTGTTGCTGACAACAAAGCCTAGGAGCTTACCAGACCGTACCCCGAAAGTGCATTTATTTGGGTTCAACCTCAGCTTGTATTTCTTCAGCCTCTCAAACAGCTTCTGTAAATGATCGAGATGCTCTTCTTCCGTTTGAGATCTGGCTATCATATCATCCATGTAGAACTCTATTTCATGATGTATCATGTCGTGAAACAGAGCTACCATGGCACACTGATAGGTTTCCCCAGCATTCTTCAGTCCGAATGGCATGACCTTATAGAAGAATGTGCCCCACTGTGTAACAAAGGTTGTTTTCTCCATATCCTCAGGTGCCATTTTGATTTGGTTGTAGCCTGAGAAACCGTCCATGAAGGAAAACACTTTGTGTTGTGCCATATTATCAACCAGAATATCAATGTGGGGTAGAGGGAAGTCATCCTTGAGGCTTGCCCTATTCAAATCTATGTAGTCCACACACATTCTCACTTTGCCATATTTCTTAGGCACGGGAACAACATTGGCAACCCATTGGGGATAAGAGGTGACATCCAAGAATCCAGCATTGAATTGCTTCATGACTTCCGCTTTAATTTTTTCTGATATATCAGGCATCATGCGGTGAACCTTTTGCTTTACTGGAGAACAATCCTCTCTTGTAGGCATACAATGTACCACAATGTCTGTATCAAGCCCCGACATGTCTTCATATGACCAGGAAAAGACCTCAACATAATCATGCAGCAACTGAATCAGACGCTTTTTGACACTGGGTTCCAGATTGGCACCCACCTTGACTTCTTTCTTGTCCTCTTCAGTACCTAAGTTAACTGTTTCCACCGGCTCTTCGTGAGACTGGATGGTCCTTTATTCCTGTTGCAACAACCTAGCCAATTCCCCTGGTACCTCACAATCTTCCTCACCTTCGTCTTTGGCTTGGTAGATCGGATTTTCAAAGTCACAATAGGCCATAGCAGAACCGTTACCCATGGGATCCTGAGTGGATGTAGATCTGCATTTTAATATGTGAGTGTGTGTAAGAGCATAGCTACCTTTGAAAGAAATAAAATGTAATAAAGAAAGACAGAGAACACAAAATTTATATGCAAAAACGTCCATGATTCATTAATGACATATGAGAATGAAGTGACAACCCTCACAAATGGACCGTTGTGCCTCGAGTAAGACACAAGGTTTTAAAAAGTCTGAATTGTTTAAATATTACAAGCTTGAAAACATTAAAAGACAATTGCTCTTAAATAAAAGTAATAGGAATTAAATCCTTGTCCTCCCAATTGTTGAGCCCTCCGCTGATGGTTGGAAAAATCCACTCGTCCATATCACAACTGCCATCACCGTCTTCTACTGCATTGACCCCTTAATTGCTAATACGCAAAGGTGGTCCCCCGGTGCGAGAATGTCGAACATCTCTTTGGGCCTATGTAGTGAATCCCAAACCAAATTTGTCGGACTTGTATGGAATATCCGGGGAGTTAACCCCAGATGGTACACCTACCTTCTTTAACTACTGCTCTAGCATCTTTCAAAGATGCCATCTTCAGTGGAGGTCTGATAATCTTTGGGACTTTAGGAGTAGACCTGGTTGCCGCGACTGTTTCTGGAACCTCCTCAAAGTTCTGACACAGAGTCTCAATGAATTCACCATCCATTTCAACATACCTGAAAGAGTTCAGGTGGCTAACCATATACTCCTCCTCCCCGTGAACTATGACAATTTTTCCTTTGATCGGGTATTTTAGCATCTGATGCAAGGTAGAAGTGACGGCACCAACACCATGGATCCAGGGTCGACCTAATAAACAGGAGTAAGACGGGCGGATGTCCATTACATAGAAAGTTGAATCAAAAGTATGAGTTCCGACTTTTATGGGGATATTAACTTCTCAGTGCACTGTCCTCTTAGAACCATGAAAGGCCCTTACTATGATGTTGCTAGGCTTTAAGGTGAATCCCTTGCAGTCCAGTCGATCGAGAGCATTTTTGGGCAAGACATTCAAAGATGAGCTGGTATCCACCAGAACATGGGCAAGCGTGGTGCCCTTGCATTCAATGGAAACATGCAAGGCATCGTTGTGCTTCCTTCCCTTGGAAGTTAAATCAGCGTCGGAAAAGCCCAACTCGTTATCAGTAGTTAGACTGGCCACACAATTCTCAAATTGGTCGATGGAGGTCTCTTGGGGTACGTGGGCGGTCTTGAGAAACTTTACCAAGGCTTTGGCATGGGCCTCAGAACACAAAAGTAAGGACAACAATGATATCTTCGAGGGGGTCTGCCTCAACTGTTCTACATTGTTGTAGTCACTTTTCTTGATTATCTTCAGTATTTCTTCTATTTCCTTTTTAGAAGCTTCAATGATGATCTTGGGACGCTCTCCCGCTTGGACAGGCTCATTCAAGACCTATTTGCCCCTTGTCTCGGTAGCAGGGATAACATTAGGAGTATCACTGAGAGTGTTGGTAGGAGTGGTAGTGGGAATGATCACAGGAGTATCAACGGTCTTTGGAGAAATCTCGGGTGATAAGACTCTTCCACTTCGTGTTATCTTACTGGTCCCAGTGATATTATCAATGTCAGGATCAACATCTCTCGCAACTTCGTCTTTGACAGCCAACTGATCTTGCTTGACGCCATAGTAATAGGCGTCATCCTCATAGTCCCAAGGAAGAGCTTTATCTGAAGAGTATAATGTTAGTCTTGGCATAGTGATGATTAGAGGTGCATACCTTGGAACAAATGTAATCCTGATAGGTATTTTGGTGGAGACCCCGGGAGGATTGTTGGAAATAGTGATTATCGAGACATCTTGATAAGAAGTTTTGATAAGAGGAATCTTTTCAAACAAGATTTCTTTGCTAGTCATCAGGAGCTGAACGCCTATCTTTAGTAACAAACAACCATTTGGTAGAGACTTGCATGAGTGACAATTCTTATCACAGCTTGGGAACAGGCCGACTTGCAACAGATTCTATTTAATGGTCAACAAAGGAGTAGTTAAGTCATTCACGGAGGAGATGAAACGATCATCATCAATGGCGTTGACACCCTAACCATGTTTGGGCATTGGCGCCGTTATTACATTAGGCGTTTCTGGGGGATCAAACTCAATCTCCTTCGCATCGATAAGGTCTTGTACCTTATTCTTCAAGGCCCAACAGTCGTTTGTATCATGCCCCGGGCTTTCAGAATGATAGGCACATCGAGCGTTCGGGTTATAGCGAGGAGAAACAGTGTTGGGGTTCTTGGGAGCTTCTTTTAAAGTTGCCAGATTGGTCTTCAAAAGGTGTGGCAAAACTTGAGACATGGTCATGTTGATCCGGGCAAATCGTCTCATGGGTGCTTCTGGCTTGCGCTGATAATTTCGCTGTTGATTTGGCACAGGATTAGAAATCATAATAGCCCCTACCGCCGGGCGGCGTTCAGTTTTGTTTTGATTCCTATGGTCATATGCAGCACTGACCTCCTTCTTTCCAACAAAGGGTTTCTTCATCATGCTCGAGGATGCATCTCTTAGAATTTTTCCACTTTTTATACCGGCTTCGACCCGCTCACCAGTCATAATTAATTCAGTAAATCCAGCCGAGGAACTTCCGATCAGGTGATTGAAGAATGGACCCGATAAGGTGCCTAGGAACATATCCACCAATTCTATGTCAGATAAAGGGGGTTGAACTCTTCCTGTGAGATCCCTCCTTTTTTGGGCATAGGTTTTGAAACCTTCCCCCACACCCATAGACATGCCTTGCAATTGCGTCTGAGTTGGAGCTAAATCAGCATTATACTGGTATTGTTTATAAAAGGCAGCAGCCAAATCTTCCCAATTGCGAATATTGGTCCCTTCCAACTGATAGAACCAATCCAACTGCGTCCTTGACAAGCTCTCTTGGAAAAATGCACACATAGATTCTTATCAGCCGTATGGGGTTGAATCTTTCTGACGTATGACCTAATGTAGCTTCAGGCAAGAGACACCATCATATTTAGCGAAGGCGGGGACCTTGAATTTCTGTGGGATAAAAACCCCTGAGACAAGTCCTAACTCTTCAAAATCTAATCCGGGTACCTTCTGGACCTCCATAGCATTCAAACAATCCTCTAACCCTTTGTATTTATTATCAGTAGGAGGATACTGTTCCTCAGAGTAATCAGGTTCTTCCTCTTCTTCGGATGCTGGGTTGTTGTTCACTTCTTTGGTCCTGTCTTCTTGATTATCTCCTTCACCCGATGATGTTGCAAAGTCCAAAGTCCGTGTGGCTTGTCCTTTGAACCTTCTTCCCATGATCACAACACCGATTGGTTTCTTCGCTTTCTTCTTCTTCTCTTTGGCCAGTAGAGTCTTCAACTCCTCTTGTCCTTTTTTCAGAGTCAAGAGCATCTGTTGAAACTGGATGTTCTGCGCCTGAAGATCCTTCACTGTCTGTTCAATATCCATCTCACTGAAATAAACAGTAGAAGGATAAGGAGATCTGTTGTAAGAAACTTGTATGATGCTATGATGAATGAAGATGCAATATGCAAATGATTTCAAGGAAATTAGAGATTTAAATTTGTTCAAATAAAAAGGAACACACGTTATATTAAATCCAAGTTTGAGTACATCATGCCTCTTTGGGATTACAATGAAAGGAACAAAATACAACAAAAACTCCTAAGACAGAAAGGTCGAACACATCCTCTTTGGAGCGATATAGGCGTTCAGATTCCGCTCTTCATGAAGCAGCTTGGTGAGTTCCAGAACCTTCTTCTCACTGGCGTAAAATTTGGCTTCAAAGGTGTCTCGCTCTTCCTTAAATTGAACCCAAGCTTTCTGCAAGTCTTCGAGAGAGGTAGGCATGTTAGGATGAAGGACAATGTATGGAACGTCTCCTTCAACAACAGGCTCTATGATAACAGGGAGGATGGAAGGATAAGGCATCACGAGTCTCTGAGCATGAGCCCGTACCCACCTAAGGTAATACTCAAGAGGGATATAGTTCTTGTGTCCCAAAGTCCTACTGTCCACCTTGTTCACCATTCTCCAAGCTCGTGTAAACCTCTGGCGGTAACCTTGGTCTTCTTGGTCATAGTCGAACACCAGGCCTTGAATGAGCATCTCATGAGGGTCGTCTCTTCGGGCATACCCAAACTGTCGAAGAGCTAAGCAGGGATTGTAGGTAATACCTCCCCTAATACCAAGCAAAGGGACTTTAGTGAATTCCCCACATCAGTCAATGATAGAGACGTCTTCCAAGGATCTTGAACACCAATGGATGTCAGAATGGGTGAGGGACATCATCCTTTGAGACCATGTCAGTCTTTGGTCATTCTTCAATGCTGATTTAGGTAGGTGTAAAGTGAATCACTTAGCGAGTAAGGGGATACAACACAAGAGAGTACCTCTTTTCTTCATGGTGCGGGTATGAAGGCAATGCAAGATGTCTCCTAGTAAGGTAGGTATGGGATTGCGAGAGAGAAAAACTTTGATGGCATTGACATCTATGAATTGATCCGGGTTGGGGAACATAACCAAACCATAAATGAGAAGATCCAGGACGTCTTCAAAAGCATGGAAATCCATGTCGTCCCAGAATGAACGAGCCTTCTCCAATAGAAATTTGGCTAGGAAGCCTTTAACCCCACTTCTTGTCTCCCAATTGGCTATGATGTTGGCTCTCTTCATATGCAAAGCTTCGGCAATGACTTCAGGTTTTGGAATCCCTTCTAGACCGGTGAATGGTATCTGATCAAGCACGGGCATCCCTAAGAGTAGAGAAAACTCTTACAGTGTAGGTACCAACTGATAGTCCGGGAAAGTGAAACAATGATGTACGGGATCAAAGAATTGGAACAATACACACATTATCTCTTCTTGGAAAGTGGATGCAGCCAAACTGAGGAGTCGACCGTATTTCTTGGTAAAAGGAGAATCCCCGGGAACTCTTGAGGCTAACTCTTGAAGCTGAGGATGTGCCTTTACAAAGCTGATTCGGATGGTGTTTCTTCGGACGAAATTCATGACCTATAAAACAAAAACAAAGATAAATTTCTAAATCCTTGAAATGGTTAGTGAGCATGCATATGATGTTTATGATGTTTATGATGTTATGTACAAGTAAATATATGCACACACAACAAAAAAGTTCCTATGTTTTAGGCTTTCATGGAGTTTTATAGGTAAGTACCCTCTTGAAGTTTAGTTGGCTCAACCTGTCTTAGTAATAGTGATCGGGTTCTAAAGGATCTCAATATCACCGACCTTTCTCTTAGGCATTGTCTCAGCACAAACAATCTTTTCTTGCGACCGAGATATCCCAAAAGTCTAGTCTCAATGAGTGTAGTATCGAGTATCAACCAATTTTCAGCTCTACACCGAAATCAATTATCTCACTACGTCCTAATGGCCAAGTTTGTTCAATTAGGGTTCTAAAGTCAGTTAGTGCTTCATGACGCCACTCAGCGGCCCCATATTCTCCTCGATTCACCACGAGGGATACCGGTACCCACAAATGCATCACACTAACATAGCCATTGTTTCAACCATATCGGTCTACACCGTACAGTTTCCACAATCTATTGCTATTTACCTAAAGAGGTGTCCTAGATCCGGGTGAAGGATCAAAGCAAGCCCAATACAAGGAAAAAAATATAAGCATGCAAAGAAACAAATAAAAAGTGATCTAACCCTAAGGTAACCCCGCTTTTAGAATTATTCCCCAGCAGAGTCCCCAGTTCTGTGATACAGTGGGAGAATTGACTTGGGTGTTTTGCATTTTGATCGCATTTGTGCAGATAGCAAGAGTCGCCACCGACTTTTCTTTTATCCAAAAGGAAAGGTAAAAAAGCACAGGAAAAACCTTTCGATATTATTTCTCGGGTTCGGGGGGTAGATTATGAAGAGGGAAGGTATTAGCACCCTTTTCATCCGTAGTTATCTACGGGCTCTTAGTTACTCGCTAGATCACTTACTTTTACTTTGACAATGTGCTTGTGGTGTGGGCTTTGAAAGTATTTTGAAAATATCTTTGTAATGGTTCTCGTTTCTGTAAGAACGCATACAAAGTGTTGTTTCGAAAAATAGTTCAAAGATGTGTTTGTGGAATGTGTTTTTGAAAGTGGTTTTGAAAAGATGTTTTGCAATGGTTCTCATATCTATAAGAATGTATACAAAATGTTTTATCTTTTGAAAATGTTTTGAGATGAAAATGTCGGTATAAAAATGTTTTTGTCGTGAGCAAGTGAGTAACTAGGAGCGAATCTACCTACTCGAAAAGATATTAAGTGTTCTTTTCTTCCTCCTTTTGACGTTTCTATCTTACCATTGATTTGGTAAGAAGCCCCATCGTTGGATGTGAAGGGACAGGCGTGGGTCAATCGTACAATCATCGAAGGCAACTTATGAGATGCTTTAGCAATTTTTCGTAAGGGACTATATCATTTTATCAAAGGCAACATCGAGGGACGTCGAGGGACTACGATCTTTTAGCGAAGGGTCTTTGCTAAAGCATCCCATATTCGAGGGACATGACTGTGTTTCCGAGGCAACGAGCGAGGTTACCCTAGGGGTGCGCGTGTGAAAAAGTGTGTTTGAATCAAGTTATTATTTTTTCTTTGATTAGGGTTATCTAGCGATTGATTTTAAATCTTGCCATACACGCCTAATTACTATACAGTATAAGGAAAACAGTAAATTGCGAAAATTAAAATTCTACGCTATTACAGAGCTTTCGGGAATGGGGGTACAAATTTACAAATGGGGATGGATCGAATAGACAATGTGATTAAAAATTTAAATAAACAATCAATACAACCCAATCGAATTAAAAATCAACAAATATTTAAACAAGCACAATCTATAAAATTAACTAGCAAAAACAAATTACACTATAATATTTTTGGTATTTTTTTATCATGAAGAATTTAAACAAAATAATTTAAAACTAAATAAAAAGTTAATTAATAAAATTATTCACAAAAATCCCTAACTAAACTAATTAAGAGAATTTAACTAATTTAAAACTATATTTAATTCAATTGATTTTTAAAATCTAAGCAAAATTGATATTTTAAAAAATCTAATGACATGTTTTTGTATTTTATTATTTTTGTCTAATTAAAATTAAACTAAACTAAAAAAAAACTTAATTAAATAAATCTATGTTAATCAAAATAAGTAAAAATAACATGAGTAAAATGAAGGGGTAAAACCAAAAATGGGGGTGTGAGGTAGCAAGGGCGCTAGGCCCAACAACTTATTTTTTGTCCAAAACAAAACTTTAAAACAGTAAAATGAAGTTAATGAGAAACATAAAATAAGGAAAATGAGAAAAAACACCCCAGGGAGTCTCGAACCCGGGTCTCTTTGGTTGTTAGTGGTGTGCTTTGCCAACTGAACTATGTTTTTTATTCGTTATTATTATGATTCCATTGAATACATAAAGGAAAACGGTAATTGGATTGGGCCAAAAGGCCCAAAGGCTGACCCGGTTTGGATGAAGGGAACAAAGAAAATATTCAAACCCTAAAAAACGATTGAGAGGCACCGTTGTTGGTCTTTTGCAACATTGGGAAGAGAAGACAAAAATAATTATTAATGATAAACTCATCTTTCTATGTTGTACCGAGAAAACAAAAACAAACACTCTCTAAATCAAACACATCTTCCTCTTCTGTTTTCTTTTCATATTTTTTATATTCAATCTCCATATCTCTTAGATCTGACAAGCAAACAAAGAAAATGGTAAAAAGAGAAGAAAAATGGAATGGGATGAGTACCTCCGTGGTCGGCGACAAAAGTTGGATCTCTGGATGCACTGTTCACGTCGACGGAATCTACTGGATCCGCGGTGGCGGAAAGAGCTAGTGCGCGTAGAGTTTCACGGGGAGTGTCCGTTTCCGGCGGAATAGGATGTGTGTGAGTTGAATCCTGCGGTGGTTATACTCGCGGCGGTGATTGCAGATGGCTTCCATGGTTGGTTGTTGATGTTATTTTGATTGCAGTGTTGTTGTTGTTGCAGTTTTGATGATGTTGGAGATAATGGCAGTGAGCATGGGGGACAGGGAAGTTCTTTTTCTGTTTCTCTGTATTTTCTATTTTTTGTATAAGATTTTTTTCGTTTTTTCTGAAGGGTTTGGTTCAAGAAAATGATGATAAGAAAAGTAGGGCCTTTGATGCTTTGCCTTAATTTTTGTTGAATGGAAATGTTGATGTTGTTATTTTCGGATTTTGGTTGGTTACTAAAATGTTCTATTCTTTTTTTCTGATAGACAAATTCGATCTGCCCCTTGTTATGTGTAATCTATTTCTCTCATAACAGTCTGAGAATGAACTTTGGGGGGGGGGGGGGGGACTCTTTTCTGATATGCTGACTTTTGGCCTTTTGAGTGCAGTTTCATATTTGCTATTTGTGTGTAAAACTTGGACTATCAATAGCAGGTTTGACACAACTGATTTTGGCATATAGCAGGATTTTGGACTGTATTGGTTTGTGGTGATATCTCTTTCATCTTTCCTCTTTCTATGAAACAAAAGCAGTTTTTGCTTTATTTTTAAACTTCTGAAGGGTTTGTGTGACTAGGAAAATGATGACATAATGAGCAAGTTACTATGCTTATGATGTATTTGTTCTGCTTTATGGGCTTGCTTGTTGCAGGTTGTGTTTGTTGCAGGCCTTTGTTTGGGCTGCTGTAATTTGCTTTTTGGTCTGTGTTTGCAGCATGCTTTTCCTGCTGTATTTATAGCAGCTGCTGCATATATTTGTTGGTTTTGGATAGCCCGCCCTTTTGCTCGAATCCTGCTGTGATATTTTGTTGCATCTACTGTAGGCTTGCCCCTATTTTTGTATTTGTCTGCTGCTGTTTGCAGCCTGTTGCTTTTGTTGCAGTTTTGGGCAGTTTGCAACCTGATTCTGCTTGTAAATTCTTTTTCCCTTTTGTGAACCAAAGAAGTAAATTTTTTTGTGATTTGCAAAAGTAGGAGATATACTATGATTAAGAACAAAAATCGTCTAGTCTGATTCCAAATACAAACTCTTATGATGAATTTGCAAAAAGAAAACTTTGAAAATTTCTTGTTTAAGCTTCATTATTTATGTGCTAATCATATCTTTTCCTTCTTTGATTTGTTTCATGTGATGGTATGGAGAAATAGCAAGGTCATTTATAATTGGAAATCATGGATAGGCTTGAAGGGAAATGATGATGTCTTGAAGGAATGGGGCTGCCATGAAGCTTGAAGAATATCTCGAAGATTTTGGGATGATTTAAACATGTTTACGACTTAGGATTAGGCTTTGGATGTAAAGTCCCTTTAACACTTGTAATTTGAAACTAATCTTGGAATCATAACTTGTAATTTGCAATTTACAATTGTAACTTGAATTTAATCTTTGAAAAAGTCTTGGTAAGTGTGATATGGTGGGAGAGAATTGACTGTTTTTTGGAATGCTGGTTTGCGTTTTGCGTTTGTTTTCGCAAAATGTCACAGTAAGCAAGAGTCGCCACCGTCTTTTATTTTATCCAACAAGGAAAGGAAAAAAGCACAGAAAAATTCCTTTTTGAGATATTTCTCGGGTTCGGGGGGTAGATTATAGAAAGGGAAGGTGTTAGCACCCTTTCTATCCGTGGTTATCCACGGGCTCTTAGGTACTTGCTCATATTGTTTTCAAAAATTTGCTTTCTTTGTGTTTATGGGTTTGAAAAAGTTTTTGTTTTGAAAGGAGTGTAAGTGCGAAAAGTTTTGTTTTATAGGAGCAAGTACTTAAGAACCATCTACCTACTCGAAAAAGGAATCAATCTGTGCTAATGTCCTTTAGACAATGCTATCCCACTATTGATGATTAGGTAGCATCGTTGTTGGAGTTTTAAGGGTCAATTCGATTAAGGGACGTGCGGTCACTAAAGCAATGTTAGGACGCCTTAGCGGTAACCCTAATGTCTTAGATCATTTTTCCGAGGCAACCGTTTCAAGGCAACTATGATCTTTGGACAAGAGGGCGACCTCTAAAACTTCCTATACTTAATGACCACGTTCGAAGGCAACCAAGTG
This sequence comes from Vicia faba, assembly GCA_948472305.1. Taxonomy (NCBI): domain Eukaryota; kingdom Viridiplantae; phylum Streptophyta; class Magnoliopsida; order Fabales; family Fabaceae; genus Vicia; species Vicia faba. The sequence goes on from OX451738.1 coordinate 362,624,204, forward strand.
AGGTGTACCCTAAGAGCGCGCATGTGCAAGTGTGTTATTTTCAGTTAATTTGTCTTTGTACATGTCAATGGTTATCTATGTTGATTTTAGGTTAAACATTCGATCTTGTCATACATTCCCTATTACCAAACACCTAACAATTTATAAGTTGCGGAAATTAAATTGCGGAAATTAAAACCAACTATTACAAGGCGTCGGGTATTTACATCGCCAAAAACAACCCTTGAAATTAAAATGCGGAAAATAAATAAAGCGATAAAAGTATTTAAAGTCCTATTAAACTATTACATTCCAAGAAACAGATACAATAAATGGATCGCGTGCGGGAAATTAAATCGGGCGCATTCTAGGGTTTTGTCCCTTTGTTTATTAAAGAAAAGTTTTTTTTTTTGGTTTATTTTGAATTTATGGAAGAAATTAAATTAATTTAATTATTAAATTAATAAACAAATTAATTAATTAATGAAAATAATATTTTTGGATTTTTGATATTTAAAGAAATAAAAATAATTTAATCAAAGTTAATGAAAACCTAATTGTCTAAATTAACTTTAATTATTGCAAAAAAGGATATTAAAGTTATTCCTAATTAAACTAAATTAATTAAATTTATATTTATTAACAAAAATGCTGAAATTAATTTAAATGAGAAAATATTTTTTGGTTTTTAATTTAATTAAGAAAAAAGTTTAGTTGGTTAGTTAATATAAAAATAATAACAATAATTAATTAAATAGAAATAATAAAAATAGAGAGAGTTTAGGGTTTGGGCCTGATTAGGGGGTTTATTCAGCAATTTCCAAGGCCCATTTGTGCAAGCCTGTATTGACTTTCCTGATTCTCTATGCGTTGGTTGACTAGGGCATATGGTGGACATCACATCTGGACCACCAGATCTGGCTTGGGGCCATCTGGCAAGTATCTGAGTGAGGGAGTATGATGAACCACGCGCTTGGTTTTGTACTGAATAACCTGAAGAAAAATATTAACAAATGCATGGGGGACCTGGGATTTGAACCCAGGTCCTGTGAATCATTGTACGCACGCCTCTACCACTGCACCACTATGCTTTAGTTGTTATGATATTGGATAATAATAATAATATGGAAAAACAAATAAAATGCCAGAAAATATAAAAAAAAACACGCGCCAAGTTTGAATCCACCATTGGGAGAGGGCCACGTCTTCATCTTCTTCATTTGACCCTGGATATTTACCTGCAGATTTATATCCGCAGCTAAATTCGCATGTGCATCCTAAAATCTATTCTAGGCCATAGAAATTGATTCCAAGACCATAGTCATACTCGTCTCTCTCCCCTGGTTACATCCATGTCCATCAATTCCACTGATTTGCCTGAAAACGAAATGCCCAAAATACAAGCTACAAAACCCTAGGTTCGGCTATGGGTTTACAGGCCATATAAACGCAATCAAATAATGCCAAAAGTCCAGAAATTGCACAAGCATCATGAATATGTCAACGATTTGTCAAAAATATGCAAGAACATGAGGTTACGATTTCGAATACATGGCGGTTTTTTGAGAGACTTACAGCGCGATTGAGAGGATGTGAGGGTTTGCTTTTGATTACAGGAGGTTTAGTGGACACCCATCAATGGATTGGTGTTGAGATTTTCCCCTGAATTTGCCTCTATGCACGATTTCAGTTTCACACTTTTTGGTCAATTTTCAAGTTTTGCTTTTTATGTTCTTGCAGCCTCTAGCCCTTGAATTCGTGTCCTTTGCCTTGTATATGTAATGTGCAATGCATTAGGTCAACAAATGTGGGCTGAATCCTTGTGCATCAATGCTTGGAGATTTGATTTGATCCTCCATTGATAACTTTCCAATTTTGCCAAAAATCCAATCTTTTTGCACATGGAAGGTATGATACGAATTTGATTCACTTGATGATGACGATTAGGTCCTGAAATAGCCAAAAAGAGATCAAATAATCAATGTTTGGATTTTATTTGATTTAAATTGATTTAAAATGAAATAATTCATTAAAAAATCAAATTAAATAAAAAAATTGATAAATGGTCACAAGGATGAAGCTAGGAAACGTGTGGAGTGTGACAAGATCAAATCAAGTGGAAAAGAATGGGCCCATTTGACAAAATTTGAAGTTTTGGGGATAGTTGACTTTTGGCAATTTTGCAAAAATGCCCAACTTCAACAATGCATAACTTCTTCAATTTTGAACTTTTGGAAGTGTTCTTGGACTTTTTAGAAATCTTGATATGTCCTCTAACCAAACCTTTTGTTATCATCTCATTTTAATATTCTATGCTCAAGTTATAAGCTTTGGCAAAAAATGTGTTTTTGTTGACTTTCAAAAATGACCTATAATGTCCAAATTTGTAACTTCTTGTGAGTGAATTTTCTGATCTTGGGGTATGAATATGGATTGTAGGAAATTTAATCCTCTTCAAAATGAGATTTGGATGGGTCATTTCTCATAAAGTATGAGAAAGTTATGCTTGGTCAAAGTTGAGTTGACTTTTCCTATAAAACCCTAATTTAGCAACTTTTGAGTCTTGATGAATTTTGAGCAATCCCTGATGAATCATGATCAACCCTTGATAAAATGATTAAATATCCTTCAAAATTAGAATGTTGACAAAAAATCTTGAAGTTTGACTGTTTATAGGTCACAGTTGACTTTTGCCCTAGCACAGTCAATTTTTGGACCCTTTGAGCAATTGACTGAGCAAACTTCCTCTACAAGGCTTGAAATTTGACATGGATGAACTTGAGAACATATTAGGACATTGGGGAGCACTTGATTTCATTTGGATGCAAGGACCTTGATGCAACACAAAACCCTAATTTGAGGTTGACTGCCTTAGGAGATAGCTTGACTGTCCAACTCTTGAGCAATCTTGAGCAACTTGGAGATTTTTCTTGCAATGTCTTGGGAAATATGAGAGGGAAAATTTTGGGGTACAATAGTAAGCATTTGTATGAAACAAAATAATTCCCTTGTAGTTTCCTTTCTAAACTTAAAAAAGTTTCCTCCATTTCGAATCTTGAATTAAAGACAAATTCAAAATAAATGAATTATGCCTTGTATGCTTGAGCTGAATTGAAATCAAAGGAATTATTTGAATGGATCCTCAAATATCTTTCACTAAAACTCTAAGTCACATCTTTAATTCATAGTAACTTGTAATGCAGGTCAATGGTACTTGAGTGAACAAATAGTGTCTTAAGAAAACTCGACCAAAATCCAATGTAACCTAATAAACACCAATGCTCAAACACCAATGACTTAAAGTCAGCGACAAACAAACAAGGAATCCCCGATCTCAACATAAGAATCAAATATCTTTGAGAAAATAAATATGGCAGGTGCTGAAATTAGAAGTTAAAAACATTCTAATCAAGGAAATGATCTATGACAATTTGATAACTCCCAGGGTCTTCTAAGCACAATTTTCCTTTGATTCTTGAAGAGAACTTGTTGATGACATCACTTAGGACAATGTGCAAAAATAATCGTCTCAAGGTTTTGTAATTTGAAGAAATAACAATCAGACGACCGTTATTTGAAATTAGGTCAAAATTCAAGATGCGACTTCTAACGCATTCGAATTTTGGTGATCTTCTACGCGTAATCAGCTCTTGATTTGTGAAGAGAAATTTGAGGTGGCATCAAGGAGAATCATACGCGAGGAAAACCTCTCAAAAATATTGAATAATGAAGAAGTTACGACCATTTGAATTTGTTCTCGCAAAAGGGCGATTTTCAAGTCAATGTAGTCGTTTTTAGTTATCTGGACCATTGATTGAGCAAACTTGCACTGCGAGGTTTGAAAACTGACTTAAACAACCTTGAGGAGATATGAAGACCTATAAAGACCAATTGAAACCTTGAAGACTCCATTTTCTTTGAGAAATGCAAAGCCCTAATTGTTGATTTACTGCTTAGGGAGAGAATCTGTCTGATCAACTTTTGAGCCAAATTGAGTATTCGTGAAACCTTAGGATAGTATCTTGAATGAAAAATGGGAGGGAAAATTTTGGGGTACAACACGGTGGATACTGTTCATCAAAGTAATCTTCGTCCTCAGAATCTTGATCATTTGTACCCCCAACACGGGTGCTCCTTATGTCTTCATTATGATTTTCATCCTCCTCAGATGACTCTTCAACCACTTGTACTTGACGGATATGGCCTTTAAACCTTTTCCCCATGTTGATCAGTGCTATCTTCTTGGTCTTCTTTTTTGCCACCAGTAATGACATTAGCTCTTGCTGTCCCTTGGCCAGGGTCAACATGGTTTCTTGGAATTGGGAGTTCTGTTTCTACAAGTCTTTCACGGTTTTCTCGATATCCATCTTACTGAAATAAACAGTAGAAGGATGAGGAAACTTGTGCTTGAAAACCTGCTTATGTCATGATGCATGAAATGCATATGCAAATGATTTCAAGGACTTTTAAGATTTAAATTTGTTTAGGCAAAGAGAAAACAAACATTAATTGCATTAATAAGCTCAAACGGTTACAAAAATGCCTCTTGGGCTTAAAATGGAGTAAATAAAGATAATACAAAATAAACTCCTAAAACAAAAAGGGATCAAGCTTCCCATGAGTGCATCCTCTTCGGTGCAATGTAGGCATACAAACTCCGCTCTTCATGAAGTTGCCTCGTGAGCTCCAAAACCTTCTTCTTGTTTGCGTAGAACTGGGTTTTAAAGGTGTCTCGCTCCCCTTTGAGTTAAATCCAAGATCTTTGCAACTCCTCGAGAGTAGTCGGTATGCCAGGATAGAAAATAGTGTAAGGAACATCTCCCTCGGTAATAGGCTCCATGATGACAGGTAGAATGGCCTCATAAGGCATCATGAGGTTTTGAGCACAAGCTCGCACCCACTTGAGATAGGGATCCAAGGAAATGAAGTTCTTATACCCCAATGTCTTGATATCAACTTTGTTCACCATGCCCCAAGCTCATATCAATCTCTGACGATAACCTTGGACACCGTTCTCATAGTCGAATACAATTTGTTGGACAAGTGTATCATGAGGACCATCACTCCTTGCATACCCAAACTATCGCAAAGCCAAACAAGGATTATAAGTGATACCCTCCTAATTCTAAGGAGAGGGACATTAGGGAACTCCCCACAATGATCAATGATGGTAACATCCTCCAAAGATTAAGGACACCAATGAATATATGAATGCATGAGGGACATCAACCTATTAGACCATCTCATGCCCTGCTCATTATTCAAAACAGATCGAGGCAGGTGAGAAATAAACCACCTAGCCAATAAAGGAGTGCAACACATAAGGGTCCCTCTTCTCTTCATGGTGCGAGTATGAAGAGAGTGCAAAATGTCTCCAAGTAAGGTAGGCACCGGATTGCGAGATAGAAAAACCTTGACTGCACTCACATCTATGAGTTGGTATGGGTTATGAAATAGAATGGTCCAATATATGAGAAGAGCCAACACTTCTTCAAAGGCTTGTAAATCCAGAGTATCCCAAAAATATTGAGCCTTCTAAAATAAAAACTTGGCTAGAAATCCTTTGACACCACTTCTTGTTTCCTAATTGGCCATAATGTCGGACCGTTGCAAATGTAGAGCTCGAGCAATCTCCTCAGGTTTTGGGTATCTTTCAATACCGTTGAAGGGTAATTGATCATGAATAGGAATTCCCAAGAGTTGAGAGAATTCTTCCATTGTGGGCACAAGTTGGTAATTAGGAAAAGTAAAGCAATAATGTAAAGGATTAAAGAATTGAAAGAGCACTTTCATCATGTCTTCATCAAGACTTTAGGTAACCATATCAATAAGTCGACCATGTCTTTTGGTAAATGGAGAATTCTCAAGAACCCTTGACGCCAATTCTTTGAGTTGAGGAGGTACTCTTACGAGATTGACTTGGATAGTATCCGGCGAGTGAAAGACATGTCCTACAAAGCTAAACAAAGATAAATCTTTAGGTCCTTGAAATGGTTAGTGAAAATGCCATGGTATGATGTCATGATGTTATGTGCAAATAAACATATACACACAAAACAAACAAGTCCTTAGGTTTGGGCTTGCATGAGGTTCATAGGTAAGTACCCTCTTGAAACTTAGTTGGTTCAGCCTCTCCTAGAAAGTAACCGTTTTCTAGAGAATCTCAATATCACTGATCTTTCTTCATCGGACATTTTTTCAGCGCAAGCCTCTTTATTGGCGACTGAAATATCCCTAAAGTCCAATCTCAATGAGTGTATTATCGAGTATCAACCAACTTTGGACTTCACCGAAGACGGCTATCTCACTACTTCCTAATGGCCAAGTTGTTTAATTAAAGGTTCTAAGGTCAGTTAGTGCTTCATGACACCATACATCGGACCCGTGTTCTCCTTGACTGAACTCAAGGGCTACCGGTACCAACAAATATGTCACACTAATGTAGTTATCGCTTCAACCATGTTGGTATACCCCGCACAGTCCCCACGATTTATTGCTACTTACCTAATTATGTTCCCTGATCGGGTGGAGGATCAATAAAAACCCAAACAAGGACCCATAAATGTAAAGCAAACAAATAAAACAATGAAAGTATTTCAAAGGTGATCTAACTCTAAGGTAACCCCACTTTTAAGTATTCTCCCCAACAGAGTTGCCAGTTCTGTAATACGGTGGGAGAACTGACTTGGGTGTTTTGTTTTTTATTGTAATTGTTGTGGATAGCAAGAGTCACCACCGACTTTTATTTTATCCAATAAAGGAAAGGGTGAAAAGAACAGGAAAGACCTTTTTAGAATTTTCTTGAGTTCGGGGGGTAGGTTATGAAAAGGGAAGGTGTTAGCACCCATTTCACCCGTAGTTATCTACGGGCTCTTAGTTGCTTGATCACTTTGAAAATGCTTTGTTTGAAATGTGTTTGTGATTGGTGTAAGTTTGAAAATATTTTGAAAACGCCTTTGTTTTGGAAAACTTTGTAATGATTCTCGTCTCTATAAGAATGTATACAAAGTGTTGGTTTTGAAAATAGTTCAAAGAGATGTTCGTTTTTGAAGATGTTTTAGAAGTGTGAGTGTGGAGATGGTTTTAGTTTGTGAGCAAGCAACTACGAGCGTCCTACCTACTCAAAAGGTCTTTGTTCTTTTCCTCCTAATTTAGATATCGCTACCTTACCATTGATTGATAAGAAGCCCTATCTTTGGATATGAAGGGACGGGCGTGAGTCAATCGTATAGTCACAAAAGGTAACTTATGAGAAGCTTTAGAAATTTTGTAGGGACTAAGATCGTTTTACCGAAGGCAACATTGAAGAATCATCGAGGGATTATGATCTTTTTATTGAGGGTCTTTGCTAAAACATCCCATATTCGAGGGACATGACTATTTTCCGAGGCAACAAGCGAGGTTACCCTAGAGGTTCTTGTGTGAATTGTGTTTTGATTGCATGCATTTGTTGTCTTTGAGATTAGTGTTTTCTAACGGTTAATTTTATCTTGCCATACACACCCTAATTACTAACAATTATATGAAAACGATAAATTTGCGGAAATTAAAATCCTACGCTATTACATCACTTGGGGATGGGGGTACAATTTACATATGGGGATGAAGCATAAACCTAATTAAATTATTAAAACCATATTGAATAAAATAAATAGCACTATGTTGTACCACAAAATTTGCCCTCCCATATTCCTCAAGATTTGTCAAGAATAATCTTCAAATTACTCAGGATGGCTCAAGAGGTAGACAGTCAAACCATCTCCTAAGACAGCTGAAATTAGGGTTTTGGTTCTTTCAAGGAATTTGGGGTTATCAATGGTTAAACCAAGTCTCAAGAGCCTATATACATTCTCAAGCACCTACATGCCAAGTTTCAAGACTCACAATGCCAATTTGCACAGTCAAAAGCCTCATTTGACCTACAGTCAACTGCAAGGGCAAAATGGTCATTTTGCAGTCAAAAGTCATAATTTTTGGTCAACATCTTATTTTGAGTTCACAATCATCATTTGATCAAGTCTTGATCATGATTCCACAAGAATAGCTCAAAAATCATCAAGATGCAAAAGTTACTATTTTTGGACAGCAGAAAAGTCAACTGTATTTTGACAAGGGCATAACTCTTTCATGGTTTGTCAGAAAAATTCCATCCAAAGCTCATTTTGAAGAGGATGCCATTTCCTACAATCCATCTTCACACTCCAAGTTCAAGAAATGCTCTCACAAAAAGTTACCAATTTTTACATTATAGGTCAATTTCTAAAGTCAACAAATGCACACTTTGAGTCAAAGGCCATAACTTGAGGTCGGTAAATCCAAATGACATGGGACCAAAAGCATGGGTTATAGGACTTCAAGAGCTTTCCAAAATGTCCAAGAACATGGTCATATGATCAAAATTGAGCAAGTTGTGCATTGGAGAAGTTGGGAAATTTTCATGAATTTGCAAAAGTCAACTTTGCTCAAAACACCTTATTTTTGATAATGGGCCTCAAATCTCTTCTTGAAACTTCACCCATGACCTATGCACGACCCACCAAGATAAATGGGATTTATTTTCTTATTTTTATTGATTAATTGGATTTTTAATTAATATTAATTCATTTAATTAACTTAAATTATAGGAAAATAGAAGATTTGATTTTTTAAATCAACTTGTGAAGCAAATCTGATCAAAACATGCTGGAAAATTCGTGCACAAGTCAAAGATACAAAAACATCCAATTTTGGCAACTTTGTTCAATCATGAAGAATAAAAAATATTTGATTTCCAATCAAAGATTTAAACATCAATGCAATGGATATTGGCCCAGCTTTTTGACCTAATTTGTTTCCCTTATATGCAAGCAAGCAAACCCTGACCTAGTGGACGATTGAAAGCTGCAGAAAAGACCCTGTCCAATTCAAGAAATTCCAAGAAAATTGAAAATATATTCTTGCATTCCAGGCCAATTCAAGGCGTGCTATTCATTCAAACATATTGCAGGAGGTCCCAGGAACGTTTTACAATCAAATTCAGGCACTGAAGCTCAAGGAATCGTTGCACACAGTTTCACGGTTTTCCATTCTTATTCAGAATTATATATCTTGATTCATGCGCATTTAACACGTTTTCATAATTGTTTTGCATTGCTAGAGACTGAACAAAATAATGGCATGGTTTAATTGGACTATAGTGCCCTGAATCGTGAGATACCATGATCAAATTTCTAGGGTTCTTGAGCTTTAAATTAGGGCTTTTCAATCCAGGAAAAATTGGGACTCATGAGATGCATGACTGAAATCGTGAGACCAAGACGAACAAGACCAATACCTCGCGAAATATTTATATGTACTGTGGTGCTATTCGCTATTTTTCCTTGCAGGAGTTAGTGGGGGTTAAAAACCCCCGCTATTTGATATTAGTTACACAGGAAAAAGGTTGAAGACGATGACGTGTGGACATTTGGTTCGTAGGTTTGAAAAAGAGCACGTTTTATTTTTTAGTACAACGTATTGTTTGTTTTCATATATAATTATTGCCTTTTATTTTAATAACAAAGAAGCGCGCTAGTTGGGTTGGCAAGCAGGTAGATGGAAAGGCTATTGGGACCTGGGTTCGAATCCCAGGTCCCCCAGATATTTGTTATAATTTTTATCTAGGTGATTGTGTGTGACGCATCAGGCATGGCATATCATGGATCTCCAATTCCCAGGCGCCAGATGTCTTCAAACTCAAATCCAATGGCCTAGATGGAAGGACTATCATGGTCCTTAGTCAACATGCGTATGGACGATCCAGAAAAGTCAAAAGGGCTTGCAGCAATTGGGCTTCAGATTTCCAAATACACCTCCTCTTGGGCCCATCACCCCCTGGGTTATTCCTTTTTTCTTCTTTTATATTCTTTCATTTAATTGTTTTACTATTAATTATTTTTATTATTACTTAATTAACCAAATTAATTTTTTCATAATAAAATCAGAAAACTAAAAAATAATATTACTTTTATTATTATTTATTAAAATTAATTTCACCCTTTTATTATTTTTGTAAATAAATATAATTAACTAATTTAGTTTTAATTAGGATAATTCTAACTTTTTTTGTAATAATTTAAAATCAACATAGAATTAGGGTTCTTGACAATTTTAATCATCTTTATTTATTTTTCTCCTTAAAAAACATAAAAAACTCAAAAAATATTTTTCTTTTATTTAATTAATTAATTAACTTAGGTTTATTTTAATTAAATGCAAAATAATAAAAAAAACTTCCTTCTTTCTCAAAAAAGGGTCAAAACCCTAAAAACTCTCCGATCCAATATTTTCCTTGCGCATATTATTTTTTATTAATATTTTTCATCATATAATTGTATTTGCTCCGAGGATGTGATAACTTTAACTTAGGATCTTTTTATTGCTTTTATTTAATTTCCCGCAATTTAATTTTCAAGGGTTTGTTTTTGGCGATGTAAATACCCGACGCCTTGTAATAGTTTAATTCTATTTTCCGCAACTATTAACTGTTAGATGTATGTTAACTAGGCTATGCATGACAAGACTTATCTTAAAATAAAATCAATCGTAGCTCACCATAACATGTACAAAGATAACATAATTGAAACCTAACACACTTGCACATGCCACTCCTAGGGTACGCCTCACTTGGTTGCCTCGACGTGGTTATTGAGTATAGGGTGTTTTAGAGGTCGCCCTCCTGTCTAAAGATCAAAGTTGCCTCGAAACGGTTGCCTCGATAAAAAATGATCTAGGACATTAGGGTTACCGCTAAGGTGTCCTACTATTGCTCTAGTGACCACATGTCCCATAATCGAATTGACCCGAAAACTCCAACGACGGTGCTACCTACTTGTCAATAGTGGGATAGTACTGTCTAAAGGACATTTACACAGCTTAATTTCTTTTGAGTAGGTAGAGGTTCTCAGGTACTTGCTCTTTCAAAATAAAACAACTTTTTGCACTTACACTTTTCCGAACAAAGTTTTCAAACAAACACTTCATACACTCTTGAGGACAGACACAAGAGTTAAATCGAAGTTTTCAAACAAAACTTTTTTCAAAACCCACAAACACAAGAAAAGCAAAACTTTTTGAAAACATAGTGAGCAAGTACCTAAGAGCCCGTGGATAACCATGGATAGAAAGGGTGCTAACACCTTCCCTTTCTATAATCTACCTCCCGAACCCGAGAAACATCTCGAAAAGGAATTTTGCTGTGCTTTTGTCCTTTCCTTGTTGGAGAAAATAAAAGACGGTGGCGACTCTTGCTTACCGCGACATTTTGCGAAACGCAAACGCGAACCAGCATTCCAAAACAGTCATTTCTATTTCCACCGATCACAGAACTGGCGACTCTGCTGGGGACTTCTATAAGTGAGGTGTACCTTAGGATTAGATCACTATATTTTTGATTGTACTGCTTTGTATGCTTTAAACTTTGTGGGCTTGTATCGGAGTTTTATAGATCCTAACCCGGATCTGGGGTACCCTTTTTTAGGTAAGTAGCAATAAACTGTGAGGGACCTGTCCGGCGTAGACCGACACGGGTGAAGCAGTAGCTACGTTGGTGTGACACCTTGGTCTGTACCGATATCCCTTGTGTTGGAACGAGGAGAATATGGGTCTTCTGAGGAGTCATTAAACACCAACTGTCCTTATCACCTTAAATTGACCAACTTGGCCATAGAACAGTAGTAGTATGCTACACTCATTGAGATTAAACTCTCGCGATGGTTCCGGCTGCAAGAAAAGGTTGCCAAACTGGAATTATGACCGATTGAGGGTAGTCAATGATATTGAGATCCTCTAGAACCCGGTTACCATTTTTAGGACAGGTCTTAACCAACTGAAACTGAAAGAGGGTAGTACCTAAACTTCATGCTGGCCTGAAATCTAAGGGCTATTTTGTGTGACTTGTGTGCCTTCACCATGTTTGCCTTTTGTGAATACTTGTGGTGTGCCTTTATCATAACATCATAACATCATAACATTGCATACATCCTGCATAAGGACTAACCCGTTTCAAAGACAAGAAGGTTTCATCTTTGCTCTGTTTCGTAGGATATCATGATGCCCATGCGTAGGAACACTATCCGGATCAACTTTGTTCAACCACCTACTTTGCTTAAAGAATTGGTTGACAGGATTCCAAACACTACTTCCTTCATCAGGAAACATGGTTCTCTTCTCGGTTTAGTCACCTCAATGTGGTACTTACAGTTGATGAGTGTCCTGGTCCAGTTTTATGATCCGCTATACCATTGCTTTACCTTTCAAGACTTCCAGCTGGTCCCTACCCTGGAAGAATTCTCTGAGTTGCTTGGTATCCCTGTCTTGGAACATACCTCATTTACTGGTTGGGAAAAGACTCTTAGGCCTGAAGAGATTGCTGCAGCCCTTCACTTGACCAAAGAGGAGGTGACGGCTAACTGGGAGACTAGAAGTGGAGTTAAGGGTTTTTTGGCTAAATTTCTGGTTGGCAAAGCTAATTGTTTCTGGAATGACTTAGACTTCCAAGCGTACGAGGACATTCTGGCTCTCTTAATCTATGGTCTGGTATTGTTTCCAAATCCTGACACCTTCATTGATGTTAATGCCATAAGGATCTTCATCTCTCGGAACCCTGTACCCACTCTCTTGGGTGATATCCTTTATCAGCTTTATACTCGTACTGCCCGAAGACGGAGAACTTTGTTGTGTTGTGCTCCTTTATTGGCGAGGTGGTTTATTTCGCACCTCCCTAAGTTCGTGCTGAAGAACAAAGAAGGAAGAGGTTGGGCTCATAGGATAATGTCTCTTGCTAATAAAGACATTACTTGGACTCTCAGAGGCTTAGATAAGGTGGCCGTCATTGATTGTTGTGGAGAGTATCCTAATGTTCCATTGATCGGAACCCGTGGAGGAATCTCTTATAACCCATGTTTAGCTCTCTGTCAGTTTGGAAGAGCCAGAAGAGAAGGGCCTCATGAGATGCTGATACCTCATATCGTCTTTGATTTTCAAGTAGATAGCGACGAGCTGCATCGTAGATTCATCCGGGCTTGGGATAGAGTTCACAAAGCTGACCCACATGAGTTGGGACCAAAAAATTCTATGCTTATGGAGTCATATTTCAAATGGGGCCGCATCCGTGCTCAGAAGTTAGGTATGCCATACGAAGCTGTCAGGCCTATTACTCTTGAAATTGCTGATGAAGACGGGGTTCCTCCAACTATTCTCCGTCCTCATATGCCCACTGATGTTGGCACTCTGAAGAGGTCTTGGGCGCAACTGCAGGAAGAACGGGATTCTTATCGGGAAAGATTTAATGAACAGGAACAGAAGATCCAGAAGCTGACGAAGCAATTGGAAAACGAGCGGATCCTGAATGATTATATCCGCACTGAGAAGAAGAGGCCATGGGAGCATTGATGGACCTTGGATGATTCCTTTTATGGTTTTATTTACTTTTCAGTATTTCTATTCATGTAACGCCTAAGGGCAATTTGTTGAACAATTTAAATTCCAAAGTTAAATCTAATGAAGTGTGTTTCCTTTTTGTCTACAAAGTTGAATCCCGATTGTCTTTGAAAACATAAATCATACGCATTTCATTTCATCATATGCATAATAGGTACCCTTTTTTACAGGTCACTTATCTTCTTCGCTGTTTATTTCAGCAATCATCATGTCTACTGAACCTTCCACTGAACAAGCTATCAAGGCCCTTCAGGCCCATAATGCCCAGTTCCAAGAGTTGGTTATGAGCCTAGCCCAGGGTCAACAGGATTTGAAGACTCTGATTCTGAAAGAGAGGAAGAAGAAGAAGAAGAGGACCGTCTTGTTCAACACTGGACGCAAATTTGGGAATGGACTGCAAAATGAGGTCGATCTGACCACCTCCTCTGTAGGGAAAGACAGTCCCTAAGAGAGAAGGGTTCCTAGTCCCATGGTCTCCGACAACGAGACAGATTATGATGAAGAACAGTACCCTCCTGCTGAGGATAGGTACAAACAGTTGGAGGACCGCTTGAGCGCCATGGAAATACAGAATGTGCCCGGGTTGGACTTTGGAGACCTAGGTTTATCCTATGGGGTGGTAATTCCCCATAAATTCAAGGCGCCTACCTTTGCCAAATATGACGGAGCTTCCTGTCCAAAGCTGCACCTCCGGTCATATGTAAGGAAGATCCAACCTTACACCGCTGACAAGAATTTGTGGATCCATTTCTTCCAGGACAGTCTTTCAGGGACTTAACTCGAGTGGTTCTATCAGCTGGATGGAGCCAGTATCCATAACTGGGAGGATTTGGCTACTGTGTTCTATAAGCAGTATGAATATAATTCCAACCTTGCTCCTACGCGTACCCAACTCCAGGGTATGTCAATAGGGACAGGTGAAGGATTTAAAGAGTACGCTCAAAAGTGGAGAGACCTGGCTGGAAGAGTGCAACCACCTTTAACTGATCGTGAACTCGTTGATATGTTCTTGGGGACCCTGTCTGGTCCGTTCTTCAACCATTTGATTGGACATTCTTCAGACGGGTTTACAGACCTTATCTTGACTGGTGAGAGGATCGAAGCTGGTATCAAGGTTGGGAAAATACAGAAGGGTGCCTCCTCGAGCACTGAAAAGAAACCCTTCAAGAAGGAATCTAGTGCCGTCTATGGTTCAAGGAGACCAAATAGATCTGATCATCGCCAAGCTGTCAATGCGGTGGTTATTTCAAAACCTGCTGGTGCTCCTCAGCATCACAACCAACAAAGGGGTGAGAGACCTAGAAGGCAATTCACTCGACTCAGCATGACCTTGTCCCAGATATTGCCACAGTTGCTGAAAACCAATTAGGTGACTCTAAGGGAAGCTCCTAAGAATCCCAACACTACATCACCAAAGTATAACCCCAACGCCCGCTGCGCTTATCATTCTGAGAGCCCGGGGCATAATACGGATGATTGCTGGACTTTGAAGAATAAGGTCCAAGACCTGATTGATGCAAAAGAGATTGAGTTCGAGGCGCCCAAGAGGCCCAATGTTGTGACTGCTCCCATGCCCAAACATGGAGTTAATGCTGTAGAGGAAGACTTGTTTGTAGCCTCTGTGGATGATATTGTCACCCCGCTGTTGACTGTCAAAAGGAACTTGTTGCTTGTCAGTTTATTTCCGGGGTGTAGTGAAGGTTGCCATCTATGTTCTGTTTCACCTACTAGTTGTCCCTCTTTGAAGTCAGGCATCCAAAACCTGATGGATAATAAGGAAATCCTGTTCGAGAAGATTGTTGTTCCTGCCACCCCTACTGAAGAAGTTTCCATTGTTACTATTTTCAACAATTCTCCCAGGGCTCCCTCGAGGAAGCCTGTCAAAATTATGCCTGTTCAGAAGATTGCACCTATAATCATCACCGTTCCGGGGCCTATTCCCTACACCTCCGACAAAGTTGTCCCTTGGCACTATGGGGCAGATGTTTATGTTCTTGGAGTCAAGCAAGAGTTTGATACTAATACCGACATCAGTAATATCACCGGGCCTGTAAAAGTCACCCGCAGCGGTAGGCTTTTCTCACCTGATATTGCTCCACCAACTATCCAGAGACCTATTGTCATCACACCGGCAAGTGTGCCTACTTCCCTTCCTGATCAAATTCCTATTTCTACCCCTGTTGTCGAGTCATTTGATGCTCGGGGCAAAGAGATAGCCACTGATATGCCTGTCCAGACGGGGGCACCAAAGACCATCAATGTTGAAGCTTCCAAACAGGAGATGGAAGAGATATTGAAGATTATCAAGAAGAGTGATTATAATGTAGTTGAGCAGCTGGGGCAAACCCCCTCCAAGATTTCTATGTTATCACTGTTGTTGTGTTCAGAGGCCCATGCCAAGGCCCTGATTACCTTCCTAAAGACGGCCCACGTTCCACAAGAGACATCAGCTGATCAGTTCACCGATTGTGTGGCCAACTTAACTGCTGATAATGGTTTGGGTTTCTCCGACGCTGATCTGACTGCTAAAGGGAAGAACCATAACGATGCCCTGCATGTCTCCATTAAATGCAGGGGCACTACTCTCGCACATGTGTTGGTTGACACTGGTTCCTCATTGAATGTCTTGCCCAAGAAAGCTCTAGAAAGGTTAGATTGCGAAGGTTTGGAGCTGAAGCCAAGTAACATTGTCGTTCGGGCCTTTGATGGGTCTAAAAGGATGGTACATGGTGAGGTTGATATTCCAATCAGAGTTGGTTCTCAGGTCTTTGATTCTAGGTTCTATGTGATGGACATTTGACCGTCCTATTCTTGTTTGCTGGGTCGTCCATGGATCCATAAAGCGGGAGCTGTGACCTCCACACTACATCAGAAGCTGAAGTACCCGGTCAGAGGGAAGATTGTGACAGTTCAAGGGGAGGAGGAATACATGGTCAACCACCTCAACTCGTTCCGGTACATAGAGATGGATGGGGAGTTCATTGAGACCCCATTTCATCACTTTGAAGAGGTTCCTCAAACACTGGCATCAACCGAGACTGTGGTTAAAGATTCTCCTTTGAAGATGGCTTCCTTAAAGGATGCCCGGGCTGTTATTGAGAAGGGTGAGTGTGCAAACTGGGGCCGACTTCCTGATTTCACTCAGAAGACTGACAAGTTTGGTTTGGGTTTCACTGCAGAAGCTCAAAGGGCCGTTCGTAGTGCAAGGATCGGAAGACCTCCTGTATTCATCAGTAACTCGGGAGTCAATGCCATCGAAGATGACGTGGAGGAATCTGAGTTTGACAGTTGGATTTACCCTACGACCAACGGTGGACCGAACAACTGGACAGCAAAAGACTTCATCCCTATTACTTTTGTGACTCAATAATGAACTCCTTTGTTTTGAATTTGTAACAGACAATATTGTGAAACTTTATGGCCCGGTGTCTTACCCGGGGCACCGTGGTTTCATTTGTGAGGGCTTTTGTGTGTCATTTTCATATATCATTAATAAAAGCATTGGACGTTTTTTGCATTTCAAATCTTGCGCTCCTTGTCTTTCTTTATTATATATTGCAAAACAGCTATTTACACACACTCACATATACAAGTCCCAATCCACTCTGGATCTCACTGGTAACGACTCTGCTACTGCCAGTTATCACTTCGAAAATCCGATCAACTTAGCCGAAGACGAAGGTGAAGATGATTGCGAAGTGCCTGGTGAGCTTGCAAGACTGCTACTCCAGGAAGAGAGGGCCATTCAGCCGCATGAAGAGCCGGTGGAAACAGTGAATCTGGGTACTGAGACAGACAGGAAAGAAGTCAAGATTAGTGCCAATATGGAGTCTAGTGTGAAACAACAGTTGATTCAGATGCTGCATGACTACGTGGAAATATTTGCCTGGTCTTACGAAGATATGCCTGGTTTGGATACCGACATTGTGGTTCATCACTTGCCTACCAAGGAAGAATGCCCTCCGGTAAAACAGAAGGTTCGCCGTATGCGCCCAGAGATATCCGAGAAAATCAAAGCCGAGGTTATGAAACAATTTGACGCCGGTTTTCTAGCAGTCACTTCTTACCCTCATTGGGTTGCCAATGTTGTTCCGGTACCGAAGAAAGATGGTAAGGTCCGAATGTGTGTTGACTACAGGGATTTGAACAGGGCGATCCCTAAGGATGACTTCCCTCTGCCTCACATTGACGTTCTGGTTGACAACACTGCTCAACATAAGGTATTCTCCTTCATGGACGGTTTCTCCGGTTATAGTCAAATCAATATGGCTCCTAAAGACATGGAGAAGACCATTTTTGTTACTCAGTGGGGTACCTTTTGCTACAAGGTCATACCTTTTGGGTTGAAAAATGCTGGGGCAACGTATCAGCGTGCTATGGTTACTTTGTTTCATGATATGATCCATCATGAGATTGAAGTATACGTCGACGATATGATTGCAAGGTCCCAAACTGAGGAGGAACACCTTGACCATTTACAGAAGCTGTTTGACCGGTTGAAGTTGTATAAGTTAAGGTTGAACCCGAACAAGTGCACCTTCGGGGTGAGATCTGGAAAATTGTTAGGCTTCGTCGTGAGCGACAAAGGTATTCAAGTAGACCCTGTCAAAGTGAAAGCCATACAAGAGATGCCAACTCCCAAGACAGAGAAAGAGGTCAGAGGATTTCTAGGACGGTTGAACTACATTGCCCGATTCATCTCGCACTTAACTGCCACTTGTGAACCAATCTTCAAGCTACTGAAGAAATATCAAGTAGTACGTTGGAACGATGAATGTCAGGCCGCCTTCGAAAGAATCAAAGAGTATCTCCAAGAGCCACCTATTCTTATGCCACCGGTTGAAGGGAGACCTCTAATCTTATACTTGACAGTACTGGACAACTCAATGGGATGTGTGCTGGGTCAGCATGACGAGTCTGGCCTAAAAGAGCATGCTATTTATTACCTTAGCAAAACGTTTACCGACTGTGAGACCCGATACTCACTGCTCGAGAAAACTTGCTGCCCTTTGGTATGGGCTGCTCGGCGGCTAAGACAGTATATGTTGACTCACACTAATCTATTGATTTCAAAAATGGATCCAATCAAGTACATCTTCGAAAAGCCTGCTGTGATCGGTGGATCTGGAACTGACTGTTTAACGCTGGTTCGCGAAATGTCGCGGAAGCAAGAGTCGCCACCGTCTTTTATTTTCTCCAATTGGAAAGGACAAAAGCACAGAAAAATTCCTTTAAAGAGATTGCTCTCGGTTCGGGAGGTAGGTTATAGAAAGGGAAGGTGTTAGCACCCTTTCTATCCATGGTTATCCATGGGCTCTTAGATACTTGCTCAATGTGTTTTCAAAAATGTTTGTTTGCTTTTCAATGTGGGTTTAAAAAAGTTTCTTTGAAAAATTTCAGTTCGACTCGTACGTCAGAGTGTTTGAAAAATTTGCTTTTGAAAGCTTTTGAAAAGTGTTGGTGTGAAAAGATTTTAGTTTGTTTTTGAAGAGAGCAAGTATCCTTGAGAACCTACCTACCCTAAGGAATTCGTCTGTGTAAATGTCCTTTAAAGTAGTGCCATCCCACCATTGAGAGGTAGGTAGCACCACCGTTGGAGGTGTTCGGGTCAATTCGAGGTTCGGGACATGGTGATCACCGGAGCAATAGGAAGACACCTTAGAAGCTACCCTCATGCCAGGTTCCCGGATCATGAGGACTTACTAAGACATCCTCTACTCGACGATCACCTTTCGAGGCAAGGCAACAGTGAGGCGTACCCTAGGGGTGGTGTGTGATTTGTGTGTCATGTTCAGTTATTTTGTCTTGTCATGTTTGTTGTGATCTACGCTTGATTTTATTAAGACATTCATTCTTTCATGCTTGGTTAACAGTTATAAAGTTTGCGAAAAATAGATCTACGACTATTACAAATGGCGCGGGTCCACATCGCCAAAATTAAACCGGACCCGATTTAGCGGAAAATAAATAATGCGAAGTAAATAAAAGTGCGAAAAGTAAAGTTACATGGCTTAGGGACAATTACATAATTATAATTAAACGACATAAGATAAATGCGCAAGTTAAATAATTGAAATGACGGGCGTTGGACCCTTTTGCAAAATATTAAAAGTTAATGAGAATTAAAAATTAAATGATTAAATGTTTTTGTTATTTTTTTGTGTTTTTTAGATTTAATGAGAAAAGAAATTAATTGAAATTAAATTAAACGGCAAACCCTAATTCTAATATTTTTTAATTATTATGAAAGAATTAAAACATAATCTACATTAAACCCTAATTTATTTATGTACATTTAATAAAAATAAAATAATAAATAAATAATATAGTGAGAAAAGGAAAAATTAAAAAAATATAAAAATTATCAATTAACCTAATTCTACATTTTTTGGATTTTTATTAAAAGGAATTAAAGTTGACAACCTAATTAAACTAAATAATCTACATTTTTATTTATTCATGAAAATAATTAATATATAAATATTTATTAATTTTTGGCCTTTTCTGATTTTTGAGTGTTTTTATATTTTGTAGAAAAATAAATTAATTATGTTAAAACAATAAAGTAAATAAAATAACAAAAATAAAAATAAGAAGAAAAATATAAAAAGGCCAAACCAAGGTGGGGTGTAGCCCCAATTTGTGAGGTCAGGCCTTAGCATTTCAGGCCCATTTGATTTGGAATCCGTTTGACTTTACTAATCATGTGCCAACGTGTTGACCTGCTGTATGCTGCGCCTTGAATATTGGTCATTGATCTGATCATGTTGGACGCGTGTGTGGCTTGAGTTGAAGACGTATGGTGAATCCTTGTCTTATGCCTGCATGAGATTACCAAAGGAAAAATAATATGAAATTGTTGAAGACCTGGGACTTGAACCCAGGTCTTGAGGATCATTCATGTCACGTGCTACCAACTGAACCAAACGCTTTTAGTTAACATATAATAATACGTAAATATAATAAATAAAACATAATGCTAATTGGTTAAAAACGCGCGAATTTCAAAAGGACCTATCACCAATGGACACGAGGTCGTCTTCTTCCCCACCCTGTAAAACAAAACCCATAGGCGACGGTTTTTATAGCGTTGCATTAGGGTGTCTATCAAAAAATAGCGAATAGCCCCTCGTCGCTCATAAATTGAGCGCGAGGGGGCCATCCTTTTCGTCTTCAATCCCTGAATCCATTGGTGGTCATCTGGAGCTCTGATTTTTCTTGATTAAGAAACCCCTAATTTTGAAACCTGCCAAACCCTAATATCGTTCATGGTGAAATCATGTTTATGCCACAAAAACTCAATTAATTATGATGGTTAGTTCACAAACTTCATAAGGAGCATGAATATACAAACAAAAATGCAAAAAGATGCTTAAATCATGCTATGCGATTTCAAGATTTTCTTGGTACAGTTTGAGTTCCTGATACCAATTCAAGGCGTTTTGCTTGTTGTTTATGATTGAGAAATGTTCAAGAATGTCTCAGGATGCTATTGGAATGAAACTTGCGCTTTGAATCGCCTCCTAGAACTGATTTCAGTTTTGGATTTTTGGAGAAATTTCTCAAGTTTGTGAAGGGTCTTTGGGCGCAGCTTGCAGTCTCCTTGGCATTAGGTCTTGTTCTAGTACTTGTAAGGAAGCAATTAGGTTAAGAAAGTTGTACAAAATCTCTTGCCATGATGATTTCAATCTTTGATTTTGGAAGATCTCTTTTTGAATCTTTTTTCATGTTATTTGATTCAATCATGATCAATTAGCACCAAAACTTACCTATTTAAGATATGCACGAAATATTAAGAATAAACATGCATGAAAAGATTTTTTTTAAGTTAAGTTTGATATTTTCCATGTATTAAAATAATTTAAATGAATTAATATTGATATAAATTCAAATAAATAATTAAAAAATATGAAAATACTTCCCTTTGGGCCTAATGGTCGTGCATAGGCTTGGCATGAAGAAACTTGGAAGAAAAATGGGCCCATTTGCATTTTTAGGCCTTTTGCATCCATGTTGACTTTTCAAAATTCCCAAATATTTCCCAACTTCCACAAGGCATAACTTGGTCAATTTTTAAGCTTTTCACATGTTCTTGGACATTTTGGAAAGGTCTTTGAGTCCTTTAACCAATGCCTTTGGTCCCATGTCATTTTGATTTACCAATCTCAAGTTATGGCCTTTGACTTAAAGTCACTTTTTGTTGACTTTTGAAAATGACCTATAATGTTGAAATTGATAACTTTTTGTGAGAGCATTTCTTGGACTTGGAACATGAAGATGAATTGTAGGAAATGTCTTTCTCTTCAAAATGAGCTTTGGATGGAATTTTTCTGATAATCCATGTGAAAGTTATGCCCTGGTCAATTTCAGTTGACTTTTTCAACTGTCCAAATATAGCAACTTTTGCATCTTTGATGATTTCTGAGCCAAATTTTGAGAATCATGATCAAGCATTGATCAAATGATGTTTGTGGCTTCAAAATGACATATTGACCAAAAATTTGAACTTTTGACTGTCAAATGACCATTTTGCCCCTACAGTTGACTGTAGTGCAATCTAGGGTTTTGACTGTGCAATTTTGAGCTGAATGCTTTGAAACTTGACATGAGGATACTTGACCATCTTTGTAAGCATATGAGACTTGATTGGGCCTTTGAAAAGTTCATTTGCTTGACCAGAACTCAAACCCTAGTTTTGACTGTATAGGAGACAGTTGAGCTGCACAACCCTGGGGGAATTTTGTGACCTTGACTTGACAAATCTTGGAGAATATGGGAGGGCAAATTTTGGGGTACAACAGTTGCCCCTGTTCAATCTTCTTAGACCCGAGGATGCAGATTGGCTGACGTGCCTTTCGTAATCCGAGGGTAGAAGATGATTGGACACTAGAGTGCCCAGAAATTTACGCTCACATAGTAGCAATGATGATGGGGGAATGGGCTTATAGATGCCATTTGGATGTTGCTTGGATAGGATAATGGGCTTATAGATGCCATCTGGATGTTGATCGCGTAAGAGATTCCTTAGCGAGAACCTGCATACCTGCAAGAGAGAGAATGAGTACCTGACACGCTGCAGGAGTTGATTTTAGATGCTTGGTATAGATGTATCCTGACTGGTTACAGGAGCTGAATCTGGAGCTTCAAACGCTGATGAATGAACCAGGGATGGTTACTGCCTTAGCATGAATGGTAAGAGAGTCCTGAATGATTTCAACCTCAACAACGCTCGTTGAGAAAATCTTGGTGAGGATTACCATCTTCGTAGTGTCAGGAAGAGAACCAAAGGACATTATAATCTCAAAGGGAGTCACCTCACTCACCGTTGGAGAGGGAACTATAGGAAATTATAATCTGGAAGGAAATATCACCTCACTCGCTGTTGGAGAGGGGACCATAAGAGAATATCACCTCACGCTCATGCCGGAGAGGGGAACATCTGAAGAAGGAATTACCACCTCACACGCCGTTGGAGAGGGGACCATAAGAGAATATCACCTCACGCTCATGCCGGAGAGGGAAACATCTGAAAAAGGAATTACCACCTCACACGCCGTTGGAGAGGGGACCATAAGAGAATATCACCTCACGCTCATGCCGGAGAGGGGAACATCTGAAGAAGGAATTACCACCTCACACGCCGTTGGAGAGGGGACCATAAGAGAATATCACCTCACGCTCATGCCGGAGAGGGGAACATCTGAAGAAGGAATTACCACCTCACACGCCGTTGGAGAGGGGACCATAAGAGAATATCACCTCACGCTCATGCCGGAGAGGGGAACATCTGAAGAAGGAATTACCACCTCACACGCCGTTGGAGAGGGGACCATAAGAGAATATCACCTCACGCTCATGCCGGAGAGGGGAACATCTGAAGAAGGAATTACCACCTCACACGCCGTTGGAGAGGGGACCATAAGAGAATATCACCTCACGCTCATGCCGGAGAGGGGAACATCTGAAGAAGGAATTACCACCTCACACGCCGTTGGAGAGGGGACCATAAGAGAATATCACCTCACGCTCATGCCGGAGAGGGGAACATCTGAAGAAGGAATTACCACCTCACACGCCGTTGGAGAGGGGACCATAAGAGAATATCACCTCACGCTCATGCCGGAGAGGGGAACATCTGAAGAAGGAATTACCACCTCACACGCCGTTGGAGAGGGGACCATAAGAGAATATCACCTCACGCTCATGCCGGAGAGGGGAACATCTGAAGAAGGAATTACCACCTCACACGCCGTTGGAGAGGGGACCATAAGAGAATATCACCTCACGCTCATGCCGGAGAGGGGAACATCTGAAGAAGGAATTACCACCTCACACGCCGTTGGAGAGGGGACCATAAGAGAATATCACCTCACGCTCATGCCGGAGAGGGGAACATCTGAAGAAGGAATTACCACCTCACACGCCGTTGGAGAGGGGACCATAAGAGAACTTCTACTGAGTTTTTATCAGAAAAATCTGTTTGGAGTCGATTTAACTGGACTAGAGAAGTCCTTGAAATATGTTTGAGAATTTCAACTGCACCCTTCCTGAAAGGTAGAGGTCAGTTATATGCGGTGCATGATATGGATCAAGCAAACATGGATACGATTTATATGATATGATGTGTACATGCATGCTATAATGATGTATGTGATGATTCATGTATGTTTTCGTCTAGGAAAATAAATCCTTGACGGGTGCCGGGAAGTCATATCCTGGGCTGATGTTGAGGAAGAGATTTTGCTTCCGCTGTGGATGATTGTTGCAAGAATACCGGTAGGAGAAGATAACTCCGTTGAGGAATAAACTTGGCAAATGAAATAATTCTGCGGGAGAAAAGATCCTCTAGCGATCATGCTGGGGAGTGCTACTCTGTGGGGATAGCGATGTTTTGCTGAAATGTTGAAGATAACTCCGCTGGGGATACCGTTGATGAGTTATGCTGGGAGATTTGATGAATTCCGCTGGGGATAGGAAGATACCTTGCCGAGGACGCTCTTTCCGTGGCTTTTGGCTGAGGATAACCCAGTTATATCCTGTTACGGAAATAGCTCTTTAAATCAAGCCGGGACGACGCGTTCGTGCTCTGCGAGGGATAAGCTTCCAGAATCTACTGGGGATAAGCTTGCTGCTTGGGGAGATATGAATTCCAACTTTCCTGGGAAACTGGATTGGACTCTCCTGGGGGAGATTTGATATGCTGGGAGTGATCCCTTTGAATGTTGGTATACCGCCGGGGAACAATCTTTAGGCCGAGACTGCCGGGGATGCTTGTTAAGAATATATGCTGCTGGGGAAGTATTGAGATCTGCGGGAGAATACTCAATTTCCTTGAGATTTGACAATAGCTTAGAGAAGAACGTACTGACTGCTGACTCTCTGGGGAATTTAAGATGTACTGGTCATGTTCTTTAGCTGAACCCATCTTGGTACCTTGGAGGATAGAACAATTGGACTGCTCAGACAAATCTTTATTGCCCCTGTTTATATGGGAGAAGGCATCTGTGGGGTGCTGATAGTTGTTGATGGACCCACCTTCTTCTGGTAGGCAGGTGACAAGATGACAGGACATAGTCGTACGCTTTGATCCCTAATTTTTGCCTGGACCGCCCTTTCGGGTTTTCAGTCCACCGGGATACCCATTTTTGCCCAAGCCTCCTTTTCAGGTTTTCGACTTGCCGGGTGTACAGATTTTTTCATTTCATCCCTTCATTTTGCCCGAACCCTTTTGGTTCGCCGGGAAGCCCTTATTTTTGCCTAGGTGCGTCAACCTAGCGGGTCTTTGATTTTGCGTAGTATCTTTTCGACTATGTCCGTGCTTTCAGAATATAGGGAGTTGCCCCTGTTAGAAGTGTTTTGTCACCAGAAGATGTTTGATCCGGCGAGATTTGTTGTTGAAATGCCCCAAGTGACTCAGGTGGAGATTTGCCCCAGGCTGGTTGGCCTTTTGAGAGATTCTCCGAGTCTTGATTGGACTGCCCCAGATGATGGACAATAGTCATGCCGTGCCCCTTGATTGGAAGTGCTTTTGTTCACTAGGTATTTCTCGTGCGAATTCCTATGTTGTTCAAACAAAAAGTCATATGCAAACAAAGTTATGTTAAAAATGCAAAGCTTATGTCTGTCCTGAAGATTTTGAAGATGCATTCTTTTTCATAAAACAAGTAAATGTTTGTAAAACGTAATGTCAACTCCGTATTTACCGTAGGCCTTCAGGAGTCAGGATACCTTTCGTAACAGTATGCTTTCGAACTAACCCATGCTTCAGCTAGGACTTTTAAGGGTTATAACGTGGCCTGGTTCACGGTTTTAAGAAACAAAGGATAAAGGCTCAAATTTTATTTGTACCCACCCGCTCTTCGTGATGTTCTCCAAACCTAAACTCAGTTGATCGTGCGTTAGACCTTGTTTGAGTCTTTGCTTTGATGTTCCAATAATGGTTCAGATGTTGACAATTCATTTGAATGGGCAGTCATTTTTTGTTGAGGGTTTGTATGACCTCTTGCTTTTTGATTTTGTTATCCCCTTCTTTTTTTTTTTTGCCTGAACTGTTTCCTTTTCGGAATTACAGTCAGCGGGATGCCCCAGTTTCATAAGTCCCCTTTGTAGGTTTAGACTTTTTTGGGCTTTTCATTTATGAACTTTGATGATGACCGCCTGTCCTTTTGATTGTTCTGAACCATCACTGTCTTTGTTTGTTTTGTGAAGATCCCTTCGGTGCCATTCGTCATGCACTTGGATCAACTGAGAAGACTACCCTGCCCCAGGTTGTGATTAAGGGTTTTGATTTTCGAAAATAAAAACTCCTACTTCTTTGGCTCTGATGGGTTGACGAGGGATTATCATCCTTATAACTCCAGTGTTTAGGGGTTGAAACAATGCCTGTACCTCATCAGCGGGGTCTGTTCAAAAGCATACTGTAATAATTGTGGTATCATTTTCGTCATCCTCCCTCAAGAGGCTTAGAATTATTGATTGAGAGTTGACATCAGAAAAAATATGAAAATAATTTGCGTATAGTGAATACGAATATATTGATTCAAAACAGACATATGCGATGCACTAGTGAAATAACAATGTTTGACAATGAGTAAACGTTTGAATAATCAAAAGGGAATTACAACTTGAAAAATCCTAATGAACAAAAATTTCTAGTTTGAGACAGCCATCTCAGATGAAGAATTCTCAGCGGAAGATTTTCATCTCGCCATCTGGCATGAACTCTATCACCCCTTCGTCAATCAAATCCTGAATTTTATTCTTCAAGGTCCAACAGTCGTCTGTAGCATGCCCCGGGCTGTCTGAATGATAAGCGCAGTGGGTGTCGGGGTTATACCTTGAAGCTGTCCTGTTGGGATTTTTGGGAGGGTCCTTTAGAGTGATCAGATTGACCTCCAGCAAGCGCTTCAGTATAAAGGATGAGGGTATATCAGTCTCCGAGAAATGTCTTCCGGGCGCATTTCGTTTACGTTGATTACCCCGTTGAGGCTGGGCTCGTGACCCTGAAGCAAGCTGAGGAGATTTTCCTTTGTCTTCTTGCCCCGCATGTGGTTGAATGATGGCTGGAGCTTCCACCTTGGCTGTTTGCCCTACTGGATTATTTTGAAGCAGCTTGGTGACGAGGACCCGGAGCTCTTCTTGTTTTTGAGCTAAGTCCTGAATGAGAGTCATTTGGCCCACCAACTGTCCCATCATTTGGATCTTCATGGTTGCCAACTCAATTTGTAACCCTTCCAGCTGATCGTTCCTGATGCCCCCTGCATTCCCTAAGGTCAAGTTCCTGGTGAGGAGAGTCTTTACTTCTTCTTGCCCCTAGGATAGGTTCAAGAACATTTCTCGCAGTTGGGCGTTCTGAGTACGGAGATCTTGGTTGTCTGGTTGGAAAGCCATTGCTGAAATAAACAGCGAAGATGGTGAGTGACCTGCAAAAGGGATACCTGTAATGCAATGATGAGTATGACATGTATGCAATGTTTTCAAGGACCTCGCGGGGTAAACAAGAAAATTTGTTAGCATTGGAATTTATAGCTTGATTGAAGGACACCCTTGTTGTTGAGAATTCTTCTTCAAGGGTCAAAGGCTCACCATATCCAGTGGGTCATAGCCCCTGACAACCTTAGCTAGAGGAAAATAAATCCTCTTTGCCCCTTGCTGGGTAATTGGTTTATCATGACCTGCATCACAAGCCCTTGAGATCCTTGAAACGGGTTAGGATGTATGCAATGGTAGGATGGTATGATGTCATGCTATGCATGGGGTGATGTAGGTAAACCCCGCTATGAGTCCCAATTAAGGACTATAAACAGACCCTGCAAGCCCTGCAAGAAATTCAGTATATTTTGTTATGAGTCCCAATTAAGGACTATAAACAAAACCTGCAAGAGATTTGGTAAACCCTGTCATGAGTCCTAGTTAAGGACTATAAACAAGAACCTGCAAGTGGTTAGTACACCCTATTATAAGTCCCAATTAAGGACTATGAACAAAACCTGCCAGAAATTTAGTGCACCCTGTCATGGGTCCTAGTTAAGGACTACAAACAAGACCTGCAAGAAACAAGTGTCAGGTAACAAGTACGCAAGTAGGCAAGTACAAAGGCACACAAGAGAAACCCTTAGAGTTTAGGCCAGCATGAGGTCTGGGTATTACCCTCTTGAAGTTGGTGGGTTCAACCTGTCCTAATCAAAGTAACCGGGTTCTAAGATTCCCAATATCACGGGATTGCTTTCATTGTTCATCGTTTCGATTTAGCCACTGAACTGGCGACCGAAATATTCCAGGAAAGCAACCCTCAATTGAGTGTAGTATCGAGTATCAACCAACCTCGGACTGCACCAAAGTCAGTTATCTCACTACCCTAAAGAGGCCAAGATAGTTCAATTAAGGTTCCTAAGGTCTGTTGATGCTTCATGACACCACGCGGAGGCCCCATACTCTCCTTGACTGAACTCAAGGGTTACCGGTACACACCAAAGTGCCACATCAACGTAGCAGACTGTTTCAACCATGTCGGTATACCCCGCACAGTTCCCTCACAGCCTTGTTGCTACTTTCTAAGAAGGTATCCCCAGATCCAGGTTAGGATCTATAGAACTTCCCAAGACAGTACCCACAATTTAAAGCAAACAAGTCAAAGCAATTGAAAACACAGTGATCTTAGTCCTAAGGTACACCTCACTCTAATTTTTGTCCCCAGCAGAGTCGCCAGTTCTGTGATCGGTGGATCTGGAACTGACTGTTTAACGCTGGTTCGCGAAATGTCGCGGAAGCAAGAGTCACCACCGTCTTTTATTTTCTCCAATTGGAAAGGACAAAAGCACAGAAAAATTCCTTTAAAGAGATTGCTCTCGGTTCGGGAGGTAGGTTATAGAAAGGGAAGGTGTTAGCACCCTTTCTATCCATGGTTATCCATGGGCTCTTAGATACTTGCTCAATGTGTTTTCAAAAATGTTTGTTTGCTTTTCAATGTGGGTTTAAAAAAGTTTCTTTGAAAAATTTCAGTTCGACTCGTACGTCAGAGTGTTTGAAAAATTTGCTTTTGAAAGCTTTTGAAAAGTGTTGGTGTGAAAAGATTTTAGTTTGTTTTTGAAGAGAGCAAGTATCCTTGAGAACCTACCTACCCTAAGGAATTCGTCTGTGTAAATGTCCTTTAAAGTAGTGCCATCCCACCATTGAGAGGTAGGTAGCACCACCGTTGGAGGTGTTCGGGTCAATTCGAGGTTCGGGACATGGTGATCACCGGAGCAATAGGAAGACACCTTAGAAGCTACCCTCATGCCAGGTTCCCGGATCATGAGGACTTACTAAGACATCCTCTACTCGACGATCACCTTTCGAGGCAAGGCAACAGTGAGGCGTACCCTAGGGGTGGTGTGTGATTTGTGTGTCATGTTCAGTTATTTTGTCTTGTCATGTTTGTTGTGATCTACGCTTGATTTTATTAAGACATTCATTCTTTCATGCTTGGTTAACAGTTATAAAGTTTGCGAAAAATAGATCTACGACTATTACAAATGGCGCGGGTCCACATCGCCAAAATTAAACCGGACCCGATTTAGCGGAAAATAAATAATGCAAAGTAAATAAAAGTGCGAAAAGTAAAGTTACATGGCTTAGGGACAATTACATAATTATAATTAAACGACATAAGATAAATGCGCAAGTTAAATAATTGAAATGACGGGCGTTGGACCCTTTTGCAAAATATTAAAAGTTAATGAGAATTAAAAATTAAATGATTAAATGTTTTTGTTATTTTTTTGTGTTTTTTAGATTTAATGAGAAAAGAAATTAATTGAAATTAAATTAAACGGCAAACCCTAATTCTAATATTTTTTAATTATTATGAAAGAATTAAAACATAATCTACATTAAACCCTAATTTATTTATGTACATTTAATAAAAATAAAATAATAAATAAATAATATAGTGAGAAAAGGAAAAATTAAAAAAATATAAAAATTATCAATTAACCTAATTCTACATTTTTTGGATTTTTATTAAAAGGAATTAAAGTTGACAACCTAATTAAACTAAATAATCTACATTTTTATTTATTCATGAAAATAATTAATATATAAATATTTATTAATTTTTGGCCTTTTCTGATTTTTGAGTGTTTTTATATTTTGTAGAAAAATAAATTAATTATGTTAAAACAATAAAGTAAATAAAATAACAAAAATAAAAATAAGAAGAAAAATATAAAAAGGCCAAACCAAGGTGGGGTGTAGCCCCAATTTGTGAGGTCAGGCCTTAGCATTTCAGGCCCATTTGATTTGGAATCCGTTTGACTTTACTAATCATGTGCCAACGTGTTGACCTGCTGTATGCTGCGCCTTGAATATTGGTCATTGATCTGATCATGTTGGACGCGTGTGTGGCTTGAGTTGAAGACGTATGGTGAATCCTTGTCTTATGCCTGCATGAGATTACCAAAGGAAAAATAATATGAAATTGTTGAAGACCTGGGACTTGAACCCAGGTCTTGAGGATCATTCATGTCACGTGCTACCAACTGAACCAAACGCTTTTAGTTAACATATAATAATACGTAAATATAATAAATAAAACATAATGCTAATTGGTTAAAAACGCGCGAATTTCAAAAGGACCTATCACCAATGGACACGAGGTCGTCTTCTTCCCCACCCTGTAAAACAAAACCCATAGGCGACGGTTTTTATAGCGTTGCATTAGGGTGTCTATCAAAAAATAGCGAATAGCCCCTCGTCGCTCATAAATTGAGCGCGAGGGGGCCATCCTTTTCGTCTTCAATCCCTGAATCCATTGGTGGTCATCTGGAGCTCTGATTTTTCTTGATTAAGAAACCCCTAATTTTGAAACCTGCCAAACCCTAATATCGTTCATGGTGAAATCATGTTTATGCCACAAAAACTCAATTAATTATGATGGTTAGTTCACAAACTTCATAAGGAGCATGAATATACAAACAAAAATGCAAAAAGATGCTTAAATCATGCTATGCGATTTCAAGATTTTCTTGGTACAGTTTGAGTTCCTGATACCAATTCAAGGCGTTTTGCTTGTTGTTTATGATTGAGAAATGTTCAAGAATGTCTCAGGATGCTATTGGAATGAAACTTGCGCTTTGAATCGCCTCCTAGAACTGATTTCAGTTTTGGATTTTTGGAGAAATTTCTCAAGTTTGTGAAGGGTCTTTGGGCGCAGCTTGCAGTCTCCTTGGCATTAGGTCTTGTTCTAGTACTTGTAAGGAAGCAATTAGGTTAAGAAAGTTGTACAAAATCTCTTGCCATGATGATTTCAATCTTTGATTTTGGAAGATCTCTTTTTGAATCTTTTTTCATGTTATTTGATTCAATCATGATCAATTAGCACCAAAACTTACCTATTTAAGATATGCACGAAATATTAAGAATAAACATGCATGAAAAGATTTTTTTTAAGTTAAGTTTGATATTTTCCATGTATTAAAATAATTTAAATGAATTAATATTGATATAAATTCAAATAAATAATTAAAAAATATGAAAATACTTCCCTTTGGGCCTAATGGTCGTGCATAGGCTTGGCATGAAGAAACTTGGAAGAAAAATGGGCCCATTTGCATTTTTAGGCCTTTTGCATCCATGTTGACTTTTCAAAATTCCCAAAAATTTCCCAACTTCCACAAGGCATAACTTGGTCAATTTTTAAGCTTTTCACATGTTCTTGGACATTTTGGAAAGGTCTTTGAGTCCTTTAACTAATGCCTTTGGTCCCATGTCATTTTGATTTACCAATCTCAAGTTATGGCCTTTGACTTAAAGTCACTTTTTGTTGACTTTTGAAAATGACCTATAATGTTGAAATTGATAACTTTTTGTGAGAGCATTTCTTGGACTTGGAACATGAAGATGAATTGTAGGAAATGTCTTTCTCTTCAAAATGAGCTTTGGATGGAATTTTTCTGATAATCCATGTGAAAGTTATGCCCTGGTCAATTTCAGTTGACTTTTTCAGCTGTCCAAATATAGCAACTTTTGCATCTTTGATGATTTCTGAGCCAAATTTTGAGAATCATGATCAAGCATTGATCAAATGATGTTTGTGGCTTCAAAATGATATATTGACCAAAAATTTGAACTTTTGACTGTCAAATGACCATTTTGCCCCTACAGTTGACTGTAGTGCAATCTAGGGTTTTGACTGTGCAATTTTGAGCTGAATGCTTTGAAACTTGACATGAGGATACTTGACCATCTTTGTAAGCATATGAGACTTGATTGGGCCTTTGAAAAGTTCATTTGCTTGACCAGAACTCAAACCCTAGTTTTGACTGTATAGGAGACAGTTGAGCTGCACAACCCTGGGGGAATTTTGTGACCTTGACTTGACAAATCTTGGAGAATATGGGAGGGCAAATTTTGGGGTACAACACCTGCCTTGTCCGGAAGAATAGCAAGATGGCAGATGATATTGACTGAGTATGACATCCAGTACACGACTCAAAAAGAAATCAAGGGAAGTGTGTTGGCAGACCATTTGGCACACCAGGCAGTGGATGATTACCAGTCTATGAACTTTGAATTTCCAGACGAGAATATCTTGGTAGTAACTGATTGCGAGATACCTGGACCGGATGAAGGACCTGAGGAAGGATCCCGATGGTCTATGAACTTTGACGGAGCCTCAAACGCTTTGGGTAATGGCATTGGCGCTGTGATCATATCTCCTAAAGGCTCTCATACTCCACTTACCGCCCAGCTGTGTTTCAACTGCACCAACAACATGGCGGAGTATGAAGCCTGCATCATGGGTCTTCGAGCTGCAATTGACCTAAGGATCAAGTTTCTGAGTGTCTTCGGAGATTCCGCTCTCGTGATCAGTCAGATCAAAGGCGAGTGGGATACGAAACACCCAAATCTTATTCCTTACAAAGAGTATGTGTTGACATTGCTTCCCCATTTCGAGGAGATAACCTTTGAACACTTCCCAAGAGAGGAGAATCAGTTGGCGGATGCGCTAGCTACGATGTCTTCTATGTTCAAAGTCAAATGGGACAACGAGGCTCCCCAGATCATTATTTGGAAATTGGATGAACCTGCACATTGCTGTGATCTTGAGACCGAAGAGGTAACAGAAAAGCCATGGTATCATGAAGTAAAAAGGTACCTTGAAGCTCAAGAATACCCCTAGGGTGCATCCGTTAATGACAAGAAGTTTCTGAGAAGGTTCGCGGCGAAGTTCTTCCTCAGAAATGACATTCTTTACAAACGAAACCATGATTCAACCTTACTGCGTTGTGTGGATAAGATTGAAGCAGAAAGGATCATGGCAGAGCTGCATGAAGGTACCTTCGGAATGCATTCCAGTGGACGTACCATGGCAAAGAAAATCCTTCGGGCAGGATATTACTGGTCCACAATGGAAGCTGACTGTTATCAGCATTCTCGGACATGTCACAAGTGCCAGATCTATGCTGACAAGGTGCACATTCCTCCAGTTCCTTTGAACGTCTTGACAACACCTTGGCCTTTTGCAATGTGGGGCATTGATATGATCGGCGAAATCAGACCTACGGCATCCAACGGGCATCGCTTCATCCTGGTAGCAATTGATTACTTTACGAAGTGGGTTGAAGCAGCTTCCTTTGCTACCGTCACCAAAAACGTCGTGGCGCGATTCATTCGGCACAACCTGATCTGTCGATACGGTGTACCAGAGAGGATCATTATGGATAATGGTACCAATCTCAACAACAAGATAAACACTGAGCTCTGCGAGCAATTCAAGATACAGCACCACAACTCTTCTCCCTATCGGCCGAAGATGAATGGGGCTGTAGAAGCAGCTAATAAAAACATTAAGAAGATTGTGCAGAAGATGACAGTGACCTACAAAGATTGGCACGAGATGTTACCATTTGCTCTTCATGGGTACCGTACCTCAGCACGAACGTCAACCGGGGCAACACCCTACTCCTTGGTATATGGCATGGAGGCAGTCCTGCCCATTGAAGTTCAGATACCCTCTCTCCGAATCATGAAGGATGCAGGTTTGAATGAAGATGACTGGATTCAGACCCGACTTGATCAACTAAACCTAATCGACGAAAAGAGACTTACTGCTATTTGTCATGGTCAGACGTACCAAAAACGAATGATCAAGGCGTTTAACAAGAAAGTCAGACGACAAGAGTATCAAGTCGGGGACCTGGTAATCAAGCGCATCATTCTACCTCAAGGTGATCCCAGGGGCAAATGGACCCCTACGTACGAAGGGCCATTTGTGGTTAAGAACATCTTCTCAGGAGGAGCGATGATTCTAACCACCATGGATGGTGACGACCTTCCTCACCCCGCCAATGCAGACATAGTAAAAAGATACTACGCATAATTAAAGACCCGCTAGGTCGACTGGCCTAGGAAAAAATAAGGGCTTCCCGGCGAACCAAAAGGGTTCAGGCAAAAATAAGGGATGAAAAGAAAAAAAATCTATACACCCGGCAAGTCGAAAACCTGAAAAGGCGGCTTGGGCAAAAATGGGTATCCCGGTGGACTGAAAACCCGAAAGGGCGGTCCAGGAAAAAATTAGGGATAAGTGTAACACTATGTCTCATTGGATCACCTTGCATCTAGACTTTGGTATCAACTATCAGGCTCAGACGACACCAATCA
Source organism: Vicia faba (assembly GCA_948472305.1). Lineage (NCBI taxonomy): Eukaryota > Viridiplantae > Streptophyta > Magnoliopsida > Fabales > Fabaceae > Vicia > Vicia faba. Next base: position 362,658,782 of record OX451738.1, read on the forward strand.
ATCAGATTCATCTCCAACTAAGCAGCAAAGTGATGAGATGCTCGGAGACATAAAGGCGATAGCAGAGTTGGAACCCAGTGGGATTATTCACACAACTGTTTTGTTTTCTTTTTGTATAAATTTTATTTGTTCGGCAGTGTTCTCTTACTAGGACGTCAGCCTCTTGTACAAAAACGCCTATTTACAGGCAAAATTCAAAATCAATACAAGTTTCATTTTTAGACAAATTGCAAATTGATTTTTCTTTATCTGTTTTATTTTGCAAAGAACGTCCAATGTTCATTTTTGATATATGCATTTGACATTAATTGCTGTTCATAAATATTTGCATGCGAAACAAAGGACTAATTACGGGTGATATCAGAAGTAGGGGCAATAAGAATTGTCTAAGTGATCTAGTTGCTTTGTCCACCAAGGTACCAAGGTAGGTTCGGCTGAAGAATGTGACCAAGATACCTTCACTCCCCGCATATTAAGACAGTAATGGTAGCTCTCCCCACTGAGACTTGCAACTACGAACGAATCAGCAATACTCTCCCCAAGCAGAGTTAATCTACCGTCAGCCCTAAAAAGGTTTGGTATCCCCAGAAGGTCTTAATATTCCTCAGCGGGGTATAAATACATTCCCCAACAAGTTTAAGAGCATCCCCGGCAGTCTTAATATTCTTCGACAGAGTATAAGAATGTTCCCCGGCGGAATACAAGATACCCCCAGTGGAGCCATTTCCCAGCGCAGTCTAAAAAAGCTTCCCCGCCAGAGTTGAATCATCTCCCCAGTAGATTCTGGAAGCTTGTCCTCTGCAGAGTGCAAATGTATCTCCCCAGCCATATTCAGAAGGTTATCCCCACAAGAGTCTAACTGGGTTATCCTCAACAAGGTGCAACTGAAAGATCATCCCCAGCGAAGTTCTTTCTATCCCCAGCGGAGTTCATCTTCAAAATCCCCAACAGAGCTTATCAACGGAATCCCCCAGTGGAGTTATCGTTAAAATCTCAGCAAAGCATCTCTCCCACAGAGTAATTCCCTGCAGAGTAATCTCTTCATCAGTTTATTCCTCAACTGAGTCATCTTCCCCTACAAGTTAATCATCTTTGTTCATCATCCCCAGCGGAAGCAAAGAATTCAACATCATTCTCCAGCAGCTCCGGGATTTATTTTCCCCAGCTAAAACATCATATTTTCATACATCATAATACATGCACATACGCATCATATCATACAATCTCATTTATATTGAGAGCATCATTGCTTGATCCATCTCATGCATTGCATACGACTGACCTTTGCTTTTCAGGAAAGATACAGTTAAAGTTCTCAGCAGTCAAAGGAGACAAATCCAGTCAAAGGAGACAAATCCAGTCAAAAGAGACAATCCAGTCAAAGGAGACAAATCTAGTCAAAAGAGACAATCCTGTCAAAAGAGACAATCCAGTCAAAGGAGACAAAACCAGTTAAATCGATTCCTAAAGATTTTTCTGAAGCCAGTCAATGGAGACAAAACCAGTTAAATCGATTCCTAAAGATTTTTCTGAGGCAAAGCCCGTCAATGGAGACAAAATCAGTTAAATCGATTCCTAAAGATTTTTCTGAGGCAAAGCCCGTCAATGGAGACAAAATCAGTTAAATCGATTCCTAAAGATTTTTCTGAGGCAAAGCCAGTCAATGGAGACACAATCAATTCCTAAAGATCTTTCTGAAGCCAGTCAATGGAGACAAGACCAGTTAAATCGATTCCTAAAGATTTTTCTGATGCTAATTCAGTCAATGGAGACAAAACCAGTTAAATCTATTCCTAAAGATTTTTCTGATGATAACCCGTCAATAGAGACAACCCGTCAATAGAGACAACCCATCAATAGAGACAACCCGTCAATGAAGACAACCCGTCAATGAAGACAACCCGTCAATGAAGATAACCCGTCAACGAAGACAAAACTACCTATCAACAATCTCCAGGTGGCATCTATAAGCCCATCCTCCTATCCATCATATCTCCAAATGGCATCTGTAAGCCCATTCCCGGCATCACATTGCTGATACTACACCATGCGAGTGCAAATTTCTGGGCACTTTAGTGTTCAATCATCTTCCAGCTTCGGATCACGAAAGGCATGCAAGCCAATCTACATCCTCAGGTTTAAGAAGATTGAACAGGGGAAACTGTTGTACCCTAAAATTTTCCCTCCCATATTCCTCAAGATTTGTCAAGAATAATCTTCAAATTACTCAGGATGGCTCAAGAGGTAGACAGTCAAACCATCTCCTAAGACAGCTGAAATTAGGGTTTTGGTTCTTTCAAGGAATTTGGGGTTCTCAATGGTTCAACCAAGTCTCAAGGGCCTATATACATTCTCAAGCACCTACATGCCAAGTTTCAAGACTCACAGTGCCAATTTGCACAGTCAAAAGCCTCATTTGACCTACAGTCAACTGCAAGGGCAAAATGGTCATTTTGCAGTCAAAAGTCAGAAGTTTTGGTCAACATCTTATTTTGAGTTCACAATCATCATTTGATCAAGTCTTGATCATGATTCCACAAGAATAGCTCAAAAATCATCAAGATGCAAAAGTTACTATTTCTGGACAGTAGGAAAGTCAACTGTATTTTGACAAGGGCATAACTCTTTCATGGTTTGTCAGAAAAATTCCATCCAAAGCTCATTTTGAAGAGGATGCCATTTCCTATAATCCATCTTCACACTCCAAGTTCAAGAAATGCTCTCACAAAAAGTTACCAATTTTTACATTATAGGTCAATTTCTAAAGTCAACAAATGTACACTTTGAGTCAAAGGCCATAACTTGAGATTGGTAAATCCAAATGACATGGGACCAAAAACATGGGTTAGAGGACTTCAAGAGCTTTCCAAAATGTCAAAGAACATGGTCATATGATCAAAATTGAGCAAGTTGTGCATTGGAGAAGTTGGGAAATTTTCATGAATTTGCAAAAGTCAACTTTGCTCAAAACACCTTATTTTTGCTAATGGGCCTAAAATCTCTTCTTGAAACTTCACCCATGACCTATGCACAACCAACCAAGCTAAATGGGATTTATTTTCTTATTTTTATTGATTAATTGGATTTTTAATTAATATTAATTCATTTAATTAATTTAAATTATAGGAAAATAGAAGATTTGATTTTTGAAATCAACTTGTGAAGCAAATCTGATCAAAACATGCTGGCAAATTCGTGCACAAGTCAAAGATATAAAAACATCCAATTTTGGCAACTTTGTTCAATCATGAAGAATCAAAAATATTTGATTTCCAATCAAAGATTTAAACATCAATGCAATGGATATTGGCCCAGCTTTTTGACCTAATTTGTTTCCCTTATATGCAAGCAAGCAAACCCTGACCTAGTGGACGATTGAAAGCTACAGAAAAGACCATGTCCAATTCAAGAAATTCCAAGAAAATTGAAAATATGTTCTTGCATTCCAGGCCAATTCAAGGCGTGCTATTCATTCAAACATATTGCAGGAGGTCCCAGGAACGTTTTACAATCAAATTCAGGCACTGAAGCTCAAGGAATCATTGCACACAGTTTCACGGTTTTCCATTCTTATTCAGAATTATATATCTTGATTCATGTGCATTTAACACATTTTCATGATTGTTTTGCATTGCTAGAGACTGAACAAAGCTAATGGCATGGTTTAATTGGACTATAGTGCCCTGAATCGTGAGATACCATGATCAAATTTCTAGGGTTCTTGAGCTTTAAATTAGGGCTTTTCAATCCAGGAAAAATTGGGACTCATGAGATGCATGACTGAAATCGTGAGACCAAGACGAACAAGACCAATACCTCGCGAAATATTTATATGTAATGTGGTGCTATTCGCTATTTTTCCTTGCAGGAGTTAGTGGGGGTTAAAAACCCCCGCTATTTGATATTAGTTACACAGGAAAAAGGTTGAAGACGATGACGTGTGGACATTTGGTTCGTGGGTTTGAAAAAGCGCGCGTTTTATTTTTTAGTACAGCGTATTGTTTGTTTTCATATATAATTATTGCCTTTTATTTTAATAACAAAGAAGCGCGTTAGTTGGGTTGGCAAGCAGGTAGATGGAAAGGCTATTGGGACCTGGGTTCGAATCCCAGGTCCCCCAGATATTTGTTATAATTTTTATCTAGGTGATTGTGTGTGACGCATCAGGCATGGCATATCATGGATCTCCAATTCCCAGGCGCCAGATGTCTTCAAACTCAAATCCAATGGCCTAGATGGAAGGACTATCATGGTCCTTAGTCAACATGCGTATGGACGATCCAGAAAAGTCAAAAGGGCTTGCAGCAATTGGGCTTCAGATTTCCAAATACACCTCCTCTTGGGCCCATCACCCCCTGGGTTATTCCTTTTTTCTTCTTTTATATTCTTTCATTTAATTGTTTTACTATTAATTATTTTTATTATTACTTAATTAACCAAATTAATTTTTTCATAATAAAATCAGAAAACTAAAAAATAATATTATTTTTATTATTATTTATTAAAATTAATTTCACCCTTTTATTATTTTTGTAAATAAATATAATTAACTAATTTAGTTTTAATTAGGATAATTCTAACTTTTTTTGCAATAATTTAAAATCAACATAGAATTAGGGTTCTTGACAATTTTAATCATCTTTATTTATTTTTCTCCTTAAAAAACATAAAAAACTCAAAAAATATTTTTCTTTTATTTAATTAATTAATTAACTTAGGTTTATTTTAATTAAATGCAAAATAATAAAAAAAACTTCTTTCTCAAAAAAGGGTCAAAACCCTAAAAACTCTCCGATCCAATTTTTTCCTCGCGCATATTATTTTTGATTAATATTTTTCATCATATAATTGTATTTGCTCCGAGGATGTAATAGCTTTAACTTAGGATCTTTTTATTGCTTTTATTTAATTTCCCGCAATTTACTTTTCAAGGGTTTGTTTTTGGCGATGTAAATACCCGACGCCTTGTAATAGTTTAATTCTATTTTCCGCAACTATTAACTGTTAGATGCATGTTAACTAGGCTATGCATGACAAGACTTATCTTAAATTAAAATCAATCGTAGCTCACCATAACATGTACAAAGATAACATAATTTAAACCTGACACACTTGCACATGCCACTCCTAGGGTACGCCTCACTTGGTTGCCTCGACGTGGTCATTGAGTATAGGGTGTTTTAGAGGTCGCCCTCCTGTCTAAAGATCAAAGTTGCCTCGAAACGGTTGCCTCGATAAAAAATGATCTAGGACATTAGGGTTACCGCTAAGGTTTCCTACTATTGCTCTAGTGACCATATGTCCCATAATCGAATTGACCCGAAAACTCCAACGACGGTGCTACCTACTTCTCAATAGTGGGATAGTACTGTCTAAAGGACATTTACACAGCTTAATTTCTTTTGAGTAGGTAGAGGTTCTCAAGTACTTGCTCTTTCAAAATAAAACAACTTTTTGCACTTACACTTTTCCGAACAAAGTTTTCAAACAAACACTTCATACACTCTTGAGGACAGACACAAGAGTTAAATCGAAGTTTTCAAACAAAACTTTTTTTCAAAACCCACAAACACAAGAAAAGCAAAACTTTTTGAAAAAGTGAGCAAGTACCTAAGAGCCCGTGGATAACCACGGATAGAAAGGGTGCTAACACCTTCCCTTTCTATAATCTACCTCCCGAACCCGAGAAACATCTCGAAAAGGAATTTTGTTGTGCTTTTGTCCTTTCCTTGTTGGAGAAAATAAAAGACGGTGGCGACTCTTGCTTACCGCGACATTTTGCGAAACGCAAACGCGAACCAGCATTCCAAAACAGTTAGTTCTATTTCCACCGATCACACACTAAAATATAAAAGGAAAATAGTGTACAAAGAAAGTAAAACAAACTTTATGTATTGACACATAGCTGCATGCATCAACACATGCCATTTCCTTTTTCTCAAAAATCCAAATCAACTCAGTATGAGTCGATGCATAGTGGGATGTGTTGACTCATTCCACTTCCTGTTTATGAAAAATCCTAAATTAACTTAGTATGAGTCGATGCATAATGGGATGTGTCGATTTATTTCTTGTTTGTGTCGACACATTCGTGTTTTGTGCCGACTCATGCACCTTTTGTCTTTCTGTTTTTGGGTCTGGATAGCAGTATGTATCGACTCATAAGGCCATTTGTTGACTCATATCCTGTTCTGTCACTAAAATGAGTCGACTCATGTGAGGATGTGTCGACTCATGTTGCCATTTTTTTTGCCTTAAACATTGTTCTATTGTGTGTACAGGTTAGTTCACAACATATGATTGATAAAAATGAACAACAAGTAATGGTTAGCTTCAAAAGGAAATGATTACTAAATTTATTTTCAACAATGAATCACTAATGGTGTTTGAAATGAAAAGCTCGAAGTTAAGAAGACTCACCTTGAGACAACAATTTGTTTTGAATCTGAACTTCTTTCAAGATGTTGTGGTGGCTTCAGTGATCCTCCAGGATACTGCTCCAGTCCTCCCGCTGTATTAGAAGCTGCTGGACCACTCTCCAACTCAGTCAAGTTATACAATACTGTCTTTTGTTTGTGTTTGAAAGGCGATGATAATGGCACTACACAAACTATTCTTGTGTTTGAACAATCTCTATGTGATATGAAGTATTTGGATGGCTGGTTTATGGGAAAAGATTTCAAGGTGGAACAGTGGGTTAAGGATTTTCTGTTTAGTGAATGAAAATAGAGCATATTTTTTTGAATGAACAAAGGTTACAAAGACTTATGTTTTTCTCTGTTTTTTCTCTCAATAATCCTCTTTAAAAGCCACCGCTTTATGTGTTGTGAAAATAGTTTATTTATAGATGAAGTTTGGATGAGATTTGGGGGGAAACTAATAAGTTTTCGAACTGTTTGGGTATGCTGTCTTATTTCCTTTTAGATACAACTCTTATATGCAAATTTGGTGCAAACAGGGGACTGATATGATGCAGATTTTTCAGGGAGCATTACAGGTTTTGGAGCAGACTGTGACAGTGTTTAGAGGCAGCATAGCAGGACTGTTTTTGTACAGGACAACAAACTGTCTTTTAACAAGGTTTTGGGCTTTTAAGTGGATAGTACAGCAGGCTTGGACTTGGAAGCAAATAGGACTTTGGGACTTTTCTGGGCAGCAACATTTGTAACATGATAGAAGTATGGTTTTATGGACATCATAGTGGCAGGGTTTGAAGATTTGAGTCAAATGCAAAAGTTCAAACAAGACAAAACTTAGGATTTGTAACTTGAAATTTTTAACTTTAAAAATGCAGCCTTGTTAAAACTTGAATTATTTGTAACATCTTGAATTATTTTGAATTGTAGTTAAGAAAGATGTCATGAGGTAATTAATCACGTATAGAAAATACTTAGAAAATTTTCCAAGTCTTGCCAAGTTTGATTTTTGACCTTCTTGATTTTTAATGATCAAGTTTTATATTTTTAATGCCTTGACGAAATTTATTTTTGAAACTCAAATTTGATCAAAAAGTCAAAGTTTGACTTTTCAGTGTACATTTGACTTTTTCGTCGGTTGACCAAATTTCTTCTATCAACCCTCCGATCTCGGGAGATGAATTGAAATATTCGATTAAGTCAAAATGATGTACTTGAACCCTTGAGATCATGTTTTGAACCAAAAAGTCATGTATTGGGTCAAAAATTAAAGATTGGTCATTCTCAGTCAAAACCCTAATTTGGAGTCCCAGTGCTTCAGAGATGATTTTGTCTGATCAATTCCTTGAGAATCCTTGAGAAGTAGAGATAATTTGTGAGGAATGTCTTAAAAAAGGAGAGGGAAATTTTTTGGGTACAACACTGTCCAAAATAGTCCGTATGTTCCTACATGTGTTGTCAACAATATTGGAACGACAAAGCCTAAAAGTGCATGGTATGACAATGATAAGAAAAAAGTTCTCTATGACAAGAAAGCAATCAATCTTCTTCAAGGTGCACTTAGCATGGATGAATTCTTTTTTGGATCTTGGAATTCACAACGATAAAAGAAATATGGGATACTTTAGTAGAAACTCATGAAGGAACAACTGAAGTCAAAAGATCAAGATTGGATATCTTAAGTCAAGAGTACGAGTTATTCAAAATGCAGCCTGGAGAATCCATCCTCGACTTGCAGAAAAGATTCATGCACTTAAAAAATAATTTGAAAGCACTTGGTAAGACTCTTACTATCGAAGAACTTAATATTAAAATGCTTAGATTTTTAACCAGGGAATGACAACCAAAAGTGACAGTAGTGCCCGAGAAGAAAACTCTATTCATAATGACTTTCGCAACATTGTTCGAAAAACTTCAAGAATATGAGACGAAACTTGGAAGACTAGAAAAACATGAGAACAAAGAGAATAAATCCAAAAGTATTGCATTAAAGGTTGACCCCAAGGAAATTGAAAAGAGAGATAATCCAGAAGATAAAGAGAACTCCATGCTTATTGTAAAAAGGTTAGGTAAATTTTTTTGGTAATAATGAAAATGCTAAATTTGTGAAAAAGAAGAAATTCTTTAACAAGAAAGAAGCCTCTACATCAACACAAAATGTAACTTGCTATGAATATGGGAAACAAGGACACATAAAGCCGAATTGTCCAAATCTCTCCAAGAAAAATAGTTTCAAGAAAAGAAAGGAGTCAAAGTCTAAAAGATCCTATATTGTATAGGATGATAATAATGTAAGTTCTTCATCTGATTCAGAGAGTGAAGAATGTGTAAATCTTACATTGACAATATCACACTATTCTGATGATGAATATGAAGAGATTGATAATGATGTTCAAGGTTCTATTGGTGAACTTTTCAATGAATGTAAGATTTTATATAAAACCGTGTCAACTCAAAAGAAACAAATTATATCTCTTGAAGAAAATATTGACACCATGGAAAATAATTTTGAAATTGAAAAACAAAGTTTTATTGAAAAAGAAAATAAAATCTTACATGCAAAGAGTGTGAATCACTTTATTTTCAAAATTTTCAATTAAAAAGAGTTCTTGAAAGATATGAAAAAGGACAAGTTGGATTAGAAAATATCCTTAGTCAACAAAGGTACTCAAATGATAAAAGTGGGTTTGGTTATTCTAAATCTAACAAACCAAGTACTTATAAAACCATTTTTTAAGGCAAGTGACCAATCCAACAAGAAAAAGTGAATAAACCACAAAAATTTCATCATAGTACTAAGAAAAGATATTATAAGAAGAAATATTATGTTCTAAGATATAAAAGTAATTTTGTTCCTACATATTTTTATTATTTTTATTATGGTATAAGTGGCCATACACCTAATGCTTTCTATGTAAGAAACTTTAGTGTAGCAAGTGGGTATTATGTGCAGGTTAAGAAAGGAACTAATTATGAAGGACCCAAAGCACATTAGATACCTAACCAAACCTAATTTATTTTGTAGGCATGCTTTAAGACCACTACAAATTTATGGTATCTTGATAGTGGTTGTTCTAAGCATATGACAGAAGATGTAAACCAATTTTTAAATCTAGTGCTTAAGGCCAAGGGGTTTGTCACTTACCGAGACAATAATAAGGGAAGAATTCTTGGCATTGGCAAAGTTGGTGCACCATCTTTCACATGCATTGAAGATGTTCTTTATGTTGAAGGACTCAATCATAATCTTTTAAGTATAATCAAACTTTGTGACAAGGGCTTCAAGATCAAGTTCACCAAAGATGAATGCTTGATTGAAGATGAAGTCACCAATGAGGTAAAACTAAAAGGTAAAAGAATTAACAATATTTTTATGATATCTTTAGATGATTTATATTTGTAAGTAAAATGTCTCATGGTAAACAACAATGAATCATGGCTTTTTCATAAGAGGGAAACCCATATTCTTATGGAACATTTAAATAAACTAGCCAAACATGATCTTGTCATTGTTTTACCAAAGATAAAGTTTGTCAAAGATAAATTATGTGATACTTGTCAAAAGGGAAAACAAACCAAATTAAATTTCAAGTAAAAGAATATGGTATATACAACAAGACCACTTCACGTGTTACATATGGACTTATTTGGTCCATCAAGAACAAGAAGCTTTGGAGGTCATGTATATGCCTAAGTTATTGTTGATTATTTTTATAGATATTCTTGGACGTAATTCCTTGTGCAGAAAAGTGATGCTTTCAAGGCTTTTAAAAATAATGCAAAGCAAATTCAAAATGAAAAGTCATTAAAGATTGTATCTATAAGAAGTGACTATGGTGAAGAATTCCAAAATGCATCTTTTGAAGATTTTTGTTAAGAACATGGTATCTCTTATAATTTTTCAGCATCAAATACTCCACAACAAAATGGAGCAGTTGAAATAAAGAATCGATTTCTAGCAGAACTTGCAAGAAAAATGCTTAGTGACATAAATCTTCCAAAGTACTTTTGGATGGATGCGGTTAGTACGACATGTTATGTTGGAAATCAAGTTATCATTAGACCTATCTTGAAAAAGACTCCATATGAAATTTTCAAAGGAAGAAAGCCAAAAATTGCTCACTTTCATATCTTTGGATGCAAGTGATTTGTCCTCAACAATGACAAAGACAATCTTGGTAAGTTTGACAAGAAATCCGACAAAGGAATATTTCTTGGTTATTCCCTCTTAAGTAAAGCTTATAGAGTTTATAATAAAAGAACTTTAACTATTGAAGAACCTATGCATGTTTATTTTGATGAAACTAACACCTCTAAGGAGGACATAATTGTTTGTGATGATGATTGTTGTACCCAAAAATTTCCCCTCCCTTTTCTCAAGATACTTCTCACAAAGATCTTCAATGATTCAAGCTTGCACAAGTATTGACTAGGTCAAGTCATCTCCTTAACACTGATGCCTCAAAATAGGGTTTGAGTTTGCACAAGGACAATTAGACTTCTAATATTTCAAATGTTTCATGGATCATTAGTGACCCTCAAGATTGCTCCTGTCAAGTTTCAAGTCTTGGATCTCAAATTTGCTCAGTCAATTGATCAGATGGCCTAAAACCAGCTGTATTGGAAAAAGTCAATTATGGTCAACCTACAGTCAAACTTCAAGATTTTGGGCCAATATCAATATTTTGAAGTCATATGTATCATTTGATCAAGATTGGATCACGATTCTCTAAGAAAATTGTTCAATCATCAAAAGGGCAAAATGGTCAAAATTAGGACTTTGATTGAGAATGACCAATCTTTGACTTTTGACCTAGTACATGACTTATTGGTTTGAACCATGATCTCAAGAATTCAAGTACATCATTTTGACTTAATCACATATCTCAATTCATCTGCCGAGATTAGTGGATTGATAGATGAAATTTAGTAAACTGATGAAAAAAAAGTCAACTATATACTGAAAAGTCAAACTTTGACTTTTTGATCAAACTTTAGTTTCAAAGATCACATTTCATCAAGACATTCAAAAATATGAAATTTGACCATCAAGAAATCAAGAAGGTTAAAAGTCATTTTGAAAAGTCAAACTTTGCAAGACATAGAAATTTTTCTAAGTGTTTTTATACAGGTTAATTTCATTACTTCATGACATTTTTTCACCATAATTCAAGATAATTCAAGTTCTTACAAGTTTTCAAGTAAACAACAAGGCTGCATTTTTAAGTTAAAGAAAAAGTTGCAAGTTACAAATCCTAAGCTTTGTCTTGTTTGAACTTTTCCCTTTGACTCAATCTTCAAACATTGCCACTATGCTATCCACAAATATGCCTTGCCTTTGTTACAAACTGCATTAATATGTCCACAAAACCAGACTTGCATCATGCTACATATCCTGCTGTCTAAAACCTGCATAGTAATGGCAAGAAAACTGTCAAAACCTACAATGCTGCCCAGCAAAATCTGCACCATATCAGTCCCATATTTTCTCAAACTTGGCATATAAGAGCTGCATCTAAAAAGCAATAAAACGGTGTACCCAAATAGTTCAAAAACTTATATATTTCCCTCCCAAAGTTCAGTCAATTTCATCTATAAATAAGTTGTTTCATAACACACAAAAGGGAGAGGTTTTTGAGAGAGAAAAGAGGGAGAAAGAGAAAAAAAAGAGGATTTGGAAAACTTAACAAAATTCTTTGTAAACTCTGCCCATCTTCAACTTTATTTTCATTCACAAAAAAAAACTGAAAACAGAAAAAAAACCTCAACCCACTATGCAGCCTTGCAAGTTTTCCCTTAAACCAATTGTCCAAATACTTCATATACATCACATAGAAATTGTTCAAACACAAGAACAATTTCTGTAATATCACTATTATCCAAACTCAAAAACAGCCACCTCCAACTTGATTTCTCCAAGACAATACAACAACTCAAACTCAAAACACAAGTTTTAGTTTAAGGTACATTTTTCTTGATTTTGAGCTCTTCGTACAAGCATCATTAATGGTTCATATGTGAAAATAAAATGTAGATATCATAGCCCCTGAAACTAACTATATGCTTATTTTTCATTTTTTATTAACCATGTGTTGAGAACTAACTTATATATGTGACAGAACAATGTTAGAAGTGAAAAAATAGGTTATGAGTCGATGCATATCTCTATGTGTCGACACATATATGGTACAAAACAGGTTATGAGTCGATACAAAACACGCATGAGTCGATACAAAATAGGTTATGAGTCAATACAAACCATTATGTATCGACTCATATTAAGTTGGTTTTGATTTCCAGAGAAAGAAAATGAGTATGCGTCGATACAAAACATGCATGAGTCGATACAAAACAGGTTATGTGTCGATACAAACCATTATGTGTCGACTCATACTGAGTTAATTTTGATTCCCAGGAGCAAGGAATGATATGTGTCGATGCATAAGGGTATGTGTCGATGCAAAATAGATTATGAGTTGACACAAACCTTTATGTATCAACTCACACTGAGTTGGTTTTTTGACTTTCAAGAACAAGGAGTGATATGTATTGATGCATAAGTGTATGCATCAATGCATAAATTTTTCGTATCAATGCGTAAGTGCATGCGTCAATACATAAATTTTTTCCTTTTTCCTTTTTTTATTTATCTTTACATTCTTGTATATTATTTATTCATTCAATATGGTTGTAATAGTAAAGATAGGTTTTATTTTCTTTTATCTCCCCATTTGTAAATTTGTACCCCATGATGTAATAGCGTAGGATTTTAATTTACGCAATTTATCGCTTTTAATATAATTGTTAGTAATTAGGGTGTGTATGGCAAGATAAAATCAATCTTAGAGAACCCTAATCTCAAAGACAAAAATGCATGCAATCAAATACTTTTCACACGCGCACCTCTAGGGTAACATCGCTTGTTGCCTATGAATAAATAGTCATGTCCCTCGAATATGGAATGCTTTAGCAAAGACCCTAGATAAAAAAGATCTTAGTCCCTCGATGACCCTTCAACGTTGCCTTCGGTAAAATGATCTTAAGTCCCTTACGAAAATTGCTAAAGCATCTCATAGGTTGCCTTCTATGACTATACTACGACCCACGCCCGTCCCTTCACATCCAATGATAGGGATTCTTATCAATCAATGGTAAGATAGCAATATCTAAAGGAGAAGGAAAAGAACTAAGACTTTTTGAGTAGGTAAAACATTCATAGTTGCTTGCTCACAAACATTTCAAACAAAACATTTTTTAAACACACCAACACTTTCAATGAAATATTTTCAAAAAGTCAACACTTTGTATACATTCTTATAGAGACGAGAATTATTACAAAGTTTTCCAAAACGGAGGCACTTTTCAAAAGTACTTTAAAAAAAATCACAAACAAATTTCAAGCAAAGCATTTTTAGAGTGAGCTAGCAACTAAGAGCCCGTAGATAACTACAGATAAAAAGGGTGCTAATACCTTCCCTTTTCATAACCTATCCCCCGAACTCAAGAAAATTATCAAAAGGTCTTTCCTGTTCTTTTCACCCTTTCCTTTATTGGATAAAAGAAAAGTCGATGGAGACTCTTGCTATCTGCAACAATTGCGATAAAATGCAAAACACCCAAGTTAGTTCTCCCACTGTATTACAGAACTGGAGGCTCAGTTGGGGACTACTTAAAAGTCGGGTTACCTTAGAGCTAGATCACATTTAAATGTTTTCATTGTTTGATTTGTTTTCTTTACATTTATCGGTCCATGTTTGGGTTTGTGTTGATCCTCTACCCGGATCTGGGAACATCATTAGGTAAATAGCAAAAATTATGGAGACTGTACGGTGTAGACCGATATGGTTGAGACAATAGCTATGTTAGTATGACACATTTGTGGATACCGGTATCCCTTATGGATGATTAAGGAGAATATTGGGCCACTGTGTGGTGTCATGAAGCACTAACGAACCTTAGAACCTTTAATTGAACAACTTGGCCATTAAGAAGTAGTGAGATAACCGACTTTGGTGCAGTCCGAAGTTGGTTGATACTCGATACTACGCTCATTGAGATTGGACTTTTGGGATATTTCGGTCGCTAAAAAAGAGGCTTGCACTGAAATAATGCCCAATGAAGAAAGATCAATGATATTGAGATCCCTTAGAACCCGATTACTTTCTAGGACAAGTTAAACCAACTAAACTTCAAGAGGGTACTTACCTATGAACCTCATGCATGCCTAAAACTAAGGACTTGTTTGCTTTATGTGTATGTGTTTACTTGTACATAACATCATGACATCATACCATTTCATTTGCACTAACCATTTTAAGGACTTTGAGATTTATCTTTGTGCTATTTTGTAGGACATGGCTTCCATGCAAAGAAATAATATCCGAATTAACCTTGTGAAAGTGCCTCCCCAACCTAAGGAATTAGCATCAAGGGTTCCCAATGATTTTCCGTTCACCAAGAAGTACGGTCGTCTCATCAAATTAGTTACCACAAACTTTGAAGAGGATATGGTACATGTGCTTTTCCAATTCTTTGATCCTAAGCACCATTGCTTCACATTTCCTGATTACCAACTAGTGCCTACCATGGAAGAATTTTCTCAACTCTTGGGGGTGCCTATTCTTGATCAAATACCCTTCACCGGTATTGATAAAGATCTGAGACCTGAGGAGATTGCTCGAGCTTTACATTTGCAACAGTCCAGTGTTGTGGCAAATTGGGAAATAAGAAGTAGTGTTAAAGGGTTTCTAGCCAAGTTTCTGTTTGAGAAGGCCCAATTGTTTTGGGAGGCTCTGGATTTGTAAGCTTTTGAGGTTTTGGCTCTTCTAATCTATGGGATGGTGTTGTTTCCTAACCCAGACAGACTCATAGATGTGAATACGGTCAAAGTTTTTCTATCTCGTAATCCGGTGCCTACCTTACTCAGACGTTTTACACTCTCTTCACACCCGCACCATGAAGAGAAGAGGGATTCTTATGTGTTGCACTCTTTTTTTGGCTAGGTGGTTTATTTTTCACCTTCCTCGATCTGTTTTGAAGAATGAGAAAGACATGAGATGGTCTAGTTGGTTGATGTCACTCTCACATTCAGATATTCATTGGTGTTCTCGATCTTTGGAGGATGTTACCATTATTGATCATTGTGGGGAATTCCCTAATGTCCCTCTCCTTGGAATTAGGGGAGGTATTACGTATAATACTTGCTTGGCTCTACGACAATTTGGGTATGCTCGAAGGGATGCTCCTCATGACGCACTTGTCCAAGGTATTGTGTTCGATTATGAGAATGGTGTCCAAGGTTACCCTCAAAGGTTTGTACGAGCTTGGGGCATGGCGAATAAAGTTGATAGCAAAACTTTGGGGCATAAGAAATCCATTCCTTTGGAGCCTTATCTCACGTGGGTGAGAGCTCGCACTCAAAACCTCATGATGCCTTATGAGGCCATCCTACCTATCATCATGGAGCCTATTATCGAGGGAGATGTTCCCTACACTATTCTTCATCCAGACATGCCTACTACTCTCGAGGAGTTGAAAATATCATGGATTCAACTCAAAGGGAGAGATAGGCACCTTTGAAACCCAGTTCTACGCAAGCGAGAAGATGGTTTTGGAGCTCACGAGACAACTTCATGAAGAGCGGAGTTTGAATGTCTACATTGCACCAAAAAGGATGCGCTCATGGGAAGCTTGAGTCCTTTTGAGTTTATTTTGTATTATTTTTTATTCTTACATTGTAAGCCCAAGAGGCATTCTTGTAACTGTTTGAACTTATTAATACAATTAATGTTTGTTCCCTCTTTGTTTAAACAAATTTAAATCTTAGAAGTCCTTGAAATCATTTGCATCCGCATCACATGCATCATAACATAAGCAGGTTTTCCGACACAAGTTTCTTCATCTTTCTACAGTTTATTTCAGTAATATGGATCTCGAGCAGATTGTGAAAGACTCGCAGACACAAAATTCTCAATTTCAAGAAACCTTGCTCACCTTGGCCAAAGGGAAGCAAGAACTGATGTCACTGCTGGTTACGAAGAAGAAAATAAAGAAGGAAGTCGTAATTAACACGGGGAAGAGATTCAAGGGCCCCGTCTGACAGGTTCAAGTGGAAGAAGACTCCTCCTCCGAGGATGAGAATCATAATGAAGATGCAAGGAGCACTCGTCCTGGGGTTGCAAACAATCAAACTTCTGATGATGAAGATTATTTTGACGAACAATATCCACCTGCTGAGGACAAGTATAAGCAACTGGAGGACAAATTGAAGGCTATGGAAATTAAAGTTGTTCCTGGCCTAGATTTTGGTGATTAGGGTTTGGTTTCTGGGGTAGTCATTCCTCACAAATTCAAGATTCCAATATTTTCTAAGTATGATGGTGTTTCGTGCCCAAAGCTGCATTTGAGATCCTACGTCCGCAAAATACAACCACATACCACTGATAAGAAGCCGTGGGTGCATTTCTTTCAAGAGAGTTTGTATGGGACTCAGTTAGAGTGGATTTACCAGTTGGAGGGTTCTAACATTCATACTTGGGAAGATTTGGCCACTGCTTTTTACCGTTAATATCAGTATAATGCTGATCTGGAGCCAACTAGGGTTCAGTTGCAAGGAATGACTATGGGTTCCAACGAAGGTTTCAAAGAATATGGGCAGAAGTGGAGAGACCTAGCAGGTAGGGTATAACCACCATTGACTGATAGGGAGCTGGTGGATATGTTCATGGGAACATTAACTGGACCATTTTTTGATTTTCTAATTGGGAGCTCATCATTTGGTTTCACTATATTAATCTTGACTGGTGAAAGGGCCGAGAGCGGTATCAAAAGTGGAAAAATTCACATGGCTTCTGCCTCTAAATAAAATATTGTGAAGAAGCCCTTTACTGGGAAAAAGGAAACTAATGTCGTATACGGGTCAAGAAGCCATGTCAAGAAAGACCGTCGCCAATCTGTTAATGCTACTTTGATCTCCAATCCACCCTCTGCTCAAAGACCACAACAAGCCAACCATCAAAGACCTGAGGTTCCAAGAAGACAATTCACAAGGATTAACATGTTGCTATCCAAAGGCTTTCAAAACTTATTGAAGGCTAACTTGGTAACATTGCGTGATCCACCATAAAATCCCAATGTTTCATCTCTGAAATACAATCCTAACGCCAAATGTTCCTATCACTCAAATAACTCCGGACCTGATACTGATCAATGTTGGGCTTTGAAATGAAAGATTCAAGACCTCATTGACAACAAGACCATTGAGTTTGATCCACCTACAACTCAGAATGTTATAACTGCACCAATGGCAAATCATGGTAAAGGTGTCAATGCAATTGAAGACACTGCTTTTGTTTCCTCCGTTGAAGATTTGACTAGTCCACTGACCGTTGTTAAAGAAAATCAGTTGAAAGATGGGGTTTTCCCTGGTTGTCTAGAAGACTGTCATGGTTGTGCTCTACAAAAGAATGGATGTGAATGGCTGAAAAAAGGTGTCCAACACCTAATAGATAGCCATGAGATTTTATTCGAAAGAACTCCATTCATCAAAAGTTTGACTGAGGTTGTACATCAAGAAATTGAAGACATATCCATTATCACCATATCCAACAAACCTATTAGGATCACTTCAAAAGGTCCCATTAGGATTTCCAATGAACCAAAGATTTCCCTCTTGATAATTACCGTACCAGGGCCAATTCCTTATTCCTCCAATAAGGAAATACCTTGGAATTACGATGCTGAAGTATACTATATGGGATTAAGCAAGACTCCTGGATTAATGAAGAAAAAACTGATGACATTACCAATATTGCTGGTTCTAGAAAGGTTACAAGGATGGGGAGAATCTTCTCTCCTAACATTTCACCTCCAACCACCACAACTACACATGTTTGCATTACCGTTGATAAACCTAGTACTGGCGCTATGGGAAAAGAAAAGACAATTGAGCCTGCCAGGATGGAGGCGCCTTCCAAAGACATTGCTACTGAGGAACCCTCCACCCAAGAAATGAAGGATATTTTGAAGATTATAAAGAAGAGTGATTTTAAGATAGTAGAGCAGCTGGGCAAACCCCCTCCAAGATCTCTATGTTATCTTTGTTGCTTTGCTCTGATGCTCACGCTCAAGCATTGATCAAATTTTTAAAGAAAGCGCATGTTCCTCAAGATACCACAACCAACCAATTTGAAAATTGCGTGGCGAGTTTGACTGCCGATAATGGATTGGGGTTCTCTGATGCTGATTTGACATCAGTTGGAAGAAATCATAACAAGGCTTTGCATGTCTCTATTGAATGCAAAGGAACTACTCTGGCCCATTGTTGTACCCCAATTTTTGCCCCTATGATACCTTCAT
Organism: Vicia faba; assembly: GCA_948472305.1. Classification (NCBI taxonomy): domain Eukaryota; kingdom Viridiplantae; phylum Streptophyta; class Magnoliopsida; order Fabales; family Fabaceae; genus Vicia; species Vicia faba. The sequence continues at coordinate 362,677,555 of OX451738.1, forward strand.
CATTCCATATTGATTCAATCACAACAAGATCATATTAGGGCTTTTGGTTCTCCTCCCTATCTTTAGCTTTGCTCTTTGAGGAATCACCAAGCACCTTGGCTTGTTTTACTTTTTTGATCATGAATGTTTTGTTTTGACTTTCATTTTAATTAATAAAATGAAAAGTTGGTTTGTCTTACTTGTTAATAATGTAGGTAAAGGCAATGTGGCTTAGCAATTTGATCCATGGGTTCATGAGTTTATTTCCATGCCCTAGTCAATAAAGCTTGAGAAATTCAAACCTCACCATTGAAGTTGTTTTGGAAGAAATTTCATGGTAAGGTTTATTTTGGTTCACCACATTTCAAAGTTATCAATATTGATTCAAAAGTATAACGAGTTGATTGAAGAAGTTGTCATGGTTGGACAAGGTCTTGTTCCCATTGGTCACAAGTGCATATTTCTCTCAATTCTCAAGATATGGAAGTGGTTTTTATTGCTATGAGTTATCATTATCATCCTCAACAACTTCTATCTACAAAGAAAAAGTGTTGGTACAAGAAGTTTGTTTAAAATTGTCAAAGTTCCTCAAAGCATTTTCTTGATCTAGAAGCTAGGGTTTTGAACTTCAAAGAAGTATATCTTGCTCATATTTTGGTATTTTTGAGTGATTCCAAAAACATCATTCTCTTCAAAGGGTTATTAACAAATAAATTTAAAAGTTTCAAGGAGTTTTAATGTGGAAGAAACTTGACGATGAAGGAAGATTAAAAGTCCTCCAGATGAACCCCCAACTTCCCATGTGTGACTTCAAATGATCATAACTTGGTCAATTTTTATCACCTTGAGCCTAATATTTTTCCATAATGATCTTGAGGATGTGAACTTTATTCCTTCTTTTATGTGCAAAGTGAGAAAATGGATGGAAGATGCCCTAATAATACAAAAGATTATAGGTCATTTCATGATTTTTTGCCAACTTTAACAATTCATAACTCTCTCAGTTTTTGGAGATTTTGAATGGTTCAAGTCTCAAAATATCATTCAAGAGGTATATTTCATGCCATATTTTTTGGTCAAGAGCAAATTCCAAGAGGAAGGCCATGTTTGGATGCAAAAAATTATAGGTCACTTTTGAAGAAAAACTTGAAATATTTCTAAGTATGGAAAGTCAACCTCCTTTTCCCAACTTTGACTCATTGCAACTTTCAGCTCAAACATCCATTTGTTTCCATTGTTTTCCCATTGTAAAGCTAGTAATCTCATTTTTCTAAATCATCAAGAACCATACATTAAGACTCCTTGAGCTGAGAATGCCATTGATTTGAACTTGGTAACTTGAAACTGAAGTTTTTTCAAAAGTCAGAATTTGAAATCCTTGATTTAGCTTCTAAACACATTTTTTCTGTGTGCTTTTGCTTCTAAACATGTTTAGTGAACCTCCAGAAGTGATTAGCACATCAAACACAAGGTTTGGATGAGTTTTGATTAAAATAGAAGTCACACTTTTCTTGTTTGCAACTCCACACGAATTCCCTCCAAAATGCATCAGTCACCCTTTCTTTTGATCCCATTTGCTTCTCCTATAAATACATGAGCTATCCCATTCGTTTTCTCAAGCTTGAACAGACAAAATCACCCTGCCAAACTCATTCCATAACTCACTTTTCTACAACTTCGAAATTAGTGTTCAGGCCTTTTTCAATCCATTTTTTCTATCAATTCACCTTCCTTGATCTTCCCTGAAGCTAACCATACAATTACCTTCAAGAATCGTGACCTATATTGATCCATAGAAGTCCAGTTTCAGAGCTCTGCAACTTAACTTCAATAGGTAGATTTCTCCATAAATTCTTCCAAACTTTGGTATCATTGTGAAGCTCTCATTGCCTTGGTTCTTGTCGCAACACTTTCTTTTAACTGGAAACACGTTTTGGCCATGAATTTTCAAATTCTCTTTCAAAACTTTCCTTCCAAATTGCTTGAGCTACAGTTTATATAAATTTTTCGCGAAGGTGCGGTTGTCTTTGTCTTGATGAGACGAAGCGAATGACATAAGTCTCATTCTCTAATTTTACAATTTGAGTAACCTGGTTTTGAGAATGGATGGAGGTTAAAGATGACCAACGTGTCATCCTTCAACCAATGAAATAACGTCATTTGTTTTTTTTTTAATTTATGATTTTATATTGAATCCTATGCTTTATTCACTAAAGTCCATAACATGCACAGCGGGCCAGGTCCATTTGATTTGTTTACTAACGCATTTTGACAATGATCAGATGGCCCATATTTTTTTGAATTTTTTTATTAATAACCATTTATTAAAATAATATTTCGCAAATAACTGGGTTTCGGAAAAAATTACGCAAATAACCATGTTTCAGATGACTCCCCAAAGGAGGAGCCATCTCACTTGGCGCCTCCACCTAGGGTTTTGCCCTAGGCGCCATCTTACTTGGAGCCTCCCTTGGATTTTAGCCAAGTGAGATGGCGCATGCTCCTTAAAAGTGAGAGGAGGCGCCATCTCACTTGGCTCCTAGGGCAAAACTAAGGCAAAATGTTGTTTTATAAATAATTCGTCCGTTTCTCCGAAATTTCTCACACTTTCTCGCACTGTATTTTTATTTTGTACTCCGTTATTTGCATCATGACGTTGCCTATGATTTTTAGCAGAGATGGTTATGTTATATTCTCCGCCACGAAACCTGCGATGAAAATGAAATTCTGGCACATTCACTCCATGGAGTGTCTGAAGCGGGAGTTGATGCGGTGGCTAGATGGAGACATTGCGGAGGGGGAAAAATTCGAAGGATCCAGCGAAAACAAACAACAACCTCACATGCGACAGGAAGACCTAATGTGTGGTTGGAGGAAGTCAAAACAGACAGTGATGTAATGCTGATGATGCATGGGTCAGATGAAATTGTGTTAACAGTTGTAATTTCCTAGATTGAATATCGTTAATTATTGTTGTATGCGTTTTATTAATTGTAGCAAAATCTGTTAACGGAAAACCCAAATGTTTACAACATAATTATGAAAAGATTTTATGTATTACAATATTTATGTGGTCGAGCCAGACGCCCGATTCGGACAGTTTTTGCGATTGTGTCCGACCTGACGGCATAAACCACACTTTCTTTCCAACCTGTCAAGATCGTCCATTTCTGTTGTGATGCGCCTAGTTTTGGGACGACCCTTCTTGTTCCTTCGCATTTGGTCATTGTGCCAAACTATATCGCCGTTGTATTCAGACCAATAATCTGGTTTTGCCACCAAAGGAAAGTTGTTGTTGTAAACAGTGAGCAACGTTTCAGATTTGTAAATGTTTGACAGCAGTTGAAGCGCGTCTTGATGGGTATGAGCACAAGCGACAATGACATGAGAGCAAGGCATACGAAATGCTTGAAACCTGCCACAATCGCACCATTGAGAAGGTAAAATGACCCTGTATTCTTGTCTTGGCAGGCCTTCATTGTGGTCGATTGTCTCTTTCACAATGAAGTTGTGGCTGTGTCGGTCAAACCGTATAACCATGTGAGTGTTGGCTTTAGCACTTTCAGCCTTAATGTATTTCATGCAGCTTTCACTCCATAGTTGTCCAAATTGCAACACCGCATTCCATATTTCACCTCTTTTTGCAAATAACGCAGCCATCCTAAAATACGTAGATTTTACCAAGGCAGTGATTGGGAGGTTTCGTATGCCCTCGAATACCCCATTCATTGATTCAATAAGATTCGTTGTCATATGCCCCCATCTTTGGCCATTGTCGTATGACCTAGTCCATTTTTCCACCAGAATATTGTCGATCCACCTACCGGCTTCCGGATTAGACAAACGGATCTCGTTGCGGTAATATTTGAATGTGGGTTGTGTCAATGCATATCCCGCATTCATAACCGCTTTCCTCAATGTTTTGTCCTTGACCTCCCTCGAGAAATTCTGGACGATATGCCTAACGCAATAGACATGCGTAGAAGGAGGGTCATGCCAACCATTTGCTGGATTATTATAGGCACTTTCAATGGAGGCATGTTTGTCCGAGATCAAACAGAGATCTGGTTGAGGAGCCACGTGTGTCCGAAGATTTTTCAGGAAAAAGCTCCAAGCACCACCGGTCTCCCCCTCGACAAGGGCAAACGCAACGGGGAAAATGTTGTTGTTGCCATCTTGTGCAACTACCATCAATAGTGTGCCTTTGTACTTCCCATACAACCAAGTCCCATCAATTTGTAAAATTGGTTTGCATGATGCAAACCCTGTGATGCATGGTTGAAATGCCCAAAACATGCGACTGAATATTCTGTTGCCATGCAGTAGACTACCATCTTGGGCGTACGCTGGCAATGTTTCTAGAACGTAAACACTACCTGGAGAATACGTCTTGAGTGCATTCAGGTAGCGGGGAAGTTCTCGGTATGACTCCTCCCAGTTTCCGTACACCCTTTCAATCGCCTTAGTCTTTGCTAACCACGCCTTACGGTAAGACGGAGTGTAGTTAAAAACCATGGTGATGTGGGAGATGATTGTTTTCACCTTCAAAGATGGGTCGTTGCTGACCAGGGGTAGGATTTCTTGACAGATTAGATCATAGTTGAGTTTTCGGTGGTCCTGTGATTGAGTGGAACTTACACAAGTGTGGGTAGTCATGGAACCTATGACCCAGCAGTCACCCCTTAATCTGTATGATGCGGTCAGCTTGAACATACAGTCAGGGTGGACACACTTGATCTTGTACCTTTCCGGGTTGACACGATCCACCTTAAAATCAACCGAGTTGAGCATGTGAAATTTTTTAATGGCCCTGTTGCATTCCTCTCTGTTAAGAAACTTGTCTTTCTCTTTTAAATTTTCATCCGACTGCATATACGGTTTGAAAAATAAGTCAGTAGAAGGTTCATCTCCGCCCATGTTGAAGTTTGTCATGTGCGGAGGTCGTGTGTAGATTTTGTCTGTAGGAATACTAGGGATGCCATCATCGTCAGAATCATCGTTCACCATTTCATCAAACTCTAACTCGTTATCTTCTTCTTCATCATCAACCGCATCTACCTCACCTTGTTCATTCTCCAAAGGATCAACCTCATTCTCCAAAGGATCAACCTCCTGTGTCACCTGAGGCTCTTGAAGCAAAACGTACAACTCAATAGAGTCGTATCCAGAATAGACATGGCTGGAAATCATATTCTGGAGATCCTCGTCATCTTGAACTTCAACCTTATAAAAAATTACTTGGTTGTTTCCAAAGAAAACTGGATTCTGATAAAATATCTGGGACACCGGGCCTCGTTCAAGTTTGGCCTCCAATCTTTTTTTGAAGTACGAGAAATTGGCTTTCCCGTTTAAGAGAAATCAAATGTTGTCTGTGTCTCTAAACAAAAACCCAGCTGTGGGACAAATGTATGTCTCACCGTTGAAATGTGCTTTGACGACAAATTGTGGTGAAGAGGCCATTGCGTAGAATTGTTTTAAGGTTTGAAGGTTGGAATGTTTCAGGTTTATTGATTGTATGAAGGTATGAATGCTGTAATGTTTGAAGGTTGGAATGTATGAATTTGATGACTGATTCGAAGGTTGGAATGTTTGATTGTTTGCAGGTTTGAAGGTTTGGTTGTAAGAACGTTTGAAGGTTGGAAGATTTGACAGATTATGTGAATCAATGTTATGATAAACGTAAGGCTAAAAATTTCAATTAAGTAAGGATGCAACCCCCCAAGGCTGCCAATAATATTACATGCAATAATGAAACCCCATAGGCTGCCACCTAGCCTGGCCCTATTCTGCACATATACATGTATTTTGTAAGACTCCTCCCATCAACTCCAATGGGCTTACATGCAATAATGAAAGGAATCCCAAAGGCTGTCACGTAGCCTGAGCCTAGGCTGTAACAAAGGACACCTCTTATTCGCCAATTGGGGTGGCGACACCATTCATTTTTGTACTCTTTCGCCAAGTCCAATGGCGCCTCCCTTACTGTCCAATCGTGATACATGCATGGGCTTATGTAACCCCATAGGCTGCCAGCTAGCCTGACCCTATTCTGCACATATACATGTATTTTGTAAGACTCCTCCCATCAACTCCAATGGGCTTACATGCAATAATGAAAGGAATCCCCAAAGGCTGTCACGTAGCCTGAGCCTAGGCTGTAACAAAGGACACCTCTTATTCGCCAATTGGGGTGGCGATACCATTCATTTTTGTACTCTTTTTCCAAGTCCAATGGCGCCTCCCTTACTGTCCAATCGTGATACATGCATGGGCTTATGTAACCCCATAGGCTGCCACCTAGCCTGGCCCTATTCTGCACATATACATGTATTTTGTAAGACTCCTCCCATCAACTCCAATGGGCTTACATGCAATAATGAAAGGAATCCCAAAGGCTGTCACGTATCCTGAGCCTAGGTTGTAACAAAGGACACCTCTTATTCGCCAATTGGGGTGGCGACACCATTCATTTTTGTACTCTTTCGCCAAGTCCAATGGCGCCTCCCTTACTGTCCAATCGTGATACATGCATGGGCTTATGTAACCCCATAGGCTGCCACCTAGCCTGGCCCTATTCTGCACATATACATGTATTTTGTAAGATTCCTCCCATCAACTCCAATGGGCTTACATGCAATAATGAAAGGAATCCCCCAAGGCTGTCACGTAGCCTGAGCCCAGGCTGTAACAAAGGACACCTCTTATTCGCCAATTGGGGTGGCGACACCATTCATTTTTGTACTCTTTCGCCAAGTCCAATGGCGCCTCCCTTACTGTCCAATCGTGATACATGCATGGGCTGCCACCTAGCCTGCAAGAGTGACACCTTTCATTTTTTGTACATGCATGCATGCATATGTGTAACCCCCTAAGCATGCAAATGTGACACTTCGCAGGCATGCAAGCACAAGCAACCACTACATCAAACTTATTTGCCTATAAATACATACCATATCATACATCTCTCACACCCACAGAAGTCTCACTCTCTGCTACGAAATATTTCATAAGTCTATCTCTTCCTAAGTCTTTCATACTCTCAAGCATTTTAAACAATGGCTCTTCTAACAATGGGCGACACTCACAGAGGCACAAGGGAAAACATTGCTGCATTTGTAAGTTTCTTCTTTGGTTATACATTTTTCATACTTCAAATAACGCGTTGTTCATCTTAATTAATCTTACACTTGTTAAATTATGAACTCAAGACACAAAAAGATTCAGAATCCGTTCGCACAACTACCTGGCTCCCGACCCATTTATTGTCCCATATCTGGAATACACAGGTTTTGGACATGTCATAAAGATCTCCAACTGCACCATTGACTCGAAGTTCATTCTTGCAATGTTGGAAAGGTGGAGACCGGAGACCCATACATTTCACTTACCAATAGGTGAATGTACCATCACGCTAGAGGATGTGTACATGCTACTAGGTCTCCCTGTCGACGGTAAGGCCGTGAACGGGTCGGTTCAACAACCCAACTCTCAGTGTGAAGAACTGTTGGGTAGGGATATGGTAGAAGGTGGTGGTGCAAGAGGGCAGGGAATACTACTCACTGAGCTGAAACGTCATTATGCAAGTTTGGAATTAAATGAAAATTCCTCAGAGAATGACAGGGTAGTAAAAGCCAGAACGTATCTTATGATACTTTTTGGTACATTTTTATTTCTCGAAAGTACGGGAAATAGTGTAAATTTTATGTACTTACATTTACTAACAAATTTTGAAAAAACAAGAAAATATAGTTGGGGTTCTGCAGTATTAGCCCACCTATACAGTTCCTTGTGCAAAAACGCAGTCAAGGAAAAATGTACATTTTATGGGTGCGCTTTTTTACTACAAGCCTGGGGTTGGTGGAGGATGGAGTCCTTAAACCCCGTCAACAACAACACTTTCGGTTTCCCATACGCAACAAAGTAAGCCATCAAGTTATAGCATTTATAACTATTCTGCTCTTCCCAAAATATATGCCAAGAATAAAATGTTTCTCATTTCCTTTAGGTACTGCGTGAGGGGTATGGATTACGGCAAGAATCCAAGATTCAATGTCGCACTCTACCACAACCTGTTGGATCACTTAGGCCTGGATGACGTACGTCGTAACTTTTAACTTTTGTTCAACTAAATTATTTATACATTACTTTTGCATTAACCTGATTTACATTCTATCGCAGTTCGTATGGAGACCATATTTGGGTTTGGGCCATGATCCAAACCCGGAGGATGCAGTAACTTGGACTGCGAAGACTGCAATCATTCGGTTCAACATTGTGGAGATGCACCACAGCGACCGTGTGAAGATGCAGTTCGGAATGCATCAAGAGATACCAAGTGATCCAACAGATTTGTCCCCATGGCATCTTAAAAGGGTCGACGCCCAGTGGGGTCTTACCAACTGGAAAGACTTCGCTCCGGAATGGTGTAAGATGTGGCAGAGGCGTCACCGCTACGTCTTGCAATTCCTGTTTTTCCTTACTCAAGGTAACATGCGACACACGGATCAATATTTGTCGTGGTACAGGTCGGTTAGTAACCCAGAAATGCACGTGTCTCATCCAAGGTACTTGGTTGACCCACGCACACAATGGGCACAACCCTCGATTCCCCATCAACAAACCCAAAACCCATCAACCTCCCACCAACCCCCAAGAAGAAACAGACCCACAAACACCCAACCACATTCCCCACCACAACACAACTACAATCAAATGCCGCACAACCAACCACAATCACCACCAAACTACCAATACCCCGATATGCCTCAAACCCAACCACAATACCAACCCCAATACCAGCACACCCGCATACCCCACACACAATTTCAGTCTTCCACATATCCCAATATGGCGCCCTCAACGTCCAGCCTTAGCCCTGATATGGGAATGTCGGAAGATTACAAACAAGCCGACCCAACCTACCATCACCCACAATATCACCAAACCACCCAACATCCTCAATACCAAACACCCCAAGATCCATTTCCTTTCTACCCCCCGTACTCAGACGACCAATGCTACAGACCAACCATGGAACCCCACCCACCGCCAACACGACCAAATTTTGAGGGTATGGGTAACCGACTGTACCAGAGCGGATCTTCTAGATATGGAGATCTGACTGATTTTATGGATTCGGACCGCATTGACTTTGCTGGGCCATCGACCTTGCCGCAGTAGGAAACGCGACGGCACCCAGCACGAGAAAGGCGAGGACGGGGATGCGGAACTGGGGGTCATTACCGGGTTCCGGGGGATCACTGATGTATCTTTTTTTTTCCAGTATTTTTGTATCCATTTTTTTAATCTGTTTTTTTTACTGTTATTTTAATGTAATACAGTTGGATGTAATTATTATTTTTTAATAAAAAGTCCATTTTGTTGATCTCTGTCCAACACGCAATGCACCGGAAAAAAATAAAATAAAATATTTTTTTGCCCTAAAAATACACCTAGGCGCCATCTCACTTGGCTTAGGGCATGCCCTAAGCACATAGGCGCCAAGTGAGATGGCGCTTCCCTTAAAAATATAGGTGCATGCGCCATTTCAGATGGCTCCTCCTTTGGGGAGTCATCTGAAACATGGTTATTTGCGTATTTTTTTCCGAAACGCGGTTATTTGTGAAATATTATTTTAATACTTGGTTATTAATAAAAAAAATTCTATTTTTTTGGTTTGATGTTTTATTTTCTGATTTTCATTTTAATTGTTTTAAACTTCAAAAAATCATAGAAAATTCATTTTAAGTCCAAAAAATCTGAAAAAATTATGAAAAATATTTTTGATTTTTCTCTTTCTGATTTTTATTTTGTGTTTTGATATTTTTTATAAATTTTCACTTTATTTGAATTGTTTTAAATGTTAAAAAAAATACTTTTATGCATTTTTAAATTCTGAAAAAAATATGGAATGATCCAATGATATTGCGACAAATGTTGGTGACCTCATTTATTTTTTATTTCTGACTTTGTTATTTTTTTATTATTTTTGGTTTATTTTACTCATTTCTTTTATTTATAAAAATAGTTTCTGACTTTAAAAAATTACCAAAAATTTTATAAAAATATTTGAGTTTATTTATGATTTTTCTATGGTCTTACTTAATATTTCTTGATTAATTTGAACACAGTTGATATTTCTCTCTCTCATTTCTATTTTAAAACATTTTAAAACCCTTTTTAATGCATATATTAAATGTAATATTATTTTGTGATTACTTTTTGGCTGATCTTGGGTTGAATTTTTGATCATGAACTTTGTTAACATCATTGAATCCATGGTATTGAGTCTAACTCCATAAAAATGGATGAATGATTTTAATAATAGTTTGATTAAAATTTAATTCAAATGTGGTTTGTATATTCTTTCCCATCCCTCTTCATCTCATCCCTTTCTTATTGCACTAAGTGTTATTGGAGCATGATCTCTGTATCATGTCTCAAAATAAATGGTGCATAGATTGCTATTGACCGACCTCAAAATAGGTGCGACTTCTATATAAGTCCACTTACGATTGCTTAACATAGTGCTAAATTTTGTCCCGATTTGAATAAATGATCATTCATGGCCCAGACCTATGTTTGGAAGCCCAAGTATGTTAATTTGATCTCTTTGATCCAATAACCTTGAGATTCATTGTATGGAGGCTTTGGTTCTACCAATCCTCTAATGGATCCTCCACTTTGAGATGATGTAAATTCTCCTTTCTCATGATTGTGGGTAGTAAGTATGTTTTCCACACAGACAATGATGATGATGTCTTATCTCATAAAATCAATCAACATACTTGTGTTTTAATTTTTTTTAAAGATGAACTACGTGTACCCTGATCCCCTATTGCACGAAAGGTGGTATGTTGGCACTAAAGGTTCGCAATCGCGGCGGGTGCAACGATCATAAAAAATATGTTTCTTTTCTCATCTCCACTATCTATTTTTGTATACAACATTTTATAGCCAAAATATACAGATTTTACAAAGAGGTTCCTGTGGAGTACCGTAGATCTTTAGGGTGCTAATACATTCCCTTTACATAACCAACCCCCTTACCTAGAATCTTCCCCCCTCTTTTTAGGTTATTCACTCTTTTCCCATTCCTTTGGAAACAATAAAGCGCGGTGGCGATTTTTATTTTGATCTGTATAAGTCTAGTCAATCCAATGGCTTAGTCTTAAACATTTCTACCGCTACAAAAAATGGTGACTTCACTGGGGATAGATTGACCTCTTGCCGGTCCATCCCTAAGTGGGTTAAACCTATCTTTGTTTATATCTATATATGTGCTATTGTTGTTTATGTGTTATATGTTGTATATATGTTTGTCTGGATTTTCCCGATTTTTAGGGTGCTTGGTGATTAATTATAAGTCCTATACCCGTACTTGGGCAAACTTTAATATAAGATGGGCGGTATAGTCATGTTAACTTTGAGGGAGTAATCCCAAAAAAGGAGGCATGAAATCCCCAACTCAGTGGAGGCCCCTTTGACTGTAGTTTCGTTTACCGAGTAATCGGGAAGACGTAATGCTTTTGACCTGGGAGCCTATTGAAGCTGAGGGCCGTAGAATACCTAACCCATCTTGGCCTTTTAGGTGTACTGCGGAAGCTATAACAGAGTAATCTAGAAATAGTTGCCACGCGATACTATGCTCGGACGAGTTTTTCTTGAGAATATTACTAATTACCGAGTTAATCGGGAAGTTGATAATATCCGAAGGAAGGATGTAGACTCTGGGAACCTCTAGAACCTTGTTTAACAGGTGATAACTTTTATACCATACCTTATGGGTAGTACCTTTGACCTCATGCTCGTTACGTTGAACCTATGAACCCTATGTGTGTGATCTTGCGTGTGATTGTTGCATCATGCAACCATGCAATCATAAGCATCCTTTGAAGAAATTTTATTCCAAGGGACCTGAAAGTTGACCATTTGTGAATATCTCAGGTACCTTTTGACCATGGATTCTGGAAAAAGAAAGACCAGAAAATACAGTTTCAAAGATCCCAAGATAGATGAGTTGATCAGTCTAATTCCCGAGATTGAGTGTTCTGCATATTTTTGAAAGAAGTATGGATCTATCATTCCTCTCATGAAGCTTAGGATAAAGGAGGGTATTCTCTCGACCTTGGTCCAGTTCTATGATCCGATGTATCATTGCTTTACTTTCCCTGACTATCAGTTGATTCCTACACTAGAGGAGTATTCTTATCTGTTGGATTTACCTATTACCGATCGTGTTCCTTTTACTAGTTTGGAGGGTGAGCCAAAACCACAGAGATTGCTGCTTTGATCCATCTGGGGAAGTCTGATGTTGAATCCCATATGACTACTAAAGGAGGGATTAGAGGATTACCAACTCAGTTCTTATTACAGAAAGCTCGTTACTTTGCCAAGATGAAGAGTACAGTCGCTTTTGAGGCCATCTATGCTCTACTTGCTTACGGGTTGTTTTTATTTCCTAATGTGGACAAGTTTGTTGACATTAATGCTATCATGATCTTCATGATCGGAAACCCAGTTCCTACATTATTGGGTGATTCTTATTACTCTATTCATCTTCGGAATTCTTATCATGGGGGGATGATTGTCTGTTGTACGTCTCTGTTGTACCAGTGGTTTATTTCTCATATGCCTCGGTCTGATGCTTTCTGGGATGTCAGGAAGGAACCCTGTTGGGCTCCTAAGATCATGGCACTTACTCACTCAGATATTGATTGGTATCATCGGGCTTACCATGATGTAGAGATTGTCGACAGTTGTGATAGTTTCCCCAATGTACCTCTTCTTGGCACAAAGGGAGGAATTAACTACAACCCTGTTCTTGCACGACGATAACTTGGTTATCTAATGAGGGATAAACCAAATGGTATTCATTTGAGTAGTTTCTTCCTGAAGGAGGGAGAAGACCATAAGGGAGCTAGGGAGAAGATTGCGAAGTCCTGGCGTCACATTCATAGGAAGAGTAGGAAAGACCTGGGACCTATGGGGGTTGTTTCTTTGGAGCCTTATCTTCAGTGGGTCCAAATGAGAGCTATTTAGTTGAAGATGTCGTATTCCCGAGAAGCACCTATGCCTGATATGTTTGTGAAGACCACACCTCCCTTATTGGATGATGTGGAAGAGCTACAACTTGCTTTGGTCAGGATGCAACATTAAAGCATGCTTGGAAGAATAAGTACCAAACTTTAGAGATTTCCTATAGAGCAGACTTGAAGGAGAAAGATGACTTGATTGAGATTCTTGAGAGTCGGGCTGTATAGATGATGGAAAGGCAAGGGGATTTATTTTCTACTAGGCCTCAGTCAGATGCTAGTTGCTCACTTCCTGATTCAGGTGATTGGAAGGAGGTTGCCACCAGATATGCGGAAGAAAACCAGAGGTTGAAGGCTCAGATTGCCAGGCTTACAGGGAAGCGCCAGCGTATAGATTGATCTCCATCAGCTTTACTTCTTAGGGTTTTAGACTTTATTTTCATCTTGTACTTGGTATTATTGAAACTTGTAATCCATTTTGAAGTTATTATAATAAAAAAAATTAGTATTTAAAATGTGTTATTACTTTGATATTTGCAATGTGTCTATAAATCTTTAAGTCCCTTGAAATATTAATAAAAATAAATCATGTGCATTGCATATCATGCATCATATTGCACATATTTCTTGCATTTATTATGCATATCCAGGTGTCTTACCAAGCTTCTTTACTTCGTTCAGCAAGCTGTCTCACCACTACAATACTCGAGCTAATTTCATAAGGAAGATGGACAACTTAGAACAAGAGAATCGCGAGCTGCGCGAGGAAGTTTCTGCTCTGAAGTCCGGCATGGCCAATCTCACTTCTCTGATGGAATCTCTCGTGGCTTCTCAGAATCAGCCACCGAGTGTTCAACCTCAACAGACAAGGGTTACTACTGAAGCTCCGACTGTTTCTGCGTCTGCCACTCCAGCTATTGTTTAACACGGCATGCCTCAAGGTTGTCCATGGGGAATACCAAAGTGTCACATCAATGTAGCCATCGCTTCAACCGTGTCAGTATACCCCGCACAGTCCCCACGATCTATTATTACTTACCTAAAAGGTGCCCCAGATCCGGGTGTAGTATCTTTAGTAACAACCCAAACAAGCCCTCAAAAGTAAAGCATAAAAACACACAATGAAATCAAATTTAAAATGAACTAAGCTCTAAGGTAACCCCACTTTATAGTATCCCCATAAGAGTCGCCAATTCTGTGATACGGTGGCAGAACCGACTGTTTAATACTAGTTTTGTATTTGTGTTTGCAAATGGTGCGGTAAGCAAGAGTTGCCACCGACTTTTCTTTTATCCAAATTAAGGAAAGGGTGAAAAGAACAGGAAAAGACCTTTTCGAGAGTTTTCTGAGTAAGGGGGTAGATTATGGAAAGGAAAGGTGTTAGCATCCTTTTCATCCATAGTTATCTACGGGCTCTTAGTTGCTTGCTAGTTCACTTGCTTTTGTTTGAAAATATTTTGAAAACGTCTTTGTAATGATTCTCGTCTCTATAAGAATGGGTACTAAGTTTTGGTTTTGAAAATATTTTAAAGAAGTGTTTGTTTGTGGAAGATGTTTTTGAAAGTGATTTTGAAAAGTGCCTTTGTAATGATTCTCGTCTCTATAAGAATGCGTACAAAGGACTTTGACTTTTGAAAATGTTTCAATTGAAAGTGTTGGTGTGTAAATGATTTTTTTGTTATGATCAAGCAAGCAACAATGAGCATCCTACCTACTCAAAAGGTCTAACGTTCTTTTCCTCCTCCTTTAGATGTTGCTATCTTACCATTGATTTGGTAAGAAGCCCCATCGTTGGATGTAAGAGGGACATTCGAAGGGACATTACGGTCACGAAGGAAACTTGGAAAGAAATTTTAGTAATTGTCCTAAAGTTCTAAGATCACTTTTAATTGAGGAAACGTCGAGAGGGTCATCGAGGGACTCGTGATCTTTTCAAACTAGAGGGCAGTCACTAAAACTTCTCACGTTTCGAGAATTATGACCGTTTTCTGAAGGAAACCACAGTGGGGTACCCTAGAGGTGCATATGTGCATATGATTCAATTTATTTTATTTATCTCGTGTTAAGTTTTCTAGTGTTGATTTTCATTTTTGTCATACAATCATATTAGTTTAGCAGTTAATATATACATTAATTAAAAATGCGGAAATGTAAAGTGCAGAAACATAAATCTTACGCTATTATAGAGATTTGGGGATTAATTACATGTCCGAAACTTGGAAAAATAAAGGAAAGCGATAAAGAGTCCTAGTTAATTTCTATTACATCCTGTGAGCAGTTACAATAAGTTAAAAAATGCAAAAGTAAATAAACGCGCAAACAAATTAAAAAGAACATCTAAAAATCCTAAGATAAAAGAAAATCTTTTTGTTTGTTTTTTTATTTATAAAAGAAAATAAAACTTAAGTCTATTTAATTTTAAATTAAGGAAAATGTTAAAATAATTAATTAATTAATTTAATTTAAAAATACGAACCTAATGCTTTTTTTTGTGATTTCCTTTTATTGTTAATTTAGAGAGGAAAACCATTAAAAGAAAATAAACAAAACATTAAAAAAAATGAAAATACAGTAAAAAAGAAAATTCCTTCGACCCAGAGAAGGGGATTTCCCTTCGATCCAGTGGAAGAAATTGTCCCTTCAATCCAGGGGGCAAGGCGCTTTCGATTCAGAGGAGGGTGGCTATCCTTCATTCTAATGAAGGAAGTTGTCCTTCGATCCAGTGAAGGGTATTACCCTTCGATCCAGTGAAGGATGTAGCTTTCTATCCAGAGGGCATTGTTGAAAATTCCTAATGGGTCATCTGTGAGAACACTGAATCTGCAAAGATATGTTAGCCAAAATAAAATCATGACCTGGGTGCAAAACCCAGATCCTTCGATTTTGTATGCATTGGCCTTATTTAGGCTGGATCTGCAACATAAACGTTAGGGACAAAAGAAAAAAAATAAGGACCTGGGTATCACACCCAGGTCCTTCGATCATGGATGAAAATCGAATGACTATGACATGCAAATAAATTATAGAACTTGATTCCTTACATTTTCCTTACCAATTGTGGTGTATGAAATTGTGGTGTTAGAGATGCCCAGCGTTTGGGCACGCTCTCTGCAACCTCCAGGGAGTGAATGGAGTGTTTTTGAATATTCTTTCGATCTAGATCACTTATGTGATTTTTAATAAACTTTGGCGTGGCTTCTGAGGCAGCGTGTGCATATGCAAGTAGTCTCTGGGCATATGTGTGTAGTATGGGTAGTGGCGTGAGTGTGACAAGAGTGTTTTTGATCTTTGTATATGGTTTCTTCTCCGCCTTTTTTCTTATGTTTTCTCTTCCCTCTGCAATATGCCTTAGGCCTATTATTTATATGAGTGTGATGGTAACAGCAAGAAACAAGCCATTAACCATGGCTTTGAAAGCCATGAGTCAAAAATTAGACACATTAAAAGACTTCCTTTTTTTGAAATATCCACGCCTCTTTTAGCCTTGGGATGAACCTAGACACATTTGGCTCCTTTGAATGCCCTCCGGCATTTCTCTTTGATTGGCATATTGTTACTTCCTTCGAATGGCTTTCTTTCAACTCAAACCATTCAAAACATCAACTCTCCCTTTCTAACTGGTCAAAAGTTGCTTCAGCTCTCTATCAATCGAAGATTTGTAGGAGTCTCCTCACTTTCTTTCGAATTTCCCCAGGCCTCATCATTGTGGCCTTCGATTGAGTCCCTATTTGCCTTGTTCTTCGATTGGCTCTGACACTAACAACTAAACCAATCAAAGGATTTCAACCTGGCCAGTCGAAGCTTGATCAAAAGGGGGGGGGGGGGGGCAGCGCCCAATCGAAGCTTATGAATCAAGCTTGAATCGAAGAGTGCCAAATGGCCAATCGAAGACTAGTGAGTTAAGCTTGTATCGAAGAGGGTCCAACGCTCAATCGAAGTTGGGGGACCAAAGCTTGATCAAAGGTTTTTTAGATTTTTAATCGAAACTCCTTGTCCAGATGTCAATCAAAAGACATCCTGTTCAGATGCCAATCGAAGGACCTTGTTAAAATGTTAATCAAAAGACCTTGTCCCAAGGCCAATCGAAGACTCCTGTCCAAATTCCAATCGAAGGCACCAAACCTAAACACAGCTCACCCATACTCGAACAAAACCCATCAGGATTGTGCAAACTCAGACCATTCACAAGGTGAAAGAGGAAAAGATTATCCTCTATAAGTAGCTGAATATTTGCTTGGGAAATAACGATCCTTGATTGTAGAAATGGTCTTGGTCAAAAGGAAACATTATTTGAGGATAAACTTCCACCAAAGTCAATGTGAACCGACCAAAACATCTTTAAATGACTTTATTAGCTCTGTACTGTTTCTGCTGAAAAGAAATAGTCTCAATATATGCACATGCACATTCAAACACACTTTACACACTCCCTTTTGACACGTGTTTGATCACACCGTCCATAAAACTCCTTTTTTGATCACACAGGAAACATGTGCTGAAAAATGTTCTTACATCCAGTCAGACATTGTCTTCTTTCTCTTGAATGCATAAACACGTGACCAACACATCTTCAACCATCAGTCAAAAAATGCTTCACAAAATTATCCACAGGTGTTCTGAAGCATAAACACAATGCCTTCCATTAGACTCTAAGTGTACTCCTTTCACTTAGACTTAGTGACACACACCAAACCATCAGAATATCACATATGTGACATCTCTCAACAATAAAGACCCTCAAAGAGTCCCTTCAAAATCTGCAGAGAAAAATAAATTTCCTAGACACAACTATTAACCACTAGAGATATGTGTACTTTTGATTCAATCACGCAACTTCACATGTCTTAAATCAACCATGTTCTTCCAAAAAAATCTGCACCATTGCAGCAATAATCCATAGACAAGTACTTCACTCCCCCTGTCATAGATAATCAGTGCTCCTTGTGAAGACAAACATTTGAGCACAGGACAAGAACACATGAAAGTTTCATACTTTCTCAGTGGAGGGCAACCACTTCACACACCTACTGAACATATTCACACAAGACACACTTGATTTAGAATTTCTCACAAATTCTAGAACAAATGCTCTTAGCTTGCTTGCTACGCAAGTCCCAAATTGCCACCATCTTTTACTTGTAGTAGAAGAAACTACCATCTTAACAACATTTTGATAAGAAGAAGAACCTCCAAAAACATTCAGTTCAGACCTCAGTATTTGATAACCTTCTTCTTTCCTTTCATCCACTAGTAGTTGCTGATACTAGTGAAGTCTTTAAATTGATAGTAGTCATGCTTTGCCAAAACATACTACTATAGACAATATCGGAATATCCATATTCTAATCCATAAAGTCAGAAATACCTCTTCTGACAATGAACTATAGCGACAACCTCCACAACCATAAGCTCAAGCATCTTCCAAAAAAAAACAAAAAAAATGATGTTCTAACATCATTTAGGACATCAGCTTCTTATCACATAACCCAATTACATAGGTTCTTAAATCACAATTCAAAGGACTCGTTGTGCATAGAAACCCTTCAAGAAGCTCCCAATAGAACACAACCAGTGCAACTCATTCAGGTTGTCACACACACTTGAATAATATGGAGAGAAATAAACTCTCACATACTTGTATATACCCATCAGATAAATACCCATCTACCGACAAGGTCTTTACCGTCAGTCACATGCACAACCTCAACAGAGAACATACAAATACTCAGCTTCCGTATGAGTATTTACAATAGTCATATGATACTACCTTCTCACACTAGGTAGGACGTTTAGTTTAACACCATTCTTCTACACTCATGTGGAACCAACTGATGACAAACAGTCATAACACCCATTCACACCATTGTATGTTACCAAATTAGGCCAGTGGCTTGACATTACACTCCACCATGAACAAATCTAAAAACTTCATTGGCTGAAGAAGCAAAGAACAATAATGATGTTCCAACATCAGTTCCGACATCAGTACAAATCACATGGACTTGATCATTTACTATGGATTTGGAGACAATACCCATAAAATCCATACACCACTCTTGTAAGGCATACAAGAGGGTTAATCATCAGTATTTGATCAACCTTCAAACTCAAACCAAAAACATGCAGAGCATGCATACCTCAAGAAAAGTTTCTTCTAATAAACACAAACTTCCTGTCTGACTTTGAGGTGTTAGATGCCATTCTTCTGCACCTAAAGAAGAGATTCCCTATTGCATGTATCTGTAGAATATTTCAACAACCATGTCATATACGTCAAAAGCATATTGTTCAGGCTAAGTCTACTTCTCCCAATCTTCTAAAACACAAGGATGCCCTTAAATCCTACAAAAATAAATGTTCCATTATGTGAGGACACCACATAACTGAACTCAAGCTTAAGGAGAACCTTATCATACATATACCAGGAAACTATACTCCTTTGGTTCCAAAGCAAACTCATTCTCCTTACTCTAGACAGAAATCTGAAATGCTCATCCTAGGTGATTCATATGACACTCCAACAGTGCAGACACCGATCAACCACATAATTCTGGTTGATACATATCCAATGCAGTCATCCCTTGAAATACCTTTCCATAACAACATAAAAAGAGTTCCATGCTCTCATAGACTTGATAAGTGATATCAAGTTTGAGTAAACAACCTATATCCCGTTAATGAGAAACACCACCAGTCATATTGAGAAAAATAAATTCTCAATACACAGATGTCAAGATATCACGTCTGACATTTCTCCAAGTTCCCTTTAACTCCAGACCAGGCACTTTCTTTAACAACTGCCACTAACCTTCGAGAATCATACATTCTCCCTCTCAAAATCAGCTTAACATATGGTTAGTTCATACCACCATTACTCCCCTTGAACAAAACCTGTTTCATGGCCATAAACAAGATTCCAAGCAAACCTGGTTTATTTAATTAGAAGAATAAACCAGATGTCAGAGAGAATGTGAAGGGATGGGCGTGGGTTATCATACAGTCATAGAAGCAACTTGTAGGGGAACTTTAGAAATTTCGTAAGGGACTAGATCGTTTACCGAAGGCAACATGGAAAGGGTCATCGAGGGACTACGATCTTTGTTTTCGAGGGACAGTGCTAAAGCGTCCCCACGTTCGAGGGACATGACTGTTTTTCCAAGGCAACATCGGAGGTTACCCTAGAGGTGCACATGTGCAAAGTGAGTTGTGATTCAAGTATTATTCATCTTGCATTAGGGTTTGTTATCCTTTATTTTTAATCTTGCCCTACAATCCTAATTACTAACAGTAAAAATAGGAAAGCGATAAATGCGGAAAATAAATGTTCCTACGCTATTACATGGCCTTGGGAATGAGGGGTACAAGTAATAAAAATGCGGGGAAAGTAAAATCCTGATTATCTATTACAAACAATGAACAATTACATAATCATAAAAAATGCAAGAACAATAAACTGCGCAAAAATATAAGATAAGAAAGCGAAAGGAGAAGGAAATTGTTTTTGGCAATTTTCTTGATAAAAAGGTTTGATAATTAACTTAATAACCTAATTAATTTTAATTAATAAAAGAAAAGGAAATTGATAATTAAGTTTAAAAAATCTAAAAAAAACCTAAATTGATTTTAATTAGAAAAAGTGATTAATTAATGAAGAAACTAAAAAAAACCTAATTTAATTTTAATTAAAATAAAAGACCTAAAACTAATTAGGGCTGATTAAATAAAAAACCTAAAAAACTAATTAGGGTTTATATAAAAAAGGTTTATTAAAAGAGGTTTTGTGAAAATAAAGGAAAATAAGAAGAAAAGAGTAAAATAATAGAGAATTGTGAAAAAGAAACCAAAATTGGTAGGGGTGGATGTTGAACCCACGCCCTCAGCACTTTCAACCAAAACGTTCACCACCAGGCCAGACGCGCGCCTGTGACAAGGAATGGCAGCCAACATGTTTTGTAATTTCCAAAACAAAGAAAATCATAAAAACATCAAAATGCCAAAAGGTTGGGATCGAACACACGCCTTAGCCTATTAGTGTCTTATCGTGCACGCTTCAACCGCTGGAGCAGTAATACATCCAGTGATTTAATTGAAACAAATAAAACAAATATTAAACACAAATGCATAGACCGGAGAGATGCTAGAGCCCTAGTTCTGGTTGTCTTCTCCGGAGAATCAATTCCTTGTTCCTGTAAAACAACACACATTAGAGATCCAGAGGGACCCTACCCCCCTAAATCAGGCCCTACAAATCAAATGTGATGGTTCTTTTGGACTGAATCGCGCTAGACTTTGAGCTATGGTGAAAACAACATGAATTTGTACAAATATGGTGGTTCATGATTTGGCCAGCATGGGACCTCCACGATGGGTTTTTCCTGCTCTTTTGAATCTCAGAAACACATAAAAGACATTAGTAAATGTTAAAATGCAGTGAAAAACAAGAATACAAAATTCATGCAATGATGGAATCGTGATGCATGCTTGAACGTTTCTGGCCATTTGGATCGTTGTAAATGATCTCCTCTTACCCTTCTATCCTCCTGGGAATGAATATGATGGTTAGTATGTATTGAAAATAGTGGAACCTTTGTTTTGCAAGTTTCCATAGGTTTGAAAATTTTGTGATTTTTTTTTAAAGTCTAACACAAACTCATCCTGAAGCAGCCCTACACAGGCTCCTTCTAATACATTTCCAGATAACAGTTAATTTTCATTATCCCCAACAAGTTACCACGAAACCTGGATTTCAACCAGAAAACAACTAACTTTTATCTCTCCAATCCAGAGATAAATCCTCAGTAGAGCCATGGACAACTAAAGATCCTAGACTCTATTCCCCATAGAGTTTTCCTCAAGCAGGAGAACAATAGAAATCAACATTCCCCATTGGATTCCTCCTCAAACAACAGGAACATGAATCCCTATAAAGATACCTCTTATGAAGTCAGCATCTACTCTGGATGGCATCTTTAAGCCCATCTCCGACAACTCTCATTCATCTTCTCCAAATGGCATCTGTAAGACCATTCCAGACATCATCAACCAATGGCGTTACTTCATGCGAGTGCAAATTTCTAGGCACTCTAGTGTTCAATCATCTTCCACCTTCAGATCACGAAAGGCAGACAAGCCAATCTACATCTTCAGGTTTAAGAAGATTGAACAGGGGCAACTGTTGTACCCACAAATTTTCCCTCCCATTTTGGATTGAACAGGGGCAGATGTTAGATGTTTGAAGAGAAGTTATGATGCTCTTAGGTTACCCTTCGATTGGCACATACAAGCTGTATATCTAAAGAAAATATATGGAGAGCTCATGATTCGAAGGATATGCCATCCTGAGGCATGGCATGGTCGAAGGATAGTTAGAGCTTATGGCATGTACCTAAACAGGTGTGGAGAAGTTCTGATGCTCTCAGGTTACTCTTCGATTGGTGCAATACAAGCTGTATTCACCAATCGAAGGTGGACTAATGCGTAGCAAAGTTGTTTTGTGCAGGAAAGCAAAGACATAAGTAAAGGGGGGGAGTTAGAGTCGAAGGACCACCTGCACAATTACATTTGAAGGAAATAACAAAAAGAAGCTTCGACAGGACAGAAGGAAGTGTTTAATCAAGCAGCTAAGGCAAATAATGGCTCAATCGAAGAAGCCACAATGATGGGGCCTTGAGCCATTCGAATTGGAACTCAGAGCCAATCGAAGAACAAGGCTTGAGGGCATTCAAAAGAAGTCAAGGAGTGAAACCTGTCCAGGTTCATTCAAAACCCAAAATGGTAGAAGATCATCAAAAATAGAAACTCTTTTAAGGCTTTTGATTCTGCCTTCAAATCCTGATTAATGGTTGATTCTTGCCATTTCTATTCACCACTGCCCCTTATAAATACATAGTTAAAAGCGCAAGCAAGGGACGGACGAAACATTACCACATAAACATTTTTGCAGAGACACAAAAACATTGCCAGCAAAGATGAAAACACTTTTTCCAGACAAAAAAACATTTTTCCAGACACTCACACCACCAGCCAGACGAAAACATTACCCCCAGAAAACCACACCAACTTTTTTCTCCAAATTTCAACAAAGTGGTTCTATACTCAAAACTGCAGATCGAAGTATATCGGCCATAGGTATAAATTTTGAAATCCAATCTCTTAATTCAAGCATTTTTTATCGTTCTAACGTGTTTGTGTGTGTTATAGTCCTCACATACGAATACTGACATCAGGATAAAAATCTGCCACTTGTTTGGGCATTTGAAACTGTTCCATTCAGCCATGGTATATTATTGTTTTATTCAAACATATTTCTTACTGGGTTTCAAATATATTATTGTTTTGCTGTTTGTACTAACAATTGAAGTAGATGGTTGGGTGGTGAAGAAGCGCGCGATGGGCTAGAGGACCTGGGTTCGATCCTAGGCTTCATCCTTTATATTTTTCTCATGTTATATTGATAGATTTGGCGCTTCAAGTCCAACTATGTGCACTATGCTCTCTACCATCAGCACCATCAGATTCATACAACATGGATCCAACGCCTCCAGCATGAAGTCCCCACCGTGGACTCTCTAGATGCCTTCTCACCAGATCCTAACGCACCCTGGGCCAGCTTATTTGGGCCTGACCAATTTCAAACATTGCACCCCGTTTATTATTTTTTAGAAGACCCGTTTGCGTTTTTCTCTTCTACTGTTTTAGTTTGTTTTGTTTATTTGTTTCATATTTTACTTTCAAGATTTAATCTTCTTTTAATAAATAAATAAAATCACAAAAAAAACATTAGGTTAATATTTTTATTAATTAAGCTAATTTTGTAAATAAACTAATTAATTACTTTAACATTTTGTTTAATTTAAAATCAATAGACTTAAGATTCTAATTAATTTTAGTTTTATTTCTCAAAAAAATATCAAAATCAATTTTTATTAATGCTTAAGGTTTCAAGACATTTTTGTATTTTTTCTTATCATTTTCTATTTATTTACCATTTAAATTCTAGAAATAATGTATAGGTTGCATGGGAAATTTTGTAATCGTTTAGTTTATTTTTCTGTATTTTTCTATTATGTAACTGCCTACAGGATGTAATAGCGTAGGATTTAATTTCCGCACTTTATATTTCTTGTACATATATTAACTGTTTAGATGTATGCTAATAGGATTGTATGGTAAGAGATCAAAATCAAACATCAGCAAAACCTAACATCAAGATAAATGATTGAAACATAATATAGTTGCACATGCGCACCTTTAGGGTACTCCCACTTTAGTTTTCTTCGGAAACCAGTCACAACTCTCGAAACATGAGAGATTTTAGTGGATACCCTCTAGTTTAAAAGATCATAAGTCCCTCGATGACCCTCTCGACGTTTCCTCGATAAAGTGATCTTAAAAATCTAGGGTAGTTACTATGGTTTCTTGCCCAGTTTCCTTTGTGACTATAAATGTCCCTTCGAATGTCCCTCAAAACATCCAACGACTAGAGCTACCTACTCACTAATAGTAGGATAGAACTATCTAAAGGAAAAGAGGAAAAGAACGACCCTTTTGAGTAAAGTAGATAGTTCCTAGATGCTTGCTCAAACAAATTTTTACACATACACAAAACACTTTCAAAAACATTTTGAAATGCTTTATCAACACTCTTGAGGACTGATATAGGAGTTATTATAAAGCAAACCGCCACACTGAGGAACTTTCAAAAATACTTTTCAAAACACACAAATCACAAGGTATTTTTCAAATGAGCTAAGAATCTAAGATCCCGTAGAAAACTACGGATGAAAAGGGTGCTAACACCTTCCATTTCCATAATCTACCCTCTTACTCAGAAAACTCTCGAAAGGTCTTTTTCTGTTCTTTTCACCATTTCCTTTGTTGGATAAAAGAAAAGTCGGTGGAGACTCTTGCTTACCGCAACATTTGAGAATACAAACGTAAAACCAGTATAACAGTCGGTTCTGCCACCGTATCACAAGCAGAATTTCTCCTTTAGATTTTTTTTCTTCTTTTTTTGACTTTGAAAATTTGTGACTGCCATGCTAATTGTTGTAAGCTTCGTTTTTATCATTTCCTCGATCTTGAATGATGTACTGAGGAAGAAAATGTTGTGAACTTTATCTTCATTTATTGCTTCCTCAATATTTGTTGATGTGCACGAGGAAGATGATGTGCTTGAACATTTGCTTAGATTTTTTCCTCAATGATGTATCAAGGAATGGGATATGCTTGAACCTTTACTTAGATGGACCGATTCTCCTGGGATTTGAATGCATTGTTGAATTAATCAAAATCTTCCCTGCTCCTGGTTGAAATTAAGGTTTTTTATTTTGGAAAATAGAATAAAACTCCAAATCCTGGCTCGAGTGGGTTGACTACAAATTAACTCCTTTATTTCTACACTGTTTAGGAATTGAAACAATGCCTTACATCGTCCACTTGGTCTTACCATTGAAAGCATAGTTTAGAAAATTCAGTTATTTAGTTTTCATCATTCTCACTCAAAGTTTGTTAAAGTTGAAAAATAAAAATGGAAAATAAAATGGAAAGTTGTTGATTGTTTATAGAGAGGGAAGAGTGAAACGAATGAATTGATTTCAAAAACACGCATGCTCATTTTATTTGAATTACTGATCCAAAGATACAAGTTTACACCAAATACAACTTAGCAACTTGGAAATTACAATTTGAAATTGATAAAATATAATGATCCTATGGAAGAGCTTCTTTGTTGATCCACTTGACTTTATGGGATTCTTCTTGGACTTGTCAAAGCATGGGGGTGACTCTTGACTTCTCTTGGGTATATCTATTTTCTGAGGGTATTGCTCTTGTTGACACTGTTGCTTTTGAATCACTAACGATAGTTGCATCTGAGGCGTTGTGTAGGCCTGTATAGTGAAGGGCTGCCTTCTATCTTTAATTGGACTTGTAGGACCAAGTTCAATTGAGTCTCCAATCTTAGACTTCTCCTTCACCAATCTAGGATTCCTTCGCAACTTTCTTGAAGCATGCTTGGAATTTGTTCTTTGAGCATCGGGAAAGTTGCTAGCTGGATTGATAGCGACCAAGGGCGGAGGTGGGAATTCATGAAATGTAAATATATGAATATACGGAATTGCATGGGTATGCAAAAAACATTTTTTGGCTTTTGAGGGTTTGCAAAAATATTTTTATAGAGATGCAATGCAGTGCGAGGTAAGAACGAAGATAGACCTAAGGACACCCTACACGGGTTTTAGGGATATACATAGACAATGTGAAACCCCTACAAGCTAGGGATTATGAATTACAAAAGATAACCCCTACAGGCTAGGGATTATGATAATCCAATGGACAATTGAGATGATGATTTGACTTGAGGGAATAGCGTGGAAGAGAGCACATGGTGACCGGTCAACAATCACCAAATCCTATGGCCTGATATAGGCCACATGGCGTGCATCAACAAAGACATCCTAAAGATAATGACAGACAAAAATAAGGTATCCTTACAGGCTAGGGATCGTGATGCACAAAAAGGAATCCCTACAGGCTAGGGGTTATAACATAGAAATGGAAACTCTTATAGGCTAAAGATAGTAATGGATGAAAAGATAATCCTTGCGAGTTTTGGGATTGTAGTGGGATTTTATGAAAGGTATCCTTAGTTGGTAGATTTCTAGTTTCCGCCTACGAATATTATACCCTCCCCATAAGGTGGTTTCCTTAAGGGTATCATGGATAACACTAGAGGGAAGGGCACAAGGGAATTCCTTAAGCGGAGCCTCATTGTAGACCGAAACTTTCATCTCTAAGGTCGTACAAGGTCTCACCATGAGATTTTGGTTTAGGATTATATAAAGAGTCATAGGTTTCATTCCAAAGTCCTATCCTCCAAGAGGATACCTCTTAAGACATTTTTTTTTTGGAATTCCACCGACTCTAGGCGAAGTCGTCACATAAACTCATAGGGATCATGTATCCCCCTGGCTAATAGACGAACCTTCTTTCTAAGGGTTTTTTTTAAAGATGATTTTTTCTGAAATAATAAAATCCCACCATGAACAAGTATAATATGATAAAAAGTAAATAAAAAAATAAACCAAAATAATAAATAAATGTAAAGAAATAACAAAATAGAAAAAAACCTAAAACCCTAAATCCAAAGAAAGGCTTCTAACCCTGAAGTTGAATTCCCCAGCAGAGTCGCCAACTGTTGTAACATGTTTTAAATTGAGAGTCGCCACCATTAATTTTTGTCCTAACGACGGGTGAATAATGGAATAACCCTAATTGATGATACATAGATTCTAAGTTCTTGACTCACTTTAGATGAAGGGAAGGTGTCAGGCACCCCTCATCTACCTTGTTCACAAGGATACTAGGGTTTAGAATTAAGGCTTAGGAAATAGGGTTTTAATTTTTTATTAGGGGAACTCGTCACGATTTTAGTCGTATGCCTACGTATCCTCTTATGAAGAATTAGAGTCCCAATTCGTAGTTCGTAGTTGGTTGGTGTTTTTTATGGATTACAAAGATATTCCGAATTCTCCTTGAACCAAGTCTGGGTGTGTGAATAGCGGAGTTGTTGGACGAAGTTCGCAGTCGATTAAAAATATTTTCATAATCCTTTTTGAAAATAATCTTGAATTTTAAATTATTTTAGTGGAAAATTTTTAGTACTTGATTGGTTTGATGTTTTTTAAATATATTAAAAAATACAAGAAAAATATTTTTAATGCATGATAAAAATAATTTTAATGTAATTTAAAATTAATTAATAACGAGTTAGTAAAAAAACTTGAATTTTATAATAATAATAACATAATTTTGGAATTTATATAAATATATTAAATATAAAATAAGAGTTAATTATAATATAAATAATAAAAAATAGAATATAAAGAAAATAAAATTTCAATTAAAAAGTCAGGGGTGTATTTTATGTTGGCATAGTAAAATCAGGGGATACAGAAAATAGGACCCTGAATTCAGATATTGGATTTAGACTCAAATGCAGGAGGGATGTAAGCTTAACTCAAAACAGTATAAAATTTGTTAGTAATATCGTAGAAAAGCTTTAAAGGAGTCCATAAACAACACTACAAATTCTAATCACATAAATAGAAATCCAGTAAGTAATTATAAAAAATAATATATAAAAAAAATTGTACCTTTGGTAAGGAGTGGGCAACACCCTTATTCGGATCCAAATGTGAAAAGCTTTGACTATTTCTTTTGAAAATTATCAATCTACCAATAGATAAAGGACACGTGGTATTAAAAATAAAAAACAAAAAAATACATACAACAATATGTCAGAGAGAGAGAGAGAGAGAGAGAGAGAGAGAGGGAGAACATGAACAATTCATTCAGACTCCACTTCTTTTTTTGGGTCTCTCGATCTACTTTCTCTTTTCTCAGATTTTTGACAATACTATCTCTGTTTCTCATCTTCTTTAACCTATTTCTATATCAAAATAAACAACAAAACTCATCAAATAAAAACATCTAATAACATAAATGGTGGAGGTAGAGGTTGCCGACAGTGGCTGCGGTTTTGTGAAGCTTTTGAGGTATTGAAAGAAAATGTGTTAAAATATATACAGGTTGTGAATTTGCAACATGATTACAAAAAGAGATTTTTGTATCAGTGTAGTGTGTGAGAAAATTATGTGAAAATTATTGATAATAGAATTGGCATCTTAGTGTAGGAATAAATCTGAGATGTGGCATCTCTTTGTTGATAAAATATCATCTCTTTATATAGCATAAAACAATTAGGTTAAAAACTAATTAAAGAAATAAAGTTTAAAATTTGAAATTAATCAATGTTATTCACAATTTAAAAACAAACTTGATTTGATTTCTAAAATTTAACTATTTTGATCAATCTCATAAAAACTATCCTAAAATGAAATGGAACAAAAATCAATAAAAATATTTTCCATATTTTATAATTTTTTTGCCTTTTTAAGTTAAAAAGTGCATAAAATGAAAAATTCAAATTTTTAAAAATTAATTAATTAATAAATACAAAAATAGTGTTTTAATAATAAAAATATATGAAGTTTTGTGATTTTTGAATATAATTTAAAATGGAAATAAAATTAGTAACTATTAAAAGAAAAAAGAGTTAAAAGCACAACATGCGAGATTTGAACCTCTGACTTTATGCTTGCAAGCCTCACCTCCTTACCAATTGTGCGATCTCATTTATTCGAGATAAAAAGGCACTTGAAAGAATATGAAGGGTGGACAAATATTTTCTATTTAAGAAATACAAATAATTTAAAATAAACTATTATTTATTTTTAAAATAAGCAAAAATAAATTAATGTTAAAACTACTTGTTAGTATAAACCAAAATTCTTATTAAAACCCAATTTCAAAAATAATTTAACTGTAGAAAATAAGGTGGATAAATTTTGGGTATGACACAAGTGAAAGGTTTAGTTTTGGAAATTTCAACACCTCCACGATTATCAGAGGGAGAAATTGGATCAAGATGGATAATGGGTGAGTCATGAAGAATGATTTCTTTATTAAAGAATGAAAAATGAAGATTGGTATAAAAAGTTAAAAACTGAGAAGTTTGTAGAAGTGATTGAGATGAGGTTAATGGAGATGCAAAAGTGTGGATTGGTTCTAATGAAATGATGGTAGTGAGAGATGGAATAGGATTTGGAGCAAAAGCTTGTGTGGAGGTGGTGGATTTAAAAATTATTGTTGTTGATGGTGGAACAAACACATTTGTAGTTACCGAAATTTCAGTTGAAGTGGTATCAGAAACTGGTGAGATATTGGTGATAGAAGCAGAAGAAGTGATGTTAGGTGGTGGAAGAGAAAAAGGTTGTAAAGTATGAAGTTTGTGGGATGAAGGTGGGAATGGATGAAACAACATTAATAATATTAAAAATAATTTTAGAAACAGGTGAAGAAGTAGCAGTAGTAGACTTACTTGTTGTTTTTGAATAAGCATCTAGAGTCACAATTTTAGAAGTTCCAGACGTCTTCTTCTTCTTCTTTACGATTTCAGAAGCTTCTGAACTCTTCTTCCTTTTACCCCTGGAAGATTCAGCATACTCTTGAGAAGGAGGTAAATCGGAATAGTTGAAAATTGACATATCATACCCTTCTTCTTCCATCATTTTGACGTAGATAGCAATGCTAGACATGTTATCTCCCTTGGTAAACAAAGGGTAGTTATTCACAGGAATTCTTGAGATTCTGATGATTTCAGAGGGAACAAGTAGAGGTTTAAAAATGACTTCCTATATTAGCCTCATATTCTTCACAATATGTCCATTGAAGGAATCTCCAAGATTAGAATCCAGATCCTCTGTAAACTTAGCTTCTTCTACCAGAGTTTTCACCAAGCCACTTTCAACCAGGATGTTAGTGATGAGACG
Organism: Vicia faba; assembly: GCA_948472305.1. Lineage (NCBI taxonomy): Eukaryota > Viridiplantae > Streptophyta > Magnoliopsida > Fabales > Fabaceae > Vicia > Vicia faba. The sequence goes on from OX451738.1 coordinate 362,707,960, forward strand.
TATAAAAGGAATATAGTTGGAAATAATCTTTTTGGGATCATCAGTGGTTCTGGTCTTTATAGCAGGGTCTCTCAAATAATATAATAGAAGAGATGAAAGACATATCTTCTGATGGGTCATCAAATAGTATAATATGTACTTCTGATTAACATTGAAATAGTCAGAATAATTGGATGGAGGTTTGGGGTTGATACAATTTAGAATGACTTTGTGCCAGATTCTTATTTCATCATTGAGATCTTTACTCTTATACTCAGTTTTCTCAGGAGAGTAGTTCTTGAAGATGGCTTTGTTAATCGTCTCTTTCACATATATAGATTTTCTATCCATCTTATAAATTCGTTTTCCTTCCAGATGTTGCATGCCCAAAAGATCAGCAATAGACTTTTCAGTAATGACAATTTTCAGACCCAGCACATGAGTAACTACATGAAGATTGTCACAATCTGCTTGAATCTAGAAATCCTTAACCAAATAATCATAAATAGGACCATGATGAAGATGATAAACACAGAGAACTTATCGAACGGTTTGAGAGAAAAATAGGTTTTAGGGTTTCTAAAGTGTGGAAGTGAAGTGAATGTGAGTGATTTATAGTGTTTGAGAAGTGAGAGAAAATAAAATAAAAATAAATACAATTAAAGATAATAATTAGGAGCATTAAATGAAATTAATAATTATGATATCAATCAAATTCCAAGAAATATGCACACTGCTCACCACATAGCTTAGATAGTGTATGATGATTAAGCATAACCAAGGGTTACACACGTTAATCAATACATCTAACTAAGTGAAATGTTTGATATGCTCAGAGTCTGGAGAACCAAAAGGTTTCCATTTAATCAAAGACATTTATGACCGAAACATCTTCTGATTACTGAGGTTCTGAAAGAAATACAATAGCAGTAGTAAGGTTTAAAAAGAATAGAAACATTACTCATAGAAGTCTGATAGTCTATCAGCTGATTCTTCAAGAAATTTTCAGAATCCAGACTTTATTCATAAGATGAGCTGGCACAAGCGAGATCATTAAGGCTCATAAGCATTTCTCTAGAAGATTTAAAGTTTGGTCTTGTTCTGACAATAGTATCTTTGATTACAAGAATTTCAGATCCAATAATCTTTCTTTTCTGGTTACTTTTGACACTATCCATGCCTCCAGACTTAAGTTCCAAATCTTGGAACATATTCCTTTCGCCCATTATATGTTGCAAGCATCCATTGTCCAAGTGCCATAATCGGTGTTTCTATTGCACCATCAAGAAAATATGTAACATAGATTATCTGATCTTTGGGTACCCATTTTCTGGTTCCTCTCTTGTTAAAAGTTCCAGAGGTTTTGACACCTTTGGAATTTTGTGCAACAGGATAATCATGTGAAATTTGTGCATGATACTTTGGTTTAGAAGTTTCCTTCCATGTCTGTGTTTTTGCTATAGTAGTATCAAAACCTTCTTGTTTTGGACATTTGAAATCTGTGCCAGCAAGCACGAAATGTTCAGAGAGAGTTTTTAGTTTGAAATTCAGAGTCTCATTAATTTTCTTTGATGGTCCTGAAGATCCCAAGCCTCTTCTTCCATTTCTACTAACACCATAGATCATTGAAGTCATTTTGCTTCTATCTATGCTTTTAGCAAAGAAGTGTTGAAAAGCTCTATCATATCTGATTACTTCATCAGTAACAGATGTGTTAGATAAAATCTCTTCTTCTAATATAGACACTTTATTTTTTAGAGAAATGTTTGACTTTTCTAAAACAAATAGTTTTTCATTTAAGTCAGAAATATTTTGCTCATCTATAGTAGTGTTCTCAAAAGTAGCTATAAAACTCTTTTTCAAGATTTTATGTTTACTTAGAAGAGATTGATACCTTTTTATTAATTCAGATAAACTAATTTCAAGTTTAGAACGAGATAAGGAAGTAGGAACCTATTTATCGTCATTAGAGTCTGATTCATTATCAAGTGTCAGTTAGTCTTCTGATGTTTCTTCATGTGTGCAAGTTCTGGCCATGAGTGCCACATTTGCATGCTCTTCATCAGAATCTTCATCTTTTGATTCAGAATCATCCCATGTTGCCATGAGACCCTTCTTAGCTTTGTAAGCCTTTTTAGGCTTCTTGTATTTCTTGAGCTTTGGGAAATCATTTTTGTAATGTCCAGGCTCCTTGCATTCATAACAAGTAACTTCTTTTCCAGAAGCATTCTTCTGACTAGAAGTAGATTCATCTCTTACATATGTCCTTCGTTGACTTCTGAATTTGCTTTGTCCATGCTTCCAGATTTGACTGATTCTTCTGGATATCAACGGAAGTTCTTCGTCATCTGAATCTTTTTCAGATTCTTCTGATTCTTCCTTAGCTTGATAAGCCTTGGTATTTCCAGACATATACTTTAGAGCAACTAGTTTTACCTTCTTCTGAGGTTCATCTTGATCAATCTCTATTTCATGACTTCTTAAAGAACTAATAAATTCCTCAAGACTCATGTTATTCAGATCCTTTACCAATTTTAAAGCAGTTACCACTGGTCTCCATTTAATAGGCAGACTTCTGATAATCTTCTTAACATGATCTCCAGTAGAGTAACCTTTATTCAGAACCTTAAGAGTTTGAAATCTTGAAAACATCGTTTCCACATATTCGTCATCTTCCATCTTGAAGACTTCGTATTTTTGAATTAATTCCAGAGCCTTTGTTTCCTTTACTTGTGCATTTCTTTCACGTGTCATCTGAAGATAATCAAAGATAGACTTTGAAGTCTCTCTATCTGTGATCTTATCATATTCATTGTATGAAATAACACTAAGCATAATAGTTCTTGCTTTGTAATGATTCTTGTAAACTTTCTTCTATACTTTTGTCATTGCACTTCTTGCAATCGTCTGACCTTTATCATCTACTGGGTGAGTGTATCCATCAACTACCAAATCCCATAGATCCCAGTCATATGCCAGAAAGTAACTTTCGATTCTATCCTTCCAATAGTTAAATTTCTCCCCATCAAACATAGTAGGTTTTAAAATATAGTGATCTCTATCATTATCCCTATTATCAACTACGGAAGTAGGTTGATCGGTACTGAACACTGTTAAGTGTTGATGAAAATGCAAACTTTTTATCTCCTCAGAACCAGAGCTCTGATGCCAATTGAAGGTGTGAAAACACAAGAAATGGGGGTTTGGATTGGATTTTAAACCAAAAACTTTTCTTTTTAAAATATTCCCTTTTAATTAAGAATACTTTTTCTCCACTCTTGATAATAACAATAATTAAGAACAGGAAGTAAAGAACAAGGTATGTTTATACTAGTTCACTTGAAAACTATAAAGCTAGTCTAGTCCACCCGCCAAGGTGATTTCGCCTCTCTTAAACGAGGACTTAATCCAATAATCCAATAATCTAACTGATTACTACAATGCACAAGCTACCCGCAAGTGACTAACAACCTCCAAGACACATAAGTCCTAGACTTCTTAAGGATACAAACCTAACCGGTCCCTTAAGGAAAATTAAATCTCTAAGACACACTAGTCCTAGTCTTCTCAAGGATACAGACCTAACCGGTCCCTTAAGGAAAATCAAATAACTGTTTGAATACAAGTTTTTCTTACAATAATATTTCTTCTACACAAGCTGAATATGTAAACTATTTTAAGAACAATACAATAAAAATATGAAAGCTATGAATAGCGCTTATACATAGATATTTCATTGATTGGCAGCTTTCTCTCTTAGTCTTCAAGCCTTTATATAGTCAATAAAATAATATATCTGTTGATGGGTACTCTTGGGATTTCTAGAATCATTGGCGGCTTGAGCAATAAAGTGAGGGACAAGATCGTGCAATATGTCCGTCCTTTCATTGTAGTGGAATGAAACATTGATTGTACCATGTACTATTTGTACCATGGTAAGGTTACCTTCTTTCCTTCTGCACTTCAGAGGCTTCTGCGAGCATGGGTTTAGAAGCGAGAACATAACACAAGGTCATTAGAACTTCAAGTCTTCAGAAACTTCAGAACTACATCTTCAGAGTCTTCAATAATTGGTCGTGAGAACCTTTTCTAGAACCTTGGGTCTTTAGAACTTCAAGTCTTTAGAGTCTTTGGAACTTATGTCTTCAGAGTCTCCAACACTTGGTCTTTAGAGCCCTTCTCTTAGAACCATGGGTCCTTAGAAACTTGAGTCTTTAGCATCTAGACTTAAGTCGAACTTCTTGTCTTCAGATCTTCTGACTGTTTCTTTAGAACCTGTTGTCTTCAGAAACATGAGTCTTCAACATCTGGACTTTAGTAGAAACTTCTGTCTTTAGATCTTCTGACTTGTTTCTTTAGAGCATGTTGTCTTTAGAAGCATGAGCCTTCAGCATCTGGACATAAGTAGAACTTCTGTCTTCAGATCTTCGACTTGTTTCTTTAGACAAACATCACAACCTACACTTCACAAGCTTCTGGAGTGTCTTGCTTCTGGAGTGTAGCGCAAAAGAGGAATTAATTCTCTTCTAATGTCTTGGATACGCCATCTATCAGAAGCAAAACTGTTTGTTAAATACTACAAAATAACAAACATTAGAGTATCAAAATTGTTCATACAAGCATACTTATTTGTTATCATCAAAACTCAGATGTCTCTCCAGATGTTGAAACATTTCAACTCAATATGTTCCTTCATAAGATAGGACTTCTTGCTTAACTTGTTCATGTTTAGCAAGTTAACACATCTTATCTAACATATTGTTGTTATATTTGTTTTACTAAAATTAATGCCAATCCTAAAAATAGAGAATTAATAGTGTTTAGGTCAGGATATTATTGGATTACTTTGATGAAAGATAACACCTACTTTTTCAAGAAGTGCGACAGTGTCACAATCATACTGACCTTTCCCACGCCTTGTCTAAGCTTCTTCGGTCAATGAAAACACCATGGCCTTTATAATAGTCAGAATGGACATCTTAGGTCCATTTCCCCTGGCACCAGATAAAATTAAATTTTGGATAGAAGGAGTGAATTACTTCATAAAGTGGATAGAGACAGAAGCTATCATAAAAATCACAGTAGAAAGAGTTCACTGCTTCTACTGGCAGAAATTTATGTGTAGGTTTGGGCTTTTCGGAGCAATTATCTCTAAAGCGAGACCCAACTCGCCAATGCTATGGTCCTTGAATTTCGAAAATATTTAGGAGTACAAATAAAATTTGTATGTCTAGTGCGACCCCAATCCAATGGGAAATCTGGATCTACAAAGAATGTAATCCCGAAGGAACTCAAGAAAAAGCTTGACGATACCAAGGGATTATGGGTTGGATTGCTCCATGAGATATTGTGGTTGTATATTGGACCTCATTACAAATATTCTTTCCGCCTCTTAAGGAAATATTTTGTATGTTAGACTTCATGGAGAAGATCTTTGTCGACTCTTAAGGCAATATTTTGTATACTGAACTTCATGGCAAAGATCCTTGCTGCATCTTAAGGAAATATTTTGTATGTTAGACTTCATGGAGAATATCCTTGCCGCCTTTTAAGGCAATATTTTATATGTTGGACTTCATTGTGAAGATCCTTTCTACCTCTTAATATAATGTTGTAAGAACAAACTTTGTTCTACATCTAGCCTTATGTTTTGATGATAATTTTACATGTTATCTTTAAAGAACAATTGTATACTCTAACAGGTTTCTGTCTAGTGTGTGGCTTTTGTCATGTAGGTTCTGACTCTCTTAAGAAGGCGTGTGACGTCATCAGGTTCTAAACTCAACACTCTGGAAGAATACCTTTGGTGTGTTACAAGTTAAGTCAAGATAAAGGAATGCGTCTTATTCAACGATTCTAAGGAATGTTAGTAAAAGAGCTTCTGATCGTGACTTATTCAAGAAAGCTTTGGAGGCCTTCTAAAGCTTTACTTTTGTTGTTCTAAGTTCTAAAGATGCTGAAGACAAAGGTTCTACTGAACGAAGTTCTAAAGATCTGAAGATATTCTTTTAACGACAAAGTGTTGAAGAACTAACTAAGGTAAGGGTTCTCTGAACAAGCCCTGAAAGGTTCTAATGACTTAGGTTCTGGAAGATATTAGTTCTGGTCCTTCTACAATGTGCTTCATCAATAATTATATCAGAAGCCTCTAAAGACATAGAAGTCGAAGATAAAGACTAAAGGGATTGTGTGTGATGGAGAGTATAAAAGTACAAAAGTAAACGATGACCTCTATTCTTTAGAGTGACGCAAGAATAAACCTTTTTGTACTATTGTCTACCAGTCTCACCATGACCGTTTGGAACAATACAACTATATTTATATTTCCTATTCTACCCTCCAATGGATCTCTTATTTTCAGATATAAAAGAAGTACTTGGAAGAATTTGAAATTAATAAATCAGTTCAATAAATCTATACTAAACCGCTGCATAAAAAATCTGTAGAGAAATCTCTTTTTGTATAGTTTTGTAAATAATAAAGGATTTATTGCTCGTGTCTTTATATCAACACTTTTGTGTTTTTATACTTAAACATTGTGTAATCTGCTTGTGTAGGAGTATCTTTGTCTACACATCTTTGTAATCAATAATTGTTGATAGATTCCTTGAGTGACTGAGTGAAGGATCATCAAACTTATTGGGGGTTCTAATAGGGTTGATTGGACTTATTGTGGTTGTCTAAAATATGGTTGATTATAGTGGATTAAGTTCTTGTGTATAAGGCAAATCACCTTGTGGGATGGACTGAAGTAACTTAGTTAACAGTGAACTTGGATAAAAATAATTGTGTTCATCTATTTTTATTAAATTGTTATCTTTGTGTTTTGAGTTGTAAAAATATTATATTTGGTGCAACCCAATTCAAACACTCCCTTTCTTGTGTTTCTCACACCTTCAATTGGCATCAGAGCTCCGGTTGTGGTATTGATATCTATCAAACACTTAACTGTGTCAGATAAATATCCAGACGTGTTTTAGAAACACTATGGTCGATCCTATTCCACCATCACCTTCTCCAATTTTTGATAAAGATAACTACAATGCTAAATCTCCCATTTTTGATGGTGAAAAGTTTGATTACTGGAAAGATAAACTAGAAATTTTGTTTCTAGGTCATGATGTTGATCTTTGTGATATGTTACTAGATGCCTACGAACATCCTATAGATGAGAATGGAAAGCAACTTGAAAAAAAGCTACGACTGATCAGCAAAATAAGAATTGTAAGAATCATCACAAAGAAAGAACTATCTTGCTGAATGCTATTTCTTACACTGAGTATGAGAAGATCACAAATAGATACTCGACTAAGTCTATATTTGACTCTCTCAAAATGAATCCTGAAGGAAATGATCAAGTCAAGGAAACCAAGGCTCTGGCCTTGATTCAGAAGTATGAAGCCTTCAAGATGGAGGATGATGAAAATGTTGAGATGATTTCCTCAAGGCTTCAAACCTTAGTTACATGACTGAGAGTTATGAACAAAGGATATTCAACCGCAAATCAGATGAAGAAGATTATCAGAGGCTTTCCATCCAAATGGAGGCCTATGGTAACTGCGCTCAAGCTTGCAAAGAATATGAACAAAACTTCTCTAGAAGAACTTGTGAGTTCTCTATGAAGTCATGAGATTGAGCTAGATCAAGATGAACCTCGGAAAAGAGGGAAATCTATACGCTCAAATATGTCAAAATCTGAGAAGTCCAAAGCTCTTCAAGTTGAGAAGATCGAGGATTCAGATGAAGATTCAGATGAAGAATAAGATGAGTTGTCTCTACTCACCAGAAGGGTTAGTCGTCTCTGGAAGAATAATTAAGGCGATAGGTTCACAAGTACTCGAAGGACATGAGGTCGCTTCGAGTCTACTTCTGATAATAGGAAGTCTAATGGAAAAGAAGTCACTTGTTACAAATGCAACGAGCCAGGACACTACAAGAATGACTGTCCAGAATTGTAAACGGACAAGTCCAAGAAGAAAGCTCTCAAAAGAAAGAAGAAAGGGCTGATGGAAACCTGGGATGATTTTGACTCCTCACAAGACGCTTCAGAAGAAGAACATGCTAACATAACACTGATGGCTTAAGTTGAAACGTATGTTGAAAGGATCCCTCTAGAAGATGAAGCATAATCAAAGTCAGACACAAAAGAGGTTTTCTCCAAAGAGGTATTTTCTTACCTTACTCATTCTGAATTAACTTTCTCTTTACTTGAATTTATGGAAAAACATGAGTTTCTAAAGATTGAATTCAAGGAACTTAAAAAATCCTATGAATCCACATCTCTTGAAAATAGTAAGCTTAAAGAAGATCTCTCCATTCTAACTAAAGAAAACTTCTCTCTTAAAAACGAAATCTCTGCCCTAAAAGGTACAAGAACTCTTCCAGAAGTTTCTAAGAGTTCTAATGAGGTCATCATAAATCATGACAAAACTCTTCAAAAAGGTTTAGCTAGAAACATGGGGTGAAGCGTATTGGTTTCTATGATCTATGATGCAAGAAGAAATGGAACCAATAGTTTTGGTAATAACTCTTATGACGAATCTAATTCTGATAAAGAAGTCAAACCTAAAACTCTTCATTTTGTTTCTTCTGGGTACATGTCTAAAGATAAAGGAAAATAAAGAATATAGTTCTAAAACCCAAGGCAAAGCTTTTGTCTAAATATTTTTTTTGCTGTTTCACCCCAAGTTATCAAAAACTCTGAGGGATCTAACAAGAGAGGACCCAAGAAATTACGGGTACCCAAAAATCAAATAATTTGTTGCAGATTTTCTTAACAGCACTGTTAGAGCACATGCTTTGGTAACTAGACTCTAGCTAATTACAACAAGAGAAAAGACACATGTTTATAAGCCTGAAACTTCAGCCTGGAGGCATTTGGGAAACAGAGCCACTATAGAAGATAGTAATGTCAGATTCTCCAAAGATTGGTATCTTCCTAGTCTTGATGAAAACTATAACACTTTATAAAGACTATGCTAAATAATGGGAGTATTTACTCTCGGCACTTTGTTTCTCAAAGAATCATATCAACTTTTAAGGTATGCATCATTCCTGTCATTATCGTTTAAAGATATGGTACCTTAATCTAATGAAGTTATTATACTATCAAAAGTATCTCATTCAAATTTGTTTAACATCTATGTCTGTTGTTTTCTAAAAACCACTTCATTAATTGTGTTGTTAGAAAAGTGAAAGGTTAATGATTCAATATAAGACAATTGTCTATTCTGAACCATGCCTTGCATTTAATGTGATGCTTTGGGTATTAAGATTATCTTGGGATTATAATGATAAATCTTTACACTTTCCTCACTGTCTTATTAGTTTTACTATTCTAGGATTAGTAATCATTTCTAAAAAAAAAATTATAAAAAAAACCTCTCACCTCATCTTTCTCAGTTTCCTCCTCCTTGAGCTACAAAGTCATCTTTTAAGTCCTAATTTCCCAAAACCATAAAACCATTTGTTCTTGTTTACTTCTATCCAAAAATGGCTTCATCTTCGTCAAATAATCAACAATCTATCCAACAACAACAACCTCTAGAAAATGATGGTCCTATCATAACCCTGGTTATCCCAATTGACAAGCTTTACATTATGTCTGAAATGATAGTAGTATTTGAAAATCCTGCCCCTCATGGTTTTAACCTCAATAATACGCTGAAGTCTTAAGGATAGGAACCCTACTTCAATCTTCTCAAAGGTTCTACTTTTCCTGCTCTGGTAAAAGAATTTCTGTCTAACGCCTCCATCTAAAACCAATGCATAATTTGCTCCAAGATTTTTGGGAAATACATATGCATTCTTGAAGAAGATATTGTAAAACTCATTCATCATAATGGTTCAGAGGTACATTGTCATAAAAATATAATTGCTTGTGAAACACAAAGGAATACAACTTAATAAGATATTGTTCAAAAAATTATTCCAGACATCTTCAAAATTGGTAGAGACTCTCAAAAGGCATCCGACCTCTTCGATATCCTAAGAGTATGTTTCAAAATTTTCTCTTGCAGTGCCTTTCATAAAAGTTCAATAAGTTCTGTTAATCAAATTGATATAAATCACAAGTTCTTGCTATACTATTTGGCCTTCGGTGAACACATCAACCTACCAGGTTGTTTCATAACTTATCTGCATGATGCTATCAGATTCTCTAAAAGATTTCCAAAATTCAAAGGAACTGGACTCTTTATGGAAGGTTAATCTCTGCCAACTTAATCGAGAGTAAGTTTGCAGAAAACTTGAACCCTCAAATTTTATCAGAGGCTTTGACCAGTAAACCCTTCAATGGTGAGGACTGATCGCACTAAATCGCACTATGTTTCTGACTCAAATATCACATGTTTTCCTTAGTTTTTATTGTCATTTTCTCGTATTATGTTCCTTTTTCCTTTGTTTTCAGGATTCTTGTCATTTCAGAGCCTTCTGTGAAGAAACGAGCCAAAACGCCAAGAAATTAGGGTTTTTCAAGATATTCTGCACTTATGGCGTTCAGCACCGCGCTGGCTACAGGAAACGCGGTGACGTGGCCCACTTTCACCCAGAGATCAACTGCCACGTTCCCATGATGTGGCGGTTCCAGGCACCGCGCCCGCGGCCACCCTCACCGCGCCCGCGGCCTTCACAAAAAGGTTCCCGCTCAAAAGAAGTTAAGGGGCATGCTGGTCCTTACGCACCTCAAAGTTCCTCTATAAATAGCTTTCGATTCTCATTCTTTAGTTTCATCCAAGCTTAGTACAATCTTAAGCCATATACTATCAGTTTCTGTAAAGTGATAATCTCTTCACATCGGGGAGTTATTGCGGTGTAGATTGAGTTGTAATCGAGTCTTGGAGCACTTTGGTTGAAGTTCATCATACCGGCCTTACTTTTCCGTAGATTTGTATCAGATTCAAGTCTCCGACCGGAGCAAGGTTCTAATTTATTGCATTTCTTTATTTAATTGCTCTTATCATAGTCTACACGTTTTATAGACTTTAAATGCTCTTACCATAGTCTACACGTTTTATAGACTTTAAATGCTCTTACCATAGTCTACACGTTTTATAGACTTTAAATGCTCTTACCATAGTCTACACGTTTTATAGACTTTAAATGCTCTTACCATAGTCTACACGTTTTATAGACTTTAAATGCTCTTACCATAGTCTACATGTTTTATAGACTCGCACTTATTATGTCTGGCTAAACTATAAAGGTTAGGATGTAATGATTGTCATCGTGGTTGTGTTCCAATTATCATGCTAGTGAAAATACTCTGGGGATGTTTTGCTTCTAACTTAAGTCAATTGTGTTTTAATGTTTATTGGGTAAGATCGAAAGCCGTCCAAACTAATGATACGACTTGATTATTATTTAACCAAACAAAAAGAGCGACAGCCGTTGATTGGTTAAATAGGAATCATTGACCTTTTTAGAAAACGATTTTGAAACTATTTTCGGACGCGTTTGTAGGTTTAAAATCTGACTCTTGGTCAAAAGCCAAAAGTCTCTTTAAGTTAATCTTTCCGAGTAAGATCACTTTTCTGTTAAGTCAAAACTATCAATTTCTTAAAAATAGGTTTACCTCTTTAACGCGGAAGGCACCCTTTATATGTGACAATAAAGGAATTTAATTTAAAGAGTAAACTCGGTTCTTAGTAGTCAAAAACTACAAGTTCCCGTTAAACTGATTCTTTGCCATCAATAGAAAATACTGCCCCATAAGTAGGTTCATCTACGCATGATCGGACCAATATCTGATTACATGATTTACATTCCAACCTGTCTTTTAAACTGTTATTTCCCTCGCTCATTTACTTTGTGCACTGCACTCACATCAATATCCTTATTCGCCTTAGATAAGCACCTTAGCAATAGAGTTGATAGATTGACAATTGGTCTCTGTGGTTCGATAATCTTATATATTACTTCGATAGGTTGTACACTTGCAGTACTACATATAGGCTATACGTTACAGAATAAACATCCCATCAAGGACTTGTTTGAAATGTCCTTAATATCAAAACTGATCAAGTTACCAGAAAACATGTGTCAAATGGATATTTCTCAATGAAGAAACCCCACAGAAGTTCCTCCCGAGAAAGTATTCAAAAATCCTCCTTCTGCAACTGATCATAAATTCTCTCCTACAATTTCTCCTGTTGATAAAAAGGAAACAATCAAAGGAAGGTTGTCCCTCTAAGTATAAGAAGAAATCCAAGAAACTCAATTCCAAAGAACAAACTCTTAGAATTAAGAAAGATGGTCCAATCACCTCTGATACTCCCTTATCCAAAGATATCTATTTAAACCCACTCAATATCTCCACCTCAACTATCCCATCTATTTCCACACTTGGAACAGAATCCTCTTTGAAAAATCCATTAGTTTCAGAAGTAGGTCCTTCAGTTCCTCCACCAGAAATCACCCACGTAAGGCTTCCATTCGACACCTTCTATAACATCTCAAATACATCCTATCATCCAGCCTTTCTCTGAAATTTTGTTCGTCACCCAACCTTTCATGAGCTCATGGAACAATTCAAGCAAAATGCTTTTCGCACTCTCTAACATACCCTGAAATATGCAGGGCCAATTATTTGGACTATGACGAAGGCTTGAAACACGAAAGGCCTGAAATGTTGGTACATGTAGATCTCAGAACTTGAACAACGTGAAGAAGATTGAAGGTGGAGGTTGGTTATGGAGTATTGAAGATTGATTAAAGCATGGCATATATCATGAAGTTGATGACAGCATATAAGAAAAATAGGTACACCTCCAGAAATTGAAGATAATGGCAAGGAAGACAAAGCCCAATGGAAAGAAATCCAGGCCAGCCCAACTGACCTCGACCTCACCGCGCCCGCGGTAGGCCCTGCCGCGCCCGCGGTGACGCAACGGTCACCTAACGGCTAGTAGCTCGTTTTTCCCCCCATTTTACCACTTTTTCCATTCCCAGTCCCATTTTCTTCCATTTTTTACCCACTTTATTACCCATACCAACCCACTACATTTATTTCCATTATTTTCATCATAAATATTTACAACCACCATTTTCTTTCTTCCCTTCCTATAAATACCCCCCACTATTTCATTTTCTCCCTCACACCTTCATTACTTCTACATCCCATTCTTTCTCTCTTTTTCCACAAGAAAATCCTATGGAATATCACGGTTACATTTTACGTGGTGGTCAAGCCGGAGAAAGGCAACTAAAGCGGCTTGAAAAATTGCTGACAACACCAATACACTCTACCAGGTATATCGATGAAAACTGTCTATATTCATTAGGTATATACCATAGTGTATTCTTCCTTCTAGATAAAATAGGTATGCATGATATTTTTGCTACTCAAGCACCAACCTACCCTAGGCTGACGTTCGAGTTTTTAAGTTCTTTAATTTATAACGTCTCCCCTAACACTGCTAGCACCGTAGGTGGAGTCAAATTTAGAATGTTTAATATCGAATATGATTACTCCACTGACGGTCTAGCCGCCATGTTAGGATTGCCTTATGGGGATGGTGCCATTTGTGAAGCACCTTTAGACACGGATTGGGCATTTGAAGCATTTTGGGCCAGAATTACTAAACAAAATGCAACATCTTTTGATGGCCTTCTTGCTTCTCACATCCACAATCCTGCCCTTCGTGTCTTTAGATTTCTTTTAGCATCCACCATCTTTGCTCGGGAAAACCCAAACAAGGTGAATGCTAAAGAATTAATTATCATGCAGAGCTGCCTCACAGACACCAAAGTTAATCCCGTCCCATTCATGATTGCCCACATGCACCACGTTTTAAGAAAAGGTGGGCCGATTTCCTTTGGTGGACTGATTACCACTATTGCCCGTGCCATAGGATTGGATACGGAACTTGCCACCCTAGAACCACTTCCTCCTCGGATTGCAAATCTTAAATTTTTCAGGGATATGCGTTTATGCAAAACGAGGAAGGAAGGTGGTTACTTCCTCATGGTTGGAGGTGCTGCTATACCCAGTGTTGTTATGCCTTGCACCCGTCGTACTGATATTAGATTTGAGCGTAACTGGACCTACGATCTCAAAGCTCCTGCTTTTATTGGTCCGTTGCCCCCAAATCTACCTTTAAATGAGGGTAACAACACTGATGATGAGTACGATTTCCAAACAGAGGAACCACCCCATTTTTCACCACCACACACGACACCTTCTACCTCTAACCCACATGCAGGTACAACTCCTAGTTTCCATGTCACTGAGGACATGTGGCGTGAGCATATGGCCCGAGAGGCCCAGAGGGACACCCTCCTTGCTACCTTGCAGCAACAGGCGGCCGACAACATGGCCTTCATGCAAGCGTCCCAAGAACAAAATGCTAGCTCTCTGCGCACTATTATGGAAAGTCAGCTGGCTTTCCAGAGAGAACAGCACCTACACCAGACCACATACGCTCGTCACTTCCAATTGATGGAGGCAACCCAAGGCACCCTCATTGGTCGGACCCAAGAGCTACAAGCGGCAAATGCCGCCTTGTCAGAGAGACTGGAGCAGCTTGTTTTGGACCGAGATAGCCGCCGTCGCAGCCGTAGCCGCCGTTCCGGTCGTACCAACCAGGATGGTGAAGGTCCTAGTGGCCCCCACTAGTGTTTTCAGGTACCTCCTCCTACCTTATTTTGGAACATCGAGGACAATGTCTGATTTAAGTGTGGGAGGAGCATTTATCGCTTTTATTTCCCATTTTTCGCTTTTATTTTCCGTTTTTCCTGCTTTTATTTCCCTTCCGCATTTTCCCTTTTTTATTCGTAGTTAATAAAATGCATGTGATAGGCGAGTCTTTCTGCGTAGTGTACCCTTTCATTTCCCCCACCTTTTAGCCTTACAAAATTTTTATTTTTCAAAGATTTATGGTTGTTTTTAAGGATTTGGGCTATGAGACAGGTCCTAGATAGGGTCTGTTTCTCGGACACTCACTTTTTGAAAAATTCGTTATCATTTTTACACCATAAGCCTTTTTGAATATTTAGATTAGATCCTTTCTCCCCAATATGCTATGATTTTGAATAAAACTGTACAAATAGGTCTTCGAGTAGTTTATCTTAGCAGTCAGCTCCGGCCTAAGCATGCTCTAAGTGTGGGATCGATGAATATAAGTGGATGATCTCTATTTTGCCTTAAAAGTTATAAAATAAAGTATGAATACAACTACGAGTTGGGTGATCCTCACAAAGATTACTCAACTCAAGAAAGTTGTAAGCACTAACAAAAGCAAAGAAAAAATATATAAGGCATATCTGTTGTAGTTGGTTCAGAGGTATCTGGTGCTGAACTTGGTAGGGCGGACTACGGTCCGATCCCCCGCAACTGCAAATGGGTAAAATAAAAGGGGGTTAAACCAACTCTTGTACCAGAATCCCATCACTTGAGATCAGAGTCACTAACCGGTCATTACACCATGAGTATGTACGGATAACGGGCTTAATGTGATTGCGCCTGAATGAAAAAGGACCTCGCACAGAAAGAAGTCTTAGCATAGTAAGGATATTTGGATCAATCTGTATACTTATGAGGTTTATGTCCGCATTTCTGCGAGTAGTGTAATTACGATACCCTTGATTCAGATAGTTAGTGCCTGACAACACACCCTTACTCGGACTTAGAAGCCCTCTTTGCCCAAAACCTGTATACACCATAAATTTCTTTCATCCACTTTTAAGAGTTGTTGCTTGAGGACAAGCAAAGGTCTAAGCGTGGGAGGATTTGATCGCACTAAATCTCACTATGTTTCTGACTCAAATATCACATGTTTTCCTTAGTTTTTATTGTCATTTTCTCGTATTATGTTCCTTTTTCCTTTGTTTTCAGGATTCTTGTCATTTCAGAGCCTTCTGTGAAGAAACGAGCCAAAACGCCAAGAAATTAGGGTTTTTCAAGATATTCTGCACTTATGGCGTTCAGCACCGCGCTGGCTACAGGAAACGCGATGACGTGGCCCACTTTCACCCAGAGATCAACTGCCACGTTCCCATGATGTGGCGGTTCCAGGCACCGCGCCCGCGGCCACCCTCACCGCGCCCGCGGCCTTCACAAAAAGGTTCCCGCTCAAAAGAAGTTAAGGGGCATGCTGGTCCTTACGCACCTCAAAGTTCCTCTATAAATAGCTTTCGATTCTCATTCTTTAGTTTCATCCAAGCTTAGTACAATCTTAAGCCATATACTATCAGTTTCTGTAAAGTGATAATCTCTTCACATCGGGGAGTTATTGCGGTGTAGATTGAGTTGTAATCGAGTCTTGGAGCACTTTGGTTGAAGTTCATCATACCGGCCTTACTTTTCCGTAGATTTGTATCAGATTCAAGTCTCCGACCGGAGCAAGGTTCTAATTTATTGCATTTCTTTATTTAATTGCTCTTATCATAGTCTACACGTTTTATAGACTTTAAATGCTCTTACCATAGTCTACACGTTTTATAGACTTTAAATGCTCTTACCATAGTCTACACGTTTTATAGACTTTAAATGCTCTTACCATAGTCTACACGTTTTATAGACTTTAAATGCTCTTACCATAGTCTACACGTTTTATAGACTTTAAATGCTCTTACCATAGTCTACATGTTTTATAGACTCGCACTTATTATGTCTGGCTAAACTATAAAGGTTAGGATGTAATGATTGTCATCGTGGTTGTGTTCCAATTATCATGCTAGTGAAAATACTCTGGGGATGTTTTGCTTCTAACTTAAGTCAATTGTGTTTTAATGTTTATTGGGTAAGATCGAAAGCCGTCCAAACTAATGATACGACTTGATTATTATTTAACCAAACAAAAAGAGCGACAGCCGTTGATTGGTTAAATAGGAATCATTGACCTTTTTAGAAAACGATTTTGAAACTATTTTCGGACGCGTTTGTAGGTTTAAAATCTGACTCTTGGTCAAAAGCCAAAAGTCTCTTTAAGTTAATCTTTCCGAGTAAGATCACTTTTCTGTTAAGTCAAAACTATCAATTTCTTAAAAATAGGTTTACCTCTTTAACGCGGAAGGCACCCTTTATATGTGACAATAAAGGAATTTAATTTAAAGAGTAAACTCGGTTCTTAGTAGTCAAAAACTACAAGTTCCCGTTAAACTGATTCTTTGCCATCAATAGAAAATACTGCCCCATAAGTAGGTTCATCTACGCATGATCGGACCAATATCTGATTACATGATTTACATTCCAACCTGTCTTTTAAACTGTTATTTCCCTCGCTCATTTACTTTGTGCACTGCACTCACATCAATATCCTTATTCGCCTTAGATAAGCACCTTAGCAATAGAGTTGATAGATTGACAATTGGTCTCTGTGGTTCGATAATCTTATATATTACTTCGATAGGCTGTACACTTGCAGTACTACATATAGGCTATACGTTACAGAATAAACATCCCATCAAGTTTTTGGCGCCGTTGCCGGGGACCAACTTCGTCAAATTTCGTACCCTATTGTTATCCCGTTTAGACTAAGGCTATTCTAGCCGGTAGATGCGTAGAAATCGTAGCACCGGCAACCTAATAGATCCTTTAGTAGAACCTGAACGTTACGCTCGTGCCCGTCTTTTTATTCGCAAGATAAGAAGAGCTATGGCAGAAGATCGTAACCAAAGACCGCTCAAGGAATTCGCCCAACCATCTAACGAGGAACCTAGTTCTAGTATAGTAAACCCTGCTATAACTACCAACAACTTTGAACTAAAGCCCTCGTTACTACAATTAGTACAACAAAACCAATTCGCTGGTCTCGCTACCGAGAACCCGAATCAACATTTAAAGGTATTTATCCAGTTAGCTGACACCCTTAAGGCAAATGGAGCCACGCCCGAAGCTATCCGATTAAGACTATTTCCTTTTTCCCTTAGAGGTAAAGCTCACGACTGGTTAGACGCCCTTCCAACTAACTCAATAACAACTTGGGAAGACCTTAGGAGAGCTTTTCTTGCGAGGTATTTTTCACCAAGCAAGACCGTTGTTCTTAGGGACCTGATCACTTGTTTCACCCAAAACCAAGGCGAATCACTTTTTGATGCCTGGGAGAGATATAAAGAACTTTTAAGAGCCTGTCCGCACCATGGCCTAGAGCAATGGTTAATCATACATACCTTCTATAATGGACTCTGTTGTACCCCAAAATTTGCCCTCCCATTTCCTCATCATTTTCTCATCACAAGACCTTTAAAGATCAAGGTCCAATTAGGGTTTCCTCTGCTCAAGACTTCTCCTTGCACTGTGGACTCAAATTAGGGTTTGTGTTTGCCTAAAGATGTTTTGACCTAAAATGCCTAAGATGACTTTCATGCTTCATATTGGACTCCCAAGTTTACCCATACCAAGTTTCAAGTCTTGATTCCAAGTTTTTCCCAGTCAATTGGACAGTTGACCTAGAAATCAGCTGTATTGGGGAAAAAGTCAACTGTGGCCAATTGACAGTCAAACCTCATGAAATTTGATCCACATCAACATTATGAACTCACATGGACCATTTGATCAAGTTTGAATCACAATTCCCCAAGAAATTTGATCAGATCACCAAAAGGGCAAAATGGTCATTTTTAGGGTTTTGACTGCACAAAGGCAATTTTTGACTGTTTGACCTAGCCAATGGCAAACCAAGCTCACATATGGACTCAAGGACCCCATGGAATTATCTTGACATGTTCATCAAGCTCAAAAGATCCCAAGTACACAAGATTGATAGTTGAATTTCCCAGTCAATTGATCAATTTTGACTGTATACTGAAAAGTCAAACTTTGACTTTTTGGTCAAAATCAAGAGTCAAGATTCATTTTTCATCAAAACATGCCAAATCATGAAACTTGTTCACCAAGAAATCACAAAATGCAAATTAGGGTTTGAAAATGGAATTTTTCATAACTTAGAATTTTTCTAAGTTATGGAAAACCCTAATTTTTTCCCAACTTTGCCCCATCTTTTCACCATGATCCATTTGGATTCAAACAAAAGTCAAAACATGAAAGTTGTAGCTTGTTGCAAAATCTACAACTTTGATTCACAAAGTTTTCTCATTTGAAGCTTGTATCTCAAGTTATGATTTTTTGAATAAGGGCACTAAACCATCTTTTAACTTAGTGAAATTTGACCTATTTTGACAAGGTTTTCTACCCTACTTCAAGGCCACTTTTCATACCCTTCCACTTGGAATTTCAAATTGCATTTCAAAGATGGATTGTAGTACACATTACAAGCTTTCCAAAATGTCCAAGAACTCATCAAACAACCTCATAACTTGAGAGATTCGAATTTCACAAGTTGGCAAAAATTCACTTTTGTTCTTCATCAAAGCATGTTCATAAACTTGGCAAATTTGAATTCAGCATGCTTAAGCTACATTGCAGGCCTCTAATCCCATTCTCACTCAATAATTCAATGCATATCCTTTGTGTTCTAACATTATTTTGCTCATTTGGATAATACACACAAAATCAAGCCTAAACTAGAAAAAGCATGTTATCCATTCTTGTAAAGTGATACTTTATGGCAACTTTGCAAATCTATGAGGTACAATGCAGATCTTTGAAGCAAAAAAGCATAGGCATATCCCACTGATCAAGACTCAAAGGTGCAGCATAGATTGAGGCATTGTACTGGCCTAGAAACCAAGTTGACATTTGCTTGCTTCACATAGAAGTAACATCCATAACTTATGCTATCTCTGATATCAGTCAAGAAACACAGCACAAAAGATATCAAACACATTCCATAGACCTCATTGAAGCTTTTGCTCGAGCCATTTGCCTTTCAAACCCTCTCCATCTCAGAATCATCCTCAAACTGCACAAACAGGGGTGCCCCTGCAGTTCGAGTGCAATCTCTCATTCCCTTCAAACATTTCTGTCCAAACCTGTTCCTCTACCTTCCTTACAACATATGCAAGCTATCCATAAGCTAAGGCACGATCTGTAGTTGCTCTAACCACTTCCACCATTTTCACATCTTTAACTTGCAGGTGAAGTTCTATAGCTTGATACAAGAAGGTTCAAGACAAAGTGAGCATTGAAAAAGCATCCCTGGACCTCAAGGAAGCTTTTCCAATCATTACATTGCACTGAAAGTCTCTCATTCTCCACATAGAAGTTCAACTGCACAGGTAAAAGTTTGAATTCGTATCTCTCTTATTAGGCATATTTAGTCTTAAGTTTGTGAAGAAGCAAGGTCCTACTCATAGCCCTGAACATGTACATAGCTTTACTTCTCATTTCTTTTGCCTGAGTAGAGAGAATTTGAGCTCTGAAAATGGTAGAAAAATTAGGTCAGAAAAGAGGGGGAGAGAAATTCTCCCTCATCTTGGAGAGATAGGTCATGTTCTTTATATGGTTAGAACCGTCTCTTCATGCTGAACATTTCTTGTGTTATGAGTTTTTGCTAAAAAGCCAGGAATCAAGAGTTAGAAGGGACTGAACATTGGCGCGCGTTTTTCAAATAACCTGTGCTGGAGGTTGAAGAAGGAGTGAAGTGGGCTGGGCTTGGATTTGTGTTGCTTTTCACACCCCATTTTTTGGTTTACACCCCCCTGAGCCCATTTGTTTATTTTTCAACATTTTTGATTTTTTCTTTTTGGGTTGACTTTGTTTATTTTTTCTCATGCCATTAAAATTTTTAAAATATTTTTTCCATCATTTTTGTATTTATGGCATATTTGTTTGTTTATTTCTTTTATTTATATACAAATATATATATATATACTATTATTAAAATAAATAGAAAATAATGTAGATACATTTTTATTTTTATTTTTACTCTCTGAAAATATTTCACACAAAAAATACTTTTATTTATTTTATTAAAATATTAAATAAATATTTATTTTGTATAATACTCATTTAGGGTTTAATATATGCATATATACATGTTTATTAATATATTTAAGATAAAAATATAAAATACTTGATTTTCTTCATTTTTATTAATATTTGATACAAAAATACTTTTTTCACAAAATACTTCATTTTATTTTATTTTTGTACATAATAAACAAATAGTAGAATTTAATTAGATAATAATACTTTTTATATAAAAATTAGGGTTTCTTACCCTAAGTTTCAAAATACTAAAAAAATAGATACATTTTTATTTTCTTTTTCCTTTTACATAAATATTTTCTCATAAACATAAAAAACTTTCTTTTTTACATTTCACATATTTATTTTGTTTACATTTAAATTATGCAATTTATTTACCATGCAAATATCCAATTGTTGTAATAACTTAGATTTAAATTCTTGTCAATATCCCCATTTGAACATTTGTACCCCCCTTCCCATATTTGGTTGTGTAATAGTTTAGTAATTTTAATTTCGCACTTTATTGCTTTCTAAATAATGACATGCTAGAATTAGGGTTTGAATGCGAAAAAACGATAAAAAAATAGTTTGGCCTAATACAAGATAAACAAGCATGAAAATGGACACACAAATCACACTTGCACCCCCTAGGGTATTCCACTTGTTGCCTTCAAATAAATGGGCCATATTGTATGTTGAACATCTTTGGGCAAAACAAACAGTTTGAATGATCATAGTCCCTCGATAAAAACTTTTCAAAACAAACAAAAACAAATGATCAAGTCCCTTAGAGAAATTGCCCAAAGACATTTAACGTCGTTACAATTATGGTCTAAACGATGACCCGCGCCTGTCCCTTTCACATCCTAACACAAGGTTGCCCACCAAATACAATGGTGGTGCAAACTTGTTAAAAGGGTTAAAGTATAGCAATAGTCTTTTGAGAAATTTAGGAGTAGATAACCTCTTAGTTACTTGAACCAACTTGCAAAACAAAACACTTGCCTATTTTTCAAACCACACTTCACCACACTTCACCACACTTTCCAAACAACTTTCAAAAACAAATGAAAACCTTTTCAAAAGACATACATCTTTGTATACATCCCCACATGGATCATTGCAAAGGTTGCCACCACATTGGCCTCTTTTCAAAACATTTTCAAAACCCACACACTCAAGCACCATTTAAAACAATTGAAAACAAAAGGCAAGTGATCTAAGCAAGTAACTAAGAGCCCATGGATAACCATGGATAGAAAGGGTGCTAATACCTTCCCTTTCTATAATCTACTCCCCGAACCCAAGAAAACATCTCAAAAGGTTTTTGCTGTGCTTTTTAACCTTTCCTTAGGATAAAATAAAAAGTCGGTGGCGACTCTTGCTAACCGCAACATTTGCGAATACAAACGCAAACCTCAAGTCAGTTCTCCCACCGTATCACAGAACTGGCGACTCTGCTGGGGAAATACTTAAAAGTGGAGTAACCTTAGGGTTTTAGATCACCTGTGTTTTCAATTGTTTGCTTTGTCTGCTTTTATATTTGTGGGCTTTGCATTGGAGTTTCATAGATCCTAACCCGGATCTGGGAAATACCCTTTTTAGGTAGCATAATCTGTGAGGGACCTGTCCGGCGTAGACCGACATGGGTGAAGCAGTGGCTACGTTGGTGTGGCATCTTAGTCTGTACCTATATCCCTTGTGTTGTAACGGGGAGAATATAGGTCTTCTAAGGGGTCGTTAAACACCAACCAACCTTAGAACCCTAAATTGACCAACTTGGCTATTAGGACAGTAGCAGTATGCTACACTCATTGAGGCTAAACTCTCGAGATGGTTCTGGCCGCGAGAAAAGATTGCGATGCTGGAGTTATGACCGATTGAGGGTAGCCAATGATTTGAAATCCTCTAGAACCCGGTTACTTTTGATAGGACAGGTTTTAACCAACAAAACCAAAAGAGGGTAATACCTGAAACTCATGCTGGCCTGAAACCTAAGGTTGTCTTGTGTGACTTGTGTGCTTTATCTGCCTATGTGAATACTTGTGATATGCTTCATCATAGCATCATGCCATCATACCATTGCATGCAAGGCTAACCCATTTCAAAGACAAAAAGGTTTCATCTTTGCTCTGTTTTGTAGGACATCATGATGCCTGTGCGAAGGAACACTATCCGGCTCAATTTTGTTCACCCACCTGATTTGCTTAAAGAGTTGGTTGACAGAATTCCAAACACTACCTCCTTCATCAACAAACATGGTTCCCTCCTTGGCTTGATCACTGCAAAATGGGACCAACAACTGATAAGTGTTCTGACCCAGTTTTATGACCCTCTGCATCATTGTTTCACCTTTCAAGACTTCCAGCTGGTTCCTACCCTGGAAGAGTTCTCTTACTTGCTTGGGATTCCTGTCTTGGAACAAACTCCTTTCACTGGTTTGGAAAAGACTCCTAGGCCTGAAGAAATTGCTGCAATTCTCCCCTTGACCAAAGAAGAGGTATTGTCCAACTGGGAAACTAGAAATGGGATCAAGGGCTTTTTGGTCAAATTTCTGGTTGGCAAGGCTAATGATTTCTGGAATGACTTGGACTTCAAAGCATATGAGGATATTCTGGCTCTTTTGATCTATGGTCTGGTATTGTTTCCCAACCCTGACACCTTCATCAGTATCCATGTCATAAGAATCTTCATGTCTCGAAATCCGGTACCCACTCTCTTGGGTGACATTCTACAACAACTCCATGCTCGTACTGCTCGAAAACGGGGAACTCCATGGTGTTGTGCTCCTTTGCTGGTAAGGTGGTTTATTTCGCACCTTCCTAAGTCCGTGCTGAAGAATGAAGAAGGAAAAGGTTGGGCTCGGAGGTTAATGTCTCTCACAGATAAGGATATCACTTGGACTCTCAGAGGTTTGGACGAGGTAGCTGTTATCGACCGTTGCGGAGAATACCCTAATGTCCCGTTGATCGGTATCCAAGGAGGAATCTCTTACAATCCATGTTTAGCTCCCCGTCAGTTTGGAAGAGCCAGAGGAGATGGGCCCCATGAAATGCTGGTTCCTCACTTCCATTTTGAGTTTCAGGCAGGTAGTGACAAACTACGCCAGGGATTCATTAGAGCTTGGGACAGAATCCACAAAGCTGACCCACATGAGTTAGGACCAAAGACTTCTTTACCATTGGAGCCCTATTGCAAATGGGTCCGCATCCGTGCTCAGAAGTTAGGTATGCCGTACGAAGCTGTCAGACCAATCATCCTTGAAACTCCCAATGAAGATGGGGTTCCTCCAACTGTCCTCCCTCCTCAGATACCTACTGATTTTGACACCATGAAGAGATCTTGGGCACAGCTAAAGGAAGAACGGGATTTCTATCGGGAGAAGTTCAACGAGCAGGAAAGGAAGGTCCAAAGGCTGACTAAGCAATTGGAGGAAGAACGTGTCCTGAACAACTACATCAGCACTGAGAGGAGGAGGCCATGGGAGCATTGATGAGCTTTGATTATTCCCTTTTGTAGTTTTATTTCCTTTTCCGTATTTTTCATTCCTGTAATGCCTAAGGGAAAATTGTTGAACAATTGAAAAATTTTAATCTAATGAAGTGTGTTTCCCTTTTTGTCTACAAAGTTGAATCTTATTTGTCTTTGAAAACATAAAACATACGCATTCCATTACACCATATGCATAGCAGGTACCCTATTTCACAGGTTGCTTAATTTTCTTCGCTGTTTATGTGCACAGTCATCATGAATTCGGAGTCATCCAGTGAGCAAGCAATCAAGGCCCTTCAGGCCCAAAGTGCACAGTTTCAAGAGATGGTCCTAAGCCTAGCCCAGGGTCAGCAAGAGTTGAAGACTCTACTCCTGAAGAAGAAGAGGAAAAAGAGGACGGCAATGTTCAACACCGGACGCAGATTTGGGAACACACTCCACAATGAAGTTGATCCGACCACTTCTTCTGCAGAGAAAAACAGTCCCCAAGGGGGAGAAGCACCTAGTCCCGCAGTCTCCGACAACGAGACGGATTATAACGAGGAACAATACCCACCTGCTGCCGACAGATACAAACAATTGGAGGACCGCTTGAGCGCTATGGAAATTCAGAACGTGCCGGGACTGGATTTCGGGGATTTGGGATTATCTTCTGGAGTAGTAATTCCACACAAGTTTAAGGCGCCTGCCTTCGCCAAGTATGATGGGGTCTCCTGCCCAAAGCTACATCTGAGGTCGTATGTAAGGAAAATCCAACCTTACACGGCGGATAAAAACCTTTGGATTCACTTCTTCCAAGACAGCCTCTCGGGGTCTCAGCTTGAATGGTTCTACCAATTAGACGGAGCTAGCATCCGGCACTGGGAGGATTTGGCGACTGCTTTCTACAGACAATACCAATATAATTCTGATCTCGCTCCTACGCGTACCCAACTTCAGGGTATGTCTCTAGGGACGGGTGAAGGATTCAAAGAGTACGCTCAAAAATGGAGAGATTTGGCTGGCAGGGTGCAGCCTCCATTAACTGATCGAGAGCTGGTGGATATGTTTCTGGGAACGTTGTCTGGACCGTTTTTTAATCATTTGGTTGGTAACTCCTCCGCTGGGTTCACAGATTTGATATTAACGGGAGAGAGAATTGAAGCTGGCATCAGGTCAGGCAAGATACAGAAGGCTGCCTCTACAAGTGCTGAGAAGAGGCCATTTAAGAAAGAAGCAAGTGCCGTCTATGGCCCTAGAAGACAAGTCAAGCCCGAAGGTCGCCAAGCCGTTAATGCTTTGGTCATCTCTAAACCTGTTGCTGCTCCTCAGCAGTACAATCAGCAAAGAAGTGAAAGGCCCAAGAGGCAGTATACCCGATTGAGTATGACATTATCTCAAATTTTACCCCAACTGTTATCCACCAACCTGGTGACCCTCAAAGAAGCTCCTAAGGTCGTCAACACTGCGTCCCCTAAATACAACCCGAATGCCCGGTGTGCTTATCATTCTGATAGTCCCGGGCACACTACTGATGATTGTTGGGCCTTGAGAAACAAAGTGCAAGATCTAATTGACGCGAAAGAAATTCAGTTTGAAGCGCCGGAAAGACCGAATGTTGTAACGGCTCCTATGCCCCAGCATAGGGTGAATGCCATTGAGGAAGAAGTGTATGCTGTTTCGATAGATGAAGTTGTTACCCCTTTGAAGACTGTTAAGAAGAACCTACTGCGGGCCGGTTTATTTCCGGGTTGCGGCGAAGGTTGCCCATTCTGTGCTATTTCCCTATCCGATTGTCCCTTGCTAAGGTTAGGCATCCAAGGCCTAATGGATAGCAAGGAGATTTTATTCAAAAAGATTGCTGTTCAATTGGTTCCAATGAAAGAAGTTTCCGTGATTACCATCTTCAAAAATCCAATCAAGGCTCCCCCAAAGAAGCCTATTCAAATCTTGACAGTTGCGCCTGTGATCATTACTGTTCCAGGACCCCTCTCCTACGTGTCTGATAAAGCTGTCCCCTGGCATTATGGGGCAGACGTATATGTAAATGGAATCAAGCAAGAATTTGATGCTAGTGCCAGTATCTGCGATATCACCGGTCCGGCTAAAGTCACCCGCAGTGGCAGGCTCTTCTCGCCTGACATTGCGCCTCCCGCTATTCGAAAACCCCTCCTCATAAAACCTGCAAGTTTACCAAGTCCTGTTGCTGATCAAATTGTGTCCCCTGCTGCCGAGTCCTCAAATGCTCGGGGCAAAGGGATTGAAGAAGAGCCTGCCCAGATGGAGGCACCAATACCCGTGAATGCTGAGGCCTCCCGACAAGAAATGGAGGAGATTCTGAAAATAATAAAGAAAAGTGATTTTAATGTTGTCGAACAGTTAGGGCATACACCCTCCAAGATCTCCCTGCTTTCCTTATTACTATGTTCCGAGGCCCATGCAAAAGCCTTGATCTCATTTCTCAAGACGGCCCATGTACCGCAGGAGACGTCTGCAGTTCAGTTCACTGACTGCATAGCAAATTTGACGGCGGACAACGGCTTGGGCTTTTCAGATGCTGACCTAACCGCAAAAGGGAGAAACCATAATGATGCCCTGCATGTCTCTATTGAATGCAGGGGCACTACTCTGGCACATGTATTGGTGGACACTGGTTCTTCCTTGAATGTTCTTCCGAAAAAGGCTTTGGATCGTCTGGATTATGAGGGCCTGGAGTTGAAACCCAGCAATATCATCGTCAGAGCTTTTGACGGTTCCAAGAGGATGGTTCATGGAGAGGTTAACATCCCTATTCGTGTGGGCTCTCAAGTGTTTGACTCTACCTTTTACGTGATGGATATACGTCCATCGTACTCCTGTCTGTTGGGTAGACCTTGGATCCACAAAGCTGGGGCAGTGACCTCCACCTTACACCAAAAGCTGAAGTATCCCGTCAGGGGGAAAATTGTCACTGTGCAAGGAGAAGAGGAGTATATGGTGAGCCATTTGAATTCCTTCAGGTACATCGAGATGGACGGAGAATTTATTGAAACTCCCTTCCAACATTTCGAGGAGGTACATCCAATTTCAGCAGCTGCGGAGACAATGGCCGAAGAGAATGATTCCTTGAAGATGGTTTCCCTAAGGGATGCCCGGGCTGTGGTTCAGAAAGGCGATGGTGCACACTGGGGTCAGCTTCCTGACTTCACTCAGAAGAACGACAAGTTTGGGCTAGGCTTTACTACAGAGGCTCAGAAGGCAATGCGCAAAGAGAAGATTGGAAAGGCTCCGGTGTTTATTTCCAGCTCAAGGGTGAATGCTATCGAGGAGGATGTGGAGGAAGCTGAGTTTGATAATTGGATCTACCCGACTGCTAGCGACGGACCAAGCAACTGGACAGCAAAGGATTTTACCCCTATCACATTTGTCACGCAGTAATTGATTTCTTTTGATTGCCAAATTTGTAACAAACAATATGTTAAAACTCTGTTGGCTCGGTGTCCTGCCCGGGGCATCGTAGCTCCATTTGTGAGGGCTTTTTGTATGACATTTTCATATATCATCAATCAAAACATTGGACGTTTGTTGCATTTCAAATCTTGTGCTCCTTTTCTTTCTGTGTTATACATATTGCAAAACAGCTATATTTACACACACTCACTTATACAGGTTTCAATCCACTCTGGATCTCACTGGCAACAGCTCTGCTACCGCCAGTTATGACTTCGAAAATCCGATCAACTTGGCCGAAGACGAAGGTGAAGATGATTGCGAAGTGCCTGGTGAACTCGCAAGACTGCTACTACAGGAAGAGAGGGCTATTCAACCACATGAAGAGCCTGTGGAGACAATTAACCTGGGTACTGAGACAGATAGGAAAGAGGTCAAAATTGGTGCCAATCTAGAGCTCAGCGTGAAGCAACGATTGATCCAGATGCTACAAGACTACATGGAGATCTTTGCCTGGTCCTATGAAGATATGCCTGGTTTGGATGCCGACATTGTAGTTCACCATTTGCCAACCAAGGAAGACTGCCCTCCAGTAAAGCAAAAAGTTCGACGAATGCGTCCAGAGATGTCTGAGAAGATTAAAGCTGAGGTGATGAAACAGTTTGATGCAGGTTTCCTTGCAGTAACTTCTTACCCTCAGTGGGTTGCCAACGTTGTGCCAGTGCCGAAGAAGGACGGTAAGGTCAGAATGTGTGTCGACTACAGGGATCTGAACAGGGCCAGCCCCAAGGATGACTTCCCCCTACCTCACATCGATGTCCTTGTTGACAATACAGCTCAACACAAGGTGTTCTCCTTCATGGATGGCTTCTCAGGGTATAATCAGATCAAGATGGCTCCTGAAGATATGGAGAAGACTACATTTGTAACTCAGTGGGGGACCTTCTGTTATAAGGTCATGCCATTCGGATTGAAAAATGCTGGGGCAACCTATCAGCGTGCCATGGTTGCTTTATTTCATGATATGATCCATCATGAGATTGAAGTATACGTTGATGACATGATCGCAAGGTCTCAAACTGAGGAGGAGCACCTTGATCACCTGAGGAAGTTGTTTGACCGACTCAAGTTGTACAAGCTGAGATTGAATCCCAACAAATGCACCTTCGGGGTGAGGTCCGGAAAACTGCTAGGTTTCATTGTAAGTGATAAAGGTATCCAGGTGGACCCTGCCAAGGTTAAAGCTATTCAAGAGATGCCGACCCCAAAAACAGAGAAAGAAGTCAGAGGTTTCCTGGGACGATTGAATTACATTGCCCGATTCATCTCACATCTGACTGCTACTTGTGAGCCAATCTTCAAATTACTGAAGAAAGATCAAGTGGTACGCTGGAATGATGAATGTCAGGCCGCCTTTGAAAGAATAAAGGAATACCTCCAAGAGCCACCCATTCTTATGCCACCAGTGGAAGGAAGACCTCTGATACTATACTTGACAGTGCTTGATAATTCAATGGGGTGTGTGCTGGGGCAGCATGACGAGTCTGGCCGAAAAGAGCACGCTATTTATTACTTGAGCAAAAAGTTTACCGACTGTGAGTCTCGTTACTCACTGCTTGAGAAAACTTGCTGCGCTCTTGTATGGGCTGCTCGCCGGCTGAGACAGTATATGCTGACTCACACTACTTTATTGATTTCAAAGATGGATCCCATCAAGTACATATTTGAAAAGCCTGCTCTGTCTGGAAGGATAGCGAGATGGCAAATGATCTTAACAGAATATGATATCCAGTATACAACTCAGAAAGCAATTAAGGGGAGTGTACTGGCTGATCATTTGGCACACCAACCTGTGGACGATTATCAATCATTGAACTTTGATTTTCCGGACGAAGACATCATGGTGGTAACTGACTGTGAAGTACCTGGACCGGATGAAGGACCTGAGGAAGGATCCCGATGGTCTATGCATTTTGATGGAGCCTCCAATGCTTTGGGTAACGGCGTCGGCGCTGTAATCATATCTCCCAAGGGGACTCATACTCCACTCACCGCCCGATTATGTTTCAGCTGCACCAACAACATGGCAGAATATGAGGCATGCATCATGGGTTTACAAGCTGCAATCGATTTGAGGATCAAGTTTCTAAGTGTCTTCGGAGATTCCGCTCTCGTGATCAATCAGATCAAAGGCGAGTGGGATACGAAACACCCGAATCTCATTCCTTACAAGGAGTATGTATCGACCCTGCTCCCCCACTTTGAAGAGATAACTTTTGAACATTTCCCCAGAGAGGAAAATCAGCTAGCGGACGCACTAGCCACGATGTCTTCAATGTTTAAAGTTAAATGGGACAATGAGGCTCCCCAAATCCTAATCTGGAAGTTGGATGAACCGGCATACTGCTGCGAGCTCGAAGCTGAGAAGGTGACTGAAAAACCCTGGTATCACGAGGTGAAGAGGTACTTGGAAGCTCAGGAATACCCTGAAGGTGCATCTGTCAACGACAAGAAGTTCATGAGGAGGTTTGCTGCAAAATTCTTCCTCAGCAACGGCATTCTCTACAAACGGAATCATGATTCAACTCTGTTACGTTGTGTGGATAAGGCTGAAGCAGAGAAAATTATGATGGAACTACATGAAGGTACATTTGGGACCCATTCCAGTGGACACACCATGGCTAAGAAAATCCTTCGGGCAGGATATTTCTGGTCCACGATGGAAGCCGATTGTTACCAACACTCCCGAACTTGTCATAAATGCCAAATCTATGCTGACAAGGTGCATATCCCTCCGGTTCCTTTGAATGTCCTGACGGCACCTTGGCCTTTCGCAATGTGGGGCATCGATATGATCGGTGAGATCCGACCGACGGCATCCAATGGGCACCGTTTCATCTTGGTGGCAATCGATTACTTCACGAAATGGGTTGAGGCAGCTTCATATGCCACGGTAACCAAGAGTGTCGTGGCACGTTTCATCCGGCATAATCTGATATGTCGGTACGGTGTCCCGGAAAGAATCATTACGGACAACGGTACCAATCTCAATAACAAAATGATCACGGAACTCTGTGAACAATTCAAGATACAGCACCACAATTCTTCCCCCTATCGGCCGAAGATGAATGGGGCTGTAGAGGCAGCCAATAAAAATATCAAGAAAATTGTGCAGAAGATGACAGTGACCTATAAGGATTGGCACGAGATGTTACCATTCGCTCTTCATGGGTACCGCACCTCAGCAAGGACGTCAACCGGGGCAACTCCCTTCTCCCTAGTCTATGGCATGGAGGCAGTCTTGCCGATTGAAATCCAGATACCCTCTCTTCGGATAATGAAGGATGCAGACTTGAATGAAGATGATTGGATCCAAACTCGACTTGATCAACTAAATCTAATTGACGAAAAAAGGCTCACTGCTATCTGTCATGGTCAAACGTATCAAAAACGGATGATCAGGGCATTTAACAAGAAAGTCAGACCGCAAGAGTATCAAGTTGGGGACCTGGTAATCAAACGCATCATCCTTCCTCAAAGTGATCCCCGGGGCAAATGGACCCCTACGTACGAAGGGCCATTTGTGGTTAAGCGTGTGTTCTCTGGAGGAGCCATGATCCTAACCACCATGGACGGTGACGACCTTCCTCACCCCGCCAATGCGGACATAGTGAAAAAATACTACGCATAAATAAAAGACCCGCTAGGTTGACATACCTAGGCAAAAATAAGGGCTTCCCGGCGAACCAAAAGGGTTCGGGCAAAAATAAGGGATGAAATGAATAAAAATCTGTACACCCGGCAAGTCGAAAACCTGAAAGGGCGGCTTGGGCAAAAAAGGGTATCCCGGTGGACTGAAAACCCGAAAGGGCGGTCCAGGCAAAAGTTAGGGATAAAAAGCGTAACACTATGTCTCATTGGATCACTTCGCATCCGGAGTTCGGCATCAACTATCTGGCCCAAATTTCGGCATTGACCAATCAGCTTCATCTTCAGATTAGACAGTAAGGCGATGAGACGTTCGAAAACATAAAGGCGATAGCAGAGTTGGAACCCAGTGGGATTGTTCACGTAGCTGTTTTGTTTTCTTTTTCAAAATGTAAACTCTATACTATTTGGCGATGTCCTCTTACCAGGATGTCAGTCTCTTGTACAAAAAACGCCTATTCACAGGCAAAGTTTAAATCAATGAAAATTCACTTGTCCATACAAATTGCCGTTGTTTTTCTTTTTTTTGTTTTGCGAAGAACGTCCAATGTTCATTTTTGATATATGCATTTGACATTAAATTGCTGATTCATGAATGTTTGCATATGAAAAAAAAGATTAATTACAAGTGACATCAAAGACAGGGGCAATGTGGAGTTGTCTAATGCGGTCTAGTTGTTTTGTCCACCAAAGCACCAAGGCAGGTTCAACTGAAGAATGTGGCCAAACCATCTTAACTCCCCGCAGAGTAAAGCAAAATTCAGCAGCACTTTCCCCAAGCAGGAGTCGATTCCCCGTCGATCCTGAAAAAGGCACAACATCCCCCGGCAGGTCTTAAAAGCTCATCCCCAGTAGATTCTGCGAGCTTATCCCCGGCGAAGTACGAACGTCTCGCCCAAGTTTTATTTAGAGTTATTTCCTCACAAGGACTTATAACTGGGTTATCCTCAGCTAAAAGCCACGGAAGACCGTTCCCGGCAAAAGTTCCTTCAATCCCCAGCGAAGTCTATCTTTGGTTTTCCCAAGCAGAGTTTATCTTTGGGGTTCCCCAGCGGAGTTTATCATCATTATCCTCAGCGGAATCCATTGTTAAAGTCCTCAGCAGGCCTCTCATCAGAGCTTCGGTCAAGCATCTCTTCCGCAGAACAGCTTCCCGGTCATTCGTCAAGGATTTATTTTCCTAAGATGAAATTACACTCATAAACATTTCACATTTTCATACATCTTGCTTACCTACATGATGAAACACATGCAACATCAAATGTCGAACATCATGACATCATGCATATCATACATCATGACATTGCATACAGCTTACGTCTTTGCCTTTTCAGGAAAAAGACAATCTCAAAAAACGACTACTTTCAACTGTCACAATTCCAGATTCGATACCTGTATCTAGCCAGGGCACATCTGAGAGTGATCAGTTTCCAGACTCGACTCCTGTATCTAGCCAGGGCACGTCTGAAGAGTTCGAAGATTCGACCCCTGTATCCAGCCAGGGCACATCTATCAGCTACAACATTTCCGGATTCGATTCCTGTATCCAGTCAGGGCATATCTGTTAACCACATTTCCAGACTCGATTCCTGTATCTAGCCAGGGCACGTCTGCAGAATTCAAAGATTCGACTCCTGTATCCAGCCAGGGCATATCTATTGACGACTATTTTCCAGATTCGACTCCTGTATCCAGCCAGGGCACATCTGTGAGCAACCGATTGTAGATTCAATACCTGTATCCAGCCAGGGCATATCTGCATAAGGAGACTGAAGATCAAACACCTGTAACAAGCCAGGAAAACATCTGTCTTTCTTAAAACACATAAGTTCTCGCTAAGGAACCTCATATGCGATCAACACTTCCGAATGGCATCTATAAGACCATTCCCGACAAAGTTCTGTCACTTTTCCAGATGGCATCTACAAAGCCCATCTCCCTATCCACCATCTCTCCAAATGGCATCTATAAGCCCATTCCCGACACCACATTGTTGAGACTCCAGCATGCGAGTGCAAATTTCCGGGCACTCTAGTGTCCAATCTCCTTTTACCCTCGAGTCGCGAAAGGCAAACTTGCCAATCTAACTCTTCAGGTCCAAGAAGATTGAACAGGGGCAACTGTTGTACCCCAAAATTTGCCCTCCCATTTCCTCATCATTTTCTCATCACAAGACCTTTAAAGATCAAGGTCCAATTAGGGTTTCCTCTGCTCAAGACTTCTCCTTGCACTGTGGACTCAAATTAGGGTTTGTGTTTGCCTAAAGATGTTTTGACCTAAAATGCCTAAGATGACTTTCATGCTTCATATTGGACTCCCAAGTTTACCCATACCAAGTTTCAAGTCTTGATTCCAAGTTTTTCCCAGTCAATTGGACAGTTGACCTAGAAATCAGCTGTATTGGGGAAAAAGTCAACTGTGGCCAATTGACAGTCAAACCTCATGAAATTTGATCCACATCAACATTATGAACTCACATGGACCATTTGATCAAGTTTGAATCACAATTCCCCAAGAAATTTGATCAGATCACCAAAAGGGCAAAATGGTCATTTTTAGGGTTTTGACTGCACAAAGGCAATTTTTGACTGTTTGACCTAGCCAATGGCAAACCAAGCTCACATATGGACTCAAGGACCCCATGGAATTATCTTGACATGTTCATCAAGCTCAAAAGATCCCAAGTACACAAGATTGATAGTTGAATTTCCCAGTCAATTGATCAATTTTGACTGTATACTGAAAAGTCAAACTTTGACTTTTTGGTCAAAATCAAGAGTCAAGATTCATTTTTCATCAAAACATGCCAAATCATGAAACTTGTTCACCAAGAAATCACAAAATGCAAATTAGGGTTTGAAAATGGAATTTTTCATAACTTAGAATTTTTCTAAGTTATGGAAAACCCTAATTTTTTCCCAACTTTGCCCCATCTTTTCACCATGATCCATTTGGATTCAAACAAAAGTCAAAACATGAAAGTTGTAGCTTGTTGCAAAATCTACAACTTTGATTCACAAAGTTTTCTCATTTGAAGCTTGTATCTCAAGTTATGATTTTTTGAATAAGGGCACTAAACCATCTTTTAACTTAGTGAAATTTGACCTATTTTGACAAGGTTTTCTACCCTACTTCAAGGCCACTTTTCATACCCTTCCACTTGGAATTTCAAATTGCATTTCAAAGATGGATTGTAGTACACATTACAAGCTTTCCAAAATGTCCAAGAACTCATCAAACAACCTCATAACTTGAGAGATTCGAATTTCACAAGTTGGCAAAAATTCACTTTTGTTCTTCATCAAAGCATGTTCATAAACTTGGCAAATTTGAATTCAGCATGCTTAAGCTACATTGCAGGCCTCTAATCCCATTCTCACTCAATAATTCAATGCATATCCTTTGTGTTCTAACATTATTTTGCTCATTTGGATAATACACACAAAATCAAGCCTAAACTAGAAAAAGCATGTTATCCATTCTTGTAAAGTGATACTTTATGGCAACTTTGCAAATCTATGAGGTACAATGCAAATCTTTGAAGCAAAAAAGCATAGGCATATCCCACTGATCAAGACTCAAAGGTGCAGCATAGATTGAGGCATTGTACTGGCCTAGAAACCAAGTTGACATTTGCTTGCTTCACATAGAAGTAACATCCATAACTTATGCTATCTCTGATATCAGTCAAGAAACACAGCACAAAAGATATCAAACACATTCCATAGACCTCATTGAAGCTTTTGCTCGAGCCATTTGCCTTTCAAACCCTCTCCATCTCAGAATCATCCTCAAACTGCACAAACAGGGGTGCCCCTGCAGTTCGAGTGCAATCTCTCATTCCCTTCAAACATTTCTGTCCAAACCTGTTCCTCTACCTTCCTTACAACATATGCAAGCTATCCATAAGCTAAGGCACGATCTGTAGTTGCTCTAACCACTTCCACCATTTTCACATCTTTAACTTGCAGGTGAAGTTCTATAGCTTGATACAAGAAGGTTCAAGACAAAGTGAGCATTGAAAAAGCATCCCTGGACCTCAAGGAAGCTTTTCCAATCATTACATTGCACTGAAAGTCTCTCATTCTCCACATAGAAGTTCAACTGCACAGGTAAAAGTTTGAATTCGTATCTCTCTTATTAGGCATATTTAGTCTTAAGTTTGTGAAGAAGCAAGGTCCTACTCATAGCCCTGAACATGTACATAGCTTTACTTCTCATTTCTTTTGCCTGAGTAGAGAGAATTTGAGCTCTGAAAATGGTAGAAAAATTAGGTCAGAAAAGAGGGGGAGAGAAATTCTCCCTCATCTTGGAGAGATAGGTCATGTTCTTTATATGGTTAGAACCGTCTCTTCATGCTGAACATTTCTTGTGTTATGAGTTTTTGCTAAAAAGCCAGGAATCAAGAGTTAGAAGGGACTGAACATTGGCGCGCGTTTTTCAAATAACCTGTGCTGGAGGTTGAAGAAGGAGTGAAGTGGGCTGGGCTTGGATTTGTGTTGCTTTTCACACCCCATTTTTTGGTTTACACCCCCCTGAGCCCATTTGTTTATTTTTCAACATTTTTGATTTTTTCTTTTTGGGTTGACTTTGTTTATTTTTTCTCATGCCATTAAAATTTTTAAAATATTTTTTCCATCATTTTTGTATTTATGGCATATTTGTTTGTTTATTTCTTTTATTTATATACAAATATATATATATATATACTATTATTAAAATAAATAGAAAATAATGTAGATACATTTTTATTTTTATTTTTACTCTCTGAAAATATTTCACACAAAAAATACTTTTATTTATTTTATTAAAATATTAAATAAATATTTATTTTGTATAATACTCATTTAGGGTTTAATATATGCATATATACATGTTTATTAATATATTTAAGATAAAAATATAAAATACTTGATTTTCTTCATTTTTATTAATATTTGATACAAAAATACTTTTTTCACAAAATACTTCATTTTATTTTATTTTTGTACATAATAAACAAATAGTAGAATTTAATTAGATAATAATACTTTTTATATAAAAATTAGGGTTTCTTACCCTAAGTTTCAAAATACTAAAAAAATAGATACATTTTTATTTTCTTTTTCCTTTTACATAAATATTTTCTCATAAACATAAAAAACTTTCTTTTTTACATTTCACATATTTATTTTGTTTACATTTAAATTATGCAATTTATTTACCATGCAAATATCCAATTGTTGTAATAACTTAGATTTAAATTCTTGTCAATATCCCCATTTGAACATTTGTACCCCCCTTCCCATATTTGGTTGTGTAATAGTTTAGTAATTTTAATTTCGCACTTTATTGCTTTCTAAATAATGACATGCTAGAATTAGGGTTTGAATGCGAAAAAACGATAAAAAAATAGTTTGGCCTAATACAAGATAAACAAGCATGAAAATGGACACACAAATCACACTTGCACCCCCTAGGGTATTCCACTTGTTGCCTTCAAATAAATGGGCCATATTGTATGTTGAACATCTTTGGGCAAAACAAACAGTTTGAATGATCATAGTCCCTCGATAAAAACTTTTCAAAACAAACAAAAACAAATGATCAAGTCCCTTAGAGAAATTGCCCAAAGACATTTAACGTCGTTACAATTATGGTCTAAACGATGACCCGCGCCTGTCCCTTTCACATCCTAACACAAGGTTGCCCACCAAATACAATGGTGGTGCAAACTTGTTAAAAGGGTTAAAGTATAGCAATAGTCTTTTGAGAAATTTAGGAGTAGATAACCTCTTAGTTACTTGAACCAACTTGCAAAACAAAACACTTGCCTATTTTTCAAACCACACTTCACCACACTTCACCACACTTTCCAAACAACTTTCAAAAACAAATGAAAACCTTTTCAAAAGACATACATCTTTGTATACATCCCCACATGGATCATTGCAAAGGTTGCCACCACATTGGCCTCTTTTCAAAACATTTTCAAAACCCACACACTCAAGCACCATTTAAAACAATTGAAAACAAAAGGCAAGTGATCTAAGCAAGTAACTAAGAGCCCATGGATAACCATGGATAGAAAGGGTGCTAATACCTTCCCTTTCTATAATCTACTCCCCGAACCCAAGAAAACATCTCAAAAGGTTTTTGCTGTGCTTTTTAACCTTTCCTTAGGATAAAATAAAAAGTCGGTGGCGACTCTTGCTAACCGCAACATTTGCGAATACAAACGCAAACCTCAAGTCAGTTCTCCCACCGTATCACAGACTCCATTACAACACAAAGATGTCCATAGACGCTGCCGCTGGCGGAGCGTTGATGAACAAACCTTACCCTGACGCTTGTGCCCTAATAGAGGACATGGCCCAAAACCACGCCCAATGGGGATTAGAACGAGCGACAATAGAGAAAAAGGAGAGCCATGGAGGAAAGCATGAGGTAAGTTGCATGGACATGATTAATGCCAAGATGGACGCCCTAGCCTTGAGAGTCGAGAACATGTCTCAAAACCCAACCACAGTAGCAGCAATCCAATCGGAGTGCGAACTCTGTGGAACTCAAGGACATCAAATCGTTGACTGTAACCTTTTGAACGAATCAAGCTCAGACCAAGCCAACTATACTCAAGGGAACCCTTTCTCGAATACCTACAATCCTGGATGGAGGAACCACCCGAATTTCTCTTACAAAAACAACAACCCTATCCAAAATCCCGGACCTTCGAGACCTCAAGGATTCCAAACGCAAAAACAAAACCAACCTATGCAAATAGTACCCCCAAGACCAAACCTTAAAGAAACCATAGACACCTTTATTCAAGCTCAAACCCAGCAAAATAAGGAGTTTATGAACCAACACATTCACACGAACGAACTAGTTACTCAACTAGCAACCAAGTTTGACCAGATAATAACCCACACCAAAATGCTTGAGACTCAGATTTCCCAAGTAGCACAAAACACCTCTGTACAAGTTGCACCTGGAGGACAATTCCCTGGACAAACTCAACCAAATCCAAAAGGCCAAGCAAATTCTATCACACTAAGAAG
Source organism: Vicia faba (assembly GCA_948472305.1). Taxonomy (NCBI): domain Eukaryota; kingdom Viridiplantae; phylum Streptophyta; class Magnoliopsida; order Fabales; family Fabaceae; genus Vicia; species Vicia faba. The sequence continues at coordinate 362,746,393 of OX451738.1, forward strand.
TGGAACCGCTTATGAAGGGCCTAGAAATCCTAACTTAAGCACATCAGAAAAACCTATGGAAGATGCTACGCCCAAAGACCAGGTGGAGGAACCAGAGAAACCAGGAAAGCAATCAAAACCAGAAGTAGAGAAAAACACTCAACAACCTTATAAACCACCTATTCCATTCCCACAGAGGCTGAAAAACACCAAAGTAGAAAACCAGTACCAAAAGTTTATTAAGGTAATAGAGAAACTCCATGTTGAGATTCCTTTTACTGAAGCTATAACCCAGATACCATCATATGCTAAGTTTTTGAAAGATATTTTGACCAATAAACGGCGACTCGATGATCCCAAGCCTTTAGAATGTCATTTTATATCCGAAAATAAACTCGCCAAGAAAGATAAAGACCCTGGAAGTTTTTCTATCCCTTGCATCCTAGGTAACCATATGATAGACAAAGCATTTTTAGACCTAGGAGCAAGTGTAAGTCTGATGCCTCTGGCCGTCTGTAAGAGGTTAAAATTAGGAGAACTTCAACCTACTAAGATGTCCTTACAACTAGCTGATAGATCTGTCAAATATCCCATGGGTATTTTAGAAGACATACCTGTCAAGATTGGTCAGTTGTACATTCCGACCGACTTCGTCGTAATGGATATCAAAGAAGATGAAGACATCCCAATCCTCTTAGGAAGACCCTTCCTATCGACCGCCGGAGCTATAATAGATGTTAAGAAAGGGAAACTGACTTTCGAGGTAGGAGATGAAAAGATTGAGTTCATTTTATCAAAATTTCTAATGGCACCAGTGATAGGAGATGCGTGTTATGCCATTGACATCATTGATGAATGTGTAAATGAGCTCGAACAAAACGAATTCTTAACCAAATTACCATCAACCCCTATTTTAGAGGATGACGGATTTGAGAGTATCGAACCGTACATTGACGACAACCTTTTCGAATGCTTAGCTCTTACCCATGACCTTATGCCACGTACTGAGAAAACCACTATAGAACTTAAGGAACTACCCAAGAATCTAAGATATGAGTTTTTGGATGAGGAGATGAATAGACCTGTTATAATTAGCGCCACTCTAAACCAAATAGAAACAAATCAACTATTAGATACCTTGCGAAAATATCCCTCAGCTTTAGGGTATAAAGTTTCAGATTTAAGAGGTATAAGCCCATCCGTATGCATGCATCGGATTATGCTAGAAAAAGATTCGAAACCCTCAAGAGAACATCAAAGAAGAATAAACCCTATCATGAGTGATGTAGTCAAGAAAGAAGTTCTTAAGTTATTAGAAGCTGGTATCATATACCAAATTTCGGATAGTGAATGGGTAAGCCCAGTCCATGTGGTACCCAAGAAAGGAGGTATCACTGTTCTGAAAAATGAGAAAGGTGAGCATGTGGCAAAACGAACAGAAGGAGGATGGCGAATGTGTATAGATTACAGAAGGTTGAATAAGGCAACAAGAAAAGACCATTTCCCTCTCCCATTTATAGATCAGATGCTTGAACGTCTAGCAAGACACTCATGTTTCTGCTATCTTGATGGATATTCGGGATTTTTCCAAATCCCTATTCACCCAGAGGACCAAGAAAAAACCACATTTACCTGCCCTTATGGAACATTCGCTTATAGACGAATGCCCTTTGGACTCTGTAATGCACCTGCCACTTTCCAACGTTGTATGATGTCAATTTTCGCAGACTACCTAGATGGAATTATGGAAGTATTTATGGACGATTTTTCAGTGTGTGGGTTTGATTTCAAAAACTGCCTCTCGAACTTGGAGAAAATCTTAAAAAGATGTGTGGAAGTAAACCTTGTGTTGAATTGGGAAAAGTGCCACTTTATGGTAAGTGAAGGGATAGTCTTGGGACACATTATTTCTGAAAGAGGTATAGAAGTCGATAAGGCCAAGATAGAAGTTATAGAACACTTAAACCCACCTAAGACCGTTAGGGAAATAAGAAGTTTCCTAGGACATGCCGGGTTCTACCGACGTTTCATCAAGAATTTTTCCGCAATAACTAAACCCTTAACTAACTTATTGATGAAGGATGTCGAGTTTGAATTCGACCAAAAATGTCTTGAGGCCTTTGAAGTTCTAAAGCAAGCTCTTATTTCAGCACCTATCATAAGACCACCTGATTGGACACAACCCTTTGAAATCATGTGCGATGCTAGTGATTTCGCTGTAGGGGCTGTACTAGGGCAAAGAAAAGACAAAAAACTGCATGCAATTTACTACGCTAGTAGAACACTAGACGCAGCCCAGCTAAATTATACAACCACAGAAAAAGAATTGCTAGCCGTAGTTTTTGCTATTGATAAATTTCGATCTTATTTGGTGGGAGCAAAAATAATAGTATACACAGATCATGCAGCAATCCGGTACTTGTTAAGTAAGAAAGATGCTAAGCCTAGATTGCTCAGATGGGTACTTTTACTCCAAGAATTTGACTTGGATATTAAGGATAAAAAAGGAGCTGAAAACTTAGTAGCTGATCATCTCTCTAGGTTAGAACACCTTAAGCCTGAACTTATACCTATAGACGATCACTCTACTTATGAAAGATTAATAGCTGGGATAAACTCAACTGAAGAAGAGACCTATGAGGAAATCTCAACCATGAACAACATACCATGGTACGCAGATATTGTGAATTATCTAGCCGCTGATATCATACCCCCTGACTTAAGCTACCAACAGAAGAAGAAGTTTTTTAGAGATGTTAAACACTTCTTTTGGGATGAACCCCTCCTATTCAAAAGAGGAATAGATAATATATTCCGACGATGTGTGCCGGAGGAAGAAGTAGGCAATGTCATTAAACATTGTCATGCTTCACCTTATGGTGGACATGCAAGCACGTCTAAAACATGCGCCAAAATATTTCAAGCAGGTTTTTATTGGCCTACTGTATGGCGCGATGTCCACACTTACATTACAAAATGTGACCGATGCCAACGCACTGGGAACATCTCAAGACGTGATGAAATGCCTTTAAGAAACATCCAAGAAGTGGAAATATTTGATGTCTGGGGTATTGATTTCATGGGACCTTTTCCTTCCTCAATGGGTAACAAGTATATCCTAGTAGCTGTCGATTATGTCTCAAAGTGGATCGAAGCTGTTGCATCACCCACAAACGATACCAAGGTAGTTATCAAACTGTTTAAAAATATTATTTTTCCTAGGTTTGGAACCCCGAGGTTAGTCATAAGTGATGGAGGATCGCATTTTATATCTAAGATATTTGACAAGCTTCTAAGCAAATACGGAGTAAAACATAGAGTAGCATCACCATATCACCCGCAAACCAGTGGCCAAGTAGAGGTATCGAATAGGGAGATTAAGCAGATCCTAGAAAAAACCGTATCACTATCCAGAAAAGACTGGTCTGGAAAACTTAAAGACGCCTTATGGGCTTATAGAACGGCTTATAAAACCCCTATTGGAACAACTCCTTATCAATTGGTTTATGGAAAGTCCTGTCATTTACCCTTCGAATTAGAACATAAAGCCTATTGGGCCATTAAATCCTTGAATCTAGATTACCTGAAAGCCGGAGAAAAACGTATCCTGGACATTCACAAGCTAGAAGAGCTTCGCTTGAATTCCTATGAGAATGCCATCATATATAAGGAAAGAACCAAAATGTGGCATGATAAAAAAATCATCAAGAAAGATTTCAACATTGGTGATCCTGTTCTCCTATTTAACTCAAGGTTACGACTTTTTCCTGGTAAGCTTCGTTCAAGATGGACAGGTCCATTTGAAGTGTCAAAAGTTCTAAAGTCTGGAGCAGTAGAAATCAAAAACGATTCATGCGCTCCATTTGTGGTAAATGGACAAAGACTGAAGCTCTACAAAGGAGGCGATTTGCCTGTTGACTACTCTAGTCATATTCTTATAGACCCACCAATACCCACATAAAGTAAGATCTAATCGTCAAGCTAAACGACGTTAAACAAGCGCTGCATGGGAGGCAACCCATGGTTTATTCTTCCTTTTATTTTATTTTTATTTTAGTAATTTATATATTTTATCTGGACTAATTTCTTGTGTTTATATTTTCAGGATGCATTACCCCGATGGTATGGTTGTGATTTTCAGAGATGAAGCACAAAAGGCCCGATTTGCTACCTTATCTGCTAGACCTATGGTACCCACTAGGTACCCCGATCAGAGCTGCATGGAGGCACTCGGGATTGAGCCAAGTATTCGGTATCTATGCAACCAACTTAGCTGGGGTTCTTATGCTGATGATGTCCACAAAACTTACAGGAACCTTACTCTGGAGTTTCTTAGCTCTATGGACTATAACCCACGAGTGGGTGAAGGAGATGAGCGAGGACGCCTGAGTTTCAGATTGTTTGGCACCGAGTATACCCTGACCACCAAAGAATTTGGGGATTTGCTTGGTTTCCAAACTGGACCGACCGCTATAACTGAGTTCCCATTGAGTTGCTACATGGACAGAGACATTGATAAATTTTGGCAGGACATTACTGATAGAGCCAGTCTTGACCCCTCTACCCAGCTGTCCCGGAAGATCCATAACCCGGCCTTCCGATACTTCGAGATGATCCTATGCCACACTTTCTTTGGGAGGAGTTACTGTGACCACTTGGTCACCGCTGAGGAGATCCTTTTCCTATACTGTGCTAGTCAGTCCAGACCTATAGCTAGTGGAGGTTTTCTGATAGAGAGCCTCGAGCAGACTGCTCGATCCGCTGTAGGGCTCATTCATTCCGGAGGGAATGTGACACAGATAGCTTCTGCTTTGGGTTTAGATAGTATGATAGCACAGCTGACCCCATACTGTGGATATACTTTTCTGGATTTAGACTTTTGCATGGATCGTGGATTCATGAGGAGGGCCTCTTTCCACCCATATCGGTACAGATTGCTTATCAATGACCAGACAGTTTACACCTTCACCATGCCAGACCCTCAGATGACTTGTGTTTCCAACTCTGCTAATTGGAACTATTCTGTAGAAGGTTGGGGTGAGATATCAGAGTACACTCCAGAATACACTCCTGCTTCCGAAGATCTCACTCCAGAATACACTCCTGCTTCCGAAGATCCCACTCAGGACTACACTCCTGCTTCCGAGGACTCCGCTCCGGATCACACATCCCGACCCGAGGTTACACACACTACTGTTCTTACTAATAACCTCAGCTTGCAGGAACCTGATATTCGCACTCTATTGACTGCTATGCGCACTGAGATAACCACTCTCCGCAATGAGGTGGCTGACCTTCATTTGCAGTTGGAAGTGAATGATGTTACCTTTGCTGGTGAGTTAGATGAATTAGCTCACGAGGTGGCAGAGATTCGACGCCAGCTGACTGAGCTGCATGGCCCAGGCGCTCCTGCAGAGCATCCTACCGGTTGGCAATAGATCTGTATTGTTCACAAGATATCTAGTTTCAGTATTATTAGTATTATGTTGATTTCCTTTTCAGACTCTTTTTTTTTTTTTTTGCATTATCTATTTCCTGAGTTGTTAATATTTATTTTGATGACCCAATGTCCGTACCTATATCTATATATATATGCATATGTTTTATTTATTTACTAATGTTTTTGTTTTTCTAGGTCACCATAGTTTTAATATAAAAATAAAATAAATATACATGTGTATATGTATTCACGTACATATATGCACATTTATAAGAAAAATAGGTACACCTCCAGAAATTGAAGATAATGGCAAGGAAGACAAAGCCCAATGGAAAGAAATCCAGGCCAGCCCAACTGACCTCGACCTCACCGCGCCCGCGGTAGGCCCTGCCGCGCCCGCGGTGACGCAACGGTCACCTAACGGCTAGTAGCTCGTTTTTCCCCCCATTTTACCACTTTTTCCATTCCCAGTCCCATTTTCTTCCATTTTTTACCCACTTTATTACCCATACCAACCCACTACATTTATTTCCATTATTTTCATCATAAATATTTACAACCACCATTTTCTTTCTTCCCTTCCTATAAATACCCCCCACTATTTCATTTTCTCCCTCACACCTTCATTACTTCTACATCCCATTCTTTCTCTCTTTTTCCACAAGAAAATCCTATGGAATATCACGGTTACATTTTACGTGGTGGTCAAGCCGGAGAAAGGCAACTAAAGCGGCTTGAAAAATTGCTGACAACACCAATACACTCTACCAGGTATATCGATGAAAACTGTCTATATTCATTAGGTATATACCATAGTGTATTCTTCCTTCTAGATAAAATAGGTATGCATGATATTTTTGCTACTCAAGCACCAACCTACCCTAGGCTGACGTTCGAGTTTTTAAGTTCTTTAATTTATAACGTCTCCCCTAACACTGCTAGCACCGTAGGTGGAGTCAAATTTAGAATGTTTAATATCGAATATGATTACTCCACTGACGGTCTAGCCGCCATGTTAGGATTGCCTTATGGGGATGGTGCCATTTGTGAAGCACCTTTAGACACGGATTGGGCATTTGAAGCATTTTGGGCCAGAATTACTAAACAAAATGCAACATCTTTTGATGGCCTTCTTGCTTCTCACATCCACAATCCTGCCCTTCGTGTCTTTAGATTTCTTTTAGCATCCACCATCTTTGCTCGGGAAAACCCAAACAAGGTGAATGCTAAAGAATTAATTATCATGCAGAGCTGCCTCACAGACACCAAAGTTAATCCCGTCCCATTCATGATTGCCCACATGCACCACGTTTTAAGAAAAGGTGGGCCGATTTCCTTTGGTGGACTGATTACCACTATTGCCCGTGCCATAGGATTGGATACGGAACTTGCCACCCTAGAACCACTTCCTCCTCGGATTGCAAATCTTAAATTTTTCAGGGATATGCGTTTATGCAAAACGAGGAAGGAAGGTGGTTACTTCCTCATGGTTGGAGGTGCTGCTATACCCAGTGTTGTTATGCCTTGCACCCGTCGTACTGATATTAGATTTGAGCGTAACTGGACCTACGATCTCAAAGCTCCTGCTTTTATTGGTCCGTTGCCCCCAAATCTACCTTTAAATGAGGGTAACAACACTGATGATGAGTACGATTTCCAAACAGAGGAACCACCCCATTTTTCACCACCACACACGACACCTTCTACCTCTAACCCACATGCAGGTACAACTCCTAGTTTCCATGTCACTGAGGACATGTGGCGTGAGCATATGGCCCGAGAGGCCCAGAGGGACACCCTCCTTGCTACCTTGCAGCAACAGGCGGCCGACAACATGGCCTTCATGCAAGCGTCCCAAGAACAAAATGCTAGCTCTCTGCGCACTATTATGGAAAGTCAGCTGGCTTTCCAGAGAGAACAGCACCTACACCAGACCACATACGCTCGTCACTTCCAATTGATGGAGGCAACCCAAGGCACCCTCATTGGTCGGACCCAAGAGCTACAAGCGGCAAATGCCGCCTTGTCAGAGAGACTGGAGCAGCTTGTTTTGGACCGAGATAGCCGCCGTCGCAGCCGTAGCCGCCGTTCCGGTCGTACCAACCAGGATGGTGAAGGTCCTAGTGGCCCCCACTAGTGTTTTCAGGTACCTCCTCCTACCTTATTTTGGAACATCGAGGACAATGTCTGATTTAAGTGTGGGAGGAGCATTTATCGCTTTTATTTCCCATTTTTCGCTTTTATTTTCCGTTTTTCCTGCTTTTATTTCCCTTCCGCATTTTCCCTTTTTTATTCGTAGTTAATAAAATGCATGTGATAGGCGAGTCTTTCTGCGTAGTGTACCCTTTCATTTCCCCCACCTTTTAGCCTTACAAAATTTTTATTTTTCAAAGATTTATGGTTGTTTTTAAGGATTTGGGCTATGAGACAGGTCCTAGATAGGGTCTGTTTCTCGGACACTCACTTTTTGAAAAATTCGTTATCATTTTTACACCATAAGCCTTTTTGAATATTTAGATTAGATCCTTTCTCCCCAATATGCTATGATTTTGAATAAAACTGTACAAATAGGTCTTCGAGTAGTTTATCTTAGCAGTCAGCTCCGGCCTAAGCATGCTCTAAGTGTGGGATCGATGAATATAAGTGGATGATCTCTATTTTGCCTTAAAAGTTATAAAATAAAGTATGAATACAACTACGAGTTGGGTGATCCTCACAAAGATTACTCAACTCAAGAAAGTTGTAAGCACTAACAAAAGCAAAGAAAAAATATATAAGGCATATCTGTTGTAGTTGGTTCAGAGGTATCTGGTGCTGAACTTGGTAGGGCGGACTACGGTCCGATCCCCCGCAACTGCAAATGGGTAAAATAAAAGGGGGTTAAACCAACTCTTGTACCAGAATCCCATCACTTGAGATCAGAGTCACTAACCGGTCATTACACCATGAGTATGTACGGATAACGGGCTTAATGTGATTGCGCCTGAATGAAAAAGGACCTCGCACAGAAAGAAGTCTTAGCATAGTAAGGATATTTGGATCAATCTGTATACTTATGAGGTTTATGTCCGCATTTCTGCGAGTAGTGTAATTACGATACCCTTGATTCAGATAGTTAGTGCCTGACAACACACCCTTACTCGGACTTAGAAGCCCTCTTTGCCCAAAACCTGTATACACCATAAATTTCTTTCATCCACTTTTAAGAGTTGTTGCTTGAGGACAAGCAAAGGTCTAAGCGTGGGAGGATTTGATCGCACTAAATCGCACTATGTTTCTGACTCAAATATCACATGTTTTCCTTAGTTTTTATTGTCATTTTCTCGTATTATGTTCCTTTTTCCTTTGTTTTCAGGATTCTTGTCATTTCAGAGCCTTCTGTGAAGAAACGAGCCAAAACGCCAAGAAATTAGGGTTTTTCAAGATATTCTGCACTTATGGCGTTCAGCACCGCGCTGGCTACAGGAAACGCGATGACGTGGCCCACTTTCACCCAGAGATCAACTGCCACGTTCCCATGATGTGGCGGTTCCAGGCACCGCGCCCGCGGCCACCCTCACCGCGCCCGCGGCCTTCACAAAAAGGTTCCCGCTCAAAAGAAGTTAAGGGGCATGCTGGTCCTTACGCACCTCAAAGTTCCTCTATAAATAGCTTTCGATTCTCATTCTTTAGTTTCATCCAAGCTTAGTACAATCTTAAGCCATATACTATCAGTTTCTGTAAAGTGATAATCTCTTCACATCGGGGAGTTATTGCGGTGTAGATTGAGTTGTAATCGAGTCTTGGAGCACTTTGGTTGAAGTTCATCATACCGGCCTTACTTTTCCGTAGATTTGTATCAGATTCAAGTCTCCGACCGGAGCAAGGTTCTAATTTATTGCATTTCTTTATTTAATTGCTCTTATCATAGTCTACACGTTTTATAGACTTTAAATGCTCTTACCATAGTCTACACGTTTTATAGACTTTAAATGCTCTTACCATAGTCTACACGTTTTATAGACTTTAAATGCTCTTACCATAGTCTACACGTTTTATAGACTTTAAATGCTCTTACCATAGTCTACACGTTTTATAGACTTTAAATGCTCTTACCATAGTCTACATGTTTTATAGACTCGCACTTATTATGTCTGGCTAAACTATAAAGGTTAGGATGTAATGATTGTCATCGTGGTTGTGTTCCAATTATCATGCTAGTGAAAATACTCTGGGGATGTTTTGCTTCTAACTTAAGTCAATTGTGTTTTAATGTTTATTGGGTAAGATCGAAAGCCGTCCAAACTAATGATACGACTTGATTATTATTTAACCAAACAAAAAGAGCGACAGCCGTTGATTGGTTAAATAGGAATCATTGACCTTTTTAGAAAACGATTTTGAAACTATTTTCGGACGCGTTTGTAGGTTTAAAATCTGACTCTTGGTCAAAAGCCAAAAGTCTCTTTAAGTTAATCTTTCCGAGTAAGATCACTTTTCTGTTAAGTCAAAACTATCAATTTCTTAAAAATAGGTTTACCTCTTTAACGCGGAAGGCACCCTTTATATGTGACAATAAAGGAATTTAATTTAAAGAGTAAACTCGGTTCTTAGTAGTCAAAAACTACAAGTTCCCGTTAAACTGATTCTTTGCCATCAATAGAAAATACTGCCCCATAAGTAGGTTCATCTACGCATGATCGGACCAATATCTGATTACATGATTTACATTCCAACCTGTCTTTTAAACTGTTATTTCCCTCGCTCATTTACTTTGTGCACTGCACTCACATCAATATCCTTATTCGCCTTAGATAAGCACCTTAGCAATAGAGTTGATAGATTGACAATTGGTCTCTGTGGTTCGATAATCTTATATATTACTTCGATAGGTTGTACACTTGCAGTACTACATATAGGCTATACGTTACAGAATAAACATCCCATCAAGGACTTGTTTGAAATGTCCTTAATATCAAAACTGATCAAGTTACCAGAAAACATGTGTCAAATGGATATTTCTCAATGAAGAAACCCCACAGAAGTTCCTCCCGAGAAAGTATTCAAAAATCCTCCTTCTGCAACTGATCATAAATTCTCTCCTACAATTTCTCCTGTTGATAAAAAGGAAACAATCAAAGGAAGGTTGTCCCTCTAAGTATAAGAAGAAATCCAAGAAACTCAATTCCAAAGAACAAACTCTTAGAATTAAGAAAGATGGTCCAATCACCTCTGATACTCCCTTATCCAAAGATATCTATTTAAACCCACTCAATATCTCCACCTCAACTATCCCATCTATTTCCACACTTGGAACAGAATCCTCTTTGAAAAATCCATTAGTTTCAGAAGTAGGTCCTTCAGTTCCTCCACCAGAAATCACCCACGTAAGGCTTCCATTCGACACCTTCTATAACATCTCAAATACATCCTATCATCCAGCCTTTCTCTGAAATTTTGTTCGTCACCCAACCTTTCATGAGCTCATGGAACAATTCAAGCAAAATGCTTTTCGCACTCTCTAACATACCCTGAAATATGCAGGGCCAATTATTTGGACTATGACGAAGGCTTGAAACACGAAAGGCCTGAAATGTTGGTACATGTAGATCTCAGAACTTGAACAACGTGAAGAAGATTGAAGGTGGAGGTTGGTTATGGAGTATTGAAGATTGATTAAAGCATGGCATATATCATGAAGTTGATGACAGCATAAAACCTGAAATCTTTCATAACATTTGTAACAGCATGGATATGTTTTGGATAGATTTTCCATGTAAATGAATCGTTCTTTTCTATTGTCTTTGTAATTTTCTCTTGTAATGCTCCAATAACATAGCTTGTAAATCACATGGTTATGACCTTGAATGAACGAGAATGAAGTTGGATAACCCCTTTAAAAAACCATGTGTGATGTTTTAGAACTTGTAAAGATCATATTATTGAATGAACGTGAACCCTTGGATCTTGATGAGTTTTGATGAACCAAACAAAACGAATAACCTTGAATGATGTTATGACTTGTAATTCTTTGCAAATTCGTAACTTGTACACCAAGAGAACCACATGAACGAATCTTCCAACCTTATCTTGAATAAACCATTTCCAAATCACTAAACTGAAACTTTGAACTAATATCAATCTTGAGCATAATTAGAAGTTTCAACGAATCCAATTCAATAATCATCAGCAATCTAAGTTACTTGCGATTTAGGTAACAAGTATTCGAAAGAGCGATGAAGTTTCGAACTCAATGTACTTACAACTTCATGCTATATACACGGCTTGCATTTTACAATCCAATCCACACTATATCTTGACTTCATGGACAACAACAATGTCTTGAGGGCGCTTCGAAGTACAGAAAGAAACGTAATATGAAGCCCAATGCACCTTAGTTAATGGATACTACAAATTCGAACATAGAAGATGTGACACCCTAATCAACTTGTGTTTGATGAATTCTTAATAGAGGATGATCTTGTAGCTTGATGAACACAACGCCCATGAACATAAAACCCTAATTCCACAACATCCATGAACACAAAACCCTAATTCCGCAATTTCACTGCCTTGAAAAATAACCAGAAGAATCAGGTTCTATTTGAACATATACACCTTAGCCAGTTGATAAAACCCTAACCCTGAAGGTTCTCGACCCCTTGCGAAGTTATGTTGTTAGTGAATGTATGCAATGTTAAATGACCTAATGGAGTTATGTACATGAGAAAATCGCGACAATGCATAAGCCAGATAAAAGTAGAAGGGTAGGACAAATTTGGGGTATTACAGCAGGTAGTAGCATTTTGGTCAACACTGACAACCTTGTTTGATGTGGTTCAGAGGATGTGGAAGGTCACACTAGTTTAGTATTTATCTAGTCAGTTTTCTAGCTTGTCCAGGGGGTTAAATGTTAGAAGAATGGTTTTACTATGAAATTGGTCCGATGTAGTTGTATGTGTTTCTTGTGTTGGGTTTTCTGTCTGGACTATTTTTGTGATGACGTGCAGGCCAGGTATATCAGGATTCGAACACGGCAGCATTTCTGTAATGTGAAGTGAATCAAGTTTTATTAGCTTGGCTAATATGGCGGGACTGTAACGGTCACAGTATCATTAGTGTATGGATTTTTAATTTATGCAGCAGCCTTATATTCATGGTTTCATGGTGTAGCGCACTAAGGGAGATGATACTAATGCAGCGGTCTAAGGCATGGTGATGGTGTTCTGATACAAGGCTGATGACATTCTGCATACAAATTGTAGTATGGCATAAGAGTGGAAGAGTGGGTTGACTTTGGTCAACCGTTTGGCCAAAAGTCAACAGTAGGTCAAATGTACTCTCTTTATGTATACTTTCCAATGTAATATATTTGCGATGCATGTTTGGTGTTCATAATTGATGCTCTTGAATATGTATTGAATTCTAGAACATGTAATGATATTTTCCTTCACATAAGTTTGAATTCTTATCTCCCTCCAATTATGTTATGAACTTGAATTTTCAAAGCCTTTTCCACAATTCTCCACAAGAAATAAACCATGTTCTTTATCTTGCAAACTTTAATGAGCTCATAGGTGAAAGCCCAATAATATCTAATAAGAAGACTTATGACCTAAGTAGTGAAGCGCCACTTCAATTGATTATGAGGACCAAAACGAGCATGTGAACCCTATCTTAGGCATGTACGCATCAAATCTTGCACAAAACTTGTACCTTATACAATTACTGAGACCCTCTGAATAATAATCTTCACCACTGAATCAAATAATTTCATAAGGAACCCTCTTGATTATCACATGAAATAGGTAAATAAACCCTAACTCATACCATGATCATCGAAGAAATAACTTGAATTGCCCTTGAATGTAGATGAGGGCCTCAAAACCAAGGAGAAACCCTAATTACCAAGCCCTTGAACCTAATGCCAATTTCATTGACTCATGAAGCATGATGTGTCAGATGACCTAATGGAAGTTATGCACATGAGAAAAATGATAAATGCATAAGCCAAATAAAAATGAAAGGGTAGGACAAATTTGGGGTATTACAGTGATTATCTGCGATCTCTTTTATATTGACGAGTTATCCGAGTCGTCGTATCTAAGTCAAATTAAAAAATTTGTTCAAACTATTGTAAGATGAAACATCATCATCTATGCCTACTTTTTTCATCCTCATGGGAACATTGTACAACGTATCCTTACTTTCTATCAGACAAATTTTGGGGTCTTCCATTACTTAATGAACCTCCGATCCAAATGTGTGAGACCTGCGTATTCTCGCACTATCCAATCGAAGAATAATTAAATAGAGGCAATTGTCATACCCCAAATTTGCCCTATGGATTTCTAATTAGATTATTTTTGTATTAACGTTATTCTTTTTTATTATTGTCAAATCACCGTGGGGTATAAGGGGGTGTGTTTTAGCAAAATAGTTTATGGGATTTCTAAATCAGAAAGGCCCATGTAAGTTGGATGTTTTATTGGGTTTTTCCTTACAAGATATAAGAGGGAGGCACTGTTATAATAAGGGGTATGGTAGCTTAGGCCATCAAAATCTGATGGCCCATTAATACAATTTTGACTGACCTGGTTCAAGATAGAAAGAGGGTGTACATTTTTGCTTTTGTTTTTATTAGATGGGCCCATTGGATTGCTGGCCCATATTCTTTGAGAAACTCTTTGTGCAAAGATTGTTGACTGGAGTCAACGTTTCTATTCATTTATTTATTAATTTATAAATTACCATAATCAAGTTTTATTAATTATTTATTAAATAAGATTATTATTATTTATTAAGTTAAAATATATTATTTATTTTTTGAAACTTTGACTGGAGTCAACCAGATCAAAGCTAGGGTTTTTCAATCCAAACTCCCAGTGGCGCCCTTACTAAACCCTTGACCACTTCAAGCCCAGATCCAACTCCAAAAACTTATCATAACAGTCATTGTACAGATTCAAGAGGAGAAACACATAACTGATCTAAAAACAAAAATAACCATATCAAATATAATATAATCATATCTTTCATTTCCAGACTAAATTGTATACAAATTACACAACTTCTTTCTAAAATAATCACTAAATCAAATCAAATCCCTAAAAACAGAATAAAATCTGCTAATTAGTAATAGATTATAAAAGTAACGATAATCATAAAATGTTTTCCTAATCTATCTAAAACCTAAGCTATAAATAGAACCTAAGAAAATTATAAAGGAGGAAAAAATTATAAGAACGCGGTTGATCGCAAGGAGAAGTATAGAGGTTTAGGGCTTCAATATCTCAAACCCTAAAGTGTCTACCGCACCGCCACTACAGTACCATCATCTCACATACCTGTAAAGAAGAGAGGAAGAAAATATTAGAGGAAGAGAACTAGAAGAATCAAAAGAGGAGAATTTATACAAGAAGATTCACGGCACAGACGATAAGCCTCAATACTTAGCTTTTTAGGGCTCGGTTGATTGTTATGGTTTGTTTTGATTGTGTTTAATTGTTGGGTTTTGGTTATAATTGGGGTTTTCTGGGTTTGATTTAGGGTTAGGGTTCATTCTTATGGTTAGGGTTCTACAAACTTAGGGTTAGGGTTCATCATTTGATGAAGGTTTCTGGGCAAGACATGTTAGGGTTCTTAGGGTTCTTCGTGAACCCCTTAGGGTTCTATGAACCCAAATGAAGATTCACGACAGAGGGTTTGAATGTTTGAAGTTTCCGGTTGAACATCAACCGAAAAACTGGAGAAAAGGGGTGGTTGACGGAGGACGGTGCGACCAGGGCGATTTCCAACCGCTTGAGTTTTAGAGAGAGGTCAAAGCCTCTCTCTCTAGGTTTTACAAAAGGGTCATTGTTTTGTGTAGAGAGAGGGAAAGAAGAGAAAAAATGGGCCTCCAGCCCAGAAAATTGAATTTATAATCCTCACTAATCTCGTGTTGATACTCCCACCCTCATATTATACGCCTCTGTTGGATATCCCTCTGATCATCATCAAGTGTCCCAAAAATGCGCTCCCATTATGATACCGTGTGCCTGCTCACAAGATATCCAAACGGACCTCCTCCCCAATGCTATTTGGGTCTGGCCAATTTCTTAGTACACCCTATTTTTTCTTCTGTTTTACTATAACCTTAAAAAACTCACCCTCCAGCGCTATTGGGCCAAGTCCAACATCTGGACTTGGACCCTTGCTTCGTATACCCCTCAGTTCTGCTTCTTAGTTCAAAACCATACCCCCTTGCGTTTGGGTATGAATTCAACATCTGAATTCAAGGCCCTGCTACCTATACCCCATGTTTTACTACCTCAATACAAACTACACCCTCTTGCATTTTTTTATTTTCCTTTTAATTATTTACAATTATTTTTTTATATTTTAATATATTTATAAATTCTAATATTATTTTACTATTATTATAAAAAATCAAATATTTATTTTCTAACTCATCCAATTATTTATTGCATTAAAATTATTTTTAACCATGCATTAATAAGACGTTTTATATATTAATACGTTTAAAAAATATTTAACCAACACCAAATCATTTTCTTAATAACTTAATTAACTCTAAAACAACTTTCAAAAAGGATTACAAAAATATTTTAATCGGCTGCGAACTTATCTAAAAAACTCCACTATTCACACATCTAGACTTAGTACAAGGGAAATTCAAAACATCTTCGTAATCCATAAAAAACACCAACCAACTAAGAACTACGAATTGGGACTCTGATTCCTCATAAGAGGATACATAGGCATATGAATAAATTCGTGGTGAGTTCCGCTAATAAAAATTAAAACCCTATTTCCTAAGCCGTAATTCTAAACGCTAGTATACTTGTGAACAAGGTAGATGAGGGGTTCCTAACACTTCCATTTGTCTAAGAACGAGTCCAACAACTTATAATATATGACCAAATTAGGATTATCCTTTATATTCCCTTCTTAAAGATAAAAATTAAGGGTGGCGACTCTTAATTTAAAACCAACTACAACACCTGCTAGCTCTACTAAATTTGCATTCCATGGTGATTACCCTGTATGAATTATTCTATTAAAATATATGGTTTTGTCATCATCAAAAAGGGGGAGATTATGAGAACAAAGTTTGTTCTACATATGGCCTTATGTTTTTATGATAACTTTACATGTTATCTTTAAAGAACAATTGTATATTCTAACAAGTTTATGTCTAGTGTGTGGCTTTCATCAAGCAGGTCTGACTCTGGTAAAAAGGCGTGTGACATCATCAGGTTCTGAACTCAACAATCTGGAAGAATAAATTTGGTGTGTTACAAGTTAAGTCAAGATAAAGGAATGCGTCTTATGAAACAATTCTAAGGAACGTTAGTAAAATAACTTCTGGTCATGACTTATTCAAGGAAGACTTGGAGGCCTTTTAAAGCTTTACTTTTGTTGTTCCAAGTTCTGAAGATGATGAAGACAAATATTCTGTTGAAAAAAGTTATGAAGATCTGAGGACATTCTTCTGACGACCAAGTGGTGAAGAACTAACTAAGGCAAGGGTTCTCTGAACAAGACCTGAAAGGTTCTAATGACTTAGATTCTGGAATATATTAGTTATGGTCCTTCTACAACATGCTTCATCAACAATTATATCATAAGCCTCTGAAGACAAAGAAGATGAAGATCAGGACTAAAGGGATTGCATGCGATGGTGAGTATAAAAGTAAAAAAGTACATTGTGACCTCTACTCTCTAGAGTGGCACAAGGATATACTTTTTGTACTATTTTCTACCAGTCTCACCATGACCGTTGGGAACAATAAAACTGTATTTGTATTTCTTATTATACCCTCCAACGAATCTCTTCTTTTCATCTATAAAAGAAGTACTTGGAAGAATTTGAAATTAACGAATTAGTTCAAAATATATATACTAAACCACTGCTCAAAATATTTGTAGAGAAATCTTTTTTTGTATAGTTTTTTTAAATAAGCAAGGAGTTGTTACTCATATTTTTCTATCCACACTTTTGTATTGTTAAACTTAAACATTGTGCAATCTACTTGTGTAGAAGCATTTTTGTATACACATATTTGTAATCAATTGTTGTTGATAGATTCCTTGAGTGACTGAGTGAGGGCCTGAAGACTCAAGAAGACTCTGGCTGCGGTCATAGTGGTTTGAAATAAGGATCAACCGACTTATTTGGGGTTCCAATAGGGTTGATAAAATTTATTATGGTTATCTGTAATCTGGTTGATTATAATGGATTAAGTTCTTGTGTATAAGGAAAATCACCTTGCAGGGTGGACTGGAGTAACTTAGTTAACACTGAACCAGGATAAAAATAATTGTGTTCATATATTTTTATTCACTTGTTATCATTGTGATTTAAGTTGCAAAAATATTATATTTGGTGCAACCCAATTGAAACCCCCTTTTATTGTGTTTCTCATGCCTTCAAATATTTTATATGATGGATTTCATGGAAAAGATCCTTACCACCTCTGACGGTAATATTTTGTATGTTGGGCTTCTCGTGGAAGATCCTTTCCACCATTCATGGAAATAAGAATAAACTATCTAAACTTCTCGCCTAAGATACTAAGAGTTTACCCAGGAAGGAACAAACATATAAATCTCACCCAAGAGGCGTGAGCGAAGTCTAGTCTAAGAGACTTAGTCTTATTCTTGTATAAGGGCTTAATAGAAGTCCGGACCAAGAGGTCCAATGCCTCACCTGAGGGACTTATAGTCTCATTAGTCAAGCTCTAGACAACCTTGCCTAAGATACTGAAATTTATCAGGATATCTCAACTTCCCACCTAAGACACTAAGAGTTTCCTCAAGGGGGGTGGGGACCAAATATATAAGTCTTATCCAAGAGGAGCGACAAAATACTATTCTAAGAAACTTATTCTTAATTCTTGTTTGAGGGCTTGATAGAAGTCCCGCCCAAGAGGTCCAACGGCTAACCCGAGGGACTTAAAGTCTCGTCATCCAAGCTCCACACAACTTTATCTAAGGGGATGAGATTCCCAGGCTATCTAAACTTCCATCCTAAGAGAGACTTAGAGTTTCCTTGGGCGGGACCAAGCATATAAATTTCTCCCAAGAGACGTGATAGAAGACTAGCCTAATAGACCTAGTCTTAAGTATTGTTTGAGGGCTTGCTAGAATTCCAACTCGAGAGGTCCAATGCCTCACCCGAGAGACTTATTGTCGTAACTGGAAGAAAAAAAAAGAGTCGCCACCACTAATTTTTATCCTAAGAATGGGAAAGAACAGATAACTTTAATTTGGTTTATAGATTCTAGATTTGCAAGTTGGTTAGTCGAAGAGAAGGTGTTAGGCACCCTTCATCTCCCTTGTTTTCAAGGGGCTTCCCATTTAGGTTTTGGGGTAGATCAGTAATTTTTATTTAAATGTTATTGTTTCCATATGTATAAGAAAATATTTAATTTTTTAGTTATGGGACTCGATTTGGTTTTAAGTGTGTTCCTACGTATCCCCTTTGCAAAGAAATCAGAGTCTATTTCATAGTTCGTTATGTGTTTGGTTAGTTTTTTATAGGATTGTGTAATTGCTTTCAAATTTATACTTGAGCCTTGTTTGAGTTTGAAAAGAGTGATCATAGACGCAGTTCGCAGTTAATTTTAAAAGCAATCCTATTTAATCTTTTTTTTGAAAATGTCTTAATTTTTGTTAAGTTAGTATAAAAATAGTTGGAGGTTGGTTAACTACTTTAAAATGCATGACAGTTTGAAGATGTTTGAATAATATTGAAGTTAGTAATAAAGTTTGAATGAATTAATAAAGAGTTAGTAATTTAGAAAAATAATCAATAATTATAAAAGTTGCTATGATATTTATTTATCAAAAATAAATAAAATATTTATAATAATAATAAAGGTTATTTTAATGCAAAAGGGAAAAATGATATAGAAAGAAAAATAATCAAAATAAATAAAAGTAATAAATAAATAAACCAAATAAATTAAATAAACTAAATAAATTAAATTTTATTAATAAAAACAAGGGGGTGTATTTTGTTTAAACGTAGTAATATGGAGGGTGTAGATAGTAATGGGGTAAGCCTATATATTATTTAGAGCCCAATAGCGTAAAGGGGGTGTGGTTTCAGCTGAACTAAGTAATTGAGAGGCGTGAATATCATTGGGATTGGCCCAAATAAATTTGAGATCCGTTTGGTCATCGTGAGGTGAGTTCCATAGGTTATGGTGTGTCAGCGCATCCAGGAACGTTGGATTTTGATCACATGGCTATCAGGAGTTGATTCTGAAGCGTTGATAAAAAGTATACCCAACAGAGGGACAAGATTGAGAGTGGACCGGGGAGTATGGAATGTGAAGTGTGGAGATACCAATCAAGGTATTCCAATCGTGTGGCCAGTAAATGGCCACACGTCACCGATCTGGGGGGAGACAGAGGAGCATTTATCCAAAAATACAACACATTTGGCCATTTTTCTGTTTTATCTCTCTCTACTCCAACTTCTCTCTTTACTCTCCCAAAATGCTCTCCCTTCTCTCTAGAAACAACCACCACCGGAAATCACTCCGCCTTTCTAACCACCCTGAACCATCCAAAACACCACCACCAAATCCAGATTCCGGTTGAGCTTCAACTAGAATGTCCATACCTTCAACCATACAAACCTAGATCTTCATCCTCCAATGAACCCTAGGTTAATCGCCACCGTGGGTGGCCGTTAAGTCCATTGTGCCGGATGGAGTTTTCCTGGAACTCTATCCAGAAACCCAGAACTTCAACCAAACCCTTAGAACCCTAACAACTTTTGACCTAACCATAAGAACCCTAGCCTTATCATGTGAACCATAACAACATAAACCCTAGCCCAGAAATAACAATCTTAAAGAACCCTAACCCTCAACGTATGAACCCTAACCCTAGGTCTTTAGAACCTTAACCTTAATCCCTAATTTTTTCTCCAGAATTTTACCAAATCAAAACCCCAATCGAACACAAACAAGAATCAAATTAAAAGATAAGCTATGTTTGAGGCTTACTTGATCCTTACCGTGAAACTTTTCGCAATTTTATTTCCCTTCTGAATTCCTTTTTCCCCTTCTGATCCTTTCATCTACTTCTTCTGTTTGCAGGTACTTTGTAGGGGGTCAAGCTCGAAGGCTTAGGGTTTCAATGTAAAACCCTTAGTATTCAAATAAAAAGCTCTGGTGAGGGCTAGGGATCTCCAAATTTCTTTCTCCCTTTTCTCTATTTAGACTTATGGTTTAAATATGCTTAGAAATTAGGTGAATTAGGAAATAACGTTAGTTCTGATTTGCAGTTATACATTAGATTGATTTGAAAATTAGTAGAGATTTGATTTGAAATTATATTAGGGTTTGTAACCAATTATGTACTTGGACAATTCCTGTATGTGTATTCATATCAACACCAATAATAAAAAAAGATTTTATTCAAAGATTTGATTTGATTTGATTCAAGCATCTGGAATTCTAGGCTTTGCATTCTTAGGGTTGAAGACACCCAGATTTGGGCGTAACAATCCAATTAGGGTTCCCAAACCCTTGTTGACTTAGTCAACAAAACAAAAAACTTAGATAAAAAATAAAAAATAATAAACACGTGACAATAACGGATTATATATATATATATATATATATATATATATATATATATATATATATATATATATATATATATATATATATATATATATATATATATATATATATATATATATATATATATATATATATATATATATATATATATATATATATATATATATATATATATATATATATATATATATATATATATATATATATATATATATATATATATATATATATATATATATATATATATATATATATATATATATATATATATATATATATATATATATATATATATATATATATTTTAATAACTGAATAATATAAAAATAATAAAAAAAGTAAATAGAGAAAATGTTGACTTCGATCAACAAATCAATTTACTCTAATTAAGTATGTCATGGACCTCTCAACAATTCTTACTGGGCCATTTGAAATAATGATAAACCCCCCCTCATTTAGAAATATGCTAACAATTTTTAAAATAACAACCAATATAACATAGACACAAATTAGTGTTAGAATATAATTTCAAACAAATATAATAACAAAAAGAAAACTTAGTAGGAGAATGACTAAATAAAGCAAATTGACTATTAATACCAATGCGGGAAAATTTGGGGTATGACACTTATAATCTCAGTATCTAGACTCCACACAACTTTCCTTAAGGGATTGAGATATTCTAAATATCTAAACTTGATGCCTGAGTGACTTAAAGTTTCCTCGGGAAGGACCAAATGTATAAATATCGCCTAAGAAATGCGACCAAAGACTAGCCTAATAGACTTAATATTAAGTTTTATCTGAGGGCTTGATAGAAGTCTCTCCAGAGGGGTCGAACTTCTAGCTTGAGAGACTTATATTCTCATCATCCAGTCTCCATATAACTTCGCCTAAGAGGCTGTAATTTCCAAGGTTATCTAAATTCCTTTCCTGAGAGACTTAGAGTTTCCTTGGGCTGGACCAAACATATAAATCTCTCCCATGAGGCGCAACTAGAGTCTACCCTAAGAGACTTAGTCTTAAGTCTTGTTTAGGGCTTGATACAAGTCCCGCACGAGAGGTCTAATGCCTCACCTGAGGGACTTATAGTATCATCATCTAGGCTCCACACAACTTCTCCTAAGGGACTCAAATTTCTCAGGCTATCTAAACCTCTTGGTTGAGATACTTAGAGTTTCCTCATACATGACCAAACATATAAATCTTGCCCAAGAGGTGTGACTGAAGTCTATCCTTAGAGACTTAGTCTTAAATTTTGTATGAGAGTTTGATAGATGTCCCACTAGAGAGGTCAAACGTCTGTCCTAAGGGACTTATAGTCTCATAATCCATGCTCCATATAACTCAGCTTGAGAGACTTATTGTCTCATCAACTGAGTATAACATAATCTCTCCTAAGAATGCAAAGCCTAATCTGTCTTACCCTAACTTTGACCTAAGATACCACCTCCATTTTTATCATTGCATAATATCAAGGTCACAAGTTGTGGTCAACTCCTAACCCTCTCACTATTGGGATTGCCTATGCAAAGATCATCAAACACCTTTTTGTTCATTTTTATGCATCACTAAGCTCATGAAAATGCAAAGATATGCCTTGTTTGTTTCTTTCTTTCACAAGTTAGATGTGTTGAATCAAGGAGGTCAAGTGGTTGATTAATAAGAATTTTGCGAGTTCCCTCAATACCTCAAGCTCTACATTCATTTAAGTTGCTCAAGGGATTCCCCTTCATTAATAATCAAGCTACAAAGTTCATCGGGCTTCTTCAAGGATTTCCTCAAGGTATTTGTCTCAATTTCGTTTGTTATCAAGTTAAGATGTCTTTGAGGATTGAATTACACAAGTGTTGAGCTATGATACAAAGATGGTGTTGTGGACTTACATTGTGATCAAAACCATTGATAACATTTGTTGCTTATCATGCAAGTTTGGTATGGATTAGAAGATTGAATTGAAGTTAAGGTTTCTTTAATAGGTGAAGTTGGATTTGGATTCATCAATACTTTGAAATTAAAAATTGTGAAAAGGATTCATGTGGATTTCTTTCAACACAAGTCAATTTGGATTAGAGATTGAGTTAGGGAGAATGCAATATGATTAGATTTTTAAGTTAAAGTAAAGGATTCCATGGATTAAAAATTGGTTCAATTCATCAATGTTGTTAGGTTCACAAGTTCAGATCATATTATTCAAGGTTCATACAAGGTTCATTCATTTGAAGATTCAAAGGAGCTTAGAATTTCAATTCCAATTTGGAAGAGAAGAATGTTTTGAATATTTGGGAATTTATCATTCAAAGATTTAAAAGATTACAAGATCATGTCACATAGTTCCAAGTGTATTCCAAGGTTACATCTCCATCTATGTTGCATTCAAAAAAATACATTACACAAATACATGAAAAGTTCTAAGCTTATGCTAAAATCATCATGTTTCAAATTCCATCAATTCTTACCACCACTTTGCTGCCCAAAACATGCTAAAGAATCTGTCCACAATAGCTCCAAAACTTGTTGTCCCAAACCAGTCTATGTTGCTACCAACCCTGCTATCATGCTGCTGCCCACTGCATAATCAGTCCAAAAACTACTCCCAAACCTGTCCAAAATCTGCACCAAAAAGCCAAAGATTTCACAAGAATGGTTAAGACACTAACCTGCCTCAAAAAGTGATAAAACAGGGCACAAAAATAGTTCAAATACTATCCAAATTTTCCCCCAAACTTGCATTTGAGACTTTATAAAAACCAATCACAATGCAGAAGAAAAACATACAAAAAATCACTCTTGAAACCCTCAAACATCCATATGCAATAAACACAAAATCTTCTATCAAAATGCAATCTCCAACTTCTATTCAATACAAAAATCCACCCTTTAAACACACCAATAATAACCTCCAAACTCATGCATAATTTGGAGGAAAAAAAACTGCTTCCGCCTTTCATCTTCCTTGCACATAACATAACAACAAAGACACGATAAACACCAAAAATGTAGAATCAAAAGTCGAGGCAGAAGAAGGCGAGGGAAGAAGAGTTTTCAAACTTATTTGAATATCTTCGAACTTTGCTGGAACCATTAATCACCATACTAGCTCTGAGTTGTAAGTTTTCTCACATTTTAAGTATTCTTGATACACTTGTATTAGTCTCTTTGTGCTAATCGATAATCCTATAATTGTTGCTCGAATGAATGTTTCTTTGATCCTCACTTGAGTATGGGATTTTTTTGTTGATGATTTTTTATGTGTTATGTAATCTGGGTTGTTGATAAGAACGAAATAGTGAGCAGATGGATTCATGAGGCAAGCGTGAGTTGAGCGAAAAACTTGATCATGAGAGTTTGACGGAGTGTAATCAAGAGAATATGAGGTCGAGGTCGTGTTTACATAGGGAGTTTTAGAAGTTTGAAGCATGGTAACAGAAGAGGAAGTTGAGGTCACGTTTACAGAAAAACCGTGTTTTTGTGCAAAAATTTCATTTAAAAATCGTGGAAACAAAGAAATCCAATTTTTATATGTTGCAATTGGTATTATGGTTATCATCACCCGATCATTCTTCTGGCGAAAGAGGTTGGACTTGGTTCTGACACGACCTAGTTCATGTAAGCCCAATGTTCTTTTTTTACTTTACTATTAGTTCTAGTTTTTTTTAATTATTTTGAACCCGGGCCTACTGCTCTTTATTCATTTCCAAAGCCCATTCATCCGAATTTACTGCTATACACCCCCCATTTATGCTCATCTTTGGCCCATTAGTTTTTTTATTTTTTATTTTTATTTTTCCATCTATTTGATAATACAAAATTAACAAAAAAAAATAGTTTTCTTAATTAAATTAGAGATTAGAGTTTAGTCATTTCTTTAAAATACCTTCAAAATCACAAAAAAATCTATTTGTTTTATTTTATTTCCTTAACTTTTTTTCTCAAAACAAAAAATATATATTAGATTATGATTTTATTTTGTTTTAGTTTCTAACATGAAAAAATAACCAAAAAAATATTTTATTTTGATTATTTGTTTGATTATTCTTGCTTTTCTCTTGAAACCATGAGTCGTGTTTTTTTGTTTGATTATTTGATTATTCTTGATGCCATGAAATTGATGAAACATTGTCACGCTTGTGTATGGCTTTGGTTATTGATCATTCCTTGCCATATGTTTAATGAATGCCATTTTTTGTGTGATGTTTGTGATTAAATCCAAGGGAAAGGAATGTCTCATTGACTTTATGTCATTGAGTGTGTCTCTTATGTAATTGTGTGGTTCCTTTGTCTATCTTTAATTTTGTTAATCTTAAGTTAGATATCATAAAACCCTAAACTTTCAAACTTTCACCCCTTTTAACAAAAACTTTGACATTAGGTAGTTTCATTTTCAAACTTTATTTTCTTTAATGAATGTTTTAAAAACACTTAAGCATATCAAATAATTCAAAAAATCTTTAAAAAAACATGTCTTTCCTCATCCCTCTACTCTTTTAGAAAACAATCAATTTTAGCTAAATACTCAAATATTTCAAAAAGTGAAAGTCGCCACCACATTTTATTCTTTCTAAAGGAAATGGGAAAAGATCGAATAAAACTCAAAATAAAATAGAGATCAAGGTACGGGGGTCAGTTATGCAAATGAAAGATATTAGTACTCTAAACATATGTTGTACCTGACGAGATTCAGTATATTTGTTCTAATCAAAGGGTGTGTTATCTAAAGATTTAGACTTACTAAAGTTAATACATGAATGCATTGTTAAAGAACAAAAATAAAAGCTTTTATTAACGTGCTCTCCTCGGTTTTGCAACCTCGTGCCTACGTATCCCCGTCGTTCAATAGGGAATCAAAGTATCATAGTTCTAATAAAAAATTTTGGTTTGTTGTGTATATTTTAATGAACGATGCTAAATTTCACATTCCACTACTGCTCGACCTTTGGTGACTCACGCATTTATTGTATAAAGGAATTAACTTGTTCTTACTTGAAAAGGTTTTCAAAATAAAAGAACCAAAGGTAAAAAGGTTTGAATTTGTTGAGTATTTTTATTGGGATAATAGTAAATGGACCCCAATGCAGGGGAACTTACTATTTCTCTATTTATTTTCAAAAGATTTTGTGATTTGAACCACATTAAAGACTATGATTGAAAGGAAGCACAAGGTTAGGAATGCACCTCCTCATAACTCTCTCAATACTTAAAGCTCATGACATATGGTTCACCTATTTGTTGTTTTAAGTGTTTTTGATAAAGAAAAATAAGTTTTAATCTTAGAGATGCAAATGAAATAGGGAAAGAGAAAAAAGTCTAAGGAAAACTCAAGTCCTATTGTTGTCATGCAATATGGTCCTAAATTTAAGATATCAAAGGGAAAACTAACTAAGACTTATCATGCATCATAAACCTAAGGTTAAGGATTAAGGGAGCTTCTACCTAATGTTATCATTGCTTGGGTTAGAACATAGGGTCTAATAAATTTACACATTGAGAAAGATGGAATCAAACTCCTAAGGGAACATGTTATCATAAGCAAATGACAAAAAAACATAAACATCAAGAGAAATGGCACAAGAGCCAACCAAACAACTAAATGTGAAAAGATCAAACATCAACCACAAGTTGCAAGAAAATAAAGCCTAAACTCTAAGCATGCTCCATGTCATCAACTAATGAGAAAATATGTGTCAAATTAAAGACTCAAACACACACTACAATCCATAAGGGTCATGCTCAAAAGATTTCAAGATTAGAGGTTCTTAGACCTAGACAAAAGCAAACAAATATTGCACAAGCAAACAAGGCCTTATGCATCAAGCAAACATCACAACTTAGCACACAAAGGCCATATGAATCAATTAATATAAAGAATTAAACAAGTCAGCAAGCATATCTCAAATAGTTTACACAAACATGTCCTAAAGATGGGAGAAAGACCACATAAGAATTAGGTCAAAAGACCAACCAAACATCAAAACTAGTTTCTAAGAACTAAACCAAAAATGAATGAAGCATTAAGGTTCAAACATTGAAACAATATAAGAAAAAGATTAGGAAAGAAGTTAACTCAAAACATGTCTCATGATTACAAGAAGCTCATACAAACATCACATTCAAACAATTTTCAAGCAACTAAGCAATTTCAACAACCAATGCCATCCGCAAGAGGGAATCACCCAGTCATGGTAAACAAATGAGCAAAGGATCATGTAATTGAGAATTAAAACATTACAATTCAGAAGCATACATCAAAGTATGCATCATCCATTATGGTTCATAAACATCAAGCGTCACGCACAAGGGTAGGTCATACAAACCACAATCAAAACCTAGCACGCACAAGGGTAGGTCATACAAACCACAATCAAAACCTAGCACGTCACTAAATGAATCATCATCATCATGCTTAGACAAAAGATCAAATGAAACATGGAAATAAGGTAATAAGACCAAAAAAATCAGAAGTAAAGACATATTTATATCCTCATACAAAGCTCTCAAGCATCAAGGTTTAATCGTACAAGTCATCTTCAAAACTTAGGCTACAAGATAAGCATGCATTAATTCAAAGAACCATCAACATGTATCATCTATGTAAAGCATTTGAAGGATCAATTGAACATGAAAGAAATGACTCTAAGTCATGGAAAGTTACTCAAGAATAAGTGGGAATCAAAACCCTAATTGTTGCATAAGTGCATCCCCTAATCACTCAATCAAAACAAGCAATCATCATCACATTTAATCATGCATCAAGATTTCAAAATAAACAATTAGGAGACCTCAAAAATAAGTTAAATAGAATCAAGAT
This sequence comes from Vicia faba, assembly GCA_948472305.1. NCBI lineage: Eukaryota > Viridiplantae > Streptophyta > Magnoliopsida > Fabales > Fabaceae > Vicia > Vicia faba. Next base: position 362,774,204 of record OX451738.1, read on the forward strand.
ATCATGAAGTTAGCCACCAAGAAAATGTCCTAATATGCCTAAAAGAGTGCTCAAAAGGCTAATATAAACCATCAAACATCAACAACATTTCATCAAAGCATCATGCTTTAGAAGCTCATTGGAAAGAAGTTAAACATGTATCAATTAATTACAATTGGACCTAAAAAGATCACTCAAACCCTAAGCATATATGTGCCTAATCATGTCCTAAAAATTGGCTCAAGATCATGCTCAAAAGTCATCAAACACAAAGTTCAAACAAAAGCATCCACGCCTAAAACACCTTTCATGATTAATTCAAATTAAAATATAAAAATAAAACGCAAAATTAAAATAAAGATAACCTAAAAATTATCAAGACATTAAAGTGTGAGAAAAATATTTTTGTGGATTTTTTATATTGAAGGAACATCAAAAATAAAATCAAAATTAAAAAAGTAAATAAAATAGTCAAAGGAAAAGTGAGGGTGTGAAACCAAAACTGTCATATGTCACTAAATCATGCTATACGCCACATTTGGGCCAAGAAAAGGGGGGTGGGGGGGGGGGGGGGGGACTATTTCTCCTGGTCCACTTGATACAAACCAAAAAAAACAATTGTTATTTTTTCATTATTCCAATTAAAATTATTATTGTGTTATGTAACAAAATAAAAACATGTCAACCATATATCAATTGGTCAAGTGAGAAATTAAATGAGCTAAAAGACAAAATAACTAACAACCAATCACATTTCATCTTCCCCATGCACACACGCGGTGAAATCCTCAAAGCCTTAACCACCATGAGTTCAACATTCCGGCGCCGACCACCACTTGAGGTGGCCATGGCTGCCGGAGAAACTTGGGGGAGGGACCAATCCCACTCATTTTTTCTTCATAGAACTCGAATATGGCCTCAGTTTCCTCACACAAACACTGTATCATTACAAAAGATGCACAACAAAGTAACTTAAACAAATTGCAACTTCTCAGAATTATATCAAAACAAGCACTAACCACCGCCTACACATTTGTAGGGATTCAGATGCACAAGAATGAGCTTAAAACATGATAGCTAGCATGATGAATATTTGAAAATGATTTGGTGAATTACCTTACGGAATATGTCCGTAGCACCTTAGATCAATGCACAAATGGAGAGAAAACTCAAATAAAGCTTCAAGGATCTTCAATGAAATTGAAGGAAGTAAGATAATGGAAGAACATTGAAGGAGGAGAGTATTTCGAAAATGGAGTTTCTTCAAAGAGAACAAAAAGAACTTTCAGATCTGGTCCATTGCTTAATGAATCATGGGTGGTGTTTAAAAGATGAATAGGGACTTATATAATGGTTTTGAGTCAAGTTAGGAGCTTAATCCAGTTGAGTTTGTTGAATCAAGAGATAACGGAGAGAGTGAGATCACTTTTTTTTATGTAGTGTGAAGTTTATGGTGTGGTCATACTGTTCATGTTATCTTGATGAAAAAATAGAGAGTGAGTTGTGTAGCAATGTGGCCCGGATTCCCTTTGGTTGTTGTTAATTTTTGGTAAATAATGTAGTTAAGAGAGGAGCAAGTTTGTTGGTGAGGATGAGAGAGTGAGGCGAGGTCACAACTTTTTTTCTCTTATCACCAAGTTGTTATTATTCTCCTCTCCCATTTTTCCAGTGAAAAAGCATCATGAAATAGGTGTAAATGAGTGTGTAGAGGGTGAAGGGAAATCGTGAGCTGACAATAATCAATACTTAGTGCACAATTTTCCCCCAAAAAAGCCTGTCATACTTTTGGTTCATTTTCACTATAATGAATGCATATAAGAGATGGTTTGGCTAAATGGAGTAAAAGGTGATGATGTGGTGTGTAGCTTTTTGGTACTACAACTTTAGTTCTCAAAAAATACACAAAAATACTTCATGATGTGAAATTATGGTCAAGTGATGACCTTGGACTCGTAGCCATGCAACCTTCTTCAAGCTTTCGAATCTTGCATATCAGGCTTCCAAATGATGAGGTTTTGGGCTCAATGGAAATAGGTAATACTATAGAATGTTTCTTATGTTGGCATCAAGTTGAGAAAGTGGCTGGAACATCCTTTAAAACAGTCATGAAGTTGTGATGTCAAAGTTGACTAAAGCATTGGAAATTTCTCTAAGTGTGGTGCCAAGCTACCAATTTCATATTCATGATTTCTTGAGCTTTTAAATATCTCATTAATGGACCAAATAAGGTGTTCTTGGTGTCAGATAAAAGATTGTGAGAAGAACAACAACTTTTATGTTGAATGCCAAGTGAGATATAGCTTGAATTACCAAGAGAGAGAATTTCCTTGGAAGTCATGCAAATGATCTTGATCAAAAGTCTCAATATTTCACTAAGTATGGAAGCTTCAAAAATGAATGAGAACACCACTTAAATGCCTCATAACTTTCATCCATGGACTTTTTAGGAAATCACTCACTAGGGCATAGTTATTGTAAGAAAATTTCTCTTCAATTTGAGCATTAGTTTGAGAATTTCTGATCAAAATGGAATGAGTTATGATCATTTAAAAATGGCCAAATAAACACAATTTTCCACACTTAGAATAATTTTTAATATCTTCAAGATAACTTCTTTTGCAAGTAAGCTCAAATTTCACAATTTATCTTGATTATTCTCACCAAATGATCACATTTTCCTATCATTTGGACCTTGAACTAGCTTTTGACCAACAAATCTCTTTGGTAAACTTTTAACTATTTGACTTTTCTGTTGACTTTTGCTCATATGCAATTTAATCCGCATTCTTTCCAATACAATTGAGTCTTATGACGAGTTGTGATGATCAATAAGCTACACATAGATGTCTTGAGATGTATTATGAAGCAAAAAATCATGTGTTGTTCAAAAAGTCAGTCACAATTGACTTTGACCAAAACCGAAACTCAGAGCCAAAATTTAGGAGATTGAGAATAATCCTCCAAACCCTAATTACTTTGATGAATCTTAAGGAACCCTTGAACAATAAGATCTTGTGCATTAAGAGGAAACTCATAATTATGAGATCTTCATCCTCTATCTCTTGAATAACAATTTTCTTTTTGAATGATACACACTTCACTATCAAAATCCTTGATCCCACACAATTGAATTAATGACATACATGCTTGTGTGTGAGAACGAGGCATAAAATCATTAGGGTAAAAACTATAAGAGGGCAAAAAGTTAGGATATAATAGCTTCCCCTATTTAAGTGTCTTCTATCCACAAATATCAAGGTTAAAATCTTCATCTCGACGTGATTGAAGATACTTAAATACCAAATAAACCAGTTTTTGGCCCTAAGATGCCAAACAATGCTTATGATCATGAATGAAAAAGAAAGATTCCACATGGGAAACAAGACGCTAATGGGAATAACAAAAGAATGTAGATAAAGCTACGACACAAAACAGATTAAGAAAGAGGGTTCAACCAGGAAGATAACTCATTGGGGAACAACATGATTATGGGGATAACTATGAACGGGGAAAACCAAAATCACAGTTAAAGAATCAAAAAGCAAAGTAAGATTTCAATAGGAAAATACTTAACAATGGAAACATATAGCCAAAAGGAAGTAATCTTTAAGAAAGGATTATCGACTCGACCATGGAAAGAAGCTTACCTCTTTTGGAGAAAGAAAACTTAGCTCCGCTGGAGAAAAGAGAACTCAACTCTACTGGAGAAAAGTCCAAAGAAGAGAAAGAGGAAACAAGATAACATCATCTTAATAAATGAGGGTAATACCAACTCACAAATGATTGTAAATTACCAACTCAAGGTTGAAGATAGAAGAGAAAGAATAATACCGACTCACAGATAAAAGTAAGCTACCAACTCATGGTTGAAGGCGGAAGAGGAAGAATAATATCGACTCATACATGAAAGTAAGCTACCAAATCACGGTTGAAGGTAAAAGATCAAGAATAATACCATCTCACAGATGACGATAAGCTACCAACTCACGAATGAAGGTAGAAAAAGTATAAGATACCGACTCACAGATGACGGTAAGTGTGATACGGTAGGAGAACTGACTAGGGTTTTGCGTTTGTTTTTGCAAATGTTTCGGTTGAGCAAGAGTCGCCACCGACTTTTTATTTTATCCTAAGGAAAGGTTAAAAAGCACAGCAAAAACCTTTGATATGTTTTCTTGGGTTCGGGGAGTAGATTATAGAAAGGGAAGGTATTAGCACCCTTTCTATCCATGGTTATCCATGGGCTCTTAGTTACTTGCTTAGATCAACTTGCCTTGATTTTCAATTGTTTGAAATGGTGCTTTGTGTGTGGCTTTGAAAATGTTTTGAAAAAGATGCATTGTCTAGGCAACCCTTGTAACAATTCTTTACTCGAATGTTTTATAAAAGGTGTTTGTCTTTTTGAAAAGATGTTTCAAGGTTTTTTGAAAGTTGTTTTGAAAGTGTAGTGATGTGTGGTTTGAAAAATAGGCAAGTGTTTTTATTTTGCAAGTTGACAAGTACTCAAGAGCTATCTACCCTAAAGTTCTCAAAGATCTTTACTATGTTTTAACCCTTTTAACAATTTTGTTCCACCATTGCATTTGGTGGACAATCTTGTGTTAGGATGTTAACGGGACGGGCGCGGGTCATCGTTTAGACCATGATTGCAATGGTGCCAAGTATCTTTGGGCAATTTTTCCTTTAAGGGACTTGATCATTTTTAGGCAACTTTCGAAAGCGTCATCGAGGGACTATGATCATTGGATTGTTTTGTTTTTGCCCAAAGATACCTAACATGCAATATGGCCCATTATTGAAGGCAACAAGTGGAATACCCTAGGGGTGCAAGTGTGATTAGTGTTGTCCATTTTCATGCTTGTTTATCTTGAATTTAGGTCAAACTATTTTTGTTAATTGATTTGCATACAAACCCTAATTCTAACATGGCATATTTAGAAAACTTTAAAGTGCAAAAAATAAAGTTCCTAAGTTATTACAACACAATATGGGAAGGGGGGTACAAATGTTCAAATGGGGATATTTTAGCAAGAAATTAAACCTAAACTATTACATCCAAATTGAATTATACAAATTATTTAATATACAACAATTAAATAAAAATATAATAAATATGCAAGATGCAAAAAATGTTTTGTATATGTATGAAAAAAGTATTTTTTTGAGTCAAATAAACAAAAATAAAATTAATCAATTTTTGGTATTTTCATGCATTTAGGTCAAAACCCTAATTTTATAAATAAAAGGTATTTATTATTTAATATGTGCAATATTTATTAATTATTTACAAAAAAATAAAAAAAGAAGTATATTTGTCAAAAAGGTATTTTTGATGTTAAATATTAATAAAGATAAAATATACATATTTTGTATTTTTTAACCTAAATATACTAATAAATATATATGTATTTGTATTATTTACTAAATATATTAAATATATACAAAAATAAAATATTTAATATTTACAAAAAAGTATATTTTATATAAAATGTTTTCAAGAGAGAAAATAAAATAAAAAATTAGAAATAAAATATGTTTGTATTACTTTTTAGTTATTTTAAATAATAGTATTTGTATATTATTTATGTACAAAACTAAAAGAAACAAAATAAATGTCAAAAAAATGCAAAAAAATGTGAGAAAAATAATTTTAATGTTTTTTCATGTTTAGACAAAAATATAAAAACAAAATCAAAAGAAAAAAATCAGAAATAATAAAGATATTTCAAAATGGGCCAGGGGGGTTCAAAAGTAAACATAGGGTGCAAATAAGAAAATGAAACAGGCCCAGCCCATGAAGACTTTGTCTTCAACCTCAGAACCTGTATGAACAATAACAACACGCGTTTTCTATCTCCAGATTCCTTGATCTTTTGCCAAATCTTGCAACATGAAACCTGTAGAGCTTGAAGCCACGATTCTAGACATATAAAGAAATCAATCTAACTCTCAGAAATGAGAGAGAATTTCTTCTCCCCCAATTCCTGACCTAGTTTTTGTTCCATGTTCAGACATCAAATTCTCATAGCACACATAACATAAATGAAAACTAATTATATGGGCATGTTCAGGGCCATGAATGTGACATAATTTCTTCACAAATCTAAACCTAACAATGCCTGGATAGAGAGATATGAGTTCATGAACTTACCTGTTCAGTTGGAATCGTATCTGGTGATGGAGGTGTTTTCAATGCAAGGTGATGATTGGTACAACTTCCTTGATGTCCAGGGATGCTATTCCAAGCTTTAGTTTGCTTGGAAACCAAGAGAATCGTGCTATGGTACTTCAACTGCAAAACAGAAAAATGAAAATGGTGATGTTAGCTAGGGATGTTACAGGTCGTGTTTATGGCTTGGAACAATTTCAAGGGATGATGTGGGATGTGTTTGAAGTGGTTTTGGCAAGAATGCACGAATGGATTGAGTTATGGAACTCAATCTGCAGCAGGTGCCCTGTTTTGGGCAGTTCTATGGTGTTTTGAGGTTTGATGAGGTTTGGAAGGTGTTTAGCTCGTGTTTCAGGTCAGGGTGATTGTTTAGAATGTGCTCAAGAAGTTTTTCTAAGCTTGTGGTTGCAGCAATGTGAGTTGGTAGTTGTTATGCAAGCTTTCTTCACACTTAAGCAAGAAAATGTCAAGTGGTTCTCTAGACTTGTACAGGCCCCTCAAGTATGCTGCACACTTGAGCCTTGATCAGTGTGATATCTACATGAATCTTGTGTCTAAAGATATGCATTGTACTTCTTGATTCACAAACTTGACATAAAGCCATACTTTACAAAAATGGATAAAGTGCTTTTTCTAATTAAGGCTTAATCTAACATGTAATGACCAAATGAATGAAATAACAACTTGGCACAAAGGATTGGCATTAAATTATGGAGTGTAGATGAGATAAAAGGCCTGTAATTGTAGCTTGCATATGCTGAGTTTGAAAATGCACAAGTTATGAACATGTAAATTGGTCATGAACAAAGTGAGTTTTTCCCATATTGCCAAATTCGATTCTCTCTAACCATGAGGTTGTTTGATGAGTTCTTGGACATTTTGGAAAGCTTGGAATGTGTACTAGAATCCATATTTATAATGCAAATTGAAATTACAAGTGGAAGCATGTGGAAAATTGCCATGAAATTGGGCAAAAATCCTGCCTAAAATAGGTCAAAATTTCTCTAAGTTAAGAATGGTTTGGTACCCTTGTTCCAAAAATTATAACTTGAGCTACAAGCTTCTTTTGAGGAAACTTTGTGAATCAAAGTTGTAGATTTTGAAATGGGCTACAACTTTCATGTTTTGACTTTTCCTTGAATCCAAATGCATCTTGATGAGAAAGTGGGACAAAGTTAAGAAAAAATTAGGGTTTTTCATAACTTAGAAAAATTCTAAGTTATGAAAAATCTTCATTTCAAACCCTAATTTGCAATTCTTGATTTCTTGATGAACAAGTTTCATGATTTGGCATGTTTTGATGAAAAATGAATCTTGACATTTGATTTTGACCAAAAAGTCAAAGTTTGACTTTTCAGTATACAGTCAAAATTGATCAATTGATTGGAAAATTCAACTGTCAATCTTGTGCATTTGGGATCTTTTGAACTTGTTGAGCATGTCAAGACAATTCCATTGGGTCCTTGAGTCCATATGTGAGCTTGGTTTGCCATTGGCTAGGTCAAACAGTCAAAAATTGCCTTTGTGCAGTCAAAACCCTAAAAAGGACCATTTTGCCCTTTTGGTGATCTGATCAAATTTCTTGTGGAATTGTGATCCAAACTTGATCAAATGGTCCATATGAGTTCATTATGTTGATGTGGATCAAAAACCATGAGGTTTGACTGTCAATTGACCACAGTTTACTTTTTCCCCAATACAGCTGATTTCTAGGTCAACTGTCCAATTGACTGGGCAAAGATTGGAATCAAGGCTTGAAACTTGATATGGATAAACTTGGGAGTCCAATATGAAGCATGACAGTCATCTTAGGCATTTTGGGTCAAAACATCTTTGTGCAAACACAAACCCTAATTTGGGTCAACAGTGCTAGGAGAAGTCTTGAGCAGAGGAAACCCTAACTGGATCTTGAGCTCCAAGGGCCTTGTGATGAGAAAATTTTGAGAAAATGGGAGAGAAAATTTTGGGGTACAACAGTAAGCTACCAACTCAGGAATGAAGGTATATTCTGCATTGATAATAACAAGTTTCCAAAAATTCTTGTATTCCACCTAGAACGGGTCTCAACTTCTTCTTTGATCAAGGTATCACTTGAAAAGGTTAATAAACTTCACATGACTTCTGGATTTTTCCGAGAACGGTAAAAGTTTCTTCTTTAATAAACCCCCCACGATCTTGGTCATAAGCTATAAACTGGTCTCAATTTCTTCTGATAATAAACCTCCCCACGATCTTGGTCATAAGCCATGAAATGGTCTCCATTTCTTATGATAATAAACCTCCCCACAATCCTGGTCATAAGCCACAAACTGGTCTATTTATTCTGATAATAAACCTCCCCATGAACCTGGCCATAAGCCATGAACTGGTCTTAGTTTCTTCTGATAAACCTCCCCACGAACCTGGTCATAAGCCACAATCTGGTCTCAGTTTCTTTTGATAAATCTCCCTACAAACCTGGTCATAAGCCACGAACTAGTCTCAGTTTCTTCTGATAAACCTCCCCATGAACCTGGTCATAAGCCACAAACTGGTCTCTGTTTCTTCTAACAAACCTTCCTACGAAACTGGTCATAAGCAAGGAATTGGTATCAATTTCTTCTTTAATCAAGTCTTCCATTTGAAAAGGGTAACAATAAAGCTCCTTAAAAGGTAACTATTTGTTATAAGGATCTCACAATGAACTATCTCTATGATATCGAAGAGACCAACCATCCATTGAAGCGAATAAGATTTCACAATGAACTGTCTCCATCACATCGACGAGACCAACCATTCATCGGAGTAGATAAAACCTCAACAAAGAACTATCTCAATCATATCGAAGAGATCAACCATCCATTGGAGTCAATAGAATTGATATATGGGAACAACTTCTCTGGGAATTAACAGACTACTCAAAAAGAGACTGCCATTTTCTAACCAAAAAGGGAATCCAGGGACATGCAAGCTTCTCAAATAAAGAGACCACCACATGTTGTTGGGAACAATGAATTAGCTGAATCACATCAGGATTCTTAAATAAAGGAAAGCCACTAAACAATGTTGAAATTGATTTCACAAAAAGCTTCCCTGTTAGGGATAAATCAGAGAGACGACAACTTGATGTGAATGTAAGGAATGCTTAAGGTAAGCAAACTTCTGCCGAGGTTACCATAATAACACTACTGGGTAAATAAAGTTTTTCATCTTCTGATGGGGAAATCATACACATATTTAAGTTGAGGAGTACAGAACCCTCAAAGGTGCAAAAATAAATGCACCCTCAATCTAGGTTTCACATCCTAGAGAGATTAAAACAAAATTGTTGTTGGGGACCAAAGTTCAAACCAGGAACAAACTGGAGTGAAACAGTCAACAAAGACTCTACCCAATGAGGAATGAACTCAAATGGGGATTAGTTCCATCCAGATAATGAACTGGGAAGGAAGGATGAAGCAAAATTCTTCCACGAGGAATAAACCCAATGGGGAAATAGAAATGACATACACTTTATTCTTAAGGTTGACATCCTATTGGAGAGAGGATATACACTTTGTAAGGAGAGTGAAATATTAGAAAACATCAAGAAATACAAATGAGCATGAATTCTCATTCAACTATGCGCGATGTATGAATGAATGAATGAATGAATGAATGAATGAGTGTATGTCATGTACATACTGATAAAACAAACAACCACTCAACTTAGAGGAAAAATCAACAACAGAGGCTCATCCAGGGATACACCATGAAACTTTTCCAAAACCAGGAGTCACAGTTGCACAAACTCCGTTGAGGGAAAATGTAAAACTAGGGATTATTAAAGAAAATTCCCTAGGGATAACAACCTTGAGGGAAATATAATCGTGGACTTGCATAGCAGCGGGGAACTAAGAAGTTAACATTGCAATAAGAATTCAAAATTGTAGGGTATTTTAAATCAAACTCAACATAAGGTGAGAGAAAACCCAACTGTTGACTACTTTCTCAACACTTCTTAGAAAGGCTGCTGCTCTATACTTGTTGCTTGGGGAGCAAGAAAAAGTAACATTGTCATAACATGAAAGGTAAAACGCTGCAGGGGGAATCTTCATCAAGTATTAACATGAAGGGAGAAAGAATCTAACCACTGATCAAAATCTTCACAACCTTACAGTCTATGTTTGATCACAACCTGGATAGGAAAAAGAATCACACTTAGTTGGAGAAATCTGAATCAAGACATAGCTGGTGAACATTGGATGACAAACCCAACATCACATAGCAACTTGGAGGAAACCCACTATATGATTAACAATTCTAGGGGAAACCATGCACACATCTGCAAGGCTAGTCACAAGAACAACTCTTCTTTGGAGAAGATTCTTGGCCGGGGAAAAAACATAGTATCTATGTTGACAAAATTTTGAAATGGCCCTAGAAATAACTTTGCTGCCCCAAATTTATTGCGTTGATCAAGATAACCTTCACTACTTTCCCCATACTGCACGCATTTTAAGATAATCTACCCGATCAGCTAGTTTTTAGAGATTTGTCGAATCTCGACGTAACTTCTCCAGATTGACTGTGCATGTCAAGTTCTATGCTCAACAGCTCTTCTAGGCAACATGCCCCTTGATGACACTCAAATGTGAGCTTGTTTTATATCATGCAATTGTTTTACAAGAAAACAATATTTATTATAAGAATGATAATTCTAATGTAACAATTATGTAAGTCTTGAAGATTTTATTGAAAAGATGTCGCAAAACCTTGTGAACAAATCACTAGCTAGAATGCGACATTAATTTTTTTGTATGAAAGATGACAAAAACATATGATACCAACACAAATATTTATTGAAACTCATGGGAGTCATGAAGCGCTATCTTCTTGAAGTATGCTTTCGAAATAAATCCTGCTTCAATTAGGACTTTTGATGGTTGTAACGTGCCCTGGTTCACGGTTTTAATAAAAAAAAATTTTAGACTCAAAGTTTATTTGTTCCCACCCCATTCTCTGTGATGTTCTCCGGTCCTATGTTCAGTTAATTCAACATGATTGTTCATTTCTCATAAAGGATCTTATGATGGTTGAGGAACCAAAGAGGCTTTTGGAGTAGCAATCACCCTTTTTGTCTTTGTGTTTCCATTCACACACAATTGTTCTTCACTAAGGACTTTTGCTTGGTAGTCCTTTCTTTATAGTATTTTTTTCCTTTTGCTTTTATTTTTGTTTTTCCCTAACTTTTTCCTGGACTAATTCTTTTGAATTGATAGTCCATCGGAATGCCCTAATTTTTGTCTAAGTTACTTGACTTAGCGGGCTTCTTTCTTTTTCTTTTATTTTTTATTTGAGTAAATCGTGTCACATTGGCTTTGTCTTGACTTGTTGAAAGGATTGTGACTTCCTCGTTCCTTGATGGATGAGGGATAACCATTGTGGTTTCACATCTTCTGACCTCATGATATGTGAAGGATAACCATTGTGGTTAATCTTCGAAAGTGCCTTTTTTTTGAAATTTTAAATACAGTGTCAAATTAACTGAAGACTACCCTGCCCCAAGTTTAAAGTGAGGATTTTTTCGTATAAAAAAGAAACTTCTACTTCAAGGCTCAAAGGGGTTTAACAAGGGATTATCTTTCTTATATCTTTGTTGTTTGGGGATTTTAAACAATGCATGTACATCATCAACAAGATTTTATTCAAAAGCATACAGCCAGAGATTTTTGCATTTTTTCACTTCATCATCCTCCCTCCAATTTCTTCCTAAGAAAGAGAATTGGCAACAAGTTGGTATAATAATGAAAAAAAAGCAATTTAAAATTGAAAACAAATACAAGTGAAACTAATGGATTTCTTCAAGACAAACATGCTCATTGTATTAAGATAATAATTCAAATGCAAACAATTTCTTACATGCAAACAATGCATTGATAAAGAAGAAAGATTATAAATGAAAAAGCAATAAAATGCTAAAAATATGAGAAGGATCTCCATCTGGACTTGTGCTTAAGGAAACATCTTTCAAACTTTAGGGCTTCCAACAACATAGATTCACTCATGTTTTGGCAAAATATTTACTTGAACATTAGGACCGATGTCTTCAAATGACAAGATACCACCTCTTACCAGCTTATGTACCCCATCCTTCAAAGCGGGACAATGACCAAGGTCATGCCCAGGAGCACCCTGATGAAAAGCACAAAAGGCATCATCTTTATACCACCATGGAAGATTCTCAGGAATGACCGGTGGTTGCCGAGTTTGAACCAAATTTTGTTGCACCAAATTAGGATAAAGCTCTGTATACAACATCAAAATTGGATCAAATTGATTTCTCTTTGGCTTATGAGCTTAATGATCAAGAGTTGTAGAAGTAGGAGTAGCATGCTATTATGGATGATGATGATCGTTCTTTTTCGGGGTCTCCTCGACCCTTCTTGCGAAATAACATATGAATTATGCTCTTTCTTCTTGATTTCGTTGGTAGAAGCACTATCATTTGAAAAACGTCCCTCATAGAAAACTTCCTCTAAACGGATATCCATATTCATCTTTCCAAGGAAATCATTAGGTGCATTAACTATCAACCTCTCATGAAAGAATGATTTCAGAGTTTCTGTGAAGAACTTTTCCATCTCTTCTTCCTTCATATGAGGATTGACTTGGGCAATAATCAAAGCTTCAACCAAAATAGTTAGATGCTCCATACTGACCTTCAAAGTAGTTACCTCTTTGTGGAGTTCAAAGATCTCTTGCTTAATGTTTTCCATCTTCTCTTAGCACGAGTGTTGTACTGATGCGACAACTTGAGGGACGAAGACCAAAGGAAATGAATAAGACCCTCGGGAAACATATGAAATGCAAAATTAAGTGCAAAACGATGCATGACATGCAATGAAAATTCCATGTTCCAATGTTTCCAAGAACTTATAGGCTTTGATTTCTATTATTAAGTCATGGTGTCCTTCTTGACAATGTTCATTTTTGAGGCGGATTGACAACTGGAATCAAAAAAATGATACTTGGAAACGAAGGAACATATGTGCTAAAATGAAATTAACATGTTATGTATGAAAGCATGTGAAATCAAGGTTCCATCAAGACTGGATATCAGCTGCACTGTTTCTGAATATTATGAATGTAATAGGATCAAAGGTCTGGAACCAACTCAGAACACAAGAAAACTAAGTACCAAGAAGATCAACATATGTACATGTAAGAGTAATTCCCACCCTATCTCACATATAAATTATGACTTGGGTATGGTCAAAAGGTCCACAGATTCGTGAGTGTACATGGAAACATATAATCGTAACGGAGGTACGTATGACGATAGTCTCCCCAAATAAACCTCGTCTAAGCGTGGTACTTCATGATCACACTAGTAAGGCCTACACCCCATAGACGTCATGAACATCCATTCTAGTCCTATGTGTCCCTAAGTGTTTACAACTCTGGCCCGTGTATTAGGCCTTTTACCTCACAGTAACATCCCTCCCACCAAGAAAACACAAGATCCAAAATCCAGCACAACAATAATATCCAGCATATGAAAAGCAATAAAATGCAATGTGTGCACATGCATAAAGAAAATAAAGTAAGCAAGTAAAGCATAAATATAAACACCCAAAGAAAAAGAAAAAACAAAGCTAAGATTGGCCCATTTAGGAAAGTTTCCCCAATGAAGTCGCCAAATTTTCTGTAGCGGTGAAAAGTTGAAACTAAGCCATTGATTGACTTAACTCACAAAGTGAAAGGCACAATTGCATTGTATTATTTCCAAAGTAAATGGGAAAAGAGCGAATAAAACCTAAAATAAAATAAAGATCAAGGTACGACGATCGATTATGCAATAGGAAGGTATTAGTATTCTAAACATTTGTTGTACTCAACAAGATCCACTATGTCCATTCTAATAAAAGGGTGTATTATCTAAAGACTTAAACTTACTAAAGGGAATGCATGAATGAATTGTTAAAAAATAAAAAAGAATTTTTTTTATTAATGTGCTCGCCTTGGTTTTGCAATCTTGTGCCTACGTATCCCTGTCGTGCAATAGGCAATCAGAGTACCATAGTTCTTCTAAAAAACTTTGGTTTGTTTTGTATTTTTTTAATGAACAATGTTAAATATTGCATTCTACTGCAGCTCGACCTTTAGAGACTCACATATTTATTATAGAAAGGAATTAACATGTTCTTACTTGAAAAGGTTTTCAAAAGAAAAGGCCCGAAGGAAAAAAGGTTTGAATTGGTTGAGTATTTTTGTTGGGATAATAGCAAATGGAACCCAATGAAGGGGAACTTACTATTTCTCTGCTTATTTGCAAAAGAGTTTGTAATTTGAACCACATCAAAGACTAGGATTGAAAGGAAGCACAAGGTTAGGAATGCACCTCCTCATACCTCTCCCAATACTTAAGGCTCATGACATATGGTTCACTTCTTTGTTGTTAAGTGTTTTTGAGATTTTTTAATAAAGAAAAAGAAGATTTAACCTTAAAGATGCAAATGCAAAAGGGAAAGAGAAAAAAATCTAAGGTAAACTCAATTCCTATTGTTGTCATGCAATATGGTCCTAAAGTTAGGATATCAAATGGAAAACTAACTAAGAGCTATCATGCATCATGGACCTAAGGTTAAGGATTAAGGGAACTTCTACCTGATATTATCATTGCTTGGGCTATAACCTAGGGTCTAATGAATTAACACCTTGAGCAAGATGGAATCAAACTCCTAAGGGAACATGTTATCACAATTAAATGACAAAAAAAAACATAAACATCAAGCGAAATGGCACAATAGCCAACCAAACAACTAAATGTGAAAAGATCTAACATCAACCACAAGTTGCAAACAAATAAAGCCTAAATTATAAGCATGCTTCATGTAATCAATTGATTAGAAAAGATGTATCAAAGTAAATACTCAAACACACACTATAATCCCTAAGGGTCATTCTCGAAAGATTTCAAGAATAGAGGTTCTTAGACCTAGATAAAAGCAAACAAACATTGCATAAGTAAACAAGGCTTAAGGAATCAAGAAAACACCCCAACTTAGCACACAAAGGCCTTATGTGTCAAGTAATATAAAAACTTATACAAGTCAACAAACACACCTCAAATAGTTTACACAAATATGTCCCAAAGACGGGAGAAAGATCAAACAAGAATTAGGTCAAAAGACCAACCAAACATCAAAACTAGTCCCTAAGAACTAAACATCAAACACTACAACAATATAAGATATATCTTAGGAAATAAGTTAACTCAAAACATGTCTCATGAATGCAATAAGCTCATACAAACATCACATTCAAACAATGTTCAAGCAACTAAGCAATTTCAACAATCTATTTCATCCTCAAGAGGAATAACCCACTCATGGTAAACAAATGAGAAAAGAATCATGTAATTGAGAATTAAGAAATTACAAGTCATAAGCATACATAAAATTATTCATCATCCATTATGGTTCCCAAACATGAAGCATCACGCACAAGGGTAGGTCATAGAAACCACAATAAAAACCCAATTCATCAACTAAATGAATCATCATCGTCATGGTTAGACAAAAGATCAAATGAAACATGGAAATGAGGTACTAAGACAAACCAAATCAGAAGAATACACATATTTATCTCCTCATACAAAGTTCTTGAGAATCAAGGTTCAATCATACAAGTCATGTTCACAACTTAGGCTACAAGATAAGCATGAATTAATTCAAATCACCATCAACACATATCATCTATGTAAATCAATTGAAGGATCAATTGAACATGAAATGAATGACTCTAACTCATGGAAAGTGACTCAAGAAAAAGTGGGAATCAAAACCCTAATGGTTGCGCAAGTGCATCCCATAATCACTCAATCAAAATAAGCAATCATCATCACATTTAATCATGCATCAAGACCTCAAAATAAAAAAAATTGGAGGCAATTTTTTTTATAAATTGAATCAAGATATCATGAAGTCAGTCACCAAGCAAATGTCTTAATGTTCCTAAAAGAGTGCCGAAAAGGCTCATCAAAACACCATCAAACATCAACAACATTTCATCAAAGCATCATGCATTGTAAGCTCATTAAAAAGAAGTTAAACATGTATAGATTAATCACAATTGGACCTAAAAAGGTCACCAAAACCCTAAGCATATATGTGCCTAATCATTTCCAAAAAATTGGCTCAAGATCATGCTCAAAAGTCATCAAACACAAAGTTCAAACAAAAGCATCCACACCTAAAACACCTTTCATGATTAATTCAAATTAAAATATAAAAATAAAATGAAAAATTAAAATAAAGATAAACTAAAAATTCTCATAACATAAAAGTGTGAGAAAAATATTTTTATGGATTTTTTGTATTGAAGGAACATCAAAAATAAAATCAAAATTGAAAAAGTAAATAAAATAGTCAAAGGAAAAGTAGGGGTGTGAAACCAAAACTACCAGATATCACTAAATCATGCTATACGCCACATTTGGTCAAGAAAAAGAGGGTGTGATTATCATACAAGTTTAAGCCCATTTCGCCTGGTCCATTTGATACAAACAATAAAAAGACAAACCAATTGTTATTCTTTTTATTATTTCAAATAAAATTATTATTGTGTTATGTAACAAAATAAAAACATGTCAACCATATATCAATTCAAGTGAGAAATTAAATGAGCTAAAAGACAAAATAACTTACAACCAATTACATTACATCTTCCTCATGCACACACGCAACGACATCCTCAAAGCCCTAACCACTACGAGTTCAACATTTTGGTGCCGACCACCAATGGAGGTGGCCATGGCTGCCGAATAACCTTGAGGGAGGGACCAATCCCACTAGTTTTTTGTCATAGAACCCGAATGTGGCCTCAATTTCCTTACACAAACAGTGTATCATTACAAAAAAACAACAACGTAACCTTAACAAATTGCAACTTTTCAGAACTATATCAAAACAAGCACTAACCACTGCCTACACATTTGTAGGGATTCAGATTCACATGAATGAGCTTAAAACATGATAGCTAGAATGATGGAGAGTTGAAAATGATTTGGTGAAATTAACTTACGGAATATGTCCGTAGCACTTTGATTCAATGCACAAATAGAGAGAAAACTCAAATAAAGCTTCAAGGATCTCCAATGAAATTGAAGGAAGCAAGATGATGGAAGAGAGAGTTTAAAAGATGAATCGTGGGTGGTGTTTAAAAGATGAAGAAAGAGTTATATAGTGGTTTTGAGTCAGGTTAGGAGGTTACTCCAGTTTAGTTTGCTGAATCAAGAGATAAGGGATAGAGTGAGATCACCATTTTTTATGTAGTGTGAAGTTTATGGTGTGGCCATGAAATCTTCTTCAAGCTTTCGAATCTTGCACCTCAGGCTTCCAAATGATGAGGTCTTGGGATCAATAGAAAGAGGAAATATCATAGAACGCTTCTTATGTTGGCATCAAGTTGAGAAATTGGCTGGAACATCCTTTAAAACAGTCATGAAGTTGTGATGTCAATGCTGACTGAAGCATTGGAAATTTCTCTAAGTGTGGTGCCAAGCTAGAAATTTCATCTTCATGATTCCTTGAGCTTTTAGCTCTCTTATTAATGGACCAAATAAGGTGTTATTGGTGTCAATTGAATTATTGTGAGAAGAACAACAACTTTTATGTCGAATGCCAAGTGAGATATAGCTTGAATTACCAAGAGAATTGCCATGGAAGTCATGCAAATGATCTTGATCAAAAGTTTCAGAATTTCACAAAGTATGGAAGCTTAAAAAATGAATGAGAACACCACTTCAATGCCTCATAACTTCTTATCCATGGACTTTTTGGGAAATCACTCACTAGGAAAAAGTTGTTGTAAGAAACAATTTCTTCAATTTGAGCATTAGTTTGAGAATTTCTGATCAAAATGGAATGAGTTGTGATCCTTGCAAAATGAACAAATGAACACAATTTTTCACACTTAGAATAATTTTCAATATCTTCAAGATAACTTCTTTTGCAAGTAAGCTCAAATTTCACAATTTCTCTTGATTATTCTCACCCAATGATCACATTTTCTTATCATTTGGACTTTGAACTCACTTTTGACCAAAAAATCTCTTTGGTCAACCGTTGACTATTTGACTTTTATGTTGACTTTTGCTCAGATGCAATCCAATCCTCATTCTTTTCAATACAATTGAGTCTTCTGATGAATTGTGATGATAACTAAGCCATTTATAGATTCTTGAGATGTATTATGAACCAAAGAATCATTTGTTGTTCAAAAAGTCAGTCACAAATTGACTTTGAACAAAACCTTAACTCAGAGCCAAAAGTTAGGAGATTGAGAACAATCCTCCAAACCCTAATTCCTTTGATGAATCTTGAGGAACCCTTAAACAATAAGATCTTGTGCATTAAGATGAAACTCATGATGATGAGATCCTCATCTTCTATATCTTGAGTATCAATTTTCTTCATCTTTGAATGATACACACTTCATGATCAAAACCCTCGATCCCTCACAATTGAACTAATGATATACATGCATGTGTTTGAGAATGAAGCATAAACTTATTAGGATAAAAAATATAAGAGGGAAAAATTAGGGTATAACATGTATGAGCAAGTCAATCAATGGCTTGATCTTAATTTTTCACCGCTATAGAAATTGCGACTCTACTGGGGAAATATCCTAAGTGGGTTAAACCTAACTTGTTATATATGTTTTTGTTATTATTGTTTGCTTGTTTTATGTAATATTTTTTGGTTCTTTGGGTGTTGGTGATCTTTGCAAGGACAAGTCCTATACCCAGACTTAGTTACACTTAAGATTAAGATTGGTTGTATAGTCATGTTGGCTTACTTGGAGTGAGTCCTCACTAAGCCGACATGAGATTCCCCTTTCAGTAGAGGCCTTCTTGGGGTAATATTGTTGAACAAGTTAGTTGTGAAATAATTATTATTCTGAACCTGAGAGTCTGCGAAGCTGAAGACCATAGAACCCTTAACCTATCTTCGACTTTAAGGATATGGTTCCGTGACTATCCAGGAGTATTCCTAATTTAGTTGTTACACGATACTACACTCAGACGAGTTTCTCTTGAGAATATTATTGGACCACGAGTGAGTCGTGTAAGTCGGTAATATCTGAAAGATGGAATCATGAACCCGAGAACTTTTTAGAACCTTGTTCTATAGGTAAAATAAAATCCTAGTACATAACTTATGGGTAATTCTTACCATTGACTCCATGCTCGTGACGTCAAACCTTTGGACCTTGTTTGTGATCTTGATTGTGGTTGTTGCATAATCATGCATTCACGCATTCATAAACATCATGGCATACTTGTGACATACATGTTCATTTCATTTCCATGGAACCTTCTCTTTGATTCTCGTATCAAGCTCATTCCTCATAGATGGACACTAGAAAGAAGGATACCATCATCTATAATGTTCAAACGTCAGTTCAAGCTAAGGTCAAGAAATCTAGAGATGAAGCTCAGGAAGAAGATTTTTATAGCCTTCAGATTCAAGAAGAGATTGATCATCTGGAAAGCATTATCAACATAAGGGATGTACTCATCAAAGAGCTAATTGAGAGGCCAAAAATTAAAGCAACAAATGATCTCTTCAAAGAAACCCAGGAGTGGAATAATGAGAATCTAGGTTGGGGTACCCTTGCTAATTTAGAGTTTGGGAAACCACTACAACAAATAACGCATTTCATGATAGAGCTTTCACGTCATTTAGAAAAGCAACGAGGTATTAAGCCTAGGCGCGCCATGTTTTATATATTTTTTAATTTATAAAAATAACAACTTACCTCAATTTCTAATACATCCGACGGGTAAAACTAATATGGACGCGCTCCGATTCACAACTTTTGCAGTTTACATTTTATTTTGATTATAATTGTAAACTAAAACAATTAACCCTTCAGTTTTTCGATATAATCGAGGGATCAACTAATCATATTTCACTATAAAAGCAAAAAGATTTTACCCTAATCCTTACTTATTTGTAGCCGCCTCAAACTCGCAAGCATCATTCTTTGGGATGGATTGCAAGACAGAAAAAACCTTCAATGTTTCTATAGAATAAAACGTTTTTCCCTTGCAATCTATCTCACATAATGGTGTTGATGTTGTTGATGGTGTTGTTGTTGTTGCATTTTTTCTCATTAGATAGATTGCGAGTGCAGAAAAAACATTTTTAATTCAAGGATACATTGAAGGAATTTCCCTTCTCTTTTTAACAGATACACAATGAAGGGAGCTTAACTAATCGGATGATGGATATCAACAAAGATATTCATTCAAAAGAGCAAAGATTTATTTTAAACCATTTATTTTAATATTTTGTGTAAACAATGTAAATTAAAAAAAAAAACTTCTCACCTTAGTTTTTATAAAATACTAGGTGATAACTATAATCAGAAGATTTAATACCTAGGTTTTATGCTAACACTGAGGGGTAAAGTTATCATATTTTACTATAAATACCTTAGTTAAACAAATTTTACCCTAAATATAGCTATAATAACTGTCCATTTCCATGAAAACTTTTGATCTAGAATCTCTTAAGAATAAATCACTGAGATGGATTGCAAGTGCAGAAAATAAAATAAATTATTCGAAGTTGGATAAGTTATGAAGTGATTTTTGGATAGGCAACATAAAAGTATGCAAAAAATTTGGACTCCACCAAAGAGTTGTTATTGAAAATACTTTCTCCTTTCAATTTGTCTACTTGCCGATAGATTTCAAGTACGCTATCAAATTCCTTCTCTAGAACATTCAGTGTTCATACCCTTGTCTAAAAATAATGATGATTGATGATTGTGTGTTGTTTACTATTAATTTGCATAACTGGGAAAAATAAAGGATATGCTTTTATTAAATTCAATAAACCTAAATTAGAAGTGGATATTTGTTGTAATATCATGTGTAAACAATTTAACTTTAACATAAAAATAAAAACATCTTGCACCTCGGTCTCCCTAAAAACCGAGGAGATATTTGTCACTATCCTTAATCAAATCATCGTCGTTCATTTCATGACTATCAATGCTCAAGACACCACCATTAGTGATCCACATGAAACCTAGATTAACTTCCATTATAAAAGAATTCTGAATCTCAAAAACTGATAATGTAACATCATGAAGCGCTTGAAACTATCCTCCATTTTAAGATATGCAATATAATTTGTCATGAAGAGTTCTCTATGATGGATTGCAAGAGAAGAAAAATATATGGGTTTAAGGTTTGTGTACTTAAATATTTATTTGAGAAGAAAATTATTTATTTATCTAACCCTCTTTTTTATCTAACCCTTTTTTTGTTGATAACAGAGACAAATGCAAGGAAAAACATAGAAAATATATTGTTTTCCAGCAAATGACCTTCCTAGGAATATAAAGGATTTGAAGATCCAACATATAATCTTCATGGACAATTTAATTTTTATTTTGATATTATGTGTAAACAATATAACCAGTTTAATATTTTGGGTAAACATTGTATTTTGTAAACAAATTATTTTATTAATTTTCTATGTAAGCAATGTAACCAGTTTATATTTAAAAAAATACAAATACTTTACTCCTCGGTTTTATTAAAAACCCGAGATACATGAGTCGTTACTATTGTAAATAATAACAATGCAGCTGGTGGGGTTCAAACCCATGCGTAATTACAATACCATCCGTGTTTTAAGGTGCTAAGTCTATATTTTTTATGATGACCTTATTTACGTCACTATTGTAACCAAGGTAAAACGCATCTCACATCTGACGTTAAAAGGACTTTTGTAGTAGTGAACATCATGGGGTTTTGCTTTGTATTTTGATCACCATCTGGCCTGTTAATTGGGATCTCTTGGCTTTATATTTTGTACCTTTAGGCTATTGACTTTGTACTAAATTCATTTTTAACCTTTTGTTGTTAATTATCTCTCGCTTGAAACTTGATTCAAAAGTCAGGGTCCTTAGAGATGATTTATACATGCCATTTGCACATATACTAATGCATATATGTATAACAAGTGTCCAGTGGTTGAGCTCTTATTTTGATTTAGTTTTCCCTTCAGAATTACAAAAATGATTTCTCACCACAACCTGGTTTGGTTTTTCCCTTCTGGTTTGCATATCATGCATCATTCTGCATTTTTGTCTCGCTTTCGAGAGTCTTTCCAGGATCTTATTTCCTTTATCTTGGCATCACTAGTACAACACTCGTGCTAAGAGGAAGATGGAAAACACTAAGCAAGATATCCTTGAACTCCATAAAGAGGTAACTAATTTGAAAATTGATATGAAGCATCTAACTACTCTGGTTGAAGCCTTGGTTACCAGTAAAATCAATCCTCCCATGAAGGAAGGAAAGATGACAAAAGTCTTCCTAGAAATTCTGAACTCATTCTTTCATAAGAAGAATGGTAATTAATTCACCTGATGATTCCCTTGAAAATGTGAATATGGGAGTTCTTCTAGAAAAGGGTGTACGTGAAGGAAATTTGTTTAAAGATGGTGGTTCCGCCAGCGGCGTCAAAAAGAAAGAACAGAATTCCAATGCTATTTTGCGAGAAAGGCCAAAGATACCCTGAAGAACGAATGATCACCATCATCAATAATAACATGTTGTTTTTGTTATCCCTGTAATGAATACAACTTCCGCCGCTCCTAATTAGCAAGTTCCTTATCAGAGGAATAATCAATTTGATCCAATTCCAATGATACATACAAAGTTGTATCCTTATTTGTTACAAATGAATTTGGTTCAAACTCGAGCTCGCTTCCACGTGGATATAAGGCTGATGCCTTATATGATTTTCATCAGGGTGCTCCTGGGCACAATTTAGAGGGTTGCTTTGCTTTGAAAATTGAGGTTCAGAGGTTGGTCAGAATCAACATCTTATCATTTAAGAGATGTTGGTCCTAATGTTCAAGTAAATCTTTTGCCAACGTGTGAACGAATATTCGTTTGATTTTGCCCTGAATTTTGAAAGATGTTTCCTTCAGTACAAGTCTAGATTGAGAGAGTCTCCTCGGTATTTTTAGCATTTTACTGCTTTTTCATATGTAATATTCCTTATTTGTTAATGCATTTGTTTACACATGTAAGAACTTGTTATTTTGAATGATTAATTCAATAAGTATGTTTGTCTTGAAGAAATTCATTCGTTTTATTCATATTCTCTTTCAATTGTTTCTTTGCATTATGATACCAAATCTTTGGCCAACTCTCGCCTAAGCAGAAATTGGAGGGAGGATAATGATCTGAGAAACGCAAAATCTCTGGTTGTATGCTTTTGAATAGAATCATGTTAAGGATGTACATGTATTGTTTCAAATCACCAAACACCGGAGAAATAAGGAAGATAATCCCTTGTTAACCCTTTTGAGCCTTGAAGTAGGAGTTTCTTTTCTAAATTAAGTAACCCTTACATTTAATCCGGGCAGGGTAGTCTTCGGTAAATTTGACTAAGTGTTCAAATTTCAAAAGGAATGCACTTCTGAATATCGATTGCAATGGTTATCCTTCACCTATCATGAGGCCAAAAAGTGACACTATAATGGTTATCCCTCATCTATCAAGGAATGAGGTAGTCACAATCCTCTCAACAAGTTCGGATAACCCAATGTCGCATGATTTGTTCAATAAAAGAAGGCTGCTAAGTCAAGTGACTTAGGCAAATATTAGGGCATCACGCTGGACTATCAATTCAAAAGAATTAATCCAGGCAAAAGTTAGGGAAAATAAAATTAAAAAAATAATGAAGAGGAAAAGCAAAATATTACAAAAAAAGGATTGCAAAGAAAAGTCCTCAACAAAGAACAAATCCGTGTGACTACAAACACAAAGACAAAAAGGGTGACTGCTACTCCGAAAGCTGCTTTGGTTTCTTAACCATCACAAAGTCCTTCACGAGAGATGAATACTCATGTTGAATTAACTGAACATAAGACTGGAGAACGTCACAAAGAATGGGTGGAAACCAATAAACTTTGAGCCTTAAAATCTTTTTTCTGAAAACTGTGAACTAGGCCACATTATAACCCTCAAAAGTCTTAATTGAAGTAGGGTTTGTTTCAAAAGCCTACTTCAACGAGATAGTGTTTCCGTACTCCCATGAGTTATGCTAAATATTTGTGTTGGTATCTGTTGTACCCCAAAATTTGCCCTCCCATTTTCCTTCAAGATATTCTCATGAGATCCTCATTTGCTCAAGTTGGCTCAAGAATTGACCAGACAAATTCTCCTTCTAAGCAGTGGGTCCCGTTGTACCACAAAATTTTCCCTTTCATTTTTCAAGATATTTCCTACAAATATCTTCAATGACTCAAATGTGCACAAGCACCGACTAGATCAAATAATCTCCTCAGCACTAACGCCTCAAATTAGGGTTTAGGTTTGTACAACGGCAGTTAGATTTCTAATGTTTCGAATGACTTTCATGGATCATTATCGACCCTTAGGATTATTTTTGTCAAGATTCAAGTCTGGGATCACAAATTTCCAAGAAAGTCATTCAAATTACTAAAAGGGCAAAATGGGCAAAATTAGGGTTTTGACTGTAAACGACCGAACTTTGATTTTTGACCTAATACCTGGCTTATTGATTGGAAGCATGATCTCAAGAATCCGAGCGTGTCATTTTAAACTAGTTGCATATTTCAATTCATCTCTTGAGATCAGTGGATTGATAGACATAATTCGGTCAACTGGTGGGAAAAGTTAACTGTACGCTAAAAAGTCAAACTTTGACTTTTTGACCAAAGTTGAGTCCCAAAAATCATATTTCATCAAGACATCCAAAATATGAAATTTGATCATAAAAAATCAAGAAAGTCAAAAATCCAACTTTTGCAAGAGTTGGAAATTTTTCTAAGTTCATTGCTTCATGACATCTTGTCACTACAATTCAAAATAGTTCAAGATGTTACAAATAATTCAAGTTATTACAAAGTGGCATTTTTGCAAGTTTACAAATCCTAAACTTTGTATTGGTTTGGACTTTTTCCTTTGACTCAAAACCTTGCCACAATGCTTTATCTTTGATACAATTTGCATAAATTGCTCCACAAAGCAAACTTGTTTCATGCTGTAAACTATGTTGTCTAAGTTATTGCTGAAAAAAGTATGATATGATACTTCTATACATTGCCATAACACTCTAAAACCCTGCTCCATTGCTGTCCTACAAAAAAACTTGTGCTATCCTGCACCACAAACCTCTCACAAAAACCTGCATATGCTGTCCTATACAGTCCAAAATCTGTCCAAAAACCCAGTCCAAAACTGCTCTATGCAGTCTGCTCCAACCTGCGTCACAACAAGCCACAAAATTACACCAAAATGGAAAAATAAAATTGTGTGAAAAAGTATCAAAGCAGTAGGCAAAAATAGTTCAAAATAACTTATTTTGTTTCCCTCCTAAACATCAGTCAAGGAGCTACAAAAGGGACTGTTTCATAAGACATAGGGTGGATTTTTGGAGAGAAAAACAGAACTTTTGTTAAACTCTGCTCATTCATAAAACCCAGCTCATTCATAAAACTTAGTTCATCCATAAAACTCTAGTCATCTTCAACTCTGTTTTCACTCACAAAACAGAAAAATCTTCAACCCATTGTTGTACAACCTTGCAAACTTTCTCCTAAACCAACTACCCAAACACCTCATATACATCACATAGAGACTGTTCTGACATAAGAACAGTTTTTGTAACACCTTTATCATCACCTTCCAAGCATAAACGAAAAAAAAAATAGTACTTTTCACCTTTGACTGGGTTGGAGCGATTCTGGAGCTTTGTCACACAGAGCGAGGATTGGAGTAGCTCCAAAGAGGAGCTCGGTCATTCATCACTTTGCATCTGGAGATATCCATACATATTCCAAATTTTCGCTTCAAGAGGTATACTTTTTTTCCAAACTGTAATATCTTTTACCATACATCATTTTCTGTTTTGTGTTTAAAAGATATGTAAAAGATAAATAAATAAAAAAAGAACTCTCTGTCTTTTTGGGACATCGCCCGAAGTTGATCTCTGTCCGGCTCCATGTCGACGTTGTACTTATACTGGTGAACAAAAGCTTCACTAAGATCGTTGAAATTACGGATCCGAGTGCTGTCCAAACCCATATACCACTTTAGAGCGGTACCAGTCAAACTGTCTTGAAAATAGTGAATTAACAAGTCATGATCATCAAAATATGTAGACATCTTTCTCACGTACATAGTCAAATGACTCCGAGGACACGAATCACCTTTATACCTTTCAAAGTCCGGCACTTTGAATTTTGCTGGAATCTTTACATTCGGAACTAAACACAGGTCATGAGCATTCTTTCCAAACAAATCCTTCCCCTTTAACGCTCTGATCTCCCTCTGCATCTCTTGAAACTGGTCTTGAAATTCTTCCATTCTATCAAAAAGACCCAGACTTTCAGCAGGCTCGGCAGGATAAGTAGGTTCATTCATGTATGGCATAGAGTGAACCACAGGAGCGACAGTTGTCATCACTGGTTGAGGGAAGGGTGCCACAGACGGGATTACAGGCGGCATAGCAGTTGTCTCTGGTTGAGGAAAAGACATAGTAGGTTGAACCAAAGGCTGTACGACAGATTGATACCCTTCTGGAACAAAGTTATAAGGCATTCCCCACGGAAAACCTTTTGGCATCTGATGTTGAAGCGGAGAGTTGATTTGAGTCACAGATGTTGGGACAGTGACAATCTCAGAAACCACAGTAGTTGAAGTCTGAATCTCAGCAGCTGCAGTCGATGGCTGATTCTGAGCAGCCATCAAACTTTCCACTAGCGCAGTTAACTTTTCCATACCGACACGAAGGGTAGCGACCTCCTCACGAAGCTCGTGGTTTTCCTATTCCATATCTTCCATCTTCCTCTGACGATTGGCTCGGGTATCGTACCGATGAGACAGCTTGACAATCTATTGGAGTGGAAAAAGAAACAAGGATAAGACTCTAGAAAACATGTGAAGTGGAATGCTGGATGATGCATGATATGTGATGCAAATGATAATTCATTTTGATAGTTTTTCAAGGAACTTCAATAATTTTGCACACATCAATGGTAAAGGAATTTGAAACAACAAAAACTCATTTCATTAATCAAAAGCGGTAAATTACAACTTACAACTTTGGAACAACAAAATAATAAATTACAACTTTGGGACAACAACCCAATAATAAAAGCAGTAAACTACAACTTTGGAACATGAAGCCCATAATAAAGCAGTAAATTACAACTTTGGAACATGAAGCCCATAATAAAGCAGTAAATTACAACTTTGGAATATGAAGCCCTTTTACAGAGTTTTACAAAATGACATCAGCAAAAAATAAAACTAAGAACTAAAGATCATTCAGAATCAACAGATGAAGGACCAAATGCCAACTGTAACTGGAGCTTCCTGATCTTCTCTTTATAAAAGTCTTCCATCTCTTTCTTCTCAGCTACCCGTCGATCAATGATTTTCTTTTGTGGATTAGGAACGAGAGCAACGCTTACCGAACCTTCCTTCTTTCTCTTCCTTTCACTAGCATATTTTTTCAGTAAAGCATCCTTTTGACAAAGCTTCTCATCATGATCAATGAACCAGCCGTCTTGAATAAATAGCAAATCCTCCTTTTCCTTTAGTTGTCGAGCCAGGACCCGATTCTCATATTCAGACATATTATACTTTTCTTTCCAAGCATCTCTCTCGGACTTCATCCTAGCCAGATTTCCTTGGTATTCTCCCATATTCTCGATAGGGATATCAACAGATGATGATGCAACGGTAGGGAATAAAGGTTTCTCAGGCTTATAGGGCATCTTGAGAGCACAAGCCCTAGCACGGACCCATTGTAGGTAAGGCTCCAAAGAAACGACACCCCTATGTCCTAACATGTCTCTCCCTTTCCTATGGATGTGGCGCCAAGCTCCTTCGATCTCCCTCTTAGCTGCCTGGTGATCTGGTCCTTCTTGTAGAAAGAAACCACTCACATGGATGTTGTTTGGCTTGTCCCTCATCGGGTATCCAAACTGACGGCGCGCGAGAACAGGATTATAGTTAATTCCACCTTTCGTACCAAGAAGAGGCACGTTAGGAAAATCACCATAGCTATCGATGATCTTCACGTCATAGTAAGCTCGATTATACCAATCAATGTCGAAATGAGTGAGAGCCATAATTTTTGGCGCCCATCGCGGCTCCTTCTCGAGATCCCAGAAAACATCAGACCTAGGTAGATGAGAAACATACCACTGATACAGCAACTGTGCACAACAAATAATCATCCCTCCTTGATAAGAGCTTCGAAGATGGATGGAGTAGTAGGTATCTCCTAGCAGCGTAGGGACCGGATTTCCAATCAAGAAAATTCTGATGGCGTTGATATCCACAAACTTATCAACGTTAGGGAACAAGAATAGACCATAAGCGAGTAAAGCAAAGACGTCTTCAAAGGCAATAATATCTTTTATTTCAGCAAAATGACGAGCTTTCCTCAACAAAAACTGCGCAGACAAGCCTCGGATTCCCCCTTTTGTAGTCATATTCTCCTATATCTCTGACTTCTTCAAGTGGGTGATGGTCGCTATCTCGTGAGATTTGGGTTCCTCTTCTAAGCCAGAAAAAGGAACACAGTCGGTGATCGGCAAACCAAGTATGTAGGAGTACTCTTCTAAGGTGGGCATTAACTGGTAATCCGGAAAGGTGAAGCATCGGTACAAAGGATCGTAAAATTGGACCAACGTACCAAGGATGCCTTCTTTCATCTTGCGCTTCATGAGAGGTATAATGGACCCATACTTTTTCTGAAAATCCGTCAGGTTCTTGATCTTAGGAATTAAACTCTTCAGTTCTTCAATCTCGGGCTCCTTAAAACTAAAACTTCGAGTGTTTCTCCTTCCAAATTCCATAATAATAGTACCTGAGATGTCTGCAAAAATCATTCTTAAGTTCCTTGAAAAACAAGTTTTTACAAAAAATGTTGATGGATGTATGGATGAATGATAATGCAACAGTTACACACAAGTTCACAAATATGGGGTTCAAAGGTTCAACGTTTCGAGCATGGAGTCAAAGGTAAAGCCCACCCCAAGGTATGTACTACGATTTAATCACACCTGTAAGACAAGGTTCTAAGAGTTCCCAGAGTCTACATTCCTCCTTCGGATATTACCAAAGTCTTGATTACTCAATAATTAGCAATATTCTCAAGAGAAACTCATCCGAGCGTAGCATCGCGTGACAACTACTTCCGGATTACTCCGTTATAGTCTCCGCGCTACACCTAAAAGGCCAAGATGGGTTAGGGTTCTACGGTTCTTAGCTTCTCTGGCTCCCATGTCGAAAATAATAATGTCTTCCCGATTACTCGGTAAACAAATATTACGTTCAAAAGGGCCTTCCTCTGAGTGGGGGATTTCATGCCTCCTTCTTCGGGATTACTCCCTCAAAGTTAACATGACTATACCGCCCGTCCTATTCTTAAGTGTAACTTAATCCGGGTATAGGATTCGTCCTTTGAAAAAAACACAAACAACCTCAATATAAACATATAATCAAACAAAACAAATAATAATAAAACAGATAAAACAAACTAGGCTTAACCCACTTAGGGATGGACCAGCAAGAGGTCAATCTTTCCCCAGCAGAGTCGCCATTTCTGTAGCGATAAAAATGTAGCGGGGTAAATCGGAGATCGAACTATTAATTAATTCGTCTCACAAAAGCAAGAGTCGCCACCGCGCTTTATTATTTCCAAGGGAAAAGGGGAAAGAGCGAAATAAAACCCTAAAATATGCAATGTAAAATAATACTTTTAAAAGTAATGAAAATACAAGGCGTTTTTGAAAAGAGGTCTATGGTTCGGGGGTTGGTTATACAATGGGAAGGTATTAGCACCCAATGTATCTATAGTATTCTATAGGAACCTTTTGAAATATCTGTTTATTAAAATGTTTGTTTGATTAAAAATAAATTGTTTTGGCCGAAAATGGGTATGGACGAGTTTTTGAAGATACGAAGACCTAATGTCGAAGTTTTGACTTAAAAGGTGTGAGTTTTTGAAGAAATTGGATATTTGGGAAAATTATCCTATGTTTTTAATGAATGAGGGTATTCGCACGATGTTTTTTTGATGACATAAAGTCGACAAAAAATTAGACAATTCCCTTGGATTAAATCGAGCAAGTAAAATAAGATGAATCCACAAAGTATAAGCATTCAAAAATTCACAAGAAAAAAAATCTAATGAAACGGATTAATGACCAAAGGCATCGAGAAATTAAAATGACAAAGATATTTAAATAGAAGAAAAGGGAACTAATTATCTAAGTCAAAATTATAAGATTACTTACTAAAATAATTCTAAACTAATTTGTTATCTAAAGTTATAAAAATAATTCTAAAATTGCTACGCTAGATCTAAACTAAATTAAAATTTTAATATTAGAAAATTAGATCTAAACTAAATTAAATTCTAAAGTTACTAAATTAAATCTAAATCAAATAAAATTCTAAAATTACTATATTAAAAATAGAAATTCTAAAGTTATTAGGTAAAATTTAAATTATATGAAAATTCTAAAGTTAAATCATATCTTAAACTAATTGAACGTTCTAATAAATCTAAACTAAATAAACTAGCTTAAGAATACTTTAAGCATAAATTAAATTGATTATAAGAAAAAGGGGTGTAAAACTGAAGTATAAGGGGGTAAAGTAAGAATTCGTATGACTTAAAAATACAAAAGAAAACAGGAGGCCCATAATGCTAAAACAGGTTATATGAAGAGAAAATAAAAATAAATAAAACAACTACTGCTGGGCCGGACCGGGTTGACCCGGTTTTTAGGAAGAGACAAAGAAAAAAAAGGGAAACCCTAAACTAAAGAACAAAGGCGCCGCTGTTAGTGTTAATTGGGGATAGAGAAAATTCAGATTTAAACATCATTTCCAAAACTCTATTTTCCAGGTTACTGTAAAACAAAAAGTCGAAACCCTCTCTCTCTGAAATCACCTTCATTCTTCAACATTCATAGAAGAAAAATCTCGGCACTCTCCTCGCACTTCCTCATCGATTTTGATTTAGGGATGTCGATTGAAACTTTCTATGGCTTCGTCGATGATGGTGATTGAATGAATCATGGAAAGAAACGAAACACGGTGTTTTGGGAGTTAGGTGGTGTCTGAAGTGTTGGAAATCGTGGAAGAGAGGAATTTGTGGGATCTCGACAGTCACGGAAGAGAGGGAATACGATGGAATTTGTGTGTCGTTGAGATAAGCGAATGGAGGTTCGGGTAAGTAGCAGGTTGTGATGTTCGGAGGTGTTCGGTGAGGAACAATTTTTGCGGCACACATGGATGGCTGGAAATGGGAGTTCTGGTTTTGATTTTCTCTGTTTGGTTTCGGAAAAGGTGAGTATGGTTTTGAATTTGAAAATGGTGATTTGACATTGAGGATGGACGAGAGATGATCGGTCGTTGGTGTCGTGAAGGGAGGAAGACCTTATTGTGTTGCATAGAAAGTAAGTGAATTAGAGTTGATAGATATGTTTGGTTTATTTGAATGTGTTGTGGTTGATTTGGGTGATAACCCTTCAACAGTTATGTTTGGGTGTTAACAGTTCTCACTTGATCGATTTCACAAGTAACAGATGATGAAACTCACCCTCTTATGCAGAAGCAAAAAAATAAAGTTTAAACAAAATTCTTTTACAACTAGAATAACATAAATGAAAGAATAAACGAAAGAGGAAGTAGAGATTACTGACTTTAATCGTTCTTTGAGGTGAAGATAAACCAGGTAACCCTTTTCCTCCTTGATGCTCCAATCTTATTTTCTTCCTAAAGCCAAGGATATCCGTTTTTCCAGTGAAGTTTTTGTATTTCAAATCCTCTCCCTGTTCTCTCTATTCCCCGTCGTTGTATATTGACTCATAATGGATTTTTTTTAGGGGGAAATGGTGAGTCGTGGAGGTGCCACGGTAGAGCAAAGTGTCGCTGTAGTTTTTTTGTATGAAAATTTTGGAGGATACTGAAGGTTAAAGTTTGTTCTGTAGATGTAGGAAGTATAGTGTGATTTTTTGCTTAATTTTCTTCCCCTCCTCCCAGACTGATTCAATGCTCTAGCTTAATAGAAAAATTAATCTCAAAATATGATAAGTCTCACTCCTTCCTTTATTCTTGTTTTTGAAAAGTTGCCATTCTCATGTAAGATTCTTGGTCAGTTTTGGATGAAACTCTATTAGTGCTAAAACGGTCTTTTTTTTTCTTGGTATATTTTAGCTTAGCCATTTTTAGCAAGTTTTGGGCAGCAATGATAGGGACAATGCAGGTTTTCTTGGACAACTTTTTTTTTAGTTTTATGGACAGTTTTGCAGCATGGCTTGACAAGGATGTGGCATGGTTTTTCCTCACGAATTGCACTGGTTTGTGAGCTACTTTTGTTTGTTTATGGGCAACACGTGTCGAGGATAATGTAACAGTAACATTTTGAAATGAAGGTGGTGTTAATCGTGTGAACCTCTAGTAGTAGTTAAAAATTGCTATTTTTTATTATGACAAAAAGATAAAAGGCCCAACAATAATAATAACAATAAAGTAACAAAAAGAAAAAAAAATGTTAGTAAGACAATAATGACAAAAATCGATTATTAATGCAAAATGCAAAAATGATTGAAACAAAAAGCAACTGAAAAAAGTCAATTAATAATTAGAAATGAAAACTCAATTTCAAATCTAATTATTAATTAAATAAAAAATGCAATATGTAAAATGGTATGAACTATATTTTTGATATTTTTTGAATTAAGAATTGCGAATTTAAAATACTATAATGCTAATTATAAATATTTTTGTGATTTTTCTAATAATGCGTTTGTAAAAAAAATGACATGAACTAAAATACATATTTTTTTAGATTTTTTTAAATAATACAAAAATGATAAATACAAGACGAAAAAATGTGCGATATGCACGATTTGGTAAAGGTTGGACAAGACATGATCAAATTTCATTAAATTCATAAAGCGACTTCTAATGTTTTCATTTTTCGTGGCATTTCAAAAAATAATCAGCTCTTGACTTCTAAAGAAAAGTTATAGTTGTTGTCAAGGAGAATCATGTGTAAAAGAACCACTAAAAAAATGTCGAAATTCGAAGAAGTTATGAATTTTGAAATCTGACCCGAGAAAATGGCAAAAATGGGTCGAATCGCTTGTGAACGCTTGCTATGTAATGACACAGATGGGAGGTGGGATCTTAGGTCAAAAATTGGGGTATGACACATAAGAACAGTTTTTGTAACACCTTTATCATCACCTTCCAAGCATAAACGAAAAAAAAAATAGTACTTTTCACCTTTGACTGGGTTGGAGCGATTCTGGAGCTTTGTCACACAGAGCGAGGATTGGAGTAGCTCCAAAGAGGAGCTCGGTCATTCATCACTTTGCATCTGGAGATATCCATACATATTCCAAATTTTCGCTTCAAGAGGTATACTTTTTTTCTCCAAACTGTAATATCTTTTACCATACATCATTTTCTGTTTTGTGTTTAAAAGATATGTAAAAGATAAATAAATAAAAAAAGAAAACTCAGTAAAAAAGAGCCAAGACATTGGATGACACGGGTGCCCATGTCACACGACACGGTCTTGTCAACTCATATATTTGAAAAAATATAACAAAAATACAGGTCAGGGGCTGACACAGGTGCCCGTGTCATAGGACACGGCCCGTGTCAGACATACTGGAACTATACGTTAACAAAAATACAGGTCAGGGGCTGACACGGGTGCCCGTGTCACAGGACACGGCCCGTGTCAGCTTAGCTGGTATAGGAAAGTAAAAACGCACATGGACCATTATAGAGAGCTGGCATGGGTGCCCGTCTCATAGGACACGACCCGTGTCAGACCGGACAACATAAATTTTGATTTTCTTTTGACCTTTTCCTTTTATTTTCATTCAATTTGGTTGTAATACGTAAAATTAGGTTTTATTTGTTTTTATCTCCCCATTTGTGAACTTATACCCCATCCCTTAAAGTGATCTAATAGCGTAGAATTTATTTTCCGCATTTTTATTGCTTTCATAAATGCTAGTAATTAGGTTGTGTATGGAAAGATAAAATTAACAAGTAGACAATCCTAAATTCAAGACCAAAAGCATGCAATCAAACACACTATTCACACATGCACCTCTAGGGTAATCTCACTTTGTTGCCTCGGAAAATAGTCATCTCCCTCGAATATGGGCGTTTTAGCAAAGACCCTCGATAAAAGACCGTAGTCCCTCGATGTCCCTCGACGTTGCCTTTGATAAACGATCTAGTCCCTAAACGAATATTGCTAAAATGTCTCATAGGTTGCCTTGTATGACTATACAATTGACCCACACCCGTCCCTTTAAATCCAACGATAAGGCTTCTTATCAATCAATGATAAGATAACAACATCTAAAGGAGGATAAAAAGAACAAAGACCTTTTGAGTAGGTAGGATGCTCATAGTTGCTTGTTTTATCACAACTAAAAAACCAGTTTTACAGCAACACCTTCAATTGAAACATTTTCAAAAGTCAAAACTCTTTGTACGCATTCTTATAGAGACGAGAATCATTACAAAGGTGCTTTTCAAAATCACTTTCAAAAACATCTTCCACAATAAACACCTCTTTGAACTATTTTCAAAACCAACACTTTGTACGAATTCTTATAGAAACGAGAATCATTACAACAACGTTTTCAAAATATTTTCAAACTCACACCACAAAGCACACTTTCAAACAAAAGCAAGTGATTTAGCAAGCAACTAAGAGCCCGTAGATAACTACGAATGAAAAGGGTGCTAATACCTTCCCTTTTCATAACCTACCCCCTAAACTCAAGAAAATAATCTCAAAGGTCTTTCCTGTTCTTTTCACCCTTTCCTTATTGGATAAAATAAAAGTCAGTGACGACTCTTGCTATCCGCAACATCTGCGATCAAACGAAAAAAAACCAAGTCAGTTCTCCCACCGTATTACAGGTCTAAAACTAAGGTTTGGTATTTATCAAGGAAGATTTGGTTTTCAAAGTCTCAAGTGGTTTTCATGGTTCCTCATATGAATTCAATAATGCACATGCCAAGTTTCATTCCTTGAATCACAAGTTTGCTCAGTCAATTGCTCAAATGACCGAAAATCAACTATATTGGGTAAAAAGTCAACTATGGTCAACATACAGTCAAACTTCAAGATCTTTGGTCAACATCAACACTTTGAAGTGATATTAATCATTTGATCAAGGGTTGATCATGATTCCTCAAGAAAAGCCCTCAAATCATCAAAAGTCAAAAGTTTCCAAATTAGGGTTTCCTTAGGAGAAGTCAACTGAGCTTTGACCAAGCATAACTTTCACATGCTTCGTCAGTTTTCCCCCAACCAAAGCCCATTTTAAAGGAAATTATATAAAACTTTGTATCTCTATGCTCAAGTCCAAGAAATTCATCATTTTAGAGATATAAGTCAATACATTATAGGTCTTTTCAAAAGTCAACAAAAAGATACTTTTTGTCAAGGCAACTTACATCAAGATAAAGTCTTCAAACGAAAAAAAGACCAACATAGAGGTTGTAAAAGACATCTTGAGATTTCCAGGAAATCAAAGATCACCTTCAAAAGATAAAAATTGAATGAGTTATAACCATTGCAAGCTGGGATATTTTGAGCAAATGCATGAAGTTCAAATTAAGCAAGCTTGATATTTTGGACTATTGGCCCATGGTTTTGAGGTTCGAACGTGTGTTATACTCTTCATACACCACAAAATTCAATCATACACCCTTTGGCCTTGTTTTATTTTAATTATTTTAATTATTTTAGATTTAATTCATTAATAATACAAAATAAATAAGATAAAAATTATATTTTACTACAAGAGTCCAAGCCCATTTGTTTTTTGCCCTAAATTTCTCTATATATTCAGACATCAAGACAAGAACAAAGACACGAATCCTTGACTCTCAAACTTATCCAAATTTCCAAATATTTTTCAAGAACCCTAAAATTCTCAAACTCTATTTTCAAACCCCTTTCGCTGCAAAAAAACTATCTCATTCACCCCTAGACACCATACATAGTAAGGCTGGATCAAGGTTGATGTTCAAAAGCTCATGAAAACACCATACATGCATCTCCGATTTCATAAATTTTGTTAATTTCATATTATAATTTTTGTTTTGTTTTATGCCATACTAATGTTACTAATGCACTCCTGAGATGTCCCTGAATAGGTTTGGATCATTATCATGATCCCATGCAGTCCGAACCATAGAGTACCATATTTTCTCCAGTCGGTATCATTTACGTTATAGAGGCCTAACCATGGACTTTCAGATCAAAATAACATTTACATTGGATTCATAGCCTCTGTTTTAGGGGGGTAGGACATTGTTGAATCGTTAATGTTTGGTTTTTTGCAGGTTTCAAAGAAACAGGTTGCAGGAGAAGACGACTGGAGCTAGGGCTCCAGTGCTTCTCCGGCCAATTTATTTGGTCTTATAATATATATTTATTATTTAATTTGTATTAATGGATGTATCACCACTCCAGTGTTTAAAACGCACACGCTAAGTCATTCCTCCCCCAGGTCACGGGTTCGATCCCCGGTTTTGCTATTTTTTTCTTCATATTTCTCATATTTTTGCAAGTTGATTATAAAACATGTTGGATGCGTATCCTAGCACAGGCGCGTGCCTGGCCTAGTGGTGAGCATGCTGCTAGAAAATGCTGAGGGCGTGGGTTCAAAACCCACCTCTACTCATTTGGTCATTTTTTCTAATTATATGTTTCTCACTCTTTCACAAACCTTTTCTAACAAAACCCTAATTTTTTAGGTTAGTTTAATTTTTTAGGTTAATTTAATTTTTAGGTTTTAATTAATTTTAGGTCTTAAATATTAAACCCTAATTTAATTCCTTTAGGTTTTCTCAATTAACTTAAAACCGACTTAGATTTTAGGGTTTGCCTAGTTTAATTACCACTTTTTTAATTAATTAAAATTAATTATACATTAGGTTAATTACCAAGTCTTTTTCATCAAACAATTTCCATCTTATTTTACAATCATCGCGCACTTTATTAGTTTCACATTAGTTTTCCTATTATGTAACTGCTACGTAATGTAATAGTTTAACTAGGGTTTTATTTGCTTTCTATTTCCCCCCAATTTTTATGGCCTGTACCCTCTTTCCTGAAGCATTGTAATAGCGTAGGGCCTTTATTTTCTGCTTTACTATTTTCCTTATAACTTCTAGTAATTAGGGCATGTATTGCAAGACTAAAAACAATCTAGAAAACCCTAATTTCAAGATAAATAATTGAATTCAATACATTATTCACACACGCACCTCTAGGGTAACCTCACTTGTTGCCTTAGAATAAAATAGTCATGTCCCTCGAACATGGGGACGCTTTAGAAAAGTCCTTGCGATTAAAAAGGTCGTAGTCCCTCAATGACCCTTCGATGTTGCCTTCGGTAAACGATCTTAGTCCCTTATGATAAAATTGCTAAAGCATCCTTACAAGTTGCCTTCGATGATTGTTCGATGACCCGCGCCTGTCCATCACACATCAAATGATAGGGCTCCATAATAACTAATGGTAGGATAACACTATCTAAAGGAGGAGGAAAATAACACGAAAGATCTTTGAGTAGGTAGATAGCTCATAATCGCTTGCTCACAAAAATAAAACATGTTTTTTCGCAAACACTTTTTTCTGAAATATTTTCAAAACAAACACTTTGTATGCGTTCTCAACTGATACTAGAATCATTATAAAGTTTGCCGTACTTAGGCATTTTCAAAATATTTTCAAACACACATTCACAAAGCAATTTTCAAAAGTGAACTAGAGATTAAGAGCCGGTAGGTAACTATGGATGGAAAAGGTGCTAACACCTTCCCTTTTCATAACCTATCCCCCGAACTCAGAAAAATTCTCGAAGGTCTTTCCTGTTCTTTTCACCCTTTCCTTATTGGATAAAATAAAAGTCGGTGGCGAATCTTACTATCCGCAACATTTGCGATAAAATGCAAAACCAAAAGTCAGTTCTCCTGCCATATAACAGAACTGGAGACTCTGCTGGGACTTATCGAAAAGTGGGGTTACCTTAGAGTTAGATCACTTTTAAATGCTTTCCTTGTTTGATTTGTCTTATTTATTTTTAAAGGGTTGTTTGGGTTTTTTATTGTAAAGATCTTATACCCAGATCTGGGGAACATTTTAGGTAAGTAGAAATAGACCATGCAAACTATATGACATATACCGATATGGTCGAGATGATGGCTAATGTTGTACCCAGAAATTTTCCCTCCCATATTTCTCAATACATGTCAAGTGAGGTCCTCAAATTGCTCAAGGAAGTCCAAGGTTTGGCCAGACCAACTCTCTCCTAAGGCAGTCTACCCTAATTAGGGTTTCATTTTGCACCAAGATGTTTGAATCAAAAGGGTACAAAATGCTCACTATTGTCCTAATATGTTCTCAAGATCATCCATGTCAAGTTTCAAGCCTTGCAGATGAAGTTTGCTCAGTCAATTGCTCAAAGGCCTGTAAATCGACAGTGTTAGGGCAAAAGTCAACTGTGGCCCACATACAGTCAAACTTCAAGGTTTTTGGTAAACATTCTCATTTTGAAGTATTATTCATCATTTTATCAAGGGTTGATCATGATTCTTCAAGGATTGCTCACAATTCATCAAAACCCAAAAGTTGCTAAATTAAGGTTTTGTAGGAAAAGTCAACTCAACTTTGACCAAGCATAACTTTATTATACTTTATCAAGAATGACCCATCCAAAGCTCATTTTGAAGAGGATGTAATTCCATACAATTCATCTTCATCTCCGAAGTTCAAAATATGCACTCACAAGAAAATATGAATTGGGACATTATAGGTCATTTTAGAAAGTCAACAAAAACACCTTTTATGTCAAAGCTTCATACATGAACATGGAAGACTAAATTGAGATTAGACCAAAAGGGTTGCTTAGAGGACATCTTAAGCTTTCTAAAAAGTCCAAAAACACATCTCTAGGGTCAAAATTGAGAGAGTTATTCATGGGTAAAGTTGACCCTTTTTGCAAAATTGCCAAAAGTCAAATGTGGCCAAAATTGGATTTTTTGCTAAATGGGCCCATCTTTTTATGCTTGCACTGAGTTTGTAATGTGACCCATGACCCATGAGCCCTTCCACTTGTAATTCTTTTATTTTTGTCATTTATTTTGATTTTATTTCATTTAAATCAAATAAAATCAAAATAAAATAATGAAAATATTAAAAACTAATTAAATCTTGAGATTTTGTGCATGATTAGGTCCAATACACAGCTGTAAGTGAGATCAAATCGTGCAAGACTCATATGGACACAAAAGATTGCATTTTGCTTGATTTGGAAAGATTTTGTACAAGGATCAAATCATGAATCAATATTCATAATTGGAGAAGATTTGAAACAAATGGCAACCCTAATTCATTCTTGGATACATAAGGGATAAGTGCAGATAAAAAAGGAAGAGGTTGGAGGCGTGCAAAGAAGAGAATAAATCTCAAAATTTCAAGGAAAAGTTGCAAACTGATTTCCCAGTTTTAGGCCTTCTCAAGCCATTCTAACCATCCCAATTGTTTGCTGGATATCCCTGGACCGTATTGCAATCATTAACAAGCTTCCCCACGTTCAGAATCACACTGTAAGAGTCACACAGTTCATCTCTTTTCTTGAATTCAAATATCTTAATTCTGGCATCTTTAACATGATTTATTAGCATATTCTTAATCCTTGAGTTGTTTGCAAACTAATGGTTATGATTAATTGCATTTTTATTGACTGTATACCAAGATTCCATGGCTAGGGTTCGTGCTCCCTTTTTAGGGGTTTTTCATACAGGAACAATTGGCCATTAATAATGGTACCATGATGCTCGTGAGGTTGCAACGAGTTAATTGGTACCATTGGTTGTGATTTATCATACATGGACAGGATTTTGGAGTGGACAAGGGTTGTACCTACGCCCAATGTTCGTAGGTAAAAGTAGTTTGTCTAAAACGATAGAGGCAACGAGGAAGATGATGGCGTGGCATGCTGTGAATGGGCCATTTGAATTTCGCGCGTTTCAGAATTTGGTTTTTTGTTTTTATCATATGATATTCCCTTGTCATTATTTATACAACTAATACAACCAGCTCAGCTGGCAAGCGTGCAATGGATGAATGCTTAAGGACATGGGTTCGATCCCCAGGTCCCAACCTTGCTTCATATTATTTTGCTTTGCATAGTCAGGTACACGAGTCTCCCATGTGACCACCATGCATCATCAACATTCAACCATCAGATCCCCAACAAGCCAGATCCAAGGTTTCTATCCTGAAGGTCCACCATGCGCTGGAGTCAAGCGTACATACAGGATCTGGCAAAGTCAAAAAGGGCCAAGCATTGTTGGGCCAAGAATTTCCAATCACACCCCCTTGTTGAAACAACATCAGGCCCATCCTATTCTTCCTTTTATTATTTTCATTTATTAATTTAATTAATTTAATTGTTTTTTAACCAAAATTAATTTATTTTTCACAAAAAATCATAAAATCAAATTTCACAAATTTAGAATTAGGTTTTTATTTTATTTTATCAAATTTAATTTAATATTAGTTTAAATTTAATTTAGGGTAATTCTAACTTTTTGTATATAATTAAAATAAATTAGAAAAAAATTAGGGTTAGCTTTTGATTTAATTTTTATTTCTTTTCTCAAAACAAAAAAAAATACAAAAATAGGTCAATTTAATTATTTTTCTTAATTAAAATTAATTAGTAATTAGTTTTTTTATTTATTCAATTAAACTCTATTTTCTCAAATAACACAAAACTACAAAAAAATGATTTTCCTTTTTAAATTACAATTAGGTAGTTGGGGTCAAAACCCTAAATCTCTCGTTTTCGATTCATCGCGCGCGTTTATTATTTTTGGAATATTAATGTATTTGCCCATGGTATGTAATAGTTTAAATTAGGATTTTCTTTTATTTATCATTTTACGGGTTTTTTGGCTATGTAATTAATCCCTACCCCGAAGCCTTGTAATAGCGTAGGTTTTATTTCTCGCATTTTAATTCTTGCAAATATTAACTGTTAGATGTATGTTAATAGGATTGTATGACAAGATTGCATGATAATTTAAATCGGTTAGAAAACCCTAATGTGAAAAGATAATAGCTGAAATCAAATCACTCGCACATGGGCACTCTTAGGGTATACTCTCACTTCGGTTGCCTTCGATAAACGGTCATTAAGTATAGGGTGTCTTAGTGGTTGCCCTCCTGTCTAACAAAGATCAAAAGTCCCGTTCAGAAATGTTGCCTCGGAAATGTTGGCTCGAATATGATCTTAAGACATTAGGGTTATTACTAAGACGTCCTAACATTGCTTTGGTGATCGTACGTCCCTTTCGAATTGACCCTTACAATTCCAACGACGGTGCTACCTATTTCTCAATAGTGGGATAACGCTGTCTAAAGGAAACAAGAACAAAAACGATTCTTTTTTCGAGTAGGTAGATGCTAATAGGTACTTGCTCAAAACAAACTTTTTCACACCAAACACTTTTCAAACAAAGTTTTCAAAAACAACTTCGTAACACTCTTGAGGACATAAACAAGGGTTAAAACGAAGTAAAACAAAACTTTTTAAAACACACAAACACGAGCAATTTAAAAAGATGAGCAAGTACCTAAAAGACCATGGAAAACCATGGATAGAAAGGGTTCTAATACCTTCCCTTTCTAGAATCTACCCCCCGTACTCAGAAAATCTCGAAAAAAAGAATTTTTCTGTGCTTTTTTCCTTTCTGGTTGGATAAAATAAAAGTCGGTGGCGACTCTTGCTTACCATGACATTTTGCGAATAAAAAAACACAAAACGCAAACCAGCATTTTCAAAACAGTCAGTTCTGCCACCGTATCACAGAACTGCGGACTCTGCTGGGGATAATAAGTGGGGTATACCTTAGGATTTAGTTCATAATAAATTGCTTCTCTTGTTTGTTTTGGTTGCTTTACTTTTAAGGGTTTTTGTTTGGAAGTTACTATAGATCCTAACCCAGATCTGGGGACACCTTTTAGGTAAGTAGCAATAAACTGTGAGGGAACTATACAACATAGACCGATACAGTTGAAGCAGTAGCTACATTGATATGGCACATTGGTTGGTATC
The DNA here is from genome assembly GCA_948472305.1 of Vicia faba. Taxonomy (NCBI): domain Eukaryota; kingdom Viridiplantae; phylum Streptophyta; class Magnoliopsida; order Fabales; family Fabaceae; genus Vicia; species Vicia faba. Next base: position 362,816,586 of record OX451738.1, read on the forward strand.
GGTATCCCTTGTGGAGAAACGAGGAGAATACAGGGCTGCTATGTGTGTCGTTAAGCATCAACTGACCTTAGAACCGTTAATCAACCAACTTGGCCATTAGAAAGTAGTGAGATAGCCGGCCTCAGTGTAAAGCTAAGAACTGGTTGATACTCGATGCTACACTCAGTGAGACTATACTCTCAAGATAGTTCCGGCTGCAAGAAAAGATTGCGTGAGCTCAAACCATGGCCGATGGAGGATGGTTAGTGATATTGAGAACCTCTAGAACCCAGTTACTTTTTCTAGGACATGTTGAAACCAACTGAACTTCAAGAGGGTAATACCTTTGACCCCATGCAAGCCATAAACTTAAGGGCTTTTGTGTGACTTGTTTTCCATTACCATACCTGTTATCTGCTATACCCGTTGTTTGTTTTCATCATGACATCATGCATCATAACATAGCATGCATACTTCATTATACTAATAATTTCAAAGACCGAGGGAGTGATACAGTGGGAGAACTGACTTGGTGTTTTGTGTTTCGATCGCATTTGTGCGGATAGCAAGAGTTGCCACCGACTTTTCTTTTATCCAAAAGGAAAGGTAAAAAAGCACAGGAAAGACCTTTCGAGATTATTACTCGGGTTCGGGGGGTAGATTATGAAAAGGGAAGGTATTAACACCCTTTTCATCCATGGTTTTCCATGGGCTCTTAGTTACTCGTTTAGATCACTTGCTTTTGTTTGACAGTGTACTTGTGGTGTGGGCTTTGAAAGTGTTTAAAAAATCCCTTTGTAATGGTTCTTGTTTCTATAAGAATGCGTACAAAGTTTTTATTTCGAAAAGTGGTTCAAAGATGTGTTTGTGGATTGTGTTTCGGAAAATGTTTTGAAAAGATGTTTTGCAAAGGTTCTCGTCTCTATAAGAACATATACAAAACATTTTGTCTTTTGAAAGTGTTTTGAGATGAAGGTGTAGGTGCAAGAATGTTTTTGTCGTGAGCAAGCAAGTAACTAGGAGCGAATCTACCCACTCGAAAGGTCTTAAATGTTCTTTTCTTTCTCCTTTAGATGTTGCTATCTTACCATTGATTTGGTAAGAAGCCTCATCGTTGGATATGAAGCGACAGACGCGGGTCAATTTTACAGTCATCGAAAACAACTTATGAGACGCTTTAGCAATTTTCGTAAGGGACGAGATCGTTTTATCGAAGGCAACATCGAGGGTCATCGAGGGACTACGATCTTTTTATCGAAGGGTCATTACTAAAGCGTCCCATATTCGAGGGACCTGACTGTGTTTTTGAGGCAACAAGCGAGATTACCCTAGAGGTGCGCGTGTGAAAAGTATGTTCGTTTCAAGTCATTTTGTTGAAATTAAGTTATCTAGCGATTGATTTTATGTCTTGCCATGCACGCCTAATTACTATATAGTATAAAGAAAACAGTAAATTGCGGAAATTGAAATTCTACGCTATTACAAAGCTTTTGGGGATGGGGGTACAAATTATTTTACAAATGGGGATGGATTAACACAATTAAATATCCAAATAGGCAAACAATACAACCAAATCGAATCGAGAGATTAATTAAAGTCATAAAAATAAAAATTAATTAACAAAGCAAGGAAATAAGATTCTTGTTATTTGTTTGAAAAGTTTGGAAAGAAAGATAGAAAAATGTATTCTATTAATTAGCTTAAAAGTTAAATCAAATGTATGTATTTTTAGGGTTTTGTTAATTAGAAATTAAATAAGTAAATTAAAGCTTAAGCACCAAAATAAATAGTAAAAATTATTTACAAAATCCTAAGTTAAATTAAAAAAAAAACTAAGCTAATTATCTAACAAAACTATATGATTTATTAAACTTAGTGAAAACAAACAAAGTTAAATTAATTATTTAAAACAAACAAAAAAGAAAAGTGATGTTAAACTCAAAATAGGGGGGGTGTGAGGTAGAAAGAAATGCTGAGGGGACAGTGATTCACTGGGCCAAAGAAAAGAAAAAAATATGTCCCAGGCCCAAACCAAATGACAAAGGAGTCTGCAAATTATTGTTTTATCTGTTCAAAAATGTAAAAAAAAAACGCATGGGCTTAATGAAGGGAAGAAAGGTTCGGTCCAGCATGGTCCAACAACAACTATCAAACCCAAACTCATAATCATTTTGTTGTTTAGTAGTTTGGTTTTATCAAGACAGATTACGGACATAAAAGGGGTTAGGGTTAAGATTTGGGTCTCCATCTTCTCTCTCACGCGACGCTCTAGTCTCTTTACCTCGCCTCTATTCATCCCCTCCATAACCTAAATCTCTCTAAGCTTCTTCACTCCTCCACTTTTAATTCATCTCACAAACCCTCGCTCTCTACTGAACTGTCATAATGCCTCTTCGTCTTTCTCGACATCGCAACTAACATTTTTTAAAGCTTTTCTTTTGAACTTGGATTCTAACCGGAGAGATCCAAAACCGTCTCGTCCTTGACCCCTCCCAAGCCCTTTGTTACTGGAACCTGTCTCTCTCGTCTCTCTAATCCTCACCGAATTGACCTAGCAATTTCGAAAAGGATTGAAGGTACGTTTTTCGTCATTACCTCTCGCCTAAAGATTTTCTTGATTTTTAACAACCTATTAGTTCTTTGTTAATGCAGGAATCATGCCATGGAAGTATGAGAATAGGGGGATGGGAAATCATACCTACTGAAGTTCTTTTTCTGGTATAACTTCTCCCTCGTTTTGCTGGCCTTGTGATTTATTTTTCCGTTTGTAAGCTTTGGATGGAGAGGCGAGATTGATGATGGTGTTCAGTAGGGACGGAGGATGAATGGGGAAGAGAGATGATGATGAGGCGAAAGTAGTTGGAGATCTTTGGCTCTTCTGGTTTGTTAATATCTTTGCTGTTTTCTTTTTGGTTCTTGACTTAGATGGTATATCATCTGGCTTTGCTGACTTTTTGTGATGGTTTTGCTGGATTTTTGTGAAGGTTTGAGACAAAGAGTTTTTTATGAGCTTTTGTTCTGTTGCTGGTTTTGTATTGTTTTGTGGTTTTTTGTGATAGTTTGAGGCAACGGGTTTATGGCTAGTGTTAATGTTACTGGTTTTGTATTGTTTTGCTGGTTTTTTGTTATTGATTTGCGACCAAAGGTTGGTGTGAGCTTTGGTTCTGTTTGTATATTGCCTTTCTGGTTTGTTGGTCTTCTGGTTTTTTGACTATCAAGTTTGTTGGCTATATGGTTTTCACTGATTTTCTATTCTTTGGCTTTTTTATGATGATCTCTATCCTCCCAACTTGCTTCTGTTTATATCAATCAGATGGTGAGAAAATGGGGGGAAATGTATAGCTTTTGAATGGCATTATGGTATACTGCTTTGGCTTTTGAGTGCAAGTTGACATCTTTGCCATTTTAATGTAAGTTTCGGCAGGTTTTGACTTGCTTTGTGCAGAGTTGCAGCAGGTTTTGGGCTGTATAGGGGCTGTAACAGGCTAGGTGATCTCTTTCCTCTTTTCTCTTTCAATGAAAATAAAAAATCAGTTTTTTTTGCTTTATTTTTAAACTTCTGAAGGGTTTGTGTGACTAGGAAAATGATGACATAATGAGCAAGTTAGCTTGCTACTGCTATGCTATGCTTTTCTTGCAGGTTTTAGTCTGCATTCTTGAGTAGCTTGCTTGCTGCATTGTTTTTGTGATGCTGTTTTGTGTTTTTTTGTATGCTATTGCAGCCTGGGTAGCTTGCTTGCTGCATTGTTTTTGTTGCAGGTTTTTTGCTTGCATGCTATTGCAGCCTGCTGCCTGCTGTCTCTTATACTTTGCCTTTTGCTGCCCTGTTTCTGTGATGCTGTGTCCTGTTTTGTGCTGGGCAGTTTGACTTGTACATTTGTTTCCTTTCTTGTGAACCAAGAAAGGAAAATTTCTTGTGATTTGCAATTGGGAAATGGATTGTGATGAAAGACAAACAAATATTCTGATTCCAAGTTGCAAAACCCTAATGATGAACTCATTTTTGCTTGAATTTCTCAATGCTTATTGTTTGCTAACTTCTTCTTTTTTCTTTTGTTGCATGAACATGAGGCGTGGATATCAAGCGAGGATGGGAGTGGTCACTTGAAGATGAAACAACAGTGATTTGAAGAAACAAAATAAATGTTCTTTCTTTGTAGACAAAAACCTGTAGTTCTTTGTAACAAAAACATGTAAATCAAACCATTTGTAATGAGGCTTTGAATAAATTTTTGTAATGAATTTTGTTGTTCAAGACTTGAATTTAGATTTGCAATTCTCAATTGAATGTTTTTGACTAAAACATCTTGATTTGGTAACTTGGATTTTAAGAAAACACAAATGATCGAATAATCAATATGTCTCGTATTCCAATCAAACTTCTAAACAAAATAAATGTTTAAAAATTCTAACTTGGTTAACTTAATCCCAAAGCCATGGTCATCTAAATGATAGTCCTAACCTTCGCCTTTTGTCCACACCGAATTCTCATTTAAAATGAAACTCGCACACCATGCTTGATAACAGTGGGACTTTATTGCTAAACAATCATGCTTTGAGAACCCTCATCAACCTTTACAAGTTCCAAGATTAATGATGATTAAGAACATTTTGAAAACAAATAAATGACTTGCGACGATTTGATAACTTTCAAAGTCTTCCAAACGCAATTTCCTTCAATTCTTTGAAGATAAACCCATGAGCGACATCACACATGACCATGAGCTGAAATAAACGTCTCAAGGTCTTGTAATCTAAAGAAATCACAATTCTAGAAATCAGACGACTGTTATTTGAAATTAGGTCAGAAATTCATGAAGTGACTTCCAACGCATTCGAATTTTTGGTGATTTTCTACGTGTAATCAGTTCTTGATTTGTGAAGAGAAATTTGAGATGACATCAAGGAAAATCATACGCAAGAAAAACCATTCAAAATTTTTGAATAATGAAGAAGTTACGGTCATTTGAATTTGTTCTTGTAAAAAGGGAAATTTTCAAGTCAAATGTAGTCGTTTTCAGTTATCTGGACCATTGATTGAGAAAGTTTTCAATGCGAGGTTTGAAAACTGTTTTAAACAACCTTGAGGAGACATGAAGACCTATGAAGACCATTTGAAACCCTGAAGACTCAATTTTCTTTGAGAAACGTCGAACCCTAATTGTTGACTTACTTCATAGGAAGAGAATCTGTCTGATCAACTTCTGAGCCAAATTAGGTATTCGAGAAACTCTTGGATAGTATCTTGAATGAAAAATGGGAGGGAAAATTTTGGGGTACAACAACTTCCCCTGTTCAATCTTCTTAAACTTTAAAAGCGAGATTGGCGCGTTTGTCGTTCGCGGCTTGAAAGTAAAAGATGATTGAACACTAGAGTGCCCAGAAATTTGCGCTTGATGATGTGCTGGTCGATTGCGTAAGGAAATGGGCTTAAAGATGCCATTTGGAGAAGCAAAGGAGAAATGTCGGATATGGGCTTATAGATGCCATCCAAAGACGATTATTGACGGAAAGTTTGAACTCGATCTCTTTTTTTTAAATAGAAAATGAATCAGAATAAACCGTTGAGAGATTTATCTGAACCAATGGAAATCTGGAGACGAATCAGAATAAACCTATGAGAGATTTATCTGAACCAGTGGAAATCTGGAGATGAATCAAAATAAACCGTTGAGAGATTTATCTGAACCAGTGAGAATCTGGAGATGAATCAGAATAAATCATTGAGATATTTATCTGAAACAGTAAAAATCTAGAGATGAATAAGAATAAATCGTTGAGAGATTTATCTGAACCAGTGGAAATCTAGAGATGAATCAGAATAAACCGTTGAGAGATTTATCTGAACCAGTAAAAATCTAGAGATGAATCAGAATAAATCGTTGAGAGATTTATCTGAACCAATAAAAATCTGGACACGAATCAGAATAAACCGTTGAGAGATTTATCTGAACCAGTAAAAATCTGGAGATGAATCAGAATAAACCGTTGAGAGATTTATCTGAACCAGTAGAAATCTGGAGACGAATCAGAATAAATCATTGAGAGATTCATCTGAACCAGTAAAAATCTAGAGACAAATCAGAATAAATCATTGAGAGATTTATCTGAACCAGTAAAAATATGGAGACGAATCAGAATAAATCGTTGAGAGATTTATCTGAACCAGTAAGAATCTGAAAACAAATTAGAATAAACCATTGAGAGATTTATCTGAAATAGTAAAAATCTGGAAACGAAATCAGAATAAATCGTTGAGAGATTTATCTGAACCAGTAAAAATCTGGAGACGAATCAGAATAAATTGTTGAGAGATTTATCTGAACCAATAAGAATCTGAAAACGAGTCAGAATAAACCGTTGAGAGATTTATCTAAACCCGTGGAAATCTGGGGACGAATCAGAATAAATTATTGAGAGATTTATCTAAACCAGTAAAAATTAGGAGACGAATTAGAATAAATCATTGTGAGATTTATCTGAACCAGTAGAAATCTGGGGACGAATCAGAATAAATTATTGAGAGATTTATCTGAACCAGTAAAAATCTGGAGACGAATCAGAATAAATCATTGAGAGATTTATCTGAACCAGTAACAATCTGAAAACGAATCAGAATAAACCAATGAGAGATTTATCTGAACCAGTGGAAATCTGGGGACGAATCAGAATAAATCATTGAGAGATTTATCTGAAACAACAAGAACCAGCCTTTTCTCGGGAACTGATCTGTATTTCGACTTGTTGAGAATTTGTGTCTGTCGGAAGTTTGTTGATGATAATTTCCTGAAAAGGTGAAGAGTTAATTGTATGCGGTGCTATGATATATGTAATGCATGGTATGGTGTTGTTTTCTCAAAATAAATGAGATTGCACCGTATGTATTTGAGTTGTCAATGTTATGACGTATGGATGCAAATGTATGGAATTAGAGATTGTTCGTGCCGTAGCGTTGTTGGAAGCGGGGAAAATAAATCCCAGCCAGACATTGCTTATAGTCTTCGTGATATCCTGCTGGGGAAATCTGAGAAGTTGGGCAACTTACTGGGGAACCTCCGGAGCGGTAGTTGGAGGTTTTGCTCTGGCTGGAGAAAGTACCTGTGGGGATATTATGGGATGGCCTATAGATATTATCCTATTTCTTAGAGTCATTAGTAATTGTCTTTCTGTTTTTTTGTGTTTATTTGTAACAGTAATCACGTTCAAATGCACATGTTCAAGAATAAATCATTGGACGTTTTTGTAAACAAGACACAAAAACAAAGAAAAAAGAAAACAAATGGTTTTGCATTTCCAAAAGGGATATCTTTGTATTAACTTGAATAAGTATTTTTTGTACAATGAGACGAGTATTTTAGTAAGAGAATGTCGTCGTAAAAAAAATGAAAATTGATACAAAGAAAAGATAGCTATGTGCAATAATCCCATGGGGTTCCCATTCTGCTATAGTCTTCATGTCTCTGAATGTCTTGTCCACTGGTCGCCTCGGTGAAGTCGATTGGATTGATTTAGAGCCGTTTGAGTTGATTGGTCGACGCTGAAGATTGTCTGTCATATGATCCAATGGGACATAGTCATACGCTTTAATCTCTAACTTTTTCTTGGACTGCCCTCTCGGGTTTTCAGCCCACCGGGATACCCTTTTTTGCCCAAGCCGCCCTTTCAGGTTTTCTACTTGCCGGGTATACATATTTTTTTAATTTTCATCCCTTATTTTTGCCCGAACCCTTTTGGTTCACCGGGAAACCCTTATTTTTCCTAGGCCAGTCAACCTAGCGGGTCTTTGATCATGTATAGTATCTTTTAACTATGTCTGTATTTACAGGGTGCGGGAGGTCGTCGCCATCCATAGTGGTCAAGATCATTGCTCCACCAGAGAATATGCTTTTGATTACAAACGACCCTTCGTATGTAGGGGTCCATTTGCCCCTGGGATCACCTTGTGGCAAAATGATACGCTTGATTACTAAGTCACCGACCCGATATACCTGACATTTGACCTTTTTATTAAAAGCTTTGATCATGCATTTTTGGTACATCTGACCATGACAGATAGCTGTAAGCCTCTTCTCATCAATCAAGTTTAGTTGGTCAAACCGAGTCTAGATCCAATCTTCTTCATTCAAACCAGCATCGTTCATGATTCTTAGAGAGGGGATCTGGACCTCAATAGGCAAGACAACCTCCATGCCGTATACGAGAGAATAAGGTGTTGCCCCAGTTGATGTGCGAGCTGTGGTACGATACCCATGGAGAGCGAACGGTAGCATCTCATGCCAGTCTTTGTATGTGACTGTCATTTTCTGTATGATCTTCTTAATGTTTTTGTTAGCAGCTTCTACAGCACCATTCATCTTTGGCCGGTAAGGGGAAGAATTATGATGTTGAATCTTGAATTGCTCGCACAAGGAGGTGATCATAGTGTTGTTTAGATTCGTACCATTATCAGTGAGGATTCTCTATGGGATACCGTATCGACAAATGAGATTCTGTTTGATGAACCAGGCGACCACATTCTTAGTAACGGAAGCAAAAGAAGCTGCCTCAACCCACTTTGTAAAATAGTCGATGGACACTAAGATGAAGCGATGTCCATTGGAGGCCATTGGCTTGATTTCCCCAATCATATTGATTCCCCACATAGCAAAGGGCCAAGGAGCCGTCAAGACGTTTAGAGGAACCGGAGGTACGTGCACTTTATCCGCATAAATCTGACACTTATGTCAAGTCCGAGAGTGTTGGTAGCAATTTGCCTCCATGGTAGACCAATAGTAGCCTGCCCGTAGGATTTTCTTTGCCATTGTATGCCCACTAGAATGGGTACCAAAAGTGCCTTCGTGTAATTCAACCATGATCCTTTCAGCCTCAACCTTGTCTACACACCGAAGCAATACAGAGTCATGACTGCGTTTGTACAAAATGTGCTTACTAAGGAAGAATTTAGATGAGAATCTTCTTAGGAACTTCTTGTCATTCACCGAAGCTCCTTCTGGATATTCCTGAGACTCGAGATACCTTTTAACCTCATGGAACCAGGGTTGATCCACTACTTCTTCAGTACCAATCTCGTGACAGTAAGCTGGTTCATCCATCCGCTCAATGGTGATTTGAGGAGCCTCGTTATCCCAATTAAGTTTAAACATAGATGACATTGTAGCTAGTGCGTCTGCTAGCTGATTTTCTTCTCGCGGGAAATGCTCGAAGGTAATCTTTTCAAAATGCGGCAACAATGTCAACACATGTTCTTTCTAAGGGATAAGGTTGGGGTGTTTGGTGTCCCATTCCCCTTTGATCTGACTGATGACCAAAGTTGAATCTCCAAATACATCAAAGTATTTGATCCCCAAGTCTATAGTAACTTTGAGATCGAAGATGCATGCTTCGTATTCTTCCATGTTGTTTGTACAGCTGAAGCAAAGTATGGCAGTGAAGGGAGTATGACATCCTTCTGGAGATATGAGTATGGCACCGATACCATTGCCAAGTGCGTTGGATGCCCCATCAAAGAACAGGGTCCATCGGGATCCTTGTTCAGGTCCGTCATATGGCCTGATTTCTTCACAGTTGTCTAATGTCATGATGTCTTCATCCGAGAACTCAAACTTTATGGACTGATAGTCTTCCACAGCTCGGTGAGCGAGGTGATCATCCAATACACTACCCTTTATAGCTTTCTGGGTAGTATATTGTATGTCATATTCTGTCAGGATCATCTGCCATCTCGCTATTCTCCCAGAAAGAGCGGGCTTCTCGAAGATGTACTTTATCTGATCCATTTTAGATATCAACAGAGTAGTATGGGTCAGCATATATTGTCTCAGCCGGCGAGCAGCCCATGCCAGAGCGCAGCAAGTTTTCTCGAGCAGTGAATATCTTGTTTCACAGTCGGTAAACGTTTTGCTCAGGTAATAAATAACATGCTCTTTCCGGCCAGACTCGTCATGCTGCCCCAGCACACACCCCATTTAGTTTTCTAAAACAGTTAAATACAAGATCAATGGCCTTCCCTCGACAGGTGGCAACAACACAGGAGGCTCTTGCAGGTATTCTTTGATTTTGTCAAAAGCAACTTGGCATTCGTCATTCCATTTGACTACTTGATCTTTCTTCAAGAGCTTGAAGATTGGCTCACAAGTAGCTATCAGGTGAGAAATTAACCTGACTATGTAATTCAGACGTCCCAAGAATCCTCTGACTTCTTTCTCAGTACGAGGAGAAGGCATCTCTTATATTGCTTTAACCTTGGCAGGATCAACCTCGATACCTTTGTTGTTGACGACAAAGCCTAGGAGTTTACCAGACCGTACTCCGAATGTACACTTGTTTAGATTCAATCTCAACTTGTACTTCTTCAGCCTCTCAAACAACTTATGTAAGTGATCAAGGTGCTCTTCTTCCGTCTGTGATCTGGCTATCATATCGTCTATGTAAACCTCTATCTCATGATGTATCATGTCATGAAATAAAGCTACCATGGTGCGTTGATAAGTTTCCCCAGAATTCTTCAGTCTGAATGGCATGACCTTATAGTAGAAAGTGCCCCACTGTGTAACAAAGGTCATTTTCTCCATATCCTCAGGCGCCATTTTGATTTGGTTGTAGCCCGAGAAACCTTCCATGAAGGAAAACACTTTGTGCTACGCCGTATTGTCAACTAGGATGTCAATGTGGGAGAGTGGGAAATCATCTTTAGGGCTTGCTCTGTTTAAGTCTCTGTAGTCCACACACATCCGCACTTTACCGTCTTTCTTGGGTACAAGAACAACATTAGCCACCCATTGGGGATAAGAGGTGACAGCTAAAAATCCGGAATTGAATTGCTTCATGACTTCTTCTTTGATCTTTTCAGACATATCAGGTCTCATGCGACGAACCTTTTGCTTTACCGGGGGACAATCTTCCTTTGTAGGCAGACGATGTACCACAATGTCTGTATCAAGTCCCGACATGTCTTCGTATGACCAAACAAAGATCTCAACATAATCGTGCAATAACTGAATCGGACGCTCCTTGGCATTAGGTTCCAAGTTGGCACCCACCTTAACCTCCTGCTTGTCTTCCTCAGTTCCCAAGTTAACTGTTTCAACCGGCTCTTCGTGCGGCTGAATGGTCCTTTCTTCCTGTTGCAACAACCTGGCCAACTCCCCTGGCACCTCATAATCTTCCTCACCTTCGTCGTCGGCTTGGTAGATCGGATTTTCAAAGTCACAATTGGCCATAGCAGAACCGTTACCCATGGGATCCTGCATTTTTAATATGTGAGTGTGTGTAAGAGCATAGCTACCTTTGAAAGAAATAAAATGTAAGAAATAAAAGACAAAGAACACAAAATTTGATGTAAAAACGTCCATGATTCATTAATGACATATGAGAATAAAGTGACAACCCTCACAAATGGACCGTTGTGCCTCGGGTAAGACACAAGGTTTTAAAAGTCTGAATTGTTTAAATATTACAAGCCTGAAAATATTAAAAGACAATTACTCTTTAATAAAAGTAATAGGAATGAAATCTTTGGCCTCCCAATTGTTGAGCCCACCGCCGATGGTTGGAAAAATCCATTCGTCCATGTCACAACTGCCATCACTGTCTCCTATTGCATTGATTCCTTGATTGCTGATATATAGAGGTGGTCCCCCAACACGAGAATGTCGAACAACTCTTTGGGACTCTGAAGTGAATCCCAACCCAAATTTGTCGGACTTGTAGAGAATATCCGGAAGCTGACCCCAGATAGTACATCCTCTCTCTTTAACCACTGCTCGAGCATCTTTCAATGAGGCCATCTTTAGTGGAGGTCTGGTAATCTTCGGGACCTTTGGAGTAGATTTGGTTGCCGCGACCGTTGCTGGAACCTCTTCAAAGTTCTGACATGGAGTCTCTATGAATTCACCATCCATTTCAACATACCTGAAAGAGTTCAGATGGATAACAATGTACTCCTCCTCTCCGTGAACTGTGACAATCTTCCCTCTGATCGAGTATTTTAGCATTTGGTGTAGGGTAGAAGTGACGGCACCAACACCATGGATCCAGGGTCGACCCAATAGACAAGAGTATGAAGGGCGGATGTCCATCACATAGAAAATTGAGTCAAAAGTTTGAGTCCCAATTCTTATGGGGATACTAACTTCTCTGTGCACTGTCCTCTTGGAGCCATCAAAGGCCCTTACTATGATGTTGCTAGGTTTCAAGATGAGCCCCTCGCAATCCAGTCGGTCGAGAGCATTTTTGGGCAAGACATTCAATGATGAACGGGTATCCACCAAAACATGGGCAAGTGTGGTGCCCCTGCATTCAATGGAAATATGTAAGGCATCATTGTGCTTCCTTCCCTTAGAGGTTAAATCAGCATCAGAAAAGCCCAATCCGTTATCAGCAGTTAGACTGGCCACACAATTTTCAAATTGGTCGATGGAGGTCTCTTGGGGCACGTGAGCGGTCTTAAGAAACTTTACCAAGGCTTTGGCGTGGGTCTCAGAACACAAAAGTAAAGACAACAATGATATCTTCGAGGGGGTTTTCCCCAACTGTTCGACAATGTTGTAGTCACTTTTCTTAATTATCTTCAGGATCTCTTCTATTTCTTTTCTGGAAGCTTCAAGGGTGTCCTCGGGACGTTCTCTTGTTTAGACAAACTCATTCAGAGCCTCTTTGCCCCTGGTATCGGCAACATGGATAACAGTAGGAGTATCATTGGGAGTGTCGGTAGGTGTGGCAGTACTAATAATCACAGGAGTAGCAACGGTCTTTGGAGAAATCTCAGGTGAGAATACTCTTCCACTTCTTGTTATTTTACTGGTCCCATTGATGTTACCGATATCGGGATCAATATCTCTCGTAACTTTGTCCTTGACAGCCAACTGATCTTGCTTGACGCCGTAGTAATAAACGTAAGCCTCATAACTCCAGGTAACAACTTTATCTGAGAAGTATGATATTGGTCTTGGCATAGTGATGATTAAGGGTGCAGATCTGGGAACAGATGTAATCCTGACGGGTCTTTTGGTGGAGACCCTTGGAGGATTGTCGGAAATGGTGATTATCGAAACATCTTGGTAAGAACTTTTGATAAGAGGTAGCTTTTCAAAAAGGATTTCTTTGCTAGTCATCAGGCGCTGGACGCCTATCTTTAGTAACAAACAGTCGTTCGGTAGAGACTTACATAAGTGACAATCTTCATCGCAGCCTGGGAACAGGCCGACTTGCAGTAGATTCTGTTTAATAGTCAACAGAGGAGTAACCAAGTCATTCACAGAGGAAACAAAACGATCATCGTTAATGGCGTTGATACCTTGGCCATGTCTGGGCATTGGCACCGTTATTACATTAGGCGTTTCTGGGGGCTCAAACTCGATCTCTTTCGCATCGGTAAGGTCCCGCACCTTATTCTTTAAGGCCTAACAGTCGTTTGTATCGTGCCCCAGGCTTTCAGAATGGTAGGCATATCGAGCGTTCGGGTTATAGCAAGGAGAAGCAGTATTGGGATTCTTGGGAGCTTCCTTTAAAGTTGCCAGATTGGTCTTTAGAAGGTGTGGCAAAACTTGAGACATGGTCATGTTAATTCGGGTAAATCGTCTCATGGGCGCTTCTGGTTTGCGCTGATAATTTCGCTGTTGATTTGGCGCAGGGTTAGAAATCATGACAACCCCTACTTCCGGACGACGGTCGGTTTTGTTTTGACTTCTATAATCATATGCAGCACTGGCCTCCTTCTTTCCAACAAAGGGCTTCTTCACCATACTCGAGGATGCATCTCTTTGAATTTTGCCGCTTTTTATACCGGCCTCGACCCGCTCACCAGTCATGATTAATTCGGTAAACCCAGCTGAGGAACTCCCAATCAGGTGATTGAAAAAAGGTCCTGACAAAGTGCCTAGGAACATATCCATTAATTCTCTGTTGGATAGAGGGGGCTGGACCCTGCCTGCGAGATCCCTCCATTTTTGAGCATAGGTTTTGAAACCTTCACCCGTTCCCATGGACATGCTTTGTAATTGCGTCCTAGTCGGAGCCAAATCAGCATTATACTGATGTTGTTTGTAGGAAGCGGCGGCCAACTCTTCCCAGTTGCGAACATTGGTCCCTTCCAATTGGTAGAACCAGTCCAACTGCGTCCCAGATAAACTCTCCTGGAAGAAATGCACCCACAGATTCTTGTCAGCCATGTGGAGTTGAATCTTTCTGACATATGACCTTAGATGTAGCTTCAGGCAAGAGACACCATCGTACTTGGAGAAAGTTGGGACCTTGAATTTTTGTGGGATGACAACCCCCGAGATGAGTCCTAATTCTTCAAAGTCCAAACTGGGTACCCTCTGAATCTCCATAGCATTCAAACGAACCTCTAGCTGTTTGTATTTATCATCAGCAGGAGGATATTGTTTTTCAGAGTAATCAGGCTCTTCCTCTCCTTCGGATGCTGGGTCGTTGTTCACTTCTTGGGCTTGATTATCTCCTTCGCCTGACGATGTTGTAAAGTCCAAAGTTCGTCAGGCCTGTCCTTTAAACCTCCTTCCCATGATCACAACACCGGTTGATTTCTTTGTTTTCTTCTTCTTCTCTTTAGCCAGCAGAGTCTTCAACTCTTCTTGTCCTTTTGTCAGAGCCATGAGCATTTGTTGAAATTGGGCGTTCTGCGCCTGAAGATCTTTCACAGTCTGCTCAACATCCATCTTAGTGAAATAAACAGTAGAAGGATAAGGTGACCTGTTATGAGAAACCTGTATGATGTTATGATGAATGAAGATGCAATATGCAAATGATTTCAAGGAAAATTAGAGATCTAAATTTGTTCAAACCAAAAAGAACACACGTTATATTAAATAAAACCAAGTTTGAATACATCATGCCTCCTTGGGCTTACAAAGAAAGAAACAAAATACAGCAAAAACTCCTAAGACAAAAAGACCGAACGCATCCTCTTTGGAGCAAGGTAGGCATTCAGGTTTTTCTCTTCATGAAGCAGTTTGGTGAGCTCTAGAACCTTCTTCTCACTGGCGTAGTACTGGGTTTCAAAGGTGTCTCGTTCTTCCTTCAACTGAACCCAAGCTTTCTGCAGGTCTTCGAGAGAGGTAGGCATGTCAGGATGAAGAACGGTGTATGGGATGTCTCCTTCAATAACAGGCTCAATGATGACATGAAGGATGGAAGGGTAAGGCATCAAGAGACTCTGGGCACGAGCATGTACCCACCTAAGGTAAGGCTCAAGAGGGATAGAGTTTTTATGTCCCAAAGTCCTACTGTCCACCTTGCTCACCATTCCCCAAGCACGTGTAAACCTCTGGCGGTAACCTTGGTCTTCTTTGTCGTAGTCAAACACCAGACCTTGGATGAGCATCTCATGAGGACCGTCCCTTCGGGCATACCCAAACTGTCGAAGAGCTAAGCATGGGTTGTAGGTGATACCTCCCCTAATACCAAGCAGAGGTACATTATGGAACTCCCCAAAGCGGTCAATGATAGAGATATCTTCTAAGGATCTCGAGCACCAACGGATATCAGAGTGGGTGAGAGACATCAATCTTTGAGACCAAGTCAGTCTTTGCTCGTTCTTCAATGCTGATTGAGGCAGGTGTGAAGTGAACCACTTAGCGAGTAGGGGGATACAACACAAAAGGGTACCTCTTTTCTTCATGGTGCGGGTATGAAGGCAATGCAAGATGTCTCCTAGTAAGGTAGGTATAGGATTGCGAGAGAGAAAGACCTTGATGGCATTAGCGTCTATGAATTGGTCCGAATTGGGAAACAGAACCAAACCATAAATGAGGAGAGCTAATATGTCTTTGAAATCTTGGAAATCCATGTCATCCCAGAATGAACGAGCTTTTTCCAATAGAAACTTAGCTAGAAAGCCTTTAACCTCACTTCTTGTCTCCCAATTGACTATGACGTCGGCCCTCTTCACATGTAAAGCTTCAGCAATGACTTCAGGTTTTGGAATCCCTTATAGACCAGTGAACGGTATCTGATTAAGCACGGGCATCCCTAAGAGTAGAGAGAACTCTTCCAGTGTAGGTACCAACTGATAGTCTGAGAAAGTGAAACAATGATATACGAGATCAAAGAATTGGAATAGTACACACATCATCTCTTCTTGGAAGTTGGATGTAGCCAAACTGAGGAGTCAACCATATTTCTTGGTAAAAGGAGAATCCCCGGGCACTCTTGAGGCTAGCTCTTGAATTTGAGGATGTGCTTTTACAAAGCTGATTCAGATGGTGTTTCTTAGGAGAGAATTCATGTCCTACAAAACAAAAACAAAAATAAATTTCTAAATCCTTGAAATGGTTAGTGAGAATGCATATGATGTTGATGATGTTAATGATGTTTATGTACAAGCATATATATACACACATAACATACAAGTCCCTATGTTTTAGGCTTGCATGAGTTTTGTAGGTACGTACCCTCTTGAAGTCTAGTTGGCTCAACCTGTCCTAGAAATAATGATCGGGTTCTAAAGGATCTCAATATCACCGACCTTTCTCTTAGGATTTTTCTCAGCACAACAATCTTTTCTTGCGGCCGAGATATCCCAAAAGTCTAGCCTCAATGAGTGTAGTATCGAGTATCAACCAATTTTCAACTATACACCAAAACTGAATATCTCACTACGTCCTAATGGCCAAGTTTATTCAATTAGGGTTCTAAGGTCAGTTGATGCTTCATGGCACCACACAGTGGACCCATATTCTCCTCTATTCACCACAAGGTATACTGGTACCAACCAAAGTGCCACACCAACGTAGCTACTGCTTCAACCGTATCGGTCTACGCTGTACAGTTCCCTCACAGTTTATTGCTACTTACCTAAAAGGTATTTCCCAGATTCGGGTTAGGATCTAAAGCAAGCCCAAATAAGAGAACCAAATGTAAATTATACAAATCAAACAAAGAAGGCAAGTAAATGTGATCTAACCCTAAGGTAACCCTACTTTAAAATAGTTAAGTCCCCAGCAGAGTCTCCAGTTCTGTGATACGGTAGGAGAACTGACTCTGTGTTTTGCGTTTTGATTGCATTTGTGCGGATAGCAAGAGTTGCAACCGACTTTTCTTTTATCCAAAAGGAAAGGTAAAAAAGCACAGGAAAGACCTTTCGAGATTATTTCTCGGGTTCGGGGGGTAGATTATGAAAAGGGAAGGTATTAGCACCCTTTTCATCCATGGTTTTCCATGGGCTCTTAGTTACTCGTTTAGATCACTTGCTTTTGTTTGACAGTGTACTTGTGGTGTGGGATTTTAAAGTGTTTAAAAAATCCCTTTGTAATGGTTCTTGTTTCTATAAGAACGCGTACAAAGTTTTTATTTCGAAAAATGGTTCAAAGATGTGTTTGTGGATTGTGTTTCGGAAAATGTTTTGAAAAGATGTTTTGCAAAGGTTCTCATCTCTATAAGAACGTATACAAAACATTTTGTCTTTTGAAAGTGTTTTGAGATTAAGGTGTAGGTGCAAGAATGTTTTTGTCGTGAGCAAGCGAGTAACTAGGAGTGAATCTACCCACTCGAAAGGTCTTAAATGTTCTTTTCTTTCTCCTTTAGACGTTGCTATCTTACCATTGATTTGGTAAGAAGCCCTATCGTTGGATGTGAAGGAACAGGCGCGGGTCAATTTTACAGTCATCGAAAGCAACTTATGAGACGCTTTAGCAATTTTCATAAGGGACGAGATCGTTTTATCAAAGGCAGCATCGAGGGTTGTCGAGGGACTACGATCTTTTTATCGAAGGGTCATTACTAAAGCGTCCCATATTCGAGGGACCTGTCCGTGTTTTTGAGGCAACAAGCGAGATTACCCTAGAGGTGCGCGTGTGAAAAGTATGTTCGTTTCAAGTCATTTTGTTGAAATTAGGTTATCTAGCGATTGATTTTATGTCTTGCCATGCACGCCTAATTACTATATAGTATAAAGAAAATAGTAAATTGCGGAAATTGAAATTCTACGCTATTACAAAGCTTTTGGGGATGGGGGTACAAATTATTTTACAAATGGGGATGGATTAACACAATTAAATGTCCAAATAGGCAAACAATACAACCAAATCGAATCGAGAGATTTATTAAAGTCATAAAAATAAAAATTAATTAACAAAGCAAGGAAATAAGATTCTTGTTATTTGTTTGAAAAGTTTGGAAAGAAAGATAGAAAAATCTATTCTATTAATTAGCTTAAAAGTTAAATCAAATGTATGTATTTTTAGGGTTTTGTTAATTAGAAATTAAATAAGCAAATTAAAGCTTAAGCACCAAAATAAATAGTAAAAATTATTTACAAAATCCTATGTTAAATTAAAAAAAAAACTAAGCTAATTATCTAACAAAACTATATGATTTATTAAACTTAGTGAAAACAAACAAAGTTAAATTAATTATTTAAAACAAACAAAAAAGAAAAGTGATGTTAAACTGAAAATAGGGGGGTGTGAGGTAGAAAGAAATGCTGAGGGGACAGTGATTCGCTGGGCCAAAGAAAAGAACACAAAATATGTCCCAGGCCCAGACCAAATGGCAAAGGAGTCTGAAAATTATTGTTTTATCTGTTCAAAAATGTAAAAAAAAATGCATGGGCTTAATGAAGGGAAGAAAGGTTCGGCCCAGCATGGTCCAACAACAACTATCAAACCCAAACTCATAATCATTTTGTTGTTTATTAATTTTGTTTTATCAAGACAGATTAGGGACGTAAAAGGGGTTAGGGTTAAGATTTGGGTCTTCATCTTCTCTCTCACGCGGCGCTCTAGTCTCTTTACCTCGCCTCTATTCATCCCCTACATAACCTAAATCTCTCTAAGCTTCTTCACTCCTCCACTTTTAATTCATCTCACAAACCCTCGCTCTCTAATGAACTGTCCTAATGCCTCTTCGTCTTTCTCGACATCGCAACTAACATTTTTTGAAGCTTTTCTTTTGAAATTGGATTCTAACCGGAGAGATCCAAAACCGTCTCGTCCTTGACCCCTCCCAAGCCCTTTGTTACTGGAACCTGTCTCTCTCGTCTCTCTAATCCTCACCGAATTGACCTAGAAATTTCGAAAAGGATTGAAGGTACATTTTTCGTCATTACCTCTCGCCTAAAGGTTTTCTTGATTTTTAACAACCTATTAGTTCTTTGTTAATGCAGGAATCATGCCATGGAAGTATGAGAATAGGGGGGGAATCATACCTGCTGAAGCTCTTTTTCTGGTATAACTTCTCCCTCGTTTTGCTGGCCTTGTGATTTATTTTGCCGTTTATGAGCTTTGGATGCAGAATCGAGATTGATGATGGTGTCCAGTGGTGACAGAGGATGAATGGGGAAGAGAGATGATGATGAGGCGAAAGCAGTTGGAGATCTTTGGCTCTTCTATTTTGTTAATATCTTTGCTGTTTTCTTTTTGGTTCTTGACTTAGATGGTATATCATCTGGCTTTCTTGACTTTTTGTGATGGTTTTGCTGGCTTTTTGTGATGGTTTGAGACAAAGAGTTTTTTATGAGCTTTTTTTCTGTTGCTGGTTTTGTATTTTTTTGCTGGTTTTTTGTGATAGTTTGAGCCAAAGGGTTTATGGCTAGTGTTGATGTTGCGGGTTTTGTATTGTTTTGCTTGTTTTTTGTTGTTGATTTGAGACCAAAGGTTGGTGTGAGCTTTGGTTCTGTTTGTATATTGCCTTTCTGGTTTGTTGGTTTTCTGGTTTTTTGACTATCAAGTTTGATGGCTATATGGTTTTCGCTGATTTTCTATTCTTTGGCTTTTTTGTGATGATCTCTATCCTCCCAGCTTGCTTCTGTTTATATCGATCATATGGTGAGAAAATGGAGGGAAATGTATAACTTTTGAATGGCATTATGGTATACTGCTTTGGCTTTTGAGTGCAAGTTGACATCTTTGCCATTTTAATGTAAGTTTCGGCAGGTTTTGATTTGCTTTATGCAGAGTTGCAGCAGGTTTTGGACTGTATAGGGGCTGTAACAGGCTAGGTGATCTCTTTCCTCTTTTCTCTTTCAATGAAAATAAAAAAGCAGTTTTTTTTTTGCTTTATTTTTAAACTTCTGAAGGGTTTGTGTGACTAGGAAAATGATTACATAATGAGCAAGTTAGCTTGCTACTGCTATGCTATGCTTTTCTTACAGGTTTTAGTCTGCATTCTTGAGTAGCTTGCTTGCTGCATTGTTTTTGTGATGCTGTTTTGTGCTGTTTTGTATGCTATTGCAGCCTGGGTAGCTTGCTTGCTGCATTGTTTTTATTGCAGGTTTTTTGCTTGCATGCTATTACAGCCTGCTGCCTGCTGTCTCTTATACTTTGCCTTATGCTGCCCTGTTTCTGTGATGCTGTGTCCTGTTTTGTGCTGGGCAGTTTGACTTGTACATTTGTTTCCTTTCTTGTGAACCAAGAAAGGCAACTTTCTTGTGATTTGCAATTGGTAAATGGATTGTGATGAAAGACAAACAAATATTCTGATTCCAAGTTGCAAAACCCTAATGATGAACTCATTTTTGCTTGAATTTCGCAATGCTTATTGTTTGCTAACTTCTTCTTTTTTCATTTGTTGCATGAACATGAGGCGTGGATAGCAAGCGAGGATGGGAATGGTCACTTGAAGATGAAACAACAGTGATTTGAAGAAACAAAATAAATGTTATTTCTTTGTAGACAAAAACCTGTAGTTCTTTGTAACAAAAGCTTGTAAATCAAACCATTTGTAATGAGGCTTTGAATAAATTTGTTGTAATGAATTTTATTGTTCAAGACTTGAATTTAAATTTTCAATTATCAATTGAATGTTTTGGACTAAAACATATTGATTTGGTAACTTGGATTTTAAGCAAACACAAATGATCGAATAATCAATATGTCTCGTATTCCAATCAAACTTCTAAACAAAATAAATGTTTAAAAATTCTAACTTGGTTAACTTAATCTCAAAGCCATGGTCATCTAAATGATAGTCCTAACCTTCGCCTTTTGTCCACACCAAATTCTCATTCAAAATGAAACTCGCACACCATGCTTGATAATAGTGGGACTTTATTGCTAAACAATCATGCTTTGAGAACCCTCATCCACCTTTACAAGTTCCAAGATTAATGATGATTAAGAACATTTTGAAAACAAACAAATGACTTGCGACGATTTGATAACTTTCAAAGTCTTCCAAACCCAATTTTCCTTCAATTCTTTGAAGATAAACCCATGAGCGACATCACATATGACCATGAGCAGAAATAAATGTCTAAAGGTCTTGTAATTTGAAGAAATCAGAATTCTAGAAATCAGACGACTGTTATTTGAAATTAGGTAAAAAATTCATGAAGTGACTTCCAACGCATTCGAATTTTTGGTGATTTTCTACGTGTAATCAGTTCTTGATTTGTGAAGAGAAATTTGAGATAACATCAAGGAAAATCATACGCAAGAAAAACCCATTCAAAATTTTTGAATAATGAAGAAGTTACGGTCATTTGAATTTGTTCTCGCAAAAAGGGCAATTTTCAAGTCAAATGTAGTCGTTTTCAGTTATCTGGACCATTGTTTGAGCAAGTTTGCAATGCGAGGTTTGAAAACTGATTTAAACAACCTTGAGGAGACATGAAGACCTATGAAGACCATTTGAAACCCTGAAGACTCAATTTTCTTTGAGAAACGTCGAACCCTAATTGTTGACTTACTGCCTAGGAAGAGAATCTGTCTGATCAACTTCTGAGCCAAATTAGGTATTCGAGAAACTCTTGGGTAGTATCTTGAATGAAAAATGGGAGGGCAAATTTTGGGGTACAATAGAGGGGATTTGTCTTTGTTCTGTTTTGCAGATTATGGCTTCCGTGCGCAGAAATACCATCCAAGTTAACTTTGTGCCAATACCTGCTCAACTCAAAGAGTTAGCCTCAAGAGTTTCTGAGACTTCTATGTTCATTAAAAGACATGGTCAGCTTCTTAGCCTAGTTACTTCATAGTTTGATGAGCAGATGATGAGTGTACTTTTCCAGTTCTTCGATCATGTGCATCATTGCTTCACCTTCCCAAATTACCAGCTGGTTCCCACTTTAGAAGAGTTCTCTCACTTATTGGGCATATCCATCCTTGAGAAGGTACCCTTCACAGGTATGGAAGAGGTTCCTAGACCGGAAGACATTGCCTCAGCTCTGCATATGAAACGGGCTGATGTAGTACCCAATTGGGAAACACGAAGCGGGGTCGAAGGTTTTCTCGCCAAATTTCTGATAGATCAGGCTCAACTATTCTGGGATAATTTGGAATTTCAGGCTTTCAAAGATATCTCGGGTCTTCTTATCTATGGTTTGGTTCTCTTCCCGAATCCGGATTCCTTTGTAGATGTGCATGCTGTTAAGATTTTTCTTTCTCGCAATCCAGTGCCTACTCTACTGGGTGACATCTTGCATGCCCTCTAAACTCGTACTATGCAAAGAAGAGGGACTCTTATGTGTTGCATGTCGTTGCTGTCGAGGTGGTTTATTTCGCATCTCCCTAAGTCTGTGCTGAAGAACGAAGAAGGTTTGGGTTGGTCCTACAAAATAATGTCACTTACCCATACAGACATTCTTTGGTGTTCCCGGGATATGGAAGATACTGCTGTCATTGATCATTGTGGGGGATACCCTAATGTCCCGTTGCTCGGAATCAGAGGGGGTATAACCTATAATCCTTGTCTAGCTTTGCGACAGTTTGGTCGTGCTCGGAGAGACGGTCCCCATGAGCTACTTCTTTAGAATATTGCCTTTGACTACAAGGAAGATGTTGACGAGCACCGCCAGAGGTTTATACGAGCTTGGGTCATGGTGAACAGATCTGACCCCCAAGAGTTGGGACCAAGGACTTCCCTTCATATGCAGCCTTACCTCCAATGGGTCCGAGCTCGTGCCCAGAAGCTTGGGATGCCTTATGAAGCCGTATTTCCTGTGATTGTGGAGCCCACTAATGAAGAAGGCGTTCCTTACATGGTTCTTTATCCTTACATGCCCACTGATCCTAGGGCATTGCAGAGGTCTTGGATTCAGCTGAAAGAGGAAAGGGATACTTACCGGGAGAAGTACCATGAGCAAGAAAGGAAGATTTTTAAGCTCACCAAGAAGCTCGAGGAAGAAAGAGTGATCAATGACTACGTCAGCACAAAGAGGAAGCGTCCATGGGATTTTTTATTTTTGCTTTTCTAGTTTTAAATTTGTTTTTCATTTACTTCTTTGTAACGCCTCAAAGGCATTGTTGAACCTTTTACAAGTTAATCTAATAAAGTTTGTTTATTTTTGGTTTGCAAATTTGAATCTCCCAAAGTCTTTGAAATCATTACATACGCATCCCATTATCATGCACATAATTACAGGTACCATTACAGGTTTCTCATCTCCTTCGCTGTTTATTTCAGCAGAAATGTCTTTTGATCAAGCCATCAAAGATCTTCAGGCACATAACGCCAAATTCCAAGAGATGTTCTTGAGCTTGGCTAAAGGGCAAGAGGATTTGAAGACTCTCATTCTGAAAGAGAAGAAGAAGAAGAAGGTCGTTCTTCTGAGTATGGGCAAAAGGTTTGGGGATAGGTTGAAACAGCAAGCTGATCTGATCTCCTCGTCCAAGGACGGGGAAAACCAAGAAGAAGAAAAGGGCTCAAGTCCTGTAGTTTCTGATAATGATACTGATTTTGATGATGAGCAATATCCTCCTGCCGAGGATAGGTACAAGCAGCTAGAAGACCGGCTGAGTGCTATGGAGATTCAAAAGATCCCTGGTTTGGATTTCAGAGAACTGGGACTGGTATCAGGAGTGGTGATCCCGCATAAGTTCAAAGCTCCAGTTTTTGCCAAGTACGATGGAGTATCCTGTCCAAAACTCCATCTCCGCTCGTATGTCAGGAAAATCCAACCCCACACTGGTGATAGAAATTTGTGGGTGCATTTCTTTCAAGATAGTCTGTCAGGGACTCAACTTGAATGGTTTTATCAATTGGAAGGAGCCAATGTTCGAAATTGGGAAGACCTTGCTGCTACTTTTTACAGACAGTATCAGTATAACACCGACCTTGCTCCCACTCGTACTCAACTCCAGGGTATGTCTATGGGTGCAAGTGAAGGTTTTAAGGACTATGCTCAAAAGTGGAGAGACTTGGCTGGAAGAGTCCAACCCCCTTTGTCTGATAGGGAGTTGGTTGACATGTTTCTAGGGACGCTGTCTGGTCCATTATTCAATCATTTGATCGGCAGTTCGTCATATGGGTTTACTAAGTTGATCTTGAATGGAGAGAGAGTAGAAGCTGGTATCCGAAGTGGTAAGATACAAAAGGATACTTCATCAAGTGCAGTGAAGAATCCTTTCACCGATAAGAAAGAAGCTAGTGCAGTCTACGGCCCGAGGGGCCAAAGCAGACCTGAACACCGTCAAGTAGTAAATGTGGTAGTGATATCAAGACCCATAGTTGCTCCACAACGCAATGATCAACAAAGGGTGGAAATACCACATGGGCAGTTCACTCGGCTCAATATGATCCTGACCCAAATTCTACCATAATTATTAAAGACCAATCTGGTAACTCTGAGGGAGGCCCCAAAGAACCCCAACACCACATCTCCCTACTATAACCCGAATGCCCGCTGCGCCTATCACTCCGAAAGTCCAGGTCATGATACAAACAACTGTTGGGCCTTGAAAAATAAAGTGCAAGACTTGATCGAAGCCAAAGAGATTGAGTTTGACGCTCTAGAGAATCCCAACGTCATAATTGCTCCCATGCCCAAACATGGTCATAGAGTAAATGTTGTAGACGATGATTTATTTGTGACCTCCGTGGAAGAAATCTCTACTCCTTTGATGACAGTTAAGAAGAATTTGCTGTTAGCCCGTTTATTTCGGGACTGTGGTGAAGGTTTCCACATGTGCTCGATTCTACCTGCTAGTTGCCACTTATTGAAATCAGGTGTTCAGCGCTTGATGGATATCAAAGAGATCATGTTCGAAAAGACTGTGATTCCGTTAGTTCCAATTGAAGATGTTGCCATCATAACCATTTCCGCCAATCCTTCCAAGGTTTCCTCGAGAAATCCTGTTAGGATTACACCCGTCCCAAGAATTGCTCCGTTAATGATTATTGTCCCTGGTCCTATCCCATACACTTCGGACAAGGCTGTCCCTTGGCACTATGGCGTTGATGTGTATTATCATGGAGTTAAACAAGACTTAAAAAGTGAAGAAGTTGATACTGATGTCAATAATATTGTCGGGGCTAGAAAAGTCACCAGAAGTGGAAGACTCTTCTCTCCCGAGATTTCCCCTTCGACTATCCAATAACCGGTTGTTATTCCATCTGCTAGTACACTAACCACTGTTCCAGTTCCTATTCCAGTTATCACCCTTGTCGCCGAGCCATCTGGGACTCGGGGCAAAGAAATCACAGGTGAGCCCGCCCGGACGGAGGCACCTAAGAAGATCATTGTAGAAGCCTCTAAACAAGAGATAGAAGAAATTTTGAAGATTATCAAGAAGAGCGACTACAACGTAGTCGAGCAGCTGGGGTAGACCCCGTCAAAAATTTCCATGTTGTCCTTATTGTTATGTTCTGAAGCCCATGCAAAGGCTTTAATTGCATTCCTCAAGACTGCGCATGTTCCACAGGAAACTTCAACCGACCAATTCAAAGATTGCGTAGCTAGCCTGACTGCCGACAATGGGTTGGGTTTCTCAGATGCAGATCTGACTGCTAAAGGAAGGAATCATAATGATGCTCTGCACGTCTCAGTCGAGTGCAGGGGCACTACTATGGCCCATGTATTGGTGGATACCAGGTCCTCATTGAATGTTCTGCTAAAGAAAGCATTAGACCGTCTGGACTGTGAAGGTTTGATTCTAAAGCCGAGCAATATTGTGGTCAGAGCTTTCGACGGGTCAAAAAGGATGGTGCATGGGGAGGTGGACATCCCTGTTAAAGTGGATTCTCAGACCTTTGGATCCACCTTCTACATAATGGATATCAGACCATCATATTCTTGCTTGCTGGGTCGTCCATAGATTCATAAGGCTAGGGCAGTGACTTCAACACTCCATCAAATGCTGAAATATCCGGTAAAGGGGAATATTTTCACGGTACAGGGTGAAGAGGAGTACATGGTGAGTCATCTCAATTCCTTTCGCTACGTGGAGATGGATGGGGAGTTCATCGAAACCCCTTGTCAGAATTTTGAAGAGGTCCCCCAGACTTTGGTGTCAACAGAAGTTGCTACCGACAAACCTCTAATGAAGATGGATTCCCTCAAGGATGCTAGGACTGTAATTGAAGAAGGTGGGTGTACAAATTGGGGTCAGCTCCCTGATTTCATGCACAAAACTGACAAAATTTGGTTTGGGCTTTACTACAGGAGCTCAAAGGGCTGTTAGGCGTGCACAGATTGGAAGACCTCCTCTGCACATCAGCAACCAGGGAGTTAACGCAATTGAAGATGGTGAAGAAGATTCAGATATCGACAGCTAGATCTACCCTACAACCAATGGGGGATTGAAAAATTGGACGGCGAAGGACTTCATACCTATTTCTTTTATTCCACAATAATTGACTTTTGTTTTAAGAGTTGTAATAAACAGTTTGAAACTTTACGACCTGGTGCCTTGCCCGAGGAACTTTGGCCTTGCTTGTGAGGGCTTATTATTTGTCATTTTCATATATCATTAATAAAGAATTGGACGTTTCTTGCATTACAAATTTTGCGCTCCTTGTTTTTCTTTTCTGTCTCTCGCTCTATTAAAACAACTATTCTCTTACACACACTCACGTATCATAATGCAGATCCATATCCACTCTAGATCCCATTGATAACAACTTTTCTACTGCTAGTTATGACTTCGAAAATCCGATCAACCAAGCTGAGGACGAAGGTGAGGATGATTGTGAGGTTCCTGGAGAGCTTTCTAGACTGTTACTGCAGGAAGAAAGGGCCATACAGCCTCATGAAGAGCTAGTTGAATCAGTGAATTTGGGTACAGAGGAAGACAAGAAAGAGGTTAAGATAGGTACGAATCTGGAACCTAGTGTCAAGCAGAGGTTGATACAAATGCTACGCGACTATGTTGAGATCTTCGCTTGGTCCTATGAAGATATGCCTGGTTTGGATACTGATATTGTGGTACACCGCTTACCAACCAAAGAAGACTGTCCTCCGGTAAAGCAGAAGGTTCGTCGTATGCTCCCTGAGATGTCTGAGAAAATCAAAGCCGAGGTCATGAAACAGTTCGACGCAGGATTTTTAGCTGTCACTTCTTATCCGCAGTGGGTTACCAACGTTGTTCCAGTACCTAAGAAGGATGGTAAGGTACGGATGTGTGTGGACTATAGAGATCTGAGTAAGGCAAGCCCCAAGGATGACTTCCCACTTCCTCACATCGATGTTCTGGTCGACAACACCGCGCATCATAAGATCTTCTCTTTCATGGATGGTTTTTCTGGCTAAAACCAGATCAAGATGGCTCCCGAGGACACGGAGAAGACAACCTTCTTTACACAGTGAAGCACCTTTTTCTACAAGGTAATGCCTTTTGGGTTGAAGAATGCTGGGGAAACTTATCAGTGCGCCATGGTCACTTTGTTCCACGACATGATTCACCATGAGATCGAGGTTTATGTTGATGACATGATAGCCAGGTCCCAGACTGAGGAAGAGCACCTTGACCATCTCCAGAAACTGTTCGACAGGTTGAAGACGTACAAACTGAGGTTGAACCCGAACAAGTGCACCTTCGGGGTAAGGTCTGGTAAACTGTTGGGTTTCGTCGTTAGTGATAAAGGTATTCAAGTGGACTCTGCCAAGGTAAAATCCATACAGG
Source organism: Vicia faba (assembly GCA_948472305.1). Taxonomy (NCBI): domain Eukaryota; kingdom Viridiplantae; phylum Streptophyta; class Magnoliopsida; order Fabales; family Fabaceae; genus Vicia; species Vicia faba. Next base: position 362,844,356 of record OX451738.1, read on the forward strand.
AGATGCCGGCTCCCCGAACAGAAAAGGAAGTTAGAGGCTTTTTGGGACGTCTGAATTACATTTCCAGGTTCATTTCACACCTAACCGCTACTTGTGAGCCAATCTTCAAGCTGCTGAAGAAAGATCAAGTGTTAAAGTGGAATTACGAGTGCCAGACCGCTTTCGAAAGAATAAAGGAATATCTTCAAGAACCGCCAATTTTGATGCCTCTAGTTGAAGGAAGACCTTTGATCTTATACATGACAGTACTGGATAGTTCAATGGGGTGCGTGCTGGGGCAGCATGACGAGTCTGGCCGAAAAGAGCACGCTATTTACTACCTTAGCAAAAAGTTTACCGACTGTGAGACCCGATACTCATTGCTCGAGAAAACTTGTTGCGCTTTGGCATGGGCTGCTCGCCGGCTGAGACAGTATATGCTGACTCACACCACCTTATTGATATAAAAAATGGACCCAATCAAGTATATCTTCAAAAAGCCTTCCTTATCCGGAAGAATAGCAAGATGGAAGATGATCTTAACTGAGTATGACATCCAATACACAACCCAAAAATCAATCAAGGGGAGTGTATTGGCGGATCATTTTGTGCACCAGGCCGTGGATGACTACCAGTCCATGAATTTCGAGTTCTCGGATGAGAACATCATCTTAGTGACCGACTATGAAGAACCTGGACCGGATGAAGGACCTAAGGAAGGATCCCGATGGTCTATGTATTTTGATGGAGCATCAAACACGCTGGGTAACAACATTGGCATTATGATCATATCTCCTGAGGGCTGTCATACTCTATTCACCGCCCGATTATGTTTTAACTGCACCAACAATATGGCGGAGTATGAAGCATGTATCCTGGGTCTTTGAGCTGCTATCGACCTGAGGATCATGTTCTTGAGTGTATTCGGAGATTCTACTTTAGTGATCAGTCAGATCAAAGGCGAGTGGGGTATGAAGCACCCAAATCTTATTCCTTACAAAGAGTATGTATTGACGTTGCTCCCACACTTTGAGGAAATAACCTTTGAACACTTCCCCAGAGAAGAGAACCAGTTAGCGGACACGCTAGCTACCATGTCTTCTATGTTCAAAGTCAGGTGGGACAATGAAGCTCCCCAGATTACCATCGAGAGGTTGGACGAATCCGCATATTGCTGTGACATTGAGACTGAAGAGGTAGCGGATAAACCCTGGTTTCATGAGGTAAAGAGGTATATTGAGGCTCAAGAATACCCCGAGGGTGCATCTGTTAATGATAAGAAGTTATTGAGAAGGTTCGCCACGAAGTTCTTCGTCAACAATGGTATCCTTTATAAGCGTAACCATGATTCAACCTTACTGCGATGTGTGGACAAAAGCGAGGCGAAAAGGATCATGGCAGAGTTACATGAAGGTACCTTCGGAACTCATTCCAGTGGACATACCATGGCAAAGAAGATCCTATGGGATGGATATTATTGGTCCACTATGGAAGCTAATTGTTATCAGCATTCTCGAACCTGTCATAAGTGCCAAGTCTATGCTGATAAGGTGCATGTACCCCCAGTTCCTCTGAATGTTTTGACAGCTCCTTGGCCCTTTGCAATGTGGGGCATCGACATGATTGGCGAGATCAGAACTACTGCGTCTAACGGGCATCGCTTCATTCTGGTAGCAATTGATTATTTCATAAAGTGGGTTGAGACAACTTCCTTTTCTACAGTAACCAAGAACGTTGTGGCGCGGTTTATCCGACACAATCTGATCTGTCGATATGGTGTACCAGAGAGGATCATTACGGACAATGGTACAAATCTCAACAATACAATGATCAACGAGCTCTGCAAACAGTTCAAGATACAACATCATAACTCTTCTCCCTACCGGACGAAGATGAATGGGGCTGTTGAAGCAGCTAACAAGAACATCAAGAAGATTGTGCAGAAGATGACGGTGACGTACAAAGACTGGCACGAGATGTTACCATTTGCTCTTCATGGGTACTGTACCTCAGCACGGACGTCGACAGAGGCAACACCCTACTCTCTGGTATATGGCATGGAGGCGGTCCTACCCATCGATGTCCAGATACCCTCTCTCCGGATTATGAAGGATGCTGATAACGAGAAAACATATCATATAATTAACATACTTCTTACCGATTTTATATTCCATTAAGTCGTCTAACCCTCGATTATTCCAAGATTATTTGTCTTTTTTGCAGGTATGAGACTTGTCGACTCAAATCAATGAAAAAGGACAACATGAAGAAAGCTAGACGAAAAACAAAGAGAAAAAGAATAAAAAAATACAATGTGTGGACTTCTGGATAGGTGACGGTCGTCACGCCCCTGTGACGGGCGTAACACCCCACAACATAAGGAAACGGTCGTCACGCCCCTGTGACGAGCGTAAGACACCACTTCAGCGTGTGACGACCGTCACCCACCTGTGACGACCGTCACGCGGGTGAAGGAGGACGTTGCGCATAATTGAAGACGTGGGCGTGAAGGGCAGAATAATTCTTCCTGTTTCTACTGAATCTCCTATTTTATTGCCACAATTATTACTGCTCCTAGAATTTCTCCACGAAGACTTCATCAAGAATTCAAAATTAAAACTACTGATTTTTCCTGCTATATATGAGTACCAAGGCACAGTCCAGGGGTCGAAGAATTTTCTACAGACCAAATTTCTATTTTTCTGCATTATTTCTATTTCCTTGTTTTTGAGCATTTTCTATATTACTGTAATTTTCATTCAAAGTCTTAGTTTTTAGTTTTAAGTGTTAATTCTTCTTTCAAGAATTAACACGAATTATTTACTGCAAATCAAGCTCGAAGATTGGATTATTGTAATACTTCAAGATTACCATAGGAACTTTGATTCCAGGTTTTATATTGCAATTATTATTCATTCAGTTTTTATATTATGCCAATTGTTGCTATGAATTATATTTTGAACTGTATTGCTGTTAAGTTAATTATGTCTGGCTAAATTATTAATACCGGTATGTGACCGTAAGAACTGAAAGAATTCAGTGATACCTTGGCCAAAAATATTTATAAAACAATTTCTGGTTTCCAATTTCCAAGATTAATTTAACTATCCTTGTCACGAGAGTGAGAGGTTAATTAACACGATTTTGCCACGAGAGTGGGAAATTAATTAAGGCAAGAACCTGCATGCGAGAGCTGGGGTTCAATCCAGATAGTGGTAACGAAGCATTGATTTTTAAATACACGAGAGTGTTTTAATAAATTAATTAAATTCAAATTGTTTTCAAAAAGTGTTATTAAATTTAAAGTGTATCCACTAGGTTTAGTAGCATAACTCATTTCATGAACACGAGAGTGTATGTCTTAGGTGTTTAAACAATTAGCTTTTACCGAAATACTTTATAGGCCAAGCGATTCACCGAATTCCCAAAGTCCGATTATCACATACCGGTATAACTAGTACTATTATATTTAATTAAACTATTTCCCCCAAAAATCGAATATTCATCGCTTAGTTAGACAAACTGTAGCATTAGATCGTATGCGATTGATCCTCAGTCTCTGTGGGTTCGATAATCTTTTAAAACTAGAACGACTGAACTGTATACTTGCAGTTGGTATCCCGACAGACTCATAAAGTCCCGATCAAGTTTTTGGCGCCGTTGCCGGGGACTGATTAGTCAATTAAGTACGATTCTTCTGTTACGCGTTTAGACTAGGCAACAGAAACCCTCTTTCGATTTGTATGCCAAATACTCACTCCCGAAGCGAGTCTTTGCATCTACAAATCTTGTCCCAATTACTATTTATCACCCAAATTTTTTCTACAACCCCCACTCTGAGTATTTCGAGGAATCACAAGAATCCAATAAATCCGACCTCGAAATACTATTGGAGAATTTCAATGCATCACAGACTCATTCTCACCCGAATTACCTTTCCAACTATCAACCCCAAAATTTTGAGGAATCACAAGAATATTATAGATCCAACCAAACTTATCCTCAACCAAATTTCCCCTACAATCACTACACCCAATATTTCGAGGAGACGCAAGTATCCTATAAATCCGACCTCGAAATATTAATGGGAAACTTTAATGAAATATCAATGATGACAAAGCGCTTTACGGAAACACAAAATGCGACTCTAACTCAATTTGAAGAATCAGAAGAATTACATGATTTCAACTTCGAAACATCAATGAAGGATTCCGACGCGACGCTAATTCACTCTAGGTTAGAATCTTTGATGGAGCACTTTGTAGAGACACAAACTGTCTAGAACGAAGAGTTTAGAAAACAAAGTCTTCAAAACAGTGAAAACCTTAGGCAACTGACCACTGTGGTTGAGTCGCTCGCGACCCACAACATAGCCTTAGAGACCCAAATCTCCCAGCTTGAACAAAACCCTCTAGGACCCTTCCCTGAGGAGAAGTTGGATGTTGTAACAACCAGTAGTGAAAAAAAAGTTGAAAATCCTAAGGAGAGCGATAATGAGGTTGAGGAGAGTGATGATGTGGATGAGGAGAGTTCAGACGAGGAAAGAGTAAAGATTAAGAAAAATCCTCCAACACCATCTAAAAGGGAGGTTGTAGAAGAGGTAGAAAAGGGAGCACCTATTGTTATGCCTCACCCCTATACCCCACCGTTTCCTTTCTCGAAAAGTTTTATGGAAACTCAGATAGACTCCAAATCTAAAACGTATGTGGAGGTATTGGAAAATATCCACACTAATGCACCCTTGTTGGAAGTCTTGCATAAAAAGAGAAAATTAGAGGACTGTGAAACTAGGGATATAATTACTGTTAAGAAGGTAAGGTTAACCTTTGAGGTGGTGGATGAAATCACTAAGCCCAAACTTGAAAAGTTGATAGATCCAGAACCACCACCACAAGTTCAGAAGAATGAACCACCCCACAGAAGAAAGAAAAGAAAAGGTGAGGGATATGTGAGATGGCTTGATAAGTTGCCATGGAAAATGACAACTACTAAAAGTTCAACCGAGAAGTCATCCTCGAGAGAACTACCATGAGTGCTTGCACTCCTGTTCGTTAGGCTTATGACGTTAAACAAAGTGCTGCGTGGGAGGCGACCCATCTGTTTGTTTCTGTTTGTTTTTGTCTTTAACTTTCTATTCCGTTTCTATATTCGTTTTCTTTTAAAGCATTATTTTCATTATTTTCTTTTTCATCTTTTCTAAAAATTTTTTTTTTACAACTGCTGCTGATTTTCAATCAACTTTACAGGGTTTCTGAAAAAGTCTTTTTCTATCCTACCTTCTCCCCTGATTTGCTTTCCCCCTTTGCTATTTACTATGGAAACCACTTTTAGAGGCAGGAACCAAATGAGGAGGTTTGAGGAATTATCACACAGAAATATTGGTATGACCTTATATTATGATGAACCACCAATGGACACTTTAGGCATTAAGGATGGTGTCCATTGTCTGTTTAGCCAGCTGGGGTGGAAAAAGCCCACATTAAATCTAGGTTTGTTACATACCGCGAGCTCACCCTTGAGTTTCTGAGCTCTTTAGTTCATATACCTGAGCGCAGTTTCGGAACTAGAAAGGGATTTATAGCCTTCAGGTTGTTTGGTAATGAATTTGCTTATACTCATAAAGAATTATCCAACCTTCTAGGATTCCCTTGCGGACCTTTTGCTTTTTCTATCACCCAGGCAGAGTTAATGGATTTTGAGCTAGACTACTTTTGGGGGACTTAAACCGGGAACTACCACCCTGAGCCAGATAGCATGGATAATAATGAAATACACAACCCCGCTATCCGCTATTTCCACAAGATTCTAGCACATACCATTTTCGGCAAAGAACAGAACCGCACTGCCGTATCTAAAGATGAGATATTTTTTGCTGCAGTGTATGACCCAGGGCCTACCTGTAAATGTAGTGCCATTCTTAATGCAGACATTTACCCGCATTGCCGAGAACCCTAGAAAGCCAATCATCATAGGAGGCCTTGTTACCATGATTGCTAACGCCCTCGGACTTAGATACCAGCTACATAGGTGCACACAATTTTTTTCAATCTGCCCTATAAACATTGATTTTTGTTTCCACCTACGAATAATAGGTAACCTAGGTCCTGCACCCTTCGATTACTTGATAAGGGATGAAGTAGTCACGGTATTTACTCCCGACCACCCTTCGACACCTGAGACACCCCAATCCTACCAAGTTTATGATACCACAATGTCTGATGAGAGTGACCCCGAGACCCCTCCTGGTTACCATGATGGTAACAACATCGTAGAGAAAGTTGATGCCCCTGCAATACCAAAAGGGGAATATGCTGAAAATTTGAATAAAATCTTTTCTACGCTGGATGTTTATCAGACGGACATCAATGGAATCAAGAACGAGTTGAAGGGTATGCGTATGGACGTGATAAGCTTAACTGATATAACCGTGGAAAAATTTTCTCACATACATGTAGCTTTCGAAGACTTGAAGACGCGACTGGGATGAAGCAGCAAAATCAGCACTTATTTTTACCTTGTGTTTTATGTTTCTAGGCAGTTTATGATTTCATTTTAAACAAGTCTACTTCTTACAGTTTTTAAATGAGCGCAACGCTTGAAAGAAGACAACAGGAGCAATATGAGTATCTATGCACTCAAAACACTCAAATCTTGACTGGGCAGCAGAACATGAATGAGAGGTTGGATGAGGCCCTGTCAGAGCTTAATTCCTTAAGGATGGACGTCAGCACCCTTAGTTTCCAAGATACTAACACAGAAGCCACTCCTACCAGACGCTCTCGCACCAGGAGTAGAGGACGTGGTCACCAGTAGTTTTTCTTTATTTTCTATGTAGTTTACTTTTTTTCTGTTTCATTTCCTTTCTGTTTGTTTTTGTAATTGTACTTCCCCGCCTATATACCGCAACATTGGGCACAATGTTGGATTTAGTGTGGGAGAGGTACCTTTCCATCTTTTATAAACTAGTAAATTTTTATGATATGTCTCGATTCAAATTCTTCGCTTTATTTAGCCATACCGAAATTTTTTATCTTCGCATTAGCCCGACATACCTATTTTAACGAAATCCCAGTTGAGGAAGCCGAAAACGACATAACAAGATTGATACGGTTATGACATTATAGACTTCCTATTTACGCGATCCATTTCAATAACCATTATACCGATATCTGGAGTTTTAAGTTCTAGAGTAACCCCTAGTAGTTTATACTAGCAGTCAGCACCGTCTTGACACAAACCACGTGGAGAATCGATGAATATAAGTGTTTGATGCCTGATTCTAAAGATATCCTTCATATCTCGCTGCAAAAAGAAAGGAAAATCTGTGTACCAAAATATACGGGCACATATAAGAGCTGAGAAAATAATGAAGAAATCCAATGTTGGTTGGTTCAGAGGTATCTGGTTCTGAACTCGGTAGGGCGTGCTACAGCCCGACCCCCCACAACCTCCAATTTGGATAAAATATGTAGGGTTGCCACATTCATGTACCAGACCCCGTTCTAAAGGATCAAAGTCACTAACCGGTTACTCCACTACGTGCGTGCTAAGGCAAAAGGCTTAATGTGATTGCGCCAGAACGAAACCGGGTGAAATAGATACGAGGAACTCCGGGCAGAGTTATAACGGAACTGTTGGATAGCTCGTTTAAAATGGAAGTCTACGGGTAAGCTTATTGCTTGCGTCATTAGCGTATCTTTAGTGTTTTACTCAAGTATTGGCCGAACCAACGAGGATTTCCCAAAACCACTTTAAAAATCCAAAGGTATGTCATGCTTATGCGCTTGACGAAAACTTGTCCGACCTTTCGAATGACTATTTGCTTGAGGACAAGCAAAGGTTTAAGTATGGGGGAATTTGATAACGAGAAAACATATCGTATAATTAACATACTTCTTACCGATTTTATATTCCATTAAGTCGTCTAACCCTCGATTATTCCGAGATTATTTGTCTTTTTTGCAGGTATGACACTTGTCGACTCAAATCAATGAAAAAGGACAACATGAAGAAAGCTAGACGAGAAACAAAGAGAAAAAGAATAAAAAAATACAAAGTGTGGACTTCTGGATAGGTGACGGTCGTCACGCCCCTGTGACGGGCGTAACACCCCACAACATAAGGAAACGGTCGTCACGCCCCTGTGACGAGCGTAAGACACCACTTCAGCGTGTGACGACCGTCACCCACCTATGACGACCGTCACGCGCGTGAAGGAGGACGTTGCACATAATTGAAGACGTGGGCGTGAAGGGCAGAATAATTCTTCCTGTTTCTACTGAATCTCCTATTTTATTGCCACAACTATTACTGCTCCTAGAATTTCTCCACGAAGACTTCATCAAGAATTCAAAATTAAAACTGCTGATTTTTCCTGCTATATATATGAGTACCAAGGCACAGTCCAGGGGTCGAAGAATTTTCTACAGACCAAATTTCTATTTTTCTGCATTATTTCTATTTCCTTGTTTTTGAGCTTTTTCTATATTATTGTAATTTTCATTCAAAGTCTTAGTTTTTAGTTTTAAGTGTTAATTCTTCTTTCAAGAATTAACACGAATTATTTACTGCAAATCAAGCTCGAAGATTGGATTATTGTAATACTTCAAGATTACCATAGGAACTTTGATTCCAGGTTTTATATTGCAATTATTATTCATTCAGTTTTTATATTATACCAATTGTTGCTATGAATTATATTTTGAACTGTATTGCTGTTAAGTTAATTATGTCTGGCTAAATTATTAATACCGGTATGTGACCGTAAGAACTGAAAGAATTCAGTGATACCTTGGCCAAAAATATTTATAAAACAATTTCTGGTTTCCAATTTCCAAGATTAATTTAACTATCCTTGTCACGAGAGTGAGAGGTTAATTAACACGATTTTGCCACGAGAGTGGGAAATTAATTAAGGCAAGAACCTGCATGAGAGAGCTGGGGTTCAACCCAGATAGTGGTAACGAAGCATTGATTTTTAAATACACGAGAGTGTTTTAATAAATTAATTAAATTCAAATTGTTTTCAAAAAGTGTTATTAAATTTAAAGTGTATCCACTAGGTTTAGTAGCATAACTCATTTCATGAACACGAGAGTGTATGTCTTAGGTGTTTAAACAATTAGCTTTTACCGAAATACTTTATAGGCCAAGCGATTCACCGAATTCCCGAAGTCCGATTATCACATACCGGTATAACTAGTACTATTATATTTAATTAAACTATTTCCCCCAAAAATCGAATATTCATCGCTTAGTTAGACAAACTGTAACATTAGATCGTATGCGATTGATCCTCAGTCTCTGTGGGTTCGATAATCTTTTAAAACTAGAACGACTGAACTGTATACTTGCAGTTGGTATCCCGACAGACTCATAAAGTCCCGATCAGATGCGGGTTTGAGCGAAGACGACTGGATCCAAACCCGGCTTCATCAGCTCAATTTAATTGATGAAAAGAGGCTTACTGCTATTTGTCATGGTCAGACATATCAAAAGCGAATGATCAAGGCTTTTAACAAGAAATTCAGGTGTCAAGAATATCAAGTCGGGGATCTGGTGATCAAACGCATCATTTTGCCGCAAGGTGATCCCAGGGGCAAATGGACCCCCACATACGAAGGGCCATTTGTGGTTGTGATCGGTGGAAATAGAACTGACTGTTTTTGGTTGGTTTCACGAAATGTCGCGGTAAGCAAGAGTCGCCACCGTCTTTTATGTTCTCCAACATGGAAAGGACAAAAGCACAACAAAATTCCTTCTTTGAGAATGTTTCTCGGTTCGGGAGGTAGATTTATAGAAAGGGAAGGTGTTAGCACCCTTTCTATCCAAGGTTATCCACGGGCTATTAGGTACTTGCTCTTATGTTTTGAAAATTTGTTTGCTTTTCAAGTGTGTGTGGGTTTTGAAAAAAAGTTTGTTTGAAAAACTTCTAGGTAACTCTTGTATCAGTCCTCAAGAGTGTATGAAGTATTGTTTGAAATTTTTTTTTGAAAGTGTAAGGTGTGAAAAGTATTTTGTTTGTTTTGAAAAGAGAAAGTACCCATGAGTCATCATCCTACTCTAAGGAATTAGGCTGTGTAAGGGTCCTTTAGATAGTTCTATCCCACCATTGAGAGGTAGGTAGCACCGTCGTTGGAGTTATTCGGGTCAATTCGATTATCGGGACAGTGTGGTCACCGAAGCAATAGTAGGACACCTTAGAAGTAACCCTAATGTCCTAGATCCCTTTTTTTTATCCGAGGCAACCGTTTCGAGGCGACTGGATCTTTTAGACAGAAGGGCGACCTCTAAGACACCCTATACTTGATGACCACGTTTCGAGGCAACGAGTGAAGCGTACCCTAGGAGTGGCATGTGCTTTGTGTGTTGTTTTTCAGTTAATGTTTTTGTACATGTTATTTGTGAGCTACGAGTTGTTTTTATTTACATACATTCTTTCATGCATTGTTAACAGTTAGGAGTGCGGAAAATAAATTGCGGATAGATAAATTCTACGCTATTATAAGGCGCGGGTCTATACATCGCCAAAAATACAAAGACCCGTTTTGATAAATAAGTACGAGAAATTAAATAAAGCGGTAAACCTAATTACTATTACATTCTTGGAAGCAATTATATAATAATAAAAAAAAATGTGCGCGAATAAAAGTTAATCGGGAATGCCTTAAGGATTTTGACCCTTTTAAGAAAAGAAATGAATTTTTTTGTCTTTTTTGTGATTAAATGAAATTAATAACTAATAATTAAACTAATTAATTAATTTAATAAAAGAAAAATGTTTTTTGTGTTTTTTATGTTTTTTTTAATGAAAATAAAATAAAGGAATTAAAATTCAAAGTTAATTAAAAACCTAATTCTAAACTTATTTTAATTATTAAGAAAAAAGTTAAAGTTACCTAATTAATAATTAATTCAATTTATTAGTATTTAATTACAAAAATAAAATGAACATAGTAATAATAATAATAATGTTAGTTCTTTTTTGGATTTCTTATGAAAAATAGTAATTGGTTAATTGTTAATAAAAAGGAATAAGAAATAAAAAAAAGAAAAGAAAATGACAAAATAATAAAAATGGAGAGCAAACCCAAAGGGGGTATGGGCCAGAATGGGGGGGTTTTTGATTGAAATTTGAGGCCCATTTGAATCCAGCTCGTTTGACTTTCTGGAATCCAGTGCTTGTGTGTTGACTCCTGAGCATGGTGAGGACCACCTCCTGGCCTTCAGATCTATGAGAGAGGCCACTTGGCGCTTGGATCTGTGAGGTGTATGGTGCTCCACGTTTGGGAATCTGCACAAGAATACATTAGAAAAAATGACAATGAATTATGGGGGGACCTGGGAATCGAACCCAGGTCCCAGTGATGCCTAGCCACGTCTCCAACCACTGAACCAAGCGCGTTTGTTTGTAAACATAATAAGAAAAGAAAAATATATGAAGTAAGCGCACTATATGCTGAATCAAAAGGAAACGCGCGCACGCCCATTTGAATCTGCCAATCGTGTCCATCCACGTATTGTCTTCTTCATCTATTCCTGCAAAACAAAGAACAAGTAGCGGGGGTTTTAAACCCCCACAAAACAAAACTGTGAAAAATAGCGACTAGGCGCTAATTGCATATAAAAAGGGCGCGAGGTGTGTTTTAGACTCGTCTTGTCATGCTGATTTCAACCATGTATGTCTGGGGGCTTAATTTTGCAGTATAATAAAAACCCCAAATTAAGAGCTTCGGAACCCTAGCATCCATCCATGGTGGTTTTCATTTTAAGGCATCATACTCCAATTGAATCATGTCAAAAGCTTCAGTACAATGTTAGAAAGACAAAGCAATGTTCAAAATATGTTAATGATGCGTGCAAAATGAATTTAGATCATAGAAAAAAATGATGAACCGTGTGACTGTGTAGCACGAGTTCTTGAGTGTGAGGACTTGTTTGTGCTTGCAAAAGGTTCCTGAAAATGCTGGGAATGTGTTTGGATCAAAAGAGAGGTTTGAATTATGCTGGAAAGTGGTTTTCAGTTTGCAAATTTTTCTCAAGTTTTTGGAATGTCGTTTGGCCGTTTGGGAGAGTTCTAGGTCGTGACCCCAGTATGGAAGGCTTGCATATGTGTATATGAATGAGAATCAATCACAATAAGGAGCCTTGAAGCCTTGCAATGAAGTTTTGATTTCCTCCATAACCACCATTGAACAACTTGCCTTTTTTTCTCCAAATTTGAATTTCATGCTTGGAATAGGTCTTACACGAAATTGGCATGTGAATTATGATGTATCAAGGCTATTCAAACCAAAAGATATCCCTTAATTATTTTTCTTGATTTTTATTTGAATTTTAAAGATTTAAAATGAATTAAATCAAATAAAATTAAATAAAAATAGAAAAATTAATTTTTAATCTTGAAATAAATCATGGGACACGTGGGAGGCATGGCAAAGCCGAACCAAGTGGAAAAAGTGGGCCCTTTTTGTCAAAAATGAAGTTTCAAGGATAGTTGACTTTGGCCATTTCACAGGAATTTCCCAACTTCTCCAATGCATATCTTGCTCAATTTTGATCATATGAACATGTTCTTGGACATTTTGGAAAGGTCTTGAAGTCCTCTAACCAATGCCTTTTGTCCCATGTCATTTTGATTTGCCAATCTCAAGTTATGGTCTTTGACTTAAAGTACCTTTTTGTTGACTTTTGAAAATGACCTATAATGTTGAAATTGATAACTTTTTGTGAGAGCATTTCTTGGACTTGGAATGTGAAGATGAATTGTAGGAAATGTCTTCCCCTTCAAGATGAGAATTGGATGGGATTTTTCTAATGAACCATGAAAAAGTTATGCCTTGGTCAAGTTACAATTGACTTTTCAGCTGTCCAAAAATAGAAACTTTTGACACCTTGATGATTTTTGAGCCATTCTTGTGGAATCATGGTCAAGACTTGACCAAATGATGATTGTGGCTTCAAAATAAGATGTTGACCAAATTTTTTGACTTTTGACTGCCCAAATGACCATTTTGCCCTTACAGTTGATTGTGAGGCAATTAGGGTTTTTGACTGTGCATCTTGACCTTGTGAGTCTTGAAACTTGACATGTAGGTGCTTGAAAATGTATATGAGCATATGGGACTTGATTGAGCCCTTGAAAACCTCAACTTCCTTGCAAGAACCAAAACCCTAATTTGACTGGCTTAGGAGGGTGCTTTGTTGTGTAGCCCTTGAGTAAACTTTGAACCATTTGAGGTGATGCTTGGCAAAACTTTGGAGATTATGGGAGGGAAAATTTTGGGGTACAATAGTTGCCCCTGTTCAATCTTCTTAGACCTGAGGATGTAGATTGGCTTGTGTGCGTTTCGTGATCCGAAGGTGGAAGATGATTGAACACTATAGTGCCCAGAAATTTGCACTCACATAGTAGAGTATCAGCAGTGTGATGGCGGGAATGGGCTTACAGATGCCATTTGGAGAGATGATGGATAGGATGATGGGCTTATAGATGCCATCTGGAAATGTGACAGAACCTTGTAGGGAATGGGCTTATAGAAGCCATTTGGAACTGTAATGGGAGGATGGGCTTATAGATGCCATCTAGGTGTCGATCGCGTAAGAGATTCCTTAGCGAGAACTTGCGTACCTGAGAAAGAAAGATAATTACCTGGCCTGTTACAGGGATCGATCTTCACTCAGTCGCTCACAGACATGCCCTGGCTAGATACAGGTATCGAATCTGGAACTTCAAAAGGTTGATGGGTTGTCTCTACTGACAGGTTATCTCAGAAAAATCTTTGGGATTTAACCGAACCAGAGGAGGTTTTGTCTTTCTTGACGAGTTGTCTCCAATGACGAGTTGTCTTCAATGACGAGATGTCTTCAATGACGAGGTTGTCTTAAATGACGAGTTGTCTTCAATGACGAGTTGTCTTCAATGACGAGTTGTCTTCAATGAAGAGTTGTCTTAAATGACGAGTTATCTTCAATGACGAGTTGTCTTCAATGACGAGTTGTCTTCAATAACGGGTTGTCTTCAATGACGAGTTGTCTTCAATGACGAGTTATCTTCAATGACGAGTTGTCTTTAATGACGAGTTGCCTTAAATGGCGAGTAGTCTTCAACGACGAGGTGTCTTCAATGACGGGTGTCTATACTGACGGGTTGTCTTCAATGACGAGTTGCCTTAAATGGCGAGATGTATTCAATGACGAGGTTGTCTTTAAATGACGAGTTGTCTTCAATGACGAGTTGTCTTCAATGACAAGTTGTCTTCAATGACGAGTTGTCTTCAATGACGAGTTGTCTTCAATGACGAGTTGTCTTCAATGACGAGTTATCTTCAATGACGAGTTGTCTTCAATGACGAGTTGTCTTAAATGACGAGTTGTCTTCAATGACGAGTTGTCTTCAATGACGAGATGTCTTCAATGACGAGGTTGTCTTAAATGACGAGTTGTCTTCAATGACGAGTTGTCTTCAACAACGAGTTGTCTTCAATGACGAGTTGTCTTCAATGACGAGTTGTCTTCAATGACGAGTTGTCTTCAATGACGAGATGTCTTCAATGACGAGGTTGTCTTAAATGACGAGTTGTCTTCAATGACGAGTTGTCTTCAATGACGAGTTGTCTTAAATGACGAGTTGTCTTCAATGACGAGTTGTCTTAAATGACGAGTTGTCTTCAATGACGAGTTGTCTTCAATGACGAGTTGTCTTCAATGACGAGTGTTTATATTGACGGGTGTCTATATTGACGGGTGTCTATATTGACGGGTGTCTACAACGACGAGTGTCTACAACGACGGGTGTCTACAACGACTTTAGGAATTAATTTTAAGTGGACTTGTCTTCTTTGACTGGATGAGCATCAGAAAAACCTTTGGGATTTAGCTGGACTTGTCTTTTTTGACTGAATCTGTCTTCTTTGACTGGATTGGTCTCTTTCGACTGTATCTGTCTTCTTTGACATAGCTGATCATTTAACTGTATCCTTCCTGAAAGGTAAGGTCAGTCACATGCAATGCATGACATGGATCAAGCGATGATGTTCTCAACATAAAATGAGATTGTATGATGTGTATATGCATGTATCACGACGGTGCGATGTTTATGAATGTATTCTCGTTTAGGAAAATAAATCCTTGAGGGATGCCGGGAGTTTATTGAATCCTAGGCTTGATGTTTGAAGAGTGGGGTTCTTCGTTTCCACTGGGGATGATGGTTGCAAGAATAAACCGGTAGGAGAAGATGACTCCGTTGGGGTAATAAACTTGTTGGAGGGATTACTCTGCGGGGAATACTCTGTGGGAAGAGATACTTCGCTGAGGTTTTGAAATTGATGATAACTCCGCTGGGGATACCGTTGATATGTTATGTTGGAAGATTTGATGAACTCTGCTGGGGGATGGGAAGAGCTTCGCCGAGGACGACCTTTCCGTGGCAATTAGCTGAGGATAGCCCAGTTATAAGCTCTGGTGAGGAATAACCTTTGAATAATGCCGGGGGGACGCGTTCGTGCTCTGCAGGGGATAAGCTTCCATAATCTACTGGGGATAAGCTTCCAGAGTCTACCAGGGAGATTGATTCAACTCTCCTGGGGAAACTTTTGAACTGTACTGGGGAGTGGCTCTACAAGGGTGTCTGTATTCCGCCGGGGAACAATCTTATATTAAGACTGCCGGGGATGCTTGCTTAGGAACATCTGTATACTCCGATGGGGAATATTGAGATTTTCTGGGGGTACCCAACTTCCTTAGGGCTGACAGTAGCCTAACTCTGCTTGGGGAGAGTGTTGCTGACTTGCTAGAGATATTGTGCCTTTTCAGGGCTGATGGGAGACCAACTCTGCTCGGGGGGAGTATTGCTGATTGGTCTTACTCTGGGGGAGTGAAGGTATCCTGGTTACGTTTTTCAGCTGAAACTACCTTAGTACCTTGGTGGACGGAGCAACTAGATCACTTAGACAACTCTTATTGCCCCAGTTCCTGTGGGAGAAGGTACCTGTGGAGACCTTGATAACTGCCGATTGATAAAACTTCTTCTGGTAGGCAAGTGACAAGATGGCGGGACATAGTCGTACGCTTTCGATCCCTAACTTTTGCCTGGACCGCCCTTTTGGGTTTTCAGTCCATCGGGATACCCATTTTTGCCTAAGCCGCCTTTTCAGCTTTTCGACTTGCCGGGTGTACAGATTTTTCTATTTCATCCCTTATTTTGCCCGAACCCTTTTGGTTCACCGGGAAGCCCTTATTTTTGCCTAGGTGTGTCAACCTAGCGGGTCTTTGATTATGCGTAGTATTTTTTCGACTATGTCCACGCTCTTAGGATACATGAAGTTGTCACTGTCAGTAGTGCAGTGTTACCATACCACCAGAATATCTTCGTTGGATCGTCCAATGCCCCAAGTGACCCAGATGGAGATTTGCCCCAAGCTGGTTGGCCTTTTGAGAGATTCTCCGAATCTTGACTTAACTGCCCCAGATAATGGACAATGATCATGCCACGCCCCTTGCTTGGAGGTGCTTTTATTCATTAGACATTCGTCGTGCGAACTTCTATGCTGTTCAAACAAATAGTCATATGCAAACAATATTATTTTAAGAATGCAAAATGTATGTCTGTCTTGAATTTTTTTGAAAATGCATTTTTTCAGTAAAACAAGCAAATTATGTAACATGTGATGTCAACTCAAGATTTTACAGTGAGCCTTAAGGAGTCAGGATACCTTTGTAACAATATGCTTTTGAATTAACCCATGCTTCAGCTAGGACTTTTGAGGGTTATAACGTGGCCTGGTTCACGGTTTAAGAAACAAAGGATAAAGGCTCAAAGTATTTGTACCCACCCGCTCTTCGTGATGTTCTTCAAACCTAAACTCAGCTGATCATGCGTTAGACCTTGTTTGAGTCTTTGCTTTTATATACCAATGATGGATCGGATCTTGACAGTTTATTTTGACCAGGCAGTCATTTCTTTTGGTGTTGAGGGTTTGTATGACCTCTTTTTTTTTTTTTGATTTCGTTATCCCTGTTTTTTTTTGCCTGAACTGTTTCTTTTGTGGTTACAGTCAGCGGGATGCCCCAGTTTTGTAAGTCTCCTTCATAGGTTTTGACTTGTTGGGCTTTTATTTTGAGAAATGATGACTGCCTGTCTTTATGATCATTCGAAACCATCACTGTCCTTTGTTTTGTGAGGACCTCTTTGGTGCTATTCGTTGTGCACTTGGATCAGCTGAGAGAACTACCCCGCCCCAGGTTATGATTAAGGGTTTTAATTTTCGAAAAGAAAACTCCTACTTCTTTGGCTCAGAGGGGTTGACTAGGGATTATCTTCCTTATAACTCTAGTGTTTAGGAATTGAAACAATGCCTGTACCTCATCGGCGGGGTCTATTCAAAAGCATATTGTAAAGATCATGGTATCGTTTTCGTCATCCTCCCTCAAGAGGCTTAGAGTTATTAAGAGTTGACATCAAAAAATGAAAGCAGTTTGAATATAGCGAATGCGAATATATTGATTCAAAACAGACATATGTGATGCATTGATAAAGTAATAAAGTTTGCTATGACAATAATTGTTTGTATAAGCAAAGAAAATACAACTTGAACATTCGAATGAACAAAAAGTCTTCTAGTCTCAGGACTTGTCACTTCAAATGGTGAATCTCGCAGGGATAGTAGAAGAACTCGACCTGACCATCTGGGGTGAATTCCACAGCTCCTTCATCAATCAGGCTTTGGATTTTGTACCTCAACTTCCAACAGTCGTCAGTATCATGCCCCGGGCTGTTAGAATGGTATGCGCACCTGGCCCCAGGATTATAGTTGGGTGAAGAAGTCTTAGGATTAGGGTGAGGTCCTATCAACGTCACCAGATTCAACTTCAACAGGTGTTGCAAAGCTTGGGACAGCAACATATTGAGCTGGGTGAATTGCCTCCTGGGCTTGTCCGGCTTGCTCTGATCAACCTGTTGTTCTTGGCGAGGTTGTGGTTGGACCTGTGAAGTAGCAGCAGCTTGGAGAGGTCTATTCTTCACCATACCAGACCCTTGTCCTCTTGGAAGCTGATCAGTGACCTGGTTCTTGACTTGGACTGGTTGCTTCATGTTGTATCTGTCTTGATGAAGCTGGTTGACCATGGCTTTAAACTCTTCTTGCTCCCGAGCCAAACTTTGGATAAGGGCCATCTGCCCCAGCATCTGAGTCCTCATTGCATCTACCTCAGCTTGCAGACGTTTCAGCTGTTCGTCCTTATCATCTTCGAGACTTTTCTTGGCCAAGTTCCCCATGAGGAGTGTCCTTAACTCTTCCTGCCCCTTGGATAGGCTTAAGAAGATCTCCCTGAATTGAGTCTCTTGAGCATGAAGACCCTGGTTATCTTGTTGGGAAGCCATTGCTGAAATAAACAGCGGAGAAGGTAAGTATCCTGTAACAAGGGTACCTGTTATGCAATGGTGTGTATGTATGCATGCAATGTTTTCAAGGATCTCGTGGGGTAAACAAGAAAAGTTGTTAGGATTTGAATTTCGTAGCTTGATTGAAGGAACTTCGTGTTGTTGAGAGTCCTTCTTCAAGAGTCAAGGCTCACCATATCTAGTGGGTCATAGCCCCTGACTCAAGTCATTAACCTTGGCTAGAGGAAAATAAATCCCCTTTACCCCTTGCTGGACATTTGGTTCATCATGACCTGCATCACAAAACCCTTGAGGTCCTTGAAATGGATTAGTCCTTATGTAGGATACATGCAATGGTATGATGTTATGCTATGCATGGAGTAATGTAGGTAAACCCTGTTATGAGTCCAGATTAAGGACTGTAAACAAAACCTGCAAGGAACTCACGTGTCAGATAACAAGCATGCAAGTAGTCAAGTTTGAAGGCACACAAGTCACACAAGACAGCCCTTAGAGTTCAGGCCAGCATGAAGTTTGGGGTACTACCCTCTTGAAGTTAGTGGACTCAAAAACTTGTCCTATCAAAAGTAACCGGGTTCTAGAGGATCCCAATATCACTGACTACCCTCAATCGGTCATAACTCCAGCGTCGCAATCTTTTCTTGCAGCCAGAACCATCGCGAAAGTTTAGCCTCAATGGGTGTAGCATACTGCTACTGTTCTATGGCCAAGTTGGGTCACATTAGGGTTCTAAGGTCGTTTGGTGCTTAATGACTCCTCAGAAGACCCATATTCTCCTCGTTGCAACACAAGGGATATCGGTACAGACCAAGGTGCCACACCAACGTAGCCACTACTTCACCCGTGTCGGTCTACGCCGGACAGGTCCCTCACAGCTTATGCTACCTAAAAGGGTATCCCCAGATCCGGGTTAGGATCTATGAAACTCCGATGCAATGCCCACAATAATAAAGCAAACAAAACATTCAATTGAAAACATAAGAGTGAACTATTCCTAAGGTACACCTCACTTTTATATCTCCCCAGCAGAGTCGCCAGTTCTGTGATCGATGGAAATAGAACTGATTGTTTTTGGCTGGTTTCGCAAAATGTCGCGGTAAGCAAGAGTCGCCACCGTATTTTATGTTCTCCAACATGGAAAGGAAAGGACAAAAGCATAGCAAAATTCCTTCTTTGAGAATGTTTCTCGGTTTGGGAGGTAGATTTATAGAAAGGGAAGGTGTTAGCACCCTTTCTATCCGTGGTTATCCACGGGCTCTTAGGTACTTGCTCTTATGTTTTCAAAATTTGTTTGCTTTTCAAGTGTGTGTGGGTTTTGAAAAAAAGTTCGTTTGAAAAACTTCTAGGTAACTCTTGTATCAGTCCTCAAGAGTGTATGAAGTATTGTTTGAAATTTTTTTTTGAAAGTGTAAGGTGTGAAAAGTATTTTGTTTGTTTTGAAAAGAGCAAGTACCCATGAGTCATCTACCTACTCTAAGGAATTAGGCTGTGTAAGGGTCCTTTAGATAGTTCTATCCCACCATTGAGAGGTAGGTAGCACCGTCGTTGGAGTTATTCGGGTCAATTCGATTATCGGGACAGTGTGGTCACCGAAGCAATAGTAGGACACCTTAGAAGTAACCCTAATGTCCTAGATCCCTTTTTTTATCCGAGGCAACCGTTTCGAGGCGACTGGATCTTTTAGACAGAAGGGCGACCTCTAAGACACCCTATACTTGATGACCATGTTTCGAGGCAATGAGTGAAGTGTACCCTAGGAGTGGCATGTGCTTTGTGTGTTGTTTTTCAGTTAATGTTTTTGTACATGTTATTTGTGAGCTACGAGTTGTTTTTATTTACATACATTCTTTCATGCATTGTTAACAGTTAGGAGTGCAGAAAATAAATTGCGGAAAGATAAATTCTACGCTATTACAAGGCGCGGGTCTATACATCACCAAAAATACAAAGACCCGTTTTGATAAATAAGTACGAGAAATTAAATAAAGCGGTAAACCTAATTACTATTACATTCTTGGAAGCAATTACATAATAATCAAAATAAAATGCGCGCGAACAAAAGTTAATCGGGAATGCCTTAAGGATTTTGACCCTTTTAAGAAAAGAAATGATTTTTTTTGTCTTTTTTGTGATTAAATGAAATTAATAACTAATAATTAAACTAATTAATTAATTTAATAAAAGAAAAATGTTTTTTGTGTTTTTTTATGTTTTTTTTAATGAAAATAAAATAAAGCAATTAAAATTCAAAGTTAATTAAAAACCTAATTCTAAACTTATTTTAATTATTAAGAAAAAAGTTAAAGTTACCTAATTAATAATTAATTCAATTTATTAGTATTTAATTACAAAAATAAAATGAACTTAGTAATAATAATAATAATGTTAGTTCTTTTTTGGATTTTTTATGAAAAATAGTAATTGGTTAATTGTTAATAAAAAGGAATAAGAAATAAAATAAAAAAAAGAAAATGACAAAATAATAAAAAAGGAGAGCAAACCCAAAGGGGGTATGGGCCAGAATGGGGGGGTTTTTGATTGAAATTTGAGGCCCATTTGAATCCAGCTCGTTTGACTTTCTGGAATCCAGTGCTTGTGTGTTGACTCCTGAGCATGGTGAGGACCACCTCCTGGCCTTCAGATCTATGAGAGAGGCCACTTGGCGCTTGGATCTGTGAGGTGTATGGTGCTCCACGTTTGAGAATCTGCACAAGAATACATTAGAAAAAATGACAATGAATTATGGGGGGACCTGGGAATCGAACCCAGGTCCCAGTGATGCCTAGCCACGTCTCCAACCACTGAACCAAGCGCGTTTGTTTGTAAACATAATAAGAAAAGAAAAATATATGAAGTAAACGCACTATATGCTGAATCAAAAGGAAACGCGCGCGCGCCCATTTGAATCTGCCAATCGTGTCCATCCACGTATTGTCTTCTTCATCTATTCCTGCAAAACAAAGAACAAGTAGCGGGGGTTTTAAACCCCCACAAAACAAAACTGTGAAAAATAGCGACTAGGCGCTCATTGCATATAAAAAGGGCGCGAGGTGTGTTTTAGACTCGTCTTGTCATGCTGATTTCAACCATGTATGTCTGGGGGCTTAATTTTGCAGTATAATAAAAACCCCAAATTAAGAGCTTCGGAACCCTAGCATCCATCCATGGTGGTTTTCATTTTAAGGCACCATACTCCAATTGAATCATGTCAAAAGCTTCAGTACAATGTTAGAAAGACAAAGCAATGTTCAAAATATGTTAATGATGCGTGCAAAATGAATTTAGATCATAGAAAAAAATGATGAACCGTGTGACTGTGTAGCACGAGTTCTTGAGTGTGAGGACTTGTTTGTGCTTGCAAAAGGTTCCTGGCAATGCTGGGAATGTGTTTGGATCAAAATAGAGGTTTGAATTATGCTGGAAAGTGGTTTTCAGTTTGCAAATTTTTCTCAAGTTTTTGGAATGTCGTTTGGCCGTTTGGGAGAGTTCTAGGTCGTGACCCCAGTATGGAAGGCTTGCATATGTGTATATGAATGAGAATCAATCACAATAAGGAGCCTTGAAGCCTTGCAATGAAGTTTTGATTTCCTCCATAACCACCATTGAACAACTTGCCTTTTTTGCTCCAAATTTGAATTTCATGCTTGGAATAGGTCTTACACGAAATTGGCATGTGAATTATGATGTATCAAGGCTATTCAAACCAAAAGATATCCCTTAATTAATTTTCTTGATTTTTATTTGAATTTTAAAGATTTAAAATGAATTAAATCAAATAAAATTAAATAAAAATAGAAAAATTAATTTTTAATCTTGAAATAAATCATGGGACACGTGGGAGGCATGGCAAAGCTGAACCAAGTGGAAAAAGTGGGCCCTTTTTGTCAAAAATGAAGTTTCAAGGATAGTTGACTTTGGCCATTTCACAGGAATTTCCCAACTTCTCCAATGCATATCTTGCTCAATTTTGATCATATGAACATGTTCTTGGACATTTTGGAAAGGTCTTGAAGTCCTCTAACCAATGCCTTTGGTACCATGTCATTTTGATTTGCCAATCTTAAGTTATGGTCTTTGACTTAAAGTGCCTTTTTGTTGACTTTTGAAAATGACCTATAATGTTGAAATTGATAACTTTTTGTGAGAGAATTTCTTGGACTTGGAATGTGAAGATGAATTGTAGGAAATGTCTTCCCCTTAAAGATGAGCATTGGATGGGATTTTTCTAATGAACCATGAAAAAGTTATGCCTTGGTCAAGTTACAGTTGACTTTTCAGATGTCCAAAAATAGAAACTTTTGACACCTTGATGATTTTTGAGCCATTCTTGTGGAATCATGGTCAAGACTTGACCAAATGATGATTGTGGCTTCAAAATAAGATGTTGACCAAAATTTTTGACTTTTGACTGCCCAAATGACCATTTTGCCCCTACAGTTGATTGTGAGGCAATTAGGGTTTTTGACTGTGCAACTTGACCTTGTGAGTCTTGAAACTTGACATGTAGGTGCTTGACAATGTATATGAGCATATGGGACTTGATTGAGCCATTGAAAATCTCAACTTCCTTGCAAGAACCAAAACCCTAATTTGACTGGCTTAGGAGGGTGCTTGGCTGTGTAGCCCTTGAGTAAACTTTGAACCATTTGAGGTGATGCTTGGAAAAACTTTGGAGATTATGGGAGGGCAAATTTAGGGGTACAACAGTGGTTAAGAACATTTTTTCGGGAGGAGCTATGATTCTAACCACCATGGATGGTGAGGACCTTCCTCACCCCGTCAATGCATACATAGTGAAAAGATACTACGCATAATCAAAGACCTGCTAGGTTGACTGGCCTAGGAAAAAATAGGGGCTTCCCGACAAACCAAAAGGGTTCGGGAAAAAGTAAGGGATGAAAATTAAAAAATTGTACACCCGGCAAGTCGAAAACCTGAAAAGACGGCTTGGGCAAAAAAGGGTATCCCGATGGACTGAAAACCCGAAGGGGGAGGTCCAGGCAAAAATTAGGGATTGAAGCGTAACACTATGTCTCATTGTATCATCTTACAAACAGACTTCAATATCGACTATTAAGCTCGGACGATGCCAATCAATATGATATACCTTCGACCAAGTAGCAAAGTGATGAGACGCTTGAAGATATAAAGGCAATAGCAGAGTTGGAACCCGATGGGATTGTTTCATAGCTATTTTTCTTTCTTTTACGCAAATTGTATAATTTCTATTCTTCAGCAGTGTTCTCTTACTAGGACGTCAGCCTCTTTGTATAAAACGCCAATTACGAGCCAACTTCAAAAATCAATACAATTCGTTTCCACAAGAAATTCCAAATTGTTTTTATTTTTCTATTTTGTTTTGCAAGAACATCCAATGATACATTTTTGATATATGCATTTGAGAATAATTGCTGCTTATAAATACTTACATAAGAAACAAAAGACAATCACTCGTAATTCCAAGAACAGGGGCAAACAAGAAATGTCCAAACCTTACAGTTGCTCTACCCACCAGGTGCAGGGATAGAGCCAACTTGAGAATATGACTAAAGGTACATACGCTCCCCGCAGAGTAGGAAGTATCCAAAGACAGTGGTGTTAGCTCTCTCCAGCCAAGGTTCATAATCGCGAATGAGTTAGCAAAATTCTCCCCAAGCAGAGTTTATCTATCACCAGCAAGAGAAGTTCACCGCCAGTGGAGTTTATTTCTCCAAATCAGCAGATCGTCCAACAGAGTATCTCTTCCCCGCAGAGTCATTCTCCCACAGGGTTATTCTCAAATAGAGTCTCTCCCGGCGGATTATTCTCAAGCAAAACAGACGCAAGTCTCCAGTTAATCATCTTCGGTCACTATCCCCAGCGAGAACGAAGAACTCACCTCCTTATACTCTCCAACAGCAGCCCGAGATTTATTCTCCCCAACCGGAGAATATCACAAGAACATTGCACATCCATACATTGTGGCATGCGCATATGCATCATACATCACAATCTCATTTATTTTGAGAACATCATTGCTCAATACATTTCATACATCATGACATTACATATGACTAACTCTTTACCTTTCAGGGAAATATACAATCAAGCTCTCACAAGTTTTCTCTGGTTCAGTCAAATCGATACTAAGATTTCTATTCCAGTTCAAACTATGAAGCCCGGAAATCGACTGGATAATATCTTGATTTCTCTAAAATACTATGAAGCCTGGAATCGACCAGATAGTGGTATGTCTTAAATACAAGCTATAAAGCCTGGAAATCAACCAGAAAGCAGCTTAACCCCCCAGCAAGTTATTGTGAAGCCTGAAAATCGACCAGATAGCAATACAAGATACCATGAAGCCTGGAATCGACCAGATAATGGTATAAGACGCTGTAAAGAATGGATCACGACCAGATAGCGGAAAATGACACTGAAACCTGGGACACGACCTGATAACAGTATAAGGTACTGCGAAGCTTTGAATTCGACCAAATAGTAGTTTACTCAGCCAATTACTATGAAGCCCGGAAATCGACCGGATGTTAGTATGCCTTAAATTCAAGTTGAAACCCGGGTGCGACCAGATAGCCACCTAATTCCTTCTGAAGCCTGGAGCGCGACCAGATAAGAATTGAGAAATTGCAAAGCCTGGAAGACAACCAGATAGCAAGCCTAATCTCATCTCCCCAGTAAGTCACTGTAAAACCTGGAGCACGACCAGATATCAGTCGGTCTTATTTTCCTCAGCAAATCACTGTAAATCCTGGAGCACAACCAGATAGCAATTCATTTTCACCTCTTCGACTAAGAGATGATTCCCCAGTATAATAACGGACAACTAAAGCTCCTAAAATTCTATTTCTCCCAAGACAGAGACCAGTATTCCCCAGCGAAGTCCTCCTCGACAACAGGTGTACGGGCTCTCGCAAAGGAATCTCTTATGCGATCGACACTTCTTCTGATGGCATCTTTAAGCCCATCTTCCGTCATTGACTTCCAAATGGCATCTATAAACCCATTCCAGACATTGCAAGACCAGTACCATTTCATGCGAGTGCAAATTTCTGGGCACTCTAGTGTTCAATCATCTTCCACCTTCGGATCACGAAAGGCAAACAAGCCAATATACATCCTCAGGTTTAAGAAGATTGAACAGGGGCAAATGTTGTACCCCAAAATTTTCCCTCCCATATTTATCAATACATGTCAAGTGAGGTCCTCAAATTGCTCAAGGAAGTCCATGGTTTGGCCAGACCAACTCTCTCCTAAGGCAGTCTACCACAAATTAGGGTTTCATTTTGCACCAAGATGTTTGAATCAAAAGGGTCCCAAATGCTCACTATTGTCCTAATATGTTCTCAAGATCATCCATGTCAAGTTTCAAGCCTTACAGAGGAAGTTTGCTCAGTCAATTGCTCAAAGGCCTGAAAATCGACTATGCTAGGGCAAAAGTCAACTGTGGCCCACATATAGTCAAACTTCAAGATTTTTGGTCAACATTCTCATTTTGAAGTATTATTCATCATTTGATCAAGGGTTGATCATGATTCCTCAAGGATTGCTCACAATTCATCAAAACCCAAAAGTTGCTAAATTAGGGTTTTGCAGGAAAAGTCAACTCAACTTTGACCAAGCATAACTTTCTCATACTTTATTAAGAATGACCCATCCAAAGCTCATTTTGAAGAGGATGTAATTACATAAATTTTATCTTCAGCTACCAAGTTCAAAATATGCACTCACAAGAAAATATGAATTGGGACATTATTGGTCATTTTGGAAAGTCAACAAAAACACCTTTCATGTCAAAGCTTCATACATGAACATGGAAGACTTAATTGAGATTATACCAAAAGGGTTGCTTATAGGACATCTTAAGCTTTCTAAAAAGTCCAAAACACATCTCTAGGATCAAAATTGAGAGAGTTATGCATTGGTAAAGTTGACCCTTTTTGCAAAATTGCCAAAAGTCAAATGTGGCCAAAATTGCATTTTTTGCTAAATGGGCCTAACTTTTTATGCTTGCACTGAGTTTGTAATGTGACCCAAGATCCATGATCCCTTCCACTTGTCATTCTTTTATTTTTGTCATTTATTTTGATTTTATTTCATTTAAATCAAATAAAATCAAAATAAAATAATGAAAATATCAAAAACTAATTAAATCTTGAGATTTTGTGCATGATTAGGTCCAATACATAGCTGGAAGTGAGATCAAATCGTGCAAGACTCATATGGACACAAAAAGATTTCTTTTTGCTTGGTTTGGAAAGATTTTGTACAAGGATAAAATCATGAATCAATATTCATAATTGGAGAAGATTTAAAACAAATGGCAACCCTAATTCATTCTTGGATACATAAGGGACAAGTGCAGATAAAAAGGAAGAGGTTGGAGGCGTGCAAAGGAGAGAACAAATCTCAAAAATTCAAGGAAAAGTTGCAAACTGATTTCCCAGTTTCAGGCCTTCTCAAGCCATTCTAACCATCCCAATCGTTTGCTGGATATCCCTGGACCATATTGCAATCATTAACAAGCTTCCCCACATTCAGAATCACACTGTAAGAGTCACACGATTCATCTCTTTTCTTGAATTCAAATATCTTAATTCTGGCATCTTTAACATGATTTATTAGCACATTCTTAATCCTTGAGTTGTTTGCAAACTAATGGTTATGATTAATTGCATTTTTATTAACTGTATACCAAGATGTCATGGCTAGGGTTCGTGCTCCCTTTTTAGGGGTTTTTCATACAGGAACAATTGGCCATTAATAATGGTACCATGATGCTCATGAGGTTGCAACGAGTTAACTGGTACCATTGGTTGTGATTTATCATACAGGGACAGAATTTTGGAGTGGACAAGGGTTGTACCTACGCCCAGTGTCCGTAGGTAAAAGTAGTTTGTCTAAAACGACAGAGGCAACAAGGAAGATGATGGCGTGGCATGCTATGAATGGGCCATTTGAATTTCGCGCGTTTCAGAATTTGGTTTTTTGTTTTTATCATATAATATTCCTTTGTCATTATTTATACAACTAATACAACCAGCTCAGGTGGCAAGCGTGCAGTGGATGAATGCTTAAGGACCTTGGTTCGATCCCCAGGTCCCAACCTTGCTTCATATTATTTTTCTTTGCATAATCATGTACACAAGTCTCCCATGTAACCACCATGCATCATCAACATTCAACCATCAGATCCCCAGCGAGCCAGATCCAAGGTTTCTATCCTGAAGGTCCACCATGCGCTGGAGTCAAGCATACGTACAGGATCTGGCAAAGTCAAAAAGGGCCAGGCATGGTTGGGCCAAGAATTTCCAATCACACCCCCTTGCTGAAACAACATCAGGCCCATCCTATTTTCCATTTTTTATTTTCATTTATTTATTTAATTAACTTAATTGTATTTTAACCAAAATTAATTTTGTTTTTCACAAAAAATCATAAAATCAAATTTCACAAATTTAGAATTAGGTTTTTTATTTTATTTTATCAAATTTAATTTAATATTAGTTTAAATTTAATTTAGGGTAATTCTAACTTTTTGTATATAATTAAAATAAATTAGAAAAAAATTAGGGTTAGCTTTTGATTTAATTTTTATTTCTTTTCTCAAAACATAAAAATACAAAAATAGGTCAATTTAATTATTTTTCTTAATTAAAATTAATTAGTAATTAGTTTTTTTATTTATTCAATTAAACTCTATTTTCTCAAATAACACAAAACTACAAAAAAATGATTTTCCTTTTTAAATTACAATTAGGTAGTTGGGGTAAAAACCCTAAATCTCTCGTTTTCGATTCATCGCGCGCGTTTATTATTTTTGCAATATTAATGTATCTGCCCATGGTATGTAATATTTTAAATTAGCATTTTCTTTTATTTATCGTTTTACGGGTTTTTTGGCTATGTAATTAATCCCTACCCCGAAGCCTTGTAATAGCGTAGGTTTTATTTCTCGCATTTTCATTCTTGCAAATATTAACTGTTAGATGTATGTTAATAGGATTGTATGACAAGATTGCATGATAATTTAAAACGGCTAGAAAATCCTAATGTGCAAAGATAATAGCTGAAATCAAATCACTCACACATGCGCACTCTTAGGGTATACTCTCACTTCGGTTGCCTTCGGCAAACGGTCATTAAGTATAGGGTGTCTTAGTGGTTGCCCTCCTGTCTAACAAAGATCAAAAGTCCCGTTCGGAAATGTTGCCTCGAATATGATCTTAAGACATTAGGGTTATTACTAAGACGTCCTAACATTACTTTGGTGATCGTACGTCCCTTTTGAATTGACCCTTACAATTCCAACGACGGTGCTACCTATTTCTCAATAGTGGGATAGCGCTGTCTAAAGGAAACAAGAATAGAAACGATTCTTTTTTCGAGTAGGTAGATGCTAATAGGTACTTGCTCAAAACAAAATTTTTCACACCAAACACTTTTCAAACAAAGTTTTCAAAAACAACTTCGTAACACTCTTGAGGACAAAAACAAGGGTTAAAACGAAGTAAAACAAAACTTTTCAAAACACACAAACACGAGCAATTTAAAAAGATGAGCAAGTACCTAAGAGCCCATGGAAAACCATGGATAGAAAGGGTGCTAATACCTTCCCTTTATATAATCTACCCCCCGTACTCAGAAAATCTCGACAAAAGGAATTTTTCTATGCTTTTTTCCTTTTCGGTTGGGTAAAATAAAAGTAGGTGGAGACTCTTGCTTACCGCGACATTTTGCGAATAAAAAAACGCAAAATGAAAACCAACATTTTCAAAATAGTCAGTTCTGCCACCGTATCACAGCTACGTTAGTGTGACACATTGGTTTGTACTGGTATCCCTCGAGTCAGTCGAGGAGCATACTAGGCTGCCGCGTGGTGTCATAAGCACTAACTGACCTTAGAACCTTAATTGACCCAACTTAGCCATTAGAAGATAGTGAGATAGCCAAATTTGGTGCAGTCTGAAGTTTGTTGATACTCGATACTACACTCATTGGGATTCGACACTCGAGTTTTATTTGGTGGCAAGTAAGTTGCCGTGCTAGACGAAATTTGTGGGAAAGATCAGTGATATTGAGATCCCTAGAACCCGGTTACTTCTCTAGGACAGGTTGGGCCAACTAAACTTCAAGAGGGGACTTACCTACAAACGCCATTCAAGCCTTAAACCTAAGGCCTTTGCGTGTGTTTCTTGTGTTTGGTTATCTATTTGAGCATATATCATGACATCATAACATCATAACATCGTATCATGACTAACCATTTCAAGGATCTAGGGGATTTATCTTTGTTATGTGTTGCAGGGTCATGGCTTTCAATTGTAGGAACACCATCCGGATCAACTTCATAAGGATACCTTCTCATCTTAAGGAGTTAGTCTCAAAGGTTCCCGACAATTCTCAGTTCACCAACAGACATGGTCATCTACTCAGTCTGGTTACTACTGGTTTTCAGGAAGACATGATGAGCGTTCTTTTCCAGTTCTTTGATCTAAAGCATCACTGTTTTACCTTCCTGGATTATCAGTTGGTTACCACAATGGAAGAATTCTCAAAATTGCTCGAAGTTCCTATTCTTGATCAGATACCCTTCACCAGTCTAAAGCAAGCTCTAAAACCTGAAGATGTTGCAGTAGCCCTATATCTGAAATGATCGGACATTGTATCTAAGTTGGAAACAAGGAATGGAGTCAAGGGTTTCTATCCTAAATTTTTGATAGAGAAGGATCAGGTCTTTCTAGATGCCATGGATTTTTGTGCTTTTAAGGATATGTTGGTTTTGCTGATTTCAGTTTGGTACTATTCCCTAACCCGAACCAATTAATAGATATAAGTGCCATCAATATATTCCTCACTCATAATCTGGTACCTACTTTGCTTGGAGATATCCTGCATTCCATCCACACTCGTACTATGAAGAAGCGAGGAGATCTTATATGGTGCATACCTTTACTGTCCATGTGGTTTATTTCGCACCTGCCCCGATCAGTGATAAAGAACGAAGAAGGTTTGAGGTGGTATCAAAGGTTAATGTTTGTCACTCATATAGATATCCATTGGTGTTCTTGATCTCAGGAAAACGTCATTGTTATTGATCGCTGTGGGGAATTCCCTAATGTACGACTCCTTGGTATAAGAGGAGGCATCACTTACAACCCTTATCTAGCTTTGCGTCAGTTTGGTTACGTTCGAAGGGATGGTCCTCATGATATGCTCATCCAGGGTATTGTGTTGGACTATGAGAACGATCCTCAAAGCTACCATCAAAGGCTTATAGAAGCTTAGGGAACCATCAACAAGATTGATAACAAGAATTTGGGACACAAGAATTCCATTCCTCTAGAACCTTACCTCAAATGGGTGTGGTCTCGTGCTCAGAATCTCAAAATGCCATATCCTGCTATCTTACCAGTGATCGTAGAGCCTATTGTTGAGGGGGGTATTTCTCATACTGTTCTTCATCCTAATATGCCTATCAACTTTAAAGAGCTATAGAAGTTCTAGATCCAACTAAATTAAGAAAGAGAGGCCTTCAAAGCTCAGTTCTATGCTAGTGATAGGAAAGTACTGGAGCTGACAAAACGACTCCCCGAAGAACAAATCCTTAACGCTTATGTTAACACAAAGAGGAAGCATCCATGGGAAACTTGAATTTATATTTTGCTATTTTGTAATTCTTTTTATTAAAAACAATTGTAATTTGAGTTTATTACTAAAATTTCTTTTATTTCCTTTTGTTTAAACAAATTTAAATCCCACAAAGATCCTTGAAAACATTGCATTTACATATCATGCATCATTACATAACAGGTTTTCCCATACATGTTTTCTCATCTTCTTGCTGTTTATTTTAGATAAAAGATGTCTCTTGAATAGACTGTTAAGGAACTCCAAGCTCAGAAGGCTCAACTCGAGAAGACCCTTTTGAACCTGGGTCAAGGACAGAAAGATATGATGACGCTCATTACCAAAAAGAAGAAGACTCAGAAGTCGATTGCTATTCTCAACATGGGAAGAAGATTAAAATGTCCTGCTAAACAAGTTGAAACTGCTGATATCACCTCTGATGAAGATGACAACCAAGAGGAGGATGGTAGAAGTGTCAGAGTTGAAGGTGGAAGCAACATTGGTTCTAGTAAGATGCCTGAGGATGAAGACTATTATGATGAACAATATCCTCCCGCGGATAACATATACAAGCAACTAGAAGACCGTCTTAAGGCTATGGAAATCCAGAAAGTGCCTGGATTAGATTTTGGAGAGCTGTGTCTTATCCCAGGGGTAGTTATCCCTCAAAAGTTCAAAGTCCACGCTTTTGCTAAATATGATGGTGTGTCTTGTCCGAAACTTCATCTGAGATCTTATGTTCGGAAGATCCAACCCCACACTGGTGACAAAAAGTTATGGGTTCAATTCTTTCAAGAAAGTTTGTCTGGTACACAACTTGAGTGGTTATATCAGTTGGAAGGAACCAACGTTCGTACTTCGGGAAGACCTGGTTTCTTCTTTTTACAAGCAGTATCAATATAATGCTGACCTTGCACCAACTCGTGTGCAATTATAAAACATGACTACGAGTTCAAATGAAGGATTCAAGGAATATGCCAAGAAGTGGAGAGACTTAGCTGGAAGGGTGTAACCTGCCTTGTCTGACTGTGAGCTAGTTGATTTGTTCATGGGCCCTCTGAGAGGTCTATTCTTCAATCATCTTACGGGGATTTCTTCGTCTGGTTTTATTGAGCTGATTCTAAATGGGGAACGAGTTAAAAGTGGTATTAAGAGCAGAAAAATTCAAATGGCTGCATCTTCGAGTGCTGGGAAGAAGACATTCAATAATAAGAAAGAGACCAATGTTGTTTATGGTCAGAAGGGCCGTGGCGAAAATGTCCGCAATCAGTCTGTGGGAGCGGTACTAATTTCTAATCCTGCACATGTTCAACAACGACAGTGTAATATGCGTAGGTCAGATGCTCCGGGAAGTCAGTTTACTAAGATTAATATGCCATTGTCTCAGGCATTACAACATTTAATGAAAGCGGAGCTGATTACGCTGAGGGTCCCTCCTCAGAAACCCAACACCTCCTCTCCTAAGTACAATCTGAATGCGAAATATGCCTATTATTCTAACAGTCCTGGGCACGACACCAACAACTGCTGGAGCCTGAAAAAAAAAATCAGGACATGATTGACAACAAGGAAATTGAGTTTGATCCTCCGGAGACCCTGGATGTGATTAATGTGCCTATGCCGAAGTATGAAAAAGGCATAAGTGCAATTGATGGTGTTCTTTATGTTACTACTGTAAGTGAATTAATGACTCGTCTACCAATAATCAAGAAGAATCTGCTGCAGGCCAGTTTATTTCTGGGATGTATTGAAAAATGTTTTTGCCGCGCAACCCAACCCAATGGCTGCAAGTTACTAAAGGAAGGCATTCAACTTCTGATGGACAATTATATAATTTTGATCGAGAAGGTTCCGTTTCCTGAGAATCTGTGTCGAGACTTATCTGTAATTTCTAGCCCTCCTATCAGGATCACCTCCAAAGGTCCTGTAAGGATTACTGCCAATCCAAAAGTTGCTCCCCTGATCATCACTACACCTGGACCTTTCCCGTATTCTTCAGATAAAGCTATTCCTTATAACTATAGATCCGACATCTACTATCATGGCATCAAACAAGAACTACCGACTATTAAAGATGAAGTTATTGAAGTTGCTGATCCCGGCATTGACAATATTACCGGGACCAGCAAGGTTACTAGAAGCAAAAGGGCTTTCTCTCCATAAATATCTCCAAAGACTATTGCCACACCTGTTAAAGTTACTGCTACCGAGTCAATTGTTGAGGCTCGAGGCAAAGATCCAATAATAGAGCCTGCCCAGACGGAGGCGCCTAAGGAAGCTACAGTTGAAGTCACCTCTAGGCAAGAGTTGGATGATGTATTGAATATTATCCGTAAAAGTGATTATAAGATTGTCGAACAGATGGGGAAGACCTCACCCAAAATATCCATTTTGTCCCTTCTATTGTGTTATGAAGCCCATGCACAGGCTTTAGTTAAATTTTTGAAGACTGCTCACGTGCCACAAGAAGTTTCTGCCGATCAATTTGGAAGTTATGTTGCGAGCTTGATAACTAATAATGGCTTAAGTTTCTTCGATGCTGATCTGACTCATGAGGGAAGAAACCACAATAAGGCCATGTATGTCTCCATTTAATGCAGGGACACTACCATGGCTAGTGTTTTTGTTGATATTAGCTCTTCATTAAATGTTCTACCGAAAGGCGCTCTTGACAGACTTGATTACGAAGGGGTCGTACTTAAACCTAGTGATATTGTGGTTCGATCCTTTGACGGATCAAAAATGATGGTGCACGGGGAAGTGGATCTTCCGATCAAAGTGGGTTCACAGGTCTTTGAATCTACCTTCTATGTAATGAATATTTAGCCAACTTATTCTTGCTTACTAGGACGTCCCTAGATCCATGGGGCAGGCGATGCCACCTCGACCCTACATCAGAAGTTAACTTATTATGTTAACGGAAAGATTGTTATTGTCTGCGGCGAAGAAGAGTACATGGTTAGCCACTTTAACTCTTTCTAGTATGTAGAGATGGATGGTGAATTCATCGCGCCTCCCTGTCAGACTTTCAAAGTTATCCCTCCTGCCGCTACTGAAGATGCCTCTTCCGTTCCCAAAGTTACTAGGGTTCTTCCCAGGATGGCTTCATTGAAAGATGCTAAAGCTACTGTAAAAGAAGGTGGTTGTACTATTTAGGGTCAGCTTCCTGACATCCCCTATAAATCAGACAAGTATGGTATGGCTTTCACTGCAGAGGGTCAGAGGGCTATTCATCGCGCTCGAGCTGGAAGGCCACCATTCCACATCAGCAAAAACGGAGTCAACATAATAGAAGATGCTGACAATCATTATGACCTTGACAGTTGAATCTTTCCTACCGTTGGCAAATGGCTTAGCAGCTGGAAGGCGGAAGACGTTATCTCTATCTCCTTTAGTCAAGAGTAATAGTTACATTTCTGTTTTTTATTGCTTTCAAGTTTTGGCTTTGTAATATTTAAATAATGACTTTAAGCCTTGTGCCTTACTCGGGGCACAACGGTGCATTTGTTAAGGGTTGTCATTTCATAAACATATTTTCATTTAATAAAAGTATTGGAAATTTTGCATTCAAATTTTATGCTCTCTTTCTTTCTTTTCACTTTTATCACTTTCAAATAGCTATGTGTTTTTACACACACCCACACAATACATTGTAGATCCACATCCACTCTAGATCCTGTTGATAATGATTCTACTATTGCCACTTATGATTTTGAAAATCTGATCTACCAAGCCGAGGACGAAGGTGGGGAAGATTGTGAAATAACAGGAGAACTTGCCAGACTATTAGTGCAAGAAGAGAAGGCTATCCAACCGCATGAAGATCCAATTGAAGTGGTAAACTTGGGTTCTAAAATAGACAGAAAAGAAGTCAAGATAGGAGCCAACTTAGAGGACAGTGTCTAGAACAAGTTGATGCTGATGTTGCATGAATATGTTGAGATCTTTTCTTGGTCATACGAAGGCATGCCAGGGCTTGATACCGATATTGTGGTTCACCGTCTGCCGATGAAAGAGAGTTATGCTCCGATAAAACAGAAGGTTCATCGTATGTGTCCCGAGATGTCAGAGAAGATCAAGGTTTAGGTCATGAAACAATTCAATGCATGGTTCTTAGAAGTGACATCATATTCTCAATGGGTTGCAAATGTTGTTCCGGTACCAAAGAAAGACGACAAGGGACATATGTGTGTAGACTATAGGGATCTGAACAGGGCGAGCCCCAAAGATGACTTCCCGCTTCCACATATAGATGTTTTGGTCGACAACACCGGTCAACACAAGGTATTCTCCTTCATGGATGGTTTCTCGGGATATAATCAGATCAAGATGGCACCCATAGACATGGAAAAGACTACTTTTGTTACACAATGGGGCACTTTCTACTACAAGGTAATGCCTTTTGGGTTGAAGAACGCAGACGCAACATATCAGCGTGCTATGATAGCTTTGTTCCATGACATGATTCACCACGAGATAGAGGTCTATGTCGACGATATGATAGCCAAATCAGGCTAAAGAAGAGCATCTGGACCATCTACACAAGTTGTTCGAGAGACCGAGGAAGTATAAGCTGAGGTTGAATCCGAACAAGTGCACCTTTGGGGTGAGATCCGGTAAGCTCCTAGGTTTTATTGTCAGCGGTAAAGGAATTGAGGTTGATCCCACCAAGGTTAAATCTATCCAAGAAATGCCTGCTCCCTACACCGAGAAGGAAGTCAGAGGTTTCTTGGGTTGACTGAATTATATTGCCAAATTTGTTTCTCATTTGACCGCTACTTGTGAGACAATATTTAAGTTGCTGAAGAAAGATCAGGTAGTGAAATGGAACTAAGATTGTCAAATAGCCTTGACAAAATCAAGGAGTACATACAAGAACCTCCAATTCGGATGCCACCAGTTGAAGGAAAACCTCTGATCATGTATTTAACAGTGATAGAGAACTTAATGGGGGTGTATACTAGGCAGCATGACGAGTCTGGTCGAAAAGAGCATGCAATATACTACCATAGAAATTTTTTTACTGACTGTGAAATAAGATATTCACTACTCGAGAAAACTTGTTGCGCTTTGGCATGGGCTGCTCGTTGACTAAGACAATATATGTTGACGCATACTACTCTATTGATTTCTAAAATGGTCTTATCGAGTATATATTCGAGAATCTAGCTCTCTTCGGAAGGATAGCTCGATGACAAATGGTCTTAAAAGAATACGACATTCAGTACACCACTCAGAAGGCAATTAAAGGAAGTGTATTAGCAAATCATTTGACGCATCAAGCTGTAGTCGATTACCAATCTATGAATTCAGAATTCCTGGATGAGAACATTATGCTAGTTACGTATTATGAAGAACCTGGACCATATAAAGGACCTGAGTCAGGATCTCGATGTACTATGGTTTTTGACGGAGCTTCTAATGCAATTGGCAACTGAATTGGTGCTGTAATTATCTCTCCTCAGGGTTTCCATACACCCTTTACCGCCAAATTATGTTTTGATTGTACCAAAAATATGGCTAAACACGAAGCACAGATCATGGGCATTAAAGCTTCCATTGATCTGAGAATTAAGTTCTTGAGCGTATATGGAGACTTAGCCCTGGTAATCAGTCAAATTAAGGGAGAATGAGATACTAAGAATCTAAATCTCATTCCGTGCCGAGAGCATGTATTGACTTTAATTCCATATTTCGAGGAGATCACTTTTGAGCACATCCCAAGAGAAGAGAATCAGTTGGCAGACACATTAGCTACCATGTCGTCTATGTTCAAAGTCAGATGGGACAACGAGGCTCCCAGAATTACCATTGAAAGGCTAGACGAACATGCACACTACTACGAAGTTGACATTGACAAAGTACAAGAGAAGCCTTGGTTTCATGAAGTGAAAAGATACCTTGAGGCTCAGGAGTATCCGAAAGGGGCATCTATCAACAGAAATAAATTCCTACAGAGGTTCTCAGATAAGTTCTTCCCGAGCAATGGAATTATGTACAAGCACAACCATGATTCAACTCTGCTTCGTTGTATGGAAAAGAAAGAGGCGGAGAAGATTATGGAGGACATGCATGAAGGTATATTTGATACTCATTCCAGTAGACATACTATGGATAAGAAAATTCTAAGAGTGGGTTACTATTGTTCGACCATGGAAACTGACTATCATAACCACTCAAGAACTTGTCACAAGTTCCAGATCTGCGCCGAAAAAGTACATGTGCCTCCAGTACCTCTGAATGTTTTAACTGCTCCTTGGACATTTTCAATGTGGGGCGTTAATATGATTGGAGATGTCAAACCTACTGCTTCTAACGGACATCGCTTCATCCTTGTCGCTATTGATTACTTCACGAAGTGTGTTGAAGAAGCCTCGTTTGCATCTGTTACTAAGAATGTTGTTTCCCGATTCATTAAACATAACCTTATCTGTCGATATGGCATCCCCGAAAGGATTATCACGAATAATGGTACTAATCTGAAAACATTATGATCGCAGAACTCTGCACGCAGTTCAAGATCAAACACCATAATTCTTCTCCGTATCGAGCGAAGATGAATGGCGCAATGGAAGCCACCAATAAGAACATTAAGAAGATTATGCAAAAAATGGTTGTGACCTACAAAGATTGGAACGAGATGTTACCATTTGCTCTTCACGGTTATCGCACTTTAGGTCGGACATCAACTGGGGAAACCCCATTCTCTCTAGTTTACGGTATGGAGGCTTTCTTACCTGCCGAAGTTCAGATTCCTTCCTTGAGAATTATGAAAGATACAGACTTGGATAAAGATGAATGGATTCAGACTAGGCTAGATCAGTTGAAGCTGATTGACAAGAAGATGCTTGCGGCTGTTTGTCACAGTCAGATGTATCAGAAATGTATGATCAAAGCCTTCAATAAGAAAATCAAGCATCGAGTATATCAGGATGGTGACTTGGTAATAAAGTGCATCATTCTACTGCAAGGTGATCTCAAGGGAAAATGGAATCCCACCTACGAAGGACCGTTTGTAATCAAGAAGATATTTTCGGGCGGTGCTATAATACTTACTGTGATACGGTGGGAGAACTGACTTGGGATTTTGCGTCTGTGTTTGCAAATGTTTCGGTTTAGCAAGAGTCGCCACCAACTTTTTATTTTATCCTAAGGAAAAGTCAAAAAGCACAGGAAAGACCTTTGAGATGTTTTCTTGGGTTCGGGGAGTAGATTATAGAAAGGGAAGGTATTAGCACCCTTTCTATCCATGGTTATCCACGAGCTCTTAGTTACTTGTTTAGATCACTTGCTTTGCTTTTCAATTGTTTGAAATGGTGCTCTTCAATTGTTTGAAATGGTGCTTTGTGTGTGGTTTTGAAAGATGTTTTGAAAAAAGGCCATCGTTGTGGCAACCTTTGTAATGATTCTTATTTGAATGTATACAAAGGTGTTTTTGTCTTTTGAAAAGTTTTCAATGTTTTGAAAGTAGGGTTTTGAAATTTGTGTTGGGAAGTGTGTTTTGAAGATAGCAAGGATGTTTTTGCAAGCTTTGATCAAATAACTAAGAGTTGTCTACCCTATTTTACTCAAAGATCTTTCTTATGTTTTTAACCCTTTTAACAGTGTTGTTTCACCATTGTATTTGGTGAAAAACCTTGTGTTAGGATGTTAAACGGTACAAGCGCGGGTCATCATATAGACCATGATAGCAATAATGTCAAGTATTTTTGGCAATTTTCTTGAGGGACTTGATCATTTTGTTTAGGCAACTCAGATAGCGTCATCGAGGGACTATGATCTTTTGTTTTGTTTTTGTTTTGCCAAAATACTTGACATGCATACCATGGCCCATTTTTGAAGGCAACAAGTGGATTGTAACCCTAGGGGTGCAAGTGTGCATTGTGTTTATTTTTCATGCATTTTTATCTTGGATTAGGTCAAACTATTGATTAATTTGATTTTGCATACAAAACCCTAAGTCTAATCATGGCATAATTGAAAGCATTTAAAGGTGCGAGAATTTAAATTCTACACTTTTACAACATGATATAGGGAGGGGGTACAAATTTGAATAGGGGATTATTTTGACAAGAGATTAAATTCTAAATTATTACAACCAAATTGAATGTATAAGGCATAACAATTAAATGTACAATATTTAAATAAATACAACAAATAAATATTAAATAAAATGTATTATGCAAAAAAGTTTTTATGTATGTAAAAAGTATTTTTAATGTGAAATGTAAATAAATAAAAAGTCAATTTCAATTATTTTTGTTTTTTAGGGCAAAAACCCTAATTTCTTAAATAAATAGTATTATTTATTATTTATATACAATAATGTATCAATTTGTACAAAAAATAAAAGTATATTGAAAAAAAGGTATTTTTAGTATTAAATATTAATAAAAATAAAAATGTATTATTTTTGTGTTTTTTGTTCTAATTATTTAATAAAATATAGTATATGTATATATATGTATTAAATATATTAAGTGTATAAAAAATAAAATAAATTATTTACAAAAAAAATGTATATATTTCAAGAAAATATTTTCAAATGTGTATAAAATAATAAATGAAAATAAACAAATTTTTTTACATTATTTTTAAATTTAAACAAAATAAATATAAAGTATTTAATGTATTAATACTAGAAATAATTAAAATAAATACCAAATAAATATAAAAATTTATGAAAATATTTTTTAAGTATTTTTTATATTTGAAAATAAAATATCAAGGTCAGAAATAAAATAAAAATGCAAAAATGATAAATATACAAGAAATGGATCAGGGGGGTGCTGAAAGTGAACTAGGAGGTGTCAAAAGCAAAGAAATCCAGGCCCAGCCCAGACTTCATCTTCAACCTCCAAAAGTTTGAAAAAATGCGCGTTTTCCACACAAACCTGTATCTCCTGTTTCAGTGATCCTTTGACAAAACTCAAAACATGAAACTTGTAGAGCATCAAACAACGAATCTAACCATATAAAAAACTTAAGCTAACTCTCAAAGACCAGAGAGAATTTCTCTGGCCCTAATTTCTAACCTAGTTTTTTCAGAAAGTTCATGGATGAAATTCTCCTAGCACGATTAATATAAATGAAAACTAAGCACATGTATGGTTTCAGGGCTATGAATACAACATTTTTCATTCACAAACCTAAGTCTAACTATTCCTAAATAGAGAGATAGAAGTTCATGAAATACCTGTTTCAGTTGACTTCGAGCTAGACAATGTAGCAACTTCTAATGGTGTTTGAGGTTCTTTTGAGCTTGCCTGATGTCCACTGAACCTTTCCCAATGCTTGGTTTGTTTTGAGGTGGCCTGAATCGTGCTACAGAACTCAACCTGCAAAGCTTCCAAACAAAAATGGAAATGTATGTTAATGGAGTTACAACAACTTGTGAATGATCTGGATAGCTCAGGCAGGTTGATTGGAATGTGTTTGAAGTAGTTTTGGACAAAATGCACGAGGGAATTTGAATGTGGCTTGCAATATGCAGAACTGGCTCTGTTTTGCAAGAAAATGGAGATTTTGTACACAAGGAGGTTTTAGTGGTCAAGGGCTCATGTTTCTGGCTTGCTAGGGTATATGAAACTTGTTTGACAACTTTGTTTTAGTTGGTTTTATCAGATGTGTGAGATGCCTTGTGTTTGACAAGTTTTCTTGGTTATGAAGCAAAGTGAGAAGTGACAAAGAGCAGGCATGTACAGGCTAGCTCTAACCCTGCATACATTGTGCAAGCTTGGCCCCAAGTTTGTGGATTTGGTTTGCAGCATAAGATATGGTTCAAGGCTCTAGGATGCTGTTTTGACATAAAGCAAAATTCAAACAAAAATGGCAATGTTGCTTTTTCTATTTAAGGATCAATCTAGTGTATAATCCTCTAATATCCAAAACAAAACCTTAGACCAATGGATTTGCATTTAATTGTTGAGTACAAATTGGTTTAGAGGCCTGTAATTGTGTACAAAGCTAGCTTGGTCAGATTAGCAAGTGGTATGAACATGTATTGGCCATGGTTGCAAAGTGAGTTTTTGCCAACTTCAAGCATTCGATTCTCCCTAACCACAAAGGTGTTTGAGGAGTTCTTTGACAATTTGGAAATCTTGCAACATTTACTATAATCCATCTTTGAAATGCAACTTGAAACTCCAAGTGGAACTATGTGAAAAATGGCCAAGAAGATGGGTCAAAATCCTGCCTAAACTAGGGCAAAATTTCTCTAAGTTAAAAGTTTTAGGTACCCTTGTTCCAAAAATCATAACTTGAGATAAAAGCATCTTTTGAGAAAACGTTGTGAATCAAAGTTGTAGAATTTGTGATGGACTACAACTTTCATGTTATATGTTTTGTTTGAATCCATTTGCATCTTGGTGAAAAAATGGGACAAAGTTAGGAAAAAATAAGAAAATTTTATAACTTAGAAAATTTCTAAGTTATGAAATATTTCCATTTTAAACCCTAA
This sequence comes from Vicia faba, assembly GCA_948472305.1. Lineage (NCBI taxonomy): Eukaryota > Viridiplantae > Streptophyta > Magnoliopsida > Fabales > Fabaceae > Vicia > Vicia faba. Next base: position 362,885,821 of record OX451738.1, read on the forward strand.
TTTGCATTTTTGGGTTTCTTGATGAAAAAGTTTCATAATTTGACATGTCTTGATGAAAAATGACCCTTGGCACTTGATTTTGACCAAAAAGTCAAAGTTTGACTTTTCAATATACAGTCAAATTTTGATCAGTTGATTGAAAAATTCATCTGTCAATCCTATGCATTTGAGATCTCTTGAACTTGTTGAATGGGTCAAGACAATGTCATTGAGTCCTTGAGTCCATGGTTGAGCTTGATTTTCCATTGGCTAGGTCAAACAGTCAAAAATTGCCTTTGTACAGTCAAAACCCTAAAAATGACCATTTTGCCCTTTTGGTGATTTGATCAAATTTCTTATGGAATTGTGATCCAAAATTGATCAAATGGTTCATATGAGTTCATAATGTTGATGTGGGTCAATTTTCATGAGGTTTGACTGTCAATTGGCCACAATTGACTTTTTCCCCAATATAACTGATTTTTAGGTCAACTGTCCAATTGATTGGGAAAAAATTTGAATCAAGGCTTGAAACTGGATATGGACAAACTTGTGAGTACAACATGAAGTATGAAAGTCATTTTGGGCATTGTAGGTCAAAACATCCCTGTGCAAACTCAAACCCTAATTTAGGTCAACAGTGCAAGGAGGTGTCTTGAGCAGAGCAAACCCTAGCTTGGTCTTGAATTCCAAGAGTCTTGTGATGAGAAATGTTGATAAAATGAGAGGGCAAATTTTGGGGTACAAAACTTACCATCATGGACGGTGAAGATCTCCCACACCCTATGAACGCAGAAATAGTTTAAAGATACTACGCATAAAAAACGACCCGCTAGGTTGATTGACCTAGGCAAAATAAGGGCATCCCAGCAAACCAAAAGGGTTCGGGAAAAATAGGTATATATATATATATATATATATATATATATATATATATATATAAGACTGTACACCCGGCAAGTTGAAAACCTGAAAAGGCGGCTTGAGCAAAAAAGGGTATCCCGGTGGACTGAAAACCCAAAAGGGCGGTCCTGGCAAAAATTAGGGATTAAAGTGTATGACTATGTCCCGTCTGATCACTTACAACTTTATTACCAACGTCAAGTTCGAATGGTAAGATCAATTAAATCAACTTCTTTTGACAAGCGAGGGATGTGATACTCGAAGACATAGGGGAAATAACAGAGTTGGAACCCGACGAGATCATTTACACATAGCTATATATTTTGTTTTTATTTTGTACTCTCTTCATTTCAAGACGATTTCCTCTTACTAAGATTTTTGTCTCTTTGTACAACAATTGCCTGTTTATAGGCAAACTATCAATATAAACACAATTTCAATGTTTAAATTTTGTTTTACTTTTTTTTTTGTTTTGTTTGCAAAAGAAGTCCAATGACTAAATTGAATGAGCATATGCATATGAACATGATTACTATTAACAAAATATGCATAAAATCAGTAATAAGTATTTATTCAAGATTTTAGGAGTCGGGATAATGTTCAAGTCGTTTGTAGATCCCCACAGAGTAATCCCCAGTAAAGTTGCCCCATAGAGCAGTTTCCATAAGATAATCCCCCGCGGAATTAGCTTCACAAGCTCATATTCAACAAAGACATATTCCACACAAGCCTGAAATACTCTAATCGTATTCACCAGCAGATCCCCCTAGCGGACCAAGGAGTATAATGTTTTCCCCGACAATGTCGCCAACCTACGGGATTCCAATCTTTAGTAGATTATGATAGAAACACAATTCACATGAATTCTCTTCCCCAACTGAGTTTATTTCTCCAGCCAAACTTAATCCCCTGCAAGTTTCTCTTCTCTACAAGGGATCATGTCCCCAGCAGAACATATTTCTCCAGCAAGGTTTATTTCCTCAACAGAGTGTTCCTTCAACAAGGTTTATTTCCCCAACAGGGTTTATTTCTCCAACGGAATTTTGTCTCCCCAACTTAAGTCTATCCCTCTGACTACTGTAAATCACCGACAAAACTTATCTCTCCCGCAAAGGGTATTCCAAACCACTATCCCCAGAGAGTTGCTACGAAATCTGAAATCATGACTAAGTATCAGTTAATCTTATCCTCCCCAGACGAGTCAGCATCCATATCGAAAACTCGGTCAGACAGCACCTCGGAAAGTTATCCATCTCTTTTATCCCCAATCAGGGTATATAAGAATTAAACTCCCAAGTAAAGCGATGAACGACCAATGTTCTTGAGCTCTTCTCCCCAAATAGAAATGAACATTCCCCGACGGAGTTTCCTCAAACTGCAAATAGGAATCTCCAGTAGATCGAAGATTCATATTTGTCATCCCAAACAATAATCAGGGATTTATTTTCCCTATCAAAATGTTATACGAAGCTACCGATACACTTCAACGACATCTCACATTCATACATAATTTATCATAGCATATGCCTATGAAACTCATTAGCACATTCACATTTATTTCGAGAGCATCATTACGCAACGCATTACATGCATCATGACATTGCATAAATACTAACTCTATCTTTTCAGGTAAAGTTCACAAACAGAAGAACATCATCAACAATTTTCTAATAGGTCGCAGAATAATTCCTAAACAATTACGGTGAGACTATCTACATGATCATACAATTCCCCTCATAGACTAAAACGGACAAATAGTCATTTAAGCACTTTCCCCAGAGAGTCATTCTTAAAGATATCTCTTCTAGATGAAGTCGGGGGTAGACATCTTCTAGTGCATCAATAAAATGAAGTCAAGCGTAGATTTCCTTCTGATACTATTTTTGAAAAAGTCAGGCGTAGAATCTTTCTAATACCTCTTCTAGTTGAAGTCAGGAATAGACATATTCTAATTTAAATGAAGTCAAGCGTAGATTTCCTTCTGAAATTCTTTTAGACAAAGTAGAGCATAGACTCATTCCAAACATATCTTCTTGACAAAGTCAAGCGTAGACTCATTCTAGTATATCATTCAGACGAAAATCAAGCGTAGATTCACTCTGATATTCTTTTAGACAAAGTCGGACATAAACTTATTCCAAATACATCTTCTTAAGACAAAGTCAGGCGTAGACTTATTCTGATATTCCTATCAACAATTACTCTGGGTGGCATCTATAAGCCCATCTTCGACGAATCTCCATCACCTCTCCAGATGGAATCTATAAGCCTATCTCCGACATCTCTTTACTCTCTAAATGTCATCCTTAAGCCCATTCCCGATATAATCAACAAACAATATTACTTCATCCACAAGTGAGTGCAAATTTCTAGGTACTTAAGTGTTCAGTCATCTTCTACCTTTAAGTCATGAATGAGGGACATGCCAATATAACTCCTCAGGTTTAATAAGATTGAACAAGGGCAACTGTTGTACCCCAAATTTCTCCTCCCATTTTCCTTCAATATATTCTCACGAGATCCTGATTTGCTCAAGTTGGCTCAAGAATTGCTTAGACAAATTCTCCATTTAAGCAGTGGGTCCATAACTAGGGTTTGGTATTTCTCAAGGAAGATTGGGTTTTCAAAGTCTCAAGTGGTTTTCATGGTTCCTCATATGAATTCAAGAATGCGCATGCCAAGTTTCGTGCCTTGCATCACAAGTTTGCTCAGTCAATTACTCAGATGACTAAAAATCAATTGTATTGGGTAAAAAGTCAACTATGGTCAACATACAGTTAAACTTCAAGAGTTTTGGTCAAAATCAACACTTTGATGTGATATTCATCATTTTATCAAGGGTTGATCATGATTCCTCAAGAAAATCCCTCAAATCATAAAAAGTCAAAATTTGCCAAATTAGGGTTTCCTTAAGAGAAGTCAACAAAACTTTGACCAAGCATAACTTTCACATGCTTCATCAGTTTTTCCCCAACCAAATCCCATTTTAAAGGAAATTCAATTCTCTACGACTTTGTATCTCTATGCTTAAGTCCAAAAAATGCATCATTTGAGAGATATAAGCCAATACATTATAGGTCATTTCAAAAGTCAACAAAAAACACTTTTTGTCAAAGCAACTTACATCAAGATAAAATCTTCAAAAGCAAAAAAGATCAACATAGAGGTTGTAGAGGACATATTTAGATTTCCAAAAAAATCTAAGATCACCTTCAAAAGATAAAAATTGAATGAGTTATGACAATTGCAAGTTGGGAAGTTTTAAGTAAATGCATGTAGTTCAAATTGAGCAAGCTTGATATTTTGGACTATTGTGCCATGGTTTTGAGGTCCAAACGTGTGTTATACTCTTCATACACATCAAAATTCACTCATACACCCTTTGACCTTGTTTTATTTTAATTATTTTTTATTTAATTCATTAATAATACAAAATAAATAAGATAAAAATTATATCTTACTACAAGAGTCCAAGCCCATTTGATTTTTGCCCTAAATTTCTCTATATATTAAGACATCAAGACAAGAACAAAGACATGAATCCTTGCCTCTCAAACTTGTCCAGATTTCCATATATTTTTCAAGAACCCTAAATTTCTCAAACTCTATTTTCAAACCCTTCTCACTGCAAAACATCTATCTCATTCACTCCAAGCCACCATACAGAGTAAGGCTGGATCAATGTTGATGTTCAAAAGCTCATGAGAACACCATACATCCATCTCCAATTTCATAAATTTGTTAATTTCACATTATAGTTTTTGTTTTATTTTATGCCATACTAATGTTACTAATGCACTCCTGAGATGTCACTGAACAAGTTTGGATCATTATCATGATCCCATGCAGTCAGAACCATATGTTACCATATTTTCTCCGATCGGTACCATTTGAATTATAGCGGCCTAACCATGGACTTTTAGATCAAAGTAATATTGCCATTGGATTCACAGCCTCTATTTTAGGGGGGTAGGACATTGTTGCATTATAATGATTGGTTTTTTTGCAGGTTTCAAAAAACCAGGTTGTTGGAGAAGACGATCGGAGCTAGGGCTCCGGTGCTACTCCGACCTATTTATTTGGTTATATAATATATATTTATTGTTTCAGTTGTATTTATTCTCCGGCCTACTCATTTGGTCATTTTTTCTAATTATATGTTTCTCACTCTTTTACAAACCTTTTTCAAAACCTTTTCTAACAAAACCCTAATTTTTTAGGTTAATTTGATTTTTTAGGCTAATTTAATTTTTAGGTTTTAGTTAATTTTAGGTCTTAATTAATAAACCTTGATTTAATTCCTTTAGGTTTTCTCAATTAACTTAAAATCGACTTAGATTTTAGGGTTTGCCTAGTTTAATTACCTGACTTTTTTTTAAACAATTAGTTTTCATCAAACAATTTTCCTCTTATTTTACAATCATCGCGCGCTTTATTATATTCACATTATTTTCCTATTATGTAACTTCTACGAAATGTAATAGTTTAACTAGGATTTTATTTGCTTTCTATTTCCCCCCAATTTTTGTGGGTTGTACCCCCTTTCCCGAAACATTGTAATAACGTAGGGCCTTTATTTTCTACATTACTGTTTTCCTTATAACTGCTAGTAATTAGGGCATGTATGGTAAGACTAAAAAAAATCTATAAAACCCTAATTTCAAGATAAATAACTGAATTCAATACACTATTCACACACCACCTCTAGGGTAACCTCACTTGTTGCCTCTGAATAAAACAGTCATGCCCCTCGAACGTGGGGGCGCTTTAGCAAAGTCCCTCTGATTAAAAAGATCTTAGTCCCTCGATGACCCTTCGATACTGCCTTCGGTAAACGAACTTAGTCCCTTATGATAAAATTTCTAAAGTGTACTTACAAGTTACCTTCGATGAGTGTACGATGACTCACACCTGTCCGTCACACATCCAACGATAGGTCTTCCTACTAACTAATGGTAGGATATCACTATCTAAAGGAGGAGGAAAATAACACGAAGGATCTTTGAGTAGGTAGATAGCTTGTATTCGCTTGCTCACAAAAATAAAACATATTTTTTCACAAACACTTTTTTCTGAAATATTTTCAAAACAAACACTTTGTATGCATTCTCAACTGATACGAGAATCATTACAAAGTTTGTCGTACTTATGCATTTTCAAAATATTTTCATACACACATTCACAAAGAAATTTTCAAAAGTGAGCTAGCGATCAAGAGCCCATAGATAACTATGGATGAAAAGGGTGCTAACACCTTCCCTTTTCATAACCTACCCCCCGAACTCAAAAATTCTCGAAGGTCTTTCCTGTTCTTTTCACCCTTTCCTTATTGGATAAAAGAAAAGTTGGTGGCGAATCTTGATATCCGCAACATTTGCAATAAAACAAAAAACCAAAAGTCAGTTCTCCCACCGTATTACATTATCATATTGCTTTTTATTTATCTTTCATTCCAAAAACCAATGTCACATCCTATCTAGTGATTTATTCACAAGGTTTGGAGACATTTTTTCAATAAAATCTTCAAGACTTACATAACTATTCAATTAGAATTTTCATTCTCAGAATAAAATCTTTTCTACTTGTAAAACATTTGCTTAAAATCAAAGAAGCTTCATATGAGCATCAGTGACAAGTTTAATCTCTTGAGGCCTAAAACCCTGTTGAGTAATTGTTGAATCACTTCAAGGAATGATCTTATCCAAGGACATCTCACCATAAGATGTTAAGCGTGAGCAGGTTGCTTTCCCAGTTGATGCTTTCAAGGTTTGTTCACCTTTATGGGGGCAAAGTTAAAGACTTTGTTGTGCCAAATACAGTCAAGTTGGGGCAGACAAGTCAAGATTCGACGAATCTTTCCAAGAGTTTGAAGATAATGGGGAATTTTGGATGCACGGTTTCCTTTAAAATCCTCTTGAGATGGTTCCTTCTCATAAACCATGTGACTTGGGTAATTTTATAATTGAAGATTATTCGCAAGAACCGTTGTCCATTTGTAATGTATATCATGCAGTTTATCAGCAGTAAACTTGGGAGCACCTCGAATTAGTTTCAGGGGCAATCCATTTTTGTCAAGATATATGATTGGTCTTGCAAATGCTATCAAATGGAAGTGTTCCCCAGTGATCTCAGCTAAGCCTTGATTCAGGTATCTCTGTTATAACCTGTTTTAAAATGAGAGTCGCCAACATTAATTTTTATCCTAGGGACAAGAATATAACGGATAACCCTAATTTTAATCAGAGGTTCTAAGTCGTTGACTCATTTTTAGATGAAGGGAAGGTGTTAGGAACCCTCATCTACCTTGTTCACAAGGATACTAGGGTTTAGATCTACAATTTAGGAAATAGGGTTTTCATTTTTATTAGAGGAACTCACCATGATTTTTTAAGTCGTATGCCTATGTATCCTCTTATGAGGAATCAAAGTCCTAATTCGTAGTTCACAGTGTTGGTTGGTGTTTTTTTATGGATTATGAAGATATTTCGAATTCTCCATGAACCAAGTCTGGGTTTGTAAATTGCGGAGTTGTTAGATGCAGTCCGTAGTTAATGAGAAATATCCCCATAATCTTTTTTTTTGTGTGAAACATATAAGGTTTGAATTAGGTTAGTTGAAAATGGTTAATATTTGATTGGTTAAATATTTTCAAATATATAAAAATATTTTTATGCATGAGGAAAAACCATTTTAATGCAACTAAAAAAGATAATTTAATGGGTTAGTATATATAAAAAAAGATTTGAATTAAAAATAAATTTAGAATTTATTATTAAAATAAATAGTAATATAAGAAAATAAATAAATAAATAAATAAAACAAATTATAACAAAATTTAATTTAAATTAATTTATGCAGGGGGTGTATTTTAAGTTCGATAGTAAAAGGTTAGGGTTATGAATAATACGGCCTTAAATTCAGATATTGAATTTGGGCCCAAAATGCAAGGTTGCAGGAATTAAGGACCAAACCCAAAACAAAAATGTTTGAGACCCGGTGGACAGAGTGTGGGTGAGTGTTGGGAGCTATGGTGGAAGCGCGTTTATGAAATGTCTGATGATGATCATAGGGTTTGGGAGTGAGGGTGCACGATAGGAGTAGCACATGGGAACAACGAGCATTATAAAAACAAACTTCTGGGCTGAAAGCTCATTTTTTCTCTTCTCTCCCTCTCTACAACAAATGAAACCTTTGTGTTTATTTAGAGAGAGAGAGAGGGTTCTCCCTCTCTCTAGAAACCCGACGATTGCAAATCGCCTCCATCTTAGGCGCCCCCAACCGGAAATCGCTTCTGCCGACGGCTGCTTCAAGGCATCACCACCTTCAGACAAACCACCGTCTGGGTTCATATGAATCCTAAGAACCCTAAGGGTTCGTGAAGAACCCTAACCCCAAAACCCAGAAACCTTTAACAATGATGAACCCTAACCCTAAACCGGATGAACCCTAACCCTAAATCAAACCCCGAAAACCCTAAATTCCCACTATAAACCCCAAATCTGTAGCAAAATCAAACCTAAGTCATCATCAATAAACCCTAAAGCTAAGAGTTCTTAGGCTTACCGTTCGATGAAGTGAATCTTATCGTACCAATTCCTCTTCTGACTTTCTGGTTTCCTTTTCTAATCTCCTTATTCTTCTCTCTATTTTGCAAGTATGAAGAATGATGGCGCGTGATGGTTTGTAGCATAGATCTAGGGTTTCATAAATTGAAATCCAGATCTCAAGGATAAAGGCTGGCTCACAGATTCTGCTTCTCTTATGTTATCACTTTTTCTCCTCCAAAATTTCTCTTTTGCTTCAATTAGTTTTAGGGTTCTTTATATAGTTTAGATATTAGAACAAATTAGGAAAATATTTGATTTGCCGTTACAATTTGATTTACTTTAGAAGTTAGTGATTAGATTTGTTTAGAAAATATTTGATTCTGCCTTAGGTATTGTAATTGATTCAAATATGTAATTAGGGATTTGTTTTTATGTAATTGATTCTGGACGATTTTGTAATGACACAAATGGATTGGTTTCAATTTTACATTTTGATACGTTTCTTTTTTTTCTTAATCTGTACAATATGGGTTTTTTAGGTTTGTTTAGCGAAGAAGAACAGGGCGCCGCTAGCTTGCAATAGGGTTTCAAACCCTCGTTGACTTCGGTTAAAATTTATGTTAAAAGAAAAATAAAACAATAATAAGATTAATAAATAAAAATGGATTAAGTAAATAATGATATTTTTTGGATAATAATTAATAATAACTAAATGCTTGTTTTTAAAAAATAATAACAATTGTAAAAATATAGATCCTTATCCAAAAATCAGAAGTGGGCCAATAACATCTTTGGGATGCCCAATTGATCGGACTACAATAATCACACCCCCTCTTTTGTTAAAAACACATCAACCCTTAATGGTCCATCAAATTTTGATGGCCCGAAACACCACACCCTTAATTTATACCATGCACCTCCTTCTCTTATTATTTTGAACTGGGCCAACATGACAATTTGATTGAGAAAAAAACAACAACACCAATTTCTTTTTAAAAGGCCCAATTGATCAAACTATAAAAATCACACCCCATTCTCATTATCAACCATGGGTTTAGAATTTAACTGGCTATTAAAAATGAACCCTTATGACAAAACTACATCCCCTCTGTAAATTTAAACCCCAAGATATATAAACAATTTTGAATTTAGACAACTCTAATCTAATTTTTATAAAGAGAATGATAACACTATAAATTAATAACAATAAGGAATAAATTGGATAGAAATCAATAGGGTAAATTTGGGGTATAACAATCTCTAACTGAGCGATATTTTTTTCTCCCCAGCTAAAGCGAAGATCATGTTGTTATCCTTTCAATGGATTATTGATGTTGGAAGATTGGACATTGGGTTTTCTCCCGAGAAGTATCTTCCTCTCCCCAGAGAAATTAGAGCCTTGTAGCAGGACTTTGCTCCGCTGCTGGATTTTGTTTTATCTCCAATGATGTTTCCTTCTTGTTGAGATTAGTCGAGTATTTAATTGTAGTGTGATGTTTGATCATCTCTGAGTTTATCTATTTTGTATGTTTTGTTAGCATATACACGACATTCGTTCATTCATTCATTCATATTTACATCATTCATGCACATTCTCATTTCTTGATGTTTCTAGTTCCACTTACTTTGGTTGTGCTTATCCCCAAGTACTGTATTTCATCTCTCTAATACAGTGTCCACTATAAGCAGAAAGTGCATATCCTTTATAATTCCCCACTGAGTTATCCCTCGTGGAAGAAATTTGCTTTATCTTTCCTTTCCATCTTTGGATAGGATAAATCCCCAGTTGAGTTTATTCCTCAGTGGAGTCTTGTTTGAAAGCTTCTCTCTAGCTTGTTTCTGGATTTGAACTTTGTCTCTGACAGTTCTAGTCTTATATCTCTCTAGGTTGTGAAACCTAGATCTAGAGTGCATTTATTTTGTACCTTTGAATACTTTGTCTCCCCAGGTAGAATATACTTATGATTCCCCATTGAAGATAAACTTTGTTCCCTGGCAGTGTTGTTAAGACACTTTCTTGGGATCTCTATCTCATAACAAAGTGGTAGACTCTTTATTTGAGCAACTTGTTTATCCATTTTCGATGGAAAATGACAATCTCTTCATGAGCAATTTGTTTATATCTAATGAAGTTAGCAACATATCAATCTTCTACAATAAATGGCATCTCTCTGGAAAAGTCCCGCAGAGAATTTTTTTATGAAATCCTTACAGGTGGCGATCCCTTTAATAGAGACAACTTATTTTCGACCCTTATCAAGTGGAAGGCTTGATTAAGAAGAAAATAATACTCGTTTGTCACGTGGAGGTTTATTATTACCCTTTTCAAGTGAAAGACTTGATTAAGAAGAAACTGAGACACATTCGTCGTGGGGAGGTTTATTATTACCCTTTTCAAGTGGAAGACTTGATTAAAAATAAACTAAGACCCGTTCGCCGCGGGGAAGTATATTATTACCCTTTTCAAGTGGAAGACTTTATTAAGAAGAAACTAAGACTCGCTCGTCGTGGGGAGGTTTGTTATTACCCTTTTCAAGTGGAAGACTTTATTAAGAAGAAACTGAAACCCGTTCATCGTGGGGAGGTTTATTATTACTCTTTTCAAGTGGAAGACTTTACTAAGAAGAAACTGAGATGCCTTCATCATGGGGATGTTTATTATTAACCTTTTCAAGTGGAAGACTTGGTTAAGAATAAAATGATACCCGTTCATCATGCGGAGGTTTATTATAACCCTTTTCAAGTGGAATACTTGATTAAGAAGAAACTGAGATTCGTTCATTGTGGGGAGGCTTATTATTATCCTTTTCAAGTGGAAGACTTGATTAAGAAGAAACTAAAATTCGTTCATCGTGGGGAGGTTTATTATTACCATTTTCAAGTGGAAGACTTGATTAAGAAGAAACTGAGACGCGTTTGTCGTGGGGAGGTTTATTATTACCCTTTTCAAGTGGAAGACTTGGTTAAGAAGAAACTGAGACCCGTTCGTCATGTGGAGGTTTATTATAACCCTTTTCAAGTGGAAGACTTGATTAAGAAGAAATTGAGACCCGTTTGTCGTGGGGAGGTTTATTATTATCCTTTCCAAGTAGAAGACTTGATTAAGAATAAACTGAGACCCGTTCATCGTGGGAGGTTTATTATTACCCTTTTGTGGTGGAAGACTTGATTAAGAAGAAACTGAGATCCATTCGTCGTGAGGAGGTTTATTATAGAAGAAACTAAGACTATTTCGTGGCTTATGACTAGGATCGTGGATAAGTTTATTACCCTTTTTGGGTGATATCTTGATTAAGAAGAAGTTGAGAACCATTATAAATGGAATACCAGAAGTTTTGGGAAATTTGTTATTATCAATTTAGTTTATGTAACACCCTTCTAAAAACCCGCATAATAATATAGCATAAATCAGAGTGATCAAAATATATAAAAAATGTTTTGTCCATATTAATATTTTATTTTATAACCGTCAGGGAGTAAGGGTGTGTTAGAAAAATAGGAGTGCAAATAAAAATATTATTATTTATATTTAAATATGATAATTCCTTTTAAAAAAATAATTTTTCATTCAATCATTATGAACGTGAATGTGTTTCTTATTCATCTCCTAAAGAGATTATTTGTTTGAAGGAGAAATTAGAATAGTTTACTTTGATGTATAGATTGATAAACTAAAAAATCAAATTATGGGGGGTAAAATATACATGTTCATAAGTATGAAATTAGAATGATAATGTAACCATTTAACTTTATTACTGATATTAAGAGAAATGATCATAATGATATTTTAAATATACTTCCGTCATGTTGTTAAAAACAAAAACAAAAAAATCACTCGTGTTATAAAAAGGAAATTTCACTTCAATTTCATTAAAAAAAATGTTACCAAACCTAAAAATAATCTAGTTAATTGAATAGAATTGGATACTATTGTATATTCAATTTTGGATTGAAAAGAGAGATATTATTTTGTTCTTTTCTTTTATAAACAACTCTAAGGGCTAATTATAACCAATTCTAAATGCTAATTAATAGCACTCTTGTATTTATGTTGGATCCTCAATTTAATCTTATAATTCATCATATTATGTTAGTTGGAATGTTTGTTGTTCTTCCCGTTTATTGCCTTATTACATATTGTAATATTTTCTTTCTATTTCTAGTTCTTTAATTTTCTTATGGGTTCTTAGTATTTTTTCCTCATTTTCTTGTTTGATTCAAGGCATTTATACTAACATCAAACATCAATACTCTTTTATGATAACACATGGTCTCAGTTTGATTAACACCTAATTTGTTTATGCAATAAATTTCTTGAAAGCACTCGTATTTATGAAACTCATTTGGTAAACGTATAAATCTTTCTTAAATCTCCTAGTGAAGTATAATGCTTTATAAAAATGTTATTCAAACGAAAATTCTAAAAACTGAAACTATCCTAAAACATAATTATAAATGAAAAATTTTATTTAAAATCCTTCACAAATTTATTACTAAGACAAAGATGAAGGACAATATTATAAAATTATACATAATTTCTCTTATACAATACTAATTACAGTTTTTACATATATAAAAAGCTTAAAGCTTCTTATAATTTGAAATGGAAGGAGTATTATATTATTAACTTTCAATCCATTAAATTTAATTAAATTCATTAACTTAGTAATAGATAAATATAATAGTAATAATTGATTTAACATTTTAAATTCTAGAATGTTATTCAAATTTAAGATTGTGACACTTTTATAATTAAGGTTTATTTAGAGTAGTATATATCATATGTATCGTGTCTTTTAAAAAATCATCAAAAATCAACGAAAGTGCCTTTTATTTTCATATATATACTATTCTATTTGATTTTAGTGTAAAAATTTCATCTTTTAGAACTTTATCACTTACACTCGCTCATTTACAATAAATTTATATTTCAATTTTTTATAATTCAATTTATCTTTCTTAAACTTATTGTTTGTACTTCTACTTTTCATTTAAAAATTTCACACTCTTTCTCTCTTTGAGTTTTACACAGCTTCTCTTTTAATTATAGATATATTTTTATTTCTTTAATTTTTTATTATTTTTCTTTTAATATTTAAAATTTAGAATTTTAATTTAACTTTAATAAAATATATAAAATTATAGTTGTTGTCTTCTATTTCTTCAACAATTTTATTTTAGTCCCTTTTATTTTATTCTTTAATTTTTTCAAAAATAACAAGTTTTTAGAATTGCATTTTTTTTGTCTATTGGATGGTTTTATTAAAAAATATTTATGTTTGTTTGATAGCATTTATGTTTGTTGAAAAATCATTATTGCGGAGATATTAAAGGTTAAATAGTTGTTGACTTACTTATATAAAGTATTAATATATTTGTTAGTGTTGAAAATGAAAGTCATTAAACATTGCTAGAATATGAAGAAAAAAACAGAACAATTATAATGTATGATTTTATTTTTTGTATTTTAAAAATTCATACAGAAAATAATTTGATCAAAATATGTAAAAAATGTTTTGTCCATATTAATATTTTATTTTATAACCTCCAAGGTGTAAGGGTGTGCTAGAAAAATGGGAGTGCAAATAAAAATATTATTATTTAAATTTAAATATGATAATTCCTTTTAAAAAAATGATATTTTCATTCAATCATCATGAACGTGCATGTGTTTCTTATTCATCTCCTAAAGAGATTATTTGTTTGAAGGAGAAATTAGAATAGTTTACTTTGACGTATAGATTGATAAACTAAAAAATCAAATTATGGTAGGTAAAATATACATGTTCATAAGTATGAAATTAGAATGATAATGTAACCATTTAACTTCATTACTGATATTAAGAGAAATGATCATAATGATATTGTAAATATACTTCCATCATGTTGTTATAAATAAAAACAAAAAAATCACTCGTGTTATAAAAAGGAAATTTCACTAAAAAAAAATATTACCAAACCTAAAAATAATCTAGTTAATTGAATAGAATTGGATACTATTGTATATTCAATTTTGGATTGAAAAGAGAGATGTTATTTTGTTCTTTTCTTTTATAAACAACTCTAAAGGCTAATTATAACCAATTCTAAATGCTAATTAATAGCACTCTTGTATCTATGTTGGATCCCCAATTTGATCTTATAATTCATCAATTGGAATGTTTGTTGTTCTTCCCATTTATTGCCTTATTACATATTGTAATGTTTTCTTTCTATTTCTAGTTCTTTAATTTTCTTATGGGTTCTTAGTATTATTTCCTCATTTTCTTGTTTGATTCAAGGCATTTATACTAACGTCAAACATCAATACTCTTTTATGATAACACATGGTCTCAGTTTGATTAACACCCAATTTGTTTATGCAATAAATTTCTTGAAAGCACTCGTATTTATGAAACTCATTTGACAAAGATATAAATCTTTCTTAAATCACCTAGTGAAGTATAATGCTTTTTAAAAATGTTATTCAAACGGAAATTCTAAAAACTGAAACTATCCTAAAACATAATTATAAATGAAATTTTTTATTTAAAATCCTTCACAAATTTATTACTAAGACAAAGATGAAGGACAATATTATAAAATTATACATAATTTCTCTTATACAATATTAATTACAGTTTTTTCATATATAAAAAGCTTAAAGCATCTTATAATTTGAAATGGAAGGAGTATTATATTATTAACTTTCAATCCATTAAATTTAATTAAATTCATTAACTTATTAATAGATAAATATAATAGTAATAATTTATTTAACATTTTAAATTCTAGAATGTTAATCAAATTTAAGATTGTGACACTTTTATAATTAAGGTTTATTTAGAGTAGTATATATCACATGTATCATGTCATTTAAAAAATCATCAAAAATCAACGAAAATGCCTTTTATTTTCTTATATATACTATTCTATTTGATTTTAGTGCAAAAATTTCATCTTTTATAACTTTATCACTTACACTCGCTCATTTATAATAAATTTATATTTCAATTTTTTATAATTCAATTTATCTTTCTTAAACTTATTGTTTGTACTTCTACTTTTCATTTAAAAATTTCACACTCTTTCTCTCTTTGAGTTTTACACAGCTTCTCTTTTTATTATAGATATATTTTTATTTCTTTAATTTTTTATTACTTTTCTTTTAATATTTAAAATTTAGAATTTTAATTTACCTTTAATAAAATATATAAAATTATAGTTGTTGTCTTCTATTTCTTCAACAATTTTATTTTAGTCCCTTTTATTTTATTCTTTTATTTTTTCAAAAATAACAAGTTTTTAGAATTACATTTTTTTTTGTCTATTGGATGGTTTTATTAAAAAATATTTATGTTTGTTTGATAACATTTATGTTTGTTGAAAAATCATTATTGCTGAGATATTAAAGGTTAAATAGTTGTTGACTTACTTATATAAAGTATTAATATATTTGTTAGTGTTGAAAATGAAAGTCATTAACCATTGCTAGAATATGAAGAAAAAAACAGAACAATTATAATGTATGATTTTATTTTTTGTATTTTAAAAATTCATACAGAAAATAATTTGATCAAAATATGTAAAAAATGTTTTGTCCATATTAATATTTTATTTTATAACCGCCATTTGATCAAAATATGTAAAAAATGTTTTGTCCATATTAATATTTTATTTTATAACCGCCAGGGTGTAAGGGTGTGCTAGAAAAATGGGAGTGCAAATAAAAATATTATTATTTAAATTTAAATATGATAATTTCTTTTAAAAAAAATGATATTTTCATTCAATCATTATGAACGTGCATGTGTTTCTTATTCATCTCCTAAAGAGATTATTTGTTTGAAGGAGAAATTAGAATAGTTTACTTTGACGTATAGATTGATAAACTAAAAAATCAAATTATGGTAGGTAAAATATACATGTTCATAAGTATGAAATTAGAATGATAATGTAACCATTTAACTTCATTACTGATATTAAGAGAAATGATCATAATGATATTTTAAATATACTCCCGTCATGTTGTTAAAAACAAAAACAAAAAAATCACTCGTGTTATAAAAAGGAAATTTCACTTCAATTTCATTAAAAAAAATATTACCAAACCTAAAAATAATCTACTTAATTGAATAGAATTGGATACTATTGTATATTCAATTTTGAATTGAAAAGAGAGATGTTATTTTGTTCTTTTCTTTTATAAACAACTCTAAAGGCTAATTATAACAAATTCTAAATGCTAATCAATAGCACTCTTGTATCTATGTTGGATCCCCAATTTGATCTTATAATTCATCATATTATGTTAGTTTGAATGTTTGTTGTTCTTTCCATTTATTGCCTTATTACATATTGTAATGTTTTCTTTCTATTTCTAGTTCTTTAATTTTCTTATGGGTTCTTAGTATTTTTTCCTCATTTTCTTGTTTGATTCAAGGCATTTATACTAACGTCAAACATCAATACTCTTTTATGATAACACATGGTCTCAGTTAGATTAACATCCAATTTGTTTATGCAATAAATTTCTTGAAAGAACTCGTATTTATGAAACTCATTTGATAAAGATATAAATCTTTCTTAAATCACCTAGTGAAGTATAATACTTTATAAAAATGTTATTCAAACGGAAATTCTAAAAACTGAAACTATCCTAAAACATTATTATAAATGAAAATTTTTATTTAAAATCCTTCACAAATGTATTACTAAGACAAAGATGAAGGACAATATTATAAAATTATACATAATTTCTCTTATACAATATTAATTACAGTTTTTACATATATAAAAAGCTTAAAGCATCTTATAATTTGAAATGGAAGGAGTATTATATTAATAACTTTCAATCCATTAGATTTAATTAAATTCATTAGCTTAGTAATAGATAATTATAATAGTAATAATTTATTTAACATTTTAAATTCTAGAATGTTAATCAAATTTAAGATTGTGACACTTTTAAAATTAAGGTTTATTTAGAGTAGTATGTATCACATGTATCATGTCATTTAAAAAATCATCAAAAATCAACGAAAATGCCTTTTATTTTCATATATATACTATTCTATTTGATTTTAGTGCAAAAATTTCATCTTTTATAACTTTATCACTTACACTCGCTCATTTTCAATAAATTTATATTTCAATTTTTTATAATTCAATTTATCTTTCTTAAACTTATTGTTTGTACTTCTACTTTTCGTTTAAAAATTTCACACTCTTTCTCTCTTTGAGTTTTACACAGCTTCTCTTTTTATTATAGATATATTTTTATTTCATTAATTTTAGATTACTTTTCTTTTAATATTTAAAATTTAGAATTTTAATTTAACTTTAATAAAATATATAAAATTATAGTTGTTGTCTTCTATTTCTTCAACAATTTTATTTTACTCCCTTTTATTTTAATTCTTTAATTTTTTCAAAAATAACAAGTTTTTAGAATTACATTTTTTTTTGTCTATTGGATGGTTTTATTAAAAAATATTTATGTTTGTTTGATAGCATTTATGTTTGTTGAAAAATCATTATTGCTGAGATATTAATGGTTGAATAGTTGTTGACTTTCTTATATAAAGTATTAATATATTTGTTAGTGTTGAAAATGAAAGTCATTAAACATTGCTAGAATATGAAGAAAAAAACAGAACAGTTATAATGTATGATTTTAATTTTTGTATTTTAAAATTTCATACAGAAAATAATTTGATCAAAATATGTAAAAAATGTTTTGTCCATATTAATATTTTATTTTATAACCGCCAGGGTGTAAGGGTGTGCTAGAAAAATGGGAGTGCAAATAAAAATATTATTATTTAAATTTAAATATGATAATTCCTTTTAAAAAAATGATATTTTCATTCAATCATTATGAACGTGCATGTGTTTCTTATTCATCTCCTAAAGAGATTATTTGTTTGAAGGAGAAATTAGAATAGTTTACTTTGACGTATAGATTGATAAACTAAAAAATCAAATTATGGTAGGTAAAATATACATGATCATAAATATGAAATTAGAATGATAATGTAACCATTTAACTTCATTACTGATATTAAGAGAAATGATCATAATGATATTTTAAATATACTCCCGTCATGTTGTTAAAAACAAAAACAAAAAAACACTCGTGTTATAAAAAGGAAATTTCACTTCAATTTCATTAAAAAAAATATTACCAAACCTAAAAATAATCTAGTTAATTGAATAGAATTGGATACTATTGTATATTCAATTTTGGATTGAAAAGAGAGATGTTATTTTGTTCTTTTCTTTTATAAACAACTCTAAAGGCTAATTATAACCAATTCTAAATGCTAATTAATAGCACTCTTGTATCTATGTTGGATCCCCAATTTGATCTTATAATTCATCATATTGTGTTAGTTTGAATGTTTGTTGTTCTTTCCATTTATTGCCTTATTACATATTATAATGTTTTCTTTCTATTTCTAGTTCTTTAATTTTCTTATGGGTTCTTAGTATTTTTTCCTCATTTTCTTGTTTGATTCAAGGCATTTATACTAACGTCAAACATCAATACTCTTTTATGATAACACATGGTCTCAGTTTGATTAACACCCAATTTGTTTATGCAATAAATTTCTTGAAAGCACTCGTATTTATGAAACTCATTTGATAAAGATATAAATCTTTCTTAAATCACCTAGTGAAGTATAATGCTTTATAAAAATGTTATTCTAACGGAAATTCTAAAAACTGAAACTATCCTAAAACATAATTATAAATGAAATTTTTTATTTAAAATCCTTCACAAATTTATTACTAAGACAAAGATGAAGGACAATATTATAAAATTATACATAATTTCTCTTATACAATATTAATTACAGTTTTACATATATAAAAAGCTTAAAGCATCTTATAATTTGAAATGGAAGGAGTATTATATTATTAACTTTCAATCCATTAAATTTAATTAAATTCATTAACTTAGTAATAGATAAATATAAGAGTAATAATTTATTTAACATTTTAAATTCTAGAATGTTATTCAAATTTAAGATTGTGACACTTTTATAATTAAGGTTTATTTAGTGTAGTATATATCACATGTATCATGTCATTCAAAAAATCATCAAAAATCAACGAAAATGCCTTGTATTTTCATATATATATACTATTCTATTTGATTTTAGTGCAAAAATTTCATCTTTTATAACTTTATCACTTACACTCGCTGATTTACAATAAATTTATATTTCAATTTTTTATAATTCAATTTATCTTTCTTAAACTTATTGTTTGTACTTCTACTTTTCGTTTAAAAATTTCACACTCTTTCTCTCTTTGAGTTTTACACAGCTACTCTTTTTATTATAGATATATTTTTATTTCATTAATTTTAGATTACTTTTCTTTTAATATTTAAAATTTAGAATTTTAATTTAACTTTAATAAAATATATAAAATTATAGTTGTTGTCTTCTATTTCTTCAACAATTTTATTTTACTCCCTTTTATTTTAATTCTTTAATTTTTTCAAAAATAACAAGTTTTTAGAATTACATTTTTTTTGTCTATTGGATGGTTTTATTAAAAAATATTTATGTTTGTTTGATAGCATTTATGTTTGTTGAAAAATCATTATTACTGAGATATTAATGGTTAAATAGTTGTTGACTTTCTTATATAAAGTATTGATATATTTGTTAGTGTTGAAAATGAAAGTCATTAAACATTGCTAGAATATGAAGAAAAAAACAGAACAATTATAATGTATGATTTTAATTTTTGTATTTTAAAAATTCATACAGAAAATAATTTGATCAAAATATGTAAAAAATGTTTTGTCAATATTAATATTTTATTTTATAACCGCCAGGGAGTAAGGGTGTGCTAGAAAAATAGGAGTGCAAATAAAAATATTATTATTTATATTTAAATATGATAATTCCTATTAAAAAATGATATTTTATTCAATCATTATGAACGTGCATGTGTTACTTACTCATCTCCTAAAGAGATTATTTGTTTGAAGGAGAAATTAGAATAGTTTACTTTGACGTATAGATTGATAAACTAAAAAATCAAATTATGGTAGGTAAAATATACATGTTCATAAGTATGAAATTAGAATGATAATGTAACCATTTAACTTCATTACCGATATTAAGAGAAACGATCATAATGATATTGTAAATATACTTCCGTCATGTTGTTAAAAACAAAAACAAAAAAATCACTCGTGTTATAAAAAGGAAATTTCACTTATTTTTTAATTAAAAAAAATATTACCAAACCTAAAAATAATCTAGTTAATTGAATAGAATTGGATACTATTGTATATTCAATTTTGGATTGAAAAGAGAGATGTTATTTTGTTCTTTTCTTTTATAAACAACTCTAAAGGCTAATTATAACCAATTCTAAATGCTAATTAATAGCACTCTTGTATCTATGTTGGATCCCCAATTTGATCTTATAATTCATCATATTGTGTTAGTTGGAATGTTTGTTGTTCTTCCCATTTATTGCCTTATTACATATTGTAATGTTTTCTTTCTATTTCTAGTTCTTTAATTTTCTTATGGGTTCTTAGTATTTTTTCCTCATTTTCTTGTTTGATTCAAGGCATTTATACTAACGTCAAACATCAATACTCTTTTATGATAACACATGGTCTCAGTTTGATTAACACCCAATTTGTTTATGCAATAAATTTCTTGAAAGCACTCGTATTTATGAAACTCATTTGATAAAGATATAAATCTTTCTTAAATCACCTAGTGAAGTATAATGCTTTATAAAAATGTTATTCAAACGGAAATTCTAAAAACTGAAACTATCCTAAAACATTATTATAAATGAAAATTTTTATTTAAAATCCTTCACAAATTTATTACTAAGACAAAGATGAAGGACAATATTATAAAATTATACATAATTTCTCTTATACAATATTAATTACAGTTTTTACATATATAAAAAGCTTAAAGCATCTTATAATTTGAAATGGAAGGAGTATTATATTATTAACTTTCAATCCATTAAATTTAATTAAATTCATTAACTTAGTAATAGATAAATATAATAGTAATAATTTATTTAACATTTTAAATTCTAGAATGTTAATCAAATTTAAGATTGTGATACTTTTATAATTAAGGTTTATTTAGAGTAGTATATATCACATGTATCATGTCATTTAAAAAATCATCAAAAATCAACGAAAATGCCTTTTATTTTCATATATATACTATTCTATTTTATTTTAGTGCAAAAATTTCATCTTTTATAACTTTATCACTTACACTCGCTCATTTACAATAAATTTATATTTCAATTTTTTATAATTCAATTTATCTTTCTTAAACTTATTGTTTGTACTTCTACTTTTCGTTTAAAAATTTCACACTCTTTCTCTCTTTGAGTTTTACACAGCTTCTCTTTTTATTATAGATATATTTTTATTTCATTAATTTTAGATTACTTTTCTTTTAATATTTAAAATTTAGAATTTTAATTTAACTTTAATAAAATATATAAAATTATAGTTGTTGTCTTCTATTTCTTCAACAATTTTATTTTACTCCCTTTTATTTTAATTCTTTAATTTTTTCAAAAATAACAAGTTTTTAGAATTACATTTTTTTTTGTCTATTGGATGGTTTTATTAAAAAATATTTATGTTTGTTTGATAGCATTTATGTTTGTTGAAAAATCATTATTGCTGAGATATTAATGGTTGAATAGTTGTTGACTTTCTTATATAAAGTATTAATATATTTGTTAGTGTTGAAAATGAAAGTCATTAAACATTGCTAGAATATGAAGAAAAAAACAGAACAGTTATAATGTATGATTTTAATTTTTGTATTTTAAAAATTCATACAGAAAATAATTTGATCAAAATGTGTAAAAAATGTTTTGTCCATATTAATATTTTATTTTATAACCGCCAGGGTGTAAGGGTGTGCTAGAAAAATGGGAGTGCAAATAAAAATATTATTATTTAAATTTAAATATGATAATTCCTTTTAAAAAAAATGATATTTTCATTCAATCATTATGAACGTGCATGTGTTTCTTATTCATCTCCTAAAGAGATTATTTGTTTGAAGGAGAAATTAGAATAGTTTACTTTGACGTATAGATTGATAAACTAAAAAATCAAATTATGGTAGGTAAAATATACATGTTCATAAGTATGAAATTAGAATGATAATGTAACCATTTAACTTCATTACTGATATTAAGAGAAATGATCATAATGATATTTTAAATATACTCCCGTCATGTTGTTAAAAACAAAAACAAAAAAACACTCGTGTTATAAAAAGGAAATTTCACTTCAATTTCATTAAAAAAAATATTACCAAACCTAAAAATAATCTAGTTAATTGAATAGAATTGGATACTATTGTATATTCAATTTTGGATTGAAAAGAGAGATGTTATTTTGTTCTTTTCTTTTATAAACAACTCTAAAGGCTAATTATAACCAATTCTAAATGCTAATTAATAGCACTCTTGTATCTACGTTGGATCCCCAATTTGATCTTATAATTCATCATATTGTGTTAGTTGGAATGTTTGTTGTTCTTTCCATTTATTGCCTTATTACATATTGTAATGTTTTCTTTCTATTTCTAGTTCTTTAATTTTCTTATGGGTTCTTAGTATTTTTTCCTCATTTTCTTGTTTGATTCAAGGCATTTATACTAACGTCAAACATCAATACTCTTTTATGATAACACATGGTCTCAGTTTGATTAACACCCAATTTGTTTATGCAATAAATTTCTTGAAAGCACTCGTATTTATGAAACTCATTTGATAAAGATATAAATCTTTCTTAAATCACCTAGTGAAGTATAATGCTTTTTTAAAATGTTATTCAAACGGAAATTCTAAAAACTGAAACTATCCTAAAACATAATTATAAATGAAATTTTTTATTTAAAATCCTTCACAAATTTATTACTAAGACAAAGATGAAGGACAAAATATAAAATTATACATAATTTCTCTTATACAATATTAATTACAGTTTTTACATATATAAAAAGCTTAAAGCATCTTATAATTTGAAATGGAAGGAGTATTATATTATTAACTTTCAATCCATTAAATTTAATTAAATTCATTAACTTAGTAATAGATAAATATAATAGTAATAATTTATTTAACATTTTAAATTCTAGAATGTTAATCAAATTTAAGATTGTGACACTTTTATAATTAAGGTTTATTTAGAGTAGTATATATCACATGTATCATGTCATTTAAAAAATCATCAAAAATCAACGAAAATGCCTTTTATTTTCATATATATACTATTCTATTTGATTTTATTGCAAAAATTTCATCTTTTCTAACTTTATCACTTACACTCGCTCATTTACAATAAATTTATATTTCAATTTTTTATAATTCAATTTATCTTTCTTAAATTTATTGTTTGTACTTCTACTTTTCATTTAAAAATTTCACACTCTTTCTCTCTTTGAGTTTTACACAGCTTCTCTTTTTATTATAGATATATTTTTATTTCTTTAATTTTTTATTACTTTTCTTTTAATATTTAAAATTTAGAATTTTAATTTAACTTTAATAAAATATATAAAATTATAGTTGTTGTCTTCTATTTCTTCAACAATTTTATTTTACTCCCTTTTATTTTAATTCTTTAATTTTTTCAAAAATAACAAGTTTTTAGAATTACATTTTTTTTTGTCTATTGGATGGTTTTATTAAAAAATATTTATGTTTGTTTGATAGCATTTATGTTTGTTGAAAAATCATTATTGCTGAGATATTAATGGTTAAATAACTGTTGACTTACTTATATAAAGTATTAATATATTTGTTAGTGTTGAAAATGAAAGTCATTAAACATTGTTAGAATATGAAGAAAAAAACAGAACAGTTATAATGTATGATTTTAATTTTTGTATTTTAAAAATTCATACAGAAAATAATTTGATCAAAATATGTAAAAAATGTTTTGTCCATATTAATATTTTATTTTATAACCGCCAGGGAGTAAGGGTGTGCTAGAAAAATAGGAGTGCAAATAAAAATATTATTATTTATATTTAAATATGATAATTCCTATTAAAAAATGATATTTTATTCAATCATTATGAACGTGCATGTGTTACTTACTCATCTCCTAAAGAGATTATTTGTTTGAAGGAGAAATTAGAATAGTTTTCTTTGACGTATAGATTGATAAACTAAAAAAATCAAATTATGGTAGGTAAAATATACATGTTCATAAGTATGAAATTAGAATGATAATGTAACCATTTAACTTCATTACCGATATTAAGAGAAACGATCATAATGATATTGTAAATATACTTCCGTCATGTTGTTAAAAACAAAAACAAAAAAATCACTCGTGTTATAAAAAGGAAATTTCACTTCAATTTCATTAAAAAAAATATTACCAAACCTAAAAATAATCTAGTTAATTGAATAGAATTGGATACTATTGTATATTCAATTTTGGATTGAAAAGAGAGATGTTATTTTGTTCTTTTCTTTTATAAACAACTCTAAAGGCTAATTATAACCAATTCTAAATGCTAATTAATAGCACTCTTGTATCTATGTTGGATCCCCAATTTGATCTTATAATTCATCGTATTATGTTAGTTTGAATGTTTGTTGTTCTTTCCATTTGTTGCCTTATTACATATTATAATGTTTTCTTTCTATTTCTAGTTCTTTAATTTTCTTATGGGTTCTTAGTATTTTTTCCTCATTTTCTTGTTTGATTCAAGGCATTTATACTAACGTCAAACATCAATACTCTTTTATGATAACACATGGTCTCAGTTTGATTAACACCCAATTTGTTTATGCAATAAATTTCTTGAAAGCACTCGTATTTATGAAACTCATTTGATAAAGATATAAATCTTTCTTAAATCACCTAGTGAAGTATAATGCTTTATAAAAATGTTATTCTAACGGAAATTCTAAAAACTGAAACTATCCTAAAACATAATTATAAATGAAATTTTTTATTTAAAATCCTTCACAAATTTATTACTAAGACAAAGATGAAGGACAATATTATAAAATTATACATAATTTCTGTTATACAATATTAATTACAGTTTTACATATATAAAAAGCTTAAAGCATCTTATAATTTGAAATGGAAGGAGTATTATATTATTAACTTTCAATCCATTAAATTTAATTAAATTCATTAACTTAGTAATAGATAAATATAATAGTAATAATTTATTTAACATTTTAAATTCTAGAATGTTATTCAAATTTAAGATTGTGACACTTTTATAATTAAGGTTTATTTAGTGTAGTATATATCACATGTATCATGTCATTCAAAAAATCATCAAAAATCAACGAAAATGCCTTGTATTTTCATATATATATACTATTCTATTTGATTTTATTGCAAAAATTTCATCTTTTATAACTTTATCACTTACACTCGCTGATTTACAATAAATTTATATTTCAATTTTTTATAATTCAATTTATCTTTCTTAAACTTATTGTTTGTACTTCTACTTTTCGTTTAAAAATTTCACACTCTTTCTCTCTTTGAGTTTTACACAGCTACTCTTTTTATTATAGATATATTTTTATTTCATTAATTTTAGATTACTTTTCTTTTAATATTTAAAATTTAGAATTTTAATTTAACTTTAATAAAATATATAAAATTATAGTTGTTGTCTTCTATTTCTTCAACAATTTTATTTTACTCCCTTTTATTTTAATTCTTTAATTTTTTCAAAAATAACAAGTTTTTAGAATTACATTTTTTTTGTCTATTGGATGGTTTTATTAAAAAATATTTATGTTTGTTTGATAGCATTTATGTTTGTTGAAAAATCATTATTACTGAGATATTAATGGTTAAATAGTTGTTGACTTTCTTATATAAAGTATTGATATATTTGTTAGTGTTGAAAATGAAAGTCATTAAACATTGCTAGAATATGAAGAAAAAAACAGAACAATTATAATGTATGATTTTAATTTTTGTATTTTAAAAATTCATACAGAAAATAATTTGATCAAAATATGTAAAAAATGTTTTGTCAATATTAATATTTTATTTTATAACCGCCAGGGAGTAAGGGTGTGCTAGAAAAATAGGAGTGCAAATAAAAATATTATTATTTATATTTAAATATGATAATTCCTATTAAAAAATGATATTTTATTCAATCATTATGAACGTGCATGTGTTACTTACTCATCTCCTAAAGAGATTATTTGTTTGAAGGAGAAATTAGAATAGTTTACTTTGACGTATAGATTGATAAACTAAAAAATCAAATTATGGTAGGTAAAATATACATGTTCATAAGTATGAAATTAGAATGATAATGTAACCATTTAACTTCATTACCGATATTAAGAGAAACGATCATAATGATATTGTAAATATACTTCCGTCATGTTGTTAAAAACAAAAACAAAAAAATCACTCGTGTTATAAAAAGGAAATTTCACTTATTTTTTAATTAAAAAAAATATTACCAAACCTAAAAATAATCTAGTTAATTGAATAGAATTGGATACTATTGTATATTCAATTTTGGATTGAAAAGAGAGATGTTATTTTGTTCTTTTCTTTTATAAACAACTCTAAAGGCTAATTATAACCAATTATAAATGCTAATTAATAGCACTCTTGTATCTATGTTGGATCCCCAATTTGATCTTATAATTCATCATTTTGTGTTAGTTGGAATGTTTGTTGTTCTTCCCATTTATTGCCTTATTACATATTGTAATGTTTTCTTTCTATTTCTAGTTCTTTAATTTTCTTATGGGTTCTTAGTATTTTTTCCTCATTTTCTTGTTTGATTCAAGGCATTTATACTAACGTCAAACATCAATACTCTTTTATGATAACACATGGTCTCAGTTTGATTAACACCCAATTTGTTTATGCAATAAATTTCTTGAAAGCACTCGTATTTATGAAACTCATTTGATAAAGATATAAATCTTTCTTAAATCACCTAGTGAAGTATAATGCTTTATAAAAATGTTATTCAAACGGAAATTCTAAAAACTGAAACTATCCTAAAACATTATTATAAATGAAAATTTTTATTTAAAATCCTTCACAAATTTATTACTAAGACAAAGATGAAGGACAATATTATAAAATTATACATAATATCTCTTATACAATATTAATTACAGTTTTTACATATATAAAAAGCTTAAAGCATCTTATAATTTGAAATGGAAGGAGTATTATATTATTAACTTTCAATCCTTTAAATTTAATTAAATTCATTAACTTAGTAATAGATAAATATAATAGTAATAATTTATTTAACATTTTAAATTCTAGAATGTTAATCAAATTTAAGATTGTGACACTTTTATAATTAAGGTTTATTTAGAGTAGTATATATCACATGTATCATGTCATTTAAAAAATCATCAAAAATCAACGAAAATGCCTTTTATTTTCATATATATACTATTCTATTTTATTTTAGTGCAAAAATTTCATCTTTTATAACTTTATCACTTACACTCGCTCATTTACAATAAATTTATATTTCAATTTTTTATAATTCAATTTATCTTTCTTAAACTTATTGTTTGTACTTCTACTTTTCGTTTAAAAATTTCACACTCTTTCTCTCTTTGAGTTTTACACAGCTTCTCTTTTTATTATAGATATATTTTTATTTCATTAATTTTAGATTACTTTTCTTTTAATATTTAAAATTTAGAATTTTAATTTAACTTTAATAAAATATATAAAATTGTAGTTGTTGTCTTCTATTTCTTCAACAATTTTATTTTACTCCCTTTTATTTTAATTCTTTAATTTTTTCAAAAATAACAAGTTTTTAGAATTACATTTTTTTTTTGTCTATTGGATGGTTTTATTAAAAAATATTTATGTTTGTTTGATAGCATTTATGTTTGTTGAAAAATCATTATTGTTGAGATATTAATGGTTAAATAGTTGTTGACTTTCTTATATAAAGTATTAATATATTTGTTAGTGTTGAAAATGAAAGTCATTAAACATTGCTAGAATATGAAGGAAAAACAGAACAATTATAATGTATGATTTTAATTTTTGTATTTTAAAAATTCGTACCGAAAATAATTTGATCAAAATATGTAAAAAATGTTTTGTCCATATTAATATTTTATTTTATAACCGCCAGGGTGTAAGGGTTTGCTAGAAAAATGGTAGTGCAAATAAAAATATTATTATTTAAATTTAAATATGATAATTCCTTTTAAAAAAATGATATTTTCATTCAATCATTATGAATGTGCATGTGTTTCTTATTCATCTCCTAAAGAGATTATTTGTCTGAAGGAGAAATTAGAATAGTTTACTTTGACGTATAGATTGATAAACTAAAAAATCAAATTATGGTAGTTAAAATATACATGTTCATAAGTATGAAATTAGAATGATAATGTAACCATTTAACTTCATTACCGATATTAAGAGAAACGATCATAATGATATTGTAAATATACTTCCGTCATGTTGTTAAAAACAAAAACAAAAAAATCACTCGTGTTATAAAAAGGAAATTTCACTTCAATTTCATTAAAAAAAATATTACCAAACCTAAAAATAATCTAGTTAATTGAATAGAATTGGATACTATTGTATATTCAATTTTGGATTGAAAAGAGAGATGTTATTTTGTTCTTTTCTTTTATAAACAACTCTAAAGGCTAATTATAACCAATTCTAAATGCTAATTAATAGCACTCTTGTATCTATGTTGGATCCCCAATTTGATCTTATAATTCATCATATTATGTTAGTTTGAATGTTTGTTGTTCTTTCCATTTATTGCCTTATTACATATTGTAATGTTTTCTTTCTATTTCTAGTTCTTTAATTTTCTTATGGGTTCTTAGTATTTTTTCCTCATTTTCTTGTTTGATTCAAGGCATATATACTAACGTCAAACATCAATACTCTTTTATGATAACACATGGTCTCAGTTTGATTAACACCCAATTTGTTTATGCAATAAATTTCTTGAAAGCACTCGTATTTATGAAACTCATTTGATAAAGATATAAATCTTTCTTAAATCACCTAGTGAAGTATAATGCTTTATAAAAATGTTATTCTAACGGAAATTCTAAAAACTGAAACTATCCTAAAACATAATTATAAATGAAAATTTTTATTTAAAATCCTTCACAAATTTATTACTAAGACAAAGATGAAGGACAATATTATAAAATTATACATAATTTCTCTTATACAATATTAATTACAGTTTTACATATATAAAAAGCTTAAAGCATCTTATAATTTGAAATGGAAGGAGTATTATATTATTAACTTTCAATCCATTAAATTTAATTAAATTCATTAACTTAGTAATAGATAAATATAATAGTAATAATTTATTTAACATTTTAAATTCTAGAATGTTATTCAAATTTAAGATTGTGACACTTTTATAATTAAGGTTTATTTAGAGTAGTATATATCACATGTATCATGTCATTCAAAAAATCATCAAAAATCAACGAAAATGCCTTGTATTTTCATATATATATACTATTCTATTTGATTTTAGTGCAAAAATTTCATCTTTTATAACTTTATCACTTACACTCGCTCATTTACAATAAATTTATATTTCAATTTTTTATAATTCAATTTATCTTTCTTAAACTTATTGTTTGTACTTCTACTTTTCGTTTAAAAATTTCACACTCTTTCTCTCTTTGAGTTTTACACAGCTTCTCTTTTTATTATAGATATATTTTTATTTCATTAATTTTAGATTACTTTTCTTTTAATATTTAAAATTTAGAATTTTAATTTAACTTTAATAAAATATATAAAATTATAGTTGTTGTCTTCTATTTCTTCAACAATTTTATTTTACTCCCTTTTATTTTAATTCTTTAATTTTTTCAAAAATAACAAGTTTTTAGAATTACATTTTTTTTTGTCTATTGGATGGTTTTATTAAAAAATATTTATGTTTGTTTGATAGCATTTATGTTTGTTGAAAAATCATTATTGCTGAGATATTAATGGTTAAATAACTGTTGACTTACTTATATAAAGTATTAATATATTTGTTAGTGTTGAAAATGAAAGTCATTAAACATTGTTAGAATATGAAGAAAAAAACAGAACAGTTATAATGTATGATTTTAATTTTTGTATTTTAAAAATTCATACAGATAATAATTTGATCAAAATATGTAAAAAATGTTTTGTCCATATTAATATTTTATTTTATAACCGCCAAGGAGTAAGGGTGTGCTAGAAAAATAGGAGTGCAAATAAAAATATTATTATTTATATTTAAATATGATAATTCCTATTAAAAAATGATATTTTATTCAATCATTATGAACGTGCATGTGTTACTTACTCATCTCCTAAAGAGATTATTTGTTTGAAGGAGAAATTAGAATAGTTTACTTTGACGTATAGATTGATAAACTAAAAAAATCAAATTATGGTAGGTAAAATATACATGTTCATAAGTATGAAATTAGAATGATAATGTAACCATTTAACTTCATTACCGATATTAAGAGAAACGATCATAATGATATTGTAAATATACTTCCGTCATGTTGTTAAAAACAAAAACAAAAAAATCACTCGTGTTATAAAAAGGAAATTTCACTTCAATTTCATTAAAAAAAATATTACCAAACCTAAAAATAATCTAGTTAATTGAATAGAATTGGATACTATTGTATATTCAATTTTGGATTGAAAAGAGAGATGTTATTTTGTTCTTTTCTTTGTATACTTCTGGGATGTATTGAAAAATGTTTTTGCCGCGCAACCCAACCCAATGGCTGCAAGTTACTAAAGGAAGGCATTCAACTTCTGATGGACAATTATATAATTTTGATCGAGAAGGTTCCGTTTCCTGAGAATCTGTGTCGAGACTTATCTGTAATTTCTAGCCCTCCTATCAGGATCACCTCCAAAGGTCCTGTAAGGATTACTGCCAATCCAAAAGTTGCTCCCCTGATCATCACTACACCTGGACCTTTCCCGTATTCTTCAGATAAAGCTATTCCTTATAACTATAGATCCGACATCTACTATCATGGCATCAAACAAGAACTACCGACTATTAAAGATGAAGTTATTGAAGTTGCTGATCCCGGCATTGACAATATTACCGGGACCAGCAAGGTTACTAGAAGCAAAAGGGCTTTCTCTCCATAAATATCTCCAAAGACTATTGCCACACCTGTTAAAGTTACTGCTACCGAGTCAATTGTTGAGGCTCGAGGCAAAGATCCAATAATAGAGCCTGCCCAGACGGAGGCGCCTAAGGAAGCTACAGTTGAAGACACCTCTAGGCAAGAGTTGGAGGATGTATTGAATATTATCCGTAAAAGTGATTATAAGATTGTCGAACAGATGGGGAAGACCTCACCCAAAATATCCATTTTGTCCCTTCTATTGTGTTATGAAGCCCATGCACAGGCTTTAGTTAAATTTTTGAAGACTGCTCACGTGCCACAAGAAGTTTCTGCCGATCAATTTGGAAGTTATGTTGCGAGCTTGATAACTAATAATGGCTTAAGTTTCTTCGATGCTGATCTGACTCATGAGGGAAGAAACCACAATAAGGCCATGTATGTCTCCATTTAATGCAGGGACACTACCATGGCTAGTGTTTTTGTTGATATTAGCTCTTCATTAAATGTTCTACCGAAAGGCGCTCTTGACAGACTTGATTACGAAGGGGTCGTACTTAAACCTAGTGATATTGTGGTTCGATCCTTTGACGGATCAAAAATGATGGTGCACGGGGAAGTGGATCTTCCGATCAAAGTGGGTTCACAGGTCTTTGAATCTACCTTCTATGTAATGAATATTTAGCCAACTTATTCTTGCTTACTAGGACGTCCCTAGATCCATGGGGCAGGCGATGCCACCTCGACCCTACATCAGAAGTTAACTTATTATGTTAACGGAAAGATTGTTATTGTCTGCGGCGAAGAAGAGTACATGGTTAGCCACTTTAACTCTTTCTAGTATGTAGAGATGGATGGTGAATTCATCGCGCCTCCCTGTCAGACTTTCAAAGTTATCCCTCCTGCCGCTACTGAAGATGCCTCTTCCGTTCCCAAAGTTACTAGGGTTCTTCCCAGGATGGCTTCATTGAAAGATGCTAAAGCTACTGTAAAAGAAGGTGGTTGTACTATTTAGGGTCAGCTTCCTGACATCCCCTATAAATCAGACAAGTATGGTATGGCTTTCACTGCAGAGGGTCAGAGGGCTATTCATCGCGCTCGAGCTGGAAGGCCACCATTCCACATCAGCAAAAACGGAGTCAACATAATAGAAGATGCTGACAATCATTATGACCTTGACAGTTGAATCTTTCCTACCGTTGGCAAATGGCTTAGCAGCTGGAAGGCAGAAGACGTTATCTCTATCTCCTTTAGTCAAGAGTAATAGTTACATTTCTGTTTTTTTATTGCTTTCAAGTTTTGGCTTTGTAATATTTAAATAATGACTTTAAGCCTTGTGCCTTACTCGGGGCACAACAGTGCATTTGTTAAGGGTTGTCATTTCATAAACATATTTTCATTTAATAAAAGTATTGGAAATTTTGCATTCAAATTTTATGCTCTCTTTCTTTCTTTTCACTTTTATCACTTCCAAATAGCTATGTGTTTTTACACACACCCACACAATACATTGTAGATCCACATCCACTCTAGATCCTGTTGATAATGATTCTACTATTGCCACTTATGATTTTGAAAATCTGATCTACCAAGCCGAGGACGAAGGTGGGGAAGATTGTGAAATAACAGGAGAACTTGCCAGACTATTAGTGCAAGAAGAGAAGGCTATCCAACCGCATGAAGATCCAATTGAAGTGGTAAACTTGGGTTCTAAAATAGACAGAAAAGAAGTCAAGATAGGAGCCAACTTAGAGGACAGTGTCTAGAACAAGTTGATGCTGATGTTGCATGAATATGTTGAGATCTTTTCTTGGTCATACGAAGGCATGCCAGGGCTTGATACCGATATTGTGGTTCACCGTCTGCCGATGAAAGAGAGTTATGCTCCGATAAAACAGAAGGTTCATCGTATGTGTCCCGAGATGTCAGAGAAGATCAAGGTTTAGGTCATGAAACAATTCAATGCATGGTTCTTAGCAGTGACATCATATTCTCAATGGGTTGCAAATGTTGTTCCGGTACCAAAGAAAGACGACAAGGGACATATGTGTGTAGACTATAGGGATCTGAACAGGGCGAGCCCCAAAGATGACTTCCCGCTTCCACATATAGATGTTTTGGTCGACAACACCGGTCAACACAAGGTATTCTCCTTCATGGATGGTTTCTCGGGATATAATCAGATCAAGATGGCACCCATAGACATGGAAAAGACTACTTTTGTTACACAATGGGGCACTTTCTACTACAAGGTAATGCCTTTTGGGTTGAAGAACGCAGACGCAACATATCAGCGTGCTATGATAGCTTTGTTCCATGACATGATTCACCACGAGATAGAGGTCTATGTCGACGATATGATAGCCAAATCAGGCTAAAGAAGAGCATCTGGACCATCTACACAAGTTGTTCGAGAGACCGAGGAAGTATAAGCTGAGGTTGAATCCGAACAAGTGCACCTTTGGGGTGAGATCCGGTAAGCTCCTAGGTTTTATTGTCAGCGGTAAAGGAATTGAGGTTGATCCCACCAAGGATAAATCTATCCAAGAAATGCCTGCTCCCTACACCGAGAAGGAAGTCAGAGGTTTCTTGGGTTGACTGAATTATATTGCCAAATTTGTTTCTCATTTGACCGCTACTTGTGAGACAATATTTAAGTTGCTGAAGAAAGATCAGGTAGTGAAATGGAACTAAGATTGTCAAATAGCCTTGACAAAATCAAGGAGTACATACAAGAACCTCCAATTCGGATGCCACCAGTTGAAGGAAAACCTCTGATCATGTATTTAACAGTGTTAGAGAACTTAATGGGGGTGTATACTAGGCAGCATGACGAGTCTGGTCGAAAAGAGCATGCAATATACTACCATAGAAATTTTTTTACTGACTGTGAAATAAGATATTCACTACTCGAGAAAACTTGTTGCGCTTTGGCATGGGCTGCTCGTTGACTAAGACAATATATGTTGACGCATACTACTCTATTGATTTCTAAAATGGTCTTATCGAGTATATATTCGAGAATCTAGCTCTCTTCGGAAGGATAGCTCGATGACAAATGGTCTTAAAAGAATACGACATTCAGTACACCACTCAGAAGGCAATTAAAGGAAGTGTATTAGCAAATCATTTGACGCATCAAGCTGTAGTCGATTACCAATCTATGAATTCAGAATTCCTGGATGAGAACATTATGCTAGTTACGTATTATGAAGAACCTGGACCATATAAAGGACCTGAGTCAGGATCTCGATGTACTATGGTTTTTGACGGAGCTTCTAATGCAATTGGCAACTGAATTGGTGCTGTAATTATCTCTCCTCAGGGTTTCCATACACCCTTTACCGCCAAATTATGCTTTGATTGTACCAAAAATATGGCTAAACACGAAGCGCAGATCATGGGTATTAAAGCTTCCATTGATCTGAGAATTAAGTTCTTGAGCGTATATGGAGACTTAGCCCTGGTAATCAGTCAAATTAAGGGAGAATGAGATACTAAGAATCTAAATCTCATTCCGTGCCGAGAGCATGTATTGACTTTAATTCCATATTTCGAGGAGATCACTTTTGAGCACATCCCAAGAGAAGAGAATCAGTTGGCAGACACATTAGCTACCATGTCGTCTATGTTCAAAGTCAGACGGGACAACGAGGCTCCCAGAATTACCATTGAAAGGCTAGACGAACATGCACACTACTACGAAGTTGACATTGACAAAGTACAAGAGAAGCCTTGGTTTCATGAAGTGAAAAGATACCTTGAGGCTCAGGAGTATCCGAAAGGGGCATCTATCAACGGAAATAAATTCCTACAGAGGTTCTCAGATAAGTTCTTCCCGAGCAATGGAATTATGTACAAGCACAACCATGATTCAACTCTGCTTCGTTGTATGGAAAAGAAAGAGGCGGAGAAGATTATGGAGGACATGCATGAAGGTATATTTGATACTCATTCCAGTAGACATACTATGGATAAGAAAATTCTAAGAGTGGGTTACTATTGTTCGACCATGGAAACTGACTATCATAACCACTCAAGAACTTGTCACAAGTTCCAGATCTGCGCCGAAAAAGTACATGTGCCTCCAGTACCTCTGAATGTTTTAACTGCTCCTTGGACATTTTCAATGTGGGGCGTTAATATGATTGGAGATGTCAAACCTACTGCTTCTAACGGACATCGCTTCATCCTTGTCGCTATTGATTACTTCACGAAGTGTGTTGAAGAAGCCTCGTTTGTATCTGTTACTAAGAATGTTGTTTCCCGATTCATTAAACATAACCTTATCTGTCGATATGGCATCCCCGAAAGGATTATCACGAATAATGGTACTAATCTGAAAACATTATGATCGCAGAACTCTGCACGCAGTTCAAGATCAAACACCATAATTCTTCTCCGTATCGAGCGAAGATGAATGGCGCAATGGAAGCCACCAATAAGAACATTAAGAAGATTATGCAAAAAATGGTTGTGACCTACAAAGATTGGAACGAGATGTTACCATTTGCTCTTCACGGTTATCGCACTTTAGGTCGGACATCAACTGGGGAAACCCCATTCTCTCTAGTTTACGGTATGGAGGCTTTCTTACCTGCCGAAGTTCAGATTCCTTCCTTGAGAATTATGAAAGATACAGACTTGGATAAAGATGAATGGATTCAGACTAGGCTAGATCAGTTGAAGCTGATTGACAAGAAGATGCTTGCGGCTGTTTGTCACAGTCAGATGTATCAGAAATGTATGATCAAAGCCTTCAATAAGAAAATCAAGCATCGAGTATATCAGGATGGTGACTTGGTAATAAAGTGCATCATTCTACCGCAAGGTGATCTCAAGGGAAAATGGAATCCCACCTACGAAGGACCGTTTGTAATCAAGAAGATATTTTCGGGCGGTGCTATAATACTTACTGTGATACGGTGGGAGAACTGACTTGGGATTTTGCGTCTGTGTTTGAAAATGTTTCGGTTTAGCAAGAGTCGCCACCAACTTTTTATTTTATCCTAAGGAAAAGTCAAAAAGCACAGGAAAGACCTTTGAGATGTTTTCTTGGGTTCGGGGAGTAGATTATAGAAAGGGAAGGTATTAGCACCCTTTCTATCCATGGTTATCCACGGGCTCTTAGTTACTTGTTTAGATCACTTACTTTGCTTTTCAATTGTTTGAAATGGTGCTCTTCAATTGTTTGAAATGGTGCTTTGTGTGTGGTTTTGAAAGATGTTTTGAAAAAAGGCCATCGTTGTGGCAACCTTTGTAATGATTCTTATTTGAATGTATACAAAGGTGTTTTTGTCTTTTGAAAAGTTTTCAATGTTTTGAAAGTAGGGTTTTGAAATTTGTGTTGGGAAGTGTGTTTTGAAGATAGCAAGGATGTTTTTGCAAGCTTTGATCAAATAACTAAGAGTTGTCTACCCTATTTTACTCAAAGATCTTTCTTATGTTTTTAACCCTTTTAACAGTGTTGTTTCACCATTGTATTTGGTGAAAAACCTTGTGTTAGGATGTTAAACGGTACAAGCGCGGGTCATCGTATAGACCATGATAGCAATAATGTCAAGTATTTTTGGCAATTTTCTTGAGGGACTTGATCATTTTGTTTAGGCAACTCAGATAGCGTCATCGAGGGACTATGATCTTTTGTTTTGTTTTTGTTTTGCCAAAATACTTGACATGCATACCATGGCCCATTTTTGAAGGCAACAAGTGGATTGTAACCCTAGGGGTGCAAGTGTGCATTGTGTTTATTTTTCATGCATTTTTATCTTGGATTAGGTCAAACTATTGATTAATTTGATTTTGCATACAAAACCCTAAGTCTAATCATGGCATAATTGAAAGCATTTAAAGGTGCGAGAATTTAAATTCTACACTTTTACAACATGATATAGGGAGGGGGTACAAATTTGAATAGGGGATTATTTTGACAAGAGATTAAATTCTAAATTATTACAACCAAATTGAATGTATAAGGCATAACAATTAAATGTACAATATTTAAATAAATACAACAAATAAATATTAAATAAAATGTATTATGAAAAAAAGTTTTTATGTATGTAAAAAGTATTTTTAATGTGAAATGTAAATAAATAAAAAGTCAATTTCAATTATTTTTGTTTTTTAGGGCAAAAACCCTAATTTCTTAAATAAATAGTATTATTTATTATTTATATACAATAATGTATCAATTTGTACAAAAAATAAAAGTATATTGAAAAAAAGGTATTTTTAGTATTAAATATTAATAAAAATAAAAATGTATTATTTTTGTGTTTTTTGTTCTAATTATTTAATAAAATATAGTATATGTATATATATGTATTAAATATATTAAGTGTATAAAAAATAAAATAAATTATTTACAAAAAAATGTATATATTTCAAGAAAATATTTTCAAATGTGTATAAAATAATAAATGAAAATAAACAAATTTTTTTACATTATTTTTAAATTTAAACAAAATAAATATAAAGTATTTAATGTATTAATACTAGAAATAATTAAAATAAATACCAAATAAATATAAAAATTTATGAAAATATTTTTTAAGTATTTTTTATATTTGAAAATAAAATATCAAGGTCAGAAATAAAATAAAAATGCAAAAATGATAAATATACAAGAAATGGGTCAGGGGGGTGCTGAAAGTGAACTAGGAGGTGTCAAAAGCAAAGAAATCCAGGCCCAGCCCAGACTTCATCTTCAACCTCCAAAAGTTTGAAAAAATGCGCGTTTTCCACACAAACCTGTATCTCCTGTTTCAGTGATCCTTTGACAAAACTCAAAACATGAAACTTGTAGAGCATCAAACAACGAATCTAACCATATAAAAAACTTAAGCTAACTCTCAAAGACCAGAGAGAATTTCTCTGGCCCTAATTTCTAACCTAGTTTTTTCAGAAAGTTCATGGATGAAATTCTCCTAGCACGATTAATATAAATGAAAACTAAGCACATGTATGGTTTCAGGGCTATGAATACAACATTTTTCATTCACAAACCTAAGTCTAACTATTCCTAAATAGAGAGATAGAAGTTCATGAAATACCTGTTTCAGTTGACTTCGAGCTAGACAATGTAGCAACTTCTAATGGTGTTTGAGGTTCTTTTGAGCTTGCCTGATGTCCACTGAACCTTTCCCAATGCTTGGTTTGTTTTGAGGTGGCCTGAATCGTGCTACAGAACTCAACCTGCAAAGCTTCCAAACAAAAATGGAAATGTATGTTAATGGAGTTACAACAACTTGTGAATGATCTGGATAGCTCAGGCAGGTTGATTGGAATGTGTTTGAAGTAGTTTTGGACAAAATGCACGAGGGAATTTGAATGTGGCTTGCAATATGCAGAACTGGCTCTGTTTTGCAAGAAAATGGAGATTTTGTACACAAGGAGGTTTTAGTGGTCAAGGGCTCGTGTTTCTGGCTTGCTAGGGTATATGAAACTTGTTTGACAACTTTGTTTTAGTTGGTTTTATCAGATGTGTGAGATGCCTTGTGTTTGACAAGTTTTCTTGGTTATGAAGCAAAGTGAGAAGTGACAAAGAGCAGGCATGTACAGGCTAGCTCTAACCCTGCATACATTGTGCAAGCTTGGCCCCAAGTTTGTGGATTTGGTTTGCAGCATAAGATATGGTTCAAGGCTCTAGGATGCTGTTTTGACATAAAGCAAAATTCAAACAAAAATGGCAATGTTGCTTTTTCTATTTAAGGATCAATCTAGTGTATAATCCTCTAATATCCAAAACAAAACCTTAGACCAATGGATTTGCATTTAATTGTTGAGTACAAATTGGTTTAGAGGCCTGTAATTGTGTACAAAGCTAGCTTGGTCAGATTAGCAAGTGGTATGAACATGTATTGGCCATGGTTGCAAAGTGAGTTTTTGCCAACTTCAAGCATTCGATTCTCCCTAACCACAAAGGTGTTTGAGGAGTTCTTTGACAATTTGGAAATCTTGCAACATTTACTATAATCCATCTTTGAAATGCAACTTGAAACTCCAAGTGGAACTATGTGAAAAATGGCCAAGAAGATGGGTCAAAATCCTGCCTAAACTAGGGCAAAATTTCTCTAAGTTAAAAGTTTTAGGTACCCTTGTTCCAAAAATCATAACTTGAGATAAAAGCATCTTTTGAGAAAACGTTGTGAATCAAAGTTGTAGAATTTGTGATGGACTACAACTTTCATGTTATATGTTTTGTTTGAATCCATTTGCATCTTGGTGAAAAAATGGGACAAAGTAAGGAAAAAATAAGAAAATTTTATAACTTAGAAAATTTCTAAGTTATGAAATATTTCCATTTTAAACCCTAATTTGCATTTTTGGGTTTCTTGATGAAAAAGTTTCATAATTTGACATGTCTTGATGAAAAATGACCCTTGGCACTTGATTTTGACCAAAAAGTCAAAGTTTGACTTTTCAATATACAGTCAAATTTTGATCAGTTGATTGAAAAATTCATCTGTCAATCCTATGCATTTGAGATCTCTTGAACTTGTTGAATGGGTCAAGACAATGTCATTGAGTCCTTGAGTCCATGGTTGAGCTTGATTTTCCATTGGCTAGGTCAAACAGTCAAAAATTGCCTTTGTACAGTCAAAACCCTAAAAATGACCATTTTGCCCTTTTGGTGATTTGATCAAATTTCTTATGGAATTGTGATCCAAAATTGATCAAATGGTTCATATGAGTTCATAATGTTGATGTGGGTCAATTTTCATGAGGTTTGACTGTCAATTGGCCACAATTGACTTTTTCCCCAATATAACTGATTTTTAGGTCAACTGTCCAATTGATTGGGCAAAAATTTGAATCAAGGCTTGAAACTGGATATGGACAAACTTGTGAGTACAACATGAAGTATGAAAGTCATTTTGGGCATTGTAGGTCAAAACATCCCTGTGCAAACTCAAACCCTAATTTAGGTCAACAGTGCAAGGAGGTGTCTTGAGCAGAGCAAACCCTAGCTTGGTCTTGAATTCCAAGAGTCTTGTGATGAGAAATGTTGATAAAATGAGAGGGCAAATTTTGGGGTACAAAACTTACCATCATGGACGGTGAAGATCTCCCACACCCTATGAACGCAGAAATAGTTTAAAGATACTACGCATAAAAAACGACCCGCTAGGTTGATTGACCTAGGCAAAATAAGGGCATCCCAGCAAACCAAAAGGGTTCGGGAAAAAATAGGTATATATATATATATATATATATATATATATATATATATATATATATATATATATATATATATATATATATATATATATATATATATATATATATATATATATAAGACTGTACACCCGGCAAGTTGAAAACCTGAAAAGGCGGCTTGAGCAAAAAAGGGTATCCCGGTGGACTGAAAACCCAAAAGGGCGGTCCTGGCAAAAATTAGGGATTAAAGTGTATGACTATGTCCCGTCTGATCACTTACAACTTTATTACCAACGTCAAGTTCGAATGGTAAGATCAATTAAATCAACTTCTTTTGACAAGCGAGGGATGTGATACTCGAAGACATAGGGGAAATAACAGAGTTGGAACCCGACGAGATCATTTACACATAGCTATATATTTTGTTTTTATTTTGTACTCTCTTCATTTCAAGACGATTTCCTCTTACTAAGATTTTTGTCTCTTTGTACAACAATTGCCTGTTTATAGGCAAACTATCAATATAAACATAATTTCAATGTTTAAATTTTGTTTTAC
The DNA here is from genome assembly GCA_948472305.1 of Vicia faba. NCBI lineage: Eukaryota > Viridiplantae > Streptophyta > Magnoliopsida > Fabales > Fabaceae > Vicia > Vicia faba. The sequence continues at coordinate 362,927,127 of OX451738.1, forward strand.
TTTTTTTTTTGTTTTGTTTGCAAAAGAAGTCCAATGACTAAATTGAATGAGCATATGCATATGAACATGATTACTATTAACAAAATATGCATAAAATCAGTAATAAGTATTTATTCAAGATTTTAGGAGTCGGGATAATGTTCAAGTCGTTTGTAGATCCCCACAGAGTAATCCCCAGTAAAGTTGCCCCATAGAGCAGTTTCCATAAGATAATCCCCCGCGGAATTAGCTTCACAAGCTCATATTCAACAAAGACATATTCCACACAAGCCTGAAATACTCTAATCGTATTCACCAGCAGATCCCCCTAGCGGACCAAGGAGTATAATGTTTTCCCCGACAATGTCGCCAACCTACGGGATTCCAATCTTTAGTAGATTATGATAGCAACACAATTCACATGAATTCTCTTCCCCAACTGAGTTTATTTCTCCAGCCAAACTTAATCCCCTGCAAGTTTCTCTTCTCTACAAGGGATCATGTCCCCAGCAGAACATATTTCTCCAGCAAGGTTTATTTCCTCAACTGAGTGTTCCTTCAACAAGGTTTATTTCCCCAACAGGGTTTATTTCTCCAACGGAATTTTGTCTCCCCAACTTAAGTCTATCCCTCTGACTACTGTAAATCACCGACAAAACTTATCTCTCCCGCAAAGGGTATTCCAAACCACTATCCCCAGAGAGTTGCTACGAAATCTGAAATCATGACTAAGTATCAGTTAATCTTATCCTCCCCAGACGAGTCAGCATCCATATCGAAAACTCGGTCAGACAGCACCTCGGAAAGTTATCCATCTCTTTTATCCCCAATCAGGGTATATAAGAATTAAACTCCCAAGTAAAGCGATGAACGACCAATGTTCTTGAGCTCTTCTCCCCAAATAGAAATGAACATTCCCCGACGGAGTTTCCTCAAACAGCAAATAGGAATCCCCAGTAGATCGAAGATTCATATTTGTCATCCCAAACAATAATCAGGGATTTATTTTCCCTATCAAAATGTTATACGAAGCTACCGATACACTTCAACGACATCTCACATTCATACATCATTTATCATAGCATATGCCTATGAAACTCATTAGCACATTCACATTTATTTCGAGAGCATCATTACGCAACGCATTACATGCATCATGACATTGCATAAATACTAACTCTATCTTTTCAGGTAAAGTTCACAAACAGAAGAACATCATCAACAATTTTCTAATAGGTCGCAGAATAATTCCTAAACAATTACGGTGAGACTATCTACATGATCATACAATTCCCCTCATAGACTAAAACGGACAAATAGTCATTTAAGCACTTTCCCCAGAGAGTCATTCTTAAAGATATCTCTTCTAGATGAAGTCGGGGGTAGACATCTTCTAGTGCATCAATAAAATGAAGTCAAGCGTAGATTTCCTTCTGATACTATTTTTGAAAAAGTCAGGCGTAGAATCTTTCTGATACCTCTTCTAGTTGAAGTCAGGAATAGACATATTCTAATTTAAATGAAGTCAAGCGTAGATTTCCTTCTGAAATTCTTTTAGACAAAGTCGAGCATAGACTCATTCCAAACATATCTTCTTGACAAAGTCAAGCGTAGACTCATTCTAGTATATCATTCAGACGAAAATCAAGCGTAGATTCACTCTGATATTCTTTTAGACAAAGTCGGACGTAAACTTATTCCAAATACATCTTCTTAAGACAAAGTCAGGCGTAGACTTATTCTGATATTCCTATCAACAATTACTCTGGGTGGCATCTATAAGCCCATCTTCGACGAATCTCCATCACCTCTCCAGATGGAATCTATAAGCCTATCTCCGACATCTCTTTACTCTCTAAATGTCATCCTTAAGCCCATTCCCGATATAATCAACAAACAATATTACTTCATCCACAAGTGAGTGCAAATTTCTAGGTACTTAAGTGTTCAGTCATCTTCTACCTTTAAGTCATGAATGAGGGACATGCCAATATAACTCCTCAGGTTTAATAAGATTGAACAAGGGCAACTGTTGTACCCCAAATTTCTCCTCCCATTTTCCTTCAATATATTCTCACGAGATCCTGATTTGCTCAAGTTGGCTCAAGAATTGCTTAGACAAATTCTCCATTTAAGCAGTGGGTCCATAACTAGGGTTTGGTATTTCTCAAGGAAGATTGGGTTTTCAAAGTCTCAAGTGGTTTTCATGGTTCCTCATATGAATTCAAGAATGCGCATGCCAAGTTTCGTGCCTTGCATCACAAGTTTGCTCAGTCAATTACTCAGATGACTAAAAATCAATTGTATTGGGTAAAAAGTCAACTATGGTCAACATACAGTTAAACTTGAAGAGTTTTGGTCAAAATCAACACTTTGATGTGATATTCATCATTTTATCAAGGGTTGATCATGATTCCTCAAGAAAATCCCTCAAATCATAAAAAGTCAAAATTTGCCAAATTAGGGTTTCCTTAAGAGAAGTCAACAAAACTTTGACCAAGCATAACTTTCACATGCTTCATCAGTTTTTCCCCAACCAAATCCCATTTTAAAGGAAATTCAATTCTCTACGACTTTGTATCTCTATGCTTAAGTCCAAAAAATGCATCATTTGAGAGATATAAGCCAATACATTATAGGTCATTTCAAAAGTCAACAAAAAACACTTTTTGTCAAAGCAACTTACATCAAGATAAAATCTTCAAAAGCAAAAAAGATCAACATAGAGGTTGTAGAGGACATATTTAGATTTCCAAAAAAATCTAAGATCACCTTCAAAAGATAAAAATTGAATGAGTTATGACAATTGCAAGTTGGGAAGTTTTAAGTAAATGCATGTAGTTCAAATTGAGCAAGCTTGATATTTTGGACTATTGTGCCATGGTTTTGAGGTCCAAACGTGTGTTATACTCTTCATACACATCAAAATTCACTCATACACCCTTTGACCTTGTTTTATTTTAATTATTTTTTATTTAATTCATTAATAATACAAAATAAATAAGATAAAAATTATATCTTACTACAAGAGTCCAAGCCCATTTGATTTTTGCCCTAAATTTCTCTATATATTAAGACATCAAGACAAGAACAAAGACATGAATACTTGCCTCTCAAACTTGTCCAGATTTCCATATATTTTTCAAGAACCCTAAATTTCTCAAACTCTATTTTCAAACCCTTCTCACTGCAAAACATCTATCTCATTCACTCCAAGCCACCATACAGAGTAAGGCTGGATCAATGTTGATGTTCAAAAGCTCATGAGAACACCATACATCCATCTCCAATTTCATAAATTTGTTAATTTCACATTATAGTTTTTGTTTTATTTTATGCCATACTAATGTTACTAATGCACTCCTGAGATGTCACTGAACAAGTTTGGATCATTATCATGATCCCATGCAGTCAGAACCATATGTTACCATATTTTCTCCGATCGGTACCATTTGAATTATAGCGGCCTAACCATGGACTTTTAGATCAAAGTAATATTGCCATTGGATTCACAGCCTCTATTTTAGGGGGGTAGGACATTGTTGCATTATAATGATTGGTTTTTTTGCAGGTTTCAAAAAACCAGGTTGCTGGAGAAGACGATCGGAGCTAGGGCTCCGGTGCTACTCCGACCTATTTATTTGGTTATATAATATATATTTATTGTTTCAGTTGTATTTATTCTCCGGCCTACTCATTTGGTCATTTTTTCTAATTATATGTTTCTCACTCTTTTACAAACCTTTTTCAAAACCTTTTCTAACAAAACCCTAATTTTTTAGGTTAATTTGATTTTTTAGGCTAATTTAATTTTTAGGTTTTAGTTAATTTTAGGTCTTAATTAATAAACCTTGATTTAATTCCTTTAGGTTTTCTCAATTAACTTAAAATCGACTTAGATTTTAGGGTTTGCCTAGTTTAATTACCTGACTTTTTTTTAAACAATTAGTTTTCATCAAACAATTTTCCTCTTATTTTACAATCATCGCGCGCTTTATTATATTCACATTATTTTCCTATTATGTAACTTCTACGAAATGTAATAGTTTAACTAGGATTTTATTTGCTTTCTATTTCCCCCCAATTTTTGTGGGTTGTACCCCCTTTCCCGAAACATTGTAATAACGTAGGGCCTTTATTTTCTACATTACTGTTTTCCTTATAACTGCTAGTAATTAGGGCATGTATGGTAAGACTAAAAAAAATCTATAAAACCCTAATTTCAAGATAAATAACTGAATTCAATACACTATTCACACACCACCTCTAGGGTAACCTCACTTGTTGCCTCTGAATAAAACAGTCATGCCCCTCGAACGTGGGGGCGCTTTAGCAAAGTCCCTCTGATTAAAAAGATCTTAGTCCCTCGATGACCCTTCGATACTGCCTTCGGTAAACGAACTTAGTCCCTTATGATAAAATTTCTAAAGTGTACTTACAAGTTACCTTCGATGAGTGTACGATGACTCACACCTGTCCGTCACACATCCAACGATAGGTCTTCCTACTAACTAATGGTAGGATATCACTATCTAAAGGAGGAGGAAAATAACACGAAGGATCTTTGAGTAGGTAGATAGCTTGTATTCGCTTGCTCACAAAAATAAAACATATTTTTTCACAAACACTTTTTTCTGAAATATTTTCAAAACAAACACTTTGTATGCATTCTCAACTGATACGAGAATCATTACAAAGTTTGTCGTACTTATGCATTTTCAAAATATTTTCATACACACATTCACAAAGAAATTTTCAAAAGTGAGCTAGCGATCAAGAGCCCATAGATAACTATGGATGAAAAGGGTGCTAACACCTTCCCTTTTCATAACCTACCCCCCGAACTCAAAAATTCTCGAAGGTCTTTCCTGTTCTTTTCACCCTTTCCTTATTGGATAAAAGAAAAGTTGGTGGCGAATCTTGATATCCGTAACATTTGCAATAAAACAAAAAACCAAAAGTCAGTTCTCCCACCGTATTACATTATCATATTGCTTTTTATTTATCTTTCATTCCAAAAACCAATGTCACATCCTATCTAGTGATTTATTCACAAGGTTTGGAGACATTTTTTCAATAAAATCTTCAAGACTTACATAATTATTCAATTAGAATTTTCATTCTCAGAATAAAATCTTTTCTACTTGTAAAACATTTGCTTAAAATCAAAGAAGCTTCATATGAGCATCAGTGACAAGTTTAATCTCTTGAGGCCTAAAACCCTGTTGAGTAATTGTTGAATCACTTCAAGGAATGATCTTATCCAAGGACATCTCACCATAAGATGTTAAGCGTGAGCAGGTTGCTTTCCCAGTTGATGCTTTCAAGGTTTGTTCACCTTTATGGGGGCAAAGTTAAAGACTTTGTTGTGCCAAATACAGTCAAGTTGGGGCAGACAAGTCAAGATTCGACGAATCTTTCCAAGAGTTTGAAGATAATGGGGAATTTTGGATGCACGGTTTCCTTTAAAATCCTCTTGAGATGGTTCCTTCTCATAAACCATGTGACTTGGGTAATTTTATAATTGAAGATTATTCGCAAGAACCGTTGTCCATTTGTAATGTATATCATGCAGTTTATCAGCAGTAAACTTGGGAGCACCTCGAATTAGTTTCAGGGGCAATCCATTTTTGTCAAGATATATGATTGGTCTTGCAAATGCTATCAAATGGAAGTGTTCCCCAGTGATCTCAGCTAAGCCTTGATTCAGGTATCTCTGTTATAACCTGTTTTAAAATGAGAGTCGCCAACATTAATTTTTATCCTAGGGACAAGAATATAACGGATAACCCTAATTTTAATCAGAGGTTCTAAGTCGTTGACTCATTTTTAGATGAAGGGAAGGTGTTAGGAACCCTCATCTACCTTGTTCACAAGGATACTAGGGTTTAGATCTACAATTTAGGAAATAGGGTTTTCATTTTTATTAGGGGAACTCACCATGATTTTTTAAGTCGTATGCCTATGTATCCTCTTATGAGGAATCAAAGTCCTAATTCGTAGTTCACAGTGTTGGTTGGTGTTTTTTTATGGATTATGAAGATATTTCGAATTCTCCATGAACCAAGTCTGGGTTTGTAAATTGCGGAGTTGTTAGATGCAGTCCGTAGTTAATGAGAAATATCCCCATAATCTTTTTTTTTTGTGTGAAACATATAAGGTTTGAATTAGGTTAGTTGAAAATGGTTAATATTTGATTGGTTAAATATTTTCAAATATATAAAAATATTTTTATGCATGAGGAAAAACCATTTTAATGCAACTAAAAAAGATAATTTAATGGGTTAGTATATATAAAAAAAGATTTGAATTAAAAATAAATTTAGAATTTATTATTAAAATAAATAGTAATATAAGAAAATAAATAAATAAATAAATAAAACAAATTGTAACAAAATTTAATTTAAATTAATTTATGCAGGGGGTGTATTTTAAGTTCGATAGTAAAAGGTTGGGGTTATGAATAATACGGCCTTAAATTCAGATATTGAATTTGGGCCCAAAATGCAAGGTTGCAGGAATTAAGGACCAAACCCAAAACAAAAATGTTTGAGACCCGGTGGACAGAGTGTGGGTGAGTGTTGGGAGCTATGGTGGAAGCGCGTTTATGAAATGTCTGATGATGATCATAGGGTTTGGGAGTGAGGGTGCACGATAGGAGTAGCACATGGGAACAACGAGCATTATAAAAACAAACTTCTGGGCTGAAAGCTCATTTTTTCTCTTCTCCCTCTCTACAACAAATGAAACCTTTGTGTTTATTTAGAGAGAGAGAGAGGGTTCTCCCTCTCTCTAGAAACCCGGCGATTGCAAATCGCCTCCATCTTAGGCGCCCCCAACCGGAAATCGCTTCTGCCGACGGCTGCTTCAAGGCATCACCACCTTCAGACAAACCACCGTCTGGGTTCATATGAATCCTAAGAACCCTAAGGGTTCGTGAAGAACCCTAACCCCAAAACCCAGAAACCTTTAACAATGATGAACCCTAACCCTAAACCGGATGAACCCTAACCCTAAATCAAACCCCGAAAACCCTAAATTCCCACTATAAACCCCAAATCTGTAGCAAAATCAAACCTAAGTCATCATCAATAAACCCTAAAGCTAAGAGTTCTTAGGCTTACCGTTCGATGAAGTGAATCTTATCGTACCAATTCCTCTTCTGACTTTCTGGTTTCCTTTTCTAATCTCCTTATTCTTCTCTCTATTTTGCAAGTATGAAGAATGATGGCGCATGATGGTTTGTAGCATAGATCTAGGGTTTCATAAATTGAAATCCAGATCTCAAGGATAAAGGCTGGCTCACAGATTCTGCTTCTCTTATGTTATCACTTTTTCTCCTCCAAAATTTCTCTTTTGCTTCAATTAGTTTTAGGGTTCTTTATATAGTTTAGATATTAGAACAAATTAGGAAAATATTTGATTTGCCGTTACAATTTGATTTACTTTAGAAGTTAGTGATTAGATTTGTTTAGAAAAGATTTGATTCTGCCTTAGGTATTGTAATTGATTCAGATATGTAATTAGGGATTTGTTTTTATGTAATTGATTCTGGACGATTTTGTAATGACACAAATGGATTGGTTTCAATTTTACATTTTGATACGTTTCTTTTTTTTCTTAATCTGTACAATATGGGTTTTTTAGGTTTGTTTAGCGAAGAAGAACAGGGCGTCGCTAGCTTGCAATAGGGTTTCAAACCCTCGTTGACTTCGGTTAAAATTTATGTTAAAAGAAAAATAAAACAATAATAAGATTAATAAATAAAAATGGATTAAGTAAATAATGATATTTTTTGGATAATAATTAATAATAACTAAATGCTTGTTTTTAAAAAATAATAACAATTGTAAAAATATAGATCCTTATCCAAAAATCAGAAGTGGGCCAATAACATCTTTGGGATGCCCAATTGATCGGACTACAATAATCACACCCCCTCTTTTGTTAAAAACACATCAACCCTTAATGGTCCATCAAATTTTGATGGCCCGAAACACCACACCCTTAATTTATACCATGCAGCTCCTTCTCTTATTATTTTGAACTGGGCCAACATAACAATTTGATTGAGAAAAAAACAACAACACCAATTTCTTTTTAAAAGGCCCAATTGATCAAACTATAAAAATCACACCCCATTCTCATTATCAACCATGGGTTTAGAATTTAACTGGCTATTAAAAATGAACCCTTATGACAAAACTACATCCCCTCTGTAAATTTAAACCCCAAGATATATAAACAATTTTGAATTTAGACAACTCTAATCTAATTTTTATAAAGAGAATGATAACACTATAAATTAATAACAATAAGGAATAAATTGGATAGAAATCAATAGGGTAAATTTGGGGTATAACAATCTCTAACTGAGCGATATTTTTTTCTCCCCAGCTAAAGCGAAGATCATTTTGTTATCCTTTCAATGGATTATTGATGTTGGAAGATTGGACATTTGGTTTTCTCCCGAGAAGTATCTTCCTCTCCCCAGAGAAATTAGAGCCTTGTAGCAGGACTTTGCTCCGCTGCTGGATTTTGTTTTATCTCCAATGATGTTTCCTTCTTGTTGAGATTAGTCGAGTATTTAATTGTAGTGTGATGTTTGATCATCTCTGAGTTTATCTATTTTGTATGTTTTGTTAGCATATACACGACATTCGTTCATTCATTCATTCATATTTACATCATTCATGCACATTCTCATTTCTTGATGTTTCTAGTTCCACTTACTTTGGTTGTGCTTATCCCCAAGTACTGTATTTCATCTCTCTAATACAGTGTCCACTATAAGCAGAAAGTGCATATCCTTTATAATTCCCCACTGAGTTATCCCTCGTGGAAGAAATTTGCTTTATCTTTCCTTTCCATCTTTGGATAGGATAAATCCCCAGTTGAGTTTATTCCTCAGTGGAGTCTTGTTTGAAAGCTTCTCTCTAGCTTGTTTCTGGATTTGAACTTTGTCTCTGACAGTTCTAGTCTTATATCTCTCTAGGTTGTGAAACCTAGATCTAGAGTGCATTTATTTTGTACCTTTGAATACTTTGTCTCCCCAGGTAGAATATACTTATGATTCCCCATTGAAGATAAACTTTGTTCCCTGGAAGTGTTGTTAAGACACTTTCTTGGGATCTCTATCTCATAACAAAGTGGTAGACTCTTTATTTGAGCAACTTGTTTATCCATTTTCGATGGAAAATGACAATCTCTTCATGAGCAATTTGTTTATCTCTAATGAAGTTATCAACATATCAATCTTCTACAATAAATGGCATCTCTCTGGAAAAGTCCCGCAGAGAATTTTTTTATGAAATCCTTACAGGTGGCGATCCCTTTAATAGAGACAACTTATTTTCGACCCTTATCAAGTGGAAGGCTTGATTAAGAAGAAAATAATACTCGTTTGTCACGGGGAGGTTTATTATTACCCTTTTCAAGTGAAAGACTTGATTAAGAAGAAACTGAGACACATTCGTCGTGGGGAGGTTTATTATTACCCTTTTCAAGTGGAAGACTTGATTAAAAATAAACTAAGACCCGTTCGCCGCGGGGAAGTATATTATTACCCTTTTCAAGTGGAAGACTTTATTAAGAAGAAACTAAGACTCGCTCGTCGTGGGGAGGTTTGTTATTACCCTTTTCAAGTGGAAGACTTTATTAAGAAGAAACTGAAACCCGTTCATCGTGGGGAGGTTTATTATTACTCTTTTCAAGTGGAAGACTTTACTAAGAAGAAACTGAGATGCCTTCATCATGGGGATGTTTATTATTAACCTTTTCAAGTGGAAGACTTGGTTAAGAATAAAATGATACCCGTTCATCATGCGGAGGTTTATTATAACCCTTTTCAAGTGGAATACTTGATTAAGAAGAAACTGAGATTCGTTCATTGTGGGGAGGCTTATTATTATCCTTTTCAAGTGGAAGACTTGATTAAGAAGAAACTAAAATTCGTTCATCGTGGGGAGGTTTATTATTACCATTTTCAAGGGGAAGACTTGATTAAGAAGAAACTGAGACGCGTTTGTCGTGGGGAGGTTTATTATTACCCTTTTCAAGTGGAAGACTTGGTTAAGAAGAAACTGAGACCCGTTCGTCATGTGGAGGTTTATTATAACCCTTTTCAAGTGGAAGACTTGATTAAGAAGAAATTGAGACCCGTTTGTCGTGGGGAGGTTTATTATTATCCTTTCCAAGTAGAAGACTTGATTAAGAATAAACTGAGACCCGTTCATCGTGGGAGGTTTATTATTACCCTTTTGTGGTGGAAGACTTGATTAAGAAGAAACTGAGATCCATTCGTCGTGAGGAGGTTTATTATAGAAGAAACTAAGACTATTTCGTGGCTTATGACTAGGATCGTGGATAAGTTTATTACCCTTTTTGGGTGATATCTTGATTAAGAAGAAGTTGAGACCCATTATAAATGGAATACCAGAAGTTTTGGGAAATTTGTTATTATCAATTTAGTTTATGTAACACCCTTCTAAAAACCCGCATAATAATATAGCATAAATCAGAGTGATCAAAATATATAAAAAATGTTTTGTCCATATTAATATTTTATTTTATAACCGTCAGGGAGTAAGGGTGTGTTAGAAAAATAGGAGTGCAAATAAAAATATTATTATTTATATTTAAATATGATAATTCCTTTTAAAAAAATAATTTTTCATTCAATCATTATGAACGTGAATGTGTTTCTTATTCATCTCCTAAAGAGATTATTTGTTTGAAGGAGAAATTAGAATAGTTTACTTTGATGTATAGATTGATAAACTAAAAAATCAAATTATGGGGGGTAAAATATACATGTTCATAAGTATGAAATTAGAATGATAATGTAACCATTTAACTTTATTACTGATATTAAGAGAAATGATCATAATGATATTTTAAATATACTTCCGTCATGTTGTTAAAAACAAAAACAAAAAAATCACTCGTGTTATAAAAAGGAAATTTCACTTCAATTTCATTAAAAAAAATGTTACCAAACCTAAAAATAATCTAGTTAATTGAATAGAATTGGATACTATTGTATATTCAATTTTGGATTGAAAAGAGAGATATTATTTTGTTCTTTTCTTTTATAAACAACTCTAAGGGCTAATTATAACCAATTCTAAATGCTAATTAATAGCACTCTTGTATTTATGTTGGATCCTCAATTTAATCTTATAATTCATCATATTATGTTAGTTGGAATGTTTGTTGTTCTTCCCGTTTATTGCCTTATTACATATTGTAATATTTTCTTTCTATTTCTAGTTCTTTAATTTTCTTATGGGTTCTTAGTATTTTTTCCTCATTTTCTTGTTTGATTCAAGGCATTTATACTAACATCAAACATCAATACTCTTTTATGATAACACATGGTCTCAGTTTGATTAACACCTAATTTGTTTATGCAATAAATTTCTTGAAAGCACTCGTATTTATGAAACTCATTTGGTAAACATTTAAATCTTTCTTAAATCTCCTAGTGAAGTATAATGCTTTATAAAAATGTTATTCAAACGAAAATTCTAAAAACTGAAACTATCCTAAAACATAATTATAAATGAAAAATTTTATTTAAAATCCTTCACAAATTTATTACTAAGACAAAGATGAAGGACAATATTATAAAATTATACATAATTTCTCTTATACAATACTAATTACAGTTTTTACATATATAAAAAGCTTAAAGCTTCTTATAATTTGAAATGGAAGGAGTATTATATTATTAACTTTCAATCCATTAAATTTAATTAAATTCATTAACTTAGTAATAGATAAATATAATAGTAATAATTGATTTAACATTTTAAATTCTAGAATGTTATTCAAATTTAAGATTGTGACACTTTTATAATTAAGGTTTATTTAGAGTAGTATATATCATATGTATCGTGTCTTTTAAAAAATCATCAAAAATCAACGAAAGTGCCTTTTATTTTCATATATATACTATTCTATTTGATTTTAGTGTAAAAATTTCATCTTTTAGAACTTTATCACTTACACTCGCTCATTTACAATAAATTTATATTTCAATTTTTTATAATTCAATTTATCTTTCTTAAACTTATTGTTTGTACTTCTACTTTTCATTTAAAAATTTCACACTCTTTCTCTCTTTGAGTTTTACACAGCTTCTCTTTTAATTATAGATATATTTTTATTTCTTTAATTTTTTATTACTTTTCTTTTAATATTTAAAATTTAGAATTTTAATTTAACTTTAATAAAATATATAAAATTATAGTTGTTGTCTTCTATTTCTTCAACAATTTTATTTTAGTCCCTTTTATTTTATTCTTTAATTTTTTCAAAAATAACAAGTTTTTAGAATTGCATTTTTTTTTGTCTATTGGATGGTTTTATTAAAAAATATTTATGTTTGTTTGATAGCATTTATGTTTGTTGAAAAATCATTATTGCGGAGATATTAAAGGTTAAATAGTTGTTGACTTACTTATATAAAGTATTAATATATTTGTTAGTGTTGAAAATGAAAGTCATTAAACATTGCTAGAATATGAAGAAAAAAACAGAACAATTATAATGTATGATTTTATTTTTTGTATTTTAAAAATTCATAGAGAAAATAATTTGATCAAAATATGTAAAAAATGTTTTGTCCATATTAATATTTTATTTTATAACCGCCAAGGTGTAAGGGTGTGCTAGAAAAATGGGAGTGCAAATAAAAATATTATTATTTAAATTTAAATATGATAATTCCTTTTAAAAAATGATATTTTCATTCAATCATCATGAACGTGCATGTGTTTCTTATTCATCTCCTAAAGAGATTAGTTGTTTGAAGGAGAAATTAGAATAGTTCACTTTGACGTATAGATTGATAAACTAAAAAATCAAATTATGGTAGGTAAAATATACATGTTCATAAGTATGAAATTAGAATGATAATGTAACCATTTAACTTCATTACTGATATTAAGAGAAATGATCATAATGATATTGTAAATATACTTCCATCATGTTGTTAAAAACAAAAACAAAAAAATCACTCGTGTTATAAAAAGGAAATTTCACTAAAAAAAATATTACCAAACCTAAAAATAATCTAGTTAATTGAATAGAATTGGATACTATTGTATATTTAATTTTGGATTGAAAAGAGAGATGTTATTTTGTTCTTTTCTTTTATAAACAACTCTAAAGGCTAATTATAACCAATTATAAATGCTAATTAATAGCACTCTTGTATCTATGTTAGATCCCCAATTTGATCTTATAATTCATCATATTGTGTTAGTTGGAATGTTTGTTGTTCTTCCCATTTATTGCCTTATTACATATTGTAATGTTTTCTTTCTATTTCTAGTTCTTTAATTTTCTTATGGGTTCTTAGTATTTTTTCCTCATTTTCTTGTTTGATTCAAGTTATTTATACTAACGTCAAACATCAATACTCTTTTATGATAACACATGGTCTCAGTTTGATTAACACCCAATTTGTTTATGCAATAAATTTCTTGAAAGCACTCGTATTTATGAAACTCATTTGATAAAGATATAAATCTTTCTTAAATCACCTAGTGAAGTATAATGCTTTTTAAAAATGTTATTCAAACGGAAATTCTAAAAATTGAAACTATCCTAAAACATAATTATAAATGAAATTTTTTATTTAAAATCCTTCACAAATTTATTACTAAGACAAAGATGAAGGACAATATTATAAAATTATACATAATTTCTCTTATACAATATTAATTACAGTTTTTACATATATAAAAAGCTTAAAGCATCTTATAATTTGAAATGGAAGGAGTATTATATTATTAACTTTCAATCCATTAAATTTAATTAAATTCATTAACTTATTAATAGATAAATATAATAGTAATAATTTATTTAACATTTTAAATTCTAGAATGTTAATCAAATTTAAGATTGTGACACTTTTATAATTAAGGTTTATTTAGAGTAGTATATATCACATGTATCATGTCATTTAAAAAATCATCAAAAATCAACGAAAATGCCTTTTATTTTCATATATATACTATTCTATTTGATTTTAGTGCAAAAATTTCATCTTTTATAACTTTATCACTTACACTCGCTCATTTACAATAAATTTATATTTCAATTTTTTATAATTCAATTTATCTTTCTTAAACTTATTGTTTGTACTTCTACTTTTCATTTAAAAATTTCACACTCTTTCTCTCTTTGAGTTTTACACAGCTTCTCTTTTTATTATAGATATATTTTTATTTCTTCAATTTTTTATTACTTTTCTTTTAATATTTAAAATTTAGAATTTTAATTTAACTTTAATAAAATATATAAAATTATAGTTGTTGTCTTCTATTTCTTCAACAATTTTATTTTAGTCCCTTTTATTTTATTCTTTTATTTTTTCAAAAATAACAAGTTTTTAGAATTACATTTTTTTTTGTCTATTGGATGGTTTTATTAAAAAATATTTATGTTTGTTTGATAGAATTTATGTTTGTTGAAAAATCATTATTGCTGAGATATTAAAGGTTAAATAGTTGTTGACTTACTTATATAAAGTATTAATATATTTGTTAGTGTTGAAAATGAAAGTCATTAAACAATGCTAGAATATGAAGAAAAAAACAGAACAATTATAATGTATGATTTTATTTTTTGTATTTTAAAAATTCATACAGAAAATAATTTGATCAAAATATGTAAAAAGTGTTTTTTCCATATTAATATTTTATTTTATAACCGCCAGGGTGTAAGGGTGTGCTAGAAAAATGGGAGTGCAAATAAAAATATTATTATTTAAATTTAAATATGATAATTTCTTTTAAAAAAAATGATATTTTCATTCAATCATTATGAACGTGCATGTGTTTCTTATTCATCTCCTAAAGAGATTATTTGTTTGAAGGAGAAATTAGAATAGTTTACTTTGACGTATAGATTGATAAACTAAAAAATCAAATTATGGTAGGTAAAATATACATGTTCATAAGTATGAAATTAGAATGATAATGTAACCATTTAACTTCATTACTGATATTAAGAGAAATGATCATAATGATATTTTAAATATACTCCCGTCATGTTGTTAAAAACAAAAACAAAAAAATCACTCGTGTTATAAAAAGGAAATTTCACTTCAATTTCATTAAAAAAAATATTACCAAACCTAAAAATAATCTACTTAATTGAATAGAATTGGATACTATTGTATATTCAATTTTGAATTGAAAAGAGAGATGTTATTTTGTTCTTTTCTTTTATAAACAACTCTAAAGGCTAATTATAACCAATTCTAAATGCTAATCAATAGCACTCTTGTATCTATGTTGGATCCCCAATTTGATCTTATAATTCATCATATTATGTTAGTTTCAATGTTTGTTGTTCTTTCCATTTATTGCCTTATTACATATTGTAATGTTTTCTTTCTATTTCTAGTTCTTTAATTTTCTTATGGGTTCTTAGTATTTTGTCCTCATTTTCTTGTTTGATTCAAGGCATTTATACTAACGTCAAACATCAATACTCTTTTATGATAACACATGGTCTCAGTTTGATTAACACCCAATTTGTTTATGCAATAAATTTCTTGAAAGCACTCGTATTTATGAAACTCATTTGATAAAGATATAAATCTTTCTTAAATCACCTAGTGAAGTATAATACTTTATAAAAATGTTATTCAAACGGAAATTCTAAAAACTGAAACTATCCTAAAACATAATTATAAATGAAAAATTTTATTTAAAATCCTTCACAAATTTATTACTAAGACAAAGATGAAGGACAATATTATAAAATTATACATAATTTCTCTTATACAATACTAATTACAGTTTTTACATATATAAAAAGCTTAAAGCTTCTTATAATTTGAAATGGAAGGAGTATTATATTATTAACTTTCAATCCATTAAATTTAATTAAATTCATTAACTTAGTAATAGATAAATATAATAGTAATAATTGATTTAACATTTTAAATTCTAGAATGTTATTCAAATTTAAGATTGTGACACTTTTATAATTAAGGTTTATTTAGAGTAGTATATATCATATGTATCGTGTCTTTTAAAAAATCATCAAAAATCAACGAAAGTGCCTTTTATTTTCATATATATACTATTCTATTTGATTTTAGTGTAAAAATTTCATCTTTTATAACTTTATCACTTACACTCGCTCATTTACAATAAATTTATATTTCAATTTTTTATAATTCAATTTATCTTTCTTAAACTTATTGTTTGTACTTCTACTTTTCGTTTAAAAATTTCACACTCTTTCTCTCTTTGAGTTTTACACAGCTTCTCTTTTAATTATAGATATATTTTTATTTCTTTAATTTTTTATTACTTTTCTTTTAATATTTAAATTTTAGAATTTTAATTTAACTTTAATAAAATATATAAAATTATAGTTGTTGTCTTCTATTTCTTCAACAATTTTATTTTAGTCCCTTTTATTTTATTCTTTAATTTTTTCAAAAATAACAAGTTTTTAGAATTGCATTTTTTTTGTCTATTGGATGGTTTTATTAAAAAATATTTATGTTTGTTTGATAGCATTTATGTTTGTTGAAAAATCATTATTGCGGAGATATTAAAGGTTAAATAGTTGTTGACTTACTTATATAAAGTATTAATATATTTGTTAGTGTTGAAAATGAAAGTCATTAAACATTGCTAGAATTTGAAGAAAAAAACAGAACAATTATAATGTATGATTTTATTTTTTGTATTTTAAAAATTCATACAGAAAATAATTTGATCAAAATATGTAAAAAATGTTTTGTCCATATTAATATTTTATTTTATAACCTCCAAGGTGTACGGGTGTGCTAGAAAAATGGGAGTGCAAATAAATATATTATTATTTAAATTTAAATATGATAATTCCTTTTAAAAAAATGATATTTTCATTCAATCATCATGAACGTGCATGTGTTTCTTATTCATCTCCTAAAGAGATTATTTGTTTGAAGGAGAAATTAGAATAGTTTACTTTGACGTATAGATTGATAAACTAAAAAATCAAATTATGGTAGGTAAAATATACATGTTCATAAGTATGAAATTAGAATGATAATGTAACCATTTAACTTCATTACTGATATTAAGAGAAATGATCATAATGATATTGTAAATATACTTCCAACATGTTGTTAAAAATAAAAACAAAAAAATCACTCGTGTTATAAAAAGGAAATTTCACTAAAAAAAATATTACCAAACCTAAAAATAATCTAGTTAATTGAATAGAATTGGATACTATTGTATATTCAATTTTGGATTGAAAAGAGAGATGTTATTTTGTTCTTTTCTTTTATAAACAACTCTAAAGGCTAATTATAACCAATTCTAAATGCTAATTAAAAGCACTCTTGTATCTATGTTGGATCCCCAATTTGATCTTATAATTCATCATATTGTGTTAGTTGGAATGTTTGTTGTTCTTCCCATTTATTGCCTTATTACATATTGTAATGTTTTCTTTCTATTTCTAGTTCTTTAATTTTCTTATGGGTTCTTAGTATTATTTCCTCATTTTCTTGTTTGATTCAAGGCATTTATACTAACGTCAAACATCAATACTCTTTTATGATAACACATGGTCTCAGTTTGATTAACACCCAATTTGTTTATGCAATAAATTTCTTGAAAGCACTCGTATTTATGAAACTCATTTGATAAAGATATAAATCTTTCTTAAATCACCTAGTGAAGTATAATGCTTTTTAAAAATGTTATTCAAACGGAAATTCTAAAAACTGAAACTATCCTAAAACATAATTATAAATGAAATTTTTTATTTAAAATCCTTCACAAATTTATTACTAAGACAAAGATGAAGGACAATATTATAAAATTATACATAATTTCTCTTATACAATATTAATTACAGTTTTTTCATATATAAAAAGCTTAAAGCATCTTATAATTTGAAATGGAAGGAGTATTATATTATTAACTTTCAATCCATTAAATTTAATTAAATTCATTAACTTATTAATAGATAAATATAATAGTAATAATTTATTTAACATTTTAAATTCTAGAATGTTAATCAAATTTAAGATTGTGACACTTTTATAATTAAGGTTTATTTAGAGTAGTATATATCACATGTATCATGTCATTTAAAAAATCATCAAAAATCAACGAAAATGCCTTTTATTTTCTTATATATACTATTCTATTTGATTTTAGTGCAAAAATTTCATCTTTTATAACTTTATCACTTACACTCGCTCATTTATAATAAATTTATATTTCAATTTTTTATAATTCAATTTATCTTTCTTAAACTTATTGTTTGTACTTCTACTTTTCGTTTAAAAATTTCACACTCTTTCTCTCTTTGAGTTTTACACAGCTTCTCTTTTTATTATAGATATATTTTTATTTCATTAATTTTAGATTACTTTTCTTTTAATATTTAAAATTTAGAATTTTAATTTAACTTTAATAAAATATATAAAATTATAGTTGTTGTCTTCTATTTCTTCAACAATTTTATTTTACTCCCTTTTATTTTAATTCTTTAATTTTTTCAAAAATAACAAGTTTTTAGAATTACATTTTTTTTGTCTATTGGATGGTTTTATTAAAAAATATTTATGTTTGTTTGATAGCATTTATGTTTGTTGAAAAATCATTATTACTGAGATATTAATGGTTAAATAGTTGTTGACTTTCTTATATAAAGTATTAATATATTTGTTAGTGTTGAAAATGAAAGTCATTAAACATTGCTAGAATATGAAGAAAAAAAACAGAACAATTATAATGTATGATTTTAATTTTTGTATTTTAAAAATTCATACAGAAAATAATTTGATCAAAATATATAAAAAATGTGTTGTCCATATTAATATTTTATTTTATAACCGCCAGGGAGTAAGGGTGTGCTAGAAAAATAGGAGTGCAAATAAAAATATTATTATTTATATTTAAATATGATAATTCCTATTAAAAAATAATATTTTATTCAATCATTATGAACGTGCATGTGTTACTTACTCATCTCCTAAAGAGATTATTTGTTTGAAGGAGAAATTAGAATAGTTTACTTTGACGTATAGATTGATAAACTAAAAAAATCAAATTATGGTAGGTAAAATATACATGTTCATAAGTATGAAATTAGAATGATAATGTAACCATTTAACTTCATTACCGATATTAAGAGAAACGATCATAATGATATTGTAAATATACTTCCATCATGTTGTTAAAAACAAAAACAAAAAAATCACTCGTGTTATAAAAAGGAAATTTCACTTCAATTTCATTAAAAAAAATATTACCAAACCTAAAAATAATCTAGTTAATTGAATAGAATTGGATACTATTGTATATTCAATTTTGGATTGAAAAGAGAGATGTTATTTTGTTCTTTTCTTTTATAAACAACTCTAAAGGCTAATTATAACCAATTCTAAATGCTAATTAATAGCACTCTTGTATCTATGTTGGATCCCCAATTTGATCTTATAATTCATCGTATTATGTTAGTTTGAATGTTTGTTGTTCTTTCCATTTATTGCCTTATTACATATTATAATGTTTTCTTTCTATTTCTAGTTCTTTAATTTTCTTATGGGTTCTTAGTATTTTTTCCTCATTTTCTTGTTTGATTCAAGGCATTTATACTAACGTCAAACATCAATACTCTTTTATGATAACACATGGTCTCAGTTTGATTAACACCCAATTTGTTTATGCAATAAATTTCTTGAAAGCACTCGTATTTATGAAACTCATTTGATAAAGATATAAATCTTTCTTAAATCACCTAGTGAAGTATAATGCTTTATAAAAATGTTATTCTAACGGAAATTCTAAAAACTGAAACTATCCTAAAACATAACTATAAATGAAAATTTTTATTTAAAATCCTTCATAAATTTATTACTAAGACAAAGATGAAGGACAATATTATAAAATTATACATAATTTCTCTTATACAATATTAATTACAGTTTTACATATATAAAAAGCTTAAAGCATCTTATAATTTGAAATGGAAGGAGTATTATATTATTAACTTTCAATCCATTAAATTTAATTAAATTCATTAACTTAGTAATAGATAAATATAATAGTAATAATTTATTTAACATTTTAAATTCTAGAATGTTATTCAAATTTAAGATTGTGACACTTTTATAATTAAGGTTTATTTAGTGTAGTATATATCACATGTATCATGTCATTCAAAAAATCATCAAAAATCAACGAAAATGCCTTGTATTTTCATATATATATATACTATTCTATTTGATTTTAGTGCAAAAATTTCATCTTTTATAACTTTATCACTTACACTCGCTCATTTACAATAAATTTATATTTCAATTTTTTATAATTCAATTTATCTTTCTTAAACTTATTGTTTGTACTTCTACTTTTCGTTTAAAAATTTCACACTCTTTCTCTCTTTGAGTTTTACACAGCTACTCTTTTTATTATAGATATATTTTTATTTCATTAATTTTAGATTACTTTTCTTTTAATATTTAAAATTTAGAATTTTAATTTAACTTTAATAAAATATATAAAATTATAGTTGTTGTCTTCTATTTCTTCAACAATTTTATTTTACTCCCTTTTATTTTAATTCTTTAATTTTTTCAAAAATAACAAGTTTTTAGAATTACATTTTTTTTGTCTATTGGATGGTTTTATTAAAAAATATTTATGTTTGTTTGATAGCATTTATGTTTGTTGAAAAATCATTATTACTGAGATATTAATGGTTAAATAGTTGTTGACTTTCTTATATAAAGTATTAATATATTTGTTAGTGTTGAAAATGAAAGTCATTAAACATTGCTAGAATATGAAGAAAAAAACAGAACAATTATAATGTATGATTTTAATTTTTGTATTTTAAAAATTCATACAGAAAATAATTTGATCAAAATATGTAAAAAATGTTTTGTCAATATTAATATTTTATTTTATAACCGCCAGGGAGTAAGGGTGTGCTAGAAAAATAGGAGTGCAAATAAAAATATTATTATTCATATTTAAATATGATAATTCCTATTAAAAAATGATATTTTATTCAATCATTATGAACGTGCATGTGTTACTTACTCATCTCCTAAAGAGATTATTTGTTTGAAGGAGAAATTAGAATAGTTTACTTTGACGTATAGATTGATAAACTAAAAAATCAAATTATGGTAGGTAAAATATACATGTTCATAAGTATGAAATTAGAATGATAATGTAACCATTTAACTTCATTACCGATATTAAGAGAAACGATCATAATGATATTGTAAATATACTTCCGTCATGTTGTTAAAAACAAAAACAAAAAAATCACTCGTGTTATAAAAAGGAAATTTCACTTCAATTTCATTAAAAAAAATATTACCAAACCTAAAAATAATCTAGTTAATTGAATAGAATTGGATACTATTGTATATTCAATTTTGGATTGAAAAGAGAGATGTTATTTTGTTCTTTTCTTTTATAAACAACTCTAAAGGCTAATTATAACCTATTCTAAATGCTAATTAATAGCACTCTTGTATCTATGTTGGATCCCCAATTTGATCTTATAATTCATCATATTGTGTTAGTTGGAATGTTTGTTGTTCTTCCCATTTATTGCCTTATTACATATTGTAATGTTTTCTTTCTATTTCTAGTTCTTTAATTTTCTTATGGGTTCTTAGTATTTTTTCCTCATTTTCTTGTTTGATTCAAGGCATTTATACTAACGTCAAACATCAATACTCTTTTATGATAACACATGGTCTCAGTTTGATTAACACCCAATTTGTTTATGCAATAAATTTCTTGAAAGCACTCGTATTTATGAAACTCATTTGATAAAGATATAAATCTTTCTTAAATCACCTAGTGAAGTATAATGCTTTATAAAAATGTTATTCAAACGGAAATTCTAAAAACTGAAACTATCCTAAAACATTATTATAAATGAAAATTTTTATTTAAAATCCTTCACAAATTTATTACTAAGACAAAGATGAAGGACAATATTATAAAATTATACATAATTTCTCTTATACAATATTAATTATAGTTTTTACATATATAAAAAGCTTAAAGCATCTTATAATTTGAAATGGAAGGAGTATTATATTATTAACTTTCAATCCATTAAATTTAATTAAATTCATTAACTTAGTAATAGATAAATATAATAGTAATAATTTATTTAACATTTTAAATTCTAGAATGTTAATCAAATTTAAGATTGTGAAACTTTTATAATTAAGGTTTATTTAGAGTAGTATATATCACATGTATCATGTCATTTAAAAAATCATCAAAAATCAACGAAAATGCCTTTTATTTTCATATATATACTATTCTATTTTATTTTAGTGCAAAAATTTCATCTTTTATAACTTTATCACTTACACTCGCTCATTTACAATAAATTTATATTTCAATTTTTTATAATTCAATTTATCTTTCTTAAACTTATTGTTTGTACTTCTACTTTTCGTTTAAAAATTTCACACTCTTTCTCTCTTTGAGTTTTACACAGCTTCTCTTTTTATTATAGATATATTTTTATTTCATTAATTTTAGATTACTTTTCTTTTAATATTTAAAATTTAGAATTTTAATTTAACTTTAATAAAATATATAAAATTATAGTTGTTGTCTTCTATTTCTTCAACAATTTTATTTTACTCCCTTTTATTTTAATTCTTTAATTTTTTCAAAAATAACAAGTTTTTAGAATTACATTTTTTTTTGTCTATTGGATGGTTTTATTAAAAAATATTTATGTTTGTTTGATAGCATTTATGTTTGTTGAAAAATCATTATTGCTGAGATATTAATGGTTAAATAACTGTTGACTTACTTATATAAAGTATTAATATATTTGTTAGTGTTGAAAATGAAAGTCATTAAACATTGTTAGAATATGAAGAAAAAAACAGAACAGTTATAATGTATGATTTTAATTTTTGTATTTTAAAAATTCATACAGAAAATAATTTGATCAAAATATGTAAAAAATGTTTTGTCCATATTAATATTTTATTTTATAACCGCCAGGGAGTAAGGGTGTGCTAGAAAAATAGGAGTGCAAATAAAAATATTATTATTTATATTTAAATATGATAATTCCTATTAAAAAATGATATTTTATTCAATCATTATGAACGTGCATGTGTTACTTACTCATCTCCTAAAGAGATTATTTGTTTGAAGGAGAAATTAGAATAGTTTTCTTTGATGTATAGATTGATAAACTAAAAAAATCAAATTATGGTAGGTAAAATATACATGTTCATAAGTATGAAATTAGAATGATAATGTAACCATTTAACTTCATTACCGATATTAAGAGAAACGATCATAATGATATTGTAAATATACTTCCGTCATGTTGTTAAAAACAAAAACAAAAAAATCACTCGTGTTATAAAAAGGAAATTTCACTTCAATTTCATTAAAAAAAATATTACCAAACCTAAAAATAATCTAGTTAATTGAATAGAATTGGATACTATTGTATATTCAATTTTGGATTGAAAAGAGAGATGTTATTTTGTTCTTTTCTTTTATAAACAACTCTAAAGGCTAATTATAACCAATTCTAAATGCTAATTAATAGCACTCTTGTATCTACGTTGGATCCCCAATTTGATCTTATAATTCATCATATTGTGTTAGTTGGAATGTTTGTTGTTCTTTCCATTTATTGCCTTATTACATATTGTAATGTTTTCTTTCTATTTCTAGTTCTTTAATTTTCTTATGGGTTCTTAGTATTTTTTCCTCATTTTCTTGTTTGATTCAAGGCATTTATACTAACGTCAAACATCAATACTCTTTTATGATAACACATGGTCTCAGTTTGATTAACACCCAATTTGTTTATGCAATAAATTTCTTGAAAGCACTCGTATTTATGAAACTCATTTGATAAAGATATAAATCTTTCTTAAATCACCTAGTGAAGTATAATGCTTTTTTAAAATGTTATTCAAACGGAAATTCTAAAAACTGAAACTATCCTAAAACATAATTATAAATGAAATTTTTTATTTAAAATCCTTCACAAATTTATTACTAAGACAAAGATGAAGGACAATATTATAAAATTATACATAATTTCTCTTATACAATATTAATTACAGTTTTTACATATATAAAAAGCTTAAAGCATCTTATAATTTGAAATGGAAGGAGTATTATATTATTAACTTTCAATCCATTAAATTTAATTAAATTCATTAACTTAGTAATAGATAAATATAATAGTAATAATTTATTTAACATTTTAAATTCTAGAATGTTAATCAAATTTAAGATTGTGACACTTTTATAATTAAGGTTTATTTAGAGTAGTATATATCACATGTATCATGTCATTTAAAAAATCATCAAAAATCAACGAAAATGCCTTTTATTTTCATATATATACTATTCTATTTGATTTTAGTGCAAAAATTTCATCTTTTCTAACTTTATCACTTACACTCGCTCATTTACAATAAATTTATATTTCAATTTTTTATAATTCAATTTATATTTCTTAAATTTATTGTTTGTACTTCTACTTTTCATTTAAAAATTTCACACTCTTTCTCTCTTTGAGTTTTACACAGCTTCTCTTTTTATTATAGATATATTTTTATTTCTTTAATTTTTTATTACTTTTCTTTTAATATTTAAAATTTAGAATTTTAATTTAACTTTAATAAAATATATAAAATTATAGTTGTTGTCTTCTATTTCTTCAACAATTTTATTTTACTCCCTTTTATTTTAATTCTTTAATTTTTTCAAAAATAACAAGTTTTTAGAATTACATTTTTTTTTGTCTATTGGATGGTTTTATTAAAAAATATTTATGTTTGTTTGATAGCATTTATGTTTGTTGAAAAATCATTATTGCTGAGATATTAATGGTTAAATAACTGTTGACTTACTTATATAAAGTATTAATATATTTGTTAGTGTTGAAAATGAAAGTCATTAAACATTGTTAGAATATGAAGAAAAAAACAGAACAGTTATAATGTATGATTTTAATTTTTGTATTTTAAAAATTCATACAGAAAATAATTTGATCAAAATATGTAAAAAATGTTTTGTCCATATTAATATTTTATTTTATAACCGCCAGGGAGTAAGGGTGTGCTAGAAAAATAGGAGTGCAAATAAAAATATTATTATTTATATTTAAATATGATAATTCCTATTAAAAAATGATATTTTATTCAATCATTATGAACGTGCATGTGTTACTTACTCATCTCCTAAAGAGATTATTTGTTTGAAGGAGAAATTAGAATGGTTTTCTTTGACGTATAGATTGATAAACTAAAAAAATCAAATTATGGTAGGTAAAATATACATGTTCATAAGTATGAAATTAGAATGATAATGTAACCATTTAACTTCATTACCGATATTAAGAGAAACGATCATAATGATATTGTAAATATACTTCCGTCATGTTGTTAAAAACAAAAACAAAAAAATCACTCGTGTTATAAAAAGGAAATTTCACTTCAATTTCATTAAAAAAAATATTACCAAACCTAAAAATAATCTAGTTAATTGAATAGAATTGGATACTATTGTATATTCAATTTTGGATTGAAAAGAGAGATGTTATTTTGTTCTTTTCTTTTATAAACAACTCTAAAGGCTAATTATAACCAATTCTAAATGCTAATTAATAGCACTCTTGTATCTATGTTGGATCCCCAATTTGATCTTATAATTCATCGTATTATGTTAGTTTGAATGTTTGTTGTTCTTTCCATTTATTGCCTTATTACATATTATAATGTTTTCTTTCTATTTCTAGTTCTTTAATTTTCTTATGGGTTCTTAGTATTTTTTCCTCATTTTCTTGTTTGATTCAAGGCATTTATACTAACGTCAAACATCAATACTCTTTTATGATAACACATGGTCTCAGTTTGATTAACACCCAATTTGTTTATGCAATAAATTTCTTGAAAGCACTCGTATTTATGAAACTCATTTGATAAAGATATAAATCTTTCTTAAATCACCTAGTGAAGTATAATGCTTTATAAAAATGTTATTCTAACGGAAATTCTAAAAACTGAAACTATCCTAAAACATAATTATAAATGAAATTTTTTATTTAAAATCCTTCACAAATTTATTACTAAGACAAAGATGAAGGACAATATTATAAAATTATACATAATTTCTCTTATACAATATTAATTACAGTTTTACATATATAAAAAGCTTAAAGCATCTTATAATTTGAAATGGAAGGAGTATTATATTATTAACTTTCAATCCATTAAATTTAATTAAATTCATTAACTTAGTAATAGATAAATATAATAGTAATAATTTATTTAACATTTTAAATTCTAGAATGTTATTCAAATTTAAGATTGTGACACTTTTATAATTAAGGTTGATTTAGTGTAGTATATATCACATGTATCATGTCATTCAAAAAATCATCAAAAATCAACGAAAATGCCTTGTATTTTCATATATATATACTATTCTATTTGATTTTAGTGCAAAAATTTCATCTTTTATAACTTTATCACTTACACTCGCTCATTTACAATAAATTTATATTTCAATTTTTTATAATTCAATTTATCTTTCTTAAACTTATTGTTTGTACTTCTACTTTTCGTTTAAAAATTTCACACTCTTTCTCTCTTTGAGTTTTACACAGCTACTCTTTTTATTATAGATATATTTTTATTTCATTAATTTTAGATTACTTTTCTTTTAATATTTAAAATTTAGAATTTTAATTTAACTTTAATAAAATATATAAAATTATAGTTGTTGTCTTCTATTTCTTCAACAATTTTATTTTACTCCCTTTTATTTTAATTCTTTAATTTTTTCAAAAATAACAAGTTTTTAGAATTACATTTTTTTGTCTATTGGATGGTTTTATTAAAAAATATTTATGTTTGTTTGATAGCATTTATGTTTGTTGAAAAATCATTATTACTGAGATATTAATGGTTAAATAGTTGTTGACTTTCTTATATAAAGTATTGATATATTTGTTAGTGTTGAAAATGAAAGTCATTAAACATTGCTAGAATATGAAGAAAAAAACAGAACAATTATAATGTATGATTTTAATTTTTGTATTTTAAAAACTCATACAGAAAATAATTTGATCAAAATATGTAAAAAATGTTTTGTCAATATTAATATTTTATTTTATAACCGCCAGGGAGTAAGGGTGTGCTAGAAAAATAGGAGTGCAAATAAAAATATTATTATTTATATTTAAATATGATAATTCCTATTAAAAAATGATATTTTATTCAATCATTATGAACGTGCATGTGTTACTTACTCATCTCCTAAAGAGATTATTTGTTTGAAGGAAAAATTAGAATAGTTTACTTTGACGTATAGATTGATAAACTAAAAAATCAAATTATGGTAGGTAAAATATACATGTTCATAAGTATGAAATTAGAATGATAATGTAACCATTTAACTTCATTACCGATATTAAGAGAAACGATCATAATGATATTGTAAATATACTTCCGTCATGTTGTTAAAAACAAAAACAAAAAAATCACTCGTGTTATAAAAAGGAAATTTCACTTATTTTTTAATTAAAAAAAATATTACCAAACCTAAAAATAATCTAGTTAATTGAATAGAATTGGATACTATTGTATATTCAATTTTGGATTGAAAAGAGAGATGTTATTTTGTTCTTTTCTTTTATAAACAACTCTAAAGGCTAATTATAACCAATTCTAAATGCTAATTAATAGCACTCTTGTATCTATGTTGGATCCCCAATTTGATCTTATAATTCATCATATTGTGTTAGTTGGAATGTTTGTTGTTCTTCCCATTTATTGCCTTATTACATATTGTAATGTTTTCTTTCTATTTCTAGTTCTTTAATTTTCTTATGGGTTCTTAGTATTTTTTCCTCATTTTCTTGTTTGATTCAAGGCATTTATACTAACGTCAAACATCAATACTCTTTTATGATAACACATGGTCTCAGTTTGATTAACACCCAATTTGTTTATGCAATAAATTTCTTGAAAGCACTCGTATTTATGAAACTCATTTGATAAAGATATAAATCTTTCTTAAATCACCTAGTGAAGTATAATGCTTTATAAAAATGTTATTCAAACGGAAATTCTAAAAACTGAAACTATCCTAAAACATTATTATAAATGAAATTTTTTATTTAAAATCCTTCACAAATTTATTACTAAGACAAAGATGAAGGACAATATTATAAAATTATACATAATTTCTCTTATACAATATTAATTACAGTTTTTACATATATAAAAAGCTTAAAGCATCTTATAATTTGAAATGGAAGGAGTATTATATTATTAACTTTCAATCCTTTAAATTTAATTAAATTCATTAACTTAGTAATAGATAAATATAATAGTAATAATTTATTTAACATTTTAAATTCTAGAATGTTAATCAAATTTAAGATTGTGACACTTTTATAATTAAGGTTTATTTAGAGTAGTATATATCACATGTATCATGTCATTTAAAAAATCATCAAAAATCAACGAAAATGCCTTTTATTTTCATATATATACTATTCTATTTTATTTTAGTGCAAAAATTTCATCTTTTATAACTTTATCACTTACACTCGCTCATTTACAATAAATTTATATTTCAATTTTTTATAATTCAATTTATCTTTCTTAAACTTATTGTTTGTACTTCTACTTTTCGTTTAAAAATTTCACACTCTTTCTCTCTTTGAGTTTTACACAGCTTCTCTTTTTATTATAGATATATTTTTATTTCATTAATTTTAGATTACTTTTCTTTTAATATTTAAAATTTAGAATTTTAATTTAACTTTAATAAAATATATAACATTGTAGTTGTTGTCTTCTATTTCTTCAACAATTTTATTTTACTCCCTTTTATTTTAATTCTTTAATTTTTTCAAAAATAACAAGTTTTTAGAATTACATTTTTTTTTTGTCTATTGGATGGTTTTATTAAAAAATATTTATGTTTGTTTGATAGCATTTATGTTTGTTGAAAAATCATTATTGTTGAGATATTAATGGTTAAATAGTTGTTGACTTTCTTATATAAAGTATTAATATATTTGTTAGTGTTGAAAATGAAAGTCATTAAACATTGCTAGAATATGAAGGAAAAACAGAACAATTATAATGTATGATTTTAATTTTTGTATTTTAAAAATTCGTACAGAAAATAATTTGATCAAAATATGTAAAAAATGTTTTGTCCATATTAATATTTTATTTTATAACCGCCAGGGTGTAAGGGTGTGCTAGAAAAATGGTAGTGCAAATAAAAATATTATTATTTAAATTTAAATATGATAATTCCTTTTAAAAAAATGATATTTTCATTCAATCATTATGAATGTGCATGTGTTTCTTATTCATCTCCTAAAGAGATTATTTGTTTGAAGGAGAAATTAGAATAGTTTACTTTGACGTATAGATTGATAAACTAAAAAATCAAATTATGGTAGTTAAAATATACATGTTCATAAGTATGAAATTAGAATGATAATGTAACCATTTAACTTCATTACCGATATTAAGAGAAACGATCATAATGATATTGTAAATATACTTCCGTCATGTTGTTAAAAACAAAAACAAAAAAATCACTCGTGTTATAAAAAGGAAATTTCACTTCAATTTCATTAAAAAAAATATTACCAAACCTAAAAATAATCTAGTTAATTGAATAGAATTGGATACTATTGTATATTCAATTTTGGATTGAAAAGAGAGATGTTATTTTGTTCTTTTCTTTTATAAACAACTCTAAAGGCTAATTATAACCAATTCTAAATGCTAATTAATAGCACTCTTGTATCTATGTTGGATCCCCAATTTGATCTTATAATTCATCATATTATGTTAGTTTGAATGTTTGTTGTTCTTTCCATTTATTGCCTTATTACATATTGTAATGTTTTCTTTCTATTTCTAGTTCTTTAATTTTCTTATGGGTTCTTAGTATTTTTTCCTCATTTTCTTGTTTGATTCAAGGCATTTATACTAACGTCAAACATCAATACTCTTTTATGATAACACATGGTCTCAGTTTGATTAACACCCAATTTGTTTATGCAATAAATTTCTTGAAAGCACTCGTATTTATGAAACTCATTTGATAAAGATATAAATCTTTCTTAAATCACCTAGTGAAGTATAATGCTTTATAAAAATGTTATTCTAACGGAAATTCTAAAAACTGAAACTATCCTAAAACATAATTATAAATGAAAATTTTTATTTAAAATCCTTCACAAATTTATTACTAAGACAAAGATGAAGGACAATATTATAAAATTATACATAATTTCTCTTATACAATATTAATTACAGTTTTACATATATAAAAAGCTTAAAGCATCTTATAATTTGAAATGGAAGGAGTATTATATTATTAACTTTCAATCCATTAAATTTAATTAAATTCATTAACTTAGTAATAGATAAATATAATAGTAATAATTTATTTAACATTTTAAATTCTAGAATGTTATTCAAATTTAAGATTGTGACACTTTTATAATTAAGGTTTATTTAGAGTAGTATATATCACATGTATCATGTCATTCAAAAAATCATCAAAAATCAACGAAAATGCCTTGTATTTTCATATATATATATACTATTCTATTTGATTTTAGTGCAAAAATTTCATCTTTTATAACTTTATCACTTACACTCGCTCATTTACAATAAATTTATATTTCAATTTTTTATAATTCAATTTATCTTTCTTAAACTTATTGTTTGTACTTCTACTTTTCGTTTAAAAATTTCACACTCTTTCTCTCTTTGAGTTTTACACAGCTTCTCTTTTTATTATAGATATATTTTTATTTCATTAATTTTAGATTACTTTTCTTTTAATATTTAAAATTTAGAATTTTAATTTAACTTTAATAAAATATATAAAATTATAGTTGTTGTCTTCTATTTCTTCAACAATTTTATTTTACTCCCTTTTATTTTAATTCTTTAATTTTTTCAAAAATAACAAGTTTTTAGAATTACATTTTTTTTGTCTATTGGATGGTTTTATTAAAAAATATTTATGTTTGTTTGATAGCATTTATGTTTGTTCAAAAATCATTATTACTGAGATATTAATGGTTAAATAGTTGTTGACTTTCTTATATAAAGTATTAATATATTTGTAAGTGTTGAAAATGAAAGTCATTAAACATTGCTATAATATGAAGAAAAAAACAGAACAATTATAATGTATGATTTTAATTTTTGTATTTTAAAAATTCATACAGAAAATAATTTGATCAAAATATGTCAAAAGTGTTTTGTCAATATAAATATTTTATTTTATAACCGCCAGGGAGTAAGGGCGTGCTAGAAAAATAGGAGTGCAAATAAAAATATTATTATTTATATTTAAATATGATAATTCCTATTAAAAAATGATATTTTATTCAATCATTATGAACGTGTATGTGTTACTTACTCATCTCCTAAAGAGATTATTTGTTTGAAGGAGAAATTAGAATAGTTTACTTTGACGTATAGATTGATAAACTAAAAAATCAAATTATGGTAGGTAAAATATACATGTTCATAAGTATG
This sequence comes from Vicia faba, assembly GCA_948472305.1. NCBI lineage: Eukaryota > Viridiplantae > Streptophyta > Magnoliopsida > Fabales > Fabaceae > Vicia > Vicia faba. The sequence goes on from OX451738.1 coordinate 362,958,712, forward strand.
AAATTAGAATGATAATGTAACCATTTAACTTCATTACCGATATTAAGAGAAACGATCATAATGATATTGTAAATATACTTCCGTCATGTTGTTAAAAACAAAAACAAAAAAATCACTCGTGTTATAAAAAGGAAATTTCACTTTAATTTCATTAAAAAAAATATTACCAAACCTAAAAATAATCTAGTTAATTGAATAGAATTGGATACTATTGTATATTCAATTTTGGATTGAAAAGAGAGATGTTATTTTGTTCTTTTCTTTTATAAACAACTCTAAAGGCTAATTATAACCAATTCTAAATGCTAATTAATAGCACTCTTGTATCTATGTTGGATCCCCAATTTGATCTTATAATTCATCATATTGTGTTAGTTGGAATGTTTGTTGTTCTTCCCATTTATTGCCTTATTACATATTGTAATGTTTTCTTTCTATTTCTAGTTCTTTAATTTTCTTATGGGTTCTTAGTATTTTTTCCTCATTTTCTTGTTTGATTCGAGGCATTTATACTAACGTCAAACATCAATACTCTTTTATGATAACACATGGTCTCAGTTTGATTAACACCCAATTTGTTTATGCAATAAATTTCTTGAAAGCACTCGTATTTATGAAACTCATTTGATAAAGATATAAATCTTTCTTAAATCACCTAGTGAAGTATAATGCTTTATAAAAATGTTATTCAAACGGAAATTCTAAAAACTGAAACTATCCTAAAACATAATTATAAATGAAAATTTTTATTTAAAATCCTTCACAAATTTATTACTAAGACAAAGATGAAGGACAATATTATAAAATTATACATAATTTCTCTTATACAATATTAATTACAGTTTTTACATATATAAAAAGCTTAAAGCATCTTATAATTTGAAATGGAAGGAGTATTATATTATTAACTTTCAATCCATTAAATTTAATTAAATTCATTAACTTAGTAATAGATAAATATAATAGTAATAATTTATTTAACATTTTAAATTCTAGAATGTTAATCAAATTTAAGATTGTGACACTTTTATAATTAAGGTTTATTTAGAGTAGTATATATCACATGTATCATGTCATTTAAAAAATCATCAAAAATCAACGAAAATGCCTTTTATTTTCATATATATACTATTCTATTTTATTTTAGTGCAAAAATTTCATCTTTTATAACTTTATCACTTACACTCGCTCATTTACAATAAATTTATATTTCAATTTTTTATAATTCAATTTATCTTTCTTAAACTTATTGTTTGTACTTCTACTTTTCGTTTAAAAATTTCACACTCTTTCTCTCTTTGAGTTTTACACAGCTTCTCTTTTTATTATAGATATATTTTTATTTCATTAATTTTAGATTACTTTTCTTTTAATATTTAAAATTTAGAATTTTAATTTAACTTTAATAAAATATATAAAATTGTAGTTGTTGTCTTCTATTTCTTCAACAATTTTATTTTACTCCCTTTTATTTTAATTCTTTAATTTTTTCAAAAATAACAAGTTTTTAGAATTACATTTTTTTTTGTCTATTGGATGGTTTTATTAAAAAATATTTATGTTTGTTTGATAGAATTTATGTTTGTTGAAAAATCATTATTGCTGAGATATTAATGGTTAAATAACTGTTGACTTACTTATATAAAGTATTAATATATTTGTTAGTGTTGAAAATGAAAGTCATTAAACATTGTTAGAATATGAAGAAAAAAACAGAACAATTATAATGTATGATTTTAATTTTTGTATTTTAAAAATTCATACAGAAAATAATTTGATCAAAATATGTGAAAAATGTTTTGTCCATATTAATATTTTATTTTATAACCGCCAGGGAGTAAGGGTGTGCTAGAAAAATAGGAGTGCAAATAAAAATATTATTATTTATATTTAAATATGATAATTCCTATTAAAAAATGATAATTTATTCAATCATTATGAACGTGCATGTGTTACTTACTCATCTCCTAAAGAGATTATTTGTTTGAAGGAGAAATTAGAATAGTTTACTTTGACGTATAGATTGATAAACTAAAAAAATCAAATTATGGTAGGTAAAATATACATGTTCATAAGTATGAAATTAGAATGATAATGTAACCATTTAACTTCATTACCGATATTAAGAGAAACGATCATAATGATATTGTAAATATACTTCCGTCATGTTGTTAAAAACAAAAACAAAAAAATCACTCGTGTTATAAAAAGGAAATTTCACTTCAATTTCATTAAAAAAAATATTACCAAACCTAAAAATAATCTAGTTAATTGAATAGAATTGGATACTATTGTATATTCAATTTTGGATTGAAAAGAGACATGTTATTTTGTTCTTTTCTTTTATAAACAACTCTAAAGGCTAATTATAACCAATTCTAAATGCTAATTAATAGCACTCTTGTATCTATGTTGGATCCCCAATTTGATCTTATAATTCATCGTATTATGTTAGTTTGAATGTTTGTTGTTCTTTCCATTTATTGCCTTATTACATATTATAATGTTTTCTTTCTATTTCTAGTTCTTTAATTTTCTTATGGGTTCTTAGTATTTTTTCCTCATTTTCTTTTTTGATTCAAGGCATTTATACTAACGTCAAACATCAATACTCTTTTATGATAACACATGGTCTCAGTTTGATTAACACCCAATTTGTTTATGCAATAAATTTCTTGAAAGCACTCGTATTTATGAAACTCATTTATTAAAGATATAAATCTTTCTTAAATCACCTAGTGAAGTATAATGCTTTATAAAAATGTTATTCTAACGGAAATTCTAAAAACTGAAACTATCCTAAAACATAATTATAAATGAAAATTTTTATTTAAAATCCTTCACAAATTTATTACTAAGACAAAGATGAAGGACAATATTATAAAATTATACATAATTTCTCTTATACAATATTAATTACAGTTTTACATATATAAAAAGCTTAAAGCATCTTATAATTTGAAATGGAAGGAGTATTATATTATTAACTTTCAATCCATTAAATTTAATGAAATTCATTAACTTAGTAATAGATAAATATAATAGTAATAATTTATTTAACATTTTAAATTCTAGAATGTTATTCAAATTTAAGATTGTGACACTTTTATAATTAAGGTTTATTTAGAGTAGTATATATCACATGTATCATGTCATTCAAAAAATCATCTAAAATCAACGAAAATGCCTTGTATTTTCATATATATATATACTATTCTATTTGATTTTAGTGCAAAAATTTCATCTTTTATAACTTTATCACTTACACTCGCTCATTTACAATAAATTTATATTTCAATTTTTTATAAGTCAATTTATCTTTCTTAAACTTATTGTTTGTACTTCTACTATTCGTTTAAAAATTTCACACTCTTTCTCTCTTTGAGTTTTACACAGCTTCTCTTTTTATTATAGATATATTTTTATTTCATTAATTTTAGATTACTTTTCTTTTAATATTTAAAATTTAGAATTTTAATTTAACTTTAATAAAATATATAAAATTGTAGTTGTTGTCTTCTATTTCTTCAACAATTTTATTTTACTCCCTTTTATTTTAATTCTTTAATTTTTTCAAAAATAACAAGTTTTTAGAATTACATTTTTTTTGTCTATTGGATGGTTTTATTAAAAAATATTTATGTTTGTTTGATAGCATTTATGTTTGTTGAAAAATCATTATTGCTGAGATATTAATGGTTAAATAACTGTTGACTTACTTATATAAAGTATTAATATATTTGTTAGTGTTGAAAATGAAAGTCATTAAACATTGTTAGAATATGAAGAAAAAAACAGAACAGTTATAATGTATGATTTTAATTTTTGTATTTTAAAAATTCATACAGAAAATAATTTGATCAAAATATGTAAAAAATGTTTTGTCCATATTAATATTTTATTTTATAACCGCCAGGGAGTAAGGGTGTGCTAGAAAAATAGGAGTGCAAATAAAAATATTATTATTTATATTTAAATATGATAATTCCTATTAAAAAATGATATTTTATTCAATCATTATGAACGTGCATGTGTTACTTACTCATCTCCTAAAGAGATTATTTGTTTGAAGGAGAAATTAGAATAGTTTACTTTGACGTATAGATTGATAAACTAAAAAAATCAAATTATGGTAGGTAAAATATACATGTTCATAAGTATGAAATTAGAATGATAATGTAACCATTTAACTTCATTACCGATATTAAGAGAAACGATCATAATGATATTGTAAATATACTTCCGTCATAATGTTAAAAACAAAAACAAAAAAATCACTCGTGTTATAAAAAGGAAATTTCACTTCAATTTCATTAAAAAAAATATTACCAAACCTAAAAATAATCTAGTTAATTGAATAGAATTGGATACTATTGTATATTCAATTTTGGATTGAAAAGAGAGATGTTATTTTGTTCTTTTCTTTTATAAACAACTCTAAAGGCTAATTATAACCAATTCTAAATGCTAATTAATAGCACTCTTGTATCTATGTTGGATCCCCAATTTGATCTTATAATTCATCGTATTATGTTAGTTGGAATGTTTGTTGTTCTTTCCATTTATTGCCTTATTACATATTATAATGTTTTCTTTCTATTTCTAGTTCTTTAATTTTCTTATGGGTTCTTAGTATTTTTTCCTCATTTTCTTGTTTGATTCAAGGCATTTATACTAACGTCAAACATCAATACTCTTTTATGATAACACATGGTCTCAGTTTGATTAACACCCAATTTGTTTATGCAATAAATTTCTTGAAAGCACTCGTATTTATGAAACTCATTTGATAAAGATATAAATCTTTCTTAAATCACCTAGTGAAGTATAATGCTTTATAAAAATGTTATTCTAACGGAAATTCTAAAAACTGAAACTATCCTAAAACATAATTATAAATGAAAATTTTTATTTAAAATCCTTCACAAATTTATTACTAAGACAAAGATGAAGGACAATATTATAAAATTATACATAATTTCTCTTATACAATATTAATTACAGTTTTACATATATAAAAAGCTTAAAGCATCTTATAATTTGAAATGGAAGGAGTATTATATTATTAACTTTCAATCCATTAAATTTAATGAAATTCATTAACTTAGTAATAGATAAATATAATAGTAATAATTTATTTAACATTTTAAATTCTAGAATGTTATTCAAATTTAAGATTGTGACACTTTTATAATTAAGGTTTATTTAGAGTAGTATATATCACATGTATCATGTCATTCAAAAAATCATCAAAAATCAACGAAAATGCCTTGTATTTTCATATATATATACTATTCTATTTGATTTTAGTGCAAAAATTTCATCTTTTATAACTTTATCACTTACACTCGCTCATTTACAATAAATTTATATTTCAATTTTTTATAATTCAATTTATCTTTCTTAAACTTATTGTTTGTACTTCTACTTTTCGTTTAAAAATTTCACACTCTTTCTCTCTTTGAGTTTTACACAGCTTCTCTTTTTATTATAGATATATTTTTATTTCATTAATTTTAGATTACTTTTCTTTTAATATTTAAAATTTAGAATTTTAATTTAACTTTAATAAAATATATAAAATTATAGTTGTTGTCTTCTATTTCTTCAACAATTTTATTTTACTCCCTTTTATTTTAATTCTTTAATTTTTTCAAAAATAACAAGTTTTTAGAATTACATTTTTTTTGTCTATTGGATGGTTTTATTAAAAAATATTTATGTTTGTTTGATAGCATTTATGTTTGTTGAAAAATCATTATTACTGAGATATTAATGGTTAAATAGTTGTTGACTTTCTTATATAAAGTATTAATATATTTGTTAGTGTTGAAAATGAAAGTCATTAAACATTGCTAGAATATGAAGAAAAAAACAGAACAATTATAATGTATGATTTTAATTTTTGTATTTTAAAAATTCATACAGAAAATAATTTGATCAAAATATGTCAAAAGTGTTTTGTCAATATAAATATTTTATTTTATAACCGCCAGGGAGTAAGGGCGTGCTAGAAAAATAGGAGTGCAAATAAAAATATTATTATTTATATTTAAATATGATAATTCCTATTAAAAAATGATATTTTATTCAATCATTATGAACGTGTATGTGTTACTTACTCATCTCCTAAAGAGATTATTTGTTTGAAGGAGAAATTAGAATAGTTTACTTTGACGTATAGATTGATAAACTAAAAAATCAAATTATGGTAGGTAAAATATACATGTTCATAAGTATGAAATTAGAATGATAATGTAACCATTTAACTTCATTACCGATATTAAGAGAAACGATCATAATGATATTGTAAATATACTTCCGTCATGTTGTTAAAAACAAAAACAAAAAAATCACTCGTGTTATAAAAAGGAAATTTCACTTTAATTTCATTAAAAAAAATATTACCAAACCTAAAAATAATCTAGTTAATTGAATAGAATTGGATACTATTGTATATTCAATTTTGGATTGAAAAGAGAGATGTTATTTTGTTCTTTTCTTTTATAAACAACTCTAAAGGCTAATTATAACCAATTCTAAATGCTAATTAATAGCACTCTTGTATCTATGTTGGATCCCCAATTTGATCTTATAATTCATCATATTGTGTTAGTTGGAATGTTTGTTGTTCTTCCCATTTATTGCCTTATTACATATTGTAATGTTTTCTTTCTATTTCTAGTTCTTTAATTTTCTTATGGGTTCTTAGTATTTTTTCCTCATTTTCTTTTTTGATTCGAGGCATTTATACTAACGTCAAACATCAATACTCTTTTATGATAACACATGGTCTCAGTTTGATTAACACCCAATTTGTTTATGCAATAAATTTCTTGAAAGCACTCGTATTTATGAAACTCATTTGATAAAGATATAAATCTTTCTTAAATCACCTAGTGAAGTATAATGCTTTATAAAAATGTTATTCAAACGGAAATTCTAAAAACTGAAACTATCCTAAAACATAATTATAAATGAAAATTTTTATTTAAAATCCTTCACAAATTTATTACTAAGACAAAGATGAAGGACAATATTATAAAATTATACATAATTTCTCTTATACAATATTAATTACAGTTTTTACATATATAAAAAGCTTAAAGCATCTTATAATTTGAAATGGAAGGAGTATTATATTATTAACTTTCAATCCATTAAATTTAATTAAATTCATTAACTTAGTAATAGATAAATATAATAGTAATAATTTATTTAACATTTTAAATTCTAGAATGTTAATCAAATTTAAGATTGTGACACTTTTATAATTAAGGTTTATTTAGAGTAGTATATATCACATGTATCATGTCATTTAAAAAATCATCAAAAATCAACGAAAATGCCTTTTATTTTCATATATATACTATTCTATTTTATTTTAGTGCAAAAATTTCATCTTTTATAACTTTATCACTTACACTCGCTCATTTACAATAAATTTATATTTCAATTTTTTATAATTCAATTTATCTTTCTTAAACTTATTGTTTGTACTTCTACTTTTCGTTTAAAAATTTCACACTCTTTCTCTCTTTGAGTTTTACACAGCTTCTCTTTTTATTATAGATATATTTTTATTTCATTAATTTTAGATTACTTTTCTTTTAATATTTAAAATTTAGAATTTTCATTTAACTTTAATAAAATATATAAAATTGTAGTTGTTGTCTTCTATTTCTTCAACAATTTTATTTTACTCCCTTTTATTTTAATTCTTTAATTTTTTCAAAAATAACAAGTTTTTAGAATTACATTTTTTTTTGTCTATTGGATGGTTTTATTAAAAAATATTTATGTTTGTTTGATAGCATTTATGTTTGTTGAAAAATCATTATTGCTGAGATATTAATGGTTAAATAACTGTTGACTTACTTATATAAAGTATTAATATATTTGTTAGTGTTGAAAATGAAAGTCATTAAACATTGTTAGAATATGAAGAAAAAAACAGAACAGTTATAATGTATGATTTTAATTTTTGTATTTTAAAAATTCATACAGAAAATAATTTGATCAAAATATGTGAAAAATGTTTTGTCCATATTAATATTTTATTTTATAACCGCCAGGGAGTAAGGGTGTGCTAGAAAAATAGGAGTGCAAATAAAAATATTATTATTTATATTTAAATATGATAATTCCTATTAAAAAATGATATTTTATTCAATCATTATGAACGTGCATGTGTTACTTACTCATCTCCTAAAGAGATTATTTGTTTGAAGGAGAAATTAGAATAGTTTACTTTGACGTATAGATTGATAAACTAAAAAAATCAAATTATGGTAGGTAAAATATACATGTTCATAAGTATGAAATTAGAATGATAATGTAACCATTTAACTTCATTACCGATATTAAGAGAAACGATCATAATGATATTGTAAATATACTTCCGTCATGTTGTTAAAAACAAAAACAAAAAAATCACTCGTGTTATAAAAAGGAAATTTCACTTCAATTTCATTAAAAAAAATATTACCAAACCTAAAAATAATCTAGTTAATTGAATAGAATTGGATACTATTGTATATTCAATTTTGGATTGAAAAGAGAGATGTTATTTTGTTCTTTTCTTTTATAAACAACTCTAAAGGCTAATTATAACCAATTCTAAATGCTAATTAATAGCACTCTTGTATCTATGTTGGATCCCCAATTTGATCTTATAATTCATCGTATTATGTTAGTTTGAATGTTTGTTGTTCTTTCCATTTATTGCCTTATTACATATTATAATGTTTTCTTTCTATTTCTAGTTCTTTAATTTTCTTATGGGTTCTTAGTATTTTTTCCTCATTTTCTTTTTTGATTCAAGGCATTTATACTAACGTCAAACATCAATACTCTTTTATGATAACACATGGTCTCAGTTTGATTAACACCCAATTTGTTTATGCAATAAATTTCTTGAAAGCACTCGTATTTATGAAACTCATTTATTAAAGATATAAATCTTTCTTAAATCACCTAGTGAAGTATAATGCTTTATAAAAATGTTATTCTAACGGAAATTCTAAAAACTGAAACTATCCTAAAACATAATTATAAATGAAAATTTTTATTTAAAATCCTTCACAAATTTATTACTAAGACAAAGATGAAGGACAATATTATAAAATTATACATAATTTCTCTTATACAATATTAATTACAGTTTTACATATATAAAAAGCTTAAAGCATCTTATAATTTGAAATGGAAGGAGTATTATATTATTAACTTTCAATCCATTAAATTTAATGAAATTCATTAACTTAGTAATAGATAAATATAATAGTAATAATTTATTTAACATTTTAAATTCTAGAATGTTATTCAAATTTAAGATTGTGACACTTTTATAATTAAGGTTTATTTAGAGTAGTATATATCACATGTATCATGTCATTCAAAAAATCATCTAAAATCAACGAAAAGGCCTTGTATTTTCATATATATATACTATTCTATTTGATTTTAGTGCAAAAATTTCATCTTTTATAACTTTATCACTTACACTCGCTCATTTACAATAAATTTATATTTCAATTTTTTATAATTCAATTTATCTTTCTTAAACTTATTGTTTGTACTTCTACTTTTCGTTTAAAAATTTCACACTCTTTCTCTCTTTGAGTTTTACACAGCTTCTCTTTTTATTATAGATATATTTTTATTTCATTAATTTTAGATTACTTTTCTTTTAATATTTAAAATTTAGAATTTTAATTTAACTTTAATAAAATATATAAAATTATAGTTGTTGTCTTCTATTTCTTCAAAAATTTTATTTTACTCCCTTTTATTTTAATTCTTTAATTTTTTCAAAAATAACAAGTTTTTAGAATTACATTTTTTTTGTCTATTGGATGGTTTTATTAAAAAATATTTATGTTTGTTTGATAGCATTTATGTTTGTTGAAAAATCATTATTACTGAGATATTAATGGTTAAATAGTTGTTGACTTTATTATATAAAGTATTAATATATTTGTTAGTGTTGAAAATGAAAGTCATTAAACATTGCTAGAATATGAAGAAAAAAACAGAACAATTATAATGTATGATTTTAATTTTTGTATTTTAAAAATTCATACAGAAAATAATTTGATCAAAATATGTAAAAAATGTTTTGTCAATATTAATATTTTATTTTATAACCGCCAGGGAGTAAGGGTGTGCTAGAAAAATAGGAGTGCAAATAAAAATATTATTATTTATATTTAAATATGATAATTCCTATTAAAAAATGATATTTTATTCAATCATTATGAACGTGCATGTGTTACTTACTCATCTCCTAAAGAGATTATTTGTTTGAAGGAGAAATTAGAATAGTTTACTTTGACGTATAGATTGATAAACTAAAAAAATCAAATTATGGTAGGTAAAATATACATGTTCATAAGTATGAAATTAGAATGATAATGTAACCATTTAACTTCATTACCGATATTAAGAGAAACGATCATAATGATATTGTAAATATACTTCCGTCATAATGTTAAAAACAAAAACAAAAAAATCACTCGTGTTATAAAAAGGAAATTTCACTTCAATTTCATTAAAAAAAATATTACCAAACCTAAAAATAATCTAGTTAATTGAATAGAATTGGATACTATTGTATATTCAATTTTGGATTGAAAAGAGAGATGTTATTTTGTTCTTTTCTTTTATAAACAACTCTAAAGGCTAATTATAACCAATTCTAAATGCTAATTAATAGCACTCTTGTATCTATGTTGGATCCCCAATTTGATCTTATAATTCATCATATTGTGTTAGTTGGAATGTTTGTTGTTCTTCCCATTTATTGCCTTATTACATATTGTAATGTTTTCTTTCTATTTCTAGTTCTTTCATTTTCTTATGGGTTCTTAGTATTTTTTCCTCATTTTCTTGTTTGATTCAAGGCATTTATACTAACGTCAAACATCAATACTCTTTTATGATAACACATGGTCTCAGTTTGATTAACACCCAATTTGTTTATGCAATAAATTTCTTGAAAGCACTCGTATTTATGAAACTCATTTGATAAAGATATAAATCTTTCTTAAATCACCTAGTGAAGTATAATGCTTTATAAAAATGTTATTCAAACGGAAATTCTAAAAACTGAAACTATCCTAAAACATTATTATAAATGAAATTTTTTATTTAAAATCCTTCACAAATTTATTACTAAGACAAAGATGAAGGACAATATTATAAAATTATACATAATTTCTCTTATACAATATTAATTACAGTTTTACATATATAAAAAGCTTAAAGCATCTTATAATTTGAAATGGAAGGAGTATTATATTATTAACTTTCAATCCATTAAATTTAATGAAATTCATTAACTTAGTAATAGATAAATATAATAGTAATAATTTATTTAACATTTTAAATTCTAGAATGTTATTCAAATTTAAGATTGTGACACTTTTATAATTAAGGTTTATTTAGAGTAGTATATATCACATGTATCATGTCATTCAAAAAATCATCTAAAATCAACGAAAATGCCTTGTATTTTCATATATATATATATACTATTCTATTTGATTTTAGTGCAAAAATTTCATCTTTTATAACTTTATCACTTACACTCGCTCATTTACAATAAATTTATATTTCAATTTTTTATAAGTCAATTTATCTTTCTTAAACTTATTGTTTGTACTTCTACTATTCGTTTAAAAATTTCACACTCTTTCTCTCTTTGAGTTTTACACAGCTTCTCTTTTTATTATAGATATATTTTTATTTCATTAATTTTAGATTACTTTTCTTTTAATATTTAAAATTTAGAATTTTAATTTAACTTTAATAAAATATATAAAATTGTAGTTGTTGTCTTCTATTTCTTCAACAATTTTATTTTACTCCCTTTTATTTTAATTCTTTAATTTTTTCAAAAATAACAAGTTTTTAGAATTACATTTTTTTTTGTCTATTGGATGGTTTTATTAAAAAATATTTATGTTTGTTTGATAGCATTTATGTTTGTTGAAAAATCATTATTGCTGAGATATTAATGGTTAAATAACTGTTGACTTACTTATATAAAGTATTAATATATTTGTTAGTGTTGAAAATGAAAGTCATTAAACATTGTTAGAATATGAAGAAAAAAACAGAACAGTTATAATGTATGATTTTAATTTTTGTATTTTAAAAATTCATACAGAAAATAATTTGATCAAAATATGTGAAAAATGTTTTGTCCATATTAATATTTTATTTTATAACCGCCAGGGAGTAAGGGTGTGCTAGAAAAATAGGAGTGCAAATAAAAATATTATTATTTATATTTAAATATGATAATTCCTATTAAAAAATGATATTTTATTCAATCATTATGAACGTGCATGTGTTACTTACTCATCTCCTAAAGAGATTATTTGTTTGAAGGAGAAATTAGAATAGTTTACTTTGACGTATAGATTGATAAACTAAAAAAATCAAATTATGGTAGGTAAAATATACATGTTCATAAGTATGAAATTAGAATGATAATGTAACCATTTAACTTCATTACCGATATTAAGAGAAACGATCATAATGATATTGTAAATATACTTCCGTCATGTTGTTAAAAACAAAAACAAAAAAATCACTCGTGTTATAAAAAGGAAATTTCACTTCAATTTCATTAAAAAAAATATTACCAAACCTAAAAATAATCTAGTTAATTGAATAGACTTGGATACTATTGTATATTCAATTTTGGATTGAAAAGAGAGATGTTATTTTGTTCTTTTCTTTTATAAACAACTCTAAAGGCTAATTATAACCAATTCTAAATGCTAATTAATAGCACTCTTGTATCTATGTTGGATCCCCAATTTGATCTTATAATTCATCGTATTATGTTAGTTTGAATGTTTGTTGTTCTTTCCATTTATTGCCTTATTACATATTATAATGTTTTCTTTCTATTTCTAGTTCTTTAATTTTCTTATGGGTTCTTAGTATTTTTTCCTCATTTTCTTGTTTGATTCAAGGCATTTATACTAACGTCAAACATCAATACTCTTTTATGATAACACATGGTCTCAGTTTGATTAACACCCAATTTGTTTATGCAATAAATTTCTTGAAAGCACTCGTATTTATGAAACTCATTTGATAAAGATATAAATCTTTCTTAAATCACCTAGTGAAGTATAATGCTTTATAAAAATGTTATTCAAACGGAAATTCTAAAAACTGAAACTATTCTAAAACATAATTATAAATGAAAATTTTTATTTAAAATCCTTCACAAATTTATTACTAAGACAAAGATGAAGGACAATATTATAAAATTATACATAATTTCTCTTATACAATATTAATTACAGTTTTTACATATATAAAAAGCTTAAAGCATCTTATAATTTGAAATGGAAGGAGTATTATATTATTAACTTTCAATCCATTAAATTTAATTAAATTCATTAACTTAGTAATAGTTAAATATAATAGTAATAATTTATTTAACATTTTAAATTCTAGAATGTTATTCAAATTTAAGATTGTGACACTTTTATAATTAAGGTTTATTTAGAGTAGTATATATCACATGTATCATTTCATTTAAAAAATCATCAAAAATCAATGAAAATGCCTTTTATTTTCATATATATACTATTCTATTTGATTTTAGTGCAAAAATTTCATCTTTTATAACTTTATCACTTACACTCGCTCATTTACAATAAATTTATATTTCAATTTTTTATAAGTCAATTTATCTTTCTTAAACTTATTGTTTGTACTTCTACTATTCGTTTAAAAATTTCACACTCTTTCTCTCTTTGAGTTTTACATAGCTTCTCTTTTTATTATAGATATATTTTTATTTCTTTAATTTTTTATTACATTACTTTTAATATTTAAAATTTAGAATTTTAATTTAACTTTAACAAAATATATAAAATTATAGTTGTTGTCTTCTATTTCTTCAACAATTTTATTTTAGTCCCTTTTATTTTATTCTTTAATTTTTTCAAAAATAACAAGTTTTTAGAATTACATTTTTTTTTGTCTATTGGATGGTTTTATTAAAAAATATTTATGTTTGTTTGATAGCATTTATGTTTGTTAAAAAATCATAATTGCTAAGATATTAATGGTTAAATAACTGTTGACTTACTTATATAAAGTATTAATATATTTGTTAGTGTTGAAAATGAAAGTCATTAAACATTGTTAGAATATGAAGAAAAAAACAGAACAGTTATAATGTATGATTTTAATTTTTGTATTTTAAAAATTCATACATAAAATAATTTGATCAAAATATATAAAAAATGTTTTGTCCATATTAATATTTCATTTTATAACCGCCAGGGAGTAATGGTGTGTTAGAAAAATGGGAGTGCAAATAAAAATATTATTATTTAAATTTAAATATGATAATTCCGTTTAAAAAAATGATATTTTCATTCAATCATTATGAACGTGCATGTGTTTCTTATTCATCTCCTAAAGAGATTATTTGTTTGAAGGAGAAATTAGAATAGTTTACTTTGATATATAGATTGATAAACTAAGATATCAAATTAAGGTGGGTAAAATATACATGTTCATAAGTATGAAATTAGAATGATAATGTAACCATTTAACTTTATTACTGATATTAAGAGAAACGATCATAATGATATTTTAAATATACTTCCGTCATGTTGTTAAAAACAAAAACAAAAAAATCACTCGTGTTATAAAAAGGAAATTTCACTTCAATTTCATTAAAAAAAATTACCAAACCTAAAAATAATCTAGGTAACTGAATAGAATTGGATACTATTGTATATTCAATTTTGGATTGAAAAGAGAGATATTATTTTGTTCTTTTCTTTTATAAACAACTCTAAAGGCTAATTATAACCAATTCTAAATGCTAATTAATAGCACTCTTGTATCTATGTTGGATCCCCAATTTGATCTTATAATTCATCCTATATGTTAGTTGGAATGTTAGTTGTTTCTTACCATTTATTGCCTTATTACATATTGTAATATTTTCTTTCTATTTCTAGTTCTTTAATTTTCTTATGGGTTCTTAGTATTTTTTCCTCATTTTCTTGTTTGATTCAAGGCATTTATACTAACTTCAAACATCAATACTCTTTTATGATAACACATGGTCTGAGTTTGATTAACACCCAATTTATTTATGCAATAAATTTCTTGAAAGCACTCTTATTTATGAAACTCATTTGATAAAGATATAAATCTTTATTAAATCTCCTAGTGAAGTATAATGCTTTATAAAAATGTTATTCAAACGGAAATTCTAAAAACTGAAACTATCCTAAAACATAATTATAAATGAAAATTTTTATTTAAAATCCTTCACAAATTTATTAGTAAGACAAAGATGAAGGACAATATTATAAAATTATACATAATTTCTCTTATACAATATTAATTACAGTTTTTACATATATAAAAAGCTTAAAGCATCTTATAATTTGAAATGGAAGGAGTATTATATTATTAACTTTCAATCCATTAAATTTAATTAAATTCATTAACTTAGTAATAGATAAATATAATAGTAATAATTTATTTACCATTTTAAATTCTAGAATGTTATTCAAATTTAAGATTGTGACACTTTTATAATTAATGTTTATTTAGAGTAGTATATATCACATGTATCATGTCATTTAAAAAATCATCAAAAATCAATGAAAATGCCTTTTATTTTCATATATATATACTATTCTATTTGATTTTAGTGCAAAAATTTCATCTTTTATAACTTTATCACTTACACTCGCTCATTTACAATAAATTTATATTTCAATTTTTTATAAGTCAATTTATCTTTCTTAAACTTATTGTTTGTACTTCTACTTTTCGTTTAAAAATTTCACACTCTTTCTCTCTTTGAGTTTTACACAGCTTCTCTTTTTATTATAGATATATTTTTATTTCATTAATTTTAGATTACTTTTCTTTTAATATTTAAAATTTAGAATTTTAATTTAACTTTAATAAAATATATAAAATTGTAGTTGTTGTCTTCTATTTCTTCAACAATTTTATTTTACTCCCTTTTATTTTATTGTTTAATTTTTTCAAAAATAACAAGTTTTTAGAATTACATTTTTTTTTGTCTATTGGATGGTTTTATTAAAAAAAAATTATGTTTGTTTGATAGCATTTATGTTTGTTGAAAAATCATTATTGCGGAGATATTAAAGGTTAAATAGTTGTTGACTTACTTATATAAAGTATTAATATATTTGTTAGTGTTGAAAATGAAAGTCATTAAACATTGTTAGAATATGAAGAAAAAAACAGAACAATTATAATGTATGATTTTAATTTTTGTATTTTAAAAATTCATACAGAAAATAATTTGATCAAAATATGTAAAAAATGTTTTGTCCATATTAATATTTTATTTTATAACCGCCAGGGAGTAAGGGTGTGCTAGAAAAATGGGAGTGCAAATAAAAATATTATTATTTAAATTTAAATATGATAATTCCTTTTAAAAAAATGATATTTTCATTCAATCATCATGAACGTGCATGTGTTACTTACTCATCTCCTAAAGAGATTATTTGTTTGAAGGAGAAATTAGAATAGTTTACTTTGACGTATAGATTGATAAACTAAAAAATCAAATTATGGTAGGTAAAATATACATGTTCATAAGCATGAAATTAGAATGATAATGTAACAACTTAACTTCATTACTGATATTAAGAGAAATGATCATAATGATATTTTAAATATACTTCCGTCATGTTGTTAAAAACAAAAACAAAAAAATCACTCGTGTTATAAAAAGGAAATTTCACTTCAATTTCATTAAAAAAAATATTACCAAACCTAAAAATAATCTAGTTAATTGAATAGAATTGGATACTATTGTATATTCAATTTTGGATTGAAAAGAGAGATGTTATTTTGTTCTTTTCTTTTATAAACAACTCTAAAGGCTAATTATAAACAATTGTAAATGCTAATTAATAACACTCTTGTATCTATGTTGGATCCCCAATTTGATCTTATAATTCATCATATTATGTTAGTTTGAATGTTTGTTGTTCTTTCCATTTATTGCCTTATTACATATTGTAATGTTTTCTTTCTATTTCTAGTTCTTTAATTTTCTTATGGGTTCTTAGTATTTTTTCCTCATTTTCTTTTTTGATTCAAGGCATTTATACTAACGTCAAACATCAATACTCTTTTATGATAACACATGGTCTCAGTTTGATTAACACCCAATTTGTTTATGCAATAAATTTCTTGAAAGCACTCGTATTTATGAAACTCATTTGATAAAGATATAAATCTTTCTTAAATCACCTAGTGAAGTATAATGCTTTATAAAAATGTTATTCAAACGGAAATTCTAAAAACTGAAACTATCCTAAAACATAATTATAAATGAAAAATTTTATTTAAAATCCTTCACAAATTTATTACTAAGACAAAGATGAAGGACAATATTATAAAATTATACATAATTTCTCTTATACAATATTAATTACAGTTTTTACATATATAAAAAGCTTAAAGCATCTTATAATTTGAAATGGAAGGAGTATTATATTATTAACTTTCAATCCATTAAATTTAATTAAATTCATTAACTTAGTAATAGATAAATATAATAGTAATAATTTATTTAACATTTTAAATTCTAGAATATTATTCAAATTTAAGATTGTGACACTTTTATAATTAAGGTTTATTTAGAGTAGTATATATCACATGTATCATGTCATTTAAAAAATCATCAAAAATCAACGAAAATGCCTTTTATTTTCATATATATACTATTCTATTTGATTTTAGTGCAAAAATTTCATCTTTTATAACTTTATCACTTACACTCGCTCATTTACAATAAATTTATATTTCAATTTTTTATAATTCAATTTATCTTTCTTAAACTTATTGTTTGTACTTCTACTTTTCGTTTAAAAATTTCACACTCTTTCTCTCTTTGAGTTTTACACAGCTTCTCTTTTTATTATAGATATATTTTTATTTCCTTAATTTTAGATTACTTTTCTTTTAATATTTAAAATTTAGAATTTTAATTTAACTTTAATAAAATATATAAAATTATAGTTGTTGTCTTCTATTTCTTCAACAATTTTATTTTACTCCCTTTTATTTTAATTCTTTAATTTTTTCAAAAATAACAAGTTTCTAGAATTACATTTTTTTTTGTCTATTGGATGGTTTTATTAAAAAATATTTATGTTCGTTTGATAGCATTTATGTTTGTTGAAAAATCATTATTGCTGAGATATTAATGGTTAAATAGTTGTTGACTTTCTTATATAAAGTATTAATATATTTGTTAGTGCTGAAATTGAAAGTCATTAAACATTGTTAGAATATGAAGAAAAAAACAGAACAGTTATAATGTATGATTTTAATTTTTGTATTTTAAAAATTCATACAGAAAATAATTTGATCAAAATATATAAAAAATGTTTTGTCCATATTAATATTTCATTTTATAACCTCCAGGGAGTAATGGTGTGTTAGAAAAATGGGAGTGCAAATAAAAATATTATTATTTAAATTTAAATATGATAATTCCTTTTAAAAAAATGATATTTTCATTAAATCATTATGAACGTGCATGTGTTTCTTATTCATCTCCTAAAGAGATTATTTGTTTGAAGGAGAAATTAGAATAGTTTACTTTGATGTATAGATTGATAAACTAAGATATCAAATTAAGGTGGGTAAAATATACATGTTCATAAGTATGAAATTAGAATGATAATGTAACCATTTAACTTCATTACTGATATTAAGAGAAATGATCATAATGATATTTTAAATATACTTCCGTCATGTTGTTAAAAACAAAAACAAAAAAATCACTCGTGTTATAAAAAGGAAATTTCACTTCAATTTCATTAAAAAAAAATTACCAAACCTAAAAATAATCTAGTTAACTGAATAGAATTGGATACTATTGTATATTCAATTTTGGATTGAAAAGAGAGATATTATTTTGTTCTTTTCTTTTATAAACAACTCTAAAGGCTAATTATAACCAATTCTAAATGCTAATTAATAGCACTCTTGTATCTATGTTGGATCCCCAATTTGATCTTATAATTCATCATATTATGTTAGTTGGAATGTTAGCTGTTCTTACCATTTATTGCCTTATTACATATTCTAATGTTTTCTTTCTATTTCTAGTTCTTTAATTTTCTTATGGGTTCTTAGTATTTTTTCCTCATTTTCTTGTTTGATTCAAGGCATTTATACTAACTTCAAACATCAATACTCTTTTATGATAACACATGGTCTCAGTTTGATTAACACCCAATTTGTTTATGCCATAAATTTCTTGAAAGCACTCGTATTTATGAAACACATTTAATAAAGATATAAATCTTTCTTAAATCTCCTAGTGAAGTATAATGATTTATAAAAATGTTATTCAAACGAAAATTTTAAAAACTGAAACTATCCTAAAACATAATTATAAATGAAAAATTTTATTTAAAATCCTTCACAAATTTATTACTAAGACAAAGATGAAGGATAATATTATAAAATTATACATTATTTCTCTTATACAATATTAATTACAGTTTTTACATATATAAAAAGCTTAAAGCATCTTATAATTTGAAATGGAAGGAGTATTATATTATTAACTTTTAATCCATTAAATTTAATTAAATTCATTAACTTAGTAATAGATAAATATAATAGTAATGATTTAGTTAACATTTTAAATTCTAGAATGTTATTCAAATTTAACATTGTGACACTTTTATAATTAAGGTTTATTTAGAGTAGTATATATCACATGTATCGTGTCATTTAAAAAATCATCAAAAATCAATGAAAATGCCTTTTATTTTCATATATATATTATTCTATTTGATTTTAGTGTAAAAATTTCATCTTTTATAACTTTATCACTTACACTCGCTCATTTACAATAAATTTATATTTCAATTTTTTATAATTCAATTTATCTTTCTTAAACTTATTGTTTGTACTTCTACTTTTCATTTAAAAATTTCACACTCTTTCTCTCTTTGAGTTTTACACAGCTTCTCTTTTTATTATAGATATATGTTTATTTCTTTAATTTTTTATTACTTTTCTTTTAATATTTAAAATTTTGAATTTTAATTTAACTTTAACAAAATATATAAAATTATAGTTGTTGTCTTCTATTTCTTCAACAATTTTATTTTAGTCCCTTTTATTTTATTGTTTAATTTTTTCAAAACTAACAAGTTTTTAGAATTACATTTTTTTTGTCTATTAGATGGTTTTATTAAAAAATATTTATGTTTGTTTGATAGCATTTATGTTTGTTGAAAAATCATTATTGGTGAGATATTAATGGTTAAATAAATGTCGACTTACTTATATAAAGTATTAATATATTTGTTAGTGCTGAAAATGAAAGTATTTAAACATTGTTAGAATATGAAGAAAAAAATAGAACAGTTATAATGTATGATTTTAATTTTTGTATTTTAAAAATTCATACAGAAAATAATTGATCAAAATATATAAGAAATGTTTTGTCCATATTAATATTTTATTTTATAAACGCCAGGGAGCAATGGTGTGTTAGAAAAATGGGAGTGCAAATAAAAATATTATTATTTAAATTTAAATATGATAATTCCTTTTAAAAAAATGATATTTTCATTCAATCATTATGAACGTGCATGTGTTTCTTATTCATCTCCTAAAGAGATTATTTGTTTGAAGGAGAAATTAGAATAGTTTACTTTGACGTATAGATTGATAAACTAAAATATCAAATTAAGGTGGGTAAAATATACATGTTCATAAGTATGAAATTAGAATGATAATGTAACCATTTAACTTCATTACTGATATTAAGAGAAATGATCATAATGATATTTTAAATATACTTCCCTCATGTTGTTAAAAACAAAAACAAAAAAATCACTCCTGTTATAAAAAAGGAAATTTCAATTTAATTTCATTAAAAAAAAAATTACCAAACCTAAAAATAATCTAGTTAACTGAATAGAATTGGATACTATTGTATATTCAATTTTGGATTGAAAAGAGAGATATTATTTTGTTCTTTTCTTTTATAAACAACTCTAAAGGGTAATTATAACCAATTCTAAATGCTAATTAATAGCACTCTTGTATCTATGTTGGATCCCCAATTTGATCTTATAATTCATCATATTATGTTAGTTGGAATGTTAGTTGTTCTTCCCATTTATTGCCTTATTACATATTGTAATGTTTTCTTTCTATTTCTAGTTCTTTAATTTTCTGATGGGTTCTTAGTATTTTTTCCTCATTTTCTTGTTTGTTTCAAGGAATTTATACTTACTTCAAACATCAATACTCTTTTATGATAACACATGGTCTCAGTTTGATTAACACCCAATTTGTTTATGCCATAAATTTCTTGAAAGCACTCGTATTTATGAAACACATTTAATAAAGATATAAATCTTTCTTAAATCTCCTAGTGAAGTATAATGCTTTATAAAAATGTTATTCAAACGAAAATTCTAAAAACTGAAACTATCCTAAAACATAATTATAAATGAAAATTTTTATTTAAAATCCTTCACGAATTTATTACTAAGACAAAGATGAAGGATAATATTATAAAATTATACATTATTTCTCTTATACAATATTAATTACAGTTTTTACATATATAAAAAGCTTAAAGCATCTTATAATTTGAAATGGAAGGAGTATTATATTATTAACTTTCAACCCATTAAATTTAATTAAATTCATTAACTTAGTAATAGATAAATATAATAGTAATGATTTATTTAACATTTTAAATTCTAGAATGTTATTCAAATTTAAGATTGTGACACTTTTATAATTAAGGTTTATTTAGAGTAGTATATATCACATGTATCGTGACATTTAAAAAATCATCAAAAATCAATGAAAATGCCTTTTATTTTCATATATATACTATTCTATTTGATTTTAGTGTAAAAATTTCATCTTTTATAACTTTATCACTTACACTCGCTCATTTACAATAAATTTATATTTCAATTTTTTATAATTCAATTTATCTTTCTTAAACTTATTGTTTGTACTTCTACTTTTCATTTAAAAATTTCACACTCTTTCTCTCTTTGAGTTATACACCGCTTCTCTTTTTATTATAGATATATTTTTATTTCTTTAATTTTTTATTACTTTTCTTTTAATATTTAAAATTTAGAATTTTAATTCAACTTTAACAAAATATATAAAATTATAGTTGTTGCGTTCTATTTCTTCAACAATTTTATTTTAGTCCCTTTTATTTTATTGTTTAATTTTTTCAAAAATAACAAATTTTTAGAATTACATTTTTTTTTGTGTATTGGATGGTTTTCTTAAAAAATATTTATGTTTGTTTGATAGCATTTATGTTTGTTGAAAAATCATTATTGCTGAGATATTAATGGTTAAATAACTGTTGAGTTACTTATATAAAGTATTAATATATTTGTTAGTGTTGAAAATGAAAGTCATTAAACATTGCTAGAATATGAAGAAAAAAACAGAACAGTTATAATGTATGATTTTAATTTTTGTATTTTAATAATTCATACAGAAAATAATTTGATCAAAATATATAAAAAATGTTTTGTCCATATTAATATTTCATTTTATAACCGACAGGGAGTAATGGTGTGTTAGAAAAATGAGAGTGCAAATAAAAATATTATTATTTAAATTTAAATATGATAATTCCTTTTAAAAAAAATGATATTTTCATTCAATCATTATGAACGTGCATGTGTTTCTTATTCATCTCCTAAAGAGATTATTTGTTTGAAGGAGAAATTAGAATAGTTTACTTTGATGTATAGATTGATAAACTAAAATATCAAATTAAGGTGGGTAAAATATACATGTTCATAAGTATGAAATTAGAATGATAATGTAACCATTTAACTTCATTATTGATATTAAGAGAAATGATCATAATGATATTTTAAATATACTTCCATCATGTTGTTAAAAACAAAAACAAAAAAATCACTCGTGTTATAAAAAGGAAATTTCACTTCAATTTCATTAAAAAAAAATTACCAAATCTAAAAATAATCTAGTTAACTGAATAGAATTGGATACTATTGTATATTCAATTTTGGATTGAAAAGAGAGATATTATTTTGTTCTTTTCTTTTATAAACAACTCTAAAGGGTAATTATAACCAATTCTAAATGCTAATTAATAGCACTCTTGTATCTATGTTGGATCCCCAATTTGATCTTATAATTCATCATATTATGTTAGTTGGAATGTTAGTTGTTCTTCCCATTTATTGCCTTATTACATATTGTAATGTTTTCTTTCTATTTCTAGTTCTTTAATTTTCTTATGGGTTCTTAGTATTTTTTCCTCATTTTCTTGTTTGATTCAAGGAATTTATACTTACTTCAAACATCAATACTCTTTTATGATAACACATGGTCTCAGTTTAATTAACACCCAATTTGTTTATGCAATAAATTTCTTGAAAGCACTCGTATTTATGAAACTCATTTAATAAAGATATAAATCTTTCTTAAATCTCCTAGTGAAGTATAATGCTTTATAAAAATGTTATTCAAACGGAAATTCTAAAAACTGAAACTATCCTAAAACATAATTATAAATGAAATTTTTTATTTAAAATCCTTCACGAATTTATTACTAAGACAAAGATGAAGGATAATATTATAAAATATACATTATTTCTCTTATACAATATTAATTACAGTTTTTACATAAATAAAAAGCTTAAAGCATCTTATAATTTGAAATGGAAGGAGTATTATATTATTAACTTTCAACCCATTAAATTTAATTAAATTCATTAACTTAGTAATAGATAAATATAATAGTAATGATTTATTTAACATTTTAAATTCTAGAATGTTATTCAAATTTAAGATTGTGACACTTTTATAATTAAGGTTTATTTAGAGTAGTATATATCACATGTATCGTGTCATTTACAAAATCATCAAAAATCAATGAAAATGCCTTTTATTTTCATATATATACTATTCTATTTGATTTTAGTGTAAAAATTTCATCTTTTATAACTTTATCACTTACACTCGCTCATTTACAATAAATTTATATTTCAATTTTTTATAATTCAATTTATCTTTCTTAAACTTATTGTTTGTACTTCTACTTTTCATTTAAAAATTTCACACTCTTTCTCTCTTTGAGTTTTACACAGCTTCTCTTTTTATTATAGATATATTTTTATTTCTTTAATTTTTTATTACTTTTCTTTTAATATTTAAAATTTTGAATTTTAATTTAACTTTAACAAAATATATAAAATTATAGTTGTTGCGTTCTATTTCTTCAACAATTTTATTTTAGTCCCTTTTATTTTATTGTTTAATTTTTTCAAAAATAACAAATTTTTAGAATTACATTTTTTTTTGTGTATTGGATGGTTTTCTTAAAAAATATTTATGTTTGTTTGATAGCATTTATGTTTGTTGAAAAATCATTATTGCTGAGATATTAATGGTTAAATAACTGTTGAGTTACTTATATAAAGTATTAATATATTTGTTAGTGTTGAAAATGAAAGTCATTAAACATTGCTAGAATATGAAGAAAAAAACAGAACAGTTATAATGTATGATTTTAATTTTTGTATTTTAATAATTCATACAGAAAATAATTTGATCAAAATATATAAAAAATGTTTTGTCCATATTAATATTTCATTTTATAACCGACAGGGAGTAATGGTGTGTTAGAAAAATGAGAGTGCAAATAAAAATATTATTATTTAAATTTAAATATGATAATTCCTTTTAAAAAAAATGATATTTTCATTCAATCATTATGAACGTGCATGTGTTTCTTATTCATCTCCTAAAGAGATTATTTGTTTGAAGGAGAAATTAGAATAGTTTACTTTGATGTATAGATTGATAAACTAAAATATCAAATTAAGGTGGGTAAAATATACATGTTCATAAGTATGAAATTAGAATGATAATGTAACCATTTAACTTCATTATTGATATTAAGAGAAATGATCATAATGATATTTTAAATATACTTCCATCATGTTGTTAAAAACAAAAACAAAAAAATCACTCGTGTTATAAAAAGGAAATTTCACTTCAATTTCATTAAAAAAAAATTACCAAATCTAAAAATAATCTAGTTAACTGAATAGAATTGGATACTATTGTATATTCAATTTTGGATTGAAAAGAGAGATATTATTTTGTTCTTTTCTTTTATAAACAACTCTAAAGGGTAATTATAACCAATTCTAAATGCTAATTAATAGCACTCTTGTATCTATGTTGGATCCCCAATTTGATCTTATAATTCATCATATTATGTTAGTTGGAATGTTAGTTGTTCTTCCCATTTATTGCCTTATTACATATTGTAATGTTTTCTTTCTATTTCTAGTTCTTTAATTTTCTTATGGGTTCTTAGTATTTTTTCCTCATTTTCTTGTTTGATTCAAGGAATTTATACTTACTTCAAACATCAATACTCTTTTATGATAACACATGGTCTCAGTTTAATTAACACCCAATTTGTTTATGCAATAAATTTCTTGAAAGCACTCGTATTTATGAAACTCATTTAATAAAGATATAAATCTTTCTTAAATCTCCTAGTGAAGTATAATGCTTTATAAAAATGTTATTCAAACGGAAATTCTAAAAACTGAAACTATCCTAAAACATAATTATAAATGAAATTTTTTATTTAAAATCCTTCACGAATTTATTACTAAGACAAAGATGAAGGATAATATTATAAAATATACATTATTTCTCTTATACAATATTAATTACAGTTTTTACATAAATAAAAAGCTTAAAGCATCTTATAATTTGAAATGGAAGGAGTATTATATTATTAACTTTCAACCCATTAAATTTAATTAAATTCATTAACTTAGTAATAGATAAATATAATAGTAATGATTTATTTAACATTTTAAATTCTAGAATGTTATTCAAATTTAAGATTGTGACACTTTTATAATTAAGGTTTATTTAGAGTAGTATATATCACATGTATCGTGTCATTTACAAAATCATCAAAAATCAATGAAAATGCCTTTTATTTTCATATATATACTATTCTATTTGATTTTAGTGTAAAAATTTCATCTTTTATAACTTTATCACTTACACTCGCTCATTTACAATAAATTTATATTTCAATTTTTTATAATTCAATTTATCTTTCTTAAACTTATTGTTTGTACTTCTACTTTTCATTTAAAAATTTCACACTCTTTCTCTCTTTGAGTTTTACACAGCTTCTCTTTTTATTATAGATATATTTTTATTTCTTTAATTTTTTATTACTTTTCTTTTAATATTTAAAATTTTGAATTTTAATTTAACTTTAACAAAATATATAAAATTATAGTTGTTGTCTTCTATTTCTTCAACAATTTTATTTTAGTCCCTTTTATTTTATTGTTTAATTTTTTCAAAAATAACAAATTTTTAGAATTACATTTTTTTTTTGTCTATTGGATGGTTTTATTAAAAAATATTTATGTTTGTTTGATAGCATTTATGTTTGTTGAAAAATCATTATTGCTGAGATATTAATGGTTAAATAACTGTTGACTTACTTATATAAAGTATTAATATATTTGTTAGTGCTGAAATTGAAAGTCATTAAACATTGTTAGAATATGAAGAAAAAAACAGAACAGTTATAATGTATGATTTTAATTTTTGTATTTTAAAAATTCATACAGAAAATAATTTGAACAAAATATATAAAAAATGTTTTGTCCATATTAATATTTCATTTTATAACCTCCAGGGAGTAATGGTGTGTTAGAAAAATGGGAGTGCAAATAAAAATATTATTATTTAAATTTAAATATGATAATTCCTTTTAAAAAAAATGATATTTTCATTCAATCATTATGAACGTGCATGTGTTTCTTATTCATCTCCTAAATAGATTATTTGTTTGAATGAGAAATTAGAATAGTTTACTTTGATGTATAGATTGATAAACTAAGATATCAAATTAAAGTGGGTAAAATATACATGTTCATAAGTATGAAATTAGAATGATAATGTAACCATTTAACTTCATTACTGATATTAAGAGAAATGATCATAATGATATTTTAAATATACTTCCCTCATGTTGTTAAAAATAAAAACAAAAAAAATCACTCGTGTTATAAAAAGGAAATTTCACTTCAATTTCATTAAAAAAAATTACCAAACCTAAAAATAATCTAGTTAACTGAATAGAATTGGATACTATTGTATATTCAATTTTGGATTGAAAAGAGAGATGTTATTTTGTTCTTTTCTTTTATAAACAACTCTAAAGGCTAATTATAACCAATTCTAAATGCTAATTAATAGCACTCTTGTATCTATGTTGGATCCCCAATTTGATCTTATAATTCATCATATTATGTTAGTTGGAATGTTAGTTGTTCTTACCATTTATTGCCTTATTACATATTCTAATGTTTTCTTTCTATTTCTAGTTCTTTAATTTTCTTATGGGTTCTTAGTATTTTTACCTCATTTTCTTGTTTGATTCAAGGCATTTATACTAACTTCAAACATCAATACTCTTTTATGATAACACATGGTCTCAGTTTGATTAACACCCAATTTGTTTATGCCATAAATTTCTTGAAAGCACTCGTATTTATGAAACACATTTAATAAAGATATAAATCTTTCTTAAATCTCCTAGTGAAGTATAATGCTTTATAAAAATGTTATTCAAACGAAAATTCTAAAAACTGAAACTATCCTAAAACATAATTATAAATGAAAATTTTTATTTAAAATCCTTCACGAATTTATTACTAAGACAAAGATGAAGGATAATATTAAAAATTATACATTATTTCTCTTATACAATATTAATTACAGTTTTTACATAAATAAAAAGCTTAAAGCATCTTATAATTTGAAATGGAAGGAGTATTATATTATTAACTTTCAACCCATTAAATTTAATTAAATTCATTAACTTAGTAATAGATAAATATAATAGTAATGATTTATTTAACATTTTAAATTCTAGAATGTTATTCAAATTTAAGATTGTGACACTTTTATAATTAAGGTTTATTTAGAGTAGTATATATCACATGTATCGTGTCATTTACAAAATCATCAAAAATCAATGAAAATGCCTTTTATTTTCATATATATACTATTCTATTTGATTTTAGTGTAAAAATTTCATCTTTTATAACTTTATCACTTACACTCGCTCATTTACAATAAATTTATATTTCAATTTTTTATAATTCAATTTATCTTTCTTAAACTTATTGTTTGTACTTCTACTTTTCATTTAAAAATTTCACACTCTTTCTCTCTTTGAGTTTTACACAGCTTCTCTTTTTATTATAGATATATTTTTATTTCTTTAATTTTTTATTACTTTTCTTTTAATATTTAAAATTTTGAATTTTAATTTAACTTTAACAAAATATATAAAATTATAGTTGTTGTCTTCTATTTCTTCAACAATTTTATTTTAGTCCCTTTTATTTTATTGTTTAATTTTTTCAAAAACAACAAATTTTTAGAATTACATTTTTTTTTGTCTATTGGATGGTTTTATTAAAAAATATTTATGTTTGTTTGATAGCATTTATGTTTGTTGAAAAATCATTATTGCTGAGATATTAATGGTTAAATAACTGTTGACTTACTTATATAAAGTATTAATATATTTGTTAGTGCTGAAATTGAAAGTCATTAAACATTGTTAGAATATGAAGAAAAAAACAGAACAGTTATAATGTATGATTTTAATTTTTGTATTTTAAAAATTCATACAGAAAATAATTTGATCAAAATATATAAAAAATGTTTTGTCCATATTAATATTTCATTTTATAACCTCCAGGGAGTAATGGTGTGTTAGAAAAATGGGAGTGCAAATAAAAATATTATTATTTAAATTTAAATATGATAATTCCTTTTAAAAAAAATGATATTTTCATTCAATCATTATGAACGTGCATGTGTTTCTTATTCATCTCCTAAAGAGATTATTTGTTTGAATGAGAAATTAGAATAGTTTACTTTGATGTATAGATTGATAAACTAAGATATCAAATTAAAGTGGGTAAAATATACATGTTCATAAGTATGAAATTAGAATGATAATGTAACCATTTAACTTCATTACTGATATTAAGAGAAATGATCATAATGATATTTTAAATATACTTCCGTCATGTTGTAAAAAACAAAAACAAAAAAATCACTCGTGTTATAAAAAGGAAATTTCACTTCAATTTCATTAAAAAAAATTACCAAACCTAAAAATAATCTAGTTAACTGAATAGAATTGGATACTATTGTATATTCAATTTTGGATTGAAAAGAGAGATATTATTTTGTTCTTTTCTTTTATAAACAACTCTAAAGGCTAATTATAACCAATTCTAAATGCTAATTAATAGCACTCTTGTATCTATGTTGGATCCCCAATTTGATCTTATAATTCATCATATTATGTTAGTTGGAATGTTAGTTGTTCTTACCATTTATTGCCTTATTACATATTCTAATGTTTTCTTTCTATTTCTAGTTCTTTAATTTTCTTATGGGTTCTTAGTATTTTTACCTCATTTTCTTGTTTGATTCAAGGCATTTATACTAACTTCAAACATCAATACTCTTTTATGATAACACATGGTCTCAGTTTGATTAACACCCAATTTGTTTATGCCATAAATTTCTTGAAAGCACTCGTATTTATGAAACACATTTAATAAAGATATAAATCTTTCTTAAATCTCCTAGTGAAGTATAATGCTTTATAAAAATGTTATTCAAACGAAAATTCTAAAAACTGAAACTATCCTAAAACATAATTATAAATGAAAATTTTTATTTAAAATCCTTCACGAATTTATTACTAAGACAAAGATGAAGGATAATATTAAAAATTATACATTATTTCTCTTATACAATATTAATTACAGTTTTTACATAAATAAAAAGCTTAAAGCATCTTATAATTTGAAATGGAAGGAGTATTATATTATTAACTTTCAACCCATTAAATTTAATTAAATTCATTAACTTAGTAATAGATAAATATAATAGTAATGATTTATTTAACATTTTAAATTCTAGAATGTTATTCAAATTTAAGATTGTGACACTTTTATAATTAAGGTTTATTTAGAGTAGTATATATCACATGTATCGTGTCATTTACAAAATCATCAAAAATCAATGAAAATGCCTTTTATTTTCATATATATACTATTCTATTTGATTTTAGTGTAAAAATTTCATCTTTTATAACTTTATCACTTACACTCGCTCATTTACAATAAATTTATATTTCAATTTTTTATAATTCAATTTATCTTTCTTAAACTTATTGTTTGTACTTCTACTTTTCATTTAAAAATTTCACACTCTTTCTCTCTTTGAGTTTTACACAGCTTCTCTTTTTATTATGGATATATTTTTATTTCTTTAATTTTTTATTACTTTTCTTTTAATATTTAAAATTTTGAATTTTAATTTAACTTTAACAAAATATATAAAATTATAGTTGTTGTCTTCTATTTCTTCAACAATTTTATTTTAGTCCCTTTTATTTTATTGTTTAATTTTTTCAAAAACAACAAATTTTTAGAATTACATTTTTTTTTGTCTATTGGATGGTTTTATTAAAAAATATTTATGTTTGTTTGATAGCATTTATGTTTGTTGAAAAATCATTATTGCTGAGATATTAATGGTTAAATAACTGTTGACTTACTTATATAAAGTATTAATATATTTGTTAGTGCTGAAATTGAAAGTCATTAAACATTGTTAGAATATGAAGAAAAAAACAGAACAGTTATAATGTATGATTTTAATTTTTGTATTTTAAAAATTCATACAGAAAATAATTTGATCAAAATATATAAAAAATGTTTTGTCCATATTAATATTTCATTTTATAACCTCCAGGGAGTAATGGTGTGTTAGAAAAATGGGAGTGCAAATAAAAATATTATTATTTAAATTTAAATATGATAATTCCTTTTAAAAAAAATGATATTTTCATTCAATCATTATGAACGTGCATGTGTTTCTTATTCATCTCCTAAAGAGATTATTTGTTTGAATGAGAAATTAGAATAGTTTACTTTGATGTATAGATTGATAAACTAAGATATCAAATTAAAGTGGGTAAAATATACATGTTCATAAGTATGAAATTAGAATGATAATGTAACCATTTAACTTCATTACTGATATTAAGAGAAATGATCATAATGATATTTTAAATATACTTCCGTCATGTTGTAAAAAACAAAAACAAAAAAATCACTCGTGTTATAAAAAGGAAATTTCACTTCAATTTCATTAAAAAAAATTACCAAACCTAAAAATAATCTAGTTAACTGAATAGAATTGGATACTATTGTATATTCAAT
The DNA here is from genome assembly GCA_948472305.1 of Vicia faba. Lineage (NCBI taxonomy): Eukaryota > Viridiplantae > Streptophyta > Magnoliopsida > Fabales > Fabaceae > Vicia > Vicia faba. Next base: position 362,990,136 of record OX451738.1, read on the forward strand.
TTTGGATTGAAAAGAGAGATATTATTTTGTTCTTTTCTTTTATAAACAACTCTAAAGGCTAATTATAACCAATTCTAAATGCTAATTAATAGCACTCTTGTATCTATGTTGGATCCCCAATTTGATCTTATAATTCATCATATTATGTTAGTTGGAATGTTAGTTGTTCTTACCATTTATTGCCTTATTACATATTCTAATGTTTTCTTTCTATTTCTAGTTCTTTAATTTTCTTATGGGTTCTTAGTATTTTTACCTCATTTTCTTGTTTGATTCAAGGCATTTATACTAACTTCAAACATCAATACTCTTTTATGATAACACATGGTCTCAGTTTGATTAACACCCAATTTGTTTATGCCATAAATTTCTTGAAAGCACTCGTATTTATGAAACACATTTAATAAAGATATAAATCTTTCTTAAATCTCCTAGTGAAGTATAATGCTTTATAAAAATGTTATTCAAACGAAAATTCTAAAAACTGAAACTATCCTAAAACATAATTATAAATGAAAATTTTTATTTAAAATACTTCACGAATTTATTACTAAGACAAAGATGAAGGATAATATTAAAAATTATACATTATTTCTCTTATACAATATTAATTACAGTTTTTACATAAATAAAAAGCTTAAAGCATCTTATAATTTGAAATGGAAGGAGTATTATATTATTAACTTTCAACCCATTAAATTTAATTAAATTCATTAACTTAGTAATAGATAAATATAATAGTAATGATTTATTTAACATTTTAAATTCTAGAATGTTATTCAAATTTAAGATTGTGACACTTTTATAATTAAGGTTTATTTAGAGTAGTATATATCACATGTATCGTGTCATTTACAAAATCATCAAAAATCAATGAAAATGCCTTTTATTTTCATATATATACTATTCTATTTGATTTTAGTGTAAAAATTTCATCTTTTATAACTTTATCACTTACACTCGCTCATTTACAATAAATTTATATTTCAATTTTTTATAATTCAATTTATCTTTCTTAAACTTATTGTTTGTACTTCTACTTTTCATTTAAAAATTTCACACTCTTTCTCTCTTTGAGTTTTACACAGCTTCTCTTTTTATTATAGATATATTTTTATTTCTTTAATTTTTTATTACTTTTCTTTTAATATTTAAAATTTTGAATTTTAATTTAACTTTAACAAAATATATAAAATTATAGTTGTTGTCTTCTATTTCTTCAACAATTTTATTTTAGTCCCTTTTATTTTATTGTTTAATTTTTTCAAAAACAACAAATTTTTAGAATTACATTTTTTTTTGTCTATTGGATGGTTTTATTAAAAAATATTTATGTTTGTTTGATAGCATTTATGTTTGTTGAAAAATCATTATTGCTGAGATATTAATGGTTAAATAACTGTTGACTTACTTATATAAAGTATTAATATATTTGTTAGTGCTGAAATTGAAAGTCATTAAACATTGTTAGAATATGAAGAAAAAAACAGAACAGTTATAATGTATGATTTTAATTTTTGTATTTTAAAAATTCATACAGAAAATAATTTGATCAAAATATATAAAAAATGTTTTGTCCATATTAATATTTCATTTTATAACCTCCAGGGAGTAATGGTGTGTTAGAAAAATGGGAGTGCAAATAAAAATATTATTATTTAAATTTAAATATGATAATTCCTTTTAAAAAAAATGATATTTTCATTCAATCATTATGAACGTGCATGTGTTTCTTATTCATCTCCTAAAGAGATTATTTGTTTGAATGAGAAATTAGAATAGTTTACTTTGATGTATAGATTGATAAACTAAGATATCAAATTAAAGTGGGTAAAATATACATGTTCATAAGTATGAAATTAGAATGATAATGTAACCATTTAACTTCATTACTGATATTAAGAGAAATGATCATAATGATATTTTAAATATACTTCCGTCATGTTGTAAAAAACAAAAACAAAAAAATCACTCGTGTTATAAAAAGGAAATTTCACTTCAATTTCATTAAAAAAAATTACCAAACCTAAAAATAATCTAGTTAACTGAATAGAATTGGATACTATTGTATATTCAATTTTGGATTGAAAAGAGAGATATTATTTTGTTCTTTTCTTTTATAAACAACTCTAAAGGCTAATTATAACCAATTCTAAATGCTAATTAATAGCACTCTTGTATCTATGTTGGATCCCCAATTTGATCTTATAATTCATCATATTATGTTAGTTGGAATGTTAGTTGTTCTTACCATTTATTGCCTTATTACATATTCTAATGTTTTCTTTCTATTTCTAGTTCTTTAATTTTCTTATGGGTTCTTAGTATTTTTACCTCATTTTCTTGTTTGATTCAAGGCATTTATACTAACTTCAAACATCAATACTCTTTTATGATAACACATGGTCTCAGTTTGATTAACACCCAATTTGTTTATGCCATAAATTTCTTGAAAGCACTCGTATTTATGAAACACATTTAATAAAGATATAAATCTTTCTTAAATCTCCTAGTGAAGTATAATGCTTTATAAAAATGTTATTCAAACGAAAATTCTAAAAACTGAAACTATCCTAAAACATAATTATAAATGAAAATTTTTATTTAAAATCCTTCACGAATTTATTACTAAGACAAAGATGAAGGATAATATTAAAAATTATACATTATTTCTCTTATACAATATTAATTACAGTTTTTACATAAATAAAAAGCTTAAAGCATCTTATAATTTGAAATGGAAGGAGTATTATATTATTAACTTTCAACCCATTAAATTTAATTAAATTCATTAACTTAGTAATAGATAAATATAATAGTAATGATTTATTTAACATTTTAAATTCTAGAATGTTATTCAAATTTAAGATTGTGACACTTTTATAATTAAGGTTTATTTAGAGTAGTATATATCACATGTATCGTGTCATTTACAAAATCATCAAAAATCAATGAAAATGCCTTTTATTTTCATATATATACTATTCTATTTGATTTTAGTGTAAAAATTTCATCTTTTATAACTTTATCACTTACACTCGCTCATTTACAATAAATTTATATTTCAATTTTTTATAATTCAATTTATCTTTCTTAAACTTATTGTTTGTACTTCTACTTTTCATTTAAAAATTTCACACTCTTTCTCTCTTTGAGTTTTACACAGCTTCTCTTTTTATTATGGATATATTTTTATTTCTTTAATTTTTTATTACTTTTCTTTTAATATTTAAAATTTTGAATTTTAATTTAACTTTAACAAAATATATAAAATTATAGTTGTTGTCTTCTATTTCTTCAACAATTTTATTTTAGTCCCTTTTATTTTATTGTTTAATTTTTTCAAAAACAACAAATTTTTAGAATTACATTTTTTTTTGTCTATTGGATGGTTTTATTAAAAAATATTTATGTTTGTTTGATAGCATTTATGTTTGTTGAAAAATCATTATTGCTGAGATATTAATGGTTAAATAACTGTTGACTTACTTATATAAAGTATTAATATATTTGTTAGTGCTGAAATTGAAAGTCATTAAACATTGTTAGAATATGAAGAAAAAAACAGAACAGTTATAATGTATGATTTTAATTTTTGTATTTTAAAAATTCATACAGAAAATAATTTGATCAAAATATATAAAAAATGTTTTGTCCATATTAATATTTCATTTTATAACCTCCAGGGAGTAATGGTGTGTTAGAAAAATGGGAGTGCAAATAAAAATATTATTATTTAAATTTAAATATGATAATTCCTTTTAAAAAAAATGATATTTTCATTCAATCATTATGAACGTGCATGTGTTTCTTATTCATCTCCTAAAGAGATTATTTGTTTGAATGAGAAATTAGAATAGTTTACTTTGATGTATAGATTGATAAACTAAGATATCAAATTAAAGTGGGTAAAATATACATGTTCATAAGTATGAAATTAGAATGATAATGTAACCATTTAACTTCATTACTGATATTAAGAGAAATGATCATAATGATATTTTAAATATACTTCCGTCATGTTGTAAAAAACAAAAACAAAAAAATCACTCGTGTTATAAAAAGGAAATTTCACTTCAATTTCATTAAAAAAAATTACCAAACCTAAAAATAATCTAGTTAACTGAATAGAATTGGATACTATTGTATATTCAATTTTGGATTGAAAAGAGAGATATTATTTTGTTCTTTTCTTTTATAAACAACTCTAAAGGCTAATTATAACCAATTCTAAATGCTAATTAATAGCACTCTTGTATCTATGTTGGATCCCCAATTTGATCTTATAATTCATCATATTATGTTAGTTGGAATGTTAGTTGTTCTTACCATTTATTGCCTTATTACATATTCTAATGTTTTCTTTCTATTTCTAGTTCTTTAATTTTCTTATGGGTTCTTAGTATTTTTACCTCATTTTCTTGTTTGATTCAAGGCATTTATACTAACTTCAAACATCAATACTCTTTTATGATAACACATGGTCTCAGTTTGATTAACACCCAATTTGTTTATGCCATAAATTTCTTGAAAGCACTCGTATTTATGAAACACATTTAATAAAGATATAAATCTTTCTTAAATCTCCTAGTGAAGTATAATGCTTTATAAAAATGTTATTCAAACGAAAATTCTAAAAACTGAAACTATCCTAAAACATAATTATAAATGAAAATTTTTATTTAAAATCCTTCACGAATTTATTACTAAGACAAAGATGAAGGATAATATTAAAAATTATACATTATTTCTCTTATACAATATTAATTACAGTTTTTACATAAATAAAAAGCTTAAAGCATCTTATAATTTGAAATGGAAGGAGTATTATATTATTAACTTTCAACCCATTAAATTTAATTAAATTCATTAACTTAGTAATAGATAAATATAATAGTAATGATTTATTTAACATTTTAAATTCTAGAATGTTATTCAAATTTAAGATTGTGACACTTTTATAATTAAGGTTTATTTAGAGTAGTATATATCACATGTATCGTGTCATTTACAAAATCATCAAAAATCAATGAAAATGCCTTTTATTTTCATATATATACTATTCTATTTGATTTTAGTGTAAAAATTTCATCTTTTATAACTTTATCACTTACACTCGCTCATTTACAATAAATTTATATTTCAATTTTTTATAATTCAATTTATCTTTCTTAAACTTATTGTTTGTACTTCTACTTTTCATTTAAAAATTTCACACTCTTTCTCTCTTTGAGTTTTACACAGCTTCTCTTTTTATTATGGATATATTTTTATTTCTTTAATTTTTTATTACTTTTCTTTTAATATTTAAAATTTTGAATTTTAATTTAACTTTAACAAAATATATAAAATTATAGTTGTTGTCTTCTATTTCTTCAACAATTTTATTTTAGTCCCTTTTATTTTATTGTTTAATTTTTTCAAAAACAACAAATTTTTAGAATTACATTTTTTTTTGTCTATTGGATGGTTTTATTAAAAAATATTTATGTTTGTTTGATAGCATTTATGTTTGTTGAAAAATCATTATTGCTGAGATATTAATGGTTAAATAACTGTTGACTTACTTATATAAAGTATTAATATATTTGTTAGTGCTGAAATTGAAAGTCATTAAACATTGTTAGAATATGAAGAAAAAAACAGAACAGTTATAATGTATGATTTTAATTTTTGTATTTTAAAAATTCATACAGAAAATAATTTGATCAAAATATATAAAAAATGTTTTGTCCATATTAATATTTCATTTTATAACCTCTAGGGAGTAATGGTGTGTTAGAAAAATGGGAGTGCAAATAAAAATATTATTATTTAAATTTAAATATGATAATTCCTTTTAAAAAAAATGATATTTTCATTCAATCATTATGAACGTGCATGTGTTTCTTATTCATCTCCTAAAGAGATTATTTGTTTGAATGAGAAATTAGAATAGTTTACTTTGATGTATAGATTGATAAACTAAGATATCAAATTAAAGTGGGTAAAATATACATGTTCATAAGTATGAAATTAGAATGATAATGTAACCATTTAACTTCATTACTGATATTAAGAGAAATGATCATAATGATATTTTAAATATACTTCCGTCATGTTGTAAAAAACAAAAACAAAAAAATCACTCGTGTTATAAAAAGGAAATTTCACTTCAATTTCATTAAAAAAAATTACCAAACCTAAAAATAATCTAGTTAACTGAATAGAATTGGATACTATTGTATATTCAATTTTGGATTGAAAAGAGAGATATTATTTTGTTCTTTTCTTTTATAAACAACTCTAAAGGCTAATTATAACCAATTCTAAATGCTAATTAATAGCACTCTTGTATCTATGTTGGATCCCCAATTTGATCTTATAATTCATCATATTATGTTAGTTGGAATGTTAGTTGTTCTTACCATTTATTGCCTTATTACATATTCTAATGTTTTCTTTCTATTTCTAGTTCTTTAATTTTCTTATGGGTTCTTAGTATTTTTACCTCATTTTCTTGTTTGATTCAAGGCATTTATACTAACTTCAAACATCAATACTCTTTTATGATAACACATGGTCTCAGTTTGATTAACACCCAATTTGTTTATGCCATAAATTTCTTGAAAGCACTCGTATTTATGAAACACATTTAATAAAGATATAAATCTTTCTTAAATCTCCTAGTGAAGTATAATGCTTTATAAAAATGTTATTCAAACGAAAATTCTAAAAACTGAAACTATCCTAAAACATAATTATAAATGAAAATTTTTATTTAAAATCCTTCACGAATTTATTACTAAGACAAAGATGAAGGATAATATTAAAAATTATACATTATTTCTCTTATACAATATTAATTACAGTTTTTACATAAATAAAAAGCTTAAAGCATCTTATAATTTGAAATGGAAGGAGTATTATATTATTAACTTTCAACCCATTAAATTTAATTAAATTCATTAACTTAGTAATAGATAAATATAATAGTAATGATTTATTTAACATTTTAAATTGTAGAATGTTATTCAAATTTAAGATTGTGACACTTTTATAATTAAGGTTTATTTAGAGTAGTATATATCACATGTATCGTGTCATTTAAAAAATCATCAAAAATCAATGAAAATGCCTTTTATTTTCATATATATACTATTCTATTTGATTTTAGTGTAAAAATTTCATCTTTTATAACTTTATCACTTACACTCGCTCATTTACAATAAATTTATATTTCAATTTTTTATAATTCAATTTATCTTTCTTAAACTTATTGTTTGTACTTCTACTTTTCATTTAAAAATTTCACACTCTTTCTCTCTTTGAGTTTTACACAGCTTCTCTTTTTATTATGGATATATTTTTATTTCTTTAATTTTTTATTACTTTTCTTTTAATATTTAAAATTTTGAATTTTAATTCAACTTTAACAAAATATATAAAATTATAGTTGTTGTCTTCTATTTCTTCAACAATTTTATTTTAGTCCCTTTTATTTTATTGTTTAATTTTTTCAAAAATAACAAATTTTTAGAATTACATTTTTTTTTGTCTATTGGATGGTTTTATTAAAAAATATTTATGTTTGTTTGATAGCATTTATGTTTGTTGAAAAATCATTATTGCTGAGATATTAATGGTTAAATAACTGTTGACTTACTTATATAAAGTATTAATATATTTGTTAGTGCTGAAATTGAAAGTCATTAAACATTGTTAGAATATGAAGAAAAAAACAGAACAGTTATAATGTATGATTTTAATTTTTGTATTTTAAAAATTCATACAGAAAATAATTTGATCAAAATATATAAAAAATGTTTTGTCCATATTAATATTTCATTTTATAACCTCTAGGGAGTAATGGTGTGTTAGAAAAATGGGAGTGCAAATAAAAATATTATTATTTAAATTTAAATATGATAATTCCTTTTAAAAAAAATGATATTTTCATTCAATCATTATGAACGTGCATGTGTTTCTTATTCATCTCCTAAAGAGATTATTTGTTTGAATGAGAAATTAGAATAGTTTACTTTGATGTATAGATTGATAAACTAAGATATCAAATTAAAGTGGGTAAAATATACATGTTCATAAGTATGAAATTAGAATGATAATGTAACCATTTAACTTCATTACTGATATTAAGAGAAATGATCATAATGATATTTTAAATATACTTCCGTCATGTTGTAAAAAACAAAAACAAAAAAATCACTCGTGTTATAAAAAGGAAATTTCACTTCAATTTCATTAAAAAAAATTACCAAACCTAAAAATAATCTAGTTAACTGAATAGAATTGGATACTATTGTATATTCAATTTTGGATTGAAAAGAGAGATATTATTTTGTTCTTTTCTTTTATAAACAACTCTAAAGGCTAATTATAACCAATTCTAAATGCTAATTAATAGCACTCTTGTATCTATGTTGGATCCCCAATTTGATCTTATAATTCATCATATTATGTTAGTTGGAATGTTAGTTGTTCTTACCATTTATTGCCTTATTACATATTCTAATGTTTTCTTTCTATTTCTAGTTCTTTAATTTTCTTATGGGTTCTTAGTATTTTTACCTCATTTTCTTGTTTGATTCAAGGCATTTATACTAACTTCAAACATCAATACTCTTTTATGATAACACATGGTCTCAGTTTGATTAACACCCAATTTGTTTATGCCATAAATTTCTTGAAAGCACTCGTATTTATGAAACACATTTAATAAAGATATAAATCTTTCTTAAATCTCCTAGTGAAGTATAATGCTTTATAAAAATGTTATTCAAACGAAAATTCTAAAAACTGAAACTATCCTAAAACATAATTATAAATGAAAATTTTTTATTTAAAATCCTTCACGAATTTATTACTAAGACAAAGATGAAGGATAATATTAAAAATTATACATTATTTCTCTTATACAATATTAATTACAGTTTTTACATAAATAAAAAGCTTAAAGCATCTTATAATTTGAAATGGAAGGAGTATTATATTATTAACTTTCAACCCATTAAATTTAATTAAATTCATTAACTTAGTAATAGATAAATATAATAGTAATGATTTATTTAACATTTTAAATTGTAGAATGTTATTCAAATTTAAGATTGTGACACTTTTATAATTAAGGTTTATTTAGAGTAGTATATATCACATGTATCGTGTCATTTACAAAATCATCAAAAATCAATGAAAATGCCTTTTATTTTCATATATATACTATTCTATTTGATTTTAGTGTAAAAATTTCATCTTTTATAACTTTATCACTTACACTCGCTCATTTACAATAAATTTATATTTCAATTTTTTATAATTCAATTTATCTTTCTTAAACTTATTGTTTGTACTTCTACTTTTCATTTAAAAATTTCACACTCTTTCTCTCTTTGAGTTTTACACAGCTTCTCTTTTTATTATGGATATATTTTTATTTCTTTAATTTTTTATTACTTTTCTTTTAATAGTTAAAATTTTGAATTTTAATTTAACTTTAACAAAATATATAAAATTATAGTTGTTGTCTTCTATTTCTTCAACAATTTTATTTTAGTCCCTTTTATTTTATTGTTTAATTTTTTCAAAAACAACAAATTTTTAGAATTACATTTTTTTTTGTCTATTGGATGGTTTTATTAAAAAATATTTATGTTTGTTTGATAGCATTTATGTTTGTTGAAAAATCATTATTGCTGAGATATTAATGGTTAAATAACTGTTGACTTACTTATATAAAGTATTAATATATTTGTTAGTGCTGAAATTGAAAGTCATTAAACATTGTTAGAATATGAAGAAAAAAACAGAACAGTTATAATGTATGATTTTAATTTTTGTATTTTAAAAATTCATACAGAAAATAATTTGATCAAAATATATAAAAAATGTTTTGTCCATATTAATATTTCATTTTATAACCTCTAGGGAGTAATGGTGTGTTAGAAAAATGGGAGTGCAAATAAAAATATTATTATTTAAATTTAAATATGATAATTCCTTTTAAAAAAAATGATATTTTCATTCAATCATTATGAACGTGCATGTGTTTCTTATTCATCTCCTAAAGAGATTATTTGTTTGAATGAGAAATTAGAATAGTTTACTTTGATGTATAGATTGATAAACTAAGATATCAAATTAAAGTGGGTAAAATATACATGTTCATAAGTATGAAATTAGAATGATAATGTAACCATTTAACTTCATTACTGATATTAAGAGAAATGATCATAATGATATTTTAAATATACTTCCGTCATGTTGTAAAAAACAAAAACAAAAAAATCACTCGTGTTATAAAAAGGAAATTTCACTTCAATTTCATTAAAAAAAAATTACCAAACCTAAAAATAATCTAGTTAACTGAATAGAATTGGATACTATTGTATATTCAATTTTGGATTGAAAAGAGAGATATTATTTTGTTCTTTTCTTTTATAAATAACTCTAAAGGCTAATTATAACCAATTCTAAATGCTAATTAATAGCACTCTTGTATCTATGTTGGATCCCCAATTTGATCTTATAATTCATCATATTATGTTAGTTGGAATGTTAGTTGTTCTTACCATTTATTGCCTTATTACATATTCTAATGTTTTCTTTCTATTTCTAGTTCTTTAATTTTCTTATGGGTTCTTAGTATTTTTACCTCATTTTCTTGTTTGATTCAAGGCATTTATACTAACTTCAAACATCAATACTCTTTTATGATAACACATGGTCTCAGTTTGATTAACACCCAATTTGTTTATGCCATAAATTTCTTGAAAGCACTCGTATTTATGAAACAAATTTATTAAAGATATAAATCTTTCTTAAATCTCCTAGTGAAGTATAATGCTTTATAAAAATGTTATTCAAACGAAAATTCTAAAAACTGAAACTATCCTAAAACATAATTATAAATGAAAATTTTTATTTAAAATCCTTCACAAATTTATTACTAAGACAAAGATGAAGGATAATATTAAAAATTATACATTATTTCTCTTATACAATATTAATTACAGTTTTTACATATATAAAAAGCTTAAAGCATCTTATAATATGAAATGGAAGGAGTATTATATTATTAACTTTCAACCCATTAAATTTAATTAAATTCATTAACTTAGTAATAGATAAATATAATAGTAATGATTTATTTAACATTTTAAATTCTAGAATGTTATTCAAATTTAAGATTGTGACACTTTTATAATTAAGGTTTATTTAGAGTAGTATATATCACATGTATCGTGTCATTTACAAAATCATCAAAAATCAATGAAAATGCCTTTTATTTTCATATATATACTATTCTATTTGATTTTAGTGTAAAAATTTCATCTTTTATAACTTTATCACTTACACTCGCTCATTTACAATAAATTTATATTTCAATTTTTTATAATTCAATTTATCTTTCTTAAACTTATTGTTTGTACTTCTACTTTTCATTTAAAAATTTCACACTCTTTCTCTCTTTGAGTTTTACACAGCTTCTCTTTTTATTATAGATATATTTTTATTTCTTTAATTTTTTATTACTTTTCTTTTAATATTTAAAATTTTGAATTTTAATTTAACTTTAACAAAATATATAAAATTATAGTTGTTGTCTTCTATTTCTTCAACAATTTTATTTTAGTCCCTTTTATTTTATTGTTTAATTTTTTCAAAAATAACAAATTTTTAGAATTACATTTTTTTTTGTCTATTGGATGGTTTTATTAAAAAATATTTATGTTTGTTTGATAGCATTTATGTTTGTTGAAAAATCATTATTGCTGAGATATTAATGGTTAAATAACTGTTGACTTACTTATATAAAGTATTAATATATTTGTTAGTGCTGAAATTGAAAGTCATTAAACATTGTTAGAATATGAAGAAAAAAACAGAACAGTTATAATGTATGATTTTAATTTTTGTATTTTAAAAATTCATACAAAATATAATTTGATCAAAAATTCATACAGAAAATAATTTAATTTTTATTTAAATTGGGAAATTATTTTATTAGAATTAATGAAATAAAAAGAAATTATTTATTTTGGAATATTTGAAGAAAATAAAGGAAATAAGAAAACATTGGGTTTTTAAGTTATTGGGCATGGATGTCGTTAGTAAAGAGTGGGGGTGCAAAAGAAATAAGGATATGTTTTGGAACTCAAGTTATTTTCTCATTATTCACGATAACACAGAATTTGGGAAATTTGGGAAGCTGAGCTTTGAAGGTGCGAAGAACGAAGAACACCGCTCAAAGAACTCAAGCTGCAATTTGATAAGGTAAGGGGGCTACTACTCAATTTACATTTGCTTATGGGTTTAGATGCAATTGGTTGGGTAATCGTAGGATAATCCCATTTTCTCTGATATTCTTAGTGATCGATAACTTTAGGGTCGAATTTCGTTAGAAAGGATTAGGTTCCCTAAAGGTTGTGAATCGATTAAGAAATTAATCCCCATTGTTGATTTAGATCGAAATTGTATGATCGTGAGTTTACCTTAGGTGTTCTAGGGATAACATCAATGTTGTTAGGATTTCCCTAAAGGACGGGTAATATGTAACTTAAGGTCAATCTTAATAAAACTTGTTGTTGATGAAAGAATTGTTGATAAAATAGGATGTTTTAAAAATGAAAATTCTGAATTTTGATTGATTTTGGAAAATGAGACCTTAAGTGAAATAATGATGTCCTTAAGATTGGAAATTGACTAACGTAGAAGGGAATTGTGTTCCAATTGATGTGTTGCCTTGAGTTATGCATAATTGATGTTGTTATGTACCGAAATGCACGTTTTGGCTGGTATTTTTCGTGTTCGGCTGCTGTTTCTGAGCTGCTGCAGGTACAGGAAATTTTGGGTTCACGCTCATCAACACGGGCCGTGTTGATTCACACGGGCACCCGTGTTGATCTACTGGATGGGTAAAGAAAATGTGTTTCCAGACACATTTCCACACGGGCCGTGTTGATTCACACGGGCACCCGTGTTGATCCCCTGTATTGGCAAAATAACGTGTTTCCGGACACATTTCCACACGGGCAGTGTTGATTCACACGGGTACCCGTGTTGAACCTCCTGTGTTGGTTTCTGAATTTTGTTTTCTGTGTATGCTGTTATGTACGGGATTGATCCTGTTTTGATGTGCAGTGTTTGATATGTTTTGAATGTGCTGTTTATTGATTTCCTAGTGTTGATTGATGCTTGTATCGAATAACGTTTGTATGTTATGATACCAACACTACGTAGATTTTATTGTCATGCTTTGAGATGATTTTAACAAGCATGAATTGTGATATAACTTGATATGATGGGTTGATGTTTAATAGTATGCTGAGTGATTACATGCTATCCATATCCTGTTATGATTGACGTTGTTGATGTTGCATGATATGTTTTATTGATGTTAATAGTATGTTGAGTGTTACATACTTTACATATCATGTTGCATTTGTTAATTCCCATTGTGTGGAATTAACATGGTGGCCAATATACGTGTCCGCGATTTAATGGAACGTTGAGGTGGTAGCCGTGTCCGCGATATAATGGAACGGTGAGTTATCCGTGACCCGAGATTTAATGGGGCGATAAAATGGTACCACATGCATGGGTGTGTTGCATTATATTGAATATAACATGAATGGATGGTTTTCCAATGTTGTATTTAATTGATTGTATGCATGTGTTGTTGCTGAATTGTTAATGATGTTTGACGCTAATTATAAGTATGAAAAGTAATGTATTATGAATATATGAGTTGTAAAGGTTTTCGTAAACTATGAAACATGCTAACTGTTTGGATGATGCTTATGGTTTTCTGAATTGATTGTTATGAACGTATAATCAAATGTATAGTTGAGATGCTCACCCTTACTGTTGAATATTTCAGATTGAGGAGCTTCGTTCAGGTGCTTGGCGAAGGCTTGTTGTTTCTAGTTTATTTCCGTTTAAGTATTGTCCGGGTCATGCTCTGATAGTTGTAACTCCGGGAACGTTTGTTTGTCGAGCTGCTTTAGTCAGACTCGTTTATTTCCTTATGTTTGTTATAATATGATGTTGATATATTCCAGGTGTTAATCCCTGATGATTGAAAATATTATAACCTTGGTTTTATTAAATATAATATTCCGCTGTGTAAACATGTATGAGTTGCTTCTATGTTATGCATGACAGGAACTTATTTTTATTAAAAGAGAATTGTGACATCCTCGTTAATACATGTACTCTGAAAATATGATTTTAATTATTTGCGAAATTTTGTTCGGGGTTTTAGAGGGTGTTACAATAGTGGTATCAGAGCATAGTCGGTCGTTGCGACTTGAGTCTTGAGTCAGTCATTCCTTTTGTATGCGATTAGTGTAAGGCAACACTGTCGATACTGTATTCTGATGAGGAGCATGTTTTAATTCTCAGGAATATGGCTGGAAGAGGTAACAGACGAAATGATGCTGCACTCGCTGAGGCTTTGGGGATGTTAGCTGGTGTACTTGCTGGAAATCCAAATGGAGGCGTGATTGGTGCTGATAGGCAATTGGGAACTTCCAAAGGAACAATCCTCCGTTGTTCAAAGGTACACATGACCCTGAAGGTGCTCAGAAGTGGCTGAAGGAAATCGAAAGGATTTTCCGTGTGATTGATTGTGTGGAAGATCTGAAAGTCAGATATGGTACGCATATGTTGGCAGAAGAGGCCGACGACTGGTGGGTTGCAACAAGGACTGAAATGGTTCAGGATGGAGAGGCACTGACTTGGGCTAACTTCAGAAGGGCTTTTCTGAGGAGGTACTTTCCTGAAGATGTTCGGGGAAGAAAGGAAATTGAGTTTTTGGAGCTTAAGCAGGGCAATCTGACTGTTAGTGAGTATGCTACTAAGTTCACTGAGCTGGCAAAGTATTATGAACACTACAACAATGATGAGGCTGGAGAATTCTCTAAATGTATCAAATTTGAGAATGGTCTCCGAGATGAGATTAAGCAGGGAATTAGGTACCAGCGTATTCGTAGATTTTCTGATCTGGTGGATTGTAGCAGGATCTTGGAAGAAGATATTACCAGGACTAGGTCGTCTCACTCTCGTGGGGCTGTTGATAAAAGAGGAAAGCAACATGTGGACCGTGGCAAGCCATATGGTAGAGGTAACCAGAAATCAGGTGGATGGAAAAGGCCTAGTGGGGGAGATTCTAAGGCTCCTATCAGATGCTACAGGTGTGGTGATTTGGGTCATCATATTCGAGATTGCAAGAGCGATGAGAAGAAGTGCTATAAATGTGTAAAGACTGGTCATTTGTCTATTGATTGCAAAGGGAAGTCTGTCACTTGTTATAATTGTGGCGAAGAAGGTCACATTCATCCGCAGTGTCCTAAGCCTAAGAAGGATCAGTCAGGTGGAAAAGTGTTCGCTTTGTCTGGATCTGAGACTACTCCAGAGGATCGATTGATTAAAGGTACGTGTTTTATTCATGGCACACCTTTAGTTGCAATTATTGATACTGGTGCAACTCATTCTTTCATTTCCTTGGATTGTGCTGAGAGGTTGAAACTGGACATATCTGGTATGCGAGGTAGCATGGTTGTTGATACTCCTGCATCGGGTTCAGTGACAACTTCACTTGTATGTAGGAATTGTCCTATTGAGATTTTTGGTAGAGGTTTCGGTATGGATTTAGTGTGCCTACCGCTTGAACAAATTGATATTATCCTTGGGATGAACTGGTTAGAATTCAACCGGGTTCATCTGAACTATTTTGCTAAGACGGTGATTTTCCCAGAGGCAGTTGGCGTCGAGAATCTGACTATGACTGCTAGGCAGGTACAAGAAGCAATGGAAGACGGTGCTAATGTGTTTATGTTACTTGCTTCGTTAGATGCAACAGGAAAGGTCAGGAGTGGCGAATTGCCAGTGGTGTGTGATTTTCCAGAAGTCTTTCCTGATGATGTTGGTGAGTTACCTCCTGAGAGAGAAGTGGAATTTTATATAGATTTGATTTCTGGTACGAGACCGGTGTCGATGGCACCATATCGTATGTCTGCGTCTGAGTTGGCTGAATTGAAGAGTCAGTTGGAAGATTTGCTGGAGAAGAAGTTTATTTGTCCAAGTGTTTCGCCTTGGGGTGCTCCGGTATTGTTGGTTAAGAAGAAAGAAGGTTCTATGAGACTGTGTGTTGATTACAGGCAATTGAACAAGGTAACCATTAAGAATCGGTATCCATTGCCGAGGATTGATGATTTAATGGATCAGCTAATTGGAGCCAGTGTATTCAGTAAGATTGACTTGAGATCTGGATATCATCAGATTCGTGTGAAAGCGGAAGATATTCAAAAGACTGCTTTTCGAACGAGGTATGGGCATTATGAATATTCTGTTATGCCGTTCGGAGTTACTAATGCACCTGGTGTTTTCATGGAATATATGAACAGGATTTTTCATTCGTATCTGGATAAGTTTGTTGTGGTTTTTATTGATGTCATTCTGATTTATTCCAAGAATGACGAAGAGCATGCGGAACATCTCCGAATTGTGTTAGAGTTGTTGAAAGATAAGAAGTTGTATGCAAAGTTGTCCAAATGTGAGTTCTGGCTGAATGAAGTTAGTTTTCTTGGACATGTGATTTCTAAGAATGGTATTGCAGTGGATCCTACAAAAGTAGAAGCAGTATCTCAGTGGGAAGCGCCGAAGACTGTTTCTGAAATCAGAAGTTTTCTTGGTCTTGCAGGTTATTACAGAAAGTTTATCGAAGGATTCTCAAAGTTAGCATTGCCGTTGACAAAGTTGACTCGTAAAGGACAAGCGTTTATTTGGGATTCTGAATGTGAGAAAGGTTTCCAAGAATTGAAGCGGAGATTGACTAGTGCTCCTATTCTGATTTTGCCGAATCCGGTGGAATCTTTTGTGGTTTATTGTGATGCATCTCTGATGGGTTTAGGTGGTGTTTTAATGCAGAATCAACAGGTAGTTGCGTATGCTTCGAGACAGTTGAAGGTTCATGAAAGGAACTATCCTACTCATGACTTAGAGTTGGCAGCAGTTGTGTTTGTCTTGAAATTGTGGAGACATTATCTGTATGGTTCGAGATTTGAAGTGTATAGTGATCATAAGAGTTTGAAGTATCTTTTCGATCAGAAAGAGCTCAATATGAGGCAAAGAAGGTGGTTGGAATTTCTCAAAGATTATGATTTTGGTTTGAATTACCATCCTGGTAAGGCAAATGTGGTTGCAGATGCTTTGAGCAGGAAATCCTTGCATATGTCTATGATGATGGTTCGTGAATTGGATTTAATTGAACAATTCCGAGATTTGAGTTTACTTTGTGAAAGTACTCCGAAGTGTGTTCGTTTGGGTATGTTGAAACTTACTAGTGGTATTCTAGAAGAGATCAGGATCGGGCAGAAATCCGATGTTAATTTAGTTGATAAATTGACATTGATCAACCAAGGTCAAGGTGGTGAGTTTAGAATTGATGAAAATGATGTTATGAGATTTGGCGATAGAGTTTGTGTTCCTGATGTTGCAGAAATCAAGAAGAGTATATTAGAGGAAGGACATCGCAGTGGGATGAGTATTCATCTGGGTGCCACGAAAATGTATCATGATTTGAAGAAATTGTTTTGGTGGCCGGGAATGAAAAAGGAAATAGCTGATTTGTGTATGCATGTTTAATCTGTCAGAAATCAAAGATTGAACATCAGAAGCCGTCTGGATTTATGCAACCGATGTTTATTCCAGAATGGAAGTGGGATAGTATTTCTATGGATTTTGTATCCGGGTTACCGAGGACTCCTAAGAATTGTGAAGCGATATGGGTTGTGGTGGATAGACTGACTAAGTCTGCTCATTTTATACCGGTGAGAATGGATTACTCAATGGAGAGATTGGCACAGTTGTACATTGAGAAAATAGTGAGTTTGCATGGAGTTCCTTCTAGTATTGTGTCAGATAGAGATCCGAGGTTCACTTCGAAATTTTGGGAAGGATTGCAGAAGGCTTTGGGTACTAAATTGAGGTTGAGTTCAGCTTACCATCCTCAGACTGATGGACAGACGGAGAGGACGATTCAATCGTTAGAAGATTTATTGCGTGCTTGTGTTTTAGAGAAGGGTGGAGCTTGGGATAGCTATTTGCCATTGATTGAATTTACTTATAACAATAGTTACCATTCGAGTATTGGTATGGCTTCGTTTGAGGCATTGTATGGTAGACGGTGTAGAACGCCTTTGTGTTGGTATGAATCTGGAGAGAGTTCAATAATTGGGCCAGAGATTGTTCAGCAGACTACTGAAAAGATCAAATTGATTCAAGAGAAGATGAGAGCTTCTCAGAGTCGTCAGAAAAGTTATCATGATAAGAGGAGAAAGAATTTAGAATTCAGTGCTGGAGATCATGTGTTTATGAGAGTTACTCCGATGACGGGTATTGGTCGAGCGTTGAAATCTAAGAAGTTGACTCCGCGTTTTATTGGTCCGTTTCAGATTACGGAAAGAATTGGAGAAGTTGCTTATCGTATTGCTTTACCTCCGAGACTTGCGAATTTGCACGATGTTTTTCATGT
This sequence comes from Vicia faba, assembly GCA_948472305.1. NCBI lineage: Eukaryota > Viridiplantae > Streptophyta > Magnoliopsida > Fabales > Fabaceae > Vicia > Vicia faba. The sequence continues at coordinate 363,008,668 of OX451738.1, forward strand.
TTCTCAGTTGAGGAGATACATTCCAGACCCATCTCATGTAATCCAAATAGATGATGTACAGGTGAGAGATAACCTGACAGTAGAAACATTGCCTATGAGGATAGAAGATCGGGAATTGAAACAGTTAAGGGGTAGAGAGATAGCATTAGTGAAGGTTGCTTGGGGAGGTCCAGCAGATGGAAATATCACTTGGGAACTGGAGAGCCAGATGAAAGAGGCTTATCCGGAACTGTTCGTCTAAGGTATGTTTTCGAGGACGAAAACTCTTTTAGTGGGGGAGAGTTGTAACACCCCAGTTTCAATTATTTGATTTATTTAAATTGGGAAATTATTTTATTAGAATTAATAAAATAAAAAGGAATTATTTATTTTGGAATATTTGAAGAAAATAAAGGAAATAAGAAAACATTGGGTTTTTAAGTTATTGGGCTTGGATGTCGTTAGTAAAGAGTGGGGGTGCAAAAGAAATAAGGATATGTTTTGGAACTCAAGTTATTTTCTCATTATTCACGATAACACAGAATTTGGGAAATTTGGGAAGCTGAGCTCTGAAGGTGCGAAGAACGAAGAACACCGCTCAAAGAACTCAAGCTGCAATTTGATAAGGTAAGGGGGGCTACTACTCAATTTACATTTGCTTATGGGTTTAGATGCAATTGGTTGGGTAATCGTAGGATAATCCCATTTTCTCTGATATTCTTAGTGATCGATAACTTTAGGGTCGAATTTCGTTAGAAAGGATTAGGTTCCCTAAAGGTTGTGAATCAATTAAGAAATTAATCCCCATTGTTGATTTAGATCGAAATTGTATGATCGTGAGTTTACCTTAGGTGTTCTAGGGATAACCTCAATGTTGTTAGGATTTCCCTAAAGGACGGGTAATATGTAACTTAAGGTCAATCTTAATAAAACTTGTTGTTGATGAAAGAATTGTTGATAAAATAGGATGTTTTAAAAATGAAAATTCTGAGTTTTGATTGATTTTGGAAAATGAGACCTTAAGTGAAATAATGTTGTCCTTAAGATTGGAAATTGACTAATGTAGAAGGGAATTGTGTTCCAATTGATGTGTTGCCTTGAGTTATGCATAATTGATGTTGTTATGTACCGAAATGCACGTTTTGGCTGGTATTTTTCGTGTTCGGCTTCTGTTTCTGAGCTGCTGCAGGTACAGGAAATTTTGGGTTCGCGCTCATCAACACGGGCCGTGTTGATTCACACGGGCACCCGTGTTGATCTACTGGATGGGTAAAGAAAATGTGTTTCCAGACACATTTCCACACGGGCCGTGTTGATTCACACGGGCACCCGTGTTGATCCCCTGTATTGGCAAAATAACGTGTTTCCGGACACATTTCCACACGGGCAGTGTTGATTCACACGGGTACCCGTGTTGAACCTCCTGTGTTGGTTTCTGAATTTTGTTTTCTGTGTATGCTGTTATGTACGGGATTGATCCTGTTTTGATGTGCAGTGTTTGATATGTTTTGAATGTGCTGTTTATTGATTTCCTAGTGTTGATTGATGCTTGTATCGAATAACGTTTGTATGTTATGATACCAACACTACTAGATTTTATTGTCATGCTTTGAGATGATGTTAACAAGCATGAATTGTGATATAACTTGATATGATGGGTTGATGTTTAATAGTATGCTGAGTGATTACATGCTATCCATATCCTGTTATGATTGACGTTGTTGATGTTGCATGATATGTTTTATTGATGTTAATAGTATGCTGAGTGTTACATACTTTACATATCATGTTGCATTTGTTAATTCCCATTGTGTGGAATTAACATGGTGGCAAATATACGTGTCCGCGATTTAATGGAACGTTGAGGTGGTAGCTGTGTCCGCGATATAATGGAACGGTGAGTTATCCGTGACCCGAGATTTAATGGGGCGGTAAAATGGTACCACATGCATGGGTGTGTTGCATTATATTGAATATAACATGAATGGATGGTTTTCCAATGTTGTATTTAATTGATTGTATGCATGTGTTGTTGCTGAATTGTTAGTGATGTTTGACGCTAATTATAAGTATGAAAAGTTATGTATTATGAATATATGAGTTGTAAAGGTTTTCGTAAACTATGAAACATGCTAACTGTTTGGATGATGCTTATGGTTTTCTGAATTGATTGTTATGAACGTATAATCAAATGTATAGTTGAGATGCTCACCCTTACTGTTGAATATTTCAGATTGAGGAGCTTCGTTCAGGTGCTTGGCGAAGGCTTGTTGTTTCTAGTTTATTTCCATTTAAGTATTGTCCGGGTCATGCTCTGATAGTTGTAACTCCGGGAACGTTTGTTTGTCGAGCTGCTTTAGTCAGACTCGTTTATTTCCTTATGTTTGTTATAATATGATGTTGATATATTCCAGGTGTTAATCCCTGATGATTGAAAATATTATAACCTTGGTTTTATTAAATATAATATTCCGCTGTGTAAACATGTATGAGTTGCTTCTATGTTATGCATGACAGGAACTTATTTTTATTAAAAGAGAATTGTGACATCCTCGTTAATACATGTACTCTGAAAATATGATTTTAATTATTTGCGAAATTTTGTTCGGGGTTTTAGAGGGTGTTACATATTATATTATTAACTTTCAATCCATTAAATTTAATTAAATTAATTAACTTAGTAATAGATAAATATAATAGTAATGATTTATTTAACATTTTAAATTCTAGAATGTTATTCAAATTTAAGATTGTGACACTTTTTTAATTAAGGTTTATTTAGAGTAGTATATATCACTTGTATCGTGTCATTTAAAAAATCATCAAAAATCAATGAAAATGCCTTTTATTTTCATATATATACTATTCTATTTGATTTTAGTGTAAAAATTTCATCTTTTATAACTTTATCACTTACACTCGCTCATTTACAATAAATTTATATTTCAATTTTTTATAATTCAATTTATCTTTCTTAAACTTATTGTTTGTACTTCTACTTTTCATTTAAAAATTTCACACTCTTTCTCTCTTTGAGTTTTACATAGCTTCTCTTTTTATTATAGATATATTTTTATTTCTTTAATTTTTTATTACTTTTCTTTTAATATTTAAAATTTATAATTTTAATTTAACTTTAACAAAATATATAAAATTATAGTTGTTGCGTTCTATTTCTTCAACAATTTTATTTTAGTCCCTTTTATTTTATTGTTTAATTTTTTCAAAAATAACAAGTTTTTAGAATTACATTTTTTTTGTCTATTGGATGGTTTTATTAAAAAATATTTATGTTTGTTTGATAGCATTTATGTTTGTTGAAAAATAATTATTGCTGAGATATTAATGGTTAAATAACTGTTGAGTTACTTATATAAAGTATTAATATATTTGTTAGTGTTGAAAATGAAAGTCATTAAACATTGTTAGAATATGAAGAAAAAAACAGAACAGTTATAATGTATGATTTTAATTTTTGTATTTTAAAAATTCATACAGAAAATAATTTGATCAAAATATATAAAAAATGTTTTGTCTATATTAATATTTCATTTTATAACCGCCAGGGAATAATGGTGTGTTAGAAAAATGGGAGTGCAAATAAAAATATTATTATTTAAATTTAAATATGATAATTCCTTTTAAAAAATGATATTTTCATTCAATCATTATGAACGTGCATGTGTTTCTTATTCATCTCCTAAAGAGATTATTTGTTTGAAGGAGAAATTAGAATAGTTTACTTTGATGTATAGATTGATAAACTAAGAATTAAAATTAAGGTGGGTAAAATATACATGTTCATAAGTATGAAATTAGAATGATAATGTAACCATTTAATTTCATTACTGATATTAAGAGAAATGATCATAATGATATTTTAAATATACTTCCGTCATGTTGTTAAAAACAAAAACAAAAAAATCACTCGTGTTATAAAAAGGAAATTTCACTTCAATTTAATTAAAAAAAATTTACCAAATCTAAAAATAATCTAGTTAATTGAATAGAATTGGATACTATTGTATATTCAATTTTGGATTGAAAAGAGATATATTATTTTGTTCTTTTCTTTTATAAACAACTCTAAAGGCTAATTATAACCAATTCTAAATGCTAATTAATAGCACTCTTGTATCTATGTTGGATCCCCAATTTGATCTTATAATTCATCATATTAGGTTAGTTGGAATGTTAGTTGTTCTTACCATTTATTGCCTTATTACATATTGTAATGTTTTCTTTCTATTTCTAGTTCTTTAATTTTCTTATGGGTTCTTAGTATTTTTACCTCATTTTCTTGTTTGATTCAAGGCATTTATACTAACTTCAAACATCAATACTCTTTTATGATAACACATGGTCTCAGTTTGATTAACACCCAATTTGTTTATGCCATAAATTTCTTGAAAGCACTCGTATTTATGAAACACATTTAATAAAGATATAAATCTTTCTTAAATCTCCTAGTGAAGTATAATGCTTTATAAAAATGTTATTCAAACGAAAATTCTAAAAACTGAAACTATCCTAAAACATAATTATAAATGAAAATTTTTATTTAAAATCCTTCACAAATTTATTACTAAGACAAAGATGAAGGATAATATTATAAAATTATACATTATTTCTCTTATACAATATTAATTACAGTTTTTACATATATAAAAAGCTTAAAGCATCTTATAATATGAAATGGAAGAAGTATTATATTATTAACTTTCAATCCATTAAATTTAATTAAATTCATTAACTTAGTAATAGATAAATATAATAGTAATGATTTATTTAACATTTTAAATTCTAGAATGTTATTCAAATTTAAGATTGTGACACTTTTATAATTAAGGTTTATTTAGAGTAGTATATATCACATGTATCGTGTCATTTAAAAAATCATCAAAAATCAATGAAAATGCCTTTTATTTTCATATATATACTATTCTATTTGATTTTAGTGTAAAAATTTCATCTTTTATAACTTTATCACTTACACTCGCTCATTTACAATAAATTTATATTTTAATTTTTTATAATTCAATTTATCTTTCTTAAACTTATTGTTTGTACTTCTACTTTTCATTTAAAAATTTCACACTCTTTCTCTCTTTGAGTTTTACACAGCTTCTCTTTTTATTATAGATATATTTTTATTTCTTTAATTTTTTATTACTTTTCTTTTAATATTTAAAATTTAGAATTTTAATTTAACTTTAACAAAATATATAAAATTATAGTTGTTGCGTTCTATTTCTTCAACAATTATATTTTAGTCCCTTTTATTTTATTGTTTAATTTTTTCAAAAATAACAAGTTTTTAGAATTACATTTTTTTTGTCTATTGGATGGTTTTATTAAAAAATATTTATGTTTATTTGATAGCATTTATGGTTGTTGAAAAATAATTATTGCTGAGATATTAATGGTTAAATAACTGTTGAGTTACTTATATAAAGTATTAATATATTTGTTAGTGTTGAAAATGAAAGTCATTAAACATTGTTAGAATATGAAGAAAAAAACAGAACAGTTATAATGTATGATTTTAATTTTTGTATTTTAAAAATTCATACAGAAAATAATTTGATCAAAATATATAAAAAATGTTTTGTCTATATTAATATTTCATTTTATAACCGGCAGGGAGTAATGGTGTGTTAGAAAAATGGGAGTGCAAATAAAAATATTATTATTTTAATTTAAATATGATAATTCCTTTTAAAAAATTATATTTTCATTCAATCATTATGAACGTGCATGTGTTTCTTATTCATCTCCTAAAGAGATTATTTGTTTGAAGGAGAAATTAGAATAGTTTACTTTGACGTATAGATTGATAAACTAAAATATCAAATTAAGGTGGGTAAAATATACATGTTCATAAGTATGAAATTAGAATGATAATGTAACCATTTAACTTCATTACTGATATTAAGAGAAATGATCATAATGATATTTTAAATATACTTCCATCATGTTGTTAAAAACAAAAACAAAAAAATCACTCGTGTTATAAAAAGGAAATTTCACTTCAATTTCATTAAAAAAAATTACCAAATCTAAAAATAATCTAGTTAACTGAATAGAATTGGATACTATTGTATATTCAATTTTGGATTGAAAAGAGAGATGTTATTTTGTTCTTTTCTTTTATAAACAACTCTGAAGGGTAATTATAACCAATTCTAAATGCTAATTAATAACACTCTTGTATCTATGTTGGATCCCCAATTTGATCTTATAATTCATAATATTATGTTAGTTGGAATGTTAGTTGTTCTTCCCATTTATTGCCTTATTACATATTGTAATGTTTTCTTTCTATTTCTAGTTCTTTAATTTTCTTATGGGTTCTTAGTATTTTTTTCTCATTTTCTTGTTTGATTCAAGGAATTTATACTTACTTCAAACATCAATACTCTTTTATGATAACACATGGTCTCAGTTTGATTAACACCCAATTTGTTTATGCAATAAATTTCTTGAAAGCACTCGTATTTATGAAACTCATTTAATAAAGATATAAATCTTTCTTAAATCTCCTAGTGAAGTATAATGCTTTATAAAAATGTTATTCAAACGGAAATTCTAAAAACTGAAACTATCCTAAAACATAATTATAAATGAAATTTTTTATTTAAAATCCTTCACGAATTTATTACTAAGACAAAGATGAAGGATAATATTATAAAATATACATTATTTCTCTTATACAATATTAATTACAGTTTTTACATATATAAAAAGCTTAAAGCATCTTATAATTTTAAATGGAAGGAGTATTATATTATTAACTTTCAACCCATTAAATTTAATTAAATTCATTAACTTAGTAATAGATAAATATAATAGTAATGATTTATTTAACATTTTAAATTCTAGAATGTTATTCAAATTTAAGATTGTGACACTTTTATAATTAAGGTTTATTTAGAGTAGTATATATCACATGTATCGTGTCATTTAAAAAATCATCAAAAATCAATGAAAATGCCTTTTATTTTCATATATATACTATTCTATTTGATTTTAGTGTAAAAATTTCATCTTTTATAACTTTATCACTTACACTCGCTCATTTACAATAAATTTATATTTCAATTTTTTATAATTCAATTTATCTTTCTTAAACTTATTGTTTGTACTTCTACTTTTCATTTAAAAATTTCACACTCTTTCTCTCTTTGAGTTTTACACAGCTTCTCTTTTTATTATAGATATATTTTTATTTCTTTAATTTTTTATTACTTTTTTTTTAATATTTAAAATTTAGAATTTTAATTTAACTTTAACAAAATATATAAAATTATAGTTGTTGCGTTCTATTTCTTCAACAATTATATTTTAGTCCCTTTTATTTTATTGTTTAATTTTTTCAAAAATAACAAGTTTTTAGAATTACATTTTTTTTGTCTATTGGATGGTTTTATTAAAAAATATTTATGTTTATTTGATAGCATTTATGGTTGTTGAAAAATAATTATTGCTGAGATATTAATGGTTAAATAACTGTTGAGTTACTTATATAAAGTATTAATATATTTGTTAGTGTTGAAAATGAAAGTCATTAAACATTGTTAGAATATGAAGAAAAAAACAGAACAGTTATAATGTATGATTTTAATTTTTGTATTTTAAAAATTCATACAGAAAATAATTTGATCAAAATATATAAAAAATGTTTTGTCTATATTAATATTTCATTTTATAACCGGCAGGGAGTAATGGTGTGTTAGAAAAATGGGAGTGCAAATAAAAATATTATTATTTTAATTTAAATATGATAATTCCTTTTAAAAAATGATATTTTCATTCAATCATTATGAACGTGCATGTGTTTCTTATTCATCTCCTAAAGAGATTATTTGTTTGAAGGAGAAATTAGAATAGTTTACTTTGACGTATAGATTGATAAACTAAAATATCAAATTAAGGTGGGTAAAATATACATGTTCATAAGTATGAAATTAGAATGATAATGTAACCATTTAACTTCATTACTGATATTAAGAGAAATGATCATAATGATATTTTAAATATACTTCCATCATGTTGTTAAAAACAAAAACAAAAAAATCACTCGTGTTATAAAAAGGAAATTTCACTTCAATTTCATTAAAAAAAATTACCAAATCTAAAAATAATCTAGTTAACTGAATAGAATTGGATACTATTGTATATTCAATTTTGGATTGAAAAGAGAGATGTTATTTTGTTCTTTTCTTTTATAAACAACTCTAAAGGGTAATTATAACCAATTCTAAATGCTAATTAATAACACTCTTGTATCTATGTTGGATCCCCAATTTGATCTTATAATTCATAATATTATGTTAGTTGGAATGTTAGTTGTTCTTCCCATTTATTGCCTTATTACATATTGTAATGTTTTCTTTCTATTTCTAGTTCTTTAATTTTCTTATGGGTTCTTAGTATTTTTTTCTCATTTTCTTGTTTGATTCAAGGAATTTATACTTACTTCAAACATCAATACTCTTTTATGATAACACATGGTCTCAGTTTGATTAACACCCAATTTGTTTATGCAATAAATTTCTTGAAAGCACTCGTATTTATGAAACTCATTTAATAAAGATATAAATCTTTCTTAAATCTCCTAGTGAAGTATAATGCTTTATAAAAATGTTATTCAAACGGAAATTCTAAAAACTGAAACTATCCTAAAACATAATTATAAATGAAATTTTTTATTTAAAATCCTTCACGAATTTATTACTAAGACAAAGATGAAGGATAATATTATAAAATATACATTATTTCTCTTATACAATATTAATTACAGTTTTTACATATATAAAAAGCTTAAAGCATCTTATAATTTTAAATGGAAGGAGTATTATATTATTAACTTTCAACCCATTAAATTTAATTAAATTCATTAACTTAGTAATAGATAAATATAATAGTAATGATTTATTTAACATTTTAAATTCTAGAATGTTATTCAAATTTAAGATTGTGACACTTTTATAATTAAGGTTTATTTAGAGTAGTATATATCACATGTATCGTGTCATTTAAAAAATCATCAAAAATCAATGAAAATGCCTTTTATTTTCATATATATACTATTCTATTTGATTTTAGTGTAAAAATTTCATCTTTTATAACTTTATCACTTACACTCGCTCATTTACAATAAATTTATATTTCAATTTTTTATAATTCAATTTATCTTTCTTAAACTTATTGTTTGTACTTCTACTTTTCATTTAAAAATTTCACACTCTTTCTCTCTTTGAGTTTTACACAGCTTCTCTTTTTATTATAGATATATTTTTATTTCTTTAATTTTTTATTACTTTTCTTTTAATATTTAAAATTTTGAATTTTAATTTAACTTTAACAAAATATATAAAATTATAGTTGTTGTCTTCTATTTCTTCAACAATTTTATTTTAGTCCCTTTTATTTTATTGTTTAATTTTTTCAAAAATAACAAATTTTTAGAATTACATTTTTTTTTGTCTATTGGATGGTTTTATTAAAAAATATTTATGTTTGTTTGATAGCATTTATGTTTGTTGAAAAATCATTATTGCTGAGATATTAATGGTTAAATAACTGTTGACTTACTTATATAAAGTATTAATATATTTGTTAGTGCTGAAATTGAAAGTCATTAAACATTGTTAGAATATGAAGAAAAAAATAGAACAGTTATAATGTATGATTTTAATTTTTGTATTTTAAAAATTCATATAGAAAATAATTTGATCAAAATATATAAAAAATGTTTTGTCCATATTAATATTTCATTTTATAACCTCCAGGGAGTAATGGTGTGTTAGAAAAATGGGAGTGCAAATAAAAATATTATTATTTAAATTTAAATATGATAATTCCTTTTAAAAAAAATGATATTTTCATTCAATCATTATGAACGTGCATGTGTTTCTTATTCATCTCGTAAAGAGATTATTTGTTTGAAGGAGAAATTAGAGTAGTTTACTTTGACGTATAGATTGATAAACTAAAATATCAAATTAAGGTGGATAAAATATACATGTTCATAAGTATGAAATTAGAATGATAATGTAACCATTTAACTTCATTACTGATATTAAGAGAAATGATCATAATGATATTTTAAATATACTTCGGTCATGTTGTAAAAAACAAAAACAAAAAAATCACTCGTGTTATAAAAAGGAAATTTCACTTCAATTTCATTAAAAAAAAATTACCAAACCTAAAAATAATCTAGTTAACTGAATAGAATTGGATACTATTGTATATTCAATTTTGGATTGAAAAGAGAGATATTATTTTGTTCTTTTCTTTTATAAACAACTCTAAAGGCAAATTATAACCAATTCTAAATGCTAATTAATAGCACTCTTGTATCTATGTTGGATCCCCAATTTGATCTTATAATTCATCATATTAGGTTAGTTGGAATGTTAGTTGTTCTTCCCATTTATTGCCTTATTACATATTGTAATGTTTTCTTTCTATTTCTAGTTCTTTAATTTTCTTATGGGTTCTTAGTATTTTTACCTCATTTTCTTGTTTGATTCAAGGCATTTATACTAACTTCAAACATCAATACTCTTTTATGATAACACATGGTCTCAGTTTGATTAACACCCAATTTGTTTATGCCATAAATTTCTTGAAAGCACTCGTATTTATGAAACACATTTAATAAAGATATAAATCTTTCTTAAATCTCCTAGTGAAGTATAATGCCTTATAAAAATGTTATTCAAACGAAAATTCTAAAAACTGAAACTATCCTAAAACATAATTATAAATGAAAATTTTTATTTAAAATCCTTCACAAATTTATTACTAAGACAAAGATGAAGGATAATATTATAAAATTATACATTATTTCTCTTATACAATATTAATTACAGTTTTTACATATATAAAAAGCTTAAAGCATCTTATAATATGAAATGGAAGAAGTATTATATTATTAACTTTCAATCCATTAAATTTAATTAAATTCATTAACTTAGTAATAGATAAATATAATAGTAATGATTTATTTAACATTTTAAATTCTAGAATGTTATTCAAATTTAAGATTGTGACACTTTTATAATTAAGGTTTATTTAGAGTAGTATATATCACTTGTATCGTGTCATTTAAAAAATCATCAAAAATCAATGAAAATGCCTTTTATTTTCATATATATACTATTCTATTTGATTTTAGTGTAAAAATTTCATCTTTTATAACTTTATCACTTACACTCGCTCATTTACAATAAATTTATATTTCAATTTTTTATAATTCAATTTATCTTTCTTAAACTTATTATTTGTACTTCTACTTTTCATTTAAAAATTTCACACTCTTTATCTCTTTGAGTTTTACATAGCTTCTCTTTTTATTATAGATATATTTTTATTTCTTTAATTTTTTATTACTTTTCTTTTAATATTTAAAATTTAGAATTTTAATTTAACTTTAACAAAATATATAAAATTATAGTTGTTGCGTTCTATTTCTTCAACAATTTTATTTTAGTCCCTTTTATTTTATTGTTTAATTTTTTCAAAAATAACAAGTTTTTAGAATTACATTTTTTTTTGTCTATTGGATGGTTTTATTAAAAAATATTTATGTTTATTTGATAGCATTTATGGTTGTTGAAAAATAATTATTGCTGAGATATTAATGGTTAAATAACTGTTGAGTTACTTATATAAAGTATTAATATATTTGTTAGTGTTGAAAATGAAAGTCATTAAACATTGTTAGAATATGAAGAAAAAAACAGAACAGTTATAATGTATGATTTTAATTTTTGTATTTTAAAAATTCATACAGAAAATAATTTGATCAAAATATATAAAAAATGTTTTGTCTATATTAATATTTCATTTTATAACCGGCAGGGAGTAATGGTGTGTTAGAAAAATGGGAGTGCAAATAAAAATATTATTATTTTAATTTAAATATGATAATTCCTTTTAAAAAATGATATTTTCATTCAATCATTATGAACGTGCATGTGTTTCTTATTCATCTCCTAAAGAGATTATTTGTTTGAAGGAGAAATTAGAATAGTTTACTTTGACGTATAGATTGATAAACTAAAATATCAAATTAAGGTGGGTAAAATATACATGTTCATAAGTATGAAATTAAAATGATAATGTAACCATTTAACTTCATTACTGATATTAAGAGAAATGATCATAATGATATTTTAAATATACTTCCATCATGTTGTTAAAAAAAAAAAACAAAAAAAAAACAAAAAAATCACTCGTGTTATAAAAAGGAAATTTCACTTCAATTTCATTAAAAAAAATTACCAAATCTAAAAATAATCTAGTTAACTGAATAGAATTGGATACTATTGTATATTCAATTTTGGATTGAAAAGAGAGATGTTATTTTGTTCTTTTCTTTTATAAACAACTCTAAAGGGTAATTATAACCAATTCTAAATGCTAATTAATAGCACTCTTGTATCTATGTTGGATCCCCAATTTGATCTTATAATTCATAATATTATGTTAGTTGGAATGTTAGTTGTTCTTCCCATTTATTGCCTTATTACATATTGTAATGTTTTCTTTCTATTTCTAGTTCTTTAATTTTCTTATGGGTTCTTAGTATTTTTTTCTCATTTTCTTGTTTGATTCAAGGAATTTATACTTACTTCAAACATCAATACTCTTTTATGATAACACATGGTCTCAGTTTGATTAACACCCAATTTGTTTATGCAATAAACTTCTTGAAAGCACTCGTATTTATGAAACTCATTTAATAAAGATATAAATCTTTCTTAAATCTCCTAGTGAAGTATAATGCTTTATAAAAATGTTATTCAAACGGAAATTCTAAAAACTGAAACTATCCTAAAACATAATTATAAATGAATTTTTTTATTTAAAATCCTTCACGAATTTATTACTAAGACAAAGATGAAGGATAATATTATAAAATATACATTATTTCTCTTATACAATATTAATTACAGTTTTTACATATATAAAAAGCTTAAAGCATCTTATAATTTGAAATGGAAGGAGTATTATATTATTAACTTTCAACCCATTAAATTTAATTAAATTCATTAACTTAGTAATAGATAAATATAATAGTAATGATTTATTTAACATTTTAAATTCTAGAATGTTATTCAAATTTAAGATTGTGACACTTTTATAATTAAGGTTTATTTAGAGTAGTATATATCACATGTATCGTGTCATTTAAAAAATCATCAAAAATCAATGAAAATGCCTTTTATTTTCATATATATACTATTCTATTTGATTTTAGTGTAAAAATTTCATCTTTTATAACTTTATCACTTACACTCGCTCATTTACAATAAATTTATATTTCAATTTTTTATAATTCAATTTATCTTTCTTAAACTTATTGTTTGTACTTCTACTTTTCATTTAAAAATTTCACACTCTTTCTCTCTTTGAGTTTTACACAGCTTCTCTTTTTATTATAGATATATTTTTATTTCTTTAATTTTTTATTACTTTTCTTTTAATATTTAAAATTTTGAATTTTAATTTAACTTTAACAAAATATATAAAATTATAGTTGTTGTCTTCTATTTCTTCAACAATTTTATTTTAGTCCCTTTTATTTTATTGTTTAATTTTTTCAAAAATAACAAATTTTTAGAATTACATTTTTTTTTGTCTATTGGATGGTTTTATTAAAAAATATTTATGTTTGTTTGATAGCATTTATGTTTGTTGAAAAATCATTATTGCTGAGATATTAATGGTTAAATAACTGTTGACTTACTTATATAAAGTATTAATATATTTGTTAGTGCTGAAATTGAAAGTCATTAAACATTGTTAGAATATGAAGAAAAAAACAGAACAGTTATAATGTATGATTTTAATTTTTGTATTTTAAAAATTCATATAGAAAATAATTTGATCAAAATATATAAAAAATGTTTTGTCCATATTAATATTTCATTTTATAACCTCCAGGGAGTAACTGTGTGTTAGAAAAATGGGAGTGCAAATAAAAATATTATTATTTAAATTTAAATATGATAATTCCTTTTAAAAAAAATGATATTTTCATTCAATCATTATGAACGTGCATGTGTTTCTTATTCATCTCGTAAAGAGATTATTTGTTTGAAGGAGAAATTAGAGTAGTTTACTTTGACGTATAGATTGATAAACTAAAATATCAAATTAAGGTGGATAAAATATACATGTTCATAAGTATGAAATTAGAATGATAATGTAACCATTTAACTTCATTACTGATATTAAGAGAAATGATCATAATGATATTTTAAATATACTTCTGTCATGTTGTAAAAAACAAAAACAAAAAAATCACTCGTGTTATAAAAAGGAAATTTCACTTCAATTTCATTAAAAAAAAATTACCAAACCTAAAAATAATCTAGTTAACTGAATAGAATTGGATACTATTGTATATTCAATTTTGGATTGAAAAGAGAGATATTATTTTGTTCTTTTCTTTTATAAACAACTCTAAAGGCTAATTATAACCAATTCTAAATGCTAATTAATAGCACTCTTGTATCTATGTTGGATCCCCAATTTGATCTTATAATTCATCATATTATGTTAGTTGGAATGTTAGTTGTTCTTCCCATTTATTGCCTTATTACATATTGTAATGTTTTCTTTCTATTTCTAGTTCTTTAATTTTCTTATGGGTTCTTAGTATTTTTTCCTCATTTTCTTGTTTGATTCAAGGAATTTATACTTACTTCAAACATCAATACTCTTTTATGATAACACATGGTCTCAGTTTGATTAACACCCAAACTCTTTTATGTTTGTTTGATAGCATTTATGTTTGTTGAAAAATCATTATTGCTGAGATATTAATGCTTAAATAACTGTTGACTTACTTATATAAAGTATTAATATATTTGTTAGTGTTGAAAATGAAAGTCATTAAACATTGCTAGAATATGAAGAAAAAAACAGAACAGTTATAATGTATGATTTTAATTTTTGTATTTTAAAAATTCATACAGAAAATAATTTGATCAAAATATATAATAAATGTTTTGTCCATATTAATATTTCATTTTATAACCTCCAGGGAGTAATGGTGTGTTAGAAAAATGAGAGTGCAAATAAAAATATTATTATTTAAATTTAAATATGATAATTCCTTTTAAAAAAATGATATTTTCATTCAATCATTATGAACGTGCATGTGTTTCTTATTCATCTCGTAAAGAGATTATTTGTTTGAAGGAGAAATTAGAGTAGTTTACTTTGACGTATAGATTAATAAACTAAAATATCAAATTAAGGTGGGTAAAATATACATGTTCATAAGTATGAAATTAGAATGATAATGTAACCATTTAACTTCATTACTGATATTAAGAGAAATGATCATAATGATATTTTAAATATACTTCCATCATGTTGTTAAAAACAAAAACAAAAAAATCACTCATGTTATAAAAAGGAAATTTCACTTCAATTTCATTAAAAAAAAATTACCAAACCTAAAAATAATCTAGTTAACTGAATAGAATTGGATATTATTGTATATTCAATTTTGGATTGAAAAGAGAGATGTTATTTTGTTCTTTTCTTTTATAAACAACTCTAAAGGGTAATTATAACCAATTCTAAATGATAATTAATAGCACTCTTGTATCTATGTTGGATCCCCAATTTGATCTTATAATTCATCATATTATGTTAGTTGGAATGTTAGTTGTTCTTCCCATTTATTGCCTTATTACATATTGTAATGTTTTCTTTCTATTTCTAGTTCTTTAATTTTCTTATGGGTTCTTAGTATTTTTTCCTCATTTTCTTGTTTGATTCAAGGAATTTATACTTACTTCAAACATCAATACTCTTTTATGATAACACATGGTCTCAGTTTGATTAACACCCAATTTGTTTATGCAATAAATTTCTTGAAAGCACTCGTATTTATGAAACTCATTTAATAAAGATATAAATCTTTCTTAAATCTCCTAGTGAAGTATAATGCTTTATAAAAATGTTATTCAAACGGAAATTCTAAAAACTGAAACTATCCTAAAACATAATTATAAATGAAATTTTTTATTTAAAATCCTTCACGAATTTATTACTAAGACAAAGATGAAGGATAATATTATAAAATTATACATTATTTCTCTTATACAATATTAATTACAGTTTTTACATATATAAAAAGCTTAAAGCATCTTATAATTTGAAATGGAAGGAGTATTATATTATTAACTTTCAACCCATTAAATTTAATTAAATTCATTAACTTAGTAATAGATAAATATAATAGTAATGATTTATTTAACATTTTAAATTCTAGAATGTTATTCAAATTTAAGATTGTGACACTTTTATAATTAAGGTTTATTTAGAGTAGTATATATCACATGTATCGTGTCATTTAAAAAATCATCAAAAATCAATGAAAATGCCTTTTATTTTCATATATATACTATTCTATTTGATTTTAATGTAAAAATTTCATCTTTTATAACTTTATCACTTACACTCGCTCATTTACAATAAATTTATATTTCAATTTTTTATAATTCAATTTATCTTTTTTAAACTTATTGTTTGTACTTCTACTTTTCATTTAAAAATTTCACACTCTTTCTCTCTTTGAGTTTTACACCGCTTCTCTTTTTATTATAGATATATTTTTATTTCTTTAATTTTTTATTACTTTTCTTTTAATATTTAAAATTTTGAATTTTAATTTAACTTTAACAAAATATATAAAATTATAGTTGTTGTCTTCTATTTCTTCAACAATTTTATTTTAGTCCCTTTTATTTTATTGTTTAATTTTTTCAAAAATAACAAATTTTTAGAATTACATTTTTTTTGTCTATTGGATGGTTTTATTAAAAAAATATTTATGTTTGTTTGATAGCATTTATGTTTGTTGAAAAATCATTATTGCTGAGATATTAATGGTTAAATAACTGTTGACTTACTTATATAAAGTATTAATATATTTGTTAGTGTTGAAAATGAAAGTCATTAAACATTGCTAGAATATGAAGAAAAAAACAGAACAGTTATAATGTATGATTTTAATTTTTGTATTTTAAAAATTCATACAGAAAATAATTTGATCAAAATATATAAAAAATGTTATGTCCATATTAATATTTCATTTTATAACCTCCAGTGAGTAATGGTGTGTTAGAAAAATGAGTGTGCAAATAAAAATATTATTATTTAAATTTAAATATGATAATTCCTTTTAAAAAAAATGATATTTTCATTCAATCATTATGAACGTGCATGTGTTTCTTATTCATCTCCTAAAGAGATTATTTGTTTGAAGGAGAAATTAGAATAGTTTACTTTGATGTATAGATTGATAAACTAAGATATCAAATTAAGGTGGGTAAAATATACATGTTCATAAGTATGAAATTAGAATGATAATGTAACCAATTAACTTCATTACTGATATTAAGAGAAATGATCATAATGATATTTTAAATATACTTCCGTCATGTTGTTAAAAACAAAAACAAAAAAATCACTCGTGTTATAAAAAGGAAATTTCACTTCAATTTCATTAAAAAAAAATTACCAAACCTAAAAATAATCTAGTTAACTGAATAGAATTGGATACTATTGTATATTCAATTTTGGATTGAAAACAGAGATATTATTTTGTTCTTTTCTTTTATAAACAACTCTAAAGGCTAATTATAACCAATTCTAAATGCTAATTAATAGCACTCTTGTATCTATGTTGGATCCCCAATTTGATCTTATAATTCATCATATTATGTTAGTTGGAATGTTAGTTGTTCTTACCATTTATTGCCTTATTACATATTCTAATGTTTTCTTTCTATTTCCAGTTCTTTAATTTTCTTATGGGTTCTTAGTATTTTTTCCTCATTTTCTTGTGTGATTCAAGGCATTTATACTAACTTCAAACATCAATACTCTTTTATGATAACACATGGTCTCAGTTTGATTAACACCCAAACTCTTTTATGTTTGTTTGATAGCATTTATGTTTGTTGAAAAATAATTATTGCTGAGATATTAATGCTTAAATAATTGTTGACTTACTTATATAAAGTATTAATATATTTGTTAGTGTTGAAAATGAAAGTCATTAAACATTGCTAGAATATGAAGAAAAAAACAGAACAGTTATAATGTATGATTTTAATTTTTGTATTTTAAAAATTCATACAGAAAATTATTTGATCAAAATATATAATAAATGTTTTGTCCATATTAATATTTCATTTTATAACCTCCAGGGAGTAATGGTGTGTTAGAAAAATGAGAGTGCAAATAAAAATATTATTATTTAAATTTAAATATGATAATTCCTTTTAAAAAAATGATATTTTCATTCAATCATTATGAACGTGCATGTGTTTCTTATTCATCTCCTAAAGAGATTATTTGTTTGAAGGAGAAATTAGAATAGTTTACTTTGATGTATAGATTGATAAACTAAGATATCAAATTATGGTGCGTAAAATATACATGTTCATAAGTATGAAATTAGAATGATAATGTAACCAATTAACTTCATTACTGATATTAAGAGAAATGATCATAATGATATTTTAAATATACTTCTGTCATGTTTTAAAAAACAAAAACAAAAAAATCACTCGTGTTATAAAAAGGAAATTTCACTTCAATTTCATTAAAAAAAAATTACCAAATCTAAAAATAATCTAGTTAACTGAATAGAATTGGATACTATTGTATATTCAATTTTGGATTGAAAAGAGAGATATTATTTTGTTCTTTTCTTTTATAAACAACTCTAAAGGCTAATTATAACCAATTCTAAATGCTAATTAATAGCACTCTTGTATCTATGTTGGATCCCCAATTTGATCTTATAATTCATCATATTATGTTAGTTGGAATGTTAGTTGTTCTTACCATTTATTGCCTTATTACATATTCTAATGTTTTCTTTCTATTTCTAGTTCTTTTATTTTCTTATGGGTTCTTAGTATTTTTTCCTCATTTTCTTGTGTGATTCAAGGCATTTATACTAACTTCAAACATCAATACTCTTTTATGATAACACATGGTCTCAGTTTGATTAACACCCAATTTGTTTATGCAATAAATTTCTTGAAAGCACTCGTATTTATGAAACTCATTTAATAAAGATATAAATCTTTCTTAAATCTCCTAGTGAAGTATAATGCTTTATAAAAATGTTATTCAAACGAAAATTCTAAAAACTGAAACTATCCTAAAACATAATTATTAATGAAATTTTTTATTTAAAATCCTTCACAAATTTATTACTAAGACAAAGATGAAGGATAATATTATAAAATTATACATTATTTCTCTTATACAATATTAATTACAGTTTTTACATATATAAAAAGCTTAAAGCATCTTATAATATGAAATGGAAGAAGTATTATATTATTAACTTTCAATCCATTAAATTTAATTAAATTCATTAACTTAGTAATAGATAAATATAATAGTAATGATTTATTTAACATTTTAAATTCTAGAATGTTATTCAAATTTAAGATTGTGACACTTTTATAATTAAGGTTTATTTAGAGTAGTATATATCACTTGTATCGTGTCATTTAAAAAATCATCAAAAATCAATGAAAATGCCTTTTATTTTCATATATATACTATTCTATTTGATTTTAGTGTAAAAAATTCATCTTTTATAACTTTATCACTTACACTCGCTCATTTACAATAAATTTATATTTCAATTTTTTATAATTCAATTTATCTTTCTTAAACTTATTGTTTGTACTTCTACTTTTCATTTAAAAATTTCACACTCTTTCTCTCTTTGAGTTTTACACCGCTTCTCTTTTTATTATAGATATATTTTTATTTCTTTAATTTTTTATTACTTTTCTTTTAATATTTAAAATTTTGAATTTTAATTTAACTTTAACAAAATATATAAAATTATAGTTGTTGTCTTCTATTTCTTCAACAATTTTATTTTAGTCCCTTTTATTTTATTGTTTAATTTTTTCAAAAATAACAAATTTTTAGAATTACATTTTTTTTTTGTCTATTGGATGGTTTTATTAAAAAATATTTATGTTTGTTTGATAGCATTTATGTTTGTTGAAAAATCATTATTGCTGAGATATTAATGGTTAAATAACTGTTGACTTACTTATATAAAGTATTAATATATTTGTTAGTGTTGAAAATGAAAGTCATTAAACATTGCTAGAATATGAAGAAAAAAACAGAACAGTTATAATGTATGATTTTAACTTTTGTATTTTAAAAATTCATACAGAAAATAATTTGATCAAAATATATAAAAAATGTTTTGTCCATATTAATATTTCATTTTATAACCTCCAGGGAGTAATGGTGTGTTAGAAAAATGAGAGTGCAAATAAAAATATTATTATTTAAATTTAAATATGATAATTCCTTTTAAAAAAATGATATTTTCATTCAATCATTATGAACGTGCATGTGTTTCTTATTCATCTCCTAAAGAGATTATTTGTTTGAAGGAGAAATTAGAATAATTTACTTTGACGTATAGATTGATAAACTAAAATATCAAATTAAGGTGGGTAAAATATACATGTTCATAAGTATGAAATTAGAATGATAATGTAACCATTTAACTTCATTACTGATATTAAGAGAAATGATCATAATGATATTTTAAATATACTTCCATCATGTTGTTAAAAACAAAAACAAAAAAATCACTTGTGTTATAAAAAGGAAATTTCACTTCAATTTCATTAAAAAAAAATTACCAAATCTAAAAATAATCTAGTTAACTGAATAGAATTGGATACTATTGTATATTCAATTTTGGATTGAAAAGAGAGATGTTATTTTGTTCTTTTCTTTTATAAACAACTCTAAAGGCTAATTATAACCAATTCTAAATGTTAATTAATAGCACTCTTGTATCTATGTTGGATCCCCAATTTGATCTTATAATTCATCATATTATGTTAGTTGGAATGTTAGTTGTTCTTACCATTTATTGCCTTATTACATATTCTAATGTTTTCTTTCTATTTCTAGTTCTTTAATATTCTTATGGGTTCTTAGTATTTTTCCTCATTTTCTTGTGTGGTTCAAGGCATTTATACTAACTTCAAACATCAATACTCTTTTATGATAACACATGGTCTCAGTTTGATTAACACCCAAACTCTTTTATGTTTGTTTGATAGCATTTATGTTTGTTGAAAAATCATTATTGCTGAGATATTAATGGTTAAATAACTGTTGACTTACTTATATAAAGTATTAATATATTTGTTAGTGTTGAAAATGAAAGTCATTGAACATTGCTAGAATATGAAGAAAAAAACAGAACAGTTATAATGTATGATTCTAATTTTTGTATTTTAAAAATTCATACAGAAAATAATTTGATCAAAATATATAAAAAATGTTTTGTCCATATTAATATTTCATTTTATAACCTCCAGGGAGTAATGTTGTGTTAGAAAAATGAGAGTGCAAATAAAAATATTATTATTTAAATTTAAATATGATAATTCCTTTTAAAAAATGATATTTTCATTCAATCATTATGAACGTGCATGTGTTTCTTATTCATCTCCTAAAGAGATTATTTGTTTGAAGGAGAAATTAGAATAGTTTACTTTGACGTATAGATTGATAAACTAAAATATCAAATTAAGGTGGGTAAAATATACATGTTCATAAGTATGAAATTAGAATGATAATGTAACCATTTAACTTCATTACTGATATTAAGAGAAATGATCATAATGATATTTTAAATATACTTCCATCATGTTTTTAAAAACAAAAACAAAAAAATCACTCGTGTTATAAAAAGGAAATTTCACTTCAATTTCATTAAAAAAAAATTACCAAATCTAAAAATAATCTAGTTAACTGAATAGAATTGGATACTATTGTATATTCAATTTTGGATTGAAAAGAGAGATGTTATTTTGTTCTTTTCTTTTATAAACAACTCTAAAGGCTAATTATAACCAATTCTAAATGCTAATTAATAGCACTCTTGTATCTATGTTGGATCCCCAATTTGATCTTATAATTCATCATATTATGTTAGTTGGAATGTTAGTTGTTCTTACCATTTATTGCCTTATTACATATTCTAATGTTTTCTTTCTATTTCTAGTTCTTTTATTTTCTTATGGGTTCTTAGTATTTTTTCCTCATTTTCTTGTGTGATTCAAGGCATTTATACTAACTTCAAACATCAATACTCTTTTATGATAACACATGATCTCAGTTTGATTAACACCCAATTTGTTTATGCAATAAATTTCTTGAAAGCACTCGTATTTATGAAACTCATTTAATAAAGATATAAATCTTTCTTAAATCTCCTAGTGAAGTATAATGCTTTATAAAAATGTTATTCAAACGAAAATTCTAAAAACTGAAACTATCCTAAAACATAATTATTAATGAAATTTTTTATTTAAAATCCTTCACAAATTTATTACTAAGACAAAGATGAAGGATAATATTATAAAATTATACATTATTTCTCTTATACAATATTAATTACAGTTTTTACATATATAAAAAGCTTAAAGCATCTTATAATATGAAATGGAAGAAGTATTATATTATTAACTTTCAATCCATTAAATTTAATTAAATTCATTAACTTAGTAATAGATAAATATAATAGTAATGATTTATTTACCATTTTAAATTCTAGAATGTTATTCAAATTTAAGATTGTGACACTTTTATAATTAAGGTTTATTTAGAGTAGTATATATCACTTGTATCGTGTCATTTAAAAAATCATCAAAAATCAATGAAAATGCCTTTTATTTTCATATATATACTATTCTATTTGATTTTAGTGTAAAAAATTCATCTTTTATAACTTTATCACTTACACTCGCTCATTTACAATAAATTTATATTTCAATTTTTTATAATTCAATTTATCTTTCTTAAACTTATTGATTGTACTTCTACTTTTCATTTAAAAATTTCACACTCTTTCTCTCTTTGAGTTTTACACCGCTTCTCTTTTTATTATAGATATATTTTTATTTCTTTAATTTTTTATTACTTTTCTTTTAATATTTAAAATTTTGAATTTTAATTTAACTTTAACAAAATATATAAAATTATAGTTGTTGTCTTCTATTTCTTCAACAATTTTATTTTAGTCCCTTTTATTTTATTGTTTAATATTTTCAAAAATAACAAATTTTTAGAATTACATTTTTTTTTTTGTCTATTGGATGGTTTTATTAAAAAATATTTATGTTTGTTTGATAGCATTTATGTTTGTTGAAAAATCATTATTGCTGAGATATTAATGGTTAAATAACTGTTGACTTACTTATATAAAGTATTAATATATTTGTTAGTGTTGAAAATGAAAGTCATTAAACATTGCTAGAATATGAAGAAAAAAACAGAACAGTTATAATGTATGATTTTAACTTTTGTATTTTAAAAATTCATACAGAAAATAATTTGATCAAAATATATAAAAAATGTTTTGTCCATATTAATATTTCATTTTATAACCTCCAGGGAGTAATGGTGTGTTAGAAAAATGAGAGTGCAAATAAAAATATTATTATTTAAATTTAAATATGATAATTCCTTTTAAAAAAATGATATTTTCATTCAATCATTATGAACGTGCATGTGTTTCTTATTCATCTCCTAAAGAGATTATTTGTTTGAAGGAGAAATTAGAATAGTTTACTTTGACGTATAGATTGATAAACTAAAATATCAAATTAAGGTGGGTAAAATATACATGTTCATAAGTATGAAATTAGAATGATAATGTAACCATTTAACTTCATTACTGATATTAAGAGAAATGATCATAATGATATTTTAAATATACTTCCATTATGTTGTTAAAAACAAAAACAAAAAAGTCACTTGTGTTATAAAAAGGAAATTTCACTTCAATTTCATTAAAAAAAAATTACCAAATCTAAAAATAATCTAGTTAACTGAATAGAATTGGATACTATTGTATATTCAATTTTGGATTGAAAAGAGAGATGTTATTTTGTTCTTTTCTTTTATAAACAACTCTAAAGGCTAATTATAACCAATTCTAAATGTTAATTAATAGCACTCTTGTATCTATGTTGGATCCCCAATTTGATCTTATAATTCATCATATTATGTTAGTTGGAATGTTAGTTGTTCTTACCATTTATTGCCTTATTACATATTCTAATGTTTTCTTTCTATTTCTAGTTCTTTAATATTCTTATGGGTTCTTAGTATTTTTTCCTCATTTTCTTGTGTGGTTCAAGGCATTTATACTAACTTCAAACATCAATACTCTTTTATGATAACACATGGTCTCAGTTTGATTAACACCCAAACTCTTTTATGTTTGTTTGATAGCATTTATGTTTGTTGAAAAATCATTATTGCTGAGATATTAATGGTTAAATAACTGTTGACTTACTTATATAAAGTATTAATATATTTGTTAGTGTTGAAAATGAAAGTCATTGAACATTGCTAGAATATGAAGAAAAAAACAGAACAGTTATAATGTATGATTTTAATTTTTGTATTTTAAAAATTCATACAGAAAATAATTTGATCAAAATATATAAAAAATGTTTTGTCCATATTAATATTTCATTTTATAACCTCCAGGGAGTAATGTTGTGTTAGAAAAATGAGAGTGCAAATAAAAATATTATTATTTAAATTTAAATATGATAATTCCTTTTAAAAAAGGATATTTTCATTCAATCATTATGAACGTGCATGTGTTTCTTATTCATCTCCTAAAGAGATTATTTGTTTGAAGGAGAAATTAGAATAGTTTACTTTGACGTATAGATTGATAAACTAAAATATCAAATTAAGGTGGGTAAAATATACATGTTCATAAGTATGAAATTAGAATGATAATGTAACCATTTAACTTCATTACTGATATTAAGAGAAATGATCATAATGATATTTTAAATATACTTCCATCATGTTTTTAAAAACAAAAACAAAAAAATCACTCGTGTTATAAAAAGGAAATTTCACTTCAATTTCATTAAAAAAAAATTACCAAATCTAAAAATAATCTAGTTAACTGAATAGAATTGGATACTATTGTATATTCAATTTTGGATTGAAAAGAGAGATGTTATTTTGTTCTTTTCTTTTATAAACAACTCTAAAGGCTAATTATAACCAATTCTAAATGCTAATTAATAGCACTCTTGTATCTATGTTGGATCCCCAATTTGATCTTATAATTCATCATATTATGTTAGTTGGAATGTTAGTTGTTCTTACCATTTATTGCCTTATTACATATTCTAATGTTTTCTTTCTATTTCTAGTTCTTTAATTTTCTTATGGGTTCTTAGTATTTTTTCCTCATTTTCTTATGTGATTCAAGGCATTTATACTAACTTCAAACATCAATACTCTTTTATGATAACACATGGTCTCAGTTTGATTAACACCCAAACTCTTTTATGTTTGTTTGATAGCATTTATGTTTGTTGAAAAATCATTATTGTTGAGATATTAATGGTTAAATAACTGTTGACTTACTTATATAAAGTATTAATATATTTGTTAGTGTTGAAAATGAAAGTCATTAAACATTGCTAGAATATGAAGAAAAAAACAGAACAGTTATAATGTATGATTTTAATTTTTGTATTTTAAAAATTCATACAGTAAATAATTTGATCAAAATATATAAAAAATGTTTTGTCCATATTAATATTTCATTTTATAACCTCCAGGGAGTAATGTTGTGTTAGAAAAATGAGAGTGCAAATAAAAATATTATTATTTAAATTTAAATATGATAATTCCTTTTAAAAAATGATATTTTCATTCAATCATTATGAACGTGCATGTGTTTCTTATTCATCTCCTAAAGAGATTATTTGTTTGAAGGAGAAATTAGAATAGTTTGCTTTGACGTATAGATTGATAAACTAAAATATCAAATTAAGGTGGGTAAAATATACATGTTCATAAGTATGAAATTAGAATGATAATGTAACCATTTAACTTCATTACTGATATTAAGAGAAATGATCATAATGATATTTTAAATATACTTCCATCATGTTTTTAAAAACAAAAACAAAAAAATCACTCGTGTTATAAAAAGGAAATTTCACTTCAATTTCATTAAAAAAAAATTACCAAATCTAAAAATAATCTAGTTAACTGAATAGAATTGGATACTATTGTATATTCAATTTTGGATTGAAAAGAGAGATGTTATTTTGTTCTTTTCTTTTATAAACAACTCTAAAGGCTAATTATAACCAATTCTAAATGCTAATTAATAGCACTCTTGTATCTATGTTGGATCCCCAATTTGATCTTATAATTCATCATATTATGTTAGTTGGAATGTTAGTTGTTCTTACCATTTATTGCCTTATTACATATTCTAATGTTTTCTTTCTATTTCTAGTTCTTTAATTTTCTTATGGGTTCTTAGTATTTTTTCCTCATTTTCTTGTGTGATTCAAGGCATTTATACTAACTTCAAACATCAATACTCTTTTATGATAACACATGGTCTCAGTTTGATTAACACCCAAACTCTTTTATGTTTGTTTGATAGCATTTATGTTTGTTGAAAAATCATTATTGCTGAGATATTAATGGTTAAATAACTGTTGACTTACTTATAAAAGTATTAATATATTTGTTAGTGTTGAAAATGAAAGTCATTAAACATTGTTAGAATATGAAGAAAAAAATAGAACAGTTATAATCTATGATTTTAATTTTTGTATTTTAAAAATTCATACTGAAAATAATTGATCAAAATATATAAAAAATGTTTTGTCCATATTAATATTTTATTTTATAACCGCCAGGGAGTAATGGTGTGTTAGAAAAATGGGAGTGCAAATAAAAATATTATTATTTAAATTTAAATATGATAATTCCTTTTAAAAAAATGATATTTTCATTCAATCATTATGAACGTGCATGTGTTTCTTATTCATCTCCTAAAGAGATTATTTGTTTGAAGGAGAAATTAGAATAGTTTACTTTGACGTATAGATTGATAAACTAAAAAATCAAATTAAGGTGGGTAAAATATACATGTTCATAAGTATGAAATTAGAATGATAATGTAACCATTTAACTTCATTACTGATATTAAGAGAAATGATCATAATGATATTTTAAATATACTTCCGTCATGTTGTTAAAAACAAAAACAAAAAAATCACCCGTGTTATAAAAAGGAAACTTCACTTCAATTTCATTAAAAAAAAATTACCAAACCTAAAAATAATCTAGTTAAATGAATAGAATTGGATACTATTGTATATTCAATTTTGGATTGAAAAGAGAGATGTTATTTTGTTCTTTTCTTTTATAAACAACTCTAAAGGCTAATTATAACCAATTCTAAATGCTAATTAATAGCACTCTTGTATCTATGTTGCATCCCCAATTTGATCTTATAATTCATCATATTATGTTAGTTGGAATGTTAGTTGTTCTTCCCATTTATTGCCTTATTACATATTGTAATGTTTTCTTTCTATTTCTAGTTCTTTAATTTTCTTATGGGTTCTTAGTATTTTTTCCTCATTTTCTTGTTTGATTCAAGGCATTTATACTAACGTCAAACATCAATAATCTTTTATGATAACACATTGTAACAGTTTGATTAACACCCAATTTGTTTATGCAATAAATTTCTTGAAAGCACTCGTATTTATGAAACTCATTTGATAAAGATATAAATCTTTCTTAAATCTCCTAGTGAAGTATAATGCTTTATAAAAATGTTATTCAAACGGAAATTCTAAAAACTGAAACTATCCTAAAACATAATTATAAATGAAAATTTTTATTTAAAATCCTTCACAAATTTATTACTAAGACAAAGATGAAGGATAATATTATAAAATTATACATTATTTCTCTTATACAATATTAATTACAGTTTTTATATATATAAAAAGCTTAAAGCATCTTATAATTTGAAATGGAAGGAGTATTATATTATTAACTTTAAATCCATTAAATTTAATTAAATTCATTAACTTAGTAATAGATAAATATAATAGTAATAATTTATTTAACATTTTAAATTCTAGAATGTTATTGAAATTTAAGATTGTGACACTTTTATAATTAAGGTTTATTTAGAGTAGTATATATCACATGTATCGTGTCATTTAAAAAATCATCAAAAATCAATGAAAATGCCTTTTATTTTCATATATATATTATTCTATTTGATTTTAGTGTAAAAATTTCATCTTTTATAACTTTATCACTTACACTCGCTCATTTACAATAAATTTATATTTCAATTTTTTATAATTCAATTTATCTTTCTTAAACTTATTGTTTGTACTTCTACTTTTCATTTAAAAATTTCACACTCTTTCTCTCTTTGAGTTTTACACAGCTTCTCTTTTTATTATAGATATATTTTTATTTCTTTAATTTTTTATTACTTTTCTTTTAATATTTAAAATATAGAATTTTAATTTAACTTTAACAAAATATATAAAATTATAGTTGTTGCCTTCTATTTCTTCAACAATTTTATTTTAGTCCCTTTTATTTTATTGTTTAATTTTTTCAAAAATAACAAGTTTTGAGAATTACATTTTTTTTGTCTATTGGATGGTTTTATTAAAAAATATTTATGTTTGTTTGATAGCATTTATGTTTGTTGAAAAATCATTATTGCTGAGATATTAATGGTTAAATAACTGTTGACTTACTTATAAAAGTATTAATATATTTGTTAGTGTTGAAAATGAAAGTCATTAAACATTGTTAGAATATGAAGAAAAAAATAGAACAGTTATAATCTATGATTTTAATTTTTGTATTTTAAAAATTCATACTGAAAATAATTGATCAAAATATATAAAAAATGTTTTGTCCATATTAATATTTTATTTTATAACCGCCAGGGAGTAATGGTGTGTTAGAAAAATGGGAGTGCAAATAAAAATATTATTATTTAAATTTAAATATGATAATTCCTTTTAAAAAAATGATATTTTCATTCAATCATTATGAACGTGCATGTGTTTCTTATTCATCTCCTAAAGAGATTATTTGTTTGAAGGAGAAATTAGAATAGTTTACTTTGACGTATAGATTGATAAACTAAAAAATCAAATTAAGGTGGGTAAAATATACATGTTCATAAGTATGAAATTAGAATGATAATGTAACCATTTAACTTCATTACTGATATTAAGAGAAATGATCATAATGATATTTTAAATATACTTCCGTCATGTTGTTAAAAACAAAAACAAAAAAATCACCCGTGTTATAAAAAGGAAACTTCACTTCAATTTCATTAAAAAAAAATTACCAAACCTAAAAATAATCTAGTTAAATGAATAGAATTGGATACTATTGTATATTCAATTTTGGATTGAAAAGAGAGATGTTATTTTGTTCTTTTCTTTTATAAACAACTCTAAAGGCTAATTATAACCAATTCTAAATGCTAATTAATAGCACTCTTGTATCTATGTTGCATCCCCAATTTGATCTTATAATTCATCATATTATGTTAGTTGGAATGTTAGTTGTTCTTCCCATTTATTGCCTTATTACATATTGTAATGTTTTCTTTCTATTTCTAGTTCTTTAATTTTCTTATGGGTTCTTAGTATTTTTTCCTCATTTTCTTGTTTGATTCAAGGCATTTATACTAACGTCAAACATCAATAATCTTTTATGATAACACATTGTAACAGTTTGATTAACACCCAATTTGTTTATGCAATAAATTTCTTGAAAGCACTCGTATTTATGAAACTCATTTGATAAAGATATAAATCTTTCTTAAATCTCCTAGTGAAGTATAATGCTTTATAAAAATGTTATTCAAACGGAAATTCTAAAAACTGAAACTATCCTAAAACATAATTATAAATGAAAATTTTTATTTAAAATCCTTCACAAATTTATTACTAAGACAAAGATGAAGGATAATATTATAAAATTATACATTATTTCTCTTATACAATATTAATTACAGTTTTTATATATATAAAAAGCTTAAAGCATCTTATAATTTGAAATGGAAGGAGTATTATATTATTAACTTTAAATCCATTAAATTTAATTAAATTCATTAACTTAGTAATAGATAAATATAATAGTAATAATTTATTTAACATTTTAAATTCTAGAATGTTATTGAAATTTAAGATTGTGACACTTTTATAATTAAGGTTTATTTAGAGTAGTATATATCACATGTATCGTGTCATTTAAAAAATCATCAAAAATCAATGAAAATGCCTTTTATTTTCATATATATATTATTCTATTTGATTTTAGTGTAAAAATTTCATCTTTTATAACTTTATCACTTACACTCGCTCATTTACAATAAATTTATATTTCAATTTTTTATAATTCAATTTATCTTTCTTAAACTTATTGTTTGTACTTCTACTTTTCATTTAAAAATTTCACACTCTTTCTCTCTTTGAGTTTTACACAGCTTCTCTTTTTATTATAGATATATTTTTATTTCTTTAATTTTTTATTACTTTTCTTTTAATATTTAAAATATAGAATTTTAATTTAACTTTAACAAAATATATAAAATTATAGTTGTTGCCTTCTATTTCTTCAACAATTTTATTTTAGTCCCTTTTATTTTATTGTTTAATTTTTTCAAAAATAACAAGTTTTGAGAATTACATTTTTTTTGTCTATTGGATGGTTTTATTAAAAAATATTTATGTTTGTTTGATAGCATTTATGTTTGTTGAAAAATCATTATTGCTGAGATATTAATGGTTAAATAACTGTTGACTTACTTATAAAAGTATTAATATATTTGTTAGTGTTGAAAATGAAAGTCATTAAACATTGTTAGAATATGAAGAAAAAAATAGAACAATTATAATGTATGATTTTAATTTTTGTATTTTAAAAATTCATACTGAAAATAATTGATCAAAATATATAAAAAATGTTTTGTCCATATTAATATTTTATTTTATAACCGCCAGGGAGTAATGGTGTGTTAGAAAAATGGGAGTGCAAATAAAAATATTATTATTTAAATTTAAATATGATAATTACTTTTAAAAAAATGATATTTTCATTCAATCATTATGAACGTGCATGTGTTTCTTATTCATCTCCTAAAGAGATTATTTGTTTGAAGGAGAAATTAGAATAGTTTACTTTGACGTATAGATTGATAAACTAAAAAATCAAATTAAGGTGGGTAAAATATACATGTTCATAAGTATGAAATTAGAATGATAATGTAACCATTTAACTTCATTACTGATATTAAGAGAAATGATCATAATGATATTTTAAATATACTTCCGTCATGTTGTTAAAAACAAAAACAAAAAAATCACTCGTGTTATAAAAAGGAAACTTCACTTCAATTTCATTAAAAAAAATTACCAAACCTAAAAATAATCTAGTTAAATGAATAGAATTGGATACTATTGTATATTCAATTTTGGATTGAAAAGAGAGATGTTATTTTGTTCTTTTCTTTTATAAACAACTCTAAAGGCTAATTATAACCAATTCTAAATGCTAATTAATAGCACTCTTGTATCTATGTTGCATCCCCAATTTGATCTTATAATTCATCATATTATGTTAGTTGGAATGTTAGTTGTTCTTCCCATTTATTGCCTTATTACATATTGTAATGTTTTCTTTCTATTTCTAGTTCTTTAATTTTCTTATGGGTTCTTAGTATTTTTTCCTCATTTTCTTGTTTGATTCAAGGCATTTATACTAACGTCAAACATCAATAATCTTTTATGATAACACATGGTAACAGTTTGATTAACACCCAATTTGTTTATGCAATAAATTTCTTGAAAGCACTCGTATTTATGAAACTCATTTGATAAAGATATAAATCTTTCTTAAATCTCCTAGTGAAGTATAATGCTTTATAAAAATGTTATTCAAACGGAAATTCTAAAAACTGAAACTATCCTAAAACATAATTATAAATGAAAATTTTTATTTAAAATCCTTCACAAATTTATTACTAAGACAAAGATGAAGGATAATATTATAAAATTATACATTATTTCTCTTATACAATATTAATTACAGTTTTTACATATATAAAAAGCTTAAAGCATCTTATAATTTGAAATGGAAGGAGTATTATATTATTAACTTTAAATCCATTAAATTTAATTAAATTCATTAACTTAGTAATAGATAAATTATAATAGTAATAATTTATTTAACATTTTAAATTCTAGAATGTTATTGAAATTTAAGATTGTGACACTTTTATAATTAAGGTTTATTTAGAGTAGTATATATCACATGTATCGTGTCATTTAAAAAATCATCAAAAATCAATGAAAATGCCTTTTATTTTCATATATATATTATTCTATTTGATTTTAGTGTAAAAATTTCATCTTTTATAACTTTATCACTTACACTCGCTCATTTACAATAAATTTATATTTCAATTTTTTATAATTCAATTTATCTTTCTTAAACTTATTGTTTGTACTTCTACTTTTCATTTAAAAATTTCACACTCTTTCTCTCTTTGAGTTTTACACAGCTTCTCTTTTTATTATACATATATTTTTATTTCTTTAATTTTTTATTACTTTTCTTTTAATATTAAAATTTTGGAATTTTAATTTAACTTTAACAAAATATATAAAATTATAGTTGTTGTCTTCTATTTCTTCAACAATTTTATTTTAGTCCCTTTTATTTTATTGTTTAATTTTTTCAAAAATAACAACTTTTTAGAATTACATTTTTTTTTGTCTATTGGATGGTTTTATTAAAAAATATTTATGTTTGTTTGATAGCATTTATGTTTGTTGAAAAATCATTATTGCCGAGATATTAATGGTTAAATAACTGTTGACTTACTTATATAAAGTATTAATATATTTGTTAGTGTTGAAAATGAAAGTCATTAAACATTGTTAGAATATGAAGAAAAAAATAGAACAGTTATAATGTATGATTTTAATTTTTGTATTTTAAAAATTCATACAGAAAATAATTGATCAAAATATATAAAAAATGTTTTGTCCATATTAATATTTTATTTTATAACCGCCAGGGAGTAATGGTGTGTTAGAAAAATGGGAGTGCAAATAAAAATATTATTATTTAAATTTAAATATGATAATTCCTTTTAAAAAAATGATATTTTCATTCAATCATTATGAACGTGCATGTGTTTCTTATTCATCTCCTAAAGAGATTATTTGTTTGAAGGAGAAATTAGAATAGTTTACTTTGACGTATAGATTGATAAACTAAAAAATCAAATTAAGATGGGTAAAATATACATGTTCATAAGTATGAAATTAGAATGATAATGTAACCATTTAACTTCATTACTGATATTAAGAGAAATGATCATAATGATATTTTAAATATACTTCCGTCATGTTGTTAAAAAAAAAAAACAAAAAAATCACTGGTGTTATAAAAAGGAAATTTCACTTCAATTTCATTAAAAAAAAATTACCAAACCTAAAAATAATCTAGTTAAATGAATAGAATTGGATACTATTGTATATTCAATTTTGGATTGAAAAGAGAGATGTTATTTTGTTCTTTTCTTTTATAAACAACTCTAAAGGCTAATTATAACCAATTCTAAATGCTAATTAATAGCACTCTTGTATCTATGTTGCATCCCCAATTTGATCTTATAATTCATCATATTATGTTTGTTGGAATGTTAGTTGTTCTTCCCATTTATTGCCTTATTACATATTGTAATGTTTTCTTTCTATTTCTAGTTCTTTAATTTTCTTATGGGTTCTTAGTATTTTTTCCTCATTTTCTTGTTTGATTCAAGGCATTTATACTAACGTCAAACATCAATACTCTTTTATGATAACACATGGTAACAGTTTGATTAACACCCAATTTGTTTATGCAATAAATTTCTTGAAAGCACTCGTATTTATGAAACTCATTTGATAAAGATATAAATCTTTCTTAAATCTCCTAGTGAAGTATAATGCTTTATAAAAATGTTATTCAAACGAAAATTCTAAAAACTGAAACTATCCTAAAACATAATTAGAAATGAAAATTTTTATTTAAAATCCTTCACAAATTTATTACTAAGACAAAGATGAAGGATAATATTATAAAATTATACATTATTTCTCTTATACAATATTAATTACAGTTTTTACATATATTAAAAGCTTAAAGCATGTTATAATTTGAAATGGAAGGAGTATTATATTATTAACTTTCAATCCGTTAAATTTAATTAAATTCATTAACTTAGTAATAGATAAATATAATAGTAATAATTTATTTAACATTTTAAATTCTAGAATGTTATTCAAATTTAAGATTGTGACACTTTTATAATTAAGGTTTATTTAGAGTAGTATATATCACACGTATCGTGTCATTTAAAAGATCATCAAAAATCAATGAAAGTGCCTTTTATTTTCATATATATACTATTCTATTTGATTTTAGTGTAAAAATTTCATCTTTTATAACTTTATCACTTACACTCGCTCATTTACAATAAATTTATATTTCAATTTTTTATAATTCAATTTATCTTTCTTAAACTTATTGTTTGTACTTCTACTTTTCATTTAAAAATTTCACACTCTTTCTCTCTTTGAGTTTTACACAGCTTCTCTTTTTATTATAGATATATTTTTATTTCTTTAATTTTTTATTACTTTTCTTTTAATATTTAAAATTTTGAATTTTAATTTAACTTTAACAAAATATATAAAATTATAGTTGTTGTCTTCTATTTCTTCAACAATTTTATTTTAGTCCCTTTTATTTTATTGTTTAATTTTTTCAAAAATAACAAGTTTTTAGAATTACTTTTTTTTTGGTCTATTGGATGGTTTTATTAAAAAAATATTTATGTTTGTTTGATAGCATTTATGTTTGTTGAAAAATCATTATTGCTGAGATATTAATGGTTAAATAACTGTTGACTTACTTATATAAAGTATTAATATATTTGTTAGTGTTGAAAATGAAAGTCATTAAACATTGTTAGAATATGAAGAAAAAAACAGAACAGTTATAATGTATGATTTTAATTTTTGTATTTTAAAAATTCATACAGAAAATAATTTGATCAAAATATATAAAAAATGTTTTGTCCATATTAATATTTTATTTTATAACCGCCAGGGAGTAATGGTGTGTTAGAAAAATGGGAGTGCAAATAAAAATATTATTATTTAAATTTAAATATGATAATTCCTTTAAAAAAAATGATATTTTCATTCAATCATTATGAACGTGCATGTGTTTCTTATTCATCTCCTAAAGAGATTATTTGTTTGAAAGAGAAATTAGAATAGTTTACTTTGACGTATAGATTGATAAACTAAAATATCAAATTAAGGTGGGTAAAATATACATGTTCATAAGTATGAAATTAGAATGATAATGTAACCATTTAACTTCATTACTGATATTAAGAGAAATGATCATAATGATATTTTAAATATACTTCCCTCATGTTGTTAAAAATAAAAACAAAAAAAATCACTCGTGTTATAAAAAGGAAATTTCACTTCAATTTCATTAAAAAAAATTACCAAACCTAAAAATAATCTAGTTAACTGAATAGAATTGGATACTATTGTATATTCAATTTTGGATTGAAAAGAGAGATGTTATTTTGTTCTTTTCTTTTATAAACAACTCTAAAGGGTAATTATAACCAATTCTAAATGCTAATTAATAGCACTCTTGTATCTATGTTGGATCCCCAATTTGATCTTATAATTCATCATATTATGTTAGTTGTAATGTTAGTTGTTCTTCCCATTTATTGCCTTATTACATATTGTAATGTTTTCTTTCTATTTCTAGTTCTTTAATTTTCTTATGGGTTCTTAGTATTTTTTCCTCATTTTCTTGTTTGATTCAAGGCATTTATACTAACTTCAAAAATCAATACTCTTTTATGATAACACATGGTCTCAGTTTGATTAACACCCAATTTGTTTATGCAATAAATTTCTTGAAAGCACTCGTATTTATGAAACTCATTTAATAAAGATATAAATCTTTCTTAAATCTCCTAGTGAAGTATAATGCTTTATAAAAATGTTATTCAAACGGAAATTCTAAAAACTGAAACTATCCTAAAACATAATTATAAATGAAAATTTTTATTTAAAATCCTTCACAAATTTATTACTAAGACAGAGATGAGGGATAATATTATAAAATTATACATTATTTCTCTTATACAATATTAATTACAGTTTTTACATATATAAAAAGCTTAAAGCATCTTATAATTTGAAATGGAAGGAGTATTATATTATTAACTTTCAATCCGTTAAATTTAATTAAATTCATTAACTTAGTAATAGATAAATATAATAGTAATAATTTATTTAACATTTTAAATTCTAGAATGTTATTCAAATTTAAGATTGTGACACTTTTATAATTAAGGTTTATTTAGAGTAGTATATATCACATGTATCGTGTCACTTAAGAAATCATCAAAAATCAACGAAAATGCCTTTTATTTTCATATATATACTATTCTATTTGATTTTAGTGTAAAAATTTCATCTTTTATAACTTTATCACTTACACTCGCTCATTTACAATAAATTTATATTTCAATTTTTTATAATTCAATTTATCTTTGTTAAACTTATTGTTTGTACTTCTACTTTTCATTTAAAAATTTCACACTCTTTCTCTCTTTGAGTTTTACATAGCTTCTCTTTTTATTATAGATATACTTTTATTTCTTTATTTTTTTATTACTTTTCTTTTAATATTTAAAATTTAGAATTTTAATTTAACTTTAACAAAATATATAAAATTATAGTTGTTGCCTTCTATTTCTTCAACAATTTTATTTTAGTCGCTTTTATTTTATTGTTTAATTTTTTCAAAAATAACAAGTTTTTAGAATTACATTTTTTTTTGTCTATTGGATGGTTTTATTAAAAAATATTTATGTTTGTTTGATAGCATTTATGTTTGTTGAAAAATCATTATTGCTGAGATATTAATGGTTAAATAACTGTTGACTTACTTATATAAAGTATTAATATATTTGTTAGTGTTGAAAATGAAAGTCATTAAACATTGTTAGAATATGAAGAAAAAAACAGAACAGTTATAATGTATGATTTTAATTTTTGTATTTTAAAAATTCATACAGAAAATAATTTGATCAAAATATATAAAAAATGTTTTGTCCATATTAATATTTCATTTTATAACCGCCAGGGAGTAATGGTGTGTTAGAAAAATGGGAGTGCAAATAAAAATATTATTATTTAAATTTAAATATGATAATTCCTTTTAAAAAAATGATATTTTCATTCAATCATTATGAACGTGCATGTGTTTCTTATTCATCTCCTAAAGAGATTATTTGTTTGAAGGAGAAATTAGAATAGTTTACTTTGACGTATAGATTGATAAACTAAGATATCAAATTAAGGTGGGTAAAATATACATGTTCATAAGTAAGAAATTAGAATGATAATGTAACCATTTAACTTCATTGTTGATATTAAGAGAAATGATCATAATGAAATTTTAAATATACTTCCGTCATGTTGTTAAAAACAAAAACAAAAAAATCACTCGTGTTATAAAAAGGAAATTTCACTTCAATTTCATTAAAAAAAATATATTACCAAACCTAAAAATAATCTAGTTAATTGAATAGAATTGAATACTATTGTATATTCAATTTTGGATTGAAAAGAGAGATATTATTTTGTTCTTTTCTTTTATAAACAACTCTAAAGGCTAATTATAACCAATTATAAATGCTAATTAATAGCACTCTTGTATCTATGTTGGATCTCCAATTTGATCTTATAATTCATCATATTATGTTAGTTGGAATCTTAGTTGTTCTTACCATTTATTGCCTTATTACATATTGTAATGTTTTCTTTCTATTTCTAGTTCTTTAATTTTCTTTGGGTTCTTAGTATTTTTTCCTCATTTTCTTGTTTGATTCAAGGCATTTATACTAACTTCAAACATCAATACTCTTTTATGATAACACATGGTCTCAGTTTGATTAACACCCAATTTGTTTATGCAATAAATTTCTTGAAAGCACTCGTATTTATGAAACTCATTTAATAAAGATATAAATCTTTCTTAAATCTCCTAGTGAAGTATAATGCTTTATAAAAATGTTATTCAAACGAAAATTCTAAAAACTGAACTATCCTAAAACATAATTATAAATGAAAATTTTTATTTAAAATCCTTCACAAATTTATTACTAAGACAAAGATGAAGGATAATATTATAAAATTATACATTATTTCTCTTATACAATATTAATTACAGTTTTTACATATATTAAAAGCTTAAAGCATGTTATAATTTGAAATGGAAGGAGTATTATATTATTAACTTTCAATCCGTTAAATTTAATTAAATTCATTAACTTAGTAATAGATAAATATAATAGTAATAATTTATTTAACATTTTAAATTCTAGAATGTTATTCAAATTTAAGATTGTGACACTTTTATAATTAAGGTTTATTTAGAGTAGTATATATCACATGTATCGTGTCATTTAAAAGATCATCAAAAATCAATGAAAGTGCCTTTTATTTTCATATATATACTATTCTATTTGATTTTAGTGTAAAAATTTCATCTTTTATAACTTTATCACTTACACTCGCTCATTTACAATAAATTTATATTTCAATTTTTTATAATTCAATTTATCTTTCTTAAACTTATTGTTTGTACTTCTACTTTTCATTTAAAAATTTCACACTCTTTCTCTCTTTGAGTTTTACATAGCTTCTCTTTTTATTATAGATATATTTTTATTTCTTTAATTTTTTATTACTTTTCTTTTAATATTTAAAATTTTGAATTTTAATTTAACTTTAACAAAATATATAAAATTATAGTTGTTGTCTTCTATTTCTTCAACAATTTTATTTTAGTCCCTTTTATTTTATTGTTTAATTTTTTCAAAAATAACAAGTTTTTAGAATTACTTTTTTTTTGGTCTATTGGATGGTTTTATTAAAAAAATATTTATGTTTGTTTGATAGCATTTATGTTTGTTGAAAAATCATTATTGCTGAGATATTAATGGTTAAATAACTGTTGACTTACTTATATAAAGTATTAATATATTTGTTAGTGTTGAAAATGAAAGTCATTAAACATTGTTAGAATATGAAGAAAAAAACAGAACAGTTATAATGTATGATTTTAATTTTTGTATTTTAAAAATTCATACAGAAAATAATTTGATCAAAATATATAAAAAATGTTTTGTCCATATTAATATTTTATTTTATAACCGCCAGGGAGTAATGGTGTGTTAGAAAAATGGGAGTGCAAATAAAAATATTATTATTTAAATTTAAATATGATAATTCCTTTAAAAAAAATGATATTTTCATTCAATCATTATGAACGTGCATGTGTTTCTTATTCATCTCCTAAAGAGATTATTTGTTTGAAGGAGAAATTAGAATAGTTTACTTTGACGTATAGATTGATAAACTAAAATATCAAATTAAGGTGGGTAAAATATACATGTTCATAAGTATGAAATTAGAATGATAATGTAACCATTTAACTTCATTACTGATATTAAGAGAAATGATCATAATGATATTTTAAATATACTTCCCTCATGTTGTTAAAAATAAAAACAAAAAAAATCACTCGTGTTATAAAAAGGAAATTTCACTTCAATTTCATTAAAAAAAATTACCAAACCTAAAAATAATCTAGTTAACTGAATAGAATTGGATACTATTGTATATTCAATTTTGGATTGAAAAGAGAGATGTTATTTTGTTCTTTTCTTTTATAAACAACTCTAAAGGGTAATTATAACCAATTCTAAATGCTAATTAATAGCACTCTTGTATCTATGTTGGATCCCCAATTTGATCTTATAATTCATCATATTATGTTAGTTGTAATGTTAGTTGTTCTTCCCATTTATTGCCTTATTACATATTGTAATGTTTTCTTTCTATTTCTAGTTCTTTAATTTTCTTATGGGTTCTTAGTATTTTTTCCTCATTTTCTTGTTTGATTCAAGGCATTTATACTAACTTCAAAAATCAATACTCTTTTATGATAACACATGGTCTCAGTTTGATTAACACCCAATTTGTTTATGCAATAAATTTCTTGAAAGCACTCGTATTTATGAAACTCATTTAATAAAGATATAAATCTTTCTTAAATCTCCTAGTGAAGTATAATGCTTTATAAAAATGTTATTCAAACGGAAATTCTAAAAACTGAAACTATCCTAAAACATAATTATAAATGAAAATTTTTATTTAAAATCCTTCACAAATTTATTACTAAGACAGAGATGAGGGATAATATTATAAAATTATACATTATTTCTCTTATACAATATTAATTACAGTTTTTACATATATAAAAAGCTTAAAGCATCTTATAATTTGAAATGGAAGGAGTATTATATTATTAACTTTCAATCCGTTAAATTTAATTAAATTCATTAACTTAGTAATAGATAAATATAATAGTAATAATTTATTTAACATTTTAAATTCTAGAATGTTATTGAAATTTAAGATTGTGACACTTTTATAATTAAGGTTTATTTAGAGTAGTATATATCACATGTATCGTGTCACTTAAGAAATCATCAAAAATCAACGAAAATGCCTTTTATTTTCATATATATACTATTCTATTTGATTTTAGTGTAAAAATTTCATCTTTTATAACTTTATCACTTACACTCGCTCATTTACAATAAATTTATATTTCAATTTTTTATAATTCAATTTATCTTTGTTAAACTTATTGTTTGTACTTCTACTTTTCATTTAAAAATTTCACACTCTTTCTCTCTTTGAGTTTTACATAGCTTCTCTTTTTATTATAGATATACTTTTATTTCTTTATTTTTTTATTACTTTTCTTTTAATATTTAAAATTTAGAATTTTAATTTAACTTTAACAAAATATATAAAATTATAGTTGTTGCCTTCTATTTCTTCAACAATTTTATTTTAGTCGCTTTTATTTTATTGTTTAATTTTTTCAAAAATAACAAGTTTTTAGAATTACATTTTTTTTTGTCTATTGGATGGTTTTATTAAAAAATATTTATGTTTGTTTGATAGCATTTATGTTTGTTGAAAAATCATTATTGCTGAGATATTAATGGTTAAATAACTGTTGACTTACTTATATAAAGTATTAATATATTTGTTAGTGTTGAAAATGAAAGTCATTAAACATTGTTAGAATATGAAGAAAAAAACAGAACAGTTATAATGTATGATTTTAATTTTTGTATTTTAAAAATTCATACAGAAAATAATTTGATCAAAATATATAAAAAATGTTTTGTCCATATTAATATTTCATTTTATAACCGCCAGGGAGTAATGGTGTGTTAGAAAAATGGGAGTGCAAATAAAAATATTATTATTTAAATTTAAATATGATAATTCCTTTTAAAAAAATGATATTTTCATTCAATCATTATGAACGTGCATGTGTTTCTTATTCATCTCCTAAAGAGATTATTTGTTTGAAGGAGAAATTAGAATAGTTTACTTTGACGTATAGATTGATAAACTAAGATATCAAATTAAGGTGGGTAAAATATACATGTTCATAAGTAAGAAATTAGAATGATAATGTAACCATTTAACTTCATTGTTGATATTAAGAGAAATGATCATAATGAAATTTTAAATATACTTCCGTCATGTTGTTAAAAACAAAAACAAAAAAATCACTCGTGTTATAAAAAGGAAATTTCACTTCAATTTCATTAAAAAAAATATATTACCAAACCTAAAAATAATCTAGTTAATTGAATAGAATTGAATACTATTGTATATTCAATTTTGGATTGAAAAGAGAGATATTATTTTGTTCTTTTCTTTTATAAACAACTCTAAAGGCTAATTATAACCAATTATAAATGCTAATTAATAGCACTCTTGTATCTATGTTGGATCTCCAATTTGATCTTATAATTCATCATATTATGTTAGTTGGAATCTTAGTTGTTCTTACCATTTATTGCCTTATTACATATTGTAATGTTTTCTTTCTATTTCTAGTTCTTTAATTTTCTTTGGGTTCTTAGTATTTTTTCCTCATTTTCTTGTTTGATTCAAGGCATTTATACTAACTTCAAACATCAATACTCTTTTATGATAACACATGGTCTCAGTTTGATTAACACCCAATTTGTTTATGCAATAAATTTCTTGAAAGCACTCGTATTTATGAAACTCATTTAATAAAGATATAAATCTTTCTTAAATCTCCTAGTGAAGTATAATGCTTTATAAAAATGTTATTCAAACGAAAATTCTAAAAACTGAACTATCCTAAAACATAATTATAAATGAAAATTTTTATTTAAAATCCTTCACAAATTTATTACTAAGACAAAGATGAAGGATAATATTATAAAATTATACATTATTTCTCTTATACAATATTAATTACAGTTTTTACATATATTAAAAGCTTAAAGCATGTTATAATTTGAAATGGAAGGAGTATTATATTATTAACTTTCAATCCGTTAAATTTAATTAAATTCATTAACTTAGTAATAGATAAATATAATAGTAATAATTTATTTAACATTTTAAATTCTAGAATGTTATTCAAATTTAAGATTGTGACACTTTTATAATTAAGGTTTATTTAGAGTAGTATATATCACATGTATCGTGTCATTTAAAAGATCATCAAAAATCAATGAAAGTGCCTTTTATTTTCATATATATACTATTCTATTTGATTTTAGTGTAAAAATTTCATCTTTTATAACTTTATCACTTACACTCGCTCATTTACAATAAATTTATATTTCAATTTTTTATAATTCAATTTATCTTTCTTAAACTTATTGTTTGTACTTCTACTTTTCATTTAAAAATTTCACACTCTTTCTCTCTTTGAGTTTTACATAGCTTCTCTTTTTATTATAGATATATTTTTATTTCTTTAATTTTTTATTACTTTTCTTTTAATATTTAAAATTTTGAATTTTAATTTAACTTTAACAAAATATATAAAATTATAGTTGTTGTCTTCTATTTCTTCAACAATTTTATTTTAGTCCCTTTTATTTTATTGTTTAATTTTTTCAAAAATAACAAGTTTTTAGAATTACTTTTTTTTTGGTCTATTGGATGGTTTTATTAAAAAAATATTTATGTTTGTTTGATAGCATTTATGTTTGTTGAAAAATCATTATTGCTGAGATATTAATGGTTAAATAACTGTTGACTTACTTATATAAAGTATTAATATATTTGTTAGTGTTGAAAATGAAAGTCATTAAACATTGTTAGAATATGAAGAAAAAAACAGAACAGTTATAATGTATGATTTTAATTTTTGTATTTTAAAAATTCATACAGAAAATAATTTGATCAAAATATATAAAAAATGTTTTGTCCATATTAATATTTTATTTTATAACCGCCAGGGAGTAATGGTGTGTTAGAAAAATGGGAGTGCAAATAAAAATATTATTATTTAAATTTAAATATGATAATTCCTTTTAAAAAAATGATATTTTCATTCAATCATTATGAACGTGCATGTGTTTCTTATTCATCTCCTAAAGAGATTATTTGTTTGAAGGAGAAATTAGAATAGTTTACTTTGACGTATAGATTGATAAACTAAAAAATCAAATTAAGATGGGTAAAATATACATGTTCATAAGTATGAAATTAGAATGATAATGTAACCATTTAACTTCATTACTGATATTAAGAGAAATGATCATAATGATATTTTAAATATACTTCCGTCATGTTGTTAAAAAAAAAAAACAAAAAAATCACTGGTGTTATAAAAAGGAAATTTCACTTCAATTTCATTAAAAAAAAATTACCAAACCTAAAAATAATCTAGTTAAATGAATAGAATTGGATACTATTGTATATTCAATTTTGGATTGAAAAGAGAGATGTTATTTTGTTCTTTTCTTTTATAAACAACTCTAAAGGCTAATTATAACCAATTCTAAATGCTAATTAATAGCACTCTTGTATCTATGTTGCATCCCCAATTTGATCTTATAATTCATCATATTATGTTTGTTGGAATGTTAGTTGTTCTTACCATTTATTGCCTTATTACATATTGTAATGTTTTCTTTCTATTTCTAGTTCTTTAATTTTCTTATGGGTTCTTAGTATTTTTTCCTCATTTTCTTGTTTGATTCAAGGCATTTATACTAACGTCAAACATCAATACTCTTTTATGATAACACATGGTAACAGTTTGATTAACACCCAATTTGTTTATGCAATAAATTTCTTGAAAGCACTCGTATTTATGAAACTCATTTGATAAAGATATAAATCTTTCTTAAATCTCCTAGTGAAGTATAATGCTTTATAAAAATGTTATTCAAACGAAAATTCTAAAAACTGAAACTATCCTAAAACATAATTATAAATGAAAATTTTTATTTAAAATCCTTCACAAATTTATTACTAAGACAAAGATGAAGGATAATATTATAAAATTATACATTATTTCTCTTATACAATATTAATTACAGTTTTTACATATATTAAAAGCTTAAAGCATGTTATAATTTGAAATGGAAGGAGTATTATATTATTAACTTTCAATCCGTTAAATTTAATTAAATTCATTAACTTAGTAATAGATAAATATAATAGTAATAATTTATTTAACATTTTAAATTCTAGAATGTTATTCAAATTTAAGATTGTAACACTTTTATAATTAAGGTTTATTTAGAGTAGTATATATCACATGTATCGTGTCATTTAAAAGATCATCAAAAATCAATGAAAGTGCCTTTTATTTTCATATATATACTATTCTATTTGATTTTAGTGTAAAAATTTCATCTTTTATAACTTTATCACTTACACTCGCTCATTTACAATAAATTTATATTTCAATT
This sequence comes from Vicia faba, assembly GCA_948472305.1. NCBI lineage: Eukaryota > Viridiplantae > Streptophyta > Magnoliopsida > Fabales > Fabaceae > Vicia > Vicia faba. The sequence continues at coordinate 363,053,564 of OX451738.1, forward strand.
TTTTATAATTCAATTTATCTTTCTTAAACTTATTGTTTGTACTTCTACTTTTCATTTAAAAATTTCACACTCTTTCTCTCTTTGAGTTTTACACAGCTTCTCTTTTTATTATAGATATATTTTTATTTCTTTAATTTTTTATTACTTTTCTTTTAATATTTAAAATTTTGAATTTTAATTTAACTTTAACAAAATATATAAAATTATAGTTGTTGTCTTCTATTTCTTCAACAATTTTATTTTAGTCCCTTTTATTTTATTGTTTAATTTTTTCAAAAATAACAAGTTTTTAGAATTACTTTTTTTTTGGTCTATTGGATGGTTTTATTAAAAAAATATTTATGTTTGTTTGATAGCATTTATGTTTGTTGAAAAATCATTATTGCTGAGATATTAATGGTTAAATAACTGTTGACTTACTTATATAAAGTATTAATATATTTGTTAGTGTTGAAAATGAAAGTCATTAAACATTGTTAGAATATGAAGAAAAAAACAGAACAGTTATAATGTATGATTTTAATTTTTGTATTTTAAAAATTCATACAGAAAATAATTTGATCAAAATATATAAAAAATGTTTTGTCCATATTAATATTTTATTTTATAACCGCCAGGGAGTAATGGTGTGTTAGAAAAATGGGAGTGCAAATAAAAATATTATTATTTAAATTTAAATATGATAATTCCTTTAAAAAAAATGATATTTTCATTCAATCATTATGAACGTGCATGTGTTTCTTATTCATCTCCTAAAGAGATTATTTGTTTGAAGGAGAAATTAGAATAGTTTACTTTGACGTATAGATTGATAAACTAAAATATCAAATTAAGGTGGGTAAAATATACATGTTCATAAGTATGAAATTAGAATGATAATGTAACCATTTAACTTCATTACTGATATTAAGAGAAATGATCATAATGATATTTTAAATATACTTCCCTCATGTTGTTAAAAATAAAAACAAAAAAAATCACTCGTGTTATAAAAAGGAAATTTCACTTCAATTTCATTAAAAAAAATTACCAAACCTAAAAATAATCTAGTTAACTGAATAGAATTGGATACTATTGTATATTCAATTTTGGATTGAAAAGAGAGATGTTATTTTGTTCTTTTCTTTTATAAACAACTCTAAAGGGTAATTATAACCAATTCTAAATGCTAATTAATAGCACTCTTGTATCTATGTTGGATCCCCAATTTGATCTTATAATTCATCATATTATGTTAGTTGTAATGTTAGTTGTTCTTCCCATTTATTGCCTTATTACATATTGTAATGTTTTCTTTCTATTTCTAGTTCTTTAATTTTCTTATGGGTTCTTAGTATTTTTTCCTCATTTTCTTGTTTGATTCAAGGCATTTATACTAACTTCAAACATCAATACTCTTTTATGATAACACATGGTCTCAGTTTGATTAACACCCAATTTGTTTATGCAATAAATTTCTTGAAAGCACTCGTATTTATGAAACTCATTTAATAAAGATATAAATCTTTCTTAAATCTCCTAGTGAAGTATAATGCTTTATAAAAATGTTATTCAAACGGAAATTCTAAAAACTGAAACTATCCTAAAACATAATTATAAATGAAAATTTTTATTTAAAATCCTTCACAAATTTATTACTAAGACAGAGATGAGGGATAATATTATAAAATTATACATTATTTCTCTTATACAATATTAATTACAGTTTTTACATATATAAAAAGCTTAAAGCATCTTATAATTTGAAATGGAAGGAGTATTATATTATTAACTTTCAATCCGTTAAATTTAATTAAATTCATTAACTTAGTAATAGATAAATATAATAGTAATAATTTATTTAACATTTTAAATTCTAGAATGTTATTCAAATTTAAGATTGTGACACTTTTATAATTAAGGTTTATTTAGAGTAGTATATATCACATGTATCGTGTCACTTAAGAAATCATCAAAAATCAACGAAAATGCCTTTTATTTTCATATATATACTATTCTATTTGATTTTAGTGTAAAAATTTCATCTTTTATAACTTTATCACTTACACTCGCTCATTTACAATAAATTTATATTTCAATTTTTTATAATTCAATTTATCTTTGTTAAACTTATTGTTTGTACTTCTACTTTTCATTTAAAAATTTCACACTCTTTCTCTCTTTGAGTTTTACATAGCTTCTCTTTTTATTATAGATATACTTTTATTTCTTTATTTTTTTATTACTTTTCTTTTAATATTTAAAATTTAGAATTTTAATTTAACTTTAACAAAATATATAAAATTATAGTTGTTGCCTTCTATTTCTTCAACAATTTTATTTTAGTCGCTTTTATTTTATTGTTTAATTTTTTCAAAAATAACAAGTTTTTAGAATTACATTTTTTTTTGTCTATTGGATGGTTTTATTAAAAAATATTTATGTTTGTTTGATAGCATTTATGTTTGTTGAAAAATCATTATTGCTGAGATATTAATGGTTAAATAACTGTTGACTTACTTATATAAAGTATTAATATATTTGTTAGTGTTGAAAATGAAAGTCATTAAACATTGTTAGAATATGAAGAAAAAAACAGAACAGTTATAATGTATGATTTTAATTTTTGTATTTTAAAAATTCATACAGAAAATAATTTGATCAAAATATATAAAAAATGTTTTGTCCATATTAATATTTCATTTTATAACCGCCAGGGAGTAATGGTGTGTTAGAAAAATGGGAGTGCAAATAAAAATATTATTATTTAAATTTAAATATGATAATTCCTTTTAAAAAAATGATATTTTCATTCAATCATTATGAACGTGCATGTGTTTCTTATTCATCTCCTAAAGAGATTATTTGTTTGAAGGAGAAATTAGAATAGTTTACTTTGACGTATAGATTGATAAACTAAGATATCAAATTAAGGTGGGTAAAATATACATGTTCATAAGTAAGAAATTAGAATGATAATGTAACCATTTAACTTCATTGTTGATATTAAGAGAATTGATCATAATGAAATTTTAAATATACTTCCGTCATGTTGTTAAAAACAAAAACAAAAAAATCACTCGTGTTATAAAAAGGAAATTTCACTTCAATTTCATTAAAAAAAAATATATTACCAAACCTAAAAATAATCTAGTTAATTGAATAGAATTGAATACTATTGTATATTCAATTTTGGATTGAAAAGAGAGATATTATTTTGTTCTTTTCTTTTATAAACAACTCTAAAGGCTAATTATAACCAATTATAAATGCTAATTAATAGCACTCTTGTATCTATGTTGGATCTCCAATTTGATCTTATAATTCATCATATTATGTTAGTTGGAATCTTAGTTGTTCTTACCATTTATTGCCTTATTACATATTGTAATGTTTTCTTTCTATTTCTAGTTCTTTAATTTTCTTTGGGTTCTTAGTATTTTTTCCTCATTTTCTTGTTTGATTCAAGGCATTTATACTAACTTCAAACATCAATACTCTTTTATGATAACACATGGTCTCAGTTTGATTAACACCCAATTTGTTTATGCAATAAATTTCTTGAAAGCACTCGTATTTATGAAACTCATTTAACAAAGATATAAATCTTTCTTAAATCTCCTAGTGAAGTATAATGCTTTATAAAAATGTTATTCAAACGAAAATTCTAAAAACTGAACTATCCTAAAACATAATTATAAATGAAAATTTTTATTTAAAATCCTTCACAAATTTATTACTAAGACAAAGATGAAGGATAATATTATAAAATTATACATTATTTCTCTTATACAATATTAATTACAGTTTTTACATATATTAAAAGCTTAAAGCATGTTATAATTTGAAATGGAAGGAGTATTATATTATTAACTTTCAATCCGTTAAATTTAATTAAATTCATTAACTTAGTAATAGATAAATATAATAGTAATAATTTATTTAACATTTTAAATTCTAGAATGTTATTCAAATTTAAGATTGTGACACTTTTATAATTAAGGTTTATTTAGAGTAGTATATATCACATGTATCGTGTCATTTAAAAGATCATCAAAAATCAATGAAAGTGCCTTTTATTTTCATATATATACTATTCTATTTGATTTTAGTGTAAAAATTTCATCTTTTATAACTTTATCACTTACACTCGCTCATTTACAATAAATTTATATTTCAATTTTTTATAATTCAATTTATCTTTCTTAAACTTATTGTTTGTACTTCTACTTTTCATTTAAAAATTTCACACTCTTTCTCTCTTTGAGTTTTACATAGCTTCTCTTTTTATTATAGATATATTTTTATTTCTTTAATTTTTTATTACTTTTCTTTTAATATTTAAAATTTTGAATTTTAATTTAACTTTAACAAAATATATAAAATTATAGTTGTTGTCTTCTATTTCTTCAACAATTTTATTTTAGTCCCTTTTATTTTATTGTTTAATTTTTTCAAAAATAACAAGTTTTTAGAATTACTTTTTTTTTGGTCTATTGGATGGTTTTATTAAAAAAATATTTATGTTTGTTTGATAGCATTTATGTTTGTTGAAAAATCATTATTGCTGAGATATTAATGGTTAAATAACTGTTGACTTACTTATATAAAGTATTAATATATTTGTTAGTGTTGAAAATGAAAGTCATTAAACATTGTTAGAATATGAAGAAAAAAACAGAACAGTTATAATGTATGATTTTAATTTTTGTATTTTAAAAATTCATACAGAAAATAATTTGATCAAAATATATAAAAAATGTTTTGTCCATATTAATATTTTATTTTATAACCGCCAGGGAGTAATGGTGTGTTAGAAAAATGGGAGTGCAAATAAAAATATTATTATTTAAATTTAAATATGATAATTCCTTTTAAAAAAATGATATTTTCATTCAATCATTATGAACGTGCATGTGTTTCTTATTCATCTCCTAAAGAGATTATTTGTTTGAAGGAGAAATTAGAATAGTTTACTTTGACGTATAGATTGATAAACTAAAAAATCAAATTAAGATGGGTAAAATATACATGTTCATAAGTATGAAATTAGAATGATAATGTAACCATTTAACTTCATTACTGATATTAAGAGAAATGATCATAATGATATTTTAAATATACTTCCGTCATGTTGTTAAAAAAAAAAAACAAAAAAATCACTGGTGTTATAAAAAGGAAATTTCACTTCAATTTCATTAAAAAAAAATTACCAAACCTAAAAATAATCTAGTTAAATGAATAGAATTGGATACTATTGTATATTCAATTTTGGATTGAAAAGAGAGATGTTATTTTGTTCTTTTCTTTTATAAACAACTCTAAAGGCTAATTATAACCAATTCTAAATGCTAATTAATAGCACTCTTGTATCTATGTTGCATCCCCAATTTGATCTTATAATTCATCATATTATGTTTGTTGGAATGTTAGTTGTTCTTACCATTTATTGCCTTATTACATATTGTAATGTTTTCTTTCTATTTCTAGTTCTTTAATTTTCTTATGGGTTCTTAGTATTTTTTCCTCATTTTCTTGTTTGATTCAAGGCATTTATACTAACGTCAAACATCAATACTCTTTTATGATAACACATGGTAACAGTTTGATTAACACCCAATTTGTTTATGCAATAAATTTCTTGAAAGCACTCGTATTTATGAAACTCATTTGATAAAGATATAAATCTTTCTTAAATCTCCTAGTGAAGTATAATGCTTTATAAAAATGTTATTCAAACGAAAATTCTAAAAACTGAAACTATCCTAAAACATAATTATAAATGAAAATTTTTATTTAAAATCCTTCACAAATTTATTACTAAGACAGAGATGAGGGATAATATTATAAAATTATACATTATTTCTCTTATACAATATTAATTACAGTTTTTACATATATAAAAAGCTTAAAGCATCTTATAATTTGAAATGGAAGGAGTATTATATTATTAACTTTCAATCCGTTAAATTTAATTAAATTCATTAACTTAGTAATAGATAAATATAATAGTAATAATTTATTTAACATTTTAAATTCTAGAATGTTATTCAAATTTAAGATTGTGACACTTTTATAATTAAGGTTTATTTAGAGTAGTATATATCACATGTATCGTGTCACTTAAGAAATCATCAAAAATCAACGAAAATGCCTTTTATTTTCATATATATACTATTCTATTTGATTTTAGTGTAAAAATTTCATCTTTTATAACTTTATCACTTACACTCGCTCATTTACAATAAATTTATATTTCAATTTTTTATAATTCAATTTATCTTTGTTAAACTTATTGTTTGTACTTCTACTTTTCATTTAAAAATTTCACACTCTTTCTCTCTTTGAGTTTTACATAGCTTCTCTTTTTATTATAGATATACTTTTATTTCTTTATTTTTTTATTACTTTTCTTTTAATATTTAAAATTTAGAATTTTAATTTAACTTTAACAAAATATATAAAATTATAGTTGTTGCCTTCTATTTCTTCAACAATTTTATTTTAGTCGCTTTTATTTTATTGTTTAATTTTTTCAAAAATAACAAGTTTTTAGAATTACATTTTTTTTTGTCTATTGGATGGTTTTATTAAAAAATATTTATGTTTGTTTGATAGCATTTATGTTTGTTGAAAAATCATTATTGCTGAGATATTAATGGTTAAATAACTGTTGACTTACTTATATAAAGTATTAATATATTTGTTAGTGTTGAAAATGAAAGTCATTAAACATTGTTAGAATATGAAGAAAAAAACAGAACAGTTATAATGTATGATTTTAATTTTTGTATTTTAAAAATTCATACAGAAAATAATTTGATCAAAATATATAAAAAATGTTTTGTCCATATTAATATTTCATTTTATAACCGCCAGGGAGTAATGGTGTGTTAGAAAAATGGGAGTGCAAATAAAAATATTATTATTTAAATTTAAATATGATAATTCCTTTAAAAAAAATGATATTTTCATTCAATCATTATGAACGTGCATGTGTTTCTTATTCATCTCCTAAAGAGATTATTTGTTTGAAGGAGAAATTAGAATAGTTTACTTTGACGTATAGATTGATAAACTAAAATATCAAATTAAGGTGGGTAAAATATACATGTTCATAAGTATGAAATTAGAATGATAATGTAACCATTTAACTTCATTACTGATATTAAGAGAAATGATCATAATGATATTTTAAATATACTTCCCTCATGTTGTTAAAAATAAAAACAAAAAAAATCACTCGTGTTATAAAAAGGAAATTTCACTTCAATTTCATTAAAAAAAATTACCAAACCTAAAAATAATCTAGTTAACTGAATAGAATTGGATACTATTGTATATTCAATTTTGGATTGAAAAGAGAGATGTTATTTTGTTCTTTTCTTTTATAAACAACTCTAAAGGGTAATTATAACCAATTCTAAATGCTAATTAATAGCACTCTTGTATCTATGTTGGATCCCCAATTTGATCTTATAATTCATCATATTATGTTAGTTGTAATGTTAGTTGTTCTTCCCATTTATTGCCTTATTACATATTGTAATGTTTTCTTTCTATTTCTAGTTCTTTAATTTTCTTATGGGTTCTTAGTATTTTTTCCTCATTTTCTTGTTTGATTCAAGGCATTTATACTAACTTCAAACATCAATACTCTTTTATGATAACACATGGTCTCAGTTTGATTAACACCCAATTTGTTTATGCAATAAATTTCTTGAAAGCACTCGTATTTATGAAACTCATTTAATAAAGATATAAATCTTTCTTAAATCTCCTAGTGAAGTATAATGCTTTATAAAAATGTTATTCAAACGGAAATTCTAAAAACTGAAACTATCCTAAAACATAATTATAAATGAAAATTTTTATTTAAAATCCTTCACAAATTTATTACTAAGACAGAGATGAGGGATAATATTATAAAATTATACATTATTTCTCTTATACAATATTAATTACAGTTTTTACATATATAAAAAGCTTAAAGCATCTTATAATTTGAAATGGAAGGAGTATTATATTATTAACTTTCAATCCGTTAAATTTAATTAAATTCATTAACTTAGTAATAGATAAATATAATAGTAATAATTTATTTAACATTTTAAATTCTAGAATGTTATTCAAATTTAAGATTGTGACACTTTTATAATTAAGGTTTATTTAGAGTAGTATATATCACATGTATCGTGTCACTTAAGAAATCATCAAAAATCAACGAAAATGCCTTTTATTTTCATATATATACTATTCTATTTGATTTTAGTGTAAAAATTTCATCTTTTATAACTTTATCACTTACACTCGCTCATTTACAATAAATTTATATTTCAATTTTTTATAATTCAATTTATCTTTGTTAAACTTATTGTTTGTACTTCTACTTTTCATTTAAAAATTTCACACTCTTTCTCTCTTTGAGTTTTACATAGCTTCTCTTTTTATTATAGATATACTTTTATTTCTTTATTTTTTTATTACTTTTCTTTTAATATTTAAAATTTAGAATTTTAATTTAACTTTAACAAAATATATAAAATTATAGTTGTTGCCTTCTATTTCTTCAACAATTTTATTTTAGTCGCTTTTATTTTATTGTTTAATTTTTTCAAAAATAACAAGTTTTTAGAATTACATTTTTTTTTGTCTATTGGATGGTTTTATTAAAAAATATTTATGTTTGTTTGATAGCATTTATGTTTGTTGAAAAATCATTATTGCTGAGATATTAATGGTTAAATAACTGTTGACTTACTTATATAAAGTATTAATATATTTGTTAGTGTTGAAAATGAAAGTCATTAAACATTGTTAGAATATGAAGAAAAAAACAGAACAGTTATAATGTATGATTTTAATTTTTGTATTTTAAAAATTCATACAGAAAATAATTTGATCAAAATATATAAAAAATGTTTTGTCCATATTAATATTTCATTTTATAACCGCCAGGGAGTAATGGTGTGTTAGAAAAATGGGAGTGCAAATAAAAATATTATTATTTAAATTTAAATATGATAATTCCTTTAAAAAAAATGATATTTTCATTCAATCATTATGAACGTGCATGTGTTTCTTATTCATCTCCTAAAGAGATTATTTGTTTGAAGGAGAAATTAGAATAGTTTACTTTGACGTATAGATTGATAAACTAAAATATCAAATTAAGGTGGGTAAAATATACATGTTCATAAGTATGAAATTAGAATGATAATGTAACCATTTAACTTCATTACTGATATTAAGAGAAATGATCATAATGATATTTTAAATATACTTCCCTCATGTTGTTAAAAATAAAAACAAAAAAAATCACTCGTGTTATAAAAAGGAAATTTCACTTCAATTTCATTAAAAAAAATTACCAAACCTAAAAATAATCTAGTTAACTGAATAGAATTGGATACTATTGTATATTCAATTTTGGATTGAAAAGAGAGATGTTATTTTGTTCTTTTCTTTTATAAACAACTCTAAAGGGTAATTATAACCAATTCTAAATGCTAATTAATAGCACTCTTGTATCTATGTTGGATCCCCAATTTGATCTTATAATTCATCATATTATGTTAGTTGTAATGTTAGTTGTTCTTCCCATTTATTGCCTTATTACATATTGTAATGTTTTCTTTCTATTTCTAGTTCTTTAATTTTCTTATGGGTTCTTAGTATTTTTTCCTCATTTTCTTGTTTGATTCAAGGCATTTATACTAACTTCAAACATCAATACTCTTTTATGATAACACATGGTCTCAGTTTGATTAACACCCAATTTGTTTATGCAATAAATTTCTTGAAAGCACTCGTATTTATGAAACTCATTTAATAAAGATATAAATCTTTCTTAAATCTCCTAGTGAAGTATAATGCTTTATAAAAATGTTATTCAAACGGAAATTCTAAAAACTGAAACTATCCTAAAACATAATTATAAATGAAAATTTTTATTTAAAATCCTTCACAAATTTATTACTAAGACAGAGATGAGGGATAATATTATAAAATTATACATTATTTCTCTTATACAATATTAATTACAGTTTTTACATATATAAAAAGCTTAAAGCATCTTATAATTTGAAATGGAAGGAGTATTATATTATTAACTTTCAATCCGTTAAATTTAATTAAATTCATTAACTTAGTAATAGATAAATATAATAGTAATAATTTATTTAACATTTTAAATTCTAGAATGTTATTCAAATTTAAGATTGTGACACTTTTATAATTAAGGTTTATTTAGAGTAGTATATATCACATGTATCGTGTCACTTAAGAAATCATCAAAAATCAACGAAAATGCCTTTTATTTTCATATATATACTATTCTATTTGATTTTAGTGTAAAAATTTCATCTTTTATAACTTTATCACTTACACTCGCTCATTTACAATAAATTTATATTTCAATTTTTTATAATTCAATTTATCTTTGTTAAACTTATTGTTTGTACTTCTACTTTTCATTTAAAAATTTCACACTCTTTCTCTCTTTGAGTTTTACATAGCTTCTCTTTTTATTATAGATATACTTTTATTTCTTTATTTTTTTATTACTTTTCTTTTAATATTTAAAATTTAGAATTTTAATTTAACTTTAACAAAATATATAAAATTATAGTTGTTGCCTTCTATTTCTTCAACAATTTTATTTTAGTCGCTTTTATTTTATTGTTTAATTTTTTCAAAAATAACAAGTTTTTAGAATTACATTTTTTTTTGTCTATTGGATGGTTTTATTAAAAAATATTTATGTTTGTTTGATAGCATTTATGTTTGTTGAAAAATCATTATTGCTGAGATATTAATGGTTAAATAACTGTTGACTTACTTATATAAAGTATTAATATATTTGTTAGTGTTGAAAATGAAAGTCATTAAACATTGTTAGAATATGAAGAAAAAAACAGAACAGTTATAATGTATGATTTTAATTTTTGTATTTTAAAAATTCATACAGAAAATAATTTGATCAAAATATATAAAAAATGTTTTGTCCATATTAATATTTCATTTTATAACCGCCAGGGAGTAATGGTGTGTTAGAAAAATGGGAGTGCAAATAAAAATATTATTATTTAAATTTAAATATGATAATTCCTTTTAAAAAAATGATATTTTCATTCAATCATTATGAACGTGCATGTGTTTCTTATTCATCTCCTAAAGAGATTATTTGTTTGAAGGAGAAATTAGAATAGTTTACTTTGACGTATAGATTGATAAACTAAGATATCAAATTAAGGTGGGTAAAATATACATGTTCATAAGTAAGAAATTAGAATGATAATGTAACCATTTAACTTCATTGTTGATATTAAGAGAAATGATCATAATGAAATTTTAAATATACTTGCTTCATGTTGTTAAAAACAAAAACAAAAAAATCACTCGTGTTATAAAAAGGAAATTTCACTTCAATTTCATTAAAAAAAATATATTACCAAACCTAAAAATAATCTAGTTAATTGAATAGAATTGAATACTATTGTATATTCAATTTTGGATTGAAAAGAGAGATATTATTTTGTTCTTTTCTTTTATAAACAACTCTAAAGGCTAATTATAACCAATTATAAATGCTAATTAATAGCACTCTTGTATCTATGTTGGATCTCCAATTTGATCTTATAATTCATCATATTATGTTAGTTGGAATGTTAGTTGTTCTTACCATTTATTGCCTTATTACATATTGTAATGTTTTCTTTCTATTTCTAGTTCTTTAATTTTCTTTGGGTTCTTAGTATTTTTTCCTCATTTTCTTGTTTGATTCAAGGCATTTATACTAACTTCAAACATCAATACTCTTTTATGATAACACATGGTCTCAGTTTGATTAACACCCAATTTGTTTATGCAATAAATTTCTTGAAAGCACTCGTATTTATGAAACTCATTTAATAAAGATATAAATCTTTCTTAAATCTCCTAGTGAAGTATAATGCTTTATAAAAATGTTATTCAAACGAAAATTCTAAAAACTGAACTATCCTAAAACATAATTATAAATGAAAATTTTTATTTAAAATCCTTCACAAATTTATTACTAAGACAAAGATGAAGGATAATATTATAAAATTATACATTATTTCTCTTATACAATATTAATTACAGTTTTTACATATATTAAAAGCTTAAAGCATGTTATAATTTGAAATGGAAGGAGTATTATATTATTAACTTTCAATCCGTTAAATTTAATTAAATTCATTAACTTAGTAATAGATAAATATAATAGTAATAATTTATTTAACATTTTAAATTCTAGAATGTTATTCAAATTTAAGATTGTGACACTTTTATAATTAAGGTTTATTTAGAGTAGTATATATCACATGTATCGTGTCATTTAAAAGATCATCAAAAATCAATGAAAGTGCCTTTTATTTTCATATATATACTATTCTATTTGATTTTAGTGTAAAAATTTCATCTTTTATAACTTTATCACTTACACTCGCTCATTTACAATAAATTTATATTTCAATTTTTTATAATTCAATTTATCTTTCTTAAACTTATTGTTTGTACTTCTACTTTTCATTTAAAAATTTCACACTCTTTCTCTCTTTGAGTTTTACATAGCTTCTCTTTTTATTATAGATATATTTTTATTTCTTTAATTTTTTATTACTTTTCTTTTAATATTTAAAATTTAGAATTTTAATTTAACTTTAACAAAATATATAAAATTATAGTTGTTGCCTTCTATTTCTTCAACAATTTTATTTTAGTCCCTTTTATTTTATTGTTTAATTTTTTCAAAAATAACAAGTTTTTAGAATTACATTTTTTTTGTCTATTGGATGGTTTTATTAAAAAATATTTATGTTTGTTTGATAGCATTTATGTTTGTTGAAAAATCATTATTGCTGAGATATTATTGGTTAAATAACTGTTGACTTACTTATATAAAGTATCAATATATTTGTTAGTGTTGAAAATGAAAGTCATTAAACATTGTTAGAATATTATAAAAAAAAACAGAACAGTTATAATGTATGATTTTAATTTTTGTATTTTAAAAATTCATACAGAAAATAATTTGATCAAAATATATAAAAAATGTTTTGTCCATATTAATATTTCATTTTATAACCGCCAGGGAGTAATGGTGTGTTAGAAAAATGGGAGTGCAAATAAAAATATTATTATTTAAATTTAAATATGATAATTCCTTTTAAAAAAATGATATTTTCATTCAACCATTATGAACGTGCATGTGTTTCTTATTCATCTCCTAAAGAGATTATTTGTTTGAAGGAGAAATTAGAATAGTTTACTTTGATGTATAGATTGATAAACTAAAAAATCAAATTAAGGTGGGTAAAATATACATGTTCATAAGTATGAAATTAGAATGATAATGTAACCATTTAACTTCATTACTGATATTAAGAGAAATGATCATAATGATATTTTAAATATACTTCCGTCATGTTGTTAAAAACAAAAACCAAAAAAATCACTCGTGTTATAAAAAGGAAATTTCACTTCAATTTCATTAAAAAAAAATATTACCAAACCTAAAAATAATCTAGTTAATTGAATAGAATTGAATACTATTGTATATTCAATTTTGGTTTGAAAAGAGAGATATTATTTTGTTCTTTTCTTTTATAAACAACTCTAAAGGCTAATTATAATCAATTCTAAATGCTAATTAATAGCACTCTTGTATCTATGTTGGATCCCCAATTTGATCTTATAATTCATCATATTATGTTAGTTGGAATGTTAGTTGTTCTTCCCATTTATTGCCTTATTACATATTGTAATATTTTCTTTCTATTTCTAGTTCTTTAATTTTCTTATGGGTTCTTAGTATTTTTTCCTCATTTTCTTGTTTGATTCAAGGCATTTATACTAACTTCAAACATCAATACTCTTTTATGATAACACATGGTCTCAGTTTGATTAACACCCAATTTGTTTATGCAATAAATTTCTTGAAAGCACTCGTATTTATGAAACTCATTTAATAAAGATATAAATCTTTCTTAAATCTCCTAGTGAAGTATAATGCTTTATAAAAATGTTATTCAAACGAAAATTCTAAAAACTGAAACTATCCTAAAACATAATTATAAATGAAAATTTTTATTTAAAATCCTTCACAAATTTATTACTAAGACAGAGATGAAGGATAATATTATAAAATTATACATTATTTCTCTTATACAATATTAATTACAGTTTTTATATATATAAAAAGCTTAAAGCATCTTATAATTTGAAATGGAAGGAGTATTATATTATTAACTTTCAATCCGTTAAATTTAATTAAATTCATGAACTTAGTAATAGATAAATATAATAGTAATAATTTATTTAACATTTTAAATTCTAGAATGTTATTCAAATTTAAGATTGTGACACTTTTATAATTAAGGTTTATTTAGAGTAGTATATATCACATGTATCGTGTCACTTAAAAAATCATCAAAAATCAACGAAAATGCCTTTTATTTTCATATATATACTATTCTATTTGATTTTAGTGTAAAAATTTCATCTTTTATAACTTTATCACTTACACTCGCTCATTTACAATAAATTTATATTTCAATTTTTTATAATTCAATTTATCTTTCTTAAACTTATTGTTTGTACTTCTACTTTTCATTTAAAAATTTCACACTCTTTCTCTCTTTGAGTTTTACATAGCTTCTCTTTTTATTATAGATATATTTTTATTTCTTTAATTTTTTATTACTTTTCTTTTAATATTTAAAATTTAGAATTTTAATTTAACTTTAACAAAATATATAAAATTATAGTTGTTGCCTTCTATTTCTTCAACAATTTTATTTTAGTCCCTTTTATTTTATTGTTTAATTTTTTCAAAAATAACAAGTTTTTAGAATTACATTTTTTTTTGTCTATTGGATGGTTTTATTAAAAAATATTTATGTTTGTTTGATAGCATTTATGTTTGTTGAAAAATCATTATTGCTGAGATATTAATGGTTAAATAATTGTTGACTTACTTATATAAAGTATTAATATATTTGTTAGTGTTGAAAATGAAAGTCATTAAACATTGTTAGAATATGAAGAAAAAAACAGAACAGTTATAATGTATGATTTTAATTTTTGTATTGTAAAAATTCATACAGAAAATAATTTGATCAAAATATATAAAAAATGTTTTGTCCATATTAATATTTCATTTTATAACCGCCAGGGAGTAATGGTGTGTTAGAAAAATGGGAGTGCAAATAAAAATATTATTATTTAAATTTAAATATGATAATTCCTTTTAAAAAAATGATATTTTCATTCAATCATTATGAACGTGGATGTGTTTCTTATTCATCTCCTAAAGAGATTATTTGTTTGAAGGAGAAATTAGAATAGTTTACTTTGACGTATAGATTGATAAACTAAAATATCAAATTAAGGTGGGTAAAATATACATGTTCATAAGTATGAAATTAGAATGATAATGTAACCATTTAACTTCATTACTGATATTAAGAGAAATGATCATAATGATATTTTAAATATACTTCCCTCATGTTGTTAAAAACAAAAACAAAAAAATCACTCGTGTTATAAAAAGGAAATTTCACTTCAATTTCATTAAAAAAAAATATTACCAAACCTAAAAATATTCTAGTTAATTGAATAGAATTGAATACTATTGTATATTCAATTTTGGATTGAAAAGAGAGATATTATTTTGTTCTTTTCTTTTATAAACAACTCTAAAGGCTAATTATAACCAATTCTAAATGCTAATTAATAGCACTCTTGTATCTATGTTGGATCCCCAATTTGATCTTATAATTCATCATATTATGTTAGTTGGAATGTTAGTTGTTCTTCCTATTTATTGCCTTATTACATATTGTAATGTTTTCTTTCTATTTCTAGTTCTTTAATTTTCTTATGGGTTCTTAGTATTTTTTCCTCATTTTCTTGTTTGATTCAAGGCATTTATACTAACTTCAAACATCAATACTCTTTTATGATAACACATGGTCTCAGTTTGATTAACACCCAATTTGTTTATGCAATAAATTTCGTGAAAGCACTCGGATTTATGAAACTCATTTAATAAAGATATAAATCTTTCTTAAATCTCCTAGTGAAGTATAATGCTTTATAAAAATGTTATCCAAACGAAAATTCTAAAAACTGAAACTATCCTAAAACATAATTATAAATGAAAATTTTTATTTAAAATCCTTCACAAATTTATTACTAAGACAGTTATGAAGGATAATATTATAAAATTATACATTATTTCTCTTATACAATATTAATTACAGTTTTTACATATATAAAAAGCTTAAAACATCTTATAATTTGAAATGGAAGGAGTATTATATTATTAACTTTCAATCCGTTAAATTTAATTAAATTCATTAACTTAGTAATAGATAAATATAATAGTAATAATTTATTTAACATTTTAAATTCTAGAATGTTATTCAAATTTAAGATTGTGACACTTTTATAATTAAGGTTTATTTAGATTAGTATATATCACATGTATCGTGTCACTTAAGAAATCATCAAAAATCAACGAAAATGCCTTTTATTTTCATATATATACTATTCTATTTGATTTTAGTGTAAAAATTTCATCTTTTATAACTTTATCACTTACACTCGCTCATTTACAATAAATTTATATTTCATTTTTTTATAATTCAATTTATCTTTCTTAAACTTATTGTTTGTACTTCTACTTTTCATTTAAAAATTTCACACTCTTTCTCTCTTTGAGTTTTACATAGCTTCTCTTTTTATTGTAGATATATTTTTATTTCTTTAATTTTTTATTACTTTTCTTTTAATATTTAAAATTTAGAATTTTAATTTAACTTTAATAAAATATATAAAATTATAGTTGTTGCCTTCTATTTCTTCAACAATTTTATTTTAGTCCCTTTTATTTTATTGTTTAATTTTTTCAAAAATAACAAGTTTTTAGAATTACATTTTTTTTTGTCTATTGGATGGTTTTATTAAAAAATATTTATGTTTGTTTGATAGCATTTATGTTTGTTGAAAAATCATTATTGCTGAGATATTAATGGTTAAATAACTGTTGACTTACTTATATAAAGTATTAATATATTTGTTAGTGTTGAAAATGAAAGTCATTAAACATTGTTAGAATATGAAGAAAAAAACAGAACAGTTATAATGTATGATTTTAATTTTTGTATTTTAAAAATTCATACAGAAAATAATTTGATCAAAATATATAAAAAATGTTTTGTCCATATTAATATTTCATTTTATAACCGCCAGGGAGTAATGGTGTGTTAGAAAAATGGGAGTGCAAATAAAAATATTATTATTTAAATTTAAATATGATAATTCCTTTTAAAAAAATGATATTTTCATTCAATCATTATGAACGTGCATGTGTTTCTTATTCATCTCCTAAAGAGATTATTTGTTTGAAGGAGAAATTAGAATAGTTTCCTATGATGTATAGATTGATAAACTAAAAAATCAAATTAAGGTGGGTAAAATATACATGTTCATAAGTATGAAATTAGAATGATAATCTAACCATTTAACTTCATTACTGATATTAAGAGAAATGATCATAATGATATTTTAAATATACTCCCGTCATGTTGTTAAAAACAAAAACAAAAAAATCACTCGTGTTATAAAAAGGAAATTTCACTTCAATTTCATTAAAAAAAAATATCTAAACCTAAAAATAATCTAGTTAACTGAATAGAATTGGATACTATTGTATATTCAATTTTGGATTTAAAAGAGAGATGTTATTTTGTTCTTTTCTTTTATAAACAACTCTAAAGGCTAATTATAATCAATTCTAAATGCTAATTAATAGCACTCTTGTATCTATGTTGGATCCCCAATTTGATCTTATAATTCACCATATTATGTTAGTTGGAATGTTAGTTGTTCTTCCCATTTTTTGCCTTATTACATATTGTAATGTTTTCTTTCTATTTCTAGTTCTTTAATTTTCTTATGGGTTCTTAGTATTTTTTTCCTCATTTTCTTGTTTGATTCAAGGCATTTATACTAACTTCAAACATCAATACTCTTTTATGATAACACATGGTCTCAGTTTGATTAACACCCAATTTGTTTATGCAATAAATTTCTTGAAAGCACTCGTATTTATGAAACTCATTTGATAAAGATATAAATCTTTCTTAAATCTCCTAGTGAAGTATAATGCTTTATAAAAATGTTATTCAAACGGAAATTCTAAAAACTGAAACTATCCTAAAACATAATTATAAATGAAAATTTTTATTTAAAATCCTTCACAAATTTATTACTAAGACAGAGATGAAGGATAATATTATAAAATTATACATTATTTCTCTTATACAATATTAATTACAGTTTTTACATATATAAAAAGCTTAAAGCATATTATAATTTGAAATGGAAGGAGTATTATATTATTAACTTTCAATCCCTTAAATTTAATTAAATTCATTAACTTAGTAATAGATAAATATAATAGTAATAATTTATTTAACATTTTAAATTCTAGAATTTTATTCAAATTTAAAATTGTGACACTTTTATAATTAAGGTTTATTTAGAGTAGTATATATCACATGTATCGTGTCATTTAAAAAATCATCAAAAATCAATGAAAATGCCTTTTATTTTCATATATATACTATTCTATTTGATTTTAGTGTAAAAATTTCATCTTTTATAACTTTATCACTTACACTCGCTCATTTAAAATAAATTTATATTTCAATTTTTTATAATTCAATTTATCTTTCTTAAACTTATTGTTTGTACTCCTCATTTTCATTTAAAAATTTCACACTCTTTCTCTCTTTGAGTTTTACATAGCTTCTCTTTTTATTATAGATATATTTTTATTTCTTTAATTTTTTATTACTTTTCTTTTAATATTTAAAATTTAGAATTTTAATTTAACTTTAACAAAATATATAAAATTATAGTTGTTGCCTTCTATTTCTTCAACAATTTTATTTTAGTCCCTTTTATTTTATTGTTTAATTTTTTCAAAAATAACAAGTTTTTAGAATTACATTTTTTTTTTGTCTATTGGATGGTTTTATTAAAAAATATTTATGTTTGTTTGATAGCATTTATGTTTGTTGAAAAATCATTATTGCTGAGATATTAATGGTTAAATAACTGTTGACTTACTTATATAAAGTATCAATATATTTGTTATTGTTGAAAATGAAAGTCATTAAACATTGTTAGAATATGAAGAAAAAAACAGAACAGTTATAATGTATGATTTTAATTTTTGTATTTTAAAAATTCATACAGAAAATAATTTGATCAAAATATATAAAAAATGTTTTGTACATATTAATATTTAATTTTATAACCGCCAGGGAGTAATGGTGTGTTAGAAAAATGGGAGTGCAAATAAAAATATTATTATTTAAATTTAAATATGATAATTCCTTTTAAAAAAAATGATATTTTCATTCAATCATTATGAACGTGCATGTGTTTCTTATTCATCTCCTAAAGAGATTATTTGTTTGAAGGAGAAATTAGAATAGTTTACTTTGATGTATAGATTGATAAACTAAAAAATCAAATTAAGGTGGGTAAAATATACATGTTCATAAGTATGAAATTAGAATGATAATGTAACCATTTAAGTTCATTACTGATATTAAGAGAAATGATCATAATGATATTTTAAATATACTTCCGTCATGTTGTTAAAAACAAAAACAAAAAAATCACCCGTGTTATAAAAAGGAAATTTCACTTCAATTTCATTAAAAAAAAATTACCAAACCTAAAAATAATCTAGTTAATTGAATAGAATTGAATACTATTGTATATTCAATTTTGGATTGAAAAGAGAGATATTATTTTGTTCTTTTCTTTTATAAACAACTCTAAAGGCTAATTATAACAAATTCTAAATTCTAATTAATAGCATTCTTGTATCTATGTTGGATCCCCAATTTGATCTTATAATTCATCATATTATGTTAGTTGGAATGTTAGTTGTTCTTCCCATTTATTGCCTTATTACATATTGTAATGTTTTCTTTCTATTTCTAGTTCTTTAATTTTCTTATGGGTTCTTAGTATTTTTTCCTCATTTTATTGTTTGATTCAAGGCATTTATACTAACTTCAAACATCAATACTCTTTTACGATAACACATGGTCTCAGTTTGATTAACATCCAATTTGTTTATGCAATAAATTTCTTGAAAGCACTCGTATTTATGAAACTCATTTAATAAAGATATAAATCTTTCTTAAATCTCCTAGTGAAGTATAATGCTTTATAAAAATGTTATTCAAACGAAAATTCTAAAAACTGAAACTATCCTAAAACATAATTATAAATGAAAATTTTTATTTAAAATCCTTCACAAATTTATTACTAAGACAGAGATGAAGGATAATATTATAAAATTATACATTATTTCTCTTATACAATATTAATTACAGTTTTTATATATATAAAAAGCTTAAAGCATCTTATAATTTGAAATGGAAGGAGTATTATATTATTAACTTTCAATCCGTTAAATTTAATTAAATTCATGAACTTAGTAATAGATAAATATAATAGTAATAATTTATTTAACATTTTAAATTCTAGAATGTTATTCAAATTTAAGATTGTGACACTTTTATAATTAAGGTTTATTTAGAGTAGTATATATCACATGTATCGTGTCACTTAAAAAATCATCAAAAATCAACGAAAATGCCTTTTATTTTCATATATATACTATTCTATTTGATTTTAGTGTAAAAATTTCATCTTTTATAACTTTATCACTTACACTCGCTCATTTACAATAAATTTATATTTCAATTTTTTATAATTCAATTTATCTTTCTTAAACTTATTGTTTGTACTTCTACTTTTCATTTAAAAATTTCACACTCTTTCTCTCTTTGAGTTTTACATAGCTTCTCTTTTTATTGTAGATATATTTTTATTTCTTTAATTTTTTATTACTTTTCTTTTAATATTTAAAATTTAGAATTTTAATTTAACTTTAATAAAATATATAAAATTATAGTTGTTGCCTTCTATTTCTTCAACAATTTTATTTTAGTCCCTTTTATTTTATTGTTTAATTTTTTCAAAAATAACAAGTTTTTAGAATTACATTTTTTTTTGTCTATTGGATGGTTTTATTAAAAAATATTTATGTTTGTTTGATAGCATTTATGTTTGTTGAAAAATCATTATTGCTGAGATATTAATGGTTAAATAACTGTTGACTTACTTATATAAAGTATTAATATATTTGTTAGTGTTGAAAATGAAAGTCATTAAACATTGTTAGAATATGAAGAAAAAAACAGAACAGTTATAATGTATGATTTTAATTTTTGTATTTTAAAAATTCATACAGAAAATAATTTGATCAAAATATATAAAAAATGTTTTGTCCATATTAATATTTCATTTTATAACCGCCAGGGAGTAATGGTGTGTTAGAAAAATGGGAGTGCAAATAAAAATATTATTATTTAAATTTAAATATGATAATTCCTTTTAAAAAAATGATATTTTCATTCAATCATTATGAACGTGCATGTGTTTCTTATTCATCTCCTAAAGAGATTATTTGTTTGAAGGAGAAATTAGAATAGTTTCCTATGATGTATAGATTGATAAACTAAAAAATCAAATTAAGGTGGGTAAAATATACATGTTCATAAGTATGAAATTAGAATGATAATCTAACCATTTAACTTCATTACTGATATTAAGAGAAATGATCATAATGATATTTTAAATATACTCCCGTCATGTTGTTAAAAACAAAAACAAAAAAATCACTCGTGTTATAAAAAGGAAATTTCACTTCAATTTCATTAAAAAAAAATATCCAAACCTAAAAATAATCTAGTTAACTGAATAGAATTGGATACTATTGTATATTCAATTTTGGATTTAAAAGAGAGATGTTATTTTGTTCTTTTCTTTTATAAACAACTCTAAAGGCTAATTATAATCAATTCTAAATGCTAATTAATAGCACTCTTGTATCTATGTTGGATCCCCAATTTGATCTTATAATTCACCATATTATGTTAGTTGGAATGTTAGTTGTTCTTCCCATTTTTTGCCTTATTACATATTGTAATGTTTTCTTTCTATTTCTAGTTCTTTAATTTTCTTATGGGTTCTTAGTATTTTTTTCCTCATTTTCTTGTTTGATTCAAGGCATTTATACTAACTTCAAACATCAATACTCTTTTATGATAACACATGGTCTCAGTTTGATTAACACCCAATTTGTTTATGCAATAAATTTCTTGAAAGCACTCGTATTTATGAAACTCATTTGATAAAGATATAAATCTTTCTTAAATCTCCTAGTGAAGTATAATGCTTTATAAAAATGTTATTCAAACGAAAATTCTAAAAACTGAAACTATCCTAAAACATAATTATAAATGAAAATTTTTATTTAAAATCCTTCACAAATTTATTACTAAGACAGAGATGAAGGATAATATTATAAAATTATACATTATTTCTCTTATACAATATTAATTACAGTTTTTACATATATAAAAAGCTTAAAGCATATTATAATTTGAAATGGAAGGAGTATTATATTATTAACTTTCAATCCCTTAAATTTAATTAAATTCATTAACTTAGTAATAGATAAATATAATAGTAATAATTTATTTAACATTTTAAATTCTAGAATTTTATTCAAATTTAAAATTGTGACACTTTTATAATTAAGGTTTATTTAGAGTAGTATATATCACATGTATCGTGTCATTTAAAAAATCATCAAAAATCAATGAAAATGCCTTTTATTTTCATATATATACTATTCTATTTGATTTTAGTGTAAAAATTTCATCTTTTATAACTTTATCACTTACACTCGCTCATTTAAAATAAATTTATATTTCAATTTTTTATAATTCAATTTATCTTTCTTAAACTTATTGTTTGTACTTCTACTTTTCATTTAAAAATTTCACACTCTTTCTCTCTTTGAGTTTTACATAGCTTCTCTTTTTATTATAGATATATTTTTATTTCTTTAATTTTTTATTACTTTTCTTTTAATATTTAAAATTTAGAATTTTAATTTAACTTTAACAAAATATATAAAATTATAGTTGTTGCCTTCTATTTCTTCAACAATTTTATTTTAGTCCCTTTTATTTTATTGTTTAATTTTTTCAAAAATAACAAGTTTTTAGAATTACATTTTTTTTTTGTCTATTGGATGGTTTTATTAAAAAATATTTATGTTTGTTTGATAGCATTTATGTTTGTTGAAAAATCATTATTGCTGAGATATTAATGGTTAAATAACTGTTGACTTACTTATATAAAGTATCAATATATTTGTTATTGTTGAAAATGAAAGTCATTAAACATTGTTAGAATATGAAGAAAAAAACAGAACAGTTATAATGTATGATTTTAATTTTTGTATTTTAAAAATTCATACAGAAAATAATTTGATCAAAATATATAAAAAATGTTTTGTACATATTAATATTTAATTTTATAACCGCCAGGGAGTAATGGTGTGTTAGAAAAATGGGAGTGCAAATAAAAATATTATTATTTAAATTTAAATATGATAATTCCTTTTAAAAAAATGATATTTTCATTCAATCATTATGAACGTGCATGTGTTTCTTATTCATCTCCTAAAGAGATTATTTGTTTGAAGGAGAAATTAGAATAGTTTACTTTGATGTATAGATTGATAAACTAAAAAATCAAATTAAGGTGGGTAAAATATACATGTTCATAAGTATGAAATTAGAATGATAATGTAACCATTTAAGTTCATTACTGATATTAAGAGAAATGATCATAATGATATTTTAAATATACTTCCGTCATGTTGTTAAAAACAAAAACAAAAAAATCACCCGTGTTATAAAAAGGAAATTTCACTTCAATTTCATTAAAAAAAAAATTACCAAACCTAAAAATAATCTAGTTAATTGAATAGAATTGAATACTATTGTATATTCAATTTTGGATTGAAAAGAGAGATATTATTTTGTTCTTTTCTTTTATAAACAACTCTAAAGGCTAATTATAACAAATTCTAAATTCTAATTAATAGCATTCTTGTATCTATGTTGGATCCCCAATTTGATCTTATAATTCATCATATTATGTTAGTTGGAATGTTAGTTGTTCTTCCCATTTATTGCCTTATTACATATTGTAATGTTTTCTTTCTATTTCTAGTTCTTTAATTTTCTTATGGGTTCTTAGTATTTTTTCCTCATTTTATTGTTTGATTCAAGGCATTTATACTAACTTCAAACATCAATACTCTTTTACGATAACACATGGTCTCAGTTTGATTAACATCCAATTTGTTTATGCAATAAATTTCTTGAAAGCACTCGTATTTATGAAACTCATTTAATAAAGATATAAATCTTTCTTAAATCTCCTAGTGAAGTATAATGCTTTATAAAAATGTTATTCAAACGAAAATTCTAAAAACTGAAACTATCCTAAAACATAATTATAAATGAAATTTTTTATTTAAAATCCTTCACAAATTTATTACTAAGACAGAGATGAAGGATAATATTATAAAATTATACATTATTTCTCTTATACAATATTAATTACAGTTTTTATATATATAAAAAGCTTAAAGCATCTTATAATTTGAAATGGAAGGAGTATTATATTATTAACTTTCAATCCGTTAAATTTAATTAAATTCATTAACTTAGTAATAGATAAATATAATAGTAATAATTTATTTAACATTTTAAATTCTAGAATGTTATTCAAATTTAAGATTGTGACACTTTTATAATTAAGGTTTATTTAGAGTAGTATATATCACATGTATCGTGTCACTTAAAAAATCATCAAAAATCAACGAAAATGCCTTTTATTTTCATATATATACTATTCTATTTGATTTTAGTGTAAAAATTTCATCTTTTATAACTTTATCACTTACACTCGCTCATTTACAATAAATTTATATTTCAATTTTTTAAAATTCAATTTATCTTTCTTAAACTTATTGTTTGTACTTCTACTTTTCATTTAAAAATTTCACACTCTTTCTCTCTTTGAGTTTTACATAGCTTCTCTTTTTATTATAGATATATTTTTATTTCTTTAATTTTTTATTACTTTTCTTTTAATATTTAAAATTTAGAATTTTAATTTAACTTTAACAAAATATATAAAATTATAGTTGTTGCCTTCTATTTCTTCAACAATTTTATTTTAGTCCCTTTTATTTTATTGTTTAATTTTTTCAAAAATAACAAGTTTTTAGAATTACATTTTTTTTGTCTATTGGATGGTTTTATTAAAAAATATTTATGTTTGTTTGATAGCATTTATGTTTGTTGAAAAATCATTATTGCTGAGATATTAATGGTTAAATAACTGTTGACTTACTTATATAAAGTATCAATATATTTGTTAGTGTTGAAAATGAAAGTCATTAAACATTGTTAGAATATGAAAAAAAAAATCAGAACAGTTATAATGTATGATTTTAATTTTTGTATTTTAAAAATTCATACAGAAAATAATTTGATCAAAATATATAAAAAATGTTTTGTCCATATTAATATTTCATTTTATAACCGTCACGGAGTAATGGTGTGTTAGAAAAATGGGAGTGCAAATAAAAATATTATTATTTAAATTTAAATATGATAATTCCTTTTAAAAAAATGATATTTTCATTCAATCATTATGAACGTGCATGTGTTTCTTATTCATCTCCTAAAGAGATTATTTGTTTGAAGGAGAAATTAGAATAGTTTACTTTGATGTATAGATTGATAAACTAAAAAATCAAATTAAGGTGGGTAAAATATACATGTTCATAAGTATGAAATTAGAATGATAATGTAACCATTTAAGTTCATTACTGATATTAAGAGAAATGATCATAATGATATTTTAAATATACTTCCGTCATGTTGTTAAAAACAAAAACAAAAAAATCACCCGTGTTATAAAAAGGAAATTTCACTTCAATTTCATTAAAAAAAAAAATTACCAAACCTAAAAATAATCTAGTTAATTGAATAGAATTGAATACTATTGTATATTCAATTTTGGATTGAAAAGAGAGATATTATTTTGTTCTTTTCTTTTATAAACAACTCTAAAGGCTAATTATAACAAATTCTAAATTCTAATTAATAGCACTCTTGTATCTATGTTGGATCCCCAATTTGATCTTATAATTCATCATATTATGTTAGTTGGAATGTTAGTTGTTCTTCCCATTTATTGCCTTATTACATATTGTAATGTTTTCTTTCTATTTCTAGTTCTTTAATTTTCTTATGGGTTCTTAGTATTTTTTCCTCATTTTATTGTTTGATTCAAGGCATTTATACTAACTTCAAACATCAATACTCTTTTATGATAACACATGGTCTCAGTTTGATTAACATCCAATTTGTTTATGCAATAAATTTCTTGAAAGCACTCGTATTTATGAAACTCATTTAATAAAGATATAAATCTTTCTTAAATCTCCTAGTGAAGTATAATGCTTTATAAAAATGTTATTCAAACGAAAATTCTAAAAACTGAAACTATCCTAAAACATAATTATAAATGAAAATTTTTATTTAAAATCCTTCACAAATTTATTACTAAGACAGAGATGAAGGATAATATTATAAAATTATACATTATTTCTCTTATACAATATTAATTACAGTTTTTATATATATAAAAAGCTTAAAGCATCTTATAATTTGAAATGGAAGGAGTATTATATTATTAACTCTCAATCCGTTAAATTTAATTAAATTCATTAACTTAGTAATAGATAAATATAATAGTAATAATTTATTTAACATTTTAAATTCTAGAATGTTATTCAAATTTAAGATTGTGACACTTTTATAATTAAGGTTTATTTAGAGTAGTATATATCACATGTATCGTGTCACTTAAAAAATCATCAAAAATCAACGAAAATGCCTTTTATTTTCATATATATACTATTCTATTTGATTTTAGTGTAAAAATTTCATCTTTTATAACTTTATCACTTACACTCGCTCATTTAAAATAAATTTATATTTCAATTTTTTATAATTCAATTTATCTTTCTTAAACTTATTGTTTGTACTTCTACTTTTCATTTAAAAATTTCACACTCTTTCTCTCTTTGAGTTTTACATAGCTTCTCTTTTTATTATAGATATATTTTTATTTCTTTAATTTTTTATTACTTTTCTTTTAATATTTAAAATTTAGAATTTTAATTTAACTTTAACAAAATATATAAAATTATAGTTGTTGCCTTCTATTTCTTCAACAATTTTATTTTAGTCCCTTTTATTTTATTGTTTAATTTTTTCAAAAATAACAAGTTTTTAGAATTACATTTTTTTTTGTCTATTGGATGGTTTTATTAAAAAATATTTATGTTTGTTTGATAGCATTTATGTTTGTTGAAAAATCATTATTGCTGAGATATTAATGGTTAAATAACTGTTGACTTACTTATATAAAGTATCAATATATTTGTTAGTGTTGAAAATGAAAGTCATTAAACATTGTTAGAATATGAAAAAAAAAATCAGAACAGTTATAATGTATGATTTTAATTTTTGTATTTTAAAAATTCATACAGAAAATAATTTGATCAAAATATATAAAAAATGTTTTGTCCATATTAATATTTAATTTTATAACCGCCAGGGAGTAATGGTGTGTTAGAAAAATGGGAGTGCAAATAAAAATATTATTATTTAAATTTAAATATGATAATTCCTTTTAAAAAAATGATATTTTCATTCAATCATTATGAACGTGCATGTGTTTCTTATTCATCTCCTAAAGAGATTATTTGTTTGAAGGAGAAATTAGAATAGTTTACTTTGATGTATAGATTGATAAACTAAAAAATCAAATTAAGGTGGGTAAAATATACATGTTCATAAGTATGAAATTAGAATGATAATGTAACCATTTAACTTCATTACTGATATTAAGAGAAATGATCATAATGATATTTTAAATATACTTCCGTCATGTTGTTAAAAACAAAAACAAAAAAATCACTCGTGTTATAAAAAGGAAATTTCACTTCAATTTCATTAAAAAAAAAATATTACCAAACCTAAAAATAATCTAGTTAATTGAATAGAATTGAATACTATTGTATATTCAATTTTGGATTGAAAAGAGAGATATTATTTTGTTCTTTTCTTTTATAAACAACTCTAAAGGCTAATTATAATCAATTCTAAATTCTAATTAATAGCACTCTTGTATCTATGTTGGATCCCCAATTTGATCTTATAATTCATCATATTATGTTAGTTGGAATGTTAGTTGTTCTTCCCATTTATTGCCTTATTACATATTGTAATGTTTTCTTTCTATTTCTAGTTCTTTAATTTTCTTATGGGTTCTTAGTATTTTTTCCTCATTTTCTTGTTTGATTCAAGGCATTTATACTAACTTCAAACATCAATACTCTTTTATGATAACACATGGTCTCAGTTTGATTAACACCCAATTTGTTTATGCAATAAATTTCTTGAAAGCACTCGTATTTATGAAACTCATTTAATAAAGATATAAATCTTTCTTAAATCTCCTAGTGAAGTATAATGCTTTATAAAAATGTTATTCAAACGAAAATTCTAAAAACTGAAACTATCCTAAAACATAATTATAAATGAAAATTTTTATTTAAAATCCTTCACAAATTTATTACTAAGACAGAGATGAAGGATAATATTATAAAATTATACATTATTTCTCTTATACAATATTAATTACAGTTTTTATATATATAAAAAGCTTAAAGCATCTTATAATTTGAAATGGAAGGAGTATTATATTATTAACTTTCAATCCGTTAAATTTAATTAAATTCATTAACTTAGTAATAGATAAATATAATAGTAATAATTTATTTATCATTTTAAATTCTAGAATGTTATTCAAATTTAAGATTGTGACACTTTTATAATTAAGGTTTATTTAGAGTAGTATATATCACATGTATCGTGTCACTTAAAAAATCATCAAAAATCAACGAAAATGCCTTTTATTTTCATATATATACTATTCTATTTGATTTTAGTGTAAAAATTTCATCTTTTATAACTTTATCACTTACACTCGCTCATTTACAATAAATTTATATTTCAATTTTTTAAAATTCAATTTATCTTTCTTAAACTTATTGTTTGTACTTCTACTTTTCATTTAAAAATTTCACACTCTTTCTCTCTTTGAGTTTTACATAGCTTCTCTTTTTATTATAGATATATTTTTATTTCTTTAATTTTTTATTACTTTTCTTTTAATATTTAAAATTTATAATTTTAATTTAACTTTAACAAAATATATAAAATTATAGTTGTTGCCTTCTATTTCTTCAACAATTTTATTTTAGTCCCTTTTATTTTATTGTTTAATTTTTTCAAAAGTAACAAGTTTTTAGAATTACATTTTTTTTTGTCTATTGGATGGTTTTATTAAAAAATATTTATGTTTGTTTGATAGCATTTATGTTTGTTGAAAAATCATTATTGCTGAGATATTAATGGTTAAATAACTGTTGACTTACTTATATAAAGTATCAATATATTTGTTAGTGTTGAAAATGAAAGTCATTAAACATTGTTAGAATATAAAAAAAAAATCAGAACAGTTATAATGTATGATTTTAATTTTTGTATTTTAAAAATTCATACAGAAAATAATTTGATCAAAATATATAAAAAATGTTTTGTCCATATTAATATTTCATTTTATAACCGTCACGGAGTAATGGTGTGTTAGAAAAATGGGAGTGCAAATAAAAATATTATTATTTAAATTTAAATATGATAATTCCTTTTAAAAAAATGATATTTTCATTCAATCATTATGAACGTGCATGTGTTTCTTATTCATCTCCTAAAGAGATTATTTGTTTGAAGGAGAAATTAGAATAGTTTACTTTGATGTATAGATTGATAAACTAAAAAATCAAATTAAGGTGGGTAAAATATACATGTTCATAAGTATGAAATTAGAATGATAATGTAACCATTTAACTTCATTACTGATATTAAGAGAAACGATCATAATGATATTTTAAATATACTTCCGTCATGTTGTTAAAAACAAAAACAAAAAAATCACTCGTGTTATAAAAAGGAAATTTCACTTCAATTTCATTAAAAAAAAAATTACCAAACCTAAAAATAATCTAGTTAATTGAATAGAATTGAATACTATTGTATATTCAATTTTGGATTGAAAAGAGATATATTATTTTGTTCTTTTCTTTTATAAACAACTCTAAAGGCTAATTATAACCAATTCTAAATGCTAATTAATAGCACTCTTGTATCTATGTTGGATCCCCAATTTGATCTTATAATTCATCATATTATGTTAGTTGGAATGTTAGTTGTTCTTCCCATTTATTGCCTTATTACATATTGTAATGTTTTCTTTCTATTTCTAGTTCTTTAATTTTCTTATGGGTTCTTAGTATTTTTTCCTCATTTTCTTGTTTGATTCAAGGCATTTATACTAACTTCAAACATCAATACTCTTTTATGATAACACATGGTCTCAGTTTGATTAACACCCAATTTGTTTATGCAATAAATTTCTTGAAAGCACTCGTATTTATGAAACTCATTTAATAAAGATATAAATATTTCTTAAATCTCCTAGTGAAGTATAATGCTTTATAAAAATGTTATTCAAACGAAAATTCTAAAAACTGAAACTATCCTAAAACATAATTATAAATGAAAATTTTTATTTAAAATCCTTCACAAATTTATTACTAAGACAGAGATGAAGGATAATATTATAAAATTATACATTATTTCTCTTATACAATATTAATTACAGTTTTTATATATATAAAAAGCTTAAAGCATCTTATAATTTGAAATGGAAGGAATATTATATTATTAACTTTCAATCCGTTAAATTTAATTAAATTCATTAACTTAGTAATAGATAAATATAATAGTAATAATTTATTTAACATTTTAAATTCTAGAATGTTATTCAAATTTAAGATTGTGACACTTTTATAATTAAGGTTTATTTAGAGTAGTATATATCACATGTATCGTGTCACTTAAAAAATCATCAAAAATCAACGAAAATGCCTTTTATTTTCATATATATACTATTCTATTTGATTTTAGTGTAAAAATTTCATCTTTTATAACTTTATCACTTACACTCGCTCATTTACAATAAATTTATATTTCAATTTTTTAAAATTCAATTTATCTTTCTTAAACTTATTGTTTGTACTTCTACTTTTCATTTAAAAATTTCACACTCTTTCTCTCTTTGAGTTTTACATAGCTTCTCTTTTTATTATAGATATATTTTTATTTCTTTAATTTTTTATTACTTTTCTTTTAATATTTAAAATTTATAATTTTAATTTAACTTTAACAAAATATATAAAATTATAGTTGTTGCCTTCTATTTCTTCAACAATTTTATTTTAGTCCCTTTTATTTTATTGTTTAATTTTTTCAAAAATAACAAGTTTTTAGAATTACATTTTTTTTTGTCTATTGGATGGTTTTATTAAAAAATATTTATGTTTGTTTGATAGCATTTATGTTTGTTGAAAAATCATTATTGCTGAGATATTAATGGTTAAATAACTGTTGACTTACTTATATAAAGTATCAATATATTTGTTAGTGTTGAAAATGAAAGTCATTAAACATTGTTAGAATATGAAAAAAAAAAATCAGAACAGTTATAATGTATGATTTTAATTTTTTTATTTTAAAAATTCATACAGAAAATAATTTGATCAAAATATATAAAAAATGTTTTGTCCATATTAATATTTCATTTTATAACCGTCACGGAGTAATGGTGTGTTAGAAAAATGGGAGTGCAAATAAAAATATTATTATTTAAATTTAAATATGATAATTCCTTTTAAAAAAATGATATTTTCATTCAATCATTATGAACGTGCATGTGTTTCTTATTCATCTCCTAAAGAGATTATTTGTTTGAAGGAGAAATTAGAATAGTTTACTTTGATGTATAGATTGATAAACTACAAAATCAAATTAAGGTGGGTAAAATATATATGTTCATAAGTATGAAATTAGAATGATAATGTAACCATTTAACTTCATTACTGATATTAAGAGAAATGATCATAATGATATTTTAAATATACTTCCGTCATGTTGTTAAAAACAAAAACAAAAAAATCACTCGTGTTATAAAAAGGAAATTTCACTTCAATTTCATTAAAAAAAAAAATTACCAAACCTAAAAATAATCTAGTTAATTGAATAGAATTGAATACTATTGTATATTCAATTTTGGATTGAAAAGAGAGATATTATTTTGTTCTTTTCTTTTATAAACAACTCTAAAGGCTAATTATAATCAATTCTAAATTCTAATTAATAGCACTCTTGTATCTATGTTGGATCCCCAATTTGATCTTATAATTCATCATATTATGTTAGTTGGAATGTTAGTTGTTCTTCCCATTTATTGCCTTATTACATATTGTAATGTTTTCTTTCTATTTCTAGTTCTTTAATTTTCTTATGGGTTCTTAGTATTTTTTCCTCATTTTCTTGTTTGATTCAAGGCATTTATACTAACTTCAAACATCAATACTCTTTTATGATAACACATGGTCTCAGTTTGATTAACACCCAATTTGTTTATGCAATAAATTTCTTGAAAGCACTCGTATTTATGAAACTCATTTAATAAAGATATAAATCTTTCTTAAATCTCCTAGTGAAGTATAATGCTTTATAAAAATGTTATTCAAACGAAAATTCTAAAAACTGAAACTATCCTAAAACATAATTATAAATGAAAATTTTTATTTAAAATCCTTCACAAATTTATTACTAAGACAGAGATGAAGGATAATATTATAAAATTATACATTATTTCTCTTATACAATATTAATTACAGTTTATATATATATAAAAAGCTTAAAGCATCTTATAATTTGATATGGAAGGAGTATTATATTATTAACTTTCAATCCGTTAAATTTAATTAAATTCATTAACTTAGTAATAGATAAATATAATAGTAATAATTTATTTAGCATTTTAAATTCTAGAATGTTATTCAAATTTAAGATTGTGACACTTTTATAATTAAGGTTTATTTAGAGTAGTATATATCACATGTATCGTGTCACTTAAAAAATCATCAAAAATCAACGAAAATGCCTTTTATTTTCATATATATACTATTCTATTTGATTTTAGTGTAAAAATTTCATCTTTTATAACTTTATCACTTACACTCGCTCATTTACAATAAATTTATATTTCAATTTTTTAAAATTCAATTTATCTTTCTTAAACTTATTGTTTGTACTTCTACTTTTCATTTAAAAATTTCACACTCTTTCTCTCTTTGAGTTTTACATAGCTTCTCTTTTTATTATAGATATATTTTTATTTCTTTAATTTTTTATTACTTTTCTTTTAATATTTAAAATTTAGAATTTTAATTTAACTTTAACAAAATATATAAAATTATAGTTGTTGCCTTCTATTTCTTCAACAATTTTATTTTAGTCCCTTTTATTTTATTGTTTAATTTTTTCAAAAATAACAAGTTTTTAGAATTACATTTTTTTTTGTCTATTGGATGGTTTTATTAAAAAATATTTATGTTTGTTTGATAGCATTTATGTTTGTTGAAAAATCATTATTGCTGAGATATTAATGGTTAAATAACTGTTGACTTACTTATATAAAGTATCAATATATTTGTTAGTGTTGAAAATGAAAGTCATTAAACATTGTTAGAATATGAAAAAAAAAAATCAGAACAGTTATAATGTATGATTTTAATTTTTGTATTTTAAAAATTCATACAGAAAATAATTTGATCAAAATATATAAAAAATGTTTTGTCCATATTAATATTTCATTTTATAACCGTCACGGAGTAATGGTGTGTTAGAAAAATGGGAGTGCAAATAAAAATATTATTATTTAAATTTAAATATGATAATTCCTTTAAAAAAAATGATATTTTCATTCAATCATTATGAACGTGCATGTGTTTCTTATTCATCTCCTAAAGAGATTATTTGTTTGAAGGAGAAATTAGAATAGTTTACTTTGATGTATAGATTGATAAACTAAAAAATCAAATTAAGGTGGGTAAAATATACATGTTCATAAGTATGAAATTAGAATGATAATGTAACCATTTAACTTCATTACTGATATTAAGAGAAATGATCATAATGATATTTTAAATATACTTCCGTCATGTTGTTAAAAACAAAAACAAAAAAATCACTCGTGTTATAAAAAGGAAATTTCACTTCAATTTCATTAAAAAAAAATATTACCAAACCTAAAAATAATCTAGTTAATTGAATAGAATTGAATACTATTGTATATTCAATTTTGGATTGAAAAGAGAGATATTATTTTGTTCTTTTCTTTTATAAACAACTCTAAAGTATAATTATAACCAATTCTAAATGCTAATTAATATCACTCTTGTATCTATGTTGGATCCCCAATTTGATCTTATAATTCATCATATTATGTTAGTTGGAATGTTAGTTGTTCTTCCCATTTATTGCCTTATTACATATTGTAATGTTTTCTTTCTATTTCTAGTTCTTTAATTTTCTTATGGGTTCTTAGTATTTTTTCCTCATTTTCTTGTTTGATTCAAGGCATTTATACTAACTTCAAACATCAATACTCTTTTATGATAACACATGGTCTCAGTTTGATTAACACCCAATTTGTTTATGCAATAAATTTCTTGAAAGCACTCGTATTTATGAAACTCATTTAATAAAGATATAAATCTTTCTTAAATCTCCTAGTGAAGTATAATTCTTTATAAAAATGTTATTCAAACGAAAATTCTAAAAACTGAAACTATCCTAAAACATAATTATAAATGAAAATTTTTATTTAAAATCCTTCACAAATTTATTACTAAGACAGAGATGAAGGATAATATTATAAAATTATACATTATTTCTCTTATACAATATTAATTACAGTTTATATATATATATATATATATATATATATATATATATATAAAGCTTAAAGCATCTTATAATTTGAAATGGAAGGAGTATTATATTATTAACTTTCAATCCGTTAAATTTAATTAAATTCATTAACTTAGTAATAGATAAATATAATAGTAATAATTTATTTAGCATTTTAAATTCTAGAATGTTATTCAAATTTAAGATTGTGACACTTTTATAATTAAGGTTTATTTAGAGTAGTATATATCACATGTATCGTGTCACTTAAAAAATCATCAAAAATCAACGAAAATGCCTTTTATTTTCATATATATACTATTCTATTTGATTTTAGTGTAAAAATTTCATCTTTATAACTTTATCACTTACACTCGCTCATTTACAATAAATTTATATTTCAATTTTTTAAAATTCAATTTATCTTTCTTAAACTTATTGTTTGTACTTCTACTTTTCATTAAAAATTTCACACTCTTTCTCTCTTTGAGTTTTACATAGCTTCTCTTTTTATTATAGATATATTTTTATTTCTTTAATTTTTTATTACTTTTCTTTTAATATTTAAATTTTAGAATTTTAATTTAACTTTAACAAAATATATAAAATTATAGTTGTTGCCTTCTATTTCTTCAACAATTTTATTTTAGTCCCTTTTATTTTATTGTTTAATTTTTTCAAAAATAACAAGTTTTTAGAATTACATTTTTTTTTGTCTATTGGATGGTTTTATTAAAAAATATTTATGTTTGTTTGATAGCATTTATGTTTGTTGAAAAATCATTATTGCTGAGATATTAATGGTTAAATAACTGTTGACTTACTTATATAAAGTATTAATATATTTGTTAGTGTTGAAAATGAAAGTCATTAAACATTGTTAGAATATGAAGAAAAAATCAGAACAGTTATAATGTATGATTTTAATTTTTGTATTTTAAAAATTCATACAGAAAATAATTTGATCAAAATATATAAAAAATGTTTTGTCCATATTAATATTTCATTTTATAACCGTCACGGAGTAATGGTGTGTTAGAAAAATGGGAGTGCAAATAAAAATATTATTATTTAAATTTAAATATGATAATTCCTTTTAAAAAAATGATATTTTCATTCAATCATTATGAACGTGCATGTGTTTCTTATTCATCTCCTAAAGAGATTATTTGTTTGAAGGAGAAATTAGAATAGTTTACTTTGATGTATAGATTGATAAACTAAAAAATCAAATTAAGGTGGGTAAAATATACATGTTCATAAGTATGAAATTAGAATGATAATGTAACCATTTAACTTCATTACTGATATTAAGAGAAATGATCATAATGATATTTTAAATATACTTCCGTCATGTTGTTAAAAACAAAAACAAAAAAATCACTCGTGTTATAAAAAGGAAATTTCACTTCAATTTCATTAAAAAAAAATATTACCAAACCTAAAAATAATCTAGTTAATTGAATAGAATTGAATACTATTGTATATTCAATTTTGGATTGAAAAGAGAGATATTATTTTGTTCTTTTCTTTTATAAACAACTCTAAAGTATAATTATAACCAATTCTAAATGCTAATTAATATCACTCTTGTATCTATGTTGGATCCCCAATTTGATCTTATAATTCATCATATTATGTTAGTTGGAATGTTAGTTGTTCTTCCCATTTATTGCCTTATTACATATTGTAATGTTTTCTTTCTATTTCTAGTTCTTTAATTTTCTTATGGGTTCTTAGTATTTTTTCCTCATTTTCTTGTTTGATTCAAGGCATTTATACTAACTTCAAACATCAATACTCTTTTATGATAACACATGGTCTCAGTTTGATTAACACCCAATTTGTTTATGCAATAAATTTCTTGAAAGCACTCGTATTTATGAAACTCATTTAATAAAGATATAAATCTTTCTTAAATCTCCTAGTGAAGTATAATTCTTTATAAAAATGTTATTCAAACGAAAATTCTAAAAACTGAAACTATCCTAAAACATAATTATAAATGAAAATTTTTATTTAAAATCCTTCACAAATTTATTACTAAGACAGAGATGAAGGATAATATTATAAAATTATACATTATTTCTCTTATACAATATTAATTACAGTTTATATATATATATATATATATAAAGCTTAAAGCATCTTATAATTTGAAATGGAAGGAGTATTATATTATTAACTTTCAATCCGTTAAATTTAATTAAATTCATTAACTTAGTAATAGATAAATATAATAGTAATAATTTATTTAGCATTTTAAATTCTAGAATGTTATTCAAATTTAAGATTGTGACACTTTTATAATTAAGGTTTATTTAGAGTA
Organism: Vicia faba; assembly: GCA_948472305.1. NCBI lineage: Eukaryota > Viridiplantae > Streptophyta > Magnoliopsida > Fabales > Fabaceae > Vicia > Vicia faba. The sequence continues at coordinate 363,090,887 of OX451738.1, forward strand.
GTATATATCACATGTATCGTGTCACTTAAAAAATCATCAAAAATCAACGAAAATGCCTTTTATTTTCATATATATACTATTCTATTTGATTTTAGTGTAAAAATTTCATCTTTATAACTTTATCACTTACACTCGCTCATTTACAATAAATTTATATTTCAATTTTTTAAAATTCAATTTATCTTTCTTAAACTTATTGTTTGTACTTCTACTTTTCATTAAAAATTTCACACTCTTTCTCTCTTTGAGTTTTACATAGCTTCTCTTTTTATTATAGATATATTTTTATTTCTTTAATTTTTTATTACTTTTCTTTTAATATTTAAATTTTAGAATTTTAATTTAACTTTAACAAAATATATAAAATTATAGTTGTTGCCTTCTATTTCTTCAACAATTTTATTTTAGTCCCTTTTATTTTATTGTTTAATTTTTTCAAAAATAACAAGTTTTTAGAATTACATTTTTTTTTGTCTATTGGATGGTTTTATTAAAAAATATTTATGTTTGTTTGATAGCATTTATGTTTGTTGAAAAATCATTATTGCTGAGATATTAATGGTTAAATAACTGTTGACTTACTTATATAAAGTATTAATATATTTGTTAGTGTTGAAAATGAAAGTCATTAAACATTGTTAGAATATGAAGAAAAAATCAGAACAGTTATAATGTATGATTTTAATTTTTGTATTTTAAAAATTCATACAGAAAATAATTTGATCAAAATATATAAAAAATGTTTTGTCCATATTAATATTTCATTTTATAACCGCCAGGGAGTAATGGTGTGTTAGAAAAATGGGAGTGCAAATAAAAATATTATTATTTAAATTTAAATATGATAATTCCTTTTAAAAAAATGATATTTTCATTCAATCATTATGAACGTGCATGTGTTTCTTATTCATCTCCTAAAGAGATTATTTGTTTGAAGGAGAAATTAGAATAGTTTACTTTGATGTATAGATTGATAAACTAAAAAATCAAATTAAGGTGGGTAAAATATACATGTTCATAAGTATGAAATTAGAATGATAATGTAACCATTTAACTTCATTACTGATATTAAGAGAAATGATCATAATGATATTTTAAATATACTTCCGTCATGTTGTTAAAAACAAAAACAAAAAAATCACTCGTGTTATAAAAAGGAAATTTCACTTCAATTTCATTAAAAAAAAATATTACCAAACCTAAAAATAATCTAGTTAATTGAATAGAATTGAATACTATTGTATATTCAATTTTGGATTGAAAAGAGAGATATTATTTTGTTCTTTTCTTTTATAAACAACTCTAAAGTATAATTATAACCAATTCTAAATGCTAATTAATATCACTCTTGTATCTATGTTGGATCCCCAATTTGATCTTATAATTCATCATATTATGTTAGTTGGAATGTTAGTTGTTCTTCCCATTTATTGCCTTATTACATATTGTAATGTTTTCTTTCTATTTCTAGTTCTTTAATTTTCTTATGGGTTCTTAGTATTTTTTCCTCATTTTCTTGTTTGATTCAAGGCATTTATACTAACTTCAAACATCAATACTCTTTTATGATAACACATGGTCTCAGTTTGATTAACACCCAATTTGTTTATGCAATAAATTTCTTGAAAGCACTCGTATTTATGAAACTCATTTAATAAAGATATAAATCTTTCTTAAATCTCCTAGTGAAGTATAATTCTTTATAAAAATGTTATTCAAACGAAAATTCTAAAAACTGAAACTATCCTAAAACATAATTATAAATGAAAATTTTTATTTAAAATCCTTCACAAATTTATTACTAAGACAGAGATGAAGGATAATATTATAAAATTATACATTATTTCTCTTATACAATATTAATTACAGTTTATATATATATATATATATATAAAGCTTAAAGCATCTTATAATTTGAAATGGAAGGAGTATTATATTATTAACTTTCAATCCGTTAAATTTAATTAAATTCATTAACTTAGTAATAGATAAATATAATAGTAATAATTTATTTAGCATTTTAAATTCTAGAATGTTATTCAAATTTAAGATTGTGACACTTTTATAATTAAGGTTTATTTAGAGTAGTATATATCACATGTATCGTGTAACTTAAAAAATCATCAAAAATCAACGAAAATGCCTTTTATTTTCATATATATACTATTCTATTTGATTTTAGTGTAAAAATTTCATCTTTATAACTTTATCACTTACACTCGCTCATTTACAATAAATTTATATTTCAATTTTTTAAAATTCAATTTATCTTTCTTAAACTTATTGTTTGTACTTCTACTTTTCATTAAAAATTTCACACTCTTTCTCTCTTTGAGTTTTACATAGCTTCTCTTTTTATTATAGATATATTTTTATTTCTTTAATTTTTTATTACTTTTCTTTTAATATTTAAATTTTAGAATTTTAATTTAACTTTAACAAAATATATAAAATTATAGTTGTTGCCTTCTATTTCTTCAACAATTTTATTTTAGTCCCTTTTATTTTATTGTTTAATTTTTTCAAAAATAACAAGTTTTTAGAATTACATTTTTTTTTGTCTATTGGATGGTTTTATTAAAAAATATTTATGTTTGTTTGATAGCATTTATGTTTGTTGAAAAATCATTATTGCTGAGATATTAATGGTTAAATAACTGTTGACTTACTTATATAAAGTATTAATATATTTGTTAGTGTTGAAAATGAAAGTCATTAAACATTGTTAGAATATGAAGAAAAAATCAGAACAGTTATAATGTATGATTTTAATTTTTGTATTTTAAAAATTCATACAGAAAATAATTTGATCAAAATATATAAAAAATGTTTTGTCCATATTAATATTTCATTTTATAACCGCCAGGGAGTAATGGTGTGTTAGAAAAATGGGAGTGCAAATAAAAATATTATTATTTAAATTTAAATATGATAATTCCTTTTAAAAAAATGATATTTTCATTCAATCATTATGAACGTGCATGTGTTTCTTATTCATCTCCTAAAGAGATTATTTGTTTGAAGGAGAAATTAGAATAGTTTACTTTGATGTATAGATTGATAAACTAAAAAATCAAATTAAGGTGGGTAAAATATACGTGTTCATAAGTATGAAATTAGAATGATAATGTAACCATTTAACTTCATTACTGATATTAAGAGAAATGATCATAATGAGATTTTAAATATACTTTCGTCGTGTTGTTAAAAACAAAAACAAAAAAATCACTCGTGTTATAAAAAGGAAATTTCACTTCAATTTCATTAAAAAAAATATTACCAAACCTAAAAATAATCTAGTTAATTGAATAGAATTGGATACTATTGTATATTCAATTTTGGATTGAAAAGAGAGATTTTATTTTGTTCTTTTCTTTTATAAACAACTCTAAAGGCTAATTATAACCAATTCTAAATGCTAATTAATAGCACTCTTGTATCTATGTTGGATCCCCAATTTGATCTTATAATTCATCATATTATGTTAGTTGGAATGTTTGTTGTTCTTTCCATTTATTGCCTTATTACATATTGTAATGTTTTCTTTCTATTTCTAGTTCTTTAATTTTCTTATGGGTTCTTAGTATTTTTTCCTCATTTTCTTGTTTGATTCAAGGCATTTATACTAACGTCAAACATCAATACTCTTTTATGATAACACATGGTCTCAGTTTGATTAACACCCAATTTGTTTATGCAATAAATTTCTTGAAAGCACTCGTATTTATGAAACTCATTTGATAAAGATATAAATCTTTCTTAAATCACCTAGTGAAGTATAATGCTTTATAAAAATGTTATTCAAACGGAAATTCTAAAAACTGAAACTATCCTAAAACATAATTATAAATGAAAATTTTTATTTAAAATCCTTCACAAATTTATTACTAAGACAGAGATGAAGGATAATATTATAAAATTATACATTATTTCTCTTATACAATATTAATTACAGTTTTTACATATATAAAAAGCTTAAAGCATCTTATAATTTGAAATGGAAGGAGTATTATATTATTAACTTTCAATCCATTAAATTTAATTAAATTCATTAACTTAGTAATAGATAAATATAATAGTAATAATTTATTTAACATTTTAAATTCTAGAATGTTATTCAAATTTAAGATTGTGACACTTTTATAATTAAGGTTTATTTAGAGTAGTATATATCACATGTATTGTGTCATTTAAAAAATCATCAAAAACCAACGAAAATGCCTTTTATTTTCATATATATACTATTATATTTGATTTTAGTGCAAAAATTTCATCTTTTATAACTTTATCACTTACACTCGCTCATTTACAATAAATTTATATTTCAATTTTTTATAATTCAACTTATCTTTCTTAAACTTATTGTTTGTACTTCTACTTTTCGTTTAAAAATTTCACACTCTTTCTCTCTTCGAGTTTTACACAGCTTCTCTTTTTATTATAGATATATTTTTATTTCATTAATTTTAGATTACTTTTCTTTTAATATTTAAAATTTAGAATTTTAATTTAACTTTAATAAAATATATAAAATTGTAGTTGTTGTCTTCTATTTCTTCAACAATTTAATTTTACTCCCTTTTATTTTAATTGTTTAATTTTTTCAAAAATAACAAGTTTTTAGAATTACATTTTTTTTGTCTATTTGGATGGTTTTATTAAAAAATATTTATGTTTGTTTGATAGCATTTATGTTTGTTGAAAAATCATTATTGCTGAGATATTAATGGTTAACTAGTTGTTGACTTTCTTATATAAAGTATTAATATATTTGTTAGTGTTGAAAATGAAAGTCATTAAACATTGTTAGAATATGAAGAAAAAAACAGAACAGTTATAATGTATGATTTTATTTTTTGTATTTTAAAAATTCATACAGAAAATAATTTGATCAAAATATATAAAAAATGTTTTGTCCATATTAATATTTTATTTCATAACCGCCAGGGAGTAAGGGTGTGTTAGAAAAATGGGAGTGCAAATAAAAATATTATTATTTAAATTTAAATATGATAATTCCTTTTAAAAAAATGATATTTCCATTCAATCATTATGAACGTGCATGTGTTTCTTATTCATCTCCTAAAGAGATTATTTGTTTTAAGGAGAAATTAGAATAGTTTACTTTGACGTATAGATTGATAAACTAAAAAATCAAATTATGGTAGGTAAAATATACATGTTCATAAGTATGAAATTAGAATGATAATGTAACCATTTAACTTCATTACTGATATTAAGAGAAATGATCATAATGATATTTTAAATATACTCCCGTCATGTTGTTAAAAACAAAAACAAAAAAATCACTCGTGTTATAAAAAGGAAATTTCACTTCAATTTCATTAAAAAAAATATTACCAAACCTAAAAATAATCTAGTTAATTGAATAGAATTGGATACTATTGTATATTCAATTTTGGATTGAAAAGAGAGATTTTATTTTGTTCTTTTCTTTTATAAACAACTCTAAAGGGTAATTATAACCAATTCTAAATGCTAATTAATAGCACTCTTGTATCTATGTTGGATCCCCAATTTGATCTTATAATTCATCATATTATGTTAGTTGGAATGTTTGTTGTTCTTTCCATTTATTGCCTTATTACATATTGTAATGTTTTCTTTCTATTTCTAGTTCTTTCATTTTCTTATGGGTTCTTAGTATTTTTTCCTCATTTTCTTGTTTGATTCAAGGCATTTATACTAACGTCAAACATCAATACTCTTTTATGATAACACATGGTCTCAGTTTGATTAACACCCAATTTGTTTATGCAATAAATTTCTTGAAAGCACTCGTATTTATGAAACTCATTTGATAAAGATATAAATCTTTCTTAAATCACCTAGTGAAGTATAATGCTTTATAAAAATGTTATTCAAACAGAAATTCTAAAAACTGAAACTATCCTAAAACATAATTATAAATGAAAATTTTTATTTAAAATTCTTCACAAATTTATTACTAAGACAAAGATGAAGGACAATATTATAAAATTATACATAATTTCTCTTATACAATATTAATTACAGTTTTTACATATATAAAAAGCTTAAAGCATCTTATAATTTGAAATGGAAGGAGTATTATATTATTAACTTTCAATCCATTAAATTTAATTAAATTCATTAACTTAGTAATAGATAAATATAATAGTAATAATTTATTTAACATTTTAAATTCTAGAATGTTATTCAAATTTAAGATTGTGACACTTTTATAATTAAGGTTTATTTAGAGTAGTATATATCACATGTATCATGTCATTTAAAAAATCATCAAAAACCAACGAAAATGCCTTTTATTTTCATATATATATATACTATTCTATTTGATTTTAGTGCAAAAATTTCATCTTTAATAACTTTATCACTTACACTCGCTCATTTACAATAAATTTATATTTCAATTTTTTATAATTCAACTTATATTTCTTAAACTTATTGTTTGTACTTCTACTTTTCGTTTAAAAATTTCACACTCTTTCTCTCTTCGAGTTTTACACAGCTTCTCTTTTTATTATAGATATATTTTTATTTCATTAATTTTAGATTACTTTTCTTTTAATATTTAAAATTTAGAATTTTAATTTAACTTTAATAAAATATATAAAATTGTAGTTGTTGTCTTCTATTTCTTCAACAATTTAATTTTACTCCCTTTTATTTTAATTGTTTAATTTTTTCAAAAATAACAAGTTTTTAGAATTACATTTTTTTTGTCTATTTGGATGGTTTTATTAAAAAATATTTATGTTTGTTTGATAGCATTTATGTTTGTTGAAAAATCATTATTGCTGAGATATTAATGGTTAACTAGTTGTTGACTTTCTTATATAAAGTATTAATATATTTGTTAGTGTTGAAAATGAAAGTCATTAAACATTGTTAGAATATGAAGAAAAAAACAGAACAGTTATAATGTATGATTTTATTTTTTGTATTTTAAAAATTCATACAGAAAATAATTTGATCAAAATATATAAAAAATGTTTTGTCCATATTAATATTTTATTTCATAACCGCCAGGGAGTAAGGGTGTGTTAGAAAAATGGGAGTGCAAATAAAAATATTATTATTTAAATTTAAATATGATAATTCCTTTTAAAAAAATGATATTTCCATTCAATCATTATGAACGTGCATGTGTTTCTTATTCATCTCCTAAAGAGATTATTTGTTTTAAGGAGAAATTAGAATAGTTTACTTTGACGTATAGATTGATAAACTAAAAAATCAAATTATGGTAGGTAAAATATACATGTTCATAAGTATGAAATTAGAATGATAATGTAACCATTTAACTTCATTACTGATATTAAGAGAAATGATCATAATGATATTTTAAATATACTCCCGTCATGTTGTTAAAAACAAAAACAAAAAAATCACTCGTGTTATAAAAAGGAAATTTCACTTCAATTTCATTAAAAAAAATATTACCAAACCTAAAAATAATCTAGTTAATTGAATAGAATTGGATACTATTGTATATTCAATTTTGGATTGAAAAGAGAGATTTTATTTTGTTCTTTTCTTTTATAAACAACTCTAAAGGGTAATTATAACCAATTCTAAATGCTAATTAATAGCACTCTTGTATCTATGTTGGATCCCCAATTTGATCTTATAATTCATCATATTATGTTAGTTGGAATGTTTGTTGTTCTTTCCATTTATTGCCTTATTACATATTGTAATGTTTTCTTTATATTTCTAGTTCTTTCATTTTCTTATGGGTTCTTAGTATTTTTTCCTCATTTTCTTGTTTGATTCAAGGAATTTATACTAACGTCAAACATCAATACTCTTTTATGATAACACATGGTCTCAGTTTGATTAACACCCAATTTGTTTATGCAATAAATTTCTTGAAAGCACTCGTATTTATGAAACTCATTTGATAAAGATATAAATCTTTCTTAAATCACCTAGTGAAGTATAATGCTTTATAAAAATGTTATTCAAACGGAAATTCTAAAAACTGAAACTATCCTAAAACATAATTATAAATGAAAATTTTTATTTAAAATCCTTCACAAATTTATTACTAAGACAAAGATGAAGGACAATATTATAAAATTATACATAATTTCTCTTATACAATATTAATTACAGTTTTTACATATATAAAAAGCTTAAAGCATCTTATAATTTGAAATGGAAGGAGTATTATATTATTAACTTTCAATCCATTAAATTTAATTAAATTCATTAACTTAGTAATAGATAAATATAATAGTAATAATTTATTTAACATTTTAAATTCTAGAATGTTATTCAAATTTAAGATTGTGACACTTTTATAATTAAGGTTTATTTAGAGTAGTATATATCACATGTATCATGTCATTTAAAAAATCATCAAAAACCAACGAAAATGCCTTGTATTTTCATATATATACTATTCTATTTGATTTTAGTGCAAAAATTTCATCTTTAATAACTTTATCACTTACACTCGCTCATTTACAATAAATTTATATTTCAATTTTTTATAATTCAACTTATCTTTCTTAAACTTATTGTTTGTACTTCTACTTTTCGTTTAAAAATTTCACACTCTTTCTCTCTTCGAGTTTTACACAGCTTCTCTTTTTATTATAGATATATTTTTATTTCATTAATTTTAGATTACTTTTATTTTAATATTTAAAATTTAGAATTTTAATTTAACTTTAATAAAATATATAAAATTGTAGTTGTTGTCTTCTATTTCTTCAACAATTTTATTTTACTCCCTTTTATTTTAATTGTTTAATTTTTTCAAAAATAACAAGTTTTTAGAATTACATTTTTTTTGTCTATTTGGATGGTTTTATTAAAAAATATTTATGTTTGTTTGATAGCATTTATGTTTGTTGAAAAATCATTATTGCTGAGATATTAATGGTTAACTAGTTGTTGACTTTCTTATATAAAGTATTAATATATTTGTTAGTGTTGAAAATGAAAGTCATTAAACATTGTTAGAATATGAAGAAAAAAACAGAACAGTTATAATGTATGATTTTATTTTTTGTATTTTAAAAATTCATACAGAAAATAATTTGATCAAAATATATAAAAAATGTTTTGTCCATATTAATATTTTATTTCATAACCGCCAGGGAGTAAGGGTGTGTTAGAAAAATGGGAGTGCAAATAAAAATATTATTATTTAAATTTAAATATGATAATTCCTTTTAAAAAAATGATATTTCCATTCAATCATTATGAACGTGCATGTGTTTCTTATTCATCTCCTAAAGAGATTATTTGTTTGAAGGAGAAATTAGAATAGTTTACTTTGACGTATAGATTGATAAACTAAAAAATCAAATTATGGTAGGTAAAATATACATGTTCATAAGTATGAAATTAGAATGATAATGTAACCATTTAACTTCATTACTGATATTAAGAGAAATGATCATAATGATATTTTAAATATACTCCCGTCATGTTGTTAAAAACAAAAACAAAAAAATCACTCGTGTTATAAAAAGGAAATTTCACTTCAATTTCATTAAAAAAAATATTACCAAACCTAAAAATAATCTAGTTAATTGAATAGAATTGGATACTATTGTATATTCAATTTTGGATTGAAAAGAGAGATTTTATTTTGTTCTTTTCTTTTATAAACAACTCTAAAGGGTAATTATAACCAATTCTAAATGCTAATTAATAGCACTCTTGTATCTATGTTGGATCCCCAATTTGATCTTATAATTCATCATATTATGTTAGTTGGAATGTTTGTTGTTCTTTCCATTTATTGCCTTATTACATATTGTAATGTTTTCTTTCTATTTCTAGTTCTTTAATTATCTTATGGGTTCTTAGTATTTTTTCCTCATTTTCTTGTTTGATTCAAGGCATTTATACTAACGTCAAACATCAATACTCTTTTATGATAACACATGGTCTCAGTTTGATTAACACCCAATTTGTTTATGCAATAAATTTCTTGAAAGCACTCGTATTTATGAAACTCATTTGATAAAGATATAAATCTTTCTTAAATCACCTAGTGAAGTATAATGCTTTATAAAAATGTTATTCAAACGGAAATTCTAAAAACTGAAACTATCCTAAAACATAATTATAAATGAAAATTTTTATTTAAAATCCTTCACAAATTTATTACTAAGACAAAGATGAAGGACAATATTATAAAATTATACATAATTTCTCTTATACAATATTAATTACAGTTTTTACATATATAAAAAGCTTAAAGCATCTTATAATTTGAAATGGAAGGAGTATTATATTATTAACTTTCAATCCATTAAATTTAATTAAATTCATTAACTTAGTAATAGATAAATATAATAGTAATAATTTATTTAACATTTTAAATTCTAGAATGTTATTCAAATTTAAGATTGTGACACTTTTATAATTAAGGTTTATTTAGAGTAGTATATATCACATGTATCATGTCATTTAAAAAATCATCAAAAACCAACGAAAATGCCTTGTATTTTCATATATATACTATTCTATTTGATTTTAGTGCAAAAATTTCATCTTTAATAACTTTATCACTTACACTCGCTCATTTACAATAAATTTATATTTCAATTTTTTATAATTCAACTTATCTTTCTTAAACTTATTGTTTGTACTTCTACTTTTCGTTTAAAAATTTCACACTCTTTCTCTCTTCGAGTTTTACACAGCTTCTCTTTTTATTATAGATATATTTTTATTTCATTAATTTTAGATTACTTTTATTTTAATATTTAAAATTTAGAATTTTAATTTAACTTTAATAAAATATATAAAATTGTAGTTGTTGTCTTCTATTTCTTCAACAATTTTATTTTACTCCCTTTTATTTTAATTGTTTAATTTTTTCAAAAATAACAAATTTTTAGAATTACATTTTTTTTGTCTATTTGGATGGTTTTATTAAAAAATATTTATGTTTGTTTGATAGCATTTATGTTTGTTGAAAAATCATTATTGCTGAGATATTAATGGTTAACTAGTTGTTGACTTTCTTATATAAAGTATTAATATATTTGTTAGTGTTGAAAATGAAAGTCATTAAACATTGTTAGAATATGAAGAAAAAAACAGAACAGTTATAATGTATGATTTTATTTTTTGTATTTTAAAAATTCATACAGAAAATAATTTGATCAAAATATATAAAAAATGTTTTGTCCATATTAATATTTTATTTCATAACCGCCAGGGAGTAAGGGTGTGTTAGAAAAATGGGAGTGCAAATAAAAATATTATTATTTAAATTTAAATATGATAATTCCTTTTAAAAAAATGATATTTCCATTCAATCATTATGAACGTGCATGTGTTTCTTATTCATCTCCTAAAGAGATTATTTGTTTGAAGGAGAAATTAGAATAGTTTACTTTGACGTATAGATTGATAAACTAAAAAATCAAATTATGGTAGGTAAAATATACATGTTCATAAGTATGAAATTAGAATGATAATGTAACCATTTAACTTCATTACTGATATTAAGAGAAATGATCATAATGATATTTTAAATATACTCCCGTCATGTTGTTAAAAACAAAAACAAAAAAATCACTCGTGTTATAAAAAGGAAATTTCACTTCAATTTCATTAAAAAAAATATTACCAAACCTAAAAATAATCTAGTTAATTGAATAGAATTGGATACTATTGTATATTCAATTTTGGATTGAAAAGAGAGATTTTATTTTGTTCTTTTCTTTTATAAACAACTCTAAAGGGTAATTATAACCAATTCTAAATGCTAATTAATAGCACTCTTGTATCTATGTTGGATCCCCAATTTGATCTTATAATTCATCATATTATGTTAGTTGGAATGTTTGTTGTTCTTTCCATTTATTGCCTTATTACATATTGTAATGTTTTCTTTCTATTTCTAGTTCTTTAATTTTCTTATGGGTTCTTAGTATTTTTTCCTCATTTTCTTGTTTGATTCAAGGCATTTATACTAACGTCAAACATCAATACTCTTTTATGATAACACATGGTCTCAGTTTGATTAACACCCAATTTGTTTATGCAATAAATTTCTTGAAAGCACTCGTATTTATGAAACTAATTTGATAAAGATATAAATCTTTCTTAAATCACCTAGTGAAGTATAATGCTTTATAAAAATGTTATTCAAACGGAAATTCTAAAAACTGAAACTATCCTAAAACATAATTATAAATGAAAATTTTTATTTAAAATCCTTCACAAATTTATTACTAAGACAAAGATGAAGGACAATATTATAAAATTATACATAATTTCTCTTATACAATATTAATTACAGTTTTTACATATATAAAAAGCTTAAAGCATCTTATAATTTGAAATGGAAGGATTATTATATTTTTAACTTTCAATCCATTAAATTTAATTAAATTCATTAACTTAGTAATAGATAAATATAATAGTAATAATTTATTTAACATTTTAAATTCTAGAATGTTATTCAAATTTAAGATTGTGACACTTTTATAATTAAGGTTTATTTAGAGTAGTATATATCACATGTATCATGTCATTTAAAAAATCATCAAAAACCAACGAAAATGCCTTTTATTTTCATATATATACTATTCTATTTGATTTTAGTGCAAAAATTTCATCTTTTATAACTTTATCACTTACACCCGCTCATTTACAATAAATTTATATTTCAATTTTTTATAATTCAACTTATCTTTCTTAAACTTATTGTTTGTACTTCTACTTTTCGTTTAAAAATTTCACACTCTTTCTCTCTTCGAGTTTTACACAGCTTCTCTTTTTATTATAGATATATTTTTATTTCATTAATTTTAGATTACTTTTCTTTTAATATTTAAAATTTAGAATTTTAATTTAACTTTAATAAAATATATAAAATTGTAGTTGTTGTCATCTATTTCTTCAACAATTTTATTTTACTCCCTTTTATTTTAATTCTTTAATTTTTTCAAAAATAACAAGTTTTTAGAATTACATTTTTTTTGTCTATTTGGATGGTTTTATTAAAAAATATTTATGTTTGTTTGATAGCATTTATGTTTGTTGAAAAATCATTATTGCTGAGATATTAATGGTTAAATAGTTGTTGACTTTCTTATATAAAGTATTAATATATTTGTTAGTGTTGAAAATGAAAGTCATTAAACATTGTTAGAATATGAAGAAAAAAACAGAACAGTTATAATGTATGATTTTATTTTTTGTATTTTAAAAATTCATACAGAAAATAATTTGATCAAAATATATAAAAAATGTTTTGTCCATATTAATATTTTATTTCATAACCGCCAGGGAGTAAGCGTGTGTTAGAAAAATGGGAGTGCAAATAAAAATATTATTATTTAAATTTAAATATGATAATTCCTTTAAAAAAACGATATTTCCATTCAATCATTATGAACGTGCATGTGTTTCTTATTCATCTCCTAAAGAGATTATTTGTTTGAAGGAGAAATTAAAATAGTTTACTTTGATGTATAGATTGATAAACTAAAAAATCAAATTAAGGTGGGTAAAATATACATGTTCATAAGTATGAAATTAGAATGATAATGTAACCATTTAACTTTATTACTGATATTTAGAGAAATGATCATAATGATATTTTAAATATACTTCCGTCATGTTGTTAAAAACAAAAACAAAAAAAATCACTTGTGTTATAAAAAGGAAATTTCACTTCAATTTCATTAAAAAAAATATTACCAAACCTAAAAATAATCTAGTTAATTGAATAGAATTGGATACTATTGTATATTCAATTTTGGATTGAAAAGAGAGACGTTATTTTGTTCTTTTCTTTTATAAACAACTCTAAAGGCTAATTATAACGAGTTCTAAATGCTAATTAATAGCACTCTTGTATCTATGTTGGATCCCCAATTTGATCTTATAATTCATCATATTATGTTAGTTGGAATGTTAGTTGTTCTTCCCATTTATTGCCTTATTACATATTGTAATGTTTTCTATCTATTTCTAGTTCTTTAATTTTCTTATGGGTTCTTAGTATTTTTTTCCTCATTTTCTTGTTTGATTCAAGGCATTTATACTAACTTCAAACATCAATACTCTTTTATGATAACACATGGTCTCAGTTTGATTAACACCCAATTTGTTTATGCAATAAATTTCTTGAAAGCACTCGTATTTATGAAACTCATTTGGTAAAAATATAAATCTTTCTTAAATCTCATAGTGAAGTATAATGCTTTATAAAAAGGTTATTCAAACGAAAATTCTAAAAACTGAAACTATCCTAAAACGTAATTATAAATGAAATTTTTTATTTAAAATCCTTCACAAATTTATTACTAAGACAAAGATGAAGGACAATATTATAAAATTATACATAATTTCTCTTATACAATATTAATTACAGTTTTTACATATATAAAAAGCTTAAAGCATCTTATAATTTTAAATGGAAGGAGTATTATATTATTAACTTTCAATCCATTAAATTTAATTAAATTCATTAACTTAGTAATAGATAAATATAATAGTAATAATTTATTTAACATTTTAAATTCTAGAATGTTATTCAAATTTAAGATTGTGATACTTTTATGATTAAGGTTTATTTAGAGTAGTATATATATCACATGTATCGTGTCATTTAAAAAATCATCAAAAATCAATGCAAATGCCTTTTATTTTCATATATATACTATTCTATTTTATTTTAGTGCAAAAATTTCATCTTTTATAACTTTATCACTTACACTCGCTCATTTACATTAAATTTATATTTCAATTTTTTATAATTCAATTTATCTTACTTAAACTTATTGTTTGTACTTCTACTTTTCATTTAAAAATTTCACACTCTTTCTCTCTTCGAGTTTTACACAGCTTCTCTTTTTATTATAGATATATTTTTATTTCTTTAATTTTTTATTACTTTTCTTTTAATATTTAAAATTTAGAATTTTAATTTAACTTTAACAAAATGTATAAAATTATAGTTGTTGTCTTCTATTTCTTCAACAATTTTATATTAGTCCGTTTTATTTTATTCTTTAATTTTTTCAAAAATAACAAGTTTTTAGAATTACATTTTTTTTTTGTCTATTGGATGGTTTTATTAAAAAATATTTATGTTTGTTTGATAGCATTTATGTTTGTTGAAAAATCATTATTGCTGAGATATTAATGGTTAAATAACTGTTGACTTACTTATATAAAGTATTAATATATTTGTTAGTGTTGAAAATGAAAGTCATTAAACATTGTTAGAATATGAAGAAAAAAACAGAATAGTTATAATGTATGATTTTATTTTTTGTATTTTAAAAATTCATACAGAAAATAATTTGATCAAAATATATAAAAAATGTTTTGTCCATATTAATATTTTATTTTATAACCGCCAGGGAGTAAGCGTGTGTTAGAAAAATGGGAGTGCAAATAAAAATATTATTATTTAAATTTAAATATGATAATACCTTTAAAAAAAATGATATTTTCATTCAATCATTATGAACGTGCATGTGTTTCTTATTCATCTCCTAAAGAGATTATTTGTTTGAAGGAGAAATTAAAATAGTTTACTTTGATGTATAGATTGATAAACTAAAAAATCAAATTAAGGTGGGTAAAATATACATGTTCATAAGTATGAAATTAGAATGATAATGTAACCATTTAACTTCATTACTGATATTTAGAGAAATGATGATAATGATATTTTAAATATACTTCTGTCATGTTGTTAAAAACAAAAACAAAAAAATCACTTGTGTTATAAAAAGGAAAATTCACTTTAATTTCATTAAAAAAAATATTAACAAACCTAAAAATAATCTAGTTAATTGAATAGAATTGGATACTATTGTATATTCAATTTTGGATTGAAAAGAGAGACGTTATTTTGTTCTTTTCTTTTATAAACAACTCTAAAGGCTAATTATAACCAGTTCTAAATGCTGATTAATAGCACTCTTGTATCTATGTTGGATCCCCAATTTGATCTTATAATTCATCATATTATGTTAGTTGGAATGTTAGTTGTTCTTCCCATTTATTGCCTTATTACATATTGTAATGTTTTCTTTCTATTTCTAGTTCTTTAATTTTCTTATGGGTTCTTAGTATTTTTTTCCTCATTTTCTTGTTTGATTCAAGGCATTTATACTAACGTCAAACATCAATACTCTTTTATGATAACACATGGTCTCAGTTTGATTAACACCCAATTTGTTTATGCAATAAATTTCTTGAAAGCACTCGTATTTATGAAACTCATTTGGTAAAAATATAAATCTTTCTTAAATCTCATAGTGAAGTATAATGCTTTATAAAAATGTTATTCAAACGAAAATTCTAAAAACTGAAACTATCCTAAAACGTAATTATAAATGAAATTTTTTTATTTAAAATCCTTCACAAATTTATTACTAAGACAAAGATGAAGGACAATATTATAAAATTATACATAATTTCCCTTATACAATATTAATTACAGTTTTTACATATATAAAAAGCTTAAAGCATCTTATAATTTGAAATGGAAGGAGTATTATATTATTAACTTTCAATCCATTAAATTTAATTAAATTCATTAACTTAGTAATAGATAAATATAATAGTAATAATTTATTTAACATTTTAAATTCTAGAATGTTATTCAAATTTAAGATTGTGATACTTTTATAATTAAGGTTTATTTAGAGTAGTATATATATCACATGTATCGTGTCATTTAAAAAATCATCAAAAATCAATGCAAATGCCTTTTATTTTCATATATATACTATTCTATTTTATTTTAGTGCAAAAATTTCATCTTTTATAACTTTATCACTTACACTCGCTCATTTACATTAAATTTATATTTCAATTTTTTATAATTCAATTTATCTTACTTAAACTTATTGTTTGTACTTCTACTTTTCATTTAAAAATTTCACACTCTTTCTCTCTTCGAGTTTTACACAGCTTCTCTTTTTATTATAGATATATTTTTATTTCTTTAATTTTTTATTACTTTTCTTTTAATATTTAAAATTTAGAATTTTAATTTAACTTTAACAAAATGTATAAAATTATAGTTGTTGTCTTCTATTTCTTCAACAATTTTATATTAGTCCGTTTTATTTTATTCTTTAATTTTTTCAAAAATAACAAGTTTTTAGAATTACATTTTTTTTTTGTCTATTGGATGGTTTTATTAAAAAATATTTATGTTTGTTTGATAGCATTTATGTTTGTTGAAAAATCATTATTACTGAGATATTAATGGTTAAATAACTGTTGACTTACTTATATAAAGTATTAATATATTTGTTAGTGTTGAAAATGAAAGTCATTAAACATTGTTAGAATATGAAGAAAAAAACAGAATAGTTATAATGTATGATTTTATTTTTTGTATTTTAAAAATTCATACAGAAAATAATTTGATCAAAATATATAAAAAATGTTTTGTCCATATTAATATTTTATTTTATAACCGCCAGGGAGTAAGCGTGTGTTAGAAAAATGGGAGTGCAAATAAAAATATTATTATTTAAATTTAAATATGATAATACCTTTAAAAAAAATGATATTTTCATTCAATCATTATGAACGTGCATGTGTTTCTTATTCATCTCCTAAAGAGATTATTTGTTTGAAGGAGAAACTAAAATAGTTTACTTTGATGTATAGATTGATAAACTAAAAAATCAAATTAAGGTGGGTAAAATATACATGTTCATAAGTATGAAATTAGAATGATAATGTAACCATTTAACTTCATTACTGATATTTAGAGAAATGATGATAATGATATTTTAAATATACTTCTGTCATGTTGTTAAAAACAAAAACAAAAAAATCACTTGTGTTATAAAAAGGAAAATTCACTTTAATTTCATTAAAAAAAATATTAACAAACCTAAAAATAATCTAGTTAATTGAATAGAATTGGATACTATTGTATATTCAATTTTGGATTGAAAAGAGAGACGTTATTTTGTTCTTTTCTTTTATAAACAACTCTAAAGGCTAATTATAACCAGTTCTAAATGCTGATTAATAGCACTCTTGTATCTATGTTGGATCCCCAATTTGATCTTATAATTCATCATATTATGTTAGTTGGAATGTTAGTTGTTCTTCCCATTTATTGCCTTATTACATATTGTAATGTTTTCTTTCTATTTCTAGTTCTTTAATTTTCTTATGGGTTCTTAGTATTTTTTTCCTCATTTTCTTGTTTGATTCAAGGCATTTATACTAACGTCAAACATCAATACTCTTTTATGATAACACATGGTCTCAGTTTGATTAACACCCAATTTGTTTATGCAATAAATTTCTTGAAAGCACTCGTATTTATGAAACTCATTTGGTAAAAATATAAATCTTTCTTAAATCTCATAGTGAAGTATAATGCTTTATAAAAAGGTTATTCAAACGAAAATTCTAAAAACTGAAACTATCCTAAAACGTAATTATAAATGAAATTTTTTTATTTAAAATCCTTCACAAATTTATTACTAAGACAAAGATGAAGGACAATATTATAAAATTATACATAATTTCCCTTATACAATATTAATTACAGTTTTTACATATATAAAAAGCTTAAAGCATCTTATAATTTGAAATGGAAGGAGTATTATATTATTAACTTTCAATCCATTAAATTTAATTAAATTCATTAACTTAGTAATAGATAAATATAATAGTAATAATTTATTTAACATTTTAAATTCTAGAATGTTATTCAAATTTAAGATTGTGATACTTTTATAATTAAGGTTTATTTAGAGTAGTATATATATCACATGTATCGTGTCATTTAAAAAATCATCAAAAATCAATGCAAATGCCTTTTATTTTCATATATATACTATTCTATTTTATTTTAGTGCAAAAATTTCATCTTTTATAACTTTATCACTTACACTCGCTCATTTACATTAAATTTATATTTCAATTTTTTATAATTCAATTTATCTTACTTAAACTTATTGTTTGTACTTCTACTTTTCATTTAAAAATTTCACACTCTTTCTCTCTTCGAGTTTTACACAGCTTCTCTTTTTATTATAGATATATTTTTATTTCTTTAATTTTTTATTACTTTTCTTTTAATATTTAAAATTTAGAATTTTAATTTAACTTTAACAAAATGTATAAAATTATAGTTGTTGTCTTCTATTTCTTCAACAATTTTATATTAGTCCGTTTTATTTTATTCTTTAATTTTTTCAAAAATAACAAGTTTTTAGAATTACATTTTTTTTTGTCTATTGGATGGTTTTATTAAAAAATATTTATGTTTGTTTGATAGCATTTATGTTTGTTGAAAAATCATTATTGCTGAGATATTAATGGTTAAATAACTGTTGACTTACTTATATAAAGTATTAATATATTTGTTAGTGTTGAAAATGAAAGTCATTAAACATTGTTAGAATATGAAGAAAAAAACAGAATAGTTATAATGTATGATTTTATTTTTTGTATTTTAAAAATTCATACAGAAAATAATTTGATCAAAATATATAAAAAAATGTTTTGTCCATATTAATATTTTATTTTATAACCGCCAGGGAGTAAGCGTGTGTTAGAAAAATGGGAGTGCAAATAAAAATATTATTATTTAAATTTAAATATGATAATACCTTTAAAAAAAATGATATTTTCATTCAATCATTATGAACGTGCATGTGTTTCTTATTCATCTCCTAAAGAGATTATTTGTTTGAAGGAGAAATTAAAATAGTTTACTTTGATGTATAGATTGATAAACTAAAAAATCAAATTAAGGTGGGTAAAATATACATGTTCATAAGTATGAAATTAGAATGATAATGTAACCATTTAACTTCATTACTGATATTTAGAGAAATGATGATAATGATATTTTAAATATACTTCTGTCATGTTGTTAAAAACAAAAACAAAAAAATCACTCGTGTTATAAAAAGGAAAATTCACTTCAATTTCATTAAAAAAAATATTAACAAACCTAAAAATAATCTAGTTAATTGAATAGAATTGGATACTATTGTATATTCAATTATGGATTGAAAAGAGAGATATTATTTTGTTCTTTTCTTTTATAAACAACTCTAAAGGCTAATTATAACCAGTTCTAAATGCTGATTAATAGCACTCTTGTATCTATGTTGGATCCCCAATTTGATCTTATAATTCATCATATTATGTTAGTTGGAATGTTAGTTGTTCTTCCCATTTATTGCCTTATTACATATTTTAATGTTTTCTTTCTATTTCTAGTTCTTTAATTTTCTTATGGGTTCTTAGTATTTGTTTCCTCATTTTCTTGTTTGATTCAAGGCATTTATACTAACGTCAAACATCAATACTCTTTTATGATAACACATGGTCTCAGTTTGATTAACACCCAATTTGTTTATGCAATAAATTTCTTGAAATCACTCGTATTTATGAAACTCATTTGGTAAAAATATAAATCTTTCTTAAATCTCATAGTGAAGTATAATGCTTTATAAAAAGGTTATTCAAACGAAAATTCTAAAAACTGAAACTATCCTAAAACGTAATTATAAATGAAATTTTTTTATTTAAAATCCTTCACAAATTTATTACTAAGACAAAGATGAAGGACAATATTATAAAATTATACATAATTTCTCTTATACAATATTAATTACAGTTTTTACATATATAAAAAGCTTAAAGCATCTTATAATTTGAAATGGAAGGAGTATTATATTATTAACTTTCAATCCATTAAATTTAATTAAATTCATTAACTTAGTAATAGATAAATATAATAGTAATAATTTATTTAACATTTTAAATTCTAGAATGTTATTCAAATTTAAGATTGTGATACTTTTATAATTAAGGTTTATTTAGAGTAGTATATATATCACATGTATCGTGTCATTTAAAAAATCATCAAAAATCAATGCAAATGCCTTTTATTTTCATATATATACTATTCTATTTTATTTTAGTGCAAAAATTTCATCTTTTATAACTTTATCACTTACACTCGCTCATTTACATTAAATTTATATTTCAATTTTTTATAATTCAATTTATCTTACTTAAACTTATTGTTTGTACTTCTACTTTTCATTTAAAAATTTCACACTCTTTCTCTCTTCGAGTTTTACACAGCTTCTCTTTTTATTATAGATATATTTTTATTTCTTTAATTTTTTATTACTTTTCTTTTAATATTTAAAATTTAGAATTTTAATTTAACTTTAACAAAATGTATAAAATTATAGTTGTTGTCTTCTATTTCTTCAACAATTTTATATTCGTCCGTTTTATTTTATTCTTTAATTTTTTCAAAAATAACAAGTTTTTAGAATTACATTTTTTTTGTCTATTGGATGGTTTTATTAAAAAATATTTATGTTTGTTTGATAGCATTTATGTTTGTTGAAAAATCATTATTGCTGAGATATTAATGGTTAAATAACTGTTGACTTACTTATATAAAGTATTAATATATTTGTTAGTGTTGAAAATGAAAGTCATTAAACATTGTTAGAATATGAAGAAAAAAACACAACAGTTATAATGTATGATTTTATTTTTTGTATTTTAAAAATTCATACAGAAAATAATTTGATCAAAATATATAAAAAATGTTTTGTCCATATTAATATTTTATTTTATAACCGCCAGGGAGTAAGCGTGTGTTAGAAAAATGGGAGTGCAAATAAAAATATTATTATTTAAATTTAAATATGATAATACCTTTTAAAAAAATGATATTTTCATTCAATCATTATGAACGTGCATGTGTTTCTTATTCATCTCCTAAAGAGATTATTTGTTTGAAGGAGAAATTAAAATAGTTTACTTTGATGTATAGATTGATAAACTAAAAAATCAAATTAAGGTGGGTAAAATATACATGTTCATAAGTATGAAATTAGAATGATAATGTAACCATTTAACTTCATTACTGATATTTAGAGAAATGATCATAATGATATTTTAAATATACTTCTGTCATGTTGTTAAAAACAAAAACAAAAAAATCACTCGTGTTATAAAAAGGAAAATTCACTTCAATTTCATTAAAAAAAATATTAACAAACCTAAAAATAATCTAGTTAATTGAATAGAATTGGATACTATTGTATATTCAATTATGGATTGAAAAGAGAGATATTATTTTGTTCTTTTCTTTTATAAACAACTCTAAAGGCTAATTATAACCAGTTCTAAATGCTGATTAATAGCACTCTTGTATCTATGTTGGATCCCCAATTTGATCTTATAATTCATCATATTATGTTAGTTGGAATGTTAGTTGTTCTTCCCATTTATTGCCTTATTACATATTTTAATGTTTTCTTTCTATTTCTAGTTCTTTAATTTTCTTATGGGTTCTTAGTATTTTTTTCCTCATTTTCTTGTTTGATTCAAGGCATTTATACTAACGTCAAACATCAATACTCTTTTATGATAACACATGGTCTCAGTTTGATTAACACCCAATTTGTTTATGCAATAAATTTCTTGAAATCACTCGTATTTATGAAACTCATTTGGTAAAAATATAAATCTTTCTTAAATCTCCTAGTGAAGTATAATGCTTTATAAAAAGGTTATTCAAACGAAAATTCTAAAAACTGAAACTATCCTAAAACATAATTATAAATGAAATTTTTTTATTTAAAATCCTTCACAAATTTATTACTAAGACAAAGATGAAGGACAATATTATAAAATTATACATAATTTCTCTTATACAATATTCATTACAGTTTTTACATATATAAAAAGCTTAAAGCATCTTATAATTTGAAATGGAAGGAGTATTATATTATTAACTTTCAATCCATTAAATTTAATTAAATTCATTAACTTAGTAATAGATAAATATAATAGTAATAATTTATTTAACATTTTAAATTCTAGAATGTTATTCAAATTTAAGATTGTGATACTTTTATAATTAAGGTTTATTTAGAGTAGTATATATATCACATGTATCGTGTCATTTAAAAAATCATCAAAAATCAATGGAAATGCCTTTTATTTTCATATATATACTATTCTATTTTATTTTAGTGCAAAAATTTCATCTTTTATAACTTTATCACTTACACTCGCTCATTTACATTAAATTTATATTTCAATTTTTTATAATTCAATTTATCTTACTTAAACTTATTGTTTGTACTTCTACTTTTCATTTAAAAATTTCACACTCATTCTCTCTTCGAGTTTTACACAGCTTCTCTTTTTATTATAGATATATTTTTATTTCTTTAATTTTTTATTACTTTTCTTTTAATATTTAAAATTTAGAATTTTAATTTAACTTTAACAAAATGTATAAAATTATAGTTGTTGTCTTCTATTTCTTCAACAATTTGATATTAGTCCCTTTTATTTTATTCTTTAATTTTTTCAAAACTGACAAGTTTTTAGAATTACATTTTTTTTTGTCTATTGGATGGTTTTATTTAAAAATATTTATGTTTGTTTGATAGCATTTATATTTGTTGAAAAATCATTATTGCTGAGATATTAATGGTTAAATAACTGTTGACTTACTTATATAAAGTATTAATATATTTGTTAGTGTTGAAAATGAAAGTCATTAAACATTGTTAGAATATGAAGAAAAAAATAGAACAGTTATAATGTATGATTTTATTTTTTGTATTTTAAAAATTCAAACAGAAAATAATTTGATCAAAATATATAAAAAATGTTTTGTCCATATTAATATTTTATTTTATAACCGCCAGGGAGTAAGCGTGTGTTAGAAAAATGGGAGTGCAAATAAAAATATTATTATTTAAATTTAAATATGATAATACCTTTTAAAAAAACGATATTTATATTCAATCATTATGAACGTGCATGTGTTTCTTATTCATCTCCTAAAGAGATTATTTGTTTGAAGGAGAAATTAGAATAGTTTACTTTGATGTATAGATTGATAAACTAAAAAATCAAATTAAGGTGGGTAAAATATACATGTCCATAAGTATGAAATTAGAATGATAATGTAACCATTTAACTTCATTACTGATATTTAGAGAAATGATCATAATGATATTTTAAATATACTTTCGTGATGCTGTTAAAAACAAAAACAAAAAAATTACTCGTGTTATAAAAAGGAAATTTCACTTCAATTTCATTAAAAAAAATATTACCAAACCTAAAAATAATCTAGTTAATTGAATAGAATTGGATACTATTGTATATTCAATTTTGGATTGAAAAGAGAGATATTATTTTGTTCTTTTCTTTTATAAACAACTCTGAAGGCTAATTATAACCAGTTCTAAATGCTAATTAATAGCACTCTTGTATCTATGTTGGATCCCTAATTTGATCTGATAATTCATCATATTATGTTAGTTGGAATGTTAGTTGTTCTTCCCATTTATTGCCTTATTACATATCGTAATGTTTTCTTTCTATTTCTAGTTCTTTAATTTTCTTATGGGTTCTTAGTATTTTTTCCTCATTTTCTTGTTTGATTCAAGGCATTTATACTAATGTCAAACATCAATACTCTTTTATGATAACACATGGTCTCAGTTTGATTAACACCCAATTTGTTTATGCAATAAATTTCTTGAAAGCACTCGTATTTATGAAACACATTTGGTAAAGATATAAATCTTTCTTAAATCTCCTAGTGAAGTATAATGCTTTATAAAAATGTTATTCAAACGAAAATTCTAAAAACTGAAACTATCCTAAAACATAATTATAAATGAAAAATTTTATTTAAAATCCTTCACAAATTTATTACTAAGACAAAGATGAAGGAAAATATTATAAAATTATACATAATTTCTCTTATACAATATTAAATACAGTTTTTACATATATAAAAAGCTTAAAGCATCTTATAATTTGAAATGGAAGGAGTATTATATTATTAACTTTCAATCCATTAAATTTAGTTAAATTCATTAACTTAGTAATAGATAAATATAATAGTAATAATTTATTTAACATTTTAAATTCTAGAATGTTATTCAAATTTAAGATTGTGATACTTTTATAATTAAGGTTTATTTAGAGTAGTATATATCACATGTATCGTGTCATTTAAAAAATCATCAAAAATCAATGCAAATGCCTTTTATTTTCATATATATACTATTCTATTTGATTTTAGTGCAAAAATTTCATCTTTTATAACTTTATCACTTACACTCGCTCATTTACAATAAATTTATATTTCAATTTTTTATAATTCAATTTATCTTTCTTAAACTTATTGTTTGTACTTCTACTTTTCATTTAAAAATTTCACACTCTTTCTCTCCTTGAGTTTTACACAGCTTCTCTTTTTATTATAGATATATTTTTATTTCTTTAATTTTTTATTACTTTTCTTTTAATATTTAAAATTTTGAATTTTAATTTAACTTTAACAAAATATATAATATTATAGTTGTTGTCTTCTATTTCTTCAACAATTTTATTTTACTCCCTTTTATTTTATTCTTTAATTTTTTCAAAAATAACAAGTTTTTAGAATTACATTTTTTTCTCTATTGGATGGTTTTATTAAAAAATATTTATGTTTGTTTGATAGCATTTATGTTTGTTGAAAAATCATTATTGCTGAGATATTAATGGTTAAATAACTGTTGACATACTTATATAAAGTATTAATATATTTGTTAGTGTTGAAAATGAAAGTCATTAAACATTGTTAAAATATGAAGAAAAAAACAGAACAGTTATAATGTATGATTTTATTTTTTGTATTTTAAAAATTCATACAGAAAATAATTTGATCAAAATATATAAAAAATGTTTTGTCCATATTAATATTTTACTTTATAACCACCAGGGAGTAAGCGTGTGTTAGAAAAATGGGAGTGAAAATAAAAATATTATTATTTAAATTTAAATATGATAATTCCTTTTAAAAAAACGATATTTTCATTCAATCATTATGAACGTGCATGTGTTTCTTATTCATCTCCTAAAGAGATTATTTGTTTGAAGGAGAAATTAGAATAGTTTACTTTGATGTATAGATTGATAAACTAAAAAATCAAATTAAGGTGGGTAAAATATACATGTCCATAAGTATGAAATTAGAATGATAATGTAACCATTTAACTTCATTACTGATATTTAGAGAAATGATCATAATGATATTTTAAATATACTTTCGTCATGCTGTTAAAAACAAAAACAAAAAAATTACTCGTGTTATAAAAAGGAAATTTCACTTCAATTTCATTAAAAAAAATATTACCAAACCTAAAAATAATCTAGTTAATTGAATAGAATTGGATACTATTGTATATTCAATTTTGGATTGAAAAGAGAGATATTATTTTGTTCTTTTCTTTTATAAACAACTCTGAAGGCTAATTATAACCAGTTCTAAATGCTAATTAATAGCACTCTTGTATCTATGTTGGATCCCTAATTTGATCTGATAATTCATCATATTATGTTAGTTGGAATGTTAGTTGTTCTTCCCATTTATTGCCTTATTACATATCGTAATGTTTTCTTTCTATTTCTAGTTCTTTAATTTTCTTATGGGTTCTTAGTATTTTTTCCTCATTTTCTTGTTTGATTCAAGGCATTTATACTAACGTCAAACATCAATACTCTTTTATGATAACACATGGTCTCAGTTTGATTAACACCCAATTTGTTTATGCAATAAATTTCTTGAAAGCACTCGTATTTATGAAACACATTTGGTAAAGATATAAATCTTTCTTAAATCTCCTAGTGAAGTATAATGCTTTATAAAAATGTTATTCAAACGAAAATTCTAAAAACTGAAACTATCCTAAAACATAATTATAAATGAAAAATTTTATTTAAAATCCTTCACAAATTTATTACTAAGACAAAGATGAAGGAAAATATTATAAAATTATACATAATTTCTCTTATACAATATTAAATACAGTTTTTACATATATAAAAAGCTTAAAGCATCTTATAATTTGAAATGGAAGGAGTATTATATTATTAACTTTCAATCCATTAAATTTAGTTAAATTCATTAACTTAGTAATAGATAAATATAATAGTAATAATTTATTTAACATTTTAAATTCTAGAATGTTATTCAAATTTAAGATTGTGATACTTTTATAATTAAGGTTTATTTAGAGTAGTATATATCACATGTATCGTGTCATTTAAAAAATCATCAAAAATCAATGCAAATGCCTTTTATTTTCATATATATACTATTCTATTTGATTTTAGTGCAAAAATTTCATCTTTTATAACTTTATCACTTACACTCGCTCATTTACAATAAATTTATATTTCAATTTTTTATAATTCAATTTATCTTTCTTAAACTTATTGTTTGTACTTCTACTTTTCATTTAAAAATTTCACACTCTTTCTCTCCTTGAGTTTTACACAGCTTCTCTTTTTATTATAGATATATTTTTATTTCTTTAATTTTTTATTACTTTTCTTTTAATATTTAAAATTTTGAATTTTAATTTAACTTTAACAAAATATATAAAATTATAGTTGTTGTCTTCTATTTCTTCAACAATTTTATTTTACTCCCTTTTATTTTATTCTTTAATTTTTTCAAAAATAACAAGTTTTTAGAATTACATTTTTTTCTCTATTGGATGGTTTTATTAAAAAATATTTATGTTTGTTTGATAGCATTTATGTTTGTTGAAAAATCATTATTGCTGAGATATTAATGGTTAAATAACTGTTGACATACTTATATAAAGTATTAATATATTTGTTAGTGTTGAAAATGAAAGTCATTAAACATTGTTAAAATATGAAGAAAAAAACAGAACAATTATAATGTATGATTTTATTTTTTGTATTTTAAAAATTCATACAGAAAATAATTTGATCAAAATATATAAAAAATGTTTTGTCCATATTAATATTTTACTTTATAACCGCCAGGGAGTAAGCGTGTGTTAGAAAAATGGGAGTGAAAATAAAAATATTATTATTTAAATTTAAATATGATAATTCCTTTTAAAAAAACGATATTTTCATTCAATCATTATGAACGTGCATGTGTTTCTTATTCATCTCCTAAAGAGATTATTTGTTTGAAGGAGAAATTAGAATAGTTTACTTTGATGTATAGATTGATAAACTAAAAAATCAAATTAAGGTGGGTAAAATATACATGTCCATAAGTATGAAATTAGAATGATAATGTAACCATTTAACTTCATTACTGATATTTAGAGAAATGATCATAATGATATTTTAAATATACTTTCGTCATGCTGTTAAAAACAAAAACAAAAAAATTACTCGTGTTATAAAAAGGAAATTTCACTTCAATTTCATTAAAAAAAATATTACCAAACCTAAAAATAATCTAGTTAATTGAATAGAATTGGATACTATTGTATATTCAATTTTGGATTGAAAAGAGAGATATTATTTTGTTCTTTTCTTTTATAAACAACTCTGAAGGCTAATTATAACCAGTTCTAAATGCTAATTAATAGCACTCTTGTATCTATGTTGGATCCCCAATTTGATCTTATAATTCATCATATTATGTTAGTTGGAATGTTAGTTGTTCTTCCCATTTATTGCCTTATTACATATTGTAATGTTTTCTTTCTATTTCTAGTTCTTTAATTTTCTTATGGGTTCTTAGTATTTTTTCCTCATTTTCTTGTTTGATTCAAGGCATTTATACTAACGTCAAACATCAATACTCTTTTATGATAACCCATGGTCTCAGTTTGATTAACACCCAATTGGTTTATGCAATAAATTTCTTGAAAGCACTCG
Organism: Vicia faba; assembly: GCA_948472305.1. Classification (NCBI taxonomy): domain Eukaryota; kingdom Viridiplantae; phylum Streptophyta; class Magnoliopsida; order Fabales; family Fabaceae; genus Vicia; species Vicia faba. The sequence continues at coordinate 363,119,594 of OX451738.1, forward strand.
TATTTATGAAACACATTTGGTAAAGATATAAATCTTTCTTAAATCTCCTAGTGAAGTATAATGCTTTATAAAAATGTTATTCAAACGAAATTTCTAAAAACTGAAACTATCCTAAAACATAATTATAAATGAAAAATTTTATTTAAAATCCTTCACAAATTTATTACTAAGACAAAGATGAAGGAAAATATTATAAAATTATACATAATTTCTCTTATACAATATTAATTATAGTTTTTACATATATAAAAAGCTTAAAGCATCTTATAATTTGAAATGGAAGGAGTATTATATTATTAACTTTCAATCCATTAAATTTAATTAAATTCATTAACTTAGTAATAGATAAATATAATAGTAATAATTTATTTAACAATTTAAATTCTAGAATGTTATTCAAATTTAAGATTGTGATACTTTTATAATTAAGGTTTATTTAGAGTAGTATATATCACATGTATCGTGTCATTTAAAAAATCATCAAAAATCAATGAAAATGCCTTTTATTTTCATATATATACTATTCTATTTGATTTTAGTGCAAAAATTTCATCTTTTATAACTTTATCACTTACACTCGCTCATTTACAATAAATTTATATTTCAATTTTTTATAATTCAATTTATCTTTCTTAAACTTATTGTTTGTACTTCTACTTTTCATTTAAAAATTTCACACTCTTTCTATCTTTGAGTTTTACACAGCTTCTCTTTTTATTATAGATATATTTTTATTTCTTTAATTTTTTATTACTTTTCTTTTAATATTTAAAATTTATAATTTTAATTTAACTTTAACAAAATATATAAAATTATAGTTGTTGTCTTCTATTTCTTCAACAATTTTATTTTAGTCCCTATTATTTTATTCTTTAATTTTTTCAAAAATAACAAGTTTTTAGAATTACATTTTTTTTTGTCTATTGGATGGTTTTATTAAAAAATATTTATGTTTGTTTGATAGAATTTATGTTTGTTGAAAAATCATTATTGCTGAGATATTAATGGTTAAATAACTGTTGACTTACTTATATAAAGTATTAATATATTTGTTAGTGTTGAAAATGAAAGTCATTAAACATTGTTAGAATATGAAGAAAAAAACTGAACAGTTATAATGTATGATTTTATTTTTTGTATTTTAAAAATTCATACAGAAAATAATTTGATCAAAATATATAAAAAATGTTTTGTCCATATTAATATTTTATTTTATAACCGCCAGGGAGTAAGCGTGTGTTAGAAAAATGGGAGTGCAAATAAAAATATTATTATTTAAATTTAAATATGATAATTCCTTTTAAAAAACGATATTTTCATTCAATCATTATGAACGTGCATGTGTTTCTTATTCATCTCCTAAAGAGATTATTTGTTTGAAGGAGAAATTAGAATAGTTTACTTTGATGTATAGATTGATAAACTAAAAAATCAAATTAAGGTGGGTAAAATATACATGTTCATAAGTATGAAATTAGAATGATAATGTAACCATTTAACTTCATTACTGATATTTAGAGAAATGATCATAATGATATTTTAAATATACTTTCGTCATGCTGTTAAAAACAAAAACAAAAAAATTACTCGTGTTATAAAAAAGAAATTTCACTTCAATTTCATTAAAAAAAATATTACCAAACCTAAAAATAATCTAGTTAATTGAATAGAATTGGATACTATTGTATATTCAATTTTGGATTGAAAAGAGAGATATTATTTTGTTCTTTTCTTTTATAAACAACTCTGAAGGCTAATTATAACCAGTTCTATATGCTAATTAATAGCACTCTTGTATCTGTGTTGGATCCCTAATTTGATCTGATAATTCATCATATTATGTTAGTTGGAATGTTAGTTGTTCTTCCCATTTATTGCCTTATTACATATTGTAATGTTTTCTTTCTATTTCTAGTTCTTTAATTTTCTTATGGGTTCTTAGTATTTTTTCCTCATTTTCTTGTTTGATTCAAGGCATTTATACTAACGTCAAACATCAATACTCTTTTATGATAACACATGGTCTCAGTTTGATTAACACCCAATTGGTTTATGCAATAAATTTCTTGAAAGCACTCGTATTTATGAAACACATTTGGTAAAGATATAAATCTTTCTTAAATCTCCTAGTGAAGTATAATGCTTTATAAAAATGTTATTCAAACGAAATTTCTAAAAACTGAAACTATCCTAAAACATAATTATAAATGAAAAATTTTATTTAAAATCCTTCACAAATTTATTACTAAGACAAAGATGAAGGAAAATATTATAAAATTATACATAATTTCTCTTATACAATATTAATTATAGTTTTTACATATATAAAAAGCTTAAAGCATCTTATAATTTGAAATGGAAGGAGTATTATATTATTAACTTTCAATCCATTAAATTTAGTTAAATTCATTAACTTAGTAATAGATAAATATAATAGTAATAATTTATTTAACAATTTAAATTCTAGAATGTTATTCAAATTTAAGATTGTGATACTTTTATAATTAAGGTTTATTTAGAGTAGTATATATCACATGTATTGTGTCATTTAAAAAATCATCAAAAATCAATGCAAATGCCTTTTATTTTCATATATATACTATTCTATTTGATTTTAGTGCAAAAATTTCATCTTTTATAACTTTATCACTTACACTCGCTCATTTACAATAAATTTATATTTCAATTTTTTATAATTCAATTTATCTTTCTTAAACTTATTGTTTGTACTTCTACTTTTCATTTAAAAATTTCACACTCTTTCTCTCCTTGAGTTTTACACAGCTTCTCTTTTTATTATAGATATATTTTTATTTCTTTAATTTTTTATTACTTTTCTTTTAATATTTAAAATTTTGAATTTTAATTTAACTTTAACAAAATATATAAAATTATAGTTGTTGTCTTCTATTTCTTCAACAATTTTATTTTAGTGCCTTTTATTTTATTCTTTAATTTTTTCAAAAATAACAAGTTTTTAGAATTACATTTTTTTTTCTATTGGATGGTTTTATTAAAAAATATTTATGTTTATTTGATAGCATTTATGTTTGTTGAAAAATCATTATTGCTGAGATATTAATGGTTAAATAACTGTTGACATACTTATATAAAGTATTAATATATTTGTTAGTGTTGAAAATGAAAGTCATTAAACATTGTTAAAATATGAAGAAAAAAACAGAACAGTTATAATGTATGATTTTATTTTTTGTATTTTAAAAATTCATACAGAAAATAATTTGATCAAAATATATAAAAAATGTTTTGTCCATATTAATATTTTACTTTATAACCGCCATGGAGTAAGCGTGTGTTAGAAAAATGGGAGTGAAAATAAAAATATTATTATTTAAATTTAAATATGATAATTCCTTTTAAAAAAACGATATTTTCATTCAATCATTATGAACGTGCATGTGTTTCTTATTCATCTCCTAAAGATATTATTTGTTTGAAGGAGAAATTAGAATAGTTTACTTTGATGTATAGATTGATAAACTAAAAAATCAAATTAAGGTGGGTAAAATATACATGTTCATAAGTATGAAATTAGAATGATAATGTAACCATTTAACTTCATTACTGATATTTAGAGAAATGATCATAATGATATTTTAAATATACTTTCGTCATGCTGTTAAAAACAAAAACAAAAAAATTACTCGTGTTATAAAAAGGAAATTTCACTTCAATTTCATTAAAAAAAATATTACCAAACCTAAAAATAATCTATTTAATTTAATAGAATTGGATACTATTGTATATTCAATTTTGGATTGAAAAGAGAGATATTATTTTGTTCTTTTCTTTTATAAACAACTCTGAAGGCTAATTATAACCAGTTCTAAATGCTAATTAATAATACTCTTGTATCAGTGTTGGATCCCCAATTTGATCTTATAATTCATCATATTATGTTAGTTGGAATGTTAGTTGTTCTTCCCATTTATTGCCTTATTACATATCGTAATGTTTTCTTTCTATTTCTAGTTCTTTAATTTTCTTATGGGTTCTTAGTATTTTTTCCTCATTTTCTTGTTTGATTCAAGGCATTTATACTAACGTCAAACATCAATACTCTTTTATGATAACACATGGTCTCAGTTTGATTAACACCCAATTGGTTTATGCAATAAATTTCTTGAAAGCACTCGTATTTATGAAACACATTTGGTAAAGATATAAATCTTTCTTAAATCTCCTAGTGAAGTATAATGCTTTATAAAAATGTTATTCAAACGAAATTTCTAAAAACTGAAACTATCCTAAAACATAATTATAAATGAAAAATTTTATTTAAAATCCTTCACAAATTTATTACTAAGACAAAGATGAAGGAAAATATTATAAAATTATACATAATTTCTCTTATACAATATTAATTATAGTTTTTACATATATAAAAAGCTTAAAGCATCTTATAATTTGAAATGGAAGGAGTATTATATTATTAACTTTCAATCCATTAAATTTAATTAAATTCATTAACTTAGTAATAGATAAATATAATAGTAATAATTTATTTAACAATTTAAATTCTAGAATGTTATTCAAATTTAAGATTGTGATACTTTTATAATTAAGGTTTATTTAGAGTAGTATATATCACATGTATCGTGTCATTTAAAAAATCATCAAAAATCAATGAAAATGCCTTTTATTTTCATATATATACTATTCTATTTGATTTTAGTGCAAAAATTTCATCTTTTATAACTTTATCACTTACACTCGCTCATTTACAATAAATTTATATTTCAATTTTTTATAATTCAATTTATCTTTCTTAAACTTATTGTTTGTACTTCTACTTTTCATTTAAAAATTTCACACTCTTTCTATCTTTGAGTTTTACACAGCTTCTCTTTTTATTATAGATATATTTTTATTTCTTTAATTTTTTATTACTTTTCTTTTAATATTTAAAATTTATAATTTTAATTTAACTTTAACAAAATATATAAAATTATAGTTGTTGTCTTCTATTTCTTCAACAATTTTATTTTAGTCCCTATTATTTTATTCTTTAATTTTTTCAAAAATAACAAGTTTTTAGAATTACATTTTTTTTTGTCTATTGGATGGTTTTATTAAAAAATATTTATGTTTGTTTGATAGCATTTATGTTTGTTGAAAAATCATTATTGCTGAGATATTAATGGTTAAATAACTGTTGACTTACTTATATAAAGTATTAATATATTTGTTAGTGTTGAAAATGAAAGTCATTAAACATTGTTAGAATATGAAGAAAAAAACAGAACAGTTATAATGTATGATTTTATTTTTTGTATTTTAAAAATTCATACAGAAAATAATTTGATCAAAATATATAAAAAATGTTTTGTCCATATTAATATTTTATTTTATAACCGCCAGGGAGTAAGCGTGTGTTATAAAAATGGGAGTGCAAATACAAATATTATTATTTAAATTTAAATATGATAATTCCTTTTAAAAAACGATATTTTCATTCAATCATTATGAACGTGCATGTGTTTCTTATTCATCTCCTAAAGAGATTATTTGTTTGAAGGAGAAATTAGAATAGTTTACTTTGATGTATAGATTGATAAACTAAAAAAATCAAATTAAGGTGGGTAAAATATACATGTTCATAAGTATGAAATTAGAATGATAATGTAACCATTTAACTTCATTACTGATATTTAGAGAAATGATCATAATGATATTTTAAATATACTTCCGTCATGCTGTTAAAAACAAAAACAAAAAAATCACTCGTGTTATAAAAAGGAAATTTCACTTCAATTTCATTAAAAAAAATATTACCAAACCTAAAAATAATCTAGTTAATTGAATAGAATTGGATACTATTGTATATTCAATTTTGGATTGAAAAGAGAGATATTATTTTGTTCTTTTCTTTTATAAACAACTCTGAAGGCTAATTATAACCAGTTCTATATGCTAATTAATAGCACTCTTGTATCTATGTTGGATCCCTAATTTGATCTGATAATTCATCATATTATGTTAGTTGGAATGTTAGTTGTTCTTCCCATTTATTGCCTTATTACATATCGTAATGTTTTCTTTCTATTTCTAGTTCTTTAATTTTCTTATGGGTTCTTAGTATTTTTTCCTCATTTTCTTGTTTGATTCAAGGCATTTATACTAACGTCAAACATCAATACTCTTTTATGATAACACATGGTCTCAGTTTGATTAACACCCAATTTGTTTATGCAATAAATTTCTTGAAAGCACTCGTATTTATGAAACACATTTGGTAAAGATATAAATCTTTCTTAAATCTCCTAGTGAAGTATAATGCTTTATAAAAATGTTATTCAAACGAAAATTCTAAAAACTGAAACTATCCTAAAACATAATTATAAATGAAAAATTTTATTTAAAATCCTTCACAAATTTATTACTAAGACAAAGATGAAGGAAAATATTATAAAATTATACATAATTTCTCTTATACAATATTAATTATAGTTTTTACATATATAAAAAGCTTAAAGCATCTTATAATTTGAAATGGAAGGAGTATTATATTATTAACTTTCAATCCATTAAATTTAATTAAATTCATTAACTTAGTAATAGATAAATATAATAGTAATAATTTATTTAACAATTTAAATTCTAGAATGTTATTCAAATTTAAGATTGTGATACTTTTATAATTAACGTTTATTTAGAGTAGTATATATCACATGTATCGTGTCATTTAAAAAATCATCAAAAATCAATGAAAATGCCTTTTATTTTCATATATATACTATTCTATTTGATTTTAGTGCAAAAATTTCATCTTTTATAACTTTATCACTTACACTCGCTCATTTACAATAAATTTATATTTCAATTTTTTATAATTCAATTTATCTTTCTTAAACTTATTGTTTGTACTTCTACTTTTCATTTAAAAATTTCACACTCTTTCTATCTTTGAGTTTTACACAGCTTCTCTTTTTATTATAGATATATTTTTATTTCTTTAATTTTTTATTACTTTTCTTTTAATATTTAAAATTTATAATTTTAATTTAACTTTAACAAAATATATAAAATTATAGTTGTTGTCTTCTATTTCTTCAACAATTTTATTTTAGTCCCTATTATTTTATTCTTTAATTTTTTCAAAAATAACAAGTTTTTAGAATTACATTTTTTTTTGTCTATTGGATGGTTTTATTAAAAAATATTTATGTTTGTTTGATAGCATTTATGTTTGTTGAAAAATCATTATTGCTGAGATATTAATGGTTAAATAACTGTTGACTTACTTATATAAAGTATTAATATATTTGTTAGTGTTGAAAATGAAAGTCATTAAACATTGTTAGAATATGAAGAAAAAAACAGAACAGTTATAATGTATGATTTTATTTTTTGTATTTTAAAAATTCATACAGAAAATAATTTGATCAAAATATATAAAAAATGTTTTGTCCATATTAATATTTTATTTTATAACCGCCAGGGAGTAAGCGTGTGTTATAAAAATGGGAGTGCAAATAAAAATATTATTATTTAAATTTAAATATGATAATTCCTTTTAAAAAACGATATTTTCATTCAATCATTATGAACGTGCATGTGTTTCTTATTCATCTCCTAAAGAGATTATTTGTTTGAAGGAGAAATTAGAATAGTTTACTTTGATGTATAGATTGATAAACTAAAAAAATCAAATTAAGGTGGGTAAAATATACATGTTCATAAGTATGAAATTAGAATGATAATGTAACCATTTAACTTCATTACTGATATTTAGAGAAATGATCATAATGATATTTTAAATATACTTTCGTCATGCTGTTAAAAACAAAAACAAAAAAATCACTCGTGTTATAAAAAGGAAATTTCACTTCAATTTCATTAAAAAAAATATTACCAAACCTAAAAATAATCTAGTTAATTGAATAGAATTGGATACTATTGTATATTCAATTTTGGATTGAAAAGAGAGATATTATTTTGTTCTTTTCTTTTATAAACAACTCTAAAGGCTAATTATAACCAGTTCTAAATGCTGATTAATAGCACTCTTGTATCTATGTTGGATCCCCAATTTGATCTTATAATTCATCATATTATGTTAGTTGGAATGTTAGTTGTTCTTCCCATTTATTGCCTTATTACATATTTTAATGTTTTCTTTCTATTTCTAGTTCTTTAATTTTCTTATGGGTTCTTAGTATTTTTTCCTCATTTTCTTGTTTGATTCAAGCCATTTATACTAACGTCAAACATCAATACTCTTTTATGATAACACATGGTCTCAGTTTGATTAACACCCAATTTGTTTATGCAATAAATTTCTTGAAAGCACTCGTATTTATGAAACACATTTGGTAAAGATATAAATCTTTCTGAAATCTCCTAGTGAAGTATAATGCTTTATAAAAATGTTATTCAAACGAAAATTCTAAAAACTGAAACTATCCTAAAACATAATTATAAATGAAAAATTTTATTTAAAATCCTTCACAAATTTATTACTAAGACAAAGATGAAGGAAAATATTATAAAATTATACATAATTTCTCTTATACAATATTAATTATAGTTTTTACATATATAAAAAGCTTAAAGCATCTTATAATTTGAAATGGAAGGAGTATTATATTATTAACTTTCAATCCATTAAATTTAATTAAATTCATTAACTTAGTAATAGATAAATATAATAGTAATAATTTATTTAACAATTTAAATTCTAGAATGTTATTCAAATTTAAGATTGTGATACTTTTATAATTAAGGTTTATTTAGAGTAGTATATATCACATGTATCGTGTCATTTAAAAAATCATCAAAAATCAATGAAAATGCCTTTTATTTTCATATATATACTATTCTATTTGATTTTAGTGCAAAAATTTCATCTTTTATAACTTTATCACTTACACTCGCTCATTTACAATAAATTTATATTTCAATTTTTTATAATTCAATTTATCTTTCTTAAACTTATTGTTTGTACTTCTACTTTTCATTTAAAAATTTCACACTCTTTCTATCTTTGAGTTTTACACAGCTTCTCTTTTTATTATAGATATATTTTTATTTCTTTAATTTTTTATTACTTTTCTTTTAATATTTAAAATTTTGAATTTTAATTTAACTTTAACAAAATATATAAAATTATAGTTGTTGTCTTCTATTTCTTCAACAATTTTATTTTAGTCCCTATTATTTTATTCTTTAATTTTTTCAAAAATAACAAGTTTTTAGAATTACATTTTTTTTTGTCTATTGGATGGTTTTATTAAAAAATATTTATGTTTGTTTGATAGAATTTATGTTTGTTGAAAAATCATTATTGCTGAGATATTAATGGTTAAATAACTGTTGACATACTTATATAAAGTATTAATATATTTGTTAGTGTTGAAAATGAAAGTCATTAAACATTGTTAAAATATGAAGAAAAAAACAGAACAGTTATAATGTATGATTTTATTTTTTGTATTTTAAAAATTCATACAGAAAATAATTTGATCAAAATATATAAAAAATGTTTTGTCCATATTAATATTTTACTTTATAACCGCTAGGGAGTAAGCGTGTGTTAGAAAAATGGGAGTGAAAATAAAAATATTATTATTTAAATTTAAATATGATAATTCCTTTTAAAAAAACAATATTTTCATTCAATCATTATGAACGTGCATGTGTTTCTTATTCATCTCCTAAAGAGATTATTTGTTTGAAGGAGAAATTAGAATAGTTTACTTTGATGTATAGATTGATAAACTAAAAAATCAAATTAAGGTGGGTAAAATATACATGTTCATAAGTATGAAATTACAATGATAATGTAACCATTTAACTTCATTACTGATATTTAGAGAAATGATCATAATGATATTTTAAATATACTTTCGTCATGCTGTTAAAAACAAAAACAAAAAAATTACTCGTGTTATAAAAAGGAAATTTCACTTCAATTTCATTAAAAAAAAATATTACCAAACCTAAAAATAATCTAGTTAATTGAATAGAATTGGATACTATTGTATATTCAATTTTGGATTGAAAAGAGAGATATTATTTTGTTCTTTTCTTTTATAAACAACTCTGAAGGCTAATTATAACCAGTTCTATATGATAATTAATAGCACTCTTGTATCTATGTTGGATCCCTAATTTGATCTGATAATTCATCATATTATGTTAGTTGGAATGTTAGTTGTTCTTCCCATTTATTGCCTTATTACATATCGTAATGTTTTCTTTCTATTTCTAGTTCTTTAATTTTCTTATGGGTTCTTAGTATTTTTTCCTCATTTTCTTGTTTGATTCAAGGCATTTATACTAACGTCAAACATCAATACTCTTTTATGATAACACATGGTCTCAGTTTGATTAACACCCAATTTGTTTATGCAATAAATTTCTTGAAAGCACTCGTATTTATGAAACACATTTGGTAAAGATATAAATCTTTCTTAAATCTCCTAGTGAAGTATAATGCTTTATAAAAATGTTATTCAAACGAAATTTCTAAAAACTGAAACTATCCTAAAACATAATTATAAATGAAAAATTTTATTTAAAATCCTTCACAAATTTATTACTAAGACAAAGATGAAGGAAAATATTATAAAATTATACATAATTTCTCTTATACAATATTAATTATAGTTTTTACATATATAAAAAGCTTAAAGCATCTTATAATTTGAAATGGAAGGAGTATTATATTATTAACTTTCAATCCATTAAATTTAATTAAATTCATTAACTTAGTAATAGATAAATATAATAGTAATAATTTATTTAACAATTTAAATTCTAGAATGTTATTCAAATTTAAGATTGTGATACTTTTGTAATTAAGGTTTATTTAGAGTAGTATATATCACATGTATCGTGTCATTTAAAAAATCATCAAAAATAAATGAAAATGCCTTTTATTTTCATATATATACTATTTTATTTGATTTTAGTGCAAAAATTTCATCTTTTATAACTTTATCACTTACACTCGCTCATTTACAATAAATTTATATTTCAATTTTTTATAATTCAATTTATCTTTCTTAAACTTATTGTTTGTACTTCTACTTTTCATTTAAAAATTTCACACTCTTTCTATCTTTGAGTTTTACACAGCTTCTCTTTTTATTATAGATATATTTTTATTTCTTTAATTTTTTATTACTTTTCTTTTAATATTTAAAATTTTGAATTTTAATTTAACTTTAACAAAATATATAAAATTATAGTTGTTGTCTTCTATTTCTTCAACAATTTTATTTTAGTCCCTATTATTTTATTCTTTAATTTTTTCAAAAATAACAAGTTTTTAGAATTACATTTTTTTTTGTCTATTGGATGGTTTTATTAAAAAATATTTATGTTTGTTTGATAGAATTTATGTTTGTTGAAAAATCATTATTGCTGAGATATTAATGGTTAAATAACTGTTGACATACTTATATAAAGTATTAATATATTTGTTAGTGTTGAAAATGAAAGTCATTAAACATTGTTAAAATATGAAGAAAAAAACAGAACAGTTATAATGTATGATTTTATTTTTTGTATTTTAAAAATTCATACAGAAAATAATTTGATCAAAATATATAAAAAATGTTTTGTCCATATTAATATTTTACTTTATAACCGCTAGGGAGTAAGCGTGTGTTAGAAAAATGGGAGTGAAAATAAAAATATTATTATTTAAATTTAAATATGATAATTCCTTTTAAAAAAACAATATTTTCATTCAATCATTATGAACGTGCATGTGTTTCTTATTCATCTCCTAAAGAGATTATTTGTTTGAAGGAGAAATTAGAATAGTTTACTTTGATGTATAGATTGATAAACTAAAAAATCAAATTAAGGTGGGTAAAATATACATGTTCATAAGTATGAAATTACAATGATAATGTAACCATTTAACTTCATTACTGATATTTAGAGAAATGATCATAATGATATTTTAAATATACTTTCGTCATGCTGTTAAAAACAAAAACAAAAAAATTACTCGTGTTATAAAAAGGAAATTTCACTTCAATTTCATTAAAAAAAAATATTACCAAACCTAAAAATAATCTAGTTAATTGAATAGAATTGGATACTATTGTATATTCAATTTTGGATTGAAAAGAGAGATATTATTTTGTTCTTTTCTTTTATAAACAACTCTGAAGGCTAATTATAACCAGTTCTATATGATAATTAATAGCACTCTTGTATCTATGTTGGATCCCTAATTTGATCTGATAATTCATCATATTATGTTAGTTGGAATGTTAGTTGTTCTTCCCATTTATTGCCTTATTACATATCGTAATGTTTTCTTTCTATTTCTAGTTCTTTAATTTTCTTATGGGTTCTTAGTATTTTTTCCTCATTTTCTTGTTTGATTCAAGGCATTTATACTAACGTCAAACATCAATACTCTTTTATGATAACACATGGTCTCAGTTTGATTAACACCCAATTTGTTTATGCAATAAATTTCTTGAAAGCACTCGTATTTATGAAACACATTTGGTAAAGATATAAATCTTTCTTAAATCTCCTAGTGAAGTATAATGCTTTACAAAAATGTTATTCAAACGAAATTTCTAAAAACTGAAACTATCCTAAAACATAATTATAAATGAAAAATTTTATTTAAAATCCTTCACAAATTTATTACTAAGACGAAGATGAAGGAAAATATTATAAAATTATACATAATTTCTCTTATACAATATTAATTATAGTTTTTACATATATAAAAAGCTTAAAGCATCTTATAATTTGAAATGGAAGGAGTATTATATTATTAACTTTCAATCCATTAAATTTAGTTAAATTCATTAACTTAGTAATAGATAAATATAATAGTAATAATTTATTTAACATTTTAAATTCTAGAATGTTATTCAAATTTAAGATTGTGATACTTTTATAATTAAGGTTTATTTAGAGTAGTATATATCACTTGTATCGTGTCATTTAAAAAATCATCAAAAATCAATGTAAATGCCTTTTATTTTCATATATATACTATTCTATTTGATTTTAGTGCAAAAATTTCATCTTTTATAACTTTATCACTTACACTCGCTCATTTACAATAAATTTATATTTCAATTTTTTATAATTCAATTTATCTTTCTTAAACTTATTGTTTGTACTTCTACTTTTCATTTAAAAATTTCACACTCTTTCTCTCCTTGAGTTTTACACAGCTTCTCTTTTTATTATAGATATATTTTTATTTCTTTAATTTTTTATTACTTTTCTTTTAATATTTAAAATTTTGAATTTTAATTTAACTTTAACAAAATATATAAAATTATAGTTGTTGTCTTCTATTTCTTCAACAATTTTATTTTACTCCCTTTTATTTTATTCTTTAATTTTTTCAAAAATAACAAGTTTTTAGAATTACATTTTTTTTCTATTGGATGGTTTTATTAAAAAATATTTATGTTTGTTTGATAACATTTATGTTTGTTGAAAAATCATTATTGCTGAGATATTAATGGTTAAATAACTGTTGACATACTTATATAAAGTATTAATATATTTGTTAGTGTTGAAAATGAAAGTCATTAAACATTGTTAAAATATGAAGAAAAAAAAAGAACAGTTATAATGTATGATTTTATTTTTTGTATTTTAAAAATTCATACAGAAAATAATTTGATCAAAATATATAAAAAATGTTTTGTCCATATTAGTATTTTACTTTATAACCGCCAGGGAGTAAGCGTGTGTTAGGAAAATGGGAGTGAAAATAAAAATATTATTATTTAAATTTAAATATGATAATTCGTTTTAAAAAAACGATATTTTCATTCAATCATTATGAACGTGCATGTGTTTCTTATTCATCTCCTAAAGAGATTATTTGTTTGAAGGAGAAATTAGAATAGTTTACTTTGATGTATAGATTGATAAACTAAAAAATCAAATTAAGGTGGGTAAAATATACATGTTCATAAGTATGAAATTACAATGATAATGTAACCATTTAACTTCATTACTGATATTTAGAGAAATGATCATAATGATATTTTAAATATACTTTCGTCATGCTGTTAAAAACAAAAACAAAAAAATTACTCGTGTTATAAAAAGGAAATTTCACTTCAATTTCATTAAAAAAAAATATTACCAAACCTAAAAATAATCTAGTTAATTGAATAGAATTGGATACTATTGTATATTCAATTTTGGATTGAAAAGAGAGATATTATTTTGTTCTTTTCTTTTATAAACAACTCTGAAGGCTAATTATAACCAGTTCTATATGATAATTAATAGCACTCTTGTATCTATGTTGGATCCCTAATTTGATCTGATAATTCATCATATTATGTTAGTTGGAATGTTAGTTGTTCTTCCCATTTATTGCCTTATTACATATCGTAATGTTTTCTTTCTATTTCTAGTTCTTTAATTTTCTTATGGGTTCTTAGTATTTTTTCCTCATTTTCTTGTTTGATTCAAGGCATTTATACTAACGTCAAACATCAATACTCTTTTATGATAACACATGGTCTCAGTTTGATTAACACCCAATTTGTTTATGCAATAAATTTCTTGAAAGCACTCGTATTTATGAAACACATTTGGTAAAGATATAAATCTTTCTTAAATCTCCTAGTGAAGTATAATGCTTTACAAAAATGTTATTCAAACGAAAATTCTAAAAACTGAAACTATCCTAAAACATTATTATAAATGAAAAATTTTATTTAAAATCCTTCACAAATTTATTACTAAGACGAAGATGAAGGAAAATATTATAAAATTATACATAATTTCTCTTATACAATATTAAATACAGTTTTTACATATATAAAAAGCTTAAAGCATCTTATAATTTGAAATGGAAGGAGTATTATATTATTAACTTTCAATCCATTAAATTTAGTTAAATTCATTAACTTAGTAATAGATAAATATAATAGTAATAATTTATTTAACATTTTAAATTCTAGAATGTTATTCAAATTTAAGATTGTGATACTTTTGTAATTAAGGTTTATTTAGAGTAGTATATATCACTTGTATCGTGTCATTTAAAAAATCATCAAAAATCAATGTAAATGCCTTTTATTTTCATATATATACTATTCTATTTGATTTTAGTGCAAAAATTTCATCTTTTATAACTTTATCACTTACACTCGCTCATTTACAATAAATTTATATTTCAATTTTTTATAATTCAATTTATCTTTCTTAAACTTATTGTTTGTACTTCTACTTTTCATTTAAAAATTTCACACTCTTTCTCTCCTTGAGTTTTAC
This sequence comes from Vicia faba, assembly GCA_948472305.1. Taxonomy (NCBI): domain Eukaryota; kingdom Viridiplantae; phylum Streptophyta; class Magnoliopsida; order Fabales; family Fabaceae; genus Vicia; species Vicia faba. The sequence goes on from OX451738.1 coordinate 363,134,852, forward strand.
ACAGCTTCTCTTTTTATTATAGATATATTTTTATTTCTTTAATTTTTTATTACTTTTCTTTTAATATTTAAAATTTTGAATTTTAATTTAACTTTAACAAAATATATAAAATTATAGTTGTTGTCTTCTATTTCTTCAACAATTTTATTTTACTCCCTTTTATTTTATTCTTTAATTTTTTCAAAAATAACAAGTTTTTAGAATTACATTTTTTTTCTATTGGATGGTTTTATTAAAAAATATTTATGTTTGTTTGATAACATTTATGTTTGTTGAAAAATCATTATTGCTGAGATATTAATGGTTAAATAACTGTTGACATACTTATATAAAGTATTAATATATTTGTTAGTGTTGAAAATGAAAGTCATTAAACATTGTTAAAATATGAAGAAAAAAAAAGAACAGTTATAATGTATGATTTTATTTTTTGTATTTTAAAAATTCATACAGAAAATAATTTGATCAAAATATATAAAAAATGTTTTGTCCATATTAGTATTTTACTTTATAACCGCCAGGGAGTAAGCGTGTGTTAGGAAAATGGGAGTGAAAATAAAAATATTATTATTTAAATTTAAATATGATAATTCGTTTTAAAAAAACGATATTTTCATTCAATCATTATGAACGTGCATGTGTTTCTTATTCATCGCCTAAAGAGATTATTTGTTTGAAGGAGAAATTAGAATAGTTTACTTTGATGTATAGATTGATAAACTAAAAAATCAAATTAAGGTGGGTAAAATATATATGTTCATAAGTATGAAATTAGAATGATAATGTAACCATTTAACTTCATTACTGATATTTAGAGAAATGATCATAATGATATTTTAAATATACTTTCGTCATGCTGTTAAAAACAAAAACAAAAAAATTACTCGTGTTATAAAAAGGAAATTTCACTTCAAATTCATTAAAAAAAATATTACCAAACCTAAAAATAATCTAGTTAATTGAATAGAATTGGATACTATTGTATATTCAATTTTGGATTGAAAAGAGAGATATTATTTTGTTCTTTTCTTTTATAAACAACTCTAAACGCTAATTATAACCAGTTCTAAATGCTAATTAATAGCACTCTTGTATCTATGTTGGATCCCCAATTTGATCTTATAATTCATCATATTATGTTAGTTGGAATGTTAGTTGTTCTTCCCATTTATTGCCTTATTACATATTGTAATGTTTTCTTTCTATTTCTAGTTGTTTAATTTTCTTATGGGTTCTTAGTATTTTTTCCTCATTTTCTTGTTTGATTCAAGGCATTTATACTAACGTCAAACATCAATACTCTTTTATGATAACACATGGTCTCAGTTTGATTAACACCCAATTGGTTTATGCAATAAATTTCTTGAAAGCACTCGTATTTATGAAACACATTTGGTAAAGATATAAATCTTTCTTAAATCTCCTAGTGAAGTATAATGCTTTATAAAAATGTTATTCAAACGAAATTTCTAAAAACTGAAACTATCCTAAAACATAATTATAAATGAAAAATTTTATTTAAAATCCTTCACAAATTTATTACTAAGACAAAGATGAAGGAAAATATTATAAAATTATACATAATTTCTCTTATACAATATTAATTATAGTTTTTACATATATAAAAAGCTTAAAGCATCTTATAATTTGAAATGGAAGGAGTATTATATTATTAACTTTCAATCCATTAAATTTAATTAAATTCATTAACTTAGTAATAGATAAATATAATAGTAATAATTTATTTAACAATTTAAATTCTAGAATGTTATTCAAATTTAAGATTGTGATACTTTTGTAATTAAGGTTTATTTAGAGTAGTATATATCACATGTATCGTGTCATTTAAAAAATCATCAAAAATAAATGAAAATGCCTTTTATTTTCATATATATACTATTTTATTTGATTTTAGTGCAAAAATTTCATCTTTTATAACTTTATCACTTACACTCGCTCATTTACAATAAATTTATATTTCAATTTTTTATAATTCAATTTATCTTTCTTAAACTTATTGTTTGTACTTCTACTTTTCATTTAAAAATTTCACACTCTTTCTATCTTTGAGTTTTACACAGCTTCTCTTTTTATTATAGATATATTTTTATTTCTTTAATTTTTTATTACTTTTCTTTTAATATTTAAAATTTATAATTTTAATTTAACTTTAACAAAATATATAAAATTATAGTTGTTGTCTTCTATTTCTTCAACAATTTTATTTTAGTCCCTATTATTTTATTCTTTAATTTTTTCACAAATAACAAGTTTTTAGAATTACATTTTCTTTTGTCTATTGGATGGTTTTATTAAAAAATATTTATGTTTGTTTGATAGCATTTATGTTTGTTGAAAAATCATTATTGCTGAGATATTAATGGTTAAATAACTGTTGACTTACTTATATAAAGTATTAATATATTTGTTAGTGTTGAAAATGAAAGTCATTAAACATTGTTAGAATATGAAGAAAAAAACAGAACAGTTATAATGTATGATTTTATTTTTTGTATTTTAAAAATTCATACAGAAAATAATTTGATCAAAATATATAAAAAATGTTTTGTCCATATTAATATTTTATTTTATAACCGCCAGGGAGTAAGCGTGTGTTAGAAAAATGGGAGTGCAAATAAAAATATTATTATTTAAATTTAAATATGATAATTCCTTTTAAAAAACGATATTTTCATTCAATCATTATGAACGTGCATGTGTTTCTTATTCATCTCCTAAAGAGATTATTTGTTTGAAGGAGAAATTAGAATAGTTTACTTTGATGTATAGATTGATAAACTAAAAAATCAAATTAAGGTGGGTAAAATATACATGTTCATAAGTATGAAATTAGAATGATAATGTAACCATTTAACTTCATTACTGATATTTAGAGAAATGATCATAATGATATTTTAAATATACTTCCGTCATGCTGTTAAAAACAAAAAAAAAATCACTCGTGTTATAAAAAGGAAATTTCACTTCAATTTCATTAAAAAAAAATATTACCAAACCTAAAAATAATCTAGTTAATTGAATAGAATTGGATACTATTGTATATTCAATTTTGGATTGAAAAGAGAGATATTATTTTGTTCTTTTCTTTTATAAACAACTCTGAAGGCTAATTATAACCAGTTCTATATGCTAATTAATAGCACTCTTGTATTTATGTTGGATCCCTAATTTGATCTGATAATTCATCACATTATGTTAGTTGGAATGTTAGTTGTTCTTCCCATTTATTGCCTTATTACATATCGTAATTTTTTCTTTCTATTTCTAGTTCTTTAATTTTCTTATGGGTTCTTAGTATTTTTTCCTCATTTTCTTGTTTGATTCAAGGCATTTATACTAACGTCAAACATCAATACTCTTTTATGATAACACATGGTCTCAGTTTGATTAACACCCAATTTGTTTATGCAATAAATTTCTTGAAAGCACTCGTATTTATGAAACACATTTGGTAAAGATATAAATCTTTCTTAAATCTCCTAGTGAAGTATAATGCTTTATAAAAATGTTATTCAAACGAAAATTCTAAAAACTGAAACTATCCTAAAACATTATTATAAATGAAAAATTTTATTTAAAATCCTTCACAAATTTATTACTAAGACAAAGATGAAGGAAAATATTATAAAATTATACATAATTTCTCTTATACAATATTAAATACAGTTTTTACATATATAAAATGCTTAAAGCATCTTATAATTTGAAATGGAAGGAGTATTATATTATTAACTTTCAATCCATTAAATTTAGTTAAATTCATTAACTTAGTAATAGATAAATATAATAGTAATAATTTATTTAACATTTTAAATTCTAGAATGTTATTCAAATTTAAGATTGTGATACTTTTATAATTAAGGTTTATTTAGAGTAGTATATATCACATGTATCGTGTCATTTAAAAAATCATCAAAAATCAATGCAAATGCCTTTTATTTTCATATATATACTATTCTATTTGATTTTAGTGCAAAAATTTCATCTTTTATAACTTTATCACTTACACTCGCTCATTTACAATAAATTTATATTTCAATTTTTTATAATTCAATTTATCTTTCTTAAACTTATTGTTTGTACTTCTACTTTTCATTTAAAAATTTCACACTCTTTCTCTCCTTGAGTTTTACACAACTTCTCTTTTTATTATAGATATATTTTTATTTCTTTAATTTTTTATTACTTTTCTTTTAATATTTAAAATTTATAATTTTAATTTAACTTTAACAAAATATATAAAATTATAGTTGTTGTCTTCTATTTCTTCAACAATTTTATTTTACTCCCTTTTATTTTATTCTTTAATTTTTTCAAAAATAACAAGTTTTTAGAATTACATTTTTTTTTCTATTGGATGGTTTTATTAAAAAATATTTATGTTTGTTTGATAGCATTTATGTTTGTTGAAAAATCATTATTGCTGAGATATTAATGGTTAAATAACTGTTGACATACTTATATAAAGTATTAATATATTTGTTAGTGTTGAAAATGAAAGTCATTAAACATTGTTAGAATATGAAGAAAAAAATAGAACAGTTATAATGTATGATTTTATTTTTTGTATTTTAAAAATTCATACAGAAAATAATTTGATCAAAATATATAAAAAATGTTTTGTCCATATTAACATTTTACTTTATAACCGCCAGGGAGTAAGCGTGTGTTAGAAAAATGGGAGTGCAAATAAAAATATTATTATTTAAATTTAAATATGATAATTCCTTTTAAAAAACGATATTTTCATTCAATCATTATGAACGTGCATGTGTTTCTTATTCATCTCCTAAAGAGATTATTTGTTTGAAGGAGAAATTAGAATAGTTTACTTTGATGTATAGATTGATAAACTAAAAAATCAAATTAAGGTGGGTAAAATATATATGTTCATAAGTATGAAATTAGAATGATAATGTAACCATTTAACTTCATTACTGATATTTAGAGAAATGATCATAATGATATTTTAAATATACTTCCGTCATGCTGTTAAAAACAAAAAAAAAAATCACTCGTGTTATAAAAAGGAAATTTCACTTCAATTTCATTAAAAAAAAATATTACCAAACCTAAAAATAATCTAGTTAATTGAATAGAATTGGATACTATTGTATATTCAATTTTGGATTGAAAAGAGAGATATTATTTTGTTCTTTTCTTTTATAAACAACTCTGAAGGCTAATTATAACCAGTTCTATATGCTAATTAATAGCACTCTTGTATTTATGTTGGATCCCTAATTTGATCTGATAATTCATCATATTATGTTAGTTGGAATGTTAGTTGTTCTTCCCATTTATTGCCTTATTACATATCGTAATGTTTTCTTTCTATTTCTAGTTCTTTAATTTTCTTATGGGTTCTTAGTATTTTTTCCTCATTTTCTTGTTTGATTCAAGGCATTTATACTAACGTCAAACATCAATACTCTTTTATGATAACACATGGTCTCAGTTTGATTAACACCCAATTTGTTTATGCAATAAATTTCTTGAAAGCACTCGTATTTATGAAACACATTTGGTAAAGATATAAATCTTTCTTAAATCTCCTAGTGAAGTATAATGCTTTATAAAAATGTTATTCAAACGAAAATTCTAAAAACTGAAACTATCCTAAAACATTATTATAAATGAAAAATTTTATTTAAAATCCTTCACAAATTTATTACTAAGACAAAGATGAAGGAAAATATTATAAAATTATACATAATTTCTCTTATACAATATTAAATACAGTTTTTACATATATAAAATGCTTAAAGCATCTTATAATTTGAAATGGAAGGAGTATTATATTATTAACTTTCAATCCATTAAATTTAGTTAAATTCATTAACTTAGTAATAGATAAATATAATAGTAATAATTTATTTAACATTTTAAATTCTAGAATGTTATTCAAATTTAAGATTGTGATACTTTTATAATTAAGGTTTATTTAGAGTAGTATATATCACATGTATCGTGTCATTTAAAAAATCATCAAAAATCAATGCAAATGCCTTTTATTTTCTTATATATATACTATTCTATTTGATTTTAGTGCAAAAATTTCATCTTTTATAACTTTATCACTTACACTCGCTCATTTACAATAAATTTATATTTCAATTTTTTATAATTCAATTTATCTTTCTTAAACTTATTGTTTGTACTTCTACTTTTCATTTAAAAATTTCACACTCTTTCTCTCCTTGAGTTTTACACAACTTCTCTTTTTATTATAGATATATTTTTATTTCTTTAATTTTTTATTACTTTTCTTTTAATATTTAAAATTTTGAATTTTAATTTAACTTTAACAAAATATATAAAATTATAGTTGTTGTCTTCTATTTCTTCAACAATTTTATTTTACTCCCTTTTATTTTATTCTTTAATTTTTTCAAAAATAACAAGTTTTTAGAATTACATTTTTTTTTCTATTGGATGGTTTTATTAAAAAATATTTATGTTTGTTTGATAGCATTTATGTTTGTTGAAAAATCATTATTGCTGAGATATTAATGGTTAAATAACTGTTGACATACTTATATAAAGTATTAATATATTTGTTAGTGTTGAAAATGAAAGTCATTAAACATTGTTAGAATATGAAGAAAAAAATAGAACAGTTATAATGTATGATTTTATTTTTTGTATTTTAAAAATTCATACAGAAAATAATTTGATCAAAATATATAAAAAATGTTTTGTCCATATTAACATTTTACTTTATAACCGCCAGGGAGTAAGCGTGTGTTAGAAAAATGGGAGTGCAAATAAAAATATTATTATTTAAATTTAAATATGATAATTCCTTTTAAAAAACGATATTTTCATTCAATCATTATGAACGTGCATGTGTTTCTTATTCATCTCCTAAAGAGATTATTTGTTTGAAGGAGAAATTAGAATAGTTTACTTTGATGTATAGATTGATAAACTAAAAAATCAAATTAAGGTGGGTAAAATATATATGTTCATAAGTATGAAATTAGAATGATAATGTAACCATTTAACTTCATTACTGATATTTAGAGAAATGATCATAATGATATTTTAAATATACTTTCGTCATGCTGTTAAAAACAAAAACAAAAAAATTACTCGTGTTATAAAAAGGAAATTTCACTTCAAATTCATTAAAAAAAATATTACCAAACCTAAAAATAATCTAGTTAATTGAATAGAATTGGATACTATTGTATATTCAATTTTGGATTGAAAAGAGAGATATTATTTTGTTCTTTTCTTTTATAAACAACTCTAAACGCTAATTATAACCAGTTCTAAATGCTAATTAATAGCACTCTTGTATCTATGTTGGATCCCCAATTTGATCTTATAATTCATCATATTATGTTAGTTGGAATGTTAGTTGTTCTTCCCATTTATTGCCTTATTACATATTGTAATGTTTTCTTTCTATTTCTAGTTGTTTAATTTTCTTATGGGTTCTTAGTATTTTTTCCTCATTTTCTTGTTTGATTCAAGGCATTTATACTAACGTCAAACATCAATACTCTTTTATGATAACACATGGTCTCAGTTTGATTAACACCCAATTGGTTTATGCAATAAATTTCTTGAAAGCACTCGTATTTATGAAACACATTTGGTAAAGATATAAATCTTTCTTAAATCTCCTAGTGAAGTATAATGCTTTATAAAAATGTTATTCAAACGAAATTTCTAAAAACTGAAACTATCCTAAAACATAATTATAAATGAAAAATTTTATTTAAAATCCTTCACAAATTTATTACTAAGACAAAGATGAAGGAAAATATTATAAAATTATACATAATTTCTCTTATACAATATTAATTATAGTTTTTACATATATAAAAAGCTTAAAGCATCTTATAATTTGAAATGGAAGGAGTATTATATTATTAACTTTCAATCCATTAAATTTAATTAAATTCATTAACTTAGTAATAGATAAATATAATAGTAATAATTTATTTAACAATTTAAATTCTAGAATGTTATTCAAATTTAAGATTGTGATACTTTTGTAATTAAGGTTTATTTAGAGTAGTATATATCACATGTATCGTGTCATTTAAAAAATCATCAAAAATAAATGAAAATGCCTTTTATTTTCATATATATACTATTTTATTTGATTTTAGTGCAAAAATTTCATCTTTTATAACTTTATCACTTACACTCGCTCATTTACAATAAATTTATATTTCAATTTTTTATAATTCAATTTATCTTTCTTAAACTTATTGTTTGTACTTCTACTTTTCATTTAAAAATTTCACACTCTTTCTATCTTTGAGTTTTACACAGCTTCTCTTTTTATTATAGATATATTTTTATTTCTTTAATTTTTTATTACTTTTCTTTTAATATTTAAAATTTATAATTTTAATTTAACTTTAACAAAATATATAAAATTATAGTTGTTGTCTTCTATTTCTTCAACAATTTTATTTTAGTCCCTATTATTTTATTCTTTAATTTTTTCAAAAATAACAAGTTTTTAGAATTACATTTTCTTTTGTCTATTGGATGGTTTTATTAAAAAATATTTATGTTTGTTTGATAGCATTTATGTTTGTTGAAAAATCATTATTGCTGAGATATTAATGGTTAAATAACTGTTGACTTACTTATATAAAGTATTAATATATTTGTTAGTGTTGAAAATGAAAGTCATTAAACATTGTTAGAATATGAAGAAAAAAACAGAACAGTTATAATGTATGATTTTATTTTTTGTATTTTAAAAATTCATACAGAAAATAATTTGATCAAAATATATAAAAAATGTTTTGTCCATATTAATATTTTATTTTATAACCGCCAGGGAGTAAGCGTGTGTTAGAAAAATGGGAGTGCAAATAAAAATATTATTATTTAAATTTAAATATGATAATTCCTTTTAAAAAACGATATTTTCATTCAATCATTATGAACGTGCATGTGTTTCTTATTCATCTCCTAAAGAGATTATTTGTTTGAAGGAGAAATTAGAATAGTTTACTTTGATGTATAGATTGATAAACTAAAAAATCAAATTAAGGTGGGTAAAATATACATGTTCATAAGTATGAAATTAGAATGATAATGTAACCATTTAACTTCATTACTGATATTTAGAGAAATGATCATAATGATATTTTAAATATACTTCCGTCATGCTGTTAAAAACAAAAAAAAAATCACTCGTGTTATAAAAAGGAAATTTCACTTCAATTTCATTAAAAAAAAATATTACCAAACCTAAAAATAATCTAGTTAATTGAATAGAATTGGATACTATTGTATATTCAATTTTGGATTGAAAAGAGAGATATTATTTTGTTCTTTTCTTTTATAAACAACTCTGAAGGCTAATTATAACCAGTTCTATATGCTAATTAATAGCACTCTTGTATTTATGTTGGATCCCTAATTTGATCTGATAATTCATCATATTATGTTAGTTGGAATGTTAGTTGTTCTTCCCATTTATTGCCTTATTACATATCGTAATGTTTTCTTTCTATTTCTAGTTCTTTAATTTTCTTATGGGTTCTTAGTATTTTTTCCTCATTTTCTTGTTTGATTCAAGGCATTTATACTAACGTCAAACATCAATACTCTTTTATGATAACACATGGTCTCAGTTTGATTAACACCCAATTTGTTTATGCAATAAATTTCTTGAAAGCACTCGTATTTATGAAACACATTTGGTAAAGATATAAATCTTTCTTAAATCTCCTAGTGAAGTATAATGCTTTATAAAAATGTTATTCAGACGAAAATTCTAAAAACTGAAACTATCCTAAAACATTATTATAAATGAAAAATTTTATTTAAAATCCTTCACAAATTTATTACTAAGACAAAGATGAAGGAAAATATTATAAAATTATACATAATTTCTCTTATACAATATTAAATACAGTTTTTACATATATAAAATGCTTAAAGCATCTTATAATTTGAAATGGAAGGAGTATTATATTATTAACTTTCAATCCATTAAATTTAGTTAAATTCATTAACTTAGTAATAGATAAATATAATAGTAATAATTTATTTAACATTTTAAATTCTAGAATGTTATTCAAATTTAAGATTGTGATACTTTTATAATTAAGGTTTATTTAGAGTAGTATATATCACATGTATCGTGTCATTTAAAAAATCATCAAAAATCAATGCAAATGCCTTTTATTTTCATATATATACTATTCTATTTGATTTTAGTGCAAAAATTTCATCTTTTATAACTTTATCACTTACACTCGCTCATTTACAATAAATTTATATTTCAATTTTTTATAATTCAATTTATCTTTCTTAAACTTATTGTTTGTACTTCTACTTTTCATTTAAAAATTTCACACTCTTTCTCTCCTTGAGTTTTACACAACTTCTCTTTTTATTATAGATATATTTTTATTTCTTTAATTTTTTATTACTTTTCTTTTAATATTTAAAATTTTGAATTTTAATTTAACTTTAACAAAATATATAAAATTATAGTTGTTGTCTTCTATTTCTTCAACAATTTTATTTTACTCCCTTTTATTTTATTCTTTAATTTTTTCAAAAATAACAAGTTTTTAGAATTACATTTTTTTTTCTATTGGATGGTTTTATTAAAAAATATTTATGTTTGTTTGATAGCATTTATGTTTGTTGAAAAATCATTATTGCTGAGATATTAATGGTTAAATAACTGTTGACATACTTATATAAAGTATTAATATATTTGTTAGTGTTGAAAATGAAAGTCATTAAACATTGTTAGAATATGAAGAAAAAAATAGAACAGTTATAATGTATGATTTTATTTTTTGTATTTTAAAAATTCATACAGAAAATAATTTGATCAAAATATATAAAAAATGTTTTGTCCATATTAACATTTTACTTTATAACCGCCAGGGAGTAAGCGTGTGTTAGAAAAATGGGAGTGCAAATAAAAATATTATTATTTAAATTTAAATATGATAATTCCTTTTAAAAAACGATATTTTCATTCAATCATTATGAACGTGCATGTGTTTCTTATTCATCTCCTAAAGAGATTATTTGTTTGAAGGAGAAATTAGAATAGTTTACTTTGATGTATAGATTGATAAACTAAAAAATCAAATTAAGGTGGGTAAAATATATATGTTCATAAGTATGAAATTAGAATGATAATGTAACCATTTAACTTCATTACTGATATTTAGAGAAATGATCATAATGATATTTTAAATATACTTTCGTCATGCTGTTAAAAACAAAAACAAAAAAATTACTCGTGTTATAAAAAGGAAATTTCACTTCAAATTCATTAAAAAAAATATTACCAAACCTAAAAATAATCTAGTTAATTGAATAGAATTGGATACTATTGTATATTCAATTTTGGATTGAAAAGAGAGATATTATTTTGTTCTTTTCTTTTATAAACAACTCTAAACGCTAATTATAACCAGTTCTAAATGCTAATTAATAGCACTCTTGTATCTATGTTGGATCCCCAATTTGATCTTATAATTCATCATATTATGTTAGTTGGAATGTTAGTTGTTCTTCCCATTTATTGCCTTATTACATATTGTAATGTTTTCTTTCTATTTCTAGTTGTTTAATTTTCTTATGGGTTCTTAGTATTTTTTCCTCATTTTCTTGTTTGATTCAAGGCATTTATACTAACGTCAAACATCAATACTCTTTTATGATAACACATGGTCTCAGTTTGATTAACACCCAATTGGTTTATGCAATAAATTTCTTGAAAGCACTCGTATTTATGAAACACATTTGGTAAAGATATAAATCTTTCTTAAATCTCCTAGTGAAGTATAATGCTTTATAAAAATGTTATTCAAACGAAATTTCTAAAAACTGAAACTATCCTAAAACATAATTATAAATGAAAAATTTTATTTAAAATCCTTCACAAATTTATTACTAAGACAAAGATGAAGGAAAATATTATAAAATTATACATAATTTCTCTTATACAATATTAATTATAGTTTTTACATATATAAAAAGCTTAAAGCATCTTATAATTTGAAATGGAAGGAGTATTATATTATTAACTTTCAATCCATTAAATTTAATTAAATTCATTAACTTAGTAATAGATAAATATAATAGTAATAATTTATTTAACAATTTAAATTCTAGAATGTTATTCAAATTTAAGATTGTGATACTTTTGTAATTAAGGTTTATTTAGAGTAGTATATATCACATGTATCGTGTCATTTAAAAAATCATCAAAAATAAATGAAAATGCCTTTTATTTTCATATATATACTATTTTATTTGATTTTAGTGCAAAAATTTCATCTTTTATAACTTTATCACTTACACTCGCTCATTTACAATAAATTTATATTTCAATTTTTTATAATTCAATTTATCTTTCTTAAACTTATTGTTTGTACTTCTACTTTTCATTTAAAAATTTCACACTCTTTCTATCTTTGAGTTTTACACAGCTTCTCTTTTTATTATAGATATATTTTTATTTCTTTAATTTTTTATTACTTTTCTTTTAATATTTAAAATTTATAATTTTAATTTAACTTTAACAAAATATATAAAATTATAGTTGTTGTCTTCTATTTCTTCAACAATTTTATTTTAGACCCTATTATTTTATTCTTTAATTTTTTCAAAAATAACAAGTTTTTAGAATTACATTTTCTTTTGTCTATTGGATGGTTTTATTAAAAAATATTTATGTTTGTTTGATAGCATTTATGTTTGTTGAAAAATCATTATTGCTGAGATATTAATGGTTAAATAACTGTTGACTTACTTATATAAAGTATTAATATATTTGTTAGTGTTGAAAATGAAAGTCATTAAACATTGTTAGAATATGAAGAAAAAAACAGAACAGTTATAATGTATGATTTTATTTTTTGTATTTTAAAAATTCATACAGAAAATAATTTGATCAAAATATATAAAAAATGTTTTGTCCATATTAATATTTTATTTTATAACCGCCAGGGAGTAAGCGTGTGTTAGAAAAATGGGAGTGCAAATAAAAATATTATTATTTAAATTTAAATATGATAATTCCTTTTAAAAAACGATATTTTCATTCAATCATTATGAACGTGCATGTGTTTCTTATTCATCTCCTAAAGAGATTATTTGTTTGAAGGAGAAATTAGAATAGTTTACTTTGATGTATAGATTGATAAACTAAAAAATCAAATTAAGGTGGGTAAAATATACATGTTCATAAGTATGAAATTAGAATGATAATGTAACCATTTAACTTCATTACTGATATTTAGAGAAATGATCATAATGATATTTTAAATATACTTCCGTCATGCTGTTAAAAACAAAAAAAAAAATCACTCGTGTTATAAAAAGGAAATTTCACTTCAATTTCATTAAAAAAAATATTACCAAACCTAAAAATAATCTAGTTAATTGAATAGAATTGGATACTATTGTATATTCAATTTTGGATTGAAAAGAGAGATATTATTTTGTTCTTTTCTTTTATAAACAACTCTGAAGGCTAATTATAACCAGTTCTATATGCTAATTAATAGCACTCTTGTATTTATGTTGGATCCCTAATTTGATCTGATAATTCATCATATTATGTTAGTTGGAATGTTAGTTGTTCTTCCCATTTATTGCCTTATTACATATCGTAATGTTTTCTTTCTATTTCTAGTTCTTTAATTTTCTTATGGGTTCTTAGTATTTTTTCCTCATTTTCTTGTTTGATTCAAGGCATTTATACTAACGTCAAACATCAATACTCTTTTATGATAACACATGGTCTCAGTTTGATTAACACCCAATTTGTTTATGCAATAAATTTCTTGAAAGCACTCGTATTTATGAAACACATTTGGTAAAGATATAAATCTTTCTTAAATCTCCTAGTGAAGTATAATGCTTTATAAAAATGTTATTCAAACGAAAATTCTAAAAACTGAAACTATCCTAAAACATTATTATAAATGAAAAATTTTATTTAAAATCCTTCACAAATTTATTACTAAGACAAAGATGAAGGAAAATATTATAAAATTATACATAATTTCTCTTATACAATATTAAATACAGTTTTTACATATATAAAATGCTTAAAGCATCTTATAATTTGAAATGGAAGGAGTATTATATTATTAACTTTCAATCCATTAAATTTAGTTAAATTCATTAACTTAGTAATAGATAAATATAATAGTAATAATTTATTTAACATTTTAAATTCTAGAATGTTATTCAAATTTAAGATTGTGATACTTTTATAATTAAGGTTTATTTAGAGTAGTATATATCACATGTATCGTGTCATTTAAAAAATCATCAAAAATCAATGCAAATGCCTTTTATTTTCATATATATACTATTCTATTTGATTTTAGTGCAAAAATTTCATCTTTTATACCTTTATCACTTACACTCGCTCATTTACAATAAATTTATATTTCAATTTTTTATAATTCAATTTATCTTTCTTAAACTTATTGTTTGTACTTCTACTTTTCATTTAAAAATTTCACACTCTTTCTCTCCTTGAGTTTTACACAACTTCTCTTTTTATTATAGATATATTTTTATTTCTTTAATTTTTTATTACTTTTCTTTTAATATTTAAAATTTTGAATTTTAATTTAACTTTAACAAAATATATAAAATTATAGTTGTTGTCTTCTATTTCTTCAACAATTTTATTTTACTCCCTTTTATTTTATTCTTTAATTTTTTCAAAAATAACAAGTTTTTAGAATTACATTTTTTTTTCTATTGGATGGTTTTATTAAAAAATATTTATGTTTGTTGAAAAATCATTATTGCTGAGATATTAATGGTTAAATAACTGTTGACATACTTATATAAAGTATTAATATATTTGTTAGTGTTGAAAATGAAAGTCATTAAACATTGTTAGAATATGAAGAAAAAAACAGAACAGTTATAATGTATGATTTTATTTTTTGTATTTTAAAAATTCATACAGAAAATAATTTGATCAAAATATATAAAAAATGTTTTGTCCATATTAACATTTTACTTTATAACCGCCAGGGAGTAAGCGTGTGTTAGAAAAATGGGAGTGCAAATAAAAATATTATTATTTAAATTTAAATATGATAATTCCTTTTAAAAAACGATATTTTCATTCAATCATTATGAACGTGCATGTGTTTCTTATTCATCTCCTAAAGAGATTATTTGTTTGAAGGAGAAATTAGAATAGTTTACTTTGATGTATAGATTGATAAACTAAAAAATCAAATTAAGGTGGGTAAAATATACATGTTCATAAGTATGAAATTAGAATGATAATGTAACCATTTAACTTCATTACTGATATTTAGAGAAATGATCATAATGATATTTTAAATATACTTCCGTCATGCTGTTAAAAACAAAAAAAAAAAATCACTCGGGTTATAAAAAGGAAATTTCACTTCAATTTCATTAAAAAAAATATTACCAAACCTAAAAATAATCTAGTTAATTGAATAGAATTGGATACTATTGTATATTCAATTTTGGATTGAAAAGAGAGATATTATTTTGTTCTTTTCTTTTATAAACAACTCTGAAGGCTAATTATAACCAGTTCTATATGCTAATTAATAGCACTCTTGTATTTATGTTGGATCCCTAATTTGATCTGATAATTCATCATATTATGTTAGTTGGAATGTTAGTTGTTCTTCCCATTTATTGCCTTATTACATATCGTAATGTTTTCTTTCTATTTCTAGTTCTTTAATTTTCTTATGGGTTCTTAGTATTTTTTCCTCATTTTCTTGTTTGATTCAAGGCATTTATACTAACGTCAAACATCAATACTCTTTTATGATAACACATGGTCTCAGTTTGATTAACACCCAATTTGTTTATGCAATAAATTTCTTGAAAGCACTCGTATTTATGAAACACATTTGGTAAAGATATAAATCTTTCTTAAATCTCCTAGTGAAGTATAATGCTTTATAAAAATGTTATTCAAACGAAAATTCTAAAAACTGAAACTATCCTAAAACATTATTATAAATGAAAAATTTTATTTAAAATCCTTCACAAATTTATTACTAAGACAAAGATGAAGGAAAATATTATAAAATTATACATAATTTCTCTTATACAATATTAAATACAGTTTTTACATATATAAAATGCTTAAAGCATCTTATAATTTGAAATGGAAGGAGTATTATATTATTAACTTTCAATCCATTAAATTTAGTTAAATTCATTAACTTAGTAATAGATAAATATAATAGTAATAATTTATTTAACATTTTAAATTCTAGAATGTTATTCAAATTTAAGATTGTGATACTTTTATAATTAAGGTTTATTTAGAGTAGTATATATCACATGTATCGTGTCATTTAAAAAATCATCAAAAATCAATGCAAATGCCTTTTATTTTACTATATATACTATTCTATTTGATTTTAGTGCAAAAATTTCATCTTTTATAACTTTATCACTTACACTCGCTCATTTACAATAAATTTATATTTCAATTTTTTATAATTCAATTTATCTTTCTTAAACTTATTGTTTGTACTTCTACTTTTCATTTAAAAATTTCACACTCTTTCTCTCCTTGAGTTTTACACAGCTTCTCTTTTTATTATAGATATATTTTTATTTCTTTAATTTTTTATTACTTTTCTTTTAATATTTAAAATTTTGAATTTTAATTTAACTTTAACAAAATATATAAAATTATAGTTGTTGTCTTCTATTTCTTCAACAATTTTATTTTACTCCCTTTTATTTTATTCTTTAATTTTTTCAAAAATAACAAGTTTTTAGAATTACATTTTTTTTTCTATTGGATGGTTTTATTAAAAAATATTTATGTTTGTTGAAAAATCATTATTGCTGAGATATTAATGGTTAAATAACTGTTGACATACTTATATAAAGTATTAATATATTTGTTAGTGTTGAAAATGAAAGTCATTAAACATTGTTAGAATATGAAGAAAAAAATAGAACAGTTATAATGTATGATTTTATTTTTTGTATTTTAAAAATTCATACAGAAAATAATTTGATCAAAATATATAAAAAATGTTTTGTCCATATTAACATTTTACTTTATAACCGCCAGGGAGTAAGCGTGTGTTAGAAAAATGGGAGTGCAAATAAAAATATTATTATTTAAATTTAAATATGATAATTCCTTTTAAAAAACGATATTTTCATTCAATCATTATGAACGTGCATGTGTTTCTTATTCATCTCCTAAAGAGATTATTTGTTTGAAGGAGAAATTAGAATAGTTTACTTTGATGTATAGATTGATAAACTAAAAAATCAAATTAAGGTGGGTAAAATATACATGTTCATAAGTATGAAATTAGAATGATAATGTAACCATTTAACTTCATTACTGATATTTAGAGAAATGATCATAATGATATTTTAAATATACTTCCGTCATGCTGTTAAAAACAAAAAAAAAAAATCACTCGGGTTATAAAAAGGAAATTTCACTTCAATTTCATTAAAAAAAATATTACCAAACCTAAAAATAATCTAGTTAATTGAATAGAATTGGATACTATTGTATATTCAATTTTGGATTGAAAAGAGAGATATTATTTTGTTCTTTTCTTTTATAAACAACTCTGAAGGCTAATTATAACCAGTTCTATATGCTAATTAATAGCACTCTTGTATTTATGTTGGATCCCTAATTTGATCTGATAATTCATCATATTATGTTAGTTGGAATGTTAGTTGTTCTTCCCATTTATTGCCTTATTACATATCGTAATGTTTTCTTTCTATTTCTAGTTCTTTAATTTTCTTATGGGTTCTTAGTATTTTTTCCTCATTTTCTTGTTTGATTCAAGGCATTTATACTAACGTCAAACATCAATACTCTTTTATGATAACACATGGTCTCAGTTTGATTAACACCCAATTTGTTTATGCAATAAATTTCTTGAAAGCACTCGTATTTATGAAACACATTTGGTAAAGATATAAATCTTTCTTAAATCTCCTAGTGAAGTATAATGCTTTATAAAAATGTTATTCAAACGAAAATTCTAAAAACTGAAACTATCCTAAAACATTATTATAAATGAAAAATTTTATTTAAAATCCTTCACAAATTTATTACTAAGACAAAGATGAAGGAAAATATTATAAAATTATACATAATTTCTCTTATACAATATTAAATACAGTTTTTACATATATAAAATGCTTAAAGCATCTTATAATTTGAAATGGAAGGAGTATTATATTATTAACTTTCAATCCATTAAATTTAGTTAAATTCATTAACTTAGTAATAGATAAATATAATAGTAATAATTTATTTAACATTTTAAATTCTAGAATGTTATTCAAATTTAAGATTGTGATACTTTTATAATTAAGGTTTATTTAGAGTAGTATATATCACATGTATCGTGTCATTTAAAAAATCATCAAAAATCAATGCAAATGCCTTTTATTTTACTATATATACTATTCTATTTGATTTTAGTGCAAAAATTTCATCTTTTATAACTTTATCACTTACACTCGCTCATTTACAATAAATTTATATTTCAATTTTTTATAATTCAATTTATCTTTCTTAAACTTATTGTTTGTACTTCTACTTTTCATTTAAAAATTTCACACTCTTTCTCTCCTTGAGTTTTACACAGCTTCTCTTTTTATTATAGATATATTTTTATTTCTTTAATTTTTTACTACTTTTCTTTTAATATTTAAAATTTTGAATTTTAATTTAACTTTAACAAAATATATAAAATTATAGTTGTTGTCTTCTATTTCTTCAACAATTTTATTTTACTCCCTTTTATTTTATTCTTTAATTTTTTCAAAAATAACATGTTTTTAGAATTACATTTTTTTTTCTATTGGATGGTTTTATTAAAAAATATTTATGTTTGTTTGATAGCATTTATGTTTGTTGAAAAATCATTATTGCTGAGATATTAATGGTTAAATAACTGTTGACTTACTTATATAAAGTATTAATATATTTGTTAGTGTTGAAAATGAAAGTCATTAAACATTGTTAAAATATGAAGAAAAAAAAAGAACAGTTATAATGTATGATTTTATTTTTTGTATTTTAAAAATTCATACAGAAAATAATTTGATCAAAATATATAAAAAATGTTTTGTCCATATTAATATTTTACTTTATAACCGCCAGGGAGTAAGCGTGTGTTAGGAAAATGGGAGTGAAAATAAAAATATTATTATTTAAATTTAAATATGATAATTCCTTTTAAAAAAACGATATTTTCATTCAATCATTATGAACGTGCATGTGTTTCTTATTCATCTCCTAAAGAGATTATTTGTTTGAAGGAGAAATTAGAATAGTTTCCTTTGATGTATAGATTGATAAACTAAAAAATCAAATTAAGGTGGGTAAAATATATATGTTCATAAGTATGAAATTAGAATGATAATGTAACCATTTAACTTCATTACTGATATTTAGAGAAATGATCATAATGATATTTTAAATATACTTTCGTCATGCTGTTAAAAACAAAAACAAAAAAATTACTCGTGTTATAAAAAGGAAATTTCACTTCAAATTCATTAAAAAAAATATTACCAAACCTAAAAATAATCTAGTTAATTGAATAGAATTGGATACTATTGTATATTCAATTTTGGATTGAAAAGAGAGATATTATTTTGTTCTTTTCTTTTATAAACAACTCTAAACGCTAATTATAACCAGTTCTAAATGCTAATTAATAGCACTCTTGTATCTATGTTGGATCCCCAATTTGATCTTATAATTCATCATATTATGTTAGTTGGAATGTTAGTTGTTCTTCCCATTTATTGCCTTATTACATATTGTAATGTTTTCTTTCTATTTCTAGTTGTTTAATTTTCTTATGGGTTCTTAGTATTTTTTCCTCATTTTCTTGTTTGATTCAAGGCATTTATACTAACGTCAAACATCAATACTCTTTTATGATAACACATGGTCTCAGTTTGATTAACACCCAATTGGTTTATGCAATAAATTTCTTGAAAGCACTCGTATTTATGAAACACATTTGGTAAAGATATAAATCTTTCTTAAATCTCCTAGTGAAGTATAATGCTTTATAAAAATGTTATTCAAACGAAATTTCTAAAAACTGAAACTATCCTAAAACATAATTATAAATGAAAAATTTTATTTAAAATCCTTCACAAATTTATTACTAAGACAAAGATGAAGGAAAATATTATAAAATTATACATAATTTCTCTTATACAATATTAATTATAGTTTTTACATATATAAAAAGCTTAAAGCATCTTATAATTTGAAATGGAAGGAGTATTATATTATTAACTTTCAATCCATTAAATTTAATTAAATTCATTAACTTAGTAATAGATAAATATAATAGTAATAATTTATTTAACAATTTAAATTCTAGAATGTTATTCAAATTTAAGATTGTGATACTTTTGTAATTAAGGTTTATTTAGAGTAGTATATATCACATGTATCGTGTCATTTAAAAAATCATCAAAAATCAATGAAAATGCCTTTTATTTTCATATATATACTATTTTATTTGATTTTAGTGCAAAAATTTCATATTTTATAACTTTATCACTTACACTCGCTCATTTACAATAAATTTATATTTCAATTTTTTATAATTCAATTTATCTTTCTTAAACTTATTGTTTGTACTTCTACTTTTCATTTAAAAATTTCACACTCTTTCTATCTTTGAGTTTTACACAGCTTCTCTTTTTATTATAGATATATTTTTATTTCTTTAATTTTTTATTACTTTTCTTTTAATATTTAAAATTTATAATTTTAATTTAACTTTAACAAAATATATAAAATTATAGTTGTTGTCTTCTATTTCTTCAACAATTTTATTTTAGTCCCTATTATTTTATTCTTTAATTTTTTCAAAAATAACAAGTTTTTAGAATTACATTTTCTTTTGTCTATTGGATGGTTTTATTAAAAAATATTTATGTTTGTTTGATAGCATTTATGTTTGTTGAAAAATCATTATTGCTGAGATATTAATGGTTAAATAACTGTTGACTTACTTATATAAAGTATTAATATATTTGTTAGTGTTGAAAATGAAAGTCATTAAACATTGTTAGAATATGAAGAAAAAAACAGAACAGTTATAATGTATGATTTTATTTTTTGTATTTTAAAAATTCATACAGAAAATAATTTGATCAAAATATATAAAAAATGTTTTGTCCATATTAATATTTTATTTTATAACCGCCAGGGAGTAAGCGTGTGTTAGAAAAATGGGAGTGCAAATAAAAATATTATTATTTAAATTTAAATATGATAATTCCTTTTAAAAAACGATATTTTCATTCAATCATTATGAACGTGCATGTGTTTCTTATTCATCTCCTAAAGAGATTATTTGTTTGAAGGAGAAATTAGAATAGTTTACTTTGATGTATAGATTGATAAACTAAAAAATCAAATTAAGGTGGGTAAAATATACATGTTCATAAGTATGAAATTAGAATGATAATGTAACCATTTAACTTCATTACTGATATTTAGAGAAATGATCATAATGATATTTTAAATATACTTCCGTCATGCTGTTAAAAACAAAAAAAAAAATCACTCGTGTTATAAAAAGGAAATTTCACTTCAATTTCATTAAAAAAAATATTACCAAACCTAAAAATAATCTAGTTAATTGAATAGAATTGGATACTATTGTATATTCAATTTTGGATTGAAAAGAGAGATATTATTTTGTTCTTTTCTTTTATAAACAACTCTGAAGGCTAATTATAACCAGTTCTATATGCTAATTAATAGCACTCTTGTATTTATGTTGGATCCCTAATTTGATCTGATAATTCATCATATTATGTTAGTTGGAATGTTAGTTGTTCTTCCCATTTATTGCCTTATTACATATCGTAATGTTTTCTTTCTATTTCTAGTTCTTTAATTTTCTTATGGGTTCTTAGTATTTTTTCTTCATTTTCTTGTTTGATTCAAGGCATTTATACTAACGTCAAACATCAATACTCTTTTATGATAACACATGGTCTCAGTTTGATTAACACCCAATTTGTTTATGCAATAAATTTCTTGAAAGCACTCGTATTTATGAAACACATTTGGTAAAGATATAAATCTTTCTTAAATCTCCTAGTGAAGTATAATGCTTTATAAAAATGTTATTCAAACGAAAATTCTAAAAACTGAAACTATCCTAAAACATTATTATAAATGAAAAATTTTATTTAAAATCCTTCACAAATTTATTACTAAGACAAAGATGAAGGAAAATATTATAAAATTATACATAATTTCTCTTATACAATATTAAATACAGTTTTTACATATATAAAATGCTTAAAGCATCTTATAATTTGAAATGGAAGGAGTATTATATTATTAACTTTCAATCCATTAAATTTAGTTAAATTCATTAACTTAGTAATAGATAAATATAATAGTAATAATTTATTTAACA
Source organism: Vicia faba (assembly GCA_948472305.1). Taxonomy (NCBI): domain Eukaryota; kingdom Viridiplantae; phylum Streptophyta; class Magnoliopsida; order Fabales; family Fabaceae; genus Vicia; species Vicia faba. The sequence continues at coordinate 363,157,333 of OX451738.1, forward strand.
TTTTAAATTCTAGAATGTTATTCAAATTTAAGATTGTGATACTTTTATAATTAAGGTTTATTTAGAGTAGTATATATCACATGTATCGTGTCATTTAAAAAATCATCAAAAATCAATGCAAATGCCTTTTATTTTCATATATATACTATTCTATTTGATTTTAGTGCAAAAATTTCATCTTTTATAACTTTATCACTTACACTCGCTCATTTACAATAAATTTATATTTCAATTTTTTATAATTCAATTTATCTTTCTTAAACTTATTGTTTGTACTTCTACTTTTCATTTAAAAATTTCACACTCTTTCTCTCCTTGAGTTTTACACAACTTCTCTTTTTATTATAGATATATTTTTATTTCTTTAATTTTTTATTACTTTTCTTTTAATATTTAAAATTTTGAATTTTAATTTAACTTTAACAAAATATATAAAATTATAGTTGTTGTCTTCTATTTCTTCAACAATTTTATTACTCCCTTTTATTTTATTCTTTAATTTTTTCAAAAATAACAAGTTTTTAGAATTACATTTTTTTTTCTATTGGATGGTTTTATTAAAAAATATTTATGTTTGTTTGATAGCATTTATGTTTGTTGAAAAATCATTATTGCTGAGATATTAATGGTTAAATAACTGTTGACATACTTATATAAAGTATTAATATATTTGTTAGTGTTGAAAATGAAAGTCATTAAACATTGTTAGAATATGAAGAAAAAAATAGAACAGTTATAATGTATGATTTTATTTTTTGTATTTTAAAAATTCATACAGAAAATAATTTGATCAAAATATATAAAAAATGTTTTGTCCATATTAACATTTTACTTTATAACCGCCAGGGAGTAAGCGTGTGTTAGAAAAATGGGAGTGCAAATAAAAATATTATTATTTAAATTTAAATATGATAATTCCTTTTAAAAAATGATATTTTCATTCAATCATTATGAACGTGCATGTGTTTCTTATTCATCTCCTAAAGAGATTATTTGTTTGAAGGAGAAATTAGAATAGTTTACTTTGATGTATAGATTGATAAACTAAAAAATCAAATTAAGGTGGGTAAAATATACATGTTCATAAGTATGAAATTAGAATGATAATGTAACCATTTAACTTCATTACTGATATTTAGAGAAATGATCATAATGATATTTTAAATATACTTCCGTCATGCTGTTAAAAACAAAAAAAAAAAATCACTCGTGTTATAAAAAGGAAATTTCACTTCAATTTCATTAAAAAAAATATTACCAAACCTAAAAATAATCTAGTTAATTGAATAGAATTGGATACTATTGTATATTCAATTTTGGATTGAAAAGAGAGATATTATTTTGTTCTTTTCTTTTATAAACAACTCTGAAGGCTAATTATAACCAGTTCTATATGCTAATTAATAGCACTCTTGTATTTATGTTGGATCCCTAATTTGATCTGATAATTCATCATATTATGTTAGTTGGAATGTTAGTTGTTCTTCCCATTTATTGCCTTATTACATATCGTAATGTTTTCTTTCTATTTCTAGTTCTTTAATTTTCTTATGGGTTCTTAGTATTTTTTCCTCATTTTCTTGTTTGATTCAAGGCATTTATACTAACGTCAAACATCAATACTCTTTTATGATAACACATGGTCTCAGTTTGATTAACACCCAATTTGTTTATGCAATAAATTTCTTGAAAGCACTCGTATTTATGAAACACATTTGGTAAAGATATAAATCTTTCTTAAATCTCCTAGTGAAGTATAATGCTTTATAAAAATGTTATTCAAACGAAAATTCTAAAAACTGAAACTATCCTAAAACATTATTATAAATGAAAAATTTTATTTAAAATCCTTCACAAATTTATTACTAAGACAAAGATGAAGGAAAATATTATAAAATTATACATAATTTCTCTTATACAATATTAAATACAGTTTTGACATATATAAAATGCTTAAAGCATCTTATAATTTGAAATGGAAGGAGTATTATATTATTAACTTTCAATCCATTAAATTTAGTTAAATTCATTAACTTAGTAATAGATAAATATAATAGTAATAATTTATTTAACATTTTAAATTCTAGAATGTTATTCAAATTTAAGATTGTGATACTTTTATAATTAAGGTTTATTTAGAGTAGTATATATCACATGTATCGTGTCATTTAAAAAATCATCAAAAATCAATGCAAATGCCTTTTATTTTCATATATATACTATTCTATTTGATTTTAGTGCAAAAATTTCATCTTTTATAACTTTATCACTTACACTCGCTCATTTACAATAAATTTATATTTCAATTTTTTATAATTCAATTTATCTTTCTTAAACTTATTGTTTGTACTTCTACTTTTCATTTAAAAATTTCACACTCTTTCTCTCCTTGAGTTTTACACAACTTCTCTTTTTATTATAGATATATTTTTATTTCTTTAATTTTTTATTACTTTTCTTTTAATATTTAAAATTTTGAATTTTAATTTAACTTTAACAAAATATATAAAATTATAGTTGTTGTCTTCTATTTCTTCAACAATTTTATTTTACTCCCTTTTATTTTATTCTTTAATTTTTTCAAAAATAACAAGTTTTTAGAATTACATTTTTTTTTCTATTGGATGGTTTTATTAAAAAATATTTATGTTTGTTTGATAGCATTTATGTTTGTTGAAAAATCATTATTGCTGAGATATTAATGGTTAAATAACTGTTGACATACTTATATAAAGTATTAATATATTTGTTAGTGTTGAAAATGAAAGTCATTAAACATTGTTAGAATATGAAGAAAAAAATAGAACAGTTATAATGTATGATTTTATTTTTTGTATTTTAAAAATTCATACAGAAAATAATTTGATCAAAATATATAAAAAATGTTTTGTCCATATTAACATTTTACTTTATAACCGCCAGGGAGTAAGCGTGTGTTAGAAAAATGGGAGTGCAAATAAAAATATTATTATTTAAATTTAAATATGATAATTCCTTTTAAAAAACGATATTTTCATTCAATCATTATGAACGTGCATGTGTTTCTTATTCATCTCCTAAAGAGATTATTTGTTTGAAGGAGAAATTAGAATAGTTTACTTTGATGTATAGATTGATAAACTAAAAAATCAAATTAAGGTGGGTAAAATATACATGTTCATAAGTATGAAATTAGAATGATAATGTAACCATTTAACTTCATTACTGATATTTAGAGAAATGATCATAATGATATTTTAAATATACTTCCGTCATGCTGTTAAAAAAAAAAAAAAAAATCACTTGTGTTATAAAAAGGAAATTTCACTTCAATTTCATTAAAAAAAATATTACCAAACCTAAAAATAATCTAGTTAATTGAATAGAATTGGATACTATTGTATATTCAATTTTGGATTGAAAAGAGAGATATTATTTTGTTCTTTTCTTTTATAAACAACTCTGAAGGCTAATTATAACCAGTTCTATATGCTAATTAATAGCACTCTTGTATTTATGTTGGATCCCTAATTTGATCTGATAATTCATCATATTATGTTAGTTGGAATGTTAGTTGTTCTTCCCATTTATTGCCTTATTACATATCGTAATGTTTTCTTTCTATTTCTAGTTCTTTAATTTTCTTATGGGTTCTTAGTATTTTTTCCTCATTTTCTTGTTTGATTCAAGGCATTTATACTAACGTCAAACATCAATACTCTTTTATGATAACACATGGTCTCAGTTTGATTAACACCCAATTTGTTTATGCAATAAATTTCTTGAAAGCACTCGTATTTATGAAACACATTTGGTAAAGATATAAATCTTTCTTAAATCTCCTAGTGAAGTATAATGCTTTATAAAAATGTTATTCAAACGAAAATTCTAAAAACTGAAACTATCCTAAAACATTATTATAAATGAAAATTTTTATTTAAAATCCTTCACAAATTTATTACTAAGACAAAGATGAAGGAAAATATTATAAAATTATACATAATTTCTCTTATACAATATTAAATACAGTTTTTACATATATAAAATGCTTAAAGCATCTTATAATTTGAAATGGAAGGAGTATTATATTATTAACTTTCAATCCATTAAATTTAGTTAAATTCATTAACTTAGTAATAGATAAATATAATAGTAATAATTTATTTAACATTTTAAATTCTAGAATGTTATTCAAATTTAAGATTGTGATACTTTTATAATTAAGGTTTATTTAGAGTAGTATATATCACATGTATCGTGTCATTTAAAAAATCATCAAAAATCAATGCAAATGCCTTTTATTTTCATATATATACTATTCTATTTGATTTTAGTGCAAAAATTTCATCTTTTATAACTTTATCACTTACACTCGCTCATTTACAATAAATTTATATTTCAATTTTTTATAATTCAATTTATCTTTCTTAAACTTATTGTTTGTACTTCTACTTTTCATTTAAAAATTTCACACTCTTTCTCTCCTTGAGTTTTACACAACTTCTCTTTTTATTATAGATATATTTTTATTTCTTTAATTTTTTATTACTTTTCTTTTAATATTTAAAATTTTGAATTTTAATTTAACTTTAACAAAATATATAAAATTATAGTTGTTGTCTTCTATTTCTTCAACAATTTTATTTTACTCCCTTTTATTTTATTCTTTAATTTTTTCAAAAATAACAAGTTTTTAGAATTACATTTTTTTTTCTATTGGATGGTTTTATTAAAAAATAATTATGTTTGTTTGATAGCATTTATGTTTGTTGAAAAATCATTATTGCTGAGATATTAATGGTTAAATAACTGTTGACATACTTATATAAAGTATTAATATATTTGTTAGTGTTGAAAATGAAAGTCATCAAACATTGTTAGAATATGAAGAAAAAAATAGAACAGTTATAATGTATGATTTTATTTTTTGTATTTTAAAAATTCATACAGAAAATAATTTGATCAAAATATATAAAAAATGTTTTGTCCATATTAACATTTTACTTTATAACCGCCAGGGAGTAAGCGTGTGTTAGAAAAATGGGAGTGCAAATAAAAATATTATTATTTAAATTTAAATATGATAATTCCTTTTAAAAAACGATATTTTCATTCAATCATTATGAACGTGCATGTGTTTCTTATTCATCTCCTAAAGAGATTATTTGTTTGAAGGAGAAATTAGAATAGTTTACTTTGATGTATAGATTGATAAACTAAAAAATCAAATTAAGGTGGGTAAAATATACATGTTCATAAGTATGAAATTAGAATGATAATGTAACCATTTAACTTCATTACTGATATTTAGAGAAATGATCATAATGATATTTTAAATATACTTCCGTCATGCTGTTAAAAAAAAAAAAAATCACTTGTGTTATAAAAAGGAAATTTCACTTCAATTTCATTAAAAAAAATATTACCAAACCTAAAAATAATCTAGTTAATTGAATAGAATTGGATACTATTGTATATTCAATTTTGGATTGAAAAGAGAGATATTATTTTGTTCTTTTCTTTTATAAACAACTCTGAAGGCTAATTATAACCAGTTCTATATGCTAATTAATAGCACTCTTGTATTTATGTTGGATCCCTAATTTGATCTGATAATTCATCATATTATGTTAGTTGGAATGTTAGTTGTTCTTCCCATTTATTGCCTTATTACATATCGTAATGTTTTCTTTCTATTTCTAGTTCTTTAATTTTCTTATGGGTTCTTAGTATTTTTTCCTCATTTTCTTGTTTGATTCAAGGCATTTATACTAACGTCAAACATCAATACTCTTTTATGATAACACATGGTCTCAGTTTGATTAACACCCAATTTGTTTATGCAATAAATTTCTTGAAAGCACTCGTATTTATGAAACACATTTGGTAAAGATATAAATCTTTCTTAAATCTCCTAGTGAAGTATAATGCTTTATAAAAATGTTATTCAAACGAAAATTCTAAAAACTGAAACTATCCTAAAACATTATTATAAATGAAAATTTTTATTTAAAATCCTTCACAAATTTATTACTAAGACAAAGATGAAGGAAAATATTATAAAATTATACATAATTTCTCTTATACAATATTAAATACAGTTTTTACATATATAAAATGCTTAAAGCATCTTATAATTTGAAATGGAAGGAGTATTATATTATTAACTTTCAATCCATTAAATTTAGTTAAATTCATTAACTTAGTAATAGATAAATATAATAGTAATAATTTATTTAACATTTTAAATTCTAGAATGTTATTCAAATTTAAGATTGTGATACTTTTATAATTAAGGTTTATTTAGAGTAGTATATATCACATGTATCGTGTCATTTAAAAAATCATCACAAATCAATGCAAATGCCTTTTATTTTCATATATATACTATTCTATTTGATTTTAGTGCAAAAATTTCATCTTTTATAACTTTATCACTTACACTCGCTCATTTACAATAAATTTATATTTCAATTTTTTATAATTCAATTTATCTTTCTTAAACTTATTGTTTGTACTTCTACTTTTCATTTAAAAATTTCACACTCTTTCTCTCCTTGAGTTTTACACAGCTTCTCTTTTTATTATAGATATATTTTTATTTCTTTAATTTTTTATTACTTTTCTTTTAATATTTAAAATTTTGAATTTTAATTTAACTTTAACAAAATATATAAAATTATAGTTGTTGTCTTCTATTTCGTCAACAATTTTATTTTACTCCCTTTTATTTTATTCTTTAATTTTTTCAAAAATAACAAGTTTTTAGAATTACATTTTTTTTTCTATTGGATGGTTTTATTAAAAAATATTTATGTTTGTTTGATAGCATTTATGTTTGTTGAAAAATCATTATTGCTGAGATATTAATGGTTAAATAACTGTTGACATACTTATATAAAGTATTAATATATTTGTTAGTGTTGAAAATGAAAGTCATTAAACATTGTTAAAATATGAAGAAAAAAACAGAACAGTTATAATGTATGATTTTATTTTTTGTATTTTAAAAATTCATACAGAAAATAATTTGATCAAAATATATAAAAAATGTTTTGTCCATATTAATATTTTACTTTATAACCGCCAGGGAGTAAGCGTGTGTTAGAAAAATGGGAGTGAAAATAAAAATATTATTATTTAAATTTAAATATGATAATTCCTTTTAAAAAAACGATATTTTCATTCAATCATTATGAACGTGCATGTGTTTCTTATTCATCTCCTAAAGAGATTATTTGTTTGAAGGAGAAATTAGAATAGTTTACTTTGATGTATAGATTGATAAACTAAAAAATCAAATTAAGGTGGGTAAAATATACATGTTCATAAGTATGAAATTAGAATGATAATGTAACCATTTAACTTCATTACTGATATTTAGAGAAATGATCATAATGATATTTTAAATATACTTTCGTCATGCTGTTAAAAACAAAAACAAAAAAATTACTCGTGTTATAAAAAGGAAATTTCACTTCAATTTCATTAAAAAAAATATTACCAAACCTAAAAATAATCTAGTTAATTGAATAGAATTGGATACTATTGTATATTCAATTTTGGATTGAAAAGAGAGATATTATTTTGTTCTTTTCTTTTATAAACAACTCTAAAGGCTAATTATAACCAGTTCTAAATGCTAATTAATAGCACTCTTGTATCTATGTTGGATCCCCAATTTGATCTTATAATTCATCATATTATGTTAGTTGGAATGTTAGTTGTTCTTCCCATTTATTGCCTTATTACATATTGTAATGTTTTCTTTCTATTTCTAGTTCTTTAATTTTCTTATGGGTTCTTAGTATTTTTTCCTCATTTTCTTGTTTGATTCAAGGCATTTATACTAACGTCAAACATCAATACTCTTTTATGATAACACATGGTCTCAGTTTGATTAACACCTAATTGGTTTATGCAATAAATTTCTTGAAAGCACTCGTATTTATGAAACACATTTGGTAAAGATATAAATCTTTCTTAAATCTCCTAGTGAAGTATAATGCTTTATAAAAATGTTATTCAAACGAAAATTCTAAAAACTGAAACTATCCTAAAACATAATTATAAATGAAAAATTTTATTTAAAATCCTTCACAAATTTATTACTAAGACAAAGATGAAGGAAAATATTATAAAATTATACCTAATTTCTCTTATACAATATTAATTACAGTTTTTACATATATAAAAAACTTAAAGCATCTTATAATTTGAAATGGAAGGAGTATTATATTATTAACTTTCAATCCATTAAATTTAATTAAATTCATTAAGTTAGTAATAGATAAATATAATAGTAATAATTTATTTAACATTTTAAATTCTAGAATGTTATTCAAATTTAAGATTGTGATACTTTTATAATTAAGGTTTATTTAGAGTAGTATATATCACATGTATCGTGTCATTTAAAAAATCATCAAAAATCAATGCAAATGCCTTTTATTTTCATATATATATATATATATATATATATATATATATATATATATATATATATATATATATATATATATATATATATATATATATATATATATATATATATATATATATATATATATATATATATATATATATATATATATATATATATATATATATATATATATATATATATATATATATATATATATATACTATTCTATTTGATTTTAGTGCAAAAATTTCATCTTTTATAACTTTATCACTTACACTCGCTCATTTAGAATAAATTTATATTTCAATTTTTTATAATTCAATTTATCTTTCTTAAACTTATTGTTTGTACTTCTACTTTTCATTTAAAAATTTCACACTCTTTCTCTCTTTGAGTTTTACACAGCTTCTCTTTTTATTATAGATATATTTTTATTTCTTTAATTTTTTATTACTTTTCTTTTAATATTTAAAATTTAGAATTTTAATTTAACTTTAACAAAATATATAAAATTATAGTTGTTGTCTTCTATTTCTTCAACAATTTTATTTTACTCCCTTTTATTTTGTTCTTTAATTTTTTCAAAAATAACAAGTTTTTAGAATTACATTTTTTTTTGTCTATTGGATGGTTTTATTAAAAAATATTTATGTTTGTTTGATAGCATTTATGTTTGTTGAAAAATCATTATTGCTGAGATATTAATGGTTAAATAACTGTTGACTTACTTATATAAAGTATTAATATATTTGTTAGTGTTGAAAATGAAAGTCATTAAACATTGTTAGAATATGAAGAAAAAAACAGAACAGTTATAATGTATGATTTTATTTTTTGTATTTTAAAAATTCATACAGAAAATAATTTGATCAAAATATATAAAAAAAGGTTTTTTCTATATTAATATTTTATTTTATAACCGCCAGGGAGTAAGCGCGTGTTAGAAAAATGGGAGTGCAAATAAAAATATTATTATTTAAATTTAAATATGATAATTCCTTTTAAAAAAACGATATTTTCATTCAATCATTATGAACGTGCATGTGTTTCTTATTCATCTCCTAAAGAGATTATTTGTTTGAAGGAGAAATTAGAATAGTTTACTTTGATGTATAGATTGATAAACTAAAAAATCAAATTAAGGTGGGTAAAATATACATGTTCATAAGTATGAAATTAGAATGATAATGTAACCATTTAACTTCATTACTGATATTTAGAGAAATGATCATAATGATATTTTAAATATACTTTCGTCATGCTGTTAAAAACAAAAACAAAAAAATTACTCGTGTTATAAAAAGGAAATTTCACTTCAATTTCATTAAAAAAAAAATTACCAAACCTAAAAATAATCTAGTTAATTGAATAGAATTGGATACTATTGTATATTCAATTTTGGATTGAAAAGAGAGATATTATTTTGTTCTTTTCTTTTATAAACAACTCTAAAGGCTAATTATAACCAGTTCTAAATGCTAATTAATAGCACTCTTGTATCTATGTTGGATCCCCAATTTGATCTTATAATTCATCATATTATGTTAGTTGGAATGTTAGTTGTTCTTCCCATTTATTGCCTTATTACATATTGTAATGTTTTCTTTCTATTTCTAGTTCTTTAATTTTCTTATGGGTTCTTAGTATTTTTTCCTCATTTTCTTGTTTGATTCAAGGCATTTATACTAACGTCAAACATCAATACTCTTTTATGATAACACATTGTCTCAGTTTGATTAACACCCAATTGGTTTATGCAATAAATTTCTTGAAAGCACTCGTATTTATGAAACACATTTGGTAAAGATATAAATCTTTCTTAAATCTCCTAGTGAAGTATAATGCTTTATAAAAATGTTATTCAAACGAAAATTCTAAAAACTGAAACTATCCTAAAACATAATTATAAATGAAAAATTTTATTTAAAATCCTTCACAAATTTATTACTAAGACAAAGATGAAGGAAAATATTATAAAATTATACCTAATTTCTCTTATACAATATTAATTACAGTTTTTACATATATAAAAAACTTAAAGCATCTTATAATTTGAAATGGAAGGAGTATTATATTATTAACTTTCAATCCATTAAATTTAATTAAATTCATTAACTTAGTAATAGATAAATATAATAGTAATAATTTATTTAACATTTTAAATTCTAGAATGTTATTCAAATTTAAGATTGTGATACTTTTATAATTAAGGTTTATTTAGAGTAGTATATATCACATGTATCGTGTCATTTAAAAAATCATCAAAAATCAATGCAAATGCCTTTTATTTTCATATATATATATATATATACTATTCTATTTGATTTTAGTGCAAAAATTTCATCTTTTATAACTTTATCACTTACACTCGCTCATTTAGAATAAATTTATATTTCAATTTTTTATAATTCAATTTATCTTTCTTAAACTTATTGTTTGTACTTCTACTTTTCATTTAAAAATTTCACACTCTTTCTCTCTTTGAGTTTTACACAGCTTCTCTTTTTATTATAGATATATTTTTATTTCTTTAATTTTTTATTACTTTTCTTTTAATATTTAAAATTTAGAATTTTAATTTAACTTTAACAAAATATATAAAATTATAGTTGTTGTCTTCTATTTCTTCAACAATTTTATTTTACTCCCTTTTTATTTTGTTCTTTAATTTTTTCAAAAATAACAAGTTTTTAGAATTACATTTTTTTTTGTCTATTGGATGGTTTTATTAAAAAATATTTATGTTTGTTTGATAGCATTTATGTTTGTTGAAAAATCATTATTGCTGAGATATTAATGGTTAAATAACTGTTGACTTACTTATATAAAGTATTAATATATTTGTTAGTGTTGAAAATGAAAGTCATTAAACATTGTTAGAATATGAAGAAAAAAACAGAACAGTTATAATGTATGATTTTATTTTTTGTATTTTAAAAATTCATACAGAAAATAATTTGATCAAAATATATAAAAAATGTTTTTTCTATATTAATATTTTATTTTATAACCGCCAGGGAGTAAGCGTGTGTTAGAAAAATGGGAGTGCAAATAAAAATATTATTATTTAAATTTAAATATGATAATTCCTTTTAAAAAAACGATATTTTCATTCAATCATTATGAACGTGCATGTGTTTCTTATTCATCTCCTAAAGAGATTATTTGTTTGAAGGAGAAATTAGAATAGTTTACTTTGATGTATAGATTGATAAACTAAAAAATCAAATTAAGGTGGGTAAAATATACATGTTCATAAGTATGAAATTAGAATGATAATGTAACCATTTAACTTCATTACTGATATTTAGAGAAATGATCATAATGATATTTTAAATATACTTCCGTCATGTTGTTAAAAACAAAAACAAAAAAATCACTCGTGTTATAAAAAGGAAATTTCACTTCAATTTCATTAAAAAAAATATTACCAAACCTAAAAATAATCTAGTTAATTGAATAGAATTGGATACTATTGTATATTTAATTTTGGATTAAAAAGAGAGATATTATTTTGTTCTTTTCTTTTATAAACAACTCTAAAGGCTAATTATAACCAATTCTAAATGCTAATTAATAGCACTCTTGTATCTATGTTGGATCCCCAATTTGATCTTATATTTCATCATAGTATGTTAGTTGGAATGTTAGTTGTTCTTCCCATTTATTGTCCTATTACATATTGTAATGTTTCCTTTCTATTTCTAGTTCTTTAATTTTCTTATGTGTTCTTAGTATTTTTTCCTCATTTTCTTGTTTGATACAAGGCATTTATACTAACGCCAAACATCAATACTCTTTTATGATAACACGTGGTCTCAGTTTGATTAACACCCAATTTGTTTATGCAATAAATTTCTTGAAAGCACTCGTATTTATGAAACTCATTTGGTAAAGATATAAATCTTTCTTAAATCTCCTAGTGAAGTATAATGCTTTATAAAAATGTTATTCAAACGAAAATTCTAAAAACTAAAACTATCCTAAAACATAATTATAAATGAAAAATTTTATTTAAAATCCTTCACAAATTTATTACTAAGACAAAGATGAAGGACAATATTATAAAATTATACATAATTTCTCTTATACAATATTAATTACAGTTTTTACATATATAAAAAGCTTAAAGCATCTTATAATTTGAAATGGATGGAGTATTATATTATTTACTTTCAATCCATTAAATTTAATTAAATTCATTAACTTAGTAATAGATAAATATAATAGTAATAATTTATTTAACATTTTAAATTCTAGAATGTTATTCAAATTTAAGATTGCGACACTTTTATAATCAAGATTTATTTAGAGTTGTACATATCACATGAAACGTGTCATTTAAAAAATCATCAAAAATCAATGAAAATAACTTTTATTTTCATATATATCCTATTCTATTTGATTTTAGTGTAAAAGTTTCATCTTTTATAACTTTATCACTTACACTCGCTCATTTACAATAAATTTATATTTCAATTTTTTATAATTCAATTTATCTTTCTTAAACTTATTGTTTGTACTTCTACTTTTCATTTAAAAATTTCACACTCTTTCTCTCTTTGATTTTTACACAGCTTCTCTTTTTATTATAGATATGTTTTTATTTCTTTAATTTTTTATTACTTTTCTTTTAATATTTAAAATTTAGAATTTTAATTTAACTTTAACAAAAGATATAAAATTATAGTTGTTGTCTTCTATTTCTTCAACAATTTTATTTTAGTCCATTTTATTTTATTCTTTAATTTTTTTCAATAATAACAAGTTTTTAGAATTACATTTTTTTTGTCTATTGGATGGTTTTATTAAAAAATATTTATGTTTGTTTGATAGCATTTATGTTTGTTGAAAAATCATTATTGTTGAGATATTAATGGTTAAATAACTGTTGACTTACTTATATAAAGTATTAATATATTTGTTAGTGTTGAAAATGAAAGTCATTAAACATTGTTAGAATATGAAGAAAAAACAGAACAGTTATAATGTATGATTTTATTTTTTGTATTTTAAAAAATCATACAGAAAATAATTTGATCAAAATATATAAAAAATGTTTTGTCCATATTAATATTTCATTTTATAACCGCCAGGGAGTAATGGTGTGTTAGAAAAATGGGAGTGCAAATAAAAATATTATTATTTAAATTTAAATATGATAATTCCTTTTAAAAAACGATATTTTCATTCAATCATTATGAACGTGCATGTGTTTCTTATTCATCTCCTAAAGAGATTATTTGTTTGAAGGAGAAATTAGAATAGTTTACTTTGATGTATAGATTGATAAACTAAAAAATCAAATTAAGGTGGGTAAAATATACATGTTCATAAGTATGAAATTAGAATGATAATGTAACCATTTAACTTCATTACTGATATTTAGAGAAATGATCATAATGATATTTTAAATATACTTCCGTCATGCTGTTAAAAAAAAAAAAATCACTCGTGTTATAAAAAGGAAATTTCACTTCAATTTCATTAAAAAAAATATTACCAAACCTAAAAATAATCTAGTTAATTGAATAGAATTGGATACTATTGTATATTCAATTTTGGATTGAAAAGAGAGATATTATTTTGTTCTTTTCTTTTATAAACAACTCTGAAGGCTAATTATAACCAGTTCTATATGCTAATTAATAGCACTCTTGTATTTATGTTGGATCCCTAATTTGATCTGATAATTCATCATATTATGTTAGTTGGAATGTTAGTTGTTCTTCCCATTTATTACCTTATTACATATCGTAATGTTTTCTTTCTATTTCTAGTTCTTTAATTTTCTTATGGGTTCTTAGTATTTTTTCCTCATTTTCTTGTTTGATTCAAGGCATTTATACTAACGTCAAACATCAATACTCTTTTATGATAACACATGGTCTCAGTTTGATTAACACCCAATTTGTTTATGCAATAAATTTCTTGAAAGCACTCGTATTTATGAAACACATTTGGTAAAGATATAAATCTTTCTTAAATCTCCTAGTGAAGTATAATGCTTTATAAAAATGTTATTCAAACGAAAATTCTAAAAACTGAAACTATCCTAAAACATTATTATAAATGAAAAAATTTATTTAAAATCCTTCACAAATTTATTACTAAGACAAAGATGAAGGAAAATATTATAAAATTATACATAATTTCTCTTATACAATATTAAATACAGTTTTTACATATATAAAATGCTTAAAGCATCTTATAATTTGAAATGGAAGGAGTATTATATTATTAACTTTCAATCCATTAAATTTAGTTAAATTCATTAACTTAGTAATAGATAAATATAATAGTAATAATTTATTTAACATTTTAAATTCTAGAATGTTATTCAAATTTAAGATTGTGATACTTTTATAATTAAGGTTTATTTAGAGTAGTATATATCACATGTATCGTGTCATTTAAAAAATCATCAAAAATCAATGCAAATGCCTTTTATTTTCATATATATACTATTCTATTTGATTTTAGTGCAAAAATTTCATCTTTTATAACTTTATCACTTACACTCGCTCATTTACAATAAATTTATATTTCAATTTTTTATAATTCAATTTATCTTTCTTAAACTTATTGTTTGTACTTCTACTTTTCATTTAAAAATTTCACACTCTTTCTCTCCTTGAGTTTTACACAGCTTCTCTTTTTATTATAGATATATTTTTATTTCTTTAATTTTTTATTACTTTTCTTTTAATATTTAAAATTTTGAATTTTAATTTAACTTTAACAAAATATATAAAATTATAGTTGTTGTCTTCTATTTCTTCAACAATTTTATTTTACTCCCTTTTATTTTATTCTTTAATTTTTTCAAAAATAACAAGTTTTTAGAATTACATTTTTTTCTCTATTGGATGGTTTTATTAAAAAATATTTATGTTTGTTTGATAGCATTTATGTTTGTTGAAAAATCATTATTGCTGAGATATTAATGGTTAAATAACTGTTGACTTACTTATATAAAGTATTAATATATTTGTTAGTGTTGAAAATGAAAGTCATTAAACATTGTTAGAATATGAAGAAAAAAACAGAACAGTTATAATGTATGATTTTATTTTTTGTATTTTAAAAATTCATACAGAAAATAATTTGATCAAAATATATAAAAAAAGGTTTTTTCTATATTAATATTTTATTTTATAACCGCCAGGGAGTAAGCGCGTGTTAGAAAAATGGGAGTGCAAATAAAAATATTATTATTTAAATTTAAATATGATAATTCCTTTTAAAAAAACGATATTTTCATTCAATCATTATGAACGTGCATGTGTTTCTTATTCATCTCCTAAAGAGATTATTTGTTTGAAGGAGAAATTAGAATAGTTTACTTTGATGTATAGATTGATAAACTAAAAAATCAAATTAAGGTGGGTAAAATATACATGTTCATAAGTATGAAATTAGAATGATAATGTAACCATTTAACTTCATTACTGATATTTAGAGAAATGATCATAATGATATTTTAAATATACTTTCGTCATGCTGTTAAAAACAAAAACAAAAAAATTACTCGTGTTATAAAAAGGAAATTTCACTTCAATTTCATTAAAAAAAAAATTACCAAACCTAAAAATAATCTAGTTAATTGAATAGAATTGGATACTATTGTATATTCAATTTTGGATTGAAAAGAGAGATATTATTTTGTTCTTTTCTTTTATAAACAACTCTAAAGGCTAATTATAACCAGTTCTAAATGCTAATTAATAGCACTCTTGTATCTATGTTGGATCCCCAATTTGATCTTTTAATTCATCATATTATGTTAGTTGGAATGTTAGTTGTTCTTCCCATTTATTGCCTTATTACATATTGTAATGTTTTCTTTCTATTTCTAGTTCTTTAATTTTCTTATGGGTTCTTAGTATTTTTTCCTCATTTTCTTGTTTGATTCAAGGCATTTATACTAACGTCAAACATCAATACTCTTTTATGATAACACATTGTCTCAGTTTGATTAACACCCAATTGGTTTATGCAATAAATTTCTTGAAAGCACTCGTATTTATGAAACACATTTGGTAAAGATATAAATCTTTCTTAAATCTCCTAGTGAAGTATAATGCTTTATAAAAATGTTATTCAAACGAAAATTCTAAAAACTGAAACTATCCTAAAACATAATTATAAATGAAAAATTTTATTTAAAATCCTTCACAAATTTATTACTAAGACAAAGATGAAGGAAAATATTATAAAATTATACCTAATTTCTCTTATACAATATTAATTACAGTTTTTACATATATAAAAAACTTAAAGCATCTTATAATTTGAAATGGAAGGAGTATTATATTATTAACTTTCAATCCATTAAATTTAATTAAATTCATTAACTTAGTAATAGATAAATATAATAGTAATAATTTATTTAACATTTTAAATTCTAGAATGTTATTCAAATTTAAGATTGTGATACTTTTATAATTAAGGTTTATTTAGAGTAGTATATATCACATGTATCGTGTCATTTAAAAAATCATCAAAAATCAATGCAAATGCCTTTTATTTTCATATATATATATATATATATATATATATACTATTCTATTTGATTTTAGTGCAAAAATTTCATCTTTTATAACTTTATCACTTACACTCGCTCATTTAGAATAAATTTATATTTCAATTTTTTATAATTCAATTTATCTTTCTTAAACTTATTGTTTGTACTTCTACTTTTCATTTAAAAATTTCACACTCTTTCTCTCTTTGAGTTTTACACAGCTTCTCTTTTTATTATAGATATATTTTTATTTCTTTAATTTTTTATTACTTTTCTTTTAATATTTAAAATTTAGAATTTTAATTTAACTTTAACAAAATATATAAAATTATAGTTGTTGTCTTCTATTTCTTCAACAATTTTATTTTACTCCCTTTTTATTTTGTTCTTTAATTTTTTCAAAAATAACAAGTTTTTAGAATTACATTTTTTTTTGTCTATTGGATGGTTTTATTAAAAAATATTTATGTTTGTTTGATAGCATTTATGTTTGTTGAAAAATCATTATTGCTGAGATATTAATGGTTAAATAACTGTTGACTTACTTATATAAAGTATTAATATATTTGTTAGTGTTGAAAATGAAAGTCATTAAACATTGTTAGAATATGAAGAAAAAAACAGAACAGTTATAATGTATGATTTTATTTTTTGTATTTTAAAAATTCATACAGAAAATAATTTGATCAAAATATATAAAAAATGTTTTTTCTATATTAATATTTTATTTTATAACCGCCAGGGAGTAAGCGTGTGTTAGAAAAATGGGAGTGCAAATAAAAATATTATTATTTAAATTTAAATATGATAATTCCTTTTAAAAAAACGATATTTTCATTCAATCATTATGAACGTGCATGTGTTTCTTATTCATCTCCTAAAGAGATTATTTGTTTGAAGGAGAAATTAGAATAGTTTACTTTGATGTATAGATTGATAAACTAAAAAATCAAATTAAGGTGGGTAAAATATACATGTTCATAAGTATGAAATTAGAATGATAATGTAACCATTTAACTTCATTACTGATATTTAGAGAAATGATCATAATGATATTTTAAATATACTTCCGTCATGTTGTTAAAAACAAAAACAAAAAAATCACTCGTGTTATAAAAAGGAAATTTCACTTCAATTTCATTAAAAAAAATATTACCAAACCTAAAAATAATCTAGTTAATTGAATAGAATTGGATACTATTGTATATTTAATTTTGGATTAAAAAGAGAGATATTATTTTGTTCTTTTCTTTTATAAACAACTCTAAAGGCTAATTATAACCAATTCTAAATGCTAATTAATAGCACTCTTGTATCTATGTTGGATCCCCAATTTGATCTTATATTTCATCATAGTATGTTAGTTGGAATGTTAGTTGTTCTTCCCATTTATTGTCCTATTACATATTGTAATGTTTCCTTTCTATTTCTAGTTCTTTAATTTTCTTATGTGTTCTTAGTATTTTTTCCTCATTTTCTTGTTTGATACAAGGCATTTATACTAACGCCAAACATCAATACTCTTTTATGATAACACGTGGTCTCAGTTTGATTAACACCCAATTTGTTTATGCAATAAATTTCTTGAAAGCACTCGTATTTATGAAACTCATTTGGTAAAGATATAAATCTTTCTTAAATCTCCTAGTGAAGTATAATGCTTTATAAAAATGTTATTCAAACGAAAATTCTAAAAACTAAAACTATCCTAAAACATAATTATAAATGAAAAATTTTATTTAAAATCCTTCACAAATTTATTACTAAGACAAAGATGAAGGACAATATTATAAAATTATACATAATTTCTCTTATACAATATTAATTACAGTTTTTACATATATAAAAAGCTTAAAGCATCTTATAATTTGAAATGGATGGAGTATTATATTATTTACTTTCAATCCATTAAATTTAATTAAATTCATTAACTTAGTAATAGATAAATATAATAGTAATAATTTATTTAACATTTTAAATTCTAGAATGTTATTCAAATTTAAGATTGCGACACTTTTATAATCAAGATTTATTTAGAGTTGTACATATCACATGAAACGTGTCATTTAAAAAATCATCAAAAATCAATGAAAATAACTTTTATTTTCATATATATCCTATTCTATTTGATTTTAGTGTAAAAGTTTCATCTTTTATAACTTTATCACTTACACTCGCTCATTTACAATAAATTTATATTTCAATTTTTTATAATTCAATTTATCTTTCTTAAACTTATTGTTTGTACTTCTACTTTTCATTTAAAAATTTCACACTCTTTCTCTCTTTGATTTTTACACAGCTTCTCTTTTTATTATAGATATGTTTTTATTTCTTTAATTTTTTATTACTTTTCTTTTAATATTTAAAATTTAGAATTTTAATTTAACTTTAACAAAAGATATAAAATTATAGTTGTTGTCTTCTATTTCTTCAACAATTTTATTTTAGTCCATTTTATTTTATTCTTTAATTTTTTTCAATAATAACAAGTTTTTAGAATTACATTTTTTTTGTCTATTGGATGGTTTTATTAAAAATTATTTATGTTTGTTTGATAGCATTTATGTTTGTTGAAAAATCATTATTGTTGAGATATTAATGGTTAAATAACTGTTGACTTACTTATATAAAGTATTAATATATTTGTTAGTGTTGAAAATGAAAGTCATTAAACATTGTTAGAATATGAAGAAAAAACAGAACAGTTATAATGTATGATTTTATTTTTTGTATTTTAAAAAATCATACAGAAAATAATTTGATCAAAATATATAAAAAATGTTTTGTCCATATTAATATTTCATTTTATAACCGCCAGGGAGTAATGGTGTGTTAGAAAAATGGGAGTGCAAATAAAAATATTATTATTTAAATTTAAATATGATAATTCCTTTTAAAAAACGATATTTTCATTCAATCATTATGAACGTGCATGTGTTTCTTATTCATCTCCTAAAGAGATTATTTGTTTGAAGGAGAAATTAGAATAGTTTACTTTGATGTATAGATTGATAAACTAAAAAATCAAATTAAGGTGGGTAAAATATACATGTTCATAAGTATGAAATTAGAATGATAATGTAACCATTTAACTTCATTACTGATATTTAGAGAAATGATCATAATGATATTTTAAATATACTTCCGTCATGTTGTTAAAAAAAAAAAAAATCACTCGTGTTATAAAAAGGAAATTTCACTTCAATTTCATTAAAAAAAATATTACCAAACCTAAAAATAATCTAGTTAATTGAATAGAATTGGATACTATTGTATATTCAATTTTGGATTGAAAAGAGAGATATTATTTTGTTCTTTTCTTTTATAAACAACTCTGAAGGCTAATTATAACCAGTTCTATATGCTAATTAATAGCACTCTTGTATTTATGTTGGATCCCTAATTTGATCTGATAATTCATCATATTATGTTAGTTGGAATGTTAGTTGTTCTTCCCATTTATTACCTTATTACATATCGTAATGTTTTCTTTCTATTTCTAGTTCTTTAATTTTCTTATGGGTTCTTAGTATTTTTTCCTCATTTTCTTGTTTGATTCAAGGCATTTATACTAACGTCAAACATCAATACTCTTTTATGATAACACATGGTCTCAGTTTGATTAACACCCAATTTGTTTATGCAATAAATTTCTTGAAAGCACTCGTATTTATGAAACACATTTGGTAAAGATATAAATCTTTCTTAAATCTCCTAGTGAAGTATAATGCTTTATAAAAATGTTATTCAAACGAAAATTCTAAAAACTGAAACTATCCTAAAACATTATTATAAATGAAAAAATTTATTTAAAATCCTTCACAAATTTATTACTAAGACAAAGATGAAGGAAAATATTATAAAATTATACATAATTTCTCTTATACAATATTAAATACAGTTTTTACATATATAAAATGCTTAAAGCATCTTATAATTTGAAATGGAAGGAGTATTATATTATTAACTTTCAATCCATTAAATTTAGTTAAATTCATTAACTTAGTAATAGATAAATATAATAGTAATAATTTATTTAACATTTTAAATTCTAGAATGTTATTCAAATTTAAGATTGTGATACTTTTATAATTAAGGTTTATTTAGAGTAGTATATATCACATGTATCGTGTCATTTAAAAAATCATCAAAAATCAATGCAAATGCCTTTTATTTTCATATATATACTATTCTATTTGATTTTAGTGCAAAAATTTCATCTTTTATAACTTTATCACTTACACTCGCTCATTTACAATAAATTTATATTTCAATTTTTTATAATTCAATTTATCTTTCTTAAACTTATTGTTTGTACTTCTACTTTTCATTTAAAAATTTCACACTCTTTCTCTCCTTGAGTTTTACACAGCTTCTCTTTTTATTATAGATATATTTTTATTTCTTTAATTTTTTATTACTTTTCTTTTAATATTTAAAATTTTGAATTTTAATTTAACTTTAACAAAATATATAAAATTATAGTTGTTGTCTTCTATTTCTTCAACAATTTTATTTTACTCCCTTTTATTTTATTCTTTAATTTTTTCAAAAATAACAAGTTTTTAGAATTACATTTTTTTCTCTATTGGATGGTTTTATTAAAAAATATTTATGTTTGTTTGATAGCATTTATGTTTGTTGAAAAATCATTATTGCTGAGATATTAATGGTTAAATAACTGTTGACTTACTTATATAAAGTATTAATATATTTGTTAGTGTTGAAAATGAAAGTCATTAAACATTGTTAGAATATGAAGAAAAAAACAGAACAGTTATAATGTATGATTTTATTTTTTGTATTTTAAAAATTCATACAGAAAATAATTTGATCAAAATATATAAAAAAAGGTTTTTTCTATATTAATATTTTATTTTATAACCGCCAGGGAGTAAGCGCGTGTTAGAAAAATGGGAGTGCAAATAAAAATATTATTATTTAAATTTAAATATGATAATTCCTTTTAAAAAAACGATATTTTCATTCAATCATTATGAACGTGCATGTGTTTCTTATTCATCTCCTAAAGAGATTATTTGTTTGAAGGAGAAATTAGAATAGTTTACTTTGATGTATAGATTGATAAACTAAAAAATCAAATTAAGGTGGGTAAAATATACATGTTCATAAGTATGAAATTAGAATGATAATGTAACCATTTAACTTCATTACTGATATTTAGAGAAATGATCATAATGATATTTTAAATATACTTTCATCATGCTGTTAAAAACAAAAACAAAAAAATTACTCGTGTTATAAAAAGGAAATTTCACTTCAATTTCATTAAAAAAAAAATTACCAAACCTAAAAATAATCTAGTTAATTGAATAGAATTGGATACTATTGTATATTCAATTTTGGATTGAAAAGAGAGATATTATTTTGTTCTTTTCTTTTATAAACAACTCTAAAGGCTAATTATAACCAGTTCTAAATGCTAATTAATAGCACTCTTGTATCTATGTTGGATCCCCAATTTGATCTTTTAATTCATCATATTATGTTAGTTGGAATGTTAGTTGTTCTTCCCATTTATTGCCTTATTACATATTGTAATGTTTTCTTTCTATTTCTAGTTCTTTAATTTTCTTATGGGTTCTTAGTATTTTTTCCTCATTTTCTTGTTTGATTCAAGGCATTTATACTAACGTCAAACATCAATACTCTTTTATGATAACACATTGTCTCAGTTTGATTAACACCCAATTGGTTTATGCAATAAATTTCTTGAAAGCACTCGTATTTATGAAACACATTTGGTAAAGATATAAATCTTTCTTAAATCTCCTAGTGAAGTATAATGCTTTATAAAAATGTTATTCAAACGAAAATTCTAAAAACTGAAACTATCCTAAAACATAATTATAAATGAAAAATTTTATTTAAAATCCTTCACAAATTTATTACTAAGACAAAGATGAAGGAATATATTATAAAATTATACCTAATTTCTCTTATACAATATTAATTACAGTTTTTACATATATAAAAAACTTAAAGCATCTTATAATTTGAAATGGAAGGAGTATTATATTATTAACTTTCAATCCATTAAATTTAATTAAATTCATTAACTTAGTAATAGATAAATATAATAGTAATAATTTATTTAACATTTTAAATTCTAGAATGTTATTCAAATTTAAGATTGTGATACTTTTATAATTAAGGTTTATTTAGAGTAGTATATATCACATGTATCGTGTCATTTAAAAAATCATCAAAAATCAATGCAAATGCCTTTTATTTTCATATATATATATATATATATATACTATTCTATTTGATTTTAGTGCAAAAATTTCATCTTTTATAACTTTATCACTTACACTCGCTCATTTAGAATAAATTTATATTTCAATTTTTTATAATTCAATTTATCTTTCTTAAACTTATTGTTTGTACTTCTACTTTTCATTTAAAAATTTCACACTCTTTCTCTCTTTGACTTTTACACAGCTTCTCTTTTTATTATAGATATATTTTTATTTCTTTAATTTTTTATTACTTTTCTTTTAATATTTAAAATTTAGAATTTTAATTTAACTTTAACAAAATATATAAAATTATAGTTGTTGTCTTCTATTTCTTCAACAATTTTATTTTACTCCCTTTTTATTTTGTTCTTTAATTTTTTCAAAAATAACAAGTTTTTAGAATTACATTTTTTTTTGTCTATTGGATGGTTTTATTAAAAAATATTTATGTTTGTTTGATAGCATTTATGTTTGTTGAAAAATCATTATTGCTGAGATATTAATGGTTAAATAACTGTTGACTTACTTATATAAAGTATTAATATATTTGTTAGTGTTGAAAATGAAAGTCATTAAACATTGTTAGAATATGAAGAAAAAAACAGAACAGTTATAATGTATGATTTTATTTTTTGTATTTTAAAAATTCATACAGAAAATAATTTGATCAAAATATATAAAAAATGTTTTTTCTATATTAATATTTTATTTTATAACCGCCAGGGAGTAAGCGTGTGTTAGAAAAATGGGAGTGCAAATAAAAATATTATTATTTAAATTTAAATATGATAATTCCTTTTAAAAAAACGATATTTTCATTCAATCATTATGAACGTGCATGTGTTTCTTATTCATCTCCTAAAGAGATTATTTGTTTGAAGGAGAAATTAGAATAGTTTACTTTGATGTATAGATTGATAAACTAAAAAATCAAATTAAGGTGGGTAAAATATACATGTTCATAAGTATGAAATTAGAATGATAATGTAACCATTTAACTTCATTACTGATATTTAGAGAAATGATCATAATGATATTTTAAATATACTTCCGTCATGTTGTTAAAAACAAAAACAAAAAAATCACTCGTGTTATAAAAAGGAAATTTCACTTCAATTTCATTAAAAAAAATATTACCAAACCTAAAAATAATCTAGTTAATTGAATAGAATTGGATACTATTGTATATTTAATTTTGGATTAAAAAGAGAGATATTATTTTGTTCTTTTCTTTTATAAACAACTCTAAAGGCTAATTATAACCAATTCTAAATGCTAATTAATAGCACTCTTGTATCTATGTTGGATCCCCAATTTGATCTTATATTTCATCATAGTATGTTAGTTGGAATGTTAGTTGTTCTTCCCATTTATTGTCCTATTACATATTGTAATGTTTCCTTTCTATTTCTAGTTCTTTAATTTTCTTATGTGTTCTTAGTATTTTTTCCTCATTTTCTTGTTTGATACAAGGCATTTATACTAACGCCAAACATCAATACTCTTTTATGATAACACGTGGTCTCAGTTTGATTAACACCCAATTTGTTTATGCAATAAATTTCTTGAAAGCACTCGTATTTATGAAACTCATTTGGTAAAGATATAAATCTTTCTTAAATCTCCTAGTGAAGTATAATGCTTTATAAAAATGTTATTCAAACGAAAATTCTAAAAACTAAAACTATCCTAAAACATAATTATAAATGAAAAATTTTATTTAAAATCCTTCACAAATTTATTACTAAGACAAAGATGAAGGACAATATTATAAAATTATACATAATTTCTCTTATACAATATTAATTACAGTTTTTACATATATAAAAAGCTTAAAGCATCTTATAATTTGAAATGGATGGAGTATTATATTATTTACTTTCAATCCATTAAATTTAATTAAATTCATTAACTTAGTAATAGATAAATATAATAGTAATAATTTATTTAACATTTTAAATTCTAGAATGTTATTCAAATTTAAGATTGCGACACTTTTATAATCAAGATTTATTTAGAGTTGTACATATCACATGAAACGTGTCATTTAAAAAATCATCAAAAATCAATGAAAATAACTTTTATTTTCATATATATCCTATTCTATTTGATTTTAGTGTAAAAGTTTCATCTTTTATAACTTTATCACTTACACTCGCTCATTTACAATAAATTTATATTTCAATTTTTTATAATTCAATTTATCTTTCTTAAACTTATTGTTTGTACTTCTACTTTTCATTTAAAAATTTCACACTCTTTCTCTCTTTGATTTTTACACAGCTTCTCTTTTTATTATAGATATGTTTTTATTTCTTTAATTTTTTATTACTTTTCTTTTAATATTTAAAATTTAGAATTTTAATTTAACTTTAACAAAAGATATAAAATTATAGTTGTTGTCTTCTATTTCTTCAACAATTTTATTTTAGTCCATTTTATTTTATTCTTTAATTTTTTTCAATAATAACAAGTTTTTAGAATTACATTTTTTTTGTCTATTGGATGGTTTTATTAAAAAATATTTATGTTTGTTTGATAGCATTTATGTTTGTTGAAAAATCATTATTGTTGAGATATTAATGGTTAAATAACTGTTGACTTACTTATATAAAGTATTAATATATTTGTTAGTGTTGAAAATGAAAGTCATTAAACATTGTTAGAATATGAAGAAAAAACAGAACAGTTATAATGTATGATTTTATTTTTTGTATTTTAAAAAATCATACAGAAAATAATTTGATCAAAATATATAAAAAATGTTTTGTCCATATTAATATTTCATTTTATAACCGCCAGGGAGTAATGGTGTGTTAGAAAAATGGGAGTGCAAATAAAAATATTATTATTTAAATTTAAATATGATAATTCCTTTTAAAAAACGATATTTTCATTCAATCATTATGAACGTGCATGTGTTTCTTATTCATCTCCTAAAGAGATTATTTGTTTGAAGGAGAAATTAGAATAGTTTACTTTGATGTATAGATTGATAAACTAAAAAATCAAATTAAGGTGGGTAAAATATACATGTTCATAAGTATGAAATTAGAATGATAATGTAACCATTTAACTTCATTACTGATATTTAGAGAAATGATCATAATGATATTTTAAATATACTTCCGTCATGCTGTTAAAAAAAAAAAAAATCACTCGTGTTATAAAAAGGAAATTTCACTTCAATTTCATTAAAAAAAATATTACCAAACCTAAAAATAATCTAGTTAATTGAATAGAATTGGATACTATTGTATATTCAATTTTGGATTGAGAAGAGAGATATTATTTTGTTCTTTTCTTTTATAAACAACTCTGAAGGCTAATTATAACCAGTTCTATATGCTAATTAATAGCACTCTTGTATTTATGTTGGATCCCTAATTTGATCTGATAATTCATCATATTATGTTAGTTGGAATGTTAGTTGTTCTTCCCATTTATTACCTTATTACATATCGTAATGTTTTCTTTCTATTTCTAGTTCTTTAATTTTCTTATGGGTTCTTAGTATTTTTTCCTCATTTTCTTGTTTGATTCAAGGCATTTATACTAACGTCAAACATCAATACTCTTTTATGATAACACATGGTCTCAGTTTGATTAACACCCAATTTGTTTATGCAATAAATTTCTTGAAAGCACTCGTATTTATGAAACACATTTGGTAAAGATATAAATCTTTCTTAAATCTCCTAGTGAAGTATAATGCTTTATAAAAATGTTATTCAAACGAAAATTCTAAAAACTGAAACTATCCTAAAACATTATTATAAATGAAAAAATTTATTTAAAATCCTTCACAAATTTATTACTAAGACAAAGATGAAGGAAAATATTATAAAATTATACATAATTTCTCTTATACAATATTAAATACAGTTTTTACATATATAAAATGCTTAAAGCATCTTATAATTTGAAATGGAAGGAGTATTATATTATTAACTTTCAATCCATTAAATTTAGTTAAATTCATTAACTTAGTAATAGATAAATATAATAGTAATAATTTATTTAACATTTTAAATTCTAGAATGTTATTCAAATTTAAGATTGTGATACTTTTATAATTAAGGTTTATTTAGAGTAGTATATATCACATGTATCGTGTCATTTAAAAAATCATCAAAAATCAATGCAAATGCCTTTTATTTTCATATATATACTATTCTATTTGATTTTAGTGCAAAAATTTCATCTTTTATAACTTTATCACTTACACTCGCTCATTTACAATAAATTTATATTTCAATTTTTTATAATTCAATTTATCTTTCTTAAACTTATTGTTTGTACTTCTACTTTTCATTTAAAAATTTCACACTCTTTCTCTCCTTGAGTTTTACACAACTTCTCTTTTTATTATAGATATATTTTTATTTCTTTAATTTTTTATTACTTTTCTTTTAATATTTAAAATTTTGAATTTTAATTTAACTTTAACAAAATATATAAAATTATAGTTGTTGTCTTCTATTTCTTCAACAATTTTATTTTACTCCCTTTTATTTTATTCTTTAATTTTTTCAAAAATAACAAGTTTTTAGAATTACATTTTTTTTTCTATTGGATGGTTTTATTAAAAAATATTTATGTTTGTTTGATAGCATTTATGTTTGTTGAAAAATCATTATTGCTGAGATATTAATGGTTAAATAACTGTTGACATACTTATATAAAGTATTAATATATTTGTTAGTGTTGAAAATGAAAGTCATTAAACATTGTTAGAATATGAAGAAAAAAATAGAACAGTTATAATGTATGATTTTATTTTTTGTATTTTAAAAATTCATACAGAAAATAATTTGATCAAAATATATAAAAAATGTTTTGTCCATATTAACATTTTACTTTATAACCGCCAGGGAGTAAGCGTGTGTTAGAAAAATGGGAGTGCAAATAAAAATATTATTATTTAAATTTAAATATGATAATTCCTTTTAAAAAACGATATTTTCATTCAATCATTATGAACGTGCATGTGTTTCTTATTCATCTCCTAAAGAGATTATTTGTTTGAAGGAGAAATTAGAATAGTTTACTTTGATGTATAGATTGATAAATTAAAAAATCAAATTAAGGTGGGTAAAATATACATGTTCATAAGTATGAAATTAGAATGATAATGTAACCATTTAACTTCATTACTGATATTTAGAGAAATGATCATAATGATATTTTAAATATACTTCCGTCATGCTGTTAAAAACAAAACAAAAAATCACTCGTGTTATAAAAAGGAAATTTCACTTCAATTTCATTAAAAAAAATATTACCAAACCTAAAAATAATCTAGTTAATTGAATAGAATTGGATACTATTGTATATTCAATTTTGGATTGAAAAGAGAGATATTATTTTGTTCTTTTCTTTTATAAACAACTCTGAAGGCTAATTATAACCAGTTCTATATGCTAATTAATAGCACTCTTGTATTTATGTTGGATCCCTAATTTGATCTGATAATTCATCATATTATGTTAGTTGGAATGTTAGTTGTTCTTCCCATTTATTGCCTTATTACATATCGTAATGTTTTCTTTCTATTTCTAGTTCTTTAATTTTCTTATGGGTTCTTAGTATTTTTTCCTCATTTTCTTGTTTGATTCAAGGCATTTATACTAACGTCAAACATCAATACTCTTTTATGATAACACATGGTCTCAGTTTGATTAACACCCAATTTGTTTATGCAATAAATTTCTTGAAAGCACTCGTATTTATGAAACACATTTGGTAAAGATATAAATCTTTCTTAAATCTCCTAGTGAAGTATAATGCTTTATAAAAATGTTATTCAAACGAAAATTCTAAAAACTGAAACTATCCTAAAACATTATTATAAATGAAAAATTTTATTTAAAATCCTTCACAAATTTATTACTAAGACAAAGATGAAGGAAAATATTATAAAATTATACATAATTTCTCTTATACAATATTAAATACAGTTTTTACATATATAAAATGCTTAAAGCATCTTATAATTTGAAATGGAAGGAGTATTATATTATTAACTTTCAATCCATTAAATTTAGTTAAATTCATTAACTTAGTAATAGATAAATATAATAGTAATAATTTATTTAACATTTTAAATTCTAGAATGTTATTCAAATTTAAGATTGTGATACTTTTATAATTAAGGTTTATTTAGAGTAGTATATATCACATGTATCGTGTCATTTAAAAAATCATCAAAAATCAATGCAAATGCCTTTTATTTTCATATATATACTATTCTATTTGATTTTAGTGCAAAAATTTCATCTTTTATAACTTTATCACTTACACTCGCTCATTTACAATAAATTTATATTTCAATTTTTTATAATTCAATTTATCTTTCTTAAACTTATTGTTTGTACTTCTACTTTTCATTTAAAAATTTCACACTCTTTCTCTCCTTGAGTTTTACACAGCTTCTCTTTTTATTATAGATATATTTTTATTTCTTTAATTTTTTATTACTTTTCTTTTAATATTTAAAATTTTGAATTTTAATTTAACTTTAACAAAATATATAAAATTATAGTTGTTGTCTTCTATTTCTTCAACAATTTTATTTTACTCCCTTTTATTTTATTCTTTAATTTTTTCAAAAATAACAAGTTTTTAGAATTACATTTTTTTTTCTATTGGATGGTTTTATTAAAAAATATTTATGTTTGTTTGATAGCATTTATGTTTGTTGAAAAATCATTATTGCTGAGATATTAATGGTTAAATAACTGTTGACATACTTATATAAAGTATTAATATATTTGTTAGTGTTGAAAATGAAAGTCATTAAACATTGTTAAAATATGAAGAAAAAAACAGAACAGTTATAATGTATGATTTTATTTTTTGTATTTTAAAAATTCATACAGAAAATAATTTGATCAAAATATATAAAAAATGTTTTGTCCATATTAATATTTTACTTTATAACCGCCAGGGAGTAAGCGTGTGTTAGAAAAATGGGAGTGAAAATAAAAATATTATTATTTAAATTTAAATATGATAATTCCTTTTAAAAAAACGATATTTTCATTCAATCATTATGAACGTGCATGTGTTTCTTATTCATCTCCTAAAGAGATTATTTGTTTGAAGGAGAAATTAGAATAGTTTACTTTGATGTATAGATTGATAAACTAAAAAATCAAATTAAGGTGGGTAAAATATACATGTTCATAAGTATGAAATTAGAATGATAATGTAACCATTTAACTTCATTACTGATATTTAGAGAAATGATCATAATGATATTTTAAATATACTTTCGTCATGCTGTTAAAAACAAAAACAAAAAAATTACTCGTGTTATAAAAAGGAAATTTCACTTCAATTTCATTAAAAAAAATATTACCAAACCTAAAAATAATCTAGTTAATTGAATAGAATTGGATACTATTGTATATTCAATTTTGGATTGAAAAGAGAGATATTATTTTGTTCTTTTCTTTTATAAACAACTCTGAAGGCTAATTATAACCAGTTCTAAATGCTAATTAATAGCACTCTTGTATCTATGTTGGATCCCCAATTTGATCTTATAATTCATCATATTATGTTAGTTGGAATGTTAGTTGTTCTTCCGATTTATTGCCTTATTACATATTGTAATGTTTTCTTTCTATTTCTAGTTCTTTAATTTTCTTATGGGTTCTTAGTATTTTTTCCTCATTTTCTTGTTTGATTCAAGGCATTTATACTAACGTCAAACATCAATACTCTTTTATGATAACACATGGTCTCAGTTTGATTAACACCCAATTGGTTTATGCAATAAATTTCTTGAAAGCACTCGTATTTATGAAACACATTTGGTAAAGATATAAATCTTTCTTAAATCTCCTAGTGAAGTGTAATGCTTTATAAAAATGTTATTCAAACGAAAATTCTAAAAACTGAAACTATCCTAAAACATAATTATAAATGAAAAATTTTATTTAAAATCATTCACAAATTTATTACTAAGACAAAGATGAAGGAAAATATTATAAAATTATACCTAATTTCTCTTATACAATATTAATTACAGTTTTTACATATATAAAAAACTTAAAGCATCTTATAATTTGAAATGGAAGGAGTATTATATTATTAACTTTCAATCCATTAAATTTAATTAAATTCATTAACTTAGTAATAGATAAATATAATAGTAATAATTTATTTAACATTTTAAATTCTAGAATGTTATTCAAATTTAAGATTGTGATACTTTTATAATTAAGGTTTATTTAGAGTAGTATATATCACATGTATCGTGTCATTTAAAAAATCATCAAAAATCAATGCAAATGCCTTTTATTTTCATATATATACTATTCTATTTGATTTTAGTGCAAAAATTTCATCTTTTATAACTTTATCACTTACACTCGCTCATTTACAATAAATTTATATTTCAATTTTTTATAATTCAATTTATCTTTCTTAAACTTATTGTTTGTACTTCTACTTTTCATTTAAAAATTTCACACTCTTTCTCTCCTTGAGTTTTACACAACTTCTCTTTTTATTATAGATATATTTTTATTTCTTTAATTTTTTATTACTTTTCTTTTAATATTTAAAATTTTGAATTTTAATTTAACTTTAACAAAATATATAAAATTATAGTTGTTCTCTTCTATTTCTTCAACAATTTTATTTTACTCCCTTTTATTTTATTCTTTAATTTTTTCAAAAATAACAAGTTTTTAGAATTACATTTTTTTTTCTATTGGATGGTTTTATTAAAAAATATTTATGTTTGTTTGATAGCATTTATGTTTGTTGAAAAATCATTATTGCTGAGATATTAATGGTTAAATAACTGTTGACATACTTATATAAAGTATTAATATATTTGTTAGTGTTGAAAATGAAAGTCATTAAACATTGTTAGAATATGAAGAAAAAAACAGAACAGTTATAATGTATGATTTTATTTTTTGTATTTTAAAAATTCATACAGAAAATAATTTGATCAAAATATATAAAAAATGTTTTGTCCATATTAATATTTTACTTTATAACCGCCAGGGAGTAAGCGTGTGTTAGAAAAATGGGAGTGAAAATAAAAATATTATTATTTAAATTTAAATATGATAATTCCTTTTAAAAAAACGATATTTTCATTCAATCATTATGAACGTGCATGTGTTTCTTATTCATCTCCTAAAGAGATTATTTGTTTGAAGGAGAAATTAGAATAGTTTACTTTGATGTATAGATTGATAAACTAAAAAATCAAATTAAGGTGGGTAAAATATACATGTTCATAAGTATGAAATTAGAATGATAATGTAACCATTTAACTTCATTACTGATATTTAGAGAAATGATCATAATGATATTTTAAATATACTTTCGTCATGCTGTTAAAAACAAAAACAAAAAAATTACTCGTGTTATAAAAAGGAAATTTCACTTCAATTTCATTAAAAAAAATATTACCAAACCTAAAAATAATCTAGTTAATTGAATAGAATTGGATACTATTGTATATTCAATTTTGGATTGAAAAGAGAGATATTATTTTGTTCTTTTCTTTTATAAACAACTCTAAAGGCTAATTATAACCAATTCTAAATGCTAATTAATAGCACTCTTGTATCTATGTTGGATCCCCAATTTGATCTTATAATTCATCATATTATGTTAGTTGGAATGTTAGTTGTTCTTCCCATTTATTGCCTTATTACATATTGTAATGTTTTCTTTCTATTTCTAGTTCTTTAATTTTCTTATGGGTTCTTAGTATTTTTTCCTCATTTTCTTGTTTGATTCAAGGCATTTATACTAACGTCAAACATCAATACTCTTTTATGATAACACATGGTTTCAGTTTGATTAACACCCAATTTGTTTATGCAATAAATTTCTTGAAAGCACTCGTATTTATGAAACACATTTGGTAAAGATATAAATCTTTATTAAATCTCCTAGTGAAGTATAATGCTTTATAAAAATGTTATTCAAACGAAAATTCTAAAAACTGAAACTATCCTAAAACATAATTATAAATGAAAAATTTTATTTAAAATCCTTCACAAATTTATTACTAAGACAAAGATGAAGGAAAATATTATAAAATTATACCTAATTTCTCTTATACAATATTAATTACAGTTTTTACATATATAAAAAACTTAAAGCATCTTATAATTTGAA
This sequence comes from Vicia faba, assembly GCA_948472305.1. Lineage (NCBI taxonomy): Eukaryota > Viridiplantae > Streptophyta > Magnoliopsida > Fabales > Fabaceae > Vicia > Vicia faba. The sequence goes on from OX451738.1 coordinate 363,190,688, forward strand.
ATGGAAGGAGCATTATATTATTAACTTTCAATCCATTAAATTTAATTAAATTCATTAACTTAGTAATAGATAAATATAATAGTAATAATTTATTTAACATTTTAAATTCTAGAATGTTATTCAAATTTAAGATTGTGATACTTTTATAATTAAGGTTTATTTAGAGTAGTATATATCACATGTATCGTGTCATTTAAAAAATCATCAAAAATCAATGCAAATGCCTTTTATTTTCATATATATATATATATATATATATATATATATATATATATATATATATATATATATATATATATATATATATATATACTATTCTATTTGATTTTAGTGCAAAAATTTCATCTTTTATAACTTTATCACTTACACTCGCTCATTTACAATAAATTTATATTTCAATTTTTTATAATTCAATTTATCTTTCTTAAACTTATTGTTTGTACTTCTACTTTTCATTTAAAAATTTCACACTCTTTCTCTCTTTGAGTTTTACACAGCTTCTCTTTTTATTATAGATATATTTTTATTTTTTTAATTTTTTATTACTTTTCTTTTAATATTTAAAATTTAGAATTTTAATTTAACTTTAACAAAATATATAAAATTATAGTTGTTGTCTTCTATTTCTTCAACAATTTTATTTTACTCCCTTTTATTTTGTTCTTTAATTTTTTCAAAAATAACAAGTTTTTAGAATTACATTTTTTTTTGTCTATTGGATGGTTTTATTAAAAAATATTTATGTTTGTTTGATAGCATTTATGTTTGTTGAAAAATCATTATTGCTGAGATATTAATGGTTAAATAACTGTTGACTTACTTATATAAAGTATTAATATATTTGTTAGTGTTGAAAATGAAAGTCATTAAACATTGTTAGAATATGAAGAAAAAAACAGAACAGTTATAATGTATGATTTTATTTTTTGTATTTTAAAAATTCATACAGAAAATAATTTGATCAAAATATATAAAAAATGTTTTTTCTATATTAATATTTTATTTTATAACCGCCAGGGAGTAAGCGTGTGTTAGAAAAATGGGAGTGCAAATAAAAATATTATTATTTAAATTTAAATATGATAATTCCTTTTAAAAAAACGATATTTTCATTCAATCATTATGAACGTGCATGTGTTTCTTATTCATCTCCTAAAGAGATTATTTGTTTGAAGGAGAAATTAGAATAGTTTACTTTGATGTATAGATTGATAAACTAAAAAATCAAATTAAGGTGGGCAAAATATACATGTTCATAAGTATGAAATTAGAATGATAATGTAACCATTTAACTTCATTACTGATATTTAGAGAAATGATCATAATGATATTTTAAATATACTTCCGTCATGTTGTTAAAAACAAAAACAAAAAAATCACTCGTGTTATAAAAAGGAAATTTCACTTCAATTTCATTAAAAAAAATATTACCAAACCTAAAAATAATCTAGTTAATTGAATAGAATTGGATACTATTGTATATTTAATTTTGGATTAAAAAGAGAGATATTATTTTGTTCTTTTCTTTTATAAACAACTCTAAAGGCTAATTATAACCAATTCTAAATGCTAATTAATAGCACTCTTGTATCTATGTTGGATCCCCAATTTGATCTTATATTTCATCATAGTATGTTAGTTGGAATGTTAGTTGTTCTTCCCATTTATTGTCCTATTACATATTGTAATGTTTCCTTTCTATTTCTAGTTCTTTAATTTTCTTATGTGTTCTTAGTATTTTTTCCTCATTTTCTTGTTTGATACAAAGCATTTATACTAACGCCAAACATCAATACTCTTTTATGATAACACGTGGTCTCAGTTTGATTAACACCCAATTTGTTTATGCAATAAATTTCTTCAAAGCACTCGTATTTATGAAACTCATTTGGTAAAGATATAAATCTTTCTTAAATCTCCTAGTGAAGTATAATGCTTTATAAAAATGTTATTCAAACGCAAATTCTAAAAACTAAAACTATCCTAAAACATAATTATAAATGAAAAATTTTATTTAAAATCCTTCACAAATTTATTACTAAGACAAAGATGAAGGACAATATTATAAAATTATACATAATTTCTCTTATACAATATTAATTACAGTTTTTACATATATAAAAAACTTAAAGCATCTTATAATTTGAAATGGAAGGAGTATTATATTATTAACTTTCAATCCATTAAATTTAATTAAATTCATTAACTTAGTAATAGATAAATATAATAGTAATAATTTATTTAACATTTTAAATTCTAGAATGTTATTCAAATTTAAGATTGTGATACTTTTATAATTAAGGTTTATTTAGAGTAGTATATATCACATGTATCGTGTCATTTAAAAAATCATCAAAAATCAATGCAAATGCCTTTTATTTTCATATATATACTATTCTATTTGATTTTAGTGCAAAAATTTCATCTTTTATAACTTTATCACTTACACTCGCTCATTTACAATAAATTTATATTTCAATTTTTTATAATTCAATTTATCTTTCTTAAACTTATTGTTTGTACTTCTACTTTTCATTTAAAAATTTCACACTCTTTCTCTCCTTGAGTTTTACACAGCTTCTCTTTTTATTATAGATATATTTTTATTTCTTTAATTTTTTATTACTTTTCTTTTAATATTTAAAATTTTGAATTTTAATTTAACTTTAACAAAATATATAAAATTATAGTTGTTCTCTTCTATTTCTTCAACAATTTTATTTTACTCCCTTTTATTTTATTCTTTAATTTTTTCAAAAATAACAAGTTTTTAGAATTACATTTTTTTTTCTATTGGATGGTTTTATTAAAAAATATTTATGTTTGTTTGATAGCATTTATGTTTGTTGAAAAATCATTATTGCTGAGATATTAATGGTTAAATAACTGTTGACATACTTATATAAAGTATTAATATATTTGTTAGTGTTGAAAATGAAAGTCATTAAACATTGTTAGAATATGAAGAAAAAAACAGAACAGTTATAATGTATGATTTTATTTTTTGTATTTTAAAAATTCATACAGCAAATAATTTGATCAAAATATATAAAAAATGTTTTGTCCATATTAATATTTTACTTTATAACCGCCAGGGAGTAAGCGTGTGTTAGAAAAATGGGAGTGAAAATAAAAATATTATTATTTAAATTTAAATATGATAATTCCTTTTAAAAAAACGATATTTTCATTCAATCATTATGAACGTGCATGTGTTTCTTATTCATCTCCTAAAGAGATTATTTGTTTGAAGGAGAAATTAGAATAGTTTACTTTGATGTATAGATTGATAAACTAAAAAATCAAATTAAGGTGGGTAAAATATACATGTTCATAAGTATGAAATTAGAATGATAATGTAACCATTTAACTTCATTACTGATATTTAGAGAAATGATCATAATGATATTTTAAATATACTTTCGTCATGCTGTTAAAAACAAAAACAAAAAAATTACTCGTGTTATAAAAAGGAAATTTCACTTCAATTTCATTAAAAAAAATATTACCAAACCTAAAAATAATCTAGTTAATTGAATAGAATTGGATACTATTGTATATTCAATTTTGGATTGAAAAGAGAGATATTATTTTGTTCTTTTCTTTTATAAACAACTCTAAAGGCTAATTATAACCAATTCTAAATGCTAATTAATAGCACTCTTGTATCTATGTTGGATCCCCAATTTGATCTTATAATTCATCATATTATGTTAGTTGGAATGTTAGTTGTTCTTCCCATTTATTGCCTTATTACATATTGTAATGTTTTCTTTCTATTTCTAGTTCTTTAATTTTCTTATGGGTTCTTAGTATTTTTTCCTCATTTTCTTGTTTGATTCAAGGCATTTATACTAACGTCAAACATCAATACTCTTTTATGATAACACATGGTTTCAGTTTGATTAACACCCAATTGGTTTATGCAATAAATTTCTTGAAAGCACTCGTATTTATGAAACACATTTGGTAAAGATATAAATCTTTATTAAATCTCCTAGTGAAGTATAATGCTTTATAAAAATGTTATTCAAACGAAAATTCTAAAAACTGAAACTATCCTAAAACATAATTATAAATGAAAAATTTTATTTAAAATCCTTCACAAATTTATTACTAAGACAAAGATGAAGGAAAATATTATAAAATTATACCTAATTTCTCTTATACAATATTAATTACAGTTTTTACATATATAAAAAACTTAAAGCATCTTATAATTTGAAATGGAAGGAGTATTATATTATTAACTTTCAATCCATTAAATTTAATTAAATTCATTAACTTAGTAATAGATAAATATAATAGTAATAATTTATTTAACATTTTAAATTCTAGAATGTTATTCAAATTTAAGATTGTGATACTTTTATAATTAAGGTTTATTTAGAGTAGTATATATCACATGTATCGTGTCATTTAAAAAATCATCAAAAATCAATGCAAATGCCTTTTATTTTCATATATATATATATATATATATATATATATATATATATATATATATATATATATATATATATATATATATATATATATATATATATATATATATATATATATACTATTCTATTTGATTTTAGTGCAAAAATTTCATCTTTTATAACTTTATCACTTACACTCGCTCATTTACAATAAATTTATATTTCAATTTTTTATAATTCAATTTATCTTTCTTAAACTTATTGTTTGTACTTCTACTTTTCATTTAAAAATTTCACACTCTTTCTCTCTTTGAGTTTTACACAGCTTCTCTTTTTATTATAGATATATTTTTATTTTTTTAATTTTTTATTACTTTTCTTTTAATATTTAAAATTTAGAATTTTAATTTAACTTTAACAAAATATATAAAATTATAGTTGTTGTCTTCTATTTCTTCAACAATTTTATTTTACTCCCTTTTATTTTGTTCTTTAATTTTTTCAAAAATAACAAGTTTTTAGAATTACATTTTTTTTTGTCTATTGGATGGTTTTATTAAAAAATATTTATGTTTGTTTGATAGCATTTATGTTTGTTGAAAAATCATTATTGCTGAGATATTAATGGTTAAATAACTGTTGACTTACTTATATAAAGTATTAATATATTTGTTAGTGTTGAAAATGAAAGTCATTAAACATTGTTAGAATATGAAGAAAAAAACAGAACAGTTATAATGTATGATTTTATTTTTTGTATTTTAAAAATTCATACAGAAAATAATTTGATCAAAATATATAAAAAATGTTTTTTCTATATTAATATTTTATTTTATAACCGCCAGGGAGTAAGCGTGTGTTAGAAAAATGGGAGTGCAAATAAAAATATTATTATTTAAATTTAAATATGATAATTCCTTTTAAAAAAACGATATTTTCATTCAATCATTATGAACGTGCATGTGTTTCTTATTCATCTCCTAAAGAGATTATTTGTTTGAAGGAGAAATTAGAATAGTTTACTTTGATGTATAGATTGATAAACTAAAAAATCAAATTAAGGTGGGCAAAATATACATGTTCATAAGTATGAAATTAGAATGATAATGTAACCATTTAACTTCATTACTGATATTTAGAGAAATGATCATAATGATATTTTAAATATACTTCCGTCATGTTGTTAAAAACAAAAACAAAAAAATCACTCGTGTTATAAAAAGGAAATTTCACTTCAATTTCATTAAAAAAAATATTACCAAACCTAAAAATAATCTAGTTAATTGAATAGAATTGGATACTATTGTATATTTAATTTTGGATTAAAAAGAGAGATATTATTTTGTTCTTTTCTTTTATAAACAACTCTAAAGGCTAATTATAACCAATTCTAAATGCTAATTAATAGCACTCTTGTATCTATGTTGGATCCCCAATTTGATCTTATATTTCATCATAGTATGTTAGTTGGAATGTTAGTTGTTCTTCCCATTTATTGTCCTATTACATATTGTAATGTTTCCTTTCTATTTCTAGTTCTTTAATTTTCTTATGTGTTCTTAGTATTTTTTCCTCATTTTCTTGTTTGATACAAGGCATTTATACTAACGCCAAACATCAATACTCTTTTATGATAACACGTGGTCTCAGTTTGATTAACACCCAATTTGTTTATGCAATAAATTTCTTCAAAGCACTCGTATTTATGAAACTCATTTAGTAAAGATATAAATCTTTCTTAAATCTCCTAGTGAAGTATAATGCTTTATAAAAATGTTATTCAAACGCAAATTCTAAAAACTAAAACTATCCTAAAACATAATTATAAATGAAAAATTTTATTTAAAATCCTTCACAAATTTATTACTAAGACAAAGATGAAGGACAATATTATAAAATTATACATAATTTCTCTTATACAATATTAATTATAGTTTTTACATATATAAAAAGCTTAAAGCATCTTATAATTTGAAATGGAAGGAGTATTATATTATTTACTTTCAATCCATTAAATTTAATTAAATTCATTAACTTAGTAATAGATAAATATAATAGTAATAATTTATTTAACATTTTAAATTCTAGAATGTTATTCAAATTTAAGATTGCGACACTTTTATAATCAAGATTTATTTAGAGTTGTACATATCACATGAAACGTGTCATTTAAAAAATCATCAAAAATCAATGAAAATAACTTTTATTTTCATATATATCCTATTCTATTTGATTTTAGTGCAAAAATTTCATCTTTTATAACTTTATCACTTACACTCGCTCATTTACAATAAATTTATATTTCAATTTTTTATAATTCAATTTATCTTTCTTAAACTTATTGTTTGTACTTCTACTTTTCATTTAAAAATTTCACACTCTTTCTCTCTTTGAGTTTTACACAGCTTCTCTTTTTATTATAGATATATTTTTATTTTTTTAATTTTTTATTACTTTTCTTTTAATATTTAAAATTTAGAATTTTAATTTAACTTTAACAAAATATATAAAATTATAGTTGTTGTCTTCTATTTCTTCAACAATTTTATTTTACTCCCTTTTATTTTGTTCTTTAATTTTTTCAAAAATAACAAGTTTTTAGAATTACATTTTTTTTTGTCTATTGGATGGTTTTATTAAAAAATATTTATGTTTGTTTGATAGCATTTATGTTTGTTGAAAAATCATTATTGCTGAGATATTAATGGTTAAATAACTGTTGACTTACTTATATAAAGTATTAATATATTTGTTAGTGTTGAAAATGAAAGTCATTAAACATTGTTAGAATATGAAGAAAAAAACAGAACAGTTATAATGTATGATTTTATTTTTTGTATTTTAAAAATTCATACAGAAAATAATTTGATCAAAATATATAAAAAATGTTTTTTCTATATTAATATTTTATTTTATAACCGCCAGGGAGTAAGCGTGTGTTAGAAAAATGGGAGTGCAAATAAAAATATTATTATTTAAATTTAAATATGATAATTCCTTTTAAAAAAACGATATTTTCATTCAATCATTATGAACGTGCATGTGTTTCTTATTCATCTCCTAAAGAGATTATTTGTTTGAAGGAGAAATTAGAATAGTTTACTTTGATGTATAGATTGATAAACTAAAAAATCAAATTAAGGTGGGCAAAATATACATGTTCATAAGTATGAAATTAGAATGATAATCTAACCATTTAACTTCATTACTGATATTTAGAGAAATGATCATAATGATATTTTAAATATACTTCCGTCATGTTGTTAAAAACAAAAACAAAAAAATCACTCGTGTTATAAAAAGGAAATTTCACTTCAATTTCATTAAAAAAAATATTACCAAACCTAAAAATAATCTAGTTAATTGAATAGAATTGGATACTATTGTATATTTAATTTTGGATTAAAAAGAGAGATATTATTTTGTTCTTTTCTTTTATAAACAACTCTAAAGGCTAATTATAACCAATTCTAAATGCTAATTAATAGCACTCTTGTATCTATGTTGGATCCCCAATTTGATCTTATATTTCATCATAGTATGTTAGTTGGAATGTTAGTTGTTCTTCCCATTTATTGTCCTATTACATATTGTAATGTTTCCTTTCTATTTCTAGTTCTTTAATTTTCTTATGTGTTCTTAGTATTTTTTCCTCATTTTCTTGTTTGATACAAGGCATTTATACTAACGCCAAACATCAATACTCTTTTATGATAACACGTGGTCTCAGTTTGATTAACACCCAATTTGTTTATGCAATAAATTTCTTCAAAGCACTCGTATTTATGAAACTCATTTGGTAAAGATATAAATCTTTCTTAAATCTCCTAGTGAAGTATAATGCTTTATAAAAATGTTATTCAAACGCAAATTCTAAAAACTAAAACTATCCTAAAACATAATTATAAATGAAAAATTTTATTTAAAATCCTTCACAAATTTATTACTAAGACAAAGATGAAGGACAATATTATAAAATTATACATAATTTCTCTTATACAATATTAATTATAGTTTTTACATATATAAAAAGCTTAAAGCATCTTATAATTTGAAATGGAAGGAGTATTATATTATTTACTTTCAATCCATTAAATTTAATTAAATTCATTAACTTAGTAATAGATAAATATAATAGTAATAATTTATTTAACATTTTAAATTCTAGAATGTTATTCAAATTTAAGATTGCGACACTTTTATAATCAAGATTTATTTAGAGTTGTACATATCACATGAAACGTGTCATTTAAAAAATCATCAAAAATCAATGAAAATAACTTTTATTTTCATATATATCCTATTCTATTTGATTTTAGTGTAAAAGTTTCATCTTTTATAACTTTATCACTTACACTCGCTCATTTACAATAAATTTATATTTCAATTTTTTATAATTCAATTTATCTTTCTTAAACTTATTGTTTGTACTTCTACTTTTCATTTAAAAATTTCACACTCTTTCTCTCTTTGATTTTTACACAGCTTCTCTTTTTATTATAGATATGTTTTTATTTCTTTAATTTTTTATTACTTTTCATTTAATATTTAAAATTTAGAATATTAATTTAACTTTAACAAAAGATATAAAATTATAGTTGTTGTCTTCTATTTCTTCAACAATTTTATTTTAGTCCATTTTATTTTATTCTTTAATTCTTTTCAATAATAACAAGTTTTTAGAATTACATTTTTTTTGTCTATTGGATGGTTTTATTAAAAAATATTTATGTTTGTTTGATAGCATTTATGTTTGTTGAAAAATCATTATTGTTGAGATATTAATGGTTAAATAACTGTTGACTTACTTATATAAAGTATTAATATATTTGTTAGTGTTGAAAATGAAAGTCATTAAACATTGTTAGAATATGAAGAAAAAAACAGAACAGTTATAATGTATGATTTTATTTTTTGTATTTTAAAAATTCATACAGAAAATAATTTGATCAAAATATATAAAAAATGTTTTGCCCATATTAATATTTTACTTTATAACCGCCAGGGAGTAAGCGTGTGTTAGAAAAATGGGAGTGAAAATAAAAATATTATTATTTAAATTTAAATATGATAATTCCTTTTAAAAAAACGATATTTTCATTCAATCATTATGAACGTGCATGTGTTTCTTATTCATCTCCTAAAGAGATTATTTGTTTGAAGGAGAAATTAGAATAGTTTACTTTGATGTATAGATTGATAAACTAAAAAATCAAATTAAGGTGGGTAAAATATACATGTTCATAAGTATGAAATTAGAATGATAATCTAACCATTTAACTTCATTACTGATATTTAGAGAAATGATCATAATGATATTTTAAATATACTTCCGTCATGTTGTTAAAAACAAAAACAAAAAAATCACTCGTGTTATAAAAAGGAAATTTCACTTCAATTTCATTAAAAAAAATATTACCAAACCTAAAAATAATCTAGTTAATTGAATAGAATTGGATACTATTGTATATTCAATTTTGGATTGAAAAGAGAGATATTATTTTGTTCTTTTCTTTATTAAACAACTCTAAAGGCTAATTATAACCAATTCTAAATGCTAATTAATAGCACTCTTGTATCTATGTTGGATCCCCAATTTGATCTTATATTTCATCATAGTATGTTAGTTGGAATGTTAGTTGTTCTTCCCATTTATTGTCCTATTACATATTGTAATGTTTTCTTTCTATTTCTAGTTCTTTAATTTTCTTATGTGTTCTTAGTATTTTTTCCTCATTTTCTTGTTTGATACAAGGCATTTATACTAACGCCAAACATCAATACTCTTTTATGATAACACGTGGTCTCAGTTTGATTAACACCCAATTTGTTTATGCAATAAATTTCTTGAAAGCACTCGTATTTATGAAACTCATTTGGTAAAGATATAAATCTTTCTTAAATCTCCTAGTGAAGTATAATGCTTTATAAAAATGTTATTCAAACGAAAATTCTAAAAACTAAAACTATCCTAAAACATAATTATAAATGAAAAATTTTATTTAAAATCCTTCACAAATTTATTACTAAGACAAAGATGAAGGAAAATATTATAAAATTATACATAATTTCTCTTATACAATATTAAATACAGTTTTTACATATATAAAAAGCTTAAAGCATCTTATAATTTGAAATGGAAGGAGTATTATATTATTAACTTTCAATCCATTAAATTTAGTTAAATTCATTAACTTAGTAATAGATAAATATAATAGTAATAATTTATTTAACATTTTAAATTCTAGAATGTTATTCAAATTTAAGATTGTGATACTTTTATAATTAAGGTTTATTTAGAGTAGTATATATCACATGTATCGTGTCATTTAAAAAATCATCAAAAATCAATGCAAATGCCTTTTATTTTCATATATATACTATTCTATTTGATTTTAGTGCAAAAATTTCATCTTTTATAACTTTATCACTTACACTCGCTCATTTACAATAAATTTATATTTCAATTTTTTATAATTCAATTTATCTTTCTTAAACTTATTGTTTGTACTTCTACTTTTCATTTAAAAATTTCACACTCTTTCTCTCCTTGAGTTTTACACAGCTTCTCTTTTTATTATAGATATATTTTTATTTCTTTAATTTTTTATTACTATTCTTTTAATATTTAAAATTTAGAATTTTAATTTAACTTTAACAAAATATATAAAATTATAGTTGTTGTCTTCTATTTCTTCAACAATTTTATTTTACTCCCTTTTATTTTATTCTTTAATTTTTTCAAAAATAACAAGTTTTTAGAATTACATTTTTTTTTCTATTGGATGGTTTTATTAAAAAATATTTATGTTTGTTTGATAGCATTTATGTTTGTTGAAAAATCATTATTGCTGAGATATTAATGGTTAAATAACTGTTGACATACTTATATAAAGTATTAATATATTTGTTAGTGTTGAAAATGAAAGTCATTAAACATTGTTAAAACATGAAGAAAAAAACAGAACAGTTATAATGTATGATTTTATTTTTTGTATTTTAAAAATTCATACAGAAAATAATTTGATCAAAATATATAAAAAATGTTTTGTCCATATTAATATTTTACTTTATAACCGCCAGGGAGTAAGCGTGTGTTAGAAAAATGGGAGTGAAAATAAAAATATTATTATTTAAATTTAAATATGATAATTCCTTTTAAAAAAACGATATTTTCATTCAATCATTATGAACGTGCATGTGTTTCTTATTCATCTCCTAAAGAGATTATTTGTTTGAAGGAGAAATTAGAATAGTTTACTTTGATGTATAGATTGATAAACTAAAAAATCAAATTAAGGTGGGTAAAATATACATGTTCATAAGTATGAAATTAGAATGATAATGTAACCATTTAACTTCATTACAGATATTTAGAGAAATGATCATAATGATATTTTAAATATACTTTCGTCATGCTGTTAAAAACAAAAACAAAAAAATTACTCGTGTTATAAAAAGGAAATTTCACTTCAATTTCATTAAAAAAAATATTACCAAACCTAAAAATAATCTAGTTAATTGAATAGAATTGGATACTATTGTATATTCAATTTTGGATTGAAAAGAGAGATATTATTTTGTTCTTTTCTTTTATAAACAACTCTAAAGGCTAATTATAACCAGTTCTAAATGCTAATTAATAGCACTCTTGTATCTATGTTGGATCCCCAAGTTGATCTTATAATTCATCATATTATGTTAGTTGGAATGTTAGTTGTTCTTCCCATTTATTGCCCTATTACATATTGTAATGTTTTATTTCTATTTCTAGTTCTTTAATTTTCTTATGGGTTCTTAGTATTTTTTCCTCATTTTCTTGTTTGATTCAAGGCATTTATACTAACGTCAAACATCAATACTCTTTTATGATAACACATGGTCTCAGTTTGATTAACAACCAATTTGTTTATGCAATAAATTTCTTGAAAGCACTCGTATTTATGAAACACATTTGGTTAAGATTTAAATCTTTCTTAAATCTCCTAGTGAAGTATAATGCTTTATAAAAATGTTATTCAAACGAAAATTCTAAAAACTGAAACTATCCTAAAACATAATTATAAATGAAAAATTTTATTTAAAATCCTTCACAAATTTATTACTAAGACAAAGATGAAGGAAAATATTATAAAATTATACCTAATTTCTCTTATACATTATTAATTACAGTTTTTACATATATAAAAAGCTTAAAGCATCTTATAATTTGAAATGGAAGGAGTATTATATTATTAACTTTCAATCCATTAAATTTAATTAAATTCATTAACTTAGTAATAGATAAATATAATAGTAATAATTTATCTAACATTTTAAATTCTAGAATGTTATTCAAATTTAAGATTGTGATACTTTTATAATTAAGGTTTATTTAGAGTAGTATATATCATATGTATCGTGTCATTTAAAAAATCATCAAAAATCAATGCAAATGCCTTTTATTTTCATATATATATATACTATTCTATTTGATTTTAGTGCAAAAATTTCATCTTTTATAACTTTATCACTTACACTCGCTCATTTACAATAAATTTATATTTCAATTTTTTATAATTCAATTTATCTTTCTTAAACTTATTGTTTGTACTTCTACTTTTCATTTAAAAATTTCACACTCTTTCTCTCTTTGAGTTTTACACAGCTTCTCTTTTTATTATAGATATATTTTTATTTCTTTAATTTTTTATTACTTTTCTTTTAATATTTAAAATTTAGAATTTTAATTTAACTTTAACAAAATATATAAAATTATAGTTGTTGTCTTCTATTTCTTCAACAATTTTATTTTATTCCCTTTTATTTTGTTCTTTAATTTTTTCAAAAATAACAAGTTTTTAGAATTACATTTTTTTTGTCTATTGGATGGTTTTATTAAAAAATATTTATGTTTGTTTGATAGCATTTATGTTTGTTGAAAAATCATTATTGCTGAGATATTAATGGTTAAATAACTGTTGACTTACTTATATAAAGTATTAGTATATTTGTTAGTGTTGAAAATGAAAGTCATTAAACATTGTTAGAATATGAAGAAAAAAACAGAACAGTTATAATGTATGGTTTTATTTTTTGTATTTTAAAAATTCATACAGAAAATAATTTGATCAAAATATATAAAAAATGTTTTGTCCATATTAATATTTTATTTTATAACCGCCAGGGAGTAAGCGTGTCTTAGAAAAATGGGAGTGCAAATAAAAATATTATTATTTAAATTTAAATATGATAATTCCTTTTAAAAAAACGATATTTTCATTCAATCATTATGAACGTGCATGTGTTTCTTATTCATCTCCTAAAGAGATTATTTGTTTGAAGGAGAAATTAGAATAGTTTACTTTGATGTATAGATTGATAAACTAAAAAATCAAATTAAGGTGGGTAAAATATACATGTTCATAAGTATGAAATTAGAATGATAATGTAACCATTTAACTTCATTACTGATATTTAGAGAAATGATCATAATGATATTTTAAATATACTTCTGTCATGTTGTTAAAAACAAAAACAAAAAAAAATCACTCGTGTTATAAAAAGGAAATTTCACTTCAATTTCATTAAAAAAAATATTACCAATCCTAAAAATAATCTAGTTAATTGAATAGAATTGGATACTATTGTATATTCAATTTTGGATTGAAATGAGAGATATTATTTTGTTCTTTTCTTTTATAAACAACTCTAAAGGCTAATTATAACCAATTCTAAATGCTAATTAATAGCACTCTTGTATCTATGTTGGATCCCCAATTTGATCTTATAATTCATCATAGTATGTTAGTTGGAATGTTAGTTCTTCTTCCCATTTATTGTCCTATTACATATTGTAATGTTTTCTTTCTATTTCTAGTTCTTTAATTTTCTTATGTGTTCTTAGTATTTTTTCCTCATTTTCTTGTTTGATACAAGGCATTTATACTAACGCCAAACATCAATACTCTTTTATGATAACACGTGGTCTCAGTTTGATTAACACCCAATTTGTTTATGCAATAAATTTCTTGAAAGCACTCGTATTTATGAAACTCATTTGGTAAAGATATAAATCTTTCTTAAATCTCCTAGTGAAGTATAATGCTTTATAAAAATGTTATTCAAACGAAAATTCTAAAAACTAAAACTATCCTAAAACATAATTATAAATGAAAAACTTTATTTAAAATCCTTCACAAATTTATTACTAAGACAAAGATGAAGGAAAATATTATAAAATTATACATAATTTCTCTTATACAATATTAATTACAGTTTTTACATATATAAAAAACTTAAAGCATCTTATAATTTGAAATGGAAGGAGTATTATATTATTAACTTTCAATCCATTAAATTTAATTAAATTCATTAACTTAGTAATAGATAAATATAATAGTAATAATTTATTTAACATTTTAAATTCTAGAATTTTATTCAAATTTAAGATTGCGACAGTTTTATAATCAAGATTTATTTAGAGTAGTATATATCACATGTATCGTGTCATTTAAAAAATCATCAAAAATCAATGCAAATGCCTTTTATTTTCATATATATACTATTCTATTTGATTTTAGTGCAAAAATTTCATCTTTTATAACTTTATCACTTACACTCGCTCATTTACAATAAATTTATATTTCAATTTTTTATAATTCAATTTATCTTTCTTAAACTTATTGTTTGTACTTCTACTTTTCATTTAAAAATTTCACACTCTTTCTCCCCTTGAGTTTTACACAGCTTCTCTTTTTATTATAGATATATTTTTATTTCTTTAATTTTTTATTACTTTTCTTTTAATATTTAAAATTTTGAATTTTAATTTAACTTTAACAAAATATATAAAATTATAGTTGTTGTCTTCTATTTCTTCAACAATTTTATTTTACTCCCTTTTATTTTATTCTTTAATTTTTTCAAAAATAACAAGTTTTTAGAATTACATTTTTTTTTCTATTGGATGGTTTTATTAAAAAATATTTATGTTTGTTTGATAGCATTTATGTTTGTTGAAAAATCATTATTGATGAGATATTAATGGTGAAATAACTGTTGACATACTTATATAAAGTATTAATATATTTGTTAGTGTTGAAAATGAAAGTCATTAAACATTGTTAAAACATGAAGAAAAAACAGAACAGTTATAATGTATGATTTTATTTTTTGTATTTTAAAAATTCATACAGAAAATAATTTGATCAAAATATATAAAAAATGTTTTGTCCATATTAATATTTTACTTTATAACCGCCAGGGAGTAAGCGCGTGTTAGAAAAATGGGAGTGAAAATAAAAATATTATTATTTAAATTTAAATATGATAATTCCTTTTAAAAAAACGATATTTTCATTCAATCATTATGAACGTGCATGTGTTTCTTATTCATCTCCTAAAGAGATTATTTGTTTGAAGGAGAAATTAGAATAGTTTACTTTGATGTATAGATTGATAAACTAAAAAATCAAATTAAGGTGGGTAAAATATACATGTTCATAAGTATGAAATTAGAATGATAATGTAACCATTTAACTTCATTACTGATATTTAGAGAAATGATCATAATGATATTTTAAATATACTTTCGTCATGCTGTTAAAAACAAAAACAAAAAAATTACTCGTGTTATAAAAAGGAAATTTCACTTCAATTTCATTAAAAAAAATATTACCAAACCTAAAAATAATCTAGTTAATTGAATAGAATTGGATACTATTGTATATTCAATTTTGGATTGAAAAGAGAGATATTATTTTGTTCTTTTCTTTTATAAACAACTCTAAAGGCTAATTATAACCAGTTCTAAATGCTAATTAATAGCACTCTTGTATCTATGTTGGATCCCCAATTTGATCTTATAATTCATCATATTATGTTAGTTGGAATGTTAGTTGTTCTTCCCATTTATTGCCTTATTACATATTGTAATGTTTTCTTTCTATTTCTAGTTCTTTAATTTTCTTATGGGTTCTTAGTATTTTTTCCTCATTTTCTTGTTTGATTCAAGGCATTTATACTAATGTCAAACATCAATACTCTTTTATGATAACACATGGTCTCAGTTTGATTAACACCCAATTGGTTTATGCAATAAATTTCTTGAAAGCACTCGTATTTATGAAACACATTTGGTAAAGATATAAATCTTTCTTAAATCTCCTAGTGAAGTATAATGCTTTATAAAAATGTTATTCAAACGAAAATTCTAAAAACTGAAACTATCCTAAAACATAATTATAAATGAAAAATTTTATTTAAAATCCTTCACAAATTTATTACTAAGACAAAGATGAAGGAAAATATTATAAAATTATACCTAATTTCTCTTATACAATATTAATTACAGTTTTTACATATATAAAAAACTTAAAGCATCTTATAATTTGAAATGGAAGGAGTATTATATTATTAACTTTCAATCCATTAAATTTAATTAAATTCATTAACTTAGTAATAGATAAATATAATAGTAATAATTTATTTAACATTTTAAATTCTAGAATGTTATTCAAATTTAAGATTGTGATACTTTTATTATTAAGGTTTATTTAGAGTAGTATATATCACATGTATCGTGTCATTTAAAAAATCATCAAAAATCAATGCAAATGCCTTTTATTTTCATATATATATATATATACTATTCTATTTGATTTTAGTGCAAAAATTTCATCTTTTATAACTTTATCACTTACACTCGCTCATTTAGAATAAATTTATATTTCAATTTTTTATAATTCAATTTATCTTTCTTAAACTTATTGTTTGTACTTCTACTTTTCATTTAAAAATTTCACACTCTTTCTCTCTTTGAGTTTTACACAGCTTCTCTTTTTATTATAGATATATTTTTATTTCTTTAATTTTTTATTACTTTTCTTTTAATATTTAAAATTTAGAATTTTAATTTAACTTTAACAAAATATATAAAATTATAGTTGTTGTCTTCTATTTCTTCAACAATTTTATTTTACTCCCTTTTATTTTGTTCTTTAATTTTTTCAAAAATAACAAGTTTTTAGAATTACATTTTTTTTTGTCTATTGGATGGTTTTATTAAAAAATATTTATGTTTGTTTGATAGCATTTATGTTTGTTGAAAAATCATTATTGCTGAGATATTAATGGTTAAATAACTGTTGACTTACTTATATAAAGTATTAATATATTTGTTAGTGTTGAAAATGAAAGTCATTAAACATTGTTAGAATATGAAGAAAAAAACAGAACAGTTATAATGTATAATTTTATTTTTTGTATTTTAAAAATTCATACAGAAAATAATTTGATCAAAATATATAAAAAATGTTTTTTCTATATTAATATTTTATTTTATAACCGCCAGGGAGTAAGCGCGTGTTAGAAAAATGGGAGTGCAAATAAAAATATTATTATTTAAATTTAAATATGATAATTCCTTTTAAAAAAACGATATTTTCATTCAATCATTATGAACGTGCATGTGTTTCTTATTCATCTCCTAAAGAGATTATTTGTTTGAAGGAGAAATTAGAATAGTTTACTTTGATGTATAGATTGATAAACTAAAAAATCAAATTAAGGTGGGTAAAATATACATGTTCATAAGTATGAAATTAGAATGATAATGTAACCATTTAACTTCATTACTGATATTTAGAGAAATGATCATAATGATATTTTAAATATACTTTCGTCATGCTGTTAAAAACAAAAACAAAAAAATTACTCGTGTTATAAAAAGGAAATTTCACTTCAATTTCATTAAAAAAAATATTACCAAACCTAAAAATAATCTAGTTAATTGAATAGAATTGGATACTATTGTATATTCAATTTTGGATTGAAAAGAGAGATATTATTTTGTTCTTTTCTTTTATAAACAACTCTAAAGGCTAATTATAACCAGTTCTAAATGCTAATTAATAGCACTCTTGTATCTATGTTGGATCCCCAATTTGATCTTATAATTCATCATATTATGTTAGTTGGAATGTTAGTTGTTCTTCCCATTTATTGCCTTATTACATATTGTAATGTTTTCTTTCTATTTCTAGTTCTTTAATTTTCTTATGGGTTCTTAGTATTTTTTCCTCATTTTCTTGTTTGATTCAAGGCATTTATACTAACGTCAAACATCAATACTCTTTTATGATAACACATGGTCTCAGTTTGATTAACACCCAATTGGTTTATGCAATAAATTTCTTGAAAGCACTCGTATTTATGAAACACATTTGGTAAAGATATAAATCTTTCTTAAATCTCCTAGTGAAGTATAATGCTTTATAAAAATGTTATTCAAACGAAAATTCTAAAAACTGAAACTATCCTAAAACATAATTATAAATGAAAAATTTTATTTAAAATCCTTCACAAATTTATTACTAAGACAAAGATGAAGGAAAATATTATAAAATTATACCTAATTTCTCTTATACAATATTAATTACAGTTTTTACATATATAAAAAACTTAAAGCATCTTATAATTTGAAATGGAAGGAGTATTATATTATTAACTTTCAATCCATTAAATTTAATTAAATTCATTAACTTAGTAATAGATAAATATAATAGTAATAATTTATTTAACATTTTAAATTCTAGAATGTTATTCAAATTTAAGATTGTGATACTTTTATTATTAAGGTTTATTTAGAGTAGTATATATCACATGTATCGTGTCATTTAAAAAATCATCAAAAATCAATGCAAATGCCTTTTATTTTCATATATATATATATATACTATTCTATTTGATTTTAGTGCAAAAATTTCATCTTTTATAACTTTATCACTTACACTCGCTCATTTAGAATAAATTTATATTTCAATTTTTTATAATTCAATTTATCTTTCTTAAACTTATTGTTTGTACTTCTACTTTTCATTTAAAAATTTCACACTCTTTCTCTCTTTGAGTTTTACACAGCTTCTCTTTTTATTATAGATATATTTTTATTTCTTTAATTTTTTATTACTTTTCTTTTAATATTTAAAATTTAGAATTTTAATTTAACTTTAACAAAATATATAAAATTATAGTTGTTGTCTTCTATTTCTTCAACAATTTTATTTTACTCCCTTTTATTTTGTTCTTTAATTTTTTCAAAAATAACAAGTTTTTAGAATTACATTTTTTTTTGTCTATTGGATGGTTTTATTAAAAAATATTTATGTTTGTTTGATAGCATTTATGTTTGTTGAAAAATCATTATTGCTGAGATATTAATGGTTAAATAACTGTTGACTTACTTATATAAAGTATTAATATATTTGTTAGTGTTGAAAATGAAAGTCATTAAACATTGTTAGAATATGAAGAAAAAAACAGAACAGTTATAATGTATAATTTTATTTTTTGTATTTTAAAAATTCATACAGAAAATAATTTGATCAAAATATATAAAAAATGTTTTTTCTATATTAATATTTTATTTTATAACCGCCAGGGAGTAAGCGCGTGTTAGAAAAATGGGAGTGCAAATAAAAATATTATTATTTAAATTTAAATATGATAATTCCTTTTAAAAAAACGATATTTTCATTCAATCATTATGAACGTGCATGTGTTTCTTATTCATCTCCTAAAGAGATTATTTGTTTGAAGGAGAAATTAGAATAGTTTACTTTGATGTATAGATTGATAAACTAAAAAATCAAATTAAGGTGGGTAAAATATACATGTTCATAAGTATGAAATTAGAATGATAATGTAACCATTTAACTTCATTACTGATATTTAGAGAAATGATCATAATGATATTTTAAATATACTTTCGTCATGCTGTTAAAAACAAAAACAAAAAAATTACTCGTGTTATAAAAAGGAAATTTCACTTCAATTTCATTAAAAAAAATATTACCAAACCTAAAAATAATCTAGTTAATTGAATAGAATTGGATACTATTGTATATTCAATTTTGGATTGAAAAGAGAGATATTATTTTGTTCTTTTCTTTTATAAACAACTCTAAAGGCTAATTATAACCAGTTCTAAATGCTAATTAATAGCACTCTTGTATCTATGTTGGATCCCCAATTTGATCTTATAATTCATCATATTATGTTAGTTGGAATGTTAGTTGTTCTTCCCATTTATTGCCTTATTACATATTGTAATGTTTTCTTTCTATTTCTAGTTCTTTAATTTTCTTATGGGTTCTTAGTATTTTTTCCTCATTTTATTGTTTGATTCAAGGCATTTATACTAACGTCAAACATCAATACTCTTTTATGATAACACATGGTCTCAGTTTGATTAACACCCAATTGGTTTATGCAATAAATTTCTTGAAAGCACTCGTATTTATGAAACACATTTGGTAAAGATATAAATCTTTCTTAAATCTCCTAGTGAAGTATAATGCTTTATAAAAATGTTATTCAAACGAAAATTCTAAAAACTGAAACTATCCTAAAACATAATTATAAATGAAAAATTTTATTTAAAATCCTTCACAAATTTATTACTAAGACAAAGATGAAGGAAAATATTATAAAATTATACCTAATTTCTCTTATACAATATTAATTACAGTTTTTACATATATAAAAAACTTAAAGCATCTTATAATTTGAAATGGAAGGAGTATTATATTATTAACTTTCAATCCATTAAATTTAATTAAATTCATTAACTTAGTAATAGATAAATATAATAGTAATAATTTATTTAACATTTTAAATTCTAGAATGTTATTCAAATTTAAGATTGTGATACTTTTATTATTAAGGTTTATTTAGAGTAGTATATATCACATGTATCGTGTCATTTAAAAAATCATCAAAAATCAATGCAAATGCCTTTTATTTTCATATATATATATATATACTATTCTATTTGATTTTAGTGCAAAAATTTCATCTTTTATAACTTTATCACTTACACTCGCTCATTTAGAATAAATTTATATTTCAATTTTTTATAATTCAATTTATCTTTCTTAAACTTATTGTTTGTACTTCTACTTTTCATTTAAAAATTTCACACTCTTTCTCTCTTTGAGTTTTACACAGCTTCTCTTTTTATTATAGATATATTTTTATTTCTTTAATTTTTTATTACTTTTCTTTTAATATTTAAAATTTAGAATTTTAATTTAACTTTAACAAAATATATAAAATTATAGTTGTTGTCTTCTATTTCTTCAACAATTTTATTTTACTCCCTTTTATTTTGTTCTTTAATTTTTTCAAAAATAACAAGTTTTTAGAATTACATTTTTTTTTGTCTATTGGATGGTTTTATTAAAAAATATTTATGTTTGTTTGATAGCATTTATGTTTGTTGAAAAATCATTATTGCTGAGATATTAATGGTTAAATAACTGTTGACTTACTTATATAAAGTATTAATATATTTGTTAGTGTTGAAAATGAAAGTCATTAAACATTGTTAGAATATGAAGAAAAAAACAGAACAGTTATAATGTATAATTTTATTTTTTGTATTTTAAAAATTCATACAGAAAATAATTTGATCAAAATATATAAAAAATGTTTTTTCTATATTAATATTTTATTTTATAACCGCCAGGGAGTAAGCGCGTGTTAGAAAAATGGGAGTGCAAATAAAAATATTATTATTTAAATTTAAATATGATAATTCCTTTTAAAAAAACGATATTTTCATTCAATCATTATGAACGTGCATGTGTTTCTTATTCATCTCCTAAAGAGATTATTTGTTTGAAGGAGAAATTAGAATAGTTTACTTTGATGTATAGATTGATAAACTAAAAAATCAAATTAAGGTGGGTAAAATATACATGTTCATAAGTATGAAATTAGAATGATAATGTAACCATTTAACTTCATTACTGATATTTAGAGAAATGATCATAATGATATTTTAAATATACTTTCGTCATGCTGTTAAAAACAAAAACAAAAAAATTACTCGTGTTATAAAAAGGAAATTTCACTTCAATTTCATTAAAAAAAATATTACCAAACCTAAAAATAATCTAGTTAATTGAATAGAATTGGATACTATTGTATATTCAATTTTGGATTGAAAAGAGAGATATTATTTTGTTCTTTTCTTTTATAAACAACTCTAAAGGCTAATTATAACCAGTTCTAAATGCTAATTAATAGCACTCTTGTATCTATGTTGGATCCCCAATTTGATCTTATAATTCATCATATTATGTTAGTTGGAATGTTAGTTGTTCTTCCCATTTATTGCCTTATTACATATTGTAATGTTTTCTTTCTATTTCTAGTTCTTTAATTTTCTTATGGGTTCTTAGTATTTTTTCCTCATTTTCTTGTTTGATTCAAGGCATTTATACTAACGTCAAACATCAATACTCTTTTATGATAACACATGGTCTCAGTTTGATTAACACCCAATTGGTTTATGCAATAAATTTCTTGAAAGCACTCGTATTTATGAAACACATTTGGTAAAGATATAAATCTTTCTTAAATCTCCTAGTGAAGTATAATGCTTTATAAAAATGTTATTCAAACGAAAATTCTAAAAACTGAAACTATCCTAAAACATAATTATAAATGAAAAATTTTATTTAAAATCCTTCACAAATTTATTACTAAGACAAAGATGAAGGAAAATATTATAAAATTATACCTAATTTCTCTTATACAATATTAATTACAGTTTTTACATATATAAAAAACTTAAAGCATCTTATAATTTGAAATGGAAGGAGTATTATATTATTAACTTTCAATCCATTAAATTTAATTAAATTCATTAACTTAGTAATAGATAAATATAATAGTAATAATTTATTTAACATTTTAAATTCTAGAATGTTATTCAAATTTAAGATTGTGATACTTTTATAATTAAGGTTTATTTAGAGTAGTATATATCACATGTATCGTGTCATTTAAAAAATCATCAAAAATCAATGCAAATGCCTTTTATTTTCATATATATATATATATACTATTCTATTTGATTTTAGTGCAAAAATTTCATCTTTTATAACTTTATCACTTACACTCGCTCATTTAGAATAAATTTATATTTCAATTTTTTATAATTCAATTTATCTTTCTTAAACTTATTGTTTGTACTTCTACTTTTCATTTAAAAATTTCACACTCTTTCTCTCTTTGAGTTTTACACAGCTTCTCTTTTTATTATAGATATATTTTTATTTCTTTAATTTTTTATTACTTTTCTTTTAATATTTAAAATTTAGAATTTTAATTTAACTTTAACAAAATATATAAAATTATAGTTGTTGTCTTCTATTTCTTCAACAATTTTATTTTACTCCCTTTTATTTTGTTCTTTAATTTTTTCAAAAATAACAAGTTTTTAGAATTACATTTTTTTTTGTCTATTGGATGGTTTTATTAAAAAATATTTATGTTTGTTTGATAGCATTTATGTTTGTTGAAAAATCATTATTGCTGAGATATTAATGGTTAAATAACTGTTGACTTACTCATATAAAGTATTAATATATTTGTTAGTGTTGAAAATGAAAGTCATTAAACATTGTTAGAATATGAAGAAAAAAACAGAACAGTTATAATGTATGGTTTTATTTTTTGTATTTTAAAAATTCATACAGAAAATAATTTGATCAAAATATATAAAAAATGTTTTGTCCATATTAATATTTTATTTTATAACCGCCAGGGAGTAAGCGTGTCTTAGAAAAATGGGAGTGCAAATAAAAATATTATTATTTAAATTTAAATATGATAATTCCTTTTAAAAAAACGATATTTTCATTCAATCATTATGAACGTGCATGTGTTTCTTATTCATCTCCTAAAGAGATTATTTGTTTGAAGGAGAAATTAGAATAGTTTACTTTGATGTATAGATTGATAAACTAAAAAATCAAATTAAGGTGGGTAAAATATACATGTTCATAAGTATGAAATTAGAATGATAATGTAACCATTTAACTTCATTACTGATATTTAGAGAAATGATCATAATGATATTTTAAATATACTTCTGTCATGTTGTTAAAAACAAAAACAAAAAAAATCACTCGGGTTATAAAAAGGAAATTTCACTTCAATTTCATTAAAAAAAATATTACCAATCCTAAAAATAATCTAGTTAATTGAATAGAATTGGATACTATTGTATATTCAATTTTGGATTGAAATGAGAGATATTATTTTGTTCTTTTCTTTTATAAACAACTCTAAAGGCTAATTATAACCAATTCTAAATGCTAATTAATAGCACTCTTGTATCTATGTTGGATCCCCAATTTGATCTTATAATTCATCATAGTATGTTAGTTGGAATGTTAGTTCTTCTTCCCATTTATTGTCCTATTACATATTGTAATGTTTTCTTTCTATTTCTAGTTCTTTAATTTTCTTATGTGTTCTTAGTATTTTTTCCTCATTTTCTTGTTTGATACAAGGCATTTATACTAACGCCAAACATCAATACTCTTTTATGATAACACGTGGTCTCAGTTTGATTAACACCCAATTTGTTTATGCAATAAATTTCTTGAAAGCACTCGTATTTATGAAACTCATTTGGTAAAGATATAAATCTTTCTTAAATCTCCTAGTGAAGTATAATGCTTTATAAAAATGTTATTCAAACGAAAATTCTAAAAACTAAAACTATCCTAAAACATAATTATAAATGAAAAACTTTATTTAAAATCCTTCACAAATTTATTACTAAGACAAAGATGAAGGAAAATATTATAAAATTATACATAATTTCTCTTATACAATATTAATTACAGTTTTTACATATATAAAAAACTTAAAGCATCTTATAATTTGAAATGGAAGGAGTATTATATTATTAACTTTCAATCCATTAAATTTAATTAAATTCATTAACTTAGTAATAGATAAATATAATAGTAATAATTTATTTAACATTTTAAATTCTAGAATTTTATTCAAATTTAAGATTGCGACAGTTTTATAATCAAGATTTATTTAGAGTAGTATATATCACATGTATCGTGTCATTTAAAAAATCATCAAAAATCAATGCAAATGCCTTTTATTTTCATATATATACTATTCTATTTGATTTTAGTGCAAAAATTTCATCTTTTATAACTTTATCACTTACACTCGCTCATTTACAATAAATTTATATTTCAATTTTTTATAATTCAATTTATCTTTCTTAAACTTATTGTTTGTACTTCTACTTTTCATTTAAAAATTTCACACTCTTTCTCCCCTTGAGTTTTACACAGCTTCTCTTTTTATTATAGATATATTTTTATTTCTTTAATTTTTTATTACTTTTCTTTTAATATTTAAAATTTTGAATTTTAATTTAACTTTAACAAAATATATAAAATTATAGTTGTTGTCTTCTATTTCTTCAACAATTTTATTTTACTCCCTTTTATTTTATTCTTTAATTTTTTCAAAAATAACAAGTTTTTAGAATTACATTTTTTTTTCTATTGGATGGTTTTATTAAAAAATATTTATGTTTGTTTGATAGCATTTATGTTTGTTGAAAAATCATTATTGATGAGATATTAATGGTGAAATAACTGTTGACATACTTATATAAAGTATTAATATATTTGTTAGTGTTGAAAATGAAAGTCATTAAACATTGTTAAAACATGAAGAAAAAACAGAACAGTTATAATGTATGATTTTATTTTTTGTATTTTAAAAATTCATACAGAAAATAATTTGATCAAAATATATAAAAAATGTTTTGTCCATATTAATATTTTACTTTATAACCGCCAGGGAGTAAGCGCGTGTTAGAAAAATGGGAGTGAAAATAAAAATATTATTATTTAAATTTAAATATGATAATTCCTTTTAAAAAAACGATATTTTCATTCAATCATTATGAACGTGCATGTGTTTCTTATTCATCTCCTAAAGAGATTATTTGTTTGAAGGAGAAATTAGAATAGTTTACTTTGATGTATAGATTGATAAACTAAAAAATCAAATTAAGGTGGGTAAAATATACATGTTCATAAGTATGAAATTAGAATGATAATGTAACCATTTAACTTCATTACAGATATTTAGAGAAATGATCATAATGATATTTTAAATATACTTTCGTCATGCTGTTAAAAACAAAAACAAAAAAATTACTCGTGTTATAAAAAGGAAATTTCACTTCAATTTCATTAAAAAAAATATTACCAAACCTAAAAATAATCTAGTTAATTGAATAGAATTGGATACTATTGTATATTCAATTTTGGATTGAAAAGAGAGATATTATTTTGTTCTTTTCTTTTATAAACAACTCTAAAGGCTAATTATAACCAGTTCTAAATGCTAATTAATAGCACTCTTGTATCTATGTTGGATCCCCAATTTGATCTTATAATTCATCATATTATGTTAGTTGGAATGTTAGTTGTTCTTCCCATTTATTGCCCTATTACATATTGTAATGTTTTATTTCTATTTCTAGTTCTTTAATTTTCTTATGGGTTCTTAGTATTTTTTCCTCATTTTCTTGTTTGATTCAAGGCATTTATACTAACGTCAAACATCAATACTCTTTTATGATAACACATGGTCTCAGTTTGATTAACAACCAATTTGTTTATGCAATAAATTTCTTGAAAGCACTCGTATTTATGAAACACATTTGGTTAAGATTTAAATCTTTCTTAAATCTCCTAGTGAAGTATAATGCTTTATAAAAATGTTATTCAAACGAAAATTCTAAAAACTGATCCTATCCTAAAACATAATTATAAATGAAAAATTTTATTTAAAATCCTTCACAAATTTATTACTAAGACAAAGATGAAGGAAAATATTATAAAATTATACCTAATTTCTCTTATACATTATTAATTACAGTTTTTACATATATAAAAAGCTTAAAGCATCTTATAATTTGAAATGGAAGGAGTATTATATTATTAACTTTCAATCCATTAAATTTAATTAAATTCATTAACTTAGTAATAGATAAATATAATAGTAATAATTTATCTAACATTTTAAATTCTAGAATGTTATTCAAATTTAAGATTGTGATACTTTTATAATTAAGGTTTATTTAGAGTAGTATATATCACATGTATCGTGTCATTTAAAAAATCATCAAAAATCAATGCAAATGCCTTTTATTTTCATATATATATATACTATTCTATTTGATTTTAGTGCAAAAATTTCATCTTTTATAACTTTATCACTTACACTCGCTCATTTACAATAAATTTATATTTCAATTTTTTATAATTCAATTTATCTTTCTTAAACTTATTGTTTGTACTTCTACTTTTCATTTAAAAATTTCACACTCTTTCTCTCTTTGAGTTTTACACAGCTTCTCTTTTTATTATAGATATATTTTTATTTCTTTAATTTTTTATTACTTTTCTTTTAATATTTAAAATTTAGAATTTTAATTTAACTTTAACAAAATATATAAAATTATAGTTGTTGTCTTCTATTTCTTCAACAATTTTATTTTACTCCCTTTTATTTTGTTCTTTAATTTTTTCAAAAATAACAAGTTTTTAGAATTACATTTTTTTTGTCTATTGGATGGTTTTATTAAAAAATATTTATGTTTGTTTGATAGCATTTATGTTTGTTGAAAAATCATTATTGCTGAGATATTAATGGTTAAATAACTGTTGACTTACTTATATAAAGTATTAGTATATTTGTTAGTGTTGAAAATGAAAGTCATTAAACATTGTTAGAATATGAAGAAAAAAACAGAACAGTTATAATATATGGTTTTATTTTTTGTATTTTAAAAATTCATACAGAAAATAATTTGATCAAAATATATAAAAAATGTTTTGTCCATATTAATATTTTATTTTATAACCGCCAGGGAGTAAGCGTGTCTTAGAAAAATGGGAGTGCAAATAAAAATATTATTATTTAAATTTAAATATGATAATTCCTTTTAAAAAAACGATATTTTCATTCAATCATTATGAACGTGCATGTGTTTCTTATTCATCTCCTAAAGAGATTATTTGTTTGAAGGAGAAATTAGAATAGTTTACTTTGATGTATAGATTGATAAACTAAAAAATCAAATTAAGGTGGGTAAAATATACATGTTCATAAGTATGAAATTAGAATGATAATGTAACCATTTAACTTCATTACTGATATTTAGAGAAATGATCATAATGATATTTTAAATATACTTCTGTCATGTTGTTAAAAACAAAAACAAAAAAATTACTCGTGTTATAAAAAGGAAATTTCACTTCAATTTCATTAAAAAAAATATTACCAATCCTAAAAATAATCTAGTTAATTGAATAGAATTGGATACTATTGTATATTCAATTTTGGATTGAAAAGAGAGATATTATTTTGTTCTTTTCTTTTATAAACAACTCTAAAGGCTAATTATAACCAGTTCTAAATGCTAATTAATAGCACTCTTGTATCTATGTTGGATCCCCAATTTGATCTTATAATTCATCATATTATGTTAGTTGGAATGTTAGTTGTTCTTCCCATTTATTGCCTTATTACATATTGTAATGTTTTCTTTCTATTTCTAGTTCTTTAATTTTCTTATGGGTTCTTAGTATTTTTTCCTCATTTTCTTGTTTGATTCAAGGCATTTATACTAACGTCAAACATCAATACTCTTTTATGATAACACATGGTCTCAGTTTGATTAACACCCAATTGGTTTATGCAATAAATTTCTTGAAAGCACTCGTATTTATGAAACACATTTGGTAAAGATATAAATCTTTCTTAAATCTCCTAGTGAAGTATAATGCTTTATAAAAATGTTATTCAAACGAAAATTCTAAAAACTGAAACTATCCTAAAACATAATTATAAATGAAAAATTTTATTTAAAATCCTTCACAAATTTATTACTAAGACAAAGATGAAGGAAAATATTATAAAATTATACCTAATTTCTCTTATACAATATTAATTACAGTTTTTACATATATAAAAAACTTAAAGCATCTTATAATTTGAAATGGAAGGAGTATTATATTATTAACTTTCAATCCATTAAATTTAATTAAATTCATTAACTTAGTAATAGATAAATATAATAGTAATAATTTATTTAACATTTTAAATTCTAGAATGTTATTCAAATTTAAGATTGTGATACTTTTATAATTAAGGTTTATTTAGAGTAGTATATATCACATGTATCGTGTCATTTAAAAAATCATCAAAAATCAATGCAAATGCCTTTTATTTTCATATATATATATATACTATTCTATTTGATTTTAGTGCAAAAATTTCATCTTTTATAACTTTATCACTTACACTCGCTCATTTAGAATAAATTTATATTTCAATTTTTTATAATTCAATTTATCTTTCTTAAACTTATTGTTTGTACTTCTACTTTTCATTTAAAAATTTCACACTCTTTCTCTCTTTGAGTTTTACACAGCTTCTCTTTTTATTATAGATATATTTTTATTTCTTTAATTTTTTATTACTTTTCTTTTAATATTTAAAATTTAGAATTTTAATTTAACTTTAACAAAATATATAAAATTATAGTTGTTGTCTTCTATTTCTTCAACAATTTTATTTTACTCCCTTTTATTTTGTTCTTTAATTTTTTCAAAAATAACAAGTTTTTAGAATTACATTTTTTTTTGTCTATTGGATGGTTTTATTAAAAAATATTTATGTTTGTTTGATAGCATTTATGTTTGTTGAAAAATCATTATTGCTGAGATATTAATGGTTAAATAACTGTTGACTTACTCATATAAAGTATTAATATATTTGTTAGTGTTGAAAATGAAAGTCATTAAACATTGTTAGAATATGAAGAAAAAAACAGAACAGTTATAATGTATGGTTTTATTTTTTGTATTTTAAAAATTCATACAGAAAATAATTTGATCAAAATATATAAAAAATGTTTTGTCCATATTAATATTTTATTTTATAACCGCCAGGGAGTAAGCGTGTCTTAGAAAAATGGGAGTGCAAATAAAAATATTATTATTTAAATTTAAATATGATAATTCCTTTTAAAAAAACGATATTTTCATTCAATCATTATGAACGTGCATGTGTTTCTTATTCATCTCCTAAAGAGATTATTTGTTTGAAGGAGAAATTAGAATAGTTTACTTTGATGTATAGATTGATAAACTAAAAAATCAAATTAAGGTGGGTAAAATATACATGTTCATAAGTATGAAATTAGAATGATAATGTAACCATTTAACTTCATTACTGATATTTAGAGAAATGATCATAATGATATTTTAAATATACTTCTGTCATGTTGTTAAAAACAAAAACAAAAAAAATCACTCGTGTTATAAAAAGGAAATTTCACTTCAATTTCATTAAAAAAAATATTACCAATCCTAAAAATAATCTAGTTAATTGAATAGAATTGGATACTATTGTATATTCAATTTTGGATTGAAATGAGAGATATTATTTTGTTCTTTTCTTTTATAAACAACTCTAAAGGCTAAATATAACCAATTCTAAATGCTAATTAATAGCACTCTTGTATCTATGTTGGATCCCCAATTTGATCTTATAATTCATCATAGTATGTTAGTTGGAATGTTAGTTCTTCTTCCCATTTATTGTCCTATTACATATTGTAATGTTTTCTTTCTATTTCTAGTTCTTTAATTTTCTTATGTGTTCTTAGTATTTTTTCCTCATTTTCTTGTTTGATACAAGGCATTTATACTAACGCCAAACATCAATACTCTTTTATGATAACACGTGGTCTCAGTTTGATTAACACCCAATTTGTTTATGCAATAAATTTCTTGAAAGCACTCGTATTTATGAAACTCATTTGGTAAAGATATAAATCTTTCTTAAATCTCCTAGTGAAGTATAATGCTTTATAAAAATGTTATTCAAACGAAAATTCTAAAAACTAAAACTATCCTAAAACATAATTATAAATGAAAAACTTTATTTAAAATCCTTCACAAATTTATTACTAAGACAAAGATGAAGGAAAATATTATAAAATTATACATAATTTCTCTTATACAATATTAATTACAGTTTTTACATATATAAAAAACTTAAAGCATCTTATAATTTGAAATGGAAGGAGTATTATATTATTAACTTTCAATCCATTAAATTTAATTAAATTCATTAACTTAGTAATAGATAAATATAATAGTAATAATTTATTTAACATTTTAAATTCTAGAATTTTATTCAAATTTAAGATTGCGACAGTTTTATAATCAAGATTTATTTAGAGTAGTATATATCACATGTATCGTGTCATTTAAAAAATCATCAAAAATCAATGCAAATGCCTTTTATTTTCATATATATACTATTCTATTTGATTTTAGTGCAAAAATTTCATCTTTTATAACTTTATCACTTACACTCGCTCATTTACAATAAATTTATATTTCAATTTTTTATAATTCAATTTATCTTTCTTAAACTTATTGTTTGTACTTCTACTTTTCATTTAAAAATTTCACACTCTTTCTCCCCTTGAGTTTTACACAGCTTCTCTTTTTATTATAGATATATTTTTATTTCTTTAATTTTTTATTACTTTTCTTTTAATATTTAAAATTTTGAATTTTATTTTAACTTTAACAAAATATATAAAATTATAGTTGTTGTCTTCTATTTCTTCAACAATTTTATTTTACTCCCTTTTATTTTATTCTTTAATTTTTTCAAAAATAACAAGTTTTTAGAATTACATTTTTTTTTCTATTGGATGGTTTTATTAAAAAATATTTATGTTTGTTTGATAGCATTTATGTTTGTTGAAAAATCATTATTGATGAGATATTAATGGTGAAATAACTGTTGACATACTTATATAAAGTATTAATATATTTGTTAGTGTTGAAAATGAAAGTCATTAAACATTGTTAAAACATGAAGAAAAAACAGAACAGTTATAATGTATGATTTTATTTTTTGTATTTTAAAAATTCATACAGAAAATAATTTGATCAAAATATATAAAAAATGTTTTGTCCATATTAATATTTTACTTTATAACCGCCAGGGAGTAAGCGCGTGTTAGAAAAATGGGAGTGAAAATAAAAATATTATTATTTAAATTTAAATATGATAATTCCTTTTAAAAAAACGATATTTTCATTCAATCATTATGAACGTGCATGTGTTTCTTATTCATCTCCTAAAGAGATTATTTGTTTGAAGGAGAAATTAGAATAGTTTACTTTGATGTATAGATTGATAAACTAAAAAATCAAATTAAGGTGGGTAAAATATACATGTTCATAAGTATGAAATTAGAATGATAATGTAACCATTTAACTTCATTACAGATATTTAGAGAAATGATCATAATGATATTTTAAATATACTTTCGTCATGCTGTTAAAAACAAAAACAAAAAAATTACTCGTGTTATAAAAAGGAAATTTCACTTCAATTTCATTAAAAAAAATATTACCAAACCTAAAAATAATCTAGTTAATTGAATAGAATTGGATACTATTGTATATTCAATTTTGGATTGAAAAGAGAGATATTATTTTGTTCTTTTCTTTTATAAACAACTCTAAAGGCTAATTATAACCAGTTCTAAATGCTAATTAATAGCACTCTTGTATCTATGTTGGATCCCCAATTTGATCTTATAATTCATCATATTATGTTAGTTGGAATGTTAGTTGTTCTTCCCATTTATTGCCCTATTACATATTGTAATGTTTTATTTCTATTTCTAGTTCTTTAATTTTCTTATGGGTTCTTAGTATTTTTTCCTCATTTTCTTGTTTGATTCAAGGCATTTATACTAACGTCAAACATCAATACTCTTTTATGATAACACATGGTCTCAGTTTGATTAACAACCAATTTGTTTATGCAATAAATTTCTTGAAAGCACTCGTATTTATGAAACACATTTGGTTAAGATTTAAATCTTTCTTAAATCTCCTAGTGAAGTATAATGCTTTATAAAAATGTTATTCAAACGAAAATTCTAAAAACTGATCCTATCCTAAAACATAATTATAAATGAAAAATTTTATTTAAAATCCTTCACAAATTTATTACTAAGACAAAGATGAAGGAAAATATTATAAAATTATACCTAATTTCTCTTATACATTATTAATTACAGTTTTTACATATATAAAAAGCTTAAAGCATCTTATAATTTGAAATGGAAGGAGTATTATATTATTAACTTTCAATCCATTAAATTTAATTAAATTCATTAACTTAGTAATAGATAAATATAATAGTAATAATTTATCTAACATTTTAAATTCTAGAATGTTATTCAAATTTAAGATTGTGATACTTTTATAATTAAGGTTTATTTAGAGTAGTATATATCACATGTATCGTGTCATTTAAAAAATCATCAAAAATCAATGCAAATGCCTTTTATTTTCATATATATATATACTATTCTATTTGATTTTAGTGCAAAAATTTCATCTTTTATAACTTTATCACTTACACTCGCTCATTTACAATAAATTTATATTTCAATTTTTTATAATTCAATTTATCTTTCTTAAACTTATTGTTTGTACTTCTACTTTTCATTTAAAAATTTCACACTCTTTCTCTCTTTGAGTTTTACACAGCTTCTCTTTTTATTATAGATATATTTTTATTTCTTTAATTTTTTATTACTTTTCTTTTAATATTTAAAATTTAGAATTTTAATTTAACTTTAACAAAATATATAAAATTATAGTTGTTGTCTTCTATTTCTTCAACAATTTTATTTTACTCCCTTTTATTTTGTTCTTTAATTTTTTCAAAAATAACAAGTTTTTAGAATTACATTTTTTTTGTCTATTGGATGGTTTTATTAAAAAATATTTATGTTTGTTTGATAGCATTTATGTTTGTTGAAAAATCATTATTGCTGAGATATTAATGGTTAAATAACTGTTGACTTACTTATATAAAGTATTAGTATATTTGTTAGTGTTGAAAATGAAAGTCATTAAACATTGTTAGAATATGAAGAAAAAAACAGAACAGTTATAATGTATGGTTTTATTTTTTGTATTTTAAAAATTCATACAGAAAATAATTTGATCAAAATATATAAAAAATGTTTTGTCCATATTAATATTTTATTTTATAACCGCCAGGGAGTAAGCGTGTCTTAGAAAAATGGGAGTGCAAATAAAAATATTATTATTTAAATTTAAATATGATAATTCCTTTTAAAAAAACGATATTTTCATTCAATCATTATGAACGTGCATGTGTTTCTTATTCATCTCCTAAAGAGATTATTTGTTTGAAGGAGAAATTAGAATAGTTTACTTTGATGTATAGATTGATAAACTAAAAAATCAAATTAAGGTGGGTAAAATATACATGTTCATAAGTATGAAATTAGAATGATAATGTAACCATTTAACTTCATTACTGATATTTAGAGAAATGATCATAATGATATTTTAAATATACTTCTGTCATGTTGTTAAAAACAAAAACAAAAAAATTACTCGTGTTATAAAAAGGAAATTTCACTTCAATTTCATTAAAAAAAATATTACCAATCCTAAAAATAATCTAGTTAATTGAATAGAATTGGATACTATTGTATATTCAATTTTGGATTGAAATGAGAGATATTATTTTGTTCTTTTCTTTTATAAACAACTCTAAAGGCTAATTATAACCAGTTCTAAATGCTAATTAATAGCACTCTTGTATCTATGTTGGATCCCCAATTTGATCTTATAATTCATCATATTATGTTAGTTGGAATGTTAGTTGTTCTTCCCATTTATTGCCTTATTACATATTGTAATGTTTTCTTTCTATTTCTAGTTCTTTAATTTTCTTATGGGTTCTTAGTATTTTTTCCTCATTTTCTTGTTTGATTCAAGGCATTTATACTAACGTCAAACATCAATACTCTTTTATGATAACACATGGTCTCAGTTTGATTAACACCCAATTGGTTTATGCAATAAATTTCTTGAAAGCACTCGTATTTATGAAACACATTTGGTAAAGATATAAATCTTTCTTAAATCTCCTAGTGAAGTATAATGCTTTATAAAAATGTTATTCAAACGAAAATTCTAAAAACTGAAACTATCCTAAAACATAATTATAAATGAAAAATTTTATTTAAAATCCTTCACAAATTTATTACTAAGACAAAGATGAAGGAAAATATTATAAAATTATACCTAATTTCTCTTATACAATATTAATTACAGTTTTTACATATATAAAAAACTTAAAGCATCTTATAATTTGAAATGGAAGGAGTATTATATTATTAACTTTCAATCCATTAAATTTAATTAAATTCATTAACTTAGTAATAGATAAATATAATAGTAATAATTTATTTAACATTTTAAATTCTAGAATGTTATTCAAATTTAAGATTGTGATACTTTTATAATTAAGGTTTATTTAGAGTAGTATATATCACATGTATCGTGTCATTTAAAAAATCATCAAAAATCAATGCAAATGCCTTTTATTTTCATATATATATATATATACTATTCTATTTGATTTTAGTGCAAAAATTTCATCTTTTATAACTTTATCACTTACACTCGCTCATTTACAATAAATTTATATTTCAATTTTTTATAATTCAATTTATCTTTCTTAAACTTATTGTTTGTACTTCTACTTTTCATTTAAAAATTTCACACTCTTTCTCTCTTTGAGTTTTACACAGCTTCTCTTTTTATTATAGATATATTTTTATTTCTTTAATTTTTTATTACTTTTCTTTTAATATTTAAAATTTTGAATTTTAATTTAACTTTAACAAAATATATAAAATTATAGTTGTTGTCTTCTATTTCTTCAACAATTTTATTTTACTCCCTTTTATTTTATTCTTTAATTTTTTCAAAAATAACAAGTTTTTAGAATTACATTTTTTTTTGTCTATTGGATGGTTTTATTAAAAAATATTTATGTTTGTTTGATAGCATTTATGTTTGTTGAAAAATCATTATTGCTGAGATATTAATGGTTAAATAACTGTTGACTTACTCATATAAAGTATTAATATATTTGTTAGTGTTGAAAATGAAAGTCATTAAACATTGTTAGAATATGAAGAAAAAAACAGAACAGTTATAATGTATGATTTTATTTTTTGTATTTTAAAAATTCATACAGAAAATAATTTGATCAAAATATATAAAAAATATTTTTTCCATATTAATATTTTATTTTATAACCGCCAGGGAGTAAGCGTGTCTTAGAAAAATGGGAGTGCAAATAAAAATATTATTATTTAAATTTAAATATGATAATTCCTTTTAAAAAAACGATATTTTCATTCAATCATTATGAACGTGCATGTGTTTCTTATTCATCTCCTAAAGAGATTATTTGTTTGAAGGAGAAATTAGAATAGTTTACTTTGATGTATAGATTGATAAACTAAAAAATCAAATTAAGGTGGGTAAAATATACATGTTCATAAGTATGAAATTAGAATGATAATGTAACCATTTAACTTCATTACTGATATTTAGAGAAATGATCATAATGATATTTTAAATATACTTCTGTCATGCTGTTAAAAACAAAAACAAAAAAATTACTCGTGTTATAAAAAGGAAATTTCACTTCAATTTCATTAAAAAAAATATTACCAATCCTAAAAATAATCTAGTTAATTGAATAGAATTGGATACTATTGTATATTCAATTTTGGATTGAAATGAGAGATATTATTTTGTTCTTTTCTTTTATAAACAACTCTAAAGGCTAATTATAACCAGTTCTAAATGCTAATTAATAGCACTCTTGTATCTATGTTGGATCCCCAATTTGATCTTATAATTCATCATATTATGTTAGTTGGAATGTTAGTTGTTCTTCCCATTTATTGCCTTATTACATATTGTAATGTTTTCTTTCTATTTCTAGTTCTTTAATTTTCTTATGGGTTCTTAGTATTTTTTCCTCATTTTCTTGTTTGATTCAAGGCATTTATACTAACGTCAAACATCAATACTCTTTTATGATAACACATGGTCTAAGTTTGATTAACACCCAATTGGTTTATGCAATAAATTTCTTGAAAGCACTCGTATTTATGAAACACATTTGGTAAAGATATAAATCTTTCTTAAATCTCCTAGTGAAGTATAATGCTTTATAAAAATGTTATTCAAACGAAAATTCTAAAAACTGAAACTATCCTAAAACATAATTATAAATGAAAATTTTTATTTAAAATCCTTCACAAATTTATTACTAAGACAAAGATGAAGGAAAATATTATAAAATTATACCTAATTTCTCTTATACAATATTAATTACAGTTTTTACATATATAAAAAACTTAAAGCATCTTATAATTTGAAATGGAAGGAGTATTATATTATTAACTTTCAATCCATTAAATTTAATTAAATTCATTAACTTAGTAATAGATAAATATAATAGTAATAATTTATTTAACATTTTAAATTCTAGAATGTTATTCAAATTTAAGATTGTGATACTTTTATAATTAAGGTTTATTTAGAGTAGTATATATCACATGTATCGTGTCATTTAAAAAATCATCAAAAATCAATGCAAATGCCTTTTATTTTCATATATATATATATATATACTATTCTATTTGATTTTAGTGCAAAAATTTCATCTTTTATAACTTTATCACTTACACTCGCTCATTTACAATAAATTTATATTTCAATTTTTTATAATTCAATTTATCTTTCTTAAACTTATTGTTTGTACTTCTACTTTTCATTTAAAAATTTCACACTCTTTCTCTCTTTGAGTTTTACACAGCTTCTCTTTTTATTATAGATATATTTTTATTTCTTTAATTTTTTATTACTTTTCTTTTAATATTTAAAATTTAGAATTTTAATTTAACTTTAACAAAATATATAAAATTATAGTTGTTGTCTTCTATTTCTTCAACAATTTTATTTTACTCCCTTTTATTTTATTCTTTAATTTTTTCAAAAATAACAAGTTTTTAGAATTACATTTTTTTTTGTCTATTGGATGGTTTTATTAAAAAATATTTATGTTTGTTTGATAGCATTTATGTTTGTTGAAAAATCATTATTGCTGAGATATTAATGGTTAAATAACTGTTGACTTACTCATATAAAGTATTAATATATTTGTTAGTGTTGAAAATGAAAGTCATTAAACATTGTTAGAATATGAAGAAAAAAACAGAACAGTTATAATGTATGATTTTATTTTTTGTATTTTAAAAATTCATACAGAAAATAATTTGATCAAAATATATAAAAAATATTTTTTCCATATTAATATTTTTTTTTATAACCGCCAGGGAGTAAGCGTGTCTTAGAAAAATGGGAGTGCAAATAAAAATATTATTATTTAAATTTAAATATGATAATTCCTTTTAAAAAAACGATATTTTCATTCAATCATTATGAACGTGCATGTGTTTCTTATTCATCTCCTAAAGAGATTATTTGTTTGAAGGAGAAATTAGAATAGTTTACTTTGATGTATAGATTGATAAACTAAAAAATCAAATTAAGGTGGGTAAAATATACATGTTCATAAGTATGAAATTAGAATGATAATGTAACCATTTAACTTCATTACTGATATTTAGAGAAATGATCATAATGATATTTTAAATATACTTCTGTCATGCTGTTAAAAACAAAAACAAAAAAATTACTCGTGTTATAAAAAGGAAATTTCACTTCAATTTCATTAAAAAAAATATTACCAATCCTAAAAATAATCTAGTTAATTGAATAGAATTGGATACTATTGTATATTCAATTTTGGATTGAAATGAGAGATATTATTTTGTTCTTTTCTTTTATAAACAACTCTAAAGGCTAATTATAACCAGTTCTAAATGCTAATTAATAGCACTCTTGTATCTATGTTGGATCCCCAATTTGATCTTATAATTCATCATATTATGTTAGTTGGAATGTTAGTTGTTCTTCCCATTTATTGCCTTATTACATATTGTAATGTTTTCTTTCTATTTCTAGTTCTTTAATTTTCTTATGGGTTCTTAGTATTTTTTCCTCATTTTCTTGTTTGATTCAAGGCATTTATACTAACGTCAAACATCAATACTCTTTTATGATAACACATGGTCTCAGTTTGATTAACACCCAATTGGTTTATGCAATAAATTTCTTGAAAGCACTCGTATTTATGAAACACATTTGGTAAAGATATAAATCTTTCTTAAATCTCCTAGTGAAGTATAATGCTTTATAAAAATGTTATTCAAACGAAAATTCTAAAAACTGAAACTATCCTAAAACATAATTATAAATGAAAAATTTTATTTAAAATCCTTCACAAATTTATTACTAAGACAAAGATGAAGGAAAATATTATAAAATTATACCTAATTTCTCTTATACAATATTAATTACAGTTTTTACATATATAAAAAACTTAAAGCATCTTATAATTTGAAATGGAAGGAGTATTATATTATTAACTTTCAATCCATTAAATTTAATTAAATTCATTAACTTAGTAATAGATAAATATAATAGTAATAATTTATTTAACATTTTAAATTCTAGAATGTTATTCAAATTTAAGATTGTGATACTTTTATAATTAAGGTTTATTTAGAGTAGTATATATCACATGTATCGTGTCATTTAAAAAATCATCAAAAATCAATGCAAATGCCTTTTATTTTCATATATATATATATATACTATTCTATTTGATTTTAGTGCAAAAATTTCATCTTTTATAACTTTATCACTTACACTCGCTCATTTACAATAAATTTATATTTCAATTTTTTATAATTCAATTTATCTTTCTTAAACTTATTGTTTGTACTTCTACTTTTCATTTAAAAATTTCACACTCTTTCTCTCTTTGAGTTTTACACAGCTTCTCTTTTTATTATAGATATATTTTTATTTCTTTAATTTTTTATTACTTTTCTTTTAATATTTAAAATTTTGAATTTTAATTTAACTTTAACAAAATATATAAAATTATAGTTGTTGTCTTCTATTTCTTCAACAATTTTATTTTACTCCCTTTTATTTTATTCTTTAATTTTTTCAAAAATAACAAGTTTTTAGAATTACATTTTTTTTTGTCTATTGGATGGTTTTATTAAAAAATATTTATGTTTGTTTGATAGCATTTATGTTTGTTGAAAAATCATTATTGCTGAGATATTAATGGTTAAATAACTGTTGACTTACTCATATAAAGTATTAATATATTTGTTAGTGTTGAAAATGAAAGTCATTAAACATTGTTAGAATATGAAGAAAAAAACAGAACAGTTATAATGTATGATTTTATTTTTTGTATTTTAAAAATTCATACAGAAAATAATTTGATCAAAATATATAAAAAATATTTTTTCCATATTAATATTTTATTTTATAACCGCCAGGGAGTAAGCGTGTCTTAGAAAAATGGGAGTGCAAATAAAAATATTATTATTTAAATTTAAATATGATAATTCCTTTTAAAAAAACGATATTTTCATTCAATCATTATGAACGTGCATGTGTTTCTTATTCATCTCCTAAAGAGATTATTTGTTTGAAGGAGAAATTAGAATAGTTTACTTTGATGTATAGATTGATAAACTAAAAAATCAAATTAAGGTGGGTAAAATATACATGTTCATAAGTATGAAATTAGAATGATAATGTAACCATTTAACTTCATTACTGATATTTAGAGAAATGATCATAATGATATTTTAAATATACTTCTGTCATGCTGTTAAAAACAAAAACAAAAAAATTACTCGTGTTATAAAAAGGAAATTTCACTTCAATTTCATTAAAAAAAATATTACCAATCCTAAAAATAATCTAGTTAATTGAATAGAATTGGATACTATTGTATATTCAATTTTGGATTGAAATGAGAGATATTATTTTGTTCTTTTCTTTTATAAACAACTCTAAAGGCTAATTATAACCAGTTCTAA
Organism: Vicia faba; assembly: GCA_948472305.1. NCBI lineage: Eukaryota > Viridiplantae > Streptophyta > Magnoliopsida > Fabales > Fabaceae > Vicia > Vicia faba. The sequence goes on from OX451738.1 coordinate 363,231,932, forward strand.
ATGCTAATTAATAGCACTCTTGTATCTATGTTGGATCCCCAATTTGATCTTATAATTCATCATATTATGTTAGTTGGAATGTTAGTTGTTCTTCCCATTTATTGCCTTATTACATATTGTAATGTTTTCTTTCTATTTCTAGTTCTTTAATTTTCTTATGGGTTCTTAGTATTTTTTCCTCATTTTCTTGTTTGATTCAAGGCATTTATACTAACGTCAAACATCAATACTCTTTTATGATAACACATGGTCTAAGTTTGATTAACACCCAATTGGTTTATGCAATAAATTTCTTGAAAGCACTCGTATTTATGAAACACATTTGGTAAAGATATAAATCTTTCTTAAATCTCCTAGTGAAGTATAATGCTTTATAAAAATGTTATTCAAACGAAAATTCTAAAAACTGAAACTATCCTAAAACATAATTATAAATGAAAATTTTTATTTAAAATCCTTCACAAATTTATTACTAAGACAAAGATGAAGGAAAATATTATAAAATTATACCTAATTTCTCTTATACAATATTAATTACAGTTTTTACATATATAAAAAACTTAAAGCATCTTATAATTTGAAATGGAAGGAGTATTATATTATTAACTTTCAATCCATTAAATTTAATTAAATTCATTAACTTAGTAATAGATAAATATAATAGTAATAATTTATTTAACATTTTAAATTCTAGAATGTTATTCAAATTTAAGATTGTGATACTTTTATAATTAAGGTTTATTTAGAGTAGTATATATCACATGTATCGTGTCATTTAAAAAATCATCAAAAATCAATGCAAATGCCTTTTATTTTCATATATATATATATATATACTATTCTATTTGATTTTAGTGCAAAAATTTCATCTTTTATAACTTTATCACTTACACTCGCTCATTTACAATAAATTTATATTTCAATTTTTTATAATTCAATTTATCTTTCTTAAACTTATTGTTTGTACTTCTACTTTTCATTTAAAAATTTCACACTCTTTCTCTCTTTGAGTTTTACACAACTTCTCTTTTTATTATAGATATATTTTTATTTCTTTAATTTTTTATTACTTTTCTTTTAATATTTAAAATTTAGAATTTTAATTTAACTTTAACAAAATATATAAAATTATAGTTGTTGTCTTCTATTTCTTCAACAATTTTATTTTACTCCCTTTTATTTTATTCTTTAATTTTTTCAAAAATAACAAGTTTTTAGAATTACATTTTTTTTTGTCTATTGGATGGTTTTATTAAAAAATATTTATGTTTGTTTGATAGCATTTATGTTTGTTGAAAAATCATTATTGCTGAGATATTAATGGTTAAATAACTGTTGACTTACTCATATAAAGTATTAATATATTTGTTAGTGTTGAAAATGAAAGTCATTAAACATTGTTAGAATATGAAGAAAAAAACAGAACAGTTATAATGTATGATTTTATTTTTTGTATTTTAAAAATTCATACAGAAAATAATTTGATCAAAATATATAAAAAATATTTTTTCCATATTAATATTTTTTTTTATAACCGCCAGGGAGTAAGCGTGTCTTAGAAAAATGGGAGTGCAAATAAAAATATTATTATTTAAATTTAAATATGATAATTCCTTTTAAAAAAACGATATTTTCATTCAATCATTATGAACGTGCATGTGTTTCTTATTCATCTCCTAAAGAGATTATTTGTTTGAAGGAGAAATTAGAATAGTTTACTTTGATGTATAGATTGATAAACTAAAAAATCAAATTAAGGTGGGTAAAATATACATGTTCATAAGTATGAAATTAGAATGATAATGTAACCATTTAACTTCATTACTGATATTTAGAGAAATGATCATAATGATATTTTAAATATACTTCTGTCATGCTGTTAAAAACAAAAACAAAAAAATTACTCGTGTTATAAAAAGGAAATTTCACTTCAATTTCATTAAAAAAAATATTACCAATCCTAAAAATAATCTAGTTAATTGAATAGAATTGGATACTATTGTATATTCAATTTTGGATTGAAATGAGAGATATTATTTTGTTCTTTTCTTTTATAAACAACTCTAAAGGCTAATTATAACCAGTTCTAAATGCTAATTAATAGCACTCTTGTATCTATGTTGGATCCCCAATTTGATCTTATAATTCATCATATTATGTTAGTTGGAATGTTAGTTGTTCTTCCCATTTATTGCCTTATTACATATTGTAATGTTTTCTTTCTATTTCTAGTTCTTTAATTTTCTTATGGGTTCTTAGTATTTTTTCCTCATTTTCTTGTTTGATTCAAGGCATTTATACTAACGTCAAACATCAATACTCTTTTATGATAACACATGGTCTCAGTTTGATTAACACCCAATTGGTTTATGCAATAAATTTCTTGAAAGCACTCGTATTTATGAAACACATTTGGTAAAGATATAAATCTTTCTTAAATCTCCTAGTGAAGTATAATGCTTTATAAAAATGTTATTCAAACGAAAATTCTAAAAACTGAAACTATCCTAAAACATAATTATAAATGAAAATTTTTATTTAAAATCCTTCACAAATTTATTACTAAGACAAAGATGAAGGAAAATATTATAAAATTATACCTAATTTCTCTTATACAATATTAATTACAGTTTTTACATATATAAAAAACTTAAAGCATCTTATAATTTGAAATGGAAGGAGTATTATATTATTAACTTTCAATCCATTAAATTTAATTAAATTCATTAACTTAGTAATAGATAAATATAATAGTAATAATTTATTTAACATTTTAAATTCTAGAATGTTATTCAAATTTAAGATTGTGATACTTTTATAATTAAGGTTTATTTAGAGTAGTATATATCACATGTATCGTGTCATTTAAAAAATCATCAAAAATCAATGCAAATGCCTTTTATTTTCATATATATATATATATACTATTCTATTTGATTTTAGTGCAAAAATTTCATCTTTTATAACTTTATCACTTACACTCGCTCATTTAGAATAAATTTATATTTCAATTTTTTATAATTCAATTTATCTTTCTTAAACTTATTGTTTGTACTTCTACTTTTCATTTAAAAATTTCACACTCTTTCTCTCTTTGAGTTTTACACAGCTTCTCTTTTTATTATAGATATATTTTTATTTCTTTAATTTTTTATTACTTTTCTTTTAATATTTAAAATTTAGAATTTTAATTTAACTTTAACAAAATATATAAAATTATAGTTGTTGTCTTCTATTTCTTCAACAATTTTATTTTACTCCCTTTTATTTTGTTCTTTAATTTTTTCAAAAATAACAAGTTTTTAGAATTACATTTTTTTTTGTCTATTGGATGGTTTTATTAAAAAATATTTATGTTTGTTTGATAGCATTTATGTTTGTTGAAAAATCATTATTGCTGAGATATTAATGGTTAAATAACTGTTGACTTACTCATATAAAGTATTAATATATTTGTTAGTGTTGAAAATGAAAGTCATTAAACATTGTTAGAATATGAAGAAAAAAACAGAACAGTTATAATGTATGATTTTATTTTTTGTATTTTAAAAATTCATACAGAAAATAATTTGATCAAAATATATAAAAAATATTTTTTCTATATTAATATTTTATTTTATAACCGCAAGGGAGTAAGCGCGTGTTAGAAAAATGGGAGTGCAAATAAAAATATTATTATTTAAATTTAAATATGATAATTCCTTTTAAAAAAACGATATTTTCATTCAATCATTATGAACGTGCATGTGTTTCTTATTCATCTCCTAAAGAGATTATTTGTTTGAAGGAGAAATTAGAATAGTTTACTTTGATGTATAGATTGATAAACTAAAAAATCAAATTAAGGTGGGTAAAATATACATGTTCATAAGTATGAAATTAGAATGATAATGTAACCATTTAACTTCATTACTGATATTTAGAGAAATGATCATAATGATATTTTAAATATACTTTCGTCATGCTGTTAAAAACAAAAACAAAAAAATTACTCGTGTTATAAAAAGGAAATTTCACTTCAATTTCATTAAAAAAAATATTACCAAACCTAAAAATAATCTAGTTAATTGAATAGAATTGGATACTATTGTATATTCAATTTTGGATTGAAAAGAGAGATATTATTTTGTTCTTTTCTTTTATAAACAACTCTAAAGGCTAATTATAACCAGTTCTAAATGCTAATTAATAGCACTCTTGTATCTATGTTGGATCCCCAATTTGATCTTATAATTCATCATATTATGTTAGTTGGAATGTTAGTTGTTCTTCCCATTTATTGCCTTATTACATATTGTAATGTTTTCTTTCTTTTTCTAGTTCTTTAATTTTCTTATGGGTTCTTAGTATTTTTTCCTCATTTTCTTGTTTGATTCAAGGCATTTATACTAACGTCAAACATCAATACTCTTTTATGATAACACATGGTCTCAGTTTGATTAACACCCAATTGGTTTATGCAATAAATTTCTTGAAAGCACTCGTATTTATGAAACACATTTGGTAAAGATATAAATCTTTCTTAAATCTCCTAGTGAAGTATAATGCTTTATAAAAATGTTATTCAAACGAAAATTCTAAAAACTGAAACTATCCTAAAACATAATTATAAATGAAAAATTTTATTTAAAATCCTTCACAAATTTATTACTAAGACAAAGATGAAGGAAAATATTATAAAATTATACCTAATTTCTCTTATACAATATTAATTACAGTTTTTACATATATAAAAAACTTAAAGCATCTTATAATTTGAAATGGAAGGAGTATTATATTATTAACTTTCAATCCATTAAATTTAATTAAATTCATTAACTTAGTAATAGATAAATATAATAGTAATAATTTATTTAACATTTTAAATTCTAGAATGTTATTCAAATTTAAGATTGTGATACTTTTATAATTAAGGTTTATTTAGAGTAGTATATATCACATGTATCGTGTCATTTAAAAAATCATCAAAAATCAATGCAAATGCCTTTTATTTTCATATATATATATATATACTATTCTATTTGATTTTAGTGCAAAAATTTCATCTTTTATAACTTTATCACTTACACTCGCTCATTTAGAATAAATTTATATTTCAATTTTTTATAATTCAATTTATCTTTCTTAAACTTATTGTTTGTACTTCTACTTTTCATTTAAAAATTTCACACTCTTTCTCTCTTTGAGTTTTACACAGCTTCTCTTTTTATTATAGATATATTTTTATTTCTTTAATTTTTTATTACTTTTCTTTTAATATTTAAAATTTAGAATTTTAATTTAACTTTAACAAAATATATAAAATTATAGTTGTTGTCTTCTATTTCTTCAACAATTTTATTTTACTCCCTTTTATTTTGTTCTTTAATTTTTTCAAAAATAACAAGTTTTTAGAATTACATTTTTTTTTGTCTATTGGATGGTTTTATTAAAAAATATTTATGTTTGTTTGATAGCATTTATGTTTGTTGAAAAATCATTATTGCTGAGATATTAATGGTTAAATAACTGTTGACTTACTCATATAAAGTATTAATATATTTGTTAGTGTTGAAAATGAAAGTCATTAAACATTGTTAGAATATGAAGAAAAAAACAGAACAGTTATAATGTATGATTTTATTTTTTGTATTTTAAAAATTCATACAGAAAATAATTTGATCAAAATATATAAAAAATATTTTTTCTATATTAATATTTTATTTTATAACCGCAAGGGAGTAAGCGCGTGTTAGAAAAATGGGAGTGCAAATAAAAATATTATTATTTAAATTTAAATATGATAATTCCTTTTAAAAAAACGATATTTTCATTCAATCATTATGAACGTGCATGTGTTTCTTATTCATCTCCTAAAGAGATTATTTGTTTGAAGGAGAAATTAGAATAGTTTACTTTGATGTATAGATTGATAAACTAAAAAATCAAATTAAGGTGGGTAAAATATACATGTTCATAAGTATGAAATTAGAATGATAATGTAACCATTTAACTTCATTACTGATATTTAGAGAAATGATCATAATGATATTTTAAATATACTTTCGTCATGCTGTTAAAAACAAAAACAAAAAAATTACTCGTGTTATAAAAAGGAAATTTCACTTCAATTTCATTAAAAAAAATATTACCAAACCTAAAAATAATCTAGTTAATTGAATAGAATTGGATACTATTGTATATTCAATTTTGGATTGAAAAGAGAGATATTATTTTGTTCTTTTCTTTTATAAACAACTCTAAAGGCTAATTATAACCAGTTCTAAATGCTAATTAATAGCACTCTTGTATCTATGTTGGATCCCCAATTTGATCTTATAATTCATCATATTATGTTAGTTGGAATGTTAGTTGTTCTTCCCATTTATTGCCTTATTACATATTGTAATGTTTTCTTTCTTTTTCTAGTTCTTTAATTTTCTTATGGGTTCTTAGTATTTTTTCCTCATTTTCTTGTTTGATTCAAGGCATTTATACTAACGTCAAACATCAATACTCTTTTATGATAACACATGGTCTCAGTTTGATTAACACCCAATTGGTTTATGCAATAAATTTCTTGAAAGCACTCGTATTTATGAAACACATTTGGTAAAGATATAAATCTTTCTTAAATCTCCTAGTGAAGTATAATGCTTTATAAAAATGTTATTCAAACGAAAATTCTAAAAACTGAAACTATCCTAAAACATAATTATAAATGAAAAATTTTATTTAAAATCCTTCACAAATTTATTACTAAGACAAAGATGAAGGAAAATATTATAAAATTATACCTAATTTCTCTTATACAATATTAATTACAGTTTTTACATATATAAAAAACTTAAAGCATCTTATAATTTGAAATGGAAGGAGTATTATATTATTAACTTTCAATCCATTAAATTTAATTAAATTCATTAACTTAGTAATAGATAAATATAATAGTAATAATTTATTTAACATTTTAAATTCTAGAATGTTATTCAAATTTAAGATTGTGATACTTTTATAATTAAGGTTTATTTAGAGTAGTATATATCACATGTATCGTGTCATTTAAAAAATCATCAAAAATCAATGCAAATGCCTTTTATTTTCATATATATATATATATACTATTCTATTTGATTTTAGTGCAAAAATTTCATCTTTTATAACTTTATCACTTACACTCGCTCATTTAGAATAAATTTATATTTCAATTTTTTATAATTCAATTTATCTTTCTTAAACTTATTGTTTGTACTTCTACTTTTCATTTAAAAATTTCACACTCTTTCTCTCTTTGAGTTTTACACAGCTTCTCTTTTTATTATAGATATATTTTTATTTCTTTAATTTTTTATTACTTTTCTTTTAATATTTAAAATTTAGAATTTTAATTTAACTTTAACAAAATATATAAAATTATAGTTGTTGTCTTCTATTTCTTCAACAATTTTATTTTACTCCCTTTTATTTTGTTCTTTAATTTTTTCAAAAATAACAAGTTTTTAGAATTACATTTTTTTTTGTCTATTGGATGGTTTTATTAAAAAATATTTATGTTTGTTTGATAGCATTTATGTTTGTTGAAAAATCATTATTGCTGAGATATTAATGGTTAAATAACTGTTGACTTACTCATATAAAGTATTAATATATTTGTTAGTGTTGAAAATGAAAGTCATTAAACATTGTTAGAATATGAAGAAAAAAACAGAACAGTTATAATGTATGATTTTATTTTTTGTATTTTAAAAATTCATACAGAAAATAATTTGATCAAAATATATAAAAAATATTTTTTCTATATTAATATTTTATTTTATAACCGCAAGGGAGTAAGCGCGTGTTAGAAAAATGGGAGTGCAAATAAAAATATTATTATTTAAATTTAAATATGATAATTCCTTTTAAAAAAACGATATTTTCATTCAATCATTATGAACGTGCATGTGTTTCTTATTCATCTCCTAAAGAGATTATTTGTTTGAAGGAGAAATTAGAATAGTTTACTTTGATGTATAGATTGATAAACTAAAAAATCAAATTAAGGTGGGTAAAATATACATGTTCATAAGTATGAAATTAGAATGATAATGTAACCATTTAACTTCATTACTGATATTTAGAGAAATGATCATAATGATATTTTAAATATACTTTCGTCATGCTGTTAAAAACAAAAACAAAAAAATTACTCGTGTTATAAAAAGGAAATTTCACTTCAATTTCATTAAAAAAAATATTACCAAACCTAAAAATAATCTAGTTAATTGAATAGAATTGGATACTATTGTATATTCAATTTTGGATTGAAAAGAGAGATATTATTTTGTTCTTTTCTTTTATAAACAACTCTAAAGGCTAATTATAACCAGTTCTAAATGCTAATTAATAGCACTCTTGTATCTATGTTGGATCCCCAATTTGATCTTATAATTCATCATATTATGTTAGTTGGAATGTTAGTTGTTCTTCCCATTTATTGCCTTATTACATATTGTAATGTTTTCTTTCTTTTTCTAGTTCTTTAATTTTCTTATGGGTTCTTAGTATTTTTTCCTCATTTTCTTGTTTGATTCAAGGCATTTATACTAACGTCAAACATCAATACTCTTTTATGATAACACATGGTCTCAGTTTGATTAACACCCAATTGGTTTATGCAATAAATTTCTTGAAAGCACTCGTATTTATGAAACACATTTGGTAAAGATATAAATCTTTCTTAAATCTCCTAGTGAAGTATAATGCTTTATAAAAATGTTATTCAAACGAAAATTCTAAAAACTGAAACTATCCTAAAACATAATTATAAATGAAAAATTTTATTTAAAATCCTTCACAAATTTATTACTAAGACAAAGATGAAGGAAAATATTATAAAATTATACCTAATTTCTCTTATACAATATTAATTACAGTTTTTACATATATAAAAAACTTAAAGCATCTTATAATTTGAAATGGAAGGAGTATTATATTATTAACTTTCAATCCATTAAATTTAATTAAATTCATTAACTTAGTAATAGATAAATATAATAGTAATAATTTATTTAACATTTTAAATTCTAGAATGTTATTCAAATTTAAGATTGTGATACTTTTATAATTAAGGTTTATTTAGAGTAGTATATATCACATGTATCGTGTCATTTAAAAAATCATCAAAAATCAATGCAAATGCCTTTTATTTTCATATATATATATATATACTATTCTATTTGATTTTAGTGCAAAAATTTCATCTTTTATAACTTTATCACTTACACTCGCTCATTTAGAATAAATTTATATTTCAATTTTTTATAATTCAATTTATCTTTCTTAAACTTATTGTTTGTACTTCTACTTTTCATTTAAAAATTTCACACTCTTTCTCTCTTTGAGTTTTACACAGCTTCTCTTTTTATTATAGATATATTTTTATTTCTTTAATTTTTTATTACTTTTCTTTTAATATTTAAAATTTAGAATTTTAATTTAACTTTAACAAAATATATAAAATTATAGTTGTTGTCTTCTATTTCTTCAACAATTTTATTTTACTCCCTTTTATTTTGTTCTTTAATTTTTTCAAAAATAACAAGTTTTTAGAATTACATTTTTTTTTGTCTATTGGATGGTTTTATTAAAAAATATTTATGTTTGTTTGATAGCATTTATGTTTGTTGAAAAATCATTATTGCTGAGATATTAATGGTTAAATAACTGTTGACTTACTCATATAAAGTATTAATATATTTGTTAGTGTTGAAAATGAAAGTCATTAAACATTGTTAGAATATGAAGAAAAAAACAGAACAGTTATAATGTATGATTTTATTTTTTGTATTTTAAAAATTCATACAGAAAATAATTTGATCAAAATATATAAAAAATATTTTTTCTATATTAATATTTTATTTTATAACCGCAAGGGAGTAAGCGCGTGTTAGAAAAATGGGAGTGCAAATAAAAATATTATTATTTAAATTTAAATATGATAATTCCTTTTAAAAAAACGATATTTTCATTCAATCATTATGAACGTGCATGTGTTTCTTATTCATCTCCTAAAGAGATTATTTGTTTGAAGGAGAAATTAGAATAGTTTACTTTGATGTATAGATTGATAAACTAAAAAATCAAATTAAGGTGGGTAAAATATACATGTTCATAAGTATGAAATTAGAATGATAATGTAACCATTTAACTTCATTACTGATATTTAGAGAAATGATCATAATGATATTTTAAATATACTTTCGTCATGCTGTTAAAAACAAAAACAAAAAAATTACTCGTGTTATAAAAAGGAAATTTCACTTCAATTTCATTAAAAAAAATATTACCAAACCTAAAAATAATCTAGTTAATTGAATAGAATTGGATACTATTGTATATTCAATTTTGGATTGAAAAGAGAGATATTATTTTGTTCTTTTCTTTTATAAACAACTCTAAAGGCTAATTATAACCAGTTCTAAATGCTAATTAATAGCACTCTTGTATCTATGTTGGATCCCCAATTTGATCTTATAATTCATCATATTATGTTAGTTGGAATGTTAGTTGTTCTTCCCATTTATTGCCTTATTACATATTGTAATGTTTTCTTTCTTTTTCTAGTTCTTTAATTTTCTTATGGGTTCTTAGTATTTTTTCCTCATTTTCTTGTTTGATTCAAGGCATTTATACTAACGTCAAACATCAATACTCTTTTATGATAACACATGGTCTAAGTTTGATTAACACCCAATTGGTTTATGCAATAAATTTCTTGAAAGCACTCGTATTTATGAAACACATTTGGTAAAGATATAAATCTTTCTTAAATCTCCTAGTGAAGTATAATGCTTTATAAAAATGTTATTCAAACGAAAATTCTAAAAACTGAAACTATCCTAAAACATAATTATAAATGAAAATTTTTATTTAAAATCCTTCACAAATTTATTACTAAGACAAAGATGAAGGAAAATATTATAAAATTATACCTAATTTCTCTTATACAATATTAATTACAGTTTTTACATATATAAAAAACTTAAAGCATCTTATAATTTGAAATGGAAGGAGTATTATATTATTAACTTTCAATCCATTAAATTTAATTAAATTCATTAACTTAGTAATAGATAAATATAATAGTAATAATTTATTTAACATTTTAAATTCTAGAATGTTATTCAAATTTAAGATTGTGATACTTTTATAATTAAGGTTTATTTAGAGTAGTATATATCACATGTATCGTGTCATTTAAAAAATCATCAAAAATCAATGCAAATGCCTTTTATTTTCATATATATATATATATATACTATTCTATTTGATTTTAGTGCAAAAATTTCATCTTTTATAACTTTATCACTTACACTCGCTCATTTACAATAAATTTATATTTCAATTTTTTATAATTCAATTTATCTTTCTTAAACTTATTGTTTGTACTTCTACTTTTCATTTAAAAATTTCACACTCTTTCTCTCTTTGAGTTTTACACAGCTTCTCTTTTTATTATAGATATATTTTTATTTCTTTAATTTTTTATTACTTTTCTTTTAATATTTAAAATTTAGAATTTTAATTTAACTTTAACAAAATATATAAAATTATAGTTGTTGTCTTCTATTTCTTCAACAATTTTATTTTACTCCCTTTTATTTTATTCTTTAATTTTTTCAAAAATAACAAGTTTTTAGAATTACATTTTTTTTTGTCTATTGGATGGTTTTATTAAAAAATATTTATGTTTGTTTGATAGCATTTATGTTTGTTGAAAAATCATTATTGCTGAGATATTAATGGTTAAATAACTGTTGACTTACTCATATAAAGTATTAATATATTTGTTAGTGTTGAAAATGAAAGTCATTAAACATTGTTAGAATATGAAGAAAAAAACAGAACAGTTATAATGTATGATTTTATTTTTTGTATTTTAAAAATTCATACAGAAAATAATTTGATCAAAATATATAAAAAATATTTTTTCCATATTAATATTTTTTTTTATAACCGCCAGGGAGTAAGCGTGTCTTAGAAAAATGGGAGTGCAAATAAAAATATTATTATTTAAATTTAAATATGATAATTCCTTTTAAAAAAACGATATTTTCATTCAATCATTATGAACGTGCATGTGTTTCTTATTCATCTCCTAAAGAGATTATTTGTTTGAAGGAGAAATTAGAATAGTTTACTTTGATGTATAGATTGATAAACTAAAAAATCAAATTAAGGTGGGTAAAATATACATGTTCATAAGTATGAAATTAGAATGATAATGTAACCATTTAACTTCATTACTGATATTTAGAGAAATGATCATAATGATATTTTAAATATACTTCTGTCATGCTGTTAAAAACAAAAACAAAAAAATTACTCGTGTTATAAAAAGGAAATTTCACTTCAATTTCATTAAAAAAAATATTACCAATCCTAAAAATAATCTAGTTAATTGAATAGAATTGGATACTATTGTATATTCAATTTTGGATTGAAATGAGAGATATTATTTTGTTCTTTTCTTTTATAAACAACTCTAAAGGCTAATTATAACCAGTTCTAAATGCTAATTAATAGCACTCTTGTATCTATGTTGGATCCCCAATTTGATCTTATAATTCATCATATTATGTTAGTTGGAATGTTAGTTGTTCTTCCCATTTATTGCCTTATTACATATTGTAATGTTTTCTTTCTATTTCTAGTTCTTTAATTTTCTTATGGGTTCTTAGTATTTTTTCCTCATTTTCTTGTTTGATTCAAGGCATTTATACTAACGTCAAACATCAATACTCTTTTATGATAACACATGGTCTCAGTTTGATTAACACCCAATTGGTTTATGCAATAAATTTCTTGAAAGCACTCGTATTTATGAAACACATTTGGTAAAGATATAAATCTTTCTTAAATCTCCTAGTGAAGTATAATGCTTTATAAAAATGTTATTCAAACGAAAATTCTAAAAACTGAAACTATCCTAAAACATAATTATAAATGAAAATTTTTATTTAAAATCCTTCACAAATTTATTACTAAGACAAAGATGAAGGAAAATATTATAAAATTATACCTAATTTCTCTTATACAATATTAATTACAGTTTTTACATATATAAAAAACTTAAAGCATCTTATAATTTGAAATGGAAGGAGTATTATATTATTAACTTTCAATCCATTAAATTTAATTAAATTCATTAACTTAGTAATAGATAAATATAATAGTAATAATTTATTTAACATTTTAAATTCTAGAATGTTATTCAAATTTAAGATTGTGATACTTTTATAATTAAGGTTTATTTAGAGTAGTATATATCACATGTATCGTGTCATTTAAAAAATCATCAAAAATCAATGCAAATGCCTTTTATTTTCATATATATATATATATACTATTCTATTTGATTTTAGTGCAAAAATTTCATCTTTTATAACTTTATCACTTACACTCGCTCATTTAGAATAAATTTATATTTCAATTTTTTATAATTCAATTTATCTTTCTTAAACTTATTGTTTGTACTTCTACTTTTCATTTAAAAATTTCACACTCTTTCTCTCTTTGAGTTTTACACAGCTTCTCTTTTTATTATAGATATATTTTTATTTCTTTAATTTTTTATTACTTTTCTTTTAATATTTAAAATTTAGAATTTTAATTTAACTTTAACAAAATATATAAAATTATAGTTGTTGTCTTCTATTTCTTCAACAATTTTATTTTACTCCCTTTTATTTTGTTCTTTAATTTTTTCAAAAATAACAAGTTTTTAGAATTACATTTTTTTTTGTCTATTGGATGGTTTTATTAAAAAATATTTATGTTTGTTTGATAGCATTTATGTTTGTTGAAAAATCATTATTGCTGAGATATTAATGGTTAAATAACTGTTGACTTACTCATATAAAGTATTAATATATTTGTTAGTGTTGAAAATGAAAGTCATTAAACATTGTTAGAATATGAAGAAAAAAACAGAACAGTTATAATGTATGATTTTATTTTTTGTATTTTAAAAATTCATACAGAAAATAATTTGATCAAAATATATAAAAAATGTTTTTTCTATATTAATATTTTATTTTATAACCGCAAGGGAGTAAGCGCGTGTTAGAAAAATGGGAGTGCAAATAAAAATATTATTTATTTAAATTTAAATATGATAATTCCTTTTAAAAAAACGATATTTTCATTCAATCATTATGAACGTGCATGTGTTTCTTATTCATCTCCTAAAGAGATTATTTGTTTGAAGGAGAAATTAGAATAGTTTACTTTGATGTATAGATTGATAAACTAAAAAATCAAATTAAGGTGGGTAAAATATACATGTTCATAAGTATGAAATTAGAATGATAATGTAACCATTTAACTTCATTACTGATATTTAGAGAAATGATCATAATGATATTTTAAATATACTTTCGTCATGCTGTTAAAAACAAAAACAAAAAAATTACTCGTGTTATAAAAAGGAAATTTCACTTCAATTTCATTAAAAAAAATATTACCAAACCTAAAAATAATCTAGTTAATTGAATAGAATTGGATACTATTGTATATTCAATTTTGGATTGAAAAGAGAGATATTATTTTGTTCTTTTCTTTTATAAACAACTCTAAAGGCTAATTATAACCAGTTCTAAATGCTAATTAATAGCACTCTTGTATCTATGTTGGATCCCCAATTTGATCTTATAATTCATCATATTATGTTAGTTGGAATGTTAGTTGTTCTTCCCATTTATTGCCTTATTACATATTGTAATGTTTTCTTTCTTTTTCTAGTTCTTTAATTTTCTTATGGGTTCTTAGTATTTTTTCCTCATTTTCTTGTTTGATTCAAGGCATTTATACTAACGTCAAACATCAATACTCTTTTATGATAACACATGGTCTCAGTTTGATTAACACCCAATTGGTTTATGCAATAAATTTCTTGAAAGCACTCGTATTTATGAAACACATTTGGTAAAGATATAAATCTTTCTTAAATCTCCTAGTGAAGTATAATGCTTTATAAAAATGTTATTCAAACGAAAATTCTAAAAACTGAAACTATCCTAAAACATAATTATAAATGAAAAATTTTATTTAAAATCCTTCACAAATTTATTACTAAGACAAAGATGAAGGAAAATATTATAAAATTATACCTAATTTCTCTTATACAATATTAATTACAGTTTTTACATATATAAAAAACTTAAAGCATCTTATAATTTGAAATGGAAGGAGTATTATATTATTAACTTTCAATCCATTAAATTTAATTAAATTCATTAACTTAGTAATAGATAAATATAATAGTAATAATTTATTTAACATTTTAAATTCTAGAATGTTATTCAAATTTAAGATTGTGATACTTTTATAATTAAGGTTTATTTAGAGTAGTATATATCACATGTATCGTGTCATTTAAAAAATCATCAAAAATCAATGCAAATGCCTTTTATTTTCATATATATATATATATACTATTCTATTTGATTTTAGTGCAAAAATTTCATCTTTTATAACTTTATCACTTACACTCGCTCATTTAGAATAAATTTATATTTCAATTTTTTATAATTCAATTTATCTTTCTTAAACTTATTGTTTGTACTTCTACTTTTCATTTAAAAATTTCACACTCTTTCTCTCTTTGAGTTTTACACAGCTTCTCTTTTTATTATAGATATATTTTTATTTCTTTAATTTTTTATTACTTTTCTTTTAATATTTAAAATTTAGAATTTTAATTTAACTTTAACAAAATATATAAAATTATAGTTGTTGTCTTCTATTTCTTCAACAATTTTATTTTACTCCCTTTTATTTTGTTCTTTAATTTTTTCAAAAATAACAAGTTTTTAGAATTACATTTTTTTTTGTCTATTGGATGGTTTTATTAAAAAATATTTATGTTTGTTTGATAGCATTTATGTTTGTTGAAAAATCATTATTGCTGAGATATTAATGGTTAAATAACTGTTGACTTACTTATATAAAGTATTAATATATTTGTTAGTGTTGAAAATGAAAGTCATTAAACATTGTTAGAATATAAAGAAAAAAACAGAACAGTTATAATGTATGATTTTATTTTTTGTATTTTAAAAATTCATACAGAAAATAATTTGATCAAAATATATAAAAAATGTTTTTTCTATATTAATATTTTATTTTATAACCGCAAGGGAGTAAGCGCGTGTTAGAAAAATGGGAGTGCAAATAAAAATATTATTTATTTAAATTTAAATATGATAATTCCTTTTAAAAAAACGATATTTTCATTCAATCATTATGAACGTGCATGTGTTTCTTATTCATCTCCTAAAGAGATTATTTGTTTGAAGGAGAAATTAGAATAGTTTACTTTGATGTATAGATTGATAAACTAAAAAATCAAATTAAGGTGGGTAAAATATACATGTTCATAAGTATGAAATTAGAATGATAATGTAACCATTTAACTTCATTACTGATATTTAGAGAAATGATCATAATGATATTTTAAATATACTTTCGTCATGCTGTTAAAAACAAAAACAAAAAAATTACTCGTGTTATAAAAAGGAAATTTCACTTCAATTTCATTAAAAAAAATATTACCAAACCTAAAAATAATCTAGTTAATTGAATAGAATTGGATACTATTGTATATTCAATTTTGGATTGAAAAGAGAGATATTATTTTGTTCTTTTCTTTTATAAACAACTCTAAAGGCTAATTATAACCAGTTCTAAATGCTAATTAATAGCACTCTTGTATCTATGTTGGATCCCCAATTTGATCTTATAATTCATCATATTATGTTAGTTGGAATGTTAGTTGTTCTTCCCATTTATTGCCTTATTACATATTGTAATGTTTTCTTTCTTTTTCTAGTTCTTTAATTTTCTTATGGGTTCTTAGTATTTTTTCCTCATTTTCTTGTTTGATTCAAGGCATTTATACTAACGTCAAACATCAATACTCTTTTATGATAACACATGGTCTCAGTTTGATTAACACCCAATTGGTTTATGCAATAAATTTCTTGAAAGCACTCGTATTTATGAAACACATTTGGTAAAGATATAAATCTTTCTTAAATCTCCTAGTGAAGTATAATGCTTTATAAAAATGTTATTCAAACGAAAATTCTAAAAACTGAAACTATCCTAAAACATAATTATAAATGAAAAATTTTATTTAAAATCCTTCACAAATTTATTACTAAGACAAAGATGAAGGAAAATATTATAAAATTATACCTAATTTCTCTTATACAATATTAATTACAGTTTTTACATATATAAAAAACTTAAAGCATCTTATAATTTGAAATGGAAGGAGTATTATATTATTAACTTTCAATCCATTAAATTTAATTAAATTCATTAACTTAGTAATAGATAAATATAATAGTAATAATTTATTTAACATTTTAAATTCTAGAATGTTATTCAAATTTAAGATTGTGATACTTTTATAATTAAGGTTTATTTAGAGTAGTATATATCACATGTATCGTGTCATTTAAAAAATCATCAAAAATCAATGCAAATGCCTTTTATTTTCATATATATATATATATATATATATATATATATATATATATATATATATATATATATATATATATATATATATATATATATATATATATATATATATATATATATATATATATATATATATATATATATATATATATATATATATATATATATATATATATATATATATATATATATATATATATATACTATTCTATTTGATTTTAGTGCAAAAATTTCATCTTTTATAACTTTATCACTTACACTCGCTCATTTAGAATAAATTTATATTTCAATTTTTTATAATTCAATTTATCTTTCTTAAACTTATTGTTTGTACTTCTACTTTTCATTTAAAAATTTCACACTCTTTCTCTCTTTGAGTTTTACACAGCTTCTCTTTTTATTATAGATATATTTTTATTTCTTTAATTTTTTATTACTTTTCTTTTAATATTTAAAATTTAGAATTTTAATTTAACTTTAACAAAATATATAAAATTATAGTTGTTGTCTTCTATTTCTTCAACAATTTTATTTTACTCCCTTTTATTTTGTTCTTTAATTTTTTCAAAAATAACAAGTTTTTAGAATTACATTTTTTTTTGTCTATTGGATGGTTTTATTAAAAAATATTTATGTTTGTTTGATAGCATTTATGTTTGTTGAAAAATCATTATTGCTGAGATATTAATGGTTAAATAACTGTTGACTTACTTATATAAAGTATTAATATATTTGTTAGTGTTGAAAATGAAAGTCATTAAACATTGTTAGAATATGAAGAAAAAAACAGAACAGTTATAATGTATGATTTTATTTTTTGTATTTTAAAAATTCATACAGAAAATAATTTGATCAAAATATATAAAAAAAGGTTTTTTCTATATTAATATTTTATTTTATAACCGCCAGGGAGTAAGCGCGTGTTAGAAAAATGGGAGTGCAAATAAAAATATTATTATTTAAATTTAAATATGATAATTCCTTTTAAAAAAACGATATTTTCATTCAATCATTATGAACGTGCATGTGTTTCTTATTCATCTCCTAAAGAGATTATTTGTTTGAAGGAGAAATTAGAATAGTTTACTTTGATGTATAGATTGATAAACTAAAAAATCAAATTAAGGTGGGTAAAATATACATGTTCATAAGTATGAAATTAGAATGATAATGTAACCATTTAACTTCATTACTGATATTTAGAGAAATGATCATAATGATATTTTAAATATACTTTCGTCATGCTGTTAAAAACAAAAACAAAAAAATTACTCGTGTTATAAAAAGGAAATTTCACTTCAATTTCATTAAAAAAAATATTACCAAACCTAAAAATAATCTAGTTAATTGAATAGAATTGGATACTATTGTATATTCAATTTTGGATTGAAAAGAGAGATATTATTTTGTTCTTTTCTTTTATAAACAACTCTAAAGGCTAATTATAACCAGTTCTAAATGCTAATTAATAGCACTCTTGTATCTATGTTGGATCCCCAATTTGATCTTATAATTCATCATATTATGTTAGTTGGAATGTTAGTTGTTCTTCCCATTTATTGCCTTATTACATATTGTAATGTTTTCTTTCTTTTTCTAGTTCTTTAATTTTCTTATGGGTTCTTAGTATTTTTTCCTCATTTTCTTGTTTGATTCAAGGCATTTATACTAACGTCAAACATCAATACTCTTTTATGATAACACATGGTCTCAGTTTGATTAACACCCAATTGGTTTATGCAATAAATTTCTTGAAAGCACTCGTATTTATGAAACACATTTGGTAAAGATATAAATCTTTCTTAAATCTCCTAGTGAAGTATAATGCTTTATAAAAATGTTATTCAAACGAAAATTCTAAAAACTGAAACTATCCTAAAACATAATTATAAATGAAAAATTTTATTTAAAATCCTTCACAAATTTATTACTAAGACAAAGATGAAGGAAAATATTATAAAATTATACCTAATTTCTCTTATACAATATTAATTACAGTTTTTACATATATAAAAAACTTAAAGCATCTTATAATTTGAAATGGAAGGAGTATTATATTATTAACTTTCAATCCATTAAATTTAATTAAATTCATTAACTTAGTAATAGATAAATATAATAGTAATAATTTATTTAACATTTTAAATTCTAGAATGTTATTCAAATTTAAGATTGTGATACTTTTATAATTAAGGTTTATTTAGAGTAGTATATATCACATGTATCGTGTCATTTAAAAAATCATCAAAAATCAATGCAAATGCCTTTTATTTTCATATATAATATATATATACTATTCTATTTGATTTTAGTGCAAAAATTTCATCTTTTATAACTTTATCACTTACACTCGCTCATTTAGAATAAATTTATATTTCAATTTTTTATAATTCAATTTATCTTTCTTAAACTTATTGTTTGTACTTCTACTTTTCATTTAAAAATTTCACACTCTTTCTCTCTTTGAGTTTTACACAGCTTCTCTTTTTATTATAGATATATTTTTATTTCTTTAATTTTTTATTACTTTTCTTTTAATATTTAAAATTTAGAATTTTAATTTAAATTTAACAAAATATATAAAATTATAGTTGTTGTCTTCTATTTCTTCAACAATTTTATTTTACTCCCTTTTATTTTGTTCTTTAATTTTTTCAAAAATAACAAGTTTTTAGAATTACATTTTTTTTTGTCTATTGGATGGTTTTATTAAAAAATATTTATGTTTGTTTGATAGCATTTATGTTTGTTGAAAAATCATTATTGCTGAGATATTAATGGTTAAATAACTGTTGACTTACTTATATAAAGTATTAATATATTTGTTAGTGTTGAAAATGAAAGTCATTAAACATTGTTAGAATATGAAGAAAAAAACAGAACAGTTATAATGTATGATTTTATTTTTTGTATTTTAAAAATTCATACAGAAAATAATTTGATCAAAATATATAAAAAAAGGTTTTTTCTATATTAATATTTTATTTTATAACCGCCAGGGAGTAAGCGCGTGTTAGAAAAATGGGAGTGCAAAAAAAATATTATTATTTAAATTTAAATATGATAATTCCTTTTAAAAAAACGATATTTTCATTCAATCATTATGAACGTGCATGTGTTTCTTATTCATCTCCTAAAGAGATTATTTGTTTGAAGGAGAAATTAGAATAGTTTACTTTGATGTATAGATTGATAAACTAAAAAATCAAATTAAGGTGGGTAAAATATACATGTTCATAAGTATGAAATTAGAATGATAATGTAACCATTTAACTTCATTACTGATATTTAGAGAAATGATCATAATGATATTTTAAATATACTTTCGTCATGCTGTTAAAAACAAAAACAAAAAAATTACTCGTGTTATAAAAAGGAAATTTCACTTCAATTTCATTAAAAAAAAATATTACCAAACCTAAAAATAATCTAGTTAATTGAATAGAATTGGATACTATTGTATATTCAATTTTGGATTGAAAAGAGAGATATTATTTTGTTCTTTTCTTTTATAAACAACTCTAAAGGCTAATTATAACCAGTTCTAAATGCTAATTAATAGCACTCTTGTATCTATGTTGGATCCCCAATTTGATCTTATAATTCATCATATTATGTTAGTTGGAATGTTAGTTGTTTTTCCCATTTATTGCCTTATTACATATTGTAATGTTTTCTTTCTATTTCTAGTTCTTTAATTTTCTTATGGGTTCTTAGTATTTTTTCCTCATTTTCTTGTTTGATTCAAGGCATTTATACTAACGTCAAACATCAATACTCTTTTATGATAACACATGGTCTCAGTTTGATTAACACCCAATTGGTTTATGCAATAAATTTCTTGAAAGCACTCGTATTTATGAAACACATTTGGTAAAGATATAAATCTTTCTTAAATCTCCTAGTGAAGTATAATGCTTTATAAAAATGTTATTCAAACGAAAATTCTAAAAACTTAAACTATCCTAAAACATAATTATAAATGAAAAATTTTATTTAAAATCCTTCACAAATTTATTACTAAGACAAAGATGAAGGAAAATATTATAAAATTATACCTAATTTCTCTTATACAATATTAATTACAGTTTTTACATATATAAAAAACTTAAAGCATCTTATAATTTGAAATGGAAGGAGTATTATATTATTAACTTTCAATCCATTAAATTTAATTAAATTCATTAACTTAGTAATAGATAAATATAATAGTAATAATTTATTTAACATTTTAAATTCTAGAATGTTATTCAAATTTAAGATTGTGATACTTTTATAATTAAGGTTTATTTAGAGTAGTATATATCACATGTATCGTGTCATTTAAAAAATCATCAAAAATCAATGCAAATGCCTTTTATTTTCATATATATATATATATATATATATATATACTATTCTATTTGATTTTAGTGCAAAAATTTCATCTTTTATAACTTTATCACTTACACTCGCTCATTTAGAATAAATTTATATTTCAATTTTTTATAATTCAATTTATCTTTCT
This sequence comes from Vicia faba, assembly GCA_948472305.1. Taxonomy (NCBI): domain Eukaryota; kingdom Viridiplantae; phylum Streptophyta; class Magnoliopsida; order Fabales; family Fabaceae; genus Vicia; species Vicia faba. The sequence goes on from OX451738.1 coordinate 363,253,950, forward strand.
TAAACTTATTGTTTGTACTTCTACTTTTCATTTAAAAATTTCACACTCTTTCTCTCTTTGAGTTTTACACAGCTTCTCTTTTTATTATAGATATATTTTTATTTCTTTAATTTTTTATTACTTTTCTTTTAATATTTAAAATTTAGAATTTTAATTTAACTTTAACAAAATATATAAAATTATAGTTGTTGTCTTCTATTTCTTCAACAATTTTATTTTACTCCCTTTTATTTTGTTCTTTAATTTTTTCAAAAATAACAAGTTTTTAGAATTACATTTTTTTTTGTCTATTGGATGGTTTTATTAAAAAATATTTATGTTTGTTTGATAGCATTTATGTTTGTTGAAAAATCATTATTGCTGAGATATTAATGGTTAAATAACTGTTGACTTACTTATATAAAGTATTAATATATTTGTTAGTGTTGAAAATGAAAGTCATTAAACATTGTTAGAATATGAAGAAAAAAACAGAACAGTTATAATGTATGATTTTATTTTTTGTATTTTAAAAATTCATACAGAAAATTATTTGATCAAAATATATAAAAAATGTTTTTTCTATATTAATATTTTATTTTATAACCGCCAGGGAGTAAGCGTGTGTTAGAAAAATGGGAGTGCAAATAAAAATATTATTATTTAAATTTAAATATGATAATTCCTTTAAAAAAACGATATTTTCATTCAATCATTATGAACGTGCATGTGTTTCTTATTCATCTCCTAAAGAGATTATTTGTTTGAAGGAAAAATTAGAATAGTTTACTTTGATGTATAGATTGATAAACTAAAAAATCAAATTAAGGTGGGTAAAATATACATGTTCATAAGTATGAAATTAGAATGATAATGTAACCATTTAACTTCATTACTGATATTTAGAGAAATGATCATAATGATATTTTAAATATACTTCCGTCATGTTGTTAAAAACAAAAACAAAAAAATCACTCGTGTTATAAAAAGGAAATTTCACTTCAATTTCATTAAAAAAAATATTACCAAACCTAAAAATAATCTAGTTAATTGAATAGAATTGGATACTATTGTATATTTAATTTTGGATTAAAAAGAGAGATATTATTTTGTTCTTTTCTTTTATAAACAACTCTAAAGGCTAATTATAACCAATTCTAAATGCTAATTAATAGCACTCTTGTATCTATGTTGGATCCCCAATTTGATCTTATATTTCATCATAGTATGTTAGTTGGAATGTTAGTTGTTCTTCCCATTTATTGTCCTATTACATATTGTAATGTTTCCTTTCTATTTCTAGTTCTTTAATTTTCTTATGTGTTCTTAGTATTTTTTCCTCATTTTCTTGTTTGATACAAGGCATTTATACTAACGCCAAACATCAATACTCTTTTATGATAACACGTGGTCTCAGTTTGATTAACACCCAATTTGTTTATGCAATAAATTTCTTGAAAGCACTCGTATTTATGAAACTCATTTGGTAAAGATATAAATCTTTCTTAAATCTCCTAGTGAAGTATAATGCTTTATAAAAATGTTATTCAAACGAAAATTCTAAAAACTAAAACTATCCTAAAACATAATTATAAATGAAAAATTTTATTTAAAATCCTTCACAAATTTATTACTAAGACAAAGATGAAGGACAATATTATAAAATTATACATAATTTCTCTTATACAATATTAATTACAGTTTTTACATATATAAAAAGCTTAAAGCATCTTATAATTTGAAATGGAAGGAGTATTATATTATTTACTTTCAATCCATTAAATTTAATTAAATTCATTAACTTAGTAATAGATAAATATAATAGTAATAATTTATTTAACATTTTAAATTCTAGAATGTTATTCAAATTTAAGATTGCGACACTTTTATAATCAAGATTTATTTAGAGTTGTACATATCACATGAAACGTGTCATTTAAAAAATCATCAAAAATCAATGAAAATAACTTTTATTTTCATATATATCCTATTCTATTTGATTTTAGTGTAAAAGTTTCATCTTTTATAACTTTATCACTTACACTCGCTCATTTACAATAAATTTATATTTCAATTTTTTATAATTCAATTTATCTTTCTTAAACTTATTGTTTGTACTTCTACTTTTCATTTAAAAATTTCACACTCTTTCTCTCTTTGATTTTTACACAGCTTCTCTTTTTATTATAGATATGTTTTTATTTCTTTAATTTTTTATTACTTTTCTTTTAACATTTAAAATTTAGAATTTTAATTTAACTTTAACAAAAGATATAAAATTATAGTTGTTGTCTTCTATTTCTTCAACAATTTTATTTTAGTCCATTTTATTTTATTCTTTAATTTTTTTCAATAATAACAAGTTTTTAGAATTACATTTTTTTTGTCTATTGGATGGTTTTATGAAAAAATATTTATGTTTGTTTGATAGCATTTATGTTTGTTGAAAAATCATTATTGTTGAGATATTAATGGTTAAATAACTGTTGACTTACTTATATAAAGTATTAATATATTTGTTAGTGTTGAAAATGAAAGTCATTAAACATTGTTAGAATATGAAGAAAAAACAGAACAGTTATAATGTATGATTTTATTTTTTGTATTTTAAAAAATCATACAGAAAATAATTTGATCAAAATATATAAAAAATGTTTTGTCCATATTAATATTTCATTTTATAACCGCCAGGGAGTAATGGTGTGTTAGAAAAATGGGAGTGCAAATAAAAATATTATTATTTAAATTTAAATATGATAATTCCTTTTAAAAAAAATGATATTTTCATTCAATCATTATGAACGTGCATGTGTTTCTTATTCATCTCCTAAAGAGATTATTTGTTTGAAGGAGAAATTAGAATAGTTTACTTTGATGTATAGATTGATAAACTAAAAAATCAAATTAAGGTGGGTAAAATATACATGTTCATAAGTATGAAATTAGAATGATAATCTAACCATTTAACTTCATTACTGATATTTAGAGAAATGATCATAATGATATTTTAAATATACTTCCGTCATGTTGTTAAAAACAAAAACAAAAAAATCACTCGTGTTATAAAAAGGAAATTTCACTTCAATTTCATTAAAAAAAATATTACCAAACCTAAAAATAATCTAGTTAATTGAATAGAATTGGATACTATTGTATATTCAATTTTGGATTGAAAAGAGAGATATTATTTTGTTCTTTTCTTTTATAAACAACTCTAAAGGCTAATTATAACCAGTTCTAAATGCTAATTAATAGCACTCTTGTATCTATGTTGGATCCCCAATTTAATCTTATATTTCATCATAGTATGTTAGTTGGAATGTTAGTTGTTCTTCCCATTTATTGTCCTATTACATATTGTAATGTTTTCTTTCTATTTCTAGTTCTTTAATTTTCTTATGTGTTCTTAGTATTTTTTCCTCATTTTCTTGTTTGATACAAGGCATTTATACTAACGCCAAATATCAATACTCTTTTATGATAACACGTGGTCTCAGTTTGATTAACACCCAATTTGTTTATGCAATAAATTTCTTGAAAGCACTCGTATTTATGAAACTCATTTGGTAAAGATATAAATCTTTCTTAAATCTCCTAGTGAAGTATAATGCTTTATAAAAATGTTATTCAAACGAAAATTCTAAAACCTAAAACTATCCTAAAACATAATTATAAATGAAAAATTTTATTTAAAATCCTTCACAAATTTATTACTAAGACAAAGATGAAGGACAATATTATAAAATTATACATAATTTCTCTTATACAATATTAATTACAGTTTTTACATATATAAAAAGCTTAAAGCATCTTATAATTTGAAATGGAAGGAGTATTATATTATTTACTTTCAATCCATTAAATTTAATTAAATTCATTAACTTAGTAATAGATAAATATAATAGTAATAATTTATTTAACATTTTAAATTCTAGAATGTTATTCAAATTTAAGATTGCGACACTTTTATAATCAAGATTTATTTAGAGTTGTACAGATCACATGAGACGTGTCATTTAAAAAATCATCAAAAATCAATGAAAATAACTTTTATTTTCATATATATCCTATTCTATTTGATTTTAGTGTAAAAGTTTCATCTTTTATAACTTTATCACTTACACTCGCTCATTTACAATAAATTTATATTTCAATTTTTTATAATTCAATTTATCTTTCTTAAACTTATTGTTTGTACTTCTACTTTTCATTTAAAAATTTCACACTCTTTCTCTCTTTGATTTTTACACAGCTTCTCTTTTTATTATAGATATGTTTTTATTTCTTTAATTTTTTATTACTTTTCTTTTAATATTTAAAATTTAGAATTTTAATTTAACTTTAACAAAAGATATAAAATTATAGTTGTTGTCTTCTATTTCTTCAACAATTTTATTTTAGTCCATTTTATTTTATTCTTTAATTTTTTTCAATAATAACAAGTTTTTAGAATTACATTATTGGATGGTTTTATTAAAAAATATTTATGTTTGTTTGATAGCATTTATGTTTGTTGAAAAATCATTATTGCTGAGATATTAATGGTTAAATAACTGTTGACTTACTTATATAAAGTATTAATATATTTGTTAGTGTTGAAAATGAAAGTCATTAAACATTGTTAGAATATGAAGAAAAAAACAGAACAGTTATAATGTATGATTTTATTTTTTGTATTTTAAAAATTCATACAGAAAATAATTTGATCAAAATATATAAAAATGTTTTGTCCATATTAATATTTTATTTTATAACCGCCAGGGAGTAAGGGTGTGTTAGAAAAATGGGAGTGCAAATAAAAATATTATCATTTGAATTTAAATATGATAATTCCTTTAAAAAAAAATATATTTTCATTCAATTATTATGAACGTGCATGTGTTTCTTATTCATCTCCTAAAGAGATTATTTGTTTGAAGGAGAAATTAGAATAGTTTACTTTGATGTATAGATTGATAAACTAAAAAATCAAATTAAGGTTGGTAAAATATACATGATCATAAGTATGAAATTAGAATGATAATGTAACCATTTAACTTCATTACCGATATTTAGAGAAATGATCATAATGATATTTTAAATATACTTCCGTCATATTGTTAAAAACAAAAACAAAAAAATCACTCGTGTTATAAAAAGGAAATTTCACTTCAATTTCATTAGAAAAAATATTACCAAACCTAAAAATAATCTAGTTAATTGAATAGAATTGGATACTATTGTATATTCAATTTTGGATTGAAAAGAGAGATATTATTTTGTTCTTTTCTTTTACAACCAACTCTAAAGGCTAATTATAACCAATTCTAAATGCTAATTAATAGCACTCTTGTATCTATGTTGGATCCCCAATTTGATCTTATAATTCATCATAGTATGTTAGTTGGAATGGTAGTTGTTCTTCCCATTTATTGTCCTATTACATATTGTAATGTTTTCTTTCTATCTCAAGTTCTTTAATTTTCTTATGGGTTCTTAGTATTTTTTCCTCATTTTCTTGTTTGATTCAAGGCATTTATACTAACACCAAACATCAATACTCTTTTATGATAACACGTGGTCTCAGTTTGATTAACATCCAATTTGTTTATGCAATAAATTTCTTGAAAGCACTCGTATTTATGAAACTTATTTGGTAAAGATATAAATCTTTCTTAAATCTCCTAATGAAGTATAATGCTTTATAAAAATGTTATTCAAACAAAAATTTTAAAAACATAATTATAAATGAAAAATTTTATTTAAAATCCTTCAGAAATTTATTATTAAGACAAAGATGATCTTTTTGTGTGCTCGACTTTGAGAGTGATATTGAAATATGATTGATAGAATTTCTAAGAGTTAGGAGAATGTAACAATATCAATATAATCACTTTCATTTATAAACGAATGTTACGAATAAGAGAGTGATAGTTGGAATATTATACATAGAGTATGAGAATGTGTTCGTTGAAAAAATAGAAAGAAAGTGTGTGACATTTTAACCTATCATGAGAGTTGGATGTAATTTTTCATAATGCTTTCAATCAAAACTTTCATATTAAATACTGGACAAGATGATCATACTGTAATGTTTTTGGATGATTACCTAAAACACGTTGGTTTAATAGAATATACTAACTCTGTATATAGTAATTTTAAATGTGGTTTATATTTTGTTTCTTTTTCTTTTTCCTTGATCATATTAGTATGCTAGATTTTAGTTTTGAAGGATTATTGATAAACCTCATGTTTATTTTTCTAATTGTTTATGCATAGATAGATCATATTTTTAAAAGAATGGAAGGAAAGACATGAGTATGATTTGAAGTTTTTGACTGGTTCAAAATTCATGTACTAGATTCAAAGCTGGAAAATGGCATTGAACATCATGAGCTTGTTAGTAAGATATGAAAACTAAACATATATATTTATTCATTTCCACTTCTTATGTTGACTCATCAGGAATCTTTGTAATCTTGCAAATGTTTAACTTTGAGATAATACATCCGCACAACAAGAAAATATGGCATGTCTATATATCTAAATATCTTGTGAAAAATTTATCTCTCTCTCTCTTTATATATATATATATATATATATATATATATATATATATATATATATATATATATATATATATATATATATATATATATATATATATATATATATATATAAAGACATTTTTTCCAGTTTGCCATGTTAAATTCTTACTTTGATTTTAATTCATGTAGACTGGTCAAACATATGTTTCACAGGATATTTACTAAATAAGTTTTGGTCTTGATTGTTGTTCATTTGGATATAGTGCTCACTTTTGTGACTTTGGGTAAAAGTAAAGGACAATCACATCTACCTTGTAATTAATACTGGAGTCTTTTCAAGTGAAATGGATTGCAGCATTACGCATTTTGGTTGTATTCAAACGCTTTTTTGAAATTGTCACAACTTTGCTTGGAGTTTTTAGATCATATACAACCTTTTTTAACTTCACTTCTTGTAAATGGTTAAGTAGACTTCATATAATTTTTTTCCACCTTGGTTTACAATAGCAACATAAATAGCATTCATTTCAGGATACCAACATTCATGGGCTTTTTTCTATATGAAATTGTTGATTTATTTAGACATCATTGGAAATCCTTCAAGTGCTTTATTTTGAGTGTGATTCATCATGCTTTATTTTTTTAAGAGAGTTCAAAAGATTCAAGGTTGATTCAACAAGTTTAACTTAATTGAGCAAGTGTTTGATTCAGTAATCATAAGTGAACAACTCTCTCAATTTTCAACATTTTGAGTTGACTCTTTTTGCTATGGATTATTATCATCAACAACAATCTCTTCACATGACAAGATCCAATTTTGCAAGAAAAATTATCAAAAGTTGAAAGAGGTTTCAAGTCATTTTGTCACTCTCTGAGCTAGAGTTTGTTGACTTCTAAGGACCATATCTTGCTCATTTTTTGTGATTTTTGATTGACTATAAAGTCATGATTCTCTTTAAAAGGTCCTTAACAAGTTCTCTTCAGAGATCTAAGGCTAATTTTGAGAGGAAGATCACTAATGGTTGAGAAAGATTACAAGTCTCTTTGAAAAGCCTTTGAATCTTAGGGTTTGACTTCAATTGATCATAACTTGGCCAATTTTTATCTTCTTGAGCTCATTCTTTTTCCACAATAATCTTTGGGATGTCTACTACAAATTTGTTGCAATGTGCAAGACTTGAAAATGCTTGGAAAGTTGTTGAAGGATTGAAAATATTATAGGTCTTTTGTGAATTTCCCCAATTTATTCATCATTTTCCAAAGATCATAACTCTTCCATTTTTTATGATCTTTGAGTGATCTCAATTTCATAATTTAATTCAAGAGGTCTACTTCATGTCATATTAAAATATCAAGACCAAATTTTGAGTGAAAGGTAATGTAATTTTGAAGAACATTATAGATCATTTTGAAGTTCAACACTTAGAAATATTTCTAAGTACAAAAATCAGTTTGTTTTTCACGATTTCAATTGATCATAACTTTCAGCTCAATTATCCAAATAGAGTTTTCTTGGCACATTGTAAAGATTGTGACCTTGTCTTTTAAATGCTTCAAGAATCATGTCATAAAGTCTCCGGAGTTGTGTGCACCATGGATTCAAAGTTGGTACCTTGGAACTGAAGTTTCTCATGGTAGTCAGATTGCAATTTCCATAATGTGACTTCTAATCACCAAATTTGAACGTGTTTTCCGCTTAAACATGATTAGCATAAATGTTTAGATCATTTAGAGTATCAAAACGCATCATTTGGATGAGTTTTGATGCACATGTGATCACTTTTTCCTCATGACCACATGTGCGCACGATTTCCACTCAAATTGCATCATTCACACCTCCTCTTGATTCTATTCACTTCACCTATAAATACATATCACATTCCACTCATTTTCGCAAGCTTGGATAGTCAGAATCACCCTTCCAAACTCTCTCCTTAACTCACAATTCTGAGTTTTCGAATTCACTCTTCACTTGCTTTTCAATCCAATTTCCTTGCTTATTCTTCATCCTTGAACTTCATTGAAGCTAACAGGAGAAGAACCAAGCCTTGAGGTGTCCTAAATCGTACTAGTCAAGTAAAGTTTCATAGCTCTGAAGTTAAGCTTGAATAGGTAGATTCCTCCATCAATTCTCTCCAAACTTGTTACTACAATGTAGCTCTCATCACTTTGACACTCATAGCATCGTTGTTTTCTAACTGGAAGTGAATTTTGCTCATGAATTTTCAAATCCCTTTTCATTCTTTTTCTTCTGGTTTTTTGCAAATCAACTGAGCTACAATTTATATCAATTTTCGCGAGGGTACCATTAGAATCGTCTTGATGAGACGAAGTGAATGACACTGATATGAGCTTCTAATTTTATAGTTTGTGGAATCTTCAACTCGCGTGCGACTAGAAGTTGAAGATGATCAACATGTCATCTCTCAACCAATGATATCACTCCACCTTTTTTTTTCAATTTTGTTTTAAATAATTGATTATATGGTTTATTCACCGATGTCCATATCATGCACAATGCGTCTGATCCTTTGGATTAGCTTACTAACACATTTTGACATTGATCCAATGGTCCATATTATTTTGATTTTATTTTTATTTTCTGATTTTTGATTTAATTGTTTTAAACTTAAAAAAAAAATTAAAAAATTTATTGCAACTTCTAAAATTCTGAAAAAATTATCAAAAATACTCTTGATTTTTATCTTTCTGGATTATATTTTTACACAATTTTATTTTATGATTTGATATTTTTTTATGATTTTTCACTTTATTTGACTTGCTTTAATTGCTTAAAATTTTTTTCTTGATTTTTAAGTTCTGAAAAAAATATGGAAAGATCCAATAACCTCTTGACAAATATTGGTGGCCTAACTTAAGTTTTTATTTTACTATTTCTCACAAATTATGGTTTATTTTGCTAATTTTTTAAAATTTTAAAAATAGTTTCTCACTTTAAAAAAATTTTAAAAATTTTTGTCAACACTTATTGACTTGTGTTTGACTTCTGATATATTTTTTAGAATTTTTATTTGGTGTTTTAATATATGTTGTGTATTTTACCGATTATTTCTTTTTTAAATCATTTAAATTTTGTTTTTATATTAAATATATATTTTTATTTTTTTATTGGTCCTGATTTGGAGACAATTGGGTGTTATTTTGGAACAAGTTCCTCAACCTCATTATTTAATAGTATTTATCTCCATTTTAAATTATAAGTTACTTTGCAAAATTAATTTGTTTAAAATTATAAATCACTTTATAATAATATAAGGCATTGTATATCTTTCAATTTTGTAAATTTCTCTTTCATATGTGATAAATGAAGGAAAATATTATAAAATTATACATAATTTCTCTTATACAATATTAATTCCAGTTTTTAAATATATAAAAAGCTTATAGCATCTTATAATTTAAAATGAAAAGAGTATTATATTATTAACTTTCAATCCATTAAATTTAATTAAATTCATTAACTTAGTAATAGATAAATATAATAGTAATAATTTATTTAACATTTTCAAATTTAAGATTGCGACACTTTTATGATCAAGATTTATTTAGAGTAGTACATATCACATGAAACGTGTCATTTAAAAAATCATCAAAAATCAATGAAAATGCTTTTTATTTTCATATATATACTATTCTATTTGATTTTAGTGTAAAAGTTTCATCTTTTATAACTTTATCACTTACACTCGCTCATTTACAATAAATTTATATTTCAATTTTTTATAATTTAATTTATCTTTCTTAAACTTATTGTTTGTACTTCTACTTTTCATTTAAAAATTTCACACTCTTTCTCTCTTTGATTTTTACACAGCTTCTCTTTTTATTATAGATATGTTTTTATTTCTTTAATTTTTTATTACTTTTCTTTTAATATTTAAAATTTAGAATTTTAATTTAACTTTAACAAAAGATATAAAATTATAGTTGTTGTCTTCTATTTCTTCAACAATTTTATTTTAGTCCATTTTATTTTATTCTTTAATTTTTTCAAAAATAACAAGTTTTTAGAATTTCATTTTTTTTTGTCTATTTGATGGTTTTATTAAAATATATTTATGTTTGTTTGATAGCATTTATGTTTGTTGAAAAATCATTATTGCTGAGATATTAATGGTTAAATAACTGTTGACTTACTTATATAAAGTATTAATATATTTGTTAGTGTTGAAAATGAAAGTCATTAAACATAAAAAACAGAACAGTTATAATGTATGATTTTATTTTTTGTATTTTAAAAATTCATACAGAAAATAATTTGATCAAAATATATAAAAAATGTTTTGTCCATATTAATGTTTTATTTTATAACCGCCAGGGAGTAAGCGTGTGTTAGAAAAATGGGAGTGCAAATAAAAATATTATTATTTAAATTTAAATATGATAATTCCTTTTAAAAAAACGATATTTTCATTCAATCATTATGAACGTGCATGTGTTTCTTATTCATCTCCTAAAGAGATTATTTGTTTGAAGGAGAAATTAGAATAGTTTACTTTGATGTATAGATTGATAAACTAAAAAATCAAATTAAGGTGGGTAAAATATACATGTTCATAAGTATGAAATTAGAATGATAATGTAACCATTTAACTTCATTACTGATATTTAGAGAAATGATCATAAAGATATTTTAAATATACTTCCGTCATGTTGTTAAAAACAAAAACAAAGTAATTACTCGTGTTATAAAAAGGAAATATCACTTCAATTTCATTAAAAAAATATTACCAAACCTAAAAATAATCTAGTTAATTGAAAAGAATTGGATACTATTGTATATTCAATTTTGGATTGAAAAGAGAGATATTATTTTGTTGTTTTCTTTTATAAACAACTCTAAAGGCTAATTATAACCAATTCTAAATGCTAATTAATAACACTCTTGTATCTGTGTTGGATCCCCAATTTGATCTTATAATTCATCATAGTATGTTAGTTGGAATGTTAGTTGTTCTTCCCATTTATTGTCCTATTACATATTGTAATGTTTTCTTTCTATTTCTAGTTCTTTAATTTTCTTATGGGTTCTTAGTATTTTTTCCTCATTTTTTTGTTTGATTCAAGGCATTTATACTAACGTCAAACATCAATACTCTTTTATGATAACACGTGGTCTCAGTTTGATTAACACCCAATTTCTTTATGCAATAAATTTCTTGAAAGCACTCGTATTTATGGAACTCACTTGATAAAGATATAAATATTTCTTAAATCTCCTAGTGAAGTATAATGCTTTATAAAAACGTTATTCAAACGCAAATTCTAAAAACTGAAACTATCCTAAAACATAATTATAAATGAAAATTTTTATTTAAAATCCTTCAGAAATTTATTATTAAGACAAAGATGAAGGAAAATATTATAAAATTATACATAATTTCTCTTATACAATATTAATTACAGTTTTTACATATATAAAAAGCTTAAAGCATCTTATAATTTGAAATGGAAGGAGTATTATATTATTAACTTTCAATCCATTAAATTTAATTAAATTCATTAACTTAGTAATAGATAAATATAATAGTAATAATTTATTTAACATTTTAAATTCTAGAATGTTATTCAAATTTAAGATTGCGACACTTTTATAATCAAGATTTATTTAGAGTAGTACATATCACATGAAACGTGTCATTTAAAAAATCATCAAAAATCAATGAAAATGCTTTTTATTTTCATATATATACTATTCTATTTGATTTTAGTGTAAAAGTTTCATCTTTTATAACTTTATCACTTACACTCGCTCATTTACAATAAATTTATATTTCAATTTTTTATAATTTAATTTATCTTTCTTAAACTTATTGTTTGTACTTCTACTTTTCATTTAAAAATTTCACACTCTTTCTCTCTTTGATTTTTACACAGCTTCTCTTTTTATTATAGATATGTTTTTATTTCTTTAATTTTTTATTACTTTTCTTTTAATATTTAAAATTTAGAATTTTAATTTAACTTTAACAAAAGATATAAAATTATAGTTGTTGTCTTCTATTTCTTCAACAATTTTATTTTAGTCCATTTTATTTTATTCTTTAATTTTTTCAAAAATAACAAGTTTTTAGAATTTCATTTTTTTTTTGTCTATTTGATGGTTTTATTAAAATATATTTATGTTTGTTTGATAGCATTTATGTTTGTTGAAAAATCATTATTGCTGAGATATTAATGGTTAAATAACTGTTGACTTACTTATATAAAGTATTAATATATTTGTTAGTGTTGAAAATGAAAGTCATTAAACATAAAAAACAGAACAGTTATAATGTATGATTTTATTTTTTGTATTTTAAAAATTCATACAGAAAATAATTTGATCAAAATATATAAAAAATGTTTTGTCCATATTAATGTTTTATTTTATAACCGCCAGGGAGTAAGCGTGTGTTAGAAAAATGGGAGTGCAAATAAAAATATTATTATTTAAATTTAAATATGATAATTCCTTTTAAAAAAACGATATTTTCATTCAATCATTATGAACGTGCATGTGTTTCTTATTCATCTCCTAAAGAGATTATTTGTTTGAAGGAGAAATTAGAATAGTTTACTTTGATGTATAGATTGATAAACTAAAAAATCAAATTAAGGTGGGTAAAATATACATGTTCATAAGTATGAAATTAGAATGATAATGTAACCATTTAACTTCATTACTGATATTTAGAGAAATGATCATAAAGATATTTTAAATATACTTCCGTCATGTTGTTAAAAACAAAAACAAAGTAATTACTCGTGTTATAAAAAGGAAATATCACTTCAATTTCATTAAAAAAATATTACCAAACCTAAAAATAATCTAGTTAATTGAAAAGAATTGGATACTATTGTATATTCAATTTTGGATTGAAAAGAGAGATATTATTTTGTTGTTTTCTTTTATAAACAACTCTAAAGGCTAATTATAACCAATTCTAAATGCTAATTAATAACACTCTTGTATCTGTGTTGGATCCCCAATTTGATCTTATAATTCATCATAGTATGTTAGTTGGAATGTTAGTTGTTCTTCCCATTTATTGTCCTATTACATATTGTAATGTTTTCTTTCTATTTCTAGTTCTTTAATTTTCTTATGGGTTCTTAGTATTTTTTCCTCATTTTTTTGTTTGATTCAAGGCATTTATACTAACGTCAAACATCAATACTCTTTTATGATAACACGTGGTCTCAGTTTGATTAACACCCAATTTCTTTATGCAATAAATTTCTTGAAAGCACTCGTATTTATGGAACTCACTTGATAAAGATATAAATATTTCTTAAATCTCCTAGTGAAGTATAATGCTTTATAAAAACGTTATTCAAACGCAAATTCTAAAAACTGAAACTATCCTAAAACATAATTATAAATGAAAATTTTTATTTAAAATCCTTCAGAAATTTATTATTAAGACAAAGATGAAGGAAAATATTATAAAATTATACATAATTTCTCTTATACAATATTAATTACAGTTTTTACATATATAAAAAGCTTAAAGCATCTTATAATTTGAAATGGAAGGAGTATTATATTATTAACTTTCAATCCATTAAATTTAATTAAATTCATTAACTTAGTAATAGATAAATATAATAGTAATAATTTATTTAACATTTTAAATTCTAGAATGTTATTCAAATTTAAGATTGCGACACTTTTATAATCAAGATTTATTTAGAGTAGTACATATCACATGAAACGTGTCATTTAAAAAATCATCAAAAATCAATGAAAATGCTTTTTATTTTCATATATATACTATTCTATTTGATTTTAGTGTAAAAGTTTCATCTTTTATAACTTTATCACTTACACTCGCTCATTTACAATAAATTTATATTTCAATTTTTTATAATTTAATTTATCTTTCTTAAACTTATTGTTTGTACTTCTACTTTTCATTTAAAAATTTCACACTCTTTCTCTCTTTGATTTTTACACAGCTTCTCTTTTTATTATAGATATGTTTTTATTTCTTTAATTTTTTATTACTTTTCTTTTAATATTTAAAATTTAGAATTTTAATTTAACTTTAACAAAAGATATAAAATTATAGTTGTTGTCTTCTATTTCTTCAACAATTTTATTTTAGTCCATTTTATTTTATTCTTTAATTTTTTCAAAAATAACAAGTTTTTAGAATTTCATTTTTTTTTTGTCTATTTGATGGTTTTATTAAAATATATTTATGTTTGTTTGATAGCATTTATGTTTGTTGAAAAATCATTATTGCTGAGATATTAATGGTTAAATAACTGTTGACTTACTTATATAAAGTATTAATATATTTGTTAGTGTTGAAAATGAAAGTCATTAAACATAAAAAACAGAACAGTTATAATGTATGATTTTATTTTTTGTATTTTAAAAATTCATACAGAAAATAATTTGATCAAAATATATAAAAAATGTTTTGTCCATATTAATGTTTTATTTTATAACCGCCAGGGAGTAAGCGTGTGTTAGAAAAATGGGAGTGCAAATAAAAATATTATTATTTAAATTTAAATATGATAATTCCTTTTAAAAAAACGATATTTTCATTCAATCATTATGAACGTGCATGTGTTTCTTATTCATCTCCTAAAGAGATTATTTGTTTGAAGGAGAAATTAGAATAGTTTACTTTGATGTATAGATTGATAAACTAAAAAATCAAATTAAGGTGGGTAAAATATACATGTTCATAAGTATGAAATTAGAATGATAATGTAACCATTTAACTTCATTACTGATATTTAGAGAAATGATCATAAAGATATTTTAAATATACTTCCGTCATGTTGTTAAAAACAAAAACAAAGTAATTACTCGTGTTATAAAAAGGAAATATCACTTCAATTTCATTAAAAAAATATTACCAAACCTAAAAATAATCTAGTTAATTGAAAAGAATTGGATACTATTGTATATTCAATTTTGGATTGAAAAGAGAGATATTATTTTGTTGTTTTCTTTTATAAACAACTCTAAAGGCTAATTATAACCAATTCTAAATGCTAATTAATAACACTCTTGTATCTGTGTTGGATCCCCAATTTGATCTTATAATTCATCATAGTATGTTAGTTGGAATGTTAGTTGTTCTTCCCATTTATTGTCCTATTACATATTGTAATGTTTTCTTTCTATTTCTAGTTCTTTAATTTTCTTATGGGTTCTTAGTATTTTGTCCTCATTTTTTTGTTTGATTCAAGGCATTTATACTAACGTCAAACATCAATACTCTTTTATGATAACACGTGGTCTCAGTTTGATTAACACCCAATTTCTTTATGCAATAAATTTCTTGAAAGCACTCGTATTTATGGAACTCACTTGATAAAGATATAAATATTTCTTAAATCTCCTAGTGAAGTATAATGCTTTATAAAAACGTTATTCAAACGCAAATTCTAAAAACTGAAACTATCCTAAAACATAATTATAAATGAAAATTTTTATTTAAAATCCTTCAGAAATTTATTATTAAGACAAAGATGAAGGAAAATATTATAAAATTATACATAATTTCTCTTATACAATATTAATTACAGTTTTTACATATATAAAAAGCTTAAAGCATCTTATAATTTGAAATGGAAGGAGTATTATATTATTAACTTTCAATCCATTAAATTTAATTAAATTCATTAACTTAGTAATAGATAAATATAATAGTAATAATTTATTTAACATTTTAAATTCTAGAATGTTATTCAAATTTAAGATTGCGACACTTTTATAATCAAGATTTATTTAGAGTAGTACATATCACATGAAACGTGTCATTTAAAAAATCATCAAAAATCAATGAAAATGCTTTTTATTTTCATATATATACTATTCTATTTGATTTTAGTGTAAAAGTTTCATCTTTTATAACTTTATCACTTACACTCGCTCATTTAGAATAAATTTATATTTCAATTTTTTATAATTCAATTTATCTTTCTTAAACTTATTGTTTGTACTTCTACTTTTCATTTAAAAATTTCACACTCTTTCTCTCTTTGAGTTTTACACAGCTTCTCTTTTTATTATAGATATATTTTTATTTCTTTAATTTTTTATTACTTTTCTTTTAATATTTAAAATTTAGAATTTTAATTTAACTTTAACAAAATATATAAAATTATAGTTGTTGTCTTCTATTTCTTCAACAATTTTATTTTACTCCCTTTTATTTTGTTCTTTAATTTTTTCAAAAATAACAAGTTTTTAGAATTACATTTTTTTTTGTCTATTGGATGGTTTTATTAAAAAATATTTATGTTTGTTTGATAGCATTTATGTTTGTTGAAAAATCATTATTGCTGAGATATTAATGGTTAAATAACTGTTGACTTACTCATATAAAGTATTAATATATTTGTTAGTGTTGAAAATGAAAGTCATTAAACATTGTTAGAATATGAAGAAAAAAACAGAACAGTTATAATGTATGATTTTATTTTTTGTATTTTAAAAATTCATACAGAAAATAATTTGATCAAAATATATAAAAAATATTTTTTCTATATTAATATTTTATTTTATAACCGCAAGGGAGTAAGCGCGTGTTAGAAAAATGGGAGTGCAAATAAAAATATTATTATTTAAATTTAAATATGATAATTCCTTTTAAAAAAACGATATTTTCATTCAATCATTATGAACGTGCATGTGTTTCTTATTCATCTCCTAAAGAGATTATTTGTTTGAAGGAGAAATTAGAATAGTTTACTTTGATGTATAGATTGATAAACTAAAAAATCAAATTAAGGTGGGTAAAATATACATGTTCATAAGTATGAAATTAGAATGATAATGTAACCATTTAACTTCATTACAGATATTTAGAGAAATGATCATAATGATATTTTAAATATACTTTCGTCATGCTGTTAAAAACAAAAACAAAAAAATTACTCGTGTTATAAAAAGGAAATTTCACTTCAATTTCATTAAAAAAAATATTACCAAACCTAAAAATAATCTAGTTAATTGAATAGAATTGGATACTATTGTATATTCAATTTTGGATTGAAAAGAGAGATATTATTTTGTTCTTTTCTTTTATAAACAACTCTAAAGGCTAATTATAACCAGTTCTAAATGCTAATTAATAGCACTCTTGTATCTATGTTGGATCCCCAATTTGATCTTATAATTCATCATATTATGTTAGTTGGAATGTTAGTTGTTCTTCCCATTTATTGCCCTATTACATATTGTAATGTTTTATTTCTATTTCTAGTTCTTTAATTTTCTTATGGGTTCTTAGTATTTTTTCCTCATTTTCTTGTTTGATTCAAGGCATTTATACTAACGTCAAACATCAATACTCTTTTATGATAACACATGGTCTCAGTTTGATTAACAACCAATTTGTTTATGCAATAAATTTCTTGAAAGCACTCGTATTTATGAAACACATTTGGTTAAGATTTAAATCTTTCTTAAATCTCCTAGTGAAGTATAATGCTTTATAAAAATGTTATTCAAACGAAAATTCTAAAAACTGATCCTATCCTAAAACATAATTATAAATGAAAAATTTTATTTAAAATCCTTCACAAATTTATTACTAAGACAAAGATGAAGGAAAATATTATAAAATTATACCTAATTTCTCTTATACATTATTAATTACAGTTTTTACATATATAAAAAGCTTAAAGCATCTTATAATTTGAAATGGAAGGAGTATTATATTATTAACTTTCAATCCATTAAATTTAATTAAATTCATTAACTTAGTAATAGATAAATATAATAGTAATAATTTATCTAACATTTTAAATTCTAGAATGTTATTCAAATTTAAGATTGTGATACTTTTATAATTAAGGTTTATTTAGAGTAGTATATATCACATGTATCGTGTCATTTAAAAAATCATCAAAAATCAATGCAAATGCCTTTTATTTTCATATATATATATACTATTCTATTTGATTTTAGTGCAAAAATTTCATCTTTTATAACTTTATCACTTACACTCGCTCATTTACAATAAATTTATATTTCAATTTTTTATAATTCAATTTATCTTTCTTAAACTTATTGTTTGTACTTCTACTTTTCATTTAAAAATTTCACACTCTTTCTCTCTTTGAGTTTTACACAGCTTCTCTTTTTATTATAGATATATTTTTATTTCTTTAATTTTTTATTACTTTTCTTTTAATATTTAAAATTTAGAATTTTAATTTAACTTTAACAAAATATATAAAATTATAGTTGTTGTCTTCTATTTCTTCAACAATTTTATTTTACTCCCTTTTATTTTGTTCTTTAATTTTTTCAAAAATAACAAGTTTTTAGAATTACATTTTTTTTGTCTATTGGATGGTTTTATTAAAAAATATTTATGTTTGTTTGATAGCATTTATGTTTGTTGAAAAATCATTATTGCTGAGATATTAATGGTTAAATAACTGTTGACTTACTTATATAAAGTATTAGTATATTTGTTAGTGTTGAAAATGAAAGTCATTAAACATTGTTAGAATATGAAGAAAAAAACAGAACAGTTATAATGTATGGTTTTATTTTTTGTATTTTAAAAATTCATACAGAAAATAATTTGATCAAAATATATAAAAAATGTTTTGTCCATATTAATATTTTATTTTATAACCGCCAGGGAGTAAGCGTGTCTTAGAAAAATGGGAGTGCAAATAAAAATATTATTATTTAAATTTAAATATGATAATTCCTTTTAAAAAAACGATATTTTCATTCAATCATTATGAACGTGCATGTGTTTCTTATTCATCTCCTAAAGAGATTATTTGTTTGAAGGAGAAATTAGAATAGTTTACTTTGATGTATAGATTGATAAACTAAAAAATCAAATTAAGGTGGGTAAAATATACATGTTCATAAGTATGAAATTAGAATGATAATGTAACCATTTAACTTCATTACTGATATTTAGAGAAATGATCATAATGATATTTTAAATATACTTCTGTCATGTTGTTAAAAACAAAAACAAAAAAATTACTCGTGTTATAAAAAGGAAATTTCACTTCAATTTCATTAAAAAAAATATTACCAATCCTAAAAATAATCTAGTTAATTGAATAGAATTGGATACTATTGTATATTCAATTTTGGATTGAAATGAGAGATATTATTTTGTTCTTTTCTTTTATAAACAACTCTAAAGGCTAATTATAACCAGTTCTAAATGCTAATTAATAGCACTCTTGTATCTATGTTGGATCCCCAATTTGATCTTATAATTCATCATATTATGTTAGTTGGAATGTTAGTTGTTCTTCCCATTTATTGCCTTATTACATATTGTAATGTTTTCTTTCTATTTCTAGTTCTTTAATTTTCTTATGGGTTCTTAGTATTTTTTCCTCATTTTCTTGTTTGATTCAAGGCATTTATACTAACGTCAAACATCAATACTCTTTTATGATAACACATGGTCTCAGTTTGATTAACACCCAATTGGTTTATGCAATAAATTTCTTGAAAGCACTCGTATTTATGAAACACATTTGGTAAAGATATAAATCTTTCTTAAATCTCCTAGTGAAGTATAATGCTTTATAAAAATGTTATTCAAACGAAAATTCTAAAAACTGAAACTATCCTAAAACATAATTATAAATGAAAATTTTTATTTAAAATCCTTCACAAATTTATTACTAAGACAAAGATGAAGGAAAATATTATAAAATTATACCTAATTTCTCTTATACAATATTAATTACAGTTTTTACATATATAAAAAACTTAAAGCATCTTATAATTTGAAATGGAAGGAGTATTATATTATTAACTTTCAATCCATTAAATTTAATTAAATTCATTAACTTAGTAATAGATAAATATAATAGTAATAATTTATTTAACATTTTAAATTCTAGAATGTTATTCAAATTTAAGATTGTGATACTTTTATAATTAAGGTTTATTTAGAGTAGTATATATCACATGTATCGTGTCATTTAAAAAATCATCAAAAATCAATGCAAATGCCTTTTATTTTCATATATATATATATATACTATTCTATTTGATTTTAGTGCAAAAATTTCATCTTTTATAACTTTATCACTTACACTCGCTCATTTACAATAAATTTATATTTCAATTTTTTATAATTCAATTTATCTTTCTTAAACTTATTGTTTGTACTTCTACTTTTCATTTAAAAATTTCACACTCTTTCTCTCTTTGAGTTTTACACAGCTTCTCTTTTTATTATAGATATATTTTTATTTCTTTAATTTTTTATTACTTTTCTTTTAATATTTAAAATTTTGAATTTTAATTTAACTTTAACAAAATATATAAAATTATAGTTGTTGTCTTCTATTTCTTCAACAATTTTATTTTACTCCCTTTTATTTTATTCTTTAATTTTTTCAAAAATAACAAGTTTTTAGAATTACATTTTTTTTTGTCTATTGGATGGTTTTATTAAAAAATATTTATGTTTGTTTGATAGCATTTATGTTTGTTGAAAAATCATTATTGCTGAGATATTAATGGTTAAATAACTGTTGACTTACTCATATAAAGTATTAATATATTTGTTAGTGTTGAAAATGAAAGTCATTAAACATTGTTAGAATATGAAGAAAAAAACAGAACAGTTATAATGTATGATTTTATTTTTTGTATTTTAAAAATTCATACAGAAAATAATTTGATCAAAATATATAAAAAATATTTTTTCCATATTAATATTTTATTTTATAACCGCCAGGGAGTAAGCGTGTCTTAGAAAAATGGGAGTGCAAATAAAAATATTATTATTTAAATTTAAATATGATAATTCCTTTTAAAAAAACGATATTTTCATTCAATCATTATGAACGTGCATGTGTTTCTTATTCATCTCCTAAAGAGATTATTTGTTTGAAGGAGAAATTAGAATAGTTTACTTTGATGTATAGATTGATAAACTAAAAAATCAAATTAAGGTGGGTAAAATATACATGTTCATAAGTATGAAATTAGAATGATAATGTAACCATTTAACTTCATTACTGATATTTAGAGAAATGATCATAATGATATTTTAAATATACTTCTGTCATGCTGTTAAAAACAAAAACAAAAAAATTACTCGTGTTATAAAAAGGAAATTTCACTTCAATTTCATTAAAAAAAATATTACCAATCCTAAAAATAATCTAGTTAATTGAATAGAATTGGATACTATTGTATATTCAATTTTGGATTGAAATGAGAGATATTATTTTGTTCTTTTCTTTTATAAACAACTCTAAAGGCTAATTATAACCAGTTCTAAATGCTAATTAATAGCACTCTTGTATCTATGTTGGATCCCCAATTTGATCTTATAATTCATCATATTATGTTAGTTGGAATGTTAGTTGTTCTTCCCATTTATTGCCTTATTACATATTGTAATGTTTTCTTTCTATTTCTAGTTCTTTAATTTTCTTATGGGTTCTTAGTATTTTTTCCTCATTTTCTTGTTTGATTCAAGGCATTTATACTAACGTCAAACATCAATACTCTTTTATGATAACACATGGTCTAAGTTTGATTAACACCCAATTGGTTTATGCAATAAATTTCTTGAAAGCACTCGTATTTATGAAACACATTTGGTAAAGATATAAATCTTTCTTAAATCTCCTAGTGAAGTATAATGCTTTATAAAAATGTTATTCAAACGAAAATTCTAAAAACTGAAACTATCCTAAAACATAATTATAAATGAAAATTTTTATTTAAAATCCTTCACAAATTTATTACTAAGACAAAGATGAAGGAAAATATTATAAAATTATACCTAATTTCTCTTATACAATATTAATTACAGTTTTTACATATATAAAAAACTTAAAGCATCTTATAATTTGAAATGGAAGGAGTATTATATTATTAACTTTCAATCCATTAAATTTAATTAAATTCATTAACTTAGTAATAGATAAATATAATAGTAATAATTTATTTAACATTTTAAATTCTAGAATGTTATTCAAATTTAAGATTGTGATACTTTTATAATTAAGGTTTATTTAGAGTAGTATATATCACATGTATCGTGTCATTTAAAAAATCATCAAAAATCAATGCAAATGCCTTTTATTTTCATATATATATATATATATACTATTCTATTTGATTTTAGTGCAAAAATTTCATCTTTTATAACTTTATCACTTACACTCGCTCATTTACAATAAATTTATATTTCAATTTTTTATAATTCAATTTATCTTTCTTAAACTTATTGTTTGTACTTCTACTTTTCATTTAAAAATTTCACACTCTTTCTCTCTTTGAGTTTTACACAGCTTCTCTTTTTATTATAGATATATTTTTATTTCTTTAATTTTTTATTACTTTTCTTTTAATATTTAAAATTTAGAATTTTAATTTAACTTTAACAAAATATATAAAATTATAGTTGTTGTCTTCTATTTCTTCAACAATTTTATTTTACTCCCTTTTATTTTATTCTTTAATTTTTTCAAAAATAACAAGTTTTTAGAATTACATTTTTTTTGTCTATTGGATGGTTTTATTAAAAAATATTTATGTTTGTTTGATAGCATTTATGTTTGTTGAAAAATCATTATTGCTGAGATATTAATGGTTAAATAACTGTTGACTTACTCATATAAAGTATTAATATATTTGTTAGTGTTGAAAATGAAAGTCATTAAACATTGTTAGAATATGAAGAAAAAAACAGAACAGTTATAATGTATGATTTTATTTTTTGTATTTTAAAAATTCATACAGAAAATAATTTGATCAAAATATATAAAAAATATTTTTTCCATATTAATATTTTTTTTTATAACCGCCAGGGAGTAAGCGTGTCTTAGAAAAATGGGAGTGCAAATAAAAATATTATTATTTAAATTTAAATATGATAATTCCTTTTAAAAAAACGATATTTTCATTCAATCATTATGAACGTGCATGTGTTTCTTATTCATCTCCTAAAGAGATTATTTGTTTGAAGGAGAAATTAGAATAGTTTACTTTGATGTATAGATTGATAAACTAAAAAATCAAATTAAGGTGGGTAAAATATACATGTTCATAAGTATGAAATTAGAATGATAATGTAACCATTTAACTTCATTACTGATATTTAGAGAAATGATCATAATGATATTTTAAATATACTTCTGTCATGCTGTTAAAAACAAAAACAAAAAAATTACTCGTGTTATAAAAAGGAAATTTCACTTCAATTTCATTAAAAAAAATATTACCAATCCTAAAAATAATCTAGTTAATTGAATAGAATTGGATACTATTGTATATTCAATTTTGGATTGAAATGAGAGATATTATTTTGTTCTTTTCTTTTATAAACAACTCTAAAGGCTAATTATAACCAGTTCTAAATGCTAATTAATAGCACTCTTGTATCTATGTTGGATCCCCAATTTGATCTTATAATTCATCATATTATGTTAGTTGGAATGTTAGTTGTTCTTCCCATTTATTGCCTTATTACATATTGTAATGTTTTCTTTCTATTTCTAGTTCTTTAATTTTCTTATGGGTTCTTAGTATTTTTTCCTCATTTTCTTGTTTGATTCAAGGCATTTATACTAACGTCAAACATCAATACTCTTTTATGATAACACATGGTCTCAGTTTGATTAACACCCAATTGGTTTATGCAATAAATTTCTTGAAAGCACTCGTATTTATGAAACACATTTGGTAAAGATATAAATCTTTCTTAAATCTCCTAGTGAAGTATAATGCTTTATAAAAATGTTATTCAAACGAAAATTCTAAAAACTGAAACTATCCTAAAACATAATTATAAATGAAAATTTTTATTTAAAATCCTTCACAAATTTATTACTAAGACAAAGATGAAGGAAAATATTATAAAATTATACCTAATTTCTCTTATACAATATTAATTACAGTTTTTACATATATAAAAAACTTAAAGCATCTTATAATTTGAAATGGAAGGAGTATTATATTATTAACTTTCAATCCATTAAATTTAATTAAATTCATTAACTTAGTAATAGATAAATATAATAGTAATAATTTATTTAACATTTTAAATTCTAGAATGTTATTCAAATTTAAGATTGTGATACTTTTATAATTAAGGTTTATTTAGAGTAGTATATATCACATGTATCGTGTCATTTAAAAAATCATCAAAAATCAATGCAAATGCCTTTTATTTTCATATATATATATATATACTATTCTATTTGATTTTAGTGCAAAAATTTCATCTTTTATAACTTTATCACTTACACTCGCTCATTTAGAATAAATTTATATTTCAATTTTTTATAATTCAATTTATCTTTCTTAAACTTATTGTTTGTACTTCTACTTTTCATTTAAAAATTTCACACTCTTTCTCTCTTTGAGTTTTACACAGCTTCTCTTTTTATTATAGATATATTTTTATTTCTTTAATTTTTTATTACTTTTCTTTTAATATTTAAAATTTAGAATTTTAATTTAACTTTAACAAAATATATAAAATTATAGTTGTTGTCTTCTATTTCTTCAACAATTTTATTTTACTCCCTTTTATTTTGTTCTTTAATTTTTTCAAAAATAACAAGTTTTTAGAATTACATTTTTTTTTGTCTATTGGATGGTTTTATTAAAAAATATTTATGTTTGTTTGATAGCATTTATGTTTGTTGAAAAATCATTATTGCTGAGATATTAATGGTTAAATAACTGTTGACTTACTCATATAAAGTATTAATATATTTGTTAGTGTTGAAAATGAAAGTCATTAAACATTGTTAGAATATGAAGAAAAAAACAGAACAGTTATAATGTATGATTTTATTTTTTGTATTTTAAAAATTCATACAGAAAATAATTTGATCAAAATATATAAAAAATATTTTTTCTATATTAATATTTTATTTTATAACCGCAAGGGAGTAAGCGCGTGTTAGAAAAATGGGAGTGCAAATAAAAATATTATTATTTAAATTTAAATATGATAATTCCTTTTAAAAAAACGATATTTTCATTCAATCATTATGAACGTGCATGTGTTTCTTATTCATCTCCTAAAGAGATTATTTGTTTGAAGGAGAAATTAGAATAGTTTACTTTGATGTATAGATTGATAAACTAAAAAATCAAATTAAGGTGGGTAAAATATACATGTTCATAAGTATGAAATTAGAATGATAATGTAACCATTTAACTTCATTACTGATATTTAGAGAAATGATCATAATGATATTTTAAATATACTTTCGTCATGCTGTTAAAAACAAAAACAAAAAAATTACTCGTGTTATAAAAAGGAAATTTCACTTCAATTTCATTAAAAAAAATATTACCAAACCTAAAAATAATCTAGTTAATTGAATAGAATTGGATACTATTGTATATTCAATTTTGGATTGAAAAGAGAGATATTATTTTGTTCTTTTCTTTTATAAACAACTCTAAAGGCTAATTATAACCAGTTCTAAATGCTAATTAATAGCACTCTTGTATCTATGTTGGATCCCCAATTTGATCTTATAATTCATCATATTATGTTAGTTGGAATGTTAGTTGTTCTTCCCATTTATTGCCTTATTACATATTGTAATGTTTTCTTTCTTTTTCTAGTTCTTTAATTTTCTTATGGGTTCTTAGTATTTTTTCCTCATTTTCTTGTTTGATTCAAGGCATTTATACTAACGTCAAACATCAATACTCTTTTATGATAACACATGGTCTCAGTTTGATTAACACCCAATTGGTTTATGCAATAAATTTCTTGAAAGCACTCGTATTTATGAAACACATTTGGTAAAGATATAAATCTTTCTTAAATCTCCTAGTGAAGTATAATGCTTTATAAAAATGTTATTCAAACGAAAATTCTAAAAACTGAAACTATCCTAAAACATAATTATAAATGAAAAATTTTATTTAAAATCCTTCACAAATTTATTACTAAGACAAAGATGAAGGAAAATATTATAAAATTATACCTAATTTCTCTTATACAATATTAATTACAGTTTTTACATATATAAAAAACTTAAAGCATCTTATAATTTGAAATGGAAGGAGTATTATATTATTAACTTTCAATCCATTAAATTTAATTAAATTCATTAACTTAGTAATAGATAAATATAATAGTAATAATTTATTTAACATTTTAAATTCTAGAATGTTATTCAAATTTAAGATTGTGATACTTTTATAATTAAGGTTTATTTAGAGTAGTATATATCACATGTATCGTGTCATTTAAAAAATCATCAAAAATCAATGCAAATGCCTTTTATTTTCATATATATATATATATACTATTCTATTTGATTTTAGTGCAAAAATTTCATCTTTTATAACTTTATCACTTACACTCGCTCATTTAGAATAAATTTATATTTCAATTTTTTATAATTCAATTTATCTTTCTTAAACTTATTGTTTGTACTTCTACTTTTCATTTAAAAATTTCACACTCTTTCTCTCTTTGAGTTTTACACAGCTTCTCTTTTTATTATAGATATATTTTTATTTCTTTAATTTTTTATTACTTTTCTTTTAATATTTAAAATTTAGAATTTTAATTTAACTTTAACAAAATATATAAAATTATAGTTGTTGTCTTCTATTTCTTCAACAATTTTATTTTACTCCCTTTTATTTTGTTCTTTAATTTTTTCAAAAATAACAAGTTTTTAGAATTACATTTTTTTTTGTCTATTGGATGGTTTTATTAAAAAATATTTATGTTTGTTTGATAGCATTTATGTTTGTTGAAAAATCATTATTGCTGAGATATTAATGGTTAAATAACTGTTGACTTACTCATATAAAGTATTAATATATTTGTTAGTGTTGAAAATGAAAGTCATTAAACATTGTTAGAATATGAAGAAAAAAACAGAACAGTTATAATGTATGATTTTATTTTTTGTATTTTAAAAATTCATACAGAAAATAATTTGATCAAAATATATAAAAAATATTTTTTCTATATTAATATTTTATTTTATAACCGCAAGGGAGTAAGCGCGTGTTAGAAAAATGGGAGTGCAAATAAAAATATTATTATTTAAATTTAAATATGATAATTCCTTTTAAAAAAACGATATTTTCATTCAATCATTATGAACGTGCATGTGTTTCTTATTCATCTCCTAAAGAGATTATTTGTTTGAAGGAGAAATTAGAATAGTTTACTTTGATGTATAGATTGATAAACTAAAAAATCAAATTAAGGTGGGTAAAATATACATGTTCATAAGTATGAAATTAGAATGATAATGTAACCATTTAACTTCATTACTGATATTTAGAGAAATGATCATAATGATATTTTAAATATACTTTCGTCATGCTGTTAAAAACAAAAACAAAAAAATTACTCGTGTTATAAAAAGGAAATTTCACTTCAATTTCATTAAAAAAAATATTACCAAACCTAAAAATAATCTAGTTAATTGAATAGAATTGGATACTATTGTATATTCAATTTTGGATTGAAAAGAGAGATATTATTTTGTTCTTTTCTTTTATAAACAACTCTAAAGGCTAATTATAACCAGTTCTAAATGCTAATTAATAGCACTCTTGTATCTATGTTGGATCCCCAATTTGATCTTATAATTCATCATATTATGTTAGTTGGAATGTTAGTTGTTCTTCCCATTTATTGCCTTATTACATATTGTAATGTTTTCTTTCTTTTTCTAGTTCTTTAATTTTCTTATGGGTTCTTAGTATTTTTTCCTCATTTTCTTGTTTGATTCAAGGCATTTATACTAACGTCAAACATCAATACTCTTTTATGATAACACATGGTCTCAGTTTGATTAACACCCAATTGGTTTATGCAATAAATTTCTTGAAAGCACTCGTATTTATGAAACACATTTGGTAAAGATATAAATCTTTCTTAAATCTCCTAGTGAAGTATAATGCTTTATAAAAATGTTATTCAAACGAAAATTCTAAAAACTGAAACTATCCTAAAACATAATTATAAATGAAAAATTTTATTTAAAATCCTTCACAAATTTATTACTAAGACAAAGATGAAGGAAAATATTATAAAATTATACCTAATTTCTCTTATACAATATTAATTACAGTTTTTACATATATAAAAAACTTAAAGCATCTTATAATTTGAAATGGAAGGAGTATTATATTATTAACTTTCAATCCATTAAATTTAATTAAATTCATTAACTTAGTAATAGATAAATATAATAGTAATAATTTATTTAACATTTTAAATTCTAGAATGTTATTCAAATTTAAGATTGTGATACTTTTATAATTAAGGTTTATTTAGAGTAGTATATATCACATGTATCGTGTCATTTAAAAAATCATCAAAAATCAATGCAAATGCCTTTTATTTTCATATATATATATATATACTATTCTATTTGATTTTAGTGCAAAAATTTCATCTTTTATAACTTTATCACTTACACTCGCTCATTTAGAATAAATTTATATTTCAATTTTTTATAATTCAATTTATCTTTCTTAAACTTATTGTTTGTACTTCTACTTTTCATTTAAAAATTTCACACTCTTTCTCTCTTTGAGTTTTACACAGCTTCTCTTTTTATTATAGATATATTTTTATTTCTTTAATTTTTTATTACTTTTCTTTTAATATTTAAAATTTAGAATTTTAATTTAACTTTAACAAAATATATAAAATTATAGTTGTTGTCTTCTATTTCTTCAACAATTTTATTTTACTCCCTTTTATTTTGTTCTTTAATTTTTTCAAAAATAACAAGTTTTTAGAATTACATTTTTTTTTGTCTATTGGATGGTTTTATTAAAAAATATTTATGTTTGTTTGATAGCATTTATGTTTGTTGAAAAATCATTATTGCTGAGATATTAATGGTTAAATAACTGTTGACTTACTCATATAAAGTATTAATATATTTGTTAGTGTTGAAAATGAAAGTCATTAAACATTGTTAGAATATGAAGAAAAAAACAGAACAGTTATAATGTATGATTTTATTTTTTGTATTTTAAAAATTCATACAGAAAATAATTTGATCAAAATATATAAAAAATATTTTTTCTATATTAATATTTTATTTTATAACCGCAAGGGAGTAAGCGCGTGTTAGAAAAATGGGAGTGCAAATAAAAATATTATTATTTAAATTTAAATATGATAATTCCTTTTAAAAAAACGATATTTTCATTCAATCATTATGAACGTGCATGTGTTTCTTATTCATCTCCTAAAGAGATTATTTGTTTGAAGGAGAAATTAGAATAGTTTACTTTGATGTATAGATTGATAAACTAAAAAATCAAATTAAGGTGGGTAAAATATACATGTTCATAAGTATGAAATTAGAATGATAATGTAACCATTTAACTTCATTACTGATATTTAGAGAAATGATCATAATGATATTTTAAATATACTTTCGTCATGCTGTTAAAAACAAAAACAAAAAAATTACTCGTGTTATAAAAAGGAAATTTCACTTCAATTTCATTAAAAAAAATATTACCAAACCTAAAAATAATCTAGTTAATTGAATAGAATTGGATACTATTGTATATTCAATTTTGGATTGAAAAGAGAGATATTATTTTGTTCTTTTCTTTTATAAACAACTCTAAAGGCTAATTATAACCAGTTCTAAATGCTAATTAATAGCACTCTTGTATCTATGTTGGATCCCCAATTTGATCTTATAATTCATCATATTATGTTAGTTGGAATGTTAGTTGTTCTTCCCATTTATTGCCTTATTACATATTGTAATGTTTTCTTTCTTTTTCTAGTTCTTTAATTTTCTTATGGGTTCTTAGTATTTTTTCCTCATTTTCTTGTTTGATTCAAGGCATTTATACTAACGTCAAACATCAATACTCTTTTATGATAACACATGGTCTCAGTTTGATTAACACCCAATTGGTTTATGCAATAAATTTCTTGAAAGCACTCGTATTTATGAAACACATTTGGTAAAGATATAAATCTTTCTTAAATCTCCTAGTGAAGTATAATGCTTTATAAAAATGTTATTCAAACGAAAATTCTAAAAACTGAAACTATCCTAAAACATAATTATAAATGAAAAATTTTATTTAAAATCCTTCACAAATTTATTACTAAGACAAAGATGAAGGAAAATATTATAAAATTATACCTAATTTCTCTTATACAATATTAATTACAGTTTTTACATATATAAAAAACTTAAAGCATCTTATAATTTGAAATGGAAGGAGTATTATATTATTAACTTTCAATCCATTAAATTTAATTAAATTCATTAACTTAGTAATAGATAAATATAATAGTAATAATTTATTTAACATTTTAAATTCTAGAATGTTATTCAAATTTAAGATTGTGATACTTTTATAATTAAGGTTTATTTAGAGTAGTATATATCACATGTATCGTGTCATTTAAAAAATCATCAAAAATCAATGCAAATGCCTTTTATTTTCATATATATATATATATACTATTCTATTTGATTTTAGTGCAAAAATTTCATCTTTTATAACTTTATCACTTACACTCGCTCATTTAGAATAAATTTATATTTCAATTTTTTATAATTCAATTTATCTTTCTTAAACTTATTGTTTGTACTTCTACTTTTCATTTAAAAATTTCACACTCTTTCTCTCTTTGAGTTTTACACAGCTTCTCTTTTTATTATAGATATATTTTTATTTCTTTAATTTTTTATTACTTTTCTTTTAATATTTAAAATTTAGAATTTTAATTTAACTTTAACAAAATATATAAAATTATAGTTGTTGTCTTCTATTTCTTCAACAATTTTATTTTACTCCCTTTTATTTTGTTCTTTAATTTTTTCAAAAATAACAAGTTTTTAGAATTACATTTTTTTTTGTCTATTGGATGGTTTTATTAAAAAATATTTATGTTTGTTTGATAGCATTTATGTTTGTTGAAAAATCATTATTGCTGAGATATTAATGGTTAAATAACTGTTGACTTACTCATATAAAGTATTAATATATTTGTTAGTGTTGAAAATGAAAGTCATTAAACATTGTTAGAATATGAAGAAAAAAACAGAACAGTTATAATGTATGATTTTATTTTTTGTATTTTAAAAATTCATACAGAAAATAATTTGATCAAAATATATAAAAAATATTTTTTCTATATTAATATTTTATTTTATAACCGCAAGGGAGTAAGCGCGTGTTAGAAAAATGGGAGTGCAAATAAAAATATTATTATTTAAATTTAAATATGATAATTCCTTTTAAAAAAACGATATTTTCATTCAATCATTATGAACGTGCATGTGTTTCTTATTCATCTCCTAAAGAGATTATTTGTTTGAAGGAGAAATTAGAATAGTTTACTTTGATGTATAGATTGATAAACTAAAAAATCAAATTAAGGTGGGTAAAATATACATGTTCATAAGTATGAAATTAGAATGATAATGT
The DNA here is from genome assembly GCA_948472305.1 of Vicia faba. Lineage (NCBI taxonomy): Eukaryota > Viridiplantae > Streptophyta > Magnoliopsida > Fabales > Fabaceae > Vicia > Vicia faba. Next base: position 363,285,879 of record OX451738.1, read on the forward strand.
AACCATTTAACTTCATTACTGATATTTAGAGAAATGATCATAATGATATTTTAAATATACTTTCGTCATGCTGTTAAAAACAAAAACAAAAAAATTACTCGTGTTATAAAAAGGAAATTTCACTTCAATTTCATTAAAAAAAATATTACCAAACCTAAAAATAATCTAGTTAATTGAATAGAATTGGATACTATTGTATATTCAATTTTGGATTGAAAAGAGAGATATTATTTTGTTCTTTTCTTTTATAAACAACTCTAAAGGCTAATTATAACCAGTTCTAAATGCTAATTAATAGCACTCTTGTATCTATGTTGGATCCCCAATTTGATCTTATAATTCATCATATTATGTTAGTTGGAATGTTAGTTGTTCTTCCCATTTATTGCCTTATTACATATTGTAATGTTTTCTTTCTTTTTCTAGTTCTTTAATTTTCTTATGGGTTCTTAGTATTTTTTCCTCATTTTCTTGTTTGATTCAAGGCATTTATACTAACGTCAAACATCAATACTCTTTTATGATAACACATGGTCTCAGTTTGATTAACACCCAATTGGTTTATGCAATAAATTTCTTGAAAGCACTCGTATTTATGAAACACATTTGGTAAAGATATAAATCTTTCTTAAATCTCCTAGTGAAGTATAATGCTTTATAAAAATGTTATTCAAACGAAAATTCTAAAAACTGAAACTATCCTAAAACATAATTATAAATGAAAAATTTTATTTAAAATCCTTCACAAATTTATTACTAAGACAAAGATGAAGGAAAATATTATAAAATTATACCTAATTTCTCTTATACAATATTAATTACAGTTTTTACATATATAAAAAACTTAAAGCATCTTATAATTTGAAATGGAAGGAGTATTATATTATTAACTTTCAATCCATTAAATTTAATTAAATTCATTAACTTAGTAATAGATAAATATAATAGTAATAATTTATTTAACATTTTAAATTCTAGAATGTTATTCAAATTTAAGATTGTGATACTTTTATAATTAAGGTTTATTTAGAGTAGTATATATCACATGTATCGTGTCATTTAAAAAATCATCAAAAATCAATGCAAATGCCTTTTATTTTCATATATATATATATATACTATTCTATTTGATTTTAGTGCAAAAATTTCATCTTTTATAACTTTATCACTTACACTCGCTCATTTAGAATAAATTTATATTTCAATTTTTTATAATTCAATTTATCTTTCTTAAACTTATTGTTTGTACTTCTACTTTTCATTTAAAAATTTCACACTCTTTCTCTCTTTGAGTTTTACACAGCTTCTCTTTTTATTATAGATATATTTTTATTTCTTTAATTTTTTATTACTTTTCTTTTAATATTTAAAATTTAGAATTTTAATTTAACTTTAACAAAATATATAAAATTATAGTTGTTGTCTTCTATTTCTTCAACAATTTTATTTTACTCCCTTTTATTTTGTTCTTTAATTTTTTCAAAAATAACAAGTTTTTAGAATTACATTTTTTTTTGTCTATTGGATGGTTTTATTAAAAAATATTTATGTTTGTTTGATAGCATTTATGTTTGTTGAAAAATCATTATTGCTGAGATATTAATGGTTAAATAACTGTTGACTTACTCATATAAAGTATTAATATATTTGTTAGTGTTGAAAATGAAAGTCATTAAACATTGTTAGAATATGAAGAAAAAAACAGAACAGTTATAATGTATGATTTTATTTTTTGTATTTTAAAAATTCATACAGAAAATAATTTGATCAAAATATATAAAAAATATTTTTTCTATATTAATATTTTATTTTATAACCGCAAGGGAGTAAGCGCGTGTTAGAAAAATGGGAGTGCAAATAAAAATATTATTATTTAAATTTAAATATGATAATTCCTTTTAAAAAAACGATATTTTCATTCAATCATTATGAACGTGCATGTGTTTCTTATTCATCTCCTAAAGAGATTATTTGTTTGAAGGAGAAATTAGAATAGTTTACTTTGATGTATAGATTGATAAACTAAAAAATCAAATTAAGGTGGGTAAAATATACATGTTCATAAGTATGAAATTAGAATGATAATGTAACCATTTAACTTCATTACTGATATTTAGAGAAATGATCATAATGATATTTTAAATATACTTTCGTCATGCTGTTAAAAACAAAAACAAAAAAATTACTCGTGTTATAAAAAGGAAATTTCAC